>OX384544.1:28331765-33520798 GCA_947538895.1 Neoitamus cyanurus | reverse complement strand
AATCCAATATGGCGGAACATCCAAGATGGCGGAATAGTTATTTTTTATGCACTTCTACAATATGGGTATCAAATGAAAGGGCTTGTTGAGAGTAACTCGAAAATAATGTGACGTCATTCTAAATCCAATATGGCGGAACATCCAAGACGGCGGAATAGTTATTTTTTATGCACTTCTACAATATGGGTATCAAATGAAAGGGCTTGTTGAGAGTAACTCGAAAATAATGTGACGTCATTCTAAATCCAATATGGCGGAACATCCAAGATGGCGGAATAGTTATTTTTTATGCACTTCTACAATATGGGTATCAAATGAAAGGGCTTGTTGAGAGTAACTCGAAAATAATGTGACGTCATTCTAAATCCAATATGGCTGGAACATCCAAGATGGCGGAATAGTTATTTTTTATGCACTTCTACAATATGGGTATCAAATGAAAGGGCTTGTTGAGAGTAACTCGAAAATAATGTGACGTCATTCTAAATCCAATATGGCGGAACATCCAAGATGGCGGAATAGTTATTTTTTATGCACTTCTACAATATGGGTATCAAATGAAAGGGCTTGTTGAGAGTAACTCGAAAATAATGTGACGTCATTCTAAATCCAATATGGCGGAACATCCAAGATGGCGGAATAGTTATTTTTTATGCACTTCTACAATATGGGTATCAAATGAAAGGGCTTGTTGAGAGTAACTCGAAAATAATGTGACGTCATTCTAAATCCAATATGGCGGAACATCCAAGATGGCGGAATAGTTATTTTTTATGCACTTCTACAATATGGGTATCAAATGAAAGGGCTTGTTGAGAGTAACTCGAAAATAATGTGACGTCATTCTAAATCCAATATGGCGGAACATCCAAGATGGCGGAATAGTTATTTTTTATGCACTTCTACAATATGGGTATCAAATGAAAGGGCTTGTTGAGAGTAACTCGAAAATAATGTGACGTCATTCTAAATCCAATATGGCGGAACATCCAAGATGGCGGAATAGTTATTTTTTATGCACTTCTACAATATGGGTATCAAATGAAAGGGCTTGTTGAGAGTAACTCGAAAATAATGTGACGTCATTCTAAATCCAATATGGCGGAACATCCAAGATGGCGGAATAGTTATTTTTTATGCACTTCTACAATATGGGTATCAAATGAAAGGGCTTGTTGAGAGTAACTCGAAAATAATGTGACGTCATTCTAAATCCAATATGGCGGAACATCCAAGATGGCGGAATAGTTATTTTTTATGCACTTCTACAATATGGGTATCAAATGAAAGGGCTTGTTGAGAGTAACTCGAAAATAATGTGACGTCATTCTAAATCCAATATGGCGGAACATCCAAGATGGCGGAATAGTTATTTTTTATGCACTTCTACAATATGGGTATCAAATGAAAGGGCTTGTTGAGAGTAACTCGAAAATAATGTGACGTCATTCTAAATCCAATATGGCGGAACATCCAAGATGGCGGAATAGTTATTTTTTATGCACTTCTACAATATGGGTATCAAATGAAAGGGCTTGTTGAGAGTAACTCGAAAATAATGTGACGTCATTCTAAATCCAATATGGCGGAACATCCAAGATGGCGGAATAGTTATTTTTTATGCACTTCTACAATATGGGTATCAAATGAAAGGGCTTGTTGAGAGTAACTCGAAAATAATGTGACGTCATTCTAAATCCAATATGGCGGAACATCCAAGATGGCGGAATAGTTATTTTTTATGCACTTCTACAATATGGGTATCAAATGAAAGGGCTTGTTGAGAGTAACTCGAAAATAATGTGACGTCATTCTAAATCCAATATGGCGGAACATCCAAGATGGCGGAATAGTTATTTTTTATGCACTTCTACAATATGGGTATCAAATGAAAGGGCTTGTTGAGAGTAACTCGAAAATAATGTGACGTCATTCTAAATCCAATATGGCGGAACATCCAAGATGGCGGAATAGTTATTTTTTATGCACTTCTACAATATGGGTATCAAATGAAAGGGCTTGTTGAGAGTAACTCGAAAATAATGTGACGTCATTCTAAATCCAATATGGCGGAACATCCAAGATGGCGGAATAGTTATTTTTTATGCACTTCTACAATATGGGTATCAAATGAAAGGGCTTGTTGAGAGTAACTCGAAAATAATGTGACGTCATTCTAAATCCAATATGGCGGAACATCCAAGATGGCGGAATAGTTATTTTTTATGCACTTCTACAATATGGGTATCAAATGAAAGGGCTTGTTGAGAGTAACTCGAAAATAATGTGACGTCATTCTAAATCCAATATGGCGGAACATCAAAGATGGCGGAATAGTTATTTTTTATGCACTTCTACAATATGGGTATCAAATGAAAGGGCTTGTTGAGAGTAACTCGAAAATAATGTGACGTCATTCTAAATCCAATATGGCGGAATAGTTATTTTTTATGCACTTCTACAATATGGGTATCAAATGAAAGGGCTTGTTGAGAGTAACTCGAAAATAATGTGACGTCATTCTAAATCCAATATGGCAGAACATCCAAGATGGCGGAATAGTTATTTTTTATGCACTTCTACAATATGGGTATCAAATGAAAGGGCTTGTTGAGAGTAACTCGAAAATAATGTGACGTAATTCTAAATCCAATATGGCGGAACATCCAAGATGGCGGAATAGTTATTTTTTATGCACTTCTACAATATGGGTATCAAATGAAAGGGCTTGTTGAGAGTAACTCGAAAATAATGTGACGTCATTCTAAATCCAATATGGCGGAACATCCAAGATGGCGGAATAGTTATTTTTTATGCACTTCTACAATATGGGTATCAAATGAAAGGGCTTGTTGAGAGTAACTCGAAAATAATGTGACGTCATTCTAAATCCAATATGGCGGAACATCCAAGATGGCGGAATAGTTATTTTTTATGCACTTCTACAATATGGGCATCAAATGAAAGGGCTTGTTGAGAGTAACTCGAAAATAATGTGACGTCATTCTAAATCCAATATGGCGGAACATCCAAGATGGCGGAATAGTTATTTTTTATGCACTTCTACAATATGGGTATCAAATGAAAGGGCTTGTTGAGAGTAACTCGAAAATAATGTGACGTCATTCTAAATCCAATATGGCGGAACATCCAAGATGGCGGAATAGTTATTTTTTATGCACTTCTACAATATGGGTATCAAATGAAAGGGCTTGTTGAGAGTAACTCGAAAATAATGTGACGTCATTCTAAATCCAATATGGCGGAACATCCAAGATGGCGGAATAGTTATTTTTTATGCACTTCTACAATATGGGTATCAAATGAAAGGGCTTGTTGAGAGTAACTCGAAAATAATGTGACGTCATTCTAAATCCAATATGGCGGAACATCCAAGATGGCGGAATAGTTATTTTTTATGCACTTCTACAATATGGGTATCAAATGAAAGGGCTTGTTGAGAGTAACTCGAAAATAATGTGACGTCATTCTAATTCCAATATGGCGGAACATCCAAGATGGCGGAATAGTTATTTTTTATGCACTTCTACAATATGGGTATCAAATGAAAGGGCTTGTTGAGAGTAACTCGAAAATAATGTGACGTCATTCTAAATCCAATATGGCGGAACATCCAAGATGGCGGAATAGTTATTTTTTATGCACTTCTACAATATGGGTATCAAATGAAAGGGCTTGTTGAGAGTAACTCGAAAATAATGTGACGTCATTCTAAATCCAATATGGCGGAACATTCAAGATGGCGGAATAGTTATTTTTTATGCACTTCTACAATATGGGTATCAAATGAAAGGGCTTGTTGAGAGTAACTCGAAAATAATGTGACGTCATTCTAAATCCAATATGGCGGAACATCCAAGATGGCGGAATAGTTATTTTTTATGCACTTCTACAATATGGGTCAGTCGCCAGCGAGCTTTCAACGTGACTAGACGTGTGAGCAGTGCGGGAAAGTTTAGGCGAAACTGGTGCGATTGTATCAAGCGAATTACTCGATTGTGTAGGCCACGGTGATATCCGGGATTACCTCCCGTAGGAGTATAAAGCTCAGCCGGGACGCCCGGGCTCCGGAGAATATGTAGTGGGTGTTAAAGTGCAGAGACCAATAGTGCCTGTTAACCACGTGGGCTGCTGTCACTGACAGCTACCGTCGTGTCTAAATCCACGGAGAAAAATAGCTTTCCTGTAAGTCACTAAACAAATCAAAAGCCAAGCGAGTGGACAAAATCATGGAAATGGCGTCCGGCTCGGCCGGCGCCAATAGCTTCGCGATGCTCAATTCCGCAGCAGTACTGGATTCACATCCAGCCAAAAGACCAAAAAGAAATACAACATGGATCCCATTGGATCATTACCCATCATTGCCATCACCGCAGATCACAGAAACCCCCTACTCGGAACACCCTAAATATATAGTTATACAAGCTGTCGATAAACCACTGAAGTTGTATAACCACTTCATGGTTAGGAAAGGTGTTGATGCGATATCAACTAAATTTACAACAGCCAGCTATACAAGGGACGGAGCACTACTACTGCTGGTTAACAACACCAAAGTAGCCGACATATTTTTAAAAACAAACCAGATAGCTGGCATCCCCGTAACCATAAAAATGCACGATACCCTCAACACCGTCAAAGGGACCGTTTTTTCTAGAGATTTCAACCTCATGACACAGGAAGAAATATTAGAAGGACTGAAGGACCAGGGTGTAAAGGAGGTGGTCCAAATGACAAGGGCCACGGATGATAAGGGAAACAGAGCTCCCTATGGGCTATTAATACTCACATTTAACGCTTACAAGGTACCTCAATATATTCAAGGGGCCTGGACTCCACTCGCCGTCAGGGAATACTTCCCGACCCCGATGAGATGCCGGACCTGCCAAAAGCTAGGGCATACATCAAAATGGTGCTCAGAAACGGTATCTATTTGCCCAACATGTGGGAACCCCGGACCGCACAAGCCTGAAAATTGCACACAAAGATACTGTGTAAATTGTAAGGAAGATTCCCACCCATCCAACGACCGAGACTGTCCCCAATTCCTAAAGGCTAAAGAAATAGTTAAGATAAAAACCCAGAGGAAATGTACCATGGCAGAGGCTAGGAGGGACTTCGAGGAAACTTATAAGACTATGACAGGACCAACATATGCGGAAATCACAGCGGCTATCAACAGGAACCAAGGAAAAAGCATCACGACAAATAATACCAACTCCACCACTAAACCAACCAAAAATATAATATCTAACGACGCCCCTAACAAAGCCAACAACAACACAGCCATAGACAACAACAACACAAACAAAGCTACAATCAACAACGTTAAATCCAGCTCCGCAGCAAAGAGCATCGAGATCCAGAGCACCAATACGCCCAGCGCCAACGTGAGGCCTGCCAGCCCCACTCCCCTGGAGGTAAGTACCTCTAACGTTTCACACTCAGATACAGATGACTCTAACAACGAAACAGACACAACAATAATAACAGAACAAACTACTAAACCATCCACTTCCATTACCAAAAAATCCACCAAAAAACTAAATAACAACACCAAAAACAGAACAGTTACACTAACCCCAAAAAGTAAAAAAGCAGCAAAGAAAATTATAAAGAACGTCCTGGGCTTTCACTCTGAAAACCCAGAGATTGTGGGCCTCTCGGGACCACAATTAAACGTGCTAGATGAGAATGAAGAGATATGTCCGGATGATGTGACGATGACCTCGGTCTCGACCTTCTCCGACCTCTCCGAAGACGGAGTGTACAGTTCTCTGCGTCTATGACGAATAATATTAACCCAACCTCTCAAACCTCATTTCGGGACCTAACGGCCCTGCAATGGAACCTGCGAGGATTGTATCACAACCGTCCAAGTTTAGACCTCCTAATTTCCAAATACAATCCTCACATTATTCTACTCCAAGAAACGCACATCTTGGAGGAAGAACAGCCTGAACGGCTTGGACCATACGCCTTTTTTGGCACAAATTCCGTAAGAGAGACTAGGCATGGTGGGGTTGCCATCCTGGTTCACAACTCTATCCCTGTGATCCATATACCGCTTACATCTGGTATTATGGCCTGTGCCGTAAAAATCAATATGCCAAACCCCGTGACTTTTTGTAGCATTTACCTCGAGAATGCACAAGGGATCACTGTCGAGGATCTTGAGTCCTTGGCAAATCAATTACCCCGAAACACCATCTTCGGAGGGGATTTCAACGCTCATAGCCCCCTATGGGGAGGTGAGCGTTGGAACCCCAGGGGAAGGGCACTTGCGGCCTGGATTGAGACGGGTCCCCTGTGCATTCTCGATGCCGGGGCTCCGACGCATTTCGGTTACAATGGCTCCTTTTCTACCATAGACCTGACTTTGGTTCCGGCACGAATGGCGGGCCGCGTCAGCTACTTCGCGCATGATAATCCAGAAGGGAGTGACCACATTCCACTTATTCTGAAAACGGGTACACAGACGGCAAGGTCACAGCCGATTAAAAAATTCCTGGATTATCATGCGAACTGGGAACGGTTCAGAGAAGTGGTTGATGCGGAGGCCGCCTTACGGCCACCATCAGCTGGCATTGAGAGGGAGACGGCACAGATCACAAGAGTCAGTTCAGTTCAAGCAGTCACGCAGTGCGGTCGCATTTTTAATTGCGCTCGGACCAAATTATATTAACCGACTTGTTTACACACGTGTGCTTTTCCGAATCTTTCTGTGTCTCCGTATCGTTGTTGCTGTTACACAATGGAGTATTGCTGCGCTAACAACAACTGCACCATCACCACCCTGCTTCCGGCTTCTGAATGGGTCACCTGCGGCGGACTTTGCGCGAACTCATTTCACGCGGCCTGCACCGGTATAAACAAACGCGCGCAAACCTACCTTAATGAGTATCGGAACTCGTTTGTTTTACTGCGCGGAATGCCGGAAAATTTCCCTCGCTGATGTGTTGCTTGCAATAAAATGCAACAACGACTCCATCAGCACTATTCTGAGTCAGCACACCTCAATGATCGAGGTTATCTCCAAAGGTATCGACGATCTTATATCAATGGCTGTGCACCATGCCGATGCCCATAAATCGAGACTTTTAAGCTTGGAAAAGTCTCTAACAGCCCTTTATTCGTCTTCGCCTAACACCGACCTTGACGAGCGCATCATCGAGCATTTCAAAGATCTGCGTGTCATCGTGGGAAATCTGCTTACTTACTCTACTTTCTCGAAGGAAATGAGCTTATTACGTGCGGCTCTTACCGATAACCAAGCGCATTCATCTCGTTTGCTTGCGGAGCTTCCTGCTCGTATCACTCCCCTTCTGCCCCAGCCAACTGAACAGCGGTGCTCTCCAATGACTGATGCCGCAACTAACATCCACTCTGCCGTTGTTGAGCTCAACAGTGTCCGGCGCGCCTTCAGTGATATTTCTGACGAACTGAAATCCCTCACAGAGACCTCCAGATTACAGAGCCCTGTATCGAAGCACCACATCAACTCCTCTCTTCACACGGAACTCCTCGACGTTTCAAGTAGACGGATGGAATCCAACTCACCTCCCTCCACCTTGGGTCCATCCCTACCGTATGCAGTCGAACAACATCCCACCCGAGCTGGACCTAGCCTTCCACCCTCTATCTCTGCACCTGCTGTATACACAGAACAATCCGTCACCAAATTTGGGTCCCTATGGACTGAAAACGACTGGAACAGAAGGCTGGAGAAACTCCACAAGGCAAATAGTGCTCTGTGCTCGTTGACGACTCTGTTGGTCCTAAAAGGTGCCCCACGACTTGCTGACACATCCTGGGTCCGGAAGTTTTTCATCAGTCGCTTCTCGTTCGCCCCCCTCAACTGTAAAAAACTAACATCTGGGAAACGTGAGAGTTCATCTTGCTTTAAAGTCTCGATCCCGTTGAAATACTCTTGGCTTTTCTCTGGCAGCTGCTTTTCATCCGGAAATATCAGCATCACCGAATGGGTCACCAAATCCGTCAGGTTTTATAATTCTACTTCCACTGCTAAACCTAACCTCAGCAACAATAAACTACCTAATTCTAAGTCTAACATTAGATCTAAGGGAGTTAAGTATAGGAAGAACGTTCAAAACCCTCCCGGCACTCCCCTCCGCCCTTCTATCTCAACCCCCAAATCTGTCCCCCGCAATTCTAACTCTATTATTCCAAATGCCAATTCTGTCACTCCCACTCACAACAAAGCCCAACCACGTAATACCCTCCACAAGTTGTCCAAGTCTCGCCCCGATAACAGTAAAGCCCTATCCCGGCAGCGCTCCACTTCGTCCAACCCCCGTCCCTTAACCACCGAACCAAACTCCAACTGGCTTCTCAAAGCAGGACTCTTTCCTAATTTCAATCTAAGCACTATGATTAAATACCCCAACTTTGTAAAATCGCATACTCTCAATCCTTGCGTTACCCGCTCTACTGCTACGTCCTCCGTTCCTCCCGCAGAGGTCGCCTGTCCTCCTCTACCCTGTCCTGTGAAACCTGCTACAGCTGATTGTTCAGACCATCCAGCTCCCAGTGTCCCTTATCCTTCTTTCTCTTCTACCGAGTCACCAGTAGTAGCTAGCACTAACTCCTCCACGCAAACTTCCAACAATACTTCTGCAGTAGCCCCAATGGCTCCCTCCCCAGCATCTACTAATTCCCCCAACATTCTGCACCCTACTACCTCACAGACATCCAAGCCATCTTTTCTAGACCCCCTTCTTCCTCCTGTCGTTAAACTTACTATGAGGTCTGCCGACTCCAGCGATGGACGTTATCTTTTATCCCGTCTTCGTGATCGTAAAATTTATGACAATGTGCGCTTACTCCTGGCCTATCTCCATGATAAATCAGATGACGTATGTATTGACGGTAAGACTAAAACTAACGTTCTAGTCTCCATTCACCAGGAAGGTCTTCCTACCGACCTCGGTACCCTTAGGCAGCTTTTCTTCAAGTACCACGAGAATTTCGACATCCCATCTAAAAAAGTATCAGACGATCTTAAAGCCTTTTCCTCCTATGTCAGTTCCCGTCGTGTCTCCTACCTTCAAAAAAGCCGCATGGACTCCCGAAACTATTATTATCGTCCCTGATCCGCCGAATTCTTCTCCTTTCCTCGCTACTCATTCCTTCCTCAGCCTTCCCCCGGTCGCGCGTTGCACTAATAATACCATCACCTCTTTTCCCAACCGTTCTTGCATCTCCTCTCCCCGTTCTCGCTCTCCTCCGCCCAGCAACAAAGACTTGTTAAACTGCATCTCCCTTTATTACCAAAATGTCAGGGGACTGCGTTCTAAAACTCATCACATCTTCCTAAAATCCCAGTCCCTCCCTTATGACATCTTTGCACTTACAGAAACTAATTTAATTCCGTGTATCACTGACAATGAACTATTCTCCTCCGATTTCAGTATCTTTCGCGCCGACGGTTGCTTAAACGAATCGGGTTATTCCGGTCGCGGCGTTCTTCTCGCGGTCCACAATCGTTTAAGCGCTACCCAAGTCAACTCCCCGTTTTCATCTCTGTTTGAGTCTGTCTCTGTTAAAATCTCCCTGAATAGTCGATCTCTTTATATTTTATGCTGCTATATTCGTCCCGCGCAGCCTCTCGTTGCCTATGAGCAAGCAATCATAGCTATTGATGCATTATCTGCTCATGCCAATCCTCTTGACGAGATTATAGTCCTAGGTGATTTCAACCTCCCCCGTCTCCTATGGTCCCTCTCCGACGACGACTCCTTTTATTCTCCCACCAATGTTTCCGCCGCATCTGAATCATTAATTACTGACCACCTCTCTGACTCAGGCTTATGTCAAATCAGCGGTGTGAAAAACTACCTTGGTAGACAGCTTGATTTAATTTTCTGCTCAAATCCTATTGACTCTGTTGTAACCGAAAGCAATCACCTTCTTTCTACTCTTGACCTGCATCATCCTCCTCTCTTCCTCACCTTTTTCCTTGAAGCATCCAATATTCCTACTGATTCCGAGCCCCTTTTTCACTATAACTTCCGCAAAGCTGACTTTCCCAAGCTTAACTTCCTACTAAGTAACTCTTCCATCCTCTCCGGCTTAAGCGACTCCCATCTGCCTCTAAATAACCGAGTCACCCTGTTTTATACAGAATTATTCAGCTGCCTGTCCCAATGTGTCCCTTTCGAACGCTAGTAGTTATGCAATGACAGTTCTGCATCAAAATCCCATGTATTTTTAAAGGGGCCTCTGAATTCTCAAAAGTGTGTATATAAAAGCTTTTTCTGCATCAAAATCCCATGTATTTTTAAAGGGGGGCCTCTGCATTCTCAAAAGTGTGTATATAAAAGCTTCTGAATTCTCAAAAGTGTGTATATAAAAGCTCTTTCTGCATCAAAATCCCATGTATTTTTAAAGGGGGGCCTCTGCATTCTCAAAAGTGTGTATATAAAACTCTTTGTCGACATCTACGAGCATATTTGTGGGTGATGACGTCATGAAAGCTCTTGGGTTAAGAAACAGATAGCAACATGTAGGATGCCCCCTCGCACAATGGTATAGGGTATAACTTTATAGGGAACCCCCCTCCTCCGACAAGTTGAACCCACCCCTCCCCCAGGCGTAAGAATAACTGACCGCCGCATTATGCAATGTTGTGAAATACACACACATAGCTCCCCTGGATCTTTTCACGTGATAGCTGTTGTTTCTAAAATTAAAAAATTGTATTTTCATATTTTCGGCCGAGTTCATCAAAGTTTTATGATCTATTAGAAATATAAACTCGCTTAAATTTATTAAATTAAAATTATTCCATTTTCCCTTCAATGACAAGTAAGCAAAAGGCAAAACAGATTACCAGGCGATCAGACGCGAACATAAGCAATCAGAACTCAGCAGCAGAAACGCGATCCAAAGAGATCCAAACAAGCACAGCAATAAGACCATTGCAATCCGCAAATATCATTCGCGCTACAATGTATCTAACTTGCTAGCCAATCGACTGACTACCAGCGCTCATTGTATGCGCTATGCGTGCGGATCAAGCTGCAGCACAAAATATATTCATCTGCAACATCTACATTCCCCTGGTAGTGCTTTAAGCACTTACATAGGTGTTTTGGAAAATATTTCCAGCATATCGGAGCTGTGCACTTCCTCTGATGAGCTTATTGCGGCTGGTGACTTCAACCTGCCACTGCTTACCTGGGTACCTTCGGACGAAGGTGATTATCTCACTGCATTGAACGTAAGGCGTGATGTAGAGCGGGAGCTCGTTGATAGCTTATGTGGCCTTGGATTGCGGCAGATCAGCGGCGTGTTTAACTCCCGACATCGCCTTCTTGACTTACACGTTAAAATCAAAGCGCAAAAGGAACATGCTTAAACAAGAACAAACATGATTGCTCGTGACCCAGTGCAGCTGCATTTGCATTTACATTATGCGGGTTTATGTGACAGCGCACGTTGCATTCATAGTAATTATCACTCAATCGTGGTGTTGCGAACTCTGTGCTCCTGTTATTATCGTATTGAGTCGACTTCAAAGACAAGTGATTATAGCTTATTTATACAATAAATTAAATTTATAAAATTTTGCAGATTAATGCAATTAATAAATATGCGCAAACAAATGTATTCTCAAAACACAGATAAACTTTATTATTTTACAGTTTTAATTATTAAATAGAAACACGTTTTCTCATGAAAAACTTTGCGCAGGTAGCAAGAAAAACTTTATAACTTCTTAGCGCCAACATTTTAAAACTATAAATAGCAAACCCCATCTTAAGTCGCATCATTGAACAAGTGTCTAGCGTGCAATACAGTTCATACAGTACTTTACATATAAATCAAGTGAAAAGTTATAAAGTATTATATAAAGATGAATGTGAAAATTTTGGTTGAAAACATACAAACTGCATTTATCGATGCTAAAAATAACCGTGAATTAATATGTGCTGCAGTTAAAAAGCTTAATAATTCTTTACGTAAGCTTAACAATTCTTTACGGCAGACCAACAACGTCGGTAAAAAGACTCAATTGATTACTGCTATTGGTTTATTAAAAGGAATACGTATTCAACTAAAAGCGCAAAGCTTAATGTTAGGAGGTGGACGCAACTCACGCCGTTCTAATTGGGCTTCTTCCAGAGTTAAATGGGAAGATTCGCAGTCAGCCTTTAAAAATAACATACGTACAGGGGTAATTGTCAACTTAGTTCACAAGGAACCACTAAAATTTTTAGAAGATTGCTCAGATATTTTTCGGAGACGCATCAATAATGCCCTCAAAAAAGAAATAGCTTTGAAGGTTAATGCAGTGTTTTGTGGTAAATTTAAAATAATAAAAGGAGGTGAAGAAGTCTTCGAATTTAAATATATGAATACCAAGAACGCGCCAATATATAGAGATATAGACATTAATGCTTGGTTTAAAGAAAACATCCAAGATAAAATCCTGAAAAAGTTGGAAGAATTTCAAGAAAAAGATAGTGGTTGGGCGTTATCAGAAATTATAAACTTGAGTGTTAATATTAACAAATATACACCACAACTAGGATCTTCATACATTGAATTACCCAAGGAAATTGGATATAAAAAAGCTTGCGTTAATGTAAAGAATAATGACAACGCCTGTTTTGCCTGGGCAGTGGTTTCAGCTTTGCATCCAGTTGATCGACTACAAAATCCTGATAGAACATCATCATACCCCCACTATTCTAATGTTTTAAACCTCAAAAACATTATATTCCCGATGACGACTAAACAGATACAACGATTTGAAAAACAAAATAATCTTTCAATCAATGTATATATTTTGAAAAAGTCGTCAAAGGCTGTGAAGACATATTATGTCACTTTACCAGCTTACTTGACAAAAGATAAAAAAGAAAAGCATGTAAATCTACTCTTGATACAAAATGTATATTACAATGATGCAGAAGAACACAAATATGTATGCAACAAAGATGAAGAACCAATTAAATATCATTTCGTTTGGATTAAGAATTTATCTAGACTTATTTCATCGCAACTTTCCCTGCACGACGGCCAAAAATTCTTCTGTGACCGATGTCTTCACTACTTCCACACAACTTCAAAATTGGAGGAGCATGCAATAAATTGTGAAAAGGTTAACAACGGGAGAATTCGACTACCATCAGAAGACGAATCAGTTCTAGTGTTTAAAAACTTTAAGAATAAGATAGAAGCGCCTTTCATTATATATGCAGATTTGGAGTGTTTATTAATAGATTGTAATGATAAGAACAAATATCAAGAACATGTTCCGTATAGTATAGCATATTATATAAAGTGCTCATATGATCCCACGCTATCGTTTTACAAGTACTACCGTGGTGAAAATTGTATTAATTGGTTTGTGTGCGAGTTAAATCAGTTTGCAAAAAATTTAGAAAATATTTTTAATAAACCACTACTAATGGATCAGCTAACTGAAGAGCAAGTCAACAACCTGTCAATAGCTGCACTTTGTCATATATGCGAGAAACCATTTTCTGAAAATGACAAAAAAGTGCGTGATCACTGTCACTTAACAGGTAAGTACCGAGGACCAGCACATGTGGGGTGTAATATAAATTTTAAAGATAGTCATACCGTCCCTATAATTTTTCATAATCTTAGCGGTTATGATTCACATTTCATTATAAAAAATTTAGCTTCAGATTTAGAAGGGAAAGTTGATCTCCTTCCTATAAATAAAGAGCGATACATATCGTTCACAAAACATTTAGATAACCTTCCAATTAAATTTCGATTTATTGATTCCTTTCGTTTTATGGCAAGTAGTCTTGATACCCTTTCATCATATTTAACTTCTTTTCCTATTTTAAAATCGCAATTTCAAAATTTATCGGCCAATCAATTTAATTTATTAAAACGTAAAGGTGTATACCCTTACGATTACTTTAATACTAAAGATAGATTTTTAGAGACTACTTTACCTTCCATTTCTAAATTTTACAATAAGTTGAATGTTTGTGATATTAGTGAGGAAGATTATGCACATGCCTGTAAAGTTTGGATTGAATTTAATTTAAATAATTTAGGTGAATATTCAGACTTATATCTAAAACTAGATGTTCTTTTATTAGCGGACGTTTTTGAGCAGTTCCGTACAAGTTGTCGTAAGACATATGGATTAGATCCTGCACATTATTTTACATTACCTGGTTATACTTGGGATGCAATGCTCAAACATACAGATATATCTTTAAAATTGTTAACCGATATTGACATGTTCATGTTTGTAGAGCGTGGTATTCGAGGTGGTCTAAGCCAATGCTCTAAACGTTACTCCAAAGCAAATAATAAATATTATATGGCCAGCTATGACCCAAAAAAACCACACAAATTTTTACAATATTATGATGTTAACAATCAATATGGTTGGGCAATGTCGCAACCTCTGCCTTACAATGGCTTCAAGTGGGTAGAAAACAAAAACAACTTTAAGGTTGAAGATGTGCCTAATGATTCACCTATTGGCTACATTTTAGAAGTGGATCTAGAATATCCACAAGAAATTCATGATACTCATAAAGATTTACCATTTTGCCCGGAACGCGATTATGTTTCAGGATCTAAGCAAATGAAACTTTTAGCTTCCGTTAAAAATAAAACAAAATATATTTTATATTATAGAAATTTAAAGCAAGCTCTCCAACATGGTTTAATATTAAAGAAAATTCATAAAATTCTTCAATTTAATCAATCAACATGGCTCAAGTCATACATTGATCTAAACACTAGCCTTAGAGCATTAGCTAAAAATGATTTTGAAAAAAATCTTTTTAAACTTATGAATAATGCAGTCTTTGGTAAAACCATGGAAAACGTTCGAAAATATAGTAATGTGAAATTGGTAACAAAATGGTTGGGCCGATATGGAGCTGAAGCTCTCATTTCTAGTCCTGAATTTAAAACCACCACTATATTCAATGAAAATTTAGTAGCAATAGAGCTCAATAGATCTGAGATTTTCGCTAACAAACCGCTTTATGTAGGCATGTGCATTCTTGATTTGGCTAAAACTACCATATACAATTTTCATTATGATTATATGCTTCCTCAATTTGGATCTAACTGTACAGTTTGTTATACAGACACAGACTCTCTCATTTATGAAGTAGCCTGTTCTGACTTGTATCAAATTATTAAACGCGACTGTCATACACATTTTGATACTAGTGACTATCCACCAGAAAACATTTGGAATATCCCACTGGTAAACAAAAAAGTGTTGGGTCTTATGAAAGATGAAAATAATGGTAGAATTATGACCGAATTTGTTGGTTTAAGATCAAAGATGTACGCGATCCGTGTAGCGGGTAAGGATGAAACAAAAAAATCTAAAGGTGTAAAAAGAAATATTGTTAAAAATATTATAACTTTCGATGATTATATTAAATGTTTAAATAGTAATACTGAAAAATCAATTACACAAAATTTAATTCAATCTCAGAAACATCAAGTTTCTTCCATTTCTCAATTTAAAATTGCTCTCAGTCCCAACGATGATAAAAGATATATAACGCCAAGTAATTATAAAACGTTGCCGTGGGGTCATTATAGTTTAATGGGAATAGATTAATGAGAATATAAGAAAATATTGTAAACTAAATTAAGATATTATATGCAAAATAAAAGAATTTTATAATGTTTTAAAACTGTTTTATTTTAAAGAATCTCTTATTATAAACACATTTTCAGAGCACATCGGCCTCCATGTATGATACAAGTATTCACATTTGTTTCCAGAATTGGTTTAAGTAAGCATATAATGTTGAAGTTGATTTTCACTTGTTAAAATCACCACTTTTAAGGTTGAACACGGTATGTTGTTTGAGTCCTTGATTATCAATGATGACAGACATTCTAGTTAAGTTTTCTAACTCTGCTGGTTAAAAGGAACGCATTCCCCAATCCGAAAACAGCGAATTATATGCAGCATTGGCACATGTGTTTAATTCTAATCTTATATTTACATGTTTCTAAAGCCGGGTATTTCATCTTCGTTTTCTTTAAGAAATTTTAAGTTGCAATCTTCATCCATTGCATACACAGCATTGTTGATCTGCACAATTTCAACATTCGATTGCGATTTCAGTGGTTCAAGATTTTTGAAAAAAAATTTAACAAAACACATATTCAATACAATAGCATCTTTCCCTGCTTCAATTTCACTTATTTCCGCTATTATGGTGTACTAGTAGTAGTAGTTATGCAATGACAGTTCTGCATCAAAATCCCATGTATTTTTAAAGGGGCCTCTGAATTCTCAAAAGTGTGTATATAAAAGCTTTTTCTGCATCAAAATCCCATGTATTTTTAAAGGGGGGCCTCTGCATTCTCAAAAGTGTGTATATAAAAGCTTCTGAATTCTCAAAAGTGTGTATATAAAAGCTCTTTCTGCATCAAAATCCCATGTATTTTTAAAGGGGGGCCTCTGCATTCTCAAAAGTGTGTATATAAAACTCTTTGTCGACATCTACGAGCATATTTGTGGGTGATGACGTCATGAAAGCTCTTGGGTTAAGAAACAGATAGCAACATGTAGGATGCCCCCTCGCACAATGGTATAGGGTATAACTTTATAGGGAACCCCCCTCCTCCGACAAGTTGAACCCACCCCTCCCCCAGGCGTAAGAATAACTGACCGCCGCATTATGCAATGTTGTGAAATACACACACATAGCTCCCCTGGATCTTTTCACGTGATAGCTGTTGTTTCTAAAATTAAAAAATTGTATTTTCATATTTTCGGCCGAGTTCATCAAAGTTTTATGATCTATTAGAAATATAAACTCGCTTAAATTTATTAAATTAAAATTATTCCATTTTCCCTTCAATGACAAGTAAGCAAAAGGCAAAACAGATTACCAGGCGATCAGACGCGAACATAAGCAATCAGAACTCAGCAGCAGAAACGCGATCCAAAGAGATCCAAACAAGCACAGCAATAAGACCATTGCAATCCGCAAATATCATTCGCGCTACAATGTATCTAACTTGCTAGCCAATCGACTGACTACCAGCGCTCATTGTATGCGCTATGCGTGCGGATCAAGCTGCAGCACAAAAATATATTCATCTGCAACATCTACATTCCCCCTGGTAGTGCTTTAAGCACTTACATAGGTGTTTTGGAAAATATTTCCAGCATATCGGAGCTGTGCACTTCCTCTGATGAGCTTATTGCGGCTGGTGACTTCAACCTGCCACTGCTTACCTGGGTACCTTCGGACGAAGGTGATTATCTCACTGCATTGAACGTAAGGCGTGATGTAGAGCGGGAGCTCGTTGATAGCTTATGTGGCCTTGGATTGCGGCAGATCAGCGGCATGTTTAACTCCCGACATCGTCTTCTTGACTTGGTTTTTGCTTCGGAGCCTTCTACTACCCTAGTTGATGCATGCGCCGACCCAATTCTTGATGAGGTTCCGGACCATCCTGCTCTTCTCATATCGTTGTCACTGATGAACTTGCCATCTGACGCTCAGGGAACTCATTTATTTTATAATTTTAGAAAGGCTAATTTTGATTTGCTTAATTCTTTCCTGATTGACTGCACGGACTGGTCATTAGTGTATCAGTGCCCCGATGTTGAACGAGCTGTTGAGGTATTTTATAATTTACTTTTATTGGCATCTCCCGCTTTGTTCCTCTGGTCAAAAGGAAAGACCTATTATTGAATCCGCCATGGTACGATGATACCTTAAGGCCTTTAAGAAATCAACGTAACAATGCTTGGCGTACATATAAAGTCTCGAGCTCAGAAGTTGATTACCTCCTATATTCGGACTTACGGAGGGAATTTAACAATTATTCTAAGGCCCCATATCGCCAGTACATTGCACGTTTGAAGTTAAATATTAAAACTAACCCCAGGGAGTTTTGGAACTTTGTTAATTGCAAGCGGAGGACTAATAACTTTCCCTCGGTTTTATCTCTTGACAATGTAACTGGTAGCAACCCCGTTACAATTTCTAATCTCTTCGCTAAATTTTTTAGCGATGCTTTCTGTGATGATATCTATGATATAGATGTAGATTATTTCAATTACTTAACGAGTCTTCCCATGCAATTTCCAAATATTAGCTTGGACACCTCTAACACTTTGGAATATTTATGTAAGCTTGACGATGATTACTCTGATTCACCTGACTGTGTGCCTGGTATTGTCCTTCGTAAATGTAGCTTGTCGCTTGCTGAACCGCTGACTTTCTTGTTTAACTTATCTCTACGGTCCTGTGTTTTCCCCAGTGCATGGAAATTGTTTTATGTGATCCCTATCTTTAAGAAGGGTAAAAAGAATTTAATTGAAAACTATAGACCTATTGCTAAGTTGTCTCCAATTCCAAAACTTTTGAGGCCATAGTGAATAACCATTTAACTTTTTATTGTAGATCGATCTTATCTGATAAACAGCACGGCTTTATAAAAGGTAGGTCGACTGTAACGAACCTTGTCGAATTTTCTAATTTCTGTCTGAATATCCTCGAGAAGCACAAGCAAGTGGACTGTGTATATACCGATTTTAGTAAAGCATTTGACAAACTTTCCCACAAAGTGCTTATTTTTAAATTGTCACGACTTGGCTTCCCTATTAATCTTGTTCATTGGCTGGGGTCTTATCTACAGGATCGTTCATTTAAGGTTAAATTCGCTTCGTCCTTTTCTTTTTACCCTTCTTAAAGATAGGGATCACATAAAACAATTTCCATGCACTGGGGAAAACACAGGACCGTAGAGATAAGTTAAACAAGAAAGTCAGCGGTTCAGCAAGCGACAAGCTACATTTACGAAGGACAATACCAGGCACACAGTCAGGTGAATCAGAGTAATCATCGTCAAGCTTACATAAATATTCCAAAGTGTTAGAGGTGTCCAAGCTAATATTTGGAAATTGCATGGGAAGACTCGTTAAGTAATTGAAATAATCTACATCTATATCACAGATATCATCACAGAAAGCATCGCTAAAAAATTTAGCGAAGAGATTAGAAATTGTAACGGGGTTGCTACCAGTTACATTGTCAAGAGATAAAACCGAGGAAAAGTTATTAGTCCTCCGCTTGCAATTAACAAAGTTCCAAAACTCCTTGGGGTTAGTTTTAATATTTAACTTCAAACGTGCAATGTACTGGCGATATGGGGCCTTAGAATAATTGTTAAATTCCCTCCGTAAGTCCGAATATAGGAGGTAATCAACTTCTGAGTTCGAGACTTTATATGTACGCCAAGCATTGTTACGTTGATTTCTTAAAGGCCTTAAGGTATCATCGTACCATGGCGGATTCAATAATAGGTCTTTCCTTTTGACCAGAGGAACAAAGCGGGAGATGCCAATAAAAGTAAATTATAAAATACCTCAACAGCTCGTGCAACATCGGGGCACTGATACACTAATGACCAGTCCGTGCAGTCAATCAGGAAAGAATTAAGCAAATCAAAATTAGCCTTTCTAAAATTATAAAATAAATGAGTTCCCTGAGCGTCAGATGGCAAGTTCATCAGTGACAACGATATGAGAAGAGCAGGATGGTCCGGAACCTCATCAAGAATTGGGTCGGCGCATGCATCAACTAGGGTAGTAGAAGGCTCCGAAGCAAAAACCAAGTCAAGAAGACGATGTCGGGAGTTAAACATGCCGCTGATCTGCCGCAATCCAAGGCCACATAAGCTATCAACGAGCTCCCGCTCTACATCACGCCTTACGTTCAATGCAGTGAGATAATCACCTTCGTCCGAAGGTACCCAGGTAAGCAGTGGCAGGTTGAAGTCACCAGCCGCAATAAGCTCATCAGAGGAAGTGCACAGCTCCGATATGCTGGAAATATTTTCCAAAACACCTATGTAAGTGCTTAAAGCACTACCAGGGGGAATGTAGATGTTGCAGATGAATATATTTTTGTGCTGCAGCTTGATCCGCACGCATAGCGCATACAATGAGCGCTGGTAGTCAGTCGATTGGCTAGCAAGTTAGATACATTGTAGCGCGAATGATATTTGCGGATTGCAATGGTCTTATTGCTGTGCTTGTTTGGATCTCTTTGGATCGCGTTTCTGCTGCTGAGTTCTGATTGCTTATGTTCGCGTCTGATCGCCTGGTAATCTGTTTTGCCTTTTGCTTACTTGTCATTGAAGGGAAAATGGAATAATTTTAATTTAATAAATTTAAGCGAGTTTATATTTCTAATAGATCATAAAACTTTGATGAACTCGGCCGAAAATATGAAAATACAATTTTTTAATTTTAGAAACAACAGCTATCACGTGAAAAGATCCAGGGGAGCTATGTGTGTGTATTTCACAACATTGCATAATGCGGCGGTCAGTTATTCTTACGCCTGGGGGAGGGGTGGGTTCAACTTGTCGGAGGAGGGGGGTTCCCTATAAAGTTATACCCTATACCATTGTGCGAGGGGGCATCCTACATGTTGCTATCTGTTTCTTAACCCAAGAGCTTTCATGACGTCATCACCCACAAATATGCTCGTAGATGTCGACAAAGAGTTTTATATACACACTTTTGAGAATGCAGAGGCCCCCCTTTAAAAATACATGGGATTTTGATGCAGAAAGAGCTTTTATATACACACTTTTGAGAATTCAGAAGCTTTTATATACACACTTTTGAGAATGCAGAGGCCCCCCTTTAAAAATACATGGGATTTTGATGCAGAAAAAGCTTTTATATACACACTTTTGAGAATTCAGAGGCCCCTTTAAAAATACATGGGATTTTGATGCAGAACTGTCATTACATAACTACTAGTTCCTACTATACTGGTGGTTTTAAATTCAGGACTAGAAATGAGAGCTTCAGCTCCATATCGGCCCAACCATTTTGTTACCAATTTCACATTACTATATTTTCGAACGTTTTCCATGGTTTTACCAAAGACTGCATTATTCATAAGTTTAAAAAGATTTTTTTCAAAATCATTTTTAGCTAATGCTCTAAGGCTAGTGTTTAGATCAATGTATGACTTGAGCCATGTTGATTGATTAAATTGAAGAATTTTATGAATTTTCTTTAATATTAAACCATGTTGGAGAGCTTGCTTTAAATTTCTATAATATAAAATATATTTTGTTTTATTTTTAACGGAAGCTAAAAGTTTCATTTGCTTAGATCCTGAAACATAATCGCGTTCCGGGCAAAATGGTAAATCTTTATGAGTATCATGAATTTCTTGTGGATATTCTAGATCCACTTCTAAAATGTAGCCAATAGGTGAATCATTAGGCACATCTTCAACCTTAAAGTTGTTTTTGTTTTCTACCCACTTGAAGCCATTGTAAGGCAGAGGTTGCGACATTGCCCAACCATATTGATTGTTAACATCATAATATTGTAAAAATTTGTGTGGTTTTTTTGGGTCATAGCTGGCCATATAATATTTATTATTTGCTTTGGAGTAACGTTTAGAGCATTGGCTTAGACCACCTCGAATACCACGCTCTACAAACATGAACATGTCAATATCGGTTAACAATTTTAAAGATATATCTGTATGTTTGAGCATTGCATCCCAAGTATAACCAGGTAATGTAAAATAATGTGCAGGATCTAATCCATATGTCTTACGACAACTTGTACGGAACTGCTCAAAAACGTCCGCTAATAAAAGAACATCTAGTTTTAGATATAAGTCTGAATATTCACCTAAATTATTTAAATTAAATTCAATCCAAACTTTACAGGCATGTGCATAATCTTCCTCACTAATATCACAAACATTCAACTTATTGTAAAATTTAGAAATGGAAGGTAAAGTAGTCTCTAAAAATCTATCTTTAGTATTAAAGTAATCGTAAGGGTATACACCTTTACGTTTTAATAAATTAAATTGATTGGCCGATAAATTTTGAAATTGCGATTTTAAAATAGGAAAAGAAGTTAAATATGATGAAAGGGTATCAAGACTACTTGCCATAAAACGAAAGGAATCAATAAATCGAAATTTAATTGGAAGGTTATCTAAATGTTTTGTGAACGATATGTATCGCTCTTTATTTATAGGAAGGAGATCAACTTTCCCTTCTAAATCTGAAGCTAAATTTTTTATAATGAAATGTGAATCATAACCGCTAAGATTATGAAAAATTATAGGGACGGTATGACTATCTTTAAAATTTATATTACACCCCACATGTGCTGGTCCTCGGTACTTACCTGTTAAGTGACAGTGATCACGCACTTTTTTGTCATTTTCAGAAAATGGTTTCTCGCATATATGACAAAGTGCAGCTATTGACAGGTTGTTGACTTGCTCTTCAGTTAGCTGATCCATTAGTAGTGGTTTATTAAAAATATTTTCTAAATTTTTTGCAAACTGATTTAACTCGCACACAAACCAATTAATACAATTTTCACCACGGTAGTACTTGTAAAACGATAGCGTGGGATCATATGAGCACTTTATATAATATGCTATACTATACGGAACATGTTCTTGATATTTGTTCTTATCATTACAATCTATTAATAAACACTCCAAATCTGCATATATAATGAAAGGCGCTTCTATCTTATTCTTAAAGTTTTTAAACACTAGAACTGATTCGTCTTCTGATGGTAGTCGAATTCTCCCGTTGTTAACCTTTTCACAATTTATTGCATGCTCCTCCAATTTTGAAGTTGTGTGGAAGTAGTGAAGACATCGGTCACAGAAGAATTTTTGGCCGTCGTGCAGGGAAAGTTGCGATGAAATAAGTCTAGATAAATTCTTAATCCAAACGAAATGATATTTAATTGGTTCTTCATCTTTGTTGCATACATATTTGTGTTCTTCTGCATCATTGTAATATACATTTTGTATCAAGAGTAGATTTACATGCTTTTCTTTTTTATCTTTTGTCAAGTAAGCTGGTAAAGTGACATAATATGTCTTCACAGCCTTTGACGACTTTTTCAAAATATATACATTGATTGAAAGATTATTTTGTTTTTCAAATCGTTGTATCTGTTTAGTCGTCATCGGGAATATAATGTTTTTGAGGTTTAAAACATTAGAATAGTGGGGGTATGATGATGTTCTATCAGGATTTTGTAGTCGATCAACTGGATGCAAAGCTGAAACCACTGCCCAGGCAAAACAGGCGTTGTCATTATTCTTTACATTAACGCAAGCTTTTTTATATCCAATTTCCTTGGGTAATTCAATGTATGAAGATCCTAGTTGTGGTGTATATTTGTTAATATTAACACTCAAGTTTATAATTTCTGATAACGCCCAACCACTATCTTTTTCTTGAAATTCTTCCAACTTTTTCAGGATTTTATCTTGGATGTTTTCTTTAAACCAAGCATTAATGTCTATATCTCTATATATTGGCGCGTTCTTGGTATTCATATATTTAAATTCGAAGACTTCTTCACCTCCTTTTATTATTTTAAATTTACCACAAAACACTGCATTAACCTTCAAAGCTATTTCTTTTTTGAGGGCATTATTGATGCGTCTCCGAAAAATATCTGAGCAATCTTCTAAAAATTTTAGTGGTTCCTTGTGAACTAAGTTGACAATTACCCCTGTACGTATGTTATTTTTAAAGGCTGACTGCGAATCTTCCCATTTAACTCTGGAAGAAGCCCAATTAGAACGGCGTGAGTTGCGTCCACCTCCTAACATTAAGCTTTGCGCTTTTAGTTGAATACGTATTCCTTTTAATAAACCAATAGCAGTAATCAATTGAGTCTTTTTACCGACGTTGTTGGTCTGCCGTAAAGAATTGTTAAGCTTACGTAAAGAATTATTAAGCTTTTTAACTGCAGCACATATTAATTCACGGTTATTTTTAGCATCGATAAATGCAGTTTGTATGTTTTCAACCAAAATTTTCACATTCATCTTTATATAATACTTTATAACTTTTCACTTGATTTATATGTAAAGTACTGTATGAACTGTATTGCACGCTAGACACTTGTTCAATGATGCGACTTAAGATGGGGTTTGCTATTTATAGTTTTAAAATGTTGGCGCTAAGAAGTTATAAAGTTTTTCTTGCTACCTGCGCAAAGTTTTTCATGAGAAAACGTGTTTCTATTTAATAATTAAAACTGTAAAATAATAAAGTTTATCTGTGTTTTGAGAATACATTTGTTTGCGCATATTTATTAATTGCATTAATCTGCAAAATTTTATAAATTTAATTTATTGTATAAATAAGCTATAATCACTTGTCTTTGAAGTCGACTCAATACGATAATAACAGGAGCACAGAGTTCGCAACACCACGATTGAGTGATAATTACTATGAATGCAACGTGCGCTGTCACATAAACCCGCATAATGTAAATGCAAATGCAGCTGCACTAGGTCACGAGCAATCATGTTTGTTCTTGTTTAAGCATGTTCCTTTTGCGCTTTGATTTTAACGTGTAAGTCAAGAAGGCGATGTCGGGAGTTAAACACGCCGCTGATCTGCCGCAATCCAAGGCCACATAAGCTATCAACGAGCTCCCGCTCTACATCACGCCTTACGTTCAATGCAGTGAGATAATCACCTTCGTCCGAAGGTACCCAGGTAAGCAGTGGCAGGTTGAAGTCACCAGCCGCAATAAGCTCATCAGAGGAAGTGCACAGCTCCGATATGCTGGAAATATTTTCCAAAACACCTATGTAAGTGCTTAAAGCACTACCAGGGGAATGTAGATGTTGCAGATGAATATATTTTGTGCTGCAGCTTGATCCGCACGCATAGCGCATACAATGAGCGCTGGTAGTCAGTCGATTGGCTAGCAAGTTAGATACATTGTAGCGCGAATGATATTTGCGGATTGCAATGGTCTTATTGCTGTGCTTGTTTGGATCTCTTTGGATCGCGTTTCTGCTGCTGAGTTCTGATTGCTTATGTTCGCGTCTGATCGCCTGGTAATCTGTTTTGCCTTTTGCTTACTTGTCATTGAAGGGAAAATGGAATAATTTTAATTTAATAAATTTAAGCGAGTTTATATTTCTAATAGATCATAAAACTTTGATGAACTCGGCCGAAAATATGAAAATACAATTTTTTAATTTTAGAAACAACAGCTATCACGTGAAAAGATCCAGGGGAGCTATGTGTGTGTATTTCACAACATTGCATAATGCGGCGGTCAGTTATTCTTACGCCTGGGGGAGGGGTGGGTTCAACTTGTCGGAGGAGGGGGGTTCCCTATAAAGTTATACCCTATACCATTGTGCGAGGGGGCATCCTACATGTTGCTATCTGTTTCTTAACCCAAGAGCTTTCATGACGTCATCACCCACAAATATGCTCGTAGATGTCGACAAAGAGTTTTATATACACACTTTTGAGAATGCAGAGGCCCCCCTTCAAAAATACATGGGATTTTGATGCAGAAAGAGCTTTTATATACACACTTTTGAGAATTCAGAAGCTTTTATATACACACTTTTGAGAATGCAGAGGCCCCCCTTTAAAAATACATGGGATTTTGATGCAGAAAAAGCTTTTATATACACACTTTTGAGAATTCAGAGGCTCCTTTAAAAATACATGGGATTTTGATGCAGAACTGTCATTGCATAACTACTAACGCTTAAAGAACCGTTCCTCATCTCCACCTTGGTATGATAGAGATCTCCGCTCTCTACGCAACAAACGGAACAAATTGTGGCACTCCTATCTTATTTCAAGGTCCGACTCGGACCACTCTTCATACCTCAATACCTCTTCCCTTTTTTCCGAACGTTGCGAGTCCCTCTACAAAGACTACCTCACCAGTATCCAGTCCAAACTTATCTCCGAGCCCAAACAATTCTACAATTTCATCAACATAAAAAGGAAATCGAATGGCTACCCCTCGATTCTCAGACTCGGAGACTCTTCCTCTTCTAACCCTCTAGTCATCGCCAACCTTTTCGCGGAATTCTTTAGCCAGTCTTTTAATGACCTCGACTCAGTCCCCGATCTTACTTATTTCTCCTTCATGAGAAACTGCGCACAAACCTCCCTTGTGTCCATTGTTATTGATCCCTCTCTTGTTGCCAATAAAATTAGTTCTCTCGCCGCTGACTTAGACCCAGGCCCTGATGGGATACCTGCTATTGTTTTAAAGGAATGTGCTACCCATCTAATTAATCCTCTTTCTAATATTTTCCAACTTTCTCTCTCCGAGGGATCTTTTCCTGACTTTTGGAAAGACTCCTATATCACCCCAATCCATAAAAAAGGTTGTAAGGGTGACGTATCAAATTATCATCCTATAGCCAAACTATCCTGCATCCCTAAACTCTTTGAAAGCCTTATCTACGAGTCCATGTCTTTCCACTGCAAGTCCATCTTGTCTACATCTCAGCACGGATTCCTCAAAGGTAGGTCCACAACTACCAATTTAGCATGCTTTGTGTCTCGCACCCTTATAGCAATGGAAAGCGGCGTAGATATTGACGTTATTGCCACGGATTTTAGTAAAGCTTTTGACAAAATCTCCCATCAAATTATCGCCCTCAAACTAAATTATCTTGGCTTTCCACCACGTCTCATCTCGTGGATTAAATCATACCTTAGTAATCGCCATTACAGGGTTCGTTTCGACTCCACGATTTCTAACCCCTTCACATCCCATTCCGGCGTCCCTCAGGGCAGTCACCTGGGTCCGTTGATCTTCATATTAACCATAAACGATGTTGAGAAGGTCATAAACCACTCCGAAATTTCAATTTATGCTGATGATATGAAAATCTTCAAACAAATATCCAGCATGTCGGACTCTACGCTCCTTCAAAACGACCTGAACAGTTTCTCTACCTGGTGCAAGAAAAACTTCCTTGATCTCAATGTATCCAAATGCCAATCGATCACTTACTCCCGTAAACGTTCCCCCACCTCTCCTAGAGCCTATGTTCTCTCAGGCGAACAAATTCCGTCTGTTAGCTCTCTTCGTGACCTGGGTGTCATCTGTGATAGTGAGCTCAACTTCCGCTCCCACATTGACCACATCATAAATAGAGCTAACTCTGCTCTTGGCTTTGTAAAGCGTTGGTCTAAGGAATTTTCCGATCCTTATGTCACCAAATCACTCTACATCTTCTTCGTTAGGCCTCTTCTGGAGTATGCCTGTCAAGTTTGGTCCCCCTCTCAATCTACTCTCATTAACAGGATTGAATCAGTCCAGCGTAGATTCATCCGTTTTGCACTGCGCGATCTTCCTTGGGCAGACAATTTTAACCTTCCACCATATGAACACCGCCTAAAATTGATTAACCTCCAACCTCTCGCCAAACGTCGCGATGTCGCTGATATCACCTTCATCCACCAAGTCCTAACTGGCTCCATTGACTGTCCCGAGATCCTTCACAGTATTTCCTTTAACACTAACCCCCGCAACGTTAGGTCTTTTCCTACCTTTCGCCTCGATAGTCACCGTACCAACTACGGTCACTCCGAACCCATCACAAGAATGCTGCGGAAAGTCAACAACACAGTGGGCTTTGATCTCCATTTTGACAAGGTCTCCCTCAAACACACCCTTTACCCCCCCAACCCTCCCTTATAATTTTATCGTCGTTGTTTATGGTTGGTTAAGGCTTCGTTGTTCCTTCTTGTTTACTTTAGTCTTAGTTTTTTTTTATATCTTTATTGTATGTTTTTGTAGCTTGTATTAAGCGAATCTAATAAATAAATAAATAAATAAGTCCTCAGAGTGGCAGCGGCGAGCAGCATGCCTGTCTCTCGCACCCAAACCCGGTCACAACCAAAGTGGATAAATACTCAAATCCTCTCAAACATCAGGGATAAGAATAGGGCCTGGAAAACATTCCAGAGGCATCCTACGGATGATAATATGCGAAATTACCGTAGGAAATCGGCACAAGTCAAAAGAAAGATTAAGGAGGCGAAAAAAGAAGCTTGGGTTGGTTTCGCCAATTCAATAGACCCCAACCTTAATCTGGCCGAGGCATGGAATAAAGTTAAATCCATCTCCGGCAACAGGCCACCCGGCTTGATTGCCAACTTAACGATCAATCGCACCATACTAACAGATTCCATGGCCATTGCCCAACAGCTAGCCCAGTCATGGACTAGCTATTCAGACGACAGTACGTTTAGCCCAGAAAACATTCAGGCTAGAAATAGTTGGTCCTTCACGGACAGGCCTTATTCCCCTGATCCCAACAGAAATCTGTCGTACCCAATATCCCTTCGCGAACTGAGCAACGTGCTCAGTAAGTGTAAGGGATCGGCTCCAGGACACGATAAAATCTCTTACCGAATGTTGAAAGAGACCCCTACCACATTTAAAGAGAGACTAGTCTCTCTTTACAACCTCATGATAAGGAATTGCGTTTTTCCAAAGGTTTGGAAGAACGCAATACTTATCCCCATTCGGAAAAAGAACACCAGTGCTGATGGCACTCTAACTCCCAGGGATCTACGTCCTATCTCACTGCTACCCTATCTCTCGCGCCTTTTCGAAAAAATAATGAGCCAAAGGCTCTCCTCGCTTCTCGAGGGGATCCTACCGAGAGAAATTCATGGTTTCAGGAAGTATAGGGGGACCACCTCTATGCTCCTGGAACTAGAGAATTCTATAAAGAACACCTTTGATAAAAAGGGGGAGTTCTTCCTCCTATCGGCGGATATAGAGAAGGCCTATGACAGGGTCCGGTGGGATACTATAGCCACCCAGCTCCAGGTGTGGGGCATTGATTCGAGATTCATCCACCTAATAAAAAACTTCCTGTCTTCCCGAACCCTTCAGGTTCGGGTTAATGGTTTCACCTCGACGCAGAGACCCCTACAAAATATCCTCCCCCAAGGATCGCCATTCTCCACACCGCTTTTTAACACATACATATTTTCCCTTATCCAAAACCTCAACGACATTAACGGACTTGACACCTACGTATACGCGGACAACCTACTTCTGACCACAACGCAAGACGCACATAGAGAGGTACTCAGACGCGGGTTAACGATGATGGACATCTGGTGCCACAAAACTGGAGCTATTGTTCCGCACGACAAAATAGAATATTATGTATTCTCAAGGAAGCGGCAACCACGACACCTAGAGCTGGAAATCGACGAGGATCGCTTCATTGCAAAAGAGAGCATCAAGATATTAGGTATGAACTTCTCCAGGAAACTGAGCTGGACAAACCACTGCCGGAACACCGCTACTAAAATCGATAAAATTAACAACCTAATCCGATCAATAGCCGCAAGAGGGAACGGCGCACCAGTGCACGCCACCACGCACATCGCTAAAAGCCTACTGAGGGGAATAACCAATTATGGCCTTACAATATACGGCCAAGCACCCAGGACCGCACTAACACCCATCCAAACGGCCACTAACAAGGTGCTGCGGACAAGTTTCGGAGCGCTAAAGACAACCCCAATAAAGGCACTTTGGGTAGAGGCAGGACTGGAGGATATCTGGACCAGGCTCAAGATCGCAAGGGTAAGCCTTGCAGCGAAGAACATATTGGACTGGCGCAGACCGCACCACATATCATTCCAGCACCGCTTGAACAATAACCCCCGTCCATCCTGCAAGTCAGCCCTTAAAGGAGCAGAGGAGACAATCATGAGTCTGGACATCCCTATCCCCGCCCCTTGCCAGCAGCCTCTTGACATGGTCACAACGAGTACTATGGACCAGCTGATTTTCTGCAGACCACCGCGAAAGAAGAACGATCTTTCAAGAGAGGAGCTGCGCCAGAGCCATCTTCAACAGGTCATAAGAAACACCGGAAGAACCATAATTTACACGGATGGCTCCAAGGAGGAGGGAAATGTAGGAGCGGCCTTCGTCGTCACCGGAAGAAGCTCTACAATCAAGGAAACACACTCATATAGACTAATAGGAAGCGCATCTAGTTATGAGGCAGAAATCTTTGCGCTATCAAAAGCAATTGAGTTCTGCAAGGGACTTAATGGGAATTCGACCATCTTTGCTGACGCGATGTCAGTGCTCCAGGCGCTCAATAAGCCTAGCCCCAAAGAACCCCTCACGGAACAACTGCGAGCCACCCTTCTTGCGGCCAGGGGAAAAATTAAGATAGACTGGGTCCCTGGACATATAGGGATCCAGGGAAACGAAGCAGCGGACAGGGCGGCAAAAGCAGCCGGCTCCAATCCTACAGAGGTCCTCCGACATATCCCGCAATGCATCAGCCTCTTCATTAGGAGCGGGCAGGAGATGGTAAAAAACAAATATATAGCGGATTGGCGTGCCACAAATACCTTCCACGCCCAGCACTCCCCATCAGCAGCGCCACCACGATACCACTCGGACCTATCAAGACGGGAAGGACGGATGGTATTCCGGATGAGGATGGGACACTGTCTCCTCACTAAAGTCCACCTCTTCACAAGGTCACCCCATCCGGGGTGCGTTGAGTGTCAGGTTCCCCTGACGGTTAAACATATTCTGGCAGATTGTCCGATTACTTCAGCAGCCCTCGGCTCGGCCATCCCACCTCTGGCTGAAGTGCTAGATCCGGCTCACCCGGAAATATTACTAGAAATAATTAGAAAGCTGAATTTGACGCTCCTCATCTAGGTCGCCAAGGCTATAGGAAAAAGGTTAAATAACAGGGTAAAAAAGTCTAAGCATATCAATTCTGAAAAGAATATTACCAAGAATTGTACTTCTCATTATTTTTATTTTTTCCAAACACGCTATTTAAACTAAGACTAAAATTATAAAGTATAACATTTATGAATTAGGTTAAGATAAAAACATAGAATAAGTTAGCTAGTTAACAGACCCGTAGGAGACAGATTAAGATGACGTATACATGATCCCAGCTATAAGAGAAAATGATTAACAATTCTTAAAATCAATCCAAAAGTAAAGTGAAAAAACCTACCTTCTGCGATCTACGCCATCGCAGACCAAAGCATTATTGAATTAACGATAGAACAGGAAGCGCCATATGGTCTCAGATACCGAGTGCGCATAACTAGAGCAGGGCAATAGGTCTACCTTTGTACTTGTTCATCTAAAATAAATAAATAAATAAATACAATATGGGTATCAAATGAAAGGGCTTGTTGAGAGTAACTCGAAAATAATGTGACGTCATTCTAAATCCAATATGGCGGAACATCCAAGATGGCGGAATAGTTATTTTTTATGCACTTCTACAATATGGGTATCAAATGAAAGGGCTTGTTGAGAGTAACTCGAAAATAATGTGACGTAATTCTAAATCCAATATGGCGGAACATCCAAGATGGCGGAATAGTTATTTTTTATGCACTTCTACAATATGGGTATCAAATGAAAGGGCTTGTTGAGAGTAACTCGAAAATAATGTGACGTCATTCTAAATCCAATATGGCGGAACATCCAAGATGGCGGAATAGTTATTTTTTATGCACTTCTACAATATGGGTATCAAATGAAAGGGCTTGTTGAGAGTAACTCGAAAATAATGTGACGTCATTCTAAATCCAATATGGCGGAACATCCAAGATGGCGGAATAGTTATTTTTTATGCACTTCTACAATATGGGTATCAAATGAAAGGGCTTGTTGAGAGTAACTCGAAAATAATGTGACGTCATTCTAAATCCAATATGGCGGAACATCCAAGATGGCGGAATAGTTATTTTTTATGCACTTCTACAATATGGGTATCAAATGAAAGGGCATGTTGAGAGTAACTCGAAAATAATGTGACGTCATTCTAAATCCAATATGGCGGAACATCCAAGATGGCGGAATAGTTATTTTTTATGCACTTCTACAATATGGGTATCAAATGAAAGGGCTTGTTGAGAGTAACTCGAAAATAATGTGACGTAATTCTAAATCCAATATGGCGGAACATCCAAGATGGCGGAATAGTTATTTTTTATGCACTTCTACAATATGGGTATCAAATGAAAGGGCTTGTTGAGAGTAACTCGAAAATAATGTGACGTCATTCTAAATCCAATATGGCGGAACATCCAAGATGGCGGAATTGTTATTTTTTATGCACTTCTACAATATGGGTATCAAATGAAAGGGCTTGTTGAGAGTAACTCGAAAATAATGTGACGTCATTCTAAATCCAATATGGCGGAACATCCAAGATGGCGGAATAGTTATTTTTTATGCACTTCTACAATATGGGTATCAAATGAAAGGGCTTGTTGAGAGTAACTCGAAAATAATGTGACGTCATTCTAAATCCAATATGGCGGAACATCCAAGATGGCGGAATAGTTATTTTTTATGCACTTCTACAATATGGGTATCAAATGAAAGGGCTTGTTGAGAGTAACTCGAAAATAATGTGACGTCATTCTAAATCCAATATGGCGGAACATCCAAGATGGCGGAATAGTTATTTTTTATGCACTTCTACAATATGGGTATCAAATGAAAGGGCTTGTTGAGAGTAACTCGAAAATAATGTGACGTAATTCTAAATCCAATATGGCGGAACATCCAAGATGGCGGAATAGTTATTTTTTATGCACTTCTACAATATGGGTATCAAATGAAAGGGCTTGTTGAGAGTAACTCGAAAATAATGTGACGTCATTCTAAATCCAATATGGCGGACCATCCCAGATGGCGGAATAGTTATTTTTTATGCACTTCTACAATATGGGTATCAAATGAAAGGGCTTGTTGAGAGTAACTCGAAAATAATGTGACGTCATTCTAAATCCAATATGGCGGAACATCCAAGATGGCGGAATAGTTATTTTTTATGCACTTCTACAATATGGGTATCAAATGAAAGGGCTTGTTGAGAGTAACTCGAAAATAATGTGACGTCATTCTAAATCCAATATGGCGGAACATCCAAGATGGCGGAATAGTTATTTTTTATGCACTTCTACAATATGGGTATCAAATGAAAGGGCTTGTTGAGAGTAACTCGAAAATAATGTGACGTCATTCTAAATCCAATATGGCGGAACATCCAAGATGGCGGAATAGTTATTTTTTATGCACTTCTACAATATGGGTATCAAATGAAAGGGCTTGTTGAGAGTAACTCGAAAATAATGTGACGTCATTCTAAATCCAATATGGCGGAACATCCAAGATGGCGGAATAGTTATTTTTTATGCACTTCTACAATATGGGTATCAAATGAAAGGGCTTGTTGAGAGTAACTCGAAAATAATGTGACATCATTCTAAATCCAATATGGCGGAACATCCAAGATGGCGGAATAGTTATTTTTTATGCACTTCTACAATATGGGTATCAAATGAAAGGGCTTGTTGAGAGTAACTCGAAAATAATGTGACGTCATTCTAAATCCAATATGGCGGAACATCCAAGATGGCGGAATAGTTATTTTTTATGCACTTCTACAATATGGGTATCAAATGAAAGGGCTTGTTGAGAGTAACTCGAAAATAATGTGACGTCATTCTAAATCCAATATGGCGGAACATCCAAGATGGCGGAATAGTTATTTTTTATGCACTTCTACAATATGGGTATCAAATGAAAGGGCTTGTTGAGAGTAACTCGAAAATAATGTGACGTCATTCTAAATCCAATATGGCGGAACATCCAAGATGGCGGAATAGTTGTTTTTTATGCACTTCTACAATATGGGTATCAAATGAAAGGGCTTGTTGAGAGTAACTCGAAAATAATGTGACGTCATTCTAAATCCAATATGGCGGAACATCCAAGATGGCGGAATAGTTATTTTTTATGCACTTCTACAATATGGGTATCAAATGAAAGGGCTTGTTGAGAGTAACTCGAAAATAATGTGACGTCATTCTAAATCCAATATGGCGGAACATCCAAGATGGCGGAATAGTTATTTTTTATGCACTTCTACAATATGGGTATCAAATGAAAGGGCTTGTTGAGAGTAACTCGAAAATAATGTGACGTCATTCTAAATCCAATATGGCGGAACATCCAAGATGGCGGAATAGTTATTTTTTATGCACTTCTACAATATGGGTATCAAATGAAAGGGCTTGTTGAGAGTAACTCGAAAATAATGTGACGTCATTCTAAATCCAATATGGCGGAACATCCAAGATGGCGGAATAGTTATTTTTTATGCACTTCTACAATATGGGTATCAAATGAAAGGGCTTGTTGAGAGTAACTCGAAAATAATGTGACGTCATTCTAAATCCAATATGGCGGAACATCCAAGATGGCGGAATAGTTATTTTTTATGCACTTCTATAATATGGGTATCAAATGAAAGGGCTTGTTGAGAGTAACTCGAAAATAATGTGACGTCATTCTAAATCCAATATGGCGGAACATCCAAGATGGCGGAATAGTTATTTTTTATGCACTTCTACAATATGGGTATCAAATGAAAGGGCTTGTTGAGAGTAACTCGAAAATAATGTGACGTAATTCTAAATCCAATATGGCGGAACATCCAAGATGGCGGAATAGTTATTTTTTATGCACTTCTACAATATGGGTATCAAATGAAAGGGCTTGTTGAGAGTAACTCGAAAATAATGTGACGTCATTCTAAATCCAATATGGCGGAACATCCAAGATGGCGGAATAGTTATTTTTTATGCACTTCTACAATATGGGTATCAAATGAAAGGGCTTGTTGAGAGTAACTCGAAAATAATGTGACGTCATTCTAAATCCAATATGGCGGAACATCCAAGATGGCGGAATAGTTATTTTTTATGCACTTCTACAATATGGGTATCAAATGAAAGGGCTTGTTGAGAGTAACTCGAAAATAATGTGACGTCATTCTAAATCCAATATGGCGGAACATCCAAGATGGCGGAATAGTTATTTTTTATGCACTTCTACAATATGGGTATCAAATGAAAGGGCTTGTTGAGAGTAACTCGAAAATAATGTGACGTCATTCTAAATCCAATATGGCGGAACATCCAAGATGGCGGAATAGTTATTTTTTATGCACTTCTACAATATGGGTATCAAATGAAAGGGCTTGTTGAGAGTAACTCGAAAATAATGTGACGTCATTCTAAATCCAATATGGCGGAACATCCAAGATGGCGGAATAGTTATTTTTTATGCACTTCTACAATATGGGTATCAAATGAAAGGGCTTGTTGAGAGTAACTCGAAAATAATGTGACGTCATTCTAAATCCAATATGGCGGAACATCCAAGATGGCGGAACATCCAAGATGGCGGAATAGTTATTTTTTATGCACTTCTACAATATGGGTATCAAATGAAAGGGCTTGTTGAGAGTAACTCGAAAATAATGTGACGTCATTCTAAATCCAATATGGCGGAACATCCAAGATGGCGGAATAGTTATTTTTTATGCACTTCTACAATATGGGTATCAAATGAAAGGGCTTGTTGAGAGTAACTCGAAAATAATGTGACGTCATTCTAAATCCAATATGGCGGAACATCCAAGATGGCGGAATAGTTATTTTTTATGCACTTCTACAATATGGGTATCAAATGAAAGGGCTTGTTGAGAGTAACTCGAAAATAATGTGACGTAATTCTAAATCCAATATGGCGGAACATCCAAGATGGCGGAATAGTTATTTTTTATGCACTTCTACAATATGGGTATCAAATGAAAGGGCTTGTTGAGAGTAACTCGAAAATAATGTGACGTCATTCTAAATCCAATATGGCGGACCATCCCAGATGGCGGAATAGTTATTTTTTATGCACTTCTACAATATGGGTATCAAATGAAAGGGCTTGTTGAGAGTAACTCGAAAATAATGTGACGTCATTCTAAATCCAATATGGCGGAACATCCAAGATGGCGGAATAGTTATTTTTTATGCACTTCTACAATATGGGTATCAAATGAAAGGGCTTGTTGAGAGTAACTCGAAAATAATGTGACGTCATTCTAAATCCAATATGGCGGAACATCCAAGATGGCGGAATAGTTATTTTTTATGCACTTCTACAATATGGGTATCAAATGAAAGGGCTTGTTGAGAGTAACTCGAAAATAATGTGACGTCATTCTAAATCCAATATGGCGGAACATCCAAGATGGCGGAATAGTTATTTTTTATGCACTTCTACAATATGGGTATCAAATGAAAGGGCTTGTTGAGAGTAACTCGAAAATAATGTGACGTCATTCTAAATCCAATATGGCGGAACATCCAAGATGGCGGAATAGTTATTTTTTATGCACTTCTACAATATGGGTATCAAATGAAAGGGCTTGTTGAGAGTAACTCGAAAATAATGTGACGTCATTCTAAATCCAATATGGCGGAACATCCAAGATGGCGGAATAGTTATTTTTTATGCACTTCTACAATATGGGTATCAAATGAAAGGGCTTGTTGAGAGTAACTCGAAAATAATGTGACGTCATTCTAAATCCAATATGGCGGAACATCCAAGATGGGAACATCCAAGATGGCGGAATAGTTATTTTTTATGCACTTCTACAATATGGGTATCAAATGAAAGGGCTTGTTGAGAGTAACTCGAAAATAATGTGACGTCATTCTAAATCCAATATGGCGGAACATCCAAGATGGCGGAATAGTTATTTTTTATGCACTTCTACAATATGGGTATCAAATGAAAGGGCTTGTTGAGAGTAACTCGAAAATAATGTGACGTCATTCTAAATCCAATATGGCGGAACATCCAAGATGGCGGAATAGTTATTTTTTATGCACTTCTACAATATGGGTATCAAATGAAAGGGCTTGTTGAGAGTAACTCGAAAATAATGTGACGTCATTCTAAATCCAATATGGCGGAACATCCAAGATGGCGGAATAGTTATTTTTTATGCACTTCTACAATATGGGTATCAAATGAAAGGGCTTGTTGAGAGTAACTCGAAAATAATGTGACGTCATTCTAAATCCAATATGGCGGAACATCCAAGATGGCGGAATAGTTATTTTTTATGCACTTCTACAATATGGGTATCAAATGAAAGGGCTTGTTGAGAGTAACTCGAAAATAATGTGACGTCATTCTAAATCCAATATGGCGGAACATCCAAGATGGCGGAATAGTTATTTTTTATGCACTTCTACAATATGGGTATCAAATGAAAGGGCTTGTTGAGAGTAACTCGAAAATAATGTGACGTCATTCTAAATCCAATATGGCGGAACATCCAAGATGGCGGAATAGTTATTTTTTATGCACTTCTACAATATGGGTATCAAATGAAAGGGCTTGTTGAGAGTAACTCGAAAATAATGTGACGTCATTCTAAATCCAATATGGCGGAACATCCAAGATGGCGGAATAGTTATTTTTTATGCACTTCTACAATATGGGTATCAAATGAAAGGGCTTGTTGAGAGTAACTCGAAAATAATGTGACGTCATTCTAAATCCAATATGGCGGAACATCCAAGATGGCGGAATAGTTATTTTTTATGCACTTCTACAATATGGGTATCAAATGAAAGGGCTTGTTGAGAGTAACTCGAAAATAATGTGACGTCATTCTAAATCCAATATGGCGGAACATCCAAGATGGCGGAATAGTTATTTTTTATGCACTTCTACAATATGGGTATCAAATGAAAGGGCTTGTTGAGAGTAACTCGAAAATAATGTGACGTCATTCTAAATCCAATATGGCGGAACATCCAAGATGGCGGAATAGTTATTTTTTATGCACTTCTACAATATGGGTATCAAATGAAAGGGCTTGTTGAGAGTAACTCGAAAATAATGTGACGTCATTCTAAATCCAATATGGCGGAACATCCAAGATGGCGGAATAGTTATTTTTTATGCACTTCTACAATATGGGTATCAAATGAAAGGGCTTGTTGAGAGTAACTCGAAAATAATGTGACGTCATTCTAAATCCAATATGGCGGAACATCCAAGATGGCGGAATAGTTATTTTTTATGCACTTCTACAATATGGGTATCAAATGAAAGGGCTTGTTGAGAGTAACTCGAAAATAATGTGACGTCATTCTAAATCCAATATGGCGGAACATCCAAGATGGCGGAATAGTTATTTTTTATGCACTTCTACAATATGGGTATCAAATGAAAGGGCTTGTTGAGAGTAACTCGAAAATAATGTGACGTCATTCTAAATCCAATATGGCGGAACATCCAAGATGGCGGAATAGTTATTTTTTATGCACTTCTACAATATGGGTATCAAATGAAAGGGCTTGTTGAGAGTAACTCGAAAATAATGTGACGTCATTCTAAATCCAATATGGCGGAACATCCAAGATGGCGGAATAGTTATTTTTTATGCACTTCTACAATATGGGTATCAAATGAAAGGGCTTGTTGAGAGTAACTCGAAAATAATGTGACGTCATTCTAAATCCAATATGGCGGAACATCCAAGATGGCGGAATAGTTATTTTTTATGCACTTCTACAATATGGGTATCAAATGAAAGGGCTTGTTGAGAGTAACTCGAAAATAATGTGACGTCATTCTAAATCCAATATGGCGGAACATCCAAGATGGCGGAATAGTTATTTTTTATGCACTTCTACAATATGGGTATCAAATGAAAGGGCTTGTTGAGAGTAACTCGAAAATAATGTGACGTCATTCTAAATCCAATATGGCGGAACATCCAAGATGGCGGAATAGTTATTTTTTATGCACTTCTACAATATGGGTATCAAATGAAAGGGCTTGTTGAGAGTAACTCGAAAATAATGTGACGTCATTCTAAATCCAATATGGCGGAACATCCAAGATGGCGGAATAGTTATTTTTTATGCACTTCTACAATATGGGTATCAAATGAAAGGGCTTGTTGAGAGTAACTCGAAAATAATGTGACGTCATTCTAAATCCAATATGGCGGAACATCCAAGATGGCGGAATAGTTATTTTTTATGCACTTCTACAATATGGGTATCAAATGAAAGGGCTAAATAATGTGACGTCATTCTAAATCCAATATGGCGGAACATCCAAGATGGCGGAATAGTTATTTTTTATGCACTTCTACAATATGGGTATCAAATGAAAGGGCTTGTTGAGAGTAACTCGAAAATAATGTGACGTCATTCTAAATCCAATATGGCGGAACATCCAAGATGGCGGAATAGTTATTTTTTATGCACTTCTACAATATGGGTATCAAATGAAAGGGCTTGTTGAGAGTAACTCGAAAATAATGTGACGTCATTCTAAATCCAATATGGCGGAACATCCAAGATGGCGGAATAGTTATTTTTTATGCACTTCTACAATATGGGTATCAAATGAAAGGGCTTGTTGAGAGTAACTCGAAAATAATGTGACGTCATTCTAAATCCAATATGGCGGAACATCCAAGATGGCGGAATAGTTATTTTTTATGCACTTCTACAATATGGGTATCAAATGAAAGGGCTTGTTGAGAGTAACTCGAAAATAATGTGACGTCATTCTAAATCCAATATGGCGGAACATCCAAGATGGCGGAATAGTTATTTTTTATGCACTTCTACAATATGGGTATCAAATGAAAGGGCTTGTTGAGAGTAACTCGAAAATAATGTGACGTCATTCTAAATCCAATATGGCGGAACATCCAAGATGGCGGAATAGTTATTTTTTATGCACTTCTACAATATGGGTATCAAATGAAAGGGCTTGTTGAGAGTAACTCGAAAATAATGTGACGTCATTCTAAATCCAATATGGCGGAACATCCAAGATGGCGGAATAGTTATTTTTTATGCACTTCTACAATATGGGTATCAAATGAAAGGGCTTGTTGAGAGTAACTCGAAAATAATGTGACGTCATTCTAAATCCAATATGGCGGAACATCCAAGATGGCGGAATAGTTATTTTTTATGCACTTCTACAATATGGGTATCAAATGAAAGGGCTTGTTGAGAGTAACTCGAAAATAATGTGACGTCATTCTAAATCCAATATGGCGGAACATCCAAGATGGCGGAATAGTTATTTTTTATGCACTTCTACAATATGGGTATCAAATGAAAGGGCTTGTTGAGAGTAACTCGAAAATAATGTGACGTCATTCTAAATCCAATATGGCGGAACATCCAAGATGGCGGAATAGTTATTTTTTATGCACTTCTACAATATGGGTATCAAATGAAAGGGCTTGTTGAGAGTAACTCGAAAATAATGTGACGTCATTCTAAATCCAATATGGCGGAACATCCAAGATGGCGGAATAGTTATTTTTTATGCACTTCTACAATATGGGTATCAAATGAAAGGGCTTGTTGAGAGTAACTCGAAAATAATGTGACGTCATTCTAAATCCAATATGGCGGAACATCCAAGATGGCGGAATAGTTATTTTTTATGCACTTCTACAATATGGGTATCAAATGAAAGGGCTTGTTGAGAGTAACTCGAAAATAATGTGACGTCATTCTAAATCCAATATGGCGGAACATCCAAGATGGCGGAATAGTTATTTTTTATGCACTTCTACAATATGGGTATCAAATGAAAGGGCTTGTTGAGAGTAACTCGAAAATAATGTGACGTCATTCTAAATCCAATATGGCGGAACATCCAAGATGGCGGAATAGTTATTTTTTATGCACTTCTACAATATGGGTATCAAATGAAAGGGCTTGTTGAGAGTAACTCGAAAATAATGTGACGTCATTCTAAATCCAATATGGCGGAACATCCAAGATGGCGGAATAGTTATTTTTTATGCACTTCTACAATATGGGTATCAAATGAAAGGGCTTGTTGAGAGTAACTCGAAAATAATGTGACGTCATTCTAAATCCAATATGGCGGAACATCCAAGATGGCGGAATAGTTATTTTTTATGCACTTCTACAATATGGGTATCAAATGAAAGGGCTTGTTGAGAGTAACTCGAAAATAATGTGACGTCATTCTAAATCCAATATGGCGGAACATCCAAGATGGCGGAATAGTTATTTTTTATGCACTTCTACAATATGGGTATCAAATGAAAGGGCTTGTTGAGAGTAACTCGAAAATAATGTGACGTCATTCTAAATCCAATATGGCGGAACATCCAAGATGGCGGAATAGTTATTTTTTATGCACTTCTACAATATGGGTATCAAATGAAAGGGCTTGTTGAGAGTAACTCGAAAATAATGTGACGTCATTCTAAATCCAATATGGCGGAACATCCAAGATGGCGGAATAGTTATTTTTTATGCACTTCTACAATATGGGTATCAAATGAAAGGGCTTGTTGAGAGTAACTCGAAAATAATGTGACGTCATTCTAAATCCAATATGGCGGAACATCCAAGATGGCGGAATAGTTATTTTTTATGCACTTCTACAATATGGGTATCAAATGAAAGGGCTTGTTGAGAGTAACTCGAAAATAATGTGACGTCATTCTAAATCCAATATGGCGGAACATCCAAGATGGCGGAATAGTTATTTTTTATGCACTTCTACAATATGGGTATCAAATGAAAGGGCTTGTTGAGAGTAACTCGAAAATAATGTGACGTCATTCTAAATCCAATATGGCGGAACATCCAAGATGGCGGAATAGTTATTTTTTATGCACTTCTACAATATGGGTATCAAATGAAAGGGCTTGTTGAGAGTAACTCGAAAATAATGTGACGTCATTCTAAATCCAATATGGCGGAACATCCAAGATGGCGGAATAGTTATTTTTTATGCACTTCTACAATATGGGTATCAAATGAAAGGGCTTGTTGAGAGTAACTCGAAAATAATGTGACGTCATTCTAAATCCAATATGGCGGAACATCCAAGATGGCGGAATAGTTATTTTTTATGCACTTCTACAATATGGGTATCAAATGAAAGGGCTTGTTGAGAGTAACTCGAAAATAATGTGACGTCATTCTAAATCCAATATGGCGGAACATCCAAGATGGCGGAATAGTTATTTTTTATGCACTTCTACAATATGGGTATCAAATGAAAGGGCTTGTTGAGAGTAACTCGAAAATAATGTGACGTCATTCTAAATCCAATATGGCGGAACATCCAAGATGGCGGAATAGTTATTTTTTATGCACTTCTACAATATGGGTATCAAATGAAAGGGCTTGTTGAGAGTAACTCGAAAATAATGTGACGTCATTCTAAATCCAATATGGCGGAACATCCAAGATGGCGGAATAGTTATTTTTTATGCACTTCTACAATATGGGTATCAAATGAAAGGGCTTGTTGAGAGTAACTCGAAAATAATGTGACGTCATTCTAAATCCAATATGGCGGAACATCCAAGATGGCGGAATAGTTATTTTTTATGCACTTCTACAATATGGGTATCAAATGAAAGGGCTTGTTGAGAGTAACTCGAAAATAATGTGACGTCATTCTAAATCCAATATGGCGGAACATCCAAGATGGCGGAATAGTTATTTTTTATGCACTTCTACAATATGGGTATCAAATGAAAGGGCTTGTTGAGAGTAACTCGAAAATAATGTGACGTCATTCTAAATCCAATATGGCGGAACATCCAAGATGGCGGAATAGTTATTTTTTATGCACTTCTACAATATGGGTATCAAATGAAAGGGCTTGTTGAGAGTAACTCGAAAATAATGTGACGTCATTCTAAATCCAATATGGCGGAACATCCAAGATGGCGGAATAGTTATTTTTTATGCACTTCTACAATATGGGTATCAAATGAAAGGGCTTGTTGAGAGTAACTCGAAAATAATGTGACGTCATTCTAAATCCAATATGGCGGAACATCCAAGATGGCGGAATAGTTATTTTTTATGCACTTCTACAATATGGGTATCAAATGAAAGGGCTTGTTGAGAGTAACTCGAAAATAATGTGACGTCATTCTAAATCCAATATGGCGGAACATCCAAGATGGCGGAATAGTTATTTTTTATGCACTTCTACAATATGGGTATCAAATGAAAGGGCTTGTTGAGAGTAACTCGAAAATAATGTGACGTCATTCTAAATCCAATATGGCGGAACATCCAAGATGGCGGAATAGTTATTTTTTATGCACTTCTACAATATGGGTATCAAATGAAAGGGCTTGTTGAGAGTAACTCGAAAATAATGTGACGTCATTCTAAATCCAATATGGCGGAACATCCAAGATGGCGGAATAGTTATTTTTTATGCACTTCTACAATATGGGTATCAAATGAAAGGGCTTGTTGAGAGTAACTCGAAAATAATGTGACGTCATTCTAAATCCAATATGGCGGAACATCCAAGATGGCGGAATAGTTATTTTTTATGCACTTCTACAATATGGGTATCAAATGAAAGGGCTTGTTGAGAGTAACTCGAAAATAATGTGACGTCATTCTAAATCCAATATGGCGGAACATCCAAGATGGCGGAATAGTTATTTTTTATGCACTTCTACAATATGGGTATCAAATGAAAGGGCTTGTTGAGAGTAACTCGAAAATAATGTGACGTCATTCTAAATCCAATATGGCGGAACATCCAAGATGGCGGAATAGTTATTTTTTATGCACTTCTACAATATGGGTATCAAATGAAAGGGCTTGTTGAGAGTAACTCGAAAATAATGTGACGTCATTCTAAATCCAATATGGCGGAACATCCAAGATGGCGGAATAGTTATTTTTTATGCACTTCTACAATATGGGTATCAAATGAAAGGGCTTGTTGAGAGTAACTCGAAAATAATGTGACGTCATTCTAAATCCAATATGGCGGAACATCCAAGATGGCGGAATAGTTATTTTTTATGCACTTCTACAATATGGGTATCAAATGAAAGGGCTTGTTGAGAGTAACTCGAAAATAATGTGACGTCATTCTAAATCCAATATGGCGGAACATCCAAGATGGCGGAATAGTTATTTTTTATGCACTTCTACAATATGGGTATCAAATGAAAGGGCTTGTTGAGAGTAACTCGAAAATAATGTGACGTCATTCTAAATCCAATATGGCGGAACATCCAAGATGGCGGAATAGTTATTTTTTATGCACTTCTACAATATGGGTATCAAATGAAAGGGCTTGTTGAGAGTAACTCGAAAATAATGTGACGTCATTCTAAATCCAATATGGCGGAACATCCAAGATGGCGGAATAGTTATTTTTTATGCACTTCTACAATATGGGTATCAAATGAAAGGGCTTGTTGAGAGTAACTCGAAAATAATGTGACGTCATTCTAAATCCAATATGGCGGAACATCCAAGATGGCGGAATAGTTATTTTTTATGCACTTCTACAATATGGGTATCAAATGAAAGGGCTTGTTGAGAGTAACTCGAAAATAATGTGACGTCATTCTAAATCCAATATGGCGGAACATCCAAGATGGCGGAATAGTTATTTTTTATGCACTTCTACAATATGGGTATCAAATGAAAGGGCTTGTTGAGAGTAACTCGAAAATAATGTGACGTCATTCTAAATCCAATATGGCGGAACATCCAAGATGGCGGAATAGTTATTTTTTATGCACTTCTACAATATGGGTATCAAATGAAAGGGCTTGTTGAGAGTAACTCGAAAATAATGTGACGTCATTCTAAATCCAATATGGCGGAACATCCAAGATGGCGGAATAGTTATTTTTTATGCACTTCTACAATATGGGTATCAAATGAAAGGGCTTGTTGAGAGTAACTCGAAAATAATGTGACGTCATTCTAAATCCAATATGGCGGAACATCCAAGATGGCGGAATAGTTATTTTTTATGCACTTCTACAATATGGGTATCAAATGAAAGGGCTTGTTGAGAGTAACTCGAAAATAATGTGACGTCATTCTAAATCCAATATGGCGGAACATCCAAGATGGCGGAATAGTTATTTTTTATGCACTTCTACAATATGGGTATCAAATGAAAGGGCTTGTTGAGAGTAACTCGAAAATAATGTGACGTCATTCTAAATCCAATATGGCGGAACATCCAAGATGGCGGAATAGTTATTTTTTATGCACTTCTACAATATGGGTATCAAATGAAAGGGCTTGTTGAGAGTAACTCGAAAATAATGTGACGTCATTCTAAATCCAATATGGCGGAACATCCAAGATGGCGGAATAGTTATTTTTTATGCACTTCTACAATATGGGTATCAAATGAAAGGGCTTGTTGAGAGTAACTCGAAAATAATGTGACGTCATTCTAAATCCAATATGGCGGAACATCCAAGATGGCGGAATAGTTATTTTTTATGCACTTCTACAATATGGGTATCAAATGAAAGGGCTTGTTGAGAGTAACTCGAAAATAATGTGACGTCATTCTAAATCCAATATGGCGGAACATCCAAGATGGCGGAATAGTTATTTTTTATGCACTTCTACAATATGGGTATCAAATGAAAGGGCTTGTTGAGAGTAACTCGAAAATAATGTGACGTCATTCTAAATCCAATATGGCGGAACATCCAAGATGGCGGAATAGTTATTTTTTATGCACTTCTACAATATGGGTATCAAATGAAAGGGCTTGTTGAGAGTAACTCGAAAATAATGTGACGTCATTCTAAATCCAATATGGCGGAACATCCAAGATGGCGGAATAGTTATTTTTTATGCACTTCTACAATATGGGTATCAAATGAAAGGGCTTGTTGAGAGTAACTCGAAAATAATGTGACGTCATTCTAAATCCAATATGGCGGAACATCCAAGATGGCGGAATAGTTATTTTTTATGCACTTCTACAATATGGGTATCAAATGAAAGGGCTTGTTGAGAGTAACTCGAAAATAATGTGACGTCATTCTAAATCCAATATGGCGGAACATCCAAGATGGCGGAATAGTTATTTTTTATGCACTTCTACAATATGGGTATCAAATGAAAGGGCTTGTTGAGAGTAACTCGAAAATAATGTGACGTCATTCTAAATCCAATATGGCGGAACATCCAAGATGGCGGAATAGTTATTTTTTATGCACTTCTACAATATGGGTATCAAATGAAAGGGCTTGTTGAGAGTAACTCGAAAATAATGTGACGTCATTCTAAATCCAATATGGCGGAACATCCAAGATGGCGGAATAGTTATTTTTTATGCACTTCTACAATATGGGTATCAAATGAAAGGGCTTGTTGAGAGTAACTCGAAAATAATGTGACGTCATTCTAAATCCAATATGGCGGAACATCCAAGATGGCGGAATAGTTATTTTTTATGCACTTCTACAATATGGGTATCAAATGAAAGGGCTTGTTGAGAGTAACTCGAAAATAATGTGACGTCATTCTAAATCCAATATGGCGGAACATCCAAGATGGCGGAATAGTTATTTTTTATGCACTTCTACAATATGGGTATCAAATGAAAGGGCTTGTTGAGAGTAACTCGAAAATAATGTGACGTCATTCTAAATCCAATATGGCGGAACATCCAAGATGGCGGAATAGTTATTTTTTATGCACTTCTACAATATGGGTATCAAATGAAAGGGCTTGTTGAGAGTAACTCGAAAATAATGTGACGTCATTCTAAATCCAATATGGCGGAACATCCAAGATGGCGGAATAGTTATTTTTTATGCACTTCTACAATATGGGTATCAAATGAAAGGGCTTGTTGAGAGTAACTCGAAAATAATGTGACGTCATTCTAAATCCAATATGGCGGAACATCCAAGATGGCGGAATAGTTATTTTTTATGCACTTCTACAATATGGGTATCAAATGAAAGGGCTTGTTGAGAGTAACTCGAAAATAATGTGACGTCATTCTAAATCCAATATGGCGGAACATCCAAGATGGCGGAATAGTTATTTTTTATGCACTTCTACAATATGGGTATCAAATGAAAGGGCTTGTTGAGAGTAACTCGAAAATAATGTGACGTCATTCTAAATCCAATATGGCGGAACATCCAAGATGGCGGAATAGTTATTTTTTATGCACTTCTACAATATGGGTATCAAATGAAAGGGCTTGTTGAGAGTAACTCGAAAATAATGTGACGTCATTCTAAATCCAATATGGCGGAACATCCAAGATGGCGGAATAGTTATTTTTTATGCACTTCTACAATATGGGTATCAAATGAAAGGGCTTGTTGAGAGTAACTCGAAAATAATGTGACGTCATTCTAAATCCAATATGGCGGAACATCCAAGATGGCGGAATAGTTATTTTTTATGCACTTCTACAATATGGGTATCAAATGAAAGGGCTTGTTGAGAGTAACTCGAAAATAATGTGACGTCATTCTAAATCCAATATGGCGGAACATCCAAGATGGCGGAATAGTTATTTTTTATGCACTTCTACAATATGGGTATCAAATGAAAGGGCTTGTTGAGAGTAACTCGAAAATAATGTGACGTCATTCTAAATCCAATATGGCGGAACATCCAAGATGGCGGAATAGTTATTTTTTATGCACTTCTACAATATGGGTATCAAATGAAAGGGCTTGTTGAGAGTAACTCGAAAATAATGTGACGTCATTCTAAATCCAATATGGCGGAACATCCAAGATGGCGGAATAGTTATTTTTTATGCACTTCTACAATATGGGTATCAAATGAAAGGGCTTGTTGAGAGTAACTCGAAAATAATGTGACGTCATTCTAAATCCAATATGGCGGAACATCCAAGATGGCGGAATAGTTATTTTTTATGCACTTCTACAATATGGGTATCAAATGAAAGGGCTTGTTGAGAGTAACTCGAAAATAATGTGACGTCATTCTAAATCCAATATGGCGGAACATCCAAGATGGCGGAATAGTTATTTTTTATGCACTTCTACAATATGGGTATCAAATGAAAGGGCTTGTTGAGAGTAACTCGAAAATAATGTGACGTCATTCTAAATCCAATATGGCGGAACATCCAAGATGGCGGAATAGTTATTTTTTATGCACTTCTACAATATGGGTATCAAATGAAAGGGCTTGTTGAGAGTAACTCGAAAATAATGTGACGTCATTCTAAATCCAATATGGCGGAACATCCAAGACGGCGGAATAGTTATTTTTTATGCACTTCTACAATATGGGTATCAAATGAAAGGGCTTGTTGAGAGTAACTCGAAAATAATGTGACGTCATTCTAAATCCAATATGGCGGAACATCCAAGATGGCGGAATAGTTATTTTTTATGCACTTCTACAATATGGGTATCAAATGAAAGGGCTTGTTGAGAGTAACTCGAAAATAATGTGACGTCATTCTAAATCCAATATGGCGGAACATCCAAGATGGCGGAATAGTTATTTTTTATGCACTTCTACAATATGGGTATCAAATGAAAGGGCTTGTTGAGAGTAACTCGAAAATAATGTGACGTCATTCTAAATCCAATATGGCGGAACATCCAAGATGGCGGAATAGTTATTTTTTATGCACTTCTACAATATGGGTATCAAATGAAAGGGCTTGTTGAGAGTAACTCGAAAATAATGTGACGTCATTCTAAATCCAATATGGCGGAACATCCAAGATGGCGGAATAGTTATTTTTTATGCACTTCTACAATATGGGTATCAAATGAAAGGGCTTGTTGAGAGTAACTCGAAAATAATGTGACGTCATTCTAAATCCAATATGGCGGAACATCCAAGATGGCGGAATAGTTATTTTTTATGCACTTCTACAATATGGGTATCAAATGAAAGGGCTTGTTGAGAGTAACTCGAAAATAATGTGACGTCATTCTAAATCCAATATGGCGGAACATCCAAGATGGCGGAATAGTTATTTTTTATGCACTTCTACAATATGGGTATCAAATGAAAGGGCTTGTTGAGAGTAACTCGAAAATAATGTGACGTCATTCTAAATCCAATATGGCGGAACATCCAAGATGGCGGAATAGTTATTTTTTATGCACTTCTACAATATGGGTATCAAATGAAAGGGCTTGTTGAGAGTAACTCGAAAATAATGTGACGTCATTCTAAATCCAATATGGCGGAACATCCAAGATGGCGGAATAGTTATTTTTTATGCACTTCTACAATATGGGTATCAAATGAAAGGGCTTGTTGAGAGTAACTCGAAAATAATGTGACGTCATTCTAAATCCAATATGGCGGAACATCCAAGATGGCGGAATAGTTATTTTTTATGCACTTCTACAATATGGGTATCAAATGAAAGGGCTTGTTGAGAGTAACTCGAAAATAATGTGACGTCATTCTAAATCCAATATGGCGGAACATCCAAGATGGCGGAATAGTTATTTTTTATGCACTTCTACAATATGGGTATCAAATGAAAGGGCTTGTTGAGAGTAACTCGAAAATAATGTGACGTCATTCTAAATCCAATATGGCGGAACATCCAAGATGGCGGAATAGTTATTTTTTATGCACTTCTACAATATGGGTATCAAATGAAAGGGCTTGTTGAGAGTAACTCGAAAATAATGTGACGTCATTCTAAATCCAATATGGCGGAACATCCAAGATGGCGGAATAGTTATTTTTTATGCACTTCTACAATATGGGTATCAAATGAAAGGGCTTGTTGAGAGTAACTCGAAAATAATGTGACGTCATTCTAAATCCAATATGGCGGAACATCCAAGATGGCGGAATAGTTATTTTTTATGCACTTCTACAATATGGGTATCAAATGAAAGGGCTTGTTGAGAGTAACTCGAAAATAATGTGACGTCATTCTAAATCCAATATGGCGGAACATCCAAGATGGCGGAATAGTTATTTTTTATGCACTTCTACAATATGGGTATCAAATGAAAGGGCTTGTTGAGAGTAACTCGAAAATAATGTGACGTCATTCTAAATCCAATATGGCGGAACATCCAAGATGGCGGAATAGTTATTTTTTATGCACTTCTACAATATGGGTATCAAATGAAAGGGCTTGTTGAGAGTAACTCGAAAATAATGTGACGTCATTCTAAATCCAATATGGCGGAACATCCAAGATGGCGGAATAGTTATTTTTTATGCACTTCTACAATATGGGTATCAAATGAAAGGGCTTGTTGAGAGTAACTCGAAAATAATGTGACGTCATTCTAAATCCAATATGGCGGAACATCCAAGATGGCGGAATAGTTATTTTTTATGCACTTCTACAATATGGGTATCAAATGAAAGGGCTTGTTGAGAGTAACTCGAAAATAATGTGACGTCATTCTAAATCCAATATGGCGGAACATCCAAGATGGCGGAATAGTTATTTTTTATGCACTTCTACAATATGGGTATCAAATGAAAGGGCTTGTTGAGAGTAACTCGAAAATAATGTGACGTCATTCTAAATCCAATATGGCGGAACATCCAAGATGGCGGAATAGTTATTTTTTATGCACTTCTACAATATGGGTATCAAATGAAAGGGCTTGTTGAGAGTAACTCGAAAATAATGTGACGTCATTCTAAATCCAATATGGCGGAACATCCAAGATGGCGGAATAGTTATTTTTTATGCACTTCTACAATATGGGTATCAAATGAAAGGGCTTGTTGAGAGTAACTCGAAAATAATGTGACGTCATTCTAAATCCAATATGGCGGAACATCCAAGATGGCGGAATAGTTATTTTTTATGCACTTCTACAATATGGGTATCAAATGAAAGGGCTTGTTGAGAGTAACTCGAAAATAATGTGACGTCATTCTAAATCCAATATGGCGGAACATCCAAGATGGCGGAATAGTTATTTTTTATGCACTTCTACAATATGGGTATCAAATGAAAGGGCTTGTTGAGAGTAACTCGAAAATAATGTGACGTCATTCTAAATCCAATATGGCGGAACATCCAAGATGGCGGAATAGTTATTTTTTATGCACTTCTACAATATGGGTATCAAATGAAAGGGCTTGTTGAGAGTAACTCGAAAATAATGTGACGTCATTCTAAATCCAATATGGCGGAACATCCAAGATGGCGGAATAGTTATTTTTTATGCACTTCTACAATATGGGTATCAAATGAAAGGGCTTGTTGAGAGTAACTCGAAAATAATGTGACGTCATTCTAAATCCAATATGGCGGAACATCCAAGATGGCGGAATAGTTATTTTTTATGCACTTCTACAATATGGGTATCAAATGAAAGGGCTTGTTGAGAGTAACTCGAAAATAATGTGACGTCATTCTAAATCCAATATGGCGGAACATCCAAGATGGCGGAATAGTTATTTTTTATGCACTTCTACAATATGGGTATCAAATGAAAGGGCTTGTTGAGAGTAACTCGAAAATAATGTGACGTCATTCTAAATCCAATATGGCGGAACATCCAAGATGGCGGAATAGTTATTTTTTATGCACTTCTACAATATGGGTATCAAATGAAAGGGCTTGTTGAGAGTAACTCGAAAATAATGTGACGTCATTCTAAATCCAATATGGCGGAACATCCAAGATGGCGGAATAGTTATTTTTTATGCACTTCTACAATATGGGTATCAAATGAAAGGGCTTGTTGAGAGTAACTCGAAAATAATGTGACGTCATTCTAAATCCAATATGGCGGAACATCCAAGATGGCGGAATAGTTATTTTTTATGCACTTCTACAATATGGGTATCAAATGAAAGGGCTTGTTGAGAGTAACTCGAAAATAATGTGACGTCATTCTAAATCCAATATGGCGGAACATCCAAGATGGCGGAATAGTTATTTTTTATGCACTTCTACAATATGGGTATCAAATGAAAGGGCTTGTTGAGAGTAACTCGAAAATAATGTGACGTCATTCTAAATCCAATATGGCGGAACATCCAAGATGGCGGAATAGTTATTTTTTATGCACTTCTACAATATGGGTATCAAATGAAAGGGCTTGTTGAGAGTAACTCGAAAATAATGTGACGTCATTCTAAATCCAATATGGCGGAACATCCAAGATGGCGGAATAGTTATTTTTTATGCACTTCTACAATATGGGTATCAAATGAAAGGGCTTGTTGAGAGTAACTCGAAAATAATGTGACGTCATTCTAAATCCAATATGGCGGAACATCCAAGATGGCGGAATAGTTATTTTTTATGCACTTCTACAATATGGGTATCAAATGAAAGGGCTTGTTGAGAGTAACTCGAAAATAATGTGACGTCATTCTAAATCCAATATGGCGGAACATCCAAGATGGCGGAATAGTTATTTTTTATGCACTTCTACAATATGGGTATCAAATGAAAGGGCTTGTTGAGAGTAACTCGAAAATAATGTGACGTCATTCTAAATCCAATATGGCGGAACATCCAAGATGGCGGAATAGTTATTTTTTATGCACTTCTACAATATGGGTATCAAATGAAAGGGCTTGTTGAGAGTAACTCGAAAATAATGTGACGTCATTCTAAATCCAATATGGCGGAACATCCAAGATGGCGGAATAGTTATTTTTTATGCACTTCTACAATATGGGTATCAAATGAAAGGGCTTGTTGAGAGTAACTCGAAAATAATGTGACGTCATTCTAAATCCAATATGGCGGAACATCCAAGATGGCGGAATAGTTATTTTTTATGCACTTCTACAATATGGGTATCAAATGAAAGGGCTTGTTGAGAGTAACTCGAAAATAATGTGACGTCATTCTAAATCCAATATGGCGGAACATCCAAGATGGCGGAATAGTTATTTTTTATGCACTTCTACAATATGGGTATCAAATGAAAGGGCTTGTTGAGAGTAACTCGAAAATAATGTGACGTCATTCTAAATCCAATATGGCGGAACATCCAAGACGGCGGAATAGTTATTTTTTATGCACTTCTACAATATGGGTATCAAATGAAAGGGCTTGTTGAGAGTAACTCGAAAATAATGTGACGTCATTCTAAATCCAATATGGCGGAACATCCAAGATGGCGGAATAGTTATTTTTTATGCACTTCTACAATATGGGTATCAAATGAAAGGGCTTGTTGAGAGTAACTCGAAAATAATGTGACGTCATTCTAAATCCAATATGGCGGAACATCCAAGATGGCGGAATAGTTATTTTTTATGCACTTCTACAATATGGGTATCAAATGAAAGGGCTTGTTGAGAGTAACTCGAAAATAATGTGACGTCATTCTAAATCCAATATGGCGGAACATCCAAGATGGCGGAATAGTTATTTTTTATGCACTTCTACAATATGGGTATCAAATGAAAGGGCTTGTTGAGAGTAACTCGAAAATAATGTGACGTCATTCTAAATCCAATATGGCGGAACATCCAAGATGGCGGAATAGTTATTTTTTATGCACTTCTACAATATGGGTATCAAATGAAAGGGCTTGTTGAGAGTAACTCGAAAATAATGTGACGTCATTCTAAATCCAATATGGCGGAACATCCAAGATGGCGGAATAGTTATTTTTTATGCACTTCTACAATATGGGTATCAAATGAAAGGGCTTGTTGAGAGTAACTCGAAAATAATGTGACGTCATTCTAAATCCAATATGGCGGAACATCCAAGATGGCGGAATAGTTATTTTTTATGCACTTCTACAATATGGGTATCAAATGAAAGGGCTTGTTGAGAGTAACTCGAAAATAATGTGACGTCATTCTAAATCCAATATGGCGGAACATCCAAGATGGCGGAATAGTTATTTTTTATGCACTTCTACAATATGGGTATCAAATGAAAGGGCTTGTTGAGAGTAACTCGAAAATAATGTGACGTCATTCTAAATCCAATATGGCGGAACATCCAAGATGGCGGAATAGTTATTTTTTATGCACTTCTACAATATGGGTATCAAATGAAAGGGCTTGTTGAGAGTAACTCGAAAATAATGTGACGTCATTCTAAATCCAATATGGCGGAACATCCAAGATGGCGGAATAGTTATTTTTTATGCACTTCTACAATATGGGTATCAAATGAAAGGGCTTGTTGAGAGTAACTCGAAAATAATGTGACGTCATTCTAAATCCAATATGGCGGAACATCCAAGATGGCGGAATAGTTATTTTTTATGCACTTCTACAATATGGGTATCAAATGAAAGGGCTTGTTGAGAGTAACTCGAAAATAATGTGACGTCATTCTAAATCCAATATGGCGGAACATCCAAGATGGCGGAATAGTTATTTTTTATGCACTTCTACAATATGGGTATCAAATGAAAGGGCTTGTTGAGAGTAACTCGAAAATAATGTGACGTCATTCTAAATCCAATATGGCGGAACATCCAAGATGGCGGAATAGTTATTTTTTATGCACTTCTACAATATGGGTATCAAATGAAAGGGCTTGTTGAGAGTAACTCGAAAATAATGTGACGTCATTCTAAATCCAATATGGCGGAACATCCAAGATGGCGGAATAGTTATTTTTTATGCACTTCTACAATATGGGTATCAAATGAAAGGGCTTGTTGAGAGTAACTCGAAAATAATGTGACGTCATTCTAAATCCAATATGGCGGAACATCCAAGATGGCGGAATAGTTATTTTTTATGCACTTCTACAATATGGGTATCAAATGAAAGGGCTTGTTGAGAGTAACTCGAAAATAATGTGACGTCATTCTAAATCCAATATGGCGGAACATCCAAGATGGCGGAATAGTTATTTTTTATGCACTTCTACAATATGGGTATCAAATGAAAGGGCTTGTTGAGAGTAACTCGAAAATAATGTGACGTCATTCTAAATCCAATATGGCGGAACATCCAAGATGGCGGAATAGTTATTTTTTATGCACTTCTACAATATGGGTATCAAATGAAAGGGCTTGTTGAGAGTAACTCGAAAATAATGTGACGTCATTCTAAATCCAATATGGCGGAACATCCAAGATGGCGGAATAGTTATTTTTTATGCACTTCTACAATATGGGTATCAAATGAAAGGGCTTGTTGAGAGTAACTCGAAAATAATGTGACGTCATTCTAAATCCAATATGGCGGAACATCCAAGATGGCGGAATAGTTATTTTTTATGCACTTCTACAATATGGGTATCAAATGAAAGGGCTTGTTGAGAGTAACTCGAAAATAATGTGACGTCATTCTAAATCCAATATGGCGGAACATCCAAGATGGCGGAATAGTTATTTTTTATGCACTTCTACAATATGGGTATCAAATGAAAGGGCTTGTTGAGAGTAACTCGAAAATAATGTGACGTCATTCTAAATCCAATATGGCGGAACATCCAAGATGGCGGAATAGTTATTTTTTATGCACTTCTACAATATGGGTATCAAATGAAAGGGCTTGTTGAGAGTAACTCGAAAATAATGTGACGTCATTCTAAATCCAATATGGCGGAACATCCAAGATGGCGGAATAGTTATTTTTTATGCACTTCTACAATATGGGTATCAAATGAAAGGGCTTGTTGAGAGTAACTCGAAAATAATGTGACGTCATTCTAAATCCAATATGGCGGAACATCCAAGATGGCGGAATAGTTATTTTTTATGCACTTCTACAATATGGGTATCAAATGAAAGGGCTTGTTGAGAGTAACTCGAAAATAATGTGACGTCATTCTAAATCCAATATGGCGGAACATCCAAGATGGCGGAATAGTTATTTTTTATGCACTTCTACAATATGGGTATCAAATGAAAGGGCTTGTTGAGAGTAACTCGAAAATAATGTGACGTCATTCTAAATCCAATATGGCGGAACATCCAAGATGGCGGAATAGTTATTTTTTATGCACTTCTACAATATGGGTCAGTCGCCAGCGAGCTTTCAACGTGACTAGACGTGTGAGCAGTGCGGGAAAGTTTAGGCGAAACTGGTGCGATTGTATCAAGCGAATTACTCGATTGTGTAGGCCACGGTGATATCCGGGATTACCTCCCGTAGGAGTATAAAGCTCAGCCGGGACGCCCGGGCTCCGGAGAATATGTAGTGGGTGTTAAAGTGCAGAGACCAATAGTGCCTGTTAACCACGTGGGCTGCTGTCACTGACAGCTACCGTCGTGTCTAAATCCACGGAGAAAAATAGCTTTCCTGTAAGTCACTAAACAAATCAAAAGCCAAGCGAGTGGACAAAATCATGGAAATGGCGTCCGGCTCGGCCGGCGCCAATAGCTTCGCGATGCTCAATTCCGCAGCAGTACTGGATTCACATCCAGCCAAAAGACCAAAAAGAAGTACAACATGGATCCCATTGGATCATTACCCATCATTGCCATCACCGCAGATCACAGAAACCCCCTACTCGGAACACCCTAAATATATAGTTATACAAGCTGTCGATAAACCACTGAAGTTGTATAACCACTTCATGGTTAGGAAAGGTGTTGATGCGATATCAACTAAATTTACAACAGCCAGCTATACAAGGGACGGAGCACTACTACTGCTGGTTAACAACACCAAAGTAGCCGACATATTTTTAAAAACAAACCAGATAGCTGGCATCCCCGTAACCATAAAAATGCACGATACCCTCAACACCGTCAAAGGGACCGTTTTTTCTAGAGATTTCAACCTCATGACACAGGAAGAAATATTAGAAGGACTGAAGGACCAGGGTGTAAAGGAGGTGGTCCAAATGACAAGGGCCACGGATGATAAGGGAAACAGAGCTCCCTATGGGCTATTAATACTCACATTTAACGCTTACAAGGTACCTCAATATATTCAAGGGGCCTGGACTCCACTCGCCGTCAGGGAATACTTCCCGACCCCGATGAGATGCCGGACCTGCCAAAAGCTAGGGCATACATCAAAATGGTGCTCAGAAACGGTATCTATTTGCCCAACATGTGGGAACCCCGGACCGCACAAGCCTGAAAATTGCACACAAAGATACTGTGTAAATTGTAAGGAAGATTCCCACCCATCCAACGACCGAGACTGTCCCCAATTCCTAAAGGCTAAAGAAATAGTTAAGATAAAAACCCAGAGGAAATGTACCATGGCAGAGGCTAGGAGGGAATTCGAGGAAACTTATAAGACTATGACAGGACCAACATATGCGGAAATCACAGCGGCTATCAACAGGAACCAAGGAAAAAGCATCACGACAAATAATACCAACTCCACCACTAAACCAACCAAAAATATAATATCTAACGACGCCCCTAACAAAGCCAACAACAACACAGCCATAGACAACAACAACACAAACAAAGCTACAATCAACAACGTTAAATCCAGCTCCGCAGCAAAGAGCATCGAGATCCAGAGCACCAATACGCCCAGCGCCAACGTGAGGCCTGCCAGCCCCACTCCCCTGGAGGTAAGTACCTCTAACGTTTCACACTCAGATACAGATGACTCTAACAACGAAACAGACACAACAATAATAACAGAACAAACTACTAAACCATCCACTTCCATTACCAAAAAATCCACCAAAAAACTAAATAACAACACCAAAAACAGAACAGTTACACTAACCCCAAAAAGTAAAAAAGCAGCAAAGAAAATTATAAAGAACGTCCTGGGCTTTCACTCTGAAAACCCAGAGATTGTGGGCCTCTCGGGACCACAATTAAACGTGCTAGATGAGAATGAAGAGATATGTCCGGATGATGTGACGATGACCTCGGTCTCGACCTTCTCCGACCTCTCCGAAGACGGAGTGTAGAGTTCTCTGCGTCTATGACGAATAATATTAACCCAACCTCTCAAACCTCATTTCGGGACCTAACGGCCCTGCAATGGAACCTGCGAGGATTGTATCACAACCGTCCAAGTTTAGACCTCCTAATTTCCAAATACAATCCTCACATTATTCTACTCCAAGAAACGCACATCTTGGAGGAAGAACAGCCTGAACGGCTTGGACCATACGCCTTTTTTGGCACAAATTCCGTAAGAGAGACTAGGCATGGTGGGGTTGCCATCCTGGTTCACAACTCTATCCCTGTGATCCATATACCGCTGACATCTGGTATTATGGCCTGTGCCGTAAAAATCAATATGCCAAACCCCGTGACTTTTTGTAGCATTTACCTCGAGAATGCACAAGGGATCACTGTCGAGGATCTTGAGTCCTTGGCAAATCAATTACCCCGAAACACCATCTTCGGAGGGGATTTCAACGCTCATAGCCCCCTATGGGGAGGTGAGCGTTGGAACCCCAGGGGAAGGGCACTTGCGGCCTGGATTGAGACGGGTCCCCTGTGCATTCTCGATGCCGGGGCTCCGACGCATTTCGGTTACAATGGCTCCTTTTCTACCATAGACCTGACTTTGGTTCCGGCACGAATGGCGGGCCGCGTCAGCTACTTCGCGCATGATAATCCAGAAGGGAGTGACCACATTCCACTTATTCTGAAAACGGGTACACAGACGGCAAGGTCACAGCCGATTAAAAAATTCCTGGATTATCATGCGAACTGGGAACGGTTCAGAGAAGTGGTTGATGCGGAGGCCGCCTTACGGCCACCATCAGCTGGCATTGAGAGGGAGACGGCACAGATCACAAGAGTCCTCAGAGTGGCAGCGGCGAGCAGCATGCCTGTCTCTCGCACCCAAACCCGGTCACAACCAAAGTGGATAAATACTCAAATCCTCTCAAACATCAGGGATAAGAATAGGGCCTGGAAAACATTCCAGAGGCATCCTACGGATGATAATATGCGAAATTACCGTAGGAAATCGGCACAAGTCAAAAGAAAGATTAAGGAGGCGAAAAAAGAAGCTTGGGTTGGTTTCGCCAATTCAATAGACCCCAACCTTAATCTGGCCGAGGCATGGAATAAAGTTAAATCCATCTCCGGCAACAGGCCACCCGGCTTGATTGCCAACTTAACGATCAATCGCACCATACTAACAGATTCCATGGCCATTGCCCAACAGCTAGCCCAGTCATGGACTAGCTATTCAGACGACAGTACGTTTAGCCCAGAAAACATTCAGGCTAGAAATAGTTGGTCCTTCACGGACAGGCCTTATTCCCCTGATCCCAACAGAAATCTGTCGTACCCAATATCCCTTCGCGAACTGAGCAACGTGCTCAGTAAGTGTAAGGGATCGGCTCCAGGACACGATAAAATCTCTTACCGAATGTTGAAAGAGACCCCTACCACATTTAAAGAGAGACTAGTCTCTCTTTACAACCTCATGATAAGGAATTGCGTTTTTCCAAAGGTTTGGAAGAACGCAATACTTATCCCCATTCGGAAAAAGAACACCAGTGCTGATGGCACTCTAACTCCCAGGGATCTACGTCCTATCTCACTGCTACCCTGTCTCTCGCGCCTTTTCGAAAAAATAATGAGCCAAAGGCTCTCCTCGCTTCTCGAGGGGATCCTACCGAGAGAAATTCATGGTTTCAGGAAGTATAGGGGGACCACCTCTATGCTCCTGGAACTAGAGAATTCTATAAAGAACACCTTTGATAAAAAGGGGGAGTTCTTCCTCCTATCGGCGGATATAGAGAAGGCCTATGACAGGGTGCGGTGGGATACTATAGCCACCCAGCTCCAGGTGTGGGGCATTGATTCGAGATTCATCCACCTAATAAAAAACTTCCTGTCTTCCCGAACCCTTCAGGTTCGGGTTAATGGTTTCACCTCGACGCAGAGACCCCTACAAAATATCCTCCCCCAAGGATCGCCATTCTCCACACCGCTTTTTAACACATACATATTTTCCCTTATCCAAAACCTCAACGACATTAACGGACTTGACACCTACGTATACGCGGACAACCTACTTCTGACCACAACGCAAGACGCACATAGAGAGGTACTCAGACGCGGGTTAACGATGATGGACATCTGGTGCCACAAAACTGGAGCTATTGTTCCGCACGACAAAATAGAATATTATGTATTCTCAAGGAAGCGGCAACCACGACACCTAGAGCTGGAAATCGACGAGGATCGCTTCATTGCAAAAGAGAGCATCAAGATATTAGGTATGAACTTCTCCAGGAAACTGAGCTGGACAAACCACTGCCGGAACACCGCTACTAAAATCGATAAAATTAACAACCTAATCCGATCAATAGCCGCAAGAGGGAACGGCGCACCAGTGCACGCCACCACGCACATCGCTAAAAGCCTACTGAGGGGAATAACCAATTATGGCCTTACAATATACGGCCAAGCACCCAGGACCGCACTAACACCCATCCAAACGGCCACTAACAAGGTGCTGCGGACAAGTTTCGGAGCGCTAAAGACAACCCCAATAAAGGCACTTTGGGTAGAGGCAGGACTGGAGGATATCTGGACCAGGCTCAAGATCGCAAGGGTAAGCCTTGCAGCGAAGAACATATTGGACTGGCGCAGACCGCACCACATATCATTCCAGCACCGCTTGAACAATAACCCCCGTCCATCCTGCAAGTCAGCCCTTAAAGGAGCAGAGGAGACAATCATGAGTCTGGACATCCCTATCCCCGCCCCTTGCCAGCAGCCTCTTGACATGGTCACAACGAGTACTATGGACCAGCTGATTTTCTGCAGACCACCGCGAAAGAAGAACGATCTTTCAAGAGAGGAGCTGCGCCAGAGCCATCTTCAACAGGTCATAAGAAACACCGGAAGAACCATAATTTACACGGATGGCTCCAAGGAGGAGGGAAATGTAGGAGCGGCCTTCGTCGTCACCGGAAGAAGCTCTACAATCAAGGAAACACACTCATATAGACTAATAGGAAGCGCATCTGGTTATGAGGCAGAAATCTTTGCGCTATCAAAAGCAATTGAGTTCTGCAAGGGACTTAATGGGAATTCGACCATCTTTGCTGACGCGATGTCAGTGCTCCAGGCGCTCAATAAGCCTAGCCCCAAAGAACCCCTCACGGAACAACTGCGAGCCACCCTTCTTGCGGCCAGGGGAAAAATTAAGATAGACTGGGTCCCTGGACATATAGGGATCCAGGGAAACGAAGCAGCGGACAGGGCGGCAAAAGCAGCCGGCTCCAATCCTACAGAGGTCCTCCGACACATCCCGCAATGCATCAGCCTCTTCATTAGGAGCGGGAAGGAGATGGTAAAAAACAAATATATAGCGGATTGGCGTGCCACAAATACCTTCCACGCCCAGCACTCCCCATCAGCAGCGCCACCACGATACCACTCGGACCTATCAAGACGGGAAGGACGGATGGTATTCCGGATGAGGATGGGACACTGTCTCCTCACTAAAGTCCACCTCTTCACAAGGTCACCCCATCCGGGGTGCGTTGAGTGTCAGGTTCCCCTGACGGTTAAACATATTCTGGCAGATTGTCCGATTACTTCAGCAGCCCTCGGCTCGGCCATCCCACCTCTGGCTGAAGTGCTAGATCCGGCTCACCCGGAAATATTACTAGAAATAATTAGAAAGCTGAATTTGACGCTCCTCATCTAGGTCGCCAAGGCTATAGGAAAAAGGTTAAATAACAGGGTAAAAAAGTCTAAGCATATCAATTCTGAAAAGAATATTACCAAGAATTGTACTTCTCATTATTTTTATTTTTTCCAAACACGCTATTTAAACTAAGACTAAAATTATAAAGTATAACATTTATGAATTAGGTTAAGATAAAAACATAGAATAAGTTAGCTAGTTAACAGACCCGTAGGAGACAGATTAAGATGACGTATACATGATCCCAGCTATAAGAGAAAATGATTAACAATTCTTAAAATCAATCCAAAAGTAAAGTGAAAAAACCTACCTTCTGCGATCTACGCCATCGCAGACCAAAGCATTATTGAATTAACGATAGAACAGGAAGCGCCATATGGTCTCAGATACCGAGTGCGCATAACTAGAGCAGGGCAATAGGTCTACCTTTGTACTTGTTCATCTAAAATAAATAAATAAATAAATACAATATGGGTATCAAATGAAAGGGCTTGTTGAGAGTAACTCGAAAATAATGTGACGTCATTCTAAATCCAATATGGCGGAACATCCAAGATGGCGGAATAGTTATTTTTTATGCACTTCTACAATATGAGTATCAAATGAAAGGGCTTGTTGAGAGTAACTCGAAAATAATGTGACGTCATTCTAAATCCAATATGGCGGAACATCCAAGATGGCGGAATAGTTATTTTTTATGCACTTCTACAATATGGGTATCAAATGAAAGGGCTTGTTGAGAGTAACTCGAAAATAATGTGACGTCATTCTAAATCCAATATGGCGGAACATCCAAGATGGCGGAATAGTTATTTTTTATGCACTTCTACAATATGGGTATCAAATGAAAGGGCTTGTTGAGAGTAACTCGAAAATAATGTGACGTCATTCTAAATCCAATATGGCGGAACATCCAAGATGGCGGAATAGTTATTTTTTATGCACTTCTACAATATGGGTATCAAATGAAAGGGCTTGTTGAGAGTAACTCGAAAATAATGTGACGTCATTCTAAATCCAATATGGCGGAATAGTTATTTTTTATGCACTTCTACAATATGGGTATCAAATGAAAGGGCTTGTTGAGAGTAACTCGAAAATAATGTGACGTCATTCTAAATCCAATATGGCGGAACATCCAAGATGGCGGAATAGTTATTTTTTATGCACTTCTACAATATGGGTATCAAATGAAAGGGCTTGTTGAGAGTAACTCGAAAATAATGTGACGTCATTCTAAATCCAATATGGCGGAACATCCAAGATGGCGGAATAGTTATTTTTTATGCACTTCTACAATATGGGTATCAAATGAAAGGGCTTGTTGAGAGTAACTCGAAAATAATGTGACGTCATTCTAAATCCAATATGGCGGAACATCCAAGATGGCGGAATAGTTATTTTTTATGCACTTCTACAATATGGGTATCAAATGAAAGGGCTTGTTGAGAGTAACTCGAAAATAATGTGACGTCATTCTAAATCCAATATGGCGGAACATCCAAGATGGCGGAATAGTTATTTTTTATGCACTTCTACAATATGGGTATCAAATGAAAGGGCTTGTTGAGAGTAACTCGAAAATAATGTGACGTCATTCTAAATCCAATATGGCGGAACATCCAAGATGGCGGAATAGTTATTTTTTATGCACTTCTACAATATGGGTATCAAATGAAAGGGCTTGTTGAGAGTAACTCGAAGAATAATGTGACGTCATTCTAAATCCAATATGGCGGAACATCCAAGATGGCGGAATAGTTATTTTTTATGCACTTCTACAATATGGGTATCAAATGAAAGGGCTTGTTGAGAGTAACTCGAAAATAATGTGACGTCATTCTAAATCCAATATGGCGGAACATCCAAGATGGCGGAATAGTTATTTTTTATGCACTTCTACAATATGGGTATCAAATGAAAGGGCTTGTTGAGAGTAACTCGAAAATAATGTGACGTCATTCTAAATCCAATATGGCGGAACATCCAAGATGGCGGAATAGTTATTTTTTATGCACTTCTACAATATGGGTATCAAATGAAAGGGCTTGTTGAGAGTAACTCGAAAATAATGTGACGTCATTCTAAATCCAATATGGCGGAACATCCAAGATGGCGGAATAGTTATTTTTTATGCACTTCTACAATATGGGTATCAAATGAAAGGGCTTGTTGAGAGTAACTCGAAAATAATGTGACGTCATTCTAAATCCAATATGGCGGAACATCCAAGATGGCGGAATAGTTATTTTTTATGCACTTCTACAATATGGGTATCAAATGAAAGGGCTTGTTGAGAGTAACTCGAAAATAATGTGACGTCATTCTAAATCCAATATGGCGGAACATCCAAGATGGCGGAATAGTTATTTTTTATGCACTTCTACAATATGGGTATCAAATGAAAGGGCTTGTTGAGAGTAACTCGAAAATAATGTGACGTCATTCTAAATCCAATATGGCGGAACATCCAAGATGGCGGAATAGTTATTTTTTATGCACTTCTACAATATGGGTATCAAATGAAAGGGCTTGTTGAGAGTAACTCGAAAATAATGTGACGTCATTCTAAATCCAATATGGCGGAACATCCAAGATGGCGGAATAGTTATTTTTTATGCACTTCTACAATATGGGTATCAAATGAAAGGGCTTGTTGAGAGTAACTCGAAAATAATGTGACGTCATTCTAAATCCAATATGGCGGAACATCCAAGATGGCGGAATAGTTATTTTTTATGCACTTCTACAATATGGGTATCAAATGAAAGGGCTTGTTGAGAGTAACTCGAAAATAATGTGACGTCATTCTAAATCCAATATGGCGGAACATCCAAGATGGCGGAATAGTTATTTTTTATGCACTTCTACAATATGGGTATCAAATGAAAGGGCTTGTTGAGAGTAACTCGAAAATAATGTGACGTCATTCTAAATCCAATATGGCGGAACATCCAAGATGGCGGAATAGTTATTTTTTATGCACTTCTACAATATGGGTATCAAATGAAAGGGCTTGTTGAGAGTAACTCGAAAATAATGTGACGTCATTCTAAATCCAATATGGCGGAACATCCAAGATGGCGGAATAGTTATTTTTTATGCACTTCTACAATATGGGTATCAAATGAAAGGGCTTGTTGAGAGTAACTCGAAAATAATGTGACGTCATTCTAAATCCAATATGGCGGAACATCCAAGATGGCGGAATAGTTATTTTTTATGCACTTCTACAATATGGGTATCAAATGAAAGGGCTTGTTGAGAGTAACTCGAAAATAATGTGACGTCATTCTAAATCCAATATGGCGGAACATCCAAGATGGCGGAATAGTTATTTTTTATGCACTTCTACAATATGGGTATCAAATGAAAGGGCTTGTTGAGAGTAACTCGAAAATAATGTGACGTCATTCTAAATCCAATATGGCGGAACATCCAAGATGGCGGAATAGTTATTTTTTATGCACTTCTACAATATGGGTATCAAATGAAAGGGCTTGTTGAGAGTAACTCGAAAATAATGTGACGTCATTCTAAATCCAATATGGCGGAACATCCAAGATGGCGGAATAGTTATTTTTTATGCACTTCTACAATATGGGTATCAAATGAAAGGGCTTGTTGAGAGTAACTCGAAAATAATGTGACGTCATTCTAAATCCAATATGGCGGAACATCCAAGATGGCGGAATAGTTATTTTTTATGCACTTCTACAATATGGGTATCAAATGAAAGGGCTTGTTGAGAGTAACTCGAAAATAATGTGACGTCATTCTAAATCCAATATGGCGGAACATCCAAGATGGCGGAATAGTTATTTTTTATGCACTTCTACAATATGGGTATCAAATGAAAGGGCTTGTTGAGAGTAACTCGAAAATAATGTGACGTCATTCTAAATCCAATATGGCGGAACATCCAAAGATGGCGGAATAGTTATTTTTTATGCACTTCTACAATATGGGTATCAAATGAAAGGGCTTGTTGAGAGTAACTCGAAAATAATGTGACGTCATTCTAAATCCAATATGCGGAACATCCAAGATGGCGGAATAGTTATTTTTTATGCACTTCTACAATATGGGTATCAAATGAAAGGGCTTGTTGAGAGTAACTCGAAAATAATGTGACGTCATTCTAAATCCAATATGGCGGAACATCCAAGATGGCGGAATAGTTATTTTTTATGCACTTCTACAATATGGGTATCAAATGAAAGGGCTTGTTGAGAGTAACTCGAAAATAATGTGACGTCATTCTAAATCCAATATGGCGGAACATCCAAGATGGCGGAATAGTTATTTTTTATGCACTTCTACAATATGGGTATCAAATGAAAGGGCTTGTTGAGAGTAACTCGAAAATAATGTGACGTCATTCTAAATCCAATATGGCGGAACATCCAAGATGGCGGAATAGTTATTTTTTATGCACTTCTACAATATGGGTATCAAATGAAAGGGCTTGTTGAGAGTAACTCGAAAATAATGTGACGTCATTCTAAATCCAATATAGCGGAACATCCAAGATGGCGGAATAGTTATTTTTTATGCACTTCTACAATATGGGTATCAAATGAAAGGGCTTGTTGAGAGTAACTCGAAAATAATGTGACGTCATTCTAAATCCAATATGGCGGAACATCCAAGATGGCGGAATAGTTATTTTTTATGCACTTCTACAATATGGGTATCAAATGAAAGGGCTTGTTGAGAGTAACTCGAAAATAATGTGACGTCATTCTAAATCCAATATGGCGGAACATCCAAGATGGCGGAATAGTTATTTTTTATGCACTTCTACAATATGGGTATCAAATGAAAGGGCTTGTTGAGAGTAACTCGAAAATAATGTGACGTCATTCTAAATCCAATATGGCGGAACATCCAAGATGGCGGAATAGTTATTTTTTATGCACTTCTACAATATGGGTATCAAATGAAAGGGCTTGTTGAGAGTAACTCGAAAATAATGTGACGTCATTCTAAATCCAATATAGGCGGAACATCCAAGATGGCGGAATAGTTATTTTTTATGCACTTCTACAATATGGGTATCAAATGAAAGGGCTTGTTGAGAGTAACTCGAAAATAATGTGACGTCATTCTAAATCCAATATGGCGGAACATCCAAGATGGCGGAATAGTTATTTTTTATGCACTTCTACAATATGGGTATCAAATGAAAGGGCTTGTTGAGAGTAACTCGAAAATAATGTGACGTCATTCTAAATCCAATATAGCGGAACATCCAAGATGGCGGAATAGTTATTTTTTATGCACTTCTACAATATGGGTATCAAATGAAAGGGCTTGTTGAGAGTAACTCGAAAATAATGTGACGTCATTCTAAATCCAATATGGCGGAACATCCAAGATGGCGGAATAGTTATTTTTTATGCACTTCTACAATATGGGTATCAAATGAAAGGGCTTGTTGAGAGTAACTCGAAAATAATGTGACGTCATTCTAAATCCAATATGGCGGAACATCCAAGATGGCGGAATAGTTATTTTTTATGCACTTCTACAATATGGGTATCAAATGAAAGGGCTTGTTGAGAGTAACTCGAAAATAATGTGACGTCATTCTAAATCCAATATGGCGGAACATCCAAGATGGCGGAATAGTTATTTTTTATGCACTTCTACAATATGGGTATCAAATGAAAGGGCTTGTTGAGAGTAACTCGAAAATAATGTGACGTCATTCTAAATCCAATATAGGCGGAACATCCAAGATGGCGGAATAGTTATTTTTTATGCACTTCTACAATATGGGTATCAAATGAAAGGGCTTGTTGAGAGTAACTCGAAAATAATGTGACGTCATTCTAAATCCAATATGGCGGAACATCCAAGATGGCGGAATAGTTATTTTTTATGCACTTCTACAATATGGGTATCAAATGAAAGGGCTTGTTGAGAGTAACTCGAAAATAATGTGACGTCATTCTAAATCCAATATAGCGGAACATCCAAGATGGCGGAATAGTTATTTTTTATGCACTTCTACAATATGGGTATCAAATGAAAGGGCTTGTTGAGAGTAACTCGAAAATAATGTGACGTCATTCTAAATCCAATATGGCGGAACATCCAAGATGGCGGAATAGTTATTTTTTATGCACTTCTACAATATGGGTATCAAATGAAAGGGCTTGTTGAGAGTAACTCGAAAATAATGTGACGTCATTCTAAATCCAATATGGCGGAACATCCAAGATGGCGGAATAGTTATTTTTTATGCACTTCTACAATATGGGTATCAAATGAAAGGGCTTGTTGAGAGTAACTCGAAAATAATGTGACGTCATTCTAAATCCAATATGGCGGAACATCCAAGATGGCGGAATAGTTATTTTTTATGCACTTCTACAATATGGGTATCAAATGAAAGGGCTTGTTGAGAGTAACTCGAAAATAATGTGACGTCATTCTAAATCCAATATGGCGGAACATCCAAGATGGCGGAATAGTTATTTTTTATGCACTTCTACAATATGGGTATCAAATGAAAGGGCTTGTTGAGAGTAACTCGAAAATAATGTGACGTCATTCTAAATCCAATATAGCGGAACATCCAAGATGGCGGAATAGTTATTTTTTATGCACTTCTACAATATGGGTATCAAATGAAAGGGCTTGTTGAGAGTAACTCGAAAATAATGTGACGTCATTCTAAATCCAATATGGCGGAACATCCAAGATGGCGGAATAGTTATTTTTTATGCACTTCTACAATATGGGTATCAAATGAAAGGGCTTGTTGAGAGTAACTCGAAAATAATGTGACGTCATTCTAAATCCAATATGGCGGAACATCCAAGATGGCGGAATAGTTATTTTTTATGCACTTCTACAATATGGGTATCAAATGAAAGGGCTTGTTGAGAGTAACTCGAAAATAATGTGACGTCATTCTAAATCCAATATGGCGGAACATCCAAGATGGCGGAATAGTTATTTTTTATGCACTTCTACAATATGGGTATCAAATGAAAGGGCTTGTTGAGAGTAACTCGAAAATAATGTGACGTCATTCTAAATCCAATATGGCGGAACATCCAAGATGGCGGAATAGTTATTTTTTATGCACTTCTACAATATGGGTATCAAATGAAAGGGCTTGTTGAGAGTAACTCGAAAATAATGTGACGTCATTCTAAATCCAATATAGCGGAACATCCAAGATGGCGGAATAGTTATTTTTTATGCACTTCTACAATATGGGTATCAAATGAAAGGGCTTGTTGAGAGTAACTCGAAAATAATGTGACGTCATTCTAAATCCAATATGGCGGAACATCCAAGATGGCGGAATAGTTATTTTTTATGCACTTCTACAATATGGGTATCAAATGAAAGGGCTTGTTGAGAGTAACTCGAAAATAATGTGACGTCATTCTAAATCCAATATGGCGGAACATCCAAGATGGCGGAATAGTTATTTTTTATGCACTTCTACAATATGGGTATCAAATGAAAGGGCTTGTTGAGAGTAACTCGAAAATAATGTGACGTCATTCTAAATCCAATATGGCGGAACATCCAAGATGGCGGAATAGTTATTTTTTATGCACTTCTACAATATGGGTATCAAATGAAAGGGCTTGTTGAGAGTAACTCGAAAATAATGTGACGTCATTCTAAATCCAATATGGCGGAACATCCAAGATGGCGGAATAGTTATTTTTTATGCACTTCTACAATATGGGTATCAAATGAAAGGGCTTGTTGAGAGTAACTCGAAAATAATGTGACGTCATTCTAAATCCAATATGGCGGAACATCCAAGATGGCGGAATAGTTATTTTTTATGCACTTCTACAATATGGGTATCAAATGAAAGGGCTTGTTGAGAGTAACTCGAAAATAATGTGACGTCATTCTAAATCCAATATGGCGGAACATCCAAGATGGCGGAATAGTTATTTTTTATGCACTTCTACAATATGGGTATCAAATGAAAGGGCTTGTTGAGAGTAACTCGAAAATAATGTGACGTCATTCTAAATCCAATATGGCGGAACATCCAAGATGGCGGAATAGTTATTTTTTATGCACTTCTACAATATGGGTATCAAATGAAAGGGCTTGTTGAGAGTAACTCGAAAATAATGTGACGTCATTCTAAATCCAATATGGCGAACCATCCCAGATGGCGGAATAGTTATTTTTTATGCACTTCTACAATATGGGTATCAAATGAAAGGGCTTGTTGAGAGTAACTCGAAAATAATGTGACGTCATTCTAAATCCAATATGGCGGAACATCCAAGATGGCGGAATAGTTATTTTTTATGCACTTCTACAATATGGGTATCAAATGAAAGGGCTTGTTGAGAGTAACTCGAAAATAATGTGACGTCATTCTAAATCCAATATGGCGGAACATCCAAGATGGCGGAATAGTTATTTTTTATGCACTTCTACAATATGGGTATCAAATGAAAGGGCTTGTTGAGAGTAACTCGAAAATAATGTGACGTCATTCTAAATCCAATATGGCGGAACATCCAAGATGGCGGAATAGTTATTTTTTATGCACTTCTACAATATGGGTATCAAATGAAAGGGCTTGTTGAGAGTAACTCGAAAATAATGTGACGTCATTGTAAATCCAATATGGCGGAACATCCAAGATGGCGGAATAGTTATTTTTTATGCACTTCTACAATATGGGTATCAAATGAAAGGGCTTGTTGAGAGTAACTCGAAAATAATGTGACGTCATTCTAAATCCAATATGGCGGAACATCCAAGACGGCGGAATAGTTATTTTTTATGCACTTCTACAATATGGGTATCAAATGAAAGGGCTTGTTGAGAGTAACTCGAAAATAATGTGACGTCATTCTAAATCCAATATGGCGGAACATCCAAGATGGCGGAATAGTTATTTTTTATGCACTTCTACAATATGGGTATCAAATGAAAGGGCTTGTTGAGAGTAACTCGAAAATAATGTGACGTCATTCTAAATCCAATATGGCGGAACATCCAAGATGGCGGAATAGTTATTTTTTATGCACTTCTACAATATGGGTATCAAATGAAAGGGCTTGTTGAGAGTAACTCGAAAATAATGTGACGTCATTCTAAATCCAATATGGCGGAACATCCAAGATGGCGGAATAGTTATTTTTTATGCACTTCTACAATATGGGTATCAAATGAAAGGGCTTGTTGAGAGTAACTCGAAAATAATGTGACGTCATTCTAAATCCAATATGGCGGAACATCCAAGATGGCGGAATAGTTATTTTTTATGCACTTCTACAATATGGGTATCAAATGAAAGGGCTTGTTGAGAGTAACTCGAAAATAATGTGACGTCATTCTAAATCCAATATGGCGGAACATCCAAGACGGCGGAATAGTTATTTTTTATGCACTTCTACAATATGGGTATCAAATGAAAGGGCTTGTTGAGAGTAACTCGAAAATAATGTGACGTCATTCTAAATCCAATATGGCGGAACATCCAAGATGGCGGAATAGTTATTTTTTATGCACTTCTACAATATGGGTATCAAATGAAAGGGCTTGTTGAGAGTAACTCGAAAATAATGTGACGTCATTCTAAATCCAATATGGCGGAACATCCAAGATGGCGGAATAGGTTTTTTTTATGCACTTCTACAATATGGGTATCAAATGAAAGGGCTTGTTGAGAGTAACTCGAAAATAATGTGACGTCATTCTAAATCCAATATGGCGGAACATCCAAGATGGCGGAATAGTTATTTTTTATGCACTTCTACAATATGGGTATCAAATGAAAGGGCTTGTTGAGAGTAACTCGAAAATAATGTGACGTCATTTTAAATCCAATATGGCGGAACATCCAAGATGGCGGAATAGTTATTTTTTATGCACTTCTACAATATGGGTATCAAATGAAAGGGCTTGTTGAGAGTAACTCGAAAATAATGTGACGTCATTCTAAATCCAATATGGCGGAACATCCAAGATGGCGGAATAGTTATTTTTTATGCACTTCTACAATATGGGTATCAAATGAAAGGGCTTGTTGAGAGTAACTCGAAAATAATGTGACGTCATTCTAAATCCAATATGGCGGAACATCCAAGATGGCGGAATAGTTATTTTTTATGCACTTCTACAATATGGGTATCAAATGAAAGGGCTTGTTGAGAGTAACTCGAAAATAATGTGACGTCATTTTAAATCCAATATGGCGGAACATCCAAGATGGCGGAATAGTTATTTTTTATGCACTTCTACAATATGGGTATCAAATGAAAGGGCTTGTTGAGAGTAACTCGAAAATAATGTGACGTCATTCTAAATCCAATATGGCGGAACATCCAAGATGGCGGAATAGTTATTTTTTATGCACTTCTACAATATGGGTATCAAATGAAAGGGCTTGTTGAGAGTAACTCGAAAATAATGTGACGTCATTCTAAATCCAATATGGCGGAACATCCAAGATGGCGGAATAGTTATTTTTTATGCACTTCTACAATATGGGTATCAAATGAAAGGGCTTGTTGAGAGTAACTCGAAAATAATGTGACGTCATTCTAAATCCAATATGGCGGAACATCCAAGACGGCGGAATAGTTATTTTTTATGCACTTCTACAATATGGGTATCAAATGAAAGGGCTTGTTGAGAGTAACTCGAAAATAATGTGACGTCATTCTAAATCCAATATGGCGGAACATCCAAGATGGCGGAATAGTTATTTTTTATGCACTTCTACAATATGGGTATCAAATGAAAGGGCTTGTTGAGAGTAACTCGAAAATAATGTGACGTCATTCTAAATCCAATATGGCGGAACATCCAAGATGGCGGAATAGTTATTTTTTATGCACTTCTACAATATGGGTATCAAATGAAAGGGCTTGTTGAGAGTAACTCGAAAATAATGTGACGTCATTCTAAATCCAATATGGCGGAACATCCAAGATGGCGGAATAGTTATTTTTTATGCACTTCTACAATATGGGTATCAAATGAAAGGGCTTGTTGAGAGTAACTCGAAAATAATGTGACGTCATTCTAAATCCAATATGGCGGAACATCCAAGATGGCGGAATAGTTATTTTTTATGCACTTCTACAATATGGGTATCAAATGAAAGGGCTTGTTGAGAGTAACTCGAAAATAATGTGACGTCATTCTAAATCCAATATGGCGGAACATCCAAGATGGCGGAATAGTTATTTTTTATGCACTTCTACAATATGGGTATCAAATGAAAGGGCTTGTTGAGAGTAACTCGAAAATAATGTGACGTCATTCTAAATCCAATATGGCGGAACATCCAAGATGGCGGAATAGTTATTTTTTATGCACTTTTACAATATGGGTATCAAATGAAAGGGCTTGTTGAGAGTAACTCGAAAATAATGTGACGTCATTCTAAATCCAATATGGCGGAACATCCAAGATGGCGGAATAGTTATTTTTTATGCACTACTACAATATGGGTATCAAATGAAAGGGCTTGTTGAGAGTAACTCGAAAATAATGTGACGTCATTCTAAATCCAATATGGCGGAACATCCAAGATGGCGGAATAGTTATTTTTTATGCACTTCTACAATATGGGTATCAAATGAAAGGGCTTGTTGAGAGTAACTCGAAAATAATGTGACGTCATTCTAAATCCAATATGGCGGAACATCCAAGATGGCGGAATAGTTATTTTTTATGCACTTCTACAATATGGGTATCAAATGAAAGGGCTTGTTGAGAGTAACTCGAAAATAATGTGACGTCATTCTAAATCCAATATGGCGGAACATCCAAGATGGCGGAATAGTTATTTTTTATGCACTTTTACAATATGGGTATCAAATGAAAGGGCTTGTTGAGAGTAACTCGAAAATAATGTGACGTCATTCTAAATCCAATATGGCGGAACATCCAAGATGGCGGAATAGGTTTTTTTTATGCACTTCTACAATATGGGTATCAAATGAAAGGGCTTGTTGAGAGTAACTCGAAAATAATGTGACGTCATTCTAAATCCAATATGGTGGAACATCCAAGATGGCGGAATAGTTATTTTTTATGCACTTCTACAATATGGGTATCAAATGAAAGGGCTTGTTGAGAGTAACTCGAAAATAATGTGACGTAATTCTAAATCCAATATGGCGGAACATCCAAGATGGCGGAATAGTTATTTTTTATGCACTTCTACAATATGGGTATCAAATGAAAGGGCTTGTTGAGAGTAACTCGAAAATAATGTGACGTCATTCTAAATCCAATATGGCGGAACATCCAAGATGGCGGAATAGTTATTTTTTATGCACTTCTACAATATGGGTATCAAATGAAAGGGCTTGTTGAGAGTAACTCGAAAATAATGTGACGTCATTCTAAATCCAATATGGCGGAACATCCAAGATGGCGGAATAGTTATTTTTTATGCACTTCTACAATATGGGTATCAAATGAAAGGGCTTGTTGAGAGTAACTCGAAAATAATGTGACGTAATTCTAAATCCAATATGGCGGAACATCCAAGATGGCGGAATAGTTATTTTTTATGCACTTCTACAATATGGGTATCAAATGAAAGGGCTTGTTGAGAGTAACTCGAAAATAATGTGACGTCATTCTAAATCCAATATGGCGGAACATCCAAGATGGCGGAATAGTTATTTTTTATGCACTTCTACAATATGGGTATCAAATGAAAGGGCTTGTTGAGAGTAACTCGAAAATAATGTGACGTCATTCTAAATCCAATATGGCGGAACATTTATTTATTTATTTATTTAACAAGAACAGATACAGAGGAACCCTTCTGCCCTGCTCTAATAAGCGCTCTCGGTAGCGGCGACCATATGGCGCTTCCTGCCTTAACATATTGTTCAAATTCCCTTTTCATTAATCCTGTGAACTAAAAATAATTCTCAAACCTAATAATTTTCTCTTTTATAATATATACATCTTTCTCATTTCAGTTGGGATCTTATATGACATTGTGGATTACACCCCAGGCTACTCTGGCTAGCTAGCTTAAGACTACGATTTCTAAAATAGTGTAATTCAGTTTTTGTGTTGTTTTGTTTTAAAATACATTCCTTAAAGATTTTAACAAAAAATTTTTTGGATTTCTAACCTAGCGTAATTCACATTTTTATGTTATTTTGTTTTAACAGGACATTCCACAAAAATTCAACAAAAAATTAGGTTTTTAAAATGTAACAAAATGGATCGTTTCTTCCTAGATAAGGTGAGTCAGGTTTAGTTTTTTAATTAAATCTAATAGCAGATCTGGGTGAGCCGGATTTAGTAATTCGGCCAAAGGTGGGATGGCCGATCCTAGAGTTGCCGCCGTGTTTGGGCACTCTGCCAAAATGTGTCGGATCGTCAGGGGGACCTGGCAATCGATACACCCCGGGTGGGGTGATCTTGAGAAAAGGTGTGCTTTTGTAAGAAGGCAGTGTCCCATCCTCAGTCGGAAAATCATCCTTCCTTCCCGTCTTGTGAGTTCTCTATGGTATTGCGGTGGTATTTCTGATGGGGCGTGCTGCGCGTGGAAGGTGTTAGACCTACGCCAAGCAGCCACGTACTCGTCTCTTATTTGTCTTCTGCCGGTTCTGTTCAGGATGCTGATGCATTGAGGAACGTGTATTCGATCCGCCGTGCTGTTGGTGCTGGCTTCTTTTGCCGCTCTATCCGCTGTTTCGTTGCCATGGATCCCCACATGCGCAGGGACCCACTTGACCCTGATTTTTCCTCTGGCCATGAGGAGGGTGGAACGTAGTTGGTCTATGAGGGGTTCCTTAGGGTGCGGGTTGTTCATAGCCTGGAGGACTCCCATGGCGTCAGCGAAGATCGTCGAGTTGGTGTTAAGCTTTTTGCAATACTCGATCGCTTTGGATAGAGCGAAGATTTCCGCCTCGAAGCTTGAAGAGTTCCCGCTTAGGGTGAAGGAATGTGTCTCGGTAATTGATGTCCCTCTCCTGGTGACAATGAATGCCGCTCCCACCTTTTCCTCTTCCTTGGAGCCGTCGGTGTATAAGATGGTTCTACCGGAGTTCCTGAGGATCTGTTCAAGGTGGTCCTGGCGTAGCTCCTCTCTTGAGGCTCTAGATCTTGTTGGGCGTGGTTTTTGGAAGATCTTTTGTTCCTTCAGGCTCGGGGGGATGGTATCTAGGGGTTGTTGACAAGGGGAGGGGATTTGAAAACCCATACCTATAAGTACTTCCTCTGCTCCTTTGATGGCTGACTTGCATGACGGCCGGGGGTTCTTATTTAGGCTGTACTGGATGGTCCTATGGTGAGGTCTGCGCCAGTCTATCATATTTTTTGCCGCGAGGCTTAGCCTTGCGGTTTTGGTTCTGGACCATATGTCCTCCAGTCCTGCTTCTACCCATAGTGCCTTAACTGGCGTAGTCTTCAGCGCCCCGAAACTTGTCCGAAGCACTCTATTGATGGCCGTCTGGATCGGTGTTAGGGAGCATTTGGGTGCTTGGCCATAGATTATTAATCCGTAATTGCTAGTTCCCCTCACCAAGGTTTTCGCTATATGCGTGGTGGCATGGACCGGAGAGCCATTTCCCTTAGCGGATATAGCTCGGATCAAGTTGTTGATTCTTCCTAATTTTGCGGCGGTGGTCCGGCAGTGGTTTGCCCAGCTTAGCTTCCTGGTGAATTCCATTCCCAGAATTTTGATGGTATTTTTTGCTACCAGGTGGTCCTCATCAATTTCCAGTTCCAGGAGATGGGGCTGCCGTTTTCTTGAGAAAACGCAATATTCCATCTTCCCGTGTGGGATAATCGCTCCCGTTTCGTGGCACCAGATGTCCATTGCCGCGATGCTGCGTCTCAGTACCTCTCTAGGTGTGTCTAAGGTCGTCGTAAGTATCAAGTTGTCTGCGTAAACGTACGTGTCAAGTCCGTTTATGTCGTTGAGTCTTTGGATGAGGGAGGATATAAATGTGTTGAAAAGAGCAGTGGATAGCGGTGAGCCTTGTGGGAGGACGTTTTGTATGGGTCTCTGTGACGATGTAAATCCATTAACCCGAACCTGAAGGGTTCGTGAAGAAAGGAAATTTTTAACCAAGTGGATGAAATTCGAATCAACGCCCCAGACCTGGAGCTGGGTGGCTATAATATCCCACCGCACCCTGTCATAGGCCTTCTCTATGTCTGCCGAAAGGAGGAAAAGTTCCCCCTTTTTGTCAAAAATGTTTTTAACGGAGTTTTCCAGTTCCAGGAGCATCGAGGTGGTCCCCCTATATCTCCTGAAACCGTGAATCTCCTTTGACAGAATCCCCTCGAGAAGCGAGGAGAGTCTCTGGCTCATGACCTTTTCGAAGAGGCGCGAGAGGCAGGGTAGCAGTGAGATAGGACGTAGATCCCTAGGGGTTAGAGTGCCATCAGCACTGGTATTCTTCTTCCGAATGGGGATAAGGATGGCGTTCTTCCAAACCTTTGGAAAAAGGCAATTCCTTATCATGAGGTTGTAAAGAGAGACTAATCTCTCTTTGAAGGTGGTAGGGGTCTCTTTTAACATTCGGTAGGAGATTTTGTCGTGTCCTGGAGCCGATCCCTTACACTTACTGAGCACGCCGCTCAGCTCGCGAAGGGATATTGGGAACGACAGATTTCTGTTGGGATCAGGGGAATAGGGCCTGTCCGTGAAGGACCAGCTATTTTTAGCATGAACGTTTGCTGGGCTAAACGTACTGTCGTTTGAGTAGCTAGTCCACGTATGGGCTAGCTGTTGGGCAATGGCCATGGAATCCGTTATTAGGATGCGATCAGTTGTTAAATTAGCAATCAGGCCAGGAGGTCTGTTGCCGGAGATGGATTTAACCTTATTCCATGCCTCGGCCAGATTAAGGTTGGGGTCTATTGAATTGGCGAAACCAACCCAAGCTTCTCTTTTCGCCTCCTTAATCTGTTTTTTGGTTTGTGCCGATTTCCTACGGTATATTCGCATATTTTCGTCTGTAGGGTGCCTTTGGAAAGTTTTCCAGGCTCTATTCTTATCCCTGATGTTTAAGAGGATTCGAGAATTCATCCAAATTGGTTGTGACCGGGTTTGGGGGCGAGAGACAGGCATGCTGCTTGCCGCTGCTACCCTAAGGATCCTTGTGACTTGTGCCGTCTCCCTCTCAACATTAGTCGATGGTGGACGTAGGACGGCCTCCGCCTCAACCACCTCTCTGAACCGTTCCCAGTTCGCATGGTAATCCAGAAATTTCTTGATCGGCTGTGAACTAGCCGTTTGTAAACCAGTTTTTAGGATCAGTGGAAAATGATCACTTCCTTCTGGATTATCATGCGCGAAGTAGGTGACGCGGCCCGCCATTCTCGACGGAACTAGTGTGAAATCAATAGTTGAGAGGGAGCCATTGAAACCAAGATGCGTCGGGGCCCCGGCATCGAGCATGCACAGGGGACCCGTTTCGATCCAGGCAGCAAGTGCCCGTCCCCTGGGGTTCCAACGCTCACTTCCCCATAGGGGGCTGTGGGCGTTGAAATCCCCGCCGTAGATAGTGTTACGGGGTAGTTGGTTGGCCAAGGACTCCAGATCCTCGACTGTGATCCCCTGTGCATTCTCGAGGTAAATGTTACAAAATGTAACGGGGTTTGGCATGTTGATTTTAACGGCACAAGCCATTATACCTGATGTCAGTGGTATATGGATCACGGGTATAGAGCTGCGGACCAGGATGGCAACCCCACCATGCCTAGTCTCTCTGATGGAGTTTGAGCCAAAAAAGGCATAGGATCCCAGCCGTTCAGGCTGTTCTTCTTGCAAGATGTGCGTTTCTTGAAGTAAAATAATGTGAGGATTGTACTTGGCAATTAGGAGGTCTAGACTAGGACGATTGTGATACAATCCTCGCAAGTTCCATTGCAGGACCGTTAGGTCCCGAAATGAGGTTTGAGAGGCTGAATTAATGGAGTTAGTCATAGACACAGAGATCTATACTCTCCGTTATTCGGAGAGGTCGGAGAAAGTCGAGACCGAAGTCATCGATACGTCTTCCGGACTTGGCTCTGTAATCATTTCTTCAACGTTTAATTGTGGTCCTGAGAGGCCCACAATCTCTGGATTTTCCAAATGAAAACCTAGGACGTTCTTTACTATCTTCTTGACTGCTTTTTTACTTTTGGGTGTTAGTGAAACTGTATTGTTCGTGGTGTCATTATTAGGTTTTGTGTTAGATTTGATGGGTGTAGATGTGGTGGGTATTTTTGTTTGTGTTGTTGTAGTTGTTGTGTTAGAGTCGTTGTTTGAGTTTTCTGTATCTGGTAGTGAAACGTTAGAGGTACTTACCTCCAGGGGAGTGGGGCTGGAAGGCCTCACGTGGTTGATGGGCAGGTCGGTTGTCTGGCCTTCGTTTGTTTCGGAAGCGCTGTCAGTGTTGGTGTTTATGGTGGGTGTGGGTTTGTTTATGATGGTAGAGTTTAAAGTTGTGTTGTTGATAGTTGTGTTGTTGGTTTCTTTTGTTTTTGGTTTGTTTTGTGGTTTGTTGGTGCTAATGGGGGTAATTGGTGGCAGATTATTTCCGTTTGTCCTGCTGGTGTTAGTCGCTGCAGTTTCTGCATATGTTGGTCCTGTGCTGCTTTTGTACGTCTCCTCAAACTCCTTCCTGGCCTCTGCCATGGTGCACTTCCGCTGCGTTTTGATCTTTATTATTTCCTTGGCTTTTATGAATTGTGGGCAGTCTCTGTCATTGGACGAGTGGGAGTTCGCCTTACAGTTGACGCAGAAGCGTTTTGTGCAAGTTTCTGATTTGTGTGGTCCAGGATCCCCGCATGTTGGGCACGTCAATGTAGTATCTGAGCACCATTTGGTGGTATGTCCCAATTTTTGGCACGTCCTGCACCTCATGGGAGTTGGGAAGTATTCCCTGACTGCCAGAGATGTCCATGCACCTTGGATGTATTGTGGCACTTTGTATGCGTTGAAAGTTAAGATTAATAGGCCGTATGGAGATCTATTACCCTTATCGTCCGAGATTCTGGTCATTTGGACCACTTCCTTAACTCCTTGATCCTTGAGACCTTCAAGGATTTCCTCTTGCGTCATGAGGTTGAAATCTCTGGAGTATACGGTGCCTTTCACCGTGTTTAGGGTATCATGTAGTTTTACTGTCACTGGGACGCCTGCAATCTGTTTGGTTTTTAAGAATATTTCTGCGATTCTGGAATTGTTCACTAAAAGTAAAAGTGAGCCGTCCCTAGCATAGCTGGCTGAAGTGAACTTGGTGGACACTGCGTCCACACCCTTTCTGATCATAAAATGGTTAAATAGTTTAAGTGGCTTTTCGACCGCTTGGATCACTAAATATTTCGGGTGTTCGGAATACGGTGTTTCAATTGTATGGTGAGCTGGCAATGCTGGAAAGTGTTCCAGTTGTGTCCACGTTGTATTCCTTTTAGCCCTTTTGGCTGGCTGAGCATCCAGGGGGGCTACGGCATCCAACGTCGCAAAGCTGTTGGCGCCGGCCGAGCCGGACGCCATGGTTCTGTTTCTGCCCACTAACTCCGGTTCTTTAGCACAAAATTAAAGCCTTTCCAAATAGTCACTTAACTCCGTGACACCAGACAAGCTCGGAAGCTGTCAATACAGCTGCGCACGTGTTCGACAGGCACTAATGGTCTCTGCACTTTTGTTATCTTGTCCTCAATCCTTGGTTCCCGGGCGTCCCGGCTGAGCTTTCACTCCTACGGGAGGTGATCCCGGACTAGACCGCTGCTTAACTATTTGTAACTTTGCTTGAATAAACGCACTGAAATCGCCTAGAACTTCCGCACCCAAAACACGACTGTCTCCGCTGAAGACTCGCTGGCGACTGTATGGCGGAACATCCTAGATGACGGAATAGTTATTTTTTATGCACTTCTACAATATGGGTATCAAATGAAAGGGCTTGTTGAGAGTAACTCGAAAATAATGTGACGTCATTCTAAATCCAATATGGCGGAACATCCAAGATGGCGGAATAGTTATTTTTTATGCACTTCTACAATATGGGTATCAAATGAAAGGGCTTGTTGAGAGTAACTCGAAAATAATGTGACGTCATTCTAAATCCAATATGGCGGAACATCCAAGATGGCGGAATAGTTATTTTTTATGCACTTCTACAATATGGGTATCAAATGAAAGGGCTTGTTGAGAGTAACTCGAAAATAATGTGACGTCATTCTAAATCCAATATGGCGGAACATCCAAGATGGCGGAATAGTTATTTTTTATGCACTTCTACAATATGGGTATCAAATGAAAGGGCTTGTTGAGAGTAACTCGAAAATAATGTGACGTAATTCTAAATCCAATATGGCGGAACATCCAAGATGGCGGAATAGTTATTTTTTATGCACTTCTACAATATGGGTATCAAATGAAAGGGCTTGTTGAGAGTAACTCGAAAATAATGTGACGTCATTCTAAATCCAATATGGCGGAACATCCAAGATGGCGGAATAGTTATTTTTTATGCACTTCTACAATATGGGTATCAAATGAAAGGGCTTGTTGAGAGTAACTCGAAAATAATGTGACGTCATTCTAAATCCAATATGGCGGAACATCCAAGATGGCGGAATAGTTATTTTTTATGCACTTCTACAATATGGGTATCAAATGAAAGGGCTTGTTGAGAGTAACTCGAAAATAATGTGACGTCATTCTAAATCCAATATGGCGGAACATCCAAGATGGCGGAATAGTTATTTTTTATGCACTTCTACAATATGGGTATCAAATGAAAGGGCTTGTTGAGAGTAACTCGAAAATAATGTGACGTCATTCTAAATCCAATATGGCGGAACATCCAAGATGGCGGAATAGTTATTTTTTATGCACTTCTACAATATGGGTATCAAATGAAAGGGCTTGTTGAGAGTAACTCGAAAATAATGTGACGTCATTCTAAATCCAATATGGCGGAACATCCAAGATGGCGGAATAGTTATTTTTTATGCACTTCTACAATATGGGTATCAAATGAAAGGGCTTGTTGAGAGTAACTCGAAAATAATGTGACGTCATTCTAAATCCAATATGGCGGAACATCCAAGATGGCGGAATAGTTATTTTTTATGCACTTCTACAATATGGGTATCAAATGAAAGGGCTTGTTGAGAGTAACTCGAAAATAATGTGACGTCATTCTAAATCCAATATGGCGGAACATCCAAGATGGCGGAATAGTTATTTTTTATGCACTTCTACAATATGGGTATCAAATGAAAGGGCTTGTTGAGAGTAACTCGAAAATAATGTGACGTCATTCTAAATCCAATATGGCGGAACATCCAAGATGGCGGAATAGTTATTTTTTATGCACTTCTACAATATGGGTATCAAATGAAAGGGCTTGTTGAGAGTAACTCGAAAATAATGTGACGTCATTCTAAATCTAATATGGCGGAACATCCAAGATGGCGGAATAGTTATTTTTTATGCACTTCTACAATATGGGTATCAAATGAAAGGGCTTGTTGAGAGTAACTCGAAAATAATGTGACGTCATTCTAAATCCAATATGGCGGAACATCCAAGATGGCGGAATAGTTATTTTTTATGCACTTCTACAATATGGGTATCAAATGAAAGGGCTTGTTGAGAGTAACTCGAAAATAATGTGACGTCATTCTAAATCCAATATGGCGGAACATCCAAGATGGCGGAATAGTTATTTTTTATGCACTTCTATAATATGGGTATCAAATGAAAGGGCTTGTTGAGAGTAACTCGAAAATAATGTGACGTCATTCTAAATCCAATATGGCGGAACATCCAAGATGGCGGAATAGTTATTTTTTATGCACTTCTACAATATGGGTATCAAATGAAAGGGCTTGTTGAGAGTAACTCGAAAATAATGTGACGTCATTCTAAATCCAATATGGCGGAACATCCAAGATGGCGGAATAGTTATTTTTTATGCACTTCTACAATATGGGTATCAAATGAAAGGGCTTGTTGAGAGTAACTCGAAAATAATGTGACGTCATTCTAAATCCAATATGGCGGAACATCAAAGATGGCGGAATAGTTATTTTTTATGCACTTCTACAATATGGGTATCAAATGAAAGGGCTTGTTGAGAGTAACTCGAAAATAATGTGACGTCATTCTAAATCCAATATGGCGGAATAGTTATTTTTTATGCACTTCTACAATATGGGTATCAAATGAAAGGGCTTGTTGAGAGTAACTCGAAAATAATGTGACGTCATTCTAAATCCAATATGGCGGAACATCCAAGATGGCGGAATAGTTATTTTTTATGCACTTCTACAATATGGGTATCAAATGAAAGGGCTTGTTGAGAGTAACTCGAAAATAATGTGACGTCATTCTAAATCCAATATGGCGGAACATCCAAGATGGCGGAATAGTTATTTTTTATGCACTTCTACAATATGGGTATCAAATGAAAGGGCTTGTTGAGAGTAACTCGAAAATAATGTGACGTCATTCTAAATCCAATATGGCGGAACATCCAAGATGGCGGAATAGTTATTTTTTATGCACTTCTACAATATGGGTATCAAATGAAAGGGCTTGTTGAGAGTAACTCGAAAATAATGTGACGTCATTCTAAATCCAATATGGCGGAACATCCAAGATGGCGGAATAGTTATTTTTTATGCACTTCTACAATATGGGTATCAAATGAAAGGGCTTGTTGAGAGTAACTCGAAAATAATGTGACGTCATTCTAAATCCAATATGGCGGAACATCCAAGATGGCGGAATAGTTATTTTTTATGCACTTCTACAATATGGGTATCAAATGAAAGGGCTTGTTGAGAGTAACTCGAAAATAATGTGACGTCATTCTAAATCCAATATGGCGGAACATCCAAGATGGCGGAATAGTTATTTTTTATGCACTTCTACAATATGGGTATCAAATGAAAGGGCTTGTTGAGAGTAACTCGAAAATAATGTGACGTCATTCTAAATCCAATATGGCGGAACATCCAAGATGGCGGAATAGTTATTTTTTATGCACTTCTACAATATGGGTATCAAATGAAAGGGCTTGTTGAGAGTAACTCGAAAATAATGTGACGTCATTCTAAATCCAATATGGCGGAACATCCAAGATGGCGGAATAGTTATTTTTTATGCACTTTTACAATATGGGTATCAAATGAAAGGGCTTGTTGAGAGTAACTCGAAAATAATGTGACGTCATTCTAAATCCAATATGGCGGAACATCCAAGATGGCGGAATAGTTATTTTTTATGCACTTCTACAATATGGGTATCAAATGAAAGGGCTTGTTGAGAGTAACTCGAAAATAATGTGACGTCATTCTAAATCCAATATGGCGGAACATCCAAGATGGCGGAATAGTTATTTTTTATGCACTTCTACAATATGGGTATCAAATGAAAGGGCTTGTTGAGAGTAACTCGAAAATAATGTGACGTCATTCTAAATCCAATATGGCGGAACATCCAAGATGGCGGAATAGTTATTTTTTATGCACTTCTACAATATGGGTATCAAATGAAAGGGCTTGTTGAGAGTAACTCGAAAATAATGTGACGTCATTCTAAATCCAATATGGCGGAACATCCAAGACGGCGGAATAGTTATTTTTTATGCACTTCTACAATATGGGTATCAAATGAAAGGGCTTGTTGAGAGTAACTCGAAAATAATGTGACGTCATTCTAAATCCAATATGGCGGAACATCCAAGATGGCGGAATAGTTATTTTTTATGCACTTCTACAATATGGGTATCAAATGAAAGGGCTTGTTGAGAGTAACTCGAAAATAATGTGACGTCATTCTAAATCCAATATGGCGGAACATCCAAGATGGCGGAATAGTTATTTTTTATGCACTTCTACAATATGGGTATCAAATGAAAGGGCTTGTTGAGAGTAACTCGAAAATAATGTGACGTCATTCTAAATCCAATATGGCGGAACATCCAAGATGGCGGAATAGTTATTTTTTATGCACTTCTACAATATGGGTATCAAATGAAAGGGCTTGTTGAGAGTAACTCGAAAATAATGTGACGTCATTCTAAATCCAATATGGCGGAACATCCAAGATGGCGGAATAGTTATTTTTTATGCACTTCTACAATATGGGTATCAAATGAAAGGGCTTGTTGAGAGTAACTCGAAAATAATGTGACGTCATTCTAAATCCAATATGGCGGAACATCCAAGATGGCGGAATAGTTATTTTTTATGCACTTCTTTGGGAAAAGGCTCTGAGAGCTCTTGGGATGATCGTCAGAAGGAATGAGGGCAGGTACCTAGGAAAAGCAGGAACAAGACAATTTGCAAATTCCAGGAACTTTATTTGAATCCTGGGTTTCTATCTCGGAAGAAAAACAAAAACTGGAAAATTGACAAGTCTCTCACTGGGGTGGCTGCTGCGACTCGATGAGTTGGATAGTTCCAGCAAGTCTCATTGGCGGCGGCACTGGCGCGGTGGCTGCAGGCGCGGCACTGGCGCGGTGGCTGCGGGCGCCACAATCACTCCCCTCCCAGTGCTGACCGCAGGAGGCGGACAGAACGAAAAAGTGACCCGCTTCTTCGACTTGGATGCTGTAGCTGGTTGGGAGCCCGTAAGGTTACCTGGGGGGGCTGGTGAGGGCTGCGAATTGACTGGCGTAGTCTGCGAGGTCGCCGGCGTAGTCGTGTCACCCTGGATCGGGGCCCCTGGACCTGAGGGGGCAGGAGGAGCCGGTTGGCTTGTGGCGTCGAGGGCGTCCAAGTGCGCTGGCTTGAGGGCGTCCGTGGTGACAGTGCGGTGCCGGCCGTTTACGTCTATGACGTACGTCCTATCGTCCACACGGCGTATGACCCGGTGGGGGCCCGTATAGGGTGGCTGTAGGGGCTTCCTTATAGCGTCGACCCTTTTGAAGACGTGAGAGCACGTTTTTAAGTCCTTGTAAAAAAAGGCGGCTTTTTCCGGAACGTGTCTCGATGCTGGAGCGGCTTTGATGCTCTGGGCGAGGGTGCGCAGGCCTGCGACGAAAGTGGACGGACATGCTGCTGAGAGGCTCGTGGTAACGAAGAAATCACCTGGTACCCTGAGTGTTGTCCCGTAGAGGAGTTCGGCTGGGGAGGCTTGCAAATCTTCCTTGAAGGAAGTGCGAAGGCCCAGCAAGACCAGCGGAAGCAAGTCTGGCCATGGAGTCTCGGGATTGCACATGAGGGCCGCCTTGAGTGTGCGATGTGATCGCTCTACCATGCCGTTCGACTGTGGGTGGTAGGGCGTCGTGCGGATCCTGGTGACTCCGAGGAGCTTGGAGAGCTCCGTGAACAGAGCGGACTCAAATTGAGCACCTTGATCCGTGGTGATGGTCAGCGGGGTGCCATATAGGCTGATCCATCGGTTGATGAGGGCTCTGGCTACCGTAATGGCCTGTTGATCAGGCAGAGGAATGGCTTCCGGCCACCTGGTAAATCTGTCAATCACCGTGAGACAGTACTGGAGTCCCTGGCAGAGCGGCAGCTTGATAAGGTCTATGTGGATGTGTTCAAAGCGTCCCTCCGGAGTGGCGAAGTTGCCGAGCGCGGCACGGTTATGCTTGTTGATTTTAGCGCGTTGGCAGGGCTCGCAGGACTGTGCCCAACGGTTGACCTCCTTGCGCATGCCGGGCCAGACAAATTTTGCCGAGACGAGACGTACCGTGGCTTTGACGCTAGGGTGCGCCAGGTCATGGTGGACTTCGAAAGCCGTGCGTCGTAGGGCCGATGGCAGGTAAGGCCTGACTGAGCCTGTTGAGGTATCGCAGAAAACATTGACGCCATCGATCGGCAGAGGCTGGAGATCCAGGCTCGAGTTGTCCATGACGCTCTGAAGCTCCTGGTCCTCGGCTTGAGCAGAGGCGATGATTTTGGCGGTGAGGGTCGAAGGCATGGAGATGGTGGCCACTCGGGATAGCGCGTCGGCGACGACGTTGGCCTCTCCTTTGACGTGGACTATCCTAGTATTAAACTGCAGGATGTAGTCGAGTTGGCGGGCTAGTCGAGGTGATGCCTTGTCCGAGCGCTGGGAGGCGGCGAACACCAGAGGCTTGTGATCTGTGTAGATCGTGAAGCTTCTGCCTTCGAGGATCCTCTGCATATTCTTAATTGCTGCGAAGATGGCGAGGAGCTCACGGTCGTAGGCGCTATAGCGCCTCTCGGCGTCAGAGAGCTTCCTCGAGAAAAACGACAAGGGCTTCCAACGACCATGGTCATCTTGTTGCTCGAGAGCGGCACCAATCGCAATGTCCGAGGCGTCAGTTCGTAAGGCGAGCGGAGCATCAGCCTTAAGAAAGGTGGCGGTGGTGGCCTCGGAGATGGCGAGTTTGCTGTTTTGAAAGGCCGTGTCCGCTTCTGGAGACCATTCAAGAACTACCTTCTTTTTGTTGGGAGGTAAGCCCTTCAGAAGGTCGTTGAGGGGTGCTAGGATAGCAGCCGTCTTTGGAATGCACCGACGGTAGTAGTTAAAGAGCCCTAAATACCTGCGCAATTCGGTGGAGTTTTGTGGGCGCGGGAAATCTTCGATGCCCTGGACCTTGCGTGGAGGAGGCTTGAAACCGTCAGCTGAGACGGAATATCCCAGGTAGAAAACGTGGTCCTTCCCCAAAACGCACTTCTCCGGGTTAATGCGTATTTTTCCTTTGCGCAGAGCCAGGAAGAGCTGCCGTAGATGCTGCAGATGTTGCTCATGGTCATCTGAGAAGATGATGACATCATCCATGTAAGCCCTGGCAAACGGCATGTCCCGAAGAAGCTGGTCCATTGTTCTCTGGAGGGATTGCGCTGCGTTGCGTTGGCCTAGAGAGGAGCGAGTAAACTCGAAGAGTCCGAATGGTGTCGTCACTGCGGTCTTCGGGATGTCCTCATCGGCGATCGGGATTTGGTAGAAAGCCTTTCTCAGGTCGATAACCGAGAAAACACGCCCCCTGACCTCCTGGAGCAAGTCCTCAATAATCGGCAGAGGATAGCGATCCGGGATCGTGGCGGCGTTCAGTCGCCGGTAGTCGCCCGTGACACGCCACGATCCGTCTGGCTTCGGGACGAGATGTAGTGGGCTTGCCCACTGGCTTGAAGAGGGCCGAATGATACCCTGGTCCAGTAGCCGTTTGAATTCGTCCTTGGCCGCAGCGAGGCGAGGGCCGACGAGTCGTCGAGGACGCTCGAAGACTGGCGGGCCGGTCGTGTGGATCTGGTGTCGGACTGGAAGGTCGGGCAGTTCGGCGGCTGAGCCGTCTGCTAGGGTTATGTCGACAAACTCCCGGAACAAACTGAGGTAGCGATGACCCAGGTCTCCTGTGGGGGTGTCGACATGGTTGACAACAGCGATGCTATGCACCGGCGCTGAGGCTGTAAAGGCTACAGATGACAGGCCGGTCGATGCGTCGATCAGCCGTTTGCCTCGAAGGTCGATGAGCAGACTGTAGAACGTGAGGAAGTCTGCGCCCAGGATTGCGGTCTGGACATCGGCCACCGTGAAGGACCATCTGAATGCCCGGCGTAGGCGCAGATTGAGCTCCATCGGCTGTATGCCGTACGTGGCAATCGAGGATGCATTAGCAGCCGAGAGTGTGAGTGGCTGCCGTTGCAGGCTCCTCTTTACGCCTGCTCTGGGTAGTATTGAGACGACGGAACCAGAGTCAACCAGGAACTTGGCACCGGAGGTCCTGTCGAACACGTGTAGGCGGTTTTCAGCGTGCAGTGCGCCATCCTCCACCGCCTGGACAGGAGGAGACGTTACTGGTTTCCCTGGGCCGTGAGTGAGAAGGAGCACGGCGCCTTGCAGCTCCTAGCCTGGGAGCCGAAAGTGCGATGGAACCAGCACCACTCATCTGCTTTCCCGGAAGCTTCTGAGCAACCACGTGGGGCGGCGGAAGACCTTGAGCGCGAACGCCCGCGTGGTCGTTGTTGGCCCGCCATGGAGTCAAAGCCCTGCCTAGTGAACGTGGCGAGTTGAGTCACCGACAAGCGAAGGGCGGCCAGCTCTTGGGCCATGGAGTCCGAGGCAGGAGATCGAGTCGATTGCGCCGGCCGATGGTTAGCGGCTGCAACGGCAGGGTTGACAGCCGCAACGGTCGGGCCGCTCACGATGAGCTCGTCGGCCAGAGTTGCCTGCTCGTCCAGGTCCGAGGCCTTCAGCACCTTGAGCAGCCTGCTCACACTGGGAGGCAGAAGGTCGAGCCACTTAACCCGCAGCACGTCATCGCCGATGGCAGTCCCGGCTAGGGATCTCATGTGGCGCAGCAGCTGGGAGGGCTTCCGGTCGCCCAGCTCGACTTCCGTGAGAAGTTTGTGCAGCTGGCGGTCCGATGAGTCTGTAAGGCGAGTGAGAATGGCATGCTTCAGATGCTGGTACTTACCGCTCTCGGGCGGGTTCAGCAGAACGTCGGCGACCTCCTGGATGATGTCTGCGTCTAGGGTAGAGACTACCAGGTCGTATTTGCTGTTATCGGAGCGGATACGGTGGACGTTGAAAGCCGCCTCGATTTTGGTGAACCACAGCTGCGGGTTGGATTTCCAAAATCCTGGGAGGCGACAGTGACTCGTCGCTTCGACGTTCCCGGCGGGCGCTGGATCTTCCGCAGCGTTGTGTTGAACCTGGTTGGCGTTCTCTTCTGGGTTCATTGCGACGCGCAGAAAAACGCCGAAACTGTGGCACGCGCGGACGTGCAAGTAGCGTTCTCCTTTTGGCCTGTCTCGTACGACGATGGGAAAATAAAAAGTATGCTGCTCGTCGGGGTCACCACTTTGGGAAAAGGCTCTGAGAGCTCTTGGGATGATCGTCAGAAGGAATGAGGGCAGGTACCTAGGAAAAGCAGGAACAAGACAATTTGCAAATTCCAGGAACTTTATTTGAATCCTGGGTTTCTATCTCGGAAGAAAAACAAAAACTGGAAAACTGACAAGTCTCTCACTGGGGTGGCTGCTGCGACTCGATGAGTTGGATAGTTCCAGCAAGTCTCATTGGCGGCGGCACTGGCGCGGTGGCTGCAGGCGCGGCACTGGCGCGGTGGCTGCGGGCGCCACACTTCTACAATATGGGTATCAAATGAAAGGGCTTGTTGAGAGTAACTCGAAAATAATGTGACGTCATTCTAAATCCAATATGGCGGAACATCCAAGATGGCGGAATAGTTATTTTTTATGCACTTCTACAATATGGGTATCAAATGAAAGGACTTGTTGAGAGTAACTCGAAAATAATGTGACGTCATTCTAAATCCAATATGGCGGAACATCCAAGACGGCGGAATAGTTATTTTTTATGCACTTCTACAATATGGGTATCAAATGAAAGGGCTTGTTGAGAGTAACTCGAAAATAATGTGACGTCATTCTAAATCCAATATGGCGGAACATCCAAGATGGCGGAATAGTTATTTTTTATGCACTTCTACAATATGGGTATCAAATGAAAGGGCTTGTTGAGAGTAACTCGAAAATAATGTGACGTCATTCTAAATCCAATATGGCGGAACATCCAAGATGGCGGAATAGTTATTTTTTATGCACTTCTACAATATGGGTATCAAATGAAAGGGCTTGTTGAGAGTAACTCGAAAATAATGTGACGTCATTCTAAATCCAATATGGCGGAACATCCAAGATGGCGGAATAGTTATTTTTTATGCACTTCTACAATATGGGTATCAAATGAAAGGGCTTGTTGAGAGTAACTCGAAAATAATGTGACGTCATTCTAAATCCAATATGGCGGAACATCCAAGATGGCGGAATAGTTATTTTTTATGCACTTCTACAATATGGGTATCAAATGAAAGGGCTTGTTGAGAGTAACTCGAAAATAATGTGACGTCATTCTAAATCCAATATGGCGGAACATCCAAGATGGCGGAATAGTTATTTTTTATGCACTTCTACAATATGGGTATCAAATGAAAGGGCTTGTTGAGAGTAACTCGAAAATAATGTGACGTCATTCTAAATCCAATATGGCGGAACATCCAAGATGGCGGAATAGTTATTTTTTATGCACTTCTACAATATGGGTATCAAATGAAAGGGCTTGTTGAGAGTAACTCGAAAATAATGTGACGTCATTCTAAATCCAATATGGCGGAACATCCAAGATGGCGGAATAGTTATTTTTTATGCACTTCTACAATATGGGTATCAAATGAAAGGGCTTGTTGAGAGTAACTCGAAAATAATGTGACGTCATTCTAAATCCAATATGGCGGAACATCCAAGATGGCGGAATAGTTATTTTTTATGCACTTCTACAATATGGGTATCAAATGAAAGGGCTTGTTGAGAGTAACTCGAAAATAATGTGACGTCATTCTAAATCCAATATGGCGGAACATCCAAGATGGCGGAATAGTTATTTTTTATGCACTTCTACAATATGGGTATCAAATGAAAGGGCTTGTTGAGAGTAACTCGAAAATAATGTGACGTCATTCTAAATCCAATATGGCGGAACATCCAAGATGGCGGAATAGTTATTTTTTATGCACTTCTACAATATGGGTATCAAATGAAAGGGCTTGTTGAGAGTAACTCGAAAATAATGTGACGTCATTCTAAATCCAATATGGCGGAACATCCAAGATGGCGGAATAGTTATTTTTTATGCACTTCTACAATATGGGTATCAAATGAAAGGGCTTGTTGAGAGTAACTCGAAAATAATGTGACGTCATTCTAAATCCAATATGGCGGAACATCCAAGATGGCGGAATAGTTATTTTTTATGCACTTCTACAATATGGGTATCAAATGAAAGGGCTTGTTGAGAGTAACTCGAAAATAATGTGACGTCATTCTAAATACAATATGGCGGAACATCCAAGATGGCGGAATAGTTATTTTTTATGCACTTCTACAATATGGGTATCAAATGAAAGGGCTTGTTGAGAGTAACTCGAAAATAATGTGACGTCATTCTAAATCCAATATGGCGGAACATCCAAGACGGCGGAATAGTTATTTTTTATGCACTTCTACAATATGGGTATCAAATGAAAGGGCTTGTTGAGAGTAACTCGAAAATAATGTGACGTCATTCTAAATCCAATATGGCGGAACATCCAAGATGGCGGAATAGTTATTTTTTATGCACTTCTACAATATGGGTATCAAATGAAAGGGCTTGTTGAGAGTAACTCGAAAATAATGTGACGTCATTCTAAATCCAATATGGCGGAACATCCAAGATGGCGGAATAGTTATTTTTTATGCACTTCTACAATATGGGTATCAAATGAAAGGGCTTGTTGAGAGTAACTCGAAAATAATGTGACGTCATTCTAAATCCAATATGGCGGAACATCCAAGATGGCGGAATAGTTATTTTTTATGCACTTCTACAATATGGGTATCAAATGAAAGGGCTTGTTGAGAGTAACTCGAAAATAATGTGACGTCATTCTAAATCCAATATGGCGGAACATCCAAGATGGCGGAATAGTTATTTTTTATGCACTTCTACAATATGGGTATCAAATGAAAGGGCTTGTTGAGAGTAACTCGAAAATAATGTGACGTCATTCTAAATCCAATATGGCGGAACATCCAAGATGGCGGAATAGTTATTTTTTATGCACTTCTACAATATGGGTATCAAATGAAAGGGCTTGTTGAGAGTAACTCGAAAATAATGTGACGTCATTCTAAATCCAATATGGCGGAACATCCAAGATGGCGGAATAGTTATTTTTTATGCACTTCTACAATATGGGTATCAAATGAAAGGGCTTGTTGAGAGTAACTCGAAAATAATGTGACGTCATTCTAAATCCAATATGGCGGAACATCCAAGATGGCGGAATAGTTATTTTTTATGCACTTCTACAATATGGGTATCAAATGAAAGGGCTTGTTGAGAGTAACTCGAAAATAATGTGACGTCATTCTAAATCCAATATGGCGGAACATCCAAGATGGCGGAATAGTTATTTTTTATGCACTTCTACAATATGGGTATCAAATGAAAGGGCTTGTTGAGAGTAACTCGAAAATAATGTGACGTCATTCTAAATCCAATATGGCGGAACATCCAAGATGGCGGAATAGTTATTTTTTATGCACTTCTACAATATGGGTATCAAATGAAAGGGCTTGTTGAGAGTAACTCGAAAATAATGTGACGTCATTCTAAATCCAATATGGCGGAACATCCAAGACGGCGGAATAGTTATTTTTTATGCACTTCTACAATATGGATATCAAATGAAAGGGCTTGTTGAGAGTAACTCGAAAATAATGTGACGTCATTCTAAATCCAATATGGCGGAACATCCAAGATGGCGGAATAGTTATTTTTTATGCACTTCTACAATATGGGTATCAAATGAAAGGGCTTGTTGAGAGTAACTCGAAAATAATGTGACGTCATTCTAAATCCAATATGGCGGAACATCCAAGATGGCGGAATAGTTATTTTTTATGCACTTCTACAATATGGGTATCAAATCAAAGGGCTTGTTGAGAGTAACTCGAAAATAATGTGACGTCATTCTAAATCCAATATGGCGGAACATCCAAGATGGCGGAATAGTTATTTTTTATGCACTTCTACAATATGGGTATCAAATGAAAGGGCTTGTTGAGAGTAACTAGAAAATAATGTGACGTCATTCTAAATCCAATATGGCGGAACATCCAAGATGGCGGAATAGTTATTTTTTATGCACTTCTACAATATGGGTATCAAATGAAAGGGCTTGTTGAGAGTAACTCGAAAATAATGTGACGTCATTCTAAATCCAATATGGCGGAACATCCAAGATGGCGGAATAGTTATTTTTTATGCACTTCTACAATATGGGTATCAAATGAAAGGGGAGTCACCAGCGAGCTCTCTTCGGAAGCAGACGTGATTGCATATTGTGGCGGAGTATTACGATCTTTCCATTGTTTTTCGGAGTTTTCTAAAGCGCTAGTTTATTTAATTTGCACAAAGGGTTAATAATCTCGGACCTGCTCCTATAGGAGCCTGTGATTAGCCGGGTTTCCCGGCGTCCGGGTTATTTGCGTGTAATCCATAAAGCAGAGACCAGTAGTGCCTGAGAGGTGACCACGTGTTTCGCAGCTGTCAGTGACAGCAATTGATAAGCAGCGGTTCTTTCAGAGACGATAATTAATCGCCGAAGTTAGTGAGGGAAGTGCACATCAAAACAAAGCCGCTCCTAGCGAGCAAGGCAAAAACATGGCGTCCGGCACAGCCGACGCAAATATGTTTGCGACTTTAAATTCTTACACGGTGCTGGATAAACAAACCAGCAAGAAACAAAAACACGCCACGAAGAGACCAAAAATAGCCCCGGAGCAGGAATTTATCGCTTCCTCAAGCCAGCCGCTAGCCGCAACGTCAAACGGCTTCCCCAGATTCATCGTTATCAGCGCCTTAAACGAGGAAAAACCATTAAAATCCTACAATCAGTTCGCCGTGCGCAAGGGAGTGGACGCTGTTTCCACTAAATTCAGCCAGGCTAGTTATTTACGTGATGGCTCGCTGCTTCTTCTGGTCAATTCCATGAGAATCGCTGAGATTTTCTTAAAAACTACCAGCATTGCCAACATCCCCATCAAGGTTCAACTCCATGCAACGCTTAATAGTGTTAAGGGAACGATTTTCTCGCACGAATTCAAATCAATGACGCAGGAAGAAATTCTGGATGGCCTAAAAGATCAGGGAGTCACGGAAGTGGTCCAGATCACCAGGCCAGGTGACGACGGGAGGAGGATCCCTACAGGGCTACTCATCCTGACGTTCAACGCCCATGAAGTACCAGCACACGTTCAAGGCCCCTGGACTAAATTCCCAGTGAAACAATATTTCCCCCTTCCCATGCGCTGCCGGACATGTCAAAAACTTGGTCACACGGCGAAATGGTGCAAAGAACCCACGGAGACCTGCGCCACTTGTGGCAAACCCGCACCGCACCCGACAGACCAATGCCTCAACTTATATTGCGTCAACTGCCAAACTGGAACCCACGCTTCCAATAGCCGAGACTGCACTGAATTTTTAAAGGCCAAAGAAATTCTTAAAATCAAAACACTGAGGAAATGTAGCATGTTCGAGGCGAAGAAGGAATTTTACGCAACGTACAAAACAACAACCGGACCCTCCTACGCCACAGTAGCAGCTAGCGCCGCCCCCTCTTCAACCCCAAAGAACACAACCCCAGCAATAACTCCCAAACCCTCGACATCGACCAACACAACACAAGCAATCACCACTACACCATCACATACCATCGAAACCACAAACACCCCCAACAACAACACACAACACATCAACACAAACACAACCACCAGCAATGCCGCCAGCTCCAGCACCTTCACCAGCTCAGGACCCGCAATTGCCGGCAGCCCCACTAACAACAACACCAACACCACTCTTAATAAAAAGGCAAGTGCCCCGTCCAACATTACAACTAACAACAAAACAAAAAATAATACACAAAACAACGAACACTTACACAAAAACCCCAAAAACCATACAATTACCACCACTCTTTCCCACCCCTCCCCTGCTAACCCCGCTCACCTCACTCTCACCCCCAACACCACAGCAACAATTAACAACTTAATTAGCGACGTTTTCGAACTTCCACATGAAAACTTAGAAATTATCTCGGTTTCGGGCCCGCAATTCCATGAGAATTGCGCCGAAGATAATTCGAATTCAGCAGATGCTGAGATGTTTTCCATCCCCTCGGTCTCTACTTTCACGAGTACGAGCTCTGGGGAGGATTCCCCGGGAAACAATAACGACAACTGATGAGCTATAGCCGTGATCCTGACTATCCCCCTCCATCACGGGACCTAACGGTCTTACAATGGAACGTGAGAGGTCTATACCAAAACCTACCGAGCCTTGAACTACTAATCACCACCTACCAACCTCAGGTGGTTCTTCTGCAGGAGACTCATATCCTGGCAGATCAACAACCTGCCCGGTTGGGAGCTTATAGGTTTTTCGGACATAACACAGTAAGGGTGCGCAGGCATGGTGGCGTAGCCATTCTGGTGCACAACTCCCTCCCTGCTGTCGAGTATAATATCGACACCGAGCTAGTAGCTTGTGCTGTCTCCATTAATACCCCCCACCCACTAACTTTCGCAAACTTCTACCTTGAGAATGAAGCAGAGATCACGGCCCGAGATCTAGAGGCTCTGGCTTGCCAGCTGCCTGAAAACACCATCTATGGTGGGGACTTCAATGCGCACAGCCCGCTCTGGGGCTCGGCGCGTTGGAGTCCTAGAGGGCGGCAGGTTGCCGCCTGGATCGAAGGCAGATCTCTCTGCATTCTCAACACTGGTTCCCCTACCTTCTTATCCCATCTAGGCTCTCAGTCAGCCATCGATCTTTCTTTAGCCCCCCCTCACCTAACAGCCCGCCTTGACTGGTTTACACACAGCAACCCAGAGGGTAGTGACCACTACCCTATAATCTTTCGTACTGGGCACAAAACTGCTAACACCAGACCCCTGCGCAAATTTATTGAGCAGAAGGCGGACTGGAACCAATTTAAAGGACTAGTCAAGGCGGAGCTATCCCGTCGCCCCCCTTCACGCAATATTAACAAGGAGGCAGCACAACTAACCAGAGCCATTAGAGCAGCAGCGGCGGGCAGCATGCCTGTGTCTTCACCCTTACCAAAAACACAACCAGTCTGGATGAATGCGCGCATCCTCACAATCATCAGGGACAAGAATAGGGCTTGGAAAAAATTCCAAAGACACCCTACGACAATTAACCTGCGTAACTATCGTAGGAAATCGGCAGTCACCAAAAAGGAGATAAAGGAGGCGAAAAAACAAGCCTGGGAATCTTTCGCCAGTTCCATTGATCCTAACTCCAATTTGGCCGATGCATGGAGCCGCGTCAAATCAATCTCCGGTAATAGGCCCCCAAGCCTGATTGCTAATTTGACGGTCGACCGCAGGCTCTACACCGACTCCATGAGCATAGCTGAGAAACTGGCCCATTCTTGGGCCAGTTACTCAGCAGACAGTACTTTTAGCCCAGAACAAACTTCGGCTAAGGCCAACTGGACTCTCTCAAACAAGCCCTATTCCCCTGATCCTAATAGAAATCTGTCTTTCCCTATATCCCTTCATGAACTAGGCGCATCGCTTAGTAAGTGCAAGGGATCGGCACCGGGACTGGACAAAGTCTCTTACAGGATGATAAAGGAAGCCCCTGAAACATTCAAAGATAGATTAGTAGTCCTCTACAACTCTATCTTAAGAGATGGCATCTTTCCACACATGTGGAAAAATGCCGTCCTAATACCTATCCGTAAGAAGACAGTCCTCGCTAATGGCACCATAACTCCTAAGGATCTACGCCCAATATCTCTTTTATCCTGTCTGTCGCGTCTTTTTGAAAAAATCGTGGGCCGAAGACTCTCCTGCCTCCTGGAGGGGGTTCTCCATGGTGGGGTTCACGGATTCAGAAGGCATCGGGGCACAACCTCGCTCCTTCTCGAACTCGAGAATTCCATTAGGGACGCCTTTCACCAGGGGAGAGAACTCCACCTGCTTTCGGCGGATATCGAGAAGGCGTACGACAGGGTAAAATGGGATATCATTGCCGCCCAGCTCCAGGTATGGGGCGTTGATGCGCCCTTCATCCAGCTGATCAAAAATTTCCTCACCTCACGATCCATCCAAGTCAGGATCAACGGATACACCTCATCTAGAATTAATTTGGATAATGCTTTGCCTCAAGGCTCACCTCTTTCAACGTCGCTTTTTAACGCCTACCTATCCTCGCTTTTCCCCACCTTACAGGACATTTACGGACTCAACATGTACATATACGCTGACAATATTTTACTGACGACTACGGACGAACGACCGACGGAGGTGTTAAGAAGGGCCGTTACCGCGATGAGCATTTGGACTTTACACACAGGAGCTAGAATCCCATCTGAGAAAAATGAATACATCGTTTTCACAAGAAAAAGGAGACCCACCCAGAGGACCCTAACAATTGGTGACGAGGAGATCACCACCAAAGATCGAATCAGCCTGCTAGGACTAGATTTCAATAGCAGATTAAATTGGACCACCCACTGCAGGACCCTGGCAACCAGAGTTGGGAAAATTACAAATCTATTGAGATCCATTTCGGCGCGTGGGAATGGCGCCCCGATTCATGCTGCCCTAGCCATCGGCAGAACGTTAATCCGCGGCCGCACCGGCTATGCTCTCCCCGTTTTCTCATCGACGTCCAAAGCGAACATGACGCTAATACAAACGGCCATCAACAAGGCTTTAAGAGCTATTTTTGGAGCCCTGCCTTCCACTCCTAAGATGGCCTTGTGGACAGAATCAGGCCTACCTGATATCGCCACTAGGGCTGAAATCGCCATGACCAAATTAGCCGTAAGGAACTGGCTAGATTGGAGAAAACCACATCATCAGACACTCCATTCTCTGGTCCACGCCCAACGCTCCCCCAGACACACCTCGGCCCTGAAAACGGCGACCTCCCTGATTCACGGACTGGGTTTTCCACCTCCAACCCCCTGCGAGCCACCTGAAGTACAACCACCGATCCAGGAGGAGATGCCACGGCTGCTCACTCTCACCACGGGAAATAGGAGAAACGTACCACCTGCTCAACATCTGCAACGCCACCTGGAGAAAATCTCCCGACTCCCAGACTGGACCAGAATCTATACCGACGGGTCAAAAAGGGACAACGAGGTATCGGGCGCCAGCGTTATATACGCGCCGGGCTCAGCTACTCCCAACAGCCACACCTTTCGCCTTCATGAGCGTAGCTCCAGTTTCGAGGCTGAAGTCTGCGCCATCTGGAGCGCAGTAGAACTCTACAGAGGGCGCCCTGGAAGGGCCATCATTTTCACCGATTGCATGGCAGCAGTGCAAGCCCTAAATAATCCATCACCTGCTGAGCCACTCATAGCACACATAAGACGGACCATCATCCAGGCCAGAGGAGACTTGGCGGTTGAATGGGTCCCCAGCCATATAGGGATCATGGGAAATGAGCTAGCTGACACGGCGGCCAAGAGGGCCCTGCTGACGACCCCAGACCATCCCCCGATGACACCAGCGATGATTAGTTTCATCTCCCGATGCAGCGTCGGGAACATCAAGGGAGCCCTAGAGGACCGATGGAAAAATTCATCGTTTTTCCTGGCAGAGCACTGGCCTTCCATTTCCCCACCAACATACAGCAGAACCTGCCCAAGGAAGATTGGCGTCAAGATCTTCAGGATAAGATCTGGCCACACCCTACTCACTAAAGGGCACTTTTTCTCAAGAGGACCCCAGCGAGGATGCCAAAACTGCCAATGTGCCCTCACCATCAAACACTTGCTGGCGTGCCCAGCTACTAGAGCTACGTTTGGCAGCGAGATTCCCCCCCTACGCGAGCTATTGGACCCGGCGCAGCCAGAGACCTTGCTGAATTTAATGACCGCATTGAATATTATGCACCTGATTTAGAAGTCACGACCCGCCTAAAACTCCAAGAGAGATATCTCCCGACCAGCTTACTTTAGCCTTAGTTTAGATTAGCTTAGCACTAGCTTTAGAATAAGTCTAAGACATGAATCTTTGTTTTTTCCTTATTTTGCTTTCTCCTTTGCCGGCTAAAAGACCAAAAATTGTTGAACATCATGAAGTATTTTAGACTAGGTTAAAACATGAATTACTTTTTCTTTTTCCTTTTTTCTTTATTATCTTTATGTTAAACCCGTAGTATATCATCTCTGCCAGATCATCTTACTAATCCCAACCTATAGAATAAGGCAGGTGCGCCATATGGGCTGCGATCCCGAGTGCGCTAGAACATAACTCAGGGCATAGATTTAAGCTCCTTCTATGTACTGGGTAATAATAAATAAATAAATAAATAAAATAAATGAAAGGGCTTGTTGAGAGTAACTCGAAAATAATGTGACGTCATTCTAAATCCAATATGGCGGAACATCCAAGATGGCGGAATAGTTATTTTTTATGCACTTCTACAATATGGGTATCAAATGAAAGGGCTTGTTGAGAGTAACTCGAAAATAATGTGACGTCATTCTAAATCCAATATGGCGGAACATCCAAGATGGCGGAATAGTTATTTTTTATGCACTTCTACAATATGGGTATCAAATGAAAGGGCTTGTTGAGAGTAACTCGAAAATAATGTGACGTCATTCTAAATCCAATATGGCGGAACATCCAAGATGGCGGAATAGTTATTTTTTATGCACTTCTACAATATGGGTATCAAATGAAAGGGCTTGTTGAGAGTAACTCGAAAATAATGTAACGTCATTCTAAATCCAATATGGCGGAACATCCAAGATGGCGGAATAGTTATTTTTTATGCACTTCTACAATATGGGTATCAAATGAAAGGGCTTGTTGAGAGTAACTCGAAAATAATGTGACGTCATTCTAAATCCAATATGGCGGAACATCCAAGATGGCGGAATAGTTATTTTTTATGCACTTCTACAATATGGGTATCAAATGAAAGGGCTTGTTGAGAGTAACTCGAAAATAATGTGACGTCATTCTAAATCCAATATGGCGGAACATCCAAGATGGCGGAATAGTTATTTTTTATGCACTTCTACAATATGGGTATCAAATGAAAGGGCTTGTTGAGAGTAACTCGAAAATAATGTGACGTCATTCTAAATCCAATATGGCGGAACATCCAAGATGGCGGAATAGTTATTTTTTATGCACTTCTACAATATGGGTATCAAATGAAAGGGCTTGTTGAGAGTAACTCGAAAATAATGTGACGTCATTCTAAATCCAATATGGCGGAACATCCAAGATGGCGGAATAGTTATTTTTTATGCACTTCTACAATATGGGTATCAAATGAAAGGGCTTGTTGAGAGTAACTCGAAAATAATGTGACGTCATTCTAAATCCAATATGGCGGAACATCCAAGATGGCGGAATAGTTATTTTTTATGCACTTCTACAATATGGGTATCAAATGAAAGGGCTTGTTGAGAGTAACTCGAAAATAATGTGACGTCATTCTAAATCCAATATGGCGGAACATCCAAGATGGCGGAATAGTTATTTTTTATGCACTTCTACAATATGGGTATCAAATGAAAGGGCTTGTTGAGAGTAACTCGAAAATAATGTGACGTCATTCTAAATCCAATATGGCGGAACATCCAAGATGGCGGAATAGTTATTTTTTATGCACTTCTACAATATGGGTATCAAATGAAAGGGCTTGTTGAGAGTAACTCGAAAATAATGTGACGTCATTCTAAATCCAATATGGCGGAACATCCAAGATGGCGGAATAGTTATTTTTTATGCACTTCTACAATATGGGTATCAAATGAAAGGGCTTGTTGAGAGTAACTCGAAAATAATGTGACGTCATTCTAAATCCAATATGGCGGAACATCCAAGATGGCGGAATAGTTATTTTTTATGCACTTCTACAATATGGGTATCAAATGAAAGGGCTTGTTGAGAGTAACTCGAAAATAATGTGACGTCATTCTAAATCCAATATGGCGGAACATCCAAGATGGCGGAATAGTTATTTTTTATGCACTTCTACAATATGGGTATCAAATGAAAGGGCTTGTTGAGAGTAACTCGAAAATAATGTGACGTCATTCTAAATCCAATATGGCGGAACATCCAAGATGGCGGAATAGTTATTTTTTATGCACTTCTACAATATGGGTATCAAATGAAAGGGCTTGTTGAGAGTAACTCGAAAATAATGTGACGTCATTCTAAATCCAATATGGCGGAACATCCAAGATGGCGGAATAGTTATTTTTTATGCACTTCTACAATATGGGTATCAAATGAAAGGGCTTGTTGAGAGTAACTCGAAAATAATGTGACGTCATTCTAAATCCAATATGGCGGAACATCCAAGATGGCGGAATAGTTATTTTTTATGCACTTCTACAATATGGGTATCAAATGAAAGGGCTTGTTGAGAGTAACTCGAAAATAATGTGACGTCATTCTAAATCCAATATGGCGGAACATCCAAGATGGCGGAATAGTTATTTTTTATGCACTTCTACAATATGGGTATCAAATGAAAGGGCTTGTTGAGAGTAACTCGAAAATAATGTGACGTCATTCTAAATCCAATATGGCGGAACATCCAAGATGGCGGAATAGTTATTTTTTATGCACTTCTACAATATGGGTATCAAATGAAAGGGCTTGTTGAGAGTAACTCGAAAATAATGTGACGTCATTCTAAATCCAATATGGCGGAACATCCAAGATGGCGGAATAGTTATTTTTTATGCACTTCTACAATATGGGTATCAAATGAAAGGGCTTGTTGAGAGTAACTCGAAAATAATGTGACGTCATTCTAAATCCAATATGGCGGAACATCCAAGATGGCGGAATAGTTATTTTTTATGCACTTCTACAATATGGGTATCAAATGAAAGGGCTTGTTGAGAGTAACTCGAAAATAATGTGACGTCATTCTAAATCCAATATGGCGGAACATCCAAGATGGCGGAATAGTTATTTTTTATGCACTTCTACAATATGGGTATCAAATGAAAGGGCTTGTTGAGAGTAACTCGAAAATAATGTGACGTCATTCTAAATCCAATATGGCGGAACATCCAAGATGGCGGAATAGTTATTTTTTATGCACTTCTACAATATGGGTATCAAATGAAAGGGCTTGTTGAGAGTAACTCGAAAATAATGTGACGTCATTCTAAATCCAATATGGCGGAACATCCAAGATGGCGGAATAGTTATTTTTTATGCACTTCTACAATATGGGTATCAAATGAAAGGGCTTGTTGAGAGTAACTCGAAAATAATGTGACGTCATTCTAAATCCAATATGGCGGAACATCCAAGATGGCGGAATAGTTATTTTTTATGCACTTCTACAATATGGGTATCAAATGAAAGGGCTTGTTGAGAGTAACTCGAAAATAATGTGACGTCATTCTAAATCCAATATGGCGGAACATCCAAGATGGCGGAATAGTTATTTTTTATGCACTTCTACAATATGGGTATCAAATGAAAGGGCTTGTTGAGAGTAACTCGAAAATAATGTGACGTCATTCTAAATCCAATATGGCGGAACATCCAAGATGGCGGAATAGTTATTTTTTATGCACTTCTACAATATGGGTATCAAATGAAAGGGCTTGTTGAGAGTAACTCGAAAATAATGTGACGTCATTCTAAATCCAATATGGCGGAACATCCAAGATGGCGGAATAGTTATTTTTTATGCACTTCTACAATATGGGTATCAAATGAAAGGGCTTGTTGAGAGTAACTCGAAAATAATGTGACGTCATTCTAAATCCAATATGGCGGAACATCCAAGATGGCGGAATAGTTATTTTTTATGCACTTCTACAATATGGGTATCAAATGAAAGGGCTTGTTGAGAGTAACTCGAAAATAATGTGACGTCATTCTAAATCCAATATGGCGGAACATCCAAGATGGCGGAATAGTTATTTTTTATGCACTTCTACAATATGGGTATCAAATGAAAGGGCTTGTTGAGAGTAACTCGAAAATAATGTGACGTCATTCTAAATCCAATATGGCGGAACATCCAAGATGGCGGAATAGTTATTTTTTATGCACTTCTACAATATGGGTATCAAATGAAAGGGCTTGTTGAGAGTAACTCGAAAATAATGTGACGTCATTCTAAATCCAATATGGCGGAACATCCAAGATGGCGGAATAGTTATTTTTTATGCACTTCTACAATATGGGTATCAAATGAAAGGGCTTGTTGAGAGTAACTCGAAAATAATGTGACGTCATTCTAAATCCAATATGGCGGAACATCCAAGATGGCGGAATAGTTATTTTTTATGCACTTCTACAATATGGGTATCAAATGAAAGGGCTTGTTGAGAGTAACTCGAAAATAATGTGACGTCATTCTAAATCCAATATGGCGGAACATCCAAGATGGCGGAATAGTTATTTTTTATGCACTTCTACAATATGGGTATCAAATGAAAGGGCTTGTTGAGAGTAACTCGAAAATAATGTGACGTCATTCTAAATCCAATATGGCGGAACATCCAAGATGGCGGAATAGTTATTTTTTATGCACTTCTACAATATGGGTATCAAATGAAAGGGCTTGTTGAGAGTAACTCGAAAATAATGTGACGTCATTCTAAATCCAATATGGCGGAACATCCAAGATGGCGGAATAGTTATTTTTTATGCACTTCTACAATATGGGTATCAAATGAAAGGGCTTGTTGAGAGTAACTCGAAAATAATGTGACGTCATTCTAAATCCAATATGGCGGAACATCCAAGATGGCGGAATAGTTATTTTTTATGCACTTCTACAATATGGGTATCAAATGAAAGGGCTTGTTGAGAGTAACTCGAAAATAATGTGACGTCATTCTAAATCCAATATGGCGGAACATCCAAGATGGCGGAATAGTTATTTTTTATGCACTTCTACAATATGGGTATCAAATGAAAGGGCTTGTTGAGAGTAACTCGAAAATAATGTGACGTCATTCTAAATCCAATATGGCGGAACATCCAAGATGGCGGAATAGTTATTTTTTATGCACTTCTACAATATGGGTATCAAATGAAAGGGCTTGTTGAGAGTAACTCGAAAATAATGTGACGTCATTCTAAATCCAATATGGCGGAACATCCAAGATGGCGGAATAGTTATTTTTTATGCACTTCTACAATATGGGTATCAAATGAAAGGGCTTGTTGAGAGTAACTCGAAAATAATGTGACGTCATTCTAAATCCAATATGGCGGAACATCCAAGATGGCGGAATAGTTATTTTTTATGCACTTCTACAATATGGGTATCAAATGAAAGGGCTTGTTGAGAGTAACTCGAAAATAATGTGACGTCATTCTAAATCCAATATGGCGGAACATCCAAGATGGCGGAATAGTTATTTTTTATGCACTTCTACAATATGGGTATCAAATGAAAGGGCTTGTTGAGAGTAACTCGAAAATAATGTGACGTCATTCTAAATCCAATATGGCGGAACATCCAAGATGGCGGAATAGTTATTTTTTATGCACTTCTACAATATGGGTATCAAATGAAAGGGCTTGTTGAGAGTAACTCGAAAATAATGTGACGTCATTCTAAATCCAATATGGCGGAACATCCAAGATGGCGGAATAGTTATTTTTTATGCACTTCTACAATATGGGTATCAAATGAAAGGGCTTGTTGAGAGTAACTCGAAAATAATGTGACGTCATTCTAAATCCAATATGGCGGAACATCCAAGATGGCGGAATAGTTATTTTTTATGCACTTCTACAATATGGGTATCAAATGAAAGGGCTTGTTGAGAGTAACTCGAAAATAATGTGACGTCATTCTAAATCCAATATGGCGGAACATCCAAGATGGCGGAATAGTTATTTTTTATGCACTTCTACAATATGGGTATCAAATGAAAGGGCTTGTTGAGAGTAACTCGAAAATAATGTGACGTCATTCTAAATCCAATATGGCGGAACATCCAAGATGGCGGAATAGTTATTTTTTATGCACTTCTACAATATGGGTATCAAATGAAAGGGCTTGTTGAGAGTAACTCGAAAATAATGTGACGTCATTCTAAATCCAATATGGCGGAACATCCAAGATGGCGGAATAGTTATTTTTTATGCACTTCTACAATATGGGTATCAAATGAAAGGGCTTGTTGAGAGTAACTCGAAAATAATGTGACGTCATTCTAAATCCAATATGGCGGAACATCCAAGATGGCGGAATAGTTATTTTTTATGCACTTCTACAATATGGGTATCAAATGAAAGGGCTTGTTGAGAGTAACTCGAAAATAATGTGACGTCATTCTAAATCCAATATGGCGGAACATCCAAGATGGCGGAATAGTTATTTTTTATGCACTTCTACAATATGGGTATCAAATGAAAGGGCTTGTTGAGAGTAACTCGAAAATAATGTGACGTCATTCTAAATCCAATATGGCGGAACATCCAAGATGGCGGAATAGTTATTTTTTATGCACTTCTACAATATGGGTATCAAATGAAAGGGCTTGTTGAGAGTAACTCGAAAATAATGTGACGTCATTCTAAATCCAATATGGCGGAACATCCAAGATGGCGGAATAGTTATTTTTTATGCACTTCTACAATATGGGTATCAAATGAAAGGGCTTGTTGAGAGTAACTCGAAAATAATGTGACGTCATTCTAAATCCAATATGGCGGAACATCCAAGATGGCGGAATAGTTATTTTTTATGCACTTCTACAATATGGGTATCAAATGAAAGGGCTTGTTGAGAGTAACTCGAAAATAATGTGACGTCATTCTAAATCCAATATGGCGGAACATCCAAGATGGCGGAATAGTTATTTTTTATGCACTTCTACAATATGGGTATCAAATGAAAGGGCTTGTTGAGAGTAACTCGAAAATAATGTGACGTCATTCTAAATCCAATATGGCGGAACATCCAAGATGGCGGAATAGTTATTTTTTATGCACTTCTACAATATGGGTATCAAATGAAAGGGCTTGTTGAGAGTAACTCGAAAATAATGTGACGTCATTCTAAATCCAATATGGCGGAACATCCAAGATGGCGGAATAGTTATTTTTTATGCACTTCTACAATATGGGTATCAAATGAAAGGGCTTGTTGAGAGTAACTCGAAAATAATGTGACGTCATTCTAAATCCAATATGGCGGAACATCCAAGATGGCGGAATAGTTATTTTTTATGCACTTCTACAATATGGGTATCAAATGAAAGGGCTTGTTGAGAGTAACTCGAAAATAATGTGACGTCATTCTAAATCCAATATGGCGGAACATCCAAGATGGCGGAATAGTTATTTTTTATGCACTTCTACAATATGGGTATCAAATGAAAGGGCTTGTTGAGAGTAACTCGAAAATAATGTGACGTCATTCTAAATCCAATATGGCGGAACATCCAAGATGGCGGAATAGTTATTTTTTATGCACTTCTACAATATGGGTATCAAATGAAAGGGCTTGTTGAGAGTAACTCGAAAATAATGTGACGTCATTCTAAATCCAATATGGCGGAACATCCAAGATGGCGGAATAGTTATTTTTTATGCACTTCTACAATATGGGTATCAAATGAAAGGGCTTGTTGAGAGTAACTCGAAAATAATGTGACGTCATTCTAAATCCAATATGGCGGAACATCCAAGATGGCGGAATAGTTATTTTTTATGCACTTCTACAATATGGGTATCAAATGAAAGGGCTTGTTGAGAGTAACTCGAAAATAATGTGACGTCATTCTAAATCCAATATGGCGGAACATCCAAGATGGCGGAATAGTTATTTTTTATGCACTTCTACAATATGGGTATCAAATGAAAGGGCTTGTTGAGAGTAACTCGAAAATAATGTGACGTCATTCTAAATCCAATATGGCGGAACATCCAAGATGGCGGAATAGTTATTTTTTATGCACTTCTACAATATGGGTATCAAATGAAAGGGCTTGTTGAGAGTAACTCGAAAATAATGTGACGTCATTCTAAATCCAATATGGCGGAACATCCAAGATGGCGGAATAGTTATTTTTTATGCACTTCTACAATATGGGTATCAAATGAAAGGGCTTGTTGAGAGTAACTCGAAAATAATGTGACGTCATTCTAAATCCAATATGGCGGAACATCCAAGATGGCGGAATAGTTATTTTTTATGCACTTCTACAATATGGGTATCAAATGAAAGGGCTTGTTGAGAGTAACTCGAAAATAATGTGACGTCATTCTAAATCCAATATGGCGGAACATCCAAGATGGCGGAATAGTTATTTTTTATGCACTTCTACAATATGGGTATCAAATGAAAGGGCTTGTTGAGAGTAACTCGAAAATAATGTGACGTCATTCTAAATCCAATATGGCGGAACATCCAAGATGGCGGAATAGTTATTTTTTATGCACTTCTACAATATGGGTATCAAATGAAAGGGCTTGTTGAGAGTAACTCGAAAATAATGTGACGTCATTCTAAATCCAATATGGCGGAACATCCAAGATGGCGGAATAGTTATTTTTTATGCACTTCTACAATATGGGTATCAAATGAAAGGGCTTGTTGAGAGTAACTCGAAAATAATGTGACGTCATTCTAAATCCAATATGGCGGAACATCCAAGATGGCGGAATAGTTTTTTTTTATGCACTTCTACAATATGGGTATCAAATGAAAGGGCTTGTTGAGAGTAACTCGAAAATAATGTGACGTCATTCTAAATCCAATATGGCGGAACATCCAAGATGGCGGAATAGTTATTTTTTATGCACTTCTACAATATGGGTATCAAATGAAAGGGCTTGTTGAGAGTAACTCGAAAATAATGTGACGTCATTCTAAATCCAATATGGCGGAACATCCAAGATGGCGGAATAGTTATTTTTTATGCACTTCTACAATATGGGTATCAAATGAAAGGGCTTGTTGAGAGTAACTCGAAAATAATGTGACGTCATTCTAAATCCAATATGGCGGAACATCCAAGATGGCGGAATAGTTATTTTTTATGCACTTCTACAATATGGGTATCAAATGAAAGGGCTTGTTGAGAGTAACTCGAAAATAATGTGACGTCATTCTAAATCCAATATGGCGGAACATCCAAGATGGCGGAATAGTTATTTTTTATGCACTTCTACAATATGGGTATCAAATGAAAGGGCTTGTTGAGAGTAACTCGAAAATAATGTGACGTCATTCTAAATCCAATATGGCGGAACATCCAAGATGGCGGAATAGTTATTTTTTATGCACTTCTACAATATGGGTATCAAATGAAAGGGCTTGTTGAGAGTAACTCGAAAATAATGTGACGTCATTCTAAATCCAATATGGCGGAACATCCAAGATGGCGGAATAGTTATTTTTTATGCACTTCTACAATATGGGTATCAAATGAAAGGGCTTGTTGAGAGTAACTCGAAAATAATGTGACGTCATTCTAAATCCAATATGGCGGAACATCCAAGATGGCGGAATAGTTATTTTTTATGCACTTCTACAATATGGGTATCAAATGAAAGGGCTTGTTGAGAGTAACTCGAAAATAATGTGACGTCATTCTAAATCCAATATGGCGGAACATCCAAGATGGCGGAATAGTTATTTTTTATGCACTTCTACAATATGGGTATCAAATGAAAGGGCTTGTTGAGAGTAACTCGAAAATAATGTGACGTCATTCTAAATCCAATATGGCGGAACATCCAAGATGGCGGAATAGTTATTTTTTATGCACTTCTACAATATGGGTATCAAATGAAAGGGCTTGTTGAGAGTAACTCGAAAATAATGTGACGTCATTCTAAATCCAATATGGCGGAACATCCAAGATGGCGGAATAGTTATTTTTTATGCACTTCTACAATATGGGTATCAAATGAAAGGGCTTGTTGAGAGTAACTCGAAAATAATGTGACGTCATTCTAAATCCAATATGGCGGAACATCCAAGATGGCGGAATAGTTATTTTTTATGCACTTCTACAATATGGGTATCAAATGAAAGGGCTTGTTGAGAGTAACTCGAAAATAATGTGACGTCATTCTAAATCCAATATGGCGGAACATCCAAGATGGCGGAATAGTTATTTTTTATGCACTTCTACAATATGGGTATCAAATGAAAGGGCTTGTTGAGAGTAACTCGAAAATAATGTGACGTCATTCTAAATCCAATATGGCGGAACATCCAAGATGGCGGAATAGTTATTTTTTATGCACTTCTACAATATGGGTATCAAATGAAAGGGCTTGTTGAGAGTAACTCGAAAATAATGTGACGTCATTCTAAATCCAATATGGCGGAACATCCAAGATGGCGGAATAGTTATTTTTTATGCACTTCTACAATATGGGTATCAAATGAAAGGGCTTGTTGAGAGTAACTCGAAAATAATGTGACGTCATTCTAAATCCAATATGGCGGAACATCCAAGATGGCGGAATAGTTATTTTTTATGCACTTCTACAATATGGGTATCAAATGAAAGGGCTTGTTGAGAGTAACTCGAAAATAATGTGACGTCATTCTAAATCCAATATGGCGGAACATCCAAGATGGCGGAATAGTTATTTTTTATGCACTTCTACAATATGGGTATCAAATGAAAGGGCTTGTTGAGAGTAACTCGAAAATAATGTGACGTCATTCTAAATCCAATATGGCGGAACATCCAAGATGGCGGAATAGTTATTTTTTATGCACTTCTACAATATGGGTATCAAATGAAAGGGCTTGTTGAGAGTAACTCGAAAATAATGTGACGTCATTCTAAATCCAATATGGCGGAACATCCAAGATGGCGGAATAGTTATTTTTTATGCACTTCTACAATATGGGTATCAAATGAAAGGGCTTGTTGAGAGTAACTCGAAAATAATGTGACGTCATTCTAAATCCAATATGGCGGAACATCCAAGATGGCGGAATAGTTATTTTTTATGCACTTCTACAATATGGGTATCAAATGAAAGGGCTTGTTGAGAGTAACTCGAAAATAATGTGACGTCATTCTAAATCCAATATGGCGGAACATCCAAGATGGCGGAATAGTTATTTTTTATGCACTTCTACAATATGGGTATCAAATGAAAGGGCTTGTTGAGAGTAACTCGAAAATAATGTGACGTCATTCTAAATCCAATATGGCGGAACATCCAAGATGGCGGAATAGTTATTTTTTATGCACTTCTACAATATGGGTATCAAATGAAAGGGCTTGTTGAGAGTAACTCGAAAATAATGTGACGTCATTCTAAATCCAATATGGCGGAACATCCAAGATGGCGGAATAGTTATTTTTTATGCACTTCTACAATATGGGTATCAAATGAAAGGGCTTGTTGAGAGTAACTCGAAAATAATGTGACGTCATTCTAAATCCAATATGGCGGAACATCCAAGATGGCGGAATAGTTATTTTTTATGCACTTCTACAATATGGGTATCAAATGAAAGGGCTTGTTGAGAGTAACTCGAAAATAATGTGACGTCATTCTAAATCCAATATGGCGGAACATCCAAGATGGCGGAATAGTTATTTTTTATGCACTTCTACAATATGGGTATCAAATGAAAGGGCTTGTTGAGAGTAACTCGAAAATAATGTGACGTCATTCTAAATCCAATATGGCGGAACATCCAAGATGGCGGAATAGTTATTTTTTATGCACTTCTACAATATGGGTATCAAATGAAAGGGCTTGTTGAGAGTAACTCGAAAATAATGTGACGTCATTCTAAATCCAATATGGCGGAACATCCAAGATGGCGGAATAGTTATTTTTTATGCACTTCTACAATATGGGTATCAAATGAAAGGGCTTGTTGAGAGTAACTCGAAAATAATGTGACGTCATTCTAAATCCAATATGGCGGAACATCCAAGATGGCGGAATAGTTATTTTTTATGCACTTCTACAATATGGGTATCAAATGAAAGGGCTTGTTGAGAGTAACTCGAAAATAATGTGACGTCATTCTAAATCCAATATGGCGGAACATCCAAGATGGCGGAATAGTTATTTTTTATGCACTTCTACAATATGGGTATCAAATGAAAGGGCTTGTTGAGAGTAACTCGAAAATAATGTGACGTCATTCTAAATCCAATATGGCGGAACATCCAAGATGGCGGAATAGTTATTTTTTATGCACTTCTACAATATGGGTATCAAATGAAAGGGCTTGTTGAGAGTAACTCGAAAATAATGTGACGTCATTCTAAATCCAATATGGCGGAACATCCAAGATGGCGGAATAGTTATTTTTTATGCACTTCTACAATATGGGTATCAAATGAAAGGGCTTGTTGAGAGTAACTCGAAAATAATGTGACGTCATTCTAAATCCAATATGGCGGAACATCCAAGATGGCGGAATAGTTATTTTTTATGCACTTCTACAATATGGGTATCAAATGAAAGGGCTTGTTGAGAGTAACTCGAAAATAATGTGACGTCATTCTAAATCCAATATGGCGGAACATCCAAGATGGCGGAATAGTTATTTTTTATGCACTTCTACAATATGGGTATCAAATGAAAGGGCTTGTTGAGAGTAACTCGAAAATAATGTGACGTCATTCTAAATCCAATATGGCGGAACATCCAAGATGGCGGAATAGTTATTTTTTATGCACTTCTACAATATGGGTATCAAATGAAAGGGCTTGTTGAGAGTAACTCGAAAATAATGTGACGTCATTCTAAATCCAATATGGCGGAACATCCAAGATGGCGGAATAGTTATTTTTTATGCACTTCTACAATATGGGTATCAAATGAAAGGGCTTGTTGAGAGTAACTCGAAAATAATGTGACGTCATTCTAAATCCAATATGGCGGAACATCCAAGATGGCGGAATAGTTATTTTTTATGCACTTCTACAATATGGGTATCAAATGAAAGGGCTTGTTGAGAGTAACTCGAAAATAATGTGACGTCATTCTAAATCCAATATGGCGGAACATCCAAGATGGCGGAATAGTTATTTTTTATGCACTTCTACAATATGGGTATCAAATGAAAGGGCTTGTTGAGAGTAACTCGAAAATAATGTGACGTCATTCTAAATCCAATATGGCGGAACATCCAAGATGGCGGAATAGTTATTTTTTATGCACTTCTACAATATGGGTATCAAATGAAAGGGCTTGTTGAGAGTAACTCGAAAATAATGTGACGTCATTCTAAATCCAATATGGCGGAACATCCAAGATGGCGGAATAGTTATTTTTTATGCACTTCTACAATATGGGTATCAAATGAAAGGGCTTGTTGAGAGTAACTCGAAAATAATGTGACGTCATTCTAAATCCAATATGGCGGAACATCCAAGATGGCGGAATAGTTATTTTTTATGCACTTCTACAATATGGGTATCAAATGAAAGGGCTTGTTGAGAGTAACTCGAAAATAATGTGACGTCATTCTAAATCCAATATGGCGGAACATCCAAGATGGCGGAATAGTTATTTTTTATGCACTTCTACAATATGGGTATCAAATGAAAGGGCTTGTTGAGAGTAACTCGAAAATAATGTGACGTCATTCTAAATCCAATATGGCGGAACATCCAAGATGGCGGAATAGTTATTTTTTATGCACTTCTACAATATGGGTATCAAATGAAAGGGCTTGTTGAGAGTAACTCGAAAATAATGTGACGTCATTCTAAATCCAATATGGCGGAACATCCAAGATGGCGGAATAGTTATTTTTTATGCACTTCTACAATATGGGTATCAAATGAAAGGGCTTGTTGAGAGTAACTCGAAAATAATGTGACGTCATTCTAAATCCAATATGGCGGAACATCCAAGATGGCGGAATAGTTATTTTTTATGCACTTCTACAATATGGGTATCAAATGAAAGGGCTTGTTGAGAGTAACTCGAAAATAATGTGACGTCATTCTAAATCCAATATGGCGGAACATCCAAGATGGCGGAATAGTTATTTTTTATGCACTTCTACAATATGGGTATCAAATGAAAGGGCTTGTTGAGAGTAACTCGAAAATAATGTGACGTCATTCTAAATCCAATATGGCGGAACATCCAAGATGGCGGAATAGTTATTTTTTATGCACTTCTACAATATGGGTATCAAATGAAAGGGCTTGTTGAGAGTAACTCGAAAATAATGTGACGTCATTCTAAATCCAATATGGCGGAACATCCAAGATGGCGGAATAGTTATTTTTTATGCACTTCTACAATATGGGTATCAAATGAAAGGGCTTGTTGAGAGTAACTCGAAAATAATGTGACGTCATTCTAAATCCAATATGGCGGAACATCCAAGATGGCGGAATAGTTATTTTTTATGCACTTCTACAATATGGGTATCAAATGAAAGGGCTTGTTGAGAGTAACTCGAAAATAATGTGACGTCATTCTAAATCCAATATGGCGGAACATCCAAGATGGCGGAATAGTTATTTTTTATGCACTTCTACAATATGGGTATCAAATGAAAGGGCTTGTTGAGAGTAACTCGAAAATAATGTGACGTCATTCTAAATCCAATATGGCGGAACATCCAAGATGGCGGAATAGTTATTTTTTATGCACTTCTACAATATGGGTATCAAATGAAAGGGCTTGTTGAGAGTAACTCGAAAATAATGTGACGTCATTCTAAATCCAATATGGCGGAACATCCAAGATGGCGGAATAGTTATTTTTTATGCACTTCTACAATATGGGTATCAAATGAAAGGGCTTGTTGAGAGTAACTCGAAAATAATGTGACGTCATTCTAAATCCAATATGGCGGAACATCCAAGATGGCGGAATAGTTATTTTTTATGCACTTCTACAATATGGGTATCAAATGAAAGGGCTTGTTGAGAGTAACTCGAAAATAATGTGACGTCATTCTAAATCCAATATGGCGGAACATCCAAGATGGCGGAATAGTTATTTTTTATGCACTTCTACAATATGGGTATCAAATGAAAGGGCTTGTTGAGAGTAACTCGAAAATAATGTGACGTCATTCTAAATCCAATATGGCGGAACATCCAAGATGGCGGAATAGTTATTTTTTATGCACTTCTACAATATGGGTATCAAATGAAAGGGCTTGTTGAGAGTAACTCGAAAATAATGTGACGTCATTCTAAATCCAATATGGCGGAACATCCAAGATGGCGGAATAGTTATTTTTTATGCACTTCTACAATATGGGTATCAAATGAAAGGGCTTGTTGAGAGTAACTCGAAAATAATGTGACGTCATTCTAAATCCAATATGGCGGAATAGTTATTTTTTATGCACTTCTACAATATGGGTATCAAATGAAAGGGCTTGTTGAGAGTAACTCGAAAATAATGTGACGTCATTCTAAATCCAATATGGCGGAACATCCAAGATGGCGGAATAGTTATTTTTTATGCACTTCTACAATATGGGTATCAAATGAAAGGGCTTGTTGAGAGTAACTCGAAAATAATGTGACGTCATTCTAAATCCAATATGGCGGAACATCCAAGATGGCGGAATAGTTATTTTTTATGCACTTCTACAATATGGGTATCAAATGAAAGGGCTTGTTGAGAGTAACTCGAAAATAATGTGACGTCATTCTAAATCCAATATGGCGGAACATCCAAGATGGCGGAATAGTTATTTTTTATGCACTTCTACAATATGGGTATCAAATGAAAGGGCTTGTTGAGAGTAACTCGAAAATAATGTGACGTCATTCTAAATCCAATATGGCGGAACATCCAAGATGGCGGAATAGTTATTTTTTATGCACTTCTACAATATGGGTATCAAATGAAAGGGCTTGTTGAGAGTAACTCGAAAATAATGTGACGTCATTCTAAATCCAATATGGCGGAACATCCAAGATGGCGGAATAGTTATTTTTTATGCACTTCTACAATATGGGTATCAAATGAAAGGGCTTGTTGAGAGTAACTCGAAAATAATGTGACGTCATTCTAAATCCAATATGGCGGAACATCCAAGATGGCGGAATAGTTATTTTTTATGCACTTCTACAATATGGGTATCAAATGAAAGGGCTTGTTGAGAGTAACTCGAAAATAATGTGACGTCATTCTAAATCCAATATGGCGGAACATCCAAGATGGCGGAATAGTTATTTTTTATGCACTTCTACAATATGGGTATCAAATGAAAGGGCTTGTTGAGAGTAACTCGAAAATAATGTGACGTCATTCTAAATCCAATATGGCGGAACATCCAAGATGGCGGAATAGTTATTTTTTATGCACTTCTACAATATGGGTATCAAATGAAAGGGCTTGTTGAGAGTAACTCGAAAATAATGTGACGTCATTCTAAATCCAATATGGCGGAACATCCAAGATGGCGGAATAGTTATTTTTTATGCACTTCTACAATATGGGTATCAAATGAAAGGGCTTGTTGAGAGTAACTCGAAAATAATGTGACGTCATTCTAAATCCAATATGGCGGAACATCCAAGATGGCGGAATAGTTATTTTTTATGCACTTCTACAATATGGGTATCAAATGAAAGGGCTTGTTGAGAGTAACTCGAAAATAATGTGACGTCATTCTAAATCCAATATGGCGGAACATCCAAGATGGCGGAATAGTTATTTTTTATGCACTTCTACAATATGGGTATCAAATGAAAGGGCTTGTTGAGAGTAACTCGAAAATAATGTGACGTCATTCTAAATCCAATATGGCGGAACATCCAAGATGGCGGAATAGTTATTTTTTATGCACTTCTACAATATGGGTATCAAATGAAAGGGCTTGTTGAGAGTAACTCGAAAATAATGTGACGTCATTCTAAATCCAATATGGCGGAACATCCAAGATGGCGGAATAGTTATTTTTTATGCACTTCTACAATATGGGTATCAAATGAAAGGGCTTGTTGAGAGTAACTCGAAAATAATGTGACGTCATTCTAAATCCAATATGGCGGAACATCCAAGATGGCGGAATAGTTATTTTTTATGCACTTCTACAATATGGGTATCAAATGAAAGGGCTTGTTGAGAGTAACTCGAAAATAATGTGACGTCATTCTAAATCCAATATGGCGGAACATCCAAGATGGCGGAATAGTTATTTTTTATGCACTTCTACAATATGGGTATCAAATGAAAGGGCTTGTTACTCGAAAATAAGTGTGACGTCATTCTAAATCCAATATGGCGGAACATCCAAGATGGCCGGAATAGTTATTTTTTATGCACTTCTACAATGATGGGTATAGCTTAAATGAAAAGAAGGCTTGTTGAGAGTAACTCGAAATAATGTGACGTCATTCTAAATCCAATATGGCGGAACATCCAAGATGGCGGAATAGTTATTTTTTATGCACTTCTACAATATGGGTATCAAATGAAAGGGCTTGTTGAGAGTAACTCGAAAATAATGTGACGTCATTCTAAATCCAATATGGCGGAACATCCAAGATGGCGGAATAGTTATTTTTTATGCACTTCTACAATATGGGTATCAAATGAAAGGGCTTGTTGAGAGTAACTCGAAATAATGTGACGTCATTCTAAATCCAATATGGCGGAACATCCAAGATGGCGGAATAGTTATTTTTTATGCACTTCTACAATATGGGTATCAAATGAAAGGGCTTGTTGAGAGTAACTCGAAAATAATGTGACGTCATTCTAAATCCAATATGGCGGAACATCCAAGATGGCGGAATAGTTATTTTTTATGCACTTCTACAATATGGGTATCAAATGAAAGGGCTTGTTGAGAGTAACTCGAAAATAATGTGACGTCATTCTAAATCCAATATGGCGGAACATCCAAGATGGCGGAATAGTTATTTTTATGCACTTCTACAATATGGGTATCAAATGAAAGGGCTTGTTGAGAGTAACTCGAAAATAATGTGACGTCATTCTAAATCCAATATGGCGGAACATCCAAGATGGCGGAATAGTTATTTTTTATGCACTTCTACAATATGGGTATCAAATGAAAGGGCTTGTTGAGAGTAACTCGAAAATAATGTGACGTCATTCTAAATCCAATATGGCGGAACATCCAAGATGGCGGAATAGTTATTTTTTATGCACTTCTACAATATGGGTATCAAATGAAAGGGCTTGTTGAGAGTAACTCGAAAATAATGTGACGTCATTCTAAATCCAATATGGCGGAACATCCAAGATGGCGGAATAGTTATTTTTTATGCACTTCTACAATATGGGTATCAAATGAAAGGGCTTGTTGAGAGTAACTCGAAAATAATGTGACGTCATTCTAAATCCAATATGGCGGAACATCCAAGATGGCGGAATAGTTATTTTTTATGCACTTCTACAATATGGGTATCAAATGAAAGGGCTTGTTGAGAGTAACTCGAAAATAATGTGACGTCATTCTAAATCCAATATGGCGGAACATCCAAGATGGCGGAATAGTTATTTTTTATGCACTTCTACAATATGGGTATCAAATGAAAGGGCTTGTTGAGAGTAACTCGAAAATAATGTGACGTCATTCTAAATCCAATATGGCGGAACATCCAAGATGGCGGAATAGTTATTTTTTATGCACTTCTACAATATGGGTATCAAATGAAAGGGCTTGTTGAGAGTAACTCGAAAATAATGTGACGTCATTCTAAATCCAATATGGCGGAACATTCCAAGATGGCGGAATAGTTATTATTTATGCACTTCTACAATATGGGTATCAAATGAAAGGGCTTGTTGAGAGTAACTCGAAAATAATGTGACGTCATTCTAAATCCAATATGGCGGAACATCCAAGATGGCGGAATAGTTATTTTTTATGCACTTCTACAATATGGGTATCAAATGAAAGGGCTTGTTGAGAGTAACTCGAAAATAATGTGACGTCATTCTAAATCCAATATGGCGGAACATCCAAGATGCGGAATAGTTATTTTTTATGCACTTCTACAATATGGGTATCAAATGAAAGGGCTTGTTGAGAGTAACTCGAAAATAATGTGACGTCATTCTAAATCCAATATGGCGGAACATCCAAGATGGCGGAATAGTTATTTTTTATGCACTTCTACAATATGGGTATCAAATGAAAGGGCTTGTTGAGAGTAACTCGAAAATAATGTGACGTCATTCTAAATCCAATATGGCGGAACATCCAAGATGGCGGAATAGTTATTTTTTATGCACTTCTACAATATGGGTATCAAATGAAAGGGCTTGTTGAGAGTAACTCGAAAATAATGTGACGTCATTCTAAATCCAATATGGCGGAACATCCAAGATGGCGGAATAGTTATTTTTTATGCACTTCTACAATATGGGTATCAAATGAAAGGGCTTGTTGAGAGTAACTCGAAAATAATGTGACGTCATTCTAAATCCAATATGGCGGAACATCCAAGATGGCGGAATAGTTATTTTTTATGCACTTCTACAATATGGGTATCAAATGAAAGGGCTTGTTGAGAGTAACTCGAAAATAATGTGACGTCATTCTAAATCCAATATGGCGGAACATCCAAGATGGCGGAATAGTTATTATTTATGCACTTCCACAATATGGGTATCAAATGAAAGGGCTTGTTGAGAGTAACTCGAAAATAATGTGACGTCATTCTAAATCCAATATGGCGGAACATCCAATATGGCGGAATAGTTATTTTTTATGCACTTCTACAATATGGGTATCAAATGAAAGGGCTTGTTGAGAGTAACTCGAAAATAATGTGACGTCATTCTAAATCCAATATGGCGGAACATCCAAGATGGCGGAATAGTTATTTTTTATGCACTTCTACAATATGGGTATCAAATGAAAGGGCTTGTTGAGAGTAACTCGAAAATAATGTGACGTCATTCTAAATCCAATATGGCGGAATAGTTATTTTTTATGCACTTCTACAATATGGGTATCAAATGAAAGGGCTTGTTGAGAGTAACTCGAAAATAATGTGAGGTCATTCTAAATCCAATATGGCGGAACATCCAAGAAGGCGGAATAGTTATTTTTTATGCACTTCTACAATATGGGTATCAAATGAAAGGGCTTGTTGAGAGTAACTCGAAAATAATGTGACGTCATTCTAAATCCAATATGGCGGAACATCCAAGATGGCGGAATAGTTATTTTTTATGCACTTCTACAATATGGGTATCAAATGAAAGGGCTTGTTGAGAGTAACTCGAAAATAATGTGACGTCATTCTAAATCCAATATGGCGGAACATCCAAGATGGCGGAATAGTTATTTTTTATGCACTTCTACAATATGGGTATCAAATGAAAGGGCTTGTTGAGAGTAACTCGAAAATAATGTGACGTCATTCTAAATCCAATATGGCGGAACATCCAAGATGGCGGAATAGTTATTTTTTATGCACTTCTACAATATGGGTATCAAATGAAAGGGCTTGTTGAGAGTAACTCGAAAATAATGTGACGTCATTCTTAATCCAATATGGCGGAACATCCAAGATGGCGGAATAGTTATTTTTTATGCACTTCTACAATATGGGTATCAAATGAAAGGGCTTGTTGAGAGTAACTCGAAAATAATGTGACGTCATTCTAAATCCAATATGGCGGAACATCCAAGATGGCGGAATAGTTATTTTTTATGCACTTCTACAATATGGGTATCAAATGAAAGGGCTTGTTGAGAGTAACTCGAAAATAATGTGACGTCATTCTAAATCCAATATGGCGGAACATCCAAGATGGCGGAATAGTTATTTTTTATGCACTTCTACAATATGGGTATCAAATGAAAGGGCTTGTTGAGAGTAACTCGAAAATAATGTGACGTCATTCTAAATCCAATATGGCGGAACATCCAAGATGGCGGAATAGTTATTTTTTATGCACTTCTACAATATGGGTATCAAATGAAAGGGCTTGTTGAGAGTAACTCGAAAATAATGTGACGTCATTCTAAATCCAATATGGCGGAACATCCAAGATGGCGGAATAGTTATTTTTTATGCACTTCTACAATATGGGTATCAAATGAAAGGGCTTGTTGAGAGTAACTCGAAAATAATGTGACGTCATTCTAAATCCAATATGGCGGAACATCCAAGATGGCGGAATAGTTATTTTTTATGCACTTCTACAATATGGGTATCAAATGAAAGGGCTTGTTGAGAGTAACTCGAAAATAATGTGACGTCATTCTAAATCCAATATGGCGGAACATCCAAGATGGCGGAATAGTTATTATTTATGCACTTCTACAATATGGGTATCAAATGAAAGGGCTTGTTGAGAGTAACTCGAAAATAATGTGACGTCATTCTAAATCCAATATGGCGGAACATCCAAGATGGCGGAATAGTTATTTTTTATGCACTTCTACAATATGGGTATCAAATGAAAGGGCTTGTTGAGAGTAACTCGAAAATAATGTGACGTCATTCTAAATCCAATATGGCGGAACATCCAAGATGGCGGAATAGTTATTTTTTATGCACTTCTACAATATGGGTATCAAATGAAAGGGCTTGTTGAGAGTAACTCGAAAATAATGTGACGTCATTCTAAATCCAATATGGCGGAACATCCAAGATGGCGGAATAGTTATTTTTTATGCACTTCTACAATATGGGTATCAAATGAAAGGGCTTGTTGAGAGTAACTCGAAAATAATGTGACGTCATTCTAAATCCAATATGGCGGAACATCCAAGATGGCGGAATAGTTATTTTTTATGCACTTCTACAATATGGGTATCAAATGAAAGGGCTTGTTGAGAGTAACTCGAAAATAATGTGACGTCATTCTAAATCCAATATGGCGGAACATCTAAGATGGCGGAATAGTTATTTTTTATGCACTTCTACAATATGGGTATCAAATGAAAGGGCTTGTTGAGAGTAACTCGAAAATAATGTGACGTCATTCTAAATCCAATATGGCGGAACATCCAAGATGGCGGAATAGTTATTATTTATGCACTTCCACAATATGGGTATCAAATGAAAGGGCTTGTTGAGAGTAACTCGAAAATAATGTGACGTCATTCTAAATCCAATATGGCGGAACATCCAAGATGGCGGAATAGTTATTTTTTATGCACTTCTACAATATGGGTATCAAATGAAAGGGCTTGTTGAGAGTAACTCGAAAATAATGTGACGTCATTCTAAATCCAATATGGCGGAACATCCAAGATGGCGGAATAGTTATTTTTTATGCACTTCTACAATATGGGTATCAAATGAAAGGGCTTGTTGAGAGTAACTCGAAAATAATGTGACGTCATTCTAAATCCAATATGGCGGAACATCCAAGATGGCGGAATAGTTATTTTTTATGCACTTCTACAATATGGGTATCAAATGAAAGGGCTTGTTGAGAGTAACTCGAAAATAATGTGACGTCATTCTAAATCCAATATGGCGGAACATCCAAGATGGCGGAATAGTTATTTTTTATGCACTTCTACAATATGGGTATCAAATGAAAGGGCTTGTTGAGAGTAACTCGAAAATAATGTGACGTCATTCTAAATCCAATATGGCGGAACATCCAAGATGGCGGAATAGTTATTTTTTATGCACTTCTACAATATGGGTATCAAATGAAAGGGCTTGTTGAGAGTAACTCGAAAATAATGTGACGTCATTCTAAATCCAATATGGCGGAACATCCAAGATGGCGGAATAGTTATTTTTTATGCACTTCTACAATATGGGTATCAAATGAAAGGGCTTGTTGAGAGTAACTCGAAAATAATGTGACGTCATTCTAAATCCAATATGGCGGAACATCCAAGATGGCGGAATAGTTATTTTTTATGCACTTCTACAATATGGGTATCAAATGAAAGGGCTTGTTGAGAGTAACTCGAAAATAATGTGACGTCATTCTAAATCCAATATGGCGGAACATCCAAGATGGCGGAATAGTTATTTTTTATGCACTTCTACAATATGGGTATCAAATGAAAGGGCTTGTTGAGAGTAACTCGAAAATAATGTGACGTCATTCTAAATCCAATATGGCGGAACATCCAAGATGGCGGAATAGTTATTTTTTATGCACTTCTACAATATGGGTATCAAATGTGTTAGAATTGCAGCTGAATCCTTACCTCGGGTGGGGGGTATTCAGACTATCAGTTCTTACTCAAAAGTGATTTATTTAACAAATGCTTATTCTATTTATACAAAATTTCTTATAAATACATATACATAATTTTATTCATTCATTTACATTAATTGCCTAATACTTAGTCAGGTTCAGGTGGGAACAGGTGAGAAATTCAGTGGGAATGAATGGGACTCATGTTACTGTCTGGAGTGCAAAACTGCAATTTTGCATTATTTCACGTGCAGGTGCAAGGTACTCGTGATAAATCGGATTGCGCGGTGCTGGATTTGGGTTTTTACTAAATTGTGCGGAAAATGCTTGAGTTGCATTTTAGGGAGTTTCATGATCAATTTGGAATATGTTTATGAATGATTGATCATATTGACCGGGGCAATACAGATGGAGCAGAGGGTCTTCTAACAGGAGAAGGTGTAATAGGTTGTACCTCAAAGGGCTTGTTTTCCGTTTTATTGCAACATTTCCAAAATTGTGGGTATTTAAACCATACTACGGCCAAGATAATTATAATAACTATTATATAGGTAGAAGTAATGGTGAATATGGTGAGCCCCTAAACTAGGGAACTTACTGTGGACCTTATTAAATTCTAGAGTGTCTAAGGGTTTGGTGTCTAAATGAATAAGGGGGTTTTTTAGTTCTTCTACTTCTATATGGGAAATTGATTCATTCAATAAGCTGGATAGATTGGTTATTGGGAGGAATGAGGAGCGCTGAGTGTTTGAGAAACTTGTTTGGCTCGTAATCGTCATTGTGGGATGTTTCACCTGACAATGTTGGTTTAATTTTATAATACCGCTTTTATATAGTGTCTTTATAATAACTTGGTCTTTACATACAATATTTATGGTAGTAGCTTTTTCAACAATGAAAATCCATTGATTTGAATCTTGGAGTTGAATCCAATATTGAGAGGAATGAGTTTTCTTTATTTTGCAAACTGAGGCAGTTGGTTTTTTATGGTTTAATAATTCCATTTCGCAGCGGCTTATTGAGGATTGCATCGTATAAAGTGGATGTTGTTGTCGACAAAGATATCCTAAAGTTTCGCTTTTGATGCACTCAGTTAATTCTGCGCGGTTGAGTGGGTAATAGTGATCACGGTGAAGGTTACTTGCTAGATACTCTGTGGAGGGCTTGATATAAAGGAATTCTCCTTTGTTTTCCGATGGAACGGGATACATTTTGAAGAGTTGAAATACTTCTGAGTGTGGTAACGGTATGTTAACTTGGAAAATAATGTAATCGTCAGTGACCCTACTTTTTACTGTCATAATTTTGTAAAGGGTAAGTAGTTCATCTGCGTTTGCTTCACCCGGAATAATTAAAGACGCCGAAACATGCGTTCGAATATAGTTTATTTCTTTTCTTAATTGCTGGGGTGTGAGCAACAACGGACTAATTCCTCCGTTGTGTGCATCTAACAGTACGTTTATTAGTTCCTTTTGAACATTTTCGTAGCTGTTCATAATTATGTTATTGTAGGTGATACTAGCAGTTAAGGTTTGAATTACTGAATTTTCTTCAATACCAGCTTTCAATGCTCCCAAATTGGCGTTCAATTGGTTGTTGAAAGCTTCAAACTGTTCCTTGATTTGAGTTGTTGTCTTTTTTAAGACGTTAGTAGTGACTTCAGCAATTGATGTTTGATTTTGAGCTAGTGAAAGGAGATAATTTTCGTTCTCTTTAACTCTACTTATCTCTTCTTCGATATAATCGGCATAGGATTGGTCCAGTACTCCGAATAGTGAGTGCTGAATGCTTCCTATAATCTCTAAGGGTGCTCTACGTTTTACTCGTTCATTTATTTCATGGTTGCCATTTCTTTTGTGTAGTAACACATTATTTTGATGCATTACCTGGACCTTGTGTATCATTTCATTTAATATGGAGGTGCAATAGCTTTTGTACTTAACAGTGTTGTTGCAAACTCCTTCCAATGTCTTTAGACTTTGGTTGAATCCATCAAGTTGGAGATAATAGGTGTGTAAGTCATAATAAATTATAAAGTTCCATTGTTTATTTATCATGTGAAGGTCTGATATGTTCTCCATATATAATCCTGGGTTATCGTTGAATTGTGTTATCTCTACTGGTGGTATTACCGATATGGGGGCTGACAGAGCTCCTACGATCATGCTCATCACGAGTAGCACTGAAAATATACCTGGTAATTTAACTCGTTTTTGTTTATTTGATCGTATGGCCGTTTTTCGTAATTCCTCAAGGGGTGGTCGAACTGGTATGTTTGTCGGGTGAATTCGTTTTAATCTTTTCGTGCCCATTGATAGTTTGCTGTCTATTTGTTGGCTTGTCATCAATTTCTCAATTGAACTCACTGAAGATGTTACAACGTTATTGGAACCATAATGAACTGTTTGGCTTGGCTGAGGGCACTGATCTTTTTGATCTGGTAGTGACAGTGTTGGTAGTTCATCTTTTTCAAAAGGTAGCTTACATACTTTCGTGATTGGTCGTTTAAGTATGTTTTTGGCAGTTTTGATAGTCACCACTCGAACTAATCCGTCATCACCTGGGTATACGGTTTCAATTCGGCCCATTAACCAATGGGATGGTGGTAAGTTGTCTTCTTTGACATATACTATGTCTCCTGGCTTAATGTTGTTATTAGTACCCTGCCATTTGTTGCGTTGTTGTAACCGGCTTAGATATTCTGATGACCAATTTTTCCAGAATTCTTTCCTGAGTTTTTGTATTAGTTGCCACCTAGTCAGCAAATGTAGTGATTTAACTTCCTCTTGAGGAGGTTCTGGAGGGGACATCAAAGGTTCACCGACCAAGAAATGTCCAGGTGTTAAGACCATTAGGTCTTCTGGATTATTACTTAAGGCACATAATGGTCTTGAATTTAGGCAAGCTTCTATTTGAGCTAATAGAGTGCTAAATTCTTCGAATGTCCAATTTACATCACCCGCTATGCGTTTCAAATGGTATTTGGTAGACTTGACACCTGCCTCCCATAGGCCTCCAAAGTGAGGTGCTGCAGGAGGAATGAAATGCCATTTCGTACCATAGTTGGAGAGATGAGGCAACAGTTCTTTGTGGAGTCCTTGTAAAGCTTGAGCAAATTGTTTGTCAATTTGATTGCTGGCTCCTACGAATGTAGTTCCACAATCGCTATATATGTTGTAACACATTCCCCGTCTGGATATAAAACGTTTATATGCAGCTAGGAAGGCTTCTGTCGTTAAATCACTCACGGCCTCTAAATGGATGGCTTTGGTAGCAAGACATATAAAAACGGCTATGTAGCCTTTATAAGCTTTGGTACCGCGGCCTTTAGAAACTCGCAGTTTGAATGGTCCGGCATAGTCTACACCTGTATTTGTAAATGGTTTTGATGGACGTACTCTATATGCCGGAAGGTTACCCATTAATTGATTTGTTGTTATACCTTTCTGCTTAATACAAATTACGCATTTATGTATAAGTGATCGAATAGCACTCTTGGCGTTAATTATCCAATACTTCCTTCGAATGTATGCCAAGGTTAATTGGTTGCCGCCATGTAGTGTTTTGCTATGAGCATCCCGAATTACCAATGTCGTCATGTGATGACTTGTTGGTAATATAATGGGGTGTTTTTCATCGTAGGGTAAGTCGGAATTTGTTAATCTTCCTCCTAGCCGAAGTAGTCCTTCAGCATCAAGGAATGGCGATAATGACATTAATTTGCTAGCCGTCGGTATATTTTGTTTTTTTGCGAGTGATCTTATTTCATTCGCAAAGTACTCTTGTTGGACGATCTTAATACATTTTTGTAATGTTTCTTGGAGTTCGGACCTTTCTAATTGTATAGAATGTCTTTTGTGTTTAATAAAACGCCGACAATAAGTAAGTACACGAATCATACGTTGCAGACATGAGAACCTGGTTATTAGTCCGCATGGATTTTGTGTGGTTATGCTCACTAGGGTGGTTGTGGGATTTTCATACTTGATGTATGTTTGAACCTCTTGAGGCCATTTTTCTTTCGAGAAAGATAGCCAAGATGGTCCCGTCCACCACAAGGGATGATTTTTCAATTTTGAGGGTGAGAGTCCTCTTGAGGCACAATCAGCAGGGTTGTCTTCAGATTTTACGTGGTGCCAAGCCTCGGGCTTGGTATTTTTTAATACTTCCGCGACCCGGTGTGTTACGAACTTCTCTTTTGCTTTTTTTCCTGGATTTTTAATCCATGCTAGGGTTATTGTTGAGTCAGTCCACAAATAGGTATTATTTTCGTTGATACCAATAGCGTCTTTTGTTCTACTGAGCAGCTTTGTGAGTAGTACTGCTGCACAAAGCTCAAGACGTGGAAGTGTGGTTTCTGTTTTAAGAGGCGCCACTTTGGTCTTTGCAGTAAGCAGTGACGTGTGACACTCTCCTTGCGTTGTACATACGCGTGTGTATAACACTGCTGCGTATGCTTTCTGTGAGGCGTCGCAAAATGCATGATATTCCAAGCTTTGAAACTCATTACCACATTTAATCCATCGAGGTATTTTTATTCGCTGGATTGTGGATAATGTGTTTTTAAATTCATTCCACTGGTTGGCCAGATTGAGTGGCAATGGTGTGTCCCAATCAAGCTTGGCTATCCATAAATCCTGCATAAGAATTTTAGCCTTGATTATGACCGGGGATAGCCAGCCGATGGGATCGTATATTCTAGCTATAGTTGCTAGTACTAAACGTTTTGTGATTTGCTGATCGTTGGAGAGGTCTTTTATTTTGAACTGAAAGCAATCGCTGTCGGGAAGCCAGTATAAACCTAAGGCTTTAATAGAAGGTTCATTGCTTAGTTCTAATGAACATTTTTCCCTATATTCCTCAGGTATGTTCTGTAATAGTGTCTGGTGATTTGTTGTCCATTTCCTGAGTGTAAACCCTCCTGATTTAAGAAGTGATACTAGTTCACTTTGCAACGATCGTGCGTTCTTCAACGTATTTGCCCCTGTAAGGAGGTCGTCTACGTAAAAGTCTGATAGTAGTATTTTCGATGCCTGCGGGTATTTTAGTTTCTCATCCTCTGCCAACTGATGAAGGGTGCGTATAGCCAAAAACGGGGCTGACGTTGTTCCATACGTGACGGTAGTTAACTGGTATTCTTGTATGGGCTCGTTTAGTGATGGCCTCCATAATACTTTGTGATATTTTTGATGTTCTGGGTGTATTTTAATCTGCCGATACATTTTCTCAATATCCGCAGTAAGCACATACCTGTATTTTCTCCATCGTAGTATTATATTTGTGAGGTCATTCTGAAGCTTAGGTCCAGCATGCATTGTGTCGTTCAGACTTATGCCTGTGTTTGTCTTTGACGATGCGTCAAAGACAACTCTCAATTTTGTTGTAGTGCTTTCCTTCAGAATAGCTTGATGTGGTAAATAATATCCATCTTCCTCCATATTATTAGCCGGCACCATGTGTTTCAGGTTCATGTATTCTTGCATGAATAGTCGATAATCTTTTTCTAGTTGTTTATTTGTTTGAAATTTTTTCTCAATTTGTAGTAATCGTGCCAGAGCTCTCTTTTTTTGTGTCGCCTAGTTGTGTTACATTTTCTTTGAACGGTATTTTGATAGTGTAATCTCCGTTTTTGCTACGAATGTGTGTAGCACGGAATTGTTGCTCACAAAACTGGTCCTCTTCGGACAGCTGTCTTGGGAGTGTTTCTGGGTTTTCTATCTCCCAGAACTTTTTTAAGGTTTCATCAACTTCTACATGTGATATCATGCTAGTAACTTGTAATACTTCCTTCTTGTTATTGTTAACAGGCCCGGACAATATCCAGCCAAATTCTGTTTGTTGCCCCAGTAATCCATTTCTGAATCGTTTAACGTTGTTACACAAAATTTGAGAGAATATATCAGCTCCAATAATTATGTTGATAGGTGCCGATGTATTAAACGTTGGATCAGCAAGGATGATATTTTTGAATTCTTCATACTCACAATTAGTATGAATTGAGTGCGCTGGTAAATTTTTTGTTAAATGTGGAAGTACTAAGGCTTCTATTTTCACTGAAAATTTTGAAGGGAAACGCGGGCATAATTCTATTACAGTTTTTTGTTTTATTTTTCCAGCACTAGTCAATCCTACTCCTACAACCTCTGCTCGAGTTTTAAACCGAGGGAGTGATAGGAGACTCGCAGATTCTTCAGTTATAAACGAAGCCTGTGAACCTGGATCGACTAATGCTCTTAGTAATTCAATTTGATTGTTGGCGTTCCGTACCTTAACAAGTACCGTTGCTAGGATAACATGAGAGTTATTTATACTTTGTAGAGGTTGTATTTTATCACTCGTAGTATTCACAGTATTAGAGTTATGCCCTGTTGGATTTTTTGTGGTAGGGTTCGGTCTATGCAGCAGAGTGTGGTGAGGTTTTTGGCAAATATTGCATCTGTATTGGCTTCGGCAATTGCTGGTGGATTTATGCATCAGACAATTTGTGCACAATTTGTTTGTTTGCGCGAAGTTATTTCTTTCCTGTATTGACAGGCGTAAAAATTTTTGACATTCATATAGTCTATGTTCTTGTCTACACAGAGAACATTTTTTGTTACTCTCTTTTGACGCTGCATGATAACTTCTGTATTGGTTAGGCTTGTGAATATTACCTGAATATTCCTTCTTTTTTGGATCTTTTAGCGAATCTAGTGAATTGAATCTGGATTCAAGAAACTTGAAAATAGATGCTATGGTTGGTAAATCCCTTGGATTTTCCAGAGTTTGTTCGTACAGTTTGTGACTTTCGTGGTCTAACTTCTGTAATATTATGTGCACTATAAATGGTGCCCAACTTGAGGTGTCTATTCCCATGTTGCTAAGGGCATGCAGACACTCTCTTGTGGTGTCATGCAGTTTTCTAATCCCTTTGGCAGTTTCATTTTCTAGTTTTGGTTGAGATATAATTGTTTGAATTTGTGTCGAACAGATTTTTCTTTTATTGTTATATCTGTCTTGTAACAGCTCCCATGCTGTTTGATAGTTTGCATTAGAAATGCTTAGGTGTTGTAGCAAACTGCTAGCTTCCTTTCTGAGATGAGTCTTGAGGTACTGCATCTTTTCCGCGGCTCCTAGGCGCGAATTGTTGTGAATTAATTGTGTGAACATGTCACAAAACGATGTCCATTGCTGGAAATCGCCATCGAATACAGGTAGTATTAGTCTTGGTAGCTTTACTTCTTCTTCTGATCGATCTTTAGCTCCCAATTTTTCTTGGATTTGGGACATTACCTTATAGTAACGATCTTCCAGTTTAGTGTAAGCTTGAGTTTCTGAATACTTTTTTGTAGCTTCAATCGGGTTTGCTACAATTTCAGTGTGATTTAACATCACCTTACTCCAATATATCTGCGCGGCGTTCATTTTCTGTTGATAGTAATAAGGGGAGTTTGGAGTGTTTAACTCGCTTTCAACAGATACCAGCAGATAGTTTAATAAATGCATGGTCTCTTCTTGTACTCGAAGAGCCTTTATTGTAGAAATGTCCTCAATGTTTGAGGTAGTTTTTACTTCGGTTTTTTCAGGTTCTGTGGTCTTAACCTGGGATATAGCTCTTTCTAAATCTTGCTCAAGCATATCTTTCAGTGCCTCGTAATATTTTTCTACTTCACTATAAAATTTTTTAATGAAGTATGCATGCTCGGGATTTTCGATTTTTAATTCCTGAATCTTTTTGTCGTTTTTAACGAATGGCTCCCACAGTTTATCTAACCGGTCTAGCTTATTTTCAATGGAGAATGGCGTTCTCCTACTTTCCGACTCTTTTTTGAAGTTAGTTTTTATCTTCACTATTTGGTCGTACAATTCCTTTTGTTGGTTTGTTAATATATCCATTTTGATCGGTATTTATCGTTATGGATTAGAAAAAGGGTGAAAAATTGTAAAACAAACAATAACAACGAAACAGACAAGCAAGTTCTTGAAAACACACTGCAATAAATTTTGTGCGCTTCAGGTTACGTTGCTTGATTTGCCCTGTGTGGCACTCTAGAATTTTGCCTTGAGTTTTACTACAGTGTCGAGTTGCACTGTAGCTGTCGCGAGGTTTTGCGATTTAAATGCCTTTTATTTTGAAATGTAACTAAACGCACGGCTGATGACCCACGAAAAACACTTAAGTAGTGCTTTACTTATTAGAATGCACAACGGTACAACAATATAGGGAATTTTTATATGATGGGAGACTTGTGAACCGTGAACTAAGTTTTTTATAATATAAACTATGTAGAATTCTTACTTGAATAAACTCCTAATGATGTGGCAGCGGTTCCTGATGATCTTGGAGGGTGTTACTGTTGTTTACTTTAGGGAAGGTGGCCGCTTTATGTCGCAACCTTAGATGATGCGGCAGCTCGAGTAGGAAGCTGGCCTGTGTGGCTACCTTGGATGGCAATCCAGTGGCTCAGCTCCAGGAATGGCTCGCTTGTGTTGCAACCTTTGAGTGTTGCAGCAGCTCTAGTAGGGAAGGTGGCCTGTGTGGCTACCTTGAATGGCAATCCAGTGGCTCAGCTCCAGGGATAGCTCGCTTGTGTTGCAACCTTTGGGTGTTGCAGCAGCTCTAGTAGGGAAGGTGGCCTGTGTGGCTACCTTAGATGGCAATCCAGTGGCTCAGCTCCAGGGATAGCTCGTTTGTGTTGCAACCTTAGATGTTGCAGCAGCTCTAGTAGGGAAGGTGGCCTGTGTGGCTACCTTAGATGCAATCCAGTGGCTCAGCTCCAGGGATGGCTCGTTTGTGTTGCAACCTTAGATGTTGCAGCAGCTCTAGTAGGGAAGGTGGCCTGTGTGGCTACCTTAGATGCAATCCAGTGGCTCAGCTCTAGGGATGGCTCGTTTGTGTTGCAACCTTAGATGTTGCAGCAGCTCTAGTAGGGAAGGTGGCCTGTGTGGCTACCTTAGATGCAATCCAGTGGCTCAGCTCCAGGGATGGCTCGTTTGTGTTGCAACCTTAGATGTTGCAGCAGCTCTAGTAGGGAAGGTGGCCTGTGTGTCTACCTTAGATGCAATCCAGTGGCTCAGCTCTAGGGATGGCTCGTTTGTGTTGCAACCTTTGGGTGTTGCAGCAGCTCCACGGATGATGGCCTCTGGCGGTATGCCGTAGACTGTATAAGTTCAGCCTCAGGGTTATGCAACTAGCCCGCTTGTTCAGGGCTCGAAGGACCAATGTTAGAATTGCAGCTGAATCCTTACCTCGGGTGGGGGGTATTCAGACTATCAGTTCTTACTCAAAAGTGATTTATTTAACAAATGCTTATTCTATTTATACAAAATTTCTTATAAATACATATACATAATTTTATTCATTCATTTACATTAATTGCCTAATACTTAGTCAGGTTCAGGTGGGAACAGGTGAGAAATTCAGTGGGAATGAATGGGACTCATGTTACTGTCTGGAGTGCAAAACTGCAATTTTGCATTATTTCACGTGCAGGTGCAAGGTACTCGTGATAAATCGGATTGCGCGGTGCTGGATTTGGGTTTTTACTAAATTGTGCGGAAAATGCTTGAGTTGCATTTTAGGGAGTTTCATGATCAATTTGGAATATGTTTATGAATGATTGATCAAAATGAAAGGGCTTGTTGAGAGTAACTCGAAAATAATGTGACGTCATTCTAAATCCAATATGGCGGAACATCCAAGATGGCGGAATAGTTATTTTTTATGCACTTCTACAATATGGGTATCAAATGAAAGGGCTTGTTGAGAGTAATTCGAAAATAATGTGACGTCATTCTAAATCCAATATGGCGGAACATCCAAGATGGCGGAATAGTTATTTTTTATGCACTTCTACAATATGGGTATCAAAAGAAAGGGCTTGTTGAGAGTAACTCGAAAATAATGTGACGTCATTCTAAATCCAATATGGCGGAACATCCAAGATGGCGGAATAGTTATTTTTTATGCACTTCTACAATATGGGTATCAAATGAAAGGGCTTGTCAGTCACCGTCGAGATCTCGATCAAGACAGACGTCAACAGAGAGCCTAGCGAGCATTTAGTTTATTTTCAACCATTTTCATCGTGAGATTCGAGGAGTTTTAGCTAGGGAAGAAGTCCCAGCGTAAGGAGCCATTCCTGGCGGTTCTTCTAGTGACAGCGCAGGAGCAAAAACCTACATCGGGATAGCAGGAGGAAGCATCCGCGCCAGTGCACACACGTGCCCCGGGCTGGCAGCTACAGCCGTCGGCCGTACAAGGTGAACAAAAACAACAAGCTGTCAACTGACAGCTGCAGCAGGCGGCAGGTAACCTATACCAGATATCCAGCATAGGAGGAATTATTGACTAACAGACTAAGAAACTGACCCTATAACCGATTTACCGCTTTTCCCCCCTTACTTTGTCATCCACACCTTGTCCCCTCTGACTACAGGGAGGATATAACTCTCAAAAGAAGGGCAATAGGCCCCACTATGGCGTCTGGCCAGGCCAGCGCCAATTACTTCGCGGCCCTGGACACGGGCCCGGCCAAGAAAGCTAAGAAGAGGTTTAAAGCGACGTCCATTACGGACCAAGTTTTTCCAAGCTTACCATCAATTCAGCCGGCGATAAATGAGCTACTACAGCCTAAGTTTATCGTCATCCAAACCAAAAACCCAGAGATTAAGCCACTCAAGGAATATAATCAATTCGTTGTACGCAAGGGCGTCGACTCCATCTCTACTAGACATTCACAGGCTAGTTTCATTCACGGCGGAGCACTCCTGCTTCTCGTCGAAAATGCCAAAGTAGCACAGCAATTTTTTAAAACCACTGAAATTCTGGGTATCCCCATCACGGCCAGTTACCACCCAACATTAAACTGCGTCAAGGGTACCGTTTTCTCGCCTGACTTCAGAAAATTAACAAAGGAGGAAATCCTGGAGGGGCTCAAGGACCAAGGAGTCACGGACGTCGTCCAGCTCACACGGTCCGGAGAGGAGGGAAGAGCGGTCCCCACGGGACTGGTCATCCTTACCTTCGACCGTTACAGGCTGCCGACTGAAATCCAAGGACCTTGGTATAAGATCCCCACCAAGGAATATTTCCCTAACCCTATGAGGTGTAAAAATTGCCAAAAAATTGGCCACACCACTAAGCGATGCGAAGCAATGGCGATTTGCCCCACCTGCGGCGAACACAGTCCTCACGAAGGGGTCTGCTCCAAAAGCTACTGCGTCAACTGTAACAATGCAACGCACACTTCCTCAAGTCGCGACTGCCCAGAAATGGGAAAGCAAAGGGAGATACTAAAAATAAAAACAATCAGAAAGTGCAGCCTATACGAGGCCCGGAAGGAGTACTACTCGATCCACAAGCCAAACCCTCAAGCCTCCTACGCTGAAACAGCAAGGACCTCACTCGCTGAGCGCATTGCCTCGGCAGCAAGACCCGCGCCCCCTGGCTTCACGAAACAACCAGTAGGGAACCAAGTAACCCTGGAAACCACAGTAAGGGACGCAACCTTGCCAAAAGCGATTTCAACTATTAACCCTAAAACTAATACACATTCTCCAGCCCAACCCCTGGCAACGACCTTCCCCACCATCGCGCATCAGCCGATCCTCTCCGAGCAAATTAATAAAAGCAAACCCAAACCTTCAAACACAAAAACATACATAAATCCAATCATGGACACAATCACCGCAACCCCTACACACTCACAAGATGAACACACAAATATCATCTTAAACAACCCAGACAAAAGCAACACTCAGAGAAATCCACCATCTTAATTTAATGATTGTTACCTAATTATTTTAATGGGGCGGAAATTAATAGGAATTCCTATATAAATAATTAGAAAAGTATTGTATTAATAATTTGCCCCATATAATAATAATAGGATGAAAATTATTAACTATCCATAAGACAACCTTTTATTTTAATAAGATATCTTATTAAAAATTTACACATACACAAAAAAAATATATTGCATTGTATGCCCGTTAAGAATCAATAACTTCAAACTATTAAATTAACCTGCAAATTCATATTAAATTAATAGACTGCCTAGTAAAAGAAAAATTTCAGTTACAAAAATAATGTGAAGTCACATTAATTCCATGGGATATCTTGCGTAAACAATGTGATTTAACCAAAAGAATGTGATATCACATAACTTTAACCTGGCAGTACTTTAGAACAAAGCAAGTTTCCTTTATTGACGAACGAATGTCGTTGGTCGCTGTTCAGTCGGTGCAGTTTCATTCTGTCGACTACTTTCGTGAAAGTAAATTCGTGATCGCATGATAATGGAAATAATGTTTTTCTGTATTTATATAGGTTTGTTTATATAAAGAGTTCTACAACTATAACAACAATCTAAACCGGGCTGCCACAGCGAACCCGATGCACTCAAAATCGGAATCTGGACAACTAGTTCGAACACATCGAATTTTATTTCCGACCTTCTTGAATTCTCCAATTAGTAATTTTCGATTTTGATTTTAAATGCAGCTGGTAGACCTGACTATTTTAGTAGTTTTTCCCACAAATTTAAAAGTAAAGTATCATTGATTCAATATGGATTCACTGGTAGACCTGATTATTATAGTGGTTTTCTCCCATTAATTGAGTAGTATATTCTCATTGATTCAATATGGAGTAGAGCATTGTTTTAATATGATTTCATTTAATTTTAACATGCCCTTTATTTTCCTTTAATAGGAATATAATATTATTATAAAGGGAGCACACTGTAGAAATAATAAATCAATAATTATACACAATATTAAATTGATAGTTTTTTCATATTAATTTAACAGTGTATATAATTAAAATAGTAGTTTACTTTTAATGTTATATCACTTAAAATTAAGCACAAATCCCATTAAATTTTAATTGCATATCGTATAGTTTTAATATGGTGACCATCATATTGCTTTTATTATATGAACTATAACTTATTAATTCGATAAATCCCATTGACCAAAAATAATATGAATAACTATTAAAATATCATTGATTTTATATGATTTTTCTCTGAGTGAACGAACAGCAGATCAGCCTCCAGCTAACACCAAACAGCAGGAAGGCTATCAGCACAGTAGCAACGGAAATTTTGGGAATCCCTGACACAATGGGTAAAAGCATTGTGGCAGTATCAGGACCCCTGCTTAACCTACAAGAAACCACCAAAACCTCTAAACCGAAAAGAAGGAAAACTAAAAGAAAAATAAAGAAAACCGAAATCGCCCCGATGGAGATTGAAGATCCCTCGGACAATGGTAGTACTCGTACCGTTAGCACTTTCTCCTCGCTAACAGACGAGGACTAGTAATACCCCTATTACTTTAATGAGCTCACCTTATAATTTCCCCACACCATCAAATATCCACTCAGCACATTACAACGCACAGCTTCGAGATGTAAATGCTACGAATTCCAGCGCAACATCACAAAGCCAAACCTCCCATCTACCATCAAAAAACCTCACAGCCATCCAATGGAACGTTAGAGGCATTTATAGCAACCTGGCCAATCTAGAAATGCTTATTGCGCGCTATAAGCCCCAAGTCATCTTACTTCAAGAAACTTTCATCCTCTTAGAGGAACAGCCAGAAAGGCTTCTTTCTTACCAATACTTTGGTTCAAATATTTCTAGGGCTAACAGGAGAGGCGGAGTAGCCATTCTCGTGCACAATTCCATCCCCGCACAAGAAATAGTGATCGGGTCAGAAATTTTGACATGGGCGGTAACGATCATGGCATCGCAAAAGCTTACATTTGCTTCGATCTACTTAGGAAACGCGCAGGATGTCACAGTGGAGGATGTCAGGTGGAGAAAGTCGGCCATGCTGAAAAGAGATCTAAGGGAGGCAAAAAGGGCGAGCTGGGTGGACTATGCCACTTCAATCGACCCAAACTCGAACCTCACCGATGCATGGAAAAGGGTTAAAAGAATCTTCGGCAACAATCAACCCAGCCATATAAACAACCTCCAATTTGGACAAACGGTCTACTCCGACTCTACGAGCATCGCGAAAAATCTAGCAGTGGAATGGGCAAAATATTCCAGCGATAATAACTTCAGCCACGACCAAGTGGAGGCCAAAAACAGCTGGTCCTTCACGGACAGACCATACTCCCCGGACCCGCAAAGATCACTTAGCCACCCCATTTCTTTTCACGAGCTAAATAGCACACTTAGCTCATGCAAAGGTTCCGCCCCGGGCTTTGACAAAATCTCTTACCAAATGCTTAAAAATTCCCCAAACACATTCAAAGAGAGGCTACGGGACCTCTACAACAGCATTCTAAAAAGAGGCCTTTTTCCCCCAGCTTGGAAAAAGGCCGTCTTGGTGCCAATTAGTAAGAGAAAGCCCCTAAATGGAGGTGCCCCAACACCCAAGGATCTGCGGCCAATTTCCCTGTTACCCTGCCTGTCCAGGCTCTTAGAAAAAATACTCAGCAAAAGACTGAGTAAAACATTAGAGAAAGTCTTGCCGAACTCATTGCACGGTTTCAGGAGAAACAGAGGTACCACCTCGCTCCTCCTGGAACTGGAAAATGACATTAGAAACACCTTTCGGCAAAAAAACGAGCTACATCTACTATCCCTGGATATTGAGAAGGCTTACGATAGGGTTAGCAAAAACATTGTAACCACACAGCTGCAAATCTGGGGGGTCGACAAAAGCTTTATCATGCTCACTCACAGCTTTCTATCAAGCCGATATTTCCAGGTGCGAGTAAACGGCCATCTCTCCCATATGCTAACTCTTGACAACGCCCTTCCACAAGGCTCCCCTCTCTCCTCTGTCCTATTCAATACTTATATTTCCACACTACTGCCTAATCTCAACGACATCTACGGACTAAACAACTACATATACGCCGACAATATTCTCCTACAACCAGCTCCGACGCCCCGTACAGTGACTTACAAAAGGCAGCAAGGGCCATCCGAATATGGTGTTGCCAGTCGGGTGCAATTGTCCCAGAACGAAAAGGCGAGCTGATTACATTCTCACGAAAAAGGAGAAAGAACACCAGGCCATTAGACCTAGAGGACGTTGAGATTACACCCAGAGAAACAATAAAAATCCTAGGACTCACACTAAGCACCAGGCTTAATTGGACAGAGCACTGCAGGAACACCGCGATCAAGATAGAGAAGGTAAACAACCTGCTAAGAGCAATAGCTGCACGAAAGAAAGGTTCTCCGGTACACGCATCAATACAAATAGCGTCGGTATTAATAAGGGGCATCACCAACTACGCCCTGGCAGTTTACGGGCACACGTCGAAGGCCAACCTCAACAAAATTCAAACACCGATAAATAAGGCCCTGCGAACCGTTTTTGGAGGTCTTAAGTCAACGCCGAGGAAATCACTCTGGATAGAGGCGGGAATCCAGAACCTGGAAGACAGAGTAGAGAGGACACAACTTAAAATCATCGGCAAGAACTGGCTGGACAGAAGTGCGCCACACTACAATACGCTTCACCACCTAGAAGAAATTAACCCGGGACCAACATCAACATTGGCACTACGAGCGGCATTAAGTTTAGTGGTAAGTCTAGGTATTATATGGCCAAATGAGCTCCCCCAAAACCACATCCAAACTCCATACCAAAACCTCGACATCCAAAATTCCATAATTCTTAACCAACACGTCAAAGCGAACTCCTCGGCTAGCGAGCTCCGGGTGAGACACGCGGAAATCCTAGCCAACAACACTGGCAAACTACGCATCTACACAGACGGATCGAAAACAACAACTTACACTGCTGCGGCTTTCACCTTCAAGAGGGGAAGCGAATGGGTACACAAAACCTATCGCTTCACACTAAACACATCCATATACGAAGCGGAAGTGTACGCCATATGGAAGGCAGTAAGCTACTGTGTCCAGAACAGCATCAACGCCATCATTTTCTCAGACTGTCGAGCGGGTATAAAAGCAATAGCAAACACAACACCCAAGGAGCCTCTGCTAAAGCTCCTACAAGAATACTTAGGACAATCCAAAGGAAAAATAAAACTGGCTTGGGTGCCTGGGCACTTAGGTATCGAAGGGAATGAGGAAGCTGACAAGGCCGCAAAATCCATCACAGCTCAAAACCAACCAATCATTGTGCCACCTATGATCGCCAGCATAATAAGAACAGGTTTGGAAGTCTTCAAACTTAGAAGAGAACAGGATTGGAGACACTGCAACAACTTCCTGGCCTCGCATTGGCCTACCCCCTACAAACCCAATTATGCGAACACCATCACGCGCAAGGAAGGGGAAAAGATCTTCAGAGTACGCGTAGGTCATACGCTACTCACACACGCCCACCACTACCAAAGAGCCCCTTCACCCGGATGTACAAATTGCCAGTGCCGCCTCACAATCAAACACATTTTGGCTGAGTGCGGAAAAACAAAGCAACTATGTGGAGGAACCTTGCCATCCCTACCTGACCTCCTTAACCCTGAAAATCCCACTGAGCTTATCGGCCTCCTTAAAAAACTAGAGCTGTGCGCATATATATAGGAATTCATTTTTATTGTACTACAAAACCATGCTAACTATCAAGCACATAAAACAAAAGAAAACGAATCTTGTAAATAACCACATTGGTTATTATATCGAGTTTATTTAAAAAAAAAAAAAAAAGAAAGAATGTCATAAACAAGAACAATCAATACCCCCTATTATTACACTTAAATTTGTATTATCTTTTCTAAACTAATAAGGCCAACAAACAGCTATTTCAGCCCTTTCCGTCCCAACGAGAGGGCAAAGTAAAGTTAGATAAAAAAACAAAAAATAAAAAATACAAAAAAAAAAAAACCAATAGGGAAACTTAAAAAAAAAAAAAAAAATTTTTTAGTTTTTTATTTTACATCAATTTAAACTTTGCAAAATCATAGTTTATAAATTTAGCTAGCAGCACATTACCTATTAAGTCAGGCAAATAATAATAGCATAGATTAATCAGTCCTTTAATGGACAAAAAAAAAAAAATTAAAATAATAAGGAGCACTATGAATCTAAGGATCAAATATTGTAAAAATCACACAAAATAACGGCAATGTTTAAAGAAGTCATGTAATTAAAAAAAAGAATCAGCTAATTCTTATTAATCTAAATTATCTAATTTTTATAATAATATCAGGTGTCAAGTCGCCATATGGGCTAAGTTCCCGAGTGCGCCATTTTCTAGCTTACTACATAGGTTAAGCCCTGTAGGTTAAGTTTATATAAATAAATAAAATAAATAAGAAAGGGCTTGTTGAGAGTAACTCGAAAATAATGTGACGTCATTCTAAATCCAATATGGCGGAACATCCAAGATGGCGGAATAGTTATTTTTTATGCACTTCTACAATATGGGTATCAAATGAAAGGGCTTGTTGAGAGTAACTCGAAAATAATGTGACGTCATTCCAAATCCAATATGGCGGAACATCCAAGATGGCGGAATAGTTATTTTTTATGCACTTCTACAATATGGGTATCAAAAGAAAGGGCTTGTTGAGAGTAACTCGAAAATAATGTGACGTCATTCTAAATCCAATATGGCGGAACATCCAAGATGGCGGAATAGTTATTTTTTATGCACTTCTACAATATGGGTATCAAATGAAAGGGCTTGTTGAGAGTAACTCGAAAATAATGTGACGTCATTCTAAATCCAATATGGCGGAACATCCAAGATGGCGGAATAGTTATTTTTTATGCACTTCTACAATATGGGTATCAAATGAAAGGGCTTGTTGAGAGTAACTCGAAAATAATGTGACGTCATTCTAAATCCAATATGGCGGAACATCCAAGATGGCGGAATAGTTATTTTTTATGCACTTCTACAATATGGGTATCAAATGAAAGGGCTTGTTGAGAGTAACTCGAAAATAATGTGACGTCATTCTAAATCCAATATGGCGGAACATCCAAGATGGCGGAATAGTTATTTTTTATGCACTTCTACAATATGGGTATCAAATGAAAGGGCTTGTTGAGAGTAACTCGAAAATAATGTGACGTCATTCTAAATCCAATATGGCGGAACATCCAAGATGGCGGAATAGTTATTTTTTATGCACTTCTACAATATGGGTATCAAATGAAAGGGCTTGTTGAGAGTAACTCGAAAATAATGTGACGTCATTCTAAATCCAATATGGCGGAACATCCAAGATGGCGGAATAGTTATTTTTTATGCACTTCTACAATATGGGTATCAAATGAAAGGGCTTGTTGAGAGTAACTCGAAAATAATGTGACGTCATTCTAAATCCAATATGGCGGAACATCCAAGATGGCGGAATAGTTATTTTTTATGCACTTCTACAATATGGGTATCAAATGAAAGGGCTTGTTGAGAGTAACTCGAAAATAATGTGACGTCATTCTAAATCCAATATGGCGGAACATCCAAGATGGCGGAATAGTTATTTTTTATGCACTTCTACAATATGGGTATCAAATGAAAGGGCTTGTTGAGAGTAACTCGAAAATAATGTGACGTCATTCTAAATCCAATATGGCGGAACATCCAAGATGGCGGAATAGTTATTTTTTATGCACTTCTACAATATGGGTATCAAATGAAAGGGCTTGTTGAGAGTAACTCGAAAATAATGTGACGTCATTCTAAATCCAATATGGCGGAACATCCATGATGGCGGAATAGTTATTTTTTATGCACTTCTACAATATGGGTATCAAATGAAAGGGCTTGTTGAGAGTAACTCGAAAATAATGTGACGTCATTCTAAATCCAATATGGCGGAACATCCAAGATGGCGGAATAGTTATTTTTTATGCACTTCTACAATATGGGTATCAAATGAAAGGGCTTGTTGAGTGTAACTCGAAAATAATGTGACGTCATTCTAAATCCAATATGGCGGAACATCCAAGATGGCGGAATAGTTATTTTTTATGCACTTCTACAATATGGGTATCAAATGAAAGGGCTTGTTGAGAGTAACTCGAAAATAATGTGACGTCATTCTAAATCCAATATGGCGGAACATCCAAGATGGCGGAATAGTTATTTTTTATGCACTTCTACAATATGGGTATCAAATGAAAGGGCTTGTTGAGAGTAACTCGAACATAATGTGACGTCATTCTAAATCCAATATGGCGGAACATCCAAGATGGCGGAATAGTTATTTTTTATGCACTTCTACAATATGGGTATCAAATGAAAGGGCTTGTTGAGAGTAACTCGAAAATAATGTGACGTCATTCTAAATCCAATATGGCGGAACATCCAAGATGGCGGAATAGTTATTTTTTATGCACTTCTACAATATGGGTATCAAATGAAAGGGCTTGTTGAGAGTAACTCGAAAATAATGTGACGTCATTCTAAATCCAATATGGCGGAACATCCAAGATGGCGGAATAGTTATTTTTTATGCACTTCTACAATATGGGTATCAAATGAAAGGGCTTGTTGAGAGTAACTCGAAAATAATGTGACGTCATTCTAAATCCAATATGGCGGAACATCCAAGATGGCGGAATAGTTATTTTTTATGCACTTCTACAATATGGGTATCAAATGAAAGGGCTTGTTGAGAGTAACTCGAAAATAATGTGACGTCATTCTAAATCCAATATGGCGGAATAGTTATTTTTTATGCACTTCTACAATATGGGTATCAAATGAAAGGGCTTGTTGAGAGTAACTCGAAAATAATGTGACGTCATTCTAAATCCAATATGGCGGAACATCCAAGATGGCGGAATAGTTATTTTTTATGCACTTCTACAATATGGGTATCAAATGAAAGGGCTTGTTGAGAGTAACTCGAAAATAATGTGACGTCATTCTAAATCCAATATGGCGGAACATCCAAGATGGCGGAATAGTTATTTTTTATGCACTTCTACAATATGGGTATCAAATGAAAGGGCTTGTTGAGAGTAACTCGAAAATAATGTGACGTCATTCTAAATCCAATATGGCGGAACATCCAAGATGGCGGAATAGTTATTTTTTATGCACTTCTACAATATGGGTATCAAATGAAAGGGCTTGTTGAGAGTAACTCGAAAATAATGTGACGTCATTCTAAATCCAATATGGCGGAACATCCAAGATGGCGGAATAGTTTTTTTTTATGCACTTCTACAATATGGGTATCAAATGAAAGGGCTTGTTGAGAGTAACTCGAAAATAATGTGACGTCATTCTAAATCCAATATGGCGGAACATCCAAGATGGCGGAATAGTTATTTTTTATGCACTTCTACAATATGGGTATCAAATGAAAGGGCTTGTTGAGAGTAACTCGAAAATAATGTGACGTCATTCTAAATCCAATATGGCGGAACATCCAAGATGGCGGAATAGTTATTTTTTATGCACTTCTACAATATGGGTATCAAATGAAAGGGCTTGTTGAGAGTAACTCGAAAATAATGTGACGTCATTCTAAATCCAATATGGCGGAACATCCAAGATGGCGGAATAGTTATTTTTTATGCACTTCTACAATATGGGTATCAAATGAAAGGGCTTGTTGAGAGTAACTCGAAAATAATGTGACGTCATTCTAAATCCAATATGGCGGAACATCCAAGATGGCGGAATAGTTATTTTTTATGCACTTCTACAATATGGGTATCAAATGAAAGGGCTTGTTGAGAGTAACTCGAAAATAATGTGACGTCATTCTAAATCCAATATGGCGGAACATCCAAGATGGCGGAATAGTTATTTTTTATGCACTTCTACAATATGGGTATCAAATGAAAGGGCTTGTTGAGAGTAACTCGAAAATAATGTGACGTCATTCTAAATCCAATATGGCGGAACATCCAAGATGGCGGAATAGTTATTTTTTATGCACTTCTACAATATGGGTATCAAATGAAAGGGCTTGTTGAGAGTAACTCGAAAATAATGTGACGTCATTCTAAATCCAATATGGCGGAACATCCAAGATGGCGGAATAGTTATTTTTTATGCACTTCTACAATATGGGTATCAAATGAAAGGGCTTGTTGAGAGTAACTCGAAAATAATGTGACGTCATTCTAAATCCAATATGGCGGAACATCCAAGATGGCGGAATAGTTATTTTTTATGCACTTCTACAATATGGGTATCAAATGAAAGGGCTTGTTGAGAGTAACTCGAAAATAATGTGACGTCATTCTAAATCCAATATGGCGGAACATCCAAGATGGCGGAATAGTTATTTTTTATGCACTTCTACAATATGGGTATCAAAAGAAAGGGCTTGTTGAGAGTAACTCGAAAATAATGTGACGTCATTCTAAATCCAATATGGCGGAACATCCAAGATGGCGGAATAGTTATTTTTTATGCACTTCTACAATATGGGTATCAAATAAAAGGGCTTGTTGAGAGTAACTCGAAAATAATGTGACGTCATTCTAAATCCAATATGGCGGAACATCCAAGATGGCGGAATAGTTATTTTTTATGCACTTCTACAATATGGGTATCAAAGGAAAGGGCTTGTTGAGAGTAACTCGAAAATAATGTGACGTCATTCTAAATCCAATATGGCGGAACATCCAAGATGGCGGAATAGTTATTTTTTATGCACTTCTACAATATGGGTGTCAAATGAAAGGGCTTGTTGAGAGTAACTCGAAAATAATGTGACGTCATTCTAAATCCAATATGGCGGAACATCCAAGATGGCGGAATAGTTATTTTTTATGCACTTCTACAATATGGGTATCAAATGAAAGGGCTTGTTGAGAGTAACTCGAAAATAATGTGACGTCATTCTAAATCCAATATGGCGGAACATCCAAGATGGCGGAATAGTTATTTTTTATGCACTTCTACAATATGGGTATCAAATGAAAGGGCTTGTTGAGAGTAACTCGAAAATAATGTGACGTCATTCTAAATCCAATATGGCGGAACATCCAAGATGGCGGAATAGTTATTTTTTATGCACTTCTACAATATGGGTATCAAATGAAAGGGCTTGTTGAGAGTAACTCGAAAATAATGTGACGTCATTCTAAATCCAATATGGCGGAACATCCAAGATGGCGGAATAGTTATTTTTTATGCACTTCTACAATATGGGTATCAAATGAAAGGGCTTGTTGAGAGTAACTCGAAAATAATGTGACGTCATTCTAAATCCAATATGGCGGAACATCCAAGATGGCGGAATAGTTATTTTTTATGCACTTCTACAATATGGGTATCAAATGAAAGGGCTTGTTGAGAGTAACTCGAAAATAATGTGACGTCATTCTAAATCCAATATGGCGGAACATCCAAGATGGCGGAATAGTTATTTTTTATGCACTTCTACAATATGGGTATCAAATGAAAGGGCTTGTTGAGAGTAACTCGAAAATAATGTGACGTCATTCTAAATCCAATATGGCGGAACATCCAAGATGGCGGAATAGTTATTTTTTATGCACTTCTACAATATGGGTATCAAATGAAAGGGCTTGTTGAGAGTAACTCGAAAATAATGTGACGTCATTCTAAATCCAATATGTCGGAACATCCAAGATGGCGGAATAGTTATTTTTTATGCACTTCTACAATATGGGTATCAAAAGAAAGGGCTTGTTGAGAGTAACTCGAAAATAATGTGACGTCATTCTAAATCCAATATGGCGGAACATCCAAGATGGCGGAATAGTTATTTTTTATGCACTTCTACAATATGGGTATCAAATGAAAGGGCTTGTTGAGAGTAACTCGAAAATAATGTGACGTCATTCTAAATCCAATATGGCGGAACATCCAAGATGGCGGAATAGTTATTTTTTATGCACTTCTACAATATGGGTATCAAATGAAAGGGCTTGTTGAGAGTAACTCGAAAATAATGTGACGTCATTCTAAATCCAATATGGCGGAACATCCAAGATGGCGGAATAGTTATTTTTTATGCACTTCTACAATATGGGTATCAAAAGAAAGGGCTTGTTGAGAGTAACTCGAAAATAATGTTACGTCATTCTAAATCCAATATGGCGGAACATCCAAGATGGCGGAATAGTTATTTTTTATGCACTTCTACAATATGGGTATCAAATGAAAGGGCTTGTTGAGAGTAACTCGAAAATAATGTGACGTCATTCTAAATCCAATATGGCGGAACATCCAAGATGGCGGAATAGTTATTTTTTATGCACTTCTACAATATGGGTATCAAATGAAAGGGCTTGTTGAGAGTAACTCGAAAATAATGTGACGTCATTCTAAATCCAATATGGCGGAACATCCAAGATGGCGGAATAGTTATTTTTTATGCACTTCTACAATATGGGTATCAAATGAAAGGGCTTGTTGAGAGTAACTCGAAAATAATGTGACGTCATTCCAAATCCAATATGGCGGAACATCCAAGATGGCGGAATAGTTATTTTTTATGCACTTCTACAATATGGGTATCAAAAGAAAGGGCTTGTTGAGAGTAACTCGAAAATAATGTGACGTCATTCTAAATCCAATATGGCGGAACATCCAAGATGGCGGAATAGTTATTTTTTATGCACTTCTACAATATGGGTATCAAATGAAAGGGCTTGTTGAGAGTAACTCGAAAATAATGTGACGTCATTCTAAATCCAATATGGCGGAACATCCAAGATGGCGGAATAGTTATTTTTTATGCACTTCTACAATATGGGTATCAAATGAAAGGGCTTGTTGAGAGTAACTCGAAAATAATGTGACGTCATTCTAAATCCAATATGGCGGAACATCCAAGATGGCGGAATAGTTATTTTTTATGCACTTCTACAATATGGGTATCAAATGAAAGGGCTTGTTGAGAGTAACTCGAAAATAATGTGACGTCATTCTAAATCCAATATGGCGGAACATCCAAGATGGCGGAATAGTTATTTTTTATGCACTTCTACAATATGGGTATCAAATGAAAGGGCTTGTTGAGAGTAACTCGAAAATAATGTTACGTCATTCTAAATCCAATATGGCGGAACATCCAAGATGGCGGAATAGTTATTTTTTATGCACTTCTACAATATGGGTATCAAATGAAAGGGCTTGTTGAGAGTAACTCGAAAATAATGTGACGTCATTCTAAATCCAATATGGCGGAACATCCAAGATGGCGGAATAGTTATTTTTTATGCACTTCTACAATATGGGTATCAAATGAAAGGGCTTGTTGAGAGTAACTCGAAAATAATGTGACGTCATTCTAAATCCAATATGGCGGAACATCCAAGATGGCGGAATAGTTATTTTTTATGCACTTCTACAATATGGGTATCAAATGAAAGGGCTTGTTGAGAGTAACTCGAAAATAATGTGACGTCATTCTAAATCCAATATGGCGAAAACATCCAAGATGGCGGAATAGTTATTTTTTATGCACTTCTACAATATGGGTATCAAATGAAAGGGACAGTTACTGTCGCCAGCGAGTCTTCAGCGGAGACAGTCGTGTTTTGGGTGCGGAAGTTCTAGGCGATTTCAGTGCGTTTATTCAAGCAAAGTTACAAATAGTTAAGCAGCGGTCTAGTCCGGGATCACCTCCCGTAGGAGTGAAAGCTCAGCCGGGACGCCCGGGAACCAAGGATTGAGGACAAGATAACAAAAGTGCAGAGACCATTAGTGCCTGTCGAACACGTGCGCAGCTGTATTGACAGCTTCCGAGCGTGTCTGGTGCCACGGATTTAAGTGACTATTTGGAGAGGCTTTAACTTTGTGCTAAAGAACCGGAGTTAGTGGGCCGAAACAGAACCATGGCGTCCGGCTCGGCCGGCGCCAACAGCTTTGCGACGTTGGATGCCGTAGCCCCCCTGGATGCTCAGCCAGCCAAAAGGGCTAAAAGGAATACAACGTGGACACAACTGGAACACTTTCCAGCATTGCCAGCTCACCATACAATTGAAACACCGTATTCCGTACACCCGAAATATTTAGTGATCCAAGCGGTCGAAAAGCCACTTAAACTATTTAACCATTTTATGATCAGAAAAGGAGTGGACGCAGTGTCCACCAAATTCACCTCAGCCAGCTATGCTAGGGACGGCTCACTTTTACTTTTAGTGAACAATTCCAGAATCGCAGAAATATTCTTAAAAACCAAACAGATTGCAGGCGTTCCAGTGACAGTAAAACTACATGATACTCTAAACACGGTGAAAGGCACCGTATACTCCAGAGATTTCAACCTCATGACGCAAGAGGAAATCCTTGAAGGTCTCAAGGATCAAGGAGTTAAGGAAGTGGTCCAAATGACCAGAATCTCTGACGACAAGGGTAATAGATCCCCATACGGCCTATTAATCTTAACTTTCAACGCATACAAAGTGCCACAATACATCCAAGGTTCATGGACATCTCTGGCAGTCAGGGAATACTTCCCAACTCCCATGAGGTGCAGGACGTGCCAAAAATTGGGACATACCACCAAATGGTGCTCAGATACTACATTGACGTGCCCAACATGCGGGGATCCTGGACCACACAAATCAGAAACTTGCACAAAACGTTTCTGCGTCAACTGTAAGGCGAACACCCACTCGTCAAATGACAGAGACTGCCCACAATTCATAAAAGCCAAGGAAATAATAAAGATCAAAACGCAACGAAAGTGCACCATGGCAGAGGCCAGGAAGGAATTTGAGGAGACGTACAAAAGCAGCACAGGACCAACATATGCAGAAACGGCAGCAACCAACACCAGCAGGACCAACGGAAATAATCTTCCACCAATTACCCTCATTAGCACCAACAAACCACAAAACAAACCAAAAACAAAAGAAACCAACAACAAAACTATCAACAACACAACTTTAAACTCTACCATCATAAACAAACCCACACTCACCATAAACACCAACACGGACAGCGCTTCCGAAACAAACGAAGGCCAGACAACCGACCTGCCCATCAACCACGTGAGGCCTTCCAGCCCCACTCCCCTGGAGGTAAGTACCTCTAACGTATCACTACCAGATACAGAAAACACAAATAACGACTCTAACTCAACAACTACTACAACACAAACAAAAATCCCCACCACATCTACACCCATCAAATCTAACACAAAACCTAATAATAACACCACAAACAATACAGTATCACTAACACCCAAAAGTAAAAAAGCAGTCAAGAAGATAGTAAAGAACGTCCTAGGTTTTCATTTGGAAAACCCAGAGATTGTGGGCCTCTCAGGACCACAATTAAACGTTGAAGATATGATTACAGAGCCATGTCCGGAAGACGTATCGATGACCTCGGTCTCGACATTCTCCGACCTCTCCGACTAACGGAGAGTATAGATCTCTGTGTCTATGACTAACGCCATTAATTCAGCCTCTCAAACCACATTTCGGGACCTAACGGTCCTGCAATGGAACTTGCGAGGATTGTATCACAATCGTCCTAGTCTAGACCTCCTAATTGCCAAGTACAATCCTCACATTATTTTACTTCAAGAAACGCACATCTTGCAATAAGAACAGCCTGAACGGCTGGGATCCTATGCCTTTTTTGGCTCAAACTCCATCAGAGAGACTAGGCATGGTGGGGTTGCCATCCTGGTCCGCAGCTCTATACCCGCTATCCATATACCACTGACATCAGGTATAATGGCTTGTGCCGTTAAAATCAACATGCCAAACCCCGTTACATTTTGTAACATTTACCTCGAGAATGCACAGGGGATCACAGTCGAGGATCTGGAGTCCTTGACCAACCAACTACCCCGTAACACTATCTACGGCGGGGACTTCAACGCCCACAGCCCCCTATGGGGAAGTGAGCGTTGGAACCCCAGGGGACGGGCTCTTGCTGCCTGGATCGAAACGGGTCCCCTGTGCATGCTCGATGCCGGGGCCCCGACGCATCTTGGTTTCAATGGCTCCCTCTCAACTATAGATTTCACACTAGTTCCGTCGAGAATGGCGGGCCGCGTCACCTACTTCGCGCATGATAATCCAGAAGGAAGTGATCACTTTCCACTGATCCTAAAAACTGGTTTACAAACGGCTAGTTCACAGCCGATCAAGAAATTTCTGGATTATCATGCGAACTGGGAACGGTTCAGAGAGGTGGTTGAGGCGGAGGCCGTCCTACGTCCACCATCGACTAATGTTGAGAGGGAGACGGCACAAGTCACAAGGATCCTTAGGGTAGCAGCGGCAAGCAGCATGCCTGTCTCTCGCCCCCAAACCCGGTCACAACCAATTTGGATGAATTCTCGAATCCTCTTAAACATCAGGGATAAGAATAGAGCCTGGAAAACTTTCCAAAGGCACCCTACAGACGAAAATATGCGAATATACCGTAGGAAATCGGCACAAACCAAAAAACAGATTAAGGAGGCGAAAAGAGAAGCTTGGGTTGGTTTCGCCAACTCAATAGACCCCAACCTTAATCTGGCCGAGGCATGGAATAAGGTTAAATCCATCTCCGGCAACAGACCTCCTGGCCTGATTGCTAATTTAACAACTGATCGCATCCTAATAACGGATTCCATGGCCATTGCCCATCAGCTAGCCCATACGTGGACTAGCTACTCAAACGACAGTACGTTTAGCCCAGCAAACGTTCATGCTAAAAACAGCTGGTCCTTCACGGACAGGCCCTATTCCCCTGATCCCAACAGAAATCTGTCGTTCCCAATATCCCTTCGCGAACTGAGCGGCGTGCTCAGTAAGTGTAAGGGATCGGCTCCAGGACACGACAAAATCTCCTACCGAATGTTAAAAGAGACCCCTACCACCTTCAAAGAGAGATTAGTCTCTCTTTACAACCTCATGATAAGGAATTGCCGTTTTCCAAAGGTCTGGAAGAATGCAATCCTTATCCCCATTCGGAAGAAGAATATCAGTGCTGATGGCACTCTAACTCCTAGGGATCTACGTCCTATCTCACTGCTACCCTGCCTCTCGCGCCTCTTCGAAAAGATCATGTGCCAGAGACTCTCCTCGCTTCTCGAGGGGATTCTGTCAAAGGAGATTCACGGTTTCAGGAGATATAGGGGGACCACCTCGATGCTCCTGGAACTGGAAAACTCCGTTAAAAACATTTTCGACAAAAAGGGGGAACTTTTCCTCCTTTCGGCAGACATAGAGAAGGCCTATGACAGGGTGCGGTGGGATATTATAGCCACCCAGCTCCAGGTGTGGGGCGTTGATTCGAATTTCATCCACTTGGTAAAAAATTTCCTTTCTTCACGAACCCTTCAGGTTCGGGTTAATGGATTTACATCGTCACAGAGACCCATACAAAACGTCCTACCACAAGGCTCACCGCTATCTACTGCTCTTTTCAACACATTTATATCCTCCCTCATCCAAAGACTTAACGACATAAACGGACTTGACACGTACGTTTACGCAGACAACTTGATACTTACGACGACTTTAGACACACATAGAGAGGTACTGAGACGCAGCATCGCGGCAATGGACATCTGGTGCCACGAAACGGGAGCGATTATCCCACACGGAAAGATGGAATATTGCGTGTTCTCAAGAAAACGGCAGCCCCAACTCCGGGAACTAGAAATTGATGAGGACCACCTGGTAGCAAAAAATACCATCAAAATCCTGGGAATGGAACTCACAAGGAAGCTAAGCTGGGCAAACCACTGCCGGACCACCGCCGCAAAATTAGGAAGAATCAACAACTTGATCCGAGCCATAACCGCCAAGGGTAATGGCTCTCCGGTCCACGCCACCACGCATATTGCGAAAAGTTTGGTGAGGGGAACTAGCAATTACGGATTAACAATCTATGGCCAAGCACCCAAATGCTCCCTAACGCCGATCCAGACGGCCATCAACAGAGTGCTTCGGACAAGCTTCGGGGCGCTGAAGACTACGCCAGTTAAGGCACTATGGGTAGAAGCAGGACTGGAGGACATATGGACCAGAACAAAAACCGCAAGGCTAAGTCTCGCGGCAAAAAATATGATAGACTGGCGCAGACCTCACCATATGTCCATCCAGTACAGCCTGAACAACAACCCCCGACCGTCATGTAAGTCGGCCATCAAAGGAGCAGTGGAAGTTCTTATGGGTATGGGCTTCCAAATCCCCGCCCCTTGTCAACAACCGCTAGACACCATCCCCCCGAGCGTGAAGGAACAAAGGGTCTTCCAAAAACCACGTCAAACAAAATCTAGAGCCTCAAGAGAGGAGCTACGTCAGGATCATCTTGAACAGATCCTCAGGAACTCCGGTAGAACCATCCTATACACAGACGGCTCCAAGGAAGAGGGAAACGTGGGAGCGGCATTCACTGTCACCAGGAGCGGGACATCAATTACCGAGACGTGTTCTTTCACCCTAAGCGCGAACTCCTCAAGCTTCGAGGCGGAAATTTTCGCTCTATACAAAGCGATCGAGTACTGCAAAAAGCTAAACACCAACTCGACGATCTTCGCTGACGCCATGGGAGTCCTCCAGGCTATGAACAACCCGCACCCTAAGGAACCCCTCATAGGCCAACTACGTTCCACCCTCCTCATGGCCAGAGGAAAGATAAGGGTCAAGTGGGTCCCTGCGCATGTGGGGATCTTTGGCAACGAAGCAGCGGACAGAGCGGCTAAAGAAGCCAGCACCAACAGCACGGCGGATCGAATACACGTTCCTGAATGTATCAGCATCCTGAGCAGATCCGGCAGAAGACAAATAAGAGAAGAGTACGTGGCTGGCTGGCGTAGGTCTAACACCTTCCACGCGCAGCACGCCCCATCAGAAATACCACCGCAATATCATAGAGAACTCACAAGACGGGAAGGAAGGATGATCTTCCGACTGAGGATGGGACACTGCCTTCTTACAAAAGCACACCTTTTCTCAAGATCACCCCACCCGGGGTGTATCGATTGCCAGGTCCCCCTGACGATCCGACACATTTTGGCAGAGTGTCCAAACACGGCGGCAACCCTAGGATCGGCCATCCCACCTTTGGCTGAATTACTAAACCCGGCTCACCCAGATCTGCTATTAGAGTTAATTAAAAAACTAAACCTGACTCACCTTATCTAGGAAGAAACGATCCTTTTTGTTATATCTTAAAAACCTAATTTTTGCTGAATTTTTTGTGGAATGTCCTGATAAAACAAAATAACATAAAAATGTGAATTAAGCTAGGTTAGAAATCCAAAAAATGTCTGTTAAATTCTTTAAGGAATGTATTATATTTTAAAACAAAACAACACAAAAACTGAATTACACTATTTTAGAAATCGTAGTTTTAAGCTAGCTAGCCAGAATAGCCTGGGGTGTAATCCACAATGTCATGTAAGATCCCAACTGAAACGAGAAAGAGGATTAATGAAAAGGGAATTTGAACAATACGATTAGGCAGGAAGCGCCATATGGTCGCCGCTACCGAGAGCGCTTATTAGAGCAGGGCAGTAGGGCACCTCTGTATCTGTTCTTGTTAAATAAATAAATAAATGAAAGGGCTTGTTGAGAGTAACTCGAAAATAATGTGACGTCATTCTAAATCCAATATGGCGGAACATCCAAGATGGCGGAATAGTTATTTTTTATGCACTTCTACAATATGGGTATCAAATGAAAGGGCTTGTTGAGAGTAACTCGAAAATAATGTGACGTCATTCTAAATCCAATATGGCGGAACATCCAAGATGGCGGAATAGTTATTTTTTATGCACTTCTACAATATGGGTATCAAATGAAAGGGCTTGTTGAGAGTAACTCGAAAATAATGTGACGTCATTCTAAATCCAATATGGCGGAACATCCAAGATGGCGGAATAGTTATTTTTTATGCACTTCTACAATATGGGTATCAAATGAAAGGGCTTGTTGAGAGTAACTCGAAAATAATGTGACGTCATTCTAAATCCAATATGGCGGAACATCCAAGATGGCGGAATAGTTATTTTTTATGCACTTCTACAATATGGGTATCAAATGAAAGGGCTTGTTGAGAGTAACTCGAAAATAATGTGACGTCATTCTAAATCCAATATGGCGGAACATCCAAGATGGCGGAATAGTTATTTTTTATGCACTTCTACAATATGGGTATCAAATGAAAGGGCTTGTTGAGAGTAACTCGAAAATAATGTGACGTCATTCTAAATCCAATATGGCGGAACATCCAAGATGGCGGAATAGTTATTTTTTATGCACTTCTACAATATGGGTATCAAAAGAAAGGGCTTGTTGAGAGTAACTCGAAAATAATGTGACGTCATTCTAAATCCAATATGGCGGAACATCCAAGATGGCGGAATAGTTATTTTTTATGCACTTCTACAATATGGGTATCAAATGAAAGGGCTTGTTGAGAGTAACTCGAAAATAATGTGACGTCATTCTAAATCCAATATGGCGGAACATCCAAGATGGCGGAATAGTTATTTTTTATGCACTTCTACAATATGGGTATCAAATGAAAGGGCTTGTTGAGAGTAACTCGAAAATAATGTGACGTCATTCTAAATCCAATATGGCGGAACATCCAAGATGGCGGAATAGTTATTTTTTATGCACTTCTACAATATGGGTATCAAATGAAAGGGCTTGTTGAGAGTAACTCGAAAATAATGTGACGTCATTCTAAATCCAATATGGCGGAACATCCAAGATGGCGGAATAGTTATTTTTTATGCACTTCTACAATATGGGTATCAAATGAAAGGGCTTGTTGAGAGTAACTCGAAAATAATGTGACGTCATTCTAAATCCAATATGGCGGAACATCGAAGATGGCGGAATAGTTATTTTTTATGCACTTCTACAATATGGGTATCAAATGAAAGGGCTTGTTGAGAGTAACTCGAAAATAATGTGACGTCATTCTAAATCCAATATGGCGGAACATCCAAGATGGCGGAATAGTTATTTTTTATGCACTTCTACAATATGGGTATCAAATGAAAGGGCTTGTTGAGAGTAACTCGAAAATAATGTGACGTCATTCTAAATCCAATATGGCGGAACATCCAAGATGGCGGAATAGTTATTTTTTATGCACTTCTACAATATGGGTATCAAATGAAAGGGCTTGTTGAGAGTAACTCGAAAATAATGTGACGTCATTCTAAATCCAATATGGCGGAACATCCAAGATGGCGGAATAGTTTTTTTTTATGCACTTCTACAATATGGGTATCAAATGAAAGGGCTTGTTGAGAGTAACTCGAAAATAATGTGACGTCATTCTAAATCCAATATGGCGGAACATCCAAGATGGCGGAATAGTTATTTTTTATGCACTTCTACAATATGGGTATCAAATGAAAGGGCTTGTTGAGAGTAACTCGAAAATAATGTGACGTCATTCTAAATCCAATATGGCGGAACATCCAAGATGGCGGAATAGTTATTTTTTATGCACTTCTACAATATGGGTATCAAATGAAAGGGCTTGTTGAGAGTAACTCGAAAATAATGTGACGTCATTCTAAATCCAATATGGCGGAACATCCAAGATGGCGGAATAGTTATTTTTTATGCACTTCTACAATATGGGTATCAAATGAAAGGGCTTGTTGAGAGTAACTCGAAAATAATGTGACGTCATTCTAAATCCAATATGGCGGAACATCCAAGATGGCGGAATAGTTATTTTTTATGCACTTCTACAATATGGGTATCAAATGAAAGGGCTTGTTGAGAGTAACTCGAAAATAATGTGACGTCATTCTAAATCCAATATGGCGGAACATCCAAGATGGCCAGTCGGTGTCTAACCTCGCTGAGCGAAGCATCGATCGTGACGGTATTTGGAGAGTTAACCTGTTATACAGTCGGAACGCCAAGGAATCTTCAGGGATCCATTCAGATCGCCAGCGGAGGATTTTGCCATTCCCCAGGGATCGCCAAACCGCCGGCCGGAGTGCGGATTTCATCAAGTTACGACGAGGTAACCAAGCAAAATCTTGAAGTGGTAGCGGCCTCAGAAGCAGCTGTCAGTGGACGGCCATCACCGCGCCTTTTGGCGCATGTCATAAAATTGCTCTCTACTGGGGAGCGTTCATTCAATAAACTAACTAAACCGAACAGACGGTGACAGATAAACTGTTATACTAATTACAACCTTACTAACCTGTCTTTTTCTTTTCACATTTATTTATTAAAATTACTAAAATACTAACAAAACCTAGGAAATAGAAAGAACAACCATGGCGGCTGGCCCCGCCAGCCCCAACCGTTTCGCCCTGCTGGAAGAGCCACCCGGACCCAGCAAAAAGGCCAGGCGACAAACAACGAAAACAATGTCATTACATGAATTTAATTTCCCAGCCCTCCCTGAAATACACCAAAAAGCTATCGACTTGGCTGCTCAGCCAAAGTTCTTAATTATCCAGTCAGTAAATGAAAATAAACCCATGAGGGCGTACAACCCCTTCCTTGTGAGGAAAGGAGTGGATGCCATCTCAACTAAGTTCCAGTCGGCAAGCTACCAAAGGGACGGCTCGCTCGTACTTTTGGTGGACAATTCTAAAATAGCTGAGATTTTCCTCAACTCTAAAACCATAGCTGGCATCGAAGTCAATATTACACTCCACCCTACCCTTAACTGCGTCAAGGGGACTATCTTCTCCAGTGACTTCATTGGGCTATCCAATGAGGAGCTCCTGGAAGAATTTGCCCCACAGGGAGTTACAGATGTGTATCAGACCACGGAACTGGACAGACGAGATGAAGCCAAACAGAAGAGGATCCCATCAGGGCTTCTCATACTAACTTTCAACGCGTACCAACTTCCTAAAGAAGTTAAGGGCGCGTGGAAGAACCTGCCTGTTAGAGAGTATTTTCCCCTACCTATGAGGTGCCGGCGATGCCAGAAATTGGGTCATACCCAGAAGCACTGTAACAGTCTGGGAGAAACCTGCAGCACCTGCGGACTCCCTTCCCCCCACAACGACGCATGCAGTCGTAAGTACTGTGTGAACTGCTACACCGTAGGGCATGAGTCTCATAGCAGAAAATGTCCAGAATTTACAAAGCATTTCGAAATTCTGAAAATTAAAACGACCATAAAATGTACCCAAGCTGAGGCAAGGAAAATATTTCAAGAAAATCAAAAGAACCTACCCCTGGTATCGTTTGCTCAGGTCGCAGCTGCCAGTGGTGTAGCGACCCCGAATAATTCCACACCCCCCCAGCATGCTAACCCTTCCCCAACAGTTACCCAAGCAACTGCAAACGTCACAAAAACCAAAACAACGAAAAAAGAAAACTCACAAACACAAACCTCCCCCGAACGAAATAGAATACCAAAAAAATTACAACTCACCCCGGAGAGCAGAGCCGTAGTTACGGATTTCTCTGCTGCTGTTGACTCGCTACTGAAACCAGTAGCCAAGTCACAATTGGGCCTGATAAAGGACCCTACAACCCACAACCCAATTAAAACAAACACCGATAACATAAACAAATTTCTAAAGAAAAGAAAGTCTAAAAATAACAAGAAAAAACAAAAACAATCTGTCTCCGAAGATTCGGACGATTCTACTCCAGATGTGGAATTTACGTCCCTCTCGGACTCAGACTCCATTCCCAAAAAAACCAAAACCACCAAACTGGAGGTCTAACCCCCTCCCCCCTCAATAATGTTTGATGTGCAACAACGACCCAAATACCTGCGCCCCCACTCAGGAGGTCACGATCCTCCAGTGGAATATTAGAGGGCTCCACAATAATAGACCCAGTCTCGACCTGTTAATAAGTAGGTACAGACCGAAGATCATCCTGCTGCAGGAGACTAATATTCTGCTGGAGGAACAGCCAGACAGATTAGGGACCTATCAGTACTTCGGCTATAACACCCCGAGGGAAACCAGGCATGGCGGCGTGGCCATTCTCATCCACAGCTCCATCCCGGCCACCCAGATAACCCTGAACTGCCCCATAATGGCCTGCGCTGTCTCCCTGGAGGCGCTAGGGCCCATGACACTAGCGTCAGTATATCTAGAGCACCATCAGAGGATCACAGTGGGCGACTTGGAATCCATGGCTCGCCAGCTACCCCCCAACACCATTTATGGTGGCGATCTCAACGCTCACAGTCCCATTTGGGGCTCGGAGCGCTGGGACCGAAGGGGGAGGCGGGTAGCCGAATGGGTCGATAGACACCCACTGTGCATCCTCAACGATGGCTCCCCCACCTTCTTATCAGGACATGGGACCATGTCATGTATCGATCTTACGCTAGTCCCCCCTCACATGGCCCCCCGGCTTAATTGGAGTGTCCACGACAACCCTGAAAATAGCGACCATTTCCCAATCATCCTTTCGACCAATTTCAAAATAGGCCGAAGCAAACCTCTGGCCAGATTCATTGAATCCAAGGCTAAGTGGGAAAAATTCAGAGCTGTCGTGAACAAAGAACTCCAACTCCGCCCTACCTCTAAAAACACCAACAGGGAGGCAGCGCAGCTCACCAGGGGCATAAGAGTGGCCGCGGCTGAGAGCATGCCAACCGCCACCCCTCTACCACCAACTCAACCAGCTTGGATGAATGGCTTCATCCTCTCAAAAATCAGGGAGAAGAACAGGGCCTGGAAGAAATACCAAAGGCATCCTACGACGGACAACCTGCATGATTATCGTAGGAAATCGGCAACCGCCAAAAACCTGGTTAAGGAGGCGAAGGAATCCACCTGGGCTACCTTCGCCGAATCAATTGATCCTAGCCTTAACCTAGCCGATGCATGGAGGAAGGTTAAATCCATCTCCGGCAATAGGCAGAACAGCCTGATTGCTAATTTAACAACTAACGGCAGAACCTACAATGACTCCATGCAAATTGCCTTCCAGCTAGCCCAGTCATGGTCTAGCTATTCCAGCGACAAATCATTTAGCCCAGAACTAATCAACCGCAGAGATAACTGGTCCTACACGGACAGGCCCCTTCCCCCTGACCAACGTCGCAGCATCACCTTCCCGGTATCCCTTCACGAGCTAGGCCAAGCGCTCAGCAAGTGTAAGGGATCGGCGCCAGGGCATGATAAGATTTCTTACAGGATGATAAAAGAAGCCCCTGATCTGTTCAAGGAGAGACTGGTCTCCTTGTACAACAACATCCTGCAAAGCAGCATCTTTCCACAAGCCTGGAAAAATGCTGTGCAGATCCCAATCCGTAAGAGAAACTTATCCAACGCAAATATCACCCCAAGGGATCTACGCCCGATATCCCTGCTACCCTGTATGTCCCGCCTCCTAGAGAAAATCCTCGGCCGCCGCCTGGGAGATTTAATTAACCACCTGCTTCCGGAAAGCATCTACGGCTTCAGACAATACAGAGGAACGGCTTCCCTCCTCCTGGAGCTTGAAGCCAGCATCACCTCCTCTTTCATGCTCCGAAAAAACGTCCATCTCCTAGCGGTGGACGTTGAAAAGGCATACGACAGGGTCCGCAGGGATGTTATCGCCAACCAGCTAAATAGCTGGGATTTCGATGAGCCATCCACCAAGCTGATCAACAATTTCCTCACAGGCCGTACTATGCAGGTGCGGGTCAACGGCTTTACGTCAAACATCACGAGAATTTCGAATATTTTACCTCAGGGATCCCCCCTCTCCCCGACCCTCTTCAACACGTACATCACATCCCTTATCACCCAACTGAATAACATTAACGGACTCAAGACGTACGCCTACGCCGACAACATACTGATAACGACAGACGCCAACCCACATACAGACATTTTAAGAAGAGCCACCACAAGATTAGCCATATGGGAGTACGACACCGGCGCGAGAATCCCCATGGACAAAGCGGAAGCCACGGTCTTCACGAGAAGCAGAACTCAAACACCTACCAGACTGGAGGCGGGGGACCACCAGATCCCCATCAGCAGCCCCCAAAAGATCCTTGGAGTCTTATTTACCAAGGACTTAAGATGGACAGCCCACTGTAACACCATCTCCAGGAAACTGGACAAAATAAATAACCTTCTCAGAGCTATAGCAGCTAGGAAGCAAGGAGCCCCCATGCACGCTACCATTCATATCGCCAGGGTCCTTCTCGAGGGGACCACTAACTACGCCCTCCCTTTGTACGCTTCGACAACCCAGAGCAACCTTAAAAAAATACAAACAGCGGCGAATAAGATACTCAGGACGGCTATGGGAGCCCTAAGATCAACCCCAATTAGAGCCCTCTGGCTAGAGAGTGGCTGCCTCCCCATACAAAGCAGGGCCGATAAGGCCAGGGTCAAACTCGCAGCCTGGAACTGGCTGGATCCGGACAGACCGCACCATCACACCCTCAGAAGACTGGACAACTCTATCACCACCCCCAGGAGAACCCCAGCTCTTCTCATAGCCTTAGGTATAGCTAGGGCCTTAATTGTAAACCTTCCGGATCCCAACTCCCTAACACCCCCCCTCCCGGCTACGCCCCAGCGGGTCCCCTTTCGCCCCCTAGCGCGGATAGGCAGGGCCAATAGGAAAAATACTTCAAACCAGGAGTTCCTGACAACCCATGCGGCAGAAATTGACCACCCCCATCGGACGAATATCTATACTGATGGGTCCAAGGCCCAGGACCACGTTGCAGCGGCCTTTGTTGTATATCCTCAAGGTGCCGGAGGCCCCTCACAACACAGTCGCTTCAAATTACCAACGGAAGCATCCAGCTATGAGGCTGAAATGATGGCCATCTGGAAGGCCATCAACTTCGCCTCAACTTGTGACACCCCAGTTACCATCTACTCCGACTCCAAGGCCACTCTGATGGCCATTAACAACCCTAGGGCATCGGAGCCATTAATCAAGGCCTGCCAAGCTCTTCTACATAGAGCCCAACAGCCCATCAACCTGGAGTGGATACCTGCCCACATTGGAATCACAGGAAACGAAGCGGCAGATAACCTGGCCAAAGAAACCTTCCACCAGCAACAGCCCATAGAACCACTCCCAGCGGCCTCCTTCATATACCGCCTGTGCCGGCACAAGCTGCAGGATCGAGTACAACAGGCCTGGTCGAACGAACACACATTCCTGGCATCCCATTGGAAGATAGCCGAGTCGCCGATCTACAGTAAGGATCTCACCAGAGCAGAAGGAATTCAGCTCTTCCGCGCGAGAACCGGGCACACCCTGCCCACTCATGGACACCATTTCGCCAGAGGTCCCCGCAACGGATGCTCCCACTGCCAGGTACCACTCAGCATCAAGCATCTCCTGGAGGAATGCCCTGATACTTACCGAACCTTAGGGGAACCCCCGCCACCTCTTCCTATACTGCTCAACCCATCAAACCCAAGAAAATTCCTGTCAATCCTGGAAAAAATTAACTTCCTACACAAACTATAATTAGCCAGGCTTACACAGGATATTCAGAGCAGCTAGCACAGTAATTAGTAGGCACCACCAAATACACTGAAATTTAATATTATCATAATTAACCTTAATAATCTCACCTTTTTTTTCAACACATGAATATGTAATTTTGTTTTTGCCTTATTTTTTCTCTTAATTTTCTTTTGCTTTTATTATCTTAACAATATATCTTAACTAATTTCTCCATCTATACGAATATATTTAGTTTAAGTACTTAACATACTATATCTTAACAATAACTTTAACTATTACCATGAAAATAAGAATACTAGCCAGGTACTCATAAGTTTACGCAATCAACACATGAATATTTAATTTTGTTTTTGCCTTATTTTTCCCCTTAATTTCTTTTTGCTTTTATTATCTTAACACTATATCTTAATTAATTTCTCCATTTATACGAATGTGTATAATTTAAGTGCTTAACATACTGTATCTTAACAATAACTTCAACTATGATCATGAAAATAAGAATACTAGCTAGGTAGTCATAAGTTTACGCAGGTGCGCCATATGGGCTGTGTCCCCGAGAGCGCCAGCCTTCATTTCAGGCCTAGAATAAGTCTTCTTTGTCCTGGAAATAAATAAATAAATAAATAATAAATAATCCAAGATGGCGGAATAGTTATTTTTTATGCACTTCAACAATATGGGTATCAAATGAAAGGGCTTGTTGAGAGTAACTCGAAAATAATGTGACGTCATTCTAAATCCAATATGGCGGAACATCCAAGATGGCGGAATAGTTATTTTATATGCACTTCTACAATATGGGTATCAAATGAAAGGGCTTGTTGAGAGTAACTCGAAAATAATGTGACGTCATTCTAAATCCAATATGGCGGAACATCCAAGATGGCGGAATAGTTATTTTTTATGCACTTCTACAATATGGGTATCAAATGAAAGGGCTTGTTGAGAGTAACTCGAAAATAATGTGACGTCATTCTAAATCCAATATGGCGGAACATCCAAGATGGCGGAATAGTTATTTTTTATGCACTTCTACAATATGGGTATCAAATGAAAGGGCTTGTTGAGAGTAACTCGAAAATAATGTGACGTCATTCTAAATCCAATATGGCGGAACATCCAAGATGGCGGAATAGTTATTTTTTATGCACTTCTACAATATGGGTATCAAATGAAAGGGCTTGTTGAGAGTAACTCGAAAATAATGTGACGTCATTCTAAATCCAATATGGCGGAACATCCAAGATGGCGGAATAGTTATTTTTTATGCACTTCTACAATATGGGTATCAAATGAAAGGGCTTGTTGAGAGTAACTCGAAAATAATGTGACGTCATTCTAAAGCCAATATGGCGGAACATCCAAGATGGCGGAATAGTTATTTTTTATGCACTTCTACAATATGGGTATCAAATGAAAGGGCTTGTTGAGAGTAACTCGAAAATAATGTGACGTCATTCTAAATCCAATATGGCGGAACATCCAAGATGGCGGAATAGTTATTTTTTATGCACTTCTACAATATGGGTATCAAATGAAAGGGCTTGTTGAGTGTAACTCGAAAATAATGTGACGTCATTCTAAATCCAATATGGCGGAACATCCAAGATGGCGGAATAGTTATTTTTTATGCACTTCTACAATATGGGTATCAAATGAAAGGGCTTGTTGAGAGTAACTCGAAAATAATGTGACGTCATTCTAAATCCAATATGGCGGAACATCCAAGATGGCGGAATAGTTATTTTTTATGCACTTCTACAATATGGGTATCAAATGAAAGGGCTTGTTGAGAGTAACTCGAAAATAATGTGACGTCATTCTAAATCCAATATGGCGGAACATCCAAGATGGCGGAATAGTTATTTTTTATGCACTTCTACAATATGGGTATCAAATGAAAGGGCTTGTTGAGAGTAACTCGAAAATAATGTGACGTCATTCTAAATCCAATATGGCGGAACATCCAAGATGGCGGAATAGTTATTTTTTATGCACTTCTACAATATGGGTATCAAATGAAAGGGCTTGTTGAGAGTAACTCGAAAATAATGTGACGTCATTCTAAATCCAATATGGCGGAACATCCAAGATGGCGGAATAGTTATTTTTTATGCACTTCTACAATATGGGTATCAAATGAAAGGGCTTGTTGAGAGTAACTCGAAAATAATGTGACGTCATTCTAAATCCAATATGGCGGAACATCCAAGATGGCGGAATAGTTATTTTTTATGCACTTCTACAATATGGGTATCAAATGAAAGGGCTTGTTGAGAGTAACTCGAAAATAATGTGACGTCATTCTAAATCCAATATGGCGGAACATCCAAGATGGCGGAATAGTTATTTTTTATGCACTTCTACAATATGGGTATCAAATGAAAGGGCTTGTTGAGAGTAACTCGAAAATAATGTGACGTCATTCTAAATCCAATATGGCGGAACATCCAAGATGGCGGAATAGTTATTTTTTATGCACTTCTACAATATGGGTATCAAATGAAAGGGCTTGTTGAGAGTAACTCGAAAATAATGTGACGTCATTCTAAATCCAATATGGCGGAACATCCAAGATGGCGGAATAGTTATTTTTTATGCACTTCTACAATATGGGTATCAAATGAAAGGGCTTGTTGAGAGTAACTCGAAAATAATGTGACGTCATTCTAAATCCAATATGGCGGAACATCCAAGATGGCGGAATAGTTATTTTTTATGCACTTCTACAATATGGGTATCAAATGAAAGGGCTTGTTGAGAGTAACTCGAAAATAATGTGACGTCATTCTAAATCCAATATGGCGGAACATCCAAGATGGCGGAATAGTTATTTTTTATGCACTTCTACAATATGGGTATCAAATGAAAGGGCTTGTTGAGAGTAACTCGAAAATAATGTGACGTCATTCTAAATCCAATATGGCGGAACATCCAAGATGGCGGAATAGTTATTTTTTATGCACTTCTACAATATGGGTATCAAATGAAAGGGCTTGTTGAGAGTAACTCGAAAATAATGTGACGTCATTCTAAATCCAATATGGCGGAACATCCAAGATGGCGGAATAGTTATTTTTTATGCACTTCTACAATATGGGTATCAAATGAAAGGGCTTGTTGAGAGTAACTCGAAAATAATGTGACGTCATTCTAAATCCAATATGGCGGAACATCCAAGATGGCGGAATAGTTATTTTTTATGCACTTCTACAATATGGGTATCAAATGAAAGGGCTTGTTGAGAGTAACTCGAAAATAATGTGACGTCATTCTAAATCCAATATGGCGGAACATCCAAGATGGCGGAATAGTTATTTTTTATGCACTTCTACAATATGGGTATCAAATGAAAGGGCTTGTTGAGAGTAACTCGAAAATAATGTGACGTCATTCTAAATCCAATATGGCGGAACATCCAAGATGGCGGAATAGTTATTTTTTATGCACTTCTACAATATGGGTATCAAATGAAAGGGCTTGTTGAGAGTAACTCGAAAATAATGTGACGTCATTCTAAATCCAATATGGCGGAACATCCAAGATGGCGGAATAGTTATTTTTTATGCACTTCTACAATATGGGTATCAAATGAAAGGGCTTGTTGAGAGTAACTCGAAAATAATGTGACGTCATTCTAAATCCAATATGGCGGAACATCCAAGATGGCGGAATAGTTATTTTTTATGCACTTCTACAATATGGGTATCAAATGAAAGGGCTTGTTGAGAGTAACTCGAAAATAATGTGACGTCATTCTAAATCCAATATGGCGGAACATCCAAGATGGCGGAATAGTTATTTTTTATGCACTTCTACAATATGGGTATCAAATGAAAGGGCTTGTTGAGAGTAACTCGAAAATAATGTGACGTCATTCTAAATCCAATATGGCGGAACATCCAAGATGGCGGAATAGTTATTTTTTATGCACTTCTACAATATGGGTATCAAATGAAAGGGCTTGTTGAGAGTAACTCGAAAATAATGTGACGTCATTCTAAATCCAATATGGCGGAACATCCAAGATGGCGGAATAGTTATTTTTTATGCACTTCTACAATATGGGTATCAAATGAAAGGGCTTGTTGAGAGTAACTCGAAAATAATGTGACGTCATTCTAAATCCAATATGGCGGAACATCCAAGATGGCGGAATAGTTATTTTTTATGCACTTCTACAATATGGGTATCAAATGAAAGGGCTTGTTGAGAGTAACTCGAAAATAATGTGACGTCATTCTAAATCCAATATGGCGGAACATCCAAGATGGCGGAATAGTTATTTTTTATGCACTTCTACAATATGGGTATCAAATGAAAGGGCTTGTTGAGAGTAACTCGAAAATAATGTGACGTCATTCTAAATCCAATATGGCGGAACATCCAAGATGGCGGAATAGTTATTTTTTATGCACTTCTACAATATGGGTATCAAATGAAAGGGCTTGTTGAGAGTAACTCGAAAATAATGTGACGTCATTCTAAATCCAATATGGCGGAACATCCAAGATGGCGGAATAGTTATTTTTTATGCACTTCTACAATATGGGTATCAAATGAAAGGGCTTGTTGAGAGTAACTCGAAAATAATGTGACGTCATTCTAAATCCAATATGGCGGAAGATCCAAGATGGCGGAATAGTTATTTTTTATGCACTTCTACAATATGGGTATCAAATGAAAGGGCTTGTTGAGAGTAACTCGAAAATAATGTGACGTCATTCTAAATCCAATATGGCGGAACATCCAAGATGGCGGAATAGTTATTTTTTATGCACTTCTACAATATGGGTATCAAATGAAAGGGCTTGTTGAGAGTAACTCGAAAATAATGTGACGTCATTCTAAATCCAATATGGCGGAACATCCAAGATGGCGGAATAGTTATTTTTTATGCACTTCTACAATATGGGTATCAAATGAAAGGGCTTGTTGAGAGTAACTCGAAAATAATGTGACGTCATTCTAAATCCAATATGGCGGAACATCCAAGATGGCGGAATAGTTATTTTTTATGCACTTCTACAATATGGGTATCAAATGAAAGGGCTTGTTGAGAGTAACTCGAAAATAATGTGACGTCATTCTAAATCCAATATGGCGGAACATCCAAGATGGCGGAATAGTTATTTTTTATGCACTTCTACAATATGGGTATCAAATGAAAGGGCTTGTTGAGAGTAACTCGAAAATAATGTGACGTCATTCTAAATCCAATATGGCGGAACATCCAAGATGGCGGAATAGTTATTTTTTATGCACTTCTACAATATGGGTATCAAATGAAAGGGCTTGTTGAGAGTAACTCGAAAATAATGTGACGTCATTCTAAATCCAATATGGCGGAACATCCAAGATGGCGGAATAGTTATTTTTTATGCACTTCTACAATATGGGTATCAAATGAAAGGGCTTGTTGAGAGTAACTCGAAAATAATGTGACGTCATTCTAAATCCAATATGGCGGAACATCCAAGATGGCGGAATAGTTATTTTTTATGCACTTCTACAATATGGGTATCAAATGAAAGGGCTTGTTGAGAGTAACTCGAAAATAATGTGACGTCATTCTAAATCCAATATGGCGGAACATCCAAGATGGCGGAATAGTTATTTTTTATGCACTTCTACAATATGGGTATCAAATGAAAGGGCTTGTTGAGAGTAACTCGAAAATAATGTGACGTCATTCTAAATCCAATATGGCGGAACATCCAAGATGGCGGAATAGTTATTTTTTATGCACTTCTACAATATGGGTATCAAATGAAAGGGCTTGTTGAGAGTAACTCGAAAATAATGTGACGTCATTCTAAATCCAATATGGCGGAACATCCAAGATGGCGGAATAGTTATTTTTTATGCACTTCTACAATATGGGTATCAAATGAAAGGGCTTGTTGAGAGTAACTCGAAAATAATGTGACGTCATTCTAAATCCAATATGGCGGAACATCCAAGATGGCGGAATAGTTATTTTTTATGCACTTCTACAATATGGGTATCAAATGAAAGGGCTTGTTGAGAGTAACTCGAAAATAATGTGACGTCATTCTAAATCCAATATGGCGGAACATCCAAGATGGCGGAATAGTTATTTTTTATGCACTTCTACAATATGGGTATCAAATGAAAGGGCTTGTTGAGAGTAACTCGAAAATAATGTGACGTCATTCTAAATCCAATATGGCGGAACATCCAAGATGGCGGAATAGTTATTTTTTATGCACTTCTACAATATGGGTATCAAATGAAAGGGCTTGTTGAGAGTAACTCGAAAATAATGTGACGTCATTCTAAATCCAATATGGCGGAACATCCAAGATGGCGGAATAGTTATTTTTTATGCACTTCTACAATATGGGTATCAAATGAAAGGGCTTGTTGAGAGTAACTCGAAAATAATGTGACGTCATTCTAAATCCAATATGGCGGAACATCCAAGATGGCGGAATAGTTATTTTTTATGCACTTCTACAATATGGGTATCAAATGAAAGGGCTTGTTGAGAGTAACTCGAAAATAATGTGACGTCATTCTAAATCCAATATGGCGGAACATCCAAGATGGCGGAATAGTTATTTTTTATGCACTTCTACAATATGGGTATCAAATGAAAGGGCTTGTTGAGAGTAACTCGAAAATAATGTGACGTCATTCTAAATCCAATATGGCGGAACATCCAAGATGGCGGAATAGTTATTTTTTATGCACTTCTACAATATGGGTATCAAATGAAAGGGCTTGTTGAGAGTAACTCGAAAATAATGTGACGTCATTCTAAATCCAATATGGCGGAACATCCAAGATGGCGGAATAGTTATTTTTTATGCACTTCTACAATATGGGTATCAAATGAAAGGGCTTGTTGAGAGTAACTCGAAAATAATGTGACGTCATTCTAAATCCAATATGGCGGAACATCCAAGATGGCGGAATAGTTATTTTTTATGCACTTCTACAATATGGGTATCAAATGAAAGGGCTTGTTGAGAGTAACTCGAAAATAATGTGACGTCATTCTAAATCCAATATGGCGGAACATCCAAGATGGCGGAATAGTTATTTTTTATGCACTTCTACAATATGGGTATCAAATGAAAGGGCTTGTTGAGAGTAACTCGAAAATAATGTGACGTCATTCTAAATCCAATATGGCGGAACATCCAAGATGGCGGAATAGTTATTTTTTATGCACTTCTACAATATGGGTATCAAATGAAAGGGCTTGTTGAGAGTAACTCGAAAATAATGTGACGTCATTCTAAATCCAATATGGCGGAACATCCAAGATGGCGGAATAGTTATTTTTTATGCACTTCTACAATATGGGTATCAAATGAAAGGGCTTGTTGAGAGTAACTCGAAAATAATGTGACGTCATTCTAAATCCAATATGGCGGAAGATCCAAGATGGCGGAATAGTTATTTTTTATGCACTTCTACAATATGGGTATCAAATGAAAGGGCTTGTTGAGAGTAACTCGAAAATAATGTGACGTCATTCTAAATCCAATATGGCGGAACATCCAAGATGGCGGAATAGTTATTTTTTATGCACTTCTACAATATGGGTATCAAATGAAAGGGCTTGTTGAGAGTAACTCGAAAATAATGTGACGTCATTCTAAATCCAATATGGCGGAACATCCAAGATGGCGGAATAGTTATTTTTTATGCACTTCTACAATATGGGTATCAAATGAAAGGGCTTGTTGAGAGTAACTCGAAAATAATGTGACGTCATTCTAAATCCAATATGGCGGAACATCCAAGATGGCGGAATAGTTATTTTTTATGCACTTCTACAATATGGGTATCAAATGAAAGGGCTTGTTGAGAGTAACTCGAAAATAATGTGACGTCATTCTAAATCCAATATGGCGGAACATCCAAGATGGCGGAATAGTTATTTTTTATGCACTTCTACAATATGGGTATCAAATGAAAGGGCTTGTTGAGAGTAACTCGAAAATAATGTGACGTCATTCTAAATCCAATATGGCGGAACATCCAAGATGGCGGAATAGTTATTTTTTATGCACTTCTACAATATGGGTATCAAATGAAAGGGCTTGTTGAGAGTAACTCGAAAATAATGTGACGTCATTCTAAATCCAATATGGCGGAACATCCAAGATGGCGGAATAGTTATTTTTTATGCACTTCTACAATATGGGTATCAAATGAAAGGGCTTGTTGAGAGTAACTCGAAAATAATGTGACGTCATTCTAAATCCAATATGGCGGAACATCCAAGATGGCGGAATAGTTATTTTTTATGCACTTCTACAATATGGGTATCAAATGAAAGGGCTTGTTGAGAGTAACTCGAAAATAATGTGACGTCATTCTAAATCCAATATGGCGGAACATCCAAGATGGCGGAATAGTTATTTTTTATGCACTTCTACAATATGGGTATCAAATGAAAGGGCTTGTTGAGAGTAACTCGAAAATAATGTGACGTCATTCTAAATCCAATATGGCGGAACATCCAAGATGGCGGAATAGTTATTTTTTATGCACTTCTACAATATGGGTATCAAATGAAAGGGCTTGTTGAGAGTAACTCGAAAATAATGTGACGTCATTCTAAATCCAATATGGCGGAACATCCAAGATGGCGGAATAGTTATTTTTTATGCACTTCTACAATATGGGTATCAAATGAAAGGGCTTGTTGAGAGTAACTCGAAAATAATGTGACGTCATTCTAAATCCAATATGGCGGAACATCCAAGATGGCGGAATAGTTATTTTTTATGCACTTCTACAATATGGGTATCAAATGAAAGGGCTTGTTGAGAGTAACTCGAAAATAATGTGACGTCATTCTAAATCCAATATGGCGGAACATCCAAGATGGCGGAATAGTTATTTTTTATGCACTTCTACAATATGGGTATCAAATGAAAGGGCTTGTTGAGAGTAACTCGAAAATAATGTGACGTCATTCTAAATCCAATATGGCGGAACATCCAAGATGGCGGAATAGTTATTTTTTATGCACTTCTACAATATGGGTATCAAATGAAAGGGCTTGTTGAGAGTAACTCGAAAATAATGTGACGTCATTCTAAATCCAATATGGCGGAACATCCAAGATGGCGGAATAGTTATTTTTTATGCACTTCTACAATATGGGTATCAAATGAAAGGGCTTGTTGAGAGTAACTCGAAAATAATGTGACGTCATTCTAAATCCAATATGGCGGAACATCCAAGATGGCGGAATAGTTATTTTTTATGCACTTCTACAATATGGGTATCAAATGAAAGGGCTTGTTGAGAGTAACTCGAAAATAATGTGACGTCATTCTAAATCCAATATGGCGGAACATCCAAGATGGCGGAATAGTTATTTTTTATGCACTTCTACAATATGGGTATCAAATGCAAGGGCTTGTTGAGAGTAACTCGAAAATAATGTGACGTCATTCTAAATCCAATATGGCGGAAGATCCAAGATGGCGGAATAGTTATTTTTTATGCACTTCTACAATATGGGTATCAAATGCAAGGGCTTGTTGAGAGTAACTCGAAAATAATGTGACGTCATTCTAAATCCAATATGGCGGAACATCCAAGATGGCGGAATAGTTATTTTTTATGCACTTCTACAATATGGGTATCAAATGAAAGGGCTTGTTGAGAGTAACTCGAAAATAATGTGACGTCATTCTAAATCCAATATGGCGGAACATCCAAGATGGCGGAATAGTTATTTTTTATGCACTTCTACAATATGGGTATCAAATGAAAGGGCTTGTTGAGAGTAACTCGAAAATAATGTGACGTCATTCTAAATCCAATATGGCGGAACATCCAAGATGGCGGAATAGTTATTTTTTATGCACTTCTACAATATGGGTATCAAATGAAAGGGCTTGTTGAGAGTAACTCGAAAATAATGTGACGTCATTCTAAATCCAATATGGCGGAACATCCAAGATGGCGGAATAGTTATTTTTTATGCACTTCTACAATATGGGTATCAAATGAAAGGGCTTGTTGAGAGTAACTCGAAAATAATGTGACGTCATTCTAAATCCAATATGGCGGAAGATCCAAGATGGCGGAATAGTTATTTTTTATGCACTTCTACAATATGGGTATCAAATGAAAGGGCTTGTTGAGAGTAACTCGAAAATAATGTGACGTCATTCTAAATCCAATATGGCGGAACATCCAAGATGGCGGAATAGTTATTTTTTATGCACTTCTACAATATGGGTATCAAATGAAAGGGCTTGTTGAGAGTAACTCGAAAATAATGTGACGTCATTCTAAATCCAATATGGCGGAACATCCAAGATGGCGGAATAAATATTTTTTATGCACTTCTACAATATGGGTATCAAATGCAAGGGCTTGTTGAGAGTAACTCGAAAATAATGTGACGTCATTCTAAATCCAATATGGCGGAACATCCAAGATGGCGGAATAGTTATTTTTTATGCACTTCTACAATATGGGTATCAAATGAAAGGGCTTGTTGAGAGTAACTCGAAAATAATGTGACGTCATTCTAAATCCAATATGGCGGAACATCCAAGATGGCGGAATAGTTATTTTTTATGCACTTCTACAATATGGGTATCAAATGAAAGGGCTTGTTGAGAGTAACTCGAAAATAATGTGACGTCATTCTAAATCCAATATGGCGGAAGATCCAAGATGGCGGAATAGTTATTTTTTATGCACTTCTACAATATGGGTATCAAATGCAAGGGCTTGTTGAGAGTAACTCGAAAATAATGTGACGTCATTCTAAATCCAATATGGCGGAACATCCAAGATGGCGGAATAGTTATTTTTTATGCACTTCTACAATATGGGTATCAAATGAAAGGGCTTGTTGAGAGTAACTCGAAAATAATGTGACGTCATTCTAAATCCAATATGGCGGAACATCCAAGATGGCGGAATAGTTATTTTTTATGCACTTCTACAATATGGGTATCAAATGAAAGGGCTTGTTGAGAGTAACTCGAAAATAATGTGACGTCATTCTAAATCCAATATGGCGGAGCATCCCAGATGGCGGAATAGTTATTTTTTATGCACTTCTACAATATGTGTATCAAATGAAAGGGCTTGTTGAGAGTAACTCGAAAATAATGTGACGTCATTCTAAATCCAATATGGCGGAACATCCAAGATGGCGGAATAGTTATTTTTTATGCACTTCTACAATATGGGTATCAAATGAAAGGGCTTGTTGAGAGTAACTCGAAAATAATGTGACGTCATTCTAAATCCAATATGGCGGAACATCCAAGATGGCGGAATAGTTATTTTTTATGCACTTCTACAATATGGGTATCAAATGAAAGGGCTTGTTGAGAGTAACTCGAAAATAATGTGACGTCATTCTAAATCCAATATGGCGGAACATCCAAGATGGCGGAATAGTTATTTTTTATGCACTTCTACAATATGGGTATCAAATGAAAGGGCTTGTTGAGAGTAACTCGAAAATAATGTGACGTCATTCTAAATCCAATATGGCGGAACATCCAAGATGGCGGAATAGTTATTTTTTATGCACTTCTACAATATGGGTATCAAATGAAAGGGCTTGTTGAGAGTACCTCGAAAATAATGTGACGTCATTCTAAATCCAATATGGCGGAACATCCAAGATGGCGGAATAGTTATTTTTTATGCACTTCTACAATATGGGTATCAAATGAAAGGGCTTGTTGAGAGTAACTCGAAAATAATGTGACGTCATTCTAAATCCAATATGGCGGAAGATCCAAGATGGCGGAATAGTTATTTTTTATGCACTTCTACAATATGGGTATCAAATGAAAGGGCTTGTTGAGAGTAACTCGAAAATAATGTGACGTCATTCTAAATCCAATATGGCGGAACATCCAAGATGGCGGAATAGTTATTTTTTATGCACTTCTACAATATGGGTATCAAATGAAAGGGCTTGTTGAGAGTAACTCGAAAATAATGTGACGTCATTCTAAATCCAATATGGCGGAACATCCAAGATGGCGGAATAAATATTTTTTATGCACTTCTACAATATGGGTATCAAATGCAAGGGCTTGTTGAGAGTAACTCGAAAATAATGTGACGTCATTCTAAATCCAATATGGCGGAACATCCAAGATGGCGGAATAGTTATTTTTTATGCACTTCTACAATATGGGTATCAAATGAAAGGGCTTGTTGAGAGTAACTCGAAAATAATGTGACGTCATTCTAAATCCAATATGGCGGAACATCCAAGATGGCGGAATAGTTATTTTTTATGCACTTCTACAATATGGGTATCAAATGAAAGGGCTTGTTGAGAGTAACTCGAAAATAATGTGACGTCATTCTAAATCCAATATGGCGGAAGATCCAAGATGGCGGAATAGTTATTTTTTATGCACTTCTACAATATGGGTATCAAATGCAAGGGCTTGTTGAGAGTAACTCGAAAATAATGTGACGTCATTCTAAATCCAATATGGCGGAACATCCAAGATGGCGGAATAGTTATTTTTTATGCACTTCTACAATATGGGTATCAAATGAAAGGGCTTGTTGAGAGTAACTCGAAAATAATGTGACGTCATTCTAAATCCAATATGGCGGAACATCCAAGATGGCGGAATAGTTATTTTTTATGCACTTCTACAATATGGGTATCAAATGAAAGGGCTTGTTGAGAGTAACTCGAAAATAATGTGACGTCATTCTAAATCCAATATGGCGGAGCATCCCAGATGGCGGAATAGTTATTTTTTATGCACTTCTACAATATGTGTATCAAATGAAAGGGCTTGTTGAGAGTAACTCGAAAATAATGTGACGTCATTCTAAATCCAATATGGCGGAACATCCAAGATGGCGGAATAGTTATTTTTTATGCACTTCTACAATATGGGTATCAAATGAAAGGGCTTGTTGAGAGTAACTCGAAAATAATGTGACGTCATTCTAAATCCAATATGGCGGAACATCCAAGATGGCGGAATAGTTATTTTTTATGCACTTCTACAATATGGGTATCAAATGAAAGGGCTTGTTGAGAGTAACTCGAAAATAATGTGACGTCATTCTAAATCCAATATGGCGGAACATCCAAGATGGCGGAATAGTTATTTTTTATGCACTTCTACAATATGGGTATCAAATGAAAGGGCTTGTTGAGAGTAACTCGAAAATAATGTGACGTCATTCTAAATCCAATATGGCGGAACATCCAAGATGGCGGAATAGTTATTTTTTATGCACTTCTACAATATGGGTATCAAATGAAAGGGCTTGTTGAGAGTAACTCGAAAATAATGTGACGTCATTCTAAATCCAATATGGCGGAAGATCCAAGATGGCGGAATAGTTATTTTTTATGCACTTCTACAATATGGGTATCAAATGAAAGGGCTTGTTGAGAGTAACTCGAAAATAATGTGACGTCATTCTAAATCCAATATGGCGGAACATCCAAGATGGCGGAATAGTTATTTTTTATGCACTTCTTCAATATGGGTATCAAATGAAAGGGCTTGTTGAGAGTAACTCGAAAATAATGTGACGTCATTCTAAATCCAATATGGCGGAACATCCAAGATGGCGGAATAGTTATTTTTTATGCACTTCTACAATATGGGTATCAAATGAAAGGGCTTGTTGAGAGTAACTCGAAAATAATGTGACGTCATTCTAAATCCAATATGGCGGAACATCCAAGATGGCGGAATAGTTATTTTTTATGCACTTCTACAATATGGGTATCAAATGAAAGGGCTTGTTGAGAGTAACTCGAAAATAATGTGACGTCATTCTAAATCCAATATGGCGGAACATCCAAGATGGCGGAATAGTTATTTTTTATGCACTTCTACAATATGGGTATCAAATGAAAGGGCTTGTTGAGAGTACCTCGAAAATAATGTGACGTCATTCTAAATCCAATATGGCGGAACATCCAAGATGGCGGAATAGTTATTTTTTATGCACTTCTACAATATGGGTATCAAATGAAAGGGCTTGTTGAGAGTAACTCGAAAATAATGTGACGTCATTCTAAATCCAATATGGCGGAACATCCAAGATGGCGGAATAGTTATTTTTTATGCACTTCTACAATATGGGTATCAAATGAAAGGGCTTGTTGAGAGTAACTCGAAAATAATGTGACGTCATTCTAAATCCAATATGGCGGAACATCCAAGATGGCGGAATAGTTATTTTTTATGCACTTCTACAATATGGGTATCAAATGAAAGGGCTTGTTGAGAGTAACTCGAAAATAATGTGACGTCATTCTAAATCCAATATGGCGGAACATCCAAGATGGCGGAATAGTTATTTTTTATGCACTTCTACAATATGGGTATCAAATGAAAGGGCTTGTTGAGAGTAACTCGAAAATAATGTGACGTCATTCTAAATCCAATATGGCGGAACATCCAAGATGGCGGAATAGTTATTTTTTATGCACTTCTACAATATGGGTATCAAATGAAAGGGCTTGTTGAGAGTAACTCGAAAATAATGTGACGTCATTCTAAATCCAATATGGCGGAACATCCAAGATGGCGGAATAGTTATTTTTTATGCACTTCTACAATATGGGTATCAAATGAAAGGGCTTCTTGAGAGTAACTCGAAAATAATGTGACGTCATTCTAAATCCAATATGGCGGAAAATCCAAGATGGCGGAATAGTTATTTTTTATGCACTTCTACAATATGGGTATCAAATGAAAGGGCTTGTTGAGAGTAACTCGAAAATAATGTGACGTCATTCTAAATCCAATATGGCGGAACATCCAAGATGGCGGAATAGTTATTTTTTATGCACTTCTACAATATGGGTATCAAATGAAAGGGCTTGTTGAGAGTAACTCGAAAATAATGTGACGTCATTCTAAATCCAATATGGCGGAAGATCCAAGATGGCGGAATAGTTATTTTTTATGCACTTCTACAATATGGGTATCAAATGAAAGGGCTTGTTGAGAGTAACTCGAAAATAATGTGACGTCATTCTAAATCCAATATGGCGGAACATCCAAGATGGCGGAATAGTTATTTTTTACGCACTTCTACAATATGGGTATCAAATGAAAGGGCTTGTTGAGAGTAACTCGAAAATAATGTGACATCATTCTAAATCCAATATGGCGGAACATCCAAGATGGCGGAATAGTTATTTTTTATGCACTTCTACAATATGGGTATCAAATGAAAGGGCTTGTTGAGAGTAACTCGAAAATAATGTGACGTCATTCTAAATCCAATATGGCGGAACATCCAAGATGGCGGAATAGTTATTTTTTATGCACTTCTACAATATGGGTATCAAATGAAAGGGCTTGTTGAGAGTAACTCGAAAATAATGTGACGTCATTCTAAATCCAATATGGCGGAACATCCAAGATGGCGGAATAGTTATTTTTTATGCACTTCTACAATATGGGTATCAAATGAAAGGGCTTGTTGAGAGTAACTCGAAAATAATGTGACGTCATTCTAAATCCAATATGGCGGAACATCCAAGATGGCGGAATAGTTATTTTTTATGCACTTCTACAATATGGGTATCAAATGAAAGGGCTTGTTGAGAGTAACTCGAAAATAATGTGACGTCATTCTAAATCCAATATGGCGGAACATCCAAGATGGCGGAATAGTTATTTTTTATGCACTTCTACAATATGGGTATCAAATGAAAGGGCTTGTTGAGAGTACCTCGAAAATAATGTGACGTCATTCTAAATCCAATATGGCGGAACATCCAAGATGGCGGAATAGTTATTTTTTATGCACTTCTACAATATGGGTATCAAATGAAAGGGCTTGTTGAGAGTAACTCGAAAATAATGTGACGTCATTCTAAATCCAATATGGCGGAACATCCAAGATGGCGGAATAGTTATTTTTTATGCACTTCTACAATATGGGTATCAAATGAAAGGGCTTGTTGAGAGTAACCCGAAAATAATGTGACGTCATTCTAAATCCAATATGGCGGAACATCCAAGATGGCGGAATAGTTATTTTTTATGCACTTCTACAATATGGGTATCAAATGAAAGGGCTTGTTGAGAGTAACTCGAAAATAATGTGACGTCATTCTAAATCCAATATGGCGGAACATCCAAGATGGCGGAATAGTTATTTTTTATGCACTTCTACAATATGGGTATCAAATGAAAGGGCTTGTTGAGAGTAACTCGAAAATAATGTGACGTCATTCTAAATCCAATATGGCGGAAAATCCAAGATGGCGGAATAGTTATTTTTTATGCACTTCTACAATATGGGTATCAAATGAAAGGGCTTGTTGAGAGTAACTCGAAAATAATGTGACGTCATTCTAAATCCAATATGGCGGAACATCCAAGATGGCGGAATAGTTATTTTTTATGCACTTCTACAATATGGGTATCAAATGAAAGGGCTTGTTGAGAGTAACTCGAAAATAATGTGACGTCATTCTAAATCCAATATGGCGGAAGATCCAAGATGGCGGAATAGTTATTTTTTATGCACTTCTACAATATGGGTATCAAATGAAAGGGCTTGTTGAGAGTAACTCGAAAATAATGTGACGTCATTCTAAATCCAATATGGCGGAACATCCAAGATGGCGGAATAGTTATTTTTTATGCACTTCTACAATATGGGTATCAAATGAAAGGGCTTGTTGAGAGTAACTCGAAAATAATGTGACGTCATTCTAAATCCAATATGGCGGAACATCCAAGATGGCGGAATAGTTCTTTTTTATGCACTTCTACAATATGGGTATCAAATGAAAGGGCTTGTTGAGAGTAACTCGAAAATAATGTGACGTCATTCTAAATCCAATATGGCGGAACATCCAAGATGGCGGAATAGTTATTTTTTATGCACTTCTACAATATGGGTATCAAATGAAAGGGCTTGTTGAGAGTAACTCGAAAATAATGTGACGTCATTCTAAATCCAATATGGCGGAACATCCAAGATGGCGGAATAGTTATTTTTTATGCACTTCTACAATATGGGTATCAAATGAAAGGGCTTGTTGAGAGTAACTCGAAAATAATGTGACGTCATTCTAAATCCAATATGGCGGAGCATCCCAGATGGCGGAATAGTTATTTTTTATGCACTTCTACAATATGTGTATCAAATGAAAGGGCTTGTTGAGAGTAACTCGAAAATAATGTGACGTCATTCTAAATCCAATATGGCGGAACATCCAAGATGGCGGAATAGTTATTTTTTATGCACTTCTACAATATGGGTATCAAATGAAAGGGCTTGTTGAGAGTAACTCGAAAATAATGTGACGTCATTCTAAATCCAATATGGCGGAACATCCAAGATGGCGGAATAGTTATTTTTTATGCACTTCTACAATATGGGTATCAAATGAAAGGGCTTGTTGAGAGTAACTCGAAAATAATGTGACGTCATTCTAAATCCAATATGGCGGAACATCCAAGATGGCGGAATAGTTATTTTTTATGCACTTCTACAATATGGGTATCAAATGAAAGGGCTTGTTGAGAGTAACTCGAAAATAATGTGACGTCATTCTAAATCCAATATGGCGGAACATCCAAGATGGCGGAATAGTTATTTTTTATGCACTTCTACAATATGGGTATCAAATGAAAGGGCTTGTTGAGAGTAACTCGAAAATAATGTGACGTCATTCTAAATCCAATATGGCGGAAGATCCAAGATGGCGGAATAGTTATTTTTTATGCACTTCTACAATATGGGTATCAAATGAAAGGGCTTGTTGAGAGTAACTCGAAAATAATGTGACGTCATTCTAAATCCAATATGGCGGAACATCCAAGATGGCGGAATAGTTATTTTTTATGCACTTCTACAATATGGGTATCAAATGAAAGGGCTTGTTGAGAGTAACTCGAAAATAATGTGACGTCATTCTAAATCCAATATGGCGGAACATCCAAGATGGCGGAATAGTTATTTTTTATGCACTTCTTCAATATGGGTATCAAATGAAAGGGCTTGTTGAGAGTAACTCGAAAATAATGTGACGTCATTCTAAATCCAATATGGCGGAACATCCAAGATGGCGGAATAGTTATTTTTTATGCACTTCTACAATATGGGTATCAAATGAAAGGGCTTGTTGAGAGTAACTCGAAAATAATGTGACGTCATTCTAAATCCAATATGGCGGAACATCCAAGATGGCGGAATAGTTATTTTTTATGCACTTCTACAATATGGGTATCAAATGAAAGGGCTTGTTGAGAGTAACTCGAAAATAATGTGACGTCATTCTAAATCCAATATGGCGGAACATCCAAGATGGCGGAATAGTTATTTTTTATGCACTTCTACAATATGGGTATCAAATGAAAGGGCTTGTTGAGAGTAACTCGAAAATAATGTGACGTCATTCTAAATCCAATATGGCGGAACATCCAAGATGGCGGAATAGTTATTTTTTATGCACTTCTACAATATGGGTATCAAATGAAAGGGCTTGTTGAGAGTAATTCGAAAATAATGTGACGTCATTCTAAATCCAATATGGCGGAACATCCAAGATGGCGGAATAGTTATTTTTTATGCACTTCTACAATATGGGTATCAAATGAAAGGGCTTGTTGAGAGTAACTCGAAAATAATGTGACGTCATTCTAAATCCAATATGGCGGAACATCCAAGATGGCGGAATAGTTATTTTTTATGCACTTCTACAATATGGGTATCAAATGAAAGGGCTTGTTGAGAGTAACTCGAAAATAATGTGACGTCATTCTAAATCCAATATGGCGGAACATCCAAGATGGCGGAATAGTTATTTTTTATGCACTTCTACAATATGGGTATCAAATGAAAGGGCTTGTTGAGAGTAACTCGAAAATAATGTGACGTCATTCTAAATCCAATATGGCGGAACATCCAAGATGGCGGAATAGTTATTTTTTATGCACTTCTACAATATGGGTATCAAATGAAAGGGCTTGTTGAGAGTAACTCGAAAATAATGTGACGTCATTCTAAATCCAATATGGCGGAACATCCAAGATGGCGGAATAGTTATTTTTTATGCACTTCTACAATATGGGTATCAAATGAAAGGGCTTGTTGAGAGTAACTCGAAAATAATGTGACGTCATTCTAAATCCAATATGGCGGAACATCCAAGATGGCGGAATAGTTATTTTTTATGCACTTCTACAATATGGGTATCAAATGAAAGGGCTTGTTGAGAGTAACTCGAAAATAATGTGACGTCATTCTAAATCCAATATGGCGGAACATCCAAGATGGCGGAATAGTTATTTTTTATGCACTTCTACAATATGGGTATCAAATGAAAGGGCTTGTTGAGAGTAACTCGAAAATAATGTGACGTCATTCTAAATCCAATATGGCGGAACATCCAAGATGGCGGAATAGTTATTTTTTATGCACTTCTACAATATGGGTATCAAATGAAAGGGCTTGTTGAGAGTAACTAGAAAATAATGTGACGTCATTCTAAATCCAATATGGCGGAACATCCAAGATGGCGGAATAGTTATTTTTTATGCACTTCTACAATATGGGTATCAAATGAAAGGGCTTGTTGAGAGTAACTCGAAAATAATGTGACGTCATTCTAAATCCAATATGGCGGAACATCCAAGATGGCGGAATAGTTATTTTTTATGCACTTCTACAATATGGGTATCAAATGAAAGGGCTTGCTGAGAGTAACTCGAAAATAATGTGACGTCATTCTAAATCCAATATGGCGGAACATCCAAGATGGCGGAATAGTTATTTTTTATGCACTTCTACAATATGGGTATTGTAAATTAAAACTCTTTAACCTTTCACATTATTTATATTTAATAAATTTAACAAGACTTTAAACACTACAACTACGATAAACAATATGAAAAACTCTTAGAACTTTAACACGTTTAACCTAACGACTTCGACGACCTCCTGGAGACTGCCGGTTGTAGACCCATGGATTTTCGTCGTCCATCGATACCTTCTGTAAGTTGCAAATTCGGCAGCAGGTCAATCGCACGTGCATTGAATTGGCAGCTTTCGGGTCTCTGGCGGGTTCCGATGTCGTCTGGGCTGTTTCCGGCTAAAGTTCTTAGGTGTCGTCTGGACAGCGTCCGGCGAGAGTGCCGACCTCCTCATTGTCATTGGAGATCGATTATTGGAATGTGTAACATCCCGCCGGCCTTGAAATACTTCGGTATTTAAGTATGTCCTGTGAAAAAGAAAGAAAAAGAACATCTCCTTATCGCGGCATTTCCTCCATGCAGACAAGGAAGCTGTTCAAGAACGATGGGGTTAGTTAAAGGGCGCCCCGACTCGCCCGATGGTAATACGCCGACAGATGAAGGAAGGTTTGGAAGTTAGGAAGGATGAATTGGAAAAGTGGTTTCGGATCGATAAATTTGTGCTTTCAATTGTTCGATTGTGGGTACAAATTCACATTGTTCCGCAGTGTCTGCAAAGTAATTTCAGACTCTGCGCGAGGGCTGAAGTGCGATGTAGGTCCTCGCTCGAGCTCTTCTATAGTCTCTTCTTGGACTTCGTTCGTTATTGCAATAGATTCTCTGCTTCTGCGATGATGTCTGTGTACAACAAAGGCAGTTAGTGAGTTCAAGAACGCAGCGAAAATGTTCCAGCTCCATCCATGAATGCTTCTGATGATCTGAACGTTGATGACTGTACTAATGCAGAATTTTACGATCCGTACAATTACTAATATTCCAAAGATGCTTGCGGTGAAAGACCCAAAGTAGGATAAGCCTGACCAAGTGCTTTGTATATAAGATGATATTTTGCTGACATGGGATGAGGAAAGTAGGTTCATAATGTCTAGATTCCGTGTATCGGTGTCATGACCCATGACAGATTGTGTCATGACATTTCCAATGGCATGCCGTTCTGATGGAAACATAATTTGACGACGCAAATCTTCAGTTTCTTCGAAGGTGTAAATTCCAGATTTTATTAGATGGCTGGGGTCTTCATACTTCCAAGAATTATCCACGGATGTACTGACTGATTTAAGTTCTTCCATATGATGAATCTCTGGATTGAGACTGTACCATTGCCCATGTAGAAAATAACCAGGCTTCATCATGAATGAGCAGGGAATCTCCGTTCCGTGCTCTTGAATCAGATGAGTCGTGGGTGCCATGAAGCAACTTTTGTTGTCATACGTAATGGGTAGTTCGTTGTAGCAGCGATCTGTTTTCCGTATGGTTGCTTCCACAGCCTGGCATTTTATTACGTAAAGGACTTCTCCTCGCGGGACCACTGTAAATCCAGGTTCCTTGAAGCGTATCAATGCGAATTCCGTAGGATGATACTGGGCTATGGTTAACTGCGTTTGAAGAACTTGGTTCTCCAGTTCACATTTTCTCCACATGATGTTCTTATACATAGACTCCATCTGAGTCTTTATGTGTCTCTCTACATTCACGAATTTTGAATTGAAGAAAGTGAAAAGATCTAAATTTCTTGCAGTGACTGCCTTTTTGGTGAACCTGTAATTCTGTCCTGATTTTGGCACTATTACAAGTCGAGGGTGTTCGGTCTGATAGCCGGTGAATTTGCACACGGAAATGAGTTTTGTGACTTCGAGTGCGAACACAGCATCCCCAGTGTGTACTGCATAAATAGTGTTCACAGTTGATTCTCTGCTGATGGTTTGACCTTTGATAGCTGCTCCTTGATAAAGAATGTCATATTTCAGATCTTCACAACTTGCATCTGCGATCATATCCCAAAAACTAATCCCTGATTCAGGGTCGGTGCAAGTTCCCTTTATGTAAGGGCACACAATGCACACAGCTCTTAACACAACCTGATTATCATCAAGCCTTACAATGCTGTCATAATCGGTGATGGTGATTTCCAAGGAGTGCATTACAACCACCTTGTTCCATGAATTGGACCCAAAAGAGTAAGGAACATCCTCGCAATTGCCATTTGTATCGACAGAACCTGCCACTATTTCGGAATATCGTGATGTCGCGTTGGATTTTATGTCAGCCAGAATTCGGTTATTTTGAAGAGCGTAGATTCCTTTGGAATGTATAATCAGACAATTCTCTTTTGATATATCGGCGATAAATGTACTAATACCACCTGCTACGATCGACAGATGGCTGAACATGCCGCAATGCAGGACAGTTTGCAAGATATTAATTTTGCACTGGTAAATGTGAACTGGAGCTACTTCACTCAATTGTAAAAGTTGAATATCTTCCTTGATTTGTTGTACCGGAGTATCTTCAATCTCGCAGTTTTGGTTACTGAGCAACGATATTTTAGTCAAATTCATCCTTTTGCGTCCACAATCGTATACAATTATGCTTTTAGAAGGGTGCAAGAGCGCAATTAACGTGAGAAAATTAAGCCAAGCCATGATGCTATAAATAAATAAGAGTTCTTAAATACTTATGTGCGAGAAATTTCTATTTTATGTGTACTTATATGAACAAAACAAAAGGAAAGAGATTGTAATAACTTGTTATTGCGGTAAAGGACAGACCTTTGTAATAGATCTTTCGAATTCACCTTGTGGAGTTTTGAGGTGCACAACCCTGATTATATCATCTTTCCCGGGGAAAACAGCTGTTATACGGGCCAACTTCCAATGAGATGGAGGTAGGCCGTCTTCTTTAAGAAGCACGAGATCTCCTACTTCTATGTTCTTAGTGGCCATCTTCCACTTAGGTCGTTGTTGCAATTGATGCAAATATTCAGTTGACCATCTTCTCAAAAAATCTTGGTGTAATTTTTGTAGTAACTTCCAACGACTAAGGTGTGCTATTGTTGTGTCCTCGTAGCTTGATTCGGGAAGGCTATTTAATGAGCTTCCTATCAAGAAATGCCCAGGTGTAAGAGGGTTGATGTCGTTTGGATCCGAAGATAATGCGCTGATTGGCCGTGAGTTAAGCACGGCTTCTATTTGAGTCAGAACAGTGCTTAGTTCTTCGAAGGTAAGCTTAGTTTGCCCTACGATTCGACGCAAATGATGCTTCACAGACTTGACGCCTGCCTCCCATAATCCACCAAAGTGAGGCGCTCGGGGGGGAATAAAGCTCCATTCCACATTTTTGTTTGCATACAGTTCTGCTGCTGACAGTTGATATGATTTAATGAATTCTGTCATTTCTCTTTTTAGGCTCCTTTCTGCTCCCACAAAATTTGTTCCGTTATCGCTAAATATCTTTTTGCTAAGGCCTCGTCTCGCAAAAAATCGTCGAAGAGCGGCTAAAAAGCAATCTGTTGTTAAATCACTGGCAAGTTCAAGGTGCATTGCCTTCGTAACGAAGCAGACGAAAACTACAATGTAACCCTTGAGAGTTTTGGAATTCCTAGTCTTATTAGCTTTAATAAGTACTGGTCCAGCGTAATCTATGCCTGTGTATGTAAATGGTCGACTTGGTGTTGTACGTTCCATAGGTACTTGACCCATTAAAGTGTTCATGTGCTCTTTCCTCCAACGACAACAAGTGACGCATTGATGCACGATTCGTTTGATAATCTGCTGAGCGCGGGGGAGCCAGTAGTTTTGCCGTAAGGTGGAAAGCATGATCTGCTTACCACCGTGGAGAGTGTCCTTATGTATCTTCTTGATGAGTAATTCGGAAAATTTGTTTGAGGGTGGTAATATTATAGGATGTTTTTCAACCCCGGACAGATTGGAATGTTCTAGTCGTCCTCCCACTCTCAAAATGATGAGGAATTCATCGGATTTAGCATTCCAATAAATGCCTAAGGTTTTGAAGGTAGCTGTATCCGACAATTGCATCTCCAATGCTTCTCTTGACTTGTCATTTTAAGCGACGTCTTTCAGAATATTTGGATGATTCGAGGAAAATTTCCTTAATGGAAATTGACCGCTTGCCAAAAGACTAGTCAGTTCTTTCTGAAGAGATTGCACTTCTTCGATCGTGTCTCCGCCAGTTAAGACATCATCCACATAGAAATCGTTCATAAGAAAATCAGAACCGCGAGGGAATGCTTCTCTTTCATCTTCGGCTAGTTGTACTAGTGTTTTCATAGCCAAATATGGTGCACAATTAATTCCAAATGTGACGGTTCTCAATTCGTATTCTTGAATCTCTGAGCTGGGCGTTGGGCGCCATAGTATCCTCTGAAATTTGGCATCATCGGGGTGTACCCAAACCTGCCTATACATCTTTTCGATGTCGGCAGTAAATACATATTCGTGATGTCTCCATCTCAGGATTATTTGTGTTACGTCCTGCTGTAGTATTGGGCCCGTCAAAAGGTTGTCGTTCAAAGAAAGACCATTCGTGGATTTGCAGGAGGCATCGAACACAACTCTTAATTTTGTAGTAGTGCTCGATGGTTTTATTACTGCGTGATGGGGAAGATAATATCTATCCACACCGGTTGTGGGGAGGCTATCGCAATGTACCTTTGTCATGTGGCCCAGACTTACATATTCTTCTAAGGTTTTATAGTAATCCGCTATGTAACCCCTTCTGATATTGCTTCTCTCTGTCGATAAATACCTCTTCATTGCGATCGTTAGGGACTCGCCTAGACTTGGCAGGCCTTTCTTGAAGGGTGATCTTACTACATATGACCCGTTCGAGTTACGGGAGACCGTAGCCTTATACAGTTGTTCGCATTGCTCATCAACATCAGAATTTTGCCTTAGTGGGATTACTTCTTCCACTTCCCAGAATCTTCGCAATTCCTCAGATATTGGGCAAGTAGATAAATGCGTGTGGAGGTACTGATGCTGAGAAACAACAGAGCATATCTTACCGGTTAATATCCAACCGAAGATAGTGTTCTGTCCCATAGGAGAGCCTTGGGATCCCTTTCGTATTCCTTCGCAGATGATAAGAGGATAAATGTCAGCACCGATAATTAGATCAATTTTAGCCGGTACGCCATAATCTGGGTCCGCCAATTCTACATATTTCAAATGATCCCAATTCGAATTTGAAAACTCCGTCGCTGGGAGAAAATCTGTCAGATTATCTAGAATGAGCGCTTTAACCGGCACGGTTGCTTTCGTTTTGGAAGCAGTGATAACAAAGCGCACAGATCGCTACCGTTGCTTCGCTTGAACCTATTCCGGTGACTTGTATTGAGATAGGTTCGGGTTTTTCATGTAATTTTGCTGCTAAAGCAGAAGTTATGAAGGTGGCTTGTGAGCCGGGGTCAATTAACGCGCGAGCAGTGACAGTGCCCATTGACTTTTTAATGTTTACCCTTGCCGTTGCCAGAAAAACTGCTTGTTTCTCATTCACGAAATGCGCAGCGACTTTGGGAATGGACGTGATATTTTGCTCCGTTTCGGATTTGATATTTTCTCCCGATTTTTTATTGTGGTTATGAAGCAGAGTATGGTGCTTCCCTCCGCATTCATTGCAGCGCGTTTTACTCCGGCATTTGGTGATGGAGTGATATTCTCCCAAACAATTAAGACAATAGCCCTTAGACTTGGCTACTCTCAATCGTTCTGTTGGGTTGTGTTTCAAGAAAATTTGACACACTCGCAATGAATGGTTCTCCTGGCATAATTTGCAGAGCTTTTTCGTAGCGTGAAAGCTCTGAACAAGAGTTTCGGGTTTTGTTGCCTTTTTTGATACTTGGCTGCTTTCGCGTTGAGTGCCGGTTAGAGATTCTAGCATTCTGAATCTTGTCTCGAGAAAGCCTTTTAAAGTTTCCCAAGACGGGTAGATATCACTGTCAGATAATTTTTCTTCCCATGATCGGTGTGTTTCCGCTGGAAGCTTCTGAACTAAAAGATGTACGAGAAGAGGGCCCCATTCTTCCACTGATATTCCTAAGTTGCTCAATGAAGCAAGACTTTCGGTGGTGCAGTCAACTATTGATTTGAGTGCATTAGCTGACTCATTCGACACTTTAGGTTGGGAGGTTAAAACCCGTAACTGTGCGGAAATTAGTATCCGCATGTTGTCGTATCGTTGAACTAATGCACCCCAAGCTGCCTGGTAATTTTCGTTGGTGGTCTGGAACTGTTTGATTACCTTGCTTGTATCGCCTACGACATTGGCCTTTAAGTAATGAAATTTTTGAACACTTGCCAAAGAGCTGTTGGAGTCGATAAGTGATTTAAATAAATCACGGAAACTTATCCAGTCGGTGTAGTTCCCAGAGAACTTTGGAAGCGTTATGGAAGGTAATTGCATTGGGGACGCGGCTGCAAGTCTTTGCGTGTTAAATTCTTGAGGGGGGCTACTAGTTGATTGATGCCCGGATTGCCCTTGTGATTTATCGAGGGAACTCAATTTGTCAACTAGTTCACCTTTGAAGTCGTAAAATAACTCCTCACAAATGGAGTAGTGATCTTCGGTGAAGTACGGATGCTCCTTTCGAGCTGATGGGGTAGCTATTGCGGACAGGTTTCTGTCGTTTGCAGAAAATTTCTGCCAGAACTCATGCCAACCATTGACTCGGCCAAGATAGTAGCCATGAGTGCGTTTAGCCACGGCGGTTTTTCTCGTGTTTACCACAAACCGATTCATTTGCTCCGTGAGAGATTTCTGATCGCTTATAAGAGCCTCGAGGGATGGAGGGTTTTCCATGGTAGATGGAGAGTCTCCCACTGTACCTCCCATTATGAACTAATGTGTAGACTATTAATCGAACACCGAAATACACTAAGAGATAAGAGAAGGTACTTACTGGAGGTGTCGGGAAGGGGTGACAAAGGTTTGTGTTTTTTCCTGGTGCGTCTGATGCTGATGATCGTCTGAACGGAATCGGCTGATGTGAGGCGGTGATCTGGGGACGTCTTCTTCCGGCTCGGGATGTCTCCACTAATTCACTTGTTACTACACAAAACTTTTCACACGTGCACTATCTCGCGAAAATATCCGGTTCGAAGGACCATGTAAATTAAAACTCTTTAACCTTTCACTTAATTTATATTTAATAAATTTAACAAGACTTTAAACACTACAACTACGATAAACAATATGAAAAACTCTTAGAACTTTAACACGTTTAACCTAACGACTTCGACGACCTCCTGGAGACTGCCGGTTGTAGACCCATGGATTTTCGTCGTCCATCGATACCTTCTGTAAGTTGCAAATTCGGCAGCAGGTCAATCGCGCGTGCATTGAATTGCGCGTGCATTGAATTGGCAGCTTTCGGGTCTCTGGCGGGTTCCGATTTCGTCTGGGCTGTTTCCGGCTAAGGTTCTTATGTGTCGTCTGGACAGCGTCCGGCGAGAGTGCCGACCTCCTCATTGTCATTGGAGATCGATTATTGGAATGTGTAACAGGTATCAAATGAAAGGGCTTGTTGAGAGTAACTCGAAAATAATGTGACGTCATTCTAAATCCAATATGGCGGAACATCCAAGATGGCGGAATAGTTATTTTTTATGCACTTCTACAATATGGGTATCAAATGAAAGGGCTTGTTGAGAGTAACTCGAAAATAATGTGACGTCATTCTAAATCCAATATGGCGGAACATCCAAGATGGCGGAATAGTTATTTTTTATGCACTTCTTCAATATGGGTATCAAATGAAAGGGCTTGTTGAGAGTAACTCGAAAATAATGTTACGTCATTCAAATCCAATATGGCGGAACATCCAAGATGGCGGAACATCCAAGATGGCGGAATAGTTATTTTTTACGCACTTCTACAATATGGGTATCAAATAAAAGGGCTTGTTGAGAGTAACTCGAAAATAATGTGACGTCATTCTAAATCCAATATGGCGGAACATCCAAGATGGCGGAATAGTTATTTTTTATGCACTTCTACAATATGGGTATCAAATGAAAGGGCTTGTTGAGAGTAACTCGAAAATAATGTGACGTCATTCTAAATCCAATATGGCGGAACATCCTAGATAGCGGAATAGTTATTTTTTATGCACTTCTACAATATGGGTATCAAATGAAAGGGCTTGTTGAGAGTAACTCGAAAATAATGTGACGTCATTCTAAATCCAATATGGCGGAACATCCAAGATGGCGGAATAGTTCTTTTTTATGCACTTCTACAATATGGGTATCAAATGAAAGGGCTTGTTGAGAGTAACTCGAAAATAATGTGACGTCATTCTAAATCCAATATGGCGGAACATCCAAGATGGCGGAATAGTTATTTTTTATGCACTTCTACAATATGGGTATCAAATGAAAGGGCTTGTTGAGAGTAACTCGAAAATAATGTGACGTCATTCTAAATCCAATATGGCGGAACATCCAAGATGGCGGAATAGTTATTTTTTATGCACTTCTACAATATGGGTATCAAATGAAAGGGCTTGTTGAGAGTAACTCGAAAATAATGTGACGTCATTCTAAATCCAATATGGCGGAACATCCAAGATGGCGGAATAGTTATTTTTTACGCACTTCTACAATATGGGTATCAAATGAAAGGGCTTGTTGAGAGTAACTCGAAAATAATGTGACGTCATTCTAAATCCAATATGGCGGAACATCCAAGATGACGGAATAGTTATTTTTTATGCACTTCTACAATATGGGTATCAAATGAAAGGGCTTGTTGAGAGTAACTCGAAAATAATGTGACGTCATTCTAAATCCAATATGGCGGAACATCCAAGATGGCGGAATAGTTATTTTTTATGCACTTCTACAATATGGGTATCAAATGAAAGGGCTTGTTGAGAGTAACTCGAAAATAGTGTGACGTCATTCTAAATCCAATATGGCGGAACATCCAAGATGGCGGAATAGTTATTTTTTATGCACTTCTACAATATGGGTATCAAATGAAAGGGCTTGTTGAGAGTAACTCGAAAATAATGTGACGTCATTCTAAATCCAATATGGCGGAACATCCAAGATGGCGGAATAGTTATTTTTTATGCACTTCTACAATGTGGGTATCAAATGAAAGGGCTTGTTGAGAGTAACTCGAAAATAATGTGACGTCATTCTAAATCCAATATGGCGGAATAGTTATTTTTTATGCACTTCTACAATATGGGTATTGTAAATTAAAACTCTTTAACCTTTCACTTAATTTATATTTAATTAATTTAACAAGACTTTAAACACTACAACTACGATAAACAATATGAAAAACTCTTAGAACTTTAACACGTTTAACCTAACGACTTCGACGACCTCCTGGAGACTGCCGGTTGTAGACCCATGGATTTTCGTCGTCCATCGATACCTTTTGTAAGTTGCAAATTCGGCAGCAGGTCAATCGCGCGTGCATTGAATCGCGCGTGCATTGAATCGCACGTGCATTGAATTGGTAGTTTTCGGGTCTCTGGCGGGTTCCGATGTCGTCTGGGCTGTTTCAGGCTAAAGTTCTTAGGTGTCGTCTGGACAGCGTCCGGCGAGAGTGCCGACCTCCTCATTGTCATTGGAGATCGATTATTGGAATGTGTAACATCCCGCCGGCCTTGAAATACTTCGGTATTTAAGTATGTCCTGTGAACAAGAAAGAAAAAGAACATCTCCTTATCGCGGCATTTCCTCCATGCAGACAAGGAAGCTGTTCAAAAACGATGGGTTTAGGTAAAGGGCGCCCTGACTCGCCCGATGGTAATACGCCGACAGATGAAGGAAGGTTTGGAAGTTAGGAAGGATGAATTGGAAAAGTGGTTTCGGATCGATAAATTTGTGCTTTCAATTGTTCGATTGTGGGTACAAATTCACATTGTTCCGCAGTGTCTGCAAAGTAATTTCAGACAGGACACAGGACTCAGGTCTCACAGGACTCACAAGACTAAGGGCTCACAGGACTCACAGGACTCACAGGACTCAGGACTCACAGGACTCACAAGACTCAGGACTCACAGGACTCACAGGACTCAGGATTCACAGGACTCAGGTCTCACAGGACTCACAAGACTAAGGGCTCACAGGACTCACAGGACTCACAGGACTCACAGGACTCAGGACTAAGGCTCAGGACTCACAGGACTCACAGGGCTCACAAGAGTCAGGACTCAAGACTCAGGACTCACAGGAGTCACAAGACTCAGGACTCACAGGACTCACAGGATTCACAGGACTCAGGATTCACAGGACTCAGGACTCACAGGACTCAGGACTCAGGACTCACAGGACTCACAGGACTCACAGGACTCACAGGACTCTGGGCTCAGGACTCACAGGACTCACAGAACTCACAGGACTCACACGACTCAGGACTCAGCACTCACAGGACTCACAGGACTCAGGACTCAGGACTCACAGGACTCACAGGACTCACAGGACTCACAGGACTCACAGGACTCACTGGACTCACAGGGCTCACAGGACTCACAGGACTCACAGGACTCACAGGACTCAGGACTCAGGTCTCACAGAACTCACAGGACTCACAGGACTCACAGGACTCACAGGACTCACAGGACTCAGGACTCAGGACTCACAGGACTCACAGAACTCACAGGACTCAGCACTCAGCACTCACAGGACTCACAGGACTCAGGACTCAGGACTCACAGGACTCACAGGACTCACAGGACTCACAGGACTCACAGGACTCACAGGACTCAGGACTCACAGGACTCACAGGACTCACAGGACTTACAGGACTCACAGGACTCACAGGACTCACTGGACTCACAGGGCTCACAGGCCTCACAGGACTCACAGGACTCAGGATTCAGGTCTCACAGGACTCACAGGACTCACAGGAATCAGGACTCAGGACTCACAGGACTCACAGAACTCACAGGACTCACAGGATTCAGGACTCAGGACTCACAGGACTCACAGGACTCACAGGACTCAGAACTCAGGACTCAGGACTCACAGGACTCAAAAGACTCAGGACTCTGTTACGGGTCGTTGGGAGAGGGGGAATAAATCTTTTTTTTTCCGTCTTAAGAAAAGGGGAACCTCCTTAAAATATTCGTAGTAATCTGCCCAGAACTTTTTGTTTGAATTGTAGGAACTGAAAGCGAGGTATGAGAGCCGTGAGAATATAAGAGAGAGAGAGATTCCTTCCATGCGCCGCGGGCTTGGATACACCGAATAATAGTCGAGGCACCAACCCCAGAAGCGAAAGCTTAACCGCTTCTTGGCCACAACAATTTTAACTTATCTATGCTTTTTTTGTACCGCCACCAAGTATTCCACGCCATTGAATACTCGAGTCTTGGAGGAGAGGAGACAGCAGCAACCACCAATGACCATCTTCGACGCAGCCGTAGTCTTAAGTCCGATCTTAATTGTAACCTCTAATTGCCCCTATAGCGCTTCACGCAAAATAACTTAAAATCTAACATCGATTGAGTTATCCGTTGTCCATATTGAATTGTATACCTGACTTAAATTTAGCATTCTCCTAATTCACTATAGCGCTTCACGCAAAATAACTTAAAATCTAACATCGATTGAGTTATCCGTTGTCCATATTGAATTGTATACCTGACTTAAATTTAGCATTCTCCTAATTCACAATAGCGCTTCACGCAAAACAATTTAAAATTTAATATTGACCTGAGTATCTGTAGTTTGATTGCACTATACACTTAACTTAAATTTGGAGTACTTTAATTGAGAATAGCGCTTCACGCAAAACAGTTTAAAATCAAATCGGAATTTTTTCTGTCAATGGTAGCTAAATATTTTATAGTACAAGTGTAAGGTGCCTAGGCAACTGGCGGTAACCGCGATGGTCATGTGAACGGAACGTAAGATTATTATGAGCGCGGAAGCAATGATGGTGCAAGAAAGTTCGGTTACATATACGGACATAAGATCCGACATCTCCCCCCTCCACGGGCCTCATCCAACCTCACCCAAAAGATCCACATCGAAGGCGCCTCGGCAAAGCAAAATACACTAGACACCACACTTAACATGCAACAGTTAAAACTCACCACACTTAACATATAATTAAACCTCACCACACTTAACACGCAACAATTAAGGCTCGACACACGCAATTGAGTATGCAACATTAATCATGCAACAATGATCATGTAACATTGACTCATATACCTACACCATACGTCTACATACCACACAGAACACAAAAACACCACACGCAACACGTATGACAGTGGAACAAAATTAGACAAGATCACTTGTCCTCCGCAACCCGGGCAGTACTTCAGAGGTGAAATTGGAGTTCGAGACTCGGAGTGGCCCGGTAGGTGAAGCGGCGGACTTGTGGGTGGCGTCCGCTCTCTTCTGTTTTTGCATTGGACGGGTCAGGTCGTAAGTCAGAGCGACAGTAGTGGAAAGAAAAGTTGGAAAGTAAAGGAGTTTTGAAGAGTGAAAAAAAAAGGAGCGAGTAAAGGAAGTTGCGGAAGGAGGAATTAAAGAGGAAAACGCCGTAGGACAGTGGGAAAATATCTGGAAAGGACTGCAGAGATATATCTGGAGGACAGAAGAAAAAAAGAAGAAGGAGGAAAGTTAGGACGGGGACTACGACGGAGAGGCACGTGGAGGAGGTTAAAAGATAAGTGAATGCAATTTTCTTTATTTTTATTATATTGTGGTTTGTACCATTTTGTGCTTACGCACCCGGCAATTCTTTTCCTTTTTTTTTTGTGATTTTGAATACCTTTTTTTTTGTTGCGAGACCACGCGGCCGCGAGTCGCGGGGGCACCCCCAATAGCGGAGTGGGGCCTCCCGTTGTATGTAGGGACACTTTAAAAAAAAAAAGAAAGCGAATAAAAGAAGTGATTTAAAAGGAAAGTTTCTCGGTTTTCTTTCTTTTGTGGAGTTGGGATATCAGACCATACAAAAATCGAGTGGAGCCCTAAGATCAAACATTCTTCGGAACCCCTCCCACTCGCCAAGTGCTGGCTGGATACTTACAGGCAAGAAAGGGCCGTAACAACTCACAGGACTCACAGGACTCAGGACTCAGGACTCAGGACTCAGGACTCACAGGACTCAAAAGACTCAGGACTCAGAACTCAGGACTAACAGGACTCACAGGACTCACAAGAGTCAGGACTCAGGATTTAGGACTCACAGGACTCACACGACTCACAGGACTCAGGACTCACAGGACTCACAGTACTCACAGGACTCAGGACTCAGGACTCACAGGACTCACAGGACTCAGGACTCACAGGACTCACAGGACTCACAGGACTCACAGGACACACAGGACTCAGGACTCACAGGACTCACAAGACTCAGGACTCACAGGACTCACAGGACTCAGGACTCAGGACTCACAGGACTCACAGGACTCACAAGACTCAGGACTCACAGGACTCACAGGAATCACAGAACTCACAGGACTCAGGTCTCACAGGACTCACAGGACTCAGGACTCACAGGATTCACAGGACTCACAGGACTCACAGGACTGAGGACTCACAGGACTCACAGGACCCACAGGACTCAGGACTCAGGACTCACAGGACTCAGGACTCAGGACTCACAAGACTCACAGGAATCACAGGACTCAGGACGTAGGACTCACAGGACTCACAGGACTAAGGACTCAGGACTCAGGACTCACAGGACTCACAGGACTCACAAGACTCAGGACTCACAGGACTCACAGGAGGAGAAATTTTTTAAATATTTATTTGGACAGCTCGGTACTGGAGTGGTACTGGAGTGAGCCCTATAGTAAAATCTCGAAATATAAGCCAGCAGGGGCAGATTTTTTGCGTCTGCGCACCTAGTGGGCCTGCTAAGAGCCGATATACGTGAATATACTCGCGGAGGAGCCCTTAATTAAGAAGATAATTTTTAAATATTTATTTGGGCAGCTCGGTACTGGAGTGGTACTGGAGTGAGCCCTATAGCAAAATCTCGAAATATAAGCCAGCAGGGGCGGGTTTTTTGCGTCTGCGCACCTAGTGGGCCTAGTAAAAGCCGATATACCTGAACATACTCGCGGAGGAGCCCTTAATTAAGAAGATAATTTTTTAAATATTTATTTGGGCAGCTCGGTACTGGAGTGGAACTGGAGTGAGCCCTATAGCAAAATCTCGAAATATAAGCCAGCAGGGGCGGGTTTTTTGCATCTGCGCACCTAGTGGGCCTATTAGGAGCCTATATACGTGAGCATACTTGCGGAGGAGCCCTTAATTGAGAAGATAATTTTTTAAATATTTATTTAAGCAGCTCGGTACTGGAGTGGTACTGGAGTGAACTCAGGACACACAGGACTCACAGGACTCAGGACTCACGACTCACAGGACTCAGGACTCACTGGACTCACAGGACTCACAGGACTCACAGGACTCACAGGACTCACAGGACTCAGGACTCAGGTCTCACAGGACTCACAGGACTCACAGGACTCACAGGAATCAGGACTCAGGACTCACAGGACTCACAGAACTCACAGGAATCAGGACTCAGGACTCACAGGACTCACAGGATTCAGGACTCAGGACTCACAGGACTCACAGGACTCACAGGACTCAGAACTCAGGACTCAGGACTCACAGGACTCACAGGACTCACAGGACTCAGGACTCACTGGACTCACAGGACTCACAGGACTTAGGACTCACAGGACTCAGGACTCAGGACTCAGGACTCACAGGACTCACAGGACTCACAGGACTCACAGGACTCAGGACTCACTGGACTCACAGGACACACAGGACTCACAGGACTCAGGACTCAGGACTCACAGGACTCACAGAACTCACAGGACTCAAAGGACTCAGCACTCAGCACTCACAGGACTCACAGGACTCAGGACTCAGGACTCACAGGACTCACAGGACTCACAAGACTCACAGGACTCACTGGACTCACAAGACTCAGGACTCACAGGACTCACAAGACTCACAGGACTCACAGGACTCAGGACTCAGGACTCACAGGACTCACAGGACTCACAGGACTCACAGGACTCACTGGACTCACAGGGCTCACAGGCCTCACAGGACTCACAGGACTCAGGACTCAGGTCTCACAGGACTCACAGGACTCACAGGACTCACAGGAATCAGGACTCAGGACTCACAGGACTCACAGAACTCACAGGACTCACAGGATTCAGGACTCAGGACTCACAGGGCTCACAGGACTCACAGGACTCAGGACTCAGGACTCAGGACTCACAGGACTCACAGGACTCACAGGACTCACAGGACTCAGGACTCACTGGACTCACAGGACTCACAGGACTCAGGACTCACAGGACTCAGGACTCACAGGACTCACAGGACTCACAGGACTCACAGGACTCAAAGGACTCAGTACTCAGGACTCAGGACTCAGGTCTCACAGGACTCACAAGACTCAGGACTCACAGGACTCACAGGACTCAGGACTTAGAACTCAGGACTAACAGGACTCACAGGACTCACATGACTCAGGAGTCAGGACTCACAACCTTATTCAGACGACGATAATCCACGCAGAACCTGTATGAACCATCCTTCTTTTTAGCCATCACTACTGGTGAAGACCATGGGCTATTGGATGGTTCGACAACTCCTTCTTTCAGCATCTTGTCTAGCTCGGCATTAATAATTTTTTGGATTGCAGGGGAAACTGGGTAATACCGCTGCTTGATAGGGGGTGACGCTGTTTTAATACAGTGTTCGACGCAATTTGTACACCCTAAGCCAGTACCCATTTTTCTTTTCGCCTCTGTGATCACCTTATCCAGTTCGCCCTGCTGAGCCATAGTTAAGGTGGAATGACTTTGTAATGCATTAAGGAGGATGTTATCTTGGACTGTGCCGAACTGCCAAGTATTATCACGCAAATTCGCCGAAATGCCACTGGCTTCCCAAAAATCCACGCCAAGGATAAAATTCTGCGGTAACTGGGGAATAATCAACACCTCCAATAATGTTATTCGCCCCTCTAGCTCTAATGGCAAGCTTGTTTCACCTAACACTTCAATTTTTCTCCCATCCGCCAAACAAACAGACTCGAAACGATTTTTACTCAATTTCGGGTTCAAGCTTTCTAGAACTTCCCAGCCAGGTCCACCAACTATGGTGCGCGAAGCTCCAGAATCCAATAATCCACAAAATGTAATCCCAAACACACGAAATTTTAAATGAGGTCGCCTATCTCCGTCTACATTGACAAAGAGATAATCCACCAAAGTACGCAAGGTGTTGGCTTCCTTATGAGGCTTGGAATATTCTTTGGAACTGGCTACGCGGGCATTTTATTTCCTGGCATAAGAGCTCGATGCGCCCCTACTTATCGAGCTCTGTTGGCGTTTCCCGAAGAGTTGTTTGGCCGCGAAGGAGGTCTATTATTTTGCGGAGCCATTCGCTCGCTGGTTTGGTTCGCCGCTCTTGGGCTGGAATTATTTCCTCGAGAAGGTGTCCGCGGCACATTTCTGCAATTGTCGCAATTCGGGCGAATCACCCCAACTTTCCCACATCCAAAGCAAGAAACGGCTCTACTACATGACCGGGCAAAATGACCATATTGACCACACCGCAAACATTTTACAGAACCACGCTGATCCTGGGAGCCATTCCTTTGCGGATGATCCACCGAGCCTATTGAAGGGCCTGTAGTGGCCACATACGCTAAGTCTGGTTCCAAGAGCTGAGCGTTCCTCCGTGAAGGGGGTGGCGCAAATGCTTCGACCGAACAACGGACATTCTCTAATTTGCGACCGAGTTCAATCAGGTCGTCTACCGTTTCCACCTTAAGCAAGGCCAATTGGGTCTGGTAAAATGGATTCAGATTCCTTCGAAGGATGCTTAGCTTCATCGAATCTGTCAGTTGTTCACTCATTCTGGCGAACATTGAGGTCATGACCGCTGTGTACATACCAATTGATTCGTCTTTTCCCTGGGTCCTGCGCTTGATTTCTTCCAGCAGACGTTCGTCGTAATCGCTCGGTAAGAATTCTTTCTTAAGCTCCTGGACGAGCCCATGCCAAGAATTAAATTTTGATTTGTTAGCTCTGAAACCCTCTCAAGGAAGGGTTTGTTGTTAGAGTTCTGAAACCCTCTCAAGGAAGCAATTCAGAGACTGACCGGGATCCCCGGAAAACTTAACGTCCCACTTATGGGGAGGTATGTGGTTGCTTACGGGCACAACCGGGTTACCTACTGACATAAAAGTAGTGGTAGGTGGCCTAGACGCGGCTGCTAACTGCTCAGTATTCTCTTCCTCATCTTTGAGAGGACCATCCGCTTTAATTTTTAGAGAGCCTACGGAAAGGATTAGGGCCGACCGTAAGGAGGAATGGTTCGTCTTCTGTTCTGCACCTTCAGGCTTCATTCTTTCTAGGCGCCTAATCGCCCATTCTATTTTCGTGTTTATTTTAATGAAGTCCGAACTGGCAGAATCCCCGGAGAACGAGCCTATCAACCCCTTGATTTCCCCGACTTTTGCCTCTAAAGCCGCGGAGTCCTCCGCAAAGGTATACGGATAGGGACTGATGATCAGCGATTTACCGTCTTTCTCCACCCTGACGGCCTCGTGTAAGGAAACCCTCATCTCATCCACCGTGCCTACTGGCAACCCGCGGATTGCCAATTCGTAGGACAACTCCGCCTGGGACAAACGGTTGATGACCATACTGAGGTAATTGCTGTGAACCGGAATCACAAATCCAAGAAAGCTTATGATTACGAAGGTGCCCGAAAGTATGCACCGTAGAATTACACGTAAGCCTTCACACAATCGAATAAATCTTCGCTTAGCCGCCTGAGGACCAACCGGCCGGGGAAATTTCGGAAAGATGAGGAACGACCTCTATGAGCAAACCCAATAGGTACTTCAACCGCGAAATGTCGCAAGATAAAAAAAAATATATATATGGTCTACGCTAATTTTATTCACGAACAAAATTTGCCTGAATACCAAATGTCTTGCGTTCCAATACACCGCTGGAGGATCACAAAACAAAATTCGTATTCTGCCAATTGTTTATAAAAAAAAAACAAATATGTATTTCCTTGATAGTGAGGATGCAAATGACTGCAAGTCATTTGAGTTTATAATTTAAATAGTTCCCGTAACAATCGAGTCAGCTGCTCAAGACCGATATCTGAGCACCGTACCGCAGGAAGGGGAAACGAAACCGCACGAACCGAATAATCACTAACCATGAGAACCGTGAATATTTTTATGTACAATTATACGAACTCCCCTCGTATAATCTTGAATCTCTTATACGTATGGGTGTCCCTCGGGACAGAGAAAATTTCCTTTTTTTCTTTTCCGACCTGGTAATAAAAGGGTATATTCTATCTATATATATTTATAACAAGAGAAAGTAAATTTATGGCCAATTTTATTGAGAAAAAAAAAATATAGAGTATATAAAAAAATATGTATTAAAGAAAAGTACTGGTTTGGACCAGCGAACCCAAGCTCTCTAAGCATAAGGCTGCACTACAATAACTTTTAACTTTATACAATCTCGTATGAATATTATGCGTTTCTTTTCCAATCATCTATTATTACAATATTGTTTTTCTATTGTGTTGCTTGTAAAGCTATTTTGCGGCAAGGTAAACTGAGTTACCCCACTTGTTGCATCTCATTTCTTTAAATTTTTTTTTCTTAATAATAATATTTCTGGAATGCTTCAATTTGGTTTGTTACTCCGTTCTTTTAATGTTTGCCTGTTCATAAACTAATGAAGAATTACTGCAGGCACGTAATTTTTATAGAAGCCTGTTACGCACGCAATAGAATCCGAATTGTTATTGTACTTAGTTATTTAAAAGCATGTGTACTACGCTCGTACACCGGCAACTAGTTTATTGCTATGAATTTTTTTCATCGACACTTTGCTTTCTAAATTAATAAAAAGAGGCATAATAAATGAAGAAATAACTGTAGAGGAAAATTGTCACACGGAGCGATTTTTCATAGCATTCTTTCAATGGTTAACCTTTTAAATCACTATTTTTAAATTCACGAATATATTCCAGATATTAAAAGAAAAGAAAGCAGTAAACCATTGGTGGTGCAAGTCAACAACTGTATCCCAGAAGAAGGCCAATAAAATTTCTGGAATTCCGTTATGCGGAATAGCGGGACCACGTGACGCCAGATAGCGGACAATCGACTTAATAATTAGTCGCAATTAGACTTTTTTTCAAAAGTCGGATTTAACCAAAAAAAATAAAAAAATTTAATTTTTTTTCTCTGAAAATGTTTCCCGTCACTCCACACTCTGCTGTATCATCTAATACAATTAATTTCCTTGAATAGGGCCCCACGTTGGGCGCCAAAATGTTACGGCACTTTCTTGTCCGTAAGTGCCTAGCCAGCGCTTGGAGAGTGGGAGGGGTTCGAATGTTGAAGAATTTCCTTCTTAGGGCGCCACTCGATTTTTGTATGCACAAAACAACATCATAAAAGAAAAAGAGAAAATCGAGAAACCTTTTTTTTGTATTATTATATTATGTTTTATTTTTATTTCTTCTTTTATTTCTATCCTTCTACTCAAATGTTTCCTATCTACACGGGAGGCCCCACTCCGTTATTAGGGATGCCCCCGCAACTCGCGGCCGCGTGGTCTCGCAATAAAAAAAATATCCAAATCACCAATCACAAAAAAAAAGGAAAACAAATTTCCGAGTGCGTAAGCACGAAATGGAACAATTCGGAATATATGTATATATAATAAAAAAATTAAAAATTCCACTTAACTTTCTGATCTTCGGTCTCCTCCACATGCCTCTCCCGCCTTTTGTTTCCTTCTCCTTTTTTTTTTCTTCTTCCCTGTCCTCTCCGGATATATTTCTACTGTCCTTTCCAGATATATTTTCCTTGTCCTCTCCGGATGTATTTCTGCTGTCCTTTCTAGGTCTATTTTTCCTGTCTCCGTCTTTTTTCACTCTTCCAAAATCCTTTTGCTTCCCAACTCCTTACTTGATCTTCACCACTTCACGTACTCCGATCTGACCCGTCCAACGTCAATAACTAGAAGAGACCGGACGCAGCCCACAAGTCCGCCGCTTCACCTACCGGGCCACTCCGAGTCTCGAACTCCAATTTTCACCTCAAAAGTACTGCCCGGGTTGCGGAGGACAAGTGATCTTGTCTCATTTTGTTCCACTGTCATACGTGTTGCGTGTGGTGTTTTTATGTTCTGTGTAGTATGTAGGCGTATGATGTTGCATGTCTGATGTGTGGAGTATTGTGTGTGACGAGCCTTAATTGTTGTGGGTTAAGTGTGGTGTGCCTTAATTGCATGTTAAGCATGGTGAGCTTTGATTGTTGTTAAGTGTGGTAAGCTCTAATTGTTGTATGTTAAGTGCGGTGTGCTTTAATTGTTGTATGTTAAGTGCGGTGTGCTTTAATTGTTGTATGTTAAGTGTGGTGTCTAGTGTATTTAGTTTTGTCCGTACATGTATAACCGCGGAATCAAATTTTCCTGCCCCATTATTGCTTCCGTACTCATACCGATTTTACGCTTCGTTCCCAAGACCATCGCAGTTACCGCCAGTTGCCTAGGCATCTTACACTTGCACTATAAAAAATAGTTGGCTACCATTAACAAGAAAAATTTTCGAATTTATTTTAGATTATTTTGCGTGAAGCGCTATTGTCAATTAAAGTATGTCAAATTGAACTTAAGTGTATAATGCAATCAAGCTACGGTCAATATTAAATTTTAAATTGTCTTGCGTGAAGCGCTATTGTGAATTAGAATAATATTCATTTAATTTAGAATAATTTAAGTTAGGTATATAATGCAATCAGGATAACTCGATCAATATTAAATCTTAAAATATCTTGCGTGAAGCGCTATTGGGAATTAGAATAATAATAATTTAATTTAGAATAATTTAAGTTAGGTATACAATGCAATCAGGATAACTCGATCAATATTAAATCTTAAAATGTCTTGCGTGAAGCGCTATTGGGGCAACTAGAGGTTACAATTTTTTGATCGGACTTAAGGCTACAGCTGCGCTGAAGATGGTCCTAGGTTGTTGCTGTCGTCTCTCCTCCAAGACTCGAGTATTCAATGGCGTGGAATACTTGGTGGCGGTACGTAAAAAAAAGCGTGGATGAATTTTTTTTTCCACTTAAAATTGTTGTGGCATCAGCCAAGAAGCGGTAAAGCTTTCGCTTCTGGGTGGGTGCCTCGACTGATTATCCGGCGTCCCAAAGCTCGCGGCGCATGGCGGGAATCTCTTTCTCCTTTTTCTCAACGGCGACCAACCCAGTGGCCCTCATACCTCGCTTTCAATTTCCTACAATTCAACAAAAAGTTCTGGCAGATTATTACGAATTTTTAAGGTGATTCCCCCTTTCCCCAAAACGGAAGAATAAAAAAAAAGAAATGTGTTCCCTCTCTCCCAACGACCCGTAACAACTCGAAGGATTCACAAGACTCAGGACTAAGGACTCAGGACTCACAGGACTCACAAGACTCAGGACTCACCGGACGCAGGACTCAGGACTCACAGGACTCACAAGACTCAGGACTCACAGGACTCACAGGACTCACAGGACTCACAAGACTCAGGACTCACAGGACTCACAGGACTCAGGACTCAGGACTCACAGGACTCAGAACTCAGGACTCAGGACTCGGGACTCACAGGACTCACAAGACTCAGGACTCACAGGACTCACAGGACTCACAGGACTCACAGGACTCAGGACTCAGGACTCAGGACTCACAGGACTCACAGGACTCACAGGACTCAGAACTCAGGACTCAGGACACACAGGACTCACAGGACTCACAGGACTCAGGACTCAGGACTCACAGGACTCACAGGACTCACAGGACTTACAGGAATCAGGACTCAGGACTCACAGAACTCACAGGACTCACAGCACTCAGGACTCAGGACTCACAGGACTCACAGGACTCAGGACTCATGACTCACAGGACTCACAGGACTCACAGTACTCACAGGACTCACAAGACTTACAGGACTCAGGACTCAGGACTCACAGGACTCAGGACTCACAGGACTCACAGGACTCACAGGACTCACAGGACTCAGGACTCAGGTCTCACAGGACTCACAGAACTCACAGGAATCAGGACTCAGGACTCACAGAACTCACAGGACTCACAGCACTCAGGACTCAGGACTCACAGGACTCACAGGACTCACAGGACTCACAGGACTCAGGACTCAGGACTCACAAGACTCACAGGACTCACAGGACTCACAGGGCTCAGGACTCAGGAATCACAGGACTCACATGACTGACAAGACTCAGGATTCACAGGACTCACAGGAGGAAGAATTTTTTAAATATTTATTTGGGCAGCTCGGTACTGGAGTGGTACTGGAGTGAGCCCTATAGCAAAATCTCGAAATATAAGCCAGCATGGGCGGGTTTTTTGCATCTGCGCACCTAGTGGGGCTACTAAGAGCCGATATACGTGAACATACTCGCGGAGGAGCCCTTAATTGAGAAGATAATTTTTTGAATATTTATTTGGGCAGCTCGGTACTGGAGTGGTACTGGAGTGAGCCCTATAGCAAAATCTCGAAATATAAGCCAGCAGGGGCGAGTTTTTTTGCGTCTGCGCACCTAGTGGGCCTACTAAGAGCCGATATACGTGAACATACTTGCAGAGGACCCCTTAATTAAGAAGATAACTTTTTAAATATTTATTTGGGCAGCTCGGTACTGGAGTGGTACTGGAGTGAGCCCTATAGCAAAATCTCGAAATATAAGCCAGCAGGGCGGGTTTTTTGCGTCTGCGCACATAGTAGGCCTACTAAGAGCCGATGTACGTGAACATACTTGCGGAGGAGCCCTTAGTTAAGAAGATAACTTTTTAAATATTTATTTGGGCAGCTCGGTACTGGAGTGGTACTGGAGTGAACTAAGGACACACAGGACTCAGGACTCAGGACTAACAGGACTCACAGGACTCACAGGACTCAGGACTCAGGACTCACAGGACTCACAAGCCTCAGGACTCACAGGACTCACAGGACTCAGGACTCAGAACTCACAGGACTCACAGGACTCACAAGACTCAGGACTCACAGGACTCACAAGACTCAGGACTCACAGGACTCACAGGACTCACAAGACTCAGAAGGACTCACAGGACTCAGGACTCAGGACTCACAGGACTCACAGGACTCAGGACTCAGGACTCACAGGACTCACACGACTCACACGATTCACAGGACTCACAGGACTCAGGATTTAGGACTCACAGGACTCACAGGACTCACGGGACTCAGGACTCAGGACTCAGGACTCGCAGGACTCACAAGACTCACAGGACTTAGGACTCACAGGACTAATAGGACTCACAGGACTCAGGACTCACAGGACTCAGGACTCAGGACTCAGGACTCACAGGACTCACAAGACTCAGGACTCACAGGACTCACAGGACTCAGGACTCAGAACTCACAGGACTCACAGGACTCACAAGACTCAGGACTCACAGGACTCACAAGACTCAGGACTCACTGGACTCACAGGACTCACAAGACTCAGAAGGACTCACAGGACTCAGGACTCAGGACTCACAGGACTCTCAGGGCTCACAGGACTCACAGGACTCAGGATTTAGGGCTCACAGGACTCACAGGACTCACAGGACTCAGCACTCAGTACTCACAGGACTCACAGGACTCACAAGACTCACAGGACTTAGGACTCACAGGACTCATAGGAGTCACAGGACTCACAGGACTCAGGACTCAGGACTCACAGGACTCACAGGACACACAGGACTCAGGACTCAGGTCTCACAGGACTCACAGGAATCACAGGAATCAGGACTCAGGACTCACAGGACTCACAGAACTCACAGGACTCACAGGTCTCAGGACTCAGGACTCACAGGACTCACAGGACTCAGGATTCACAGGACTCAGGACTCAGGACTCACAGGACTCACAGGACTCACAGGACTCAGGACTCAGGACTCACAGGCCTCACAGGACTCACAGGACTCACAGGACTCACAGGACTCAAAGGACTCACAGGAATCACAGGAATCAGGACTCAGGACTCACAGAACTAACAGGACTCACAGGACTCAGGACTCAGCACTCACAGGACTCACAGGACTCAGGACTCAGGACTCACAGGACTCACAGGACTCACAGGACTCAGGACTCAGGACTCACAGGACTCACAGGACTCACAGGACTCAGGACTCATGACTCACAGGACTCACAGGACTCACAGGACTCAGGACTCACCGGACTCACAGGACTCACAGGACTCAGGACTCAGGACTCACAGGACTTATAGGACTCACAGGACTCAGGACTCAGGACTCACAGGACTCACAGGACTCACAGGACTCAGGACTCAGGACTCACAGGACTCACAGCACTCACAGGACTCAGGACTCACAGGACTCACAGGACTCACAGGACTCACAGGACTCACAGGACTCACAGGACTCACTGGACTCACAGGGCTCACAGGACTCACAGGACTCAGAGGACTCAGGACTCACAGGACTCACAGGACTCACAGGACTCACAGGACTCACTGGACTCACAGGGCTCACAGGACTCACAGGACTCAGAAGACTCAGGACGCAGGACTCACAGGACTCACAGGACTCACAGGACTCACTGGACTCACAGGGCTCACAGGACTCACAGGACTCACAGGACTCAGGTCTCACAGGACTCACAGGACTCACAGGAATCAGGACTCAGGACTCACAGGACTCACAGAACTCACAGGACTCAGGACTCACAGGACTCACAGGACTCAGGACTCAGGACTCAGGACTCAGGACTCACAGGACTCACAGAACTCACAGGACTCAGGAATCAGCACTCACAGGACTCACAGGACACAGGACTCAGGACTCACAGGGCTCACAGGACTCACAGGACTCAGGTCTCACAGGACTCACAGGACTCACAGGAATCAGGACTCAGGACTCACAGGACTCACAGAACTCACAGGACTCAGGACTCACAGGACTCACAGGACTCAGGACTCAGGACTCAGGACTCAGGACTCACAGGACTCACAGAACTCACAGGACTCAGGAATCAGCACTCACAGGACTCACAGGACACAGGACTCAGGACTCACAGGGCTCACAGGACTCACATGACTCAGGACTCAGGACTCAGGACTCACAGGACTCACAGGACTCACAAGACTCACAGGACTCAGGACTCACAGGACTCACAGGAATCAGGACTCACAGAACTCACAGGACTCACAAGACTCACAGGACTCAGGACTCAGGACTCACAGGACTCACAGGACTCACAGGACTCACAGGACTCACAGGACTCAGGACTCAGGTCTCACAGGACTCACAGGACTCACAGGAATCAGGACTCAGGACTCACAGAACTCACAGGACTCACAGGACTCAGGACTCAGGACTCACAGGACTCACAGGACTCACAGGACTCAGGACTCACAGGGCTCACAGGACTCACAGGACTCAGGACTCAGGACTCACAGGACTCACAGGACTCACAAGACTCACAGGACTCAGGACTCACAGGACTCAGGACTCACAGGACTCACAGGACTCATAGGACTCAGGACTCAGGTCTCACAGGACTCACAGGAATCAGGACTCAGGACTCACAGAACTCACAGGACTCACAGGACTCAGGACTCAGGACTCACAGGACTCACAGGACTCACAGGAATCAGGACTCAGGACTCACAGAACTCACAGGACTCACAGGACACAGGACTCAGGACTCAGGACTCACAGGACTCACAGGACTCACAGGACTTAGGACTCAGGACTCACAGGACTCACAGGACTCACAGTACTCACAGGACTCACAAGACTCACAGGACTCAGGACTCACAGGACTCAGGACTCACAGGACTCACAGGACTCACAGGACTCACAGGACTCACAGGACTCAGGACTCAGGTCTCACAGGACTCACAGGACTCACAGGAATCAGGACTCAGGACTCACAGAACTCACAGGACTCACAGGACTCAGGACTCAGGATTCACAGGACTCACAGGACTCACAGGACTCAGGACTCAGGACTCACAGGACTGACAAGACTCAGGATTCACAGGACTCACAGGAGGAGGAATTTTTTAAATATTTATTTGGGCAGCTCGGTACTGGAGTGGTACTGGAGTGAGCCCTATAGCAAAATATCGAAATATAAGCCAGCATGGGCGGGTTTTTTGCATCTGCGCACCTAGTGGGCCTACTAAGAGCCGATATACGTGAACATACTCGCGGAGGAGCCCTTAATTGAGAAGATAATTTTTTGAATATTTATTTGGGCAGCTCGGTACTGGAGTGGTACTGGAGTGAGCCCTATAGCAAAATCTCGAAATATAAGCCAGCAGGGGCGGGTTTTTTGCGTCTGCGCACCTAGTGGGCCTACTAAGAGCCGATATACGTGAACATACTTGCAGAGGAGTCCTTAATTGAGAAGACAATTTTTTAAACATTTATTTGGGCAGCTCGGTACTGGAGTGGTACTAGAGTGAGCCCTATAGCAAAATCTCGAAATATAAACCAGCAGGGGCGGGTTTTTTGCGTCTGCGCACCTAGTAGGCCTACTAAGAGCCGATATACGTGAACATACTTGCGGAGGAGCCCTTAATTAAGAAGATAATTTTTTAAATATTTATTTGGGCAGCTCGGTACTGGAGTGGTACTGGAGTGAACTCAGGACACACAGGACTCAGGACTCAGGACTCACAGGGCTTACAGGACTCACAGGACTCACAGGACTCAGGACTCAGGACTCAGGACTCAAAGGACTCACAAGACTCAGGACTCACAGGACTCAGGACTCAGAACTCACAGGACTCACCGGACTCACAAGACTCAGGACTCACAGGACTCAAAAGACTCAGGACTCACAGGACTCACAGGACTCACAAGACTCAGAAGGACTCACAGGACTCAGGACTCAGGACTCACAAGACTCACAGGACTCACAGGACTCACAGGACTCAGGACTCACAGGACTCACAGGACTCAGGATTTAGGACTCACAGGACTCACAGGACTCAGAGGACTCAGGACTCAGGACTCACAGGACTCACAGGACTCACAGGATTCAGGACTCAGGACTCACAGGACTCACAGGACTCACAGAACTCACAGGACTCACAAGACTCACAGGACTCAGGACTCACAGGACTCAGGACTCACAGGACTCACAGGACTCACAGGACTCACAGGACTCAGGACTCAGGTCTCACAGGACTCACAGGACTCACAGGAATCAGGACTCAGGACTCACAGAACTCACAGGACTCACAGGACTCAGGACTCAGGACTCACAGGACTCACAGGACTCACAGGATTCACAGGACTCAGGACTAAGGACTCACAAGACTCATAGGACTCACAGGACTCACAGGGCTCAGGACTCAGGACTCACAGGACTCACAGGACTGACAAGACTCAGGATTCACAGGACTCACAGGACTCACAGGAGGAGGAATTTTTTAAATATTTATTTGGGCAGCTCGGTACTGGAGTGGTACTGGAGTGAGCCCTATAGCAAAATCTCGAAATATAAGCCAGCATGGGCGGGTTTTTTGCATCTGCGCACCTAGTGGGCCTACTAAGAGCCGATATACGTGAACATACTCGCGGAGGAGCCCTTAATTGAGAAGATAATTTTTTGAATATTTATTTGGGCAGCTCGGTACTGGAGTGGTACTGGAGTGAGCCCTATAGCAAAATCTCGAAATATAAGCCAGCAGGGGCGGGTTTTTTGCGTCTGCGCACCTAGTGGGCCTACTAAAAGCCGATATACGTGAACATACTTGCAGAGGAGTCCTTAATTGAGAAGACAATTTTTTAAACATTTATTTGGGCAGCTCGGTACTGGAGTGGTACTGGAGTCAGCCCTATAGCAAAATCTCGAAATATAAACCAGCAGGGGCGGGTTTTTTGCGTCTGCGCACCTAGTAGGCCTACTAAGAGCCGATATACATGAACATACTTGCGGAGGAGCCCTTAGTTAAGAAGATAATTTTTTAAATATTTATTTGGGCAGCTCGGTACTGGAGTGGTACTGGAGTGAACTCAGGACACACAGGACTCAGGACTCAGGACTCACAGGGCTTACAGGACTCACAGGACTCACAGGACTCAGGGCTCAGGATTCAGGACTCAAAGGACTCACAAGACTCAGGACTCACAAGACTCAGGACTCAGAACTCACAGGACTCACAGGACTCACAAGACTCAGGACTCACAGGACTCACAAGACTCAGGACTCACAGGACTCACAGGGCTCACAAGACTCAGAAGGACTCACAGGACTCAGGACTCAGGACTCAGAGGACTCACAGGACTCACAGGACTCACAGGACTCAGGACTCACAGGACTCACAGGACTCACAGGACTCACAGGACTCAGGACTCAGGACTCACAGGACTCACAGGACTCAGGACTCAGGACTCACAGGACTCACAGGACTCACAGGACTCACAGTACTCAGGATTTAGGACTCACAGGACTCACAGGACTCAGACGACTCAGGACTCAGGACTCACAGGACTCACAGGACTCACTGGACTCAGAAGGCTCACAGGACTCACAGGACTCAGAGGACTCAGGACTCAGGACTCACAGGACTCACAGGACTCACAGGACTCACTGGACTCACAGGGCTCACAGGACTCACAGGACTCACAGGACTCACAGGACTCACAGGAATCAGGACTCAGGACTCACAGGACTCACAGAACTCACAGGACTCAGGACTCACAGGACTCAGGACTCAGGACTCACAGGACTCACAGAACTCACAGGACTCAGGAATCAGCACTCACAGGACTCACAGGACCCAGGACTCAGCACTCACAGGACTCACAGGACTCACAGGACTCAGGACTCAGGACTCAGGACTCACAGGACTCACAGGACTCACAGGACTCAGGACTCAGGACTCACAGGACTCACAGGACTCACAGGACTCACAGGACTCACAAGACTCACAGGACTCAGGACTCACAGGACTCACAGGACTCACAGGACTCACAAGACTCACAGGACTCAGGACTCACAGGACTCAGGACTCACAGGACTCACAGGACTCACAGGACTCACAGGACTCAGGACTCAGGTCTCACAGGACTCACAGGAATCAGGACTCAGGACTCACAGAACTCACAGGACTCAGGACTCACAGGACTCACAGGAATCAGGACTCAGGACTCACAGAACTCACAGGACTCACAGGACTCAGGACTCAGGACTCAGGACTCACAGGACTCACAGGACTCACAGGACTCAGGACTCAGGAATCACAGGACTCACAGGACTCACAGAACTCACAGGACTCACAAGACTCACAGGACTCAGGACTCACAGGACTCAGGACTCACAGGACTCACAGGACTCACAGGACTCACAGGACTCACAGGACTCAGGACTCAGGTCTCACAGGACTCACAGTACTCACAGGAATCAGGACTCAGGACTCACAGAACTCACAGGACTCTCAGGACTCAGGACTCAGGACTCACAGGACTCACAGAACTCACAGGACTCACAGGACTCAGGACTCAGGACTCACAAGACTCACAGGACTCACAGGACTCACAGGGCTCAGGACTCAGGACTCACAGGACTCACAGGACTGACAAGACTCAGGATTCACAGGACTCACAGGACTCACAGGAGGAGGAATTTTTTAAATATTTATTTGGGCAGCTCGGTACTGGAGTGGTACTGGAGTGAGCCCTATAGCAAAATCTCGAAATATAAGCCAGCATGGGCGGGTTTTTTGCATCTGCGCACCTAGTGGGCCTACTAAGAGCCGATATACGTGAACATACTCGCGGAGGAGCCCTTAATTGAGAAGATAATTTTTTGAATATTTATTTGGGCAGCTCGGTACTGGAGTGGTACTGGAGTGAACTCAGGACACACAGGACTCAGGACTCAGGACTCACAGGGCTCACAGGACTCACAGGACTCAGAGGACTCAGGACTCAGGACTCAGGACTCAAAGGACTCACAAGACTCAGGACTCACAGGACTCAGGACTCAGAACTCACAGGACTCACAGGACTCACAAGACTCAGGACTCACAGGACTCACAAGACTCAGGACTCACAGGACTCACAGGACTCACAAGACTCAGAAGGACTCACAGGACTCAGGACTCAGGACTCACAGGACTCACAGGACTCACAGGACTCAGGACTCACAGGACTCACAGGACTCACAGGACTCACAGGACTCAGGACTCAGGACTCAGGACTCACAGGACCACAGGACTCACATGACTCAAGACTCAGGACTCACAGGACTCAGGATTTAGGACACACAGGACTCACAGGACTCACAGGACTCAGGATTTAGGACTCACAGGACTCGCAGGACTCACAGGACTCAGGACTCAGGAATCACAGGACTCACAGTACTCAGGACTCACAGGACTCAGGACTCAGGACTCACAGGACTCACAGGACTCAGGACTCAGGACTCACAGCACTCACAGGACTCACAGGAATCAGGACTCAGGACTCACAGGACTCACAGGACTCACAGGACTCACAGGACTCACAGGACTCAGGACTCACAGGACTCAGGACTCACAGGACTCAGGACTCACAGGACTCACAGGACTCACAGGACTCACAGGACTCACAGGACTCAGGACTCAGGACTCACAGGACTCACAGGAATCAGGACTCAGGACTCACAGAACTCACAGGACTCACAGGACTCAGGACTCAGGACTCACAGGACTCACAGGAATCAGGACTCAGGACTCACAGAACTCACAGGACTCACAGGACTCAGGACTCAGGACTCACAGGACTCACAGGACTCAGGACTCATGACTCACAGGACTCACAGGACTCACAGTACTCACAGGACTCACAAGGCTCACAGGACTCAGGACTCAGGACTCACAGGACTCAGGACTCACAGGACTCACAGGACTCACAGGACTCACAGGACTCAGGTCTCACAGGACTCACAGAACTCACAGGAATCAGGACTCAGGACTCACAGAACTCACAGGACTCACAGGACTCAGGACTCAGGACTCAGGACTCACAGGACTCACAGGACTCACAGGACTCAGGACTCAGGAATCACAGGACTCACAGGACTCACAGAACTCACAGGACTCACAAGACTCACAGGACTCAGGACTCACAGGACTCAGGACTCACAGGACTCACAGGACTCACAGGACTCACAGGACTCACAGGACTCAGGACTCAGGTCTCACAGGACTCACAGTACTCACAGGAATCAGGACTCAGGACTCACAGAACTCACAGGACTCTCAGGACTCAGGACTCAGGACTCACAGGACTCACAGAACTCACAGGACTCACAGGACTCAGGACTCAGGACTCACAAGACTCACAGGACTCACAGGACTCACAGGGCTCAGGACTCAGGACTCACAGGACTCACAGGACTGACAAGACTCAGGATTCACAGGACTCACAGGACTCACAGGAGGAGGAATTTTTTAAATATTTATTTGGGCAGCTCGGTACTGGAGTGGTACTGGAGTGAGCCCTATAGCAAAATCTCGAAATATAAGCCAGCATGGGCGGGTTTTTTGCATCTGCGCACCTAGTGGGGCTACTAAGAGCCGATATACGTGAACATACTCGCGGAGGAGCCCTTAATTGAGAAGATAATTTTTTGAATATTTATTTGGGCAGCTCGGTACTGGAGTGGTACTGGAGTGAGCCCTATAGCAAAATCTCGAAATATAAGCCAGCAGGGGCGAGTTTTTTTGCGTCTGCGCACCTAGTGGGCCTACTAAGAGCCGATATACGTGAACATACTTGCAGAGGACCCCTTAATTAAGAAGATAACTTTTTAAATATTTATTTGGGCAGCTCGGTACTGGAGTGGTACTGGAGTGAGCCCTATAGCAAAATCTCGAAATATAAGCCAGCAGGGCGGGTTTTTTGCGTCTGCGCACATAGTAGGCCTACTAAGAGCCGATGTACGTGAACATACTTGCGGAGGAGCCCTTAGTTAAGAAGATAACTTTTTAAATATTTATTTGGGCAGCTCGGTACTGGAGTGGTACTGGAGTGAACTAAGGACACACAGGACTCAGGACTCAGGACTAACAGGACTCACAGGACTCACAGGACTCAGGACTCAGGACTCACAGGACTCACAAGCCTCAGGACTCACAGGACTCACAGGACTCAGGACTCAGAACTCACAGGACTCACAGGACTCACAAGACTCAGGACTCACAGGACTCACAAGACTCAGGACTCACAGGACTCACAGGACTCACAAGACTCAGAAGGACTCACAGGACTCAGGACTCAGGACTCACAGGACTCACAGGACTCAGGACTCAGGACTCACAGGACTCACACGACTCACACGATTCACAGGACTCACAGGACTCAGGATTTAGGACTCACAGGACTCACAGGACTCACGGGACTCAGGACTCAGGACTCAGGACTCGCAGGACTCACAAGACTCACAGGACTTAGGACTCACAGGACTAATAGGACTCACAGGACTCAGGACTCACAGGACTCAGGACTCAGGACTCAGGACTCAGGACTCACAGGACTCACAAGACTCAGGACTCACAGGACTCACAGGACTCAGGACTCAGAACTCACAGGACTCACAGGACTCACAAGACTCAGGACTCACAGGACTCACAAGACTCAGGACTCACAGGACTCACAGGACTCACAAGACTCAGAAGGACTCACAGGACTCAGGACTCAGGACTCACAGGACTCTCAGGGCTCACAGGACTCACAGGACTCAGGATTTAGGGCTCACAGGACTCACAGGACTCACAGGACTCAGCACTCAGTACTCACAGGACTCACAGGACTCACAAGACTCACAGGACTTAGGACTCACAGGACTCATAGGAGTCACAGGACTCACAGGACTCAGGACTCAGGACTCACAGGACTCACAGGACACACAGGACTCAGGACTCAGGTCTCACAGGACTCACAGGAATCACAGGAATCAGGACTCAGGACTCACAGGACTCACAGAACTCACAGGACTCACAGGTCTCAGGACTCAGGACTCACAGGACTCACAGGACTCAGGATTCACAGGACTCAGGACTCAGGACTCACAGGACTCACAGAACTCACAGGACTCAGGACTCAGGACTCACAGGCCTCACAGGACTCACAGGACTCACAGGACTCACAGGACTCACAGGACTCAAAGGACTCACAGGAATCACAGGAATCAGGACTCAGGACTCACAGAACTAACAGGACTCACAGGACTCAGGACTCAGCACTCACAGGACTCACAGGACTCAGGACTCAGGACTCACAGGACTCACAGGACTCACAGGACTCAGGACTCAGGACTCACAGGACTCACAGGACTCACAGGACTCAGGACTCATGACTCACAGGACTCACAGGACTCACAGGACTCAGGACTCACCGGACTCACAGGACTCACAGGACTCAGGACTCAGGACTCACAGGACTTATAGGACTCACAGGACTCAGGACTCAGGACTCACAGGACTCACAGGACTCACAGGACTCAGGACTCAGGACTCACAGGACTCACAGGACTCACAGGACTCAGGACTCACAGGACTCACAGGATTCACAGGACTCACAGGACTCACAGGACTTACAGGACTCACAGGACTCAGGACTCAGGACTCACAGGACTCACAGGACTCACAGGACTCACAGGACTCACAGGACTCACTGGACTCACAGGGCTCACAGGACTCACAGGACTCACAGGACTCACTGGACTCACAGGGCTCACAGGACTCACAGGACTCAGAGGACTCAGGACTCACAGGACTCACAGGACTCACAGGACTCACAGGACTCACTGGACTCACTGGACTCACAGGGCTCACAGGACTCACAGGACTCACAGGACTCACAGGACTTACAGGACTCACAGGACTCAGGACTCAGGACTCACAGGACTCACAGGACTCACAGGACTCACAGGACTCACAGGACTTACAGGACTCACAGGACTCAGGACTCAGGACTCACAGGACTCACAGGACTCACAGGACTCACAGGACTCACAGGACTCACTGGACTCACAGGGCTCACAGGACTCACAGGACTCACAGGACTCACAGGACTCACAGGACTCACAGGACTTACAGGACTCACAGGACTCAGGACTCAGGACTCACAGGACTCACAGGACTCACAGGACTCACAGGACTCACAGGACTCACTGGACTCACAGGGCTCACAGGACTCACAGGACTCACAGGACTCACTGGACTCACAGGGCTCACAGGACTCACAGGACTCAGAAGACTCAGGACTCAGGACTCACAGGACTCACAGGACTCACAGGACTCACTGGACTCACAGGGCTCACAGGACTCACAGGACTCACAGGACTCACAGGACTCAGGTCTCACAGGACTCACAGGACTCACAGGAATCAGGACTCAGGACTCACAGGACTCACAGAACTCACAGGACTCAGGACTCACAGGACTCACAGGACTCAGGACTCAGGACTCAGGACTCACAGGACTCACAGAACTCACAGGACTCAGGAATCAGCACTCACAGGACTCACAGGACACAGGACTCAGGACTCACAGGGCTCACAGGACTCACAGGACTCAGGACTCAGGACTCAGGACTCACAGGACTCACAGGACTCACAAGACTCACAGGACTCAGGACTCACAGGACTCAGGACTCACAGGACTCACAGGAATCAGGACTCACAGAACTCACAGGACTCACAAGACTCACAGGACTCAGGACTCAGGACTCACAGGACTCACAGGACTCACAGGACTCACAGGACTCACAGGACTCAGGACTCAGGTCTCACAGGACTCACAGGACTCACAGGAATCAGGACTCAGGACTCACAGAACTCACAGGACTCACAGGACTCAGGACTCAGGACTCACAGGACTCACAGGACTCACAGGACTCAGGACTCACAGGGCTCACAGGACTCACAGGACTCAGGACTCAGGACTCAGGACTCACAGGACTCACAGGACTCACAAGACTCACAGGACTCAGGACTCACAGGACTCAGGACTCACAGGACTCACAGGACTCATAGGACTCAGGACTCAGGTCTCACAGGACTCACAGGAATCAGGACTCAGGACTCACAGAACTCACAGGACTCACAGGACTCAGGACTCAGGACTCACAGGACTCACAGGACTCACAGGAATCAGGACTCAGGACTCACAGAACTCACAGGACTCACAGGACACAGGACTCAGGACTCAGGACTCACAGGACTCACAGGACTCACAGGACTTAGGACTCAGGACTCACAGGACTCACAGGACTCACAGTACTCACAGGACTCACAAGACTCACAGGACTCAGGACTCACAGGACTCAGGACTCACAGGACTCACAGGACTCACAGGACTCACAGGACTCACAGGACTCAGGACTCAGGTCTCACAGGACTCACAGGACTCACAGGAATCAGGACTCAGGACTCACAGAACTCACAGGACTCACAGGACTCAGGACTCAGGATTCACAGGACTCACATGACTCACAGGACTCAGGACTCAGGACTCACAGGACTGACAAGACTCAGGATTCACAGGACTCACAGGACTCACAGGAGGAGGAATTTTTTAAATATTTATTTGGGCAGCTCGGTACTGGAGTGGTACTGGAGTGAGCCCTATAGCAAAATATCGAAATATAAGCCAGCATGGGCGGGTTTTTTGCATCTGCGCACCTAGTGGGCCTACTAAGAGCCGATATACGTGAACATACTCGCGGAGGAGCCCTTAATTGAGAAGATAATTTTTTGAATATTTATTTGGGCAGCTCGGTACTGGAGTGGTACTGGAGTGAGCCCTATAGCAAAATCTCGAAATATAAGCCAGCAGGGGCGGGTTTTTTGCGTCTGCGCACCTAGTGGGCCTACGAAGAGCCGATATACGTGAACATACTTGCAGAGGAGTCCTTAATTGAGAAGACAATTTTTTAAACATTTATTTGGGCAGCTCGGTACTGGAGTGGTACTAGAGTGAGCCCTATAGCAAAATCTCGAAATATAAACCAGCAGGGGCGGGTTTTTTGCGTCTGCGCACCTAGTAGGCCTACTAAGAGCCGATATACGTGAACATACTTGCGGAGGAGCCCTTAATTAAGAAGATAATTTTTTAAATATTTATTTGGGCAGCTCGGTACTGGAGTGGTACTGGAGTGAACTCAGGACACACAGGACTCAGGACTCAGGACTCACAGGGCTCACAGGACTCACAGGACTCAGGACTCAGGACTCAGGACTCAAAGGACTCACAAGACTCAGGACTCACAGGACTCAGGACTCAGAACTCACAGGACTCACCGGACTCACAAGACTCAGGACTCACAGGACTCAAAAGACTCAGGACTCACAGGACTCACAGGACTCACAAGACTCAGAAGGACTCACAGGACTCAGGACTCAGGACTCACAAGACTCACAGGACTCACAGGACTCACAGGACTCAGGACTCACAGGACTCACAGGACTCAGGATTTAGGACTCACAGGACTCACAGGACTCAGAGGACTCAGGACTCAGGACTCACAGGACTCACAGGACTCACAGGACTCACTGGACTCACAGGGCTCACAGGACTCACAGGACTCAGAGGACTCAGGACTCAGGACTCACAGGACTCACAGGACTCACAGGACTCACTGGACTCACAGGGCTCACAGGACTCACAGAACTCACAGGACTCAGGTCTCACAGGACTCACAGGATTCACAGGAATCAGGACTCAGGACTCACAGGACTCACAGAACTCACAGGACTCAGGAATCAGCACTCACAGGACTCACAGGACCCAGGACTCAGCACTCACAGGACTCACAGGACTCACAGGACTCAGGACTCAGGACTCAGGACTCAGGACTCACAGGACTCACAGGACTCACAGGACTCAGGACTCAGGACTCACAGGACTCACAGGACTCACAGGACTCACAGGACTCACAAGACTCACAGGACTCAGGACTCACTGGACTCACAGGACTCACAGGACTCACAGGACTCACAAGACTCACAGGACTCAGGACTCACAGGACTCAGGACTCACAGGACTCACAGGACTCACAGGACTCACAGGACTCAGGACTCAGGTCTCACAGGACTCACAGGAATCAGGACTCAGGACTCACAGAACTCACAGGACTCAGGACTCACAGGACTCACAGGAATCAGGACTCAGGACTCACAGAACTCACAGGACTCACAGGACTCAGGACTCAGGACTCAGGACTCACAGGACTCACAGGACTCACAGGACTCAGGACTCAGGAATCACAGGACTCACAGGACTCACAGAACTCACAGGACTCACAAGACTCACAGGACTCAGGACTCACAGGACTCAGGACTCACAGGACTCACAGGACTCACAGGACTCACAGGACTCACAGGACTCAGGACTCAGGTCTCACAGGACTCACAGTACTCACAGGAATCAGGACTCAGGACTCACAGAACTCACAGGACTCTCAGGACTCAGGACTCAGGACTCACAGGACTCACAGGACTCACAGGACTCACAGGACTCAGGACTCAGGACTCACAAGACTCACAGGACTCACAGGACTCACAGGGCTCAGGACTCAGGACTCACAGGACTCACAGGACTGACAAGACTCAGGATTCACAGGACTCACAGGACTCACAGGAGGAGGAATTTTTTAAATATTTATTTGGGCAGCTCGGTACTGGAGTGGTACTGGAGTGAGCCCTATAGCAAAATCTCGAAATATAAGCCAGCATGGGCGGGTTTTTTGCATCTGCGCACCTAGTGGGCCTACTAAGAGCCGATATACGTGAACATACTCGCGGAGGAGCCCTTAATTGAGAAGATAATTTTTTGAATATTTATTTGGGCAGCTCGGTACTGGAGTGGTACTGGAGTGAGCCCTATAGCAAAATCTCGAAATATAAGCCAGCAGGGGCGGGTTTTTTGCGTCTGCGCACCTAGTGGGCCTACTAAAAGCCGATATACGTGAACATACTTGCAGAGGAGTCCTTAATTGAGAAGACAATTTTTTAAACATTTATTTGGGCAGCTCGGTACTGGAGTGGTACTAGAGTCAGCCCTATAGCAAAATCTCGAAATATAAACCAGCAGGGGCGGATTTTTTGCGTCTGCGCACCTAGTAGGCCTACTAAGAGCCGATATACGTGAACATACTTGCGGAGGAGCCCTTAGTTAAGAAGATAATTTTTTAAATATTTATTTGGGCAGCTCGGTACTGGAGTGGTACTGGAGTGAACTCAGGACACACAGGACTCAGGACTCAGGACTCACAGGGCTTACAGGACTCACAGGACTCACAGGACTCAGGGCTCAGGATTCAGGACTCAAAGGACTCACAAGACTCAGGACTCACAAGACTCAGGACTCAGAACTCACAGGACTCACAGGACTCACAAGACTCAGGACTCACAGGACTCACAAGACTCAGGACTCACAGGACTCACAGGGCTCACAAGACTCAGAAGGACTCACAGGACTCAGGACTCAGGACTCAGAGGACTCACAGGACTCACAGGACTCACAGGACTCAGGACTTACAGGACTCACAGGACTCACAGGACTCACAGGACTCAGGACTCAGGACTCACAGGACTCACAGGACTCAGGACTCAGGACTCACAGGACTCACAGGACTCACAGTACTCAGGATTTAGGACTCACAGGACTCACAGGACTCAGACGACTCAGGACTCAGGACTCACAGGACTCACAGGACTCACTGGACTCACAAGGCTCACAGGACTCACAGGACTCAGAGGACTCAGGACTCAGGACTCACAGGACTCACAGGACTCACAGGACTCACTGGACTCACAGGGCTCACAGGACTCACAGGACTCACAGGACTCAGGTCTCACAGGACTCACAGGACTCACAGGAATCAGGACTCAGGACTCACAGGACTCACAGAACTCACAGGACTCAGGACTCACAGGACTCAGGACTCAGGACTCACAGGACTCACAGAACTCACAGGACTCAGGAATCAGCACTCACAGGACTCACAGGACCCAGGACTCAGCACTCACAGGACTCACAGGACTCACAGGACTCAGGACTCAGGACTCAGGACTCAGGACTCACAGGACTCACAGGACTCACAGGACTCAGGACTCAGGACTCACAGGACTCACAGGACTCACAGGACTCACAGGACTCACAAGACTCACAGGACTCAGGACTCACTGGACTCACAGGACTCACAGGACTCACAGGACTCACAAGACTCACAGGACTCAGGACTCACAGGACTCAGGACTCACAGGACTCACAGGACTCACAGGACTCACAGGACTCAGGACTCAGGTCTCACAGGACTCACAGGAATCAGGACTCAGGACTCACAGAACTCACAGGACTCAGGACTCACAGGACTCACAGGAATCAGGACTCAGGACTCACAGAACTCACAGGACTCACAGGACTCAGGACTCAGGACTCAGGACTCACAGGACTCACAGGACTCACAGGACTCAGGACTCAGGAATCACAGGACTCACAGGACTCACAGAACTCACAGGACTCACAAGACTCACAGGACTCAGGACTCACAGGACTCAGGACTCACAGGACTCACAGGACTCACAGGACTCACAGGACTCACAGGACTCAGGACTCAGGTCTCACAGGACTCACAGTACTCACAGGAATCAGGACTCAGGACTCACAGAACTCACAGGACTCTCAGGACTCAGGACTCAGGACTCACAGGACTCACAGGACTCACAGGACTCACAGGACTCAGGACTCAGGACTCACAAGACTCACAGGACTCACAGGACTCACAGGGCTCAGGACTCAGGACTCACAGGACTCACAGGACTGACAAGACTCAGGATTCACAGGACTCACAGGACTCACAGGAGGAGGAATTTTTTAAATATTTATTTGGGCAGCTCGGTACTGGAGTGGTACTGGAGTGAGCCCTATAGCAAAATCTCGAAATATAAGCCAGCATGGGCGGGTTTTTTGCATCTGCGCACCTAGTGGGCCTACTAAGAGCCGATATACGTGAACATACTCGCGGAGGAGCCCTTAATTGAGAAGATAATTTTTTGAATATTTATTTGGGCAGCTCGGTACTGGAGTGGTACTGGAGTGAACTCAGGACACACAGGACTCAGGACTCAGGACTCACAGGGCTCACAGGACTCACAGGACTCACAGGACTCAGGACTCAGGACTCAAAGGACTCACAAGACTCAGGACTCACAGGACTCAGGACTCAGAACTCACAGGACTCACAGGACTCACAAGACTCAGGACTCACAGGACTCACAAGACTCAGGACTCACAGGACTCACAGGACTCACAAGACTCAGAAGGACTCACAGGACTCAGGACTCAGGACTCACAGGACTCACAGGACTCACAGGACTCAGGACTCACAGGACTCACAGGACTCACAGGACTCACAGGACTCAGGACTCAGGACTCAGGACTCACAGGACCACAGGACTCACATGACTCAAGACTCAGGACTCACAGGACTCAGGATTTAGGACTCACAGGACTCACAGGACTCACAGGACTCAGGATTTAGGACTCACAGGACTCGCAGGACTCACAGGACTCAGGACTCAGGACTCACAGGACTCACAGTACTCAGGACTCACAGGACTCAGGACTCAGGACTCACAGGACTCACAGGACTCAGGACTCAGGACTCACAGCACTCACAGGACTCACAGGAATCAGGACTCAGGACTCACAGAACTCACAGGACTCACAGGACTCACAGGACTCACAGGACTCAGGACTCACAGGACTCAGGACTCACAGGACTCAGGACTCACAGGACTCACAGGACTCACAGGACTCACAGGACTCACAGGACTCAGGACTCAGGACTCACAGGACTCACAGGAATCAGGACTCAGGACTCACAGAACTCACAGGACTCACAGGACTCAGGACTCAGGACTCACAGGACTCACAGGAATCAGGACTCAGGACTCACAGAACTCACAGGACTCACAGGACTCAGGACTCAGGACTCACAGGACTCACAGGACTCAGGACTCATGACTCACAGGACTCACAGGACTCACAGTACTCACAGGACTCACAAGACTCACAGGACTCAGGACTCAGGACTCACAGGACTCAGGACTCACAGGACTCACAGGACTCACAGGACTCACAGGACTCAGGACTCAGGTCTCACAGGACTCACAGAACTCACAGGACTCACAGGACTCAGGACTCAGGACTCACAGAACTCACAGGACTCACAGCACTCAGGACTCAGGACTCACAGGACTCACAGGACTCACAGGACTCACAGGACTCAGGACTCAGGACTCACAAGACTCACAGGACTCACAGGACTCACAGGGCTCAGGACTCAGGAATCACAGGACTCACATGACTGACAAGACTCAGGATTCACAGGACTCACAGGAGGAAGAATTTTTTAAATATTTATTTGGGCAGCTCGGTACTGGAGTGGTACTGGAGTGAGCCCTATAGCAAAATCTCGAAATATAAGCCAGCATGGGCGGGTTTTTTGCATCTGCGCACCTAGTGGGGCTACTAAGAGCCGATATACGTGAACATACTCGCGGAGGAGCCCTTAATTGAGAAGATAATTTTTTGAATATTTATTTGGGCAGCTCGGTACTGGAGTGGTACTGGAGTGAGCCCTATAGCAAAATCTCGAAATATAAGCCAGCAGGGGCGAGTTTTTTTGCGTCTGCGCACCTAGTGGGCCTACTAAGAGCCGATATACGTGAACATACTTGCAGAGGACCCCTTAATTAAGAAGATAACTTTTTAAATATTTATTTGGGCAGCTCGGTACTGGAGTGGTACTGGAGTGAGCCCTATAGCAAAATCTCGAAATATAAGCCAGCAGGGCGGGTTTTTTGCGTCTGCGCACATAGTAGGCCTACTAAGAGCCGATGTACGTGAACATACTTGCGGAGGAGCCCTTAGTTAAGAAGATAACTTTTTAAATATTTATTTGGGCAGCTCGGTACTGGAGTGGTACTGGAGTGAACTAAGGACACACAGGACTCAGGACTCAGGACTAACAGGACTCACAGGACTCACAGGACTCAGGACTCAGGACTCACAGGACTCACAAGCCTCAGGACTCACAGGACTCACAGGACTCAGGACTCAGAACTCACAGGACTCACAGGACTCACAAGACTCAGGACTCACAGGACTCACAAGACTCAGGACTCACAGGACTCACAGGACTCACAAGACTCAGAAGGACTCACAGGACTCAGGACTCAGGACTCACAGGACTCACAGGACTCAGGACTCAGGACTCACAGGACTCACACGACTCACACGATTCACAGGACTCACAGGACTCAGGATTTAGGACTCACAGGACTCACAGGACTCACGGGACTCAGGACTCAGGACTCAGGACTCGCAGGACTCACAAGACTCACAGGACTTAGGACTCACAGGACTAATAGGACTCACAGGACTCAGGACTCACAGGACTCAGGACTCAGGACTCAGGACTCACAGGACTCACAAGACTCAGGACTCACAGGACTCACAGGACTCAGGACTCAGAACTCACAGGACTCACAGGACTCACAAGACTCAGGACTCACAGGACTCACAAGACTCAGGACTCACTGGACTCACAGGACTCACAAGACTCAGAAGGACTCACAGGACTCAGGACTCAGGACTCACAGGACTCTCAGGGCTCACAGGACTCACAGGACTCAGGATTTAGGGCTCACAGGACTCACAGGACTCACAGGACTCAGCACTCAGTACTCACAGGACTCACAGGACTCACAAGACTCACAGGACTTAGGACTCACAGGACTCATAGGAGTCACAGGACTCACAGGACTCAGGACTCAGGACTCACAGGACTCACAGGACACACAGGACTCAGGACTCAGGTCTCACAGGACTCACAGGAATCACAGGAATCAGGACTCAGGACTCACAGGACTCACAGAACTCACAGGACTCACAGGTCTCAGGACTCAGGACTCACAGGACTCACAGGACTCAGGATTCACAGGACTCAGGACTCAGGACTCACAGGACTCACAGGACTCACAGGACTCAGGACTCAGGACTCACAGGCCTCACAGGACTCACAGGACTCACAGGACTCACAGGACTCAAAGGACTCACAGGAATCACAGGAATCAGGACTCAGGACTCACAGAACTAACAGGACTCACAGGACTCAGGACTCAGCACTCACAGGACTCACAGGACTCAGGACTCAGGACTCACAGGACTCACAGGACTCACAGGACTCAGGACTCAGGACTCACAGGACTCACAGGACTCACAGGACTCAGGACTCATGACTCACAGGACTCACAGGACTCACAGGACTCAGGACTCACCGGACTCACAGGACTCACAGGACTCAGGACTCAGGACTCACAGGACTTATAGGACTCACAGGACTCAGGACTCAGGACTCACAGGACTCACAGGACTCACAGGACTCAGGACTCAGGACTCACAGGACTCACAGGACTCACAGGACTCAGGACTCACAGGACTCACAGGACTCACAGGACTCACAGGACTCACAGGACTCACAGGACTCACTGGACTCACAGGGCTCACAGGACTCACAGGACTCAGAGGACTCAGGACTCACAGGACTCACAGGACTCACAGGACTCACAGGACTCACTGGACTCACAGGGCTCACAGGACTCACAGGACTCAGAAGACTCAGGACTCAGGACTCACAGGACTCACAGGACTCACAGGACTCACTGGACTCACAGGGCTCACAGGACTCACAGGACTCACAGGACTCAGGTCTCACAGGACTCACAGGACTCACAGGAATCAGGACTCAGGACTCACAGGACTCACAGAACTCACAGGACTCAGGACTCACAGGACTCACAGGACTCAGGACTCAGGACTCAGGACTCAGGACTCACAGGACTCACAGAACTCACAGGACTCAGGAATCAGCACTCACAGGACTCACAGGACACAGGACTCAGGACTCACAGGGCTCACAGGACTCACAGGACTCAGGTCTCACAGGACTCACAGGACTCACAGGAATCAGGACTCAGGACTCACAGGACTCACAGAACTCACAGGACTCAGGACTCACAGGACTCACAGGACTCAGGACTCAGGACTCAGGACTCAGGACTCACAGGACTCACAGAACTCACAGGACTCAGGAATCAGCACTCACAGGACTCACAGGACACAGGACTCAGGACTCACAGGGCTCACAGGACTCACATGACTCAGGACTCAGGACTCAGGACTCACAGGACTCACAGGACTCACAAGACTCACAGGACTCAGGACTCACAGGACTCACAGGAATCAGGACTCACAGAACTCACAGGACTCACAAGACTCACAGGACTCAGGACTCAGGACTCACAGGACTCACAGGACTCACAGGACTCACAGGACTCACAGGACTCAGGACTCAGGTCTCACAGGACTCACAGGACTCACAGGAATCAGGACTCAGGACTCACAGAACTCACAGGACTCACAGGACTCAGGACTCAGGACTCACAGGACTCACAGGACTCACAGGACTCAGGACTCACAGGGCTCACAGGACTCACAGGACTCAGGACTCAGGACTCACAGGACTCACAGGACTCACAAGACTCACAGGACTCAGGACTCACAGGACTCAGGACTCACAGGACTCACAGGACTCACAGGAATCAGGACTCAGGACTCACAGAACTCACAGGACTCACAGGACTCAGGACTCAGGACTCACAGGACTCACAGGACTCACAGGAATCAGGACTCAGGACTCACAGAACTCACAGGACTCACAGGACACAGGACTCAGGACTCAGGACTCACAGGACTCACAGGACTCACAGGACTTAGGACTCAGGACTCACAGGACTCACAGGACTCACAGTACTCACAGGACTCACAAGACTCACAGGACTCAGGACTCACAGGACTCAGGACTCACAGGACTCACAGGACTCACAGGACTCACAGGACTCACAGGACTCAGGACTCAGGTCTCACAGGACTCACAGGACTCACAGGAATCAGGACTCAGGACTCACAGAACTCACAGGACTCACAGGACTCAGGACTCAGGATTCACAGGACTCACAGGACTCACAGGACTCAGGACTCAGGACTCACAGGACTGACAAGACTCAGGATTCACAGGACTCACAGGACTCACAGGAGGAGGAATTTTTTAAATATTTATTTGGGCAGCTCGGTACTGGAGTGGTACTGGAGTGAGCCCTATAGCAAAATATCGAAATATAAGCCAGCATGGGCGGGTTTTTTGCATCTGCGCACCTAGTGGGCCTACTAAGAGCCGATATACGTGAACATACTCGCGGAGGAGCCCTTAATTGAGAAGATAATTTTTTGAATATTTATTTGGGCAGCTCGGTACTGGAGTGGTACTGGAGTGAGCCCTATAGCAAAATCTCGAAATATAAGCCAGCAGGGGCGGGTTTTTTGCGTCTGCGCACCTAGTGGGCCTACTAAGAGCCGATATACGTGAACATACTTGCAGAGGAGTCCTTAATTGAGAAGACAATTTTTTAAACATTTATTTGGGCAGCTCGGTACTGGAGTGGTACTAGAGTGAGCCCTATAGCAAAATCTCGAAATATAAACCAGCAGGGGCGGGTTTTTTGCGTCTGCGCACCTAGTAGGCCTACTAAGAGCCGATATACGTGAACATACTTGCGGAGGAGCCCTTAATTAAGAAGATAATTTTTTAAATATTTATTTGGGCAGCTCGGTACTGGAGTGGTACTGGAGTGAACTCAGGACACACAGGACTCAGGACTCAGGACTCACAGGGCTTACAGGACTCACAGGACTCACAGGACTCAGGACTCAGGACTCAGGACTCAAAGGACTCACAAGACTCAGGACTCACAGGACTCAGGACTCAGAACTCACAGGACTCACCGGACTCACAAGACTCAGGACTCACAGGACTCAAAAGACTCAGGACTCACAGGACTCACAGGACTCACAAGACTCAGAAGGACTCACAGGACTCAGGACTCAGGACTCACAAGACTCACAGGACTCACAGGACTCACAGGACTCAGGACTCACAGGACTCACAGGACTCAGGATTTAGGACTCACAGGACTCACAGGACTCAGAGGACTCAGGACTCAGGACTCACAGGACTCACAGGACTCACAGGATTCAGGACTCAGGACTCACAGGACTCACAGGACTCACAGAACTCACAGGACTCACAAGACTCACAGGACTCAGGACTCACAGGACTCAGGACTCACAGGACTCACAGGACTCACAGGACTCACAGGACTCAGGACTCAGGTCTCACAGGACTCACAGGACTCACAGGAATCAGGACTCAGGACTCACAGAACTCACAGGACTCACAGGACTCAGGACTCAGGACTCACAGGACTCACAGGACTCACAGGATTCACAGGACTCAGGACTAAGGACTCACAAGACTCATAGGACTCACAGGACTCACAGGGCTCAGGACTCAGGACTCACAGGACTCACAGGACTGACAAGACTCAGGATTCACAGGACTCACAGGACTCACAGGAGGAGGAATTTTTTAAATATTTATTTGGGCAGCTCGGTACTGGAGTGGTACTGGAGTGAGCCCTATAGCAAAATCTCGAAATATAAGCCAGCATGGGCGGGTTTTTTGCATCTGCGCACCTAGTGGGCCTACTAAGAGCCGATATACGTGAACATACTCGCGGAGGAGCCCTTAATTGAGAAGATAATTTTTTGAATATTTATTTGGGCAGCTCGGTACTGGAGTGGTACTGGAGTGAGCCCTATAGCAAAATCTCGAAATATAAGCCAGCAGGGGCGGGTTTTTTGCGTCTGCGCACCTAGTGGGCCTACTAAAAGCCGATATACGTGAACATACTTGCAGAGGAGTCCTTAATTGAGAAGACAATTTTTTAAACATTTATTTGGGCAGCTCGGTACTGGAGTGGTACTGGAGTCAGCCCTATAGCAAAATCTCGAAATATAAACCAGCAGGGGCGGGTTTTTTGCGTCTGCGCACCTAGTAGGCCTACTAAGAGCCGATATACATGAACATACTTGCGGAGGAGCCCTTAGTTAAGAAGATAATTTTTTAAATATTTATTTGGGCAGCTCGGTACTGGAGTGGTACTGGAGTGAACTCAGGACACACAGGACTCAGGACTCAGGACTCACAGGGCTTACAGGACTCACAGGACTCACAGGACTCAGGGCTCAGGATTCAGGACTCAAAGGACTCACAAGACTCAGGACTCACAAGACTCAGGACTCAGAACTCACAGGACTCACAGGACTCACAAGACTCAGGACTCACAGGACTCACAAGACTCAGGACTCACAGGACTCACAGGGCTCACAAGACTCAGAAGGACTCACAGGACTCAGGACTCAGGACTCAGAGGACTCACAGGACTCACAGGACTCACAGGACTCAGGACTCACAGGACTCACAGGACTCACAGGACTCACAGGACTCAGGACTCAGGACTCACAGGACTCACAGGACTCAGGACTCAGGACTCACAGGACTCACAGGACTCACAGGACTCACAGTACTCAGGATTTAGGACTCACAGGACTCACAGGACTCAGACGACTCAGGACTCAGGACTCACAGGACTCACAGGACTCACTGGACTCAGAAGGCTCACAGGACTCACAGGACTCAGAGGACTCAGGACTCAGGACTCACAGGACTCACAGGACTCACAGGACTCACTGGACTCACAGGGCTCACAGGACTCACAGGACTCACAGGACTCAGGTCTCACAGGACTCACAGGACTCACAGGAATCAGGACTCAGGACTCACAGGACTCACAGAACTCACAGGACTCAGGACTCACAGGACTCAGGACTCAGGACTCACAGGACTCACAGAACTCACAGGACTCAGGAATCAGCACTCACAGGACTCACAGGACCCAGGACTCAGCACTCACAGGACTCACAGGACTCACAGGACTCAGGACTCAGGACTCAGGACTCAGGACTCACAGGACTCACAGGACTCAGAGGACTCAGGACTCAGGACTCACAGGACTCACAGGACTCACAGGACTCACTGGACTCACAGGGCTCACAGGACTCACAGGACTCACAGGACTCAGGTCTCACAGGACTCACAGGACTCACAGGAATCAGGACTCAGGACTCACAGGACTCACAGAACTCACAGGACTCAGGACTCACAGGACTCAGGACTCAGGACTCACAGGACTCACAGAACTCACAGGACTCAGGAATCAGCACTCACAGGACTCACAGGACCCAGGACTCAGCACTCACAGGACTCACAGGACTCACAGGACTCAGGACTCAGGACTCAGGACTCAGGACTCACAGGACTCACAGGACTCACAGGACTCAGGACTCAGGACTCACAGGACTCACAGGACTCACAGGACTCACAGGACTCACAAGACTCACAGGACTCAGGACTCACAGGACTCACAGGACTCACAGGACTCACAAGACTCACAGGACTCAGGACTCACAGGACTCAGGACTCACAGGACTCACAGGACTCACAGGACTCACAGGACTCAGGACTCAGGTCTCACAGGACTCACAGGAATCAGGACTCAGGACTCACAGAACTCACAGGACTCAGGACTCACAGGACTCACAGGAATCAGGACTCAGGACTCACAGAACTCACAGGACTCACAGGACTCAGGACTCAGGACTCAGGACTCACAGGACTCACAGGACTCACAGGACTCAGGACTCAGGAATCACAGGACTCACAGGACTCACAGAACTCACAGGACTCACAAGACTCACAGGACTCAGGACTCACAGGACTCAGGACTCACAGGACTCACAGGACTCACAGGACTCACAGGACTCACAGGACTCAGGACTCAGGTCTCACAGGACTCACAGTACTCACAGGAATCAGGACTCAGGACTCACAGAACTCACAGGACTCTCAGGACTCAGGACTCAGGACTCACAGGACTCACAGAACTCACAGGACTCACAGGACTCAGGACTCAGGACTCACAAGACTCACAGGACTCACAGGACTCACAGGGCTCAGGACTCAGGACTCACAGGACTCACAGGACTGACAAGACTCAGGATTCACAGGACTCACAGGACTCACAGGAGGAGGAATTTTTTAAATATTTATTTGGGCAGCTCGGTACTGGAGTGGTACTGGAGTGAGCCCTATAGCAAAATCTCGAAATATAAGCCAGCATGGGCGGGTTTTTTGCATCTGCGCACCTAGTGGGCCTACTAAGAGCCGATATACGTAAACATACTCGCGGAGGAGCCCTTAATTGAGAAGATAATTTTTTGAATATTTATTTGGGCAGCTCGGTACTGGAGTGGTACTGGAGTGAACTCAGGACACACAGGACTCAGGACTCAGGACTCACAGGGCTCACAGGACTCACAGGACTCAGAGGACTCAGGACTCAGGACTCAGGACTCAAAGGACTCACAAGACTCAGGACTCACAGGACTCAGGACTCAGAACTCACAGGACTCACAGGACTCACAGGACTCACAAGACTCAGGACTCACAGGACTCACAAGACTCAGGACTCACAGGACTCACAGGACTCACAAGACTCAGAAGGACTCACAGGACTCAGGACTCAGGACTCACAGGACTCACAGGACTCACAGGACTCAGGACTCACAGGACTCACAGGACTCACAGGACTCACAGGACTCAGGACTCAGGACTCAGGACTCACAGGACCACAGGACTCACATGACTCAAGACTCAGGACTCACAGGACTCAGGATTTAGGACACACAGGACTCACAGGACTCACAGGACTCAGGATTTAGGACTCACAGGACTCGCAGGACTCACAGGACTCAGGACTCAGGAATCACAGGACTCACAGTACTCAGGACTCACAGGACTCAGGACTCACAGGACTCACAGGACTCAGGACTCAGGACTCACAGCACTCACAGGACTCACAGGAATCAGGACTCAGGACTCACAGGACTCACAGGACTCACAGGACTCACAGGACTCACAGGACTCAGGACTCACAGGACTCAGGACTCACAGGACTCAGGACTCACAGGACTCACAGGACTCACAGGACTCACAGGACTCACAGGACTCAGGACTCAGGACTCACAGGACTCACAGGAATCAGGACTCAGGACTCACAGAACTCACAGGACTCACAGGACTCAGGACTCAGGACTCACAGGACTCACAGGAATCAGGACTCAGGACTCACAGAACTCACAGGACTCACAGGACTCAGGACTCAGGACTCACAGGACTCACAGGACTCAGGACTCATGACTCACAGGACTCACAGGACTCACAGTACTCACAGGACTCACAAGGCTCACAGGACTCAGGACTCAGGACTCACAGGACTCAGGACTCACAGGACTCACAGGACTCACAGGACTCACAGGACTCAGGTCTCACAGGACTCACAGAACTCACAGGAATCAGGACTCAGGACTCACAGAACTCACAGGACTCACAGGACTCAGGACTCACAGGACTCAGGACTCACAGGACTCACAGGATTCACAGGACTCACAGGAGGAAGAATTTTTTAAATATTTATTTGGGCAGCTCGGTACTGGAGTGGTACTGGAGTGAGCCCTATAGCAAAATCTCGAAATATAAGCCAGCATGGGCGGGTTTTTTGCATCTGCGCACCTAGTGGGGCTACTAAGAGCCGATATACGTGAACATACTCGCGGAGGAGCCCTTAATTGAGAAGATAATTTTTTGAATATTTATTTGGGCAGCTCGGTACTGGAGTGGTACTGGAGTGAGCCCTATAGCAAAATCTCGAAATATAAGCCAGCAGGGGCGAGTTTTTTTGCGTCTGCGCACCTAGTGGGCCTACTAAGAGCCGATATACGTGAACATACTTGCAGAGGACCCCTTAATTAAGAAGATAACTTTTTAAATATTTATTTGGGCAGCTCGGTACTGGAGTGGTACTGGAGTGAGCCCTATAGCAAAATCTCGAAATATAAGCCAGCAGGGCGGGTTTTTTGCGTCTGCGCACATAGTAGGCCTACTAAGAGCCGATGTACGTGAACATACTTGCGGAGGAGCCCTTAGTTAAGAAGATAACTTTTTAAATATTTATTTGGGCAGCTCGGTACTGGAGTGGTACTGGAGTGAACTAAGGACACACAGGACTCAGGACTCAGGACTAACAGGACTCACAGGACTCACAGGACTCAGGACTCAGGACTCACAGGACTCACAAGCCTCAGGACTCACAGGACTCACAGGACTCAGGACTCAGAACTCACAGGACTCACAGGACTCACAAGACTCAGGACTCACAGGACTCACAAGACTCAGGACTCACAGGACTCACAGGACTCACAAGACTCAGAAGGACTCACAGGACTCAGGACTCAGGACTCACAGGACTCACAGGACTCAGGACTCAGGACTCACAGGACTCACACGACTCACACGATTCACAGGACTCACAGGACTCAGGATTTAGGACTCACAGGACTCACAGGACTCACGGGACTCAGGACTCAGGACTCAGGACTCGCAGGACTCACAAGACTCACAGGACTTAGGACTCACAGGACTAATAGGACTCACAGGACTCAGGACTCACAGGACTCAGGACTCAGGACTCAGGACTCAGGACTCACAGGACTCACAAGACTCAGGACTCACAGGACTCACAGGACTCAGGACTCAGGACTCAGAACTCACAGGACTCACAGGACTCACAAGACTCAGGACTCACAGGACTCACAAGACTCAGGACTCACAGGACTCACAGGACTCACAAGACTCAGAAGGACTCACAGGACTCAGGACTCAGGACTCACAGGACTCTCAGGGCTCACAGGACTCACAGGACTCAGGATTTAGGGCTCACAGGACTCACAGGACTCACAGGACTCAGCACTCAGTACTCACAGGACTCACAGGACTCACAAGACTCACAGGACTTAGGACTCACAGGACTCATAGGAGTCACAGGACTCACAGGACTCAGGACTCAGGACTCACAGGACTCACAGGACACACAGGACTCAGGACTCAGGTCTCACAGGACTCACAGAACTCACAGGACTCACAGGTCTCAGGACTCAGGACTCACAGGACTCACAGGACTCAGGATTCACAGGACTCAGGACTCAGGACTCACAGGACTCACAGGACTCACAGGACTCAGGACTCAGGACTCACAGGCCTCACAGGACTCACAGGACTCACAGGACTCACAGGACTCACAGGACTCAAAGGACTCACAGGAATCACAGGAATCAGGACTCAGGACTCACAGAACTAACAGGACTCACAGGACTCAGGACTCAGCACTCACAGGACTCACAGGACTCAGGACTCAGGACTCACAGGACTCACAGGACTCACAGGACTCAGGACTCAGGACTCACAGGACTCACAGGACTCACAGGACTCAGGACTCATGACTCACAGGACTCACAGGACTCACAGGACTCAGGACTCACCGGACTCACAGGACTCACAGGACTCAGGACTCAGGACTCACAGGACTTATAGGACTCACAGGACTCAGGACTCAGGACTCACAGGACTCACAGGACTCACAGGACTCAGGACTCAGGACTCACAGGACTCAGGACTCACAGGACTCACAGGACTCACAGGACTCACAGGACTCACAGGACTTACAGGACTCACAGGACTCAGGACTCAGGACTCACAGGACTCACAGGACTCACAGGACTCACAGGACTCACAGGACTCACTGGACTCACAGGGCTCACAGGACTCACAGGACTCACAGGACTCACTGGACTCACAGGGCTCACAGGACTCACAGGACTCAGAGGACTCAGGACTCACAGGACTCACAGGACTCACAGGACTCACAGGACTCACTGGACTCACAGGGCTCACAGGACTCACAGGACTCAGAAGACTCAGGACTCAGGACTCACAGGACTCACAGGACTCACAGGACTCAATGGACTCACAGGGCTCACAGGACTCACAGGACTCACAGGACTCACAGGACTCAGGTCTCACAGGACTCACAGGACTCACAGGAATCAGGACTCAGGACTCACAGGACTCACAGAACTCACAGGACTCAGGACTCACAGGACTCACAGGACTCAGGACTCAGGACTCAGGACTCACAGGACTCACAGAACTCACAGGACTCAGGAATCAGCACTCACAGGACTCACAGGACTCAGGACTCACAGGACTCACAGGACTCACAAGACTCACAGGACTCAGGACTCAGGACTCACAGGACTCAGGACTCACAGGACTCACAGGAATCAGGACTCACAGAACTCACAGGACTCACAAGACTCACAGGACTCAGGACTCAGGACTCACAGGACTCACAGGACTCACAGGACTCACAGGACTCACAGGACTCAGGACTCAGGTCTCACAGGACTCACAGGACTCACAGGAATCAGGACTCAGGACTCACAGAACTCACAGGACTCACAGGACTCAGGACTCAGGACTCACAGGACTCACAGGACTCACAGGACTCAGGACTCACAGGGCTCACAGGACTCACAGGACTCAGGACTCAGGACTCAGGACTCACAGGACTCACAGGACTCACAAGACTCACAGGACTCAGGACTCACAGGACTCAGGACTCACAGGACTCACAGGACTCATAGGACTCAGGACTCAGGTCTCACAGGACTCACAGGAATCAGGACTCAGGACTCACAGAACTCACAGGACTCACAGGACTCAGGACTCAGGACTCACAGGACTCACAGGACTCACAGGAATCAGGACTCAGGACTCACAGAACTCACAGGACTCACAGGACACAGGACTCAGGACTCAGGACTCACAGGACTCACAGGACTCACAGGACTTAGGACTCAGGACTCACAGGACTCACAGGACTCACAGTACTCACAGGACTCACAAGACTCACAGGACTCAGGACTCACAGGACTCAGGACTCACAGGACTCACAGGACTCACAGGACTCACAGGACTCACAGGACTCAGGACTCAGGTCTCACAGGACTCACAGGACTCACAGGAATCAGGACTCAGGACTCACAGAACTCACAGGACTCACAGGACTCAGGACTCAGGATTCACAGGACTCACATGACTCACAGGACTCAGGACTCAGGACTCACAGGACTGACAAGACTCAGGATTCACAGGACTCACAGGACTCACAGGAGGAGGAATTTTTTAAATATTTATTTGGGCAGCTCGGTACTGGAGTGGTACTGGAGTGAGCCCTATAGCAAAATATCGAAATATAAGCCAGCATGGGCGGGTTTTTTGCATCTGCGCACCTAGTGGGCCTACTAAGAGCCGATATACGTGAACATACTCGCGGAGGAGCCCTTAATTGAGAAGATAATTTTTTGAATATTTATTTGGGCAGCTCGGTACTGGAGTGGTACTGGAGTGAGCCCTATAGCAAAATCTCGAAATATAAGCCAGCAGGGGCGGGTTTTTTGCGTCTGCGCACCTAGTGGGCCTACGAAGAGCCGATATACGTGAACATACTTGCAGAGGAGTCCTTAATTGAGAAGACAATTTTTTAAACATTTATTTGGGCAGCTCGGTACTGGAGTGGTACTAGAGTGAGCCCTATAGCAAAATCTCGAAATATAAACCAGCAGGGGCGGGTTTTTTGCGTCTGCGCACCTAGTAGGCCTACTAAGAGCCGATATACGTGAACATACTTGCGGAGGAGCCCTTAATTAAGAAGATAATTTTTTAAATATTTATTTGGGCAGCTCGGTACTGGAGTGGTACTGGAGTGAACTCAGGACACACAGGACTCAGGACTCAGGACTCACAGGGCTCACAGGACTCACAGGACTCACAGGACTCAGGACTCAGGACTCAGGACTCAAAGGACTCACAAGACTCAGGACTCACAGGACTCAGGACTCAGAACTCACAGGACTCACCGGACTCACAAGACTCAGGACTCACAGGACTCAAAAGACTCAGGACTCACAGGACTCACAGGACTCACAAGACTCAGAAGGACTCACAGGACTCAGGACTCAGGACTCACAAGACTCACAGGACTCACAGGACTCACAGGACTCAGGACTCACAGGACTCACAGGACTCAGGATTTAGGACTCACAGGACTCACAGGACTCAGAGGACTCAGGACTCAGGACTCACAGGACTCACAGGACTCACAGGACTCACTGGACTCACAGGGCTCACAGGACTCACAGGACTCAGAGGACTCAGGACTCAGGACTCACAGGACTCACAGGACTCACAGGACTCACTGGACTCACAGGGCTCACAGGACTCACAGAACTCACAGGACTCAGGTCTCACAGGACTCACAGGATTCACAGGAATCAGGACTCAGGACTCACAGGACTCACAGAACTCACAGGACTCAGGACTCACAGGACTCACAGGACTCACAGGACTCAGGACTCAGGACTCAGGACTCACAGGACTCACAGAACTCACAGGACTCAGGAATCAGCACTCACAGGACTCACAGGACTCACAAGACTCACAGGACTCAGGACTCACAGGACTCAGGACTCACAGGACTCACAGGACTCACAGGACTCAGGACTCAGGTCTCACAGGGCTCACAGGACTCACAGGAATCAGGACTCAGGACTCACAGAACTCACAGGACTCACAGGACTCAGGACTCAGGAATCACAGTACTCACAGGACTCACAGGACTCACAGGACTCAGGACTCACAAGGCTCACAGGACTCACAGGACTCAGGACTCAGGACTCAGGACTCACAGGACTCACAGGACTCACAAGACTCACAGGACTCAGGACTCACAGGACTCAGGACTCACAGGACTCACAGGACTCAGGACTCAGGTCTCACAGGACTCACAGGAATCAGGACTCAGGACTCACAGGACTCACAGGAATCACAGGACTCAGGACTCAGGACTCACAGGACTCACAGGACTCACAGGACTCACAGGACTCAGGACTCAGGACTCACAGGACTCACAGGACTCACAGGACTCAGGACTCAGGACTCAGGACTCACAGGACTCACAGGTCTCACAGGACTCAGGACTCAGCACTCACAGGACTCACAGGACTCACAGTACTCACAGGACTCACAAGACTCACAGGACTCAGGACTCACAGGACTCAGGACTCACAGGACTCACAGGACTCACAGGACTCAGGACTCAGGTCTCACAGGACTCACAGGACTCACAGGAATCAGGACTCAGGACTCACAGAACTCACAGGACTCACAGGACTCAGGACTCAGGAATCACAGGACTCACAGGACTCACAGGACTCACAGGACTCAGGACTCACAGGGCTCACAGGACTCACAGGACTCAGGACTCAGGACTCAGGACTCACAGGACTCACAGGACTCACAAGACTCACAGGACTCAGGACTCACAGGACTCAGGACTCACAGGACTCACAGGACTCACAGGACTCAGGACTCAGGTCTCACAGGACTCACAGGAATCAGGACTCAGGACTCACAGAACTCACAGGACTCACAGGACTCAGGACTCAGGACTCACAGGACTCACAGGAATCAGGACTTAGGACTCAGGACTCACAGCACCACAGGACTCACAGGACTCAGGACTCAGGACTCACAGGACTCACAGGACTCAGGACTCAGGACTCACAGGACTCACAGGACTCACAGGACTCAGGATTTAGGACTCACAGGACTCACAGGACTCAGAGGACTCAGGACTCAGGACTCACAGGACTTACAGGACTCACAGGACTCACTGGATTCACAGGGCTCACAGGACTCACAGGACTCAGAGGACTCAGGACTCAGGACTCACAGGACTCACAGGACTCACAGGACTCACAGGACTCACTGGACTCACAGGGCTCACAGGACTCACAGGACTCACAGGACTCACTGGACTCACAGGGCTCACAGGACTCACAGGACTCAGAGGACTCAGGACTCAGGACTCACAGGACTCACAGGACTCACAGGACTCACTGGACTCACAGGGCTCACAGGACTCACAGGACTCAGAGGACTCAGGACTCAGGACTCACAGGACTCACAGGACTCACAGGACTCACTGGACTCACAGGGCTCACAGGACTCACAGGACTCACAGGACTCACAGGACTCAGGAATCACAGGACTCAGGACTCGCAAGACTCAGGACTCAGGACTCAGGACTCAGGACTCAGGACTCACAGGACTCACAGGACTCACAAGACTCAGGACTCAGGACTCAGGACTCAGGACTCACAGGACTCACAGGACTCACAGAACTCACAAGACTCAGGACTCAGAGGACTCACAGGACTCACAGTATTCAGGACTCACAGGACTCAGGACTCAGGACTCAGGACTCACAGAACTCACAGGACTCACAGGACTCAGGACTCAGCACTCACAGGACTCACAGGACTCAGGACTCTCAGGAATCACAGGACTCACAGGACTCACAGGACTCAGGAATCAGGACTCACAGAACTCACAGGACTCACAGGACTCACAGGACTCAGGACTCACAGGACTCACAGGACTCACAGGACTCAGGATTTAGGACTCACAGGACTCACAGGACTCAGAGGACTCAGGACTCAGGACTCACAGGACTCACAGGACTCACAGGACTCACTGGACTCACAGGGCTCACAGGACTCACAGGACTCAGAGGACTCAGGACTCAGGACTCACAGGACTCACAGGACTCACAGGACTCACTGGACTCACAGGGCTCACAGGACTCACAGGACTCAGGTCTCACAGGACTCACAGGACTCACAGGAATCAGGACTCAGGACTCACAGGACTCACAGAACTCACAGGACTCAGAACTCACAGGACTCACAGGACTCACAGGACTCACAGGACTCAGGACTCAGGACTCACAGGACTCACAGGACTCACAGGACTCACAGGACTCACAGGACTCAGGACTCAGGTCTCACAGGACTCAGGACTCAGGACTCACAGAACTAACAGGACTCACAGGACTCAGGACTCAGCACTCACAGGACTCACAGGACTCAGGACTCAGGACTCACAGGCCTCACAGGACTCACAGGACTCAGGACTCAGGACTCACAGGACTCACAGGACTCACAGGACTCAGGACTCATGACTCACAGGACTCACAGGACTCACAGGACTCAGGACTCATGACTCACAGGACTCAAAGGACTCACAGGAATCAGGACTCAGGACTCACAGGACTCACAGAACTCACAGGACTCAGGACTCACAGGACTCACAGGACTCACAGGACTCAGGACTCAGGACTCACAGGACTCACAGTACTCACAAGACTCACAGGACTCAGGACTCAGGTCTCACAGGACTCACAGGACTCACAGGAATCAGGACTCAGGACTCACAGAACTAACAGGACTCACAGGACTCAGGACTCAGCACTCACAGGACTCACAGGACTCAGGACTCAGGGCTCACAGGACTCACAGGACTCACAGGACTCAGGACTCAGGACTCACAGGACTCACAGGACTCACAGGACTCAGGACTCATGACTCACAGGACTCACAGGACTCAGGACTCACCGGACTCACAGGACTCACAGGACTCAGGACTCAGGACTCACAGGACTCATAGGACTCACAGGACTCAGGACTCAGGACTCACAGGACTCACAGGACTCACAGGACTCAGGACTCAGGACTCACAGGACTCACAGGACTCACAGGACTCACTGGACTCACAGGGCTCACAGGACTCACAGGACTCACAGGACTCACTGGACTCACAGGGCTCACAGGACTCACAGGACTCAGAGGACTCAGGACTCAGGACTCACAGGACTCACAGGACTCACAGGACTCACTGGACTCACAGGGCTCACAGGACTCACAGGACTCAGAGGACTCACAGGACTCACAGGACTCACAGGACTCACTGGACTCACAGGACTCACAGGAATCAGGACTCAGGACTCATAGAACTCACAGGACTCAGGACTCACAGGAATCACAGAACTCACAGGACTCAGGTCTCACAGGACTCACAGGACTCACAGGAATCAGGACTCAAGACTCACAGGACTCACAGAACTCACAGGACTCAGGACTCACAGGACTCACAGGACTCACAGGACTCAGGACTTAGGACTCAGGACTCACAGGACTCACAGAACTCACAGGACTCAGGAATCAGCACTCACAGGACTCACAGGACTCAGGACTCAGGACTCACAGGGCTCACAGGACTCACAGGACTCAGGACTCAGAACTCAGGACACACAGGACTCACAGGACTCACAAGACTCACAGGACTCAGGACTCACAGGACTCAGGACTCACAGGACTCACAGGACTCACAGGAATCAGGACTCAGGACTCACAGAACTCACAGGACTCACAAGACTCACAGGACTCAGGACTCAGGACTCACAGGAATCACAGGACTCACAGGACTCACAGGACTCAGGACTCAGGTCTCACAGGACTCACAGGACTCACAGGAATCAGGACTCAAGACTCACAGAACTCACAGGACTCACAGGACTCAGGACTCAGGACTCACAGGACTCACAGGACTCAGGACTTACAGGGCTCACAGGACTCACAGGACTCACAGGACTCAGGACTCAGGAATCACAGGACTCACAGGACTCACAAGACTCACAGGACTCAGGACTCACAGGACTCACAGGACTCACAGGACTCACAGGACTCAGGACTCAGGTCTCACAGGACTCACAGGAATCAGGACTCAGGACTCACAGTACTCACAGGACTCACAGGACTCAGGACTCAGGACTCACAGGACTCACAGGAATCAGGACTCAGGACTCACAGAACTCACAGGACTCACAGGACTCAGGACTCAGGACTCAGGACTCACAGGACTCACAGGACTCACAGGACTCAGGAATCACAGGACTCAGGACTCGCAGGACTCACAGGACTCACAGGACTCAGGACTCAGGACTCAGGACTCAGGACTCACAGGACTCACAGGACTCACAGGACTCACAAGACTCAGGACTCAGGACTCAGGACTCAGGACTCACAGGACTCACAGGACTCATAGAACTCACAAGACTCAGGACTCAGGACTCAGGACTCAGAGGACTCACAGGACTCACAGTACTCAGGACTCACAGGACTCAGGACTCAGGACTCACAGGACTCACAGGACTCACAGGACTCACAGGACTCAGGACTCACAGGAATCACAGGACTCACAGGACTCACAGGACTCAGGACTCAGGACTCACAGAACTCACAGGACTCACAGGACTCAGGACTCAGCACTCACAGGACTCACAGGACTCACAGGACTCAGGACTCTCAGGAATCACAGGACTCACAGGACTCACAGGACTCAGGAATCAGGACTCACAGAACTCACAGGACTCAGGACTCACAGAACTCACAGGACTCACAGGACTCAGGACTCAGCACTTACAGGACTCACGGGACTCACAGGACTCACAAAACTAACAGGACTCACAGGACTCACAAGACTCAGGACTCACAGGACTCACAGGACTCACAGGACTCAGGACTCAGGACTCACAGGACTCACAGGACTCACAGTACTCACAGGACTCACTGGACTCACAGGGCTCACAGGACTCACAGGACTCACAGGACTCAGGACTCAGGACTCACAGGACTCACAGAACTCACAGGACTCACAGGACTCAGGACTCAGGACTCACAGGACTCACAGGACTCACAGGACTCAGGAATCAGGACTCAGGACTCAGGACTCACAGGACTCACAGGACTCAGGACTCACTGGACTCACAGGACTCACAGGACTCAGGACTCACAGGGCTCAGGACTCACAGGACTCATAGGACTCACAGGACTCAGGAGTCAGGACTCACAGGACTCAGGACTCAGGACTCAGGTCTCACAGGACTCAGGACTCAGGACTCACAGGACTCACAGGACTCACAAGACTCAGGACTCACAGGACTCACAGGACGCAGGACTCAGAACTCACAGGACTCACAAGACTCAGGACTCACAGGACTCACAGGACTCAGGAATCAGAACTCACAGGACTCAGAACTCAGGAGTCAGGACTCACAGGACTCAGGACTCAGGACTCAGGACTCACAGGACTCACAGGACTCACAGGACTCAGGACTTAGGTCTCACAGTTCTCACAGAACTCACAGGACTCAGGACTCAGGACTTACAGGACTCACAGGACTCACAGGACTCACAGGACTCAGGACTCAGGACTCAGGACTCACAGGACTCACAGGACTCACAGGACTCTGGACTCAGGACTCAGGACTCACAGGACTCACAGGACTCACAGGACTCTGGACTCAGGACTCAGGACTCACAGGACTCACAGGACTCACAGGACTCACAGGACTCAGGAATCACAGGACTCAGGACTCAGGACTCACAGGACTCACAGGACTCACAGGACTCACAAGACTCAGGACTCAGGACTCACAGGACTCAGGACTCAAGAGTCAGGACTCACAGGACTCACAGGACTCACAGGACTCAGGACTCAGGACTCACAGGACTCAGGAATCAGGACTCACAGGACTCACAGGACTCACAAGACTCAGGACTCACAGGACTCACAGGAGGAGGAATTTTTTAAATATTTATTTGGGCAGCTCGGTACTGGAGTGGTACTGGAGTGAGCCCTATAGCAAAATCTCGAAATATAAGCCAGCATGGGCGGGTTTTTTGCATCTGCGCACCTAGTGGGCCTACTAAGAGCCGATATACGTGAACATACTCGCGGAGGAGCCCTTAATTGAGAAGATAATTTTTTGAATATTTATTTGGGCAGCTCGGTACTGGAGTGGTACTGGAGTGAGCCCGATAGCAAAATCTCGAAATATAAGCCAGCAGGGGCGGGTTTTTTGCGTCTGCGCACCTAGTGGGCCTACTAAGAGCGGATATACGTGAACATACTCACAAAGGAGTCCTTAATTGAGAAGACAATTTTGTAAATATTTATTTGTGCAGCTCGATACTGGAGTGGTACTGGAGTGAGCCCTATAGCAAAATCTCGAAATATAAACCAGCAGGGGCGGGTTTTTTGCGTCTGCGCACCTAGTAGGTCTACTAAGAGCCGATATACGTGAACATGCTTGCGGAGGAACCCTTAATTAAGAAGATAATTTTTTAAATATTTATTTGGGCAGCTCGGTACTGGAGTGAACTCAGGACACACAGGACTCAGGACTCAGGACTCACAGGGCTCACAGGACTAACAGGACTCAGGACTCAGGACTCAGGACTCACAGGACTCACAAGACTCAGGACTCACAGGACTCAGGACTCAGAACTCACAGGACTCACAGGACTCACAAGACTCAGGACTCACAGGACTCACAAGACTCAGAAAGACTCACAGGACTCAGGACTCAGGACTCAGGACTCACAGGACTCACAGGACTCACAGGACTCACAGGACTCAGGGCTCAGGACTCACAGGACTCACAGAACTCAGGACTCAGGACTCACAGGACTCACAGGACTCACAGGACTCACAGGACTCACAGGACTCACAGGACTCACAGGACTCAGGACTCAGGACTCACAGGACTCACAGGACTCACAGGACACAGGACTCAGGACTCAGGACTCACAGGACTCACAGGACTCACAGGACTCAGGACTCAGGACTCACAGGACTCACAGGACTCAGGACTCACAGGACTCACAGGATTCACAGGACTCACAGGACTCACAGGACTAACAGGACTCACAGGACTCAGGACTCAGGACTCACAGGACTCACAGGACTCAGCACTCAGGACTCACAGGACTCACAGGACTCACACGACTCAGGACTCAGGACTCACAGGACTCACAGGACTCACAGGACTCACAGGACTCAGGACTCACAGGACTCACAGGACTCACAGGACTCACAGGACTCAGGACTCAGGACTCACAGGACTCAGGACTCAGGACTCACAGGACTCACAGTACTCAGGACTCACAGGACTCAGGACTCAGGACTCACAGGACTCACAGGACTCACAGGACTCACAGGACTCAGGACTCACAGGAATCACAGGACTCACAGGACTCAGGACTCAGGACTCACAGTACTCACAGGACTCAGGACTCAGGACTCACAGGACTCACAGGACTCACAGGAGTCACAGGACTCACTGGACTCACAGGGCTCACAGGACTCACAGGACTCAGGACTCAGGACTCACAGGACTCACAGGACTCACAGGACTCAGGACTAAGGACTCACAGTACTCAGGATTTGGGACTCATAGGACTCACAGGACTCAGGACTCAGGACTCAGGACTCACAGGACTCACAGGACTCACTGGACTCACAGGGCTCACAGGACTCACAGGACTCACAGGACTCACAGGACTCAGGTCTCACAGGACTCACAGGACTCAGGAATCACAGGACTCAGGACTCGCAAGACTCAGGACTCAGGACTCAGGACTCAGGACTCAGGACTCACAGGACTCACAGGACTCACAAGACTCAGGACTCAGGACTCAGGACTCAGGACTCACAGGACTCACAGGACTCCGGACTCTCAGGAATCACAGGACTCAGAGGACTCACAGGACTCAGGAATCAGGACTCACAGAACTCACAGGACTCACAGGACTCACAGTACTCAGGATTTAGGACTCATAGGACTCACAGGACTCAGGACTCAGGACTCACAGGACTCAGGACTCAGGACTCACAGGACTCACAGTACTCAGGACTCACAGGACTCAGGACTCAGGACTCAGGACTCACAGGACTCACAGGACTCACAGGACTCACAGGACTCAGGACTCACAGGAATCACAGGACTCACAGGACTCAGGACTCAGGACTCACAGTACTCACAGGACTCAGGACTCAGGACTCAGGACTCACAGGACTCACAGGACTCACAGGAGTCACAGGACTCACTGGACTCACAGGGCTCACAGGACTCACAGGACTCAGGACTCAGGACTCAGGACTCACAGGACTCACAGGACTCACAGGACTCAGGAATCACAGGACTCAGGACTCGCAGGACTCACAGGACTCAGGACTCAAGAGTCAGGACTCACAGGACTCACAGGACACACAGGACTCAGGACTCAGGACTCACAGGACTCAGGAATCAGGACTCACAGGACTCACAAGACTCAGGACTCACAGGACTCACAGGAGGAGGAATTTTTTAAATATTTATTGCATACACGGGAATCCCGCGAAATCTCCACTTCGAGTTGAGTGGGTTTGCAGAATTGGAGCTTCTTCTTCCGGTCGGTCCTGTCAGGGGAACACGTTCTTCTTTTGTCACGCTATCTAGTTTTTAATAAATTTCTGAACTAAACGATCCAGGCCTTTCAAAAAAAACACAAAAGTGGCGACGAGGAAATTACTTACACGTGCAAACTCGTGCGGTGAATGCTGGCTCGAGCGGAAATTTGCGGTAACAAGTGTGGCGGACTGGAGAAAGAAGATACCAAAAGTAACCCACCAGCCATGTCAGCTATTATTGGAAACATAGCGGAATTCAAACCAAAGGAAGAATCTTGGGAGGATTACATCGAAAGGTTTGAATGGTTCATCAAATTAAACGCAAATATCATCAAAGATGAAGTTATGAAGAAAGGCTGCCTGTTCAGCGGAATGGGAGCTAAAACTTATGCAAGGGTTAAGGATCTTGTATCACCAGGTACGTTAGCAGATATTCCTTATGGGGAAATTATAGAAAAATGTCAAAAGGAATTTGGCAAAAAGGTAAATGAGCTATTAGCTCGTGTTAAATTCCAGAAAAGGGATCAGAAAGATGGCGAGGATATTCAAACATTTATTAAAGAACTGCGTAAACTGGCTCAGGACTGCAAATTTGGTAAAAGGGGGGAAGACCTCCCTCTTGACATTATGATCAGGGATAGATTTGTTGCTGGCATAAGAAGTGAGGAAATGCAAAGATACCTGTGCAGAAGGCACGAAGAGACGGTGTCACCAACTAACAAGGTAGGTCTGTCATTAGAAAAGGTACTTGAAATTGCTTCAAGTATCGAAAGCACCGAGAAACAACAAAAGCAAATCAAACACGGCGAAACAGTAAATGTCCAGAAAACTGATAGAAATAATAATAGAAAATCAAAAAACGATTTCGGGAAAAACAAAAGGTCATGCTTTCGCTGCGGAAAAAATAATCACGAACCAAATGACTGTTTCCAGAAAAAATCCAAATGTACTTTCTGTGGTAAAATAGGGCATATCGAAACTGCTTGCATAACCAAAAGGTACCAATCAAAAGAAAATACTAAGTCAACTAAAACAAATAAGGTACACAAACACAACAACAGTCAATCCGGAGATGATGACGACACATTCATCCATTCGATCAGGAAACAAAAAACTATTTTCAGGACCAGCGCAGAGTATAAAACAAAAGTTAAAATTAATGGTACAGAAATCTACATGGAAGTCGACAACGGTGCTGAAGAGTCAATGATAACAAACTCTACTTGCAAACAAATTTGGGGCAACTCAGAACCTGAATGGACAGAAAGAAGACCAGTTCTTCGAGCATGGGGACAGCGACCAATAAAAGCTAGAGGCATTACACATGCACAAATAGAATATAAAGGTATACAGAAGAGATTACCTATTATTGTTACTGAAGAAGATTCAGGACCAAATTTATTGGGAGCGAATTGGTTCGAATTTTTTAATATTACGGTAACAGGAATTCAAAACATAGAAGAATATACTCGGGATCACTATGATAAAATGCTTAAAAAATGTCCGGGACTTTTAAGCAACACATGGACAGGACACAAAGGTGAGCCGGTCAGTATTGAATTAAAAGAAAACTGCAATCCTAAGTTCGTGAAAGCAAGGAGAATACCATTTGCTAGACATGAAGCAATCAAAGCAGCATTAACAGAAATGGTTGAACAAGGTCAACTGACATCGGTTATACAATCGGACTGGGCCACACCAGCACATTTTGTATTAAAATCTAACGGGCAAATCAGAGTTGTTGGCGATTACAAAGTCACCTTAAATCCTCACATTAGAGACTCTGAATATCCAATTCCGACTTTAGCAGAGGCTTTAGCTACGTTAAATGGTGGTACAATATTTTCCCAGATTGACTTAAAAAATGCATATAAGCAAATAAGAGTAGATGAAAAAACCGCCAAAATATTAACTTTGAGTACACCCTTGGGACTTTTCAAAGTCAACGTGCTTTTGGACGGATTAAACGTAGCGCCCAGAATTTTTCAAAAATTCATGGTATCAAGACTGCAAGACATTCCCGGAGTGATAGCATTTCTGGATAACATAAAAATTCAAGGTAAAGACAAACTTGAACATGACTCCAGACTGGAGTTGGTTTTGAAAAGACTAGATGAGGCGGGTCTTCACATAAATAAGGAAAAAAGCATTTTTGGAGTCCCAGCAATGGAATTTTTAGGATATTATATATCGGCGGACGGAACGAAACCGCTGAAGTCAAAGGTAAAAGCAATATTAGATATGCCAGCCCCACAAGAAATAAAAAGTCTCCAATCATTCCTTGGAGCAATAAATTTTTATGCCAAATTTATAAAAAATAGAGCAGAACTCGCAGAACCACTCCATAGATTGTTGGATAAAACAGCAACTTGGAGATGGGTAAGTCAGCACCAGAAAGCATTCGAAAATTTAAAACAATCGCTGATCCAAGCTCCTATACTATGGCACTACGACGAAGCTAAACCCATTGTAGTATCTGCAGATGCCAGTCCAGTCGGAATAGGAGGAATACTTGCACATGTCGCACCGGACAAATCAGAACATCCAGTGACTTTTACCTCTAAAACACTAACAAAAACCCAACGAAACTATTCTCAACTTGAGAGAGAAGCACTAGCCTTAGTAATTGCAGTCGAACAATTTCATCAATACTTAGCCGGAAGAAAATTTAAACTCACAACAGACCATAAGCCCTTGTTAGGAATTTTTAATCCTAAGAAAAACATACCAGAAATAATTTCACCAAAGTTAACACGCTATGCCACTTTCCTAAGGAATTATGAATTCGATTTAGAATATAGACCAGCCAACAAAAATTCAAACGTAGATGCACTTTCACGTTTACCACTGAATGAGCTAGCTTTTGAAACCGAGGAAGAAAATACATTTAAAGAAGTTCACATGATAGAAGATGCCAGCAGTATTAAAATTTCACCAGAGAAAATTGCAGAAGAGACTTCAGAAGACACGGATCTCCTAAAAGTAAAAAAATGGATTAAATCTAAATGGCCAGACAAAGTACCAGAGCAATATAACATTTATTGGAAGAAACGCCATGAATTATCGGAATACAAAGGTTGTCTACTATGGGGAGCTCGAGTGATAATACCTAGTAAGTTAAGAAAAGCAACGTTAAAACTCTTACACGCTAACCATCCAGGCATAGTAGTCACAAAAGCACTAGCACGCAGTCATGTTTGGTGGCCTAAAATCGATTCGGAAATTGAAGAAATGGTAAAAAATTGCAATACCTGCATTCCAGTACAGAATGCCCCACCAAGAACTCCAACGGAAACATGGAAGGCACCAAACAAACCTTGGACCAGGATCCACATTGACTTCGCCGGACCGTATGAAGGACAAACTTTTTTAATTATAGTGGACTCTACATCAAAATGGCTGGAGGTACGTAAAGTTAAATCAACAAATTCTGCTACAGTAATTCAGGAACTACGAAGAGTTTTCAGTACATTTGGCATACCAGAAACTATAGTAAATGACAACGGAACCGGATTTGCATCAAAAGAAATAAACGAATGGCTAACAAAAAATGGTATTAAACAACTATTCACGGCACCCTTCAATCCCCAAGCAAACGGGCAAGCTGAGAGGATGGTACAAACTACCAAAAAATCACTAAAAAAGCTAGCTGAAGGAGACTGGGAAGTAAAATTGTGTCGTTTTCTTTTGAAACAACACAGCACGCCATCATCTACCACCGGTAAAAGCCCAGCAGAAATTATGTTTAACAGACCAATAAGGACAATTCTCGATACACTTAAACCAAGAAACGATAGAGAAAAAGCATCAGAATATTCAAAAATTCGCAAAATTCCAATCGGAGCCAAAGTGAGAATGAGAAATTATAGAGTATCAGGGCCCAAATGGACATTGGCTAGAGTACAGAAGGAACTAGGTAAAAGAAACTACTTAGTTCAAGAAATTACAACCGGCATAATTCACAAACGAGATATAGATCAACTAGTTGAAATAAGACCAGAAATTGACGAAACTAAGGAATCGGTAATTTCGATACCTTTCTATCCTGGAGATGACGAGCTAGAAGAAAGAAAGGAGAGGGTCGATGAAACAACAGAGACTCAACGAGCACGGGAGGTAGTGCTTAAGCGGCCTAGACGGAGGTGCGTTACGGAGTCGAAGAATCGTTACCGAGAAGATATCCTGGACAGCACTATTCTTGAGGGCCTCCCTTAGTTTTACACATCATCTAGGGGGAAGGGATGTTGCATACACGGGAATCCCGCGAAATCTCCACTTCGAGTTGAGTGGGTTTGCAGAATTGGAGCTTCTTCTTCCGGTCGGTCCTGTCAGGGGAACACGTTCTTCTTTTGTCACGCTATCTAGTTTTTAATAAATTTCTGAACTAAACGATCCAGGCCTTTCAATAAAAACACAAAAGGCAGCTCGGTACTGGAGTGGTACTGGAGTGAGCTCTATAGCAAAATCTCGAAATATAAGCCAGCATGGGCGGGTTTTTTTCATCTGCGCACCTAGTGGGCCTACTAAGAGCCGATATACGTAAACATACTCGCGGAGGAGCCCTTAATTGAGAAGATAATTTTTTGAATATTTATTTGGGCAGCTCGGTACTGGAGTGGTACTGGAGTGAGCCCTATAGCAAAATCTCGAAATATAAGCCAGCAGGGGCGGGTTTTTTGCGTCTGCGCTCCTAGTGGGCCTACTAAGAGCCGATATACGTGAACATACTTGCAGAGGAGTCCTTAATTGAGAAGACAATTTTTTAAACATTTATTTGGGCAGCTCGGTACTGGAGTGGTACTGGAGTGAGCCCTATAGCAAAATCTCGAAATATAAACCAGCAGGGGCGGGTTTTTTGCGTCTGCGCACCTAGTAGGCCTACTAAGAGCCGATATACGTGAACATACTTGCGGAGGAGCCCTTAATTAAGAAGATAATTTTTTAAATATTTATTTGGGCAGCTCGGTACTGGAGTGGTACTGGAGTGAACTCAGGACAGACAGGACTCAGGACTCAGGACTCACAGGGCTCACAGGACTCACAGGACTCACAGGACTCAGGACTCAGGACTCAAAGGACTCACAAGACTCAGGACTCACAGGACTCAGGACTCAGAACTCACAGGACTCACAGGACTCACAAGACTCAGGACTCACAGGACTCACAAGACTCAGGACTCACAGGACTCACAGGACTCACAAGACTCAGAAGGACTCACAGGACTCAGGACTCAGGACTCACAGGACTCACAGGACTCACAGGACTCACAGGACTCAGGACTCAGGACTCACAGGACTCACAGGACTCACAGGACTCAGGATTTAGGACTCACAGGACTCACAGGACTCAGAGGACTCAGGACTCAGGACTCACAGGACTCACAGGACTCACAGGACTCACTGGACTCACAGGGCTCACAGGACTCACAGGACTCAGAGGACTCAGGACTCAGGACTCATAGGACTCACAGGACTCACAGGACTCACTGGACTCACAGGGCTCACAGGACTCACAGGACTCACAGGACTCAGGTCTCACAGGACTCACAGGACTCACAGGAATCAGGACTCAGGACTCACAGGACTCACAGAACTCACAGGACTCAGGACTCACAGGACTCACAGGACTCACAGGACTCACAGGACTCAGGACTCAGGACTCACAGGACTCACAGGACTCACAGGACTCACAGGACTCACAGGACTCAGGACTCAGGACTCACAGGACTCACAGGACTCAGGACTCAGGACTCACAGGACTCACAGTACTCAGGATTTAGGACTCATAGGACTCACAGGACTCAAGACTCAGGACTCACAGGACTCACAGGACTCACTGGACTCACAGGGCTCACAGGACTCACAGGACTCAGAGGACTCAGGACTCAGGACTCGCAGGACTCACAGGACTCACAGGACTCACTGGACTCACAGGGCTCACAGGACTCACAGGACTCACAGGACTCAGGTCTCACAGGACTCACAGGACTCACAGGAATCAGGACTCAGGACTCACAGGACTCACAGAACTCACAGGACTCAGGACTCACAGGACTCACAGGACTCACAGGACTCAGGACTCAGGACTCAGGACTCACGGGACTCACAGAACTCACAGGACTCAGGAATCAGCACTCACAGGACTCACAGGACTCAGGACTCAGGACTCACAGGGCTCACAGGACTCACAGGACTCAGGACTCAGGACTCACAGGACTCACAGGACTCACAAGACTCACAGGACTCAGGACTCACAGGACTCACAGGAATCAGGACTCAGGACTCACAGAACTCACAGGACTCACAAGACTCACAGGACTCAGGACTCAGGACTCACAGGACTCACAGGACTCACAGGACTCACAGGACTCAGGACTCAGGACTCACAAGTCTCATAGGACTCACAGGACTCACAGGGCTCAGGACTCAGGACTCACAGGACTCACAGGACTGACAAGACTCAGGATTCACAGGACTCACAGGAGGAGGAATTTTTTAAATATTTATTGCATACACGGGAATCCCGCGAAATCTCCACTTCGAGTTGAGTGGGTTTGCAGAATTGGAGCTTCTTCTTCCGGTCGGTCCTGTCAGGGGAACACGTTCTTCTTTTGTCACGCTATCTAGTTTTTAATAAATTTCTGAACTAAACGATCCAGGCCTTTCAATAAAAACACAAAAGTGGCGACGAGGAAATTACTTACACGTGCAAACTCGTGCGGTGAATGCTGGCTCGAGCGGAAATTTGCGGTAACAAGTGTGGCGGACTGGAGAAAGAAGATACCAAAAGTAACCCACCAGCCATGTCAGCTATTATTGGAAACATAGCGGAATTCAAACCAAAGGAAGAATCTTGGGAGGATTACATCGAAAGGTTTGAATGGTTCATCAAATTAAACGCAAATATCATCAAAGATGAAGTTATGAAGAAAGGCTGCCTGTTCAGCGGAATGGGAGCTAAAACTTATGCAAGGGTTAAGGATCTTGTATCACCAGGTACGTTAGCAGATATTCCTTATGGGGAAATTATAGAAAAATGTCAAAAGGAATTTGGCAAAAAGGTAAATGAGCTATTAGCTCGTGTTAAATTCCAGAAAAGGGATCAGAAAGATGGCGAGGATATTCAAACATTTATTAAAGAACTGCGTAAACTGGCTCAGGACTGCAAATTTGGTAAAAGGGGGGAAGACCTCCCTCTTGACATTATGATCAGGGATAGATTTGTTGCTGGCATAAGAAGTGAGGAAATGCAAAGATACCTGTGCAGAAGGCACGAAGAGACGGTGTCACCAACTAACAAGGTAGGTCTGTCATTAGAAAAGGTACTTGAAATTGCTTCAAGTATCGAAAGCACCGAGAAACAACAAAAGCAAATCAAACACGGCGAAACAGTAAATGTCCAGAAAACTGATAGAAATAATAATAGAAAATCAAAAAACGATTTCGGGAAAAACAAAAGGTCATGCTTTCGCTGCGGAAAAAATAATCACGAACCAAATGACTGTTTCCAGAAAAAATCCAAATGTACTTTCTGTGGTAAAATAGGGCATATCGAAACTGCTTGCATAACCAAAAGGTACCAATCAAAAGAAAATACTAAGTCAACTAAAACAAATAAGGTACACAAACACAACAACAGTCAATCCGGAGATGATGACGACACATTCATCCATTCGATCAGGAAACAAAAAACTATTTTCAGGACCAGCGCAGAGTATAAAACAAAAGTTAAAATTAATGGTACAGAAATCTACATGGAAGTCGACAACGGTGCTGAAGAGTCAATGATAACAAACTCTACTTGCAAACAAATTTGGGGCAACTCAGAACCTGAATGGACAGAAAGAAGACCAGTTCTTCGAGCATGGGGACAGCGACCAATAAAAGCTAGAGGCATTACACATGCACAAATAGAATATAAAGGTATACAGAAGAGATTACCTATTATTGTTACTGAAGAAGATTCAGGACCAAATTTATTGGGAGCGAATTGGTTCGAATTTTTTAATATTACGGTAACAGGAATTCAAAACATAGAAGAATATACTCGGGATCACTATGATAAAATGCTTAAAAAATGTCCGGGACTTTTAAGCAACACATGGACAGGACACAAAGGTGAGCCGGTCAGTATTGAATTAAAAGAAAACTGCAATCCTAAGTTCGTGAAAGCAAGGAGAATACCATTTGCTAGACATGAAGCAATCAAAGCAGCATTAACAGAAATGGTTGAACAAGGTCAACTGACATCGGTTATACAATCGGACTGGGCCACACCAGCACATTTTGTATTAAAATCTAACGGGCAAATCAGAGTTGTTGGCGATTACAAAGTCACCTTAAATCCTCACATTAGAGACTCTGAATATCCAATTCCGACTTTAGCAGAGGCTTTAGCTACGTTAAATGGTGGTACAATATTTTCCCAGATTGACTTAAAAAATGCATATAAGCAAATAAGAGTAGATGAAAAAACCGCCAAAATATTAACTTTGAGTACACCCTTGGGACTTTTCAAAGTCAACGTGCTTTTGGACGGATTAAACGTAGCGCCCAGAATTTTTCAAAAATTCATGGTATCAAGACTGCAAGACATTCCCGGAGTGATAGCATTTCTGGATAACATAAAAATTCAAGGTAAAGACAAACTTGAACATGACTCCAGACTGGAGTTGGTTTTGAAAAGACTAGATGAGGCGGGTCTTCACATAAATAAGGAAAAAAGCATTTTTGGAGTCCCAGCAATGGAATTTTTAGGATATTATATATCGGCGGACGGAACGAAACCGCTGAAGTCAAAGGTAAAAGCAATATTAGATATGCCAGCCCCACAAGAAATAAAAAGTCTCCAATCATTCCTTGGAGCAATAAATTTTTATGCCAAATTTATAAAAAATAGAGCAGAACTCGCAGAACCACTCCATAGATTGTTGGATAAAACAGCAACTTGGAGATGGGTAAGTCAGCACCAGAAAGCATTCGAAAATTTAAAACAATCGCTGATCCAAGCTCCTATACTATGGCACTACGACGAAGCTAAACCCATTGTAGTATCTGCAGATGCCAGTCCAGTCGGAATAGGAGGAATACTTGCACATGTCGCACCGGACAAATCAGAACATCCAGTGACTTTTACCTCTAAAACACTAACAAAAACCCAACGAAACTATTCTCAACTTGAGAGAGAAGCACTAGCCTTAGTAATTGCAGTCGAACAATTTCATCAATACTTAGCCGGAAGAAAATTTAAACTCACAACAGACCATAAGCCCTTGTTAGGAATTTTTAATCCTAAGAAAAACATACCAGAAATAATTTCACCAAAGTTAACACGCTATGCCACTTTCCTAAGGAATTATGAATTCGATTTAGAATATAGACCAGCCAACAAAAATTCAAACGTAGATGCACTTTCACGTTTACCACTGAATGAGCTAGCTTTTGAAACCGAGGAAGAAAATACATTTAAAGAAGTTCACATGATAGAAGATGCCAGCAGTATTAAAATTTCACCAGAGAAAATTGCAGAAGAGACTTCAGAAGACACGGATCTCCTAAAAGTAAAAAAATGGATTAAATCTAAATGGCCAGACAAAGTACCAGAGCAATATAACATTTATTGGAAGAAACGCCATGAATTATCGGAATACAAAGGTTGTCTACTATGGGGAGCTCGAGTGATAATACCTAGTAAGTTAAGAAAAGCAACGTTAAAACTCTTACACGCTAACCATCCAGGCATAGTAGTCACAAAAGCACTAGCACGCAGTCATGTTTGGTGGCCTAAAATCGATTCGGAAATTGAAGAAATGGTAAAAAATTGCAATACCTGCATTCCAGTACAGAATGCCCCACCAAGAACTCCAACGGAAACATGGAAGGCACCAAACAAACCTTGGACCAGGATCCACATTGACTTCGCCGGACCGTATGAAGGACAAACTTTTTTAATTATAGTGGACTCTACATCAAAATGGCTGGAGGTACGTAAAGTTAAATCAACAAATTCTGCTACAGTAATTCAGGAACTACGAAGAGTTTTCAGTACATTTGGCATACCAGAAACTATAGTAAATGACAACGGAACCGGATTTGCATCAAAAGAAATAAACGAATGGCTAACAAAAAATGGTATTAAACAACTATTCACGGCACCCTTCAATCCCCAAGCAAACGGGCAAGCTGAGAGGATGGTACAAACTACCAAAAAATCACTAAAAAAGCTAGCTGAAGGAGACTGGGAAGTAAAATTGTGTCGTTTTCTTTTGAAACAACACAGCACGCCATCATCTACCACCGGTAAAAGCCCAGCAGAAATTATGTTTAACAGACCAATAAGGACAATTCTCGATACACTTAAACCAAGAAACGATAGAGAAAAAGCATCAGAATATTCAAAAATTCGCAAAATTCCAATCGGAGCCAAAGTGAGAATGAGAAATTATAGAGTATCAGGGCCCAAATGGACATTGGCTAGAGTACAGAAGGAACTAGGTAAAAGAAACTACTTAGTTCAAGAAATTACAACCGGCATAATTCACAAACGAGATATAGATCAACTAGTTGAAATAAGACCAGAAATTGACGAAACTAAGGAATCGGTAATTTCGATACCTTTCTATCCTGGAGATGACGAGCTAGAAGAAAGAAAGGAGAGGGTCGATGAAACAACAGAGACTCAACGAGCACGGGAGGTAGTGCTTAAGCGGCCTAGACGGAGGTGCGTTACGGAGTCGAAGAATCGTTACCGAGAAGATATCCTGGACAGCACTATTCTTGAGGGCCTCCCTTAGTTTTACACATCATCTAGGGGGAAGGGATGTTGCATACACGGGAATCCCGCGAAATCTCCACTTCGAGTTGAGTGGGTTTGCAGAATTGGAGCATCTTCTTCCGGTCGGTCCTGTCAGGGGAACACGTTCTTCTTTTGTCACGCTATCTAGTTTTTAATAAATTTCTGAACTAAACGATCCAGGCCTTTCAATAAAAACACAAAAGGCAGCTCGGTACTGGAGTGGTACTGGAGTGAGCTCTATAGCAAAATCTCGAAATATAAGCCAGCATGGGCGGGTTTTTTGCATCTGCGCACCTAGTGGGCCTACTAAGAGCCGATATACGTAAACATACTCGCGGAGGAGCCCTTAATTGAGAAGATAATTTTTTGAATATTTATTTGGGCAGCTCGGTACTGGAGTGGTACTGGAGTGAGCCCTATAGCAAAATCTCGAAATATAAGCCAGCAGGGGCGGGTTTTTTGCGTCTGCGCTCCTAGTGGGCCTACTAAGAGCCGATATACGTGAACATACTTGCAGAGGAGTCCTTAATTGAGAAGACAATTTTTTAAACATTTATTTGGGCAGCTCGGTACTGGAGTGGTACTGGAGTGAGCCCTATAGCAAAATCTCGAAATATAAACCAGCAGGGGCGGGTTTTTTGCGTCTGCGCACCTAGTAGGCCTACTAAGAGCCGATATACGTGAACATACTTGCGGAGGAGCCCTTAATTAAGAAGATAATTTTTTAAATATTTATTTGGGCAGCTCGGTACTGGAGTGGTACTGGAGTGAACTCAGGACACACAGGACTCAGGACTCAGGACTCACAGGGCTCACAGGACTCACAGGACTCACAGGACTCAGGACTCAGGACTCAAAGGACTCACAAGACTCAGGACTCACAGGACTCAGGACTCAGAACTCACAGGACTCACAGGACTCACAAGACTCAGGACTCACAGGACTCACAAGACTCAGGACTCACAGGACTCACAGGACTCACAAGACTCAGAAGGACTCACAGGACTCAGGACTCAGGACTCACAGGACTCACAGGACTCACAGGACTCACAGGACTCAGGACTCAGGACTCACAGGACTCACAGGACTCACAGGACTCAGGATTTAGGACTCACAGGACTCACAGGACTCAGAGGACTCAGGACTCAGGACTCACAGGACTCACAGGACTCACAGGACTCACTGGACTCACAGGGCTCACAGGACTCACAGGACTCAGAGGACTCAGGACTCAGGACTCACAGGACTCACAGGACTCACAGGACTCACTGGACTCACAGGGCTCACAGGACTCACAGGACTCACAGGACTCAGGTCTCACAGGACTCACAGGACTCACAGGAATCAGGACTCAGGACTCACAGGACTCACAGAACTCACAGGACTCAGGACTCACAGGACTCACAGGACTCACAGGACTCACAGGACTCAGGACTCAGGACTCACAGGACTCACAGGACTCACAGGACTCACAGGACTCACAGGACTCAGGACTCAGGACTCACAGGACTCACAGGACTCACAGGACTCACAGGACTCAGGACTCAGGACTCACAGGACTCACAGTACTCAGGATTTAGGACTCATAGGACTCACAGGACTCAAGACTCAGGACTCACAGGACTCACAGGACTCACTGGACTCACAGGGCTCACAGGACTCACAGGACTCAGAGGACTCAGGACTCAGGACTCGCAGGACTCACAGGACTCACAGGACTCACTGGACTCACAGGGCTCACAGGACTCACAGGACTCACAGGACTCAGGTCTCACAGGACTCACAGGACTCACAGGAATCAGGACTCAGGACTCACAGGACTCACAGAACTCACAGGACTCAGGACTCACAGGACTCACAGGACTCACAGGACTCAGGACTCAGGACTCAGGACTCACAGGACTCACAGAACTCACAGGACTCAGGAATCAGCACTCACAGGACTCACAGGACTCAGGACTCAGGACTCACAGGGCTCACAGGACTCACAGGACTCAGGACTCAGGACTCACAGGACTCACAGGACTCACAAGACTCACAGGACTCAGGACTCACAGGACTCACAGGAATCAGGACTCAGGACTCACAGAACTCACAGGACTCACAAGACTCACAGGACTCAGGACTCAGGACTCACAGGACTCACAGGACTCACAGGACTCACAGGACTCAGGACTCAGGACTCACAAGTCTCATAGGACTCACAGGACTCACAGGGCTCAGGACTCAGGACTCACAGGACTCACAGGACTGACAAGACTCAGGATTCACAGGACTCACAGGAGGAGGAATTTTTTAAATATTTATTTGGGCAGCTCGGTACTGGAGTGGTACTGGAGTGAGCCCTATAGCAAAATCTCGAAATATAAGCCAGCATGGGCGGCCACCAACCCAACGAAACTATTCTCAACTTGAGAGAGAAGCACTAGCCTTAGTAATTGCAGTCGAACAATTTCATCAATACTTACAGGACTCACAGGACTCACAGGACTCACAGGACTCACTGGACTCACAGGGCTCACAGGACTCACAGGACTCAGAGGACTCAGGACTCAGGACTCACAGGACTCACAGGACTCACAGGACTCACTGGACTCACAGGGCTCACAGGACTCACAGGACTCACAGGACTCAGGTCTCACAGGACTCACAGGACTCACAGGAATCAGGACTCAGGACTCACAGGACTCACAGAACTCACAGGACTCAGGACTCACAGGACTCACAGGACTCACAGGACTCACAGGACTCAGGACTCAGGACTCACAGGACTCACAGGACTCACAGGACTCACAGGACTCACAGGACTCAGGACTCAGGACTCACAGGACTCACAGGACTCACAGGACTCACAGGACTCAGGACTCAGGACTCACAGGACTCACAGTACTCAGGATTTAGGACTCATAGGACTCACAGGACTCAAGACTCAGGACTCACAGGACTCACAGGACTCACTGGACTCACAGGGCTCACAGGACTCACAGGACTCAGAGGACTCAGGACTCAGGACTCGCAGGACTCACAGGACTCACAGGACTCACTGGACTCACAGGGCTCACAGGACTCACAGGACTCACAGGACTCAGGTCTCACAGGACTCACAGGACTCACAGGAATCAGGACTCAGGACTCACAGAACTCACAGGACTCAGGACTCACAGGACTCACAGGACTCACAGGACTCAGGACTCAGGACTCAGGACTCACAGGACTCACAGAACTCACAGGACTCAGGAATCAGCACTCACAGGACTCACAGGACTCAGGACTCAGGACTCACAGGGCTCACAGGACTCACAGGACTCAGGACTCAGGACTCACAGGACTCACAGGACTCACAAGACTCACAGGACTCAGGACTCACAGGACTCACAGGAATCAGGACTCAGGACTCACAGAACTCACAGGACTCACAAGACTCACAGGACTCAGGACTCAGGACTCACAGGACTCACAGGACTCACAGGACTCACAGGACTCAGGACTCAGGACTCACAAGTCTCATAGGACTCACAGGACTCACAGGGCTCAGGACTCAGGACTCACAGGACTCACAGGACTGACAAGACTCAGGATTCACAGGACTCACAGGAGGAGGAATTTTTTAAATATTTATTTGGGCAGCTCGGTACTGGAGTGGTACTGGAGTGAGCCCTATAGCAAAATCTCGAAATATAAGCCAGCATGGGCGGGTTTTTTGCATCTGCGCACCTAGTGGGCCAACTAAGAGCCGATATACGTAAACATACTCGCGGAGGAGCCCTTAATTGAGAAGATAATTTTTTGAATATTTATTTGGGCAGCTCGGTACTGGAGTGGTACTGGAGTGAGCCCTATAGCAAAATCTCGAAATATAAGCCAGCAGGGGCGGGTTTTTTGCGTCTGCGCACCTAGTGGGCCTACTAAGAGCCGATATACGTGAACATACTTGCAGAGGAGTCCTTAATTGAGAAGACAATTTTTTAAACATTTATTTGGGCAGCTCGGTACTGGAGTGGTACTGGAGTGAGCCCTATAGCAAAATCTCGAAATATAAACCAGCAGGGGCGGGTTTTTTGCGTCTGCGCACCTAGTAGGCCTACTAAGAGCCGATATACGTGAACATACTTGCGGAGGAGCCCTTAATTAAGAAGATAATTTTTTAAATATTTATTTGGGCAGCTCGGTACTGGAGTGGTACTGGAGTGAACTCAGGACACACAGGACTCAGGACTCAGGACTCACAGGGCTCACAGGACTCACAGGACTCACAGGACTCAGGACTCAGGACTCAAAGGACTCACAAGACTCAGGACTCACAGGACTCAGGACTCAGAACTCACAGGACTCACAGGACTCACAAGACTCAGGACTCACAGGACTCACAAGACTCAGGACTCACAGGACTCACAGGACTCACAAGACTCAGAAGGACTCACAGGACTCAGGACTCAGGACTCACAGGACTCACAGGACTCACAGGACTCACAGGACTCAGGACTCAGGACTCACAGGACTCACAGGACTCACAGGACTCAGGATTTAGGACTCACAGGACTCACAGGACTCAGAGGACTCAGGACTCAGGACTCACAGGACTCACAGGACTCACAGGACTCACTGGACTCACAGGGCTCACAGGACTCACAGGACTCAGAGGACTCAGGACTCAGGACTCACAGGACTCACAGGACTCACAGGACTCACTGGACTCACAGGGCTCACAGGACTCACAGGACTCACAGGACTCACAGGACTCAGGTCTCACAGGACTCACAGGACTCACAGGAATCAGGACTCCGGACTCACAGGACTCACAGAACTCACAGGACTCAGGACTCACAGGACTCACAGGACTCACAGGACTCACAGGACTCAGGACTCAGGACTCACAGGACTCACAGGACTCACAGGACTCACAGGACTCAGGACTCAGGACTCAGGTCTCACAGGACTCACAGGACTCACTGGACTCACAGGAATCAGGACTAAGGACTCACAGAACTAACAGGACTCACAGGACTCAGGACTCAGCACTCACAGGACTCACAGGACTCAGGACTCAGGACTCACAGGCCTCACAGGACTCACAGGACTCAGGACTCAGGACTCACAGGACTCACAGGACTCACAGGACTCAGGACTCATGACTCACAGGACTCACAGGACTCACAGGAATCAGGACTCAGGACTCACAGGACTCACAGAACTCACAGGACTCAGGACTCACAGGACTCACAGGACTCACAGGACTCAGGACTCAGGACTCACAGGACTCACAGTACTCACAAGACTCACAGGACTCAGGACTCAGGTCTCACAGGACTCACAGGACTCACAGGAATCAGGACTCAGGACTCACAGAACTAACAGGACTCACAGGACTCAGGACTCAGCACTCACAGGACTCACAGGACTCAGGACTCAGGACTCACAGGACTCACAGGACTCACAGGACTCAGGACTCAGGACTCACAGGACTCACAGGACTCACAGGACTCAGGACTCATGACTCACAGGACTCACAGGACTCAGGACTCACCGGACTCACAGGACTCACAGGACTCAGGACTCAGGACTCACAGGACTCAGAGAACTCACAGGACTCAGGACTCACAGGACTCACAGGACTCACAGGACTCACAGGACTCAGGACTCAGGACTCACAGGACTCACAGGACTCACAGGACTCACAGGACTCACAGGACTCAGGACTCAGGTCTCACAGGACTCACAGGACTCACTGGACTCACAGGAATCAGGACTAAGGACTCACAGAACTAACAGGACTCACAGGACCCAGGACTCAGCACTCACAGGACTCACAGGACTCAGGACTCAGGACTCACAGGCCTCACAGGACTCACAGGACTCAGGACTCAGGACTCACAGGACTCACAGGACTCACAGGACTCAGGACTCATGACGCACAGGACTCACAGGACTCACAGGACTCAGGACTCATGACTCACAGGACTCACAGGACTCACAGGAATCAGGACTCAGGACTCACAGGACTCACAGAACTCACAGGACTCAGGACTCACAGGACTCACAGGACTCACAGGACTCAGGACTCAGGACTCACAGGACTCACAGTACTAACAAGACTCACAGGACTCAGGACTCAGGTCTCACAGGACTCACAGGACTCACAGGAATCAGGACTCAGGACTCACAGAACTAACAGGACTCACAGGACTCAGGACTCAGCACTCACAGGACTCACAGGACTCAGGACTCAGGACTCAGGACTCACAGGACTCACAGGACTCACAGGACTCAGGACTCAGGACTCACAGGACTCACAGGACTCACAGGACTCAGGACTCATGACTCACAGGACTCACAGGACTCAGGACTCACCGGACTCACAGGACTCACAGGACTCAGGACTCAGGACTCACAGGACTCATAGGACTCACAGGACTCAGGACTCAGGACTCACAGGACTCACAGGACTCAGGACTCAGGACTCACAGGACTCACAGGACTCACAGGACTCACTGGACTCACAGGGCTCACAGGACTCACAGGACTCACAGGACTCACTGGACTCACAGGGCTCACAGGACTCACAGGACTCAGAGGACTCAGGACTCAGGACTCACAGGACTCACAGGACTCACAGGACTCACTGGACTCACAGGGCTCACAGGACTCACAGGACTCAGAGGACTCAGGACTCAGGACTCACAGGACTCACAGGACTCACAGGACTCACTGGACTCACAGGACTCACAGGAATCAGGACTCAGGACTCACAGGACTCATAGAACTCACAGAACTCAGGACTCACAGGACTCACAGAACTCACAGGACTCAGGTCTCACAGGACTCACAGGACTCACAGGAATCAGGACTCAGGACTCACAGGACTCACAGAACTCACAGGACTCAGGACTCACAGGACTCACAGGACTCACAGGACTCAGGACTCAGGACTCAGGACTCACAGGACTCACAGAACTCACAGGACTCAGGAATCAGCACTCACAGGACTCACAGGACTCAGGACTCAGGACTCACAGGGCTCACAGGACTCACAGGACTCAGGACTCAGGACACACAGGACTCACAGGACTCACAAGACTCACAGGACTCAGGACTCACAGGACTCAGGACTCACAGGACTCACAGGACTCACAGGAATCAGGACTCAGGACTCACAGGACTCACAGGACTCAGGACTCAGGTCTCGCAGGACTCACAGGACTCACAGGAATCAGGACTCAGGACTCACAGAACTCACAGGACTCACAGGACTCAGGACTCAGGACTCACAGGACTCACAGGACTCAGGACTCACAGGGCTCACAGGACTCACAGGACTCACAGGACTCACAGGACTCAGGACTCAGGACTCACAGGACTCACAGGACTCACAAGACTCACAGGACTCAGGACTCACAGGACTCAGGACTCACAGGACTCACAGGACTCACAGGACTCAGGACTCAGGTCTCACAGGACTCACAGGAATTAGGACTCAGGACTCACAGAACTCACAGGACTCACAGGACTCAGGACTCAGGACTCACAGGACTCACAGGACTCACAGGACTTAGGACTCAAGACTCACAGGACTCACAGGACTCACAGTACTCACAGGACTCACAAGACTCACAGGACTCAGGACTCACAGGACTCAGGACTCACAGGACTCACAGGACTCACAGGACTCACAGGACTCACAGGACTCACAGGACTCAGGACTCAGGTCTCACAGGAATCACAGGACTCACAGGACTCACAGGACTCACAGGACTCACAGGACTCACAGGACTCACAGGACTCAGGACTCAGGACTCACAGGACTCACAGGACTCACAGGACTCACAGGACTCACAGGACTCAGGACTCAGGACTCACAGGACTCACAGGACTCACAAGACTCACAGGACTCAGGACTCACAGGACTCAGGACTCACAGGACTCACAGGACTCACAGGACTCAGGACTCAGGACTCACAGGACTCACAAGACTCACAGGACTCAGGACTCACAGGACTCAGGACTCACAGGACTCACAGGACTCACAGGACTCAGGACTCAGGTCTCACAGGACTCACAGGAATTAGGACTCAGGACTCACAGAACTCACAGGACTCACAGGACTCAGGGCTCAGGACTCACAGGACTCACAGGACTCACAGGACTTAGGACTCAGGACTCACAGGACTCACAGGACTCACAGGACTCACAGGACTCACAGGACTCAGGACTCAGGTCTCACAGGAATCACAGGACTCACAGGAATCAGGACTCAGGACTCACAGAACTCACAGGACTCACAGGACTCAGGACTCAGGACTGACAGGACTCACAGGACTCAGGACTCACAGGACTCACAGGACTCACAGGACTCACAGGACTCACAGGACTCACAGGACTCACAGGACTAACAGGACACACAGGACTCAGGACTCAGGACTCACAGGACTCACAGGACTCACAGGACTCAGGACTCAGGACTCACAGGACTCACAGGACTCACAAGACTCAGGACTCAGGACTCACAGGACTCAGGACTCAGGACTCACAGGACTCACAGGACTCACAGGACTCACAGGACTCAGGACTCACAGGACTCACAGGACTTACAGGACTCAGGACTCAGGACTCACAGGACTCAGGAATCAGGACTCACAGGACTCACAGGACTCACAGGACTCAGGACTCACAGGACTCACAGGACTCACAGGACTCACTGGACTCACAGGGCTCACAGGACTCACAGGACTCAGGACTCAGGACTCACAGGACTCACAGTACTCACAGGACTCAGGACTCAGGACTCAGGACTCACAGGACTCACAGGACTCACGGGACTCACTGGACTCACAGGGCTCAAAGGACTCACAGGACTCAGGACTCAGGACTCACAGGACTCACAGGACTCACAGGACTCACAGGACTCAGGACTCAGGACTCACAGGACTCACAGGACTCACAGTACTCAGGATTTAGGACTCATAGGACTCACAGGACTCAGGACTCACAGGACTCACAGGACTCACTGGACTCACAGGGCTCACAGGACTCACAGGACTCAGAGGACTCAGGACTCAGGACTCACACGACTCACAGGACTCACAGGACTCACAGGACTCACAGGAATCAGGACTCAGGACTCACAGGACTCACAGAACTCACAGGAATCAGGACTCAGGACTCACAGGACTCACAGAACTCACAGGACTCAGGACTCACAGGACTCACAGGACTCAGGACTCAGGACTCACAGAACTCACAGGACTCAGGAATCAGCAGTCACAGGACTCACAGGACTCAGGACTCAGGACTCACAGGGCTCACAGGACTTACAGGACTCAGGACTCAGGACTCAGGACTCACAGGACTCACAAGACTCACAGGACTCAGGACTCACAGGACTCAGGACTCACAAGACTCACAGGACTCACAGGAATCAGGACTCAGGACTCACAGAACTCACAGGACTCACAAGACTCACAGGACTCAGGACTCAGGACTCACAGGACTCACAGGACTCACAGGAATCAGGACTCAGGACTCACAGAACTCACAGGACTCACAGGACTCAGGACTCAGGACTCACAGGACTCACAGGACTCACAGGACTCAGGACTCACAGGGCTCACAGGACTCACAGGACTCACAGGACTCAGGACTCAGGACTCACAGGACTCACAGGACTCACAAGACTCACAGGACTCAGGACTCACAGGACTCACAGGACTCACAGGACTCAGGACTCAGGTCTCACAGGACTCACAGGAATCAGGACTCAGGACTCACAGAACTCACAGGACTCACAGGACTCAGGACTCAGGACTCACAGGACTCACAGGACTCACAGGACTTAGGACTCAGGACTCACAGGACTCACAGGACTCACAGTACTCACAGGACTCACAAGACTCACAGGACTCAGGACTCACAGGACTCAGGACTCACAGGACTCACAGGACTCACAGGACTCACAGGACTCACAGGACTCAGGACTCAGGTCTCACAGGACTCACAGGACTCACAGGAATCAGGACTCAGGACTCACAGAACTCACAGGACTCACAGGACTCAGGACTCACAGGACTCACAGGACTCACAGGACTCACAGGACTAACAGGACACACAGGACTCAGGACTCAGGACTCACAGGACTCACAGGACTCACAGGACTCAGGACTCAGGACTCACAGGACTCACAGGACTCACAAGACTCAGGACTCAGGACTCACAGGACTCAGGACTCAGGACTCACAGGACTCACAGGACTCACAGGACTCAGGACTCACAGGACTCACAGGACTCACAGGACTCAGGACTCAGGACTCACAGGACTCAGGAATCAGGACTCACAGGACTCACAGGACTCACAGGACTCACAGGACTCAGGACTCACAGGACTCACAGGACTCACAGGACTCACAGGACTCACTGGACTCACAGGGCTCACAGGACTCACAGGACTCAGAACTCAGGACTCACAGGACTCACAGTACTCACAGGACTCAGGACTCAGGACTCAGTACTCACAGGACTCACAGGACTCACAGGACTCACTGGACTCACAGGGCTCAAAGGACTCACAGGACTCAGGACTCAGGGCTCACAGGACTCACAGGACTCACAGGACTCACAGGACTCAGGACTCAGGACTCACAGGACTCACAGTACTCAGGATTTAGGACTCATAGGACTCACAGGACTGAGGACTCAGGACTCACAGGACTCACAGGACTCACTGGACTCACAGGGCTCACAGGACTCACAGGACTCAGAGGACTCAGGACTCAGGACTCACACGACTCACAGGACTCACAGGACTCACAGGACTCACAGGACTCAGGACTCAGGACTCACAGGACTCACAGGACTCACAGGAATCAGGACTCAGGACTCACAGGACTCACAGAACTCACAGGACTCAGGACTCACAGGACTCACAGGACTCACAGGACTCAGGACTCAGGACTCAGGACTCACAGGACTCACAGAACTCACAGGACTCAGGAATCAGCACTCACAGGACTCACAGGACTCAGGACTCAAGACTCACAGGGCACACAGGACTCACAGGACTCAGGACTCAGGACTCAGGACTCACAGGACTCACAGGACTCACAAGTCTCACAGGACTCAGGACTCACAGGACTCAGGACTCACAGGACTCACAGGACTCACAGGAATCAGGACTCAGGACTCACAGAACTCACAGGACTCACAAGACTCACAGGACTCAGGACTCAGGACTCACAGGACTCACAGGACTCACAGGACTCACAGGACTCACAGGACTCAGGACTCAGGTCTCACAGGACTCACAGGACTCACAGGAATCAGGACTCAGGACTCACAGGACTCAGGAATCAGGACTCACAGGACTCAGGAATCAGGACTCACAGGACTCACAGGACTCACAGGACTCAGGACTCACAGGACTCACAGGACTCACAGGACTCACTGGTCTCACAGGGCTCACAGGACTCACAGGACTCAGGACTCAGGACTCACAGGACTCACAGTACTCACAGGACTCAGGACTCAGGACTCAGGACTCACAGGACTCACAGGACTCACGGGACTCACTGGACTCAAAGGGCTCAAAGGACTCACAGGACTCAGGACTCAGGACTCACAGGACTCACAGGACTCACAGGACTCACAGGACTCAGGACTCAGGACTCACAGGACTCACAGTACTCAGGATTTAGGACTCATAGGACTCACAGGACTCAGGACTCAGGACTCACAGGACTCACAGGACTCACTGGACTCACAGGGCTCACAGGACTCACAGGACTCAGAGGACTCAGGACTCAGGACTCACAGGACTCACAGGACTCACAGGACTCACAGGACTCACAGGACTCAGGACTCAGGACTCACAGGACTCACAGGAATCAGGACTCAGGACTCACAGGACTCACAGAACTCACAGGACTCAGGACTCACAGGACTCACAGGACTCACAGGACTCAGGGCTCAGGACTCAGGACTCACAGAACTCACAGAACTCACAGGACTCAGGAATCAGCACTCACAGGACTCACAGGACTCAGGACTCAGGACTCACAGGGCTCACAGGACTCACAGGACTCAGGACTCAGGACTCAGGACTCACAGGACTCACAAGACTCACAGGACTCAGGACTCACAGGACTCAGGACTCACAGGACTCACAGGAATCAGGACTCAGGACTCACAGAACTCACAGGACTCACAAGACTCACAGGACTCAGGACTCACAGGACTCACAGGACTCACAGGAATCAGGACTCAGGACTCACAGAACTCACAGGACTCACAGGACTCAGGACTCAGGACTCACAGGACTCACAGGACTCAGGACTCACAGGGCTCACAGGACTCACAGGACTCAGGACTCAGGACTCAGGACTCACAGGACTCACAAGACTCACAGGACTCAGGACTCACAGGACTCAGGACTCACAGGACTCACAGGAATCAGGACTCAGGACTCACAGAACTCACAGGACTCACAAGACTCACAGGACTCAGGACTCACAGGACTCACAGGACTCACAGGAATCAGGACTCAGGACTCACAGAACTCACAGGACTCACAGGACTCAGGACTCAGGACTCACAGGACTCACAGGACTCAGGACTCACAGGGCTCACAGGACTCACAGGACTCACAGGACTCAGGACTCAGGACTCACAGGACTCACAGTACTCACAGGACTCACTGGACTCACAGGGCTCACAGGACTCACAGGACTCACAGGACTCAGGACTCAGGACTCACAGGACTCACAGAACTCACAGGACTCACAGGACTCAGGACTCAGGACTCACAGGACTCACAGGACTCACAGGACTCAGGAATCAGGACTCAGGACTCAGGACTCACAGGACTCACAGGACTCAGGACTCACTGGACTCACAGGACTCACAGGACTCAGGACTCACAGGGCTCAGGACTCACAGGACTCATAGGACTCACAGGACTCAGGAGTCAGGACTCACAGGACTCAGGACTCAGGACTCAGGTCTGACAGTACTCAGGACTCAGGACTCACAGGACTCACAAGACTCAGGACTCACAGGACTCACAGGACGCAGGACTCAGAACTCACAGGACTCACAAGACTCAGGACTCACAGGACTCACAGGACTCAGGAATCAGGACTCACAGGACTCAGAACTCAGGAGTCAGGACTAACAGGACTCAGGACTCAGGACTCAGGACTCACAGGACTCACAGGACTCACAGGACTCAGGACTTAGGTCTCACAGTTCTCACAGAACTCACAGGACTCAGGACTCAGGACTTACAGGACTCACAGGACTCACAGGACTCACAGGACTCAGGACTCAGGACTCAGGACTCACAGGACTCACAGGACTCACAGGACTCTGGACTCAGGACTCAGGACTCACAGGACTCACAGGACTCAGGAATCACAGGACTCAGGACTCGCAGGACTCACAGGACTCACAGGACTCAGGACTCAGGACTCAGGACTCAGGACTCGCAGGACTCACAGGACTCACAGGACTCACAAGACTCAGGACTCAGGACTCACAGGACTCACAGGACTCAGGACTCAAGAGTCAGGACTCACAGGACTCACAGGACTCACAGGACTCAGGACTCAGGACTCACAGGACTCAGGAATCAGGACTCACAGGACTCACAGGACTCACAAGACTCAGGACTCACAGGACTCACAGGAGGAGGAATTTTTTAAATATTTATTTGGGCAGCTCGGTACTGGAGTGGTACTGGAGTGAGCCCTATAGCAAAATCTCGAAATATAAGCCAGCATGGGCGGGTTTTTTGCATCTGCGCACCTATTGGGCCTACTAAGAGCCGATATACGTGAACATACTCGCGGAGGAGCCCTTAATTGAGAAGATAATTTTTTGAATATTTATTTGGGCAGCTCGGTACTGGAGTGGTACTGGAGTGAGCCCTATAGCAAAATCTCGAAATATAAGCCAGCAGGGGCGGGTTTTTTGCGTCTGCGCACCTAGTGGGCCTACTAAGAGCGGATATACGTGAACATACTCACAAAGGAGTCCTTAATTGAGAAGACAATTTTGTAAATATTTATTTGGGCAGCTCGATACTGGAGTGGTACTGGAGTAAGCCCTATAGCAAAATCTCGAAATATAAACCAGCAGGGGCGGGTTTTTTGCGTCTGCGCACCTGGTAGGTCTACTAAGAGCCGATATACGTGAACATGCTTGCGGAGGAACCCTTAATTAAGAAGATAATTTTTTAAATATTTATTTGGGCAGCTCGGTACTGGAGTGAACTCAGGACACACAGGATTCAGGACTCAGGACTCACAGGGCTCACAGGACTCACAGGACTCAGGACTCAGGACTCACAGGACTCACAGGACTCACAGGACTCAGGGCTCAGGACTCACAGGACTCACAGAACTCAGGACTCACAGGACTCACAGGACTCACAGGACTCACAGGACTCACAGGACTCACAGGACTCACAGGACTCAGGACTCAGGACTCACAGGACTCACAGGACTCACAGGACACAGGACTCAGGACTCAGGACTCACAGGACTCACAGGACTCACAGGACTCAGGACTCAGGACTCACAGGACTCACAGGACTCAGGACTCACAGGACTCACAGGACTCACAGGACTCACAGGACTAACAGGACTCACAGGACTCAGGACTCAGGACTCACAGGACTCACAGGACTCACAGGACTCAGCACTCAGGACTCACAGGACTCAAAGGACTCACAAGACTCAGGACTCAGGACTCACAGGACTCACAGGACTCACAGGACTCAGGACTCACAGGACTCACAGGACTCACAGGACTCACAGGAATCAGGACTCAGGACTCACAGGACTCAGGACTCAGGACTCACAGGACTCACAGTACTCAGGACTCACAGGACTCAGGACTCAGGACTCACAGGACTCACAGGACTCACAGGACTCACAGGACTCAGGACTCACAGGAATCACAGGACTCACAGGACTCAGGACTCAGGACTCACAGTACTCACAGGACTCAGGACTCAGGACTCAGGACTCACAGGACTCACAGGACTCACAGGAGTCACAGGACTCACTGGACTCACAGGGCTCACAGGACTCACAGGACTCAGGACTCAGGACTCACAGGACTCACAGGACTCACAGGACTCACAGGACTCAGGACTCAGGACTCACAGGACTCACAGTACTCAGGATTTAGGACTCATAGGACTCACAGGACTCAGGACTCAGGACTCACAGGACTCACAGGACTCACTGGACTCACAGGGCTCACAGGACTCACAGGACTCAGAGGACTCAGGACTCAGGACTCGCAGGACTCACAGGACTCACAGGACTCACTGGACTCACAGGGCTCACAGGACTCACAGGACTCACAGGACTCAGGTCTCACAGGACTCACAGGACTCACAGGAATCAGGACTCAGGACTCAGGACTCAGGACTCACAGGACTCACAGAACTCACAGGACTCAGGACTCACAGGACTCACAGGACTCACAGGACTCAGGACTCAGGACTCAGGACTCACAGGACTCACAGAACTCACAGGACTCAGGAATCAGCACTCACAGGACTCACAGGACTCAGGACTCAGGACTCACAGGGCTCACAGGACTCACACGACTCAGGACTCAGGACTCAGGACTCACAGGACTCACAGGACTCACAAGACTCACAGGACTCAGGACTCACAGGACTCAGGACTCACAGGACTCACAGGAATCAGGACTCAGGACTCACAGAACTCACAGGACTCACAAGACTCACAGGACTCAGGACTCAGGACTCACAGGACTCTCAGGACTCACAGGACTCACAGGACTCAGGACTCAGGACTCACAAGTCTCATAGGACTCACAGGACTCACAGGGCTCAGGACTCAGGACTCACAGGACTCACAGGACTGACAAGACTCAGGATTCACAGGACTCACAGGAGGAGGAATTTTTTAAATATTTATTTGGGCAGCTCGGTACTGGAGTGGTACTGGAGTGAGCCCTATAGCAAAATCTCGAAATATAAACCAGCAGGGGCGGGTTTTTTGCGTCTGCGCACCTAGTAGGCCTACCAAGAGCCGATATACGTGAACATACTTGGGGAGGAGCCCTTAATTAAGAAGATAATTTTTTAAATATTTATTTGGGCAGCTCGGTACTGGAGTGGTACTGGAGTGAACTGAGGACACACAGGACTCAGGACTCAGGACTCACAGGGCTCACAGGACTCACAGGACTCACAGGACTCAGGACTCAGGTCTCAAAGGACTCACAAGACTCAGGACTCACAGGACTCAGGACTCAGAACTCACAGGACTCACAGGACTCACAAGACTCAGGACTCACAGGACTCACAAGACTCAGGACTCACAGGACTCACAGGACTCACAAGACTCAGAAGGACTCACAGGACTCAGGACTCAGGACTCGCAGGACTCACAGGACTCACAGGACTCAGGACTCAGGACTCACAGGACTCACAGGACTCACAGGACTCACAGGACTTAGGACTCAGGACTCACAGGACTCACAGGACTCACAGTACTCACAGGACTCACAAGACTCACAGGACTCAGCACTCACAGAACTCACAGGACTCACAAGACTCACAGGACTCAGGACTCAGGACTCACAGGACTCACAGGACTCACAGGACTCACCGGACTCAGGACTCAGGTCTCACAGGACTCACAGGACTCACAGGAATCAGGACTCAGGACTCACAGAACTCACAGGACTCACAGGACTCAGGACTCAGGACTCACAGGACTCAGGACTCACAGGGCTCACAAGACTCACAGGACTCACAGGACTCAGGACTCAGGACTCACAGGACTCACAGGACTCACAAGACTCACAGGACTCAGGACTCACAGGACTCACAGGACTCACAGGACTCAGGACTCAGGTCTCACAGGACTCACAGGAATCAGGACTCAGGACTCACAGAACTCACAGGACTCAGGACTCAGGACTCACAGGACTCACAGGACTCACAGGACTTAGGACTCAGGACTCACAGGACTCACAGTACTCACAGGACTCACAAGACTCACAGGACTCAGGACTCACAGGACTCAGGACTTACAGGACTCACAGGACTCACAGGACTCACAGGACTCAGAGGACTCAGGACTCAGGTCTCACAGGACTCACAGGACTCACAGGAATCAGGACTCAGGACTCACAGAACTCACAGGACTCACAGGACTCAGGACTCAGGACTCACAGGACTCACAGGACTCACAGGACTCACAGGACTCACAGGACTCACAGGACTCACAGGACTCAGGACTAAGGACTCACAGGACTCACAGGACTCACAGGACACAGGACTCAGGACTCAGGACTCACAGGACTCACAGGACTCACAGGACTCAGGACTCAGGACTCACAGGACTCACAGGACTCAGGACTCACAGGACTCACAGGACTCACAGGACTCACAGGACTCACAGGACTCACAAAACTCAGGACTCAGGACTCACAGGACTCACAGGACTCACAGGACTCAGGACTCACAGGACTCACAGGACTCACAGGACTCACAGGACTCAGGACTCAGGACTCACAGGACTCAGGACTCAGGACTCACAGGACTCACAGTACTCAGGACTCACAGGACTCAGGACTCAGGACTCACAGGACTCGCAGGACTCACAGGACTCACAGGACTCAGGACTCACAGGAATCACAGGACTCACAGGACTCAGGACTCAGGACTCACAGTACTCACAGGACTCAGGACTCAGGACTCAGGACGCACAGGACTCACAGGACTCACAGGAGTCACAGGACTCACTGGACTCACAGGGCTCACAGGACTCACAGGACTCAGGACTCAGGACTCACAGGACTCACAGGACTCACAGGACTCACAGGACTCAGGACTCAGGACTCACAGGACTCACAGTACTCAGGATTTAGGACTCATAGGACTCACAGGACTCAAGACTCAGGACTCACAGGACTCACAGGACTCACTGGACTCACAGGGCTCACAGGACTCACAGGACTCAGAGGACTCAGGACTCAGGACTCGCAGGACTCACAGGACTCACAGGACTCACTGGACTCACAGGGCTCACAGGACTCACAGGACTCACAGGACTCAGGTCTCACAGGACTCACAGGACTCACAGGAATCAGGACTCAGGACTCACAGGACTCACAGAACTCACAGGACTCAGGACTCACAGGACTCACAGGACTCACAGGACTCAGGACTCAGGACTCAGGACTCACAGGACTCACAGAACTCACAGGACTCAGGAATCAGCACTCACAGGACTCACAGGACTCAGGACTCAGGACTCACAGGGCTCACAGGACTCACAGGACCCAGGACTCAGGACTCACAGGACTCACAGGACTCACAAGACTCACAGGACTCAGGACTCACAGGACTCACAGGAATCAGGACTCAGGACTCACAGAACTCACAGGACTCACAAGACTCACAGGACTCAGGACTCAGGACTCACAGGACTCACAGGACTCACAGGACTCACAGGACTCAGGACTCAGGACTCACAAGTCTCATAGGACTCACAGGACTCACAGGGCTCAGGACTCAGGACTCACAGGACTCACAGGACTGACAAGACTCAGGATTCACAGGACTCACAGGAGGAGGAATTTTTTAAATATTTATTTGGGCAGCTCGGTACTGGAGTGGTACTGGAGTGAGCTCTATAGCAAAATCTCGAAATATAAGCCAGCATGGGCGGGTTTTTTGCATCTGCGCACCTAGTGGGCCTACTAAGAGCCGATATACGTAAACATACTCGCGGAGGAGCCCTTAATTGAGAAGATAATTTTTTGAATATTTATTTGGGCAGCTCGGTACTGGAGTGGTACTGGAGTGAGCCCTATAGCAAAATCTCGAAATATAAGCCAGCAGGGGCGGGTTTTTTGCGTCTGCGCACCTAGTGGGCCTACTAAGAGCCGATATACGTGAACATACTTGCAGAGGAGTCCTTAATTGAGAAGACAATTTTTTAAACATTTATTTGGGCAGCTTGGTACTGGAGTGGTACTGGAGTGAGCCCTATACCAAAATCTCGAAATATAAACCAGCAGGGGCGGGTTTTTTGCGTCTGCGCACCTAGTAGGCCTACTAAGAGCCGATATACGTGAACATACTTGCGGAGGAGCCCTTAATTAAGAAGATAATTTTTTAAATATTTATTTGGGCAGCTCGGTACTGGAGTGGTACTGGAGTGAACTCAGGACACACAGGACTCAGGACTCAGGACTCACAGGGCTCACAGGACTCACAGGACTCACAGGACTCAGGACTCAGGACTCAAAGGACTCACAAGACTCAGGACTCACAGGACTCAGGACTCAGAACTCACAGGACTCACAGGACTCACAAGACTCAGGACTCACAGGACTCACAAGACTCAGGACTCACAGGACTCACAGGACTCACAAGACTCAGAAGGACTCACAGGACTCAGGACTCAGGACTCACAGGACTCACAGGACTCACAGGACTCACAGGACTCAGGACTCAGGACTCACAGGACTCACAGGACTCACAGGACTCAGGATTTAGGACTCACAGGACTCACAGGACTCAGAGGACTCAGGACTCAGGACTCACAGGACTCACAGGACTCACATGACTCACTGGACTCACAGGGCTCACAGGACTCACAGGACTCAGAGGACTCAGGACTCAGGACTCACAGGACTCACAGGACTCACAGGACTCACTGGACTCACAGGGCTCACAGGACTCACAGGACTCACAGGACTCAGGTCTCACAGGACTCACAGGACTCACAGGAATCAGGACTCAGGACTCACAGGACTCACAGAACTCACAGGACTCAGGACTCACAGGACTCACAGGACTCACAGGACTCACAGGACTCAGGACTCAGGACTCACAGGACTCACAGGACTCACAGGACTCACAGGACTCACAGGACTCAGGACTCAGGACTCACAGGACTCACAGGACTCACAGGACTCACAGGACTCAGGACTCAGGACTCACAGGACTCAGAGGACTCAGGACTCAGGACTCACAGGACTCACAGGACTCACAGGACTCACTGGACTCACAGGGCTCCCAGGACTCACAGGACTCAGAGGACTCAGGACTCAGGACTCACAGGACTCACAGGACTCACAGGACTCACTGGACTCACAGGGCTCACAGGACTCACAGGACTCACAGGACTCAGGTCTCACAGGACTCACAGGACTCACAGGAATCAGGACTCAGGACTCACAGGACTCACAGAACTCACAGGACTCAGGACTCACAGGACTCACAGGACTCACAGGACTCACAGGACTCAGGACTCAGGACTCACAGGACTCACAGGACTCACAGGACTCACAGGAATCAGGACTAAGGACTCACAGAACTAACAGGACTCACTGGACTCACAGGAATCAGGACTAAGGACTCACAGAACTAACAGGACTCACAGGACTCAGGACTCAGCACTCACAGGACTCACAGGACTCAGGACTCAGGACTCACAGGCCTCACAGGACTCACAGGACTCAGGACTCAGGACTCACAGGACTCACAGGACTCACAGGACTCAGGACTCATGACGCACAGGACTCACAGGACTCACAGGACTCAGGACTCATGACTCACAGGACTCACAGGACTCACAGGAATCAGGACTCAGGACTCACAGGACTCAAAGAACTCACAGGACTCAGGACTCACAGGACTTACAGGACTCACAGGACTCAGGACTCAGGACTCACAGGACTCACAGAACTCACAGGACTCAGGAATCAGCACTCACAGGACTCACAGGACTCACAGGAATCAGGACTCAGGACTCACAGAACTAACAGGACTCACAGGACTCAGGACTCAGCACTCACAGGACTCACAGGACTCAGGACTCAGGACTCACAGGACTCACAGGACTCACAGGACTCAGGACTCAGGACTCACAGGACTCAGGACTCACAGGACTCACAGGACTCACAGGACTCAGGACTCATGACTCACAGGACTCACCGGACTCACAGGACTCACAGGACTCAGGACTCAGGACTCACAGGACTCAGAGAACTCACAGGACTCAGGACTCACAGGACTCACAGGACTCACAGGACTCACAGGACTCAGGACTCAGGACTCACAGGACTCACAGGACTCACAGGACTCACAGGACTCACAGGACTCAGGACTCAGGTCTCACAGGACTCACAGGACTCACTGGACTCACAGGAATCAGGACTAAGGACTCACAGAACTAACAGGACTCACAGGACTCAGGACTCAGCACTCACAGGACTCACAGGACTCAGGACTCAGGACTCACAGGCCTCACAGGACTCACAGGACTCAGGACTCAGGACTCACAGGACTCACAGGACTCACAGGACTCAGGACTCATGACGCACAGGACTCACAGGACTCACAGGACTCAGGACTCATGACTCACAGGACTCACAGGACTCACAGGAATCAGGACTCAGGACTCACAGGACTCACAGAACTCACAGGACTCAGGACTCACAGGACTCACAGGACTCACAGGACTCAGGACTCAGGACTCACAGGACTCACAGTACTCACAAGACTCACAGGACTCAGGACTCAGGTCTCACAGGACTCACAGGACTCACAGGAATCAGGACTCAGGACTCACAGAACTAACAGGACTCACAGGACTCAGGACTCAGCACTCACAGGACTCACAGGACTCAGGACTCAGGACTCACAGGACTCACAGGACTCACAGGACTCAGGACTCAGGACTCACAGGACTCACAGGACTCACAGGACTCAGGACTCATGACTCACAGGACTCACAGGACTCAGGACTCACCGGACTCACAGGACTCACAGGACTCAGGACTCAGGACTCACAGGACTCATAGGACTCACAGGACTCAGGACTCAGGACTCACAGGACTCACAGGACTCAGGACTCAGGACTCACAGGACTCACAGGACTCACAGGACTCACTGGACTCACAGGGCTCACAGGGCTCACAGGACTCACAGGACTCAGAGGACTCAGGACTCAGGACTCACAGGACTCACAGGACTCACAGGACTCACTGGACTCACAGGGCTCACAGGACTCACAGGACTCAGAGGACTCAGGACTCAGGACTCACAGGACTCACAGGACTCACAGGACTCACTGGACTCACAGGACTCACAGGAATCAGGACTCAGGACTCACAGGACTCATAGAACTCACAGGACTCAGGACTCACAGGACTCACAGAACTCACAGGACTCAGGTCTCACAGGACTCACAGGACTCACAGGAATCAGGACTCAGGACTCACAGGACTCACAGAACTCACAGGACTCAGGACTCACAGGACTCACAGGACTCACAGGACTCAGGACTCAGGACTCAGGACTCACAGGACTCACAGAACTCACAGGACTCAGGAATCAGCACTCACAGGACTCACAGGACTCAGGACTCAGGACTCACAGGGCTCACAGGACTCACAGGACTCAGGACTCAGGACACACAGGACTCACAGGACTCACAAGACTCACAGGACTCAGGACTCACAGGACTCAGGACTCACAGGACTCACAGGACTCACAGGAATCAGGACTCAGGACTCACAGGACTCACAGGACTCAGGACTCAGGTCTCACAGGACTCACAGGACTCACAGGAATCAGGACTCAGGACTCACAGAACTCACAGGACTCACAGGACTCAGGACTCAGGACTCACAGGACTCACAGGACTCAGGACTCACAGGGCTCACAGGACTCACAGGACTCACAGGACTCACAGGACTCAGGACTCAGGACTCACAGGACTCACAGGACTCACAAGACTCACAGGACTCAGGACTCACAGGACTCAGGACTCACAGGACTCACAGGACTCACAGGACTCAGGACTCAGGTCTCACAGGACTCACAGGAATTAGGACTCAGGACTCACAGAACTCACAGGACTCACAGGACTCAGGACTCAGGACTCACAGGACTCACAGGACTCACAGGACTTAGGACTCAGGACTCACAGGACTCACAGGACTCACAGGACTCAGGACTCAGGACTCACAGGACTCACAGAACTCAGGACTCAGGACTCACAGGACTCACAGGACTCACAGGACTCAGGACTCAGAACTCACAGGACTCACAGGACTCAAGACTCAGGACTCACATGACTCACAGGACTCAGGACTCCAGACTCACAGGACTCACAGGACTCACAGGACTCAGGACTCAGGACTCACAGGACTCAGGACTCAGGACTCACAGGACTCACAGGACTCAGGACTCACAGGACTCACAGGACTCACAGGACTCACAGGACTCAGGACTCACAGGACTAAGGACTCAGGACTCACAGGACTCAGGACTCAGGACTCACAGGACTCACAGGACTCACAGGACTCAGGACTCACAGGACTCAGGACTCACGGGACTCACAGGACTCACAGGACTCAGGACTCAGGACTCAGGACTCACAGGACTCACAGGACTCACAGGACTCACAGGACTCACAGGACTCAGGACTCAGGACTCAGGACTCACAGGACTCACAGGACTCAGGACTCAGGACTCACAGGACTCACAGGACTCACAGGACTCAGGACTCAGGACTCACAGGACTCACAGGACTCAGGACTCAGGACTCACAGGACTCACAGGACTCACATGACTCACAGGACTCACATGACTCACAGGACTCAGGACTCACAGCACTCACAGGACTCACAGGACTCAGGACTCACAGGACTCACAGGACTCACAGGACTCAGGACTCAGGACTCAGGACTCAGGACTCACAGGACTCACAGGACTCACAGGACTCAGGACTCAGGACTCACAGGACTCACAGGACTCACAGGACTCAGGACTCAGGACTCACAGGACTCACAGGACTCACAGGACTCAGGACTCAGGACCCACAGGACTCACAGGACTCACAGGACTCAGGACTCAGGACTCACAGGACTCAGGACTCAGGACTCACAGGACTCACAGGACTCAGGACTCACAGGTCTCACAGGACTCACAGGACTCAGGCCTCACTGGACTCACAGGACTCACAGGACTCAGGACTCACAGGACTCAGGACTCAGGACTCACAGGACTCAGGACTCAGGACTCACAGGACTCACAGGACTCACAGGACTCACAGGACTCAGGACTCACAGGACTCAGGACTCAGGACTCACAGGACTCAGGACTCAGGACTCACAGGACTCACAGGACTCACAGGACTCAGGACTCAGGACTCAGGACTCACAGGACTCACCGGACTCACAGGACTCACAGGACTCACAGGACTCAGGACTCAGGACTCAGGACTCACAGGACTCACAGGACTCAGGACTCAGGACTCACAGGACTCACAGGACTCACAGGACTCAGGACTCACAAGCCTCAGGACTCAGGACTCACAGGACTCACAGGACTCACAGGCTTCACAGGACTCACAGGACTCAGGACTCACAGGACTCACAGGACTCACAGGACTCACAGGACTCAGGACTCAGGACTCACAGGACTCAGGACTCAGGACTCACAGGACTCACAGGACTCACAGGACTCACAGGACTCAGGACTCAACACTCACAGGACTCACAGCACCATAAGCCAGCAAGGGCGGGTTTTTTGCGTGTGCGCACCTAGTGGGCCTGCTAAGAGCCGATATACGTCAACATACTTGCAGAGGAGTCCATAATTGAGAAGACAATTTTGTAAATATTTATTTGGGCAGCTCGATACTGGAGTGGTACTGGAGTGAGCCCTATAGCAAAATCTCGAAATATAAACCAACAGGGGCGGGTTTTTTGCGTCTGCGCACCTAGTAAGCCTACTAAGAGCCGATATACGTGAACATGCTTGCGGAGGAGCCCTTAATTAAGAAGATAATTTTTTAAATATTTATTTGGGCAGCTCGGTACTGGAGTGAACTCAGGACACACAGGACTCAGGACTCAGGACTCACAGGGCTCACAGGACTCACAGGACTCACAAGACTCAGGACTCAGGACTCAGGACTCACAGGACTCACAAGACTCAGGACTCACAGGACTCAGGACTCAGAACTCACAGGACTCACAGGACTCACAAGACTCAGGACCCACAGGACTCACAGGACTCACAAGAATCAGAAGGACTCACAGGACTCAGGACTCAGGACTCACAGGACTCATAGGACTCACAGGACTCACAGGACTCAGGACTCAGGACTCAGGACTCAGGACTCACAGGACTCACAGGACTCACAGGACTCACAGGACTCACAGGACTCAGGACTCAGGACTCACAGGACTCACAGGACTCACAGGACTCAGGACTCAGGACTCAGAGGACTCGGGGCTCAGGACTCACAGGACTCACAGGACACACAGGACTCACAGGACTCAGGACTCACAGTACTCACAGGACTCACAGGACTCAGGACTCAGGACTCAGAGGACTCAGGGCTCAGGACTCACAGGACTCAGGACTCACAGGACTCAGGACTCACGGGACTCACAGGACTCACAGGACTCAGGACTCAGGACTCAGGACTCAGGACTCAGGACTCACAGGACTCACAGGACTCACAGGACTTTCAGGACTCACTGGACTCACAAGGCTCACAGGACTCACAGGACTCAGGACTCACAGGACTCACAGGACTCACAGGACTCACAGGACTCAGGACTCAGGACTCACAGGACTCACAGGACTCACAGTACTCAGGATTTAGGACTCATAGGACTCACAGGACTCAGGACTCAGGACTCACAGGACTCACAGGACTCACAGGACTCAGGACTCAGGACTCACAGGACTCACAGATCTCAAATGACTCACAGGACTCAGGACTCAACACTCACAGGACTCACAGCACCATAAGCCAGCAGGGGCGGGTTTTTTGCGTCTGCGCACCTAGTGGGCCTACTAAGAGCCGATATACGTCAACATACTTGCAGAGGAGTCCTTAATTGAGAAGACAATTTTGTAAATATTTATTTGGGCAGCTCGATACTGGAGTGGTACTGGAGTGAGCCCTATAGCAAAATCTCGAAATATAAACCAGCAGGGGCGGGATTTTTGCGTCTGCGCACCTAGTAGGCCTACTAAGAGCCGATATACGTGAACATGCTTGCGGAGGAGCCCTTAATTAAGAAGATAATTTTTAAATATTTATTTGGGCAGCTCGGTACTGGAGTGGTACTGGAGTGAACTCAGGACACACAGGACTCAGGACTCAGGACTCACAGGGCTCACAGGACTCACAGGACTCACAGGACTCAGGACTCAGGACTCACAGGACTCACAGATCTCACAGGACTCACAGGACTCAGGACTCACAGGACTCAGGACTCAGAACTCACAGGACTCACAGGACTCACAAGACTCAGAACTCACAGGACTCACAAGACTCAGAAGGACTCACAGGACTCAGGACTCAGGACTCACAGGACTCACAGGACTCACAGGACTCAGGACTCACAGCACTCACAGGACTCACAGGACTCAGGACTCAGGACTCAGGACTCACAGGACTCACAGGACTCAGGACTCACTGGACTCACAGGACTCACAGGACTCAGGACTCACAGGACTCAGGACTCACAGGACTCACAGGACTCACAGGACTCAGGAGTCAGGACTCACAGGACTCACAGGACTCAGGACTCAGGACTCACAGGACTCACAGGACTCACAGGACTCACAGGACTCAGGACTCAATACTCACAGGACTCACAGGACTCACAGGACTCAGGACTCACAGGACTCAGGACTCACAGGACTCACAGGACTCACAGGACTCAGGACTCAGGACTCAGGACTCACAGGACTCACAGGACTCACAGGACTCACAGGACTCACAGGACTCACAGGACTCACTGGACTCACAGGGCTCACAGGTCTCACAGGACTCAGGACTCAGGACTCAGGACTCACAGGACTCACAGGACTCAGGACTCAGGACTCACAGGACTCACAGGACTCACAGGACTCAGGACTCAGGACTCACAGGACTCACAGATCTCACAGGACTCACAGGACTCAGGACTCAACACTCACAGGACTCACAGGACTCACAGCACCATAAGCCAGCAGGGGCGGGTTTTTTGCGTCTGCGCACCTAGTGGGCCTACTAAGAGCCGATATACGTCAACATACTTGCAGAGGAGTCCTTAATTGAGAAGACAATTTTGTAAATATTTATTTGGGCAGCTCGATACTGGAGTGGTACTGGAGTGAGCCCTATAGCAAAATCTCGAAATATAAACCAGCAGGGGCGGGTTTTTTGCGTCTGCGCACCTAGTAGGCCTACAAAGAGCCGATATACGTAAACATGCTTGCGGAGGAGCCCTTAATTAAGAAGATAATTTTTAAATATTTATTTGGGCAGCTCGGTACTGGAGTGGTACTGGAGTGAACTCAGGACACACAGGACTCAGGACTCAGGACTCACAGGGCTCACAGGACTCACAGGACTCACAGGACTCAGGACTCAGGACTCAGGGCTCAGGACTCACAGGACTCACAAGACTCAGGACTCACAGGACTCAGGACTCAGAACTCACAGGACTCACAGGACTCACAAGACTCAGAACTCACAGGACTCACAAGACTCAGAAGGACTCACAGGACTCAGGACTCAGGACTCACAGGACTCACAGGACTCACAGGACTCAGGACTCACAGCACTCACAGGACTCACAGGACTCAGGACTCAGGACTCACAGGACTCACAGAAATCAGGACTCAGGACTCACAGGACTCACAGGACTCACAGGACTCAGGACTCAGGACTCAGGACTCACAGGACTCACAGGACTCACAGGACTCACAGGACTCAGGACTCAGGACTCACAGGACTCACAGGACTCACAGGACTCACTGGAATCACAGGGCTCACAGGACTCACAGGACTCAAAGGACTCAGGACTCAGGACTCACAGGACTCACAGAACTCACAGGACTCACAGGACTCAGGACTCAGGACTCACAGGACTCACAGGACTCACAGGACTCACAGGACTCACAGGACTCAGGACTCAGGACTCACAGGACTCACAGGACACACAGAACTCATAAGACTCAGGACTCAGAAGGACTCACAGGACTCAGGACTCAGGACTCACAGGACTCACAGGACTCACAGGACTCACAGGACTCAGGACTCACAGCACTCACAGGACTCACAGGACTCAGGACTCAGGACTCAGGACTCACAGGACTCACAGGACTCAGGACTCACTGGACTCACAGGACTCACAGGACTCACAGGGACTCAGGACTCACTGGACTCACAGGACTCACAGGACTCACAGGACTCACAGGACTCACAGGACTCAGGACTCAGGACTCACAGGACTCACAGGACTCACAGGACTCAGGACTCAGGACTCACAGGACTCACAGGACACACAGAACTCATAAGACTCAGGACTCAGAAGGACTCACAGGACTCAGGACTCAGGACTCAGGACTCACAGGACTCACAGGACTCAGGACTCACTGGACTCACAGGACTCACAGGACTCACAGGGACTCAGGACTCACTGGACTCACAGGACTCACAGGACTCACAGGACTCACAGGACTCACAGGACTCAGGACTCAGGACTCACAGGACTCACAGGACTCACAGGACTCAGGACTCAGGACTCACAGGACTCACAGGATACACAGAACTCATAAGACTCAGGACTCAGAAGGACTCACAGGACTCAGGACTCAGGACTCACAGGACTCACAGGACTCACAGGACTCAGGACTCACAGCACTCACAGGACTCACAGGACTCAGGACTCAGGACTCAGGACTCACAGGACTCACAGGACTCAGGACTCACTGGACTCACAGGACTCACAGGACTCAGGACTCACAGGACTCAGGACTCACAGGACTCACAGGACTCACAGGACTCAGGAGTCAGGACTCACAGGACTCACAGGACTCAGGACTCAGGACTCACAGGACTCACAGGACTCACAGGACTCACAGGACTCAGGACTCAATACTCACAGGACTCACAGGACTCACAGGACTCACAGGACTCAGGACTCACAGGACTCAGGACTCACAGGACTCACAGGACTCACAGGACTCAGGACTCAGGACTCAGGACTCACAGGACTCACAGGACTCACAGGACTCACAGGACTCACAGGACTCACAGGACTCACTGGACTCACAGGGCTCACAGGTCTCACAGGACTCAGGACTCAGGACTCAGGACTCAGGACTCACAGGACTCACAGGACTCAGGACTCAGGACTCACAGGACTCACAGGACTCACTGGACTCAGGACTCAGGACTCACAGGACTCACAGATCTCACAGGACTCACAGGACTCAGGACTCAACACTCACAGGACTCACAGGACTCACAGCACCATAAGCCAGCAGGGGCGGGTTTTTTGCGTCTGCGCACCTAGTGGGCCTACTAAGAGCCGATATACGTCAACATACTTGCAGAGGAGTCCTTAATTGAGAAGACAATTTTGTAAATATTTATTTGGGCAGCTCGATACTGGAGTGGTACTGGAGTGAGCCCTATAGCAAAATCTCGAAATATAAACCAGCAGGGGCGGGTTTTTTGCGTCTGCGCACCTAGTAGGCCTACAAAGAGCCGATATACGTAAACATGCTTGCGGAGGAGCCCTTAATTAAGAAGATAATTTTTAAATATTTATTTGGGCAGCTCGGTACTGGAGTGGTACTGGAGTGAACTCAGGACACACAGGACTCAGGACTCAGGACTCACAGGGCTCACAGGACTCACAGGACTCACAGGACTCAGGACTCAGGACTCAGGGCTCAGGACTCACAGGACTCACAAGACTCAGGACTCACAGGACTCAGGACTCAGAACTCACAGGACTCACAGGACTCACAAGACTCAGAACTCACAGGACTCACAAGACTCAGAAGGACTCACAGGACTCAGGACTCAGGACTCACAGGACTCACAGGACTCACAGGACTCACAGGACTCAGGACTCACAGCACTCACAGGACTCACAGGACTCAGGACTCAGGACTCACAGGACTCACAGAAATCAGGACTCAGGACTCACAGGACTCACAGGACTCACAGGACTCAGGACTCAGGACTCAGGACTCACAGGACTCACAGGACTCACAGGACTCACAGGACTCAGGACTCAGGACTCACAGGACTCACAGGACTCACAAAACTAACAGGACTCACAGGACTCACAAGACTCAGGACTCACAGGACTCACAGGACTCACAGGACTCAGGACTCAGGACTCACAGGACTCACAGGACTCACAGGACTCACTGGAATCACAGGGCTCACAGGACTCACAGGACTCAAAGGACTCAGGACTCAGGACTCACAGGACTCACAGAACTCACAGGACTCACAGGACTCAGGACTCAGGACTCACAGGACTCACAGGACTCACAGGACTCAGGACTCAGGACTCAGGACTCACAGGACTCACAGGGACTCAGGACTCACTGGACTCACAGGACTCACAGGACTCACAGGACTCACAGGACTCACAGGACTCAGGACTCAGGACTCACAGGACTCACAGGACTCACAGGACTCACAGGACTCAGGACTCAGGACTCACAGGACACACAGAACTCATAAGACTCAGGACTCAGGACTCACAGGACTCACAGGACTCACAGGAGTCAGGACTCAGGACTCACAGGACTCACAGGACTCACAGGAGTCAGGACTCAGGACTCACAGAACTCAAAGGACTCAGGACTCAGGACTCACTGGACTCACAGGACTCACAAGACTCAGGACTCACAGGACTCACAGGACGCAGGACTCAGGACTCAGGACTCACAGGACTCACAGGACTCACAAGACTCAGGACTCAGGACTCACAGGACTCACAGGACTCACAGGACTCAGGACTCAGGACTCACAGGACTCACAGGACTCACAGGACTCAGGACTCACAGCACTCTGGACTCACAGGACTCACAGGACTCACAGGACTCAGGACTCAGGACTCAGGACTCACAGGACTCACAGGACTCACAGGACTCACAGGACTCACAGGACTCATAAGACTCACAGGACTCAGGACTCAGGACTCACAGGACTCACAGGACACACAGAACTCATAAGACTCAGGACTCAGGACTCACAGGACTCACAGACCTCAGGACTCAGGACTCACAGGACTCACAGGACTCACAGGACTCAGGACTCACAGGACTCACAAGACTCACAGGACTCAGGACTCACAGGACTCACAGGACTCACAGGACTCACAGGACTCACAGGACTCACAGGACTCACAGGACTCAGGACTCAGGACTCACAGGACTCACAGGACTCACAGGACTCACAGGACTCACAGGACTCACAGGACTCACAGGACTCAGGACTCAGGACTCACAGGACTCACAGGACTCACACGACTCACAGGACTCACAGGACTCACAGGACTCACAGGACTCACAGGACTCACAGGACTCACAGGACTCACAGGACTCAGGACTCAGGACTCACAGGACTCACAAGACTCACAGGACTCATAGGACTCACAGGGCTCACAGGACTCACAGGACTCAGGACTCAGGACTCAGGACTCACAGGACTCACAGTACTCACAGGACTCAGGACTCACAGGACTCACAGGACTCACAGGACTCACAGGACTCACAGGACTCACAGGACTCACAGGACTCACAGGACTCACAGGACTCAGGACTCAGGACTCACAGGACTCACAGGACTCACAATCCTCACAGGACTCAGGACTCAGGACTCAGGACTCACAGGACTCACAGGACTCAGGACTCAGGACTCACAGGACTCACAGGACTCAGGACTCACAAGCCTCAGGACTCAGGACTCACAGGACTCACAGGACTCACAGGCTTCACAGGACTCACAGGACTCAGGACTCACAGGACTCACAGGACTCACAGGACTCACAGGACTCAGGACTCAGGACTCACAGGACTCAGGACTCAGGACTCACAGGACTCACAGGACTCACAGGACTCACAGGACTCAGGACTCAACACTCACAGGACTCACAGGACTCACAGCACCATAAGCCAGCAAGGGCGGGTTTTTTGCGTTTGCGCACCTAGTGGGCCTGCTAAGAGCCGATATACGTCAACATACTTGCAGAGGAGTCCATAATTGAGAAGACAATTTTGTAAATATTTATTTGGGCAGCTCGATACTGGAGTGGTACTGGAGTGAGCCCTATAGCAAAATCTCGAAATATAAACCAACAGGGGCGGGTTTTTTGCGTCTGCGCACCTAGTAAGCCTACTAAGAGCCGATATACGTGAACATGCTTGCGGAGGAGCCCTTAATTAAGAAGATAATTTTTTAAATATTTATTTGGGCAGCTCGGTACTGGAGTGAACTCAGGACACACAGGACTCAGGACTCAGGACTCACAGGGCTCACAGGACTCACAGGACTCACAAGACTCAGGACTCAGGACTCAGGACTCACAGGACTCACAAGACTCAGGACTCACAGGACTCAGGACTCAGAACTCACAGGACTCACAGGACTCACAAGACTCAGGACTCACAGGACTCACAGGACTCACAAGACTCAGAAGGACTCACAGGACTCAGGACTCAGGACTCACAGGACTCACAGGACTCACAGGACTCAGGACTCAGGACTCAGGACTCAGGACTCAGAGGACTCACAGGACTCACAGGACTCACAGGACTCACAGGACTCAGGACTCAGGACTCACAGGACTCACAGGACTCAGGACTCAGGACTCAGAGGACTCGGGGCTCAGGACTCACAGGACTCACAGGACACACAGGACTCACAGGACTCAGGACTCACAGTACTCACAGGACTCACAGGACTCAGGACTCAGGACTCAGGACTCAGAGGACTCAGGGCTCAGGACTCACAGGACTCACAGGACACACAGGACTCACAGGACTCAGGACTCACAGGACTCAGGACTCACGGGACTCACAGGACTCACAGGACTCAGGACTCAGGACTCAGGACTCAGGACTCACAGGACTCACAGGACTCACAGGACTTTCAGGACTCACTGGACTCACAGGGCTCACAGGACTCACAGGACTCAGGACTCACAGGACTCACAGGACTCAGGACTCAGGACTCACAGGACTCACAGGACTCACAGTACTCAGGATTTAGGACTCATAGGACTCACAGGACTCAGGACTCAGGACTCACAGGACTCACAGGACTCACAGGACTCAGGACTCAGGACTCAGGACTCACAGGACTCACAGATCTCAAATGACTCACAGGACTCAGGACTCAACACTCACAGGACTCACAGCACCATAAGCCAGCAGGGGCGGGTTTTTTGCGTCTGCGCACCTAGTGGGCCTACTAAGAGCCGATATACGTCAACATACTTGCAGAGGAGTCCTTAATTGAGAAGACAATTTTGTAAATATTTATTTGGGCAGCTCGATACTGGAGTGGTACTGGAGTGAGCCCTATAGCAAAATCTCGAAATATAAACCAGCAGGGGCGGGATTTTTGCGTCTGCGCACCTAGTAGGCCTACTAAGAGCCGATATACGTGAACATGCTTGCGGAGGAGCCCTTAATTAAGAAGATAATTTTTAAATATTTATTTGGGCAGCTCGGTACTGGAGTGGTACTGGAGTGAACTCAGGACACACAGGACTCAGGACTCAGGACTCACAGGGCTCACAGGACTCACAGGACTCACAGGACTCAGGACTCAGGACTCACAGGACTCACAGATCTCACAGGACTCACAGGACTCAGGACTCACAGGACTCAGGACTCAGAACTCACAGGACTCACAGGACTCAGGACTCACAGCACTCACAGGACTCACAGGACTCAGGACTCAGGACTCAGGACTCACAGGACTCACAGGACTCAGGACTCACTGGACTCACAGGACTCACAGGACTCAGGACTCACAGGACTCAGGACTCACAGGACTCACAGGACTCACAGGACTCAGGAGTCAGGACTCACAGGACTCACAGGACTCAGGACTCAGGACTCACAGGACTCACAGGACTCAGGACTCAATACTCACAGGACTCACAGGACTCACAGGACTCAGGACTCACAGGACTCAGGACTCACAGGACTCACAGGACTCACAGGACTCAGGACTCAGGACTCAGGACTCACAGGACTCACAGGACTCACAGGACTCACAGGACTCACAGGACTCACAGGACTCACTGGACTCACAGGGCTCACAGGTCTCACAGGACTCAGGACTCAGGACTCAGGACTCACAGGACTCACAGGACTCAGGACTCAGGACTCACAGGACTCACAGGACTCACAGGGCTCAGGACTCAGGACTCACAGGACTCACAGATCTCACAGGACTCACAGGACTCAACACTCACAGGACTCACAGCACCATAAGCCAGCAGGGGCGGGTTTTTTGCGTCTGCGCACCTAGTGGGCCTACTAAGAGCCGATATACGTCAACATACTTGCAGAGGAGTCCTTAATTGAGAAGACAATTTTGTAAATATTTATTTGGGCAGCTCGATACTGGAGTGGTACTGGAGTGAGCCCTATAGCAAAATCTCGAAATATAAACCAGCAGGGGCGGGTTTTTTGCGTCTGCGCACCTAGTAGGCCTACAAAGAGCCGATATACGTAAACATGCTTGCGGAGGAGCCCTTAATTAAGAAGATAATTTTTAAATATTTATTTGGGCAGCTCGGTACTGGAGTGGTACTGGAGTGAACTCAGGACACACAGGACTCAGGACTCACAGGGCTCACAGGGCTCACAGGACTCACAGGACTCACAGGACTCAGGACTCAGGACTCAGGGCTCAGGACTCACAGGACTCACAAGACTCAGGACTCACAGGACTCAGGACTCAGAACTCACAGGACTCACAAGACTCAGAAGGACTCACAGGACTCAGGACTCAGGACTCACAGGACTCACAGGACTCACAGGACTCACAGGACTCAGGACTCACAGCACTCACAGGACTCACAGGACTCAGGACTCAGGACTCACAGGACTCACAGAAATCAGGACTCAGGACTCACAGGACTCACAGGACTCACAGGACTCAGGACTCAGGACTCAGGACTCACAGGACTCACAGGACTCACAGGACTCACAGGACTCAGGACTCAGGACTCACAGGACTCACAGGACTCACAGGACTCACAAGACTCAGGACTCACAGGACTCACAGGACTCACAGGACTCAGGACTCAGGACTCACAGGACTCACAGGACTCACAGGACTCACTGGAATCACAGGGCTCACAGGACTCACAGGACTCAAAGGACTCAGGACTCAGGACTCACAGGACTCACAGAACTCACAGGACTCACAGGACTCAGGACTCAGGACTCACAGGACTCACAGGACTCAGGACTCAGGACTCAGGACTCACAGGACTCACAGGGACTCAGGACTCACTGGACTCACAGGACTCACAGGACTCACAGGACACACAGAACTCATAAGACTCAGGACTCAGGACTCACAGGACTCACAGGACTCACAGGAGTCAGGACTCAGGACTCACAGGACTCACAGGACTCACAGGAGTCAGGACTCAGGACTCACAGAACTCAAAGGACTCAGGACTCAGGACTCACTGGACTCACAGGACTCACAAGACTCAGGACTCACAGTACTCACAGGACGCAGGACTCAGGACTCAGGACTCACAGGACTCACAGGACTCACAAGACTCAGGACTCAGGACTCACAGGACTCACAGGACTCACAGGACTCAGGGGTCAGGACTCACAGGACTCACAGGACACACAGAACTCACAAGACTCAGGACTCAGGACTCACAAGACTCACAGGACTCACAGGAGTCAGGACTCAGGACTCAGGACTCACAGGACTCACAAGACTCACAGGACTCAGGACTCAGGACTCACAGGACTCACAGGACTCAGGACTCACAGGACTCACAGGACTCACAGGACTCACAGGACTCACAGGACTCACAGGACTCAGGACTCAAGACTCACAGGACTCACAGGACTCACAGGACTCACAGGACTCAGGACTCAGGACTCACAGAACTCACAGGACACACAGAACTCATAAGACTCAGGACTCAGGACTCACAGGACTCACAGGAGTCAGGACTCAGGACTCACAGGACTCACAGGACTCACAGGAGTCAGGACTCAGGACTCACAGAACTCAAAGGACTCAGGACTCAGGACTCAGGACTCACTGGACTCACAGGACTCACAAGACTCAGGACTCACAGGACTCACAGGACGCAGGACTCAGGACTCAGGACTCACAGGACTCACAGGACTCACAAGACTCAGGACTCAGGACTCACAGGACTCACAGGACTCACAGGACTCAGGACTCACAGGACTCACAGGACTCACAGGACTCACAGGACTCAGGACTCAGGACTCACAGGACTCACAGGACTCACAGGACTCACAGGACTCACAAGACTCAGGACTCACAGGACTCACAGGACTCACAGGACTCAGGACTCAGGACTCACAGGACTCACAGGACTCACAGGACTCACTGGAATCACAGGGCTCACAGGACTCACAGGACTCAAAGGACTCAGGACTCAGGACTCACAGGACTCACAGAACTCACAGGACTCACAGGACTCAGGACTCAGGACTCACAGGACTCACAGGACTCAGTACTGAGGACTCAGGACTCACAGGACTCACAGGGACTCAGGACTCACTGGACTCACAGGACTCACAGGACTCACAGGACTCACAGGACTCACAGGACTCAGGACTCAGGACTCACAGGACTCACAGGACTCACAGGACTCACAGGACTCAGGACTCAGGACTCACAGGACTCACAGGACACACAGAACTCATAAGACTCAGGACTCAGGACTCACAGGACTCACAGGACTCACAGGAGTCAGGACTCAGGACTCACAGGACTCACAGGACTCACAGGAGTCAGGACTCAGGACTCACAGAACTCAAAGGACTCAGGACTCAGGACTCACTGGACTCACAGGACTCACAAGACTCAGGACTCACAGTACTCACAGGACGCAGGACTCAGGACTCAGGACTCACAGGACTCACAGGACTCACAAGACTCAGGACTCAGGACTCACAGGACTCACAGGACTCACAGGACTCAGGGGTCAGGACTCACAGGACTCACAGGACACACAGAACTCACAAGACTCAGGACTCAGGACTCACAAGACTCACAGGACTCACAGGAGTCAGGACTCAGGACTCAGGACTCACAGGACTCACAAGACTCACAGGACTCAGGACTCAGGACTCACAGGACTCACAGGACTCAGGACTCACAGGACTCACAGGACTCACAGGACTCACAGGACTCACAGGACTCACAGGACTCAGGACTCAAGACTCACAGGACTCACAGGACTCACAGAACTCACAGGACTCAGGACTCAGGACTCACAGAACTCACAGGACACACAGAACTCATAAGACTCAGGACTCAGGACTCACAGGACTCACAGGACTCACAGGAGTCAGGACTCAGGACTCACAGGACTCACAGGACTCACAGGAGTCAGGACTCAGGACTCACAGAACTCAAAGGACTCAGGACTCAGGACTCACTGGACTCACAGGACTCACAAGACTCAGGACTCACAGGACTCACAGGACGCAGGACTCAGGACTCAGGACTCACAGGACTCACAGGACTCACAAGACTCAGGACTCAGGACTCACAGGACTCACAGGACTCACAGGACTCAGGACTCAGGACTCACAGGACTCACAGGACTCACAGGACTCAGGACTCACAGCACTCACAGGACTCACAGGACTCAGGACTCAGGACTCACAGGACTCACAGACCTCAGGACTCAGGACTCACAGGACTCACAGGACTCACAGGACTCAGGACTCAGGACTCAGGACTCACAGGACTCACAAGACTCACAGGACTCAGGACTCACAGGACTCACAGGACTCACAGGACTCACAGGACTCACAGGACTCACAGGACTCACAGGACTCACAGGACTCACAGGACTCAGGACTCAGGACTCACAGGACTCACAGGACTCACAGGACTCACAGGACTCACAGGACTCACAGGACTCAGGACTCAGGACTCACAGGACTCACAGGACTCACAGGACTCAGGACTCAGGACTCACAGGACTCACAGGACTCAGGACTCACAGGACTCAGGACTCAGGACTCACAGGACTCACAGGTCTCACAGGACTCACAGGACTCACAGGACTCACAGGACTCACAGGACTCACTGGACTCACAGGGCTCACAGGACTCACAGGACTCACAGGACTCAGGACTCACAGGACTCACAGGACTCACAGAACTCAGGACTCAGGACTCACAGGACTCACAGAACTCAGGACTCAGGACTCACAGGACTCACAGGACTTACAGGACTCAGGACTCACAGGACTCAGGACTCACAGGACTCACAGGACTCAGGACTCAAGACTCAGGACTCACAGGACTCACAGGTCTCACAGGACTCACAGGACTCACAGGACTCACAGGACTCACAGGTCTCACAGGACTCACAGGACTCACAGGACTCACAGGACTCACTGGACTCACAGGGCTCACAGGACTCACAGGACTCACTGGACTCACAGGGCTCACAGGACTCACAGGACTCACAGGACTCAGGACTCACAGGACTCACAGGACTCACAGGACTCACTGGACTCACAGGGCTCACAGGACTCACAGGACTCACAGGACTCAGGACTCACAGGACTCACAGGACTCACAGGACTCAGGACTCAGGACTCACAGAACTCACAGGACACACAGAACTCATAAGACTCAGGACTCAGGACTCACAGGACTCACAGGACTCACAGGAGTCAGGACTCAGGACTCACAGGACTCACAGGACTCACAGGAGTCAGGACTCAGGACTCACAGAACTCAAAGGACTCAGGACTCAGGCCTCACTGGACTCACAGGACTCACAAGACTCAGGACTCACAGGACTCACAGGACGCAGGACTCAGGACTCAGGACTCACAGGACTCACAGGACTCACAAGACTCAGGACTCAGGACTCACAGGACTCACAGGACTCACAGGACTCAGGACTCAGGACTCACAGGACTCACAGGACTCACAGGACTCAGGACTCACAGCACTCACAGGACTCACAGGACTCAGGACTCAGGACTCACAGGACTCACAGACCTCAGGACTCAGGACTCACAGGACTCACAGGACTCACAGGACTCAGGACTCAGGACTCAGGACTCACAGGACTCACAAGACTCACAGGACTCAGGACTCACAGGACTCACAGGACTCACAGGACTCACAGGACTCACAGGACTCACAGGACTCACAGGACTCACAGGACTCACAGGACTCAGGACTCAGGACTCACAGGACTCACAGGACTCACAGGACTCACAGGACTCACAGGACTCACAGGACTCAGGACTCAGGACTCACAGGACTCACAGGACTCACAGGACTCAGGACTCAGGACTCACAGGACTCACAGGACTCAGGACTCACAGGACTCAGGACTCAGGACTCACAGGACTCAGGACTCACAGGACTCACAGGACTCACAGAACTCAGGACTCACAGGACTCACAGGACTCACAGGACTCACAGGACTCAGGAGTCAGGACTCACAGGACTCACAGGACTCAGGACTCAGGACTCACAGGACTCACAGGACTCACAGGACTCAGGACTCAATACTCACAGGACTCACAGGACTCACAGGACTCAGGACTCACAGGACTCAGGACTCACAGGACTCACAGGACTCACAGGACTCAGGACTCAGGACTCAGGACTCACAGGACTCACAGGACTCACAGGACTCACAGGACTCACAGGACTCACAGGACTCACTGGACTCACAGGGCTCACAGGTCTCACAGGACTCAGGACTCAGGACTCAGGACTCACAGGACTCACAGGACTCAGGACTCAGGACTCACAGGACTCACAGGACTCACAGGGCTCAGGACTCAGGACTCACAGGACTCACAGATCTCACAGGACTCACAGGACTCAACACTCACAGGACTCACAGCACCATAAGCCAGCAGGGGCGGGTTTTTTGCGTCTGCGCACCTAGTGGGCCTACTAAGAGCCGATATACGTCAACATACTTGCAGAGGAGTCCTTAATTGAGAAGACAATTTTGTAAATATTTATTTGGGCAGCTCGATACTGGAGTGGTACTGGAGTGAGCCCTATAGCAAAATCTCGAAATATAAACCAGCAGGGGCGGGTTTTTTGCGTCTGCGCACCTAGTAGGCCTACAAAGAGCCGATATACGTAAACATGCTTGCGGAGGAGCCCTTAATTAAGAAGATAATTTTTAAATATTTATTTGGGCAGCTCGGTACTGGAGTGGTACTGGAGTGAACTCAGGACACACAGGACTCAGGACTCACAGGGCTCACAGGGCTCACAGGACTCACAGGACTCACAGGACTCAGGACTCAGGACTCAGGGCTCAGGACTCACAGGACTCACAAGACTCAGGACTCACAGGACTCAGGACTCAGAACTCACAGGACTCACAAGACTCAGAAGGACTCACAGGACTCAGGACTCAGGACTCACAGGACTCACAGGACTCACAGGACTCACAGGACTCAGGACTCACAGCACTCACAGGACTCACAGGACTCAGGACTCAGGACTCACAGGACTCACAGAAATCAGGACTCAGGACTCACAGGACTCACAGGACTCACAGGACTCAGGACTCAGGACTCAGGACTCACAGGACTCACAGGACTCACAGGACTCACAGGACTCAGGACTCAGGACTCACAGGACTCACAGGACTCACAGGACTCACAAGACTCAGGACTCACAGGACTCACAGGACTCACAGGACTCAGGACTCAGGACTCACAGGACTCACAGGACTCACAGGACTCACTGGAATCACAGGGCTCACAGGACTCACAGGACTCAAAGGACTCAGGACTCAGGACTCACAGGACTCACAGAACTCACAGGACTCACAGGACTCAGGACTCAGGACTCACAGGACTCACAGGACTCAGGACTCAGGACTCAGGACTCACAGGACTCACAGGGACTCAGGACTCACTGGACTCACAGGACTCACAGGACTCACAGGACACACAGAACTCATAAGACTCAGGACTCAGGACTCACAGGACTCACAGGACTCACAGGAGTCAGGACTCAGGACTCACAGGACTCACAGGACTCACAGGAGTCAGGACTCAGGACTCACAGAACTCAAAGGACTCAGGACTCAGGACTCACTGGACTCACAGGACTCACAAGACTCAGGACTCACAGTACTCACAGGACGCAGGACTCAGGACTCAGGACTCACAGGACTCACAGGACTCACAAGACTCAGGACTCAGGACTCACAGGACTCACAGGACTCACAGGACTCAGGGGTCAGGACTCACAGGACTCACAGGACACACAGAACTCACAAGACTCAGGACTCAGGACTCACAAGACTCACAGGACTCACAGGAGTCAGGACTCAGGACTCAGGACTCACAGGACTCACAAGACTCACAGGACTCAGGACTCAGGACTCACAGGACTCACAGGACTCAGGACTCACAGGACTCACAGGACTCACAGGACTCACAGGACTCACAGGACTCACAGGACTCAGGACTCAAGACTCACAGGACTCACAGGACTCACAGGACTCACAGGACTCAGGACTCAGGACTCACAGAACTCACAGGACACACAGAACTCATAAGACTCAGGACTCAGGACTCACAGGACTCACAGGACTCACAGGAGTCAGGACTCAGGACTCACAGGACTCACAGGACTCACAGGAGTCAGGACTCAGGACTCACAGAACTCAAAGGACTCAGGACTCAGGACTCACTGGACTCACAGGACTCACAAGACTCAGGACTCACAGGACTCACAGGACGCAGGACTCAGGACTCAGGACTCACAGGACTCACAGGACTCACAAGACTCAGGACTCAGGACTCACAGGACTCACAGGACTCACAGGACTCAGGACTCACAGGACTCACAGGACTCACAGGACTCACAGGACTCAGGACTCAGGACTCACAGGACTCACAGGACTCACAGGACTCACAGGACTCACAAGACTCAGGACTCACAGGACTCACAGGACTCACAGGACTCAGGACTCAGGACTCACAGGACTCACAGGACTCACAGGACTCACTGGAATCACAGGGCTCACAGGACTCACAGGACTCAAAGGACTCAGGACTCAGGACTCACAGGACTCACAGAACTCACAGGACTCACAGGACTCAGGACTCAGGACTCACAGGACTCACAGGACTCAGTACTGAGGACTCAGGACTCACAGGACTCACAGGGACTCAGGACTCACTGGACTCACAGGACTCACAGGACTCATAGGACTCACAGGACTCACAGGACTCAGGACTCAGGACTCACAGGACTCACAGGACTCACAGGACTCACAGGACTCAGGACTCAGGACTCACAGGACTCACAGGACACACAGAACTCATAAGACTCAGGACTCAGGACTCACAGGACTCACAGGACTCACAGGAGTCAGGACTCAGGACTCACAGGACTCACAGGACTCACAGGAGTCAGGACTCAGGACTCACAGAACTCAAAGGACTCAGGACTCAGGACTCACTGGACTCACAGGACTCACAAGACTCAGGACTCACAGTACTCACAGGACGCAGGACTCAGGACTCAGGACTCACAGGACTCACAGGACTCACAAGACTCAGGACTCAGGACTCACAGGACTCACAGGACTCACAGGACTCAGGGGTCAGGACTCACAGGACTCACAGGACACACAGAACTCACAAGACTCAGGACTCAGGACTCACAAGACTCACAGGACTCACAGGAGTCAGGACTCAGGACTCAGGACTCACAGGACTCACAAGACTCACAGGACTCAGGACTCAGGACTCACAGGACTCACAGGACTCAGGACTCACAGGACTCACAGGACTCACAGGACTCACAGGACTCACAGGACTCACAGGACTCAGGACTCAAGACTCACAGGACTCACAGGACTCACAGGACTCACAGGACTCAGGACTCAGGACTCACAGAACTCACAGGACACACAGAACTCATAAGACTCAGGACTCAGGACTCACAGGACTCACAGGACTCACAGGAGTCAGGACTCAGGACTCACAGGACTCACAGGACTCACAGGAGTCAGGACTCAGGACTCACAGAACTCAAAGGACTCAGGACTCAGGACTCACTGGACTCACAGGACTCACAAGACTCAGGACTCACAGGACTCACAGGACGCAGGACTCAGGACTCAGGACTCACAGGACTCACAGGACTCACAAGACTCAGGACTCAGGACTCACAGGACTCACAGGACTCACAGGACTCAGGACTCAGGACTCACAGGACTCACAGGACTCACAGGACTCAGGACTCACAGCACTCACAGGACTCACAGGACTCAGGACTCAGGACTCACAGGACTCACAGACCTCAGGACTCAGGACTCACAGGACTCACAGGACTCACAGGACTCAGGACTCAGGACTCAGGACTCACAGGACTCACAAGACTCACAGGACTCAGGACTCACAGGACTCACAGGACTCACAGGACTCACAGGACTCACAGGACTCACAGGACTCACAGGACTCACAGGACTCACAGGACTCAGGACTCAGGACTCACAGGACTCACAGGACTCACAGGACTCACAGGACTCACAGGACTCACAGGACTCAGGACTCAGGACTCACAGGACTCACAGGACTCACAGGACTCAGGACTCAGGACTCACAGGACTCACAGGACTCAGGACTCACAGGACTCAGGACTCAGGACTCACAGGACTCACAGGTCTCACAGGACTCACAGGACTCACAGGACTCACAGGACTCACAGGACTCACTGGACTCACAGGGCTCACAGGACTCACAGGACTCACAGGACTCAGGACTCACAGGACTCACAGGACTCACAGAACTCAGGACTCAGGACTCACAGGACTCACAGAACTCAGGACTCAGGACTCACAGGACTCACAGGACTTACAGGACTCAGGACTCACAGGACTCAGGACTCACAGGACTCACAGGACTCAGGACTCAAGACTCAGGACTCAGGACTCACAGGACTCACAGGACTCACAGGACTCACTGGACTCACAGGGCTCACAGGACTCACAGGACTCACAGGACTCAGGACTCACAGGACTCACAGGACTCACAGAACTCAGGACTCAGGACTCACAGGACTCACAGAACTCAGGACTCAGGACTCACAGGACTCACAGGACTCACAGGACTCAGGACTCAGGACTTACAGGACTCATAGATCTCAGGACTCAGGACTCACAGGACTCACAGGACTCAGGACTCAGGACTCAGGACTCATAGGACTCACAGGACTCACAGGACTCAGGACTCAGGACTCAGGACTCAGGACTCACAGGACTCACAGGACTAACAGGACTCAGGACTCACAGGACTCATAGATCTCAGGACTCAGGACTCACAGGACTCACAGGACTCACAGGACTCAGGACTCAGGACTCAGGACTCAGGACTCACAGGACTCACAGGACTCACAGGACTCAGGACTCAGGACTCACAGGACTCACAGGACTCACAGGACTCAGGACTCAGGACTCACAGGACTCACAGGACTCACAGGACTCAGGACTCACAGGACTCAGGACTCAGGACTCACAGGACTCACAGGTCTCACAGGACTCACAGGACTCAGGACTCACAGGACTCACAGGACTCACAGGACTCAGGACTCAGAGGACTCAGGACTCAGGACTCACAGGACTCACAGCACCATAAGCCAGCACGGGCGGGTTTTTTGCGTCTGCGCACCTAGTGGGCCTACTAAGAGCCGATATAAGTCAACATACTTGCAGAGGAGTCCTTAATTGAGAAGACAATTTTGTAAATATTTATTTGGGTAGCTCGATACTGGAGTGGTACTGGAGTGAGCCCTATAGCAAAATCTCGAAATATAAACCAGCAGGGGCGGGTTTTTTGCGTCTGCGCACCTAGTAGGCCTACTAAGAGCCGATATATGTGAACATGCTTGCGGAGGAGCCCTTAATTAAGAAGATAATTTTTTAAATATTTATTTGGGCAGCTCGGTACTGGAGTGGTACTGGAGTGAACTCAGGACACACAGGACTCAGGACTCAGGACTCACAGGGCTCACAGGACTCACAGGACTCACAGGACTCAGGACTCAGGACTCAGGACTCACAGGACTCACAAGACTCAGGACTCACAGGACTCAGGGCTCAGAACTCACAGGACTCACAGGACTCACAAGACTCAGGACTCACAGGACTCACAGTACTCACAAGACTCAGAAGGACTCACAGGACTCAGGACTCAGGACTCACAGGACTCACAGGACTCACAGGACTCAGGACTCACAGGACTCACAGGACTCACAGGACTCAGGACTCAGGACTTACAGGACTCATAGATCTCAGGACTCAGGACTCACAGGACTCACAGGACTCAGGACTCAGGACTCAGGACTCATAGGACTCACAGGACTCACAGGACTCAGGACTCAGGACTCAGGACTCAGGACTCACAGGACTCACAGGACTAACAGGACTCAGGACTCACAGGACTCATAGATCTCAGGACTCAGGACTCACAGGACTCACAGGACTCACAGGACTCAGGACTCAGGACTCAGGACTCAGGACTCACAGGACTCACAGGACTCAGGACTCAGGACTCACAGGACTCACAGGACTCACAGGACTCAGGACTCAGGACTCACAGGACTCAGGACTCACAGGACTCAGGACTCACAGGACTCAGGACTCAGGACTCACAGGACTCACAGGACTCACAGGACTCACAGGACTCACAGGACTCAGGACTCACATTACTCAGGACTCAGCACTCACAGGACTCACAGGACTCACAGGACTCAGGACTCAGGACTCACAGGACTCACAAGACTCACAGGACTCAGGACTCAGGACTCACAGGACTCAGGACTCACAGGACTCACAGAACTCAGGACTCAGGACTCACAGAACTCAGGACTCAGGACTCACAGGACTCACAGGACTCACAGGACTCAGGACTCAGGACTCAGGACTCACAGGACTCACAGGACTCACAGGACTCACAGGACTCACTGGACTCACAGGGCTCACAGGACTCACAGGACTCACAGGACTCACAGAACTCAGGACTCAGGACTCACAGGACTCACAGAACTCAGGACTCAGGACTCACAGGACTCACAGGACTCACAGGACTCAGGACTCAGGACTCAGGACTCACAGGACTCACAGCACCATAAGCCAGCAGGGGCGGGTTTTTTGCGTCTGCGCACCTAGTGGGCCTACTAAGAGCCGATATACGTAAACATGCTTGCGGAGGAGCCCTTAATTAAGAAGATAATTTTTAAATATTTATTTGGGCAGCTCGGTACTGGTACTCTGTACAGGACTCACAGGACTCACAGGACACAGGACTCACAGGACTCACAGGACTCACAGGACTCACAGGACTCAGAGGACTCACAGGACTCACTGGACTCAGGACTCACAGAACTCACAGGACTCACATTACTCAGGACTCAGCACTCACAGGACTCACAGGACTCACTGGACTCAGGACTCAAGACTCACAGGACTCACAGAACTCACAGGACTCACATTACTCAGGACTCAGCACTCACAGGACTCACAGGACTCACAGGACTCAGGACTCAGGACTCACAGGACTCACAAGACTCACAGGACTCAGGACTCAGGACTCACAGGACTCACAGGACTCACAGGACTCAGGACTCAGGACCCACAGGACTCACAGAACTCAGGACTCAGGACTCACAGGACTCAGGACTCACAGGACTCAGGACTCAGGACTCAGGACTCAGGACTCACAGGACTCACAGGACTCACAGGACTCAGGACTCAGGACTCACAGGACTCACAGGACTCAGGACTCAGGACTCACAGGACTCACAGGACTCACAGGACTCACAGGACTCACAGGACTCACAGGACTCACAGGACACACAGGACTCAGGACTCAGGACTCACAGGACTCACAGGACTCACAGGACTCACAGGACTCACAGGACTCAGGACTCAGGACTCACAGGACTCACAGGACTCACAGGACTCACAGGACTCAGGACTCACAGGACTCACAGGACTCACAGGACTCAGGACTCAGGACTCACAGGACTCACAGGACTCACAGGACTCACAGGACTCAGGACTCACAGCACTCACAGGACTCACAGGACTCACAGGACTCAGGACTCAGGACTCACAGGACTCACAGGACTCACAGGACTCAGGACTCAGGACTCACAGGACTCACAGGACTCACAGGACTCAGGACTCAGGACCCACAGGACTCACAGAACTCAGGACTCAGGACTCACAGGACTCAGGACTCACAGGACTCAGGACTCACAGGACTCACAGGACTCACAGGACTCACAGGACTCACAGGACTCACAGGACTCACAGGACTCACAGGACTCAGGACTCAGGACTCACAGGACTCACAGGACTCACAGGACTCACAGGACTCACAGGACTCAGGACTCAGGACTCACAGGACTCACAGGACTCACAGGACTCACAGGACTCAGGACTCACAGGACTCACAGGACTTACAGGACTCAGGACTCAGGACTCACAGGACTCACAGGACTCACAGGACTCACAGGACTCAGGACTCACAGGACTCACAGGACTCACAGGACTCACAGGACTCAGGACTCAGGACTCACAGGACTCAGGACTCACAGGACTCACAGGACTCACAGGACTCAGGACTCACAGGACTCAGGACTCACGGGACTCACAGGACTCACAGGACTCAGGACTCAGGACTCACAGGACTCACAGGACTCACAGGACTCACAGGACTCACTGGACTCACAGGGCTCACAGGACTCACAGGACTCAGGACTCAGGACTCACAGGACTCACAGAACTCAGGACTCACTGGACTCACAGGACTCACAGGACTCAGGACTCACAGGACTCAGGACTCACAGGACTCACAGGACTCAGGAGTCAGGACTCACAGGACTCACAGGACTCAGGACTCAGGACTCACAGGACTCACAGGACTCACAGGACTCACAGAACTCACAAGACTCAGGACTCAGGACTCACAGGACACACAGGACTCACAGGAGTCAGGACTCAGGACTCACAGGACTCACAGGACTCACAGAACTCACAGGAGTCAGGACTCAGGACTCACAGAACTCACAGGAATAACAGGACTCAGGACTCAGGACTCACTGGACTCACAGGACTCACAGGACGCAGGACTCAGGACTCACAGAACTCACAGGACTCAGGCCTCAGGACTCACAGGACTCACAGGACTCACATGACTCACAGGACTCACAGGACTCAGGACTCAGGACTCAGGACTCACAGGACTCACAGGACTCACAGAACTCACAAGACTCAGGACTCAGGACTCACAGGACTCACAGGACTCACAGGAGTCAGGACTCAGGACTCACAGGACTCACAGGACTCAGGACTCACAGGACTCAGGACTCACAGGACTCACAGGACTCACAGGACTCACAGGACTCACAGGACTCAGGACTCAGGTCTCACAGGACTCACAGGACTCACAGGAATCAGGACTCAGGACCCACAGAACTCACAGGAATCACAGGACTCAGGACTCAGGACTCACAGGACTCACAGGACTCACAGGACTCAGGACTCACAGGACTCACAGGACTCACAAGACTCAGGACTCACAGGACTCACAGGACTCACAGGACTCACAAGACTCAGGACTCACAGGACTTACAGGACTCACAGCACTCACAGGACTCAGGACTCAGGACTCAGGACTCACAGGACTCACGGAACTCACACGACTCAGGATCAGCACTCACAGGACTCAGGACTCAGGACTCACAGGACTCACAGGACTCAGGACTCACAGGACTCACAGGACTCACAGGACTCAGGACTCAGGACTCACAGGACTCACAGGACTCACAGGACTCACAGGTCTCACAAGACTCACAGGACTCAGGACTCACAGGACTCAGGACTCACAGGACTCACAGGACTCACAGGACTCACAGGACTCACAGGACTCAGGACTCAGGTCTCACAGGACTCACAGGACTCACAGGAATCAGGACTCAGGACCCACAGAACTCACAGGACTCACAGGACTCAGGACTCAGGACTCACACGACTCACAGGACTCACAGAACTCAGGACTCACAGGACCCACAGGACTCACAAGACTCAGGACTCACAGGACTCACAGGACTCACAAGACTCAGGACTCACAGGACTCACAGGACTCACATTACTCAGGACTCAGCACTCACAAGACTCACAGGACTCACAGGACTCAGGACTCAGGTCTCACAGGACTCACAGGACTCACAGGACTCACAGGAATCAGGACTCAGGTCTCACAGGACTCACAGGACTCACAGGAATCAGGACTCAGGAACCACAGAACTCACAGGACTCACAGGACTCAGGACTCAGGACTCACAGGACTCACAGGACTCAGGACTCACAGGACTCAGGACTCACAGGACTCACAGGACTCACAGGACTCAGGACTCACAGGACTCAGGACTCACAGGACTCACAGGACTCACAGGACTCACAGGACTCAGGACTCAGGTCTCACAGGACTCACAGGTCTCACAGGAATCAGGACTCAGGACCCACAGAACTCACAGTTCTCACAGGACTCAGGACTCAGGACTCACAGGACTCACAGGACTCACAGGACTCAGGACTCACAGGACTCACAGGACTCACAAGACGCAGGACTCACAGGACTCACAGGACTCACAAGACTCAGGACTCACAGGACTTACAGGACTCACAGGACTCACAGGACTCAGGACTCAGGACTCAGGACTCACAGGACTCACAGAACTCACACGACTCAGGATCAGCACTCACAGGACTCAGGACTCAGGACTCACAGGACTCACAGGACTCAGGACTCACAGGACTCACAGGACTCACAGGACTCAGGACTCAGGACTCACAGGACTCACAGGACTCACAGGACTCACAGGTCTCACAAGACTCACAGGACTCAGGACTCACAGGACTCAGGACTCACAGGACTCACAGGACTCACAGGACTCACAGGACTCACAGGACTCAGGACTCAGGTCTCACAGGACTCACAGGACTCACAGGACTCACAGGAATCAGGACTCAGGGCCCACAGAACTCACAGGACTCACAGGACTCAGGACTCAGGACTCACAGGACTCACAGGACTCACAGGACTCAGGACTCACAGGACTCACAGGACTCACAAGACTCAGGACTCACAGGACTCACAGGACTCACAGGACTCACAGGACTCACAAGACTCAGGACTCACAGGACTCACAGGACTCACAGGACTCACAGGACTCACATTACTCAGGACTCAGCACTCACAGGACTCACAGGACTCACAGGACTCAGGACTCAGGTCTCACAGGACTCACAGGACTCACAGGAATCAGGACTCAGGACCCAGAGAACTCACAGGACTCACAGGACTCAGGACTCACAGGACTCACAGGACTCACAGTTCTCAGGATTTAGGACTCATAGAACTCACAGGACTCAGGACTCAGGACTCACAGGACTCACAGGACTCACAGGACTCAGGACTCAGGACTCAAAGGACTCACAGATCTCACAGGACTCACAGGATTCAGGACTCAACACTCACAGGACTCAGGACTCAGGACTCAGGACTCACAGGACTCACAGGACTCACAGGACTCAGGACTCACAGGACTCACAGGAATCAGGACTCAGGACTCACAGGACTCACAGAACTCACAGGACTCACAGGACTCACAAGACTCAGGACTCACAGGGCTCACAAGACACAGGACTCACAGGACTCACAGGACTCAGGACTCAAGATTCAGGACTCACAGGACTCACAGTACTCAGGATTCAGGACTCACAGGACTCACAGAACTCACAGGACTCACAGGACTCAGGACTCAGGACTCACAGGACTCACAGGACTCAGGACTCACAGGACTCACAGGACTCAGGACTCACAGGACTCACAGGACTCACAGGACTCACAGGACTCAGGACTCACAGGACTCACAGGACTCACAGGACTCACAGGACTCAGGACTCAGGACTCACAGGACTCAGGACTCAGGACTCACAGGACTCACAGGACTCACAGGACTCAGGACTCACAGGACTCAGGACTCACGGGAATCACAGGACTCACAGGACTCAGGACTCAGGACTCAGGACTCACAGGACTCACAGGACTCACAGGACTCACAGGACTCACTGGACTCACAGGGCTCACAGGACTCACAGGACTCAGGACTCAGGACTCACAGGACTCACAGAACTCAGGACTCACTGGACTCACAGGACTCACAGGACTCAGGACTCACAGGACTCAGGACTCACAGGACTCACAGGACTCAGGAGTCAGGACTCACAGGACTCACAGGACTCAGGACTCACAGGACTCAGGACTCAGGACTCACAGGACTCACAGGACTCACAAGACGCAGGACTCACAGGACTCACAGGACTCACAGGACTCACAAGACTCAGGACTCACAGGACTTACAGGACTCACAGGACTCACAGGACTCAGGACTCAGGACTCAGGACTCACAGGACTCACAGAACTCACACGACTCAGGATCAGCACTCACAGGACTCAGGACTCAGGACTCACAGGACTCACAGGACTCAGGACTCACAGGACTCACAGGACTCACAGGACTCAGGACTCAGGACTCACAGGACTCACAGGACTCACAGGACTCACAGGTCTCACAAGACTCACAGGACTCAGGACTCACAGGACTCAGGACTCACAGGACTCACAGGACTCACAGGACTCACAGGACTCACAGGACTCAGGACTCAGGTCTCACAGGACTCACAGGACTCACAGGACTCACAGGAATCAGGACTCAGGGCCCACAGAACTCACAGGACTCACAGGACTCAGGACTCAGGACTCACAGGACTCACAGGACTCACAGGACTCAGGACTCACAGGACTCACAGGACTCACAAGACTCAGGACTCACAGGACTCACAGGACTCACAGGACTCACAGGACTCACAAGACTCAGGACTCACAGGACTCACAGGACTCACAGGACTCACATTACTCAGGACTCAGCACTCACAGGACTCACAGGACTCACAGGACTCAGGACTCAGGTCTCACAGGACTCACAGGACTCACAGGAATCAGGACTCAGGACCCAGCGAACTCACAGGACTCACAGGACTCAGGACTCACAGGACTCACAGGACTCACAGTTCTCAGGATTTAGGACTCATAGAACTCACAGGACTCAGGACTCAGGACTCACAGGACTCACAGGACTCACAGGACTCAGGACTCAGGACTCAAAGGACTCACAGATCTCACAGGACTCACAGGACTCAGGACTCAACACTCACAGGACTCAGGACTCAGGACTCACAGGACTCACAGGACTCACAGGACTCAGGACTCACAGGACTCACAGGAATCAGGACTCAGGACTCACAGGACTCACAGAACTCACAGGACTCACAGGACTCACAAGACTCAGGACTCACAGGGCTCACAAGACACAGGACTCACAGGACTCAGGACTCAAGATTCAGGACTCACAGGACTCACAGTACTCAGGATTCAGGACTCACAGGACTCACAGAACTCACAGGACTCACAGGACTCAGGACTCAGGACTCACAGGACTCACAGGACTCACAGGACTCAGGACTCACAGGACTCACAGGACTCAGGACTCACAGGACTCACAGGACTCACAGGACTCACAGGACTCAGGACTCACAGGACTCACAGGACTCACAGGACTCACAGGACTCAGGACTCAGGACTCACAGGACTCAGGACTCAGGACTCACAGGACTCACAGGACTCACAGGACTCAGGACTCACAGGACTCAGGACTCACGGGAATCACAGGACTCACAGGACTCAGGACTCAGGACTCAGGACTCACAGGACTCACAGGACTCACAGGACTCACTGGACTCACTGGACTCACAGGGCTCACAGGACTCACAGGACTCAGGACTCAGGACTCACAGGACTCACAGAACTCAGGACTCACTGGACTCACAGGACTCACAGGACTCAGGACTCACAGGACTCAGGACTCACAGGACTCACAGGACTCAGGAGTCAGGACTCACAGGACTCACAGGACTCAGGACTCACAGGACTCACAGGACTCACAGGACTCACAGGACTCAGGACTCAGGACTCAGGACTCACAGGACTCACAGGACTCACAGAACTCACAAGACTCAGGACTCAGGACTCACAGGACACACAGGACTCACAGGAGTCAGGACTCAGGACTCACAGGACTCACAGGACTCACAGAACTCACAGGAGTCAGGACTCAGGACTCACAGAACTCACAGGAATAACAGGACTCAGGACACAGGACTCACTGGACTCACAGGACTCACGAGACTCAGGACTCACAGGACTCACAGGACGCAGGACTCAGGACTCACAGAACTCACAGGACTCAGGCCTCAGGACTCACAGGACTCACAGGACTCACAGGACTCACAGGACTCACAGGACTCAGGACTCAGAACTCAGGACTCACAGGACTCACAGGACTCACAGAACTCACAAGACTCAGGACTCAGGACTCACAGGACTCACAGGACTCACAGGAGTCAGGACTCAGGACTCACAGGACACACAGGACTCAGGACTCACAAGACTCAGGACTCACAGGACTCACAGGACTCACAGGACTCACAGGACTCAGGACTCAGGTCTCACAGGACTCACAGGACTCACTGGAATCAGGACTCAGGACCCACAGAACTCACAGGACTCACAGGACTCAGGACTCAGGACTCACAGGACTCACAGGACTCACAGGACTCAGGACTCACAGGACTCACAGGACTCACAAGACTCAGGACTCACAGGACTCACAGGACTCACAGGACTCACAAGACTCAGGACTCACAGGACTTACAGGACTCACAGGACTCACAGGACTCAGGACTCAGGACTCAGGACTCAGGACTCACAGGACTCACAGAACTCACACGACTCAGGATCAGCACTCACAGGACTCAGGACTCAGGACTCAGGACTCACAGGACTCACAGGACTCAGGACTCACAGGACTCACAGGACTCAGGACTCAGGACTCACAGGACTCACAGGACTCACAGGACTCACAGGTTTCACAAGACTCACAGGACTCAGGACTCACAGGACTCAGGACTCACAGGACTCACAGGACTCACAGGACTCACAGGACTCACAGGACTCAGGACTCAGCACTCACAGGAGTCACAGGACTAACAGGACTCAGGACTCAGGTCTCACAGGACTCACAGGACTCACAGGACTCACAGGAATCAGGACTCAGGACCCAGAGAACTCACAGGACTCACAGGACTCAGGACTCAGGACTCACAGGACTCACAGGACTCACAGGACTCAGGACTCACAGGACTAACAGGACTCAGGACTCAGGTCTCACAGGACTCACAGGAATCAGGACTCAGGACCCAGAGAACTCACAGCACTCACAGGACTCAGGACTCAGGACTCACAGGACTCACAGGACTCACAGGACTCAGGACTCACAGGACTCACAGGACTCACAAGACTCAGGACTCACAGGACTCACAGGACTCACAAGACTCAGGACTCACAGGACTCACATTACTCACAGGACTCACATTACTCAGGACTCAGCACTCACAGGACTCACAGGACTCACAGGACTCACAGGACTCACATTACTCAGGACTCAGCACTCACAGGACTCACAGGACTCACAGGACTCACAGGACTCAGGACTCAGGTCTCACAGGACTCACAGGACACACAGGAATCAGGACTCAGGACCCAGAGAACTCACAGGACTCAGGACTCAGGACTCACAGGACTCACAGCACTCACAGTTCTCAGGATTTAGGACTCATAGAACTCACAGGACTCAGGACTCAGGACTCACAGGACTCACAGGACTCACAGGACTCAGGACTCAGGACTCAAAGGACTCACAGATCTCACAGGACTCACAGGACTCAGGACTCAACACTCACAGGACTCAGGACTCAGGACTCACAGGACTCACAGAACTCAGGACTCACTGGACTCACAGGACTCACAGGACTCAGGACTCACAGGACTCAGGACTCACAGGACTCACAGGACTCAGGAGTCAGGACTCACAGGACTCACAGGACTCAGGACTCACAGGACTCACAGGACTCACAGGACTCACAGGACTCAGGACTCAGGACTCAGGACTCACAGGACTCACAGGACTCACAGAACTCACAAGACTCAGGACTCAGGACTCACAGGACACACAGGACTCACAGGAGTCAGGACTCAGGACTCACAGGACTCACAGGACTCACAGATCTCACAGGAGTCAGGACTCAGGACTCACAGAACTCACAGGAATAACAGGACTCAGGACACAGGACTCACTGGACTCACAGGACTCACGAGACTCAGGACTCACAGGACTCACAGGACGCAGGACTCAGGACTCACAGAACTCACAGGACTCAGGCCTCAGGACTCACAGGACTCACAGGACTCACAGGACTCACAGGACTCACAGGACTCAGGACTCAGAACTCAGGACTCACAGGATTCACAGGACTCACAGAACTCACAAGACTCAGGACTCAGGACTCACAGGACTCACAGGACTCACAGGAGTCAGGACTCAGGACTCACAGGACACACAGGACTCAGGACTCACAGGACTCAGGACTCACAGGACTCACAGGACTCACAGGACTCACAGGACTCAGGACTCAGGTCTCACAGGACTCACAGGACTCACAGGAATCAGGACTCAGGACCCACAGAACTCACAGGACTCACAGGACTCAGGACTCAGGACTCACAGGACTCACAGGACTCACAGGACTCAGGACTCACAGGACTCACAGGACTCACAAGACTCAGGACTCACAGGACTCACAGGACTCACAGGACTCACAAGACTCAGGACTCACAGGACTTACAGGACTCACAGGACTCAGGACTCAGGACTCAGGACTCACAGGACTCACAGAACTCACACGACTCAGGATCAGCACTCACAGGACTCAGGACTCAGGACTCAGGACTCACAGGACTCACAGGACTCAGGACTCACAGGACTCACAGGACTCAGGACTCAGGACTCACAGGACTCACAGGACTCACAGGACTCACAGGTCTCACAAGAATCACAGGACTCAGGACTCACAGGACTCAGGACTCACAGGACTCACAGGACTCACAGGACTCACAGGCCTCAGGACTCAGCACTCACAGGACTCACAGGACTAACAGGACTCAGGACTCAGGTCTCACAGGACTCACAGGACTCACAGGAATCAGGACTCAGGACCCAGAGAACTCACAGGACTCACAGGACTCAGGACTCAGGACTCACAGGACTCACAGGACTCACAGGACTCAGGACTCACAGGACTAACAGGACTCAGGACTCAGGTCTCACAGGACTCACAGGACTCACAGGAATCAGGACTCAGGACCCAGAGAACTCACAGGACTCACAGGACTCATGACTCAGGACTCACAGGACTCACAGGACTCACAGGACTCAGGACTCACAGGACTCACAGGACTCACAAGACTCAGGACTCACAGGACTCACAGGACTAACAAGACTCAGGACTCAGGTCTCACAGGACTCACAGGACTCACAGGAATCAGGACTCAGGACCCAGAGAACTCACAGGACTCACAGGACTCAGGACTCAGGACTCACAGGACTCACAGGACTTACAGGACTCAGGACTCACAGGACTAACAGGACTCAGGACTCAGGTCTCACAGGACTCACAGGACTCACAGGAATCATGACTCAGGACCCAGAGAACTCACAGGACTCACAGGACTCAGGACTCACAGGACTCACAGGACTCACAGGACTCAGGACTCACAGGACTCACAGGAATCAGGACTCAGGACTCACAGGACTCACAGAACTCACAGGACTCACAGGACTCACAAGACTCAGGACTCACAGGACTCACAAGACTCAGGACTCACAGGACCCACAGGACTCAGGACTCAAGACTCAGGACTCACAGGACTCACAGTACTCAGGACTCAGGACTCACAGGACTCACAGAACTCACAGGACTCAGGAATCAGCACTCACAGGACTCACAGGACTCAGGACTCACAGGACTCACAGGACTCACAGGACTCACAGGACTCACAAGACTCACAGGACTCAGGACTCACTGGACTCACAGGACTCACAGGAATCAGGACTCAGGACTCACAGGACTCACAGGACTCATAGGACTCACAGGACTCAGGATTTAGGACTCACAGGACTCACAGGACTCAGGACTCAGGACTCACAGGACTCATAGGACTCACAGGACTCAGGATTTAGGACTCACAGGACTCAGGACTCAGGACTCACAGGACTCACTGGACTCACAGGACTCACAGGAATCAGGACTCAGGACTCACAGGACTCACAGGACTCATAGAACTCACAGGACTCAGGATTTAGGACTCACAGGACTCACAGGACTCAGGACTCAGGACTCACAGGACTCATAGGACTCACAGGACTCAGGATTTAGGACTCACAGGACTCAGGACTCAGGACTCACAGGACTCACAGGACTCAGGACTCACAGGACTCAGGACTCAGGACTCACAGGACTCACAGGACTCAGGACTCAGGACTGACAGGACTCACAGGACTCAGGACTCACCGGACTCACAGGACTCACAGGATTAAGGACTCAAGACTCACAGGACTCACAGAACTCACAGGACTCACAGGACTCAGGAATCAGCACTCACAGGACTCAGGACTCAGGACTCACAGGACTCACAGGACTCACAGGACTCAGGACTAAGGACTCACAGGACTCACAGGACTCACAGGACTCAGGACTCAGGACTCACAGGACTCACAGGACTCAGGACTCAGGACTCACAGGACTCACAGGACTCACAGGACTCACTGGACTCACAGGGCTCACAGGACTCACAGGACTCACTGGACTCACAGGGCTCACAGGACTCACAGGACTCAGAGGACTCACAGGACTCACAGGACTCAGGACTCAAGACTCACAGGACTCACAGAACTCACAGGACTCACATTACTCAGGACTCAGCACTCACAGGACTCACAGCACACACTGGACTCAAGACTCAAGACTCACAGGACTCACAGAACTCACAGGACTCACATTACTCAGGACTCAGCACTCACAGGACTCACAGGGCTCACAGGACTCAGGACTCAGGACTCACAGGACTCACAGGACTCACAGGACTCAGGACTCAGGACTCACAGGACTCACAGGACTCAGGACTCAGGACCCACAGGACTCACAGAACTCAGGACTCAGGACTCACAGGACTCACAGGACTCACAGGACTCAGGACTCAGGACTCAGGACTCACAGGACTCACAGGACTCACAGGACTCAGGACTCAGGTCTCACAGGACTCACAGGACTCACAGGAATCATGACTCAGGACCCAGAGAACTCACAGGACTCACAGGACTCAGGACTCAGGACTCACAGGACTCACAGGACTCACAGGACTCAGGACTCACAGGACTCACAGGAATCAGGACTCAGGACTCACAGGACTCACAGAACTCACAGGACTCACAGGACTCACAAGACTCAGGACTCACAGGACTCACAAGACTCAGGACTCACAGGACCCACAGGACTCAGGACTCAAGACTCAGGACTCACAGGACTCACAGTACTCAGGACTCAGGACTCACAGGACTCACAGAACTCACAGGACTCAGGAATCAGCACTCACAGGACTCACAGGACTCAGGACTCACAGGACTCACAGGACTCACAGGACTCACAGGACTCACAAGACTCACAGGACTCAGGACTCACTGGACTCACAGGACTCACAGGAATCAGGACTCAGGACTCACAGGACTCACAGGACTCATAGGACTCACAGGACTCAGGATTTAGGACTCACAGGACTCACAGGACTCAGGACTCAGGACTCACAGGACTCATAGGACTCACAGGACTCAGGATTTAGGACTCACAGGACTCAGGACTCAGGACTCACAGGACTCACTGGACTCACAGGACTCACAGGAATCAGGACTCAGGACTCACAGGACTCACAGGACTCATAGAACTCACAGGACTCAGGATTTAGGACTCACAGGACTCACAGGACTCAGGACTCAGGACTCACAGGACTCATAGGACTCACAGGACTCAGGATTTAGGACTCACAGGACTCAGGACTCAGGACTCACAGGACTCACAGGACTCAGGACTCACAGGACTCAGGACTCAGGACTCACAGGACTCACAGGACTCAGGACTCAGGACTCAGGACTGACAGGACTCACAGGACTCAGGACTCACCGGACTCACAGGACTCACAGGACTCACAGGATTAAGGACTCAAGACTCACAGGACTCACAGAACTCACAGGACTCACAGGACTCAGGAATCAGCACTCACAGGACTCAGGACTCAGGACTCACAGGACTCACAGGACTCACAGGACTCAGGACTAAGGACTCACAGGACTCACAGGACTCACAGGACTCAGGACTCAGGACTCACAGGACTCACAGGACTCAGGACTCAGGACTCACAGGACTCACAGGACTCACAGGACTCACTGGACTCACAGGGCTCACAGGACTCACAGGACTCACTGGACTCACAGGGCTCACAGGACTCACAGGACTCAGAGGACTCACAGGACTCACAGGACTCAGGACTCAAGACTCACAGGACTCACAGAACTCACAGGACTCACATTACTCAGGACTCAGCACTCACAGGACTCACAGCACACACTGGACTCAAGACTCAAGACTCACAGGACTCACAGAACTCACAGGACTCACATTACTCAGGACTCAGCACTCACAGGACTCACAGGGCTCACAGGACTCAGGACTCAGGACTCACAGGACTCACAGGACTCACAGGACTCAGGACTCAGGACTCACAGGACTCACAGGACTCAGGACTCAGGACCCACAGGACTCACAGAACTCAGGACTCAGGACTCACAGGACTCACAGGACTCACAGGACTCAGGACTCAGGACTCAGGACTCACAGGACTCACAGGACTCACAGGACTCAGGACTCAGGACTCAGGACTCACAGGACTCACAGGACTCAGGACTCAGGACTCACAGGACTCACAGGACTCACAGGACTCACAGGACTCACAGGACTCACAGGACTCAGGACTCAGACCTCACAGGACTCACAGGACTCACAGGACTCACAGGACTCAGGACTCAGGACTCACAGGACTCAGGACTCAGGACTCACAGGACTCACAGGACTCACAGGACTCACAGGACTCAGGACTCACAGGACTCACAGGACTCACAGGACTCACAGGACTCAGGACTCAGGACTCACAGGACTCAGGACTCACAGGACTCACAGGACTCACAGGACTCAGCACTCACAGGACTCAGGACTCACAGGACTCACAGGACTCAGGACTCAGGACTCACAGGACTCACAGGACTCACAGGACTCAGGACTCACAGGACTCAGGACTCACGGGACTCACAGGACTCACAGGACTCAGGACACAGGACTCAGGACTCACAGGACTCACAGGACTCACAGGACTCACTGGACTCACAGGGCTCACAGGACTCACAGGACTCAGGACTCAGGACTCACAGGACTCACAGAACTCAGGACTCACTGGACTCACAGGACTCACAGGACTCAGGACTCACAGGACTCAGGACTCACAGGACTCAGGAGTCAGGACTCACAGGACTCACAGGACTCAGGACTCAGGACTCACAGGACTCACAGGACTCACAGGAGTCAGGACTCAGGACTCACAGGACTCACAGGACTCACAGAACTCACAGGACTCAGGACTCAGGACTCACAGGACTCAGGACACAGGACTCACAGGACTCAAAGGAATCAGGACTCAGGACTCACAGAACTCACAGGACTCACAGGACTCAGGACTCAGGACTCACAGGACTCACAGGACTCAGGACTCACAGGGCTCACAGGACTCACAGGACTCACAGGACTCAGGACTCAGGACTCACAGGACTCACAGGACTCACAAGACTCACAGGACTCAGGACTCACAGGACTCAGGACTCACAGGACTCACAGGACTCACAGGACTCAGGACTCAGGTCTCACAGGACTCACAGGAATCAGGACTCAGGACTCACAGAACTCACAGGACTCACAGGACTCAGGACTCAGGACTCACAGGACTCACAGGACTCACAGGACTTAGGACTCAGGACTCACAGGACTCACAGGACTCAGGACTCACAGGACTCACAGGACTCACAGGACTCAGGACTCAGGACTCACAGGACTCACAGAACTCACAGGACTCAGGAATCAGCACTCACAGGACTCACAGGACTCAGGACTCAGGACTCACAGGGCTCACAGGACTCACAGGACTCAGGACTCAGGACTCAGGACACACAGGACTCACAGGACTCACAAGACTCACAGGACTCAGGACTCACAGGACTCAGGACTCACAGGACTCACAGGACTCACAGGAATCAGGACTCAGCACTCACAGAACTCACAGGACTCACAAGACTCACAGGACTCAGGACTCAGGACTCACAGGACTCACAGGACTCACAGGACTCACAGGACTCAGGACTCAGGTCTCACAGGACTCACAGGACTCACAGGAATCAGGACTCAGGACTCACAGAACTCACAGGACTCACAGGACTCAGGACTCAGGACTCACAGGACTCACAGGACTCAGGACTCACAGGGCTCACAGGACTCACAGGACTCACAGGACTCAGGACTCAGGACTCACAGGACTCACAGGACTCACAAGACTCACAGGACTCAGGACTCACAGGACTCACAGGACTCACAGGACTCAGGACTCAGGTCTCACAGGACTCACAGGAATCAGGACTCAGGACTCACAGAACTCACAGGACTCACAGGACTCAGGACTCAGGACTCACAGGACTCACAGGACTCACAGGACTTAGGACTCAGGACTCACAGGACTCACAGGACTCACAGTACTCACAGGACTCACAAGACTCACAGGACTCAGGACTCACAGGACTCAGGACTCACAGGACTCACAGGACTCACAGGACTCACAGGACTCAGGACTCAGGTCTCACAGGACTCACAGGACTCACAGGAATCAGGACTCAGGACTCACAGAACTCACAGGACTCACAGGACTCAGGACTCAGGACTCACAGGACTCACAGGACTCACAGGACTCACAGGACTCACAGGACTCACAGGACTCAGGACTCAGGACTCACAGGACTCACAGGACTCACAGGACACTGGACTCAGGACTCAGGACTCACAGGACTCACAGGACTCACAGGACTCAGGACTCAGGACTCACAGGACTCACAGGACTCAGGACTCACAGGACTCACAGGACTCACAGGACTCACAGGACTCACAGGACTCACAGGACTCACAGGACTAACAGGACACACAGGACTCAGGACTCAGGACTCACAGGACTCACAGGACTCACAGGACTCAGGACTCAGGACTCACAGGACTCACAGGACTCAGCACTCAGGACTCAGGACTCACGACTCACAGGACTCACAAGACTCAGGACTCACAGGACTCAGGACTCAGAACTCACAGGACTCACAGGACTCACAAGACTCAGGACTCACAGGACTCACAAGACTCAGGACTCACAAGACTCAGGACTCACAAGACTCAGAATGACTCACAGGACTCAGGACTCAGGGCTCAGGACGCACAGGACTCACAGGACTCACAGGACTCAGGACTCACAGGACTCAGGACTCACAGGACTCAGGACTCAGGACTCACAGGACTCATAGGTCTCGGGACTCACAGGACTCACAGGACTCAGGACTCACAGGACTCACAGGACTCACAGGACTCAGGACTCAGGACTCAGGACTCACAGGACTCTCAGGACTCACAGGACTCAGGACTCAAGACTCACTAAACTCACAGAACAAACAGGACTCACAGGACTCAGGACTCAGGACTCACAGGACTCACAGGACTTACAGGACTCACAGGACTCAGGAATCAGGACTCACAGGACTCACAGGACTCAGGACTCAGGACTGACAAGACTCAGGACTCACAGGACTCACAGAACTCAGGACTCAGGACTCACAGGACTCACAGGACTCACAGGACTCAGGACTCAGGACTCACATGACTCAGGACTCACAGGACTCAGGACTCAGGACTCACAGGACCCACAGGTCTCGGGACTTACAAGACTCACAGGACTCAGGACTCAGGACTCACAGGACTCACAGGACTCACAGGACTCAGGACTCAGGACTCAGGACTCACAGGACTCACAGGACTCACAGGACTCACAGGACTCAGGACTCACTGGACTCACAGGACTCACAGGACTCAGGACTCACAGGACTCAGGACTCACAGGACTCACTGGACTCACAGGGCTCACAGGACTCACAGGACTCACAGGACTCAGGACTCAGGACTCAGGTCTCACAGGACTCACAGGACTCACAGGAATCAGGACTCAGGACTCACATGACTCACAGAACTCACAGGACTCACAGGACTCACAAGACTCAGGACTCACAGGACTCACAAGACTCAGGACTCACAGGACTCACAAGACTCAGAAGGACTCACAGGACTCAGGACTCAGGACTCAGAGGACTCACAGGACTCACAGGACTCACAGCATGCTATATGGGCGGGTTTTTTGCATCTGCGCACCTAGTGGGCCTACTAAGAGCCGATATAGGTGAACATACTTGCAGAGGAGCCCTTAATTGAGAAGATAATTTTGTAAATATTTATTTGGGCAGCTCGGTACTGGAGTGAACTCAGGACACACAGGACTCAGGACTCAGGACTCAGAGGACTCACAAGACTCAGGACTCACAGGACCCACAGGACTCACAGGACTCAGGACTTAGAACTCACAGGACTCACAGGACTCACAAGACTCAGGACTCACAGGACTCACAAGACTCAGGACTCACAGGACTCACAGGACTCACAAGACTCAGAAAGACTCACAGGACTCAGGACTCAGGACTCAGAGGACTCACAGGACTCACAGGACTCAGGAATCACAGGACTCACAGGACTCACAGGACTCAGGACTCTGGACTCACAGGACTCACAGGACTCAGGACTAAGGAATCACAGGACTCACAGGACTCACAGGACTCAGGAATCACAGGACTCACAGGACTCACAGGACTCAGGACTCAGGACTCACAGGACTCAGGACTCACAGGACTCACAGGGCTCTGGACTCACAGGCTTCATAAAACTCACAGGACTCACAGGACTCAGGATTTAGGACTCACAGGACTCACAGGACTCAGGACTCAGGACTCACAGGACTCACAGGACTTAGGACTCACAGGACTCACAGGACTCACAGGACTCACAGGACTCACTGGACTCAGGACTCACAGGACTCAGGACTCAGGTCTCACAGGACTCACAGGACTCACAGGAATCAGGACTCAGGACTCACAGGACTCACAGAACTCACAGGACTCACAGGACTCACAAGACTCAGGACTCACAGGACTCACAAGACTCAGGACTCACAGGACTCACAAGACTGAGAAGGACTCACAGGAGGAGGAATTTTTTAAATATTTGTTTGGGCAGCTCGGTACTGGAGTGGTACTGGAGTGAGCCCTATAGCAAAATCTCGAAATATAAGCCAGCAGGGGCGGGTTTTTTGCGTCTACGCACCTAGAGGGCCTACTAAGAGCCGATATACGTGAACATACTTGCAGAGGAGCCCTTAATTGAGAAGACAATTTTGTAAATATTTATTTGGGCAGCTTGGTACTGGAGTGGTACTGGAGTGAGCCCTATAGCAAAATCTCGAAATATAAGCCAGCAGGGGCGGGTTTTTTGCATCTGCGCATCTAGTAGGCCTACTAAGAGCCGATATTCGTGAACATACTTGTGGAGGATCCCTTAATTAAGAAGATAATTTTTTAAATATTTACTTGGGCTGCTCGGTACTGGAGCGGTACTGGAATGAACTCAGGACACACAGGACTCAGGACTCAGGACTCACAGGACTCACAGGACTCAGGACTCAGGACTCAGGACTCAGGACTCACAGGACTCACAAGACTCAGGACTCACAGGACTCAGGACTCAGAACTCACAGGACTCACAGGACTCACAAGACTCAGGACTCACAGGACTCACAAGACTCAGGACTCACAGGACTCACAAGACTCAGAATGACTCACAGGACTCAGGACTCAGGACTCAGGACTCAGGACTCACAGGACTCACAGGACTCAGGACTCACAGGACTCAGGACTCACAGGACTCAGGACTCAGGACTCACAGGACTCATAGGTCTCGGGACTCACAGGACTCACAGGACTCAGGACTCACAGGACTCACAGGACTCACAGGACTCAGGACTCAGGACTCAGGACTCACAGGACTCTCAGGACTCACAGGACTCAGGACTCAAGACTCACTGGACTCACAGAACAAACAGGACTCACAGGACTCAGGACTCAGGACTCACAGGACTCACAAGACTTACAGGACTCACAGGACTCACAAGACTTACAGGACTCACAGGACTCACAGGACTCAGGACTCAGGACTGACAAGACTCAGGACTCACAGGACTCACAGGACTCACAGAACTCAGGACTCAGGACTCACAGGACTCACAGGACTCACAGGACTCAGGACTCAGGACTCACATGACTCAGGACTCACAGGACTCAGGACTCAGGACTCACAGGACCCACAGGTCTCGGGACTTACAAGACTCACAGGACTCAGGACTCAGGACTCACAGGACTCACAGGACTCACAGGACTCAGGACTCAGGACTCAGGACTCACTGGACTCACAGGACTCACAGGACTCAGGACTCACAGGACTCAGGACTCACAGGACTCACTGGACTCACAGGGCTCACAGGACTCACAGGACTCACAGGACTCAGGACTCAGGACTCAGGTCTCACAGGACTCACAGGACTCACAGGAATCAGGACTCAGGACTCACATGACTCACAGAACTCACAGGACTCACAAGACTCAGGACTCACAGGACTCACAAGACTCAGGACTCACAGGACTCACAAGACTCAGAAGGACTCACAGGACTCAGGACTCAGGACTCAGAGGACTCACAGGACTCACAGGACTCACAGCATGCTATATGGGCGGGTTTTTTGCATCTGCGCACCTAGTGGGCCTACTAAGAGCCGATATAGGTGAACATACTTGCAGAGGAGCCCTTAATTGAGAAGATAATTTTGTAAATATTTATTTGGGCAGCTCGGTACTGGAGTGAACTCAGGACACACAGGACTCAGGACTCAGGACTCACAGGACTCACAGGACCCACAGGACTCACAGGACTCAGGACTCAGAACTCACAGGACTCACAGGACTCACAAGACTCAGGACTCACAGGACTCACAAGACTCAGGACTCACAGGACTCACAGGACTCACAAGACTCAGAAAGACTCACAGGACTCAGGACTCAGGACTCAGAGGACTCACAGGACTCACAGGACTCAGGAATCACAGGACTCACAGGACTCACAGGACTCAGGACTCTGGACTCACAGGACTCACAGGACTCAGGACTAAGGAATCACAGGACTCACAGGACTCACAGGACTCAGGAATCACAGGACTCACAGGACTCACAGGACTCAGGACTCAGGACTCACAGGACTCAGGACTCACAGGACTCACAGGGCTCTGGACTCACAGGCTTCATAAAACTCACAGGACTCACAAGACTCAGGATTTAGGACTCACAGGACTCACAGGACTCAGGACTCACAGGACTCACAGGACTTAGGACTCACAGGACTCACAGGACTCACAGGACTCACAGGACTCACTGGACTCAGGACTCACAGGACTCAGGACTCAGGTCTCACAGGACTCACAGGACTCACAGGAATCAGGACTCAGGACTCACAGGACTCACAGAACTCACAGGACTCACAGGACTCACAAGACTCAGGACTCACAGGACTCACAAGACTCAGGACTCACAGGACTCACAAGACTGAGAAGGACTCACAGGAGGAGGAATTTTTTAAATATTTGTTTGGGCAGCTCGGTACTGGAGTGGTACTGGAGTGAGCCCTATAGCAAAATCTCGAAATATAAGCCAGCAGGGGCGGGTTTTTTGCGTCTACGCACCTAGAGGGCCTACTAAGAGCCGATATACGTGAACATACTTGCAGAGGAGCCCTTAATTGAGAAGACAATTTTGTAAATATTTATTTGGGCAGCTTGGTACTGGAGTGGTACTGGAGTGAGCCCTATAGCAAAATCTCGAAATATAAGCCAGCAGGGGCGGGTTTTTTGCATCTGCGCATCTAGTAGGCCTACTAAGAGCCGATATTCGTGAACATACTTGTGGAGGATCCCTTAATTAAGAAGATAATTTTTTAAATATTTACTTGGGCTGCTCGGTACTGGAGCGGTACTGGAATGAACTCAGGACACACAGGACTCAGGACTCAGGACTCACAGGACTCACAGGACTCAGGACTCAGGACTCAGGACTCAGGACTCACAGGACTCACAAGACTCAGGACTCACAGGACTCAGGACTCAGAACTCACAGGACTCACAGGACTCACAAGACTCAGGACTCACAGGACTCACAAGACTCAGGACTCACAGGACTCACAAGACTCAGAATGACTCACAGGACTCAGGACTCAGGACTCAGGACTCACAGGACTCACAGGACTCAGGACTCACAGGACTCAGGACTCACAGGACTCAGGACTCAGGACTCACAGGACTCATAGGTCTCGGGACTCACAGGACTCACAGGACTCAGGACTCACAGGACTCACAGGACTCACAGGACTCAGGACTCAGGACTCAGGACTCACAGGACTCTCAGGACTCACAGGACTCAGGACTCAAGACTCACTGGACTCACAGAACAAACAGGACTCACAGGACTCAGGACTCAGGACTCACAGGACTCACAGGACTTACAGGACTCACAGGACTCAGGAATCAGGACTCACAGGACTCACAGGACTCAGGACTCAGGACTGACAAGACTCAGGACTCACAGGACTCACAGGACTCACAGAACTCAGGACTCAGGACTCACAGGACTCACAGGACTCACAGGACTCAGGACTCAGGACTCACATGACTCAGGACTCACAGGACTCAGGACTCAGGACTCACAGGACCCACAGGTCTCGGGACTTACAAGACTCACAGGACTCAGGACTCAGGACTCACAGGACTCACAGGACTCACAGGACTCAGGACTCAGGACTCAGGACTCACAGGACTCACAGGACTCACAGGACTCACAGGACTCAGGACTCACTGGACTCACAGGACTCAGGACTCACAGGACTCAGGACTCACAGGACTCACTGGACTCACAGGGCTCACAGGACTCACAGGACTCACAGGACTCAGGACTCAGGTCTCACAGGATTCACAGGACTCACAGGAATCAGGACTCAGGACTCACATGACTCACAGAACTCACAGGACTCACAGGACTCACAAGACTCAGGACTCACAAGACTCAGGACTCACAGGACTCACAAGACTCAGAAGGACTCACAGGACTCAGGACTCAGGACTCAGAGGACTCACAGGACTCACAGGACTCACAGGACTCACAGGACTCACAAGACTCAGAAGGACTCACAGGACTCAGGACTCAGGACTCACAGGACTCACAGGACTCTGGACTCAGGACTCAGGACTCACAGGACTCACAGGACTCACAGGACTCACAGGACTCAGGACTCAGGACGCACTGGACTCACAGGACTCACAGGACTCACTGGACTCAGGACTCAGGACTCACAGGACTCACAGGACTCACAGGAGGAGGAATTTTTTAAATATTTATTTGATCAGCTCGGTACTGGAGTGGTACTGGATTGAGCCCTATAGCAAAATCTCGAAATATAAGCCAGCAGGGGCGGGTTTTTTGCGTCTACGCACCTAGTGGGCCTACTAAGAGCCGATATACGTGAACATACTCGCGGAGGAGCCCTTAATTGGGAAGATTATTTTTTGAATATTTATTTGGGCAGCTCGGTACTGGAGTAGTACTGGAGTGAGCCCTATAGCAAAATCTCGAAATATAAGCCAGTAGGGGCGGGTTTTTTGCGTCTACGCACCTAGAGGGCCTACTAAGAGCCGATATACGTGAACATACTTGCAGAGGAGCCCTTAATTGAGAAGATAATTTTGTAAATATTTATTTGGGCAGCTCGGTACTGGAGTGAACTCAGGACACACAGGACTCAGGACTCAGGACTCAGAGGACTCACAGGACCCACAGGACTCAGGACTCAGGACTCACAGGACTCACAAAACTCATAGGACTCACAAGACTCAGGACTCACAGGACTCACAGGAATCAGGACTCAGGACTCAGGACTCACAGGACTCACAGGACTCACAGGACTCACAGGACTCAGGACTCAGGTCTCACAGGACTCACAGGACTCACAGGAATCAGGACTCAGGACTCACAGGACTCACAGGACTCACAGGACTCAGGACTCAGGACTCACAGGACTCACAGGACTCAAGACTCAGGACTCACAGGACTCACAGGACTCAGGACTCAGGAATCACAGGACTCACAGGACTCACAGGACTCAGGAATCACAGGACTCACAGGACTCACAGGACTCAGGACTCAGGACTCACAGGACTCAGGACTCAGGACTCACAGGACTCACAGGACTCAGGACTCAGGACTCACAGGACTCACAGGACTCAGGACTCACAGGCTTCATAAAACTCACAGGACTCTCAGAACTCACAGGACTCAGGATTTAGGACTCACAGGACTCAGGACTCAGGACTCACAGGACTCACAGGACTTAGGACTCACAGGACTCACAGGACTCACAGGACTCACAGGACTCACTGGACTCACAGGGCTCACAGGACTAACAGGACTCACAGGACTCAGGACTCAGGTCTCACAGGACTCACAGGAATCAGGACTCAGGACTCACAGGACTCACAAAACTCATAGGACTCACAAGACTCAGGACTCACAGGACTCACAGGAATCAGGACTCAGGACTCAGGACTCACAGGACTCACAGGACTCACAGGACTCAGGACTCAGGTCTCACAGGTCTCACAGGACTCACAGGAATCAGGACTCAGGACTCACAGGACTCACAAAACTCATAGGACTCACAAGACTCAGGACTCACAGGACTCACAGGACTCACAGGAATCAGGACTCAGGACTCAGGACTCACAGCACTCACAGGACTCACAGGACTCACAGGACTCAGGACTCACTGGACTCACAGGACTCAGGACTCACAGGACTCAGGACTCACAGGACTCACAGGACTCACAGGACTCAGGAGTCAGGACTCACAGGACTCACAGGACTCACAGGACTCAGGACTCAGGACTCACAGGACTCACAGGACTCAGGACTCAGGACTCAGGACTCACAGGACTCACAGGACTCACAGGACTCACAGGACTCACAGGACTCAGGACTCACTGGACTCACAGGACTCAGGACTCACAGGACTCAGGACTCACAGGACTATCAGGACTCACAGGACTCAGGAGTCAGGACTCACAGGACTCACAGGACTCAGGACTCAGGACTCAGGTCTCACAGGACTTACAAGACTCAGGACTCACAGGACTCACAGGACTCAGGACTCAGAACTCAGGACTAACAGGACTCACAGGACTCACAAGACTCAGGACTCAGGACTCAGGACTCACAGGACTCACAGGACTCAGGACTCAGGACTCAGGACTCAGGACTCACAGGACTCACAGGACTCACAGGACTCACAAGACTCATAGGACTCAGGACTCAGGACTCACAGAACTCACAGGACTCACAGGACTCAGGACTCAGGACTCATGTCTCACATGACCCACAGGACTCACAAGACTCAGGACTCACAGGACACACAGGACACAGGACTCAGGACTCAGGACTCAGGACTCACAGGACTCACAGGACTCACAGGACTCACAGGACTCAGGACTCAGAACTCACAGGCCTCACAGGACTCACAGGACTCAGGACTGAGGACTCACAGGACTCATAGGACTCACAGAACTCACAGGAATCAGGAATCAGGACTCAGGACTCAGGACTCACAGGACTCACAGGACTCAGGACTCAGGACTCACAGGACTCACAGGACTCACAGGACTCACAGGAATCAGGACTCAGGACTCACAAGACTCACAGGACTCACAGGACTCACTGGACTCAGCACTCAGGACTCAGGACTCACAGGACTCACAGGACTCACAAGACTCAGGACTCACCGGACTCACAGGAGGAGGAATTTTTTGAATATTTATTTGGGCAGCTCGGTACTGGAGTGGTACTGGAGTGAGCCCTATAGCAAAATCTCGAAATATAAGCCAGCAGGGGCGGGTTTTTTGCGTCTACGCACCTAGTGGGCCTACTAAGAGCCGATATACGTGAACATACTCGCGGAGGAGCCCTTAATTGAGAAGATAATTTTTTGAATATTTATTTGGGCAGCTCGGTACTGAAGTGGTACTGGAGTGAGACCTATAGCAAAATCTCGAAATATAAGCCAGCAGGGGCGGGTTTTTTGCGTCTGCGCACCTAGTGGGCTTACTAAGAGCCGATATACGTGAACATACTTGCAGAGGAGTCCTTAATTGAGAAGACAATTTTGTAAATATGTATTTATTTGGGCAGCTCGGTACTGGAGTGGTACTGGAGTGAGCCCTATAGCAAAATCTCGAAATATAAACCAGCAGGGGCGGGTTTTTTGCGTCTGCGCACCTAGTAGGCCTACTAAGAGCCGATATACGTGAACATACTTGCGGAGGAGCCCTTAATTAAGAAGATAATTTATTAAATATTTATTTGGGCAGCTCGGTACTGGAGTGGTACTGGAGTGAACTCATGACACACAGGACTCAGGACTCAGGACTCACAGGGCTCACAGGACTCACAGGACTCACTGGACTCAGGACTCAGGACTCAGGACTCACAGGACTCACAAGACTCAGGACTCACAGGACTCAGGACTCAGAACTCACAGGATTCACAGGACTCACAGGACTCACAAGACTCAGAAGAACTCACAGGACTCAGAACTCAGGACTCACAGGACTCATAGGACTCAGGACTCAGGACTCAGGACTCACAGGACTCACAGGACTCACAGGACTCAGGACTCAGGACTCACTGGACTCACAGGACAAATAGGACTCACAGGACTCAGGACTCAGGACTCACAGGACTCACAGGACTCACAGGACTCACTGGACTCAGGACTCATGACTCACAGGACTCACAGGACTCACAGGACTCACAGGACTCACAGGAGGAGGAATTTTTTAAATATTTATTTGATCAGCTCGGTACTGGAGTGGTACTGGAGTGAGCCCTATAGCAAAATCTCGAAATATAAACCAGCAGGGGCGGGTTTTTTGCGTCTGCGCACCTAGTAGGCCTACTAAGAGCCGATATACGTGAACATACTTGCGGAGGAGCCCTTAATTAAGAAGATAATTTTTTAAATATTTATTTGGGCAGCTCGGTACTGGAGTGGTACTGGAGTGAACTCAGGACACACAGGACTCAGGACTCAGGACTCACAGGGCTCCCAGGACTCACAGGACTCACAGGACTCAGGACTCAGGACTCAGGACTCACAGGACTCACAAGACTCAGGACTCACAGGACTCAGGACTCAGAACTCACAGGACTCACAGGACTCACAGGACTCACAAGACTCAGAAGGACTCAAAGGACTCAGAACTCAGGACTCACAGGACTCACAGGACTCAGGACTCAGGACTCAGGACTCACAGGACTCACAGGACTCACAGGACTCACAGGACTCAGGACTCAGGACTCACTGGACTCACAGGACAAACAGGACTCACAGGACTCAGGACTCAGGACTCACAGGACTCACAGGACTCACAGGACTCACTGGACTCAGGACTCAGGACTCACAGGACTCACAGGACTCACAGGAGGAGGCATTTTTTAAATATTTATTTGATCAGCTCGGTACTGGAGTGGTGCTGGAGTGAGCCCTATAGCAAAATCTCGAAATATAAGCCAGCAGGGGCGGGTTTTTTGCGTCTACGCACCTAGAGGGCCTACTAAGAGCCGATATACGTGAACATACTTGCAGAGGAGCCCTTAATTGAGAAGACAATTTTGTAAATATTTATTTGGGCAGCTTGGTACTGGAGTGGTATTGGAGTGAGCCCTATAGCAAAATCTCGAAATATAAGCCAGCATGGGCGGGTTTTTTGCATCTGCGCCCCTAGTGGGGCTACTAAGAGCCGATATACGTGAACATACTCGCGGAGGAGCCCTTAATTGGGAAGATTATTTTTTGAATATTTATTTGGGCAGCTCGGTACTGGAGTGGTACTGGAGTGAGCCCTATAGCAAAATCTCGAAATATAAGCCAGCAGGGGCGGGTTTTTTGCGTCTACGCACCTAGAGGGCCTACTAAGAGCCGATATACGTGAACATACTTGCAGAGGAGCCCTTAATTGAGAAGACAATTTTGTAAATATTTATTTGGGCAGCTTGGTACTGGAGTGGTACTGGAGTGAGCCCTATAGCAAACTCTCGAAATATAAGCCAGCATGGGCGGGTTTTTTGCATCTGCGCACCTAGTGGGCCTACTAAGAGCCGATATACGTGAACATACTTGCAGAGGAGCCCTTAATTGAGAAGATAATTTTGTAAATATTTATTTGGGCAGCTCGGTACTGGAGTGAACTCAGGACACACAGGACTCAGGACTCAGGACTAACAGGACTCACAGGACCCACAGGACTCACAGGACTCAGGACTCAGGACTCACAGGGCTCACAAGACTCAGGACTCACAAGACTCAGGACTCAGAAGTCACAGGACTCACAGGACTCACAAGACTCAGGACTCACAGGACTCACAAGACTCAGGACTCACAGGACTCACAGGACTCACAAGACTCAGAAGAACTCACAGAACTCAGGACTCAGGACTCAGAGGACTCACAGGACTCACAGGACTCACAGGACTCAGGAATCACAGGACTCACAGGACTCAGGACTCAGGACTCACAGGACTCAGGACTCAGGAATCACAGGACTCACAGGACTCACAGGACTCACAAGACTCACAAGACTCAGGACTCACAGGTCTCACAGGAGGAGGAATTTTTTAAATATTTATTTGGGCAGCTCGGTACTGGAGTGGTACTGGAGTGAGCCCTATAGCAAAATCTCGAAATATAAGCCAGCAGGGGCGGGTTTTTTACGTCTACGCACCTAGTGGGCCTACTAAGAGCCGATATACGTGAACATACTTGCAGAGGAGCCCTTAATTGAGAAGACAATTTTGTAAATATTTTATTATACCTGCTTTTTGAAGGGGGTGCCAACTGGGGGAATTCACGCTCACCCTACATTTTTCCCAACTTCCTTCCTTCCATCCGGCCTTCCCCTGGTTCCAGGCTTTTCGCTGAAGGGGGTCCTTAGGGGCTTCTATGGCCCGACCCAGAGCCTCCAAAGCAGATCGCCACAGTACCTAAAAAGGAAGCAGAAAAGTTCAGTACAGCTATCACAGGAGTGGCAAAGGAAAAGGGAGACACGAGGAAGACACAGGGAAAACAAACACACGGACAAGGGGAGCCACCCCAACGCACAACACCGCTCAACAGGTTCCAAACAAATCCACAACAAACACCAACATAACCCCAAAACGAGTTCCCGCCTAATTCTCTGGGAACTCCATGTTCCCGTAGGAATGAACCGGCACAATCGGTGCAGGGGTTCGTAAACCGGCCTGTACACTTGAGACCGCGGCTCGGGGGCACGAAAAAACGAAAGAAATTGGCCTGTCAGATGACAGGTGAACGACTCAAAAACTCACGGAAAAACAATTCCTGAGGACCACGACACCTTTCCCCGGGGAAATCGACGGTCGCGGTTCCGGCAGAGCGCGCGAGATGGGCCAAAAAGCGTCGCTAATAGTAGAACTAGCGACGACACTTTTTGGTCAATCAAAACTTTAGATTCGGCGCAACGATGGCCGACGATCGCAGACAAATCGCCATTAAAAACTTTCCCACTATGCACCTTTTTCTCAAAATTACACCCGCGGGATAAGAGAGGGAACACTTTGAGAGCTGGATAATGGGGTCCCGAATTGCCCCGATTAATCCCCCTCTTATCCAGGACGCTGATTCGGTCGCTATCAGCGTCAAAACGCGCCATAACATCGCACAAAAATCGGGTATAAAAGAGGCGATTTCCCATAATCGTCCTCTTTTTTGGCTGTCGATCTTCACGAGTAGAACTCACGCAAGTTATTCCTTTAAATTTACAAAATACCGCTAGGAGAACGGTTAGGGAAGTCCCGGGAGTAAAGTTCCGAAGCTAGCTCGCGATCAATTCTACTATCGTGTTAAATAGGGAACGCGTTTAATTCCACTCGCGGAAAAAGTGTTTACGATTTGCAGGTAGAAGTGGGAGTCGCAGATTTTGGATCGATTTTCGGAGCAATCTGGACTGCCCACCCACTCTGCATCTGCCCGAGAAACACAGGAGGGGCACCTTGGTCCCGTTTCACCACACTTCAGGAACACTAGCACTTCCCACAGGGCACCTCACCAATTTGCCGGCTCCTTGGTCAACAGAAATCACCTTCCAGACACCAAATTTTTCTTACCTGAGGCAACGTCCGGCGGCTGAGACGTCCCACGACGCAGCGCAGGATCCCCCCTGGACTATCCGGCAGCGTTGCCGAGGATCTGGAAGAGAAGGGAGAGTAAATTTTAGGATTGATTCCAGGTTTGATTAGATTATTTTACTTACCTTCGTGTTTACCTTCCGTGGAGTGACAGCTGTGCAAAAGTTGAGTTAAAGCGACCAGCTAAATTGGAAGGGCGATCGCACGTGTAGTACTAGAGCGTACTAGAGGGGCTACATAAGCGGAGTGCGATATTCGGTGAGTTACTTCCAATTCATAGAGCGGCGTAATTCGTTTGTGAGCGACGAATAAAATCGGTGAATTGACAGGACTTAACGTTCCAAGGGTAAAAATTCAATTATTCGGTGGTCAGAAGTCGACCTGTAGGCGCAAGATTTTTCCTTCCAATATAGCGAAGAGTTTAGATGACAGGTTTCGGTTGTTGTTCTATTCGAAGGAACAAATTGTAGTACGAGTCGGCGGAAAAAAGTAAACGTTCTCAGTTCAGGCGAAGATCTTTCGATTTGAAAGAAATCTATCGGTTGGTTGAAGTTAGAAGCAGTTCGTGGTAGTGATTTCAAATTAATTAGTATTACCTGGTTCGGTAGTAGCGTCAGGTAGACGGGATAATATTTATCGGGGTTCGACTAAATATTTTCGTTATCCGCCCGTGTGTGATTTGCGATAGAATTCACTGCAGGGAAGAGGTCTACTTCTGCAGGACTTAATTCCGACAGGGTATTTGAGGAGTCGGTTCAGGTCAGTGGAACCCTGGAGCTTGGTCGGTCCCAGCGAGGACAAGGGGGTGGGTTATTTTGTTTTTTTAGGTACTATTCCAGAAGTCGTGTGAGCGGACGTTACTTGTGGATTTCATAAGGCCAATTAGTCCCCAGCCGATAAACGAAGAACTCCTACTTACACCTAGCCAAATCTAACACCTCGGAAGCAACATCAAGTCAGACAAGCGACGACAGGACTAAATTAGATTAAATTACAACTAATAATATCCGCTTAAACAATTATAAATATTAACAGGAACTTATTAGCTAGGGCTTATTCTAGATTGGACAAGTTTGGTAATTATTACATCTGCCTTTAGTTTTGAACAATTATTCAGCTAGTTACAAATCCCTCAGATTTGGTTAGGGAATATTTTCTCGATTTCATTATAATACAAGGTCTAATTCCTATTCGGTTTGCCAATGTACCGCCTTCTTAATGTTTAAAATTTTTAACCTTTTGTGATTTCATACCACTTTGATCATTGAATTTCGATACATTACTTGTAAACTTCCTTTGCTTAATATCCTAGTTTTGGTAGTATAACGACGATTTCCCACCCTTCCTGCCAGTCGTTCGCCCATTAAGTGGGTTAATAATTATATTATAGTACTACCTGTTCTTATTGAAAGCTATAGCCTTGAACTACTTCATTGTGCCAGCTTTTCCCAGCTATTAGAGTTCACATTTCTTTTTTTATTCGATAATCTCCTTCGAGTTAGCTACTACTCTCTGTACTAACTTTGGTGTACGAGGTGTACGTCGGGATTCGCCCATTATAATTAGTAAAACTATTATTGTGAGAGTTACCTATTCCCAAGGTTGTTTGATATTCGAGAGTGGTCTCGACTGAGTGTCTCGACACTGTAGTATTACCTGTGTTCCCGAGAATTTTCTTGTATTCGATATTGGCGAAAGTATTCCTAAATATAATTACATAGCATATAGTCGCTAGGGGAAATAGTGCTTCGTTTTCGTACGTTCCGTGAGAGGTGTTGGAACGCCCGTTCCTCGGTTCGAGGAGGCCAATCTAATTTGGGAGTGCCGTCTTGTATGTGACCTGGCTGGAGGAACCAGTGGTCAACGGAATTTGTAGTGGCTGTCTTGGTAGTTCCGAGGAAGATTATCGCGGAAGGCTGGGCCTCATTTTATTTTACAATTTTACCTATTTTGTTCTTTTGCAAATTTATTATTATTTTCTTTAATTTCTTTTTTTTCTTTTCATTTCTTCTTTTTTTGTTTTGATCCTGCTAACCCAATTTTTATTTAACCCTTCCCAATTTCAATACCCTACCCAATTTATTACCTTTTTTTTCTTTCATTTTTTTGGTTATCATATTTTTAATTTATTTTTATTTTTATTTTATTTTTTTTTTTGCATAATCATTTTGTTTCATATTGATTATTTAGCTTCATTTTCGATAGGTTACCCGCATTGTTAATTTCTTTATTGATTGTATAACCTTTTTTTTTATTGTAAATTAAAACTGTACAAATTAGAAGTTACTGCTTTGTTGATTTCCCCATCCTCGTTGGCACCTACCTCGGCATTTTCGGGAATTGTGTGGATATCGGTTTCGTGGTTTGGGCCGAGAGATAAAGAGAAAAACCACGTGGCGCCCATTAGATTCCGATTGACGGAATACAAATCTACCCCGCCCTTCCCGTCTGAGCTAGCGGCACCATTGTCGCGGCGGGACCCAACCCAGTGTCGGCACGGGTTGAGGAAAAGGGTCGTAACAATTTTGCCGCCCAACGTGGGGCCAATTGTTTGAAGTTGGGTACGATTCTGGGTGGTCTTGGAGATCACTCATTTATTTCGAGGTTTCGGTTTAATTTTTTTTTTTCTTTCGAACCTTTTTTTTTGCTCCAATTTTTATTATTATTTTTTGAACGTAATTTTTTTTTTGGGGTTTCCGACTAGATACTCATCTCCTCTTTTGGAATCAGGAGGAGTATCCCTATCGGTACATTTCCGTGCAGGAATAATTCGGTTAGCTTCCTCACTAAGGGGAAAATATTTTTTTTTTGTACATTTTATTTTATATTTTGTATTATGTTTTTTTTTAGATTGTAAGATATTTTTATTGTTGGTATAAAATATTTTTGGGGGATATTTCCTTTTGTTGATTGGCGATACTATCCGCGTTGAGGATTGCGAAAAGGTAAGAGCGATATGGCGCCAAGGAAATTTAGAGATGACGTAAACCGACTGTCCCAAGACGAACTACTATACGAGTTGGCCATCCGAGGGCTCGGCGAGGGCACGGTTGACGAGATGCGAAAGGCTCTCCGAGGGGCACGACGACGCGAGAAGGACGGTGAGGATACGTTGGCCAAGGTTTATCCGTTTTCCTTTGCGGACGATCAATCAGCGTTGACCGGCAAGATCGAGGAGGTCCAAGGATTCATCGCGGAGTTCAGCGGCGACGAAGCTTCATCGAATTACCTAAAGATGCGGACGAAGTTAGAATGGGCTCTTCGGCGAATACAGTACGCGAGACCGGCGAACGAGAGCGACGCAAAAAAGGCAAAGGAGATTCGAGGGAAATTGTACGTTTTGTCTGAGGAACTTCATGAGAAGGCGTGCCCTATGTCGGATGACTCCGAAGACTCAGAGGAAACGAATGTGAGCCCAGCTACTGTCCGAAACGCATCCACCAATTCAGAGGTCCGCACCACGCCAGCGTTGGAGGCAGGCCGGAGCGAGGCTCACCCGAGGGTTCCCGTTGCTAAATGGGGATTGGTGTTCACAGGAGATGGGACCTCTTCAGTGAACAGCTTTTTGGAAAGAGCTGAGGAACTTCGTCGAGCCAGAGGGCTAGGAAAAGGAATGTTATTCAGGTCGGCAGTGGACTTGTTTGCGGGACGAGCGTTGACATGGTATCGGGCTGTCAGGGATAAAGTGGCGGACTGGGATGGCTTGGTAAAGGAGATGAAGATGGAATTTCTGGGTATGGATTACGATGACAAGCTGTTGGAAGAGATCAGGCACAGGACGCAGGGGAAAAGGGAGAGCATCGGAATGTATGTGGCAGTGATTAAGGGTCTGTTTGGTCGGTTGTCGGAACCGCTTTCGGATTCTACGATGCTCAGGACGGTCATGAAAGACCTCGACCCCTTCTATCAAGCACAACTCGGCATGTTCGAGGTCAGTTCACTCGACGACCTCATAGAGAAGGGCCGAAGACTAGAAGGGATCCGCGCTCGGACAGAGGCCTTCGTACCCCCACCCCACAAAAAACATCAGACGTTCCTGGAGCCGGATCTGGCGTATGCGGCGAGGACCAACGAACCCCTCGACAAGGAAACTCCAACATCACCTACCTGCTCGAGTTGTCAAGGCAAGCCATCTTCAGTCGCCGCAACGGACGGTAGCCGACCATCCAATCCACCGCAATACGTTTGCTACAACTGCAAACAACCCGGCCACACGTCGAAGCGCTGTAAAGCCCCGAAGAAGTGCTTCGGATGCGGGAAGCCAGGCGTATTTAGGAAGAACTGCTCAACGTGCAACCCGGGAAACGACGGGAGGGCTCACGAACGGGCAACGCAGTGAGTCCTCAACAACAAGCCCGTATTGTAACCGAAGCTGTCACCTCTAAACGACAACAACGGGCAGGTCGGCCTCGAAAGGGAGCGACCGAGGTGAAGAGGAAGCGAGGGCTGGACGGAGGTAGTAAGTCGATTGCAACCCAGACGGATGAATCTCTTTTCCAAACGGTCGGAACAGAGATCTCGGCGAGACAGATCGACGAGAGGGTAGCGGACCCCCTTTTCAATGAGGACCCTAACTTTGGGGATGGGGCCGTAAGTGCCGATTATGTCCTCGGGCAAAAGGAGGGGGATAGTAGACCGTACCTGACCGTTAAGATCTATGGGCAACCCTTAGTAGGTTTATTAGACTCCGGAGCGACAAGCACGATATTGGGCGGCACTGGCTGGAATCTCGTCAAAGGCCTAGGGGTACTCCTTGAGAAGTCGGATAGAGGGCATGTGTCAGTGGCAAATGGAGAGACGTGTGAGATCACTGGTGTCGTCAACTTACCTGTGGAGTTGGAGGGGAAGATCAGACTCTTGTCCATTTTGGTGGTGCCAAGCCTGGCCCATGGTCTGATCCTGGGATCAGATTTCTGGGCGGAGATGGGCATCGTGGCCAGTTTGAGGGACGGAGTCTGGCAATTTTCGGAGGCCGTCCAACTATGTTCGGTCGACACTCAAGGATCGTCGGATACGCCCGGAACACTTCGCTCGAGGTCAAAACTAAATACGGTGGAGGCAGAGGACTTGGAGAGGATGTTGCAGGAAGAATTTAAGGGTATGGAAGGAATGGGATGCACGGACAGGACAGAACACGTCATAAGGACGACTTCTCCGCCCTTGAAACAAAGGTACTACCCGGTGTCTGAGGCCGTCCAGAAGCATATCGATCGGGAGTTGGACCAGATGCTCAAAGATGGGATCGTGGAGCGATCGACGAGCTCTTGGGCCTCCCCTATCATCCTGGTTAAGAAGAAGGACGGGTCGTACCGCTTCTGCGTGGATTATAGGAGATTGAACAAGGTCACGGAGAAGGACGCGTATCCTTTGCCCTATATTTCCTCCATTTTGGACCGTCTGCGGGATGCGAAATATCTGTCTTCACTGGATATCAAATCCGCCTTTTGGCAGATCCCGATGGCTGAGGAGTCGAAACAGTACACGGCGTTCACCGTCCCGAATAGGGGATTGTTTCAGTTTCGACGTATGCCCTTCGGTTTGAGTAATTCTCCGGCGACGTGGCAGAGACTCATCGACACCGTTCTGGGATCGGACCTGGAGCCCTACGTGTTCGTTTACTTGGATGACGTTGTGATTGTCACCCAGGACTTCGACACGCATCTAAAGGTTCTGAGAGAGGTCTTGAGGAGGCTGAAGGGCGCTGGACTGGGTGTTGGGAAGGAGAAATGCCAATTCTGCAGAGACGAGCTGCGGTACCTGGGGTATATCGTCAATGAGAATGGGCTCAGCGTGGATCCAGAGAAGATCCAGGGGATCTTGGATCTGCCACGACCGACGAACGTCTCCGGCGTTAGGCGAATTATAGGGATGGTCTCTTGGTATCGCCGATTCGTTCCAGATTTCTCCACTCTTATCGCCCCCATGACTGGTCTCTTGAAGAAGGGAAAGAAGTGCGACTGGGATTCGAAATGCGAAAATTCTTTCCGGAAGGTCAAGGAACGCTTGGTGACGGCACCTATCCTTTCTTGCCCGGACTATTCTTTGCCTTTTGTCGTCCAGACAGACGCCTCAGACTACGGCCTGGGCGCTGTTCTGTCCCAGGAGCACCCCGAAGGCGAAAAGGTCATCAGTTATCTCAGTCGATCACTAAACCCTGCCGAACGGAAGTATACGACAACAGAAAAGGAATGTCTTGCGGTCATATGGGCGGTCGAAAAATTACGGCCTTACATCGAGGGAGTCCAGTTCACCGTCATCACCGACCATCATTCTCTGCTCTGGTTGCATCGACTGAAAGACCCCCGAGGTCGTCTAGCGCGGTGGGCTGTACGCTTACAGCAATTTGAATTCGAGATGGTACATCGGAAGGGCAAGGACAACGCTGTGCCTGATGCCTTGTCGCGCGCCCTTACGGAGGAGAGCCCTATCGTTGGATGCATCGACGAACCTCATGATAAATGGTGGGACCGCATGAGGACTGTGGTACCAACGAACCCGAAGAAATTCGCGAGCTGGAGGGTCCTGGACGGGGTCCTTTATAAGAAGGCTCGATTACCATATCCTGCACTGGCGAACGAACAGGATCGCTGGAGGGAAGTCATTCCCAAGCCGAAGCGGAAGGAGGTACTGCGGAATGGCCATGACGAACGAGGCCTCGTAGGGGTCAAGAAAACCGCACATTTCCTGGCGAGCCCTGGGAAATGCTGTGCGTGGACTTCATAGGACCCCTACCCCGCTCGTCAAGCGGCCATACGTATATACTTACCGTAGTCGACTACTTCAGTAAGTATACGCTGCTTTTTCCGCTACGATCGGCCACGGCATCGGCACTAGTGAAAACGATGGAAGAGTCAGTTTTTCTGCTATTTGGGGTCCCAAAGTGGGTCGTATGCGACAACGGAGTTCAATTTCGCAGCAAGCAATTCAGCGAGCTGGCCAAGTCCTACGGAGCGACGCTGAGCTTCACCGCAAGGTACCACCCTCAGGCAAACCCTTCGGAGAGGGTCAACCAAGTGGTGAAAACTATGCTCAAAGCGTATGTCGGAGAAAATCATCGCACTTGGGCCAGTCATCTCCAGAAGATTGCTTGCGTCATACGTACCTCGGTCCACGAGGCTACTAAGCTTACTCCGTACTACGTACTATTCGGGAGGGAGATGCGACAGAGAGGGGATGGTTCGCCGCTACCTGAAGATGGAGTGTTGGCCGAGCGCAACGACGATTTAGGAGCTCGGGAGGAGGCCAGAGAGGTCCTCTACAAGGACGTGAGGGATAGGTTGGCCAAAGCAGCGCAACGAAGCTCCAGGACTTATAATTTGCGACGTCGTCCAAAAGAATATGACATAGGAGATGTAGTCTGGAAAAAGAATTATGTAATCTCGGATGCAGCTGGACATTTCGCGGCTAAGCTAGCCCCTAAATTCATCGGGCCCTTCCACATCAGTAAAAAGGTCTCCAACGTGGCGTATCAACTACGAGATGTGGATGGCAAGGACCTCGGCGTTTGGCACGTAAAGGACTTGAAGAGCTATCGAGACGGGAGTGAGCCTTCGGAGTCGTAATCGCCGAATAACGTATTTTTTTTTTTAATTTTTTTTTTGGTTAGCTAGTTTAGGGTCGATTTAGGTACGTCGTCGGAAACGGCATATTACCGGTTGTAAGTGAAATGAGGTCGAAATGAAAAACAATCGGTTTCGAATTCTTTAATTTGTTTTCTTCTTTTCTTTTTTTGGTACAGAATTTTACCGGTTAGTGAGTTAGTTAGGCTTAAGATACCGTTAGCAGTCGGGGTTTCGCGGTAGAATTAGTAAGGGACCGGACTACGCGGGTTAGTTACGTAAGTTAGGTTTAAGTATGTGTAGACCGATAAAGAAAATTACGGAAAGGGAAATCATCTTCACGCGCGTCGAATTTAGTGAAAAAAGGAAAAAAAAAACGTCGACGAAATTTTCTGAAGAAAATTTCTTCGAAGTTGGGGTGGGATTATTATACCTGCTTTTTGAAGGGGGTGCCAACTGGGGGAAATCACGCTCACCCTACATTTTTCGCTGAAGGGGGTCCTTAGGGGCTTCCATGGCCCGACCCAGAGCCTCCAAGGCAGATCGCCACAGTACCTAAAAAGGAAGCAGAAAAGTTCAGTACAGCTATCACAGGAGGGGCAAAGGAAAAGGGAGACACGAGGAAGACACAGGGAAAACAAACACACGGACAAGGGGAGCCACCCCAACGCACAACACCGCCCAACAGGTTCCAAACAAATCCACAACAAACACCAACATAACCCCAAAACGAGTTCCCGCCTAATTCTCTCGGAACTCCATGTTCCCGTAGGAATGAACCGGCACAATCGGTGCAGGGGTTCGTAAACCGGCCTGTACACTTGAGACCGCGGCTCGGGGTCACGAAAAAACGAAAGAAATTGGCCTTACAACGGGCGGAGCGCCAGTCGGCCAAAACGCGAAAAATATCCCGAAAATCCCTATGGGATTGATCGGAGCCGGGAGAATCAGGGGCGGGGAACTCATTTCACTCGCGTATCGGACGGAAAATTCTTTAAATCGCGCGAAATCCACGGAAATTGTTCACCTGTCAGATGACAGGTGAACGACTCAAAAACTCACGGAAAAACAATTCCTGAGGACCACGACACCTTTCCCCGGAGAAATCGACGGTCGCGGTTCCGGCAGAGCGCGCGAGATGGGCCAAAAAGCGTCGCTAATAGTAGAACTAGCGACGACACTTTTTGGTCAATCAAAACTTTAGATTCGGCGCAACGATGGCCGACGATCGCAGACAAATCGCCATTAAAAACTTTCCCACTATGCACCTTTTTCTCAAAATTACACCCGCTGGATAAGAGAGGGAACACTTTGAGAGCTGGATAATGGGGTCCCGAATTGCCCCGATTAATCCCCCTCTTATCCAGGACGCTGATTCGGTCGCTATCAGCGTCAAAACGCGCCATAACATCGCACAAAAATCGGGTATAAAAGAGGCGATTTCCCATAATCGTCCTCTTTTTTGGCTGTCGATCTTCACGAGTAGAACTCACGCAAGTTATTCCTTTAAATTTACAAAATACCGCTAGGAGAACGGTTAGGGAAGTCCCGGGAGTAAAGTTCCGAAGCTAGCTCGCGATCAATTCTACTATCGTGTTAAATAGGGAACGCGTTTAATTCCACTCGCGGAAAAAGTGTTTACGATTTGCAGGTAGAAGTGGGAGTCGCAGATTTTGGATCGATTTTCGGAGCAATCTGGACTGCCCACCCACTCTGCATCTGCCCGAGAAACACAGGAGGGGCACCTTGGTCCCGTTTCACCACACTTCAGGAACACTAGCACTTCCCACAGGGCACCTCACCAATTTGCCGGCTCCTTGGTCAACAGAAATCACCTTCCAGACACCAAATTTTTCTTACCTGAGGCAACGTCCGGCGGCTGAGACGTCCCACGACGCAGCGCAGGATCCCCCCTGGACTGTCCGGCAGCGTTCCCGAGGATCTGGAAGAGAAGGGAGAGTAAATTTTAGGATTGATTCCAGGTTTGATTAGATTATTTTACTTACCTTCGTGTTTACCTTCCGTGGAGTGACAGCTGTGCAAAAGTTGAGTTAAAGCGACCAGCTAAATTGGAAGGGCGATCGCACGTGTAGTACTAGAGCGTACTAGAGGGGCTACATAAGCGGAGTGCGATATTCGGTGGGTTACTTCCAATTCATAGAGCGGCGTAATTCGTTTGTGAGCGACGAATAAAATCGGTGAATTGACAGGACTTAACGTTCCAAGGGTAAAAATTCAATTATTCGGTGGTCAGAAGTCGACCTGTAGGCGCAAGATTTTTCCTTCCAATATAGCGAAGAGTTTAGATGACAGGTTTCGGTTGTTGTTCTATTCGAAGGAACAAATTGTAGTACGAGTCGGCGGAAAAAAGTAAACGTTCTCAGTTCAGGCGAAGATCTTTCGATTTGAAAGAAATCTATCGGTTGGTTGAAGTTAGAAGCAGTTCGTGGTAGTGATTTCAAATTAATTAGTATTACCTGGTTCGGTAGTAGCGTCAGGTAGACGGGATAATATTTATCGGGGTTCGACTAAATATTTTCGTTATCCGCCCGTGTGTGATTTGCGATAGAATTCACTGCAGGGAAGAGGTCTACTTCTGCAGGACTTAATTCCGACAGGGTATTTGAGGAGTCGGTTCAGGTCAGTGGAACCCTGGAGCTTGGTCGGTCCCAGCGAGGACAAGGGGGTGGGTTATTTTGTTTTTTTAGGTACTATTCCAGAAGTCGTGTGAGCGGACGTTACTTGTGGATTTCATAAGGCCAATTAGTCCCCAGCCGATAAACGAAGAACTCCTACTTACACCTAGCCAAATCTAACACCTCGGAAGCAACATCAAGTCAGACAAGCGACGACAGGACTAAATTAGATTAAATTACAACTAATAATATCCGCTTAAACAATTATAAATATTAACAGGAACTTATTAGCTAGGGCTTATTCTAGATTGGACAAGTTTGGTAATTATTACATCTGCCTTTAGTTTTGAACAATTATTCAGCTAGTTACAAATCCCTCAGATTTGGTTAGGGAATATTTTCTCGATTTCATTATAATACAAGGTCTAATTCCTATTCGGTTTGCCAATGTACCGCCTTCTTAATGTTTAAAATTTTTAACCTTTTGTGATTTCATACCACTTTGATCATTGAATTTCGATACATTACTTGTAAATTTCCTTTGCTTAATATCCTAGTTTTGGTAGTATAACGACGATTTCCTACCCTTCCTGCCAGTCGTTCGCCCATTAAGTGGGTTAATAATTATATTATAGTACTACCTGTTCTTATTGAAAGCTATAGCCTTGAACTACTTCATTGTGCCAGCTTTTCCCAGCTATTAGAGTTCACATTTCTTTTTTTATTCGATAATCTCCTTCGAGTTAGCTACTACTCTCTGTACTATCTTTGGTGTACGAGGTGTACGTCGGGATTCGCCCATTATAATTAGTAAAACTATTATTGTGAGAGTTACCTATTCCCAAGGTTGTTTGATATTCGAGAGTGGTCTCGACTGAGTGTCTCGACACTGTAGTATTACCTGTCGTCCCGAGAATTTTCTTGTATTCGATATTGGCGAAAGTATTCCTAAATATAATTACAAAGCATATAGTCGCTAGGGGAAATAGTGCTTCGTTTTCGTACGTTCCGTGAGAGGTGTTGGAACGCCCGTTCCTCGGTTCGAGGAGGCCAATCTAATTTGGGAGTGCCGTCTTGTATGTGACCTGGCTGGAGGAACCAGTGGTCAACGGAATTTGTAGTGGCTGTCTTGGTAGTTCCGAGGAAGATTATCGCGAAAGGCTGGGCCTCATTTTATTTTACAATTTTACCTATTTTGTTCTTTTGCAAATTTATTATTATTTTCTTTAATTTCTTTTTTTTCTTTTCATTTCTTCTTTTTTTGTTTTGATCCTGCAAACCCAATTTTTATTTAACCCTTCCCAATTTCAATACCCTACCCAATTTATTACCTTTTTTTTCTTTTATTTTTTTGGTTATCATATTTTTAATTTATTTTTATTTTTATTTTATTTTTTTTTTTGCATAATCATTTTGTTTCATATTGATTATTTAGCTTCATTTTCGATAGGTTACCCGCATTGTTAATTTCTTTATTGATTGTACAACCTTTTTTTTATTGTAAATTAAAACTGTACAAATTAGAAGTTACTGCTTTGTTGATTTCCCCATCCTCGTTGGCACCTACCTCGGCATTTTCGGGAATTGTGTGGATATCGGTTTCGTGGTTTGGGCCGAGAGATGAAGAGAAAAACCACGTGGCGCCCATTAGATTCCGATTGACGGAATACAAATCTACCCCGCCCTTCCCGTCTGAGCTAGCGGCACCATTGTCGCGGCGGGACCCAACCCAGTGTCGGCACGGGTTGAGGAAAAGGGTCGTAACAATTTGGGCAGCTCGGTGCTGGAGTGGTACTGGAGTGAGCCCTATAGCAAAATCTCGAAATATAAGCCAGCAGGGGCGGGTTTTTTGCGTCTGCGCATCTAGTAGGCCTACTAAGAGCCGATATACGTGAACATACTTGCGGAAAAGCCCTTAATTAAGAAGATAATTTTTTAAATATTTACTTGGGCTGATCGGTACTGGAGTGGTACTGGAATGAACTCAGGACACATAGGACTCAGGACTCAGGACTCACAGGACTCACAGGACTCACAGGACTCACAGGACTCAGGACTCAGGACTCAGGAATCACAGGACTCACAAGACTCAGGACTCACAGGACTCAGGATTCAGAACTCACAGGACTCACAGGACTCACAAGACTCAGGACTCACAGGACTCACAAGACTCAGGACTCACAGGACTCACAGGACTCACAAGACTCAGAAGGACTCACAAGACTCAGGAATCAGGACTCACATCACTCACAGGACTCACAGGACTCACAGGACTCAGGACTCAGGACTCACAGGACTCACAGGACTCACAGGACTCAGGACTCAGGACTCAGGACTCACAGGACTCACAGGACTTACAGGACTCACAGGACTCAGGACTCAGGACTCACAGGACTCAGGACTCAGGACTGACAAGACTCAGGACTCACAGGACTCACAGGATTCACAGAACTCAGGACTCAGGACTCACAGGACTCAAAGGACCCACAGGACTCAGGACTCAGGACTCACAGTACTCACAGGACTCAGGACTCACAGGGCTCAGGACTCACAGGACTCACAGGTCTCGGGACTCAGGACTTACAGGACTCACAGGACTCACAGGACTCACAGGACTCAGGACTCAGGACTCACAGGACTCATAGGACTCGCAAGACTCACAGGACTCAAGACTCACAGGACTCAGGACTCACGACTAACAGGACTCACAGGACTCAGGACTCACAGGACTCACAGGACTCCCAGGACTCTCAGGACTCAGGACTCAGGACTCACAGGACTCACAGAACTCACAGGACTCACAGGACTCATAGGACTCTCAGGACTCAGGACTCACAGGAGTCACAGGACTCAGGACTCACAGGTCTCGGGACTCACAAGACTCACAGGACTCAGGACTCAGGACTCAGGACTCACAGGACTCACAGGACTCACAGGACTCGGGACTCAGGACTCACAGGACTCACAGGACTCACAGGACTCACATGACTCACAGGACTCAGGACTCACAGGACTCACAGGACTCACAGGACCCAGGACTCACAGGACTCACAGGACTCAGGACTCAGGACTCACAGGACTCACAGGACTCAGGACTCAGGACTGACAAGACTCAGGACTCACAGGACTCACAGAACTCAGGACTCAGGACTCACAGGACTCACAGGACTCACAGGACTCAGGACTCAGGACTCACATGACTCAGGACTCACAGGACTCAGGACTCAGGACTCACAGGTCTTGGGACTCACAAGACTCACAGGACTCAGGACTCAGGACTCACAGGACTCACAGGACTCACAGGACTCAGGACTCAGGACTCAGGACTCACAGGACTCACAGGACTCACAGGACTCACAGGACTCAGGACTCACAGGACTCACAGGACTCAGGACTCAGGTCTCACAGGACTTACAAGACTCAGGACTCACAGGACTCGCAGGACTCACAGGACTCAGGACTCAGGACTCACAGGACTCACAGGACTCACAAGACTCAGGACTCACAGGACTCACAGGACGCAGGACTCAGGACTCACAGGACTCACAAGACTCAGGACTCACAGGACTCAGGCCTCAGGACTCACAAGACTCACAGGACTCACAGGACTCAGGACTCAGGACTCAGAGGACTCACAGGACTCACCGGACTCACAGGACTCAGGAGTCAGGACTCACAGGACTCAGGAGTCAGGACTCACAGGACTCACAGGACTCACAGGACTCAGGACTCAGGACTCAGGACTCACAAGACTCAGGACTCACAGGACTCACAGGACTCAGGACTCAGGACTCACAGGACTCACAGGATTCACAAGACTCAGGACTCACAGGACTCACAGGACTCACAGGACGCAGGACTCAGGACTCACAGGACTCACAAGACTCAGGACTCACAGGACTCACAGGACTCAGGACTCAGGACTCAGGACTCAGGACTCACAGGACTCACAAGATTCAGGACTCAGGACTCAGGACTCAGGACTCACAGGACTCACAGGACTCAGGACTCAGGACTCACAGGACTCACAGGACTCACAGGACACACAGGACTCAGGACTCAGGACTCACAGGACTCACAGGACTCACAGGACTCACAGGACTCAGGACTCACAGGACTCAGGACTCAGGACTCACAGGACTCACAGGACTCACAGGACTCACAGGACTCAGGACTCACAGGACTCAGGACTCAGGAATCACAGGACTCACAGGACTCACAAGACTCAGGACTCACAGGACTCACAGGACGCAGGACTCAGGACTCACAGGACTCACAAGACTCAGGACTCACAGGACTCACAGGACTCAGGACTCAGGACTCAGGACTCACAGGACTCACAGGACTCACAAGGTTCAGGACTCAGGACTCAGGACTCACAGGACTCACAGGACTCAGGACTCAGGACTCACAGGACTCACAGGACTCACAGGACACACAGGACTCAGGACTCAGGACTCACAGGACTCACAGGACTCACAGGACTCAGGAGTCACAGGACTCAGGACTCAGGACTCACAGGACTCACAGGACTCACAGGACTCACAGGACTCAGGACTCACAGGACTCACAGGACTCACAGGACTCACAGGAATCAGGGCTCAGGACTCAGGACTCACAGGACTCACAGGACTCACAGGACTCACAGGACTCAGGACTCAGGACTCACAGCACTCACAGGACTCACAGGACTCACAGGACTCAGAGGACACACAGGACTCAGGACTCAGGACTCACAGGACTCACAGGACTCACAGGACTCACAGGACTCAGGACTCACAGGACTCACAGGACTCACAGGACTCAGGACTCAGGACTCACAGGCCTCACAGGACTCACAGGACTCACAGGACTCAGGACTCACAGGACTCAGGACTCAGGACTAACAGGCCTCAGAGGACTCACAGGACTCACAGGACTCAGGACTCACAGGACTCACAGGACTCACAGGACTCACAGGAATCAGGGCTCAGGACTCAGGACTCACAGGACTCACAGGACTCACAGGACTCAGGACTCACAGCACTCACAGGACTCACAGGACTCAGGACTCAGGACTCACAGGACTCAGGACTCACAGGATTCAGGACTCACAGGACTCACAGGACTCAGGAGTCAGGACTCAGGACTCAGGACTCACAAGACTCAGGACTCACAGGACTCACAGGACTCACAGGACTCACAGGACTCAGGACTCAGAACTCAGGACTCACAGGACTCACAGGACTCAGGACTCAGGACTCACAGGACTCACAGGACTCAGGACTCACAGGACTCACAGAACTCACAGGACTCACAGGACTCACAGGACTCAGGACTCAGGACTCACAGGACTCACAGGACTCACAGGACTCACAAGACTCAGGACTCACAGGACTCACAGGACTCAGGACTCACAGGACTCAGGACTCAGGACTCACAGGACTCACAGGACTCACAGGACTCACAGGACTCAGGACTCACAGGACTCACAGGACTCACACGACTCAGGACTCAGGACTCACAGGACTCACAGAACTCACAGGATTCACAGCACTCAGGACTCAGCACTCACAGGACTCACAGGACTCACAGGACTCACAGGACTCACAAGACTCAGGACTCACAGGACTCACAGGACTCAGGACTCAGGACTCACAGAACTCACAGGACTCACAGGACTCACAGGACTCACAGGACTCAGGACTCAGGTCTGACAGGACTCACAGGACTCACAGGACTCAGGACTCAGGACTCACAGGACTCACAGGACTCACAGGACTCAGGACTCAGGACTCACAGGACTCACAGGACTCACAAGACTCACAGGACTCACAGGACTCAGGACTCACAGGACTCACAGGACTCACAGGTCTCACAGGACTCACAGGACTCACAGGACTCTGGACTCAGGACTCACAGGACTCACAGAACTCACAGCACTCACAGCACTCAGGACTCAGCACTCACAGGACTCACAGGACTCACAGAACTCACAGGACTCAGGACTCAGCACTCACAGGACTCACAGGACTCACAGGACTCACAGGACTCAGGACTCAGGACTCACAGGACTTACAGGACTCACAGGATTCAGGACTCACAGGACTCAGGACTCAGGACTCACAGGACTCACAGGACTCACAGGACTCACAGGACTCAGGACTCAGGACTCACAGGACTCACAGGACTCAGGACTGAGGACTCACAGGACTCATAGGACTCACAGGACTCACAGGAATCAGGACTCAGGACTCAGGACTCACAGGACTCACAGGACTCACAGGACTCAAGACTCACAGGACTCAGGACTCACGACTAACAGGACTCACAGGACTCAGGACTCACAGGACTCACAGGACTCCCAGGACTCTCAGGACTCAGGACTCAGGACTCACAGGACTCACAGAACTCACAGGACTCACAGGACTCATAGGACTCTCAGGACTCAGGACTCACAGGAGTCACAGGACTCAGGACTTACAGGTCTCGGGACTCACAAGACTCACAGGACTCAGGACTCAGGACTCACAGGACTCACAGGACTCACAAGACTCGGGACTCAGGACTCACAGGACTCACAGGACTCACAAGACTCACATGACTCACAGGACTCAGGACTCACAGGACTCACAGGACTCACAGGACCCAGGACTCACAGGACTCACAGGACTCAGGACTCAGGACTCACAGGACTCACAGGACTCAGGACTCAGGACTGACAAGACTCAGGACTCACAGGACTCACAGAACTCAGGACTCAGGACTCACAGGACTCACAGGACTCACAGGACTCAGGACTCAGGACTCACATGACTCAGGACTCACAGGACTCAGGACTCAGGACTCACAGGTCTTGGGGCTCACAAGACTCACAGGACTCAGGACTCAGGACTCACAGGACTCACAGGACTCACAGGACTCAGGACTCAGGACTCACAGGACTCACAGGACTCACAGGACTCAGGACTCAGGACTCACATGACTCAGGACTCACAGGACTCAGGACTCAGGACTCACAGGTCTTGGGACTCACAAGACTCACAGGACTCAGGACTCAGGACTCACAGGACTCACAGGACTCACAGGACTCACAGGACTCAGGACTCAGGTCTCACAGGACTCACAGGACTCACAAGACTCAGGACTCACAGGACTCACAGGACGCAGGACTCAGGACTCACAGGACTCACAAGACTCAGGACTCACAGGACTCACAGGACTCAGGCCTCAGGACTCACAAGACTCACAGGACTGACAGGACTCAGGACTCAGGACTCAGAGGACTCACAGGACTCACAGGACTCACAGGACTCAGGAGTCAGGACTCACAGGACTCAGGAGTCAGGACTCACAGGACTCACATGACTCACAGGACTCAGGACTCAGGACTCAGGTCTCACAGGACTCACAAGACTCAGGACTCACAGGACTCACAGGACTCAGGACTCAGGACTCACAGGACTCACAGGACTCACAGGATTCACAAGACTCAGGACTCACAGGACGCAGGACTCAGGACTCACAGGACTCACAAGACTCAGGACTCACAGGACTCACAGGACTCAGGACTCAGGACTCAGGACTCAGGACTCAGGACTCAGGACTCACAGGACTCACAGGACTCACAAGATTCAGGACTCAGGACTCAGGACTCAGGACTCACAGGACTCACAGGACTCAGGACTCAGGACTCACAGGACTCACAGGACTCACAGGACACACAGGACTCAGGACTCAGGACTCACAGGACTCACAGGACTCACAGGACTCACAGGACTCAGGACTCACAGGACTCAGGACTCAGGACTCACAGGACTCACAGGACTCACAGGACTCACAGGACTCACAGTACTCAGGACTCACAGGACTCAGGACTCAGGAATCACAGGACTCACAGGACTCACAAGACTCAGGACTCACAGGGCTCACAGGACTCACAGGACTCAGGACTCAGGACTCACAGGACTCACAGGATTCACAAGACTCAGGACTCACAGGACTCACAGGACGCAGGACTCAGGACTCACAGGACTCACAAGACTCAGGACTCACAGGACTCACAGGACTCACAGGACTCACAGGACTCACAGGACTCAGGACTCAGGACTCACAGGACTCACAAGATTCAGGACTCAGGACTCAGGACTCAGGACTCACAGGACTCACAGGACTCAGGACTCAGGACTCACAGGACTCACAGGACTCACAGGACACACAGGACTCAGGACTCAGGACTCACAGGACTCACAGGACTCACAGGACTCACAGCACTCAGGACTCACAGGACTCAGGACTCAGGACTCACAGGACTCACAGGACTCACAGGACTCAGGACTCACAGGACTCAGGACTCAGGAATCACAGGACTCACAGGACTCACAAGACTCAGGACTCACAGGACTCACAGGACGCAGGACTCAGGACTCACAGGACTCACAAGACTCAGGACTCACAGGACTCACAGGACTCAGGACTCAGGACTCAGGACTCAGGACTCACAGGACTCACAGGACTCACAAGGTTCAGGACTCAGGACTCAGGACTCACAGGACTCACAGGACTCAGGACTCAGGACTCACAGGACTCACAGGACTCACAGGACACACAGGACTCAGGACTTAGGACTCACAGGACTCACAGGACTCACAGGACTCAGGACTCACAGGACTCAGGACTCACAGGACTCACAGGACTCACAGGACTCACAGGACTCAGGACTCACAGGACTCACAGGACTCACAGGACTCACAGGAATCAGGGCTCAGGACTCAGGACTCACAGGACTCACAGGACTCACAGGACTCAGGACTCAGGACTCACAGCACTCACAGGACTCACAGGACTCACAGGACTCAGAGGACACACAGGAATCAGGACTCAGGACTCACAGGACTCACAGGACTCACAGGACTCACAGGACTCAGGACTCACAGGACTCACAGGACTCACAGGACTCAGGACTCAGGACTCACAGGCCTCACAGGACTCACAGGACTCACAGGACTCAGGACTCACAGGACTCACAGGACTCAGGACTCAGGACTCACAGGCCTCAGAGGACTCACAGGACTCACAGGACTCAGGACTCACAGGACTCACAGGACTCACAGGACTCACAGGAATCAGGGCTCAGGACTCAGGACTCACAGGACTCACAGGACTCACAGGACTCAGGACTCACAGCACTCACAGGACTCAGGACTCAGGACTCACAGGACTCAGGACTCACAGGATTCAGGACTCACAGGACTCACAGGACTCACAGGACTCAGGAGTCAGGACTCAGGACTCAGGACTCACAAGACTCAGGACTCACAGGACTCACAGGACTCACAGGACTCACAGGACTCAGGACTCAGAACTCAGGACTCACAGGACTCACAGGACTCAGGACTCAGGACTCACAGGACTCACAGGACTCAGGACTCACAGGACTCACAGAACTCACAGGACTCACAGGACTCACAGGACTCAGGATTCAGGACTCACAGGACTCACAGGACTCACAGGACTCACAAGACTCAGGACTCACAGGACTCACAGGACTCAGGACTCACAGGACTCAGGACTCACAGGACTCACAGGACTCACAGGACTTACAGGACTCAGGACTCACAAGACTCACAGGACTCACACGACTCAGGACTCAGGACTCACAGGACTCACAGAACTCACAGGATTCACAGCACTCAGGACTCAGCACTCACAGGACTCACAGGACTCACAAGACGCAGGACTCACAGGACTCACAGGACTCAGGACTCAGGACTCACAGAACTCACAGGACTCACAGGACTCACAGGACTCACAGGACTCACAGGACTCAGGACTCAGGTCTGACAGGACTCACAGGACTCACAGGACTCAGGACTCAGGACTCACAGGACTCACAGGACTCACAGGACTCAGGACTCAGGACTCACAGGACTCACAGGACTCACAAGACTCACAGGACTCACAGGACTCAGGACTCACAGGACTCACAGGACTCACAGGTCTCACAGGTCTCACAGGACTCACAGGACTCTGGACTCAGGACTAACAGGACTCACAGAACTCACAGCACTCACAGCACTCAGGACTCAGCACTCACAGGACTCACAGGACTCACAGAACTCACAGGACTCAGGACTCAGCACTCACAGGACTCACAGGACTCACAGGACTCACAGGACTCAGGACTCAGGACTCACAGGACTCACAGGACTCACAGGACTCAGGACTCACAGGACTCAGGACTCAGGACTCACAGGACTCACAGGACTCACAGGACTCACAGGACTCAGGACTCAGGACTCACAGGACTCACAGGACTCAGGACTGAGGACTCACAGGACTCATAGGACTCACAGGACTCACAGGAATCAGGACTCAGGACTCAGGACTCACAGGACTCACAGGACTCAAGACTCACAGGACTCAGGACTCACGACTAACAGGACTCACAGGACTCAGGACTCACAGGACTCACAGGACTCCCAGGACTCTCAGGACTCAGGACTCAGGACTCACAGGACTCACAGAACTCACAGGACTCACAGGACTCATAGGACTCTCAGGACTCAGGACTCACAGGAGTCACAGGACTCAGGACTCAGGACTCACAGGTCTCGGGACTCACAAGACTCACAGGACTCAGGACTCAGGACTCACAGGACTCACAGGACTCACAGGACTCGGGACTCAGGACTCACAGGACTCACAGGACTCACAGGACTCACATGACTCACAGGACTCAGGACTCACAGGACTCACAGGACTCACAGGACCCAGGACTCACAGGACTCACAGGACTCAGGACTCAGGACTCACAGGACTCACAGGACTCAGGACTGACAAGACTCAGGACTCACAGGACTCACAGAACTCAGGACTCAGGACTCACAGGACTCACAGGACTCACAGGACTCAGGACTCAGGACTCACATGACTCAGGACTCACAGGACTCACAGGACTCAGGACTCACAGGTCTTGGGACTCACAAGACTCACAGGACTCAGGACTCAGGACTCACAGGACTCACAGGACTCAGGACTCAGGACTCAGGACTCACAGGACTCACAGGACTCACAGGACTCAGGAGTCAGGACTCACAGGACTCACAGGACTCAGGACTCAGGTCTCACAGGACTTACAAGACTCAGGACTCACAGGACTCGCAGGACTCACAGGACTCAGGACTCAGGACTCACAGGACTCACAGGACTCACAAGACTCAGGACTCACAGGACTCACAGGACGCAGGACTCAGGACTCACAGGACTCACAAGACTCAGGACTCACAGGACTCACAGGACTCAGGCCTCAGGACTCACAAGACTCACAGGACTCACAAGATTCAGGACTCAGGACTCAGGACTCAGGACTCACAGGACTCAGAGGACTCAGGACTCAGGACTCACAGGACTCACAGGACTCACAGGACACACAGGACTCAGGACTCAGGACTCACAGGACTCACAGGACTCACAGGACTCAGGACTCACAGGACTCAGGACTCAGGACTCACAGGACTCACAGGACTCACAGGACTCACAGGACTCAGGACTCACAGGACTCAGGACTCAGGAATCACAGGACTCACAGGACTCACAAGACTCAGGACTCACAGGACTCACAGGACGCAGGACTCAGGACTCACAGGACTCACAAGACTCAGGACTCACAGGACTCACAGGACTCAGGACTCAGGACTCACAGGACTCACAGGACTCACAAGGTTCAGGACTCAGGACTCAGGACTCAGGACTCACAGGACTCACAGGACTCAGGACTCAGGACTCACAGGACTCACAGGACTCACAGGACTCACAGGACTCAGGACTCACAGGACTCAGGACTCAGGAATCACAGGACTCACAGGACTCACAGGACTCACAGGATTCAGGACTCACAGGACTCACAGGACTCACAGGAATCAGGGCTCAGGACTCAGGACTCACAGGACTCACAGGACTCACAGGACTCAGGACTCAGGACTCACAGCACTCACAGGACTCACAGGACTCACAGGACTCACAGGACTCAGAGGACACACAGGACTCAGGACTCAGGACTCACAGGACTCACAGGACTCACAGGACTCACAGGACTCAGGACTCACAGGACTCACAGGACTCACAGGACTCAGGACTCAGGACTCACAGGCCTCACAGGACTCACAGGACTCACAGGACTCAGGACTCACAGGACTCACAGGACTCAGGACTCAGGACTCACAGGACTCAGGACTCACAGGACTCACAGGACTCACAGGAATCAGGGCTCAGGACTCAGGACTCACAGGACTCACAGGACTCACAGGACTCAGGACTCACAGCACTCACAGGACTCACAGGACTCAGGACTCAGGACTCACAGGACTCAGGACTCACAGGATTCAGGACTCACAGGACTCACAGGACTCACAGGACTCAGGAGTCAGGACTCAGGACTCAGGACTCACAAGACTCAGGACTCACAGGACTCACAGGACTCACAGGACTCAGGACTCAGAACTCAGGACTCACAGGACTCACAGGACTCAGGACTCAGGACTCACAGGACTCACAGGACTCAGGACTCACAGGACTCACAGAACTCACAGGACTCACAGGACTCACAGGACTCAGGACTCAGGACTCACAGGACTCACAGGACTCACAGGACTCACAGGACTCAGGACTCACAGGACTCACAGGACTCAGGACTCACAGGACTCAGGACTCAGGACTCACAGGACTCACAGGACTCACAGGACTCAGGACTCAGGACTCACAGGACTCACAGGACTCACACGACTCAGGACTCAGGACTCACAGGACTCACAGAACTCACAGGATTCACAGCACTCAGGACTCAGCACTCACAGGACTCACAGGACTCACAAGACTCAGGACTCACAGGACTCACAGGACTCACAGGACTCAGGACTCAGGACTCACAGAACTCACAGGACTCACAGGACTCACAGGACTCACAGGACTCACAGGACTCAGGACTCAGGTCTGACAGGACTCACAGGACTCAGGACTCAGGACTCACAGGACTCACAGGACTCACAGGACTCAGGACTCAGGACTCACAGGACTCACAGGACTCACAAGACTCACAGGACTCACAGGACTCAGGACTCACAGGACTCACAGGACTCACAGGACTCACAGGACTCAGGACTCACAGGACTCAGGACTCAGGACTCACAGGACTCACAGGACTCACAGGACTTACAGGACTCAGGACTCACAGGACTCACAGGTCTCACAGGACTCACAGGACTCACAGGACTCTGGACTCAGGACTCACAGGACTCACAGAACTCACAGCACTCACAGCACTCAGGACTCAGCACTCACAGGACTCACAGGACTCACAGAACTCACAGGACTCAGGACTCAGCACTCACAGGACTCACAGGACTCACAGGACTCAGGACTCAGGACTCACAGGACTCACAGGACTCACAGGACTCAGGACTCACAGGACTCAGGACTCAGGACTCACAGGACTCACAGGACTCACAGGACTCACAGGACTCAGGACTCAGGACTCACAGGCCTCACAGGACTCACAGGACTCAGGACTGAGGACTCACAGGACTCATAGGACTCACAGGACTCACAGGAATCAGGACTCAGGACTCAGGACTCACAGGACTCACAGGACTCAGGACTCAGGACTCACAGGACTCACAGGACTCACAGGACTCACAGGAATCAGGACTCAGGACTCACAAGACTCACAGAACTCACAGGACTCACTGGACTCAGGACTCAGGACTCACAGGACTCACACGACTCAGGACTCACAGGACTCACAGGAGGAGGAATTTTTTAAATATTTATTTGGGCAGCTCGGTACTGGAGTGGTACTGGAGTGAGCCCTATAGCAAAATCTCGAAATATAAGCCAGCAGGGGCGGGTTTTTCGCGTCTACGCACCTAGAGGGCCTACTAAGAGCCGATATACGTGAACATACTTGCAGAGGAGTCCTTAATTGAGAAGACAATTTTGTAAATATTTATTTGGGCAGCTTGGTACTGGAGTGGTACTGGAGTGAGCCCTATAGCAAAATCTCGAAATATAAGCCAGCAGGGGCGGGTTTTTTGCAACTGCGCATCTAGTAGGCCTACTAAGACCCTATATACGTGAACATACTTGTGGAGGAGCCCTTAATTAAGAAGATAATTTTTTAAATATTTACTTGGGCTGCTCGGTACTGGAGCGGTACTGGAATGAACTCAGGACACACAGGACTCAGGACTCAGGACTCACAGGACTCACAGGACTCACAGGACTCACAGGACTCAGGACTCAGGACTCACAGGACTCACAAGACTCACGACTCACAGGACTCAGGACTCAGAACTCACAGGACTCACAGGACTCACAGGACTCACAAGACTCAGGACTCACAGGACTCACAAGACTCAGAATGACTCACAGGACTCAGGACTCAGGACTCACAGGACTCACAGGACTCACAGGACTCACAGGACTCAGGACTCACAGGACTCAGGACTCACAGGACTCAGGACTCAGGACTCACAGGACTCACAGGTCTCGGGACTCACAGGACTTACAGGACTCAGGACCCAGAACTCACAGGACTCACAGGACTCACAGGACTCGGGACTCAGGACTCAGGACTCACAGGACTCACAGGACTCAGGACTCAGGACTCACTGGACTCACAGGACAAACAGGACTCACAGGACTCAGGACTCAGGACTCACAGGACTCACAGGACTTACACGACTCACAGGACTCAGGACTCAGGACTCACAGGACTCACAGGACTCACAGGACTCACAAGACTCAGGACTCACAGGACTCACAGGACTCAGGACTCACAGGACTCAGGACTCACAGGACTCACAGGACAAACAGGACTCACAGGACTCAGGACTCAGGACTCACAGGACTCACAGGACTTACACGACTCACAGGACTCAGGATTCAGGACTCACAGGACTCACAGGACTCACAGGACTCACAAGACTCAGGACTCACAGGACTCACAGGACTCAGGACTCACAGGACTCAGGACTCACAGGACTCACAGGACTCACAGGACTCACAGGACTCAGGACTCACAGGACTCACAGGACTCAGGACTCACAGGACTCACAGAACTCACAGGATTCACAGCACTCAGGACTCAGCACTCACAGGACTCACAGGACTCACAGGACTCACAAGACGCAGGACTCACAGGACTCACAGGACTCAGGACTCAGGACTCACAGAACTCACAGGACTCACAGGACTCACAGGACTCACAGGACTCACAGGACTCAGGACTCAGGTCTGACAGGACTCACAGGACTCACAGGACTCAGGACTCAGGACTCACAGGACTCACAGGACTCACAGGACTCAGGACTCAGGACTCACAGGACTCACAGGACTCACAAGACTCACAGGACTCACAGGACTCAGGACTCACAGGACTCACAGGACTCACAGGTCTCACAGGTCTCACAGGACTCACAGGACTCTGGACTCAGGACTAACAGGACTCACAGAACTCACAGCACTCACAGCACTCAGGACTCAGCACTCACAGGACTCACAGGACTCACAGAACTCACAGGACTCAGGACTCAGCACTCACAGGACTCACAGGACTCACAGGACTCACAGGACTCAGGACTCAGGACTCACAGGACTCACAGGACTCACAGGACTCAGGACTCACAGGACTCAGGACTCAGGACTCACAGGACTCACAGGACTCACAGGACTCAAAGGACTCAGGACTCAGGACTCACAGGACTCACAGGACTCAGGACTGAGGACTCACAGGACTCATAGGACTCACAGGACTCACAGGAATCAGGACTCAGGACTCAGGACTCACAGGACTCACAGGACTCAAGACTCACAGGACTCAGGACTCACGACTAACAGGACTCACAGGACTCAGGACTCACAGGACTCACAGGACTCCCAGGACTCCCAGGACTCTCAGGACTCAGGACTCAGGACTCACAGGACTCACAGAACTCACAGGACTCACAGGACTCATAGGACTCTCAGGACTCAGGACTCACAGGAGTCACAGGACTCAGGACTCAGGACTCACAGGTCTCGGGACTCACAAGACTCACAGGACTCAGGACTCAGGACTCACAGGACTCACAGGACTCACAGGACTCGGGACTCAGGACTCACAGGACTCACAGGACTCACAGGACTCACATGACTCACAGGACTCAGGACTCACAGGACTCACAGGACTCACAGGACCCAGGACTCACAGGACTCACAGGACTCAGGACTCAGGACTCACAGGACTCACAGGACTCAGGACTCAGGACTGACAAGACTCAGGACTCACAGGACTCACAGAACTCAGGACTCAGGACTCACAGGACTCACAGGACTCACAGGACTCAGGACTCAGGACTCACATGACTCAGGACTCACAGGACTCACAGGACTCAGGACTCACAGGTCTTGGGACTCACAAGACTCACAGGACTCAGGACTCAGGACTCACAGGACTCACAGGACTCACAGGACTCACAGGACACACAGGACTCAGGACTCAGGACTCACAGGACTCACAGGACTCACAGGACTCACAGGACTCAGGACTCACAGGACTCAGGACTCAGGACTCACAGGACTCACAGGACTCACAGGACTCAGGACTCACAGGACTCAGGACTCAGGAATCACAGGACTCACAGGACTCACAAGACTCAGGACTCACAGGACTCACAGGACGCAGGACTCAGGACTCACAGGACTCACAAGACTCAGGACTCACAGGACTCACAGGACTCAGGACTCAGGACTCACAGGACTCACAGGACTCACAAGGTTCAGGACTCAGGACTCAGGACTCAGGACTCACAGGACTCACAGGACTCAGGACTCAGGACTCACAGGACTCACAGGACTCACAGGACACACAGGACTCAGGACTCAGGACTCACAGGACTCACAGGACTCACAGGACTCACAGGACTCAGGACTCACAGGACTCAGGACTCAGGAATCACAGGACTCACAGGACTCACAGGACTCACAGGATTCAGGACTCACAGGACTCACAGGACTCACAGGAATCAGGGCTCAGGACACAGGACTCACAGGACTCACAGGACTCACAGGACTCACAGGACTCAGGACTCACAGGACTCACAGGACTCACAGGACTCAGGACTCAGGACTCACAGGCCTCACAGGACTCACAGGACTCACAGGACTCAGGACTCACAGGCCTCACAGGACTCACAGGACTCACAGGACTCAGGACTCACAGGACTCACAGGACTCAGGACTCAGGACTCACAGGACTCAGGACTCACAGGACTCACAGGACTCACAGGACTCACAGGAATCAGGGCTCAGGACTCAGGACTCACAGGACTCACAGGACTCACAGGACTCAGGACTCACAGCACTCACAGGACTCACAGGACTCAGGACTCAGGACTCACAGGACTCAGGACTCACAGGATTCAGGACTCACAGGACTCACAGGACTCACAGGACTCAGGAGTCAGGACTCAGGACTCAGGACTCAGGACTCACAAGACTCAGGACTCACAGGACTCACAGGACTCACAGGACTCAGGACTCAGAACTCAGGACTCACAGGACTCACAGGACTCAGGACTCAGGACTCACAGGACTCACAGGACTCAGGACTCACAGGACTCACAGAACTCACAGGACTCACAGGACTCACAGGACTCAGGACTCAGGACTCACAGGACTCACAGGACTCACAGGACTCACAGGACTCAGGACTCACAGGACTCACAGGACTCAGGACTCACAGGACTCAGGACTCAGGACTCACAGGACTCACAGGACTCACAGGACTCACAGGACTCAGGACTCAGGACTCACAGGACTCACAGGACTCACACGACTCAGGACTCAGGACTCACAGAACTCACAGGATTCACAGCACTCAGGACTCAGCACTCACAGGACTCACAGGACTCACAGGACTCACAGGACTCACAAGACTCAGGACTCACAGGACTCACAGGACTCACAGGACTCAGGACTCAGGACTCACAGAACTCACAGGACTCACAGGACTCACAGGACTCACAGGACTCACAGGACTCAGGACTCAGGTCTGACAGGACTCACAGGACTCAGGACTCAGGACTCACAGGACTCACAGGACTCACAGGACTCAGGACTCAGGACTCACAGGACTCACAGGACTCACAAGACTCACAGGACTCACAGGACTCAGGACTCACAGGACTCACAGGACTCACAGGACTCACAGGACTCAGGACTCACAGGACTCAGGACTCAGGACTCACAGGACTCACAGGACTCACAGGACTTACAGGACTCAGGACTCACAGGACTCACAGGTCTCACAGGACTCACAGGACTCACAGGACTCTGGACTCAGGACTCACAGGACTCACAGAACTCACAGCACTCACAGCACTCAGGACTCAGCACTCACAGGACTCACAGGACTCACAGAACTCACAGGACTCAGGACTCAGCACTCACAGGACTCACAGGACTCAGGACTCAGGACTCACAGGACTCACAGGACTCACAGGACTCAGGACTCACAGGACTCAGGACTCAGGACTCACAGGACTCACAGGACTCACAGGACTCACAGGACTCAGGACTCAGGACTCACAGGCCTCACAGGACTCACAGGACTCAGGACTGAGGACTCACAGGACTCATAGGACTCACAGGACTCACAGGAATCAGGACTCAGGACTCAGGACTCACAGGACTCACAGGACTCAGGACTCAGGACTCACAGGACTCACAGGACTCACAGGACTCACAGGAATCAGGACTCAGGACTCACAAGACTCACAGAACTCACAGGACTCACTGGACTCAGGACTCAGGACTCACAGGACTCACACGACTCAGGACTCACAGGACTCACAGGAGGAGGAATTTTTTAAATATTTATTTGGGCAGCTCGGTACTGGAGTGGTACTGGAGTGAGCCCTATAGCAAAATCTCGAAATATAAGCCAGCAGGGGCGGGTTTTTCGCGTTTACGCACCTAGAGGGCCTACTAAGAGCCGATATACGTGAACATACTTGCAGAGGAGTCCTTAATTGAGAAGACAATTTTGTAAATATTTATTTGGGCAGCTTGGTACTGGAGTGGTACTGGAGTGAGCCCTATAGCAAAATCTCGAAATATAAGCCAGCAGGGGCGGGTTTTTTGCAACTGCGCATCTAGTAGGCCTACTAAGACCCTATATACGTGAACATACTTGTGGAGGAGCCCTTAATTAAGAAGATAATTTTTTAAATATTTACTTGGGCTGCTCGGTACTGGAGCGGTACTGGAATGAACTCAGGACACACAGGACTCAGGACTCAGGACTCACAGGACTCACAGGACTCACAGGACTCACAGGACTCAGGACTCAGGACTCACAGGACTCACAAGACTCACGACTCACAGGACTCAGGACTCAGAACTCACAGGACTCACAGGACTCACAGGACTCACAAGACTCAGGACTCACAGGACTCACAAGACTCAGAATGACTCACAGGACTCAGGACTCAGGACTCACAGGACTCACAGGACTCACAGGACTCACAGGACTCAGGACTCACAGGACTCAGGACTCACAGGACTCAGGACTCAGGACTCACAGGACTCACAGGTCTCGGGACTCACAGGACTTACAGGACTCAGGACCCAGAACTCACAGGACTCACAGGACTCACAGGACTCGGGACTCAGGACTCAGGACTCACAGGACTCACAGGACTCAGGACTCAGGACTCACTGGACTCACAGGACAAACAGGACTCACAGGACTCAGGACTCAGGACTCACAGGACTCACAGGACTTACACGACTCACAGGACTCAGGACTCAGGACTCACAGGACTCACAGGACTCAGGACTCAGGACTGACAAGACTCAGGACTCACAGGACTCACAGGACTCACAGAACTCAGGACTCACAGGACTCACAGGACTCACAGGACTCAGGACTCAGGACTCACATGACTCAGGACTCACAAGACTCACAGGACTCAGGACTCAGGACTCACAGGACTCACAGGACTCAGGACTCAGGACTCAGGACTCACAGGACTCACAGGACTCACAGGACTCACAGGACTCAGGACTCACTGGACTCACAGGACTCACAGGACCCAGGACTCACAGGACTCACAGGACTCAGGACTCATAGGACTCACAGGACTCAGGACTCACTGGACTCACAGGACTCACAGGACTCACAGGACTCAGGACTCAGGACTCACAGGTATCGGGACTCACAAGACTCACAGGACTCAGGACTCAGGACTCACAGGACTCACAGGACTCACAGGACTCAGGACTCAGGACTCAGGACTCAGGACTCATAGGACTCACAGGACTCACAGGACTCACAGGACTCACAGGACTCACTGGACTCAGGACTCAGGACTCACAGGACTCACAGGACTCACAGGACTCGGGACTCAGGACTCAGGACTCACAGGACTCACAGGACTCAGGACTCAGGACTCACTGGACTCACAGGACAAACAGGACTCACAGGACTCAGGACTCAGGACTCACAGGACTCACAGGACTTACACGACTCACAGGACTCAGGACTCAGGACTCACAGGACTCACAGGACTCACAGGACTCACAAGACTCAGGACTCACAGGACTCACAGGACTCAGGACTCACAGGACTCAGGACTCACAGGACTCACAGGACAAACAGGACTCACAGGACTCAGGACTCAGGACTCACAGGACTCACAGGACTTACACGACTCACAGGACTCAGGATTCAGGACTCACAGGACTCACAGGACTCACAGGACTCACAAGACTCAGGACTCACAGGACTCACAGGACTCAGGACTCACAGGACTCAGGACTCACAGGACTCACAGGACTCACAGGACTCACAGGACTCAGGACTCACAGGACTCACAGGACTCAGGACTCACAGGACTCACAGAACTCACAGGATTCACAGCACTCAGGACTCAGCACTCACAGGACTCACAGGACTCACAGGACTCACAAGACGCAGGACTCACAGGACTCACAGGACTCAGGACTCAGGACTCACAGAACTCACAGGACTCACAGGACTCACAGGACTCACAGGACTCACAGGACTCAGGACTCAGGTCTGACAGGACTCACAGGACTCACAGGACTCAGGACTCAGGACTCACAGGACTCACAGGACTCACAGGACTCAGGACTCAGGACTCACAGGACTCACAGGACTCACAAGACTCACAGGACTCACAGGACTCAGGACTCACAGGACTCACAGGACTCACAGGTCTCACAGGTCTCACAGGACTCACAGGACTCTGGACTCAGGACTAACAGGACTCACAGAACTCACAGCACTCACAGCACTCAGGACTCAGCACTCACAGGACTCACAGGACTCACAGAACTCACAGGACTCAGGACTCAGCACTCACAGGACTCACAGGACTCACAGGACTCACAGGACTCAGGACTCAGGACTCACAGGACTCACAGGACTCACAGGACTCAGGACTCACAGGACTCAGGACTCAGGACTCACAGGACTCACAGGACTCACAGGACTCAAAGGACTCAGGACTGAGGACTCACAGGACTCACAGGACTCAGGACTGAGGACTCACAGGACTCATAGGACTCACAGGACTCACAGGAATCAGGACTCAGGACTCAGGACTCACAGGACTCACAGGACTCAAGACTCACAGGACTCAGGACTCACGACTAACAGGACTCACAGGACTCAGGACTCACAGGACTCACAGGACTCCCAGGACTCCCAGGACTCTCAGGACTCAGGACTCAGGACTCACAGGACTCACAGAACTCACAGGACTCACAGGACTCATAGGACTCTCAGGACTCAGGACTCACAGGAGTCACAGGACTCAGGACTCAGGACTCACAGGTCTCGGGACTCACAAGACTCACAGGACTCAGGACTCAGGACTCACAGGACTCACAGGACTCACAGGACTCGGGACTCAGGACTCACAGGACTCACAGGACTCACAGGACTCACATGACTCACAGGACTCAGGACTCACAGGACTCACAGGACTCACAGGACCCAGGACTCACAGGACTCACAGGACTCAGGACTCAGGACTCACAGGACTCACAGGACTCAGGACTCAGGACTGACAAGACTCAGGACTCACAGGACTCACAGAACTCAGGACTCAGGACTCACAGGACTCACAGGACTCACAGGACTCAGGACTCAGGACTCACATGACTCAGGACTCACAGGACTCACAGGACTCAGGACTCACAGGTCTTGGGACTCACAAGACTCACAGGACTCAGGACTCAGGACTCACAGGACTCACAGGACTCACAGGACTCAGGACTCAGGACTCAGGACTCACAGGACTCACAGGACTCACAGGACTCAGGAGTCAGGACTCACAGGACTCACAGGACTCAGGACTCAGGTCTCACAGGACTTACAAGACTCAGGACTCACAGGACTCGCAGGACTCACAGGACTCAGGACTCAGGACTCACAGGACTCACAGGACTCACAAGACTCAGGACTCACAGGACTCACAGGACGCAGGACTCAGGACTCACAGGACTCACAAGACTCAGGACTCACAGGACTCACAGGACTCAGGCCTCAGGACTCACAAGACTCACAGGACTCACAAGATTCAGGACTCAGGACTCAGGACTCAGGACTCACAGGACTCACAGGACTCAGGACTCAGGACTCACAGGACTCACAGGACTCACAGGACACACAGGACTCAGGACTCAGGACTCACAGGACTCACAGGACTCACAGGACTCACAGGACTCAGGACTCACAGGACTCAGGACTCAGGACTCACAGGACTCACAGGACTCACAGGACTCAGGACTCACAGGACTCAGGACTCAGGAATCACAGGACTCACAGGACTCACAAGACTCAGGACTCACAGGACTCACAGGACGCAGGACTCAGGACTCACAGGACTCACAAGACTCAGGACTCACAGGACTCACAGGACTCAGGACTCAGGACTCACAGGACTCACAGGACTCACAAGGTTCAGGACTCAGGACTCAGGACTCAGGACTCACAGGACTCACAGGACTCAGGACTCAGGACTCACAGGACTCACAGGACTCACAGGACACACAGGACTCAGGACTCAGGACTCACAGGACTCACAGGACTCACAGGACTCACAGGACTCAGGACTCACAGGACTCAGGACTCAGGAATCACAGGACTCACAGGACTCACAGGACTCACAGGATTCAGGACTCACAGGACTCACAGGACTCACAGGAATCAGGGCTCAGGACACAGGACTCACAGGACTCACAGGACTCACAGGACTCACAGGACTCAGGACTCACAGGACTCACAGGACTCACAGGACTCAGGACTCAGGACTCACAGGCCTCACAGGACTCACAGGACTCACAGGACTCAGGACTCACAGGCCTCACAGGACTCACAGGACTCACAGGACTCAGGACTCACAGGACTCACAGGACTCAGGACTCAGGACTCACAGGACTCAGGACTCACAGGACTCACAGGACTCACAGGACTCACAGGAATCAGGGCTCAGGACTCAGGACTCACAGGACTCACAGGACTCACAGGACTCAGGACTCACAGCACTCACAGGACTCACAGGACTCAGGACTCAGGACTCACAGGACTCAGGACTCACAGGATTCAGGACTCACAGGACTCACAGGACTCACAGGACTCAGGAGTCAGGACTCAGGACTCAGGACTCAGGACTCACAAGACTCAGGACTCACAGGACTCACAGGACTCACAGGACTCAGGACTCAGAACTCAGGACTCACAGGACTCACAGGACTCAGGACTCAGGACTCACAGGACTCACAGGACTCAGGACTCACAGGACTCACAGAACTCACAGGACTCACAGGACTCACAGGACTCAGGACTCAGGACTCACAGGACTCACAGGACTCACAGGACTCACAGGACTCAGGACTCACAGGACTCACAGGACTCAGGACTCACAGGACTCAGGACTCAGGACTCACAGGACTCACAGGACTCACAGGACTCACAGGACTCAGGACTCAGGACTCACAGGACTCACAGGACTCACACGACTCAGGACTCAGGACTCACAGAACTCACAGGATTCACAGCACTCAGGACTCAGCACTCACAGGACTCACAGGACTCACAGGACTCACAGGACTCACAAGACTCAGGACTCACAGGACTCACAGGACTCACAGGACTCAGGACTCAGGACTCACAGAACTCACAGGACTCACAGGACTCACAGGACTCACAGGACTCACAGGACTCAGGACTCAGGTCTGACAGGACTCACAGGACTCAGGACTCAGGACTCACAGGACTCACAGGACTCACAGGACTCAGGACTCAGGACTCACAGGACTCACAGGACTCACAAGACTCACAGGACTCACAGGACTCAGGACTCACAGGACTCACAGGACTCACAGGACTCACAGGACTCAGGACTCACAGGACTCAGGACTCAGGACTCACAGGACTCACAGGACTCACAGGACTTACAGGACTCAGGACTCACAGGACTCACAGGTCTCACAGGACTCACAGGACTCACAGGACTCTGGACTCAGGACTCACAGGACTCACAGAACTCACAGCACTCACAGCACTCAGGACTCAGCACTCACAGGACTCACAGGACTCACAGAACTCACAGGACTCAGGACTCAGCACTCACAGGACTCACAGGACTCAGGACTCAGGACTCACAGGACTTACAGGACTCACAGGACTCAGGACTCACAGGACTCAGGACTCAGGACTCACAGGACTCACAGGACTCACAGGACTCACAGGACTCAGGACTCAGGACTCACAGGCCTCACAGGACTCACAGGACTCAGGACTGAGGACTCACAGGACTCATAGGACTCACAGGACTCACAGGAATCAGGACTCAGGACTCAGGACTCACAGGACTCACAGGACTCAGGACTCAGGACTCACAGGACTCACAGGACTCACAGGACTCACAGGAATCAGGACTCAGGACTCACAAGACTCACAGAACTCACAGGACTCACTGGACTCAGGACTCAGGACTCACAGGACTCACACGACTCAGGACTCACAGGACTCACAGGAGGAGGAATTTTTTAAATATTTATTTGGGCAGCTCGGTACTGGAGTGGTACTGGAGTGAGCCCTATAGCAAAATCTCGAAATATAAGCCAGCAGGGGCGGGTTTTTCGCGTTTACGCACCTAGAGGGCCTACTAAGAGCCGATATACGTGAACATACTTGCAGAGGAGTCCTTAATTGAGAAGACAATTTTGTAAATATTTATTTGGGCAGCTTGGTACTGGAGTGGTACTGGAGTGAGCCCTATAGCAAAATCTCGAAATATAAGCCAGCAGGGGCGGGTTTTTTGCAACTGCGCATCTAGTAGGCCTACTAAGACCCTATATACGTGAACATACTTGTGGAGGAGCCCTTAATTAAGAAGATAATTTTTTAAATATTTACTTGGGCTGCTCGGTACTGGAGCGGTACTGGAATGAACTCAGGACACACAGGACTCAGGACTCAGGACTCACAGGACTCACAGGACTCACAGGACTCACAGGACTCAGGACTCAGGACTCACAGGACTCACAAGACTCACGACTCACAGGACTCAGGACTCAGAACTCACAGGACTCACAGGACTCACAGGACTCACAAGACTCAGGACTCACAGGACTCACAAGACTCAGAATGACTCACAGGACTCAGGACTCAGGACTCACAGGACTCACAGGACTCACAGGACTCACAGGACTCAGGACTCACAGGACTCAGGACTCACAGGACTCAGGACTCAGGACTCACAGGACTCACAGGTCTCGGGACTCACAGGACTTACAGGACTCAGGACCCAGAACTCACAGGACTCACAGGACTCACAGGACTCGGGACTCAGGACTCAGGACTCACAGGACTCACAGGACTCAGGACTCAGGACTCACTGGACTCACAGGACAAACAGGACTCACAGGACTCAGGACTCAGGACTCACAGGACTCACAGGACTTACACGACTCACAGGACTCAGGACTCAGGACTCACAGGACTCACAGGACTCAGGACTCAGGACTGACAAGACTCAGGACTCACAGGACTCACAGGACTCACAGAACTCAGGACTCACAGGACTCACAGGACTCACAGGACTCAGGACTCAGGACTCACATGACTCAGGACTCACAAGACTCACAGGACTCAGGACTCAGGACTCACAGGACTCACAGGACTCAGGACTCAGGACTCAGGACTCACAGGACTCACAGGACTCACAGGACTCACAGGACTCAGGACTCACTGGACTCACAGGACTCACAGGACCCAGGACTCACAGGACTCACAGGACTCAGGACTCATAGGACTCACAGGACTCAGGACTCACTGGACTCACAGGACTCACAGGACTCACAGGACTCAGGACTCAGGACTCACAGGTATCGGGACTCACAAGACTCACAGGACTCAGGACTCAGGACTCACAGGACTCACAGGACTCACAGGACTCAGGACTCAGGACTCAGGACTCAGGACTCATAGGACTCACAGGACTCACAGGACTCACAGGACTCACAGGACTCACTGGACTCAGGACTCAGGACTCACAGGACTCACAGGACTCACAGGACTCGGGACTCAGGACTCAGGACTCACAGGACTCACAGGACTCAGGACTCAGGACTCACTGGACTCACAGGACAAACAGGACTCACAGGACTCAGGACTCAGGACTCACAGGACTCACAGGACTTACACGACTCACAGGACTCAGGACTCAGGACTCACAGGACTCACAGGACTCACAGGACTCACAAGACTCAGGACTCACAGGACTCACAGGACTCAGGACTCACAGGACTCAGGACTCACAGGACTCACAGGACAAACAGGACTCACAGGACTCAGGACTCAGGACTCACAGGACTCACAGGACTTACACGACTCACAGGACTCAGGATTCAGGACTCACAGGACTCACAGGACTCACAGGACTCACAAGACTCAGGACTCACAGGACTCACAGGACTCAGGACTCACAGGACTCAGGACTCACAGGACTCACAGGACTCACAGGACTCACAGGACTCAGGACTCACAGGACTCACAGGACTCAGGACTCACAGGACTCACAGAACTCACAGGATTCACAGCACTCAGGACTCAGCACTCACAGGACTCACAGGACTCACAGGACTCACAAGACGCAGGACTCACAGGACTCACAGGACTCAGGACTCAGGACTCACAGAACTCACAGGACTCACAGGACTCACAGGACTCACAGGACTCACAGGACTCAGGACTCAGGTCTGACAGGACTCACAGGACTCACAGGACTCAGGACTCAGGACTCACAGGACTCACAGGACTCACAGGACTCAGGACTCAGGACTCACAGGACTCACAGGACTCACAAGACTCACAGGACTCACAGGACTCAGGACTCACAGGACTCACAGGACTCACAGGTCTCACAGGTCTCACAGGACTCACAGGACTCTGGACTCAGGACTAACAGGACTCACAGAACTCACAGCACTCACAGCACTCAGGACTCAGCACTCACAGGACTCACAGGACTCACAGAACTCACAGGACTCAGGACTCAGCACTCACAGGACTCACAGGACTCACAGGACTCACAGGACTCAGGACTCAGGACTCACAGGACTCACAGGACTCACAGGACTCAGGACTCACAGGACTCAGGACTCAGGACTCACAGGACTCACAGGACTCACAGGACTCAAAGGACTCAGGACTCAGGACTCACAGGACTCACAGGACTCAGGACTGAGGACTCACAGGACTCATAGGACTCACAGGACTCACAGGAATCAGGACTCAGGACTCAGGACTCACAGGACTCACAGGACTCAAGACTCACAGGACTCAGGACTCACGACTAACAGGACTCACAGGACTCAGGACTCACAGGACTCACAGGACTCCCAGGACTCCCAGGACTCTCAGGACTCAGGACTCAGGACTCACAGGACTCACAGAACTCACAGGACTCACAGGACTCATAGGACTCTCAGGACTCAGGACTCACAGGAGTCACAGGACTCAGGACTCAGGACTCACAGGTCTCGGGACTCACAAGACTCACAGGACTCAGGACTCAGGACTCACAGGACTCACAGGACTCACAGGACTCGGGACTCAGGACTCACAGGACTCACAGGACTCACAGGACTCACATGACTCACAGGACTCAGGACTCACAGGACTCACAGGACTCACAGGACCCAGGACTCACAGGACTCACAGGACTCAGGACTCAGGACTCACAGGACTCACAGGACTCAGGACTCAGGACTGACAAGACTCAGGACTCACAGGACTCACAGAACTCAGGACTCAGGACTCACAGGACTCACAGGACTCACAGGACTCAGGACTCAGGACTCACATGACTCAGGACTCACAGGACTCACAGGACTCAGGACTCACAGGTCTTGGGACTCACAAGACTCACAGGACTCAGGACTCAGGACTCACAGGACTCACAGGACTCACAGGACTCAGGACTCAGGACTCAGGACTCACAGGACTCACAGGACTCACAGGACTCAGGAGTCAGGACTCACAGGACTCACAGGACTCAGGACTCAGGTCTCACAGGACTTACAAGACTCAGGACTCACAGGACTCGCAGGACTCACAGGACTCAGGACTCAGGACTCACAGGACTCACAGGACTCACAAGACTCAGGACTCACAGGACTCACAGGACGCAGGACTCAGGACTCACAGGACTCACAAGACTCAGGACTCACAGGACTCACAGGACTCAGGCCTCAGGACTCACAAGACTCACAGGACTCACAAGATTCAGGACTCAGGACTCAGGACTCAGGACTCACAGGACTCACAGGACTCAGGACTCAGGACTCACAGGACTCACAGGACTCACAGGACACACAGGACTCAGGACTCAGGACTCACAGGACTCACAGGACTCACAGGACTCACAGGACTCAGGACTCACAGGACTCAGGACTCAGGACTCACAGGACTCACAGGACTCACAGGACTCAGGACTCACAGGACTCAGGACTCAGGAATCACAGGACTCACAGGACTCACAAGACTCAGGACTCACAGGACTCACAGGACGCAGGACTCAGGACTCACAGGACTCACAAGACTCAGGACTCACAGGACTCACAGGACTCAGGACTCAGGACTCACAGGACTCACAGGACTCACAAGGTTCAGGACTCAGGACTCAGGACTCAGGACTCACAGGACTCACAGGACTCAGGACTCAGGACTCACAGGACTCACAGGACTCACAGGACACACAGGACTCAGGACTCAGGACTCACAGGACTCACAGGACTCACAGGACTCACAGGACTCAGGACTCACAGGACTCAGGACTCAGGAATCACAGGACTCACAGGACTCACAGGACTCACAGGATTCAGGACTCACAGGACTCACAGGACTCACAGGAATCAGGGCTCAGGACACAGGACTCACAGGACTCACAGGACTCACAGGACTCACAGGACTCAGGACTCACAGGACTCACAGGACTCACAGGACTCAGGACTCAGGACTCACAGGCCTCACAGGACTCACAGGACTCACAGGACTCAGGACTCACAGGCCTCACAGGACTCACAGGACTCACAGGACTCAGGACTCACAGGACTCACAGGACTCAGGACTCAGGACTCACAGGACTCAGGACTCACAGGACTCACAGGACTCACAGGACTCACAGGAATCAGGGCTCAGGACTCAGGACTCACAGGACTCACAGGACTCACAGGACTCAGGACTCACAGCACTCACAGGACTCACAGGACTCAGGACTCAGGACTCACAGGACTCAGGACTCACAGGATTCAGGACTCACAGGACTCACAGGACTCACAGGACTCAGGAGTCAGAACTCAGGACTCAGGACTCAGGACTCACAAGACTCAGGACTCACAGGACTCACAGGACTCACAGGACTCAGGACTCAGAACTCAGGACTCACAGGACTCACAGGACTCAGGACTCAGGACTCACAGGACTCACAGGACTCAGGACTCACAGGACTCACAGAACTCACAGGACTCACAGGACTCACAGGACTCAGGACTCAGGACTCACAGGACTCACAGGACTCACAGGACTCACAGGACTCAGGACTCACAGGACTCACAGGACTCAGGACTCACAGGACTCAGGACTCAGGACTCACAGGACTCACAGGACTCACAGGACTCACAGGACTCAGGACTCAGGACTCACAGGACTCACAGGACTCACACGACTCAGGACTCAGGACTCACAGAACTCACAGGATTCACAGCACTCAGGACTCAGCACTCACAGGACTCACAGGACTCACAGGACTCACAGGACTCACAAGACTCAGGACTCACAGGACTCACAGGACTCACAGGACTCAGGACTCAGGACTCACAGAACTCACAGGACTCACAGGACTCACAGGACTCACAGGACTCACAGGACTCAGGACTCAGGTCTGACAGGACTCACAGGACTCAGGACTCAGGACTCACAGGACTCACAGGACTCACAGGACTCAGGACTCAGGACTCACAGGACTCACAGGACTCACAAGACTCACAGGACTCACAGGACTCAGGACTCACAGGACTCACAGGACTCACAGGACTCACAGGACTCAGGACTCACAGGACTCAGGACTCAGGACTCACAGGACTCACAGGACTCACAGGACTTACAGGACTCAGGACTCACAGGACTCACAGGTCTCACAGGACTCACAGGACTCACAGGACTCTGGACTCAGGACTCACAGGACTCACAGAACTCACAGCACTCACAGCACTCAGGACTCAGCACTCACAGGACTCACAGGACTCACAGAACTCACAGGACTCAGGACTCAGCACTCACAGGACTCACAGGACTCAGGACTCAGGACTCACAGGACTCACAGGACTCACAGGACTCAGGACTCACAGGACTCAGGACTCAGGACTCACAGGACTCACAGGACTCACAGGACTCACAGGACTCAGGACTCAGGACTCACAGGCCTCACAGGACTCACAGGACTCAGGACTGAGGACTCACAGGACTCATAGGACTCACAGGACTCACAGGAATCAGGACTCAGGACTCAGGACTCACAGGACTCACAGGACTCAGGACTCAGGACTCACAGGACTCACAGGACTCACAGGACTCACAGGAATCAGGACTCAGGACTCACAAGACTCACAGAACTCACAGGACTCACTGGACTCAGGACTCAGGACTCACAGGACTCACACGACTCAGGACTCACAGGACTCACAGGAGGAGGAATTTTTTAAATATTTATTTGGGCAGCTCGGTACTGGAGTGGTCCTGGAGTGAGCCCTATAGCAAAATCTCGAAATATAAGCCAGCAGGGGCGGGTTTTTCGCGTTTACGCACCTAGAGGGCCTACTAAGAGCCGATATACGTGAACATACTTGCAGAGGAGTCCTTAATTGAGAAGACAATTTTGTAAATATTTATTTGGGCAGCTTGGTACTGGAGTGGTACTGGAGTGAGCCCTATAGCAAAATCTCGAAATATAAGCCAGCAGGGGCGGGTTTTTTGCAACTGCGCATCTAGTAGGCCTACTAAGACCCTATATACGTGAACATACTTGTGGAGGAGCCCTTAATTAAGAAGATAATTTTTTAAATATTTACTTGGGCTGCTCGGTACTGGAGCGGTACTGGAATGAACTCAGGACACACAGGACTCAGGACTCAGGACTCACAGGACTCACAGGACTCACAGGACTCACAGGACTCAGGACTCAGGACTCACAGGACTCACAAGACTCACGACTCACAGGACTCAGGACTCAGAACTCACAGGACTCACAGGACTCACAGGACTCACAAGACTCAGGACTCACAGGACTCACAAGACTCAGAATGACTCACAGGACTCAGGACTCAGGACTCACAGGACTCACAGGACTCACAGGACTCACAGGACTCAGGACTCACAGGACTCAGGACTCACAGGACTCAGGACTCAGGACTCACAGGACTCACAGGTCTCGGGACTCACAGGACTTACAGGACTCAGGACCCAGAACTCACAGGACTCACAGGACTCACAGGACTCGGGACTCAGGACTCAGGACTCACAGGACTCACAGGACTCAGGACTCAGGACTCACTGGACTCACAGGACAAACAGGACTCACAGGACTCAGGACTCAGGACTCACAGGACTCACAGGACTTACACGACTCACAGGACTCAGGACTCAGGACTCACAGGACTCACAGGACTCAGGACTCAGGACTGACAAGACTCAGGACTCACAGGACTCACAGGACTCACAGAACTCAGGACTCACAGGACTCACAGGACTCACAGGACTCAGGACTCAGGACTCACATGACTCAGGACTCACAAGACTCACAGGACTCAGGACTCAGGACTCACAGGACTCACAGGACTCAGGACTCAGGACTCAGGACTCACAGGACTCACAGGACTCACAGGACTCACAGGACTCAGGACTCACTGGACTCACAGGACTCACAGGACCCAGGACTCACAGGACTCACAGGACTCAGGACTCATAGGACTCACAGGACTCAGGACTCACTGGACTCACAGGACTCACAGGACTCACAGGACTCAGGACTCAGGACTCACAGGTATCGGGACTCACAAGACTCACAGGACTCAGGACTCAGGACTCACAGGACTCACAGGACTCACAGGACTCAGGACTCAGGACTCAGGACTCAGGACTCATAGGACTCACAGGACTCACAGGACTCACAGGACTCACAGGACTCAGGTCTCACTGGAATCACAGGACTCACAGGACCCAGGACTCACAGGACTCACAGGACTCAGGACTCAGGACTCACAGGACTCACAGTACTCAGGACTCAGGACTGACAAGACTCAGGACTCACAGGACTCACAGAACTTAGGACTCAGGACTCACAGGACTCACAGGACTCACAGGACTCAGGACTCAGGACTCACATGACTCAGGACTCACAGGACTCAGGACTCAGGACTCGCAGGTCTCGGGACTCACAAGACTCATAGGACTCAGGACTCAGGACTCACAGGACTCACAGGACTCACAGGACTCTGGACTCAGGACTCAGGACTCACAGGACTCACAGGACTCACAGGACTCAGGAGTCAGGACTCACAGGACTCACAGGACTCAGGACTCAGGACTCAGGTCTCAGAGGACTTACAAGACTCAGGACTCACAGGACTCGCAGGACTCACAGGACTCAGGACTCAGAACTCAGGACTAACAGGACTCACAGGACTCACAAGAGTCAGGACTCAGGACTCACAGGACTCACAGGACTCACAAGACTCAGGACTCAGGACTCACAGGACTCACAGGACTCAGGACTCAGGACTCACAGGACTCACAAGACTCAGGACTCACAGGACTCAGGCCTCAGGACTCACAAAACTCACAGGACTCACAGGACTCAGGACTCAGGACTCAGAGGACTCACAGGACTCACAGGACTCACAGGACTCAGGAGTCAAGATTCACAGGACTCAGGAGTCAGGACTCACAGGACTCACAGGACTCACAGGACTCAGGACTCAGGACTCAGGTCTCACAGGACTCACAAGACTCAGGACTCACAGGACTCATAGGACTCAGGACTCAGGACTCACAGGACTCACAGTATTCACAAGACTCAGGACTCACAGGACTCACAAGACTCAGGACTCACAGGACTCACAGGACGCAGGACTCAGGACTCACAGGACTCACAAGACTCAGGACTCACAGGACTCACAGGACTCAGGACTCAGGACTCAGGACTCACAGGACTCACAGGACTCACAGGACTCACAGGACTCACAAGATTCAGGACTCAGGACTCAGGACTCAGGACTCAGGACTCACAGGACTCACAGGACTCACAGGACTCACAAGATTCAGGACTCAGGACTCAGGACTCAGGACTCAGGACTCACAGGACTCACAGGACTCACAGGACTCACAAGACTCATAGGACTCAGGACTCAGGACTCACAGGACTCACAGGACTCACAGGACTCAGGGCTCAGGACTCAGGTCTCACATGACTCACAGGACTCACAAGACTCAGGACTTACAGGACTCACAGGACTCACAGGACTCAGGACTCAGGACTCAGGACTCACAGGACTCACAGGACTCACAGGACTCACAGGACTCAGGACTCACAGGACTCAGGACTCAGGACTCACAGGACTCACAGGACTCACAGGACTCAGGGCTCAGGACTCAGGTCTCACATGACTCACAGGACTCACAAGACTCAGGACTTACAGGACTCACAGGACTCACAGGACTCAGGACTCAGGACTCAGGACTCAGGACTCACAGGACTCACTGGACTCAGGACTCAGGACTCACAGGACTCACAGGACTCACAGGACTCACAGGACTCACAGGACTCACTGGACTCAGGACTCAGGACTCACAGGACTCATAGGACTCACAAGACTCAGGAAGGACTCACAGCACTCACAGGAGGAGGAATTTTTTAAATATTTAATTGGGCAGCTCGGTACTGGAGTGGTACTGGAGTGAGGCCTATAGCAAAATCTCTAAATATAAGCCAGCAGGGGCGGGTTTTTTGCATCTGCGCACCTAGTGGGCCTACTAAGAGCCGATATACGTGAACATACTCGCGGAGAAGCCCTTTATCGAGAAGATAATTTTTTAAATATTTATTTGGGCAGCTCGGTACTGGAGTGGTACTGGAGTGAGGCCTATAGCAAAATGTCGAATTATAAGCCAGCATGGGCGGGTTTTTTGCATCTGCGCACCTAGTGGGCCTACTAAGAGCCGATATACGTCAACATACTCGCGGAGGAGCCCTTAATTGAGAAGATAATTTTTTAAATATTTATTTGGGCAGCTCGGTACTGGAGTGGTACTGGAGTGAGGCCTATAGCAAAATCTCGAATTATAAGCCAGCATGGGCGGGTTTTTTGCATCTGCGCACCTAGTGGGCCTACTAAGAGCCGATATACGTGAACATACTCACGGAGGAGCCCTTAATTGAGAAGATAATTTTTTAAATATTTATTTGGGCAGCTCGGTACTGGAGTGGTACTGGAGTGAGGCCTATAGCAAAATCTCGAAATATAAGCCAGCAGCGGCGGGTTTTTTGCATCTGCGCACCTAGTGGGCCTACTAAGAGCCGATATACGTGAACATACTTGCAGAGGAGCCCTTAATTGAGAAGATAATTTTGTAAATATTTATTTGGGCAGCTCGGTACTGGAGTGGTACTGGAGTGAGCCCTATAGCAAAATCTGGAAATATAAGCCAGCAGGGGCGGGTTTTTTGCGTCTGCCCACCTAGTGGGCCTACTAAGAGCCGATATACGTCAACATACTCGCGGAGGAGTCCTTAATTAAGAAGATAATTTGTTAAATATTTATTTGGGCAGCTGTTACGGCCCTTTTTCGCCACCTGCGACCGACGCTAGGTGGTGCCTCGCCGCGACAACAGTGCCGCTTACTCAGACGAAGATGGGTCGGGGTCATTTGTCCAAATCCCGAATTTGGACCGGGCGCCACGTGGTTTTTCGAAACAAACTCCGGCTCTAACCACGAAACCGGTCTACAACGCAGAAGTCGAACCAAACGCACCAAAACTGAAATATGTAATCCAACGTACCAACGCAAAAAAAAAGGTCGAGAGTGTCGAAAGGGGAGGGATTCTCAAACGCCAGGTAATGCTCAGTTATAATTTTATTGGCCCTATTACAGAGTTGCTGGCTATAATAGTTATTTATAAACAATATTGTTATTATGCAAAAAAAAAGATTCTAACTAATGTACAAAAAAAAAAGATTCGATGAAATCGTTAAACAAAAGCAGGAAAAGGAAATTACGTTAAATCGTTAAAAAAAAAAGAACAAATGAAATTAACAAAGTAAATATTAAGAAGGAAATTGAATTTATATAATTTACGCAAAAGAAATATGTGTTAAAGAGAATCAAAATAACCCACAACTTGTTGGGAGCAAAAGAAAACAAAATGTAAATCAAGAAAATACTAAAATAGATGTATGATAAATTATGTAGGGTGAGGAGGTGAGATAAAGGGGTAGGAAGGAAATGGGGCAAAAAAAAATAATGGTAAAAGAAAACAAAAGATTAAATTATCAAAGCAAAATAAGCAAAATAACCCAAATCGTCTCAAATATTTCGACAGTCCTCTATATCCTTATTCGACGAACAGTCACAAGAGTCCTCCGATAACCTCACAGGGTTCCCATATACCTGTCATACAAATACAACGTTTGGTACGTCCACACAGATTCTTATCTGTTGACCGGCAACTTCCGGCAACCAAGAATTCTCTCAAAGATGTTCGACAATAATAAAAAAATTAAACTTCCCCAAATACCCTCTCACTACACAACAGATTGGAGACAGCGCGTAAAAAAAAAGATCGAATAAAATCAAAAAAATTAGATTGCAAAAATAAACCAAGGCATGGTTATTACCAACTGCATGCAAAACAAATGACAAGTTTTGAAAACTAACGCGACCTGTCTCGATACCACAATAGGTCAACAAAAATGTAGGTTGTCGAAATAAATTAAGCGCAAGAAAACCAAAAACTCTAATATAAAAATATATGTAAGCCGATACTAGCGTGAAGTAATCGACAGAATGACAAAGGAGTCGGACGAGCTAATACAGCTCAACGGGAGGGGTTTTAGAGAGCGGGTTATAGTCCACTTCCGTCAACCGACATACAGGACCGCAGAGTCAATCGTTCGCCATCCGAATTCTTCTTCTTCAGTAGTCCGTCCAACACTCGAGACCTCTTCCTGTCTCCAGGACCCTGTGGTAGCTTCCATAACTCTCCGTCCAGCTAGATACGACCAACATCAGTATCCCAATCCCAATACTACCGGGTTTGCCTGCGAGTTTAACTGCCAACGACTGCAAGAAGATCAACTACTCTGCGCCGCCCTCAAAGTTCCACGGACTACCAAACGACCCCCTTAACGGACGCTCTCGCCTCTCCGTCCGAACATCACCGAAATATCCGTACAAAAATCCGCCGGCAAAAGTTCGATCCGGCCCTAACCGTCATAAACTACTTCCTAATATCCAAATCCGCTCACAAACAATCTTCCAGCTATGGCTCTCCAAAATAGCCACCAAATCCGTCCAAATCCAATATCAATCACTCAATCAAAATAAACCGAAATCTCCAAATTACCATCTGCCGGCAAAAGTTCGAACCGGCTCCGACTACCCAAAAATTCCTACGACACACAAGCGACTTCCAACTGTGGCTCTCCAAATAGCCACCTTATTCGTCCAATTCTAACCACAATAACCGATTTACCGTCTGTCGGCAAGAGTCCGATCCGGCTCCAATTATCCAAAAAAATACTACCTAATGCACGGATGTGATCACAAATGACTCCCAGCTATGGCTCTCCGAAATAGCCACCAAACTCATCCACATCCGAACATCATCACCGACGTATACCTTGAAGTCGCTTTGCCGTCCGTCAATATCAAACCGAAACTATTAAAACCCAAATAAAATATTCTCGCGGTTATCTTGCGTCTTTTACCGTCCAACCATATCAAACACAAATCTTAACTAGCTCCAATAACTTCCGAACCGTTCCGCCACGCTCTAGGAAAGTCTTGCGGTTATTACTCTTTCACGACCCTGTTTTCCCTAACTTACTTCAAGATAAAATCAATTTCAGCAACTCAAAACGAAAAATATAACCGCCGCACACGATCCCTCTGACCACTTCGTGTCACTGTCTAGGGCCTCTCCACCTAGCCGATCAGTTCGATGGCTCCAAAGTTGCAACTTGTTCGACGTCAACTCTATGGCTGACAGCCGCACCAGATGTCAAATAGGTAAGATGTACACAAACCTGATTCCTCTTGTATATTTATTAACTTTACTCCCTTTTCTTTCTTCTAGGATGACGAGGATCCTCCCGGGACGCCTTCTCGTGTTCCCCGGAGATATCTGGACAGCGTGGGACAAATCTTCGCTGGAAAGGTGGACCCCAGGTAAGTCAGTGTTCAGTGTCGATCTCCTCCAAAAGTTAAGTGCTCCGGGTTGTGAAATTTATTCCAAAAGGGCAGTTCCGTGAGCCCCAAAATCGCGTATTCCCCGTTGCAGTACAGGTAGAGACGGGCATAGGCCAATCTTCGCGATCTGATCGCAGCCGGCCCGTTGAACCTAAAAAAAAAAGAAACCACTTCCTCGCAATGTGCGCGTATCGAATTAATCTAATCCTCAGATTGATCGTGAATATAAAACTTCTCGAGATTCTATCGCAACTTTTCGCGGACTTCCCTATTCTCGCCTAACTGTCCTAACAGTATCCCGAATTTCAGACAAACTTGCGTGGGCTCCGCTGCCTTGAACTTTCCGTCGGAAAAAGAGATCGAGTGAGAAAAATCTGGGGTTTTTATACCCGATTTTTCCCCTCCTTATGGCGCGTTGTAGTTTGAATAGTCACCGATTTAGTGAGTGTGAAAGTGCGCGATGGATCCAGGATAATTCCGGGCCCCTTTATCCTGGATCCCAGTCCTGTTTCCGATTATCCCGTGGGCGAATTTCCCGGGAAATTTGGAATAATGGGATCGTTCCCCAGGCCTGTTGTTGAAGGACGACGGCCATCGAAAGGGGAAAATCTAAGGTTGTGATTGGCCGAAAAGTGTCGAGGCTAATCCTACGATTAGTAACACTTTCCGGCCTTCGCGAGTGCAAAAATCTGAAACGCGATCGCTGTTTTCCCCCGCGAGTGGTTTGTAAATCCGCGGAAATTGTTTGTTGTGAATTAATTCAATGTCTCACCTGTCATTTGACAGGTGAGCTATTTCCGCGGATTTTCGCCACAAAATCCCCATTTCGCGCCGAGTGAGTGACCAAACAGTGTTCTCCGCGTTCAGTTCTCCTGGAATATCCCAATCCCATAGGGATTTTCGGGATTTTTATCGACTTTTGGCCGACCGACCATCTCGCCGATTTTTCTTCGATTACGCGCTTTTTGCGCAATTCCGCGTCGCGAATTCGTTTAAATCGGCCGGCCAATGGTCCCGTGCATCGGTTGCACCGGTCCGTTCCCCGGGGAACATGGAGTTCCAGGAGAAATCGAGGGAACACTGTTTTGGGGTTATGTCACCTGTGTTGTTGTTTTGTTGTGGTGTTCCTGGCGCGCTGGGACCGTCCCCTTGTGGTGTTGTCCTCCCCTCTGGTGTTGTCCTGTCGTTCCGTGTCTTTTCCATGTCCTCCTAGAAGATTTTCTAATCTTTTCCTCCCTTTTTAGGTGCCGCGAAGATACCACCCTGGAGGCCACTGGAAAGGGCCCTGGACCCCGGGCAGCATCCCCTGAAAGCCTAGGAAGGCATGGAAGAGAGAGAAGGAAGGACGTAGGAGGGTATGGGAGGATGAAGGGTGATTAGGGAATCCCTTTTCGACACCCCCTTCAAAAGTAAGTATTACAATCCCACCCCAACTTCGGAGAAATTTTCTTAAAATTTCTTCGGCACACTCAATAGCCACACTACACGACGGGTAGGTTCAAAACTAAAACCGTATCAAAAAAAATAAATAAATAAAAATACTGGAGCTAACCTAATTAAATAAATAAATATAATTCTAACTAAACCAACAAAACTCTTTCATTCTTACCAGCTAGGACCCGAAACAACCAAAATAAATAATTCCTAGCCTAAAACAAACAATTCGGAAATCCCACATATTGGACCTTCTATCCAATCCAACAACAAAAAAAATAATTCCGAACTCCCCAAAAAAAAAATCCCAGACTCGAAGAAAAGGCAAATTTTCCACAAAAAATTCAAAAAAAAATTCGAGTCCCTCAAAGCGACATTATTGGCCAAGCTCTGGATGTTTGGCCCCAAATTCCTGGACCATTGGTCACACAAAAAAAAATTTACCACAATTGGCCCCAAAGAGAAATTGAAAGAAAAAAAAAAAATTTTTTTTTCTCTCCGAAATATTCAAAAACAAAAACATCCCAAAATAAAAAAATTAACCCTCGAAACAATCTAATTGGCCAGCCCCAAAAAATTGAAAGAAAAAAAAATTCTTTCCGAAGTATCAAAAAAAAATTCCGAAATATCAAAATAAAATATTTTGAACCCCCAAAAACAATCGAATTGGCCCCACGTTGGGCGCCAAAATTGTTACGGCCCTTTTTCGCCACCTGCGACCGACGCTAGGTGGTGCCTCGCCGCGACAACAGTGCCGCTTACTCAGACGAAGATGGGTCGGGGTCATTTGTCCAAATCCCGAATTTGGACCGGGCGCCACGTGGTGGTGGGCGTCACGAAACAAACTCCGGCTCTAACCACGAAACCGGTCTACAACGCAGAAGTCGAACCAAACGCACCAAAACTGAAATATGTAATCCAACGTACCAACGCAAAAAAAAAAGGTCGAGAGTGTCGAAAGGGGAGGGATTCTCAAACGCCAGGTAATGCTCAGTTATAATTTTATTGGCCCTATTACAGAGTTGCTGGCTATAATAGTTATTTATAAACAATATTGTTATTATGAAAAAAAAAAGATTCTAACTAATGTACAAAAAAAAAAGATTCGATGAAATCGTTAAACAAAAGCAGGAAAAGGAAATTACGTTAAATCGGCTCCGACTACCCAAAAATTCCTACGACACACAAGCGACTTCCAACTGTGGCTCTCCAAATAGCCACCTTATTCGTCCAATTCTAACCACAATAACCGATTTACCGTCTGTCGGCAAGAGTCCGATCCGGCTCCAATTATCCAAAAAAATACTACCTAATGCACGGATGTGATCACAAATGACTCCCAGCTATGGCTCTCCGAAATAGCCACCAAACTCATCCACATCCGAACATCATCACCGACGTATACCTTGAAGTCGCTTTGCCGTCCGTCAATATCAAACCGAAACTATTAAAACCCAAATAAAATATTCTCGCGGTTATCTTGCGTCTTTTACCGTCCAACCATATCAAACACAAATCTTAACTAGCTCCAATAACTTCCGAACCGTTCCGCCACGCTCTAGGAAAGTCTTGCGGTTATTACTCTTTCACGACCCTGTTTTCCCTAACTTACTTCAAGATAAAATCAATTTCAGCAACTCAAAACGAAAAATATAACCGCCGCACACGATCCCTCTGACCACTTCGTGTCACTGTCTAGGGCCTCTCCACCTAGCCGATCAGTTCGATGGCTCCAAAGTTGCAACTTGTTCGACGTCAACTCTATGGCTGACAGCCGCACCAGATGTCAAATAGGTAAGATGTACACAAACCTGATTCCTCTTGTTTATTTATTAACTTTACTCCCTTTTCTTTCTTCTAGGATGACGAGGATCCTCCCGGGACGCCTTCTCGTGTTCCCCGGAGATATCTGGACAGCGTGGGACAAATCTTCGCTGGAAAGGTGGACCCCAGGTAAGTCAGTTTTCAGTGTCGATCTCCTCCAAAAGTTAAGTGCTCCGGGTTGTGAAATTTATTCCAAAAGGGCAGTTCCGTGAGCCCCAAAATCGCGTATTCCCCGTTGCAGTACAGGTAGAGACGGGCATAGGCCAATCTTCGCGATCTGATCGCAGCCGGCCCGTTGAACCTAAAAAAAAAAGAAACCACTTCCTCGCAATGTGCGCGTATCGAATTAATCTAATCCTCAGATTGATCGTGAATATAAAACTTCTCGAGATTCTATCGCAACTTTTCGCGGACTTCCCTATTCTCGCCTAACTGTCCTAACAGTATCCCGAATTTCAGACAAACTTGCGTGGGCTCCGCTGCCTTGAACTTTCCGTCGGAAAAAGAGATCGAGTGAGAAAAATCTGGGGTTTTTATACCCGATTTTTCCCCTCCTTATGGCGCGTTGTAGTTTGAATAGTCACCGATTTAGTGAGTGTGAAAGTGCGCGATGGATCCAGGATAATTCCGGGCCCCTTTATCCTGGATCCCAGTCCTGTTTCCGATTATCCCGTGGGCGAATTTCCCGGGAAATTTGGAATAATGGGATCGTTCCCCAGGCCTGTTGTTGAAGGACGACGGCCATCGAAAGGGGAAAATCTAAGGTTGTGATTGGCCGAAAAGTGTCGAGGCTAATCCTACGATTAGTAACACTTTCCGGCCTTCGCGAGTGCAAAAATCTGAAACGCGATCGCCGTTTTCCCCCGCGAGTGGTTTGTAAATCCGCGGAAATTGTTTGTTGTGAATTAATTCAATGTCTCACCTGTCATTTGACAGGTGAGCTATTTCCGCGGATTTTCGCCACAAAATCCCCATTTCGCGCCGAGTGAGTGACCAAACAGTGTTCCCCGCGTTCAGTTCTCCTGGAATATCCCAATCCCATAGGGATTTTCGGGATTTTTATCGACTTTTGGCCGACCGACCATCTCGCCGATTTTTCTTCGATTACGCGCTTTTTGCGCAATTCCGCGTCGCGAATTCGTTTAAATCGGCCGGCCAATGGTCCCGTGCATCGGTTGCACCGGTCCGTTCCCCGGCGAACATGGAGTTCCAGGAGAAATCGAGGGAACACTGTTTTGGGGTTATGTCACCTGTGTTGTTGTTTTGTTGTGGTGTTCCTGGCGCGCTGGGACCGTCCCCTTGTGGTGTTGTCCTCCCCTCTGGTGTTGTCCTGTCGTTCCGTGTCTTTTCCATGTCCTCCTAGAAGATTTTCTAATCTTTTCCTCCCTTTTTAGGTGCCGCGAAGATACCACCCTGAAGGCCACTGGAAAGGGCCCTGGACCCCGGGCAGCATCCCCTGAAAGCCTAGGAAGGCATGGAAGAGAGAGAAGGAAGGACGTAGGAGGGTATGGGAGGATGAAGGGTGATTAGGGAATCCCTTTTCGACACCCCCTTCAAAAGTAAGTATTACACAGCTCGGTACTGGAGTGGTACTGGAGTGAGCCCTATAGCAAAATCTCGAAATATGAGCCAGCATGGGCGGGTTTTTTGCATCTGCGCACCTAGTGGGCCTACTAAGAGCCGATATACGTGAACATACTCGCGGAGGAGCCCTTAATTGAGAAGATAATTTTTTGAATATTTATTTGGGCAGCTCGGTACTGGAGTGGTACTGGAGTGAGCCCTATGGCAAAATCTCGAAATATAAACCAGCAGGGGCGGGTTTTTTGCGTCTGCGCACTTAGTAGGCCTACTAAGAGCCGATGTACGTGAACATACTTGCGGAGGAGCCCTTAATTAAGAAGATAATTTTTTAAATAAAACACAGGACTCAGGACTCAGGTCTCACAGGACTCACAGGTCTCACAGGAATCAGGGCTCAGGTCTCACAGGACTCACAGGACTCACAGGACTCAGGACTCACAGGACTCACAGGACTCAGGACTCAGGACTCACAGGACTCAGGACTCACAGGACTCACAGGACTCACAGGACTCACAGGAATCAGGGCTCAGGACTCAGGACTCACAGGACTCACAGGACTCACAGGACTCAGGACTCACAGCACTCACAGGACTCACAGGACTCAGGACTCAGGACTCACAGGACTCAGGACTCACAGGATTCAGGACTCACAGGACTCATAGGACTCACAGGACTCAGGAGTCAGGACTCAGGACTCAGGACTCACAAGACTCAGGACTCACAGGACTCACAGGACTCACAGGACTCAGGACTCAGAACTCAGGACTCACAGGACTCACAGGACTCAGGACTCAGGACTCACAGGACTCACAGGACTCAGGACTCACAGGACTCACAGAACTCACAGGACTCACAGGACTCACAGGACTCAGGACTCAGGACTCACAGGACTCACAGGACTCACAGGACTCACAAGACTCAGGACTCACAGGACTCACAGGACTCAGGACTCACAGGACTCAGGACTCAGGACTCACAGGACTCACAGGACTCACAGGACTCAGGACTCAGGACTCACAGGACTCACAGGACTCACACGACTCAGGACTCAGGACTCACAGGACTCACAGAACTCACAGGATTCACAGCACTCAGGACTCAGCACTCACAGGACTCACAGGACTCACAGGACTCACAGGACTCACAAGACTCAGGACTCACAGGACTCACAGGACTCACAGGACTCAGGACTCAGGACTCACAGAACTCACAGGACTCACAGGACTCACAGGACTCACAGGACTCACAGGACTCAGGACTCAGGTCTGACAGGACTCACAGGACTCACAGGACTCAGGACTCAGGACTCACAGGACTCACAGGACTCACAGGACTCAGGACTCAGGACTCACAGGACTCACAGGACTCACAAGACTCACAGGACTCACAGGACTCAGGACTCACAGGACTCACAGGACTCACAGGACTCACAGGACTCAGGACTCACAGGACTCAGGACTCAGGACTCACAGGACTCACAGGACTCACAGGACTTACAGGACTCAGGACTCACAGGACTCACAGGACTCACAGGACTCACAGGACTCAGGACTCACAGGACTCAGGACTCAGGACTCACAGGACTCACAGGACTCACAGGACTTACAGGACTCAGGACTCACAGGACTCACAGGTCTCACAGGACTCACAGGACTCACAGGACTCTGGACTCAGGACTCACAGGACTCACAGAACTCACAGCACTCACAGCACTCAGGACTCAGCACTCACAGGACTCACAGGACTCACAGGACTCACAGAACTTACAGGACTCAGGACTCAGCACTCACAGGACTCACAGGACTCACAGGACTCAGGACTCAGGACTCAGGACTCACAGGACTCACAGGACTCACAGGACTCAGGACTCACAGGACTCAGGACTCAGGACTCACAGGACTCACAGGACTCACAGGACTCACAGGACTCAGGACTCAGGACTCACAGGACTCAGGACTCACAGGACTCAGGACTCAGGACTCACAGGACTCATAGGACTCACAGGACTCACAGGACTCAGGACTCAGGACTCACAGGCCTCACAGGACTCACAGGACTCAGGACTGAGGACTCACAGGACTCATAGGACTCACAGGACTCACAGGAATCAGGACTCAGGACTCAGGACTCACAGGACTCACAGGACTCAGGACTCAGGACTCACAGGACTCACAGGACTCACAGGAATCAGGACTCAGGACTCACAAGACTCACAGGACTCACAGGACTCACTGGACTCAGGACTCAGGACTCATAGGACTCACACGACTCAGGACTCACAGGACTCACAGGAGGAGGAATTTTTTAAATATTTATTTGGGCAGCTCGGTACTGGAGTGGTACTGGAGTGAGCCCTATAGCAAAATCTCGAAATATAAGCCAGCAGGGGCGGGTTTTTCGCGTCTACGCACCTAGAGGGCCTACTAAGAGCCGATATACGTGAACATACTTGCAGAGGAGTCCTTAATTGAGAAGACAATTTTGTAAATATTTATTTGGGCAGCTTGGTACTGGAGTGGTACTGGAGTGAGCCCTATAGCAAAATCTCGAAATATAAGCCAGCAGGGGCGGGTTTTTTGCAACTGCGCATCTAGTAGGCCTACTAAGACCCTATATACGTGAACATACTTGTGGAGGAGCCCTTAATTAAGAAGATAATTTTTTAAATATTTACTTGGGCTGCTCGGTACTGGAGCGGTACTGGAATAAACTCAGGACACACAGGACTCAGGACTCAGGACTCACAGGACTCACAGGACTCACAGGACTCACAGGACTCAGGACTCAGGACTCAGGACTCAGGACTCACAGGACTCACAAGACTCACGACTCACAGGACTCAGGACTCAGAACTCACAGGACTCACAGGACTCACAGGACTCACAAGACTCAGGACTCACAGGACGCACAAGACTCAGAATGACTCACAGGACTCAGGACTCACAGGACTCACAGAACTTAGGACTCAGGACTCACAGGACTCACAGGACACACAGGACTCAGGACTCAGGACTCACATGACTCAGGACTCACAGGACTCAGGACTCAGGACTCGCAGGTCTCGGGACTCACAAGACTCATAGGACTCAGGACTCAGGACTCACAGGACTCACAGGACTCACAGGACTCTGGACTCAGAACTCAGGACTCACAGGACTCACAGGACTCACAGGACTCAGGAGTCAGGACTCACAGGACTCACAGGACTCAGGACTCAGGACTCAGGTCTCACAGGACTTACAAGACTCAGGACTCACAGGACTCGCAGGACTCACAGGACTCAGGACTCAGAACTCAGGACTAACAGGACTCACAGGACTCACAGGACTCAGGACTCACAGGACTCACAGGACTCACAGGACTCAGGACTCAGGACTCACAGGACTCACAAGACTCAGGACTCACAGGACTCACAGGACTCAGGCCTCAGGACTCACAAAACTCACAGGACTCACAGGACTCAGGACTCAGGACTCAGAGGACTCACAGGACTCACAGGACTCACAGGACTCAGGAGTCAGGACTCACAGGACTCAGGAGTCAGGACTCACAGGACTCACAGGACTCAGGACTCAGGACTCAGGACTCAGGTCTCACAGGACTCACAAGACGCAGGACTCACAGGACTCACAGGACTCAGGACTCAGGACTCAGGAGTCAGGACTCACAGGACTCAGGAGTCAGGACTCACAGGACTCACAGGACTCAGGACTCAGGACTCAGGACTCAGGTCTCACAGGACTCACAAGACTCAGGACTCACAGGACTCACAGGACTCAGGACTCAGGACTCACAGGACTCACAGTATTCACAAGACTCAGGACTCACAGGACTCACAAGACTCAGGACTCACAGGACTCACAGGACCCAGGACTCACAGGACTCACAGGACTCAGGACTCAGGACTCACAGGACTCACAGGACTCAGGACTCAGGACTGACAAGACTCAGGACTCACAGGACTCACAGAACTTAGGACTCAGGACTCACAGGACTCACAGGACTCACAGGACTCAGGACTCAGGACTCACATGACTCAGGACTCACAGGACTCAAGACTCAGGACTCGCAGGTCTCGGGACTCACAAGACTCACAGGACTCAGGACTCAGGACTCACAGGACTCACAGGACTCACAGGACTCTGGACTCAGGACTCAGGACTCACAGGACTCACAGGACTCACAGGACTCAGGAGTCAGGACTCACAGGACTCACAGGACTCAGGACTCAGGACTCAGGTCTCACAGGACTTACAAGACTCAGGACTCACAGGACTCGCAGGACTCACAGGACTCAGGACTCAGAACTCAGGACTAACAGGACTCACAGGACTCAGGACTCACAGGACTCACAGGACTCACAGGACTCAGGACTCAGGACTCACAGGACTCACAAGACTCAGGACTCACAGGACTCACAGGACTCAGGCCTCAGGACTCACAAAACTCACAGGACTCACAGGACTCAGGACTCAGGACTCAGAGGACTCACAGGACTCACAGGACTCACAGGACTCAGGAGTCAGGACTCACAGGACTCAGGAGTCAGGACTCACAGGACTCACAGGACTCACAGGACTCAGGACTCAGGACTCAGGTCTCACAGGACTCACAAGACTCAGGACTCACAGGACTCACAGGACTCAGGACTCAGGACTCAGGAGTCAGGACTCACAGGACTCAGGAGTCAGGACTCACAGGACTCACAGGACTCAGGACTCAGGACTCAGGACTCAGGTCTCACAGGACTCACAAGACTCAGGACTCACAGGACTCACAGGACTCAGGACTCAGGACTCACAGGACTCACAGTATTCACAAGACTCAGGACTCACAGGACTCACAAGACTCAGGACTCACAGGACTCACAGGACGCAGGACTCAGGACTCACAGGACTCACAAGACTCAGGACTCACAGGACTCACAGGACTCAGGACTAAGGACTCAGGACTCACAGGACTCACAGGACTCACAGGACTCACAAGATTCAGGACTCAGGTCTCAGGACTCAGGACTCAGGACTCACAGGACTCACAGGACTCACAGGACTCACAAGATTCAGGACTCAGGACTCAGGACTCAGGACTCACAGGACTCACAGGACTCACAGGACTCACAAGACTCATAGGACTCAGGACTCAGGACTCACAGGACTCACAGGACTCACAGGACTCAGGGCTCAGGACTCAGGTCTCACAGGACTCACAGGACTCACAGGACTCAGGACTCACAGGACTCAGGACTCAGGACTCACAGGACTCACAGGACTCACAGGACTCAGGAGTCAGGACTCACAGGACTCACAGGACTCAGGACTCAGGACTCAGGTCTCACAGGACTTACAAGACTCAGGACTCACAGGACTCGCAGGACTCACAGGACTCAGGACTCAGAACTCAGGACTAACAGGACTCACAGGACTCACAGGACTCACAAGAGTCAGGACTCAGGACTCACAGGACTCACAAGACTCAGGACTCACAGGACTCACAGGACTCACAGGACTCAGGACTCAGGACTCACAGGACTCACAGGACTCAGGACTCAGGGCTCAGGACTCAGGTCTCACATGACTCACAGGACTCACAAGACTCAGGACTCAGGACTCAGGACTCACAGGACTCACAGGACTCACAGGACTCACAGGACTCACAGGACTCAGGACTCACTGGACTCACAGGACTCACAGGACCCAGGACTCACAGGACTCACAGGACTCAGGACTCAGGACTCACAGGACTCACAGGACTCACAGGACTCAGGACTCACTGGACTCACAGGACTCACAGGACTCACAGGACTCAGGACTCACAGGTCTCGGGACTCACAAGACTCACAGGACTCAGGACTCAGGACTCACAGGACTCACAGGACTCACAGGACTCAGGACTCAAGACTCAGGACTCAGGACTCATAGGACTCACAGGACTCACAGGACTCACAGGACTCACAGGACTCAGGACTCACTGGACTCACAGGACTCACAGGACCCAGGACTCACAGGACTCACAGGACTCAGGACTCAGGACTCACAGGACTCACAGGACTCAGGACTCAGGACTGACAAGACTCAGGACTCACAGGACTCACAGAACTTAGGACTCAGGACTCACAGGACTCACAGGACTCACAGGACTCAGGACTCAGGACTCACATGACTCAGGACTCACAGGACTCAAGACTCAGGACTCGCAGGTCTCGGGACTCACAAGACTCACAGGACTCAGGACTCAGGACTCACAGGACTCACAGGACTCACAGGACTCTGGACTCAGGACTCAGGACTCACAGGACTCACAGGACTCACAGGACTCAGGAGTCAGGACTCACAGGACTCACAGGACTCAGGACTCAGGACTCAGGTCTCACAGGACTTACAAGACTCAGGACTCACAGGACTCGCAGGACTCACAGGACTCAGGACTCAGAACTCAGGACTAACAGGACTCACAGGACTCACAGGACTCAGGACTCACAGGACTCACAGGACTCACAGGACTCAGGACTCAGGACTCACAGGACTCACAAGACTCAGGACTCACAGGACTCACAGGACTCAGGCCTCAGGACTCACAAAACTCACAGGACTCACAGGACTCAGGACTCAGGACTCAGAGGACTCACAGGACTCACAGGACTCACAGGACTCACAGGACTCACAGGACTCAGGAGTCAGGACTCACAGGACTCAGGAGTCAGGACTCACAGGACTCACAGGACTCACAGGACTCAGGACTCAGGACTCAGGACTCAGGTCTCACAGGACTCACAAGACTCAGGACTCACAGGACTCACAGGACTCAGGACTCAGGACTCAGGAGTCAGGACTCACAGGACTCAGGAGTCAGGACTCACAGGACTCACAGGACTCAGGACTCAGGACTCAGGACTCAGGTCTCACAGGACTCACAAGACTCAGGACTCACAGGACTCACAGGACTCAGGACTCACAGGACTCACAGTATTCACAAGACTCAGGACTCACAGGACTCACAAGACTCAGGACTCACAGGACTCACAGGACGCAGGACTCAGGACTCACAGGACTCACAAGACTCAGGACTCACAGGACTCACAGGACTCAGGACTAAGGACTCAGGACTCACAGGACTCACAGGACTCACAGGACTCACAAGATTCAGGACTCAGGACTCAGGACTCAGGACTCAGGACTCACAGGACTCACAAGATTCAGGACTCAGGACTCAGGACTCAGGACTCACAGGACTCACAGGACTCACAGGACTCACAAGACTCATAGGACTCAGGACTCAGGACTCACAGGACTCACAGGACTCACAGGACTCAGGGCTCAGGACTCAGGTCTCACAGGACTCACAGGACTCACAGGACTCAGGACTCACAGGACTCAGGACTCACAGGACTCACAGGACTCACAGGACTCAGGAGTCAGGACTCACAGGACTCACAGGACTCAGGACTCAGGACTCAGGTCTCACAGGACTTACAAGACTCAGGACTCACAGGACTCGCAGGACTCACAGGACTCAGGACTCAGAACTCAGGACTAACAGGACTCACAGGACTCACAGGACTCACAGGACTCACAAGAGTCAGGACCCAGGACTCACAGGACTCACAAGACTCAGGACTCACAGGACTCACAGGACTCACAGGACTCAGGACTCAGGACTCACAGGACTCACAAGACTCAGGACTCACAGGACTCAGGCCTCAGGACTCACAAAACTCACAGGACTCACAGGACACAGGACTCAGGACTCAGAGGACTCAGAGGACTCACAGGACTCACAGGACTCAGGAGTCAGGACTCACAGGACTCAGGAGTCAGGACTCACAGGACTCACAGGACTCACAGGACTCAGGACTCAGGACTCAGGACTCAGATCTCACAGGACTCACAAGACTCAGGACTCACAGGACTCACAGGACTCAGGACTCAGGACTCACAGGACTCACAGTATTCACAAGACTCAGGACTCACAGGACTCACAAGACTCAGGACTCACAGGACTCACAGGACGCAGGACTCAGGACTCACAGGACTCACAAGACTCAGGACTCACAGGACTCACAGGACTCAGGACTAAGGACTCAGGACTCACAGGACTCACAGGACTCACAAGATTCAGGACTCGGGACTCAGGACTCAGGACTCAGGACTCAGGACTCACAGGACTCACAGGACTCACAGGACTCACAAGATTCAGGACTCAGGACTCAGGACTCAGGACTCACAGGACTCACAGGACTCACAGGCCTCACAACACTCATAGGACTCAGGACTCAGGACTCACAGGACTCACAGGACTCACAGGACTCAGGGCTCAGGACTCAGGTCTCACATGACTCACAGGACTCACAAGACTCAGGACTTACAGGACTCACAGGACTCACAGGACTCAGGACTCAGGACTCAGGACTCACAGGACTCACAGGACTCACAGGACTCACAGGACTCAGGACTCACAGGACTCAGGACTCAGGACTCACAGGACTCACAGGACTCACAGGACTCAGGGCTCAGGACTCAGGTATCACATGACTCACAGGACTCACAAGACTCAGGACTTACAGGACTCACAGGACTCACAGGACTCAGGACTCAGGACTCAGGACTCACAGGACTCACTGGACTCAGGACTCAGGACTCACAGGACTCACAGGACTCACAGGACTCACAGGACTCACTGGACTCAGGACTCAGGACTCACAGGACTCATAGGACTCACAAGACTCAGGTAGGACTCACAGCACTCACAGGAGGAGGAATTTTTTAAATATTTAATTGGGCAGCTCGGTACTGGAGTGGTACTGGAGTGAGGCCTATAGCAAAATCTCTAAATATAAGCCAGCAGGGGCGGGTTTTTTGCATCTGCGCACCTAGTGGGCCTACTAAGAGCCGATATACGTGAACATACTCGCGGAGAAGCCCTTTATCGAGAAGATAATTTTTTAAATATTTATTTGGGCAGCTCGGTACTGGAGTGGTACTGGAGTGAGGCCTATAGCAAAATGTCGAATTATAAGCCAGCATGGGCGGGTTTTTTGCATCTGCGCACCTAGTGGGCCTACTAAGAGCCGATATACGTCAACATACTCGCGGAGGAGCCCTTAATTGAGAAGATAATTTTTTAAATATTTATTTGGGCAGCTCGGTACTGGAGTGGTACTGGAGTGAGGCCTATAGCAAAATCTCGAATTATAAGCCAGCATGGGCGGGTTTTTTGCATCTGTGCACCTAGTGGGCCTACTAAGAGCCGATATACGTGAACATACTCACGGAGGAGCCCTTAGTTGAGAAGATAATTTTTTAAATATTTATTTGGGCAGCTCGGTACTGGAGTGGTACTGGAGTGAGGCCTATAGCAAAATCTCGAAATATAAGCCAGCAGCGGCGGGTTTTTTGCATCTGCGCACCTAGTGGGCCTACTAAGAGCCGATATACGTGAACATACTTGCAGAGGAGCCCTTAATTGAGAAGATAATTTTGTAAATATTTATTTGGGCAGCTCGGTACTGGAGTGGTACTGGAGTGAGCCCTATAGCAAAATCTGGAAATATAAGCCAGCAGGGGCGGGTTTTTTGCGTCTGCCCACCTAGGGGGCCTACTAAGAGCCGATTTACGTGAACATACTCGCGGAGGAGTCCTTAATTAAGAAGATAATTTTTTAAATATTTATTTGGGCAGCTCGGTACTGGAGTGGTACTGGAGTGAGCCCTATAGCAAAATCTCGAAATATGAGCCAGCATGGGCGGGTTTTTTGCATCTGCGCACCTAGTGGGCCTACTAAGAGCCGATATACGTGAACATACTCGCGGAGGAGCCCTTAATTGAGAAGATAATTTTTTGAATATTTATTTGGGCAGCTCGGTACTTGAGTGGTACTGGAGTGAGCCCTATAGCAAAATCTCGAAATATAAACCAGCAGGGGCGGGTTTTTTGCGTCTGCGCACTTAGTAGGCCTACTAAGAGCCGATGTACGTGAACATACTTGCGGAGGAGCCCTTAATTAAGAAGATAATTTTTTAAATAAAACACAGGACTCAGGACTCAGGTCTCACAGGACTCACAGGTCTCACAGGAATCAGGGCTCAGGTCTCACAGGACTCACAGAACTCACAGGACTCACAGGACTCAGGACTCAAGACTAAGGACTCACAGGACTCACAGGACTCACAGGACTCAGGCCTCACAAGACTCACAGGACTCACAGGACTCAGGACTCAGGACTCAGGACTCACAGGACTCACAGGACTCACAGGACTCACATGACTCACAGGACTCAGGACTCACTGGACTCACAGGACTCACAGGACCCAGGACTCACAGGACTCACAGGACTCAGGACTCAGGACTCACAGAACTCACAGGACTCACAGGACTCACAGGACTCACAGGACTCAGGACTCAGGTCTGACAGGACTCACAGGACTCACAGGACTCACAGGACTCAGGACTCACAGGACTCACAGGACTCACAGGACTCAGGACTCAGGACTCACAGGACTCACAAGACTCACAGGACTCACAGGACTCAGGACTCACAGGACTCACAGGACTCACAGGACTCACAGGACTCAGGACTCACAGGACTCAGGACTCAGGACTCACAGGACTCACAGGACTCACAGGACTCACAGGACTCAGGACTCACAGGACTCACAGGACTCACAGGTCTCACAGGACTCACAGGACTCACAGGACTCTGGACTCAGGGCTCACAGGACTCACAGAACTCACAGCACTCACAGCACTCAGGACTCAGCACTTACAGGACTCACAGGACTCACAGAACTCACAGGACTCAGGACTCAGGACTCACAGGACTCACAGGACTCACAAGACTCACAGGACTCACAGGACTCACAAGACTCAGGACTCACAGGACTCACAGGACTCACAGGACTCAGGATTCAGGACTCATAGGACTCACAGGACTCAGGACTCACAGGACTCAGGACTCAGGACTCACAGGACTCAGGACTCACAGGACTCAGGACTCAGGACTCAGAACTCACAGGACTCACAGGACTCACGGGACTCACAGGACTCAGGACTCAGGACTCAGGACTCACAGGACTCACAGGACTCACAGGACTCACAGGACTCAGGACTCAGGACTCAGGACTCACAGGACTCACAGGACTCAGGACTCACAGGACTCAGGACTCAGGACTCACAGGACTCAGGACTCAGGACTCAGGACTCACAGGACTCACAGGACTCAGGACTCACAGGACTCAGGACTCAGGACTCACAGGACTCACAGGACTCACAGGATTCACAAGACTCAGGACTCAGGACTCACAGGACTCACAAGACTCAGGACTCACAGGACTCACAGGACGCAGGACTCAGGACTCACAGGACTCACAAAACTCAGGACTCACAGGACTCACAGGACTCAGGACTCAGGACTCACAGGACTCACAAGATTCAGGACTCAGGACTCAGGACTCAGGACTCACAGGACTCACAGGACTCAGGACTCAGGACTCACAGGACTCACAGGACTCACAGGACACACAGGACTCAGGACTCAGGACTCACAGGACTCACAGGACTCACAGGACTCACAGGACTCAGGACTCACAAGACTCAGGACTCAGGACTCACAGGTCTCACAGGACTCAGGACTCAGGACTCACAGGCCTCACAGGACTCACAGGACTCACAGGACTCAGGCCTCACAGGACTCACAGGACTCACAGGACTCAGGACTCAGGACTCAGGACTCAGGACTCACAGGACTCACAGGACTCACAGGACTCACATGACTCACAGGACTCAGGACTCACTGGACTCACAGGACTCACAGGACCCAGGACTCACAGGACTCACAGGACTCAGGACTCAGGACTCACAGAACTCACAGGACTCACAGGACTCACAGGACTCACAGGACTCAGGACTCAGGTCTGACAGGACTCACAGGACTCACAGGACTCAGGACTCAGGACTCACAGGACTCACAGGACTCACAGGACTCACAGGACTCAGGACTCAGGACTCACAGGACTTACAGGACTCAGGACTCAGCACTCACAGGACGCACAGGACTCACAGCACTCAGGACTCAGGACTCACAGGACTCACAGGACTCAGGACTCAGCACTCAGGACCCACAGGACTCACAGGACTCACAAGACTCACAGGACTCACAGGACTCACAAGACTCAGGACTCACAGGAGTCACAGGACTCACAGGACTCACAGGACTCACAGGACTCACAGGACTCACAGGGCTCACAGGACTCACAGGACTCAGGACTCAGGTCTCACAGGACTCACAGGAATCAGGGCTCAGGACTCACAGGACTCACAGAACTCACAGGACTCACAGGACTCAGGACTCAAGACTCAGGACTCACAGGACTCACATGACTCACAGTACTCACAGGACTCAGGACTCAGGACTCACAGGACTCAGGACTCACAGGATTCAGGACTCACAGGTCTCACAGGACTCACAGGACTCAGGAGTCAGGACTCAGGACTCAGGACTCACAAGACTCAGGACTCACAGGACTCACAGGACTCACAGGACTCAGGACTCAGGACTCAGGACTCACAGGACTCACAGGACTCACAGGACTCAGGACTCAGGACTCACAGGACTCACAGGACTCACAGGACTCACAGGACTCACAGAACTCACAGGACTCACAGGACTCACAGGACTCAGGACTCAGGACTCACAGGACTCACAGAACTCACAGGACTCACAGGACTCACAGGACTCACAGGCCTCACAGGACTCAGGACTAACAGAACTCACAGGACTCACAGGACTCAGGACTCAGCACTCACAGGACGCACAGGACTCACAGGACTCACAGGACTCACAGGACTCACAGGACTCACAGGACTCACAGGACTCACAGGACTCACAGGACTCAGGACTCAGGACTCACAGGACTCACGGGACTCACAGGACTCAGGACTCACAGGACTCACAGGCCTCACAGGACTCAGGACTCACAGAACTCACAGGACTCACAGGACTCAGGACTCAGCACTCACAGGACGCACAGGACTCACAGGACTCACAGGACTCACAGGACTCACAGGACTCAGGACTCAGGACTCACAGGACTCACAGGACTCAGGACTCAGCACTTAGGACCCACAGGACTCACAGGACTCACAAGACTCACAGGACTCATAGGACTCACAAGACTCAGGACTCACAGGACTCACAGGATTCACAGGACTCACAGGACTCACAGGGCTCAAAGGACTCACAGGACTCAGGACTCAGGTCTCACAGGACTCACAGGAATCAGGGCTCAGGACTCACAGGACTCACAGAACTCACAGGACTCACAGGACTCAGGACTCAAGACTCAGGACTCACAGGACTCACATGACTCACAGTACTCACAGGACTCAGGACTCAGGACTCACAGGACTCAGGACTCACAGGATTCAGGACTCACAGGACTCACAGGACTCAGGAGTCAGGACTCAGGACTCAGGACTCAGGACTCACAGGACTCACAGAACTCACAGGACTCACAGGACTCACAGGACTCAGGACTCAGGACTCACAGGACTCACAGAACTCACAGGACTCACAGGACTCACAGGACTCACAGGCCTCACAGGACTCAGGACTCACAGAACTCACAGGACTCACAGGAATAAGGACTCAGCACTCACAGGACGCACAGGACTCACAGGACTCACAGGACTCACAGGACTCACAGGACTCACAGGACTCAGGACTCAGGACTCACAGGACTCACAGGACTCAGGACTCACAGGACTCACAGGCCTCACAGGACTCAGGACTCACAGAACTCACAGGACTCACAGGACTCAGGACTCAGCACTCACAGGACGCACAGGACTCACAGGACTGACAGGACTCACAGGACTCACAGGACTCACAGGACTCACAGGACTCAGGACTCACAGGACTCACAGGTCTCACAGGACTCACAGGACTCACAGGACTCTGGACTCAGGACTCACAGGACTCACAGGACTCACAGGACTCAGGACTCAGGACTCACTGGACTCACAGGACTCACAGGACCCAGGACTCACAGGACTCACAGGACTCAGGACTCAGGACTCACAGGACTCACAGGACTCACAGGACTCAGGACTCACTGGACTCACAGGACTCACAGGACTCACAGGACTCAGGACTCACAGGTCTCGGGACTCACAAGACTCACAGGACTCAGGACTCAGGACTCACAGGACTCACAGGACTCACAGGACTCAGGACTCAAGACTCAGGACTCAGGACTCATAGGACTCACAGGACTCACAGGACTCACAGGACTCACAGGACTCAGGACTCACTGGACTCACAGGACTCACAGGACCCAGGACTCACAGGACTCACAGGACTCAGGACTCAGGACTCACAGGACTCACAGGACTCAGGACTCAGGACTGACAAGACTCAGGACTCACAGAACTTAGGACTCAGGACTCACAGGACTCACAGGACTCACAGGACTCAGGACTCAGGACTCACATGACTCAGGACTCACAGGACTCAGGACTCAGGACTCGCAGGTCTCGGGACTCACAAGACTCACAGGACTCAGGACTCAGGACTCACAGGACTCACAGGACTCACAGGACTCACAGAACTCACAGGACTCAGGACTCAGGGCTCAGGACTCAGGTCTCACATGACTCACAGGACTCACAAGACTCAGGACTCAGGACTCAGGACTCACAGGACTCACAGGACTCACAGGACTCACAGGACTCAGGACTCACTGGACTCACAGGACTCACAGGACCCAGGACTCACAGGACTCACAGGACTCAGGACTCAGGACTCACAGGACTCACAGGACTCACAGGACTCAGGACTCACTGGACTCACAGGACTCACAGGACTCAGAGGACTCAGGACTCACAGGTCTCGGGACTCACAAGACTCACAGGACTCAGGACTCAGGACTCACAGGACTCACAGGACTCACAGGACTCAGGACTCAAGACTCAGGACTCAGGACTCATAGGACTCACAGGACTCACAGGACTCACAGGACTCACAGGACTCAGGACTCACTGGACTCACAGGACTCACAGGACCCAGGACTCACAGGACTCACAGGACTCAGGACTCAGGACTCACAGGACTCACAGGACTCAGGACTCAGGACTGACAAGACTCAGGACTCACAGAACTTAGGACTCAGGACTCACAGGACTCACAGGACTCACAGGACTCAGGACTCAGGACTCACATGACTCAGGACTCACAGGACTCAGGACTCAGGACTCGCAGGTCTCGGGACTCACAAGACTCACAGGACTCAGGACTCAGGACTCACAGGACTCACAGGACTCACAGGACTCTGGACTCAGGACTCAGGACTCACAGGACTCACAGGACTCACAGGACTCAGGAGTCAGGACTCACAGGACTCACAGGACTCAGGACTCAGGACTCAGGTCTCACAGGACTTACAAGACTCAGGACTCACAGGACTCGCAGGACTCACAGGACTCAGGACTCAGAACTCAGGACTAACAGGACTCACAGGACTCACAGGACTCACAAGAGTCAGGACTCAGGACTCACAGGACTCACAGGACTCACAAGACTCAGGACTCACAGGACTCACAGGACTCACAGGACTCAGGACTCAGGACTCACAGGACTCACAAGACTCAGGACTCACAGGACTCACAGGACTCAGGCCTCAGGACTCACAAAACTCACAGGACTCACAGGACTCAGGACTCAGGACTCAGAGAACTCACAGGACTCACAGGACTCACAGGACTCAGGAGTCAGGACTCACAGGACTCAGGAGTCAGGACTCACAGGACTCACAGGACTCACAGGACTCAGGACTCAGGACTCAGGACTCAGGTCTCACAGGACTCACAAGACTCAGGACTCACAGGACTCACAGGACTCAGGACTCAGGACTCAGGAGTCAGGACTCACAGGACTCAGGAGTCAGGACTCACAGGACTCACAGGACTCAGGACTCAGGACTCAGGACTCAGGTCTCACAGGACTCACAAGACTCAGGACTCACAGGACTCACAGGACTCAGGACTCAGGACTCACAGGACTCACAGTATTCACAAGACTCAGGACTCACAGGACTCACAAGACTCAGGACTCACAGGACTCACAGGACGCAGGACTCAGGACTCACAGGACTCACAAGACTCAGGACTCACAGGACTCACAGGACTCAGGACTAAGGACTCAGGACTCACAGGACTCACAGGACTCACAAGATTCAGGACTCAGGACTCAGGACTCAGGACTCAGGACTCAGGACTCACAGGACTCACAGGACTCACAGGACTCACAAGATTCAGGACTCAGGACTCAGGACTCAGGACTCACAGGACTCACAGGACTCACAGGACTCACAAGACTCATAGGACTCAGGACTCAGGACTCACAGGACTCACAGGACTCACAGGACTCAGGACTCAGGACTCAGGACTCACAGGACTCACAGGACTCACAGGACTCAGGACTCACAGGACTCAGGACTCACAGGACTCAGGACTCAGGACTCACAGGACTCACAGGACTCACAGGACTCAGGAGTCAGGACTCACAGGACTCACAGGACTCAGGACTCAGGACTCAGGTCTCACAGGACTTACAAGACTCAGGACTCACAGGCCTCGCAGGACTCACAGGACTCAGGACTCAGAACTCAGGACTAACAGGACTCACAGGACTCACAAGAGTCAGGACTCAGGACTCACAGGACTCACAAGACTCAGGACTCACAGGACTCACAGGACTCACAGGACTCAGGACTCAGGACTCACAGGACTCACAAGACTCAGGACTCACAGGACTCAGGCCTCAGGACTCACAAAACTCACAGGACTCACAGGACACAGGACTCAGGACTCAGAGGACTCACAGGACTCACAGGACTCACAGGACTCAGGAGTCAGGACTCACAGGACTCAGGAGTCAGGACTCACAGGACTCACAGGACTCACAGGACTCAGGACTCAGGACTCAGGACTCAGGTCTCACAGGACTCACAAGACTCAGGACTCACAGGAATCAGGACTCAGGACTCACAGGACTCACAGTATTCACAAGACTCAGGACTCACAGGACTCACAAGACTCAGGACTCACAGGACTCACAGGACGCAGGACTCAGGACTCACAAGACTCAGGACTCACAGGACTCACAGGACTCAGGACTAAGGACTCAGGACTCACAGGACTCACAGGACTCACAGGACTCACAAGATTCAGGACTCGGGACTCAGGACTCAGGACTCAGGACTCAGGACTCAGGACTCACAGGACTCACAGGACTCACAAGATTCAGGACTCAGGACTCAGGACTCAGGACTCAGGACTCACAGGACTCACAGGACTCACAGGCCTCACAACACTCATAGGACTCAGGACTCAGGACTCACAGGACTCACAGGACTCACAGGACTCAGGGCTCAGGACTCAGGTCTCACATGACTCACAGGACTCACAAGACTCAGGACTTACAGGACTCACAGGACTCACAGGACTCAGGACTCAGGACTCAGGACTCACAGGACTCACAGGACTCACAGGACTCACAGGACTCAGGACTCACAGGACTCAGGACTCAGGACTCACAGGACTCACAGGACTCACAGGACTCAGGGCTCAGGACTCAGGTCTCACATGACTCACAGGACTCACAAGACTCAGGACTTACAGGACTCACAGGACTCACAGGACTCAGGACTCAGGACTCAGGACTCACAGGACTCACTGGACTCAGGACTCAGGACTCACAGGACTCACAGGACTCACAGGACTCACAGGACTCACTGGACTCAGGACTCAGGACTCACAGGACTCATAGGACTCACAAGACTCAGGAAGGACTCACAGCACTCACAGGAGGAGGAATTTTTTAAATATTTAATTGGGCAGCTCGGTACTGGAGTGGTACTGGAGTGAGGCCTATAGCAAAATCTCTAAATATAAGCCAGCAGGGGCGGGTTTTTTGCATCTGCGCACCTAGTGGGCCTACTAAGAGCCGATATACGTGAACATACTCGCGGAGAAGCCCTTTATCGAGAAGATAATTTTTTAAATATTTATTTGGGCAGCTCGGTACTGGAGTGGTACTGGAGTGAGGCCTATAGCAAAATGTCGAATTATAAGCCAGCATGGGCGGGTTTTTTGCATCTGCGCACCTAGTGGGCCTACTAAGAGCCGATATACGTCAACATACTCGCGGAGGAGCCCTTAATTGAGAAGATAATTTTTTAAATATTTATTTGGGCAGCTCGGTACTGGAGTGGTACTGGAGTGAGGCCTATAGCAAAATCCCGAATTATAAGCCAGCATGGGCGGGTTTTTTGCATCTGCGCACCTAGTGGGCCTACTAAGAGCCGATATACGTGAACATACTCACGGAGGAGCCCTTAATTGAGAAGATAATTTTTTAAATATTTATTTGGGCAGCTCGGTACTGGAGTGGTACTGGAGTGAGGCCTATAGCAAAATCTCGAAATATAAGCCAGCAGCGGCGGGTTTTTTGCATCTGCGCACCTAGTGGGCCTACTAAGAGCCGATATACGTGAACATACTTGCAGAGGAGCCCTTAATTGAGAAGATAATTTTGTAAATATTTATTTGGGCAGCTCGGTACTGGAGTGGTACTGGAGTGAGCCCTATAGCAAAATCTGGAAATATAAGCCAGCAGGGGCGGGTTTTTTGCGTCTGCCCACCTAGTGGGCCTACTAAGAGCCGATTTACGTGAACATACTCGCGGAGGAGTCCTTAATTAAGAAGATAATTTTTTAAATATTTATTTGGGCAGCTCGGTACTGGAGTGGTACTGGAGTGAGCCCTATAGCAAAATCTCGAAATATGAGCCAGCATGGGCGGGTTTTTTGCATCTGCGCACCTAGTGGGCCTACTAAGAGCCGATATACGTGAACATACTCGCGGAGGAGCCCTTAATTGAGAAGATAATTTTTTGAATATTTATTTGGGCAGCTCGGTACTTGAGTGGTACTGGAGTGAGCCCTATAGCAAAATCTCGAAATATAAACCAGCAGGGGCGGGTTTTTTGCGTCTGCGCACTTAGTAGGCCTACTAAGAGCCGATGTACGTGAACATACTTGCGGAGGAGCCCTTAATTAAGAAGATAATTTTTTAAATAAAACACAGGACTCAGGACTCAGGTCTCACAGGACTCACAGGTCTCACAGGAATCAGGGCTCAGGTCTCACAGGACTCACAGAACTCACAGGACTCACAGGACTCAGGACTCAAGACTCAGGACTCACAGGACTCACATGACTCACAGTACTCACAGGACTCAGGACTCAGGACTCACAAGACTCAGGACTCACAGGACTCACAGGACTCACAGGACTCAGGACTCAGGACTCAGGACTCACAGGACTCACAGGACTCACAGGACTCAGGACTCAGGACTCACAGGACTCACAGGACTCACAGTACTCAGGACTCAAAGGACTCACAGAACTCACAGGACTCACAGGACTCACAGGACTCAGGACTCAGGACTCACAGGACTCACAGGACTCACAGGACTCACAAGACTCAGGACTCACAGGACTCACAGGACTCAGGACTCAGGACTCACAGGACTCAGGACTCAGGACTCACAGGACTCACAGGACTCACAGGACTCACAGGACTCAGGACTCACAGGACTCACACGACTCACACGACTCAGGACTCAGGACTCACAGGACTCACAGAACTCACAGGATTCACAGCACTCAGGACTCAGCACTCACAGGACTCACAGGACTCACAGGACTCACAGGACTCACAAGACTCAGGACTCACAGGACTCACAGGACTCACAGGACTCACAGGACTCACAGGACTCACAGGACTCAGGACTCAGGACTCACAGAACTCACAGGACTCACAGGACTCAGGACTCAGGACTCACAGGACTCACAGGACTCACAAGACTCACTGGACTCACAGGACTCAGGACTCACAGGACTCACAGGGCTCACAGGACTCAGGACTCACAGGACTCACAGGACTCACAGGACTCAGGACTCAGGACTCAGGACTCACAGGACTCACAGGACTCACAAGACTCACAGGACTCACAGGACTTAGGACTCACAGGACTCACAGGACTCGCAGGTCTCACAGGACTCACAGGACTCACAGGACTCTGGACTCAGGACTCACAGGACTCACAGGACTCACAGGACTCACAGGACTCAGGACTCACAGGACTCACAGGACTCGCAGGTCTCACAGGACTCACAGGACTCACAGGACTCTGGACTCAGGACTCACAGGACTCACAGAACTCACAGCACTCACAGCACTCAGGACTCAGCACTCACAGGACTCACAGGACTCACAGAACACACAGGACTCAGGACTTAGGACTCACAGGACTCACAGGACTCACAAGACCCACAGGACTCACAGGACTCACAAGACTCAGGACTCACAGGACTCACAGGACTCAGGATTCAGGACTCATAGGACTCACAGGACTCAGGACTCACAGGACTCAGGACTCAGGACTCACAGGACTCAGGACTCAGGACTCAGAACTCACAGGACTCACAGGACTCACGGGACTCACAGGACTCAGGACTCAGGACTCAGGACTCACGGGACTCACAGGACTCACAGGACTCACAGGACTCAGGACTCAGGACTCAGGACTCACAGGACTCACAGGACTCAGGACTCACTGGACTCAGGACTCAGGACTCACAGGACTCAGGACTCAGGACTCAGGACTCACAGGACTCACAGGACTCAGGACTCACAGGACTCAGGACTCAGGACTCAGGACTCACAGGACTCACAGGACTCACAGGACTCACAAGACTCAGGACTCAGGACTCACAGGACTCACAGGACTCACAGGACTCACAGGACTCAGGACTCACAGGACTCAGGACTCAGGACTCACAGGACTCACAGGATTCACAGGACTCACAGGACTCAGGACTCACAGGACTCACAGGTCTCACAGGACTCACAGGACTCACAGGACTCTGGACTCAGGACTCACAGGACTCACAGAACTCACAGCACTCACAGCACTCAGGACTCAGCACTCACAGGACTCACAGGACTCACAGGACTCACAGAACTCACAGGACTCAGGACTCAGGACTCAGGACTCACAGGACTCACAGGACTCACAGGACTCACAGGACTCAGGACTCAGGACTCACAGGACTTACAGGACTCAGGACTCAGCACTCACAGGACGCACAGGACTCACAGGACTCACAGGACTCAGGACTCAGGACTCACAGGACTCACAAGATTCAGGACTCAGGACTCAGGACTCAGGACTCACAGGACTCACAGGACTCAGGACTCAGGACTCACAGGACCCACAGGACTCACAGGACACACAGGACTCAGGACTCAGGACTCACAGGACTCACAGGACTCACAGGACTCAGGACTCACAAGACTCAGGACTCAGGACTCACAGGTCTCACAGGACTCAGGACTCAGGACTCACAGGCCTCACAGGACTCACAGGACTCACAGGACTCAGGCCTCACAGGACTCACAGGACTCACAGGACTCACAGGACTCAGGACTCAGGACTCAGGACTCACAGGACTCACAGGACTCACATGACTCACAGGACTCAGGACTCACTGGACTCACAGGACTCACAGGACCCAGGACTCACAGGACTCACAGGACTCAGGACTCAGGACTCACAGAACTCACAGGACTCACAGGACTCACAGGACTCACAGGACTCGCAGGACTCAGGACTCAGGTCTGACAGGACTCACAGGACTCACAGGACTCAGGACTCAGGACTCACAGGACTCACAGGACTCACAGGACTCAGGACTCAGGACTCACAGGACTCACAAGACTCACAGGACTCACAGGACTCACAGGACTCAGGACTCACAGGACTCACAGGACTCACAGGACTCACAGGACTCAGGACTCACAGGACTCAGGACTCAGGACTCACAGGACTCACAGGATTCACAGGACTCACAGGACTCAGGACTCACAGGACTCACAGGTCTCACAGGACTCACAGGACTCACAGGACTCTGGACTCAGGACTCACAGGACTCACAGAACTCACAGCACTCACAGCACTCAGCACTCAGCACTCACAGGACTCACAGGACTCACAGGACTCACAGAACTCACAGGACTCAGGACTCAGGACTCAGGACTCACAGGACTCACAGGACTCACAGGACTCACAGGACTCAGGACTCAGGACTCACAGGACTTACAGGACTCAGGACTCAGCACTCACAGGACGCACAGGACTCACAGGACTCACAGGACTCAGGACTCAGGACTCACAGGACTCACAGGACTCAGGACTCAGCACTCAGGACCCACAGGACTCACAGGACTCACAAGACTCACAAGACTCACAAGACTCACAGGACTCACAGGACTCACAAGACTCAGGACTCACAGGAGTCACAGGACTCACAGGACTCACAGGACTCACAGGACTCACAGGACTCACAGGGCTCACAGGACTCACAGGACTCAGGACTCAGGTCTCACAGGACTCACAGGACTCACAGGAATCAGGGCTCAGGACTCACAGGACTCACAGAACTCACAGGACTCACAGGACTCAGGATTCAAGACTCAGGACTCACAGGACTCACATGACTCACAGTACTCACAGGACTCAGGACTCAGGACTCACAAGACTCAGGACTCACAGGACTCACAGGACTCACAGGACTCAGGACTCAGGACTCAGGACTCACAGGACTCACAGGACTCACAGGACTCAGGACTCAGGACTCACAGGACTCACAGGACTCACAGGACTCAGGACTCAGGACTCACAGGACTCACAGGACTCACAGGACTCACAGGACTCACAAGACTCAGGACTCACAGGACTCACAGGACTCAGGACTCACAGGACTCAGGACTCAGGACTCACAGGACTCACAGGACTCACAGGACTCACAGGACTCACAGGACTCAGGACTCAGGACTCACAGGACTCACAGGACTCACAGGACTCAGGACTCACAGGACTCACAGGACTCACACGACTCAGGACTCAGGACTCACAGGACTCACAGAACTCACAGGATTCACAGCACTCAGGACTCAGCACTCACAGGACTCAGGACTCAGGACTCAGGACTCACAGGACTCACAGGACTCACAGGACTCACAGGACTCAGGACTCACAGGACTCACAGGTCTCACAGGACTCAGGACTCACAGGACTCACAGGACTCACAGGACTCAGGACTCAGGACTCACAGGACTCACAGGACTCACAGGACTCACAGAACTCACAGGACTCAGGACTCACAGGACTCACAGGACTCACAGGACTCAGGACTCAGGACTCACAGGACTCACAGAACTCACAGGATTCACAGCACTCAGGACTCAGCACTCACAGGACTCACAGGACTCCCAAGACTCAGGACTCACAGGACTCAGGACTCAGGACTCAGGACTCACAGGACTCACAGGACTCACAGGACTCAGGACTCACAGGCCTCACAGGACTCACAGGACTCACAGGACTCACAGGACTCACAGGACTCACAGGACTCAGGACTCACAGGACTCACAGGACTCACAGGACACACAGGACTCAGGACTCAGGACTCACAGGACTCACAGGACTCACAGGACTCACAGGACTCACAGGACTCACAGGACTCAGGATTCAGGACTCAGGACTCAGGACTCACAGGACTCACAGGACTCACAGGACACACAGGACTCAGGACTCAGGACTCACAGGACTCACAGGACTCACAGGACTCAGGACTCAGGACTCAGGACTCACAGGACTCACAGGACTCAGGACTCACAGGCCTCACAGGACTCACAGGACTCAGGACTGAGGACTCACAGGACTCATAGGACTTACAGGACTCACAGGAATCAGGACTCAGGACTCAGGACTCACAGGACTCACAGGACTCAGGACTCACAGGACTCACAGGAGGAGGAATTTTTTAAATATTTATTTGGGCAGCTCGGTACTGGAGTGGTACTGGAGTCAGCCCTATAGCAAAATCTCGAAATATAAGCCAGCAAGGGCGGGTTTTTCGCGTCTACGCACCTAGAGGGCCTACTAAGAGCCGATATACGTGAACATACTTGCAGAGGAGTCCTTAATTGAGAAGACAATTTTGTAAATATTTATTTGGGCAGCTTGGTACTGGAGTGGTACTGGAGTGAGCCCTATAGCAAAATCTCGAAATATATGCCAGCAGGGGCGGGTTTTTTGCATCTGCGCATCTAGTAGGCCTACTAAGAGCCGATATACGTGAACATACTTGTGGAGGAGCCCTTAATTAAGAAGATAATTTCTTAAATATTTACTTGGGCTGCTCGGTACTGGAGCGGTACTGGAATGAACTCAGGACACACAGGACTCAGGACTCACAGGACTCAGGACTCAGGACTCAGGACTCAGGACTCAGGACTCACAGGACTCACAAGACTCAGGACTCACAGGACTCACAAGACTTAGGACTCACAGGACTCACAAGACTCAGAATGACTCACAGGACTCAGGACTCAGGACTCACAGGACTCACAGGACTCACAGGACTCACAGGACTCAGGACTCACAGGACTCAGGACTCACAGGACTCAGGACTCAGGACTCACAGGACTCACAGGTCTCGGGACTCACAGGACTTACAGGACTCAGGACTCAGGACTCACAGGACTCACAGGACTCACAGGACTCAGAACTCCGGACTCAGGACTCACAGGACTCACAGAACTCAGGACTCAGGACTCATTGGACTCACAGGACAAACAGGACTCACAGGACTCAGGACTCAGGACTCACAGGACTCACAGGACTCACAGGACTCACAGGACTCAGGACTCAGGACTCACAGGACTCACAGGACTCAGGACTCAGGACTGACAAGACTCAGGACTCACAAGACTCACAGAACTCAGGACTCAGGACTCACAGGACTCACAGGACTCAGGACACAGGACTCACATGACTCAGGACTCACAGGACTCAGGACTCAGGACTCACAGGTCTCGGGACTCACAAGACTCACAGGACTCAGGACTCAGGACTCACAGGACTCACAGGACTCACAGGACTCAGGACTCAGGACTCAGGACTCACAGGACTCACAGGACTCACAGGACTCACAGGACTCACAGGACTCAGGACTCAGGACTCACAGGACTCACAGGACTCAGGACTCAGGACTGACAAGACTCAGGACTCACAGGACTCACAGAACTCAGGACTCAGGACTCACAGGACTCACAGGACTCAGGACTCAGGACTTACATGACTCAGGACTCACAGGACTCCGGACTCAGGACTCACAGGTCTCGGGACTCACAAGACTCACAGGACTCAGGACTCAGGACTCACAGGACTCACAGGACTCACAGGACTCAGGACTCAGGACTCAGGACTCAGGACTCACAGGACTCACAGGACTCACAGGACTCACAGGACTCACAGGACTCAGGAGTCAGGACTCACAGGACTCACAGGACTCATGACTCAAGTCTCACAGGACTTACAAGACTCAGGACTCACAGGACTCGCAGGACTCACAGGACTCAGGACTCAGCACTCAGGACTAACAGGACTCACAGGACTCACAGGACTCACAAGAGTCAGGACTCAGGACTCACAGGACTCACAAGACTCAGGACTCACAGGACTCACAAGACTCAGGACTCACAGGACTCACAGGACGCAGGACTCAGGACTCACAGGACTCACAAGACTCAGGACTCACAGGACTCAGGCCTCAGGACTCACAAGACTCACAGGACTCACAGGACTCAGGACTCAGGACTCACAGGACTCACAGGACTCACAGGACTCAGGAGTCAGGACTCACAGGACTCAGGAGTCAGGACTCACAGGACTCACAGGACTCACAGGACTCAGGACTCAGGACTCAGGTCTCACAGGACTCACAAGACTCAGGACTCACAGGACTCACAGGACTCAGGACTCAGGACTCACAGGACTCACAGGACTCACAGGATTCACAAGACTCAGGACTCAGGACTCACAGGACTCACAGGACGCAGGACTCAGGACTCACAGGACTCACAAGACTCTGGACTCACAGGACTCACAGGACTCAGGACTCAGGACTCAGGACTCACAGGACTCACAAGATTCAGGACTCAGGACTCAGGACTCAGGACTCACAGGACTCACAGGACTCAGGACTCAGGACTCACAGGACTCACAGGACTCACAGGACACACAGGACTCAGGACTCAGGACTCACAGGACTCACAGGACTCACAGGACACACAGGACTCAGGACTCAGGACTCACAGGACTCACAGGACTCACAGCACTCAGGACTCAGGACTCACAGGCCTCACAGGACTCACAGGACTCACAGGACTCAGGACTCACAGGTCTCACAGGACTCAGGACTCAGGAATCACAGGCCTCACAGGACTCACAGGACTCACAGGACTCAGGACTCACAGGACTCATAGGACTCACAGGACTCACAGGAATCAGGGCTCAGGACTCAGGACTCACAGGACTCACAGGACTCAGGACTCACAGGACTCACAGGACTCAGGACTCACAGCACTCACAGGACTCACAGGAATCAGGGCTCAGGACTCACAGGACTCACAGGACTCACAGGACTCACAGGACTCACAAGACTCAGGACTCACAGGACTCACAGGACTCAGGACTCACAGAACTCACAGGACTCACAGGACTCACAGGACTCACAGGACTCAGGACTCAGGTCTGACAGGACTCAGGACTCACAGGACTCACAGGACTCACAGGACTCAGGACTCAGGACTCACAGGACTCACAAGACTCACAGGACTCACAGGACTCAGGACTCACAGGACTCACAGGACTCACAGGACTCACAGGATTCAGGACTCACAGGACTCAGGACTCAGGACTCACAGGACTCACAGGACTCACAGGATTCACAAGACTCAGGACTCAGGACTCACAGGACTCACAAGACTCAGGACTCACAGGACTCACAGGACGCAGGACTCAGGACTCACAGGACTCACAAGACTCAGGACTCACAGGACTCACAGGACTCAGGACTCAGGACTCAGGACTCAGGACTCACAGGACTCACAGGACTCACAAGATTCAGGACTCAGGACTCAGGACTCAGGACTCACAGGACTCACAGGACTCAGGACTCAGGACTCACAGGACTCACAGGACTCACAGGACACACAGGACTCAGGACTCAGGACTCACAGGACTCACAGGACTCACAGGACTCACAGGACTCAGGACTCACAGGACTCAGGACTCAGGACTCACAGGACTCACAGGACTCACAGGACTCACAGGACTCACAGGACTCAGGACTCACAGGACTCACAGGAATCAGGGCTCAGGACTCAGGACTCACAGGACACACAGGACTCACAGGACTCAGGACTCAGGACTCACAGCACTCACAGGACTCACAGGACTCACAGGACTCACAGGACTCACAGGACACACAGGACTCAGGACTCAGGACTCACAGGACTCACAGGACTCACAGGACTCAGGACTCACAGGACTCACAGGACTCACAGGACTCACAGGACTCAGGACTCAGGACTCACAGGCCTCACAGGACTCACAGGACTCACAGGACTCAGGACTCACAGGACTCACAGGACTCAGGACTCAGGACTCACAGGCCTCACAGGACTCACAGGACTCACAGGACTCAGGACTCACAGGACTCACAGGACTCACAGGAATCAGGGCTCAGGACTCAGGACTCACAGGACTCACAGGACTCACAGGACTCAGGACTCTGGACTCACAGCACTCACAGGACTCACAGGAATCAGGACTCAGGACTCACAGGACTCACAGGACTCACAGGACTCACAGGACTCACTGGACTCAGGACTCAGGACTCAGGACTCACAGGACTCATAGGACTCACAAGCCTCAGGAAGGACTCACAGCACTCACAGGAGGAGGAATTTTTTAAATATTTAATTGGGCAGCTCGGTACTGGAGTGGTACTGGAGTGAGGCCTATAGCAAAATGTAATACTTACTTTTGAAGGGGGTGTCGAAAAGGGATTCCCTAGTCACCCTTCATCCTACCATACCTTCCTACGTCCTTCCTTCTCTCTCTTCCATGCCTTCCTAGGCCTTCAGGGGATGCTGCCCGGGGTCCAGGGCCCTTTCCAGTGGCCTCCAGGGTGGTATCTTCGCGGCACCTAAAAAGGGAGGAAAAGATTAGAAAATCTTCTAGGAGGACATGGAAAAGACACGGAACGACAGGACAACACCAGAGGGGAGGACAACACCACAAGGGGACGGTCCCAGCGCGCCAGGAACACCACAACAAAACAACAACACAGGTGACATAACCCCAAAACAGTGTTCCCTCGATTTCTCCTGGAACTCCATGTTCACCGGGGAACAGACCGGTGCAACCGATGCACGGGACCATTGGCCGGCCGATTTAAACGAATTCGCGACGCGGAATTGCGCAAAAAGCGCGTAATCGAAGAAAAATCGGCGAGATGGTCGGTCGGCCAAAAGTCGATAAAAATCCCGAAAATCCCTATGGGATTGGGATATTCCAGGAGAATTGAACGCGAGGAACACTGTTTGGTCACTCACTCGGCGCGAAATGGGGATTTTGTGGCGAAAATCCGCGGAAATAGCTCATCTGTCAAATGACAGGTGAGACATTGAATTAATTCACAACAAACAATTTCCGCGGATTTACAAACCACTCGCGGGGGAAAACGGCGATCGCGTTTCAGATTTTTGCACTCGCGAAGGCCGGAAAGTGTTACTAATCGTAGGATTAGCCTCGACACTTTTCGGCCAATCACAACCTTAGATTTTCCCCTTTCGATGGCCGTCGTCCTTCAACAGCAGGCCTGGGGAACGATCCCATTATTCCGAATTTCCCGGGAAATTCGCCCACGGGATAATCGGAAACAGGACTGGGATCCAGGATAAAGGGGCCCGGAATTATCCTGGATCCATCGCGCACTTTCACACTTACTAAATCGGTGACTATTCAAACTACAACGCGCCATAAGGAGGGGAAAAATCGGGTATAAAAACCCCAGATTTTTCTCACTCGATCTCTTTTTCCGACGGAAAGTTCAAGGCAGCGGAGCCCACGCAAGTTTGTCTGAAATTCGGGATACTGTTAGGACAGTTAGGCGAGAATAGGGAAGTCCGCGAAAAGTTGCGATAGAATCTCGAGAAGTTTTATATTCACGATCAATCTGTTACGGCCCTTTTTCGCCACCCGCGACCGACGCTGGGTGGTGCCTCCGCCGCGACAAAAGTGCCGCTAGCTCAGACGGGGTGGGCCGGGGTTATTACTTCCAAACCTTAAGTTCGAAACGGGCGCCACGTGGTTTTTCCCAACAGCAGCAAAAAAATATAACTCCGGCTCTAACCACGAAACCGGTTTACAACGCAGAAGTCGAACCAAACGCACCAAGTCTGAAATATGTAATACAACGTACCAACGCAAAGAGAAAAGGACGAGAGTGTCGAAAGGGGAGGGGTTCTCAAACACTATGTAATGCTCCGTTATAATTTTATTGGCCCTGTTACAGAGTTGCTGGTTATAAATGTAAATCATGTACAATATTATTATTATGCAAAAAAAGAGATTCTAACTAATGTACAAAAGATTCGATGAAATTGTAAAACAAAAGCAGGAAAAGAAAACTACGCTAAGTCAAAAAAAAACGAATGAAATAATAGAATGAATATTAAGATAGAAATCGAATTTATATAACTTACAATCAAAATGTTAAAATATCAAAATAACCCAAAACTTGTTTGGAGTAAAAGAAAACAAAATGTGAATCAAGAAAATACTACAATAGGTATGTGCGATAATTAAGTAGGGTGAGGAGGTGAGATAAAGGGGTAGGAAGGAACAGGGGCAAAAAAAAATAATTGTAAAAGAAAATAAAAGATTAAATCATCACAGCAAAATAAGCAAAGTAACCCAAATCGACTCAAATACTTCGACAGTCCTCGGTACCTCTTTTCGACGAACAGTCACAAGAGTCTTCCAATAACCCCACAGGGTTCCCATATACCTATCATACAAATACAACGTTTGGTACGACCACACAGATTCTTATCTGTTGCCAACTTCCGGCAACCAAGAATTCTCTCAAAAGGTGTTTGACAACAAAAAAAAATAAATTTGCCCAAATACCCTCTCACGACACTACAGTTGAGACAGCGCGTAATCAAAAAAAGAAAATACAAGGGGTTGAGGGTAGACGATGTATAAAAATATTAACGACCTTAAGTCGCTCCGAACTGACCAATGCGTGGTCAACACAACGATACTATATAGACAATTTGAATTAACGCGGCATGTCTCACAAAGTGACGACTGTCGAAATACTGTGCGAGCAAAGCAAAAAAACTGATAAGAAAGCTAGTTGCATAAAAAGATGTATATAAAAAAAGGTCAAGGTGTGACGATAAGACTACTGTATGAATGAAAATATGTAAAGCAAGATTAGGGCGTAAAGATCAATGGGCAAATAAGCAAAATTAAAATACGAAATATGTACATATAAATAAGCAAAAAGGAATATTCAATGTGAACTACAGGTATCATTAAGCGAAATTACTGGGGATGCGATGAATGAACACCGAGGAAAGAATAACGTGTTGCGACCCCGAGGGGGGGCTTATTCCAGACGGGCGCTCCCTGATCGGGTCTATAGATCCTGGACGGTAAAACCAACCATCGGACACACCAATATCCACCCGTGGCTCACTTCACTCTCCAGACTTCTACCTAAAATTAGAAGTCCCCAAAACTCACAGGCTATGCTCCCGTTCTCTCGACACGTCACGTTAACTTCCCCGCTCGAAAATCTGTTAGGACCCGAATGGCGATCAACAGGCGACCGTTCTGTTCAACTTCAATTATTCCAGGCCTTCCCGACAGGCCAATCTAGTTCCTCAACCGTCCTCTGTCGAGGCGCTCCAAAGGTAATCGTCTATTTTCTCCCAAAATTCACTCTAACCACCCGAGTCCGATCATCGGAAAATAGGCCTCAAAATCGACGATTACTTTCTCCAAAATACCCGAGCTTGATCACCGGAAAATGGCCCTCAAATTGCCACCAATTACTCACTCCAAATACCCGAGTTCAATCACCGGAAAATGGGCCTCAAATTTCTACAAATTATTCACTCCAAATACCCGAGCTCGTTCACCGGAAAATGGGCCTCAAATTGCCACCAATTCGTCCAAACACCGAGTTGAATTCTCGTGAAATTATTTCTTCAACCACCGACAACACACGACCACTACTGCCAACTTCACTCGGAACTCCCACCGACTCCCGGATTACTGTCCCGCGTATCTGGTAAGATCTTCCTCAACTTATCTGCACGACCCTATATTCCTAACGCACTTCGGGATAAAATCAATTTTCAGCCACTCGAACAAAAATATAACCGTCACCCACGATCCCCTTACCAACTTCGTGTCACCGTTTTGAGCCTCTCCACTTATTCGATCAGTTCGACGGCTCCGAATTTTGCAGCTTGTTCGTTGTCAAATTTGTGACTGACAGCCACCCCACTGATGTCAAATAGGTAATTTGTTTACTAACCTGAACTTTCTCTTATAATAATTTTACTTCCTTTCTTTTGTTTCCAGGGTACTAGGATCATCCCAGGACGTCTTCCCGTGTTCCCTTGGCGATAGCTGGACTACGCGGGATCAACTTCCTCCAGGAAAAGTGTACGTCAGGTAAGTCGATTATCAAGTGTTTAAGTGTTTCCCTCGCCGAATTTGAGTGCTCCTAGTGCGGATTTTTAGTGAATTATCCCCCAAGGGCAAGTACAAGAGCCCCAAAAATCGTGAAGTACTTCCGTGGTATAACGGGTATTGGCCAACCTTCGCGATTAATCTCGCAGCCAGCCTGTTTTACCTGGAAAAGAAAAACACTTCCTCGCGAAATACTAGGTAAATCTCTAAACTGTCTAAAAAGTGTTAACTCGGAAACTTTTCTCGCGTGTTCCTAACTGTCCCTACTAACTGTTTGGTTAATCCCGGATTTTAAAGATAACTTGTAAGAGCTTCGCTGCCTCGAACTTTGCGACCAAAAAAAAGGCCGATTGAACGAAATCCGGGGTTTATATAGGCAGAATTTCTCCTCCTTATGGTACATTGTAATGTACTTAGTGAACAAGTTCGCGAGTGATAAAGTGCCCGAATGATCCTGGATAATACCTGGCCCCATTATCCTGGATCCGCGTACCCTTTTGGGTTATCCCGTCGGCGGGTTTTCCCAAAAATTCATTATAATGGGATCTGTGTTTCGGCGGATTGGTGAACGACGACGGCCATGTTCAGGGGTAAATCTACGATTGTGATTGGCCGAAAAGTGTCAATAGTAAATCATACTATTAGCGACACTTTTCGGCCTCCGCGAGTGCGAAATTCGAAACCGCGAGTGTCGTTTTCCCCGGCGAGTGTAGTGCAAACCCACGGAAATTGTTCGTTTTACCTGGATCTCGCGCCTCACCTGTCATTTGACAGGTGAACAATTTCCGTGGTTTTCGCCACAAAATCGCGATTCCGCGCCGCGAAAGTTGCAAAACAGTGTTCCCCGTGTGTGATTCTCCCGGAATATCCCTATCCCATAGGGATTTTGGGGAGTTTTACCGACTTTTGGCCGACCGATCGACACGCCAATTTTCACCTGTTTTCGCGCTATTCAGGTGATTTCGCGTCGCGATTTCGAAGTGATTGGTCGGCCAATGTCCCCTACATCGATTGCGCCGGACCGTTCCCCGGGGAACATGAAGTTCCGGGAGAAATCGAGGGAACACTGTTTTGAGGTTACGTCACCTCTGTTGTTGTTTGTTGTGGTGTTGTGAGCGCGCTGGGGCCGTCCCCTTGTGGTGTTGTCTTGTCCCCTGGTGCCGTCCTGTCGTCCTGTCGTCCTGTGTCTTGTTCCGTGTCTTCTTGGAAGACGTATTAATCTTCTTTTTTCCCTTTTAGGTGCCGCGGAGTTACTGCCCTGGAGGCCACTGGAGAGGGCCCTGGGCCCCAGGCAGCATCCCCTGAAAGCCTAGGAAGGCATGGGTCGAAGACGAGGGAGGACGGAGGAGAAGGAAAAAGAGGAGGAAGGGTGATCCCTTCCCATTTCGACACCCCCTTCCGAAACAGGTATTACAATCCCACCCCAACTTCGGAGAAATTTTCCTAAAATTTCTTCGGACAGTTCCCAATCAGGTTCACGTCGGGTAAGCTCGAATTCAAAAACAAAGTGTTCCGTCTCGTGGATCCAATGAACGGAAGCCCCTTTACACGTATACGACACACGTCGTACGACCTATTCTATGGTCCTAAAACTATCGAAACTAACCTAAATCTAGCTGATTCCTAAGCCAACGCTAGTAACTCAAAAAAATTATTCATCTCCAATCCCTTTACCCAAATTCAACTTGCTATCGGTCCCCGAGATTCATTTGACTCGATAGCCTACCATTTTAGCGAACCCTAACCTATCCTATAAACTATTCCCTAATCCAACCCTAACCTAAGTTTATCGACCAAAAAAAAAAAAATTAATCAGGCAATTGCGCCTCCGATGGCTCCTCTCCACGATGGCTCTTCAAATCTTTCACATGCCATACGCCAAGGTCTTTACCGTCCGCGTCCCGTAGCTGGTAAGCTACATTTGAGACCTTCTTGGCGATGTGAAAGGGCCCAACGAACTTTGGAGCAAGCTTTGCAGCGAAATGCTCTGCTGCATCCGAAATGACATAGTTCCTCTTCCATACGACCTCTCCTACGTTGTATACTGCCGGACGTCGCCGAAGGTTGTAGACCCTGGCACTTCGTTGTGCCGCCTTGGCGAGCCGGTCCCTGACGTCTTGGAAGAGAACTTCCCTGGCCTTCTCCTGGCCTTCCAGGTCCTTGGTCCGCTCGACTTGGACTCCATCCTCGGGTAACGGTGACGAATCTCCCTTGAGGCGCATCTCTCTTCCGAAGAGAACATAATGAGGCGTGAGTTTGGTGGCCTCATGAACCGATGTGCGAACCGCGCAGGCAATTTTCTGTAGGTGGTTGGTCCAGGTCCTATGATTTTCCCCGACGTATGCCTTCAACATAGTCTTCACCACCTGGTTGACCCTCTCCGAAGGGTTTGCCTGTGGGTGGTACCTCGCGGTGAAGCTCCACGTAGCTCCATACGATTTCGCCAACTCGCCGAACTGCTTGCTCCGAAACTGGACGCCATTGTCGCACACAATCCATTTCGGTGCTCCGAACAAGAGCAGTACCGATTCCTCCATCGTCTTGACCAGTGCTGAAGCAGTAGCGGACCGGAGTGGGAATAGCAACGTGTATTTGCTAAAATAGTCAACCACGGTAAGTATGTAGGAGTGTCCGCTCGACGAACGTGGTAGGGGGCCTATGAAATCCAGACACAGCATTTCCCAGGGTTGCTTGACGTAGCTGCTACGGGTCTGCATCATGCCAGCAGGGGCCTGGAGATCCGGCTTGATCGCCTGACATGTGGCGCACCTCCTCACATAGTCAGATACGTCTCGCTTCATACCTGGCCAATAGTATTGGCCCGCCAGGAAATGTGTGGTCTTCTTGGCTCCTACGTGACCTCGTTCGTCGTGGCCGCTCCTCAACACTTCCCTCCGTCGCGGCTTGGGAACGACTTCCCTCCAATGGTCCTGCTCGCTCGCCAACGCTGGGTAAGGCACTCGAACCTTTTTATAGAGGACCCCTTGTTGGACCTTCCAGTTTCCAAACTTCTTTGGATTAGCCGGCACTGCAGTCCTCATCTTGTTCCACCATTTGTCCGTGATCCCCTCTACGCAACCAACGATTGGCTCTTGATCCTGGAGGGCGCGTGACAACGCATCAGGCACTGCATTGTCCTTCCCTTTCCGGTGCACGATCTCCAGCTCGAACTGTTGAAGTCGGACAGCCCATCGCGCTAGGCGACCTCGAGGATCCTTCAGCCGGTGTAGCCAGAGCAGCGAATGATGGTCGGTGATTACGGTGAAACGGACTCCCTCGATATAAGGCCGTAGTTTTTCAACCGCCCAAATGACCGCCAGACACTCCTTTTCGGTAGTTGAATATTTCCGTTCGGCTGAATTTAAGGACCGGCTCAGGTAACATATTACCTTCTCGCCGTCGGGGTGCTCCTGAGACAGGACAGCGCCAAGACCGTAGTCTGAGGCGTCTGTCTGGACGACAAAAGGTAAGTTGTAGTCGGGGCAGGAGAGGATCGGCGCTGTCACCAGGCATTCCTGGACCTTCTTGAAAGAGTCCTCGCACTTCTGGTCCCACCCGAACTTATTTCCCTTCTTGAGCAAACCAGTCAGAGGCGCGATGAGTGTTGAGAAATCGGGAACAAAACGCCGATACCACGAGACCATCCCTATGATCCGTCTAACGCTGGAGACGTTCGTTGGTCGTGGTAGGTCCAAGATACCCTGGACCTTCTCCGGGTCGACGCTGAGCCCATGTTCATTCACTACGTACCCCAGGTACCGTAGCTCCTCCCTGCAGAACTGGCACTTGTCCCTACCAACGACCAGTCCGGCACCCTTCAGCCGCCTCAGGACCTCCCGAAGGACTCTCCGATGAGTGTCGAAGTCCTGAGTGACGATCACCACATCGTCCAGGTAGACGAACACATAGGGCTCTAGGTCCGATCCCAACACGGTATCAATAAGCCTCTGCCACGTCGCTGGTGAATTGCTCAAGCCGAAAGGCATTCGTCTAAATTGGTACAATCCCCGATTAGGGACGGTAAATGCCGTGTACTTTTTAGACTCTTCGGCTACAGGGATTTGCCAGAAGGCGGACTTGATGTCGAGTGAAGAGAGGTACTTTGCATCCCGCAAGCGGTCTAGTATGGAGGAGATGAAAGGCAGGAGGTACGCGTCCTTCTCCGTAACCTTGTTTAGCCTCCGGTAGTCCACACAGAAACGGTACGATCCATCCTTCTTCCTCACCAATATGATGGGAGAAGCCCATGAACTCGTCGAAGGCTCCACTATCCCGTCCTTCAGCATTTGGTCCAGCTCCTCGTCGATGTGTTTCTGCACAGCCGGAGACACCGGGTAATACCGCTGCTTTAAGGGCGGAGAAGTAGTCCTTATAACGTGCTCTGCCCTATTCGTGCACCCTATCCCTTCCATACCTTCAAATTCCTCTCTCAAAATCCTCTCCAAATCCTCTGCCTCTTCCCTGGTTAACTTCGACCTCGGCTGAAGTGCTCCTGGCGCATCTGTCGTCGTCTTACCGTCAACCGTACATAGTTGGACTGCCTCCGAAAACTGCCAGACTCCGTCCCTCAAACTGGCAACGATGCCCATCTCTGCCCAGAAATCTGACCCCAATATCAGATTGTGGGACAGGCTTGGCACCACTGCTATGGACAGCAGCCTGATCTTGCCCTCCAACTCTACCGGTAAGTGCGCAACGCCGATGATCTCACATGCCTCTCCGTTCGCCACAGAAACAAACCTCTTGTCCGGCTTCTCAAGATGCACTCCTAGGCCCTTCAACGTATTCCAGCCCGTGCTACCCAAAATAGTACACGTCGCTCCGGAATCCAACAAGCCTACCAAGAGTTGTCCAAAAATTCTGACGGTCAGGTAGGGTCTACTATCGCCTTCCACTTGCCCGAGGACGTAATCAGCGCATACGGCCCTATCCCCAAAATTAGGATCCTCCGAGCAAATATCGATAGCCTTCCCGCCGTCCGCTTGTTCCACCGTACTCTTCACACCGAACACCTGTGTAAGAGGCTCCTCCGTCTGCGTTGCGACCGACCTACTGTTTGTCTTACGCCTCTCCTTCGCCTGGTCTCTCTTCTTCGCCTTCCCTCGTAGCCGATCTCCCTGGTGATGTTGAGAGGGTGTGGCAACTTCGGCAATACTACGGGCCAGATGACGAGGACTCACTGCGTTGCCCGTTGGTGAGCCCTCTGGTCGTTTCCCGGACTACAGGTAGGACAATTCCTACGGAACACGCCAGGCTTTCCACACCCGTAGCATTTCCTCGGAGCTTTGCAACGATTAGAGGTGTGCCCTGGTTGCTTGCAGTTGTAGCAAATAAAGCGATTGTTTGCAGGCAAACTTCCGCTTGTTGCAGCAGTGGTGGGTGGCTGGGCTTGACAGCTGGAGCAGGCAGGTGGTGTTGCCTCCTTGGACGGAAGCTCGCTGGTAGTCGCCGCATAAGCCAAGTCTGGCTCCAGGAACGCGTGATTCTTCTTGTGGGGTGGGGGTACGAAGGCCTCTGTCCTAGCTCGGATACCTTCAAGACGTCTCCCCTTTTCGATCAGGTCTTCCATCGAACTGACGTCGAACATACCCAGCTGCGCCTGGTAGAAGGGGTAAAGGTTTTTAAAAACCCTTTGAAGCTTCGCAGCTTCCGAGAGCGGCTCGGACAGTCTTCCAAACAGGCCCTTCATCACCGCAACGTACATCCCTATGCTTTCCCTTTTTCCCTGCGTCCTGTGCCTTATTTCCTCCAGCAGCTTATCGTCGTAATCCATGCCAAGGAACTCCAACTTCATCTCCTTGACCAGTCCATCCCAATCAGCAACTTTATCTCTGACCGCTCGATACCAGGTCAGGGCTCGTCCCGCAAACAAATCGACCGCTGACCGAAACAGCATCCCTTTGCCCAATCCTCTGGCTCGTCGAAGCTCTTCCGCTCTCTCCAGAAAGCTATTCACTGAGGAAGTACCATCTCCGGTGAATACTAATCCCCATCTTGCCACAGGGACTCGGGGTTGAGCCTCACTCCGCCCTACCTCGAGCGTTGGTGTCACATAGGTCTCACGACTACCCGATGCCTGTCGTATGGTATTCAGGCTCACTTCGGGTCCCTCGGAATCCTCCGAATCTGTCGTAGGACACGCCTTTTCATACAACTCCTCGATGAGGGCGCACAACTTCCCCTGAATCTCACCGATCCTCTTCGCGTCGTGTTCGCCCGTCGGCCTCGCATGTTGTGCCCGTCGGAGTGCCCATTCCAGCTTCGTCCGAATCTTTAAATAGTTCGGTGAAGACTCGTTCCCTTCCAACTCCGCAATCAGTCCTTTGGCCTCCTCGATCTTGGCCAACAACGCCTGCCCATACTCTGCGAACGTGAAGGGGTAGGTCTTCGCCAAGGTGACCTCACCGTCCTTCTCCCTTCGACGCGCACCACGAAGAGTCCTCCTCATTTCGTCCACCGTACCATCTCCGAGTCCTCGAATGGCCAACTCGTACTGGAGTTCGTCCTGGGCCAGCCGGTTCACGTCATCTCGGAATCGTTTGGATGCCATTTCGATTAATCAATACACCAAAAAAAAAGGTCGATAAACAACAACCCAAAAAAAAAAAAATAAATAACCGAAACCGAAGTACTACAACTAACCTAGTTATTTAAACGAGTGCAATTATCACTAATCAAAAAAAAATTTTTATTATTCCCTCCAACTAGGACCCGAATCAACAAGAAAAATTCCAAGCCGGGAATAAAAGATTCGGAAATTTCCAAATATTGGACCTTCTGTCCGATCACACCACGATAATTCCCGAAATCCAAACGTCGGACTCAAGAGAATTTTTCAAAACCAAAAAAAAATTCCAAAAATTCGAGTCCCGAAAAAGAATATCGGTCGAGCCCAAGATATTCCTGGCCCCCAAATTCTTGGACCAGTAAAATCGACCGAAAACCAAAAAAAAATATGTTGGAAGGGAGGAAAAGAACAGAATTCCTTCCTGAAATATCCAACCCGATTTCTAAAGTATCGATATACCTCTTACCAGTTAAATTAACCAAAAAAAAATTGGAAGAGGAAAAAAAAAAATTTTTTTTTTGAAGTATCAAAAAAAAAAATATCCGAAATATCCCGAATAAAATAATTTCAAACCCCCAAAAACAATCGAATTGGCCCCACGTTGGGCGCCAAAATTGTTACGGCCCTTTTTCGCCACCCGCGACCGACGCTGGGTGGTGCCTCCGCCGCGACAAAAGTGCCGCTAGCTCAGACGGGGTGGGCCGGGGTTATTACTTCCAAACCTTAAGTTCGAAACGGGCGCCACGTGGTTTTTCCCAACAGCAGCAAAAAAATATAACTCCGGCTCTAACCACGAAACCGGTTTACAACGCAGAAGTCGAACCAAACGCACCAAGTCTGAAATATGTAATACAACGTACCAACGCAAAGAGAAAAGGACGAGAGTGTCGAAAGGGGAGGGGTTCTCAAACACTATGTAATGCTCCGTTATAATTTTATTGGCCCTGTTACAGAGTTGCTGGTTATAAATGTAAATCATGTACAATATTATTATTATGCAAAAAAAGAGATTCTAACTAATGTACAAAAGATTCGATGAAATTGTAAAACAAAAGCAGGAAAAGAAAACTACGCTAAGTCAAAAAAAAACGAATGAAATAATAGAATGAATATTAAGATAGAAATCGAATTTATATAACTTACAATCAAAATGTTAAAATATCAAAATAACCCAAAACTTGTTTGGAGTAAAAGAAAACAAAATGTGAATCAAGAAAATACTACAATAGGTATGTGCGATAATTAAGTAGGGTGAGGAGGTGACATAAAGGGGTAGGAAGGAACAGGGGCAAAAAAAAATAATTGTAAAAGAAAATAAAAGATTAAATCATCACAGCAAAATAAGCAAAGTAACCCAAATCGACTCAAATACTTCGACAGTCCTCGGTACCTCTTTTCGACGAACAGTCACAAGAGTCTTCCAATAACCCGACAGGGTTCCCATATACCTATCATACAAATACAACGTTTGGTACGACCACACAGATTCTTATCTGTTGCCAACTTCCGGCAACCAAGAATTCTCTCAAAAGGTGTTTGACAACAAAAAAAAATAAATTTGCCCAAATACCCTCTCACGACACTACAGTTGAGACAGCGCGTAATCAAAAAAAGAAAATACAAGGGGTTGAGGGTAGACGATGTATAAAAATATTAACGACCTTAAGTCGCTCCGAACTGACCAATGCGTGGTCAACACAACGATACTATATAGACAATTTGAATTAACGCGGCATGTCTCACAAAGTGACGACTGTCGAAATACTGTGCGAGCAAAGCAAAAAAACTGATAAGAAAGCTAGTTGCATAAAAAGATGTATATAAAAAAAGGTCAAGGTGTGACGATAAGACTACTGTATGAATGAAAATATGTAAAGCAAGATTAGGGCGTAAAGATCAATGGGCAAATAAGCAAAATTAAAATACGAAATATGTACATATAAATAAGCAAAAAGGAATATTCAATGTGAACTACAGGTATCATTAAGCGAAATTACTGGGGATGCGATGAATGAACACCGAGGAAAGAATAACGTGTTGCGACCCCGAGGGGCGGCTTATTCCAGACGGGCGCTCCCTGATCGGGTCTATAGATCCTGAACGGTAAAACCAACCATCGGACACACCAATATCCACCCGTGGCTCACTTCACTCTCCAGACTTCTACCTAAAATTAGAAGTCCCCAAAACTCACAGGCTATGCTCCCGTTCTCTCGACACGTCACGTTAACTTCCCCGCTCGAAAATCTGTTAGGACCCGAATGGCGATCAACAGGCGACCGTTCTGTTCAACTTCAATTATTCCAGGCCTTCCCGACAGGCCAATCTAGTTCCTCAACCGTCCTCTGTCGAGGCGCTCCAAAGGTAATCGTCTATTTTCTCCCAAAATTCACTCTAACCACCCGAGTCCGATCATCGGAAAATAGGCCTCAAAATCGACGATTACTTTCTCCAAAATACCCGAGCTTGATCACCGGAAAATGGCCCTCAAATTGCCACCAATTACTCACTCCAAATACCCGAGTTCAATCACCGGAAAATGGGCCTCAAATTTCTACAAATTATTCACTCCAAATACCCGAGCTCGTTCACCGGAAAATGGGCCTCAAATTGCCACCAATTCGTCCAAACACCGAGTTGAATTCCCGTGAAATTATTTCTTCAACCACCGACAACACACGACCACTACTGCCAACTTCACTCGGAACTCCCACCGACTCCCGGATTACTGTCCCGCGTATCTGGTAAGATCTTCCTCAACTTATCTGCACGACCCTATATTCCTAACGCACTTCGGGATAAAATCAATTTTCAGCCACTCGAACAAAAATATAACCGTCACCCACGATCCCCTTACCAACTTCGTGTCACCGTTTTGAGCCTCTCCACTTATTCGATCAGTTCGACGGCTCCGAATTTTGCAGCTTGTTCGTTGTCAAATTTGTGACTGACAGCCACCCCACTGATGTCAAATAGGTAATTTGTTTACTAACCTGAACTTTCTCTTATAATAATTTTACTTCCTTTCTTTTGTTTCCAGGGTACTAGGATCATCCCAGGACGTCTTCCCGTGTTCCCTTGGCGATAGCTGGACTACGCGGGATCAACTTCCTCCAGGAAAAGTGTACGTCAGGTAAGTCGATTATCAAGTGTTTAAGTGTTTCCCTCGCCGAATTTGAGTGCTCCTAGTGCGGATTTTTAGTGAATTATCCCCCAAGGGCAAGTCCAAGAGCCCCAAAAATCGTGAAGTACTTCCGTGGTATAACGGGTATTGGCCAACCTTCGCGATTAATCTCGCAGCCAGCCTGTTTTACCTGGAAAAGAAAAACACTTCCTCGCGAAATACTAGGTAAATCTCTAAACTGTCTAAAAAGTGTTAACTCGGAAACTTTTCTCGCGTGTTCCTAACTGTCCCTACTAACTGTTTGGTTAATCCCGGATTTTAAAGATAACTTGTAAGAGCTTCGCTGCCTCGAACTTTGCGACCAAAAAAAAGGCCGATTGAACGAAATCCGGGGTTTATATAGGCAGAATTTCCCCTCCTTATGGTACATTGTAATGTACTTAGTGAACAAGTTCGCGAGTGATAAAGTGCCCGAATGATCCTGGATAATACCTGGCCCCATTATCCTGGATCTGCGTACCCTTTTGGGTTATCCGAAACTTGGGATCTGTGTTTCGGCGGATTGGTGAACGACGACGGCCATGTTCAGGGGTAAATCTACGATTGTGATTGGCCGAAAAGTGTCAATAGTAAATCATACTATTAGCGACACTTTTCGGCCTCCGCGAGTGCGAAATTCGAAACCGCGAGTGTCGTTTTCCCCGGCGAGTGTAGTGCAAACCCACGGAAATTGTTCGTTTTACCTGGATCTCGCGCCTCACCTGTCATTTGACAGGTGAACAATTTCCGTGGTTTTCGCCACAAAATCGCGATTCCGCGCCGCGAAAGTTGCAAAACAGTGTTCCCCGTGTGTGATTCTCCCGGAATATCCCTATCCCATAGGGATTTTGGGGAGTTTTACCGACTTTTGGCCGACCGATCGACACGCCAATTTTCACCTGTTTTCGCGCTATTCAGGTGATTTCGCGTCGCGATTTCGAAGTGATTGGTCGGCCTATGTCCCCTACATCGATTGCGCCGGACCGTTCCCCGGGGAACATGAAGTTCCGGGAGAAATCGAGGGAACACTGTTTTGAGGTTACGTCACCTCTGTTGTTGTTTGTTGTGGTGTTGTGAGCGCGCTGGGGCCGTCCCCTTGTGGTGTTGTCTTGTCCCCTGGTGCCGTCCTGTCGTCCTGTCGTCCTGTGTCTTGTTCCGTGTCTTCTTGGAAGACGTATTAATCTTCTTTTTTCCCTTTTAGGTGCCGCGGAGTTACTGCCCTGGAGGCCACTGGAGAGGGCCCTGGGCCCCAGGCAGCATCCCCTGAAAGCCTAGGAAGGCATGGGTCGAAGACGAGGGAGGACGGAGGAGAAGGAAAAAGAGGAGGAAGGGTGATCCCTTCCCATTTCGACACCCCCTTCCGAAACAGGTATTACAAATCTTAGGATTAGATTAATTCGATACGCGCACATTGCGAGGAAGTGGTTTCTTTTTTTTAGGTTCAACGGGCCGGCTGCGATCAGATCGCGAAGATTGGCCTATGCCCGTCTCTACCTGTACTGCAACGGGGAATACGCGATTTTGGGGCTCACGGAACTGCCCTTTTGGAATAAATTTCACAACCCGGAGCACTTAACTTTTGGAGGAGATCGACACTGAACACTGACTTACCTGGGGTCCACCTTTCCAGCGAAGATTTGTCCCACGCTGTCCAGATATCTCCGGGGGAACACGAGAAGGCGTCCCGGGAGGATCCTCGTCATCCTAGAAGAAAGAAAAGGGAGTAAAGTTAATAAATAAACAAGAGGAATCAGGTTTGTGTACATCTTACCTATTTGACATCTGGTGCGGCTGTCAGCCATAGAGTTGACGTCGAACAAGTTGCAACTTTGGAGCCATCGAACTGATCGGCTAGGTGGAGAGGCCCTAGACAGTGTCACGAAGTGGTCAGAGGGATCGTGTGCGGCGGTTATATTTTTCGTTTTGAGTTGCTGAAATTGATTTTATCTTGAAGTAAGTTAGGGAAAACAGGGTCGTGAAAGAGTAATAACCGCAAGACTTTCCTAGAGCGTGGTGGAACGGTTCGGAAGTTATTGGAGTTAGTTAAGATTTGTGTTTGATATGGTTGGACGGTAGAAGACGCAAGATAACCGCGAGAATATTTTATTTGGGGTGTAATAGTTTCGGTTCGATATTGACGGACGGCAAAGCGACTTCAAGGTATACATCGGTGATGATGTTCGGATGTGGATGGATTTGGTGGCTATTTCGGAGAGCCATAGCTGGGAGTCGTTTGTGATCACATCCGTGCATTAGGTAGTATTTTTTTTTGGATAATTGGAGCCGGATCGGACTTTTGCCGGCAGACGGTAAATCGGTTATTGTGGTTAGAATTGGACGAATAAGGTGGCTATTTGGAGAGCCACAGTTGGAAGTCGCTTGTGAGCCGTAGGAATTTTTGGGTAGTCGGAGCCGGTTCGAACTTTTGCCGGCAGATGGTAATTTGGAGATTTCGGTTTATTTTGATTGAGTGATTGATATTGGATTTGGACGGATTTGGTGGCTATTTTGGAGAGCCATAGCTGGAAGATTGTTTGTGAGCGGATTTGGATATTAGGAAGTAGTTTATGACGGTTAGGGCCGGATCGGACTTTTGCCGGCGGATTTTTGTACGGATAATTCGGTGATGTTCGGACGGAGAGGCGAGAGCGTACGTTAAGGGGGTCGTTTGGTAGTCCGTGGAACTTTGAGGGCGGCGCAGAGTAGTTGATCTTCTTGCAGTCGTTGGCAGTTAAACTCGCAGGCAAACCCGGTAGTATTGGGATTGGGATACTGATGTTGGTCGTATCTAGCTGGACGGAGAGTTATGGAAGCTATCACAGGGTCCTGGAGACAGGAAGAGGTCTCGAGTGTTGGACGGACTACTGAAGAAGAAGAATTCGGATGGCGAACGATTGACTCTGAGGTCCTGCATGTCGGTTCACGGAAGTGGACTATAACCCGCTCTCTAAAACCCCTCCCGTTGAGCTGTATTAGCTCGTCCGACTCCTTTGTCATTCTGTCGATTACTTCACGCTAGTATCGGCTTACATATATTTTTATATTAGAGTTTTTGGTTTTCTTGCGCTTAATTTATTTCGACAATCTACATTTTTGTTGACCTATTGTGGTATCGAGACAGGTCGCGTTAGTTTTCAAAACTTGTCATTTGTTTTGCATGCAGTTGGTAATAACCATGCTTTGGTTTATTGTTGCAATCTAATTTTTTTGATTTTATTCGATCTTTTTTTTTACGCGCTGTCTCCAATCTGTTGTGTAGTGAGAGGGTATTTGGGGAAGTTTAATTTTTTTTATTATTGTCGAACATCTTTGAGAGAATTCTTGGTTGCCGGAAGTTGCCGGTCAACAGATAAGAATCTGTGTGGACGTACCAAACGTTGTATTTGTATGACAGGTATATGGGAACCCTGTGAGGTTATCGAAGGACTCTTGTGACTGTTCGTCAAATAAGGATATAGAGGACTGTCGAAATATTTGAGTCGATTTGGGTTATCTTGCTTATTTTGCTTTGATAATTTAATCTTTTGTTTTCTTTTACCATTATTTTTTTTTTGCCCCATTTCCTTCCTACCCCTTTATCTCACCTCCTCACCCTACATAATTTATCATACATCTATATTTTAGTATTTTCTTGATTTACATTTTGTTTTCTTTTGCTCTCAACAAGTTGTGGGTTATTTTGATTCTCTTTAACACATATTTCTTTTGCGTAAATTATATAAATTCAATTTCCTTCTTAATATTTACTTTGTTAATTTCATTCGTTCTTTTTTTTTTACCGACTTAACGTAATTTCCTTTTCCTGCTTTTGTTTAACGATTTCATCAAATCTTTTTTTTGTACATTAGTTAGAATCTTTTTTTGCATAATAACAATATTGTTTATAAATAACTATTATAGCCAGCAACTCTGTAATAGGGCCAATAAAATTATAACTGAGCATTACCTGGCGTTTGAGAATCCCTCCCCTTTCGACACTCTCGACCTTTTTTTTTGCGTTGGTACGTTGGATTACATATTTCAGTTTTGGTGCGTTTGGTTCGACTTCTGCGTTGTAGACCGGTTTCGTGGTTAGAGCCGGAGTTATATTATTTTTTTTTATTGGAGTTTGTTTCGAAAAACCACGTGGCGCCCGGTCCAAATTCGGGATTTGGACAAATGACCCCGACCCATCTTCGTCTGGGTAAGCGGCACTGTTGTCGCGGCGAGGCACCACCTAGCGTCGGTCGCAGGTGGCGAAAAAGGGCCGTAACAATTTTGGCGCCCAACATGGGGCGAATTAGATTGTTTTGGGGGTTCAAAATGTTTTATTTTGATATTTCGGAATTTTTTTGATACTTCGGAAAGAATTTTTTTTTTTCTCAATTTTTTTTTGGGGCTGGCCAATTAGATTGTTTCGAGGGTTAATTTTTTTATTTGGGATGTTTCTTTTTGAATATTTCTGAGAGAAAAAAAGAAAAAAATATTTTTTTTTCCTTTCAATTTTCTTTGGGGCCAATTGTGGCAATTTCTTTTGTATGACCAATGGTCTAGAAATTTGGGGCCAAACATCCAGAGCTTGGCCAATAATGTCGCTTAGAGGGACTCGAATTTTTTTTTGTTTTGAATTTTTTTTCTTGGAAAATTTGCTTTCTCTTCGAGTCCGGAATTTTTTTTTTTGGGGAGTTCGGAATTATTTTTTTTTGTTGGTGGATTGGATAGAAGGTCCAATATGTGGGATTTCCGAATTGTTTGTTTCAGGCTAGGAATTATTTATTTTGGTTGTTTCGGGTCCTAGCTGGTAAGAATGAAAGAGTTTTGTTGGTTTAGTTAGAATTATATTTATTTATTTAATTAGGTTAGCTCCAGTATTTTTATTTATTTATTTTTTTGACACGGTTTTAGTTTTGAACCTACCCGTCGTGTAGTGTGGCTATTGAGTGAGCCGAAGAAATTTTAAGAAAATTTCTCCGAAGTTGGGGTGGGATTGTAATACTTACTTTTGAAGGGGGTGTCGAAAAGGGATTCCCTAGTCACCCTTCATCCTACCATACCTTCCTACGTCCTTCCTTCTCTCTCTTCCATGCCTTCCTAGGCTTTCAGGGGATGCTGCCCGGGGTCCAGGGCCCTTTCCAGTGGCCTCCAGGGTGGTATCTTCGCGGCACCTAAAAAGGGAGGAAAAGATTAGAAAATCTTCTAGGAGGACATGGAAAAGACACGGAACGACAGGACAACACCAGAGGGGAGGACAACACCACAAGGGGACGGTCCCAGCGCGCCAGGAACACCACAACAAAACAACAACACAGGTGACATAACCCCAAAACAGTGTTCCCTCGATTTCTCCTGGAACTCCATGTTCCCCGGGGAACGGACCGGTGCAACCGATGCACGGGACCATTGGCCGGCCGATTTAAACGAATTCGCGACGCGGAATTGCGCAAAAAGCGCGTAATCGAAGAAAAATCGGCGAGATGGTCGGTCGGCCAAAAGTCGATAAAAATCCCGAAAATCCCTATGGGATTGGGATATTCCAGGAGAATTGAACGCGAGGAACACTGTTTGGTCACTCACTCGGCGCGAAATGGGGATTTTGTGGCGAAAATCCGCGGAAATAGCTCACCTGTCAAATGACAGGTGAGACATTGAATTAATTCACAACAAACAATTTCCGCGGATTTACAAACCACTCGCGGGGGAAAACGGCGATCGCGTTTCAGATTTTTGCACTCGCGAAGGCCGGAAAGTGTTACTAATCGTAGGATTAGCCTCGACACTTTTCGGCCAATCACAACCTTAGATTTTCCCCTTTCGATGGCCGTCGTCCTTCAACAGCAGGCCTGGGGAACGATCCCATTATTCCGAATTTCCCGGGAAATTCGCCCACGGGATAATCGGAAACAGGACTGGGATCCAGGATAAAGGGGCCCGGAATTATCCTGGATCCATCGCGCACTTTCACACTTACTAAATCGGTGACTATTCAAACTACAACGCGCCATAAGGAGGGGAAAAATCGGGTATAAAAACCCCAGATTTTTCTCACTCGATCTCTTTTTCCGACGGAAAGTTCAAGGCAGCGGAGCCCACGCAAGTTTGTCTGAAATTCGGGATACTGTTAGGACAGTTAGGCGAGAATAGGGAAGTCCGCGAAAAGTTGCGATAGAATCTCGAGAAGTTTTATATTCACGATCAATCTGTTACGGCCCTTTTTCGCCACCCGCGACCGACGCTGGGTGGTGCCTCCGCCGCGACAAAAGTGCCGCTAGCTCAGACGGGGTGGGCCGGGGTTATTACTTCCAAACCTTAAGTTCGAAACGGGCGCCACGTGGTTTTTCCCAACAGCAGCAAAAAAATATAACTCCGGCTCTAACCACGAAACCGGTTTACTACGCAGAAGTCGAACCAAACGCACCAAGTCTGAAATATGTAATACAACGTACCAACGCAAAGAGAAAAGGACGAGAGTGTCGAAAGGGGAGGGGTTCTCAAACACTATGTAATGCTCCGTTATAATTTTATTGGCCCTGTTACAGAGTTGCTGGTTATAAATGTAAATCATGTACAATATTATTATTATGCAAAAAAAGAGATTCTAACTAATGTACAAAAGATTCGATGAAATTGTAAAACAAAAGCAGGAAAAGAAAACTACGCTAAGTCAAAAAAAAACGAATGAAATAATAGAATGAATATTAAGATAGAAATCGAATTTATATAACTTACAATCAAAATGTTAAAATATCAAAATAACCCAAAACTTGTTTGGAGTAAAAGAAAACAAAATGTGAATCAAGAAAATACTACAATAGGTATGTGCGATAATTAAGTAGGGTGAGGAGGTGACATAAAGGGGTAGGAAGGAACAGGGGCAAAAAAAAATAATTGTAAAAGAAAATAAAAGATTAAATCATCACAGCAAAATAAGCAAAGTAACCCAAATCGACTCAAATACTTCGACAGTCCTCGGTACCTCTTTTCGACGAACAGTCACAAGAGTCTTCCAATAACCCCACAGAGTTCCCATATACCTATCATACAAATGCAACGTTTGGTACGACCACACAGATTCTTATCTGTTGCCAACTTCCGGCAACCAAGAATTCTCTCAAAAGGTGTTTGACAACAAAAAAAAATAAATTTGCCCAAATACCCTCTCACGACACTACAGTTGAGACAGCGCGTAATCAAAAAAAGAAAATACAAGGGGTTGAGGGTAGACGATGTATAAAAATATTAACGACCTTAAGTCGCTCCGAACTGACCAATGCGTGGTCAACACAACGATACTATATAGACAATTTGAATTAACGCGGCATGTCTCACAAAGTGACGACTGTCGAAATACTGTGCGAGCAAAGCAAAAAAACTGATAAGAAAGCTAGTTGCATAAAAAGATGTATATAAAAAAAGGTCAAGGTGTGACGATAAGACTACTGTATGAATGAAAATATGTAAAGCAAGATTAGGGCGTAAAGATCAATGGGCAAATAAGCAAAATTAAAATACGAAATATGTACATATAAATAAGCAAAAAGGAATATTCAATGTGAACTACAGGTATCATTAAGCGAAATTACTGGGGATGCGATGAATGAACACCGAGGAAAGAATAACGTGTTGCGACCCCGAGGGGGGGCTTATTCCAGACGGGCGCTCCCTGATCGGGTCTATAGATCCTGGACGGTAAAACCAACCATCGGACACACCAATATCCACCCGTGGCTCACTTCACTCTCCAGACTTCTACCTAAAATTAGAAGTCCCCAAAACTCACAGGCTATGCTCCCGTTCTCTCGACACGTCACGTTAACTTCCCCGCTCGAAAATCTGTTAGGACCCGAATGGCGATCAACAGGCGACCGTTCTGTTCAACTTCAATTATTCCAGGCCTTCCCGACAGGCCAATCTAGTTCCTCAACCGTCCTCTGTCGAGGCGCTCCAAAGGTAATCGTCTATTTTCTCCCAAAATTCACTCTAACCACCCGAGTCCGATCATCGGAAAATAGGCCTCAAAATCGACGATTACTTTCTCCAAAATACCCGAGCTTGATCACCGGAAAATGGCCCTCAAATTGCCACCAATTACTCACTCCAAATACCCGAGTTCAATCACCGGAAAATGGGCCTCAAATTTCTACAAATTATTCACTCCAAATACCCGAGCTCGTTCACCGGAAAATGGGCCTCAAATTGCCACCAATTCGTCCAAACACCGAGTTGAATTCCCGTGAAATTATTTCTTCAACCACCGACAACACACGACCACTACTGCCAACTTCACTCAGAACTCCCACCGACTCCCGGATTACTGTCCCGCGTATCTGGTAAGATCTTCCTCAACTTATCTGCACGACCCTATATTCCTAACGCACTTCGGGATAAAATCAATTTTCAGCCACTCGAACAAAAATATAACCGTCACCCACGATCCCCTTACCAACTTCGTGTCACCGTTTTGAGCCTCTCCACTTATTCGATCAGTTCGACGGCTCCGAATTTTGCAGCTTGTTCGTTGTCAAATTTGTGACTGACAGCCACCCCACTGATGTCAAATAGGTAATTTGTTTACTAACCTGAACTTTCTCTTATAATAATTTTACTTCCTTTCTTTTGTTTCCAGGGTACTAGGATCATCCCAGGACGTCTTCCCGTGTTCCCTTGGCGATAGCTGGACTACGCGGGATCAACTTCCTCCAGGAAAAGTGTACGTCAGGTAAGTCGATTATCAAGTGTTTAAGTGTTTCCCTCGCCGAATTTGAGTGCTCCTAGTGCGGATTTTTAGTGAATTATCCCCCAAGGGCAAGTCCAAGAGCCCCAAAAATCGTGAAGTACTTCCGTGGTATAACGGGTATTGGCCAACCTTCGCGATTAATCTCGCAGCCAGCCTGTTTTACCTGGAAAAGAAAAACACTTCCTCGCGAAATACTAGGTAAATCTCTAAACTGTCTAAAAAGTGTTAACTCGGAAACTTTTCTCGCGTGTTCCTAACTGTCCCTACTAACTGTTTGGTTAATCCCGGATTTTAAAGATAACTTGTAAGAGCTTCGCTGCCTCGAACTTTGCGACCAAAAAAAAGGCCGATTGAACGAAATCCGGGGTTTATATAGGCAGAATTTCCCCTCCTTATGGTACATTGTAATGTACTTAGTGAACAAGTTCGCGAGTGATAAAGTGCCCGAATGATCCTGGATAATACCTGGCCCCATTATCCTGGATCTGCGTACCCTTTTGGGTTATCCGAAACTTGGGATCTGTGTTTCGGCGGATTGGTGAACGACGACGGCCATGTTCAGGGGTAAATCTACGATTGTGATTGGCCGAAAAGTGTCAATAGTAAATCATACTATTAGCGACACTTTTCGGCCTCCGCGAGTGCGAAATTCGAAACCGCGAGTGTCGTTTTCCCCGGCGAGTGTAGTGCAAACCCACGGAAATTGTTCGTTTTACCTGGATCTCGCGCCTCACCTGTCATTTGACAGGTGAACAATTTCCGTGGTTTTCGCCACAAAATCGCGATTCCGCGCCGCGAAAGTTGCAAAACAGTGTTCCCCGTGTGTGATTCTCCCGGAATATCCCTATCCCATAGGGATTTTGGGGAGTTTTACCGACTTTTGGCCGACCGATCGACACGCCAATTTTCACCTGTTTTCGCGCTATTCAGGTGATTTCGCGTCGCGATTTCGAAGTGATTGGTCGGCCTATGTCCCCTACATCGATTGCGCCGGACCGTTCCCCGGGGAACATGAAGTTCCGGGAGAAATCGAGGGAACACTGTTTTGAGGTTACGTCACCTCTGTTGTTGTTTGTTGTGGTGTTGTGAGCGCGCTGGGGCCGTCCCCTTGTGGTGTTGTCTTGTCCCCTGGTGCCGTCCTGTCGTCCTGTGTCTTGTTCCGTGTCTTCTTGGAAGACGTATTAATCTTCTTTTTTCCCTTTTAGGTGCCGCGGAGTTACTGCCCTGGAGGCCACTGGAGAGGGCCCTGGGCCCCAGGCAGCATCCCCTGAAAGCCTAGGAAGGCATGGGTCGAAGACGAGGGAGGACGGAGGAGAAGGAAAAAGAGGAGGAAGGGTGATCCCTTCCCATTTCGACACCCCCTTCCGAAACAGGTATTACAATCCCACCCCAACTTCGGAGAAATTTTCCTAAAATTTCTTCGGACAGTTCCCAATCAGGTTCACGTCGGGTAAGCTCGAATTCAAAAACAAAGTGTTCCGTCTCGTGGATCCAATGAACGGAAGCCCCTTTACACGTATACGACACACGTCGTACGACCTATTCTATGGTCCTAAAACTATCGAAACTAACCTAAATCTAGCTGATTCCTAAGCCAACGCTAGTAACTCAAAAAAATTATTCATCTCCAATCCCTTTACCCAAATTCAACTTGCTATCGGTCCCCGAGATTCATTTGACTCGATAGCCTACCATTTTAGCGAACCCTAACCTATCCTATAAACTATTCCCTAATCCAACCCTAACCTAAGTTTATCGACCAAAAAAAAAAAAATTAATCAGGCAATTGCGCCTCCGATGGCTCCTCTCCACAATGGCTCTTCAAATCTTTCACATGCCATACGCCAAGGTCTTTACCGTCCGCGTCCCGTAGCTGGTAAGCTACATTTGAGACCTTCTTGGCGATGTGAAAGGGCCCAACGAACTTTGGAGCAAGCTTTGCAGCGAAATGCTCTGCTGCATCCGAAATGACATAGTTCCTCTTCCATACGACGTCTCCTACGTTGTATACTGCCGGACGTCGCCGAAGGTTGTAGACCCTGGCACTTCGTTGTGCCGCCTTGGCGAGCCGGTCCCTGACGTCTTGGAAGAGAACTTCCCTGGCCTTCTCCTGGCCTTCCAGGTCCTTGGTCCGCTCGACTTGGACTCCATCCTCGGGTAACGGTGACGAATCTCCCTTGAGGCGCATCTCTCTTCCGAAGAGAACATAATGAGGCGTGAGTTTGGTGGCCTCATGAACCGATGTGCGAACCGCGCAGGCAATTTTCTGTAGGTGGTTGGTCCAGGTCCTATGATTTTCCCCGACGTATGCCTTCAACATAGTCTTCACCACCTGGTTGACCCTCTCCGAAGGGTTTGCCTGTGGATGGTACCTCGCGGTGAAGCTCCACGTAGCTCCATACGATTTCGCCAACTCGCCGAACTGCTTGCTCCGAAACTGGACGCCATTGTCGCACACAATCCATTTCGGTGCTCCGAACAAGAGCAGTACCGATTCCTCCATCGTCTTGACCAGTGCTGAAGCAGTAGCGGACCGGAGTGGGAATAGCAACGTGTATTTGCTAAAATAGTCAACCACGGTAAGTATGTAGGAGTGTCCGCTCGACGAATGTGGTAGGGGGCCTATGAAATCCAGACACAGCATTTCCCAGGGTTGCTTGACGTAGCTGCTATGGGTCTGCATCATGCCAGCAGGGGCCTGGAGATCCGGCTTGATCGCCTGACATGTGGCGCACCTCCTCACATAGTCAGATACGTCTCGCTTCATACCTGGCCAATAGTATTGGCCCGCCAGGAAATGTGTGGTCTTCTTGGCTCCTACGTGACCTCGTTCGTCGTGGCCGCTCCTCAACACTTCCCTCCGTCGCGGCTTGGGAACGACTTCCCTCCAATGGTCCTGCTCGCTCGCCAACGCTGGGTAAGGCACTCGAACCTTTTTATAGAGGACCCCTTGTTGGACCTTCCAGTTTCCAAACTTCTTTGGATTAGCCGGCACTGCAGTCCTCATCTTGTTCCACCATTTGTCCGTGATCCCCTCTACGCAACCAACGATTGGCTCTTGATCCTGGAGGGCGCGTGACAAGGCATCAGGCACTGCATTGTCCTTCCCTTTCCGGTGCACGATCTCCAGCTCGAACTGTTGAAGTCGGACAGCCCATCGCGCTAGGCGACCTCGAGGATCCTTCAGCCGGTGTAGCCAGAGCAGCGAATGATGGTCGGTGATTACGGTGAAACGGACTCTCTCGATATAAGGCCGTAGTTTTTCAACCGCCCAAATGACCGCCAGACACTCCTTTTCGGTAGTTGAATATTTCCGTTCGGCTGAATTTAAGGACCGGCTCAGGTAACATATTACCTTCTCGCCGTCGGGGTGCTCCTGAGACAGGACAGCGCCAAGACCGTAGTCTGAGGCGTCTGTCTGGACGACAAAAGGTAAGTTGTAGTCGGGGCAGGAGAGGATCGGCGCTGTCACCAGGCATTCCTGGACCTTCTTGAAAGAGTCCTCGCACTTCTGGTCCCACCCGAACTTATTTCCCTTCTTGAGCAAACCAGTCAGAGGCGCGATGAGTGTTGAGAAATCGGGAACAAAACGCCGATACCACGAGACCATTCCTATGATCCGTCTAACGCTGGAGACGTTCGTTGGTCGTGGTAGGTCCAAGATACCCTGGACCTTCTCCGGGTCGACGCTGAGCCCATGTTCATTCACTACGTACCCCAGGTACCGTAGCTCCTCCCTGCAGAACTGGCACTTGTCCCTACCAACGACCAGTCCGGCACCCTTCAGCCGCCTCAGGACCTCCCGAAGGACTCTCCGATGAGTGTCGAAGTCCTGAGTGACGATCACCACATCGTCCAGGTAGACGAACACATAGGGCTCTAGGTCCGATCCCAACACGGTATCAATAAGCCTCTGCCACGTCGCTGGTGAACTGCTCAAGCCGAAAGGCATTCGTCTAAATTGGTACAATCCCCGATTAGGGACGGTAAATGCCGTGTACTTTTTAGACTCTTCGGCTACAGGGATTTGCCAGAAGGCGGACTTGATGTCGAGTGAAGAGAGGTACTTTGCATCCCGCAAGCGGTCTAGTATGGAGGAGATGAAAGGCAGGAGGTACGCGTCCTTCTCCGTAACCTTGTTTAGCCTCCGGTAGTCCACACAGAAACGGTACGATCCATCCTTCTTCCTCACCAATATGATGGGAGAAGCCCATGAACTCGTCGAAGGCTCCACTATCCCGTCCTTCAGCATTTGGTCCAGCTCCTCGTCGATGTGTTTCTGCACAGCCGGAGACACCGGGTAATACCGCTGCTTTAAGGGCGGAGAAGTAGTCCTTATAACGTGCTCTGCCCTATTCGTGCACCCTATCCCTTCCATACCTTCAAATTCCTCTCTCAAAATCCTCTCCAAATCCTCTGCCTCTTCCCTGGTTAACTTCGACCTCGGCTGAAGTGCTCCTGGCGCATCTGTCGTCGTCTTACCGTCAACCGTACATAGTTGGACTGCCTCCGAAAACTGCCAGACTCCGTCCCTCAAACTGGCAACGATGCCCATCTCTGCCCAGAAATCTGACCCCAATATCAGATTGTGGGACAGGCTTGGCACCACTGCTATGGACAGCAGCCTGATCTTGCCCTCCAACTCTACCGGTAAGTGCGCAACGCCGATGATCTCACATGCCTCTCCGTTCGCCACAGAAACAAACCTCTTGTCCGGCTTCTCAAGATGCACTCCTAGGCCCTTCAACGTATTCCAGCCCGTGCTACCCAAAATAGTACACGTCGCTCCGGAATCCAACAAGCCTACCAAGAGTTGTCCAAAAATTCTGACGGTCAGGTAGGGTCTACTATCGCCTTCCACTTGCCCGAGGACGTAATCAGCGCATACGGCCCTATCCCCAAAATTAGGATCCTCCGAGCAAATATCGATAGCCTTCCCGCCGTCCGCTTGTTCCACCGTACTATTCACACCGAACACCTGTGTAAGAGGCTCCTCCGTCTGCGTTGCGACCGACCTACTGTTTGTCTTACGCCTCTCCTTCGCCTGGTCTCTCTTCTTCGCCTTCCCTCGTAGCCGATCTCCCTGGTGATGTTGAGAGGGTGTGGCAACTTCGGCAATACTACGGGCCAGATGACGAGGACTCACCTCAGCCCTCTGGTCGTTTCCCGGACTACAGGTAGGACAATTCCTACGGAACACGCCAGGCTTTCCACACCCGTAGCATTTCCTCGGAGCTTTGCAACGATTAGAGGTGTGCCCTGGTTGCTTGCAGTTGTAGCAAATAAAGCGATTGTTTGCAGGCAAACTTCCGCTTGTTGCAGCAGTGGTGGGTGGCTGGGCTTGACAGCTGGAGCAGGCAGGTGGTGTTGCCTCCTTGGACGGAAGCTCGCTGGTAGTCGCCGCATAAGCCAAGTCTGGCTCCAGGAACGCGTGATTCTTCTTGTGGGGTGGGGGTACGAAGGCCTCTGTCCTAGCTCGGATACCTTCAAGACGTCTCCCCTTTTCGATCAGGTCTTCCATCGAACTGACGTCGAACATACCCAGCTGCGCCTGGTAGAAGGGGTAAAGGTTTTTAAAAACCCTTTGAAGCTTCGCAGCTTCCGAGAGCGGCTCGGACAGTCTTCCAAACAGGCCCTTCATCACCGCAACGTACATTCCTATGCTTTCTCTTTTTCCCTGCGTCCTGTGCCTTATTTCCTCCAGCAGCTTATCGTCGTAATCCATGCCAAGGAACTCCAACTTCATCTCCTTGACCAGTCCATCCCAATCAGCAACTTTATCTCTGACCGCTCGATACCAGGTCAGGGCTCGTCCCGCAAACAAATCGACCGCTGACCGAAACAGTATCCCTTTGCCCAATCCTCTGGCTCGTCGAAGCTCTTCCGCTCTCTCCAGAAAGCTATTCACTGAGGAAGTACCATCTCCGGTGAATACTAATCCCCATCTTGCCACAGGGACTCGGGGTTGAGCCTCACTCCGCCCTACCTCGAGCGTTGGTGTCACATAGGTCTCACGACTACCCGATGCCTGTCGTATGGTATTCAGGCTCACTTCGGGTCCCTCGGAATCCTCCGAATCTGTCGTAGGACACGCCTTTTCATACAACTCCTCGATGAGGGCGCACAACTTCCCCTGAATCTCACCGATCCTCTTCGCGTCGTGTTCGCCCGTCGGCCTCGCATGTTGTGCCCGTCGGAGTGCCCATTCCAGCTTCGTCCGAATCTTTAAATAGTTCGGTGAAGACTCGTTCCCTTCGAACTCCGCAATCAGTCCTTTGGCCTCCTCGATCTTGGCCAACAACGCCTGCCCATACTCTGCGAACGTGAAGGGGTAGGTCTTCGCCAAGGTGACCTCACCGTCCTTCTCCCTTCGACGCGCACCACGAAGAGTCCTCCTCATTTCGTCCACCGTACCATCTCCGAGTCCTCGAATGGCCAACTCGTACTGGAGTTCGTCCTGGGCCAGCCGGTTCACGTCATCTCGGAATCGTTTGGATGCCATTTCGATTAATCAATACACCAAAAAAAAAGGTCGATAAACAACAACCCCAAAAAAAAAAAATAAATAACCGAAACCGAAGTACTACAACTAACCTAGTTATTTAAACGAGTGCAATTATCACTAATCAAAAAAAAATTTTTATTATTCCCTCCAGCTAGGACCCGAATCAACAAGAAAAATTCCAAGCCGGGAATAAAAGATTCGGAAATTTCCAAATATTGGACCTTCTGTCCGATCACACCACGATAATTCCCGAAATCCAAACGTCGGACTCAAGAGAATTTTTCAAAACCAAAAAAAAATTCCAAAAATTCGAGTCCCGAAAAAGAATATCGGTCGAGCCCAAGATATTCCTGGCCCCCAAATTCTTGGACCAGTAAAATCGACCGAAAACCAAAAAAAAATATGTTGGAAGGGAGGAAAAGAACAGAATTCCTTCCTGAAATATCCAACCCGATTTCTAAAGTATCGATATACCTCTTACCAGTAAAATTAACCAAAAAAAAATTGGAAGAGGAAAAAAAAAAAAATTTTTTTTGAAGTATCAAAAAAAAATAATATCCGAAATATCCCGAATAAAATAATTTCAAACCCCCAAAAACAATCGAATTGGCCCCACGTTGGGCGCCAAAATTATTACGGCCCTTTTTCGCCACCCGCGACCGACGCTGGGTGGTGCCTCCGCCGCGACAAAAGTGCCGCTAGCTCAGACGGGGTGGGCCGGGGTTATTACTTCCAAACCTTAAGTTCGAAACGGGCGCCACGTGGTTTTTCCCAACAGCAGCAAAAAAATATAACTCCGGCTCTAACCACGAAACCGGTTTACAACGCAGAAGTCGAACCAAACGCACCAAGTCTGAAATATGTAATACAACGTACCAACGCAAAGAGAAAAGGACGAGAGTGTCGAAAGGGGAGGGGTTCTCAAACACTATGTAATGCTCCGTTATAATTTTATTGGCCCTGTTACAGAGTTGCTGGTTATAAATGTAAATCATGTACAATATTATTATTATGCAAAAAAAGAGATTCTAACTAATGTACAAAAGATTCGATGAAATTGTAAAACAAAAGCAGGAAAAGAAAACTACGCTAAGTCAAAAAAAAACGAATGAAATAATAGAATGAATATTAAGATAGAAATCGAATTTATATAACTTACAATCAAAATGTTAAAATATCAAAATAACCCAAAACTTGTTTGGAGTAAAAGAAAACAAAATGTGAATCAAGAAAATACTACAATAGGTATGTGCGATAATTAAGTAGGGTGAGGAGGTGACATAAAGGGGTAGGAAGGAACAGGGGCAAAAAAAAATAATTGTAAAAGAAAATAAAAGATTAAATCATCACAGCAAAATAAGCAAAGTAACCCAAATCGACTCAAATACTTCGACAGTCCTCGGTACCTCTTTTCGACGAACAGTCACAAGAGTCTTCCAATAACCCCACAGGGTTCCCATATACCTATCATACAAATACAACGTTTGGTACGACCACACAGATTCTTATCTGTTGCCAACTTCCGGCAACCAAGAATTCTCTCAAAAGGTGTTTGACAACAAAAAAAAATAAATTTGCCCAAATACCCTCTCACGACACTACAGTTGAGACAGCGCGTAATCAAAAAAAGAAAATACAAGGGGTTGAGGGTAGACAATGTATAAAAATATTAACGACCTTAAGTCGCTCCGAACTGACCAATGCGTGGTCAACACAACGATACTATATAGACAATTTGAATTAACGCGGCATGTCTCACAAAGTGACGACTGTCGAAATACTGTGCGAGCAAAGCAAAAAAACTGATAAGAAAGCTAGTTGCATAAAAAGATGTATATAAAAAAAGGTCAAGGTGTGACGATAAGACTACTGTATGAATGAAAATATGTAAAGCAAGATTAGGGCGTAAAGATCAATGGGCAAATAAGCAAAATTAAAATACGAAATATGTACATATAAATAAGCAAAAAGGAATATTCAATGTGAACTACAGGTATCATTAAGCGAAATTACTGGGGATGCGATGAATGAACACCGAGGAAAGAATAACGTGTTGCGACCCCGAGGGGCGGCTTATTCCAGACGGGCGCTCCCTGATCGGGTCTATAGATCCTGGAGGTAAAACCAACCATCGGACACACCAATATCCACCCGTGGCTCACTTCACTCTCCAGACTTCTACCTAAAATTAGAAGTCCCCAAAACTCACAGGCTATGCTCCCGTTCTCTCGACACGTCACGTTAACTTCCCCGCTCGAAAATCTGTTAGGACCCGAATGGCGATCAACAGGCGACCGTTCTGTTCAACTTCAATTATTCCAGGCCTTCCCGACAGGCCAATCTAGTTCCTCAACCGTCCTCTGTCGAGGCGCTCCAAAGGTAATCGTCTATTTTCTCCCAAAATTCACTCTAACCACCCGAGTCCGATCATCGGAAAATAGGCCTCAAAATCGACGATTACTTTCTCCAAAATACCCGAGCTTGATCACCGGAAAATGGCCCTCAAATTGCCACCAATTACTCACTCCAAATACCCGAGTTCAATCACCGGAAAATGGGCCTCAAATTTCTACAAATTATTCACTCCAAATACCCGAGCTCGTTCACCGGAAAATGGGCCTCAAATTGCCACCAATTCGTCCAAACACCGAGTTGAATTCCCGTGAAATTATTTCTTCAACCACCGACAACACACGACCACTACTGCCAACTTCACTCGGAACTCCCACCGACTCCCGGATTACTGTCCCGCGTATCTGGTAAGATCTTCCTCAACTTATCTGCACGACCCTATATTCCTAACGCACTTCGGGATAAAATCAATTTTCAGCCACTCGAACAAAAATATAACCGTCACCCACGATCCCCTTACCAACTTCGTGTCACCGTTTTGAGCCTCTCCACTTATTCGATCAGTTCGACGGCTCCGAATTTTGCAGCTTGTTCGTTGTCAAATTTGTGACTGACAGCCACCCCACTGATGTCAAATAGGTAATTTGTTTACTAACCTGAACTTTCTCTTATAATAATTTTACTTCCTTTCTTTTGTTTCCAGGGTACTAGGATCATCCCAGGACGTCTTCCCGTGTTCCCTTGGCGATAGCTGGACTACGCGGAACAACTTCCTCCAGGAAAAGTGTACGTCAGGTAAGTCGATTATCAAGTGTTTAAGTGTTTCCCTCGCCGAATTTGAGTGCTCCTAGTGCGGATTTTTAGTGAATTATCCCCCAAGGGCAAGTCCAAGAGCCCCAAAAATCGTGAAGTACTTCCGTGGTATAACGGGTATTGGCCAACCTTCGCGATTAATCTCGCAGCCAGCCTGTTTTACCTGGAAAAGAAAAACACTTCCTCGCGAAATACTAGGTAAATCTCTAAACTGTCTAAAAAGTGTTAACTCGGAAACTTTTCTCGCGTGTTCCTAACTGTCCCTACTAACTGTTTGGTTAATCCCGGATTTTAAAGATAACTTGTAAGAGCTTCGCTGCCTCGAACTTTGCGACCAAAAAAAAGGCCGATTGAACGAAATCCGGGGTTTATATAGGCAGAATTTCCCCTCCTTATGGTACATTGTAATGTACTTAGTGAACAAGTTCGCGAGTGATAAAGTGCCCGAATGATCCTGGATAATACCTGGCCCCATTATCCTGGATCTGCGTACCCTTTTGGGTTATCCGAAACTTGGGATCTGTGTTTCGGCGGATTGGTGAACGACGACGGCCATGTTCAGGGGTAAATCTACGATTGTGATTGGCCGAAAAGTGTCAATAGTAAATCATACTATTAGCGACACTTTTCGGCCTCCGCGAGTGCGAAATTCGAAACCGCGAGTGTCGTTTTCCCCGGCGAGTGTAGTGCAAACCCACGGAAATTGTTCGTTTTACCTGGATCTCGCGCCTCACCTGTCATTTGACAGGTGAACAATTTCCGTGGTTTTCGCCACAAAATCGCGATTCCGCGCCGCGAAAGTTGCAAAACAGTGTTCCCCGTGTGTGATTCTCCCGGAATATCCCTATCCCATAGGGATTTTGGGGAGTTTTACCGACTTTTGGCCGACCGATCGACACGCCAATTTTCACCTGTTTTCGCGCTATTCAGGTGATTTCGCGTCGCGATTTCGAAGTGATTGGTCGGCCTATGTCCCCTACATCGATTGCGCCGGACCGTTCCCCGGGGAACATGAAGTTCCGGGAGAAATCGAGGGAACACTGTTTTGAGGTTACGTCACCTCTGTTGTTGTTTGTTGTGGTGTTGTGAGCGCGCTGGGGCCGTCCCCTTGTGGTGTTGTCTTGTCGCCTGGTGCCGTCCTGTCGTCCTGTCGTCCTGTGTCTTGTTCCGTGTCTTCTTGGAAGACGTATTAATCTTCTTTTTTCCCTTTTAGGTGCCGCGGAGTTACTGCCCTGGAGGCCACTGGAGAGGGCCCTGGGCCCCAGGCAGCATCCCCTGAAAGCCTAGGAAGGCATGGGTCGAAGACGAGGGAGGACGGAGGAGAAGGAAAAAGAGGAGGAAGGGTGATCCCTTCCCATTTCGACACCCCCTTCCGAAACAGGTATTACAAATCTTAGGATTAGATTAATTCGATACGCGCACATTGCGAGGAAGTGGTTTCTTTTTTTTAGGTTCAACGGGCCGGCTGCGATCAGATCGCGAAGATTGGCCTATGCCCGTCTCTACCTGTACTGCAACGGGGAATACGCGATTTTGGGGCTCACGGAACTGCCCTTTTGGAATAAATTTCACAACCCGGAGCACTTAACTTTTGGAGGAGATCGACACTGAACACTGACTTACCTGGGGTCCACCTTTCCAGCGAAGATTTGTCCCACGCTGTCCAGATATCTCCGGGGGAACACGAGAAGGCGTCCCGGGAGGATCCTCGTCATCCTAGAAGAAAGAAAAGGGAGTAAAGTTAATAAATAAACAAGAGGAATCAGGTTTGTGTACATCTTACCTATTTGACATCTGGTGCGGCTGTCAGCCATAGAGTTGACGTCGAACAAGTTGCAACTTTGGAGCCATCGAACTGATCGGCTAGGTGGAGAGGCCCTAGACAGTGTCACGAAGTGGTCAGAGGGATCGTGTGCGGCGGTTATATTTTTCGTTTTGAGTTGCTGAAATTGATTTTATCTTGAAGTAAGTTAGGGAAAACAGGGTCGTGAAAGAGTAATAACCGCAAGACTTTCCTAGAGCGTGGTGGAACGGTTCGGAAGTTATTGGAGTTAGTTAAGATTTGTGTTTGATATGGTTGGACGGTAGAAGACGCAAGATAACCGCGAGAATATTTTATTTGGGGTGTAATAGTTTCGGTTCGATATTGACGGACGGCAAAGCGACTTCAAGGTATACATCGGTGATGATGTTCGGATGTGGATGGATTTGGTGGCTATTTCGGAGAGCCATAGCTTGGAGTCGTTTGTGATCACATCCGTGCATTAGGTAGTATTTTTTTTTGGATAATTGGAGCCGGATCGGACTTTTGCCGGCAGACGGTAAATCGGTTATTGTGGTTAGAATTGGACGAATAAGGTGGCTATTTGGAGAGCCACAGTTGGAAGTCGCTTGTGAGCCGTAGGAATTTTTGGGTAGTCGGAGCCGGTTCGAACTTTTGCCGGCAGATGGTAATTTGGAGATTTCGGTTTATTTTGATTGAGTGATTGATATTGGATTTGGACGGATTTGGTGGCTATTTTGGAGAGCCATAGCTGGAAGATTGTTTGTGAGCGGATTTGGATATTAGGAAGTAGTTTATGACGGTTAGGGCCGGATCGGACTTTTGCCGGCGGATTTTTGTACGGATAATTCGGTGATGTTCGGACGGAGAGGCGAGAGCGTACGTTAAGGGGGTCGTTTGGTAGTCCGTGGAACTTTGAGGGCGGCGCAGAGTAGTTGATCTTCTTGCAGTCGTTGGCAGTTAAACTCGCAGGCAAACCCGGTAGTATTGGGATTGGGATACTGATGTTGGTCGTATCTAGCTGGACGGAGAGTTATGGAAGCTATCACAGGGTCCTGGAGACAGGAAGAGGTCTCGAGTGTTGGACGGACTACTGAAGAAGAAGAATTCGGATGGCGAACGATTGACTCTGAGGTCCTGCATGTCGGTTCACGGAAGTGGACTATAACCCGCTCTCTAAAACCCCTCCCGTTGAGCTGTATTAGCTCGTCCGACTCCTTTGTCATTCTGTCGATTACTTCACGCTAGTATCGGCTTACATATATTTTTATATTAGAGTTTTTGGTTTTCTTGCGCTTAATTTATTTCGACAATCTACATTTTTGTTGACCTATTGTGGTATCGAGACAGGTCGCGTTAGTTTTCAAAACTTGTCATTTGTTTTGCATGCAGTTGGTAATAACCATGCTTTGGTTTATTGTTGCAATCTAATTTTTTTGATTTTATTCGATCTTTTTTTTTACGCGCTGTCTCCAATCTGTTGTGTAGTGAGAGGGTATTTGGGGAAGTTTAATTTTTTTTATTATTGTCGAACATCTTTGAGAGAATTCTTGGTTGCCGGAAGTTGCCGGTCAACAGATAAGAATCTGTGTGGACGTACCAAACGTTGTATTTGTATGACAGGTATATGGGAACCCTGTGAGGTTATCGAAGGACTCTTGTGACTGTTCGTCAAATAAGGATATAGAGGACTGTCGAAATATTTGAGTCGATTTGGGTTATTTTGCTTATTTTGCTTTGATAATTTAATCTTTTGTTTTCTTTTACCATTATTTTTTTTTTTTGCCCCATTTCCTTCCTACCCCTTTATCTCACCTCCTCACCCTACATAATTTATCATACATCTATATTTTAGTATTTTCTTGATTTACATTTTGTTTTCTTTTGCTCTCAACAAGTTGTGGGTTATTTTGATTCTCTTTAACACATATTTCTTTTGCGTAAATTATATAAATTCAATTTCCTTCTTAATATTTACTTTGTTAATTTCATTCGTTCTTTTTTTTTTACCGACTTAACGTAATTTCCTTTTCCTGCTTTTTTTTAACGATTTCATCAAATCTTTTTTTTGTACATTAGTTAGAATCTTTTTTTGCATAATAACAATATTGTTTATAAATAACTATTATAGCCAGCAACTCTGTAATAGGGCCAATAAAATTATAACTGAGCATTACCTGGCGTTTGAGAATCCCTCCCCTTTCGACACTCTCGACCTTTTTTTTTGCGTTGGTACGTTGGATTACATATTTCTTTTTGGTGCGTTTGGTTCGACTTCTGCGTTGTAGACCGGTTTCGTGGTTAGAGCCGGAGTTATATTATTTTTTTTTATTGGAGTTTGTTTCGAAAAACCACGTGGCGCCCGGTCCAAATTCGGGATTTGGACAAATGACCCCGACCCATCTTCGTCTGGGTAAGCGGCACTGTTGTCGCGGCGAGGCACCACCTAGCGTCGGTCGCAGGTGGCGAAAAAGGGCCGTAACAAAAATCTCTAAATATAAGCCAGCAGGGGCGGGTTTTTTGCGTCTGCCCACCTAGTGGGCCTACTAAGAGCCGATTTACGTGAACATACTCGCGGAGGAGCCCTTAGTTAAGAAGATAATTTTTTAAATATTTATTTGGGCAGCTCGGTACTGGAGTGAGCCCTATAGCAAAATCTCGAAATATGAGCCAGCATGGGCGGGTTTTTTGCATCTGCGCACCTAGTGGGCCTACTAAGAGCCGATATACGTGAACATACTCGCGGAGGAGCCCTTAATTGAGAAGATAATTTTTTGAATATTTATTTGGGCAGCTCGGTACTGGAGTGGTACTGGAGTGAGCCCTATAGCAAAATCTCGAAATATAAACCAGCAGGGGCGGGTTTTTTGCGTCTGCGCACTTAGTAGGCCTACTAAGAGCCGATGTACGTGAACATACTTGCGGAGGAGCCCTTAATTAAGAAGATAATTTTTTAAATATTTATTTGGGCAGCTCGGTACTGGAGTGGTACTGGAGTGAACTCAGGACACACAGGACTCAGGACTCAGGACTCACAGGACTCACAGGACTCACAGGACTCACAGGACTCAGGACTCAGGACTCAGGTCTCACAGGACTCACAAGACTCAGGACTCACAGGACTCAGAACTCACAGGACTCACAGGATTCACAAGACTCAGGACTCACAGGACTCACAAGACTCAGGACTCACAGGACTCACAAGACTCAGAAGGACTCACAGGACTCAGGAGTCAGGACTCAGGACTCAGGACTCACAAGACTCAGGACTCACAGGACTCAAAGGACTCAGGACTCAGGACTCAGGACTCAGGACTCACAGGACTCACAAGACTCAGGACTCACAGGACTCAGAACTCACAGGACTCACAGGACTCACAAGACTCAGGACTCACAGGACTCACAAGACTCAGAAGGACTCACATGACTCAGGACTCACAGGACTCACAGGACTCAGGACTCACAGGACTCACAGGACTCAGGACTCAGGTCTCACAGGACTCACAGGAATCAGGACTCACAGGACTCAGGACTCAGGACTCAGGACTCAGGACTCACAGGACTCACAGGACTCACAGGACTCAGGACTCAGGACTCACAGGACTCACAGGACTCAGGACTCAGGACTCACAGGACTCAATGGACTCACAGGACTCAGGATTTAGGACTAGCAGGACTCACAGGACTCACAAGACTCACAGGACTCAGGACTCAGGACTCACAGGACTCACAGGACTCAGGACTCACAGGACTCAGGACTCAGGACTCACAGGACTCACAGGACTCACAGGACTCAGGACTCACAGGACTCAGGACTCACAGAACTCACAGGACTCACAGGACTCAGGACTCAGCACTCACAGGACGCACAGGACTCACAGGACTCACAGGACTCACAGGGCTCACAGGACTCACAGGACTCAGGACTCAGGTCTCACAGGACTCACAGGACTCACAGAACTACCAGGACTCACAGGACTCAGGACTCAAGACTCAGGACTCACAGGACTCACATGACTCACAGTACTCACAGGACTCACAGGACTCACAGGGCTCACAGGACTCACAGGACTCAGGACTCAGGTCTCACAGGACTCACAGGAATCAGGGCTCAGGACTCACAGGACTCACAGAACTACCAGGACTCACAGGACTCAGGACTCAAGACTCAGGACTCACAGGACTCACATGACTCACAGTACTCACAGGACTCAGGACTCAGGACTCACAGGATTCAGGACTCACAGGACTCACAGGACTCAGGAGTCAGGACTCACAAGACTCAGGACTCACAGGACTCACAGGACTCACAGGGCTCAGGACTCAGGTCTCACAGGACTCACAGGATTCAGGACTCAGCACTCAGGACCCACAGGACTCACAGGACTCACAAGACTCACAGGACTCACAGGACTCACAAGACTCAGGACTCACAGGACTCACAGGACTCACAGGACTCACAGGACGCACAGGACTCACAGGACTCACAGGACTCACAGGACTCACAGAACTACCAGGACTCACAGGACTCAGGACTCAAGACTCAGGAGTCACAGGACTCACATGACTCACAGTACTCACAGGACTCACAGGACTCACAGGGCTCACAGGACTCACAGGACTCAGGACTCAGGTCTCACAGGACTCACAGGAATCAGGGCTCAGGACTCACAGGACTCACAGAACTACCAGGACTCACAGGACTCAGGACTCAAGACTCAGGACTCACAGGACTCACATGACTCACAGTACTCACAGGACTCAGGACTCAGGACTCACAGGATTCAGGACTCACAGGACTCAGGAGTCAGGACTCACAAGACTCAGGACTCACAGGACTCACAGGACTCACAGGGCTCAGGACTCAGGTCTCACAGGACTCACAGGATTCAGGACTCAGCACTCAGGACCCACAGGACTCACAGGACTCACAAGACTCACAGGACTCACAGGACTCACAAGACTCAGGACTCACAGGACTCACAGGACTCACAGGACTCACAGGACTCACAGGGCTCACAGGACTCACAGGACTCAGGACTCAGGTCTCACAGGACTCACAGGACTCACAGGAATCAGGGCTCAGGACTCACAGGACTCACAGAACTACCAGGACTCACAGGACTCAGGACTCAAGACTCAGGACTCACAGGACTCACATGACTCACAGTACTCACAGGACTCAGGACTCAGGACTCACAGGATTCAGGACTCACAGGACTCACAGGACTCAGGAGTCAGGACTCACAAGACTCAGGACTCACAGGACTCACAGGACTCACAGGACTCACAGGACTCAGGACTCAGGACTCAGGACTCACAGGACTCACAGGACTCACAGGACTCAGGACTCAGGACTCACAGGACTCACAGGACTCACAGGACTCACAGGATTCACAGAACTCACAGGACTGAGGACTCAGGACTCACAGGACTCACAGGACTCAGGACTCACAGGCCTCACAGGACTCACAGGACTCACAGGACTCGCAGGACTCAGGACTCAGGACTCAGGACTCACAGGACTCACAGGACACACAGGACTCAGGACTCAGGACTCACAGGACTCACAGGACTCACAGGACTCACAGGACTCACAGGACTCAGGACTCACAGGACTCAGGACTCAGGACTCACAGGACTCACAGGACTCACAGGACTCAGGACTCACAGGACTCACAGGCCTCACAGGACTCAGGACTCACAGAACTCACAGGACTCACAGGACTCAGGACTCAGCACTCACAGGACGCACAGGACTCACAGGACTCACAGGACTCACAGGACTCACAGGACTCAGGACTCAGGACTCACAGGACTCACAGGACTCAGGACTCAGCACTCAGGACCCACAGGACTCACAGGACTCACAAGACTCACAGGACTCACAGGACTCACAAGACTCAGGACTCACAGGACTCACAGGACTCACAGGACTCACAGGACTCACAGGACTCAGGACTCACAGGACTCACAGGACTCACAGGACTCACAGGACTCACAAGACTCAGGACTCACAGGACTCACAGGACTCAGGACTCACAGGACTCAGGACTCACAGGACTCAGGACTCAGGACTCACAGGACTCACAGGACTCAGGACTCACAGGACTCACAGGACTCACAGGACTCACAGGACTCACAGGACTCAGGACTCACAGGACTCACAGGACTCACAGGACTCACAGGACTCACAAGACTCAGGACTCACAGGACTCACAGGACTCAGGACTCACAGGACTCAGGACTCAGGACTCACAGGACTCACAGGACTCACAGGACTCAGGACTCACAGGACTCACAGGACTCACACGACTCAGGACTCAGGACTCACAGGACTCACAGAACTCACAGGATTCACAGCACTCAGGACTCAGCACTCACAGGACTCACAGGACTCACAAGACTCAGGACTCACAGGACTCACAGGACTCACAGGACTCAGGACTCACAGAACTCACAGGACTCACAGGACTCACAGGACTCACAGGACTCAGGACTCACAGGACTCACAGGACTCACAGGACTCACAGGACTCACAAGACTCAGGACTCACAGGACTCACAGGACTCAGGACTCACAGGACTCAGGACTCAGGACTCACAGGACTCACAGGACTCACAGGACTCAGGACTCACAGGACTCACAGGACTCACACGACTCAGGACTCAGGACTCACAGGACTCACAGAACTCACAGGATTCACAGCACTCAGGACTCAGCACTCACAGGACTCAGGACTCAGGACTCACAGGACTCACAGGACTCACAGGACTCGCAGGACTCAGGACTCACAGGACTCACAGGTCTCACAGGACTCAGGACTCACAGGACTCACAGGACTCACAGGACTCACAGGACTCACAAGACTCAGGACTCACAGGACTCACAGGACTCACAGGACTCACAGGACTCACAGGACTCAGGACTCACAGGACTCACAGGACTCACAGGACTCACAGGACTCACAAGACTCAGGACTCACAGGACTCACAGGACTCAGGACTCACAGGACTCAGGACTCAGGACTCACAGGACTCACAGGACTCACAGGACTCAGGACTCACAGGACTCACAGGACTCACACGACTCAGGACTCAGGACTCACAGGACTCACAGAACTCACAGGATTCACAGCACTCAGGACTCAGCACTCACAGGACTCACAGGACTCACAAGACTCAGGACTCACAGGACTCACAGGACTCACAGGACTCAGGACTCACAGAACTCACAGGACTCACAGGACTCACAGGACTCACAGGACTCAGGACTCACAGGACTCACAGGACTCACAGGACTCACAGGACTCACAAGACTCAGGACTCACAGGACTCACAGGACTCAGGACTCACAGGACTCAGGACTCAGGACTCACAGGACTCACAGGACTCACAGGACTCAGGACTCACAGGACTCACAGGACTCACACGACTCAGGACTCAGGACTCACAGGACTCACAGAACTCACAGGATTCACAGCACTCAGGACTCAGCACTCACAGGACTCAGGACTCAGGACTCACAGGACTCACAGGACTCACAGGACTCGCAGGACTCAGGACTCACAGGACTCACAGGTCTCACAGGACTCACAGGACTCACAGGACTCAGGACTCACAGGACTCACAGGACTCACAGGACTCAGGACTCAGGACTCACAGGACTCACAGGACTCACAGGACTCACAGGACTCACAGGACTCACAGGACTCAGGACTCACAGGACTCACAGGACTCACAGGACTCACAGGACTCACAAGACTCAGGACTCACAGGACTCACAGGACTCAGGACTCACAGGACTCAGGACTCACAGGACTCACAGGACTCACAGGACTCACAGGACTCAGGACTCACAGGACTCACAGGACTCAGGACTCACAGGACTCACAGGACTCACAGGACTCACAGGACTCAGGACTCAGGACTCAGGACTCACAGGACTCACAGGACTCACAGGACTCAGGACTCAAAGGACTCACAGAACTCACAGGACTCACAGGACTCACAGGACTCAGGACTCAGGACTCACAGGACTCACAGGACTCACAGGACTCACAGGACTCACAAGACTCAGGACTCACAGGACTCACAGGACTCAGGACTCACAGAACTCACAGGACTCACAGGACTCACAGGATTCACAGGACTCAGGTCTGACAGGACTCACAGGACTCACAGGACTCAGGACTCACAGGACTCACAAGACTCACAGGACTCACAGGACTGAGGACTCACAGGACTCACAGGACTCACAGGACTCACAGGACTCACAGGACTCAGGACTCACAGGACTCAGGACTCAGGACTCACAGGACTCACAGGACTCACAGGACTCACAGGACTCAGGACTCACAGGACTCACAGGTCTCACAGGACTCACAGGACTCACAGGACTCTGGACTCAGGACTCACAGGACTCACAGAACTCACAGCACTCACAGCACTCAGGACTCAGCACTCACAGGACTCACAGGACTCACAGGAATCACAGGACTCACAGGGCTCACAGGACTCACAGGACTCAGGACTCAGGTCTCACAGGACTCACAGGTCTCACAGGAATCAGGGCTCAGGTCTCACAGGACTCACAGAACTCACAGGACTCACAGGACTCAGGACTCAAGACTCAGGACTCACAGGACTCACATGACTCACAGTACTCACAGGACTCAGGACTCAGGACTCACAAGACTCAGGACTCACAGGACTCACAGGACTCACAGGACTCAGGACTCAGGACTCAGGACTCACAGAACTCACAGGACTCACAGGACTCAGGACTCAGGACTCACAGGACTCAGAGGACTCACAGGACTCAGGACTCAAAGGACTCACAGAACTCACAGGACTCACAGGACTCACAGGACTCAGGACTCAGGACTCACAGGACTCACAGGACTCACAGGACTCACAGGACTCACAAGACTCAGGACTCACAGGACTCACAGGACTCAGGACTCACAGGACTCAGGACTCAGGACTCACAGGACTCACAGGACTCACAGGACTCAGGACTCACAGGACTCACAGGACTCACACGACTCAGGACTCAGGACTCACAGGACTCACAGAACTCACAGGATTCACAGCACTCAGGACTCAGCACTCACAGGACTCACAGGACTCACAAGACTCAGGACTCACAGGACTCACAGGACTCACAGGACTCAGGACTCACAGAACTCACAGGACTCACAGGACTCACAGGACTCACAGGACTCAGGACTCACAGGACTCACAGGACTCACAGGACTCACAGGACTCACAAGACTCAGGACTCACAGGACTCACAGGACTCACAGGACTCACAGGACTCACAAGACTCAGGACTCACAGGACTCACAGGACTCAGGACTCACAGGACTCAGGACTCAGGACTCACAGGACTCACAGGACTCACAGGACTCAGGACTCACAGGACTCACAGGACTCACACGACTCAGGACTCAGGACTCACAGGACTCACAGAACTCACAGGATTCACAGGACTCACAAGACTCAGGACTCACAGGACTCACAGGACTCAGGACTCACAGGACTCAGGACTCAGGACTCACAGGACTCACAGGACTCACAGGACTCACAAGACTCAGGACTCACAGGACTCACAGGACTCAGGACTCAGGACTCACAGGACTCACAGAACTCACAGGATTCACAGGACTCACAAGACTCAGGACTCACAGGACTCACAGGACTCAGGACTCACAGCACTCAGGACTCAGCACTCACAGGACTCACAGGACTCACAAGACTCAGGACTCACAGGACTCACAGGACTCACAGGACTCACAGGACTCAGGACTCACAGAACTCACAGGACTCACAGGACTCACAGGACTCACAGGACTCAGGACTCACAGAACTCACAGGACTCACAGGACTCACAGGACTCACAGGACTCAGGACTCACAGGACTCACAGGACTCACAGGACTCACAGGACTCACAAGACTCAGGACTCACAGGACTCACAGGACTCAGGACTCACAGGACTCAGGACTCAGGACTCACAGGACTCACAGGACTCACAGGACTCAGGACTCACAGGACTCACAGGACTCACACGACTCAGGACTCAGGACTCACAGGACTCACAGAACTCACAGGATTCACAGCACTCAGGACTCAGCACTCACAGGACTCAGGACTCAGGACTCACAGGACTCACAGGACTCACAGGACTCGCAGGACTCAGGACTCACAGGACTCACAGGTCTCACAGGACTCACAGGACTCACAGGACTCAGGACTCACAGGACTCACAGGACTCACAGGACTCAGGACTCAGGACTCACAGGACTCACAGGACTCACAGGACTCACAGGACTCACAGGACTCACAGGACTCACAGGACTCAGGACTCACAGGACTCACAGGACTCACAGGACTCACAGGACTCACAAGACTCAGGACTCACAGGACTCACAGGACTCAGGACTCACAGGACTCAGGACTCACAGGACTCACAGGACTCACAGGACTCACAGGACTCAGGACTCACAGGACTCACAGGACTCAGGACTCACAGGACTCACAGGACTCACAGGACTCACAGGACTCAGGACTCAGGACTCAGGACTCACAGGACTCACAGGACTCACAGGACTCAGGACTCAAAGGACTCACAGAACTCACAGGACTCACAGGACTCACAGGACTCAGGACTCAGGACTCACAGGACTCACAGGACTCACAGGACTCACAGGACTCACAAGACTCAGGACTCACAGGACTCACAGGACTCAGGACTCACAGAACTCACAGGACTCACAGGACTCACAGGATTCACAGGACTCAGGTCTGACAGGACTCACAGGACTCACAGGACTCAGGACTCACAGGACTCACAAGACTCACAGGACTCACAGGACTCAGGACTCACAGGACTCACAGGACTCACAGGACTCACAGGACTCACAGGACTCAGGACTCACAGGACTCAGGACTCAGGACTCACAGGACTCACAGGACTCACAGGACTCACAGGACTCAGGACTCACAGGACTCACAGGTCTCACAGGACTCACAGGACTCACAGGACTCTGGACTCAGGACTCACAGGACTCACAAAACTCACAGCACTCACAGCACTCAGGACTCAGCACTCACAGGACTCACAGGACTCACAGGAATCACAGGACTCACAGGGCTCACAGGACTCACAGGACTCAGGACTCAGGTCTCACAGGACTCACAGGTCTCACAGGAATCAGGGCTCAGGTCTCACAGGACTCACAGAACTCACAGGACTCACAGGACTCAGGACTCAAGACTCAGGACTCACAGGACTCACATGACTCACAGTACTCACAGGACTCAGGACTCAGGACTCACAAGACTCAGGACTCACAGGACTCACAGGACTCACAGGACTCAGGACTCAGGACTCAGGACTCACAGAACTCACAGGACTCACAGGACTCAGGACTCAGGACTCACAGGACTCAGAGGACTCACAGGACTCAGGACTCAAAGGACTCACAGAACTCACAGGACTCACAGGACTCACAGGACTCAGGACTCAGGACTCACAGGACTCACAGGACTCACAGGACTCACAGGACTCACAAGACTCAGGACTCACAGGACTCACAGGACTCAGGACTCACAGGACTCAGGACTCAGGACTCACAGGACTCACAGGACTCACAGGACTCACAGGACTCACAGGACTCAGGACTCACAGGACTCACAGGTCTCACAGGACTCACAGGACTCACAGGACTCAGGACTCACAGGACTCACACGACTCACACGACTCAGGACTCAGGACTCACAGGACTCACAGGACTCACAGGACTCACAGGACTCAGGACTCACAGGACTCACAGGACTCACAGGACTCACAGGACTCACAGGACTCACAGGACTCACAGGACTCACACGACTCAGGACTCAGGACTCACAGGACTCACAGAACTCACAGGATTCACAGCACTCAGGACTCAGCACTTACAGGACTCACAGGACTCACAAGACTCAGGACTCACAGGACTCACAGGACTCACAGGACTCAGGACTCAGGACTCACAGAACTCACAGGACTCACAGGACTCACAGGACTCAGGTCTGACAGGACTCACAGGACTCACAGGACTCAGGACTCAGGACTCACAGGTCTCACAGGACTCACAAGACTCACAGGACTCACAGGAATCAGGACTCACAGGACTCACAGGACTCACAGGACTCACAGGACTCAGGACTCACAGGACTCAGGACTCAGGACTCACAGGACTCACAGGACTCACAGGAATCAGGACTCACAGGACTCACAGGTCTCACAGGACTCACAGGACTCACAGGACTCAGGACTCACAGGACTCACAGGACTCAGGACTCACAGGACTCACAGGCCTCAGGACTCACAGGACTCACAGGACTCACAGGACTCACAGGACTCACAGGACTCAGGACTCACAGGACTCACAGGACTCACAGGACTCACAGGACTCACAAGACTCAGGACTCACAGGACTCACAGGACTCAGGACTCACAGGACTCAGGACTCACAGGACTCACAGGACTCACAGGACTCAGGACTCACAGGACTCACAGGACTCACACGACTCAGGACTCAGGACTCACAGGACTCACAGAACTCACAGGATTCACAGCACTCAGGACTCAGCACTCACAGGACTCAGGACTCAGGACTCACAGGACTCACAGGACTCACAGGACTCACAGGACTCAGGACTCACAGGACTCACAGGTCTCACAGGACTCACAGGACTCACAGGACTCAGGACTCACAGGACTCACAGGACTCACAGGACTCAGGACTCAAGACTCACAGGACTCACAGGACTCACAGGACTCAGGACTCACAGGACTCGCAGGACTCACAGGACTCACAGGACTCACAGGACTCAGGACTCACAGGACTCACACGACTCAGGACTCAGGACTCACAGGACTCACAGAACTCACAGGATTCACAGCACTCAGGACTCAGCACTCACAGGACTCACAGGACTCACAAGACTCAGGACTCACAGGACTCACAGGACTCACAGGACTCAGGACTCACAGAACTCACAGGACTCACAGGACTCACAGGACTCAGGTCTGACAGGACTCACAGGACTCACAGGACTCAGGACTCAGGACTCAGGACTCACAGGACTCACAAGACTCACAGGACTCACAGGACTCAGGACTCACAGGACTCACAGGACTCACAGGACTCACAGGACTCAGGACTCACAGGACTCAGGACTCACAGGACTCACAGGACTCACAGGACTCACAGCACTCAGGACTCAGCACTCACAGGACTCACAGGACTCACAGGAATCACAGGACTCACAGGGCTCACAGGACTCACAGGACTCAGGACTCAGGTCTCACAGGACTCACAGGTCTCACAGGAATCAGGGCTCAGGTCTCACAGGACTCACAGAACTCACAGGACTCACAGGACTCAGGACTCAAGACTCAGGCCTCACAGGACTCACAGGACTCACAGGACTCAGGACTCAGGACTCAGGACTCACAGGACTCACAGGACTCACAGGACTCAGGACTCAGGACTCACAGGACTCACAGGACTCACAGGACTCAGGACTCAAAGGACTCACAGAACTCACAGGACTCACAGGACTCAGGACTCAGGACTCACAGGACTCACAGGACTCACAGGACTCAGGACTCAGGACTCACAGGACTCACAGGACTCACAGGACTCAGGACTCAAAGGACTCACAGAACTCACAGGACTCACAGGACTCACAGGACTCAGGACTCAGGACTCACAGGACTCACAGGACTCACAGGACTCAGGACTCACAGGACTCACACGACTCACACGACTCAGGACTCAGGACTCACAGGACTCACAGAACTCACAGGATTCACAGCACTCAGGACTCAGCACTCACAGGACTCACAGGACTCATAGGACTCACAGGACTCACAAGACTCAGGACTCACAGGACTCACAGGACTCACAGGACTCACAGGACTCACAGGACTCACAGGACTCAGGACTCACAGGACTCACAGGACTCACAGGACTCACAGGACTCAGGACTCACAGGACTCACAGGACTCACAAGACTCACAGGACTCACAGGACTCAGGACTCACAGGACTCACAGGACTCACAAGACTCACAGGACTCACAGGACTCAGGACTCAGGACTCACAGGACTCACAGGACTCACAGGACTCACAGGACTCAGGACTCACAGGACTCACAGGACTCACAGGACTCACAGGACTCAGGACTCACAGGACTCACAAGACTCACAGGACTCACAGGACTCAGGACTCACAGGACTCACAGGACTCAGGACTCAGAGGACTCAGGACTCAGGACTCACAGGACTCACAGGACTCACAGGACTCACAGGACTCAGGACTCACAGGACTCACAGGACTCACAGGTCTCACAGGACTCACAGGACTCACAGGACTCTGGACTCAGGACTCACAGGACTCACAGAACTCACAGCACTCACAGCACTCAGGACTCAGCACTCACAGGACTCACAGGACTCACAGAACTCACAGGACTCAGAGGACTCAGGACTCAGAGGACTCACAGGACTCGCAGGACTCAGGAGTCAGGACTCACAGGACTCACAGGACTCAGGACTCAGGACTCAGGACTCAGGTCTCACAGGACTTACAAGACTCAGGACTCACAGGACTCACAGGACTCACAGGACTCAGGACTCAGAACTCAGGACTAACAGGACTCACAGGACTCACAAGACTCAGGACTCAGGACTCACAGGACTCACAGGACTCAGGACTCAGGACTCAGGACTCACAGGACTCACAGGACTCACAAGACTCATAGGACTCAGGACTGAGGACTCACAGGACTCACAGAACTCACAGGACTCAGGACTCAGGACTCAGGACTCACAGGACTCACAGGACTCACAGGACTCAGGACTCAGGACTCAGGACTCACAGGACTCACAGGACTCACAGGACACACAGGACTCAGGACTCAGGACTCACAGGACTCACAGGACTGAGGACTCACAGGACTCATAGGACTCACAGGACTCACAGGACTCAGGACTCACAGGACTCACAGGAGGAGGAATTTTTTAAATATTTATTTGGGCAGCTCGGTACTGGAGTGGTACTGGAGTGAGCCCTATAGCAAAATCTCGAAATATAAGCCAGCAAGGGCGGGTTTTTCGCGTCTACGCACCTAGAGGGCCTACTAAGAGCCGATATACGTGAACATACTTGCAGAGGAGTCCTTAATTGAGAAGACAATTTTGTAAATATTTATTTGGGCAGCTTGGTACTGGAGTGGTACTGGAGTGAGCCCTATAGCAAAATCTCGAAATATAAGCCAGCAGGGGCGGGTTTTTTGCATCTGCGCATCTAGTGGGCCTACTAAGAGCCGATATACGTGAACATACTTGTGGAGGAGCCCTTAATTAAGAAGATAATTTCTTAAATATTTACTTGGGCTGCTCGGTACTGGAGCGGTACTGGAATGAACTCAGGACACACAGGACTCAGGACTCACAGGACTCAGGACTCAGGACTCAGGACTCAGGACTCAGGACTCACAGGACTCACAAGACTCAGGACTCACAGGACTCACAAGACTCAGGACTCACAGGACTCACAAGACTCAGAATGACTCACAGGACTCAGGACTCAGGACTCACAGGACTCACAGGACTCACAGGACTCAGGACTCACAGGACTCAGGACTCACAGGACTCAGGACTCAGGACTCAGGACTCACAGGACTCACAGGTCTCGGGACTCACAGGACTTACAGGACACAGGACTCAGGACTCACAGGACTCACAGGACTCACAGGACTCAGAACTCAGGACTCAGGACTCACAGGACTCACAGGACTCAGGACTTAGGACTCATTGGACTCACAGGACAAACAGGACTCACAGGACTCAGGACTCAGGACTCACAGGACTCACAGGACTCACAGGACTCAGGACTCAGGACTCACAGGACTCACAGGACTCAGGACTCAGGACTGACAAGACTCAGGACTCACAAGACTCACAGAACTCAGGACTCAGGACTCACAGGACTCACAGGACTCAGGAATCAGGACTCACATGACTCAGGACTCACAGGACTCAGGACTCAGGACTCACAGGTCTCGGGACTCACAAGACTCACAGGACTCAGGACTCAGGACTCACAGGACTCACAGGACTCACAGGACTCAGGACTCAGGACTCAGGACTCACAGGACTCACAGGACTCACAGGACTCACAGGACTCACAGGACTCAGGACTCAGGACTCACAGGACTCACAGGACTCACAGGACTCAGGACTCACAGGACTCAGGACTCACAGGACTCAGGACTCAGGACTCAGGACTCACAGGACTCACAGGTCTCGGGACTCACAGGACTTACAGGACACAGGACTCAGGACTCACAGGACTCACAGGACTCACAGGACTCAGAACTCAGGACTCAGGACTCACAGGACTCACAGGACTCAGGACTTAGGACTCATTGGACTCACAGGACAAACAGGACTCACAGGACTCAGGACTCAGGACTCACAGGACTCACAGGACTCACAGGACTCAGGACTCAGGACTCACAGGACTCACAGGACTCAGGACTGACAAGACTCAGGACTCACAAGACTCACAGAACTCAGGACTCAGGACTCACAGGACTCACAGGACTCAGGAATCAGGACTCACATGACTCAGGACTCACAGGACTCATAGGACTCACAGGACTCACAAGACTCAGGACTCACAGGACTCACAGGACTCACAGGACTCACAGGACTCACAGGACTCACAGGACTCAGGACTCACAGGACTCACAGGACTCACAGGACTCACAGGACTCAGGACTCACAGGACTCACAGGACTCACAAGACTCACAGGACTCACAGGACTCAGGACTCACAGGACTCACAGGACTCACAAGACTCACAGGACTCACAGGACTCAGGACTCAGGACTCACAGGACTCACAGGACTCACAGGACTCACAGGACTCAGGACTCACAGGACTCACAGGACTCACAGGACTCACAGGACTCAGGACTCACAGGACTCACAAGACTCACAGGACTCACAGGACTCAGGACTCACAGGACTCACAGGACTCACAGGACTCAGGACTCAGAGGACTCAGGACTCAGGACTCACAGGACTCACAGGACTCACAGGACTCACAGGACTCAGGACTCACAGGACTCACAGGACTCACAGGTCTCACAGGACTCACAGGACTCACAGGACTCTGGACTCAGGACTCACAGGACTCACAGAACTCACAGCACTCACAGCACTCAGGACTCAGCACTCACAGGACTCACAGGACTCACAGAACTCACAGGACTCAGAGGACTCAGGACTCAGAGGACTCACAGGACTCGCAGGACTCAGGAGTCAGGACTCACAGGACTCACAGGACTCAGGACTCAGGACTCAGGTCTCACAGGACTTACAAGACTCAGGACTCACAGGACTCACAGGACTCACAGGACTCAGGACTCAGAACTCAGGACTCACAGGACTCACAAGACTCAGGACTCAGGACTCACAGGACTCACAGGACTCAGGACTCAGGACTCAGGACTCACAGGACTCACAGGACTCACAAGACTCATAGGACTCAGGACTGAGGACTCACAGGACTCACAGAACTCACAGGACTCAGGACTCAGGACTCAGGACTCACAGGACTCACAGGACTCACAGGACTCAGGACTCACAGGCCTCACAGGACTCACAGGACTCACAGGACTCACAGGACTCACAGTACTCAGGACTCTGGACTCACAGGACTCACAGGACTCACAGGACACACAGGACTCAGGACTCAGGACTCACAGGACTCACAGGACTCACAGGACTCACAGGACTCACAGGACTCACAGGACTCACAGGACTCACAGGACTCAGGACTCAGGACTCAGGACTCAGGACTCACAGGACTCACAGGACTCACAGGACACACAGGACTCAGGACTCAGGACTCACAGGACTCACAGGACTCACAGGACTCACAGGACTCAGGACTCAGGACTCAGGACTCACAGGACTCACAGGACTCACAGGACTCAGGACTCACAGGCCTCACAGGACTCACAGGTCTCAGGACTGAGGACTCACAGGACTCATAGGACTCACAGGACTCACAGGACTCAGGACTCACAGGACTCACAGGAGGAGGAATTTTTTAAATATTTATTTGGGCAGCTCGGTACTGGAGTGGTACTGGAGTGAGCCCTATAGCAAAATCTCGAAATATAAGCCAGCAAGGGCGGGTTTTTCGCGTCTACGCACCTAGAGGGCCTACTAAGAGCCGATATACGTGAACATACTTGCAGAGGAGTCCTTAATTGAGAAGACAATTTTGTAAATATTTATTTGGGCAGCTTGGTACTGGAGTGGTACTGGAGTGAGCCCTATAGCAAAATCTCGAAATATAAGCCAGCAGGGGCGGGTTTTTTGCATCTGCGCATCTAGTGGGCCTACTAAGAGCCGATATACGTGAACATACTTGTGGAGGAGCCCTTAATTAAGAAGATAATTTCTTAAATATTTACTTGGGCTGCTCGGTACTGGAGCGGTACTGGAATGAACTCAGGACACACAGGACTCAGGACTCACAGGACTCAGGACTCAGGACTCAGGACTCAGGACTCAGGACTCAGGACTCACAGGACTCACAAGACTCAGGACTCACAGGACTCACAAGACTCAGGACTCACAGGACTCACAAGACTCAGAATGACTCACAGGACTCAGGACTCAGGACTCACAGGACTCACAGGACTCACAGGACTCAGGACTCACAGGACTCAGGACTCACAGGACTCAGGACTCAGGACTCAGGACTCACAGGACTCACAGGTCTCGGGACTCACAGGACTTACAGGACACAGGACTCAGGACTCACAGGACTCACAGGACTCACAGGACTCAGAACTCAGGACTCAGGACTCACAGGACTCACAGGACTCAGGACTTAGGACTCATTGGACTCACAGGACAAACAGGACTCACAGGACTCAGGACTCAGGACTCACAGGACTCACAGGACTCACAGGACTCAGGACTCAGGACTCACAGGACTCACAGGACTCAGGACTCAGGACTGACAAGACTCAGGACTCACAAGACTCACAGAACTCAGGACTCAGGACTCACAGGACTCACAGGACTCAGGAATCAGGACTCACATGACTCAGGACTCACAGGACTCAGGACTCAGGACTCACAGGTCTCGGGACTCACAAGACTCACAGGACTCAGGACTCAGGACTCACAGGACTCACAGGACTCACAGGACTCAGGACTCAGGACTCAGGACTCACAGGACTCACAGGACTCACAGGACTCACAGGACTCACAGGACTCAGGACTCAGGACTCACAGGACTCACAGGACTCAGGACTCAGGAATGACAAGACTCAGGACTCACAGGACTCACAGAACTCAGGACTCAGGACTCACAGGACTCACAGGACTCAGGACTCACATGACTCAGGACTCACAGGACTCCGGACTCAGGACTCACAGGTCTCGGGACTCACAAGACTCACAGGACTCAGGACTCAGGACTCACAGGACTCACAGGACTCACAGGACTCAGGAGTCAGGACTCACAGGACTCATGACTCAAGTCTCACAGGACTTACAAGACTCAGGACTCACAGGACTCGCAGGACTCACAGGACTCAGGACTCAGAACTCAGGACTAACAGGACTCACAGGACTCACAGGACTCACAAGAGTCAGGACTCAGGACTCACAGGAGTCACAAGACTCAGGACTCACAGGACTCACAGGACGCAGGACTCAGGACTCACAGGACTCACAAGACTCAGGACTCACAGGACTCAGGCCTCAGGACTCACAAGACTCACAGGACTCACAGGACTCAGGACTCAGGACTCACAGGACTCACAGGACTCACAGGACTCACAGGACTCAGGAGTCAGGACTCACAGGACTCAGGAGTCAGGACTCACAGGACTCACAGGACTCACAGGACTCAGGACTCAGGACTCAGGTCTCACAGGACTCACAAGACTCAGGACTCACAGGACTCACAGGACTCAGGACTCAGGACTCACAGGACTCACAGGACTCACAGTATTCACAAGACTCAGGACTCAGGACTCACAGGACTCACAAGACTCAGGACTCACAGGACTCACAGGACGCAGGACTCAGGACTCACAGGACTCACAAGACTCTGGACTCACAGGACTCACAGGACTCAGGACTCAGGACTCAGGACTCAGGACTCACAGGACTCACAGGACTCACAAGATTCAGGACTCAGGACTCAGGACTCAGGACTCACAGGACTCACAGGACTCAGGACTCAGGACTCACAGGACTCACAGGAGTCACAGGACACACAGGACTCAGGACTCAGGACTCACAGGACTCACAGGACTCACAGGACACACAGGACTCAGGACTCAGGACTCACAGGACTAACAGGACTCACAGGACTCACAGGACTCACAGGACTCAGGACTCAGGACACACAGGCCTCACAGGACTCACAGGACTCACAGGACTCAGGACTCACAGGTCTCACAGGTCTCAGGACTCAGGACTCACAGAACTCACAGGAATCAGGGCTCAGGACTCAGGACTCACAGGACTCACAGGACTCACAGGACTCAGGACTCACAGCACTCACAGGACTCACAGGAATCAGGACTCAGGACTCACAGGACTCACAGGACTCACAGGACTCACAGGACTCACAAGACTCAGGACTCACAGGACTCACAGGACTCAGGACTCAGGACTCACAGAACTCACAGGACTCACAGGACTCACAGGACTCACAGGACTCAGGACTCAGGTCTGACAGGACTCACAGGACTCACAGGACTCACAGGACTCAGGACTCACAGGACTCACAGGACTCACAGGACTCAGGACTCAGGACTCACAGGACTCACAAGACTCACAGGACTCACAGGACTCAGGACTCACAGGACTCACAGGACTCACAGGACTCACAGGACTCAGGACTCACAGGACTCACAAGACTCAGGACTCACAGGACTCACAGGACGCAGGACTCAGGACTCATAGGACTCACAAGACCCAGGACTCACAGGACTCACAGGACTCAGGACTCACAGGACGCAGGACTCAGGACTCATAGGACTCACAAGACTCAGGACTCACAGGACTCACAGGACTCAGGACTCAGGACTCAGGACTCAGGACTCACAGGACTCACAGGACTCACAAGATTCAGGACTCAGGACTCAGGACTCAGGACTCACAGGACTCACAGGACTCAGGACTCAGGACTCACAGGACTCACAGGACTCACAGGACACACAGGACTCAGGACTCAGGACTCACAGGACTCACAGGACTCACAGGACTCAGGACTCACAGGACTCAGGACTCAGGACTCACAGGACTCACAGGACTCACAGGACTCACAGGACTCAGGACTCACAGGACTCACAGGAATCAGGGCTCAGGACTCAGGACTCACAGGACTCACAGGACTCACAGGACTCAGGACTCAGGACTCACAGCACTCACAGGACTCACAGGACTCACAGGACTCACAGGACTCACAGGACACACAGGACTCAGGACTCAGGACTCACAGGACTCACAGGACTCACAGGACTCAGGACTCACAGGACTCACAGGACTCACAGGACTCACAGGACTCAGGACTCACAGGCCCCACAGGACTCACAGGACTCACAGGACTCAGGACTCACAGGACTCACAGGACTCAGGACTCAGGACTCACAGGCCTCACAGGACTCACAGGACTCACAGGACTCAGGACTCACAGGACTCACAGGACTCACAGGACTCACAGGAATCAGGGCTCAGGACTCAGGACTCACAGGACTCACAGGACTCACAGGACTCAGGACTCAGGACTCACAGCACTCACAGGACTCACAGGAATCAGGACTCAGGACTCACAGGACTCACAGGACTCACAGGACTCACAGGACTCACAGGACTCACTGGACTCAGGACTCAGGACTCAGGACTCACAGGACTCATAGGACTCACAAGACTCAGGAAGGACTCACAGCACTCACAGGAGGAGGAATTTTTTAAATATTTAATTGGGCAGCTCGGTACTGGAGTGGTACTGGAGTGAGGCCTATAGCAAAATCTCTAAATATAAGCCAGCAGGGGCGGGGTTTTTGCATCTGCGCACCTAGTGGGCCTACTAAGAGCCGATATACGTGAACATACTCGCGGAGAAGCCCTTTATTGAGAAGATAATTTTTTAAATATTTATTTGGGCAGCTCGGTACTGGAGTGGTACTGGAGTGAGGCCTATAGCAAAATGTCGAATTATAAGCCAGCATGGGCGGGTTTTTTGCATCTGCGCACCTAGTGGGCCTACTAAGAGCCGATATACGTCAACATACTCGCGGAAGAGCCCTTAATTGAGAAGATAATTTTTTAAATATTTATTTGGGCAGCTCGGTATTGGAGTGGTACTGGAGTGAGCCCTATAGCAAAATCTCGAAATATAAGCCAGCAGGGGCGGGTTTTTTGCGTCTGCGCACCTAGTGGGCCTACTAAGAGCCAATATACGTGAACTTACTCGCGGAGGAGCCCTTAATTAAGAAGATAATTTTTTAAATATTTATTTGGGCAGCTCGGTACTGGAGTGGTACTGGAGTGAGGCCTATAGCAAAATCTCGAATTATAAGCCAGCATGGGCGGGTTTTTTGCATCTGCGCACCTAGTGGGCCTACTAAGAGCCGATATACGTGAACATACTCACGGAGGAGCCCTTAATTGAGAAGATAATTTTTTAAATATTTATTTGGGCAGCTCGGTACTGGAGTGGTACTGGAGTGAGGCCTATAGCAAAGTCTCGAAATATAAGCCAGCAGCGGCGGGTTTTTTGCATCTGCGCACCTAGTGGGCCTACTAAGAGCCGATATACGTGAACATACTTGCAGAGGAGCCCTTAATTGAGAAGATAATTTTGTAAATATTTATTTGGGCAGCTCGGTACTGGAGTGGTACTGGAGTGAGCCCTATAGCAAAATCTGGAAATATAAGCCAGCAGGGGCGGGTTTTTTGCGTCTGCCCACCTAGTGGGCCTACTAAGAGCCGATTTACGTGAACATACTCGCGGAAGAGCCCTTAATTAAGAAGATAATTTTTTAAATATTTATTTGGGCAGCTCGGTACTGGAGTGAGCCCTATAGCAAAATCTCGAAATATGAGCCAGCATGGGCGGGTTTTTTGCATCTGCGCACCTAGTGGGCCTACTAAGAGCCGATATACGTGAACATACTCGCGGAGGAGCCCTTAATTGAGAAGATAATTTTTTGAATATTTATTTGGGCAGCTCGGTACTGGAGTGGTACTGGAGTGAGCCCTATAGCAAAATCTCGAAATATAAACCAGCAGGGGCGGGTTTTTTGCGTCTGCGCACAGTATGTTCACGTACATCGGCTCTTAGTAGGCCTACTACTAAGAGCCGATGTACGTGAACATACTTGCGGAGGAGCCCTTAATTAAGAAGATAATTTTTTAAATATTTATTTGGCCAGCTCGGTACTGGAGTGGTACTGGAGTGAACTCAGGACTCAGGACTCACAGGACTCACAGGACTCACAGGACTCACAGGACTCAGGACTCAGGACTCAGGACTCACAGGACTCACAAGACTCAGGACTCACAGGACTCAGAACTCACAGGACTCACAGGATTCACAAGACTCAGGACTCACAGGACTCACAAGACTCAGGACTCACAGGACTCACAAGACTCAGAAGGACTCACAGGACTCAGGACTCAGGACTCACAAGACTCAGGACTCACAGGACTCAAAGGACTCAGGACTCAGGACTCAGGACTCAGGACTCACAGGACTCACAAGACTCAGGACTCACAGGACTCAGAACTCACAGGACTCACAGGACTCACAAGACTCAGGACTCACAGGACTCACAAGACTCAGGACTCACAGGACTCACAAGACTCAGAAGGACTCACATGACTCAGGACTCACAGGACTCACAGGACTCAGGACTCACAGGACTCACAGGACTCAGGACTCAGGTCTCACAGGACTCACAGGAATCAGGACTCACAGTACTCACAGGACTCAGGACTCAGGACTCAGGACTCACAGGACTCACAGGACTCACAGGACTCAGGACTCAGGACTCACAGGACTCACAGGACTCAGGACTCAGGACTCACAGGACTCAATGGACTCACAGGACTCAGGATTTAGGACTAGCAGGACTCACAGGACTCACAAGACTCACAGGACTCACAGGACTCACAGGACTCACAGGACTCACAGGACTCAGGACTCACAGGACTCAGGACTCAGGACTCACAGGACTCACAGGACTCACAGGAATCAGGACTCACAGGACTCACAGGCCTCACAGGACTCAGGACTCACAGAACTCACAGGACTCACAGGACTCAGCACTCACAGGACGCACAGGACTCACAGGACTCACAGGACTCACAGGACTCACAGGACTCAGGACTCAAGACTCACAGAACTCACAGGATTCAGGACTCAGCACTCAGGACCCACAGGACTCACAGGACTCACAAGACTCACAGGACTCACAGGACTCACAAGACTCAGGACTCACAGGACTCACAGGACTCACAGGACTCACAGGACTCACAGGACTCACAGGGCTCACAGGACTCACAGGACTCAGGACTCAGGTCTCACAGGACTCACAGGACTCACAGGAATCAGGGCTCAGGACTCACAGGACTCACAGAACTACCAGGACTCACAGGACTCAGGACTCAAGACTCAGGACTCAGAGGACTCACATGACTCACAGTACTCACAGGACTCAGGACTCAGGACTCACAGGATTCAGGACTCACAGGACTCACAGGTCTCAGGATTCAGGACTCACAGGACTCACAGGTCTCAGGAGTCAGGACTCACAAGACTCAGGACTCACAGGACTCACAGGACTCACAGGACTCAGGACTCAGGACTCAGGACTCACAGGACTCACAGGACTCACAGGACTCAGGACTCACAGGACTCACAGGACTCACAGGACTCACAGAACTCACAGGACTCAGGACTCAGGACTCACAGGACTCACAGGACTCAGGACTCACAGGCCTCACAGGACTCACAGGACTCACAGGACTCAGGACTCAGGACTCAGGACTCAGGACTCACAGGACTCACAGGACACACAGGACTCAGGACTCACAGGACTCACAGGACTCAGGACTCAGGACTCACAGGACTCACAGGACTCACAGGACTCAGGACTCACAGGACTCACAGGCCTCACAGGACTCAGGACTCACAGAACTCACAGGACTCAGGACTCAGCACTCACAGCACGCACAGGACTCACAGGACTCACAGGACTCACAGGACTCACAGGACTCAGGACTCAGGACTCACAGGACTCACAGGACTCAGGACTCAGCACTCAGGACCCACAGGACTCACAGGACTCACAAGACTCACAGGACTCACAGGACTCACAAGACTCAGGACTCACAGGACTCACAGGACTCACAGGACTCACAGGGCTCACAGGACTCACAGGACTCAGGACTCAGGTCTCACAGGACTCACAGGACTCACAGGAATCAGGGCTCAGGACTCACAGGACTCACAGAACTCACAGGACTCACAGGACTCAGGACTCAAGACTCAGGACTCACAGGACTCACATGACTCACAGTACTCACAGGACTCAGGACTCAGGACTCACAGGATTCAGGACTCACAGGACTCACAGGACTTAGGAGTCAGGACTCACAAGACTCAGGACTCACAGGACTCACAGGACTCACAGGACTCAGGACTCAGGACTCAGGACTCACAGGACTCACAGGACTCACAGGACTCAGGACTCGGGACTCACAGGACTCACAGGACTCACAGGACTCACAGGACTCACAGAACTCACAGGACTCACAGGACTCACAGGACTCAGGACTCAGGACTCACAGGACTCACAGGACTCACAGGACTCAGGACTCACAGGACTCACAGGCCTCACAGGACTCAGGACTCACAGAACTCACAGGACTCACAGGACTCAGGACTCAGCACTCACAGGACGCACAGGACTCACAGGACTCACAGGACTCACAGGACTCAGGACTCACAGGACTCACAGGACTCAGGAGTCAGCACTCAGGACCCACAGGACTCACAGGACTCACAAGACTCAGGACTCACAGGACTCACAGGACTCACAGGACTCACAGGACTCACAGGACTCACAGGACTCACAGGGCTCACAGGACTCACAGGACTGAGGACTCAGGTCTCACAGGACTCACAGGTCTCACAGGAATCAGGGCTCAGGTCTCACAGGACTCACAGAACTCACAGGACTCACAGGACTCAAGACTCAGGACTCACAGGACTCACATGACTCACAGTACTCACAGGACTCAGGACTCAGGACTCAGGACTCAGGACTCACAGGACTCACAGGACTCACAGGACTCAGGACTCAGGAATCACAGGACTCACAGGACTCACAGGACTCACAGGACTCACAAGACTCAGGACTCACAGGACTCACAGGACTCACAGGACTCAGGACTCAGGACTCAGGAATCACAGGACTCACAGGACTCACAGGACTCAGGACTCAGGACTCACAGGACTCACAGGACTCACAGGACTCAGGACTCAAAGGACTCACAGAACTCACAGGACTCACAGGACTCACAGGACTCAGGACTCAGGACTCACAGGACTCACAGGACTCACAGGACTCACAGGACTCACAAGACTCAGGACTCACAGGACTCACAGAACTCAGGACTCACAGGACTCATGACTCAGGACTCACAGGACTCAGGACTCACAGGACTCACACGACTCACACGACTCAGGACTCAGGACTCACAGGACTCACAGAACTCACAGGATTCACAGCACTCAGGACTCAGCACTCACAGGACTCACAGGACTCACAGGACTCACAGGACTCACAGGACTCACAGGACTCACAAGACTCAGGACTCACAGGACTCACAGGACTCACAGGACTCACAGGACTCACAGGACTCACAGGACTCAGGACTCAGGACTCACAGAACTCACAGGACTCACAGGACTCAGGACTCAGGACTCACAGGACTCACAGGACTCACAAGACTCACAGGACTCACAGGACTCTGGACTCAGGACTCACAGGACTCACAGGACTCACGGGACTTACAGGACTCAGGACTCAGGACTCACAGGACTCACAGGACTCACAAGACTCACAGGACTCACAGGACTCAGGACTCACAGGACTCACAGGACTCACAGGACTCACAGGACTCAGGACTCACAGGACTCAGGACTCAGGACTCACAGGACTCACAGGACTCACAGGACTCACAGGACTCAGGACTCACAGGACTCACAGGACTCACAGGTCTCACAGGACTCACAGGACTCACAGAACTCACAGCACTCACAGCACTCAGGACTCAGCACTCACAGGACTCACAGGACTCACAGAACTCACAGGACTCAGGACTCAGCACTCACAAGACTCACAGGACTCACAGGACTCACAGGACTCAGGACTCAGGACTCACAGGACTCACTGGACTTACAGGACTCAGGACTCAGGACTCACAGGACTCACAGGACTCACAAGACTCACAGGACTCACAGGACTCACAAGATTCAGGACTCACAGGACTCACAGGACTCACAGGACTCAGGACTCAGGACTCATAGGACTCACAGGACTCAGGACTCACAGGACTCAGGACTCAGGACTCACAGGACTCAGGACTCAGGACTCACAGGACTCACAGGACTCACAGGACTCAGGACTCAGGACTCACAGAACTCAGGACTCACAGGACTCAGGACTCAGGACTCAGGACTCACAGGACTCACAGGACTCACAGGACTCACAGGACTCAGGACTAAGGACTCAGGACTCACAGGGCTCACAGGACTCAGGACTCACAGGACTCAGGACTCAGGACTCACAGGACTCAGGACTCAGGACTCAGGACTCACAGGACTCACAGGACTCAGGACTCACAGGACTCAGGACTCAGGACTCAGGACTCACAGGACTCACAGGACTCACAGGACTCATAGGACACACAGGACTCAGAGGACTCAGGACTCACAGGACTCACAGGACTCGCAGGACTCAGGAGTCAGGACTCACAGGACTCACAGGACTCAGGACTCAGGACTCAGGTCTCACAGGACTTACAAGACTCAGGACTCACAGGACTCACAGGACTCACAGGACTCAGGACTCAGAACTCAGGACTAACAGGACTCACAGGACTCACAAGACTCAGGACTCAGGACTCAGGACTCACAGGACTCACAGGACTCAGGACTCAGGACTCACAGGACTCACAGGACTCACAGGACTCACAAGACTCATAGGACTCAGGACTCAGGACTCACAGGACTCACAGAACTCACAGGACTCAGGACTCAGGACTCACAGGACTCACAGGACTCAGGACTCACAGGCCTCACAGGACTCACAGGACTCACAGGACTCACAGGACTCAGGACTCAGGACTCAGGACTCAGGACTCACAGGACTCACAGGACTCACAGGACACACAGGACTCAGGACTCAGGACTCACAGGACTCACAGGACTCACAAGACTCACAGGACTCACAGGACTCAGGACTCAGGACTCAGGACTCAGGACTCACAGGACTCACAGGACTCACAGGACACACAGGACTCAGGACTCAGGACTCACAGGACTCACAGGACTCACAGGACTCACAGGACTCAGGACTCAGGACTCAGGACTCACAGGACTCACAGGACTCAGGACTCACAGGCCTCACAGGACTCACAGGACTCAGGACTGAGGACTCACAGGACTCATAGGACTCACAGGACTCACAGAAATCAGGACTCAGGACTCAGGACTCACAGGACTCACAGGACTCAGGACTCACAGGACTCACAGGAGGAGGAATTTTTTAAATATTTATTTGGGCAGCTCGGTACTGGAGTGGTACTGGAGAGAGCCCTATAGCAAAATCTCGAAATATAAGCCAGCAAGGGCGGGTTTTTCGCGTCTACGCACCTAGAGGGCCTACTAAGAGCCGATATACGTGAACATACTTGCAGAGGAGTCCTTAATTGAGAAGACAATTTTGTAAATATTTATTTGGGCAGCTTGGTACTGGAGTGGTACTGGAGTGAGCCCTATAGCAAAATCTCGAAATATAAGCCAGCAGGGGCGGGTTTTTTGCATCTGCGCATCTAGTAGGCCTACTAAGAGCCGATATACGTGAACATACTTGTGGAGGAGCCCTTAATTAAGAAGATAATTTCTTAAATATTTACTTGGGCTGCTCGGTACTGGAGCGGTACTGGATTGAACTCAGGACACACAGGACTCAGGACTCACAGGACTCAGGACTCAGGACTCAGGACTCAGGACTCACAGGACTCACAAGACTCAGGACTCACAGGACTCAGGACTCAGAACTCACAGGACTCACAGGACTCACAAGACTCAGGACTCACAGGACTCACAAGACTCAGGACTCACAGGACTCACAAGACTCAGAATGACTCACAGGACTCAGGACTCAGGACTCACAGGACTCACAGGACTCACAGGACTCAGGACTCACAGGACTCAGGACTCACAGGACTCAGGACTCAGGACTCACAGGACTCACTGGTCTCGGGACTCACAGGACTTACAGGACTCAGGACTCAGGACTCACAGGACTCACAGGACTCACAGGACTCAGGACTCAGGACTCAGGACTCACAGGACTCACAGGACTCAGGACTCAGGACTCACTGGACTCACAGGACAAACAGGACTCACAGGACTCAGGACTCAGGACTCACAGGACTCACAGGACTTACAGGGCTCACAGGACTCAGGACTCAGGACTCACAGGACTCACAGGACTCAGGACTGACAAGACTCAGGACTCACAGGACTCACAGAACTCAGGACTCAGGACTCACAAGACTCACAGGACTCAGGACTCAGGACTCACATGACTCAGGACTCACAGGACTCAGGACTCAGGACTCACAGGTCTCGGGACTCACAAGACTCACAGGACTCAGGACTCAGGACTCAGGACTCACAGGACTCACAGGACTCACAGGACTCAGGACTCAGGACTCACAGGACTCACAGGACTCACAGGACTCACATGACTCACAGGACTCAGGACTCACTGGACTCACAGGACTCACAGGACCCAGGACTCACAGGACTCACAGGACTCAGGACTCAGGACTCACAGGACTCACAGGACTCAGGACTCAGGACTGACAAGACTCAGGACTCACAGGACTCACAGAACTCAGGACTCAGGACTCACAGGACTCACAGGACTCAGGACTCACATGACTCAGGACTCACAGGACTCAGGACTCAGGACTCACAGGTCTCGGGACTCACAAGACTCACAGGACTCAGGACTCAGGACTCACAGGACTCACAGGACTCACAGGACTCAGGACTCAGGACTCACAGGACTCACAGGACTCACAGGACTCACAGGACTCACAGGACTCAGGAGTCAGGACTCACAGGACTCAGACTCAGGTCTCACAGGACTTACAAGACCCAGGACTCACAGGACTCGCAGGACTCACAGGACTCAGGACTCAGAACTCAGGACTAACAGGACTCACAGGACTCACAGGACTCACAAGAGTCAGGACTCAGGACTCACAGGACTCACAGGACTCACAAGACTCAGGACTCACAGGACTCATAGGACTCACATGACGCAGGACTCAGGACTCACAGGACTCACAAGACTCAGAACTCACAGGACTCACAGGACTCACAGGACTCAGGCCTCAGGACTCAGAGGACTCACAGGACTCACAGGACTCACAGGACTCACAGGACTCAGGAGTCAGGACTCACAGGACTCAGGAGTCAGGACTCACAGGACTCACAGGACTCAGGACTCAGGACTCAGGTCTCACAGGACTCACAAGACTCAGGACTCACAGGACTCACAGGACTCAGGACTCAGGACTCACAGGACTCACAGGACTCACAGGATTCACAAGACTTAGGACTCAGGACTCACAGGACTCACAAGACTCAGGACTCACAGGACGCAGGACTCAGGACTCACAGGACTCACAAGACTCAGGACTCACAGGACTCACAGGACTCAGGACTCAGGACTCAGGACTCAGGATTCACAGGACTCACAGGACTCACAGGACTCACAAGATTCAGGACTCAGGACTCAGGACTCACAGGACTCACAGGACTCACAGGACTCAGGACTCAGGACTCACAGGACTCACAGGACTCACAGGACACACAGGACTCAGGACTCAGGACTCACAGGACTCACAGGACTCACAGGACTCACAGGACTCAGGACTCACAGGACTCAGGACTCAGGACACAGGATTCACAGGACTCACAGGACTCACAGGACTCACAGGACTCAGGACTCAGGACTCACAGGCCTCACAGGACTCACAGGACTCACAGGACTCAGGACTCACAGGACTCACAGGACTCAGGACTCAGGACTCACAGGCCTCACAGGACTCACAGGACTCACAGGACTCACAGGACTCAGGACTCACAGGACTCACAGGACTCACAGGACTCACAGGACTCACAGGAATCAGGGCTCAGGACTCAGGACTCACAGGACTCACAGGACTCAGGACTCAGGACTCACAGCACTCACAGGACTCACAGGAATCAGGACTCAGGACTCACAGGACTCACAGGACTCACAGGACTCACAGGACTCACAGGACTCACTGGACTCAGGACTCAGGACTCACAGGACTCATAGGACTCACAAGACTCAGGAAGGACTCACAGCACTCACAGGAGGAGCAATTTTTTAAATATTTAACTGGGCAGCTCGGTACTGGAGTGGTACTGGAGTGAGGCCTATAGCAAAATCTCGAATTATAAGCCAGCATGGGCGGGTTTTTTGCATCTGCGCACCTAGTGGGCCTACTAAGAGCCGATATACGTCAACATACTCGCGGAGGAGCCCTTAATTGAGAAGATAATTTTTTAAATATTTATTTGGGCAGCTCGGTACTGGAGTGGTACTGGAGTGAGGCCTATAGCAAAATCTCGAATTATAAGCCAGCATGGGCGGGTTTTTTGCATCTGCGCACCTAGTGGGCCTACTAAGAGCCGATATACGTCAACATACTCGCGGAGGAGCCCTTAATTGAGAAGATAATTTTTTAAATATTTATTTGGGCAGCTCGGTACTGGAGTGGTACTGGAGTGAGGCCTATAGCAAAATCTCGAATTATAAGCCAGCATGGGCGGGTTTTTTGCATCTGTGCACCTAGTGGGCCTACTAAGAGCCGATATACGTGAACATACTCACGGAGGAGCCCTTAATTGAGAAGATAATTTTTTAAATATTTATTTGGGCAGCTCGGTACTGGAGTGGTACTGGAGTGAGGCCTATAGCAAAATCTCGAAATATAAGCCAGCAGCGGCGGGTTTTTTGCATCTGCGCACCTAGTGGGCCTACTAAGAGCCGATATACGTGAACATACTTGCAGAGGAGCCCTTAATTGAGAAGATAATTTTGTAAATATTTATTTGGGCAGCTCGGTACTGGAGTGGTACTGGAGTGAGCCCTATAGCAAAATCTCGAAATATGAGCCAGCATGGGCGGGTTTTTTGCATCTGCGCACCTAGTGGGCCTACTAAGAGCCGATATACGTGAACATACTCGCGGAGGAGCCCTTAATTGAGAAGATAATTTTTTGAATATTTATTTGGGCAGCTCGGTACTGGAGTGGTACTGGAGTGAGCCCTATAGCAAAATCTCGAAATATAAACCAGCAGGGGCGGGTTTTTTGCGTCTGCGCACCTAGTGGGCCTACTAAGAGCCGATATACGTGAACATACTCGCGGAGGAGCCCTAAATTAAGAAGATTATTTTTTAAATATTTATTTGGGCAGCTCGGTACTGGAGTGGTACTGGAGTGAGCCCTATAGCAAAATCTGGAAATATAAGCCAGCAGGGGCGGGTTTTTTGCGTCTGCCCACCTAGTGGGCCTACTAAGAGCCGATTTACGTGAACATACTCGCGGAGGAGCCCTTAATTAAGAAGATAATTTTTTAAATATTTATTTGGGCAGCTCGGTACTGGAGTGGTACTGGAGTGAGCCCTATAGCAAAATCTCGAAATATGAGCCAGCATGGGCGGGTTTTTTGCATCTGCGCACCTAGTGGGCCTACTAAGAGCCGATATACGTGAACATATTCGCGGAGGAGCCCTTAATTGAGAAGATAATTTTTTGAATATTTATTTGGGCAGCTCGGTACTGGAGTGGTACTGGAGTGAGCCCTATAGCAAAATCTCGAAATATAAACCAGCAGGGGCGGGTTTTTTGCGTCTGCGCACTTAGTTGGCCTACTAAGAGCCGATGTACGTGAACATACTTGCGGAGGAGCCCTTAATTAAGAAGATAATTTTTTAAATATTTATTTGGGCAGCTCGAGTCCTGTGAGTCCTGAGCCTTAGTCCTGAGTCCTGTGAGTCCTGTGAGTCCTGAGTCTTGTGAGTCCTGTGAGGCCTGAGTCCTGAGTCCTGAGTTCTGAGTCCTGTGAGTCCTGTGAGTCCTGTGAGTCCTTTGAGTCCTGAGTCCTGTGAGTTCTGTGAGTCCTGTGAGTCCTGACTCCTGAGTCCTGTGAGTCCTGTGAGTCCTGAGTCCTGAGTCCTGTGAGTCCTGTGAATCCTGAGTCCTGAGTCCTTTGAGACCTGTGAGTCCTCTGAATCCTGTGAGTCCTGTGAGTCCTGAGTCTTGTGAGTCTGTGAGTCCTGTGAGTCCTGAGTCCTGAGCCCTGTGAGTCTCCTCGAGATTTTGCCCAAATAAATATTTAAAAAATTATCTTCTCAATTAAGGGCTCATCTGCAAGTATGTTCACGTATATCGGCTCTTAGTAGGCCCACTAGGTGCGCAGACGCAAAAAACCCGCCCCTGCTGGCTTATATTTCGAGATTTTGCTATAGGGCGCACTCCAATACCACTCCAGTACCGAGCTGCCAAAATAAATATATAAAAATTATCTTCTCAATTAAGGGCTCCTCCGCGAATATAATCACGTATATCGGCTCTTAGTAGGCCCACTAGGTGCGCAGACACAAAAAACCCGCCCCTGCTGGCTTATATTTCGAGATTTTGCTATAGGGCTCACTCCAGTACCACTCCAGTACCGAGCTGCCCAAATAAATATTTAAAAAATTATCTTCTTAATTAAGGGCTCCTTCGCGAGTATGTTCACGTATATCGGATCTTAGTAGGCCCACTAGGTACGCAGACGCAAAAAACCCGCCCCTGCTGGCTTATATTTCGAGATTTTGCTATAAGGCTCACTCCAGTACAACTCCAGTACCGAGCTGCCCAAACAAATATTTAAAAAATTATCTTCTTAATTAAGGGCTCCTCCGCGAGTATGTTCCCGTATATCGGCTCTTAGTAGGCCCACTAGGTGCACAGACGCAAAAAACCCGCCCCTGCTCGCTTATATTTCGAGATTTTGCCAGTACCACTGCAGTACCGAGCTGCCCAAATAAATATTTAAAAAATTATCTTCTTAATTAAGGGCTCCTCCGCGAGTATGTTCACGTATATCGGCTCTTAGTAGGCCCACTAGGTGCGCAGACGCAAAAAACTCGCCCCTGCTGGCTTATATTTCGAAATTTTGCTATAGGGCTCACTCCAGTACCACTCCAGTACCGAGCTGCCCTAATAAATATTTAAAAAATTATCTTCTTAATTAAGGGCTCCTCCGCGAGTATTTTCACGTATATTGCCTCTTAGTAGGCCCACTAGGTGCGCAAACGCAAAAAACCCGCCACTGCTGGCTGATATTTCGAGATTTTGCTATAGGGCTCACTCCAGTACCACTCCAGTGCCGAGCTGCCCAAATAAATATTTAAAAAATTATCTTCTTAATTAAGGGCTCCTCCGCGAGTATGTTCACGTATATCGGCTCTTAGTAGGCCCACTAGGTTAGCAGACGCAAAAACACCGCCCTGATGGCTTATATTTCGAGATTTTGCTATAGGGCTCACTCCAGTGCCACTCCAGTACCGAGCTGCCCAAATAAATATTTAAAAAATTATCTTCTTAATTAAGGGCTCCTCCGCGAGTATGTTCACGTATATTGCCTCTTAGTAGGCCCACTAGGTGCGCAGACGCAAAAAACCCGCCCCTGCTGGCTTATATTTCGAGATTTTGCTATAGGGCTCACTCCAGTACCACTCCAATACCGAGCTGCCCAAATAAATATTTAAAAAATTATCTTCTTAATTAAGGGTTCCTCCGCGAGTATGTTCACGTATATCGGCTCTTAGTAGGCCCACTAGGTGCGCAGACATAAAAAACCCGCCCCTGCCGGCTTATATTTCGAGATTTTGCTATAGGGCTCACTCCAGTACCACTCCAGTACCGAGCTGGCCAAATAAATATTTAAAAAATTATCTTCTTAATTAAGGGCTCCTCCGCGAGTATGTTGACGTATATCGGCTCTTAGTAGGCCCACTAGGTGCGCAGACGCAAAAAACCCGCCCCTGCTGGCTTATATTTCGAGATTTTGCTATAGGGCTCACTCCAGTACCACTCCAGTACCGAGCTGCCCAAATAAATATTTAAAAAATAATCTTCTTAATTTAGTGCTCCTCCGCGAGTATGTTCACGTATATCGGCTCTTAGTAGGCCAACTAGGTGCGCAGACGCAAAAAACCCGCCCCTGCTGGCTTATATTTCGAGATTTTGCTATAGGGCTCACTCCAGTACCACTCCAGTACCGAGCTGCCCAAATAAATATTTAAAAAATTATCTTCTTAATTAAGGGCTCCTCCGCGAGTATGTTCACGTATATCGGCTCTTAGTAGGGCCACTAGGTGCGCAGACGCAAAAAACCCGCTCCTGCTCGCTTATATTTCGAGATTTTGCTATAGGGCTCACTCCAGTACCACTGCAGTACCGAGCTGCCCAAATAAATATTTAAAAAATTATATTCTTAATTAAGGGCTCCTCCGCGAGTATGTTCACGTATATCGGCTCTTAGTAGGCCCACTAGGTGCGCAGACGCAAAAAACCCGCCCCTGCTGGCTTATATTTCGAGATTTTGCTATAGGGCTCACTCCAGTACCACTCCAGTACCGAGCTGCCCAAATATATATTTAAAAAATTATCTTCTTAATTAAGGGCTCCACCGCGAGTATGTTCACATATATCGGCTCTTAGTTGGCCCACTAGGAGCGCAGACACAAAAAACCCGCCCCTGCTGGCTTATATTTCGAGATTTTGCTATAGGGCTCACTCCAGTACCACTCCAGTACCGAGCTGCCCAAATAAATATTTAAAAAATTATCTTCTTAATTAAGGGCTCCTCCGCGAGTATGTTCACGTATATCGGCTCTTAGTAGGCCCACTAGGTGTGCAGACGCAAAAACCCCGCCCTGATGGCTTATATTTCGAGATTTTGCTGTAGGGCTCACTCGAGTGCCACTCCAGTACCGAGCTGCCCAAATAAATATTTAAAAAATTATCTTCTTAATTAAGGGCTCCTCCGCGAGTATGTTCACGTATATTGGCTCTTAGTAGGCCCACTAGGTGCGCAGACGCAAAAAACCCGCCCCTGCTGGCTTATATTTCGAGATTTTGCTATAGGGCTCACTCCAGTACCACTCCAATACCGAGCTGCCCAAATAAATATTTAAAAAATTATCTTCTTAGTTAAGGGTTCCTCCGCGAGTATGTTCACGTATATCGGCTCTTAGTAGGCCCACTAGGTGCGCAGATATAAAAAACCCGCCCCTGCTGGCTTATATTTCGAGATTTTTCTATAGGGCTCACTCCAGTACCACTCCAGTACCGAGCTGCCCAAATAAATATTTAAAAAATTATCTTCTTAATTAAGGGCTCCTTCGCGAGTATGTTGACGTGTATCGGCTCTTATAGAGTTGCACCGAGACCCGCAACCATCACGGTTGTCCCCTAATTTCTAAACCTTTGCTGTCCCACATTAAAACCTTAGTTATTCCCAAGTGAAACCTTCATTTCCCAGTTTATTTCAAGTCTTTACTTTGTTACCGTGAGCAACATAGCCGTTTTCTGCAAGTTATTACCGTGATCAACACAGCCGTTTTTCTTCAAGTTTTTGCCGTGATCAACACAGCCGTTTTTCTTCAAGTTATTACCGTGTTCAACACAGCCGTTTTTCTTCAAGTTTTTGCCGTGATCAACACAGCCGATTTCTTCAAGTTTTTTCCTGATCGAAATCAATTCTCCCTTGGAGCCACGTTACGAAGGACGCCGGAACCAGCGCACCCAATTTTTCCCAGTTCCCTTTATTCGCCAATCCTTCCGCCCTGTGGCCCAGGGTATTTTAAGTATAATCTCCCGACTTTTTATTCAACCTAGTCATTCTCCCGAAAATCCCTCAAACTAATTGTTTAGTACACCCTCAAATACCCGGGGTGTACATAACAATTTGGCGCAGCCGGTAGGATCAGGGTAGCCTGATCCTCATCAAAAGCTTTAAACGAGCCCTGATCCTACAAGAACCAGCTCTCGGGTATTAAATATCCGGCCTAGGGGAGTACAACTATAGGCGCCGCTGCTCCAGGCGAACAAGCGTTCCCCCAAACATTTTCTAGTGCTAGAGTGCACCATCGTTGGAATTTGGGCTCAACTTCCGCCCCTGATTGAATGCCGGACCGGCAAAGGACAACCAGGAAGCCCCAACTCTCTGCGAGGGATACCCCTACAACACCCGCAGCTTTACCTACGGATTCAACTTCAACTTTACCTCATCAGCCGCCCACAGTTCCACAGGCGGAGCAACAATTTTCATCGAGGGACATATCAACTTTAACCCCATCATCATCTCTCCATCCGCCTACAATTCCACAGGCGGAAAAACATCTTTCTACGAGGGACATTTCAACTTTAACCCCATCATCATCTCTACAGCCGCCTACCATTCCACAGGCGGAGCAACAATTTTCATCGCGGGAGCAACTCGTCGAGCATCCTGCAGCAGCTTCAACACCACCTCCCTCTTCAACCGAAGGACTTCGCCTCCGCAGCGGGACCGTCATCCACCGACAACAAACTAATGTAAGTCTAGACACTCACTTAAATAATTTATTAAAGAACGCGCAAGTATCCGGAGAAATCTCCATCCTTCAATGCGACGATCTCGATAACAGATTAGATCTGTTACGAGCCGAAAGACAGGCTCGCATTAAAAAATTGAAGGAAGAGACGGAGAAATTCAGGGACGAACTCCTGAACTTCGAAGGATACTCGCGCTCTCTTCAGCATAGTACTTCTGTTATAAATAATATAAGTGAAAATTGTGAAAGTGAACCTAGTGCTTCGGAGGTGATCCTAAATTGGTTAGGAGAATCTCTAATCGAATCTTCCGGGTTACACGAATCTTTTGATTCGCCGCGGTTGTCCAAATCTAAAATCTTGAATCCCCAAATAAACATGGCTAATTACGCACATGTAGTGAAACTCGTGTCCCAAATCGTCCCCATTTTTTCGGGAGAATTCAGCCCACATCTGGGCCAGGATCTCCAAAGTTTCATTGGCTGCAGTAGGCAAGCCCAATCCTGTCTTACGACAGAGGAAGATAAAGCAGTCTTTATCCCTATCCTATTGACGCGTTTACGAGGAAACGCTTATCAACTATTTTCTTCCGATACTCCAGCCACCTTAAGTGCTTTGGAGGAATGCTTAAACCGGGCATATCTACCCAGGGAAACCTACAAGGACCTGATGAACCGGCTCCTTAATACCCGACAATTTCCCGGTGAAACGTTACAAACATTCACGGCTAGGTTGAAACAATTGCTAGGTCAGTGTCTAGAAGCAGGCGAAACGGAATTCGGTTCATCTGAACTAAGTTCCTTGAAGGTTCAATTGGACCGTTTCGCAAGGGGTGCATTACAAAGTGGGGTAAATAACCCCCATTTGTGCCAATTCCTCCTTACACAAAAGGAAGGAACTCTAGACACTCTGATCAGACAGGCACTTGACATGGAAAGGCTCCAACAGAGCGCTTTTCAGATTCAGCCGCAAGTATCCTCGTATACAATGCCTAGCCAATCCAATTCCTACACATTTTCACCCCAAACTCAAATTCCTTACAATCAACACATGGGGACACAACCCCAGCTGAGCTCCACGGTAGGCGCCTCAGCACCAATATTTCAAAGGGAATATAATGCCTTCCCTGTAAATACAGCTCCGACTCAACGAGCCCCAATATATTCAGCGAACAACAATTATTCACAGCTCTCACCTATAAACTCCTCTCAAAAGGTTACTAAAACGGGACCTTGGGTCAGAGGCGGCTCGTCAGAGGAGGCAGAGGAGGCACTGCCTCCTCTATCAAGTCTCGTAATTCTAAGTATGTAATATGAAGAAACACTTCAGGAAAGATTTGTTAACTTCAACAACAAAATAAATTTCCTTGTAAAACAGCCTTAAATTTTTCTTTCGTGTCCAAATTTCATATAAATTAGACTCTAGCAATACTGACATTGTTAAAGCCAACTAGCCTGCAAAAGCAATTTTTAAACAGAAAGGGGATTTACCATAGGTATAATCAAATTAAATGCAACAAGCAAGAGAACCGTGAAAGAGAGCTGCTGCTGTAACATAATGCCTCAAACAATTTCGAGCAAACTGTCCCTGTGTAGCGGCGTTAGCGCAAGCGGAGGCTATTCTCCTTTCGGTTGCCTCAGAAGCAAATGCAAGAGCAACGATTCACACACAAGAGGGCCATGACGTATTGCTTCGAACAATCTGAGCACAATGTTCCTGTGAGCGCGAGCGGAGGCTTGCCTCCAGGTTGCCTCAGAACAGAACAGAAGGAAATTAAAAGAGCCATATGAGCACGAGCAGCGATGTACGCATTGCTTTGAACAATTCCGAGAAAAGTGTGCTTGGATTAGCGCCTAGAGGAGGCAGTCCTCCTTAGCAATCTCAGAATGAAATTTAAGAGGCATGATAACGAGACTCGGCTGCAACACACTAGAGGAAGAGGGCCTTGGCCGTGACGTATTTGTCAGAGGTATTTTCCTAGCAATGCTTCTCTGAGTATTCTATGGGTCCGTGATTAGAGGAGATCCTGAGAATATATGCAATGCAGGGCTGCCGAGTGCCGTGGGAAATTTCCCAATTTGAAAGAAGTTGGGCAGTTATACGTTAAATTGGGAAATCGCCTATTGCGGGAATTGTTTGAATCAACCCACCGGGATATTGATGTGTCATAGGTGCCTTATTTGGACATTTAATTTTTAACACTGCAATTCATTTGGAGGAAACAGTGGAAACGCTTTTGCTCTTCCGGGATATGCAAGAATTTCAGTAGAGAATATAACAATGCACACACAATCAAAAATTATTAGGAACAAATATAGTACTCTGAGAATTCTTAAATGTGAATAAATAAACAGCAATTGTTTATGCCTATTCGTACGTATGTTATTAGGGTTGTATGTCAAACGTATTATATATTTCGGATATTTTATAATATGTATGCGTACAGACGTATTTATGATAAATGTCGTTAAAATAACGAACTTTTGTCTAGATGATAAAATCACTTGCTTTTATGCATTCTGTGGTTTGGCTGCTTTGAGTACCTAATTAAAAATATTTGTGTATTGAAAAGAAATTCGCTTCTTAGAATAATTTTATAGTGCATTTATAGTGCATGACTTGTTCTAGTTTTCTTTCTAGTTTTATTGTAAGCGTATGCTGCTTTTGTTTTAAAGCGTGAAATAAAATAACTTCAATATTTGTTAAATTGCATGATTTGCTGTAGTGAAAAGTGAAGTAAATGTGATTTTCTTTTTACCTCAGTCTAGGGAATTGTGCTAAATTTGTTCGTAAGTTTATAATATTTTTATCAATTTATATATAATACATATAAGGATGGATTTGGTAAATAAAATTTTGGCGACTCCGTTTTCTCGACTTAGCTTCCAAGAGAAAATCAGTATTAAAACGCAAGGTAGACCCACATCAGTAAAAATTGAAAAATTTGGTAAAATTAACCGTAGTTTTAAAGTAGAATGGTATGAAAAATATACATGGCTAACAGCAAGTTCCATTAGATCTAAGTTATATTGTTGGCCATGTATTTTATTTCCAGCTGGTAGTAGTAACGACGTGTGGCAAAAACAAGGTTTCGACGACTTAAAAAACTTGGCTCGTGCTCTTGCACGACACGGTAGTTCGCAAGATCATATTCGCGCTGAAATTAGTTTAAAGCTTCTTGGAACTCAACGAATTGAATTAAGTATTAACGAAGGTGCTAAACGCCAAATTGAAGAGCATAACGAAAAAGTTAAAAGTAATAGGGACATTTTAAAACGTTTTATTGACTTAACTTCTCTTTTGTCTCGGCAAGACTTAGCTTTCAGAGGTCATGACGAATCGGATACGTCAAGTAATAGAGGAAATTATAAAGAAATTTTTGAAACGTGGAGTAGATACGATTTAGTTTTGAAATCCACTCTGGATAACAAAATTTTTACCGGATTGTCGAAAACAATTCAAAATGAACTAATACATTCAGTTGCTCATGTGGTTCGTTTTGAAATTGACAAGAATATATCAGCAACTCGATTTTTTGCTTGGGAAATAGATGAAACAACTGATATATCCTGCAAATCTCAATTATCGGTTATTTTGAGATTTGTAGTTAATGGTAAATTAGTAGAAAGATTTATGGGATTCTATGATATAAGTTCCGGTAGAACTGCTGAATCCCTTTTTGAGTTTTTAAAAAACATAATGTCTAAATATAATTTCCGGGAAAAGCTTATTGCACAAACGTACGACGGAGCAGCTGTAATGTCTTCTGAATTAAATGGTTTGCAAGCAAAAATAAAAACAATTGCTCCTCAAGCTTTGTTTATTCATTGTTACGCACATGTTTTAAATTTGGCGTTAAGCAAGGGTGCAAATAATATATCAAAAGCGCGTATTTTTTTTTGTAATATTTCCGGTTTTCCTAGTTTTTTTTCAAAATCGACAAAACGAACTGAGGTGCTAAATACTCTTAAAGCTCCGCACATTCCTTCAAATGCACCAACGCGCTGGAATTTTCAATCACGATTAGTAGATACTTTAGTAGAAAATTTAGATATTTTTTAGGAGGTTTTCGAGTCAATTATTAATGATCAGACTTTTGATTCTGACTCGGTTCGCGAAGCCTCTGGGTTTCTTCGTATTCTTAGAGATTTCGATTTTACTTTCCTTCTTTTTACTTACCAATCAATTTTTCGTCTTACTTCTCATTTGTGGGATATTCTGCAATCTAAATTAATTGATATTCAGTTTTGTTTGGCTGAAATTAGAATCGCGGAGCAAAATTTAAAACAATTCCTTTTTTCTCGAACTCCACAAACTCCCACTCGCTACCAAACTCTGCCTCCGACTGACTGACTTTCCTCGCCAAGCAAAAAGAAGATGTGCGCCTCCACTTCACCTACCGGACAGCTTCCGCTGATCGATCGCTATCGATTCTCGAGGTTGGTGCGGTGTCGATCGGCTACTGATCCGGGTTGTGGATGGCCCCCTATTTCAAATTTGAAATTGGTGCTCCATGTACCTTTAGGTGTTTGATGTTGTGCATTATTGTTGCGTACTACCTGTATGCTCTATGAATGTTTTGTACTGTGTGTTTATGTTTTACATACGTAATATTGTCTGCTTAATACAGTGTAGTTTATTGTATGCAAGTGTTGTGTACTTGATGTTGTGTACTTTGAGTTATGTACTGTATGTTGTGTGACTCTATTGTGTACGCGCTGTTGTGTACTTGATGTTGTGTACCTTGAGTTATGTACTGTATGTTGTGTGACAGTGCCGAGTCAGGGTAGGAGAGCTGGACGAAGAAGTAGTTAAAATCGAGTGACAACGCTATCAAGCCAAATACCCTCGCTTTCAAAGAAAACAACTACATATTTGTGTATAAGCCGTGGGTCAAAACGTGATCTCGCCTCGCCCCTTTTACATGTTAAATTTTACAATGCGATCAACAATTTGAAATCCTACTTTCCTACTCCTTGTTATCTCAAATACTCTAACCCTCCGATCAACTTATTCCGAACAATGGTTTAAACTGGTCAAAGATTTCAAAAAAAAAAGGGAATGTTTTAAGCTTATAATGAATATTACTAATCAAATTAATTATGAACGGAATGCTAATGTTAATATTTAGAAGGACATGCTTTAACTTAATTATTCCTAACAGGGTGCAGCATGCGTTGCACTTACAAAACCCTTCTACTTCTAACTCTTGTTGTGCTACAGCGATGAATCCGATGATTCTAGTTGGGGACCACGAAGTTCTGCGTTGGACGAACGAGTGGTAGCCTAACTCGTCGCCTTTGACTGGGCGTTGAAAAATCTGAGCATGGCACGCTCACGGTAACGCATGTTGAAGGTTGGGGCGATCGATGGGCAATAATTGGCATTGCGGCATAGGGGACTATATACAAGTGAATTGACCTGCGGCGACGGGTTCGTACTTCGACTATCCGATAAATGGATACGACTAGGTGGCGATGTAAGAATTTGGTTGGGGCCTCAGTCTCTGCGGCGGAAAGGGACTTCGCCGGCGATTATGCAAGACCCGGTAAGGGGAAATCTGTAATACAAATAAATCCTTGCGCAGAATCAATAGCTCAACTCACTTAACGTAACACCCACTACTACATCTCATGCAGCGGCGTAGGCAAAAGGAGGAATACGAATCAGTAACCCGATCCCAATCTGTGGATTTAATTCTGTAACAAACTCTTCTGATGTAGGAGGCGTTGGGTGGGACTATTTCCGAGCTATCAGACTCTGTCGATGATTTTGCGGCTTGGTCCGCCGCCTCGTTCCCGGGGATGCCTATGTGGCCGGGTACCCATGCCACCGAGATGCGGCCCTTTGCTGCTGTTAGCCTTGCTCGAATTTCCTTGAGAATGGGTTCATCGTTGCTGGGGTTTTTGAGCCCCAAAACCAACAATTTAGAGTCCGTATATACTCTTGCCGGAGTTGTGAGTGCCTCACAGTATTCTGTGGCCTTCCATAAGGCGTACGTCTCGGCTTCAAAAACAGATGCCTCAGTTTGAAGTCTGTAAGTTCTGATGATGTATGGGGTAGATTCTCCGCTACGAAAGCCCACAAATGCAGCGCCTGTAGCCTGGTCCGATTTGGACCCGTCGGTGTATAACCTTAGTCGGTCCGGGTTACTTGCAGCTTCTTGCGCGTCATGAGATAGGTGTTGTTCTCGACTCTTGCTGCTCCTGTTGAGAGCTGGGAGGACTACACTTCTTGGAAGGGTGTTAGGGGTTGAGAGGGGAAAGCACAGGATATTTGGGTTAGGGAGGTTTATACCTAACCTTAATACTAAATTTAATGCCTCTTCTAGTCCAGCGGTGGTTGTTGTCCGTGGTGTTGTAGATCTCGTGGTCGTCCTTGCCAGTGTAGCCGTCTCAGAGGGTTGTGCTTCCGGGGTGTCCTGAGTTGTTGAGTTAGTAGGGAGCATCTGATCATCTCTTATGGATTGGAGAGTCCAGAAATGGGGGCGGGATTTGTCCAGCTAGTTCTTAGCGACCAATTTGACTTTGGAGGTTTCCGCCATTTCTTCCAAAGACAGCATTCCCCCTTCTATTAATAGGGCCCGAATTGGAGTCGTTCTCATGGCTTCCAGAGCCGTGCGCAGGACTTTGTTAATGGCGACTTGGATCTTGGATAGCGTCGCTTTTGGTGAACTACCATAGAGCGGTAATGCATAGTTGAGGTAACCACTCAGAAGGGCCTTAGCTATTTGTATGGTGGAGTGGATAGGAGCGCCGTTGTTTTTGGCGACGATGGCTCTCATTAGATTGTTTAGCCTCCCTATTTTTGCTATGAGGTCCTTGCAATGGATGGTCCATTGCATTTTCGTTTGGAACTTCAGCCCCAGTATCTTTATAACTGGAATAGGGGTGATCTCCACGTCTCCGAGGTCAAGGATGGTTTGTATCGGGATGGGTTGGAGGTAGGCATGCTGGCTGCTGCCGCCGCCCTTATGGTTCTAGTGAGCTGTGCTGCCTCCTTATTTACATGTAGGGATTGTGGACGACGGGATAGCTCAGACTTGATTGCTTCAACATATTTGCTCCAGTCCGCTCGATTCTCAGCAAACCTGATAATCGGCTTCCTGTTTGCGATTCTTAGGCCGGATTTGATGATAATTGGGAAGTGGTCACTTCCTTCCGGGTTGTCATGTGTGAACCAATCAAGTCTAGTAGCTATGCTGGGTGGGACTATGGTTAGGTCAATCGCGGAATAGGATCCTAGAGAGGAAATAAAGGTTGGGGAGTTTGTGTTGAGTATGCACAGAGAGCGGCTTTCGATCCAGGCCGCCACCAGCCTGCCTCTGGTACACCAGCGTCTACAGCCCCAAATGTGACTGTGGGCGTTGAAGTCCCCACCATAAATGGTGTTTGCGGGAAGCTGGCGAGACATGGCTTCTAGATCTTCGGCTGTAACCCTCTGTCCATGCTCGAGCTAAATTGAGGCGAATGTGGTGGGGGTAGATGTGCCTAAGGAGACTGCACAGGTCATTATTGGCCCATTGATGTCCAGGGAGACGGCGGGGATGGAGCTGTGGACCATAATGGCCACACCACCATGCCTACTCTCTCTCACGGAGTAATCACCGAAGTAATTATAGGCTAGGAGCCGTTCAGGCTGTTCGTCTGCCAGGATGTTTGTTTCCTGGAGCAGAATTACTTGAGGTTTATACTGGGCTATGAGGAGTTCTAGGTGCGGAAGGTTGTTGTATAAACCTCTGATATTCCATTGCAGGATGGTGATGTCCTGAATGGTGGAGCGAGAGGTAGAGTTTTGGGATTGCATCATCTAAAAGTGGTAGGGGATTATAAGTTCTCTTCCTCAGAGGTGGACTCAGAGGAGAAAGCACTTACATCTGAGTACCCTTTATCATCGGGGTTTTTCTCGATGTCCATAGACATATGGTCTTTTTTTTCTTTGCTAATTTTTGATTTTTTGCTGTTGGATTTGGGTTTTTTGCGGGTTTCTTTTGTTTTAAGGAGTGGACCTGAAAGGGCCACTGTTGGATATTCCTCCACGGAAATCCAAATGTTTTATATTTGTTCACGGGAATCACTCGCGTTTAATAGGCTTATTAATCAAACACCAAACTAGATAGAACAGGTGTTTTATTGTAAGTTAAATCAATGACAACTCTTATGCGTTGCCTAGCTAACTCCTCCGTAGTCGCTCTATCACGTCTTGTATCCCGGGATTACTTTATGTTCGGCGGACTTTAAGATTCACCCTCCGTGTACCTTTTCGGTTAAAAGCTTGCGATCAACTCTCTGTGTACCGCTCGCTGGGAACTTCGGGTTCCCTGCCAGCCGTTCACAGGTTCTGCTGAGTCCGCGCTTCCCATGCGGCGAGCAACATTGGAATTTGTCGCCGCTTCGTCGTGGGAAACGCTCGCTCAGCGCAAATGTTTCCACGCGCGTTTGGCCCAGACGAAATCTGAGCCGTTGCTCGCGTTATCTTGTTCGTTCAGGAATTTAACTGCTGTTTCGTTATTGTTAACAGCGGTTAAATTCCCTAATTATAATATGACAATAATTTAAATATTATTGTGTATTGTGTAATTCCGTTACACAACAATCCTTCCCCCTTTGAAAAAGAGGGTTATTCTTGAGAGAGGAATAACTCTCGGGGATAGGACGGTAGTTGAGCATAAGTGGAGGAGTGTCGCTTGGATTACATGTTTTTTACAAATATTAGCTTATACTATCGCTTAGAAATATTTTCCTTTATATATTCCCTTATAGGGTTATGTCACAACGTTACAAGGATTGTTGTTTATCTTACCGGGGGTATTCTAAATTATACAAACATGTGTGTATGCACATAAAAAATTTTTTTTTTTTTTTTATATATAATTGTAAAAAAAAAATTTTTTTGTTATATTTTTTTGGTTGACAATAATTATTGTTATAGTTTCGTACTATGTGTAATATGGGAGAACTCTTGCGTTCTTACAAATAAAAGTAACGCTAAAAATGTGCTTAGCTGGGTATGGCTATCATATATACATTTTTTTTTTTTTTTTTTTCAATTTTCCGAACTTCGGAAAGAATCAGGATTAATTGTTAAACGAAACCGCGTAATGATCAATCTACTTCCGCTGCTTTTTATATTTTGTTTTGTTTTTCATTTCCCATTTTTTATCGAGGCATTTTTAGTTCAACCAAATATTTTCGGTTATCAAATATGCATAAGTATTGTATCAACGCAATTGCATTCTGATGTAAGGGGATATCCCAAACATCACAAGGCAATTACAAGCGGTATCCCGGTCACCAAATGTTTAACTCATATTGAGCTTAGACAAGGGCCTTGTTCTATATACATAATTGTTATTGTTTCAACCTATTCGAAGTAAGGCTTGAGGCGGTTGTTGTGTACCACCTTTAGTTTTCTACCCATGCGTATAGTGGTATTCACTGATGACGGGGTAGCGGTTACTAGATAAGGTCCTACCCAGATTTCTGAGAGCTTATGTTTTCTGGTTTCGCTTTTCAAGAGGACCTTATCCCCCACATGGAAAGAAAGGGGTTTAGCAGATTTATCATAGTACTCCTTGGATTTATTTTTACTCGCTAGAATGTTTTTCCGTGCTGTGGCATACGATTTTTGCAACCTGTACCTGAGCATGTGATAGTAGCTCTCGTGGTTATAAAGAGGTTCAGGATCGCGTTTTAAATTTGATGGAACGTCTGCCGTGAAGCCATATAGGCAGTCCATCGGGGTGAGTTTAGTCCCTTCATGTATACTGTTATTGTACACGAAAGCGGCAGTTCGCAAGTTTTGATCCCACGCTTTTGAATTTTCATCCACCGTCGTTCGCAAATATTCTATTAGGGGTCTATGTGCCCTTTCTAGCGCACCATTTGATTGGGGGTGATACGCTGAGGTCTGTAATTTTTTCACCTTTAATAATTTACACACCTGTTTAAACAAATCACTCAGAAAATTTGTTCCTTGATCGGTGACTATTTTCTTGGGAATGCGGTAGCGCGTGACGATTTCGTCAAAGAAAATTTGCGCTATTGTTATTGCTTCCGCATTTGGTATGGCATACCAGTCGACAAATTTTGTGAGGTTGTCCTGGAAAGTGAGAATATATTTATTCCCAATATTTGACTCCTCGAGTGGACCTACTATGTCCATATAAACCTTGTCGAAGGGTTGCTCGGCGATGTCTGTTATGATCATCGGCATTCGGACTTGTGGAGAAGCTTTCAATTTTTGGCACTTTGGGCATCGTTTGATATAATTTTTTATATCTCGCAACATATTTTTCCAACGATACTTACGCTTTATTTTCTTGTAAGTCTTAATCACACCCTGATGACCTCCGAAAAGTGAATCATGATAATCATGTAGAATGATTTTTATTTCTCCAGGGTTCGTTATTATCTCGGGGTCTTTGCGTTTTTCCTCGAATGGGGTGGTTGGAGTTTTGTCGTCTTCAGGCTCCGTATGATTTAGGGGCTCTTTATCGTGGCATTCTTCTGTCTTTAGGGCCTTTCCCTTTGCCTGTATTTCCTCTTGTGCTTCTATTGAGGCCTGTTCTTTATTTTTGTGGGTTGTCTGGGCTTGAGCCCTAGTAACTGCGCTAATTATTCGGGATTTTTCCAAATCGGGGTGTTCTTCCTCCGTATCGGAATTTACTCTGTGGTGTACTTGAGCCTTTACCGTAAAGGTTTGGCTTTCTTGGTTTTCGTTTTCTTCCCGCGGAATACGACTTAAAGCGTCTGCATTCGTGTTGTATTTTCCGGGCTTGTATTCGATGGTATAATCGAACTCGGATAGCTTATGGTGGAACCTCACCAAGCGGGATGTGGGATCTTTCACGTTGAAGACCCCCTTAAGAGGTTTATGGTCGGTGTAGACTGTAAATTTTCTACCCTGAAGGTAGCATCTGAAATTCCGCGTTGCCCAGACAATGGCCAACAACTCCTTTTCTATCGTGGAGTAATTTTGTTCGGCCTTATTTAATGTACGGCTGGCGTAAGCTATGGGCTGGTCACTTCCTACTTCTCCCTGAGAGAGGACAGCACCTATAGCTTCGTTGCTTGCGTCAGTCGTTAAATTAAAAGGTTTACTAAAATCAGGATATATGAGGAGAGGAGGGGATACTAGGGCATTTTTAATGGTTAAAAATGCGTCTTGACATTTATCGGTCCATGTAAATTTGACATCCTTGCGGAGCAAGTTAGTTATTGGACGTGCTATTTTTGAAAATTCGGGGATGAATTTTCGATAATAATTGGCAAGTCCTAAAAAGGACTGAACTTGTCTGACTGTTCGGGGAATCGGAAAAGTTTGTACACATGCCGTTTTGCTGGGGTCTGGGAGTGCTCCTTCATTGGAACATTTATGTCCCAAATAGACTACCTCTTTGCGGAGAAATTGGCATTTCTCCGGTTGTAATTTAAGGTTGTTCTCTCTCAACCTATCGAAAACCTTTCGCAGTTTTGAGTTATGGTCCTCTAAGTTTTTCCCATAGATGACTATATCATCCAGGTAAACAAAACATTCCAGGCCTTGAAGGCCGGTTAGCACATAGTTCATGAGGCGCTGAAATGTAGCTGGGGCTCCTTTAAGCCCGAATGGCATACGCTTAAATTCGTAGTGCCCGTAATTAGTGCTGAAAGCGGTTTTGGGACGATCTTTAGGATCGACCAGCACTTGATGATAACCACTGGCCAGATCAAGGGTGGTAAAATACCTTGAATGACCTAGTTGGTCAAGTATATCTTCGATCCGGGGGAGAGGGTATGCATCGCCGATCGTTTTATCGTTTAGTTTCCGAAAATCGACTACTACTCTCCATCTTTTTTCGCCATCTGGTCCCGGCTTTTTGGGGACTACTAAAAGCGGCGAGTTCCAAGGGCTTTTACTTGCTTGCACTATGTTGTTTTTGAGCATGTCTTGTAGCTGCTCATCTATAATGTTACGCTGTATTTCTGGTAACCTGTACCTTTTTTGGTTTATTGGTGCTTGATCTTGCACCACTGGAATTAAATGAGTGACGGCATTAGTATGCGTTAGATGGTCACCCTTTAAGTAAAATATGTCATTATAACCATTACATATTTTTAAAATTTCAGCTCTTTCTTGGCTGCTCAGATTGGGGCTCAGGTGGAGTACTTCCTTCAACCTGGCTATACGTTGTTTTAGGGCGGGATCAGTTGGATATTTGTAGTCCGCGTTTGGGTAGCGGATATAATTAAGAGTAGCTTTATTATTTTCAGTACCCTTTTTGGCTGCTTTCGGCCGTTTAGCTTGTGCTTCATCGCTCTTGAGGCGTGTTTGGGGTAATTTTTCCCTTGCTTTGTAGTTTTCCTGAACTGATATTTCCGCATTTTTCATTGAGCCTTTTAAATATGACTCTGCAATTTCACTTGGTGCTTCCTCTACGGGATGCATCGGGACTATAGAGTAATCATTAACTGGAACCAATTGTAATACTATGTTGGTCAGAACTACCCGAAAATTATTGGCGTTGAGGATTCCAATCTTCACTTCTTCCTTATCTGAGGAAATGATACTGTTGGCTAGGAAGACTCCATCGCCTACCTCCTGAGATAGACAGAGCATTTCTCCCTGTAGTATCAACGGTATTCTAGCCACCATCTGTGATCGCGCAGGTACGCATATTGATTCTTTCAGAATTATTATATGCCGCCTGATTTCGTCGATCTGAGGTGTATTCGCTAGTAATTGTTGTTTGCTTTCCCGTGACGTTTCTGGAGCCCGACAACCATCATCCGTTACTTTGGATGACTCAAGAACATGGCAAGTGGACAGCTTAACCCCTACGGATTCCATCTCTTTTGCCTGATCTTTGGTTTTGGTTGCCTTTTGGGGACAGATTGTTTCTGTCTCGAAAAGTATCGGAAAAGAAAATTCCTCTGAATTAATTTCCGTGCGAGGAAAGTGAAGTGTTTGATTAGGACCTTCAACGTTGCAATATTTTGATAGGAAATCATTTCCTAATAGTCCGTCGTGGGACAACTCGGGCAGGTTTTCAATTACCTGAAAACCGCAGGGAATTTTAGCCACTCTTTTGTTCGGCAGTTTTGTTATAACATTTCCCTGGCAGCTTCCCAGAGTTCGTCCCTTACCAAATGGAGATTGCAGGGTATATTTTTTCTCGGAGTTGATTAACTCGAGTGACTTTAAAGCTTTCTTTTTAATTAAACTTATCTCAGCGCCTGTATCTACCACTAGCTGTGTCTTCTTATGGAGACCAATGTCTAGCGGGAGCTCCACTATGGGAGTACTTGGCTTGGGCGGCTGAGAGTACCCTGCATTTTGACTTTTTGTATTTAGAGTCGAGTCGGGGATTTCGGACTCGACTGAGTCTCGTTTCCCTGGTTTCTATTTTCCCATTTTATTTTTTGTCTGCAGTTTTCTAAATTATGCCCGCGTTGTCCGCAAAATTCGCACCTGACTCGGACGTGATTTATGCGGGTGTTCCCTTCATGTGGGGATCGATTATTGCGCCCTTGGCTTTGCTGACTGCTGAAGGGTCTGTTACCGGAGTCGGGGCGCGATTCGTTGTACGCATTGTATCCGCGCCTGTAATTTTGCACTTGCTGGGAATTACCTCCCTGTCGGTAATTTGACTTTATCAGATCGCGGCAGCACTCGTGGGCTTGGTGCCCATACTCTTTACATTTTTCACAGACCGGAGTATTTTTCCGTTTTATGCAATCGGAATATGTGTGACCTCGTTTACCACAAAAACTGCAAATAGTTTTAGCTATTAGTTCTTTTGATCTATCTAGCTCTGTTGATTTATACACCTGCTTAGATGCATTTTGTGTCGGCCTGTTTGAAGTTTTAGCGTCAGAATTAGACTCGTGCGGTCGAGACTCCGAGCGATTTTCAATGTAATTGAACCTTTCACTCGTCGCCTGGACCGGGGGTAAAAAGGATGCACTTGCATTTTCAGATGCAGGCGGGGTAGTGTAGGAGACATTCGCAATTTGGGGAGCAAACCCAAATGCGCTTTGCTGAAGCCTCTCCATATCGAGGGCTTTTCTTACGAGGTCCTCAAAGGTGCTCTCGTTTTGTTGCAATAAGTATTGGCAAAGATGGGGATTACTAACCCCTTTTTTAAGCGCGTTCTTCGCGAAATCACCTAATTGCCTTTTCATTGAAGGCGATTCAATCTCGCCGTATTTCGTGTCTACTGCCTCCTTACATTGGGCTAAAAGATATTTTATACGCTCGATAAAATTATTCAATGTTTCCCGAGAATTCTGTCTGGAGTTGATCAAACGATCTACCAGCTCCTCGTATGTTTCTCGTGGCAAATAAGCACGATTTAAAATTTCCTCCAAATCTTGAAACGTAGTTGGAGTATTTGATAGGAATAGGTCATGCGCGTTTCCACGGAAACGCGTCGGAATAATTTGGAGAAAGGCCGCCTTCTCTTCCTCCGAAGTAAGGCAGAGTTTTACCTGCCTGCAACAACTCAAGAATGTACGGAGCTCTTGGCTCAAATTGGGGCCTAAGCCCGAAAAAATCGGCACTGCTCTTGAGACTAATTCAGTGATTTTTCGGTAATCCGCCATATTTTCGTACTTTTGTCTAATTTTGAGACTTGCGGGTGAACTAAACGCGTCTTGGGATTGATAAGAATTGGATAAGAGCGATTCTCCTAACCAATTCAACACTACCTCGGTCGTAGATTGATCACCCGCGTTTACACTATCAGCACTTGTATTTAATTCACCGCTTAAATCTAACACTTTAGGGCTAGTATTTTCTTGACTAATATGTTGGAGAGAGCGTGAATATCCCTGGAAATCTAGGAGGGCTTCTCTGAATTTGACAGTGTCTTCTTTTAATTTTTTAATTTGAGCTTCTCTTAGCTCGCGAGTTCGATTGATATTTTTATCGAGATCGTCGCACTGTCTGACTGAGATTCCTCCGGATATTCGCGCTTTCTCTAATGCGTTATTTAATTGTTCTTCAAGACTTACAGTTACTTTTCCTGCTGGCCTGGGGATGATATTGCCGCTCCTTAGGCGAAGTCCTGGCTGCTCTTGAAGACCTGGTATTGATGGGGCTGCTGATGCTGCTGCTTCCCTCGTTGGGGTTGATGAAGAATCCCTCGGCGGTTGAGATGAGCTGGGATTATTAAAGTTGATTGTAGACGGCTGCTGCGGTGATGGTTGCTGCTGCTGTTGAGGTTCCCTCGGCGGTTGAGGGGGAGTTGTCGGCTCGTCTGTAGATGTGGGGTGGTCCAGCGCTGGAGATTTGGACGTCTTCTGTGGGTTATGCCGGTCCGGCATTCATCCGCTTCACTTGTAGTTTTTGGGGTAAATTCCTCGGTTAAAGTTGTGGGCAGGGTTGAAGCCCGCGTAATTCCAACGATGTGTACCTCTGGGTACGTTGCGGAGGAGAACGCTTGCCTTTTGACTTAGGCTGAAGCGCCTATAGTTGTTCTACTCCGTGTGCTGGAGTTCCTATAGAGGCCTCCGAAACCAGACTCAGTTTCGGATGAGAGGGTAAGGGTGTCTTGCCCGGCTCTCTATTTCGTAGGAGAACTTGTTCGTTTTCGGATCAGGGCCTTTTCAAGCACTTATGATTCTGTTATTTATAGAATCGGGCTTCCCTGATCCTACCGGCTGCGCCAAAATGTTGGATATTCCTCCACGGAAATCCAAATGTTTTATATTTGTTCACGGGAATCACTCGCGTTTAATAGGCTTATTAATCAAACACCAAACTAGATAGAACAGGTGTTTTATTGTAAGTTAAATCAATGACAACTCTTATGCGTTGCCTAGCTAACTCCTCCGTAGTCGCTCTATCACGTCTTGTATCCCGGGATTACTTTATGTTCGGCGGACTTTAAGATTCACCCTCCGTGTACCTTTTCGGTTAAAAGCTTGCGATCAACTCTCTGTGTACCGCTCGCTGGGAACTTCGGGTTCCCTGCCAGCCGTTCACAGGTTCTGCTGAGTCCGCGCTTCCCATGCGGCGAGCAACATTGGAATTTGTCGCCGCTTCGTCGTGGGAAACGCTCGCTCAGCGCAAATGTTTCCACGCGCGTTTGGCCCAGACGAAATCTGAGCCGTTGCTCGCGTTATCTTGTTCGTTCAGGAATTTAACTGCTGTTTCGTTATTGTTAACAGCGGTTAAATTCCCTAATTATAATATGACAATAATTTAAATATTATTGTGTATTGTGTAATTCCGTTACACAACACCACATTGTTTTTTCCTATTGAGTCTGGGAGGCCTAGGATGTCAGTAGTTACTGACTGGATTGCCTTTTTACTATTTGGGGTGAGTTGCAGACTCATTTGCTGATCTCAGTCTAATTCTGCGACATTTGTGGTGTTTTCTGTGAGTTTTTTATGAGAAGCTGCAGAGGAAGGGTTGTTCTCTTCAGTGCTTGGTTTTTTGTTAAGATTTGAGTTAATGTGTTTTGTTTTGTTTTTGTTATTTTGGAGGAGGAGATTTGTTTGTTGTGTGGTGGCGGGGGGGTTTGTTGTTTGATGTTGGAAGGTTACTTGAGCATTATTATTTGGTTGGCTAGCTGTCAGTGTTGTTGTTTGATTTGTGGATTTTGCTGGGATTTCTACGTTTTCTGAATTCTCTTCCGGTTGTATCGGGCGGAACCCGGGGGGTGTGGTTTTGATTGCCGAGCTGATGCGCTCAGCGATAGAAATTCTCGCCGCGTCGGCGTATGTAGGTTGTGTAGTCGGCTTATGAATGGAGTAGTATTCTTTTCTAGTCTCGTACATACTACATTTCCTAATCGTTTTGACTTTTAGGATTTCCTTTTGTTTAACTATTTCGGGGCAGTCTCGGCTAGAGGAAGTATGGGAGGAGCTGTTGCAGTTAACGCAGAATTGTTTGGTGCAGGCCCCCTCATGAGGACTGAGCTCGCCGCAGGTGGGGCAGATGGCTGCTGACTCGCAGCGCTTGGTGGTATGACCTATTTTCTGACAGTTCTTGCAGCGCATAGGACTGGGAAAATATTCTTTGGTAGCAATTTTATACCACGAGCCATCGATTTCTGGCGGTAACTTATATCTATCAAATGTCAATATAACTAGTCCAGTAGGGACAGCTTTTCCAGCTTCTCCGGGCCGTGTGAGCTGAGCGACGTCGGTTACACCTTGGTCCTTCAGCCCTTCTAGGATTTCCTGGTTAGTTTTCGGAAGTCTGGGGAGAAAACTGTTCCTGTCACGCAGTTCAGGGTGGGGTGGAGGCTAGTTGTAATCGGAATTCCTGCGATTTCGGTAGCTTTAAGGAACTGGTTAGCGACTTTATAGTTTTCTACCAGGAGCAACAGGGAGCCGCCATGCAGAAAACTGGCCTGGGTGTGTTTGGTTGATATCGCATCAACGCCTTTGCGAACCAGGAACTGGTTGTATTCTTTTAACGACTTGATTTCAGGGTTTTTAGTTTGTAATATGATAAACTTAGGTTGGTTAAGTTCATTTAGGGCTGGCTGTGCTGCTGAGAGACCAGGGAAAAGCTGGTCCGTTAGGGACGTCGACTTTAATCGTTTTTTTGCCTTTTTGGCCGGGATCGAATCCAAGGCCGAAAAAAAATGGCCTGGCCAGACGCCATCATGAGGCTTTATTTGCCCTTCTTTTGGTTTTTGTGTGTTCCCACGTATCAGGAAGAGGTTGGGGGGGGGGGGGGGGGGGCGTGTAGGGAAAGAAGTATAATCTAGTCAGGTCGCTAGTCCGTCCGTCTGTCTGTCAAAAACCCGCCTTAGGTTAATTTGTATAGGTACTTGCCGCCTGCTGAGCTGTCAGTTGACAGCTTGTTGTTCTGTTCCTCTCTGACGTCTGCTGCCGGCTAATGGGGCCAGCCCGAAGCACGTGGGTGCACCGGCACCGATAATTTCTGGAACTTCACTGCCACTATTCCTCTCACAGTTGCTCTGACGTCACAGGAATTAAACAACTCAGATCCTTCAACTGGATCTCCTCCGCCGGGATAAAGTCTCCTCGTAAGGTTTGATGAAATAAAATTGCTGGGGATTGCCAAATGGTCACATAGCTCTTCGATGTCGTCCGTCTCGATGAAGCTCTCAACGTTGACTGTCACAAAATTATCTTCTCAATTAAGGACTCCTCTGCAAGTATGTTCACGTATATCGGCTTTTAGTAGGCCCATTGTGAGTCCTGTGAGTCCTGAGTCCTTTGAGTCCTGTGAGTCCTGTGAGTCCTGTGAGTCCTGAGTCTTGTGAGTCCTGTGAGTCCTGTGAGTCCTGAGTCCTGAGTCCTGTGAGTCTCCTCGAGATTTTGATATAAGGCTCACTCCAGTACCACTCCAGTACCGAGCTGCCCAAATAAATATTTAAAAAATTATCTTCTTAATTAAGGGCTCCTCCGCGAGTATGTTCACGTATATCGGCTCTTAGTAGGCCCACTAGGTGCACAGACGCAAATAACCTGCCCCTGCTTGCTTATATTTCGAGATTTTGCTATTAGGCTCACTCCAGTACCGAGCTGCCCAAATAAATATTTAAAAAATTATCTTCTTAATTAAGGGCTCCTCCGCGAGTATGTTCACGTATATTGGCTCTTAGTAGGCCCACTAGGTGCGCAGACGCAAAAAACCCGCCCCTGCTGGCTTATATTTCGAGATTTTGCTATAGGGCTCACTCCAGTACCACTCCAGTACCGAGCTGCCCAAATAAATATATAAAAAATTATCTTCTCAATTAAGGGCTCCTCCGCGAGTATGTTCACGTATATCGGGTCTTAGTAGGCCCACTAGGTGCGCAGATGCAAAAAACCCGCCCCTGATGGCTTATATTTCGAGATTTTGCTATAGGGCTCACTCCAGTACCAATCCAGTACCGAGCTGCCCAAATAAATATTTAAAAAATTATCTTCTTCATTAAGGGCTCCTCCGCGAGTATGTTCACGTATATCGGCACTTAGTAGCCCCAATAGATGCGCAGACGCAAAAAACCAGCCCCTGCTGGCTTATATTTCGAGATTTTGCTATAGGGCTCACTCCAGTACCACTCCAGTACCGAGCTGCCCAAATAAATATTTAAAAAATTATCTGCTTAATTAAGGGCTCCTCTGCAAATATGTTAACGTATATCGGCTCTTAGTAGGCCCACTATGTGCGCAGACGCAAAAAACCCGCCCCTGCTGGCTTATATTTCGAGATTTTGCTATAGGGCTCACTCCAGTACCGAGCTGCCCAAATATATATTTAAAAAATTATCTTCTTAATTAAGGGCTCCTTCGCGAGTATGTTCACGTATATCGGCTCTTAGTAGGCCCACTAGGTGCGCAGACGCAAAGAATCCGCCCCTGCTGGCTTATATTTCGAGATTTTGCTATAGGGCTCACTCCAGTACCACTCCAGTACCGAGCTGCCCAAATATATATTTAAAAATTATCTTCTCAATTAAGGGCTGCTCCGCGAGTATGTTCACGTATATCGGGTCTTAGTAGGCCCACTAGGTGCGCAGATGCAAAAAACCCGCCCCTGCTGGCTTATATTGCGAGATTTTGCTATAGGGCTCACTCCAGTACCACTCCAGTACCGAGCTGCCCAAATAAATATTTAAAAAATTGTCTTCTTAATTAAGGGCTCCTCCGCGAGTATGTTGACGTATATCGGCTCTTAGTAGGCCCACTAGGTGCGTAGATGCAAAAAATCCGCCCCTGCTGGCTTATATTTCGAGATTTTGCTATAGGACTCACTCCAGTACCACTCCAGTACCGAGCTGCCCAAATAAATATTCAAAAAATTATCTTCTTAATTAAGGGCTCCTCCGCGAGTATGTTCACGTATATCGGTTCTTAGCAGGCCCTCTAGGTGCGCAGACGCAAAAATCCTGCCCCTGCTGGCTTATATTTCGAGATTTTGCTATAGGGCTCACTCCAGTACCACTCCAGTACCGAGCTGTCCAAATAAATATTTAAAAATTATCTTCTCAATTAAGGGCTGCTCCGCGAGTATGTTCACGTATATCGGCTCTTAGTAGGCCCACTAGGTGCGCAGACGCAAAAAACCCGCCCCTGCTGGCTTATATTTCGAGATTTTGCTATAGGGCTCACTCCAGTACCACTCCAGTACCGAGCTGCCCAAATAAATATTTAAAAATTATCTTCTCAATTAAGGGCTGCTCCGCGAGTATGTTCACGTATGTCGGGTCTTAGTAGGCCCACTAGGTGCGCAGATGCACAAAACCCGCCCCTGCTGGCTTATATTGCGAGATTTTGCTATAGAGCTCACTCCAGTACCGAGCTGCCCAAATAAATATTTAAAAAATTATCTTCTTAATTAAGGGCTCCTCCGCGAGTATGTTGACGTATATCGGCTCTTAGTAGGCCCACTAGGTGCGTAGATGCAAAAAACCCTCCCCTGTTGGCTTATATTTCGAGATTTTACTATAGGACTCACTCCAGTACCGAGCTGCCCAAATAAATATTCAAAAAATTATCTTCTTAATTAAGGGCTCCTCCGCGAGTATGTTCACGTATATCGGTTGTTAGTAGGCCCACTAGGTGCGCAGACGCAAAAATCCCGCCCCTGCTGGCTTATATTTCGAGATTTTGCTATAGGGCTCACTCCAGTACCACTCCAGTACCGAGCTGCACAAATAAATATTTAAAAAATTATCTTCTTAATTAAGGGCTCCTCCGCGAGTATGTTCACGTATATCGGCTCTTAGTAGGCCCACTAGGTGCGCAGACGCAAAAAACCCGCCCCTGCTGGCTTATATTTCGAGATTTTGCTATAGTGCTCACTCCAGTACCACTCCAGTACCGAGCTGCCCAAATAAATATTTAAAAAATTCCTCCTCCTGTGAGTCCTGTGAGTGCTGTGAGTCCTGAGTCTTGTGAGTCCTGTGAGTCCTGTGAGTCCTGAGTCCTGTATCCTGAGTCGTGTGAGTCCTGTGAGTCCTGTGAGTCCTGTGAGTCCTGTGAGTCCTGAGCCCTGCGAGTCCTGTGAGTCCTGTGAGTCCTGTGAGTCCTGAGTCCTGAGTCCTGTGAGTCCTGAGTCTTGTGAGTCCTGAGTCTTGTGAGTCCTGTGAGTCCTGAGTCTTGTGAGTCCTGTGAGTCCTGTGAGACCTGTGAGTCCTGAGTCCTGAGTCCTGTGAGTCCTGTGAGTCCTGTGAGTCCTGTGAGTCCTGAGTCCTGAGTCCTGTGAGTCCTGTGAGTCCTGTGCGTCCTGTGAGTCCTGAGTCCTGAGTCCTGTGAGTCCTGTGAGTCCTGTGAGTCCTGTGAGTCCTGAGTCCTGAGTCCTGTGAGTCCTGTGAGTCCTGAGTCTTGTGAGTCCTGTGAGTCCTGAGTCTTGTGAGTCCTGTGAGTCCTGTGAGACCTGTGAGTCCTTAGTCCTGAGTCCTGTGAGTTCTGTAAGTCCTGTGAGTCTTGAGTCTTGTGAGTCCTGTGAGTCCTGTGAGTCGGCTTTTAGTAGGCCCACTAGGTGCGCAGACGCAAAAAACCCGCCCCTGCTGGCTTATATTTCGAGATTTTGCTATAGGGCTCACTCCAGTACCACTCCAGTACCGAGCTGCCCAAATAAATATTTACAAAATTATCTTCTCAATTAAGGACTCCTCTGCAAGTATGTTCACGTATATCGGCTCTTAGTAGGCCCACTATGTGCGCAGACGCAAAAAACCCGCCCCTGCTGGCTTATATTGCGAGATTTTGCTATAGGGCTCACTCCAGTACCACTCCAGTACCGAGCTGCCCAAATATATATTTAAAAATTTATCTTCTCAATTAAGGGCTCCTCCGCAAGTATGTGCACGTATATCGGCTCTTAGTAGGCCCACTAGGTGCACAGACGCAAAAAACCCGCCCCTGCTGGCTTATATTTCGAGATTTTGCTATAGTGCTCACTCCAGTACCACTCCAGTACCGAGCTGCCCAAATAAATATTTAAATAATTATCTTCTCAATTAAGGGCTCCTCCGCGAGTATGTTCACGTATATCGGCTCTTAGTAGGCCCACTAGGTGCGCAGACGTAAAAAATCCGCCCCTGCTGGCTTATATTTCGAGATTTTGCTATAGGGCTTACTCCAGTACCACTCCAGTACCGAGCTGCCCAAATATATATTTAAAAAATTATCTTCTTAATTAAGGGCTCCTTCGCGAGTATGTTCACGTATATCGGCTCTTAGTAGGCCCACTAGGTGCGCAGACACAAAAAACCCGCCCCTGCTGGCTTATATTTCGAGATTTTGCTATAGGGCTCACTCCAGTACCACTCCAGTACCGAGCTGCCCAAATAAATATTTAAAAATTATCTTCTCAATTAAGGGCTCCTCCGCGAGTATGTTCACGTATATCGGGTCTTAGTAGGCCCACTAGGTACGCAGATGCAAAAAACCCGCCCTTGCTGGCATATATTTCGAGATTTTGCTATAGGGCTCACTCCAGTACCACTCCAGTACCGAGCTGCCCAAATAAATATTTAAAAAATTATCTTCTTAATTAAGGGCTCCTCCGCGAGTATGTTGACGTATATCGGCTCTTAGTAGGCCCACTAGGTGCGTATTTACAAAAATCCCGCCCCTGCTGGCTTATATTTCGAGATTTTGCTATAGGGCTCACTCCAGTACCACTCCAGTACCGAGCTGCACAAATAAATATTTAAAAAATTATCTTCTTAATTAAGGGCTCCTCCGCGAGTATGTTCACGTATATCGGCTCTTAGTAGGCCCACTAGGTGCGCAGACGCAAAAAACCCGCCCCTGCTGGCTTATATTTCGAGATTTTGCTATAGGGCTCACTCCAGTACCACTCCAGTACCGAGCTGCCCAAATAAATATTTAAAAAATTATCGTCTTCATTAAGGGCTCCTCCGCGAGTATGTTCACGTATATCGGCTCTTAGTAGGCTAACTAGGTGCGCAGACGCAAAAAACCCGCCCCTGCTGGCTTATATTTCGAGATTTTGCTATAGGGCTCACTCCAGTACCACTCCAGTACCGAGCTGCCCAAATAAATATTTACAAAATTATCTTCTCAATTAAGGACTCTTCTGCAAGTATGTTCACCTATATCGGCTCATAGTAGGCCCACTATGTGCGCAGATGCAAAAAACCCGCCCCTGCTGGCTTATATTTCGAGATTTTGCTATAGGGCTCACTCCAGTACCACTCCAGTACCGAGCTGCCCAAATAAATATTCAAAAAATTATCTTCTTAATTAAGGGCTCCTCCGCGAGTATGTTCACGTATATCGGTTCTTAGTAGGCCCACTAGGTGCGCAGACACAAAAATCCCGCCCCTGCTGGCTTATATTTCGAGATTTTGCTATAGGGCTCACTCCAGTACCACTCCAGTACCGAGCTGCACAAATAAATATTTAAAAAATTATCTTCTTCATTAAGGGCTCCTCCGCGAGTATGTTCACGTATATCGGTTCTTAGTAGGCCCACTATGTGCGCAGATGCAAAAAACCCGCCCCTGCTGGCTTATATTTCGAGATTTTGCTATAGGGCTCACTCCAGTACCACTCCAGTACCGAGCTGCCCAAATAAATATTTAAAAAATTATCTTCTTAACTAAGGGCTCCTCCGCGAGTATGTTGACGTATATCGGCTCTAAGTAGGCCCACTAGGTGCGCAGAAGCAAAACACCCGCCCCTGCTGGCTTATATTTCGACATTTTGCTATAGGGCTCACTCCAGTACCACTCCAGTACCGAGATGCCCAAATAAATATTTAAAAAAGTATCTTCTTCATTAAGGGCTCCTCCGCGAGTATGTTCACGTATATTGGCTCTTAGTAGCCCCACTAGGTGCTCAGACGCAAAAAAACCACCCCTGCTGGCTTATATTTCGAGATTTTGCTATAGGGCTCACTCCAGTACCACTCCAGTACCGAGCTGCCCAAATATATATTTAAAAAATTATCTTCTTAATTAAGGGCTCCTTCGCGAGTGTGTTTACGTATATCGGCTTTTAGTAGGCCCACTAGGTGCGCAGACACAAAAAACCCGCCCCTGCTGGCTTATATTTCGAGATTTTGCTATAGGGCTCACTCCAGTACCACTCCAGTACCGAGCTGCCCAAATAAATATTTAAAAATTATCTTCTCAATTAAGGGCTCCTCCGCGAGTATGTTCACGTATATCGGCTCTTAGTAGGCCCACTACGTGCGCAGACGCAAAAAACCCGCCCCTTCTGGCTTATATTTCGAGATTTTGCTTTAGGGCTCACTCCAGTACCACTCCAGTACCGAGCTGCCCAAATAAATATTTAAAAAAGTATCTTCCTAATTAAGCGCTCCTCCGCGAGTATGTTCACGTATATCGGCTCTTAGTAGGCCCACTAGGTGCGCAGACGCAAAAAACCCGCCCCTGCTGGCTTATATTTCGAGATTTTGCTATAGGGCTCACTCCAGTACCACTCCAGTACCGAGTTGCCCAAATAAATATTTAAAAAATTATCTTCTTAATTAAGGGCTCCTCCGCGAGTATGTTCACGTATATCAGCTGTTAGTAGGCCCACTAGGGGCGCAGGTGCATAAAACCCGCCCCTGCTGGCTTATATTTCGAGATTTTGCTATAGGGCTCACTCCAGTACCACTCCAGTACCGAGCTGCCCAAATAAATATATAAAAATGATCTTCTCAATTAAGGGCTCCTCCGCGAGTATGTTCACGTATATCGGCTCTTAGTAGGCCCACTAGGTGCGCAGACACAAAAAAGCCGCCCCTGCTGGCTTATATTTCGAGATTTTACTATAGGGCTCACTCCAGTACCACTACAGTACCGAGCTCCACAAATAAATATTTAAATAATTCCTCCTCCTGTGAGTCCTGGGAGTCCTGTGAGTCCTGAGTCCTGTGAGTCCTGTGAGTCCTGAGTCCTGAGTCCTGAGTCCTGAGTCCTGTGAGTTCTGTGAGTCCTGAGTCCTGAGTCCTGTGAGTCCTCTGAGTCCTGTGAGTCCTCTGAGTCCTGTGAGTCCTGAGTCCTGAGTCCTGTGAGTCCTGTGAGTCCTGTGAGGTCTGAGTCCTGAGTCCTGTGAGTCCTGAGTCCTATGAGTCCTGTTAGTCCTGTGAGTCCTGTAAGTCCTGTGAGTCCTGAGTCCTGAGTCCTGTGAGTCCTGTGAGTCCTGTGAGTCCTGAGTCTTGTGAGTCCTGTGAGTCCTGTGAGTCCTGAGTCCTATGAGTCCTGAGTCCTGTGAGTCCTGTGAGTCCTGAGTCCTGTGAGTCCTGAGTCCTGAGTTCTAAGTTCTGAGTCCTGTGAGCCCTGTGAGTACTGTCAGTCCTGAGAGTGCTGAGTCCTGTGAGTACTGTGAGTCCTGAGTCTTGTGAGTCCTGTGAGTCCTGAGTCCTGTGAGTCCTGGGTGCTGAGTCTTGTCTTCTGTGAGTCCTGTGAGTCCTGTGAGTCCTGAGTCCTGTGAGTCCTGTGAGTCCTGAGTCCGGAGTCCTGTGAGTCCTGAGTCTTGTGAGTCCTGTGAGTCCTGAGTCCTGAGTCCTGTAAGTCCTGAGTCTTGTGAGTCCTGTGAGTCCTGAGTCCTGAGTCCTGTGAGTCCTGTGAGTCCTGTGAGTCCTGTGAGTCCTGAGTCCTGTGAGTCCTGTGAGTCCTGTGAGTCCTGAGTCTTGTGAGTCCTGTGAGTCCTGTGAGTCCTGAGTCTTGTGAGTCCTGTGAGTCCTGTGAGTCCTGTGAGTCCGAAGTCCTGTGAGTCCTGGACTCACGACTCACGACTCAGGACTCAGGACTCAAAGGACTCAGGACTCAGGACTCACAAGACTCAGGACTCAGGACTCAAGACTCAGGACTCACAGGACTCACAAGACTCAGGACTCACAGGACTCACAGGACTCACAGGACTCAGGACTCAGGACTCAGGACTTAGGACTCAGGACTCAGGACTCAGGACTCAGAACTCTGGACTCAGCACTCAGGACTCAGAATCAGAATACCAATTTTTATTGAAAAATGTTGAAAATGTACAAAGCTATGGGCGTCAATTGAACGGTAAAAAAACATAACTCTATTGATTATAAATATAAAGAAAAATATATTTATCAATATGAATGTATGTAGCTATCGTTGTGCGAAGCCGTCTTTTTCTCACAAAAAGGCGACGGTTTACAATTTTTCCGTTTTTCAGACCTTATGAGCATTGTAAAAATCGGCTAGCCACAACGATAGCCAACGATTACCGAAATTTCAATAAAAAAATTTTTTCACTGGGACAAGGTAAAAAAAGTCGTTTCATGATTTTTTTTTATGCGTTTAAAAGGCATCTCTCACTCACAGGACTCACAGGACTCAGGACTCACAGGACTCAGGCCTCAGGAATCAGGACTCACAGGACTCACAGGACTCACAGGACTCACAGGACTCAGGACTCAGGACTCACAGGACTCACAGGACTCACAGGACTCAGGACTCAGGACTCAGGACTCACAGGACTCACAAGACTCAGGACTCACAGGACTCAGGACTCAGGACTCAGGACTCACAGGACTCACAGGACTCACAGGACTCAGGACTCAGACTTCACAGGACTCACAGGACTCAGGACTCAGGACTCAGGACTTAGGACTCAGGACTCAGGACTCAGGACTCAGAACTCAGGACTCAGGACTCAGAATCAGAATACCAATTTATATTGAAAAATGTTTAAAATGTACAAAGCTATGGGCGTCAATGGAACGGTAAAAAAACATAACTCTATTGATTATAGATATAAAGAAAAATTTATTTATCAATATGAATGTATGTAGCTATCGTTGTGCGAAGCCGTCTTTTTCTCACAAAAAGGCGACGGTTTACAATTTTTCCGTTTTACAGACCTTATGAGCATTGTAAAAATCGGCTAGCCACAACGATAGCCAACGATTACCGAAATTTCAATAAACAAATTTTTTCACTGGGACAAGGTAAAAAAAGTCGTTTCATGATTTTTTTTTATGCGTTTAAAAGGCATCTCTTTAACATTTCTTTTATTCCTTTCATCCTTATATTTCCGCCGGTCTCTAGAAATATTTAGTACTTGTTCTATGCTGTACCGTAATATTTTCTCATACATATTTTAGTTTTGCAAGTTTTTCACTAAACCATACCCTTTGCCTTCTATGCTTTCAAATTCTTTAGCTTCTTCATTTATGTCTCCTGCTCCTCCAATTTCGACAAAGTCCGCATTATTTAATTGAGCGTCAAAAGTACATTCCTCGTACTTAATATAGGCACCTCTATAACATTTCTTTTATTTCTTTCATCCTTATCTTTCCGCCGGTCTCTAGAAATATTTAGGACTTGTTCTATGCAGTACCGTAATATTTTCTCATACATATCTTAGTTTTGCAAGTTTTTCACTAAACCATACTCTTTGCCTTCTATGTTTTCAAATTCTTTAGCTTCTTCATTTCTGTGTCCTGCTCCTCCAATTTCGACAAAGTCCGCATTATTTGATTGAGCGTCAAAAGTACATTCCTCGTATTTAATATAGGCATCTCTTTAACATTTCTTTTATTCCTTTCATCCTTATATTTCCGCCGGTCTCTAGAAATATTTAGTACTTGTTCTATGCTGTACCGTAATATTTTCTCATACATATTTTAGTTTTGCAAGTTTTTCACTAAACCATACCCTTTGCCTTCTATGCTTTCAAATTCTTTAGCTTCTTCATTTATGTCTCCTGCTCCTCCAATTTCGACAAAGTCCGCATTATTTGATTGAGCGTCAAAAGTACATTCCTCGTATTTAATATAGGCACCTCTATAACATTTCTTTTATTTCTTTCATCCTTATATTTCCGCCGGTCTCTAGAAATATTTAGGACTTGTTCTATGCAGTACCGTAATATTTTCTCATACATATTTTAGTTTTGCAAGTTTTTCACTAAACCATACCCTTTGCCTTCTATGCTTTCAAATTCTTTAGCTTCTTCATTTATGTCTCCTGCTCCTCCAATTTCGACAAAGTCCGCATTATTTGATTGAGCGTCAAAAGTACATTCCCCGTATTTAATATAGGCATCTCTTTAACATTTCTTTTATTTCTTTCATCCTTATATTTCCGCCGGTCTCTAGAAGTATTTAGGACTTGTTCTATGCAGTACCGTAATATTTTCTCATACATATTTTAGTTTTGCAAGTTTTTCACTAAACCATACCCTTTGCCTTCTATGCTTTCAAATTCTTTAGCTTCTTCATTTATGTCTCCTGCTCTCCAATTTCGACAAAGTCCGCATTATTTAATTGAGCGTCAAAAGTACATTCCTCGTGTTTAATATGGGCATCTCTGCAACATTTCTTTTATTTTTTTCATCCTTATATTTCCGCCGGTCTCTAGAAATATTTAGGACTTGTTCTATGCAGTACCGTAATATTTTCTCATACATATTTTAGTTTTGCAAGTTTTTCACTAAACCATACCCTTTGCCTTCTATGCTTTCAAATTCTTTAGCTTCTTCATTTATGTCTCCTGCTCTCCAATTTCGACAAAGTCCGCATTATTTAATTGAGCGTCAAAAGTACATTCCTCGTGTTTAATATGGGCATCTCTGCAACATTTCTTTTATTTTTTTCATCCTTATATTTCCGCCGGTCTCTAGAAATATTTAGGACTTGTTCTATGCAGTACCGTAATATTTTCTCATACATATTTTAGTTTTGCAAGTTTTTCACTAAACCATACCCTTTGCCTTCTATGCTTTCAAATTCTTTAGCTTCTTCATTTATGTCTCCTGCTCCTCCAATTTCGACAAAGTCCGCATTATTTGATTGAGCGTCAAAAGTACATTCCTCGTATTTAATATAGGCAACTCTTTAACATTTCTTTTATTTCTTTCATCCTTATATTTCCGCCGGTCTCTAGAAATATTTAGAACTTGTTCTATGCTGTACCGTAATATTTTCTCATACATATTTTAGTTTTGCAAGTTTTTCACTAAACCATACTCTTTGCCTTCTATGCTTTCAAAATATTTAGCTTCTTCATTTATGTCTCCTGCTCCTCCAATTTCGACAAAGTCCGCATTATTTAATTGAGCGTCAAAAGTACATTCCTCGTATTTAATATAGGCATCTCTTTAACATTTCTTTTATTTCTTTCATCCTTATATTTCCGCCGGTCTCTAGAAGTATTTAGGACTTGTTCTATGCAGTACCGTAATATTTTCTCATACATATTTTAGTTTTGCAAGTTTTTCACTAAACCATACTCTTTGCCTTCTATGCTTTCAAATTCTTTAGCTTCTTCATTTATGTCTCCTGCTCCTCCAATTTCGACAAAGTCCGCATTATTTAATTGAGCGTCAAAAGTACATTCCTCGTGTTTAATATGGGCATCTCTGTAACATTTCTTTTATTTCTTTCATCCTTATATTTCCGCCGGTCTCTAGAAATATTTAGGACTTGTTCTATGCAGTACCGTAATATTTTCTCATACATATCTTAGTTTTGCAAGTTTTTCACTAAACCATACTCTTTGCCTTCTATGTTTTCAAATTCTTTAGCTTCTTCATTTCTGTCTCCTGCTCCTCCAATTTCGACAAAGTCCGCATTATTTGATTGAGCGTCAAAAGTACATTCCTCGTATTTAATATAGGCAACTCTTTAACATTTCTTTTATTTCTTTCATCCTTATATTTCCGCCGGTCTCTAGAAATATTTAGGACTTGTTCTATGCAGTACCGTAATATTTTCTCATACATATTTTAGTTTTGCAAGTTTTTCACTAAACCATACTCTTTGCCTTCTATGCTTTCAAATTCTTTAGCTTCTTCATTTATGTCTCCTGCTCCTCCAATTGCGACAAAGTCCGCATTATTTAATTGAGCGTCAAAAGTACATTCCTCGTGTTTAATATGGGCATCTCTGCAACATTTCTTTTATTTTTTTCATCCTTATATTTCCGCCGGTCTCTAGAAATATTTAGGACTTGTTCTATGCTGTACCGTAATATTTTCTCATATGCAAGTTTTTCACTAAACCATACCCTTTGCCTTCTATGCTTTCAAATTCTTTAGCTTCTTCATTTATGTCTCCTGCTCCTCCAATTTCGACAAAGTCCGCATTATTTAATTGAGCGTCAAAAGTACATTCCTCGTGATTAATATGGGCATCTCTGTAACATTTCTTTTATTTCTTTCATCCTTATATTTCCGCCGGTCTCTAGAAATATTTAGGACTTGTTCTATGCTGTACCGTAATATTTTCTCATACATATTTTAGTTTTGCAAGTTTTTCACTAAACCATACTCTTTGCCTTCTATGCTTTCAAATTCTTTAGCTTCTTCATTTATGTCTCCTGCTCCTCCAATTGCGACAAAGTCCGCATTATTTAATTGAGCGTCAAAAGTACATTCCTCGTGTTTAATATGGGCATCTCTGTAACATTTCTTTTATTTCTTTCATCCTTATATTTCCGCCGGTCTCTAGAAGTATTTAGGACTTGTTCTATGCAGTACCGTAATATTTTCTCATACATATTTTAGTTTTGCAAGTTTTTCACTAAACCATACTCTTTGCCTTCTATGCTTTCAAATTCTTTAGCTTCTTCATTTATGTCTCCTGCTCCTCCAATTTCGACAAAGTCCGCATTATTTAATTGAGCGTCAAAAGTACATTCCTCGTGTTTAATATGGGCATCTCTGTAACATTTCTTTTATTTCTTTCATCCTTATATTTCCGCCGGTCTCTAGAAGTATTTAGGACTTGTTCTATGCAGTACCGTAATATTTTCTCATACATATCTTAGTTTTGCAAGTTTTTCACTAAACCATACTCTTTGCCTTCTATGTTTTCAAATTCTTTAGCTTCTTCATTTCTGTCTCCTGCTCCTCCAATTTCGACAAAGTCCGCATTATTTGATTGAGCGTCAAAAGTACATTCCTCGTATTTAATATAGGCAACTCTTTAACATTTCTTTTATTTCTTTCATCCTTATATTTCCGCCGGTCTCTAGAAGTATTTAGGACTTGTTCTATGCAGTACCGTAATATTTTCTCATACATATTTTAGTTTTGCAAGTTTTTCACTAAACCATACTCTTTGCCTTCTATGCTTTCAAATTCTTTAGCTTCTTCATTTATGTCTCCTGCTCCTCCAATTGCGACAAAGTCCGCATTATTTAATTGAGCGTCAAAAGTACATTCCTCGTGTTTAATATGGGCATCTCTGTAACATTTCTTTTATTTCTTTCATCCTTATATTTCCGCCGGTCTCTAGAAGTATTTAGGACTTGTTCTATGCAGTACCGTAATATTTTCTCATACATATTTTAGTTTTGCAAGTTTTTCACTAAACCATACTCTTTGCCTTCTATGCTTTCAAATTCTTTAGCTTCTTCATTTATGTCTCCTGCTCCTCCAATTGCGACAAAGTCCGCATTATTTAATTGAGCGTCAAAAGTACATTCCTCGTGTTTAATATGGGCATCTCTGTAACATTTCTTTTATTTCTTTCATCCTTATATTTCCGCCGGTCTCTAGAAGTATTTAGGACTTGTTCTATGCAGTACCGTAATATTTTCTCATATATATCTTAGTTTTGCAAGTTTTTCACTAAACCATACTCTTTGCCTTCTATGTTTTCAAATTCTTTAGCTTCTTCATTTCTGTCTCCTGCTCCTCCAATTTCGACAAAGTCCGCATTATTTGATTGAGCGTCAAAAGTACATTCCTCGTATTTAATATAGGCAACTCTTTAACATTTCTTTTATTTCTTTCATCCTTATATTTCCGCCGGTCTCTAGAAGTATTTAGGACTTGTTCTATGCAGTACCGTAATATTTTCTCATACATATTTTAGTTTTGCAAGTTTTTCACTAAACCATACTCTTTGCCTTCTATGCTTTCAAATTCTTTAGCTTCTTCATTTATGTCTCCTGCTCCTCCAATTGCGACAAAGTCCGCATTATTTAATTGAGCGTCAAAAGTACATTCCTCGTGTTTAATATGGGCATCTCTGTAACATTTCTTTTATTTCTTTCATCCTTATATTTCCGCCGGTCTCTAGAAGTATTTAGGACTTGTTCTATGCAGTACCGTAATATTTTCTCATACATATTTTAGTTTTGCAAGTTTTTCACTAAACCATACTCTTTGCCTTCTATGCTTTCAAATTCTTTAGCTTCTTCATTTATGTCTCCTGCTCCTCCAATTTCGACAAAGTCCGCATTATTTAATTGAGCGTCAAAAGTACATTCCTCGTGTTTAATATGGGCATCTCTGTAACATTTCTTTTATTTCTTTCATCCTTATATTTCCGCCGGTCTCTAGAAGTATTTAGGACTTGTTCTATGCAGTACCGTAATATTTTCTCATACATATCTTAGTTTTGCAAGTTTTTCACTAAACCATACTCTTTGCCTTCTATGTTTTCAAATTCTTTAGCTTCTTCATTTCTGTCTCCTGCTCCTCCAATTTCGACAAAGTCCGCATTATTTGATTGAGCGTCAAAAGTACATTCCTCGTATTTAATATAGGCAACTCTTTAACATTTCTTTTATTTCTTTCATCCTTATATTTCCGCCGGTCTCTAGAAGTATTTAGGACTTGTTCTATGCTGTACCGTAATATTTTCTCATACATATTTTAGTTTTGCAAGTTTTTCACTAAACCATACTCTTTGCCTTCTATGCTTTCAAAATATTTAGCTTCTTCATTTATGTCTCCTGCTCCTCCAATTTCGACAAAGTCCGCATTATTTAATTGAGCGTCAAAAGTACATTCCTCGTATTTAATATAGGCATCTCTTTAACATTTCTTTTATTTCTTTCATCCTTATATTTCCGCCGGTCTCTAGAAGTATTTAGGACTTGTTCTATGCAGTACCGTAATATTTTCTCATACATATTTTAGTTTTGCAAGTTTTTCACTAAACCATACTCTTTGCCTTCTATGCTTTCAAATTCTTTAGCTTCTTCATTTATGTCTCCTGCTCCTCCAATTTCGACAAAGTCCGCATTATTTAATTGAGCGTCAAAAGTACATTCCTCGTGTTTAATATGGGCATCTCTGTAACATTTCTTTTATTTCTTTCATCCTTATATTTCCGCCGGTCTCTAGAAATATTTAGGACTTGTTCTATGCAGTACCGTAATATTTTCTCATACATATCTTAGTTTTGCAAGTTTTTCACTAAACCATACTCTTTGCCTTCTATGTTTTCAAATTCTTTAGCTTCTTCATTTCTGTCTCCTGCTCCTCCAATTTCGACAAAGTCCGCATTATTTGATTGAGCGTCAAAAGTACATTCCTCGTATTTAATATAGGCAACTCTTTAACATTTCTTTTATTTCTTTCATCCTTATATTTCCGCCGGTCTCTAGAAATATTTAGGACTTGTTCTATGCAGTACCGTAATATTTTCTCATACATATTTTAGTTTTGCAAGTTTTTCACTAAACCATACTCTTTGCCTTCTATGCTTTCAAATTCTTTAGCTTCTTCATTTATGTCTCCTGCTCCTCCAATTGCGACAAAGTCCGCATTATTTAATTGAGCGTCAAAAGTACATTCCTCGTGTTTAATATGGGCATCTCTGCAACATTTCTTTTATTTTTTTCATCCTTATATTTCCGCCGGTCTCTAGAAATATTTAGGACTTGTTCTATGCTGTACCGTAATATTTTCTCATATGCAAGTTTTTCACTAAACCATACCCTTTGCCTTCTATGCTTTCAAATTCTTTAGCTTCTTCATTTATGTCTCCTGCTCCTCCAATTTCGACAAAGTCCGCATTATTTAATTGAGCGTCAAAAGTACATTCCTCGTGATTAATATGGGCATCTCTGTAACATTTCTTTTATTTCTTTCATCCTTATATTTCCGCCGGTCTCTAGAAATATTTAGGACTTGTTCTATGCTGTACCGTAATATTTTCTCATACATATTTTAGTTTTGCAAGTTTTTCACTAAACCATACCCTTTGCCTTCTATGCTTTCAAATTCTTTAGCTTCTTCATTTATGTCTCCTGCTCCCCCAATTTCGACAAAGTCCGCATTATTTAATTGAGCGTCAAAAGTACATTCCTCGTGTTTAATATGGGCATCTCTGTAACATTTCTTTTATTTCTTTCATCCTTATATTTCCGCCGGTCTCTAGAAATATTTAGGACTTGTTCTATGCAGTACCGTAATATTTTCTCATACATATTTTAGTTTTGCAAGTTTTTCACTAAACCATACCCTTTGCCTTCTATGCTTTCAAATTCTTTAGCTTCTTCATTTATGTCTCCTGCTCCTCCAATTTCGACAAAGTCCACATTATTTATTTGAGCGCCAAAAGTACATTCCTGGTATTTAATATAGGCATCTCTTTAACATTTCTTTTATTTCTTTCATCCTTATATTTCCGCCGGTCTCTAGAAATATTTAGGACTTGTTCTATGCAGTACCGTAATATTTGCTCATACATATTTTAGTTTTGCAAGTTTTTCACTAAACCATACCTTTTGCCTTCTATGCTTTCAAATTCTTTAGCTTCTTCATTTATGTCTCCTGCTCCTCCAATTTCGACAAAGTCCGCATTATTTGATTGAGCGTCAAAAGTACATTCCTCGTATTTAATATAGGCATCTCTTTAACATTTCTTTTATTTCTTTCATCCTTATATTTCCGCCGGTCTCTAGAAATATTTAGGACTTGTTCTATGCAGTACCGTAATATTTTCTCATACATATTTTAGTTTTGCAAGTTTTTCACTAAACCATACCCTTTGCCTTCTATGCTTTCAAATTCTTCAGCTTCTTCATTTATGTCTCCTGCTCCTCCAATTTCGACAAAGTCCGCATTATTTATTTGAGCGCCAAAAGTACATTCCTGGTATTTAATATAGGCATCTCTTTAACATTTCTTTTTTTTCTTTCATCCTTATATTTCCGCCGGTCTCTAGAAATATTTAGGACTTGTTCTATGCTGTACCGTAATATTTTCTAATACATATTTTAGTTTTGCAAGTTTTTCACTAAACCATACCCTTTGCCTTCTATGCTTTCAAATTCTTTAGCTTCTTCATTTATGTCTCCTGCTCCTCCAATTTCGACAAAGTCCGCATTATTTGATTGAGCGTCAAAAGTACATTCCTCGTATTTAATATAGGCATCTCTTTAACATTTCTTTTATTTCTTTCATCCTTATATTTCCGCCGGTCTCTAGAAATATTTAGGACTTGTTCTATGCTGTACCGTAATATTTTCTCATACATATTTTAGTTTTGCAAGTTTTTCACTAAACCATACCCTTTGCCTTCTATGCTTTCAAATTCTTCAGCTTCTTCATTTATGTCTCCTGCTCCTCCAATTTCGACAAAGTCCGCATTATTTGATTGAGCGTCAAAAGTACATTCCTCGTATTTAATATAGGCATCTCTTTAACATTTCTTTTATTTCTTTCATCCTTATATTTCCGCCGGTCTCTAGAAATATTTAGGACTTGTTCTATGCTGTACCGTAATATTTTCTCATACATATTTTAGTTTTGCAAGTTTTTCACTAAACCATACCCTTTGCCTTCTATGCAACGTCCTAACTGACTGACAGCTGTTTGCTTTGTTTTGTACCTACTGACCGCGCTGTGTTTTTTGCTCGTTTTATTTATTTATCTCGATCTGTTTTTGCCTGTTTTGTTTCCAACGTCTTGGCTGTGCGTCTTGCTTCGTTGGATGCTTGAAGTTTTTCCCGTGGGGTGTCCGTGTTTCCTGTTTTGGCTTCTGGATCGGTTCCGGCCCGACTTCTGTCATCAGAGTGGCTCGCGCTGGAGTGTCCTTATTTAAGGGTATTTTAATTTAGTATATGCCTCTGCCGAGGCTTTGTGATCTACACGCCTGATTTTCGCCTTCTTTTCCCGGTTTTCTGGATTCCCGTGGATTGAGGTTATTGTTGTTATTATTCCCGCTCTTTTGTCCTGGATCTTCGAGCGGTGACACGATCCCTGCGTCACCCTGGGCTCCTACCTGTTATAACCTCTTATAACAACTTATTATCCGCAACAACCAGGCGCTGACCAGAGGTCCTCAACATTTTTTATTTATCTGGTTTGTCTCTTTCTTCTGTGTTCTTTGTTGACTATGGCTACCTGCCACAACTGTTCGGAACCTATTGTTGGATGTATGATTGAATGCACAGGCATTTGTCAACATGCTTTTCATGCCTCTTGCCTTAAACGCGGAACGAAAATCGGTCCTGATGGCTTGATCACCTGCGATGAGTGCTCGAACATCAAGCCTTGTCATGTCTTGCGGTTTATTAGCTCTTTCGCGGATAAAATGTATAGTGAGCAATCCATTATTACCACCAAAGTAAACACCATCTCAGCAAATATTGGAGGTCTTCAGATGCTTTCGGATGATGTATTGCAACTTCATAAAAAACTGGACAAAATCTTAGATTCGACGGCTCTACTTAACGCAAACTCATCTGAAATACTTGCCAAACTGCACACCGCTTCCAGCATCATTTCTTCTGCCTCCGCTTCAATCGACGATCTACTGGAGCATCTTGCCGAGAACACTCGGTCTGCGCCTTCGGGTTCGTCTGCTGTGATGCCGGTTCTTGACGACCTGCAGCGTGGCCTCATGCAGCTCAGGGTGGATGTGGGTTCCTGTAGCGGCATGGCTTCGCTGACGTCTGATTTGACGCGCACTATCGCCTCTGATCTGAAGAGTCTCTTGACCCGCAATGGAGACCCTTCGCCCCCTGTGGTCCCGATGGACACATGTGAGAATTCTGATGCGGAGCAAGATTCAACACCAGAGGGTCCCCAGCTTCCCCCTGTCCACCTTGTCTCTAGACCTGCCTGTGCAATGCCTGGATCGACGACTATCCCTGCCGAGGTCTCCGATGTGGTGCAGCTGCCTGCGGCTGGCCTGCCTGCTATCCGAACCTACAGCTTCTATCCGCTATCCGAACCTACAGCTTCTCGGACTGTTCATCATCGACGTAGGCGAAATCATCGACAGCATCATTCTCTTGCTGCTGGGTCTCCTCGTGACGCTGGGCTGTCTGCGGGGGATGAGCTCATCACTTTGAGGCCCGCTATATATCTGCGGTCAATTATTGTGTCCAGGATCCACCCGGACACTTCTGATGCAGAGATTGTTCAGCTATTATCTACGCGCACGGGAGTTGCACGGGAATTGATCTCGTGCAGAAGACTCAACTCGCTTCGTGGAAACAGGTCTCGGTCTCTTACGGCGTCTTTCAGGATTTCTGCCCCTGAGACCTTATTTGATGTCATCGTTTCTTCTCACATCTGGCCTGCTGGTTGCATCGTCCGGGAGTTCATTCCCAGGGAGGTATCTTCTTCTGAACCTAATACAAAAAACTCATCAGTGAAATCTCCCTCTACTACGCCAACATAACCGGACTTCGCTCCAAGACAACTCGCCTTTTTATTGGTTCGACGAAATCGTGCTTTGACGTGGTTTGTTTGACTGAAACCTGGCTGTGTGGAGGAATTGAGGATGCTGAGCTTTTCGCTTCTGACTACATCGTTTTCCGACGTGACCGACATGCTAATTTGAATGCTCCTGTTGGCGGTGGAGTCTTATGCGCTGTGCGGCGCGAGGTGTCGTCTGAACAGATCGATACGTCCGACCTCGTCGGCTTGGAAATGATATGTATAGCTTTACATCTTCCACACAAGAATATTTATATTGTCACTGCATACATTCCTCCAAATGCTGCATCCGGTGTCTACGAGCTTCTTACTGCTTTTCTGGATGGCCTTTCTGACGACATCTTGGCCTCTGACGAGCTCATTTTGGTTGGCGATTTCAACTTGCCGTACGTGGAATGGAGTTGCTCTGGTGACGATATTGGTCTTCCTTCAGTGAATGGCGGTCCGCATTTTATTCCATCTTTTCTTGATAACATTGCCTCCCTTGGACTATCGCAATGCAATACCGTGACCAATGAACATAACAGATTTCTTGATCTGGTTTTCTCTACGGATCCATCTTGCACATCAGTAAGACGCTGTCCTGCACCGTTGCTTCCGGAAAGCGCACATCATCCTGCCTTATGTCTACTTTTTTCATTCGATCCCACATTTGTTGCGTCATCTTTACCATGCAATCTCTGTTACAACTTTAAAAAAGCCGACTTTTCTAAAATGAGTCTCTGGCTCTCAAATTGTGACTGGAGTAGCGTCTTGAATGAATGTGACATTGAAAAAGCAGTTAAGTCTTTCTACGATATTATATCTCTCTGTTTTGCGTCTCATGTCCCTGTTAAGAGGACTAATAATAATTCGGACTGGCAACCTTGGATCAATTCCGAGGTTAAACATTTAAAGAATATAAAGAGTAAGGCTTGGAAGACGTTCTGTTCCTCTCGGAGTGATCCGGATTTTCACGTATACTCTGACATCCGCAATAAATTTGTCGCTGCTGTTAAAGATTCCTATTTTGCCTACATTAGTAATGTGAAAAGCTTTCTTCGTGATGACCCGAAGCGGTTCTGGAGATTTGTTAATACCAAACGCGGTTCTGACGGTTTCCCATCTTCACTTTTCTATGGCCCTACGAGTAGCAGTGATCCTCGAGTAATTTCCAATCTTTTTGCAGATTTTTTTAAAACTGCCTTCTGTGATACAACCTGTGATATTAATCCTAATGATTTTACCTACTTGACGAAGCTTCCGCAGACTTTTATTAAACCTGACGACCTCGTTTTTAATGACAATATTGTTCTAAAACACATTGCTAATTTAGATGACAATTACTCAATTGGCCCTGATGGCGTTCCGTCTTGTTTCTTGCGTAGGTGTGACTCTGTTTTGTCCTCTGTTCTCTGTTATTTATTTAATCTATCTCTTTGTACTGGTATCTTTCCTAAGCCTTGGAATATCTCTGTAATCTTCCCCCTGCACAAGAGGGGCAACAAAAATGACATCTCCAATTATAGACCTATTGCCAATTTATCTTCTATGGAAAAACTCTTTGAAGCCTTGGTCTGCGAAGTATTGTATTTTCATTGCAAACCTTTTCTGATGTCATTTCAACATGGCTTTATTAAAGGCAAATCGACTATTACCAATCTGTTAGAATTTTCTAGTCACTGTATTTCAGCTATTGAATCTGGTAAACAAGTCGATTGTATTTTTACCGATTTTAGTAAGGCTTTTGATAAGATTGATCACCGGATACTTATATATAAGTTGACTTCTTTGGGTTTCCCTTCTTGTTTTGTTGCTTGGATTTCGTCATATTTGGTTGAGCGTACCCAACGGGTCTGCTTCCGTGGCGTTCTTTCTGAAATGTTGAGGAACACATCTGGTGTTCCGCAGGGTAGCCATCTTGGTCCTCTTTTATTTACCATCTACATCAACGATGTCTCCCTCATACCTACTTACTCAAAGATTCTTTGCTACGCTGACGATGCAAAGCTATTTTGTACAGTCTCTGATGATCGCGACTGTCAATTGCTGAATTCTGACCTACAGGCTTTCAGTCGTGGTGCTTAATTAATCGCCTGCCGTTGAATATTTCAAAATGTACCTGTATGACTTTCTCACGTAGGAAGTGTCCACTGTTTTATAACTTTACTATTAATGGACGTTCTCTGACTCGAGTTGTCAAAGTGAAGGATCTTGGTGTTGTGCTCAACTCTCGTTTCTCCTTTGAGGATCACATCGATACCGTTGTGAATCGAGCCAACGCCACTTTGGGTTTTATCAAGAGATGGTCTAAGGAGTTTGATGATCCTTACATTTCTCGACTCCTGTACTGTACATTTGTTAGACCAATTCTCGAATATGGTTGCCCTGTTTGGTCTCCCTTTTATGAAAGCAACATAAATAGGATTGAAGCGGTTCAACGCAGGTTCTTAAGGTTCGCTCTTCGTGGGCTACCCTGGGCGGATAACCTTCATTTACCACCATATGTTGATAGGCTTGCGCTCATCTGCCTTGAATCATTGGAACAACGGCGGAACAACTCCAGAACCGTTTTGACGTTTGACTGCCTTCAAGGTACGGTTAACTCTCCTGAATTGTTTGCCCTTTTTAATATCTCGGTTCCGGCTCGCTCTTTGAGGCATCACGACCTCCTTCATGTTAATCATCACCGCACTAATTATGGCCTACATGCGCCTATTTCATCAATGTCACGTTCCTTTAATTCCCGCTATAATATTATTGATTTTCATATTAATCGTAGCCAGTTGAAAGGTCGTCTTCGTTAATTTTTTTTATTTAATTTAGCTGTACTGACTTGAAACTTTGTTATAGTAATCAGTAATTTGATGAAGTTGTGACAATAAATAAATACATGCTTTCAAATTCTTCAGCTTCTTCATTTATGTCTCCTGCTCCTCCAATTTCGACAAAGTCCGCATTATTTGATTGAGCGTCAAAAGTACATTCCTCGTATTTAATATAGGCATCTCTTTAACATTTCTTTTATTTCTTTCATCCTTATATTTCCGCCGGTCTCTAGAAATATTTAGGACTTGTTCTATGCTGTACCGTAATATTTTCTCATACATATTTTAGTTTTGCAAGTTTTTCACTAAACCATACCCTTTGCCTTCTATGCTTTCAAATTCTTTAGCTTCTTCATTTATGTCTCCTGCTCCTCCAATTTCGACAAAGTCCGCATTATTTGATTGAGCGTCAAAAGTACATTCCTCGTATTTAATATAGGCATCTCTTTAACATTTCTTTTATTTCTTTCATCCTTATATTTCCGCCGGTCTCTAGAAATATTTGGGACTTGTTCTATGCTGTACCGTAATATTTTCTCATACATATTTTAGTTTTGCAAGTTTTTCACTAAACCATACCCTTTGCCTTCTATGCTTTCAAATTCTGTAGCTTCTTCATTTATGTCTCCTGCTCCTCCAATTTCGACAAAGTCCGCATTATTTGATTGAGCGTCAGTAGTAAGATGTCCACCTCACGTCTACTTACCACCAGATGCATACGGGACAAGAAATTTCCTATCAGTGGAAAGGGCGTCCGTATGAATATCTGCAAGACGGTACCCACCGCCTAATAAGAAGTGTATGATGCGGGAGCGGGAAAGACAAGTCCCTGTTGCAAGCACAGGGAGGTAAAAATAAAAACCTGAGTCGAAGTCGAGTTATGTTGTAGCGGATGGCTGGTTAGAGGGGGATAGCTGGTGCTGTTTGTGGGAAGGACGGGAGACAATAACTGGTTTTGGAAAAGGACAAGTTGCTAGCATGGCTGTGGCTAGTGAGTGCAAGTAGGTGTGCAATACGAGTTTTCTTGATGGCAAGAACAAAAAGGCAGGAGGCCGAGGGGACAAAGTGATCGTGCCTGTGAAATGATCGGGCGAAAGAGCGGGTAAGTTGCTTTTGAGAAATAAAGCAAAGGTAAACAAAGTCGTGATGCTGTCACGTGCCTCGGTCGGGTAGAAAGTGAAAAAACGGCCTGAAAACAAAGGCAAAGAGAGTTGCTGGCTGAGCAAAAACAAGTTCGCATGCTGTGGGGGCCCGGCCGGCCGCAGTCAGTGAGCCTGATGCTGTGTATGCCGCAAATGTGAGTTAGGTAAAAGAATGAAAAAAAAAATATGGCTAGCAAGTTAGATAATTTCTAGCGTGAATGATATATGTGGATTGCAGGTGAATAAGAAATTGCGGTGCTTGTTTGGATCTGCCAAGATCGCGTCTGATCGCCTGGTAATAAATAAATGCAAAGCTGCTGGCTGAAGCAAAATGAACAAGTACCGATGGCCTGGCGCTTGTGCGTACGACGGCTGATAAAGAGCCGGGAAAAAGAAAGATGATGATCGGCCGCAGTCAATGAACCTGATGCTGTGATCGACACGAATGTAGGTGAAGGTTAGGTAAAAGAATGAATAAAAACGCTGAGATAAAATGTTTTTTATTGAAGGTAAAGTCGTTCAACAAAGACAGTATGCCTGTGGGTCGCTATAAAATTGTATAAAAGGCTACAGTTAAATTGTGCGGAAACGGTCTTCGGTAGATCTTTAAAGGTGATCTTGCTCTTGTTTGTTTGGAAATAAGGTGCTGTGAATAAAACTTAATTATAAAATGACTTCTGAAGAAATTTTTATGCATTTAAAGTGTGCGGCAAACTTAAATTCAGATATATTTTTGTCTGCGTTAGATGCATGTATAGACACAGTGAAGAAAAATAACGTTGAATTTTCGGATCGCGAAAAGTTTTCCTTGTTGTCATTGATAACAAAACACCCAATTTTGCGTAATGTGCCTCTAGGTGATAGTGTGCTTAAAAACGCCATTAACTTTCTGAATTCTGGGGGGGAGGTCACTGAACAGAACGCTATTGCTTGTGAAAATATACCTTTACAGGAAAAACGTGACACAGTGCAAATTATTCAGGGTGGTAGTGGTGTAAACAAAGGCTTCAAATTGCTATCAAAGCAGACGTTGTTTTACAAGAGGTTTAATACGGTGGGTGTTAAGCTTGCCTTTCAGTTACAAGATTTTGGTAACACCAGTCAAAATCCTCTCGAGACATTAAAACTTGCGTTTGATAATGTGCTTAAAGAGCTGCTGTCAGATCCTGTGGAAGGTAGCCAAATTGGTTTTTCGATTGCGCTTCCTAATTCGTTGCACATAAAACCCATATGGTCTAGCTTTAGGCCTATTGCGGATGTATCCGGGGAATATATTATTGGATTAATTTCCAATGTGATCCAGTCCAGCACAATTTTTCTCTCTGACGAGGCCATGCAATTAAATGCATACATAACCAAATTCCCTTTCGCGGGGGAAGCATGTATTTTAAAGGGGGAAGGTGCACAAGAACACCCATAGCTTATCTTCAACTGTGTGCAAAGAGAGCGGTCATCATCGTCAGCGGATATTATTATATCACGGAGATTCGCAAAAAGTCACAGCTAGATAATGTGGATGCGTCATGTTGAAAATCTGTATATATAATGCACATATAATAAAATGTAATGCTGATAACAAAGCTTATTCATTTAAATTGCTGATATCCGGTTATAGGTCAATAAAGCGTATGTAATATTTGCAGCCAAGGAAAACTTTTGACCATGAAATTTATAACACGTTTTTTAATTTTATTTTATGTATTTATTGATTAACATAGGTATACAGGTGTATATTTACACAGTTTTTGTCGTGGATAACGGATAAAAGCTATATTATTGTGGATTCTGCAACGAGGTAGGTTGATGATTTGTAAGCTCGCCTAGCCTAGGCATTTCTCTAAGATTGACGATTTCTGAAGGGTGCGAGTAATTGCCGACAAATGAAAGAAATCGATTTTATCATTAAGATATACGATATTAATCCACGGCGAGATTTCACCTTTTCCTCTTTAATCAAAGATCTTCAGCCGACGTCGTTTGCAAGATTACTTATACATTTGCCCAGATCATTTTTCTTAGATCAGGATACACCTCAAACAGATTTTCAGCATGACGCAGCCACATTATCTAGCTACGCCCTTTTACGACTCTCTGTGATAGAATATAGCCTGCTGACGATGCTGATCGCGCTCCTTGCACACAGTTGAAACCTTATCTTTACACCTGTCTAAAGTAGTTACAATAATCCTTATAACAACATATTTTACTAGTTTATAGTAGCCTATCTCTTTAATATATCCTAATATTACACTATTTAGTTAAAGTAACAACAAGTTTGAAATAAATTTTTACACATTGTAAAGCTACTTAATTGTTTAATTTGCGCTTTTTGAAACCGTATGGGTAAGAAAAGTAATTTTCAGTAACAACTCGTTTATCAAAGGTGAATGACAAATGTTTTGTTTCCGGTGAAGATATAATAACTCCCGGTCGTTTTCTTTTAATTTTTTTATTATTTGCTACGCATACTCTGTCTTGAAACCCTCCCCAGTAACCAGTGATTTTAAGCTTTCAAAATTGACAATTTTAGAAGTTTCGAAATTAATCGTAATGCCCTTGCATTTGATAATGTACTCAGGATCTTTTTCAGTCTCAATTTTAAGGCCATAAGTTTTTGGCCCGGTACTCACAAATTCCGAAATAAATGCATTAGCCCCGAAACATTCAATTTCGTCCGTAAGGTCGCCCAGAAAGCTGGAAATGGTAAATGAAAAAGGCTTTTCTTTATTATCCACAAATATCAAACTATCGGTGTCGCAATATAAAATATTTCCCCCTACTTTTTCTATCACTTCGTAAAGTTTCAGTCTAGCAAATGCCGTTGTGTAGGCAGCAATAGGGATATTTACGTGGGGAAGTGTATTAAGGTTTTCTTGAATATATCTCCACGTTACCCACATGGTGTTTTTATTAATTGGCTGTAAGGAGCAAATTTCAATTCCTGGAGATTGTATAAAATCACAAAATTCTTTAAAGTTATTGAACACTTTAACATAGTTTCTGTCTTCTCTTTGCGCAAACTTGCCCCAAAAAGAATTTAAACAAATTTTTGCTGTGTTACGCCGACCAGAATTTTTACGGATATGGTCTTTGTCTAAAACAATGTTTTAGCTTATCTCATATGCTTTAACAAAATTATCTTTCTCATTTTCGCTTGTACATTTACTTCCCCATCCACTTGCCTCTTGTTTAATTTTCAAAAAGGTGTTGACATAATCTGTAAACAGACCACCTGTCTTTGTAACCGGGTCATACACAGTGTAGTCATATTTCCAAACCTCAAAAATTCTTTTTATTTGATACCCTTTTTTCACAGCTAAGGCTACTTCAGGTATAACCCACACACCGATAATTTCTCTTTCTTTTTCATCGTGACAGCAAACAGAAATTTTGTTTTCATCTGCACATTTTTTGCAGAGGGTAAAATACAATTTTTTATTAGTTTTAAAAGGTAGTACTGGTAAAAATAAATTAGAGGGCGGAATAACAGAGCACATAATAAAGCCATGCATTAACAGTATTTCTGATACTGCAGGCATATCACAGTTTCGAAATATTGTGGGGTGACCGATAGGGTAGGGCGAATATTTATTAATATATGGATACAAGCTTGTGAAATCTAAATACCGTATTACCTCATCCTCTTTTACCTTGTGGTACAGCTTAAAAACTTCTGTGCGTCCACCAAAAACAGCGCGGCGTGGATTAAGCGGTAGAGGGATATTTGCAACACGATCATTTAATTTTTGTCTACATCTGGATTCGTTTTTAAAAATTGTCTGAATTCACATTCCCACATGTATACTAGATTGTAACCCAATCGCTTAATTGTGTCAATTCTTTTAAGAGTGCTCTCAAATCTTTGACTCATAGTCTCGATCTTTTGGGCGACACTATTAGTTATCTCTTGAATTTTAAAGCAGTTTATACATCCATGATAGAAGCAGCCAAAAAATTCATAAACAGTATTTGTTTTTGAATTAAACCCATCTACTTGTAATCCGCCTTTTTCTAACTTCACCTCCCCTTTATTATGTGCCGACAAAATCTCTTGATTAGTTTTTAGACTCTCCCAAATAAGCCATTTTGTGGCAATAAGCGAATGATTTTGAGATTTATAATAACCATTCTTAGGCATTATACCCAACGTATTATTTTTAAGGTAGTTTTTCCGGAAAACAAGCATGCAGGTTGACGCAATAGTCAAAGCTTCTGTAAAAGGATTGACTTGCGTTATATCAAGAAACTCTTGCATAAATCGGGTGCACCCCAAACGTAAAATGCTAACATCGTTCACACAATATTTTAACAGTTCTTCTCGGTTGTTAAAGGTTCCCCTAGATACGGTACTATACCATTCTAAAAACCTTTCTCTTTCCTTTATCTTCATGGCCGAGCATCCATATAGCTCGGGGGGAGGGTAGCTACCAATGTAGTCAATATTTTCAACGATGTTAAAGTGATAAGGATAATAACCCTTGTCGTGATCTTCAATATCAAAAACGTTGGGAAAGCTAGAAAGGGGAAATGCCAGAAAATTTAAAGAGTCGATAAATATTAAGTTCTCGCATTCCATTTTCATTATTTTAGAACCGTTCATTATAGGCTCTATTTTTAAATTTCTATCTAGCAGCTCAGAAATAACAAAGTGTCCATCATATCCCTGCAGGTTATGTGCAATGCAGTACACATTAGACACAAAAGGCCGGGGGGCCAGACAGTAATCTAGAAAATTTTTTACAACGTTTGACCCATTACTGTATTTAAAGACATGTTGCCTATCGCCGCAAACCTCACATTTTTCTTAATGTCGGGGTTTCTGTAGCAGTTATGGCATATTTGCTGTGCAACAATTAAATTCACAATATGCAAATAAGATGCGGTGCTATTTTCACATAAGGTATTCTGAGTACTTTCGCAATCAAAAAAGATTATTAAAAACTTTTTATGGAAACTTCCTCTATACTATATAGCAATTGCTATTTGCTATATAGCAAAGATGTTCTTGTGGAACAATTTTATAACAGATCTTACAAAAATATTCATTGCAAGTATGTTCTTTTAATTCTCTTTTTGTAAGGATAAGAAATTTACTACAAAATTTGCATATTTTAAAAGTGTCGCACACACTTTTACTTTGAACTTTATTTTGAGTGTGGTTCAGAAAACACACATCGCCTCTAAACATACGATTACAGTTTTCACATCCTCTGACTTTTTCAACGAAATCGCACGGTGGATAAGCGTGACAATATCGACACTTTGCCTCGCATTTATGCAATTGCACGCTTGTTAACCTGTCACAGAAAGAACAGGCATACTTTTTATTAAAAAAGCCTGTTAACGATTTAATTACATAAAAATGTTTTAACGTCTCTGAGTAATAAAGAAAAATTTTTTTCGCTATATCGCTTTCAATAGGCAGCTTAAAAAGAATCGAGTCTGTATTTCTCAAGTTATCGAAAACAATAATTTGATAATTTTTCAAAAATTTTTGAAATTTGTAAATATCTTTTACACTACACCCCTCATCGGTAACAACGACCTTTGAATTTTTACACAGAGCTGGTGCTAGCTTATCTAGTGATGCGATAGTAGACAGACTACTTCGATTATTGAAATGTTCTGATGTCATTTCAATCCCAAAGCAAATACTTCGAGGAAGACAGTTTACATCATTATCCTTACCAACATCTATTACACTTGTTTTTCGAGACAAAATCACACTTTCTTCCATACGTCTAGGATCTATTTTACCTCCCGCAAAAGGAAAATTAACGATATCTGCATCCAGCTGCAGGACATCATCGGAAAGAAAAACAGCATTGGACTGGTTAATATTCGAGGTCAATTCTATTATATGTTTACCGGATAATTGGTCAATAGACCTAAGACTACACCAGATGGGTTTAACATGAGGTGAATTTGGGAGTAATAGCGAGAAGCTAACTTTGCTACCTCTCGCACAATTTGTCGTCAGATCTTTAAGCACATTGTCAAACACTTTTTCTAAAACTTTCAAGGGGTCTTGGTCAACAGCAGAAAAACCTTGTAACTGAAAGTTCATTTTTACACCTTTTGTTTTAAACTTTCTAAAATAGGTTAGCTGTTTTGATAACAATTTATAACCACCTCCGTACTGACACAATTGATTTTGCTCAAAATCTGTATTTTTAGTTTTGCAAGCACCAGAGTTACTACTCTCGCCTAAATTGAACAAATCAATAGCGCTCCCAGACGCCCCGTTGTTAATTTCACAGACCGCGGAATTATTATCTTCACCTGTATCTAGGTGATCAATGGCACTCTTTAACACACTATTTGAAAGAGGTGTATTATATAAAATTGAAAATTTTGTTAGCAAACTTAATAAACAAAATTTTTCACGGTCCGAAAATAGCACCTTTTCTTTTTTCACCACCTTTATAGAGGCGTTTAAAGCGGACAAGAAAATTTCCGAATTTAGACCTAGCGCGCTTTTTAAATACGCAATTATCTCTTCGGACTTCATTTTTATTTTTCTTTTATACCCTCCTTAACCTAGCTAGAATTTTTCTTTTACGTAAATACCACTCGGTAAAATCTACGGTGTCTTCTTGCTCAGGGTCCCTCTCTTCTCTGGCGCTCGTTAATGGCGTGGGCACCTCTGCCACAACCTGGGGTTTTTCGTCAGCGGGGGTAGACTCCTTATTGTCTGCGATCACCATCAGCGTAGGTACCCTTGAAAAGAGAAAAAATATATTAAGAAGAAAGGCTATCATAGCGACTTGGACAAGCTCGATCTTTATAAACACCCTTCTCTTTTTATGCGTTAATTGTGCTAAATGCTCCACCGCATTACTTTAAAAGTGCACAAGAAAAACACAAAAAGAGAGCTGAATGTACTTACATTTTAACTTTTTAAATGTCTAAGAACTTAAAACCTTTTTTCGGTAAACACTTTTAAAATGTCTCGCACAGCTTTAAAACTTTTTAACATCAACCAATGACTGTTTTCCTTGCAACTTCGTTTTCGACTTTTATACATTTTCCATTAGAGCCAAAAAGACCACTTAAAAGTATAACATTTTCACTAACAACACATAACCATTATTCACCGTCCTTTATCGAAGAGAAATCGACTATAAATCAGCTATAAAACAAGAGCAAAACTTTAGCCTAGACGGCAATATTGCTATATAGATTAATAGCGCCACAACGTTGTTAACAAAATTTACTTTAAATTGCACCCTACAGATAATCTACGTCTAAGACTGCTTTTGAAAACCGCAACAAAGTTGTAAACGTGTTTAACCCAGGTAATGGCATCACTAGAATAACGCCATACATAATTAACTTTCTATTTCATCCTGGTAATAAATCTACCTTTTAACCGCGTCTGTTTAAAAGTTTTTTGAACTGAGGAGCTAAACCGTATATAAGTCCAGGCCTTCTTTAACAGATCTCAAACAATTTTACAACATTAGCGGCTTTACCTTACTGGCAAGGAAAACTTCTGGCAAGCAATGGTAAGTGTGAAAAATATTCTTCTTCGTTGCAGAAAAGTATTAGTTAATATTATTTTTACAGAACACATTTGAGCTGCTGCAGAGTGTGTCGGAAAACAGCTTCGATACTCTGGTGCCAATCACGGACCTGGAGCTGGGAAAGGAGTACCAGGTTAAGGCCTTTAAATTGGTAAAAACGCAATACGGACTTCGCGTCACAACGCATTTTGTGAACAACACGTATGTGTTTTTACCACCTCGTTTTGCTGAAAAAATTAAAAACCAGAGGCAGATTGAGGATCTTAACCAACATGTAGGATGTTACATGGTCTTTGACGGTAAAGACGAATCCCGAGGAGGGTTTTTGAAAATTACATTCGCGAAACACGATTAGAAAAGAATAACGATCTTTGTAAAGCCCACTTGTGTCAATCAACAAAATCATAAAACAAAATTAAAAAACACTTTATTTGTGTTTATTTAAAATTATTCAATGCTTTTTGTTTTATTTTACCTTTATTTTCCCCGGCTCTTTATCAGCCGTCGTACGCACAAGCGCCAGGCCATCGGTACTTGTTCATTTTGCTTCAGCCAGCAGCTTTGCATTTATGTATTACCAGGCGATCAGACGCGATCTTGGCAGATCCAAACAAGCACCGCAATTTCTTATTCACCTGCAATCCACATATATCATTCACGCTAGAAATTATCTAACTTGCTAGCCAAATTTTTTTTTCATTCTTTTACCTAACTCACATTTGCGGCATACACAGCATCAGGCTCACTGACTGCGGCAGGTCATCATCTTTCTTTCTGCGCCAGCAACTTTTTCTTTCTTTGCCTTTGTTTTCAGGCCGTTTTTTCACTTTCTACCCGACCGAGGCACGTGACAGCATCACGACTTTGTTTACCTTTGCTTTATTTCTCAAAAGCAACTTACCCGCTCTTTCGCCCGATCATTTCACAGGCACGATCACTTTGTCCCCTCGGCCTCCTGCCTTTTTGTTCTTGCCATCAAGAAAACTCGTATTGCACACCTACTTGCACTCACTAGCCACAGCCATGCTAGCAACTTCTCCTTTTCCAAAACCAGTTATTGTCTCCCGTCCTTCCCACAAACAGCACCAGCTATCCCCCTCTAACCAGCCATCCGCCACAACACAACTCGACTTCGACTCAGGTTTTTATTTTTACCTCCCTGTGCTTGCAACAGGGACTTGTCTTTCCCGCTCCCGCATCATACACTTCTTATTAGGCGGTGGGTACCGTCTTGCAGATATTCATACGGACGCCCTTTCCACTGATAGGAAATTTCTTGTCCCGTATGCACCTGGTGGTAAGTAGACGTGAGGTGGACATCTTACTACTAGCGTCAAAAGTACATTCCTCGTATTTAATATAGGCATATCTTTAACATTTCTTTTATTTCTTTCATCCTTATATTTCCGCCGGTCTCTAGAAATATTTAGGACTTGTTCTATGCTGTACCGTAATATTTTCTCATACATATTTTAGTTTTGCAAGTTTTTCACTAAACCATACCCTTTGCCTTCTATGCTTTCAAATTCTTTAGCTTCTTCATTTATGTCTCCTGCTCCTCCAATTTCGACAAAGTCCGCATTATTTATTTGAGCGCCAAAAGTACATTCCTGGTATTTAATATAGGTATCTCTTTAACATTCCTTTTATTTCTTTCATCCTTATATTTCCGCCGGTCTCTAGAAATATTTAGGACTTGTTCTATGCTGTACCGTAATATTTTCTCATACATATTTTAGTTTTGCAAGTTTTTCACTAAACCATACTCTTTGCCTTCTATGCTTTCAAATTCTTCAGCTTCTTCATTTATGTCTCCTGCTCCTCCAATTTCGAAAAAGTCCGCATTATTTAATTGAGCGCCAAAAGTACATTCCTGGTATTTAATATAGGCATCTCTTTAACATTTCTTTTATTTCTTTCATCCTTATATTTCCGCCGGTCTCTAGAAATATTTAGGACTTGTTCTATGCTGTACCGTAATATTTTCTCATACATATTTTAGTTTTGCAAGTTTTTCACTAAACCATACTCTTTGCCTTCTATGCTTTCAAATTCTTCAGCTTCTTCATTTATGTCTCCTGCTCCTCCAATTTCGAAAAAGTCCGCATTATTTAATTGAGCGCCAAAAGTACATTCCTGGTATTTAATATAGGCATCTCTTTAACATTTCTTTTATTTCTTTCATCCTTATATTTCCGTCGGTCTATAGAAATATTTAGGACTTGTTCTATGCTGTACCGTAATATTTTCTCATACATATTTTAGTTTTGGAAGTTTTTCACCTCTCACAGGATTCAGAGGACTCACAGGACTCACAGGACTCAGGACTCAGGACTCACAGGACTCAGGACTCACAGGACTCACAGGACTCACAAGACTCACATGACTCACAGAACTCAGGACTCAGGACTCAGGACTCACAGGACCCACAGGACTCAGGACTCAGGACTCAGGACTCACAGGACTCACAGGACTCACAGGACTCAGGACTCAGGACTCACAGGACTCACAGGACTTACAGGACTCACAGGACTCAGAACTCAGGACTCACAGGACTCACAGGCCGCACAGGACTCTCAGGACTCATAGGACTCACAGGACTCACAGGACTCAGGACTCAGGACTCAGGACTCACAGGACTCACAGGACTCAGGACTCAGGACTCAGGACTCACAGGACTCAGGACTCAGGACTCAGGACTCACAGGACTCACAGGAATCACAGGACTCAGGACTCAGGACTCACAGGAATCAGGTCTCAGTTCTCAGGACTCACAGGACTCACAGGACTCACAGGACTTTCAGGACTCAGGACTCATGACTCAGGACTCAGGACTCAGGACTCAGGACTCACAGGACTCACAGGACTCAGGACTCAGGACTCACAGGACTCAGGACTCAGGACTCAGGACTCACAGGACTCACAGGACTCACAGGACTCAGGACTCAGGACTCACAGGACTCAGGACTCAGGACTCACAGGACTCACAGGACTCAGGACTCAGGACTCAGGAAACACAGGACTCAGGACTCAGGACTAACAGGACTCACAGGACTCAGGTCTCAGTTCTCAGGACTCACAGGACTCACAGGACTCAGGACTCAGGACTCAGGACTCAGGACTCACAGGACTCACAGGACTCAGGACTCAGGACTCACAGGACTCAGGACTCAGGACTCAGGACTCACAGGACTCACAGGACTCACAGGACTCAGGACTCAGGACTCACAGGACTCAGGACTCACAGGACTCACAGGACTCAGGACTTAGGACTCAGGACTCACAGGACTCAGGACTCAGGACTCACAGGTCTTCCAGGACTCACAGGACTCAGGACTCAGGACTCACAGGACTCACAGGACTCACAGGACTCACAGGACTCAGGACTCAGAACTCAGGACTCATAGAGCTCAGGACTCAGGATTCAAGACTCACAGGACTCACAGGACTCACAGGAATTACAGGACTCAGGACTCAGGACTCACAGGACTCAGTTCTCAGGACTCACAGGACTCACAGGACTCACAGGACTCACAGGACTCAGGACTCAGGACTCAGGACTCACAGGACTCAGGACTCAGGACTCACAGGACTCAGGACTCACAGGACTCACAGGACTTAGGACTCAGGACTCAGGAAACACAGGACTCAGGACTCAAGACTCAGGACTCAGGATTCAGGACTCAGGACTCAGGACTCAGGACTCAGGACTCACAGGACTCACAGGACTCACAGGACTCAGGACTCAGCATTCACAGGACTCACAGGACTCAGGACTCAGGACTTCCAGAACTCACAGGACTTACAGGACTCACAGGACTCACAGGACTCAGGACTCAGGACTCACAGGACTCACAGGACTCACATCACTCAGGACTCAGTACTCAGGACTCACAGGACTCACAGGACTCACAGGACTCAGGACTCACAGGACTCACAGGACTCACAGGACTCACAGGACTCACAGGACTCAGGACTCAGGACTCAGGACTCAGGACTCAGGACTACGGACTCAGGACTCAGGACTCACAGGACTCAGGACTCACAGGACTCACAGGACTCACAAGACTCACAGGACTCACAGCACTCAGGACTCAGGACTCAGGACTCAGGACTCACAGGACTCACAGGACTCAGGACTCAGGACTCACAGGACTCACAGGACTCACAGGACCCACAGGACTCACAGGACTCACAGGACTTAGGACTCAGGACTCACAGGACTCACAGGACTGAATGAATAAAGAAAAAAGAAAATACGAACAACAAAAGGATGAATGCAACAAAGAGCTAGATAAGTAGAACAATTTTAGGTTTAACAAATAAAAATATTCTTTTGCCTATATTATTTTAAATTATATTATTAAATAATATATTATATAATATTATATTAGGTCCGCAACTAAGTTCCCGCTGTTTTTCAATAGATGGCTCCAGTAGTAAGAGTTGGTCGATTATAGCATTACTAAAACGTCATGAACCAAGCTTAGACATATGGTAAGCAAGCCGCTTTGATACATTTGTGATTTTGTTTTTGTAACATATACTTTTGGTTGTGTGAAAATGTCTGATTATGTGCCAAATAATCGTCATTTGCGGGAAAGTGTTGCTTTTCGTTTTTCATTCGAAGAAAACGGCGGCTCAAGCGCATCGAGAACTCCAAAAAGTTTACGGAGATGCTGCTCTAAGTGCAACAACGTGCCGTGATTGGTTCCGTCGCTTCAAAGATGGTGATTTTGATGTTGACGACCGTTCGCGTGAAGGAAGGCCGAAAATCTTCGAAAACGCTGAAAAGACGTTGAAACCGAACGAAACGATCACTGGGGAACGGTATCGAACTCAATTGGTGCGATTGAGCCGAGTACTGCGCGAAAAGCGGCCACAATACGATCAGGGTACGAAAAAGTGATTTTACAGCACGACAACGATCGGCCTCACGTTGCCAAACCCGTCAAAACCTACTTAAAAACACTCAAATGGGAAGTCCTACCCCACCCGCTATATTCCCCAGATATTGCGCCGTCCGATTATCACTTATTCCGTTCGATGGCACATGCTCTGACTAATCAGGAGTTCCGTTCATATGACGACATCGTAAATTGGCTTGATTCATGGATAACCTCAAAAGACGAACACTTCTACCGTGACGGTATTCGAGCTCTGCCAGAAAGATGGGAAAAGGTTGTCGCTAGCGATGGGCAGTACTTTGATTAACTCATTTGTAACCAATTTTTCATAATAAAGTTTTATATTCATAAAAAAAAACAGCGAGAACTTAGTTGCGGACCTAATATATATAATTATTAAATTGTAAAACGTTAACCCGTACGCTATTTTCCACTCGCGTATATTTTATCCTCTGAAATTTTGTATTCTGGCGATCTTTCTTTGTGGAATAAAAGCTGCTCGTTAAGGCAGCCCTTACAATAAAAGAAATTAAATAAAATGGAACGCGGGGATGTTCCAGCTAATGTAGTGTCTGGCGATTTGATACCAGTTGTTGAGAATCTGCCGGCAGTAACAGCAATTGCGGTGAATGCACCACCTTTTTGGAAAACGACACCAAATTTCTGGTTCCAACGATTGGAAGCACAATTTGAATTATCGCGAACAACATCTCAATCGACAAAGTTCAACCATGTTCTCTCCTCGTTGGATGAGGATTTAATTAGAATAATAAGTGATATATTACAAAGTCCAGATCCGCAATACCCGTACTCGCAATTGAAAGAGGCCTTAATATCACGCCTTACACCTAGCGAGACCGCTAAATTAAACCAGCTTCTTGGGGACATTGTGATGGGCGACCGGTCACCCTCACAGTTTCTCCGGGAGATGAAGGATTTGTCCAATGGTAGTCTGAGTGATGAGGTGTTGAAGACTCTCTGGATGCAGAGGCTACCAGATAGTATGAGAGCCATATTGTCTTGTTCAACGGGCACATTGACCGATATAGCTAGTTGTGCCGATAAGATTTTTGAAGTGAACAATATACATTCAATTCTAGCTTATTCTCCCCAACAGTCTGATAATGCTATATTGCTGAATTTGACGACGCAATTTCAGCAACTTGCCAAGCAGGTTCAAGATCTTTCTTTAGACTTGAATTCTTTCACAACACGTACTTCTGTACCAAATTATTGTAACTGTAGGCATTCGAGTAGATCATCAAGTCATTCCTCGAATAATTCACACAGCAATCGTTATCGCAATGGATCTAAAAATAAATTTTACCGTGACACGCCTAAATCTCGAGAACATCCTGATTGGTGCTGGTATCATGCAAATTTTCTGGATAAGGCTGATAAATGTGTATTACCTTGTACTTTTAAAACTTCATATTCTTTAGAAAAAGGAGACGCTTCTCATTAATGGCGACTAGTGAGTCCAGCGTATATACTAGTCGTCTACATATTTTTGATAAGACATCACGGAAAGAATATTTAATCGATACTGGAGCTGACATATCCGTTATACCAACTCCATTAGGAAGTAAACTCATTCCAACTACTCTTCGTCTGTCGGCAGCTAACTCTTCTACCATCAATGCTTACGGTAAACAAATTCTTACGTTAGATTTAGGTCTTCGACGAAATTTCCAATGGCAATTTTTAATCGCCGACATTACCAAACCCATATTAGGCGCAGACTTCCTGTTCCACTATGGCTTGATAGTCGACCTTGCCAAGAGATTAATTCTAGATCCATTAACAAATTTAACCAGTAACGGAAAAATTATAAAAGGCCAGTTTCAAACACTTTCGGTTGTGATAGAGCCAACTATTAATCAACACGTTCATAAATTACTTAAACAATTTCAAAGTGTTACGATGGATACCACTTTCACTAAACCCGTTAAGCATTTGGTAACACATCAAATTAAAACAATTGGACAACCAATCTTCTCTAAAGTTAGAAGACTTTCTCCTGAAAAATTGGCAGTAGCCAAAAAGGAATTTGAGTTCTTATTAAGTCAGGCTATCTGCAGACCCTCAAATAGCTGTTGGTCTTCACCTTTACATATGGTTCTTAAAAGTAATGGTAAATGGAGACCTATCGACCTTATCAACGTCTAAATGCCATTACGATACCAGATCGTCATCCTATTCCACATATACATGATTTTACTTTCCATCTCCAAAATTGTAGCATATTTTCAACTTTAGATTTAGCAAAGGTATATCATCAAATTCCTGTTGAACCTGAAGACATACCCAAAACGGCGATTTGCACATCTTTCGGGTTATTTGAATTCCCTAGGATGACCTTTGGCCTTTTTAATGCAGCACAAATTTTTCAGAGGTTCATTCACTCCGTACTGCAAGACTTATCGTTCTGTTTCACTTATGTAGATGATGTGCTAGTGGTTTCTCATTCAGAATCAGAGCACCTAGAACATTTAGAGCAAATTTTTCGGTGATTTCAAAATCATGGATTAATAATCAACATCGAGAAATGTAACTTCCTGAAAACAGAAGTAAAGTTTCTTGGTCACATTATTAATAGCAAGGGTATCAGACCATCAAATGAAAAGGTCCAAGCTATAGAAAACTTCGTTCGACCTTCAAACGTAAAAGAGTTGAGACGATTCTTAGGTATGATAAACTTTAATCGCAGATTTTTACCGCATGCTGCACACAATCAGCTTCTATTAAATCAATATCTCACAGGAGATAAGAAAGACGATAAAAAGAAAATTATGTGGAATACAGAAACTATTGACGCCTTTGAAAAGGTTAAATCACAGTTGTCTCAAGTCGCACTTTTAGCTTTCCCTAACAATGATAGCCAGCTAGCGTTATTTGTAGACGCATCTGATACGGCCTTAGGGGCAGCATTAAACCAACTGGTAAATAATACGTGGCAACTTCTAGGTTTTTTTTTCAGTGAAATTAACAGATACACAAAAGAGATATAGTGCATATGACCGGAAATGAATGAGAAGGCACTTAAAGATCACCTTATAATTTTCAAATTATTTTTAACATAAAAAACGTTATTGTGGCTTAAATATAAAAGCTAGATGTATCGTGTCGCTGGCTTGTTTTTAGATCTACTGATAACTAATATTTTTGTAGTACATATTCTCACGTATATCCAACCACGCACGACGATAAAGCAGCTAAGAAGCGTTTTTTATTCCGACTTGATTTACAAATATTGACACTTACAACTTATTTTTATCAGAATAAAATATGTGTAGCCCATATTACTCAGGGATAGTGTAGCTTTCTATTAGCGTGACAAATTTTAGAATCAGTTCAGTAATTCCAGTCGTTCCAGACATTACCCCTAAATAAAAACAAACAAATTTAATCTCTTTATAATATTAGTATAGATAAATATTAAAAACTGTACTAAAAGTACTAACTAGTACTAAAAGTGTGGAGCAAAAGAGATGCATAATGATATAGCAGAATAATATAAAACATTTATGGCATGGCCACACGCCACGCTGCCGTGCCGAACTGTCCAAAAAGGGTTAAATATACTAACACACTCGTTTTTAATGATTATAATGTTTAAGCAGTCCATAGTTATATATATTTCTTTAAAATAACTGTAAATTATTATTATTTATAGGACTTGATCCGTGAAAAACAAAATCATATTGAACAGCTAATGATAGAAAGAGAATTAGACCGTGAAGATGCTCAAAATCAGGCGCATACTTTTCAGAAAACAATTTCAGAGGTAAGCTATTTTTGTTACTTTTCTAAAACGTATATTTAATTTGGTGTTACAAAATAAAACATTTACGGAAATAGTCGAAGTCTAATGAGTTTGGACGATGGGCACAATTGGTGCAGCGTAGAGACAGTGATTTAGCAGATTTACGATGAGAATTCCGTGGATGGAGTGGCAATCATGAAGAGCACTGTGTTTTACATGACGTCTTCGGCCAACATTAAGCATTAATCAACTTTTAAATTTGGTGCTACAAAGTAAATTTTTATAAAAACTTTGTAGTACTGTGTATTTGCGCTAACATAAACTAATTAATATCCAGTTACGTTCATGTAAGCAATTGTTCAAGTTATATACATATGTATAAACAAAAAATATACAATTTTTGCTCAATTGACACCTCCACACATTTATACGGCAATTATAATTATACATATAATAAATTTGGAACTTCATAAGGAACTTTTCCGTACAACTAGTGTGCAATGGAGGGCAAAATATGAACAAAATTTCTCATGTTGGAATTCATGCGCTTCGACATGAGATTTATCATATGTTTTACAGTTATTTTGCTGGAATTTTTTAGCAGCCTACACAGGAATCAAATATTTACGTTATCATTTAGAGGGCAGACAATTCACACTTTTCACGGACCACAAACCTTTAACTTACGCACTTAAACAAAAACCCGAAAAAGCTACACCAAGACAATTCAGACACTTAGACTTCATAGGACAATTTACCACAGATATCAGACACATTTCAGGAAAAGACAATGTTGTAGCAGACACATTATCCAGAGTAGAGGAGCTACACATTCCACCATCCATAGATTATGAAGCTATGGCTGTCGCACAACAGAACGATACACAACTTACTACACTACTGGACAGTTCTTCACATAAAATTTCAAAGTTTCCTATTTTAGGAAGCGACATGCAAATTTTTTGTGAACATTCGACCCTTAAAGTCAGACCTTATATACAAATACAAAATGATTACAAAGAAATACTTCTGGCCTTCAATGAATACGGACATAAACAATTGGAGTAGAGCGTGTTTAGCTTGCCAAAAAGGCAAGATCTCTCGTCATGTTAAAATTCCTTTTAGTTCTTTTCCTTTAACGTCAAGTCGTTTCGAAATAATTCATTTGGATTTAATCGGCCCACTTCCACCTTCTCAAGGTTTTAGGTATTGTCTTACAATCATCGACCGTTTTACTCGTTGGTCTGAGGCAATTCCGTTAGTAAACATAACAGCTGAATCTTGCGCAACCGCACTCTACCGTGAATGGATTATCAGGTATGGGGTACCCAAAATTATTGTAACGGATCAAGGAAGACAGTTTGAGTCAAATCTGTTCAGCGAATTATCCAAAATTTTAGGTTTCAAACACAATCGGACAACTCCGTACCACCCACAGTCAAATGGTTTTATTGAGCGTTGGCACAGAACCCTTAAAACAGCAATTAAGGTGTATCACAACGATAGTTGGTCACTCATACTACCTGCGGTACTATTAGGTTTACGTACTGCGTTCAGGGAGGACTTCAACGCAACACCAGCGGAATTACTTTACGGTCAAACCATCAGACTCCCTGGCGATTTCCTCGATAAAAATTCGCAATATGTACCACAAAGTAACTTTGTGAATAATTTGCGGGATATATTCAATAAGATTAAGCCTACACCGGCTACAAACCACGCGAAACCAAAATTTTTTAAATTCAAAGAGTTGGATACTTGTACACACGTTTTCGTCCGGAATGATTCCTCTAGGACACCTTTTCAAAATTGTTATGATGGACCATTTCGGGTTGTTTGTAGAAAGGAAAGTTTTTTTATAGTCAAAATTAAAAACAAGGAAGTTAATATATCACTTAATCGTTTGAAGCCTTGTTTCCAAACAGTAATAAAAGAACAGGAGCAACCAAATCCAGCCAAGGAGAAAATATACCGTACTAACTCAGAACACATTCCGGACCAGCCAGTGTCAGTCCGAACCACCGATGTTAGTCATTGCCCAGAGTCAATGAAAATTCACACTTATCAAAATTCCATAATAACACTACCATCACATTTCAAGAAAAAGAAACAAGTAAAATTCAAATTTTAGCAAAAAAATCGATATGGAATTAGAAGATTTAACGCGTTCCCGTGGTATCGCTGGGAAGGGGGTGTGTGGCCACCCGGGTTACAGCCGGAGTAGTTTTTAACTGGTTTTCGGTTGAAAAAGATATTTTGGTATAGTGAATAGAAAATTTAAGGGTCTTGTAATCGCAGGACTCGCAGGACTAACAGGACTCACAGGGCTCAAGACTCAGGACTCACAGAACTCACAGGACTCAGGACTCACAGGACTCAGGACTCGCAGGACTCACAGGACTCACAGGACTCACAGGATTCAAGACTCAGGACTCACAGGACTCAGGACTCAGACTCAGGACTCAGGACTCAGGACTCAGACTCAGACTCAGGAATCAGGACTCAGGACTCAGGACTCACAGGACTCACAGGACTCAGGACTCGCAGGACTCACAGGTCTCACTGGACTCACAGGACTCAGGACTCAGGACTCAGGACTCAGACTCAGACTCAGAATCAGGACTCAGGACTCAGGACTCAGGACTCACAGTACTCACAGGACTAACAGGACTTAGGACTCACAGGACTCACAGGACTCACAGGACTCACAGGACTCAGGACTCAGGACTCACAGGACTTAGGACTCAGGACTCACAGGACTCACAGGACTCAGGACTCAGACTCAGGACTCAGACTCAGACTCAGGAATCAGGACTCAGGACTCAGGACTCACAGGACTCACAGGACTCACAGGACTCACAGGACTCACAAGACTAACAGGACTCACAGGACTCACAGGACTCAGGACTCAGGACTCAGGACTCACAGGACTCAGGACTCAGGACTCAGGACTCAGGACTCAGGACTCAGGACTCAGAACTGAGGACTCAGGACTCAGGACTCAGGACTCACAGTACTCACAGGACTCACAGGACTTAGGACTCACAGGACTCACAGGACTCACAGGACTTAGGACTCAGGACTCACAGGACTCACAGGACTCAGGACTCAGACTCAGGACTCAGACTCAGACTCAGGAATCAGGACTCAGGACTCAGGACTCACAGGACTCAGAACTCAGGACTAACAGGACTCAGGACTCACAGGACTCAGGACTCAGACTCAGACTCAGACTCAAGACTCAGGACTCAGGACTCAGGACTCAGGACTCAGGACTCAGGACTCAGGACTCAGGACTCAGGACTCACAGGACTCACAGGACTCAGGACTCACAGGACTCACAGGACTCACAGGACTCACAGGACTCAGGACTCACAGGACTCAGTACTCACAGGACTCACAGGACTCAGGACTCAGACTCAGGACTCAGGACTCAGACTCAGACTCAGGAATCAGGACTCAGGACTCAGGACTCATAGGACTCACAGGACTCACAGGACTCACAGGACTCATAGGACTCACAGGACTCAAAGGACTCACAGGACTCATACGACTCACAGGACTCACAGGAACATCCCTCTCCAGCTATTCCGTCGACCACTCCCCCCCCGTCTTCCTCTCCTCCAATTTCTAATAAACCCTCCTTCATTGACCCTCTTCTACCTCCTGTTGTCAAGCTTACCATGCAGTCGGCTGAATCGCCGGACAGCCGATATCTGCTATCTCGTCTACGTGAGCACAGAATCTACGAAAATGTTCGTCTATATCTGGCTTACCTTCACGACAAGGCCGACTAGATCTGCATTGACGGCAAAACAAAAGCCAATGTTATGATATCCATTCATCAGGAAGGGCTTCCAACTGACCCCGCTGTCCTGCGCCATCTATTCTTCAAATTCCACACAGCCTTCAATATTCCCCCACAGAAGTCTCCGAAGACCTTTCTACTTACGCATCTTACGTTAGTTCTAAGCGTATTTCCCATCTGCAAAAATCCCGTACTGATTCGAAAAATTACTTTTGTTCCTAACCCTTCTGGCGGCTCCTTCCCTCGTACTTGCTCTTCCCTGCCCAATAACAGACACCTGTTAAATTGCATCACCCTTTATTACCAAAATGTCAGAGGGCTGCGCTCTAAAACCCGTAATATCTTCCTGAAGTCCCAATCCCGATGTGTTTGCTCTCACAGAAACTAATTTAACTCCAGGCTTCAATAACAATGAACTATTCTCGTCTGATTTCTGCGTCTTTCGCGCCGATGGTAGTTTAAGCGAATCCGAAACTTCCGGTCGTGGTGTTCTACTCGCGGATCACAATCGTTTTAGCGCCACCCAAGTTAATTCCCGGGATTCATCTATGTTTGAATCAGTCTCTGTAAAAATACCGCTAAATCGTCGCTCCATTTTCATTCTTTGCTGTTACATTCGTCCCGCGCGGCCTCTCATTGCCTATGAGCACGCAGTTAACGCTATTGACGCCCTATCTGCTCTAGCCAATCCGCTCGATGACATTATAGTCCTCGGTGACTTCAACCTTCCCCGGCTTCTATGGTCTCCCTCCGATGACAATTCCTTTTATTCCCCCGTTAATGCGTCCTCAACTACTGAATCTGTAATTACTGACCACCTCTCTGACGCTGGCTTATGCCAAATCAGCGGTGTTAAAAACCACCTTGGTAGACAGCTCGACTTAATTTTCTCCTCTAACCCTATTGATTCTGTTGTAATTCAAAGCAATCACCTTCTTTCTACTCTTGACCTGCACCATCCTCCACTCTTCCTAACTTTTTTCCTCGAATCATCAAACAACCGCACTAATTCTGAGCCCCTTTTCCGTTACAACTTCCGTAAAACAGACTTCTCTAAGCTAAACTTCCTGCTTAGTAATTCTACCGTCCTTTCAAACTTTAGTGACTGCCAACTACCTATAAACAACCGACTCGCTCTTTTCTACACTGAAATATTTAGTTGCCTGTCCCTTTGTGTACCCTTCGAACCTATAAAGAACCGCTCCTCATCTCCGCCCTGGTATGATAAAGACCTCCGTGCCCTACGCAACAAAAGGAACAAATTGTGGCATACCTACCTCCTTTCAAGGTCTGACTCGGACTACTCTTCATACCTGGTTGTCTCTTCCCTTTTTTCCCAACGTTGTGAATCCCTCTACAATGATTACCTCATTAGCATACAGTCTAAACTAATCTCCGAGCCCAAACAATTCCACAATTTTATTAATATCAAAAGAAAATCAAATGGCTACCCCTCCGTCCTCAAACTCGGTAACTCGTCCTCTTCTAACCCTTCTGTCATCGCTAATCTTTTTGCAGATTTCTGTTGTTTCCATTGCCATTGATCCGTCTCTTGTTGCCAATAAAATCCGTTCTCTCGCCGATGACTTTGATCCCGGCCCTGATGGGATTCCCGCCATTATTTTAAAGGAATGTGCTACCCATTTCATTAATCCACTAACCAATCTTTTCTCACTTTCCCTATCTGAGGGCACATTTCCCAATTTTTGGAAAGATTCCTATATCACCCCAATCCACAAAAAAGGCTGCAAGGGCGACATATCGAACTATCGTCCAATAGCTAAACTATCATGCATCCCTAAACTCTTCGAAAGCCTTATCTATGATTCCATGTCCTTCCACTCTAAGTCCATTTTGTCTTCATCTCAACATGGATTCCTCAACTTAACGAGCTTTGTGTCTAGCACCTTACAAGCAATGGAAAACGGGGTAGAAGTTGATGTCGTTGCCACCGATTTTAGCAAAGCTTTCGATAAAATCTCCCACCAAATCATTGTCCTTAAATTAAATTATCTTGGCTTCCCACCCCGCCTCATCTCGTGGATTAAATGTTATCTTAGTAACCGCCGTTACAGGGTTCGTTTTGATTCCACGATTTCAAACCCATTCATATCCCATTCCGGCGTCCCGCAGGGCAGTCACCTTGGTCCTCTAATTTTTATACTACCCATAAACGATGTTGAGAAGGTTATCACTCACTCCGAAATTTTGATTTATGCTGATGACATGAAAATCTTCAAACAACTCACCAACACATCTGACTTTACCCTACTTCAAAACGACTTGAGCAGTTTCTCCATTTGGTGCTTAAAAAACTTCCTCGATCTCAATGTATCTAAATGCCAATCGATCACTTTCTCCCGTAAACGCGCCCCACCTCTCCTAGAACCTACGTTCTCTCAGGCGAACTGATTCCATCTGTTAATTCCCTCCGTGACCTGGGTGTTATCTGCGACAGTGAGCTCAACTTCCGTTCCCATATTGATCACATCGTAAATAGAGCCAACTCAACCCTAGGCTTTGTAAAACGTTGGTCTAAGGAATTTTCTGACCCTTATGTCACCAAATCACTTTACATCTTCTTCGTTAGGCCACTTCTAGAGTATGCCTGCCAGGTCTGGTGCCCCTCCCAATCCACCCTCATTAACAGAATCGAAGCAGTTCAGCGTAGATTTCTCCGCTTTGCGTTGCGTGACCTTCCTGGACTGATACCTTCAACCTTCCTCCGTATGAAAGTCGGCTAAAACTAATTAACCTCCAGCCGCTTGCCCTTCGTCGCACAGTGGGGTAGAATCCCAAAAAGCTGGCCAAAAATCAAATTTTTGAGTTGTGTATATTCGTCTATATACGTTCAGATCTTGTTTAGGGATAGTCCATAATTCCGGACCGGGCAGGTAAATACCTGCTCTAGGGTTGCCTCGACATTAGTCGACATTCAGCCTCCGTTGAGTACGCACGAAAAAAGTGTGCGCGTGGAAGAAGTCTTTCCTGTTTGAAGTGCTGCGAAACTGAGGAAACTAGTTCAATTCGAATTCGGTAAAATGGATTCAATTTCTGGAGGTATGTAGAATTTATACTTATGCACAATTATTGCTCATTTTGTGTTTGTGATATTTAAATCTCGCGACAAGTATGTAGTATATTTTTTTTATATTTATATAAAATCGATTTTCTAATAGAGTTTTAAAAAAATATCCGCGGTTATCTGTCTTGTTTCGACAAGGAACTGATAGTGTGCAATGTTAAATATAACATATTAAAAAACTGGCTGCAGCCGACTGCAGCCTTAGTAGTGAGACTAATTTTTATGGAAAAACGCGTGGCGCGACATTAAGGGGGTATTCTCATGTGAACGAATAAATTTTATCTCTTTTTAGGGAATCGAAAAAAAAATCGAATGGAATATTGTTCAGTAGGTCTGTCGCTATCGTCCCTACTAAAATTAATCAATTTCATTAAAAAAAAAAAAAATGGCGGACTGTAGAAAAAAACTTTACAAAAATCTTGGTTTTTTTTGGTACAAATCGTTTAAAAAAAGTAAGTAAATATTTTCAAAAATAAGTAATTCTAGTACGGACGATAACTATTAATGAGTAGAAGAACATATGTAAATTTCAAAGCAATGGGTTGAATAGTTTTTTGTTTAGGCCATGACAGCTTTAGAATAGTATTTTGTGCAACTAGGGTGGAAACTAGCCGATTGCCCACGATCGATGGCAGGGTTAGACGCACGAGCGAAGCGAGTGCGTCTACTGCCATCAAGGGCAATCGGCTAGTTTTCACCCGAGTTGCACACTGTATTTTTCCTCACAAGTGCGGCGGTGGAAGGAGGAGTCCGTGGGAGTGGAACGGGGGGTGCGGGGGGCGGAGCCCCCTGCAAATAAAAAAAAAACAATTTTTGCTGTAATTATCTCTCAAAAAGATATACGAAAGGTTTTTATGATATCTAAGGTACAGATGTTCAAAGCAATATACTATTACACTCACGCCCGGCTTAAATAATTTATTTAGGTACCTGAAAAGCATTAAAAGGATGTTTAACACGTGCGAGTATATAAAAAAAAATGGGATTTCTTGAAGAAACATTCTGAGTGCACGAATCTTAACCAGAGCCGGGCAAACTCGGCTCCTTTGAGTCCCGACTGCTCCTCAGGTAGATTTCTAGAGCTATTGCAAGTGCAAGCGAGAAATGCATACTCCTGTCCAGTGATCAGTGATGGCACATGTACGCACTCCTTCTCATTGCGTTGATCGAGCGACCCAAATGCACTCAGGTATACGGCTCCCATGAAGGATTTCTTGAAGAATTGAATTGAAGAAGAAAGAAAATATTCTGAGTGCATTTCCATTTCAGGTACCCATGTGTTATTCGAAGTCTCGCTTGTGTTCTTTAAAATTACCAGTGGGTTATTCCCAACAGGTTTTACAGTGGGCAATCGGCGTGTTTCCACACGCAAACCCGTGCGGAATAGTAGTGGTTTCCGCGCACGTGTGAGGAAAAATGATATTTCGAGAAATATGCGTTTAAAGTTTCAAGAGCAGAATTTTCGTGGAAAGTTTATATTTACACTAATGAATTTATCATATCAATTTTACAATACTTTTACGATGTTTTTGCTCTAATTTAACTCCTGAATCGTAAGCAATATCCTCGAAAACCAAATTACAAGAGATTTCACTTCATATTTTCAACGTATGAAACATAGTCCGCCATATTGGATCCGCCATTTTGAATTTTGAAAATCTGACCTCAGATTCGTAATCAGCGATCCCAAAAACCCCCCTGGTAACCAGTTTCAGTGAAATTAATAGAAATTCGAATTTTTTTGTCCGCCATATTGGAGCCGCCATTTTGAATTTTGAAAATCTGACTTCGGATTCGTAATCAGAGATCCCAAAAACCCCCGAGTATCCTGTTTCAGTCAAATTAAAAGAAATTCGAATTTTTTGTCGGCCATATTGGAGCCGCCATTTTGAATTTTGAAAATCTGACAACAGATTCGTAATCAGCGACCTAAAAAACCCCCATATAGGTAATTTGGGATTTTTGGCCACAAAATCGGGATTCTGCCCCACTGTGCGTCGTGATATCGCTGATGTTATTTTTATCCACCAAGTCCTAACCGGCTCCATTGACTGTCCCGACTTCCTACACAGTATCTCCCTTAACACTAACCCCCGAAACGTTAGATCCTTTCCCACCTTTCGACTCGATAATCATCGAACTAATTACGGCCACTTCGAGCCCTTCACTAGAATGCTACGGAAAGTCAACAACACAGCAGCCTTCGACTTCCATGTTGACAAAACCTCCCTTAGGCATTCCCTTTACTCCCCCAACCCACCCCTATAATAACCATCTATTTCTGGTCATTTGTTTTAGTTCTTAGTTTAATTTATAGTTTATTGTAAGTCTGTAGCTTGTATTAAGCGAATAAATAAATAAATAAAGAATATAAAATTGCCATGTGCGGTGTTCATTTCATATTCCCGTTCATAAGCGGATTTTATGAAGAAAAATATAATCTGGGGACCGGATACCTAAAAATTATGTTTCGTCGCTATACATTCCCGTAATCTGCGCATTCGGTATATTCAGGAATATAAAGAGATTCCAGAGAGAATCCAAGAAACCAAGCAGCTGTTCTTCAGAGCAATAATATAAAATAAATGTTCTTCAGAGACGGAAATTAACCAGCTAACTTAGAGAGCGAAGTGTTGAGCCACTCCTAGTGGACAAATCGCAACCATGGCGTCCGGCTCGGCCGACGACGCAAACATGTTTTCAGTGCTTTCGCAAATGTTTCCACGTAGATCGGCTCCTAGTACGACCAGTAGCTGCACGGATACAAAAAACCCGCCACTATTGCCTTATCTTCTGAGATTTTTGTATAGGACTCACTCCACAATTATTGAAATTATTTAACAACCGAAGGGGGAGCTCTTTCGCAAATGTTTCCACGTAGATCGGACCCAACTCCCTCAGTTTGACGCGCTTTCCGTTTTTATCAAACTCATATCTGTAGTGTCGGAAGAAAATATAGGGCCTCTGATTATGAAAAGTTGCAACTCTTCGTCCACGGAACTCGGGATCGTGATGGAAAAGGGCACCTAGCATACAGCCTATGTTGATCCTGCTAAAAAACACCCTATCACCTATCGGAAATAGAATCTAAGATTTAGTTTTACGATTTATAATAGCACTTGTATTACACCGTACTTAGCCACCGACTTCGCGGATTCGGTATTGCATTTAGCGTACTCGTGTCTCGCTTTCGAGGCACACACCCCTATCGAAGAGATAAATCTCTTCAGTCTACCCATAAGGGCGGAGGTATGGATCCAAAGGATCTGGAACTTTGCCATCTGCTCTCATAGTAACAATTTCCTCAATGCAAACGCTTTCTAAGTAGTAGTGGACATCTCTACTAGTTAGAGAATATTTCCCGACGATTGAGAACCCTTTGGTAAAACACAGCAATAACTGTTTTCTCGGAAGGAATAAATTGGTTGTAGATCATGCCGCTAGAGTCGAGAAAAGAAATTAACATTGTTTCCCTTCTCTTGGATCGTTCGTTTTCCAGTGACTTAGGACCGTTAATAAGACTCGGATTCTATTCAAAAACTATGCTACGTCTCCAACAATTATCACCATATGCGGTTGTTATCATTTGAAATGTTTCGGAAGCACTTTTCCCTAAATTGAAACAAAATAATCGCGGCTCTTTGATCCATCAAAGGGGTGCTTCATTTTCGATATGCCTAGTAGTAAGACGTCCACCTCCCGTCTACTTACCACCAGGTGCATAAGGGACAAGCTACCTCAAGATCTGCTGGCATCCCACCGGTTGGGTTTTCTGCAAGACGGTACCCACCGCCTGATAAGAAGTGTTTGAGGCGGGAGCGGGAAAGGCAAGTCCCTGTTCCGTGCACCGGGGGGTAAAAATAAAAAGCTGAGTCGAGGTCGAGTTGTGTTGTTGCAGATGGCTGGTTGAAGGGGGAGAGTTGGTGCTGTTTGTGGGAAGGACGGGAGACAATAACTGGTTTTTGGAGCGGGCCAGCTGATAGGATGGCTGTGGCTGGTGGGTGCAAGTAGGTGCGCTATACCTTTTCGATGACAAGAGCAAAGAGGCAGGAGGACGAGCGGGCAAAGTGATCGTGCCTGTGCAATGATCGGGCGATAGAGTGGGCAGGCAGCTTTTGAGAGATAAAAACAAAAGTCGTGATGCTGCCGCGGGCAGAAAGTGAAAAGCCGGCTGAAATCAAAACAAAGAAAAAAGTTGCTGGCCGGAGTTGCAGTTTGAGAACGAAAAACAAGTTCTGCCGTTTGCTATGCACGTGGTCTTGGCTCTTGGCGTACAGCGGGTGATAAAGAGCTGAAAAAAAGATTAAAGCAAAACGACCGGTCGCAGTCAGTGAACCTGGTCTTGTTAGTGACGCGAATGTGTACCACGATGCAGATATTGCGCACGTTTTAATGATTTGTTGATAACAACAACTTTATTCATTTCAATTGAAGTGCAGCACCAAAGAAGAGAAAACCTGCAGCCCGGGGTGTTCAGAAGAGACGGGGGACAAAAACCAGGTAAAATAAAGAATCGCTTTTTGCTTTGCCTGCTGTTCTGGCAGACATGTGCTTTTTGGAGAGCACGTGCGATGCCCACTTGTTTAGTTTTGCATAAGAATTGATCTAGCAAATGAGGAAGACTGTGTCGCTATAAAATTGTATAAAAGGCTGGAGTAAAATTGTGCGGAAACGGTCTTCGGTTGATTTTTAAAGGTGATCTTGCTCTTGTTTTGTTTGGAAATAACGTGCTGTGAATAAAACTTAATTATAAAATGACTTCTGAAGACGTTGTTATTCATTTAAAGTGTGCGGCAAACTTAAGTTCAGATATATTTTTGTCTGCGTTAAATGTATGTATAGACACAGTGAAGAAAAATAACGTAGTATTTTCGGATCGCGAAAAGTTTTCCTTGTTGTTATTGATAACAAAACACTCAATTTTGCGTAATGTGTCTCTAGGTAATAGTGTGCTTAAAAACGCCATTAACTTTCTGAATTCTGGGGGGGAGGCCACTGAACAAAACGCTATTGCTTGTGAAAATATACCTTTGCAGGAAAAACGTGACACAGTGCAAATTATTCAGGGTGGTAGTGGCGTAAACAAAGGCTTCAAATTACTATCAAAGCAGACGTTGTTTTACAAGAGGTTTAATACGGTGGGTGTTAAGCTTGCCTTTAAGTTACAAGATTTTGGTAACATCAGTCAAAATCCTCTCGAGACATTAAAACATGCGTTTGATAATGTGCTTAAAGAGCTGCTGTCAGATTCTGTGGAAGGTAGCAAAATTGGTTTTTCGATTGCGCTACCTAATTCGTCGCACGTAAAACCCATATGGTCTAGCTTTAGGCCTATTGCGGATATATCCGGGGAATAAATTATTGAATTAATTTCCAATGTGATCCAGTCCAGCACAATTTTTCTTTCTGACGAGGCCATGCACTTAATTGCATACATAACCAAATTCCCTTTCGCGGGGGAAGCATGTATTTTAAAGGGGGAAAGTGCGCCAGAACACCCATAGCTTATCTTCAACTGTGTGCAAAGAGAGCGGTCATCATCGTCAGCGGATATTATTCTATCACGGAGATTCGTAAAAAGTCACAGCTAGATAATGTGGAAGCGTCATGTTGAAAATCTGTATATATAATACACATATAATATAAATGTTCACGCACGGCTTCGCTTCATACCGTATTTCATCGTCAAGCTATAATATGGAAAAATTTATCTTGGACATCCAGTTTGTATGCGGAAATAATGGCCAGTATTTTATTAAAGAACTTGCCATACTTGCTGTTGGAACGATCATCCCGGAGGCTAATCATTTCATGCCTCCCTACCCATACCAGGAATTGTCATCGAAGGCAAGACGACAGAACCAGTATGACGTGGAAAATATAAATGGTCTACTTGGGGTGGTGGGGACATCAGCTACAACAACATACCCGAAGTGTTTTCAAGATTTAAAAATGCAACCGTGTATGTAAAAGGGGTAATCAAGGCTTCATTTGTCAGCAAATACTCGCCCACTTCAGAAATCATCGAGCTTGGAGAAATGCCTGGGCTAGGTGAACTTGCAAATTATCAACTTCCTTGCAAAATCCACAATAATGTATCTTTTATTCGTTGTGCTCGACAAAACTGTGTAAATATGTACCTGTATATGTTAATCAATAAAATCATAAAATAAAATTAAAAAACGCTTTATTTGTTTTTATTTAAAAAATTTATTCAATGCTTATTATGTCGAACAGAATATTGGTACTACAGAACAAAGGTATCTCGAAAAAAGCCTAGAATAATTTAGATAGACATAAGAAGTTCTAGACGAAATAAAAAGTCCTCGTCTGACAGCAAAATCACATTTTTGTTTTTACACTTCTCACAATATTGCTTATAGTACTCCTTCACACTTTCGGCGGCATTGTTATTGTGGAACATAACAATCTTGAAGAAATCCTGCATATCAGACAATTTATAGAGCTCGTCAAGGGTCAGCTGAATAGTACCTGTGCCAACGGGGATTGTGTATATCGTCTGAAGCACTTCTTGGTTTGGCGGGAACATGTCTGGAATAACCTCGTCTTTTAGTTTGGATAGATGTTTGTAAACTTCCAGCCATCCAGAGTAAAATGTTGATACAGGCGCGAGACCATGGCGGTGGAAGACTATCTTTGCCTCAAACGAGGTCGTATCAAATCCGAGGACGGCCTTCTGATTATGGTGATGATCCAGATGATATGTATAGTTTAGCAAAAGATTTTCGCCAGGAACCTCTGATCGTTTATTGCCCTTTTTTTGTGTCGATCTAAGTTTTTGCTTTTTCGATTTTGTGTCCATCAACTTAAACTTTTCTGCACACACTCTTCCTGCACTCAGCTGTTTAGACCTTTTAGCTTTAGGTGTTGGTTCCATCTTGAAACGACGACTTATACTTTAACATTAAGTGTGCATCACCATCGCTTCGTATTTATACGCTTATTTTTCGGTATACATAACTGGTTATATCTACACTCACCAGATTTTAAATATTTTTTCAAGTATATTTTGCGATATAAATTCACAACTTTGTTATCATTTAATCTAAAATCATTGAAGGAAAATTGTTTCAGAAAATGTTTTAAAATTTTTCCTTTACACCGAAAATACAGATACACACAGCAATAATGTCCACAGGTAAATGAAAGTGCACCTTGCAATCGTTTTTTACTGTTTACAAACACATCTGAATTTGTATGTAAGAAGTTGCGAAAAAATCTGTTGCTGGGGGGGTTGCCATACGAATCAAAGTATTCTGCAGGACCTTTTTCTGGAATGTAAAATGCAACCCAGTGGGTGCCGCCCTTTCGTGCAGGGTCCGTATTAGCTATGACGCATGCAGGCTTTTTTATTTCTTTTGGTAGACGATCACAGGCAAATACACCTCTAAAGAGCCTTTTTGTAGTAGGGTTGTTTGCTAGTGACTTTGTAAGATCAATCGTGTTCATTCTTGTTCGGAAGCCTGGGTTGCTATTCCTACGACAATAACGTTGGTATAGGATGTAACATAGTTGTTTATAAATTCCTTAGTTGGCGCATCGCAAACAAGTATTGTGGTAAATTTTGCTAATGTTTTTATTAGGTCTTCATCTAAGCGTCTAAGTTCAATGTTTCCCAATTTATTTGATTGGTCAATACACCCTGGAGCTGATGTAGGGTATTTAAAGACAATCTCCTTGGTAAATAATTTACTTTGTGCAGTGAATCCCGCAAAAGAAACCTTTTTCAAGAAGGTCAAGCAACCTCCAGAAAAGTATTCGACATTTATCAAACAACTCATGATAGCAGGGTTCACTGTCGATGCACTATGATTAATTTTAAATTGTATCGCCTTATATAGCCTTTTTAGAAGCTGGTATATACATTTCTTTCTTTGTCGATTTCCACACTTCCGTCATATTCAGCATACACTATGCAAGTTACTGTTGTCTTCAAAGCCTCCTTAAATCTTCCTTCAATTCTAACCGTACCTTGGTTTAGTAGATTTCCGCAGGTTGAATTATATGAACGATCAGAAGTTAAATCAAAAGCGAGAAGAAAACAGCCGTTGTCAAAGAATTTCTTTGAAATCTGATGTCCTTTATCGAAATAATGTATTCCAGTGCCTTTGAACAAGGACATGTATCCCCTTGTACTAATTGGCTTTTCTCTTGAATAATCGAATTCTATAGGCTGGCTTGGTATCTGGACACCATTTACTGATAAATTAAACCTTGTGATGTTATTGTGTTTAAAATTATAGGCATTTTTTGTTCGATTTCCTGTATATGCGTCGTTATCAACCATACCGAACACTAGTAAGTTTGGTAATTGCCCTATAACAATATTGTCTAAGGATAATGTGTATGTGTTTGCAGGCATAGTATATGTTTTAACTTCGACACGTTTGTATGGGTATACAGCATTTGACCGTTGTAAAACAGTTTCATGAGCCAGCATGATGCTGGGGTTAACAGATACGTGATTCATGTACATAGTAGCCTCTAACTCGTGGGGAGTTGTCATCATCTCTTGACAAAAGGTAAAATTCGTGTTTTTCAAGTGATAACACTACGCGCAGATCCACACCATTCATTAATAATTTATCTTGGTTAAACATATCAGCATGTATTTTCCCCATTAGCTCGACAAAGTTGCTCTTATTAAAAAGTTTCTGTCTTGCTAAGTAGCCTATATTTTCTTCGCGACTTTGAACAACCTCCATATTGTCTTCATCAATATACCAGCCAACAGATTCCAAATGTGTTGATGCCGCATCTTTTCCATAATTTAACAAATTTTCGATATATGCCCTATAATTGTAGTTATTGTCAGTTTGAACAACAGGTCTCCCATTTAGATAAATAGTGCACTGACGAAAGAGCGAGTGAAGCATGTTATTGACAACACCAGGACCTTCATCAGTCGCAGTCTTCTCGGAACCATCTGGGGCAGTTACGGTAATATCTTTTCCGGTATAAAGTACTTCTTTTCCATCTTTAAATTGAATTAGCTGCACTTTCAAACGTAGGTATATACTTGACAAGTCTCGATATGTATCTCCATGTCCCAGCGAAACAAATTCCAAAACTGATGAGTTATCCAATGAGGCTATAGGCTTGTATGCTACCTCTTCGGTTTTTAAAATATTACTTTGAATAGCCGGTGTAGAGAAAAGGTCCAACTCAGATTTCATGCACTCGTTATAAGTAGACATTTTGTTTATTTATCAAAAATATCCAATACGCGTTTACGAAAACAGCCTTTGCCTTTTATAGATTTTTTCTTCTTGCTTATTGTAGTCCGTTTTGTCTGCTTTGAACGTTTTTTTCGTTTTGGAGACTTCGTTAAACGTAACGACGTAAATGGATTAGCTCTTTTAATAATCGTACGATTATTTATACCTGCACCGCCCATACTATCGAAGAGTTTATTTATACCCTTTTGCGCTAGGTCTTGTGCTGCAACTTTTCCCTGTTATTTTAAAATATCCTTCACTGGCTTGCTGCCAATTTCTTGCAGTATTGTTTTTCCAGTTCTTAGAGCTTGCTGTTTTATAACTTTAGCCCCTGAGGCAACTAATGGCTGTAGATAGCGAAATAGCCCGCTAAAGAAGCTACCAATACCTCTTCCTTGCTGGTAAGTAAGTGGCGTCCGGTACAATTCTTCTATATCCGACAAGTTACCACCGCTCTGCAGCAAGTAGTATCGAGTATAATATGCATTCATTTTTTTATCAAAAGGGGTAGAGTCAGACAAAGTGCTATCAAATTGAAAATTGGCTGGGGGGTGCACATATATTTATAGCTTATTGTTTTTAAAATGAAGCATCACATAAGTTGGAATATAACTTGGTTTGAAATTTATCAATTCACCCTGGCTATCAGTTATTTTTATAGAAATACCTTCTACAAATGTTTTCTCGATAGGGCAGTATTCTACATGCTCAAATCTTAGTACACCCTCACACGACTGTGTCGGTATCACTCGTAAGTATCGAGCTAATTTATTACCAATAATTCTTGGTTTAATAATATCGGTGTAAATGAAAATTAAGTTTTTATCATAGCATTCTTTTGATATCTCCATAGATTCTCGGGGGAATCTTTGTATTAATTCATTGAGTGTACTTTCCAGACCATTAATTTTATTAATAATTGACATATGCTCTTGACGTAGTCCGGCAGTGTTAAATGACTCTTTTATTTCCGAAAGTATTGCCTCAGGTTTACGCTTTTCCTCAGGTGTCTGAAGGAATATATCCGTAAAGAAATCCGACAAATTTTCTATATTTGTATCAATAGGCACCGGTGTTGTCAAGTATTCTCCCGAACTCTGCTTTTCGTATGGCACATCCAAAACATTACTATCTTTAGCAATTTGTCGCGGATCAGGTGCTTTTGCAGTTAATGAATCTTTTTTTAGCCTGTTTAAAATACCGAAAATTGTATCTTTAATCTGAATAATCTTTTTTTGCTTTTCCTGCTCGCTAATTGATTGATCGTCAAAAAGCACATTTGATATTAAAAGCGTGACAAGATCTTTAACATTAAGGTGTGATGGTAGTGGTTTTTTTATCTTTATTGTTACTTTCAGGTCTTCTAGCCGTAGTTCAAACATATCATGCACCTTTTTGGCGGTACCTTTTGTTGCTTTATCTCGGGCTTTTTTAATGCTAAGGGCAGGATGTGTGTAATTATCGATTGAATTCTGTATGACAATTTGTTTTCTTTTTCTTCTAGGAATTTGTCCAATAATGTCATCAACAAATGCTTCAACTGTTTCATAGTCCTTATACTTTAAAACGACATTTTCTGAAGCTTTTTTCCCTTGATAGACGTGTAATATAAACTCCCCCGGCTCTTGTGTGTAACTTATTTCAGGTATCACCTCGTCGTAAAAGTCAACTTCCAGCCGATCCCACATTGCTTTTTTAACGTCGTCCAAAAACATAGTATACCAAGAAGGACTGACTGCATTGTAAAATGTTAGCAGAAAGGCTGAAAAATTCACCTGTCCCACTCTATAGCTAGCTTGTTCAAGACTTTCTTTTGTCCACTCAAGTTTGACATTATCATTTATTTTTACTGTCAGTAATTTGAATTCTTCTTTTTATTGCTCTCTTATTTCCTTTAACGGGTTATCAGGTGTTTCGCGCTTCACCCTTTTAATGCTACTCTCATCTACCGTGTCAGCCACATCGCGCTTCACCCCCTTCTTTTTATTTATGTCATAGTTTGGTAATGAAATTTCAGTTACTCCAACGCTCCAGCTATTAGAAAATTTACATGGGCTGGCAAGTGCATTTGTAAAAGCTGACAAAGTGTTTTCAGGATAAATTTGCATAGAATTGTTGCTAAAAAGACATACGTAAAAGTCCTTATTCACTATGTCTACAGGCATTTTTTATATATTAAAACCTAACCCAAGCGACGTCTGGTACACTTGAACTTCACTCTTTTTTACCTTTTAAACGTTCACTTTGTCGCAGTCCTTTTTTCGCTGGGAATGCAAGCTCGTATTGCCCTGGATCTAGTTGTGAGGGCCTTAATATAGGCCTTCTAGGCGGAACCTTTTCCTTTGGATCATCTTGCTCTAACTATAAGGCTAGCAGCTTCGTCAACACTCATATCCACAGGCACGGTATACTGGGTTATTGTTAAAGTACATTCTGCATTATCAATGCAATCGCCGTGGAGAGACAAAACAACATGTGCACAGAACGACGGCTTTATTCAGACTGACTGACACAGATACAGAGTTCACACAAGTGTAGACATAAACATCATACATACATATAAATTGCATACAAACATCTTGACACTCCCTCTCAATTTAAATTCTTGAGTATAAGAAAAAATAAGCAAGTATCTTCTTTTACAAATAAATTCCCTCTTTACAAAGAATTATTATTATAAAGGTTTAATCTTCCAACAAAAAACTTGAATTTAATTGTATTTAAAGATTTAGTAAAAATATCAGCAACGTTTTTATCAGTTGGAACATATATTATTTTAATCATATTTTTATGAAGTAGATCCTTAATATAATGGTATTTTATATCAATGTGACGAGTACGTCGACTATTCTCATAACTTTCACACACATTGATAGCACTCTGATTATCTGCTAATATTAAAGGAGTCAATTTATCACACTTTAAATCTTCTATTACTCTCTGGAAATAAACAACGTCCATGGCTGCATATGAGCATGCAATGTATTCGGATTCTGCAGTCGATTGTGATACACAGCTCTGCTTTCTTGAGTACCATGAGATAGGATTACCGCAATGATAAACCACACAACCACTCGTACTTTTTCTTGTGTTGATGTCACCTGCCCAATCAGCATCCGTGTAAGCTGTGATGCCTGTTTGTAGACCTTTACAAAATTTGACTTCAAAATTACGCGTACCCTTAAGGTATCTGATGACTCTTTTAGCAGCTGTCCACAATTGTTCTGTAGGTTTATCTAAATATCTACTCAATACAGATGTTGCAAATGCAATATCAGGTCTGCTTACAGTACTTATGTAGATGAGAGATCCCACTAATTCTCTGTACGGCAAGTCCTTGTCAATTGGCAATGAAAGATCAGCTTGAAAGTTGTGTTCCATTGGAGTCAATACGGGTTTGCATTCATTCATTTGAAACTTGTTTATTACTTTGTTGATGCAATCCTTTTGAGATATGCTGATGAACTCGTTGGTGACTTTTATTTCTGCGCCAAGGAAGTTTTTAATTTTTCCCATATCTTTAGCGTTGAACTCGTTCTTTAGGAAATTGATGAGATTTTGGCACTCCTTTTTATCACCAGTAATTATCATGTCATCGACCCAAATCAACAGGTAAGTTTCATTTCCAGTGTATAGGCAGAAATCATTTTTTGATCTTTTTAAACCATATCTTTCCACAGCTTCATTGAATACCTCGTTCCATTTCCTTGGTGCTGAACGAAGGCCATATAAACTCTTCCTTAATTTTAGAGCATTTGTTTGACATTTGATCCCTTTAGGTACCTTTATGTATAGGTCCTCGTCTAGTTTACCATTTAAAAAAGCTGATGGAATATCCAGTTGATTAATTATCCATCCCTTTTGTAGAGAAACTGATAATAGTAAACGAATCGTAGAGATCTGGACAACCGGTGCATAAATATTTGAAGAAACTTTTTCCTGGAACCCTTTAGCTACCAATCTAGCTCTTTTTAGTCCACCTGGTTTAATGACGAATACCCAGCGAGTGTCAATAGCCTTGACATCTACAGGTAAATTAGCTGGTATCCAGGTTTTGTGGTAATTCAGGGCTTTTATCTCCCTCTGGATAGCTTCCTTCCATCCTTCTCCGGATTTGATAGCCTCTTCATAGCTTGATGGTACACCAGTCAACAGACAGTATGCTAAGTGACCTTCTTCTATAACATAGTCTTCATGATCACATTCGCTTTGAAGAACATAATCATCAAATTTCTTTGGAACAGTCTTGGTTCTGTTACTTCTACGAAGTATAACTTCTTCTCCAGTTTGTGAATTAACATCATTAGTAGGCTGTTGCTCAACATCACAAATTTCTTCATTTAATACCTTTTCATTATCCAGTATTATCGTTGGACCTTGATCATTTGTGTCACTTTGTTGACTCTTGTATGTAAAATCTTTTTCATTGAAAGTAACATCTCTTGAAGTAATTACTTTGTTAGTTTTAGGTATCCATAGCCTATATCCATTACTTGCATAGCCAACCATTCTGCATTCAATAGCTCTTCTTTCTAGTTTATCACTTGGTGTAGGTAAAATGTAGGCCCATGCCTTAGATCCAAAAACTTTCATTTTATTGTAATTCACCTTACCTAGAAAGATCTCAGCAGGTACAGCTTTTATTTTTAATGCTACAGTTGGTGAGCGATTCAGTTGATATGCTACGCAACACAGTGCTTCGCCCCATAAATACTTCGGCAAGCTTGTCTCCACAAGCAGGGTTCTCACCTTGCTGATGAGTGTGAAATTCATTCGTTCACTAACTCCGTTTTGCTGTTGAGTATGAGGCAGCGTATACTCATTTACAATACCTTTTTGCTTGCAAAAATTCTTGAAAGCATGTGACGAGTATTCTCCGCCGCAATCTGACCTTATTCTGGCTGAATAATACCCTTTTGCCTTTAATTGACGTACGTAATTCATGATGTTTCCTTCAGCTTCACTCTTCTGCTTGAGTAGGAATACTTGGCAAAAATGAGAATAATCGTCTATAATCGTCTGATAATATCTCTCGCCATTCATCGTATGAACTTTAAATGGACCAGCAATGTCACTATGTATAAGTTCACCAATATTTTTAGACCTCGGCAAAGGTACATCTAAAAATGGTTTCCTCTTTGCTTTGCCTTGATTACAAGGGCTACATACTCCAAACTCACTCGAAAAACTCATCGACTTTAAACTTTGTGCGTTGAGATGCCCTAGTCGTTGATGCCATACCATATCTTTGTCTGTAGTTAAGAAACAAGTCTCTTTGTTTCGAGGTGACAATTCAAATCTTGTTACATACAGGCTTCCTTCAGCGAAGCATTTTATCTGCAAATTTTTATGAAACACATTTCCGCATACTCCTCCACTTTCAAAATTTACGTGAAAACCTTTACTGGCTAACCTTTTTACTGATAAAAGATTATACTTAAAACCAGGCACCACCATAGCAGGTATTTTTATGCGTGTATATTTATTTGCTTTAACATTAAATGTCAATAAACGTAATTCACCTCTTTTTGTAGCATTGATAACTTGACCATTTGCCATTTTTACATTTACATTCGTTTCAAGAGGCACTACATTTTCCATGTATTTTTCGAGGTCTTCTGCTACCCAGTGACTTGTGGCACCACTATCTAGAATAAATTTTATTTGTTGATTTCCAACTTTTAATTCAGATGCTAAGGCCTCATTCTCTATAATTTCGTCTGTCGATATAGACACAAACTCCATTTCTTCATCATGCGCGCCATCCGTCTGGAAGTTAGAAGTTTCGGCTTGTGCAGGCATCGCTCTTCCCCTGCTCCTACCGCGTCCGCGACCACGTGAACTACGGCCACGATTACCGTGCGTGTTACGATTTGTCGATTCTTGTTTCTGCGAATCACCATCAACAGAAGGACACTCGTTCTTATAGTGATCCTTGCCACCACATGCATGACAAATTACACTTTTACGATATTCACTTTTATTAGCCGTGTAGAATGAATGTTGCCCGCCTTTTTCATTATTAGCACTTGAATTTTCTTTATTTTTAAGTTCTTGGTCTAATAATCTCGTTTTCACATCCGAATAAGAGTACACTGTTTTGTCTTTGTTTATAATTGTCTCAATAGGCGTTGTGGCGGCCGTGGAGTTCTGTGGATTTCGGTTAAGTTGAGAAACTTTGTGAGTCTAGGGTGGATGGTTTTCCCGACTTGGTGGAAGTCACCACAAGGTTTAAGGAAATCGCGCTCGTCCTTTCTGGTATCGAGTAACAATGTTTGAGTGCGAAGGAAGAGTAAAAATAGTAGCAGTAGCTTTAGAAAATCTCATTTGTACTTTGTAAATTTCACACTTAGAAATCAGTGCAAGGGGTGCGGGGAAAACCCAGTAGGATCGGGGAGAGAAGTGAAAATTGTTTTTAGTCTGTGAAAAAGTCAGTTAGAGTTCGCTTGTGAAAAATAAGATCCCTGAAGTAAATAAATGTTTTTTATGTGTTTGGAATTCGGAGTTTTCTTCACGTTATTAGAGATCAAGAGCCCTCGTTCTGAGACGCATCAAGGGCGCATTTCTATTGTATTTCAGTGCGGCTACTTCTACCAGGACCCTCTGGTTAAGGATCAACGGCTGGTTTTTTTACAGCCATCCAACAGTTTCTCCAGCTCCATTCCAGGAAGGATACAGACGCCGCCAAGCGACACTTATCCAAGGTGTAACCTCCCCGACGACACATCAATTGGGAGGGTTGTTTAGGACCCAACAGGTCTCAGCGGACCCAGCGAATACGCCACCATCCGCTACAGTGGTGACCCCGACAAAAGAAAAAAGAAAATAGAAAAAAGAAAAAAGAAAATAGAAAAAAGAAAAAAGAAAATAGAAAAAAGAAAAAAGAAAATAGAAAAAAGAAAAAAGAAAAAAGAAAAAAAAAAGAAAAAAGAAGGGAAGAAAGGAAGCAAGCAAAGGAAGAAACATATAAGGGAGTACCTTACTTTTATTTTTAATAAAAGTTAATTAATTAAACCTAAGCACATATTCCAACACAAACAGAGTTGATTAGTTCATATATATTTAAATTGTGAACTTTCTTCCGTACTCCGCGTTCTCTTTCGTGTGCAAATTATTATGAATAATTCAAGTGGTGACTTCTCGCGAGTCTCCGTGATTCCCGGGAATCCATCCGGCCTTTCGGAAACTCAGAGTTTTGCAGAAGGCGTCGGGCATTTAAGTCCGCTTCCAACACCTCGCAATTTTGCGGTCTCCACATCATCTGTTCCAGCGATTTCTACATTTTCGGTAATAGCTCCACCTTTTTGGAGAAATGCTCCAAAATTTTGGTTCAAAAAAATCGAAGGACAGTTTGAGCTGGCCCGAATAACTAGTGAATCCTCCAAATACAACCATGTGCTTTCTGCTTTGGACGAAGGATTAGTGTTTATATTGAGTGATATCCTTGATAGTCCAAATGTTCAGCGCCCATATACGGAACTAAAAGAGGCGTTGATATCTCGCCTTTCGGACAGCGAGACTTCGAGATTAAATAAATTACTCGGTGATTTGATTTTAGGTGACAGATCCCCATCTCAATTCTTGCGAGAGATGAGGAATCGTTCAAATGGAAATTTAAGTGACGACGTTTTGAAGACCCTTTGGTTGCAAAGGCTTCCGGAACACATGAGGGCGATTTTATCATGTAATTCCGGACCACTTTCAGAACTTGCGAATTGTGCAGACAAAATTTTTGAAGTAAATTCTAAACCATCAATTTTCGCTCTGTCCTCGCCAAGACAAGAGAGTAACTCTTGGAACAGCTTGACAGCGGAAATTATTAAGTTAAATAAAAGGATGGATGAGCTATTGCTGGAAGTACAGGCAATGAAACGGCAACCTAGAACAGCTAGCTATTGTTCCCATAACGGCACAAGATTTTCAGCGAGTCGTTCGCCATCGCAGCCTGGATCTGATTTTCGTAAAAATATGTCAAAATCTCGTGATCGTTCAGGGTTGTGCTGGTACCATTCCAAATTCCACAATCATGCAAGTAAATGTATCCCACCTTGCTCATTTTCATCTTCAGAGCTTTCAAAAAATTAAAAAGCATATCATCAGCAACGGCGGGTGATAAAAGCATTTACAACAGCCGTTTGCACGTTTGGGACAATTCAACTCGGCAATGTTACCTAATAGACACAGGTGCGGATATTTCCGTTATCCCTGCACCTTATTTAAACAAATTACTACCATCTGAAATAAAATTATCGGCAGCAAATTCTTCAATTATAAACACCTATGGTACCAAAATTCTAAATTTAGATCTTGGTTTACGTAGAAATTTTCAATGGCACTTCTTAATAGCAGATGTTGAGAAGCCAATTTTAGGAGCAGACTTCCTGTTCCATTTCAGATTGTTAGTTGATTTATCAAAAAGGATTTTAATTGATCCGTTAACCAATCTAACTTCGAAAGGTAAGTTACTTAACGGTTCATCTTCAAATTTATCACTTTTAATCAGATCTTCAATTGATTTGGATGTTCAAAGATTGCTTCGCGAGTTTAGAAGTATAACCATCGATACTGGTTTTTCCAAACCGGTCAAACACCAGATTACACATCAAATTAAAACGTCGGGTCAGCCGATTTTCTCGAAAGTACGTCGATTATCACCAGAAAAGCTCCTGATTGCAAAGAAAGAATTCGAGTTCTTGCTTAATCAGGGCATCTGCAGGCCGTCCAGTAGCTGTTGGTCTTCCCCTTTGCATATGGTCCCGAAAGCCAATGGGGAATGGAGACCTTGCGGGGATTACAGAAGATTAAACGCGGTAACAGTGCCAGACCGTTACCCGATTCCCCTCATTCATGATTTCGCGTCCAATCTGCAGGATTGTGAAATATTTTCCACTTTAGATCTAGCTAAAGCGTATCACCAAATTCCGGTAGAACCTGAGGACATCCCAAAAACAGCCATCTGTACACCTTTTGGCTTATTTGAGTTTACAAGAATGACTTTTGGACTGTGCAATGCTGCTCAGACTTTCCAAAGATTTATTCATTCGATATTAAAAGATTTCCAATTTTGTTTCGTGTATCTAGACGATATTTTGGTAGCCTCAAAATCTAGACAACAGCATTTAGAACATTTAAAACAAATTTTTAAAAAATTTCAGGAACAAGGGTTGATTATAAACGTCGAGAAATGTAATTTCATGCAACAAGAAGTGAAGTTTCTCGGCCACTACATAAACTCAAAAGGTATCAAGCCTTCACCTGAAAAAATTAAAGCAATTATTGAATTTAAACAGCCAATCACAGTTAAAGAACTTAGACGTTTCTTAGGGATGATGAATTTCTATCGTCGCTTCTTACCACATGCAGCTGAATATCAGCTGTTACTTAACCAATATTTAACAGGAAGTAAAAAAGACGGCAATAAACCTGTCAATTGGACATCCGAGGCACTTAAGGCTTTTGAAATTGCTAAAGCTCAACTTTCAAAAATCACCCTTTTAGCCTTTCCAAATTCCAATTCGCATCTAGGATTATTCGTGGATGCTTCTAATGTCGCAATCGGTGCTGCTTTAAACCAAAAAGTAAACGATGAGTGGCAACCTCTAGGATTTTTCTCTACTAAACTTTCTTCGGCTCAAATTAAATACAGTGCTTACGACCGCGAATTGCTAGCCGCATATAAAGCCATTAAATATTTTCGATTCCATCTCGAAGGTCGAACGTTTACACTTTTTACAGACCACAAGCCGTTAATTTTCGCCTTCAGGCAAAACCCAGACAAAGCCTCCCCCAGACAAGCGAGACATTTAGACTATATCGGGCAATTTACCACAGACATTTGCCACATAGCAGGAAGTGACAACGTGGTAGCGGATGCACTTTCACGAATTGAAGAAATTCAATTACCAGCCGCGCTAGATTTTGAAGCTATAGCTCTTGCGCAAGAGAACGATAGTCAGCTTCAAAGTTATCTGGAAAATCCTAATTTCAGATTTTCCAAATTACCAGTCATTGGCTCTGATAAACAAATCTTTTGTGAAGATTCTAAATCTCGTAAGAGACCTTTCATTCCCGAATCATTTCGATTACAAATCTTCAATTCAGTGCACAAGTTGTCTCATCCAAGTATCCGGGCTACTAACAAAATGGTAACAGCCAAATACTTTTGGCCATCTATGCATAAAGATATCAACAATTGGAGTCGAAGCTGTCTAGCTTGTCAAAAGAGCAAAATTTCGCGACATATTAAACACCCTTTTGGTTCTTTTCCAGTTTCTTCTTCTCGTTTTGAGATTATTCACATGGATATTATTGGTCCACTTCCACCTTCGAAAAATTTCAGGTATTGTCTCACCATCATAGACAGGTACTATCGGTGGCCAGAGGCAATTCCTTTAGAAAATATTTCGGCTGAATCCTGCGCGCGAGCCCTTTATCACGGATGGATTTCTCGTTTCGGTGTTCCTAAATCTATTGTCACAGACCAAGGTAGACAATTTGAATCAAATCTCTTCAGAGAGCTAGCAAAATTCCTAGGTTTTCGACACAATAGGACTACCGCATATCATCCACAGTCAAACGGTTTCCTCGAGCGGTGGCATAGAACCCTCAAAGCGACCATTAGAACGTATCAATCAGATTCTTGGTCTGAAGTACTTCCGGTTATTTTACTTGGTTTGAGAACTTCCTTCAGGGAAGAGTTTAAAGCAACGCCCGCCGAACTCTTATATGGCCAGTCCTTAAGACTCCCCGCAGATTTTATAGAGCAAAAATCGGCAAGTTGCCCGCAAAGTACATTCGTTAGCCAATTGCGTAATGTTTTCGACCACGTTCGTCCTGTCTCGGCCTCAAATCATTCCAAGGCTAAATTTTTTAAGTATAAAAATTTAGACTCAAGCTCTCATGTATTCATTCGGAATGATGCAGCTAAGGGGACTTTTCAAAATGTTTACAATGGACCATTCCCTGTGGTAGCTAGAGAACGAGATTTCTTTACGGTCAGCGTTAGAGGGAAAGATATCAACGTCTCTTTGGACCGGTTAAAACCATCTTTCGTCGCAGAAATTTTGGAAGTTGATCACGAAAATTTTGCAGATTCAACCAAATTTATTCAGTCTAGCTCAACACACAAGAAGGGACAGCCAGAGACTGTCCAAACAGAACAATTCCTTCGGCATAGACCAGTGTCTGTGAGAGGATTGCAACAAGAAAATTCACTTTCCACCCCAGGCATACATGAGATAAAAATTCCTACAACACATTACAAAAAAGTTACCTTTCGCACATAATTTTTGTTTAAAAAAAAAAAAAAAAAAGTAGACTTTCGATTGCTTTTAGCCGTCGCTGGAAGGGGGGTGATGTGGCGGCCGTGGAGTTCTGTGGATTTCGGTTAAGTTGAGAAACTTTGTGAGTCTAGGGTGGATGGTTTTCCCGACTTGGTGGAAGTCACCACAAGGTTTAAGGAAATCGCGCTCGTCCTTTCTGGTATCGAGTAATAATGTTTGAGTGCGAAGGAAGAGTAAAAATAGTAGCAGTAGCTTTAGAAAATCTCATTTGTACTTTGTAAATTTCACACTTAGAAATCAGTGCAAGGGGGCGGGGAAAACCCAGTAGGATCGGGGAGAGAAGTGAAAATTGTTTTTAGTCTGTGAAAAAGTCAGTTAGAGTTCGCTTGTGAAAAATAAGATCCCTGAAGTAAATAAATGTTTTTTATGTGTTTGGAATTCGGAGTTTTCTTCACGTTATGAGAGATCAAGAGCCCTCGTTCTGAGACGCATCAAGGGCGCATTTCTATTGTATTTCAGTGCGGCTACTTCTACCAGGACCCTCTGGTTAAGGATCAACGGCTGGTTTTTTTACAGCCATCCAACAGTTTCTCCAGCTCCATTCCAGGAAGGATACAGACGCCGCCAAGCGACACTTATCAGCCGCCAAGCGACACGTAACCTCCCCGACGACACATCAATTGGGAGGGTTGTTTAGGACCCAACAGGTCTCAGCGGACCCAGCGAATACGCCACCATCCGCTACAACGTAATCACGTTTTCATACTGTTCCGGCATGGTTAAGAGTAAATAGCACGTTTTATCAGTGTCTTCGGTCGCATTCTTGCTGACACCGTCCAATTCTTTGATCAGCCGCTCGAATTTCTGGAAATGTTCTTGTAATTCACCTTCCACGAATTTCAACTTGAGCAGTTTACGCATTGTATACATCTTCGATAATGCACTTTTCCTATGAAACAGACTCTCAAGATTCGCGAACATTTCTCTTGCAGATTTGGCACCTTCTATATATTCAATATAATTATCTGATATTGACTGTGCTATTACATATTGAGCTTTCTTATCAATATCTTGAAAATCTTTCAATTCAGTATCCTTCAACTTTTCGTATGCAGCTTCTTCAATATCAATTGCAAGAAGTACTTTTTCCTTGTCTAAAAGTAAACGTATCCTGTACTGCCATGTCCTAAAATTATCAGCCTTCAAAATCGGGGAACAAAGGTACTTAGCCGGTTTCTTTGGAATTGCCCTAAAACCTTATGGAAGTGTTCTTTTTATGGTTGGAACGAGTGAATTAGGTAAGCATAAGTTCCCGGAAACAATACTTTCCGAAAAATTAGCTTGTTTTAGCTTGTTTTAACACCAAAAATTGAAAATTTCCATTCCATTTGTAAAAGGTAAATCATCCGTCAAAAATTATTTTTTAAGAAGTGAACTTTTATTACGAATTCTTTCGTACCGATGTTTAAAAAGTTATTTACCGCACAAATTTCGATTGTACAAAGCAAGGACGATGCAAATAGCCACTCTGAATAATTTTATGTCTCGAAAACAGACGTCAAAGTCAATTTATTTTTGCAATTTTTCGTGTTAAAACAAGCTAATTTTTGGGAAAGTATTGTTTCCGGGAACTTATGCTTACCTAATTCACTCGTTCCAACCATAAATGGAAGATTTCCATAAGGTTTTAGGGCAATTCCAAAGAAACCGGCTAAGTACCTTTAAGCCAAAATCGGTAGAGGCACCGTCGAAGTAGCCATGTTGACACTATATGAGGAGAAAAAACAAAAGAAAAAAGTCTCTCTTTTTTACCAATAAATGTTAATCTTCCTTTCATTTAATGTCACTCCATGAACTTCACACAGAATAAGAAATACACTTTTCATTAATTCTGGCGTAACTGAGCTGGGCCCATAACCTGTTAAAGTACATTCTGCATTATCAATGCAATCACCGTGGAGAGACAGAACAACATGTGCACAGAACGACGGCTTTATTCAGACTGACTGACACTAATACAGAGTTCACACAAGTGTAGACATAAACATCATACATACATATAAATTGCATACAAACATCTTGACAGTTATACCGTCAGCATCGGTGACTACTTTATAGTCTTTATTTTGCAATTTTGGTACTTTTGCTGGGGGTTTAAGACTTTTTGCTATCCCACTAGCTGATAAACGTCGTTTTGCGGCTGGCGATAAAGATCGTCTTGGCGGTGTTGTTTCCTCAATCTCGAAAATCTCTTCGTTGAATTTGACGGGGGAGGTTTGGGTGGAAATCTCATCTTTAAATGTCATTTTTGTCTGTGTTGCACTGTCTCTTAAACTTTTTTGCCTCACGTTTTCTTCTTGTGGTAAATACAAATTTGTGTCTCTTAAACTTTCATGTCTAACTGGTAAATTTTCTTCGATGGGAACTTTAGTTTTCTGTTTTTCGATAACTTGGGCCTTTTTACGTTTTACATTAAAAAACTTTATTAATTCATTCCTATAATTATACCATTTTTCTTTGTCAGACAGATTTTTACTTTTTAATATCTTATTCATTGATTTATCAAATAATGACAAGTTTGCAGAATGCTCAATTTCACCTTTTAAAATATTATATACTTCCGGTGTAAGAAGTAGCATTTTGTTAAGGCTATTAGCTTTATGCATATTTTTCAATTAGCGAGCCTATTACGCCCGATAGCACACTTCCTAATAAAACTGGCAAAAATCCTCCTCGTTGTATTAGCAGCTTACGTTGTCTTGCTACAGATCTTTTTCCGGCAACTAATTTTCGCATATCCTTTTTATACTTACACAGCGAATTATATATTTTACCATGAGGCATATGATTTCCTTTTAATGTGTTGAGTATGATTTCACAAAGAGTTTTTATAACCTCGGGATCGGCATTTTTAATTATAGCATTTCTTAAGTTTGATTTAGCGTTTTTAAGTACATAAAGCATATGCTTGTTGTCCTTTAATCGTTTCACTCTTGACACCATTTTTACCATTCAAGGAACTTTGTGGACAAAAACAGGTTGCAAAGTCTTTGTTAAAAATATCCGTTCGAAATCTTAACGTGTCGTTAATCTCCTGAGTAAGATCTATCAGTAAACAGCCGTAAGGCTCCTGAGTGGTCTCTTTATATATTTTTAGAAGTTCTAAACTATCTTCCGGATAAATTTGTCTCGCTAAATGCACGAATTGACTTTTGTCGCCGGGATTTTTAAAAACGACAAGGTACTTACAGTTCAGCGATATATCTCTGCAGAACTTTCCCTGATGAAAGACATTTTGCGTCACAAGAATCACTGAATAATTACGATGATGCGAGCCTTTAGTAAAAAGTTCACAGGCCTGCTTACTAAAAGCATCTAACATCATGTCATCTATAACAATCAGCGTGGGTTCATTTGTATAATTTATAAACTCATCGGGTACACTGTCTATATATTCTATGTTTGCGGGCGCAATATCTACTGGCAGGGCTTCACGTTCCGCATTACACCATATAATCTTAGTAATTTTCGGCTGTATTAACAAGGCATCGTTCAAAATATTTTTAATAAACGTAGTCTTTCCTCATCCGGAAGGCCCTGCCACGATCATTGTAAATGGGTGTTTGAATGCGATCACTTTTGCTCTTGACAATAAGCTTTTTTTTTTGTATATAAACCACACATCTTACAAGAAGTACTTACATATATACTCTTTTCAAGAATGAACAGAGAGCAAATTATTAACGAACTACATAGATCTGCCCGTAAAAACTTTAAGCGTCGTCATGTAACGATTAAAGGTAAAGATGACCTGTGGCAGGCAGACTTAGTTGATATGAGTTCATATGCAAAAGAAAATCAAAGCTTTCGTTTTTTGCTAACTGTCATTGATACATTTTCTAAATATGCATGGGCTTTACCAATTACAGACAAAAGCGGGATAGAAGTCACTAAAGCAATGCAGCTAATTTTCAATCAGGGACGTATTCCGAGAAACTTACAAACAGATGCTGGAAAAGAGTTCTACAACAAACCGTTCAAACGCTTGATGGAAAAATATGATGTTAATCATTACTCAACTTATAGTTCTTTAAAGGCATCAATTATAGAAAGATTTAATAGAACATTGAAAAGTATTATGTGGAAGGAATTTAGTATGAATGGTAATTATCATTGGCTGAGTATGCTGGACAAGTTAACAGACTAATATAACAGAACAAAGCATCGAACTATCAAGATGAGACCTATAGACTGATAGACCTATAAACTGTGTATAAAAACCCAAAACCAAAATCGCGCCCAAAGTACAAAGTAGGAGACTTTGTTCGCATAAGTAGATATAAACATGTTTTTGAAAAAGGTTACACCCCAAATTGGTCTACTGAAATTTTCAAAATAAAAGAGGTAAAAACACCTATCCAGTAACTTATATTCTTGAAGACTATCAAGGAGATATAATACAAGGCGCTTTTTACCAGCTTGAACTAACCCCCGTCAGATATCCCGACGTTTACCTTGTAGAAAAAGTTTTAAAACGACGTGGGGATAAAGTTTATGTTAAATGGCAGGGATTTCCACAAAAGCACAACACATGGATTAATATAAAAGATGTTGTATAAGCAGTTCTTATTGCAGTCACAATGCTGATCTTAAAACGTGAATCTGACCGACTAAAAACATTTAGGAATTTAACTTTGGACGATAGAAAATCTTACAAGCTAGCAAGGAGCGGATTCTTTTACACCAACCTAAAAGATATAGTAAAATGTTACTTTTGCCGTATGGAAATGAGCGCCTTAAACACCCCTGACGACGTTGAGGCAGAACATCTTCAACGTTCACCTAACTGCTTCTATGCAAATGGTAAGGATGTATGTGGACCGTACAACAATCGATCTACACCATCAAAATACACGAGCCGTGTCCTAAACACTTTTAAAGTTCTTGGGGCATCGTTCATTTTGTTTGGTATATGCTGCGAGATATATTATTTTTACGAACAGTTTACACGGAAATGAAAAAACAAATGAGTTTTCAAAAAACTGATAGAAGATAAATATCTATATGTCTATATGAGTTATGCCTACCGAAGCGCCCGGAAAGGACCCTGCGAAATTGATGCGCTGGATCGATACAGATTTAAGATGCGTATTTCTCAATGTAGCATAGTTTTAGCCCCCATTCTACGCCCGTCACACAGGCATACTGTCTTTGTTGCAATAAAAAACATTTTATCTCAACCGAATTCGCTTTTTATTCATTCTTTCGCCCAACCTTCACCCACATTCGCGTCATTCACAACACCAGGTTCACTGACTGCGGCCGACCATCATCTTTCTTTTTGCTCCAGCTCTTTATCACACGCTGGACGCCAAGAGCCAAGACCACGTGCATAGCAAACGGCAGAACTTGTTTTTCGTTCTCAAACTGCAACTCCGGCCAGCAACTTTTTTCTTTGTTTTGATTTCAGCCGGCTTTTCACTTTCTGCCCGCGGCAGCATCACGACTTTTGTTTTTATCTCTCAAAAGCTGCCTGCCCACTCTTTCGCCCGATCATTGCACAGGCACGATCACTTTGCCCGCTCGTCCTCCTGCCTTTTTGCTCTTGTCATCGAAAAACTGGTATAACGCACCTACTTGCACCCACCAGCCACAGCCATCCTATCAGGTGGCCCGCTCCAAAAACCAGTTATTGTCTCCCGTCCTTCCCACAAACAGCACCAACTCTCCCCCTTCAACCAGCCATCTGCAACAACACAACTCGACCTCGACTCAGCTTTCGGGAATTCTCGGCACCCCCCAGGAAATCCAAACGAAGAAACAGGAAACCGAATAATTACAAAATCACCAAAACAGTTCACAGATATCAAATTCAAACCTTACTTGTCAAATAAACAGCTGATTCAACGAATCCCAACTGGCCAATCTCAACTTGTCAGAGCTCTCTCAGCAAAGCTCTTATACGGCGCGTCGCTTTTGCCGAATTATTGAAGGTTCCTCAAAAATTTTCCGCGCTCCGCGGCAAAAGCGACGCGCGACTTAATGCCGACGGTCTCTATGGGGGTAGGCCTTTAATTTAAAATGCGCCGTAGCTCCTCCTGGTAAGTGAATTACTAGCAACCCATTCGGTTTGTGGCGGTCCTCGTTGACGATTACAACATCGGTGAACCCCTCCCGTATAGAGATGATCTGTTTCTGAATTTAACCAAAGCAATAGCAACCCAAATTTCCTCGTCCTTGTTACTGGGTTGTCAGCGAACGTAATGAGGACTTTTGGGGTGTGGCTGCCATTAAAGTACTCGCTGAAATCATCCGTTTCAAGATCTTTTCTGAGCTCCTCAATGTTAGTTACTGTGGTTTGGTCAGGCTCTCGTAAGCTTTCTATGGTGTGCCCAGTGTTCCGAGGAACATCTTCTTGCGACGACTGAAGCCTTCACCCATCATGGAACTGTGGACTCGGTGGGCTGTTCCAACAAATGGCAGCCCTCACACATTACCTAAAATATAACATGATAACTACTCGTGCGATAATGTGCCTTATTCATTTCACCTTCGAATAAGACGTACGTTCCGCTAGTTCTTTGCCCAGTATGGAAGACAAACTTACTGAGAGAGGGCAGTTGATTTCATCTTGTCGCTACAAAACAATAGCTGTAATGTCATGTCACATGCCGTGCGTTTGTAGTTTATTGAAAACAATTTGTATTACTTTTATTTTTATTTTTTTCTGCCGTTGATTTAGGTTTGAATTACTCACTATCTTTGGCACTCCGTTAATATATTTTATAGTTTTCGAAGAATCTTTTAATTCCTCCAGCTCAGACCGTAGCAATTTTAGGTGGTTTTGTTGAGCAGGCGTAAGATCTGGCTTGAACATGATATTATTTGTTCCTTCCGTAGGTTTTACTTTCATTAGGATCTTAGCATCTGCTACAGTTGGAGCTCTTATTAGTAAAGGGCGACTTTGCCCTGCTTTTGGGCGGCATAATCTACGGAGCTTCAGATTCACAACCTGATTAATGTCCAACGTTTCACCTGGAATACTTTCCGCAATTATTTTTCGATCGTCAGCTAAACGGCTCGCACCATCAGACTTCTTGAATTCTTATTTATTTTTTATTTATTTATTTATAGTGAACAGTAACAAAGGTATAACCTAGTGCCCTGCTCTAATAAGCGCGCTCGGTTGCGGCGACCATATGGCGCTTCCTGCCTTTTCATGTGGATAATTAACAATTCAGAGAAACAAAAATTTTATCCATTCTATGGTAGCATAAAGTAACAATTACATCTAAATAAGGGTGATAAAGCTTAACGACAATCTAAGGAGTATCCACCACTCGGTGATTCATGTGCGTGTGGATCCATATTTTAATCACAATTAATTTTAACTAGCATAATCTTTTTCTCTTTTCAGATGGAATCACATGTTCTTCGAATGTAATATGCAAGCTAAGATAATCCAATTAGCTAACTTAAGTCTATGTATCCTAATTTAAAGTAGTCCATTTAAAATTCGTATTTACAAAAATAATAATTAATTTCACTAAAAATCAACTACCTTTTCCTTTTTCGAATCCTATGATCCTTCTAGATGAGGAGCGTCAAGTTTAATTTTCGAATTATATCAAGTAACATATCAGGATAAGCCGGGTCCAGCAGATCGGTCAAAGGTGGGATGGCCGAGCCAAGGACTGTTGCGGTATTTGGACAATCTGTCAGTATATGTTTGATTGTCAGGGGGACCTGGCAGTCAACGCATCCCGGATGGGGTGATCTCGTGAAAAGGTGGGCTTTGGTAAGAAGGCAGTGCCCCATCCTAAGACGGAAAACCAACCGTCCTTCCCGTCTCGTCAGATCTGGGTGGTATTGTGGAAGTGCTGCTGACGGAGCGTGCTGAGCGTGAAACGTGTTGGTCCCACGCCAATCCGCCACGTAGTCGTCTGTGATTTTCGTCTCGTCTTGCCGCTTCTGGTTATGAGGCTAATGCACTGTGGGATGTGTAGTGCATCCGCTGTGCTGCTTGTGCTGGCTGTTTTCGCTGCCCTATCCGCTGCTTCATTCCAGTAGATCCCAACGTGCGCAGGAACCCACATGACCTTCTTGAATTCTGGAACGTTAAGAGCGATAACATTGCACTCTCGGCTTCTCCTATCATTAAGTTCTGCCATAAAGTTTTCTGGATCAGACCGACTAGACTTTAGGTTATTCTCGATAGTACTCACTTTGTCCTCTAGTTTATTAATTTTCGCAACGATAGTTTTATTCTGCTCGGCATACCGATTCAAGTCCACCCTAATTCCGGCGATCTCCTTCCTGAATGGCATAAGATATTTTTTAAAGAGTTCTTCGAGGTTGTTCATTCGAGGGAAGTCTTCGGAATCAGAATCATCAAGCTGATTAGGCATGTGCACACTAACCTCACTAACCTCAATCTCGCAACTATAACACATCCATTTGCGTCCTTTCTTATTTATATCGTTGGCGAGTTTGGTGAACTCCTTCACCACCAAATTGGCGCATTTCATATGTATCCACTTTTTACAAGCTCAGTCTCCAGCAAGATCTGACAAGAGGCAGACGTGTGCGGATCGCGGCGAGATTTCCTAGGAGTTTTTTTTGAGCATTTCGGAGTATTTTTGCAAGCGATTGTAGAGTGCTAATTTCGTAAGCGGCTGTAAAGCCCGGACCTGCTCCTGTAGGAGCTTTACTTAGCTGGGACTCCCGGCAAACGGGATAGTTATTCGCGAACCTGAAAGCAGAGACCGATAGTGCCTGTGAGGTGACCGCGTGTTTGCAGCTGTCAGTGACAGCGAGCAGCTATTTTTCAGAGACGGCAATTAAGCAACTAACCTAGTGAGGAAAGTGTTAAACCCAGTAAAAGCCGCTCCTAGTGGGCAAAACAAAACCATGGCGTCCGGCACGGCCGACGCAAATATGTTCTCAGTGCTCAAATCATCTTCGGTGCTGGATGCACAACCAGCTAAAAGGCAAAAACAGGCTACCAAACGGGGTACGCCCTATGAACTTTTCGAAAGCTACCCAGCACTACCAGCGCCAGTGTCAACAGAGGTGCCTTTTTCGGAGCACCCCAAATTTCTAGTTATCCAATCTCTAGATAAACCCCTGAAGTTCCACAACCACTTCTTAGTACGTCGCGGAGTGGATGCCATCTCCACAAAATTCACAAAGGCTAGCTATAATAGAGACGGCTCACTACTTTTGTTAGTGGATAATGCAAAAATAGCTAACTACTTCCTAAAAGCCGACAAGATCGCAGGAATCCCGGTCACGGTTAAACAGCACGAGACTTTAAATACGGTCAAAGGGACAGTATTTTCACCAGATTTCATACACATGACCCAGGAGGAAATCCTGGATGGGCTACGTAGCCAAGGGATCAGCGAAGTAGTGCAAATGACGAAAGTTAAAGAAGACAAAACCAGGGCCCCAAGTGGGTTATTAATACTAACATTCGACGCACACAGAATCCCAGCATATATCCAAGGTGCATGGTCACCTCTAGCGGTTAGGGAATATTATCCCAACCCCATGAAATGTAGGACATGCCAGACCCTAGGACACATCGCCAAATGGTGCAAAAGCAAGATCACGGTCTGTGAAACGTGTGGGGATCCAAAGCCGCACGTTCCAGTCGAATGTAGTAAAAAGTTTAAAAAATTAACTCTCACAGCTCGAACAGCAGCGATTGCCCACAATTCCTCAAAGCTAAAGAGATAGTGAAAATTAAGACTATGAAAAAATGTTCCATGGCAGAAGCAAAGCGGGAATTTGAGGAAATTTTCAAAACTCGGACGGGACCCACGTACGCGGAAGCGGCTGCAACAACAGTAAACGGAAGTAGAGGCAACAACACGAGCACATATATGGACATCATCAACCTGAAGGACATCACCAGCAACATTGACAACAACATCAAACAGGTCACCATCGTTAACACCAACAACAATAAGAACATCAACACAGACATCACCACCAACGTAGAAGCCCCCACGCAGAGAAACCAAGCCGACAAAGCTGGCATGCCAGCTATGGGGTCCACAACCCCAACCCCGAGGGACGTCAGCCCCTCAAACAAAAAGGTAAGTGCCTTCGCAGTGACAAAAACACGTACTAACACAAAATCTACAAATACCACAAAGACAACAAAAAAGAATAACACAAAAATAAACATGGATCCTGTGACCAGGGATCAACCCCCAACACCCACATTACCGACACCAACACCCACATCACCCTCACCAACTCCCTCATCACCAACACGAATCCTCTTCACACCAAAGAGCAAGAGCACAATTGATGCTATGATAGAAGAAATTACAACAGTTGCGCCAAGTGATGGCTCTGAAATCATAGCTATTTTAGGCCCCTCATTGGTTACGCTAAATAGAATTAATAACGAACCGAACAATGAATCTGACACAGAAATGTCAACCCCCTCGGTCTCGACCTTTGCGAGCGACGGGGATGACTCCCCAATGAGAAATTGAATGTATGACTAGAGATAACGGTAATTCTACCTCTCGCTCCCCATTTCGGGATTTAATAATTCTGCAATGGAATTTAAGAGGCTTGTATAATAACCTTCCCAATCTTGAAATCCTCACTACCCAATACAAGCCTCACATTATTCTCCTTAAGGAGACTCACATCCTGATGGAACACCAGCCTGAACGGCTGGGAACCTACACCTACTTCGGGTACAACTCCATGAGAGAGCACAGGCATGGTGGTGTGGCCATCCTGGTCCACAACTCCCTCCCTGCCGTAGAACTGACTACCAACTCCAGTTTGATAACTTGTGCGGTTTCAATCAACGGCCCTCAGCCGATTTCAATCGCAAACTTGTATTTAGAGAACCCAGTGGAGATCTCGGCCCAAGATCTGGAGGCACTGGCTAACCAACTGCCTGAAAACACCATTTATGGTGGGGACTTCAATGCTCATAGCCCCGTATGGCGCTCTGATCATTGGAGCCCCAGAGGGCGGCAGGTTGCCGCCTGGATCGAGGACCGGGGTCTCTGCCTTCTCAATACTGGTTCTCCCACCTTCCTAGCCCATACGGGCACACAAACAGCGATTGATCTAACGTTAGCTCCACCCAACTTAGCCCCACGTCTCAATTGGCTCATACATGACAACCCGGAAGGTAGTGACCACTACCCGATCATTATACGTACCAGTCTCCATACAGCAGAGGCCAAGCCGGTTCCAAAATTTTTGGAACAGAAGGCTGATTGGTTTGTGTATAAAAAGTCAATTGAGACGGAGGCGGCACTCCGTCCGCTTTCAGCTAATATCAATAAAGAAGCTGCACAAGTGACTAAAATAATCAGAGCGGCAGCGGCGGGCAGCATGCCTGTCTCCAGCCCAAAACCCAAAACGCAACCAGTCTGGATGAACGCTAGCATCCTCTCAATAATCAGGGATAAGAATAGAGCTTGGAAAAGATTCCAGAGGCATCCTACGCCGGATAACCTGCGCGAATACCGTAGGAAATCAGCAAAATCAAAGAAAGAAACTAAGGAAGCGAAAACACAATCTTGGGTTACGTTCGCTAAATCAATAGATCCTAACCTTAGTTTAGCTGACGCATGGAGTCGAGTCAAGTCCATCTCCGGCAACAGGCCCCCAAACCTAACTGCTAATTTGACGATTAACCGCAGGGTCTATTCAGACTCCATGAGCATTGCCCAGCAGCTGGCCCATTCGTGGGCCAGTTACTCCAAGGACAGTACCTTTAGCCCAGAACAAATTCGGGCAAAGTCCACGTGGTCCTTCACGGACAAGCCCTATTCCCCTGATCCAGATAGAAATCTGTCGTTCCCGATATCCCTCCACGAACTAAGTGTCACGCTTAGCAAGTGTAAGGGATCGGCACCAGGACATGACAAAATCTCTTACCGGATGATTAAAGAAGCCCCTGACACCTTCAAAGAGAGACTTGTCTCCCTTTATAACCGTATGCTGAGGAAAAGCACTTTTCCGCACATATGGAAAAATGCGGTCCTCATACCGATCCGTAAGAAGAATGTCACTGCCAACGGCACATTAACACCTAAGGATCTACGTCCGATCTCCCTCTTGCCCTGTCTGTCACGACTGTTCGAGAAAATTATTGGCCACAGACTCTCCTGCCTTCTGGAAGGTATCCTACCAGCGAGTGTTCATGGGTTCAGGAGGTATCGAGGCACCACCTCGCTGCTTCTTGAACTTGAGAATGCCGTCGGGAATGCTTTTGAGAAGGGACGAGAGCTCTGCTTACTATCTGCCGACATCGAGAAGGCGTACGACAGGGTAAGATGGGACATTATAGCCGCCCAGCTCCAGTTATGGGGCGTTGATGCTGCGTTTATACACCTGATTAAGAACTTCCTATCCTCCCGATCACTTCAGGTAAGAATTAACGGATATCGCTCGTCATCAATATCTCTCGAAAATGCCCTTCCCCAAGGGTCACCACTCTCAACATCGCTCTTCAACACTTACCTCTCATCCCTCCTACCAATATTACATGACGTCAACGGACTAGACTGCTACATTTACGCGGACAATATACTGATGACCACGACGGACGCACACCCTGCGGAGGTACTTCGCAGAGGCCTGCTGAAGCTGGAGTTATGGTGCTTATACACCGGAGCCATCATCCCACCGGAAAAAAAATGAGACCATCGTCTTTTCAAGAAAAAGGAGACAAACCATCAGGGAAATGGAAATAGGCGACCAGACCATTACAACGGTGGACCGAATCAGGCTCCTGGGTCTGGACTTCACCACAAAGCTTAGTTGGACGATCTATGCCAATAGGCTGGCGGCCAAAATAAAAAAAATAGAGAACCTGATTAGGGTCATTGCGGCCAAAAACAACGGATCCCCCCTCCACGCGGCTCTGCAGATCGCCAACACCCTGATCAGAGGCTACACAAATTACGCCCTGCCAATAGTAGCCAACACAACCAATCTAAATGTGGCAAAAATCCAGACGGCGATAAACAAGGCATTAAGATCAGCCTTTGGAGCCCTCCCTTCTACCCCAAACCAGACCCTATGGATCGAGGCTGGCTTGCCAGACTTGGTAACAAGGGCGGAAAGAGCCACAGCAAAAATCATTGCGAGAAACTGGATCGACGGAAAGCGGCCGCACCACACCACCCTTAAAAATCTACGGACCACTTTTGCTAGTCCGTCCAAAACGTCCGCCCTGAACAAGGGCCTGCAAATGGTAGCCCGGCTGGGGTTCCAACTCCCAAACCCCGTTTCACCACCGGAGGTCCACCCACCCGTGTATAGCCTGGTCCCTCGCAGCACCAACCAAACAGGCAAAATTCCCAAGATGAGACCGGCGGAAGAACACCAGCAACGACATCTGGAGGTCATCAACAGCCTCCCCGGCTGGACCAGGATTTATACCGATGGATCCAAAACGAGCGGTAGTGTGGCTGCCGCATTCGTCGTATTCCCACCGGGCTCAACAATTCACACCAACCACTCCTTCAGGTTGACCGACCGAAGTTCCAGCTTTGAAGCTGAGGTGCTCGCGATATGGAGAGCAGTGGAGTTTTCGCAGTCCCTAGACAATAAATCCATAATATTCGCCGACTGCCTGAGTGCTATCCGGGCGATAGAAAAGTCCGACCAGACTGAGCCGACCCTACGAAATATCAGGACCACAATCGTCGCGTCCAAAGGAAGACTCCGTTTAGAATGGGTTCCCAGCCACGTGGGAATCGAAGGAAATGAGCTGGCAGACTCCGCTGCAAAAGGTGCGCTACAACTGGAAGGACCCTGTACCTCCCCACCCCTGATCAGTCACGTCTCAAGAAACAGCCTGGAGATCATTAACGAGGTCTACAACAACCAATGGCAGGCAAGCTCATGCTTCCTCAAACGTCACTGGAGTAAAAGCAGCCCACCTAGCTACAATCGTGACCTCTCCAGGAAAGATGGTGTCAAAATTTTCCGCATCAGATCTGGACACATGCTATTGACGAAGGGACACATCTTTGGACGTCACCCCCATAGAGGATGTGTACAATGCCAGCAGCCACTCACAATGTGGCACATACTACACTGCCCAGCGACCAGGGCTGCCTTCGGCAGCGAGCTACCACCTCTACCTGATCTCTTAGATCCGGCACAGCCGGAGCCTCTTCTAAATCTAATGGCGACGCTCAATCTCCTACCCTTCATCTAGGACCCATAATATTTCCAGTAAATTAGCAAGGAAAGGTATCCTTTTGTACCTATGTATCCTTTAGTATCAACATAGAAATAGAAATGTAATTTTGATATGCATTAATGTATCCAGACTTTTATTGTTGTAGTCGACAGCGGATTAGAACAACCAATGAATAATAAGAGAAACTTCTTTTCTCCTTGTTTGTGTATGGCATGTAATGAATTGTGGATTTAATTTTGTCTTATAATCTAGATTATTATAATAAGTAGGTTATCACACTTATATCCGCCGAAATGTTATATGAATGGCACCATTTTACTAAACTGAACTACTCTTTTCCCATACGATTTAATTTTCATTTTACTAAATTTATGACCCGTATGGTAACGTCTTTAGGCCCCTTCTGATAAATGTAAATCCTAGAATAAGTCTTAGAAACAAACCCCCATTCGGAAATTTTCTGTTTAAATAAGTAAGCTACCAAATTGTATTTACTGAATTATGAAAGATATTAACCATGTATTAGGATAAGTGCCATATGGGCTCTGCTCCCGAGAGCACTGTAATTAGGTTACGGGGTGGATTCACTCCTACCCGTAACAAAATAAATAAATAAATAAAATAACACTTTTTACAGCCCACACACAATAAGCTCCGACTGTTTTCCTTTACCAATGCGCTACACAGTCCGCACATGGAGTCCATGGTTTCGAGAGTTGCAAAATTATTTTAAAAAAACAGGGATATAGGTTGGTTTTTCCTTAATTTTTTCAGTGTATCACTTTATTGGATTAATTTCCTCCACAACAACGACCGTACAGAATTTAAACAGAGTTTAAAATTTCAGAAATTTAGTTTTTTTAGGCTATAACTTTAAGTACGTGCTGTAATCTAGGTTAGGTTAATCTCTTGTTTTGTGATGATTTTAATCTAACAAAATTCCGAATGTGCAAATAGAGGGCTTGACGGCAAAATTGATGCAACATAAGTGTGCAGCTCTTATTACTGTCGCTCCGAATGAATAGTTCCTCCAAACAATAAATTTTTACACAACATGCCTAAACCTTTCATACTGCGAATTTTTTAAGTTTACATTTGTCAAATCCATGTGTATATTAAGCATGGAAATATAAACTAAACACGGAACGGCTGTAAGCCATAGAAATATAAACTAAGCACGGATCGGCTATATCGTGTTTAAAGCCTGTACATGAGCGACCACCTAAAGATAGCTACGCAGAGGAGTACAGCAGCAGCGTGTATAGAGCCTGTATAGAGTATTGGAGCCTTTTAAACAGACTTAAGGGAAGGATATCTTGGCGGCATAAGTGAAGGATATCTTTCCCGCATTAGTCAAGTTCCTCCGCTTTGTTAAATTGAGTTAAGACCTACATTATATTAATGGTCGGAACGAGTGAATAGGCCCAAGAATACCCAAAAATTGTTTTTCAATTTTTGGTATTAAAACAACTTAATTTTTCGGAAAGTATTGTTTTCCGGTAACAAAACTTTTCTAATAACTAAGTAAAAGGGAAGATGCCTAAGAATTAGGGATAACAGGAGGGACGCAATGTTTATTAAACTTACTGTAGACAACAACAATAAAGAGGGTCAACATACATGTAAAATTTAAGAGATGCGGTGTAGGATACTCCTATGAGAAGGATTGCTCAGTTGGAAGTCAAAGGATGGGAGAGCGTTGTAGAATGCAGCTCCGTTATGGGTTGCATTGCTGGACAATAATTTAGCTGCTTTTGCCAGCCTAAAGAATTGAATGTATGACGGGTGATAATCTATTTGCCCAGATTATGCCGGAGTAATGCATTCTTTATGTTTTCCAGGAACACCTGCATCGTGGTCAATTTGCCGATGGGTTTTTTTCGACGGGGTGAGGCGAGTTTAATTTTAATATTTAGACAGCTCCATGCTGGTGATATCAATCGTTTTGGATGCATTTCCGCAACGATTGATAGCAGCAGCATGGGCTGTCTATGCTTGACCGGCGACGCCATATCTAATTTCCAAATTTTTATAGTATAATAGATTTTTAAATACAGCTTACCACGTTTGCATGGGCGTTATTATCTACTTAAATAATTCGTGTGTATTACCATGTTTCTCGATTAAGCGGTTCAAAATTTATAACGCAGTGATAGACTGACTAGATAGACACCGTGTAGATCCTTCAAAGCTAAAAGTTTTCCGTTTCTTCGGATTTCGGTATCGACCACTAAAAATCTGCCATGATGACAGTGGATTATCGCATTTCTCTGCCTACACTGTCATCGCGAACACTATCCCGTCTCGGTGTGTTTTGGCATATTATAAATTCAGATAGGTAAGCAATTAAACTTAAATTATTCCAGAGCTGCCCGGTTCTGTTCTTTATTACATTGTAAAAGATGTCTTTCAATTAAACAATAAAATTTGGTTTTTGTTTTATTTTGGTAGTATTTCATTTAAAATCATATTATCCACTAAACCGTATTTCTCTAAGAGTTTTCGAGAAGTAAGCCTAAACTGAAATAGAAAGATTAATTAAGTAAATTACTACCGAATTGATAATTCTCACCTTTTTTATAATATCCGTAAATGATTCATAGTTCTCAATAATTGCTAAAATTTCTTTAACATCGTTTTCAAGTCCTGTACAATCCTTGATGACATCAACATCAAGTTCATGGGGTAATCCATAGTTACTTACATCAGAATGCAAATCCTTGGGCATAATATATATACATCTGAAATAAATTCCGCCAATCATATTAACTGTAATCATATTCAGGCAATTACCTCAGCGTCATATTCACACAACTAAGTATAACTCCTACTAATGGACGATCAGTGTCTAAAGAGAACTGCAATTGCATTTCTTTCTGTGATTCAACATCTGTTCGAGAAGGATTAGCAGGAAAAACGGGATGCGAATGGAACCACCCTAAAAGCTCATATCCTTCAGAGAATAGTCTCACAGATTGTTTAACCTGAGAAACTTAAGGGGCCAGTGCAAATAATTCTCTACTCTAATTTAAATTTTACCTGGACACATTTCACACATAATTGTGCTCTGTTGCCATGTACGACAAGGTTTGTAGGTCGTTAGGTGCAACTTATCTCGTCCAACTGATATAGTTCGATGACCGCCTAGTAAACCCATTACTTCATAGCTTGAAGATAAAGAATGCAAGTGAAGACAGAGTAAGGTAGACAGATTTATAACAACTTTAAATGGAGCCTAGAAGACAATCTCTTACAGAAACGGAATTCTGGAATTCGTTTTTTTAACTTACTTTATGTTCGTGAGAAAATTTTAGACATTTCACTAAATCCATTGGAGTTTTTAATCGGCTTACCCTATGGCGTGAAGTATGACAAGTAGGTAACTCTGGTTTAAATACTCCATCTATGTGTGCAACTGTATAGTTGATATCGTGTGACTGTGTATAACATATATACATGTGTGTGTAAATATGGAAAATTATTTGTTTTTCAAATTAGTAATATTCCTTACCATTGTTGCATCAATCATTTTAAGAGGCGTAGGCAACCTTTTCCGTCTTTCCATTCCTACCAAATCCTCTCCCCACAGAAACGATTTTGTCTGATTTCTTGCAGATTGCGCCAAAGTTGAAACGAATAATTCTAAAGGACGTATAAATTCAAAGTATTCTCCCTGATGCCCAAAATTAATTGCACCCAATTGCTCTAGGAGCTTATGAATCCTGCTTATACAGTTCACATCTCCAGCGTGCTTCAAACCTGCTCTAACAGCAGTTTTGCTAATGTAATTTGGCTTAGATGCTTTCCACATTAAAAGAATATGATTTCTTATACGAGAATATTGCTCTGGTGTTTTTGTTATTCGATTTTCAAAAAATTCAGAATGAACATATTTCTCTAGTGAAGTAATTTCTGTGGGATTTAAATTTACTTCTGCCTGTGGCACAGCCATATTTTTCAACTGCTTCTCAAGTTCACTGCTTATATTGTCGCTTGAATCTTGCTTTCTAATTAAACTTTCATTCTGTGAAAGCTTAATAACTTCAAAACTTTGTGCATTTGACATCACATTTTTCCTTTCTTTAATTTTGTGATACATTTTGTCATTGCACATGTCAGTTTCAATTTCTATTTCTACATCGCCGTCTGATTCACATGTTTCCAATTTCACCTAAAATTTAAATGCATATAAAAATTAGTTTAGTTTTGTTATATCGCGTTTTACAAGAACTACAAAAAAGAAGCCTACAAAACTTACATCTGGTATTGATTAAACGGTGGTGAAATGTGCTTAATATAGTAAAGAATAATTGTTGCTTTAAATATGGATAGATATCCAGATCCAAATTGATAACACAGGTCTGCATGGTAAATCTGTCTCAATTCAAAATGGTGAATGCGGTAGTTTTTGGGTGCTGATTACGAAAATGATGTTCAAACAATCCATTCACGAATAGTTTTTGCAAAACATAACACTTTATACTGCGATTTTCCAGGTTTTGAGTTTTTTTCTGACTCCTCCTGTGTTAATCTTACGTACTAGATAAATATATGATAATTTATATCTGAAATCAGCACACCAAGAACCCCTAAATCTATTTATCTTTATACGTATACGTTCCAAAAGCTCAATGGACAAATTGTTTTGCTGTTAGAAGAAATCAAAGATGACTACCCTGGGGAATACCGATTGTGGCCCTGATATTCCTTGTTCTGGAGACACCAAAGGCAACCTAGTAGCTCTCTCATATGCATATGTAATGATGAATTCATTCAACGAAAAGCTTAGAGAATCCTAGACGCTAAAATTATAATCTATAGTAATATTTTAACGATGCAAAATTTGTTTGTTTGTTTGTTCGCCGTAATACTGAACGGATTCTAAGAATTCTTTCACTATTAGAAAGCTACACTATCCCTGCGTAACATAGGTTATATTTTATTTTAATAAATATATGCTTTTAGTTAGAAATATCATTATTTGTAAAGCAAGGAAGAAAAAGAGCTGCTTGCGTCCTATATGAACGTGCGCTGATCAAACCACCTGACCGATTGACTTTATATTCACATAATTTGTTAGTTAGATTGCGAGAATAATTTACAGTTAGGGGTGGTCCCGGTAGGTATCGCCCCAATCTAACTCCTTTACCACTTGACCGATTGAATTCTTATACACAACAGTTGTTAGTTAGGTTCCGAAACTGGTTTATATGATCCCGGTAGATGTCGCCCCACTCTAACTTCCATACCACTTGACGGATTGACTTCATATTCGCAACATATGTTAGTTAGATTGCGGGAATGATTTGTAGTGGAAAATAATTTGAGATTTATTCTGCAGATTTGGCAGGCTTTTTTAATTGTCGTTGCGAGTTATATGTGCAAAGAGCTAGTCTTATATTACAGTATTAAACAATTTTTTTTTCTCCAGAAATCGACGTTTTTTCCTATCCACTAACCATAATGATTTCCTAAATAAATGTATTACCATTTTTTACGCAAAGGTAGAGATTTAAGTTTCAGAATGTGTTATTTGCACCATCTAACGATTTTTACCAACGTTTTGAATCGAAATCGAGGAAACACCTCTGGACCTTCCCTTGTAAGCCTATATATCCCGGGAGATCAGTATGATTAAATCGCCAAATGTGTATGCATTGAATCGAATTATATACGCGAAGGGGATTATAGGAGCCCGATTATTCAAATAAAAGTTAAAATAAATTAGTTTCTCATTATCTTTATATTGCAATTAAAAAAATGTAAACTCACCACTGTCTCTGGCCAAAAAAACTGCTTTATTTTTCGACCCGCAACACTATTTAACGATGTTTTCTTAGCTAATTTAAAAGATAATTTCTCGCCTTTTGCTTCAAAGGTTTTGCAATTTTTAGAAAGAAAAATATCTTCTCGTATTTTAGATGCTGATATATTCAATGTCTTCTTGAATTTCTTTCCGTTCTTCTTTTTGTTAATATTATATTCAGAATTCTTAAAATTCGACGGAATTTTCGAATTTTCTGGTTTAACCAGTGAATCTGACTTAAGCCGTAGAGTTTTTTTAAACTTTGTTATTGGTTTCTTTATTATATTGGATATTCCACGTTCTCCAGATGGAATAACTTTTTCTTCAGGTCGCGGTTCTTTGCTTTCTATTTTGACTTTCAATAGACTTCTCGGATTTGTAGGTCCAATATATTTTACATTTCTAGGAGCAGGGTGAACTTCAAAGGCTGCCAAATTCCATCCATCACTACTGTAGTCATCTTTTTCACTACATTCAAGTATGCATGTATCTATGCAATTAGTTCCCCCATCTACGATTTCTTCCACAGTTGCTGGTATGTCATTACCGAAAACTAAGTCATTTTCCATGGCCATCTGTGAAAAACAAAAACATTCTATTTGTATACCATATTAAGCAGACTATCTATTTTGATCCTGATTTCTTCTTTCTGTGACTATCAATGAAATGTGGTTCATTTGGAAACCATGACAACTTTCCTGTACTTATAACAGTTTAAAATTTGAAAAATACGTTATTTTCGGTGTATGGTTTAAAGTTAATAATAAAATTGTAGTTGACTGGAGAAAGAGACCCCAAATAATTTCATATACATACATATGTATTTCATATATCACAAGAACAAAACAATCAATGAAATGTTCTACCTTGCCAAAGAATCGCAGAAGTGCTTTACTGTCAATCGCTTCTACGCGATACACAGCATGTAGGGTGAAATTGCTCTATCCATTACCAAGTTATGAATAGAGCTAAAAAACTTTTGAATTTTCACGAGGTTTAAAAATTCCTTATGGAATTTTGCAAAGGATCATTGGGAAAAGAATACAATAAAAAATCGATTTTTCGAAATTTTCAAACGAAAATGGCGAAAAAATTGAATCTTTACTGTGTTTTAAAATCGTTTCCAAGAAAACGTTAGGAAATACCACCGTCTACCACACAATTTTTTGCGTACCTGGACCCTTCCCGTTCTCAATCGGGCGGGACTAAAACTAGACAACTAGCAAGTGTGACAAATGATACTTACCTCCTTTTTCCAATCTAAATCAGCTAAGCAAGGAACATGCTCAGGCTCTTTGATGATAACTTCTTCCGATTGTAACACTTTGATGTTATTCTCCAAGCTGTAGTTTTTTGGAACACTGAATTGAATAATGAATAAAATATATATAGATGACCGCCAACAGTCATGCAAATAAATGGCATATGTATTACCTATTTGTCCAGAAACTGCCACCTTCAGAGTTTTCATTGAGCCAATTAGGGTGTACAGTATATTCACAGGAGAGTAATTGCTCGGAACTAATTTTAGATCTAAAAAGTACATTCGAAAACATTCGCTCATAAATTATACGACTTACATGTCATCTAAATCTCCTAATATATCGACATCTTCGTCCTCGGCCATAGTTGTTTGCGATAAATATTTTGTTGTTGAGATTTTAATTTATTGGTCCGGGCAAAGGGGCCAAATGAGTAATGATCACCAAATAAATATTGTTTTGTTTATCTAACAAGAGCACTGGCAGCAAATATATTTGTTATAATTCAATTAAAAGATAAACTACAGAGAGGAATCGGTAAAACTTTTCTTTACAGATCTGTCAGATTTCATTGTGCAATCTGCTTAAACAATTTGCAAAAAGCAATTTTTTATCCAGTAGATATTTTGTAAAAGGTAAATATCATTAAGAATAACAATTATAGTGTGCAAAACACACACATTACATACAGAGTTAAGCACTAATTTTGATGCAGATAGAATTTAGCTTCGTTCGTTGCGCCACAAAACATTGGGGTATTTTACTCCGAGATTTTTGGCAGATTTGACACTAGTCAGAACGTTTAGTACTATTCCGAAATAACCGATTTCTGGGTTGAGTAAAACATAGAAATAGAAACTAAGCACGGAACGGCTGTATCGTGTATAAACCACTGAGTTATACAGTACAGATCACTGGTATAAACCGTGTACATGACCCTAAAGATAGCTACGCAGAGGAGTACAGCAATAGCGTGTATGAAGGAAGCTGAATAAAATATCAAAAGCTTTATAGCTATCAGTGAATGGCAGCGTGTAAATAGATGGTAAGGGGGGCTTAGACATTATGGAAAATTTTGAATTGTAAGCCGCCATTCTGATTATGTATCGGGGGCACGGCAGTGCCCCCTCCAAGTTGAGCGCGAAGCAAACACTGCCCTACCATCCTTTACTGGAACCATTTCGCCGCATTTTCAGGCCCCTATTTGAGAACCTCTGGATAAGACCAGAACGCAGAAATTTTCGTCATCCAGTAAGCTATAATCACATACTTAAAATCCAAAATTTCAAGTCTGTAGGTCATTTAGTGCCGAAGTTAAGCGAAAGCAAAATTTCGCATTTATGACACTCACTCACTCACTCACTCATGATCATCAGAATAGAACTAGTACTTCCCATAAACTCAGAGAGCTTAAATTTGGTACAGAGTTAGGGTTTAATGGCCACATAAAGGGAAAACTATAAAAACTAGGATAATCGAAGATCTGGAGTACCTGCTGACCCTGATTAGAAAACACAAGAGCCCAACCAAACTATTAGAGATCGACATACCGCCTTTACAAAAAATATTAAACTTGGTGGGCCGCATCATTTGATGTCAAAAATCGAAGGTCTGAAGTATCTGATGAAGAACCCTCAGCTAGTCTCAGCTGTATTAGAGATATGGTAATGCCCCCTTCTACTATTGGTACATAAAAAAATCGACTGTCATTGCAAAAATCCAGCGTAGTGGGACACATCTTCTAATCTAATTTAATCTAGCCTATAGCGTCCCACTGCTGGGCGAATGCCTCCCCTTCTGCTTATAGCGTCCCACTGCTGGGCGAATGCCTCCCCTTCTGCTTTTAATCTGACTGTATTATAAATCAATATGCCCACGTTTCTACAAAAAGAAGTGAAATACCACCAAAAACATTCTGTAAAAAACTAGCCAAGTCTCGATGGAGCTGCTTGTTTATCTCTAAAAAGTAATGAAATCTAGACAAAGTCGTGCCAAGTCTAATGTTCCTTACTGCGATTTCTTTATTATTATAGTTAATGTTGTGTGACTTGGCCGTTGAAGGGTACACAAGGTACAAAACCAGGGGCTCCATGACACCATTGCACCAATCTGTCGGCTGAACCGCTACCCATTGACGATATAACATTACGTGTAAACAAAATTGACTTGTGCCCACTAACGTATAAAGAATGTTCAACGGCCAAGTCACACAGCATTAACTATAATAATAAAGAAATCGCAGTAAGGAACCTTAGACTTGGCACGACTTTGTCTAGATTTCATTACTTTCTAGAGATAAACAAGCAGCTCCATCGAGACTTGGCTAGTTATTTACAGAATGTTGTTGTTGTTGTTTTGTTTTATTTTGCCTTAACAAAGGCGCCACTGAGTGGGCTTATTTGATCCGACGCAAGCGCCATAAGACCACGATCCAGGACCTTTTCCTTTTACTGACTCTCAACGTGGATATTTTGAGAGTGTGAGGGTGAGGCTCCGTAAGAAGTTCTCTCCCTTGGTAGCACCGCGATGATGGCTTGTATTCTCTTCTTCGACGTGACTCCACTGCGTAGGACACCACGACCGACACTAAAAAACGCTATCAAACTAGTACAAATTACATTACAAATGATATAAAAAAGAGTGAGTGAGCCAAGTTTACAGCTAGCGGTAATGGTACTGATATAAACTCAAAACAAAAAGGGCCAAAACCCAAATACATCTAGATGGTACAACATTAGTTAAGAGTAGCTCTGATAAATTCACCCCCTAGACTTAGGGGTGTCGTCTGATCTAATAGGGAGGTGGACCCGGCGCACATGAGAAGTCAGAACGCCAGCAAGGTCTCGGATCACTGCACCAAGAGCGCCAGCCTCTATTCTTCAATACTATAAGTGTATTTTCGTCTCTAATATGAAATTTGCAATCTCTCCAATATTGTCTCTGTTCAAATTAGCTAGGGCATCGGTTAGGCAGGAGAAACCTCCAAAAACGCGGTATCGCAGCCGGATCTCGTCAAATTTTCTGCAGCGGAAGAGAAGGTGTTCCTCATCCTCCACCTCCCGGCACACGTCACACAGGGGGCTCTCTACCACTCTCCACCTAGCTAGGTGTTTCCTAACGAATGAGTGGCCTGTTAGAACCCTGTTAATGGTTCTTATACTTCTGTTGTTCAGGTCACTGGACAGGAACCACGGCTTGGTCCCCACACCCGGATGAATTTTTGCAAATTTAACGCCTTTTGAACCCGACAACGCCTTATACTCTCTATCCCACTGTTTCAGGACTTTTCCTTTAACATTTAACAGGGCATCCTCGACGGATAGGGGTTGAATTACGAACTCCCCCTCAGTTCTCGCCTTATTTGCCACTCTATCCGCCCAGCAATTCTCCATAATATCCCTATGGGAGGGGACCCAAACCACTCTAACAACCTCAAACGCTCTCTCCGTCAGTTCGGCAATTTGCTGAACTATAAGATTGTCTGAATTTTCTACATTCAGCGACCTGCACTCGTTGAGACTGTCAGTTAACATGATCAGTGTCATTACAGAATGTTTTTGGTGGGTTCATATTTACGCCTGCACAGAGCGACCAATACGAATACAGCCAATTCTAACACGTCAGGGAATGTGGTACGCTAAATCTGGCTTACAGCCGATTAGCGATTACACAATGCGCAAAAGTCTTTTTTACAATTCTCGCGGACTTTACCCACAATTATAAATATACACTCAAAAACTTGCATTTTTCCGGCTCAATATGTTCAAACTTCGTAGCAGCACAAATTTCAATTGACAGTTCGATCAGATGTTTTATTCAGCTTCCCTCATACACGCTGTTCTGTACTCCTCTATGGAGCTATCTTTAGCTGGTCGCTCATGTAAAGGGTTTTTACACGATACAACCGTTCCGTGTTTAGTTTTTATTTCTTTGGATCCAGCTGAGAAAAATCGCTGGCTCAGAAAACACAACACACCAACTGGAAAAAGAGGGACGTCAGGAGTGGGAAATGCGGTGCAGCTCAGAGAGCAACTGATGTAAATATTCCAACGCATACAGATAAGTCACAACAGCAGCCAGGCCGCAGATCACGGGCCAGCGTAGTCTCGGTGCCGAGCTCTGTAGTCGGATGAATTCTTGGATTCATTTCTGGCGAAATGAACGCGGTGGGAGCCAATTGAAGACAAAATGTTCATAAGCACGGCGGACAAATTTTTGTTAGAGATGAGTTCTCTATATACTGTATGCTTGGTGGTCGAACGCAGTATTGTCCATAAAGTCGCACCAAGTTAGACAGGAAAGTGTTTTATCAGCATCTGCAAACAATCGCGAGAATGAATCAATTCCGCATGAAACTGATAACAGACCTCTTTTCTAAATAAGTAAAGTAAGCATTGCCTTAATAAATCCTAACAGATAAATGTATCTCTAAACAAACCCAAATGTCCGTTCCGCATCCTTTTCAAGAATCTCTAAACAACATCAAATGTTCTTTCCAGAAAGTACCATTCACATGATAAGACATATGTCTTGCTTGACCGTCCTTTACTTATAAAAGGACTGACATTAATGTTACAGAAGAGAACCGTTTTAGCCGTTTAGCGTTCTGCGCAGTCGTTTTTAAGTTAAAATAAAACTAATTGAAGTTCGAAAATTGTGTTTTTTTCTAAAAATCATAATTGTAGTTAATAATCCACCAATTCTTGAGAGTATAATTAAATCATATACATAAGTCAAACTGTTATTAGACGCAATAAAAGAATTAAATTGAAAAGTTCCGGCATACCTGCCCGAATTAACTCGTCGACTTATGTATATGCAAATAAAAAATTTTTCCCTGTAGGTTTCTGCATCGCCAACAAGAAAAATGTTTCAGAATGAACTCCTATATGACATATCAATTTTATTGAAATTGAAGAATGCCGTTTTATAAATAATTATCAGATTTATGCTTCGAGGTAAACAAAATTGCTCATATTTCCAGAATATATTAAACCACGTTAGCATACAAGTGTAAAGCATGAAATTAGTTACCACCACATTCCATAGGTTGCAAATCCGTTGAAGAATGTTCCGTTACTTCATTGAACATATATTCATCTTGATATTCTTTTAAAATTTTGCTGGATCTGTTCTCATCTATGAAAAGTGAGTAGACTTTCTTCACATCTTCCATTGACACTTCAGTAGCCTTTCGCCTTCTACAAACCAAATTCGCTGTTGTTATTAATTGTATCGCATACCTCAAGCTCGTATCTGTTGCAATTCGTGTAAGGACAGTTAATGCATCCATGTTCATCAAACAATCTTCTTCCTCGCACCGGATTTTAAGAATTTCTTTAATTTCCTTTTCTGTATAAGCTACAGTGCGAATAATAATCATACGATCTAATAGATCTATAGGAATACCATGTGGGCTTCTGTAATTCGTACCACGAATTCTGGTTATGCCTCGATTTGTTGCCATTATGACCACCGGAGCCATGTCGCTTTCCAAAGCGCGATTCAAGTACGAGAAGCATTCAATGTCTAACATATGCGCCTCATCAACAAACAGAACTCCTGGATTTATTTCAGCTTTCCCTTCTTCCCGCCACTCAATAACTTTGTTATTTATTTGATCCCGGATTTCTTGCTTTATTTCGCCTGTGTCGCCGGAAAACAAAGCCAAAAAGCCGTGAGTTCTGCTATTGATAACGTCAATTTCGTGCAAAGTAACAGTATGAACGACTTCTTTTCGCTTCTGTAATTCTCCCTCGGGACATTGTACAAACCGCGTTTGAGCTCCTGTAGCATCGTAGTCCCGGGCCCGTGTAAAGCTCCTACCCAGTTTGCTAACTTTCCCTGAAGCTTTGTCGATAGTAATAATATCACCGGCCTGAATTTTTTCTTTCATGAAGCACTCAATTATTTTGTTTCCCAAGTCGTAATTCGTCTCCATTTCAGTCGTTTTCAAAGTAACCTTCCCGATTTTTTGACCAGTCCCAGACACCGGCCTATCAATTTGGATTTCCACCACCTCACCCTCGATGATTTCAGTTTCTTCCTTGATTCGAACTCCAATACTTTTACGTAAGGCTTGTGCCAACGCCTCAGTTTTGCTCATTTCCAAAGAATAAATTTCAGAACCAGACATACTGGTAAACGGAGTCTCATTCCCAAGTGCCTGAAATATAGGTTCATTAAAGAATAATATTGGGCGACTAGCCCCAATGTAATTCTTACCTGAGCCATGCCGACAGCAATGGCAGTCTTTCCTGTGCTTGGTTCACCGGCGAGAAGAATACATCTACCTGCAATTTTTCCATCACGCACCATTTGTACAACCACTCCAGCTGCTCTTCTAGCATCTTTTTGGCCCACCATGCCTTGCGACACTGTTCGAGCTTCAAGAACGTCATCCAAACCCAAACCACGAATATGAGAATGTGCGCCAATTCGTTCAATTCTTGTTACATCTCTAACCTCAAGTTTCTCAGACTCCATAATTAATGTACTTGTCCTAAACGCGAAAACCACCAATAATTATAATCAATAATCGACAAACTTTACCCGTTTCTTCGTACCTTCTTACTTCTTTGTAATATTTAGCATTAATCACCAACGCCTCGTTTAAACTTATGCAGGTAAAAGATATCAATCAAATTTCAGCACACAAACCAAGCCAATTAGCCCTCTTCCTATGAAGAATCTGTGCTGTGCTGTGCGCTGTCGGCTGTCCTGTTTTGACCAAACAAATGTCAATATTTGAATATTGTGAATGATTTCGCAAAAATGTCACATTACCAACGAATTAAGAACATCAAGAAACGGTAATATGACGTGTATGGAAAAGAGGCAAAATTTGATGCACATTCGACTGCGAAATATACTTCTATGCAGAATTCACTGACAAAACAAATGGGCCTTTCGCCAAGCACGTTCTCATTTTCTGGGTTTCAATGCGCACGGTTGAGTTTTCGTTGAATTTCAAAGCTATGAAGTTAACTTTGTGAGTTCATATGTACCTGAACTATTTTGACATATCATGTAATAAAAATCTACCCATTTTATAACATTTCAGGCTTAAGTTCCCTTTCTCACTTTTTTCGAAATGCCCTAAAACCTTATAGAAATGTTCCATTTATGGTCGGAACGACTGAATAAGGTAAAAATAGTTGTCGGAAAGCAATACTTTCCCGAAAAATTTCTTGTTTTAACACCAAAAATTGCAAAAATCAATTGATTTTGACGTCTGTTTTCGAGATATAAAATTATTCAGAGTGGCTATTCGCATCGTCCTTGCTTTGTACAATCGAAATTTGTGCGGTAAATAACTTTTTAAACATCGGTACGAAAGAATTCCTAATAAAAATTCACTTTTCTCAAAAAATAATTTTTGACAGATGATTTACCTTTTACAAATTGTATGGAAATTTTCAATTTTTGGTGTTAAAACAAGCGAAAACAAGCTAATTTTTGGGAAAGTATTGCTTTCCGACAACAATTTTTACCTTATTCAGTCGTTCCGACCATAAATGGAACATTTCCATAAGGTTTTAGGGCATTTCGAAAAAAGTGAGAAAGGGAACTTGTTCCACATTTCAAATTCATCGTCTGTCCAAAAAATCGACCAGACGCTATTTTCAGCACAAAATTAAAAACAATCTGCCGCCTCATTTACGTAACTCAGCCTTTTTCGTCGAGTTTAATTGGGTTTAACGAAACCCTACTCAACTCTAGTTACCATCACTGATCTATACAATCACTGGATAGTGAACGCGCTCTATTTACTGTAGTACGGCTTGTGTGCACTGTCGGCCACGTTGAGAGGTCAGAATCCCAGCAGGAATGAATGACCGTCGTCTTTTCAGCACCGCTAGTTTACGTTTTTTGCGAGTCGGTTATTTTCATTATTAAAGTAAGTGCAGTGTAATTTAAAACGACTGTCATTCAATATTTCCACATCAGAATCTGTATATCTACTTTCTGAAATAAAAGTTTGTTTATTTTATCCATTTTTGAATTCCCAAAATAAATTAAAAAAATACAGAACTTGTTAAAATATTCTCCATTTACACTGTGGTGCGGCGATAGTTCACTGCTTGTAGAGTGCCATTCAGAAAAATTCTTAGTTTTACATCACGCCCTTATTCATTTAACTTCCTTTATTCATATAAACGAATTTTTGACGAACGACCTTTTCTAGTAGATTTAAATGACATATTAAATAATGAACGCAGCCTTTTAATCGTGTTGAACAGTTTTTTTTTCATATATAAGACGTTAAAGTAGTTCGGTGAGTTGCTCTGCTTTTTGTCTCCATGTGGAAGTAGCCGGTGTTAATTTCGAGATAAAATATCCGAGTTATATTTATATACACTGCTGAAATTAAAGGCTGTCTTTAAGAATTTTTAAAAGTAATCAAAATGAACATACAACTTGTGGAGATTTTAGAGAAAACTGTGTCGTCTGGTAAGCTTGGAGTTGACATTTCGCAGTTTTTGCCATTTTTCATTTTTGTAAAACAATTACTTGCTATCAAATCTGTTAATATTTTGATCCCATTCGAAGTTTTGCGAACTTCGTGATCTGATCTGCATCTCCCCAAGAGCTTGATATATATAATTGGGGAAGTAATTTGCTAAAATGTAATCTGGCGGGAGGTTTTGGATAACTAAAAGTTATTTTTGATCAAATACAATTTTAGACAAAAATGAGTTGTTGGCGGCAAAAATTTACCTGGAACAGGCGGCGGAAGCTAACCTTCCTGAATTCCTAAAGGCTTTATCAGATATATTGGCTAGTGAAATCAACACTCCTGTTGCTAGAATGGCAGCCGGCTTACATTTGAAAAATCACCTTATGAGCAAAGACGCTTCGCTAAATCACCAGTACCAACAAAGATGGCTCTCTTTCCCAGATGCAATTAGCGACTATATTAAGAAAAACGTAAGACGTTAGCGAGTTTTGCATTATAATTTTCAAATGAATATATTGCTTAGATATTACGGTCCCTGGGTACTGAGAACACTCGTCCTTCTTGTGCTGCGCAGTGCGTGGCTTATGTGGCCGTTACTGAATTACCGGTTGGACGATGGGATTATTTAATCCGTACTTTGGTTGAAAAAGTTGTATCAGAAATGTCGACGGAAATCGAGCGCGAAGCGGCATTGGAAGCTATTGGTATTTAAGCGTCATTGATTATCTTTAATAATAATCTGTGTTATTAAAAATTTAATATTTTCGTTTAAAGGATACATTTGTCAGGATATTGGGCCCGGTGTTTTAGAGCACCAGTCAAATCAAATTCTTACTGCTATTATTCACGGCATGCGAAAACAAGAACCCAGTAACCATGTTCGCCTTGCAGCTACTACAGCATTGCTCAATTCTTTAGAATTTACAAAAGCTAATTTTGATAAAGATACTGAAAGGAATTATATAATGGAAGTGGTATGTGAAGCCACACAATCATCAGATACCCAAATTTGTGTTGCTGCTTTGCAATGTCTTGTCAGGATATTATCCCTTTATTATCAGTATATGGAACCCTACATGGCCCAAGCTCTGTTCCCTATAACTCTGGAAGCAATGAAATCTGATAACGACGACATCGCTCTGCAAGGAATTGAGTTTTGGTCTAATGTTAGCGACGAAGAAGTTGATTTGTCCATAGAAAATCAAGAAGCAACTGAAGCCGGGCGGGCGCCAACCAGAGTTTCTAAGCATTATGCTAGAGGAGCATTACAGTATCTGGCTCCCGTTCTTATGGAGAAACTTACTAAGCAAGATGAATCCGATGATGATGATAGTTGGAATCCAGCGAAAGCAGCTAGTGTTTGCTTGATGTTACTCGCCAGTTGTTGCGAAGATGAAATTGTACCACATGTTTTTCCATTCATTAACAACAATATAAAATCTCAAAATTGGCGCTGTCGTGATGCCGCTGTTATGGTATTCGGCTCCATTTTAGGTGGTTTAGAAACAAATACGCTAAAGCCATTTGTCGAGCAAGCTATGCCAACTTTAATAAATTTGATGTACGACTCTAGCGTTATAGTTCGTGACACTGTTGCCTGGACATTTGGAAGAATATGTGATGTATGTATTTTTAAATTTTTATTTTTAAATGTATTTGTAATGTCCATTTTTGTTTGGATTAGATAATACCGGAAGCAGCGATAAATAATACATATTTAAATCCGCTTTTGGAAAGTTTTCTGAAAGGTTTGAAATCAGAACCTCGAGTAGCAGCCAACGTTTGTTGGGCATTCATCGGCTTATCGGAAGCAGCATATGAGGCAGCGGAATCCCGAGATGGAAACCCACCAGAGACATACTGCTTAACGCCATATTTCGAATATATTATAACTCAACTTCTTGAAACAACAGATCGTCCAGATGGATCCCAAGCAAATCTTCGTGCAGCGGCTTATGAAGCATTAATGGATATGATAAAGAATTCCCCTAATGATTGCTATGTAGTTGTTCAAAAAACTACAATGATTATATTAGATCGTCTAAATCAAGTTCTACAAATGGAGAGCCATATAGCAAACCATAATGATCGACATCAATTTAACGACCTTCAATCCCTTCTTTGTGCTACGCTGCAATCTGTTTTACGCAAAGTTGCTTCAGATGATGCTCCGAAGATATCAGATGCAATAATGACAGCATTGCTACGGATGTTTAGTTCAAATTCAGGCAAAGTTGGGGGCGTACAAGAAGATGCCCTTATTGCTGTTTCAACTCTGGTAGATTTGCTCGGTGAGAAGTTCTTAGTATATATGGATGCATTTAAACAGTATCTGTATATGGGACTTAAGAACCATCAAGAATATCAAGTATGTTGTGCTGCTGTTGGACTCTCTGGAGATATATGCAGGGGATTGAAATCAAAAATATTGCCTTACTGCGATGAAATAATGACTCTTTTGTTGGACAATTTGGGAAACCAAAGTTTGCATCGAAGTGTTAAACCGCAAATATTGTCGACTTTTGGAGATATGGCTCTGAGCATTGGATCAGCATTTCTAAAATATTTGCCTGTGGTACTTCAAATGCTTTTGCACGCTTCTCAGGTAGAAGTAGATCCTAATGACTTCGACAATTTCGAATATTTGAATGAATTACGTGAAAGTGTTTTGGAAGCCTACACAGGAATAATCCAAGGCCTAAAAGGCACGGACAAAATTCCGGATCCTGATGTATTTCGGATGGAACCTCATGTGGGGAATATCATTAATTTCATCAAAGTCATTGCAAAAGATAGGGACACATCGGATTCAATGTTGGCCATTGCTGCAGGATTAATAGGCGATTTATGCTCGGCGTTTGGGCGTCAATTATCTCCATTGATAGATGACCCTTTAATTAATCAACTTCTCGCTGAAGGAAAAAAATCAAGAGTTGGTCGGACGAAATCTTTGTGTACCTGGGCATTAAAGGAAATAAGAAAACTTCGAGATGATCCGCGCCATGTGGACTAAGATTGTGGTAAGTTTCAATTTTATGTTAAACTAATTTTGTTATTATTGTTAAATAGAAAGTTAAATTTAATTTTAATATGATTATTTCTTGGTGACAGTAATGCATTTTATTAAAACGTATTTTAGTGCGTTGCTGTTTTCTGGATGTAATATAATAATAAACAGTTGTTATTTTACCAACTACCGTTATCTTTTTTTACTGCTGTAGAGAATACGGTTTAAAGATATACCCACGTAAAAATAACAATTAATAGCTTCAAGAACCTGCTTAAAATCACACTATATACAGGGTGTTACGCATGCTGATATGAGAGGGGTGAGAGATCCCACCTAGCCAAACAAAAAATTGTACGGGTCGGGGGTAATATCAGCCGTTCGGAGTTACATGGTGATTCATAAATTCGGTGTGCACGTTATTATTTTATTTTTATAATTTAATAGATCAACGTAGCGACACCAAACTGACGCCAAACAAATACTATCTCAATGTCCTTCCAAAAATGCTTCATCTACCTACCAAAGGTTAAGTTTCGAACGGAATTAATTTTCATCGTAATCAAGAATACGACCAATTACCTTTCCGCAATATTGAAAAAATCTGCATTTTTAAATATTTTGCTCAAATTAACCCCAAAATACTTTTCGTTTTAATTTAAAAAGTTATTACAGTTAATGGGAGTATGTTACGTTACAAAGTTTTATTTGAATTAAAATTTTTTACATTCAAATTTTTTACTGTTTTTTTTTGTCTATGTGAGATCTATCACCCTTCTCATTTCTGCGTACGTTATCCGAAACACTATATATGGATCTGTATCAACATCCTATATCTACACTAATATAAAGAAATATATCTCTAATAATCTTGAAAACTGGAATTTATTAAAATAAATGATCTTTATGATCAGCCAAAAGACATGACGTACTATAAATCGGGATTCTTATTTCGGAATGGCTATTCGCATCGTCCTTGTCCTTGCACATATGAAATTTGGGCTCGTGTACATGCTAAATAATTTGTAATTTGTTTAAATATATTCGCACATCGACACAAAACGATTCGTAAAAGGAAAATTTGCCTTTTATAAAATATATACAGACTGAATAAGTTTTTTTTACAAAATATACACAGAAATTTTCCTATTTGTTCCGTGTATTTAGCATGTAGACAAACCCATATTCCGATTGTACAAGGACGAAGTTATTGCAAATATCCACTGCCTTCTTATTTATAACAACATTGTTGATCCTCTAAAATCGCACTCCTTAAACATAAGAAATGGTGTGCTATTTCGTGCTCCACGCTACTCTATAGAACGTTTTATTCTCTCAATATCATAACTTTTGACGTGCACTCCACAAAAGCGTATCAAGATGACTATTAGACCTGCATACAGGCGGAAGATGAAGATACTCACAAAGCGTTTCATTCGTCATCAATCGGACAGATATGCTAAATTGAAGCCCAACTGGAGGAAGCCGAATAATATTGACAACAGAGTGCGTCGTCGCTTCAAAGGCCAATATTTATGCTGTTTATGGATCCAACAAGCGCATGTTGCCCACTGGATTCAAGAAGTTCTTTGTCCACAACGTTGAAAAGCTTGAGGTCCTTATGATACAGAATAGAGTGTACTGTGTCGAAGTCGCCCACGGTGAGTCATCAAAGAAGCGAACGGATATTGTCGAGCGCTCTAAACAACTGTGCATCAGGTTGACGAATCCAAAAAGTCGCCTGCGGTCACAGGAGAACGAAAAGAGGGACAATGTGGGAGATTAGGATTAGAGTGGGAGCCTAGACTGACGTATCACATGCACTTTCCTCAGAGCAACAACCGCCTTTAAAAATTTGAATTCAATTACACCCTGGTCGAGACCTCCAGGAGGCCCTCAGAGGGATCTCACACATCGGACGTACTTTTGACATTTACAACAACTATCTCTCATCTTTAGTCGTGTTTCAAAAATTGCTCGGCTTATCCATTGCCATGCTGAATCTTAATCTTTCTGACTTCATCTTTCGGTTGAGCTGGGGCCTTATTTCAAGAAACGAAACGAAAGTGAGAAATGAACCAAAGTCAGTTATATATAATTAATAATTATATAATATAATTATTATTATAAATTACAAATACCTTCCCTCATTGTGGTATGTACACATAGGTTATAAACATTTTTTCCAGTTGCAGTTATAACTAGTAATATAGTTATATTCAGTCATATTTTCTGTTCTTATCACTACTTAGCCGGGTAGAGCTATGTTCTCTTTGGCCAATTAGTTTTCCCTTCATCGCTCCTGGGCGTGTTTTGGATTTATTTTCCCCTACTTTAAAATTTCTCCAAACTGACAAATCCGCATTTTTTATAGGGGGTTTTAAACGTGGCTCTGCAACTTCACTTGGGGCTTAGGTGATTTAGTCGATCAAAGGTGTATTCGCTAGTATTAGCTGTTTGCTTTCCCGAGACTTTTCTGGAGCCCGACGATCATCATCCGGTAAAAGCGATGCATCAAGAACATGACAAGTTGGCAGCCTAACCCCTACGGATTCCATATCTTTTACCTGATTCTTTGGTTTTGGTTGCCTTTTGGGAAGAGATTCTCTCTGTATTGAATAATATCGGATGAGAAAATTCCTCTAAGTTAATTTCCGTCCGAATAAATCAAAGGGTTTGATTGGGACCTTTAACTTTACAATATTGTGGTAGAAAATTATTTCCTAATAGTTGTCATGGCACAATTTGGTAAGGTTTTCAATTACCTGAAAATTACAGGGAATCTTGGCATCTTTATTTTTGGGCAATTTTGTAATAAAATTTCCCTGGCAGCTTCCTAGGGTTCGTCTCTTACCAAATTGAGATTGCAGGTATACGGGTTAATTCTCTCATCAAATCTCAAAGTTAATTGACTCGAATGACTTTAAAGCTCTCTTTTTATTTAAACTGATCTCAGCGCCCGTGTCCACCACTAGCTGTGTCTTCTTATGGATACCTAGCGGGAGCTCCACTATGGGAGTGCTTGGGTTAGAGGGCTGAGAGTAAGATTTGATTTTTATAATTTAAAGTCAAGGCAGGAATTTCGCACTCGAGACTGTAGTTTTACAGGGTTCTATTTTCCTGATTACTTTTTGCTTGCAGTTTTCTAAATTATACCCGCGTCGTAGCAAAATACACACTTCACAGGGTGATTAGTTTATGAGGGTGTTCCCTTCTTTTGGGGGTTTGGGGCTCGATTATTCTGTCTTTGCTGACCTCTGAAGCGTCTGTTAAAAGGCTCGAGAGAAGGGACGGGAAAATTCGCCGAATTTTGAGGATTATGTGCGATTTTTGGTGATTAGGGCTCGCTCGGAAATTTTGATTGTGGGAATTATATTCCTGTCGATAATTCGATCTTATTGGGTCGATATTTACACTTTTCGCAGATCGAGGTGTTTTTACGTTTTATGCAGTCTGCATAGGTCTCGTCTGCCACAAAAACTGAAATTGATTTTAGCTATTAGTTCTTTCGATCTATCTAGCTCCGTTGATCTATGCACCTTATTAGATGCATTCGGTGTCAGTCTGTTTTAAGTCTCCGCATTAAAATTAGATTCGTGCGATCGAGGCACCCAGCAATTTCAATGCAATTGATCCTGTTACTCGCAGCCTGGATCGGGGATAATTTGGCGTTTGCAGTACAGCTGTTGATTTTCGAAGCTTCGCATTCGAAGCCGCTTCGCAGAAATGTTCGAAGCTTCGAATAATACGAAGCTTCGAATTATTCTAGCTTCAAACATCTTTGATAGTTCTATGACGCTAAAATTCATGGAAGTTGCGTTCTTAGTGGTGTGTAGGGCAAATAACCAAATCATGAATTTGTATATTAGTCAGAGCATGCAGGGATAATACGGGATGTTTTCGCAAGCACTTTTCATGAAGATACTTCACACACAACCGTGGGAAGACACCAAGCCTTATAAATAATATTTCGAGCACAGGACGGGATTTTGCCTGATATTGCTCATAATACTAGTTCCGCTTACTTGGATTATGAGTTTACGTTTACTCCCATCATCTCATTTTATCTTACACAGTACTTACAGTCATACTGCGTCTCATATACAAAGAAGGGCACCCTTGTGTTTTAGAATTCCCCAGCGGGAAAAGAAACAGCCCAAGATGCAAACGGAAGCAACTCCTGGGAAGCCATGGATGCCTTCCCTTCCGTTGGACACTCCATTTCTTTTTAGCTTTGCATGTCCGCAGGAGGAAGCAGTAAAAAAGCTTCTCCGGAATGCACATGGAATCTCGTTCATACTGCTACCAGCTTGCTTCTATGGAAGTATAAATCTATAATGCATGACATGTTTATGCATGTGGAATCTTTCACCGAATTATTTTCGTTTTAACTTTTAAGTCAAAGATCAAAACAATCAAACGCAAAACCAAAAACGCACCTTACTGCACAAAAAGATCAAACAGGAATGAGCCAGATTTCGTTTTGTTTTCTTTTATGACTTAAAAACAAAGCGGGAAGGCAAGCTCAATTCGCCGACGCATACCTGCCTTTCCCGGAATCAACAGGGAAGCAACATATTTTTCACTCATAAAATTTACTGATTCCAAATACGCTTCTCTAGAAAGGCCTGACCAAATTTCCCGCTGGGTCGTGCACCGCGAACAATATGTGATACAATAAGCATAAGATGAGATGAGGGAGTAAACGTAAACCCAAATCCAAGTAAGCACGAGCAGAAAATATGTGGGGCGGAACTAATATTATGAGCAATATCAGGAAAAATCCCGTCCTGTGCTCGAAATATTATTTGTAAGGTTTGGTGTCTTCCCACGGTTGTGAGAGAAGGTATACTCATGAAAAGTGCTTGCGAAAACATCCCGTATTATCCCTGCCTGCTCTGACTAATATCACCAAGCACACAGTATATAGAGAACTCATCTGTAACAAAAATTTGTCCGCCGTGCTTATGAACATTTTGTGTTCGATTGGCTCCCATTGCGTTCATTTCACCAGAAATGAATCCAAGCATTCACCCGACTTCAGAGCTCGGCACCGAGTTACGCTGGCCCGTGATCTGCTGCTTGGGAGCTGTTGGGACTCATCTGTATGCGTTGGAATATTTACATCTGAGCAAGCAGGTGTTTGTGCCTATTGCGCTCGTTCTTAATTGATGAATGCAATTTCGTGTGTGCGGGGCATGAAGGGCAACAATTTATTGAGTTGGATTTGGTTATTTGTTACATTTTTGAAGTGAAAACTTCTTTAGCGGGGCCTTGCACTTTTTTGGGATGGGTACAAAATGTTAAACTCGCGCAGGTGTCACGTGTCCTGATCGAAAATTCGTAAGACAGAGGAAGAGTGTGAAGGCCAGCGCGGCGTAGGAGAGGAAGTAATATCCCCCTCGTTTAAGCGGTGCAGGGCGCTTGCGCGAGTGTGCGTGTGTGTTTGTACTACAGCCTGCTACGCGATCCACGGATGGGGTCTGCTGATGGCTCGACCGTCTGTATACTTGTAAAATTCGTGTATATACCGATTGCCCACGATGGCGGTGTTAGACACACGAGCGAAGCGAGTACGTTAATAGCTATCGTGGGCAATCGGCTACTTATCGCCCCGTGGTTAGTTCACGACGGGTTTCCATGCGGTAAAGTACTATTTACTCCGACGTGTGATGAGTTTTCACTTCTGCCGGCACTCCCAGAGTGCACCCGTTGTTTTTTTTCTTATTGACGACTTTGGCTTTTGATTAGGAGTAATTCTGAACTTATTCCTTTTGTTTTACTTTGGTTGCCTTCCTTGGCAATTCTTTTTATTGTTGACGACCTTTGGCTTTGGTCAGAGTGTTATTATTGCTCATTCCCCTGGACCTTATTAAGTAAAAAAGATTTTCGATGGCATCAGTACTTAACCGGGAAAGAGCTATATAAAAAATGGACATGACTGTTTAAACAGTCAAATAATTTATTTATCTTCTCTACAAATTTTGCAGTAGAGAATGCTATATTTTATTAACCTTTTTTTCAACACAAGCAAGGGATTTTTCTTTCTTTGTATATCTCTCTTAATAGCGACCTTCAGACGATCAATTTCATTCAGTCTTTATTTGGTTATTTTGATTTGCTTTTTGTATGTCTTTAAAGTATCTGTATACTTTTTTCTATAATATAATTCGTTTTGCTCTTTTTTCAAACAATAATCACAAAATTCCTCAGCCCTTTCAATCATATTTACTGACAAATTTTCACAAACATCTGTATTGTTCTTGACGTTTAAGTCTGTGTTTAAATCGCTTTGTAAAACTTGTGTTACATCTTTAGTAAATTTACTCAAATCATCTTTCCTTTTGTTCACAATTAAATTTTATCAAATCAACCATATTATCAGATTCAATTTTCTTTATGGCGGTTGTACTTGTTTCACATTCCTCTTCAAAATCGTAAGAGGAAGATGGCACAGCCAAGTCACTGCATTTGCAAATAGTTTCAGAGTTGGTATGGCGCTAGCTTTTAATTTTTTTTTTCCAAAATAAATTTTTTTTAAATGTAAATTACATATCCGAGCTTTGTTAACATCAATAGGGGAGACTGGGTACGATTGTAACGGGGTACGGTTGTAACAGCTCGAATATTTCTTAAACTATCTACAGGAGAGTGAAGAGTATAAGGGGAAAAAGACGCGGCGGGCAGGTATGCACACGATTACCAGTGTCACCGCGCCGTCCGCGTGGTTAATAGGCGTGTAGTAGACGTTTCATCGATTTTTCTTGATCTTGATTTTATTATTATAATAACTTTGTTGAATTTGATTGTTTTTTGTAATAAAACTCATTGAAATTACTTGTTTTGGGTATGTTACAACCGTCCCCATCACACAAACTGAATAATGCCTTGCTGACTGCATATATGATATTTATTTTAAGTGTAATGTTAACTCAAAAGAGTATTCTTCAATTTGTAATGTTGTATTTACTTCTTAGATCTGTGATAGCAATGATATGAGCGAAAAAAGCAAAATTGTTACAGCCGTACCCAGTCTCCCCTTTCTGGAGCTAATTTGCATTTAGAGATCCAGAAAAGTCGTTTTTGTTCGTCTTTAGGAAATTTAGAAAGACGAGCCGGAGGTTCATCAAGACTATCTCGGTAACTTCGTTTGCAAAAACTTATAATGCATTTTCCGCCGTATCTTCGTTTATCTATTTTCCCAAAACGTTTTTCCATTATACCAGTAATCGATAAACCAGTCACAAAAATTGCCAAACTCGTAATCAATAAGAGAAAAGGTCGATATCAAAAGGTCAGTAATGAAAGCCAAAGTTCGTCAACAATAAAAAGAATTGCCAAGAAAGGCAACCAAAGTAAAACAAAAGGAATAAGTTCAGAATTACTCCTAATCAAAATCCAAAGCCGTCAATAAGAAAAAAATGTATTACACTCTGCTCTTAGTATTTTTTCGATCTGCTGTTAGTCCGTCAACCCGTGGCCGTGCCCGAATAGCGAATGCCTGCATTGTGTACCCCCAAAACTAGCTATCCTCATTTCCTTTGTTAATCTCTGGCGCATGACATCATCCTGTTCACGCGCTGGCTTGCATGCTGCCTTTTTCCTTTATCCTACCATGCGCCTATGACTCATCCCTATTTCCTTTTTGACTAGATTATTACGCCTACAACTACGCCTTGTATTCTACGATACTACACATCTACAAGCCATGCATTATTTGCCATTACCTTCTACCAATGCACCTTTAACCGCTCGCGGCCACGGGAAGACTCAAAGCCTTTTCTTATTGGAATCTCATTGAAATTAACAGACCGGGCTTTCGTCTGACTTAATTTCGATTCCACTAGCAACAGTTCGGCCAACCTGCCCTGTCACTGTCCTCAGGGACGAAGGTGAAAAATCAATGAATCTCACCCTGTTTCCCTCTTGCTGCTGCAACAGCCTTACAGAATCACTTACCAGGTCTTGCTGCACCCAGCCTTATAGAAACTGCCATGTGGTCCATCTATCTCGCAAACCTTCCAGTTCCTGCTGCGCTTACAGCCTTATGGATCCTCTTTGCAGCTCTTGCTGCATCGACAGCCTTACAGAGTCTCCCACTTAACACCGGTTAACCAGCCGTCACAATAATCCTTGCCCTATCCCGAACACTCTGGATCCGCAACCTACTTCCAGTATAACCAACAAACTTCCTAGTGGTGGCATTTATCTTTTAAGCAGTCAATCAACCTCAACGCTGCCTACCTCGCTGTCATCACCTGGAATCATTCACTACCTTTTCCTCACCTACCTCCTCTTTATCTGTCTAAAAAAACAACTTCATTTAGGTGAAATTAAGGATTATAATTCATTTTCATATTTTTTTTTTTTTTTGAACAAAGAGAATCGATGAATTTTCTCATTCCATCATGTCGACGTCTTCGTTTCCTAATTCATCTTCTGAGTTCACGCTCACATCCTCATCCAAGTCCATATCCTCTAGCCGGCACCATGGCTTTAGTCGTTCCGCGGAGTGGACTGATTTATAAGGTTTACGGGTGACCTGCATCTGTTCCGCGTCCTTAATGACGTATCGGTCGTGACCTAGTACGGCCTCTATCGCATACGGTCCCCTGAACCGTGGTTGCAGTTTCCGTACTTGTCCTGTTGATGGCGGTTCTTGTTTTACCAGTACCAGTTCCCCAACTTGATACTTCCGTGGTTCCTCCTTCCCTTTATTGGCTCGCTCTGCTTGTTTTTCCTGTTTCTCCTTCGTGCGACGAATCACTTGTTCCTTTAATTCCTGGAGGGGCATGTTTTCCTCTTCTTCTTTGTCAATTAATTCATGCAGAGCCAGGGCTAACTTATTCTTCAAAATGTCTCTGGGTTCATACGTCATCACATCACCAATTTGTAAGGTGTAACACCCGTGGTAGAGCTTTTAAAATTGTTTAATGCCCACTGGATTGTTTTTACTGTCCTGTCCCAGTCACGTCCATCGGCCTCTTGTGTCATTGTGGTTATTACTGATTTTATTGTCCGGAAGTAGCGCTCAATTTGACCATTGGCCCGAGGAGTTTTCACTGCTGTTAATACATGTTGAATCATATTGTCGCAGCAATATTTTCTGAACTCTGCAGCAGTAAACGCAGTTCCCCGATCGCTTATAATTCGGGTAGGTATACTAAAATATTGGGTGACTTCTTCTAACATTTTTGTTACTCCTTTTGTTGTCGTAGTTCGGACGGGCTTCAGCAGGATATACTTACTAAATGCATCAACTATTCCTATTATATACAGGATTCCTCCGCGGTTCTTTGGGAACGGCCCTAAGTGATCGATATGTACTGTATTGAATGGAATCGGCACCTTCTCAGGAGTATAAATTTTGAACCTGCTTTCGTCCGCCCCTCTCTTATTGTACAACCAGTCGATGCACGAATTGATGTATTTCTTCGTTACCAATTTCATACTGGGAAACCACACTTGCTTCCGCAACGTCTCCATTGTCCGCTCCAATCCTGGATGGCCTCGGTCGTCATGTGCAGATTTAATAATCCTCCAACGCACTCCTGTGGGAATAACAAATCGGAGTCCATTCGGGGTTTTCTTAAAGATTCTCCCTTGTTCAATTACATAGTTCCCCTTAATTCCGTGTTGATCAGGATGATTTTGAACATTCCCCGTCAAAACATTTTTGATTTCATTAATTCTAGGATCCTGGTGTTGCAACGTGGACAGCCAATCCTCTGTGGCTACCTCTATGATAAGCATTTTACAGGATACATCTTCAATTCCTTTTCCTTGTTCTACCGGTGCTCGACTTAACGCATCGACGTGAGCTAATTTATGCGCCGGTCGGTACTCCAAATCAAAATCAAACTCCGAAATTCGGAGCCACCATCGCGCAATTCGTGGGACAAGGTTTTTCTTCTCTTGCGTCATTCGTAAGGAATTACAATCAGTTACGATGGTGAACTTTTTATTCATTAAATAATGTTTGAACCTCTCCAGCGACTCTACAACAGCGAGGGCTTCAAGCTCGTAGCTATGATATCGGCTTTCTGCCTCTGTAGTAGCGCGGCTAAAGTACGGGTCTAAATGTGCCATTCTGTTCTTGCATTAATATGCCGGCCACTCCAGATGAACTCGCGTCCGTATGTACCTCATGCTTAGCATTTGGATTATACAACACCAATATGGGCCGCTGACTCAACATATTCTTTAGTCTGTTAAAAGCTTCTTCTTCTTCTTCTCCCCATTTAAACTCGGTGTCCTTCTTGAGTAAACTGTTTAATGGTCGCGCAATGAAAGTGAATCCTTGTACAAATCGTCGGAAATATCCGGATAACCCCAAGAATTGCCTCACCTGTTTCACATTTTCAGGTCTTTTATATTCGCTTACTGCTTTTATCTTGTTAAACCCGGGCTCAATCCCCTCGCCGGAGACTTCATGTCCCAAGAAAGTTATTTGTGATTGGAGAAATGAGCACTTTTTGATGTTAATTGTCAATCCTGCTTTCCGAATTTCATTTAACAATTCTCTCAATACGCCGAGGTTTTCCTTAACGGTTTTGGTGGGAATAAGAATATCATCCATATAGACAATGACCTTCCCTGGCTGTATCGGTTGGATTACTTTTGCCATGAGTTTCATAAAGACGGCGGGCGAGTTTGTTAACCCGAAAGGAACCCTCTTAAACTCATAGTGTCCTTCAGGGGTCACGAAAGCGGTATAATGTCGACTATCGGGATGTATAGGTACCTGATGATACCCGCTCATTAAATCTAAGGTAGTAAAAACTCGTTGATCTGCTAAAAGATTCAATGTCTCTTCTATATTTGGCATGGGGAAATTCTCTCTCTCTGTGATTGAGTTAAGCTTTCGATGCACATGCGCCACTCGCCGCTCTTTTTTGGCACCAAAATAACGGGGCTTGCATATTCTGAATCCGAATATTGAATAATGTCCAGTTTTAGCAGACGATCTATCTGTTCTCGAAGCTGCGACTTGAGACCGTAAGGTACTTTATAAGGTTGGTAGCGAATAACCTTATCTTCTTTCATTCGAATGTGCATCTTGATCAAATCAGTTCTCCCAACTTCCTCCAATTCTTTTGCCACACAGTCTCTGTACTCATTAACCAGCTCAACCAGTTGCCTCCTTGTTTCGTCATCTACACTTTCGCTTACTTCGATATCCTCTGCCAAAATTGGCGGAAGTTCTCCGACGTTTCTTTCACCTTTGCGAGAAATCTTCTTTAATTCAAATTCCCCTTTCCTCTTCAGAATTTCCACATCAGGCTGGTCAAGAAAATTCCTACCAATTATCATTTCAGCATTCTGAACGGCATCACTGACCACCATGATTTCAGTCCTCTCCAAATCAGCCACCGTCACTACTTTCATTATTTTCCCTAGTGTGAGGACTTCTGTTTTTCCAAAACCAAATAAGGAGACACTACATTCATCCAATTCCCAGTTATGTCTTATCGCTACGGAGTGCTTTAGAGTAGTGCATTCACTTCCCAGATCAAAGAACGCCAATATTCTAATGCCACTTATTTTCACCCATTTATGGTACTCATCAGGTGGGTCTAGATTCTCTTTCTCAATTCTATTTACATTTGCCCTGGATTTAGTTGGGCATTGACGGGCCCTGTGTCCCGTCTGATTACAAATGAAACATTTTTCGGCACCTTTCCCGCAGCTACGGGCATAATGTCCTATTTCGTTGCATTTGAAACATCGAATGGGCTTGCTAGTCTCACCCTCTTTTCTCACCTCTGTATAACTCACTCCAGCACGACCTCTGATTGCCTCACTCTCCCTATTACGACTATATGGCATGAACCGAGCCCTGAATTTATTTTTGGAAACATTGCTTCCCTGTGGCTCGCCCCTAATGTTGCGTCGTTTTTCTGTTTGGGTTTAGATCTCCTCAAAGCTCTTGATACAGAGTAACAACTCGGAAATTGTGCAACATTTCGAAGACATCAACACGTTCTTCATGTTTTGATCGTCAAGCCCCGATATGACATATCTAATAACTGATATTTCTGGCAATTCAATCTTGCTCCCCAAAGCAGCCACTTCATATACATAGTCCTCGATCGGTTCCCTAGGTTGCCTTTTCCTTTCCATTATCTCCATTAAAACTGAGCTCGCATCGCGGACACTAGGAAAACTTGCAATTAAACTGTTTTTAAAATCGGCGAAACTCGTTAATAGGTTTTTTTGGGATTGATACCAGAAGGTTGCTGCCCCTCCCAATCGCATGGTTGCATAAAAAAGTGTCAAGCGATCGTCCCATTCGTAAATATGCTGCAGCCCTTCAATTCCCTTAATCCATTTATCCGCGGAGATATTTGCCGAAGGATTGAATTCCTCGATTATTGTTTTTATCTCACTTAAACCTAAACGAAACTGCGTCGTATTCGGTAAGAAATGAGAGGGCGAATCCGATCTTAATGTGCTGGTATTAGTGGTAGTACTCTCTCTAGACCGTTTCTCCTCCAATGCGCTCCTCAGCCTCTCATTTTCTTTCCTTAGGTTTTCTAGCTCTACAAAAATGCCTTCATTACCTGTTTTTCGAGGTGTGCCTACCTCGCCCTCACAATGTCCACCAGTCTGAGTCATCCTGTCCACACACACAACACACAATCTGTACACGCACACCAATCACTTGCACTTCCTGTATCTTCTCTACCCTCTAACTCCACTATATAATTGTATTTCAATCAATCAATATTCTATCTAAGTTCACACTGTTCTCAAATTATTAATGTTTTAAAATAAACTTTTTATTTCCTTAGGATTCAACCCCGCACCTGGATTTATTACACTCTGCTCTTAGTATTTTTTCGATCTGCTGTTAGTCCGTCAACCCGTGGCCGTGCCCGAATAGCGAATGCCTGCATTGTGTACCCCCAAAACTAGCTATCCTCATTTCCTTTGTTAATCTCTGGCGCATGACATCATCCTGTTCACGCGCTGGCTTGCATGCTGCCTTTTTCCTTTATCCTACCATGCGCCTATGACTCATCCCTATTTCCTTTTTGACTAGATTATTACGCCTACAACTACGCCTTGTATTCTACGATACTACACATCTACAAGCCATGCATTATTTGCCATTACCTTCTACCAATGCACCTTTAACCGCTCGCGGCCACGGGAAGACTCAAAACCTTTTCTTATTGGAATCTCATTGAAATTAACAGACCGGGCTTTCGTCTGACTTAATTTCGATTCCACTAGCAACAAATGTATTAGGTGTACAAATAAGTTTCCGCGGTTTTTTATAAAAAATTAGGAATTTATTGTGAAGGAACAGTACATTACGTTTTATTCAAAGTATTTTCCATCATTTGCCACTACTTTTCCCCATCTTTCTGGCAACATTCGGATACCCCGTCGAAAAAACTCTTCATCTTTTGACGCTATCCACAAATCTACCCAATTTTTGGTGTCTTCATATGATGTGAAGCGCTGCTCAGACAGACCATGTGCCATCGACCGGAACAGGTGATAATCGGAAGGGGCTAAGTCTGGTGAATACGGCGGGTGGGGTAAAACTTCCCAGTTGAGTGTTTCCAAGTATGTTTTTACCGGCGCCGCAACATGTGGACGAGCATTATCGTGTAAAAGAATATTTTTGTCGTGTCTGGAGTAGTAATGGGCGCGTTTTTCCTTAAGTGCCCGACTCAATCTCATCAATTGTGTTCGGTAGAGAGCTCCAGTAATGGTTTCGCTTGGTTTCAGCAATTCATAATATACGACACCAAGCTGATCCCACCAAATACACAGCATGAGTTTTTTTCCATGAATATTCGGCTTAGCTGTCGATGTTGATGGTTCGCCGGGCTTAACCCATGACTTTCTCTTCTTTGGATTATCGTAGTGAATCCATTTTTCGTCACCAGTGACTATACGATGCAAAAAACTCTTTTTTTTAATCCTGGCAAGCAGCATTTCACTCATGCATAATCGGCGTTCAACGTCTCTCGGCTTTAGTTCATATGGAACCCAATTTCCTTGTTTTTGAATCATTCCTAACGATTTTAAACGATGTGAAATTGCTTGTTGAGTCACTTGTAATGTAAGTGCAAGTTATTTTTGCGTTTGGGACGAATCTTCCTCCAATAGTACTTCTAATTCCATGTCTTCGTACACTTTCGGCCTTCCACTGCGTTCTTTGTCCTTCACGTCAAACTCACCGTTCTTAAACTTTTGAAACCATTCCTGACAACTTCTCTCACTTAAAGCAGCTTCACCATATGCTTCTAGAAGCAATCGACGCGCCTCAGCTGCAGATTTTTTCAAATTAAAAAAGTAAATCAAAAGTTCCCGCAAATGATGCTTATTCGGCACAAAACTTGATATTTTTGCACGAAAAAAATTACGTGATGCTGATACGGAATCACTAGTACTTTAAGGTTATGGTGTTGCCGGATGACGAAACTTGGGATATTACGTTTTACATCTGACAATTTCTCCATAACCTTCTGGTGGGGCCATCTTTTGACAAACCGCGGAAACTTATTTGTACACCTAATAACAAATAACCAAATCCAACTCAATAAATTGTTGCCCTTCATGCCCCGCACACCCGAAATTGCATTCATCAATTAAGAACGAGCGCAATGGGCACAAACACCTGCTTGCTCAGATGTAAATATTCAAAGCATACAGATGAGTCACAACAGCTCCCAAGCAGCAGATCACGGGCCAGCGTAACTCGGTGCTGAGCTCTGAAGTCGGGTGAATTCTTGGACTAATTTCTGGTGAAATGATCGCAATGGGAGCCCATCGAAGACAAAATGTTCATAAGCACGGCGGACAAATTTTTGTTACAGATGAGTTCTCTATATACTGTGTGCTTGGTGCTAATATACAAATTCATGATATTTTGTTGTTCGGAAAAACAGATGTTTTATGGCGATGCAAGAAATACATACTCCTGCCGTGAAAAATTACTTGTGCGGCACACAGGACACAGATAACCTCCTTCTCACTCCTTCTCATTGCGTTAATGGAGCGACCCAAAATGCACTCAGGTATACGGCTCCCATGAAGTCAAACTTTGCCCAGCTCTGCTTTTAAAGATATTCTTGCTAGCATGCATAGGTATCTGCTAATTACCCTTTGTTTCGTAAGCAATCTCGACGAGGGGCTCTCTTCGGTACAGTTAATGATCTTTGGTAAGAAATCCTGGATGAATTAGAGTTTATGACTCTTTGTTGTGCAAAATGCCTTAGCGATATAAATAGGCAAGCACTGGGAGTGAGGATCAATTCTCTGTCGAGCAGCGCCATGGCATCATTGCATATTATATTAGGAACTAAAGATAAAAGGGCAGGTCGTGAACCTTGCCTTCTCAGCTATTACTTTTAATATTCGAAGCTCCGAACATTTCTGCCTTCGAAGCTTCGAAAATCAATAGCTCTAATAGAAATATCACTTTTAAGTGGTAAAGTTACTGTTAGTGAACAACGTAATCCCTATTGAAAAAAACCTCTTATAATAACACCCTTTATATCAATTCTTGGACGATCAAAAAATCAAATCAATAACACATTTTCACGCGTGTTAAGCAATTGTGAACGTATAGTACTGTAAATTAAATGCAATGTAATGTGCAGTAAATTAATTAGCTCGTCAGTGCTGTATTTTTATTCATATCCAGGGTGCCTCTACTGAGGTCAATCCGAAGTAGGTATATAGGGAAGTCCAAATTAACTAAAAAATGGGGGGATCTATTCTCAATATCTTCCGAGTTAGAAAGTGTTTAAGATTTTTGCCTTTCTGTACTCTACTTTGGACCGGTTATATACGGGGTGTTTTTTTATAACGCATGTGGGAAAGAGTGGGATGATAGATCAAACCTAGACAAAAAAAACTATACAGGGTGGCCGGAGAAGTGATGTCCAAAGGTGTCAAATTTAGGTGCCTCATATTGGGGGGGGGGGGGGGGGGGTGAATCACCCCATGTATGTTCCGAAATTTAGTTTTCGAGTTACAGGGTGATTCTTAAATTTGGGATGCACATTATTTTATTTAGCTGCGACATCAAACTCACGCCAAATAACTACTATCTTAAATCCCACCAATGTTGACATATGTACCTCTAGCACTGCAGGTACAGTCACTTGCGAAAGTGAAAAAAGCTCCGAGCTTTCCTAAATTTCACGTTTTTCCCAATTTGTCTCCCCATATCATGTAATTAACGCATCTTTTTTTTATTGATATTGTATTACCCATCTTGTTGCTTTTCCGTAGAAAAACAACACGTCCAGGTAGAGAAAGGATATACAAAATTATACGTAGAAAAGCTTTTGCGCAATATTAAAAAAATCTTCATTTTACAAAAAATTCAGCTTAAATGGACCCCGAAATGCCTTTGCTCAAATAAAAAACTTATTACAGTTGTTGTTTGCAAACTTTTAATTTGGAAAAAAAAGTTTAAATTCAGATTTTATAATATACCGCAAACAGTTTTCAACGTATAAATTCCTATATCCTTTCTCTACCTGGACGTGTTGTACCTCTTTAAGAAGGCAACAAGATGGGTAATTTAAAAAAATAAAAAAATAATTAATTTCATGAATTTCGGAGAAAAATTGAGCAAAACGTGAAATTTAGGAAATCTTGCATTTTTGGAAAGCACATTAAGATAGTAGTTGTTTGGCGTATGATGTGGGATTTTTAAAAACAATTAAAATGATTTCGAATGCATTTAGATTTATTAACGAAGCATATTCTCTATTTGGATGCATCCAAAAATATCTCAAGAGAAATTTTAGGGGAAACTTTACTTTTCAAATGCCAGTTTGAAAGTTGTGTTGTGTGTAGAAACAGGTAAGTGAATTAATCTAAAAAATTTTTATTTTCAGGGGTTTTTGTAGCCTTTTGGGTGTACGGCAAGCTGTTCAACTTAGTTATGCCTCAAGTCAAGTACTTATGGGTGTTTTTTTCGATATCAATGGAACTTTGTAGAAACATTCTATTAGTATTGAAATGAAACAATATGCAAACAAAATTTTTCTCGGAAAGCAATACTTTCCGAATTATGTGGCTTTGAAAAACTATGTAGAAATAATTCTAGAAATATGCTAAAAAATTAGCCGGAAAAGTGACTTTAAAAAATTTGTGAAGTTAAATATTTCGAAAAGTATTGCTTTCCAGTGAAAAATTTTTGCATATTGATTCACTTCAATGGAGACTCACCCATACGAGATGCCCCTAAATTTCGAGTTTCGAGGCACTTTGCTATCCTAATCAACAGAAAGTTATTGAAAAAATTCGTGCTCATCCCGTTTTCGTGATATTTAATAAAATAATAGTTAGTACTTTTGCAATATTAATAATTCTTACAGACTGACTATTTGCTTTTAACAAATTGTCTACTCGCTGAAATTACTCAGCTTTTCCAAATTGATGCCTACAGATTGATTATTTACCTTTTACAAACTGTTTCGAAGTTCGCTCTTAAATTGATCAAATTTAGGGGCACCTCTTATGAATGTTCTGCCCATTTCAATACTAATATAATGTTTCTAAAAAGAGTCATTGAAATAAGAAAAAAACAGCCGTACTTGACTTGTTCCTTAGTTTTTTGTTAGCCAGTGTCTACTCGTAATTGAAGCTTTGTAGAAATGAGAGTGAAAATATGTGAACATTTTTTGTCGGGAAACAGTGCTTTTCGAAAAATTACATGTTCAATTTTTCGAAAAGTATTTTTCCGGTACATTTTTTTTTCAATATTTATTCGACACTAGGGCAATGTTTCTACACAGTTTAATTACAATCCGCAAAACAGGCCGTCATAACTTAAGTCATGGATTTTATTGGAATATTAGTTCAAATAACAATAAAAATAGGAATGAAATTAAAATTTTGCTACTTTGTGCTAAATGTTAGAAAAACTTCCTGTAATTTTCTATGAACTTTGAGAGCGTCTATGGGGGCAAACCGCATGATAAGGCTGGGAAACTCCTCCGTCTAAGCCAACAGGAGCTCAGAATAATTACTAGACTCTTCACTGGACATGGCTCCTTAAGGTAACACAATTAAAGGACGCCTTTCCAACACCGGAACGGGTTTGGAATACGGCTCCCAGGAAAATCCTGGGCTTCTTCAAGAAGGGATAAAATGTGGATGGGGATTCACAATAACATAGATCCTAGCGGTCGCAGTGATCGAAAGGCTTTATGCCTAAACGCCCCCTTTCCAACTAAATTAAACTAAACTATGGGATACAAATAAATATGTGTGATAAATTCAATGAGAGCATTTGAAGGCTTGTTTTTTTCCTCTTGGAAACACTTATTTTAATTTCAGTGTGATGTATTTTTTAATGAGTAATCAGCTATCAAATGTTTGATGTTATTAAAGGTTGGTTTTTTCATCTTTTTTCTTAGCAATGAATAAAATTCTGATGTGAGAATTACCCCCCTCTTTTGATTGCAAAATTAAAAAAAATCGGAACACCCACTCTAAACGTGTTTACGTTATACTTGAATACCCTAAGTTACCTTTGCAACTTTTATTAGTCTGTTGACACCACATATTTATATTCGTTATGTAAAATTAGCTTAAGTAATATAACATAAATAAATTGTAATCGATTTTTTTTTTCCAGATTTGCCTTGAATACGACATTCGACTGATTGAGGAGACCACAAACAAACATTTAAAATATTTTCACTGATTCCATCACCACTGTAATTTAGATCGGCAGACTCATAGTTTTCAATGATAAATTAATCTCTGTATCTAGCTCTGCATGCTACAGTTACATTGCCACTGTGTATTTCAGTCGACATATTTTACAGTCGGCCATTCTGATGATATTTTTAATTATTCGATTTTACTTTGATTGTCCGTTAATATTTTCATTATTTAACGATAAAGTTACTTTTTCGAAAGAAGAGTTTTGTCAATATTTAGGCAAAAAGTTGAATTTAAATTTTATTTCATTTTATTTTCACAGTACGAGTGGGTGGAATTTTAAGTGAATGGATTATGAAAAATGAGTACTTTTGTATGAGGAAGTTCGATGAAGTGTTTCTTAATTCTGTTGGAAATTTCGGAAAGAATTATTGTTTGATAATACAATTTAGTTATAACAGAAGAATGAATCAAATTTGTATATGAGGCATCTTTTCATGGCCGAAAGCCATTTTTAGCTCCAAGTTGGTTCTAATAAGATGCAGGGAACGTATTTAAGACTGTCACGGCGGGCTTAGGACATACAACAAATTTTGCTTGAAGTTAAAGGTAATGTTACCATTTAACTCGTATTAAAAATTTATTATCAATATATGTCAAATTAACGATGCTAAAAAATTACTTTTGAAGTATTGATTTTGTAATAAGTAAGCCATTCGCAAGGCAAATCGATTAACTCCAGTTTTGAATTTCTTTAAATTTTAGAGGCAAAGCGCTTGACCTTTTCTTACTTTCATAATAAATTTCTAACACCTATTTATTTGATTACTTTTTTAAAGGGAATTTTAAAAGAATGCATCAAATTTCCGCACTATTTCTTTCATGGAGTTAATCGATTTAGCATGTCGCGGCTCATATATTGATATATATTAGAGCATTGTTTCAATTGAGTTATGATAAAAATATCGAAAAAATTTCACAACTGCTTGTCGTTTGTTATTTAATTTGATACGAAATATCTCGTCATGTTTTAAGCAATTTGGTTTTTTATGCATAGGTAAAATATTCGGGAATTATGACGATCATAAGACACTTATATTTCAAGAATATGGTCCTAAGGCTATAAAAATTGTATCAAATTGAACTCATAATTCTTAGCGGATTTTTAGATGACACTATAATAATAGGTCTGTCTGGTAACTAAGCTTTTACTTAAAAGTGTTTGGTATTCATTTGGCAAGAAGAATTTGACAGTTATTTGCATTGCCCCTCCTTCAAGTTCTGAATATTTTTCATTCTTGGGACAAATCCGAGTAAAATCAAGTAAACTCTACGGATAGTCATTTTGGTGAAAGATCTGTGTATGCGCAAGTTGTTAACGGGTTTATGCGAAGAATTTTAGTGATCATCGCTGCCTTGCTCCCCTTTTTCAGATACTTTTTTACTAGATTTTTCCTTAGACAGTTTTATTTGAAAGTTATCAGACAGCCCAACTGTGCTTGATGTGAACTATGATTATAATATAATTATGCATCTTATAAATATACAGACGTGGCCAAATTATTACGATCACTAAAAAAAAACACGATTTTCAAATAAAAGATAATCTAAAAACTGTTTAATTGGTTTTAGTGTTGTGGCCGATGCCGGCGCGTTCGCGATCGCGTTTACATTTGCATTCACATGTCTATCGCGATCAGATCATTTAACACAGACGTGATGGGATCGAAGATGCGATTTTTTTTTACAAATCAGCTTGACACGAGGGTGAATTTATATTTGAATTATTATTTTTATTTTATTTAAGAATTCTAAAAATACAAGTAAAAAAATTACTTTTCTTTGTAATCTCCTAAAAGAATAAAAAGAAGGTGGTTGTGACTTCCTTTTTAAACATTTTTATAAAGTGCATATGATAAGCCATAGAGAATGAGATAATATTTACCGTTTCTCTTAGTCATTTAACAAAATTACAATCTGCGTTCAAATACATCCAGACGCGTTCACTATACTGAACGCAACATTGATCGCTAAACACTTGCGACCTGCGTTATTGATGTGAAACGATGATTGGAAATGCTTTGTTACGTTTGATCATGATCGCTACCTGAACGCGAGCGCACCGGTGTGAATCAGTCTTTATTATTTTTAAGGGAGCCCTTTTTCTGAAAAACCTCCGCGGCTTACAAAGTGTATTTTCGTATATTTTTTTCTGTAGGTTTCCGTGGCATATGTCCAAAGGCGTTCCCAGAATGACTTAATCTTATATTTATATGAATTAAAGGGTGCCATTCTGAGTCGATTCCAACCTTCAGATTTTAGGAATTAATTATTTAAAGAGTCTATCTTTCTCGGACTATTGGGGCTTATTTACGAATTCGATTTGATTAAAATTGTATCTTAAATACAGTAAACTCTTAATCGAATCAAAAGTTGTACAGAAAAATTGTCAGGCTAAACTTAATAAAAGTACACCTATATATGTTTTATGAAATGAGAATTGTGAAATTGTACCAGTGATCGTAACAATTTGGCCACGTCCGTAATTCAAGAATTGCTAGGGACAGTAGGTATTCCAAGTTTTCAAATGCTTAAGCATTGTTCTCACATACATCGGTGTAAACTTATGTTCCAATTTAAGAAATGCGGTGTTTTCACAAGTTGTTTCTAGACAGCAAATTATGAAAATACTTACCACTATTTCAAAGGCCCCAAGGAATATGTTACTAAAGTTTTAACTTGTATACCATTCCTTTGAACATCATTTTTCCAATTTATTTAATTCAGAATCAAGTTTTGGAAAAGATATTAATGAAGTGTAAAATAGCTAATTGTTTGTGATTACAAAGAGATTTTTTACTTCTACTAGTATTTGGAAGGATTTTGGGATTCTTAGAACCCTAATTCTACCACATTTTAAAAACAAAAAACTACATCAGATATTCGAGATTTTATAATTGTACAAAAGGGGAATATGGATTGTTTTCAAACTTTTTCGTAGCATATGTTGCATCCTAATCACATCTGATCAAGCTGAATGTGAACCGTTCATTTTTCACTATACTTCGCGATGGAAAGAAGAATGCCTCTTTAGTATGCAGCAAAACTCGGAATCGATTAAGTATTTAATACTCTCTGCCGTTCCCACTCTATGTAGTACCACTCAACGTTTCTCAGAAATCTGCGCTTTACGTATTCCGCCGATCGCCGGTGACTTATAAACGATGTACCAACACATTATACCCAACATATATAAGTTATTTTGACTGATTCTGGGATTTTTTATAGGCGTACATATACCTTCGTTATCCTTAAACTTAAATTCTACTGACAAAACTTGAAAATTAAAAGGGTGTAATTTCCGTGATGATAATGTGCTTTGTATGATAGGGATAACTGAGGGTTTTTATGTAAAATACTCTTTCGAAACACATACATTATACTATACAAATGTTGGTCTATTAATTCGGTATAATTAAACAAGTGGAATCCACGAAACATACCCAAAAATTTTAATTTTATTTTATCCTACAGGAATTTGTACAATTTGCAAAGAATTGTAATCCATTCTGTTGATAAAATTCATAATTGGCAACAAATTTAACAATTCTTTTAATAGTATGCATCTTTTACTTACATATGATTGATTGAAATGATGTATTTAACATCATTAAAATATTTAAAATATTAGGTAGTTATTGAAAACTAAAATTTTTTTTACTCGGATTACGCTTGAATTGCATTTGGATATTAAAAAAACATACAATAATTTGGAAAGTTTCCTACTATACCGATATTCGTAGTGATCGCCATGTGAATGAAATTTAAATGTGCTAAGCATGATATGGAAAAGATTTTAAACAGATTAGTTGAGATATTTTTATGAGTAGGATATATTAAGTAATGACTGCAAATTTCTTATTTAAATATATTTGCTCGGAACACCTGTTTAATATCTTTGTAAGCGAGAGAATGTTTAACGATTTAAAATGCACTTACCAATGGTGCATTACGTACTCAGTTTGTGTGTTTGAAAGAAAAGTAAGTATATCTGAATATGTCATTGAAATATGCTAGATATAAAAGTGTAAAAAGACTTCTTGCAGGATTAAACTGGTGGAATCATTCCAGGTAGCATGATTGGTTATTAAGTAAATTATGTATAATAATGACTGTGCATAACAAGTATGAACAAAAATTGTCTTGAATGCATGTTGTTCATCTGATACTGTGATTGGAGAAAGGGTTTCTGCTAAAAGGGTTTCAAGTGCCATTTTTAACAAGAAACTTTCTCAAAGTTAGTGTATAAGGCGTATGATCAGATATTGAATGATTGATAAAACACTTTAGTCACTTTTCCTAAGTTCTGCGAAAGCGATTCTTTTGTGTGTGTATAAATCTGTATGAAGTGAATGATTGAAAGGTTGTAATTACTAACGTATGAATAAACATTTGACTGCCAAAATGTCTACTAGTTTTATTTTAGCGTTGTTAAGTATTTCTAATGCCTACAAATAGTAAAATTCTTTAAGAAATACAAAGTAACCTTTTGTAACGAATTCGTTTTTTATTTTTTAATTGGTAAGTAAGTAATCTATTATAAATACCTTTTAAATATTTTTTTGTAATATAAATTTACAATTGGTGTAAGCACACTACTGTTTTAGCAACAGCGAGAATTGAAGGGTGTTACTTTGAAAATTTGCTTACATCATTATCCACCACGAAAGGGAATGGTATGTATGTATATGCGTTTAGGTATTCGGAAAGTCACTTCCAATCTGCGTTGTCTATTCCGGTGTCTACTTGATACATATAGAATCGCTTCCGGTGTAGTAGAAAAATATAAAAAAAAAGAAAACTTTTTGTCTTATGCACGTATATTCGGTATATTATATGGTCCCGTAATAGCTCGGTTCCGGGCCCGGATTTTCTCTAGGCGGCCCTGATTACTACCATTTAAAGCCTTGTGCTCGCCGTATTTTGCCAAAAAACTTATGTGTTTCACCAGGACAATGCACCAGAATAACAAGGAAAACTTGTCCAAGAATGGTGTTCGGAAAAGTATGCCTGCTTCATAAGCAATCTTAATCTCTAAATTCAATTTGGGGGGTACAAACTAAAGAAACTATCCGATGCATTTGGAAAAACTCAAGAGGTTTTGTGATAATTCATTGGACAATACTCCGGATAAATTCGTGCCGCCTGTGATTGCCTATTAGACTTGAGGCCTCTATTATCCCTTAGCTGGCACACTTCCCTAGAATCGCATAGCTGACACTCGGCGGTCCGCGCGAGCTCAGTCACGAAGTAGTACATGTCAGTTAATGATTTAGTTTAAAAAAAATTTAAGATACTGGGTAAATTAAAAACCGCATCAGCAAACGCATTTACTGTGCATCATATAGTGGAGCAAAAATTCGTTTAAGGGGGGAATACCAATTAGATTTAGGAAATGGTCACTTGATTTTCGGCGTGGATTGGGAAAAACCTATCAATGATAGAAAAATCAAATTTCGTACATAGGTTGTATGTTGTATTTCTAAAAATACAAAAAAAAAATTATTGCGAAATCTGCATTTGGCTTGTTGTTAGAAGCGTGCACAAAAGAGTCTGCAAATTTACGATGTACACGATAGCACCTCAGGTAATTTTTCTAGAACAAAAAAGTGATTACAAATAAGTTTCCTAATGTCATTTACTTGCCCTTGACGTTTTCGGTTTTTTTAAAAAAAAATTTTTTTTTCTTTATAATTAAAAAAAAACGATTTTTCATTTTTTTTTTCAGTTTTGCGAATTTTTTTTGCGAAAACAACACTGTTTTTGCAAAAAAATCGTTCGTCAAGGGCAAGAGAATTGCATTATCTTGTAACCAGCGAAAAATCATGAAAATCGGTCCAGCCGTTTCTTCGCAACTTGTCACACCGTTTTAAAAACATGAGATTTGGGAAAACGAGTATAAAGTTTTAGTTCAAAAAAATGTCTGTTTTTCATTCTTCGAAAAACACACCCAAAAATCGATGAAATGAAAAAGAAAGCTTTTATAAAATTCACGAAAAGTTTTTTATGACTCGGAAATGACTAATAGCATTCTATCGGCCTTGCGGGCGCGGTGGAACGAAATCTGGGATTCGAGCGTACCATGAACGCGCGATACTCCATCGCTTAAAAAAATACCCAATTCGCAGAATTTCGGCCTGAAATTTTGTGGTGACATTTTCGAATAGTTATTGAATCCATTTCCGTAAAAAAAAAAATGAATTTTTCGAACCGGTCAATTGGTATTCCCCCCTTAAACATCAGGAACGTATCTGATGCGTCAAAGCAGATCAACCAGTGCATCATGATTGTCAATGATGCATCGTTGTTTTACGAGTGATGTAGCCGGCAGAAATAACAATGGAGCATGCATTCTTATATGGCTAGAGAGCTGTACCCCTAGATACGTTGAATCTATCCGAAATGACACGGAAACTGGCAAAAACAAGTTGTTAATGACTTTTAAATTCGTCAAAACAAAGCATCGGCTGTGTGACGCTGTGCATCACCACAATGCTACGACCATGATAAGCAGTGATGCCCTTATGATGCAAGAAAGATGGACTTTTTTAAATGTACCCACTCTTACAATGCCATTTTGATAAATAGTAAAAGAAATTTATTGGAACTTTCATCCCATAATAAATATTTGTGGTAACACATTAATTAAGTAAATAAATATAATAATTTCTTACATTTTTATTTATTTATTATTCTTCTTCTTAATCAGTTTGTTGCTTGCTCGATTTTAACAATTCATATATTATTAGAATGATCTTAGACCCAAGATTGTTTTTTTTTGTGGAAAACTTTAAAAATCAAAATAACGGTTTTATTATTATTATTAAATTGTGGGCCGGGAGGTCTTTTATGCTAAAACCCTATTACTGCAAAAGAAAATGTGCTACCCTGAGGAACGCTAGAAGGTCAGTTGTACGAAACGATCGAACGTCAGCCGACCGAAGACCCTTCACTTTGATCGTGTTAAAGCAGGATGAGCACAGATATATTTCTCCAATATAGACTGTTGATCCCTTGGACCATTTCTTTATCAGAGTAATTAATATTGCAGTGGGCTTCCAGACTAAAGTACAGAGACGAAAAACCTTCTCTAGCTAGTTCATCGGTGATCGCATTACTCTTAATACCGGAGTGTTCCGGTAACCAACAGAGAGTAAATATATTGGAGATAGCCAACATTCGACGGGTGGTGTTTAAGAATGATTCGCTGCAATCACGGAGGCCGTCAACCGTGCTAACGCTGACCAGCAGAAGGGAAGTCATCAACCACCCGTACCGACGCGACGCTGAGTTCGACGACATCGGCCATTAACGATGTAGGGTCAGCACGACAAGCAGCATATTTCAATATTGCAATATACGATAGTTTATTTTTACTTGAATGTAATTTTGCCTTCGGCTTTTTAACCATTCTGTAATTGACCAGCAAAGAGAAAATACATACTATTACGTTTGAGCTTCTCAGTTTTATTTTTCACTATTATTCTCCATCATTTTATTTTGTCCTTCAAGCCGGATCGCGTGAAAGTCGCGATAGAATACCAATTTTGTTCACAGTTCCATTTATACTAATTGTGCTGTTCCATACCAATTACCTAATTTACCTGCGATTTCCAGTGCATGAATCACGGTGCAGTGACAAACAAGTAAGATATTAATTCCTGAAAATAGTGTTGGTGTACACATCAGTGCAGTTTAGAACGAGGAAGAACCAAAGGAGCACCATACTACAAAACAGATCATCCCTTCATTACAAGAAAATCTCCTAGACAAGTGAAAGTTAATTTTTCAACATCGTTCTTTATACTTACTTTTAATAGCAATTAGTTAAGTACAGTGATTCTGCGTATTCAATTATATCAGTATTATTATCATAGTTTGCAATCATTTGTACAGATGAAAAAATTTTTGCGTTTTGCATAATATTCTTTAGTAGTTGTACCTTCAGATAAAGTCTTAGTCTTTTTTGGACGGGTTGCAGATGCCGATGAAATTAATAATTAAAGCAAGTAGGTACACTAAATAGGCAGACGCAAGTGGAAGAAGGTTCAGTGAACCAAAAAGAATTGTTTCATTATCTACATGATTTTTGCTACCGAAGTACACATGATTAAATTTTTAGAATTTTTTTCGCGAAATGGCAGTTTGAAAAAAAACCGTTTTTTTTCGAGGAAAAAAATTGAACTAAATGGCTTATAACTTTTTTTCCTGATATACAATCGCTATAATCGTGTGATAATTTAATAATAAAGGTCCAGTTGAACTTTGAAGTCAATCGAATGAAAACTGTTCGAGTTAAATTAAGCTGGTAATAAACCCTTAATAAACTTTAGTTTGATTTTTCTCTTCCATTTGGCCGGTGACATGTATTTTTTTTTGTAATTTATTTATATGATGCTAAACTATCATCTAGCGAAATTTGAAGTTATTCTCCCGTTTTTTTAGTTTTCGATCCAGCGTCCTTAAGAAATATATTATTATTTCAGTATTAAATATCAAGTGTTTTTTTTTCACAGAACAGTGCTACAGACGCTGGACTGTACGCCATTTTGGGCCTTGCGCTCTACCCTTTCCGGAAGTGACCACCATAGCTCCGCCATTTGGAATTTTGAATTAAAAAAAAATATTCTTGCACTGAAATGTACCAATAAATAAGATAAAAAATTTAAAAAAAAAATCAGTTATTAATTCGATGCGAAAAATTTACAAGAATTTCACATTCTATTTAAAGTAACCTCCTTAATTGCGCCGATTAAAAGCCAGGTCACTTTCGATTGAATTAGTATAGTGAATACAGTAAATCCTCGAATCGAAGCGACATCAAGTAAAAAAGAGGAATCTAGATTAAATTTGGATAGAGCATAAATTAACGAACTGTAAAAAAAGTTATTTATATTTATAATACCCTTTTAAATGTGCAGGTTGGGAAAATCTCTTAAAATTACACATGTCCATACATTATAATTGGGCATTTAGTTGGTATCCATGTTATTTATTTACGGTGTTCGGCTGCTATTTTTGTCAGAATACGATACCAAACCCTCGGGAAAAATGATTTCAGAATATATAATAAATAAAATAATCTATATAAATAAATTGCATTTAATTGCAACACAAATATTAACTTAAATTCTTATTTGTTCAATACATATAAAATACGACATATGGAATTAAATTAATTTACATGGGTTTTAGAAATTACTTGACTTCATTTATTAGAGTAAAGTGGATGAACTTAAAGGCAGCGATATCTTCTTCGTTTACCGATACACGTCTTTCTATTTAACGACCAGCCGTAAGGGAAAAATAAAAAGAACACTAGAAGGGTTCACTTTAGTTTCACTAACAACTTACATATTTTAAACAAAAATGATAACTTGTCCGTGAACTTTACATAAACAGGAAATGTACACGGTATAGAGAGCACAAGGTATATTAAAATTGACCGTAACTTTGAAGCCACCTTATCACTATATAAAATTACCACGGTCGCAGCGCACGACTTTGAAGCAACCTTATCTCCATATAAATTTACATTTATTTTACTATAAAGGAAAGTTTATCATAATAATTATCCAAAAAGCACATTTTTGAGACATGAATATTATGATTTACAATCACTTCTTTGATACATGAAATTTTAATTCACACAGGCATTCTCATGTATAATCTTCTCTCATCATTTGAAGTTGGCTCGCATAATCGAAAGTCAACGACAGCTTTTCTGCTGGAGGTATATGGGATCATCGTATCTTGGACTAAAAAGAAACAAACTACTGTTTCACACTCATCGACAGAAGCAGAATACGTCGCTCTGGGTTCAGCAGTAGCTGAAGTTGTTTGGCTTTAAAATCTTCTCAAAGATCTTACCGCTGCAGTTGAAGATCCGATGACAATTCAAGAAGACAATCAATCCTGTATCCACCTACTTGCTAAATGGGAACATCGTAGATTCAAACATCATCATATCATTTTACAAGAGACCTTGTCTCCAAAGGCATCATCCGAGTTAAATATGTAGATTCAGTCAATCAAAAGGCCGACATCTTCACCAAGGCTCTTGGAAAACCGTGTTTTGAAAGGCTAAGAGCTCCAATTGGTATCTGTTAAAGCAAATTGATTAAAAAATAATGTGTTTCAATCTATGAATTTGAAGAGTCAAAGTAGGCCATATGTACTAATTTTTTTATTTAAAATATTCTTTTTGCATTGTATAAATATTGAATTTATTTTTATAAAAACCATAAATTGAAGGGGGTGTTAGGTTTGTAACAAAATTTACGGTTAATTCACACACACATTCTCATGTATAATCTCTCATCATTTGAAACCAGTCATAGTTCAGCCACACTGCAGGACACATTTGTCAAATAAAGCATTCAGCTTATATTTAAAGTCTTTTACTTTTTCGTTTGTGACTTGCCGCTTAGCTTCCGCACTCTACAAACCACAAGAAAATTATTTTGTAATTTTTTCATTCCTGAAGCTTTTTCGTCGCTGAAAATCCGGTAAAATATTGAAATAAATATCTGTTATGACCTTTTAGCAATAGATGTGACAAATACTTAACCTATAGTAGTTTATCTAAGCTCTCTTAAAAAATCGTGCTGAGTGACGTCACAGCCTAAAAATGTCTAAAAATTCTTTAATATACCTTGTGTTCTCTATACCGTGGAAAATGTACAGCTATCAAATTCCTCTTTTCAAATGAGCAAAATGTTTTGAGATACCAGACAGAGCTGTCATTGACTCGTGATTCTTATTTTTTTTAGATAAAAACATCACCAAACAACGATAACGAAAATCCTACCGCTGCCAAGTTACCAATCTTGCAGTTCTTAAAAATGTCATTTCGCAACATTTACTGTGACTTTTCCATGCTATGAATAGAGCACGATACCACACTATGGACAAATATCTGGAATCAGTCCTCTGCCAGAAACTATCTTGCACACTTCTCCGAAGAAATCTTTCAGAATGGATGCCTGACGTCCTTGTGAACCATCTAAGGTAACGGTTGGAATAAAAGACACTAATGGTCTAAGAGCGGATGTTGCTTCTCCATGTAATTTAAGTAATTCTGCACCATGTGGGCTATCGAAACACTTTTGTATGAGCTCGCTATTCTCTAGTTTGTACTCCTGAATGCACTGTAAAGAAAGCTCATGGACTTAGCTTATACTATGTAATTATAACTTCATTACCCTGTGCATTGCTTCCTTAGGATTGTGACTATCTCGTATTAGACATGTAATAATATCAAGTCGCAATTTTGGATCATCGACAGCCTCTATAGTACAAGCGTGATAAATGTTTGCCTGACATTCAAGCACACCATGTTGGCAATCAAATGTTAATGATCCATCTGCATTCACATTCATCTAAAATTGTACATAAGCCGCTACTAAAAAATTTATTTATTATAGCTTATCATAAAAATAAATTCCCTGCGGAACAAATAAGGACAAACTGCAAAAGGACCTATTGCCCCGAAGCAGTCAGCAGCAACAACAGCAGACTTCCAATATCAGTAGCAATAACGGTGGCGGCCCGCTGCATGAGCAGCAACAGCAGCATTCGCAGATAACTTATTTTTATAGGTCTTATTTTGTTCCGTTAATAGTATATTACGATACAACGAATATTTCACGCAGATAGGAATTAAAGTGGACCGGGAAAAAGGGAGAGTGCAGGAAGAACCCCTGGAGTTTCCAGTGATTGACTCACTATGGGGATCCTGGTGGTCGCTTCGCTCGTGCGTCAACACCGCCATCGTGGGCAATCGGCTACTTACCGTCCGAGTTACGTATGCTACTTTTCACCACGAGTCAGTGATGTTAAATCGTGGGAAATTTCCCATTTCGTGGGAATTTTTACATCTAAAAAGTCGAATATGGGAAAAAGGGAATAATTTCGTGCTGTAGAACAACTCGTGGGAAAAAATCTATAGAAAAATTTATCTAGTTTGAAGTGAAAATAAGTTAAATTCATTTCAACTTTTACTTACAGAGTGCATTGGAACAGAAATGATCGGAAACATTCTGTTTCGGCCTTAAAGTATGCATATGCACGGGTTCTTGAAATCAAATACTGCCACTGAATTAAACTTGTTGATGCTTTCTCACATAAGAAGTTCCGAATAATGTTCTAGGGCTATGTTATTAAGGGGGAACATCACTGTGGCGGGTCAAAAAATTGTCGATGTTTGGTAATTTTTGTTGCTGCTATAACTAAATATTTAAATATCTCATAAAGAATATTTTATTAAGTATATATTTAACTTGTTCAATACCAATTTTGATTGAAAAATGTTTAAAATGTACAATGTTATGGGCCTTAGTTACCGGTAAAAAGAATACCTCTATTCATTGAGTCATCAATATAAAAGAAAATTTATTTATTAATATGAATGTAGCTATCGTTGTACGAAGCCGTCTTTTTCTTACAAAAAGGCGATGGTTTAAAATTATCGGTTTTTCAGACCTTATCAACATTGTAAAAATCGGCTACGCACAACGATAGCCACCGATTACCGAAATTTCAAGAAAAAAAATTTTTCACTGGGACAAGGTCGAAAAAAGTCGTTCCAAGATTTTCTTTTTTTGCATTTAAAACACACCGTTTAGACCGAAACTATATGTGTGTGAAAGGGCTTAACTCACGAACCTTGTCGTCATGTTTTTTAAATATTTATGAATATGTATACTACCAAAAAATACAAACAAAAAACAAATTTTTTGAACCGTTACAGTGGCGTTCCCCCGAAGCGTAGCACCAGAGACAACCTGGGTATCCTATAACCCTGTTATTTTAATATTATGAAGAATTCCTTATTTAGTAGTTTATTACAATTGTATGAGATTTGTTGAACTAAACTACATATTATAACAAAGTAAAATGAAGACTATAATTCAATTTAACTGATGGGAAAAATTGTGGGAAATTTAGACCACCAAATAGGGAAAAAAGGGAAAATCTACCATCTGTGATGGGAAAAAGCTCCACTTAACAACACTGCCACGAGTGCGGGGTAAGTAGTAGGTACTTTACCGCACACGTTTCCATTCGGTAACTCATAAATTAACCACGGTGCGCTAAGTAGCCGATTGCCCACGATGGCGGTGTTAGACGCACGAGCGAAGCGATCACCAGGATCCCCACAGTGAGTCAATCACTGGAAACTCCAGGGGTTCTTCCTGCACTGTCCCTTTTTCCCGGTCCACTTTAATTCCTATCTGCGTGAAATATTCGTTGCAGGGAAGTTCGCCTCTGTGGCTTAGGGCGGATTTTAAACAACCACCCCTCTACCGCAAGCTAGCCTTCAACACACCAGAGGCAGCAAGTCAGGTTGCCTCACAACTCGCTCCTCAACAAGTTTTATCCAAGTAATGAGGATTATTTCATCAAAATCATAGTTTTGACTTGTTCTACATAGGGCCAACAGATAATCGAGTTAAAATGACTGATATGACTAAAAATGCATTGTACGCATAATAAACTAAATCTTCGGTAAACAAACCGTTCATACAAACCGTGGCTTTTCCGTAAGGTATGAATTGAATTTCAATCAAATCTGGAGCTTTCTCATAGGCTGGTTGCAGTTGCTTCAGAATAAAATTTTTAGAATCTGGACAGAGCGCTTCGTAAAAAACCATCACCAAAACAGGGGCCCCGGCTGGTCTCAGTATAGCCTCCTCCTAAATTTGTCTAATATATAAGTCTATTTTATCAGAGGTGATGTTTTACCTGTGCAAAAAGACCCACATCCGGGATATAACGAATTAACTGCCATATTAGCAGCACAACAAGCACTAGAACGATTAATCTCCGTCTTAATACAGTGGACATCATCTCCACTCCGCGCGCACAAACGTCTTCCTTTCCAAAGGTTATGTTTACTAATTTGACATTAGAAACTACGAGGATAGACCAAAAATGCAGTGGGCTTCACATGGGGGAGCTCTTAAAATTCATAGCGGGTTTCGAGGCACTTTGTTATCCTAATCAACAGTAAATTGTTGAAAATATTCCTAATCGCCCCGTTTTCGAGATATTTAATAAAATAGTACTTTTACAGTATTCAAAATGTCAACTGACTGATTTTTAACTTTTACAAATTATCTAGGTACCTGCTGAAATTATTCACTTTTACAAATTGATACGTATAGATTGATTTTATTTACCTTTACCAATTGTTTCGAAGCCTGCTCTTCAATTTATAAAATTTAGTGGCACCTCGTATGGAAATGCTGTCCTGACGTATAGGTAATTATGAGTTAATGTTCCTTAGGTAGTCAGGTAATCAACTTAATTATTAACTAATATTAATTATCAGGCCGGAGTAGATTGGATGATAGGTTTCCGCAGTCGGTACGAACAAATATCCCTCCGATCACCTGAAGCTTGTAGTCTTTCGAGGGCTTCACAATTTAACAGACATAATGTAGGTCTGTTTTTCGAAAATTAGGAAAAAAAATGTATGCAGGCATGAGTCTTTTGGAATTGGAACAAGAATTTTTAATCTCGATGAAACGGCAACGACAACCGAGACCCCAAAAGGTAATAATATTATTTTATTATAACTTTTATTGGTATTGTTTTAACTATAATTGTGTTCCATAATAGGTTCTCTCCGAAAGAGGATTAAAATCAGTATTTAAAGCGACTAGTGGCTAAGGTGGAGTTCTTGCCCCTACATACGTGATTGTAAATGCATCCGGACGTTACCTACTTACCCCCTATAATGGTGTTCCCAAGAGTGCATTTTAAAGATTTTATGTTGACGGAAGCACCAACAGGAACACTTGGGCTAGCTACGCAGTCTGGATGGATGAATGCTGATCTATTTCTGGATGCAATGAAGCACTTCGTAAAGCATTTATACAGCATTCTGAACAATCCAACACTTTTAATTTACGATAATCATGAGTCGCACTTTTCTTTGGCAGTTTTGGACTACGCAAAAGAAAACGGAGTGACAGTTTTGACCCTTCCGCCTCATTCAACAAATAAATTGCGGCCATTAGATGTTGGTTTGTTTTCCCCGTTTAAAGCCGCTTATAATGAAGCTGTAGACGCTTGGATGGTATGCAATCCTGGGAAAAGCTTCACCATATATAATCACGCACCATGTGTAGGACGGGCGTTTGAAAAGTCATTAACACCCGCCAAAATCACCTCAGCTTTTAAAAAAACGCAATTTTCCACTCGATAAAGATATTTTCACTGAAATCGACTTTTTACCAAGTTCGGTGACTGACAGAACAGACCCAACAAATGAGAATTTAGATCTTTGTAATCGAGGTATCTCTATCTATTTAGAAAAACTTTATATCATTCTTTAAATATATTTTTCTTGTTTCTTTGTTTTTAAAGATAAAGCCCAAGAAAATCATCGAGTTCCAATATTAAGTCACCAATTTGAAGAGCCTGTTCCCTCGACTTATCAGCATTATTTTACAAGTCCTACAAAGAGCAAAGTCGATGACTCTGTTGTGTTGACTTAAAGAATGGGGAATTGTAGACGGTTTGCAGGCACAAAGTACAATTTGACTTGATTAAGTCATTTATCATTTGGGTAAGTACCGTACGTGCATTTACCGTTTACGCGTAGGTACTGTACCGGCATACAACCCCAATCATAAATTAAAACAACTTCTTTGTGTCAAATTTTTTACCCGGTATGACCCCTTAAATTACGATGGCGAGAAGCCCTCTTCAGGTCCTTCATCTTTAATGATCGCAGATTTTTAATATTAATTTCATTTCAATTGATGCAAAAATACACCCAATTAGGATACACTTCATAATTTAGCACATTTTACGAAATACAAGTAGATATTCTTGTAAATATATGATTTTCATGTGTCCATATTTATTAACATTAAAACACAGAATTACATGTTATATTCAAATCGAATGTTTTATTTCCTATAATACAACAATATGATTCAAAGACGGAAAGAGAATTGAAAATGAAACTTTCCAGTTTTAACTTTTCGAAACAAATTTCATTTAAAATGATTAATTGATATTATGTTACTAAACTTCTACAAATTTAACAAAATGAAGGAAGGCAATTACTTTAAGTACAATCAAGCAAAACGAGTTTAACTTTTTAATTAATGTCATAGATAAAAACATCATGCATGGGAGGCATTATTAAAAATCTTTAACAAGCAACTGGAATATGTGAATCAGCAGTTAGACCATAGTGGATTCCAGTCCAGCTGCAACAAAGAAAAACTGCTGTTTCACTAATACGTACTGGGCGGAACGTTAGGACTTTGGTTGCGGGAGCAGAGGATCTGCAGCATTTTCTTCGACTTCTACAGAAGTGCTATGATGTGATGCTTCTTTGTTTACTTCTTCTGACGGCGATATCATTAGTAAGCTGCCACTCATTTGGGAACCAGACAGTGACGATCGCTGATTTATCGAAGTGCTAACAGAATTAGCGCTAGCAGTAGTCGGTCCATTTGGAGTAAATTCCTTTGTGATTATAGCATCACTCTTCTGATCGTCCTCAGTTCGTCTTCGTTTTATACTTACCGAATGAAAAGTTGGTGATGGAGATTTACTTCTCTGTTTATTTTGGGTTTTATATGGGCCTTCATTATGCAAACTAACAGTGTGGGCATTTATACTTCGATCATCTTCATCCAATGAATGTAGTAGCTGAAAAGATAATTATACAGTTTTTAGGCGACTTCAAAAAGGGTAGCGTGTATTTTTGTCCACGGTTTATTGGGCTATTACAAAGGCGATTTGAAACAAAATTGTTATAAAAGGAAACGCGAATGCAAGAAGCCCTAAAAAGGATGAAACACATACAACTCAGACCTTCCGTTCTTACTTATATTATATTAAATTAGATGTTGGAGGCAGATACGAAATCTATACTGATTGTCGATGATTATCTACATACATAGTTTGTATTTGTTGCCTGGCACACCGTTCAAAATATAAGACATTTAATTATAAATAATTGATTTTTCTTTTACAACTGCATAAATTTAATCAAGAACAGTTGCTTGTATAGTTACACATACGTACTGACATTTTCCTACTACTTAATGTTAATAATTAATTAGTCTAAGAGAGCGTTGCAAACTTTCGGCATATTATTGTACTAATGATTGGTTCGAACTCGCAACTAACTCGTGAAGCTAAAACACCATGTATTACAACAACAAAAAACAACCATGTGTGCACACAGAATTTCTTTTACAACAACCTTACCTTTTCGACTTCATCATCTATAGGCTCACTAGAAGATTCGCCGCCTACACGTTGTGCTCTTTCCAAGAGGGTCGCTCGTTTTGCAGCTAAGTACAAATTCCTTTTAATGGTTATATATAACACGTCACTCACAGCTCTGACAGAATAATCAGGAGCAAAAGTATGTCGCAATATTGCATCTATGTTGAGTGATTGTAAAGAACCTCTGATTTGTTGTTGTTGGTTTGGAGAGTCTTTAAAAAGAGATTTAATACAAGCAAAAATTAGTTTCTTTACATTTTACCTATTCCCACATTTTGCGCTAGGGCTTGAGTTCCAAAAAATGTAAAAGGCCCACTTTCAAAGACTAAATTTTCTTTTCCAACTGTAACTTCGACACGGCCCTCTAAAATAAGTACGAAAAAGTTAACAGGTTTTCCCTGGTGATAAATATAAATGCTGGGATCATCTTTCTCTTTTCCTTTGCATTTAATAAGATGTACAATATCTTGATTAAGTAGGCGTCGCAAGATCGTCTCCGATACCATATCTATCTTAAAGGCATCTACAGCTATAAACAAAGAAAAAAATTTTAAAAGTCGCTTTATATAAACTATATTTATTATCAGAATGTATGGCAACTACTTTAGTAACCTGAAAATATTGAGCACATGATTCAATATATCAAATTTCGTTAACTTCTGCATATGTATTATTGGATATTATATTTAGAAAGTGTCTATTTGCACCCAACTATGTCCATGTGTGGGTGTATCCCTACGACCGAATTCCGCGAAATGCATGGCCTACTGAGTGAATATGTGCCTTTTTCGCACTGCCATTGTACCCGTGAAAATCGGATAAATCGGGTGCGAATAGGCACTGCCTTATATTTATTTTATTTTTTTATGGTGAACCAACAGCGGTTATGCTACGTATACTATACGACTTCTTGCGGGTTTATATCTTTCTTAAAGTGAAAATAGCTTCAACAATGTTAGGCATTAGACTGAAGTAACAGTCGTCGGGAATAGTTTCCACTAAATAAACTTCCTGCACAAACCTGTTGCGAATATTGTAATTCAAGTTCCAACATTGTAGAAACCGAGACCTGACCATTTAAAAAACTTTTTGAAAAAAGGAAAAATCGACTTCAAAAATATATAATAAACTAACTGTATAGCTTGCGTGACTCGACGAACGTAGTGGAGTGGGCAATGAGTATCATACTTTGGCACTGACTCGAAATTTTTTATTTTTTAGTGCAGGTTACCATAATATTTTATTTCCATTGGAACTACTCCTACATACATACATGTATGTTAAGTTTTAATAAAATCGGGAAGTGGTTTAGTTTAAAGTTTAAAAAAGAGGTGGACTATTTTCTTCAAATTTAAATGGAAAAACCCTCGAGATAGAATCTATTATTTAATTAATTATTAAAATCGGTTGACAGTCCGCGTTTCAGCGATAAATACACACACACCCCACACCCTTCCTTAGAAGTGCGATATTTTCTTCAAATTTAAATGGGCGCAACTTCGAGGTATACCCTATCCAATAAAAAAAAGAATTATCAAAATCAAACTACGCTGTAAAAGTTATGCGTGATCATACATAAAAATAACACGCATCGAATTGAGAACCTTCCTCCTTTTTTCGTCGGTTAAAAAATTTCCTATTGATAGCTGTTGTCGTGGATGGATGGATAATTGCAGGTCGAATAAGTAACTTTTGTTTAAGATTCATTTATACAGTCAGCGAAATTGGTTTGGATTTGAATTTCTTGTAACATATTGTTACGAAATTTGCCAGCCGAGCGGCTAGCTGACAAATCTCGGTGACGGTGTTTTCCGCTGCACTAACGAAAGGTTTTTGAAAGAGCTCTAATGGAAGGAGCTAAACTTGCTGAAGGGCCGTAGTTCCGGGCACATTAAATCAAAACACACTGGCTCGGATAATTTCCTTTAATTTATTTTTTTTAAAAAGACAAAATAAACCGGTCGGGAGTCCAAAAAACTTAGCCGTGCTGTCACTGCTATCGCCCGCACACACTCAGTACGACTGGTCCATCGCTCTCCTCCGAAGATCTATTCTCATGCTGTTTTCGGAAATGCAGGGGGGTTAGTCCAGATGTTGAGGACTGCCTTATACCTAAGCCCACAAATGTTTTGGACCAACAAGCGGTTTTTGTAACATTACTCCCCCGCAAACAGCTCGAAGTTCCAACCGAGCAAGATTGAAAAAAAACCAATTTAAATGGGGATCCAGTCGTACGGGCGTGAATTGAAGCATTTCTGAAGGCACTAATCCTCGCTTCCCCAGACTAGTGCCTACTAGATCAGCAACCGAGTGGCTAAATCGCTTCCAAGGTGCTGTCTGCAATGCCTTCTGTGAAGAACTCTCTGCATGGGCTGGATAAGATCCTGGATGTGGAGGCTCCCAGGGCATCTGTACTGTTGCGGGGAAGTGGGCGCTGTTTCCTGGTTATCCGGCGTTGACGTGTTGACGGGTGAAGAAGAACCCGGTATAGTTCCAATTGTAATCGCAATAATTTGATTAGATTCAACGGTCGTAGGAGGCTGAGTGATATTTCCAAACGTGGCGACAACGGTTGATCTTGGCAAATCTATAGAACGCTGGCTGTGCGACTGTGCGTTTGGCGTTGCTAACAATATTGCGGCAGGTGTACACGCTGTTGAGATGGGAAGGATCGCATGACTTTTACTCGGGAAGAGGGTGGCCATGGATATTCCTTCTTGAGATGGGCAAAGGTCATCCACTGTCTTCTCCTGAGGTCGCCGAAAGTCGGCAAGCACTTCCTCCTGGCTACGGCGAGATTCCTCTCTGTAACGGAGCATCTCTTCGTACAACCCGGTGATCACTGCTAGGACAGAGTCCATGACGTCAGCCTGGCTAGCCATTTTGGGATTCCAAAGTCGCTAATGTGGGACTACCCCGATTAAAGGGTTTCGGTGACCCCACACCTGGCACCAATGTTACGAAATTTGCCAGCCGAGCGGCTAGCTGACAAATCTCGGTGACGGTGTTTTCCGCTGCACTAACGAAAGGTTTTTGAAAGAGCTCTAATGGAAGGAGCTAAACTTGCTGAAGGGCCGTAGTTCCGGGCACATTAAATCAAAACACACTGGCTCGGATAATTTCCTTTAATTTATTTTTTTTTAAAAAGACAAAATAAACCGGTCGGGAGTCCAAAAAACTTAGCCGTGCTGTCACTGCTATCGCCCGCACACACTCAGTACGACTGGTCCATCGCTCTCCTCCGAAGATCTATTCTCATGCTGTTTTCGGAAATGCAGGGGGGTTAGTCCAGATGTTGAGGACTGCCTTATACCTAAGCCCACAAATGTTTTGGACCAACAAGCGGTTTTTGTAACAATATCTAAATATGTAAACTTGTTTACGTCATTGCTGGCCTATTTCCAATGAAATATTGTGAACAACAATTTTTAGTTAAATGCAAACCAAGTTAAAACAAACCATATATAATATGTAAGTGCGAAATAGCTCTAGTTTCACTTACATTCAAGGAAATAAATATAATGCGATTAGCAAAATTTTAATTTTTTGATTTTTCTTGAAGTGGAAAATTAATGATGTGCATGGTCTCCAAACTCAAGAGAAGAGATTCAGAGACCTGCTGTCAAGCCCACTAAACACAGGAATATAGGTGCTTGCTAATTTTTTACTTAAATTTTAATTTATTTTTTCATTTTGAATGGTGTAAAGAGGGATGATATCTTAACTATCATTGCACTGACATGGTCAGTCCAAGATAATGTCTCATTAAATATTACTCCTAGGGTCCAAACGCAATTTTCATAGGCGATCGATACACCATTTAAAACAACAGCAGGTATAAAGAGTCTTATCAATCACTCCTTTACGAATAATTATAGATTGGCATTTCGGGCTCAAGGTTAGGCCGTTGGCGGATGACCAATCCGATATTGATCCTAAATTCACTTTTGCAATTGATTCGTCAATACAATTTTTGGGACAAGATTTGTACAATTGCACGTCATCAGCATACATATGAATTTCACAGAAACGTGTACATGCAAAAATCTCATTTACAAAGAGCAAAAACAACAATGGTTCCAATAAAGAACCTTGGGGAACACCACTAATTGCATTAATGAAGCTCGAAAAACGATTGTCACAGTAAACGGCTTGACACCGGTTGATCAAGTAATTAAAAATCAGAGTTGCTGAGTTCCTGTCAAATCCGAACTGATGATATAACTTAGTGCATCGTCCAACCCAATATGAATGTCGTTAATTACGTCTAATAACACAGAAGTACAACTACGACCCTTTTTGTATCCAGATTGGAAAGGTGTAAGCGTATCAAACCTGAAAATGTGTTCATTAACTTGACAGGATAACAGTCTTTCGAGAAGCTTAAAGGGAGTTCTCTTAGGGGTCTAAAATCCCCAATTTCTGTACACTGATACTTCTTTGGAACTGGTATGATTTTTGCCACCTTCCATCTGTCAGGAAAATATGAAGACATCAGGCAACAGTTATATTTATATGTCAGTGAAGGTTATAACACAATGATCGCATATTATTTTTATAAATTTTAGGCTAATATTATCAAGTCCAATTGCGTTTGATTTAAAGTGCTGAATGGCGTCAAGGACCTCGTGTTCATGAACATTCCGAAACGCAAAAGTAGGTAAATTATTTGCAGAGAAAAGATCCTCCATATTATTGATAGCACTTCGCGCAAAGACAGATGAGAAATACGAAATCAGTTTGTTAGAATCTAATGAGCACTTATCTTTACCCTTATTGGACATACCAGCTTTCCGAATATTCTTTCAGAGTTCATGCAATGGAAGACCTTATTGGAATTTAGTACTATAATAGTTCATTTTAGTCTTCCTAACTTCAGCTGTTACCTGATTTCATAAGTCTTTATATAGTATTAATCCCACAAACCGTCATCTCTATATTTTTTCCATAAATCATGCACTTTATTTCGCCTTATTATATATTATCAATACGACAGGTTTTAATTGGAACATACAAATCATAGAGTTGCGTCACTAGGTCGTTAAACATTTCAATTTTGTGGTCAATATTAGAACAATGAAATTAAGAACCAGTCGAGAAATGCAGCATGACAATGCAACTTGTCATAATCGTTGTTTTCAAAATCTCTATAAGTGAAACTGGTAATACGTACTAGTATTTGGTAATAATTCGAAATAGATTGTTAAGTATATCAGGTCATGATGGCTTATCGGCAATTGATTAAAAAATAAAATCATATCTAAATTGCTAGTTATAAAAAGGTCCAAGAGGGAAGACGAAGATAAGCAAAAGTGAGTAGGCGATTCGTTATTTACTATTCGCAAACCTGCGCAGAGAAAGTTCACACGAAAATTACAAGACGCTTTACAACGATTTCATAAATTAACATTGAAACCACCACTTATAACGCAATACGGATACCTAACGATATGAATACAGATTTATAAAATCATTTATTCATTCGCTTACTACAACTTACAAACAGACAAAAATATACAAAAAAATACCTTAAGTTAATCTACAAACTAAGTAAAGGGGAAGAAGCCTGAGAATCAAACAGCTCTTCACTTGGGCTCACACGAGGTGGGTTATATACAGCCCCAATGAGACACTTTTCAGTGGACAGATCACCAAAAACATATATAACACGGGCTTTAACATTACATTTAACATAAATGGCAACACAACGTCCACGACGGTTAGGTCGATCATGTTGAAACAAAGTAAAACCGGGTATTTAACCAAACAATCGGGAATGGATTTCTGCAGCCAGGTCTCCGTTATGCAAACTATATCAATGTCAGATTCCCGCAAAAGTTCTCGTATTTCATCAATCTTTGGAAGGATACTACGAGCATTGAAGTGGACAACTCGTAATCTACGAGCAATAGTTTTAAAAATCCTTAACATAACACCTGTTGATGAGAATGCATCATTATCCACAGAGGAGAAACCGTTACTCATGATTAGCAAAAATAAATATACATAACCCGCCACAAATTCAAAGAACCACTTAGGAATATTTGTATTGAATAAAACTTAGAGTGAGAACACCACAAACTACGTGAAACCTATTAGACAGAACCATAATAAATGAATAAAAATGAATAAAAACGAATAAAAATCTTCAAAATTATTATATTAAAATAGAAAGACGTTAATTAAATAAATAGAAGAAATGGAAAATGAAGAATATTTAAGGCTCAAGTCAAAGTTTGCATGCAGTAAGTAAAACGTTAAAAAGTATTCACGAGTTAGATCCGGTACAAAATTGTCGCAGCTTTTGTAAGCCTACATTGACCGCCTCCTCGTTGGCAGCTTTTCTCACAAAAACGTGATCATTCAAAGTAAAAATAGCTGACAGCATCGATGTCCTCCTGAGTTGTATAGCTTTCCGATGAATCTGCGCATGATGAGTGAGGCTTTTATTGACGAATGCTCTGGAGCTTCGGCCAGTAATAGAAGGGCACAGATCAGAGACAACGAGCAGCTTGTGAGCTTTCAAATTCACGGACAGCTTATACAGGAGGTATGTTTTGTCTGCTATACTACCCATTTTAATTATTATCACGGGAGGATACTTTCTGTTATTCTCAACAGATTTACGTCTTCTACGAAAGATTCTTTTGAGGCTCACTGATTCACAATTTAGAGTTTTGTAAAGATTATTAAACACAGTCTGTAAATCTTCATTTTTTATTACTGGAACACCAGATAAAACATGGTCTTTGGAAATTGATTTTCTTTGTATGTTTATAATGTTTGTTGTCATTGTAGACAAAGAACACTCGAATGCTTTTAATTTGTTTTTAAACTATGCCATAATATTTCCTTTCAGAACTAAATCAGTTTCAATTTTTAAAAGTTTATTATCGACTTCTTTTTTAAAATGATCAAGCTTTTCCTCAAGAGAATGCAAGACACATCACATCTGACAACGTCGGTTGATCAGACTTAGCGCTAGTTACAGGAGAGTTGTATTTATTCCGCATGCGCGTATTCATATTATGTCCGTAAAAAGCACAGATTTCATAGAAATTCACTTAATTCTGGACTACAGTCATACGCACCCAGCACAGTGTACAATGCATTCCTGCGACATTCAGGTGTAATGATAACGATAAAGTAATTTAACACGAAAACTGCACTATTTCTAATATCACAGATAGTGTGTATTGGACTATTGCGGTTATTAAATTCAGTGTAACGGATTTTATCTCTTTTACAGTGCACTCACAAATATGTATGTATTATAGTATAAGAGCGAAAAAGTTAAGAGATTACACCAGTTGTTGCACGTAACTGATTTTAACTGATCTGCACTTATTGAGTCATTTATAACATATATGTACATATATGAAACTTATACTTGCGGAAAAACTGTATTTGACAATAAATCAAACTTCTTAACTATTTATAATTAAAGGAGTATTAACTAGGGAAAAATCGACAATAGATGCACTGGCTCTTTGAACACGTCTAGTCATAAGTCATACTTATCAGTTATGAGTGAGATATAGGCTCCTAAGGTCCTTAATCTAACTTTTCAACCATGGAATTAAAAAATCTGAAAAAAATTGAGATAGTAGCACTTCATAAATACTTTATCTGAAAAGTATTTTAAACAAAATACGCTAAAAGGTTTTTTTTAATTATCCACATTTATGTAAAACAAAAATGCTAAATTTCTAGAAAAACCTCATTCATATAAAGCAACATATTGTTAGGGTTTGGTTTGTTTTTTCGATTCAAAATTACATATTTTGTTTTCGTAGAGGTCACAAAAAAAAACAAATAATAATATACAGGGTGGCCGAAGAAGTGACGTTCAAAGGTAAAATTTGCGATTTAGCGTAGTTTTAGAGTTACAGGGTGATTCATAATTCGGGATGCACATTATTATTTTATTTTTATCTTTTGATCTACAACTAGTACGTTCTTAGTGTGTTTTCCAAAAATGCCACCAATGCTGATCTACCTCTCCCAATGCAGGTACAGTCACTTTCGAAAGTGAAAAAAAGCTCTAAAATTTCCTACATATCACGTTTTCCCAATTTTTCTCCGAAATTCATGTATGTAATTCATAAATTTGGTTCTTATTTTTATTGAATTACCCTTCTTGTTGCCATAGAGATATAATACAACATGTCCAGGTAGATGATATACATGATATACGAATTTATACATAGAAAACCATTTGTGGAATTTAAAAAATCTGAATTTTAATTTTTGTTTTCAAATTAAACGTTTCTAACGCACTAACATTAACTGTAATAAGTTTTAAATTAGAGAAATAGCATTTCGGGGTTCATTTAAGTTGAATGTTTTATAAAATGCAAAAAAAAACAATTTTAAATTTTTTGTAAGCATCAAAACGGACTTAATATATGCCATTTGAATGGTCCCAGTCTACAGAACAAAATTTATGAAGTCAGGTTAATGTTGACATTAACATCCACATTTTATGCGTCAGTAAATCCCGGTTGAGTGGTAACACTCCGTCCTCTTTCGTTGAGTTACCTGATTTTAGTTTATTTTGCTGTGATCGCACGGATCGCATCGGAGGGAATGTTTCAATTTAATTGAGAAAGTTCTTAAAGCCGAAGCAGACAACTATCTCTCCTACGACATCCTTTAATGTCAACTTAAACAGTGTTGCCAATTCGAAAAACAAACCTTCAAAAAAAGCACACCTCGGAAGAAAGTCCCGTTAATCTCGTTGCCCGTCAAGAGCCGGTAAACGTTTAGTTCGTCTAACATCAATCATAGTCGACATACTATAAACAAAACTCGATATATTGGGCAACGTTATATTAGGCAGCTCTAAAGATATTGGCTCCTATGTTTTATTCTAAGACGATCATTGAAATTCGGATTTGCATTTAAGTAGTCCTGTTTATATCATTGTTTCACTTTCTTGTGTTTTTCTGCCTTCTGTTGAAGTGACGGTTTCCTCCTCTAGTTTGCATTTAGAAGTTGACGAATCAGCTATGTACTGAGATGTTTATTCAGCTTGCAATTTCCCGTGAGTACAATATGAAGGTCTTGTCGACTTTATTTAAATTAACTTTTGACTGCCTACAATCTTGCCTAACATTCCATTTTTTATTTTGCTCAGTTTTTATTAGGTTTCTCTTGATGATTCGGTTGTATTTGTCTTTTAAATGCTTGCTTTTAAAGTTTAACCACTATATATTCTTACGGATTTGCATAGATGTAAAGGTCTTGTTGTTCCTAATATGTTGCTCAAAGTCATACTGCAAGTTTCTGATGTTTGCGATATTAGAGACAGATATATTTCTTCTTATTCAGTGTTCAAGATTTTCAAACCACCACGTATGTGCTACGCATCGCAACAATAAACCTGACTTATATATTAAATATTTAAAAAACAGTTTCTTACCCGTGCTTAAATACTGGAAAGTAGCCAGCATTAACTGCGGTGAGATACGATTCCTTTGATTATCTTTTTTCTCCGCAAAAATGGTGAAGTCTTGTTTTCTAGCCTTTTTTCGTTTAACTTTTCTGCGATTGTCAGTAAAAACATCTGTCTCATCAACAATTTCGGCTTGTATTAGTTCTTCAATAACATCTTCCAGTGTCACCAAGCCCACTGTTTCATAAAATGGATCTCCTTCTCCTTCGTCATTAACACGATGTACAAACGCCATATGACCTTTATGACCCTCTTTGAAATGATTAAATATTATGTCTAAGGTAACGTCTTCAAACACAAAATGACATGGATTTTGATAAAATTCACAAAGAGTTTTCAACGGTGTGTTATCGTCTGGGTCAACAAACGCTAAATCTTTAATGTATAATACTGTTACTATATTTTTCCGATCTCCATCATAAACAGGAATTCTAGAAAAGCCTGACTTCATTATTTCTGAAACCGTTTCAAAATCCAATATCGCATCTAGCGATAGCATAAAGGCATCTTCAATGTGAGTCATTACATCAGCCACGGTTTTTTTTCGCAATTCCAGTGCACCTGAAATTATATTCACTTCATCCTTGTCAAGGTCGTTTATACCGGTTGTGACCTGAAAAAAAGTAAATAAAACAAACATTATTTTTACTATTAACATTTTATACAAACTTGAATATAATCTCACACACCAGATTATGTGAGTAAATAACTGAAAGTAGATTAGTTAGTAATTTTTGTTAAGTCCTATAAAATATGACAAAGAATAAACTGACTACTAGATACTAGTACTTAAATACTTACAACTATATAGTTATCTTTTATATACATACTTATACGATATCCTTTGAATAAAGTACTTTATAGCGTTTTTGGTGTTTTTTTCAGACGTTCCAGCAAGCCAGAATCATGAACACCGTGAATTTTTCATGTTTTATTCAAAAATCCCAAAAGACAAGTTAAACAAATCCAAACAAAAAAATATGTATACTGTAAAGTTCTAAAAATATACATATGTGCAAAGTTTTATGAAGATATCTCTTTGTTTTCTTTAAAAATATTCCATTTTTCAAAAACAAAAATTTCGAAATTTCAACCCGTCACGTCTTTTTTAAGTAATACAAACTCTGCATAAATTGGTATTATGCTAAATTTACGTAGGACTAATAGTTCTCGAAATGTTAGTGCTTATGACAACGCTATGTAAAAAGAAGCAGCGTTTTTGCGCAGAAAAGCAGTTGTGGTAGCTACAGTAAGCGGTTACGACATCTATTCCCCAATCAATGCATATTCGTGAATTGTTTTCATTCTCATTCTTTTTACACAGCGTTGTCATAGGCACGAAAATCTCGAGAACTATTAGTCCAACATAAATTTTGCATAAGACCGATTCGTACAGAGTTTGATAAGGAAAAAATTGTATTACAACGAAAATTTACCTAAAACTAATAGTTTACGAGATAATCGAGAAAATGTGGAAGAAACGTGAGTTTTAGGAAATTTTCGAAAATTTTTTTCACTTTCGCAAGTGACTGCACCTGCACATTGAGATAGTAGTTGTTTGCCGTTTGTTTGGCGTCGCTGCGTTGAGTAGATCGGAAGATGAAACTAAAATAATAATGCGCATACCGAATTCATCATCACCCTGTAACTCGAAAATGGTTGAGATGACTCCCTCCCCATCATACGATTTTTTGTTTGGCTAGGTAAGATCAAAGAATATCTATCAACAAGTTGTTAGATATTATTTGGTATGGTAAGATCTATCACCACCCTCATATCTGCATGCGTTATATGAAACACCCTGCCTATGCATATACGTAATTGCACAATGGAGTATAGGCCTTGCTCCACCTTTTCTCAGCCTAATATCTCGAGCCGTACGTAAATTTTGTATAAGAACATATAGTAGTAGTTGTTTGCCGTTTGTTTGGCGTCGCTGCGTTGAGTAGAGCAGAAGATGAAACTAAAATAATAATGCGCATCCCGAATTCATCATCACCCTGTAACTGGAAAATGGTTGAGATGACCCCCTCCCCATCATACGATTTTTTGTTTGGCTAGGTAAGATCAAAGAATATCTATCAACAAGTTGTTAAATATTATTTGGTAAGATCTATCACCACCCTCATATCTGCATGCGTTATATGAAACACCCTGCCTATGCAAATACGTAATTGTACAATGGAGTATAGGCCTTGCTCCACCTTTTCTCAGCCTAATATCTCGAGCGTACGTAAATTTTGTATAAGAACAATTATATGCAGATTTTGATGGGAAACAAATTGATATATGAATTTGCAGCGCTGGAGAAAGCAAATCGCTTTTAACTCCGACAATGTGGTAGAGTTGAGCCTTCCGAATCGCAAACATTGATTGTTTTCTGTTCACATTTGAAGTATTTTAATTTCACCTTCTATCGTACAATAATTATTTAAAAATACTTTCATTATCTCATTGAAAGCCATAATATATAAGGTATTTGTTATTTTGATAATGTGCAAGGTTTCAATATGGCGGCTCTAAGATGGCTACTGGTTAGTTATGTGGATTAGTTTAGTTTTTAGATTACTTTAGGTACATATGTACATACGTATGTCTGTAGCTTGTATGAAACGAAATAAATTAGTTAAACTTCAAGGGATTGCCGTCGCACTAGGAGGTTTTCGGGGTCGCTGATTTCGAATATGCCATCAATATGGCATTAATTTCTAAATTCAAAATGCCGGATCTAATATGGCGACTAAAATTCCTCAATTTTAAGAAATTTTAATGAAATTTAATGAAGGTGTCTTTGGAGTTATAGAATTCAAATCCACCAAAATTCAAGATGGCGGACCCAAAAAGGCTGTCGAAAATTTTAAAACCTTTAAGCCGAATCCAAAATGGCGGCCGAAACTCCTCCATTTTTCAGGAATTTTAATGAAAATGAATATAGAGAAGACTAAGGTGGTATGGATTTCAAACTTGCCAAAATTGAAGATGGCTGACCATCTGCATAATGGCTACCAAAGTTCCTCGGATTGTCATGAAATTCAAAGGTAAGGGGTTTATGGAGGATTCTGACTTCGAAGCTGCTATCGAAATTTGCAAATTTAAAATGGTCGATCAAGCGACCGAAATAATTCAACTTCAAGGAATTGAAATGAAAATGAATAGTAAGAAACCGTAAGGGTTTCACCAAAATTTCGTAATTCAAGATGGCAGACCACATAATGACAACCCAAAATTTTAATCTTCAAGAGAATATCACGAAAATCAATATGTAGGGGTTCTGGAATCTTCAATTTGTATAGCAGAAATAGCGAATTGAAAATGGCAGTCGAACTTTTTATTTCAAGAGTTCTCCGTTTGCTAATTTAAAATATTGTCATGAAATTAAGGAAATGCGGGCTTATTACAATTTCTGAATGTGGTATGCAAGATCAAAAAAATCAAACGATTTTCGATTTAATGAAAAATAACATACATATGTACGAGTATATGTACAAATTTCAATAATAGCAGAGATTTAATATTATGTTGAACTTTAGAATTTCAAAATTATAAATTCAATAAGGCATCTAGAATTTCTTAACTTAAGATTAATAAGAAAGATTGACGAGATATCAGGATAAAACAATATTTTCAAGTCAAAACAATATTTTCGGGTAAATAAGTAACGTACACAGACCACAAACCTTCTGTACAAATATCGATTGCAATAAATTAAATGTATAAATAGGATCATTAATGCAAAGACAAACTCGCTGTGCGAAGCCGCGTAACTCAGCTAGTTATTATATAAAGAGATAGCCTACGCGATCTCTGGTACCACTCCAAAATCAATGGATGGCCGTTGCAGTGATTTGATGCTTTAAAAATTTATAAACGGCATATAATTTTAAAAAATACGTATAAGGGAATCACTGTAACGCATATACAGAATTTCATTACTCATTTTAACGAGCAGTTTGAAATATGTACATTTAATTTTCTCCGGGCTGTTACGGCTGCCGTTTATGGAAAGTAAGCATTGTTGACAGAATTAGTAGATGCTACTTATGTAATTCTTGCACACAAAAAAAGCCCTAAATTATTCCTTAAATATTCCGTTTGTAATTGTATTTATATGGGAAAGCCGAAAGTTTTTCAGTTTTTGACTTCCTACAATTTCGGAAAAAAGGGATAAGTTAAAGTGATAAATACCATTTCGTAATATTGACACGACAGGGTACAGGAGAAAATAATAAAAGGATGTTTCTTTGCAAAATAAATCAAACATAAAACAAGGATGAGAGAATTGAAAGTAAGACGAATTTACATAATATTTTAACAACATTACAAGCATCATGCTACGCGAGAATTACGTGTACTTAATTTACGTGTTCGATTTTAAAAGATTACAACTATCTCAACGTTAAAATTTTGGGACTCATAACAATTGTACATAAATGTGTGTGGATAAGCCTGCGCATTGTTTGAATATTTGTCATACGAAATCAAGTTTTGTTGCCAGCACACGTCTTTGCCCAGCCAAACCACATACGCTAAATATATAAATATTCAAGAAATTTCCACTTCTTTACTTAATAGATGTTGAGATAATTTTATTTACAATTCTATGTTTAGTTTTGACAATACTTCACATAATTACGCAATTTTCACACATGGACTTAAGTGGTTTTCATTAGAATGCAGTTTTACTGATAATAGAAACGATTTCTAAGTACTTATATTTCCTTTAAACATAGAAAAACTGATAAAAATTGTTTTTCTGATTGATATACTTATCTTAGTTGATATGGCGATATAAACGGCGTTATACAAATAACAAATATAATAGAAAACGCACAACGAGATATAAAAGCAAATCGAGAAAAAAATTAAAACTTCTAAGCTCGATTGGCTTTGTAAGTATTATATTTGAAGGGGGAAATTTAAATAAAATCGCGTTACTTACTTTCACGAGCTCCTTTAGCCTTTCTCGATTATAAACATTACCGATTTCTTCGCCCAAAATAAGATCTAAGAGCTTGGAGGTTGGATATGCAAGAGGGAAAGTTAGAACCATGACAGCTTTTGTAATTAAAATAGTTTTTGCGCCAACGGCCAAGCCATGTCTTGAACATATTGCCTTCAATAAATAGAATATATTTTTCATTAAATGTGCAATTCTAAGGATCTTAATTTCTACCTGAGGAGTAATCTCACCAAAGATTACAATTGATAAAGTTGAAAATATGACTGCTATTAGGCCGGACGTCAGGCCATCCAGTAAAATTGTAAACGTTGAATTGACGAGAACATTTCCAAGAAGTATACTGCAGAGAAGATAGTTCCCGTGATCTCTTACTGGTTGAATTTTTTTCGCATAGTCCCTTTCCTTTTCGGTTCCAGTGTTTCGAAGAATCTATATTTAAATTTAGTTAGCATTTTGAAAAACAACCATTTTAAAATACAAAAGCTGTATTATTTGTTATGCATTTAATAAACGATAACTTCTTGTCATTATAACATATAAACAAATACCTTTAACTCAGTTCTGTCCAATGCCATTAAGCCCAAATTTAACCCAGAAAAGAGTGCAGAGAAAACTAAACACGCAATGATTATTGTTATAGATGACCATAACGGTAGAATAGGTTCGTGGCTGCTTAAACGTAACCAGGTTTCGGAGCCTTGATGAACCAAGGGCTTAGTAAGTGTTACATTGTGCTGCAATGGTGCAAGAATTGAATTTTGGAATAGTTTTAAAAACATTTAATATATACAGATAATATTAAAATTACCTTCGTTATAGAGTCATCGATTTTAGCACATATGTAAAATGTGCTTTCTCCCTTTGGCAACTGTATACTATAAAGTGCAGTTTTGCCATAATTTGTTCCGTTTTTAACCCTGAACAACCCCGTTGCAGGCAGAAGGCAAGCTCCGTCGCGTTCGTTTGATTCTTGAGTAAAAGCGATCACTGTATTATCGGTAATGCCATATCCGAATACACGCAGAACTACCTCTGTACCACTGAATACGCTGGGAACTCCATCATCTTCAATAGAAAGCCCTTTTGCACTATGTTCGATACGAAAGCCTTCAATACGAAAGCCTTCAAAGTGAAGATCGTTATTTGCATCTTTAATAAAAGGTGCTTCAGTTGGAGTACTACGAACTAGTCTGCGAAGACTGAAAATAAAATGAAATTATCTTATTTTATTTATTGCATGCTAACATATAGAGTAAAGGTTTTTCGTAATGGATCTTGCATCAAAAGTGAAAAAATACAGAAATGTACATACATATATTGTGCCATATATGGCTGTGGAGTGGCCAAGGCTTTGCAATTTTTTCGAGTTACAAAAATCACAAATAGCATGTTTTAGGGGGATTATCATTGCGCTTGAAAAAAAAAGTTTTTTTTAGTGATTTTTGCTTTTCATAATTAAACTTAATGGTGGACCCTATTCTGACGGGCTCGAAAGGCCCTCTCCTAATTTGTTTTAGTAACTAGATGACTATATTATATACAGGATGTATCAGTTAACGCATGCCAAAATGATAGGGTGATAAATCTCACCTAGCCAAACAAAAAATCTTACGGCAGGGGAGGGGAAAATCTCAACCGGTTTGAGTTATTGGTTGCTGGGTGATTCATAAATTCGGGATGTAGATTACTATTTTATTCTTATATTTTGATGTAATTAACGCAGCGACATCAATTCAATTTATTTATTGCGACTATTGACAGGTTGGCTTATAGGAATAGACATTGACTCTAACTCTTAATTGCCCAGTAGGACTTTTAACAACCAGTGAATTAAGAATCAATGATTTCAACTGTGTCTTTATCGGAAATGAGAATGCGTTCTATGGTAATGCAAAGGGTAATTGATAAAAGAACCAACAGAACGTGCTTCTAGCTAACTGCGTGCACTTCGTGAGTTTTCGAATCTCCTTTTTGTTTTCGTTTTTCCGTTCAGTTAGTCGCTCGTGAGCAACGGAAGCAGTTGGCAGGCAATCAAGTGTAGTGCAAGTTGTGAAAATTAAATGCGCAATATTGAAATGAAATGTGCAATTTTTTTTTTATTTTTAAAGAGTATAATATATTTATAATAATTTAAATTTGTATTTTATTGGAACCCAATATTCCCTACATGAAGACTAAAATTGCTTTTTCAAAAAGGAACGGATGAAAAAGAGGTCTTTTTTTGTTTGTTGTTTTTGTTGTTTTGTTCTTGTGGTTTTTATGTATATTATATCCTGAAAATCTGCTACAATTATAAAATTATTAACAACCTAATGTTCATTTATATTTATTACTGCCTCCGTTCCCTTTCTGAAAGGCAGTTTCAAATTTTCAGGCGGCGAAACGGATGTAATTTATAACTTCTTTTCTGCATGAATTTACATTCCCATTCATCAGTGAAGGAACGCATGTGCTTGGGATCGATCCCAACACTGTAAAATTCATTAGTGCACAAATGCATGCGCGGGTAATGTACAATCGCACCAGTTCTTGCCTATGACAACGCTGTGTAAAAGTAATCAGTGTTTTCACGCAAAAAAGAAGCTGTGGGAGCTACAGTAAGCGATTACGACTTCTATTCCGTAATCAATGCTGGTCCTACTGGGTGGCGGATTATTAGCTATCCTTCCTCACAGTGTGCGACTTTAGGTGACCTGACCATAGTGATGTGACATTGGTTTTATAAAAACCTACGCTTGCGCACTGCGGGTTTATGGGACTATATGGCTGTATATCTATGCAGATTACAACTATAAACCGAACTGGATTCTTGTACATGGTGAGTCCATTATAAGACTACATTGGTGCGAGTTAGGCTCTTTCTATTAGCCAGTGTGTAAGTTCTCATATCATAATTGACGGAAGAAAATTCAATGGCTTAAAAAAACGTACAACAGCTACACCTCCTCCAATTCTTGTATTATTTTTCTATAAAGAAGTATGTATTTTAAGTGGGGGACTCTTGTAAGTGTGGTGATTAGCAATGATTTGTACCTAAAGGTTCCTAACTTTTATTTATCTGGTTATTCTATGAACTTATGTACATAGTGAAGTCATAAATGATTAAATTACTTTGGAATCACTTAATTTGCTTCCTTAGCACTAGGCTAGAGAAGAAATGACACTAAATGATACTTTACAACCTACATAGTTACAGCAGATTTCAGATTGATATTGTCCCAAATCTATTAATTCCAAACTATTGACCTACAAACTGATTCACGGATTTCATTTTCATTAGTTAATGGTCTATAATAAATGTATATGACCTCTTCGCTTTGAGTTGCTCATGAATTATCATCTCTTTGTTGGTTGAGCATGATACAAACCGCACCTAAAATTTGTGACTTCCTAATGTTAATTCTACAAAATAGCACTTATAATATATTAACAGGATTCGCTTTCGACTATGATTATGATTCAATTTCATTAAATTCACTAAATTAACCTAAGCAATATAGGCACAGGATACTAAGACTTAGCACTGGTAATATGAGATTGTTCCACCCGGCTAGTTCACTATGAAAGTTAGATTCTTCGTCGAGTTAGAAATTAGTTTTATGACATGTTCGGTGGTTATTGTGACGTTTAATATATGCTGCGGAGGATACCAAGCCCCTATTTTACGAAGCGACAAGTCTTTTCCGTCAGTAAAAAAGGTCGCAGATTGACTATAGGCGCCTTGGTTTCATTTTACGAGAAATTGAAATAAATTTAATTTCATCGATTACAGCGCCATCTATCATGAATCGAAAAATGTTTCAGACAAATCCTATGTATTTTTAGCCGTAGAACCTGAATCTGCAATAAAAAATAGGGACTCATATTTAAAATTTCACCCCTGGCCTGGGAAGGGGAGGGGGACTTATTTTAACACTAATGTACTTCCCCGCGGATGATTAACTTTTGATTATGGACATTTTTCTCGTAGTGCTTATTTTTCGAGATTTTTGAAACTTTCAGTTTAAAAACTCTCACCCTGTATATGCATACATACACACTCACAAACCGCGCGCGCGTATTTCTGCTACACCATAGTCTTGCACACTCGAACCAACCGTCGCACATTGATTATTGGGTCGAGAAGTCATGTACGGTCTGTACCGATGAAGCTACATTGTTTCGTAGGTTCTTCGCTAGTCCAACCTTGCAAGATATTATAGACTTTGTTCACCAATAAAAGATTCTAAAGATGGAATCTATTATCCAATGAGCAGGCAAACCACGAGCCAACCACCGACGAGTTAGCTGAATTGGCTGATCAAATGCGTTCGTACACATTCCTATCAATGTTTAGATGTGACATGTCAGAAAGTTCCGTTTGTTTTAATCGAAAGTGCACTGTAACTAAAATAAATTTTTATTTCGTAATACAGTCAGAGGTAGGGGCACTGCACTGGCCAGGGGTAGTAGGTAGAATTATTAGCTCATTTCGAGTTTATTCGAAACGAATTTAAGAGCTGAGTTGTACTCGAAATTCCAATTAGAATAACTCGAAACGATATAAATAATTCCATCCTGTCTAAGTTATTACCTAGAACGCATTGCATTGCCCGTGCATTTCAGTAAATGTACAGATTTACTTACCTGCGATATACGCACGGTGCACACCACCTACATTATTTTTTTGAAGGAGTGCTATCAAATGAAACTTTTGTGGTTTTGTTAAAATATATAATTAATGGTCGTAATAAAATTCTTATTAACTGTTTTATATTGGCAAACTCTTATTTCCTTGCACTAAAAATTATAAGACACGGCGCGAATTTCAAAATTTTCTTGTACTAAATATGTATCTACATCCCGAATCACTACTAAAACCTGCTGAATTAAATGTGACAATTCAAATGGTATAACTAACACAAACGAAAAGTTAGAGCATGTTTACCAAAATACGAGCGAGACGAGACTTAGTTTACAATGAGAATTCAAAACTTCTAAGTCAACGCAATAAAATTGCCCTATTTATGCCGCGTATTTTGCACTCGCAAATAAATCAAAACCTATAGGGTGGTTCCCATTGACCTAGAATTATGAAATTTGGCAAGAAGCAAGGTCTCAAAGCACAAGTAAAGGAAAAAGTTCGAAAATCGTTAATTTGTAGTTATATCGCATGAATTTTTTTTTTTTTTAAATTACAGTCATTTAATTTGGGGTGAATATTCCGAACCCTTAACGCGCGAGTTTGACTCACACTTACCTGACTTTTCTTAGAATAAGTTGGCTCCTAGATCAATTGTGAACTAATTTTTTAATAAAACTCGATTGAATGAGGACTCGTGGTTAATATTTAATTTACCTCTACACATTTATCTTCACCATATGCAATTGAACAATTCAGAAACTCTTGTGACTTTTCCAATTAGCTGAATTTGCTTAGAACGGTTTGGTGGTTTCCTTCTGGAACCAGGTTTACTTTACTCAGAATTTTAGTGATTCCATTTGGGGAATCAATGGTCCACTTCGGCAGTTTGGTGATTCCATCGAGGAATCAATTGTTCGACTCCATCCAGGATACTGTGAGCTCATTCAGTTTAGTTCTTTGCGTGCATTTCATCAACTTAATTGAAATCAGTGATTGTTAACTTCACTTACGTACTACATCCTGGCTGAGTCAAAGCAATTGCTCAATTTACTCATCGAAAACGGAAAGAAGACCCAGAGCGCACACAGCCACTCAACGTACTACAGTCCCTGGCCATTGAATTAGGACTAGTCATATTTTTCCAATTTCTTCGAAACTTCTACCTCTATCGTCATAAACATGCGGGTTTTCCCAAATAAAAAATTTGTACGTGTAACTGTAAGATATGGTGATGTAATATCAGGTACTCGGGAAATCCCACCCCTTATCCCTTTTTCTGGGGAGTGTTAATTAGCCTACGCTTCCCTTTACCTGACTTTAGCGGTATTCACATATGTATATAAATCGATTAGAAATACTGCAACTTCCTCATTCTTCCGAAAGTTGTTGGAAAGAGTTTGTCAGCTAGTGAAGTCAATATTGTGTTCAGTGTGAATTTTTGGACATAAGTGATTTTAATTGAAAGTTTAGTGAAAATAAAGATGGGAAAGTGTAAAGACATAAGACAGGCAAAAAAGGCGGCAATAATTGCCCTATTAAAGACTGAAAGGTTTTCCTATCGAGAAATTGCAAGGAGGAAAAAGGTTTCCCATCAAACGGTGATGCGGATTGCCAAAGTAGCCACCGAAAATGTAAAAGAAAGTAGCAATAAGCGAAAAAATTGTCGCCGTCAAAGAAAAACGACGCCCGAACGGACCGTAGAATTGTCCAAAAGGCCTGCGAAAACCGTTTTTCCTCCACAAGGTGTTTGCAACAAAATCTGCAGGACGAAGGAATACAAATATCAGCAAGGACTTTAAGGAGACGTCTGTATGAAGCCAACCTAAAATGCGACGAGCTAGGCTAGAGTATGCAAAAACTCATCAGAATTATACAGCAGCAGACTGGAAAAAGGTAAAGCATACTTAATATAAATATTTACATGGATTTTTGCCTTTATTTTTTGATCTTGCCTTTATTTTTTGGTCAGAAGTATTTTTTAAAACAAAAACATTATTTTTCTGTTTTGTTTAGGTGGTATTTAGCGACGAGTGCAGGCGTGAAGCAGTAACGGAGAACCTTCAATAAGGAGGAAGGTAATAACCCCTTAATAAATTTTAGTTTGATTTTTCTCTTCTATTTTGTCGGTGGTTTGAAATTTTTTTTTGTAATTGATTTATATGATGCTAAACTATCATCCAGCGAAATTTGATTTAATTCTCCGGGTGATTTTAGTTTTCGATCCAGTCTCCTTAAGTCAAAGTTAACCTAATAAAAAGTTATGAAGCAGAGAAGATGTCCGATTGTTTTCCATTAAGCACTTAAGGGAGAAATGGAAAGGGATAATATTTAATAAAAAACAAAAAACCAAAATCTCTCAGAAACTTTAAATTGTAAGAAACAAAAAATGCCCTGCGGAAATTTATAAAGGACGGAATGCGATGGAAACACTTACAAATATTTGAAATACAAGATCTGAGACCGAAGTAAGAGCTTTCATTCTCATTTCACTTTCACGCTTTTTAATTTCAACCAATCAGATAGATATTTCCCATGTGTTGCTGTTATATCCCATTGTTGTTGTTGTAAATAGCATGCTATTTGAGCAGCACGTGGTTTATTATTTAGTTATTTGATGATAATTTCAATGTAATTCTAGATCTATATCACATTTACAATTCCTAACGGCTTGTATATAAATTCCCATGCAGACTGCAAAAGCCAACCTAAAAAGTATATCTCACTGATCTTCTTTGACATGTATTATAGAAGACTGCGCGATTTTATATTACGTAACGAGCTTTGTGTCTATTGCCTAAAGTTATGCATATAATGACATAAGTATTGTAAATAACAGCATGCGCCAAGAGTTTTGCGGGTGAGTTGCATTATAGCAGCGTGCGATTGTGTATAAGGTGGCGAGCTTTGTGTATATGGCCTAAAGTTATGCATATATTCACTTGAGTATTGCAAATAAGAGCACGCGCCAAGAGTTGTGAGTGTGTAAGTTGCGTGGTTTCACTCTTTTATGATTCGTTGAAAAATTGTGAGGATCGGATCGGCAGTGCTTCAGTGTTCAGTTTGTGCAGTGAGAAACTTAATTGCAATTCCCCAATGGAGAATTTTCAAGAATATTCGCAAACGACATTAAAAAAAAAATAGGTTTCGAGAACCTTTTGAGTAGATTTATTGGTAAGTATTAATTTTGTTCGAATTTTTTTTTATTACATTAGATTTCTCGCCCGATATTTTTTCTAAGGGGTGGGGTAATTTCACGCAAAATAGGCAAAGGCATCTGTATCTCATTATATGCAAAAGTTATTGTTTTGTTTTATTTGTTCTTTGGAGTGATGAATGTCGCATGTCCCACCAGTCACACGAATATATAAAAGTAGTATCTTAACCTAAAAATGTGGTTTATATTTCTTTGGAATGGTTAACATGTTTATTCAGTTACTATACAAACAAAAAATTAAGAAAATTATAGTAGTTTGTCCAAAATTCGTCGATGAATGAACAAAGATACAAGGATGGGGTAATTTAATTTTTAAAACTCGAATTTGTTTTTATTTTTACAACACTTCTACAAATACCGTAAAATTTATTAGAGTGGTTCTAGATGTTAGGAACAGGTTCAAAATAGGACAGGACAGCTGCAACTTTAGAGCGCTCAAAGTACACATCAAAACTTTAAACTGCATTTTTTGACCTGGCGCAGGCGATTTTGAAAAATCTATTAAAATCGGCAAAATCAAATATTTTGGAGCTTTTTTAGGTAATCGTTTTGGCACGACAGTACTACCAAAGACACTTTCTAAACCTAGGTTTTTAACTTTGAAAATGTGTTGTGGCTATTCGTGTCATGTGGCGTTCGTAGAAACTCACCACTATAAGCGCTGCATGCGCTTAAAGAAGTGGGGAAAATTGTTCCCTTTTCGCTTCACTACTATCTCCAGGAAACACCTATGATACTATTTACCAGAAAAAGGCCTAATGTGTCTCTAAAGTATTAAAAAAAATTTGCTTGAGTTTTCATCAACGATTCCTGTGATATCAAAATCAGCTGATTAACTTAATTACCCAAAACAACTGAGATGGATGCTGAAAATGTTGTCTAACTGAGAACTTACTTGCCGAAAGTCCCTATTGTAAAATCCATAATATTTAATAACCAATACAGGCTTTCCAGCCACAGAAATATAAGCTATTTAGAAATTAACTTATATATTTTTACAAAGAGCCCTGCAGTATAAGTCTCTCCTCTCTCCGTAAAATTGGTTGGAACTGACAAATGTTGTTCATCTTGTGCTGCTGATCAAAAGTGCCTATGTGCACAAAATCCCTAATATCTACTATTCAATAAGTGATTATCCGCAATTAATGAGCGGTGAACACAAGTTGGTTGACGCGGACCTTTTCGCCTTAGTATCACCATTATCATTAGAATGGCGACTATTTATTACGATTAATCGGGGTTAATCGAAGTAAATTACTGTTAATAAAAACTGATCTGCATCAACCCTCGTCTGTAAGAGTGGATCACGTGATCACCCTAATAGTATCAAGAAACGTTGATGAAGCTATTTTTGGCCGCTTTCTATCGTAGCACTTAAGAGTGGGTATTTGGGATTTTTTGCCCTTGGACACTTAACCAGCATCACAAGATGAACAACATGTCAGTTCCAGCCAATTTTACGGAGAGACATATTTCCATACAAACCGTGCAGGGTTCTATGCTTCTGCTTATAAAATTCAACACATGAGTATTAAAATATTTTTTTTAAGGAAGCGGAGAAATGTGTTAGGCACTATAAGTGAACGAGACCACCCGTATGCCGGGATGCCCCGTCTGTCCGGGCCTACTGACTAAAACCCCGCTCCCTACCGCTAGGAACTCCACCCTGGAACCGCCTATGAAGACATTACTTCATTATATACTAGATGTTACAGCTTCCTCGATCACAATTTGTTACTAATGGCTATGGATCTATTGAGGAACGGCAGTATAATATCAATCGAATAAAAAGAAAGACGTTAGTGAACTAAGTATTGAACTCAAAGGAGGGAAGAATCAATTTCAGTAAATGTAATAACTCTGTAGAAGCCATCAAACGTTAGCTAAGTAGGCATGTAGAAGTCTCCCTTAGCCTAGGTATTTTTGCAGGCTCGTGAATTGTAATTCTTTGAAAAATTCAATAGGACATTTATTGAGCAAATTGTGACACTTTTTTCCAGTAGTAGTTACCTATTTGCATATACATATATGAAATTAATTTCATAGGATAGGGGTATGCAAAATATTGGTAGGTTTTTCGATTTGAGAACAGTTCCTGAAGCACTTTGTAGCAGGGAAGACGGGAAAAATAATGAAAAACCTCGCATTGTTTTCGAGATATTTACAAAAAAATTTGTTCATAAAATCCGCTGTTTAAGAAATAAAAAAACACATAAACATAAACTGAAATTAATTATTACTACATATTTAATGCATAACTACGCTTCCGTCACACAGTAAGCAATATTAAATAATTATAATTAATAAAGCGGTTTCCGAGAAACGTAGTTATGCAGTAATTGCGTAGTAATAAATAATTTAAATGCTTTCCTTTTAAAAACATCGGATTTGAGGCATTTTGTAAAAGGAAAATTCCTCGGATATGATAGAATCCCCAAAATATTTTCTTTCAGAAAGATAGTTATTACCTAAATATAAAAAGTTCATCGGTTAATTTCAATGCTTTTTGTTTACTATTTGATTTACTTTGATTTCGACTATAAATGATGGTATTTGGTGCCTGCGTTTTTTTTTTTCACCAAATCTTAATATGACAAGTGATAACCCATATTTTAAGATAAATTCTAAATAAGGAATATACATTTTCGTAATCTTACAATTAAGCTGCATATCGAATGTTAATGGGCTCACATATTACAAAAATTGTTACATTACACTCACCCTTCATACCTTGAGGAATTGCCGAAATGACGAAATTTTGTGAGCTCAAGATTTTCACTACAGAGGACTTGATTGTTACTCACAGCTATAAACAGAACAGTGATAAACCACAATATATTAGAATTCAATGAACTGGAAAAGGCAACCGCCGCAGAACTACAAATATAGCCACTAGTCCGAATCAACTGTAATAACCCCATGGTAAACACGTTCTTCTCACTGGATTTAAAGCTAATATTGAAAATCTAGTTTAGATAATCCTTTTATTTATCACAATTATCAACTAGAACCAAGAATCATCTTCTATTAAAAGTACTTTGCCACTTTCCTTGAAATGTGCATTATGACAGTTACCACACGTTCTCGAGTCCCTAATCATACGAAATCACGTGTTTAATCTCTAGAGACCTCACTCTGTAAGTAATATTATCGGAAAAAGTTTAATCTCGCAATCCCCCCAATTTCCAAAAAAAAAGTAAAACAAGAAAGTGACAGCTTACGCTCAAGTGAATTAATGTCACTGACAAGTAACAATTAACCTATATGACAATCGCCTTCTCGGCTCGCTAAAACATAGAAATACAAACTAAAGCTTAGTTTGTATTTCTATGCTCTAAAACAGTAGGTTTACACCTACGAGGAACAAACTAATATATGGAGAGGCCTTAACACGGAAAAAACCTGTACGTGAAGCTACGAGGAACAAACTAAATATGGAGAAGCCTTTGCCTGTAAAAAACGGTACGTGAAGTGAAGACAAATTAAACGTTCTGCTCCCTCATGATCCACACATCCTGGAAGATGCCGATGAAGATTGTAATAAAAATTACTGGAAATGTTCCGTTTATGGTCGGAACTAGTGTATTAGGTAAATATTGTTCAGGGCAAGCAATAATTTCCCCAAAATTAGCTTGTTTTAACACAAAAAATTGCAAAAATAAATTGACTTTGACGTCTGTTTTTGAGACATAAAATTATTCAGAGTGGCTATTTGCATCGTCCTTGCTTTGTACAATCGAAATTTGTGCGGTAAATAACTTTTTAAACATCGGTACGGAAGAATTCGTAATAAAAGTTCACTTTTCTTAAAAAATAATTTTTGACAGACGATTTACCTTTTACAAATGGAATGGAAATTTTCAATTTTTGGTGTTTAAACAAGCCAAAACAAGCTAATTTTGGGGAAATTATTGCTTGCCCTGAACAATACTTACCTAATACACTAGTTCCGACCATAAACGGAACATTTCCATAAGGTTTTAGGGTACCTCAAAAAAGGAGCGCTCGCGAACTTGTTCCCCATTCGCTATCCAGTTATTGTATAACTCAGTGGTTTCACCTTTAAGGCTTTTCCATAATGTCCACCCCGATCCATTCTGAAAGCTGTCAAAACTGGACGCACGGAAGCTTCAGAGCATGGAAATATGAACTAAGCACGGAAGGGCTGTAAGCCAGATTTAGCGTACCACATTCCCTGATGTGTTAGAATTGACTGTGTTCGTATGGTCGCTCAGTGCAGGCGTAAATATGAAGACATAATCAGAAGGGGGCTTACAATTCAAAATTTTCTGAAGTTCTTTCCATAATGTCTATGCCCCCTTTAACATCTATTTACACGCTGCCATTCACCGCTTGCGCCCCGCTTGCGAATATTCTTATTTAGCTCTCCCTCATAAACGCTGTTGCTGTTCTCCTCTAGGAAGCATCCCTTAGGAGGTCGCTCACGTATAGGGTTCATACACGATACAGCCGTTCCGTGCTTAGTTAGTATTTCTATGCTTCAGAGTCATCCGAAGTGAAAAAGAACCAGAAAACGAACGCAGTTTTAGGAAGTTGAAGAAGACAGTTCAGCAGAACTGTCACAAGCGAACCTAGCAAATCACGTCCTTGACTTTAAAAACGAATGTATAGGTAGAATGGGCAAAACTGTTTATAGCCCAAATCCTCTGTATCAGTACATGACTGTTAATTGTATAAGTTTTTATATTGACGAATAAATAAACTTGGAACTTGGAACGTCCTTGATAATATTCTCGGTATTCGCTGTTGTTGTCCAGATAAACCTGAAGACTTGGTTCTCGAATTGTTAAATTATGGTTGAGATGGTAGTATTAAAACGAATTTATTACTAATATGGAAGTAAAATATATATAATAATGATTTATTTAGGATGTAGAGGAGATTTCCAGTAATAATTTCAGTCCGATAAAATGGATTAATGCAACATTTAGTAAATCGGAGTTACACACTCAGAAAGAGGTGCTAATACAATTGCTTGTTAATTTTCGATGTTTAAAAATCCCAATCTTTTATTTAGGCGTTTTTGTTATCTTTAGTTTCGAAACTACAGCTGTTTGTGCAACAAATGAATTTAGTTTTGGAAGACACTGGTCAACAAATTTTGTCCTCTCTGCCACGTTTAATGAAAGATGCTGTACATCTCCAAGATGAGGCACTGTCTTTAAAAATCGAAATGATGGATATTCAAAGAGAAGTTTTAGACGTTCAAATGGAAACTGGGGAATTCATGTCGAAGATAGAACACTTAGACTTTCTGAAATCAAAACTCCAAGCGTCTAAACAAGGTTTGCAAGAATCGGATGGTTGGGGCAAATTGCTGGTACAGTTGGAAGACTTGTTTGAAAGGAAAGATTTGGTCAACGTGTGTGATAAACTTGCTACTTTGCAAAAGTCGTTGTGTGCTCAAGAGGGTCTCCCTGGGCAAAATGAAAGGGAAAACCAGGTTGAAGATTTTAAGAATCGTTTGGAAGCTTTGGCTAGCCCTTCAGTTGTTCAATGTTTTTCAAGTGGAGATATTGGTATTTGATGATTATTTATCTTGTTACAATGTCTCTTTACTGCATTTTCAGAGCTCTCGAAGAAATATTTATCAATGTTTGTTTGCATGAATAGAGTTACGCAATTAAAGCATTATTATAGGACTATACAAAAGACAACTCTTCAACAACATTGGAATGAAATTGTTGAATTATCAGAAAATAGCAATTCTTTTTTGGGTGATTTCTACGAGTTTCTTTTTGAAAATTATCAGAAGCAGGTAATCAGGTTAAGTGTGTTAATCTAGGTTATATATGGAAACATTCTAGTGGAAATGGTGTGCCCAAGTTTTCGGAACTTCTGCAATTCATGAACCCCTCATAGTAATAGTAGAGTTACTGTCTACACTGCAACCTTCACGTGAAAATGTAATACTACAAGTTCTTAAAAGGTCGAATGATAAGTTAGATGCGCTTGAAGAGTTTTCAGCAGCAAATGTCCATTTTGGGAATTTACTTTTGAAGGAGTTCCAGCAAACAAGTACACCACCGATTCAATTAATAAAAACATTGATTTAAATCTGTTTCCAGATAAACCATCGCAGGAGACATTAATTTCGTTGGGGAAATCAATTTTCGATTTCTTTGGCTTTTTCTTCTCACAATACACAACCATTGAGCAACTTTTTGTTGTGAATAACTTAGAAGCATTGAAACTGTTACACCCGACCGCAGCAGAAACTATAAGATCATTAGGAAATGCAAATAAGAAAATATTGCAATGGGCAAAGGAGGCTTTTTCACGCTGTGAGAGAATTACTCGGAACTGCGCAATCGCCCCTCTTTGCACAGTTCTTAATGTAAGTTTTCTGTTACAATTTTTATCAAGTTATAATGTGTCATTTTAGTTTCTTGTGAAAAACTTCATTGAAAAATATAGAAAAGCTTGCCAGCAATTAACAGCCAGCAAAAATATTGAGCAAAACTGGAGCTTGTTGCAGAGCTGCATATCATTACTTCATAGCATCGGTGATTTAAATATGTCGCTGGAAGAGCTTGAGAAGGATGTGTCATTGAAAGTTTTGGCCGTTTCTCATTATATGCAACAAAATGAAGAGGATATATTTGATTATAAAATCAATGATAAAAGAGATATCAGTAGGCTTAAGAAAATGGCTTCTAAAGCCACTGGGATTCCGACAAATGAGAAGAATGCTAGTGGTGTGATCCTAGAAGCTATTAATTTAATTAATCCTATTTGCGTTGAGGCACATGATATTACTTTAGCATCTATTTTTGCACCCATTGAGAAACAGCTAACATTTGTAGAATCTCCAACGAGTATTCATGCTTCGAACACTGACTTACCGGATTATAGTTTTGCACCTCAAGAATTTGTTACCGAAGTAAGTATTTTTCATGTACTAACAAATATTTGGAATTATTGAAAAATTGATCAGGGCTTCTACACGATTTTGATAATTTTGTAATGCATATGTATGTTGTTAGTAATAATATATATACATATTACGTCAGCTCCGGTATAGTTTTTGAGATACGAGCATAAAATAAATAATTATGTATTTTACAAAGGAGTAAATGTAATGTAGCTGTCTGATCCCAGTTTCGGATATATGGGGTTAAATTGGTTGGTTTTGGTTTAAAAAAATCCATCAAAAAAAGACACCTACCGCGATCCATGCCTATGAAGTCAAGTATCAAATGTAATTTGCATATAAAGAAAAATTAATAGTAAGAATTTTTTTCAAAATCCAAGATGGCATATCCAAAATGCCTAGCGAGATAGTAAAACTTCAAGGAATTGCCATGAAAATCAACACCAGGAGGTATTCGGGATCGCTGATCTTGGATCTACTATTGAAATTTGGAAACTTAAGATAGTGGATCCAATATTATTTATATTTTCAAGATCGCTGATCTCGCGAGATTTTAAATTACACTATAATTTAGATAATTTTAAAATAACCATTGAAACAACTTTATTCAATTGCAGCGCGACCTTTGATTTGATATTATAAATTGAATATAGCAAATTCATTATTTACACAATAAAAGGATACATTTTTTTTTAATTTCGCCAAAATTATATTTTCCAGATTGGGCAATATTTGCTCATGTTGCCTCAGCATTTAGAACCATTGCTGTTATCCCCAACTCCACCGTTAAAATTTGCTTTGGAAATCTGTGACAAACGATATGCACAGAATTTACCCAGTGCATTTGTATTGCTATCATTGGTTGTAGAAGAATTTTGTGCAATGTACCAGAGTAGAATACTTCAAATAAAAGCTCTAAATTTTATTGCTTCCAAGCAAATAGCTACAGATATAGGTAATTAAATTTTACGTTACCTAAACTAAAACTAAACAATATTTTTCTAGAGTACATAGGTAATGTTTTAGAAGAACTTGGATTGGCGTTAACATCGCAATTACAACAAACAATAATTTTATTGCGAGCTCCACCGGATAATTATTTCCAACTAAGTAGCGGTTGCGAGCCTCGTCTAGTAACCGCTATTAGACAAATGCGGAATGTGATTTCAACTGAATAAAAACACAATTTTCTGTCCTAAAATTATCCGCAATATACGTGATTTACGGAACAGCTTTATTCCTTTATTTTTTATTCCACGTATTACAAATCGGTAGCAGCCCTTCGTCCCCTGCAAATCTGGGTAAGTGAAGAACCTCTGAAAGAAGGTTGACAAAAACCATTTGCGATAACTGGTTTTATGCAAGACTGCGATACAGCAGTTTCGACACTATACTATCGTACATCAACATCTTTACCAACCACCGTGCCAGTTCTGATAATCTCGATGACCACGACAGCCAGGGTGGCTACAGATCTTTGAAATCCTGGAATTATCCTTGAATCTCAAATCCACCCCTTGAATCCTGGAATATTATCGCGAAAATGTACAATATTTTTGAAATATATAAATTCGAAATTATTGTACTTTTGAATTGTCAAGCGCCACCTGTCCTCACATTGTGCAAAACACTCGGTGGCGTCTATAAGTGGGTGCGTCACTGGAAGCATTAGTAGACTCGCCACCTTGAGAGTACGGATGGCACACCATTCATATGCTGGGGAGTCTTATTTTTGCAAAGATAAATGTTCAAATAATGCAGGCTCGTTGAAAATCTGCAAGAACAAAGTCTTGTATCTCAAAGATGCATCCATGACTATCATAAATTTTTTAATAATATTAAAGATATTGATATCACCAAAGACATGATCTCAGCTTTTAAAAATGCCTCTTCAAACCGAGTTGAAGCATTGAAAAAAAAGAAAGAAAATGTAGACGAGGAGAAAAAACGAAAAAGAGAACTTAGCGATGGGATCAATGAGATTAAATTGAAAAAGAAACAAACATTAGAAGTTCTGGATTTAACCCGTCATGAACTGCAGGGCTATGAGAAAGAGCTGCAGAAATTAGAAAAAGGGTTGACTAAATAATAATTGAAGTATGAGACTGTTTGTATTGTGAAATTCTCTGTTATTATATATATTAAGTTATATATATATATATTAAGATTCTTAATATATCCTGTTTGAAAGTGATACTCGTACTGTAATGAAAAAAATAATAATTTTTTCCCAGCAATCTCCAATCCTTGACCCATTAAGGAGGTCGTCTAGGTTTTTTTGGGCGTTTCGAGCGCTATGTTGAATTATTTATTGCGGGCGAACTAAAAGAGATACAATGTTGCGGTTTGGAATGTGAAAATATGTCCTGGAAATCCTTGAATTATCCTTGAATTTCATTCGTTCTGTGCTGTAGACACCCTGAGCAAATCGAATGGCCTGCGCCGGTAACTCACTAAAGCTCTCTTATCTTAATGACATTGCAGAGAGCCGTTAGGTTCTCTAGAATCTTCGAGCGCTACCTATTAGCCTCACTAGAGGCACCTGGGAAATTTGTGTGTATCCCATGGAGTTTATTTTATTTATTTATTCATTCATACGACGACTGTCATTCCTGCTGGGATTCTGACCTCTCAACATGGCCGACTGTGCGCACAAGCCGTACTACAGTGAATAGAGCGCGTTCACTATCCAGTGATTGTATAGATCAGTGCCCTTAATGCACAACTAAGTTTCCGTCTCTCATTAAGTATTATTAAATGATTATAATTAATAAAGCGGTTTTGAGAAACATAGTTATGCAATAAATGCGTAGTAATAAATAAGTTAAATGATTTCTTTGTTTCCTTTATTTTCAAAACAGCTGATTATAGGCATTTCGTAAAAGGAAAATACCGTATATGATAGAATCCGCAAATCAACATTAACAGTAGCCTTGTTGTTTGCTGTTCGTTTCGTTTCTGGTTGCCGTGAAATGAGGTACGGGCTTTGCCTTTGCTTGTTTATCGCAACAATTTGTAGAGAGCGCACCTGGAACTTTTCATATTCATTCGTTCCGCACTTTGTTCCTTTTACGTTTGACATTAATGATATGTAATGCGATAAGCATAAAGCAGCAGCGATTTTAAATGGCTAAGAAACTGTGCAATTGAATTTAAATTCGTGAATATATTAAATGTAGTTTCTAGCCATTGCTCACTTATTTCACTGAATACTTGAGGGGAACATTATACGAAGTTCTTTCTGGTTATTCATATGTGATCCGCCCATTTCGATTTTATAGATGATACGCTTTGACAAATTATTTGAATAATGCCCCCTCGAAAAGTGTACGTTCTAGTGTAAAAACTGAAGCGTTTTACATTCTCAGTTTGAAAACATTAGCATTCCTTGCAGTGATAATTGATAATCATCCTGATAGTGATAACTCAGTGGCCATCGTTGACAAATTCTTGGAGTAATTATGGCCGAAAATAGTAATAATGGTGTGGCTACGAGCAATCCAAATGCAGAAATAGTGAGAGGTCAAATTTTCGAGGTAGGACCACGTTATAAAAACCTTGCTTACATTGGTGAAGGAGCGTATGGAATGGTTGTGTAAGTAACTAATAGCCTAAAGAAAGCTACATAAATTGCGAATTTATCCTTCAGTGGGTCTAAATTTCAACTCTATTTCTAGGTCCGCATACGACTCGATCACTAACACCAAAGTTGCGATTAAAAAAATATCTCCATTTGAACATCAAACTTACTGTCAAAGGACTTTGCGGGAAATAAAAATCCTCACTCGCTTCAAACACGAAAATGTAAGCAATATATTTGAGAAATGACTATTCGAGCATGTTTGTGTAATCATACATATTTAAGGAAAATAACAATTATATCTTTAATCTGTTAAGCTGCTTATGATAAGTGGATATTTTATCCACTAGGAACGAATAAAAGCTTTCGCACGCGGAGTCTATTTTCCTGTTGAATCGCAGGATTTTCGTTTGCGGGCTATGCGGTTTGGAGCTTACTGAGCTATATTCTAGCTCGGTTTTACACGGAGTTTAAAGCTGTGCAGGGTGGTAGCTGATGATCACATTAACACGAGCGAACACTTGCCTGCCGGCACTCGAGAACTACGTTGAGGGATATTCACGGTAGAGAGGAAAGTCTTTGATAAAGATGCAGTTAAGGGCCAAAACATAACCTAGCAGTAAAGCAGTGACTCAATACTAATGAGCGGGTGTTAACGAAACGTCGCAGTAAAGTACTACTCACTTTGAGAAAAGTTGAAAATTTGCTGCTTTCTGCGAGCACTGAAGATTTGCGGCACAATTCAATCCAAGCTTTTACGATCTTGGTATTTTGGTACAAAACTATCTCAAGCATCCAACACTAGTAGTAAAGAAGAATAGTTTTACCGCCTAATTGGCATTTATATCGATATATATAATATATACTACATATATGCGCGCACATTGGGCAAAGCTAACGTAGCAAAGCTTTATTAAATATCATTATAAATGCTTATTATTATGACAATTGCAGCTAGCAGATAAACAGCGAAGATATTACTTATCAATATGTTTCTTCAACATAAAAATGATTGAAAGAATCTTATTTAGAGTGAGCAGGGGGTGGTATTTGTATTGCCGAATACCTTACTCTTGAAAAAATCCAACCAAAATAAAGTCGACAAAGGTCAAATTTGCTCTTCTTTTTGCTGTTTCTCATTCGCTGCTTCCATATTGTTACGACGGCAGCGCTGCTACTGCTTACTGCCCTGCTGCTAAGTAAAGCCCGGGACAGACATGGGGTATCGATATCCAGCTATTCGCAATACTCCGTTCATACCCCATGTGTGTCACCGCATATCCTGGATATACCCCGAAAAACAACTGGGTATGGATACCCCCAAAAACTTCTGGATATAGGACATAATTTACTGTGCACAGCCCCACGGGCGGTCAGTGGTGGCACTGTGAGCAGACTCTCATTGCTAGAAGCCGCAATTGCTTCCTCCTCCTGTCCAAATCCTGAATTTGCCTCATATTAGCAAAAATTTGCTCTCGCTTTAATTGAATTAACGCAACTATTTCTTCCATTTAAGAAATTCAAATTTCAGATCTCGTTTTCGAAATGTAAATTTGACACAACTTTGACAGCGCGATACCCAGTTTATGTGTGTCAGGAGTACTCAGATAGCTGGATATTCGTGATATCTGGATATTGATATCCAGTTATCGATACCCCATGTGTGTCACAAGTATAAGTAAGTATTTTTTAGCATTTTGCTAAAAATTCTTACAAAAATTATTACATCAATTGAAATTTTCTTTGATATATTCTACTAATTCTCTTCTAAATACTCTAATATTTTGAATTTCCCTGATCATATGCGGTAATTCATTGTTTGTTTGTTTATGTCAAGATCACTAAGAATACGACCTACACAGATTCTCACTAACGCAAACATCACCTGCGCAGTAGGGCATTGCGCAGGTTAATGGTGCGCTCGGAGCGTCACCAAGCGGCGCCCATATTGTCATATGTTCCACTTGTGTCACGCCAGTTCGGTCTCCTTATATTCTATATCTTCTTGCAGCAGCAACGGTGTATTAGGGTGCGATGTATCAGACAGCAGCGGTTGCTGAGGGTACAGGCAAACGAATGAAAAGAACAAAGCGAACTGAAGAGAACATGGGATTTTATGCGGCCTGCTGTGTTTTGTATCATTGATATTCTTAATACACGCATTCACTCCGTAGGGCGCACGGTGAAAATCACAAGCCGAATGAAACGGAATATTAAGAACCAAAGAGAAAGTCGGATGTTTTCGGATTTTGTCGGCCCGCAAGTATCTGCCGTTGTAAAGTGTAAACATAACCGATGTTTTTGCTCGAATAATGTTATCTTGGGCGTTACGGCTACCCAGGCATCTCCACGAGAAATATTTTTCTGGCAAAACAAAAACGAATAGATAGCGGAGACGGGCTAATTAAGACAAAATCCGGTAAGACATATGTCTTGCCTAATCTGGCAAAAGATAATTTGACATTTGGCTGTTAAACAAATGGCGGAAATCAAATTTTCGAAAGCTGAAGTCCTAGAATTTTAAATATATTATGGTGGTGTCCTCCGTATTGGAAGCTCATTGAAGAAGAGAAATCAAGCCATCAACTCGGTACTGTCAAGGGAGAGAACTTTTTACGAAGCCTCACCCTCACACTTTCTAAATTATCCACGGTGAGGGTCGAAGAAAGGAAAAGGTCCTGCATCGTGGTCTTATGGCGCTTGCGCCGGATCAAAGAAGCCCACACAGTGGCGCCTGTTAAGGCAAAATAAAAAACAACAACAACAACATAAATATATTATTAATAAATTATAAATAGACAACAAAAAAGATTCCTCGCTTCATAAGGGCATCACTGCTTATCATGTCCATTTCATTGTGGTGATACACAGCGCTACACAGCCATACGAAATCCAGTCAACAAAGCAAGCAGGGAAACCAAGAGCGGACGGCTTATAGATAAGGATTCTGTGGTTAATCCTGGCAAACGCCTCCCTAAAGTCTGTAAAAATGCAATCAACTTGCTTTCCAGATTCAATAGCTAGAATGCAAAACTTGGATAATTCTAAATTTTAGAACATCTAACCTTTTAGAATCTAAAAGGTTAGATGTTGTTGATTTTCCTTTCATAAACCTATGTTGAAAGGGCATAAGAAATGGTTTATAATGAAGTGAAGTGTATCACAGATAAGCGCTTCAAAGAAAAGCGCTTCAAAGAAAAGCGCTTCAAAGAGTTTAGCAATGCAACTTAAATTTGCAAGGGGACAATCACAGAAACCTTCCAAGAACTTGGAAAAACACCACAATGAAGAGATAAATTAAGTAATTATTACAAAACAGGACGGAGTTACAAGCACACAAGTACACAAGCAAGTTGAATGCATTTTCACAGACTAGCAAGGCGTTTGATAGGATTAACCACAGAATCCTTATCCATAAGCTGTCCGCTCTTGGTTTTCCTTCTTGTTTTATTGACTGGACATACTCAACAAGTCCGTTTTCGTGGCACTCTTTCTGAGTCTATTAACAATACTTCGGGCGTACCACAGGGCAGTCACCTTGGACCATTATTGTTCATTATTTACATCAATGATGTATCATTGATTCCTTCTCTCGAAAATTCTTTGTTATGCTGACGATGCGAACATTTTTCGCATAATATCTAATGACTTTGACTGTGATGTGTTAAATACTGACTTGGATGCTTTCCAGAATGGTTCTCCATCAACTGCCTTCCATTGAATGTGAATAAGTGCACCTGCCTGTCTTTTTCGCGTAAGAAGAACCCAGTGCCCTTTGACTATTATCTTGCCAGTCTTGACAAGGTGAGAGATTTAGCGGCCGTTCTTAATTCGCAATTTTCCTTTTCAATTTAACCCCACAATTGTCTGCATTTCATTGTCTTCAGGGAGTTATTAGCTCAGCGGAATTGTTGACATTGTTCAACATTCCGGTACCTGCGCACTCTCAAACTAAGATCGTGCACCAATGTATGCCCAGCAGACATTCTTGGCACAACTTTATGTGCACTATTAATCTTTGAAGAAACTCCAATAACAAGAAGGTCGTTATATACTGTGACTGTCAGGTCGCACCCAAAGCGTCAGTCTCATATATATTGATATCTAAATTTCTAAATTGGTGAAGGAGTGCAAAGATACTTTGCAGTAAGGGCCACAAACAAACTTTGTGACATTAATATGGGTTCCTAGCCACTCCAATATCTCAGGATTTCACTCACGGCGAGGGGCTCAGAAAGATGTTTCATAGGGCTGGAACCTTGCACTGGTGTAACAACCTCATTATTCATCAACCTAATTAATGAGTGTGGACTATAACATCACAAATTGGCTGTTCAAATGCAATAAAAGAAAGCTTAACCTTATTATTATAGGTCTTATTAAGGGTACTGCAGGCTCGACAGACATCTGCATATCATCCATCTTTTGTGTCCCCTGCTTCGCAACAGAACGACATGTGACATGTCTAACCACAGATAACAAATTTCTAGATGAACCAAGCTTTACATCCAAAAACGGTTTTGAAAAGCTCTGGTAGAACGCAGTGGGAAATTTTAATCTTCCTAAGAAGAAAATTTGAAGTGCTTCCTATCAATTGCTATATGAAACAGTTAGGAAGATTTTAAAGCTTTTAGCCATTCTGCAAGTGAAAGATGTTTCAGGACATATCCCCTTGGAAATGCAAAGGAAGATTTTCTATGTTTTCATGTGTAAAATTCTAAAGGCGATTTCGTTATGAGAGCCTTTCTAATGAAGTGTTTTACCTTATTTTTCTTTAGGTGCTTGTAGCGTGAATTAACAAAAAACTATCCTGGTTAGGTGAGGAAAGTGAAAAAAAACGATAAGTTCCAATATGATTTATTCACAGGAAAGTTTTTACAAAAACTAAACTCATTTAGTTACACGTCATCGAAATGAAAAAGCAAGCCAGCTGAGAGGGCAAAAACAAGTACAATTTGTCGAGAAGCGAATAGCTGATTACTCAACAGTGCTTGAGACTGCAAGTGCGTCTTTTGGAAACTTCTCTATTGTTTTAGTGAAAGGGGAAAGGTATATCTTTATGATTGCCTTTCAAAGTAAATATAAAAATCTGCTAATAATTTTCTTTAAAAGGACATAGGCAAAAAGCTCTATATCTGCTTACCTCCATGTCCATCTTCCAGTAATCTTCCAAAGACACAAACGGGAAGTAAACAGAAATATCTCCCAATAAACTTTCCAAAGTAGCACAGGGGAGGAGCACAGACAAATCTGCCAAACATCTTCCAAAGGAGTGCACGGGAAGTAAATAGAAAAAGTATATTTTTCCCCAATGACTTTCGAACACTTAAGCAGCGTTTCCAATATGGTGTGCAGCCCGGCAGTAAAGCAGGCCTTGTTCCAAATCGGAGCGCAGTGTGTTCGGGCTTTTCAAATTTTTCGAAATGATTGCCTGTAATTTTTTTTCATTAAGGGGTTACATAGGTCTTGAAGGAAAGAAAAAACAACTTTTTCAAAAAATTGTATTTTGAAAACCAAAACTCTATTTTATTTGAAATTTAGACTTAGAAAAGTTTAGCATTTCAAGAAGTTGTAAGAAAATTTTCAGCTAAAAATATTGAAAATTGTCGATTTTCCTGCAGTTTTCCTCGTCCAACCTTTGTTTTTTGCGGTAGGCAAGATTTCTCGAGAACGAATCGACCGATTTTGCTGAAACTTTGCACAGTTTCTCTTTATAGATTGACGGAATTGAAAAAAAGATGAAATTTAAAGCTTTGAAATAAGTTTGAATGTATTTTCGTCTCAAATTTTTTAGCATTTTTCCGATTCTCATCGTTTTTAAAACATTTTTTTCGTATAAAACAAGAACGAGTCACCCGATTGAAAATCCCTTCGGTTAATCACGAAACAATGCTATAAAGAGAAACTGTGCAAAGTTTCAGCAAAATCGGTCGATTCGTTACAACTTCTTGAAATGCTAAACTTTTCTAAGTCTAAATTTCAAATAAAATAGAGTTGTAGTTTTTAAAATACAATTTTTTGAAAAACTTGTTTTTTTTCCTTCAAGACCTATGTAACTCCTTAATACCGATTGATTATTTGTTTTTATTGTATTTGTCTTTAATTTTGTGACGTCTGTTCAAATGGAAAGCTAATATTCAGCCACGGTTGCATTTACGCATTATGCATAATATTATTATAAATTCGCAATTGTCATTAAGATAATTCGAAAATGAAAGCCATATATTGATGGCTTAGTGCAACTCTTTCGAAAATAAATTAGTAAAATAATAAACGTGTTTTATGTATAAGAAGAAACATTTTTGCTAATTTTCCATTTCAAGATATAAAATTTATAGAAGCGTCATATATAAAGTCAAGTTCGAGAGCTCGAAGCTCTCAGCACTAGTATCGTACTAGGATCCATTTCTGCGCAGGCTCCTAGGCCAAGAGCGAGATTTGTAATGAGACTAAAAATACTACTCTGTCGTGTGGAGTGCAAATAATCCGAATCTCCACAATGTATGGGAAATGCGACTTTATTGTTCATACCTTACTCTTCTATGTGAACTTAAATGTTATTAAATTTTTTTATAACAATTATATTTTTTATCAACAAATGTAGGGAAGACCAGGGCTAGTTGGCGTAGGTTTTCACTTATTTAGTTTTTTAATTTTTTCTTTTAATTGTATTTGTTTTTTTACATTTTCTATGAAACAGTAACTCTGGGGCTGTAATTTCCATAAACAGTCATTTTTAGAGCTCCTATACATGGCCCATTAAAGTGTTTAAGGGGGCCGATACATTGAAAGAGAGTTTTTTTAAAGAATTTTTTTGATAGGGAAGGAATAAGCGGATCGAGTTAATTTTTTTATTAGTTTACCACAAGAGCTTGTACATTATAAAACATTTTTTTTCGAGTGCCGGCGTTTCAAAATGGCGGCGAAGCCCGTGACGCAACAGCCCCCTCATATTTCAGTCGCTGCGTTCTCGCGGCGGTAATATTGGTCTGAAACAAAGGAGGAAGAAGAAATTGTTAAAAAACAGTTGTGGCTTCAATGTGAACCTAACTTTAAGACAAAAAAATTTTTTTTCCCCAAATGCGACTTGAATGAAAATTTTGCTTGTTTTTTTGGCTGAATTCGCAACCTCTACGGTCAGGGATTCGCGAAATCGGCTATAAATTTAGGTTCATCCAGTAGACAAGGGTCTTTTGAAGCTACGGTAAAATTTTCAGCGTAATTGAACCTTTCTTAATAAAGTTATCGTGCAGCGAGTAGTCGAAAATGTCGTTTCGAGGAATTTGAGTTCAAAGTTTGGGGAAGTGAAAAGACGAATTCTCTACTTACATTTTAGTCGGCTATTCCTGCACCGTAGAGTTGTTCTTCCTCTTGTGCACGCAGCTGATTTACGGCAAAAGTTTTTTCTTTCCGAGCCGTTTTTGCTTCTTTTGAATCGAGAAATGTGTACCGGTCTGCGCTCGTTACTCGAGAATAATTCGAAATATTTGTCTTCGATTAGAACAATAGCTGAGGAATTTGGGAATAATAGACGAAAAGCTAAGAGCGGGGCGGTCTGGAGCCGGGACGATGGACAGCTTCTCACCCGCGCTACTTGACATCGCCGCTTCTATGTGAGATTCCATGAGACCGGATTGAGATATCGGGAAACGCTCTTAGACACACGTTCTCAACACCTTATAGAATATATTCCCGACGAAAAAAAAAAAAATTTTTTTCTGATTTTACATGTATCGGTTTCTATGTGAGATTCCATGAGACCGGATTGAGATATCGGGAAACGCTCTTAGACACACGTTCTCAACACCTTATAGAATATATTCCCGACGAAAAAAAAAAAAAAATTTTTTTTTGATTTTACATGTATCGGCTTCTATGTGAGATTCCATGAGACCGGATTGAGATATCGGGAAACGCTCTTTAGACACACGTTCTCAACACCTTATAGAATATATTCCCGACGAAAAAAAAAAAAAAAAATTTTTTTGCTTTTACATGTATCGGCCCCCTTAAAGTCGCTTAGTCCAGCTATGCCAACTTGCCCCACAAGCGGAGTAGATTGCCGCATGCGGTGGGGTAAGTTTGCATATATGTACTCGTAGTTTGTAAAGTTCATATTCACAACATGTTTGGAATAAAATTGAATACAAAATATAAAGACTGCGATAAATTTTACTAAATAAACTTAAAGGATTATAATTTTCTTGTAGAAAATTAGAGAAATTCGAATTTCTAATTTTAAATGTTCACAAGTTGGGGTACCAATATAAATGCTCACTAGATTCTTTTATCGATGTCTTAAACTTAATTTATCTATAATATGTGGGTTGACGGCATTTCCGACAATATTAAGACAAGACAAGACAAGAGAAGACGAAATTGTTACCTAATTAAAACATTTGCCAACATACCCCAATTTCAGAGTGTCAACTAGCCCCAACAATGCTTTTAGTTTAAAACATGGCTATTGTTAGTGGTTTACTACAAATAAACAAAGAATTTGAATGTGAATGCCTCCTTTTAAACATGTAGAATTCTACATTATAATAAGACCAACGTTTTTTAGTGCACAGGTGTTTAAAAACAAGAATTCGGAAGACTGTAAAAGTTATTTAAATAATAGAAATAAACAAATTTTGTCACCTACTCACTTTAAATTTGCTTACATCACACTGAAACTATTATAGCTAGAATGTGCGGCTGCACTTGCATGATCACGTGACATCATCATCAGCGCTCTATCGCAACTAAGAAATTAATAAAATGCACAATGCCAACTTATCCCATATGCTAACCAGCTCCGGTCTCCCCTAATGGAAAAACCGCACTTTTGTTCTTTGTGACATGGTATTCTTATTTTTGGACCAAGATTATTTTTTGTAGGTTCACATAGAAGAGACTGATACAAAGAAGTAAAATATTTTTATTTTTTTTTGGTTTCAGACGGCTATTAACGACGCTACTCTGCTCAAAGTACGATTTTCCTCTTCTGCACAATCCCCCACCACCGCTGCAATTTTGGAGTTATGGGAACAAAGAAAGCACCATACCTAGTAAAGACTGTCAATAACATACTTTCAAGAAGATGGGTGCGTTCTTTTTTTAAGAAAAAAAATCAGGACACGGTTGGTTTTTTCCTCTCCTAAACTGTAATCCCCCTTAATGATTAGGAGCATGTGCGGTAGTTGCAAGCAAAGTCTGAATTACGTTATTTCAGAAAAATCAATCCCAGTTGACAAAATAAAGGAATTAGTGGCTGCCAATATTAAGCATCCGATAAAAGCTTACCTAAATTATGAACGATAAAACAATCTTCCTTCCAGTAAAGGCCCCATCCAAATTGGTTCAGTCGTTCCCGAGATTAGCCCCGACAAACATGCAGAATTTTTTGACACGTTTGTGTAGATTTTGGTATAGTGTAAATAAACATAGAAAAGGGCAGTTATTTCTAAATCACAGACCTAAGGCCCAATTTCATGAATATTCATTTACGATAAGAACTTTTGTCATCATATTGAAGTCCGAACTTTCGATAGCAGATTTTAAACCAACTTTTCCAAAAATACGTATGTATTCAATTAGACGGAAATCTGTTCAAGTTGAGAATTTTCGGTCGCCGTATAGGATCCGCTATCTTTAACTTCCAAATTTCGACAGTATTCTGTCCTTAAGTAAAGGAGCACAACCAAACGCTTCGGGTGATCGGAACAGAAGAACTTTATTATGATTATTTATTAAATAAGACTTAATTTTTTCTTTTTAGAAATCAATTCTAGTTTGATAGATACATAACTAACGTAATTAATTCTTCATTGCTTTCTTTTTTTACAATTTCAATAATTTGAGTACATAAAAAAAATTATGTTTATCTCTTTGCCCTTTTTTTAATATTTTCTCTTTCTCTTTTTTACTTGATTTTTCTCTTCAGCACTTGATTTTTAATTCGTTGAAAGAACATGATTTTATATGCTTGTTTCTTATTTTTATTTGTTTACTAGCTTGCCCGTACCCGGCGTTTCCCGGGATACTATTAAATTTGTATTCCTTAATTTTACAACGCCTCCCTACTGCACCACCGCCTGTCATATGCGACCCAGCGTTTTCCTATTTGCGTTTTGCACATGTTTTAGATTTTTCCAACAGTATTATTAAATTTAGTTTTCTTCATTTTATACCACCTCCTTATTGAACCCCCTCACCCCAGCGGGATGGGGGTGGTCTCATATTTGGAGATTTGAATAGCAGATTCGAAATAAGTGATACCGAAAATTCCTTAGTGCGGATTTTCAGGGAAATCCCTTGAAGTTTAATTTTTCGGTCGCCATATTGATCCACCATCCTGATTTCCTAAATTTTGATGGCAGATTCAAAATCAGTGACCCCAAAAACCCAAACCAAAAAGTTCGGATTTTCAGTGAAATCCCTTGAAGTTTAATTTTTTCGGTCGACATCTTGAATTCCAAAATTTTGAATGCATGCTCGAGATCTGCGACCCCGAAAACCTCCAATTGCGTCTTTCATATGTTTTAAACGATATTCAGTTTTTTTACATCCTCTTTGACGATATTTGCAGCACGCATTCTGTCAATTCTATGTCAAACGTCATAAGGTTACATTAAAAAATTTTATATTGTCCAAAGCGCCAAGGTTAGATTAGAAATAATTTTATATGGTGGTTAAGTATTCTTAAATTTTCTAATTTTCCGCGCAATTTTCTTAATTTTTTCTTTCATAAGAACCTTCTGACTGACAATAACAAACACAACAAAAAAAGAATTAGCGAAATCGGTAAAGCCGTTCACGCGTGATGGCGTGACCAAGGGAAATAGGGATTCATTTTTATATATAAAATATATAGATTATTTTTCCTAGTGTCCACGTTTTCGTTTCCCTATCAGTAATTAAAAAACCTAATTTGTTATAGTTTTTCATTTCAGTTTGGTCTATGTGTACATTACATTATTTCCTTTCACTTCAATAATATAACGAACAGGGCTTAAAATTTCTTTAATTGTTGCTGGAATCCATAAGAATTTATTTTCTAAATTTATTCTATTAATTATAACATCTCCGTATATTTTCTGTTTTTCTTTTTATCTTTGTTATTGACCTCCATCTTTGATTTCTTAATTTGAAAATTTTCTGTAATTTTCTGATGGAATTTTAAGTAATTATTAGGATTGATTGAATCTTATATATATGTATCTAGGCCTAAACTGAAGCATGTTTTCGGCTGGGCTAATTTTAGTCGTAGAACTTGGACTTGAACGATAACTCCATAAAAATGATTCTATCTTTTTGAAGCGATTTATATTTTTCGTCAATAAAGAATTTTTGAAGTGCCAATTTTACCGTCTGAACTGCTCTCTCCTCTTGGCCATTGGATTGGGGATGGTAGGGTTAGTAGTTTAATTTGACTAGTTTTGTAAAAACATGAAATTGGTCCGAATTGAATGGGGGACAATTATCGGAATATATTTGATTTATATAACCAAACAACAGAAATTTAAACTGAAGGAATTCAATTACCTTCTCCGCTGTTGTTAATTTCCTAATGGCTATCTCGATCCATTTACTACCTATAACTATCAATTAATAATATAACATTTTGGTTACCCCAGTGGAAAAAATCTAAATGTGTTCTATCAAAGGGTGCTTCATCTTTTGCCTAGGGGATACAACAACTCGGCTTTGCATTTTGCGTGGCGCGACAGGTTTTACAAATTTTGACAATATTGTCTACATTTTAGTCAATTTTTTCCCACCAAACATAACTACGAGCTAAAATTTTCATACGTATTGTTCCCTAATGTGCCTCATGTAACAAAGACAAAACATAGTGTTTAAGATTTTCGGGGATCACAATGCGAAACCCATAGAATAGACACCTTTCCTCTTCAGCCAGCGAACATCCTTTTCTCCAGTAAGGTGGCAATTGTTTACGTAAGAAATTAAGGTTTTCTGACCAACCCCTTTTGATGTACCACTTTACTTGCCTCAGTGTACTATCATTATCGATACATTCTTTCACCATTTTAATATCTAGGGGATTTTGCCCTGGTTAAAATGAATTTATTAGATATATTTCGAATTGATCGTCTTGATTCTTCTGGATGGGTAATCTCGATAATCCTCCGCATTCGTATTACTCGCACCTCTATGATATTTAATTTCACAGTCGTACGTTGAAATAATCACTTGCCAGCGATGAAGTCACGCTGCCGACATACCAGATATAAATTTCTTTGGCCTAAAAGTTTCCATTGAGGTTTATGGTCAGAAAAATAATAAATTTGTAGAGTTTTCTTAAGGCAAAAAATACCGCAAGAGCTTCTTTAGCAAGATGGAAACAGTTCACTTCCGATGGTGATAGCGTTCTCGACGCATAAAAAATTGGCTTTTCTTGACCATCTGTTGGGAATATGTGATTATGTTTTCTCTGCATCTAATTAAGATAAAGAGAACATGGATCTTGCGACTTCCAAATTCCAATTGCTGTATAACGAATATATTTATTAAGAATGGTTTCGTTTAATTTTCTCCCTTGACCGAAGTTTTCTTTCCGCTCCATTACTTGATAAAAGGCCTTAATTATAGTTGTATTCACAAATCGAAGCAAGCAGCAATACATTCATCAAAACCATACCCATAATATCTATAAATTCCAATATCAGAGCCAAATGAGCCATTAGGGGCTTACGGAAAGAACGTTCTCAGTGAGACAAGTGAGAAAACATTAGGTCTGTTCGCGTACTTTTCTAGTAAAAGCTTTCAATTGAGAAATTGAGAGAAAAACCCCTCTCAGAAAGTATCAAAGTAACCGAATAGCATCAAGTAAAATGAAACGTTTTCAATTTTCAAACAGCTGTCAATTGACCAATTAACATAAAAGAGTTTTTTTTTGATGTGCATACGAAAGGCCAACCCAACATGAGAGTTTTTATTCTCTAATTTTCTCTTTTTTCTCAATTTAAAGTATTTACTAGAGAAGTACACGAACAAACCTTTATTACACTTTAAAAAAAAGTGGTGAGAATTTCCACCTTAGTGTAAGGCAATCTAAAAACGAGATATGCAGTACAGCAAGGGTTAATAAAGTAATTTTTCTTTTTAAAAATTGCAGCAATACTAAAATATAATACTTAATCAAGTCTATTTTATCTTTTTAGATTATAGATATAAGGGATATTCTACGGGTAGATAGTATTGAACAAATGAAAGATGTATATATTGTACAGTGCTTAATGGAGACTGACCTTTATAAACTTCTAAAAACACAGGTAATTTCACAAAGATATGTATACATACATAGATCAGTTATTAACGACCTGGTATATGCAGAGGCTAAGTAACGATCATATTTGTTATTTTCTGTATCAAATACTTCGAGGATTGAAATACATACATTCAGCCAATGTTCTGCATAGAGACTTGAAGCCAAGCAACTTGTTGTTAAACACGACATGTGACTTAAAGGTAGATATTAAAAGCAAGTATAGAGTCTAGCTTTAAGTTTTTTCCTTAGATTTGTGACTTTGGTCTGGCAAGGGTAGCTGATCCAGAACACGATCACACTGGATTTCTAACAGAATATGTGGCAACCAGGTGGTATCGGGCACCGGAAATAATGTTAAATTCGAAGGTTTATTTAATTTTATGGAAACTATAGAGTTAGATTTTTCATTTTACGTACAGGGTTATACCAAATCAATCGACATTTGGTCCGTTGGATGTATATTAGCAGAAATGTTGAGCAATAGACCAATTTTCCCTGGTAAACATTATTTAGATCAGCTTAATCACATACTTGGAGTTCTTGGATCGCCTTCAAAAGAAGATCTGGAATGTATTATAAATGAAAAAGTAGCATTTAGTAACGAACGTTATGTAGCCAATTCTACTCTATATTTTTAAGGCTCGGAATTACTTGGAGTCCTTACCCTATAAGCCTAAAGTTCCATGGGTCAAACTTTTTCCGAACGCAGATGCTAAGGCTTTAGATCTTTTGGATAGAATGCTTACTTTTAATCCAAATAACAGGATATCGGTAGAAGATGCTTTGGCCCATCCTTATTTAGAGCAGTATTATGATCCTGGTGATGAAGTAAGTCGTTAAAACAGCAATTTAAAACAACTAGTAACCTTTTACTTTTAGCCTGTTGCTGAAGAGCCATTCCGAATTGGCATGGAATTAGATGACCTTCCAAAAGAAGAACTGAAAAAACTAATATTTGAAGAAACATTGAAATTCAAAGAATTGCATCCAGATACAGCTGTATAAAAGCGTTTATTTATGACTCAGTCTACCATTTTGCTGAAATTTTTTTTCTCTAAGTGTTCAAAGATAAGAATATCATCATTGATAATTGTGTGTTTAAATGTAAGACAATGTGATTTTAAAATATTTGAAGGAATTCAATTAATTTTTGTGTGATTTTGGTCGAATCTTAACAGTATATTAAAACTATTTGGAAATGACGTTGTCAGTTTACAATAAAAGTCAATTTTATAGACATTTCAATGTTTTAAAATCATACTTAAATATTGATGATATATTTTAGATTATGCTTTACGAATACTGGGTTAAAAAGAAATCATTTTTTGAAATAGGATTTATATCAATGGCAATTTTTCTTTTAAAATTATTTTTTGTTTTATTTTTTCTAGCGAAAACTAAATCTGTGTATTAGGATATGTATTTTTTTATTATGTTATAAATGAGAAAGAAAAAAAAGTATAAAAGATCTTTTTTGCATTATTTATTTTACAGTAATAGAAATTTCCAATACTAAGAAGATTTGTCTTTCATACTTGAATCATATTGTAATTTAAATTTTGGTAGTTATGCTAAGTTTTATTCATTCAATTTTTTAACGTTTAGATTAAATATAAAATTCGGTATCTACAGAAAAATGACGTAATAAAGAAGCAAAATTTTTAAAATCTTAAAAACGCTTAATGTTTGCAACATTTAATTGTATTAAATCTTACATGTCATGTTGTTTAAATTGAAGAAATAAATAAACGTATCCAGGTGCACACAAGTTTATTTCTGACCTGCATCCAAAAGTGTGCTTCTGCTTCGTCTTCCATTTTATTGTGCTTAAGGGATCGTCTCAGTGTGAAATTGTCGAAAAATCGATTTTTTTGTTGCATTATCGGATAGTATACACTGTAATAAACATTCTCTCAAATTTTCAAATCGAAATTCAAATTATTACGGTCGCTACAGCGTTTCTTGTAGAAAGGGCACGGAGGGAACTGATGAGAATCCCCAGCATCAGTATTGTCCTTCGGGAGGAGATTCGTGGTGCGAATGGCGCAAAGCTGAGGCCAATGGATTTCAGGAAAAATATTTTCATCCACCAGCGCTCGATGACGATGTGCAAGAGGTTTTGAAGCCAATCTACGAAGATATGACCACCGACGATTTGTTAGAGAGATGTACGGGCGCTTCAATCTTTAAACGCGTTTTTCTCAGAATGGTGTTTTTCAAAACGGTTTCCACTCTCAAAGAAAGAGTTTTAAAGATATCTAGTTCCAATTTGGACAGAATATTTTTAACGTCATTCTTTATGGCGCTATGGAAGCTTTTTTTTTTTTTTTGAAATCTTCCTATTTTTTTTTACGAAAAACTGTAGAAAAAAGGCCAAATTCGATACTTTTTGTTCAAACCGCCGCCATTTTGTCAAATTAAAAAAAAAGCTCCATAGCGACTTCCCTACAGATTAATAATCTTTTTGAAATTTTTGTTTCGGATCAAAATTGCGGCCGCAATCGTGGAAACCGTACAGGACCTTTTTTTTTACGTGTTATTTCAACAATTTATTCAACTATTTTTATACACATAATAAATAAACATAAAAAAAATCATTTTGTATTCGTCGTGAATGTATTTATTTACAAAAAAAAAAACCGGACCGATTAGTTTATTTCAACATTAAAAAAAAAAAAATCGCGAAAATCTGTGATTTTTTGGAGGGTCACACTGAGACGATCCCTTAACTAAGAATAAGTACACTGCACTTTAGTCTTGCTTTTTCTTATTTTTCTCTTTCTTTATGCTAATGCAACGTAGTCTGCAAAATGTAGTTCTATTTATAGTAGGGGAGGCCCGGATGCTAAATCGGGATTTACTCGAGCATCATAGAGACCTATTGGATTGCGAAGCTTAGATGATAAGAAGAAAAAAATGTCATATTATATATACACTTTCATCGGTGGGGGGAGCGGCTATAAATTTTCCAAAATGTAAAAAAAAACTGTTACATGGACATACTCGAGCGCGTCAGATATTGATAGCATCCATGTCCTACGTATTTTTGAAAATGTACGTACATATGTTATTCTGATTGTTTCCATGATGAGGGTGGTTGTACGTAAGGGTTGAAAACGAAAAAAAAAAATTTGATCGAGCGCGTCAGATTTTCTAAGGGGGTGTTAAGTGAACCTAAAAAAAGCTCTTGTATAATAATCTGACGATTTGGATGTGCCGCAAACTCGCGGCTATTATTAGAATGAGCAAAAAAAAATCGTCATTTTGAAATACTCGAGCGCGTCAGATTAAGATATATGTTTCATCTATATACCCTAGACGTGCTGTCTCATAATCTGACGATTATCTGGAGGGATTCGCCTAATCTGACAATTTAAATTTTTTTTTTTTATTTTTTTAAATTTTTGAACTTAATAATTTGAAAAGCTGAAGAAATAGCATGCAAATAAAACAGTGTATATTTTTTGAAATACAATACTTGCATTTATGAGAAAATAATTATAAAAAATTTAAGTTTTTTTGCGATTTTTTTTTTGTTTAATCATCATCTTCGTCGATAGAATCATCTTCCTCTTCTGGCTCGATTTCATCCTCAGATTGCGTATCTGTAACAAGAAATCAGAGGCATCACGTAGCTGCACGCATTAAACTTTATCGATTAATTTTTCTTACTTCGGCTTATGGAAATCGTCAGATTATATATTTTTCGTGCACGTAGAATTATTTCCTTCAAAATGAAAAAAAATTTAGCCACGCTCGAGAAAGTCGAGATGATGTTTTTTTTTTTACAAGTTTGTAACCTTCCTACTTCTTAACATCAATCGAATATTGTCAGATTAGTGGAATATACACTTTTTAGCATGTAACTAACTCACCCTACCTTAATCTGACGCGCTCGAGAATTCCTGATGATCAATTTTTTTTTACTAATCTGATCCTTTATCCTTGACGGGCGGCCACATATACGGAGCTCATATTTGGTGGAGGTATTTAATCGGGTACAAGGTATCTCCCTGTATGTTAATCTGCCGCGCTTTAGTAATTCCCGAAATCCCCCCTTGGGCTCCCTACTATTATATGAGCAGAACTTTTTCAATCTCTCCCCTTCCTTAGTTAATATGTTTATGTTTAAGCTGTCTGAAGCTCAACGAAACTGGTGGAGTTTATTTGCGTTTTACTGGCACATATCATCTGATTCTTTTGTGTTATAATAATGGCAGCCAGAGTATAGTGATGCAGATGATGAGTGCGAAACTCTATTGAAAATAAAAGAAGACTAAAATATTATAAATTTATTAGTGTTTGATGTGTAAACATCTTTACCGGGACCCCGGGAGATTTTTGTTGCTAGAGTGAATTGCGATTATTTCCCATAAAACGCTTTCCCATGCAGTACCTACGCAACTCAATTGATAAGTGCCGTCCATGTGCAGTGAGTACCAGTTGTCTCCCAGTTAAAAGTTTTACTCTGAGACAAATGAGAGAATTGAAAGTTTCCGACTTGGTTGATAATTTTTCGCTCACGGGGAATTATTAGGAAAGAACCCCGCACAAAATGTTAAGAAAATGCCGTTCTGTCAAATTATTTGAAATACATATGGGAAAACGTTCTTCATAGCATGCTGATCTCATGGGCATAATGGCAAAAACCCATTAGTTTGGCCACCATTGGCCCTTAAAGTCTCAAAATCTATGTGATTTGAACGTGTGCTGTGTGTGAGTGCGCGCGCGCCTGATAAACTTTTAACGGTTCAATTATCTGAATATTATTAATGTTAATAGCTGTAAACATTAAACTATTCAAAAATAATTGTCTGAAGTATTTTCTTAAAATCGCCCAAGTTATGCGAGCCTTACAAATTTGGGTGAAGGCTATTCCAAAGACGACCTGTTTGGACGCCTTCCATAGTGGCTTTATTAAAATGAGAAATGAGTAAATCTTTCCGTCTGTTAGATTGTAGGAGTCGTATCTGATCGATTAGCTAGTCCGGTTTCTGTGAATAAATCAGTTTATAAAGAAAAATTAGAGCTCTGCGCTTCTGGTATGTATTTAGTGCGCACCCCAACAACGAACTTTGAAAAGGCGTTGTATGACATGAACGCGGGAGATGGTAAATAACTCGCAGACAGTCGTTAAATGCCACCTCCATCTTTTGAAAATACGCCGAATCCAGTCTACTATAGATAAAAGTTCCATAGACAAAAAGCGGAAGAAGAAGACGTTTTACAAGCATCATGCGAATATTCTGAGGAACAACATCAGCAAACAACCATAGAAGTCTCAGTCTCTTATTCTGTAATTTTTAAATAACCATACTTACTCACCTCATTTTTTTCATGCCACTAATATTTGTAATAAGAACGATTTCTAATCTTGTGTACGTCTGCTAGCTGAAATTCATATATATGTTATGTTATGTTAGCATATGATATTTCACTTGCGCATGCTGAAAGCCGTTGTTTGGAACTACAATGCTTTTGAATGTCTGGCACCTGCCTTTCAGAATTCGGTTTTTTTCAGAAATCTAAATCGGAATGACTTAAGGGCAGGGTAAGGTATTAAAATTTTTTTTTTCTAAATGAAGAACCTTTCAAAAATATTGTGTGAAAATTTGAGACGGATCGTAGCAAAACTAACGAAGATACAGCAGTTTAAGCAACTCGCTTATGAACGTTTTACTCTAAATTTTTTAGTGTTTAAAACTTTAAGGCGTTTTTCCCACAACTCATGTTTTCAAAGTCGGTGCCCCTCATAAGTTGAAAACTACTGCACCGATTCTTTTGAAATTTTGAACACTATTGCTGTACATACTTTACGAGGTAACACGGGAGAGTTTTTTTCAAATTTGTTAATAGTTTTTATTTTATAATAACAAATTATCCGATTTTCTTTGCAAAAATCGCGTTTTTTACTTCAAAGTGTTCCCAAAAATTTAAAAATTCAAATTTCGAAAAACCCCTCCCGCGTTACCTGGGGAAAGCGATTATCTAACGACAAAAAATTTCCTTTTTGATTTGAGATGATCCAGTACCGAGTTATGAGGGGCACCGCAATTCTATTTTTTTCTGAGACGCTTCCAAATAATGGCTGCAATTGCCTTATTTTTCAATATTTCTACATGCAAATTTTACAAAATATTCTTCAAATGTTCTACTTTGATGTACCATTAGCTTTAATGAATAGATTTTAACTGAGTTGTCGAAAAAAATTCACAAAGATGTGCCTTTTTTTGTACGAATTAACCTTACCCTCCCCTTAAGAATAGAGTATAAAAATTATGTAAAATAGAAAGCACTCTTTAATAAAGTATTTAATATAACATATATATTTTTTCAAAAAGTTATATCATCAGCACATTCACTTGGATCGTGTCCGAATACTGCAATAAATAAAAAAAATATTTACAAAAATGTCTGATAAAATACATATTACCGGTACAAATATTCCACGAAGAAATTTATTCATATGGATAGTAAGATATGCGGACTTCCACATATTAGTCTGACCCCTTCGAACTTCGAAGGAGTGAGAATATTACAAAAAAGTATCATATCCTTAAACGCAAACAGTGTGACTTTTTCGAACTATTTGCACTATTAAATATATTTTATTAAGAATATTGTTCTGAAGACATCGCCAGAAATACAGCCACTGGAGTAAATACAGCGTTTTGTATCCTCATTTATCGTGTCTTGTAGTTGTGCAGCATTACTTCTCGAATAGTAGTAGTAAAGTATCATCCGCATATACCATACATATATACATATTAGCTTGCTGTTAACTTAGTTTCTTTAATATTCTGAATATAGAGGGAGTAAAGTGTAGATCCCAATATCGACCCCTGTGGCACTCTTGTTTTGATAATTGTAGTCTCACAATATATCCCATCACCAATTTTCGTGGTGCACATTCTGTTGGTTAAAGTTTATAAATATTTTCCCGGCTTGTGCCCTTACTCCCAAATTGTCGAGCATATCAGTTAATAAGTTGTGATCCACCGTATCGAAGGCTTTTTTCAAATCCACAAATAAACCTAACATACCACATACTTACCAGAGTCCAACTCGTTGTTGGTAAATTCCAGCATATCTGGCGTGATCTGGTGCTATTTTGCTGAAAGCCATACTGTCTCATATCAAATCCACTGTTATTTTTATAAAATCCACTAGTCGCTTGTGGAGTATCTTTTCTAAAATTTCACTGAATTTTTACTTCTATGCAATTATTTATGATATTCATCAGTGGATTAGCTATTATGTTTTTTAACTCCTAAGTCTTTCACTGATATTACATCCATTCCTGGTGCAGAATCAGGTTTTAATCCCAATATGGTGTGCTCGACTTCTTCGCGACTTACCGGTTCAATAAACATGGCGTTTTCCGTTACTATAACATATTTATCATAGTTAGTGGTAATTCGTTTGTCTATTTCATCTGAGCCTCTAATAACCTCTTACCTATGTTGACAAAATTATGATTCAGTTCTGACGCTATATCCTTTTTGCCCGTTATCTCTTAGTCATTTATAATTAATATCTCTACCTTTCCTTTCTTTTGTGCTGTAGTGTCATTCGTTAGTGTATCCCAAAATTTTTTGGAGCCATTGCCTGCCTTTTCCATTTTTTCCCTACCTGTTCCATCCTTGCTTTTCTTATCTCTCATGAGATCTCGTTTTCAAATTTTTTTAAATTCCTCCTCCACAGCGCGATCGCTCGGGTGACGCTATTTTTTTATATAATCCATTCCTTTTCCTAATTTTATTCAGTATTTCTTGCGTTATCCAGTTATATTCTCTTCATCTAATGTATTTTGTTTCCGTCGTGTTCCTTCTCCGTTCTGGACAATATCAGACAATATTAACTGTTTTTAAATAAAGTTATATTCACATCCTCTTTTCTATAATGAGCCTTATAACCAATATGGATACACCTGTTCACACTTTTTTTTAAAGTCGCTCCAGGTACCTCCACTATCAGTGCCCATTTGTGTTCCTTTGTTCTTCTATCTTGAAATTCCCTCCGAATGTGTGTTAGATTGTTTTATATTGTCCTTGTATGTTGGTCCAGCATCTTTAGATATCTAGCAACTTCAGCCTAGCACAGCTTCAATTGTTTATGCACGCCCTCAACGCTTATTTCCACGTTCTTCATTTCCTCGCCCAACTTATTTAATTTTTTTTTATTCAACATGGATTCATCCATACATCTGCACAGAGTTTTTTCCATGCTAAAATCCTCGCTATGGCAGTTCTAAACTGTTCATCCAACTCCAACAGATATCTCTCGAGTGTCTTTGAGGGATTGGTCAGTTAACTTGACAACAAGAGTTTGGCAAATTTGGTGAAGTTATTCTAAAATAATATTCACAACAAAGTCTGTGATAGATCTCACCTAGCCAAAATTAAATATCTTATGACGTGGGCAATCTCAACCGCTTTCGAGTCAGAGGATGATTCATAAATTGAGGATGCACATTATTATTTTATCTTTATCTTTTGATATAATTAACGCAGCGACATTAAACTTAAGACAAACAACTTTTGTCTTAATATGTTTTTCAAAAATGCCACCAATGTTAACCTATCTCTACCACTGCAGGTACAGTCACTAGCGAAAATGGAAAAAAATGCCTTAAAATTTCATAATTTTCACGTTTCTCCCACATTTTCCCCGATATTCATTTCAAATTAATGCACCTCTTTTTTTATTTTTATTGAATTATTCATTTCATTGCCTTTCCAAAGCAGTAGAACACGTCTAGGTAGAGAAACAATGTACAAATATACGTAGAAAACCGTTGACGGAATATTAGAAATTCTGAATTTAAAAATTTTTTTGTTAATAAAACGATTGTCACATACTATCATTAACTCTGGAAGGTTTTAAATTTGAGAAAAAGCATTTTGTGGTTTATATATTATAAGTTAAATATTTTGTAAAATGTATAATAGATTTTTCACAATACTGCACAAGCTTTTCGACGTATATATTTTGTGTATTCTTTCTTTACCTGAACGTGTTGTACCTCCATGGATATCCTTTCTTTAACTGAACCTGTTGTACCTCCATAAAAAGGTAACAAGCTGGGCAGTTCAATAACAATAAAAAACAGGTCGAATAATTAATTGAATTTCTGAGAAAATTTGAGAAACACATGATATTTAGGGAATTTTAGAGCATTTTTTAACTTTAGCAAGTGATTGTACCTGCAATGGTGAAAGTAGATCAACATAGGTCGCATTTTTGGGAAGCACATTAAAATAGTTGTTGTCTGGCGTGAGTTTGGTGTCGCTGTGTTAATTACATCAAAATATAACAATGAACAATAATGTGCATCTCGAATCTATTAATCACCATGTAACTCGAATACGGTTGAGAGTACCATTCCTGGAATTATGGGAAAACGACACGGTAATTTTAAGTGCCAGTTATAACTTGTCCCCAAGTGTGTATCCAACGGTGTAAGATATACACAAAATTTAGAAACTTCTTCATGGAATGCCTTGTATCCTATGTACATGTAGAAAATAAAATAAATACTGGATTTACCTTCGCAAGTTTCGCAGTATTTCCTAGGAGGAGGTACTGTTCTGTCACCTTCGGTACTGTTTGGTGGCGGACTATCGGAATCTTGAAGTGGACAATCTTCAGTTTCATGTGCGTCAAATACATCACATATATCACAAAAAGCACGTGTAGCTGGCTTTCTTTTAGCACCTATATGCAATACAGATCTAAAAATAAAGTTATTGAATAAACAAAGATAACCTTTTCATTTTGTAATATTACTGAGCAAAATCATTTGAAAATGATTCGAGAGAATCAATTTTTGCTTTAAGTGTGTCATTCTTTTTTTGCATATCTCCTATTATTGAATTTAAGAAGTTTATTTGTGCCATGGCATTGCTTCCTTCAATGTCCTGGAAAGAAAAATTTCAAAATAACAAATAAAGTTACAAAACATAGCTCACCATGGACACATCCGGAGAAGTCTGGGATTCATTCTGTTGCATTTTATCTTTGAGATGTTTTATTTCCTTCTCTAATTTCAATATAATCAGCTCACATTTATCGTGAACTTCCAGATTAGGTTTATTATTTTCTAATTGCATCAGGGAATTTTTCATATCATAGTTTGTTTTTTTCATTTGAGCAAGTGCATTTTCATAATCATTTAAGCTTTTTTTAAGCTGCCCACATTTTTCTTGATGTACATATTGTTGCTCCTTTAGCATGATCTCCAAATTATTTATCTTGTTTTCATGTTCATTTTTTACATGTATGGACTCTTGAATTTTCTGTTTAACATTTTGAAGATCAATTTCAAGGCCTTTGCGCTGCTCTTGCTCCACGGTTAATTGTTTTTTTAATTTGCCGTTTTCTTCATAAATATCATCATATTTATTTCGAATTTCTTTTACGTTTGGTAAAGATTTCATTAATACGTCATATTTCTCACTTATCTCTACTTTTTCACTTTCTGAGAGTGTTATTTGCTCTTCCAAATCCTGAACTTTAACAACTAAATCAACTTGTTCTTCTTCTTTTATTTTGATTTCTTCCCTATACGTTTCAACCTTTTCTTTTTCTATATTGAGGAAGGTTTCAATGTCGTCATATCTGGCAGATAATAGTTTTAAATCCTCTTCACTTTTCTTCAAATTTTCTGCGAAAACTTTATTCGTTTCTTCCAAAGTGGCTATTTTTTTTATTAAATTTTCAGTGTCTTCATTTTTCTGCTGTATTTCTGATTTAAGATTTGCAACCAATATATCAAGTAGAGTATGCTTATTCTCAATATCAATACTGTTATTCTCGAATTGCTGAATTACAGATTCTTTTTCCTTTACACAGGCTTCCAATGTCTTTATCGTATCTTCCAACTTTTTCCATTTATTTTCAAAATCTGCTTTTGCAGAAGTTTCGGCAGTCAATTCTATTTGCAGTTTTTCTATCGTTTTTACAGAGCCATCTAAAGAATGCTTTGTAGTGTCAAGTTCAGTTTCTAAAATAGATATTTTTGTATTTGTATTTTCCATAAGTTGTATATATGCTGTTTCTTTGTGAATTAACTCTTGCGTTACCCTAATAAGTTCAGCATTGGAATCTGTGGATGTATGCTTTAAATTATTAAGTTCTTGCAATAAAGAATCATTTCGATTTTTATGTTCGTTGCATATTTGGTTCAATGCTTCAAGCTGTTTTGATAATTTATTCATTTCTATATTAATCTGACAAATATGTTCTTCTCTCGCACTACATAATTCCTTTGTTGTTTGATATTCTTTGGAAAGGTTCTCTAATTTATTCATTAATTTTTCATTTTGCTCTTTGGTAAATTCTAAAAGAGGAATATTTTCCTCTAAACTTTTTAGTTCACCAGCTTTTGCTTTAAACATTTCAATTTCTTCCAATAAAGATTTTATTTGGATTTCGTAGAGTTTCGAATTTTTATCAAATGTTTGTTCTTGGATGGATAATTTTGATTCTAATTCGCGAGCAATTTCAGAACTTGATTTTACCTTTTGTCTCAAGGTTTCTAATTCATTAATGTATTGAATTTTTTCATCTTCAAGTTTTTGAAGACTTTCAACTTGATTCTTCGCTACCATTACTTCATTTTTATAATATTCCGACAGTTTTGCATTTTCAGTTTTTTGGGCTAAAGCTTCAAGTTCCCAATGCTGTTGTTTTTCATAGGCTAATTGAATTTCAGATTCCTTCTTTTTCAAGGACTCCAAGCTCTCCCTTTTAGTGTTATTAATTTCGGCTTGAAGTAAATCAATCTGGTTTTTAAGATTTTCAACAATGCTGTCAAATTCAGCTTCCTTATTTTTAAGAGTTTTTTCCAATTGTTCTATTTGTATGTACGATTCAATTAATTGCAACTTATTAGCCTCACAATTTTCCACTTTAGAATTTTGTTCATCTAATGCTTTCAGCGCTTTATCATATTTACTTTGCAGTTCTTTAATAATGGCTTCCTGGTGGACTTTATTTCTTATATACCGTTCTTTCTCTTCAACAAGTGCAGTTTCCATTGCATTTATTTTTAAAACTGCTTCATTAATTTCAAATTCCTTTTCAGATTTGAATTCGCTATACTCCTTTTCTAGATTTTCAAAGTTTCGTTGTGATAAAGAATTTTTGGACTGTATTATGTGTAAAGTTTTTTGTAATTGGAAAATTTCATTTTCGTGTTTGGTTATTTGATTCTTTATATCCGTATCGTCAACATTACTGGAGGAAGCTTCCAAAACTAATTTCTTACACAATGTCGAGTTTTCAATTTCCAACTCCTTAATATTCAAGCAAAATTTCTCCTTCATCTCATCATTTAATATTAATTTTTCTTCTAACTCCTGAATTCGTTTCAAAAGAGTTTTTATTTCGTCTTTCAAATGTTCTTCGCTGTTTAGTGAACCTTTGGTATTTTCTTCATTCTTTTGTATTATTGTAACACCTAGTTCTTCACTTGCATTTCTGGGTCGTATATTTAATTTTAGGCCATCCAGTTCATTTTCCAATTCTGCAATTCTCTCTTTATATACTTGTGTTTGAGCCTAAAAAATATATTATTACTTACTTATACGTCTTATCAATGTACATATATATCTACGAAGGTTTCATTCTGCCGAAGTAAACTCGTAATTATCCTAAAAAGTAATTACTTTGATGAATATTTATAAATGTAATGAATGCTGCAGTTCGAACTATATGTTTTTCAATAAACCCAATATATTATTGCCTCGTTTTAACCCGCTTAAGGGAGCAGATCGGCCCAGAAGTCTTAAAAAACAGTTTTTTTTAAATTTCACAAAAATTCTCTGTACTTTCCTCTTTCAAACGCCGTCACCTTATCGCTCAATTGAAGAAAACCGCCCCGCTACAGGCATTTGTTCGCGTCGTCTGCCGGTGATCTGAAATCTTTAAATACGTTTTTCTCAAAAACTTGTTTTTTAAACTGGTGCATAGTGTGAAGAGTTTAATAATTGATTAACATCAAATTTGGAATGAAGCTGCCTGAGACATGTCTTTGTCCGCCTGAAAATCCAAAATTTGCACTAATACTTTTTTTTACTATTAAAACTTTTTCACGGAATATTAGAGGTACAGCCGATTCTTACGCCCAGCTCAAAGCTAAGATCCTTTAGTTCAGATCTATCGCTGCAGACCAGGAGCGCGCCCATATCAAGATTGTCCTTTCCCAGCGGCTTGAGGAGAAAATTTATTTTATACTAAGGTAATTTTTAGCCCATGACCATCTACCATTAAAGGGTTATTTCAGTTTCATCCTAATTTATTGCGATTTTTGATATGTGAACATCTTAGCTCTCGGTCTTGAAATAGCTCCGATAGCGTAGGATCGGTTTCCAGCGTCAGACTTCCCAAAATCCAGTGTGTAATTTACTTGCCAATGTTTCTTAATTCAATCTATGTGTTTGAAAGAAAGGATTGGAAGTTCAGGACACCCACCATGTTCCGACCGACAGCACAGCGGTGAGGCGAACGCATGCATATTGCATAGGCACTAGGGAGAGCTTGTAAAAAGAGTGTTCTGTTTTATTTTCCCAATTTCCCAGTGCGCACACCTTGTATTATCTGTAACACTTTACAGCGACTGATCTATCAGGCTTGCCAAGTTGCGGTGGAGTGGACAAGCTGCTGTTTTGTTATACAAAATTTTTACGCCTAGACAGCTATTCACATTCTCAATTTTACTGGCAATATGCAGGGCCATTCGACAGGATTGGCACATGAGTAGGCAAGATGAGAGGGGCACTCTGCCGTTCAGCCCTGTAGATTGCCAGTAAAATTGGGATATGAGTAGCCGCTTTAAAGCTACAAGTTGGCTGAAAAATCTGGACCTGCGTTCCTGCCTAAGAACATTGTGATATCGCTAATCAGAATGATAAAACTATGTGTAATGTAAACATCTTAGCTTTCGGTAGGGGAGGGCTCTGTAGGAAATTTGAAAATTAAATCGAAATGGAAACTAAAGATGGTGGATCCAATATGGCGACCGGAAATTCCTAGCTTCGAAAAATTGCTCCAAAATTTGGTCATTATATGTTTTCAGGGTCGCCGATCTCGAATGTACTATCGAAATGGAATTTAAAGATTGCAGCTCTAATATGTTGGCCGAAAACGCCTAACTTAGAGGGATTGCTCCAAAAATTCCGTCCATTTATTATATGTTTTCGGGGTCGCCGATCTCGAATGTACTATCGAAATTGTATTTAAAGATTGCGGCTCCAATATGGCTGCCGAAAATTCCTAACTTAGAGGGACTACTCCAAAATTCGGTCAACACATGTTTTCGGGATCGGTGATGTCGAATCTACTATCGAAATGGAAATTAAAGATGGCGGATCCAATATTGCGCCTGAAAAGTCGTAACTATTGCCATGCAATTCGGTCCCTTTATATTCTCGGGGTCGCTGATCTCGAATTTACTATCGAAATGGAAATTACAGATGGCGGATTCTATATTGCGGCCAAACATTTCTAATATCGAAGGATTGCTCCAAAATTCGGGATTTCTATATGTTTTCAATATTCAATTCATTTATTTACAAATTGTGCACACAAGAAAAATTATTTCTTATAATAATAATATACTGGCGGTAATTATGGCAATTGGAGAATAAATTAAACTAATAAAAGCTAAGAAGTAACTGACTAAATTAAAAGGTAAAAAAAAGCAAATGCAAAAACGAAAGCAAAGAGGTAAAATTAAGCAAACCCTAATGCAAATCGCACAATGCTCTAAATTCGTAAAAAAAACTAATCGCAACAGCTCAGAAAAAACAAAACAAACGAAGAAGGCGTACAAAATCGGTGACTGGGGAAGCAGACCGAACATTGCGGATAAGGCAAAACAGTTGGCAAATAGAAACCTTCGAGAACTACATATATTTCTTCTTACATTTAACTCGTCACCACAAAATGTAGCTTCATCAACACTGTACTGTAAGTCATCAGTTCTTTTCTTCTCATCTTTAAGTTGGCACTCAAGTTCGTTTATGCGATTTTGTAGCTGAAAACGGTAAGTTTAAAAATACAAAGTCCATATTAACGTTCTTTATTATTTTTTTTTTTGTATTTAATAGAATCCAGTTTGGAATAGTTACTACTAGTATTATGAAAACTTGTTAAGTTTTTTAAAAATAAACTAGTAAATACTAATAAGCGGAAAAGAGTAACGTAGTACACCCGCGATAACATAAATTCCAGCAAAATAACTGTAAAACATATGATAAATCTCATGTCGAAGCGCATGAATTCCAACATGAGAAATTTTGTTCATATTTTGCCCTCCATTGCACACTAGTTGTACGGAAAAGTTCCTTATGAAGTTCCAAATTTATTATATGTATAATTATAATTGCCGTATAAATGTGTGGAGGTGTCAATTGAGCAAAAATTGTATATTTTTTGCTTATACATATGTATATAACTTGAACAATTGCTTACATGAACGTAACTGGATATTAATTAGTTTATGTTAGCGCAAATACACAGTACTACAAAGTTTTTATAAAAATTTACTTTGTAGCACCAAATTTAAAAATTGATTAATGCTTAATGTTGGCCGAAGACGTCATGTAAAACACAGTGCTCTTCATGATTGCCACTCCATCCACGGAATTCTCGTCGTAAATCTGCTAAATCACTGTCTCTACGCTGCACCAATTGTGCCCATCGTCCAAACTCATTAGACTTCGACTATTTCCGTAAATGTTTTATTTTGTAACACCAAATTAAATATACGTTTTAGAAAAGTAACAAAAATAGCTTACCTCTGAAATTGTTTTCTGAAAAGTATGCGCCTGATTTTGAGCATCTTCACGGTCTAATTCTCTTTCTATCATTAGCTGTTCAATATGATTTTGTTTTTCACGGATCAAGTCCTATAAATAATAATAATTTACAGTTATTTTAAAGAAATATATATAACTATGGACTGCTTAAATATTATAATCATTAAAAACGAGTGTGTTAGTATATTTAACCCTTTTTGGACAGTTCGGCACGGCAGCGTGGCGTGTGGCCATGCCATAAATGTTTTATATTATTCTGCTATATCATTATGCATCTCTTTTGCTCCACACTTTTAGTACTAGTTAGTACTTTTAGTACAGTTTTTAATATTTATCTATACTAATATTATAAAGAGATTAAATTTGTTTGTTTTTATGGAGGGGTAATGTCTGGAACGACTGGAACTACTGAACTGATTCTAAAATTTGTCACGCTAATAGAAAGCTACACTATTCCTGAGTAATATGGGCTACACATATTTTATTCTGATAAAAATAAGTTGTAAGTGTCAATATTTGTAAATCAAGTCGGAATAAAAAACGCTTCATAGCTGCTTTATCGTCGTGCGTGGTTGGATATACGTGAGAATATGTACTACAAAAATATTAGTTATCAGTAGATCTAAAAACAAGTCAGCGACACGATACATCTAGCTTTTATATTTAAGCCACAATATCGTTTTTTATGTTAAAAATAATTTGAAAATTATAAGGTGATCTTTAACGCTCTTTCATTGGTTTAAGGGGGGGGTAACGTTAATTCGGCGTGAAAAACGCCCTTTTTCAAGAATTTTTCCAGACGTTACAGGCAATACAAATTTAATTAGTCGATCGCAGCATTATAGTACAACCTGTGAACAATATTTTCCTTAATATTTTAAAACAAAATATAAATAATTAAGCCGACGGCAGCAATTCTTCGGAGGCGCCTCGAAAAAAAGTTGTCTGTCGGTGAACAATATTACTGAAGAGTGGATCATCTGAATTAAAAAAAAAAAAATGTGTCATTAGATAACCGCTTTCCAAAGGTATTCCTGGGAGCAAATTTTTTTTTTTCGATTTTGCAATTTTTGCTGACACTTAGAAGTGAAAACACCGATTTTCGTCTAAAAAATGAACCTATTTGTTATTGTAAAATCTATAATTATGAAAAAAACAAAAAAAGCTCCCAGCGTTACCTGGTCATTTATGTAAAGAAGCTGTATACAAAATTTCAAAACAATCGGTCGAGTAGATTTTGCTCTAAACTGTTCACCGGTTTTAAAAATGACAAGCGTCAGAAAATCGCTTTAAAGTTTTGCATACCTGAAAATCGAGTAGTATACATGAAAGCAACAAACGCTCAAAGTTCTGTATCTTAGTTAGTTTTACTCCGATTTGTTTGAAATGTTGACACAACAATCTTAAGATGTTGTACAATCATATGAAACAATAAAAAAAAAATGAAAATTAAAATTTTTTAATACGTTACCCCGCCCTTAAGGGCATGATGTGTAAATACGGTCTATTGGGGCAAATAATATTGTAATAAATAGCGAAAATATAGAATATAATGGATATAAAATGACATTTACTTTATTCTCTGCTGATGGGCGCATGTAAAACTTTGCACAATTGCAAGCCGTGAACTGGCCTTTTATTTGTGTGCGTAAGTCTGAAAGATGGAACACTGCCGCTTATAGCCGGGCGGCCGAACAATGGTATTCGTAGACAACAACTTTGGTTTTACTCGGAATCTATGTATAACAGTTTACTGAAAGTGTTTCAATATAATTCGACCCTAGATGGTTTGACTACTTATGAAATTCACTTGAAATGACAGTGTATAAATGCCCTACAAACCTATGCGAACACTATACCCAATAAGTGGGACATTTTATGTGATCAAGCAGCATAAGCCCAGCCGCTGAGTGCGATGCAGGGCAAATCATGTAAGGGAAATTTATTGCGGGATTATATAAAAATGCGTATTATGAGTTATGTAAACGTTAAAGGCATATCCTTTTTCCTAATTGAAAATTATTTATCTCTTATGGGTCCACCAGTGTTTTCGACAAACTCTATTTCCGTATTGACTTGGCCCCACATTTTCATTAATTTATAAGCTGCCTAGGCCTGTAGCGTTATAATTGTTGTAGCCTATGTTACTCCTGGGGTTTCAAGGAAGATAGTAGTGCAGGTGTCATTAAAATCGGTCGTCTTTTTGAGCTTGCCGGGTATACAGGTACAATGTACATACTCCCATTCAAGAACCGAAAGAGTTTTATGTATTAGTATGGATTAAATTATAGTTAGTAGCATTGACATTGACTCCCATTGCTAGGACTACAGTATCTGAGTACAGTGTCGGCCCTAAGAGATACGCCATGTATTCAAATAAGTATAATTTAAAAAAAATCGACAAATGTAGTGGAATAAAAATATGACTGCATTTTAAGGCAACTAACAAATTGTAAATATCATATTTGTAGCAATTTTCAATTAGAAAGTCAAATAATTTATTAATTATTATACCTATTTAAAATTACGCTGGCAAACACAAACGACACTGTCACAAAAGGTTACTGGCGTATTTTACGCATCGGATTTATCTTTGACATTACCCGACAAGCCATTTTTGATCATGTGTACGTCCGTCTCCCACAAGCCTCCGTCAAAAAGTATTAATAAGCGAAACTCAAAACAAATTTCCTTATAATTGGTAATAAGCTAGAGCAACTCCCCACTAATCGGTTGTCTATACGGTATGTTTCAGCTTGCTATATCCATGCGGATATTATGTGTGTACTCTTAATCTACCCACAAAACTGTCTCCGTGTTTATGTACCATTGTACAAAAAGAAAAATAGGTGTGTATTATTCCTCATAGCAAATGTGGAAAGTTTTATAAGTAAAGTGGAATGGTGACTCAAATAGGGTATTTGCAGGAGCGCAACCAGGGGGGGGGGGGGGGGGGGGCAGCCGGGGCAAGCTGCCCCGGGCCCCGGGTTCAAGGGGGCCCCGCGAGTTATATACACAGCTGAACCAATTAAAGAAACATCCCTCATTGAGTCAACAAAGCCCAAGAAGATATCGGTTTGGTAAATAATGACAAATGCAGCCGGACCAAAGTACCAATAATGATAAATGCAGCCGGACCAAAGTACCAATAATGATAAATGCAGCCGGACCAAAGTACCAATAATGATAAATGCAGCCGGACCAAAGTACCAACGATAATACAGCAGAACAATCAATATAAAAGAGGAAGTGCATGAGAAGAAAGAGTCTTCTCCGTTGATCAGCTGAGTGAACTCTGTATTGCTGAAACATTTATACATATAGATATAAATAAAATCCTTTTTAAAAAGTGAAGTGTTAATTATTTAAATCGCGCGGATCGCGAAAAAATAATCGAAAATGCTAAAACATCCTGCTTGGAGTTCCTTGAACTTGAAAAGTTACTATACATTTGTTTGAATTTTACATTTCGAAAACGGACTTTGATGAGTGGTCGAATCATCAGAGTTTTTGTCGTGGTTGTCGATTGTTTCATTTGACTTTACTCACTCAAATAAAAAATAGCTCTAGCAATATTCAAAATATTTAATAGTTCATACTTCGAATTTTTGCTAATTTATAATGTTAATTTAGGAGCAAATTTTCAGCTTCAGTTGAAAGTAACAAATAAAAGAGGATTTTCGATACAGAGAAAACAAAATTTGTAAAATATGAAAAGCTCTCGAAATGAGTGACAATGATGGAAACGAAAAATTTTTGATTTTTGGGAAAGAAAAATTTTCCAATGATATCGTTACGATAGAATACCCATTATGTTTCATGCGAGGGAAAAACCGGCTGAAAATCTAAACGCAATTTTTTTCAGTAGAGATAAGTTGAGTAAGCCACATTTGTGCAATATGGGAAAGGAATCGTGCACAAGCAAGATCTGTGCATATGAATGTTTAGCAGGGGGTTCGGGCTCATAGCAGGTAAATTTCAGCGAAAGAGCGCAGGCTTCCTCGATTTAGAAAAATGAGACAAAGGAAATGAAATTAGGAAAAAGGGAAAGATATCCGCGGTGGCGCACATGTGGGAATGATTGTGTAGGTAAATTAGCAGAGATGAGTCATTACGTAATTTGGGGAAAAGTAGGTAGGTACGTTATCGTTTGTTGAGTAAATTAGGAATAAAGGGTAGACAGTTTAAGGTCCGAGGAAGTTCATTCCATGTAAGGCGGGAATGTCGAAAGCATGTTAGAGAAAAAGTGAAAGTAGTGAGATATTGATCAAGTGAAGTTTATAGGAAATTAATAAGGTTAACATTTAGTGCGTAGATAGCGTCAGTGGACAAAACTAAAGTGATAGTGGAAAAAAGAAAACAGACAAAGAGTTAAAACTTTAAGTTAGTGGGAAGGTGAAAAGGACCAAAGGCAGCGGGAAGTAGGAAGAAGAAAGGGAGAGGATTTTGGAATTAGATTTTGGATAAGGTGAGTGAGTAGAGAGTAAGTTGAGAGTGAGAATATTTTGCCTCAAATATGTATTTCACTGAGACTTTTGCTTGTACTGCCACCATCTGTCGCGTCTGGGAAAAGAGCTTTCAGCAAATTAGCTCTTATTAAGAACAGGTTACGATCCACGATGGGCGAGGACAGGTTGAACCACTTGCTGACAATCTCCATTGACACGAAAAAGCGAGTGAAATCAATTATGAAAAAATTATAAAGGATTTCAGTGCCATCAAAGCGAGGAGGCAAATGTAAATTTAAAATGTTAAAGTTGGAATATAAATTTATATAATAATAATAAAAAAAAAATTTTAGAAGAAGGGCCCCCCCAAAATTTTTTGCCCCGGGCCCCCAAATGTCTAGTTGCGCCCCTGGGTATTTGAATAAGAACTAAGAAGTAAGCCACGATCCGACGGACGCAAAGTTGGGCGAATGGCCTGTTTCGCTGGCCAAAAGTCGAAAAATTGAGTTAGCTGTCTGAAACTCGATATTATATGGTTTTCGGGGGCGCTGATTACAAATCTGATATCAGATTTATAAAATTCAAAATGGCGGACCGGAAGTGACGTAATGTTTCACGTAAAAATAGAGTTACCGCTCTGAAACTCGGTATTATATGGTTTTCGGGGGCGCTGATTTTGAATCTGATATCGGATTTGTAAAATTCAAAATGGCGGACCGGAAGTGACGTAATGTTTTTCGAAAAAATTGAGTTAGCGCTCTGAAACTCGGTATTATATGGTTTTCGGGGGCGCTGAATACGAATCTGAAATCGGATTTAGAAAATTAAAAATGGCGGAAAATTTAAGTCACTTCCGGTCCGCCATTTTGAATTTTACAAATCCGATATCAGATTCGAAATCAGCGCCCTCGAAAACCATATAATACCGACTTTCAAAACGATTCATCAATTTTTCGATTTTCATCCCACTGTGCTGCGGCTCGCGTGAAATTATGCAACGCGTCACTCTAACAGCTGTAACTTTTTTTCGTGGAAAAACGTGGAAAAGTTACTTGGCATACAAAAACTAGTAACTTCATCGAATCAGAGCGCGATCTCGTGAAACAAAAAACGTAGCTCCAATTGAATTAAGAAAAAAAGTTCATTTAAGGGAAGTGCAGTGTCATACTTAATAATAATGGGAGTAAACAAATATAAGTTGTAGCGAAAATTCAATCACATATTGTACATACCTTCGCGATCAATATCCATTTTGAAGCACTCAAATCGGACACTTAGTTACCAAAATATTAACGTTCAAAGTTTACGTATTATAAACGTTGCCTGAGCGTCACACCTGCACGTGGTCGAGGGCTAACTTTGAAATGACGCAGAGGGTCAGGTATACAACCCATCGACTCATCTCTTACAGATTTATATGCCCCAAAGTCCCCTCTATCAAACTATGATGAAATAAAATGAAAATTGAAACCTTCGATTTTCGACTTTTGGCCAGCGAAACAGGCCATTCGCCCCACTGTGGGACGGCCCGATTTTTCTTGCCTCACTTTCGATCTCAATCTATGATGAGATCAAGCTCGGTGTGCTCGATCGAAACACTAATGGGAAAAATATTTTTTGGTATCTTGCCTACTTTTGGTGGGTAAGTAGCATCCTAAATAAAATCACCTTTCCTTCTCCCCACTTGTGGAAGCATAACAAGTGTGTTAAATTACTCAATCTACATACTTGAGTTTTTCCGATCTGTTGTTAATTTTGTAATATATTTTTGTAAATTTCTGCTTTATGCTAAAAGGTGACTAATTTCAAGTTTAACCTTGCTTCATCGTAATTTGAACAATTTTCGCCGGAATTTGTTTTTATTTATTTATGCATTTATATTTGTGATGCATTCGCATTAATAAATTCCCTTTTTTGTTTATTAGTAATGAAGAATATTAATTTTTCATCACACGTGCGGGGAAACTACTGTGATTCCGCACGGGTTTGCGTGTGGAAACTGCCCGATTGTCCACTGTGAAATCTGTTGGCCATAACCCACTGGTAATTTTAAAGAACGCACGCGAGACTTAGAATAACGCACGGGTACCTGAAATGGAAATGCACTCAGAATATTTCATCAAGAAATCCCATTTTTTTTTTATATATTCGCACGTGTTAAACATCCTTTTAATGCTTTTCGTTCGTAATGGTCGCTCCATTAACGCAATGAGAAGGAGTGAGTACATGTCCCATCACTAATCACTGGACAGGAGTATGCATTTCTCGCTTGCACTTGCAGGAGCAATGAGGAACTCCAGAAATATTTCTCGCTTGCACTAGCAATAGCAATGAGGAGCTCTAGAAATCTACCTGAGGAGCACTCGGCAGTCAAAAGAGCCGAGTTTGCCCGGCTCTGCCTTAGATATCATAAAAACCTTTCCTTATATAATACTTTTCTCGCTTCGCTCGTGCGTCTAACACTGCCATCGTGGGCAATCGGCTAGTTTCCACCCTAGTTGCACAAAATACTATTAAAATCTTTCACTGGAACTTCAAAATTAAGCAAGACTAAAATTTCAAACGTCCATGAAAAGAAAGTGATAACAGAAGCTTTTAAGAGTTGCTGATTTGAATTCTGTTATAATAAAGATTGGGAATTATAAGCTGTCATAACTTATGCCATATTATGATATATGGGGACCACTTAATAAACTGCATGAAATCATTATGACATTTTCATTTTTGGATTGTCAGGAAGATGGCAAATGCATGCTTGCTCTGAAACATTTACCACTTAAAGTTTCGGCAGTACTTATTTTCTTGGTCCGTGCGCTCGTGTCGATCTGTGCGTGCCCGTGCCACGTCCGTGTATGTGTGTGCCGTATGCCCTGAAATGCATCGTTCATCAACACAAAGGGCATTTCAGTCCGCAGATATTTTGTAAAAAGTAAATAGTCAGTCCGTAGACATTTTGTAAAAGGCAAATTTTGCTTTTACGTGTTGATTTATGGCGATGTGCGATGCATTTCGCGGTGTTCGACACACACATACACGCACCACCGCCGTCCGTGTATCGTATGGCGCTGGGGCGCAAGAGTCGGCATGAGCGCACGGCCAAGGTAAATAAGCACTTCCTGGAGTTTCACATAAATATCTTACGGCCAATATTTTTTCACACACTAAATTATTTATGTAACTGAACAAGTTATAAATGTAACAGGACAGATTATAAAACCGTAAACAAAAATATGTACTCCATTAATTCATCTTTAAAAAATAGGTTTAAATCGAATAAAAAATGATTTTGTTAATTGTGAAAATTCGTACAAAATAAAAAAAACACTCGTTGCTTGATGTAATGTTCTTAAAATAAGAAGGATTAAATAAAAATATTTAATATCACTAAAATTATAAAAACGAAAGAGTTACATACGAATTATCCCATATTAATACGAAAAATTTGTATTTCATTTTGTTTACTCATACCTGAAGAGAGTAATTACTTCTTTGCGATGAAACCGTCTTCGACGATGGAGTTGGAAGTTTCTTCAAAATAATAAATTCGTTAGCACATTCATTAACGAAAATTAATATTATTATATTTTAGTAATATATACCTGGATACTCATACGAAGGCGTGATGTATTAGTTGTTGCAACACTATTTAAGGTTCCAACTGAAGTCAAAGATTCGCGAGAACCCGTTTTAGAAAAACGTGATTTCTTGACAGTAGGAGAAAGGGATACTTTTGCAATCGGAACAAATATGCCGTGTTTGGGAGGGCACTCAAAATACCTTAGAGGTTTATTAGTTGTATGAATTAGTACTCTTATATTATATTATATATATTAATTAATACCTGGTATCGTCAACTGACCCATCATTCTTTCCAGTAGGGTCATCTAATTGTACACCACACCAGTTACCTTCAGCAAATTTAGTCTCGCCAATATATTTCAAAATTCCGGGACGGCTTCCGAATCCTGATGATACTATTACCCGATCTCCAACTGTTATTCCGAATTCTTAAGAAAATTAAATGTTTGATTTGCAAATGTTTTTTTTTTCTGTTAGATATAATTACATACTTCCCACATTTTTATTTGAATGACTTCTAATACTCGAAGTTGGGGAAACTGTTTTCGAACGTTCAGGAGAAAAACCATATCTTGCAATGCTTTCCGGTGACATTTGCTTAGGAGATGTCATTTCTGATAAGGGCTGTTGAGTCAAACGTGTTAATCTCGAAAAAATGCCCCTTTTGGGTTCACATTGAAAATATCGTTTCCCAGCAACGCAGCCATCATTTTTACCTGAAATATTGGTTACTAAAGCCAAAAAAGGATTTTCCATATATGTACCATTTGGTTCATCTAATACAATGCCCGCCCATTCTCCTGGTGCAAAATGAGTTTCTCCAATATAGACGATTTGGCCTGGTTTTATACCACCAACCCATACACGCTGTCCGATAATAAAGCTATCAGTATCGGATGTCAAAATAGCTCCATGATCTAAAAAAGAAATATATATTAACTAATGCACACTTTCTTTCGAATATACTCGTATATATATGTATATTCACATGCTATTGAAAGTCAATATAAGAATTAAGTAAAATATTAAATCCAATTTGGTTTAATAGTGTGACCCATTCGAGGGGATCTGCTTCTCATTGAGCCACAGTTTAAGTTAAGTTTAAGAACACGAAAGTATGCAAGCTGATTTTGTTGTGCTTGCAAACATATTCAAATCTCGCACCCCATTGCCAAAAGTGATCCATGCCCTCTGTAAAAGTGCCTCCACCACCAATGTGATATCCCCCGATCAAAAATGGTGCAGCCGGGCAACCCTCATAAAGTACTGTCGTATACATATTGCAAAATCATGGCCTAAGGCTCACCTGTGGGATTACCCCTCCCACAAGGATAACTTCCCCCCCTATTTTAAGTCTCCACCAAGAAAAAACCTCAATCATCTAGCGTGGTATACAATTTGAAAATATTCACTCTATCGTAGGCTGTCTAGATCGAGCGTCGCCATCCCTAGACATTTATAATTCACCTTTAATTCAGCGATCTTTTATCTGACCACCCCCAGACACGCCTCAGATGATCCATGCTTTCGGAAAGCAAAAGTCCCCTCCGGGAGCACCCTCTCGCTCACCCGGACTTGATGAAAAAATTAATAATTTTGAGAAAAATATTAATAAGTAAGATTGGCCTGTAACTACGCAGGCAATTGGAGTCCTTCCCTGGTTTCAGGATAGGGGCACCTTTTATGGCCAACCACTTAGAAGGAATCTTTTCTGTGCCACAGGTATCCTCAAGAAAAACAATCAACGATGATTTGACAGGTTCTGACATGCACTTACTCTAAAATAACTTCAAGGAGAAGTACAGGCTGAAGATGAAAGTTATGAACCGAATGAATTTGGGTAAGTTGACTGGGAATATAAAAAGGCGGTCTTTCACCCTTGCGCCGCGGCCTGCGAGGATCGCCTCGTTTAGACGATGATACTCAATTATATACTCGAATTAGACGAAGCGGATTGTGCAGCATCAACAGCAACGGCTGGGGTCGGAGATACAACGGACAGATCCTGAGTAAAAACATGCTGATGAATCAAGTTAGGCGAAGTAACATAATCTGCGTATCATCCTCAACTTCAACATCAATAGCACCAGTCCCAGATCTCTCTTTTAACCAGAGGAGGCGATGTAGAAGGCGATGCACTCGAGCCATAGAGCCCTACACTTGACTGGCGCATAGAAAGCGATCCAATGCCTGCAACAATAGTCCCCATGAGCTTCAATTTAGCCGTCGCCGCCGCAGACCAGCAGCCCAGGTCATTCCATACCTGCAAATTATACACACGGAAAACGCGGAGTGCAATTCTTCTATGGTACTAAGGCTTTACAGGTTGCATGTAAAAACTGTTTGCAGATTCCATCGCACTCGATCAATACTCCAGCAATTTTGCCAATGCATGCCTTGCAGATGTTCATTATCGACAGATGAGACAAATACACATAAACAAATAAGCAAATACATAACCCGACGGCAATAAGTAGAATAAATAAATATAAAATGGACAATCAAAATAGCTTAATTAAAAGCAACGTTCATCACATTTTTATTGTTTATTATTGTCAGATATTTTGAATTATGATGGCCGCCAATCCCTCTTTTTCTAAAGTTATATAGCCTATGACACGAGATTAATACGAATTTAACGACCCCTTATTTATACAAATTGATTATTCTCGTGGGACTCTATAGTACAGTCAATCTGTCGAAAAATGAATAGTTTGAGTGAAAAAATTACAATAGTCGGAAATGTTGTTTTATTCCTTGAAGAATAATGTACTTAAGCTACCTTCGCGATGCGCACGTGCTACTTTGGTGCGTATTTTGAAAACTCAAAAAAAACTTCCAAAAAAATTTTGGAATGCGTTTTTCTCGGAACGTGTGCATTTAACGGGAAAATTTTTCAAACAAAAAAAGTAGAGGACGTTGCGATCTACAATTATAATAATATCATTGAAGCAATGCTGTACAGCAAGAAATGCGCACGGTAGGTGGCGCTGAAGTTTCCAAAAAAGGGTTTTTCCACTTTTTCGCCATGAAAATATTATTTTATCGCAAAAATGTAAATGCAAAACTTGTTCCTTACATTATTATCAACAACTTTTATTTAAACATTTTTTTCATAGAACTTACGGTTTTCAAGTTACAGTGCAATATAGCGTTGCGTATACAGCACCGTGCTGTTAACGGTAATTTCGTCGGTCCTACTGTGACTTTCTCCGGCGTCAATTTTTTCCAAATTTTCAAAGTGTCAATTAAACAATAACAATTAAAAGTTGGTATCTTGTTTGTATAAAACTATTACTACAAAATTTACTAAATTTTTTTGGAAACTTCAGCGCCACCTACCGTGCGCATTTCTTGCTGTACAGCATTGCTTCAATGACATTAATTGTAGATCGCAAAGTCCTCTACTTTTTTTGTTTGAAAAATTTTCCCTTAAAATGCACACGTTCCGAGAAAAACGCATTCCAAAATTTTGTTGGAAGTTTTTTTGAGTTTTCAAAAAAAACGCACCAAAGTAGCACGTGCCCATCGCGAAGGTAGCTTAAGTACATTATTCTTCAACGAATAAAACAACATTTCCGACTATTGTAATTTTTTCATCACTCCATTGACAGATTGACTGTACTACTAGGCCGTAACATCCGGACAAATATACATACATACATACGTAGACTGATAAACACTTTCTGGGTAAAAACACGTCCACAATGCTATACCGCATTCCACAACTAGATTTCCCCTCTTCTTTTGCTGTTTTATTTCCCCTATTACCTTCATGGAGGATTCCACCGGTATTGGGGGCACACCCTGTATAAATGTATGTATATATATTTATTAAGGTCAAAATATGTTAAACTTTATTAGAATGCAGGAGGGTGGAAGGCCCATATGATATGGTGAATGGGGTTGGGTACTTCGCAATTGAATTAAAACAAAATCCATGTTTTTTTCTATTCGAATCACGCTCTGGAGCGCTTTAACATGAACGAGCACAACAACATCTTGATCCACATATCAGCCATATACCTACATATATCCGGCTCTGGATCAAACATCCGAAAGAATAGTTAATATTTACGAGTGAATTTAGATTTCAAATGTACAAATTGGGAAAGATGAATGTTTTTTCAATATACTTAGGTACTATTTCAGCCAAAACTATGGTCACTATTGTTTTCTCCTGTACAATATTTAAAAAAAAAGTTGATTTTTAAAATATATTGATGGGACTGATGATGTTCACTCTCCGTTGCAACACAAAGCTGCTTCAAAGTGTAAATACCTAATTTCCTGTGTAGGATACAATTTGATAATTTTTATGCATTATACTTCATTTTTTCCAATTTATACGTGTACATTTTTGATGCGAAAATATTACTTTACTGTACTTACTGTATGCAATTTATGGATTAATGTCTTCAATTTTTCCAAAACAAAATAAAAAATCGTACGCGAACAGAAGTTAGATAAAATGTAGGTATTATTATTATCTGTAAAAACTACACCGCTTTTATAATCAACGCATACTTACCAAAACTACGCCTTTGTCCGGTAGCTTCCCAGTATAAGTCTGTCCTTATCGATCCATCTTCAACACAAAAGCAACATATGTTTACACACATATACAAAGGAGGGGTTCGAAAACACATGTGGCATAAATTTTAAAAACAATACTCACTAGATAGCTTTCTTTCGTCATTCATATTATAATATTTGAAAATCTCGGTATGTTTTCGCGACGTTTATTTTTGATCCTTCATGTTTGCGTTAAAGTAGGCGAAAAAATAAAATAGCAAATTTATATTAAGCATTTTATAGACACAGAAGCGTAATGTATTATACAATAATATCATCATTAAAAACAAAATAATGCTTTATCTATATAAACACGATAAATAGAAGCCTAATTAAACAGATTAACAATATCGATGTATACTTGGTAATTTCCTCTCTTCCTTCTTTTCTGAATCTTCCGGTTCATTAGTTGCATATGTATGTATACCTTTAAGCCACTGTTTTTCAAACAAAACTTGCTATGTAATTTAATGCATATACTTTAATTGAATAGACACATATTTTTACGCAACATCAAAAGTTTTTCAAGTAGTAGAAGTTATTAATGACCAGTTAAAAACTCTTAAATTTTTTGGGTTACTATCTATATGTCAATTTCAAACAATTTTTATGATATTTTTAGTTAACCATTCGATTTTCATACCATAAAAGATGCAGAAAAGGCAAGGCAGGAAGTGTTAACTTCTAATCGCATGAAATTTGAATACAATAATTTGACCGTTTTTTCGTTAAAACTTGATGAGCAATAACTAATGGGACAATTAAAACAAAAGTGAAAATTTAATGAAGACAAAAGTGAAAAAACTAGTTATCGAGCTATTTCTCTAGTATCATCACGCAACGATGCGATGGAATTACTATTTTAATTTAACGACCAAAGACGATACCTACTTTTTTACGTTTAGAGGACTTCAAACCCACTTCTAGAGAATCTTATTTCGTTGGAACTTTACCAAACTTGTCAACTATGAAATCTGGTTCACAGTATCTCAATATATACAAACATTTTCTCCAAGGGTGTTTTTACACTTAACGCTGCCGCTAAATGCCTGTGCTCGCTTGCGATCGAGTGTTCGAATTGAAATCGATTAATCGCTTGCGATACATTTTTAACATTTCATTTAAAAGTTTTAAAATTTTAAGAATGGCTCTTGCTTTGGTTGAATGGTATTTTTTATTGGATAGCTCAGCAGTTAGACTTAAAATTTTAAGACGATATGTTACCATTTCGCTATACCACTCAATTCGAGGCGTCCTAGGGACCGTTCAACCTATTTTGGTGGAGTCTTTACTGAAGGGCACGGTATTTTGTCGTTCATGGTTTAGAAGACTATAGATTTTATCCCGGGACTATTTTGGATTTTTACGGAAATTTGAAGAACATCTCCGCCCATAAAACAGTTTCATTAGTTCACTAGTAACACTCTTACCGCGAATGAATTCAGATACATTTGAAACAGTGTTTTACAGTTTCATACATCCGATCAAACGAGAGCAAAACAAGAGATTAATTTTTATTTCCGGAATCTGCTAAACAGACATTTTTTAATGCTTCCGAATGAGTACTTTAAATGTTTACGTCTTCAAACACATTCAGTTAACTATTCTACACCCATTTCGCCGAAAAGGTTGTTCACAAGTAGGCCAAAAAACAAACCGGAATGTTCTCTCGCGTTTTGGGCGCTCTAGGACTCGTCGCATTGCTTGGTAGTAGTGCTTAGTGTTAACAGTTCTATAAAAACAATGTGTTTGATTTGGCAGCGAGAGATAGCACCTGGCAGCATTTGGTAGCATCGCTCGTGGCAGCGCTAAGCTTAAACACACCCTAATCGTAAAACCAAATTTCATTGATGGCCGGCGCCAAAAATTTTTGCTTTGTTTGTGTTTTCTTTAAGCATGGGCATCAGGCCCATAGTAGCATTTACTGTTTCCATGCTGAATTAACTCAGGTTTAAGTCGAGTAAGAGTCCATGGAAACTAGAGTTGAATGGAGTTTCGTTAGATCTAACTAAACTCCACGAAAGAGGCTGCGTTTTGCTGAATTACGAAGGCGTGTTCGTAGATTATTTAGTTTTGTATTCAAAATAGCATCCGGTCGAGTTGTTTCGACAGAGGAAGAACTTCAGTCCTTATTAATTTTTTAAATTTTCGTATATAACTCCATTTTTACTGCTGGATATGTCAAATTAAATCAGGTGTATAGAAACCTACAGGGTTACCCTCATTTCCTTGAAACTCAACGAAAACTCAACCTATCTAATTGCTCCTAATTGTGAAAATAAAATTGCAAGGCAGAGTTATATCATGATGACAGCCTACAGAGCTCCGAGCGAAAATAATTCGGACTTCATTGAATTTCTTAACGCGCTGTTTGAAGAACACACAAATATACTGTACAAACATAAACTTGTTGGACGTAATTTTCTGTCGTCAGAATACAAAGACATCATAGCAATGAATGGGCGAGTTATCAAAGACCCTTATATTGATCATGTAACCTCTGGACTTACACATACTAACATAAAAATTGATCTTATTGACGCCCCGATCTCGGACCATAAAATGATTAAAATAGAAACTGACCTTTAAACCCCTCCTAAAGCGCCTAGCGAAAAACTAACCAGGAAAATCACTGACCTAGTTTTAGATTTGTAAGCACATCAACGGTCAAATAAACATTCGAAAAACTAATTAACTTTATTGTATTAGCAAAACAGCAGAGCACCCGAACGATCACATACAGAGCAATGGCAAAAGGTTGGATAACTATTAAAATATTAAAAGACATAACCCGGAACTTGCTACGACTAAAGAAGGAAGCGTCAAATATTGAAAAGAGAGCCTATAAAAAACAAAAATATTATGTCCAAAACCTTATAAAAAAAAAACAGGAAATCACATGTAGAGAAGACTACCATAAAGAATAATGGGATCCAAGGAAGCTATGGAAAGTTATTCATGACGAGATGAAGAAGAAAGGTACTCGTAATTGTAACTTCTGCTCAGACATCAACTAATACAAAGGGAACCGGACAAATGCATTTATTTATTGCAAAATGCACTTTTTGCAACGATACATTACATAGGAGAATAGGATATTTGCAATTTGAATCGCTTTTCACGTGAATCGGATCTCGAAATAGCTCCCACCATCATAATCTCTAGATGTCTTTCTCGGTAATACTACACTTGAGAGAATGAAATCAGCAAAATACTTGGGTGTTATCCTTGATGGCAGGCTCTTGTGGTAAAAACATATCACACTTATTCGCCAAAAGGCCATGCCACTTGTAGGAGTGCTACGAAAGTGCAAGAACTTCGATCAAAATACTTATCACCGACTCATTCATCGTTCCCTTGGTGAACTACGCAATCAATACCTGGTCGCATGCACAAAGTCCCTCCTATGCACTGTAAACAGAGTATTATCGAAAGTAAATAACAAAAACTGAATTTGGTCTCTCATGGGACACCCCTACAACTGAAATGGATTTCCGAGCGAGAATTACTCGCAAATTAAATTTTAACTATATTTATTTATTTATTTATGCCCTCCTAGCTGCTCTTATCCCAGCCCGGCTGTCTGAGTAGCTTCAAATGTAACTTGGTGCAATAATTAAATTGTATATACGCGCTAAGATATAATGTTATTATATATTATTTTACAAAATGAATCAGAAATAAATTGAAATTTTTAAATTCAATTGAAAGAAAAAAAAATCCAACCCTGCTCATGGAAACACAGTATATAACTCTCAGCTGTTAAGTGTGTATATGGCTGGTAACTCTTATGTAAGTCATCCGATTTCGATGAAATTTATAGCAATGTTTGTCTACATTATATTCGCTCCTTTAGTGAACCTCTATTAAAGTTTCTTCAACAACCACAGCAAACCAAAAAAAACGCCAAAGTACCAGTATGCCTTTAGAGTAACAAAGTCCCTTAATTTTTTTAAAAATTTTTACAGATATTTATCACAATCATCATCATTTAGCTGGATATAGGATATAATTGATATGTATTTGAAATTCCGCTAAAAGGATATTAAATAGCTATTTTTTCTGCAAAAAATGTTATACAACTTAAAATTGTACTAAAAAATATTTAGTAGAATATTACAACTTTTCCCTGAACAAAACATTTAATCATTAGATATGTTTCACACAAAAAATACCCAATTTAATAGACTCTTTTAAATTACCGTTTAAATACAAATTGAAAATTACAAAATTGAATGAGCAAATTGTTTTTATGTTTTATAAGCAGATTCTAGAAAAAATTGGTAAACCACATGACACACCAAAGTCATTTAATAAAAATTCACGCAAAATAAACATAAAAAAACAAGGTGATCTAAAGTGAACTATTTTGCCTTATGTCATCAAGAATCACCTAATATGGCAGTTACTCTGCCCACTATCGAAAGCTTAATAGCTCACAGTAAAAACTTCTAAACAACACTACAAAAGTCGTTCTTTCTTCTTTGGCTTACTTTCACATTTGTCTAGAAAAGCAGCACGTGTAATAATATATTAATTTACACATATATATACAATTAGACGTCATTTGAAAGGTTAAAAATAATTGAATAACGATTATCTACCAAAATGAATTACCTAAGCTAAAGCCGTATTCATTAAATATTATGAAAATTTCCTTACTACTTGAAATGTCAAGCTGTGAATCACAAGATAAACTGTGCTGGCTTGTTCTGCTGGCTAAAACAAGAACTTCTCAGACCTAACTAGTCATGAGTGCCTTTCCATGTTGACTTCTCAATACGCGGCCACATATGTATGGATACATGGCGAGTCTTTTTAGCTGTAAGAAATATAACAATGCCTTAAAGTATACCTAATGAACAAATCATAACAGTAGAAATGAAAACAAGTTTGTTCATTTTACTGCGACTTAAATATCAGCAGATTCGTCTCATTCATTCGATCATTTGGTAATATGTAGGTCATAATAAAATTTTCTGCTTCAGATTAATGAGTGTAAGGAATTCAAAAAAATAGGTACTTTTTTTAGTGGATTTTTTTTACTTTTTAGTGCATTTAAATTATTATTAGAAGTTACAGAAGTTATACAGTGGCTCACAGAAGTATCCGGCCACCTCTATTAGACAGGAAAATTAATCGTACACATTGGGTTTTAAGTAAAAAAAGAACAAATATAAAATATTTTTACTTTCATAAATTCCAGTAGTATCTAATCGAATACACATATTTAAAAAAACTAAATATACTTCAGAAAAAACTTATCATTTCTTTTTCAACATGCAAAAAAAAGAGCACAAAAGTATCCGGCCACTTACAATATATTATTAAAATGCAACCTATTCTCTATAATTAATATTTGGTTGGGTAACCTTTACTTTTTAAAACAGCTCGCAATCTGTCAGGCATAGAATGCACAAGTTTTTTTGTTAATTCTGGGCTTATTTTTCCCCACTCCTCTAGCAAATGTTGCTTCAGCATTTCTTTATTAGAGATTTGGTGTTTACTCAAAGAAGTTTTTAATACAGCCCATAAATGTTCAATGGGATTCATGTCCGGCGACTGTGGAGGAGTCCCTAGTTGTTTTGGCACATTATATAAAACCCATTCTTTAGCTTTCCTAGCACAATGCTTAGGATCATTGTCTTGCTGGAATATAAAGGTTGTTAATAATCCTAACTTTTCCGCACTAGTTTTTAAATTTCTCTTCAAAATATCAATATAAACATTTTGATTCATTATACCATCAATAAATTCTAAATTACCAACCCCAGCCGCCGACATGCAACCCCACACCATGACAGAACCACCCCCGAACTTAACAGTTGGTTGCAAGTTCTCTTTATTGAATTCGGTTCCAGGCTTCCTCCACATAATTTTCTTCCGGGAAGTGTTGAATATTTCAAATTTAGCCTCATCACTAAAAATAACACTGTCCCAAAATGATAACGGTTCATTTATGTGTTTATTAGCGAACTGAAGCCGTTTTCCTCGATTGACTTTATTTACCCACGGTTTCTTCCTTGCGACTCGGCCATGGTATACTGATTTTCTAATAGTACGACGCACAGTCTCGACACTTAATGATTTTCCCGTACTCTCATGAACCCCTGCACATATTTCTCTTGCACTAGTTCGCGGATTTGTCTTAACCACATTTAAAATTTTCCGTTCTTCACGTTCAGTTAATATTTTATGTCGTCCTGTTCTCTGTTTATTCACCAATATATTGTTTTTTTCATATTTATTAATAATGTCTTGCACTGTACTACGTGGTATTTTTATCTCTGTTGCGATTTTCCGTTGAGAATAATCTTTTTCTTTTAATGAAATTATTAATTTTGAAAAGCGAACAATTAATGAGGAATGCAACTCTCCACGTATAACGATATATTTGCAAACGTCCAACGAAAACAATTCGGGGAAGTCCCAGTTTGCTACGATAAAATCACTTAATGGACGGATACTTTTGTGTGCTTTCTTTAGGAGTTCAAACGGTTGTGCGCGTTTTTCTGATAATTAGGTCATTTTCCCTGATTTGCGTATATAGTATTATTAAAGCCACTAGTGCAAGCTTACAATTAAAAAATATTAAAAATTTCTCCTTTATTGAAATTTAGCTAAAATACATGAAATTTATTGAATGAGTAAGATGGCCGGATACTTTTGTGAGTCACTGTATGTTGCAAAATAAGGTACTTAAAGTTTATACATACCTATTGTACTTTTTTCCCCCAAAATTGACAATTCAAGAAATTTTGAGGAAGGAAAATACATATATGTACATATGTTATGTACGTATGTTTGTAGAATACCAAAACTTAGTCTACATACATCATCCATCGGTTCTGGGTTATGATTAGACTGCGGATTATATGCAATTTAATGAAATACACATATGTATATGTGTGTATATATGTACATAAATAACATTTGAACGGAAACTATTCTTTAAGTCGGTTAAGACCAGTTGATTTTGACAACATGCTGCGTACTTTTTTTAGTGGATTTTTTCTACTTTTTAGTGCATTTAAATTATTATTAGAAGTTACAGAAGTTATACATATGTTGCAAAATAAGGTACTTAAAGTTTATACATACCTATTGTACTTTTTTCCCCCAAAATTGACAATTCAAGAAATTTTGAGAAAGGAAAATACATATATGTACATATGTTATGTACGTATGTTTGTAGAATACCAAAACTTAGTCTACATACATCATCCATCGGTTCTGGGTTATGAATGTTATGATTCATAACCCAGAACCGATTGATACCTCGGAAAGAGATGATAAGGAAGATAAATTATAAAAGTGACGAATTTTTTTTTCTGTGGCATTTATTGTGATACAAAATGTTTCTTCTCTAACGCAACATAGGCCACTTTTTCGGAATTTAGTAATCTTTATGAGCTTTGAAGTGAAACATTAATTTTGAAAGGGTCATATCTACTTAGAAAAGTCGGAAACATCGATTTGTAGGTTTTGGAAGCTCAGCGTTGCAGGAATGCTTTCTGAAAATGTCATGTCAATAGGACAAAAATTGACAAAGTTATGCACGTTTGAATGTAGCAATCGCCCTGCGAGCACATAGCGTGCCGCAAACTTTAAACGCGTTTTTCTCGAAACGAATTTTTCCAGAAAGTCCCGAGCGGTGTTGTACACGATATCCCGAGAACCGTTAAAGCAACTGAATCGGTCACGCAAAAAACACATATGTAAGTCCTGAAATTAAAATTTGTCAAGAATCAATAAAAACTATGCAACATACATACAAATACGCGAATTTTCAAGAGCTTTTTTGGGTTATTATAGCATATTTGCGGGACCACAGTCCCGGTAATTGTGGGAGATATCACGTACCCGGTGATGAGAAGGCTCCACCCCCGTTCTGCTCAAACTGCAGAATAGAGAAGCACACAGCGAATTTCAGGGGCTGCCCCAGGTACCTGAAAGTTCTTGAGAGTCGCAGAATTAGGGAGGAAAAGAAGGAAGAATCAAGGGTAAATAATAGAAATTGTATAGTTCTCTGAATAGAGGGGTTGATGGTGGCATATCATATGTGGATTGCGTGAAAGGTTTTAATGGTGACTGATCTTCTGCAGGGGTCTCATTTTTCTTTAGCTTGTCGAACGAGCTGGTATTAGGCTGCGAACGCTTTTAGGTAAGATTTGCGGATTCCTGCAGCAGTATAATGCTGCGAAGAATGGCCCTGAACAGAAGGCCTTGTATTTGAAATTTTGCTGTAACATCTATAATGAGGTAGTGGGGGTTCGAGTGTAGTCCGTTAGAATTTGAACGATTTTTGGGGGGTGCCTGGACTCGGGGGCTTGTAGCTCTGTTCCTTTATTGTATGCTTATGTGCTGTTTTGTTTGGGCTCTCTTACTTGGGGGGGGGGGGGGGGGGGGGGGGGGGGGGGCAATTCAAACTTCCTCGATATGAGTATCAAATGAAAGGATTTGGCGATCAGAATACAACATACGTGACGGCATTCTAAGCCCAATATGGCGTACGCCCTCAGATAATAATAACAATGTTTATTCAATACACAAGACCGCAGGTCTTATAACGAGTACATTAAATTTCCACATGACTATGGTAAAAAAAAAAGTATAATAATAACAAAAAATATTAAAGTAAAAATGGAAAAGCAACAAATCAGCTGAAATTAGAGAAGCAAGGAATAGAAAACCATGATATATATTAAAAAAAAAAAACGACTGCAAGTACATTTTAGCCTGTTAAAAACAGACAATGGGCATGTACGTATATTATATCCAGGTAGCATTTCGTAGTAAAATTTATGCGTAGTTATCGAGGAATTTATTGAAAGCGCCGACGAGGATGCACAGTGAAGGGTAGGTGGTAAAGAATTCCAAATTCGTGGGATCTGAATAAAGGAATCGGCAATCTGCCTAGAGAATCGAGGATTTAATATATTCCGGTGCCTCGAGGACCACAAAAATTTAATATGCTCGAAGAAATAGAGTGGTTTACGTGCGTTTATGACGTTGAAAAGAAGATGAGCGCTCTGCGGTTCAAGTAGGATCCAAGTGATCCTGGATTAAAAATTTCTCAGTGAAGAGACGTGGTTAAATCTTACCCATTTCTCTGGGGATGACAATTACAGCGTTCAAAGCTGGATACGCGAATTTGAACACGTCGCTCAAATCTTCAATTGGAGTTCTTTGTGGAAGTATGTCTTTGCTCGACAATCATGCGAGGTACAGCGAAATTGGTAGTACGAAGCAATGATATCAGGTCCTGGGAAGAAATTCATTGAAAGCTTTCAAAACGGGAAAAAAGAGCTATTTTACATGAGTAGTTAAGAAGTCGTCGGAAAAGAAACGACGAAACTTATCAGTAATATCATCTTGCTATAAGGGAACTGGGCAGAACGAGTAATCTTGAAGACGCTTCTATCATGCAATATATCATATCATAGATGGCATCAGTGAGCCATGTTGTATGAGATTGCATAAAGAAACTTTCTGCCTATTCTTTTTTCGCATCGTTCAACGTTCTACATAGTTTAAAAAAAACGTATTTTTATCAATTCAAACCGAAATTATGAACGTTTAAAGGGGTAGAGGAAGAGCAGGCGTAACCTAACCCTGGTAGGACCGTTACGGTAAAGAAGGTGGGGGGGGGGGGGGGCTTCGGAGTGACCACTGAGGGTTAAACTAGGTATTGTATTTTATAGTAAGAGAATCAATCATTACAGGCACACCAATTAGGTGGCATTACAGGCACACCAATTTGGGGCTTCGGAGTGACCACTAAGGGTTAAACTAGGTATTGTATTTTATAGTAAGAGAATCAATCATTACAGGCACACCAATTAGGTGATCTGACACTCAAATCTTTTAGCCTGTTCGAAACGTGACCCAGAAATAAGTTAGTTAGTTAATGCTTTAGCCGTGAGTACATGTTCCCACTAGAACTCACAATTAATATCTCATCTAAATTATGTACTCACGTTTCAATTCCAGCGATGGAAGTGAAGGTTTTCGATCTGTGTGAAGTAGACAAGGTCGACCTATCCGCGAAGGCAATGCTATTCCGGATGATCTCGATGGTGATTGTTGCATACACTTTTCTTCAGATATTTGCATGGGACAAGCATGTGTTTGTTCGTCCATCAGTGTTAATACTGTTTGTGGATATTAGAAACCTAGGTAAATAAAAATAAATTAAACAATTATAATTTATTATATAACTCAGTGTCAAAGCTATAATTATACCTCTGGTCGCTGTTCTAGTTCCTTAGTTATAGAAAATTATAAAGCAATTAATAAAAATGAGTTTCACTTGATGATAAGTGTTAGGATTTGGGAATAGGACGGGAAAAAGAAACGCGACAATACTATACAGGCTCAGCCATTTTATTCACTTTTATAAAATGATAGCGCGTTCACTCTGCTCGGCTGACAGTACATGAATGAATAATAAAAGAAAACAATGGCGTCCATCCGCCTTGCCCAAAAGGGAACACCCTACAGCTCGCTGCGCCAACATCGGCAAGAAGCCGAACATACGGGCGTAACTTGCCATTTCTAACACTCTCCCTCAAGTTGCGTCCTGAGGTCAACAAGAGGATGCAATCCGACACCGGACATGCACTTGACGTGTTTCGGACCTGGTAAACTCTTCGTAAGTCCATCTGCAACCATTTCCTCTGTTGGTAAATACACGAGTCGAACGGGGTGAGACTGTAGGACCTCGCGTATAAAATGATGCCTGACATCTATGTGTTTTGACTTCGAATGAAATATCGGATTCTCTGCTAATTTTCCAGCGCTCTGATTGTCATTAAAGATTGTCGTGTTGACTAGCGCCGGAAATCCCAACTCTCCAAGAAAACCCATGATGTGTAGAGCCTCCCTTGCAGCACCAGTAACCGCCATGTACTCAGCTTCCGTCGACGAGAGCGCCACTGTACGCTGTTTCCTGGACTCCCACGATATGGCAGCTCCGCCGAGAATGAAGACGAAACCCGTGTAGGACCGACGATCGACGGTACAATTTGCCCAATCGGCGTCGACGAAACATTTCAGAGACTCGTCGCTCCTTCTAAAGGTCAGCCCCAGATTCGATGTCCCCTTTAAATATCGGAGGACACGTTTTGCAGCCATCCAATGCTCTTGTTTAGGACAACTGTTGAATTGGCTAAGCATACTGACCGCATATGCTACGTCTGGCCGTGTTCCTATCGCCGCATACATAAGTGCGCAAATCAACTCCCTATATGGAAAAGATTCCCCGCCGACGACGCCATCAGAGTCCTTTGTTAGCTTGACGCCCAATGCCGACGGAGTATTGACCGTTTTGCAATCCGCCATGCCGAATCTCTGCAATAAGTCCCTGACATATCCAGCCTGAGATAACACTATACTCTCCCTGGTTCTTTGAATCTCTATACCTAAACAATATTTAGCCTCGCCAATGTCCTTTATCTTAAATTCTTTGGAAAGCTTTTCCTTGATGAATACTTCTCTTTGGGTGTCATTAGAGAAAATTAAAATGTTATCGACATAAACAAGAAGGAATGTCAACTTTCCCTTGTCGATGTATACATAGGGATCTGCGTTTGCAGGTGTAAGGCCAATGCCACGAAGAACCCTATCAAGTTCGGTGTGCCACTGGCGGCCCGCCTGGCGTAAACCATATAAGGCTTTGTTAAGTTTACATACCTATCTCCAATTTTGATTTTATTTAGCATTGCTTTGGCCTTCCTTGAAATCTCCGTATCTTCCGCGTCCTCAGATAAAATTCTTCTCAATATCTCGCACAACATTTCCGGCTGCTCCAAGAGGACCTCGGTGTCCATTCTGCCATTCAAATATGCAGTTGCTATGTCCAACTGTGATATACGCAAATCAAATTTTGCAGCTAGCGCTGTTAGCAACCTCAGAGAGTCAAGCCGCGCTACCGGCGCAAAGGTTTCATAGAAATCGATCCCGGGGCGCTGTGTAAATCCCTTCGCAACGATACGAGCCTTTCGTCGCTCCAGCTGGCCGTCTGGTCGATATTTATTGCGAAGAACAGTTCGGCACTTTATGACTTTTCCGGTTTTTGGTCTATCAACCAAATCGAAGGTGTTATTTAGGATGAGACTTCTTACCTCATCACAGATCGCGCCCAACCAGTTCTCCTTATCTGGTCCAGAAATTGCGCGTTGAAGTGGGACCTCCGAGGCATTCATTGCCAGGTCGGCATTTTCCCAGCCCAGGAACTCCTCATCGCTCGAGCCACTGGTGTCATCGTGGTCCCGATTTTCGGTCTTTGGAATGCTGTTCTCGGAATTTCCGCGCCTTGTGACGAAATTATATTGTTTGGAGGGACATCCGGGTTCACCAGTTCGGATTTTCCTTGGTCTACCTGGTCCCCGCTTTACCCCATCTGATATTGATGGCAACTCGAGAGCCGGGGTGTCCTCATTGACAACCTGTTTCCGAACGAAATCCCTTTCGCGTTCTATTACAAGGTCATCCTGCTCGACTTTAGCTGGATGCTCATTGAAGAACTGTACATCACGCGTTGTGTGCATTCTTTTCTCAGATGGCACCCAAATTCGATATGCTTTTGACAACGTCGAATATCCGATGAAGATGCCCTTAAGGCCTCGAGACTGAAATTTGTCCTTTGCAGGAGACTTATCCAGGAAATAAACCTGGACACCGAATCTCCTAAAATGTCTCAAGTCGGGACGCCTATCGGTCCATAATCCGAACGGTGTTTTCGTTCCTAAACACCTCGTGACGACTCGGTTTCTTATATGGTTTGCTATGGCGACTGCCTCGCCCCAGAATGATTTTGCCAAACCAGATTCGGCGAGCATAGTTCGCGCAGCCTCAACCAAAGTTCGGTTTTTGCGTTCCGCTATGCCGTTCTGCTGGGGAGTGTGGGGGACCGTCAGCCGACGTCGTATTCCCGATTCCTTCAATATGCGGTCCATAGCCGCGTTACAAAACTCCTTTCCGTTATCGGATTGCAGTGCTCTCATCTTCATTCCTGTTTGGGTTTCAGCAAATTGTTTGTATTCCTGAAACTTTGTTATTACCTCTGATTTTTCACGAAGGAAGTAGACCTCAGTCCATCGGCTGAATTCGTCTGTGAATGTCAAGAAATATCGTGAAGAACCCTGGGACTGCGTTCTCATTGGCCCACAGACATCGGCATGTACAACCTCCAGCAGTCTTGATGCTCCATGACTCCTCCTTGGAAATGGGATGCTTGTGAGTTTCCCGGCAGCGCAAGCCTCACATGATAAGGAACCCACACTGTCGTTAAAGTTCAAACCCGTCGCGGACCCACTACGAATCATGAGCGTCGTGTCTCTCCAATTTAAGTGACCTAATCTTTTGTGCCATTCGCTCGCATCACTTTCGGAATTATTCCCGACGGTATACGCGCTGCTGGATGACTGGCGCACGAAAAACAAATCGCCCTCGCGATCCGCCACGAATTTAACACCACCGGATTGGTCCTTTATGTACGCGCATTTTTCGGTGAATATTACGGTGTGATTATTGTCTACAATTTTGGCAACGGACATTAAATTTGTACGTAAACTTGGCACATGTAGGGCGTTCTGCAATGTGATCGGTCTGTCTTGCTGCCCGTCGGAGATAACCACGCGAACGTTACCTTTTGCAATAACTTGAGCCCGGCCAATCTTACCCCACAGTCAGCTGGAACCTTGTTTGGTTTCTCGATACATTGGGAGTCCCGACACAAATGCGATGTGGCGCCACTGTCGAGGCACCATCTGGAATCACTAACGGCGCCTCCCGAAAAATTGCTCACCTGGCTCGCGCCGTCCGTGACGAAGAGATCGTTCGCGATATTGACACTTTGAGACTCGACTTTTTGCTTTTTGAAACATCTGGAGGTTTCATGACCCCCTTTCCCGCAGAAACCACACTTAATGAACCTTCGTTGAGTCGAAGTGTTGCTTTTATTATGCGTGTACTTTTTGGCGTATTTTTCAGCTGGCGCCCTAGTATATGAATCACGTTGTTTTGCAAACATGGCGCCTGAGTAATCGTCATTATTTTTGTGGTTTTTGGCGCAACTTTCTCCGATAATTTTCCCGATCAAATTTTCGACGTTTGGTAAGGAATCGCGGGACTTAATGGCGCAACAAAAATTAGCGAAGCTACCCGGCAAACTGTGCAGTAACATTATTGTTAAGAGGTCGCCGTTGATGTCGATTGACATTTGCTGCAGCTTATCGACAACTTCCAAAAACTGCGACAAGAATTCCCGCACATCGTCGCCGTCATGCATTTTCAGAGACAATAATTGTTCCAGGAGAGTTGCCTTCCGTGTAGGGCCCTCTGACGCGTATATCGTTTTCAATTTGCACCAAATTTCATGCGATGTTTCACAATTTCGTATATGTTTCAATTGAGGAGCACTTATAGCGAGTATGAGGTCGGATTTGGCCATGTAATCCTCTTGTGACCACTTTTCAATTGATTGTTCAATTGTAGCCCTCGTATCAGCATTCGCTGGTGCGCCCAACTCCGGTTTCGCTTTTTTACCACACACAAATGGCCATGACCCATTTTTGGTTAATAGGGCTTCTACCTGAATTTTCCAGGTGTCGTAATTGTCCTTCGCGAGAAGTTCGATTTTCATAGCATTATATGAATTGGCTTGTGCCATCTTGTATTTGCACGCGCATACTCCGTCAAAAGCGAATGAAGCACGAAACTAAAAATTTTCACGACTGCGTAATGGCGACACTTTCTACCATAGAATTCGTTCGCGATATTATGTGCTTTTAAATTACGTTGTCTGGGCCCATAACCTGTTAGGATTTAGGAATAGGACGGGAAAAAGAAACGCGACAATACAGGCTCAGCCATTTTATTCACTTTTATAAAATGATAGCGCGTTCACTCTGCTCGGCTGACAGTACATGAATGAATAATAAAAGAAAACAATGGCGTCCATCCGCCTTGCCCAAAAGGGAACACCCTACAGCTCGCTGCGCCAACATCGGCAAGAAGCCGAACATAAGGGCGTAACTTGCCATTTCTAACAATAAGATTCTGGGAGGTTGGTCTCAAAGGTCATATAACATAAATGCTAAGCAAGTTTCTAGTCAAGATAACTTTTCACACGTAGAATGCAATTTAAAAGTAAGCCTTGACTAGGAATTCACTTCGTATTCGGACTGCATGATAGAGTCCCTGCACATAGGCCACTTGGCCCATCATGCATACCTGAGAAAGATCTGTCATCCGAATTAATTTCGTTTCCTTTCATGGGTCTCTAGTGTTATTTATTTATTTATTAATATTATTGCGCTCCTCGTAGTGTACCAGCTAGTATGTAAAGGGTTTCCCAATAGGGATGACCTGGTTTTGATAGGTCGTGGCGACCATATTTGTTTACGGTTTTTTGACAGGTCTGTGCAGTTATGTTCAGTAAGGTTTGAGATTTCATCATGACACGTTTCACTTTGATCCAACGCTTAGAAATTGTCCAAAATTATTACGCAAATTCGCATTCACTTGTCTTTTCACACTTTTAATGCGATTTCCTGGGGCTACAGGTGTTTCCGCGCAGAAAGGGCCACCTTCCCGAAAAGCCCTTGATACCAGCTTTCATTTGACACCAAAAAATCGGCATGTTAAATTTGGTCGATTTTTCGAAAATATGGCATACACGTACATTGGCATTTTTTTTGATTCTACCGATTGTGGTGTCAAACGAAAGGGACTGCCCCAACTGCCCCAAAACACAAAAAAATGCAGCCAATACCGGCCTAAACTGCCAGTTCCAGAGGTAAGAAACTGAAAGCCTATTTTATTGCGAACCCTATTAATCGAGGCCCCGCAGCTCTGAAATTTCCCTCTGGCGTAACTTTTTTCACTCTATTGTCCGAAGCCCTATCATGTGTGCTATTGCTCAGGAGAAAAAAGTGGGACCAGGTCGGTCGAATTCGGGATTTGTGATCTTCACATTTTTGGATTGCCCCATAAAAATATTTCTCCTTCCCAAACTGCAATTAGCCGTGACGATATAAAAGAAAAGTGGAACGATCTTGGCACCGAATCTAAAATTATGAGAATAAGAGCGACAGGTGAAGGATCAAATTGTTGGCCATTTTATAAACATTTCCCCTTCGTATTTAGCGGGGAAGTAAAAGTAAGTATATTATGAGAATGTGAACGAAAGTAAACAAAGGAAAAATTAAGGCTTTTGAAACCTAATCCCTTCTAAAATTTTCTGACCAGTGTGAGTATAAAAGACCTTATTCAGTTGAAGGGACAGTTGGCTTCCATTGGTGGGGCATTTGGTCGTTGGATCAGTTTGATTTTTCGGTTTAACGGGCCTGAGGCCTATAGATGCGTTAAAATCCGAAAGAATTATTATAATTATTGCTGGGGCCTCAGACTGATGGAAAAAAGATTACTTGCCTTTAGGAAACAATCTGTACCTTCAGCAGGGCTTACAATTTTTTACATGTACCTGGAGGTAAAGAAATAGAGAGATTTCATTCACACGGTAATTTTGAGCAATATATCCTCAGTAGAAGACATGCACTGTAGGTACATAAATCGAGTGCGCCTGATACATACATAATTGTGTACAGTAACTCTGGCTCAGCTCCACTCCAACACCTACCGGTAATAGTCACAGCGATCGTCACCCCCATGGCATCAGCTGTCCACAGATACTCACTACTCAGATGCTCGGGAGAGAGGTACTCAGCCAATGGATTAGTATATACCTTATAAATGACTCGCTGAGATGTTCAAGTGGACATTCTCCTCTGGACCAGCACTCGAGTCGGTCGGCTGTCAGTGGCCAATGGTGGGAGTTGTTTTCTTCGTTGGTCGCCTGGTGAATGGAAATGTTTTCGAATTTCTCCGGTTTATGGTCTGGTGAAAATTATTTGCAGTGTCCTTGTCAAATGCTCCGCCACCCATCACTGGCTGGAAAGTGCAACGCCGAATTATTTACAATTATTTTGTTTTCACGAATTTGCCTGCATGTGCGGACGGATGGATTCTTTGTTTTTAAATTTTTAGTTGCGGACTCAATTTAATTGAATACTTTCTCCGTTAGAATTTATTTTCAGGTGTCCGTCCCGCTTTGTTTTCCTTTTTTTTTTGCTGCTCTGACTAATTTTTTTTACTCTCCAATTAATTATACGGTTTTGTACGCTTGCAGTGCCTGTATGTGTGTTTGTGTTTTGGGGTTGAAGCTATGCTATTTTTTTTATGCATTTGGTCTGCAGAATACAATTCATTACAAATGAAGGGTATTATTTAAACCAACCAAATGCAAGTAAAATTGTTAAAAATTGGACACAATTCACTTTATTGTTTTCTATTTGTGTTTACGCACCTGCTATCTATTGGTCGGTTTTTTATTTTACGATTGATTTTGTCAAGTTAAGTTAAGTGAAGTGCCGTTGCGTCACGCGGCGCCAGCTCCTGCTAGGAGACATCATTAAGGATTTCAACAAGGCTCTCAACTGCGCCGGACTTCTTTGCAGATGGGTAAGTAAAGACTATCAACTGTGGATTTGGAGTTTACCGTTAAAGATTGACTACTATATAATGATCCAGTTGGATTTGTAGCTTCCTTTTCTGAATTCCTCCCTTTCAATGTTTTACAGGACCACAAAGGGCACTGAACTGCCGTCCCATCTCTGCAAAAGGTGGTAAGTCACTTACAACGTTTCCTTTTCATTTTTGTTTTAGTATGAATTCGGGAGTTGTGGTCTTTTAAGTAAACGAGGAGCCAATTTTTGCAGTTTTTCACAATTTAAATGCGATTTCCTGGGGCTACAGGTTTTTCCGCGCAGAAAGGGCCACCTTCCCGAAAAGCCCTTGACACCAGCTTTCATTTGACACCAAAAAATCGGCATGTTAAATTTGGTCGATTTTTCGAAAAAATGACAAAAAAAACAAAGTGCTTTCAAAATTTAGAGGCATTTCTTATGGGATGAGTCCCCATTATTGTGACATACTTAGACCACTTCACTTATATTTTTATTATCAAAATTCAAAGAAATTTTGATAAGAATTCAAGTAATATAATTAAATGAAATTAGAATCAAACAGCAAACAGATAGGATTATTGCATGATACACATGTTTGCATACTCTGTCTGTCTTTTCTTCTTATAATCACAGACATTACTGTATTTTCTTTTAGATATTAAAGTTTCTGGAAATATATTTGTAGAACCATTGTGAGGTATTAGATATAGATTGAATCGATTCAACAAAAAAATCTTTGTCAATGCCAGAATGACGACTAATATCGTCATCATCTTCATTTTCAAGCCATTCATTTATATACAAAGGAATGCAAGATCTGAAGGTTTGATTCCCGTGCTGCGTTGGTCGGAATCCATGGCATGAAATCATTAAATTGAATTGCAAAAAACTTAGATAAACACTGATATTGGCCTCTCAGGCCTACCAAAATATTTCGAACAATCCCCGTAACGACCTTCCTAATCTATACCTTGCTGCTCACTGACCAAACGAAAAGCACTTCCAATCAACCTAGAGCGAAATGGCAATAGATTTTTGTTTACATGGGGGTCCGTCAAACCCCTATTAGTATTATACTTACTGGTTAAAAATATAAAAAAAGGAGTTTTTCGTGCGCGAATAGTTATTTTACTTGTCCAAATTGTGAAGCGGTGATAACTTTTGGTTGTTAGCACATTTCAAAATTTTCAAAAGTATTTAGTTAATTTTATAGACAATTATTAAATGGAATTTATATAAATATTGCATAAACATAAAATAAATAATAAAACACTTGTTATACAGGTTATGACAAATATTCCACCGACACACAAGCAGCTGACAATTATTTTCGTAAATTATAGTAAAATAACTGTAAAGTGAATGAATTTCAAGCATCACGATATATTTTTGCAAAAAAAAAACATTTTCGCCCTTTGCCATAGTAAGCTGCCATATATGTTATGTACATATTCCACCAGAACCGAACCAGCTAACAGCGATTTTTTGTCGGTATATATCATATTCAAGTAGCAAGCATTTTCAGCCATCATGAAATAACTTTTTTTTTCCACAAAAATTTCGTATCTTTGAACCCCTCCCCCTTCACCTACCAGTTTGCAGCCAACTGACAATCCATTCATTATTCGGCTATACTTCGTCAAATTTATGTTGGTTTCAGCAATCATGAATTGATCAAGTATATATATAGATATATACATATATCTATATATATATGATATAGAAGCTTTCACACGACACGGTGACGGTGCCCCATTCATTTTTGTTTGCGAACGGCACCGTTTAGACGGAAGTCGTCTGTGTGTGAAAAAGTCCTAACGATATGCAGTGTCGTGGTCGTACCATTGTCGTGTTGGCAGTTCTATCATATCCGAGGTTTTTGCATTTGAGAACAGAAAAATAATATAAAAAAACCCACCTCGCATCAATTTCGAGATATTTCCAAAAAAAGTTCCATGTTCGCCGTTTCCGAAATAAAAAACACACGGACATGAACTTAAATTAATTATTACCTATATATTTAATGCACAACTACGTTCCCGTCACGCATTAAGCAATAGGGCCTTTTGGCAAGCACGTTCTCAGTGAGACAACTGAGACAACATTTTGAGCAACCACCTCAGTTGGGTAGGATAATTGGATTAATCAGCTGATTTTGGCATCGAATTTTTCTGGTGTTCGTTTCCACACGGCACGACTAGCCAAGGCACACATTTTCAATGCTAAAATCCTAGGTTTAGAAAGTGTCTTGGCTAGTCGTGTCGTGTTTACCAGAATAAGACCCATTATATATGATTATGCCGATTTTAAGAGGGACTTTCGCTTGGAAAATAAATAAAATAATATTAGAGATTATTCTGAGGGCTGCTCAAGGGCTGTCGCAACACACAACATATAACTGAGACAAATGAGACACAGAAAATCCATCTCAGATGACTCAGTTGCTCAAAGGCTGCGCTCATTTTTGTTGCTCAATGTGAAAGTGAGACGATGTGCGAGAACACGCCGCACAGTGGGCCAAAACGACTTGGTCGCTATCAAAAATCTGTAGCTTTTGTTGTGTTAAAGATATCATAATGAAATTTAGGCTACTTAATTTTGACATTATTACCCCATAACTGCCAACAAAAAATATTTAATTGGTTTACAGGGTGCCGCTAACTAAATCAAAGAAATTTGAAGTACTCCATAAATGAATTATTAATGTTATTTAAAAAGTTTTCACAAAATTTTTAATTTATTCTTTAATTATTTTGTCATCTGCATGATCAATATTTAATAAATAAAAAACGAAATTACAAATTTGTGCAAAACAATAAAAATTTTATATTGGTATTTTCGACGAAAATTTTTTTTTTTCAATTTTCGCAAATCTTTTCCCATTTTCGTTTTCATTATTTTTAACAATATTTTTCTGTGTATTTGAAAAAAAAAAAAAATTATTTCACACCCCCTCTCCTATAAATCCCCTCCCCCATATTCCCCACCGGGGTGCGGGTAGTCTCATATAATCAGGCATCCATTTATAAACCCAACCCCAAAATATCTTTCACCAAATACTTTTCCCACAATAAATAAATTATTTCTTCATTTTCCGTGTCATGGAGCAACATGTCACCTTTATTCACTCTTTTCTTCGAATTTCTTTTCCCACATTCGTTTTTCTAATTTCAATGGCTTTTTGTTTATGCTATTGTACGTATCATTTTATAACCTCTCCCCACTGCACCATACATATGTATATCTTACAAAAATTCGAATAGTCTCACAACTTTCTAATGCATCATTCTTTCATTTATTCCTAATATCCTTTTTTATAATGACTTATAACTTTTTTTCCTGATATACAATCGTGTGTACTTCTATAGATAATTTAATAATAAAGGTCCAGTTAAAATTTGAAGTCAATCGGATGAAAACTGTTCGAGTTCTACTGCTGGCAGATTTTTAAAAGTGGTTCCGAGAAAAACGCGTTAAAAAAAAATATTGAGAGAGTAGCTTCGGACAAATTGGTTTAGAGACATTACAACATTTAAGTACACCTTTCTACAAAGTTTCTTTTGATTCGAGGGATCTTTAGGCATTATTTAAGCCAATAGAAAAAAAAATTGAAAACCCAAAAATTAAGCTGGTAATAACCTCTTAAGTAGCTAAGATTTCCGTTACTTTCACCTACCTGCAACTGATGTTTTTAAACACACACACAATTACAATTCTCCCTTATGTCAGGCAATTATAATAAAACAAATTAGGTGTCATAAAAATCAAAGTCAATAATCATCGTACGTATTTACCTGGATGTTATAAAGAACTAAGCACATACTGAATAGGGCGCATATGCAGAGTAAGTCAAGGTCAGTTAAAAATGTCATAAAACGTAATAATATAACTTCTTTAAATACAAATGATGTCGTTAATCCTAAACGTGCATTAGGAAAACTGTAATTTATTTCCCAAACAAACATTATGCAGCCTTAAAAGTCATAAAATGCCTGCATAAATGGGAACATTGTGTGGAAATATGCACGTGAAAGCAAGGTAGACTTTACTTCAAATGCAATTTTCTCCCAAGGTCGCAGGTGGTCGCAGCCAATTTTTGTTTTAAATGATAAAGGAGGGTTTATAGTTTCATTGGTATTAAGGAGAGCGTGGCCATCTGTGGCCATTTTTTTTAAAGTCAAAAAGAAATAAAAATTTGAACGAAAAATCGCCCTTTTCAACTAAAATGCTATTATTAAGAAAACTGTTTGACTTTTATCATAAGTTATTGGCCTAATAACACCTCCTCCTATGTAGTAAGTGATTTCATTAACAACAATTCAACCTCCCCATACAAACATTTTCACAATATAACTTTGAAATCAAAGAAAACTCGAACATTTTGTAAGGAAAATGAGCTGTTCAGATTTTTCTCTGACTTTAGCCATTCCAAACACATAGAGGGGGGGTGAATATTGAAAAAAACTTTTGCCATAAGGTGATACATTTAGTTTCCTATCGAATGGCATTAAAATGTTTAAAATCTATGACATGACGAAAATCGATTTTTGGTCACCTAAAATTCGTTTTGGCCCACTGTGCGCCGTCTCAGTGAGCCAACTGAGAATATCTCAGTTGTCTCACTGAGAATGTGCTTGCCGAAAGGCCCTGATGTCTTGCCGAAAGGCCCAAATATTTAATAATCGGTTTTTGACTAACGTAGTTATGCAGTAAATGCGTAGGTAGTAATAAATAATTAAAAGGAACATTTCCAGCCAGTAGATATAGAAGCTATTTTGTAAAAGGTACATATCCAGCCGGTAGATATTTTGTGAAAGGTAAATATCAGTACGAAAAGCAATTATAGTAAGGTAAAGACATACTTTAGCTATATACTTTAACCAGCTTTATATATACTCGAGGAACACGAACAAGGACAGGCGATTCCGAAGTTTTCCGAGTGACCCGTCCAACCGTGTAAGCAAAAGTTTACACGGGAACGTTGAGTGCTAATTTAAATGCTTTCCTTATGCCCTTTATTTTGAAAACAGCGGATTATAGGCATTTCGTAAAAGGAAAATACCTGGGATATGATAGAATCCCCAACTTGGGCCATTCCACTCTATTTACATTACTGCTATGCCAATTAACAAAGAATAGATGGGCTGGCTCCTTGAAAAACGAAAAATCCTTAGTAAATTGGTGAGTAAGCAAGATTCACAAGATCGGAGCAACCAGAACAGCAAAGAATTACTTATTTTATACATATGAAATAAACAATCCAGCATTTTAATTAAGCAATTTACATCTAATGAAGTATTACCCGTTATTTAAACGTAGGGAAAATAAAACAGGTAGGTACTTATATCCTTATTTTGTATAAATATAAATGCAACTGTTCACATAACTGCAAAATTCGCACAATTCTAATAACTCGTCTATATTTATAAATATCGCTGTCAAATATCACCTTTTGTCAAAAACTGAAAATCTGCGAACAGCTGACGAATATGGAAAGACGAGGGGACGAGTCTTTGCTTTGAATAGATTGAAAGGCTTAAGTTCGCGAGCGCTCCTTTTTTGAGGTACCCTAAAACCTTATGGAAATGTTCCGTTAATGGTCGGAACTAGTGTATTAGGTAAATATTGTTCAGGGCAAGCAATAATTTCCCCAAAATTAGCTTGTTTTAACACAAAAAATTGCAAAAATAAATTGACTTTGACGTCTGTTTTCGAGACATAAAATTATTCAGAGTGGCTATTTGCATCGTCCTTGCTTTGTACAATCGAAATTTGTGCGGTAAATAACTTTCTAAACTTCGGTACGAAAGAATTCGTAATAAAAGTTCACTTTTCTTAAAAAATAATTTTTGACAGCTGATTTACCTCTTACAAATGGAATGGAAATTTTCAATTTTTGGTGTTTAAACAAGCCAAAACAAGCTAATTTTGGGGAAATTATTGCTTGCCCTGAACAATACTTACCTAATACACTAGTTCCGACCATAAACGGAACATTTCCATAAGGTTTTAGGGTACCTCAAAAAAGGAGCGCTCACGAACTTGTTCCGATTGAAAAGTATTCCTGGCTAACAAAAATTATTATTTTTTTATTATACGTTTTATGTGAAAATTTTCGGAAATCTCAATCCAGATGCATTTTATTTGCGCTAATTGTACTATAACATTTTTCGTTTCATACGTACAACGAAATTTGTTGCTTATTTCCATTACCAATCTTACCTATGCCTTGCGGCTAAAAAATCGTCTCTGAAATTTGTAAAGTTCAGTGGAAAATAATTTATATTGAAAAGAGAAAGATATAAGAGGTTTTTTGGCTTAAGTTCTCGACAGGCGCTGTTTTTAGGTACCCTAAAACCTTATGGAAATGTTCCGTTTATGGTCGGAACTAGTGTATTCGGTAAGTATTGTTTATGGCAAGCAATAATTTTCCCAAAATTAGCTTGTTTTAACACAAAAAATTGCAAAAATAAATTGACTTTGACGTCTGTTTTCGAGACATAAAATTATTCAGAGTGGCTATTTGCATCGTCCTTGCTTTGTATAATCGAAATTTCTGCGGTAAATAACTTTTTAAACATCGGTACGAAAGAATTCGTAATAAAAATTCACTTTTCTTAAAAAATAATTTTTGACAGATGATTTACCTTTTACAAATGGTATGGAAAATTTCAATTTTTGGTGTAAAAACAAGCTAAAACAAGCTAATTTTGGGGAAATTATTGCTTGCCATGAACAATACTTACCTAATACACTAGTTCCGACCATAAACGGAACATTTCCATAAGGTTTTAGGGTACCTAAAAACAGCGCCGGTCGAGAACTTGTTCCGGTTTTTTTTCATAGTTATTTGACTGTCATTAGCAGTGCATTAGTTTATACATATGTCAGTGGCAGGTATAAAGAGCTGGAATTTTGTTTCAGTTTTTAAACGCTTCAAATTCATATCAGAGCTTTAACAGTGTAATTTGCAAATGGAAGGACTGTCATTTTTTATGTGATTGGCTTGTGCAGTGCACTGTTTAAATGTCGGGACTCGGGCATGTAATGCATGGCGTCTGTGATTTAAAAAATCTAACAATTGCAAAGTCGTGGAGTTCCTGAAGTCCTTAATTAGATTTGATTGATTGTTGTGTTGTAAAATGGCGCTTATTTGTTATCGTGGGAATAACATGAGCATTGGCCACAGTCAGTTGAACCGGTCACTGGAAAGAATACTTGAAGAAGCACAAATAAGCGGAGAATTGAAATTATCTAATAGAAAACTAAAGGAGTTCCCCAGAAATGCATCGAAGTTCAATTTATCCGACACAGTGACCGCAGGTATGCATGTTTCTAAAGAAATCCAGTGAGTATTACTATGAAAGTGGGTGTGTCCTATGGTATCCACAAAATGTTTAGGGTATTTTGTACAACACGGAGATATTCAATTTTCGTTGAAATAGCTGCAGTTATATTACCTTTATCACAAATATTAAGGAGGGTAAAGACAATAGAAATTGTCACTAAATTGAATAGTGGTATTTTGGCAGAAAGCAACGTAACATCTACTAGAAATTGTTAGAAGATATTAAAATATGTTAGAAAGGAGGTTACTTTGAAGTATGTATGCAAATAAGTCGCCAAAACCTGCTGAAAATAAGATGCAGATACATATATTAGATTACTACGTATAATGTGTACAAATTTCCATACTTTCAGGTCTGTTCACTGACATCCAAGTAACATTTTCTCGAAATTATACCTTCACAAAGTAATAAAGAGCAGGAACAGGGAAAACATGGTTCAGAGGACAAGAAAATACCTCAAAATCGATAACAGGCTTACATTTTTAACAAATTTCGTTTTGGTGCCAAACAATTGATAATTGACATTTATAAGACTTTTTACGTAGATCTAGTAAACGGAAATGCTCAATTACGTACATTTATCGAGAAAAATGGGGGAAGACATTTAAAAAACGTTTGTGTCCATTTTCAATCTTTCGAAGGCTGGAGTGCACAAAAGTAGCCACACATATAATGGTAATAATCAATCAAGCAATACTGATGTTACAAGATGGCAATAATAAGAGATTACACAATATTCGTTCCTGGGTCGAGACAACAGCCTTTTATACACCAACCCACCCTCCCTGCCTTCCACAGGCGCCTCTCAATGAGCCAAAATGCCAAAGATTTTTAATGGAAAGATGCTGGCCCTCTAAAGGTAAAAAAATAAGAAACTGGAACTAAAATTTGGATTATGGCTAAAATGAACGTTGGAACTTTCTGTCATTATTTAAAAAAACGAAAAATTCAATAATGCTACGAAATTTTCAGAAAAATTTATTCTTTTCATAAACTGATTTTTTCATACAAGGAAATTGTATGGGAAATTACTGTTGACACCCTCATTTGAAAACTTGACAAGCTGGGTCAATTAGGACACTCAGGGATAAAGTTGCCATATGGTTGGAGACCAAGACATAGTTATTATTGTTTGTAGTGCTTTAGTTAAGATTATGTCTCAAAAATGAATTGTTGTTGTTGAGGTATACATTTATTTTTGTTAATGTTAAAGGACTGTGATTTTATTAGCTGTCAGTGGAAAAATATTGGATTTGTAAATTTTATTAGCCGTAGGCTATTTGTTAATAAATAAATAAATAAAAAATCTTATTGAGATTTTTAGTTTACTTGTTTTAGCGCTACATTTGAGCCGCGTTACAAGTTCCTTTGGTATTTATTATCCCATATTTATTTAGTAAAAATATGGGATTTTCTATCTTTTAACTCTTATTTTTCTCGGAAACCTTATAGAATTGAGCATTTTTGTTTTCGTATCTGTTAACTATACAAATCACCTATCACTTGTTGTGCAACAAAATTGTAATAATTATTGTATATTTCCGATACACGAGCTGACCTCGTAGTTCCCTTCATCGAAGTCCTAAAATCTCTCAGAATTGCCTTACTTCGCATCGAATGCGATTTTCTTTTGTCTCGCAGAACAGTATTTATGAATTGAAACTTTTAATTTTTTGTCTATTAACAAAAAGGTTGCGGAAATTAGGGAACTAATAATAAATTCTAAGAACTTAGTTGCAGTTCATGACTTTTGAAATGAATGAATATTTGCCTTTTGCAAAATACGTACCAACGATTAACCTAAATACTTGAACTGGGTTGTGAAAAGAAAAATTAATTTTATCATTTTGCAACTGGGTTTCTTTACTTTTTTAAAAATTATTTCATTAGTTGAAAAACAATATTTCGGTATTAGAAAATTTCTATCTTTTCAGTAATGCTAAATTCTTATTAGAATTTCTATCTTTTACGATATGTAGATACGATGCAATATGGGTTGGTATTCTTGAGGTTAACAGCTCAACTGCACATCTTCACCTTGATATGGAATATACACTATCTCAGTATTATTCGTACAAGCCATTAACTTGCAATTAAAACAATGAGAATTTTATATTTGTTATTTAAATTTTTTATTTATTCCCACTTATATAGGGCAATTGACTAAATTTAAAAAAAATTCTTCTACCAGAATAAAATGTCTCCTTCCGCCATGTGCTCTAGTTTTCCTCGGACCCTGGACAACGGTGAGCCCAACTCGCGGCAAGCCCAAGTCACTTCGTAACAGTACAAATGGTATCCAAATAATTTATATAAGATAGGAATTTTCGGAAAAATAAACAAAAACAAAATAACTCGAGAACCGTGGGACTTTCCATGGATATATGGTATTGTGTTCATTTGATAGGTAATAAGCTGCCCTATTATCAGTTTCCAGGTTATCCATTATTTGCGGGACACACTGTATATGTTTTCAACCATGAACAAATTTTAACGAGTGCCATCAGGAAACTATGAATTAGTCAAAAATAATTCATCTAGTTGAACTTTCTAATATCAATTTATTCATGATGTATTCCAATTTCTTTTAATTACAGATTTATCCAGAAATCGGTTTTGTGAGCTTCCTGAGGAAATTACAAATTTCGTATTTCTAGAAACGCTGTTATTTTATAACAACACAATCAGAACTATTCCCCAAACTGTGAAAGGGCTGACGTCATTAACTTATCTGGATCTTCGTAATAATCATCTAATTTCATTACCGCGTGAAATTTGTTTTTTACCACTCCAAGTGTTATTAATTGCACATAACAGATTAACGAATTTACCGGATGAACTAGGACGCATGGAGAAACTTACAGACTTAGACGTTTCTTGTAACCAAATTGGAAATTTACCACCAAGAATTGGAGATTTAAAAAGCTTACGATCGTTTTGTCTAAGAAGTAATCAGCTTGTTTATTTACCCAGGGGTAAAAGTCATTAACCTAATTATAAATATTTATATTTTAATTAACTCTTTTCTCTCAGAGTTGACTTTTTTGTCATTGGTATCATTGGACATTAGTAACAATCGAATATCTACTCTTCCAAATGAGATAAGACAAATGACATCCCTCGTAAGCTTAAAGCTAGAAAATAATCCGCTTACTTCACCGCCAGCAAGTGTATGTTGTCGCTAATGGTATGGTTTAATATACGAATTAATTTTTTTTATAGCTATGCATTAGAGGGTTAGTACATATTTTAAAATTTTTGGAGACTCAAGCATTTAAAGACGAAAGGAAAACAGGATGTACTGCGGATGGATTCGCAACTTTACGACGTGTTCCACGCAATTTATCAAATACTCTGGACGATAATAAAACTCGTAGATATCACGTAGATTCAGGATATTGCACAAGTGATGGTGTGGACAAACGTTGGTCTCAAGACAATATCAATGGTAATATTAATATTTTTACATTCTATATATTTTGCATAGTTTGAAAATATTGCTGGAAATCCCTATCAAATCTTAATATTAACAATTGTTTAACTGCTATATGCTAAGTCTCCTTACAGAGTTGCTTAATCCCTGATTGATTCAGTCCCATATATATTTTTTGTACTCATATCAAACACATTACGCTCTCGATTATATGTACTAATTAATGGGGCAGTTTGTATAACCATGCTTAGTATAATCGAGAGGTATGATTTGGAAATAATTTATTTTCAATGTTTGAAATTGGCGTGAAAATCAAACTAACTGTCGATGATTAGCTATTTTGTGTTTGTTGTTCTGGTAAGTATATGTGATTAGTATCAGTCAGGTTTTCGCGCCGACTTCAAACATACAGTAAGATTCGTATGACATCATATGGTAGTAGAAACAATGGAATAAAAATTAAAACTATTTCATACTTTAAGAAATCGAGCTTTCTGAAGGCGGTTCCATTCCATTTCAGCTTTTTATTTATCCTGGGGGTATGTAGTATGGGGGCATTGCGAAATCTTAAGGCTGCTATTCACGTCCCAATTTTACTCGCAACCTGCAGAGCCGATCAGCATGGTCAGAAAAAGGCCGTTTCTACTCACGTCTCAATTTTAGCCCCGATGTCAATCTCAATTAGTTAGTGGCCGCCGTAGTGCTTCTACGTACAATGGCTCCTTTTCTGTAGAAACAGCGAAAAATATTAGTTACTTCAGCTGTAGTCTCTACTCTACTATCGGCATCGAACAAGTATGAAAAAGGTAGAGTGAATAATTCCTTTCCTTAGCCATGTAAAAAAACATCCCTTCTGAGCTTTCACCCATATATGTCTTACTCTAGATGCCGATTCATCTCAACGTATTTTTGTTTTCGGCGTTTTAATAGCACAATAACTTTAAAAGACACAAAAATTATTTCTGCATAGACAGATTTGCATTCGAATTTGACACACCCATCAGCGCCATAATGGGCGCTCCGAAGTTTGTCAGTCTTTGATGACCTATGTTAAGACTGGAGGATTGCCTCTTACATTTCCTTTAATTTTCCTGCACTAAGGGGGATACCCTGCTCTGTCTGCGCTGACCTGCCTGAACGTCGAGCGTCTCTGTTTCGGAGAGGTCAGCCAGCTCTGCGGAAACTAGAGTGACATCAACCCCATTTTCATCAGGTCAAACTAATGTGTCCACATGCACGCCTTACTGGTTTGATGAGGAACACGCGGTTGGAGGAACACACATATGTTGGCACTACCGGCAAGATGGTTTTTCAGAATCGCTTGTAGATTAATAAAACAAATTATAATTAAAATTGATTATTCAATTTTCAAAACAACCACGGTTCCCGGAGACTTGATTTTTTTTTCAAAAACGCTCTGGTCGAACGGTAGCCATATGTTTAAAGAATAGGCCAAACAATCCTATATAAAATCTCCATCAGACTTGACCAAACGAGTGGCCCGAGTCAAAAAGAATTGTGTTTTTCGTATGGAAATCTCGATTTAAGTCAAGAATTCAGCCAATGTATTCATTTTGTCGTCACTAAGGGGAGACAAGGCTTCCTTTACTGAGGTGTTAAGAGTGAGTAAAGAGTATCTGGAACGAATGGCAGAAAAGCTGGAGCAGGAGTAGAGCAGATGCTTCTTATCTTTCGGGACCCAGCAAACCTCGCACAAACCACTTGCTTCCATTTAGCGCGCTGTTTTTTTACGTATGTATGGGGTGTTATGATCCGTTTGACGAATCTTACTGCTTTACTTACTCGATAAGAGTTGAAGCACTAAAATCGTGCTTATCGTGAAGTTGCTTTCACAAAAGCACTCAAATTGGCTTTTTTCCTATTTTGAAGTTTAGTTTAGTTTAGTTTGAAAGGGGGCGTTCAGGCTTGTAAAAGCCTATCGTTCACCGCGACCACTAGGATCTATTGTGAATCCCCATCAATATTTTATCCCAAATTTAGCCTCTTATAGAGGCCTAGGATTTTATTGGGAGTCATTTTCCAAACCTGTTCAGGTGTTGGAAAGGCATCCTCTAATTGAGTTTGTCGGAGCCTAGCTAGGGCTGTACAGTGACATAGGATGTGCACCGCTGTCTCTGGGGCTTCCGCACAGTAGCGACAGGTGTCAGAGTCAGCTTTCCTAATCTTTTTAAGGTGGTACCTTAAGGAACAATGTCCAGTGAAGAGCCCAGTAATAGTTCTGAGCTCCTGTTTGTTTAAGTGGAGGAGTTTCTCGACCTTTTCATACGGTGCACCCATGAAGGTCTTTGATTGCCGGCATCCTGGGGTGTTATTCCAGTACCTGAGTCGGCTCCTCTTCTCCCAACTTTCTATGGCCCCCTTTAGGTGGCATTTAGACACGCCACAGAAAGGTTCTGGACCAGTAAGGGCAGATTCCGCCCCTTGTTTTGCCAAACCATCGGCTATTTCATTCCCTGTATAGCCTGCATGGCCTGGGACCCACATAAGAGTAACCCTGTTGTGGGTTGCTAAAAGCTTCAGGGATTCCAGGCATTCCCAAACCAGCTTTGAGTCTACACTGAAGGACTTGAGCGCCTTTAGTGCGGCTTGACTATCTGTTAATATAAAGATAGTAGAACCATTGATGGTTCTGTTGATGCAGGTATTGACGCATTCTAGTATGGCCAATATTTCAGCTTGAAATATGGTAGGGGTTTTACCTAGTGCCTTTGAAATGCGGCACCTTGGACCATACACGCCAATTCCTACCCCTTTATCTGTTTTTGATCCGTCCGTATACCACACCACCGATCCCTTCGGTGGGGACGCCTCACTGGCTTGCCATTGTTGACGGGTTTCGATTACCACGCTAAATGGCCTTGTGAAGTCCAGCTTGGTTGTGGTCACGTCAGATATTTTGGTCATCTCCTCTAATCGAATTTCTTCGATTATCGCGAGATGTCCCACCAGGTCTCCTGGTTTGAAGACCATGGTTCTTTGCAGCCTAAGTGCTCCCAGGAGAGCCTCCTTCTTAACCTGAAGATGTAATGGTGTAAGATTAAGAAGGAATTGGATGGCTGCAGTTGGGCAGGTGCTCATTGCGCCTGTGATTCCCAAACAGGCTAGTCTTTGCACCTTTCGTAGCTCGACTTCCGCCTTTTTTTGTTTTATTTTTGGCCATCATACAAGGGATGCATAAGTGACCATGGGTCTTATTATTGTTGTGTAAAGCCAAAACACCATCTTCGGCTTCAGACCCCAAGTTTTACCTGCGAAACTGCGACAAATGTAGAGTGAGGTAATCGCTCTTTTAGTCACTTTCGACAGGTGTGGGTTCCAAGTGAGTTTATTGTCCAGGGTTACCCCTAGATACTTAACCTCACTTGAAAAACTGAGTTCCGTATCGTCGAGTGTTGGAGCCGTGAGGTTTAGCTTCCTCCTCTTGGTGAACGGAACCAGAACAGTTTTGTTCGCATTGATGCTGAGACGATGTCTCAGGCACCAACCGCGAATCATGGACAGGGCTTCTTGCATTAGTGTCGAGACAGTATGGTCATACTTGCCTCTAACGGTGACAACTATGTCGTCTGCATAACCCTGAACATTGAAGCCAGAGCGAGTCAGCTCCACTAGGAGATCGTCGACAACGATCGACCACAGTAGTGGTGACAGCACCCCTCCCTGCGGGCAGCCCGTAGCGGCTATTACCGTTATCGATTTTTCCCCCAGGTTCGCCGTTATCCTCCTGCTCTTGAGCATGGAATCAATCCATTTTACCGTGGCAGGTTCAAAACCCCTTTCCACAGCAGCTTCTTTGATTGCCTCGAAGGAGGTGTTGTCGAAGGCTCCTTCTATGTCGGCAAACGCACAAAGGGCAATTTCCTTGGCTTGAAGAGTTTTCTCAAGGTCCTTGACCAGTGTGTGAATGGCAGTTTCCGTAGACTTGCCAGCTTGATAAGCAAATTGCTTTGCATGGAGAGGTGATCTTTTCAGCGCACCTTCATTAAGGTGTAGGTGTAAGATCTTCTCCATGATTTTAAGCATAAATTATGTGAGACTTATGGGCCGAAAGGACTTCGCAAGCGTGCTGGGTCTCTTTCCTGCCTTGGGTATAAAAGTTACCCTAACGTCTCTCCAGTTTCTTGGAATATATCCCAAATAGTAGCTAGCTCTAAATACCTTGAGTATGGAGGGGAGTAGCTCTTCTATGCCGTACTGAAGTAGGGCTGGGAAGATGTCGTCCCCCCCAGGATATTTATTAGGTTTGAAGGTGTTGATGGCCCACCTGACCTTATTGGGAGTGAAGATCCTCCCTGCAAGGCTTTTATTCCTATTCTGTGATCGATAATCAGGTGTGTCGATCCCGGTAGGAATTTCGTTGCCTTGATTTATTATACGAGAGCCTGGAAAGTGATTTTCCAGGAGGAGTTTAATTGTCTCCTCTCCACTCTCGGTGTAGGTTCCGTCTTGTTTTTCAAGGGAGCCTATACCATTTGAGTGATCCCTAGATAAGACCTTATGGAGCCTAATTGCCGCAGGAATCTGGTCAATTCCCTCGCAAAAGGTCCTCCAAGTCTTCCTCTTGGACCTTCTCAATTCGATGTTGTAGCTTGTGAGGGCCCGCTTGTATACAGCCCATTCTCCGGAGCGTTTGGCTCTATTGAACAGCTTTCTGACTTCCGCTCTTTTCTTATCCAGTTCCCTGTTCCACCAGGGCACAGTTCGTGTGCCCATTTTTTGTTTCACAGGGCAGCTGGTTTCGAAGGCTGTCATGATAGCTGTGTGGAGTTGCTCAGAGGCGAGGTCCAATTCCTCTGCAGTACTGATATGACTGCTAATGTTGACGTCCTGTGCCTTTAGGAGTTCTCGATAGAGCTCCCAGTCAGTCATCTTTGGAACCCTGTGAGCCTCTTTTTGAGCTAGGATAGACTCGATGTCGAATCTAATATGCATATGGCCCGACATGGAGACCTCATTTGATACATGCCATCTTTGTATCTTTGTGCTTATAAATGCGCTTGAGAGAGTTAAGTCTAAAACCTCTTGCCTAACCGCATTCATAAAGGTTGGTTTGTCGCTTTTATTATTAATTTCTAGCTCATTAAGTATAATGAAATCTAAAAGGTACTCACCCCTTGTGTTGGTGTTGGTGCTCCCCCATATCAGGTGATGGGCATTCGCGTCGCATCCCACCAGCAGTTGTTTGTTCCTCCTCTTGCAGTGATTCACCAGGCGTTGCAGCTCGCTTGGAGGTATTTCGTCGGAGTCCCCTGGGAAGTAGGCTGAGGCTATAACAGCCTCTACACTGCCTCCTGCAAAGGGGATCTCTACGGCCGCTGCAGCTAGGTCCCTGGTGATGAATTCTGGAAGCGGAGTGAAGTTTAAGCTAGCTTTGAGCAATAAGGCTGCTCTTGGGCTCTCGTGTGATGTATCATAAATCAACTTACACGAGTTAGTGGGCAGTCCTCGGATCCTTCCTTGGTGCACCCACGGCTCTTGAATAAGCGCCATGCTAAGGTTCTCCACGATGAACCTCCTGCTAAGCACGTCAGACGCCGCATTTGCATGATGGAGGTTCACCTGGACACATCTTAGGTTGGCGCTGGTCATGTTCTAGGCCTTTTTAAGGGTGGGGCCAGTCTGTGCCCCTGCCTTGGCTTTAGGGCCAGGCCCGCCTTTAGGCTTCCGCTTATTTCCTCTAGGGAGGGTAGAAGCCCTCTTCACAGCCGCTTTGGAAGCTGCTTTTACAGGTCCCCCAATCTTGGTGCTCGGTCCGGGCCCAAGGACCTTGGTGGACGTTGATGGTTGGGGGTCCCTTGTAGACGCAGCAGCCTGCCTCTCAGATGCCACCTTGGGCGGCCTAGTGGCCACTGGTGGTTTCTGGGGGTTGCTGCTTGGGGGCTCGGTGGCAGTCTTGACACCGTCCGGCTGGGCGGGCTGACATCTGTCCTTGCCCCCCTTCAGTCTAAGCTGAACTTTGCCGAACTTGTAACTGATTACAAGTCCGGACTTCTTCAGCTGTTCGGCTGATTGAAGGTCTACCGAAAGAGTCACTTCAGCAACTGACGAGGGCTTTTGCACTTTGCGTAGCACCTTCCATTCAGCCACATTCAGATCCTCATTCTGACCTTCTATCAGATCGAGGATCAGATTCACAGGGTCCTCCGAGGTTTGCGGGAAGTATCCGATCAAAATCTGAGGGCGAGGAATTTTGTCTTCCTCTACAACCCTCAGATCGGCTCCTTCCCACAGCTTTAAGCTCCCAATTGCTCCTCTCAACCACATTGCTGTAGCCTGATTGGCGCAAGTGAGAACCATCCAGCGCGGTCTACCTGCGATGCCGAGAAACTTCGGCTTTATAGAGCCCTGTTTCTCAGCAGCGATCCTCAAAATTATGGCAGTCTGAACGTTCCTTATTTGGTCCGTTGTCAGACTGTCATCCGGAAATTTGGCAGGGATGATCCCCAACCTGACGCTCTCGGTAACTTCCTTGAACGTAGGTTGAGGGCCACGCGTGGAGACATGCCTTTCGGCTTTCTCCTTCTCTGCCTTTGGTCTTTTGAGGCCGGGTTGAGCTCCACCCGGTGAAGAGTCGTCGGAACGATTCCTTTTCAGGCCTCTTTCCGCCATCTTCTCCATCGGCTTCCGAGCCAACTCCTTAGCCTCTTCCACTTTGTGGCCCTGCTGGAGGTACCACTTGTACCGCTTTTTAGCTGCCCCTGATAGTCGGGGCATGCGGACAGTGGGAACGAGAGTCGCATCAGCTGATACGGTCTCGCTCGGTTCAGGCGATCTCAGGAGCTTCTCCTCTTCCTGTGAGGATATCTCCATAGATTCGCCGGTACTTGCAGGACTAAGGTCTACTGCTTTCCCTAATGCAGGGATATTTTCTCCTTGCAATGTTTTTGGAGCATTTTGAGGTGCGCCTCCCTCATGGTTTTTCAGGACTTCAATTTTGTTCCCACGAGAAGCTAGGGAAAGGGTGGTCACCTGTAACAAAGCCCCGCATGTCACAGGAAGGCTAAATTAAAACTGAAGGTCGCCAGGTATTCAGAGTCCATCGTTCAAAGACACACTAACGCAGTGCCATTCATCCTATGGGCACGATAGGTTACACCCAGGATTGCGGGTTTTATCGAGTATGTCCCCTCTAGAACCGTGACGTTTTGTTCAGCGGCCATCTCATCCCGAAGGATGAGATTTTCACTTTAGCAGAGGTACCTCGAGCAGGATGTAATACTAATCACTGCCACGATCATGGGACCATGAAATCAGATTCATGATGATGTCCCCTGGTGCTATTCAATGTATTCACACCTCACCTCCAAGTTTAGTACATTCTTAAAAAAAAAGAAAATTACTGAAATGTTCCATTGTATGTGTAATAATAAAGAGCTGACATTATAATTATTCGATGACGATGCGGTGAGGTTTGATTGGAGACATTGGTGTCTGCTGTGGCGGCCGCCGCCGCTGCTCCGCCTACTGCTGTTTCGCTGCTCCTTTGCACTGCTCCGTGGCGATGGGGCTCTCAAATTTTCCTTTATGCATCGTTTTTTTTTGGTGGTTTTCTTCTCTTAGCACTGTTACCTTTTAAAGTTTTGTTATTTTCTTAATTTTTAATTATTCAAAACCGTTTCTTTAAACTGTAATTGTCCACAATTTGCTCGTTAACTTATTTTATTGTTGTCCAGAAATAACTATTTTTAATTTATTGTGTTATTGTCCAATTGTCAAACTTTTTCATAATTTAATTTTTTTTCACTCAAATCATTCTAATTGTTCCAAACTGATTTTAAAATGTCTTTAATTCATGTTAATGTCTGATTTAATTGTCCGCCTAATTCCGGTTTGCACTTATTTATTTTAATTAATTTGCGTGTTGAGAAGAAGAAGTTTTTTGCACTTATTTATTTAATACACAACAAGTGTCTTTAATCCATACAGCTAATTTGGATTTGTTTTTTAACTTTTTCGGTAGTCAGTTTGGCTACGCCATCTTGAATTTTGATAGATTTGAGTTCTGTAACCCAAAGATGCCTACATATTAAATTTCATCAAAATTGCTTAACATTGAGGAATTTCTGTCGCCATATTGGATCCGCCATTTTGTATTTGCAAATTTTTATGGCAGATTCGAAATCAGCAACCCCGAAAACCGCTTTATACAGATTTTCAGGGCAATCCCTTGAAGTTTAACTAATTTAATAACATAACTAACCGGTAGCCATTTCGGAGCCGCACTTTTGAAAGCTTTCACTTTATCAAAATAACAAATTGCCTATATGCTATTATAAGTTGGACAGGAGCTAATTTTCGCAGTTTTTCACACTTTAGATGCGATTTCTTGGGGCTACAGGTGTTTCCGCGCAGAAAGGGCCACCGCCTGCTTTCATTTGACAGCAAAAAATCAGTATTTTAAATTTGGTCGATTTTTCGAAAAAAAAAATGCCAAGGGGTACCTTTTGCATTTTTTTGGGGAAAATTTTTTTTTAAAATAAAATCACAAACGTCCACCGTAATTTCATTTTTATATATGTCATGGATTAATTTCACAACATTGCTCCGTCGGCAGGGCGACAAGCGCCCTAAACGTGCAGCTGCTTGAACCTCTGCTTTTGAAGTGTTCTCATGCCTTAGGTAATAAACCTAAGAAGCTGTCCTTTGGGATTCTAATGCCCAAGAGCCCCCTGTACAACACCCGAATGGAATAACTTACTGACTTTCGATTTTCCCATTTTTGGTCACAAAATCTGGAAAAAGAAATAGTTTTGTGCTGATGTTTTCTATTAAATTTCTATTTACTAAAGTCAACCGATTAACTATAGTACAATTAATGGAAAATATTGCTTTTTATTTTCAATTAAATTCCATGTTTTTAACAATGTTTCTTATATAATTTAAAACTTTCAGCACACGTTAAAAATGGGCATTTTTCTCAGAAATCTCCAACTTCAAATAATCCATTATCAGATCCTGAATCGTTAAAAGGAGTGAATACAAATAATAGGGAACCAGTAAATTCGTCGAATCGTATGGATATTGTAAGCGACACTGAGAGATTAGAAAGTAATAATAGGTTAGTATAGATTAAACTTTGTCGTAAAATAAACACGCTTAATTTTTGTTGTTGGTATTTCAAGATAAATATTTACTTTCCAGCTTATTTGTCGATGGAGATGTTATTGATTGTCAAAAGATCGACTTGAAAAGTAAAGACTTCTGCAACATTCAAACATACAGGTAGGAAATTCCTGAAAGTTGTGTTTCTATTTATATTTGCATGTAAATTCTTCAGGGAGTATAAGGAAGCTTTAAGACTGCAAAGAAACCAGGAAACAATTAGTGTATATCGTACAAAGTCACAACAGAAAGTCCTAAATGAAGATGCTTGCGACACAAATAACATACTAATAGTTCATGAAATTGCAAATCTTGAAGATTCTCCCATTAGAATGAATGGCGCTAAATTAGATGGTCAAAATAAAAGAGAAAGCATAGATGACACAGCACTACCATTGAAAAATGTCAGCATTTTCGAAGAAAATTCAATTCAAACAAAAAAACCGATACAAAAAGTAACTCCATCAAGAAACTTAAAATTAAAAAAAACAGAAGATCCTAAAAATGAATCAGATGTTGAATGCAGTGAGTACATAAAACCTAGCAGCCCGTTTAAATGCAATGGACTTTCCTTAAGTAACCAGTGCATGATAACCAACAAAGCTGAAACGATGGTGAAAGCAGCTAAATTAAAATTATCACGGTAAGTTTATACATTTCCTCTTCGAAGTGTTCGAGTTTTAAAACTCTATCAAGTTCACCCCTAAAAATAATGATTAGGTGTAATCACGCTTTGGTGCAAATGGTTTTTTTTTTAAGATGAGCATATTAAAATAACGCAGGAGTGCCTGGGCGCTGATTGTCAAATTCCGCGAACTGCCCCTTTTCCGATACGTTTTTGGGGTGCACAAAGGCCGAAATTAGCCTAATTCGATTCGGCCCAACGAGCACATTACAAATCACATGGGGTGCCTGCCCTAGGATGGCTCCAACGGCGGGCAATCTGCATTTTATGGGTAACATTTTTACGTCAAATATACTGATAAGCATAGAGACTGAAAGTGGTGTCAAATGAAAGCTACTTATCCCTCTATCGAAATCTCAAGAGGTGACTGGTCGAGGCTGGTCCAATTACGAGGCAGCTTCATTTTAATGATTTAACTGGCAACGGCTGATTTTATTTGAAGGATTTCTCCCATTAGCGCTATTGCTTTCAAATTTAGTTAGTATTACTTATCACTTATTTCAGATTTGATTCATTAAATTGAAAATTTGTTATTTGGATGTATGTAACGTATCACCAGGGATGTAAAAAGCTCAAATTTAATTCACTCAATACAAACATTGAGCTTACTCAAATAATGAACGAAGCAAGGAAGTTCAAATCTTGAGCGAGCTCTAATTTTGAGCTAAGTAACTCAACGCTTGAACTAACTCTAGAGTTTAGTTGAGGGATGAGTTAAGCGCACTCAAATCTTCAATTTCACTGGCATTCTCTAAAGCCCCGCTCCCACGGAGCAATGTTTTCTTCTTTAATCGCTTGCTAAGAGCCTGCGTTGGGTGTCTTACAGTATTTCGCTGCTAGAATGGCTGCTATTTTCAGTGAACTTTTTATGATGGCACCAATTGAAGTACGGAAGCTGATTTATACAGATACTGTAACGTTTGTGATTTTTTCCATAAAAATCAGATACATCATGTTCTAGAGGTTACGTTACATGTTTTGTGACATGTGATAGGAAATACGATAAATGTTATAGCACGTTCCAAGACATGGGACACATAAATTTTTGAAGTGAAACATTCTTTCCGGCGGTAGGGTCTTTCGCAAAAAACCAAGTCGGTGTGATGAAACGTAACGTTTTTTCACGTGTGTGTGAGCATACATTGGTCACACAAGAAAGAGAGAGGAATATATTATGATATAATCTTACTTGTATACCAATTGACCGATTGTCTTCATATTCACATCATGTGTTAGTTAGATTGCGAGAATTCTTTATAGATGGGTGTGAAGATCATAGGTGGCGCTGTAATCAAACTTCTAAACCATTTTACCGATTGACTTCATATCCACATCATGTGTTAGTTAGATTGCGTTAATGGTTTATAAATAGGTGTGAAGACCATGGGTGACGCTGTAATCTAACCTCTATACCACTTCACCGATTGACTTCATATTCACATCATGCGTTAGTTAGATTGCGGGATTGGTTTGTAGATAGGTATGTAGACCATTGGTGGCGCTATAATCTAACTTCTATACCACTTGGCCGAGAATACATTGTGACTTCTCCAGATTTAATTTGAGATTATTTTCAACTGACCAAGCGCTTTTTGGAAGCGCACTACTCAATAAGATGTACGGGAGAATTAAGTTAGATGTGCACATCGTCAGCGTAAATGTGGTAGTTAACATATCGCAAAGCCTCGGGAAGGTTGCTTATGTATTAACTGAAGAGCAGTGGTCCAAGTATGGGCCCTTCAGTCAGGGACGCCACGGTTTAATGGAAACCATCTAGAACAATTCCCATCTTCAACAGTAACTCTTTGTAATCTTAGAGACAGAAAGTCTTTTACTAGAGAAGCCAAAATGAGTGTGCAACTTGTTTAGCAACTTCGTATGTCAGACGCTTTCAAACGCGAGAAGTGTGAAAAAGGTGATTTCTCTCTTATTAAGATTAAGCACTGATATCACTTGTATCCGATCGGATAGCACGACGGAAAATAGTTTTTGATACGGGTTCTATTATTTAATAGGAGTTTAATTTATAGAAAAATGTGTTTGAATATTAAATAGTTTGTGTTTCCCATAACGTGGAAGTGTCATTTATTTCTATTGAGTAAACATTTGATCATTTGAGCCGGATCTTTCCGATAACAGTGATTTATACCTATGCATAGTACCTGCACATAGTGACTTAGATATTTTCCAATTCGGTTACGCAATAGTGAAGTGCCAGGGTGAGGAAAAGGAAACCAACAGTGAGTAATAATATAAGTTACCTTACCAATCGGTTTACAAATACCCGTCCCTACCACATTATCACAAAGCAAACGTACCGTACCTTGAACTCCTATTACCTATAATCTAAATTGTTTAACTCGCGACTTGGTCAGTTTTATTCTTCCCGTTTGATTGTTTGTTAACGTTGAAGATTGCTCTTACCTACCTGTTTATTTTACCTATTTCACGTCAAGTGCCATTTGACTCGTTCTGCGTGGACATTATATTTTGTTTCAGCCGTGATTACATTTTACGCTAGCCAGCTAATAGATAGCCATGGAAACTACTAGCAAGGTTGTGGAGTCACCTTCGGCACTAGATGTCCAGCTAAAAACCCAAAACATTAACCAACTGGAATTAGATACATCAATTGCAAATCTCGGAAAATTACCCAGGGTTCAACGTTCTGAGGGTAACATACGCAAACGGCTAGAAGCGTTGGATGAATTGTTTGCAGCCTCTAAGATTACAAACGCCATAAAATATTGTTTCAAATAAAATAAAAATGGAGTAGATATCTCACACACAACTTGTTTTAGTTATATTTAAAAGTCGAGCTTCCTGATTGAAAGACCCTTTAGTATTGCATTGTGTTGATGCTTCATTATTGGAATATCAAACATTAAAGTGTTTTTTTTGAGTGAGCATTTTGATAATTTGAACATGTATTTTGTCACTTTCCTCACTGAAAGAATTTTGTATAGGAAGCTTATAGTTATTTAACTAATGATAGCTAAATTAAAAATTGTTTTAATATTTCAAAATTTTTTATTCCCACGCTACCTTCGCTATATTTTAGAGATTTCAACATTCGCTTTTATCTACTAATGAGCATATCTAAATAAAAAATTTACCTATGTACATGCATATAATACAATTTTTATTAAACATTAAAAGTAATTTTTATTAACAGTTGCCTCTTTTATTTGTTACAGGAGCCCTTTATGGAATGCAGATACTACGTCGGAGAAATTGTCTTTTACAATGAGAAGAGAATTTGATAAACAAAAGGAAGAGACTGAACTTATATCGCAACTTAGAAATGCAAGAATGTTACTGGCATAAATTTATAGGTCTAATTTATTTTTCATTAGATTATAGAATCACGATTGAAGATGAATCTTCCTGATGACTTGGCATCTGCCCTTACTGACGGTGTTATATTATGTCACTTGGCTAATTACGTTCGACCAAGATCAGTTGCTAGTATACATGTACCATCCCCAGGTGTGGTAAGTAGCATTACTAGTTTTCAACAATAGGGATTAGATTTATGTACTATATTTTTTAACTGTGTGTATGCTTTTAATCAGGATGAAAATTGCCATACAAATTATAACGATTCATGTTGCAAATATTCGAAAGGTTACTATAAAACCCTAATGCAATCTCTGTAACAAATTGTGTTTTACAAATTTTTATTGAACTTGCTTTGTTGTCTGTCTGCTACAAATCTTGCAAGTCAATTTTGAACCAGTTCCCGTTATCGGAATAGGTTCAAACATTGCACTTGTCTAAAGGTATGGTGACAATCTAATATCGTACATACCTACATATATTCAATATCGTTTTAAATCTATTGTTGCGGACGACACAAGATAGCGGATTACCGTTTACTTGATGTGGGTATCACATGGAAGCGTTTGACGAGTAAAATACGATAAGCTATGTGACGACATTTTAAACCCAATTTGGCGGACGCCGTATGCCGTATTACCTTATTTCACAACACCCTTGAAAGTTTGATGATAAATAACGATAAACTATGTGACGTAAATACATGCAATGGGAAAAATCATTGTAAAATTGGTTATTACAATGTGAGTGCAATATGACCTGAGAATAGCTAAGAAAATACGCACTAGACTTAACCCAAAATCTACTAACCCGATAAATAATTAATCAAAATAAGATAAAACCAAAACCAACATGGGGAAACAAACGAAAAATAAAAAGAGTGATAACGGGTCTAACAACAAATCTAAACCACAAAGGATCGGAATCAGGCAAACAGTTGATCTTTGATCGAAGTTCATGCGACCTCCCAAGTAAGATGTAAGAGTTTTCGTTTAGTGCTACCGTTTACGTTTAGTAAGACCATTGATTTTATCACTAATATTGCATAGATCGTGGAAAAATCACTGAAGACCCGAAAACTTCATGGAAAAATGTGAAACCTTCTCAGAGTTTGATCTTTCGAGAGTCTCTCACCAATTCCACTAAACAGCCCTAAGACGTGGCATGGCTTAATCTAAACAATCCTTACAGGTGTTTACGGTAGCTGGTGAAGACATCGATAGGTCTGCTAAGGTGCAACAAAATATGTTTTTTTGATTTTAATCCTTCAGTCACCGAGATATTTACTTTCAAGGTCGTTATTAATTTGGTTGGTAATTAGCAATTGGTTGCCCCATTTGACGCATGCACGACGTGATCTTAACAAATTTTGGATTCTTATTTTTATTTGTTTTTTTTAAAAATATTTTCTTAAAAAATGGCGTTTCGAAGTAACTGCTGCAAAGCAGATTTACTACAGTTTCATCTCTTTGTAGCCAATGAAAAGACGAGGATGAAACTGCTGTGAATCTGCTCTGGGCACTAATATGTATTATACACTGGATAGTGGATAAACCTATTTCCCGATTTTCCGCCATGTGCCGTATTGAAGCCACTGCGGTGGGCTCTATCCGTTAGTTTGGAGCAGTCACTCACACTGAAATACTATTTTTCACAGCACGTCAACCTAAACTCAATTGTCATTTCGATATTTTCGATTACATTTATCGCGTGTAATTTCGTGTAGACGACTTGTGTAGCTCCGTTTAGTCACATAAATTAAATATGTATACAAGTTGAGATTGTAGAATATTAATTAAATAATTTTTCGTGTATGTGCATATATATTACTAAAGACATATTTGATTTGTGCTTTTTCCAAATAATATTTTTAAAATATGGTCATGTATTTCAGGCAAAATTGACAATGGCGCGTTGTCGACGAAATGTGGACAATTTCTTGGAAGCTTGTCGCAAAATTGGTGTAGATGAGGTAAATATATTTACATATCTGTACTAACCTATATTAATATTATAAAAGCAAAAGTTTATCGGTTTGATTGTTTGTCAAAACGCAAAGAACTCTGGACCGATTTTCATGAAATACTAAATTAGCGCTTGAATATTATTTCTTTAATATTGAATGAATTCATATTCCATGATCCTCCAAGCCTCCTTCGCTGGAGCAGTCACTGCTCCCATATATTTAACCTCGACGATGATTTGCTCTATCTCTGATAGGGTATATACATTGACACGTTAAAGAGTATATACTTTGATCTTTCTTCTTAGGACACACATAAATTTCACCTCGTCCATCATGCAAAAATGCAAAGTGTATACGATTTCAACGTTTGTGGTATAGAGCAACACGCAGTATGCTTTTGTGGAAGTTTGTGAGACTCAAGGCAGTAATCTTGGCCGTGCTTGAAAATTTGGAATTTATGTTACATAGTCTTATTGGAACAACTTTGCGAAATTTGTAAAAAAAAACTTTATGCGTTGCGGCGGAAGAGAATTTGATAATCATTTCCTGGCCGTTTTCCAGGTGAGAAGAGCCTCTAGATCGAAAAGAATTGCATATAGAGACAGAGGATCTTTCATCTCGCTCCGAATTATACCATTCGTGACGGACTTCTAGCGACTCTCCTTTAGTTCATGATTCAGTCTAATAATTTCTTCTTGGATTGGACTAATAACTTCGTTCATTGCTGATATTCGTGCGAATTTCTCAGGATTTATTAACAAGGGTCCAAATGGCCACAACACGGTTGTTAAATCCGCTAATGAAGATTAAGGCAATGTCAGTTGTAGGGCCGACGTGAATCCTCGGCATTCACAATTTTTTTTATTTAATTCGGATAGCGTTCAAAACATTATGGTCGTCAAAACAAATTTCTCTTCAGATATATTCAAAAAAGTATCACATTCAATGCGCGCCGTGTTGATGCAAAAAAAATATTTTTTTTTGTGCGCCCAGCCAAAGTCTTATTACGCGAAGTTGAGAGAAAATATTGTTATGTTTGGTATTTTAGTTTCTCATAAATAAACAAGACTTGTCGGGCTTTTGCTTCAACAATTCGCAACCGAACAATATCTCGCCACTTTTAACATTTTTCACAATCCCATTGAAACTGCTGGAAACGCTCGAATGACAAAAAAAACATCAACATAACCTCAACCGTATCACTCGACTGCCGCCATGATCGAAAAACGAGGAAGATGCTTTTCGCCCCACCCCCAGCACTCGAGCTCGATCTCCTGTTCTTTAGTCTTCTTGGTCGAATGAATAAAGTAGGAGGCCGCTCTGAAAGCTCGCCGGGTAAGGACGTTTGGGGTCGTGGCGTACGTGTGGAAGTGGCAGAGGTTGCTGTGTTCAGCACGTGGTGCCGTGTGAGCATTTGAATTGTTCAGTGGTTTGCAGATGGGCTCAACTTGTCGTATATGGAAGGTGTTGATGTGGACTTCCTGCTGATACTGTGAAATGTGCTGATGTTTCAGTACCAAGTACGAGCTGTTGCTGCAATAAATTGAGGAACGTCTGTTCAAAAGGTTATATTTACACATTTGCCAAATGTTCAGAAATTGAAAAAAAGCTTGTAGAATATTGTTTGTGTGGTCAGTTTTATTTATTCAATTTCTAAAATTGTAGCTTCTAATACAACTTATTATAGCCTACTCAATGATTGTAATTTCTTTTTTTAGTGAGAGTTAAAAAAAAAAAGAGTTTACAAATATAACCTTTTGATCGGACTGTTTGAAAATGTTCAGTAAATATAACCTTTTCATCAAAAATAGTTGAAGCTTTAAATTTTTTATTTTTTATTTTAAACCGCAAAAACGTTCCATTTCACTCGACTGCAGTATTATCAGCTTATATCAATGCTTGTCAGGTAAGAAAACCTGGTAAATATAACATTTTGCTTGAATTTATGAACTAAAATTGGGTAAATATAACCTTTTGATTAGAACTGCAATTTTGGTGTAGGATTTTATCTATGAAAGAAACGGTATTAAACAGAATGAAGATCGAGAATAGATAAAATTCAATATAGTGAGCACGAATCGACAAAAAAACAAAATTTTGTGTACACTTGCGGTCATAAAAACCGCACCACTCAGTTAGTTCGGAGAATGCGCATAAATGAAGCAGGTAGATTAGGGGGAGGGATGAAATAATTTGACCTGCTTTGTTGGGGTATAAAAGCAACCCTTTTGGTGACAAAATATTCAGTTGAAGTTAAGTGGTGATAAAGATAAAGTCAAAAAAGTGAAATGGTCGGAAAATATGAGCAATTGACCAGGGACGAAAAAGTCGAAATTTTGACTTTGGCAGATCAAGGTCTGTCGTATCGTCAGAAGCGACTCAAATAGGGTGCAGCCATTCAACCAACGTTCGTTTGATCAAAAAGGAGAATTTGGACCCACTGGAGAGGATAAAAGGATCTGGAAGGAAACGGAAGACAAAGTCACGGACGGACACAGCATTACGACGGATGAGCTTGAAAGATCGCTTTAAAAACGCTGCCCGTTTAAGAACAGAATTGAGGGATTATCATCAAGCCGACCTTAGCGCCGAAACAATCCGTAGGAGGTTACGAGAAGTAGGACTATTTGGAAGAAGACCAGCGAAAAAGCCCATGTTAACAAAGAAAAGGAAGGCGACTCGCTTAGCATGGGCGAAGAAGTATGAAAATTGGACGAAGGAAGACTGGCGACATGTAATTTGGTCTGACGAACGCAAATTCAACTTGTTGTGTGCAGACAATTTGCCGTACGTGCGACGTTCAGCAGGAGAACGATTTAAGGAAGAGTGCACGATCAAGACAGTGAAGTTTCCTCAAAGCCAAATGGTCTGAGGATGTTTCTCTTTTTACACCCTAGGTCCTTTGCACTTTGTTGATGGAACAATGAATGCTCAAAAGTATGGGCAAGTCATAAAGGAATTTTTGATACCAGCCATTGAAGAGCACCTTTCGTTCACTTATGAAGTAATTTTTCAAGATGATTCGGGACCTTGTCATCGTGCCAAATCGGTAAGTACAGTATGGCATATGAAGTGCCAAATGTCTATTTCATAAACAATAAATAAAACACGAATTAATCCTCATCAATTTTTTCCAGCTCCAGAAAACATTTTCTGATCTCGGAATTCAGAGACTAGACTGGCCAGCGAATTCGCCCGATTTGAATCCAATTGAGCATCTATGGCATGTGATGAAACGGAAAGTAGCAGAGCATAAACCAGAGAGCAAAAGAAAGCTGATTCAAGTGTTGGATCTTGTGTGGAACAATGAAATAACGGATGACATCATTGAAGTATTGGTGGATTCATTGCCTTTTAGGATAAAAGCGATTATCGAAGCCAAAAGGGGAGGAACGCGGTACTAAAGACTGTGCATACAATGTAAATTATGTTTAAGTTATGTTTTAATAAAAATATACCAAATGATATGTAAAGTTTCTAGTAAATGTAATTAATAAGTAAATGGTAGCAAAGTATGAAAATTCGATAATTTAATTTTTTTCTTCATTTCTTCCCAAAAAAAAGCAGAAGGAAGGTGAAATCCTGCCGAACTGTTAATGAGTTTCTGTTGAATATTGTGGCAAAGATTCATTTCATTCGGAAAAGTACATACCCTTTTATTCAATTTTATCATGTGAATTTCAAGTGGTGCGGTTTCTATGACCGCAAGTGTATTTGTGAAATAAAACCTTTTGAACAGACGCTCTTCAATTGATGAGAAAAATCCCATACTAGGAGATTGATGTGCACACACCGGGAGGAGACGTGGTTTTTCTTTTGATGGTGGTTTTACCACTGGTATACAGATCTAGAACAGAATTAACACTGTACGTTTCGCAGGTATTTGTGAAGCCTGGGGGGGTATTTAAACTTTGTTTTGCATTTGTTTTATTTTTTTAAATTAATCTCAAGAATATTGTGTCAAAATTTCAAGTCGATCGGACAAAATTGACGAAGTTATGAGTATTTGAGCGTCCGTTGCTCCAGGCCGGGTTTCCATACTTGCTCAATAGCTGTGCGGCGTGCTTACCTGGCGCGCTATTGTATTAATTTATAATCCCTAAATTTATTTCTTGATAGAAGCATATTTTCAGGTAGCGTTTTGTATATTCGAGGCATGGTGTTATATACAAGTACATCAGTTGATCGCTGAGCACTAGCAAGTGACGCTAAAAGTTTGACTCTGTTTTAGTGTACAAAACTTTAAAGCGTTTTTCTGAAACTTGTTATTTTTGAAGTCTGTGTACACCATAACTCAAAATCTACTGGACCAATCGTTTTGAAATTTTGCACAGTACATAATGCACCAGGTAGCCCTGGCAGTTTTTTTAAAATAATTATTAATTTTACAATAACAAATTAGCCGATTTGTTTTTTAGCGAAAATCGGTTTTTTTTGGCATCCCATGGTTACATCGCAACACATCTCCTTTAACAAATGCATTTTGATTTTTTTTGTTTCATATGATTCTGTTGCGTGTTATGGCACCTCAATATTTTGCAATGAAAATTTTGGAAAAAAATTTTCAAATGCTGCAATATTATATGGAAATTGACTGAATAAACTGAAACTATCTGTTAACTATTAGAATTGATAAGCCAAAGAGTGCTTGAAGAACAATAAAATCTACATCTGTAAATTTGCGTTTAGCGGTTTTGTTTTGTTTTTCCCTATGGCCATATTCTTTGATTACGTAAACTATTATGCATGTTGTTACTATAATTCAAATCAATTAACATATGTATATATGAGGGAAAATTGGTGGATCTCATGCGTTGTGATTTGATGAGGAAGAATTTCCTTGTCCCTCAGCTGACGAACTTGCTATTGAGGCATTAATTTCTGTTGGCTTGTTAACTTCTTTGTATAGGTGTTGGCTTAAGTTGAATTTTGTCAGATATGAAGAGTTAAAGATGGTTCTGAACAGCTGATGCCCATGAATGATTAGCCATGGTTGCTTCATTAAACAGTCTGGCAGAAGTTTTACTATTCCACTTCCATTCAGAATTTGGGAGATTACGTTTGATCCACAAATTATGTTGAAGGGGTACTCGTCGTTTAATGAATATAACCAGCTGTTTGCTGCATGTAGTTGAACTCAAATTTTTGAAGGAGTGGTTGGTTAGGTTTTGCAGTGTGGAGAAAGTTCTTTTTTGTGGCTGAGGATGTCTATTTCGCATCAGCTCGCGTTTGATTCCAAAATAAATATAGAATAGTTCTGATTACACAGGTATTTCCCATCTTCGACAGAGGAACATTTGTCAATTTCATGATGCTTCATGGGGTAAGCAGTGTTGCAGCACGGCAAGATAACACAGCCAAACAAAAAAAAAAGTGGGGTATACTTTTGATGCCATATGTCATATCCGTAGTAATTTGGCCTGCTGATCACGAATCCGCGACCAGAATTGAGCCATCACGTCCTGATTTTTTTCAAACCTCAAAAAATGGGTTAAAAACAGAGAAACAGTTATTAAGGATCAGCATTGTGTGGGATGTTATGGCGGATATTAGTGGTGCTGTCTGTTCTTGGTGCATCGCCTTTCCTGCATCTTCAATGGCTCGTCCCAAAGATACCATATATCCATGGATTGCCTTGAATTGATCTTGATTGGAATCATTTTGATGATATTGATAGTCGGTTCCACGATTGATGTTCGATTTTTTAACAGATTTAGGAGATGGTCCTCGTTTTGCTTGGTGTTTTCAATTTGTTCGTTTATTTGCTTTGCGTATTCTGCGTCCAAAATACCAAATAACTTGTAGGCAATTGTTCCAATTATAATGGGGATCTTTTCTGCCGCGGAAGGGGATTTTCATTGGGTTGGTAGTTATATTTTATTTATTGCAGCTCATGTTTGAATTGGTACAACATTTGCAAACAGAAATTTTTCCTGAAATTTACCACTTCTCTTATTTCTCATAATATGATATAATATTCCATGGACTGTTGATGATTTTTATTTGTTCTATTTCCTCAAAATATGTTCCTGAGTTGTCTTTGAATGGAGTGATCTTTATAGGTTCGGATTGGCTTGCCAATATTGGTACTAACTGCAATACCAACAGGAGGGGTATGAATACGTCGATAATGTGGTACGAACATCCTGTATGACTTGGTAATGTCAATCTGTTGCGATTTGTGGCTGCCCTCTTCCGGCGTGGTTGCTCGTGTTCTTCTTTTCTTCTATTCTGAGCTGTTTTTGGATAGCGTGTTTTCAACTGATTAAATGCTTTACCTTGGTCTGCCTTTGTTATGAGGCTGCTGTATGTGGACACTGGAACTGGAGCACTTTGACTCTTTTTTTGACTGGCTGCGTTGATCTGTATGCCTTGCTAAGAAGTGTATCGTAGTCTGTTCGTTGTACTGATCCAGTTGAATGAGGCTCATTTCCAGAACAGTTTTTCTCTTGATTTTTTTAATCAGTTTTCCTCCTGAATGGACGATGTTGGACCAAAGGTAGGTACGCTCAGACATACCTTTGGTGAATCATTTGTGGACTCTGTTGTGTCGATAGGAAGGAGACATATTTTCGAGATTGGTCTGTTCATGATTCTAGTTTTTGTTTTTAGAGTTGCGATTCTCACTGTGCGTGACGTTAACTCAGTAGTAGAGCTAGTTCATCAGCGCACTGTTAGAAGAAAAGGAAGCTAACTGAACTCAGCCTAGGAAACGCTAGTCGAGTAATTAGTTCCTTGAGGGATGGGAAAAAGGTATTCAAGAAGACACTTGAATGCTGGTTGGAATGGGAATAATTTAATTTTCAATCATTGGGTCTTTTTATACAAATTAATAACCTACTTACTATCTAAGAATGAGACTACAAAAATTACACAATAATAATATTGCGGCAACGCCGCAGTTATGCACGTTCAGCTGGTGCATTTCCCGGTGGTCAGGTCAGTGCCAGTAGCGCAAGCGCATTCTGCTGAGAGGGCGACTTTAACGCGGTCAGCACTCGAGGGCACGGGCGCTTTGGCTTGTTGACTAAACATTCTCCCCCGCGTTGATGGGTCCGTCATCAAGATGAAAGTCTTTCTTGCTGAGGGTCGTTGGGGTAGGTTGTGGTTGTTGAGCTAACCTTGACTCCGATTGCTGTCGCTTGTAGTGTGTCTTTATGACAACTGCAACGATGATTAATACCGCTAGGCTAAGGCTGAGATAGCCGACGGCATATTGATGTTTATCATGCGTTGAAACGTCTTCCAATGTGACTTCTTCAGTCTTCAGATTTTGAATATCGGATTTTAATTTGCCGAGTTCGACTGAATAGGATTTCAGAGAAGAGGTGTTTTGTTGAAGAATTTTGAGGTCAGGAATCGTGAAATTCAGCTCATCTGGTAAATTTATGGTTGGTAGAAATGATTCAGCAGCTTCTGATGAAATGGTCTTGAAAGACTGAATCAATAGGTCATCGTCCTTGATGATGCAATTCTCGTTTAAAGATAAGACTCCATTTGCTCGCAGTCGCTCTGAATATACCTGATTGTTGCAGACGATGTTGTACATGTATTCCTTGTCCAATGCGAACAGCCAACGATTGGGCTGCTGGAGCTGAACCCAGGTTTTAGCCGGATGGGAAATTTTCAACCGGCAGTGGTCATCTAAAACATGATGCCTCATCATCTGAAATTCGCACCGCAACTCTTCGGACGCCTTCGTGTAAATTGGCCTAAGTTGTTTACACAAATATTCTCCAGGTTCCGGTTTGATGCATTTATCAAATTCCATAGTCGAGAGCATGTAGACTGAGTCCCGATGAAGGTCGGTCATGATGTATTCGGTGGAGGGCTCGATTCTGACGTAGGAATTATTGACTAGTGTAGGAAACGGAATTAGTTTAAACATTTGAAATTCTGCGGTGGCAATCAGCGGAAGATGAATAAGAAATAATGTGGTCGTTGTCGTCACCTTACACTTTACATTTAATAAGCTATAAATGTGTGAGGATGAGGGAAATTGTACTCCTGATGGTAATCTTGCTTGCAACTCATCCAGATGTGCAGCTAGCCTCTCCGGTGGTAGTATGAATGGGCTAGCCTTACCGTGGTGTGTATCAGTTATGATGTCCATGATGGAATTTTGCATTTTCTGGAATTCTGCGATTACAAGTGACACGAATACTGAGAGCAGCGTAAATGCTCTTGTAATTTTCTCCTGTTTCATTTGCTCTGTGAAATTGTTTATGTTGCTGAAAACACCATCCATCTCGTTCTGAAGGGTTATTAGCTGATTGGTCCTTTCTTCTTCTGATCGTTTCATGATGTTTGTGGTTGCTTCGATGATGGATGTCTGATTTTTTATTAAATCCAAAAGATGATTTGCATTATTTTTAACGCTTTTAATGGTCGTCTTCATTTGAGCTGCATATTCGTCATCTAAAGTTCCGAATAATTTGTTGGCAATATTGCCGACTATATTAACTAGGCCTCGTATTTGCCTGTGTTTTGGTTCTTCGAATAGCAACTGGTTACTCTCCTGAAGCTCGGTAAGTTGATGCTGATATTGTCCCAATATCATATTAAAATAATTGGAATCTACCGCTCTTGTTGATAACATTCTCATTTTATGAATTCCCTTTTGAATGGATTCATACGTCTTCCAGTAATTACTCATGTTGTAAAATACTATCAGCTTCCAATCATTTACAATCAGTTGTCCTTTTCCAAGTTGCTCGAAGTATACCCCTGAATTCTGTGTGATTGGACTGATTTCAAACGGTTCTGTAGAACTTGCTCCCAATACTGATAGTGGTAGAAAGAAGAAAGCAAGAATTGATAGCAGCATAGTGCTTAAGGAAAATCGCGCTCGCTTCCGCGATGAACTTTGTTTGTCTTCTGCTGGAGCGTTTCCTTTTGCATCTGTTTCTGTCATTCGTTTGAGTTTTGTCCTTGCTGATTCTGGTTGCTGCCCAGTTAGCAATCCCTCGATTGGTAGAAGAGCTAAGTTGTGAATAGCACGTTTGTATACTCCTTTAAACGTTTTTACGACAGCTACTCTAACTAGTCCATCCTTGCCCGGAATTGCTTCAATAATCCTGCCCATTGGCCATTTCAGCGGCGGAGTGTTGTCCTCCTTCATGAGTACCATCATCCCAGGCAGAACATTGGGGGAAACCTCCTTCCATTTATGTCGTTGTTGAAGTTCACATAGATATTCTCGAACCCATCTATCCCAGAATTCTTGTCGTACGGCTGATACTAGCTTCCATCGTGTAAGTGAAGTTAAATTTCTCGTATCTTGGGCGGAGCTCGGAATTGATGTTAGAGGTTCACCTACAAGGAAATGTCCTGGAGTAAGTGCCGTGTAATCATTCGGGTCTGTTGATAAAGGTGTAAGTGGCCTTGAGTTTAAAATAGCCTCGGCTTCTGCAACAACGGTGCACAGTTCTTCATATGAAAGAGCTGCCTTTGCAAGAGTTTGCTGAAGTAGTTTCTTCGCTGCCTTGACAGCAGCCTCCCACAATCCACCAAAATGAGGTGATCGAGGAGGAGCAAAATTGAATTGAATTCCTTTTTCGCTGCATGTTTTTGTGATTTGCTCCTGAGTGGCTTGTTTTGACATTATCTCTTGCAGTTCATCCAGTTTATTTCGAGCTCCCACGAAATTGGTTGCATTGTCGCAGAAAATTTCTTCACAAATTCCGCGTCTTGCGATAAATCGTTGTAAGGAGCCGATGAAACCTTCTGTTGATAAATCCGACACAACTTCCATGTGGATTGCCTTTGTCGTGAAGCAGCAGTACACGGCTATATACGTTTTTTGTGGTTTCTTCCCTCTGACATGGTAATGGGTGAGAATTGGACCACAAAAATCTACTCCTGTCTTTAAAAATGGCCGGGCAGGCAGAACTCGATGAACGGGTAAATTTCCCATTTGTTGATTTAACATTTGAGGTTTTGCTCTAACGCATTCAACACAGTTTGAAACTGTTGATCGTGCCAATGCTCTTGCTTGTAGGATCCAAAAGCGTTGTCTCGCTATGGCCAACAGAGCTAATGGTCCTGCGTGCAAATGTGTCTTGTGCAGGTCATTCAAAATTAATTTGGAAACAAAATCAGTGCCCGGCAGCAATATGGGGTGTTTCGCATCATATGAGATCGCCGCGTAGTCGAGCCTTCCCCCCACACGGATGACACCATTTGTATCCAAAAACGGCGTGAGCGAAGCAATTCTGCTGGAACCCTTGACGTTGCTTTTGCTCTGAAGCAGCTTTATCTCCTCTTGAAAGTGCCGTCGTTGTATTTCCTTGATAATTACAACTAGTGCTTCATTCAGTTCTGCTGTTGAAATCCACGCAGTACCTTCACCTGCTGTGAATTGCCTTCTCATTTTCTTAATACCACGAAGTATATATGCCATGGATCTTTGAAGAAAATTGAATGAGTTTTTGTGATCGATTCTATAGAGGGGATGATCACATATTTCCGTCAAGGATTCAGTATTTGTTATTAGTGCTACACTAGCCTTTTCTTCCTCATGCAACCGAACTGTGGAAATTGTTCGATTAGGCCATTCCGATTGTGGTTTTTGCAGGAAACTTGGTCCATGAAACCACAACTCTGAATTGATTAATGATTCCGAGGTGCAACCACGAGATACTAAATCAGCGGGATTTGATTTAGTGCTAATGTAGTTCCATGATTCAGGACTAGTGTGTTCCTGAATTGATGCAACTCGATGTGCCACAAAGGTTTTTAAGGTTGAGGAATCACTTTTAATCCAGGACAGAACTATTTGCGAATCTGTCCACAGGAATGATTCATCAATTTTGATCTTCATTGTCGTTAATAGACGATGAGCTAGATTTGCTGCTAATTTCGCTGCACATAACTCAAGTCGAGGTAGTGTCACTATCTTGACAGGAGCCACGCGGGATTTTGCACACAATAACTTGCATTCGATTTCCTCATCGCAGCTGATCGTCCTTAGATAAATTGCAGCACCATATGCCTTTTCACTTGCATCAGCGAAGGCGTGCAATTCGTGCCTTATTGGTGTGCCTGAGGTAAACATATATCTCCTTATCTTGAGATGTTGTAATGCCTTCAGGTTCTCGCGGAACTTGGTCCACTTATTTGTAAGATCATCTGGAAGGCTATCGTCCCAATCTAGTTTCAATTTCCAAATTTCCTGTACGAAGATTTTGGCTGCTACAATGATCGGATTTACTAAGCCGAGCGGATCAAATAATCTAGACATTTCCGATACCACTGATCGTTTGGTGATTTGATCTGATGAAGGCCATGTTGTATTGAAAGTGAATAGGTCTTGTGCCATGCGAGTCCGAGAGTCTTTACGTACCCTGAATTGTCTCCCTGGAAGCATTTTTCTTTTTCTAGATCATCTCGAGGTATCCCTTGCAGCAACCTTTCACAATTCGCAGCCCATTTCCGTAGCTGGAAGCCTCCAGTATGCAAAATTTTGGTCAATTCGTCGCGAATTTTAATTGCCTGGGATAGAGAGTTGCTTCCTGTTATGACATCATCCACATAAAAGTCCTCAATCGCATTTGAGCCTAGGGGGTACCTTATTGCTTCCTCTTCTGCTAATTGCTTTAAGCATCTCGTCGCTAAATACGGTGCCGCCTTTGTGCCATAGGTAACTGTGTTCAGTCTATAATACCTGATTTTATCAGTTTGTTTTGACCGCCATATGATAAGTTGCAGGTTTCGGTCTTGTTTATCGATCCAAATTTGACGATACATTTGGGCGATGTCGGCAGTAAAAACGTATTTGAATGTTCTAAAATTAATGAGGAGATCGAACAGTTCGCTCTGAACAGTAGGACCTGCTAACATTATGTCATTTAGCGAGAGATTACTTGTAGTTTTGCAAGAAGCATCGAAGACCACACGTAGTTTGGTCGTGCTGCTGTCTGGCTTGAGCACGAAATGATGCGGAAGGAAGTAGTGAACTTTAGGAATTTCTAATGCAGAAATTTCTGTCATATGCCCCAGATGCTCGTATTCCTCCATGAACGCGATGTATTGTTGGCGTAGCTCTGGAGCCTTGTTTAAGCGCTTTTCGATGTTTATGAATCGCCGCACTGCTATATTCATGGATTCGCCGAGCAGTGCTGGGTCACTCACGATTGGAAGATTTACTGTGAATCTGCCATCGCCTTCTCGATCCGTTGTGTTTTTAAAGAAGTTTTCACACTTAATTTCGGCTGAACTCATTGTTTTGTCTGAAGGAGTGTCATCGATTTCCCAAAATTGTTTCAGGCTTAAGTCCAACTCCTGATTCGAAATTCCAACAAATGAGTTCGGCGCTTCTTGTGGAGCAGCCTTTCCGAGTACAACCCATCCGAAAGTTGTGTTTTGCAACATGGGCAAGTTTTGTTGCATTTTGATTTGACCCATACGCATGAGTTCACCATATAACTCAGCGCCAAGCAATATGTCTACCCGCTGTGGCTTATTGAAATCTGGGTCAGCTAGCGAAATGTTTCCTGGTATCGGCCATGAAGAAATGTCAATAAATTTCTGTGGCTGAGCGATTGTGATTTGGCTGATGACTTGAGCCTCGATAGTGGTGCTGTAGTTGTTTATTAACGATGTTATCGTAATATTCACTCGATCCTTCGAGTTGAGCTGTGAGTTGCCAATGCCGCTTATGTTTAAGGCGTGGTCGTATGTGTCAAGCTTCAGCTTACGTTGCAGCCGTTCCGAGATGAAATTTAATTGTGAGCCGGAGTCCAACAATATTCTGCACTTAATTGCTTCGCCATGTTTGTCCATCACCGATGCTAAGGCGGTTCCTAAAAATACATACTCCTCTGACAACTCCTTCTTCGGTGTTGCTACATTTGCTGAATTAGTTCGATGTTGAACAGAAGGAGATGATTTGTGGTATACCGGCACGGGAGTGGCATTTGCTGTTTGCGCATTATTACCTTGATCCCGTTTTGTTGTATAGTGCAACAGCGTGTTATGTTTCTGGTTGCACTGCTTGCAAGCTCTTGATTGGCAATCTGACTTGTGATGTCCACTGCGCAAGCAGTTACTGCAAAGTTGAAGTTTCTGAGCTTGTTTGGCTCTGTCCTGTGGTGTCAGAGCTAAGAACTTCCCACACATATAAATTGGATGATCCTTGTTGCAGAGGTTGCACCTTGATGCTGATCCATTGATATTGGAGATATATGCTGCTGCTTGATTTGATTTTGGAGCTATTTTCGTGATAGCCTTTTCTGAGCTCAGCGACTCGAGTGATTGAAACCGTAGCTCAATGAATTTCAAAAACTCTTCCAATGATGGCAGCTTCTTGGGATCTTTCAGGGATAGTTCATATAAGCTGTGCGTTTCCCTGTCAAGCTTACGAATCAGTACATACAGCAAGATCGGATCCCAGCTACCCTTAATTTTTAGCTCCAAATTTTCTAGCAACAAAACACATTCACGAACCGTGTCATGAAGCGTTTTGAGAGCTTGCGCCGAAGCGTACTTCATTATCTGGACCTTGAATAACTTATCCAGCACTGAAGAGACCAGTAAACGTTCGTTGCTGTATCGTTCCGACAGTGTTGTCCACGCAATCAAGTAATTGTTGTCGGTAAGAGAAAGATGCTGTAGTAATGTAGTTGCCTCACCTTCAAGATTGCTCTTCAAATACCACATCTTCTCTACATCGCTTAACGGCTTGTTGTGAATTGTCCTCGAGAAAAGATCATGGAATTGCGGCCATTTGAGATACTCTCCGTTAAATTTTGGAATCGTAATGGGCGGCAATTTGATTTTATTAGATGGGCCTGAATTGTGCAGTTGCCCTGTCGATAATCCTCCTGATTTTATATTATGTGTGAGCGCCATCATTAAATCTTGAGCTGCTTCATCTAAGGCAAACAACTCATCTGCATCGTACCCGTAGGCTGATGGGTCGTCTACTTGACTTAAAAGCTCCTGGATGTAGTCTTCTAAAACAGCCCAATGAGATTTTAGTCTTTCGAGCTTGATTTCATAATATTGAATCGTTTGTCCTGTTGTGAGGACAGATTCAATAAACCTTTGTAGCATACCCTTTCGAACATTCAACTTCCGTATCAAGCTTTTTATCGTTGCCTGCTCAGAATCGAATGCCTCGGTTGGGGAATTTTGAGCTGTGTTTCCTCGAGATTCTCCGATCCTCAAAGGTTGAAGGGGCTGCAAAACTTGTTGTAAATTTTGCTGAGTAGTTTGCTGCGATGTGGCTGGGCCTGGAGTATTGGCAATATTTGAAGATGCAGCTGGCTGTGGTGGAGCTGGCGGGATTTGTACCACTGGTGAGCCGACTCCTTGCATTTTACGTAGCAATGCATGTTTGAACGTGTTGTAGAGAGCTTCCGCTTGAGGGTATAGCTCCTCTGTGAAGTAGAAATGGTCTACTCTGTCCGAAAATTGGTTTCGGATCGTGTTGTCGTTTTCCTCGAAGAGCTGCCAGTTTTCCTCCAATTTGGCAAGCTTGTCTTGGACCAATTTGGTGTTCTTTCGCTCTTCTGCGAGGTTGTTATATGAATCAAAGGCCTGCTTTAATTGCTTCGCAAGGCTTGATTGTAAGGCTGTAATTCTATCCATGTTTGGCTGTTAATTGCTTTTTTGCCGTTGATTTCTTCTGCAGTCTGATTCCCAGAAGTTGTGTTATTCCGCTGGATCACGTCGGGGTCACCAAAAAATGTGCGTGACGTTAACTCAGTAGTAGAGCTAGTTCATCAGCGCACTGTTAGAAGAAAAGGAAGCTAACTGAACTCAGCCTAGGAAACGCTAGTCGAGTAATTAGTTCCTTGAGGGATGGGAAAAAGGTATTCAAGAAGACACTTGAATGCTGGTTGGAATGGGAATAATTTAATTTTCAATCATTGGGTCTTTTTATACAAATTAATAACCTACTTACTATCTAAGAATGAGACTACAAAAATTACACAATAATAATATTGCGGCAACGCCGCAGTTATGCACGTTCAGCTGGTGCATTTCCCGGTGGTCAGGTCAGTGCCAGTAGCGCAAGCGCATTCTGCTGAGAGGGCGACTTTAACGCGGTCAGCACTCGAGGGCACGGGCGCTTTGGCTTGTTGACTAAACACTCACTAATCCATCCGTTCCGGGATGAACCTCCAATATTTTTCCCTTAGCCTTAGAAGTAATTTTGGTCGCTCTTGAAGTCTTTAGAAATATTGAGTAGACCATTTATTCCAGAATACTTATTGTAGTCTCTGAGCTAGATGCCATTTGTTCTGCAGAGATTTACTATCACTTATGTCCTTCTCTGGAGGGACTAATAACGCTGAGTCGACCAAAAAATGCCCAGGAGTTAACGCTTCTAGTTCTGCAGAATCTGATGTTAATGGCCAGAGAGGTCTTGAATTAAAACACGCTTCGATGTGCGACAAGCACAGTGGTTAATTCCTCAAAGGTATGTTTTGTATCCTTTAATATCCTATTAAAGTGATATTTGACTGACTTTACCCCGGCCTCCCACAAGCCTCCGAAATTTGGTGCGAAAAGAGGGATGTAGTGCCATGTTGGTCCTAGATTGGTGCACTCAACAAGTACCTTATGTTTGAATTGTTTTTAAATGCCTCTGCATTAATCTTCATGATTTTATTTGCTAGCGTAAAATTTGTTGCATTGTCACTGTATATGTTCGTGACAAGACCTCTTCTGCCGATGAGCCTTTTAAAGGCAGCCATGAATGCTTCTGCTGATAGATCTGTTGCTGCGTCCAAATGTAAGGCCTTTGTTGAAATACATACAAAAATCACGATGTAGCCTTTATAGGCCCTTGATCCTCTTCCTTTAGACATTCGGATGTTAAGAGGCCTGGCGTAGTCAACTCAAGTGTTAGTGAATGGACGCACTATTACTGTTCTTGGGCTTGGGAGATTCCCAATGAGTTGTTCACCTGTTCTAGCATTCTGACGACAGCAAATAACGCATATATGGAAATGTTGCCTTACTGCACTGTGACCTTTGATGACCCAATAGCGTAGTCTGACATATGGTAGAGCGAGCTGTATTCCGCCATGTAATGTAGTGATGTGGGCTTCCTGTATGATTAGCGATGTAAAGGGTTTCCCAATAAGGATGGCCTGGTTTTGATAGCTCGTGTCTGCCATATTTGTTTATGATCCCAGGACCCAGGAGGAGGAGGCAGCTAGAGCGGCGAGAGAGTGCTCGTGTCTGTGAGGATCAAGTGTGGGCACATACCGCCAATCTGGCAAGTTGATAAAATTATCGTTATTATCCGTTGTTTTCTTCATTGTTGTTATTAATAATTTACAACGTTACAATGTCAAACAAAATAAGCGAAAATAAAGCTTACCCGCCCGAAGTTTCACTTTGACCGGCTGTATCAGACAGACCCAATTTTTTTCATATCTACTCTTCCCTATTGTTGAAAGCCCTGGTTTTGATTGAATTTCTTTATTTTGATACGAACTTTTAAATAAATATTATTTCATCAATGGCTGCACCAAATGTTGGGTCTAGAACGTATGAGTTGAATTTAAATTTGCTATGGCAATGACTCCAACTACTATTTTCCTTGAATTCTCATAACATTTAACAAATGGTATAGGGTTTCTTATTTCAGATAAAGAGCCCAATGTTATAAATTAAACTTAGAGGCTCCAATATGGCGGACTAAAAATACAAGTTTTTTTCTTTGGTATCAAATTTGTTTGATTTATATCCCACAGGGACTTTAAAACGGTGATTCTAATAAGACAGAATTAAATTATTAAATTACTTAAGAGGAGTACGACGCACTACTTATAATAATTGTTTTCACAGTTCATAAAGTTGAGAATTGAAAACGCTGCCTTCAAAATTTAGAATTATAAATGGCGATTAGATTATTAAGTTAGATTTGTGGTAGGCATTTTTTTTCAACTTTAAAATGGAAATTCCCGGGTCAGGCCGTGTGCGGGTCTGCAAGTTTGTATATATAATTAAATATTTCAAAGTATGAACACTCAGCAACTGATTTGTTAAAAAAATTTCATTTACTTCGAGAATGTTTAATATTGAAGTACATTTAAAATAATAAAAACTTTTAATAAATTATCTGATCTATTCTTATTGGTGTTGGTTGCAGGAGTCGATATGCTCCTGTGCGGATGTTGTCAGTAATGAGGAGACATTGGGAGCAGGTGTGTCAAATCCCAGAGCCCTATATAGAACAATTTCTGCATTAGTTGGAATATCTCATCGCCAGCAACATCAGCAAGTAGATCAGGGAATCTCTGCAACCAACTCCAACAAAAATGAAGATCGAGACATTGAACTACAAAGGAAACTGGCAATACATAAAAGAACGACAAGTCTTTCTTGTCCTTTTGCAGATAAAAGTGAGGTAAAACTTCCAAATGGAAGTAATGAAATCTCATTGAGCAGGAATTTATTGTGTGATGTGGCTTTGTACGCTCAAAACGAAAATTCAATAAATATTACAATCAATTCAAAAAATTTATGTTGTTGCGCAGAACCAAAATTTGATAAAACAACACAACTTCCTTCACATCAAAAAACTGAAGTATTTGACAATGAGACCCCTCAAAAGAATGAAGTTATGAAAGTAAATGATTTAAATTCGAAAAATACCTACAAGCTTAATAATTTCCAAAATGCAAGAAATATCAATATCAATGAAGAACATAATTCGCCGCCTAAAATTGTTACCAAACGCATAGAGTTTTTTGAAAGTAACGCGAGTAACAAAGAAAATTGCGATAATAAAATATTTAGTATATATAACCCATCTTTTAAGCAAGCAGAGAAATTTTCAAGTAACTATGATTCAATAATTTTAACAATATTTTTGTCATCGGTTTTTGTGTTAACATTCTTTTTATTAATAATATTTCCATTACCGAATTGAGTTTTGTTTTTGTTCTGGTTTTCCATTAAAAGAGGCTTATAAATATTACAGTTTTAATATTAGTTGGAAAGCAAATTTTTTTCCGTTGAAATAAATAACCCTTAAGTTCACAAGGCTGAACAGCTTTTACTTTACTGAAATAATTTTAATATATCTGGGAGAGCAGTGTTTGAATAAAAATATATAAGAACTATGTAATATAATTTTGTGATGCACAATATTAGCATTCTTTGTGTTTAAATATTTTTTTAAAATTATTATTTTATAAAAAACCGAAGATATTAAAACAATTTCATTTATAATATTTCATAATAAATATATCATGGTAAATTGCCTTACTTTAACATGAATTACATATACGAACAGCAAATCAAATAATAGTTTTAATCAAAATGAATTTATGAAATAAGTAATATATTTAATTTTTTATTTAAAAATCGTAATTTTGTCAGCGGTTGTAAAGTTGACTCAATAAAGGCTGATATTTATATATTCAATTTGCATTTTAAAATCTATGTTTACAAATAAATTAATTGTTTCTTAGATCACGACAAGTCAGACAAACGCAACATTTCTGATCAATAGATTACGTTGACTTGCCACATTTGCCACTAATAGTGGTGATTCTTTAATCCATTTTTTGTTGTAGAGCAAGTTCTGAGGCAGCCCGGGTTGCTGCTTCCTCGGCGGTGTGCGGCCATGCGAGCTTGAAGGCTAACATGCGACATTTTTTTTGGCGGGGGGTGCCTTTGCCGCATTGTGCCACCGAAAAGAACTGCCCGCAACGAAATTCTCGCACAGAGGGAACAAAAAGGTATAGGGAAAGAGTAAGGTACGAAGAACCCCTGCTCCTGCCGGTGACTGACTTCGAATTGGGGGATCCCGATGTAATGGATTTCCCATGGCCAACATGATCGGCGTCAAACGATCAATACGGCAATGAAAAGAGCAATTCTTCAAGATCTGCAGCAACTAAAATAATGGTTCCCCAATAGGGATGGCCTGGTTTTTATAGCTCGTGGTGGCCATATTTGTTTATGGTTTTTCGACTGGTATGTGCAGTTATGTTCAGTAAGGTTTCCGATTTCATCATGACACGTTTCACGATCAACACGATCCAACACTTGGACATTGTCCAAAATTATTACGCAAATTCGCATTCTCTTGTCGGTACTGTAAGAGCGCTTTGTGCAAAAAAAGGTCTTCATAATGCTCCTTCTGAGCGCGCTATAAGATAATAACAAGGTTAGAAAGTGAATTCACTTTTCACGATACAAAGGTGCCTGTACGACAAAGAAATGCCCTAAGTGAACAAAATATTGCCGCCGTTCAAGCCAGTGTTCGTGAAAACTCAAATGCGTCTATTCCGCGCCGTTCTCAAGAGTTTGGACTCTCCAGGTTGACAACCTGGCGAATTTGCGATTGGATTTGGGTCTGCATCCTTATAAGATGGTATTGGCACAAGAACTCAAGCCAACCGACCATCACATTCGTCGTCAGTTCGCTGATTGGTTACTGGAAATGTTCTAGACCTTTGGATTTTTTCCTTTGGGGCCACATTAAGTCGAAGGTTTACAGCAACCATCCTACAACTCTTGAGGTATTGGAAGCCAATATTCGTCAAGCCATATCTGCCAAAATGTTGCACGCACAGAGTCATCGAAAATTGGCGTGAGCGGATAAACATGGGCAAGAAGAGTCACGGTGGCCATTTGGCCGATATTTTATTCAAATCATAAATCGCATGAAATTATCTTTCAAAAAAAGCAATCAGAACCATTTTTGCTCGAAAATTGTGTTTTATTCAAATTTAAAATTCGGACGTTCTTATTGGGAAACCCTATACTTCAGGAACAACATGCATTGGATCGGTTGTTCAAAACTGCGCTGGATCGCATGCCAAGTGATGACTATAAAGTCGTGATCAGAGGCATAAACGACCCACTGGAACACACGCACCTGACAACAAATCGAAAAATGTCGTATATCATAATGTGCTTCAATGAATCGACCCGAGTGCAACCCATCCAGCAAATAGTTTAACAGGAAGTAGTGCAACAATGCCACGTGAATAATTTCAATTCGCTTCAATAAAGCAAATGATTTTTGTACATTTATTGAACTTAATTCATTTTAGCATAATAATAAAAAGAATATTTTCAGCTAATTAGTTAACACAACATTTATTGATTCTGAGGCGGTACGAAGTTCGCCGGGTCAGCTAGTATTCTAATAGAACAGTATAAATTGCTTTCCTGAGCCTTGATCAATAACTTTTTGGTAATACCCACATACCTTTCGGCAAGTATCCGCCACTATTGGATAACCATGAGTACCGAAAACAACCATTAGGTTTTTTATAATTTCAGTGCTTGACTTAGTTTTCAGTGGAAGTATTTCCAACCATCTTGAGAAGTGGTCTACTAAGACTAGATAACTATTCTTTGATTTTTCAAAAATGTCTAGTGCTAATTTTATAAAAGGAAGTTCGGGAATTTCATGAAACATAATTGATAGAATGATAAAAACACAGTTCCAAAATTATAATTTTATTTTTTACTAAAAGAGTTTGTTGAGAGCGACGCGTTTTGCTTTTCTAAGGCATCCTCAAGCTATTGACCAACTCGTTATACAGAAGACATGAGCTACCTATGAGAGGGGAGAATTTGCAACGGATCTAATAATGGAATGTTATTAAATATCAAATATTTCAGCTTTTTTTTCAATCAGTTCATCGTAACTTCGCGGTAGGCTACTTAATGGTATTGCGACGCCCCACTTGTCGGACAGGGTCTCCTCGCCGACATCCTTCCGCTTCACGAAGAACTCGTTCATCTGGTTAATATGTATGCTGCGCAATGTCTGCGTCCTCTGTTGTCTTTAAAGACCAAATAGTACGCATTAACTGAACTTGGTTACTTGGTGCACCCTTCTCGTGATAATCCTTAAGATTAGCGCAGGCGTGACGTGCTGTCTTTGCTCCTCTAATTTGGATAATTTGATCATCCTCGATGGAAAGCCCAATTGATGCTCGATCGTCGTCGTCTGCCTTTTTCCATTTACTGACCGCATCCGCATTTGCCTGATCTGCCGCCAAAACCGGTGCCACATCGGTGATTACTTTTCATATTTTTACTTTTGTCAACAGTAGCTGCATTTTGAATAATCGGTATTATTCAACTGCCAGTCCATTTATATATGTCAACGATATAGATATGCCAAATTTGTTAGATACGTGAAGAATTAAGTAACCGTGGGGAAGTCGCAGATAAATTCCCAAATATTTGTTTGTCCATTTCGAAATAAAAGATAGATCTTAAAAGCAATTGTCGAAGTTATTATAAAGTAACCTAAATAAATATTTGAAAATAGGCCATGAACTTGAACTGATAATCAAGTTTTTATTTTTGAAAGTAATATAAATTCACTTTTTTAACAATATTGTATAGATTTAATCTGTATAATTTTTTTTATAGAATTTGATATGCTGCGCTGCTGATGTCCTAGAAGGTAAAGGTGCGGTACACATAGCAATAACTGTGGGAGAACTCTTTCGACTCCAAGAAATGCTTCTTAATAATACGAAATCACCGACTCGACTTCAAAGGTGTAATGTATCATCATTTTCATGCACAACAACGACTTAAGCTGTATCACATAAAATCGAGTTTCGTACGTTGTGAACGTATTTTACTTAAATATTAATAGTAATCTCAATTTATATCAGAATGAAAAAACATAGTTTTCACAATGTGTATGTTACTTATTTTTTTATTTTAATAACAACAAAGGTACTTAGCTTTTAATCATATTTTATTAATTTTGTATGAGAAACTCGATCTTTATGTGAACTTGTTTAAAAAGTGTTTAATTTATCTAGTCAAATGCAAAGATATAATTAGTGCGATATTCTTTTGTTAAATATCATTGAAGTTTTTGTCTATACGTAGTAATAATTAAAAAAATATGGTATCACAGTCATTTTTACTTTACAAATTTTTGAAATAACTATGCTTAATTAAACTCAGCTTAATAAAATTAATTTATTATAATAAGATCATGAACAAAATAAGTGTTTAAATTTTAAAATTTCCAGTTTCTTTGATTTATACCAAACAAATTATTGGATAAATGGTTTCATTACGACTTGAATTGGAAGCACTCCATTGGATTCTGTACGGAAGCCATTTTTAAAGCCATTAATATGTAAACATTTTGCCATTTTGCGATCCATCTTAAACTCTATAGCGAATTCCGGGAAAGTCATTCGACATTTTTCTGTTCCTTACAAAATCAAAAAATAAAAAATAATTAATACTCTACACTAATCTGTTTCAGTGATATGGTGTATGTACTAATTTTGACCTCGAATGTTCGGAAAGAATCACAAGAAGCCTTTTTCATATAACGTTTGTAACAGTTTTTAAAGACCAGGGGGAAGAAAACCCATTAGACTTTATTAATGTTAGTGTAGGTGATAGTCCGTGTGGTTTTGCTAACGGAAAATAAAACAATCTGAACTTAGTCTTGATATCTCTTTAATATGCACGTCTTATGAAATTCTTATAAAGGTACAAACTCAATTCAATCTCGCTAGTCGTTCATTAGCTTTTCCCTTCTGATGCGTTCACCCAAAAACCTGGTAACTTTGTTCTGAAAAATTTTATTTTGATTCGACTAAGTAGGCAGCACGGAATTTATTTGGACCAAATCGTTTGATTCGTTTTTTTGGATTTATTTTCGCAGCACGTAAATTTTGGTTCGCGTAGAATTTACCCCCTGCTTGTGCAACAGAACTGCTCCATAAGCCACACCGCTAGTGTCACAGTGCTGTGGAGACTCTATCAGTAGTTCTCATTTTTTAAATACTGCCAGTCAACCTAAGTTATTTCACAATCCATGCTACTCATTTTTGTACATTTTTTAATTGCAAAATTAACTTACATTAACTACTAATTTTTCATTCACCCAAAATGTCAAGCATAAAAGACAACAATATGAATAACAGTATTCTCACAATATATGACAAAACTGCAAGTGATGACCATGCTGACACCTTGTACAAACTACAAAGTAATTCTGAGGTGGGGTTCAACCCTATTGAATGGAATGCGCAGTGTTGTCTTCACTAATTTGACTTCTGCGCAGATTTTTTTTCTATATACCAGAAATCTAAACATCTCTTACTAGGCCTTCATTTTATCTACACTTGAGTCTACTGCGGTGCCTTTTTCAACTCTTATCACTCACGCTGTATGCAAAAATTGTCAGTCAGTGTTAACACGGAGTATATCCACCGTATGAGTAAATCATCTATCATATCAGAAATAAAAGAGTAATTACTAGTGCATAGGCCCTTCGAAACTTTGGCAATGCCTTAAGCCTGAATATTGGCCACTTCGCTTCTGATATATTTTTCGTGATTCCAAACCCATCAGAACAAATGCAAACGTGTCTGTTAACACAAGTATAATCTTTTTTTTTTTATAAATGACATGACTTTAACCTTTCTCTAAGCCAGATATTGAACCTTTCTACCTGCATGAATAAATTTGCTTTAATTTATACTTTAGACACATATGATCTTTAGACACATATGATACATTAAATACATAAAGTACATTTGAAAGTTAAATATTATTGTTGTATGCCTTTACTATGTGTCTCGTGATACCATTGCAACGGCCAAATCCATAGTAAAACATTTACAAGAACAAGCTGTAACGGGGCAATCCATATTCTGCCTGCAAAACAAAATATTAGTGTATTATTTAATTGCAATTAAATATTCATAATAGCGTATTCTTACTTAAACCACTGAATCAAATGTTCTGTATGTCCTCCATGTCGGCATGTTTGACACCAGGAAAACCACTTAGAAAATGGTTTTGATTGCCAACCCATACATTCATTTCCTGGAGGTACTTGTTGAAAGTTACTGGTAGTCGTTCCCATGTGCAAAAGGCATAGAGAGCAACGGGGAAGAGGTTTGCGGCAATTTGGACAAGAAGAGAGCTAAATAAAAACTTGTTATTAATGTATGTGTAAGTAATTTATTTGTACTTTGTTCAAATTTGAAGACGCATTTCTCAGCCTAGTATCTTCTTGAAGTGTAGCTGAGACGGACTTTCCGCAAAAATTGCAAAGTAGAAAAACTGTTTGCATTGTCTTCGAAGGTGCTCGCATTGTTTCCATTTTTATTTCCAGTTCTGCTCTCTTTTCCCATAAGCCCCATGTATCCAACAAATCTAAATAACTGAATTATGAAATATAAATAATAAAACGTCACACATTAAATAATATTAAATATCCTTTTATTTAAGAAAGCAACACCGTAGATAAGATATATACAGATGAAAAAAGCCCAAAATCAAGTTTATCGATTGAAATACATACTTTAGTGAGCTAAACTTCTCCCTTGTAGGTTGTAAGTCTATTAGGTGTACAAATAAGTTTCCGCGGTTTGTCAAAAGATGGCCCCACCAGAAGGTTATGGAGAAATTGTCAGATGTAAAACGTAATATCCCAAGTTTCGTCATCCGGCAACACCATAACCTGAAAGTACTAGTGATTCCGTATCAGCATCACGTAATTTTTTTCGTGCAAAAATGTCAAGTTTTGTGCCGAATAAGCATCATTTGCGGGAACTTTTGATTTACTTTTTTAATTTGAAAAAATCTGCAGCTGAGGCGCATCGATTGCTTCTAGAAGCATATGGTGAAGCTGCTTTAAGTGAGAGAAGTTGTCAGGAATGGTTTCAAAAGTTTAAGAACGGTGAGTTTGACGTGAAGGACAAAGAACGCAGTGGAAGGCCGAAAGTGTACGAAGACATGGAATTAGAAGTACTATTGGAGGAAGATTCGTCCCAAACGCAAAAAGAACTTGCACTTACATTACAAGTGACTCAACAAGCAATTTCACATCGTTTAAAATCGTTAGGAATGATTCAAAAACAAGGAAATTGGGTTCCATATGAACTAAAGCCGAGAGACGTTGAACGCCGATTATGCATGAGTGAAATGCTGCTTGCCAGGATTAAAAAAAAGAGTTTTTTGCATCGTATAGTCACTGGTGACGAAAAATGGATTCACTACGATAATCCAAAGAAGAGAATGTCATGGGTTAAGCCCGGCGAACCATCAACATCGACAGCTAAGCCGAATATTCATGGAAAAAAACTCATGCTTTGTATTTGGTGGGATCAGCTTGGTGTCGTGTATTATGAATTGCTGAAACCAAGCGAAACCATTACTGGAGCTCTCTACCGAACACAATTGATGAGATTGAGTCGGGCACTTAAGGAAAAACGCGCCCATTACTACTCCAGACACGACAAAATTATTCTTTTACACGATAATGCTCGTCCACATGTTGCGGCGCCGGTAAAAACATACTTGGAAACACTCAACTGGAAAGTTTTACCCCACCCGCCGTATTCACCAGACTTAGCCCCTTCCGATTATCACCTGTTCCGGTCGATGGCACATGGTCTGTCTGAGCAGCGCTTCACATCATATGAAGACACCAAAAATTGGGTAGATTTGTGGATAGCGTCAAAAGATGAAGAGTTTTTTCGACGGGGTATCCGAATGTTGCCAGAAAGATGGGGAAAAGTAGTGGCAAATGATGGAAAATACTTTGAATAAAACGTAATGTACTGTTCCTTCACAATAAATTCCTAATTTTTTATAAAAAACCGCGGAAACTTATTTGTACACCTAATATAAAATACATATCTATATAAAATCTTTTAGCCCAAGAGCCTGTGACACTAATATTAAATGTATTGAGTATGGTTTTTATTGATAATAAGTTCAAATCTACTAAGCATACTAGTTAATATGAAACCGGTGGCAGACTTTTAAGATTCCTGGGCTTGGTGTGCTAATTAAGCTAATTAAAGTGTTAATAGTAGGTATGTTACCTATGCATCATATATGTTCTTAAGTTGTTTTTATATATAGTCTGTGTCAGAACAAAGGGACCTCGATTATTTATAAAGTGTAAAAGATATAATTATTTTTTTACATGAAATTATCACAAAATTGACACGTCGCAATTTTTTTAATAAATCGTGTAATCGCTATAATTTTCGAATATGACGTGGAACCTTCTGGGTCAGTTTTTCCGCGTAATCCCTGAACCGCACCCACAGTTTAATTATATCAGGCTAAGTTAAATAGAATTAAAGTTGTTTCATTGAGAACGTGCGTCTTTAACCTTTTAAAGCCTCCCAACAAATAGTTAATTATAAATGACAGATTTTAGGAGCTTATAATGAGATTTCAATGAAAACTAAATCGAATTTACGATTCACCTTTTTCGGACATTAAGTTTAGATAAAATGGAGCAACTCACCTTGAAATCCAGTATTGAATACGATATTCTGATAACAATTCATGATGAAAAAATCGAATAGCAATTAGTGAGGCAGTCTGGACGTCATCTGTCCAGTCTAAATAGCTTTGTAGCAAATTTATGCCATCATTGGTTTCGCCCGTTAATAAGAGCCCATTTAAATCTGCCGAATCTATACAAGATTGAATCGAAATTTTAACAAAGTCCATAAGCTTATTATCACTTAAATATTTGCAAGCAAATGCTACTCTGTCTCCGAGAGATATTCCTTTTTCCATCTATGAATAAAATGGAACATTTAAAATATAATAAGATTATTTCATAAAGCTTACCACAACTGTGTCAAAAAGTTCATTTTCAGTTGTCAGGAAACCGAATAAAGCTCTTAGATGTGGATCATGAATTTGCAAATGACCACGTTGATTACGGAGAATGAAATTGCATCGATCTGAATTAAATCCTGAAAGAGCTATAGCTGCCATCCGCAAGATACTTGGGTCTGTGCACTTAATAAACGAAAAAAAATGTATTTATTGAATTACATTTTAGTAGATATGTATGTACCTGATCTGCAGCTCTTAAAAGAATATCAATTGCCTGCTTAATTTTTAAATGAAAAGTGCAAATCATTGCAGCTCTTGAAAATTCCTAAAAAACAAATTTAAATTTAAGAATATATTGTGCAATTGCAAACTCATTCATATATCATCGTTGTATTATATGCAAGTATCCTTATAGCATTGATGACTATATTGTGTGATCATAAAACATTCAACGAAAAAATATCTGAGAACTTAAGATAAAGTTTCTGAATAGTCTTCTTCGGTCGCAATAAATCCACATAACACAGAATTAGAGAATCCCGACGAACAAAAAAATTGTTGCATGTTCATCGATATGCCGACTTACGCGAAGTAAGTAAGTTAGGTAGTAGGTTCAAAAAACCATAATTAGTTTTTCAAAGGTTATTATGAAGATGAGGCATTCTCCATAGATTAGAACCGAACGAGATAAAAACCACTTTAGAATTCATTTTTGTCAGCTGATAGATAACATTGACGATAAGTCAGGCGAACTTATGAACTACTTCACAAATTACTCATTTTGAACCCACTTCAAAAAAGGAGGTTCTCTTTTCGGCCGCGATGTACGTATAGATTGGAATGAAACTGATAGTGGTTGCTTCGAACATCGAACGAAAGCATTGGTAATTTTAATTTGTGTACTTAAAAAAATTGCCTATGAAGAATGAAAGATTAAGAATTTTCCTATTCAAAAATTATTTCTTTTAGCAACAAATCAAAACACAGAGTAATTCCTGAATGGAAAGCCTATCTCAGATCAAAATAATGAATCCGGTAGATTTTTTAGTGTTGATCACGAAAATAATATTGAAAATTCCACTACGGGCAGTTTGTGATGTTCAAATTTTCGGGGTAACTGTTGTCCTGAGTTAGTCTTGCATTACGTCTTACGTTACTATCGTAAACGCATCAACTTAGGGTTCTGTAGCATGAGCTACCAGGTGTATGCATAAGTGTTTTCCTTTCTCGTTCAGTGATCATATCGAGTTTTGTGCCTGAAAAAGAACATTTTGAACATTTGCGGCACGCATTGCTTTTCATATTTAATCAAAATAAAAAGGCTTTTGAAAGTCATCGTTTGCTGATTAATTTAAACTACACATTAATCGAAAGACGACCGGAATGGGTCAGAAGACAATGGCAAAGTGATTTTGTTACACGACAACGTGCCGTCTCACACAGCAAAACTAGTAAAAGACACTTTGAAATCGCTTGGATGGGACATGGCGCTATCTGACTATCACCTCTTCGCATCAATGGGGCACACGCTCGCTTCAGCGATTTCGAGGAAGTTGGAAAATGGCTCGACGAATGGTTTGCCGCAAAAGACAAGCAGTTTTTCTGGCAGGCTTTTCATAAATTACCTGAAAGATGGGCGAAATGTGTAGAAACCGATTGTCAATATTTTGAACAAAAAAAAATTGATTTTCCTAGAAAATTATGTATTTTTTTCACCAAAATAACAGGAAAAAACTTATGTATACACTTGGTAAGTAGCAAGAGTTTATTTTTCCGCACATGAGGATTGTAGAAATAAAAACTTTTTTTTCTTTTTTAGTAACTAACAATAAAAGGAGGTTCACAAAATACACCCGCATGCAAAAGTTCATCATAATCGATGGAAAGATGGCGAAGTTATAAAGTTGTGACATACGGAATAACTTCGTTACAATTCCTCTACTAATAGTTACTTTTCACACCGATTCTAAGTCTTAATTACGTTTATCTTGTCTGATAAGCAGCACGGCTTTAAAAATGGTAGATCTACAGTAACTAACCTTGTCGAATTTTTATAATTTTTGTCTTAATAATCTAAAGAAGTTCAAGCAAGTAGACTGTGTATATGGCGATTTTAGTAAAGCATTTGAAAAGCTTTCTCACAAAGTGCTAATTTATACATTGTCACGACCTGGCTTCCCCACTAATTTCGTCCATTGGATTGGGTCATATCTTGCAAATCGTTCCTTTAAATTCCAAATTCGGGTCGTCATTTTCTGAAACAGTTGATGTTTTTTTCTGACGCCCCGCAGGGTCGTTGCTGTTCCCACGTCTTATTAATGATTTCTTTCCCTTTTTCCAGAAAGCTAACGTTCTGGAGTATGCTGACGATTTGAAGATTTTCGTGGCGATTGAGTCTGTACAAGATACTCGAGACCTTCAGGATGATTTAATTTTTTTTTTTTATTGGTGTTCTACAAACCATATGATCTTAAATATTGCCAAGTTTAGCCTAATTTCTAAGGAAATCTTCCCTCATAGACTTTTCTTACAAATTAACGATAAACCCTTAACTCGTGTGGAAAAGGTTGCCAATTTTGGCGTCACTCTTGATGTCAAGTTAATTTTTACGTTTCATATTGACCAGATATTATAATTAATCGTGCCAGTTCCACTCTCGGGTTTATTAATCGATCTGGTGGACCCATCTATTTTAAAGATTTTGTTTTGTGCATTTGCCCGTCCCATTCTGGAATTTGGCTCGGTGGTATGGATACCTTTTTATAATATTTACATTCAGCGGATTAAGCCTGTACAGAAGCGTTTTCTCTATTTCGCTCTCCGTCACCCCCTTGGCCGGATCCCTTAATTCTAAATATGCGACATAGACTTCTCAAATGATTAATATTAATTCGCGTCCTAGAATGTCCAAGCGCGAAGACTTTTTGATATTCGTTGTCATAAAACCAATTATGGTTCTTTTGAACCAATATCAGCTATGTCGAAGAGTTATAACGCTTTGTCTTCTCTGTTTGGTTCTGACTGTGATAGAGTAACGTTAAAACGACTATTATTGAATGACATATCTAGCTTATACGATGTATCTCAATGTTATATAGGGCTTTGATGTTAAATCATATATTTTATATATATATAATATATGTTTTATATTGCGTCATATGGTCACCTGCATCTGTTGATTGAATAAATAAATACTCCGTCCAATTCATCAGCTTGCTATTTCCCCGCTATGTTTCTAAGCTCTGGAGTAATAACCATGCGTTACCCTAAACCGATAGCACTGCTCCACCAGCTTGGATAAATGAAAAAAAAAACAAAGGAGAGTCCGTGAGGATTGCTACGTTATGTATGCATCTTATGCAATCTAAGACGTTGAAGGCGTTTATCATAGCCAGCACTTCTGCTCAGAAAAATCTAGAATAATCGGGAATGCGAACTCTTTAAATCTAACGGCGTTTCAGATTGCCAAGTAGTTAATGTTGAGATCAATGAGTATGAGGTGTAACATTGCATGGCTATTACGGTTCATTAAATTCAGTTTAACTGACTTTTGTCTCCTTTCCATTGTAACTAACTCATATGTAGTTTAAGAGCGAATATTTTAAGAGATTACAACGGTTATTGCATGTAACTGACTTTAACTTATTGAAACCATTTAATTATTAACTTATATTTGTGGGAAAACTTTATCTGTCAAGAAATTAGGCCAAACTTCTTAACAATTTATTATTACAGGAGTTCTAAACGGTTCATAAACCGGTCTATGCTTTAGAAAAACGACAAACATGCACTGGCTTCTTTAACACGTCTAGTCACAAGTCTAGTCGATTTGACAATGACAAAAAAATTACTCATGAATAAAAATAAAATATTTTTTTATATCTTACCTTCCGAATGCACAGATCTGGTATAAATTTATTTTGCAAAATTTCCATATCATTTTCGAATGTCCACCCACTTAAGCTTTGGGCAAAATCCCTTGCTTCACTTCTAAAAATAGAAGGAAACAAATAAATAATTCCAAAATTTGAAAATACAACTGACTTATAACACAATAAAGATTGACTACTGTTTATAGATTCAGGCCATGGCATTACCAAAGTCTCACTCCGGATAATTTGGTTGCCATCGGTGTTGACATATGCACCTAAAACTTCTCGAATGCTTATTAATTTTTCATCTCGTATCATATTAGATAACACATTCCAAACATCTTTAAGATTACTACTCTGTGAGAGGTCTCCATTTTTCTTAGTATCAGGCTAAGATTTTTATATATATTTATATTAAATTTATTTCGAACTAAGTATAAAATAATGTTCATACCATTAAACCATAATCGTTTAAAGTTCGTTTATACATTATTTGAGACATTTCTTCTTTAAAGACATCATTAGATGTACATTCCCACGCCTCCTTACTGTCCTGAATATTAGAAGTGTAATGCATGTTTTGGCCAATTGATTTCCACAAGTTGTTTTTAGTATCCCATGCCACAGCGGTGGTTTCCGGAATCTCAAAATCATTTATTGCTCCTATTATAAAAAATAGTTTGCTTAATTAGTTAGAATTAAAATCGAAATCCTTAATATATATTATGCATGGTTCCTTTTTTACATTTTCATTAAAAACAATTATCGTTGTCTACTTATTATTTATAGCAACCCTAACAAAAAATGGGTAGATATTTAATCTTAGCAAAAAATCATTAGCGCATCGAATGCACACATTTATAAAGTTTGCAATGGATACTTCAAATCTTTAGCAGATTAAGGAGACTTTTACTCAAAATTTCATCCGGAAATATGTTTTTTTGGTTTATTATTGTTCGTAAAAAGGTCAAGAATATCGAAAACACTTTTGAATTGATATTTCAAATAATATAATGACAATTTTTTAGGTCGTGGCATTGTGCGCGCCAGAGAGCTAAAATTTATCACATATAGCAGGTCTAGTTTTCGCCTGTGTTTTTGATGTTCTTTGTATAGAGAAAGCAGGTTATATATTATATTTGTATATATACATGCATATATATAATTATATATTATATATGTGTATATGTATTATATATAAATGAAGTGTGAGTTGTAATTGATTGTATACTTCATGACCGTATTAAAAATAATGGAAACAAAGGGGATCAAAATCAGACGATTCGCAAAAGCATATTCCTTTGAGATAGATAAATTACGAATAAAGCAAGCTGAGCGTCGTGCCCAAAGTTAACCTAACAAAATAAAAAGATAGGAAGCAGAAGAGATTTCCGATTGTTTTCCATTAAGCACTTAAATGGCGTCCGCCATATTAGGTTTAGAATGAAGTTTATAGTTTATCGTGTTTTACTCATCAAATAGTTTCATTTAAAAAAACGATTTTTTTAAAAATATTGTGAGATGTAGCAACTATATAATAGTTTTTAATATTATTTAACTCTACAAATTGTTCTAATAAATTCACAGTTAATTCGCATAAAAACCGTGAATACTAAGAAAGCGTTTTGTTTAAGCTAATTCTGTTAAATTGCTGTCGAAGAAATGCGGATTCTTTTAATGCAATAATTACGTAAAATATCGCCTCAACTAAATAAAAGAAAATGCCTGTGAATGATATGTCCGCGACGTCTTTTTAGCGAGTTTAAATAAGACCGCTTTTACCGGCTGTCTATCTTTTTTTTTATTATAACAACCTCAAACATGATATATAGCGGTATATTATATAGCACCCATGCGACCATGTCGGGGAACAATGCTCTTAAGGGGTTACATTGGTTTTGAATAGCAACATATTTTCTCTAATTTCATTTTATTTTAATAAGAGAAATATTTTACTCAAACTTTAAGCATATAAAAGAACACCATTTGAACAATATTTTATAAAATTGTCATCTAAAAATTTATATGTATAGTATATAATATAGCTCGTGATTGAACGAAAATTTTTAAAAAAAATTGAAATTTGAATTTTTGTCAGAGTTGTATACAAAACAGTACGATTTTCGGTAAAATCTAGACCATGAATTGCCTTATTAAATAAATTGTTATAAACAAAAAGTGAGGGCGCGGTTTCAATATATGTATGTTGCATGGTTTTCATTAAAATTTGTTTTATAAGTTCCTTTATTTGTTCTGTGGGAAGTAAGTACCCTATAAGTTTTGATTTATATTTGAGAGTGTCAAAATATGCGGCATAAATGGTCGTATTTTTTGATTGTCCATCAAACCAGCTTGATTTCTTACACCACCAAGGGACCGAGACCTAAGTATTTGATATTAATTTCAACTTGATACCTCCTCGCGTTCTTGAGAAAAAGGGTCTTGACAGACAGAGAGATAGACATTTAAACTTCAAGGGATTCCCCTGAAAATTAGCACTGACATGAAAAATTCGAAATTCCAAGTGGCAGATCCAATATGGAGACCGAAATGTCTCAATTTGAAGCCATTTAAATTAAAGTTAAACTGTCGACGTCTGGGCCTTACAGAATGCAACTCAACCAAAATTTAATACGGCGGACCCAAAATGGCTACCGGAAAATTAAACTTGAACATCTCATCTCAACATAAACAAATTCATCCTTCTAATTGATTATAATAAATGTTATTTGTAACATAGCTTTTATTCATTTTATTTAAATTTTATTATGAATAAATTTTATTATTATTTTGTTTATGAAATAAAAATGAAAAAAATATATATATTTTGATTATTATTAAAGAATATGACATTTTTTTACGAAGGGTACTGAGTGTTACGAAAGTTATAGAGTACACAGATGTCGAAAAATTTGGTCTTTATTTACTCACCTTTATCCGATAATACGAGCACCCTTTCTAAATCCAAGGAATGCCACGACATGTCTATAATTGTAGAGTTTTTATATGACGGATATCCTCTTGTTTGGAGCGGTAATAAAAGACGTTTAGTACAAAAAAGTTCAGTTGAACCGTCAATATCAGCACAGTGGGTATTTATAAGTTGCAAAAATGGAGAATCACGTTGAACAGTTGATAACATTGCTGCTCTAGGTTTTAAATAGTTATTAACCTCTTTCAAACAGTATTATATTTATATTACCTGGATGGGCACCACGCTAAACTTGTAATATTTTTTGAATTTTGAAGTGTAATAACTGGCTTCTCCAAGTTTCTTATATCCCACAAGCCAACAATAGAATCAGCATAACTTGCTAAATAACGATTGTCAGAAGATATACATAGTCCATGAACTAGACGTGTTGCAACCGTTGAACAATTCATGCTGCCTTCTGCAAAGAAAAATTTTCTATTTAGTCAATATATGTATTATCATATTGGTATTTAACACTAAAAATAGAGAATATTTAAATTCAGAGGTTCAGAAGTGTCACATATCTAATTATATCCGATTATTGTTGAAAGTTAAATGTTTATCATAAAATCACAGTTATTAGCGAAAAACAATTTACGAGGAGCCGATTATTTATACATCTCTACTCTCACTTGAATATATGTAGACCATAGAAGCAACAGCACCGCTCTTTCAATTATAATCTCAACAGACATTATAGGCCCAGTTCCACATGAGTAGTGTAAGTTACTAAAGAGAATTTTAGCGGATATGAATTTCGTGTGTCGTGTTATCCGGAAAGGAAAAGAATGAACTCTTTATATAGCATACACAATCTGAATGATTCGAATTATAGCTCATAGTCACTGCACATCAAGAGCGAGTTGGTTTAAAGAGATTTGTGAGCTTACGCGAACGGTACATCGAGCATCAAAACCGATTTAACTTCGGAGGAGGAGGCTTGGGCTGCAAAGAATGAAAAGGCCTTCGCTATGATTATACTAGGACTGCGATGGTTGGAATTGATTCATGTAAAAAACTGCAAAACATTTAAGGAGGCTTAGGGAAATCCTTATAAAAATGCATAAACCACGTGGACCAGCGAGGAAGGTTATGTATTTCAATCAATTTAGAAGGTTTAGGGTTCAAAAATTACCAAAAAGTAATCGAATCAATCAATCAAAAATTACCAAAAAGTAATCGAGCAGGTGTTGAATTTTTACAAATTAATTGAGGAACTAGAAGAAATACAGGGGCCTGTTCCAAAAGAATTACTTTCAGTGACACTCCTCAACAATCTGCCAGAAATCTACGAAGGGTTCGTCGTCGCTATGGAGAACAGGGATGAACTTCCAACTCTTAATCACTTAAAAACTAAGATCTTATAATAGAAGAATTCAAATTCTTGAATATCCTTCGTAGCTTTTATTCACAAGCCACTGCAGCGATCAAATGTAATGATAGCTTAACACCTACAGTCGCGATCACCAGAGGTGTGTTACAGGGGGAGGTCCTTAGTCCCCTTTTGTTTTCTCTCTTCTTAGCCGATCTTGAAACATTCCTTTTGGAAAAAGGCTGCCGAGGCCTATCGATCAACTTTGCGAAAGAAGTCGTGCTTCTGGCCTATGCGGACGACTTGGTCCTCCTTGCAGATACTCTGAAGTTAATCGCAAACTCTCAGCTCTTGCCGAGTATTGTACCAAGTTTTCGCTGACAGTAAATACTTCAAAGACAAATATCTTAATATTTAGAAAAAATCGCTGTAAAGTACCTTTTGAATATTTCAATTTTGCTGAAAATGAAAAAATTAAAGTTGTCGATTCTTATGTTTATCTAGGAACTACTTTTCACAGAAATTGTAAGTTTGATGCCTCTTTTGACAAAACATTGAGTAACTGTAAATTTGCAATTACAACTGCACTTCGCACTATAAATAAACTGAAAATTACCGCGTGGCATGATATTAACACCATATTTGACAGCCTTATCGCCAGCATTGCGCTGTACGGCGCAGAAGTTTGTGGCCCTTCAAAGGCAGATTCATACGAAAAAATACAAAATCTCTTCTTTAAACGTCTACTTAAACTTCCTATGAACTGCCCCTCTCACGCCCTCAGATTAGAAATTGGTCGATGCCCGCTTAAATTTTTCATGTTTAAAGCAATTTTACAATGGATTCGCAGACTGTCTGAAATGGAGAACTCGCGCTACCGGAAATTGTGCTTTCTGGAACTATGTAGAGACAGACACAGTACTTATACGAACAACTGGGTGTGCGAGATAAAACACTTCTTCTCGATGAGTGATTCGATCGATTCTTGGCTTTCTATGGATGCTTCAGTGCCCGATTCTGTGTCGATCTTGGATCGTTTCAGTAGATCTGTGCGACTTCAGGATCGCCTAAGTGCATCCGCTTCTCACTCCCTAGTCCTGTACAACTTTGTCAATACAGATGAAATTGAAAAAGCCGCGCCCTATTTATTGTTAAACGACCTGAGTTTACCATGCAAGGCCAACTACGCTCGTCTTCGCCTCTTATCTGGTTACAATAAAGGCTTATCGATTTTTAATAAATTCCTTCAATTTGAAAACGAATTCTGTAAATTCTGTAACTGCCATATCGATATCTTTATATTTCATTGCGTATCTGAATTTGAAAAACTTAATCTTATTAAATCTACTGAATTTCCTGCGCTATGCTCTGATTCACCACTCTTGTTTATTCTCAATTCTTGCGATAAATCAATCATCTGTGATATTTGTAATTTTCTATCGAGATGCTGTGATTTGTAGTTACTTTTGTTCTGTGTATATATTTGTTTATCTATTTATTGTATTTATATGGTTTTCTGAAATGGATTGTGAACGAAACTGTTTGTATAGCTTTGCTGTAAACAAACGTAAATAAATTGATTGATTGGTAATAGAAGAAGAGTGAAGAAGAGAGGAAAAAGATTCAAAATATAAAAGCGATAAATTAGGTGGTAAGGAATCAGAAGGTTCTCACTGGTTGAAAAGAAAGTGCTATGTCTGCCGGAAAAGGGGCCACTTTTCGGCACATTGTAATTCGCGAAGAACTGTCAAGAAAGCATCAACACCGAACCTAGGTGCATTTCCAAGTTTAAACCGAAAGGAACGGAGGTTCCGAAGAGGCTATGGGAAGAGGGCCGTGTCATACAAGCTAATTCGGTGCAAATCTTCACTGATGGCTCGAAGATAAAAGGCAAAGTTGGTGGTGGATTGGATTTGAAAAATCCGATTTCCTTAATTTTTGGTTTTTTCCAAATAAAAAGGGAATTATTGGTCCTACAGGGTTCGCTTGTATAGAATATATTGTAACTAATAATATATTATAAGTAGCTAAATAACTGCTCGATACTTCATCTCCCATGACTTTCCTCGTAGGATGGGTATTTCAGCCGATATTCTGCTCGGGAAAAATGGACAATGTTTGAAATGCTGCATCTCGGGACCTATTGCACCTACAGAGCTGCGGTTGCTATAATTTTATCTACTTTAAAAGTGTACCGGGTGACTATTTTCCACAGGATTCACCTTTAAGAAGTTATAAGCCGAAAACTTGAAAAAGTCCGGAAATTCCGAGGATTTTCGAGCACCACGCAGTTAGCAAAGGTCTTTCGAAACTGCTAACTTGGTTTAACACTATTGCTATCTATCCTAACAACATCCCAAAAAATCAGTACAGTGCAATTTTTAGCAACCTACGATGCTTTAAATGAATGGCTGTTCTAATAATTTGTGTAGGGGAAATTTATGAATTTATGGTTAAATGCTAAATAACTTGATTTTTGAATTCCTCTTAAAATGCTTATTTCTCGGCTGTTGTTAAAGCTAGGAAAATAATCATTGGCATTTTTCTAGTTCAATATTTATACTTTACTGTACAGTTGATTTAAAAAAAAATTAAAATCCCTTAACTTAAGCTTCTATAGCAAGTGGACTTTGCCCTAATATTGCTAACGATAGATAAATATAAATACTTACGTCTGAGATCAAAAACTTTTATATACTTCTGACTCATTCCGGTCATTAACATTTTATAATCTTTATCCCAGCATAACGAATGGCCAGACTCAGATAATCCGAATAAACTGCCTGAAATGAAAATCACGTTTTTTTTTAAAAATCACTATTTAAAATTCAATTACATGACTCTTTTGATCCTCCTTTTCCAGTATCCCAAACTGTTATACAATAGTCTGATCTGTTTCGGTCATGCCCAATAGCTAAGATATTTTTATCTACTTCATTCCAAGCAAGGCACAAACATGTTCTTTGTTGTCTTGGTACTACAATTATAAATATGTTATAAGAGGAAAGAGAAGTATATATAGTAAATTACTAAATTCACATGTTACACCATTGCTTTGATTGAAATTACAAAGAGAAACTGCACCATTCGCTAAACCAACTGCAACCAAAGCTTCCCTCACGTAAGATGGTTTTACGCATCGTATATATTGATATCTGCTTTCTGATGCTAGAAAGATGGCTGAAGATTTGGGAGGGATATCTTTGCCATAACCTAAAAAATATGTTAATAATAGTATTCACCAAAAGTTCGAAAGAATTATAACCTTCGGAAGTGTCCTTCTCCTCACTTGAAATTATTTTATAAAGATTAATCTCAGTCCCCCATGTTGCAAAATTATCTGCAGTATTAGGTATCCAACAAATTCCATGGATTAAATCACTCATTTTGGTAAATCCGATTCTAAAAATACGAATATGCTAAAAACATATTTTTTTGCTTATAAACTATAACTAAAAAAAATATTTAAATAACTTACTTAATACTTATTGACAAAATTTACCCTGGGAAACACTTCAGTTATGGATGATAATATGAGGTGTTACCTACCCCCCAGCAGTTTTCAACTCGCGATAACTCTACATTTTCCAATTATGCTTCCTTTTCCTTTACGTAATAATTTTGCACAAACCTTTTTCCCTTTTCGCCATCAAATGGACTTAATTTTTTTTTTAAATCGCCAAGCTAAAAATACCGTCAGTACCTACTCTTCAAACTGCAAATTTATAACGGTTAATTTTGTCCATAAGTGCATTGCAAACAAAAATGTCGCCATAACATATGGTAACGCGTATAAACATGTTTTGTTATCCAGCAGTGCATTCCAATACAGAATAATCCAATCCTCTTACTGATCTATCTTGTTCTTTTCGATATCTTTATTTTTACCATTTTTTGCTACGCTGTAAAGTGTAATAAAAAAAAGATAAAAAATGATACTTCAACTTTGAATGCCCGCCTTTATGTTACAAACTCGAAGTTAAAAAAAAAGGATCCGTCACTCCATGGGCAATATCATATATATGTATGTATCATAGATTTGGTCGACTCCCTCAACACGGCATATACCGGCAAATGTGTATCAATCGGAGTATTCACTGCTCTATGCAGAGATCAGCAGAACACATAGAAGTACAAACCTCGAACAAAATTCGTACCAGAGTTTGTGGAGCGCGCTTGAGCATAGGGGAAAGCGTGAGACGCAGGTAACGTGCAAGGAAGCTGTACGTGATATACTCACAAGCGCTACCTCCGCTCAGCTCAGCGGCCGTATATCGGTGATTCGGTGGCTAAGCCGAGCGACATGCAAACAAATAAATTGGGGTCTTATGCTTGTGTGCGCTGCTTGAAAGTTCCACTGCCCCAGTCGCAGAATTATGACTGTTTTAAAAATCGATCCGTTCTGCTTCTTGGAATTTACACCTATGTGATTATTGGTGGTTGTTCTCAGACGAATTGATTTGTACTTTGCGAGGAATTAAAGCTTGAGTAAACTCGAAATGACGAATAAATATTTTTAGGTTTAGGGGAGAAGGGAACACTCTCTTAGTATATTATTTTCATATTATATTTTAATTAATTTTGTTAATTTTCTTTGATTCGGTAATTTGAAAATTTTTGCCTTTTCCAAACTGTCTAAAAGAAAAAAAGATTGAATTTGCAAACCAGTGCAACCTTCAAACTTATCAGCACTGCAAATTCGAATGGCCCTTTATTCAGTGCCCTCTATTATTTAAAAATATTATTTTAACACAATTTATTTTTCTGCATACATAACATTATATTAAATAAAAAAAAAAATTTATAGCTATTGCCTTTGTATGAATAAAAAAAACCTCTAAAAATATGTCTTTTGTTAACTTTTGTAGACAGGGTTTCCCAATGAGAACGTCCGAATTTAAAATTTGAATAAAATACACAATTTTCGAGCAAAAAAGGTTCTGATTGCTTTATTTGAAAGATAATTTTATGCGATTTATCATTTGAATAAAATATCGCCCAAATGGCCACCGCGGATCCTCTTGCACACGTTCATCCGCTCACGCCAATGTTCGATGACTCTGTGCAACATTTCGGCCGGTATCTCAGCTATGGCTTGACGAATATTGGCTTTCAATCCCTCAAGAGTTGTAGGATGGTTGCTGTAAATCTTCGATTTAATGTGGCCCCAAAGGAAATAATCCAAAGGCGTTAGATCACACGATCTAGGCGGCCAAGCGATGGGACCATTTCTGGAAATTAACCACTCACCGAACTTACCGCGCAATAAGTCCATGTTAAGTCGGGAAGTGTGAGGCGGTGCATCGTCTTCTTGGAAATAAAGGTCGTCCGCATCAATTTCATCAAATTCCGGGAAAAAAAAATCGGTGAACATCGTGTTATAGCGGTTGCTATTAATGATAATGGCATCTCCTGTCTCATTTCGAAAGATTTAAGGTCCGATGATTTCGCCATACCATAATCCACACCAAACGGTCAATTTTTGTAGATGCAATGGTGATTCATGAACCAGTCGTGAGTGATCCGCTAATCGAAATTCGTAAATTAAAGAGGGCGAATCCAATATGCCGACCGAAAATTCTCTACTTCCTGAGTCGTTTTCGATGGATCCGTACTAGAAAATTGTTTTACACCGTGCTAAACCGAACATAAAAGCTAGGACTTGTGGATCGCGTACTCGGCGAGTTTAAAACTCCTAAAATATATTCCACATGAATTATCAATGTGAAAAGATGAATTATGTTTTAACTCTATCTCCAACATATAGTTAGATTTATTAGGGTGGGTACACACTGAGCAAACACACGTGAAGACATGTGCTTGATCTCATGTGCTTGCGTTAATGTGTGCGCATTGCAAAGTCAAACATGATTTTTTAGCCTGTGCGCTTGTGCCGTGCCAAAAACACATGTGCAGCGATTTGGGCCCTTTTGACGCAAACAAATGTGATAAGTGTGTACGTGCCTGCACGCAAAAATGATCAAATTCCTTAACGTAGTGTGTACGCAAGCAAATGTTAGGCACATATTATTCAGAAAAAAAGGAAATTTGCGGAAAGTGTATGCTCGTTAAAAAGAAAACGAATGTGTTTATGTTGAATGCTTGCCCGATGGAGACATTTTTAAAGATGAGGGAAATCTTCACGGCTTGTATTTTCTATCCGTTTGTGCGGTTAGTAGCCCCTTTAATTAAAATGTCGAGAGCAATTTCATTCCAATGGTCAAATTGTTTAGATGAAATATTATAAAATTCATCCTGAGGATTCCACAAATAAGATTTCGCTCTATAATTCTCCATTAATTTAGTGGTTTTTTTGGGTGTTCCACTCTATTTCATTTATAAATCACAAAATGCGGCCGAATTGAAGAAAATCGGAAGATATCGATTGACTTTACCGCTGCAAATGTGCTCCGATTTTCGAACTTCAACGGAAAACATCCAAATGCAAACACATGTGTTTGTGAAGACGTACACACCTTGCTTTCATTTGCTTGTAAATCTATGACCGCATAAGCTAAGCGGGTTCACGGGGTTTGTGATGGAAAGCAAATGAGCTCGCTTGGCGGGTGGAGGCGTCCACATTTTCAAGCGTATTCGCTTGTGCGCATTGTGTATGCTAATTTTTACGTACACATTAGCAAGGATTGATTCCAAATATACGTGCACATATGTTTGGATTTGTTTGCTCAGTCTGTACACACCTTTATGTGGTAACTAAGGGCTTTTAGATAAAAAAAAAATCTGAAAATTTTCAACTTCCTGATATCGAAATCCTCAGCACCAAAGTATCGATTAAGAAATTGCTTTGAATACCTATGTATGTATATACTCACTTGGCCGGAATAGCAGCTAAATACCTCTATCGGACATAAATACAGTATTTTAAATATTTTCTTGTGAAAACGTCGTTTGGTGCATGAAAAAGTGAAAAACTTAATTTCTCTATACTCAGAAACTATGAAATTATGGTTAAATGGAGAGGTGCTGCAAGTGTTTCCGAAATATAGACGTGCAAGCCGAGAAATAATTCAAATTGAGGCCTGAAAGCTGTTGTAGAAGCAGCACTTACTAATCGCTTATGAATGCCAGGCTCACCATTTTAAATAAATTACCAAGCAGTTTAAAATATTAAGCAAGTTTATTTTGAAGTGCATACTCGTCAAAGAACATTGTTAATGTAAAAGCCATCAACAACTTTTTTGGGGACTTTTCCTTTCCGGTGCCCCTAAATTTTAAAGCGGGCTTGGAGGCACTTTTTCATCCTAATCAACGGAAAATTATTTAAAACATTCCTACTCGCCCCGTTTTCGAGATATTTAATAAAACAGTTCATATTTTTGCAGGGGGATTCTATCATATTTTTCTTTTTACGAAATTCCTATAATCCGCTGTTTTCAAAATAAAGGGCACAAGGGATGCAAATATATTATTTATTACTATGAATTTACCGCATAACTATGTACGTTTCTGACTGATTATTTACCTTTTACACATTGTTTCGAAGCCCGTTCTTAAATTTATCAAATTTAGGGGAACCCGGAGGGGAAGTTTGCTAATTGTATAATTGCACACTACATTGTAAAAGTTCCCATACTTAATAATATACATAATTAAGATAGCAATCTTACTGTTCTATTATTTACAAAGCCGCTTATTGTGATGAGAGCATGCCGAGCGCTGTTTTCTTTAATTTTCACCAGCTAAAACGATTTTCACTTCATAGCATTGATATATTTATATTCAATGAACAAACCTAAAATTAACAACATAAAATTAATATAAAAACACTTGTATACGCCGCAAAAACAACTTTTAGCGGAAATATCAACATTTAGCAGTCAAAATGAGAACTGTCAATAGTCCAGATGGAATTGACAGCTTTCTAAAAGAATTCTTAAAACAGAAAACAAACCAGAAAGGGCTTCTGCCGTAAAAATGTCAGCTTCTCTTGAGACGGAAGTGACTTTTGGCAGGTTGGGGGCTGGGAAATATGAACCAAGAAATACAAACTAAGCACGGAACGGTTGTATCGTGCATGAACCCTGTACATGAGCGAACACCTAATGATAACTGCCTAGAGTAGAACAGCAACAGCGTGTATGAGGGAAGCTGAATAAAACACCAGATCGAACTGTCAAATTTAATCTGTGCTACTTCGAAGTATGAGTTGATTAAACCGGAAAAGTGCAAATTTTCGAGTGTATGTCTATAATTGTGGCAACAGCCCGCGAGGATTGTATAACTATAATACGCGTTGTATTAGTGTATAGCGTAATAACTATTTTACGCGTAGTTTAAGTGCAGTTAGGAGTGCGAAAAAACTAAACTGTACGAGAATTTACGATATGAAGTGTTCTGTGGTGGGTTGTCGCAAAAACACGCAATTTCCGCGTGAGAAATCGTTTTTTAGGTGAATGGATGGATAGAAATGCATGATAAAAATTCTATTTCATCAAACCGCATTAAAAGGAATTAATGTAATGTTCAGAAAATTAAGAAAATCTCCTTATTTTTAATTTCGCTGGTTTTGTTTACCTCCCACGAAAGCATTATAGAAAACGGTGAATGGCAGCGTGTAAATAGATGTTAAGGGGGCACATTATGGAATGAACTTCGGAAAATTTTGAATTGTAAGCCCCCTCCTGATTATGGCTTCATATTTACGCACAATTCTAACACATCAGAAAAAGTGGTTCGCTAAATCTGGCTTACAGCCGTTCCGTGCTTAGTAAATATTTCCATGATATGAATTAATTAATAATTAGGTGAATACCGTTGGTATGTTTATACCACGTCTTTGAACGAAAATCAGGGGCGTGAAATCTCAGAAATTAATGTTTTCTTTCTGAGCATTACCTGGTTAGTTTACGTCCTGCCACAGGCGACAATTTGCCTGAGTTTCGTACCTTTCTTTTATTTTGTTAGGATTTAGGAGGATTTACCTGTGCCAACCCAGGTACATCAGGCAAGTAGGACTTTAATGGTTTTTTTTTAATGAAACGAATTAGAATAATTTTCTTTTCTTTTTATTTATCCTTGCTACGAAGTAAATCCGGGCTTGCCGCGAGTTGGGCTCGCCGGAGTTGGTGGGAAGGAGCACACGCAGAGGAAAACACAGCGGTGGCGTTTGACTAAAGGAGCCATTTATTCATACGTATTCCTAACGGATACAGTACTACGGCCTAAGATTACGGCTGGCTGGTACGGCTGCGGGTCGCGCTGCTGGCGGGGTGGCGCGGCTGGTGTGTGTCCGCTGTCTAGCGGACAGCGATCTGGCCTCCGCTGCTGCTGCTCCGGTCTTCGCCGGCCGACTCAGTCCATGCGGCTGGTCCGGTGTTCGCCGGACGACTCAGGCCATGACGCAAGGCCTCCCGGGGTTTTATAGGCGGCGGTCCGTGGTGGGAAGCCACGGGGCTCGTAACATCCTTCTGCATTTCCCCTTTCTTATGGTAATGATGGAAGATGGCTTCGTCGTCTGCCCGTACTCGCATTTTGCCATGAAACCGGTCAGGAAGATTGACGGTTATATGTTTGTTCCTCTTAGTTTTTATTTCCTTTGATCTTATACAGGACTTCTTTTGGCAGATATATGGGAGCTCTCCCTGGTGATGAATTTTTGCCAATCATTGCCTTCACGAATTTCCAGCTCAAGGGGATCCGGGTTTTTCACTCGATTTTGGAAAATACTTGACCCGTTGACTATCGCCTCCTCCGAGAGCTGGGGATCCACAAGCTGTGAATACGCAATCCGTGAAAACTTAACTGATCTCCGATCCTGTTGGAGAGCCACGGGTGCTGGCTAAAGGGGGATCCCCCTAAGATGATCGCACCCCGGCTTCACAAATAGTTCCGTCAATATGGGACTGGAAAGAGGCGTAAAATTTACGTCTTCGATTATTTCCAGTCAATCTTCGTAGTCTTCAACAGTGTTTAAGATACTCACTTATCCAACAAACTAAGAGAGAGAAAAAAAAATTTGTTTATATATTATATATAGAATAATTGTCTGTCTGTCGTAGGCATGATTGAAGATCATGTTTTTTTAACGTTATTTTAGCCTATAAATTCTTCCATCGTTGAACGAGGCCCAATCTTGAATTGAATTCTGGTTCAGGCAATGCATCCATTGCTTGACCAATGAGAAAGTGCCCTGGAGTAAGCACGAACGGATCATCTGGATTTTTTCGTATTTGGCACAATGGTCGAGAGTTAAGACAAAACTCTATTTGAGTCAGCAAAATCACGTGCTCCTCAAAAGTACACTTCGATTCTCCAAGGGTCCTTTTCAGATGGTTCTTAATTGCCTTAACTTCGGCATCCCTCCAAAATGTGGAGCTGATGAAGGATTAAAGTGCCAGACAATACGCTTTGGTGATAAATACTGAGCTGCTGGTTCTGGTTCCGCTTTCTTGATAGTCTGCTTTAAGTCCTTGTCTGGTTTTGTTTTCCCTCCGATGAAATTTGTGTTCAGTGCGGCGATGAAAGCGTCCAATGTGAGATCAGATGCTAGTTCAATATGCACGGCCTTTGTTGCCATACATACGAGTACAAAGCTTTTTTCTGTATAAGCTATATGCAATTCCGTATTTCTCAGCTTTGAAGTTTCGGCTTGACGAATATTAGCTTCCAATGCCTTAAGAGTTGTAGGATGGTTGTTGTAAACCTTTGACTTAATGTGGCCCAAAGAAATAATCCACAGGCCTTAGATCACACGATCTAGGCGGCCAAGCGATGGGACTATTTCTTGAAATTAACGACTCACCGAACTTACCGCGCAATAAGTCCATGTTAAGTCAGGAAGTGTGAGGCGGTTCATCTTCAGGAATTGAGAAAGAGCCCTTCAACTCTCGGTGTTCCTTTGGCAAATGTTCTAGAAGTTGATGGGAATTGCTGGCTCACTTTCTCAAATTGAAGTCTCCTGCTTTGTAAATCTCTATTAAGTCTTCCCGCAATTAACCCGCATCGCTGATGTTGTCAGCGCCCGTTAACAGGTCGTCAACATAGAGGTCGATAAAGGTTACCGCAGATGCTGATGGAAAATCAGCTTGTTCTTCCGTAGCGAGTTGCTAGAGAGTATGAATTGCAAGGTAAGGAGCTGCAGATGTCCATTGTCAATGTGCTCGATTGATGATCTTGTATTTCTAGAGTCGTTTGATGTCGCCAGATTACGCGTTGCTATGCTCTGGATGAACTCTGATCGTCCCATACATTTTCTCAATGTCAGCCTTCATGACGAACCGATGTTTCCAATTAAGTAAAATTTCTGCGAGCTTTGGTTGTATTGTTGGTTCGATCAATAAATTATAATTTAATGATATACCATTTGTGGTTTTTGCTGACGCGTCGAACATCACCCGCAATTTGGTAGTACTACTTTCTTTTAAGAAAGCATGATGTGGAATGTAGTAGTACGGCACCTTTTCTTTTGGAAGTCCTACTTCGGTCATATGTATATCCGAGTTCTATATATTCGTTTAGAAACTTCTTGTACTCTTGTTCTAAATTTGGCTGTCATGAAAACTTCGTTTGTAAATTATAGAATCTTCTCAGCGCCTGTACTCTTGATTCTCCTAATTCTGGTAACTTATCTTGAAACGGCAATTTTACTTGATACCGTCCAGACTCTAAACGACACTTAGTCTTTGTGTAGATTTATTCAGCCTCTAGATCGTCCTTGAACAGTATCCGAGTTTCTGGGATTTCTTTGCATTCCCAAAATTTTGTTGATTGATTGTGGGAACAAGTTCCCTTTCTCACTTTTTTCGAAATGCCCTAAAACCTTATGGAAATGTTCCATTTATGGTCGGAACGACTGAATAAGGTAAAAATAGTTGTCGGAAAACAATACTTTCCCAAAAATTAGCTTGTTTTCGCTTGTTTTAACACCAAAAATTGAAAATTTCCATACAATTTGTAAAAGGTAAATCATCTGTCAAAAATTATTTTTTGAGAAAAGTGAATTTTTATTAGGAATTCTTTCGTACCGATGTTTAAAAAGTTATTTACCGCACAAATTTCGATTCCACAAAGCAAGGACGATGCGAATAGCCACTCTGAATAATTTTACATCTCGAAAACAGACGTCAAAGTCAATTGATTTTTGCAATTTTTGGTGTTAAAACAAGATAATTTTCTGGAAAGTATTGCTTTCCGACAACTATTTTTACCTTATTCAGTCGTTCCGACCATAAATGGAACATTTCCATAAGGTTTTAAGGCATTTCAAAAAAAGTGAGAAAGGGAACTTAAGCCTTGATTGTGTCCTCAGTAGTACTTATGAAGCTTGCTACTTGATCCGTCGTTTCCTCCATTAGTCCTAGTAGAATCCAGCCAAAACTTGTTTTTCTCTCTGACCAGCTGGTCAGCAGAGGTAGTAAATTTAATAAATTCTGACAGTCCTTTCTGAAAACCGTTTTTGTTAGTAGGCTGTTATATTTTTCATAATGTAGAAATTCCTTCTCTATGATATTTGAATTTAATCCACACGATTGTAAGATTAAATTGTTTTTTCAGTTGGCATGCCTGCTGGGCTAGTGTTTAAGCCTGTGACACTTGTAGAAGCAGCAGTACGTGGGCACTTAAATAGTAGATTTTCGGCCGAAAGCCAATCTTCATCTTCCAGTATTTCGAATGCCTGCACTAATGTATGTTCTACTCACCGTTAGTATCATTTCTATTATATACCGGTTGTAGATATTCGTCCAATACTTCGGATTACTACTCTAATGCGGGTTCCATTATTTGATTGGTTATTGGTTACTGGCCTTTAAAATACAGTAGGTACTTACATGACAACGCCAAGTTTTAGATACCATAGAAATACCGCGGTTGGCGAAGGGTCCAGGTGTTAATAAACTCTCTCACTGTTTTGGTATTCTAAATGACAGCCAGTTTGATGAACGCAAGTATAAGAAATATATATGAAACAATAAAAATAAGTAAACATGGGAATTTCACGCCGGTATGGAGTAGACTACAAAATATGAATAATGTCTTCTTACAAAATGAATTAAGTACTTCTAGAGGGTGTAACTATAAACGACTGTGGTTACCATAATTTCATGTTGACGGTTGTACAATTAGAAGTGTATTATTAGAATTTTCGGGTATACAAGTTTTAACTAAAAATTTATTTACCTATATATGTATTTGGTAGGTATTGCCATTCTTCTTCTTATTAAGCTTTATAAAACTTTTAACACGGATAATTTCATGCAGCACAAGTTTGAACTTTAAGTTTTTTAAGCTCGATCGTTTGAAGCCAATACCAGAGATCAAAACTTGTGAAACTTTGAATATAGTCACAAGTTAGGGTCTCAGGGAACCAGCCAGGCAAACGTATAGAAAATTCTTAATTTTTATTCGTCACAAAGCTAAATATTTTCTTATATGTATGTATATTTGCAGATAATGTGTGTAAATTGTGAAAGTCGGGATATTGGTGTTCAATAAAGACTCTTCAGGATAAATGAATAAAAATACTCGTAGTGAGGGGGCCAGATATATGGTACATATTTAGTGTTAAAAGATAATTAGGTTATATAGGTACATTAATCTTAATACATTTATATATGTACTTACTATTCCATAAATAATTTACGAGGTAATATGTCGTTGTAATAATTAAATGTACATTGCACTTATTATGTTAAACCTTAGTATACATATACAATTTTAAGCAACATTTCACGTTTTCCCCACGCAAAAGTGTCTTATTCTATTTTAAATGTATCAAAATCCATTTCAAAAGTACCGATTTGGTGTGATTATTTTATTAGTAACTCTTCGTGTGCACATGGGGTCAGGCTTAAGGCTCTAAAATTGGTATATGCAACTTTCAGCGTATTTACTAACGTGTACATTTCAATGGGTCCAACCATAATGTGGATATGTTCACTTTCAATGAGTTTGTTTGCATTTCGTTAACTTAAACTCGACCCAATATTTCAGGTCAGGAATATGGAAGGATATCCACCTGTGAAAGTGAGTGGAAATTTTTACATTAGCATTACCAAAAAAGTAAATTTTCAATGCACACTATCGATTCACCTGTTAAAACTCAAATGAATTAAGGTACCACATACTCAAGGCACCTAAAGGAATTCATGGGCACACTAACGGCACTCCGCGTGTCAATAGACAGAGGCCATCTAAAAGTAGCTTCATGCCGCATGTTGTTTTAACGGTGATTTTTGCAAAACAATTCCTGGACATTGTGGGGTTTAAACTTTTCTTGTCAGATATATGGGATTTTGACACCAACTACATAAATTAACATGATAAAGTTTGAATAGGCACATTCAGTCATTCTTGCATATGCCCATTTTAAAGAGTCTTTTAAATTGAGTTTTCAAAACTAATTAAATAAAAATCATAAAATTTGCATTATAGTAAATGATGCATGTAAATGGCTTAAGGCATCTGCTGTTCCAACCATTTTTGGGGACAGGAAATCTGCGTGTATGTATTGTATAATAAAATGTTCGATGATTTTTCGAAACCCTGCGCTCACCGCATACACATACGTATGCACCATTACTAATATTACATTACATTAAAGAATGTAATTAAAATCACACTGCACTTGCTTCAATAATGAAAAACATCAATTCAATGGAGTATGTATGCAAAAATGGCGCGTAATTTTGAAAACTCTATTTGAAAGACCCTTTAGCTGAGCCCTTGGCACGTGTTCTAACCGTAAAACATACATGCACATATATTGTATTTATTTAAAAAAGGTTAATAGTCTTGCGACCAAGTGCAATTTAATTTTTACTACAGACTCTTTCCTTGTATAAAAATTCCCGTTTGGCAGGCTGCCTTTCACATATCCATACATACATATATCTCATAACTAATCGACGCAAACAAGGAGTCAAATTGACTCGAGTGTATGTAATTAGGTGGAAAATACCGATGTTAACATAATTGAATATTTATGATAAAATGATTAAAGAAGGCTGAATTATACATGAAATTCCTATAAAGTTGAATTTTTTTGTCAATGGTTTCGTCTGATATATTCCTCCTTCTGAACGTTTTTTAAACTTTTGCGAGGATGGTAGCGCGGTTATTTTGAAGTCGTACATGCCACTATACTAATTCTGTTAAAAATCGCAGCTCGGAAATTTCCATTTTTTATCGCATTAAAAATATTTTTTTAAAAACCCGGTTACACAACTTAGCTAATTTGAAATTGCTATATACTTAACTACTTTAAGGAATTTTCCTAATGTTGAAAAATTTCAATGTCTTCGTTTTTACTGTAATTTTTGATAATTGTATTTTTATAGAACTTATGCATTTAATACAAACATTTTTGGAATTTTTTCATATTTGATCAAAAAATAGATCTCGTTTTGTTTCTATTTATGAAATAAATTTATTAGAATAAAATATCAGTGGACTAAATTAAGCCTAGTCATTTAAAAGTGTACAAGGAATTGTCATTACCTAAATCATTATGTTACACATTTATTTAAATGTATAAAAAAAATGTATTATCTACTTCCCCCGAGTCTTTATTGAACACCTACCGTATATATGTAATATCTAATATGTTACATCAGATGAAAGATGTTTAAGTCACGCCAAGAAAGCTAGGAGATTGAATAGAATGATAAGCATTACTACTATACAACCTACTACCTCACTATGCGAGAGTTTTCCTAGATTCATATATGCATACATTTTTTAATTCAGATTATTTAATGTCAAGTGAAACAATATCTTATATTTCAATTTAGTTGCGTTTTTTGGTTATTGTTTGTTAGTCCACTTAATCTACATAAAATGCATGAAACTGTACAATTTTGAGATGTCAGCATTGACAGATTCCCATAATTCCGTCCTTGTAACATGAACGTAGCACAAGTTCGGATCTACGGGTTTCTGTTAATAGCCCCTTCAGGTCACTGGCTCTATAATAAACCTGAAATAAAGAAACATATAATATTAATGCAAAAACGTTAACAACATACTAAGATATTATAGGTAACTACTAGTTTTTTTCATTTGTTGGGATTCTCAAAGTGGAGTGCAGTGTCATAACAGTTTGGATAGGATAGGACAAAGGGCACTTTGAAGAAATCCGGAACAAAGGGAAATTTATAATCTACAGAAATACATACATACTCGTACGTACCTTGAACAGATAAAGCAAAGTTTTGAAGATTAACTACCAAATTAGAATTTATTTATAACCCTGTAACTCAGCATAAAAACATAGTTTACGTTTTTTTAAATGTTTAAATTGAGTGTCGAGCTTCTACTTTTATTTATTGTAGAGTAAGCCGCCAAGTCTGATAAATCAGATTTTTTGACAATTAAAAGAAAATATGTACCATATTAAAGTACCGACATGTTTTACACTAGGTGGCTAGCCCATTATAACCACTTGTAAAATTGAATTGTAAACCATTTCAGCGGCATGTTAAAATGGCTACTTTTATATATTACCATATACATATACAGTTTGATAGAGTGACGGTTAGGCTATTCTAAGCAGTGTTTGAAGCGATAAATATCTTTGGTGTATATTATTTTCAGCATTTGCGAATGTTCACAATGGTTAAGAACTCTTTACAGAAATAAAAAAATAATAGTTTTTTTGCATTTGAAATTATTGAGTTCAGTAAAGATGGACCACATCGATCACAAGCTGCTTTTGTACAAGATTAAAATCCTTGGTTTTTACCATCGTTTCGTTGCTTCGTTGTCATGCTTTATCTTTGTAATCGCACACAATGCGTTTTATTTCGTTCTTCGCTTTCTATAGAAACAATAATTGGCTCGGGTGTTCCTCAGGACATTCACCTGGGCACCCTTCTCTTTATCGATTTTGTTAATGACATTTGTAATGTGGTTTCTAATGTTTTATAATAATATTTTATGCTACGCCGACGATGCACAAATTTTCCGCGTTTTCTACAACCTCTCGGACTGCTTCCTGCTTCACAGAGACCTTATTCTTGTTCATAATAATTGGTGTCGTATTAATAGTTCACCCCTAAATGTCTCTACGTGTTCTGTTATGTGCTTCTTTCGTACTAAACAAGTTCACAGTTTCTATTATGAGGTAGATTGTAGCCCCATTACTAGACTCGAGACCTGCAGAGATCTTGGCGTTGTTTTCACGGCTATCCTTTGAGGATCGTATAAATTCCATCGTGCTAAAATCTAATGCAGCTTTAGGGTTTGTCTAGAATTGGTCACGCGAGTTTGATGACCCCTACATCTCTAAGCAGCTATTCTGTGGCTTGGTTAGACCAATCCTGGAATATGCATGCCCTGTTTGGTCCCCGTTCTATCTTTCTGATATTAAGCGGCTTGAATTCGTTCAACGCAGCTTCATCAGATTCGCGCTTAGAAGCCTATCGTGGAGAGACCTATCTTTACTTCCCCCCTATCTCGAAAATCTGGGTCTGATCAGCCTAGCCAGTCTTGAAAAGAGAAGGGAAGTGTCCAAAACAATTGTCCTCTCCGATTTGCCGCATGGGCAAATGATTGATTGATTCAGTTGTTCTGCTCGCCTCTACTAGCATTGGGATACCATTTCGTTCGCAAGCTTATTTCCACTATGTCGCGACTTTTCAACCTAAATTATAAGGATTGTGTCGACTTCAACATTTCTAAAAGGCAATTAAAAATCAGCTTTGCTAGAATCTCCCTTGATACTTTTGTTTACTTTATAGTGGTCAGATCTTTGACAAATTTGTAATAAATGACATTGATCTTGTCCAGGACGCATCTTTCGAACATTTAGCGCCGCGAAATATCCCTCCCGTCATTCGAAACGAAGCATCTGCCACTGAAGTATACTAAAACCTCATGTCAGAGCTGCTGGAGGGCTGCGCAAATACGGAAGTCTCAATGGATGACATTTTGATTTACACAATAACATAGGAAAAGCTGTAAGATATAATTACCGAAGTTATCAAAATATCATCCAAGGCCGGGATCAAACTGAATAAGAAAAAATGTAAATACTTACGATGAGGACCCTTAAATTTCTTGGTCGCATGTTGACCTTAAACCTGACCCTGAAAAAGTAGCTGCCACTAAGGAATTAAAAAGGCCTACAAATCGGGAAGAACTCCTAAGACTATTGGGCATGACAACATATCTCGGAAAATTTATTTCAAATCTATCGGAGCTGACGGGATCCTTGCGAACGTTGCTTCATAAAAGCACGGAGTTGTGGTGGACTCAGACACAAGCTTTCGTAGATCTGAAAAAGCATTTACTACAGCTTTTACAATCTCAATGCCCTGTATAAGCCGCTAAACAACCGATCCGTCTAACAAAGCTCATGATAATGGGAATCGTAAGTTTATGTAGTTTATGAAGGTTTCCATTTGTGCCATTTGGCTATGAAACCCAAAAAATTACGGTCTCAATGGAAGTTGATGTGCCATTAAATGATAGTGAAGTCGCACCAAGTGTTAAGACACCCCCTATGCCCCCAGTGCACCAACTATGAGGACTACAAAAACTACTGCGGAAGGACTTGTCCCTAAGCAATTAGCCACCGATCCACCGAAACAACTATGCGACGTCCCAGCAGAAATCTACGAGCTCCTGAACGTTTGACGTATGCCTAATCACCAATTGAAGTAACTCTATTTAATTCTAATAAATTTATTTAATTATAATTATTACTTGTAAATAATGAAATTGAAGTACATAAAATGCGAATTAAAATTTTCTATTGAGGAGGAAAAATATATATTAAAAATGGTCAGTCCAGAAACACACAGCAAGCTGGGTCAAGTCTTTCAGTCCGGTCTCATCTACCGACATACCTAACAATTGTCAGGTTAGACCTTTTTTTCGGTCGCATAACGGGCAGTCTCAGCAGCTGATTGATTGACACTGAGTCCTGTTGCATTTTCAAGTACTTTTTCGGCAGCTTTTCGGACTCGGAATTTTCAAACCCGTTCAGGTGATGCTGCTAGTCTGCCAAACTGTAATTTTGCATCTATGCAGATGTTTGTCGAGGGTAAAGCCAGAATTACTGCACTGACCTCTCCTGCAGTTTCAAATGCTTATGCGGCAGCTTTTCGGGCTCGACTTTTTCGAATCCGTTTAGTTAATGCTGCTAGTTTGCTATCCAAAATGTAATTTTGCGCCTCGCTGTTTGCCGAGGTTAACGGCTAAATAACTGTACTGGTCCGTGCTGCAGTGTCAAATGCTTTTTCGGCCGCTATTCGGGCCTTTTGTACACGTTCATTAATAGCTGCTAATGTTCCATCTGAAATGTCAACTTGCGCCTCGTTAGTTGATCTATTTTTGACCCCTTTGTCCTTAGATTCAGGCTGTTTCGATATTTCAGGATATATTTTAACAATATCTAATATTTTTTTGAGTAATCGCACAATTCTCACGTGTTCGTCAATTCCCAATTGTAAGTACTGATTGGAATCTACCCGTCAATTGAATTTATTTAGCAAAGACTCACTGTTTAGTTTAAAGCTGCGAGAAATTTTTTCGAGAAACAGTTCTAAAAGTTTGTTTTCGGGGTCGCTGACGCGGAATCTATTATTCAAATGGAAATTAAAGATGGCGGATGCAATATGGCGACCGAAAATTCCCAACTACAAAGGATTGCTATAAAAACTGGTTTTTGTATTATACAATATATTTTCGGTGTATGTCGCTTAGGTTGATGGCAGAAATGGCAAGAGAATTGTCGGCCCTCACTTAGTTGTTGCCCCCTTACTACCACATTTAGTTAACAAGAAAAATGGTCTACATTTTGTGACAATTTCAGACGCTTCAATTCGATTGCTATACCGAATCGGTATCTATCCCTTTGAGTCACGATCTTGCAAAAGACCGACTTGAACCCGAAGTTATTCCAAAAACGCAATCTGCACACCATTCGGACTCTTCGAATTCATAATTATGACTATTGTCTTAGCAACGCATTATTGTTTGTATTATTAGTATTGTTTAATTTATTGACGCAAAGAAATAAGCGTAGCCAAGGCAAGACGATGTTCTTTTCGCAAATTAAAAAAAGGTGATTAAGTAACTATTGAGAAATTTCAAGTCAATGTAAATTTGCTGTTAAACCTGATCCGGATCGGATTATACAAATATACATATATAGTAATATCACATTTCGTAGCATGGATGGCATTTAAAAAAAATCCGAAATAATAAAAAAATTAAGAAGTTTTCTTAGAATGGTCATCTTTTACCGGCAATTCTTTCCCAATGCGGCAGAACACCAACAACTAAGTAGTAGACGGCTCGTGCAAAAAATGTTAACTGGAATGTGGATTCAATCTAATGTAATAAGCCTTCGAAATTATTAAGTTATAACTTTTGGAAGTTACACTTTTAGTATTTCCGGATCGAACAACGGAATTAACACTTTTGTCGACGCATCTGATACTGCTATTGGCGCAGTTCTTCACCACCAGAGAGTGAAAAATTCCTGGCAACCTCTGAGATTTTATTTAGTTAAGTTATCTCTTTTATACACATATGTACATGTATTGCCAGGTATATATTTTTAACTAAAGTTTTCAAAAAAATAGCAAAAATTAATTTGTTTTATTATGTTCGATATCCTTTATGTGTTAAAATTAGTGATTGAAATTTCACCCATTTCCCGTTAACCAATTGAGCTGAAATTTTACACACTGATTTGGTTCTAATGACAATACAATAATTAACAAAAAAAAATCAGCGTACGTCTATTATCAAAATATTAGCCGTAATTAATTAATTTGTATTTTCTTGACAAAAGACCGTGCAATAATAAAGCGTTATCAGAGTTAGACAAATTATCAACCAGAGTAATTGAAATAACATAATGGCCTTTGTAAAGAGAGTGAGCAGTGTATCAAGACATACACAACTCTGGTTGATCATTATCTTGCAATAAATTAAAACAGTGCTCTCAAATCGCACTATAAAAGGTAAGGTCCAACAAAGAAATAAATAATTTTTCCAAATGGATAAAATTAAAATAATTAATAGACTAAAAAGTAAAAAACATATAACTTAAAAAAAAAACCTTATAAAATCAATGGTTTTCCTCTAAAACTAAAATGAATTAAAATCCAGAAAATATTATAATTTTCACTGTTAACGCAGTACTAACAATGGCGTGATAAAGCTTTTGTTTAACCCATGCACTGGGAGAATGCAGAATCCAAATTACAAGTACAAATTTCTCCCAGTGATACCTTTATAAAATTATCGCGGCCTAATATGTACTTGGGTTAATTTTTAAACCAAACCTTAAATAGTACATACAATCATATGCCCCAAAGAGAAATTAATTTCCAAACTAGCAAATGATGGAATAGTAACCGTTAAATCCATACAACCTATGAATTGGGTCTCGGACGCCCCCTCAAAATAACCCAATCCCTACTTTCCTAACTGAACTGAAACAGCAAAAATATAAAAATCTGTTGGAAGCAGAGATAACTATAGACTACGTGCTAAAAAAAAGTGTACAATTGTATACGCTTTTTACACTTATTTTTGTGTGTAAAGTACCATAAAACGTATAATTTTGAACAATAAATTTTGATATTAATTACGCACAAAAAGGCTTCCAATTTATAGAAAAAAAATATGAATGTATCGAAAAGCGAAATGCCTGCAAATTATGGAAACATACCGAGTTTTGTTAAATATGTAGTTCCAATTAATATCGGTAATATTGTACCGATTAGTTAAATGTCCACAAACTTGGTAAAATTATTAAATTGGAGTCAGAGAAATAGGGGGAAAAATAGAGGGATGCAGACATTTTATTAAATATTTTGGGGTAGTTAGATTAAAACTAACTCTTCCGGGGGAAGCACCGTCTTTAAAATACGGATGCGAATGGTAATAATTTTATAAATATTTATATTACCCAAAAGAATTGGTAGTATTAATTAATTTGAGTACTTTCATGTTACATAAGATTAGGGGTAAAAGTAACAATAAATAAAATTGTTTTCACCAAGTTTAGCAAATTTTTACTATATAGAGTAAAACATTTACACTTCATATAAATTATCCGCCAGATATCCTTTTCTTCAAGGAGCATAACAACATTACTAGTAACATTAATAATAGCCGCGATTGCTGAAAAACATTTAAAACAACGTTAGTTCACAGCCTGCAAAGAAGAGAAGAATGATGCGACGTAAGCCTCTTAGCCTTAGAGGGGAAAACCCTACTATTAGGGAATAAAGATTTTCACCCGTACCCGTAGCACAACACTACCTCACACAATAGCCGCACAATTAGTATAAAGCATAAAAAAATACATACGCCCTCCCGTTATGTCAGCTTACACGAATTTTTCACCTTATCACAAGACAAAAAAACAAAAATAGCAAAAAAGACGAACGTACAAAACAAAAAAAATGTATTCCACGTAAATTGTACAGTTTTAATTCTCATTTTGTTTATCCATACCACCAAAAACAAAGTTTATTCTATGATCGGGAAACCCATTCAACAGTCAACACAACACCGGCTGAACAGCGGTGGCCCAGGACTGGGGATGACGAGGAATGGTTGATTACCCATTTCATTGTAAGTCGGGCACGCCTAATACCTGCCATTATAACCGTTGGTAACTGCAGTTGCACCATCCAAGACCTCACAAAGCTCCTTTTCAATATTGTCCATTGCTCCAAGCACCCTACACAAAAACAATAAACACAACACACGGTTAATATCACAATTAAATACCGAAATAGCCTTACCCAATCCCTGTAGCTGGATGCCTTTCGTCAGATGTAGGGTGATGGGCAAAAATCCACCTTCGTTCGCGAGTAACACCAAATAGGCAGTCAATGTCCCCCGCTGGTCGCTTAACAGAGCAGACGGAAGGCTTCTTTTCGGGAAGGCGCCATGAGGTGCCGCAAGGCCCTCTATCCGGAACTTTTTCGGTATACCCACAGAGCGAGCTCCGACGTTAAGGATATCGAAGCACATTTTTTTAATCCCTTTTCCATAAAATAAATAAAACCTAAATCAGACACAACTTCACAATCACAGAATGATCATTCGTAACTAAAATTTCGATAACTAAAAATGGATAAAAAAAATAAAATGGATACTAATTCCTCCTAGGTAGGCCCAGCCAAGTCGTGTAAGTTTTCTTGAAGCAATTCGACCCCTCATAACTTCGGTCTGGATGCTACTTTATAATTTTCTTAACTTAAACATATAATTTTCAAATGGTTCAATTTTATTTGAAAAATATAGTTTGTAATCCCTCCTGTGAGGAATTTAATGATTCCAACACTGATCAGGAATTTATCAACAGAATATGGAACATCACTAATAAAACTTTTGAAAAACCTATATCACGGATCCCATATGGCAACTGATATGCAATGAAAATGGGTCCTTTAATCATTTCGGGGTTGTTGGTATATTATATTCGATACTGTCGAAATTTGGCAATGAAACCACCATATTTCATATATCCAATGTGGCGACCGAAAAATCTGAACTTTAACGGGTTGCTTTGAACACGGGCCCTATTATGTTCTCGGGATAACTGATCTCCCATCAACTATAGAAATTTAGAAATTATAGATGGCGGCCGAAAATTCTCAAATTCCTGAACCGATTTCGATGGGAATGAGGGTCCGCATTGGTAAGTTGTTTTGCCCCATGCCAAGCCGGGCATGTAAGGTTGTATTTATGGGAGGAGAAAGTCAGCCACGATGGGATGCCAGCAACAGTAAAACGTTGTGAAATTTAAATTTAACGATCGCATGGCAATGTATATACCTAGTCCTACCATAAGTTCTGTCACTCTTACAAACTTGCTTAAATATGAGTGTATGTATTTGATTGGGTTATAAGGAATATAAAAAATTTAAAAACTATTCAAATAATCCTCCCTTAACTTTAATATAATTTTTTTTTATCGGTGAGGATCCACCTGTAAAAGTACGCACGACTTTTAATCTAAAGAAGGTAAAATATAAAAAAAAATGTGTGGTGCTATAATTATTATATGCTGTATAACCATTTTGAATTTTAAGCCTGTAAAATTGTTTTTTAAGGGAGGTATCTCACTATTGTAGGTTTCACTATTCTACAACGAATGAATTCAGATATAAATTGAAAGGGTTTCATATATCCGATCAATTGAACATTTTTTATTTCCGAAATTGCAATCTGATGAACAGAAATATTTCGGATACTTCCGGATGAGTATTATAACTTTTTACGGCTTCAAATGCATGCAATTTACTTTTGTAGATCCTTTTTGAAAAGGTCGCTAGCGAGTAACGCAAAAAAAAAAAATGGGGCTTTATCTCGTGATTTGGTCGCGCTATGACGCGTCGCATTGCTTGGCGGCATCGGTTAGCGTAAACATTTCTATCAAAACAATGTATTTGAATTGCCAGCGAGAGGTAGGAGCTGGCAGCATCGCTCGTGGCAGCACTTAACATAAACACACCCTAAATCTGCCTAGAATGATTTCATATTTGGGTGAGGTGTGCTGCTCTACCTTCACTTCTAACCCATTCCATACAGTCCAGTCGGACTGTCCGAAATAGTAGTGCTTTCAGGAATCGGATGTTAACGGCCAAGGATTTTACTATGTTGTCTGGGAACCCAATAAGATGTTAAATCCGGATTTCCGGGAAAATCCGAGTATCGCAACATTATCTAATCACTTAACAAAGAGGTGTAACCTTTTTTTCCCAATATCTCGGCTATAAATTATCGTACATCTTAAGTTATGACGTAATTTTGTTTGTTTTAATTTCCCTTGGAAAAAAAAGAAAAAAAAAATTCATAATTCAAAGACAAGATTTAAAAAAAGTTATTTACTGTTTATCCGAATTATTTACACAACATATTCAATTATTCCATGAATTTAATACGTTGAATATCTGCCATCCTCTGGACATCTGAAACAAATGAAAATAATTTTGAAAAATAATTACAAAATTCCGGTTTTGCTATTTGACAATATTTTTAGTATGCTGTATGCTCATATTAATATTACAATATGAACAATTAATTGCGCCAGGACGATCGTCCTCAGAATTGTTGGCAAAAACCATGACCTATTTAAACCGGAGCACTTGATTACCCTTGTATTGCTATGCAATTTTGCGTGGGAGCTGTTAGTGCGAAATTTTTGGGAAAGCTGTAGCAATATTTGAAAACACATTTAGACTAATTTTTGACTTGGTTCAGTAAGTTTACTAAAAGTGAAGCGTGGTAAAACTTTAACTGCAGAGGAGATCGGAAAAATTCGCGCTTTTACCATAAGTCTCAGACTTCACCCAATCGGAAAATGGCCAGGAGAATAAGCAATTTTATTAAGTATCCTCAAAATTATGGTGCACGCCGTAAGGGATGCACCGCAAGAGCAACTACAGAATGGGAGCATTGGATGATATTGAGGGAGGCATCAGATTCAGCATTAATGGCACGAGAAATTGCGGAACGAGCGGCGACCTCTGCAAGTGTTTGCAAATTCGGCGATCCCTTCTCTAAAAACACAAAAAATTGGCAAAAAATCCAGTTTTACTACGTCACAAACACACTATGGTAGAATTCTGCCGTATTCATCTAAGTTGGAAAGGCGAGTGGCATCAAGTCATCTGTTATGACGAAAAGAAGTTTAATTTCGACAGACTAGATGGCTATAGGTATTATTTCCACGATTTGAGAAAAGAAGAGTTTTTATCCCGACGGTACAGTGGTGTGAGTTCCAATATAGCATGGGTGAAATTTAATACACAGGTCCCATCGACTTGATGATTTTAGAAGGCCGTCAGACATCATAAAAGTACATCGATCTCCTGAAGAATCAAAGAATTAAAATTTATGAGGTCTTCGAGGGACAGCGATGGACTTTCCAGCAATATAATGCCAGTATTCACACTGCGGATGCTGTAGGGAGATGGTTTCAAAATATCCGATTTGTCGACTGGCCTGCATTTTCTCCGGATCTCAATATTATTGAAAACCTGTGAGGATGGCTGTCGCGCAAAATTTACGCTCCAGGAACACGATTAAACTCCAAAACCCCTGAAAAACCTGAAAAGGGCAGTAAAAGATGCATGGAAATAAATTAAATTAGATTTAATACATCGTTTGTATGGTTCAATTGAAAATAGGTTGAATGAGGTTGTAAGAAATAATGGCGGACATACACGTTACTAAAACTAAAAAACAAAACCAAATCCTTAACGTTTTTCACTTTTTCCCTTACTAAGGTTATTCAAGTGCATCGGTTAAAACATCTCGAAAACCATAAAAAAAATTCTAACAATCTTGGTGACTGTCATTTTGGCGCAATCAATTGTACATATTTTATAGTCTGACCTCGGATATTTAATTGCGAAAATTCACTTCTGTAGCTCCCATCCTTAGCCCAGATAAAGGAAAATACTAAGTGTGGGTAATCAAGTGCTTCGGAGTGTATATGAAATGAAATCAACCGGAGAAAAACTTTTGAACTTTGCTAGCAGCGATCGCACAGCAATCAACTTTCACATGTCAAGCGTCATGCAGCACAAGTTCTCTCCGAGGCATGAGATCCTCACTCTATTCGTTGTCAACAATTTTATTCTCATGCAATGTGTTATAGCGAGTATGTGCCGATGTGTCTTTATGGTGGCCGCAGATAGGATTCTACAGAACCTCCATTGACAGTAAAAATGCACTGTTTCGCTTTTGTGCTGTCCCTTGGTCAAAAGGTGAAGGAGAGTGAGGTGAAGTAAGGATACTTTGCCCGGTTGGTGGTAGCGGTCATGCGGCCGTTAAATTAAAAAAAAACCTACAGATCACCCACGCATAATCTGTTACCTGAGGCACAGGGTACCTACAACCAATAAGCAATCACCACAAAACGCCCTCTTAAGGCAAGAAGCCCTGCGGGCAAGGAACCTGACATACGCCGACGCAGTTAAAACTAATACCACTGCAGACAATAGCACACATCAAGGAGAAATACTATATTTTGGTAACAATTACAGAGAAAATGGGTAAATATATAATATATGTAACAAATATAAATGTGCCTGAAAATTATGGAAAAATACCTAGAATATTGTACCGGTTATGTCAATGTCCACAAATTGGGTAAAATTATTAAATTGAAGCGAAATTCTCTGCATTTATTTCCTTTTATATAATTCACATTCGGAGTTGAAACGGTAGCATAAGTCAAAGGGAGGAAAAAAAAGGATTGGGTATGCAGCCCTTTTTTTTGTTAAAGTGGCGGGGGTTTGGTGGTGAGATTAAAACTCACTCTCCGGGTAACCCCCCCTAATATTCTATAAATATTTATATTGGGTAATATTGCCTAAATATAGATATATTGTTATATAACCTAATGGTTGGGTCATATTACCTGTGTTGTGTGCTTTCATGTTACTTAAACTTGGGTAAAAGTAACTATAAATAATTGCACAAATTACTTCCATCAAGTTTAAGTAAAAAATTGTAATTTATATTTTTTTAATATGTTAAGTTCGAATATATACTACCTTGAAAAGATGAAGTTTATAGATGTACCATTTAGGCGTGATTGAGTAACAAACAAACACACTTTCATTTTTATATATGTATGGTATGTATTTACATATGTATATCATAGATTTCATTTTTATTTCAATTGCTACTTAAGTTACCTCCACGGCTTACACAAACATACAATATTGCGTGTATTTTTTACCCGACTGCGCCAGAAGGAGGGTTTGTTTCCTGTAGGCTTCCACACCATATGTCCAGAACAAAAGTTTCGCAACTTCCTCAATGAGATAAAGTATTTCAATATCATCGAAATCGGGAGGTAGTACCGTTTTCCGAATAATTACCGTACATTTTTTTGCACTGTTTTGCACACAAAAATTAACTTGCCTTACTTTAAAAATAAGCGACTCATTTGCTTTCCCCACAATTGCGAAGTTTGTACAATTTGTTTAACATTTGAGATCTTAGAAAAATTATTTCAAATTGTCATTATATTACGACCGATTGTGGCTTGTAAAGACTCAAAACATTAGAATACAAGGAGGCGAATTAAAACAGGATCAAGTATTTCTAATTATTCACCTTTATAATTGAGTATTCAATACCAATAATTGGATAAATAATGTTTGATTTGATTGAAAACTCATGTTTTCCTAAATTATGTATATGTAAGTCTGTAAATAGTATAAATTATTCACAAGAAAACGAGCTTTGAGTCAATTTATCGATGCAATTACAATAAAAACTTCACTATTCAAACTACTTGATTGCAGTAAAAAGTAACAATTGTTTGGAAACAAAATTAATAACATTTACATTGTGCGGCCTGAGATACAGCAAATGGCATAATGGCTATATTCAGACAAAAAGCCAGCAGTAATTTCCCAGTGTAGGACTGGAAGCCGGAAGTTTTCTACGAAATTTAACTATTCAGCTAATTTAACTGAATTTGACACAGTATTATTATTTGTATATATTTAATTTTATTCAAATATTAGTCATATTCGTCGAAATTTTATTCACTAATTTATCGGTACTTAGTTTTGACCGATATACGAAAACTCGTCTGCAAAGTGTACACCTGGATGTACATATATACGAAACAATTAAAGCAGAACAGACGCGATGTTGCCGTATGCATAGTTGTCGCAAAGCCATACCTTTAGGTGTAGGCTATAATATTATACCTTGCCCGGATAATATTTATGAATTTAATAGAGAATTTGCATCATTTACTATGAACCCTAAACATATTCCAGATTTGCAGTTATAAAGCAATAGCCGAGGACTTTGTTACCGGTTACAGCCATGCAATGAAAGGTCAACGACATCCGAGCAAAGGGCTTCGGACGTAAATATTGTAGCATTAAGAGAGCGGTTTAACATGGCACAGGCGTACACAAGCAAAGATCTGCAAAGCTTTTCCCATCAGTAAAAAATGTGCAAGAAAGAATAAATAATTCACACATTCACAGCCCGCAACTTGTGTATATGATACCTACATAAATGCAGTATGCAGTACCTCTTTGCTTTCAAGGCTCAGTCGCTCAGTACTCTGTCACATTCTTTAACAAAACGCACGTTGCAGGGCGTCGATTATTTTAATTATTTTAAGTGAATACTTTCAGCAATTTCCAAAATGGCACAACATTAGTTATAAATTTATTTGCTGCTTGCGTTGTTTCTTTTTTTATAGTGTAAGCTGCTTACTTTTAAGTCCAAGTAATTTTCGCATGAGTACTTGCATACATATGTGCAATTACCGGATTCGTACATTTAGAACAGATCTCATCCGAAGTTGTAATTTTATCTGCAGCTTTAAGCATTGCGAGTACACAACAGCGTTGCCGATTTTCAATAAAATTATGAAGTGCATACCTACATACGTATAAGCTACAAGCAAATTTTGGATCAAATAAGTTTTTCCTGAATACTAACTAGAAGAACAGAATACTAGAATACTACTAGATTAATGCAGAATAATAATAATGGGCTCGTATGAACTCAAGAAAATAAGAGTTTAAAATCAATAAGTAGTAAAGAAAATCTGGCTGTTTCATGGAGCAATCGACCTGTATAGAATTTATATATAGCCTCTCCCACTCCAGTTGAAACAATTTTGATTGGTTTTAACCCGGCGCACAGTGGCTCAGCAAGCATAATGTTCTAAGTATGGTTATTTTAACCTATTAGATTGTTTTTAGTACTGCATACACATGTATGTATGTATGTTTGAAATATTGTTAAGGTCTTATAATGTGTTAAATGACATTTAACAGGTACAACATTACAATAAAAGCAAAATTAACATGTAATAAAACAATAATTGTTTTACGCAAAATATAACAAGAATTATAATATTATCCAATAAATTAAACACATGGTAGATGTATAATTACAGAGCACCCAAACAGCAAAAGCAAAACTGGAATTGATTAACATTGAGCGACGGAAACACGGGTAGGAAGTATTTTATAAATAACATCAGTTCAAATTAAAAGCCTTAACAAATGCCTTATATTTAGATCGTTGTTCCATAATATTACAGTGTTATTAAAAAAACACAATATAAAGAATTTGGTTTAGATACGATACGTATAGCATAATAAAAACATTGAAGCATTAGACGGGAACATGCGCGGAAAATGTCACGCTAAAATACAACAAACCTTTTACAGATTATTACTTAACTCAGACCCGCTAATAATAGTTGCGCGGGTTGGAATCTCTTCAATCAACCTTAACCTATCAATTTGTACACACCTATTGTTCTGTGGGGTCCAGCAGGCCTACGGCCTGTTTCACAGCTTATTGATAAACTTGCTGATAGTCTTTTCCGTTTCACAAGTGTCTGATAAGTTTATCTTGTATTATAGATAATCCTTCTGATAAATTAACAGCTAGTTTAAGTGGCTGTTATCAGACAACTAACCTTTTTGCCGGCGTGAACTGAGAGGTAATAGTGATTTGAAAGAGCTTCTTTCTTCTTTTGATTGAAGAAAAGGACTTTAATGATTTTTTGGAAGATGCCTTTGATGATTTCCTTGAACATTTATCACCATCATGTCCACGCAAACGTCGTGTTACTAGAAATCGCGCATTTTCACTTCGCAGGATAAGACAATAAGACAATAAAGAGTTCAAGGCTAGGTTTCGGATTGCAAAAGTAGCAGTGAATTATGTGCTACCTTTTATAGAAGGCTACATAAAAACAATTAAAAATTACTGTACATAAATAAATAAGGGTGCTTGTTCACCGTGCGCCTATTGGCGGTCTCTCTCGTTCATCGGTTTCAACCATTTGATGTGTCGACACTCAGTTTTTGAGATATTTCAATTTCCCAACTTGCTCTACAACTGGTCACACAAACAAGTATGTATTTTGGGCCGCTGATCACGAATCCGGTGAAAATCGCGAAAAATATCGAAAAAGGCAATTTCTTGGTACATAGAAAATATGTATGTATGTGTATTCAGATTCCAAGGTCAGACACTTTTTTTTGTATGCCGATGTGATCTTCGAAATCGAAGCATTTGTACAAATCCTGCAAGAGAGGATCAAAATACTGCTGATTTCGATGGACCAATTTCGGAAAAAGACAATATCTCTGAAGAATTTGAGTGTTCTGACTATTAGTGCAATTCTGGTTCAGATGAAGAAACGAGGTTGGAAAGTTAGAGGGGCGGGGGGAGGCACATTATTAATGAGTTTAGGACCCCGGGCAATGAAATAGAAAGATACTTGTATCCATCCATCATATTTTCTTCTCAGTTCTGAATTTCGAAATATAATTTCGAATTGAGCTTTTTTTACCACTCTCCTCAGACAACTGAAGTGTGAGAATGCAAAGGACGGTGATATAACCTTCTCGTATGAAGTTCATCAGGGCTCTGGCTTGTATTTCAAAATTTATGTGTGCGTAAATTTTAAATTTTAAATGTTATAATAGGAAATGCTTATTAAAGTACGTTTCTTTAGGGTTCCGTAACAAAATAAGGAACTCTCAAAGTTTCGCCATGTCCGTCTGTATGCCACAGTCATTTTACTCAAATGATATTAGGACTATAACGCTGATATTTGGTGCACGTATATATAATTAAACCCCCTGCAAAGATGTTTATTAAGATTTTGGAAAAACAAATTTGAGGCTTCCTCCGCTCCGCAATTCCGGAATAATCTGTTAAAGTCTAGAATACTAGCACATGAACTGAAATTCCTTTTAAAAATAACACGACTTACTAGAGTCAAATAGTTTACGAGATACATACAGCCATTTGAACTCAAATGTTCGGGAAAAACAGCAAAAGAACTCTCTTGTGAAGCTCTTCAACTATCACCTTTTTTTATAGGCTCGATTTTAATGTTGAGCCCAATTTAAGATCCTCTTTGAATTGATTTTATCGTTTGTAGTAATACCCGACATGCTCTTGACCACTACTTTGTAATTTAAAGGAGCCGATAAATCATACTAAGAATAGAAATACATAATTAAAATTTTAGGGATGAAACTAAAGAAATTGAAAACTCGCCTTACTAAGAAACATAGGTATATTATTCTCGACCTTGCAAAATTTTTACCGTAATTCTTTATTTGTCGTTTTGAGCGAAGTATTAATAATTTTCATTGTTGATCTTATAAAGGAAATCACTATACTTATGTCTTAAAACATAATATGTATGTTGGCAGCCAGCTTCTTGTTTGAAGGGCTGGTAACAAATCATGTTCCAGCAAATCGTTTAAATAACGCGTATTTTTAAATACTTCGGTGAAATGCGCGTACAATCTCGACAAGCCTGCCTTGTAAGAATCACTTGAAACTTTTAATGAACTATTTAAATTTTTATCTATTATACTTCTGCTTGGGTATTTCGGGAATAGATTTTATAATAAGTAAATTGTAACTCATCACTTCCCTCGGGATTTTTGTGGACCATGGCATTCTTTACAATGTGTGCATTTTGTTAAATTCACCAGAAATGTACATTAAAGTATTGGATTGAAATTTATTCATACTCATAGTTATTTCGACGTCTTCATCATTATCTTGTGACCCTAATTTTTCCACTTAGTTCGTTTTCAAGGTCAACGTCGTTTTGCTCAAACTAACGGAGATTTGAGTTTAGCGAAGCCAAAGGTACATTTAATATGAAATTTGCAGAATCAAAGCGAGTAACATACATATGTAAGTACCTACAGCTGGAATATTCGGATGGTAAAATATTCTGAAACATATGACTTCTAGGTTGAATCGTTCCGATGCATAATTTTGAGACACAGCCCTAGACGATCCTTAAAGTGGTGTACACACCGGTAAGAGATTTTATTACTGCCTGGCTATCAGTACAAATGCAGATACTTTCATATAGGACTGTATTGTTACTTAGCCAGGTCGAAATTTCCTCCGCTTGAAATACATAGCGATAGTCTGGTAGACGGAAGGAAAGACAGGTTTAGACATTCCGAAAAGATTCCCCCACCCTTCTACGATCTAGCTTAGAATCGTCGGTGTAGACAAACGCCAACCCTGATCATAAGATGGTCGATTTGTAAGCTAAGTATTACGTCATACACCGCTAACCCATTTTTGCGTTTAATCTTGATCTCAAGCATCGAACTCCAAAAATTGAATTGATTTGGAAATTTGAGAATGTTTTAAGTGTAGATAACTTCCTGACAACCTTACGTTAAATATAGACTGTTATAATTTGTCATTCATGTTAGGAAAAATCCACACAAAACCCTTTTCAGAGAATGAAAGTAATATAAGGAGAAAAGATTCAATTTAAAATTTAAAAGTAATATTCATTTCAATTTCAACAATACAAAATTCAATGACGCGTGGATCGAAAAAATAAGTATAATTTTACTTCTCCTAAAATTCAATTGATATTGAAATAAAAAAAATTGGTTTTTTCAATGTTTCGGAAAATTATAAATTCGTTGAAATTTAATTTTGCTTTAAAAAAAATGCTTACGGAGGCATGCAAAAAGTATATTTTAACAAATGTCCTTTCTTTTCGAAAGGTTTAAACTTGGTGTAATTGATATTGCATCAATATAACCTAGGACGTTATATAATTGTTATTCGGATATTGAAAGCGGCAATATTCTAGCACACCAATAGTTTGGGTTTAGAACTGGGTATACTTAACACAACCCAATCTGTTTTAAGGATTCTCCAGCATGCCTGCTTTTAATTTGGTGTGGCATGATGTATTGACGCATAAAACCCATCCTTTATCATAATCATACCACCGATTTTCCAAATATAGTGTATTGTCACTGATATATATTCGCTGATAACACAGCTACATATATATAGTCACAATACCTCTGATGAAAATTCAATGTACATTTGTAGGAACTTACAAAACGGATTAAACATCCTCGAAGATTATTTCAATAACTGGAAAATAAAAATTAATCCTAACAAAACGCAAGCCATGTTTCCTTACTCGGAGAAGAAGCCCAACATTTCTACCGAATAATAATTTACGTATTAAGGGTGGGGACACTATCAGGATCGGAAAAGTGAAATATTTATTTCGGAATCACGCTTGATAAGAAAATCACCTTTTCAAAGCATATTATAAACAGTTCTTAATATAGTAAGCATCTTAATAAAAGTTGTATAATAGAGGTTATTTGTGACAACTTCATCAAAAAACTTATTACTTCGAATTATGACAATCTTTATACCAATCTCCAACCTTAACGAAGCTGTCTTTTAATTTGGGCTCGCGATAAATGAAAATCAATTTCAGAGTATTAAATAATTAAAGGAGAGGAGAAAGGCTCATTGAAACCAAAAATAGTAGGGTGATAGGCTGGTTGGAAGAAATCATGATTCCTCAGAGAACACTAGGGGTGCGAAAATGTTGAAATTACTCAACAATTCCGCCGAGTTAAAAACTCCCTAAAGAAAATCAAACGCGAACACAGTTCTGGATTTGAATCTTCTAACTGTAAGGAGTTAAACGAAATTAGCTGAAGTCTGTCCAAATGTAAAAACTTGCGCTTAACGGCTTCGGTACGGTTGATGTGGTTGTCCTGAGTTGGAGACCAGACGGGGCTAGCGTAGCCAAGTGAAGAGTTAACCAGATTTGCCGAGTAATGAATCAGGTGTACCCGGTATGCCATCTAGTATGGGTCTTACAAAAGTGCAATATAGCAGTCGAAAGATGTAGGGGTCATTAAACTCTTTTCACCATCTTTTAACATACTTCAGAGCTTTGTTGATAATAGAATCAATGTAATCAATTTAAAAGGAAAAGCGCGAATTAAGATTGACCGCTATATTTCTCATCTTGTCAAGTCTGGGTTCTTCTTGCGCGAAAAAGACATGCAGTTGCACTTATTCACATTCAATGGAAGGTAGTTAATAGAGCACCATTTTTGGTGAGCATACAAGTATGTATGCATGTATACAACATAATTAACACATCACAGTCAGATCATTAGATATTATGCGAAAAATTTTCAATGATACGCCGTTGATGTATATTATGAACAGTAATGGTTCAAGGTGGCCCTGTGGTACGCCCGAAGTATTTTTAACAGAAACAGAAAGAGCGCTACAAAAACGGACAAGTTGAGTACGTCCAGTCCAATATGAAGAAATCCAATCAACAAAACAAGAAGGGAACCCAAGAGCGGACAGCTCATGGATAAGGACACCGTGACCGTCGTCCGTTCACCGTCTTTGAAAATGCAATCAGCTTGCTTGCCGGATTCAATAGCTGGAATGATAAAATTGGATAATTCCAAACGACTAGATGTGGTTGATTCACCTTTCATAAACCCGTGTTGAAAGGGTAAAGAAATGGTTTACAGTGAAAATAAAGTGTATCACAGATAAGCGCTTCAAAGAGTTTAGCAATGCAACTTGAATTTGCAAAGGGTCTATAGGTACTCTTTAGTTAGATGTGTCACACTTATTGCCTTTTTTATGCAAGGGTATAATTACAGAAACCTTCCATGATCTTGGAAAAACCGCACTACGAAAAGATAAATTAAATAAATAACATAGAACAGGAACAATTACGGAGTTACATCTTTTCAGAAAGCACGGAGGCAGGCCGCCAAGGCCACACGAAAAATGATTAACTAATTGTATCGGTTGAGCCGTCAAAAAAGAGATCTTTAACTTGTAATGAAGTCGGCGGGAGTTTCGTCAATTGCGTAAAATCCTTACAACTAATATCACAGCAAGAATCACACAACGCAGTGCTAAATATATAATAAATAAATGATTGGGGTGAAGTTCACCATGCCGATTTTCCTCTGATCATTTTTCCATGGCTATTAAATTTTCCCTGGTCATTTTCTCCTGTTGTATTTCAGTCTATAAGATATTTTCTGCAGCATATAAAATAGTGTATAAAATAATTTGTAAAAGGTAAACTTCAGTCTATTATTTAGAAACTCAGAAAGGGGAAAATGACCGGGGAAAAGAGGCTAAGTGGAAAGAGGGGCTCGGGAAAAATTACCGGGGATATTCGGCAGGGTAAATTTAACACCCAACCAAATAAATAAATAGACGATGAACTCTCAGTTTGGAAAATTAACTCATAATTTACAAAGTAATATTACAAGCACTCATATGGGGCGCCTGTATGGTTTCAATATGCGCAAACTCACATCAAAAACCTTCAAGTGCCCCGAAACAAAATTCGTAAAATGATTTTTAATTTGCCTGGGCACTTCTCCACCTCAGAGCTTCACAATCACACATTAGCTAATATAGACTTAATTAACAATTTATTGAATTATGTAATTATGTTGACAATCCATTAGTTAGACAATTAGCTACTAATAATAACATAGCATTAGAATATAGGATAAGATAGGATAGTTAGTTTACTTTCTCTTCACTGGGTATTTTAAACGTTTTTCCCTAAAATTTACATTTTTTTTTCTTGCACTTTGGCCACCAATGAAATAATAATGTAGATGGATGAATTGATATAATCCGTACAAAATATAATAGTCCTATTTGATATACGGGGGATGCGAGTAGTCTAGTTGTAATCGTGTTAAACTACCGATCGAAAAGTCCCAAGTTCGAATTCCACGCAGACCCACGCTTCTAATTCCAGAGTGCGATTTTGCCTAATAACCAGTTAACTGTTTATGACGAAGATATTCGTCTTGAAAAAACTTGTAAAATTTTGTGTTATTACGAATATCGTCGTCATGCGTCTTCAATAGTGACCATTGGCGGTTAATTTTACAATTTTTTCATGACGAATATCTTCATTATAAACAGTTAACTGGATAAGCGGCAGATGGAAGCCCTATCAATGAGGATAGTTACTGCGGGCTAATCGCACAGCATAGCGAATCATTGCATTATCATATATCATTGCGTTTGAATTTTGTTAGGTACTATATAAGTACAGTATATTGAGCCCGTCATATTAAGCGGGCCATTTTGAATCACAATAATAAAATATATGAAAAACATTATTAAGTAACGTACCTATGAATTTAAAATAAAAGTGGGTTGCATGTGCAAACTAGACGCGCACGCAGAGACACTGGTGTACGTATATATGTATGTAAAAATAAAGGGCAATAAGCAGGTGTGTTTTAAAAGCAGTAAAAGGCGTTTAAGGCTATTCCAGATTTTTTTTTAAATACCACTAACAAATTTGTCTCCAACTTAATAAATTTTCGAAAACTTGTCGTGTCTCTAGTATATCCATACATTGATGCTTGAATTTGTTTTTATTATATTGGACACACATTAGAAAATCAATAAAAAGTTAAGAGCGGTATGTTTTTTATACCGCTCTTAACTTGGGCAGTATTAGCAATTAACTGAGAGAATTTTTTTAATTAGTAGTACGTGTCATTCCCTTAAGGCCTTGCACTTAGCTTCCAACGACCCTGTGTAATAAAATCAATATATCTGCAGGAAATTTTAGCAAAACGCTGATTATTATAAATATTACTCCTTTCTAAACTCTACCATGCACCACCTCAAACACCGCGGGAAAATCCGATTGCCTTTAGTAAACATAAGTGCGCTTTGCCTAATTTGTCTCGACTTCTCGGATGAAAGATGCCACGACATGTTGCAAATCATATGACAGCTAATAAAACTTAAAAAATTCAAATGATTCATATCTAAAATGTATTATACATTTTGCAAACAATTAATCAATTTTTCTTAGCTACATCTCGAATTTCTGATGTCCTTTAAGAAACATCTAAATTATGGGTGGATTAATATAAAAATCTATTTTCGACAAAATAGTTACAGATAAACTAAAGCATTAATAATATGCTACTGATTTTATTTGTCTAAAAATCGATAAAATTAAAATACCTCAAAAAGTAGGAACTTTCGGATGAAACTTGTAATGATGAAAACGAAGCACTTCAAGCCAGCTTTAGAATCACGACCAAACGAATACGTCCGTTACTAAAAACCCTGTAAATTAAATACTTTTTTCATGCATATATATACATATATGTACCTACTTTATGAAAGAACTGTCTTCTTTTAGTTCTCTATGTAATATATGCATAAGGGAGGTACCTGTGTGTTGATTGCACTTAATAAAATTTCAATTATACATGCAATATCAGCGAGATTCCCAAATCATATGTTATTGTTCCGCAAGAAATAAAATTCTTGTGAGATTTTGACCAAAATTCTATGGGAACCCAAAACTTTTCTTGTTTCAATTGAGCATAATTTACGTTTCTTTTAAATCAGATTAACGCACTTTGAATTTTTTTTTCATCCATAAGAATAAACGATAGCTAGTTATATTTTTATATTGCACTGAAATCCTGGTTTAATTTAGTTTTGCAATATATAGTACAAGTTTTCCCTGTCTGTTCGCTGGAAATGCTTCACAAATCGATACGGCCTGTCTGAAGACAGTCTATGGTGTAGTACATATGTAGATATTCGCAAGCAATATAAGTCTCAGTCAAGATTTTCTCTCAAAAGGTATTTTCTACTATCACCATCGTCTCGTTTAAAGATACAATTAAGAGCTTTAAGCTCGAATTCTTACATTTAGATAGTTTAATGCAAAAATGTGTGCAATTGCATAGTACTTAATTATTGATGGATAGCAAACCGTTCCCTTCGGACGTGGAACAAGAGAACGTTTTTTAAATAGTACAACTAAAGTAGAAAAGCAATGCGGAAAAATTTAATCTAATAATATTACATTACCTGACATCTGCTGAATTGTGAAAAGATTTTTCGAAAATGCACTTTCGGAGACCATTTTGATTTCCTAGTGGGGGTTCAATTTTTTATTCTCTTTCGAAAATTGTATTTGTGCAAGCGCAGTATTCACATGGATGCACCGAATACCGAATCCATCGTCGGATATGCAATAGTTGTAGTCTGCGCGATCTTCATAAATGTGTAAAGCAATCAAAATTCCAGCATTCCAGTTTTAACAAAAATTTCGTGATTAAAAATTGCGAATATTTTTTAAGCTGAGCACGGGTAAACAGCTAAAAGCGAAATAATGCAATTGCAATGAATACAACACCAAATTCAACACAAATAAAACTGAACAAAGTGCCTGGTGATTGCAATTCAACGATTCACAGCGCAGAATCAATAATTATGTGAAATTTCAAAATTTCGCTAAACACCTTTCGATTATTAGAGATATCTGTTAGAAGTTTCACACAATTCACTATTTTATCATTTGTTGCAAAGATACATTTTGCTTTTTTCCATAAAGTAGGATTGCCGATCTGTATTACAAATCACTCCACTTCAACAGATTTTTAACACGATAAAAAGAATTTTCCGCACTTTCAGTGCACATAAAATATGCAAAGATAATTTGCATTAAAACAACCAACAAAACATTCAAATGCACCTAATTTTCTTTCCGGAGGTTCAATAAGTACTAAAGGAAGTCAATCGCCTCACTGAAACAACGGAATCAAGTGCATTGCGAAATGCAGTTTATTCGTATTGAGCTTTTAGATACCGTGGAAAAGCTTAAAGAAAATAAAACAAATTTTTACGCCATCTGTCCTTTCCCTTGAACTATAAAAAAACCGTTGGGGGTTCGAGTCTCAGATTGACTCAATGTAAGCTCTTATACCTCCCTAGTGTGCCAATTATCTCAATAGTTTTATTAGCAATCGTCTTTTTATGCATTGCAAACAAATATCGTAAAAAAACTAGAACGGTTGCGAGACTTACGACCATATGCATGAAAGTGACTTAGCCCTAAGTCAGTTCTAACTCTATAACCGACGCTAAATAATTTCTTTTCATTTATATTAAGTCATTCTTAAATAAATATTGGCATAACGGATTTGTTTACATTGTTAGTTGATAAAATCCGGAAAAGAAGGAACAATTGGTTGACATCTCGACTAGGAGAAAGCTCAAATCATTTTCGAAAAAGCATTTTAGGAATCGTCGATGTATATAAAATTTCGCTTTTGATTTATGACGGTCATAAGGTCATAAACACTCGATATTCGATATTTGTTGCTTCGCAGTTCAGCGAACATCAATGCTGAAGATCCAGGCCGATCAAAGCATAATAGTAGGCAGCAACGCAGGGTCTTCCGTTTAAACTCTCGATCTGCTAGTGCTCTAGAATTAAGAAAATCACAATCTCATTGCACTATGGACAGTACGAGCAAGAAGACTAGAGACCAGGAGACCAGACCGGACGTCCTCACCTGTTTCCAATATGGCGGCACCGCGCCGTGTGGATGCGCGTGGTATCTGCGCATATCTCATATGCGAAATTTTTTGTATGATGGATGAGACAAGGCTGCTTATGCCTATATATTTAAGTGGTTGGGTTAACCAATAAATGATGTTCGATTTATAATGATGAATACTTAAAGGAAGTACAGGTTAAACCGTAAACAGGTCGTGAATATAAGGTAATGGTTGATTAGTGTTTGTTTATGCCGCTTTGTTTCTGTAAGAAGCGGTTTTAAAACCAGTCCAGTCTTACCTTATGTTGGTTAGTTGCCAGAAGGTTCTATGTAAGAAGAGGCGGACGGTCAAGATTTGGAGTGAATTGTGTGTAAATTACACTGCACTTGCTTCAATAATGAAAAACACCGACTCGCAAAAAACGTAAACAAACGCTGCTGATATGACGACTGTCATTCCTGCTGGGATTCTGGCCTCTCAACATGGCGAATGTGCGCACAGCAATTCAAGCCCATTCGATATCCATTTATAGTATAACTCAGTGGTTTATACACGATACAGCCGTTACGTGCTTAGTTTATATTTTTCTATGCGTACACCCAAATAACCTGTCAACCTCTCCATATGTTTATAATTCTGCGAAAATTTTACCAGTATCTATTACCCTTCCAATGTTTTTATGCTCTTTAGTGCCCCTTGTTTGTGTTCCTGGTGACAGTTAGTCGATCAAGTGGCGAGGAGTTCCGTGCTTAGTGTTTTGTTTATTAAGTATATGCTGATTAAAGAATTATATCGAACATTTAATAGGGTGCTTACCGTGGATTGCGCAAATTTCATAATATGTATATAATAGCCTACTGGAAACGAAGTTATGATGGATCTCGGTGAAAATTTTCCCAAAGTGGGTCACGTAAATGAAGGTAATGCTGGCAATATATGCAAGTTAATTTATTGATTTAATTGTACTTGCATCTGCGGATAGTTAAGAATAATCCTCTATTTGTAAATATTCTCCTATTTACTCAGAAATTTTGTATATGTGTGGCTAGTATGTGCACGCAATTTGCATTGCTAATCTCAGTTATAAAGAGTAGAAATTTATGCATTGTAACTATGGAAATTAAATAGTTTCTTTATTCATAGGGGTAAACTTTTTGGTGTTAACTGTATCTAAGTGTAATGTTATTTAAGATTCAAGTTAGAAAAATTACAATCTAGTTCTGCGTTGCAGCAGTGCGCTTTTTGGAAAAAATTGACGAGAACACTGCATATCAATTTTATTTTATTTTCAGTCCCACCTTTCTCCATTTTTTACTTATCTTCTAAATGAAGGCGTGTGCCAATCTCCAATTGCTTTATTTCCTACAAATTAGTCATGAAAAATGGAAGTGAAATGTTGATGTGAAAGTTGTGAATAATAGGTAGCCATTCACTGACATGTGTATAACAATGGAACATCCGGTGGGTGTCTTTTACTAGAGGGATTAAAAAAAACCTGAAAGCTGGTTAATGCATGTAGTTAACTTAGTATAATTGATTGTAATGCGTTGCCTGATAGGGTCCCAGTTGGAAAAAGAAGTATTCTTTATTAATTAGCAGATCCGCCCCGTCTTTGCCCGAGTTTTATCATACTTGTAAATTAAAATTGTTGCGGAATGAACGAAACTGTTTAAATTTTGATCTAAATTCATGCACGGTAAAACTGTTGCAGAATGCATGAAACTATTTCATGTACGATGAATATGTTAGATTCGCCACCTTTAATTTCTAAATTTTTTATAGTAGATCAGATCAGTGACCCCAAAAACATAAAGAAACGTATTTTTATGGCAATCCTTGAAATTGAAATTTTTCGTTCGCCATATTGAATCCGCCTTTTTGAAACTACAATTACATATGTATAGCCTAAAATCTTGCTGAATAACCAAGCTATCTAATGGTGAAAACCCCATTCGAATCCATTCAGTAATTTGGGAAATATAAGGTAACAACTCGAAAAGCTTGCTCTGACCCGGCGTTGCCCGAGATACTATAATTATTATTCCTTAATTTTACACACCCTCCATTCTGCACCCGACCCCCTCTCCTTAATGTCCGCGCAGGGTGGGGGTGGTCTTAAATCAAGCATAAATATATGTATAATACCCCCATAGATACATTCACCTATTCCAAATACTTTTTTTACTATAAATAAATTCATTTTTTTAAATTTAGTTCCAATCGGCAGGGGTAAAATTTTTGTCGCTCTCAAAAAGTTTCCACTTTAAACACCTACAGTTTCTAAATTTTTTTATATTTTCGTCCGAAAATTTGCCACGCATGTTTTCCATTTTATAGAATTATTTTGACATCTTTACACCGACCCCTCTTCGGAAAATATTAGCAATAAACTCCTACCTCTTTTACACTTATTCCATTTTACTAAAAAACTTCTCTCCTATCTGTCCCAGCGGAGTGGGGGTGGTCTGATATTTAGAAATTTTGTTGGCAGATTCGAATTTTTTCGCGGACAAACTCATAACAGCTCATCAAGTTTCATTCCAATCGTATGAACGGTTCAGGAACGCATAGAGCACGACAAACACAAACAAAGGTTCATTTTTATATATGTATGTACAGTACATATATGATCGATAAAGGCCTTCCAACGGAGTTACAAATGAATTCCTTTCCTTTTATCAGTTTTTTTCTTTTTTGTACAGCGATGTCATTGGAAATGATGCATTCACAAAAATTGCTCAGAATTAGCTCTTAATTCATGAATATGAATGAATGGAGGAGACATTATGTGAAACTATTATAAAATGCATACTGTGAAGGAAAAAATAAGGAATTCTAGAGAATGCATAGAACTTTGTTAACTTTCTCGTAGTGCATATGGTGTGTACACTTCTGGTAAAAAAAAATAGGTATGAGCCGTTTCCATAGTAATTTTGCTTTCAAATGAGTTAATTACTATCTATTTTGCAACAAATTACAGAGGAAGGAATCATTTAAATGTCTTTTACTATTTCAAAGTCAATGATACCGAGTTTTATTCTGATTCTTAAATGTGTTGCAGAAAATTTTCCAGAAAAGTTTTTTTTTAGTTGGGCAGAAGAATATGCCGAAAATTGACAGTTATCCAGTTGATAAGGTTTCGATCAGTGCTGGAATCATTGAAATCGGCGCAATAATAGATTCACAGGAGGAATCAAACTCTCGCGTTAGCGTTTTAATTGTACAGATTCCTAAAATATGTACCTCCCAAAAGAAGGCCTTCTTCGATTTCCAACTTGGGTATTATATACTAGAATATACTTCTTTCGAAGTCCACACATACATTTGTACATACCAAAGTTATTAAGATGCTACAACTGCCAAAAATTTGATCATTGAACTATGTTAGAGAATGTAAGCAGCGTAGTAGGACATGTGCCAATTGTTGCTCGAATCAAGGTAGAAGGGCCAATTTGTGCTTTGCTCCCGAATTGTGTGAACTGTAGAGGGAGACACCAAGCTGTGACTAGAAAGGAGGCCACCAAACTGGTAAAGATTGGGCCGAAAACTGGGTAGTGTCAGATGACATTATTAATTTTCCCTTAAAGACTTTTCAAAGTAGTGATAGAAGGAATGCTGAAGTAATGGGTACTGATGATTTTACAACCTGAATTAAATTCCACTAGGAGTTTATAAAATAGACCATTTTGAAGAGGGTGATAGTGCTTGGACTAAACTTAACTGTACAGGTGAAGTCCTAGAGGTTGTGAATAAGCTGAAGGAACAGCTTTCTCACACTGCCAGAAGAATTGTAGAGGTTTTCAAGGCCAATGCAAACACTTCACACAATCAGGTTCTAAAGTTCTTGGTGCAATACGCTTATAATTGGAAATATCAGATTTACTGCCCTTTTTATGCAAGGGAATAATTTCCGAAAGCTTCCATGGCAATGGGAACACACCAGAACAAAAAAGTAAATTAAATAAATAACGAAGAACAGCGATCAGAGTGATCGACATCTTTTCAAAACACAAGAGGGAACACCGTCAGGGCCACCCTAGAAGTTGTCAACTAAAGTAGAGATATGTTCAAGAATAATACTGTCGTCAAGTAAAAGGTCCTTAGGTTGGAGAGAAGTTGGCGGGAGCCTCGTCAAGTGTGTAAAACCAGTAACACTAATATCACAGGAAGTGTCACAAAATGCGGTCTTGAAGAAATGTGGAAATTGGTTGGATATTATCCTATTACCACTCTTGGGACAGCCATAAGAAATAAGGGAAGGATAACCGTCAGAATTACGTTTAGAATTGACGAATCTCCACAACCGTCTCGCGTCATCATGTAACAGTGACTTCATATTAGCAATGTAAGCATCACACGAAGATTTAACATCACTAAGAAATCGATCACGACCAAAGGTGCCGCGCAACGCTTGAATTGAATGAAATAGTCTCGTCGGGATCGGTAGAGAAGCAAGGTCCAAAAATTTACTAAAATCGTTTGCAACAGGATTGCATTGCGATAATCCGGAAGCTGATAAACTGTCAATCAATCGCGGGTGTTCATAAGCTCAGAATTTGTGGAAACGAGAGAGAGAATGACACGATCCAACATCAGTTTTAATCTGTTTTATACCGCGGCGAATGTCGTCAAATAGCGAGAAAAACAGTGCTGGATCCGGCGAAAGTAAAGTTACCTTCCCCAAACGAGGAACGAAGGTCGTCAATACAAACAAAGGCATCCGAGATTTTTCCGGTTCGTTGAGAACCGTTGTTCAGGCGGGACAACAACGCGGTGCAGATCCTGGTTGTAGAGTGGATTATGCCGGTTGTCAGGTTGCGAAAAGGCTGGAATGAACCCAACCTCAATCTCAGCAACACAAAATACAATAAAAAAAAATTAAAATTGGTAGATCACAAAGCCGTGCAGCCCTTGTGGAAGCTGCGCAACTTTGCTGATATTACTTTCATCCATCAGCTGCTCTCTGGCGACATTGACTGCCCTTCACTGCTCCAGTGGGTTTCTCTCTACATTAATCCCCGTAACCTCAGATCAGCCCCTCTCTTTCGCCCGGCTTACAACCGCACCTATGACCTTTCTAGACCCCTCACTTGAATGCTTCGGAAAGCTAGCTCTCTTCCTTCCTTCGACTTCCACCTGAGCAAAGATCTCTTAGGACTGACCTGCATCTCCCCTTTTGAATTTTAGTTATATGTTGTCTCTCCTTCCTTTTCTCCGCATAGATTAATTTTAGTCATCTTATGCATCCTGTTTTCGTATGTATGTTAGCTTGTACTACGCGAATGAATAAATAAACGCACCTTAATTGTTCGTTCTTGTTTGCAAGTTGTTGCATCGTGCATCGGACCTGATGTTTTGAAGGAACCTATAATTTTATTTACATTTATGAATTTTATTGCATTACATTTTTTTCAATAATTTTTAGTTTATTAGGATAACAAAATGCTACGAAGCCCGTTTTCAAATTTCACACAGAATGGGTGAGTCCCAGATGGTGGATTAGAAATACTTTAAACATAAATCCGCGACAGCATATGTTCATCTATTAAGGATGGGGCAGAATAACTTGACTTGTCCTTGAAAAATGGATAAATAAAAAAGTTTAAATTAATTATTTCGATTATGAAAAGTTGAGAACAAGTACTTAATAAAAGTCCTGAATAATCTAAAAACCTTCGATAGTTTTAAAAATCATGTCATCAAATTTTGCACACACTACCAAAAGATAACTGATTTTTCCGAAGTCGTAGGCCGAAGAAGCGAATAAAACGACCTAAATTGAGTATATTTTCTAGAGCAGGTATTGAAGTAATTATCACTTCTTCGGCCTGCAATACTGGTACATAGCACATACTTAATGTGAAACTAATTCTTATTTTGCAGTTTGCAAGGAATGGCTAGTACGTGAAGATGGTGCCCTGGCTTATCGATTGCAGTCACAAGAAAGTATATCTTAAGATATTTGAGTAATTGTTCATATCGACTTTTATTTTAGTTAATGAATATTATAATGGAAATAAATTTCGGAACTCGGTTGTTAGACAAGATTTCCCTACTGCACTTAATGAACAGATAAAGGAAAAAGAAATAGCAAAAAAGCAAAAAGCTCTTTACAATCTTCTTCTGGTTGAACAGTAATATCATTTTCTTAAAGCTGTGTGTGAATTTTGGCTGGATTGTTTCTGAAATTTAAATTCATATATATATATATATATATGTTGTCGTTTTTATGTGTATGTACTTTTCATTAATATAAGAAACTTTATAAAGTTTTGCATATTTTATATCTCATCAAAAACGTCTTCTTTTTTAGTTGAAATATTTTAATAAAAACTTTCTTTGAATTTAAAAATCAGACCAAATAAAGGATGGCCACGAAAAAGTTGATAAACGGCTACTGTTAGAAAGAAGGAATCAACTTTTCCAGATGAATAAGATCCAACCAACTTATCCAAATTATAAACAACTGTTATAAATTATAACAAACCAACCCATAATATTATTCTCTTTCGGTAACTTTTCTTGCACCAAAGTTCTAAGTTTTCAAATTTAACATTTCTTATAGTTTTAAAATTGCCAATTGTTGTAAGAGTTTTGTCAATTGTGGTTTGATTAATATCAAATTTTTTCATATTCGCGAAACAGACAAATAAATGTGCATTAGCAAAAGCTTATTTGAAAATTTTGTGTAAGCTGGTTTATATATATTAGGTGAATATTTAGTTTTAATACATACCCGAGTGAAAAAATCACAATCAGTTTTATCAAACTAAGGTAGTGAACAAGAATCGGAATAAGCGGAAGAAAAGCTGAACACGATCTGAAAAACTGAAAATATATATTGACAATATACCATACAAATAAATTGAAATTCGATTAGAAATTGAGCACTGAATTCAGCCTGAAAACATTTAGTACACAAAATTCAAACTTTTATCAGTATCTAGAACAACTAAGCTCGGTGGCTCTCAGCGCTTCACTAACCGTGTGAGTGAGCTACTGCAAGTAGCAAGTTTAGGGATACCCCTTCCCCGAATTACCTACGGCTTACATACAAATCCGTTATGACATATTTAAATTTCATTGAAATCGGATGTGACGTATTTAATCCCCCATAATTACCTATTTATGCCATCTGCAACGCTGCAAACGTCAGTTATACCTTTTTATGGAATGTTGAGAGATTATGGAATCATTTGATGAAGGTTTCATCCGTGTCGCTGTAACTCTATTGAGCCCTTTTTTTAACAACTGATAAGGGTGATATCAATGTTTTGCAATACGCTAAATGTCAGTTATTGATGAATTCGTGATCTGTTTTATTTGTTTAACAAGATTCTTTACAATTTACGGGGTGCTGTAACTAAATTTTGTCGTTTTTTTTTACCGACTGAAAATGACATTACACCCCTATCGCAACACTTCGGGACTTTGCTGCAAATAAAAAAGTTGTTTATTTTAATTAATTGGATTAAAACATGGATTTAGCCATGTCGTGAGTACACAGAGTTTTGGGCGTGGGCTCCCGTACTATTAGATTCCGTGTACAATTCTATTTTCAGTCTCTTTTCAGTTTCTTTCAATCTTTTTTCACCCGGGTATGTGAACCACCTCGATAACTAAAACGTGCACTTAGAGTTTCAGTGAATTGTTGAAAGAATCTCTAGATTACGCCGTCCCTACATCTCTAATTTTTTAAGAAAACATTTATCCTTAAGAGTTATTGAATAGGGGAATATGCTTCCACCTACATATTTTAGAAAGGTATCGTTAATGATACTAACATCGTGTTTGACGAAACGACGTATTTACTTTCGTTTGGAAGCTCTAAAACGAAATAGTTGACATTCGTTTGAAGTTCAAACAACATTATTTCTTTCGCGTTGAACATGTCAGCATTTCCATTATACTTAGTTCATGACTATATTTTAAAGAAATTCATGATCATGCTTCACCAAATACATCGTGCACAGTTTTCAAGATGGTGATTTCGACGTGAATGACACTAGTTGGAACGATTGCATTGGGAATTCTTTCCTCACCCACCCTATTTCTCAGACATTCATTGTGTTCTTTTAATGTTCCATATAGAACTTGCCATTACTCTCCCCATACAAAATCTCTCCACTGTTCCCAATGAAAACAGACTTTGCATGGGGAGAGTAGTGGCAAGTTCTATATGGAACATTAAAAGAACGCTGCAATCATTCTTTAGTATTTTCATTTATTCCGATCTAGAGATTTGGTTTGGTTTTCAATTTATGAATGTATGGAAAAATTACCTCTTAATTATGCTTTTTTTTATTATTCACCTTATTCTTTTTAGCTAAGATGATGCATTTTTCGGTAAAATCGTTGATAGTTCGAAAAAACTAATTATTGATAGGAACAAAATGTACCGAAAAATCTCCGAAATATAATTCAGCTTTAAAAAACTGTTGAGGTTATAAGCATGTACGGTACCTACATACGTGTAAAACGTTAATGCAGGTACGGTACTTACGCCTAATTCGTTAAATCCAGGTACTGTGTAATCAACGAGAGAATCTTCAGTAAATAGAAGACAAATTTTAGTTTGTAGAATATTCAGTGAGTAGATATTTTGTAAAAGGGCAAGATTTTCCAGTTTATTGATTTACACAGTACCTGCATTTAACATTTTACGCGTAGGTACTGTACCTGCATATGTATAAACACATCCATGAAAAATTGTGAGGTCAACGCTCTGGTAACCCCATGTGGTATGTATTCCACGGTTAAATAAACGATGATCCTTGATCAAAAATGGGTGGTTAGCAAGCCTTCTATTATGAAATTAAAAGAAAAAAAAGATTAACCATAAGACTACGAATTAAATTCAATTTTTATAAGATTCATACTGCAATCCCAACAATGAACTTTCCTGCGTCCATTGTATTTGGTCTGCTTTTTACCATGCTATACTGCTTAAATTTCAGTTTATTTGTCAATTAAGTATAAGTTCGCACACAGTTTTAGTACATAAGTGTATTTTATTTGACTTCTTATATTTAACAGAGAAGAAATTGATAAGCAATATGCTGAAAAATTGGCTTGGAATGCCGAACAAAGTCGCAAGAAAAGGTTGAGCGAAATTGAAATTGAAGAAGACTTGGCAAAACAATTACAGGTAAGCTATGAATTTTTTAAATATAAAAAAAGTTATTGTTGAATAACCCTTTACTATGATTTTGATAATGGGGATAGTATGTACTTTACTAACTACTACAGTTTATTTATTTTAGGGGTGTAAAATTATTGTGTGCAATTTATATCGTACATATTCTATTTCTAGGATACGTACTTATTTGAGCAAGCGGAACTTCAAAATTGTGTTGACAATAAAGAACTTGGAAGTCATTTTAGAGTCCACGAGCAAATTTCGAATGAAAATGCAAATTCCGAATCTGGTTCGATGAATTTAAACTCCTTTGACTCTCGTTCCTTTGGTTCTCGAATAAAATCACAACCTGTGCCCAGAAGCCAAGAAATTGATGTAGCCGACAGCATAAGACAATATGATCTGTCGTTTTTAAAGGATGAGGTCTGTTTATCTGAACCAAGTATAGATGATTTCACAAGGCATACTTTTGAGGACAAATGTTCAAGTATTTAACATACAATAAATATTAACACCAACAAAATATCCAATTATGTAACAGGTAACAGCCACATACACAAAAGTTTTCAGAGTGAGGATGTTATCGAAATAGATAACGTTAATCTGCAAACGCTAGGATTATCCCAAGAGGAAATTGATCAACTCCAAAATAAATTATTTCAAGAAAGAAAAGACGAGGTAAGTTCTAGTTTATAATAGGCATTTTATACACTGAGGACGTTTCTATAAACGAAAATGTAGTATATAGTATTCATAACGACTAAGGATAAATGTAAGCTGTCACAATTTTATAAGTAAGTAGTAAGAAGGTGTTCGTTCAGTGCTCATCAGCACACATGCCAGCGAATCAGCACTACTTTTGCTCGTGGGGTGTCCATGGATATTGAGGGAGCCTTTGACAATGCAACTTTCTTCTCCCTGTGTAACGCAGCTAAAGCGCATGGGGTAGACAATGTATCCCACCAAAAACATACATGTGAAAAAAAAGCCAAGGAAAAATGGGTTTAAAGAATTGAGATCAAGTAATATTAAAATTCCCTCAAACTCACCTTCAGAAATATAAAACGTTGTTTAAAAAGAAACATGATTGCTTGCTTATTTATAGGGGGTCGAAAGTATGTATGTATTTTACCGTTATTAGGCAAAATTGGGTTTTCTGATCGTTTTCCTTATATATGCAGAATGACTTAACTCCATACCAAATTTCAAGTCTCAAATCAACTGGAAGTGATTTAGGTTTTTGATGAGTGAGTGAGTGAGTGTTAAAAATACCGATATTGGGACGTCAATATCTCGGGAATTATTTGAGCTATTTTTATAAAATTTGGGATTTTGGGATTTGGGTAAGTGGTTATCAATTTACAAATGTGCAGGTCAAATATAATTTGAGTTATAGAGGGTCGAAAGTAGCTCGAAATGGTGACGATTACTGCAAAATAAGATAATCTACACTAAGAAATTTCTTTTATTACACGTATCGTATTTGGCCATGTTAATAAATCTCTTCAGTGTTAACCAACCTTATTATTTCACTGTGATGCCATATACATTAGCAGCCATACAGACCTAAGCATAAAAGAAATTTGTTGTTTGTTGTTATAGTACATCCGTGACGTTATTGCTAGTTGCAGTCTCACAGAACGAAAAACCAAGAAAGAATAAAAAATTGTTTATAGTTTTTTTGTGTTTTTATTGTTTTCTCAAATGTTATGGCGAGACTGAAGAGTTTTATTTTTGTTGTTACTGATGTTTACCTCTTTTGTAAATATACTCTGTTTATACCATGAAATTCACAAATTTTTAAACCGTTCAGTCATAAGGGCAATACTCGGTAGAAAAAAGTATGAAAGTTTGCACCAAGGGGCAATGCTTACAATAGTTCTTGCCATAGAAAAGGAGTCGGAAGAGTAAAAACTGTTTTTTTTTCACTAGTATATTCGAGCCCCGCACCCTCAAAAAGATGGGGGGAGTTGGTTTTACAACTTTAGCAATTAGTAGGCATTTTACCCCAAAATCCCGTCTGCTAACCTCCATTATACATGTATATACTGTCTTTCCTATGGTTGTCTTCAGTTTTTTTTTCCTTTGTCCAGGAACTTGCTCGTAAACTACAGGAACAGGAGACAAAGGAATTAACACAAGAAGAAAAGGATCGTCTTATAGCCATTGAAACACAAGATAAGGAGCTGGCACGTATGCTTCAAGAAAGGGTATTAATGAGACATGTGTAAATAAATAAATTTTATTTTGGTATTTCTAGGAAAAATCAAAAATGAAGAGAGCCAAAGAAAAAGCCCGACTAAAAAAGATTCAACAGAAATTTGATGGGAGTGTGGACAATAGTACTCTAAAAGATAACAGTTTAACATTTGATCATGATTCCTATTCCAATCCAATGGATCTGATAACTGAGGATAAATGTCATTCGACTTCACGGAAGGGATATTATAAAGGAAATCAGGAAATTTTCCAAGAAGAGGAAATTTATGCAGTTCCAGTTGATACTGAGAAAAAGTGCCCCGAATCTCTACATTCACAAGAAAACATAAATACCATCAGGTAATTTGCACCAAATAAAACGTTCATAATAAAGTTTGCCCGTGACTTCGGTCACATAGATTCTAATATATAATAATATATAGATTCTAATATATATAACGTAATTTCATTTATATGAATTGTGGGATGGGTATGTAATCATATTTACTTTGAACTATAATCATATACATTCTTATAGAATTAAAATTTAAAGTTAGAAAACTTAAACCCGATTAAGGAAAAATGAACTGAAAAGTATGAAACGAGGGGAAAAGGTGGGCAAAAGATATACGTTCGTATGGTCAACCCACTTCAGGTAGATTCGCAAAAGTAGTGTAGGTAATTAAATAAATAGCAAGTTAAGTGTCTTTTTCTTTCAATCCTGTGTATTGACAGACTACAGCAATTTAACTAGTTCATGACGTCACATTTTGAGAACTGAATAACGCGCAGTGACACACTGAACTAGTTCAGTCTCTCGTTTGACATTTCGTTGGCGTTTTATAAAAATCTTTAATGTTACCGTTAACTTCTCCCTGACTAGTGAAACATCGAATTGCATCTTTTATTCATAATTTCCTTTTATTTTCCGTGCTTTTCTTTGTAAAATACCATTGGAAAAGCAGTTTCAATTTAGCATTGACAATTTCTTCATATAACATATTTTCCCTGCAGCAAAAACTATACAAATTCAGTTGGGTGTGCCAGTTCCACACCAATTGTGTGCCTCTATGAACTAGTTTAGCAATGGGAATTTTACTTGGGTTGCATCATTTTGACGAATTTGGATTTGGAAGTCAGTTATGGTATGGGCCGGGATAACGATTGGCGATCGAACATATCTCCATTTTTCACAAGGCAACTTAATTGCTTCAGGTTATGTTAGTTAAATACTGCAACCTGTTATTCTTCCATTTGCAGAGGAAGTTGGACCCCAATTCATCTTGATACAAGATAATGCAAGAATGCATAATGCAAGAACCGTTCAAGAATGGTTGAATTCAAACTAGTGCTTCGAAGTACCCGAATATTTTGGATATCCAGATATCCGAAATAATGTACCTGACACGAGATCCGAAATTCGGCATATCCGAATAGTGTGGGATCCGATCCGAGATTCAAATCGGATCTGTCCCCTTATTTCAATAGGAAATGTGCTAGTCGCTCATTGTAGCCGAATCGGGTTGAGATTTGAAGGGAATGATTGATGACTGCTAACTTTTATAACGACCATAATTCCACTTGCCGTTCTACGGTAACTAGATCAGTATTAGGACTAATTTTAAGACCACCTTGTTAATGAATCAGTCTTATCCCTTACGATATCTGCTACATTTATAGTAGAATGAAAATAAAATTTAACAGACTGGGAATTTGGAGAGCTCGTATAAAGACCAAAACAAAATTGTTTTTCGGGATTCGTGTATCCGATTTATCAACACTATTCGGAACCTAAAACTATGTATACGGATTTCTAAATATCCGGATATCCAACACTAACCGTATCCACCGGATCTCAAGTCTGTCATTTCATTTCACAAGCAAAATTCGCTATCCTAGTCAGGAAATATCTATGGACTAAAATGGACGCCTGGGCAGTAATGGGTAGTAGATTTTTATTGCTTCATATTTCTATCCAGTCGTTCCAGTTTTTTTTCCAAAATAACTTAAGGAATTATAAAAATATAGAAGAGCTTTGTTATACATTTTGATTCATGTATATGTATATATATGTATATTATTATATTATATAAATTATAATTTATATTATATATATTATGTATTATATTATTATATTATATAAATTTTGATTTTTACTTTTTCAGATCTAATACATCATTAGGATTAGAATGCAGTATTTCTGCAGTCCCTACATCTTGTAAAAGCAGCCCACTTGTGACCGGTATGAATATTCAGTTTTTAAGTATTATTTATTTATAATAATAATTTAATTATAATTTCTAGGAAATGATATTGGACCAGTTCCACCTTATATGCCTATTCAAGGTGCAAGAAGAGTTTCAGATGGCAAAAAGAAAAAGTATAGGGAAAAGTGTACTCACCAATAAGTTTTTTTGAGTATATTTTTAGTTAAACATAATTTCGATATTGAAGTCTTTTTATACAAAATACTATAATAAATTTAAGAAAAACTTCTAAATAAATACCATAATAAACGGCATTAGTATTTTATAAAAGCATTTATAATGTTATCTTGTGAATTTACAATAAAAGGGGTGGGTGGTATACCATCATTACCATCTGCTTCGTTATCGCTTCTCTGTTTAGGCTTTAGAGCAGCTCAAATTGACGTCGTTTTTACTGAAAAAATTATATTTTTGAATAAAGCGCCTAAGATGAAAGGCTATGTAAACAAGCAAATTTACCGAATTTGGGGCTCCGAAAATCCACACGTATGCACATTGCACAGTTCCTGGGCAACAATTTACAAACACTTAAAAATTGTCAATACGAAAGTATATGTATATATTTACCAAAAATTCCAAGCTATTAAGAACATATATCAGTAATAATAATAATATTAATTAGTATGTAGTGTTAGCAGCTTTTGCTATTTTCACTCAAATTGCGGGAAAGCTTTTTATTAACTTTTTGTAATATCTAATCGATTTGACCACAAACGAAATCTCCCCTTACGAGCCGCAAAAACACACTCCTACACCATTTCATCCCACAAAAGGGAAATCTGGGATCGGTCAAATTCGCTCAAATTTAGATATGCTGCTCTACTGCCAGAGCAGATCAAAAGCCTCTATTGGCCCGAGTCGCAAAAACACACCCTTCTACCCCTTTTCACTTGGATTAAATGATATCACTACAATACTATTTTATATTTGCAATCGTTAAAGAATTTGATTTATATTTTTTTATTTATTTTCGTAAAGTAAACGCTTACGCGCAATTTTAATAATCACTTTCACTCCGGAAGGGGTGGAGAAGGGTGAGGTGGCGTCTTGACATAATTCCTGCATCGATTATTGAATGTTCTCACAATGGAGTGATTGGTAAAAATTTTTGCTTTCCCCAATTGAATTGCTCCACGTTTGTCCGAAATATGCTTATCATTTTATTGTTAGTAACTGTTAGAGGGGTGAGATTGGTGGAAAGGGTGTCAAAATATAAATCAAATTGTTTGATTGAATTTTTCGTAAGTGTTGCAAATGTGAAATAATATTGTACCGACACAAGTCGAACGCTTTTTGGTGAAAAGGGGTAGAAGGGTGTGTTTTTGCGATTCGTGCTAGAGCGCTACACCCTCTTGTATCCTATAATAATAATTTCATGGTTAGAATTACAACCTTCTTGAGTAAAAGCTTTAACACTTTTACCCTGTTCAATCTAAGCAGATTTCATAACTCGCTTTGCATTGCACTATCCAGCGAGAAGATACTAGGGCCTCCCATAACCGGTGCCTGGTGCAATCAGTCCATCCACCATAACCATAACCAGTGCCTGGTGCAACCAGGCCACCCACACGAAGAAAATTCACAATTCCCGCAACATAATAAATGTATGACACACAACTGGTGGCTGAAAAAGCAAAGATGATAACAATGAAGCTGATCATAATGTATAAAAGAAAAAAAAATGAAGGAGTCATATAAAAACATAAATAATATAAAAAATTGTGTGTGCTTAAGACCACACGACAGAAGTGAAAACTTCAAAAGGTGAAATTAATAATACCAAATATAATTTTTTTTGCGTTGTATATTGACAAAGTAATAACATTTATAATGTCCTTAATTATAATTGTGTATAAATTACTCTAGTGATTTTTGTCCTGAGTGGCCTTCATCTGCATCATCATACTCTAAAAATGAAACTATAGGTTTATGGCCGACAAAGCGGTTGGCGCTTTCAAAGCGCCAAAAGCTTACATTGGGTAAAGCAAGCAAAGCTTACACTGGGTCTTGCCGCAGATAAAGCGTTCAATATGACATAAAGCGACAAAAGCCGACAAAGCGGCTGGCGCTTTCAAAGCGCCGAAAGCGTACATTGGGTTTCTACCTTTAGTCGACTCGAGCCGACTTCACCCGAATGAACGTTAATCAGCCGAGCGTGACGGCTCAGTTTAATTCAGTGCCCATAAAAAGTGCTAAACGCGCCTAAAGAAGTTTTCACTTCAAAAACAGGGCACGTGCGTGCCATACACGCATCAACTTACGGTTCCGTAGCATGTACTAAACAGCAAGAGTTATGTTTTTCTTTCGTCAGGATTGTTAAAAGAAAAACAATTTACCCTAATTGAAATTCAATTTTTTTCGAAAATATACAATAATTTAAGCATTGACCATGTACTGTGCGAGCGAGCATTTTGCTGGTCTGCTAGGTCTGGCTAGGAGCAAATTGTCACCTTTGCTCAAAGTGATCAGTACTGCCTCTCTGCGACGTTACGTTTTCGCTCATTAGCATTGAGTTAAAGTTGGCAGTAGTACTGCGGCGTTGCTTTTCTGCTAGGTTGTGTTTTGGCTCTATTGCTCCAATGCTTTTATTTATTCATTCGCTTAAATACAAGCTACAAACAAAAATTAACAAAAGATGATTTAACTATGTTAAACAGAATAAATGGGAAAAAGCCTAAATTTTATGGATAACAGAAGGGACACAATATTTATTAATCTAAATGTAAGCAACAAAAAGAAAGAGGGACAATATACATTTTAAGGGGGCGGTGCAGGATACTCCTAAGAGATGATTCAGAAAGGCCATAGTTAGAGCGGTGGTAAACAGGGCAGAAGAGAGGGGCCGATCTGAGGTTACAGGGATTGGTATTGAAGGAAATCCGCTGAAGCAGTGAAGGGCAGTCAATGTCGCCAGAAAGCAGCTGATGGATGAAGGTAATATCAGAAGAGTTACGTCGCTTCCACAAGGGCTTCAAGTCGATCAGCATCAGGCGATTTTCATAGGGGGGAAGAGCCAGACGATCAAACCAGGGAAGCTCTCATTAAGCAAAGCGAAGAAACTTTCGCTGGATTGCTTCCATTCTGAAAGTTCAGTATACAAAAGGTCTAGGGCATCCACAAAAGAAGGTAGAAAGTCGGTTGTGGAGGAGAGGTGGGACGATTGGTCAAGTAGGTAATTTAATTTCTCATAGTCACCTTCTCGGAAGTTGAAGTAGTAAGACGATTCTGAATTAGCAAGGAGAGAGGGGGTGAGAAAGAGTTACGAAGAGAGGAGGGTGATATCGGTCGAGGGTGCAAAGAAGATGGGTACTCTCAGTGACAACCGAGTTTACGGGATCGGACGAAAATATCAGCTTTAGCTGACTGCTAGTGCGGATGCTATGCTGTGAGGCGTTTCGTAAATTCCGTCGAATGCTCACGTCAGACTCGGCGCTGTATTCTGTTTCCGCCTTAATGTTCAGTTATGATCTTGTGGCTCATCATCATTCTTAAAGTAGACTCCATATTGAGATATCGCTAAGGCCTGCATTATTCAGCGATTGATATCGTTATAAAATTATTATTTATTGAGATAAGAAGGAAAATTTAGCGGCACAATATTTAAAGAAAATTTTTGTTTTTTCAGTTAAGTAGTTAGTTAGTTCGGTTTTTCTCATAGTAAAAAGCTTCAGAAAGTGCTTTGGAATCAATGGGTTAAGGAAATACATTAAATCCATTACGACTATAAAATTTATATTTAGTTCCATGTTTGCGTTTTAATTGAACACACCGCGCCTGTTATAGAATTATTGTGGTTTTATTAGATATTACGACTCCCGATGGGCTAGAGAACTTTAAACACAGCTCAGAAGTGGATGACAATGCATATATGTATGTATACATATATATGTCGCATTGTCATATAATGTCTCTGTTATAATCTCATCAAAATGTTTAAAATCGATTGAAAAATAAAAAGTGGAAAGTAATTATTTAAATAAAATTTTTTTTTAATACATATACCACGTTTTTAAAATGGACTAAAAAGCATAAAATAATTTCTCTAAAATTTGTGATTGTGATAGCTTTGAAAATACTTGTCAGATTTAAAATAAAAACGTGGGGCGCATGCAATAGATAATAGTAAGTAATGTGGAGAGTAGCTGTCGTTGAGAAAATACACACCACAGCTCGTATCAGTTGCTGTGCAAACAATTGTTTTAGGGACTTTGGTGTACTATATTCATGTATCAATTCACAATTACAAATTTTCTGGACTATGCATCTGTCTGGGGCTAGGAGAAATTATTTTATACATTTTAGACCATTTTAAAACGGTATTAGAATTTTTTTTTTTTAAATAATTATTTGTTATAACTTCCAAGGGTTAGAATTGTGCACCTTCTTAACTATGGTAGGTGAACTGAACGCTCCCTCGTATCTGAGATCTACCTGGAATTTGAAACGAACAGGTAGAGGAGAAATCAGTAACAAAATGAAGGTGAGAAGAAATACCGGTTTGCGACAGTGGCATCGTCAATGGTGAAATTTTTATTTGATGATCTTACGATAAATCTGGTTCTTTTGAAAAGAAGGAATTACTTTAGTTAAAGTATTTAAACTAGTTATTACCAGCTTGTTCAAAAATTAACACATAACAATAAGAAATGCTTTTTAAAATGATTCATCACTACAAAATGCGTCATGCTGTTATTACCTTATTGCACTCTCAGTTAGTAAGGCAAGCTTTTAGTCTGAATGTTGATAAACAATGTGGTAATGTAGTTTGCCTGAAAGGGGAATATTGCTCGATTTTTAATGGACAGTGTGAAATGTGTTCCGATATTTGCGACCGGGAAACTCACAACTATGACGGGATTCACTGCGCGAACAATTGTAAAGGTATTTCTTTCTTTACTTGTATTTCAAAACAATAAAGGTCATGTATTTGCTTCAGATTACGCAGGTAATACGTTCGATGGTAGGTTATTTTGCATAGAACGAATAGCAAATGATCAAAGCTCTTTTAGAGGATATAATGGAATTGAGGAAAAATCAGCACACAATACTCATTTTGCTAGCTGTCCTTCTTGTTGTTATATTGTTTCACGTACTAATGCATGTAATCCAGACTATTCAAACGAGTGCAAGCAAAACTTTGAAATGTATAAAAGTAGCAAAACACACACCGGATTCAAACGTCAACGTGCTTGCCAGCTCCAAACAGCAATCAGATGGCTCTCAAATATTTTCCATGTCAGGTCAGTAAAAAACATTTAATATATTGTAACATAGGCAAGAAATATACAGATGAAGAATGCCTCAAGAAACTGTTGAGTCAAGTTCCTCGCTTAGTAGGTATTGTCTTTTTCGGCAAGAATTCAATTCAATTTTCTGGTCTAGGGCAATTTATGCCCTGATTTTTTTTTCTTGTTAACCGCAGGGTCGTCGCAAAATTCGCTTCGCTGTATTGAAACCATTTGTTCAATTTTAATGAAGTTTTGCTAGTCCAGGCGTCAGGTAAATTAATATGAAAACATCACCTACATCCGAGCTTTTTTGCATGCGTGTCAAGTCAAGTAACTCTCCCACACTTTTATATATATTTTACCTTCCGGAGCTAGGGGCAACCAGTGTAAATTTTGTTTTTTTTTTCAATTTTCTTGGCTGTTATTGCATCCACGACGAAGGTGATGATACTAGCGTAGAGAGTGCTTCGAGCATTACAAGTTTGGTTACCATGACTTTTGTCGTAACTTAGGGGTAGGAGTGCAATTTTTGATTTTTGTAAATTACATTAAAACATGGTTTGAATATTCCACATATATACGCACCGTATTATATTTCAATGTTATATGACTTTGAAATTCAAGCACAAGTAGCGTTAATCCGCTCTTGTTTCTCTGTTATTGTTTATTTTGATCTTCGAGGTCGTTTCGGTCCTTATTCGATGTTTGCTATTTTCGTGTGGTCGAACGTTGTTGTATCCTGAGTTTCTGCAATTTCCTCGTCGTTCCCAGAAGCCCATGCAAACTTACGATTTCACACAAAACCCATTCCTAAACCACAATGGGAATAGTCGTTCGCTTCGTCAAGTTTCGGCAAGTCTGTTTTGCTATTCAAGGTACGATTGGGAGCGTACTTTGCATATGCAAAATGGCAACAGCTGAAAATGGGGACAATGGATGAGGATATGCATTTTTTCGAAAGTTTGATTGATGTTGTGCACTCTAATAATACACAAATCGCAGTGATGCAGCACACTCTGGCCTCCTGTCGAATATGCACAAGCTTCCGTTCGTCCAGTTTTGGTAGGTTTCCGTTCGGAACGGTATGCACATTATGGTTTGGCCTTTAAGCTCTGTGCATGAAATCACAGATGTGTTTGCACACGTTTCCCCCGCGTAGTGTTTACAAATAATTGAACAATGCGATGGAGAATCGCGTGTTTGCTTTGGGTTTTGCGAAGCATTTATAGTGCAAGTCATTCCCAGATAACATTTCGCATCGATACTCAACCATCACTTAGTTTTCATTGATTCTTTTACGCTGACTTAATGAAGATTTTCCGATTCCTACCATCAATACGAATTTTCGGCAAGGTGTCAGAATCTGTCAGAGTCGAATTGCGTACGCGTTGAGTTTTTGTAAATTATTTATTATATTGTGTTGGGTTTGCTTTTCAATATATATTTAGAACATATGTATATATATGCTAGAGACAATATATATAATTTAATAATTTGTGGGTAAGGAGAGTCCTACAGCAACTGGACGAAGCCCTTCGCGCTGAAAAAGTAAAGTTCAAGTCATAATTTATCAATATAATATATTTAAAATATGTAGGTATAACATAATATTTTATTATAATAATTTTTACAAAAAGTGTATATTTTGTGGTTTTCCTTATTTTCTTAGAAGATGGAATTAATCATACGAATGTTTTGTTTGCCACAATTGAAAGATTAAATTTTAAAACTTATTTTCTATTGATAACAATTTAGATTAATTCCTTCTTCGACAAAACTCCTCAGTATTCTACTTAGAATCCAATTCGATACCTCTCCGATATATCATTGATGCGAGGTATCATAACCGGCCGAAACATTCAACCAATCAGATTGTTTAAAAAGCGGACATCGTCCATATTAGAACATCATTTTGGTATTATGAAAGGCATCGATACTTCGTGCTCAAGTATCAATGTTCTATCTGTATTTCATCACTGCGGTGCTATATTGATTTATACTCAAAATGTTGCATTATCGCAATAACAGCAAAGAAAATTGAAAACAGACACAGCCCCCCTCCCCAGGCTACAAAAAAAGTCATAACAAGCAAACTTGTAGCGGTCGAAGCGCCCTCTACGCTGGTATCAATACTTTTGTCGTGGCTGCAATAACATCCGAGAAAATTAAAAAACGCGTCGCGTATGAAATAATTATTTTACAAATAATTATACAATTTTTATCAAACTTTTGGTATTCATTCGATGCATATGAACTTAAGATATTTCAACACATATAACCCACAAATATTTAAATCAATAACAAAATAACCGACGTCGAAAAAAATGGGGTATACAAAGTAAACTGTAATAATTGTGTCGCAGTTTATATAGGCAAAACTAAGAGATGACTACGAGTCGGATTAAAAAACATGTGAATTCAAGTAGCACAGATAATCCCAATTTAGAACTAGTAAATCATTTGTAAGAAATGAATCACACGACAGGATTATATAACATTAAAGTAATACATTTGGTAAAGCACTGGACAAATACGAAATCTTTGAAATTAGAAAGGAATAGTGCCATGGTTCACACTTAGTTAACGAGCAAGTAGATTTTAGCGATAGAAGTCCGTTACTAGATCTAACACAAGTAAACATGTAATGTTGCATTGTATGTATGTTAATATTATTGTAAAAAACCTCAGTAACCAATTAGCCTTGATAATGTCCTAATCGAACGAAACGTGTCGGCTTCTCAATTTTAAAAATTCAAAAAAAATTTGTGGAACAAAAAGTCAAGTGCTTTGTCTTAATTAACAACCATGGTTTCTGTATTCCACCAAGTGCCCACACAATTTTCGATTAATTTTCTAAAATTCGGTTTTTTTTAATATTCCGCAAAAAGAAAATTTTGCATATCCATTCACTACCTGGACCTGGCAAACCAAACAAGATGGAAAATTCATTTAAATTACGTCATGAGCTCGTTCAATTGCTGTATTCTGTCTAGGTCTGGGGCATGATATATTTAATGAAAGGCATATTACATCTTTCATATATGTAGCGTATTGCATAATGTTGTGGTGTGCAATGCAATGAAGTATATTCAATATTCTTTTACGCCCTAAGATGCCGGATTATATATTTTTTCAACCCCTTTGGCATCTGAATCAAATGACAGAGTTTAATGAGCAGAACACGGTAAGTTATGTGACGTGATTCTACATCCAATATGGTGTACTCCCCAAGATCGCGGATTACCTTTGTCTTCATAGGGTGTCAAAAGAAACGGTTCAACGAGTGGAATGGGATTAGCTTTGTGACTTTAAATTAAAACTTAAATTACTATATTAACTACTACACCCAACGCCAAAATGTGAACGTCGCCGCGCTGAGAAAGGAATGGCATAGAGGTGTATAAAAATATTATATCGCTCTCAGGGCACCGCGCACGCCCTACAGTAAGCGCCTTGTCCTTTCATTGGAACTCTGAGCGGGGAAAAATTAATTCACATTTGGTTCGATTTCCAGCCCTAGGTTTGCAGAAAGAAAAATTTTACCAATAATACTGTCGGGGGCTTTGACTGTGCACAAGAAATACTCCAAAAATCAAATTCAAATTGTGGTTTATGTTAGGCGCGAGTAAGGTCTAACCTGAAATAAGCGGCGGAATGTAATACACCCAAATAAAGCGGAAGCCGAGTGACTGTGAAGACTGAGTGGCTTTAGTGTGTCGAAAAATTAGGAAATTTAATTATATGTAAAAAATATTTACCAACGAATGCTGAATGCTATTTATAAGTGGACATAGCTTGTATGTGTGGATCCCAATAAAAGTAGTATCAATGCTATCACTGAAACAGATATAATATACATATGACGTTGAATTAATTGCCTTAAAAATTAAAAGCTTGTCGTGTGAATAGAAAAGAAAAAATGCATACATAAGTACTTATATCTTCTGTCAAACAAAAAGAATACCAGTATGAATTACTCGCGCACGACATTTTTAGTCAAAAACAAATTTTCCACGTCTACAGATAGTTCGTTATTTAGACGTATTCAATTTCCAGCGACGACCAAGTTTTGCTTCAGTATTCATCATTTGTGTATAACTCATATTTGTGGTAATAAAATTTAGTACCGTAGCCATGAATATATATTTAAATTTTTGGGACTTGTATTTATTAAAATTATTATGCAGGTGTTGATGGATCGGCTGTTCACACAGTAAGCACACCAATAAGCGCACGCTATCCGGCTGAGAATAGTACTTTAGAGTATTCATACGACAACGCAGCTCTCCAGATTTCAAACAGTGGCAATAAGACGAGCGTATATTAAGAAGTTGTTTGGTTAATGGAACTCCGACTTATGTTAAGATTAGAGCAGCCTACATGATTTAGATAAAACCAATATGCAAAAATTGTTTGGTGCTCATATATCCTTTTCGAAATAGTCAACCGTAATATTCCAAACGATAATTTGTACACATTTTTTACTTCTTAGCAAGAAGTTTTATGTAAATTTAAGAAGAGACAGTACGTTCGTCACTTCCATAAGGCTTCCTCATTTTATACAACCGTGTATCTGAAAAAAAAACCTAATAAAAAGGAAAATTTGTCGTTACGTTTTCTTCATATTCGTGCAGGATATTCTGAAGTTAACGTGTTTCGGAGATCCATCCAATGAGATCGTACAGTATAACCACCAGTTTTATACATATACAGAATAATATAGTTGTATAAAAATATTTTAAATCACATTATTTTAATTTATTTATCAAGCATACAAATACATTTACACCCAGTATTGATTTCGTCTTAAAAGAGGATTTGTGGTTTGATGGGAACCCTGAACTGATTGATAGTCTACTTCATTTGGCACTTCGCATGATGAACTCCAATCATCATGTTCCACATTTGGATATTGATATTGGTGTGACACATCTTCTTGGGTTTCTTCAAGGTCATTTATGCCATCATCTAAATTGTAATCTTGAAGCTCTGTTAGCGGATTACCCATTGGCGTTATTTTACACTGTGGTATATTGCTTAAACATGGAAGAGGTGTAGATGACGATGTTGCAGGAATTGATTCGCTTTCAGAAGGTGAGTAAATACGATTATTGTTAAGCAATATGAAGTCGGGTGGCCGTGGTAAGATTGGGGGTGACTCTTTTTTAACATCATTTTTCTTATTCTTGAACCTATAGCGCAATATAAGTAGAATTATCAAAATAAATAACACTAGTACAAATAAAGCGCACACTATGATTACATAATAAAGAGTTGACGATTGTGACGGATGTAAATCAACCACATTGTGTGAATCATTAAATCTTTTGCTAATAGACTGTACCTCTATCGATGCCTCACTGTAAGCAGGTTGAAGTGTTTTAATTAATACTGAATATCGAAATGAATCATGTGAAACTTGAACACCGTTCGGTAACTTATCGGCAACATAATATACAATTCCACTTCTTAGTTCCTTGAACGTAAACACATTTACATCTTTATCATTTAAGCTTTCGATTTCACCAGAATTTCTTATTATTTTTCGAATTGTTCCAATCTTTGGTAAGATAACAATGTAAATTTTGGGATTATATTTGTTTAACTTATTAATAACAAACTCTTCTGGTAAAATATCTGCAATTAATCGCATTTTGCTCCCTTCTGGTAAAGATAATGAATTTATTTTAATTAAGGGCTCTACAGTGACTTTTATTTCACAGGTTGTTCCATAAGTTGTTTCAGCAACGTACACATAAACCTGCAATATAAAATATTACATATTACTTCTATTTTATTATAATTATAATCTATTATAATCTTAAATTACCTGAAAAGTATCATTTGCTCGGGTCATATCTGTTTGCATGTAAGTAATGGCTCTATTTTCTAGCTGACTTTGATTGAAGTGTAGAGTGGGCTGATGGTTAAACAGAATTATGCCTCTCAGTGGTGAATTTGTAATATTATACAACAATCTCCTCTCTATTGCATTTGTGTTAATGGAAATGTGCATCATCTCTAGAAAAACTGTCTTGGCTCCTTGCTGAAGTTTTACCATATTTGCCTCGTTCTTGCATTTAATATAAATTGGTTGCACATTTATGTTAAAAATTTCGTAAGCGGGTTTAAATTTCCCATCAGAAACTTTGAAGTAAAATGTTGTTGATCGAGGTTTACCGTAATGGATGTAGGTAATGCGTCTATTGTCGATGTCAGCTTGCGAGAATTGATTACCATAAGCTAATAGATCTCGGCTCTCGCCATTTTGGGAGAGTTTAGCTAACAATCCCAATGTGGGGCCGCTTATGATTTCATAAATTATGTCTTCTGGTTTTGAATCCAAGTCTTTTGTGAATAAATTTTCCCTTGTAATAGTCACATTTTCGCCTTCAATTACAGTAATATGAGGAGATTTTGTAATCAAAACAAACGGCTGGTCATTGATAGGTTTTATTGTTACTGGTATTGAGAGGTTGCATAGTAATATGTCCCTGAAATAGTAGATATGTGTGATAAAAAATGTGTAACTACCAGGTATCTAAATGTTAACATTTTAGAACTTTTTTTGGATTTCTCTGACTCCAAGTGCTAATTTTCGGGAATAAAACATATTATATACCAACATATGGATATAAAAAATGGCCTCTTTCTGGACCGATCAAACGTGCATATTATATTACAGGCTTTTCTTCTTTTAACAAAGCCAATAATTAATTACTTTAATATTTGTCTACGGTGTTTATTTACTTATAACCAATCAGAGAAATCTCTATCAAAATATAAGATAGGCAAATTAGTGGCGGAACAAACTCCACATCTTTTCTTGATTTCATTGTATTGAGTTCCTTGTCAACATATAAAAAGAAAAAGGGAGAGAGTTGCCGCATTTAAAACAGCAGCGGTGAGGGCATTTGCATTACAATAATAATATAACAATAAAGGCAAGAAAAAAAATATGTACAATAACATGTTTGCTTCCTGCAATAATAAGACAAAGTAATTATATTATTTAGTTAGGATGGTGGGAGACTTTGCTACTCTCTGTTTTGCATACTCTCTGTTTTGCATACTCTAATCATCAAGAAGGACAGGAGGTTATAAGTCAAGGTCTTACCCAGGGCTAGCAAGTCAACGTCTTGCTATTGGGTTCATGTAGACAAGGTTTCTAATTGTGATATGGGATGGAGAGAGACTCATGCTCAGCATACTAATCCATCAGTATGGATAGGAGATTAAGGGCCGATTTCACCAAACTATTTCTAAACGGACATTACCAAAACGTCTGTTTCACCATGCCAAATTAACAATTGGTTAGTAAATTAAGCGTTCAATGAATTCCTCTCAATATTCTTAATTAATTCATTCCTTGTTCGTTTTAAAAATTATGCGCAATGCAAGTACAGGGAAGCGGCGACGATTCCAAACACCAAACAGGCGTTATATGAATTTATGGGTCCCTACTGCTGATCTCAGACTCTTTCTTTATAAGTTTTAGGACATTGTATTATATTATATAAATTATCTAACGTTCACAAACAATCTTAATTTTAGAAAACAAAGTGATATGCAGCTTTCATTTTGACAATAACAGGCCGTTAAGAGGTTTAACGACTGCTCTGAGCGGTAATTAAATTTAACGCATTTAAACGCCTGTTAGCACGTCTCGCTAGCCTTAACAGAACATAAAATAATATTAACCGGACATTTACTAATTAACGGAGTATGGTGAAACCGACTCTAAGTCTACGTCTTAACCAGCGTTAGCAAGTCCGTAGGACCTAAGTCCGTCCTACCATAAACAAAGTTATCCTACTAGATGTCCAGTCGCTATATACATTTTCCTCCCAAAGAAGCCTAAAAGCACAGTATTTAAGTAAAGCTACGACAGTCACTGGCTTCGGACGTGTTTCTAGTTCTCTCGTGAAATTTCAATTAGTATTTTGATTTAGTGGTCAAATATGTCTTTAAAATTGAACTGTTCTGAGTGCAATGATCCTCTATTTGATAAGAATGTTAATTGTGGATATTGTGCGAGAATTTTGTACGTTGTACGAAATTACCGAAAAATGTTCTTGATACTCTTGAGGCAAATCAGACCCTGTCTTGGAAATGCCCTGCGTGCTCTGAAGTGGGTGTGTCGGTTTTATCGGTTCAAATAAACTCTTTAAAAAGTGAAGTCTCTAATCTTAAAAACTCTATCTCGCTGTTAACTTCTAAATTAGATGATTTGTTGCGAAATGACAATTATATATCAACTCGATCATCAGTAACGGCCACTGCACCAACAACAACGGCCGCATCGGTGCGCTCCACGAGTGGTCCATCCCATCTAAGGATGCTAAAGTGAGAGCTCGACCTGCAGAATCACAACGGTCTTCAAGTAAACCATCAGCTGGGCCTCGCAATGCTTCTGCTATGCCTTCTACTCCGCTTTCTCTAAACACAGCTGATCGAGATGCTCCAGCTGTGACTACTCCTACGAATTCTGAATTTGTGTCTGCCAAAACCGCTCCAGCTGTTAAAAATGCATCGTCTGCTCGCAGCACGTCCACTGTTTTGGGGCTTGTTATACCTCCAACCTTGTCCGCAACGGCTAGTCGATCATCAGCTGTTGTATGTGCATCGCCGGCTCTCAGTCCAACTACTACGACTACGAATCATTCATTAGAAGATGCATATGGTAATTTTCTTGAAGTGATAAAGAGTGGTCTTGATTTATATGTTCCTTTAAAACATAATTTACATAACAATCATCCAAAATGGTTTAACAAATCCTTGCTTCGTTTAAAAAATGCAAAAAATAAAGCGCACAAAGCATTACGTGATAATGATGGCCAGATAAATGAAACCGCCGTTGCTAATTTTGTAAGACTGAGGAATGAATTTAAGATCTTGCATAGCTTTCTTTATAAGCAATTTATTATATCTACAGAATCTAATATTAAACATAACAGCCGTGCATTCTGGAGCTACATTAATGATAAATGTAGATCCTCTGATCTTCCTAAAAATATGGAATATGAGCATTTGAAATCAAATAGTCTTGAGGAGTCTTGCGAACTTTTTGCAAGATTTTTTCAATCCGTCTATAGCGATAGTATTCCACCTACCAATGTTTCCTTGCCTTCTAATCATGACAGTCCATTAAACTTTGGCATGTTATCCTTAACTGAGCTCGATATTAGGGATGCAATAAATAGTCTTCATAATAATTACACTCCTGACTCTGATAATATGTCTCCGAGCTTGCTCAAGTCATGCCAAGACTCATTGGTTCTACCTTTAACCATAATTTTTAACCTTTCACTTAGTTCAGGTAAATTTATTGATATATGGAAAATATCCACAATTAAACCAGTTTTTAAGAGTGGTGCTAAGCATTTAATAAAAAATTATAGAGCGGTTTCTTTGATGAATACGATTCCTAAGTTACTCGACTGTATTGTGGCTAATAAGTTATCCTTTTTATGTAAAGATATTATTTGTTCACAGCAACATGGCTTTTTAAAAGGAAAATCCACAGTAACTAACCTTGCTTTATTTACTAATTTCTGTTTAAATGCATTGGAAGAGGGCTATCAAGTCGATACAATTTATACTGATTTCTCTAAAGCATTTGACAAGGTTAATATATACGTTCTTATTAATAAACTTTCTCAACTTGGATTTCATTCGTCCTTTTTACAATGGATCACTTCTTAGCTGTCTAATAGAAAACAGAGTGTCTCTATTAATGGACATCGTTCTAGTGTTTTTGCTGCTAACTCTGGTGTTCCACAGGGTAGTCACTGTGGCCCAATTTTATTTATTCTATTTATAAATGATGTTGTTAATTGTTTTTTACATTCCCGATGTTTGATATTTGCGGATGATTTGAAAATTTATATTAAAATTATCGACTCTAATAGCTGTTTTAAGCTACAGCAAGATTTGAATAGACTTTCAAGTTGGTGTTCTACTAATTACCTCTTCCTTAATATATCTAAATGTAGAGTTTTATCTTTTTTTAGAACCGTAATTTGTTATGATTACAATTATGTTTTGAATGCTGAAGACTTAGTTCGTGTTGAATATATCACCGATTTAGGTGTTATTTTAGATAGAAAACTTTCTTTCTCGCTCCATCTCAATCAGGTTATTTCTAAGGCTTACAGAATGCTGGGCTTCATCAAAAGGAATACTAAAGATTTCACTGATCCTTTTGCCATCAAGACTTTATATGTGTCTCTTGTAAGATCCTTGCTCGAATATGCTTCTGTTATCTGGTGCCCCATTTACAGTACAAATATTAATAGAATTGAGGCAGTGCAGAAGAATTTTACTAGATTCTTGTGTTTTAAATGTAATATCTTTAAGAACTTTTCACCTTCGTATGAATCACGGCGTTTGTTATTTGGTCTATCTACACTTGAATATAGACGCAATTGTAGTTGTGCTATATTTATCAAGGATATATTGTGCAATTATATTAAATGCCCTGAGTTGCTTTCCTTAATTATGATTTATGCTCCAGAAAGACACCTTCGTTCCAGAGGGCTGCTGCTTGCTCCTACACACAGAACCAAATATGGATCTCAAGAAGTTATTACTAATTGCACTATTAAATTTAACTACTTCAATGATGTTGTTGATTTCTCTTTATCTAGGTCAGATTTCAAATCTAAAATCATATACCTAGAGAATGTTACATTTTGCTGATTAGGTTGGATAATGTTGAATTGTTCATTTTCTAATACATATAGGTGGTATTCTCTCTGGCGTAGTTTACCAATTGATTGTATGCTCTATTTTATGAATTCTTAGATTATATTCTAGTCTGTAAGATCATTTGTATTTGTAGACTGAAGTCTAAATAAATAAATAAATAAAAGCTCTATGCGATTGCTTGATTTCATTAATTAAGCTCTTTCTTTTTAAAGAGAAAGTACCCTCGTTTCTTTTTGTTTCCTGCAGAGCCGTGCGTGCACTGTTTCATCTATCACACACTCCTCGCACTTAGTCACAGTTCTAAAAATAACCAATTCCTCTTTGTTTGCTGCACATTTGATAGTCGAACGAAGGAGTAAAGGCCTAAACCCATAGAGCTATTGAATACATGCATGCATATGGGAGCTAACCCATAGCCGAAGCGCGCGGCAGCGCGTCGCGAGAGGGAATTTTAGAGGAATCTTCTATATTTCGCGCGGCAGCGCGTCGTAAGAGAGCTACTTAAGAGAAAAGCGACGCGAGACGGATTCTATGGGTTTAGGCCTTTAAAGCCTGGTCCCCATAGAATCCGTCGGCATCACCGCACAACCGCCGCACAACTATTGAATACATGCATTCATATGGGAGCTAACCCATAGCCGACTCGGCGGCAGCGCGTTGCGAGGGAGAATTTTAGAGGAATCTTCAATATTTCGAGCGGCAGTGCTGCTTAAGGGAGCTTTAAGAGAGAAGCGACGCGCGACGCTTTCTATGGGGGCCTGCCTTTAAAGGATCTCCGCGCACACGAACATTGATCAGTGAATATGGTATCTCTTCTGCCTAAAAATGCAAATCTACATACATATATGTATATCAAAGAGAATCAAGTGCATTTTCTCTTCGTTTATGAAAAAAAACTATTTAGAATTTAAACGCGTTTTTTTCGATTCCCTGTGGCACAATAATTTATATAGCGACTGGACATCTAGTAGGTTAAGTTTGTCTATGGAACAACTAACCTAGGAGGTGTGTTTTAAAATGAATTAATTTATTGTACTCACCCTTGCGCAAGGAAAATTGACATTTTTATTATGTCATTTAAGGTGTCAGAATGATCATGGAAATAATAAAGTTTCTGCATCATAAAGTCTTCCGGATGAAATACCTTATCGGCATTTTCGTTATTGATTAATGATATGGTTCCATATTGTGAGCGATGAACTTCGATGTAGAGTTCTGGATCTCGCATGCCAGCCCTTGTTTTTAAGTATTCCAGCATTTTACTAAAATCGAGTTTAATAGGAGCTGATCCACCTTCGTCTATAAATATTTTTGAAATAGGCAGGAACCGTAGCAACCCGCCTGAAGAAACAGATATTTCAATATAAATTTGCTGATCTATGAGACGATTTGAGTTTTCTGCATAAACATCGAAAAAAAAGGAATCATTCACTTTGAGCTCTGACATTGCTGCAGTATGCTCGTATAGAACACGTCCGTTATCTATGTCACTCTGATTAAATTCCGTTATCTCTTGCGCATGTTCACTGCCAATATATTCATAAACAACCCTTCCAAGTTGTGGAGGAAATGTTATATTATATTTAATAGATCGCGTAGTATCCGAGCATTTGAAATGTAATTGTTCCGGTAGTATTTGCTTTTTGGTTAATGGGAAGACGTGTAATTTCTCAGTATGCAATTTTTTCAATATAACTGGATTCGAAGTAATGTGCAATGTATGATCTGTTGTGTTAAAAAGCCCATCGGTAACCATGAAGGAAATTTCACTTAGTTTTGCATTCGCATGATGAATAAAATATATTTCTTCATCATTTATTTGCTGCTGGGTGAATTTTATAAGGTTCTTATTCAAGTTCTTGAAGTCAGCAACATATCCTCCGGTAATATGTTTCATAAAGAAGGTTAAATTTTCGGGTGCGCTATCTTGGTCCCGTGCCACTATAATTTATATACATTATTATTATGATATACGTTAGTAAACAAAACAATACTTATATCCGAGTTTTTTATAATACACTTTCCTCCATTCCAAACTTGTAGACCTGTATTAGTGACAATGACTGGAGCCTCATCATTTACTGGTATTACATTGACTGGCAGAATAAATGGCAGGCTTTCTTTGTTACGTGCAACAGCAATTAGCTCTGAGTAGTCGGTCGAGTTTTCACTTCCATCATGAATATATTGGACAACTGATGACTCCAACTGCTTTTGCGTAAATCTTGTAACTTTAGATTTTCCTACCACAATACTACCATATGATGGTTGCCTGAGAACCTTGTACTCAAATATTTTTGATTTATAATATTCTGTATGTGACTGCATCAAACTAGCATTGAGAGTAGTAGTGCTTCCTATTTGTTATTTTCAACAATAAACAATATGAGTAAATGTTTATAACAAATTTTAAGAAATATTACCTTCGGTTACTAGCAATGGCCTCGTGTCAATATAAATATTCTCAGGTATTATAATAATGTTTAGAACTAAATTTCTGAGCCACGTTATGCCATTAGTTACATCAAATACAAAGAAATCCGTGGACTGATTAACTCCTGCTTGAATGTAAAATATTTTATCTGAGTTGATTGTTGATTGGTCGAACACTTTGCAATTGTATTCATCTTCACTCATCATGGATTGAATTTCAAGATAACCGTGTAAGGGAGATGTCGTTACTAGATATGTAATATCCCCAGGAGATATGTTCGGATGAACAACCTATATAAACATGCAAAAAGTATACATTATTTCTTTTTAAAACAACTATTAGGAATCCAGAAGACTTTATCGTATAATTTTTTTGTGAAATTAAAAGTGCATCTTGAAGAATTTATATTTCCAGCTTTTCAAAAGTGCGTCGCAGTATTAATGAAAGCGGGGATTTGTTCTAATTGAAGCAACAACAACAACACTGGTCAACATTTTTCGTGGTTTTTCTTACCACAAAAGAAATGATATATGATTTAGATAAAATTTTGGCCATAGATTTAAATCCTGAAAGAAACAAAAAATGTCTCCATCACGTAGGATTTACAAAAAATTAGAATTAAACGTAAAAACCGAAAATTTTTTCATATTAAAAAAACATGAAGTATCGTGCAAATTCGACGACACATACCTTAAATAAAATTTACAGCTTGAACTATGCCTTCTTTAAGAGCTTTAAGAAATTATTCTAAATCTTGGATTTTCGTCATCATGTGCTTTTTCCTCGCAGATAATATGGAGAGGTACGCTTCAGGCGCAGCGCATGTATATGAAAACGTGTTCTACTAAAAAATGTGTGGACATTTTAGGTTATCTATTTTACAGTCATAATTTAGGGTTTGAGCGAGCTTTGATTTGACTTATATCTTAAATTTCTCGAACGCCTTATACATTTTTTATGAATTAACGAAAATAATCCAAAAATAAATTTCTCTCTATAATATCTGTAATACATATTACAATTACATCAATGTCACCACATTTGTATTTTGAGGGCGAAATCCTTGTGGACCAGTGATTATTGTTTCATACACACAAATATGTAGGTACATACATATTTATAGATATTATATGATATCTTACCTCAAGTATTTCTTTTGTTATAAGTACGCTCGTTGATTCTTCGACATATAGTGTTTGGTTATTTTTTACTTTAAGGGGTTCCCAATAAGCTGCTGGATATATTCTGATAAGAATCTCACTCTCTGTTGTAATGTTTTCTAATGAAACTCGGTAACTAGAAATATATACGAAAATGTAAATGCGATATATTGTAAAATTACAGTCTTCACCTTAATTTATCCATTGAAGCTACCTCCAAGTTACAGTAAACTATATTTCCTTTTTCAATGTCTAATTGCGTAAAACCACTGATTGAATTAGAACTCGTTTTAGTCAAGTTAGTTGAATTAGTTTCCATCAATTTGAGAGTTCCATATGAAGCTGGCTTTAAGATTGTATAGATCAATGTATCTAATCGTATATCTAGATTCGTCCTAACAGACATATCAGTTAATCCCAGAACAAAACATTTCCCTTCTTGAACAATTGATGCATTTCTTGGAGGGACGGTTAAAAAAGGATTTGAGGCTTGAATTTCAAGACTTCCGGATACTTCATGCAGGCCATCCGTTACAATATAAGTTGCTGTTCCTAAGGTTGGTCCCACGTGTTTAAACATTATTAACCGATTATTTATATCTTCTTGGGTAAATCGATCTGTGGGCTGTCTGTTTTTATAAAATTTGCCATTGAAGCACGAAACATGAACATATTGTATATCAGACGATTTAGTTTTAATATCGTCGTCCAAATAACGCAAGTTGCTTTCAGTAATTGTTTTCGTAGAACCATTTACTACATGTAATGTAAAAGCATGTGAAGGGTAAGGAACGTTATCGTTTATTAAAATTATCTCCGCAGTTACTGTCGATACATACTGAAAGTCAGTATTTTCATCTGATATTATAAGTACTTGGAATTGATCAGTTTCTGTTTCACTATTATCATGGCAGTAGTATATATCTCCGAGATATAATTGTTCGAGGTTAAATCGTGTTACTCTTTCTTGACTTGAATTATTTATCTGCTCCAAAGGATATTTGCATACCATGCCGTAGTGCGGTTCTTGAGAAACAATAAATGTTAAATTCTCAAATGTATTAAATAATAATTCAAAATTTTTTTTTGAAAGAAGGACCTCTTCACCTTCTCTGACTTTTAATATTGCTTTTGTCTGATATGCTAGTCGTTCCTTGTTGGGCTTATCAGAAATAAATATGATGGAGATGTTCCCATATATATCTTCACATTCGGAAACAGAAACTTTGAAATCCAAGCGATCAGTAAAGTTAGAGTAAGAAGTTCTGTGAGTGCTGTATTTGATAAGTTCTCTGTCGATATCGTATTGTGTAAACGAGTCCATTTTCTGAAAAGTTAGATGCACCATATGCAATTAATAAATCCAATGAAAACATAAATATATAATTTAGAAATTTACTTATTTTAATTAGAACATCATGAATATCTTTCAAAACATGCATTTCGAGATCAGTTAGATACGTAGGCGTAGAGTATTTAAAAGCCGGTGGGTATCATAAGGGAGCATTCTGACCAGCCGGCATTGCTGTTTGCCAGTTGAAGCTGAATGTGTCAATATTGATGCATGAGAAATTAATTGAATTTGGTCGGTGTGTATTTCCCTACTGAACTGAAATTCCGTCAGCGCTAAACGCTAAACAAACATCTTTTAGAACGACGACTTATATAAAACAGTTCCCAAGATAGTGACATTTTTTTCATAAAAGGCAATGTCAATCAGAGTGAGAACAAATAGTATATAAGAAATAGAGTACAAGCAGCTGTTTTTAAACGGTGTCAAAATGTATTGCTTTATAGGAAAGTTTGGACAAAGTGGATTTAATAATTCGTGTTCCAGTTCCAAGTTCAAGCACATTATGTATATTTTAATGGCTCGTTTTAGTTCCGCATGCTTGTATGAAAAAAACTGGATAGATGAAGTTATGCTATGACTAAACTACAGCTTTAAAAAAAAAATTAAATTAAGAATTCTTACCTTTGCTTGTTTTATGTGTCCATCCATGTATATGCTCCCGTAAGTTGTTGGTTGTAGTATGGTATAAATAATATTTCGTGCAAAAGTTGGTAGCGGGATGGTATTGTGTGCAATGACTCTGTTTGTGATGGTAGTTTTCCGTACTCCGATTATTCGTATTTCACTTTTAGTCAATGTCAAGATTTTGAGTTTGGTAAAGCTTATTCGGAAATCAAAATCTTGGGTATGAGTTGTTCCAAAACTTGCTGAAAACTTCAAAGTTGTGACATCATTATCTTTTGTATGTATATTGTGGAGTTATAAATAACTTTCTTAGGTTAAATCAATAAAATAAAATATCTCACAAAATGTTACGAGATATTGGATTGTTTTACTAGATGTTTACGGAAGCTATGTAAGTCAATACATACGTTCGGTAAGTACATTCGATTAACTCTAGTCCATTTTAGATAGAAACTTTAAATATTATAATTAAAACGATATAAATACCTTGAATTCGTCCTGCAAAGGGTGATCCAGACTATGTAAGTATCTCACTTGGTTTAGAACTATTTGATTATTAGTAAAAGTGTCGGCAGCTATCCAAGTAGAGTCAATTGAACGTAGCTTTTGAATGGTGCCGTATAGTGGAGCCTGTTTTACATGATATCGCACATCTATGCTTTCTTCGTTGGAATGTGCAAGTACAGACAAATTAGATGGCGTTATAAGTGTAGCCGATTTATGTACCATAATCAGTCCAGTGTTATTTACGATCCCAAGTTTCAAAGGATATACTGAGATAGTTAGGCGTAAAGAATTACTAGTTTCAATTCCATCTGATACCTTTACCAAGAGTTCATATGAAAGGTCCTTAGTAATCACGCTTTTATAGTGGTAGGTTACAAGCCCTCTGTTTATTTCTGCTTGTGAAAATTGGTTCACCGCAACACTACTTACTTCGAAAGTTGCATTAACATATTCAGGTCGTGTAGAGTTCAAAACAGAATACACCAACGAATTTAATGGGCTGTCAGGATCTTTAACATTCAAAATATCATTTCCTATTATTTTGGGAATACCTTGCGTGATTCTTAAAATATTATTATTCGGAATAAGCAAAACTGGAGCATCATTAACTGGCGTGATATTGACATGAAGCACAAATCTATGTTTTCCTTGTAAATATTCTGGGATTTCTTCTGCTTCACTAATTTGTAAATCCAATGTTATGTGATCACTGAAATGTTCCATCCCATTGTGAACATATTTAATTTTATCAGTATTGAGGTCCATTAAAGAAAACACTTTACAATTTGTGTAAGTTCCATTTTCTTGACTAAGTTTATGTATGCTACCATGTTTAGGTGCCTGAACGACGTGAAATAAAATTGTTGTTCCCAATAAGATATTCCTTGGAGCTTTAAACAGAATTTCTATGCAGTTAGCAGATAAATATATTGTCCCGGCTTCGATTAACTGCAAAGGAGATATTCGCAAAATCTCGATTTCCAATTGTGTTTCAGTGTGAGAGAAAACCTGTAAGATGGATTTTTATTATTTGATATATGTATTTGCGTTTTTGTATTGATGTTTTGGATATGCATCGCGGATGATTTCACCCGCAGTAATAGGTCTAAAATTGTTTTGATCGGTACTTCATCTAAAACCCACATCCAAAGTAAGAGTAAAGATTATTTCAATCTGAAACGATTGGATGCAGGTGAGTTCATCCGCGATGCACATCCAAAGTACAAAGAGTAAATTCGCCTTTACTTACCTTGTATGGCTCAGTATAATCAGCTTTCAGGCAATATGACTGATCACAATGACAAATAAATTCATCTAATCCATATTGACGACAAACGCCACTCAATATACAAGGCATTTTTTCAATACAGGGATACTTCCAGTTACAATGCAAAGAAATCTCATGAGTTACTTTCATTTCCATCAGTCCGATTGCTTGATTGTTCCAAAGAATATTTTGCATACATCCTTTGAAACTTGTTAAATTGAAATGTGTGTTTTTATAGTATGACTTTTTTCTAATATTATCAGTAACTCCGCCTATGTAATAATTACTTTCTAAGTTTATGCCATTGTTTCCACCTTCCATAAAAATTGATGTTAAGATATTGTCAACCATTATCTCTGCTACTTCTATATTATATTGAACAGTAATTCTATGCCATTGTCCGTCAGAAATAATTTCATTTGATACAACTTCTAAAACCTGCGATTTCTTTATTATGTGCAGTTTAAGCTTTCCATTGCAAACTTCCAACAACACGAGGTCAGTTCCTTGGTTGAATAGAATTGTGCCATACATTTCTATTGTTCGAATATCAAATGACCAGCTACAATAAAATAAGGAGGTGTATTAATCTCGTTTACCTTCAATATTTGTTCTTTGCCTTTTTACTTTACCTTTCTGCAGTTTTATTGGGGCTAATTTGTAACATCATGAAAGAATCACTTTGGACGAAACTAATGCTATCTGCGACTGTTGCATCAAATTCTGAACTGCAGTTCCAATTAACGGCTGCACTTAGAGTGTGACTTGTCTTCTCTTTTGCTCTTTTAAGTATATTAATATTGTTGTAATAAACCTGTGAATGAAATGAGTGTATATACATATTTAAAAGAAATCATCAAAAGTATTCATCATCAGCTGAATTAGTGGATATTTATTGTTAGAGTCCGAGGTCCCCCAAAGCCGAATTTCAGCACCTGTGAAGTCTAAGAGGACCGTTTTCTGCGGGCACGTCGAGGGTATTTCACATGGGAACTGACGGTGCGGCAACGAAGGCTCGTGTGCACTGCCTCATTTGAAATAATGTTCTGCCGCAACGTGTGGCAGCAACCGGGCCTGTTACAGCCAGAGAGCAGAGGAACACATAGAGGTACAAACCTCGAACAAAATCCGTGCCAGAGTTTGCGGAGCGCGCTTAAGCATAGGGGAAAGTGTAAGACGCAAGTAAGGTGCAAGGAAGCTTTGCGTGGTATACTTACGAGCGCTAGCTCTCTCAGCTCAGCGGCCGTAAATCGGTGCCAAACTCCAATTCTTGGAATGATACACCGATGTGATGACTGGGGGTTGTTCTGAGGTGAATTGATTTGTGCGATTAATTCTGCGACTGCGAGGAATTAAATGTTCAATAAATGCGGGATGGCGGATAAATATTTTTAGGTGTAGGGGAGGAACACTTTTTAGTATATTATAATATTTTCATATTTATTGTACATATCTACAATTTTGTTAAATTGACTTGTTTGGATATTTTTCAAACAATTCAAATGAATGGGTATTCCACGGTGCAATTTTTAATAAAGACAATGTATCTCTTTTTCTTGAAAGTTTGTACCTTTAAGAATTTTCAGTACAAATGTTCTTCAAATTTCCAAGTATTTTAACACGTTCGCTACCAGAGATATGGGAAAATGCACATAAACTGCTGTCGGGTAGCTGGGTAAATTCTATAAATGGTAAGAGTCGAGTGGTCTACAGGTAAAAAATGTCATACTCCTAAATAATAATAAAGCAAGAAAAATTCTTGATTTATCAACTATCTTTGCAATCCTAGTAAACCGTACCCATTTTAAATTATATGTATATGTAAACACATTTTATTTTAATACAATTTATTTATGCAGGGTTTCTCGTATAGCGCATGCAGAAATGATAGGGGTGATAGATGTCACCTAGCTGAATAAAAAACCGAATGAAAGGGGGGGAAGTCTCAATCGTTTTCGGGTTACTGGTTGATTTATAAACTCGGGATGCTCATTATTATTTTATTTTTATATTTTGATCTGTGTAACGTAGCGACACCAAACTTACGCCAAAGAACTACTATTGTAATGTTCTTTCTAAAATTGCCCCCAACATTGATCTACCTCTACAATACAACACGTTCATACAAAGCGAGGGTGTACAAATTTATAGGTAGAAAACCTTTCGCGGAATTTGAAAAAAATCTGCATTTTACAATAAAATTAATTGAAATGAACCCCAAAATGCTTTTGCTCAATTATATTGTAGTTATTGATAGTGCGTTACAAACGTTTAAATTAATTTTTTTTACCTACCTATTAATAAATTTACTTTCTCAATATTTAAATACTGTGTTGATATGTAAATGTCACTAAATTTTAGCATCAAACAAAATGGATAACTTTACGCTAAATTAACAACAATACGTTTTGATATTTCCCAGTGACCATGGACCATATCAGACCACTCGTTTTTTTGTTTAGGGCCATCGCCAGTAGCCCTAGTCCTCCGACATAGCAAATAGCATTCAAAGCATGTAAGCAATTAAATAGGCAAACAGAACAAATCGAACTGGCAGTAGATAAGAAAAACGGTCATTTAAGTTACTAGATCATCTTTTGTAAGGGTCACAGGAAAAACCAAGGAAATCCCGCTTGGTTTAAAATAATTAAGTTAAAGATCGTGGTGTATCTTCTCAGCAGCGCGGGTCGCGCATCCTTTTTTAGCTAGCATGAGTCACGTAAAGTAAAGGAAAGTGCAGTCGTTATACTTTTGTACATTGTAAAAATTGTACAATATGCAGCCAAATAGACATGCAAGAAATCCAGCAAAATGACTAACTAAACAATTTTTTCACGCAAGACACAACTTTTTACAACAATCGCTTATCTGGGGGCACGGCAGTGCCCCCGCCAAGTTGAGCGCGAAGCAAACACTGCCGTACCATCCTTTACTGGAACCATTTAGCCGCATTTTCGGGCCCCTATTTGAGAACCTTTGGATAAGACCAGAACGCAGAAATTTTCGTCATCCAGTAAGCTATAATCACATACTTAAAATCCAAAATTTCAAGTCTGTAGGTCATTTAGTGCCGAAGTTAAGCGAAAGCAAAATTTCGCATTTATGACACTCACTCACTCACTCACTCATGATCATCAGAATAGAACTAGTACTTCCCATAAACTCAGAGAGCTTAAATTTGGTACAGAGTTAGGGTTTAATGGCCACATAAAGGGAAAACTATAAAAACTAGGATAATCGAAGATCTGGAGTACCTGGTGACCCTGATTAGAAAACACAAGAGCCCAACCAAACTACTAGAGATCGACATACCGCCTTTACAAAAAATATTCAACTTGGTGGGCCGCTTCATTTGATGTCAAAAATCGAAGGTCTGAAGTATCTGATGAAGAACCCTCAGCTGTATTAGAGATATGGTAATGCCCCCTTCTACTATTGGTACATAAAAAAATCGACTGTCATTGCAAAAATCCAGCGTAGTGGGACACATCTTCTAATCTAATTTAATCTAGCCTATAGCGTCCCACTGCTGGGCGAATGCCTCCCCTTCTGCTTATAGCGTCCCAATGCTGGGCGAATGCCTCCCCTTCTGCTTTTAATCTGACTGTATTATAAATCAATATGCCCACGTCTCTACAAAAAGAAGTGAAATCCTACCAAAAACATTCTGTAAAAAACTAGCCAAGTCTCGATGGAGCTGCTTGTTTTTCTCTAAAAAGTAATGAAATCTAGACAAAGTCGTGCCAAGTCTAAGGTTCCTTACTGCGATTTCTTTATTATTATAGTTAATGTTGTGTGACTTGACCGTTGAAGGGTACACAAGGTACAAAACCAGGTGCTCCATGACACCATTGCACCAATCTGTCGCCAGAACCGCTACCCATTGACCATATAACATTACGTGTAAACAACATATTTTGGATCATTTCTAATTAATTTAATGCCACGAATATTATAAAGTAATACAAGAATATTTAAAACAACTTTTAATACATGATGATACTTAAAATCTAATATTTCATGTTTTGCATATGCTCTTAACACCAAAGTGGTATTAAAATCTATCTTCATATTTTTAACCGTGTATATAATTGAACTAGTCTCGTGGAATCAACCTCGAAACGTTAGGCTACACGAATTTACACGCAAATTGAAAAAGTGGAAATATCTACAATAGAAAAAGTGAAATTAATCACAAAGTTTAACTGGAGTTTTATGGTAAGATATTTGTTGTGATTTAACAATAAATTAAGCATGAGTAGGTAACTGTTCGATGGAAGTTCCCCAGCTAGCTCTCATGCATTAATCATAGATCCTTACAAACTCGTTGCGCTTAGATATGAATAAATCGTATTGTTTGATTTACTAATAAATATTGTTATTTTGAGATTGTCATGTTTTTAACTTTAAATGGAGAACATTGTTTTATGTAAATTGATTTGGAATAATAAATTTAATTTAAACCAGGTCCAAGTATTTTAACAGCTACCTTTTCCCAAATTGTTATTTACGACTATAGGATTCGTAACAGGGCCGTAACCGCAATGGTCGTCTGCAACAGGCCTAAGTCAGCAGTTCCCCAGCAGCGCGATTGACTTAGCCCAGCGCACGCTTGGATGCAGCGCACACGGCGGCTTTTTCTTATAAATACATAAGAAGTATGTGTATGTGTCTGAAACCGATTTTTAATTTCGTTCGAATTCAAACAAAACTATCATTTGCCTGGCAGCCAGCGACCGAAGCCACCCCGGCCCGGCGTATGTACATGAAGGAGATACCTTCAAATTTCCTTACTGCTTTTTATAGTGAATTCATTTTCGCCGTTCTTGCTTAGGCGGAGCTCCAACAACAGGAAGTGCAGGATAATCAACCCCGGCGTTCGTGTATGAAAGAGGTACTACTACTGTTTTTTTCAGCTGAATATATCTACCGAATTCTTGCCAAAGCGAGACCCAAGTAGCAGATAGCACAGAATAAATTTATTAATGAAGATTGTAGTCGATATATAGTAACAGAGTAGATTAAGGTATGCACCATATGGCAGTACAGTAGGACTAAATCTCATGGAAATTATTAAAAATACTGAGTAACGTGGAAAGGCTGATTGCGAAAAGACCGCGTTGCCGACCCCTAAAGCAAATAAAATTCATTTAATCAAAAGGTACAATGGATTGTCCGAGAAAAGTGAATAAATTGGATCGAGTGGGCGATTTGTTCGAAAACTGGAAAAAATTCATTTGATCCTTTTATATTGACTTAGTACTTGGGATAGCGGACAAACAGTTACAAAAGCGACTACTGGAAACTGGCCCGTTAGATTTTAAGAAGGCATCGTACATGGTAAGTGGTTCTGAGGTAACAACTTCTCAAGTGAAGCTGATCAAAAAGTCGACAACGGGAAGAGTCCAGCAGCAATAGATGCAATGAACCAAACACGAGACTGAATTCTGATAATAAGTATTCTTTTAGGAAATCATATATAATATGAACTTTAGTAAATTGAGAACGCAAATTAAGGAAAGAAATAATGTTTCCAGAATCGATAACGATAGCAGATTAGAGATGACCAACCAAAAATGTAAATTTTGTGGGAAAATCCTTAGTATATAGAAAATCCTATGGAAATTGCGGAGGAGATAATTGTTTATGGGTTTTGTGACAGGTCTGTCCAGTTAGTTATGTTCAGTAAGGTAAAGGTAAGGAAAACAAAACAAACAAAAAATAATAAAGGAACTTTTAATTAATTCTTTTCAATTCAAATCTTCAAGAATTAATAGTATTGGTTGGCGTTCCCTTTCCTCTTGATCCACTGCCAATTATCATAATTCTAGGTCAACGGGAAGTACACTATAGGTTTTCATTTACTTGTTAGTGTAAAAATATGCGACATAAATGGGGCATTGCCGAATTTTTGATTGCTGCAGCAGATCCTTGAGAAGACCCTTCAGAATCAGGTTCCACAGGAGTGGTGAAATAACGCCTCATAGCGGGGTGTCCCTTACGCCGTACTTCCGAATGGATGAAATTACTAAGTTAGAGTTAATGACTCTGTTATTCAACATGGAGTCAATGAACTCTGCTAGTGGACTTCAGTGCACACCTTAAACCGAAGCAAAGAGCGCGATGATCTTTTTAAAAGAGAAACTAAAATAGATCCAGTGATGAAAGAACTGAAAAAGTACATTGAGGAAGGGTGACCAAACATAAAACAAAAGCTTCAGAAGATCTTTAATGTTACTGTGCCTTAAAAAGCCACTTGTTTATAAAAAAGAGAAGTATTTTTCTACCAGACATACCAAATTCACTGCGGGAGGAACTCTTTACAACATTGCTTCACTCTCATCAAGGTATGGCGAAAACGAAAGCTCGGGCCAAAGCCTTATTATATTGACCGGGCATTAACGAGGCAATTGAGAATAGAGTAGCAAAATTTGAAATTTGTCAGAGGTGCAGAGGTGCAAATAGTAATGCTTAATCTCCATAAGAAACCAAACAACAACCGAACCAACCAACATAGCTGCCGCTCTTTCATTTGCATCGACATTTTTGTCACCCATCTCGCACATTTTGGTCAACATGCGGTAGCTTTTCCTCTGTGTGAGAATACCCATTTTGTGTTACCACATGCAATTCAGTGCATCTGGTACAGTTTTCTGACTGATTGACATTTTACGACACATTGCTAATAAGTGTGTACAGACGTATTGGTAGCAAATTCCGCCTATTGGTGTTTTGGTTCGATCGTGGTTGATCGTCGTGTGGTTTCTTATGGAGATTAGGCATAAGAATCGTATGGAAATCGGAATGGACGTATTCGAATTTAAAAAAACGTACTACTTCGTCATAAACAATTATTTCTCTAAATACCTAGAGATAGCCCAACTTAAAAATAATCCACAAAAATCTAATCCAGAAATTCAAATTCTGAATAATAACTTACACTCAGCAACACTCCTATCATAAATAGTAATAAGTCACCTGCAGAAGGCTTGATGGGTAGAAAACAAAGGAACATATTCCCTGGTCGAAGCGAAATTTTTCATAACGAAGAAAATGGAACACACAAACGGGTAAGCGTAAAAAATAATTTTCAAAATGAATGGTACTACAATAGGAACGCGAGTCCAAAGAGAGATAAGGTGAACCGCAACACGTTCGGTTAAAAGACAAAACATATTGGCAAATGGGAGGTGTGGTGGCATCTCATAACACTCCGCGGACATATTGGATAGAAAAAGATAATGGAATTGCTGTTCGAAGAAATTTTGAGGCCAAGAGTAAGTGAAAATTAAAGAATCGCCAACGCCGGACGCGTCTCTTTTCGGTGAGTAAAAACTTTGCAATGTAGCACATGCGCAAGTAATGCGATGGTAAAGGGAAGATTGAGAGATTTTTCTGATGTTTATGTAAATATTTGGTCGAATTTTAGTAACAATTTAGTCCTGTCACACTCGCTGGTGGAAAACGCAGTTTTACAAAACTCAAATTGAAAAAAATTCATATTTCGAGTAAAAGGATCGGAAAGTGATTTTATTATTATTAGTAATTTTTAAACCGCATAGATCACCTGTAATGAAGAAATTCAGTTTGTCTGGATTATTTAGTATTGGATTAAAGCAAACAACATCACTTTAGTTAAGGTGAATTTGTAAGGGAGTTTTAGGATTTTTCTCTTTATATAATCGCCATTTACACCGCGCATAACTAATTTGTAGGCATTTCGGGGGGTAGCTTCAAAAATGTTCGGGAGGTGTTTTCATGAAAACAGATGAATATAGATGTTCTCAAACACACTTTGCTAGTGCCTGGCCGAACTTTAGGATGGAGCGAGATCTTGATATGGCGATCACAACTTTTTTCTTGGACTGCAAACTTTTTGATTCTGTCATATGGGCCAGAACGACTTTCAAATTTTTCGCAGTTAATTTACGAATTAGTGAGATACATAATTATTTTGACTAATTTTGTTGTTAATTTTACAAAATAGCTGCTTGCAACAAATTATAGCTAAATGGAATTCAGAATAAAAAAAAGCGCGAGCGTGACGAGCGGAATTTGTTTTTATGGATTTTTTGCCTCTACATTAAAGGTATAGCACAAATTGTCGAATTGAATTCGGAAATATTGGAGGAGGGGCTTTCTTTGAAATCAACGAAGTACCGAATATGTTGCTATAAAACTAATGGTTATTGTGATTTTTTGCTTGTATGACAATTTTAAATTACTTACATCTGATATGCATCCTCTAAAATTATCAATTCCTATTAAATATGTTTCTGAAAAGTCACCAACACCGCCAATGAAAATTCCAAAATGAATGTTGAGTTCGGACAAGTTCAGCGGAAGGACCTTGTGTACAAAATATTCATCAACCCGCATAGTTAGATTAGTTTCATAGCGTTGTATAACCAAGTCATGCCACAGTAGATCGTTCCATTCAATGCGACTTGGAGACCATAACTAAAAAAAATATATGAATTAGAATTATTGGGTAGAAATGTTTATAAAGGGGATTCTTAGGTCATCAATTCAAAAAGACATTATACCCTGTTTGTATACTACCCTGTGACAATTACTTATTTAAAATTGGAGGGTGTTATGAAAACACATAATTTTTTTTTGTTGAGATAAGTAGTACTGTCCTTGATATCTATGAATTTCAAGTCAATATATTCCAATTGCTGCAGAGCTACTCGTGTTTCTATAAACATACGAAAGTGACTTTATCGATTTTCGCTATGCCTGATTTTGACATTGAGCAAAGAACTTGCATTAAATTTTGTTTGCGAAATAAATATTCTGCCGCGGAAACGTTGAGGATCTTACATGGATTGCCATGAAATTCAAAGCTGGGCGGTCTTGGTAATTCAACTTCGAAGAATTTTAATGAAAATTAATACAAACAAAACTTTAGGGCGACTGACTTCAAATCTCCCAAAAGTTCAAAACTCAAGATGGCGGCACACATGATGACAACCCAAAATAATAAACTTTAAAGGAATACCATGAAGATTCATAATGATGGATTCTTAGGGTGCAGATCTTGAATTTTTGTAGCAGAAATAACTAATTTAAAATGGTTGATACAAAATGGTAATTCAGCTTTTTTAATTTCAAGATTTCCTATTTCGCATCTGCTATTTGAGATTTCCATTAAATAAAAGAAATGGTAGCTTATCACAATTTCCGAATATGGCATGAAATACTCAGAAGAGTGAACGATACTTTTCGGTTTCAGTGAAAAAGAACATACATGTGTATGTACACAATTTTTTTTAATAGCTGATATTGAATATTCTGTTGAATTCAATAAGGCATCTAGAATTTCTTAACTTATATTAAAAAAAAAGATTGAGGAGATTTGATAAGAATAACGCAATATTTTTCGGTGGATAAGTAACGTACACGGATCACAGAACTTCTGTACTAATAATGGATTGCAAGAAATTAAATGTGTAAATAGGATCATTGTAATGTCAAACTCAGTACAATCACATGCCACCGTACGAAGCCGGGTAACTCAGCCAGTATTATATATAATATTTCTTTATCTTCGTTGTTTTACAAATGTTTGCTTTCTTTCTGCTATAGTATATTTTTTCATTAAGTGTAAGTTGGATTTGATTAGATCAGGTTAGACACAAAATTGTTTTTAATTGTAATACTAATCCAGTGCTAATGAACATAATAAGTCTAAGCCTTTGTATTATATTTTTGTTAAGAAATCTATTATTAATATATTTACGTGTACTATGGATTAGTGCCAAATAAATTGTGGCATTCTTTCGTGATATCATTAAGTACCCAAGAAGTGTTTTTTTCTATTACGAACGCGCGAAGTTATATTTTTCCTGTTAGGTTAAGTCAAAAAAAAAGTTTGCCAAAAGGTTAATGTTGTTTGAATAACTAAGATAGTTATAAAAGATGAATATTTTAATGTTATTGGAAAAACAAAATAAAAAAATCAACTTACCTCAAATAGTGTTCCACCAATTTTATAAATCAAATTTATTCGACCAGAAAAAAGTTTTAAAAGGCAGTAATCTGTTCGTCCAGATGCGAGAAAGATAAAGGCACTTTTCTGTTGCGTCCTAAACCTCAGACGAATGTTTGTTGATAATTTTGCTTCTTGTAATGGCATTGTAATGAAACTTTCGCCATAAAATGATACTGAAAATAAGGAAATTGTTTTTAAATTTTATTAATGCTTTTAGGATATCATCAAATCTCTTACTCATAATTAGCAAATATCCCATAAAAAATTTATAGAGAACGAAAATTCCCATTTTGAAATCAGAAGCTCATGAAATGTTAAGTGGATGAAAATTCCACAATTTGGAAAAAAAAACAATGAATGGTCGGAAAAGCTCCTGACAATTTCAAAAACGCAATTTTATTTAAGCAAAACGATTTAATTTAATCTTGCATCCTTGCACTCAATTTTAAGTTTTAACTATTGCATATCCTATAAAACGTAAATTCATAATGTGCCTGTAATTTGCTGAAAAATTACGTGAGAGGCATAATTTTTGCTATCCTGTTCGATCATTGATCCGATATGTTTATTTTATTATGGGGTGTTTTTCAGTGGCACACGGGCTTTAAAAAAAAGTGAGAAAGACGACGTTCATGTCAGTGTAAAAAATTGGCTTGTACCGACACGACGGAGTGACTGATTGAAAACTGAACACAGTGCCAACGAAAATGTTGGTCTTTCACTTAGATGCAACAGAGCAGAGGGAAGGTGCCGGATTTTAATTCTTTATGGTTCCGGGGGGCTCTAAAGAAAAGGGCAATCCGCCATCTTGGGTTTTCATGGAGAACCCTTTGCGGAATATTATAAAAATCTGCATTTTTAAACGAAAGTTAACTCAAATTAACCCTAAAATTCATTTTATTATATTAAATAATAATATATAAAACTATAGTGACAAATAATGGTAGGTTTAGCTGTTGTGCCTTCCAAGCGACGTTAACAGTCAAGACTCCTTTGATGGGAAAATGATGATTGCCATAACCTCTTAAGTCTCACGTTGTTGATTTGCACGATAGTCTGTCGATTGTATTATAGCCCGGTAATCCTATCATAAAGCAGGTAGCCCCTGTAGCTCTCTGAAAGTCTAGAAAGTGCTGTTTACATTATTAGTATTGACGAATACCGATTCTATCACTGGACGTTTCCGCTGCTTCCCTATCTACATACGCGAAAGATATGGCCAATTTTGACACAGTTCTTGCATTTGGTCTTTTTATATCAATAATCCTTTCGTGAATATGAAATGATGGTCTCCATGAAGTCAACCATGGAACAAATTGTAGCAAGAAAACTGAAAGAGATTCTGAAGAAAAATAATGGCGTACAGATGAACCATATGGAGGGAAGACCAGGGCTCTATACAGATAAGGTGAAGGAGTCAAAGCAAGAAGTACTCATTGTGCATCCAAAGAAGCAAAATCAGACAAGTGAGAAGACAAAGCAAGATTGTAAACAGAAATTAAATCCAGCAGAGATGAAGGTGGGAATTGAAAATGTGAGAAAAATCAAAAATGGAGGTATCGCCATAACCTGCAAGACCAGAGAGGAGATACAGAAGGTGAATTTGGAAGTGAAGACAAAGATGGGAAAGGAGTATGATGTAAAAATTCCACAGCTGATGAAACCAAGGATCAAGATATACGATATTGAGGAAGAAATGGAAGATGCAGACTTGATTAATGCCATAAGGAATCAAAATCCAGAGATTATTAAGGAAAATTCTGAAGTGCAAGTGAAGATCAACAAGAAGGCCACAAGAAGCTACATAGTAGTCATTGAAACAGATCCAGAGACATTTAATAGAGTGATGATGGAGAGAAGACTGAAGATAAAGTGGCAAAGTTGTCGAGTGAATGAGCATTTGGGAATATCAAGATGCTGGAAATGTGTTTCATATGACCATTGGGCTGGGGACTGTAGTAAGGGAATAACATGTTACAAGTGTGGAGATGAACATATGGTGAAGGATTGTAAAGCTGCGGTAGAGAAGTGTAGAAATTGTGTTCATGCAAATGATGTGTTAAAGATGAGCTTAGATGTTTACCACAATGTATTCAGTAATGAATGTCCAGTATACCAAAGAAGAATGAATGTGAAAAGGAGGGCAATTATGTATAGTAATATATAGCAACCAAAGACAAAGGCGAAGCAAAGTAATGGGGAGGTAATAGTTTTGAATGCTGATGGTTTAATAACTAAAAGAGACATAATTGCACTATTTATGGAGGAAACTAAACCAGTTCTGGCAATAATAGTTGAATCTCACGTTACAAATATGTATGAGGATGCGCTTATTGACATTGAAGGATACTCCAGTATAAGATGTGACTCAGATAGTTCCCACACAGGAGGGGTTGTGATATATGTATCATCAGGCTTAGCCTATGAGGTAGTACTGTGCGATGTAAAGCAGAGGGAATGGTGGATGCTGGCTATAAGGGTATTTGTTGAGACAGATTTAGTAGGAACATTTACGGGAGTCTATAGGTCACCAAGTGGCAGTACAAGTGAGTTTTTAGAAAGATTCTCAGTAGTTATGGAAGAATTGTTGGATCTTAGTCAAAAAGACTGTACTATTGGAGGAGATTTCAACATAGACTGGCTTAAAAGTGAAGGGTATTATAAAGGGTGTTTTTTTAAGAGGTTGCCGATTTTTTTTTTGAATAAAACACATATAAAATTATGAAATGACCAAAATTTTTTTTTTATTTGGTAGATAATTTTTTGGCATTTAACATTTAAACACAATTTCTGGCATATGGCCACCACGACTATTTTTCACAAATGTCATTCTGGAGGTCCAATTTTCGACCACTTTTTCAAGCATTTGGAGGCGTATGTCAGCAATGACACGTTGAATATTGGTTTCCAAAGCATCAATCGATTGAGGTTTATCCACATAAACCAATGACTTCACGTATCCCCACAAAAAGTAATCGAGTGGCGTCAAATCGCACGAACGCGGAGGCCAATTCACCGGACCATTTCTCGAAATAATGTTGTCGTTGAAAGTTTCTTTCAATAAGTCGATTGTTTCACGTGCTGCATGGCAAGTGGCACCATCTTGTTGAAACCACATTTCATCCATATCCATATCTTCAAGATTTGGCAACAAAAACTCATTGATCATGGTTCTGTATCGATTTCCATTCACGGTAACGCGTCGTCCTTCCTCATTTTTAAAGAAATATGGACCGATGATCCCACCAGCCCATAGACTGCACCAAACAGTACATTTATCAGGATGCATTGGTAATTCTTGAACGGCGTGTGGATTATCTTTGCTCCAAATGCGACAATTTTGCTTGTTGACGTATCCATTTAACCAAAAATGCGCCTCATCACTGAAGAGAATTTTACGGTAAAAAAATGGATCTTCGTTCAATTGATTTAACGACCAATCACTGAATTCACGGCGCAAACGATGGTCGTGTGGCTTTAATTCTTGCACCAATTGAATTTTGTATGGCACCAAACCCAAATCTTTACGTAAAATTTTCCATAAAGTCGATGGACAAAGTCCAATTTGCTGAGCACGACGACGAATCGATAAATTGTCGTTTTCTTCGACACTGGCCTCAACGACAGCAATATTTTCTTCTGTACGAACTCTTCTCATTCTTGTCGGTGGCTTGGCATCCAAAAGAGTGAATGTAGACCGAAATTTGGTAATTACGTTCTTTATGGTGGTCTCTGACGGACGATTATGTGCACCATAAAATTCACGAAGTGCTCTATAAACATTTTTAATTGAACACTGATTTTGAAAATAAATTTCCACGATTTGAAAACGTTGTTCTGGAGTTAACCTATTCATAATGATTTGCCAAACAATACTGAGTAGAAATGCCACTTTGAGCTGTCAAAACAACTGCCATAAAATAAAACGACATCTATCGGAAAAACAAACCTCCTAAAAAAACACCCTTATAAAAAAAACACAAATAGACTGAAGTCATGTATAAGGGGAGCTGGTCTGAAACAAATAGTCACAAATCCAACTAGGGTTACCAAAGATAGTGAGACCTTAATAGACCTAGTAATTACTGATAATAGGAATATGGAGTGCACGATTTTACAAAATCCACGGATATCAGATCACTATATAATTAGCATTAAAGGTATGTGGAGAAGTACTATAGTTAGAGGAGAAAAGTTTTTATTAAAAGGGAAAATAGATTACAATAAGTTGGCAGCGATACTCGAAATAAAGTTAGAAGGAAACAATGAGAGTGAGGGATGTGATGATATTGGAAAAAAGTGTGAAACCCTACAGAAAAGTATTCTCCAAAGTGTTCAAGAGGCAAGAATGCCAGACAGGTGGGTAAGAAAGGAACCATATGCATGGTTCTCAGCAGAAATAAAAGAAAATATGGTACAAAGGGATATTGCATACAACAGGTTTTTGATATTAAAAGAGATATGTATTGGAGTGGAAGAAGCATGGGATATATACAAGCAATATAGAAATAATTTTGTCAATTCTTGGAGGGAGGCTAAGAACAAATACTATGAAGACAGCTTTGAAAGACTAAGAAATGAGCCAAAGAAATTATGGAAACAACTTAAGACCTTTTATAAATCTAAACCAAAGCAAATGACATATGTTACATTTGGGGAGGAAAATGTGTTCAATGCAGATGATGTAGCGAATAGACTGAATCATTATTTTGTTTCTATTGTGGATGAAATAGTGGAGAGTATACCCGTAGTATAATGGCTATGAAATGGAAAAGAAAGCAAACGATTCATACCTAAGTGAATTTGAGAAACTAGAAGTGCAAGATATAGAAAGCATTGTTAAAAACTTAAAAGATACTACTGGGCCAGATAGGATCAGTAGTGATATGATTAAAAAATTATGGACGGTGATTGGAGTTAGTACAACACACATTGTAAATGAATCCCTAAACCAAAGAAGGATGCCGAAAACATTAAAAACATCAATGGTTGTGCCTATTGCAAAAATTAAGGGGAGTGCTAAGTGCAGTGATTTACGACCGATTAATACTCTTCCAGTGATTGAAAAAATCACAGAAACAGTCGTGTATGAAACATTACTCAAGCATGTTAATGATAATGATTTATTGACAGAACACCAATCAGGTTTCAGGGAACAGCATAGCACGGAATCAGCTCTGCAATGGGTAATTGAAGATTGGTTGCGGGCAATAGATAGAGGTGAAGGTGTGGTAGCAGTATTTCTGGACTATAAAAGAGCTTTTGAAACGATTAATAGACAGTTATTGTTAAAAAAACTGAGTGAGGTGTACAATATAATTGGTGATGTGTATGAATGGCTACGGGATTATCTGGATGGAAGATTTCAGACTGTTAAATTCAATGGTAGTGTGTCCAAAGAGATGGAGGTAAATCATGGTGTTCCACAAGGAAGTAAGTTGGGACCTCTTTTATTTATTTTGTATATAAATGACTTACCATGGGCTATTAGACAATGTAAAATACACATGTTTGCTGATGACACATTGATTTACATTCATGGCAGGAGTGTGCAAGATGTGATAAATAGCATCAATGAAGAATTAGCTAGAGTTTGTGAGTGGTTGTGTAAAAATTCAATGAGCATCAATGTTGGTAAAACAAAGTGTATGGTAATGGGAAAGCCCAGATTTAAGGAAGAAGCGGAAGCACAACAAACAGTTAGGCTCATGGGATCAAATTTGGAATGGGTTAGAAAATATAAATACCTGGGGGTAATTCTAGATAATAATTTAAGTTTTAAGGAACATGTTGAATATATAAACAGCAAAATGGCAAAAAAAGTTAATCTGTTATACAAACTACGGAAAGTTATTTCAAAGTCAGGGAAGGAGTTGTTATTCAAAACAATCTTGGTGCCGCATTTGAGATACTGTTCTACAGTCGTCACGATGGCAAATAAAAAAGACATAGCAAGTATACAGAGGAACTTCAATAGAGGAATGAGAGCTGTGTTAAACAAAAGAAGAAGTGAAAATGTCAGTGGTATGTTAAAAGAACTAGGGTATTTGCCAGTAGAAAGTGAGGTCCAGCGGGATGTATTAACGTTTATCTACAGATTAGAACAGAAGCAATTACCCAAGTACCTTGAAGGTTTGGTAAGGAAAAATTCGGATTTGCATATGTATTCAACACGGCAGGCTAGTAAATTTCATTTAGAACCAGTACATTATAGTAGAGGGTTGAAATCAGTATTTAGCGGGGGAATTGCGCTTTATAATGAACTTCCGGATGAAATAAAATCGCTTGGGTCAGTAGGACTGTTTAGGCAAAAGGTAGGGATATGGCTGAGCACAGGAATATGAAATTGTAAAAAACTAAGTTGAGCTGTGATGTAATGGATGAGGTGCTATATGTAAAAATATCTCAAAATATTATCACTAGTTATTGCATGTACAAAGAAGTTTATTGTTAATTGACCTAAAAATGGCTGTTATTGTTAAAATTATAATTGATAAATGTATTAGCCGTAGGCTATTTTCAACTAAATAAATAAATAAATAAAATAATAATTTTTTCCACAACATTGGCACTGTGATTCCGATTCCAGGTTTGCCTTTTGATTTCTATGGTTTGAATACTGAGGGTAAGACCCATTTGTCCCTGCACTCTTACTACAAAGACCAATTTCATTTGTTTTTTTAGAACTGGACTTACTCCTAAGCTGCTGAACCTGACTTGGAGGAGTATCGGTAACTCACGTAATGGTGCGCACCGCTACTATCGTAGTTTCGAAGAATGTTTCAGCTATTATTTGTACCTCGTGTAACGTGGGGTTGGTTTTGTGAAGCCCTGCCGCACGTCCCTGCTCATGAAGTGTGTTTAGTGTTAAAAATTAGCACATCTCGTATTAAATCATCCACTAGTAACTATTGCAACTTGGCTGGTTGCACCTGAAGTCACAGCTTCTAGCGTTGCCCCGTAATGCTGCGACCCACTTTGAGTATTTCTGGCCTTCTTGCAATTTGCTTTGCAAAAAATCTGTATCTTGATGCCGATATGTGGATGCTCTCTTTGAAGTGTTCTGATAATTTAGAAGCCATCGGGTCTTTCGTTTGTTTATCTAACTTCCATCCATCGGAAAGCTTTTGAAGAAGTTCGAATAGTTCGTGGCCCATCCATGACAAAAAAAATTCTCTTTTGTCCTCCGGATGGATAACGTTGTACATTGCAAAATCTAGATCGAGGTGGATCTTAAACGTGTCCCACGAATGCTTTGATTTACCAAATCGCGCGGAGAGCGGCACATGATGTAATATGGCGGGCTTAGCACTTGCAGTATGCTTGAGCAACCGTTCCTGTGTAGAAGTTACTGTTTCAATGAGTTTTGCTGCTGTGTCAGCATAACCCCGAAATTTCTTATAAGCTCCTCCATCCCATCCTCGTCGCCAGTTGTTGTGTTTGTGATTAAAAGGCGCTTTAAACTTCAATATGAAATTTATAGATACTGCCTGCGTGCTAACATTTTAGATACAAATTGTGTGGGGCTAATTCAGATCCTATACAGTTAGGCAATATTAAATGAAAATTTCATGAGCGCTGGAGGCGCACCGATTTCTTGGCCTGATAGATCTCCAGACCTTACTCGATTGAACTTTTTCTTAAGGAGATGAAGAGGAAAGTTTATTCAAGGCTTGTTAACATTAGAGAGGAATCAGTTACCAAATTTGAGACTACGGCGACGGGAATACAGGAAAGATTTGCTACAATACAACTTAAACGGAATTGGACGGAAGTTATTGACATGCATAGAAAGGTCATTTCTAGCAACTTTTGTTACCATTAACTGTAATAAGTTTTGAAATAATGAAAAGCATTTTGGGGTTGAATTCCCTTAAAATGCAGATATGTATTTCTAAAATTTCGTAAAAGGGTTTCTACGTATAAATGTATGTATACATTCTCTAAGGTGAGAAGATGGGAAATTTAATAAAAGTAAAAAAGAGGGTTATGAACAGGTTACATGAATTTTGGAGAATATTTTGGAAAATCGTGAAATTTAGTAAAGTGCAGAAATTTTGATTAACTTTCACAAATAATTGTACTTGCAAAAATGGAGGTGGATGAACATTGTTGACATTTTTGAAATGACGTTGATGTAGTAGCTGTAGTTGAGTAGATCAAAAGATAAAAATAAAATAATAAGGTGCATACTATAAAAATTTCGAATTTATCCCCTGCAACTCACGGTTTAGTTTAGCTTTTTTGTTGGGCTATTTTAAACGCCTTTTGCGAAACAACCTATATATGATTTGGACAAGTAATGTAGTTAGTATTCAACAAATTTGTATATGTCAATTTTTGGTCGTTTAGGTTGGAAACTTCCTAAAACTGTAATTTCGACATCTTATTGGAAATATAGCATTTTACACATATTAGCCACATCTGTGCATGAAATTGTAAAAATTTTGCGGTATGAACTTATTAAGAAATAAAAACACAAAATTTGTATACATAATATATGTATATGGTATACCTAAATGTTTACCATATGAATGTGATTATGCATAGTGATATCCAAATAGCTTTAAAGCTGCAATAAATTTTCAAAATTCTGGGTTTGAAAATGACAATCGATTTTTGTTAAGACAAGACAATTGCTACTAGGCTAAGATATTTAATTATCTAACAAGTAAGCACACTTTTTTTAACTCTTAAAAGAGGCACCATTACTCTACTTATTTAACAACTAATACATGAAAAATATGCACTTTTGTAGGACACGCGAGGAACTAATTAACTGAGAGCAAAGTCACAGGCAAATTGTAGTATTCTAATTATGTGCCTTGAGACGAATATCCTTTTGCTTAATTTACATACAGCTTTCCAAATTTCTTACCAATGTTATGGATTTCCGTGAATTGAAAGCTTTAACATATAGAACTATTAAACATTTTTTTATTGAAATATCGATATTGAAATACTGCCTCTAATAGGTTAATTAAAATCGATACAAATTTAAAATGCTTTTGCCCAATCCAATAATTCCCAAGCATTATAATTAGGCTTCTGAACAAAACAATTTGTGAGAGTTTGAAGGTTCATTTAGATATTGCATAAAGAGCTAATAGAATCATATTTATACGACCAATTTACCAATTGGCTACTTACCTTTCATCGCTTGTAAAAAGCCGATGGATACACAAAAAATCCAAAGAAATATTGAATGATTCATCTTGTGTCAGACTGAAAACAAAACAAACACAAACACAAACTTACGCACTTTCCAAAATAGAGGAAACTTCACAACCAATTTTATTGAGAGAATATAATTCTATTCGTTTCGAAAACATTTAAAAATGTTTTTAATATTAAATTGTCTCAAATTATAAGAGCCGATCACGATAGGTCATAATCGATTGTGTTTTTCCGAGCAACTATGCTTCTGCAGTAATGCTTGCATGTGGTAAAGGGGGAGAAACACTCTTTAAACCGATCTAAAAATAAATTTGAGTGTGGAAGCGACACATCTTTGAGGAAACATCATAATGTGCTTGCACTTTAGAGAAAGATCCATTGACAATATTCCTATGAAAACTTCACAATTTTATAATTAATATTGCATACAAGAAGTTCATTTATATTAAATTATTCTGCTTGGAAATGTTTGAAGTAATTCAACTTTTTTCTTAATTTTATTTGCTTTTCAGTTCTATCGGCCGGCACGCCGCTTTTAGGGGGTTCCACTTCATTTAAGACGAAGACTAAATTGACTCCTCGATCTTTCGTCTCTGTTGGCTTATTGCTTGGGAACCAAAGCAATTGTATGCTGCTGCTTCAAATTATAGAGCTACAGTCAATTTGTCGGTTTTTTTAGTTTTTGGGAAACTTACTAGGCAGTTAGACATTTTATTATTCCTTAATAGTTTTGCACCCATCGAAATTTATTTAAATACATTTTACATTTTTCCCCATTATTGTGTTTGTGCATTTGTAGATTTGATATACCCTCTATAATATGAGCTGCTTTTGATTCATCGTTATGAAGTACTTTTAAGTACATCTGAATGCTTGCAGCAGCAATACTGTAGCGAAGTCTCACAAGCACTTGGATGCTTAACTTCCCAAGATTTGTTTCCTAACAAATTGTAATGTATGATGTGTTCAATTTTAATTTAATGGAAAATGATGTGGTGATTGTGGTATTGGTGCTTCCTAGCTGTCAAAATACAGTTGGAAATCTGGCGGGAATTACTGGCAATGGCACCATTACAGACTTTTTCAAATGTAGTATTCAAAGCGTAGTATGCTGTGCCCGAGGAAAGGGCTCGTGGAAAAATGGCACTGAAAGGTGAAAAACCAATGAGCGCTTCATGCGCTTTGCGAGCTTTCAGAGCGTCACACGCTTTTGTCGTTTCGTGAAGCGTTGAACAAAGCTTTTGTATTCATGTAGGACTACAAAATGTCCAATACGATATGTTTTTAACACCGAAGACTTTCTAGCGATCCCCGATGAAGCTGATCGTAGAATTACATAAGTGATTGGAACCAAATTTTGCTTATATAAACTTGCGACTTCCTGGATTGGCTTGTCTATCAAACAGATGATAACATACGTATGCTCAATCTAAGCCAGAAAAGAAAGAGATGAGCACAGTTTGCCCATGCACAGAGGTACTTTAATACTTTTAAGACCTGATGTGAGAGTTTTTAGAGCGGACTCATTATCCTACAATATTTAGGTACGTTATATTTTTCCAGACTCCTACCGTACATTCCTTTACAGTTAAGCAAAATAATTTTACTAATACCTTTAACCCGTCTGACCCACCAGAGGATCCTGATCGACAACATGTGGTACTCCTGGGATAGCGATAAAGGAGAAATTGTGAGTCTGGATCGCAGACCTCGCCCCAACACAATCTCGTTTTTGCAAAAAATCGTGCCAAGACCCTTGTAACAGCTACATTTTGGAACTGCTGTGGTCTCAAAAACCTCAACAGCTCGGAGTTCCAATCAGATGCCGACTTATTGGGAATCTGCGAAACATGGCTTATATCATCCAACCCCATTCTGGCACCCCATTGGAAGGACTTTGGTGTTCTCTCTACCCCAGCAACCAGAGAGCACGACTCCGGTCGTGCAAGCGGTGGCATTATGCTTCTGTTCCGTAAAACAACCTGCACCGCCACCACTCTTGACAGCAGCAACCTGTGGATCCTCGCACTATGTGATACATCTGACACTCGCTTCATCATTGGCATAGTCTATATTAAGCCAAGTTACCATATCACAGCTGCACTTGACCTCTTCCATGAAGCCCTGCAAGCTGCTCGCGATTTGTATCCTGAGTTGCCAGTTGTCCTGGGCGGTGACTTCAATGGCAGGATAGGAAATTATAGTGAACCAGACCACGCTATTTTGGATGGCTCCTCTCTGTATCCGGTGAGACAATCGCTGGACTGTACCTTTAACGCCCGTGGCAAAGCTCTTACGGAATTTATGTCCGATAACGGCCTCCTTGTTTTGAATGGCCGTTCTGAAAGTGATCTCCCGGGCCAGTTTACGCTCGTTAAATCGATGGGAGCCAGTGCAATCGACCTGGTATGGGTTGACGCCGGCCATGCAGACTTGATTCGAGACCTCAAAGTCTCGGACAATTGTGCCAATTCGGACCACTTCCCGATACTCGTCACCCTGGACATTGCCACATCTCACGCCAACCCAGAACCAACAGAACCCGACTGGGAACCGCCTACCAAACTTATCTGGGACTCCAACAAACTGCAGACCTACCAAGATCTACTGATGTCATCGCTGACGTCGACCGAGACGTCTCCTGTCACTCCTCAACAAGACCTGAGCACCGATAGTGCACTCCACCTTTTGATCTCAGGCATGACTAGCGCCGCCGCAAGCCTGGGTATGACTCGACGTCTATCAACCAAAGCCACATCTAAGCCAGCGTCGAAGCCCTGGTTCGACTACGAATGCCGCTCCATGAGATCTCGTCTTAGAAGCCTTCTTAGAAAAGCGAAAGCGAACCACTTTACAGATCCGTTCAGATCGGACTATCTGCTAGCTAAGAAAACCTACTTGTCAACCTTGGCGAACAAAGCTAGAGAACACGATAATGCAATACGTGACAAGTTTGCCGCAGTTAAAAACACTCGAGAGTTTTGGGAAGCATACAAGAGCACCAAGCCACGCAAGCCTAACTCTGTATCCATATCCATCCCTGAATGGGAAGCCTTCTATGACACTGTCTTCCCGGCAGGAGCGAGTACAACAACTACCTTCTATGGAACCTTCCACGAGGTGCTAGACTCCCCGATTACTGTGGAGGAGATCTCAACCGCTCTGAAGAACTGCAAACCTGGCAAAGCAGCGGGTCCCGACGGAATCCCGCCAGAATTTCTTAAAGCCTTGCCTGAACAAGGGATATCACTGCTTGCCAAAATGTTCAACTTGATCCTAGAGTCGGAAGAAATCCCAGAACCCTGGTGTCATGCAACCCTGATGATGCTCCACAAAAAAGGCGACTTGAAGAACGCACGCAACTATCGAGGCATAGCAATCCTATCCAGCATTTTGAAAGTCTTCACTCAGGTCATCAATGCCAGGTTGTTATCCTGGGCCACTGCAAACAACTTCATTCCTGAAGCTCAAGCCGGTTTTCGGAAAGGTCGCTCTTGTATGGACAACATCTTTGTTCTTACGTCAACAATCCAGAGACATCTGAAACGTGGCACAAAGAACATCTTAGCGCTCTTTATTGACTTCGCCAGGGCATTCGACTCAGTGCCTCACGATGTTCTTTTCCAAAAGCTCTATAACCTAGGATGTAGTGCCAAAAGTATTCGCTTGCTTCGCAACTTGTACAGCCATGCAGTACTCAATGTCAAAGTAGGTCACTCTCTCTCCAAGGACATCTCAGTGACTGAGGGCGTTCTTCAGGGCGAAGTTCTGAGCCCGCTGTTGTTTTCGCTCTTTTTGGCCGATCTGGAGCAACACCTTCGCAACGACGGGATAGATGGTCTTAGCTTGAATACCACGGAGGATCTTCTGTTGCTGATGTACGCTGATGACATTGTCATACTGGCTCGTTCCTCAGTGGTCCTGCGAAAGATTTTGGGGTCTCTCGATCGCTACTGCGCCGCTAATGGGATGACTATCAACACATCAAAGACAAAAGTAATGGAGGTGAAAGCAGGAGGACGCAGAGCTGACAGAGCCTTCATGTACCGCGGCGAGCCCCTTGAGGTCGTCACCACGTATGAGTATCTGGGAGTCATGATGTCGAGCTCATCCCTAGGCCTCCAGGCAACCAATCATGCAATTGCCAAGTCAAAATTTGCGATGAACACGATGCTTTCCATGTGCGCCAACCCGAGAATTGATTCCTGGGACGCTCGTGTTAAACTCTTTGACAGCGTTGTTATGGCTACTCTCCTCTACGCGGTGCCGGTTTGGGGACTCCGCTATACGGACTTGCTGGAAAGGGTCCAGCTGGAATTCTTCAAAAAACTGTTACGCCTCCCGAAATCGACCTCCAGTGCAAATGTTCGCCAAGAGATGGGTCTCGTCAAAATAGACCAGAAGATTTTCCAGCTCACCTACAACTTCATCATCAAGGTTCTCTCTATGGACCAAGCCAGATTTCCGAAAATCTGCCTCCTTGGCCAGATCGAGCAGTACCGGAGACGTCCTGGAATTGACCGATTTAATTGGATCAGCCAACTGGAGCAATTCCTATCTCCCATAGGTATGACTTACCTGCTGTCGTCATCTGATCCAGCTCTATGGTCTAGAAATGCGCAACTTGTGTTCCGACGTTTCAAGGATCACTTGACGATGCTCGACCTCATCAACACCTCTAGCTCGAACTCCCAGATGACCCGAATACCGAGGACCCTATACGACCACCGAGCTCCTTACCTGTCTCACAGGTCACCACTATTTATCCTGCAATTATTTGCTCAGCTCCGGCTGATGAATGTACACCAGTCCAGGTTCTACTGGAGAGGCACGGCGTACAACCTAGACACCAGCACTACCTGCCAGATCTGTAATCTACACCAGCCAGAAACTGTTTCTCACTTTTTATTTATTTGCCCACTTTATGGTCACTTCAGACAGCATTTTCTTTATCCTATTTTGGCAAAAAACTATTTTGGCTTAGATGACTTGAAATTTATTGTGCTGCAAGCAGACCCTCAAATTATTAGAAACATAGTATACTTTATCATAAACTGTCTTCGTCTACGGGCTTTTTTACTTAACGAATAACGCCTATTGTAATTATTATTATGTATTGTTGTCAACTGCTTTATCTTTACCTCTAATGTATCTTGATCTTATTCACTATGTACATACTGTATTATACTCTCTGTTACAAGGGTAACCCTTAAAACATGAATAAATTGAAATACCTTTAACAGACAGTTAACGTGCTACAATGGATTATTTTCGCCGTTATAATGAATAAAGATGTGCCGTGGACCCTGGAAAAGTGGCATATTAGGACATCTTTGCGTAAACCTGGATTTTATTGCAATGATGATTCCACAACACTTCCTGAGAAGACAATTACTCGCCCTAATATAAATTTGGAAATGAAGAACTTGTAGGTACGTTAAATAACTATTAACAATTTCGTAAAAGTTAAGTTAAAGTATCGCATTCATCACTGGAGTACCGACCGATACTAGTGAGCGATTACCATATGTTGCCGAACATTGGAAACTGGCCTAACGAGCATGATTATGCGAGTTGGGAATCTCGGTCTCCCACGAAGCGCACATACTATTTGATTGGAACATCGCAGGTTGAAGAGCCAGGCTGCGGCAGCCAGAATATTTGCGCAGCCAGTCATAGCAGCCAGTCGACGACTATTCGAGTTCCTTCGGTCGAGCGATATGGACGTGGAAGAAGATAGAGATAGATAGATAGATATATATTTCAAGATGACGTACAGATTATTTATACAATAAGAAACTTAAGTTTAGAGCTGGAATCCATGTTCATTCATCTATAAAGTTTTTAATATAGGCTAGCAAAAGAGGTTTTGATTTTAACATTGTGATACTTGGGAAAAAAAAAATACAGTTGAAGAAAAACCCAGTGAAAAGTACCTTACTTAACTACTATAAAAATAAGAGAAAAATCCATTACTTTAAAACTTAAAACTACTTAAGACTACTACTACTACAATCCAATTGGACGCAGTTCTACAATTAAAGGATTTTCTGAAGAGGAGCACTTTTCGAAAAAATTTTTAGCAATTGCTTTACACTTTGCAGCTATAAGTTCTACTTCTGCTAAATTGTGCAATTCCGAGGTGGAGAAGTGCCATGGCAAATTAAATATCATCTTGAGTATTTTGTTTTGTTTAGTTTGCAACTTTTTAATATGACAACGTGCACATTGAAACCATATTGGTACTCCATATAACATAAAGGCTTGAAATATCACTTTATAAATCACAAGCTTGTTTTCTAAGTTGAGGGTTGAGTTTCTATTTATGAATGGATACAATATTTTAATTAGAATATTGGCTTTTTGTATAACATAATTTATGTGCTTTTAAAAGTGAGAGTTTTATCTAATATAATACCTAGATATTTTGCAGTATCTGTCCAAGGAATATCACAACCGTTTATATTAATATTGCAGCTAGGCAAAAAACGTGGATGTCTTCTTCGAGTGAAGAACATTCCACTTATGAAAATATTTATAAAGAACCTCAAGCCCTTTCTGCAGATAATGGCCAATGTGAGCAGCGTCTTCGTGCGAGCTGAAAATAGCAGTGATAGATGAGAGACACTGTGGGATGCTTGGAAAATCTGCTGTGTATATATTATATAAAATTGGGCCCAAAACAGAGCCTTGAGGAACCCCTGCTGTAATATTAATGGCAGCTAAAGATTCAGGGGCAATATGCACTTTTGAACTTTCTGTTATATAAAAAGCTCTGAATTAAACGTGTTATATTAAAAGGGAAACCAAAGGCCATCATTTTATGTACTAGGGCATCATGCCATACAGTGTCGAAAGCTGATTTTATATCAAGGAGAACAAGACCGGTCGATTTTTTCATGGAAAAGTTTTCCTTAATATGTCTAGTTATCCTTAGAACTGGTTGGGTAGTATTATGCTCAGCTCGAAATCCAAACTGTTCATTGGGTATCAATTTATTTATTTCATTAAATTCGGATATTTTGATTTTGATTACCTTTTCTAATATTTTGGCAAAATTGCTAAGCAAACTGATGGGACGGTAACTAGCTGGATCATCTGCAGACTTTCCAGGTTTCAGAATTGGAATTATTTTTGCAATTTTCGATGTTTTCGGAAAATACTTTAGTTTGAGGCAAGAGTTAATTATAAAAGTAATATATACAAGTCCGCCCTTAGGAAGTAATTTTAAGGCCAAATTAGGTATACCGTCGTATCCGGGTGTTTTATTGTTCCGCGTTCTTTTTAATATATTTCTTATTATTTTTGGACAGACGTACCAGCCAGGCTCGTCACAAGATTGAATTCTTTCGAGTTGAGATACAGAGTTTTCTACTTTTCCAACTGTCGAAGTATCACTGAGGTTCGCAGTTATGTTGAAGTTTGATGCAAAGTGATTTGAGAGTAGTTTTGCTTTTTCTTTGGACGTAACATATCTGTTTCCTTGCAACTTTAATGTAGGTAGAGGATTCCGCTTTTTCTTTATTATTTGTGTTATTTTCCAAAACGGCTTGGAACATTTCTCTAGGCCTTGTAATAATGTACTCCATTTCTTATTTCTGTGCTGGGTAATTAAGTGTTTGACTAAATTATTAAGCCGTACTAATTCAAATTTAAAAGATGGTAATCTATATCGTAACCACTTCCTCCTGGCAATGTTCCTTTGGTTGATTGCATCGAGTATAAATTGCGGCAGTTTTTGTTGTTTGTCATGTTTAGGAAGACATGGGGTAGACGCTTTAATACAATCATTGATAATATTAGTAAAAGATGTGACCATATCATCAATTTGGCTGCAATTTATAATAGTAGCAAGAGACAGTTGTGATAGTCTAGGCAATTTCTGTTTAATAAGGTTACGAAAACGTAGCCAATTTATTAACTTTAGGTTAAGTCTGTTTTGGTCTTGCAAGGCGGGGTCTTTGTTCAGGAGAAGAATTACCGGTAGATGATCCGAAGTTAAATCATTAATGGCAACTGGTTGGGAGAAAAGTTCAGGGCAATTTGTAAGGAAAAGATCTAATACTGAGGGGTTTGCTTTAGTACAGCTAGGAATATAAGTAGGATCCGGAGGGTATAACATTGTAAAGGGGTAGTTAGAATTTAATTCATGTAGTACGTTTCCCCAAGAGTTTGCTCTAAGACAACCCCACGATCGGTGTCTGCAATTAAAATCTCCACTCTCCACCTATAATGAAATTTCCCCGTAGGCGTGTCAATTTTAACAAATCCGATCGTAGTAGTCCTCTGATATGATTGTTAGATGAACCTCCTGGGAAATACGCGCAGATGATTTTTATTGGCTCATCCATGTTATCTGTGATTTCCACCCCTATGGTTTCAATAACTTTGCACTTAATTATTTGCAATAGGTTGACTTTCAACTTTTTGTTTACAGCGATTGCAACTCCTCCTCCTCTGGAATGTTCCCTATCTAATCTGAAGCAGTTATAATTGTCATTATGAAATTTTATGCTAGAATTTATGCCAGTTTCAGTAATTAGGGCTATGTCAATATTATTAGTATTCATGAAATTAAAAAATTCAATAGTCTTGGATCTAATACCTCTAGCATTCCAAGTAATAATTGTAGTATTTTTATGGATTATCGCTTAAATATTTCAAGGCTAATTCTGTGACAACATTAAACTGTTCGTATTTATCTTTACATGATTTAAGCTTATTTATTAATTCATAGGTAAGCGTTTGAATTTCTGTAAGTGTAAATAACTTAGGATTATTTGTATTGTAGGAATTATTACTAGGATTATTTGAATTATGTCTTAGAGATGACCAATCTAGATTATCGCTATTATGTTGAAAGATGTTGCCTTTCCTGAGGGGTGGGAAATCTTCTGGACGGGAGACATATCCTCTAGGTTGCGGTGCATTCGGTAGTTTTCCTTGGTGAAAGACGTGGAAGAACTTATTATTGTTTACCTATCTCGTAAAAAACGCAAAACAAAGAAAATGCACTGGATTCATCCTCTTTTGCGAGAAAGGCACTCAATAGGCTTATTCCAAACCTATTACAAAGCTGTTCGCGCATTCCCAGACCGGTTTTTTAACTACACGAGGATGTCAGTGCAATCGTTTGATAACCTTTTGGAAAAAATACGAAATTCAATCAAGGGCATTGATACTCCAATTGTATTAGTGCAGAAGAAAAATTCCCATTTTCAAATTTCGGGCCATTTAAAAAGGGACACTTGATTACCCTCACTTGCAAAAAATTTGAAAATGGGAATTTTTACCTCCCCTGTTTTTTAATCACTTATTGCCGTCATCAGGTAGCATGTAACAAGAGGTAATAAATGCTGTGATAATTGTTTCCAAGAAATAGTTCCACAGCATTACGACTTACATGAAAATTTCAACGCCATATGTTTTACTGGCTGCCGCAGCCTGGCTGCCTAGTGCGCGGAGCCTGACGGCAGCCACATACATTCGCCTATACACGCTCTGGCTGCCGTGCAGTCAGGCACGTTATACTGGCTGCCGCAGCCAGGAATTCGTGGCTGCCTAGTGCGCGGGCTCCCATACAACGCCGTGCGCGAGGGACCTAAATAGTTATTTAGGAAAAACCCTCCTCAGGAATAAACAAGCATAAGAAGAATGGTCTTCCCTTGCTAACGGGTAGTTGTATGGGCGCCTTAAATTTAAAATAAACAACCATATAACTTTATGGGGCTGCTTAGGTAAGAGGTAAAGTAAGGATTTTATGTTTATATTTAGATATGGGTGCATGAGTCATAGAAAAAGACTTAGCGATTTGTTTGGGAACAGGTAAAGAAGGGATGTCAGAATGATTAGGAGGGATGTTTTTACCAAATATAAGAAGGCAAAGAATTGTTTTGAGAGGCAGTTCAGATGTACCGTCGGGCGTGAGCAGTGGTTGGCGTATATGTATATCGTGAGATTGTTATACATTAAAATGTTTTTAATGGTAAAAATAACATGTATTGTTATTATTCTATTAAAAGTAAAGAAAAAACAAATATAGTGAGGCGAAATTTCTATCAAAAGTTCTTTAATTTTAAAGCTTTGGATGTAAAATTCAGCAACGGGGTTTTACAAACGTAAGGATATGTTTATACATCAATTATTCGGATGTGCCCGGAAAGAAAATATTAGAAATAGTAACTACCATTTTCGGTCATTTCAGGCCAGCAGGTTTCTATTGTGTAGTTAAATCGCCTAATTTAATTAGCTGGCTGAAAATCACCGAAAATAGTAGGGATACGTCTAATCTAGACACACGGTAGTGTGTTAGTCAAGTTCTGAAAATAAAACGCGACTGTGTTATATTACACGAACTATTTCGAGCTACTTTTAACCCCCCTATAACTCAAATTCTATTTGACCTGTGGATTTATAATTTTGGCTATATATTAAGCCCCACCCAGTTACCCAAAATTTTCTAAAAGTAGCTCAAATAGTTCCCGAGATATTGACGTGTGAATATCGCTATTTTTAACATTTATTCACTGACTCACTCATCAAAAACCTAAACCACATCCAGTTGAAGTAGAGACTTGAAATTTGGCAGGGATTTAGGTCATTCGGCATATATAAAGAAAACAATCAAAAACAACAAATTTTGTATGATAACGGTAAAATACATATAACATGAACCAATTTTCAATTTGAGCTACTTTCGACCCCCTATTAATAAAATGCTATTCAACCTGCATACTGGTAATTTTGCTTATCTACTTAGACCTTCCCAATAACCCAGAATCCCAAACATAAAAAAAACTCTATATACACAGAAGCTCGTAAAAATAAATCAAGATTAAAGTTAACATAGTATCAACAGTGACTTACAAATCTTTCGTGGTTTTTTACATGCTTTTCTCTAGAAATCACATACTTTTGCGGTTTTACACGTGTTTGGATGCAGTTTTCCGTCATTCACTTTTACAGGCAAAGTGTATACTATTCCACAACATCTTTGGTTGTAAGACTCATTATAATTTACGGTGCACCTTCTTGAAATTTCCTCATAAAATTTTTCCCATAAAAACAGCGGTTACGAAATTATTAACGATGGAAAGGTGTGCTAGAGAGATTTTTCCACTATGCGTTCCAGTTTCCTTTATAAAGGAAACAATTTCTGATTTGCAAAATTTTATGGCAAAGAACGGTTTAAAGGTAAATGAGGAAAATCCTAAACAAATCGGTTGCAGAGGTTTTTATGTCTAAACAGTTTTCTATTCAGAATCCTTTTAAAGGTTTACAGCAAAAAGGAAAAATATTCTAGCTTTACTGGACTATAATGAGTTCTGTTTTAGTAACAAAAGAAAAATTGCTATTCAGAATAATAAAAGAACTGTTAAATGCAATTTAAATGCCTTTGCCTCACCACAAGTTAGGTATAATAAACGATCATAAAGGTAATTCTTTAAATAATGTAAATATATTTGCTCAGACACAATACGTACCTAACCGAGACGAGACGTGTGGTAAACCCACTTAAGTTGAAAAAGAAAAGTCACTTCAATATTATCAACAAAGTGTGCACAATAATGCTCAGAGCTTCGGAGAAATACTTGTGGCTTTGCGCCAACAATGCGCCGGTCGCATGTTACTGAAACGCGATTAAATTCAGTCTAGACCTCGCCGTCACTTAAGAAGAACCGAAAATATAATTTTACGTAATCAAGATAACAGTGCGCTAATGATAATTTATCGAAACATAATTTGGTGTTCTACATTTTATTAAGTGCTTCAATTAAATCTTTTCTAAAACTGTTGGTTAAATAGTCAAAAAATTAGCTGTTGCAAATCTTAATTCTTTCCTCTGCGGAAGAGTAATGAGTAAAGTGATTTAAAATTGAGATTAAGTGAAAAAAGGTTCCAAGTCAAAGGTTAGTCTAATTTAGTTTTTATGAGGACCAGAGTTTACAGCGATAAGTTTGATTTGAATCAATTATGCTTGCTATTTATACCTTCTCTAATCTTATTGGGACAGAATTGATATAAGAATTTATATAATATAATTTTATTATTAATTTGTACCCGTAGTTAATATTATATATGTAGCAACTACATATCATAATTATTCAAATAAATTACAATCAGGGTTTTCTTGAAATAATAAATAAATTATTAACTATCTGTTATATTTTCAGATGTTACCGAAAAATCTTTGGATATTATTGTTATTTCTGCAACCAATAATTTGTTACAACATTTTATTTATGTGCCCTTTCCCAGCACCTAGTCATTGGTTATGGTTAGAACATTTCGCGAGAGGTCTCTTGGAACGAGGACACCATGTTACTGCCTTGACAAATTTTAAAACAAAGGAACCTCATGACAATTACACGGAAATAATAATTGACCCAAAGTTTGATATTCCTCATTACTGTAAGTATTACTTAACACTATTAAACATTTTTATAAATATATTCTATACACCTGAAGTTGCACCTATAATAACATAAAGCTAACTTTATGGATGGTCCAACGGTTAACGTGGGTACTTTCCTTTAAAAATTTTTTAAATTATTTAAATTCTATATTAAAAAGTATAAATAAAAAATAATGTTATAAGAAGTGATCGTATTCAAAAATGCATTGAACTCTACATATTATAATAATATTTTAGCCCTACCAGAGGGTTTTAACATATTAAATATTTTTAATTTTCTTTTGGTGAAATTTGTTTGTTGAATAATCCAAAGGAGTTTATATCTTCTCTTTCCTACTTCTTAAAATTATCCTACGATAATATTTGTGGTATTGGTATTATCAACTACTAAACTGGTTGGCTAGTGAATTTTCATACCATGAGTATCGTTCAAACAAATTCACCTGTTAGTCGTTTGTATTTGACAGTTCTAAGCGCGATCTACATATCATGCAAGTTTGAAGTGCAACGAACGATTTAAAAGCAGTTTTAAGTTTTCATTTTAATAAATTGTATTTTATGTAGGTATATGTTATGGCACACAGAAACCAGATGGACCGTTCTTCGTACAGCATATGGACTTTAAATATCACTTAAAAAATTATTACTTTATTTTCCAAATTTATTGTCGACGGTATACATAAATATGTACAAGTTCGTCTTGTTGAGAACTAAAGATATAGTTTTCTAGAGTTAGGGTGTTATTGATGGGGAAGTTAAGTATGTAGGTATATTACGTTACTTACGGGTGAAAAACATCGACTGAATTTTGCTCCGACTGGGAACTATTTACAGTTTTGTATGGGTATATAATTATAAAGTTTGGAATGTCTGGAAACTCAGCTATGTACACAGCTACATATAACATATGTATGTACATATTCTCGGTTTGTTTGTTTGTTTGGTTTCGATGAAACTTTTGCAATTATTTCTTCGTGATCTCGGAAGTAAAACAGACTATTTAGTTTCTCTTTAGAAAAGGTGTGCGAAAGTATAATTCATATTGGACTATACCGTCTGCGAGTATATGTAAGTAGATACCTGTTAATGTAACATGGGCCCATGCCTTTTTTTCCCTGATTCAAATCCAAAGGTATATCAAAAGGTTGCGATCGTTCGGGAATTTTCGACAGAATTCGCGTGAGTTCCGATGGAATGCATGAAAAACCTAAACTCCCGCGCGCACTATGATCTATAACAGCACGCAGGTTTGCCAGAATTTTTAAGAAAAAGTCGTCGATGATTGCTAGATTAGTAGTCCAAAGTCGCAAGTTTTTAAAGAAAAGAATCCCAATTTAGCGACAAAAGATTTTAATTTATTAAACCCGTTTACTTTTTTCGGTAAGATGGAAATAAAGTGCCGTTCATTGTAGTGCAGTATCGTCAGATTTAGAAGCAATTCATCTTAGCTAGGCAATACAGACATACAAAACTTTACTGCATATCCTCAGAAAAAATGATAGAAACTTTATGGATGTTTGCCCATTCCATGTATTTATTGTTTCAAAAATTTGCCAATATCTGTATCATCCTATTCATTTACGTTATCTAATTTATAGATATTTGAATTCAGGTTATTAAGCATCTCATTCGGAACATTAAAATTATCGCAGCACATTTCCTACGCATTACGTAACCTCCGTGCTTCGGCAGTTGCGGTGCTTCATACATCGGGGAGATAAAACGCGGGATATAAACCCGACTAGATAAGCACATTAAAGCCATCCTAATCTGCATGTTGACACAGTTTTTTTTAAATATGTATGTATACATCCGATTTAGTATATTTATTTTTAATTCCAGTTCCGAAGCGAGACATATTCGAAATGAAATTCAACAGTGACTTCCAAAACCTTTTTATGTGGTGGAAAGTAGGCGAATTGACATCAGAACATGCACTTAATGACTCAAAAGTGAAGAAATTAATACGCAGCAAATCTCATCATTTCGACTTAGTTATTTTGGAGCAATTCTTCCATGAAAGCTTTTTAATGTTTGGTCATAAATTTAAAGCACCAATTGTGACTATAGGTAAATATTGCATACGCTAATAATGATTGATAACAGCAAATGTGTATATGTGCCTAAATTCTTTAGGTACCTTTGGTTATGCTGATAATATTGATCATTCTATGGGCCTATTAACGCCCTGGTCGTTTGTGCCTCATATTGTTTCATCTTATTCTGATAATATGAATTTTATGCAAAGGAGCTACAATACATTTTTATCTTTATTTGATTTAACTGTGAGAAAATATTATTATTATCCACGAATGCAAAATATGGCGGAGAGACACTTTAAGTGTATTGTTACTGGTAAGAGCGTCATGCAGTGAGATCCAAGTTCATATAAAAACATTTTTACTTATTATATAAATTCCAGAACGAAATGAAGCTTTACCGCACGTACAAGATCTTGAAAAGAATATTTCCATGATATTCGTTAACAGCCACAGAAGTACTTCTGCTCCTAGACCTGGTATATCAGGCTTATTAAATGTTGGTGGAGTTCATATTAAGAAACCGAAAGCTCTTCCTAAGGATATTCAGGTAAGAGTGCAGCATAACGGGAATGAAAAATTCATTCGTATTTTTACAGAAATTCCTCGATGACGCAAATCAAGGTGCAATATACTTTAGTTTGGGGTCTTACATGAAAAGTATTGAAATGCCTCCAAAGAGCATTTCGATAATTTTGGAAACATTTGGGAAGTTAAAAGAAAGAGTGTTGTGGAAGTACGAAGATGAAAGTATTTCAAATTTACCTGAGAATGTAATGGTGAAAAAATGGTTACCGCAAAATGATGTATTAGCTCACACCAATTTGCGCTTATTCATAACTCATGGTGGCATCTTTGGAACTCAAGAAGGAATATTTCATGCCGTGCCTATGCTTTTCATGCCGCTGTTTGGAGATCAAGTAATATTATCTAAATATATTTTCCTTTTCTATTGTAATAAATTTGTTCTCTTCTTTCAGCATCGTAATAGCTTGAAATCGGTTCAACAGGGATATGCACTTTCAGTAGACTTCTCAAAATTGACAGTTGAAAGCTTTTATGATAAAATAAATTGTTTGCTGACCAATGTAACATTTAAGCATAGAATTAATGAACTCTCTGTTATTTTCAAAGATAATCCGATACATCCCTTAGATGAATCTATGTACTGGATAGAATACGTTATTAGGCATAATGGGGCAAAGCACTTGAAATCCGCAGCAGTAAATTTACATTGGTGGCAGTATATTTTGATAGATGTATTTAGCTTGTATTTATTGGCTTTCATATTAATTACTTATTTATTTTATAGAATATTCCTGTTTTTAAAAAATTTATTTAGTTTTGTTCGTAAAGAAAAATTGCTCTAAGGCATATTAAAAATTACATATAGCTTATTTTCATATTACAATAATGAAATACTGTTTATGTTTGAGGAATTCCAGAATTTGTTCAAAATGATGTAAAATATAAGATGTAAGATTTCTATGATGATCCATTCTTTATCACTTTTAAAGCTTATTGGTGCCTGTTTATTTTTCAAATAAGATATTACAGACATTATAGAATTACCGTATGTGGATGGCGCATTTTTACGTGTTCCAACCGAGCTAACAGTTAGAAATTAGGCTCAATCCAGCATACAATGAGAAATATAGTTTCGTATGCCGCACATATATATAAGAACAAACGACACATGATGAAACAAATTCTTTTTAACAGCTGAAGAATTTACGCTAGACAGACTCATTGTTTTTTTAGGCATATGCTGCAGATAACATATGTATGTAAATATATAGTAACTGTGTGCTGCCATACACTTTGTTGTTAACAACTGTCTTATTATGCAATTTAGTGTAAAAGAAATTATTGGGCCATTGATGGGCAGCACTAAGCATAACTTTGTACCAACGGTTTTTGTTAAATATATTCGCTAAAACAACATAAAAACATATAAAATTTTATGTGCTCCTTTCGAGAAGATACACATGTCTTCAAAGTCTAAGGTTAATTACATAAGCTTACTGTTTTAAATTATTATAACAAAAAGTGTCCGAAAAGTGGTCAATTGTTAGGGAAAATGACGGTAATGAGTGAAAAATTCCGTTCCGTGGAAGTTATTTTCGCTAGATGTTGCATGCATTAGCCGCTTCCAATAGATGCTAAAAGCTGACTGAGCCGAAAATCGGCGCAATAGCACTGACTATAATAGTCTTAAGGCTCTCTAAGATTTGTTGTCAAATTTCCCTAAGATTGGTTAGATGTAGATGTAGATTGTCATGAGGCGGGTAGATTCACCCTGCACTTAGACCAAAGGTCCATTGTACAAACCTCGAGAAGAGAGACTGTCATCTGAGTTAATCTCGGTGCCCTTGTTGAGCCGTTAGACGACCTGTTCTTCTAACAAAGCTCAAGATGGTGGGCAGCGTGAGTTTATGCAGTTCGCTAGGATCTACATGGTAGTATCCGAATAAAGCGGCTCTGGCGCTATTGTAGAACGGACACACGCACAGAAGGTGAGCGATAGTCTCGTCCTCCAACTCGCAACCGCAAAGCGGCGAGTCCGCTATTCGCATTGTATGAAGATGCCTGTTCAGCCTGCAATGGCCAGTAAAAATAGCTATTGCTAGGCTCAACTGGCATCTACTAAGGGTGAGTAGACGTCTGCTGAGGCCAGGGTCGCCCCGATGTAAGAACATCTTTGACTGTCTACAATCCATACTTGCGGACCACCTCTCATTGTGCTCAGAGCGGATCCAATCCTCCATTGAGCGACTGATGAGAGATGGTGCAACGCCCACGTAGGGTTCTGGTCCTATAAAGGAAGAGCAGGCCCCTTCTTTCGCCAGCCTGTCAGCAGTCTCATTGCCTGCAATGTTACAGTGGCCAGGGACCCAGATTATTGAGACTTTATTGGAAGTCGCAATGAGATCAAGCGAGTGACGACACTCACTGAGAAGCTTGGACGAAACTGTGTACGAGTCAAGTGCTTTAAGAGCAGCTTGGTTGTCAGAGAAAATAAAAATGTTTTTCCCACTCAGTTTCCTCTCCAGGATCTCTTGTGCACATATCAAGATGCCGAGTACTTCCGCCTGGAAAACGGAGACGAATCTGCCTAGCGAGCGAGAGATGCACAAATCTTCACTGAGGCCGTACACTCCGACTCCAGCCAGGCCCTCAGCGAGGGATCCGTCCGTGAACCACGCAGAGCCGGCGTCCGACACTGTGTTTTCGAGATAGTCCTCATCCCACTCCTCTCTGGAGGGAATAGATACAACATACTTTTTACGTAGGTTGAGACGGGGCGTTACATAATCCGAGATCATTTGGACGCACCTGTTAGTATGAAGCAGTTTGTCCCAGATCATGGAGTGCCCTACCAGCTGATGTTTGGGTCGCCAGAGATTACTTTGAACAAGGCGCTGGGCCGATTTCATCGCTACTTTATGCACGATGATATCGAGCGGAGCCAGGGAGAGAGCCAACTCCATCGCTGCAGTTGGTGAAGATCTCATTGCACCTGTGATGGGTAAGCAGGCCAGTCTTTGTACCGTAGAGAGTGTACTTTTGACGGTGCTTAGATTTGTCCAGCAGACCAGCGCCCCGTAACAGAGACTTGGTCTGATGACGGCAGTATACATCCAGTGGATGATTTTAGGACTAATGCTCCAGGTTCGACCGAACGCTCTTCTGCACTGCCAAAAGGTGGAGATGGCCCTTTGTATTTTGCAGTCCAGATGTAGCTTCCAGTCTAGCTTGATGTCCAGGATCACTCCTAGGTATTTTACGCTTTTTGCGTAGGTTATCTCTCTGTCGAATATGCACAGTTGCCTGAGACCCTCCAACCTCCTTCTGTTAGTGAAGAGCAGAGCAGAGGTCTTGTCAGCGTTAACTGACAAGTTCCTGTCCCTGCACCACCCTTCAACCGCCAGCAAGGCTTGCTGCTGGAGATCGCAGAGAGTGCTGAGAAACTTGCCTCTGCACAGTATCACTATGTCATCCGCATAAGCTACTGTGAAGTGGCCCTTACTGTCCAGTAACCTGATGAGGCCATCAACCACCAAGCACCACAGGAGGGGGGACAGAATACCACCTTGCGGGCAGCCCCTACCCACCCTCCTGACCGCTGTGTGGGAACCTACCTCAGTGGAGACAATTCTGCTTTGCAGCATATTAATTATCCACCTGGTTACAGTTTGGTTAACCCCATGCTCCTGCAAGGCGCCAGCCATAGCAGAAAAACTGGTGTTGTCAAAAGCTCCTTCGATGTCCAAAAAGACACCAAGGGCCGCTTCTTTATCATAAAAAGCTCTTTCAATGAAAGAGATTGAATGATGGAGGGCCGATTCAGTAGATTTCCCTCTCTGATAGGCGTGCTACACTGGATGCAACGGAAATTCCTTCAGATTGTTTGATCTAATGAATACGTCTAGCATCTTCTCCAACGATTTCAACAGAAAACTAGTTAGTGAAATCGGTCGGAATGATTTAGCTGCCTTATAGTTGCACTTGCCTGGTTTTGGTATGAAAATAACCCTGGAAAGGCGCCAACTATATGGCCATATGGGATGTACCCGAAAGCCAGGACCGCTCTGAGAATTATAATCAGATGATCCTGAATCAAGGAGAATGCCTCTTGGAGCATGGCCGGGGAGATTCCATCTCTACCCGGGCTCTTAAAAGGTGCGAAAGAGAAGACCGCCCAATTAAGAAGATCCCTGTCTATAATAGACCTGGCGACAGACCAATCCGAGTCGTCTGGATTGTGCTGGTCAGCCGTTATGTGATCTTCCTGTACTGGAACACAGCTAGGAAAGTGGGTCTCCAACAGATGGGATGCGACCGAAGGATCATCATCGATGAAATCACCACTGGGTAGCTGTATTGAACCCAGCTGAATGGTCTTATCCTTTTTGAGAATCTTGTGGATTCTCGTGGTGTCTCTCATCCCTTCAAGGTCTGAGCAGAATTTTTGCCAAGGGAGTGCCTTGGCCGATTTAACCTCATTCTTGTAGACCCTCTGTTTCTCGCGAAAGAGTTCCCATTCGGGTACAGAGTTGAGGTTTTTTGCTCGATTATGTTGCTTTCTTACTCCTTTTCGGAGCAACATTAACCTATGGTTCAACCAGGGGCATTTGCCCTTAGGACTGGGGGTGGACAGGGGGCATGCCTCTTCGAAGCTAGAGGTTATTGCCCTCTCTAAGACCCCGATCGACAGGTCCAGATCGCTGACGTTATTGATCTCAGGCAGCCATCCCTCCAGTGGCAAACCCAGAGCGGATCTGAAGAGGCCCCAGTTTGTTTTTCTGGGGTTCCTAAAACTGGGAGGAGCCGGACAGTCCGCCGAGATCGACAGCGAGATGGCTCTGTGATCGGAGGTTAATATGTCGTCCGTGACTCTCCAGTCAGATACGAAGTCGACTAGACTAATCGAACACATCGTTATGTCAATCGTCTCACGCCTGACGGAGTTCACGAAGGTTGGCCCAGTGCCGTTGTTGAGGACAGTCAGCTCAGTGGAGGCGATATAGTTGAAGAGCGACTGACCTCTACTGTTGACATTGGTACTTCCCCAGCAGGTATGGTGTGAGTTAGCGTCACACCCGATAACCAGCGGGAGATTTTTCCTACGGCAGAATTCCACGACCTCTGCGAGTTCAGAACTCGGCTCAGATTGGTTAAGTTTCTGTCGAATCCTAACGAATCTTAAGCTCAACTACAATCGTCTTAATGTATGTTTGACACTTGCAAAAAGTGACTCAGTGGTATAAAGAAACTAGTTGTGCACAATGTCCGCACATTTTATGAAGAGCCACCAACCAATTTGTACACAAACGTCACTTTTGTCAAGTTCCTTTAAGATTTGTACGCTCCGGACCGTACCTTTAAGACTTGCCGAAAGATTTCGAAAATATTTCGAAAGTTAACGAAAGATTGGATAAGACTTTTATAGTTGTCAGTGCACTTCATATGATCGTACAAAATCTTAAGCAGTCTTAAGATCTCGTAAGACTATTATAGTCAGGCCTATTGGCCCTAAGCACATCCCAGCTTAGCCATAATCTGCAGACGTGATTTAGAGATTGTTAGTCGGGTAAAGCCAGCCATCCGATATCAAGCCCCGCCTTTCTAACTTGCCTGTTAATGTGTCAACCTGCAGAGATTCTGTCGATTGTCCCTGCAAATTGCGAGTAAAATTGGAAAGTGAGTAGCCGGCTTAACTGGCAACGGCTGATTTTATTCATTTTAAAGATTTCTCCCACACCATTAGAGCTATTGATGTGCTTAAATATTGTTTGAAGCCTCCTTTCCGTAATATCCAAGAACTGTTTGGAAGCATTTTCCCAAATGTGAAACTTTTTTGTGTGAAAATGAAAGTTTTTAGTGGCGGTAGATCTGTCTGAATCAAATGAAAAAGTGTAACGCTTCCCTTTCTCCGGTAATCGTTCAAGGGATTGCCGTGAAAATCCATATTGGGGGGTTATCGTGGTCACTGATTCCAAATCTGTCATCAAAATTTCCAAATTCAAAAATAAATAATTTCTTTCTTAGAGTACGAAGTAATGAAATTTGATGAATAAATGAAGTATCATATTTAATTAATAGAGATTTTCTTCTATTAAAGTCCGTAAATTAATCATTTTCTGATTCTGAAATAATAAAAATGTCAACAAATGCAAAAGAGCAATGCCTAATCAACTATTTCTGGAATCCAATAAGTTTCACTTCTAAAGCGCGAGAGTCTCACGCAGATTTGTTTTTTTAATTCAACGGTTTTCATCTTTTTTCTAAGTGAAGGGACGAATTTTGGAAAAAATGCTACCAATACATTTAGTAATACGTCTAATTATTTTTAAACAACAATTAGTACCGAATGTGCTCAACACTGGTGTAAAAACTTCATGATCAATATTTTAGTTATAAAAAAAAACTTTGGGTTATGTTAGGTTGCCGTGGCTGCCCAAGATCACACAGACCACACTAGTCCCGTTGTGATACCACATAGCAAAGATTCCCTGTTAACCCGATTGAAAACAATTTAGCGTTCTTGACGAACCGTATGAGATCATGTTTGTCAGCGGACCTCAGTTCGGTCAGAACTTTGAAACGGAAAGTATCCAAGCGGCGGTTTCTACACAGTATCCATATAGCGAAGGCCGGATAGAGGAGCAGCTTCTGCAATAATCCTGTAAAGGAGCTCCAAGTCTTCTGGCATGACTACCCATGAAGTAATGAGGCAATGACGTGTGATCACAACCCAAAAGCCATCAGTTTATTGGTTCTGGCCTCTAAGGAACGTACCTCAGTGTAAATGAGATGTTACTACTGTCCTTGAAGAACTAATGACGTTCTCCTTGTACCCTGCGTTGAAGGGCAGTCGTAGTCGCGCACCGGGCCGCTAGGTATTTTTAATCTACCTCTGTCCCCGCCCTGAACTGAATGGTCGTGTTAATATTTTGCTTAGTATATTTATTTATTTATTACAAGCGCTACATCAAATTACTGATTACTACAATAAGTAAGTATGTACATACAGAAAATCACAAGCAGTAGCTCCAACTAAGCTGACTCTTTAACTATGGTGCTTCGAGTAGTTAAAGTCAATATTAGTGCAATTCTGATTAAAAAGAGGTGTAAGTCGGTGTTCATATAGCGCGAATATGGATGAATCACTCCAACTAAGGCCAGAAAGAGCAAAGCGAAAAAATCTCCGGCGAGCAGCCTCAACACGGTTAATGTGGACTGTATAAAAAAGAGACCAAACCGGGCTAGCATATTCTAAGATGTGACGAACGAATGTGCAGTAAAGGAGTTTCGTTATATGAGGATCATCAAATTAATTTGCCCATCTTTAAAAGAAACCCAAGGCAGCATTAGCCTTTGCAACGATTGTGTTATTGTGATAGAGATTGTGGTCCTCAAAGGACATGCAAGAATTAAGTAAAACTCCCAAATCTTTGGTTTTGTCAACTTGCTGTAATATGTTAGATACCATTAAGTGAATATGAAAAATGCAACGGCGACTTTTTACGAGAAAAGGACAGGAAAGTGCACTTACTAATATTAAGAGGTATAAAGTTTATATTTAGAACACCGTTTGTAGAAAGTGTCTAGGTCAGAATTTAAAAGTGCGCAGTCCCGCTCATTTGAAACCAGTTGGAAAATTTTGGCATCGTCAGAATAGCAGATAATTCTGGTCTCTCAAATTCAACGATACATCACTAATCTAAATAGTAAAGGGGAGAGGACCGAGATGGCCACCCTGAGGAACGCATGATTTATTTTTCATTTCGTCCGAAAGAACTTCGCGAAATTTCTTTCGCTGCGTATAATTGGTTAAGTGAGAATGAAGCCAGTTGACAAAAACAGTCGGGAAACCGAGAACGCATAACTTGTGAATGATAATTTTATGACTGACTAGCTTGCCCGGACCCAGCGTTTCCCGGGATACTATTAAATTTGTATTCCTTAATTTTACAGCGCCTCCCTACTGCACCACCGCCTCTCCTATGTGACCCAGCGTTTTCCTATTTGCGTTTTGCACATGTTTTAGATATTTTCCAACAGTATTATTAAATTTAGTTTTCTTCATTTTACACCCCTCCTTATTGCACCCCCTCTTCTATATCTCCCAGCGGGGTGGGGGTGGTCTCATATTTGGAAATTTGAATAGCAGATTCGAAATCAGTGATCCCGGAAATTCCCTAGTGCGGATTTTCAGGGAAATCCCTTGAAGTTTAACTTTTCGGTCGCCATATTGGATCCGACATCTTGAATTCCAAAATTTTGAATGCAAGCTCGAGATCTGCGACCCCGAAAACCTCGAATTGCCTTTTTCATAAAGATTCCTTGAAATTGGAAAATTCGCTTCCTATACAAAACGGAAATTTCGATTTTTTCGATTTCCCGGCTTTTCCTTTGGGGTTTCCCGATTTTTTTTTTTTACCGAAATTAAAGCGAGATTTGCCGCACAGCAATTCATTTTTATATATGTATATAGATTTTATCGAATGCTTTCTTAAAATCTGTAAAAATGCTGTCCACTTGCATTCCAGTATACAGCAGATGTACAGAATTTAGGCAATTCCAAAGGTTGGTAGTGGTGGATTTACATTTGACAAAGCCGCGTTGGAAAGAAAGAAAGAAAGAAAGGTTTGCAATGAAAGGATAAAAAGTCACGAACTTAAGCTTCCAAGATTTTTGCAAAACATTACAAGTTAGCGATAGGTGGGTAGTTTGAGATGTCATACTTATTGCCTTTGTTGTGAAAGGGAACTATTACAGAAGGCTCCCACTGTTTCGGAAAGACGAATTAAATGAATTAAAGGTAAATTAAATAATTAACATAGAGCAGAAACAATTGACAAATTACAACGTTTCACGAAAGTAGCAGGGATACCATTAGGACCGCGCGAAAAACTATCAGCCAAATTACAAATATAATTAGAGATTGACTCGTCGTCAAATGTAAGGTGCTTAGTCTGAAGGGAAGTTAGCGGAAGTTTCGTCAAATGGGAAAAGTCGTCAGTATTAAAATCTAAGTAGTTATCACAGAAAGCGGCTTTCAAGAAGTCACCAAAGAGATTGGCAATATCAAGCGGATCAGCCTTGAATGTGTCACTAAATTTCAACGATGATGATTCGAATTTCCGAATAACGCTTCGAGTTAACGAACTTCCAGAATTGTTAGGGCTCATTCCGTAGGGCTGCTTTCATTTTCAGTAGGTACTCGTTGTAAGAGCATTCCATATCAGAGATAAATTGAGTACACAGAACGTAATAGGCAATAAAATCGACATCGGTTCTCGGGGACCAAAACTTCCTCTACCTTACTTTTTAAGTTCTTGAGGTGCCTTAATAGTCCAGGGAAATAAGCATTTGTTCGGGACACTGAATCATCCAGCAAACCAATACGATTTTCGCGTAGTACTAACCTATAGCAATAATACCTATACATTTGCCACTCCTGGTTAGCCGGCGTTTTCGAGTAATAAACAATTAAAAGTGCACAAAGTGAAATTTTAGCACATTTTAACTTACCAGATCTAAATAAATAGTTTTAACGGCAATTTATTGCAATCATCTTGTAGGTAATGCAAAAACCGACAACTTGGCCGAAATCGATTTGGAAAATGTCAATTTGTTGCATAGATAATTGCCAATTTACAATGAAAATAGCTAAATATTCAATTAACAATAACTATTGTAAAAATATATTTGGAAACTTGATTCCTCGTAAATATGAAGCTTTTGTGGTGCCGAATAAGTGTTAAAAATTTGAAACCGATTCTTTGGATAGTTTTTGCAAAATTCAATTTGTTTATCCGGAAGACTGTTTTTTTTGCAACACCACTCTACGCACATTTCAAAAAAATTTTCGGTTTTGTCAGTGTGATATTAAAGGGAAAGACTTATGTTTTCAAAATATTTCATTAGATGTACAAAAAAATAATTTTTTTTGTTGCAAATTGATTTTACAAAATTGCAGTCATTTTTACCATATAAATAAATGGAATAGCTTTTTTCCTTGAACATATGGTATATATATTTTTGATGTTTTATTTTTAATTTGAGGTAGCTTCTCGAACACATTACAAATATGCTATTTGTTTATGAATCTAGACATAAATAAACAACGAATTTTGTTTATACAATTAACAAAAATTTTTTTTTTTACGAATCAATTTTTTTTGTTTTTTTGGTTGACAACCACATAATAACTATTTTCAACTTTTATTGATAATAGTTTGTTGATAAAAATCATATTTTTTAAAATTATTCGTTAAATCACAAAATAAATCATATAAATATTTTATTACTAAGATAAAATGTCATTTATTAAAGTAAGCGATAAATTGTATGCAGATGGAGAATCAGAAAACCCGACGGTAACGGGTAAGGGTTGGCTGCCGTCCGTCGGTCGCTAGTCGGACCGTTCGTTCATACAACAGAATAGCACTCGACTGTGGCCGGAACTTAATGTGACTAAGAGCGGATTCTTTGAATGGTGAATGTCCTAATCCTAAGCGGATTATACACCAACACTGATAGGTTAATAGATGACTTTATGACTTTTATGACTTTCTTCACTTTTTATATTCTCTGCACGCTAGAACATCTCTCTGCGAACTAACTTAGTCGGCCCGACATCCCCTTAAATTTTCCAAAGTATCCTGGCTGACTCGCCAGGATCATATCATGCTTGTTCCGGCATAGCAGTGAGTCAAGGATAATCCAGAATCAGGTTTCTTCTCTAATACTGAAATTTAAATCTTTTAATATTTTAGGCACACCTGTAACAATACCTTACGCTCTTAACGCTGCCTCTCTTAGCCCGCCAAAATGTGATGCTGAGGGGGGCATGAAATGCCATATTGTATGCTCCATTGTTTTATTAATTTGTATGATACCGTTCTTTATTGCCTTGGCAGCATTCTGCATTAAGGTGACCTTCTCCTAACTGAATTAAAAAAAAAAGCAAAAGTATGGGATTTTTTTACAAGAAAACAAAACAACATATGACCTTGAATCTTTTTTTGTTTGGAAGTCTTAAATAAAATCTAGAAATTGTTTTTTTATTTTTTCATTTTTCGATCACCCGTCGCCGCGCCGCCAGAGGGCGCCAAAAAAATCGGCCTTTTTCCGTAATTCCATGAATGCGGCTCGCCAAATCATCTGAAACAGAAAAATCAAAAAAATACTTAAATTAGACATAAAAATCTATAGATCTAACTAGGATCTAACCAATCGGTCGATTAGAAAAAAAATGGCAGCCATTTGAAGTCAAAAAGCGAGAATTTTTCGGAATTTTTTTTACAAAAAGTGCTGTAAAAAAAACTACTTAGTTTTTTGTGCACAATTGAATTCTGAACAAAATGAATCAAGGTTTATGGAAATCGGTGGAGCGGTTCAAGAGATATCGTGGAATTACGATTGAAAAAATGAAGTCGAGAAAAATGCGTTTAAAGAAAAGAAGAGTGTTTGAGTGCAATATTTCGCACAATACCGGGGAAATGAGCAGACTTACAGTATTAATTCGATTCCTGGTCCATACAGGAGTCCTTCCACCTCCACGATCTTGGACTGGAGGTCCTGATCTTCCTTTTTTTTTGAAGATCCGCCCTTGCTTCGTCCATTCGCTGCTCTCGCGCGTCGACTGATTTAGACGCGCTTTATCAACTCTGTTGCAGTGCTGAACGGCAATGTTTCCAACTCTGACATTCATGCACTTCAGGATGAGTAACATAGATTTCACCCCATCGATCGTTGTAGACGGTGGCTGTGATCCATGCAGCTAATTCCAGAATGTCCTTGCCGGTGTACAAATGTTTTGGCACCAGCTGCCACACACAGGAGTTGAAGCACTGGTTGTTATTTAGGTTATTTTTTCCCAGGCATCTTTCCAGCAGTTTTTTTATCGGAAAGGGAGGTTTACACGTCCTTGACGATAGGCTGAACGGCTGGATCCAGGGGTGGGGGGGTGCTCATGTGGCTCTCCAGCTACGGTGTTTTGCACATACTTGCACCATTCGTAGCGGCAGAATTCGTGTTGCGGATTTTCATCTGCCGAAATTTTGTGATGAAATCCTGCCCAGATTTCGTTGTACTGTCATCCTACGAATCAGGATGCCGTTGAATGGCCAACGCGTAGTATGTTGACATCTCTCGGATGAATATGTCTGCAAAATTTTTAACTGGATCTTTTGGCTCTTCAGTGGCATTTTTCGTAGATTTTTTCGGTGCAGGTTTTGCGGGTGCATTTTTTGTGCCTTTTTTTAGCGAGAACGGTTGTTTTAGCGACGTTTTTTGGACAATTTCTTTACCAGTCTGCTTTGAATTTGATGGCTCAGGAGTCGAGGTGGTCTCCTGTTAATTGGTTCTTTCGGTAGCAGATTTCTTGGCAGCTTCCTCACCGCCTTTTTTCAGCATCTTTGAGCAACTTTTTTTCCATCGTCACCTTCTTTTTCGCCTCTTTCAGTCGCTTGTACATCCTCTTTCAAACGTGCAATACACATTCGAGTTTGTGAACTGGGAAATCGTCGCCATAAACATTCTTTTCAGCTAGGTTCGAGTAGGTTTTGCTGTCGCCATCGCCGATGTATTCGATGTAACGCACATGATGTAGGTCGAACGATCTCTCCAACATTTCGATGACTCCATCCACTTCCATCTTGCCAGCACTTCCGGAATGATTAGATGAACATTCAGGAGCGTGTTCATGGTACTACACCTGGAAATCTTCTTTGCTCAATTTTTTCACCATTCTCTTGCAAGCCATACAAAAACTGCTCTTCACAATAAGATCAATAACTTTTCCACTGTGTTTTCCTATGTGAGTGATTACGCCAAGTAGCGAAGAATACCCTCTTTTGGACCAAGTTCCATCTCCAGAAACCGAAATTGAATCCTCCGCTTTACCAAGTTTCAGGTTTTCCTCCTGTTCTTTTTCGGCAGCTCTGTGTATGGACATGCTCAAGTCTACAAGGTCCGGCAAAGTCAACCCCTGTATTCTCGAAAGAACGTGTTTGATTTAGTCTAGCTGAGGGTGGGTCTCCCATTAATTGAGATGATTGTTGACTCCACAATCGTACCTATTTTGTACATTTTGATATCCTAGATTTGACCGCCGCTAAACCGTTTATAACCCAGAATTGATTAAGAATGGTGTTCAGTGTAAGCTGTGCTCCTCCATGTGGGGTTTCCATATGATACTTGTCAATGATTATCTTTGTTATATGGTGGCCTTTCGGAAAAATCATAGGATGTTAAGCATTCGGAGATAGTTGCGAATGTAGTAGTCTTCCGTTTACTCTGCTTGTATCGTCTTTATCGAGAAAAGCATTTAATTTGATTAAATTGCCACTTTTGTTTTGTTTTCCCATCTTTAGTTATTTATACTCCTCCGAGGAAACTTCCCGTTGTACTGGCCGTTCTATAAATTTACCACCGCCAAGCACCGATATTAATTCCCCTTTGAGGAGACCTAGCTAGGTTCAAAATCTCGGCACCTGTTAGCAAATAGTCTACGTAGAAATCGCTTAGAGTTGCACGGGATCCATTGGGATATTTATCACTATTATCGAGAGCGTGCTGTTGTAACGTTTTGATTGCAAGATATGGTGCTAAGGTTGTGCCAAAGGTCACCGTATTCAATTCGTATGCCTCGATAGACTCCAATTTGTTGTCTCCAGATGAGATGATGATGACATTTCTTATACAGTGGGTCAATTTGTATCATTCGATACATTTTCTCGATGTCGGTCGTCACAGCAAATTTGTGTTTTCGCCACTTCAAAAGTGTGGAGCATAATTTCTACAAATTACAACGTAGGTCCAGTCATCATTTGTTCATTTAGGCTCAAGCCGTTTGTTGTTTTCATCGACGCATCAAAGACAACTCTGAGCTTAGTTGCTGTGCTTTCTTTGAAGTTTGCGTGATGTGGCATGGAATAACGTTCTGGTTCTTAATGACTATGGTCATGTGCCCCAATTTAATGTATTCATTTATACATTTTGCGTACTTCTTATGCATTTCCGGATGTTTCGAAAATTTGTTTGTCCAGTTGAAGATATCTCATTATATGTAGTCTGTGGCTTAGATTCTGCTAGGCTTGCAGGATTATTGTGAAAGGGTAACTTCACCTGATATTTGCCACCAGGTATTCGAGTGTGTGTTGCCTTGTACTGTTTTTCACAGGTTTCTTCCTCGTTAATGAATTTTGTTTTCTTTGAGATTTCTTCGATTTCCCAAAATTTGCGCACTTACTGCTAGTGCTGAAATGTGTCTCCAGTCCTTGCATTTGTGTCACTTGGTATTTCGCCAAATATGATCCATCCTAGAAGGGTGTTATGCGCAACTGGGACTATGTCTTTTCCTTTCCGGAGACCGTAGCACAATAATCTCGAAAATATGTTCAATCCTGTCAGCATGTCTATTTTTCCAGCTTGTAAAAAATTTGAGGCGGCCAATTGTAGGCCCTGAATGTGTGACCAACCTATTTGACTCGTATGCTTAGGAGGAAATACGCTTTTAATTTTCTTGATATAATATGCATTAATAGGAATCGAAACTGTTCGATGGATATTGCATCTTAAATGCAATGATACGTCCTTAGTGGTAAAAGCTACCTTAGTGGAGCTCAGCCAGGTTACTTGGAGAAATGTGGGCTTGCCATTTAGTTGTCAGATATGACACACTTCTTCAGAAATGAAAGAACTTTGTGACCCTAAGTCGATGAGAGCACGAAGAGGAGTTCAAACTCCACAGTGATTCTCTGCGTTTTCTCGGTTGCCAATGGAGATGCTATTGTATTTTTGTTATAATGTCAGTTTGTAGTTCCTGTCTGATACTGTGTCTGTGTTCAACCGCATTGCTGGGTCTTACCCAATTATTTAGTACAGTACCTACGATGACGTTGATTGCATTTATAGAAAATGTTTTTACTAACGCAGGCTTGTTTAGTATGTGTGATCAAACAGTTAACGCAGAGGGCAGAGGGTTTTCCTCTGCATACCCAGCGGGAAAAGAAGCGCTCAAAGATGCAAACTGAAGCAACTCCTGGGTAGCATGTAGTGATTCCCTTTCCGTTGGACACTCCATGTCTTTTTAACATTATATGTCCGCAGGAGGAAGCAGTAAAAAAGCTTTTTTTACTGCTCCCAGCTTGCTGCTTTGGAATGCAAGTGGAATCAGGTTCATACCTGCTCCCAGGTTGTTCAACTTACTGAACATTTTGTTCAAGTTACCTTCTCTTTGATGAACACAAAACTGATTTTATTATAAAAAACACGCAAAAACGCCACAAAAACACAATAGAACACAAAGAAACGCACCTTACTGCACAAAAGATAAAACAGGAATGAGCAAGATTTCGCTTTGTTTTCCTTATGAGTCATGACTTGAAAAGAAAGGGAGAAGGTTCGGTCCCAGCGATCAATTGGGTTGATGCCTACCTGCATTCCCCGGAATCAACAGGGAAGCAACTTATTTTTCGCTCGCAAAAAGCTCAGTTAGGTGATGCCTGCCTGCATTCCCCGGAATCAACAGGGAAGCAACATATTTTTCTCTCATAAAATTTGCTGATTCCAAACCTGCTTCCCTAGGAATGCCTGACTAAATTTCCCGCTGGGTAGCTTTGCTTTTCACCGAAACTCCTTTGCTTGCATTTATCACATTTATATACATACGTATGTATGTAGCTGGTGCGTTCCCGTAGCACAGGAAGCATGTGCGCATTGTTTTGCATGTGTTTAAAACTCCCTTTTAAATTGGTCCACATACGGCGTCACTGTCCCTTTGCTTCACCTGCGGAAAGGAAGGAGAGCTTTCGTGCGCATCATCTCATCACTGTCCCTTTGCTTCACCGGCGGAAAGGAAGGAGAACTTTCGTGCGAATCCTCTGTGAGCTATCATCACTGCCATTTCTCTTGGTCCAGAAACGGAGGAGATAACACAAGAGAGCTGATCAGCAGCCGATGTGAGGATCGATAGCGATCGACGAGCACTTGCTCCGTGCCCATCAAGTTGTTCAATTGCTGCTAACTTGAATATATTGAAATTAAAATTGTGTAGTGCTCCTTTCACCAAATTTTTATTTATTTTTTTTGGTGCCCAAGTTTTCCCAAACAGCATGTTTTCATTCCATGTAGTTGAAAACAATGAAAACAAATGCCGTAGTTTGTAGTGTCTGTCGTCTATCGTGTAATCTCTTCTGAACAAATTTTCTACTTTGCCTTATTGAATGGTTCGCTTTAAAAGGCACGCATTCGTTTGTGTTGCTAATGTGTTAATTTGTTGTGTTTTTCTGGATTATCTGAGCAGGTTTTGGTAATTTTGCTTCAGACATGGCTTCTAATGTGCGATATCGAGCCTCCAGAAAAGTGTATAATTCATGTAGAGATTAACTTTATATATTTATTTATTTAATATCAACAGGTAGCTAACCATCTGACATTTACAAATAGTAAAGAATAAAAAATAAAAGATTTTTTTCGATATAGCTAGGAATCAACATCACAAAATTAATAAAATCAAATGTATCATTAGTCAGTTATTCATCAGGGATTTTTTAATAACACTTCTACTCAAGTTGAAATCAATTACCTCAGAATTATCGTTATAAATTCTAGCAGTAGCAGATAGAGGTTCATAAAATCCATATTCTGTTCTATGATAATTCGGGTAAATAAAATTGTGAGCTCTTGTTGAGCAGGAACGTCTATTATCATGGGATGGATATCAGTCGTTTCCGTGTCTCTTCGGGCAGTTTTTGTATAGTTATGAGGATGATTATTGCATTCCAATGCGTAAAATCTATATTAAGGGCCTCCAGTTTATTGAATTCTTTCTTAGTAGTGTCAAAAAGATACCCTTCATTGACCTCTCGTTCTCATGCTTTATGACTGGTTGATTAACCAGTTGTTTTAGATGTGAAAAGACCTGCACCCGTTTGTTACTGTATATTTTCACTACTCTTTCCCAGGCACATTTGTAGTTCACTCCTACTATATCGAACTGTTGTAGGATTTTAGATAATGTAACTTTTGTACTTGTGGAACACGCTGATCTGAACGTATGAGTGATACAAAGAAATCGTGAAATGATCTCCAGTTAGCGTATCTTCCATTGAATGTAAGAAGGTCTATGCGGGGAAGTTTAACTTCGGCCCGTTTTATAGACTGTATGTTTTAAACAACTGGATTCAGTTTTTCCACACTACTTTAATTTATCCAGTAATTTTTTGTAAGTCAACGTTTTGCCACAGTAAATGCTAACCCACGTCATAGCCTTAAGCCCTTTTGTTAGTCTCACGAAGAATTTTTACAGGTAGGTACATTGGAACAATTTTTTTTAACAATTTGGAATTAATTTGAGAAGTGTTAAATAATATTAATAGAAACTATAACTGTTGCTCTATAATTTAAAGGCGCAAATATTGTAAACATGTAATCAGAACAATTTATTAACAAAAATTTTTTTAAAAAGAGCCTGCTGTTCAAAGTTACCCATGTGGGGGAAGGTTTGAACATACCTTGGGCAGTTTTGAAAAATAAGTACATATGAAGGAATGTAGATGTATTTTTCGTATTCATATATTTATTTGGCACGCTACATAACAATATGACAATACTTTATAAAAATATGTTACTTAACAAAAATGTATAATATTTTCTGCTTAATGTTTGGCCGAATATCCTCAGAACTTTATAAAAACTAGAAATGAGCAAATCTAAATACCAAACATATAAATTTTGGCAATAGAGAAACTTTCATCCAATATTTTAATAATCGTTTTTATGTATCCTGTAATCTATGTTCAAAACCACCCCCTTCGATTTGTTCAAAGCTACCCCATATGTATCAAAACATTTGAAACGAGCAGAAGTAATATGCTTATTATCTGGCTATAGACGTATAAATTCCACGTAATTACAATTTACTTACACGTCAGAGAAGAAAATTTCGGCAGAGTGCTTTTAAATCAAAGAATGTTCAGAAGTTAGATTTCGTGTGACACAATGAACAATTGATTTTTTACAGTTGACACTTAATTTAGTGTCGCAACTTGGAAACACAATTCCTGTCGTAATTACATCGATATTTTTAAAAATTTTTTAATGTTCAAAACATTACCATTGCATTGTACCTCTGGTCAAAACTACACCCTCTACCCTAAGTATAAAATTTTATAAATATAATAGAAACTTCATCCCGCAATTTTTTCCGTACTAAACTAAGGCAATCTAGATTGGTCTACCCCTTACAGTATCAAAAAAAAATTGTTTATTATACTATTATAAAGTTTTAAAGTGCAGTGTTTTAGACTACAGGCCCGTGGCAAAAATTGATGGGTCATGTGAACCACCAGAAGACCTATGTAGAATGATATAAGGGCATAAAATAATAAGATTCAGCACTATGCCGTCACTTGTAAGCTGTCCATCTGAGTGCAGAAGAGAACTCAAAAGCACAAGTAGAGTGGTATATTTTGGTCATGTATTTTTGTACGGCATTCTTACCATCAATAGATCCATGAAAAATATTGAGAAAACGCGCAGTGCCGTACAAAAGTAGTGCGCAACAAAGTCGGAAAATTTTTTGATTTTCCGGAGATTTTTAGGGTAAATTTAGTCTTTCGATTGTGTACGGCATCGGTTCCATACAGTTTCAATACCTCTTCTAATCCATAATTCCGCAACGCTGTACAAAAAATCATGCGACAAGGGCGAAAAATCGAGGGATGCAACCCCCTCCTTTTCCGTGGTCCGGGGGGTGATTCGACACAACATAAAATTTATTTATTTTGAAAGTATTTTATGCATAGATAACATTTTCTCACATGCCGTACATTTTTGTTGGTCCAAAGGTCAGTAGGAGGGAGAAAACTCCAGAAAAATCCATGTACCGAAATGTACTTTAGGGTGATTTTTGGTACGATATTTTTGTTAATCTAAGGCGTATTTTGAAATGAATAGATGTGAATTTTTTTGTTTTTGAAGCTAACATATGAATTAACAAATCTACTTAACATTGGATCAAGCGAAGAAGCGGAGGAAGTTACAGGTAAACAAATTCATCCTTGCGTTTTCTCAATTTGTACGTAAGACTTTGATTATGAACACATATTCATGTTTCAGAAAATGATGGAGAAGAAAATTCTGACGTCGATGAGGACGTTGATTCCGATGACAACTCAGAGGCTGATTTAGATAATGAATAATAATTTTAAATGTCATTAAACATACATCGAATTTTTCTATAAAATTGTAGTACTTTTTATTTACACGATTAAACAAATTATATCAATGTTTGAAATATATATTACGTCAAAATATATACAAAACTGTTGTTACTCACATTGACAGTTTTCAATTCTTGAATATAATATACACACCGTTTCACTTCAGATAGACGGCATAACGATTAATGCATATTATCAATTGTTCTCTTCAAAAATATATGAATGCCGTATAGTATCAGATGACCATAAAGTACCCCTGAAATGGTAGTGTTATTTTCATCAGCCTGAGCGTATGGTTTGCATTAAAATGTACGGCATCATTTTAATCTGAATTATTAACCTGAATACTATTTAAAAGCATGATAATATGTAGAAAATTGCAATATTTCATTAATTTATGGTTATTGAAACTTTTGAAATAATTTTGAATATTTCATTTTTTTAATTTCTCTATAATTTTCTTTAGAACAGTTTCTTTTGAACGGCAATATTATATAACAATTGTACTTAACAATATCATGTTGAAAAAAAAGTTGCCGTACAGGATCAAATGACCTTCCAGCTTTATAAATCAAGTATACGATGAAATTGGGATAATTATTGATATACATTTTTAATGAACAATAATTTTTTGACGGCATTAATTTTAATAGTACTTTTGAGTGCTAGATAATGTTTTGGAACCGATGCTGTACTTTTTCAAATCACCCCCCGGACCACGGAAAAGGAGGGGGTTGCATCCCTCGATTTTTCGCCCTTGTCGCATGATTTTTTGTACGGCGTTGCGGAATTATGGATTAGAAAAGGTATTGAAACTGTATGGAACCGATGCCGTACACAATCGAAAGACTAAATTTACCCTAAAAATCTCCGGAAAATCAAAAAATTTTCCGACTTTGTTGCGCACTACTTTTGTACGGCACTGCGCGTTTTCTCATTATTTTTCATGGATCTATTGATGGTAAGAATGCCGTACAAAAATACATGACCAAAATATACCACTCTACTTGTGCTTTTGAGTTCTCTTCTGCACTCAGATGGACAGCTTACAAGTGACGGCATAGTGCTGAATCTTATTATTTTATGCCCTTATATCATTCTACATAGGTCTTCTGGTGGTTCACATGACCCATCAATTTTTGCCACGGGCCTGTAGTCTATTTATGATTCCAAACGCAGTCATGGACACGCCCACACGGCTTATCATTTGTTGGGTGTTTTATCTTTTGTTCTAATTTTCAGTGGGAAATAATTTTTTAATCGGGAAATCTTACAATACGAAGCAATCTCAGTGAACACAGGCAAAAATGAGCGCTATTCTCTCTTCATAATTTTCTTATAATTCTCTATGAAATTGAAATGAAATAGATTGAATTAAATTACCGAGGTCCCGGTAAAGATGTTTACACATCAAAAAAATGTTTTCAATTTGTTGAAACTTGAACCTTTAAATATATCGAAACCAAAAATATATGACTTGGACCCTTTCATAATCACCGCCACGTATGTATGGTATATCTTTTTAGTAGTCCTTTTTTATACTTTTTCCATTTTTTTATAAGATTAGGTGTAAAACCCCCCCTTGAAGAAATCCTGCGCACTGCCCTGAGCTTACACAAGGGCTTACGCAAGCAAAGGTTTGAATCTTTACTTGCAAAGTGCTTTTCAGATTCTTCTTCTTTAAGTTTCTTGAACATCACAGTTCCCTATATGCTTTGGTGTATCTATGGTATGTAGTACTTGTTTTGGGGGAGTTTTAGATAACCGGATACCGAAGCACAATCTGCAATATTTATGATTGCAATAAATTGATGCTTTTATTATTATATGTTAAAATTCAAATTCTGATTTAGTTCAGTAGGGAAAAAGTTGGAGGGGGGGTTAATTTGGTCTCTATATAGATTATCGAGACTGAGATGCCAGATGCGTCCGCGGCGTGCGGACCCGTTACGACCAAATTCGGAACCCTGCCTCGTGCACTCATTTGCCTCGGCCTAGGCTAAGATACACATCTTAACTTGATGACGCCTTATTACGTTCTTCAGGATTGGCCAGAGGTGCTGGGACACCCGGTACATAAACATTTTTGCGGGCGCCTTTTTTGGGCCTAGGGAGCATGATTAAAACAATTTTAGTGAAATTGTTCTGGAAGTGGTGACACGCACTTGCAGAAATCCGTAATTCTGCAAAAGATTCTGCGAAATGACGTATATAGGTATCGGAATAGGTATGCTTGGAATGCGCCCAAAGCCGCTGGGAACCCACCGAATTAGATTCATGACTTATTTGACACCCACTTGACCGGTTCTTTCATATTTCTGCAGCACTCTTGCACTATTCGACAAAGCAGGATTTTGTTTGCAGATTAGATTAAAAATGCTGATGATATCATAAACGAAAGAGTTTCTTTGATTTTCTAATCAAAATATTTTTGGCTTAAAAATGTTATTAAGCGCATAATATTATGATAAAGTAAGCAAATTAGCAAGTGAGGTACCAATAGATTTGATGCAAGCTTTTATTGCAAACATGGCGATTTTCCAAGCCATTAATGAAAGGGTTCAAGGAAAACTTATGTGTAAATAAAACAGAAGTTAATGCACTTTTACATTCAAGAGTTTTCTCTGTATATTTACAAAAATATTCAACAGCTTTTCATTGTGTTGCTTATTCCCCTGGGGCGCAGTCCCGCGTGACTCCTTTCACATAAGAAAACTTTCTCTTGACATCGTGCAGTAGCCCAGCTCCCACCAGTCGCAGATCTAAAGTTGTTAATGTTTGGCAGAAAACAAGTTAAAATTCAGTTAGCTGTACAGCTTCGCCGTGTCGAGTCGCGGAAGTTTTAACGACTAAGTTACGGAACGGGTTTTATGTTTTCATTTTCGTTTTCTCCACACAAATAACGTTGCCGTAAGACAAAGCATAACTTTCTTTGAAGCAGATTGGTACGAAGTACCTATCGCTATTTTGCTTGAACATAAATTTACATGCTTTGATATAATGCTTAATTAGCTGATGGACTAAGCTTAAGTAAATGTTTTAACTATTAACAAACTACTCGTGTTTTTCACAATAAAAATGGCCTACTACAATAATTTGTCATTAAGCTTGTGGTGAGTAATAATTCGTTGAACTTGTTTTTAAAGTTTGCAGGAAGTGGAGTTTGAATTTGTTACATATGTGTATTATAAAACCATTCAAATGTCTCCCTTATTCATATTAACCTAAATAAGTGAACATTTTATCCAGCGAGTTTAATCGTGTTTAAAATGTTAGTAATGTTAATATTCTCTTGAGGTAGTACTGATGACAGTAGTGAAGCGATTTTCGGAAAATAGTTTTACTAAAATAAAAAAGTTGTATCATTGAAAAATTCCAATAGTTTTCATATTTCATGTTGTGACAAAAAAAAATGTATTATTCATGTTTCCATTTTAAAACAAAAATGAAACATGAGAAGTTGCTTTAACCTTCAAAGGAACTCTTTAACATTTTGACATTTTTAAATATCATAATACATGAATGTGAATAAAATGCGTGCTAAATCGTATTGCAAGCGTCGGATGTATATGTATTACATAAGTATCGTATCCTTAATCAAATTGTTTACGAGGAAAAGCAGAAGCAAGCTCAACAAATATTTGTATATGCTGTTGAAACTGATTATGTCATTTTTGGCGATCTTAAAATTTCTTATATACTGCTTTGTGGTCCACTACAATATTTGCAATATATAAACAGTTTTTTTTAACTTAAAACACACGTCGCATGGTTGTGAATGCTGTTAAAATTCAGAAAATCATATTTTTCTACGCACTACCTTTCAAAAACTAAATGCTTTTTGTCATAGCGATGGAAGTTTAAAAAATTCAAGAAAATATTGATGTGAAATAAAAAATAAATGCATATAACATAACAATATTAATATATGTACATATGTTTGCTGTTGCAGTTTACAAGTTTTCCCATTTTGAACTGATACCATGTGGTACTTTAAGTTTGTTTTTATTAAGACAATATTAGCATTTAAATTCGTTATGGCCTTTTTATTTGCAGTGAAAGTGTTAGTTCGCACTAAATGTATAAAATATTTTTGGACTTTCGGGGAAACCTAAGGTGAAAGCCTTTAATTTAAATATTAAGAAAGACCGCGTAAAATAAACAATCATGTCACCAAAGTGATGGTGTTATGAAAAAGAAACACTCACGCCTTCCTTCTTTTGCATTGTTGATGATATTAACTCGCTTCATCTTTTAGAAGGTTGCATGAATGAACTTGATCTTCAAAGAAGATGGTAGGAGAAGTGTAACAATAAAATCTTAGCTGCTCATCAGAAATCGTTATACTTTAACGTTTTAGGAGAAATTAATTTTCTACTAACAGGCCTGAGATTCTAAATGAATTTCAGGAAATTACGAATTACGAGCACGAAGATACATTTTTGCATAACATCAGTAGGTACGTGAAACTCATTTATTTCTTTGGTATCGCGCTCATTGGCAAAAAGAATGAATATTGAAAACTCACGCTTTAGGTTAGCAACTCACGAAGTATCGAGTAAATGCGCGAGCTTGCAATATGTCGGCTTTAACCGGAGCTTCCGAAGGCCAAGCCACATTTTTTTAAACATTGCTTCATCCGAATCATCTTTTACACTTTTGTTGTGGTTTATTTCGTTATAAGTTTAACTGAAAATGTGTTGCGTTTAAAGAAATTCCCGGTTTGGGCATCCGGGTTAGAATGATTTTTGACTCATTCTAAGCGTAAAACAATATAAAAATTTAAACGGGGTGAACTTTTGAGTTTAAATTTTCACTCACATAACATAGGTATCTAGTGAAACCTGTTCTTTAAATATCTACTGGATAATAAAACTTAAAAAAAAAATGTTTTGTTAGATACGGTGTGGTTGCTGAGAAAAAAAATCATTTGATATATAGCAGACTATCATTACAGATACACAAAAAGAGAAACCATTCTGAAAATATTTTTAAAAGTGAAGTTCCTTTTGAAAAACTATAAAATCAAACCTGTTTATAATTAATAGGTGAATGACCGCCCATTGTAAGAATGCGAGAAAAACATTTATACCAATATATGTGTTCACATCCCGCTCTCGACTTTTTTCAATTCTCTCTAAATATAAAAATATATTCGTCTGAGTTAAACAACTTTCCTATTAAATTTCAATTATTCATAATCTCCTATTCATATTCCACAGAAAAAGTTTGATCATAATTGACCCAAGTATGATTAATGTTATGTTTATACTTTGTGAACCGTCATAAATTTTGTGAATCACAAAACCTTAAATCACTTTCTATAATTGAGAGCTAAATTCTTTCAGGGATAAAAATTGGTGGTACAATTTCTCTTTTATCTCTGTAGGCACATCTACTGCAAGCTTAATGTATAGACTCCAAAGATGAAATTACATATTTAAAAATATGTCTTCAAATTAAAAGTATGTACTATCAGGATTTTTGTTATGGATTGTCGGGCCTCCAAATTTGTTTTTGCATTGCAACCACAAGAGCCCCGAAGTAACCGTGATGAGGGCCTACATGATGTTTTCTTTTGTTAAAGATAAATAATAATACAAGGTGCCCAGTGCCGAAGGATGCAATAAGGGAAGTCAAGAGAAGCAAGAATTTTTAATTATTTCTATTTCCTTTCAATTGACAAAAGTTGAAATTTTGCCAGTTATATTCAAATATACATATATGTATAGTATATGGCTCAAAATCACCAAGGTTGCGAATTTCAAGATTGGTTTTATGCCAAAAAAAATTTCAAGCTATAGTGATGACTCTTTATAATGTTGCGAAATTTGTATATTTAAATACCTTAAATTTTTCATTAATATTTTGGACTTGTTGTTGAAGATCCTACATTAGGACGCGTTCCCCAAATGTCTTTGTCTGCATTTATATTGATTTAATTTAAAATGCACTTCTTTAATAAGTTGTATTATTTGATGTACACACAAAACAGGTTAGTTGTAGTATTTTATTAATTATCTTTTCTCAATAAAGTCAAGATTAAGACATTAAATTGCTAGCAAAGCCAATTTTGCACCTTGGTGATTTTGAGCCATATGCGATCAAAAAATAAAGTGTCACACACCTATGTATTTTTCCATCAAAAGGATTAGATAGTGTTTGCCATACAACTACGGTTATTATAGCATGTTTATTTAAAAAAAAAAATTACTGAATTCAATATATAAATTGTATTTAGTCCAAAGTAATGAGTGCTTCCTCTAACTAAAATGCTAAACGAACTTTTACTAATAGTTTATAGGTGGTGCTCAAAGAGATGTCATCAGCCGCTCTCTATATGATATTTCCAAAGTATAACTATGGAATTCGTTTATACTTACACTTAGAAATTTGGCTGGAGCCACTCCTAACTATCCAGCGATTACTGAAATTTTCACTCAACCACTCCTTAACATGTCGGTTGTATGGATTTTATCATGATATACATACATATGTATGTTGGATAATTACGCTAGGCCTGGTTTCCAGAGGCATGCATTTGAGTAATACTGGAAGTAATCCAAAAGTTTTGGAGCAATAAAATGAATTGGTTTACGAGGATACCAGCCCATACATTTACGCTAAATCTGTAACACAAAGGCTTCAAGAGTTGCTTCTTGTCAGATGTGGGTTTCATTGAAGCCGGTGATAGTAGGGTAACGTGTTGCAAGAGTGCGGCACATAACTACTCCAAAAACATTAGCTTGAACACCTCTGAGTAAACGGTCCATTAACCCTGTTATGTGTACCGGCGAAAAAATCTGTAATTTTTGTTAAATAATTAGTAAACTAATCATTTTTATAAACAAATTAAATTCACCGTTTGGCAAAATATGTTTATAATACTCGTAGGTTATAATCAGACTAATTGTTGTCGTAGAGGTTTGAAAATGTGTGTACTTAGAGAAACACCCCGCTTTAGAATTAAAAGTCAATGCGTTTATTTGAAAAATATGCATTTTCATCCCTTAACATATTTGATTCGAAAGTAAATACTTTGTGTGCAAAGTGTCGGTTTGAAATTAAGTGTTATTTTGTGATTTAAAAGTAAACACTTCAATTGTAAACTGGCGTTTTTAAAATATAACAACAGTTGGAATGTTTTAAAAGTATCATTTTTGATTTAAAAGAATTTTTATAGCCGCGAGGCTATCTGTAGATCAATGGCTACAGCATTAGACTAAGGTTCTAGAAGTCCCAGGTTCAATTCCACATGATTCAAATGGTTTTCCTTTATAAAGAGTTAGCTTATAAGTTAAGTGTATCAGATATGGTAATGGAGCAATACGAGCGTGTGCACACTAGAAATCAGGCGTCCCGAATTCGAGTCTCATCGGAAACCACACATATACTTTACATTTAAACAAAATCTACTGAGATTTGCTTTCCCATGCAGAATTTTCCACAAATTCAAAATAAAATAGATTTAGAAATGCACAATTTATTAAAAATGCACGCTTTTATATCAGAAATATGTTTTCAATTTAAAAGTACCTACTCGTATTTCATTATCTTATTTAAACTTGATCGCTTTTAAATTAACTATATTCAAACTCAGTTGATTATTATATTTGAAAATGTTGGATTTAAATACGTTTTCACTTAATGTTTGAACATGTTTTTCTCTCAGTATAGGAGTATTGGCTCTTGAAAGTTTTTTTGTCAGCATTGTGCAGGAGTGCGCGCTTCATTTTTTAGAGGAGAGAGTTTAAAATAAATAAATAAGTGAACGAGTTTTACGTTTCGTTCAAATGTGCGAAAATTAAAATTAGGTTATTTTACTTGTAAAAATTGTGCATCGGATTGATAACCTTTCCACACATTTTGTAGTTAATTTTTATTAAAGAGTTATTAATATGAATTTACATAAACATTGAAATTCGGATATTCTTACTTTATTTTCCACCTTTTCGATGGTTTTTAAGAGGTCCGACGATGAGCATCCGACGTACTGCGCCCTCTTGTCCACACTGTATGTGCAAGAGTGCGCACTATGCTGGTTCTCTTATGTTTAAATTGTTTCTATAACTTTAAATTTATTGTTTGTTATTAGCACAGGTACCTAAAGGACTCCACACATTTTTTAAGGGAATTGGGTTTCGGACTAATTGGTTCTTTAGATTTGTTGTAGTTTACGTCATCCTGAATACAATTTTTCACAACTCCCAAAAATCTAATCTTAAAGATCTACACGCCATTCAAGTGGTTGGAATTTGTTGTGAAGCCGAGCCGAGTTATATGATCATTCTACATCCGAAGATACGCCGTAACAGCGCCCAGGCACCCCTACGGCATTTTAATGTGCTCACATTAAAGTTATGTTTGCGACATGTTCCAGTCTGTATGCTGATAGGCTCCCTTGTTTGCAGTCGTCTCCCGACTAGAAGCAATGAATGTTTGAGGTCGGGATTGTACAAAGTGGAAGTAGTTAAAATTGAATTCAGAGGAGTGTTCACAGAAAGATTGGCTAAAATAGTTGGCAAAGATATTAGCGATTTTTTTGGGGTCGAGGAAAAACCACTGGATTTTTTTTGATGATAATGAATTTGTAGAAATGAGGTCAAATTTCATCCGATTGAGATAGTTATGGTAAAGGGATTGCCTGCGTTCAGAGAACAGGGTGTAGGCTGAGAGATAAGAGCAATAGTCTGTATCAGGTCTGGACAAGTGATAGGCATGCCACAATTTGTTTCGTTTGTTGCGGAGAGATCGTAGTTTCTGTCATACCAGGGGGGATAAAGAGTTGGTTTTCCGTGGTTGAAAAGGAATTTGGTTTGAGCGCAGCGCAGCGCTGAAAGGGTTATGAAAAGTGATAAGGACACCACGACCGAAGGGGAGTGTATCGTCCGCGCAGCCGTTTTAGTCCGAAATCTAGTAAAGTAGGGTGGAAATAGTTCATTATTGCTTATACCGGCGGGGGTAGGTTAGTTTAGGAAAGGGCAAAGATGTCGTAGGGAAAGGTTTGGTAGTTTTGAAAAACTTCACTGATTTTTGTGCGAAGGTCTCTCAAGTTTTGGTAGTAGAGCGAAAGAAAATTACGGGTATGGTGAGAGGGGAGAGGGAGGTTATTGGTTGGTTAGGAACGATAGTATTTTCGGGAGTGATCACGGCAAGACCATGAGGGGCTGGTAAAATCGGGGAGAGCAATGGATTTAGTTGGCTACGGACGATAATAGAGTCATCGCGGCTTTCTTTAAGGTCGGAATTTCATCGGGAACTGACAGGTGGCAAAGGCGTTAAGATCGGCAAATACTTTTTTAGCTGGATTGTCGAATGCTTCATGGAACTTGAAGCAAAGCTGCCGTAGAGTAGAGTGGTCGGTGGGAACACCTTCTTGATAAACTGAGACTAGAACATTAGAACCGTCAATACAGGTGGAGTCTAATTTATCGTGGAGGTAAACTAAGAGTAAACGTAACATACATTGTCATAAATTCTGTGGTCACGTAGACGGGATAAAAGATAATGACCATCACTAGAGTCGGCAGATCGCATTGTAAGTTTCACGATAGGGGGAAGAAGGGGTCAATAAATGATGGCTTGTATATCTGTGCGGTAGTAGGGGGTGCATTATTGGGAGGGTTGACAGATGTTGAGGGGGGAGTACTGGGACCTAATGAAGGCAGATTGGTGAAGGTTTGTTCAGATGTGTAGTAAGCTACCGCAGGTGAAACGGAAGGAGAGGGAGTACATCCAGAAATGCTAGTAGAATTAAGGGTGCGCGATTTGGGAAACTTAGGGAATTTACCGCGGTACTAAAATTACAATTGGGAAAAATACTAGCTTTTCGCTGCCATTTCGAATTTTCTTGAGGGTTGAGGGACAAGAATTAAACAAAGTGTGGGGAGTAACGCTGGGTTGGGTTTTTCTTTGACTAGAAGTGACAGAAGTAGAACTAGATTTCAGTATCGTAGGGTTCGAATTATGGGAAAAAAGATTTCTTGTTTTGTATTTTCTTAGATCTAAAGTTACACTATTTCGCTGGGATGGAGACTTTGAAGCTGTATGGGTTCTCGCGTTTGCCGCGTGTAAGTTTTACGCTGTTAAGGATAGTCAGCGAACACAGAGTGCCATTTTCCTTCTGGAGTTATTGCCCCCCCCCCCAAACGCTGGTCGCAAAATCTATATGATCTGCTGTTGCTTCGGTACTATCAACGGTACGAATACATTTCAGAACTGCAAGTTTCGATTTATTGTTCATTAATAATAGATTTAATAAATTTTAGTGCACGGATTTGGAAAACCGGCCGATCGAGCGCAAATAAACAAAATCCAAATTAAGTTGTTAAACTCCTTTAATCAATCATAATCAAGGCAGTTGTCAAATGAGCTACCGTTGCCCACTGATGGTTGTTCTGTTTCAGCCTCCAGATTTACGAGGTGGTACTGCTGCTGTATGCTGTTCTATTCGGAACTTAAGACAGAGACATACTTATTTGGGAGTGAGCTTGCAAGTTGAAACAAATGTGTACTCTGCACTTTACGGCCACTCCACTACTCCACATCATATTGTGAAAGCATGAAGCTGCAAAAGCTTTCACAAATTTCTGTGATTGACATAAAATTTTAAATGGCCGTTGTTTTCCGTTTAGATAAAATTCTGGGTTGAGGTCATAGAAATATAAACTAAGTACAGAACGGCTGTATCGTGTATAAACACTGTAAATTAGCGACCACCTAAAGATAGCTATGCAGAGGAGTACAGCAACAGCGTGTATGAGGGAAGCTAAATAAGCATTATAGCTATCAGTGAATGGCAGCGTGTAAATAGATTATAAGAAGGGCAGGACATTATGGCAGGAACTTCGGAAAATGTTTGAATTGTAAGCCCCCTTCTGATTATGTCATCATATTTACGCCTCCACTGAGCGACCAGTACGAACACAGCCAATTCTAACACATCTGGGAATGTGGTCTGCGAAATCTGGCTTGCAGTCTTTCCGTGGTTCGTTTATATTTCCATGGTTGAAGTCGCATCCTGCAAATGCATGAATCATTGTAGCTTCGAGTTTGCCTCCATACGAATCGGAACTACGCCACTAATTTCTAAGAGCAAAATACATTGTAAATATTTGGAGCAATGCGTATATGGAAGATCCGACTGCACTAGAACCTGCAGATCATGGTTGAATAGATCAAAATAATGAATATGTATTCAAATGGTTTGATAATAATTCCCAACATGAGTGAAAGAAGTCTAGTTAAATTCTTCGTCGAGATGTTGAACATTATTTAATTCTCTTAACTAATTTTTCAAAATACTTATAGGATGCGCGCTGCACTCGCACCTCAAATCATGGTAGCGCTTATATTCATATATCGCTGGGATTGTTTAAACCTCAGTATTCACTTCTGTTATTAAGTTATAACATAATTACACATGTAAAGCGTGATTACGTAAAATGCTTCAACTATGTATTATATGGTATATTTCATCATTCTTCGATAATAAAAGAAAAAAACATGGGACGCGGCAGCAAAAGCAAAATTTTCACGCACAATGAAAAACAATGTATTTTGTCAATTAGCCCCAGTTTTAACTTCTGTAACTTTACTTAATATATTTTATTTATATAAACTTACAGTAACCAAATTGGCCGAACTATACCTTATAATTTTTTGTCGGTTCATGATTTATTACTTTAACCCTTCTAACCTAGCCTTCTGACAATATTTTTCCATTATTTATACAATTAAAATCTATCACAGTACAAATCTCAGAACTATACCTGATCATTTTTTTATAGTGAAAAATGAACGCATTTTTTTTTTAAACGTCTTAAGCACAATTCTCGACTATACTTGATCATTTCACTTTTGTGTAGCCAGATCTCCGTCTAATGTTCAATTCGATGGCCGAAGCTTTTGAAAGCACGAGATACCACTTCCCTGATGAACGTGGGTTGGCTTCCGCCATCAAATATAATTCGAACGAATAAGGTCTGGTGGTATCAAAGCACTGGGCATATGCGCAAGCACTTTGCAGCAAAACAGTAGGAAAATCTTTATTAAATGTTATACGTATCAGTTGCATAGCATTTTCAGCCACTTCACGATTGTGAACTCGGTTTCTCTACACTTTTTGAACCCGCACGCCGCGTGCTTGGCTCACACTTTGTTCAAGCATGCCGTCCATTGCAAATCGCGCACGATATTTTTACTTTGCAAAAGTTACACATATGGTTTGTATCAAAAACACCTTTGATATTTCGCAAACAACTACTATGAGCATAAGCTTGCCAAATCCCAGAACCGTGCGTCAAACGGTTTTGAAATCATGAAACCGGTTAAAGCATTTATTTCATTTCCTTTTTAACAGAATATTCAGAGGTTGATACTTCGTTTAATGAAGACAAAAGCTCTCCAACATGAATAGCGGATTTCCGCATACTTTCATTTTTATTGTGAGATACATTAATTAACTCGATTTGCAAGGATACCAGAGATCTCTGTTCGCTAAACCCTTTTAATGCTTTCTTTTAAATCTTCCCAACTACTAAAAGTTTGATATTTTACGAATCATACGCCTTTTTTTGTAAGGTTGTAGGAAGAAAATTTACAAAATTGAGTTTTTCCTCAATCTTTAGATCCTTTACGATTTCTGATGAAGTGCGATCATACTCGGGAATTACCTTCAAGCCTAGAAGCGGACATAGTGTTGTTGTCCTTACTAGAGGAACCTGTAGAATTACTTTATTCTACATTAAGCAATTTTTAAGAGTTGCTGGTGTCACGGGCATTGAATATGGCTCAGTTATCTTTGGAAAATTTACGCAGAGGGGTCAATAATATGCATTTATGTATTTTTTTTTGCACGCAAAATAAACTCTTCATCACGGGTTTCTGCCTGGACAACGTAGAGATGTTGGCCAAAGTTCGAGATCACGCAATCAGCACAGACCAGATGGTTGTGAATTTTGCAATATTAAAAAATTTGGATAACTCGACACATGGAGACGATCCATGTGCAGAGATGAACCGAGTTACAAACCTACAGACAAACCGAACTCTTTATGGGACCTGTGTATGCACCAATGAGAGCACTGCAGAAACCAAAGAATATCTATCAACAAGAAGGTACACTCTAATACGCCTGAAAATGCCTAACTAGTATGCAGTGTCTGGGAAACACATCCAGAAAAATTTCCCATTATCTAGCTAAAACAGAAAGCAACGAGTACCATCCTATTCCCGTAAGCAATTAAGAGAGAGAAACATAGCCGGCAAAGATTTCTCACATACAGCATGTACAGTAGACTGATTCAAAAAAACCTTTTTTTCACTTTTTCAGCGGGTCCCCCCCCAAAAAGTTATCTTGTGTCATTTTAATGACGTATGAAAAATTTCAGCGAATAAAATTAATATTTAGAGGTCGCTACCGTCGATTTTATATATATTTCCATGTAATTATCGAAATATCGATATTACAGATATGTCGCAGTAACTCGCTTGTTTTCCAACGAAACTTCGCAAAATTTTGCACAATATAAGCTACAATATAACCAAGTCGTTTCATGTTTAAACGGGTTTTAAATATGGCTTTGTTGTTGTTTTATTAATTTATTAATTAACAATTGTAAAATAGGGCACATTTCACAGGGCCACCTAAATTTTCAGATTTTTTGCTTTGATCGAGTTATTTCATGATATTTTAAGTAAGTAAGGGTGTAAAAAGTATCCCGCAAATAAATTTTTCACTATTTAAAAATTTTTTTTATTTTTTTCTCAAAGTAAAAAATTCATTTTTTAACTTTAATTCAATATTTATTAATTTTCTCATTTATTTTCATGAAAAATCATTATATTATAATGCTTATAGATTTATAATCAACATTTCATTATAAATATTACTTTACAGTCATATTTATGATATTAAATCCGCGCAAGGGTGCGTCGCGACTGTGCCATCTGTGTCTAGAAACATTGGCTGAATATAGCAATCAGAATGCTTCAAAACATCCAGTTTTTACCCCATTTTTTTTTAGCACTATCACACGAGAGCTGCTGAAATTTCTTTGTTCAGAATAATAATAGAATAATTTATAGCATCTCAACTGCTCTTCCTTCCAGGCTAGACTTAACTCTGGAGCCTTCTCGTCATTAGTCCACAGGAATTTGGTTGCTACTGTCTCGAGTTGAAGTCTAAAAGTTATTTAGGATGTCACGCTGCTGTCGAAAACGGGAAACTCAATGGTGCCGAGGTTTACTCCCAGAAGTGTTTCTGGATTTCTTATTTTCTTATATGTTAACATACTTCCCATACTTACTCATAGTACTCTCGCTTATTCAAGATTCCGGCATCAGTAAGGTATACTCGATAAGCCTTGCAGGGAGGATCTTCACTCCCAATAAGGTCAGGTGGGCCATCAACACCTTCAAACCTTACAAATCTCCTGGGGGGGACGACATCTTCCCAGCCCTACTTCAGTACGGCATAGATGAGCTACTCCCCTCCATACTCAAGACATTTAGAGCTAGTTACTCTTTGGGATACATTCCAAGAAAGGAAAGAGGCCTAGCACGCTTGCGAAGTCCTTTCGCCCCATAAGTCTCACATCATTTATGCTTAAAACCATGGAGAGGGTCTTACACCTACACCTTAATGAAGGTGTGCTGAAAAGATCACCTCTCCATGCAAAGCAATTTGCTTATCAAGCAAGGCAAGTCTACGGAAACTGCCATTCACACACTGGTCAAGGACCTTGAGAAAACTTTTCAAGTCAAGGAAATTGCCCTTTGTGCGTTTGCCGACATAGAAGGAGCATTTGACAATACCTCCTTCGAGGCAATCAAAGAAGCTGCTGTGGAAAGAGGTTTCGAACCTGCCACGGTAAAATGGATTGATTCCATGCTCAAGAGCAGGAGGATAACGGCGAATCTGGGGGAAAAATCGATAACGGTAATAGCCGCTATGGGCTGCCCGCAGGGAGGGGTGCTGTCACCACTACTGTGGTCGATCGTTGTCGACGATCTCCTAGTGGAGCTCACTCGCTCTGGCTTTAATGTTCAGGGCTATGCAGACGACATAGTTGTCACCGTCAGAGGCAAGTATGACCATACTGTCTCGACACTAATGCAAAAAGCCCTGTCCATGATTCGCGGTTGGTGCCTGAGACATCGTCTCAGCATCAATGCGAACAAAACTGTTCTGGTTCCGTTCACCAGGAGGAGGAAGCTAAACCTTACGGCTCCAACACTTGATGATACGGAACTCAGTTTCTCAAGTGAGGTTAAGTATCTAGGGGTAACCCTGGACAACAAACTCACCTGGAACCCACACCTGTCGAATGTGACTAAAAGAGCGATTACCTCACTCTACATTTGTCGCAGCTTCGCGGGTAAAACTTGGGGTCTGAAGCCGAAGATGGTGTTTTGGCTTTACATAACAATAATTAGACCCATGGTCACTTATGCATCTCTTGTATGGTGGCCAAAAATAAACCAAAAAAAGGCGGAAGTCGAGCTACAAAAGGTGCAAAGACTAGCCTGTTTGGGAATCACAGGCGCAATGAGTACCTGCCCAACTGCAGCCATCCAATTCCTTCTTAACCTTACACCACTACATCTTCAGGTTAAGAAGGATGCTCTCCTGGGAGCACTTAGGCTGCAAAGAACCATGGTCTTCAAACCAGGGGACCTGGTGGGACATCTCGCGATAATCGAGGAAATTCGATTAGAGGAGATGACCAAAATATCTGACGTGACCACAACCAAGCTGGACTTCACAAGGCCATTTAGCGTGGTAATCGAAACCCGTCAACAATGGCAAGCCAGTGAGGCGTCCCCACCGAAGGGATCGATGGTGTGGTATACGGACGGATCAAAAACAGATAAAGGGGTGGGAATTGGCGTGTATGGCCCAAGGTGCCGCATTTCAAAGGCACTAGGTAAAACCCCTACCATTTTTCAAGCTGAAATATTGGCCATATTAGAATGCGTCAATACCTGCATAAACAGAACCATTAATGGTTCTACTATCTTTATATTAACAGATAGTCAAGCCGCACTAAAGGCGCTCAAGTCCTTCAGTGTAGACTCAAAGCTGGTTTGGGAATGCCTGGAATCCCTGAAGCTTTTAGCAACCCACAACAGGGTTACCCTTATGTGGGTCCCAGGCCATGCAGGCTATACAGGAAATGAAATAGCCGATGGTTTGGCAAAACAAGGGGCGGAATCTGCCCTCACTGGTCCAGAACCTTTCTGTGGCGTGTCTAAATGCCACCTAAAGGGGGCCATAGAAAGCTGGGAGAAGAGGAGCCGACTCAGGTACTGGAATAACACCCCAGGATGCCGGCAATCAAAGACCTTCATGGGTGCACCGTATGAAAAGGTCGAGAAACTCCTCCACTTAAACAAACAGGAGCTCAGAACTATTACTGGGCTCTTCACTGGACACTGTTCCTTAAGGTACCACCTTAAAAAGATTAGGAAAGCTGACTCTGACACCTGTCGCTACTGTGCGGAAGCCCCAGAGACAGCGGTGCACATCCTTTGTCACTGTACAGCCCTAGCAAGGCTCCGACTAACTCATTTAGAGGATTCCTTTCCAACACCTGAACAGGTTTGGAAAACGACTCCCAATAAAATCCTAGGCCTCTATAAGAGGCTAAATTTGGGATAAAATATTGATGGGGATTCACAATAGATCCTAGTGGTCGCGGTGAACGATAGGCTTTTTCAAGCCTGAACGCCCCCTTTCAAACTAAACTAAACTAAGGTATACTCGATATACGTTTATTTGTTTTTTCCCGGTCGCTCATTGCAAATATATATGGTGTCTGGTTTTACACATTGAAGTTGTCGGAATAAAAATACAACATTTTGTAATTTTCATTTCATTTTTGAGATATCAATTTTACTCAAAACAAATCTGTTCTTTACAAAACATTTCACTCAACCCCACATGTGGTTTTTCTTGAATTAAAAACTTATTACAGTTAATAGTAGTACGTTAGAAATGTTAAATTAAAAAACCAATTGAGATTTTTAATATTTCGCAAAAGGTTTTCTACGTGCAAATTTATATATCCATTCTCTATGTCTTTGGAAAGACAAGCAGAGGGGTCATTCAATAAAAATTAAAAGTAAGTGTATTAATTACACGAATTTCGGTTAAAATGGAACCTGTATTTCACAAAATTTTATATTTAATAAAATTAAAGATTGATGGCATTCTTAGAAAGTACATTAAGAATCGTTGCGTTAATTAGATCAAAAGCTAAAATTAAAATAATAATGTGCATCTCGAATCTCTTAATCACTCTGTAACTCGAAAACGGTTGAGTTGCTGCCCTGCCATAAAATTTTTTGTTTGCCTAGGTGAGAGGTGAGATCTACCACCCCTCTCATTTCTGCATACGTTTTACGAAACACCTTGTATGTTTCGTTTGAGTTTATTGTTTTTATTTGTTTTAATATTCATATTTCGACCTCAGAGACATATTAAGTTTTATAAACATGTTTTTTTTCATTTGCAGTTTTTGTGTACTTACCACAATCATAATATCAGTATGTAGCAAAACAACGCCTGAAGATCTCTTAGGAATTGTAAACGCAGCTTTGATGAAGGAGAAATCAAATATGCTAATGCACAAATTTTGTAACGTTAGTGTGCAGCAAATTTGCCCCCCAAGCAAATATAGGATACTGACAGGCGAATGCAATAATGTAATTCATAGATCATGGGGGTCCCGCGGAGATATTTTCCTTCGATTGTTAAATCCGAGCTATGCTGATGGTATATTTTATATTTTTTATAATTAAATAAAACTCATTCCTAAAGAGGTGCACTTTATAGGGTTTAGTACTGCAAGAACATCTGTGGGATCTCAGACTCTTCCCAATCCAGATAGTATAGTTAAAGTGCTGCAAGATGAAAACACTGAAAACGTTACTCACCCTCATGTAACAGCAATTTTACCAGCTTGGGGACAGATGTTAATGTATGATATTATTGATGTTACTGAGCCCCCGATCAAGACTAAATGCTGCAACCAAAAGTCTGAGTCACATGTTCCTCCTAATGATATAATTTCGTGTTATATTCAGGCGGGAGAAGTTTGCAAAGAATATAAGCGATCTTCTCCGTCCATTAATCCAGAGAATTGCACCCTACGTAAGTAATCTTTATGTTACTATTAAAGCCAACATATTACTTAAAGCTTTTAAAGCTTTTCGGGAACAAATGAATACTGCTACTGCTTTTATTGACGGTTCTGGATTATATGGAAACACTCTACAAGACGTGAGCCGCTTACGAACATATGTAAATGGAAAAGTTAACCATTTGCGCTGTCAAAGTTATGTAAAATACAATAATTGCCTATCTATACTTATTATCAATTCTTATACTACAGGTGTGCAGAGCCAGGAGCAGTTGGAACATTGCATACGATTTTATTAAGTGAACACAATAGGATTGCAGAAATATTACTTGACTTAAATCCATTATGGAGTGATGAACAAATATTCTTGGAGACCAGGCGAATTTTAATTGCGATGATTCAGCATATTACATACAATGAATTTGTGCCCGTGTTATTAGGAGAAGAAATTCGTAACAAAGTCGAATTTCGGTAAATTCCGCCGAATACATACATCGATTTCTAACACTTTTTTAGTTTACTTTCAGGAAAACACTATAAAGGTTATTCTAGTGAACACAGAGTTGGGATACTCAATGAATTTGCTGCTGGGCTAAGCTCCATTTTTTCTACAATGTTCTCTAAGCAAATGGTTATTGCGTAAATTAAATTCTAACATATTTTTTAAAAGCTCCCTATTTTTAAAGATCGATCCAGCTGTTTCAGCAGATGCGTTGATTGGCGCTTCGGCGATGAAAAGAACGTTTTCCAATCCACATACTGATAATAAAAGTTGGTCTTCAGTTGCTTTGTCCATACTTAGAGAAAGGGATCATGGCATACCAGCATACATTCACGTAGCAAACTTTTGCAGCCAAAGAAAGCTTTTCAATTCTACGGAAAACATCGATTTCAATAATTTACTATTTGACAATTTGCTGACTGAGAAAGACGTGTTGATGCTGAAAAATTTATATAAGTAGGTTGCTTTCATGTATTCTTTCAATAAATTTGATTTTCTTTGTATTTACAGCAATGTAGAAGATATAGATTTAATGGTAGGTGCATTATTGGAGCCACCATCTCTAGCATCTGTTTTTGGGCGAACTCTTTCTTGCATATTGGCCCTGCAATTCATTAACTTGAGGACAGGGGATCGATTTTGGTACGAAAATGATATACCGCCTTCTTCATTTTCGCTTGAACAATTGCAAAGTATTCGGCGCGTCACACTTTCCGGGCTAGTCTGCGCTGCTTCAGGCATTTCAAGGGCTCAGCTAAAAGCTTTCATTAAGGAAGATACATTTTTGTAAGGCAATAGTTTTGTTAGTGACTTCAATTTATATTTAATTTTCTACAGGAATGTTATGCTCCCTTGCAATTTAATTCCGGAAATTGATTTATCGGCTTGGATAGAGGAAAGTAAACCTGAGCGTGGTACGTTTAGTGCAGTCAATTTCAAGAAGGATATTTTGGATGAGTTGAATCCAGACCTTATAAAAGCAGCAGTAGAAGAAGCAAAAACTAGCCTTATGGCAAGAAAAAGATTCGAATACGAGGCCTGGTTGGAGCGTAGGAAATGAATTTTTCAGTCAATATAAATAATATGAACATGATAATTTTAGAAGGTGGAGTTGACCCTCGTTCTCCCGATGGAACTGCAGCATCATTTAGCAAAGCAAGTCGGGATGCTCTTTTAATTGCAAACTCATCATTAATATTTGAACTAACATCAAATCAAATTATTGATACTATCCACAAACTTAATCGGAAAAAACGGCAGATTTCCGAAAACAATTTAAATCTGTTTGGCCGTGATGATCTGACTGAAACTTTGCAAACTATCGACATTACTTCGTTCATATCTGGTTCTACATCCTCCGCGCAGATTGAATTACAATGCGACGATTTTTCAAGTCCTTGTGATGCGACTAGCCCTTTTAGAACACTTTCAGGTCATTGTAATAATTTGCGAAATCCTACCTGGGGGCAGTCTTTAACAACCTTTTCTAGGTTACTTCCTCCTCAATATGAAGATGGGATATCGCGACCTCGAATTAATTCGTTATCTGGAGGTGAACTTCCAAATGCGCGGGTGATTTCTACTTTAATACATCCCGATATTTCAAACCTGCATACAAGATATTCATTGGTGGTCATGCAGTATGCACAATTTCTCGATCATGATTTGACCATGACTCCAATTCACAAAGGCTTTCACGAATCTATTCCGAGCTGCAGAAAATGTAATTCTGCCCAAACGGTTCATCCTGAGTGTAATCCCTTTGCCATTCCGTCAGGAGATCATTACTATCCAGAAGTAAACATTACCAGCGGAGAACGCTTATGCTTTCCTTTTATGAGGTCATTGCCAGGCCAACAATCTTTAGGACCTCGTGAGCAAATCAATCAAAACACTGCATTTCTGGATGCCTCGCAAATTTATGGTGAAAACATTTGCATTGCTAATAAACTTCGTGGCTTTTCTGGAAGGTTAAATTCCACCACCCACCCCATCAAAGGTAAAGAGTTATTGCCACAAAGTGATAGCCATCCAGAATGTAAATCGCCAAGTGGACTGTGCTTTATTGCTGGAGATGGGAGAGCCTCAGAACAGCCTGGTTTAACAGCTATTCACACAACATTCCTACGGGAACATAATCGGATTGTTGAAGGCCTACGAGGAGTGAATCCACATTGGAACAGTGACCATCTTTACGAACAGGCTCGGAAAATTGTAATAGCACAAAATCAGCACATTACTTATAACGAGTTTCTTCCTCGAATTTTAAGTTGGAATGCAGTGAATCTATATGGGCTTAAGTTGCTCCCACAAGGGCATTACAAAGAATATAATCCATCTTGCAGTCCAGCAATATTTAATGAGTTTGCTGCTGCTGCTTTCCGTATTGGACACTCCCTGCTTCGACCACATATTCCGAGATTGGGAATAAACCACCAACCAATTGATCCCCCCCTTCTTTTAAGAGATGGCTTTTTCAAGATGGACGTACTCTTGCAGGTAAACCAATTTATATATAAGATATTTTACTAAGTTCAGCCGCTTGTTCATCCACAATAAATAGCTGCCATATTTATGAGAATGGTACTTGCCTAAAAAGTAAGCACGATTCATACATTTTACATCGCTAGTGCTTGATATAAACAATTAGTTCGAACTCATCAGTGAGGCTTTAGCCCGGCGCGGCGCTCAACGCAAAATAAGAAAAAGTGTAAAAAAATGAAATTAATTGAAAATACGTTATTAAGGGTTTCTGGGGTCGTTGATTATGATTAAAAGGACAGATCATTTGTTTAAGCTCAAGACGGCGAAATAAAATTCTGCAAGGTACCATCTCTTCGGAAAAAAATCCTAACTATATATTATAATATATTGTATTTTAAATCGATTTCAAAAAATGAATTTCTTTTTATTTTATTCATATTTTATTATTATTTTATTTATATATTATACATACATACATATATTCGACAGAATACCAAAAAACGTTACAATGTATCATTTTGCACCATAACACATCCCCAATTTTATATTTTGTGTGAGAATTTTACGAATATTCTATATATCAGATATATTTTGTATGAATAAGTTTTAAAAATTTCTTTAATTGCAAAATATGCCATACTTCTTAAAAGAATTATTGCTATCACCAATCTTTTAAATATCATATTCCATTTAAGGTTAATTATATTACTACCATCTACACTGCAAAATCATTTATTATTTTCTTTTTTAATTTGTTTGAGACTCCTTCTGGCTAAACTATAAACTATATATAAACTATTTTAAAATGAGTATTACAAAATAAGTAAAGGTATTACATAAAAAGCAATGTGATTTATTTTAAAATACTCTGTTTTTTTCTGTCATATTGATTTCATCTTAAGTTTTCAAATTAGTTGCTATATTTTAAATTAGAGTCCTTCCTACAATATTGTATGTCTTACTTTTATGAAATTTTAAATAACTTTAATATTGCCATATTGAGCCGTTTTCTCGAAATTCATTTGACCGATTGATCTGAAATTGTGTAATCATATTCTTCAAACACTTGGTTATCGTTTAACGATAGCCTTTTTGGAAACAAAACGTATGCACCTTTTATTAACGACCGAATTTTTAAAAAAACAAGTGAAAATCCCCCCAATTTGGTAGTTGTATGAATTTTTAAAAAAGTTCTAATGGAACGATACCCAATCGGATAATAATTCATTTCTAAGAAAAAATATCACCTTTGTGTGCACAATAAATTGCAAAAAACTAGAATGCTCCATCTTTTTTAATTTTCTCACAAAAAATTAAATAAGAACACTGACAAAAATTTGGACCTTTCAGAAAGCCTTCTTAGGGAAAATCGTGATTTGTGGATTAGCACACTTGCTACGTTTCCACAACTACAAGAACAAATGCGTTAAATGCCACGATCTTCCTTAACAAGTATATTTCTACATTCTCAAATTAAAACCAATTCGAAATATATGATATTTACCATTTTAAGAGAAATTAATTATATTTCGTAAAATAATGTTAGGTATTTGTTAAATTTTTTTCAGCCATCTTAAATATTGAAAATTGCGTGATTCTGATTTCCTATATTCGCAATTCAATTCGTAAATTCATATTCGTAAAAGTACCATTCCCATATAATATATTTCCCCCTTTTAGTGGAAGACTAAGCGGTTCACTTTAGAAAAATAAAAGTACCAATTTCCATCAAACGTTCAAGTATAACATGTAATAATATTCATTATGTACTATATAATCTTGTAGTCTCTATTATACTATTTATAACTCATTCATTCTCACTAATTTGTTTAGCCTGGTATATTAGACGAGATTATGCGCGGATTAGTAGCAACTCCGATGGAAACTCTTGATCAGTTCATTACTGGAGAAGTGACAAACCATTTGTTCGAAGATAGAAGAATTCCGTTTTCTGGAGTTGATCTAATTTCACTTAATATTCAACGAGGTAAAGTTTAATTTTTACATAACGCTTGAACTCTATTTAACTTTTCATTAGCAAGAGATCATGGTATTCCATCTTATAATAATTATCGAGCACTTTGTAATCTGAAGAGAGCTCAGAATTGGCAGGATTTGAGTAGGGAAATTCCACCGGAAGTTATTACCAGATTTAAGAAAATTTATTCCAATGTGGATGAAATCGATTTATTTCCTGGAGCCATGACTGAGAGACCTTTGCAGGGAGGGCTAGTGGGTCCTACTCTTGCATGTATAATTGGCATTCAGTTTCGTCAATTAAGAAAATGCGACCGATTTTGGTAAGTTTACTGATTTTTTGGTTACTTTGGATTAACTTGTTCATTTACAGGTATGAAAATAATTTGCCGGAGTTGAAGTTCACTGAAGCTCAACTAGCTGAAATCAGGAAAATCACTTTAGCAAAAATTATTTGTGAAAATCTTGAAACACCCGGAGACATGCAAAGAGCTGCATTCGATCTTCCAAGCAATTTCCTGTAACAACTGATCAAGCTTGATATTTTGAATAATTAATATACATGCATTATTTTTTTTTTAGAAACCCAAGAGTACCCTGCCATTCGATGCCACAAATAGACTTAAGTGCTTGGAGAGAAAATGTTCAAGGATGTCAAATCGGTAATAGACAAGTCAGAATAGGTGATTCTGCTTTTCCGTCACCTTGTACCAGCTGTGTTTGCACGATAGAAGGGGTAAGACAATAAACAACATACATATATACTCATACACTCATACATAAAACTCAACCAACTTACGTTTGGTTTCTCGAAAAGCAGTTCTTCTTACAAGATATAAGTAGTTGCTGACCCGAACTCTGCTTTGCGCACGCTTTAAAATAAAACTTGAAACCCACAAAAATTATTTTGCATGTTGTTCACAGTTTAGAAGTATTTCGGTGAGACAATTTTGGCGTGAATAATACGCTTAAATTTTTTGGGAGCGCCTATTTGCCCTCCAGTTTGTCCATGTGCGAGTGTGCACGGAGGACGCGGAATAAATTTCAGTAGGTAGATATTTTGTAAAGGACAAATATTCACTCAGTAGGCGATGCATTTCGTGGTTTTCAGTTGTACGGATACACACACACATGGACACAGCATGAGTGCAAATAGGTACTTCAAAAATTTTTTATCCAAAACTAAGGCCCATAATAATAAGTTTGGTAACTTAACATAAAAGTACTGTTTTTGTACAGAATAATCGCCTTATAGAATCAGAAATCTTAAATTTACAATTTTGAACTAAAATATTCAAACCTCAAAACTTCTAAAGTACGTATTTACATAGAAATCACAAAAATGAACCCTTAAGAACTGCCAATCAAAATTTGATACTGGAATTAACACACGAACCCACCAAGTCAGTTTTCTATAAGTCAGGACTTTTCAGGATAGTGAAAAAGGGTGACGTAAATTAATAAAAATTTAAATAAAAAAAATTCTAGTGATAGTCCAGACGGAATTTAATTTGGGTTGGATGGAAGATAACTCAAGAAATATTGATTTTAGAGAAAAGTTTAATAGAGAAAACAAGTTCTGTAATGAAACTTCACGCAAGATATAATAGAATAACTCAAAAATTGTATTATTATTGTTGAAAAATAGGAATAATTAATTTAATGAAAATAGATAAAAAGAAAGTTTTTACATGAATTTATTTCGACCATTTAGATTACTGCGGGAAAACAAGAAAAAATTGGTTTATGTATTATACTATTTGTAAATTGAAAGCTCATAAGCTAATAAAGTGAATATGATTATTATTATTATTATACGTACGATCTTTACGAAATTTAGGCGCAATGTGCCTCGATCTATGATTAAATAATGTAGGAAATTTCATCTAAATAGCTTAAATAGTTTTTCTCATAATAATTTGTTGATAATTTTAGAAGTGTTGTCACGACTGAACTAATCAATAGTTTTTCAGCCACATTTATACACTCATGGAAATGCCAGCTATTGATCCCCATTGAAAACATTTCAATTTTAACATCAATGGATAAAATTATAGGTCCCATATGAAATATCTAACATCCCTCTTTTTAACTCCTATGTAGCTGGCTCTCTGGCGTTGCATATTTTAATATTGGATATTTCCAAAATTTCCTTTAGAGTACCTTAATTTTTGTTTAAAGCAAAAAATTCACCAATGCTAGTCAGCTATGCGATCTGGAAGTGTGCCACCTAAGGGTTAAAACAGATCCCGCCTGGACTATGATGCTATGTGCCTTTTATAGGTCTAATAAAGAATGGAAAAGAAAAATTTACTTACAGGTTTCCTTAACATTTCCGTTATAATAGTTGAGTGAGTTGATAAGTTAAATTATAACATTTGAAAAAGGAGTAGTTTTCCTCAATTAATTTTTGCACTAATTGAAATTGGTTTTATTTTGAACTTTCAAATATGTCTCGTCCTACATAATTTTCCAATGTAAGGTTTCGCTTTATCGCGTTGTTAGATGGAGTCACTTCCACTGTTACGAATACAGTAACAGACAGTTTTTCATGCATGATTTATTGATAAATTTCAATAAATATCTTACCTTCACCAAGTTACTGGCCACAACTTGTGATTAATTTCACTATTAAATATTGCGAGTAAACTTGTAGCTTTCACTGTTTACGGTTTCGTGGTTGCTTCTACCGATCTCGTTTACTTACAAGACTCATTTGCATTTGGCGTTGGAGTTTATATACTGCTAGGTTGCTAGGGCGCATCGCTACTGAGATGCCTAGAATGCCTATTACGATGACAATTTCATTGTGAACAATATTTTGTCAGTAAATTTTGACACGTTTTAACGTGATTAATTTAAGTACTTTACCAACTTCACGCAAATCTATCTGCCGAAGTCAACCCATACTCGCTCATCAAAATCTAAGCAATTGGCTTAACTATTATACTGCGAAGCTAAGCTCACTGGCATAGAAATTAATTCGAACACTCACATTTTTATTTTAAAGTTTTGGTATATTTGATCAAGCGGAGAGAGAATTGTTTTTCATTAATTTGAGTCAGCAAACGTTCAGATCAAGTCATTTTTACTAGAGTTATAGCTTAAGTAAGGACCACGGTTTTCATTGTATATATTTAATATGTTTTGTATATTTTTAGCCTCAATGCGCATCATTAAGGATCACTGATTGTGCGCAACTGTCACATGAGTGGCCAAAAGATGCCATTTTACGTGATGACGTATGCAGTTCGCAATGCGGCCTCGCATTACAAAGTGGAACATTTTCAGCTGCTATTGCAGGGCTTAATCCGCCGCCATCAAGAATATCCAGATCACGATCTCAAAATCCATTTGGATTTAAATTACCCGATTTAACACCCTTTATAGCATCTCTTTAAAGCACAACTCAATTATCATCTATGTAAAAGTAAACATAAGAAAAGTATGCCATGGATCGTACCGATCCACTTTAATAATAATAAATTAATGTATATTAGAGATATGTAGCCTTTAGGGTCCAAAACCTGTAATTTTGGTTGTTGATTTCTTTGTAAATTAATTAAAAATTTGTAAATAAACGTGAATGATATATTAAAATAATTTGCTTGTTCCTGAGCAATGAACTTTCCTTTTTGCAAAAAGTTATCCGAAAGGTCTGTCGGGATCCAAGTCTTCATCTCGTTATAACAATTAGTGTCGCCAGCAAATCCAGCTGATCTATTATAACAAATAAGGAAAATCAGAAACCCTTTCAAATTCGTTTGCTTAGCTTGTGATTTGAGTTGACTTCTGTTAGAAATGAATTTTTAAATTACCCTTACTGTCAGGCAAGTTTCCCCTTTAAAAAGTTGCATATGAACTCTTCCACGTAGTTCAATTAATTTTTTAAGTCCTTTGTCGACTTCCCAAATCCACCTGACGAAGTCAACCCAAATCTTGACTCGCCAATCAATCTAAGCAGTTGGCTTGACATAGACATGAATTCGAACAGAGCTTAGCTCGGTATGACGTGACGTCATGAACTGGGAGAAAAAGACGAAGATGAAGACGAAAACCTCGATTCGGACAGGCTCTTAATAACAAAATGTTTATTTCAAGCATCAAAAATCACAAAGCGGTAGCGCGTGACGATTTCATCAAAGAAAATTTGCGCTATTGTTATTGCTTCTGCATTTAGTATTATTTATTATTATTATGGAGATTATTTATTCCCAGTGTTTGACTCCATGAGTGGACCTCCTATGTCCAAAGGTTGCTCAGCGATGTCTGTTATGATCATCGGCATTCGGACTTAAGTCTTAAGTAAGTCTTGATCACACCCTGATAGCCTCCGAAAGGGGAATTATGATAATAATATAAAATAATTTTCATTTCCCCGGGGCTCGAGCGCCAGTGGACTTGTGCCATCTTCAGACTGCGTGTGGTTTCGAGGCTCTTTACCTTGAAATTTTTCTATATCTTGGGATCTCTTCTCTGCCTGTATTTCCTCTTGTGTTTAAGGGTTTTAAGGTTTAAAGATTTACTAAAATCAGGATATATATGATATATGAGGGGAGGTGATACTAGGGAATATTTAATGGTTAAAAATGCTTCATCGGTCCATGTAAACTTGACATTCTTGCGGATCAAGTTAGTTATAGGACACTCTTTTCGAAAATTCAGAGATGAATTTAGGATAATATTTGGCAAGTCATAAAAAAGACTGAACTTGCCTGATTCCGGGGAATCGGAAAAGTTTGAAGGCATGCCATTTTGCTTGGTTATGGTTCTCTAAGTTTTTCCCGTAGATGACTATATTGCTGTTCATCTTTACTCTGGGGTTATTATCAATTTTATTAAATCTCTGTCATCTGAAGTTTGCAAAATTTTTTTCTTTTCGGATATTGTTGAGTAATATAAGAATTATAAGCATTTCATTAATTTATCTTATTATAAAGAAGACTAACTATGGAATAAATGCGGAGTAGAATTTTCTTGCAACGGCACACGGCAAAGGCGGTACCGGCCGGCAGTAAAAAAAATTGCCGCACATGCTAGTTTCCAGTTGCCACCTTGTCTGCAAATGTTAACACCAATACAATTGTTCGAGTGGTTGTCAAAAAATTTACCAAATATAAATATCCGGTTCTCAAAAATTGAAGAATATAGTGCGAAAGAAAAATGGGTAGATCGCTTCAGAGTTACAAAACCGATACCAACGACACAGAAAATCGGTAAAATTACGCCTGTATTAAATTATATTGTGGAAGTAAAGACGTTTTCCCTCTCAGAAAAGTTTATAGTACACATCACAGTATAATTAAAAAGTCTCAAAAGCAATCGTTAAGTGAAAAAAATAATAATAATAAGATTATATGGAATGCAAAATAATATGTTTAAATAAAATATTTCAAGTAGATTAAAATATTTTAATCCCTTATAATAAACTTGCTTTCAATTTTTTTGGACGATATTTAGCCAAGTAAGTGAAATTATAGATAATTAAATCATGAAAAAAAAAATTTTATTTAGAATTTTCGAAAAAAAAATAGAAAAGTTAAGTTGCGTGATATAGAGTAGAATTTTGAAAATTAAAAAAAAAATCGAAGGAGTCGGTCTATTTGAAAATATCGATTTTAATATTTAAACGTTAATAACTAAGTTATAATTACTTCGAATAGTTTTCTTTTATTTTTTTTCTGAAACTACATTCAAAGACGAAAAAAATGTTACCCTACTTTTTATTGATATCGATATTTATTACTAGTCTATCATTAAGTGAAAATTGTTTGCTTAAAAATTTAAAAATATATTATCCAATAACGGTTTGGCATAAAAGGCTGAAAATTGTTGTGCAAGCTGCTTTCAATACGTACCTATTAAAACATATCAAAATGAACGAAATCGAAGAGGATCGGGTCAAAAACTCGGTGATTTGGCATGGAATGCCCCATATGTTACTCTTGTATTGCACCGGCATTGTGTTATGCTGTTAGCCATTCATAACTCCACGGATATGCCGAGTTGCGGCGATAATTACAGGGATATATCTAAAACTTACATTTGGAGTTTGGAAGATCTGAAGTATAAGTAAAGAAGTTATTTAAACAAAACTATACATATATGAGACATATCGTAAGTGGTTCCTCAAGAAATGCATTGGCGCGGACTGGTTATACTATATCGCAGACCCCATGGAAATGTATATAATATAATAAATAAAATATAAAAAACTAATAGAAAGCAATTGCAAAGAAACTAATAGAGAAATTGAGAGGAGTTTGTTACTAATAAAGTATTTTTTACTATTGCCAATAAAGTGTACTTTACAACTGTGGGGTATATTTACATATTTTCATGGCTTTGTTTTATTTGTTCAGTTTAAACCTTATACCAAAAATACTTACTTACTTACCTGTAGGTTGACCCGGCTTGTATGTTATAATATACAGGGTGGCCGGAGAAGTGACGTCCAAAGGTAAAATAAAGGTGCCTCATATTGAGGGGTATTCAAATCACCCGCATGTATGTTCGGTGATTTTGCGTAGTTTTCGAGTTACAGGGTGATTCATAAATTGAAATAATGTGCATTCCCATTATGATTTTTTTTTTATCTTTTGATCTGCTCAACGCTCACGCCAAACAACTACAATCTTCACGTTATTTCCAAAAATGCCACCAATGTTGTTCTACCTCTACTACTGCAGGTACAGTCACTTGCGAAAGTTTAAAAAAGCTCTAAAATTTACTAAATTTCACGTTTTTCCCAATTTTTCCAATTTTCACCAAAATCGCGGAGCATACATGGTGGTGGTTCGGACACCCTTCAATATATAAGGCACCTAAATTTAACCTTTGGACATCACTTCTCCGGCTTCCCTATATATGTTATTAAATAGCAGCCCAGCGAGTTTTCTTCCAAATTCGAAATATTTTTTATGTTGTCTGAACAGAAAACACATGAACAAGGCCGGCGACATTTTGATGCTATATTTCTAGTAGGGTAGAAGAAATATTCACAAATTTGTTGGAAACTTATGGATATCATTTGTTTATATAGGGTCTTTCAATAAGGGCGCTCGACTTTTGAATGTAAATAAAACAACACACATCTTGTTTATCTATTTGAAAATTGGACCTCCCGAATATGTGCCTGTTTGGCCACGGCGGAAATTTAAGCGACGCTATATTCCATACTTAATGCCATAAAACATTCTTACAAATAAAATAAAAATGGAGTGTATTGTATACCTCACGCACAACTTGTTTTATTCACATTTAAAATTCGAGCGTCCTTATTGAAAGACCCTTTACATATGGAGAAAAATACTTTAGGCGTGCCTTTATTTGATAACTTTTTTCGCAGTTATAGATTGCGAATCATGCCCTTTCACAAATTTAATTTTCCGCTATAAGCGGAATAGAATAGCTGACGGCTCGGGATGATTTGTACCATATTCGAGTACATATACATATGTAGGTAGTTCTCCTGAAATGTCAAAGAACATGATAATGTAAAGGTTTCATTAAGATCGGTCGGTTTTGAAGTTCATCCCAGTTTAACATAGATGCACCACTCCAAAGGATTTTATATATTAGGGAATATAAAATACAAAATACACAAGTGTTTATTATGCAAATGTAGCAAATAAACATAATTAAAAGTGTAATTCAAAATCCAATATTCGTTTAACCTAAGCCACTAAAAAAAGTTCAAAACACATGATGACGGAAACTTTTTCAAGCGCCTTGTCTTTAATCAGTTTAAACTAATTAATAATAGTCATTGAGCCAACAAACTTGTCAGATTTCCAATTAAAAGCCGAGTAAAGCGGCTCTTCGACCACAGGCAAATACATTAATTATGATGCTTTGCGAGATCCGAAACAAACCTTTCCAGCGTTCGTTAATAAAAACGCTGAGGATCCTTTCTCACATCACATCTATTGCCGGAGAATTTATAATCGAATTTGGCCCCATAACAGATGATTTGTTTCACGGAACGCCCCTCACATATTTCAAAACTCATTAATTTAATTTCCTGGATCTGTAAGTCTATTTGCATATTTAATTTGGATTTGATTAATTAGCGTACAAAAGATTAGTTAAATGAAAATATAATCTTTTTAGCAGGGGAACGTTCGTCTGGCGATAACATGTCATGTGCTTAGAGAGAGCGCTTCAAAGAATTGATGCTGACGGCTCATTGACTTTGTTGTCTGCAATTGGGGAATGATTGGTTCTCTACAGTCCGCAGCAGCTGCGTGCTGTATTTAAAGAATCATCCTCTACAATGTTCGATCAATGTCTTTCATTCTCGTAAATATATACTTATGGGATATTTAAAGTGATTTACGCTTAAATAAATTGAGGTATCATAAAATTGAAATTAAATTTTCAGTCTCTCCGTGTTAATGTGTATTTAGGTGTGTGATTTACGATCTTTCACTGTGGGGGTTAGGTTTTAGCTGCTTTATCTGATCTTCGTAGTGGCGCTTCGATTATTGAGCGACAACAAATTGCTGTAAAATTACGTTAATCTCCATGTTAACTCATAGTTTTTGCTTCAAAGGTAGTACTGTATTAAATCTGTTCGGATTTCATAAATAAATTAAAGTTATACATTGATTTTTAACCATTGAATACATTTTGTGAAACATGAATTTGGAATTAAGCATTTTCATACCGCTTAGTTTGCCTTGATTACTTTTACATTTATGGCAAACATATTCAACATTACAACGTTAATCTCTCAAGTATTTATTTTTTCTATGGTAGCGAGTCGCGAGTTTATACTATTGTACATTTGTATATATCGGAATGTACGCGTTAAAAAAAATTACGAGACTTTGAGTACCAATTATTAACTTAGGAATTTATTTAGTAAATCGCAGTTATTAGAGAGCTCACCTACAAGTGGTTTTGCTGCCTAAATCTAGCTTTCGGCTGATCTGTTACAACCGCTCAGGCAGGTGAACATATTTCTAGGAAATTGGTTTGCTCTGTTTCCTGTACAAAGGTTATTTGCGCCTGGTAATTCATAATTCAAATTGGATCAAAATTGTTGAAGGAGTTATGAATTGCTATTTTTATTTAATGTTCAACCAAAAAGAAATATTTAATGAATTGATAGATTTTAATTAATCTGTCGGAAGTATTCGTATCATGCGCAAATTCCCCCTAGACGAAAAGTACCGACCGAAGGCATTTATTTGTGTCCAGGTAGTTCGAAATAGTTCGTGGCAGGCCAATTTCTAGGTTGCTTCTCGGATCGAATCATCATCAATTTTGTTTACCATTTTAAAATTATTCTCCATTGGTTGTGCAATAAAAAAATACTTATATCTCCACGAGCTGTTGCATCTGAATCCCCCAACACGTTTTTTTAAATTTTTCCTCGTGAAATTGTAGGTAGACGGAAGGGTAGACCGGGGTCAGTTCAAACAGGGTATGATTGAAACAGCGCAAACAATTCAAAACCTGTAAGGAATAGCGGGGGCGTGCAAGGGGTGAATGTCGTGTCGGAATGTGTCCGTCAGTGTTCGGTGTCACTTCGAATGCATCATTCGAGAGTGTTTTTTGCGTGCATGAGTATTTTTGTTGCCGTTCTTTGGTTTTTTAATAGGCAACTACTCCAGCTACGGTTATTATAGTTTTTAACGTAGTAACTTCGGTTATCAAAGTTTGAATAGGTGTAATTAGTTTTATCTAAATTTCATATTTTGGTGGTTATGACGACAAATATTCTAAAAGATGTTCAGGGGATGGATGGATAACACAAATGCAATCTGACCGATCAGATTAGAATATATTCATTATTATTTGATAATTACTTAACATATATGTCACACCAAAAATTCTCTTATTCTGCAGCAGAGAGACTAATTTTGTTATTTTTGTTAGGTTTTATTAATTATGTAAAGTTAAGTTTTTAATTGAGACTGGTTCCTAAGTAAGACGTTCATGTTGTTCTTATCATTATTATTTCATTTAAAATGCCTCCAGATGGTTTTGTAATGCATATATTGCCACTATAACCTCATCCATTTGTAATTTGATAACTAGACTGCGGTTAATATTAAATTTAATGAAATATATATATGTAATAACTTTTAACGGAAATTATTTTTGAAGAATAAATTCGATTTTCGCTTCAGGCACTTTTCGAAGTCGCTTCGTGACGATCTCTGCAATAGGTGTAAATATAATGTATTAAATTATGTAATTACATAACATTCGCAGTCTACTGATAATTAAGATAATTAATGTTCACTTAAGGTCAAATATGCAGAGGTATAAATGTTGTTGCAGGGAATGATTTTGACGAAAATTTTTCAACCTTACTGGCGTGTGGCGGAATTATTTGAAATAAATTAAAAACGACAATACGTAATGGTTTCCAGGAAATGTGTAGCCCATGAAGAAAATATCAGATGGCAGAAGGTGAACCAACAAACATATTTAGGTAAGTATTGGTTGAATAAATATTTTAACGTAAAATTTATATATAAAAACTATTTCTATTAATGATAAAATGGTTCTCTTCGAAGGATCATTTAAAAAGAAAATGGAGCGTATCACTCGGAGTAAAATTCAGTAATTTCCATATAATAAGAGCTCTGTTTGTATACAGAATGCATTTTGAAGAAATAACTATATGTATGAATCGATTTCCGCAATAGACTTACGGCATATGCAGTCCCAATGAGGAAACTGCGACAGAAAAATCAAAAAAATTATTTCCCAAACGAAGGCCTGTTTGTGAATTTTGTTTAAGTAGGGTGGCTACTAATGGGCCCACTAGGTGAACGGATGCAAAAAACCGCACCCGCGAGCCGTTTTCCCTGAGATTTTCGCTTAGCGCTGACTGCCTCAGGAAACTGCCACAGAAAAATCAAAAAAATTATTTCCCAAACGAAGGCCTCTTTGTGAATTTTTTTTAGGTAGGTAGAGTTGTGGCAAAATTCGGAAGTATTTTTAAATGCATTTCTAGCGTTGTGTTAAATTTTTAAAACAAGTTTTTCAGTTCAAGTTCTATAGCTTCGCATAGTAGTACGCGGTATTTATATAAATATATATTTTCTATATATAATTGTGTGTTTTTATTATAATTGTGTTAATTTAATTTTTATTTGCATATATTTAGAAATTTACAAGCTAACCATACGCACTAAATATTAAGTTACTTATTACACATTTTAATTTAGCAAACTGGGGATAATGAACCAAGTTCAGATGGGGAAAAAAGTTTTTTGAGTTTTATACCCGGATGTCGTTTGGAGTTACAAGTTTTTACAACGGAACACGAAGATATAGCTCAAGGCCTTCCTATACAAGTCCAGGAGGAAGGAAAAAATGTTATATTGTTGACGAAATGTAGAAAACATTCAAAGTGAAAAACAACTGGAAATTATCTGTAGGATACTTTGTAATCCATTCATTGAGTGCAGAAGAAAGAAAAAAATTAGAAAAAAAGTGTTATGGATATTGCAAGGTCAAAACCTTTCTTTTCCGCAAAAGAACAACCACATAAAAAAAATTTGCACCATGCTTGATGCATGTCATTGTATTAAATTATTAAGAAGTCATTTTGCAGTATCTGAATATTTGGTGTCAAGTAAGGGAATTATTTCTTGGAAGTTTATTAGGAATTTGTTGATTTACAAGAGAAACAACTGGTTAAATTAGGCAATAAAATTTCAATATTACATGTGCAATGGGAAAATAATAAAATGAATGCCAAAATTGCTACCCAAATTCTAAGTGTGAGTGCTGCAGGAGCAATCTATTTTTGCAACAAAGATTTAGGATTATTGCAATTTAAGGGCAGTGAAGGTGAAGCCCCTGTCGAATTTATTCAAATTATGAATTTAGCTTTTGATATTTTAAATTCAAGAAAGCTCTCTGTCTTCTTCAGTTGGTGCAATATGAACTAGCTACCTTATTGACAAATGTACTTACAAGTCCATGGGTTTCTCATGCTCGAATACATTAATGTCTTTTAACTATAATATTGACGGATGCTCGCTACAGAAACTGGACGCAGTCAAGAACGTAGGTGTCTGGTTTAATAGCCATTTCTCTTTTAATAAACACCCCGACGACGCCATCATCAGCAAAGCTAACTCAACCCTCGATTTTGTCAAGCGTTAGTCAATAGAATTTAATAACCCATACGTCACTAGGATTCTTTATTGTGCTTTTGTCAGACCTATTCTAGAATATGTTTGTCTAGTTTGGTCTCCGTCGTGTAGGTTCTCTCTTAGGGGTCTTCCTTGGACCAATCCATCTAGTTTGACTACATCGTTTTTCGACGTGACCGACATACTAATTTGAATGCTCCTGTTGGTGGTGGAGTTTTATGTGCTGTACGCCGCGAGGTGTCGTCTGAACAGATCGATACGTCTCACCTTGCCGGCTTGGAAATGATTTGTATAGCTTTATATCTTCCACACAAGAATATTTTTATTGTCACTGTATACATTCCTCCAAACGCCGCATCCGGTGTCTTCGAGCTTCTTGCTGCCTTTTTGGATGACCTTTCTGATGACATCTCGGCTTCTGATGAGCTCATTTTGGTTGGCGATTTCAACATGCCGTCTGTGGAATGGAGTTGCTCTGGGGATGATATTGGGCTCCCTTCGGTGAATGGCGGTCCGCATTTTATTTCCTCCTTTCTTGATAACATTGCCTCCGTTGGACTATCGCAATGTAGTACCGCGACCAACGAACATAATAGATTTCTTGATCTGGTTTTTTCTACTGATCCATCTTGTACATCAGTTAGGTACTGTCCTGCACCGTTGCTTCATGAAAGCGCACATCATCCTGCTTTGTGTCTACTTTTTTCATTCGATCCCACATTTGTCGCGTCACCTTTGCCATGAGATCTCTGTTAGAATTTAAAAAAAGCCGACTTTTCTAAAATGAGTCTCTGGCTCTCTAATTGTGACTGGAGTTACGTCTTGAACGAATGTGACATTGAAAAAGCTTTATACGATATTATATTTCTCTGTTTTGCGTCTCTTGTCCCTGTTAAGAGGACTAATAACAATTCGGTTTGGCAACCCTGGATTAATTCTGAGGTTAAACATTTAAAGAATATTAAGAGTTAGGTTTCAGAGCGCCATATGGGCTCCGTTCCCGAGAGCGCTATATGAAACAGGCACGTAGGTTAAGTCCTTGTAGCCTGTATAATAAATAAATAAGAGTTAGGCTTGGAAGACGTTCTGTTCCTCTCGGAGTGATCCGGATTTTCACGCATACTCCATCATTCGCAATAAATTTGTCGCAGCTGTTAATGACTCCTATTTAGCCTACATTGGTAATGTCAAAAGTTTTCTTCGTGATGATCCGAAGCGGTTCTGGAGATTTGTTAATACCAAACGTGGTTCTGACAGTTTCCCATCTTCACTTTTCTATGGCCCTACGAGTAGCAGTGATCCTCGAGTAATTTCTAATCTTTTTGCAGATTTTTTTAAAACTGCCTTCTGTTATACTACCTGTGATATTAATCCTAATGATTTTACCAACTTGACGAAGCTTCCGCAGACTTTCATTCAACCTGACAAACTCGTTTTTAATGACAATATTGTTCTAAAACACATTGCTAATTTAGATGACAATTACTCAATGATGGTATTCCAGCTTGTTTCTTGCGTAGTTGTGACTCTGTTCTGTCCTCTGTTCTCTGTTAATTATTTAATCTGTCTCTTTGTACTGGTGTCTTTCCTAAGCCTCGGAAGATCTCTGTGATTTTCCCCCTGCACAAGAAGGGCAACAAAAGTGACATCTCCAATTATAGACCTATTGCCAATTTATTTTCTATTGCAAAACTCTGTGAAGCCTTGGTCTGCGAAGTGTTGTATTTTCATTGCAAACCTTTTCTGATATCATTTCAACATGGCTTTATTAAAGGCAAATCGACTACTACCAATCTGTTAGAATTTTCTAGTCACTGCATTACAGCTATTGAATCTGGTAAACAAGTCGATTGTATTTTTACCGATTTTAGTAAGGCTTTTGATAAGATTGATCACCGGGTACTTATATATAAATTGACTGCTTTGGGTTTCCCTTCTTGTTTTGTTGGTTGGATTTCGTCTTATCTGATTGAGCGTGCCCAACGGGTCTGCTTCCGTGGCGTTCTTTCTGATATATTGATGAACACATCTTGGTCCTCTTTTATTTACCATCTACATCAACGATGTCTCCCTCATTCCTACTTACTCGAAGATTCTTTGCTATGCTGATGATGCAAAGCTATTTTGTACAGTGTCTGATGCTCGTGACTGTCAACTGCTGAATTCTGACTTACAGGCTCACTCAGTCGTGGTGCTTAGTCAATCGCCTGCCATTGAATATTTCAAAATGCACCTGTATGACTTTTTCACGTAGGAAGAGAGCTTTATAACTTTACGATTAATGGACGTTCTCTCACTCGAGTTGTCAAGGTGAAGGATCTTGGTGTTGTGCTCAACTCTCGTTTCTCCTTTGAGGATCACATCGATGCCGTTGTGAACGCCACTTTGGGTTTTATCAAAAGATGGTCTAAGGAGTTCGATGATCCTTACATCTCTCGACTCCTGTACTGCACATTTCTTAGACCAATTCTCGAATATGGTGGCCCAGTTTGGTCACCGTTTTATGAAAGCCACACTAACAGGATTGAAGCGGTTCAACGCAGGTTCTTAAGGTTCGCTCTTCGTGGACTACCCTGGGAGGATGACCTTCATTTGCCACCATATGTTGATAGACTTGTACTCATCTCCCTCGAATCACTGGAGAAATGGCGGAACAACTCCAAAACCGTTTTGACTTTTGACTGCCTGCAAGGCACGGTTAACTCTCCTGAATTGCTTGCCCTTTTTAATATCTCTGTTCCGGCTCGCTCTTTAAAGCATGTTAATCATCACCGCACTAGCTATGGCCTTCATGAGCCTATTTCATCAATGTCACGTTCCATCAATTCTCGCTGCAATATTATAGACTTTCATATTAATCGTAGCCAGTTGAAAGGTCGTCTTCGTTAATTTTTTATTTAATTTGGCTGTACTGACTTGAAACTCTGTTATAGTAATCAGTAATTTGATGAAGTTGTGACAAATAAAATAAAAAATATCCGTTTATTCTGCCTCCTGATAAGGACAGACTCAAACTGCGCTCATTGCAGACTCTTGAGTAACGTCGCACAAATGCTCAAGTGGTTCTCGCCATGGACTGTATGTTGTATGAGATGTATTAAATAAATAAATGTATTACATTACACGCAGTGTGTATTATATTACACAGAGAGTGCACATATTGTGCAATTTATAGTGTATTTCTACATACAATACAAGTGTGCTCGGTGGAATTCTGCAGTCATTATGTTATTATGGAGAAGCTGGCAAACATGAAACTTACTCTTTCAACAGCACTCTCTCCTTTGACTAATGTTCCAAGCAATCTACACGGACGGAGTGCGAGGCAGTTGATGATTGCATCTAATTTCTAAAATTAGTCGTAATTTTGACTGAAGATTTGTTAGGACAAATATTAACGAAGATGTCGCGAACCACCCCCATTAACCGAAGACTTCAAATTAGAATTAAAAATTAAAACTACAAGGCAGATATCGGGAGGCAGTTAAAACAATCCGTTCTGGTTGTAATGTTAGGCGGTTTGGAAGTTTAGAAACAACAAAACTAATAGCGGAATCTATATTGCTAGATCCGAGGTTCCAAAAAGCTTCATTTGGTAATGGAGAGACTGCCGACAATGCTCAACCGTTACCGACGAATTAAGTAGAATAATTGAGAATCGTCAACGGTACTACACAAGATGAGGACGAGCTATGGAGTTATTATGAGGAAGACATTTCTGCCTTCACCTCCACTACCACATCGGTATCAAGCGCTATATCTTATATCAAAGAGTATCTTAAAATGCCTTATTTCGAACAAAAAAAGGGATCTCCTTCAGTTCTATATCTATATACACTTACCTGTGAATATCTAGACATTCCTGCAACGTTGGTACCCTCGGGACGTATGTTTAGTAAAGCTGGTATAATAACCAATATGAGGCGAAACCGATTGGATCGCCAAATATTAGATCAACTCCTTTTTCTGAGAGAAAACTTATCATGAGAGAAGAGTTATGCAAACACCAAAATTTATTATTGAGCTTTGAATGACTCTGTTATCAAGAAGAAATTTTTTTCATTATTTTTTATTAATACAGGAGGAGATAACAGCGCGGAAACCCATAATTTTACATTTACGTATAGCGGAGCAACTTATGGTGGGAACGCCCTTTTGTCGCTCAAACTTTTGTTCCTTTGGGCCACATTAGTACGAAGTGTTGGGATGAGATGTCGTAAGTAGTAGTCTTGAGTTTATTTTTTTGCGCATAGCGACAATGGCAACACCTTTTCCGCTGAAGCGGATAAATGAGCTTTTGTTTTCCTCCGATTCGAAGTGGTCCAATAAAAAGCCTCGTCCTGCGGCGACAGGCAATGATTCTGTTTTCCGCATTCCCATTAGTACAGATTTGCGCAAAATCGGGGTAGGTCTAGAGCAAATCTTTTGAGCTACAAGACCTTGATTGGAGCAGCAATTTAAGCCCATGGAGGCCCCGCAGCTCAGAAATTTCCCTCTGACGTAACTTTTTTCAACCCCTTGTCCGAAGCCCTAGCATGCGTTATGTTGCTCAGGAGACAAAAGTGGGGCAAGGCCTGTCGAATTCGGGAGATGTGGTCTTTTAAGTGAACGAAGAGCTAATTTTCGCAGTTTTTCACACTTCAGATGCGATTTCCTGGGGCTACAGGTATTTCCGCGTAGAAAGGGCCACCGTCCCGAAAAGCCCTCGATGCCAGCTTTCATTTGACACCAAAAAATAGGCATGTTAAATTTGGTCGATTTTACGAAAAAATGCCCTTTGCATTTTTTTGGGCAACCATTTTTTTTCTCGGATTCCAACAATTTTGGTGTCAAACGAAAGGGAGTGCCCCACTAGCCCTTTAGGTCTTTTAAGTGAACGAGGAACTAATTTTCACAGTTTTTCACACTTTAGATACAATTTCCTGGGGCTACAGGTATTTCCGCGCAGAAAGGGCCACCGTCCCGAAAAACCCTCGATGCCAGCTTTCATTTGACACCAAAAAATAGGCATGTTAAATTTGCTCGATTTTTCGAAAAAATGCCCTTTGCATTCTTTTGGGCAAACCATTTTTTTTTTTCGGATTCCAACGATTTTGGTGTCAAACGAAAGGGAGTGCCCCCACTAGCCCAAAACACAAAAAAAATCCAACCATAACCGGCCGAAACTGCCAGTTTTAGAGGTAACAAACTGAGGAACTTGAAATTTGAGTGAAACATACCCTTTCTTACAAAATGCGACTATGCAGCCAAAATCACTCCCTGGTTGCTGAAAATTGGCCCAGCCGTACAGAACATGAGTGTGCTTAAAATATTCGCAATATCGGGGTAGGTCTAGAGCAAATATTTTGAGCTACAAGACCTTGATTGGAGCAGCAATTTAAGCCCATGGAGGCCCCGCAGCTCAGAATATTCCCTCTGACGTAACTTTTTTCATCCCGTTGTCCGAAGCCCTAGCATGCGTTCTGTTGCTCAAGAGACAAAAGTTGGGCAAGGTCTGTCGAATTCGGGAGTTGTGGTCTTTTAAGTGAACGAGGAGCTAATTTTCGCAGTTTTTCACACTTTAGATGCGATTTCCTGGGACTACAGGTATTTCCGCGCAGAAAGGGCCACCTTCCCGAAAAGTCCTCGATGCAAGCTTTAATTTTGAATAGAGAAACCAATGTTAGATCACGTTGACCATATGTAAGAAAGGTATATACCAAAGATATCAATCCAGCAGGATAAGCGAGATTGGATCCACTCGATGCAATTTCAATCCAATCAGTGAATATATGGGATTGGGTTCAGATTCAATCTAGATTCGATTCTGCATGTATACGTAGTCTATTTGGCATAACCGTGCAGTTGGTCCCCGTCCTGGTACGCTCTCTTCTTCTGGTTAACGAATAAAAGACAACACGTGAAATTAGTGCCTTGTGTTTTATTGCGAGAGTCCATAATATCTACTACTTCTGCTACAAATATGCGATAATTACTACCATGTCTTACTGCATAAACTGATCTGCACAGCACGAAATCCAAATAAATAACCTGATAATGTGATAATCTTGCAAAGTGTTAACATGGGTCACTATTTTCCTATTCCACATATGTAAATAGGAGCACGAACTCTTCCCTCTCTAAAAGTTGAGCTTGGTATGCACATAGATGTATATATACACTAAGCTATACACATTGCAGACTCAAAGGAAATTGAAAATAAAATAAGGGCTGCGCTTATGCACCATACGTTTCACCGTGCAGAGTCCGTGTGACACGTGATCTCAGATAATTTCGGTACTTCCGAATCCGTGTAAAGTCCGTGTGACATAAACTCTGATCAGTGCCTATTTGCACCCTACGTGTGTCCGTGTGCCCATCGGTGCCAAAAGGCAAATTCAGTTCATAGATATTCTGTAAAAAGAAAATAATCAGTCAGTAGACATTTTGCAAAAAGCAAATTTTCTTTTGACGTATTATTTTTTGCCTAGACGGTGTCACGCGGACTTTACACGAATCCGGAAAAGCCAAAGATACCCAAGTCAGTGTCACACGGTGAAACGCATGGTGCAAATAAGAACTGGATAAAATAAAACTAATTACTACTGCAATTTGTTACAAAGAATTGGTTTTTTTTAGGAAATGATGAAGGAAACATTGGGGCGCGAATGCACCCCTTGCACCGTTAAGCGCCTGAACATCTGTAAAGTATCAATTCAATACTATATTTAAATTCACCGATTTTAAAGTAATTTTCTCAGATTATATGTGAAACATATCACATTCAGCATCATAGCATTCCTGAGAGAAAATTTTCTAGTTTTTATAAATTATTTACATATTTAAAATTTTAATAGACGGGATGTGTTTGCACCCCTATAGGCAGTGAGAAGGTTAAATGCCATCCTCATGGTGAGCATCTCTGAGCAGAAGAGAATGACATTAAAGAATTACGGGGCACGACGGATTTGAAAATCGAAGACAAGGAAATAGTTGGATTGTTTCGCCGAGGCCGCGCCGACTGGGCGTAATGTATTACGGGGAGAGGAAAGTATTCTCGTATTACGGGGAAAGGAAAGTATTCTCTTATTTTCGTATTTGGCAGATGCTAGGGAATTTTTAAGCAAAAAAAAATCATTTTTCATCGCACGTGCGGGGAAACTACTGTGATTCCGCACGGCGGCGGCGCTACGTGTGGAAACTGCCCGATTGTCCACTGTGTAATCTGTTGGCCATAACCCACTGGTAATTTAAAAGAATGCACGCGAGACGCACGGATACCTGAAATGGAAATGCACTCAGAATATTTCTTCAAGAAATCCCATATTTTTTCGCCCGTGTTAAACATCTTTTAATTGCTTTTCGTTGTTTCGTTCGTAATGGTCGCTCCATTAACGCAATGAGAAGGAGTGAGTACATGTCCCATCACTTATCACTGGACAGGAGTATGCATTTCTCGCTTGCACATGAGGAGCTCTAGAAATCTACCTGAGGAGCACTCGTGAGTCAAAAGAGCCAAGTTTGCCCGGCTCTGGATAAGGCTCGTGCACTCAGAATATTTCTTCACGAAATCCCATTTTTTTATATACTCGCACGTGTTAAACATCCTTTTAATGCTTTTCAGGTACCTAAATAAATTATTTAAGCCGGGCATGAGTAAATATCACATGGTCACCAGAATAGTCAAGACTATGTAATGTAATAGTATATTGCTTTGAACATCTGTACCTTAGATATCATAAAACCCTTTCCTTACTACTTTTCTTTAAGATACGTATACATATCTGTTTGAGAGATAATTACAGCAAAAATTGTTTTTTTTTATTTGCAGGGGGCTCCGCCCCACGCAACCCCCCGTTCCGCCCCCACGAACTCTTCCTTCTCCCACCTCCTTATCGAACCCACCGCCGCACTTGTGATGAAAAATACAGTGTGCAACTCGGGTGAAAACTAGCCGATTGCCCTTGATGGCAACCCTGCCATCGTGGGCAATGGGCTAGTTTCCACCCTAGTTCACAAAATACTATTTCTGGACCAAGATCCCCCCTTAACGGTAAAACATTAATGTTTTTTATGATCATTCATTTAATTAAAATCGTTTGGGCAAGTTTTACTCCGTCATACCAATCAATTAGTGATAGAATAATGGGTGTGCAATTGCCTTTTCAGTTTTTAGTTGATACACACACACATAATTATTTTCGGGAATATGAATTCACAAATGATTTACTCGGTGAATGTTGTCTAAGCTGTTTGCTGGGACCCTTTTTTAGCGGAATAATGCATCTGCATTTAAAAAGATTTTCTTTGTAAGAACAGTATTAACCGGCAGTTAAACTGGAAATTCAAATAAAAAACTAAAAAAATAGATTAAGCTCTTAATTGATACGCTTAGAAAAAATCTATAAAATATTTAGTTTCCATGAAACCTAACAGACATCTAATTTGATTCGTATGAAAAAGAAAGTTTAATTTACCCAGAGTTTCATTAACACAAACAATTTAAATAAGACGGTAACATGATTTGATTGAGATTCGGTTATTCAAGTCATCGTAGGATGACGATACAAATTCCGTGGCGCCGATATATCGGGTGGATATAAAAGAAAACCTCTTACATTAAGTTAATTAAAATTCATTTTGGTAGGCTTCGCATCACTAAGTATATTCTTTTCTTCTTGTTTTGTTTTGTTTTCTTCTTGAAAATTACACTGAAAATTGTAACAAATTTTCCCAGAGCTTAGCAATTGAGTTTTTGGTGGAAAATGGGGTCATTATACACACATAATACAAACAAATTAGGGGCAAACGAAGGTGATTCGAGAAGCATTTTTAAATCAGATATGAAAACGGAACAAAGTTGTGCTACCACTCGGTAGTCTTTATCTGCTGTGTGTGTAATCAGCTCAACTAGAAAGCATAAAATGCAGGACTAAACATAATTATCTTCTGTAACAAAAAAGTCACAATTTCCGAAAGGTAAAATTAATTTCAACAAAATTACAACAAAACAGATAGTAATCAAGTAATTATCCTGTATTTTGCTGCCTTTGAAGTGTAATTTATACCTTATCGAATCATCTCATAGTAATGACTGTCACATCATAAAATGTTCGTGTACAAATTCGTTATTATTAGATACAATCTGAAGATTGATAATATTGTAATTCATTAAACGCAATAGGTTCAGATGAAATAGAAGTCTTATATTGCAGCAAAATAACTCAGTTGGCTTTTGAAAATTGAGCAAATTTATTCTCTTGTTTTATCCTTCAAATTGCACGTACGAATAATACTCAAATTGAAATGGAGGAATGCCATTATTCAGCATATGTATATGAGTATATAATAATAATTTTGCTAAACTATAACGAATTGGTTCGTATTCTCAAACGCGCATTATAATGCCTTCGCGATGATATCTGCCCTCCACAAGACTTTTTCTTCTATTTGAAATTTATGTAATCTGATAAACAACTTTCAATTTTGTACCAATCTCGCGTATTGATTTATTTAATGTCTAAGCTGATTGAAATCATTTGGTTTAGGATTTAAATAAGGTTGGGGTTATACCCAGGTACAGTACCTACGCCTAAAACGTTAAATCGTTAAATGCAGGTACGTGTAATCAGTGAGAAAATCTTCGATAAATTAAATGTTTTGGATAAAACAAAGTTTATTTCATTGAATATTTCGTAAAAAGTATATTCAGTCAGTACATACAGATATTGTAAAATTGCTTGATTTACACAGTACCTCCATTTAACGATTTAGACGTAGGTACCGCCTACCGTACCTGCTTTTCACGTTTTACGTGTAGGTACCTTTCCTTCGCATCAGCTAGTTCTTTGAAAAAATTCATTTGGAGTGATTTTTTGTAATGAAGAAAGATTTATTTCCTCTTAGAATGAATTTCTTCCCAGAATTGTAAATTAAAATCGTCACCATTATTGCAAATGAATATGTTGGATTATAAAAACAACAAAATAGTGCCAAATTGTGAAGTTTGAACGATGATTCTAAACAATTTCTATTAGTAAATAATATAAGTTAATTACATTGCAGGGTGATTTTTCCGGATAACTACCTACTCGCACACCTTTGTGAAAAAATGTAAATAATTTTTACATGTTTTTAGCTTCTAGACTATCGACAGCCCGGTTTTGCGTTCACAACACATACTTGTTACAAAATAAATTCTGAAATTAAAAATGCTTCTTATTTTGACTACTTTTGTTACATCCCCGTTAGCCTTACATCTATCACCTTCAATTGTGACGTCATATAGACTCTGCGAACATGTTTATTTTATCTCATTTACCTCTCATTTTCCATTTTCATTGCTATTATTTTATCAATTATTTCAATTAATTCTTCATTTTATCGCATCAAAATTAAGTCTATAGTAAAAAATTGTTGGCACAAAAACTTTATACCCTTATTTTCAATATTTATTATTATTTTAAATTATCAATTACCTACTTTAACAAAATTCTTTATTTTATTGAGTCAATTAAAACTTTTTTGGCAGTACTGTTAGTGCTGTCAATAACGGTTCTGCATTTTGCTGCTAGATAGACGCTTGAAATACTTTAAAAAATATAGGCTTACCTCTCGCGGTATTATTCTATACCTTTGTGGGCTCCTTCCCCAGGGAACTTATTCTGGGTATGATCTAAATTTTTGAATTTCTCTAAACGCGGGCTGTTGATAGTCTGGAGAAGAATCATTGGTTTCTTTTCCTGTGTCCCTTGTGTTGACGAGTAATGCATCCTCCCTCTCTATCCCACTTATCAAAGAAAATTTTAATTTTCTTGTAATATTCGCACATACAGCCTTGGACAATAGTATTAGGAACCCACTGAAAATCGTACCATACAGTTTATTTGCACAGATTAGGGAGAAATTAAACTATAGTTGGGTTTAACTTATTGTCCTTTATTCTTATTATTAATATTTTGTCAGTTCGTCCTTAGCTTTTATTACAGCAGCTACACTTTTAGGAATAGTGCTTACAAGCTTCCGGTACTCTTCAGGAGAATTCTCGTCCCACTCTTGCTGGATGATTTGTTTTAGTCCTGTTTTTGATGTGATGCTGTGCTTCCGTATCTTCTGCTTCTGTTGGATTGTGATCTGGTCATTGTGCAGGCCACTCCAAGAGGTCAACATTATTTTCGTCTAAATATGGCATACTAGTTGCAGATGTGTGGCATGGCGCGTTGTCTTGTTAGAATTGTCCGTATTCGTGTCATTGTAGATCTTCGTAATATATGGGTGTAGAACCTCTTTCAACATGGCAATATATTTTTCGCTATTCATGCGCTCTTCAGGAAACGCCACACAACCCCAAATCATAACGCTGCCCCCTCCGTGTTTGACCGTGGACACGACCCATTCGGGGCAGTAAGCTTAATTTACCCTCCTTCTCACAAACGTGACAACAGGCGTGCCAAACACCTGAAAAATTAATTAGTTGTTTTTGTTGCTGGATTTCATATTTAAGGTCTTCTTTACATGAAATATTTGTCAGAGCAGTTGTTTCCTATCAACACTTGTTATTAGAAAAATTTAAAATTTATTTTTGGGATAGCAGTTTTTTGTGTGGATTTATAGAGTAGTACTAGAATTAATTATTTCAGGGCGATCGCGTACGCAAGGGTAGTGTTAAAATTTGTTCCCGTTTCCCAAACTCCCCGTCAAGAAGATCTTGAAGTGTTACAGTGTTTTAATTTGCACCCGCAATAGATATTGCAAGGGCAGTACAGTACTTAGTTCTGTCGTTGTGCTCTTGTATAAGCAAGCGACATTTAAACATTACGTGGTATTACGTACTTTACATTCAACAAATGTATGACAAAAAAAGGTTGTAAATCGTAAGAAGCAGTTTTCCATATACCAGGTTTGAACTCGATTTTTTCACACCCGATTCGAACTCTCTTACCTATTAATCTAAATATCTGATTCGGGCAAAACCGGTGGAAATTTAGTGCTACATGAACTACATACAAGCGTCTTAAAATCTTTTTAAAAACTGTTTTTTTGATTATTGCGTCTAAACCTTGCGACGTGATTGACTAGTTTGGACGGAGAGAAACGTGGCGCAGCACACACTATCAAAAGAACTGGTAAAAATAGTTTACTTATCTCTCATAAAAGGACCTAAATTCTGTGTGAAAATTCTTGCCGTCTTGCAATTAAGAGGACAATTTCTGAAAAACATTGTTTCTTCGTCTTTGAATTGACAACATACGAGTAGTTCTCATATACGTATCATATATTGCGGTCAAGTTGTTAAATCCAAACTCACGAACGAACGTGATTTCAATCAGCTGTATAGTAGTAAAAAAATTTTGTCCAGTTGAACTGCCAAGGGATTTCTCAGAAACATCAAATCAAAAATTGTTCACTGTGTGAAGAACACTTCCAATGCTCGCCTGCGTGGCTAGTGTGTATTTTTTCACTGAAATTATACGGAAACTAGCTGCAGAGTCGAACTCTCTCCTGCATCGTAAAAAGTTGTCTTTTATATGCCGGGTCGAACTCGCATTTCTTGACACCAGAGTCAACCTCTCTTACCCATTAAACTATCTGATCTGGGCGAAACCCGCGGAAATTTAGTGCTACATAAACTACTAGCAAGTCACCTGCGCTCTCCTGGGGGGAGAAAATTAGAAGTTATGACTGTTCCAAGATTTAGTACTAAAAAGTGGAGGTACTAAAATATCAAGTACTGAAAAGGGAAAAATAATATGAGTCCAAAAAGTTCAAGTGCGAAAGATATGGGTACTACAAAGTATATGTACTCAAAATTTTGAGTGCTAAAACTTTTAGACCGAAAAAAGTGACTACTGAATGTTTAGTACGAAAATTTTAGTACTAAATAAGAATAACTTTATGTGCATTAAGAATTAGAAAATATTGTAGCGAAATTTTGCCAGCCGCGTTGCTAGTTAGCAAAAATCGGAAGAAAAAATTGTTCGTCGTCAAGCGGGGCTCAAACTTGCGTCGCCGGATCTACGCCCAGGTCCTTTACACGGTGGCTCGTGAAAAGTGGGTGGCAAAGCAGCTCAGTATTTAGTGTCGACGGGTGGGTGTGTGTGTATGTGTGTGTGGTGCAGGAGCCTGCTATACTGATGGGGCGCCCCGTAGTTTCCGGTGGTCGATGGTACGCTGGAATCGCGGCTGTGAGGAAGCTGAAAAAGTCTCGCGCAGTTTCACCTCACGGGTTCGCGATGTCTCACTTCGAAGTCTCGCGTTCGTGCGAACTGTGGTGATATTCGTATTCGGTGTATGTTGCACTCGTGGTACTGTTACTTCCCAATGGGAAAAAGAAGCATCAATTATGCATTCCGAAGCCTTTCTCTGGAAGGCAGGAATGCCTGACTCTCCGTATCCTCTATCATATCTTTTTAACACAGGCATGTCCGCGGAACGAAGGCATTGTCCACAGAACAAAAGCTTTTTATATTCCTTACCACTAGATTACCCAGAATTCATTTTGGAGGCATAGCAAGGAAGCTATTCGGAATCGTTTACCTCGAACTCATTTTTGAGTAACCTTTTTCAGTGATTCAGAATATAGTGCCTGGATTCTGTTTGTCATTTCAGTTTCCGTCACATGTCAGCTTATAACTGAATTGCCTGTTTATTTTCTTATATGAAAATGTATTTGTTATTCAGTCATAAGCTGTCACGGAATGACGGAAACTGAGATGACAAACAGAATCCAGGCCCATAATATGTATACGAAATGGAAGCAAATAGGAAGAAACTAAACTCGCACTAATTGTCACAAAAAATTCAACACTAAACTCGCACAATTAGAATGAGAATTTACGCGTCAGGGAGCTTTTCAGGACGCAGGTCGCAACATGCTAAAACATAGGAATGGGGGAGATGAGAAAAACCGGTTTTAGGGCAAAAAGCATGAGTAATGCACGTCGTTCGCCAGTGTTTTCCTTCCTCCTAGCTTCTTATTGAGTAATAAGGAATGCATCGAATGTATACCTTCAATAAATGATTTTAATAGTATATTACGATACAAGGGCGGTAAGTAGCCGATTGCCCACGATGGCGGTGTTGACGCACGAGCGAAGCGAGTGCGTTAACAGCCATCATGGGCACTCGGCTACTTACCGCCCGAGTTACGTATGCTATTTTTCAGCACGAGTGCGGGGTAAGCAGTAGGTACGTTACCGCACATGTTTCCATTCGGTGACTCATAAATTAACCACGGTGCGCTAAGGAGCCGATTGCCCACGATGGCGGTGTTAGACGCACGAGCGAAGCGAGTTCGTTTATAGCCATCGTGGGCAATCGGCTCCTTAGCGCACCGTGGTTAATTGATGACTTACCGCATGGAAACCCGTGCGGTAAGGTACCACTTACCCCGCACGTGTGCTGAAAAATATATTTCTAAATGCCTTCGTTGAGAATGCCTGACTCGATTTCCCACTGGGTTCCCAATGGGAAATCGAAGCATCAATTATGCATTCCGAAGCCTTCTCTGGAAGGCAGGAATGCCTGACCCGCTATATCCTCTATTATATCTTTTTAACACAGGCATGTCCGCGGAACGAAGCAGAACAAAAGCTTTTTGTATTCCTTACCACTAGATTACCCAGAATTCATTTAGGAGGCATAGCAAGGAAGCTCTTCGGAATCGTTTCCCTCAAACTTCTTTTTCAGTGATCCTTTTTCAGTAATTCAGAATATAAGGCCTGGATTCTGTTTGTCATTTGAGTTTCCGTCACATGTCAGCTTATAACTGAATTACCTGTTGTTTTTCTTATATGAAAATTTATTTGTTATTCAGTCATAACTTGTCACTGAGATGACAAACAGAATCCAGGCCCATAATATGTATATGAAATGGAGGAAAATAGGTAGAAACTAAACTCGCGTCAGGGAGTTTTCAGGACGCAGGTTGCAACATGCTAAAACAAAGGCATGGGGGAGATAAGAAAAACCGGTTTTAGGGGAAAAAGCAGTCATTTCTTCACAGAGTGCACGTCGCTCGCAAGTGTATTCCTTCCTCCTAGCTTCTTATTGAGTAAAAAAGAATGCATCGAATGTATACCTTCAATAAGTGATTTTAAAATATATTTCTGAATACCTTCGTTGAGAATCGCTGCCTCGATTTCCCACTGGGTTTCGCCGATTTTTTACTCGTACGAAAGATCAGAAGGGGTTGCGTATTCGCAGGATTCGTCTCTTTTATTTAATTTTTATTCTATTTTATTCTATTATATAAAATTTTACCACTTTCCAGTCCGTAATTCTTCTTATATGGCCGTTAGACTGGGCTGGAAGGATTTTCTTTGCTGGCCTTAAGAGGGGGTAATTCCGCGCGTTCGATTTTTAGGTCCTTCTGCTTCATTACCCCTCCCTCTGCAGAACGAAGCTCCGAGGCAGTACACAACTTCGGGCAGCCTTTCGAAAATTGTATAAGGTCCTTCCCAATCCCTTTGAAGTTTCGGACAGCGACCCACAGAGCGACGGGGGAAATATAGCCAAACGAGATCTCCAGATCTTTACTTCGCTGGTCATACCGATCCTTCATCCTCCTCGTATTGATATTGAGAGCATCCCGATTGATGACATGGAAGGCTTGAGTTGTGACTGGGTGTTGTATTTTCTGAAGGCGGTTCTCCCAACACCATCTCCAGTGGTAGCCTCAGCTCTCGGCCGAAAGTCTCGCTGGCGTTTTCCGCGTACTGTTCTGAATGCTTTTGCGGTTGGCGAGGAGGAGGGAGGGGACATAGTGGTTTTCCACGAATTTGGCCAGGTAGTCGAGGATGGGGGTGTGCGGGTCTTATCAACTCCAAATGGTCTAGGATTGGGATCGCTTCGGGCCATTTAGTAAATAATACGCTCAGGCCAACAGGTATTTATTGTTGTGGCTCGTTCTGGGTAACGGACCCAAGATAATCCCCTGCCACCCACTCAAACGGTGGCCCTACGTTTATTGCCTACATTTGCGCGCGAGTGCGTGTTTGAGGCCCTTTGCGACGCTGGCAGACGGCTGCCCCCCGCCGGAGCATCATGGATCAGTCGGAGAACTTCGGTGCGGATGGCTCCGGGGACGAGGATTTGTGCGAATGAGGACTGCCCGTTCTCAAACTTTTGGTCTATATGACAATGAAGGTTTTGCTATTGTGGGGGGTGTAATATGGGATGCTGATATTATACATATATCGTTTCGAAGGAAACAACCACCACAAAAGAGCTGGGCTTCAGTCTTCCTAAAAACGTCTCTGAAAAACCCTTAGAAGATCCTGCTGTGAACAGGTCGTTTTCTCCAAAGTTTTTAGTGAAAATCGTTTTTTTAATTATTGTGAATAAATATTTATCGAACCTTCTGCATGAAGTGTACGTGATTGACTGCGCAATTCTATAATTTTATTTTGTTCATCACAATTATAGACCTCCTCGATTTTAAATTTAATACACACAAGTACAGTGCTCATTGTCTCAAGTATTAGACAATGTAAATTTACGGCATATGCGTAGATGAAGAAGAGCTGATAATAGATTTAGAATTGCTGCTTTTTAAAATGTTATCACTCACAATGATCAACTTAAAATGTTATCTTTACAAACAGAGAAATGATACATTTTCGGCGGATTTAGACCGGTTCGTTACACACCCCTCTTCCAGCGATATGCCAGAAGCGCGATAAAAATGTCTGCTTTCAAGGTGCTTTGAGCAATTGTCATTGGAAAATTGTACATGTTTTTTAATTTCTAATTGGAGTGAAAACGTGGCTTCTGAATTTTGATAAGTTTGGATTTTCATTGGCTCTAAGCAATGACTAATATGCGGTGGTTTTAGGTTATTCACTGGCTGATCCTTAATGTGTCTTGCGTTAATATGTGCAACCTTGTTAAATGTTCTCTCTGCTGTTGGAATCAGGCTTTGAATTTGGTGTTGTTGGTCACTTATGACTGGGTGGAAACAACACAGTAAAAAATAATTTGAAATTTACAACAACCATTATTGTAAAAAAAGTACACACTTCTGATGTGAAAGTAAAGGAAAGCGTGTAAAATGATCAGAACATTTAATTTTAAAGAAAAGCATTTAAAAAACCCTGAAAAATGTGTAATCCACTGTTAAAGCATGTATATTTAAAACGCATTTTATTTTTACAATCTTGTATGTGTAATTTAAACACGCATATGGACAATTACACATTCTGAATGTGAGAGTGAGTTGAAGTTAACTTTGTGCCGCCATGTGCATTTCTGGTGAGAACGTCAAGTGGTGAAGAAGTCAAATTTATTGCATTGTCAGTTGTCGCGCCCGTGTTTTATTTTCTCTGCCCAAGGTAGGTCAAATCCAATAAATTGTATAATGTTTATCGAATATTATAGTTTTAATAGCATTGTTACCATCATCATCGCAGAAGCTTCTAAGAATTTTCACTCACAGATGTAAAATTCCGTCCACATGACTTTTAAAATATTAAAGTCAAAATTTAATTGTATCTGCAGATATGGTTAAGAACGTTATATCCTAAATTGTAAAAATAAATAAAAATTGATTTAATTTTCGCTTCTGTTATATTTATTTTTACATTCCTTACAACGAGATTATAAAGATTTAGGTTTATTTCTACTATTTAAAAGATTTAAATTGAAACTCTTTTACTGCTAAAATTGGAGGTTTTGGAATGTGATCTTCCATTTGTGTCAATTTTGTTTTACAAAGAAAAATTAACTAAACTTTTGAAATGTGATTTTACATGTCGAGTGCTGGCAATTAGTTGCCAACATTTTATGTTGTAAAAATTTTTTACTGTGAAGGTTTTAAACGGTTTAACGACACGTTAGTTGCTTTGTTTCTAATTTTGATAGCATAAATATTCGCATGTCTGTTAACAATCGGGAATGGAGAAGAGTTCTGTGCCAGCGTTCAACAAAACCGTTTGATTTCGGATGATATGGAGTTGTACGATTGTGTTTGAAACCTAAAATTTTAGATAACTCGTTGAAAAGATTTGACTCGACTTGTCTGCTCTGATCTGTTACAATAATTTTAGGTATACCATAACAGGTCACCCATTCTCTCTAGAGCGATGCCTCCCAACCGTTATATTCGCTATCGGATTTACCTCAGGCCATCGAGTAAAACGGCCGATAAGACAAAACCTAAAACCTTGAGAAGGCGGAAGTGGACCAATTATGTCCAAAAGGATTATTTTGAAACGGGTTGTTGTTAAAGGAAAAGAACCAAAAGGAATTTTGACATGATGGGAGATTTTATTCTTTTGACATGCGAAAAATGCTCGGCTCCAATTCTTTGGTCATTGAAGACCAAAAGAATTTTTTGTGATCATTTTATTTGTTGTTCTAATTCTGGGTTGAGTTAAGTTATGTATTGAGTTGCAGATTGTTTGCCTGAACGTATATGGTATATAAGGTCTGCTGTTGATTGTGGAATGTTCACAAAAATTTTGCTTGTTGCTTCTTAAAACGAGAAATTCGGAATTTTTATGTTAAGAGTTTTCTAGTAGACTAGTTGTATATCGTTTTCTTGTGCAACGGCGGATAGCTTCGTATCTATCGTAGGTGGAATCTGTAGTTCTTTAAGTCAGGAGAGACCCATTATCTACAACCCACAACGTTTACTTTACCTGAAATGTGTCTTTTTTCTGTTGTAAATTGGCCTATGAAGTCTAAGTGTAAGTGGTTTGTGGTCAGTGAAAAGTGTAAAATGCCTGTATTCAAATGATAACGGAAATATGTGATTATCGCGTATCCTGCCAAAATTTCACGGTCGTAGGCACTATATTTCCATTGAGTGTCAATTAACTTCGTTGAAAAAAGACAAGTAAAAAAATCAAAAAAAATAGAAGCGACTCCAAAAAATCTCAAGCCCTAAAATGTTGTGAATAATTTCATTTAAAAATCCTTAGCCACTACTTTCAACATTGAATCCCAAGATTTTACTAGGTTTTTGAAATCGAAAACCTGACTGGTATTAATCCAATACTTAGTAATGAAGACATTCAGTTTTTCTGGATTATTTCGGTCGCCATATTGGACCACAGAAGCTTCCTTTTATTAAGTCCGATCGATTGGATCCAAGTTTCCAAACTTTGATAGCAGATTCGAATCAGCGACCCCCAAAGCCCCCAAGTATTCAATTGCATCATACTCACTCGATCTTTGAAAATTTCGGTCGAATATTGGATCAGCCATTTTGAATATATAGGCACTGTTATATACATAAACCTCCCCAGAAATATTTAGATTATATCAGTCGAAAGAATCATTAAAATCGTTCCAGTGGTTTTTGAGAAAATCGCGTACAAACAAAAAAAAAATAAACACGCATACGAGGGAAATACAAATTCTCCTCTTTTTAAGTCAGTTAAAAAAAAACCTAGAGACTGTCAAGAATTATCAACTAATTGAATTAAAATAGCCCCTCCGATGCGTCTACGAATAACGCTAGTTGAGTGTTACTGCTAGGAAATGCTGAAATGAAAAACTGAGATTTAACATTTTCGAAAGCTTTAATACTTTCTAAATTCCAACTAATTTTCCTATTACCGTCTTTCTTATTTTCGGTAAGGTATTGATTTAGAAGGCGTTGATTTTGTGCTGCAATTAGTAAGAATCTTCGATAAAAATTTATAATATCATGCCTAAGAATCGTCTTAATTCTTTTCAGTTTGAAGGTTGAGCGAAGTTTTTTATAGCTTGCACCTTTTCGGGTGATGATTATCACAGCCACACAAAAAAACAAAAGTGGGGATTACTTTTGATGCCATACATCATATCCGTAGTATTTTGGCCTGCTGAGCACGAATCTGCGACCAGAATTGAGCTTTGACGTCCAGATTTTTTTCTAACCTCAAACAATGGGTTAAAAACAGAGAAAATCGTGGAAAATACACTCGTAAAATTCGGAAAAAATTTATTTTTAACATTTAAACCTATATTCATACGAATTGAGACCTGCTGAGCACGAATCCGTCAACAGAATTGAGCCATCACGTTCTGATTTTTTCTTAAATTTTTTTTTATTAATTTTTAGAAAAAAATCAGAACGTGATGGCTCAATTCTGGTGACGGATTCGTGCTCAGCAGGTCTCAATTCGTATGAATATAGGTTTAAATGTTAAAAATAAATTTTTTCCGAATTTTACTCCACGATTTTCTCTGTTTTTAACCCACTTTTTGGAGGTTCGAAAAAAATCTGGACGTCACAGCTCAATTCTGATCGCGGATTCGTGATTAGCAGGCCAAATTACTACGGATATGACATATGGCATCAAAAGTAATACCCACTTTTTTTTTTGTGTGGCTGTGTTATGTGATTACAAAAGTAATTAATAACATGACTGAGAAACTTTACTTCTGCTTTCATTAAGTTACATTTCTCGGTGTTGATTATTACTAAATCTTTATAAATAATAATGTGATTATATAATACTACACTCCAAGGTGCTTCCATTGATCCCACTACACTTTGACCATTAATTACCGCGATATTTAAATTTTTCTCCTCGATCTCCGATAAAATTAGTGCTCTTACTTCGTTTTCACGGGTAAAAATTTTTTTCGCTGCTTCAACATTTTTTTTTTATTTTCGTTTTCCACATATTTTTCAACAGTGTTAGTAAATTTATTTTTGTTAATTCTACATCACTCCCTATTGCACCCCCTCTTCTATATGATCCAGCGGGATGGAGGTGCTCTCAATGTTGGAAATTTTGATGGCATATTCGAAATCAGCGACCCCGAAGACCCTTTAGTGCGGGTTTTCAGGGCGATCCCTTAAAGTTTAACTTTTTCAGTCGCCATAATGGATCCGCCAACTTGAATTCGGAAATTTTGATGACAGATTCGAAAAGGTTTTCTAAAGAATATTTTATTTATATTAAATGTTCTACATGAGAATGCTACCATGAGCTAAAACATTTGTTTCTCAAATCTAAACCTACACGATCTAAAGTCTGCCCCTGACATTTATTTATGGCCAAAGCCTAAGCCCCGTCGAAAATTTAAAACTTGTTCTCGGTATCGTGACAATTGATTAGTTTAAGGTGAACAAATATTAAGAGTAGGGGAAAGTGATGTATGGTAGGGGGTATTGTGTATGAATGTACGCTTGATTTAATGAGACCACCCCCATATATAGAAAAGGCGTTCAGTAAGGAGGGGGTGTGAAATGAAGATAACATTTTTTCACAATAAATTGTGATTTTGGCTTCATTCTCTATTTTGTTCGGCATTAAAATTAAACTCTTAAGAAATTCTAATGATTCGGCAATTAACTAAATAAAAGCTGTTTCAAGTTTAATTTGTGTTGGTTTTAATGAACGTTAGTGACTTGAATTACTTTGAAAATCGAACAAAACAAAATTTCCGGCTTTTTTGAATAGTATGAACCCTGAAAATTTCCGGACAAAACATTTTTGGTCTTTCGAGCCGGATTAGCCGGCAAAGTGAACAATTCCATTAAGACAATTTCAGTGAGTCCTTGCCAATTTGATTGGAACTCAATTCGCAGGCGCTACTCATCAGTGAGCGGAACTAATTGAAAAGAACATTTAAGAGGCTTATTTTGATTTTTTACTTTGAACAATTAAAATTCAGTAGTTATGGTTGCAGAGCTAAAATCTGCGAAAGGTACCAGGTACTTCTGAGGGTTCAGAAAACAGTTTCCGGGTACAAAATTCGATCAAGTTCTGCCCAAAAAAATTTCCACCACGTGGACCTGAACGATTTCTCTAACGGTATCCAGCTGAATTTGAAACACGTGTAGGATAACCCAGAAGATTCCATCAACGGTACCGACACAAATTATCATTACGGACATAGGAGAATCTCTTAACACCAACATTAGTGCATCACGAGAGTTGGGTAGTCGAATTTAATCCAAACTGCTTCAGCATTTGGAACCAGGAAATTAATCAAACCTTGAAACTCGCTGAGTCCGTTTCAATTTCATTATTGGTAAGTAATTTTCATTACATTACATTTGATGGCGCGAGACCATATGTTGAAAAGCAACAACAAAAATGACCAGAATGGGACTATCTACACGATAAAATAATACTTTTACACGACAACGCGAGACCTCATATAGCTCAACCAGAGAAAAACTATTTAGAGGCTGAACTGGGAAGTGTTATACCACCCGCGTACTCACCGGACATTGCACCGTCCGATTACTATTTGTTCCGGTCGATGCAGTCAGCCCTTAGTGGAGAACGGCTTCGTTCTTTTGAAAGTATCCAAATTTGGTTCAATAATTGGATCGCCTCGAAGGAAGAGCGATTCTTTAGGGATGGAATGCACAAGTTGCCGGAAAGATGGGCAAAAGTCGTAGCTTCCGATGGAGCATGCTTTCAATGATGTTCAAAAAAGAAATATTTTATAAATAAAGACTTGTTTTTACCAAAAAAAGGGACTTACTTACTTTTTTTCATACCTAATACTAAAAACCAGTTCACTGCATTTTTGTCATTGAAGCACTTCTCTTCAAAGTTTTTGTTTTGATTGTGATTGTGCTTTAAAATTCTAAAATGGGACCAACAAAAATCGGCAGGGACTGTGTTGAGTAACGGCCGCAAACCTTCAAAGCGTAATACACTTCTGCCTAAGCAGTTTTCGTTCTGATGGTCGGCATTGATTCGTGAATTTTCCATCATTTTCTATACTTTCCCTTAAGCGTTTATAATAGTTTTGGTTACGTTTAGTGCCCATATACCGCAACGTTTTGTCAAAACACAAAATTTTTACAAATTCAATTGCGATTATTCAAATATCCTATTAATATCGCCGCTATACAGTAAACTACTTCGATAGCACTCAATGGGAATTCAATCGACATCTGACTGAAAGGTGCATCTCATAGGAATACAGAAATATACTAATTTTAGTGTGCATTGAGCAGCGCAAAACATGTCCATTTTACGCTCAATCGCGCTGACTGACGCAATAGCGTGCTTATATGTAACATATTGTGTGTGAAAAATCTCATCTAGCCAAACAAAAAATTGTATGGCAGGAGGGGCTGGAGCAATCTCAACCGTTTGGGAGTTACAAGGTGATCCATAAATTCGGACTTTTCATGGCATGAACGTTATATTTTTGTCTTTTGATTTACTCAACGCAGCGACATCAAACTCACACCGTAAAACTACTATCCTGGTCGAGTCAATTAATTACTAACTTTTACAACCTTCATCAGAATGCCGGAAGTTGGAGAGGGCGACAACGGGTTAGGAAGGGGGAGGAGATCCATGCAATTTAGGCTTGTCAGAGTATAATGATCCTTCCCTGAAAATATTGTCCATCAACTTGGTACACTCCTGGTTTTGTAGTTACTTTTACGTCTAGTATGGGCTGTGCCGGTTGAAATCGGAAGCATTTATGACCACTATTTGCGCCAATTATCCAATTTTGCGCCTCTCTAGAGGTTTAACCTTTTGTTGCATCCAAAAATGCGGTGTATGAAAGCAATGGTACATTTTGTGCTCTACAGCTTTTGCATTGATATATTTTTCATTATGAGTTACCCAAAACGAGATATACCTATGCGAAAAACCAAAGTAAAAATAACTAAATTTTTAGAGAATTTCAAAGTCTAACAAAATGTTTTAACTATTTCCTCTAGTATGCCAACTATTGCAACCACGCCAATTCTGCCAGACGTTGATTTTTCTATTGTACTATTTAGTACTGAATCAAGTATACAAAAGATTGTAGCCTTGTACCTCGCACATTAGTCGATGTGGCTGCCAGCTCTCCTATCAACTAATTGCCACTGTCGATTTATCGTATCATATCTACATTCATAAAATCAGGCTATCTTTCCGCGAGAATCCTAGTCAGTTTTGGAGATTTGTTAACGTTATACAGCAGGACGATTACCCATCTTCACTTTTCTTGGGCTCTGTCAATAGCTGTAAGCAGGACATTATTTCCAATCTGTTTACTGAACTCCTTAGCACTGTTTCTTGTGATTCTAGCTGTGGTATTTGTTCTAAGGACTTTATGCAATTGACGAAGCTTCCGCCTACTTCACTACAAGTAGATGATCTCATTTTTGATGACTCAACTATTCTCAGACACAGCTCTGAATTAGTTGAATTTTTTTCGTGCAGCCCTAACGGCCTGCAGCCGTTCTCTCGAAAAAAAATGTGATTTCGTTGACCTTGCTTTGTGTTATTTATTTATCTCTACGTAATAGTGTTTCTCAAAGTCCATGTAAGGTTTCTGTGATTATTGCCTTACATAAAAAAATGGGTGATAACTGCGACGTTACGGGGCAAAACAAAACACATCTTTTCTCCAGCTCTCCAGATATAAATATTTTTAAATATAATAAAAGAAATTGTTCAATTCAATTTAACAATATAAAAGAAATACATTTGAACAATAGTTTATAAAATATTCGTCCAAAATTTTGAAAATACAGCCGTTGAGAGCTGGTTTTCGGAGACCCCTTAGAAATAGGTATCCTTGCGGTGGGCACAATAACTCATGCTCAAAACCGTTCACTACATTTTCAAATTTTGGTAGGTCCAAATTATTATAAAAATTTATACATTTTGATTGTCATTTCTTCCACACTCCATGACAAAATTCAACCGCAATGTGACCCACTATAATCCTACTAAATCCAAATAAGTTTCCGATGCTTCTATACTCTTTAAAAGTTCCCAGATCATAGAAAGCTGTATCAATTCTTTTTTTAATGTTATTGTATTTCTGAAGTTACTATCATGTTTCCTAGATTCTTCATATTTTCACACTATAATTTAAAGATGAAAGGTGTCGTCCTAAGTATAAGCATCCTTGAATTTCTGAGGACCTTTGAGGAAGCTGTGCTCCTTGTACGTAGGTACCTCTCGTTCCTAAAATGACATATTTAAAGGTAATTTGTGATATATGCAATATTAGCATATATTTCCTACTTAACTCCAGTCGGGCGCAAAATTATGTTCTCTACGCTGCTGGGTGATTAGCTCGCAGCTATCTTAATTGATGGGCTTTTGTGTACCAATAAATTATTTTTTATCACACGTGCGGGGAAACTACTGTGATTCCGCACGGGTTTACGTGTGGAAACTGCCCGATTGTCCACTGTGAAATCTGTCGGCCATAACCCACTGGTAATTTTAAAGAACGCACGCGAGACTTAGAATAACGCACAGGTACCTGAAATGGAAATGCACTCAGAATATTTCTTCAAGAAATCCTTCATGGGAGCCGTATACCTGGGAGCATTTGGGTCGCTCCATTAACGCAATGAGAAGGAGTGAGTACATGTCCCATCACTGATCACTGGACAGGGTATGCATTTCTCGCTTGCACTTGCAATAGCAATGAGGAGCTCTAGAAATCTACCTGAGCAGCACTCGAGAGTCAAAAGAGCCAAGTTTGGCCGGCTCTGGTTAAGGGGGAAGGCCACTGTGACGGCCAAAAAAATGAGTGATTTTCGAGAATTTTTTTGGCCGGGAAAATGAAGGAATATCAGGATTCTTTTTTATTTATTTTATATAGTGAACATTGACCAATATTTGCATAAATTTTTATTTAAAAGTTATGAGCGTATGATATGATTACCGACGAAATAGGGTTCCAACAGGACGGCGCACGTGCAACACAGCGCATGCCACGATGGACATTCTGCATGAACGATTAGAGAGCGACGTGAACTGACCATGGGTTTGGCTTGGGTTCCCGCGAGTTGGCTTTGTAAATATTCTAATTGGAACATGTATTAAAATATAGATAATTTTATTGCGAATACGGTGGTTATTAGGTCACCTTAGCAAAATTTGACGATTATCGCGCTTTACAATTCGAATATTTGAGTATGCGAGTAGTACCCAATAGAGAAGTGTAAAGCGTACTATGCTGCGCGATAAAGGAAGACGCAGCATCGCATCTTCTTATGCTTCGTACACAGTATTTAATAAAACAAACAAGTGTAGAAATAAAAAAAAATTAAGCCCGATTTCACGATTATTCATTCACGCCCCTAACTTCTAGCTTCATCTAAAAGTTTGAAATTTCGATGGCAGATTTGAAATTACCGCCCACAAAAACCTTTATACGTGAATAGGGTGTTTGGGAGATGTGTGCAAAGTTTTAAGGCGAAGCTACCATTTGAACCATTTGAGTAAGAGTTGCCTTAGATGAAGTCTGACAATTTTTTTTATCTGATTTTCACTGTTTTTGCCGAAAAAATCCAAAATTTTACTGCTAATTGCTAATAACGGCCAGTTTGAATGATAAGTGAATTCTTTTTATTTTATTGAATTAAAGTAATGTGTAAGCAATCTAGCAAAATATGTTCTAAGCATCTGTGACATCAAAACATTTGTTTACAAACATTTGAAGTTCACGAAAATTTTCAAAGATTTGAGAGTGTCGTTTTTTGACGAAATATTTAAAAAAAAAACGCAGGGTGCTTTTTTTGCTCAAACCTTTTTGAAAGCATGCTTGGTTATTTCTCTTTTTTTTAGGTATCCAAAGGATATTTCACAAACTGTTGAAATCAGGACCTCAAAATCAATTTGAGGGAGAAAATTTGACTTTTTAGGCAGACTAAGTAAAACAAAATTTTAATTGGAATCAATTATTATTGATGTTCAAAATGACTGCCGCGATTTCTAACACAAGCACGAGCCCGTCTTCTCACTTCGGTTGTTGTTGTTTTCAACATAATCTCCAGCTTCATGGTTTCAAACGCTGAATGAATTCTATCTATCAATTCTTCTTTTTTGTTTATTTCTATACTGGTATACACTAGTTCCTTGGCCCGACCCCTCACGATAAAGTCCACCGGGGTCAGGTCTGGTCATCGAGCGGGCCTTAGCCGATCCAGCTGTGAGAGAAGCAATTGTTTAATTTGTGTTTACATTCAATGTCCAATGCACTGGACAACCGTCTTGCTCAAAGGTGACTTCTCTCTCTCTGTTTCGAATATCGGGGCACCGGATTCTTCTACAAGCACTGGAATTGGAAATAATTGTTGACATTAAAAGTATCCGGTAAGAAGTGGGGACCAATACCCGTTCTGCAATAACTCCAGTCCTCAGATTGACAGAGAATTTTCTTTGGAACGACACCTGCTTTTTTCAATGTGGATTGCTGTCCTTGTCGCACCCATTGATGGAGGTTGTTTAAGTTTGTAATGTCCTCCCTGCTCCCTACGTTTTGCCCCAACTGAACACGGTGAATTGTGAATCAACACGAATAAGAGACGTAGAGTAGAAGTATGCATAGGGAGTAGGCGCGTGTCATAGTCGCTATGATATTTTGCCACAATAAGTGGTAATATCTAAAGATAAATTGCTAAATCTATGCTTACTTCCAAGATTAAGTGACAAAGGTCAATAACCCTGAGGACAACACAACATCAGCTGTGGGCATGAAAATACTAGAGGCGCTGATTAAAAACCTTTTCGCATCTCTAGAGCAAAAGCTGAACGAAATCACTCGTAACTCCAAAGATCAGCTGACTGACATCAGGACCCAGCGAGCCAACTTCGAATACAGCTATAAAGAGGACGTTGACAAGCACTAAGCTGAGGTAGATGCCAAACTTTTCTCGCTTAAGGAGGCCTTTCATGAGAAGTTGGAGGCGGCTGAGCAGCAGTTCGTGGCATCCGAAACAATAGTTTCTTCTGTTGAGGAGCAGCTCGCGGCCTTTGAGGACAAGATGGAAATGATGGAGCGTCGCTCGATAGCAAGTACCATTATTATTAATGGAATCCCGAAGCAAGAGGGCGAGAACTTACACACGATCGTTGAAAATATCGCCACAGCGCTCAACGACTATCTGGTGTTGCTGATGAGGAGGAAAAGGCTAACAAGGCACAAAGCGTGCTCTTTTATACATACATACATACATATGTATACTTCGATGGATTAAGGGTAGACCTGATATAATTAGGCAACCCATACGCGATTTGTTTGCTTACATATTATGCTTGGTAAAAAATATCTTTCATTAGGAAAACAGATGGGTGAAGGTCGCACTTAGGTGAGATCTTAGACAATAAGGGGGCAACGGGTGTGCTTATGCTGTGTGTAATTAAACCTATTTATCTGTCAGATGAAAGTCTTGAGAGTAATATAACAGTAACAGTAAGCGCAGTACGTTGTTCTCGCTAAACGAAATTTTCCCTATAAAATTCCGCTTAGAGAAAATTTCCGCTGCGGAATTTAGCGAAATATCTAGTACGCTGTTCCCTCGCTAAATGGTCTGATTCGCGGATAAATCACTAGGAGTGCGCAAAACTCTTCACCAAAATTTATCTGGCTTTTCAATGTGCATAGAATTTATTCCCGGCGAAATTTCAACATTACAGTGTTATACACTTTGAATATGTATGCACATACACCTGCAGCGAATCGACCTTTGGTTTTCCGTTGCTATGGAGATAAGGATTGAACATTTTAGCCTGTAGTGTCTTCGTGTCTCACGTGTTTTTTTTACTACGCTTCATAACTAAGTATGTATTAGAAGGAAAAATAGTAAAAATAAATCAAAATAGTTTATTTATAAAATATAGATATCTTTTTTAAACATCATTGAAAGTATGCTCCATCGGAAGCTACGATGTTTGCCCATCTTTCCGGCAACTTGTGCATTCCATCCCTAAAGAATCGCTCGTCCTTCGAGGCGATCCAATTATTGAGCCAAATTTGGATACTTTCAAAAGAACGAAGCCGTTCTCCACTAAGGGCTGACTGCATCGACCGGAACAAATACTAATCGGACGGTGCAATGTCCGGTGAGTACAGCGAGTGGTGTAACACTTCCTAGTTTAACCTTTCTTTTCATCCCCAGAAACAATCCTGTGTAAAAAACCCTTTCTTGATTGCCTTTTCAGCAGTATTTTACAAATGGCTTTTCAGTTTTCTTCTTGCTTTTCGGAAAAAAAAACTCTGTTGTAAACACTTTAACTGATAGAGTTACAATGGATTCTGACGCTGACATTAGACCTGTCAATTGGAAGTCAAACCGGTTCAGACGTGATACATACAATAAGAGCCATCTTTACAAAACGGAACTTACTTTTTCTCGGACGCAATATTATTGGGGGAAATCATGAAATTTATTTCGCGGGGCGTCAGCAACAAATACTAGTAGTAAGCCAATATTGTAAGTTGGAGGGTATCTATAAAAGATTTATTTTATTTTTTTATTTCGCGTGCTTATCGTCTTGTTAAGGACACGGATGTTTATACAGGGTCTTTCAATATAGACGCTCAAAATTTTTTAGATTATAGCGGCCATGTTGTTAAAGCAAACATCTGTCAAAATTATTGTAAATATTTCAGAAGTGTGTGGCAAATCATAATTAAAAACTATTACTTTGAAGAACGGGTGGAAATCATTAAATTTTATTATTATATGCGAACAAGCAAATTTGTTGGGTTTGGGGCGATACCAATCCACACCAGGAACACCAGTACAAAATGCATCTCAAGAAAGTCACTGTGTGGTACGGATTTTGGTCTGGCGGAATCATCGGTCCGTACTTCTTTCAAAACGAAACTGGATTTGCCATAATCGTCAACGGCGAGCACTACAGATCGATGACAAGCAACTTCTTGTATTAGGCTACAATACTCGCTACTGGATGGTATGCATACGCACGACATATGGTTCCAACAAGATGGCGTTTCGTGCCACACAGTGCATCCCACGATGGACATTCTGCATGAGCAATTTGAGAGATGATAAACTGGCCACCGAGATTGTGTGATTGCCTTTAGATTTCTTTGTTTGGGGCTACCGTAAATCACAGGTCTATGCGAATAAACGCAAACAATTGATGCCCTCAAAGTCAACATAACGAACGCCATCCAGCAAATTCTGTCAGATTTATGCAACAAAGTCATCGAAAATTGGACCTTCCGAATACGTGCCACCAAGCAAAGCCGCGGCGGACATTTGAACAACGTTGTATTCCATACTTAATGTTATGAAATGCTCGTTCAAATAAAATAAAAATGGAGTGGATATCCCACACACAACTAGTTTTATTTACATTTAAAAGTCGAGCGTCCTTTTTGAAAGACCCTTTAGTTTTATTAATCATTCCATATAATAAATATATATATATTCAAAACAATTAGCAAATTAATAATTCCACTTTATAAAAGTTTTTTAACCTTCGCATAGGACACTTATGTACTTAAATACGACCGCTTAATATGAATCCCAATTTTAGTTTCAATTTGATTATAACAGCTTATCGTCACATCCATCATGCGAAAAGAAGCACGAATTTAAAATTAAATCCATTTGTAATAGTTATAAATATATTCTTATAAATCTAAATTCGTTTAAGAAGTAATTGAAATTTATGAGCTGCATGCCTTAACCAGGAGTAAGGAAGACCGAAGGTGAGTAAATATTCCGTCTGAACTGAGTTTAAGAGTTCTTTTCTTATTAACCAAGTGGGCAGGCACGACTATCAGAGCATTAAATTCTGTTAATTACCTCTTCTTAATTTGAAAAGTTATATTGACGATGCAAACAAAGAAAAACGGCTTTCCCATCCATTCCCAGTTGAATGTCTTATACACACAAAAAGTCTTGCATTGTTAATAAACGGAATCATACAAACACTAGGTAAATTTTATTTAAGCACCTCCCAAGTGTCATAAGAATGTAAACCTTGCGTGGTGCTCATTATGCATGGATGTGCTGAGTCTAGCTGATGTATGAAAAACCTGATCGTGATACCTTACCATTGGTAACTGAATCTGCGCGGAGTTTCATTATCAGGGCGGAGCTTCAATACAGTAAGGAGAACACATTATGTTACCTTCCTCCTGTGCTGTTTCACCTGTTCAAGACCCCACGTTGAAGAAGAGTTTGAACAACTGTTAGTTCTAAAAGTGAAGCGTAGATGCGCGGTCGGACGTTTACGTGCGCAGATGTAATAGCGAAATAAATTGGAACGCAGGATTATTTTTTGCATTTCAATAGATCCGGAGTGTTAGTGAAACGTATTTATTATATTAAGTTTAAATAGTTTGTTCTAGAATTCTAAAAGTTCTTCATAGAATTATGAAATTCCTTTATGCTAATACACCAGAGTTGAGGAAGTGTTAATGTGAGAAAATATAATACATTTGTGTCGGCTTAAGCATTTAATAGCTGTGCTTTTCCTTCGATGTGAAGTGCCCGCGGCCAAAAGTGCTTCCAAAGATTTTTACCGATTATGAGTTGCAACCACCCCAGAATCAAGCGATTAACAAAGTTTTGGTATTTACTACTTTATTCATATTCTTCATCAGAGCAAAATTGCTTTTCAGTAGGCAATTCGTAATGTGTTTTATATCTGCAGTTGAATTAAAATATTTCATATTTTTAGTTTGTGGTATAAACACACATATTACTTCTAGAAATTTTACATATAAATTTGTCAACGTCAATTGGTTTCACGCATAACTAATTCGTCATTTGTTTTCAACACGTTAGTGCTATTAACGTTATTGCTTCACGGGGTTTTGTTTCTTTTTACCAAATACTTGCTTATTTTGGAAACAGAAGTAGAAGATAAATTTTAATTTTTAAATGATAAAATAAACTGCAGAAAAGCAATGACTTTATTGATTTGAATTGGTCGATTTAACGATTTCTTAATCCTTCAAGTACATATATGTATATCCCTGTAAAGCTTCTGGGTGCAAATGAGGTTAAACATGGGTTACCCCCTTTTAAAAAATTTATATTGGGAAACGAACATCAGTTATAAAAAATTAAATATTCTTGTATTGTATTTTTCGACTACAAATTGTGGATGACACGATACAAATTATACTACATACTTTAACACTACGATACAAAAACTGATAGTATGACTTATCGCTTTGGAAGATAAGTTTTTACTTAAAACTCAATGCATACATTATGAACACATTTTGAGCAAATCCCGCATGGTGTAAATAAAAATTTTGAGAGATGTCGGTCAGAAAATCAGGTTTTGTTAAAGATTTAATGGCTTAGTTATTATTCCACGCAAATGAGAGCAGAAGGGGGCTAAAAAACAGAACAATGTGTTGGTACTGGTGTCTATGAACCCAATACTAAGGTCTCGATTGATATGTGCAAATAAACCAGTGGCTTCCAGACCGATTCCATGCTATTGAAGTCTGTTGCCGCTCTCAATATTAACAGAGAACTGAAAGGTTCTATTATTACTACAGTGAAATTACCGCACAGATTTTAGATTGCTGATAGGCTATCTATCCTGCCATCATGGGCTAAAAGTATCACCTACATAAGATGGGTCTGTCTAATCAGAACGTCTGCGGCTAGAAAACTACTATAACATAGTGCACATTCCGTGTAATTGACCTGCTCTACCACGTTCTAGGAAAAGGAGCTTTTAAGCTTGGCTGTCGTTCGATCCTCTTTTGTGAAGGACTGGCATTCATTTAAATAGCAGAGCGTCATTAATTGGGCTTTGGCACAAATGTTCAGGTCACTATGTCCACTATATAAGTTACGTCAATGCTTACAATTATTACAAGGGCAGAAGATTCACTGCTCAACTTAGGCTATACAGAGACAGTTAGAATATAAGAAAGTTTAGTTGAGGCAATTTCGCGATGTGTAGAGTTTTGGTAGATTTGACAGTTCACTGAATATCTTCTAAGCACGAAATTTATTTCCGGAAACTTTTATTTATCACGATTTTCATATTTGTAACACTTTACTGAATTCAGAAAACAACTTTATACGTAACGTCCTATCCTGTCACTCTATAATCTAAGCTGCACACTCAGTTGAATAATGTGCATGTTTGTGAAATAATAAGGTAATTCATAAAAACTTACATTGCAAAATGTTTAGTCCCGTCATCAATTTGTGTATCGTAGTTATGCGTTAGCAGTACCATATACATATAGTATGTGCTATTTTGAATGGTCAGAGCAAGATGTTTCTATAATTATTTTAACATGTTAGGCTACTCGAACTTTACTTACTTAACAAAGGTTTTCATCCTCGTTAGTATTCCCTTAACGCGACCTCGCTCTTGTATTAATTTCGCCAATTCTATTAACAACATTAACAGAGAACTATTGCTGAACCTAATGCTCTATGAAGTAAGAGATATTGCTGTAAGCATATAAGTGTACATATATGTGTATGCATTAAACGGTGCACCGGTGAACCAGCAGAATTATGTTCGACTGCCGTGCAAACTTCTTACCACCTTTCTCGTTACTCAAAGACTTATAAAGGTTTTCTAGTTATCTGTAATATCCTTGTCCAATATCCCGGCATCCTGCTCGAAGGACCAAACATGATAGCACGACGAAATGAACTGTGTTGGGTTCTGTTTAGCACCTGATCCGTACGTGAACGTAAGTTGAAATCGCCAAGCAAATTATTTGGCTCGTCAGAGACTGAGATGTCATCAGAAAGATCCCCAAAAAGGCTGCAAGAAACTCGTAAACTCCAGGTGCGGAATTAGGAGGAATATATTATATGTATGTCGTGACAACGAGAATATTCTTGTGTGGGAGATGTGAAGCAGCACATATCATTTCCAAACCGGAGAGATGTGATGTACATATCAATCTGTTCAGACGACATCTCTCTGCGTACAGCTCCATAAGACTCCACCGCCAGCAAGAGTACTCAAATTAGAGTGGCGGTCACGGCAAAAACAATGTAACATAGTCAGAAGCAAAACGCTCCGCGCCCTCAATTCCTTCACACAACCAGGTCTCAGTCAAAGCAGGATTTCGTCGAACCAATAAAAAGACAAGTCGTCTTCGAGGTTATGTTGGCCGAGATCTGCTCCCAAGAAGCGAATTGAGCCTTCTGCATCCGATCAATTCGTTCCCAACTCCCATGTGCGAAGATATGAGGCGAACAATTTCTACATTATAAGTGTCAGGGTGGAACCTGGACACAATAATTGACCGCGAATGTATACATCTTTTTGAGACAACTCAGCATGACCAGGAGACTCAGATGACACAACCACAGCTGAGGGGACAGCCTGTGATACACAGAGAGCGAATGAAGGATGCCTACGATGAGTCCCCTTACGTTGAGACTTAACAGTCCGAAAAGGTATCGGCAAAGAAGGATCAACCTGCAAATTGGCATGCAGGTAGCCCGAAAGTCGCCCAACAAACCCCTTCCGGCAAAAACAGCGATCCAGAGCAGAGCGGAAGAACTGGCCTGCATATCCGCAGGAACATCGGGCGAAGAATCCTCCAATACATGAGAAACAATCTCAGGCATAGAAACCGAACCGGATGGTAGAGATGAATCAGTGCATGGGAGCGACAAAGTTGTGTGCGAGAAAATCTGTTGCGAAACATCCTTAACATCAGAAGCAATGATATTGATAATCTCCGAACGAGCAGAAGCAAATGCGGTCCATGATCCAAGCTTACCTGTTGCACACCCCGCCCAAGATCCTCAACAATCAGTAAGATCGGCGAGTTAACAGTATCGAGAGGTGTGATTTGTTGTAAGGCTGACCGTAGATCATCAACGGAGTCAGCAAGGATATTAATTTTTGATCATATATAATGGCTCTTCTGATATAGACTAGTCGAGTTCGAGTTAAAAGACTCAGACAAAGTCAAAAGAGTGTCCAATTTCGCATTGAAGTTGTTCATGATTAGAGGAAATTCTCGCGAACATATCTCATACCAACAGCAGCAAATGGTAAGGCTTAAACTCCAACCAATTCCTGACAAGTCGTGGCATGAGGAGAAGTTCCAGATGTCTGCTTGAAGCAGGTAGCGTGAAAAAGGTGTTTGTAGTCTCCATCACGGGGAATCACGTCGTCAAGAAGTCTCGCCGAGCACAGCTTGCAGGAGTTCATATTGAAATCCGTCGGAAAAATAGAACTTACTGAACAAAACCAAAAGATTATGCGGCGATACTGGAGTGGGGCTCTAAGATTGACTCGGATAATTGAGTATTTGAGTACTCGTATTGGCTTGGACCGAGTTTGAGTAAAAGAGTTTTGAGTACCTGAGTAATTGAGACCAAAAAGATCCGAGAACTCGAGTGAGGGAGAATTTGAGTACTCTTTTAAGGAGTATACGGGTATTAGAGTAGGGAGTATTCAAGTACTTGAGTATTTGAGTCCTGTAGGTTTAATACATTAAGAGGTAAGAAATACAAGTTAATAAATTGTAGACTTTGTAATTCATTATAATTTACAGTAAGTTAAAGAAAACCAAATCTTTATTTTGGAAAAGAAATACAAGTGTATTAATATTTTCGGGATTTAAGCAACTTCTGCTGGAGCTTACTATATTTCCTGCTGTGGAAAATACTCGTTCAGATGTAGCAGAGGTTGCTGATGTATTCAGAAATTTTCTTGTATGTATTTATTTCCCAAAATAACGATTTAGTTAGCTGTAACTAACTGTAAATTGTAATGAATTATAAAGTCTACAATTTATTAACTTGTATTTCTTATTTCATAATGTACATGACTCAAATACTCAAGTACTTGAATACTCCCAAACTCTAATACCCGAATACTCCTTAAATGAGTACTCAAATACTCCCTCACTCGAGTTCTCGGATCTTTTTGTTCTCAAGTACTCAAGTACTCAAAACTCCTTTAATCAAACTCATATCTTTGAACTCGAGTACTCAAATACTCAAGTAATTGAGCTCAGAAGTACTCCAGTAGTAACAGCCCTATACTGGAGTCAGCAGAGATGTCCAAAGAAGTAGCAGTCCTCGGAACAATATGGGTTACGTCCAAGCTCGACCGTCACGATGGGGAAAGGCGGGAAGACCCTTAACCTCAATCCCAGCAAAAGTCGAGTTGCATTTATATCAAAAATAGCGTTCAGATTTCCGAAGCTTTTTAAAATTATTGCGAAAGGCATCATCCAATTCTAAAGAAAACGATCTCTTACGATACTTGAAGTCCTTGGTGTCAGTAAGCGGTCAAGATCTTCAAAACTCAGATCACTTTTTTCGATATTACATGAAAGTGCAGGGTTCTGACATAATCACAAATTGAACTGTTATAATCTGGATTATATTTGTGGTTGAACTCGTGTATATTTTTTCATAATTATCTTCAGTTATATTCTTTTACGAACAGCATCAGCAAGTAATTCGTTTTTGCCCCGATAACTTATTCTTATCAAAGTACTCCTCCAGACATTAAAATCAATATCTAATCCACATATTTCAAGCCATTTTAAACGTAAATTATTGCAACTGGGGAATATCAACCTTTTGTAAGTACTGCTCTGATTTGAGCATTCTGGAAAACAACCAAACTCATTTCTTGTATTTTCAACAATGCTTCATGAAAATAGGTCTGTGTAACCTAAATCTTAAGCCTAGACAGACCCAATCTGCAAGGCACGATATTTAGGGTAAGAAATTGGGTGTGCTCCCCACACAATACAACTTATCATATGCAATCGAGCGCCGTTTGGAGGTTGAGTAGTTGCCTCTCCAGCCGCACTAGCTAGGGGCTAGGGAGAGCAAGCAATTATCGGCCCTACCTGCCTTACCATGATCCAATTAGTAGGGTTCCAGGCCATGAAGATTGGGCCGCCTTCGGCTTAAGATAGGCAGAGCTCCTTTTTTTGTTAGCAACTAATTGACAAAGTTCCTTTAAGGGGGGCTTACCTCCCAGATGGTAATGCATTTTCCCGTAACGCTTCGTCTTTGGGAAATTTAAAAAACCTCCCTTCATCGCCTTTGCTTGCCTTGTGGCTGGCAATGCATAGTTCTTATATTTTTCCCAATTACTCGTCATTGCTTACACTCGTTTTCGCTAATAAGTCCTTTGCTGTACATCGAAAACGACCAGCTCAATAATTCCAATCCTAACCACCGAAAAGATATGCAGTGTGCACGCAATCAATCCGCTTTCATTCCGCGCTGTGTCAGTTTCATTTCTACCTCGATACCAAAGAATATCTATCCAACAAGAAGGGACACTCGTGATGTTTTTCCTTATCTTTCAGTACCGTTAACCGGACCAGGGGTTTCATTTTGTTAGAAATAGATAGTTATAAAGAAGTAATTAGTGAGAGCAAGACAAAAATTTGGCCGCAAAATGCCATGAAAATTGAAACCCTTCTACAGGGTGCAGTAAGGCACAAAACATAATTCCAGATAATTATCCCTTACAAAGCCATACACCAAACACCTTAAATGAAGTTCACCCATCATTTTTAAAACGAAAGAATAGTTGTTTGCTTAATTGCATTCTAAAATATTCAAAAACTTTTCATGTCAACATAAATCTTTAAATAAAATCATACCGCCCTGTACTGGCTCTCTAGCCGAGCGAGCGCCGCACACAGTCGCTACGAATCATTAATAATCGCCTGTGAAATGCAGAGTAAAAAAATGTAATCAACCTCGTACGTATTTATGAACTGTGTGTGTGCTACCTGCGTTCCCCTCTTCTTCATTCGCATTGTACTTATGCTTTATCATCGCGAGGAGAGGTTGATCTGAGATATCATGGTGGTAGAGAGAGAGTTGATAATCGCTTGTTAAAGTCCATTGCACAAAAATTATGCACTTAATATCTTTCACTGTATATTCTGTACGTGAGAAATTGTTGTCGACTATGGCTCTCATTTAATTTCTTACACGAACAGAATGGTACTCGTTCATTTCTGTTTTAGCTAATGGGAAATTTTTCTAGATGTGTGTTCCAGACATTGCATACTGGTTAGGGATTTGCAGGTGTACCATATAAGAATGTCCCTTCTTGTTGAAAGACATTCTTTGCTCGATACCTTATGCTTACAGACAAAGTAGGCTGATCGAGTTTGTTCTCTTGTCCCTACAAAATGTGCGTGCAATATTCTTGAAATTCGGAAAAAACAATTTTGAAGGAGCTGACTTGAAAAGCTTGAGCTCATTTGTGTACCCAACCTCAATGCTTTTTTGCTTGATATTTGCGGCTTGGTACATCTTATTATTGTAATCTCTTTGGTACTACCACAAACTGTATTAAGTTTGTAATTTTATAAAAAGTGTTTGGGATGAATTTGAGATAAACTTTTTTTTAAACAGATTTTTTAATATTGCATAAAAGGTTTCCGACGTATAATATTGAACATCTTTTCTCTTCCTGAACCTGTTGTACATTTTTGGAAAGGTAGTAAGATAGGAAATTTTATAAAAATAAAAAAATTTGTATTAATTTCATGAGTTCCGGGGAATGTTTGGAAAAAACGTGAATTTGGAGACATTTCAGAACATGTTTTCACTTTCGCTAGTGTGTACCTGCAGTGGTAGAGGTGGAGCAACATTAATGGTTTCATTTTTAGAAAGCATTTTGAGATAGTAGTTGTTTGGCTTGTGCATTGAGTAGATCAAAAGGTAAAAATTAAATGTAATGTGCACACCGAATTTATGAATCACCCTGTAATTCCCAAATGATTAAGATCCCCCTACACTACAATTTTTTGTTTGCCTAGGTGAAATCGATCACCCCATTCATTTTGACACACGTTATGCGAAACACCCTAGATAAACAAGAGTTACGATCTTAAAATTTTCTCCTCTAAAACCACTTAATGGATTCAAAAGAATTTTTCACTGTTGGATAGCTTGGTTCTTTAGCAGCGTTTTAGACTATTGTAGGGTTTCAGCTTGGCGGATCCAATATGGCGACCGAAAATGCTCAACTTTTAAATGTCTATGAAAACGAGCGGGAAAAATGCATGAAAGAATTTATGCATTCTACAACAGATTTGTGGCGCATGAATTGAGATAAAAATTGAATCAATTTTATTATTTACAGTTTTAATTTACAAGTACCGAAAAGTCCGGGCAAAGCTGGCACGGGTCTGCTAGTCTACATAGAGGTTTTCGGATAAAGGATGGAGAAATAATAGGGGTGATATACCCCATATATACCTAAAAACACAAAAAACTGTATGTGTGGGGAGGATTGCCCCCTTCTCCCCACACATCGTTTTCGAGTTACATGATGATTCAAAAGTTCGGTGTGCACATTAACATATTATTTAATTTTTATCTTTTGAAACTCAATGCAATGACACCAACTCACGCCAAACAAATGCTATCTCAATATCCTTTCCAAATATGCCACCAAATTACTACTTCAACAAACAGAAATCCGGATTCAAATGCGTTAATTGTCGGAATCACTATCACGCATCCTGCTGCAAATTGTCCAAAGAGATTACTTCAAGTATTATGTACGGAGAGCTTGCTTTTCGTTGCAAGCCATCAGATGACTGTGATTCTGAAAGTGAAGGCGTTGAAACATCAAACATCGTAGTGATTGTTGACAGCATGTCCAGAGCAATTGATAGCATCAAAGCTAGGCAGGCGGAATTTAACAATTCAGTTAATACACTATGGCGAAGATTTCATGAAATCAGAAATTGGTAGCTTCAGTGGAGGATCACGAAAAGAGGATTATAACTCTTGAGTTACAAAACTCTCTGCTGACTAAAGACTTCGAATCCATGGGTGATCGATTGCGCACATTAGAGGAGAGATAACTGACTACTTTCGCTGAGATAAAAAAAACAACTCCTACATACAAACGAGACACCCCTTGAATTGAAACCGTTCGTAAGCTTCACAAATGTCTTGATCTACCGCTGGAGGACGGCGATATATTGAAGGCGTATCGTAGTAATAGTAGTCGTAGCCGACAGTCTATCTCTTCTATAGTTTTTAAGTACTCCTCACAGTCTACAGTCAAATTTGTTTGGATCAAAAACACAAAGATTTACTTAAAAAAGGATGACAACAGTGCACCCTTCTTCATTAAAAATCTCTCGACCTTTTACTTTAGTGCTTTATTATGCGTACCGACTTCAGAAAAGCCTTTGATAAAATAAATCATGAGACATGTCTCTCAAAAATGGCACAGATTGGATTCCTTCCTGGTATTATAAACTGGTTTTCCTTTTACCTAACTGATAGAGAGAACATAGTAGTTTTTAACGGTTGGAAGTCCTCCTCTTTCGTGCAGATCTCAGGCATTCCACAAGGGACCATACTGGGGCCGTTAATTTTTCTTATATACATATTTGATTTGCCGTCCTGTATCACATCAGACCGTCTATTATATGCTGATGACGCTAAGGTATTTAGAACTATCGAACGAAATTAAAGATTTGGGTGTCCTCTTATCGTAAACTGCTTTTTTCATCGCACATAAATTTTATCACAGCTAAATCTTTCCGTCTCTTGGCTTTCATTTTCCGAACCTGCCACGCTTTCATATAATCAACCTCTTATATCAATCTTTTTCAATCACTTGTTAGAAGTATTCTTGAATATGCTTCTCAAGTCTGGTCCCCATTTTACTCTTCTTACGTTCAGCAAATTGAACCAGTTCAACGCAAGTTTACCAGAATATATTTAAATTAGAACACTCCCGCCTCGATTATCATGACAGATTAAATAAATTTAACCTAACTTCACTCGAAAATCGTATAACTTTTCTGGACTGTGTGTTTATTTATAAGGTGTTAAATGGACAAATATTTTGTTTCCCACTGCTGTCCACTATTAACATAAATGTTCCTCCCCTCAGCTCTAGATGTAATTCCCTTTTCAGATTACCTGCTTGTAGAACTGACATTTTATGCTTTCCTTCTTAATTATTTTAGTTTGAACAATATTGAATTTAGCTTAATTATCTTTTTAGTTGACTCTTTTGTTTGATTATTTTGTTCATTCTTGATTCTTCTTCTTATTTTTATCTATCTCTATTATAATGACTTAATTTGTGAGGTATCTTATTGGAGCTATCTCCGTCTACGATCTTTTTAACTATTCAAATAAATAAATAATTAAATGTTTTCTTGTAACTTTTAATATATTTTTTAACTCGGCCGGCGTCAGGCAGCTCTTCATTTTTCTACATGAAGCGGTCCTTAAGGAGTGCTTAACCCGGGGTCAGGCATGGTAAGTCACTTTAAACCGGGCAGCCTTTAAATTCTAACACTTCTGTGCGAACGTATGTGATGTTACGTAATGTCACATGCGTTCGTATAGAAACACGAGCATTCAAAACCTACGTATATAAATTAAGACAGAGGGAGTATAATGAGGCAGACTGCTTTGTTGGGTAAATTAAGTATTATAAATTTGCCAGTTATTCGCTATATTCTTCTTTATTGGTGCCAATTTCTTCAAAAAACCGAATTATTTCGAATTATGACCATCTTTATCGCAATCTCCAGCCTTAACGAAGCCGACCTTTTATTTTTTTAATTCAATATTAGAGTATCGTGAATTAAAGGGGCGCGACATATCAAATTCAAAATTAATACAGTGTTAGGCTAGTTGGAAGAAATCATGATTCCTCACAGAGTGTGCAGGTACTGAAATGTTAAAGTTACTCATCAATCACACGCGCATAGATTTCTGCAGTTGAATAGCCTAAATTCTAAAGATTTAAGCGAAATAAGATGAAGCTTGTTCAAATATGGGGACAGAATAATATGATCCTCCCAAGGAAGGCCACGAAGAGCAAGCCGTTGAACGGCCTCGATACGGTTGTGTGTCCTTGAATCGGAGACCAGACGAGCCTATCGTACTCTAATATGGATCTTGCAAAAGCGCAAAATAGCAGTCGAGAGACATAGGGGTCATTAAACTCCCTCCACCACCTTTTAACAATCCCCAGAGTCGCATAGCTTTGTTAAGGCTCCAGCACACAGGCGCGGTACAGACCGCAGAGAGTTGCGATACGTGAAAAGAGAAACGGATTATTCACATTTGATGGAAACCATTTGATGGAGTATCATTTTTGGAAGGCGTCCAAGTCACTATTCAACGCATCACAGTCAGAGTCCCTAGATATTAGGAAGGGTATTGATGCTGATAAAGCAACTCTTCTAGTATTGCCCGACTTTTCCCAAGCGGTTGACTCAACAAATCATGAAATATTGCTCATGAAGCTGAAGCATCGTTTTGGGTTTTCAACCAGTGTGGCTGAACTTATGCAAAATTTCCTCATGGATCGACAGCAATGTGTAAACGTTGGCACTGTACTATCAGAGCCCATAAAACTTTTATCCGGAGTGCCACAGGGCTCCATATTGGGTTCCGTTATTATTTGCAATTTATATGGATGATGTTTCGACATTAAGCTTAAAAAGTAGCTTGATCTTGTATGCGGATATGTGCAAATGTATTTATCTTGCCATATAAATTCTATCCGTGATATAATTCGAGACATTAATCATGACCTTGACTGCGGAAGTACTTGGGCAAAGTGCAATAAATTAATTCTCAACCCTGAAGAAGCTCAAGCCCTGTTTATATACAAGCATGTTATTGCCACAGCTAATTTGGAGCCGATTACTCTTAATCTAAAAATTGTACCATTTTCGAATGCTGTGAAGAGTCTTGAAATAATAATTAACTCTACTTTTACATGGTCAGACCATCTTCATTATTTGGCGGAAAGGATTTTCGGAATTATAAGGCATTGGTGGAATTCGTGCAGGGATATGTCAGTGAGAGTCCGGAAACACCTGGTTAAGACTAATATTATACCTACAGCTTCTCAATTATTGTGCTTGTATCTATTGGAATTTTAGCGCCGCTGAGAACTAAGGCTCCAAAGAGCATTCAACGCGTAAATTCGTTTTGTTTTGCGTTTACGCCGTTTTGATCATGTCTCACCTTATTCTAACTGTGTTTTGGGTATGACTATGAAGGAAATCTAAAATTAAATATCTCACTATATATATTTAAAATTATTCGAGGCTTAACTCCCACATTTTTATATGAAAGCATACAATTTTTACCTTCTCATAGATCCTCCCATCTAGTGAAACAATAAATAATAATAAAAATAATAAACAAACGGAGAATTCCTTTTATGTGTGCGAATCGAGACTTTTGAACTCATTACCTAAAGGATGTAAAGCGTCTAAAAACCTTACAAATTTCAAGCAGACATTTCTGAAGCTGTGTATAAGTAGTCTATGGTATTGTTTGATTTCTAGTCTGATCCTATTTATTTATTTATTTATTTCTATTCACCTCTATCACATACATATATATCCATCTACTCTGTTTAGTTTAGCTCGTTTTCATTATAAATCGCTTATTTTTTTTTTTAGTTAACAGTAATTTGTTACTTCTTTGTTACCTTCTCTTTAATTACTTGATTACTGAATTGATTCTTGTTTGGAAATGTTTTATAAATTTTGCAACGTCTTTCTTTAAATCTATTATTTAGATTTGTAGTGTACATTATAAAGGTTGACTTTTGTACAATATTAAATAAAGATTATTATTATTATTATAATTATTATATTATGTTATCGTCATCATGACAAAGAATTTTCGAATAAGAACGAGTCAATGATACATCGTTGATGTGAAAAATTGACAGTAATAATCCATGGTGACTGTCCTGTGGTACGCCCGAAGTGTTTTTAATAAAGTCAGGGAGAGCGTCACGAAAACGGGCACGTTGAGTGCGTACAGTCAAATATGACGAAATACAGTCAACAACACAAGAAGAGGAACCGAGAGCGGACAGCTTATGGATAAGGATTCCGTGATTAATCCTGTCAAACACCTTGCTAAAGTCTGTGAGAATCCACATTCAATAGCTAGAATGCAATGCCAAAAATAGATAATTCTAAGAGGTTTGACAGATGTGGTTGATATACTTTTCAGAAACCCATGTTCAGAGGGCATACAAAGTAGTTTACAGTGTAAGTAAAGTGTATCACAAATAAGCGCTTCAAAGAGTTATAGCAAGTTTAACGTAAATTCGCAACGAGTCTTTAGTTAGAAATGCAGCACGTATTAGCCATTTTATGCAAAGTAATAATCACCCTAAAAACCTTCCAGGGACAGAGAGAATAGTTGAGATGCCAAAAAAGAGTTCCTTTACTTGCAGTGAAGTCGGCGAAAGCTTCGTCAATAGCGTAAAATCCTTAGCACTAATATTACAGCTAGAATCACAGAACGCAGTGGTAAAGAGATCAGCAAAAAGATCAGATATTACTTCTGGGTTGCTGACAGAATCAAAGAAAAGCGAGGACCATCATGCTTTCGTTTAGCGTTAATAAATCTCCAGAACTGTCTAGTATCGTAAATATGATTTGACATTTTCAATACTGGCGTATTACATAATTCAATGTAAGCAAGGAAATCATCATCAATACGGGATATGAAAAGCATCTTTCAAGCTTCGGTCTTCTGATTTTTAAAATGTTTAACAGTTCCATTTATCCATGGCGGGCATGCTGGTAATCATTTAGGTTATTTGACATTTTAATTGGAACACATTTACCACATTCCAGAGAAATGATATCGAATCGTAAATAGCCTTTACAAACATTTCAATATCGTGCTCATCAAGAACGCAAGTCCGGTCACAAGCTGAAAGCCATTGCATTGGTCGGCTTTTTTCAAGTTGTACACGTAATAAATAAATAAAGTGGATGCGTGAGAAACAGGTTTAAACAAAAAAATCAACTGCAACTGCAAAATCAACTGCAAATGCTGGATGATGATCCAACATAGGCAACCGAGGCAAGGTGTGGCGGTTAACCATAGTTCCCGAAGGATTGAAAGAAAAGACAAGATCCAAATAACGGCCAGTTGGTACAATTCAGCAGAAGAAAGTCCATCAAGAAATGTGGAGACAAATTGAGGAGAAGTCGAAATATAGAAAATAGTCGTCCCCAGAATACTTCCAGTCCAGCAAAGGCAAATTGAAGTCTCCATCCATTCGTCCATGTGTGATGCCAGTTGTGCATACAAATTTGAAGTGGAATGTGGAAACACAAACTTTCACAACGCAGGTCTTCCCAGCGGGAAATAAGTCAGGCGCTTACAACTCATAGCTGTTAGAAGCACATTCGTACACTCGTATGTTGTGTAGTTTGAATCGCGCAAAAGGGGCTGTCTGATGACTCAGATGTTGAGGACACAGAGCGTTTCTTGCATTTTCTGGATAGTCTTTTGCTTGCGTTTGAAACGTGCGGTGCTTGGAGTGAAAAGTGCAATTTGTTATATTTTATTTATCCAGGGTATTTAAGCAGGGTAATGTGCAATTATCACATAGGGTAGAAGTATGAAGCGCTCATCGATGCACATATTTAAGTGGCATTAATTGCGCTTCTGAAATGGCAGAGGTGAAGTGCATCTAATATAGCACAGCTGAAGCGCTTCCAACATAACAGAGTTGAAACGCTTCTTTCCAATGACATGTCTGTGTAAAAAGGAAATGAATGATACACGTAAGAAGCGCTTGGTGCTTCCGATGATGCGCTCTAGAAGCCTATTAAAAGCGCTTCCACTTCCCGCTGGGTTTTTATGAAGTAAGAGAATACAACACACAATAGCTCAAGATCATTAAGATGTAATGTGTCCACCAATTCACAAGGTATGTGTCTACGGACCGCACACAAAACTCCACGCCTGACAGGATGGCCATCAGCAATCCCTACACAGAGCCATGTTTCGGTCAAGCAAGCCACGTCAATACCACAGGTAGCTGCACAACAAAAGGAGTCTTGTCGGCTTAGAGCGGAGTGCGGTTGCATGTGCATAGTGTGAGGAAGTGTCGGTGATGGAGCTCAATTGCAAAACGTTCGAGGAAATAATTGCGTCGAAAAAGCTTATAGATGCAAAGAGCTTAAGAGAAGACGTAGAAGAACCGCTATTACGATCTCGAACAGTAATAAACTTATGTTACAGCTAAGTGACTCCTAATGTAGCCTCCAAGCGAGATCTAACCAATCGCTCAATATAACTCTCAGTACTAGATCGATCCTGGAAACAAAAATTGCGTGTGGACGCAGTGCTGGTCTTATATCGATGGTATCTTGATAGCACGTCTTCTAAGGCACTCGTAGGAGATGGAGCTGGAGGAACAGTGGCCGGCCTCGATGGAGTAGTGTTGGCGCTAATCTTAGAGGCATGTCAGGACTGCGCCCGTCGAAGCGTATGACGTGCGTGGCTTATTACTTTTCATAGGCTAGGATGTCACAGTGCCAACATACGGAATAGCAGGCATATCGGTTGGGATATTTCCCAAAGCAGCCGACTCAACCACAGACGAATGACAAAAGTCACCATCCACGAACGCGGATCCAAAACTGAATCCTGATGAAGAATCCTTGCAAGAGGAAATGTGTGATTTTTCCAAAAAGCAGTTCTGTTCAAGTTGGTTTTCATTGATCGTATCGAAATCCTCATACACATGCTGAAGGCTACCTGAATTTACAGAGATTAGGGAGATTTGTCGCCAATCAAAGTTTGGTCAGAGGAGAAACGTACGAGCCGTAGTACATGACCCGGTTTAGTTTCAATGCACTCCTGGCAAGTTTTAGTTTTAGTGGCAGTAGAGGCTTGATATAATTAATCCATAAGTTACTAATGAGAATATATGAATATTTCCTATTAGCAAGATGTAATTCTTCCTTAGTCCAATGATCCCTCCTAATATTGTCCACATGTTTAGTTCAAGTAAATTGGTCATCAATTGACATCCACAGATATGTGTATTCCGCTATTCTCTTGAATTCGCTTCGATTAATCAACATATTATTTAGTATGTTGTCTTCTGTGCATTTACTTGCCAAGATTGATTCCTGTATCAATTTGTTGATCAAACTATACTATGTGATAATCAAATTTGTTAAAAAATCCAGAAAATATGAAAACTTAATTTCCGATTCTCGAATAAAAAACCAATAAAGTGATATCTGTACCTATACAGGGTGTTTCATTCATGGGGGAAAAGCATGCATAGGTTGATAGATCTCACTTAGGCAAACAAAACATCGTATGACAGGGGGGGGCATTATTTTGGGGTTACAGGGTGATTAATAAATTCAGGATGCACATTAATATTTTATTTGCATCTTTTGATCTACCCAACCAAAATTCATGCAATTAATACACCTTTTTTCATTTTTATTAGAATTTGTTGCCTTTCTAAAGATATGCAATACGTCTAGTTAGAGAAAAGATATATGAACTTATACGTAGAAGACCTTTTGCGGAAAAATAATTTAAACCATAAAATGCTCTTTCTCAAATTAAAAACTTGTCACAGTTAGTGGTAGTGCATTACAAACGTTTAATTTGAATATTTTAGAAACAATAAAAACATGTTTAAAATTCACTGTAACTTTTAACCATAAGGAACTTAATATTTAGCGAAATAAATTAAATAACTTGATGTATCTGAAATGAAATTGCAAATCATATTTAACGTAATGTATAGTAGCAGACTTGAGGATAAGGTTCACTTCTGTCTATAAATATGCCATTTGCTATTGGGAAAAATTTCACCTCAGAAGTTGTAAGCATTAAGTGTACAACAATTTCTTACTCCCAGTCTATAGAGTTAAACCATCAATTACCGGACACCCAACAATTACCAGACACTTTGGACCAAATCTCTTTTTACCTAATATATAAACAAATAAATGGTATACTCTTACTCACCTAACTTGAATCGAAAAAAAGAGAGAAACACACTGAAACAATGATTATAAATATTACCTACTATATTCGGTGATTATAAATCAGGAAATGAAATTAGATGATTTAATTAGGTATAAAATAGTTGGAAAACGTCTTACTTTTATATGAATTCATCTACAAAAATAATTGGTTGGGTAGTTAATTCACCTAATTTAATTAACTATTTAAAAATCACCAAAAAAAGTTGGTGATATATCTAATCTTTTCCTTCAGTGTCGTTTATACAAGGTTGTAACTGTTAGAAAATGGTTGTAGACTCAGAAAAATACCTAACATTAAAATAAAGAAAATATATCATTGATTGAGTCAGACTGTAAGTGTAGTAGATATGAAGTGTCAGTGGAGTAATGCGAGCGTGTCCACACTAGAGGCGTCGCGAGTTCGAATCTCGTCATTCTTTTCTGCGTGTATGTTTATGCAAACAGTCGTTTTCGTACAAAATTACGTACATATTCCTCATCGGAGGAATACAAATGACATCTACTTATCCTTTTCTACTTATCCGTCCTTTCCACTTATTTGCAGTTGAAATATTACCTACTAGGCAGTCGAGGAAATAGTTATAATAATCGAGTGGTTTTTTAATTACTACTACTAATCTATGTATATACATATATATAAAATCCTTCGTCCGTATGGCTGAAGCCGCCGTAAAAGTTTAAGACCACCCCTGTGTTGTTGGAGATTGTTATGAATATGCATATTACGTTATTGTTGATGATATTTGAAAAAAACACCGAGGTAAAGGCTTAAAGTGAAAATGTTCCAAAAAAACAAAGGTGGTATTAAACTATTGCGCACAGCTGCAGTTAGGTGTCGTTCCGATAAGTATCGCCGCAATCTAACTTCTATATAAATGGGCCGATTGAACTCATATTCGCACCATATATAAGTTATTTTGGAAAGCTTTATAGATAGGTACCTTTTTCCAGAATCAACCGCCAAGGAGGTAAAAAAGGGTATAAATCTTTGAATAGAGAAAAATATTTTTTTATCCGAGTTACTTGAAACTGTGCGTAAACACTCCACAACATAAATAATGAAATGCGTATTTCAGCATTTCTCAAAATTCAACGCCGGGGTATACGTCTTTGAATGGGGAAGAATATTTGTTTGAACTAATTTACTTGAAACTTTGGATAAGCCAATGCCATTTATGAGCCACAAACTTTGAACGAATCCCATAAGCAGCGGTGGCTCAGCGGTAAGCATATGCAACAATAGGATAGTAAGGGGAGCGGTGGGTCCGTGGTTCAAAGCCAGGTCATGCCGAAAGTTTGAACTTTTGTTTTATTTTCACTCTAAATATTCACTTTTCCCAATTTTGCCACTTTCGTTTTTTACATCCTTCAGGCTATTATTTTACACTATCATACTATTTTTTTTTCAATTTACAACCCCTCTACAGCACCCCCTCCCCTTCCCACTCCCACATGTCCCAGATGGATGGGGGTGGTCTCAATAAATCATACACAATTCCCCTATACATCACTTTCACCTAATCCTAATACTCTTCCCCCTTTAAGCAAATAATTTTTTTTATTACTTTTCAATCGCCAGGGCAAATATTTTTTTCGCTCTCGGAAAGTTCCCACTTTCATCACCCACTGTTGCTACATTTATCAATACTTTCATTCCAAATTTTGCACACGCACTTCCAAACATGTTTTCTAATCTCCAACATTCTTTTCACAGCTTTCTCCCTCCCTTTCTTTTCGAAAATAAATTACCCAGTGAACTCCTACCGCTTTTGCACTTTATTCCGTTTTATTAAAAAGTATTATTCATCACATTTTAATATATCCGCTCAATTACACTACTCTTCAAGTCCCTTCCATTAAGCGCACCCGCAATATATTGCGGCGAATAGTTACCGAGATATTTCAATTTTTCTTCTCAATCTCGACAAAATCCACACTGCTTCCTTCATTTTTTCGGGTTAAATTTTTTTTTCTTTTTTCAAATGTTTTTTTAATTTAGTTTTTTTTTTGTTTTTGGATATTTTTGTGCGCTATTATGAGTATTAATTTTGTTTTTTTCATTTTACATCACCTCCCTCCTGCACCATCCTCCTATATGCACCAGCGCGGTGGGGTTGATCTCATTAAATCAAGCATATGTTAAATTCATTCACAATACCCGCACACATCATTTTCACCTATTCTTAATACTTTCCCCCCGCTTATGCAAATAAATGTTTTGCTAATCAAAACTACTCGACTCATCGATCTGAGTGAGTTTTGAGTTGTACCTACTCCTTCTTGCGATAGTGAAAATATAACAAAATTAAAATATTTCTTTACGAATGTAGGCTAGAGCGAAACAATGCATGCCGAGTTCTGTTAGTACTAACAAAAATTATTTACAAAAAGTATTGTTACTCGAGTTCCTATAATAATGATTAAAACTTAAAAATAAAAAGTTCTTGTAAGTTGAGTTACTACACATTTATATAGGCAAATACATATATTATTATTATCTTATGATAATTAAGAGGTTTGACAGATGTGGTTGATATACTTTTCAGAAACCCATGTTCAGAGGGCATACAAAGTAGTTTACAGTGTAAGTAAAGTGTATCACAAATAAGCGCTTCAAAGAGTTATAGCAAGTTTAACGTAAATTCGCAACGAGTCTTTAGTTAGAAATGCAGCACGTATTAGCCATTTTATGCAAAGTAATAATCACCCTAAAAACCTTCCAGGGACAGAGAGAATAGTTGAGATGCCAAAAAAGAGTTCCTTTACTTGCAGTGAAGTCGGCGAAAGCTTCGTCAATAGCGTAAAATCCTTAGCACTAATATTACAGCTAGAATCACAGAACGCAGTGGTAAAGAGATCAGCAAAAAGATCAGATATTACTTCTGGGTTGCTGACAGAATCAAAGAAAAGCGAGGACCATCATGCTTTCGTTTAGCGTTAATAAATCTCCAGAACTGTCTAGTATCGTAAATATGATTTGACATTTTCAATACTGGCGTATTACATAATTCAATGTAAGCAAGGAAATCATCATCAATACGGGATATGAAAAGCATCTTTCAAGCTTCGGTCTTCTGATTTTTAAAATGTTTAACAGTTCCATTTATCCATGGCGGGCATGCTGGTAATCATTTAGGTTATTTGACATTTTAATTGGAACACATTTACCACATTCCAGAGAAATGATATCGAATCGTAAATAGCCTTTACAAACATTTCAATATCGTGCTCATCAAGAACGCAAGTCCGGTCACAAGCTGAAAGCCATTGCATTGGTCGGCTTTTTTCAAGTTGTACACGTAATAAATAAATAAAGTGGATGCGTGAGAAACAGGTTTAAACAAAAAAATCAACTGCAACTGCAAAATCAACTGCAAATGCTGGATGATGATCCAACATAGGCAACCGAGGCAAGGTGTGGCGGTTAACCATAGTTCCCGAAGGATTGAAAGAAAAGACAAGATCCAAATAACGGCCAGTTGGTACAATTCAGCAGAAGAAAGTCCATCAAGAAATGTGGAGACAAATTGAGGAGAAGTCGAAATATAGAAAATAGTCGTCCCCAGAATACTTCCAGTCCAGCAAAGGCAAATTGAAGTCTCCATCCATTCGTCCATGTGTGATGCCAGTTGTGCATACAAATTTGAAGTGGAATGTGGAAACACAAACTTTCACAACGCAGGTCTTCCCAGCGGGAAATAAGTCAGGCGCTTACAACTCATAGCTGTTAGAAGCACATTCGTACACTCGTATGTTGTGTAGTTTGAATCGCGCAAAAGGGGCTGTCTGATGACTCAGATGTTGAGGACACAGAGCGTTTCTTGCATTTTCTGGATAGTCTTTTGCTTGCGTTTGAAACGTGCGGTGCTTGGAGTGAAAAGTGCAATTTGTTATATTTTATTTATCCAGGGTATTTAAGCAGGGTAATGTGCAATTATCACATAGGGTAGAAGTATGAAGCGCTCATCGATGCACATATTTAAGTGGCATTAATTGCGCTTCTGAAATGGCAGAGGTGAAGTGCATCTAATATAGCACAGCTGAAGCGCTTCCAACATAACAGAGTTGAAACGCTTCTTTCCAATGACATGTCTGTGTAAAAAGGAAATGAATGATACACGTAAGAAGCGCTTGGTGCTTCCGATGATGCGCTCTAGAAGCCTATTAAAAGCGCTTCCACTTCCCGCTGGGTTTTTATGAAGTAAGAGAATACAACACACAATAGCTCAAGATCATTAAGATGTAATGTGTCCACCAATTCACAAGGTATGTGTCTACGGACCGCACACAAAACTCCACGCCTGACAGGATGGCCATCAGCAATCCCTACACAGAGCCATGTTTCGGTCAAGCAAGCCACGTCAATACCACAGGTAGCTGCACAACAAAAGGAGTCTTGTCGGCTTAGAGCGGAGTGCGGTTGCATGTGCATAGTGTGAGGAAGTGTCGGTGATGGAGCTCAATTGCAAAACGTTCGAGGAAATAATTGCGTCGAAAAAGCTTATAGATGCAAAGAGCTTAAGAGAAGACGTAGAAGAACCGCTATTACGATCTCGAACAGTAATAAACTTATGTTACAGCTAAGTGACTCCTAATGTAGCCTCCAAGCGAGATCTAACCAATCGCTCAATATAACTCTCAGTACTAGATCGATCCTGGAAACAAAAATTGCGTGTGGACGCAGTGCTGGTCTTATATCGATGGTATCTTGATAGCACGTCTTCTAAGGCACTCGTAGGAGATGGAGCTGGAGGAACAGTGGCCGGCCTCGATGGAGTAGTGTTGGCGCTAATCTTAGAGGCATGTCAGGACTGCGCCCGTCGAAGCGTATGACGTGCGTGGCTTATTACTTTTCATAGGCTAGGATGTCACAGTGCCAACATACGGAATAGCAGGCATATCGGTTGGGATATTTCCCAAAGCAGCCGACTCAACCACAGACGAATGACAAAAGTCACCATCCACGAACGCGGATCCAAAACTGAATCCTGATGAAGAATCCTTGCAAGAGGAAATGTGTGATTTTTCCAAAAAGCAGTTCTGTTCAAGTTGGTTTTCATTGATCGTATCGAAATCCTCATACACATGCTGAAGGCTACCTGAATTTACAGAGATTAGGGAGATTTGTCGCCAATCAAAGTTTGGTCAGAGGAGAAACGTACGAGCCGTAGTACATGACCCGGTTTAGTTTCAATGCACTCCTGGCAAGTTTTAGTTTTAGTGGCAGTAGAGGCTTGATATAATTAATCCATAAGTTACTAATGAGAATATATGAATATTTCCTATTAGCAAGATGTAATTCTTCCTTAGTCCAATGATCCCTCCTAATATTGTCCACATGTTTAGTTCAAGTAAATTGGTCATCAATTGACATCCACAGATATGTGTATTCCGCTATTCTCTTGAATTCGCTTCGATTAATCAACATATTATTTAGTATGTTGTCTTCTGTGCATTTACTTGCCAAGATTGATTCCTGTATCAATTTGTTGATCAAACTATACTATGTGATAATCAAATTTGTTAAAAAATCCAGAAAATATGAAAACTTAATTTCCGATTCTCGAATAAAAAACCAATAAAGTGATATCTGTACCTATACAGGGTGTTTCATTCATGGGGGAAAAGCATGCATAGGTTGATAGATCTCACTTAGGCAAACAAAACATCGTATGACAGGGGGGGGCATTATTTTGGGGTTACAGGGTGATTAATAAATTCAGGATGCACATTAATATTTTATTTGCATCTTTTGATCTACCCAACCAAAATTCATGCAATTAATACACCTTTTTTCATTTTTATTAGAATTTGTTGCCTTTCTAAAGATATGCAATACGTCTAGTTAGAGAAAAGATATATGAACTTATACGTAGAAGACCTTTTGCGGAAAAATAATTTAAACCATAAAATGCTCTTTCTCAAATTAAAAACTTGTCACAGTTAGTGGTAGTGCATTACAAACGTTTAATTTGAATATTTTAGAAACAATAAAAACATGTTTAAAATTCACTGTAACTTTTAACCATAAGGAACTTAATATTTAGCGAAATAAATTAAATAACTTGATGTATCTGAAATGAAATTGCAAATCATATTTAACGTAATGTATAGTAGCAGACTTGAGGATAAGGTTCACTTCTGTCTATAAATATGCCATTTGCTATTGGGAAAAATTTCACCTCAGAAGTTGTAAGCATTAAGTGTACAACAATTTCTTACTCCCAGTCTATAGAGTTAAACCATCAATTACCGGACACCCAACAATTACCAGACACTTTGGACCAAATCTCTTTTTACCTAATATATAAACAAATAAATGGTATGCTCTTACTCACCTAACTTGAATCGAAAAAAAGAGAGAAACACACTGAAACAATGATTATAAATATTACCTACTATATTCGGTGATTATAAATCAGGAAATGAAATTAGATGATTTAATTAGGTATAAAATAGTTGGAAAACGTCTTACTTTTATATGAATTCATCTACAAAAATAATTGGTTGGGTAGTTAATTCACCTAATTTAATTAACTATTTAAAAATCACCAAAAAAAGTTGGTGATATATCTAATCTTTTCCTTCAGTGTCGTTTATACAAGGTTGTAACTGTTAGAAAATGGTTGTAGACTCAGAAAAATACCTAACATTAAAATAAAGAAAATATATCATTGATTGAGTCAGACTGTAAGTGTAGTAGATATGAAGTGTCAGTGGAGTAATGCGAGCGTGTCCACACTAGAGGCGTCGCGAGTTCGAATCTCGTCATTCTTTTCTGCGTGTATGTTTATGCAAACAGTCGTTTTCGTACAAAATTACGTACATATTCCTCATCGGAGGAATACAAATGACATCTACTTATCCTTTTCTACTTATCCGTCCTTTCCACTTATTTGCAGTTGAAATATTACCTACTAGGCAGTCGAGGAAATAGTTATAATAATCGAGTGGTTTTTTAATTACTACTACTAATCTATGTATATACATATATATAAAATCCTTCGTCCGTATGGCTGAAGCCGCCGTAAAAGTTTAAGACCACCCCTGTGTTGTTGGAGATTGTTATGAATATGCATATTACGTTATTGTTGATGATATTTGAAAAAAACACCGAGGTAAAGGCTTAAAGTGAAAATGTTCCAAAAAAACAAAGGTGGTATTAAACTATTGCGCACAGCTGCAGTTAGGTGTCGTTCCGATAAGTATCGCCGCAATCTAACTTCTATATAAATGGGCCGATTGAACTCATATTCGCACCATATATAAGTTATTTTGGAAAGCTTTATAGATAGGTACCTTTTTCCAGAATCAACCGCCAAGGAGGTAAAAAAGGGTATAAATCTTTGAATAGAGAAAAATATTTTTTTATCCGAGTTACTTGAAACTGTGCGTAAACACTCCACAACATAAATAATGAAATGCGTATTTCAGCATTTCTCAAAATTCAACGCCGGGGTATACGTCTTTGAATGGGGAAGAATATTTGTTTGAACTAATTTACTTGAAACTTTGGATAAGCCAATGCCATTTATGAGCCACAAACTTTGAACGAATCCCATAAGCAGCGGTGGCTCAGCGGTAAGCATATGCAACAATAGGATAGTAAGGGGAGCGGTGGGTCCGTGGTTCAAAGCCAGGTCATGCCGAAAGTTTGAACTTTTGTTTTATTTTCACTCTAAATATTCACTTTTCCCAATTTTGCCACTTTCGTTTTTTACATCCTTCAGGCTATTATTTTACACTATCATACTATTTTTTTTTCAATTTACAACCCCTCTACAGCACCCCCTCCCCTTCCCACTCCCACATGTCCCAGATGGATGGGGGTGGTCTCAATAAATCATACACAATTCCCCTATACATCACTTTCACCTAATCCTAATACTCTTCCCCCTTTAAGCAAATAATTTTTTTTATTACTTTTCAATCGCCAGGGCAAATATTTTTTTCGCTCTCGGAAAGTTCCCACTTTCATCACCCACTGTTGCTACATTTATCAATACTTTCATTCCAAATTTTGCACACGCACTTCCAAACATGTTTTCTAATCTCCAACATTCTTTTCACAGCTTTCTCCCTCCCTTTCTTTTCGAAAATAAATTACCCAGTGAACTCCTACCGCTTTTGCACTTTATTCCGTTTTATTAAAAAGTATTATTCATCACATTTTAATATATCCGCTCAATTACACTACTCTTCAAGTCCCTTCCATTAAGCGCACCCGCAATATATTGCGGCGAATAGTTACCGAGATATTTCAATTTTTCTTCTCAATCTCGACAAAATCCACACTGCTTCCTTCATTTTTTCGGGTTAAATTTTTTTTTCTTTTTTCAAATGTTTTTTTAATTTAGTTTTTTTTTTGTTTTTGGATATTTTTGTGCGCTATTATGAGTATTAATTTTGTTTTTTTCATTTTACATCACCTCCCTCCTGCACCATCCTCCTATATGCACCAGCGCGGTGGGGTTGATCTCATTAAATCAAGCATATGTTAAATTCATTCACAATACCCGCACACATCATTTTCACCTATTCTTAATACTTTCCCCCCGCTTATGCAAATAAATGTTTTGCTAATCAAAACTACTCGACTCATCGATCTGAGTGAGTTTTGAGTTGTACCTACTCCTTCTTGCGATAGTGAAAATATAACAAAATTAAAATATTTCTTTACGAATGTAGGCTAGAGCGAAACAATGCATGCCGAGTTCTGTTAGTACTAACAAAAATTATTTACAAAAAGTATTGTTACTCGAGTTCCTATAATAATGATTAAAACTTAAAAATAAAAAGTTCTTGTAAGTTGAGTTACTACACATTTATATAGGCAAATACATATATTAATTAAGGGTTATTATACATACAAATGCCGACTTACAATAGTTTTAAGCGGAAAAATGAAAACATTTTTCATCTTGTATGTTTAGCTGCAATACTACAGTGGGAAAGTGTTCTTTATATTGCGTGGAGCAAGAGGAGATGCAGTAGTTTTGTTTGGCAAATTAGCCATTCTTGTGATACCGATCTGCCAAGTTGCAATAGAAATATCACAATGTCCTCCAAAGTCCAAAGGAAAATCCATGAAGGAAATTAAATGTTGCTCTGTAAGTATAACTTCTACAAATAATTGATTCTCCTTATCACGAAAGCTTGTAAAAAATGAAAGCAAATCAATAAGAGCCCTCTTCCACAATTCAATCTATAAAACGACCTGACCTGAGTATAGTGGACAGAAATGAGGCGGAATAAAACGGTAAAAATTTATTATGTTTTTTAAGTTATAGGAATAATTACACGCTAGAATCTGAAGCAGACTTCAAATCGAAAACTGAAAGCGATACAGGTGTCGACACATCAATCATTCAAAAGGGAACAAGTTAGTGTTAAAGTAAGGGCAAAGCAAACCTAAGAAATATTGTTATGTGGCTCACTCATTATCGATTTAACAATCGCACAGTAGTCATCTTAGTTCGAAATTTAGTCCAATAACTCTACAAAAATCTCAATTCAAGATAAATCTGTTTGACAATATTTTTTAAATGCACTCGGAATTAACAATTATCTGTGCATGAAAAACTAATGGCTGGGAAAGGAATTCTTCTCTCCGGATAACTGCTTAAACAGGATATTGAAATGTTTGCGACAATAGATAGAGACACACTATGGAGATGACACATCAAGGAGAAAGAAAAAAATCGTATACGTGATTTTCAATTACAATTGTTGTACACCTGACCTCGTCCAATTGATTTAAAAAAAAAATTAAAGATCTTATTTCACTCTGCCACTTAAAAAGTACTCCTCAATCATTATATTTAAATCTAACTCTTTTGAAAGTGATTAATGGTGTTTCATATTTGCTTGTTTATATTTCTGTTCTCTTTTTTTAATCACTATTTACGTGTAATTATTAATTTATTAAAAGGGATTTATTCACATACAGGGTATTTCGCATAACGTATGAAAAAATAAATGGGGTGATAGGCTTCACCTAAACGACTTATAACTTCACAATACACCTCAGTTATTTTTTCACACGTTATAAGCAACACCCTGTATAGTTTCGAAGTTTAATGGAAATAAATAAATGAAAATAAATTTGTTTCCGATGCGTATTATTTCTGTTAATAATATTCATTCCTGAAACCATGTTATATGTTGATATATGTTAACTAAAAAAACCAAAAACAAATTTGTTGTATATAAACTTGCAATAATACACAAAATTAAACCTCAAAGTTGGACTATTGCAACTCAACAGTCCATAGAGGAATTTTTTTTATATAGATTACTGTAAGTTGCCTTACCTACAAGAGTTCCAATACAAAATTTGCCTTGATTGTAACTTTAAATTCTTTAATAATATAATATACATATCATACGCTTTAATTTCATTTTATTGATTTTATATTGTGTGGTTGTAGATTCGAACTCCATATTTTGTTGTCAATATTGCAAATAAACATATAAATATTTGGCATATTAATTTGAAAAAATTTAAGAAAATGTTTTCCGTTTTTTTGCTCTAATTTCAAGTTACAATACTGAACGTTGGGGCTATGGATATGTAATATACTTGACTCGTTATATATTTGCCCATAATAGAAGTAGAAGGAATGATAAAACTTTTTTTCCCTAACATTTAGAAAACACAAATATTGCAATGCAATAAATACAAATAATTTTAGAGAAAATGTGGGAACATCGTAAAATTTAGGATATTGCAGAAAATGTTTTCACTTTTGCAAGTGACTATATCTGTAGTGGATGAAGTAGATCTACATTGATGGTACTTTGGAAAGGCCATTGAGATAGGCATAAGTTGGATGTCGCTGCGTTGAGTAGATCAAAAGATAGAAATAAAATTATACTGTGCATACCGAATTTATGAATTACCCTGTAACATGAAAACAGTTGAGATTCACCGCCTCATAAAGTAATTTTTCGTTTGCCTAGGTGTGATCTATCACCTATTCATTTTTGTGCATGTTATAAAAAACGCCCTGTATAGATATGAACATATCTATATAGAGTAATCTACCTAAAACTCAAAATCATACAAATCATTATGTTCATTTTACTTCGTAATTACGCCGATAAAATCGTAAATCAGTTTGCGCAACTTTTTGGGTGCCAATATCTTCGTAAATTGTCTAACAAAGGAAAAAGTCGGCGCATTTATAAAATTTACGAATTGAAATGAATTCCCTAACCGTCAATCGGGCAGAGAAAACAAATTGTGAATACATACATGTGTATGTAGTGTGACCGAGGCAACTTCTGAATCCATCCTACATATGTTTGAACGTGATAAATACATATAAAAAGAAACAGTCCCGCCAGTCAAATTAACAAAATGATCTGAAATGGCAAATTGGCGTCTAAATTGATGCTGTCAAAACCAGCATTTCCTGTGCATAAAAACCTGCTCAGTTTTGTCTTCTCACGAAACTTCGTAGATTACAAAAGGAATACCGCTTGAAAAGCGGAGCCGATATCTTTCCTCTCGGACTCTGTGTCCAATGCCAGGTCAAAAGAAATTTGTAAATTTTATTTGTTTTGGCGCCACCGTTTATCAGTTGTAATGTTTTAATGAAGCCAACAACAGAATGAACGCACAAGAGAAGATGATGAGTCACACATATTTGGGGAAATGCACATTCTTCAAATATTTGAATAATTGCTTCTTCAAAGCAATTAAGCACACATCTTCTTAACCAGCATACATTGAATTCCTTTTTATCTACCGCTTTATTGAATAGAATAATTATTTAAGTGATTATATTATTATATGCACTTGCATCAACTTTTTGAAATCATTGAAAGAGACAACATATTTGAAATGCATAAAAAGATGTAATACTACTAGATACCCGAAGTTATAATTATTTCAATAAATTTAAAACTCCAAGAATTCAAACCAACTATAAATGGAATGACGTCTCGTCTATACTAACACAATTATGAGGAATCAATTAATGAAACCGCAGACCCATTATAACAAGATAACGAAAATTGACTTAACTACCTCCGAGATAGCCTCCAGCCGCTCTAAAGAATTCTTGCAATGAAGCAATGGCCTCGAATATGCAGACGCTATATATCTATGCTTATGTGCATCGATATATGCGTACGAAATGGCGCACCTACATATATTGAGAGCAGACGTGTTACAAGTTTGCGAGAATGTTGAATTGATAATTATCTGGAAAACAGTTGTAACGGAAGCGATTTAGTGAAATTATGTGTTTCATTCATTTATCCCATTAATTGCCTTCGAATTGTTTTTGTTTGTAATTGAAGTGAGCATGGAGGAAGCTGTGGAACTTTAGTTTGGTTTCAAGCTCTGAGGTTTTCTTTCACTTTCGGGTCAAAAGGTTGTATTTTAAAATAATTATGCTTTTTTATGTTTTGTTGCCGTCGTTTGTACACCCTGTTCTTTTAATTTATTATGGGTTGAATACATTGTTTGAAGAATTTTAATTGTGGTTTATATTGTATAACACATCCTCTATTAGGAGCGCCATCTATTGGTAAAAAGTGGCGTTGTAAAGATTCTTTTTTATTCTCTATTATCTTTGTTTTGGCCGACTTAGAACCTTTCGACTAATTGAACCTTTTCAACACGCTCACCGTTTTCAAACCGACTAGATAATGGTGCTCAAAAAGTCACATGGCACTGAATATTAATAAGTGCATTTCTTCAAGTTTTGTTTTGTAGTTTTTCCATTGCACACGTTTGTCTCGACATGAAATTGTTCTTGACGTGGACTTCATTATTGATTCAAAGTTTGCCTCCAGAAAACATATTGATAGTGTAATATTATAAATCAAGCGAATTCTACCTTCGGACTTACCGCACGTTGATCCAGGGATTTAGATGATCCCTTCCGCCTAAAAGTTTTATTTTATATATACAATGTACGCACCTAAAAAGGAGAATGCTCTTATAGCTATAGTGAATGTAAAAGTTTAAAATTAGTAATTAGTATATTTAAGAAACGTAAAAAGGACTTAATTGAGAATTATAGGCCAATTTCTGAACTGTCGCCTATTTCTAAGCTTTTTGAAGCTATTGTTAAGGACCACTTGGCTTTTTACTGTAGTTCTATTTTATCTACTAAACAGCATGGCCGTGTGAAAGCTAGATTAACGGTCACAAATCTGGTAGAATTCTTAAATTTCTGTGTAACCGAACTAGAAAGACATAAACAAGTCGATTGTGTGTACACCGATTTTAAGGTAAGGCATTTGACAAGCTTTCCCAGAAAGTGCTAATTTTTAAACTGCTTAGACTGGGCTTTCCAAACGATCTTGTTAATTGGATTAAGTCTTACCTAATGTCTCGTTCGTTCAAAGTGAAATTTTCCAACACTTTTTTTGATTCTGTTTCGGTCTTGTCTGGCGTCCCGCAAGGTAGTCATCTTGGGCCGTTGTTGTTCACGCTATTTATTAATGACCTATTTCCTCTTGTTCGGAATTCGCATGTACTAGCCTACGCCGATAATTTAAAAATCTTTAGATCAATCGAGACTCTACAACATGCAGAATGGCTCCAAGATGATCTTGCCAGTTTTGAACTGTGGTGTTTGAAAAATCATATGCAGTTAAATGCCAGCAAATGTACCTTTATTTCTTTCAGTAGGAAATGCTCCCCTCTAGAGTACTATTATAAAATCCTCGGCAAGACTTTGGCTAGACAAGATAGTGTTGTTGACCTTGGCTTAACCATCGATAATAAATTTAATTTTGGACGCCATATCAATAATATAATTAATCGGGCGAATTCAGCACTTGGTTTCGTAAAACGTTGGTCGAAGGAATTTGACGACCCTTTTATATTAAACATTTTGTATTGTACTTTCGTGCGTCCCATACTGGAATACGCATCTATAGTGTGGATGCCACACTATGATGTCCATATCAATCGTGTTGAGGCGGTACAGAAAGGATTTCTACGCTACGATCTTCGCCTCTTGCCATGGGTGGACCCCTGCAATCTTCCTCCGTATGCAAGCAGATTGAGGTTATTATGTTTGACGCTGCTTTCGAAGCGTAGAGAGGTTGCGGGTGTTTTATTTATGAATGATATTGTTACTGGCGGTATAGACTCTCCCATCCTCTTAAGTCTCGTGAATATTAATACACACCCCCGAGTGACCAGAGGACGAGAATTTTTATATTCTTCCTACCACCGGAGAAACTATGGCACTTTTGAACCGATGTCGTCTATGTCTAGATGTTACAATAATTATTTTAAGGAAGTGTCTATTTGCACCCAACTATGTCCATGTGTGGGTGTATCCGTACGACCGAAATCCGCAAAATGCATGGCCTACTGAGTGAATATTTGCCTTTTTCAAAATATCTACGCACTGAAATGTTTTCGCATTGCCATTGTACCCGTGTATTTACACGGCAAAATCGGGTGCGAATAGACACGGCCAATAAATAGTATTTTAAATGATTTTATTTTTTGTAAATTTTATTGCATAGCTATTTAATGATCCCTTTTCCTTTTTTTCTTATTGTAAGTGTCAGATGGTCAACTAATTGTACCTGTTGATGATGAATAAATAAATAAATAAATAAAAGTAACAGCAATAAATCCAAAAACGCTAATTATATTCGTAACCTTAAAAATATTCGACGTAAACAAAGTGTTAATGCGAATTTATAGAACTAGTTGGCCTGTGCGAAATTTCGCAGCAACTAAAGAGGTCGGAGATGCGGTAGCCGGTTGTGGGCGAATAGGATATTGCTGATCGGAAAAATTTCCCAATAAAACAGAACCGCCCTATACGCCGAGCGAGCACCGCACACTGTCTTTAATTATCGCTCGCGAAGTGTAGAGTGAAGAAATGCTGCTTTTATATCTCAAACTGCACAGTGTACATGCTGTGTGTGAGAAATGTCTCTCTCTCTTAATTTCGTACAGGAATTCAATGGTACTCATTCGTTTCTGTTTTAGCTAATGAAAAATTTTTCTGGATGAAGTTCCAGATATATTGCATATTATGGGTTAGGGACTAGCAGGCGTTCAGAGTGTCCCTTCTTCTTGTTAGACTTTCTTTGGTGCAAACAGCTGTACCGGCCGTACCGATATTAGGTCGTTTGTGCGTATTGGTGTCGTGGTGCAAATAGGAGAGTCATAATCTCGTGACGCAATTTTGCATGTGCTGCGCGAACGACCGTGAATTTTTAGCTTGGTTTTATTTAATTTTGGAGCGATATAACGTGAATTTTATACGTTTCGGTGAAGAATGGTGATCTGAGGATTCGACAACTGTGCCATGTAAGACATTTCTGTGTAATGTGTCCTTATTTTTTGCACCACACCGATCTGGACCTTGCGAAATAATATAGAGGGTCTTTCAATATGAACGCCCGAAAATAGGTTGTAGCGGCCATGTTGTTAACGCAACATCTGTGAAATCTATTGTAGATTGTTCAATAGTGTATGGAAAATAACCATGGAAGGTTACAACGTTATAACGTTCAGCATTGAAAACCATATGTAGCGACGAGCGCCACAGAGTAGTTATAAGCAACTTCTTGCGGCCTAAACTGGATGATATGGATATCGACGACATGTGGGTCCAACAGCACGGCGCTACGTGCCACACAGCGCATGGCACGATGGACATTCTGCCTACTGACTAACCTCAATCGTGCGATTTAACGCATTTAGACTTCTTCCTTTGGGGCTGTCTTAAATCACAAGTCTATGCAAATAAACTGCAAATAATTGATGCCCTCAAAGACAACGTATGTTATGTCTTCAAAAAGGGAAAATTTAATATGCCCAATGCCCCAGTAAGGCTGGAGTCGGGTCTGGTAGTATTCAACATATTTAGATGATCCGGAGACATAATATGGTAACATAAAATATCCCGCATAAATAAAACTGCTGCGATTTTTCCTCGGAAGCGCCTATTTGCACTTCGGTGTGTCCATATGTGTATGTGCATGGATTTCACGGAACAAATGTCAGTCGGTAGATATTTCGTAAAAGGCAAATAATCCATCAGTAGGCCATGCATTTCTCGGATTTCAGTCATACGGATACACACACACATGGACACAACAGAATTGCAAATAGGCACTTCCTTTTCCTCTAAACTTAAGGAATTCTAGACCAAGGAAAACGCAATTGGACTTGCTCGAGGTGGAGTGGTTTAAGGCTAGTTCTATTTACGTAGAGCGAGCTTAATGAAGGACTTCGGATCATCTTCAATACGCGCGGAATGAGAGACGGTATAAGGAGACCAATAATCGATGCATAGATATTCAAAATTTACGAATGAGGAAATTAAGTAGAGGGGCAAACGTAAACATATCATTATAATCATTAGAGTTCTTTGAAAGTTTGCAGTTATCTGGTCAATATGATGAGTACAACCCACGTAGCAATTAAAATACACTCCAGATCCCGAGATCTTTGCGACAGTCAATAATTGAATAATGGTATAAAATAGGATTATTTAACCCAAGAAAGGAAATGAGTTTGCATTTAGAAGGGCCCAGCATCAAGAAATAAATGCATTGATTTCAACCTGTAACCTATAGTATTACAGTACAGACAAATTATTTAAATTTTTTTAATTTTCATTGAAAAACTTTTTCGTCCATATCTAATGACGCGTAGGTATTTTTTATCTATTTTCCTAAATTTCTTGAGTGATCTTTTTACGTAAGGGAAGTCGCTTTCTGCTAGTCCATTAATTTCTGGGTGGTAAGGTGGGAACTTAGTGACTTTGATACTATTCACGTTACAAAAATTCGTGAACTCTGAGGACACAAACGGTGGGCCATGGTCGTTACAAATGTCACCTAGTAGCCCGAAGGTTGCGATAACAGTATTTTACTTTTGGATAGTGCATTTGATTATAATAATCATTGGAATCCGAGAAAAAAAATTGTTTGTCCAAAAAAATGCAAAGGGCTATCCCTTGGCATTTTTTCGAAAAATCGACCAAATTTAACATGCCGATTTTTTGGTGTCAAATCTGGCATCGAGGGCTTTTCGGGACGGCGGCGGCCCTTTCTGCGTGGAAATACCTGTAGCCTAAGGAAATCACATCTAAAGTGTGAAAAACTGCGAAAATTAGCTCTTCGTTCACTTAAAAGACCACATCTCCCGAATTCGACAGGCCATGCCTCACTTTTGTCTCCTGAGCAACAGAACGCATGCTAGGGCTTCGGACAACGGGATGAAAAAAGTTACGTCAGAGGGAAATTTCTGAGCTGCGGGGCCTCCATTTATAGCGTTCGTAACAAAATGGGCTTAAATTGCTGTTCCAATCAAGGTCTTGTAGCTCCAAATATTTGCTCTAGACCTACCCCGATTTTGCGCATAATTTAAGCACACTCATGTTCTGTACGGCTAGGCCAGTTTTCAGCAACCAGGGAGTGTTTTTGGGTGCACAGCCGCATTTTGCAAGAAAGGGTATGTTTCACTCAAATTTCAAGTTCCTCAGTTTGTCACCTCTAAAACTGGCAGTTTCGGTTATGGCCTGTGAGTGAGTGTTAAAAATAGCGATATTCGCACGTCAAAATCTCGGAGAATATTTGAGCTATTTTTATAATATTTAGGATTTTGGGTCATATGGGACGGGGATTAATATACCACCGAAATTACAAATCTGTAGGTCAAATAGAATTATAGTTGTAAGGGAGTCGAAAATAGCTCGAAATGGTTCATGTAATAGAACACAATCAGTCACGCGTTTTTTTCCGAACTTGGCTGACACACTGCCGTGTGTCCAGATCTCCGATCAAGGAAAAATGCTTTATTGTGAATCCTATAATGCTAAATTGTAGCGACCCAAGCAACGAACTATGAGGAGGACAATGTAACGTATGAATTTTAATTCAGCTATTTAACAATTAACGGTTAATCCATATATTCGCTTTAACGCGCTTAACTGCTGATGACCATACTGAGTAGTTGGTTGCCGGCCGCTAACCAGAACAGTAGTCTGTTGCCTTGTTATTAAATTCACTTAAACAAGTAAAATGCTTTCGACATAATTCTGCGTTAACTATTTAAAGTAATATTAATTAAGTAGACCAAATTTATCGTATTATTACGTATTCCAGCCAACGCCGCGCGTCCTGGGATGTCCAGAAATTAATAAAAGATGGATGCATAGAAACCGAGATATTCGTGAAAAACCTTGTGCTTGAAACTTTAACCTTGAATATCGCGAAGATGGTTTCGGGAAAAAAATGCAAGAAATCAATCTTGTAGATAAAATTTAATTCTCTGCAACTTTCGCATGGACCTTATGGATGTCCGGTGCATAGAACGCGAGATATTTGCAAACAACTTTGACCTTCAATATATTGGGAAGCCATATTGTGATATTTGTAATTTTTGCGGATTCAGATTTGGGACATCTCAGAGATAGTCTGTGCAAAAAGCTTGGAGGGAATTTTGTTGAGGACAATAGCCAAATTTCCTGGGTAATAATACGTAAACATCAACTGTGATTTTATTAAATAACTAGCTTGCCCGGGATACTATTAAATTTTTATTTATATAGATTTTACACACCCTCCCTTCTGCACCCCCTCTTCAGTATGTTCCAGCGAGGTGGGGGCGAGTGTGTCTTCAAAATGGGAATATTTTGAGAGCGGGGAAATTTTTGAAGTGAAAACTTCTTTAGGCGCGTTTAGCACTTTTTGTGGGCACTGAATTAAACTGAGCCGTCACGCTCGGCTGATTAACGCTCATTCGGGTGAAGTCGGCTCGAGTCGACTAAAGGTAGAAACCCAATGTACGCTTTCGGATGATGATGCAGATGAAGGCCACTCAGGACAAAAATCACTAGAGTAATTTATACACAATTATAATTAAGGACATTATAAATGTTATTACTTTGTCAATATACAACGCAAAAAAAATTGTATTTGGTATTATTAATTTCACCTTTTGAAGTTTTCACTTCTGTCGTGTGGTCTTAAGCACACACAATTTTTTTTTAGTCCTAGCGATTGGAAATAAAAGAAAAAAATCGTTTACTTTTAGTAAAAAAGTATTAAGAATAGGAGAAAGGGATGTATAGGGAGTTGTGTATGAATGTATGCTTGAATTAATCAAACCACCCCCACCCCGCTGGGGCGAATAGGAGAGGGGTGCAGTAGGAATAGGGTGTAAAATTAATGTAAATATTTTAATCATACTGTTAAAAAATATCTAAAAACACGTGAAAAATAATAATAGAAAACGATTTGGAGAAAGCGAAAAAAATATATACGACTAGGTACCCGTGAAAATGAGGTAAGGCAATAGCATAGAGTTTTTCGAGATTGAGGAGAAAAATTGTAATATCTCGGTAATTAATAGACGTAGTGTATTGCGGGTGTGCTCAATGGAAGCACGTTCTCTCGATTTAAAGTTTTTAAGTTCAATAGTAATTTATTTTACCTGGTTTGTTAAAAACGAAAAAAGGAAAAAGCAAGTTATCTTAAACTGAAAGACCAAACGTATACATGTACTTATTTTTCATTTTTGAATCGTCTTTTTATTATTGTTGATTGTTGCTGCTGCCTGTTGCTACTACCTATTTTTACAGCCCGTTGTTTCGGCTCTTTTGCGGGTTTGTTGTTTGCTGCAGTTGTAGGAAAGATACCTTACTACTGGTGGGGCTATCTGTCATGCATGTGTCCATCGGGTTGATTGGGAGAGGCATCTTACCCTGGGCACAGACAATACAGATGTCCAATGCTTATGAGCGAACGTGATGTATGAAACGAAATCCAAATGCAGAAGAGCTTTTTGAACTTTGCCAGCAGCGATGCACAGCAATGCAACTTTCAGCTGTCATGCGGCATGCAGCACAAGTTCTCGCCGCGCTCTCAACGTTATCAACGCACGCACGCGGCACGACTGCTGGCTATGTTGTGTGGTGGGAGAGAAAGAGTTCATATTATTCTGTCGTACTCTGTCGGCTTGGTTGGGCTTGCCAACTTGGCTCGAAATTTGCTCGAAAGAATATTTCTGCTAGCTGATCGCTGTTGTGAAATGCGTTGCTGCACTGTAGCGGCTGCGAATGCGTTGCCGGAGCCGCTAGAGCAAAAGCTCCGGCCGCTAGAGCTCATTTCGTATGTGTTCGCTTTTCAGCATTGCCGTTGGAATTCTGGGTTATTTGTCTGTGCCCTGGGTGGGGGTACCTTTGATGCTGTTCGTTCGACCCTTTTGGGGGTCGGGGTCATAAGTTCTGGTGGTTTTCTGAAGAATTATTTTCTTATAATTGTTGCTCTATTAGCCCTTTACAGGGCTTGCCGGGGTCACCAGTTTGTGGGGTGCAATATAAATTGTATTATAGCTCTATATTTCTTAACGGCTGCTAGAACTTCCAGTTCATAGCTATTGTATTCTTGTTCCATCGGAGTAGTGCTTTTGCTCATGTAACTTATTGTAATTGGGATCGATGTGCAACAAAACAGCACCATAGCCGTATATTCAAGCATCAGTATGCAATTCTGTAGATGCTCCAGGTCGAAAAATGCTACATCGTTACTGCCCGTTTAAGCTGTGCAGAAGATTTGGATTTTGGATTTTATTTATTTATTTATGACAAATTCATCAACAATCTGATTACTATACAATAAAGCCATTAATGGAAATTTACATCGAAATATAAACTTTAACGAAGCATATTCTTTATCTGGCCTCTCGAAAGATGAAAATCAATATTAGGGAAACGTAAATTAATGGAACGTGGCATCGAAGCTATTGGCTCATTATAGCCATAATTGGTGCGATGATGTGTTAAGTGGAAGAAGTCGTGATTCCTGAAAGACCGCGCGGGTATGGAAATATTAAGCAGAGCCAAAAGTTCGGCCGAATTAATAACACCGTTCAAACAGTCGAAAACCAAGACAGCTCCGGAATTATTTCGTCTACTCTCCAAAGTGCTCAGCGAGATAAGCTTGAGTCTGTCAGAATAAGGAGGTAATATGAGACTATTTTCCCAAGGCAGACCACGAAGGGCGAAACGCAAAAATCTACGTTGGACAGCCTCAATTCTATTAGTGTCTTTTTCATAGAAAGGAGACCAAACGGGACTAGCATATTCAAGTATGGGTCTCACGAAAGAGCAATATAGTCGACGAGAGATATATGGATCGTCAAACTCCTTAGACCACCTTTTCACGAATCCCAAGGTTGCATTAGCCTTATTGATTATGGTATTTATGTGGTCTTCAAAAGAAAAACGCGAATTGAGTGTAATCCCTAAGTCACGCACTTTGTCAAGTCGTCTAAGGGGATGCCCATTGATCTTGAAATTAAAAAGCAGAGGGTTTTTTTTGCGTGAAAATTACATACAAGTACACTTATTGATATTAAGAGGAAGAAGGTTAATAGATTTCTTGCATCGTTTTGGTTTTTCAACCAGTGCGGCTGAACTTATTCAAAATTTCCTCATGGATCGACAGCAATGTGTAAACGTTGGCACTGTACTATCAGAGCCCATAAAACTTTTATATGGAGTGCCACAGGGCTCCATATTGGGTTCCGTTATTATTTGCAATTTATATGGATGATGTTTCGACACTAAGCTTAAAAAGTAGTCTGATCTTGTATGCGGATGATGTGCAAATGTATTTATCTTGCCATATAAATTCTATCCGTGATATAATTCGAGACATTAATCATGACCTTGACTGTGTAAGTACTTGGGAAATGTGCAATAAATTGAATCTCAACCCTGAAAAGACTCAAGCCCTGTTTATATACAAGCATGTTATTGACACAGCTAATTTGGAGCCGATTACGCTTAATGTAAAAATTATACCATTTGCGAATGCTGTGAAGAGTCTTGGAATAATAATTAACTCTACTTTTACATGGTCAGACCATCTTCATTATTTGGCGGAAAGGATTTTCGGAATTATCAGGCAGTGGTGGAATTCGTGCAGGGATCTGTCAGTGAGAGTCCGGAAACACCTGGTTAAGGCTAATATTATACAGCTTCTCAATTATTGTGCTTGTATCTATTGGCATTTTGGCGCTGCTGAAGAACTAAGGCTCCGAAGAGCATTAAACGCGTGCATTCGTTTTGTTTTCCGTTTACGCCGTTTTGATCATGTCTCACCTTACTCTAAATATATTTTGGATATGACCCTGAAAGAAATCTAAAATTAAATATCTCACTATATGTATTTAAAATTATTCGAGGCTTAGCTCCCACATTTTTTTTGAAAGCATAAAATGTTTGCCTTCTCATAGATCCCCCCATCTAGTGATTGGCGCTGCACCAATAAACAAACGGAGAATCCCTTTTTTGTGTGCGCATCGAAACTTTGGAACTCATTACCTAAAGAATGTAAAGCGTCAAAAAACCTTAGAAATTTCAAGCAGTCATATCTGAAGCTGTGAATAAGTAGTCTATGATATTGTATTTCTAGTCTATCACATATACTCTGTTTAGTTTAGCTCGTTTTCATTGTAAATCGCTTATTTTTTTAGTTAACAGTAATTTGTTAGTTCTTTCTCTTTAATTACTTGATTACTGAATTGATTCTTGTTTGGAATTGTTGTATAAATTTTGCAACGTATTTCTTTAAGTCTATTATTTTGATTTGTAGTGTACATTATAAAGCTTGACTTTAGTACAATATTAAATAAAGGTTATTATTATTACATCTTTCTTTCCAGTTAATCCTTTTCGTTAAATTATATGTATATACAAAAACCATTTATTGAATTAAATTAAAGCAGTTAATATTAAGTTATTATAAAATTTTAGTGATCTTATTTCTGATATTTTCAGTTTGAAAGAACAATGAAAACTAAATTTATTTTCGTACAAAATTGTTTTCTGTAATCTGTCACCTACTCGTTAAAAAATATAAATGCTATTTAGTTACCACAATGTGTAATAGAGAACGTAGAGAACCTGGGAATCCACTTAACTCATTTAAATATTACCGAGAGCCATCATTCAACACATGTAATTGTGAAAACCAAATGATTTCATAAAAACATTTCCTTTAAATACTATGCCGTTACGATGAAGCAAGACATGTAAAGCAAAAAAAGACTAAGTCCCTATAGATTTTCGCCGGCTACTCTAATTGTAAGACTATTCGCGAAGTGTTGCGTTCTTGTGATAACTAGCCTTGGTAATAAGGAATTTGTTGTAACTACGCAAGCCCTTGTACGAACAGTGATAAGACTAAATTTGTTCCAGCTTAAATACTCTAAAAATCGGCCCAATATGCTTTCTTTGCTTAAAAATGAACTGCGTACACTTCCTTCGATTAAAAACTGGATTTTCCAGTTCTAAGTGCTTGCTCTTAAGGTGTATAATTGCACAGCTGCTATTCTCCTGCATTGTTCTCATCCGCAATATCCCTCTGGTGGTGATACATCAAGGGTTTGGCTTCTGGCATCGAGACAACTTCTTTAGCGCCGCCGTTTTCAAGATGACGCTGCAGTTAGTTGCAGGATAAACGCTCCGAACTCGGAATACAATTGGATTAGTATTGAAATGCTTATATCACACCTTTGCGGGGAAACCAGGGGTGTCAAATCTAGAAATAAATGTTTCTTCTCAGCATTAAACGGTTTATGTACGTCCTGAGTTTCTGACCGTTATTTTCTTTTTCAGGATTTAATACGCAGTTCAGGGAACAAATCCCTCACGTACTAGTTCACTTTTAAAATTTTAGTGCACACAGTGACCAAAATTACAGAATTTCACATGAATTTGGGATTTGTCCTACCGATGAAAGTATATTCACAATAAGGATTTAAAGCAGACGAATTTACTCAACTTGATTTACAATGCGGAGTTTCAGAATTTCAGGAATCCTTAATATTTTGGTTAATGTACCGAAGCACCGCACTTCGTCAACTAACATATATTGTACACATCCATTGTAATTTGTTATGATGTTTAGTGAGAAGAATTGGATACGTGTATGAAAATGTAAAAGTGGTGGATATAATCGGGACGATTATAAGTAAGGCTGGCCGAACTGTAATAAATTCCTACAGCTTATTTCCTTTTGAAAAGAATTGCTCAGATTACCAGCATCGGGTACCACTTCGCCACCAGTTCGCACTGTATACATGGAGTCAGTCATTAAAGTCCGTTCAACAAGACCACTTGTAGATATTTGAACTACCTGACCTGCCTAAACCTTAAAGCTTACATAATATTGCTGACGAGATATAAAATTATTATAAAATAGCTTAATTTATTAGTTCGTTAATAGAACAGCCCTTCTTTCCGTTTTTTAAAATATATTGACATAGCACTTGTTGAGGCCTTAGTGCAACTCTTCCGAAAATACAAATTTGAAGAATTATTTTTTGTTTAAATAATAAGCAGTTCTGCAAAATATTATATTCTGTGAATAATTAGGGAAATATAAACGTGTTGTGGCGGATTATCTAAATTACGCTAGTAACTAGTAGAGACAAGATGTCTCAAAATCGTTATTGTGAATTTTTTATTTAACGGATATGCGCAAAAGCAACGTGAGATACCTCGGCCACACACGAATAGCAAAATCAAGTATAGTGTAATTGTGTGAACATGTTTGCTTAAGAGTTCATAGAAGGTCGCTATGACTACTGTAAAATTATACTCAAAATTTACTGTAAGTTAACGAGAGAGAGAAGTAGGATTTGATTGTAAATTTTTGATAAGAGTAGGTTTAAGGGACAAAAATAAAAAATGAACATTGTGAGAGTCTGTTCACAATAAATATTCAACCAGGCAGTATCGGAAATAAAGTTTCAATTTAAAAGTAACGAGGTTTTAATTTTTTATGTAAAGAGGCTCGGAAGTTTCAGGTTCTAGAAGTCCATAGCTACATCGTTCAACAATTGTGGAAATATAACCAAGAAACACACTACACCCACAAACTGGTGACCCCGACAAGCAACAAGACTAGCAAACTGGCCCGGCAATCAACGGGACTCGCAAATTGGCCCGACAATCAACAGGACTCGCAAATTACCCCGACAATCAACAGGATACGAACAATTTCAGCACTCAACAGCCTACACAAGTTCAATCAATCAACAAGATACGAAGATTTAGAAGAAAGAAAACCTCTGATACTAGAGAAGAAGAAAAGTGCACACTCACATAACTCACATAACACTAAATTAACGATACCACCCACCAGCGGTAAGGATAGTTTAAAAACAAAACATTATTAAAGCCACCCTCCCACCAGCGGTAAGGGGCTTTAATAACATATCACTACCACTACAAGCACAAGTATTAAAGGAACCCCCCACCCGTAGTAAGGTCCTTTAATACAAACAAAATTCGAAAAGAAAAAAAAAGTTGAAAAATCAACAATCAACAACAGCAAATGCACTAATCAAAAAAAGAAAAAAAGAAAAAAGAAGAACGAAGAAAGAAAATAGAAAAAAGAAAAGAAGTAAGTTTTAGATAAATTTCCGAACTTTTGGTTTCAGCGTTTAGAAGCTCAATTCGAACTCTCTCGAATTACTCTGGAAGCCACCAAATTCAATCATGTTCTCTCCGCGTTGGATGAGGATCTGATTCGAATCGTGAGTGACATTATCCAAAATCCAGACACACGACAACCATACACCAAAATTAAAAAAGCCTTAATAACACGTCTCACGGCTAATAGGCCTGACTACAATAGTCTTATGAGATCTTAAGACTGCTTAAGATTTTGTACGATCATATGAAGTGCCACACTGACAACTATAATAGTCTTATCGAATCTTTCGTCAACTTTCGAAATCTTTTCGAAATCTTTCGGCAAGTCTTAAAGGTACGGTCCGGAGCAAACAAATCTTAAGGAATCTTGACAAAAGTGACGTTTGTCAAAAAATTGGTTGGTGGCTCTTCATTAAAATGTGCGGACATTGTGCACAACTAGTTTTAGTAAACCACTGAGATCTCACTTTTTGCACATGTCAAAAATTCATTAAGACGATTGTAGTTGAGCTTAAGATTCGTTAAGATTCGGCCGAATCTTAACCAATCATAAGGAAATTTGACAGCAAATCTTAGAGAGTCTTAAGACTATTATAGTCAGGCCTAATGAAACAGCTAAATTAAATCAACTTCTTGGAGATATTGTGATAGGTGACCGGTCACCTTCACAATTTCTTCGAGAAATACGAAATTTATCGAACGGGAGTGATGACTCCACACTCCACACGACAGAGTTGTATTCTTTGTTTCCGTAAAAATCTCGCTCTTACGCTGGGAGAAATCAGAGTTTCGTGCTGGAAACGTGGAAATGTTGAGAACTCGAATTCATAAGAGATGGCGATGCTGTAAAATTTTTATCGTGGACTGGAAAATTTGCAACAATATTTCTTCTGATAGATAAAACACGGTTATTTTTTTCCTACTTTATTCACAGAATATAATATTTTGGAGAACTGCATATTATTTAAACAAAACTTAATTCTTCAAATTTGTATTTTCGGAAAAGTTGCACTGCAGGTGACTCTCATATTCAAGCTTATAATATTTGCATAATGTGTTAAATGGCAACCATAGCTGCAAATTGGCTTTCCAAGTTTACAGAACATTTAACAGACTGCACTAGATCAGATAAAATCACAATAAAAACAAATAATCAATTGGTATTAACGACAACAATATGACAGGTAAACATATGATTTTAAAAAATTTGAAAAGCTCGAACCACACTCTGTGCTCCCATTTAGAACAAGGTCTGCTCTGACGCCGGGCTGCATGCCGTATTGGAAACGATGCTTAAGTTTACGTCAATGCTCCAGCAACGGTTGAAACACTACAAGACAATATATGTATGTATGTTAAGAGCATATATTTGCAAAATAGAGCAAAAACGATGGACAATTTAATCAAAAAATTTTGTATCTGTAAGCGGAGCCGAAGCTGATTCAATTCACAATTCGATAATCAATTCATCGGATTCAAAAAAAAATTTCATAGCGTTTCTTAAAAAAACTTTGTTTTTTTAATATTTCAAAATAACACCTCTTGTTGTAACGCCCTATATAAGCGAGTCTGGAGCAAAGTAGAAGTGTAATGCATTAAATATCTACGTAATTGTTTAAATGTAACGTGCTCAAATTGTATTGGACAGAATTAAAGTGACGAAGGCGTATTTATCTTGCGGTAATCCAGCACATAACATCACTGCCGAGTACCAGAACTACTGCAGGCACGTGACCAAGACTAGCATTTTAACGACACAAAATTATTCAGGGACACAATTTTTTTAAGTTTGTCGGATAGGTTGTCGCAGTGGTTTATGGCACTTTATCTTTTTCCCATTGCATTGGAGAAAAAGTAATAGAAAATAATTTCTTTTTACGAAAAATATCATCGAAATTTGATAGAAAATCAGTACATTTAGTTGTTCATCAGTGTGAAAGTATGTACATATATGTATGTATGTCTCCAAAATCAGCACTTCTCGTTCTGAAACCCACCTGTTACCCGTTGCCCGGATCAATCGTTTCATTTACCATACGGAAAAGACATGGATTAGATATTTAGATACTTACTGTTCCATTATTAGAAGAATTATAAAAGGTTTTCACAAGGTAAATTCACAAAAAAAACATATCGGTTAAAAAATGATTAAAAATCAATGAATAAATGTTTAGTATTTTGGTACATGAACTAATAAACTAATTATAAACCTTTATTGTCCAATAATTACGACATTGGTATGGATTCTTGTGTTAAGCATTTCATTTGCGTTATTAGCTTAGATTTAATATTAGTACTTACTTTAACGTTTGCAATTTAGATTCATACATATGTTCTTTGGATATTATTTGTTTACATTTAACAGCATTTAGCAAAACAATACAGTACAAATATACTTATAAATACTTGTTGTGTAGACTTGCCCGTGGCTTAATTATAACATCATTTAGCAAAAAAAAAAATATTATAATACAATTTGGAAAAACATTCTTGTTATGGTGTTTCAAAAGGTGACTCTTTTATGTACTGAGAAATTTATAAATAAATTTTGTGTTGTGTACGGAAGCTAGTTTGATTTGTGTTATTAAGCTGAGTTGTGTGTTGTTAGTTTCAGATGTTATTTGGTGTATCGGCGTTGTCTGTGCAATGTTTGTGTATTGGTTCCATAGAAGAGCAGTAGAATTGATGATTCTGCCAGAGTCAGTGTCGTGGCAGGTTTTAATGATGTCCATAATAATTGGATGTTTCCATGCTATTTTTGGGTTCCATTCTAATTCGTCAGTAGCTGTTTGCGGAATCGCCTTGTATAGGGCACCCAGCCAGTTGGTATGGCTATTGTTGATCAGTTCAAGTTTCATGGCTTCAAGACATAAGTAAGGGTACCGTGTGGTGGACATTTTTTTTACTTTATGGAGAAAGTTGAGTGTTCTGATTAGAATTTGGACTTTTGTGTGGATAAGATTGAACTTTCTCCTCAGAGCGTATGACGGTGTACACATTGGTAAATTCAACAGTCGTTTGTAGTAATTTTGTTGGGTGGGTTCAATGCCATTTAAGTTGTAAATACCCCATGCTTCGACCCCGTATAGCATCACCGAGTTTACCATAGCGTTGTACAGTTTGATTTTGACTTCCCAGTTTGAAAGGACATTGTTTTTGCTGATCTTAAGGATTGCGCCTGTTGCTTTTAGCGAGTCTGATTTTCTCCGTCGCAGTTCCTCCCTATACGAGCCATTTTGTTGAAACGTGACACCGAGGTATATGTGAAAGATGGTACATATTCTATTTTTTCGTTTTTATAGATAAGGCTGATTTTTCTGTTTTTTGTTACTCTTCTCGATATCAGTAATGCTTTGGTTTTGCTGGTGTTAAGCGTTAGTTTTTTCATGTCACAGTATCTTTCTAGAGATAGCAGTTTTTGTCGGATGTCATCAGGAGAGGTGCCAATCAGTGCAATATCATCCGCATATGCGGGCATTAAAATGTCCTTGTTGGCTATGATATCAAATCCTTTGTAGTTTCGGCCTCTTAGGTATCCTTCGAGGTCACAGGTGAACAGATTGAAGAGCAAGGGACTCAGTGGGTCACCTTGGAGAACACCTCGAGCTACTTTGGCTTTGTCAGTGTGTCCTTTGGTTGTATGTATAGCTGTCGATGCATTTTGGTATATTTTAGATATGGTGTATACCAGTCGCGGGCGGATCTCAAGATTTAACAGGGTGGTCCAGAGGCTTGTATGATCAACGCTGTCGAATGCACTTTTAAAGTCAATGAAGATGATGTAAATCGGTTTTTTGTCTCTGTTCAGTGCTAGTTTGGAGATGGTGTCCAAGATAAATATGTTGTCACTGCAACCTCGAGCTCTTCTAAACCCAGATTGGTTTTCGGGGATGATGTTTCTGTTCTCCACCCAGTTAGTCAATCTATACGCAATAATGGACATTTGTAATTTCATGATGGAGTTTTCCAGGGCGATGGGTCTGTAATTTCCCGTGTCCATTCTGTCACCCTTTTTGTACAGCATCACCAGTTTTGATCTTGCGATTTTAACAAGGGGCTCCGCACCAGATTGTATGCCATTGAGGCATTGCGTGATTAGCTGGGTTACAGTGTCTGGTAGATGTTTAAGGAATTCATTTGACATGCCATCAGGTCCTGGGGATTTTTTTGTTTTCATTGTTTTAAGATGGAATGTTACTTCATCATTGGTGAACGGGGCATCAAGGCAGTGGTCGTAGGTGGAGAGCTTAGTATGCCAGGATTGATTTGTGGGTGGATAGACCAATGTTAGGTGTTTTTGCCATGTACTTATGTTTATGTCCTAAAATGGAGAGCTTTTTTTGTTTAGTTGGCGAATGCTTTTCCAAAGTTCAGTGGGACCTTGGCAGTTGTTTAAGGAGGATTTGAAGTGACTTAGGGCGTTATTTTTAGCCGTTTTAAGTGTTTCAGTGTATGCATTTTTTTGGTGCAGGTATTGGGTTACATTGTCATCAGTTTTATCTAGTAATATTTGTCGTCTGGCGTGCATGACATCCTTTTTTGCTGTTCTACAGTCGAGGTTAAACCATAGGTCGTGTTTTGGAGTGTTGTCAGTTTTTACCGGTAGTTCCGGTAGTTGGTTAAGATTAATAAACTAATTAATAAGTAGGTGATATGCATATTTTCAAAGTCAGATAAAAATTGGTCGTGATATCGGTTGCCACGTTTTGAGGAAATCACAAACGCTTCCTAATATCTATGGTAAATTTCTTGACCTTATATTCTTAAGTAGCGAAGCAAGTGCCAGGGTTTCTGAGGCTTTATATCCATTATCTAGGACTGATCATCATCATAAGGCTTTAGATTTAAATTTGTCAATCAATAGTTTAAGCTAAAATAACAAGATTAGGAAATTCGCTTGATTTCTACAGCGCTGATTTTTCAGGTCTAAATGATTATTTGATTAACATCGATTGGAACACAGTTTTATCAGAACTTACTTTATGTGAAGCGTACAGTAGATTTCTTACGATTTCTAAAGCTGATCTATCCCTCTTTGTTCCTAAGAAACGGAAGTCTCTTAAGGAGCATCCTAAGTGGTACAATAAATCACTTCTAAATTAAAAAATGCCAAAAATAAAGCGCATAGTGTGCTTAAATCCTCTTATAATGATGTAAATCTAAAAGCTTTTCAAAGGTTACGGAAAATTGTGTGTCCCTCAATAGATTCCTACATAAGCAGTATATTATATCAATTGAAGATAATATTCAAACAGACTGCAGAACTTTTTGGTCATACCTACACAATAAAAAAACATCATCTGGTATCCCTAGTGCGATGAAGTACGATGGAAAAGTGTCTTATTCAGCGCAGGAAACGTGTGATCTCTTTGCTGATTTTTTTCAGTCGGTATATACGCGAGAAATGGGATGTAATGTAAGCTTTAGTGACTTTAAAAGTTTTCTCTTGGATGTTTCCCAATTGCCATTCAGCGTGGATGAAGTGTTAACTGCTATTTCACATCTCAATAATAGTTCTAATGGTGATCTTTCCGTAGCGCCTCCTTTGACTTCGCTGTTTAATCTATCCCTTAGGTCTGGTGTTTTCAATAAATAGAAGGAGAGCTATGTAACTTATATTTTTAAGGCAGGTTGTAAAAATCCATCTCCAACTATAGAGGAATCTCGATAATGGACTCCATTCCTAAACTACTTGATTCACTAGTCTCGTCATTCATCTCATCTAAATTAATAAACTTAATTGTAACTGAACAGCATGGTTTTCTTCCGACGTCAAATTTGGCCCTATTTACTCATTTTTGTATTGATGCTTTGGAGAATGGAAATTGTGTAGATGTGGATATACACAGATTTTTCAAAGGCTTTTGATAAAGTGGGAATTCCTACCTTAATATCGAAACTCAAGGCTCTTGGAATGGATGGTCCCCTTCTAAAATGGATAAGATCCTATTATATAACGCAAGCAGTTTGTCAAGATCGGAGATACACGTTCAAAAATAATTCATGCAACATCAGGCATTCCCCAGGGCAGTCATCTTGGGCCGCTGCTCTTTTTACTATTTATCAATGACATTGTTCCAATTTTTTCTCATGCCAAATGCCTGCTCTACGCTGATGATCTCAAACTCTACACAAATCTTCGCTCTGCGTCATGCTATCAACTCTTACAAAGCGACCTCGACAAATTGCAGCAATGGTGTTTATCTAATAGGCTTTTATTAAATATATCTAAACGCAAAGTTATGAAATTCTATAGGTGTAAAGAGCCAATAATATGGGACTATAAGATTCAGAATATCTCTATATCAAGAGTGACGGAATTTAGCGATCTGGGAGTTACAATTGACAAAAAACTTACTTTTACTAAGCATATTTATACGATAGTTTGTAAGACGTTTAAAAAGATGGCCTTTATAAAGCGAAATATTACGGATTTTCGCAATCCGGCAACGTTAATATTACTCTATACGTCTATGGTTAGATCGACATTGGAATACGCCTCAGCGATTTGGTCTCCATATTACTCCGTCCATATCAATAGGATTGAATCTGTTCAAAGATATTTCACGAGATTCTTGTTCCGTAAATTTACTTGTCTGCAGATTCTGAATGACATTTCATCATATGATATGATGATAGATGTTTGTTGCTGGGTTTACGAAAATTAGATCAAAGGCGCATCTGGGTCATTCTTTTACAAATCGTAGACTTTTCATGGAAAAAAAATTGAGATTTTAGAATCGTCTGAAATTACACTTCAACTTGCCGCACGTTGCACCCGGCAAGGCGGCTCCGCGCGGGCGGCCCGACAAGCGCTCGAAAATAAACAATAACTTTCGACCTAATAGAGATAGCTCCGTTTTTTTTTCTTTTATTTTTTAAGTAAAACAATAAGGAACGAAAACATATTTTTTTAAATTAACTAAACCTGGGGTAACAGCATAAAAAAACAATTTAAAAAATTAAATTGTTATTAACTTTTGTATGTCAACCAAAAACCATTGTAAAGCTGACGTAGAAACACGTAAAATAAAAAAAAGCAGGTCAATCCGATCATTACAACGGGAGATAATGAATTTCGAATATGAGATGATTGGAGAAAATCCAGCAAATTATGAAAATTTCACATGTTATTCACATGTTATTCGAAACAATATTTTTTTGAGCCAAATCGTGAAATACGTGTCGATTAATTTTATGTAACGAAGCAGTAAAAAAAATTTCAGACGATTCTAAAATGTCGATACTAAAATGGTGTTTGGTTTGTAAAAGAAAAGACCCATCTGTAGTCGTGTTCTTTTATCAGAGACATCTTAACGTCTCGCATAAACTGTCCTGAGCACCTGGGTCTAATAGGGATTCATGTCTCCTTTTTAAATAAGCCTAAAACAAATTTACTGTATAGACCTTTATGTAAAAATAATTATAGTAGCTTCTATTTACTTATTACATGTAGAGAAGTGAATTTAAGAACAATATGGTTGCGTTAGTAGCTAGATTATAAATAGTTTATATCGTTTGCTGCATCTATATGCATATTTGTACATCCCTAGTCTGTAAGATTTGTAATCGGTAGACTGAAATAAATAAATAAATTGATATTATCAAAAGTTACGAAAACTAAATTATCCTTTATTCTACAGAGGATACAGTGAATTTTTCTTGAAATTTGGTTCAAGTCATGCTTGATGCTTGGTAGATGCTAAATCTACCAGAATGCCTTTTCCATACAGATTGTGTGGAGTCCTTTGTACTAAGAAGTGAGATTTATATCACTGATGGATATACGTTATTTCAAACATAAGTGTATTGGGAAACAGTACTGCCAATGTTTTAATTAAACTCTAATACGTTGTTATATGCCTATGTAAGCACCAAGCTATTCCATGAGAATGCATAGGTACTTTTATTTAATTAAAAACGGAAGGAGATTGGAAAATTTAATGGGCTCCATAATACTTCTGTATATAAATAATACTCTTGACCACAAATTTTTATGTTAAAAGCCATTTTAATCTCTAAAATGTAATATGAAATTATTACAATTAATAACCATTTTGATCACTAGAATGTAATATCGTATTAGTGATGTTGATGGAATTTTCTCAGTAAAATCGCAGACTTGATGGCCATTTAATCTTTCCGGCGAAAAATTTAAATCGATTTTTAACAACTTCTTGTTTTGCTTCAGGTTTGCTTTAACTATATCGTCCTCACCATCGCTCGTTTGTCTGATAACGACACGCCCAATATGGGCATATCGGAAGAAATCAAACTGGATGAATTACCACAGGAAGGAAGGCTACCGCAAGATGCAATTACAGAAAGGGTCTATCCTACAACTAGCAGAATTACATGCAGTCCCTTGTCGGATACGAATAGTGATCCAGAGCTAGATGAATATGTTCCAAAAAGGAAGCAACGAAGATATCGCACTACTTTCACAAGTTTCCAACTAGAAGAACTGGAAAAAGCCTTTTCTAGGACCCATTACCCCGATATTTTTACAAGGTAAGCCGGGAAGAGTAATTTCATTAAAGCAACAGCGGAAAAAAATTTTTAAAATCTTATTTATAAAGAGAGTGTGTTTATAGCAATCTTTGCTATCTGAGATCTTTGGAACAATGACCACACGATGGTTATTTACTCGTATATCTATACTTTTCGCGTTGTTTCTCTTTACTTTTTTTCTGTCTATCCTTGTCCGGCCTAATTTCCACAAGGGCTAAACCTATTTTGATAGGACCTTTAGTATATGTAGATAGGATAGTGTATTTTGTCGTTCATGATTTAGGCATTCGACGAGAATATTTTAGGTGAATGAAAAAAAGCCTCCGCGTATGAAACAGTTTCATGCATTCTTCAAAATTGAATTTTGATAAAAATTGAAACAGTTTCTTTCTTTTAGCAACGGTTTTAATTTACAAGTGTGATTCAGTCCAGGCACGGCCGGGAGGAGTATGCTAGTGATATTATTAGGGGAAGCCGTGAGGATGAATAAATACTTTCATATTGGCAAGGTTACAGATAAAAGGGGCTAATTATAATAGTAGTTTTCTCTTCGTTGTACGAGGCTTGTCCAGAAAGTGAGTGTACTGGATTTTTTACAACAATTAAGTTTTTTCATTTTTTACATGGTTACATCAGTACATACGAGTATGCGAACTCTTTTTCCACGTAGTCGCCATCCCTCTCGATGCACATAGTGAGACGAGGGATCAATTTTTTCAGTTTTTTGGTTTCAGAGGTATAGTGGGCAACCGAAGTTTCGTCCCCTGTAACAACAGAGTGCAGAAAATTATCACCTTCAAGTTCATATCGCTCCAAAATCTCTTTGGAGGTTGCCGCTCAACACAATTTGTGCTGCTCTGTCAATTGTTTTGAAACCCGCCTTGCACGCAGCTTACGAAATACAAATCTTTCTGTGATTGTTTTGTGCAGCAGAGATCTAGAGATTTGTAGAAACATCATCGGAAGTTAATCCAAACTTAATCTGCGGTCGCCGCGAACAGCTTCCTCAATTTTTTCACCAAGTCAAATGAATCAGTCAAAATCGGCGGACTTCCACTCCTTTGCTCGTCGTGCACATCGCTACGACCGTTTTTAAATTCACAACACCATTTAAACACATTCCTTCTATTCATTACTCCTTCGCCATAAACCGATTTGATCTCGTTAAAAACTTCAGACGGAAATTTTCCCTTCACAACGAGATAACGCTGCGAATTTCGGACTTCGCGGCAGATTCTATCGACATGGTTCACGGGACACGTTGGTGTGACCACAGTTTTAGTCATACTGACGCGTTCTTGGAAATGCAGGAGCTAAGCTACACGACAGTATGACCAACATAGAAAAAACAATTTCCTCTACCCGTAATTATATCGCTTTATTACTTCAATTTGAAATTTTTTACATACAAATATTAATTAATATTATATTTATAAAATTAATAATAATATTATAATAATATATAATAATGACAAAACAAGATTGGTTGACATATTTGCATGCGGTCCTGACGCAAAAATCTATTGGAATCTTCACATTTTTGCCTAACCGCAACGAAAGCCGGGAATCAAGTTGACTGTATCTTTATATGTAGATTTCAGTAAAGCTTTTGATAGGATTATTCATATTATTCTAATTCCTAAGTTGATTATCCTAGGAATTCTCATTCTATTTTTCGATTGGATGATAGGATTTCGAACTGCCGCGAGCGCAGTAACGGTATCGCAGCAGATTCCAATCTTCCTTTCATGCCATCTCTGATAAATTATCCAGATAGTCGCACTCAGAAAAGCGAAGATTTCTGCTTGAAAAACCGACGCAAGGCTTCCGAGAGGATATGAGTATTTGATCTTGTTTCTCAAATAGTAGATGTTGTAACTTTTCTTATATTCGGGATTTAAACGTGATATCCCCTTTCGAACAGTCTTACCGGTGGTATGTCATCCATCGGCGTACTGTACGCGTCACAGTTTTCTTGTAGCCTTCGTGATACGCCACCATGGCCGTTTCTGTGATTGTCATGCCAGAGTCCTTGTCTCTTCAAACGATAGATTTCATTGCTTCTTTCTGGATTGTGATGTCCAGTTTTCGAAAGTTAATCATTGCGTTGAGAGCTGCGCTGCACGAGGTGTGGAGCTGAAGGCCCCAGTGATCCCTATGCACACCTCTCTCTGTACTTTGTTTAGGATCGTACAGGTGGGTGGGTGTTTTTCCTATTCTAATCACAGCTGTAAAAAATGGAATTACCAGTATTGTGCATTACCATTACAAGTAATGCGATAAATTTGGAGTACCAGTGGCATTATTGGTAATTAAAAAAATCGAATTACCATTACAGTTATTGGTACCGGCCACCATCATTACCAAAATTACTTGGCATTACTTTCCATTGCTCAGCATTACTAGGCATTAGTAGACATTAATCGGTATTTCTTATTCATTACAGCAGGGTAGTAAAAAAATCAAATTGCGATTCAACTCAAGCAATGATTCCGCTCAAAATTTGAGAAGTTGCTTAACGCTCAGAATTTGAGCGCCCAGTAGGGATAAATCTTTCGAAAATAAGAGCTATTGTTGTTGTCAGTAGCGTAAACATTTTCTGAAATTCCTTATTATTGTTTCTCGACTCAGCTCCGCTTATTTATTGCCTACACAGTTGTAAATCGCCTAACCAGAAGATAAAGCAAATAAGTGAATTTTGAGAACAATGTAATTTTTAAGGCAATAAAAACACAATTCGGAATCAACCGTTAACACGTTTCTTAAATCGATACTCAAAGTGCTCTTCTAAATTATCTTTCGTATTTCATCATTACTAGTCTGGTTAGTACTCAGAAGCATACAATAGTGATCTAAGTATGCAACTGGTGAATAAATTGAATATTAAAAATGTGTACTCGCGTTGAAGACGAAATTTTTTATGACGAAGATTTCGATTCCAATGATTCTGTGAAGGATCCAAGTTTTGTTATTGAAGAAATTAATACGAGAAATAATCGCAAAAGAGGAAGTGGTGAAAATGTGCAGCCATTACCCACGAAACAAAAAAGAACTGTGTTAAATAAAGAAAGTTCATCTACTGGTTATTATTAAAATTAAATTAAATATGTTGACAGTATGTATATGTATATTTAAATGTGCATTGTACAATAGACAGCAGTCAAGAAATTGAACGGAGAAAAACAACAAAAAACCCAGATGGAAAACTACTTTTTAATGGAAACGGTTGGATATTTTGATACAAATATAATATAAAATAGCTATCTGCGAACAAAAAACTAGTGAAATTGAAGATCTTTTCTACTTATTTTGTTTTTAATTATAACATTTAGCTGAACGAGCCACAATTCCATAAAGTTAAAGGTGGCATTATTGCAAAATGTGAAATATGTAAAATTAATTTGAAGTGTACATATGTATTATGTCACATCAAATTTTTTAAAACACCTAAAACGGACACATCCTCTTATCTACGAAGAATATACAAAGGAAAGAACAACATTAGATGTGTAAACTACTTCTGAAACTTTAAACGCGTTTTTCTCAAATCGGTATTTTCAAAGTCTGTGATCTCGATTTCTCGGAAATGGCTCAACCGATCGGTCTCACATTTTTACACAATCTTCTTTAGATATATTCCTCAGGTATTGAATGAAGGAATAAGATTTTAAAAAAATTATTACTATTTTTTTTTAACAATTTGGAGCGAAAATTTCAGTAAAAAACGAAAAAAATTTTTCAAATAGACGCCATTTTCTCAAAAATTAAAATTTATATTATTCCTTCGTTCAATACCTAAACCTGATTAATCTATCCTTTAAAATAATGCACCATATTTTTTGATTTCACATAATCTAAACCTCCGAAATGAAGATCTCCGCCAAGCGCCTTTTTTTAGAGGTCGTTCGGGAGATCATCTACAGGAGCGGTGCACATTAATATTTTTACATGATCGACGCGCTATTGTATTCTTAAAAGTAGGCTCTATTTGAATTACCATCACTTGTAATTGATAAATAAAAATTGTAGTTGATAAATAAAAACTGTTCTATTAAAAATTCGTCTTTTTTGAGCCTTGCAACTGCGTGTAACCCCTTAAACGACTAATTTCTTGTAAAAAATAATGTTATAACAATTTTCTTGTCTACAGAATGAAGTTCTCGACAAATTTGAAGTTACAAAAACTATTTCACAAGATATTTCCACATCTAGATGCGTTACCAAGACGATTTGAGCTGCGAAAAAATCAATTTACCACGCTTAGGTTTCATCGACAGCCAGTGCGTAAGACAACCAAGAACACTTTTCGTAAGTGGAAATTCGATTGCTGCTCTGATAGAAATAACATAAAGATAAGACTTAGAAGTCAGAAGAAACATAGATTTTTTAAGCTTAGAGACATTTGTAATTAAATCAATTCCGGACTTAGGAATATTTTCGAAGTTCAGTCTAAAGCTGATAAACTTGTCGTATTGCATATGTACACATGTTAACGTAAAAATATTTTTGGATTGTATTTATTAAAATGAATATTTTAAATTTCCATTTGGAATATATATTGTCAACAACCACGAAGCAATTTATTTAAATATAATATTTAATTAAAGCATTCGTCAGTTTTGCACATCTGAATAAGTTTCATTTATTACATCCTATGGAAAATAATTATTTTATTGAGATGTTAGTTTATTGCACCTTGGCCCTGAAACAACGCCCAGGCAGGTCAGCCATGACAGAGCAACGTATCCCCCTGAGGAAACCCTCAGTGCAGGCCAATTAAATGCCATGCAAGAGGCAATGCCTGGACGATTCACTTAATTATAAAAAAAAAGAGGATGACGAAAATATTTGGCGTCTGCGTCGGGAGTGTCAGCGTTTAAATATGTTCCTTTATCGACAGTACATTTGTTCAAATGAAACCGAAATTAAAACTCTTGTTGGTCCTATATCAATAGGAAACATTTGACGTCAGAGTTCCCTTTGAGTGTGGAATTTATTGGTGAGCAAGCTTTCTAATTGTTAGTGAGAGCTGTGAGTTATTTGCTGATTTTTTTGGAATTAGTGTTCTGCCCTAATTTTAATACCAATTGTTATTCTTCGTCGTGTGTTGTAACAGCTACAGATGTTGATTTAATCTAGGTTAGGAATTTGCTAAGGACGTTGAAGACATACTTTTTGCGATTTCTAATTCTTTGTTTCAAAATTGATGCAGGGAAATTTCAAATGCAATAGCTGTGTTTCTCACAGGTCACTTAACCTGAGTTGTTTTTAGATCGATGGAAATTTTCCTATACAAAATCCCTCTTTCAATCTGGTTCACGTAATTAAATACCGATAGTAAAACTGTTGCTAATTACTAAAGTTTTTTAATGTTTAGTAAAGTCATATTTTCATATCAAAGAGTGTATTTGCCCTCAACAGCACGGATTCCTGTCTAGTAAGTCTACTAGTACTAATCTTGTTTTGGTAAAAAATAACATATGTATCTAGTGAAATTGAAAAGAGACTTCAAATCGATGTTGTATACCGATTTTATAAAAGTTCGTGTTTATTTATACCTCCTTATCTTACAACTTACTGCATTTGTTTTTCATTATGCTGTGTTATATTGGTTGTCTTCGTATGTAAATAATCGTTATCGATGTGCAAAAATCAATTATGTAATTTCAATCTCGTACGCTCAAAATACTTTCAGGCTTTCCCCATGGTAGTCACTTGGGCCCACTTCTGTTTATTATTTTTATTAATGATGTGGTGAGTAATTTCTCATTTTCTTACTATTTATGTATGCAGAGAGCTTTATAAAACGCAATTCTATTGACTTTCATGGGTTGGTTCTATAATAGAATATGCGTCGGAAGCTTTATCATGCTAATTGAACCCGTTAAAAATAATTTTACTGAATATGTCTGGCCTAAGGTGGACAGGGCATTATCCTACTGGAAAACCAATTGTGTTGCCGAATTTCTGTCTAACAGAGAGAACTAAAGAACCATGTATTCCTTGCAGTTCCTTCTAGATACCTTGTAATTTATTCTGTGTGCTAGTTTGGCGTTAATATTTGGGGTGGGTTGGAGTCTGCAGGTATCATCTGATTGTAATATATGCTTTCGGAGCGCCACATTGTAGACCTGGTGGCGACATCTAGTGGTGGAGTGTGTAAGTCTGAAGATAAGGATCATGAAGTGGTTTACTCGGTAAGCTGAAGGCATTATGCAAATTAGAAAAAATGCAATATACACATTTCGGTCGGATGGGAAGTTGAATATTTTGTCGCTCAGCCAACATCTCCAAAATCGGCACTTGACATTGTACACGTTTGATCTTGTCAATGCCTATTACCAACGATTGCATAAGAACTAGATATCGCATGGCATACAAGAGCCGAGTATACAGATCTAAAATGTTTCAGAGTACGCTGAGAACAAATGTAGTTTAACAACAGTTTTGTATACATTTTGTCACCTATCATCATTTCTCTGTTCATACTCCAGAGAGCAGCAAATATCGATCGATACACATTTGTCCGCATCTGCCTTGTTGAGGGCGTCAACCAAATGTATACAGAACTGCTGTTAAAGCAACGTTTGCTCTTAGCGTACTCTTAAACATTTAGATCCATTCCGGAACACTCGGCTCTTGTATGCCATGCGATATTTAGTTCTATATCTATACTATCAAAGGTTTCCGCACTCCAACTTTTAGACCTCGGGCCTAAAGTTCTCTCCACTTGGGTGCCTCTATTTCGTATCTCGCAAACTATGGCTTCATGGTCACTATGAGTGTAGATGTCGCTCACTGCCTAGGATACGTTTCGAACTGTGAATTTATTTATTTATTTTTAATTTAATTTTTTTTATTTATTTTTTTTATTTATTTTTTTTAAGAAGATGGAGACATTCAAAGACGCTGACCATTGCTGCGTTACCAACAGTGTGAGATTTTTAACCACTGAAACCACCTCCCTTAATCTCACTTCTTTTCGCGAAACCACCTCCCACCTCTAAGCCTTACTTCACGAGAAGAGGGTACACCCTTCAGCGGCACCTTCTATGCATGTTCCTTCCTACATTTTTGCTCCGGTCCACTCTGTCTGGTTGTCCAACATGTAGTCTGTCTTGTTTCTAACAGGTCTTCCACTAAATGCTGCAGTGCTAACTCCTCCATTACTGCCTCCTGCAGTGTTGTTCTGGCATAGTTATACGTCGGACAGAAGAGGAATACATACTCCACATCCTCTTCCGCTATCCACTCACATAACATAACATGCAGTAAAGGGAGTCCTCATAATAGAAACTACACAAGTAGGCTCAAAAGCAACCGTGTTTTATCAATAACTGCGTGAGATAAAAATTCACCTCTCCATGAGGTCTGCTCACCCCATGTTGAGATGTTAGAGATCATTCTTCTCGTCCATCATTCTTTCCCATCGCCTCTGCCACTCTTCCACGGTTTTGGACTTGGCTGTTTCTGTTCTTTCTCTGTTGAAAAGGTTTTTTGCTTCTGTTGCAAGCAGGTCTTTGAAAGCCATGCCTGCGAGAACAAGAGCCGCATATCCTGATGTAGAACGGAAGAAGCTACTACCCTGTATACACCTTTGATTTTCCGACGACGTAAGCTCTTATATCCATTTGGTTGTCCCAAATTAACGCCCCATACAAAATTACAGATTTTATGACACCAGACAGGAATTGTCCCTTATGCTCTTTGGGCCTCCCTATGTTGGGCAATATGCAGCTGACGTTAGAACATGCGTGTTCGGATTTGTGCTCGGCCAGTTAAATTTTAGCCTCCGTCAGCCAGTCCACGACGCGATCGCCTAATTGGAACTCAGGTCAACTTCCTCTAGATGTTTTCCGGTGACTACAAGTGCTATATCGTCCGCATAGCCGATGGCCTTTGTTCTATTAGGAACCGAAACCATACGACGCAAGAAATTGAGTACCACTAGCTTTGCCAAAGCTTTCTTAATTTAACTACATTTAGCCAGTAACTACCAAGCAGCACGTTTTTCCTTCTACAGGACGTTACGCTGTGGTGGTCAGGTCTTCGTGGTGTAGAAATATTGTAGCATATTGATTAGGAGAGGTAATTCGCTGTTCAGATTTTCTCACCACGGAGCTTCCAGCGAGAGTCGAACAGCCCAAGTTGGATGGATCTGCCTCCGATCTTCTTCTCTTGTTGACCGGTGCTATCGAGGTGGACGGAGAGCAGAGTTGGGCGTAGTGCATTAAATTTTCAGTGCACTAATTATTTCAATAGTACTACGGGGCTCAGTGCTAGTTAAAATACAGTTTGCACTTTCACTAAACGATTAGTGGTAGTGCAAATACTTTTCACTATCAGTGAGTTATAATGGATTTCTGTATTGCGTTACACGATGGAATTCTTTATATGACTGTATAAGAAACCTCCTTGCGCATAAACATAAATTGAATGATGTATGTATATATGTCAAGAGCTAAAAATTACAAATGTTCATCCCAGCGATTTGGAGTATCTCGCAGAGTACGTCATGTTAATACAACCGATAGCGGAATCAATCGATTTTCTTCAAAGTGAAAAAAAACATGTATTTCGGATACTTTGTGCCAACTCTCATTTCCACAAAAATGAAACTCTGCCGATTGGAAAACCAAAATTTCTTATATTTGAACACAAGCAACAACAAAAAAATGCTGGAGGCATTAACTAAACGATTTGAAAAATATTTTGAATTAGAGGAGGAGTCATGGGATGCAGTAATTGCAGCTATGGGTTGTCCGGACATAAAATTAAAATTTTTGAAAGTGTTACAAAAAACTGCAGAAACATACACAGCAGAAGATTTAAAATATAAATTAAGGCAATATGCACTCGAGTTCGTAGATACAACGAACTTGTTCTTTCAACAAACACTTTCGCCTAATTCCGAGACCACCTTCTTTGATTTTAGTGATGAAACAAGCACAAGTAAATATTTTAAGCACCATCAGCTATTATTAACTGTTAGTTTAGTTTAGTTTGAAAGGGGGCGTTCAGGCTTGTAGAAGCCTATCGTTCACCGCGACCACTAGGATCTATTGTGAATCCCCATCAATATTTTATCCCAAATTTAGCCTCTTATAGAGGCCTAGGATTTTATTGGGAGTCATTTTCCAAACCTGTTCAGGTGTTGGAAAGGCATCCTCTAATTGAGTTAGTCGGAGCCTAGCTAGGGCTGTACAGTGACAAAGGATGTGCACCGCTGTCTCTGGGGCTTCCGCACAGTAGCGACAGGTGTCAGAGTCAGCTTTCCTAATCTTTTTAAGGTGGTACCTTAAGGAACAATGTCCAGTGAAGAGCCCAGTAATAGTTCTGAGCTCTTGTTTGTTTAAGTGGAGGAGTTTCTCGGCCTTTTCATACGGTGCACCCATGAAGGTCTTTGATTGCCGGCATCCTGGGGTGTTATTCCAGTACCTGAGTCGGGTCCTCTTCTCCCAACTTTCTATGGCCCCCTTTAGGTGGCATTTAGACACGCCACAGAAAGGTTCTGGACCAGTAAGGGCAGATTCCGCCCCTTGTTTTGCCAAACCATCGGCTATTTCATTCCCTGTATAGCCTGCATGGCCTGGGACCCACATAAGAGTAACCCTGTTGTGGGTTGGTAAAAGCTTCAGGGATTCCAGGCATACCCAAACCAGCTTTGAGTCTACACTGAAGGACTTGAGCGCCTTTAGTGCGGCTTGACTATCTGTTAATATAAAGACAGTAGAACCATTGATGGTTCTGTTGATGCAGGTATTGACGCATTCTAGTATGGCCAATATTTCAGCTATTATTAACTGTTAAAAATTAGTTTAATTTTTTAACTCAGAAAATAAAACTTTTCAGTGGACTTTTTCGTTAACCTTTATGTTTTATTTTGACTCAAAAACTACTCTTTTGCTTTTGCTTACTTTGATATTACACATTAATGAGTTTTATTTTTTGAGTTAGAATATAAAAGTAATTTTTGTAAGTGTTATAAAATGAAGAATCGCTCTAACTACTATTTGCGACATCTGTAATATTTACTTTTAGATCAAGTGGCCAATATACCTTTGGGCCGTGATACAGTTTCAAGAAAAATCAACCGTTTTTGGACGGACACAGACCAGAGTATGGAGTGTTTGCATCAGTATACAAAAATATAAAAAGGATTTATAAAATACAACACTCCCATTCCATCATCTGCGCCTGTGGAAAGAATGTTTTCCTTTGCAAGAATAGTTAATAGTTCTAGACGGTAGAACTTGTCTGACAATAACTTCGAAAAATTAGTTTTAAGAAAAGCGAATTCGAGTTTTTTTCTAAATGAATGAAATAAAATGAATTTGAATAAAAACCCGACAGACGTTGTCCTGCCGTTCGTTTTAGTTTTTCCGAATTTCCAAATTTCCGGGCAGCTTTTCCAATTTTTCTTTCCCTAAAAACCTTATTCGGATAAATACAAACATTTAAAATAAAATAGCAAAATCGGTCCAGCCGTTCACATCAGTTTTTCCCGAATATTCCAATTTTCCGGTGGATTTTCCAAAACTGTCCTTTCATACAAGGTTTGCTCTACTACTAATCATTTAGTGATATTGAAAAACAATCACTACCACTAATCGTTTAGTGATAATGAAAACTGTATTTAACTAACATTAAAATGTTAGTGCGAATGCAAATTTAGTGGTAATGCAAAAACGCCCATCTCTGACGGAGAGTGAGCAAGATCTATAGCCCCTTCGGCTTCCGCCTCCGGAGGTTTGGTCTTGTTTATTCTTTGCCTTTTCCGTCGCAGCTGTCGTTTGGACTTTAATGCCCGTTCTCCAATGGGCATGCCAAAACCAAACCATCCAACCAAAATGCTGCAGCCTTTTCCTTCTCATTATAAAATGAGTCTCCCATCTTACTCGTGTTTTGGTCGACATGCTCTAACTTTTCCTTTGTGTTAGTTAAACCATTTGAGTTGCCACAATTAATTCAGCACTTTTTAGCAGTGGTTCGGGCCCTAGATACGTATTTAGTACATGAGATGTGTGAAAATTCAAGCAAAAGTGAGCTTAAGCTCAAGTAAATATTGTGTAAAAGTGTGTAGAAACGAAGAAATGAAATTTATTAAGCAGCTAGTTCTGCTAAATTAGCTAATTCTTAAAAATAAATAAAATAAAACTTAGTTCGTTTCTTTGCATTTCACCGATCACAACAAACAGAGCTTTCTGAGTTCACATCTACATTGATAGAATTATGTACGAACGCATTTTGTCAGCTATTCTGTCAACTGGTCACTCGTTGGTTAATGGTAATGGCATACCCATTGGAGAGTGGGCATAACTTGCTATCCGCCGCTATCTTAGTCTGGCGCTTCAAGACTGACCTGTTCGACATGGGTGTCCCTGCCGGCAACTACGGTTATCGTCGACATAGTGCAGTCTATCACTATACGTACGCAAGCTCCTTCACCGCTACAAGGTTTGGGATCGGCTACGAGGGAGCACAATAGACACTCCTATAATTACATTCACTTATTATATAGATAAACTAGCAGACCCGTCCCGGCTTTGCCCGGGCATTTCTACATTTGTAAATTTAAACTGTTGCAAAATGAATAAAATTGTTGATAGAAGAGCAGTCTAGTTTTAGAGAGGGACACACGTTTGAGACTGCCCTTCATTGGTCGATTTTTAAATGGAAACAGGAGATTGATACTGGAATGTTGTTGTAACCTGTCTTCTTAAATTTTAAGCGCGCGATTGATCCCAATATAAATCCCAGAGTACTCCACCTCCATTTGATCTGATTTTTGCATTACGATATCTGCAGAAGAGAGACTTCCATATAAGTTTCTCAGAGAGTATCAAAAAAGTGAGAGTTTTTAAGCTCATAAAAAGGTCCGCTTGATCTTTTCTGGAATATATTCAATCTAATGGAATTTTCTCTTTCCATATAAAATTGACGAATAATCCTTTTCATTCATCAATTCATCTATTTGCATCCTTTGGAAGATATTTAATTCTCGATGCACCAGTTCAATGAAATATTTTCATTCTGTTTGTTTTTCAATTTTATATTGTCGAAAAAAGCTTCTGCGCATCCGTTTGGCCTTCTCTGGAATATATTCAATAGCAAACCCCACCCTTGCCGGATTTTTCATATTTGGAAATTAAAACTGTTGTAGACCTAATAATACATGCGCGAATACGGTTTTTCATTTTTCCCGCGGGAACCCTAAACAATCTTGGGACAAAATGTACCCTGCATCATGAACGATAAAATGCTGTACCTTCCAGTAAAGGCCTCATCGGTTAAACCGTTCTCGGGATTAGCCCGGACACATATGCAAAATCTATTGACATGTTTGTGTAGATTTTGGTAAAGTGTAAGTAAAGATATGAGCTTCGAAAAAGGCAGTTATTTCAAAACCAAAGACCCTAAGAACCATTATATTCAATTACACGGATTTCCGTTCCAGTTGAGTCCCCCCGCTATATTTGATCCGCCATCTTGAATTACCAATTATCGATGGCAGAATTAAGATCAGCGACGCCAAAAACCTCGTATATGTATTCATTAAGACGGAAATTAGCCGATTGTTCTAGGGTCACTTTATATGAAGAAAGTCCCCCTACTCCCACGGGCAGGAGTAAAGACACTCCGTGAATATAATATCGGGGCCACTTCGCCAACGTATAAGCTGTATAACGGTTTAAAAATATTGCATGTATCACTTATAGTTTTCCAGAAAAACCGATGATAGACAGATAATTTTTGTCACGCAAACTTTCTGAACATATGCCTGATGAGTGCACCGTCAAAAAATATTTTCCCATACATATATTTATACCCTCTTTACCTCCTTGGCGGTTGAAATTTGATATATGCTGAAACATCTATTCCATTATTTGTGTTGCAGTGTGTTTTCGGGGTCGCTAATCTCGAACCTACTATCGAAATATGGAAATTAAAAATCAGAACCTTTGCGTCTTGCTGGCATTGTTCACTGTACAAAACACACAAATAGATCAAATTGAACTTCTTAATGGTAGAAATCAGTATACTGGTAATGTATCTTTTCTTTTATTATTTTACCTACCTTTCGCAATTATAAAATACGTATATATTTCTCTTTTAATTGAAAATTATTCCCAAAAATTTGGCTACTAAGAACTAATAAATATGACAGTTACACTGAGAAAGTAAAACGATAAGTGACACCCGTAGACGCCTGACGGGAATAACTGATCGAGTGGTAACTGATAGATATGATGCTTGAAAATTATACTGTAAAAAGTGCTAATATCGCTATTAAAAAATAGGGGTTGGTGGTAGAAGGTGTAAATTTAGGGTTTAATGTATTTTTTAATGCCGAATCATACACAAATTAAAACAAAAAAAATTGTCCAAAAAATAAAAAATAAATGTTTTGGGGTGGACCACCCTTATCACTTAGGGGTATGAAAAATAGTTTACGTCCTATTCTCAGACCTACTGAATATACACACAAAATTTCATAAGAATCGGTCAAGCCGTTTCGGAGGAGTTTTGTTACAAACACTGTGACACGAGAATTTTATATACATAGTAGATAGTTACAAACTTTAATAATAAATGCAAACATTGAAATGTAAACGCATCGTAGGTATCATGCTATGTAAAGCAAAGTCACGAATTTTTTTTAAACTAATATGTAAAGACTTGGAGTGATCTCTGAATTAGTGCTGAAGTTGGTAAAAGGAATAGACTCGGCTACTCAAGAGATCTCACAACTTTTTTAAGTTGAATGATACATAATTTGTTTCAGTCATAACAAAATTAAACATCTAAATATTAAAAATCTTACTTAGATAATTTTATAAAACCATTATGATTGTTGATGACTTCTTTTGTGTTAAAGCAGTTTAATCTTAGTCAACCCAGATACATGTCATTTAGTGTCTTATAAAGTTTTTTTTTAAATATTGCAATAAAAATAAAATAAATTTCTCAAGGTAAATATTGTATTCCAATTTTTAATTTCAGAGAAGAACTTGCTTTGAAAATTGGACTAACCGAGGCGAGGATACAGGTAACTGGATGACTTTAAGTAATTTTCCTTGTTATTATTGTTTCCGTTGTTTTAATTTTTTATACCCGTAATATATTATTGTATCTTTATTTTGGAGGTATGGTTTCAAAACAGACGTGCAAAGTGGAGAAAGCAAGAAAAAGTTGGACCTCAGGGACATCCCTACAACCCTTATTTATCTGGTAGTTCAGGAGGAATACAATCTACCTCCCTAGTGGGATCTGCATTGCCTCCTAATCCTTTTTCTCATTTCGGTTTCTCACTAAGAAAATCATTTGAGGGTTCAAATCTTACAACTTTTCGATATCCACCTATAGGTTGCGGATCTGCTTTACCTCCTGGATATTTCACGCAGTTACACAGGTAATTATGTATATGTTAAAAATAGTAGTAAATTGTTGTTGTCTTCAGAAACTCAACACACTTACTTTCACCGAATGTTAATTCTATGTACAACACGCCAACTTCTTTCCAAACTTTATTTACAACCATAACGTCAACCGAACGGGCTTCTTCAACTCAGAAATCGGGACAAGAATTGAAAATACATGCAACACCATCTCCCCCGCTATCACCATCAGAATTACCCAGATCGTCTAGGACACCAGGTACAGTTGCTCCATGTGAAGATCGCAGGAGTTCTTCTATCGCTACATTACGACTTAAAGCACGAGAGCACGAAATGAAATTAGAAATGCTACGCCAAAATGGAAATACTGATGCCGTTAGCTAGTTAATACAAATATTTATATAACATCGAGATATGAACTATGTAAAATCAGCAAATCAGAAGTGATGTAAGATATAGCATAATTACAAATAAAACAATAGATTAAATCGGAGGCTCATTTAATATTTTATAATATAGCGATCACTTTTAATTGCAATACCAAATGAAACGGATCAAAATCACATTTCCCATGAAAAACAATTTTATAACTCTAATACCCGGCCAGGCCGACAACCATTTATTTTCTAATATTAATTTTTATTTACATTTATATTAACTGCATTACAAACTTGAGTAAGTACTCGGAAAAGGGGCTAGATATGTACATGAGTATGTGCGTGGACTAATAAATTACATGAAGACCGTGCATCTCATAGAAGAAACTGTGTACGCCTATGTCTCAGAGGAGGGATATTTGGTGCTGTTCGGCGGCGCCAGTGCCACTGTCAATGTTTCTCTGCCATCGTGGATTGATCTTTCCTATTGGTAATTTTGTGCACAATTTCATACTTAATCAGAAAAAATCCGGCCGACCAATGTTTTTTAGCCAGAAAGGTCCCGCAAACCTGTTTAAATGATGTGATAGGGGGTGAAATTACTCTATTATCACGGAATCCCTTTTTTTTATTTTACGTGTTTTAATGTCAATTTCAAAAATATCTTGGTATGCGTGCTTAGAAACAGCCGGAAGTATCGCGCATACCAGTTTTTATTATATAGTTGAGCATTATACTATACATTGTACTTCGTTAAAGACATTTCTTTCGGACTAATGTATTTTTTCTACCTCTGGTTTCTTCCTTAAATTTTGAGTTTTACATATGTATATAGATTAATATAGGAAAAACGAAATGTAGGGAAATTTTAATTTGCGTTGATCATATAATAAATTAAGGTTGATACAAAGTTTATGTTTAATTCAAGTTTATTTATCAATAATCATCTAAATCATTATCATCAAAATTATAATTTATTTCTTCTTCTGATTCTTCACCTTCTTCTTCTTCATTTTGTTGGCAACTTAGAATTTCTTCAACTTTTAACGTTGCCGATATGGGCCAATGTACCACAATGGTTCGAGTTTACTGGATACATTTAATTGCCATCCACATTCTGTTGGTTCGTATAAAATACAAATAGCTTCAGTAGCATTTTGCCACATTGTATTTACAAACATGGTGCGTAAAAGTTTTTGCGTTAATGTTTTCCAACATGGAGGAATATTACTCGAATTGAAATTTATCATACCTTTGTAAAATTCTTCTTTTTCGCATGTACCTGCAAAAAATTATACAAATAACTCAAACCTTGCAGCATTAACGTCATTATTTTTTATTTTATACATTTCATTCGTAAATCTTTGTACTAAATCTGTTGTTTGTTTATCATTTATGTCTTCAGGATTCGTCAAATGCTCGCACATATTCTGATATTCTTCATTTTGTAACAGGAGGTTGTAGGCTTTAATTTTTCCTTTACTAACAAAAGCTTCTGTATAATCACAACCTGTAAAAGCATGCAAGCCAGGTAGAGCTCGACAGACTGATGAACATAGCTTTTCTGCAAGGTGCGTACAATTGATGTAATTTATTTCATTATTGGTTTTGGTTGTGATCCATATTTCTTGCTCTTTGAATTTATGAATATTTCCGAGACAAATAATTAAGACGTCAGTATGTACTGATTTTATGAGCATTTTTTGTTGAGGCAAACATTTGGTTACGTGAAAAAAAATTCTCGTATCCGCCTCTTCATTTAAACAGTCATTTATTTTAACATTTATAATTTTCATTTAGTATTCGAGTTATTATTCCATTACTATAACTGTAGACAAAACAATGGTCTTCGACTGTTAAAAAAAACTTTTTTGTCGTTAATAATTGAGCTAAATGTATTATCTGTCCAATGATTCAATAAATGTATTTATAATGCTGATGCGTGGTAAGCTATCGAAAATAACGGCACTTTCGACAGCTAGGAAAACAGCAGACTGAAATGTCAAAATGATCTAAACCCCCAAAATGCTGTAGGACAAGGTTAGGCAAGCTCTGACCTTTTGGGAGTAAGAGAAAAAGACCTATGGAAATTTAACATAAACTTAATGTTGCTCTCACTTACTCTTAGGGCAATCCTATTGACCTTAAAGGAAACCGGAGTAAAGAGAGTTAGCATTATTCAGCCCTGCCGTAAGTAGGACAACCTCACCTTATGGTATTGTGTATGTCATACCGTTGAGGCAGGTAAATTCGAAATTTTTAGGAAATAGAGAAAGACAAACTTATGCAAGGTTTCAACTTAAATCAAAAATCTCTCTCAATCACTCTTAGGAGAAATATAGAAACCGTTAGAAAGCGAAGAATCAGAAAAAGACAGAAGTTGTAATTTTGATGATAATTTATCATATGATCAACTCAAATTAAAATTTCCCTACATTTCCTTTTTGAATTATTAATCTACATAAAACTTAGAAGAAACCATAGGTAGAAAATATCATTACTACGAAAGAAATGTCTTTAACGAAGTACAATGTATAGTATAATGCTCAACTATATAATAAAAACTGGTATGCGCGATACTTCCGGCTGTTTCTAAGCACGCATACCAAGATATTTTTGAAATTGACATTAAAACACGTAAAATAAAAAAATAGAATTCCGTGATAATAGAGAAATTTTACCCCCATCACATCATTTAAATAGGTTTGCGGGACCTTTCTGGCTAAAAAACATTGGTAGGCCGGATTTTTTCTGAATAAGTATGAAATTGTGCACAAAATTACCAATAGGAAAGATCAATCCACGATGGCAGAGAAACATTAAAGACATTTAATAATATATAATTTATTTAAAACATTTTCGGCTAATAAAATGAACGCCTACCAAGCGCATCTTATTCGTCCAAGTGTAAACTTTCAATTTTCATTAAAAATTTTATTGTCCTTAAACACGGAGCTTTCAGGATTGCTGGCTCCTCGCCTATCAAGCCATAGCTGTGATACCGGCCGAAATGTTGCACAGAGTGATCGAAAATTAATGTGAGATGAACGTGTCCAAGAGGAGCCGCGGTAGCCATTTGGCCGATATTTCAAATAAAGCAATCAGAACCATTCTTGCTCGAAAATTGTGTGTTTTATTCAAATTTAAAGTTCGGACGTTCTTATTGGGAAACCCTATATAATTTATCGTCACCTGGGTTTTCATAGACACACTATTTGGCAGCATTTTTAAATCACGGACCAAGATAATGCTACTAATTGGGCTACCGAAGGGATGCTAGCGGTTGGAATCCTATTATCGTTTATTTAATTAAGATTACGAGAACTTCTCGAGGCACGTTTCCGAGCATTGGATCGAAATCATATGATTGTCTGTCCTTTTGTTTTCCTTTATGCCAATGATTGTATTTCTTTTTATTGTGATTTTCTCTAATTTAGTGAAGTATGTTAAATGTTCTGTTAAAACAGAATGGTAATTTTCAGCTATGGTCGCAATTTAACACATTATGTAAATATTATAAGACCGAAACTGTGATCCATCTGTTGACGCCTTTGTGCAAATCCTCCGAAAATACAAATTTGAAGAATTTATTATTGCTTAAATAACGAGCAGTCACGCAGAATATTAGATGCATAATTAGAAAATATAGGATAAACTTGCTCCCTAGTACCTAAACAACTTAATTGAATCACAAAATGGCTGGGGAATACCAGATAAACCTACCCTATTAGGACCTTTACGAATTTGAATATATCCAAGAATTTTTCGCTCTAACAAAGTAACAAAAGCAACCACAACCAAAACAGAAATTACTAATAAAATTCTACCAACAAAAGATAACACCACCTCCACAGGTGTGCAACTAAGTTCGTCAGGAACCAAGCTTAGACATATGGTAAACAAACCGCTATGACACATTAGTGATTTTTTTTTTGCATCATATATTTTTGGTTGTGTGAAAATGTCTGATTGTGCTAAAGAATCGTCATTTGCGGGAAGTGTTGCTTTTCTTCTTTCATTCGAAGAAAACGGCGCCTGAAGCGCATCGAGAACTCCAAAAAGTTTACGGAGATGCTGCCCTAAGTGAAACATCGTGCCGTGATTGGTTCCGTCGCTTCAAAGACGGTGATTTTGATGTTGACGACCGTTCGCGTGAAGGAAGGCCAAAAATCTTCGAAGACGCTGTGTTATTTATTATGAGCTGTTGAAACCGAACGAAACCATCACTGGGGAACGGTATCGAACTCAGTTGATGCGATTGAGCCGAGCACTGCGCGAAAAGCGGCCACAATACGAGCAGAGGCACGAAAAGTGATTCTACAGCACGACAACGCTCGGCCTCACGTTGCCAAACCCGTTCAAACCTACTTAGAAACGCTCAAATGGGAAGTCCTACCCCACCCGCAACAATCCCCAGATATTGCGCCGTCCGATTATTACTTGTTCCGTTCGATGGCACATGGTCTGGCTAATCAGCAGTTCAGTTCAGTTCATATGAAGACATCTCAAAATGGCTTGATTCGTGGATAGCCTCAAAAGACGAACACTTCTACCGTGACGGTATTCGAGCTCTGCCAGAAATATCTGGAAAAGTGGTTGCTAGCGATGGGCAATATTTTGAATGATTAATTTGTAAACATTTTTTCACAATAAAGTTGCATATTCATCAAAAAAACAGCGAGAACTTAGTTGCGCACCTAATATTCTGTGAATAAATCAGACAAATAATAAACGTGTTTTATGTATAAGAAGAAATATGTTTGTTCATTTTCTGTTCTAAGATATAAACTTTACAGCAGCGCCATCGCGTATAATATTAAGTTCGAAAGTTTTCGATATTCCCAGCACGATAATAAGACTAGGGCCACAAAAATACAACTCTGTCATGTGGAGTGTGGAGATAGCAAATAATCGGAATCTGCACGCTGTATTGGAAATGCGCCTTTAGAGGAAATTCTTGAAATTCTGGAAACTCGGAAGAAGAACAAGAAAATGAAGAGCATTTTCAGAAAACATACATATACCTTGCGGCCGATACTGCCGCTCAAAAATGACACAACAGTGACAACCTTTTTAGCGAAATTTCATTATACAGCCATTCGTCATATTTACCAATTGGAAACTCGTTTCAATAAAGATTTGGAATTGAAACACGAATATATTAAATGCCTTCGTGAGTAGCGTCCCTCAGGCATATGGAAAAGACCACTACCGATGAAGAAGAAATGTCGAAAGCCAAACTATATATTCTTCTTGGTACCTACCGCATCAAATGTGTAGGCAAATACGTGTACGAAAAAAGTTTCGTGTATGTATGTGTTGAAAAATAACAATCTCATCCTCAAGAAGTTTGATAAGCTTAACTTCAAAACATTTATTAGAAAAATATAATATATACATGGAACCCCTAGCCGCACACTCTGTGCCAAAGTTTGTAATATCAAAGAGTATCAGTTCGACAGTTGCAAAATACAAGAACACAAGCAGCTCGTTATCAAAGGGCTAGGTTAAGGAGTTTTTTCAGGTACAACAAGTAACCAAGCCTATCAAGTATCACCATAGTGTATTATGGAAAATAATGCGGTAATATTACATCTTCAACATAGAAAACTAAATGATTTATAGTTTGAAAAAAAAGCAAGTGCTGATAATTTGAACACTTTTATTTTATGTTCTAAACTGAAAACTTACAAGTGATTATAAATTTTTTACATGAAATAAAATCAAAACTAAAACAGAAAAAGTTGTCTTATGTAAAAAAGGAGGATAATAACAATTGAAAAATATATTCTAATAGCTGGGTCCTGCTAAAAATCTTTTATATCCTTAAGGTATTGCGCTGTTGTCCTTCAAGAATGCACTTTTTTCGGCTCTAGGCTTATAAGTTTTTACCTCTGGAACTGACACAATTTCATGGTTCTGAGTACGACGTATATTTTTAGATAAAATAAAAATATCTTCGGCGTCTTCAGGGTTCACAATCATGTTTTTTTATGGATTCAAAATTTACGATTTCAGATGTTTCATAACCTACCATACACACATATACCTTTAACTTTGCACATTAGTTTAACGGTATTTTCCTTTGTACAGAAAACTAGGTATGCATAATTTTTAGGGCCACTGCTTCCGGTTCATTCTAACACCTCCGCCATACTCGTATCACCGACCATTTCCCCTGTCGGAGGATCATATTCACCATCTTTACTGATATAATTTACACAGTCTGTGTCATAGTACACAACACGTTCATCAAGCCATTTTGAATAACTGTATAGTTTAAGACGAACCTGTGTAATAGAATATGTCGCTTTTTTTTATTTATTTCAACAAAATATATATTACACATGAGTGGTAAATACTCTGTGGAAAAAATAGCTTATTTCATATGCATGGCTTTAGAGGTAAATATGTATGTACATATAGTACATTTAATTATTAAATATTCATAAAAAAAGAAAAAGGTTGTAGTTCCAAGTATAGTGTCTAACTTGGGAATGATCAGGCCAATTGACCCTGACATACCTGAAAAGGAGATTAAAGACATTCTTATTAAAAAAAAACCCACATGCTAATATTCTGGAAGCCTTTAGAGAATTCAGCTTTGTAAAAGAATATGGGATCAGAACAAGAGAGGTAACGGACAGGGTTAAAATTTATTTTAAGAAGGGTGTCCTGACAAGTGTGAGCAGGATGGAATGTACAAATTTTAAAGTGCTTCCCTTCATTCAAAAAGTGTCAACTTTTTAGCTATATGGTAAGGGAATGCAAGAGTAAAATAGGAGTATGTTTATTTGCGCGAGAATCATTGGAATGAGGGATTAAATTGTCAGGAGACTCCTAAATGTGGTAACTAACGGGGATCGCATCCTGCTTTGGATCAGGAGTGTCCGGTCAGGATCATAAAGGTAACGTTTAATTTCCTGAGGGCAACAAGAGATCTTAATATATAGTGACCAGACGTCCCGGATTAGGCGGGACAGTCCCGGATTTCAGTTGTCTGTCCCGCATTGAAAATGTCCCGGAAAATGTCCCACATTGAAAACTGTCCCGGAAAATGTCCCGGATTGAGGCATTCGCAGTATGCACAAGGGCCTTTCGGCAACCACGTTCTCAGTGAGACAAGTGAAGGCCCAAACCCATAGAGTCCGTCGGCATCAGGCGTCGCTTTGTGCGGCGCCGCACAACTATTGAATACATGCATGCATATGGGAGCTAACCTATAGCCGAAGCGCGCGGCAGCGCGTCGCGAGAGAGAATTTTAGAGGAATCTTCTATATTTCGCGCGGCAGCGCGTCGTAAGAGAGCTACTTAAGAGAAAAGCGACGCGAGACGGATTCTATGGGTTTAGGCCTTGAGATATTCTCACTTGGCTCACTGAGACGGCGTGTTTTCGCGCATCGTCTCACTTTCACATTGAGCAACAAAAATGAACGCAGCCTTTGAGCAACTGAGCCATCTGAGATGGATTTTCTGTGTCTCACTTGTCTCAGTTATATGTTGTTTGTTGTGATAGCCCTTGAGTAGTCCTCAGAATAAACTTTTACTTTATTTTAATTGTTTTCCAAGCGAAAGTGCCTCTTCAAATCGGCGTAATCATATATAATGGGTCTTATTTTGGTAAACACGACACGACTAGCCAAGACACTTTCTAAACCAAGGATTTTAGCATTGAAAGTGTGCCTTGGCTAGTCGTGCCGTGAGGAAACCATGGAAATATGAACTAAGTACGGAACGGCTGCAAGCCAGATTTAGCGTACCACATTTCCTGATGTGTTAGAATTGGCTGTGTTCGTATTAGTCACGCAGTACAGGCGTAAATATGAAGCCATAATCAGGAGGGGGCTTACAATTCAAAATTTTCCGAAGTTCCTTCCATAATGTCTATGCCCCCCTTAACATCTATTTACACGCTGCCATTCACCGCTGGTGCCGATGCTTTTGTGGGAGGTAAACAAATCCAGCGCAATTAAAAATAAGGCGATTTTCTTAATTTTCTGAAGTTAATGTAACTCCTTTTTATGCGGTTTGATGAAATAGAATGTTTATCATGCATTCCTATCCATCCACTTACCTAGAAAACGATTTACCACGCGGAAATTGCGAGTTGTTGCGACAACCCACCACAGAGCACTTCATATCGTAAATTCTCGGACAGTTTAGCTTTATTGCACTGCTAACTGCACTGAAACAACGCGTAAAATAGTTCTTTATAAAATCCTCGCGGGCTATTGCCACAATTAGAGTATAAACTCGAAAACTTGCACTTTTCCGGTTTAATCAACTCAAACTTCGAAGTAGCACAGCTTAAATTTGACACTTCAATCAGGTGTTTTATTTAGCTCTCCCTCATACACGCTGTAGCTGTTCTCCTCTAGGAAGCAATATTTGGGTGGTCGCTCACGTATAGGGTTCATACACGATACAGCCGTTCCGTTCTTAGTTAGTATTTCCATGGAGGAAACGACCACCAGAAAAATTCGATGTCAAAATCAGCTGATTAATCCAATTATCCAACCCAACTGAGACAACTGAGACAGTTGCTCAATATCTTGTCTCAGTTGTCTCAGTGAGAACGTGCTGCCGAAAGGCCCTACAGTGTCACTAAGTTATTGTTTTTGCTACTAAACGGCGCTATTAAGCGTATTACGACCCTAACTGGTTTCCACGTCTCAACCTGTGAAAAGGGGAACTAACATATATAAAAGTCCCAGCGCCCCTGAACATTCAAACATGCACACACACGCATTTGATTCCTGCTAAAGCTGTGGTGTTTCTTCCCGTGCTTCTGACGTTATTAATTGTTAGAAATTATAATTTAATCTCTTGAACTTCCAAACTAATAAATGAATGGTTGTACATTATTGTGCGGTATTGTAATTGTATGCTAAAGCACTATTAGACTATGTACCTATTATAAACAGAGCGGTAATGATGCGTATCCTTATATTTCTTTTATTATTTCAGATTGCTATTGAATTGAGAATCTAAGAAAAATCTTTTTATTCTTAATTGCTTGTACAAGTATGTTCGTTTGCCATAATTTTAAATAATATGAATAAAATTTTGAAAAAAAAAACAATTTCAGATAGCCATGTCGAATAAAACGACTCTGTACATTTACCGATGATTTAAAAAACGAGTTTCTTTTTTTAAAAATATCAAAAATTGAGAATAACGTTCACTGTGATGTTTGTAATAGCGAATTCTCGATTGGATCAGGAGGTAAAAATGATATCAAAAGGCATATTTCGTATGATAAACACAAACGAGCAGTGTCAGCAGCAGCTTCTTCAACAAAATTAAGTGGATATTTTCGTAAAACTGATTTCGGATCGAAAGAAAAAGAATTAGCAATTTCCGAGGCAGTATTTGCGTATCATACTATAACTCATAATCAGACATTTCGATCAATGGATTGCACATCTAAACTGATTCGCATGCTATTCGAGCCAAAGTTTACTTGCGCACGCACGAAAAGTGAAGTCATAATAAAAAATGTATTGGCACCATTTTCAATTGAAGAACTATAAAAAACTTTGAATAATAATGATTTTATAACAATATTTACGGATGCATCAAATCATAAGGAAACTAAATTATTTCCGACATTAATTCGTTTTTTTGATTACAAATTAGGGGTACAAATAAAACTTCTAGATTTTGTATCTCTTCCAGGGGAAACTTCTGAAATAATTGCCAACTCAATTATCGAAATATTAAAGAAAAATAACATCGAAAATAAAGTTGTAGCAGTTTGTGCTGATAATGCCAACACAAACTTTGGTGGTCTTCTTAGAAGAGGAACCAATAATGTATATAATAAGCTAAAGAACCATCTTCAGAAGCCTATCATTGGTGTAGGTTGTGCTGCACATATAGTGCATAATACTATTCAGTCAGCAGCAGATCAACTTCCTATAGATATTGAGGGCATTATAATTAAAATTTACAGTCATTTTTATATATTTACAGTTAGAGTGGAATTACTAAAAGAATTCTGCCAGGATGCAGAGGTGGAATATATGCGTTTGCTGGGGTACAGCAAGACTAGATGGTTGGCATTACTGCCCGCAATTGAGAGGGTTTTGAAATTGTATTCTCCCTTAAAATCATACTTTTTGTCCATCGAAAGTTGTCCAAAGGTTCTGCAAAATTTTTTTGAAGATGATAGCTCAGAAATATGGTTGTATTTCATGCATAGCCAGGCAGCATTATTCCATAGTACAGTAATAAGTATTGAAGGTGACACAAATACTATTATGGAGGTCGTTAGAGAAATAGATAATTTAAAATTTAAATTAAAAGAAAGAATGGATACACAAATCTACCACTCAATGTACGCAGTCAGTTAAGAAATTTAGAAGAGAATGGTTGGTCCAAAACAAACTCTTTCAAATCCAATGTCAATAGTTTTTACCAAAAATGTATCCAATATTTAGAAAATCGTTTATCACAATTTGAACACATTGATTGTTTTAAGTGGGTCGATCTTAAGAGTGGGAAAATGTTCAACAAAGTTGGGAATACATTATAAAATTTAATAACAAAATGGATATATTCGATGCTGATAAGCAAGAAAGGGAACTTTTCGATGAAATATCTTTTGTAAAAAAATATGTTGATAATAAAATAAATAGTTGGAATGACAAAAAGACCCCCACCGATGCAAAGTGGATGGAAATATTTGAATATTTTAATGCAAACAATATACCATTTAACAGAGTTAAAAAATTGATTGAATTTAGTTTATGTTTGCCAGGCACCAATGCTGCAACGGAAAGGGTTTTTTCAGTGGTCAACAAATTTTGGACTTCAGGAAAACCCAACTGAGCGTGGACACTTTAAAAGTAATTTTACAAGTAAAGTGCAATTTTCGGTATTCCTGTGAAGAATTTCACAATTAAATTTCAAACAATGGGGAATTATTAAAACAAATCCATTCTGCGGCAAAATATGTATAATGTATATATATACATACATGTATGTGTCTACATATTTAATCTTTGTTTATGTTGTTTTGTTTTTGTATTGAAATGTTATTTTCTATTATTTTCTGTTATTTTCTACGAATTAAGTTGTTAATTATAAAAAAAAAACACTGTTTTGCAAATATTTTATATATTTACAATATAATAAATACTGACTCTTCTTGCCCCCCCCCCCCCCCCCCCCCCCCGCGCAACGCGTCCCGCATTCCATTATAAAATATCTGGTCACTTTATCTTAATAGGAAGAAAGCACAAAAGATAGTGAGAAGCGAACCAAATCTAAATGAAGTGGAGAACAAGATGGAAAATGAGATGTGCCGGACAAAAGGAGAAACCCTTTTTGAAATGAGCATTCCTGTTTGGGTCATGATAAGAGTGTGAATATGACAACCCAAAGTAATGAGTTTTTCAGCACACGTGCGGGGTAAGTGGTACCTTACCGCACGGGTTTCCATGCGGTAAATCATCAATTAACCACGGTGCGCTAAGGAGCCGATTGCCCACGATGGCTATAAACGAACTCGCTTCGCTCGTGCGTCTAACACCGCCATCGTGGGCAATCGGCTCCTTAGCGCACCGTGGTTAATTTATGAGTCACCGAATGGAAACATGTGCGGTAACGTACCTACTGCTTACCCCGCACTCGTGCTGAAAAATAGCATACGTAACTCGGGCGGTAAGTAGCCGAGTGCCCATGATGGCTGTTAACGCACTCGCTTCGCTCGTGCGTCAACACCGCCATCGTGGGCAATCGGCTACTTACCGCCCTTGTATCGTAATATACTATTTCCGCACGCATGAGGGATAAGTACCACTAAAACGCACGCTTTTGCGTGCGGTAAGTTGCTTATTTCCCACTGCGTGCTTTCGACGGTCAAAAAAACACGCTGCAGAAAATAAAACACGCACCTCGGTACCCAAGGCAAGAGATACGGAGATCCCTGTGTGCCGCACAAGTAATTTTTCACGTCAGGAGTATGCATTTCTCACTTGCACTTGCAGGAGCAATGAGGAGATGCAGAAATATTTCTCGCTTGCACTTGCAGTAGCGTAAAGGTTTCGTTACGACAAAATCTTTATTGCCAATGGTCCTTTTTATAAGTGTTTAGGATTGAAATTTTTGTCCTCAACAATTTCCAGGTAATCAGCAACATTCTTGAAATATGCACGCAGAACCTTCCTCATTACTTTGCTGCAATATTTCTTTATTTTCACTAAGCAAAACTCGTTACAAGCGATAGTCTTGTTGTAATTATTTCTTAATTTATTATTATTTCTGTTGTGGGGGGCTCTGCCCCGCACACCCCCCTTTCCCTTTTCGCGCCCTTTCCTCGACCCCCTCTTCCGGCGGTCGCATGCCTCACTAGTGCGGAAAAATAGAATGTGCAACTCGGGCGGTGCGTAGCCGATTGCTTACGCTGCAGCTAAACGCACTCGCTTCGCTCGCGCGTTTATTGCTGCCAGCGTGCGTAATCGGCTACTTACCGCACTTGTTGCACAATATACTATTGTAGTATGAGTTGTAGTTCCAATATCAAGTGAATGTAGCCAGGTATTACCAGTAATCAAAAAGATGATTTATGATATAACTGAAAAGTGCTCAAAAGCCAACTTATTAAAACCATCAACAGTTCCAGCCCGCCTAATGGTAGCCGGGAGAGAATTTCAAATCCTAGCACCACAAACAAAAACGCACGCTCGCTTTGATAGGAATTATCGGTGGGTATAAACAGGTGTTGACTGCTTGATGACCTACAATATTTCACCTCACTGCTTAGGTAGATGGGCCTCAATTTATTTATAAGTTTAAACATTAATACCGCCACAAGAAATTTTATGTAGTTATCGAGTGTTCAGTTTAAGATGTTGGGAGCATAGGTGGAGATGTTTACAAATCTGCTAAGACCATTAATATATCGAGCGTAGGAATTAAAAGCCATTGAGTTTGTTTCTGTTCCGTACATCTAGGATCGGAAAAACAGTACAACAGTAGGTAATGGTAGATAATGGTAGGCAACACAAACGCCTTTACGAGATGCTCTCGCATTTTCGGGGGAGTATGATTTGCAAAAAACCAAAGCCTTCTGAGAGTACTGTAGACTCATCTATACGGTTGAGAACTATACCCAAGTAGTTTACTGACTCAACGTAATCGATAGGCGTACCATCTAATATATAGGGTGGGATATAATTAACATCAAAAGAACGAATTGAAATAAAAATGGCCTGAGATTGAGTACATCTTGCGCTATGCAAACGTTTACAGCAGATAGAGTTTCGCCGACTTGTTCTTTGTAACGGTAACCCCAATTAAATCCACGTTCATGTGTAAAAAATGACGTAGGTACATTTATTGAAGGATTAATTAATAAGTTCAATAGTTCTGCTGGATTGTAATTATGCTTGGTTTTGGTTGTTTTTCAAGCTGTCCAAAGTTTCCCAGAAAAAGTTTGATATTAGTTTAGAGATCTTAATGCGCCATTCTTTAGAATTTCTGAAAATTTCAGCTATATTCCCTCCTTTTTCAAGAATTATGTTAATGTTTTGTTCCTCTTTAGTTTCCATGACACAATTGCTAGGCCATCCCAATGCTTGCAATTTCATTCTAATGAATTGTTCATCAGTTCTTTAAATACTTAGGCCACGAGAGAGGGCTTTGTTTGTAATACTGTTCAATACTGGAGCTCCATATTTCATATATTTCTGAAATTGTACAGCCTTCAACTGCAGCTGTGAGCACCTCATCTATTACCCAGGTGCCTGTTAGAGCTCTTTCGTCATCGCTACAGGTACGGCAAAGTGCAAACATTAGTTTATTATTTTGTTTCAATGGCAAAACAGTATGCCTTAAACCTTCTCGCGGTTAGGTCTAAGACATCTTGTTTTAACTTAATTAAGCCATCTGTTTTATTTAGATCCAGTTAAGATCAGATGTCATTTCCTACGTGTAATTGCGGATGACTAATTGGAAATTTACTGTTTTTGCATATCCACAGATAGAGAGAGCATCCATAGATATACTTAAATTTTTCGCTGGCCCTACACTCCCTAAAGGGTATAAGCATTTCGCGACCGGCCGTCATAAAATACATTACGAGGGCTGGCCAACAGTGGATGGTTTTTTACATATTTCAATTCTTTGCTAACTTCCATTTGTTTTCACAATCACACTCCCATATTTCAATGATCTCATAACCTAGTGAGCACAGGCTGTTTTTGCAACCATTGTTATGATCCACCTGAAATTAGCTGTGTTGCCGATATCAACTGTTAGGGAATTAAGTCCTTAACTATTAATGTCGCCAGAACAAAGCTATTCCTCAGAATAAGAATTCTCATCGTGCATTCAGCCCATGGAAATATGAACTAAGCACGGAACGGCTGTAGGCCAGAATTAGCGTACCACATTCCCTGATGGGTTAGAATTGGCTGTGTTCGTGTGGTCGCTCAGTGCAGGCGTAAATATGAAGACATAAATCAGAAGGGGGCTTACAATTCAAAATGTTCTGAAGTTCCTTCCATAATGTCTATGCCCCCCTTAACATCTATTTGCACGCTGCCATTCACGAATAGCTATAATTCTTATTTAGCTTTCCCTCATACACGCTGTTGCTGTACTCCTCTGCGCAGCTATCTTTAGGTGGTAGCTCATGTACAGGGTTTATACACGATACAGCCGTTCCATTCTTAGTTTGGATTTCTTTGATTCAGCCATGCCCCCCTTGCGGCAAAATGAAGAATTAGAATTGAGAATTGTCATCAGCGAGAAAACATGCCGCGTTTTTTGGCAGCATTTTCGAGTGTCTTTGTTTTTTATCCAGGTAAATCTGAATATTTAGTCAACGAACGAAACTAATAATTAGCAATTGAGTTTTGTTGAAACGCGAGTAAAAATATGTGAACATTTTTTGCCGGAAAGCAGTGCTTTTCGAAATATTTCAAAGTTTAAATTTTCGGAAAGTACTGCAAACGTTTTTACAACAATAACGGAATCCTTTCCGATGGCAAAAACGAAAACGCTCTAAATTTTTTTTAAATCCGAAAAAACATGCGATTTGATCTTGTTCTAAAAATACATGAAGATGTAGTAGAAATACGACTGTCCCTACAGCACTGATCTATAGTATAACTGGATATCGAATGGGCTTGAATTGCTGTGCGCACTGTCGCCATTTTTTTGTGGCAGAATTCCAGCAGGAATGACAGTCGTTTTATCAGCAGCGTTTGTTTAAGTTTTTTGCGAGTCGGTGTTTTTCCTCATTGAAGTATGTGCAGCTTAATTTTAATAACATTCTTTAATGTTATGTAATATTAGCAATGGTGCATACGTGTGTATTACGGTGAGCACTGGGTTTCGAAAAATCATCGAAAATTTTACAGGTAAAAATTAATATGCAATTACGGCATTACCCAGGTTGCGTTCTGACCACTTTGAGGCCTCATGTTTTAAAATTGGAGGAGCATATAAAGGACTTAAGGAATTTTTATTAATTCCCGCTCGAAAATCCGATAAAAGTGCATACCTACGTTACTGGCATTCCGGAATTCTGCCACCAAACAATATGGCTCTTCTGCGCACGAGCCGTACTGAAGACAATAGAGTACGTTCTCTAACAAGTTATACCATTGAACAGTGCACTACAGAATACTTCTAAAATGTCATATTATTTGCATGAGTTTGGTTCCTCTCCGTATTCGAAGATTTATTTACGTAGTTGGGAAGAGCAACTAGTACTTTTCGGGTTGTCAAAAATTTCCGCATCAAGGAAAAATGTTAGAGATATGTCACACAGCTGTACCTGGGCTAGTATATGCCGCACCGTGCATTGTTTTCTAGATTTTCTATTTTGAAATGGTGTGTGAGAACTGCGAGCAGAAGTTATCCAAAGTATGTATACCAGATCCATGGAAAACTGGCGCAAGGAATGTAAACCAGCCCGGGGGCCGCAAAGTAAATGAAAACAAAGCTCTTACCAGTGCCAAAGTCCGATACAGTCCTGTTGGAGAAAGTTTACCACCTTGCAGGTAGTCACTGAATTCGGTTCATTCTGATTTTTAATATATTAGTTCTTATATTCGCAGAATATGCAGACAGAAGGTTCACCAGTTAGGATCCCGCTATTGCCAGTCTTGTGCCTACAAAAAGGGTATATGTGCCATGTGTGGAAAAAAGTTGCTTAATATAAAACATTACAAACAAAGCTCAGCTTAAGTAGACATTACAATAAAAATAATCTTCAGCTTTTTTACTATGGATAATCATTTCGGAAACCCAAGTCTTCCATTCTGGGTGCCTCTAAATTTCAAAGTAGACTTCAAGGCACTTTGTTATCCTAAACAACAAAAAATTATTTAATAAATTCCTACTCGCTCCTCCAAGATCAGTAGCAATACTACGAGTAGCAAGTTACGTTACGAATACGAAAGAAGTTGTGTTCTAGGATCCGAACTTTTTTTTTTTTTTTTTTTATTTGCACTTTATTTGGTTTTTACGTAAGAATTAGATCATGTGCTGATCTCTAGCTTACAATATTATAACTCTTAAATACTAATTGTTTTTCCTCGGGTAGCCAGTGCTTCCGTGAGGTTTTGGTTGTAGCTTCCAGTTGAGGACATCTGAATAACGGATAGAGCCATCCTGGGGGTTGTTCACTAGATGACCCTTAGCAATTTGTCTGGTTGGTGTATTTTTTCTTAATGCTACGCCTATAGTCCTTATATAGCTGGTAGATGAAGCTGAACCCCACTATAGCCGTCAGAACTATAAGGATTGCTTCCTGTTTAGTGGACACCACATCTACTGGGTTTATAACAATCGAGTTTATAACCTCGCCCGTGTTATCCACTTTTTTCGTTTGAGTGTTACCCATTGCTTACTGTTTTCGATTGATTCGGGGTTCTCCTTAAGTCGGCTTTTTATGCTGTGGTAAGCAGCAGGGGGTCAGTTCTTTTCAGACGAAGAAATTTCCTGGCATTTAGCAGATTTTTTGCTGATCTGTTAGGATGATTGCGTAGTCTATTGACATATCTTTTGCACACTTTCTTTGCTTCGTCGAAAACGGGGTCGATGTTTGAGTCACGTTGAATTATCTTGTTGCTGATGTAGCGAGGCGCCCCAAGAATTGCCCTTATTATTTTAGTTTGCATGCGCTGGATGATTGCCAGGTTTGTTCTTTTTGCCGAGCCCCAGATTTGCAGCCCATATGCCCAAATTGGTTTCAATAGCGATTTGTAGATAATTATTTTTGTGCTTGTGTTTAATTTCGATTTGTGGTGTAGGAGCCAGTAGAGGTTCCGGAATTCTATTTTGAGTTGCTCTTTCTTTTTCAAAATGTGAGATTTCCAATTTAGTTTTGCGTCTAAGTGGAGGCCGAGATATCTTACTGTTTTGACTTGTGTTATATTCTTATTGTTAATGATGATAGGTCTGCAGTTGGCTTTTCTGAGTGAGAATGTTATCTGCTCAGTTTTATTCTCGTTAATTTTGATTCTCCAGGTTTTGGTCCATTCCATTATCTTGTTTGCCTGGGCTTGTAGCTCCCTTATAGCTGTGTTTGGGTTACTGTGGGTGTAGAGAATGGCGGTGTCATCGGCGAAAGTTGTTATTAGGAAGTCTTGATCCGTTGGGAGGTCTGCGGTATATATCAAGTATAGAACGGGTCCCATCACACTGCCTTGGGGGACTCCAGCCCTGATGGGGTAGGATTTGCTAGTGCTGTCTTTGTATTTGACTCTGAAGGAGCGATCTTCTAGGTAGCTGAATAAGATTTTATGGAATTCTTGGGGTAGATTGCAGGCGATTTTATATTTGAGGCCGTGGTGCCAGACTTCGTCGAATGCCTGCGCCGAATCGGAATTCGGATCCGAACGAAATTACTTTTGGCGCTGCCATTTCGAAACTAGTTGTTTAACGGCAAATTTGTGAATATCGCAAGGTAGTTTGTGAAATTTTAATTCTATTTCGACTATTTGAGATGTATTGGAGTAGGTACTTGGCCCGACCTTTATGTACTCGCCGCTTACAGCGATGACTCGAAAGGTTTCAACCCCCTTTTAAATTTTCCAAGAGCGCGGTTATATCTTCCCTGGAGATCTCGAAAACCCTTGCACGATATTGCACTTTTCAAAGGATAAATGCCATGCAGAGGAGTTTCATGTTGACTTTTATTCGTGCTTAATAAATAAAAGTTTGGAAAAGGTTCACATTAAAAGGATCAATCCGGTTTCGACGAAAATTTACAAGTGCTTTCCATGCCCTTAAACGGAAGGATCTGAAGGAATTTCTTGGTGGTCGGCTATATTATTCGAAATATTTATCTTTTAAAGTTGAATAAATCGCCGCCTTTTCCTTCTCACCAGCACAATTTCCTCGAAATTGAGGTACAAACTTTTAAACTACGCTCACTGCACTTATTCACCATGTATTTCCTAAAATCCTGAAATAAGCATTATTAAAAGTAAAGCCAGCGCAGACAAACGCATTTGTAGAGTATGACAGAATTTATAGAGGTGAGTAGATTCTAGTTTTTCCTTTAGCAATGGTTTTTTCAGCATTTCAGGTAATAAATAGTGAATATGTGAAGTGATAAGTGCAGTGTAAAGGTTTTTGCCCCAATTTCAAGGAAATTGTGCAGGTGGAAGGAATTTAGGGGTCGAAATATTCAACTTTTAATTTGGAAAACAGTCATTAAATATTTCGAAAATATACCCGATCCCCAAGAAATTCCGTCAGATCCTTCCGTTTTAAGGCAAATGGAAGGCACCTGTAAATTTTCGTCGAAACCAGATTGATCCTCTTAATGTAAACTTAAGAAAAGAGTTTATATGTTATAAGATAAATGGTTATTTCCTGAATTTTCTCCAGAGAACGTACAAATTCCGAACAGTTTTATCATACATTCGTACATATTATAAATAACGTCGCCCATAATATTCTAATTACAACAAGTGGCTTTTAAAACAATAGAACAGCACAAATTTCAATTTTCATATTAATAATATAAAAACTCCATTTGTTCGGAACACGTTTGGCATAACTAATCTTTAAAACTACACTCGCACCCGCCACAAAAATAGTTTTTAAGGGAAATATCATAACATTTAGCCAGTATATAGAGAAATGTAATTAGTTAAGGCCTGTGCCATGGAAATATAAACAACACGGAACGGATGTATCGTATAAAAACCATGTAAATGAGCGACCACCTAAAGATAGCTCCGTAGACTATAAAGGACTATTTTACGCATTGCTTAATTGCAGTGAACAGTGCAAAAAAACTAAACTTGACGTGAATTTACGAAGTGGTTCTGTCGTGGGTTGCCACAACAACACGCAATTTCCGCGTGAGAAATCGTTTTTTAGATAAATGGATTGATGGAAATGCAAGAAAATTATTGCATTTCATCAAACCGCATTAAAAGGAGTTATATTAGTTTCAGCAAATTAAGAAAATCGTATTGTTTTTCCCTTCGCTGGTTTGTGCACATCTCTCAAAAGCATTATAACCTGTCAGTGAATGGCAGCGTATAAATAGATTTTAAGGACGAGGGCGCTTCGGAAAATTTTGAATTCTTAGCCCCCTTCCGATTATGTCATCATATTTACGCCTGCACTGCACGACTAATGCGAAAACAGCCAATTCTGACACATAAGGAATTGTGGTACACTAGATCTGGTTTACAGCCGTTCCGTGTTTAGTTTATATCATAGAAATACTAACTAAGCACGGAACGGCTGTATCGTGTATGAACCCTATCCGTGAGCGACCACCTAAGGGATGCTTCCTAGAGGAGAACAGCAACAGCGTTTATGAGGGAGAGATAAATAAGAATCGTCGCAAGCGGGGCGCAAGCGGTGAATGGCAGCGTGTAAATAGATGTTAAAGGGGGCATAGACATTATGGAAAGAACTTCAGAAAATTTTGAATTGTAAGCCCCCTTTTGATTATGCCTACATATTTACGCCTGCACTGAGCGACCATACGAACACAGCCAATTCTAACACATCAGGGAATGAGGTACACTAAATCTGGCTTACAGCCGTTCCGTGCTTAGTTCATATTTCCATGGTTTATATGCATTTCCATGGCCTGTCCGAAACCAAGGCTTCGTCTTCGGCTCGTTATGACAGTTAAAGTCGTCAGCAAACAAGATATACTATTATAACAAATAAAGCAAAGACAAAAACCTATTCTAATTATTTTGCCGTTTGTAATTTGAATTGACTTGCAAATAAATAAATTTTTAAACTACCCTTACTGCCGCGAATTGGTTGCTAAAAGTGTTCCATTTAAATAGTTTTAATGATAAATTATGCAGTACGCGTTGCGAACAAATGGAGTGTTTATATTATTAATATAGTTGTGATTAGAATTTGCGGGCGCCAAACTTTTTTAATAATCGTTCAGCTTCATCTAGTGAATCGAAGGATTCTCATTTTCTGAGTCAGCTGGCATTGATAATTATGTAAAATACTTGCACACGCCGCAAAACCAATTTTTAGCCTGGGCGATTCCGAACTTCTTTCCTTTCTGAGCTGGGAGCTGGGATAAAATGAGCGCTGATGACAGTTCTCTGTTGACTGCCAAATGTCGCGATGTTCAGAATAGAGCCCTCGATATTGCTTGGCTTATTGAGGGTTATTAATTATTCTTTCCATTCTAGATGGCTTTTAAAGTGTTCCTGGAATGCAAATTCACCAGAATTGTAGGATTTAATGGAAGAAGCATTCGAAACTTAGTAACCGCAACATCAGATCCTCTTCAAGAGAATCTGAAACTGGTAAAAGCGTTAAGAAAACTCGCGAAACCCTCTCGTTCATCGGTTAGAGATGGATTCACATGCTTGCAGGTGGATTGTAGAATAATGTGTTACGGCAGCCGGAATGTTAAAGCATATGTAAACAAAAAAACTGGTAAGCATACACCCAGGACAGTTAAATGCTCGAGTTGCAAAATAAGATTCATTTTTAGAACTACATATGTTTTTCATAATTTCTCGAATGTGAAATGTTGATTTTATGATTTAAAATGATAATTACCAAGTTCAATAAGTAATAAAATTAGAACTCAATATGTTTAATTTTAAAAAAAGTTAGTTTGAATTCAACGAATATATTTTTGTTAAAATTGAAGAAATTTTTTTGCTTGCAGCTCGAACATTTCAATATCGCGGGCGTACATCTACATGAACGTGCATTGTACTTACAAAAAAATTCCTTTCAAGGTATGTTTTTTTGCCCGGCTTGTGAACTAAAAGTTGAATTGTCAGATGTTTTCACTCTATATAATGAACAGGTATCTGAGATCTTAAAGAATAACGTGCGAAAAAATCTACAAGATAAAGCAGCTTATACATTAAAATCACAAGCATTCTCACCTAAAGATATTGCTAGTTATATATCTGCGTCTCCTGAGCATCTTCAAGACATTGGTATTGTTTTATCTGAAGAACTTTTGAAGCAGATGGATGCTAAATACGATGTTAAATGCAAAACTTTACACTTCCCACTAAAAAACGAAGCTGGAATAGTTGTGGGAGAAAAGATAATACATAGGAACAAAGAAGAAAGTACAGTTCCACAAGACCGCTGTTCAGGATTGTTGGTCTATCCCGATACCAAAAAGAGGACCCAAAAAACTGTTGTTGTTCAGGACGCAATTGATTTCCTTGTTTTGATATCCCAAAATTTGAGTGGAGGTGAGATATTTTAATATTTAAAGGTTACATTTTAACAATTCTAAAATTTATCTTAAAGTTGGTGTAATATGCCTACCTTACTTTCCAAAATCATTACCGCAAGAAAGTCTTCCTTACTTAGAACAATACAAACAGCTTATATTTTGGTTCGATGTAAGAAGAACGTTGTGGGACACATCTATACATTATGCAAAGAAGTTAGATTTGAATCGGTGTTTACTTATCCGGCCTACAAATGACGAGGCATCACCATTTATTGCTTGGCAAAATAATAGAAATGTCAAGTCTATAATTTCCAAAGCTCGCCCAATTTTTCATAAATTTATAACAACATTCAGTGCTTTAAAACAAGATATTCTTTACGAACTTCAAAACATTGATAAAGTAAACGGAGTTAGATGGAGGCGATTTCCTATTTTAAATAAGCTTTTGAAAGGCCATAGAAAAGGAGAACTAACAATTCTCACAGGACCTACTGGATGTGGGAAAACTACGTTTATGTCTGAATATTCCCTAGATTTGGCTATACAAGGTGTAACTACTTTATGGGGCTCCTTTGAAATTCGTAATACAAAATTAGCAGCTACGCTTCTGCGACAATATGCTGGAACAAACTTGGATGAAGAGCTGAAGTTTAATATGTGGGCCGAGGAAATGGAGAAGTTGCCTATGTATTTTATGACATTTCACGGTCAGCAGAGTATCAAGGAAGTAATGGAAACTATTGAACATGCACAATATTTGCATGATATACATCATGTTATAGTTGATAATGTGCAGTTCATGCTTGGAATATCCAGTTCATCAAAGAACGATAAGTTCTGGGAGCAGGATTTTGTAATTGCGGCATTTAGAGCTTTCGCAACTAAGCAAAATGTGCACGTTACTCTGATAATGCACCCAAGAAAAGAAAAACACGGGGAAGAATTAACTATAAGTTCCATCTTAGGTAGTGCTAAGGCTACTCAAGAAGCAGATAATGTTCTTATCATACAAGATAAAAGACTCTCATCTGTAAACGGTAAAAAATTCTTACAGGTAATAAAACACGAACGAGTTTCCTTTATAATTCTAAATATTCTCTTAGGTTGCCAAAAACCGATACAGCGGAGATTTAGGTATCATGCCTTTGGAGTTTCATAAGGATTCTTTAAGTTATTCCAGCCAGAAAGGGAATATTGGAAAATAATCTTTTAGTCATATAAGAAATAAAAGTACAATTTGCAATTTTTGTTTTAAACATGTTTCGATGTTTTCATCCCAATTTCGGCTGCAGATCCAAATTTCTTTAAAAAAGCATTAAGATTCATAATTTTTTATTATTATTGAAGAAAAATTTCTTTACGGAAGGTAGAGCAAGTTCGATTCATGCGATTGAAAGCGTTACGAAACGTTGCATCGCTCCCCTACACTGACGCGGTTCCTTGCACAGAAATTCTTGCTCCTAAATTCCTAAGTTAATTTTGTTTTCATCGGGAGTGAACTATAATTTAAATAAATTTTTATTTCGTAATACAGGCAGAGGTAGAATCACTGGCAAGGGGTAGAATTATTAACTCGTTTCTATTTTATTTGAAACGAGTTTAATATCTGAATTACATATATGCAAAATTCGGTTCACGGTCACTTTCCAGGCAGAGGTTCCTGGTCACTTTCCCGACAGACTATGGTCACGAAAAAATTAATTTATAATTAACTACCTTACCCGGATACGTAATAACACAATATATTTAGTCCATCGAGTTATTATTATTTATCATCTATTTATCTACATATGTCTATGATACATAAATATGAAAGTGTGTTTGCTTGTTCATTATTCAATCACGCCTAAACGATTGCTTCGATAGATTTCATTTGTTCACACAAGGTAGTATATATTCAAACTTAACATGAAGGCTATTTGCTATTTTGTTAAAGCGCAAGGTTTCAAGATTTAAGATGGCTACAGGATAATTAAATTATTAAATTAAACTTCAAGGGCTGCATTGAAAATCAGCACTAAGTGGTTTATGAGGTCGCTGCCATCAACATTTTCAAATTCAAAATGGCGGATCCAATATGGCGACCTAAAATCCTCAATATTAAGCAAATTTTTATTAAATTTAATATGAAGAAGTCTTTGAGGTTACCGAATTCAAAAATTCCAAAATTGAAGATGGCGGACCCAAAATAGCTACTGCGAAATTTAAACGTCAAGGGACTGCCCTGAAAATCCGCATTAGGGAGTTTTCCGTGTCGCTGAATTCAAATCTGCCTGCCATCAAAATTTCCAAATTCAAAATGGTGGATCCAATATGGCTACCGAAAACGTTCAATTTTAAGCAATTTTTATTAAACTTTATATGAAGACGTCTCTGGGGTTACAGAATTCAAGTATACCAAAAGTCAAGACGGCGGACCACGTAGTGATAACTCAAACTTTGGCATTCGAACTATGTATTTTAATTTCAAGAGTTCTCCGGCTTCGCATGTATTATGTGTGCAAGTAGAAACTCGTCTTTTTTGGTCAAATTCAACTTTATTGAAAAGATATTTCTTACAAAGATTACACAGCCACACAAAAAAAAAATTTCGGGCTCGCGGACCGGATTATGTGTTTCATATGTTTTTGGAATCGTTGAATCCTAATCGGATGTCGATTTAACCCCATCACGTCATAATCCGATCCGCGGGCCCGAAATTGTTTTTTTTGTGTGGTTGTGTTATTAACCGAAATAGTCGCCCTTACTATCTATGGTATTTTGTCATTTATCGGGTGGATGATGAATGCCTTCGCGATAGGAACTTTGTGGTTTCGAAGCAAAGTATTCATTCAGCCATTTTTGCACATCTTCACTTTTCGTGAACCGCTGGTCTTTCGGCGACGATGACGACATATATCTGAATAAGTGGTACTCAGAAGGAGCCAAGTCTGGAGAATACGCCGCATGCTGTAGAACTTCCCAGCCTAAGGAGAAGACGAGTTCCTGAGATGTTGTTGCTGTATGTGGACGAGCGTTGTGGTGCGGCAATATCACTTACCTTTGGCCGTAAATGTTCTTTTTTGCTCCAAAGCATCAATTAATTCAATCAATTGGACCTGGTAACCTTCAGCTGTAGACAAAATCTCCCACCAAATCATTGTTCTCAATTTAAATTATCTTGGCTTCCCATCCCGCCTCATCTCGTGGATTCAATCATATCTTAGTAACCGCTGTTACAGGGTTCGTTTTGACTCCACGATTTCATTCCTATCCCATTCCGGCGTCCCGCAGGCCAGTCACCTTGGTCCTCAAATTTTCACACTAACTATAAATGATGTTGAAAAGGTTATCAATCATTCCGAAATTTTAATTTATGCGGATGACCTGAAGATCTTTAAACAACTCACCAACACATCTGTCTCTACCCTACTTCAAAACGACCTGAACAGTTTCTCCACCTGTGCTTGAAAAACTTCCTCGATCTCAATGTATCCAAATGCATATCTATCATCCACCTGTCCTAGATCCTACGTTCTCAGGCGAACCAATTCCATCTGTTAATTCCCTTCGCGACCTGGGTGTTACCTGCGACAGTGAGCTCAACTTTCGTTCCCACATTGATCACATCGTAAATAGAGCCAATTCAACCCTTGGCTTTGTAAAACGTTGGTCTAAGGAATTCTCTTACCCTTATGTCACCAAATCACTCTACATCTTCTTCGTTAGACCACTCCTAGAGACCTAGAGTATACCTGCCAGGTCTGGTGCCCCTGCCTCATTAACAGGATCGAAGCAGTTCAGCGTAGATTTCTCCGCTTTGCGCTGCGTGACCTTCCTTGCACAGATAACTTCAACCTTCCTCCGTATGAAAGCCGGCTAAAACTGATTAACCTCCAGCCGTTTGCCTTGCGTCATGATGTCGCTAATTTTATCTTCATCAATCAAGTCCTAACCGGCTCCATTGACTGTCCCGACTTCCTACACACTAACACTAACCCCCGAAACGTTAGATCATTTCCTACCTTTCGCATCGATAGTCTACTAGTCACTAATTACGGCCACTTCGAGCTCTTCACCAGAATGCTACGGAAAGTTAACAACACAGCAGCCTTTGACTTCCACGTTGACAAAGCCTCCCTGTGGCATTCCCTTTCCTCCCAGAACCCACCCCTATAAAAAGCCTTCTAATTTATAATTAGCTAAGACTTTCATTCTGGTCATTTGTTTTAGTTCTTAGTTTAATGTAGAAATCTGTGGCTTGTATTAAGCGAAATAAATTAAAACATTTATGTAGTATAGTAAATCACTACATACATTTATTTTGTTGTATGTAGATATATACATAATAGGACAGGTTCGTAATTAATAAACTCATTATATACATTTACGCTAGTTATGCTAATTTCTATTCAATTTCTTTCATATGCATTGTTAACATGCGTCTATCAATCACAAAATTTAATTCCATAGCTTCATTAAATTATTAAGTTAATACATTTACATTATTTTAATAATATTGTGTTGATTGAACTTCAATTATAAAATATACTACATATTTCGAAATGAGATAACATGCAGAAACTGTGGAGTAGCAAGCTCCACACTTAAGGGCCATGTGTTTAATTCTGAAGCGATTTTCTAAAAATAGGTTTATAGGTAATTCATATACACACATACATCTAAAAACATTAGACTCATATAAATAACAACAGTGAATTTAAAATGTGTCATTTGTTTATGCCTTTGTAAATTTATTATTATTTATAACATTGTATTTTTCACTACGCTACTCCTGTTTAAGTTCCGAAGCCCAAACATGCTGCGGCCATCCCGTTCTTCCCTTACATTTCTTTATGTCGAAATTATCATTTGCCTGAAAATAAAATGCATTAATGCTTTGAACATCAATTGATTTTTTTTCTTTTAGGGATTAAAAGACAATTTTAAGTGCTCTTTCCTCAAATCACTTTTAAAGCTAAAAAAAGACTGAGATATTAAACGAACGATTGAAGCCAACTTAAACATAAGACACCGCTTGAGATTCAAGTTTCACAGACATCTTACGGTACCGACAATTACTTAAAGGCATGAAATTTAAATTTGATAAGGACCCTTCCACTTTTAACTTCTTTTAGATGAGAAGCCCAATGGGTTTTTTCCGTTCATTCTAACGTGTGAAAAACTTGAGAAAGGGTATCTTATGAAAACTATAAAAAAATAGTACTTTTGAAATAAAAATTAAAGAGTTATCTTTTCAGCAAAATTTTCGTGAAATAGCCAAACTGGTTGATAAAAAATAATGATAAAAGCGATTTACGTACATACATATGTATGTATGACGCTCGGGCGCTTGATTGTACTCGGAACTGTTCCCCTAAGATGGTGTACCTACATATGTACCATTCGTATTATTTATTTTACTCAGTCAATATATTACGTACATGACTAGCGGCAGAATTACGCTAGTGGGTTTAATTATCCAAACAACTGCGTAATATTTATACTCTAAGAAATTTATTGGAGCCATGTGCATACCACCAATTTCGCCGCTATGTTAATAGCCACTTATAAAGAAATTGAGTCACGGTTTAGTTCAAGCAAACACTCCATCTAATTGAATTGTAATGTTTCCAGCGCATCGGGCGTAAGGTTCACGCTTCGTTACGTTCTCTCCTGCGTTGTGGTAGTCTTCCAGTTCACTTTATTTAAGTGGCTACAGACTATTTTGCGAAACCAAGTACATCACCATAATCATTAATATGAACACTTGGGGAAATTAACGAATAGGGATGATAGATGAAACTATATGTACATACCTTTAATAAAGCCGTAAAATCAGGAAAAGAAATACTTGTCTACACTTCGGAATGCCGGGTAAAAACCATTACTCCACTCAGGGAAAGGTACCGTTTTGGATTTTTAAGACGATATATTTTAATTACACTTTTAGTTAAATTAAAAACGTTTGTTACATAAATAAAATGTGTCCGAAGTTCTTTGATAAATTTATCAAACTGTTACGTGTTAGAAAATGTTTTTCTCGAAGTATGAATTGTGTTGTAAAGTGGGTTTCCTTTGGCACCCTCCACATAATTATATTAGTTCGTATACAGTATATGAGAAGCGAAACTTTATGCCTCGCATCGCTGAAGTTAGCGCGCCCATACGAGAGCTATTAAAGAAAAATGTGCTCTATAATTGGACCTCAACCCACAGTAAGTGTCTCGAAAACGGAATAAATCGAAGCACAAATGAATAGTGCACCAATTCTTCAGATCTTTGATTCTCATAAAGATATTCTACTCCAAACCGATGCGTCTCAAAATGGCCTCGGTGCCTGCCTATTGCAGGAACACAAGCCTGCAGTCGGGGAGGTTCTTGTTACCTGGGCCCCACTTTTTGGGAACGGGGTTCGAAAGATTTTGCTGTGCTAATTAACGGAAAAATAATGAAAAAATTCTATCTCGACCCGTTTTCGAGATATAGGGCAATTTGCGAGCCAGCTAACGTTCGTAACTTTTAGGAAAATTCTATTATATATTATAATTTCCCTTTTATAAACTGCCGGTCGAGTTAATTTTCCTTTTACAAACTACCGGTGGAGTTAATTAGCACAGCAAAATGTTTCGAACCCCGTTCCCAAAAAGCGGGGCCCAGGAAACAAGAATTGTGCCCTGCAGTCTACTAAATGACGCTGAGAAGAATTATTCCCAGGTAGAAAAGGAAATGCTTGCTGTTGTGTTTGGGTGCAAGAAATTTCATATGTAACATTTATGACCGTACCATTACCATAATACTGACCATAAGGGCCGTAGCAGACGACCGTTTTCTGCACCCCGTTTCGGCGGAACATTATTTTAAATAGCTGCAGACCCAAAATCAAAGTTAACGGGGTATTCTAGTCTAGGAGTACAAATTTTAGGGTTTTTTTTTTAAATTCGATAAAAAAAAACTAACAATATTTTTAGTAGACATTTTTTTTACTACATATTTATTAATATGTTAACAACACAAAAAAATATATTTAAAAAAAAAAATTGGAAATTGAAAAAAATACAGGCTGGCAAAGTGGGGGGGGGGGGGGGAATAAGGGTGCGTCCTTTTTGACATGATTCCAACCCTTCTGGTGATCTTAAAAAAAAAGAAAAAAATATTCTTAATCAGTAAGAATGTCGTTATCATCTGAACTAGGGAAATGAAAAAAAAAAAAATTTCACAAAATGGCGGCTGTTTGAAAAAAAAATTTGATTTTTTGCCCTTTTTTTCACAATTTTGAATTTTTTAAAAATAGTAAAAGACAAAATTTTTACATAATTCTAGTTCCTACGATAGAGGGATATATAAAGAAGTTCCACCCCAAATTCAGGAAGGGTAAATCCACTACAACGAATCTGGCAATTTTTACAAACTTTTGTATAAACTCGATTGAGAATGACTATCAGGTAGATGCCATATACACAGACTTTTCCAAAGCCTTTGACAAGGTCAATATATCTGCTCTTCTAAATAAGCTGAAACGAATAGGTTTCCATTCTATTTTGCTTCAATGGATTTCCTCATACTTATCAGATAGAAAGCAGATTGTTAAAATAGACTACTCACGTTCTCGTGTTATTGACGCCTGTTCTGGAGTGCCGCAGGGAAGCCACTGTGGTCCTATTTTATTTATATTATTCATAAATGACATTGTTAAAAGTTTCCTGTATGCTAAGTGTTTAATATATGCAGATGATTTGAAAATATATCTTCAAATTAGTGATTCTAATTGTTGCGTAAAATTGCAAGAAGACTTAAATAAGTTATCTTGCTGGTGTATCAGAAATGGCCTGTATCTAAACATATCTAAATGTCACGTAATATCGTTCTATCGATCGGCTACGAATACATTATTTAATTAAATTATTCCATTAATGGACATCTACTAGATCGAGTTGATGAAACTACTGACTTAGGTGTAATCTTAGATAGGAGGTTCACATTTTCAAAACATATTGACCATATTGTTTTTAAGGCTTATAAATCGCTTGGATTCGTAAAAAGAAATACGAAAGAATTCTCTAATATATTTACGATTAAAACTTTGTGTATTTCTTTCATAAGGCCGTTAATTGAATACGCGTCTATTATATGGTGCCCATCTTATAATTTGCACATTAATAGGATAGAAGCGGTGCAAAGATCTTTCACTAGATTTTTATATTTCAGATTAAATTGGCAGAAATCAAATGTGCCTTCATATGAAACACGTCGTCTTTTATTTGGCTTACCAACGCTTCATTATAGACGGGATGTTAGTTGTGCTTTGTTTGTTAAAGATTTGTTATGTAGTGATGTGAATTGTCCTGAATTGCTTTCTATGATGAATATATATGCATCGGAAAGACCGCTTCGTTCGAGAAACTTGTTGGTTGCTTCCTCGCACAGAACTAATTATGGTTCCCAAGAAGTAGTAACCAGATGTATTAATAAATTTAATTTGTTCAATGATAGAGATAACATAGATTTCACGCTAACTAGATCAGAGTTCAAAAATAATTTGAAGTATCTGGAAATCAGAATTTAGGTTATTCTTAGGTTAAGGGTTAATTTGAATTTGCGAACTTCAGTTTGTAAGATTAATGTGTAATCGGTAGGCTAAATAAATAAATAAAAATTTCAAGTTCATAGGTTCATTAGAACTTGAGAAATCATGTCAGACGTGTTGGAAAAAGTAGTTTCGAGAAAAACACGTTTAAAGATTTGAGCAAAGTTGAAGGCAGTAGGTACCACTCACAATTTTTTTATTTTTGAACTGCACGCACTCAGAGTACGTACTCTACGATACTCTGCACAGTGCACACGGTGTATGAAAGACATTCTGTAGGATGATTCATCCTCAGGTAGTCAGGGAATGTCTATCGCCTATTGTTCGATTCACTGTGGCAGGTCCCGTTTACGCGCTGGGTCACTAAAATAGCTATAACTCCGTAAATATTTGGAATTATAAAAATTGCTTTAGAGGATATATTTTTGGAGGTCTGATCTCCAAAAGTATCCAAAAAAATTTTTTTTTTCAAAATTCAAGACTAGAATACCTACCCCCTAACCTAATATAAAGTTAGGAACACAGGAACAAAACAAGCTAAAATCTGTGTTTTGTATAAGAAAGAAACATAGGTAAATCATTCTATCTTTTTCATATGCATCAGAAAAGTATCAGTAGTAATGAATGATATGAAGTAATCGGGCTCGAAAGTTCGTCCAAATACGATGCTAGCTGAGCTTACAAAGCAGGTGCAGACTTTGGAGGAGTATAAGCTGTTACAACGTAAATTTTTTTATGAGGTAAGAGCAACAAAACACACAGCAGCTCTAAATCATCCTAAAGCATTTTATCCACTAATTCACATGCGTCACATTCACGCGTCTGCGAACCGCAGACAGAACTCCTCCGCCAACAGGAGCCTTCAATCCAGAATGACGGTCACGTCACGACTGTCGGTAAAAGTTAATTATAGATAGAATTCATTAATTTTTCTGACTAATAGAAGATTGAAATAAATTAGTAAACGGGTAATCAGTTAGTAAATAGATAAACGGGAAACGCCGTCGGGTAATCAGCTCGGTAATAATAGAATTCAGATACAAATTGATAGGTTTTCATTCATTCTGCAACAGGAAATAATATTTGTGCCGCCGCCCTTACTTAGTCTACTGAGCTCTCACCTGCATTTCATGTTTCGACGTAGTTCTACGGTCGGAATTTAACTTCCTAGAAGAAGATATCAATTCTGCGCGAAATCCGCTAGCTGGATCTTGATCGCCTTCTAAAACTCTAGATAAATATGAAATGTAAGAAGTTGCAAGCCGCAGAGTTTTTATCTGTAATATTAACGATTTGAGTACATATTTCGCAGAATGGTTCATAAATACTTTTGAAAGTTTTGTATCTGCTGGAACATTTGGAATTTTGTTTCGAAGACTTGAAAAAGCCGTATTAATGCTTTGAGTTCTTCTTCTTTCCTTTTTATTTGCTGTATTCCTCCTCTTTACAATTCTCACTACTGTAGGAGGTGAAATGATGTTAGTTGATGCTGCTGCATAGAAACCTTCATCAAAAAAGTGATCTATTCAGGGAGACATGGAGACATATACAAATATAAATACGAAACCATTATTGAATAATAATACGTACCATCTTTATCAATTGGACTGTAAAATACTGATGCATATTGCTGGAATAGAGGAGAGGAGGACACACAGCACATGTTTGGTTGAGAAGGCTCACTAGCTCCAGGTTGACTACTACATAACGAAGTCCATTCTTCGCTATGCCTGACTGAAAGTGCAACATCAATGAATTATTAGAAACACAGCTGCTATCATTATTAATACAATATGTATATTGTCCAGCTTGGTCGTTTGGTAGACTTCCGTTACCCCCTGTGAAGCAAACTCCTCGAGCAGTTCCTCATTCGATAGACCAATGAAGTCACTCGAGAAGATTGTTCCCTTGACGCAATTCAGGGTTGGGTGTAATGCAACGAAGACCGCAATACCAGCAGGTTTTAGTTCTTAGAAACATGTCTGCAACTTTAGAGTATTCTACCAGGAGGACCAGAGAACAGTCTCGCTGGTAGCTAGCTGACTGAAGGAGACTACCTACACAGGCTAACAAAAATATGGGTAGCCTCCGACCGCCAATTAGGTATACCTACTTTGTCAGTTTATTACAAATATTGACCAGTTAGATCAATTTTGAAAGTACTGATTTATTTATCGATTTAATTATGAATGTGCTTGTTTACATCTCTTTAGTTCTTTTTTACAGTCAGTCGGGTTTTTTGGTTTTTGAATTGACTTTTTTTTTAATCAGGAGAATGGGACTTCAAAATAAGTTAAAATACTAGAATTCTTCGGCATTAATGGGGTAATGCACATTATGACCATTTATGGAAATTAAAGTAAACGACTATTAACTTTGGGCTAATATGACTTCTTTTTGGACAGATTACCTTGAACAGATGAATGAGTACCTATGCTTAACAAAAACTTATGTATTATTATGCAATCACTGGAAAAACAAATAAAAAGTATATTTTTAATTCCATAAAAATAATGTTCGCGCTAATAGTCCAGGGAAATAAGTAAAAAAAATAGCAAGTTCAGGACACTGACTCATCCAGCAAACCAATACGTTTTTCGCGAAGTATTAACCAATAGCAATAATACCTATACTTTTGCCACTCCTGGTTAGCCGGCGTTTTCGAGTAATAAACAAAAGTGAAAAAAGTGAAATTATAACACATTTTTACTTACCAGATATAAATAAATAGTTTTAACAGCAATTTATTGCAATCATCTTGTAGGTAAAGCAAAAACCGGTGCAGTTGTCCGAAATCGATTTTGAAAATGACAATTTGTTGCTTAGATAATTGCTAATTAACAATTAAAATAGCTAAATATTCAATTAACAATAACTATTGTAAAAATGTATTTGAAAATTTGAATCCTCGTAAATAGGTAGCTCTTGTGATACCGAATAAGTGTTAAAAATTTGAAACCGATTCTTTTGATAGTTTTTGCAAAATTAAATTTGTTTATCCGGAAGACTGTTTTTTTGCAACAGCACTCTACGCACATTTCAAAAGATTTTTGGTTTTGTCAGTGTGATATTAAAGGGAAAGAGTTATATTTTCAAAATATTTCATTAGATGTACAACAAAATAATTTTTTTGGTGGAAATTGATTTTACAAAAATGCAGACATTTTTACCATATAAACAAATGGAATAACTTTTTTCCATGAACATATTTATATAGCAAAATGAATGTCAGACAAGTTATACTTGATATAATTAATAATACGATTTTCCACATTGTAACTTTAATAAATGCCGTTTTATCTCAGTAATAAACGATAGCTTATTATGATTTAACGAATAATTTAAAAAAATATAATTTTTATCAACAAAATATTATCAATAAAAGTTGAAAATAGTTATTATGTGGTTTTCAACCAAAACAACAAAAAAACTTGATTCGTAAATAAAAAAAAAATTTGTTAATTGTTTAAACAAAATACGTTGTTTATTTATGTCTAGATTCATAAACAAATAGCATATTTGTAATGTGTTCGAGAAGCTACCTCAAATTAAAAAAAAAAACATCAAAATCCGTTGAGAAATCCCAGAGAATTGAATTGAATGCTAAGTCACTTTGAAGCTACATCTCAAATTTTGAAAAGAGAGATTCTATAGTTCCCCCCCTCCACTGACTCTGATCCGGCTAAATAACAGTTACATATTTGAAGCTTCACCATTGACACCGTTGAAGTGCAATTGTTTTCAACTAATTTTTAATTGAAAGTACCTACAACTGTTCATCTTTGTTATGGTGCAGTTTCATCTCTTAATTGTTATAAACAAATGAGCAGTGATTTTTTGAAAAAAAAAATTCTAACTTCGCTCCAAAGGTACCTAGGAGGTTGCTTTTTTTTTAAATTTAGAGACAATTATCTAGTTTTTGAGTAAGAAGATGGTTTTTTGAAAAATGTTCAAGGAAAAAGTTATTCCATTTGTTTATATGGTAAAAATGACTGCATTTTTGTAAAATCAATTCGCAACAAAAAAAATTATTTTTTTGTACATCTAATGAAACATTTTGAAAATATAATTCTTTCCCTAATATCACACTGACAAAACCGAAAATTTTTTTTAAATGTGCGATAAGTGCTGTTGCAAAAAAACAGTTTTCCGGATGATAAACAAATTTAATTCTGCAAAAACTATCAAAAGAATCGGTTTCAAATTTTTAACACTTATTCGGTACCACAAGAGCTACCTATTTACGAGGATTTAAATTTTCAAATACATTTTTACAATAGTTATTGTTAATTGAATATTTAGCTATTTTCGTTGCTAATTAGCAATTATCTAAGCAACAAATTGACATTTTCAAAATCGATTTCGGACAACTGCACCGGTTTTTGCATTACTTACAAGATGATTGCAATAAATTGCTGTTAGAACTATTTATTTAAATCTGGTAAGTAAAAATGTGTTAAAATTTCACTTTTATCACTTTTGTTTATTACTCGAAAACGCCGGCTAACCAGGAGTGGCAAAAGTATAGGTATTATTGCTATTGGTTAATACTTCGCGAAAAACGTATTGGTTTGCTGGATGAGTCAGTGTCCCGAACAAATGCTTATTTCCCTGGACTATAAACAAAATTTTACAGTCGCCAACAAAGAGCGTGAAAACCGGAGGCAGATTCTCTAAAATGTTCAATTCTTATCTCTATAGCAACTGAAACCAAAGGTCGATTAGCTGCAGCTGTATGTACATATTCAAAGTGTATTACGCTGTAATGTCGAATTCACATGTGCACATTCAAAAGCCAGCTAAATTCCGGTGGAGAGTTTTGAGATGTCCTACTAGTGCGCATTGATGTAATAAATAAACAAAATTTAGCGACATGCTCATGTATACGCTCTAGTCGCTACAGTCCTACATGTACAAGCGCTATTAATATCAGCTCACTACGTTTTCTACTCGTGCGCGCGGCAGAGTTTAGCAAAGCAAAACGAGCTTAGATACATAAAATTGTATTTGATCTGCTTACCCAATGATACTATGTACATATATGAAACTCAGAATGAAATAAACTCATTGCACGAGCTTGAACACAAATGTTAAAATTTATTTTGTTCTAATTCTTCCCCTGAGTTCAATTTTTAATATGCTTAGTTGTGGCATCAAGTCATTATACATTATATCCACAACAAGGTACCTTTACTTTCTGTTAGGATATATATAATCATCAATAAAATTCTATCTATTCCCGTACCAAGCTTCAGTTTGAAATTTGTAAAGCGCTGCATAGACAGAAATAAACAAGTTAAACAGATGCTATTTAGATTTTTAAAGGCATCGCTTTGATTTATAAATATAAAGGGAAACTATGTACGTGAATATGTTTTCCTTAATTTTAAAGCTGTTTACCTGAAAATTCTGTTTATAATTTAGGTAAACAAATAAAACGTGTATCGGGAAAGTTAACATGTTATCGAAGGAGGATGGTATGATAAAAAGCCGTGCAGGAGAAGAAATCACTTTTTTTCTTATTTTTTCCTCTCTCTCTCCTTTAGCTCGATATACTTAGTAGGTACAACGAATTTCCAAGTTTTTTTTTACTCATATACATACATATGTATATCCACAAGTAAAATTGCTGAGCTAGCCAGGTGCATTTACGACGATACGAGACAAATGTCTCCGCGTGTTTTAACTCTTCATGAAATCAACCATGGACCAATTACGGAGTGGGATGGTGATCGCTTGCTCGAACTTCTGAATAAGTTTCGAAATTGTTTTGCAATAAGTAAAATCGAATTGGGTCGTGCCGCGTTTTATAAACTAGACATTTCTCTCTTGAATACTAGGCGCAATAGGTGTAGCGTTCCCACCATATACCTAGATATAAATAAGCATTTTCGCAAAGAGCTATAGTCAATGACATCGTGCAAGAACTCTGCTAACATTATAAGTCATCAAATTCTCCATATGCTTCTCCCGCGTTGCTTGTAAAAAATAAAACGGGGAATATCATTAAGTAATTGATGACGCCGCTTAAACAGCGTCATGGTGAAGGATAAGCATCCACTTCCAATCATTGGAGATTTATTATTGTACATAGAAGGAAGCAAGTTCTTCATAGAGCTAGACTTAGCGTCTGGTTATAATCAAATACCCGTTTCGGCAAATAGTTCAAAATATATGGCCTTTACGACACCCGATGGCGAATACGAATTTATGCGAATGCGATGCGGACTGATAAATACTCATGCTGTTTCCAACGCTCTTTCCCAAAAATTGCAAGATTCTGGCTCCTAAACTCCTAAATTTATCAATCGTTCAAGGTTTCTACTGACACGTGATGCTCAAATCTGAAAATACCAGTATCTTATCGTATCATAACCTGTCGGTCAGAGAAATATCGATACAGTATCGTATCGTATCAATTTAGATCGATACTGGGGATATCGGAGTGTCGATGCCGATTTAATATTTTATTCAAAAAATTAGTATACTTAAATAACATAGACATACATACTTCATTCATAACACTTCCTGGCTAAGTCATATATGTTACATATCTCTAATCGTTCCTTTAAAGTAAATTTTCGTCCTTATTATCTGACAGCGTTGTCGTGTTGTCTGGAGTTTCTCAAGGAAGTCACCATGGACCCCTGCTTTTCACTCTTTTTGTCAATGAACCCTTTTCTCAAATTCGTCGAGCGCACACGCCGCACAGTGGGCCAAAACGACTTGGTCGCTATCAAAAATCTGTAACTTTTGTTGTGTTAAAGATATCATAATGAAATTTAGGCTAATTAATTTTGACATTATTATCGCTTAACTGCCAACAAAAAATATTTAATTGGTTTACAGGGTGCCGCTAACTAAATCAAAGACATTTGAAGTACTCCATAAATGAATTATTAATGTTATTTAAAAAGTTTTCACAACATTTTTAATTTATTCTTTAATTATTTTGTCATCTGCATGATCAATATTTAATAAATAAAAAAAGAAATTACAAATTTATGCAAAACAATAAAAATTTTATATTGGTATTTTCGACGAAAAATTTTTTTTTCAATTTTCGCAAATCTTTTCCCATTTTCGTTTTCATTATTTTTAACAATATTTTTCTGTGTATTTGAAAAAAAAAAAAAATTATTTACCACCCCCTCTCCTATAAATCCCCTCCCCCATATTCCCCACCGGGGTGCGGGTAGTCTCATATAATCAGGCATCCATTTATAAACCCAACCCCAAAATATCTTTCACCAATTCCTAACACTTTTCCCACAATAAATAAATTATTTCTTCATTTTCCGTGTCATGGAGCAACATGTCACCTTTATTCACTCTTTTCTTCGAATTTCTTTTCCCACATTCGTTTTTCTAATTTCAATAGCTTTTTGTTTATGCTATTGTACGTATCATTTTACAACCTCTCCCCACTGCACCATACATATGTAACATATATCTTACAAAAATTCGAATAGTCTCACAACTTTCTAATGCATCATTCTTTCATTTATTCCTAATATCCTTTTTTATAATGGCTTATAACTTTTTTTCCTGATATACAATCGTGTGTACTTCTATAGATAATTTAATAATAAAGGTCCAGTTAAAATTTGAAGTCAATCGGATGAAAACTGTTCGAGTTCTACTGCTGGCAGATTTTTAAAAGTGGTTCCGAGAAAAACGCGTTAAAAAAAATATTGAAAGAGTAGCTTCGGACAAATTGGTTTAGAGACATTACAACATTTAAGTACACCTTTCTACAAAGTTTCTTTTGATTCGAGGGATGTTTAGGCATTATTTAAGCCAATAGAAAAAAAAATTGAAAACCCAAAATTAAGCTGGTAATAACCTCTTAAGAAGCTAAGATTTCCGTTACTTTCACCTACCCGCAACTGATGTTTTTAAACACACACACAATTACAATTCTCCCTTATGTCAGGCAATTATAATAAAACAAATTAGGTGTTATAAAAATCAAAGTCAATAATCATCGTACGTATTTACCTGGATGTTATAAAGTACTAAGCACATACTGAATAGGGCGCATATGCAGAGTAAGTCAAAGTCAGTTAAAAATGTCATAAAACGTAATAATATAACTTCTTTAAATACAAATGATGTCGTTAATCCTAAACGTTCATTAGGAAAACTGTAATTTATTTCCCAAACAAACATTATGCAGCCTTAAAAGTCATAAAATGCCTGCATAAATGGGAACATTGTGTGGAAATATGCACGTGAAAGCAAGGTAGACTTTACTTCAAATGCAATTTTTTCCCAAGGCCGCAGGTGGCCGCAGCCAATTTTTGTTTTAAATGATAAAGGAGGGTTTATAGTTTCATTGGTATTAAGGAGAGCGTGGCCATCTGTGGCCATTTTTTTAAAAGTCAAAAAGAAATAAAAATTTGAACGAAAAATCGCCCTTTTCAACTAAAATGCTATTATTAAAAAAACTGTTTGACTTTTATCATAAGTTATTGGCCTAATAACACCTCCTCCTATGTAGTAAGTGATTTCATTAACAACAATTCAACCTCCCCATACAAACATTTTCACAATATAACTTTGAAATCAAAGAAAACTCGAACATTTTGTAAGGAAAATGAGCTGTTCAGAATTTTCTCTGACTTTAGCCATTCCAAACACATAGAGGGGGGGCTATCGAATGGCATTAAAATTTTTAAAATCTATGACATGACGACAATCGATTTGGCCCACCTAAAATTCGTTTTGGCCCACTGTGCGCCGATGACTTGAAAATTTTTAAAACTATCGATTATTTGAATGATGCCTTTTGTTTGCAAGATGAATTAAACACGTTCGCGTTATAGTGCTCGAAGAATCATATCTTTTTTAATATTAGTAGGTGTAATTTTATTTCATTCAGTAAGTGTTCTTCTGTTATTGAGCACCCTTACCTACAAATTCCATGATAGGCATATATCTCGTCTAAAATGCGTTACCGATCTTGGCGTTATTATTGATTATAAATTTAATTTCGATAAACATATTAACAGAATTATTAATCATGCCAACTCTACCCTCGACTTTATAAAGCGTTGGTCTAAGGATCTCTTTGATCTTTATATACTAAAAATTTTGTACTGCGCGTTCGTCCTATATTAGAGTACGCAGTGTTAGTATAGATGCCGCATTATGACGTACACATAAGCCGTATTGAGTCATTACATTTTCCTCCGTGATTTACCGTGGAGTGATCCTTTAAATCTTCCCCCTTATGAAGACTGATTGAAACTCTTAAGGGGGTAGTCCGTCATGTCCGAGCTTAAATTTTGAAGGTTTTTAAGTTTTTTTTTTTTGTGGAAAATGAAATACAATCTTCTTATGATAATTATATGTTATTAATAAACTATTGAACAATACAAAAACATTTCTTTTAAATAAAAAAAGAAATATTTTAAGGTCATTTTGGTGAGGCGAAGTAAGTCTCTTCAAAAAAAAGTAGGTGGCTCGCCCCCCTGATTGCTCCTTTTGTAATCATCCGAAATCAAAATTCCAAAATGATTATTATTCAGTAGGGTTGTCATTCTGGCCCGTAGCAGATTTAAAAGAATTAAGTGAAAAATAGCAAAATGGCGGCATTGTAAAAAAAAATTATAAAAATCGACGGTTTCTTTCGGTTTAAAATCGATATAAAACAGAATGAAATGGATAAAAACATCTAATTCTGGTACCCGCCAGAACCATTCATGTATATAATAATATGTGAAAATTTCAGACCAATCGGTCCAATAGTTTTTCTTTAATCATCCGTGCCGACGAAAAAAATGTAGTTTCGAGAAAAACGCGTTTATGCTAAAGTTTAGAGAAAAAATTTTCATATATGCAGATGTAGGCTGCGCTCTCCCCTGTTATATGTTGTAACTTTAAAATGACGTAGTGTATCGGTCTAAAATTTTTACAGTATATTCTCAACTTATTTAACTTTGAGAAGATGCAAAAAAAAAAAGATTTTTTGAAGATCGAACATGAGACTACCTCCTTAAGGAGGCTGGATCGAAAACTAAAATCACGGGAGAATTAAATCAAATTTCGCTAGATGATAGTTTAGCATCATATAAATCAATCACAAAAAAAAATTTCAAGTCACCGACAAAATAGAAGAGCAAAATCAAGCTAAAATTTATTAAGGGGTTATTACCAGCTTAATTTTTTTTTTAAATAAATTTTATAAGTATGATATTGCATTTGATTAAGTACTTCTTGAACTACAAAAAAATATTGTTTCATTGAAAAATATTCCAAAATGGCGGCTATACAGTAGGTCGCGTAAACTACCATTTAAAAAAGGTGCTTCTACGGCCGGCAGTAGAAGTCTCGTCCAAAGTAACTTAAAAAAACCAAAAATTTTCTCATTATCTACATGATTTTTGCTACCGAAGTACACATGATTATATTTTTAGAATTTTTTTTCGCGAAATGGCAGTTGTTTGAAAAAGCCGTTTTTTTCGTCGAAAAAACACGAACTAAATGACATAACTTTTTTTGCTGATACAAAATCGCTATAATAGTGTGTACTTCGTTAGATAATTTAATAGTAAAGGTCCAGTTAAAATTTAAAGTCAATCGGATGGAAACTGTTCGAGTTCTACTGCCGGCCAATTTTTAAAACGTGCTTCAGAGAAAAACGCGTAAAAAAAATTGAAAAAGTAGCTTCGGAAAAATTGGTTTAGAGGCATTTTAACATTTCAATACACCTTTCTACAAAGTATGTTTTGATTCGAGGGATGTTTAGGCATTATTTAAGTCAATAGAAAAAAAATGGAAAAACAAATTAAGCTGGTAATAACCTCTTAATAAATTTTAGTTTGATTTTTCTCTTCTATTTTGTCAGTGACTTGAAATTTTTTTTTGTGATTGATTTATATGATGCTAAACTATCATCTAGCGAAATTTGATTTAATTCTTCCGTGATTTTAGTTTTCGATCTAGCCTCCTTAAGCCTGACGCCGCTATCCAAGCGTAGAGAAGTGACTAGTGTTATATTTTTGCATGAAATCATTACTGGCGATATGGACTCTACTCTCTTGGCCCTCATTAATTTTAATTCCCGACCTCGTGTGACAAGAGGGCAAACATTTCTTCATCCTTCCGGTCATAAAAGAAATTATGGTTCTTTCGAACCAGTCTCAGCCATCAGTAAGCATTATATTGACTACTTTAATGTACATACTCGATTTCAATTGTGATAAAATTTCTTTGTAAAAACGTCTTCTTGAGTGCTTATTTAGATTTATATATTATATTAGTTTGATTGCTGTTTTTAGCTATTTCCTAATGTGTTTATTTTCTTATTTATGTAAGCTATTTCTATTTCCTTATTTTTGTAATATCAGATGGTACAATGTACTTGTTGATAATAAAAATAAATAAAAAACCCTGTGTAAAATGACTTTGTGTGATGACACAAATTTTTTGTAACCCTTCCTCCCACGAGTAGTTTTTTCTGCGGGCTAGGGATGTGCCCATGGGGTGTGTAATACGGTAATGCGGAAACCGTCTACATTCCATGTCCATAATCCATCGAACGCATACATTATTTAGAGCAAAGTGGGTTGAAATTAGGTTAAGTAATAGTACCCTGCAATTGCATTATTCAATTAGGGCAATACTGCAAATCGCAGGGAAATCTTTTATTTATGAACCCAATCATTGTTTGTAGCTAAAAGAGATGTTTTGCTGACTATTAGCTTGATATGTAGTCTTCCTTATTTACTGAATATTTTAGGATCATTTCTAACGAAATATGTACATATGTATGTACTAGCAGATCCGTCCAGGCCTTGACCGGGTTTTTCAAACTTGCACATTAAAACTCTTGCAAAACTAATGAAAAAATTTCATGGTCGAAAACGGATTTTCCTTTTTCTGCGGGCACCCAAATAATCCTGGAATAAATTGTGCTCGAAATCATAAACAACAAAATACTCTACCATCCAGTAACGGCCCCATCGAAATCGCTTCAACCATTCCCAAGATTAGCCTCGACAAATAGACAAATTATGTTCACAGGTTTGTGTAGACCTTGGTATAGTGTAAGTAAATATATGAGCTTAGAAAAAGGCAGGCCTGTGCGAATCCAAGTCTTTATCTTCGTCTTTGTCTCGTTATGACAGTTAATCTCGTCAGCAAACAAGCTAAGCTATGTTATTATTTGTAATTTGAATTGACTTTTGTAAATAAATAAATTTTTAAATTACCCTTACTGCCAGGCAACTTTGTTGTTAAAAGTGTTCCCTTTAAAAAGTTGCTACCACGTAGCTCATTAATTTAAGTACTTTGCCAACTTCACGAGAATCTACCTGGCGTAGTCAACCCAAAACTTGACTCGCTCATCAAGCTAAGTCAGCCTTAACTATTATACATACTGCCTAGCTAAGCTCACTGACATAGACATGAATTCGAACAGAACTTAGCTTGGTGTGATGTCATGAACTGGCGCAAGAAGACGAAGACAATGACGAAGAGTTGGATTCGGACCAAATATCATGAAAATTAATTTACGTTAGGCAACATAGGTCGCCATATTGATGTTCGAAATTACGATAGCCGACTTAAAATCAGCGCGAGCGTCTCCGAAAGACCCCTATATGTTCAACAATATACCGTTAAAGTGGAATCGCCATATTAGATCCGCCATCTTGAATTTCCAATTATCGATAACAGATTCAAGATCAGCGAACCCAAAACTTTCTATATGTTTATTCATTAACAGGGAAATCCATTCATTATCTGCGTGTTATTTTATCACTTCGCATGCGCAAAGCCCGTCTACAACCGCGTGTAGCGATTAAGACTCTAAGGTCTTAAGCTACATAAAAATATTGCATGCATAACTTATGGTTTTCCAGAAACAGGCGATAATAGACAGGTAATTTTCGTAACGCGAACTTTCTGAACATGTAGGCCTGAGACATGAGACGTTGTCACGTCAATAAATATTTCTCCAATATATGTAGATATTAATACTCCCTTTTATCTTCTTGGGGTTTCAATTTCTAGAGTGTTTGTACCAAGTTTCAAGTAAATCGGATAAAAAAAATATTTTTCTCCATCTTATACCTATTACCTTTCAATATTCATATTAGGTCTGTTGGCATAATTTTCTAGTAAAAACTTACAATTGAGAAAAGAGAGAAAGTGAGAGAGAAACTCCTCTCAGCAAGTATCAAAGTACGCGAACAGCATCGAGTAAATTCCTTCGTTTTCCATTGTCAAATTTCTATCAATTGACCACTTAACGTAAAAGGGTTTTTTGAAGTACATAGGAGAGACCAATCAACGTTAAATTGACCTGATTTTATGGGTTCAAAGGTATTTGGTGAACATTCCACCACAATAGCTTTTTGACATTCTTGTTGAAAAGCACTTTCCATTTTAAATCAAAGGAAAATATAATCTGAAAATATCAGCTGTTACACTTAGGCAGTTTTCTTTTTCTCACACGGCGAAAACTTGCGAAAACTTTTTTCGCAAGGAAAATGTGACCTATGAAAATGCTCTCCCAATCCGTGAGTTCGTGAGAGCGCTCTGGTAAAAACTTGCGAAAGTTTTCGTATGCGTTTCAAATTTTCTTCGGCATGGAACTTCTTTATGTTTAGTTTTTCTAGGATCTAGGATAATACATTAATACATATCAGTGCATTATGCGTTGTCATTGGCAAGGAAGGTAGAATCATGATTTCATAACATAGAAGCGACGCACATAAATACAAAGTATCACTTTTAAAACTCCATAGTAAAAAAATGCTGCATTTTGTATCTCACACTGCACATGCTGTACGTGAGAAATTTTTGCCGACTATGGCTCTCCCTCAGGTGACCTTCTCCTAACTGGGGTAAAAAAAACATCGATTTTTTTTTTTTAGGAATAATGTTCCTTAATCATGTCCTAAAATTTTAGGAAAAAAAAAATTTGGTTTTCGAGTTATATGCTATATATTTTGAGAGAAAAAACGGTGACGCAGCTGTCGCCCGAGCACGCTGTTTGGGACGCCGCCGCCGGCCGCCGGAAGCAATTCAATGCAGTTATATTTTACGTGGCCACTTGAACCTATCGATAGTTTTGCTCTAGAAATTTCGAGAAAATGCCAAAAACTCAAAAGAATTTTACATCAAAAACTCCAAAAAAAAATTCCGTGGAAACCGGCACGAGACACTTTCAGCCGGTGAAGTCGATCTAAACTCAAACGCATTTTTCTGGACTTCATTTTTTTCAATCGTAATTCCACGATATCTCTTGAACCGCTCCACCGATTTCCATAAACCTTAGTTCATTTTGTTCAGAATTCAATTGTGCACAAATTTGACTAGGATATAAGACAAAAACCAAGTAGTTTTTTTTTTACAGCACTTTATGTAAAACAATTTTCGAAAAATTCTCGATTTTTGACTTCAAATGGCTGCCATTTTTTTTCTAAGCGACCGATTGGTTAGATCCTAGTTAGATCTATAGATTTTTATGTCTAAATGAAGTTGTTTTTTGATTTTTTATTTTAAATGATGAATGAGCCGCAATCACGGAATTACGGAAAAAGGCCGATTTTTTTGGCGCCCTCTAGCGGCGACGGGTGATCGAAAAATAAAAAAATAAAAAATAAAAATTCTAGTTTTTGTTAAAGACTTCCAAACAAAAAAATATTCAAGGTCATATGTTGTTTTGTTTTCTTGTGAAAAAATACCAAACTTTTGCTTTTTTTTTAATTCAGTTAGGAGAAGGACACCTTAATTTCTTACAGGAGTAGAATGGTACTCGCCGTTTCTGTTTTAGCTAATGGGAAATTTTTCTGGATTTAGTTCCAGACATTGCATGCGCGCTAGGGATTTGTAGGCGTATAGAGAGTGTCCCTTCTTGTTTGCAGATATTTCTTTGCCACTGATCACGTCTGTATGTGTCGCATTTTCAGTGCGAAACAGCTTATAGATATTTCTTGCTTATAAGAAACCAAACCATCTAGAGTGACACTATGTGAAAACACTTTCCTGTAACTGTTACAGATTGCGAGTAAAATCCAATGTTTCTCCGAATTTCATTCTCCCGCCGCGCCGCCGTAAGCGGTAATGTTAATGTTTTGATGTGTCAAATGCCCACTTATGCGCACATAAAAGGGCGGTTCACGGTTTGTTTCAACTGAACAGAAATCACTTGGGATGAGGCATATCACTGGCGACACACATGCAGACCTTCGGCCAAAGGCGGCTACAAACAACCGATATGCAGGGCCCAATATGAAGGGTAAGAAATTGTGTGTGCTCGCCACATTGACACAACTTAACAGATGCAATCGAGCGCGGTTGGGCGGTTGAGTAGTTGCCGAGTCCAACCGCCCTAGGTAAGGAGAGCAGACGACCCGATCTGTAGGGTTCTTACAAGTCGGGTCGGGCCCTACAGATTAGATCGTCTGTAGCCGCCTTGAATGTGTAGCATAGCATATTCAGTGCGCGGAAGCTTGCTTGCGGAATGCGGAACAAATTGTAAATCTCCGCTAATTTGGGAAAAATGTGTTGATATTTTTTGCTTTTGAGGATTCAAACCTTTTAGGTGTGCATTCGGTAGAAATCTAACTAAAAACGTAAATCAATGACAACGCTTATTGTATGAAACCTCATAGCCGACTAGCACATAAAAAATCATACAGCATATTTAAATTATGCTCCGAGAAATGAAGAGCATGTTTATTTACCTTAATATTATGACTTCCTCCTAAGTCTCCTTAAGACGATACTAAATATCCCAAAACATCATCTGCCTTCAACTTTAAAACGAACCTGTTTTGTGTTATGAAATTTAGGTAATTGAATGTGGTGAGAGATTGCGGTTTTATCTGTGGCGTAAATTTTACTTTAGGAATTCATAACTTATTTTAATTTTAAATGTACACAAACTACCTGAGTACTTGAGACTTTACAATTGGTGTGTGCAACCGGATATTTCCTAGGATTTGTAAAAGGAAAAAAATTGTTTCAGCCCACTTGATCCACTAAAAACTTGTCCTTCAGATAATTAAACGAGCAAGGGGTAAATATAACATACATATACATATATATTTGTAGATCTAATTCAGCTGCCAAGATTGTATGATCTAAGCAGCTTAATGAATCCAAGAGAAGAGTTCGCACGGTCAAGTGGAACTTAAAAGACAACGTTGAGCCCATAATACAGCCAATGTCAGAAAATTTTTCGCTATGAGACAACCCAGCTCCATCGATCATATAGTCACATGGGAGATGAGGGAAGTGTTTTTCTGCTGAATGTGATGATCGAACATTTGTTTAAGTTCAAGTACGTATGATGTTTTGAACACCAATGTGAGAATATGTTAAGATCCGATTGAAGAGCTCAAAAATCATGCTCGTTAACAATCGATTTAAATTTATTTACATCATCCGCAGAAGCAAGGATATTAGAATTTTTCACTAGTGGAAAGAGATCGCTAATAAATAGGGTAAAGAGTAGGGGACCAAGGAAAGAAGAGAAATGCGAAGAACGGCCAGAGAGGTAGGGTAGATTTTTACTTGCTTAATAACATGAAGCTGCTTGGCCATTTAAATAGCAATAACTTTTTATTTTAGACGAGTAATGTGAAGTGTGATATTTAAAATATTAACTAAATAGAAAAGTTTCTAAAGCAATGGCACGTCTTGATTGGTATAAAAATTGTGCACTTCAAACTGTTAAAATCGTGCAATAGAATTTTGATAGAGCCATATTTTTCTGCAAAAAATGCAGCTGCGAATAAAAATTTCAACAATGTTTTCGATGGCACAACTACTAGAGAATATCTTGCAAAAAACAAAACGGAAAAATATTATCTTTTGTACAAATGGTATGCAAACGAAAGCATCTACACACAACACGCATAGCTGATTTACCTTCTGTGCGTGTGTCCATTCTACAATAACGCTATAGCCATTTTATTTGGAGATCATAATGTAGACCCTAAAGATCTACATAAACTTTTGCGCTTCCTAGCATGAGCTTTGTTAGACGGACTGATCGTTTATCGACTTATGCAGGGCATCGAGATTAATTCAGATGGCAGATTCTCACCTCGAGGCATGTACATTTTGGACCTGAAGTCTAAGCGCTGGGTATGTATGCCCACCTCGTTACAATCTACATCCGCATCTAAGCAACCACGCAAAGACTTCTAAAAGTAACTTATAAGTTTTCTAACAGTAAGAAGATGAAAAATCTATTGCTGAAAATAGTACCAGTTCTTTCGATCTTGTTTTAAGGTTTACCGCACGTCACAACAATGTACAGAAGGGCTCCTGCAAGAAATCTTCTACTCGGTCATGAGAATTCTGCAATGGACTTTATACGAACAAAAAACAATGAGTTTCATCCTTCAGCAAGAAATGTTATGCTTATATTTGATGCAGTTTGTATTCGTAATAAAGAACTAAGATACAATGCAGTTTTGGATTTAATTGATGGCGTGGAAGATCTTGGTTGGGAATTTTGGGAATCAGGTTTGTGTTTTTATGATTAGGTGGCTGACAAATAATTGGAAAATCTCCCTTAATTATTTTGTTTCTGGCAGTGCAATCAAAGGTCCCCAACGTAAAAAAATTTTGCATATAAATATAAACCTTCTGAAAGATTTGCGCCTAAATCTTCGAGGTGTTGTGTGTGACGAAGGTCCGAACAATTGGAATTGTATATCTAAATTCAATGTAGATGTTGAAAAACCATACGATTTCATAAATGGCAGCAAAAATGTACCTTTTATAGCTTTCCTAATCTACCTAAATCAATTAGAAATACTTTATCGAAAGCCGATTGAAAAACGTCAGATGGAGTCATAAAAGAGCGAGAGGGAGATGCAACAAAAACAGAAAACTATCAGAATTTGTACGTAATTGACTGAGGCACACATAAGTTTAAATTCTTTTAATAAAATACGTGTGTGTGAAGCTTACCACAGCAGGTGGTTGCCAGTGGTTGCTGGCATTCGTAAAGCCTGTGAATTTCAGCAATTTAGAAGAAACTCAATACGTGGAGTGTATGTAAAAAAATTGTTTTGGAAGTTTGGGTCGACTTGATTAAATTCTCGATAAGGTGTATCGAGTAGTTTTCATACATCTTAAGCCACCGCCACATATTTTGAAGACAGCTCCAGAAGCCAACATTTTTTTATGTTAAAATTTCTTAGAGCATTCTTAAAATGTGTATAGGCGCCGACAAATTAACATTGCATTGCATTTTCGCACAAATAACACACCATATGCTCTTCGAAATATTTTATTGAGAGGAATCAATTATAAACCGTGTGAGGTGTGGCACAATAAAAAGAGAAGCCATAATCAGAGTGAGAAACAATTTATATTAAAAATAGTAAATAAACATAAACATATTATTTCAAATTCAGAAATAGAATTGAGAAGACAAATCAGGAGTAAATTAGCAAAATAATACATATGGGGTCCCGATTTGGTATAAATGTGCTAAAACTCTAAAAAGAATCCAAATTGCCCAGAATAAGCTGATTAAGATTATTCTTAATCTACCGTGGCACTTTTTAACGAAGAAAAGATAAAAGTTGACAAAATGGCCAAACAATTTTATACTAATTGTGAATATAGCACCAATCCCTGATTCGGCAACTTGCCTAGAATAGAATGTAACAATAGGATAGGTAGTATATGTTAGGTTAGTTATTATAGAGTAGTAGTAAGACAAGAACAACAAATAAAAATCATGAGGTTTTTTACATAAATAAATTTTCCCTCCCCACTAAGAAATCATGCAAACAGACTATTGAAGTATACTCCAAGAATTTCTAAGATGTAGAGAAAAATGTGTTAAATAACTGAACTCTTCAATTATAATAGGTACGCTGTAAAATGAATGAATGTTCTGATATCCCAAATAAATAAATAAAAAAAAATTAACCAAATAATAATAATAAAGTAACTAAACATAAAATGTAACAGGCGGACTGAAAAGTTCGTAGGCTAGCATAGAAAAAATTATTTTTTTGATAGAATTTGATTTTATTATTCAATATAGTTCCCTTGGAGGGCGATACAACGATTATAGCGGTCATACAATTTTTCGATACTATTTTTATAATACGATTTGTCTTTAGCCTCAAAATAGGCTTCAGTTTCGGCGATTACCTCTTCATCGGCGCGAAATTTCTGTGGAATTGGATCCGGTGTGAAATAATGGAGCTATGTTTCATCCATCGTCACATATCGACGCAAAAATTTGGATTTATTACGATTGAACAGCTCCAAACACTGCTTAGAATCATCGATGCGTTGTTGTTTTTGGTCGATTTTGAGCTCCATCGCGGCACCCACTTTGTACAGAGCTTTCGCATATCCAAATATTCATTTACGATATGACCAACACGTTCCTTTGATATCTTTAGGGTCTCAGCTATCTCAATCAACTTCACTTTACCGTTATCAAAAATTATTTTGTGGACTTTTTTGATGTTTTCGTCGGTAATAGCCTCTTTGGGGCGTCCACTGCGTGCATCGTCCTCGGTGCTCATTTCGCCTCGTTTAAATTTGGCAAACCACGGTGCAAAGTCCAAATAATGTTTATCAAGCCAAGCCTTGGTTTCAACAGTATTTTTTTTCGCCAAAAAGCAATGCTTTATTAACCCACGAAATTCCTTTTCATCCATTTTTTCAAAGTAACGAAAGTTCTTTCACTAAAAATGCTATAACTCAGATACTAATAATACAATAGCTGTCAAATTTATACACACGTCTTTTAAAGGTTAGGGCTAACTAAAAATCATATGGATTTGATACTAGTAGAGCCATTTATGGGTCAGCCTACGAACTTTTCAGCCCGCCTGTTAGTTCGCGTGAGAATTTGTTTTTGTGATATTATTTGAAACAGTCGACCTACCTTACAAAATATTTCAAAAGTTCGGGTATACAGAGCTTAAAAAGGTAGAGGCATTTTTATGACCGCCACTGCCTGGCTTGTCTTGCCTCAACAGAATATCATATAAAAAACTATACCAGCGACAGTTCTCTCTTCTGTACGCACGTCGCACACACAGGGGCGTATTTATGTTGGTGTGGATTTCATTAGCTGCAGTTCAAGGCGGCAATATTTTGGGGGCGGCTAAAATGGGAAAAATTATCAAATCCATTAAAACAGCAACACTCACAGCGCGACAACAGTATGCGGAAAAACAAAGGCGAGATGGGAGACAAAGGCGAGATGGGAGACAAAGGAGATAATGATTGTATTAAGCGTTTTTCTTTTTTTGATCTATAATAATAATATTTTATTTCGGTACTTGTACAGTAGATTAACAATCTTTAAGTTGTACATTATTGTAATAAAAGAAGAAGAAAATCACCTTACTATAAAAAAAAACAAGCAATGGAACCAAGCATGCCACCAGAATTTCAGTTGCTATTATAATTATGTTGAACCATGTCACTCTCGGTATGCGCGGTATGAACTCACGGACAGTGTGAGCCAGTCTGCGCAATTAAAGGCAGACCATTCCACAGTCTGATCGCCTGGACGAGAAATAAAAACTCCATAACTGATCTACTAAAATGAGGAATCAATAATTCGCGTTTCCGCTTGGAATTGGAGTATTGAAGTTATTCCCTCAAATATTTAGGCTTATCGCTCTTCAAAACCTTGAAGAGGAATACGAGCGACCTACGACTTAGATAAGTACTTAAGGAGCAGCGCAGCATCTGCATTCTGTACAACGAGATATGGCCATATGTAGGTAGTCCAAAGATGAATCGCAGGCAGTCATTAAGAGAGACCTCGTGTTTACTATCTATAGCTGCTATCCAACCTTGGGTAAACCACGGTAGGTACCATAGGTGAAGTATGGCATTAACAAGATTTTCATCAGTTTCATGCGAAGCTTTGTTGGCAGAATACTGGTCGAAAGGCAGAGCCTGCTTAAACTTTTCGTATGACATCACTAATAGAGTAACCTCACGTCAAACGAGTACCCACAATGACACCCGAGGTCAGTAATTTTATCATGGGCAGACAAAATATTACATGGTCATATGGAGGGTATAGTCCTGTCATCTACGTCGGTATTGAAAAACCCTATTGATTGTGATTTATTTAGATTAGGCAGCAATATCCCAGCAGGAAATTTACACATGACGGCATCGAGGAAGTCATCAATAAAAGGGCATGTATACTCATTCCAACATCGATGACATTTCTCACGGCGATGTCATTGGAAAGTCATGCATGCCTTTCTGCATGACCACGGAATGTATGGGGTCATCACAAAAATACAAAAAGAAGAAGATTTGGATTACTGAGAAGCGCATGAAACAACAAAACCCCAATAAAACTTCAGCTCACTTGAAACAAACAAACTCCTATGCCTTCCTGTAAGCATGGCTATGTCCTCAGAATTGGCATACATACCTTAGTCATGCACGAAATCATCGATGTACAATTTCACGCAATCTCCAATTTCCTGCTGGGATATTCAGCAGAGACCATTCATGTATCTTTTTTAGGTCGTAGTTAATACGATCGATACAATCTTCAATAAGCCCAATGGGTCTACTCAAGTCAATGAATAGACTAAAGTATAACGGACCCAAAACAGACACTGTATTGTAGTACACTGTACAAAATGGGAAGAGGGTTTGGCAATTCATTATCAACTTTAACTTATTGATGACGGTTGGTAAGAAAGTCGCTAATAAAGTTAACGGCAGTTGGACTGAATTTAAAGTTCGCTGAAAGTTTGTTCAGCAGGAGTTTGTGATCTACGTTTTCGAAAGCTTTCGGAAAATCTAAGAATACTAGCACAGTATATTTGTCATCATTCATTGCAGCTCTTACATCGTCAGTCACCTTTAAAACAGCAATTTCACAACTGCGAGACGGACGAAAGCCCGACTGTCCCTAGTCAGCAACTTAATACGCTCGACGTATGTCAAAATCTGCACTTTGCATAAAAAGTATAGGATGCTGACAGGATGAAAGTCATACAATTCTTCGAGAAGGGACTTTTTGGGGATAGGTGTCACTACTGCCCTTTTCCAGGCACTAGGAAAAGTCGCCGACATTAGGGAAGTATTGATGATGTATATTGTAGAGAATATAGCTAGCGATAAAAGGAAGGAGATGCTTTGAGGGCATCTTGATGAAGCGAGGCGGCAGTAGATCGGGGTCGATTGCGTCCGATTTCATGGAGAATAATGCAGTTGGCAGTTCCAAACCGGAAACTGCCACGGAAATAAAATCATTGTCGCTGTAAGATGCTGCTGAAGAATCGACTAGGGTTGATATGCTGTTGAGAAATTCTATTCTTATTACTCAAAGTTGTGCAGAAGAGATTGAGGTCATTCGGATTAAAATTACAGCGGGGAGCATCCGTGCCGTGGACAGCCACCTGCCGCAGGTTACGCAACAAGACTTTGGAGTTTGAGTTACAGGTTCGAATAAAATTTGTTGTATAAAAATGTCTTTTCACATTTCAGCGGTAGTAAGTTTGTTACGTGTCACCTTATAGTCAGAGAGAGCTTCAGTAGTTTTAATATGCTTGTAGCATTAATATTATAGTAATCCCGGTATGTGTAGCTCTTCCCAGTTGTTGCGCGGGCTAAAGAAAGATCATAACTAAAAAGGAGAAGATTATGGTCCAATGTGCTAATTTGAGTCAGTCTATGAACTTTTTCTGGATCTAATACAAAAAGTAAGTCAAGCAGGGAAGGATTATTAGCATTAAAATAAGTAGGTTCAGAATTTAGGGAACTTAGATGTTGCGAATGGAATGAGTGTAAATCTTGATGAGCGCATGCGTCCTGTTGCAGCACATTGACATTAAAATCACCTCCTACTATTACATTGACATTTTGTTATTTCTGTGTGATGTTTGGCAAGAATAGTTTCAGCTCATCTGCAACGTAGCAGCTAAAGGCACTTTGGGGGCGAATGTCCAGTGAGTGAGTGCACACGGCAAGCGGTTGCTCTGCTTAAGGGTGGTAAGGTACTTAAACTTTATTTTTTTTATATTTGTAAATGAATGCATAATATTTCAAGAATATTGTGTCAGAATTTCAAGTCGATCGGATCAAAATTGACGAAGTTATGAGTATTTGAACGTCCGTTGCTCCAGGCCTTCGTCTGTACCTGCTCGACAGCTGTGTAGCGCGCTTACCGTGCGCTATTGCATTTATAATCCCAAAATTTATTTTCAGGTAGCGTTGTGTACCTATATTCGAGGCATGGTATATAATCAGCTAATCGCTGTATGCCGTGTTGAGCAGTACCAAGAGACGCTAAAAGTTTGACTCTGTTTTAGTGTGCAAAACTGTAAAGCGTTTTTCTGAAACTTGTTGTTTTTTAAGTCCGTGTACATCATAACTCAAAATCTACTGGACCAATCGTTTTGAAATTTTGCACAGTACTTCTTCACATAATTCACCAAGTAACAGTGGGAGCTTTTTTGTTGTTTTTAATAATTATTAATTTTACAATAGGAAATTAGCCGAAAAACTTTTTAGCGAAAATCGGTTTTTTGGCTTCCAAGTGCTACGAAAAATAAATAAAACGAAAAAAAAATCCTCCCGGGGTTACCTCGAGAAACATCTTCAACAAATGCATTTTAATTTTTTTGTTTCATATGATTCTGTTGCGAGTTATGATGTACACCGCAATAGGTACAACTAATTTTCGAGGCGCTTCCGGAGATTCACCGTCACTCGCTCAATTTTTAATATTTTCAATGAAAATTCAGGAAAATGGAAATTATGGAAAATGACTGAATAAACTAACACTATCTGTATCGCAAGAAAAAATTCTTGAAAACCTTTTTTCACCGAATTAACCTTACCCCATAAATCAATTCCTCATCCGATTTACTCGGTCAGTGGCGGTTAAAATTAAATTATTATTATTATTAAATATTAACATTGACATCCCCTGTTATCGGTTTTATCTGACTCTGGGATTTACCCATTTTAACGGGATGTGAAAAATCTACGTATTATTCCATTAAGCTGCCTATGAGCTGGATTTGACTCTGCACTGTGATACAACTCCTAAGCTGTGATCTAGTTTGTGACTTTTATTGTGCACATGTTGTATTTTCGACTACTGTTTTGTGACTATTACCCGTGATGCTTAATTTTTATTAATTACACTACATATTATTTTGGTGCTCGGCTAGTGCAGTAGTTCTCTTTGCTAACATACCGTGCAAAACAACAGATCTAGCTAACCACACTGAAAGGAGACGGCACTAGTAGCTTAGTAACCTGGTTTTATCACACCTAGGTATATAAATGCTTTTTACTTTTGGTGAACTTACAGGAGATTTTGAACTATAAGTGTTACCGTACTTTAATTGCTTCATTTCTTCGTGACTCTTTGAAGTTAATCAAACATTTATGAGCATCTTCACGATCATTTTATTTTTTACGATCGTCCTATTATCATGGCTCTGTGCAAAATTTGTAACACTGCTGCTACCGCTGACGCCATTGCGTGTGATCGGTATTTCACTCCCGCTGCGTAAAACGTAGTACGTAATATCTAAATATTACGACTTGTAATGAGTGCCTTGAAGCTAAACCACAGTCTTTAGTGAGCATAATTGCCGAAAATCACTCACTTACTCTTGAGAAATTTCACCAATTTTCAACCAACATCGGAAACTGACATATTCTGTCGGAGGACATCAATGCAACGAACTTTAAACTTGATAATTTGACCAACATAATGGGTACGGTGAACTCAAATGTGACTTTGTTGCTGGATAAGTCACATCAGATGTTCTCAAACATTTTTCTGGTCTCTTCCTCTTTGGATGACTTGCAATTATCGGTTTTAAATTGGATTAGGGTTTTGAAAGAGCGTGACTAAAGCTGTGATGTCTTTCTACGACACTTTGTCTTTATGTATCTGATAATTCTTTTAACAATCAGCCACGGCTTAATGGTACGATTAAACATCTAAAAAATTTTAAAAGCAAGAGCAGGTGTTTTTATCTTCAACGTGCGATGCTGTTTTCCAGTCGTACTCTGAACCTCGTGATCGATTTCTTAGCGCTGTTAACTCTTCATATGATGCTTGCATTGCTAATATACCTACAGTCATTGTTGCATGATCCCCGAGATGATTCCGGAGATTCATCAATTCTGACGGTTATCCTTCACTTCTTCCTTATGGCTCTTTCTAAAGTGGTGGCCCTAGGATTCGATGTCAGTTCAACGTCATCAAGTCAGGTTTTTGACATAACCTCAAAAAACCTCAGCGAAAACGAGAAAAAAAAATAAAAAATTTTCAACCTGGGAATCAGACCATGTCTTTTGTATGTTTTCGGGATCGCTGAAACCGAATCCGATGTCGATTTAACCCCAACACGTCAGGTTTCAGCGACCCCGAAAACATATGAAACATAGTCCCCGATCCCCGGGGCCGAAAATTTTTTTTTCTGTGTGGCTGTGGAATGGATCACAATTCAACTAAGGGAGGCGTTAATTCCGTAGACCAAATGTGCGAAACTTACAACGTTGCAAGGGATACTAACAGGCCCACGGTAGTTTTTTACAGTCTACTGAATGTGTTTTAAAATCCATATACATATGTACATATGCATATAAAAATGAATCATGGTTTTGTGTGTAATCGATGTTAAAAAACTTGGCTGTATGAAAAGACTTATTGACACTTATTTATAGTAAAAAGAGTATTAGGAATAGGCGTGATGTTGGGCAGTATTGTGTACCCCCGACCCCCACACACATACAGGAGAGAGAGTGCAGAAGGAAGGTTGTGTAAAATCTATAAATAAATAAAAATTTAATAGCATCCCCGGCATGCATGTGTATAAATTTGTATACCATATATGTTCATAACAATCCAAATAAAAAAATTAACCGCAGACAATATTGGAAACTTATCCTATGATTTTATAAACGCACGTAATAGGAGACGGGCTGTAAGTTTGTGTTTGCCAAGAATAATGAGACGAGACAAAGACTTGCTCAAGTACATGAATTAGATTTTTTTTTTTTTTTTTTTTTTTTATTGATGGGGAATCACAATAGATCCTAGCGGTCGCGGTGAACGGAAGGCCTAACAAGCCTGAACGCCCCCCTTTCTACCTAACCTAACCTAACATGAATTAGATAGTTCAGGGTTATCAGCATCGGCAAGTAATGAAATAGGTCCTTGTCATTTTAAAATTTTTTTTTTGGAACATGAAATTATGATATGCTGTGCCAGCTATCCTGAGCTGAGTAAGAGAAACTCATTTTTTGTCAGAGGTTGTAACAAAAGATTGTTACTAATTAATTTAAGCAAATATTTTCTAAAACTGGTTTATTTCTTTCAACACAATATAACACATATTAATTTTACCATGGCTTTCATAAAAAATCCATAAAAAAATAGGATCTAGAACTTTCGGCCCCAACACCGAGCGCGGATATACGTGTTATTCCATTTGGCGCGGGCATAGGATGGTTAATCAGCCTGTAACTGCCAGATTGCTACTAAATTACTTTAGATTCTTATGAAGGTTTGTACAAAAGTGTTTTGACGTGTACCAAAATTTGCCGTAGAAGGGTTTTCAAGATCGAGGATTTCAATTATATTAAGTAAGTGTCCATTTTCGAAAATACAGATGGCGGATCCGGATTACTGGAGCTAATACTAAAAAAATTAAATTAAATTTAAAATATAATTTAACCGCCCTCAAAAGTGCGGCACTCTAAAAATGAAATAATTTAAATTTATATTCCTACCCTATAAAATTCTATCCTAGATATTTAATGTCGACGCGACTCGGCTGATAGTATTCACATTACCCGTGTTTTCATTATTTCATATGTATGTATACCTAATCCAAAAACTGTGAATGATTCTTCACAAAATATGCGTATGCAATTGCCAGTTGTTTGAAACAAGCATTAAGCGATGGTCCATGATCCATATGTGTTAAAGACCTTGTTTTGTGCTTTTGTTCATACGGGAGTATACATCTGTTGTTTGTTCACCACACCATTCGCTTCACATTTCACGTGTGGAAGCCATTTAGAAGCGATTTCTAAGGCTTGCAGTGTTCCACCTTCGTTGGAGTGATATGTAGATTCTGCCTTCCTGCCTACGAAAACAGACTAAAGCTTTTGGAGAGGACTCTTTTAACCAAGCGTAGGGAGGAACTAGGTGTCCTGTTCTTTCATGATATTGGCAATGTAGAGTCTGCTTCACTATTGAGTCGTTTCAATATTAATACTCGTCCTCGGTTAACAAGGGCTCACTGATTTATTTATTTCGACAATCATAAAACGCTGTATGGGTTTCATGAGCCACTTTTGAATCTTGCCAGGAGTTACTACGATTTTTTCTCTTTTATTAATTTTAACTTATCAAAAGAATCCAGGAAATAATAAATGATTGCTTAATTTCGATTATCTTTTAGCTTAGTTTGTTCATTTATACACACGACTACTTTTTTACTGTTTTACTATTGATTATTTGTAATGTCTGATGGTTTATGTGTGTTGTCATATGAATAAATAAATAATTACAAGCCGATCTCGACAGTTCAGTGCACCACTGGTTGGCTCAGTGGCTTTTTCACAGACAAGTATTCACTCAGAATTAAATTTTCACTTCCACGAAGCGTTTTACTAACTTTTCATACTATAGAAATATATGAAAATAATTGTAAAACTTCAAGTGTTCTATTTCACTCCAGGTGGGCTTCCACAAAGTCTCTTTCTTTTAATCGTTCATGTTCGCTATGCTGGTTGATTACTTCGTAGTAGTTATCCAACCAACGCTATCAGGAAAAGCGCACCTCAATTATGGTCCCAGCCCGGCTCGAACCGTCGATCTCGTGGTGTTAGCCGAGCGTACTTTCCACTGAGCTATTAGGCCCTTTGTTTCTTAGCCAAAACGGAAACGTTGATCAATAGTGGTTAACCAATAAATAGCCTATAAAGTCGAACCAAAAAATAACTGGGATTCTTGCTACGTATACCTAATAAGTATCTTATAGTATTGGTATAAACATTGCATAATTCGAAGTAATCAGATTTTTGATTTTGATGAAATTGTCACAAATAAAGAATAAAGAATTTGTCTATTTTTTTACTTCTTGACAAATTTCAAACACTTTCGACGAAATTAATTTATGAAAATCAGAAAGCCATTTTTAAAAACCCGTTCCCTAGACACCCTTAGAAAATAAAATAAAGAAAACAAAATTACTTTCATTGACTATGGTTTTGAGGCAACATTTTAATAGTTATTAATCTGTTATCAGATGTGATCATGATTTCAACCAAAAATTAAAATGAGTGAATTAAGAGTCAAAAGTTTTATAAAGATTTCCATCACATTGTGCACGTTAACTCTTCATATACATTCAAAGGTACACTATTCTTGTGGCTGGCTAGTTTGTGTTGAATTATATTAAAGGATCGTCTCAGTGTGAAATTTTCGTAAATCGATTTTTTTTTGTTGCGTTATCGGATAGTATACACTGCAATAAATATTCTCTCAAATTTTCAAATCGAAATTCAAATTATTACGGTCGCTTCGCTACAGCGTTTCTTGTAGAAAGGGAACGGAGGGAGCTGATGAGAATCCCCAGCATCAGTATTGTCCTTCGGGAGGAGATTCGTTGTGCGAATGGCGCAAAGCTCAGGTCAATGGATTTGAGGAAAAATATTCTCATCCACCAGTGCTCGCTGACGATGTCCAAGAGGTTTTGAAGCCAATCTACGAAGATTTGACCACCGACGAATTGTTAGAGAGATGTACGGGCGCTTCAATCTTTAAACGCGTTTTTCTCAGAATGGTGTTTTCAAAACGGTTTCCACTCTCAAAGGAAGAGTTTTGAAAATATGTATCTAGTTCCAATTTGGAGAGAACATTTTTAACGTCATTTTTATCGCGCTATGGAAGCCTTTTTTTTTTTTAAATCTTCCTATTCTTTTTTACGAAAAACTGTCGAAAAAATGGGCGAAATTCGATACTTTTTGTTCAAACCGCCGCCATTTTGTCAAATTAAAAAAAAACAAAAAAACCCTCCATAGCGCCATAGCGACTTCCCTACAGATTAATAATCTTTTTTGAATTTTTGTTTCAAATCAAAATTGCGGCCGCAATCGTGGAAACCGTACAGGACCTTTTTTTTACGTGTCATTTCAACAATTTATTGAACTATGTATTTTACACCCAATAAATAAACATAAAAAAAATCATTTTGTATTCGTCATAACTGTATTTCTTTATAAGAAAAAAAAACCGGACCGATTAGTTTATTTCAACATTAAAAAAAAATCGCAAAAATCAGGGATTTTTCGGAGGGTCACACTGAGACGATTCCAAGCAAATAACACAATGCCTTATATACGTTGATACAATTATAAGTACTACTTACCTAGTAGGTAAATACAAAATAAGTAAAAGCTTACATCTTCCTTTCTGCAAATCGGTCGAAAACACATGAGAACTATAATACTCGTTGGAATTTTCATAACAAATATCTACTGAATGACACATTCGTTCGCACTTATCATATGAATTCATCTTCAAATCCATTTTATATTTGCCCAAACTTTCACACGGAATAAAACATTCCGGAACAAACGAATTCATTGAACTTTAGAGAAAAACTGAAAGAAAATCATCCTGAATAGCAAGCGCGTGCACCTAACCGAACCAATTTCTTCACGCTTCAATATCTTTTTCCTCCCTATTCACTGTTTCTTTCTCCTTTTTGCGACTCGTAATTTTTTTGTTTAACCCTAAAATAGAATTAGCTCTTGAAACTACTGAAACCGTAAAATTATTTTAATTACCCAGCCCACCAAATCATTCCCATTGGTATAAAGAGACGTGCTGGGTGTGGCCAAGGCTATTTACACACACTCAGTCTCACGAAAAATAGCCAATAGGAGCCAATGACCACATTTTCCCTGCAAATAAGAAACATCCAGAGAGGCAGCGGCGTTTTGGTACTGCATGTAAGCACAGTGTACTGCACGGGAAAATCCCAGCGGGAAATGGAACAAAATATCATGCGTAAATGAAGCCTTCTTTGGAAGCTAGAAATGCATTTCCCTCAGTACGTAGTACGATGGTTAAAATGCTCAACTAAACAGAGATTAAGAAATATGCAGAATGCAGTAGTGTCTACAAAAGCATATGAACATAGCTATAAATTATATTTGTAATTACTTATAAATTTTCACTGAATTAAGTACTATACCAGTCAACTTTCTAAATATATAATAAATACATATTTACATGGATTAGTGTTGAGCCTCGCGCATAATCAAAATAACTTGTAATCTTTTGGCAAAGTTCTTGGTTGATGCCGAATGAATGAACTTTAAATATTTTGAGTGGGTGGGGGTGAAATAAAAAGCGTTTCCCCAGTTAAGGGCACTGTCTATTCACACGCGGAGTGCCGTTAGGTTGCCTATGAGTGCCTTTAGGGTGTCGTTAGAGTGGAGTGGAGTTAAATTTTAATATTAATATTTCTTAAACGGAAAATTTTCAGCCAGTAGATATTCTGTAAAAGGTAAATATCAGTATGAAAGCCAATATAGAAAGCTAAATACATAGATACTTATCCTAACGGCACTCCGCGTGATAATAGATACTTTTTTTTAAAAAGGGGTACCTACATATGTATGTTGGGTGTTTCATATAGGACATATAATTTTTTTTTTAAGCCTCCGGAAGGTCATGCGCTAGTTGAAAAAATTATGGAAAAATTGTAATATAAAAAATCAAAATGTGGAAAAATCATCAAAAAGTATTTTTTTGTACTCTCTGAAGGGGGTATTGCGCTTTGAAATGTTGAAAAAAACGAAATGTTTTTCTTTTAATATTTCTATTGTTAATGTATTTAAGATTGTATTCCAAAACGAATTTTTCAAAAAATCATAAAATTGACGTAGTTATGATGCCTCAAAGTTGGAGCGGCGAGCTCATTCGTTCACGTTTTTATCTTAATCCAAAACTTTAATCGCGTTTTTCTCGAAACAGCATTTTCCAAAACGGCGTCCACGATATCTCAAGTTCTACTTGACCAATTTTCTTCAAATTTAGACAGAATGATCCTTATACTAGCCGCTATCGCCGGAACCACGATTTTGTTTATGCGATAAATAGTTTTTTTTAATCCAACATATACTTCGAAAAAAAAACCCAAAAATCGAACTTTTTTTTAAATTCGCATAAGTTTTGCAAATTTCTATATTTTGACTTTTCCTTGGTTCAGGCGATATAAATATGATACAAATTAACAACAATTTGGAATTTTTTGTATCAGACGTCTCTGAGGGCTGCCATCATGGGCGCCGTTAACCCCTTCGCGAAAAACATCTCTACTTTGACCAGCTCTGACAGCTGGAATTTTTTTGTATTGTCAACGAAAAAAATACATTTTTACCACAGACTTGTATTAATAAATATCAAAAACAATAATCAAAATATCTTTTGTAGTTTCTGAGAAAAAAAATCTTAAAATCTTGCTCCAAATATGACGTTCAAAGCGCAATACACCTTAAGATAACTCAAGAACTATTGATTTTAAAGAAAATTTTAAGAGAGATCAAAGTTCAACGAACGAACGAAATTTCAGACAATATAGCATAACTCAGAAATTACAATATGCATTATTGTCAGTGGTTGAACAAGGGGGGTTCCCCCCGCTTGGAAAAAAATCAAGTTTTTTTTAGTATCCATATGAATTTTTTGCAGGCGATTGCCATATTTTTTCAATGTTATTTATGAGAAAATTCACATTATTTTGATTTCAAGGATTTATTAATTAAATTATAAAAAACCCCAACAATTGAAAAGATGATATCCTTGTAACAATTTCTATTCAACTTCACAAGATCTGTGCTATGATTCAATAGAAAACATAAATATATCACATGCGGATGTAGCAAGTGTAGAAAATATCTTACAACAAGTAAACTGGATTGCTATTGAATCGCACAATTCCACTTCAATTGGATCTGATAATTTTCATATTGAATCCAATTATAGGATATAATATACTGAATAAAATAAATTGCGGGAGCTGTAAGATTGACATGATAAAGCAAGAGGATTTAATTATGTGTGGTCATTCTGAACGATTAATTATTATTAAAAGGCATTATTTTGAGACAAGCAAAAATTATCTGCGATCGCCAACAGTTTTTTTTTATATGTAAAAAACAAGCTTAATTTTTGGCCTCAACATTATGGCTTGGTTTTTTAGATAAAAAAAATACTAAACAAACTGAGTAGAAGCATGAAATTGAAAAAATAGGGAAACTTTTACAGCCCTTATCAGAACGCCGGAAGTGTGGGAGGACGAGGGATCAGGAGAGGGGGAGGGCATAGTGAACCTTCCCTGAAAATGTTGTCCACCAACTCGGCACACTCCATCTTTTTTAGTCAATTCTCCGCCTAAATGAGTTGCAATCGGCTGAAAGCATTTGTGACCACTATTTGCGCCAATTTTGAAACTTTGCGCCTCTCTTGGCTTAACATTTTGTAGCAGCCAAAAATTCTATTTATGAAAGCAATGGAGAAATTTGTGTTCTACAGCTTTTGTATGGAAATATCTTTTTTTGCAAGTTACCCAAAACAAGATAAATGCGAAAAACCCATCGTGGTCCTAATTTTTTAGCTTTTTCGCGCTATAACTAAATTTGAAGAGAATTTCAAGATCTAACAAAATATTGTTAACTTTTTCCTCTAGCATGTCGAAAAGATGAGATATTCACGAAAAATTATTTTCTTACTATTATTAATATACCAACTATTACAATCACGCCAATCCTGCCAGACGTTGGTTTTCTTATTTTACTATAATAGTATTGAATCAAGTAGAAACAAAATTGTAGCCTTGAACCTCGCACGTTAATCGAGGTGGCTGCCAGCTCTCAGACTAGAAAAGGAACCTGTTGTTAGGTCGAGGAAAGTATGTGCTGCACGGTGTAGCGTCAGCGTGGCTTGGACCGTCTTAATATAAATACAGCCGTTGGTGTAATCCAGTAGGAGACAGTTAAAGAAAAAACAATCAGGCCCAAGGGGCTGTCCTAAAGGGAACCTTTATAATTTCGTCATGTGTCTGTCTATATGTCACAGCCTTTTAAATCCGCCGTCTTTACATTGATTCTGTAAGTGTGTGTCTTTCTTGTGTGGACCTCCACTTAGTTATGTAATGATTCATAAAAAAAAATTTGCGTAGCATTCCATACAAAGAACTAAGGGATTAAATGTTCTTTTGCGCACCCAATTGCGTGGGGTACCGTTGAGCAGGTCTCTAAAAAATCAGTAAAGGTTCTTAAGGGGTTACGCCACTGTAGAATTTTTTAAAAATCGATTTTTTTTTATTGGCTTAAAAAATACTTTAAACCCTATAGAATAAGAAACAAAAGGTCCAGTAGCTAAAATCATTTTCCTTCCTTGGAAAATCCAGGCTGTCGCTTCGCGCGTCAAACCGGTTTCGAGGCAAACTGTTCCCATTGCAAACTGTTACCGAAACTTTAAACGCGTTTTTCTCAAAACCATGTTTTCAAAATGGCATGCAGCAGTGCTCGAACAATTTTCAATATTTTGGTTTCAAATGTTGGCCAGATCTCTGTGATTGTCGATCGGGATTTTTGATAACTAGATTTGTTTATTTTTAATTAACAAAAAACATGCGTTGGTTTAGGTCGAAAAACAAATTTTTTTTTCAAACTCGCGCCAAATTTTGGAAAATCAATATTTTTGAAAATCCGATAGAAAATCAGAGGATAATACCCTCTAGAATAACGCAAAGTTTTTTTTTGGTTCTAGATTTAAATTTGCACAAGGCGTGCTGCATGTCCCAGACCCCTACAGGAAAAACACGTCGCGGGAGGATTGCCATGGAGCCGCTATTTTGTTTTATTTTTTAATAAAAACATTACCTTGTAAAGTTCAATATATGACTCATAACACCCTTAATAATTTTTTTCAAAAAACCATTCCGTTTGCGAGGAAAAAAATCGCAAAAAAACCATTTTATTTCAGCGTCTACAGTGGCGTAACCCCTTAAGAGACTTTTGGTCCTTAGGTGAATAGTTTGCGAGATATATAGGGCGTTTATAGGCAGGATCTTCAATCCGGAATGGAAAGTAAAATCTGGTTGCGTTTGTAGACACAATGAAATCATGGATTGAAATGACACCCGTTGGATTTTGTAAACTTACTGGACCTTTAAGGGGGTCTACCAATGTGACCACCTCAAAAAAGGTGATATTTGGGAATTTTTTTTAAAGAAAACTACTGTATGGAATGTTTTAATGTTTTAAGGATAGTTTTGTGGATATATATAATAGTAAATCCATGTTAAAATTTTCGGACCAAAAATTTAGCAAGTTATTTGCAATCTCCCAAGGCTCCAAAAAAAAAGTCACTAAACGGCTGCAGTGATAGCGACCTTCACAGTGCCTGAAATCAAAAAAACAAAAAAGTTTATTAAACTTAAAGGTTTTTCCCGTACCATGACCCTCGGGCTAAAAAAAAATTCAAATTTAACAAAATGGCGGAGTTTCTAAAAAAAATTGCAAAATTCGCGCGAAAATTTAATGATTTTTGGCCTGTCAAAATTACATTTTTGATTTGATCAAAAAACTGGAGGTTCATGGTACGTAGAAACATCTTTGAAAGAAGCTGCAATAAAAATCAAATCGATCGGATGATTTGTCTTCGAGTTATAACTGCAGCCAATTTGACAAATGTAGTTTCGAGAAAAACGCGTCTAAAGTTTAAGGGGCCTACATGGCTAAATTTTCGATTTTTTTTATTGGCTTTTCTTTTTGTTCAACTATTTCCGAGTAAAACGCTGCAAACTAAACTCAAATCCGTAAGAAAATAACGAAGTTTTGCGTTTTTTTAACTTTTATATGTGTCGTTAAAAAAAGTACTTCAAGTACTCTGTAATAACGGAAGCCCAATCGACGCGCTAAATCCGCGCTATTTTTGATTCACAGCAGAGCAACTACGTTCCCTGTGATTCTCTGTTGTGTTTGTTGTGTAAACAAACCTTAATCAGTGCGTTTCTAAGTAGTTTTTTCGTTGATAAACTTTGTTTTTCTTCTGTAAAGTCAAACTTTAATTCGATTTTGCTCAGAATTCTGTTTTTTGACCGCAACTTTCGAACCGATGAACGGCTGCTCTTAATATGACTGTAACTCAAAACTATTTGAGATATGCACTTGAAATTTTAATATGTTATTTTTAAAGGTATAGACTATCGAAATATGCAAAAAAAGAAAAATCGATTTTTGAAAAATTTCACACTAGTAGACCCCCTTAAGTCGCAAAATGGATTTCACGCGTAACGAGGAAAGTTATTTCTAAAGGAACTGGAAATAGTTATTAATAATTATATTGAGAACATAACTAAGTCCCGGACAGGCCAAAATTGATCTTCTAAAACTCAAACACCAGCTGTCAGTTCAGTCCCCGTTTATAGACATTTCTTAATCAAGATGGAAGTTTCGATCCGGAATGAAGATCCTGCCTGTAAACGCACTAATAGGCTCCTGTTATGTATACTTCGGGTATGAGGGAGTATACACAGCAATTGCCTTGTTTTAAGTCAGAGGGTTGGAAAACAAAAACTAACAACTTTGAATTAATATGTGTTGGTAATAATCAGATAAGGAACGATACGTACCTCTATGAAATTCAATTCAAATAAGTGTACGCAAATGACCTAAAAAAAAAGTTGAACTGCAAAATACAAAATTGAAAAATCTGCCTGGATAAATCATTTAATTATTACAGCATACAAAATTCTTAAATATTGCTCACAAAATCAAACCCTCCGTTTTCGTTATCAAATTCTATGAATTTCGCTTCGAGTTATCGTATTTTCACCCGCGCTTATTCCTAGAATCTCTCAGCATCTTGGAACCCCACTCCACATTGGCTGGTGCCGATTGAAACATTGAAATTCCCTCACGCCTCACCTCCGTTTAGGTCGGTGCCCACAAACTCTTCGCTGCTCTCGTAGCTTGACCCTCGACCAAGTGGCAAAGTACAGAGGTCCCAGCTAATCATATATTTATTTATTGTACAGGCTACAAGGACTTAACCTACGCGCCTGTTTAATATAGCGCTCTCTGGTGCGGAGCCCTTATGGCGCTCTGAGGACAAATGTGTTTTAAAAATAAAAATAAAAGAGAAAGCAACAAAATTTAATTTGTGTTCTTAGTTCTACGATTAATGAGTAAGCAAGAGTAAAAGCAAATCAAATAATCCTTATCTACTTAACTAGGTGAAGTGAAAGCGATATTTGTGGATAACACAATTTGGCGGTTTCCGTTGCTACTCCTACGAAAAATGAACTAAAGGCTTGACAATACTTATGCTGCTCTAAATTACTTAATCTAATGTGGCCAGAATAATTTCGATTTATTGTATAACACATTTTTCCACGTTCTTAAACCTACGCACAGAGAAATAAGTACAAGAGAGAGTACTATTGTGCTAAACTAAGTAATAGAGAAGTGTCAAATTCTTAGTCCTACGAATAATGAGCAAATAATTCATAGTCTATCCTATTATCCCAGATTGTGTTTAATATGTTAAGATCGTTGAGAAGTGCTAGTAAGTCAAGTGGGTTACTTGGGTCTAGGAGTTGGTCAAGGGGCGGGAAGGAACTTCCATATAACTGCTTGGTATTTTCATTCAGTTAGGATGTGTCGGATAGTCAAACGGCGCTGGAATATTACGCATCTTGGTGAGGGACCTCGTTCGAAGTAGTGAGAGTTGGTTAGGCCTCCCAACAAAAAATTCCTTCACAATACAATACACAAAAAAACTGTCAGATATGGAGGAAACATCAAACTATGGGGATCGTTTTCTTGGTATGGAATTGGACCAATTTATTGCATCAAAGAAAATATGGATCAAGTTGAATATACTTTAAAATACTATGCTCGCATTCGCGGAGGAAAATATGCCATTAAAATAGACATTATAGCAAGATAATGATCCGAAACATACTTCTCGAAGGGCAAAACAATTTTTCCCGGATCATAAATTGGCGGTTTTACCGTGGCCTTCTCAATCGCCTGATCTCAATCCGATTAAGAATATAAGGCAACAATTAAAAAATGCTGTTGGAAAACATAAAATAAGCAATGAAGCACAGTTATGGGAAGTTCTTCAAAGAGAATGGCCGTCAATTTCTATCAAACGATGCCAACAGTTATTAGACTCGATGCCACAACGCTGTAGGACTGTAATCAAAAATAAGGGGCAAACCACTAAGTAATTGGAATTGAAATATGCACTGACTCTAGGTATTTCAATGACCATTGAAATTCAATTATTTTTCCTTATTGTACAATTGTTATTTTTTATGGACTGCATTTTTCATTTATTTTTGCACATACATACTTAAAATATAGATTTTGTTGATAGTTATTTTTTCTTTTATGAACGTTATACCAATTCTCACCGGCAATTTCACAACTTCATTGGCAATGGCTCTATTTTAATGACCACCACTGTATATAAATAAGTAAGGCTTTTGGCGCTGTTACCTTATATCTCCCAAACTACTGTTGAATAGTTTGGTTCTTCGGCAAGGTTTTAGGCAATATGTAATTCTAGGGTTTCACTGTGGCGACCGAAAAGGTTCAACTTCAAAGGATTGCTATAAAAATGCGTCCTTTTATGTTTTCAGGGTCTGTGATCTCGAATATACTATCGAAGTTCATCAAATAATCGACAAAACAAAACAAAATAAGTCAAAAAATTTACGCGGAAAAAGTTATTAACTGGTCACGCATACACTGAAATCAGATTTTTTCCTATATACATCATTCTTATATGAGTATTTATGTATATATAAGGAAGCACTCAACTATTCTATTTCTATTTTTTACGTATTTTGTACAACTAATGTAACAACGTGTAAAAATTGTTTATGGCACTAAATACGATGTTTGGTGTTGAGTTTCCTCTTCGGCGTTCCGTACCGCACCATGCTCTGTTCGGCGCCTTATAAAAGCCACAAAAGGCTTGCAAAAATCCTAATTGTGTATTCCTATGCGTTTAGATGTCTTCTACAACTTTTATTTAGATACTTTATGAAATCCAATAACTATTATATAAAAGGTCGAAAACTGACATTGAACGCTGGTTTACCATTTTGCTTAACCCTATTAATACTTTTATTTGAATTTTAAATTGCTGTATCTTATCAACAAAACTTAAAAAGCATTTGTTAGGCACTGTTAGCATTGTATCTTACATTAACACAAGTACTTCTGAATAAACTCTGCGTTCGTATATCATCGGTAGGTACCAAGTAACCCCTTGTTCCCCAAGGAGGATTTTTTAGGACTATTAGCATTTTGTTTCAGACTATCTAAAGAATACCTCCACCAATTTTTAGCTTGTTAAATTAATTTTCCCAACTTGGGCCAAATCATGTCCAATATACCCGTATTAAAGATTTTTAATTGATCAAGTGGATTCTGAGAAAACTAAAATGTTCTACAGAAACTTCAGCTTCACTATAAGCTGTACACAAGGGCTCACTCAAAAAAAGGTTTGAATCTTTACTTGCAAAGGGCTTTTCAGATTCTTTTTCTTTAATTTTGTTGAACATAAATAATAATAAAAATATTTCTCAATACCCCTGGGACCGATTATCAGAGTCTCGACTCAACTCAAAGTTGATTGATGACTGGTTTGTAGGGTTCATAGGTTTTTAATGTAAGAAAAAGCATTTTGGGTTCATTCGAGTTTTTGTAGATTCTTTTTTTAACTCCGCAAAAAATTTTCTACGTATAATTTTGTAAATACCTCTATTTCTTTAATAACAAATGTAAACCATTCGCGAACTATCCGCTAGTGTTTCTGTTAGCACTTGCAGTTAGTTGCCATAATGGAATTAGAGAACTTCCAGAGGCACTGATAAATACTAAAAGTTATCCGCTGTATGCCCTATGGTAAAACTTGAGCAACGCATTTTGAATACGATATCTATACCATTTTTGTAAATTAAAATAAGTTGCACTCACGTCTCGCTTTAAGATTTTATTTCAATTACTCAGTCCATCTATGAGTACAATTTGGATTAGTACAAACATAATACAACCTCATTTCTTCTTCCGCTCGACGCGTTTGTGCTTGAAAAAATACTGCTTCCCGATGAGAGCATTTAGGGCAAGCATGTTCTTCTGTCCTGGGAAGCGTCGGGTCAGATATTACGTCCGGCACAATATGCGTTAACTCACTGCATGAAATTGGTAGTTACTCATCAGGTTGCTATGTTAAAATTGTTGCTGCCGCCGCCACTGACTTTAAACCATATATGCGTGCTTCAAATATGCATTAGATATAAACAAGCACGCTTTTGTACTAAATAATTTCTCAATTTAGACTTCAATCAGTTGCGGCAACTACTTCAAACAGCAACAACTGCATTTAAGACCAATGCAGAGATAGGGTGTCTTTGAATATACGGACCAGTAAGGAATTAGCTTAAGAGATTTACCTAAACGATGGTTAAGGCACGTAGTTTAATATACTATAATTTCCCAAAACTTCTCTTCCTAAAATTTACCTCTCACGAAATATCCGACTAAATATATAGCAGACTGGAATTTGACAGGTCCGTATACTCAAGGCTTCCCCTGATATTAAATACAAACTCACTCTATTTCGTGCATTATTTTGTTGACATAAATGCAGTTTGAATCAGCTTCCTGCTTATAATCGCAATTCCTACATGCGTATAAAAGTACCTTGCTCTCCTTGTCTTCCTTCGGATACAACATATTATTGCTAAAAAGAGTATGAATTATACAGAAAATAGTAATGCTAAATTTCGAACATATACCACTCTTGACAAAATCGTATTCCAACAAATCCAGGACCGTCGCCCTGCGTATCGTATCCACCTGACATTTTAAATTCTTAACTAATAAGTGAACACAGAAATAAAACAAAACACCAAACAGTCGACAACACTATCCTAGAAATAAATGCTAAACAGAACGGCTATATGGTGAAAAAACAAATGAACTACGAACCTATAAGGAACGGCAGAAAACGTAAATAATTGTAAAAACACATCTTACTACAAGGCAAACTAAACCAAAAACAAGTATAATGAAATTAAATGTAATTAAAATTGCACTGGACTTGCTTCAATAATGAAAAACACCGACTCGCAAAAACGTAAACAAACGCTGCTGATATGAGGACTGTCATTCCCGCTGGAATTCTGCCCTCTGAAACATGGCGACTGTGCGCCGTACTACAGTGAATAGAGCGCGTTCACTATCCAGTGATTATATTGATCAGTGGTTCTAACCCATCTGTGAATAAGGTGCGCTAAATCTGGCTTACAGCCGTTCTGTGTTTATATTATTATTATTAATATTTCCATTGCTCCTTCAGGTTTAATAAAATATTACCTACATTTTATGGACAGAACATTACTACAAATTGCTACCAATTATGTATTACCATTCCGCTATTTTCTACTAATCATGTATGTTTCATTAACGGCTTTTCCAATTAGTTTTTTGCTCTTAGGATATACACAACTGATACCCGTTTTCAGATTAGTTTGTTTTGAGCGTTTTGACGTTCCTTCAACAAGAAAGCCGAACGTAGGGATTTCAATGTAGGTAACAATTTATGTCAATATTTTCAAGAGTACGGGAATGTTGACGTGTGACTGTTGTTGTTTTTAGTTTCTTGTGCCCATGATTGTAAGTACGGTATTTTGCTAGCTTGCTATTTGAAAAATTCAGTATGCATTTCGCAAAAGAGGTTTCAAAACAACTAATTTGGATCTATATGACCGTCATGTAGGCTTAGTTCTTAGCTGATCTATTCGCACAGATTACACAGCACGATATGAATGACATTAATGACAGAACATTGAGATTACACGACTAGTTTGCATAGCGAAAGATTTTCCCTTTACGCTTTACGTGTTAGCATTTTAAGAAAGCTGGCCTGTTACGCTTTTAATTAATGCATTGAACTAAAAGCCAAATATATGTTTATGAATATTATTGCTTATATTGATAAGCCCGCATTTCAGATTTTTTGGGAAACATCGCTGATTGAGACGAATATTTCCGTGTATTAAAGCATAACCAAAAAGCCGGTGACACGTAATATCTGTTCCAGAGACGCATTTTCAGTTTGACCCGAAAAATCTTAAAGTATATTTGCGATTTCCTCCTTCTCTGCTGACGATTCTCATTTTAACTGCTAACTTCTGTGAGAATTCCCCTAAAAATTGGTTTGCTGTGTGTGCAAGTGTTTTAAATGAATTATAGTTCTGCCACTTGAATAGTTCAATGTCAATTGGCTCAGCAAGTAAAAATCCTCCGTTTTACCCGGTGAAATCCGCAGATTGTTAAAAAAACGGCTCTGCGGCAGGATGTCCATAATTTGGAGCGTCTAAAATTGACAACGGTCTTCAAGGTAGTTTGTTACTCTAATTAAGGGAAAATTATTAACAAAATTCCATCTCTATATAAAATAAGATAATTAATATTTGTGAAGAATTAACTATTCACAAGGAAAATGCAGGGGATATGACGATTTCCGTGGCACAAGATTTCCGAAGAAAACCGTAGCTGAAAGAACAGGAAAAATAAGAAACAATTCGATTTTAGCGATTTCATAATTTTTAATTATGTATATGAATTTTAAAAACCCTTTTCTGCGAAAAATCTAACAATTGCCTTTATCTCGGCAACACATAAGGACTTGTCATAATTATTACTTCGCTAGTTGGCCCTTGCGAAATTTCGCAACAACTAAAAAAGTTGGTGGTGCGGTAGCCGGTTGTGGGCGAATAGGATATAGTTGATCGAAATGAAAGGAACAACTAAGAAATTTTTACGGCTTCTTAACATAGAATTAATCGACACGTATTTCAGGATTTTTCTCAAATATATTTTGTTTCGAAAATATCCACATGTGAATTTTTCATAATTTGCTAGATTTTCTCCAATCATTTCATATTCGAAATTCATTATCTCCCGTTGTAATGATCGGATTGACTTACTTTTTTTTTATTTTACGTGTTTCTACGTCAGCTTTACAATGGTGCGTACGGTGCCGACCGTTCACGATTGTCTTCAATTTTTTAGATTAAAATATTATAGTAAAAATATGGTATGCGTATACGACGCTGTCGAAAAACAGAATGCAAACATTTATGTTTAACACTGAAGCAGACTTGCTTGCACGTTCAGGCTTGCTTCAACTTGTCGCACGCTACGCCCGGCAAGACGGCTCCGCGCGGGCTCGAAAATAATTAATAACTTTGGACCTAATAGAGATAACTCCGTTTTCATTTTTTTTTTTTTTCAAGTAAAACAATAAGAAATTAAAACATATTTTTTTAAATTAACTAAACCTGGGCAACAGCATAAAAAAACTGTTTAAACAATTAAATTGTTATAAACTTTTTTAAATGTCAACAATAAATAATTTTTTCAAAAACCATTGTAAAGCTGACGTAGAAACACGTAAAATATATGGGTGTCAAATGAAAGGGATTAACGAGCAGAGTATGATAAGATACGTGACGTCATTACCATAGGATAACAAAGACAATTCTGGATGTAGATACAATATTATCCTGTTTGAATCATGTCGTTACATTACTTACCTACTGTACATGTTATCTGGAACTATAAAAGTTGTAAAAAATATTATTAAAAAATACACAAAACCCCGACTACAAAAAATGAGGTTATTTTAATACTTTAAGTAGATACCAACTAAGAATTCTTTAGTTGTACCTACCTACTTAAAGTATTAAAATGACCTCGTTTTTTGTAGTCGAGTTTTTTGTTTATTTAATAATAATTTTTATTTTTTAGTGTGGTTTATTTGCTTTGTCTTATTTTATTACGTTTATCCGATCCAGTACGGAATTTCCTCTTCATCTACTTAAATAGGCTCAACCTGTTCTCATATTTCGAACTGGTGCATTTGATTTAACGCTTTTTCGATTTATCTATATTCTCTTAGGTCGCCATATTGGATATATGTAGCATTCTAAAAATTCCAAATTTCAATAGTATATTCGAATTCTGCTACCCTACCTTAATACGCATTTTCATTTACGTTGGGAATTTGTAGTCGCCATATTGGATTTCCAAATTTGGATAGTGGCTTCGAGAGCAGCGACCTCGAAAATCTAAAAGTATCCCTTGAAGTTGAAACTTTTTGGTTAACATGTTGGATCCGCCATTTTGCAAGCTTAAAATTAATGGTATCATACATGTTAAGATATATAGAGTACTTTCTGGTAAAACTTGAGGCGCGATTAAAGGATATAGATTTTCTGCCACCATCTTGAAATTCGAAATTTCGATAGCAAAATTCGAAATTAGTCATAAAAACCCATATATGTATGCATATTCAATTAAACGGAAATCTGACCAATCAACGACCCCGAAAACTTGAAAGTATTAATTTTAATGGAAATCTGTAAATTTAAACTTTCGAACGCTTTGTTGCATCCGCCATTTCGAAACACAAAAATAATTATTATAATAATGTTGTATTGTCATGCAGACTGCACACGTGGAGTTATGAAAATACCTAGCGGTCCAGTGCCCGGCTAGCACTCCCCTTCAACTTAGAACTGTGTTAAGGTGGGTTTTGAAAATTGCCTACCGGTTCGATTGCGCTTCAATCAGACCAAGAAGAGAGAAACATAGTTAGTGATCCAAGGACCTTACTAACTTTTCGTCAACGTCGAAGTAAGTTTTTAAGCCGATGTGTTTAGGAGGAAAGTGGGATGCCAAAGATTGCTTGAGTGGCAGTTGCTTCCGCCTTTTATACTTCTCGGACGAACGGTGTTTTCGGGTTTTTTTCCGCTTTTCCCGAGGGAATGCAGACAATGTCAGATGATAGTGCCGATCACTGTGAAGCCCTTTTCCTTTGGCAATGCTGTCGTCGGTTGCCGCAATGTTCCTTCTGCAGGACGATCGTTTCGTTTTCCACTTAGTACATTTTCTCCGTGCTTCGTGGACCTTTGAGAGTAACTAGTCAGGTGGACCTCAGAATTTGTCGATTGCCGGAGTAGAGTTAGATAAGCAGCCTTAATTTCTCTTTTTATGCCCAATAGGTCCCTTTGTGGTAACGTCCGGGTTGTCGACGATGGAACCCCAGTCAAGTGAATTGTGGCAGTGTTTGGCGACGGAATTTTGGGCAAGTTGGTTGCAGCAGGGCAGAAAGCGGACAGCAGTCACACACAGTGAAGTGTAGAGAAATTCTTTTTAGTTGAGACTAAACATCATTCGATCGATTAAAAAAATATTTTCTCTCACATGTGCTGGTATACCCCCGTAGGGGTTGAATTCCGGGATAAAAATAGTTGAGGCTAAGGTCTTAAGGCACATAACGTTATACAGATATTGTATGTATCACTTACAGTTTGCCAGTAAGCCGGTAATAGATAGACAAGGCAAACTTTTTGAAGATGTACCCCTGAGGAATGATAGATTGTAACGTCAAAACTCAATGATGGTAATATAGATGATTTTCAAGTGAACACAAGATAGCACAAGAAACCACGTGATGCTATTCGCTTGTTCAATAGACTTGCCGCTTCAGTGGCTGAGAGAGAACTGTGACTTTTCGTGGAAATCTCACAAAATTAAACAGTCGAAATGAAAATTGGCATTAGTTGAAACGGAAATCCTAATTTTAAATTATCACAGGTAAACCAGCTTTTTTGAGTTTTGCAATAAAACAGACAAACTGAAAAAAATATATTTACATCTCATGTTGGTCGTACTTAATGTGAAGGCTTTTACGGAACATTGTTGGTTGTTTTTATACTACGCTATTGCATAAATATATTTTATTTCAGAATTTACACTTATGTCAGAAGAGAAGAAACTTGAGGTGGTGTACAATATCGGAGTTACAACTAGTAGAAAATTTGGCAACTCTTCTTCTCTCAGTCCAAAATATGTTAGTAACAGTGAGCATTCTACTAACGCAAGTAATAATCATTCATCGCAACAAATAATTGAAAATTCTACTATTCTTAAAATGCTACGATATGGGAAGGAAGTAGTTTGTATTGTGGCATTAATTCTCACAGTTTTTGCGACTATTCAGCAAAAGTACTACATTATTATATTTATAAATATTGCTTGATTATTATTGTTAATGTTTTTAGAAGTCCAATAACAAGAGAAATACCTCAGTTGAATTTTTTTTTTCCTAAATCATCAATTGTACAAGACTGGCCTGGAGGAAATTTAGATATGCTGCATAATCGTGTTTCAAGATCAGAGATTTCCCTGGTTTATTTTTATGCACCGTGGTGCGCGGATAGCGCATATAATAAAAGAATTTATCAGCATGTTGCGGGAAAATATTTTGATAAGGTATATTTTCAATTGTTTAACCCATTCGAGACGAAAAATTTTTTTTTGGGGCACTCCCCAGGAGCGAAGCATTTTGTTATTTATACTAATAATTTTTAAAACAAAAAATGTGTGCAATAAAAATTACCCACCTTGTTATTAATTTTCATTACAAATAAGATGATAACACAACGTGCGTTCGCTCTTCGCAATTTTTTTTTTTATCACGGCTACTTCTTTCCTACTAATTGATCAGTTCACCCGGCTTTTACAAGATCATTACACACACGGTGTTTACTTGGTCAGAAATTGGGTTAAGCAAATATTAAACTGACTAATTTACTTGAAGGTATATTTTGCTGCAATAAACTGTTGGCAACCAAATGGAGAGTGTCGACGGCAATACACAGAGGTAGAAATTATTGTATGCAGATTTATTTTTTATTTTTTTTTCATAATTTCAGGCTCGTGAATGGCCAATTCTTATGGGGTACCTTCAAGGAGGTATTGGTGTGCAATACACTGGGGATTGGACTGTTGTATCGTTATCATATTTTATTGAAAGATTGTTAACACCTATGCGTAGAATTACAACTGTAGAGGAATTTTCTAAGGCACGTGCCGAAAACAGTGTTTTGATAGCAGGATTTTTTCAAAATACAAGCACTGCACGATTCACCTTGTTTTTTAAATCATCTTTAAAATGGTTGGGCGAAGCATCTTTCAAAGATGTGCTTTTCGCCGTTGTCACAGGAACCACAATTGGAAAGCTTAATATAAAACAGGAGCCATCTATTGGATTATATTTATGGAATCAAACAATGGTTGTACATGTACATATAAATACATATGAATTTTTATATTAAACATGTACTTATTTTATTATCAGTATTTTCCGGAAAATAATTGGTCAACAATGAATATTACATATTGGGCTAAAAAGCATATTACCTATGACGCTCCACTGATAACAGTAGATTCAAAAAAGTCGACAATATTAGCAGACTATATTCGCTCAAGTCCCAGTTTAATAATTTTGACACCACGGGACTACTTTTTGCAAAACAATATTCAACTTTTGTTGGTAAGCAATCACTTTATAAATTGTTTAAATCTATATTATTATATTCTACTTAAAGGTTAAGTGTGTGTTGCAAGAATATTACATGTGTGGAGGGCCTAAGGTACAATCCAGTCTGAATGAGGATTTTCTACGCAATAAAGGTACAATAAATTTATAGTTTTTATGTGTACATATTGTTAAACAATTTTAATTAATCATACTTTGTTATCTCGATCTGACATCATTTATTGAAAAAAATTTAGTTCAATTAAACTTCCTGGGAAAGCCAAATTCTCAATATTCTTCTTCTTCAAGCTTTCGCTCGTCTTTGGGTTTGGTTACCATCGTTCTTATTCCAGATTTGGATTTTACTTCTTCGAACAATTCTGCTGATGAGTGCCCGCACCATTCTGTTAAGTTCCTCTGCCATGTGATCCTGCTTTTGCCTCTCATTTACTTTGTCATAACAAGTTGCAGAATCTCTTACCGGGAATTCCTTATAACATGACCCATATATTTCAACTTTCCTTGTAACGAGCCTTCCTTTGATTCCAACTATTGCACTATAAAGTCAATAAACCAACAGAACATTATAAAACTTCCAAGAATTATATTTTAAACCCTGAAAACAAGATATATACTTATGTTGGTGTGTGTGTAGAAGACAAAGTAACTACATACTTCGTAATACTCATTCAGAAAGGGCTTTAGTTGCCTGTAATTAAATTCTATTCATAATTTCTTACTATTCAATACTTAATGTGCACTAATATCGTTGTTTTATATTTACAGTGAGTTTGGATCAACATTTATGGAATGAATGTAAGGCGATGAACAATAAAATGAACAGAAAGGAAAGCCATCATATTGGCAATATCGCTGAAAGTTTTGATGAATTGCTTGAACGACAATCTCGTGTTCTAAACTATACACGTCCTACCAAAGTTTGCAGAAGTGCCAAAGCTTCGTCAAAGTTAGATGAAAGAAGTCCTGGAAAGTTATTAGACGCATTTAAATTAAATACCTGTAAAAGACTTAAGTTTTATTTTAAAACAGAACTTATTCCCAAATTAAAAGATTCTACTGTAAGTGAAAAGAAAATAAGTTGTTTTTATTATACTATTATACCTGCCTATATTTTCAGATATCTCCCGTTCACGGTTTAGGATGTAAATATAACAGCTCTTTAACTTTTTTGATGGTAGATAGTACATCATATGAAGATTTTTTGCAAATATCAAATCTTCATGGAGTCAAAAATGAAAAGGCATCTGCTGTGATAATAGATAATGATGTGGGTATTAAATGAAAATGTAAATTTAAACCTTTATTGAACACAAAGTTATTGTTTTTTAAATCGGTGTCTGAGTCTCTAACATATTATACAATACGACAACAACATCTTAACTGGATTAATATCTGGTTCTAGATCAAAGATCCAGATATGTAGTAAGAAAATATTCCAACAGAGGTCATTATAGCTCGTTTCTGAAATGTTTGCAGCACTGAAAGTGCTTGTTCCCGTTTGTCAGAAATTTAAAATTTCCAACCGGTAATTAAGGGATCGTCTCAGTGTGACCCTCCGAAAAATCATTGATTTTCGGGATTTTTTTTTTTAATGTTGAAATAAACTAATCGGTCCGGTTTTTTATCATAAATAAATACATTCATGACGAATACAAAATGATTTTTTTTATGTTTATTTATTATGTGTATAATAGTTGAATAAATTGTTGAAATGACACGTAAAAAAAAAGGTCCTGTACGGTTTCCACGATTGCGGCCGCAATTTTGATCCGAAACAAAAATTTCAAAAAGATTAGTAATCTGTAGGGAAGTCGCTATGGCGCTAGGGAGGTTTTTTTTTAATTTGACAAAATGGCGGCGGTTTGAACAAAAAGTATCGAATTTGGCCCTTTTTTTTGACAGTTTTTCGTTAAAAAAATAGGAAGATTTCAAAAAAAAAAAAGATTCCATAGCGCTATAAAGAATGACGTTAAGAATGTTCTCTCCAAATTGGAACTAGATATCTTCAAAACTCTTCCTTTGAGAGTGGAAACCGTTTTGAAAAACACCATTCTGAGAAAATCGCGTTTAAAGATTGAAGCGCCCGTACATCTCTCTAACAAATCGTCGGTGGTCAAATCTTCGTAGATTGGCTTCAAAACCTCTTGGACATCGTCATCGAGCGCTGGTGGATGAGAATATTTTTCCTGAAATCCATTGGCCTCAGCTTTGCGCCATTCGCACCACGAATCTCCTCCAGAAGGACAATACTGATGCTGGGAATTCTCATCAGTTCCCTCCGTTCCCTTTCTACAAGAAACGCTGTAGCGACCGTAATAATTTGAATTTCGATTTGAAAATTTGAGAGAATGTTTATTACTGTGTATACTATCCGATAATGCAACAAAAAACTAATTTACATATTTTAAGTCGGTATCGGATCTACCCCGTCTGTCAAAAATGTTGCGTTATTATTTCTTTACAGTTTTTATTGCCTGAAAGGTAAAATAACAGTTTTCTGATTTTTAAATTAGCTGCCTCTTTTTTTTTAATAATTTGCCCATCTTATGAGCTTTCCAAAAAAGTGCAACACGTCCAGGTAGAGAATTGATTACCAAATTTATATGAGAAAACCTTTTGCGTAATATTACAAATCGGAATTTCGAATATTTTAATTTAAATTAAACTTTTCTGACGTACTACCATTAACTGTATTTAATTTAATAAAGCGCTTTTTTAGTTCATTTTAGTTCAAGTTTTTTTTTAAACATATATTTGTTCAATATAAATTTGTGGTAAGGATATTGAAATATGTAGTAGTTTTATGACGTGAGTTTGATTTCGCTGCGTGGAGTAGATCAAAAGATAAAAAAAAAAGTAATAATATGCATACCGAATTTATGAATCATCTTCATCTGTAATTCCAAACGGTTGAGATTTACCCCCATCTGATGTACAATTTTTGGTTTGTCTAGGGGAGATTTATCACCCCACTCACTTGGGCACGCATTATAGGAAAATAAACAAATATTTCCCGTTTAATAGAGTGCAGGTGGGTTTAGAATGACATAAAATAGCTTATCGTATTCTATTCGTCGAACTCTTGTATTTGGGCGTGCCTAAATTTTTTTCCTAATTTTCAAGAAGGGATAAGTCCAGATAAGGCCGCATACGGTTCTGCTAGTCCTAAATGCTGACCAAGCAGTTCTTTATTTTACTTACATACATATGTACATATACTTAGAATTAATTATTATAATGAATGTTCAAGTCCTGATTAATACAATAAAACTCTAACTATTTTAATTTATGTACTTTTTAGCATGAAACAATGTACGAAATGAATGAAGCTCTTAATCTATCTTCTCTTCGTGCATTTATTAGTAAATATCACAATAAAGATTTGAAAAGAACTTATCGAAAGAGAGATGTAAACAGACATATTGATATTGCCGCAACTTTCCAAGACATTAGTATTTCGAATACTTATTTAAGTGTTTTAAATGATTTAACACGAGCTTCAAATTCAGTAAGTTATTTACATTATATTGGAAATGATTAAATTACTATTTTTATGTATTTTCAGACAATACTAGTATTGTTCCACTCGTCACAATGTGCCACATGCAATATAATCTCTCAGTCGTTGTTAAAAGTAGCAGCAATTTTAAAAAAATTAAATATTATTTATTTAAGAATAGATGGAGATAAAAATGATTTGCCTTGGCAGTACTCTATGGGTGTGTATCCAACCTTGATTATATATCCTCGTCAAAGGTATTATTTCATATATTGAGCTTTCAGTAAAGGATAACAAAAATATTGTACTTACAGGAAAGGAGAAACAGCAGTTTTTCCCCATAATCTGGAAATGAATGTTAAAAACATTTTTGGATTTATACTGTCTAATTTACACTTTTCGGAAAGATTGCAAGCTCTCACAGAATTTTGTGACAAAGTGAAGGTATTATTTTTGAATACTGGAATTAACGTGGATAGTAGCTGAACTGATACAATAGTAACCAACTTGTACTCCAGCCGGGATCCTTTTTGAGTTGGACCTTTTCATATAGGACCTCTAGTTTTTTTTTTAAAGTACCGGAAGGGCTTAAGGAATCATAATGTTGATATGCGCCAGTTCAACAAGTTGTCAAACATCAAAATGTGAAGAAATCCAAAAATGTGTCGTTTTTTAACTTTCTTTTCAAGGTAACTCGAGAAATATGAGGCAACGTACCAAGTTCTGTCGGTTTGTTTTTACCTTTTTCCTGACTAATCCATTTTGTTTATTTTTTTTTAACATAAAGCACAAAATTCATGTGAATGAAATTTTACACTCATCAAGTATATGCTATGAGCAAACAAAATCACTTAGGAATGTTGTTAAATTTTAGGTAGTTTTGCCATAATCGTTCTTCGATTTTGAGTTTAAATTTTTTGGAATCCAGTAACGGGATATGTAAAAACCAAAGTTTAAAATGGGCGCTTGGTCATCGTCTATCAGATTCCGTTGACAGATTTCAGATTTATGCAAAAACCACCACTTTTTGGCGGCCATTTTTATGTTGTTTAAATTATCAAAATGGAAATGTTTTGCTAGTGATAGGTTTTTTTCATCTCCAAGAATTCATTTAAAAATAGGTTCCATAAAGTATATTAGTTCAGTCGTGGCAACAATTATAAAATTAGCAATTGTAAATGCTTTACAAATTAATATTCGAAAAACTGTTAAACCAATTTGGATGAAATTTGATGTATTATAGTATAGTAAGAGGTACTCCGTACCTGAATTTCAAGATCGTACGTACAATCTATATAATCGAAAAAAAACTCGAGAAAAAACTTTTTTTTATTTAATTATTTTCGTTAATAATTCATATTTTGCAATAACAACAATGAATAGGGAATTTCTAGGTTATGCTATATTTTGTGAACTTTTATTGTGAAACTTTCATTCCATTTTCAACTTTTCTCTAAAATCAATAGTTCTCGAGTTACCTTGAAAAGAAAATTTTAAAAAAACCATATTTTTTTGGATTTTTTCACATTTTGATTTTTCACAACTTTTTGAACTGGCGCATATCAAAATTATCATTCCTTAAGCCTTTTCGGAGGATTTGAAAAAAAATTAGAAGTCCTATATGAAATATTCAACATACCCTTTTTTAAAACAGATCCTGCCTGGATTATTGATAAAATGTTAAAAGGACTCAATTTCATAACAAACCTTTGAAGTTGAAAATTTTCGGTGGCCATATTGGATCCGTCATCTTTAATATCCATTTCGATAGCAGATTCGACATCAGCAACCCCAAAAACATATAACGACGCCATATTTAATCCCATCTTAATTTCCATTTCGATAATAGATTCCAGATCCATGACCTCGAAAACTTAAAGGATAAATTTATCATTGGTTGATAATTTCCTCCGATGCGCAGGAGGTAGGTACCTGTCATATCCCACTTAAAACTTTCACTTTAAGTAAACGTTATGAACAGTAAGTTTAGAATTTTATAAATAATGTCTAAATAATAACCTCGTTCCGCAATATTTTTGCGTACCAAACTAGTAAACACAGGCAATCTAGATTGGCCTACCCCGTTAGAGTACCGAAAACAAATTTGTTTATTATATTATTATAAAGTGTTAAAAGTGTAGTGTTTATGATTCCGAATGCAGTCATGGATACATCCACACGGCTCACCATTGGTTGGGTGTTTTCTCTTTTGTTCTATTTTTCGGTGGAAATTGTTTTATATACGTAAGCGGGAAATTGTTCACAATACGAAGGAATCTCAGTGAAAACAGGCACAAGATATCTTGTGTATTACTACAAAAATGAACGCTATTCTTTCTTCAAAAATTTCCTTATAATTCTCCATACGCGAACAATTATCAATAACTGAGCGCAGAAGTTTTAAGTGGGAGACGGCTGGTACCTGCTGCACATGAAAGGAAATTATGAATTGAGTTGTTGCGTACTATACATATGTGTGAAAAGTTACATGGGAAATAATTTTACCAAATTCACTCCAGCCATAAAAATTGCCGTGGTCCCGGTAAAGATGTTCACACATAAAATTAAAAATATTTTATATTTCCAGAAAACCGATAGATGTCTTAATTGTATAACTTTACTGAGAAAAGAGATGTCAAATCATATTCAAATAAATTTACAACTTTGGAAGCAACAGAAAACACTACGTCCTCAAATTCTAACAAGGTTGCGGATAATGAAACAGGCATTTATTTTACTCCTGAAATATGGCAATACCTGCGATATGGATCGCGTAAAAGTAATTTTCTCTAAATTGTATTTAGTATGGAAATAATATATACATATATTGTATTTAGTGAATTGTTTTATCTCGTCCTATATATTGTAGAGTTTTACCATAGACAAACAGCCTACTATACATAGATGTCCCGTCGCTATATAAATTTTTGTGCCAAAGAAGCCTAAAAGCACGGAATTTAAGCAAAGCTCTATGCGATTAATTTTAATAATTAAGCTCTGGATTATCTGAGCAGGTTTAGGCAATTTTGCTTCAGGCATGGCTTCTAATGGGAATTATCTCGCCTCAAAAAAGTGTATAATTCATCTAGAGATTAACTTTATGTATTTAGTTATTTAATTTCAACAGGTAGTTAACCATCTGATATTAACAAATAGAAAATAATATAAAAAAAAAAATTTTTTGATATATGTATATACATAGCTAGGAATCAACATTACAAAATTATTAAAAGTAAATGTATCATTAGTTAATTATTCAACAGGAATTTTTTAATAACACTTCTACTCAAGTTGAAATCAATTACCTCAGAATTATCGTTATAGCAGTAGCAGATTAAAGCTATAAGCTCTGGTTAAGCTAAGGTAATTTTTCAGGCCAAAAGGCAATCGCGTGAGTTCGTAATGCCCATTTTCGACATTAAAGGCTGCTTTCGGGATTTCGTCAGGGTGCATCTCTATTGATGAAACCGTCTCGCTAAATCGAGAATCGAAAAGTAATTTGTCGAAGACATCGGCAATATTTGGGTTAGGGTAGCGGTCATCTATAGTTATTATGTTGAGCTTCCTTTCATCAATCACTATACGACACTTCTTTTCCCCGGATGCATCTGTCTTCTTGGGGACTACCCAAATAGGAAATGACCACGGTGAGTTACTGAGCCTAATAATTATTTTGTTTCAACATTTTTTGAATTTGATTGCTTACTTCTGCTTTCTGGATGAAGGGATAACGGTTCTTTTTTTGGTGAACAGATATTTCAGCATAAATTCGAATTCTGTATTTTACTTGATTAGTAAAAGGTAAGTGTCCTCGTTTGTGTGAAACACATCTGCGTATTTTTTATATAGTGATAAGATTTGAGGTCTTTCTTCATCGTTCATGTGATTTGTTCTTATCAAATTTGCTATATCTTGTGACTTGTTTCAATTCTCCAGTTGCTTCATGTCCCTATAATAGAACTCAAAGTTATCTCCAATCGGAGTTGTAATTGGATACTGTAACGTTAAATCCTCTGGTGAATTGTTATGGATTTCAAAATTTGCCCATCTATTCACTGCTATTGTCAGGGTTTCAGGTATTGTGCAATTCTGATTGACTTGCGTGGGAACAATAATTTCACCAGACTCAGTTGTTACTGGCACTTTAATCTGTGAGACCGTATTTTCGGGAAGTAATTCGTCCAGATGTAGTTTTGAGTTAGCATTTAAATACTTAATTGGGATTTGGGTTGTAAATAACAAAGTTTTAAAATCCAGGTTTACTTTAAGGGACTTAATGAGATCTATGCCTATTATTCCATCAAATATATTTTTTTTCTCGGATTCTGACGATTTAAATGTCAAATGAAAGGGAGTGCCCCCACAGCCCAAAACACAAAAAAAAGCAGTTATAACAGACGTAAACTGCCAGTCTTATGCCCGGTTTACATTATTCCAGTCCAGCGATCGAATCCAGCGCGGGATTGCTTACTGTCCCCCCTGTTACCTCTTGTCCTAGCATGCGTTCTGTTGCTCAGGAGAAAAAAGTGGGGTCGCACGGTCTGGGTGGCCAATTGACTACTCAATTTCTTCAAATTACACGACCAGGATATTCATCATGAAATAAAGTTAACGTTTCATCGGCTGTATGGCAGAAAAAAAAGAAAAATGATTTTCGACGAAAAATCTTCTGTTGCTGCCTAATGACGCGATGAATGGTCAGTTGGCTGGTATACTATACGACTCCATTTTCAAAATTGCCATACCTTATAAATACTTGTCAAGTGACATATAAAATGAATGCGTTCTTTGGAGTATGCAGAAATGGCGCGTGGTTTTGCAAACTCAATTTGAGAGACCCCTTATATGCGGATTTTTGGAGAATACACTGCGGGATTTACTAGAGTTAGAGGACATCTCTCTGGATAATCGAATGGCAATGTATTACCAATACGATGAAGCACCAGCATATGCTGCTAACATTGTGAAGGTAATATTAATTGAAAATGTTCATGAGTGCTGGATTGGACGAGGTGGACCGATTCCTTCGTTTGTCAGATCAGCAGACCTTACTCAATTGGATTTTTTTCTTATGGAGAACAATAAAGGCTGAAGCTTATTCAAGGCCAGTTAACATTAGAGAGGAATTAATGACCAGAATTGAGACTGCTGCGATGGGAATACGGGAAAAGCTGGCTGCAATACAACTTGAACAGAGAATTAGAAGGACGTTATTGGCATACATCGAAAGCACGGAGGACATTTCGGACAGTTTGTGTAACGTATATTATAATAAATACCCTGTATATTTAGTTTAACATATATTCACTTTTGACTAGATTTTTGACCTGGGGCCATATTACATATACCCGTCTGATTCGAAGTGGGAAAATGAAAATAACAATATGTAACATATTTATTTATTTATTTTTCAAACACAATTACCTCAGCGCATACACAAGTGCACACGATCATCCATAAAAGGCTTTATCACTATTTTATAATTCACTATTTTAAAATAGTTGCCTTCATAATTTTTGAAGAAGTAAATAAGGCTATTTCAACAGTTCAGCTTACGAGAATATTCTTCTAACTTCTAATGAAATTCCATTAAAATGTAGATCGGTTTATCTTATTTTTATAATTTATTAGAAAGTTGCAATTAAATTTAACAACGGAAAACCGTAAGTTAACATTTTTCTCTCAGTATGCAGTGAGTTGTAATTAAGTTGCGGCGCCGGAATAGAATTTTATGGAGGTACCACTTTTAAACCTGAATATAATATTACTGCCCACGATGGCAGTGTTAGACGCACGAGCGAAGCGAATACAATTTTATTAATAATTTACTATTTTTTATTATTATACAATATTAATTTTTCTTACTATTACCAAAATAAATATTAACATTTGAACAATTAGACAAATATAAATGAATTATTTTACCATCGTCTAATTTAATTTTTTTTGTTACTTTATTTTTTTTGTGGTCTTCTTCTACATTAATTATTCGTTTCGAATTATTATTTCTTGAGTTGTTGTACTTTGAATAACTGTCTTCTGAATCATCAGCATCACCGGCATCAGCGAGAACCGTAGCCGATGTTCTACGAAAAATGTGAGCGGTGTAATCTTCTGCATTTGGAAAATTTAAATATTTAGCCACAACCTTCGGCATTCCTCCGAACGTATTAATACCGATTACTTGTGCACTACATTTGCTTTCTCTATAACCCAGAATAAATCGTTGGGTCCCAACATTTTCCGGCCGCAAGTTGGCGTACTTTTTATAAATTTCATAGAATTCATCTGCAACTACGAATGTTCTTGGTTTATAATTTGTAGTATTCGGAAGATTTACCACGGCCAGATCACCCTTATCAATGATATCATTTGTAGTTATATTGCAAAGTTCCTGACGTCTACAGGCTCCTGTCAATCCAAATATTAGAGCTACCTGTTAACAAATTAATATTAACAAGTTCATTAGAATTTTAATCATATTTATAGATAAATATTTCTTTATTTGATTTTTTTTTCGTTTTAATTCTAATTACTTTTATTGCTAAATATTGATTATCTGGAGCTTCATTTATAAATTTTGCAATTTCTTCTTCGGTCAAAACCTTCGACTTTTTTGGAACATATCCCTTTTTATTTTTTTCAAAAATGCCATCAAATTTGAGTAATCAAAAGTATTTATTTGATGTCGATTATGAATTACACTTCTCAGTATTGAGAATGTTGCCCATAATGTTGATGGTGCATTACTTTGCGATAATTCTTCGAAGTATGCCAAAAAAACCGGTTCGGATAATGATTTGATTTTTTTTTGTTGATCTCCAAGCCATAAAACTATTATACTGTTTCATATTTTACTCTAGATTTGTTTGGCAATAAATTACTTTTTACTTTATTCGCTTTATCTAAAATTTCGGGAGGCACCCAATCATCTTCTGCACTACTCGGATCGCTGTCCGGTATAATGTTCGCACTCATTGTATGATTATTAGTTCGCAAAACAATGCACAAAATCACGATTACAATTTCAAATCAGAAACGCAAGAAAATTCTACTACACTGAGCTCGTCAAAATCTGTCAAAAGACTGTCGTTTTGCTGTAATTATTTCTCAAAAAGATATACGTATCTTAAAGAAAAGTAGTAAGGAAAGGTTTTTATGATATCTAAGGTACAGATGTTCAAAGCAATATACTATTACATTACATAGTCTTCACTACTCTGGTGACCATGTGATATTTACTCATGCCCGGCTTAAATAATTTATTTATGTTACTGAAAAGCATTAAAAGGATGTTTAACACGCGCGAGTATATAAAAAAAATGGGATTTCTTGAAGAAATATTCTGAATGCATTTCCATTTCAGGTACCCGTGCGTTATTCTAAGTCTCGCGTGCGTTCTTTAAAATTACCAGTGGGTTATTCCCAACAGGCTTTGCAGTGGGCAATCGGGGAATTTCCACCCGTAAACCCGTGCAGTCACAAACAAGCAAACCCGGCTCTTTTGACTCCCGAGTGCTCCGAGCGCAAGCGAGAAATATTTCTTTAGCTCCTCATTGCCTCCTGCAAGTGCAAGAGAGAAATGCATACTCCTGTCCTGCATCAGTGATGGTGGACATGTACTTACTCCTCATTGCGTTAAAGCAGAGCTGCGCAAAGTTTGACTTCATGAGAGCCGTATACCTGAGTGCATTTTGGGTCGCTCCATTAACGCAATGAGAAAGAGTGAGTAAGAAGTGAGAAGGAAGTTATCTGTGGCCTGTGTGCCGCACAAGTAATTTTTCGAGGCAGGAGTATGTATTTCTCGCTTACACTTGCAGCAGCAATGAGGAGCTCTGAAATCTACCTGAGGAGCACTCGGGAGTCAAAAGAGCCGGGTTTGCCCGGCTGTGCGTTAAAGCAGACCTGGGCAAAGTTTGACTTCATGGGAGCAGTATACCTCCATAAACCTGAGTGCATTTCGCGTCATTTCGGGTCGCTCCATTAACGCAATGAGGAGTGAGTACATGTCCACCATCACTGATTCAGGACAGGAGTATGCATTTCTCGCTTGCACTTACAGGAGGCACCAAAAAAATATTTCTCGCTTGCACTCGGAGCACTCGTCTATGCCCTGTGTGCCGCACAAGTAATTTTTCACGACAGGAGTATGCATTTCTCACTTGCACTTGCAGTAGCAATGAGGTGGGCACCGGGAGTCAAAAGATGCTACCTGAGGAGCACTTGGGAGTCAAAAGAGCCGGGTTTGCCCAGGTCTGCGTTAAAGGAGCAACCCGAAATGCACTCAGGTATAACTCAGGTTTATGGAGGTATACTGCTCCCATGAAGTCAAACTTTGCCCAGCTATGCGGTATAGTAGTGGTTTACCCGCACGTCTGATGAAAAAAATATTTATTGCTGTTTTTGTTGTTATTAATCTTGAAAATGGTTAAAATTATTATTAATTTCCTTATCATGAAAAAAACAATATTAAAATATTACCCAACTTTAAGTCAATTACACTAGCATGATGGAGGTGGCATAAATTCTCTTTTGCAGAGAAAAATCGGAGATTATTAATTTGAAATAGTGTACACTACCCTCCAATAGTTTAACACTGGAAATTATTTCTAAAAATAAAACAATATAAGGCAGAGGTTCCCAAACTATTCAGTTCACGGCGCACTTAAAGGTTTTAAAGGTTTTATTTTCTAGTCAAAATATGTTTGTGTAAGTCAAATCGCAAAAAAGATAATAAAGATATTTCTGGCTGAGTCTCGCATAGGCATATACATACATATATAGATATTGGCATTGCTAACTATCAATTCTTCTAATATTGCGTGCCATTTCTCAAAATTTCTCTCGTTTCTTGTACTGTGAAAGTAAAAAAATTAATTATTTATTAAACGGCGAGAACATCAGCACATCGTTACGCAATGCATAAACACGAGATTTGCTTTCAGCTTCTCAATAAATAAACAATAATATGACAAATATACCGAATATGAAGAAGTTAATGTGCGACAGTAAGCTTGGTAATAATTGTGCAATTTAAGCATTACGCCAGCTACTGTATTTTGAAGAAATAAGCCAAAAGCTTTGATAGTGGCCTTTACACCGTGTTGGCATCAATTCCTATTTTCATTTTACAATGTCATTTATAGCTGAACGAGCTTTTGATAAACTTCAATTCCAATTCAGCCAAGCTTTTTCACTTTCAGTCTCAGAGCTATGTAAATCTTGATAGTATCGGCTACAACTTCTGCGAATGCGACGGAAGAGTTTAGCGTTCGGTCTGCGGGAAATAAGTTAATCCGGGCTCTTATTTTTGAAAATATTATAACTTTTAGTTCATTCACGCCGAAAGAATGTGCGCTTCTTTTAGCTGGGTAGCTGGGTAGTCAACTGTAAAATATTTCTTGCGGAGCGAATCGTAGGAGTGGAACTGATCGGATTTTTGCTTTGGAGGACTGATTGCCGTCTGAATGTCCTTTCAGCTCCTTGGACGCCAGAAATATTCGCTTGTATAGACCGATTCGCTAAACAGTCCTGCTAAAAAGCCAGTGCGTTTAATTCTATAATAGGAATGTTCTTGAATTTGTGATAAAAATAGTGATAATTTGGAAATTAAAAATGTACGTGAAAATAATTTTTGCTGATTTACTGCCGAGGCGTTTTATAAATATGTGATGTAGCACCAAAAGCTTATTGAGGACATGCGTACAAGGATTTTATAGCAGGAAGAGAGGACTTGTATCTAGTTTGTTTAATTAAAAGCTGAATGCAAGCTTCCCAAATTGTTAGGCCTGTTAAATATTGGGTACGAATACCGGATTTCTACAGAACTTCGCAGAGTGAAGTTTTCGCTGTTTTATCTTGAAAATGGGTTTTGTAACAGTATTACCCGCCACTAATATTTGGATTTACAGTAATCGATAAATATACCAATTCGTGGAAAGATCGTAATATGTGGTTATGAGAAATAAATAACTGTTCGATTTAGGGACACTTCGAGGTGTCTCCTAGGTAGCTTAGAAAAATATGTTCACGATGTATGTATGTAGTTCCTTAGTGTTAAATAGTTAACTAATAAAATTATAAAAGGTGTGCTCCATACACTCTGTAAACAATTTTTAACTCAAGTGAAATTTACTATCAGTTTACTTCGGCAGAATTATTCATGTAATAATGGGAAACGTTTGCAGTTCAGGACAGAAGAAAAAAGATGCTGACAATGTCTCAGAAAAATCGGAAGAGTGAGTCAATTTATATTATATATTATTTGAGTGTTATTTTTGATAAGACCAAAATATTAATAATTTTGTAGCAAGCGGAGAGCGGTGGAATAGTGTTTGAAATATTTTACCTTAACCATTCGATTGGTTAGAGCGGAAAGAAGTTTTGAAACATCTAACTTTACCTACATTTTTTTTGTATTGCTATTTTATATATGTATAATACAATACAGCAGCTAACTTGTGGCAGAAAATTAACCTTATAAGATGTCAAAAGCTTCTGTCAAATTAGTTGCATAGTCGCATTCCTGCGGGAGTAGGTACTTATACGGTCGTACATTTCTTAAAACCAATGTGACCAGAAACTGTTGATGCTGCAAGCGTACTTGCTGGAAGACGGGAGTTGCTAAATCAAAAAGCAACGAAGGACTCGTTTAAATACTTATTTTACGTTCATTGATGCCATATATCTACTTACTCTAGTCGACGTAATGTGGAAGATTAACTGCGTTACTTTCGATTTCGATGAAATTGAGTATGTCATAAAGCTGTGGAAGTATAGTAAACCCCGGATAAGTGCTTCGAAATAAAAATACAGTTTAAAGGCAGGTACCCGGGATACATGCACTAATCCTATCCCGTTTAAGGGGGTCCTCTAGTTTCTCGGCTGTTTTTTTATGGCTTTTTCAATAATTTTTTACGAGCAAACCATCGAAATAATCAATCTCATTGTTTTTGCATAATCTTTATTAACATTTAAATAAGCTATATAAATTTTTTGAAGTCATAATATGTAATAGAATAAAAGTAATAGTGGCCGACAGGAAGACATCAAGAAAAAAAGATGCTTAACGGTTAGCAAGATTGCGGGTGTTCCGCTTATCAGAAATCAAAAAACCAAACGGCATTATAATCTTCATATTTAAGACTAGCGATTGAACTAGAATGAATTCTTAATTACAAAAATTGACTTTTTTATACATATTTGAAAATTACATTCCATTTTTTACTCATTTTTTCTTAAGTTTTTCGCTCGTAGAAAAAAACTATCGAAGCAATCATGATAATCCTAGTTCAATCGCTGGCTTATAACATATTAAAGATGCTGTATAAATTTGAACAAAATCGGTGCAGTAGTTTCTGAAATATCGTGCTAACCGTTTCGAAAAATGGTGTTTCGAGAAAAACGCGTTTGAAAGTTCGCGCATGTGATTTGTACTATTGTTATTTACGTATACCTGCTCCGTTCCAGGGCCGTAACTTGTGAACCACTTCGAATATCGAAAAATCCTTTGGCACACATTTTCTACACATGTTGTAAATGTGATTTATGAAAAAAAAAAAATATATTTTTTCGATCCGAGAAACTAGAGGACCCCCCTTAAGGCAAGCCGCCCGTTTTGTATTTATATGGGAAAAATGGTCATCTCAAAATCTGTTCGAACAATCTTTTAAAATTTTTTTAAGTTAACTAAGAAAGAACTTAGAAGAAAGGTAGCTATGGATTTAAAAAAAAAGAATAATAAAAAAAATAAGTAAAAAAAATTTTTAAGTTGAACGGTTTTATTGAAAATAAAGATAATAATGATGTAGATAATGTACTAAAAACTAAAAACTAAAAAAAAATTCAGTAGGTCCTAGGTACCAGTCATTACACCACTCCCCTCATCAAGAGGGGAGCATTAGTCAGACAAAAAAATAAAATCGTGGGGCGTAGCGTAATTTGAGTAAATATGTCAATAGCATTTATAATGGCATGAGCGGTTGACTGTTGATATAAATTTCGCGCCCCATCATTCTTATGTGAGCGTTCATTGAGAAAAGAAGCAAAAATGAGTGAAAGTATGTAAGGTAGTAGTCGTTTCTTCGAAATGTGTTGTGGAAAATTGTAGGTCGGTGAGTCCAGCGGTAAAAGTGTTTAAATTTCCGAAATTTGTCAATATTAATACAAAAGCATTAATCATTCTATTATAAAGGTTTCTAAAACAAGAATATTTTTCCATGGCAGCCCTAATTTGCCTCTGAATTTGTACAGAACTTTTTGTCCTTCTTACTCATTCAGAATTTTACTGATGTGTGGTATACTGATACTTTTCTAGTGCATATGAAAACGATGGAGTGATTTGCCTATATTTCTTTCTCATACAAAACACAGATTTTAGCATGTTTTGTTCCTGTGCTCCCTAACTTTATATTAGGTAAGCTTTGACCAAATATTCCCATTGAGAGCGAAAGCGAGATCGGAGATGGTGAAAATTAACTACAGAGTTCCACGATCTCAGGAATTTTTATTTTGTTTTATTCGGTACTAGCTGGAAAATTCGACTTCGCATAGCTCAAAAACATATGACAGATTTAAAATCAGCGACCTCAAAAACCCCTATGTATTCATTTATTAGATCTGCCACCTTTACTTAGTTTCCAAATTTCAAAAACATCAAAAGATAATTTCTCGTGAGCAGTTGATAATTTTCCCATATATTTACAATTGGCACCAGTCATGTCCCATTTAAAATTTTTTCGCTGAGACAAAAGAGATAATTGAACGGTTACACTGTAAATGTGTGACTCATCTATTATGAGACAAATTTCATTCCATTTCAGAAAATTTTTGGTGGTGAACTTGCGACAGTAAGCTTAGAATTTAATAAGCAATATTTAGGTATAGTTATTAATAAAATCTGCATTTAGGAATTTTTTTTGGGTACATTAATGACATTTTGCATTTACAAATACAAATTTCACTAAACACATGCAAACAAGGGTGTCCTAACCTCTTAACGTACCGACATTCTAATTCGGTAATTATCCACACATAGCAAAAACCACTTATATAATTTTTTAAATAGTTTCATGTCATTCAAACGCTGTTACAGTGTGGTATTTATGACATGCCCATACAGCTTATCACTGGTTGAGTGTGCGGAACGGTAAAATTTATTTTATCAGGAACGGTACTATCTCTCCGTTAAAATGATACCAACTAGAATAGATCATTTGACTTTTTTTTAAACAGAAATAATATGTAGCAAATAATATTGAAAGAAAAACTAAACTTTACAAATTTACAAATAACTTAACCTATCACATTTAGAATCTAGTAAAGGAAATGAAGCATTGTAATTCATCAACATAGTCGATACTGGTTCAAAGTAGCCATAATCAGTACTGTGATAATTAAGGTAGAGACAATGTTGTCCTCTACTAGTCTGGCAGGACGCGAATTAATGTTAAAAGGCTAGATGAGTTTATAGCGCCAGTAGCGATATCATGCATACATATAACACTTAATAGCTCTCCATATTTAGAGGGAGACGCCATATCTAAAAGTTGTAAACGGTCACCATAAGGAGGAAGATTACAGGGATCACTCCACGGTTAAGTTTTTGCACTGCCTCGATGGGTTCGATATGGACTTGATAATGATAAATATCAACAGGTGCTGAAACATGTCTATATAAAGACGCCCCCACTCAATGGGGCGAGTAAAAAAAATTTAATACGCATTTAACTCTATTATTTTTCCAAAAATCTCATATTTTTCTCTTTTTGGATCATCAATCTACACACCTATACCAAATTTCATGTCAAGAACTATGTATGTACTATAAAACAAAGTCCCTCGCCGCGCCTCTCTCTCTGTGTGCGATTTTCTCTTCTTTCCACACAGGCGCGATTATTATGCGAAATGTGATTTTCTCCATTTAATTCCAACGTAAAATATCGCGATGCGTCCACTAATGAGCGGTAATCGCGCCTGTGTGGTGCAGCCTTGACTTCACAATTAGTCACATTGATTCCCGAAGAGGCTTTAGATGAATAATCAATGATTGTTTTGCTGTGACGGATCCAATGGGGCGACTAAAAATTCTCAACTTCATAGGATTTCCGTGAGAGCGAATATAGGGGTTTTGGGGTCGTTGATTTTAAATCTGCTATCGTAATTTTATTCCTGGAATATTTTGAGTTTCAGTTTCACCGCGCATGAAGTCAGATGAAAATTGAAACAGCTTCATTCATTCTGCAACCGTTTTAATTTACAAGTATGTAAAAACCCCGCCAAGGGAGGGGTCTGCTAGTAGGTATATAAATAAAATATTGGCGCCTGTGACGTACGGACAGACGGACGTACAGGGCGGAATTATAAGGTTTCCTAGATGGCAACGGATCCATAAAAAGGCAATGTAAAAATAAAGAAAAACTATTATTCCTCCTTAAGTGGTTAAAAATACAAACTAATGTTTTTCAGGGTATACTATATATCTATTTACAAAACATTGCTAAAGTGTATGTTAGATAAAGGATAAATCCTAAGTTTTTCAATAAAATAAAATCCTTTTTATGCTACTTTTATGTTTCTAGATCACCTTCTTATCAGCTGGCTGAGAGGAAGCAAATCGAAATCAAGGATGAAAAGATTAATAAAGAAGCTCCATTGGCAGATCCTGAACCTATATCAGACTTATCAACAGGCCAAAATACATCATTAGCAACAAATTCTCCTACTGATGGAAACGTTTCAAGAACTGGACAGTCGAAACCCCAGCCCATAGTGCAACTTACAAGTCTAAGTGGTAGATATTAAACATATATATTAAATTACGACAGCTAAATAAATTATCTTCGTAGATTCCGTTTCAAGTACGCCGCAAACCACAAACTCTCCCTGTGATATTTCGGCAATGAATTCCCTTCCTCCTAGTTTAGCTGTACTGCAAGGAAAGCCCATAAACAGTAGAAGGATTGAAAATGATAAGAAAATCGTGTTGTATGTTTTAGCTGCTGATGGTGCTCATATATTAGAAAGATCAGTTTTACATAGTATATATCCAGCACTCCAAGAGCGTTCTGCATACCGCGGATTTGAACTTCTAATATCAGACTGTCATAGCGCAAGTAATGAAAATTTAGATTTAAATCGGTTAAATGTTGAAAAATGGGCGAACAGCCCGTTGGAAGCCCAAGGAGGCCACGAGGAAGCAGCTAATTGTTTGGCAGAACTATCCAGGCATACTAAATGTTCTTACATAATCCCAGTTTTATTCTTGGGAACTTCTTTGGGCACACCCTTGCTTCCTTTAACCGTAGAAAGTCACGATTTTACAACAGCGGTAGGCCCTGCTAAAATCTCAGTTAAAATGTTATTGGAGAAATGGTATGTTTTGGATAATAGTGCACAGCCACCTTGCTATCGACTTAAAACACAAGAAGCTCTAAAGAACCCGGAGGAATCAAATAGAGAATTAACTACATTGCTAGAATATTTGGTGGACCTTTTTTCAAAAGAGCTAAAGGACTCTTATTTGAGTACAGTCGTAGAACAGGAAATAAACAATACAATTCTTATCAGCCAAGAGCTAGCAAAACGGTGCATTTGGATACAAACGGGAAATCTTCAGCCAAAACTCCAAGAGAACCCAACTCCTCTGGAGATTGAAATGAACAGAAGGCTAACGAACATCCACTCTGATTTGAAAACGCAGCTTTCGGAAAAAAATCTTATTCGAATACCACCAACAATTCAATTCCAAGACGACCAACTGGCTGCTATCTTAGAAAGTTTGATCAATTCTGTCGTCGATGGAATAGTGGATGAGCACACAACTAAATTCACAATTCCAAATTGCACCTTTGGAGTTGATAAAAGACTGCTAAACGAAGTGGAAGCTGTTAGTCAGCATTCAAAAATGCTCGCTCAAAATTGCGCCAACTTTTCAATAATAGAGAAAATTAAAAGGTATTGCACTTTAATATTTTAAGTTATTTCAGCTTAGTAAGTTTTTAACAGCTACATTACTGGCACCTCTTCAGCACCGCTCATTGTTATTGGTTCGACAGGAAGCGGAAAAAGCGTTTTGACAGCTAAGGTTATGAATAACATTCATAACTGGTTACCTGAAAGTAACTTAATAATAAGGTATTACATTTTCATTATCATTTTGCTCAAAAGTCGTTAAAATTTTAAAAAGATGTCTATCTACAATGTACGTAAAAGATGCTCCTAGTCTGAGGCCATCATTTCAGAACACAGTACATAAGTTGTTTAAGCACATCGTAACAGTTTCGATATTATAAATTTGAATATTGATATGTTGCGTAAAAAACGAGTATAGGAAATCATAGCATCACAACACGTTGAGGATGCTTTGAAAAACTTTTTTTTTTAAAATAGAAATCCTTTTCAAAATCAATAATAAAAATCAAAAAATAATTTTATATTTTAAAATAAAACTCAGAAAATAATTTTGGGAATGTTCCAAAAAATGGTCGCGATACTGCAACAATGACATATTATTTATTTATTGATACGTGTTTTGATTACATCATACACGGGGTTCCAACACAAAAAGTAATTACAATAGTATAGAATAGCATATAAAAATATATAAAGATAATTGACTTAAAAGTTAAACAAATAGAAGAGCAGCAAATATAATAAGTATAATTGTCGAAACCGTCTTTCAAATATCAGTTTACGTTTTGACGACATTAATAATTCAGAATAAAGGCAAAAAACGCTTGTATAAATTTTGTTGTTTCTGCTTGTTCGGAAAGCGTTGAGGGGGACAATATTTTGACGACAAGATCTTGTGAAGGATGTGGATTGCCCAGATAAGTTAAACGGATGTTTCGTGTTGCCTCACAATCAAAGAAAGTGTGATAGATCGTGTCGGGAGAATTAGATATACATCGAGGGCACATTGTTTCGATGTCGAATTGGACAGTTCGACCTTTGCGAAAAAAAGAACAATTGTAAGAATTCGCTAGTCTGACGCGCGCGGTGAGCCTTGTACAAGAAGCCTCGCCCGGTAGCGTCAGGTATGTCTGTGGGCCCGGGGCGAGAGGCAACAACGGTAGCAATTGCAAGCTCCATGTTTGAGATAAACGGTTAAAATCAGCTTCGTATAATCTTAGTCTGGTTCGGTCTAATATGTCATTTCAGTTGGACGCTAAGTAATCTAGTGTGAGGAGGCTCGGGTCCTCGTCAACCAGACAAAGATTTCTGATTTGCAATAGCCAGTTGTACCTCTCACTCACGGAGTCCCGGATTCGCTAGGCTTTCCAGGCGTTTGGCGCAGATCTTTGGAAGGCGGTAATCGGGCATGTTTACAATTTTTGCAACCATCTCAGGGCCGCTTGTAATACATTTGATTGGAGTGACAGTCTGCCTGTTTCTAGTCTAAGCGCATATCCCGCTGTGTTCATCGGCGTGTTGAGAATTCGTTTAAAGAAAGTATTCTGTACTTTGTCAATCTCCTCTAGGTGTCTCAGGGCCCAAACTTCAGATTCATAAAGTAAAACGTTAAGTAAAAGAGCTTGAAATAAATTAATCCGAGTTTCCCATGAGTTGAGTTGTATTTTTTTCAAAATGGAGATAATTCGCCCAAGAGCGAATCTAGAGGAGTTTGTCAACGTTTTGCACGCTTTATTGAATAAGCCGGTTTCAGAAAAAGTTATTTCCAGATATTTATAGTCGCTTACAATTTCAAGCGGAGCGTCGTTGTATTGAAACAATAATCGTTGTTTAATGTTTCCCAATCTACCCTTATGAAAAATTACAACTTTCGTTTTTTTTTGTATTAACAGTAAGATCGTTGATTTCGCAGTAGTTTTGTAAGATTCGCAATTTGTTGTTTGTTTCACTGAGAGTGTCTGACAGGAGAACAATATCATCCGCGTACGCTATGAGTCTAATTTCGTTATGACATATGACGTGGCGCCCCCCCCGCATAAAGTCACGACACGTGAATACTAGGCCCTGAAATGGATGAAAGTTTAACATTAGGTAATAACAATTACAATGCTACATTTGAACCCCAACAACTTTTCCTCCATGCTTTTTATGGTTTGGGAAATTAAAGTGTGATTTTCAAGCACTGGACTAAACTATTGCAATTCTCGATTGTTTATTTTCGACCAAAACGATGTTCTTTGTAAGTCCTATTATATTAAGAATAATAGGTAAATGTGAAGAAGTTTTACGGCGTCACAAAATGCAAAAGCCTGCATGGCAAACTCTCAAAATACTGAATTTATAACAAACCAAAATATCCACTTCGAAGAGTTATAGTATTTAAAATATTAGAACATTATTCACAATTACCAAATAATAATCCAAAGTAAAACTTTTGCATATTGGGATCTGTTGGGATCATTTTTGTATGAATGTGAATGTTTACGTACTGAAAATCTGGGGTTCTCATATGAATCCCTGGTAACGTTATATGTGCTCAAGTTGTTTTCGTCAACATCTGTGTCATGTCCTGATATGAGATCAACGGCTGACTGAAAAACAAGTAACACTATTTCGATTTGAGATTTCAAATATTCAGTGGTGTGTCGTTTATGTAGCTGAAGCATAGCCAAAGCATACAGTAATTCCCTTACTGATAATTAGTTGCACATTTACTCCTAAAACTGCACGTTCGTAGCGGGTTGCAAAGTCGATTTTTAGGGAAACAAGCTTTCCTCGAAGGACACGTGTTAGATTCGTCTTAATTCGAGTGGATTCTTCAGCCACCAAATTAATGATGAACCTTTGAATAATTAATTGTTCGGTTAGCGCTTTGATAGCATTTGAATCAAAAATAGACAGAACATGGGCAAGTTTTATCTACTACCAAATTTATACATGCTTTCATCGTATCGCTCACAGGCATTTTAGCAAAAAACTTTAATAATTAATAATAATTAACATATGTGATCCTTCACATTGGCGTCTTCTTCCCCCTCTTAATTCCTTCTCGTAATTTTGGTAAGAGTCAAAGTGCATTTCCAATATATGTATGTCTTCTCAACCACCACACTTTTTGCTAACTTTGTCACCATTAACTTCATTAAAAACTCACGAACGTAAATATAGCGCTTTTTACCCATATTTCGTTCTTCTCTAACAAACGTCTAACTAATTAAATATCCGAAAACTTTACAAACTGTAAATTTTTTGTGCAAACCACTAACACATACTGCATATACTTTAAAACACAAACGTTGAGATGACGGCAAAGTAAAAAATTCCATACATTGCTTTATTGGCTTATTAAAATTGTTACAAATTCATCACAAACAGAACAGACCTCCATTATTTTAAAGGACAAAGAAAACAATTGTAGTTTGTTATTGTAAGGGAATAAAGACAATAAAAGAAATCATAAATTTGCCACATGTGATTACAGTGCCTCTCAGAAAATAATGTTTTAACACGAACAAGTTCAGAAAGTTCCCTTAATGACTTAAATTAAAATACGTCAGGAATTTGAATCGGTATTGCAGAGATGTGAATGAGCGAACTCAAATCTGCGGTCAACTCATCGCTCAACTTAACATCTGAGCGCGCTCAAATTTTGAATTGAGCGAACTAAAATCTTCAATTGCTCGCGACGCACGTTTTCTTGTTTACTGGCTTGCAAGAGCTTACGCTGGCTGTATTGCTGATAGAACGGGTGCTGTTTTCAGTACAAATTTTCAGGATGGGCACACCAATTGAAGCACGGCAGATGATTCATATCGGCCGGGTACCGTAATGGTATTATGATTTTTCCGTAAAAATCAGATGCACCATGCTGTCGAAGTCATCACGTTACATGTAATGGGGCATGAGATGATGTGCCATGAAACGTGCCATGACACACATGATCATAAAAGCTTGTCGCGAGGTTTGCGTAAGTACCTATTATATAAGTATTTAATTAAACTGAAATTAAAAAAAAAATTAAACTTAGCAGATTAAGTTACTCAATTAAATAGGTACTAGTTTATTTACACAAGTAAATCGCGCGACAAGCTTTTATGATCATATAAATTGTGTATATTAAAAATAACTAGTCTGCCATCTTGGATGGTCCGCCATATTGGATTTATAATGACGTCACACAGCTTATCGTGTATTGTCATCCAAACTAAACGTGTATACAATATTTCAGCTCAATCGGTTGAAGATATCTGCTTCAAAATTGAGTAGCTAAGATTCCACCCGAACATATGTACATAACATACATACAGTGCAAGTTAAATAAAAGCTTTTAAAATCACCAACTATACAAGGTGTGCATTGCTCATCAGTCATCACTAATCAACTCAGAGCAAATGCAGGTAGGAAAATCAGGTACCTGTACTTGTGCAGTACGCATCCATAATTTACAATCATAAAGACGGGGTAATAAAATTGAACATTGATTTGGGCTGAAAACAAAATTTTGTTTGGAGATAAGAGATGTGTGATAAAGAGTGCACTTTTCACAATTCTTTAAATGTAATACGTTTACGGCATGCGTAAATGAAATTGTGTGCTACGGTCCTAAATCAGCACCGAAAGGAAAGAAGGAAAAATATAAAATATATGTACAAACAGTAGTATGGTAAACTACAAAGAAATTCATACTAAACAAGTGGCAATTATATATTTCTATTTAATTTAAAAATTATTCAGATTTTAAAAAGGTTCTATTTAGACATAGATCAACATAAACGCACAATTTATTAAAATGTCTAGCACACGCCGATAAAGGCCCATAATAACAATAAGCAGTTCGATGAGTGATCCAATAACAATTGTCTAGATCTTAAACCATCACGCCTTGCTGAAGTTTTAGAATCTGACGAATTTATACAAAGAAGTACGTCTTTCAGACAAGACATAGATATATTACATGAAGGGAAACAATTAAAGTGAGACACATCAGCATGCTCAACGAAAGGACCACAACAAAATTTGGCAAACATGTCATTATATAGTTATCATATCTGATGCAGATGCCTTGTCATAGTTAAAGATAGTGGGAGGGCCGTCACGAATCCTGGAGGTTTTAATATAATTCCAGAAGGGCTTTGTATCATTAGAGCGCAAGCGATCCTCTATATTCCCAACATAGGACTTAAATTCCTCTCTTAGAAAACGAATAACGCGAGACCGCTTGGTGAAGACAGCTCGTAGTTCGCAGGTGAATTATTTTTTTTATATATTAAGATATTATTAAGATATTGTTCCTTCTCCTCAAGTGCAGCGATTAAATGCTCGGTAAACCAGATGGGTTGCTTTTTTGTCGAGGATTTGTAAGGAGGAACAAATTTGGATATTAAGCTGTTTAAAGCCCCATTGAAATTATTGTCAGCGTGTGAATTGTAAAGCCACAAAAATAAAACCTAGCGATGTCCATGGCTGAAATTGTAACTCTGCATTTGGACGACCGAAAAATTATCCCTATTCAAATTTCAGTCAATTCGGTCAATCCTGGTGGGTTTGGCAGCATTTTCAAAATCAATCAATGGAAAAAGTGAACAACTTCAAAAAAAAACAATTCGTATTTTACCACGAAACTTCGCGGGGATATAAAATTTAATATTTAAGATCGATGGAACAATAATGTCGGGTCTCCAAGAGCAGCCACTTTGATGTTGTGATTTTTCGAAATTGAAAAGTATAAATTTTGCAAATAAGTGTTACTGGCTGAAAATGGCGCTACTGTCTTTGTTGAGCCCCATAAGATTTTCATCCAAATTGGTCAATCCCAGCGCTAGATCAGCCAATATAAAGTGTTCATTTTTACAGATATGGACATTGGGAGGAAGAATTTAACCTCAATATCTCAATATATAATGGACAACACTTTGTAGGATTTTGTTTTTTATGTTTATTTTAAATGTTAAATATTTCGTCGATGGACAACACCTGACACATTATTGCACTCATCTCTCTAACTGTTACATGAAATAGAACATAATATGGATTCTCAGTTAGTACTGACTAGTTCAGCTCCAATAGCGTCAAAGTTGCACTTAAGAAAGAAGTTTCTGGATCGACTACTAGTAGAGCAAAAACTTTCCGAAGGGATGTGCAACCTCAAGGTCAGCTCCAATGGTGGATGGTGAAAATCATTGGAACACTTCTTGAATGTTGCGATACTTCAATTTGATTGGGGGTTATATTTGAAAATATAAGATCCAGGATACCATACGATTTTTTGTTTAGCTACGTGAGATCTATCACCCCATTCATTTTTGTCCCCGATAGATCACCCTGTATATTCGTAATGTTAATAAGGAAAAATAGATTTTCTGAATTTTCTGCACATATCGAACAGAGAATGTTCCTTTTTTTGTTTGTTCGATATGGAAATTCTTTTATATAACTTTCACATTCAATAGATGCATTAGTAAGACAGGGCGATCAAAAAGTGAAGGGGGAGGGAAACGTACGATGTTTCATTAAAAGCTTTAAGTGTTTACTGGTTAATAAGACTTTAAGTAATTCATGTATGCGGAGGCAAGTACAACAAACAATTAACATAATATTTATTTTTAATTACAGATATGTTGGCTTAACAGAAACTTCGTTACATATTGATTCCCTTCTAGGATCAATAGCTGAACAAATATCCGTGATAACTAGTGGTCGACCTGGCCGTATAATCCATGTAAATTGGAACATTCCACCTAGTATTTATGTTGACTTTGTATTATTTGAGAAAATCCTTGCAGGATGTGCATTCGTACGAGAAGTATATTGAACAAACTTTGTCCACAACAAAGGTTAATTTGATCGTCGTTATTGACTCAATAGATGAGCTCTCAGCGCAAGATATGACCTGTTGGATACCTGCTCAATTATCCCCCAATGCCAAAATAATTCTGTCGGTAGGAAACAGCATAGCCACAACCAATGGCAATGTCGTTGAACAATTGAAGCAGAAGAATATCCCTGCCGAAAATTTCATTGAACTCACAAAGTTTTCAGATGAACAGTGGAGAGACGTGTTGAGTTTTGGCGGTGGAGACTTTTATGCAGCGAATGGAACTTTACAATTGCCTGAGCATTGGAGAAAAGCTTCCGAAAAACTTCCTCTACAAGCAAAAGTTTTGTGGTGGTTGGCATGGGTCGGAAATGATGGCATTGAAGAAACCAGGATGGACACTATTATAAATAAGATTTTTGCTACATTGGAATCCAAATTTAGTAAAGAAATTGTAGAATTTTTACTATGTGCCATAGAAGCTTCGAATAACGGTATTGCAGAAAGTGATCTTCTAAAAATATTTCATGATTCGAAAATAGTGACAGGCAAGTTCTGAGTTAGTTCCTCTTTCTTAATTCGTGTTGAATTATAACATTTAGGAAATTCAACTTCGCAAGTATGGTGTAAATTTTGCTGGCTTATGGGACCACTACTTTTACATGGCAGTACTATAAAAATAATGGATAAGGATGTGAGCGGAAAAGTAATTCAACGTTATGGAAGTAAATTAAATGAAACCCATCTTGTGTTACGTAATCATTTTGACCAGCAAGTTCGCTTCTTTGTAGATCGAAAAGGACGATTTAAAAGGTTTGAGTTTGCAAAAATTAAACGTTTGTTTGCTACATATTTATATTTATTTTAGTGCAAACATACAAAAATTTCTTCAATTGCCTTACCAAAACTTCAAAGTTTCCAGCAACTCGAAGGATGTCGAATCATTTAATCAGTCGACATTCGTAACTGATATCGAATGGATTCGCGATAAATTAATAGCTGTGGGATGCGTACCCGTGATAAATGATGTATATTTGGCTGAAAAATATGATCCCACCGTGGGGCTGTCTTCGGAAAACAAATCACACTTAAAAATTATTAAAGACTGCTTGAAAGCGCATATTCAAGAACTTAATTACGACGGTGAACAGTTTTTTGCAGTTTTCAGTGGTTTTATCAAGAAGAACATCAAAGAAGATGCAGAATTGCTGAAGAATGATATCATCAAGAAATGGCAACAGTTTTTAGCAGGCGTAAAAACAACTTACCTAGAGTGCTTAAATGAGTCAACAGTAGATAATTGCTTGGATCAAAAATCGTCGGGCTTCGATAAAATAATGAATTTGGGTGGCAATGGGTACTTTCTGGCTACGATAAGCACAGAGCGAGAAGAAATTTGTGTTTGGGATGTATCGCACTGTAAAAAAGTTCGAACGTTAAAGGGTGTACCACACCCAACTTCTCTGTGCCCAGTTGGAGAATATGGAGCAGCCGTACTTTGTAAACGTGAAATCAAAGTAATAGACCTAAATGAAGGACGTTTTAAGGTAAAGATTTTTGTTTCTTATCGTACCTCAGTGCAAATAGGGATATTCTTTGGACAGTGGATGTTGTGTATTGCATGTACAGAGGTAATCAGGTTGTTTTCTCAATATCTCTTATTCAGACTCAAAACACAAATGCAAAAAGAAGTTTGGTTGGTAAAAAATAATAATCTTGCCAACTTTAATAATAATAGTGGATAGAAGAGGTGGGTGGGTGTACCGCTTAGAAATAATCGGCGGCCATGTTTTGTTTGGGCACTTGCGCGATAAGTCAATAGAATTGAATTCACGGCTTACCAGCATTACCGACATTCAACGATTTTTATTATTTATATTTACCTAACCTTACTATGCTTAAACTTAATTAGTTGATGCCCGTTTCGTAAAGTGTAAAACAATTTACCAGTGAGGTTCCTCCATCCTATCGAAGTCGGTTCAGGGAGTTGAGCATTATCGATCGCCATATTGGATCCGCCATCTTTAATTTCCACATTTTAGGAGATTAGAGATCAGCGACCGCGGACACATAAAAGGACCCGTTTTCATAGCAATGCTTTGTAGTTAAAGATTTTCGGTAGCCACATTGCACGCACCATTTTGCTTTTTCAAAAGTTTTATTAATTATGTTCCATATTCAGTTAATAAGCTTTCGATCGGTGTTGGAATCATTAAAATCGGTGCAGAAACAAACTCACAGAAGGAATCACAAACTACAGTTATTTCACCGGTGAAAGTTCTTTCTTATCGCTTTACCATACCGACGAATCGCACATTTAATTTCCTTTCTGGACTATGTATGTTTAAAGTTAGGTTGGGGTTACATGAAGGTACGGTACCTGCTCCTAATACTATAGACACACATCTCATATCGATACCATCGTTTGGATACCATGAAGGGAGCTAAACTAATTAGTAAGCACATCCCTGACACACATGCCTTTGTGGTATCGTTTGACGGTTAGTTGTCGTTGAAAATTGTTTTTTGAAAATCTTTCATTTTTTGCACACTTGTTTTTCCATTTTCTCAGACAGAATTGATTTCAAATAAATTTTAATGCAAAATTGATTAATATATTTCAAAAGGTAGTTATTTCATTTCCCATTTCAAATTAATGGCGCTAAAGTCATTAAAAAATCGCTTATACCAGGTTTGAGTATTTGCAAATTTTGTCAAGTTTCAATACTATTATACTCGTACTATATCAGGTATTTCAGCTGGTATATAGCTGGTATTGGGTGACACACATATGGTATGCTACGTAGTATCAAAGAATATATAACATAAAGAAGTTGCACGAGCCTAATTTGCCACTCAAAAATATTTTCCGATCGAGGGAAGAGAAGGAACGGTGTCAGGGCAGGGAAGTGATTCCTAGAAACCGCGGCTGTGAACACAAATGTGTACGAGCCAGCAACGCACAGAAGTTCGGGCGCAGGTTATTCATATGGGTTCATGCGTTGGGGTGAACCACGCTTGCGTTGTCGGACGATGTGCCTTCTAGCTGAAGGCAGACCGAATTCTATGAATGAATGATATGAGTAAAAAGGCGAGAACCCAAAAGAATTTCGTCTGCGCTTGTAATTCTCAACTTTCCTATTTCTTGATTGTTGTTAAGATTATATTAGGGGAAGCGAATACATTATTATTTATTCATTCCCTCTTAAGAAGATGGTAACTATCATTAATTGATTAATTAATTAATTGCATATACACACATATTTCTTGTGAATTATAATAATGTTAAATTTATAAGATCGATAAGCAATTATTTGAAACAGCAAATTGTTTTTATTTTAAATAATTAATTAATAAATATCTGTGCTTCCAAAAGGTAAATGTGACACTAACGTTAGAAGTGAAAAGTATTGTATAAGGTTTTCTTATTTTAAAATAGCAGATCCGTCCGGTCCTTGCTCGTGCTTTTCCATATTTGTAAATAAAAACTTTTAATTTTCATAGGAATTTATGCGCGGTTAATTTATTGCATTTTTCCCGTAGGAACCCAAAATATTCAGCTCAGTTCAGAGTTCTCGTAATTTTCCCACACTTCCTAGAATTGGAACCGGCGAGCGCTCATACAGCCCTCAACGCGTGCTTGGAACACCTCATCGCAAAAGTCCATAAGAATAACATTGCGCGCCGGAATTTCTGTACGTTTGCTGCCTGGTCCCGCGTCGCATCAGAATTTTTGGTCACACTTCCGATGTAAGAAGTGTCTGAATATGAATGGCCGCTTGTATTTATTGTACTACTACAGATATAGGGTTCGCGCGGAAGGACCCTAGAGCAAATTTTTCAGTTCAAGTTATTTGTTCCGACTGCGACTTCTTTATGTTATATATTCTTTGGTAGTATTCAAATATCATGGTATCGATACCAGATGTGTGTCAAAGGTATGAAACGTTAAATGCAGGTACTGCATAATCAATGACAAAATCTTGTAATATCAAAGGAAATACCTTTCTAGTTGGCACGGACTTTTCTTTTTATTGTCTCCTTTAAAAATATAGAAAATGAAGTGAAGAAAGCTATTCGCTGAATGAAATCTGGTCTAGATTATGAATAATAGTGGCATAGTTAAAGAGGGGTCCTCCAAAAAATTATTATTATGATTCAGGGTAAAACTTATATTATGCAATTTTGAAGACTTATGAGCTCGAATAAGGAAATGATTGTTTTAGAATGTTGAAGAAAACAAATTAAATAATAATTGCAATACACAATTCTACTCTTCTTGAAATTTTACTATTTCCATTTTTTCATAACAGTAAAGAATTTATGTCTGTAGTGGTGCTCATTTATGGCATAACTTCAAATATATCATATTAAAACAGAACTAAAATGTAACAAAACTCGTATAAAAAAAGGTGAATAATTTTTAGGTCACATTAAAAGGAGTCATGAATCAAAAAATGCCATACTTTGGTCTCCATGACTCCCAGCATTTAGTATGCTTATCAAGAAACCGAATGTATGTTAATCTTATGAATTTGGAGTCTGGGGATTGTGTTACAACTTTTAAGGCCGGAGAAGATCGCTTTCTTAATTCGTTATTGGTTTCGGGCGATGGAAGGTAACATTTAATTTAAACAAACTAAGGCTTGTATAATTTCATATTTCTAATTTTTAGGATACTGGTTTGTGGCGATGAAACCCAAAAGCCGTTTCCTCTTCTTGTGTGGCACCTATCACAGCGAAAGTTGCTGTACGATCTTCGAATACCTCATCATGATTTCGTCACTTCGCTCTCAGCCATCACGCACGAAGGTTCATATGTTTGTGTTGTCGCGAAGGAGCTAAATGAACCAACTCCCAACTTTATTGTGGTATATGATCTCCAAAGTGGCACTCTTTTTAAAAAATGGAAACCTTCTTGCAACACTGTTTCTCTTGCGATATCTCAAACAAATGCTTGCGTGGTAGCTGGACTAGAGGACGCGCGGATTCTTGTTTGGGACTTGGTGACTGGAAATTGCCGGTTTAGTTTAACTGGGCATAATGCTCCAGTAACGTTATTAAAATTAGACCCACTAGGAAAAGTGTTACTATCAGGCGATACAGACGCAAGAGATATATCTATCAGATTATGGGAGCTAGACTCAGGTAATTAACAACTAGAGAAAGTAGTCCAATATAACATTATATATATGAAGAAGTGTCACTCCATGCATGTATTATTTGATATCCAGTTTCTTTTTATGTCACCAGTAAGGAAAAGATTTTTACATTTTTAGTCGCACCATTTTTAATTGCATATAAAGATGAGATCAGTGTCTTAATAATGGCGTACCATATATACCATAAGTACATAGTATATTTTCATCTTTTATAACTGAATTATTTACATACATGATTGCATATTTGCAACTAATGAAAACTGTAAGAGCTCGGTCTTAGTTCGTATATGTATATACATATATAAAAATGAATTGCTGTGCGTTAGTGTCGCTAAAACTCAAAAACGGCTTGATCGATTTCGATAATTTTTTTTGTTTTGTTCGCTATAATACAGGGGAGGTTAGAAAATTCGGGAAACCTCAAAGGAAAAGCCGGAAAATCGAAAAAATCGAAATTTCCGTTTTGTATAGGAAGCGAATTTTCAAACTTCAAGGAATCTTTATGAAAAAGGCAATTGGAGGTTTTCGGGGTCGCAGATCTCGAGCTTGCATTCAAAATTTTGGATTTCAAGATGTCGGATTCAATATGGCGACCGAAAAAGTTAAACTTCAAGGGATTTCACTGAAAATCTGAACTTTTGTTTTTGGTTTGGGATTTTGGGGTCACTGATTTTGAATCTGCTATTCAAATTTCCAAATATGAGATGAAATTTGAATATATGGAAGACTCAAAATACTAAGATATCGTAAAAGTTGCCAGACAGGGTATTTTAAGGTCGCTTACTTCGAAAATGGTGCTCAATTTTACAAATTAAAAGTGCAGTTTCAATATACATAGCAGGCTCAAAAAACTAAAGCTCGTCGCTTCAATTCAAAGTTTGGCATACGGGGATTTTTCGCTAATTTCCAAAATGACACTCAATTTAAAAAAAAAGTTCAGGATGCTGCCTTCAATATTGCAGGCCCAAAATACTGATTTGGCTAGATTTTCATATAAATTAATACTTGAGGTCTTTGTTTTGGGTTTCTTGGGTTAAAAACTTCGGTTTCCATATCCGACAAGTAATTTCTATTATGCAAATATGAAGTTTTAGTGCATGGAATAATAATAAATAATAAAATAATAGTAGTGCTGCATTTTTGAGACATATGTCGTATAAGTTGGTATGGTAGTGAAACATACAAGTTTCCATCACCCCACCCCCTCTGCTCCCTTCGCCATTTTGGAAAAACCGGCGACAATCATCTTTTTTAAGGTTTTCGCCGATGCATAACTCCGTTCCAGTGCATTTAAGCGCAACATAAGTTATATACAATTTAGTACAAGACAACATTTTGTGCAAATTTAAGCTCATCCATATGATTTTTTTACGAACAATAGGAATGGAGCTATGGAACACCCAATCACGGCTAAAATTGTATACTTTGTGCAAAATTCTCAGTTTTATTCGAAATGACATAGCAATAACTCCGTAGCAATTCATTACAGCGTAATAGTCCTCAAAATAGATGTTGTAGAAAGTTAAATTACCAATCTAATAGATTGAATTCTTTTTACGACCAATAGAAAGGAGTGGGGGTAAATTAAGAAAAAGAATTTAAAAAGGTGTGTTTTTAAAGTTAAATGCTTGTAACAGGTATGTTTTGTTGTGTGACACACCAAGAGTGCTGAACGGGCTAGGAGGTGTACCACAAGCACAACAGCCGAAGTGGTGTTTGTCAAAACAACGGTAAACTTAACACTCAAAAGAAGCTGTTATCGAATGAAAGAAATAGAAAAACGCTTCATAGCACTTCTCATTACTGAGTTTGAGACTGCTAATATCAACATCAATCAAGCAGTCGAAGAAGCTGATGTATTAGTGGTCACATCAGCAAAATCTATGGCTTAAAAGTATGAGGCAGTGGTGGTCATGGATGCGGTTATTGACTTGCTCATTTTACTGACCGGAAGTGCAGCTCCGGTCAGGAATGTGTACTTCAGAAAACCATGCAAAGATAATTCACTGGAAGTTATGTACTGTACAGTACACCTTCAAGTAAAATTCACAAGTGCACGTTCTGCTCCTTCACGCAATAAGTGGCTGCGACACTATATCCAACATCTTTGGTTTTGGGAAAATCAAATTTTACCGTTTGTTCCAAAAAAAAAACCGAGAAGAGTTCCGCTATCCTACTGCCACAGCTACACAAATTTCGGTCCAACTAAGGAAATGACTCTAGAAATAATCGAAATTTGCCTGAGCCTTTCCTGATTTCAAGAGAAAGTTTCTTGAATTGCGAAGAAACTTCTACAAAAAACAGAAGTATTTTTTCAAAACAACGCCGTTTTCCATAAACAAGAACTTTACTATTACGATGGTTACGAGTTCCCCTAAGTATTTCTGAATGCCAAGATAAATTTTCTTGAATTGAACAAATCTTAGTCTTTCTGATTTAATTAAAAGACTGTTAAATTATTGTTTGCGGAAATTCTTTTTTATTTTTAAAATAAATTTACATATATAAAGTGCTCTTTTAGGACTTCAAGTCCTTTGCAAGTATAATGCTTCGGGAAGGGTTTAAGCTTATCATCAACCCGTAATTGAGCACAGATGTACTCTTCAACAATGTTTGATTACGTAAGCCCTTAAATGCTGATCGTATGTCTTTTTCTGTTTTCTACTGATTAAATAAACGTTTCGGTCACACAGTATCATGTGTTCAATTTTACAATACCGCACGTATTCCAAGAAATTAAGCGCCCCAGCTTAAGTAATTGCACAATCTCGACTTTTAAATGTAAATAGAACAAGTTGTGCCCACGCCATTTTTATTTTATTTGAAAGTATGTGTTATAGCATTAAGTATGGAGTATAATGTCGTTCAAATATCCGCCGCGACTTTGCTTGGTGGCATATATTCGGGAGGTTCGATTTTCGATGACTTTGTTGCATAAATCTGGCTGATTTTGCTGGAAGCCGTTCGTTATGTTGACTTTGAGGACATCAATTGTTTGCGGTTTATTCGCATTCCTGTGATTTAAGAAAGCCCCAAAGGAAGAAGTCTAAAGGCCTTAAATCACGTGATCTCGGTTCACGTCGCCGCCGCGCGAGATTACTGTGCCCTCAAATCGCTCTTGCAGAATGTCCATCATAGCGCGGTGTAGTACGTAGCGCCGTCTTGTTGGAACCACATGTCGTCGGTATTCATATCGTCCAGTTTAGGCCACAAGAAGCGGCTTATCATCGATCTATAGCACTCGCCGTTGACGATTATGGCAATGCCAGTTTCGTTTTGGAAGAACTAAGGACCGAAGGTTCCGCCAGACCAAAATTCGCCCAAACAGTGGCTTTCTCGGGATGCCCCAAGTCCGACAATTTTGCTTGTTCACATATCCATTCAACCAAAAGTGGGCTTCGTCACTAAAAATGATTTTTTGGCGAACTTTGGGTCAACTTCCAAGTGCTCTCTCCAGAGCCCAGTCAGCGAACACAAGGCGTTAGCAATGGACGTTTACCTTGAGTGTCTGGGTCAGTTGGATTTTATACGAGTGCAGACCCAAGTCCTGACGCAAAATTGCCAAAATTGAAATGGCAGAAAGGGTAAGTTCTTTTGAACGCCGAGAAATTTGAAGCCTCGGATTTTCCCGTATACTCTCACGCACAGCAGCAATGTTTTCAGCAAACCATACGTTTCTGTGACGTACGGCTATTGGCTGAATATTTACCGAACCAGTTGGCTCAAATTTAGCCACCAAACGTCGAATAGTCGATAGTGGCGCGGATAAAAATCATGTAATGCACGGAACGTTTCTCGGACGGAGCACTGATTTTGATAAAAAAAATTTGATGATTTGCACACGTTCTTCAACGCTATAACCTTCCATGGAAATTTACCACACACTACAGGAGAATTTACATATTATTTTTTTCTTATGGGAGCGGAGAAATATATTGTGCACCATAAGTGGCCGAGGCCACCCATGTGCCAGGCTCCTCCGTTTGTCGGGGTCTACCGGCTAAAACCCCGTTCGCTGCCGCCAGGAACTCCACCCGGAAACCGTCTATGAAGGCATCACTTCAGGATGGAGTCATATTTATCTGTCTCTTCCAGGAGGCCTTCCGAGTCACCCCGCTCGCCAGGCGGTCCTCCGCCTATCCCAGGAGCAAACACACCCTGTTGGCGTCATTCTCCTTCTGGTGGAGGATCCCCTCACGAAGAGGGCAATCCTTCGCCAGCAGTTCTTCGCCTGCAGCATAAGCCTGACTATGTTGTCAGGAGCTAAGGCAGGCATAGAATCCTTCGCCCCTCGCCTTTTACGCCGAGCTTTGAGAGCTTAAGGGGGACTTCCCATGGAGCAATTTCAAAAAATCAATTTTTTTTTTTTTGCATTTTTGTAATCTATATATAAGTACAATTTACCCTGTGAAAGGATTTTTCGGAATTCGATCTCTAACATTGCTTAAATGACCTTTGAAGTCGACATGTAAAGCGCGAACCGGAACGAAATGCCGACATTGCAAAACTTTAAACGCGTTTTTCTCGAGAACACGTTTTACAAAATGGTGTGCAAACTTCTGACGACTGTAATTGACCGACCGACTTGAAATTTCCACAGAACGTTCGAAATACATTTTTGCAGGTACCCACGTACGGATTTTTCGAAATCTTAAAAATTCGATTTTTAATCCACGTTTTTATTCGAAAAAAATCGTGAAAAATGAATTTTTTTTAAAAATTTGGCGCCATTTTGTCAATTTTGAAGATATCGAAAAAATCGTACGTGGGTACCTAATCGAGAGGATGCTGATTGATAACATTTCGGTCATTTCTGTTTCTGATCACCCAGGGAGGCAGAAACTTGCACACCGTTTGCCTCTGAAAATTTTTAGACCACTTTTTGGACTACAGCCAAAGACGCCATTTTGAATTTTTATGTAATTCAATAATTTTTTTAAATGTACTAAATGGTCCTTTTCAACCTCCAAAAAACTGCAAGTGTTTACCTTTATTCGTTTTCCCATAAAAGAAATAAATGTAAAACCTTCAAAAATGGTGCTCTCCATGGGAAGTCCCCCTTAATGCTTTTTTAGCCCGTCAAGAGCGACCCGAACCCATAGAATCCTTCGAAGCATCCGCTACCGCTCAGCTGTTAATGACAACTGGCGCAGTATGCTCCGAAGGTGAATTAACAAGGTAAACCTAGTACCAATTCGTCAAGAAACTAGACTAATGAATTCGCGAAAAACTCGGCACCTTCCAGGAAATCCAAACGAAGAAACAGCAAACCGAATAGTTACAAAATCACCAAAACAATTCACAGATATCAAATTCAAACCTTTACTTGTCAAATAAACAGCTGATTCAACGAATCCCAACTGGCCAATCCCAACTTGTCAAAGTCCTCTCAGCAAAGCTCTCTCACGACGGACTGCCATGCCACGACGAAATTATTGAAGGTTCCTCTAAATTTTTCTCTCGCAACGCGCTGAAGTTGCGTCGGCTATGGGTTAGCTCCCATATGAATGCATGTATTCAACAGTTGTGCAGCGGCGGCGAAGGCGAAGTTTGACGGCGAAAGATTCTATGGGGGCCTGCCTTTATTCTGCAGCCGACCACCTCATCCATCTCGGTTCTCTCTGCTCTCCATCTTTTACATTAAAGAATGTGTTGAGAGCGGAGTCCGATAGGGAGTCACAAGTATGCGCAGCACGGACTCGCAACCTCCCCTATACGGTAAAGGAAGGTACGAAAATACCCGTGCCAAGTCAGCATTTGTGTGAGGTAATAATATACCTCGCCATGCTGACGGTTCAGCCAGGTGTCCAGCTGGGGAATAACCCGGGCTGTTAATTCCATATGTCGGGTACCAGTATGGAGCCTTGAACCGCCCAGGTCTGAGAGAATCTTTGTTTCCGGGCCGCTATAAACTAAAAAATTTCAAGCGTCCATATTGAAAGACCCTTTATATACATATGTGTATATATTTATGTATTTAGATTGAAAAAATGTCTGATTTTTTTCAGACCATCCATTCTCGAAGTAGTAATCCCTTTCTGGACAGCTATTACTCTTCAATCTCTCAATTTAAAACCTATTTTTTTGATTTATTTAGTTACCCGTGACAGTGGGTTTTCTTGTCCTTTAGATGAGAACTACAATTTGATCGTCAGTAAATTTGTGGAAACATTTTGTTAATTTTGTCAAAATCTAGATCAGCTTCCTAAATGGACGATATCCAAACCAAAACGTCATTTTTTTCAAATAACAGTTGAAACCTAAAGGCGTTACGGTACATTACTTAAGTTAAATTATGAAAATGTGCTAATTTCAACCAACGCAAGTGTGGTAACCTTATATTAAACAAAATAAGTATTAACGAGATTATAAGGCGCCGCTTTATTGTATTCTAACACAACTACATATTTCAGTGCGAGGATTATGAAAACTTATAACGTAATAATGAAATTAGAGCTCATGCCTTTTGCCTATTTCTTAGAATTTGATTAGGTAATCATTTTATTTATTTTTTTTTCAGGTAAGCCACTGGCAACGTATACGCCACCTTCTAAAATATTGACATGCGAGATTTTGTCAAATGGAATGTACGTTGGCCTTGCTCTGGAGAACCATGCCAATTTAGTGACCCTGAGTTTGAGGAATTATCGCCAGGATCCATTGAAGCAATATGAAACGGACGATGTGGTTTATGGAAATGCTGAGAATGAAGGAAAAGTTTTCCAATTATAACCAGGCTGAAGTCAAACTCCATGAATAATTTTTATTGATTTTATGATTTTGATTGATATCGGCATAAAAGTTAAATAAGATGCCAACCATACTAAAATTCAGTGGTTGTCGAGCAAATTAACTGTGTTCAAACAACTTGTTATCGTGGCAATCAGTAGCATGAGACTAAACACCACTTACAGTTGTTTCAATTACAATATTAAGTTAGGTAGAATAGTAGCATGTTAGAAAATATATTGAGTGAACCTTTATATTATTTTATTCTATAGTTACACTAGGCGGTCAGCTATGAATACTCTTTGGCGAGCTTAAGAAATTTGATTTGAGATATTATTTAGTTGTTCGGGAAAGGCAGTTCTTTCATTGTAAGTTATGTCGTCCAATATCGTAACGTGTTCGTTATTAAGGAAGATTAAATGTGCACTAATAGAATGTGTAGTACTCCTTGCTGATCGCTCTTTCCAAATTATCTTACGTGGACCCGAAAACATAATAGTTATCTCGCTTTATCCAATGTTTGAATGATATGTTTAAGCATATGAATGTAACAATATACATATATACTAGCGATACGTTGTTGGAGTTTTGGCGTCAAATAGTAATAGGAAATTAACTCATCTGGAATGAGTCAGTCGTTTATTAAAAGGCCGGACCTTTTAGAAAACTTCAAATAACTTATATAAAAAACTGATAATTTTACGTGCTAATTTTTACTGTGCAATCCTATGAAAATCAAATTTCATCTTTTCTTGTCAAGTATTTTGCTTAAGTATCATGTTGTACAATGTCAACGAGGGAACAGTGGTGAATAAATTCATGAACAATGTAAATTTAGCATTTTTACTATACTATACCTGTGGAGGGTCGGAGGTGCTGATATTAGGTATCTGAACTCGGGGGTGGTGATAATTGATTATGACCAATCCAAAATCATCTTTCCGTAAGGTGACAATCACCCAAAATAAAATGTCATCTCAAAGTGATTATTTCGCGGCGACAGCAAAGTATTATAGTTGTCGCTTTCCCTTTTCTGCGAGCTGACACAGTTGCGGATAGAAGATGTAAGTTTAAAAATAATACATTAAACAAACATTTATGGAGTCATATCCTCATTTAGCTCGAGGGAAAATTGAATTCAATGAGGAGCGAAAAAAAACAAAAATTGTGGGCAGAGCTCAGAGCTGAATAAATGCTTGTGGGCGACTTATTAGGGGAGTAATGGAGTGGAAAAGGGTTAGTTAAAAATAAATAGTTGAAATAAAATTAATTTGAAAATTTAGGTGCAGATAATGTAACAGAAAGAAAAAGGTGTCGGACAAAAAAAAATTTAAAGCAACTGGTGGCGGTCCATCTTCAGCATCACTCATTTCAGAATCAGGAAACATTATTACTGAAGTGTGAGGTATCGAGGCAACTGTGTCCGTTCTACATTTGGAAACTACGAGGCTAATCATATCAATCTAATCAATAGAAAACGTCAGCCCAGTGAAATTTCAAAATGATTCAGATAGATTAAGAATTTATAAAGACAAATCTTTCCAGACAATTGAAAACAAAAGTTTTGAAAAAAACATCGTTGCTAAAAAAACAACTAAAACTACAAAACAACTTTTGAAAAGACTTAACATTTTCAAGTGAATGTTTTAAACGTTTTAAATAAACAGTGCAACCCGCTGGAAATTTATTTGGAGTTTCTAAAACGGCAATATGAAGAAAAGAAAAGCTGAAACTTTAAAAATCGTAACTCGAAATCCTGAAAATGAAAACGAAATACAATCAGGAAACTCAATTAAGAAGACTTACAAAGAAGTTAATGTTATTTATTTTTGTTCACGAAATTTTTTTAAGTTGAAATCAAATATTTATTTTTTTTTATTGGAAAGTAGTAAATGATTTTTCATAAAAAAATTATGTCTTATTTTTTAACTTAATTTTGATTATTTAATGCTTCAGCAACTGTGTCTTGCAAACGTTGGAGTAATCTTCTGCTGGACCCACCTAATACAGAAGCGCTTCCACGAGCATTTTCTTGGTTGGGAAGATCAATATCTGGTATGTTTTAATATAAGCAAATATTATACAAAGCAGCACAGACGTTTGCTATATATGTACGTGCTACTTTTTCGGGCTAAAACGATATTTCATTCAATAGAATTTAAAGTAAAATTAACTCTTACAAACCTTTATATAATCTTATTATCCTCTCAGTAATGCTTCGAGCTTTGCTACACATGTCATTGAATTTAGCTTGGAGTGTGTTTACTTCAGGACTTCTGTAGAGTTGTAAGAGCCATGGCTCAAGCGGATAGCTACTTTTACCTATTAATAACAAAATAAACCAAAGTAGAAAATACTACAAGATAATTGATTAAGATACTCGTATATACCAAGGAGCCACTGATTTTGCGCTTGCTGAAAATTTGGGATTTATTGCTTAGCTTGATTGTCATCACATTCGTATAATACAATAATTATGCGTATAGTAAATAAACAACTTATGCGTATTTAAAAAAGGCAAAATACTATCATTACATTTAAACTGTGCTCCCCTTTCTTTTAAAAATCATAGTCTCGTTCTACTTTGTTTTAAGAATGTGTTATGTGTTCCGTCTATCAGATATGGGTAAATTGTAATCGATTACAATTTTATGTGATTACAATTACAGCATGTACAGTAATCTACTAAAATGGGCGATTACAATTGCAAAGTAATTTGTAGTCGGGAGTGATTTCCATTTGAGTAATTTGTAATCGTAATCCAAGATGACAATGTTTCAATTTAAAAGGAGGTTTTTTAAGTTATCGTGACCATATATAAAATGAAATGCGGCTTTTAACTAGCTCTATCTTTCGAGGTCTGAAAGATATCAATCAGATTTTTCATTACAAAATTTTAGTCTCGTTTTGGAAATTTCAAGAGTACCTAAAATTATATAATTCATTTGAAAATTAAAAGGAACTATTACAAAAAGTTTTTAGCTTAGGTTATTTCACGACTGTTCGAGTCAATCAAATATGAGTTGGAAAATTTCATCTGGACATTGCAGAATTCAAAAGTAATGTCATATGCTTTATTATTATTAATTTTGTTGATTTTTGATTTCATTAAAGAAGGCTAACATAGGGGCGTTGCGCAACCGAGCAAAGCGAGGGCAACAACTAGTTCTTTAATAACACCAGAAATTCGTCTATAGATATCTTAGATTATAGAGAGAACTGATGGGACATTACGTGTACAGGCAGGCCCTCATAGAATCCGGCATCCGGCAACGACAAACGAAGCGTCGCGAGCTTGAGAGCTTAAAGCATTTTGAGTCCGGCTCTCTCTCACGCCGGATTGCCGCAACGAAATATAGATGGTTCCTCTAAATTTTAGAGAGAGAGAGATTTATTTTAATAATACTGTCGGAAAATACCTAAAACATGTGCAAAACGCAAATAGGAAAACGCTGGGTCACATAGGAGAGGCGGTGGTGCAGTAGGGAGGCGTTGTAAAATTAAGGAATACAAATCTAATAGTATCCCGGGAAACGCCGCGCCGGCTCCGGGCAAGCTAGTAGTATATGAAAATGGCGACAAATTAAAGCCGATAAATTCAAGATTCAGGCAGCGAAATATTATTAAGTGAACTGTCGAAACTAATGTGTTAATGTTACAACACAATGACAAAAAGTATCGTGCAGAAAATTCCTCGATGGAGGCTACATATGATGCCCCATTTTCACTCCCTTCATAATTTACAACTGCACAGAGCACACAACCGCGAATATAAAGGTTTCGTGAAGTTGCATCAACTAAATTTCCTTATGCCCTATCCTGCATCGTTATAATCTAAGGTCTATATTATCTTGGTCGCAAATTAAACGCACATACGGGCACTTATAAACTTTAATATTTTGATTTTATAAGACACAATTCACCAGAGTCAATATTCAGCCGCGATGGACGCCTCAATACCGCCTCACACACATCCATCACGCCTAACTAGGATCGCCATCTACTTCCGCCTCGTCATCGCCCGCCCGTCACCGCCCGCCTGGTAATCAAGACGTTGCTTTTGTACAAAGCCAATGAAATATAAATGGCGCGGGATAGAAGGCCCATCAAATTTCCAATGCTGTTAGTGTAGATGATTGCACTGGTGTGGAAAATGTTAAGAAAAATCAAATCAGTAGAGACCATTGGACAGCCAGGAGGCTTATGCCCGTTCTCCAATGGGAATGCCGACAACCAACCAGTTGGCTGACAAAATGTGTTCGTACATAATTCTATCAATGTAGATGTGAACAGTCAGAAAGCTCTGTTTGTTGTGATCGGTGAAATGCAAAGAAACGAACTAAATTTTATTTTATTTATTTTTAACAATTAGCTAATTTAGCAGAACTAGCTGCTTAATAAATTCCATTTCTTCGTTTCTACACACTTTTACACAATATTTACTTGAGCTTAAGCTCACTTTTGCTTGAAGTTTGACGATTTTCTAGTACTAAATACGTATCTAGGGCCCGAACCACTGCTAAAAAGTGCTGAATTAAATGCGGCAACTCAAATGGTTTAACTAACACAAAGGAAAAGTTAGAGCATGTCGACCAAAACACGAGCGAGAAGGGACACGCATTTTATAATGAGAAGGAAAAGGCAGCAGCATGGTTCGTGGTCGGTTTGTCGTTGGCATGCCCATTGGAGAGCAGGCATAATGCCTTGCTTGCTGCTGCCTTTTCCTTCTCATTATAAAATGCGTGTCCCTTCTCGCTCGTGTTTTGGTCGACATGCTCTAACTTTTCCTTTGTGTTAGTTAAACCATTTGAGTTGCCGCATTTAATTCAGCACTTTTTAGCAGTGGTTCGGGCCCTAGATACGTATTTAGTACTTGATAATTGTCAAACTTCAAGCAAAAGTGAGCTTAAGCTCAAGTAAATATTGTGTAAAAGTGTGTAGAAACGAAGAAAAGGAATTTATTAAGCAGCTAGTTCTGCTAAATTAGCTAATTGTTAAAAATAAATAAAATAAAATTTAGTTCGTTTCTTTGCATTTCACCGATCACAACAAACAGAGCTTTCTGACTGTTCACATCTACATTGATAGAATTATGTACGAACGCATTTTGTCAGCCAACTGGTCGGTTGTCGGCATTCCCATTGGAGAACGGGCATTAGTGTACAAGATTGCACATAAAAGTTCATTTATAAGAACCTGATGTCGAACTGCAAGTCGATAACCCTTGAACCCAGCGTTGCATCAGCTTAAATTAAGTATAAAAGAGAGTAGGTTTTAAGTGTTAAGTTGAATTGTAATTAAGTTATTCGAAAGATAACAGTTTATTTGTCACTAAGCCCCCACCAGCGGTAAGCGCAAGTCACTCAATACCCCCTTATGCATCTGCCACTCAAGGATGATGTTTAAAAAAATACGATAAGATTTGCGAATGGCTTATCTGATAGCAACCTAACATATAAGCATAAAAACAATCGCATTTGGCCGGCTGGCTGTCATAGCTGTAATGAGTTATTTGTTTTTGCCGCTGAAAAGTATATTTTGGGCAAGGTTTCAAATGTTGCTTCGGAAAAACCACACAAAAAGAAAAATATTTGCATTCTGTTGTTATGTACTAGATACGTCATGAGTTAATAGTATTATGAGCTATGAACTGGAAATTTATTAGTAACCTATAAATTTGCAAAAAGTTAGTTTGTCATAAAATTCTGGGTAGGGGGCTGTAGCCACTGTTCTTGAAGAGAGGGGTTGGCACGCCACTTGTGGTTTGGGCACTTTCGACTTGATTCAGAGAAACGTGTTTCCTATTATTATGATATGGACTATATTATTTTAAATATTTTTAAGTATGTTCTAAACCAATTCAATGCGCAATTAATAGGATTGATGTAAGTAACATATATTGTGTCTATTATAAAGGTGTAGTTTTTATTTGGCGAAATCTAAAAAGAGTGTCCAATGGTCTCCACCCTTTCGTAAATATGCCGCTATCATCCGTAGCGGATTCCATTTAAAATGATAAATGGTAAAGATTTATTATTATTAAAAATGCGTTCAATTGTATTATAAATACAATTGCCAAACTAGTTAATGGATAATTTCAAGCTTGGTATGAATTTCAAAGATTTCGGAGTAGTTTAAAAATCAAGTTTATTTAACGCACTCTGATTTTAACTAGTTCACAATGTTTCTATACTATTCGATTTTCTTTGTTTAACACTCACTGCCAACAGATTTCAATTCAATTTATTTCGATTTCAAATTTTCGACTCGCCAACTGTTCGAACGGATTGCCTCTTCAAAAGTGGCTAAGGTGACTCAGAATTTCTTTTGTCCTTTCCCCTAAATGAACTTTTGCGATCAATTTCCATATTTGGTAACGATTTTAATAAGCATAACTGCTTTAATTAACTCTGTGCTTGTAAATTAGTGCTCTCCCCAATTGCCTTGTACTTCTCTTTCTCTTTGTTCATCTATTACAATTATTTAGGAAACTGGCGGGTTTCGACAATATAATGAATATAAAGGGTGGTCCATTTAGTGTTTGGAATTTGAACTACCGGTAATTTGAAATTTAGTTGATTATATGTCATTCTCGACTTGACAAAAATTTAGTTTAAGGTTTGACATTTACGAAATGGGACGGTGTTCGCTTGAAGAAAGTTGGGAAATATTAAAAACTTATTTCCAAAGTGGTGAGTCTTATACTCAAACTGTGAGAAATTTGAAAAAAAAATTTGACAAGAAAAAGCTTCCAAAAACTAAATTTGTGGATCAATTCGTGAAGCGAGCTCGTGAAACTGGAATGTTAGTGGATAAGCCAACCCGTGTACGTACTTGTCCGGTGCGCTCAATCGAAAACATTGCTGCTGTTGCTCAAAGTGTGCGTGAGCAACCATCAACAACAACTCGTTATCGTTTTTCAACAATTGGACATTGCACGCACTTCTTTGATGCGAATTTTGCGTAAAGGCCTTGCCATGAAGCCATATAAAGTTCAATTGGTACAGCAGCTAAATCCAGTTGACCATCCGAACCGTTTATGGTTCGCAAATTGGGCGGAAGATCGTTTGTCCGAAGATGGCGAATTTTACCGAAAATCATCTTTTCGGACGAGGTTTATTTCTACCTCGGTGGTTATGTTAATATGTTAAGTGGAAAAGCGAATGCATCCACAACGAGTAACTGTTTGGTGCGATTTTGGTCCGGCGCACAGTGGGACGAAATGCCGAAAACGTGGACAAAAGTCCAAAAATTAAAGGTTCGTTTTAGTGATTTTTATCGTTTGGGTTGGCTACAGTAATGTTGGCACTACTGAAATCAGGCAATGGGATCGGTCAGCTGTTGTTTGTTGAAGGGACACAGCAGGTCAAACGTGGAGTTCGTTTATAAGTGTCGCGTTAGGCAATATCCACGAAAAACCAGGTGCATGTTCAAACGTGGATATAATTTTGTAGTCAACACCGATTCCAAATATTGAAAATGGAGGGTGTTCAGCAAGGTATGTACTAAATTATAAATGCATAGACACTTGTTATATGATGTATAAAACATTGTTATTTGAATTAACAATTATATTGAAAAATAACGAAAAAAATCGTATAATTTAGTTGAAATTAAGAGATAAGTTAAAAGTTCCACGGAGTTCCACTCAGTTATCCTTTTTTTCTAAGCTAGGTTATATTAACTTTAAGATAAAAGGGCAAACTCCGTCTACTAGCGTCTATTCCGTCAATGAACCACAGATGGAGCCGCGGCTGCAATATTTCAATTTCTCATATCTATCTTTAAAAGTGCGGGAAAATTCGTAATATTGTTCAATTTGGACAAAACTTGGTTTTTTATAGTGATTGACCTTGCTGATTACGAATATGATGTCAAAAGTTAAAAATTCAAAATGGCGGATCCAATATGGCGGACATTCAAAAGTATAATTTTTCGGTGAATAATTACTGAATATTTTCTAATGCTGTTGATTGTAAAAGCTTCATTTTCTTTTCAGGTTCTGTTAGTAACACTAATACCATGCAGTATTCCAGAAAAGAAATCTTTTTGGAAATAAAGCAGCATTTACATTGCGAAATCAATGTGATACTTGAGAATCTGGAAAAGTCTCTGAGCAAAAATGGCAAGCTCGCAAGGCTGACGAAAAAGAGATGGTGAACAAAAGAAAACTTGCGATTCAAGACGGTTTCAAAAAAGAATTAGGACTTTTTATTGACATGCCAAAACCTGGTTTTGGTAGCTCAAACGACGGTAATACCGCGCGACGTTTTTTCGAAAACGCTACTACATCTGCTCGTATAACTGGAGTCGACGAGGAACTAATTAAACGTTTCCATATTATCTTACAAACGATTTCATCTGGAGAATCAATCGACATTGAGAAATTTCGTTTATATACTATAGAAACAGCCAAGTATGTACTTCGTTGAAAAATATCCCTGGTACAAGATGCCAACTGCAGTCCATCGATTACTGATCCATGGGCCAGAAATAGTAGCAGCAGCATTGCTACCCATAGGTAAACTTTCAGAAGAAGCGCAGGAAGCGACAAACAAATTGATTAAGAGAAATAGAGAATATCACGCTCGGAAATGTTCTCGAGTGAAAAATATGGAGGATGTTTTCCGAAGATTGCTAGCAACTACCGATCCTGTTATTGCATCTCTGCGTCAAGAACGTCCGAAAAAATCAAAAAGCTTACTACCAGAAGCCAAAGCTCTTCTAATCTCAAGTCCAGTTACGGAAGACCCAGAAGGAGATTCAGGCGATGAGGAAAGCGGTTCCGACGAAGATTAAGGTTCAAGTGGGGACATAAGCGATTTTGGAATTAAAACTGATGAATGCTCCCAATAACAACCAGCTGAATAAATTGATTCAAATTAAAATCAGCATGTTACATTCAAGTGTGACTTTTTTTATTATAAAGGAACACATTTTGTATTGTTTGTTTTATCAATGTACCATTCTTTCATTACAAAAACAAGATAAAAAGAAATTTAAAAAAGTATTTGAATCATTTTCGATTTTTTATAGTACTGTATCAACCATTTAGCCCTTTGAATTTTGAACATTCACTATACAATTCGTAATCAGCTCACTTATAAAAATATAAATACAAGTTTTGGACATGATTATTATTTCTTTTTTTTTAATTTTGACCGCCATATTACATCCACCGTTTTGAATTCCCGAATTTTAAAATCAAATTCATAATCAACATGCTCAAAAGCATGTAAATATAAATTTTGGACCTGTTCAATCGATTTTTTTGAATTTTTCCCGCCATATTGAATCCGCCATCTCGAATTGTGAAATTTCAACACTAAATTCGAAATCAGCATGCTCGAAAACATATATTTACATGTATTGGACTTATTTACACGATTTTTCAAAAATTATGTCCGCCATATTAAATCCGCCATCTTGAATTTTGAAATTATAACACCAAATTCGAAATCAGCATGCTCGAAAATATATATTTACACGTATTGGACTTATTTACACGATTTTTCAAAAATTATGTCCGCCATATTGAATCCGCCATCTTGAATTTTGAAATTTTACACCAAATTCGAAATCAGCATGCTCGAAAACATATATTTACACGTATTGGACTTATTTACACGATTTTTCAAAAATTATGTCCGCCATATTAAATCCGCCATCTTGAATTTTGAAATTATAACACCAAATTTGAAATCAGCATGCTCGAAAACATATATTTACACGTATTGGACTTATTTACACGATTTTTCAAAAATTATGTCCGCCATATTGAATCCGCCTACCGTACAATGTTGGTCGATTGGTTTTTCGGGGAAATTGTAGCTGAAGACTTGGACGATATTTAGTTTCAACAGGACGGCGCTAAGTGCCATACAGCGAACGCCACAATCGATCTTTTGCGCCCTATCTTCGGAAATCGCACAATCAGCAAAAACGGTGATGTGATTTGGCCAGCAAGAAGCTGCGATTTGACGCCGTTGGATTATTATCTTTGGGTAGCGGTGAAAGACAAATGTTACGCCAACAAACCAGAAACAATTCAAGACCTCAAGTACGAGATTCAAGCTGCTATTGCTGACATAAGGCCCGAATCAATCGAAAATGTGCTCAAAAATTGGGTGGACCGAATGGGCTACTGCTAAGTCAGCCGTGGTGGTCATTTGACCGAAATTGTTTTTCATAAATAAATGACATAAAACAACCTTTCAAATAAATGTTCAACCATTGAAAAATATTGAGCCGCTGTTTTTTTATAACAAAAAAAAATTCTAATTTATAAATGGGCCACCCTTTATAAGTTCGAAAGTAAACAAAGTGAAGTGAAGAACTAATTAAAACGGTAAGTATTTTCATATGATAAGTACTAAGTAATTGTTTCGTGAAATTGTCTATGAAATTTTGAAGATCAATGTTAATCGCGATCGTGTGTTATGTTATTTGTGAAATATGTGTTGAACTGTTGGAAGGGCTTACTTGTTATGATTAATTTTAAATAGTTTTGTTTACATTCATTTTAACATTCCAGTTACTGGGGGCAAGGCGAAAAGAGAGCAACGATGGACCTCCTCATTAAATAAGTAGCTCCTCAATTTGTTATGATGAGTACCCTCTTTGTGTCATTATATCTTCCAGGACGGCGGTGATCAATGATGGACGACGGAACAATTATTATTTTCAAAAAAAAAAACATTTAAATTATTATTAAAAAAATTATGATTCTGGTAGAGACGAATGTGTAATTTTGAGGAAGATAATTCCAGTGCGTTTTTAACCGACTTTAAAAAAAGGAGGAAGTTCTCAATTCGACTTTGTTCTACTTTTGTGTATGTTACGCGATGTCTTCGCCGATTGTGGCCCGATTTTAATGATTCTTTTTTATTAAATAGGCTATACATTAAGGGTGGTCCCATTTAAATTTGAAGAAAATATTCCACCTCTAAGGGTCGAAAATTAGGGAATGAATTATGTTTATTGAATTTCACTCACTTCTCGTTATTACGAGCCCCGTGCCTTCCCCGTACGGAGCGCCAAATTTTATACCAGCAATGAGGCCTATAAGATCCCGGGCGCCAGCGAACGCGAGGAAGTCGACCAACGACGGTACCAGCGGAGACTACTGCAGTTGGAGTCCACCAGCGGCAGTCATCACGGACCGAGAGCCTCGAGCGACAACGGAGCCGGACGATACCGAGACGACCAGCATCAACGTCATCCTTCAGTTGTTAAGTTAATGTACACCCTATTGTTGAATAAATAGTTTCCTGTGCATGTGCTCTTTCCGCCATCCTTGGACTCCGGCGAGCCCACTTGCGGCAAGCTCGGAATCCACACCGTAACACCGCTAACCGATTTTAAAATAACTTTGCACATACATAGGTGTAGTTCTAATGAAAATAAAATGTTATGATGACCTGCACTAAAAAGTTGAAAAAATGACTCCATCACATTCGTATCTCGCGTCGGGCAAGCTACTTGACACATCACTGCGCAGACGTGTATCGTACGGCTTGGCACCGACTCCGAAAACAATTATTTTCAACTTTTTAGTGCTTGAATTTATATTTTGAAGTCGGTTTTCATTTTTTTTTTAATATTTATTTAGATTTAAAAATTGGATGAGTGTTTCCATCATTGATGATTTCATCACCGCGGCGGCGGCGAGATCCAGTGCCTCATATTGACTTGACAAAAATTTCAAGTACGAATTATAATGAAGACGAATTCTTATTTGTTAACTTCAGTAAACGCTAGTTAAGCGAGCTATGTATTTAAGTCAAGCCGTAGGGTTGAAGGAGATTCTAAATAGGAATAGTTCTTAAACACTTGGTGGAATATTCTGCCTCTCTTGTGGAATTGCGCACAAGTGTATTAGTTTCACTATTAATAATAAAATCACATTTTTTTATAAGCAAAAAATACGAGTCTTATTGATGTTATCAAAAGTTTATTTATTTTTTTCATAAAGTTATAAGTTCAACGCTTTAATAGTCTGATGCTTTGCAATCATTGAAAAAATCCATTGTAGGCTTACTGTTCACAAAAATAGATTATTCAATGTGTGTGACTAAAAATATTCAACACAGTTTTTACTAATTATATTTAGAACTATAAAAACAATTGTATCCTATCAAAACGTATGGAAGGTAGAAGAGGCTGAGTTGAGTAGCACCATGTACTAGCTAAAAACAAAAGGAATTTGTTTTAACGCTGATTACATTACATTATATGCAAAATGTATATAATACATTAAAAATAGATGATGATGAAAATAAAACCATAAAAGCGACATTTAAAAAAATATAGTAAATCGTATTTGCAGGAAGACTTCCACATATAGTATAAATTTACTGAAACAACCTTTGGACTTAGTATACATCAAGCAACTATTACATTTAAATTAAAGTAGTATCTCTGAAGCAGGTCAGCCTACATATCAACATTATCTAGCGTTCATACATCCACAACACTGACATATAGGAACTGGACTGCTTATCCCGTGCAAATACTCGCTTAAAGAATGAGTTCAAATTATGGCCGATTTCTAACTATCTCGCTCCCACCTAAATCCCGCATGCAGACAACATAATAAAAATTCATTCAAATATTCGAATGAAGATGGCGTTTCCTTCTTCCTTGACAGTTATCTCGGAAATGTCAGTGAAGGCGAAAATGTAAACATTTAAAAATGTTTTCTCAGAAGAAAGAAACGTGCCTCGTTTTTGCTGTTTTGGGAGTATTCGCGTGTGAAGTAATAGCACAGTACCTTCACTGTTTGCACATATAACTCGCAACGACAACTAAAATAACCCGCCAATTCTCCGGAAGAACTACCACCAGTTGTCTCAAATTATTTCCCATTCAAATCAGCTGTTATAATAAGAATAGAAATAGAATCAATAATTTTGATATCTACCTCTGTCGCATCTAAATCTCCAGCTGACTAGTATCCGAAAAAACTAAATATTGAGCGTAACATATCAGAAATCAGTCCGTGATAATATAATTATTTATTATTTAGTTTTGTTGAAACATAATTCCGCAGCATTTTTTAACAAATTAAATGGCATGATTTGCCTTAATGCTTTGCGCCTGGGCTAAAAATGTTTAGTTTCTACATATTAATAATCCAAAAGCAAAACCGAAATCGTTAGAGTTCAATATGCAATAGTACACACAACTACATAAATAATTAATTCATTAAAGCAATCAAAGCATTACTCCCCCAAACTATAAAGCCGGAGAACAATATTTCTATTCACTTCCATGTAGAATTTATAACTTTTATGTATGCTTTTGGATATTACGGCCTAGAGCCCCACTGGATTAACCGATTTGGATAAATGAGGGGTCTTTCGAATCGTATTAATCTTCCGGGTATCATATGCTAAATAACGTTACAAAAAAAAGCAAAATGGCGGCCATCATAAGTCAAAATATCTACCATTAAAAAGCACATTTCACCAAAATATTATCAATATAGGTATCAAATGAAAGCGTTGGTCGAGCACAATACGGTAAAATATGTGACGTCATTCTAAATCCAATATGGCGGATGCCCCAAGATGGCCTCTCTCTTCACAACTTCCTCGATGTGGGTATAAAATGAAATCGTTTGACGTGCAGAAAACGGGAAGCTGTGTGACGTTAGTCTAAGCCCAATATGGCGTACGCCCCAAGATGTCGGATTACATTTTTACTCACAACTCCCTCGATATGGATATCAAATGAAAGAACTTGATGAGCAGAATACATCAATGCATGCGACGTTATTCTAAATCACATATGGGGATTTTCTTCACAAACCCCTTGACATGGCTATCAAATGAAAAGGTTCGATGAGCAAAATACGACAAGCTATGTGACGTCATTGTCATAGGATAACAAAGACAATTTCTGAACGTGTACTACTGTGTCCAAAAAAATAAGGTGAATTACTTGTTTGAAATTCGTGGGTGTTAAGAAAGCATAATTTTTTTTTTGTGAATTGGTATTACTTGTCTATATGTACAGAGTTTCAAGTCAAGATATCACATTGCTGCAGAGCTACTCGTGGCTTTGTAAATATACGAAAATGAGTTTATCGATTTTCACTATGTCTGATATTGTTGAGCAAAGAATATGAATTAAATTTTATTTACGGAATGAATATTCTGCCGCGAAAACGTTCAGGATGTTACAAGAGGCCTTTAATGATGAGTTCACGTCCCAAAAAATGTTTGCAAGTGGTACAAACACTTTAGAGAAGGCACAAAATTATGTAAAATCCGTTAAAATCAACGCATAGAGGCAAAGTTATCTTGAAATGAAATGAAAACTATGCGTGTTGTTGATGACTAATTCTACAACTAACAAGGAATATACCCACAAAGCGATTAATGTCCTAATAATCGCCATTTACAATTATTATATTGAATACATTTGTAGCATGCATGATCATATGATGAGCTGAATGAGGTGAAATACGAGTAAGTATGTACATAACTTAAAATGAGTTTACCAATTTTCAAATTTTGCGCGGAGAATTTAATTTTCTCTTTATATCTGGGTAGAACTGCCTGTTTTTGTCATCATCGATTGGTTCCGAATTTGGTAGCATAGAAGAAATACCTTTCGCTAATCGAACTGGTTGAATTCTGCTGTATCCTAGAGAAGCACTTCGTATCTTGTCCCATTTAATCAAGAATCGTTCTCTTTCAGATTGGATCCATTTCTCACTTCTTTCGTATACTATTTGGACTACGTATGGTGGTTTTATTGCAGGCATTTCATTGATTAGACACCTAGAAAAGATACATTGTCAAATTATGTCTGAATACAGCCACAAATATTGCTTGTTGATTAAATTAAACATTTTCATACCTAAACTATTGTAAGCAGGTGCACGCATGTTTAGAATACATTTTTGTAGTGTAGGTGTTCGTTAAAAAAATTTCGAGCAAACATAATGCACACAAGTGAATTCATTTGAAAATGTATTAGCCCCCACGAACGCATTTACAATTTCCAAGCTTCTAGCCACGGTTTTTGGAGCATTAAGTATAATGAATAGTCTAATGGCCCTGCCACCCACTCGGCAGAGACGTAGTGTGGCAACATTACTCGTCATGCCGCACGTCATGCTCCTCGTCATGCCCACCGCTCCCTGTTTTGTCGGCCTTTTGAGCGCGAGTCAAAGGACCGGCAATATGAGCCTATACAACCTAGTGCGGAGCGTCGCCATTAATTGCGCGAGTAGAGCAGTGTGTGGGCAAAGAGGGCAACATCGCGACAGCGCGGGGAGTACAGCGATGAGATGAGTAGCGTGAAGAGCATAGTGTGGTAGAGTGATAAGAACTGGCGTCTGTGTATGACTGTCAGAACGCAGTCTGGAAGACAACGTGTGGGCGGGTGGCAGAACGTGCAGATTTTCCGAAAAAATACTGTCAATTGGCACCGCCGAAAATTCCTTTAAGTATCGAAGAGAATGTGAGAATGTAGGAAACACATTGTCAGAAGAGCAGGCAGAAGCCGAAAGGCTGTCAAAGTTGGGAAAAACGTAGGAAAATGTTGTGTGCAAACAACCCCACATCTGGAGTTCACGTATCCAAGAGTGCACAAACCGCCGCCACTTCCTGCTGATACAGCAATCTAAAATTGATTATTGTGAAATTGCTTAGATGTAAGAACCATAATTATTGTAAGCCAAAAAAAATGAAGTCAGAATAAATCCGTAGCTCGTTGGAGACAGGAATGTTTTTTTTATTGACACGAAAGTAAATTTCGTTAACTTACATATTAAGAAGAACTTTCTTTCGAAACGTGGAAAACGTCAACTACGGTTGGTTTTCTTCGTGTGGTGGATATTTTCCATTTTTTCAGTCAAAGTAAAAGATGCCACGTGAAATCAAAGACTTTAAGGACTTTCTGCTGGAAGCCCGCAGGAAGGACGCCCGTGCAGTAAAAATAAAAAAAGAATCCCAACAATACTAAGTTCAAGATCCGCTGCTCACGATTCCTTTACACCCTGGTCGTCTTCCACAAGGAAAGGGCAGAGAAATTGAAACAATCTCTGCCCCCAGGCTTACAGGTCAAGAGGGGGTTGGAAGACAAGTTTTAACTCTCAGCACCCTCGAAAACGGGTGATACATAAATTTCCTCCTTTACATATAATATAAAAAATATTGTTATTCTTTTTGTGGATGGTTTTTGTCTGTGGAAGGAGGAGGGTGCAAGGGGGATTCCTACTATTACTGTGCTCCTCAGCATCCCCGAAAATGGAAGATCCGGTAGGTCGGGCCAGCGTAAACTATATTACAAGCGTTTTACCGCTGGTTTTGGGCTATTGGGCTTGAACATACTTCAAAAAAGAAATTCTGAGACCACCACCGTGCTCAACACCCCCGAAAACGGGGGAGGGAGGTAGTATTGTTCGAATGCAAAATAGTTTCCAATTCGTCCGACTCACAGACTCTATTAAGCGATTTTATTTCCACAACAATTGTGGTAATTCAAAAGGAGCATCGCGCGATTTATAAATAATCTTAGAAGACACTTCGTTTGAAAGCGTACACCGCTAACCTCCCCTCACACCTTAGACCAGTGGTTCTTAACTCCTTTATTAAAAGGGACTATTCGACATAATTTTGGTCTAGCCATAGATCACCAAGTAGATACATATTTGGCGGTGTATTGTATATTATTAGTATTATATTAGCTTTCAAAAAAATTTTGCCGACGATCACTATAATTTGGATGAACGGTTTTCAAATGGCGTTCTAACTTTGCCGGTTTCAAATTATAACTGGAAAGAACGGTTGTGCACAAAACGCATTGAGGTCTAGTCTCCTCATTAATTTCTAAAATTTCATTTTACTTCCCCAACTAATACTTCTGTTTTATGTTGAACCTTTGTTGATTACAATTAATTACAAATATGTACTTATCGCTCAATATTAATTTCCCGTCTGAAACACTTGCAAAGACCAAAAAACAACCCAGTAGGAAAACTTGCAAGTGCTTTCCAAAGGAGCAGATACGAAGCAACGCAAACAATTGATACTGCTTCGTGACGAATCGAAAGTAAAGCACATTCCCAGTAAAAGGGTGCGAACTGTGATAACTGCTCCTTCAATCAGCGATAGCAAAGCATAGGGTAAATCAGCATCGCCAAAAGTTCAAAAACGCATTTACCGTGCATCATATGGTAAGTCAAAAATTCAATTAAGCATCATGAACGAGCGCATTATGATTGTCGATGATGCGGCGTTATTTTACTAGTCACAATGGAGCATTTATTATTATATTGCTATAGAGCTGTGCCCCTGGCTATATTGAATCTATTGGAAATGACACGGAAATTCGCACAAATAAGTTCTGTTTAATGACGTTCAAAAAGTACAAAACAAGGCATCAGCATCGACTGTGTAGCGCTGCACTTCACTGCGATGATGCGATCGTGATAATCAGTGATGCTTATGATGCAAGGAAATTTGACGTTTTTGAATTTACCCATATTCTCAGCACACGTACACAAGAAAGTACAACTGTTTTTTACAAAGAGCTTTGAATTATCTTTTCACAAGCCCGCTCCTATATGCAAAAATAAAGCGCTTACCTCTGCGGACATGCAATGTTAAAATAAAATGGAGCTTCATACGGAGCGTAAGCACTTTAGTGCTTCACAAAAGCGCTTTAGGAGGTCTTTCAAAGTTCTTATTTTCCTATTGGGATAGTACGCCTGACTAAAATAAAGCCGAATGGAACAATCGACATCCACCTCCCGCTTCCCGCGTGCTTCCTACTACAGATATGCTTGTGTCTGACGTATCGATGCATTCCAGTAACACATTTAGCATTTCTATTGCTTGTTTACAATTTTACTAGGCTGGGATCAAAAAAGTAATATTGTTCACGAGTATGTCATATGCTGTATTATATAAACGGATAATGAGTTCAAAGCTTCGCGAATTATTATTATTATTATTATTATTATTATTTCAAATAAAATAAAAATGGAGTGTATATGTATCTAACAGACAACTTGTTTTATTAACATTTAAAAGTCTCCCTTATTGAAAGTGTAGTATAAAGGCAGGCCCCCATAGAATCCTTGGCCGTCAAACTTCGCCTTCGCCGCCGCTGCACAAATTGAATGCATGCATTCATTTGGGAGCTAACCCATAGCCGACGCAACGTCAGCGCGTTGCGAGAGAGAAATTTAGAGGAACCTTCAATAATTTCGTCGTGGCATGGCAGTCCGTCGTGAGAGAGCTTTGACAAGTTGGGATTGGCCAGTTGGGATTCGTTCAATCAGCTGTTTATTTGACAAGTAAAGGTTTGAATTTGATATCTGTGAACTGTTTTGGTGATTTTGTAATTATTCGGTTTCCTGTTTCTTCGTGTGGATTTCCTGGAGGGTGCCGAGTTTTTCATTAGTCTAGTTTCTTGACGAATTGGTACTAGATTTCTTGTTAATTCACCTTCGGAGCATACGGCGCCAGTTGACGGTTGGTCTCGAATTGTCATAAACAGCTGATGTATCGAAGGATTCTATGGGTTCGGGTTGCTCTTGCTGCACTAAAATAGCTTTAAATTCTCAAAGCTCTGCGTCAAAGGTGAAGGCGAAGGATTCTAAGGGGGCCTGCCTTAACTCTTAATATCCAAGCTTGCGGTTCATAAGTAAATTTAACATTTGAGCAAGAAAACATTTGCTATATCGTCCAGTTTCACCAAAAACCTTTAATGTATAAAGACGTTTCACACGCGAAAGCTCGGCCGAAATCTCAAACATTTGGGTGGATCGACATTGGACGCATTTTAGGCAAGCGCTCTGGCTCTCACGTCGAGTCGATCACACGAACATGTGCGCCACTCTGAAGGCTTAATCTTTTGTCGCAGGGAAATATATTACAGACGAAATCTATTGCGCATTTTGTGCTCTATAGTCCTTGTATGGATATATTTTTTTATTACGAGTTATCCAAAACAAGATAAATGCGAAAAAGCAATTGTTGTCCTAATTTTTTTTAATTTTTTAACGATATAACTCTGAAAGCATTAACTTTACGAAAAAGGTTGATATAAATAAATTTGTAGAGAATTTCGAAGCCTGAAAAATTGTTTTTAAATTTTTCGTGAAGCGTGCCTACAAGGTTAAATATTTACGAAAAACTATTTTCCTACTCTAACTAATATTGCGGCGAAAGCTCAAGGTCTGTGACTAGAAAAACTTACACTTCTGTTCTAACACCCCCCATATATCCCCATCGTCAACTCAGGTGTGAACGGTTTGCAGACTGAAGGGCATTTTTAAACAAATATTAGCACATTTTGCCTGGTAAACATTTTTCACTGAGTGCGAAAAATTCACCAAAAATTCCGAAATCAATATAATAGTCCCAAGTTCCGAGCAGTGCACAAGAGCATTTCATTCACGGACTTCGCCTGACTTATTCAACTGAAAAGGGAAAAGGGGACGCGTGGTTTCCTTTCCGCACATCTTGTATGATCGACTCGACGTGAGAGCCTGACCGCTTGCCTAAAATGCCTCCAATGAGTCCAATGTCGATCCACCCAAATTTTTGAGATTTCGGCCGAGCTTTCGCGTGTGAAACGTCTTTATACATTAAATGTCTTCGGTTCTACGTTATAAATAATGTAAAGGTTGTTTTTTGTGTTTCAACCGTCGGATTCTCCTTGAAATAAAAATGATTTCTGAAGGTACATATTATATGTAGATATATAAAATAAAACTACTTTTCCTTAATTCAAAATGATATGCCACAAGCCACTCAACATAAAGATAAAGCGTAGAATGGGTTTTCAACGCTGTCAGAGCTTTGAACGCTGCAAGAAGCGACAAAAGTGTGTTACGCTCTCAAAGATGTCGAAGCGTATGAAGCGCTCACTGGGTTTCAAGCTTTAAAAGAATTTTGCGAAATATAAATAATCTCATTAAGCAATTAGCTTTTTATAGTTACTAGATTCACGCAGAAACGGGACGATATTCAAAAATTAAATATTCACTATGTTTAGTAATCTTTAATTAATTTAATCGCATGGACATTTTTCACATATAAGTACTACTATTTCAAAAAGCCGATTTAATGAAATTTATTACAAAGGTTACTTCTAATTTAGAAGGAGAGATATTTTTCAAATTTTGGAGTTAGTTTTTCCTCACATAACGTTATCTAGAGACAAGAATTACAGAGAAACTTTAACAAAAACTCCTACCAGTTATTGAAAACTTCACCAATTCGCTCCGTAAAATGTATAAATTCGTAGTTGAATCTCAAAAACTCACAGCCGACAAAATATATGTATATTAAGCAATTAAAATAAACGATTCGAAAACTTTTAGTTTGCGCTTGAATAGGAAAATAGAACAGTACTTTCAAATATATGCTTCCAAACTGCACATAGTGCGGAAGCAAACTGGCATGTACGAGTATTATACAAAATTTTCCTACCAAACTTCTCTCTACCGCGCAAACTCTTTATGAATACGTACATATGTATATATGACGAATGCACGTTGCTGTGTAATGTGCAAATTCAATTAATTGAATAACGAGCTCAAAGTAAAAAATTATATTTTTTATTATTGGCAGTGGTGCTTAGAGCTCAGATTGTAGTTACGTGAACACTTGAGTTTATGCAATACAGTGCTCGAGAAATCAGCAATTCTTTATTGTTTGGGATTTCTTCTTCTGTAGTTTTGGTTTAGGTACAATCAATAAATCAACAATTCGGTAGCTTGTTGGAAAGCCTACTGATACAGTTTGTTATTCTTATTATTGTTATGATATAATTCCTTTTAAATAGTTATAATGTTCATTAATATTTAAATAATTGAATCTATCATATATTTATTCGAATTTCAAAAATGGTCCTTTTGCAGGATGAATTATACCTAATATAGAACAATCATCTGCCAAAAAACCATTTTTTCGAATGTACCAAGATTAACCCTTGATCAATCACGCAATATTTTCAATAGCGACGCAATGTTATATCAAACGTTCCCCACTATCCGTGCTGACTTAATACAAGCTACAAACAAACAAAATATACAAAAGATACCTTACTTAAACTACAAACTAAGCAAAGAGAAAGAAGCCTAAGAATTAGGGATAACAGGAGGGGCGCAATATTTATTAAACTTAATATAAACAACAACAAGAAAGAGGGGCAACATACTTGTAAAATTTAAGAGGTGCGGTGCAGGATACTTCTTATAGTCCAGGGAAATAAGGATTTGTTCGAAACACTAACTCATCCAGCAAACCAATACGATTTTCACGAAGTATTAACCTATAGAAATAATACCTATACTTTTGCCACTCCTGGTTAGCCGGCGTTTTCGAGTAATAAACAATTAAAAGTGAAAAAAGTGAAATTTTTACACAATTTTACTTACAAGATTTAAATAAATAGTTCTAACAGCAATTTATTGCAATCATCTTGGAGGTAACGCAAAAACCGACAACTTGACCGAAATCGATTTTAAAATGCCTATTTGTTGCTTAGATAATTGCTAATTAACAATTAAAATAGCTAAATATTCAATTAACAATAACTATTGTAAAAATGTATTTGATAACTTAAATCCTCGTAAATAGGTAGCTCTTGTGGTGTGTTACAAATTTGAAACCGATTCTGTGGATACTTTTTGCAAAATTAAATTTGTTTATCCGGAAGACTGTTTTTTTGCAACACCACTCTACGCACATTTCAAAAAAAAATTCGGTTTTGTCAGTGTGATATTAAAAGGAAAGAGTTATATTTTCAAAATATTTCATTAGATGTACAAAACAATAATTTTTTTTGTTGCGAATTGACTTTACAAAAATGCACTCATTTTTACCATATAAACAAATGGAATAACTTTTTTCCTTGAACATTTTTCAAAAAACCATCTTCTTACTCAAAAACTAGATAATTTTCTCTAAATTAAAAAAAAAGGGGCCTCCTAGGTACCTTTGGAGCGAAGTTAACATTTTTTTTTCAAAAAATCACTGCTCATTTGTTTATAACAATTAAGAGATGAAACTGCACCATAACAAAGATGAACAGTTGCACTTTCAATTAAAAATTAGTTGAAACCAATTGCACTTCAACGGTGTCAATGGTGAAGCTTCAAATATGTAACTGTTATTTAGCCGGATCAGAGTCAGCGGAGGGGGAACTATAGAATCTCTCTATTCAAAATTTGAGATTGTAGCTTCAAAGTGACTTAGCATTCAATATCTCTGGGATTTCTCAACGGATTTTGATGTTTTTTTTTTTAATTTGAGGTAGCTTCTCGAACACCTTACAAATATGCTATTTGTTTATGAATCTAGACATAAATAAACAACGTATTTTGTTTAAACAATTAACAAAATTTTTTTTTTTTTATTTACGAATCAATTTTGTTTGTTTTTTTCGTTGACAACCACATTCAACTTTTATTGATAATATTTTGTTGACAAAATTATATTTTTTAAAATTATTCGTTAAATCATAATAAGCTATCTTTTATTACTAAGATAAAACGTCATTTATTAAAGTGGAAACAATGTGGAAAATCGTATTATTAATTATATCAAGTATAACTTGTGTGACATTCATTTTGCTATATAAATATGTTCAAGGAAAAAAGTTATTCCATTTCTTTATATGGTAAAAATGACTGCATTTTTTTAAAATCAATTTGCAACAAAAACAATTATTTTTTTGTACATCTAATGAAATATTTTGAAAAAATAACTCTTTCCCTTTAATATCACACTGACAAAACCGAATTTTTTTTTGAAATGTGCGTAGAGTGCTGTTGCAAAAAAACAGTCTTCCGGATAAACAAATTTAATTTTGCAAAAACTATCCACAGAATCGGTTTCAAATTTCTAACACTTATTCGGTACCACAAGAGCTACCTATTTACGAGGAATTAAGTTATCAAATACATTTTTACAATAGTTATTGTTAATTGAATATTTAGCTATTTGAATTGTAAATTAGCAATTCTCTAAGCAACAAATTGATATTTTCAAAATCGATTTCGGACAACTTGACCGGTTTTTGCATTACTTACAAGATGATTGCAATAAATTGCTGTTAGAACTATTTATTTAAATCTGTTAAGTAAAAATGTGTTAAAATTTCACTTTTTTCACTTTTAATTGTTTATTACTCGAAAACGCCGGCTAACCAGGAGTGGCAAAAGTATAGGTATTATTTCTATAGGTTCATATTCCCGAAAATCGTATTGGTTTGCTGGATGAGTCAGTGTCCCGAACTTGCTATTTTTTTGCAAAAAAATTTATTATATTTTTTATTTTATGTTTCCCTGGACTATAAGAGAAGATTTGCTCAGGTGGAAATCAAAGGAAGGGAGGGAATTGGATTTCCGAAGCATACGGGTGAGGGGTTCAGAAGGACCATAGTTAGTGGGGTGGTGAACAGGGTGGAAGAGATGGGCCGATCTAAGGTTACGGGGATTGGTATAGAGAGATATAGAGAGAAATCCGCTGAAGCACGGAAGGGCATTGAATGTCGCCAGAAAGTAGCTGGTGGATGAAGGTTATATCTGCAGATTCGCGTCGCTTCAATAAGGGCTCCAAGTCGATCAACCTCAGGCGATTTTCAAAGGGGGAAGATTCATACGATCAGACCAGGGAAGCTCTCGTAAAGCAAATCGAAGGAACCTTCGCTGGACTGCTTCAATCCTGTTGATGTTGGTAGATTGAGAGGGAGACCAGACTTGTGAAGCGTATTCAAGGAGAGGCCTGACGAACGAGACATATAATGATTTAGCAACGTAGGGATTACGGAACTCTTTACACCAAAGCTTCACAAAGCCGAGTGCAGAGTTGGATCTAGCTACCACGCTGTCAGTGCCGATGCCGATTATGCTGGAGAGTGGAGACATTAACACTGGGAGGATTCATCAATTGGGGATCAGAACGTCAGAAAATTGTAGCCTTATCAACGACTGAATCGGAGTATATGGCCGCGGCGCATGCCATAAAAGAATTGATTTGGTGGAACTTGGCTCTGCTATCTGTACTTCTGGGAAACAGCTCGGGGACCCCTAATTTCTTCTTGGACAATCAAAGCGCACTTCGACTTTTAAGGAATCCGGAATTTCACAAGAGGTCTAAGCACATTGATGTGCGCTTCTACTTCATCCAGGAGAGGTTCAAGAATGGAACCTTCAATCTAAAGTATGTGCAGACAAGCGATCAGCTAGCAGACATTTTCGACGTTCCATTTAAGTTGAACCGAAGCAATTAGTGCAATGGACAATTAATACGGAACTGTTTTTTTTTAAATCAATAGGACAGTCAATAACTTGTAACTAAGTAAAAATGGGAATATTGAAATAATATTTGTTTAGTTGAAGAAGGCTGGTCTGTGCGATTGCGGAACGCACTCATATGTTGGTACTTCAAATGTCAGTTAGTCGAAATCAAGTCCTCCTGTAACGTGTTCACTTGTTTAAAAGATTCTTTTTTTTTGCTTTACAATTTTCCAAACTCTGATAAATATAAAATAGGGCCACTTGTTTTATTACATAACTAATGCCATTTACATTCGAATTAATATTTATTTGCACTGCTTCGTAATACATACTTGCTTTGAGCAAGAGATTCCATGTAAAATTTGGCAAACACAAATGTTTACAATTTTATCCACCTCTGAACTTTACTAATATTTGCAACACTGAAAACTGAACCACGTGCTTCGTGCTGCAGCCTTTGAAATGTCCCAGACGGATATAAAAGGCTATCTAGTGTCTATTAAGGGCAGGGTAACAAGGGTAACATCTTAAAATTGTTGTGTCAAAATTTCAAACAAATCGGAGTAAAACTAACTAAGATATAGAACTTTGAGCGTTTGTTGCTTTCATGTATAATACTCGATTTTCAGGTATACAAAACTTTAAAGCGATTTTCTGACGCTTGTCATTTTTGAAACCGGTGAACAGTTTAAATCAAAATCTACTCGACCATTGTTTTGAAATTTTGTATACAGCTTCTTTACTTAAATGACCAGGTAACCCTGGGAGCTTTTTTTTCATAATTATTGATTTTACAATAACAAATAGGTTCATTTTTTAGACGAAAATCGGTGTTTTCACTTCTAAATGTCAGCAAAAATTGAAAAATGGAAAAAAAAAATTTCCTCCCAGGAATTCCTTTGGAAAGCGGTTATCTAATGACACAATTTTTTCTTAATTCAGATGATCCACTCTTGAGTTATATTGTTCACCGACAGACAACTCTTTTTCGAGGCGCCTCCGAAGATTTGCTGCCATCGGCTTAATTATTTACATTTTGTTTTAAAAAATTAAGGAAATATTGTTCACAGGTTGTACTATAATGTTGCGATCGACTAATTAAATTTGTATTACCTGTAGCGTCTGGAAAAATTCTTAAAAATGGGCCTTTTTCACGCCGAATTATCCCCCCCCCCCCCCCCCCCCCCTTAACCCCGAGAATAGACGCAGGTGGGACTTAGTAACACGTTCCAAATGTTAAGAGTCCCAAACTAGTGACTTTAATTTTAGGGTTTTGGTCACGAAATCGGGATTTCGGACACTGTGCGGCGGCGTCCGGGTCAAAAAATGCCTGGTCTTAATTTGCAAGAATTTCATATCGATACTTGTATGTATTAGCACAAGTTTTCGCCCACACACAAATATCTTATTCGCAAGGTATTAACGGACAATCGTATAAAATGATATAAACGTACGTTTCAGTACCAAACAGTTATTTATTGTACATACATAGTAGAGTAGGCAGAGTAGGCTCTTGGGCCCCATCTCCATGACTTTTGTTTGCAAAATAGTGCATACCTCTTAATAAAATTGACATGAAATAATAATAATATGAAAACAATTAGATATACTGGGGTGAGATTATATACAGTGAGCGTCAAAAGCGAGTAAACACACAAAGCACTTATATTCACCTTGAATAAAAATGCCCTCAATTGTGGAATATATTTAAATTATAATTGCACATTGGAATACAGTTCATACAGGTAACGAGGTAATAAACTAAAATTAAACTTAATTTAATTTCACAAAAACTAAATTAAAACTAAAAAAAATTCATGGAAATTACGCATCATAAGTGAATAAACTTCTAAAGTATTTTAACTCTAATACTTAGTGGCCACCTTTTGATGTGATAACAGCTTTTAATCGGCGAGGCATCGAGTCCACTAATTTTTTTGTTGTGGCTGCAGATATTAGGCTCCACTCTTCGGACAAAACTGTTTTGACGGTCTCCCTATTCGTAATCCTACTATAAAGCTCTTCCCAAAGATGTTCGATTGGATTGATATCTGGTGATTGGGGCGGCGAGTGAAGTTGTTTTGGGGTGTGGTAAAGTAACCATTCTCTCACGATATGCGCCGTGTGCTTGGGATCATTATCATGTTGGAAGGTCCAAGGACTCCAACAGGTCCCAATTTTCCGACGCTGGAATGCAATTGATCTTTTAAAATATTTAAATAGCCATACCGCTCCATTGTTGAATCTATAAACACGAGATCGCCAACAACAGCAGCCGCCTTAAACCCCCACACCATCACTAAACAACCCCCTGCTTTACAGTAGGTGCCAGATTTTGGAGTTCTAATGCAGTATTTCGTGTCCGCCATATTTTGTTCTTTCTTTGTGAGCCAAATATTTCAAATTTTCTCTCATCAGTAAAAATAACGGTTCTCCAAAATTCTAGTGGGGTGTTTCGATGCTTTTTCGCGAATCCGCTTCCGTTTGTTAGTGGCGCTGATAAGTGGCTTTTTTCGAGGTACTCGGCCATGTTAGCCATTCTTGTGAAGGGCTCTACGTACTGTACTGGCACTAATTTGTTCTCCGGCTTCTTCTGACAATTGTTCGGCAATTCTAACAGCGCTTGAACGTGGATCTTTCTTTACATCTCGAACTATTTTATTTATGTGCCTATCATTTAATTTTTTTGACGTCCAGTGCGAGGCTTATTATTGACATTGCCGTGCTGTTTGAACTTATTTATTATAATATAACAGTGCAATGATTTCCCTTAACCAGCCTCGCTATTTCGCGTAAAGATTTTCCCTCGGAATGTAACTGTACTTTTAAATTTCGCATTTTCAAACCCGTTTCTGTTCTTCGGACACTCATCTTAATTACAGCTCTAGAAATTACTGCTTTTGCGACAAAGAATGCAACAGACTAATGGAGTGGGGGCAACTAATTTGGTATCCCGAAATTTTTATTCCAGTCTCAAGCAAGAACACCGTTAGAAAATGAATGTGTCATGGAGTGTTTATCCACTTTTGATGCGTAATATTCATAACTTCTTCAAATTTAAGATTATTTATTGTGTAACGGAATATGTTTTTTATTTTACTTTTTCACATTTTAATCTAAATGGACTGAATTACAATGTGAAATGAAATTTTTAACTATTTTCCAAAAATGTGCATTTTAAATCCCAAATAAGTGTTGCTAATTGTGGTGTTCACTCACTTTTGACGCTCACTGTATCCTGACACGAGTTTAAATGCCTGGATTTCAGTATAGGATTTAATTAAATTGTAGATATAGAATAAGATTCGTTTCGACTAAATTCGTCACAAGTTATAAATGCATAATTCCACGCCTGCACCACAATTGTCTCATTGGTCGTGTAATTAATGATAGGTAGGACGAGCATAAACGGATAGACATTGTAACTAATGTGATTTTTCGGAAATGCACTTATAAAAGCTCGTTTGCCCAGAATAAAACATGTTGTCATATTAATTTATAGGCCTAGCCAGATTAAACAGCTTCACGAAAGGATGACTAGCTATATTGAAATTAAGGGTTCATCCTAGTTTACCAGCTTCGAAAAATAAATATTTTTTTATGATGAATTTCCAAAGCAAATTACTTCAGAAATATCATATTAAAATTTCATGAAGATAGGAGCAGTCTAATTATATTTTTTTCGATTTAATTCGAGGGCGCTCTCCGGCGTGCTACTGAGTATATACATATATGAGCGCTTGCTCCGCTCCCCTTCGGTGCTCTCGGCTTTGTAAATACAAACAGCTGTCCTATTTATACTTGAAAACAAGTTATATTAGTCTATTATAATACCTAAAAATTTTATATGTATGTTATTTGAACTTTAGTCTCGTTTTGCGTAAGTACAATTTTTCCATGATATTTCAACAAAAAAACTTTACACGCGTTTTTCCCAAAATCAATTTTCTTATACGGTGTTGTAGTTTTCTCCGAAACGGTTTGCCCGACCGTTCTGAATTATGTATACTAGAATTATGTCAAAATTGTAATTTTTTCAATTTTTTTTAACCGAAAAATCATGAAAAAAATACGTTTTTCAAAATTTTAGTTTAGTAGCCGCCATTTTGTTATTTTTTCTTCAAATTAATAATTCTAGTATACACGATAGCCACTGGCACACTGAATCTAAATTTTACTGATTTTTGTGTTTCAGGCTAATCTTCACTAAAAAATCAACAACACCGTTGACATCGCTTTTTTTGGGGAGGTTCTTGTTATTCAGGCCCCAATTTTTGGGAACGGGTTTCGAAACATTTTGCTGTGCTAATTAACGGAAAAATAATGAAAAAATTCTATCTCGACCCGTTTTCGAGATATAGGGCAATTCGCGAGCCACCTAACGTTCGTAACTTTTAGTAAAATTCTATTATATATTATAATTTCCCTTTTATAAACTGCCGGTGGAGTTAATTAACACAGCAAAATGTTTCGAACCCCGTTTCCAAAAATTGGGGCCTGAGTAACAAGAATCGTGCCCTTTTTTTTATATGCCTACACGAATTCCGCCATTTTGAATGTATTTATTATGAAAAAAAAATTGTTTCGTATTTTGTAAGAATGTATTTATTTAGCCCAAAAAGAATTGAAACGATATATAATTTAGGGGCTGTAAGAAAATTCTCCAAAAAAGCATATTTTCAGGCCTTTAAACTAGGATGAACCCTTAAGGGGGTTATTCTCATGTGACCACTTCGAGAAATCGATTTTTTTTTATTTCATATTTCGATAGTAAATCCTATTGAATATATGGTGTGAAGAATTCAGACCGAAATTCCTAGTATTAAATAAGTTCCAACTCATTATCCCCGCCGCGCCAGGTCTGCAGCTGCTACATTTCTATTGTTTTCACCGGCCTGTTTTACCTGCGTACGGAGTTTCTAACGGTCAACTTTAGTATATTACCTACCTGTGTATATGTGGAATAGTGTATATAAAGTTGTGTCGTGAATTATGAAATTGTATGGTCAGGCATAGCAGATTAGTGTAAGTATAAATTTTCCACGAAAATTCTGCTCTTGAAACTTTAAACGCATTTTTCTCGAAACATCATTTTCTAGAACGGTCATAGTCCTAACAAAAAAAATAATCAACCGATTGCCTTGAAATTTATATATGTTCTTCTACCCATTAATAGTTATCGTCCGTACTAGAATTGTTTATTTTCGAAAATATGTTCTTTTTTTTTTAACGATTTTTACCAAAAAAAAACCAAGATTTTCGTAACTTTTTTTGCTACAGTCCGCCATTTTTTTTCTTTTCAATGAAATTGATTAATTCTAGTACGGACGATAGCGGCAGATCCACTGAACAATAATCCATTCGATTTTTTCATTTCGGATAACATGACCAGCCGCTATTACCATGACCAGTGACCTACTTTTGGTGTCTAATTTAATTAAAAAAAATAAATATAAACAATGTAAAATAAGCAAAAATAACAATTTCTTTATACAGTTTAAGATACAAATAAAAACATATAAAAAAATTAAAATGATTGAATTTTATTGTCTTATAAAAAAAATTCCCAAAAAAGAGGTAAAATTCATGCAATCACATGAGAATAACCCCTTAATTCAATTAAGGATGTTATTTTTAAAAATATTGCGGCTATACCATTCATATATTTCGTTAGTTTTTAGGTCACTTACGATTAAAATGCAATCAGACAAAGTAAACGCATAATCAATAAAACGTAAATCTCCATATTGTGAAGAAATCCTTCAATCTATCCGACTTATCAAAAGCGCTTCGAGCAAAGCAAATTTAATAACTGTAATTGACTTATGGCTTGGCATCTCTTGACAGCTGATTTCTTCTCCCACAGTTTCCGTTTTTAGAATATTAATCGCCTGTTACCTACTATATAAAAGCGGGTAAAGTGGAAATAAGTTCCATTATCCTCATTGCTCTCGTCTGCGGAACACAAGGTAAATTCATCGCTTACGCTTGATCAATTTGAAATAATAATAAATTTTTTCCCCTATAGGTCCTGCCAACAATGACATCAGCAAAACTTTTAAGTATAATTTATTTGTTATTATGTATTATGGCATCCCCGCAATTTGCGCTAGGAGAAAAGGGTAATGAGAACTTCAAGAACGAGCTACAGGACAGCACTGCAAACCGGAGGACCTTTAAATCATTTTATGGCCTTGGACCAAAAATACTTCAGATCTCCCGATCCAAGATACCGATTGAACTGGATTTATTAATGGATAATGACGACACATTTGAAAAAACAAAGCGTTTCGATGATTACGGCCACTTACGTTTCGGCAAAAGAGGCATGGAGGACCAGTTTGATGATTATGGCCATATGCGTTTTGGAAGGAGCTCCGGGCTTTGAGAAGCAAAGTAAATTCTACAAGCATTTCCATTTTACGAAAATAAAGCATTCAAATTAAAAGCATATTTTGTCTAGATCTTAAGTTGAATATGTACGAAGAAAACTACGAAAATGAACAATAAGTTAAATAGAACTATTTAAATGAATAGGAATTGCACCAACTATGAATTCTATTGTTATTGGGAAATTGTTGAAATAATCTTGTGTTGGGTTTTAAGGCGAGAGAACTGGGCACTCTTAAGGCCGGTTTACACGAAGCCAGTTTGGCGGGCAAGGCAAGTGAGCAAGTAACTTGCTCCAAATTGAGTCAGGTAAGTCGGGGAGCAAGTAGCGTTCGTACGCGGAGCTGATCAGTTGCAAGTGGGGCGTCCAAACGTTGTTAGCAATGGTGAGAGGAAAGCGATTTCGACAAACTATTTAATATTTCTCACAAATTTTGCTTTCTCACACTATAGAGGGAGTCGAATTAGTTGTTGAAGAGGAGGCAAACATATCGATGGTATGGACGAGAAATTGGATAGCGAGGAAAATTACGCATGGTGGACCAGCTCTACTGTTGAGAGAACTGCGTGAAAAATAATGATATTGTCTCGTGAAGCATGTGATGCATTACATGATCTGGTCTCTAGTGATATACAAAGGAGAGATACTTTTATGAGGAGGGACGCAATACCTTAAAGAATAACCTATCGTTTTTAGCTACAGGAAATAGCTACAGATCTCTTCAACACTTTTTCTGCGTATCGAAACCTGCAATATCAAAATTTATCCCAGAGGTGTGTGATATCATTTAGACAAAATTTTAATACAAATTAAAGGTGAGAAACTATATTTTAAAGTACAGAACAAAAACTAAAAAAGTGTACATATAATTGGATAGGTAGCATGTAGGCATATATGTATGTAGGTATACAGGCCGTAGGTGCTAGCAAAAATCATTCAATCCAATCAGTAAAAATATCACCAAATCGATAGGTATGTGAAGTTGGCACCCGACTTGAAAAAAACGCATTGCAAATTCCCTTAACTCTTAAGTGATTGTAGTTTTTTGTAGTGAAACTACTATGTTAGTTTGATAGTGTCAGAGATATTGCGATTTCACAAAATGGTCTGCACCCGCAATCAAAATGTTGCAATTTAAAGGGGGTAACCAGTTAAGACTTTTTCTTATTCTATAGATTGTTAGTAAAACTATTCAAGAATATGTTGCCAAAGTTTCAAAACTAAATTCCGATTTGTCGATGCTTTGAGCAAGGAAAGTGCCGAAGCGCGCGGTAGTTAGAACGGAGCGCTCGCTCAGGTAATTTATTTAGATTTTTCAGTTACCTGGCTCAACACTCCTGTAGGTACTACGGGATTTGAAAAAGATGTTGTTGAATGTAAATTCTCACAATAGAGGCGTTGGGTAGAAGGTACTCGAAGCTTTGGAATATTTCGACAGAACGTCGAGTTTGGTCAGTTCAGCTTCGGCCTTTCTATCAAATGCGTTTTACGCGACTTTTTTTCAAATCGTGGGAATTGACCAACGATGCGGTCCTCACCTACTCACCAGAAGTTTTCTCGAGGAGGGCTTTAGGCTACACATTATCACGCTTTACTACCGAGAGGCTAAGCTGTGAAGGTGCAAAATGTAAAGCTATTATCGAAGAAGGCTTTGATTTTGTTATTGAACTTGTTGTCAAATATATTATAGTAAGTTCTGAGCCATTTTTGTCAGATTGATAGATGTATAATATAGTGATGTGATATCGGGGAGATGTCTCTACTTTGGGGAATTTTCAGACTTAAGTTTCCAATACCGGTTTTTTTGGAAGTGCCCTAAAACCTTATGGAAATGTTCCATTTATGGTCGGAACGAGTGAATTAGGAAAGTATAAGTTCCCGCAAATAATACTTTCCCAAAAATTAGCTTGTTTTCGCTTGTTTTAACACCAAAAATCGAAAAAATCAAAGTCAATTTCGTCTCGTTTTCGAGATATAAAATAATTCAGAGTGGCTATTCGCATCGTCCTTGCTTTGTACAATCAAAATTTGCGCTCATGGACATGGTAAATCATTTTTGAAACAATTCGTAAGAAATATTTGACTTTCTTAAAAAATATCTTCTGTCAGAATGTTTTTCTTTAAGAAAATTTTCAATACTTGGTGTTAAAACAAGCTAATTTTTGGGAAAGTATTGTTTGCGGGAACTTATACTTTCCTAATTCACTCGTTCCGACCATAAATGGAACCTGGATTTGTGCCAAAATCAGCTCCAAAGTTTTCTCCGATTTTGCTCTAAATTGCTCTAACCTTATAAAGGTTTTAGGGCACTTCCAAAAAACCCGTATTGGAAACTTGTTCCAATTTTCAACTCTTTTTGGGCTCATCGGTAAAAGGGAAAAATTGAAATTTAGAGCAAAATCGGAGAAAAGTTTGGAGCTGATTTTGGCACAAATCCAGGTAGAAATCATACAAACGCGCGCGCTGTGTATGTTTAATTAGTAAGTAAATTCTTTGATTGGCTGATTGAGACACTTCCCACACTGAAAAAGTTATTTGGGAAAATTGTGCAGAATTATGTTCTCCACAAAAAAGGTCTCAACGACTTACCTCAAAAAACTAACCTGCTGAAGCAAGATAAGGGTATACGCATTATCGTATGTATGCCAGATGTAGACTTTCAGAATTTCTTAGGCAAAAATTGTAATTCTAGGCGCAAATTTTGAATTTAGTAGTTTCTGTAAATCTTGTATAATTTCAAGCCGTGAACTGGCCTTTTTTGTTCGAGTGGAATAAGAAAGATGGATATAACATAACATAACAATACTTTGGGCATGTGACAAAAGTATAAAAGTTATATTACAGCACCACTTATGGTTACAACTCCTAACTAAAACCATTCTCGCAATCTAACTAACATATAATGTGAATATCAAGTTAATCGGACAAGTGGTATAGAAGTTAGATCACAGCGCCACCTATGTTCAGCATGTCTAACCATTGGCCATATCGGATTTGGAATTACGTCACATGGCCTGTCGTATTCTACTCATCAAACCCTTTCATTTGATGTTCATATCAAGGTGGTTGTGAAGAAGATTGGTAGTCCGATTGTATCTTTAGTTTATAATAAAAACAACAAAGAAATAAATTATAACATATATTAAACCTAAGAAAACATATAACACTTCTTCCAAAAATAAATAAATTTCTTTGCTTTGGGCCTACATTTTGATTAATCTGTGAGCCTGGTAACTTGTGTTCCTTTTTCTGAAACTCCTTCTGAAAACTGACAATTGTTCTTCATATGTTGCACTCTCAGAAATTTCCCTTGCTCCTGATATCGACATATTGCACTTTTTAGATAATTCTTTACACTTTACACCACTAAATCTTAAATTATGTTATTGCACTATTTTCTCATTTCTTAGTTAATTTTAACGAAAATTTTCCAAAATTCTGCTCTGCTTGTTTTATGTGTATTTCCGAAAAACGAAACCAAATATATAATAACAACGAGTCATACTTTTGAATTTGCGTCGGAAAACATAAAGAACTTAAGTACAAAATGAGAAAATTGCGTACATAGCAATCTCACATTACAACAAATGTTCTAGCAAATATTTGAAGCTAACAATTTTTGCAAAATTGACAAAACGATTTTGTTCAATTAAAATTTTCATCAGTAGGTAATGATAAAAGATTTTGTATATTCTACATTGTGTTTTGTCAAAATTGCAAATCCTACACTCATAACAAAAAAATATTTTCATCTCAACAAAATATACATATAATCCAAATAATCAACTTTTTGTTATTTTGAATAAATAACCGTGGTGAAGATTTTGTGTGTTGGACTAAAAATATTTTTCAAATTTGACAAAAATTCTCTAATTTTATTATGATGACTACGAGTTTTCATTGACGCTATATTGATAAATAATAAATGAATAATATGTATCCCGGGCAACGCCACCTGGTCCGGACAAGCTAGTGGAAAACAATTTGAGACATCTGGTGGTAGCTATTCCGGGAAATACGTGCCACCAAGCAAAACCGCTGCCGACATTTGAACGACGTTATATTCCATACTTAATGCCATAAAACATTCTTTCAAATAAAATAAAAATGGGGTGGATGTGTCAGACTCAACTTGTTTTATTTACATTTAAAAATCGAGCGTCCTTATTGAAAGACCTGATATATGGCCCTTCGGTAATGATGTTATTTACTTCATTATCTACAATAATCGACATCTTCAATATCGTGTAGCGCCTAAACTAGCCATAGAATCATTTCGCGCCCATGAGAACATTTTATTAGAATGCTACATATGTACAATATAACAAAATTCCCGGGTGATCGACTGGGAGCCATTTCCCATACAAAATGTGCGGGGTCCTTTGATCTCATTTTTGAAGTGAGTTTTTGTATGGGATCAGCAGTCCAGTTTCTACGTCAGTGACTTGAAATTACGATCACAATTAGATTGACGCTTTTAAAATTATGCCAGGTGCCGTAGAGGGAACTATCTTCCCTCTTTAACTAACGTAAGAGTCACAACCAAAACTATTTTCAAAAATTTAAATAGCTTAAATTAAAGTTGAAATAGTGCAGGAAGTTTACTCATGACGGCATCGAAGAAGTCATCAATAAAAAGAGCATATGTACCCATTCCAACATAGATGAAATTTCTCACGGCGATGTCATTGGAAAGACGTGCATGTCTTTCCACATGACCACGGAATCTAAGGGGTCATGTATGCTAATCCTTTTTTGCATTACTATGGAATGCAAGAATTCATCAATGTTTTTTTTTTACGCTTTCTTCGAAGTCTCTGAATTGGTGGATTGAATGCATTACGACAGCATCGCTGAAATCATTGGTGGTGATGTAATCAATGTTTTCGTGCAATGAAGGGGAACACAATTGTGACGGGCAAAACAAAGTCGAATTTTTTTTACACAGTTCTAATTTAATGTTTAAGGATCGGACAGCGGAATATATTCGACTATATGTTCACACATTGTAATTTATAAATATACAAAATTTATTAATCAAGTTTAAAAATTTGGACCTTTGGCAATTTTAACAATGCAGTCGCCAGTTAGGCGGACTCACAACCCCATCCTGGAGCCTCCGCTCCTGAGCTAAGCCATATGATTTAATGACCTGCGCACAACCCTTAGCAGTTATGCACACTTAATTGTTTTGTTCAGGACGACCCACCAATAGTTTTACTTGCCAGACCCGTTTTTTCATCTGCGCGTTGCTTAATTACATAAAACAAACCTTCTCCTTAAAAATGTATGATGTCATCACAAAAATACAAAAAGGAGAAGATTTGGATGACTGAAAAGCATGAAAAAACAAAACCGCAATAAAACTTCAGCTCACTTGAAACAAACAAACTCCTATGCCTTCCTGTTAGCATGACTAGGACCTCAAAATTGACATATGTACATACCTTAGTCATGCACGAAATCATCGATACACTATTTGACGCAATCTCCAATTTCCTGCTGGGTAGCTGCCTCTGTAGGTATACCACCTGTAAATAATTTTCCTTCTACATAAAATTTCATCTTACCAACCCAGAGCAGCTCTTACTAAAAACAAGAACATAGAATTACCCTCTTAAAGAGTCCTCCTTTTAATTACTTGTATAAATTGTTTAATTTATTTATAAACAAATTATTTCAATCATCAATGAATATGAACATAGATTTTGCAAAATATTGCTTTTATGTTCTTCTCTCGGCTTCGTAATAAAGTTAGCACGTAATATAAATTTTGGAACTGTCTATATTGTGACATATAAATAATTGCTTTATTTAATATACATACTTCACTTCTTCTGAATGCCCTGGAACATCTTGGACATATATAAGCCAAATAAATAAAGCTATAACGGCGATTTTAACGTGAAACCAACTTTTCTGCAAATAGCAAGTAACGGTATCTAAACAAGAAGCGGTCAAACATCTTGGGCAAATAATTACCTCTCTTACAAATACTTGGTTGGCTGCAAGATATAGAATCAACCGGAAAGACTTCAATGAGGCACACTGTTAAAGGAATGAAAGTATCAATCCAGAATATACAAATTGCTTGAGTCAGAGAACGCTGATTTCAATCATCTTCCTTCACAACTACTCCCTCTTTCCAGTGACGATGTAAAAATGCAATTCCCTCTCCAGCACGCTTAAACAGTTCATGGTGCCCAATAACTTTCTAACTTACTAAAAGCCGGATCAGTGCTCACTTAAACTTGGCTGAGAGAAGTTACATATCTAAATCGAGATGTGGAAAGCATCGCTTATCTTGATTCTTACAATCGTGATTTCGTTTTACGAAACATCTGCGCAAGAAAGTGATAACAGTGAAAAAGAATCTGGCTTGAGGCCCACAACTGCATCAAATAAAGAAAATAATGTAAATGAAGCGTACACAAACCTTCCGGTAACTTCTGAATTACCGAACATGGCACAAAATATTGAAAATAAACTGACCCGCGTTACTTACGACCAACGACAAGAAGGCCAGTATAACATACGCGCTGATCTGGATAACTTTTTGATTGTTTTGGTGCCACCTAATCCCAGCTCGGGTATCAATTTACTTGACATACTTACGAGATCCTCACTGAAGAGGTCAAGCTCAAATAAGGGCCATAAAAAACATCAATTACTTAAGAAAACCATTCCGTCAGGTAAAGGCGGATACAATTCAGGTTACGAAAGTCGTCAGCATTCGCAGCATAATGATGGGTCACAACCCTCTGAACATTATGAATACATCGAGGGAAGAACGCCATATCGAGTAGACATTTCAAGCGAAAACGAATTCTCGAAGGCACACCCGTATCCTCAGGTCGAAGTTTTACCTCCATCACATCCTCTTCAGTCCCATCTTATGAAGCCATACCACTTGGATGCCGATCCGGGTATTATGCAGAAGGCTGCTTTAATTCCGCCAGAGGGAGGTAATTGTTTTATTTTAATATTGAAGGTGGTTGGGCATGAAACTTGATTATAGAGCATCCCGTTGTATTCGATGAGCCTCATACCAAAAGAGTGGTACCACTAGGTGAAGGCAGACATAAGCGTGCAGCAGATAATGAAATTTATGAAAGCCCTACCTATTTTACCATAACTGATAATCAACCTCTCTCCGACTTTTTTGGCAGCATAAACATGTACGGTGTCAATGAGCATCAGGCAAGAACAAAGGACAGTCAAATTGATTGGGAGCTTAAATTAATAGGAGCAACGGAACAGTGCGGTCCTGATCGTATAAGAAATACTTATGGGATTTGTCAGTTCACTTCTCATTTTAAGTAACTTTTTGTTAAATATGAACATTTATCTGTTTTTTCTAAAGTTTTCTTGTTGCTTTGTTGATTTTAAACACACCACTCCAAACATTCAAAGCCGTACAGTGAGGAAGGATTTATTCATTCAAATTTAATTTAATTCTATTAAATAATTGGTGTGCTTGCGTGTGACGGAATACATCCAGATTTAGAGAAATAAAATATTTATTTAGTTGGGTTTATTTATTTCCATAAAAAAATATTTATGTAGTCTAAATGTCGGTTAAGCATAGCCAGTATTTATGTATAAATCAATGAAGTTTGATTAAGTTGTTGTCACAAAAATAAAGCCAAGTACATCTCTTTATATATGAAAAAACATCTATTTGTTTTAGTCAAATACGAATACACAGTACCACATATTTGAAATAAATCATATTTTCCCTAGTGTACATATTTGATACTTTTTAAGAGATCTATGCACAAACTTATGGATTTGAGATAAAATTTCAGCATCTAAAAATATTATAATCGCATATTAGATGTATTATTATTTTCATGAAAGCTATATTGTCTGCCGAAATATAAGAGGAGCGAGTGTGGAAAATTATTAACTGAGTAATAAATATGAAAGTATACTTTAAGCTCACAGAATATATACATGGTACAATGTAATATTACAAGATTACAGGGATACTTTCATAAAATATTTTCTGTAATGAACTGCAAAATAAATATTTTTCGAGTGCGTCTTACTTTATTTCTTTCCAGAACAATTTAGTATGAAGTACGATTGTCATGAAAGGGCCTTTCGGTAAGCACGTTCTCACTAGGCTAATCTATAATGGCCTTAAGAAGTGTCACCAAGAAGATTTGACAGAAATCTCACTAAAATTTGAACTTCATTATTGAAGCGAAATGTAAAGATAGAGACTTGAAATTTGGCACACATATGAATAAAAAACTCAAAAATATGGCGCAATTTTTTTCATATTTCGGAAATATCAACAATTGATTTGTTTATTTAAAAAAATGTCGGACAACGCGAAAATCTCCGGGCCAAACGGTGTCGACGAATTTTTAAGTTCCGCCAGTCTGAAACAAAAAATTCCGAATTATTTATTTTGGGAATTGCGTTCTTCACGGCTTAACCGGATCTTTTTTTCGAAATTTTGAAAAATGAAAAAATGGCGACCATTTGAAAAAAAACGGAAACTTACGGAGCGATACAGCGCTCGTCCGCCGCTCAATGAAAATCGCTGTATCTCCGGAAATAATGAAGATTTAAAAAAAATTCTTTGAAGGACTAAATCTAGACCCTTTTGGCTACAATAATATGAAAAAAAATCGATTTTCTGAAAATTCTTTCTTGGTGACACCCCTTAAGGTTCTCTAAGATTTTCTGTCAAATTTCCCTGATTGGTTAAGTTTTTGTCAAACGTATCGAATCTTAAGCTAAACTACAGTCGCCTTAAGACAGTTGCAAAAGGTGAGGTGTCAGTGGGATATTAAAACAAGTTGTGTACAATGTCCGCACATTTTAATGATGAGCTTATTGAGCTAGGAAAGAATTTCTCTCGATACATCTTCAAATTGGTACACAAATGTCAGTGAGTTTAGCTAGGCAGTATAACAGTTAAGGCCGACCTAGCTTAATAGCCTTACGGGACATTAAAGCAGCTTAAGACTTTGTACGATTATATGAAGTGCCATACTGACAACCATAATAGCCTTATCCAATCTTCCGTTAACTTTCGAAATCTTTCGGCAAATCTTAAACTACGGTCCGTAGCGTACAAATCTTAAGGGAACTTGACAAAAGTGACAGAAACTAGTGAGCCTTAAGGCTAATTATCGTGAAGGCTGTTGCATTAATTCGAACAGAGCTTAGCTTGGTGTGACGTCATGAACTGGCATAACAAGACGAAGACGTAGACTTGGATTCGGACAGGCCCTTAGTAATAATGATATTGAGTTTTGTCCAGCGAGGTTATTCTACAAAAAACACTGTGCCTCGACTAAAATGAACGATATATTAATTAAAACAAAGGTCTCCACAAAATCCAACTTGTTCGGAGTCAAAGACTAATTCATTGGGCTTCATTTCCATTTATATGAACTTAAAGCCGAAACATTTTTCTAACCAAGATATTTTTAAATGGTGTTTTGCATGTAAAAATATCTTGAAACTAAAAAATAATTACGTTTCGAGTTCTACAGGGTCTCCGTCATTACCTTGCTCTTTTTTCGATTGTTAACCGTATTTCACGAAATTACGAACTAAGAATCGAGAAGTCTCCATATAAAAATTCAACTTTTTGCCCTGGTAGTAATAAAACAGCTTTGTATTATATTATAAACCAAATAAGTAATTCATGAAGACACTTTATTTGATAATTTGGTTTGCTTTTATTTAAATTCTTATTGTACATTTTATAACTTTTGTTTTATGAAATACATAATAATTGCAATATGAAAAAGTAACAAATAGTAAGGCATCAATGTGTGAGTTGTATTATAATAGAGTTATCTAGCCTAACCTATCTACGAAACTTTTTTGTGGATGATATGGTACAGCATGGTCTCAAATGGAGTGTCATGGAAAGTTAATAACCAACTCACTACTGTCAAATATAATTGTAGGTAGTCATACGCAATTTCATGCGAAATGTATTGAGTAGGTTCCTTTAAAACATTTTGAACTATCCCACATATAGTAACAGCAGGGGAAACAATTTTTTCAAAATCTGCAGTGATACCGAGACGATGCTTATTGTTGTCATCCATTGCGCAAAGGCTACTAAAAGGCACTATCATTGAAAGATTATGTTTGCTCGAATTGTAATGTTCTGGTGAAATGAGTTTCTGAAGTCTTCTTCCCAAAACTAGATAACTTTCTGATTTTACATACAGATTGGCAATTTCCGAAAGCTCTTTTACTAAATAATCTTCCTGGTATTTCGGAATTTCAGTTCGTACGCTGTCATTTTTGTGGTCTTTAGGATTGAAAATTGACGAGCGAAACTTTAAAACGTGGAAAAAATACCGAGTTGGAATAGATATCGTATCTGCAACGTATAAAATTGGGAATTCACTTTGCTCATAATTTTCAAAAACATCTGCCATTATAACAGCCTGCATCCCACCAAATTTTATGGAGTTCATAGATTTTTCACAAATTGTCTTGAAGGTTTCAAACGGATTATCTGGAATTTCGGGCGGCGACATAAAGTTCAATAAATTACCGCTGATAAATAGTAACTTCAAAGCTGACGCGATGATTTGAGGATTCTCTTTATCCACAAGATCGATTAGAATTTTTACTGTTTCTTCAACATTGCATTTAAGAATTGGTTTTGAGGCTGGGCATTCTGTACAAATAAAGAATATCTCTTCAGCATCTACGACATCCATATTCACCCATCTCAGAGGTGTTCTACAACAACGGCAGCGTATGCGAGAGGTACACACATCCATTTCCAAAAGCCTCTCCTCTATTAATTGTAAATTGCGATCCAAAATTGTTGGTTTGAAGATATTTCTCCATAATTGAAAACGATCGTTGCTAAAAGAGAAAAATAAATATAAGTAGTTCATTTTGTGTAATTCAGTGCAAAATTAATGTTATTTTGTATGTATCGCACCACCAACAATGCAACAAGTTATTGACTACATACCTCACGTTGTTTTTAATTAAAAAGGAACACAGTGCCTTCCTTTCAATAGAACATATTTCCGCCAACACAGTATCCATTTCCCGTTATGAGTGAGATTGTACAAACAAAAAGAAAACAACTTATTTGTTATAACATAACCAGATCAACTAATCGATTTTTATAAATTCTAAACCCTATCAGAACTTCTCACAAACGCCAGTTCAGTGACAGTAGTCGAGCTGCCAATTTCGATTTATTGATTATTTTGGCGCTTAGTTTGAATAAATTGTAGCGCACAGATCGGACAAACCCGGCCAATCCAACAATCAAGCAAATTCCAAATGAAATTGTTTAACTCTTCTAATCAACATTCGCTGAAATGTTACATCAGTACAAGATGTCAAATAGACTATTTAGATATTTCTCAAAAGGCGCTATTAACTTCGTTCGTTTACCGTTCTATTGCGGCCCAAGTAACATCGAGATATTCTACCTATCCCGATTGTTTTGATCAATTTGACACTAGTAAGGGCGATTCGGGCCGGTTCCGAACTTCTCTTCGTCCTTAGCTATGGTAGCATGAGAACTGACGACAGTTCTCAATATGTAACAAAATTTTATGAAATTTGCCTTAAAAACTATTTTCACGGCGGGTGCAAATGTAGTTTTAAGGATTAATTATGCTGTACGCGTTGCGAACAAATGGAGTGTTTATATTATTAACGTGAAGACGCAATCGTGCTGTTCTACTGTTTTAAAAACTGGTCGATGTGATGATTGATAAATTGAATCTTGCAATTCTTGGCGAAAGGAAAATATTCAGTCAGTAGAAATTTTGTAAAAGGCAAAAATTCAGTCAGTAGAAGGTAAATTACATAGTTGATAGCTCTTGAAATCGTGTACAGGATATCATTGCCAAGTTCAAAAAAGTCTGAAACATCCTGCAGAAAAGTTTTCTATGCGGAAAAACCCCAACCTCCGCATGCACTAACCACTATCCAGTGTATACAAATCAGTGGCCCATAGCCCTACGCTAGTCACAAGCTATGACTAGTCATCGCATATGCGCTACGACCCCATTTACAAGAACGAACTCATGCCGGCGGACACTCCAGAACTTGGATGAGGGGGATGACGGAACAAAGCGGAATCAAAAAAAATTAAAGTGGAACCAAAGAGAGTGTCCCATAAGAGTTTGTACGTGTAAATAGTGTCTATGCAGTTTTTCTGTTTTTGGCCTTACCTTTACTACGAACCGAACTGCTCGAAATTTGCGAAAAATTCTTAGTGTGGCCAGGCTCTTTGGATTAGATTTATTACGATAAATTTGTCCATGGTGCGGTTTGGGGTGGTGACGTTTATGTCATATTTTATGTGATGAGTGGAAACTAGAGAGTTAGTTACCAAAAAGTATGTAAGCAGTTAAAGGTTTGATGTTCCTGTTTTAAAATACTTTAATTTTACAAGCTGTATTCAAAACACTACTTTGGCAAGAAGCATGGAACGAAGGCTATTAGTAACTCTTGTGTGGGTTTTGACGATATTTGTTAAATCTTCTGTGGAGTTTTATCTGCCTGGATTGGCTCCTGTAAATTATTGTAAAAAATCAGAGTCTTCCGGACCTTGCAAGGTAATATTTCTATGATATATTATATAGTTTTTTTTAATGTGAGTAATTCGGAAGAAAACAACATATTTATACTACGCTCCTGTCTGTCTAATCTGGTGCGGTTTTCCGGTATTTGCCCACATTTTTCGGCAGCGTAAGGTCTTTTATATTAAGTGTTGTGCAGTCTAAAGATGATTTTGCACACAGCTACCATTGCAGCGCTGCTCTTTTTTGCAGATTTTATTCGCGGCAGAAGCGATGTTTTCTTAAGCATTCGACCCCTTCGAAAACTTAAACTAGCAAATATATTAAATTATATATGGAAAAGTATTTATTTAAATTAAGAATTTATCTCCTACTTGGTACGTCAGTCAGCACAAATAAATTCGCTGCTAATTATGAATTTACAAAGGCTGTTAGATTGTTAGAACACAAAAAGCACAAAAAAAAAAACTTCAACCACAAAATCAACACAAATGATGTCCTCCAATACAACACAAAAACACGCATTTAAAACTATTTTTCGTCTGGGCAAAACCTGAAAAACAAAAACTCCTAACAACCTAACCGAACCCGTCGACAACTAAGCTAATCTAAGTCTAGTTGTTCAGGACTGCTGCTTTCGAGGCTTTACTAACCTTGTGGAAACTATGAGACTTGGTGGCGGCGTCAGATCAACTGTCGTGACTAGTTGCTTAAGACGGTTACTTTCGAGACATAGCTAACCTTTGCGGAAACTATGATATCTCGGTGGCAGCGTCGGATCAACTGTACAGAACCTCGTCATGGCTCTGCTTTTATAGTACGAATTCCTCCTCAAAAAAGGAAATACGAAAGTATGTAGCTTCTTTTCGGACATCATAGATACGAAAACGTGCATTTTCGATGGTTTCGTGGGCATAACTGCCAGTTCCTGGTACCCATTTATCAGTCTTCAGTCTTCTGTTTCTGAAACATCAATGTACAGACAACTTCCTTCTGACATCATTGCTCCCCAGTTCTTGGTAGCTATCTATTGGGCTTCAGTTTTGTGGGGTGGAAGTATCATCGTACAATCGACTTATGCGAACTTCCTTCCGACACCCTGGCTTTCGGGGTACAGTTCATTTTCGGGAACTTCCTTCCAACTTCATGGCTCTTCAGTTCGAGTCAGCTGGATTCTCGGAAATGCTCCCGGATTGAGCCGTTTCCTCTGATATTGAACAACCGAGGTACAGTTGACTACTGGGAACATCCTCCCGACTGGTATTTTTCGGGTTGAATATTTGTGTTCCTGGAAATGCTTCGAACGAATCCCGAGTTACATGTGAATTTATATTTGACAGTTTTTTAAGGAATTAGTTTAAAAACTTGAGGGAGATTCTCAGAAAAACATTCTGAGTACCACCCGGTCTCTTTATGCTATGTTATAGAATTTGAATTTTTCTGATACATATTAACAAACCAACTAAATTATTTCATTTTTTTTTACAAGTTTAGGAGCCTATGCCTGTGCCAGCAAGGTACATCACGCGAGCACTTTTGAATTTTATTTTTGATTTAAAAATTCAATTTCAGCTGCGAAGGAGCTCATCGAACAAAGGCACTAAGCAAAATAATTACCAACGATCTGTTTGGTTTTCTCGCCGAATTCAAATATTTGCCAAGAATCTTAGAATATTATATCCTAAGTAGAAAAGGCGAAAATTAAAATTATTTCACAGATTTTACTGCTTGGAACTTTTTGAGCGCGGTTTCACTTTCTTTTTGAAGTATCTTATTTGATATGATATGATTTGATATGATATGATTTGATAATGTGACTGATTTTGTTTTCTTACGTAAATCGGGATAGCTTGAATTCTGCTTCCACCCTTCCGAACCAGAAGGTTGTCATATCTCTCCAAATGGGGCGAAATTTAACCGAAACAATTGAAACCATAGGATAGTTGAAATCAAATGAACAAAGAGATTTTTAAACAAATTAACGCGCCATACCAAAATTAAAATAACGGATTGTAGCAGTGGCTACCATAGCTCTACATGAACACAATACTAATTCGTGGTGATTGTATTAGCGTATAAGCCTTCAATTTACAAATCGTATAATATACAAACTATTTTTTTGCTTTCCCGCCGTAATCATAAAGTACTCCTAATATATTGCACATAACCCCTTTTGAAATAAATAAATCTATTTTCCCACTTCAGATTAATTGGTAGCTCATTTAAATAGTTGCACTCCCTTGTATAGCATCGAGTTTGCGCCCCACTGCTTCTACGTTGGTCCAAACGTTAACGTCCGCTGCTCGAAAGCTGTATGGTTGTATATTTACTACTAATTTCAACTTTTCCCCTAAATATTGTGTTGAAAATGAACAGTAGTGCGTTCCTTTCATTTCATCCATTTAAGAGTGTCCAACATCCATCTTGGGTGTAAATTTACTACACTTAAGTATCTACCTCATTGTCTTGTTTTGTGGCTTCTGAAATATTTCCAACGTTTTGTGGGAGCCCAGTAGTAGTAGCTTTGACCAATATTCGAAGTGTGGTCTTACTTTGCTGTTATACACATTCATTGCAGTCATTATTGATAGTTTATTTCTGATTATTCTGAAGAGACCAAACTTTGCTCCAATTTTCTTGCAGATATACTCAATATGCGCATTGAAATTCAACTTTCTGTCCAGTATCACCTCCAAATATTAGGTTTCTGTTACATGTCCGATCCTCTCTCCGTCAATCTGAATATCAATGTCAGTGTTTGTATTTAATATCATAAGTTTTGTTTTCTGTATATTTAACATCAGCTTATTCTTTTGTAACCATTTATTAATATTCTTAGTAAAGTCTAAAGTCTTGCTCCAAATATGCTTTCGTATGCTCGAAGTTTATGATATGTTATGTAGATTAAGGTGTCATCCGCAAACAGAATTGGTTTTGCTACTTTTATTACATTCTCCATATCATTTATGTAGATGAGAAAGAGTAGTGTTCCAAGTACAGAACCCTGTGGAACTTCTAGCGTTGTTTCTTGTCTTTTGGATATTATGCAAGCTATCTTTTTTTTTGCTTTCTTCCTGTAAGATAATTCTTAAAGCATTCAAGGTCTTTTTCTCTTACTCCATATTTATATAGCTTCTGTAGTAGTGTACTTCTGTCGATGGTTTCAAAAGCTCTCCTAAAAACACTATGACGAAATGGTTCGCATTAATTTCTTCTTTCCAATCCTCACTAACGAGGTTCAAACCTATGTGACAGATATGTGTCTTTCTAAAACCTAATTGCTTCCTCATGATAAATTTATTATCCTCCAGATATTGATCTGATTGCAGCTGAACTCCTTTATCCAATACAAAATGGCGGCTCCAAAATAGTGACCACCAACTGTGCAAAGTGCTACAATTGCCACGAAACCTATCAAAAAAAAAACGTGCACCGACGGAAGACCCTTTAACCTTGAAAATGACCCTCAAGGCCACCCGAATTTTCCGATTTTGAGAAATCTATAATCTCCGACCGCGAAAACCCCTTAATCAACATGATTTGATTTTTTTTTCAATTTTGAAAATATGACTGTATCCTTGAATCATAAAATTCCTATTTCTAATTATTGGGAATTGGCCCCTTTTTTACTTACTAATAGTAAAATTGAACGAGGTGCAAATGTATTTAAAGTTTTTTTTAAAGCCGTGTTCTATTCAGGTGTGATAGGTACGCTGTGGCGAGGGAGAAGTGTGCGCTTCTTTCTGGGAGTGGGAGTTTTGCGCAGGCTCTGAGACCTCTTGATAATGACAAAATAAGATGAAAGTGGTGATGAGAGATCTATAGAAGTTCTAAAAAGTATCCGCAAAAGAAAGCGTGTGCGGGATGTGTTCCTGTAAAGCGTAAAGTATTAATAAATAAAAGTTTGATTATATATGCTTTCACATTTAATTTTGTTGCTACTGAGCACCACACTACATTTCCTCAATTTGCATAATTTGAAATTATCTGATGTTATAATTTCTTCATGAGAAAACTCATTTAATCTATATGAACCACCACCCGTTGCCCTAAGCTCTTAGACGTATCAGAAATTTAATTTTTTTATTTTAAATTTCAAATCTACCCATACCTAAAAGAACATGGGAAATCGGCTTACGGTGGAATTGGTTCAACCTTGAATATGTTGTCTAGTTCGGTGTCAAAAGTTTCCATGGGCATGTAGGAAACCCGTATTTCTGATGCAGGCTGATTTCACCGGTACATAGATAGTTACAAACTTCAATATTAAATGTAAGGCTGTGGCTATTCGTATCGCCCTTGTGCTTGCAAAAAATGCTAAATAAAGTAAAGTGCATATACGATAAGTGACCTTTCGTTTCTGTCCGCATTATCCACCGGCCGAGCAGGGCTGAGTACACACCTTCGTGCCCCAGCAATAGCGACCCCCCCCATAGCCACAGCTCCCGCGAACTCATAAGCGAACGTACCGGATCAACTCCTAGTTATATACATTCCCTTCATCTTGGGAAGAATATGCAACAATGTCATTGATATAATGTAAAGAGTTGAAATGTCCTAAAATAGGCACATCTGAAGACCGTTTATAAAATGAATAATAAAATATCCCATTTGTACTGCCTATAATGCTTTAAGTTATATTAACACTGTTTGTATATTTAAAATTGAATATTTTGTCCTATATAGTCTGAAGTCATTCTCTACGTTAATCGGCTCAATACTGAAGAATCTGTTATTCCGTATGAATACCACTATTTTGATTTCTGTCCTTCTGATGAGCGGAATTCACCTGTCGAAAACCTGGGACAAGTTGTTTTTGGAGAGCGAATACGACCTGGCCCTTATAAAATTGAGTTTTTGAAAGAACTTCAGTGTGAAAAGGTATATTTTTGAAATTATTTGAAACTTCAACTATAAAGTAACTACTGAAGGCATGTACCCGGACATACACTGGAGGAGAGCCTGGAAGCGATCATCGTTTAATGATCTTGAAGAAAGGCATAGGTCTTAATTATCAGCATCATTGGATTGTGGATAATATGCCCGTAACATGGTGTTACCCCTTAGAAAATGAAAAACAGTATTGCATCACCGGGTTTCCAATGGGTTGCCTCGTTCGACAACTCGCAGATGGAGTAAGTAACATACAAATATGTTCCAGATTCTGTCATGATTTGTTTTTTTTTTTAGGACGGAAGTTGTCTAATTAACCAAAGTTATTACAAACCCGGAGTTTATTACCTTTTCAATCATGTTGATCTCACTATAACCTATCACAGTGGAGCAACAGAGGAATGGGGTGTTGGGTTTAAGGAAAATGGGGGACGGATCATATCTGTAAAAGTAGTTCCGTATTCTATAAATCATAAAAGTCTCGAAAAGTTGGATTGTAGTATGCGAGAGCCTGTAGAAATACCAAGCAGCGCATTGCCCAAAGGATTGAAATTTAACATAACGTATACTTATTCAGTGAAATTTGTTCAAAACAATACTGTTAAATGGTCATCAAGATGGGATTACATTTTGGAGTCAATGCCACACACAAATATTCAGTGGTTTAGTATTCTTAATTCATTAGTTATTGTATTGTTTCTGTCTGGCATGGTGGCAATGATAATGCTACGAACGCTTCATAAAGATATAGCACGTTATAACCAAATGGAATGCGGAGAAGATGCCCAAGAGGAATTCGGATGGAAATTAGTTCATGGTGATGTATTTCGACCACCACGTAAAGGAATGCTTCTTTCCGTTTTACTCGGATCGGGAATACAAGTTTTTTGTATGACTCTGATTACATTAGCTTTTGCTTGCCTTGGATTTCTTTCACCTGCTAACCGAGGCGCTTTAATGACATGCGCTATGGTCTTATTTGTTTCATTGGGCACTCCGGCAGGGTATGTTTCAGCAAGGATTTATAAAAGTTTTGGAGGAATTAAATGGAAAAGCAACGTACTTTTGACCTCAGTGCTATCTCCAGGGTATGACAAATTACAAATTAATGCCCGAAAATGTTAATATTTTTTCCCCTTTCATTAGAATCGTTTTCGGATTATTTTTCGTGATGAATCTTGTTCTGTGGAGTAAAAACAGCTCCGGAGCCGTGCCATTTAGTACACTGCTAGCATTGCTAGCATTATGGTTTGGAGTTTCAGTCCCTCTTACTTTCGTTGGAGCTTACTTTGGATTTAGAAAAAGGGTAAGTATGGAAAATAAATATATATGTATTATAATGAGTTCATTGATATTAACTTTAGGGGCTTGAGCATCCAGTAAGAACCAATCAAATACCAAGGCAAATACCAGATCAATCTATATACACTCAACCTATTCCTGGTATTATAATGGGGGGTGTTTTACCATTCGGCTGCATCTTTATACAATTATTCTTCATTCTAAATTCTATATGGTCTAGTCAAATGTATTATATGTTTGGATTTTTATTTTTGGTATTTGTAATTCTGGTAATAACTTGCTCGGAAACAACTATATTGCTTTGCTACTTTCATCTCTGCGCGGAAGATTATCACTGGTGGTGGCGATCGTTCCTTACATCTGGATTCACAGCCGTGTACTTGTTTATATATTGTTGTCACTATTTTGCCACAAAATTGTCTATAAAAGATGGTGCATCGACGTTTCTTTATTTTGGCTACACCTCTATAATGGTGTTCTTATTTTTTTTACTGACAGGAACAATAGGCTTTTTTGCATGTTTCTGGTTTATTCGTAAAATTTATAGCGTGGTAAAAGTGGATTAAATAATCAGAAAATCATTGCCCGTGAGACATGCATACGGGATTTGAGTTAATGTTTAAACTTAATAATCAATTGTATATTGTTTTTAGGAAAAAAATATAGTAATACTTTTTTATACATTCACTGTAATTTCATTCGTCATTGTCAAAGGCTACTAAGCAGATGTCGCTTGTTTCGGCTAGATACTATAAATATACCTTTGCAAAGACATTGTAAAATAGTTTGTTTTTAAAATGTTAATTAGCACAGTGCATTGCTCTGCAAGTAAATTAAAATTGTGTCGTAATTTTTAAAACTCAAATTATTTCTTATATCCTAGCTTAAGCAATTATTTAAATTTCCAATGAAAAGTAGAAGAATTTTCATCTTTTTAGATTCATTTTGACAACGTTTAAAAATTGTACATATGAGTCTAATTTGATCAGGGGGAGACAAAATACAAGACCTAATCATTGTATGTCATCGTAACTATGTGAATAATATAAAAATATTTTATAATTTACATTGTTTCCATTAAAAGCTTCCTTACCAACGTAAAATGCAAGGCAATGCAGTGATCATATCATATGTATTTGGGAATTTGATTTGATGACAATTTGAGCCGATGCCGAGATTTAGTTGACTGGCACTGCGATGGTTTAGCTCATAAATGAAAGCCTAGCCTGTACTTGTAGTATTCACCAATTTACAACATGAAGCTGAATACTGCAATTGTAGTGGTGTTTTGCATTTATGAAGTTAAGGGCGAAGACCGCCCTAGAGTCGCAAAAAAAGTGATTTTTTGTCATTTAAAAAAAATCGTGGCAAATTAAGATCAAACTGAAATAATGCTTTAAGGAAGATGGTAATGGGCATTTGTATAAAATAAATTTTCTCATTCGGAAGGTTGTAACGGTGCCAACAATACAAGCCGCTGTAAAAAGACCCTCTTGACCGGTGGGCACTCCTGGTCACTTCTGGTCACCAACGATGGATCCGACAAAATGGATTCTTAGCTTTAAGTAAGGGGTAGGAATCCAGTAACCCTTTATTTTTCTGTAATAAAGTACGTTGAAAAACATACAAAAAAAATTCGGGCCAAGTTTTGGTTTATCGGACAAAACATGTCTCAGGTAGCATCATTCCAATTTTGAAGTTAATAGCTCAATTATAAAACTGTCCACACTGCCCAACAGTTGAAAAACCATAAAAAAAAACTCAGATTACATGCAGACGATTGCGAACAAATGCCTGTTGTGCTTCGGTTTTTTTTTTTAATTGAGCGCTGACGGTAGTGGCTTTTGAAAGAGGAAAGCACCGAGAATTTCTTAAACTAAAAAAAAACCATTTTTTGAAAGTTTTTGAACGGTCTGTCCCTTTAACCGATGTCGGCACTCATCTGCTGGTTCATTCCACCAAATTGGGATCGACGTGAAGTGGAACACACGTTTAAGTGTAGAAAAATGAAATAAAGTTCTAGTTTATCAAATCCTTACCTCCTATCATTTAAATTCAGAAGCATGATAAACTAGACATTTAATCTTTATAAGATATGTACTTATATCTTAAAAATTGAATCGACATTCATTTCGATTTGAGCATTGAATAGAGTTTCCAAACACTATCTATATATATAATACATATATAATTTATAATATCTATCAACAAAAAGGGACTCTCTAATACACCTGAAAATGCCTAACTAGTATGCAATATCTGGAAAACACATCCAAAAAAATTTCCCATTAGCTAAAACAGAAACGAACGAGTACCATCCTATTCCCGTAAACAATTAAGAGAGAGAACCATAGCCGGCAAAAAATCCTCACGTACAGTACAGCATGTACAGTGTGAGATACAAAATGCAGCGGTTTTTGACTATGGAGTTTTAAAGGTGACTTCTAATTCTCTCTATTACCATGCCATCTGAGTGCTGCCTCTCCTCGTGATCATAACGCATAGGAACAATGCGAATGAAGAAGGGGGGAACGCAGGTAGCGCCCACGTAATTGATATACGTACGCGGTTGCTCTAATTTTTTCACTGTGCACTTTCAGGCGATTTCTAATAATTAATAGCGACTGTGTGCGGTCCTCACGCGGCTAGCTAGTGCAGGGTGGTGTTATTTTTTTGAGAGATTTGACTTGACTTGAAAAGTTTGGAACATTTTAAAATGCAATTAGGTCAATAGCTATTCTTTCCTTTTAGAAATGATGCGTACACATCATATAAGGCGTTTGGTGTGTGGCTTTGCAAGGGACAATTATCAGGAAATAAGTTTTGTACCTTGCTGGAAAATAGAAATTGTTCAAAATAAAATCATGCACCCTGTAGAAGTGTTTCAATTGTCTTAGCACCTCCCCTCAAATTTTTGTCTTGGTCTCACATATTACTTGTTTATAACTATCTATTTCCAACAAAATGAAACGTCTGGTCCGGTTAACGGTACCCAAGGTCGTTGAAAGATAAGGGAAAATGTTACGAGTATCCCTTCTTATTCATAGATATTCTTTGGCTGCAACCCAGCGGAACACACTAATCCCTCGTGATTTGCGACCGCAAGCCAAAACAGGCGACGGACGGTGCGTTTTACTGCAAATATGTGGTCGTGCCAGCTTAACATCCGCCGCTGGTTGTTTTAGCCTGTTAATCTATGACTCATCAAAATGTCCATGCAACCCAAGGGATGAATGTGCGACGTTAGCTAAACATATCGTAATATACTTTATAATTGGTGTGAAGTATCATTAAGTGTTGAGGCATGCGATAAACGTATGTACTTCAGGGCAAAAATAACGAATTTGATCAATTTTAAATAATGATTTCAAATATGCACCAGAATCCAGGATTGGCAACAAATATTATTAGAAATACTGATGCTCGGCGGCATATCAAAGAATTGTGGAAAAAATAGCCACGGATTGTATTTCGAATGGGGCTCCTACAAGAGATGTTGAGGGTTGGAAAAAGGCCGAAAATTCAGTTGCGGCTTGTAAAAATAAAATCCTTTTTCTATATACTTATATATGTATACAATAATACAAATACATATGTAGGTTTGGTGTGACTACAAATTGTCCAAAAAAGAAATTGAGAAATACCAAGAAACTCCAAACAGACGGAGGACGCTATAGTTAATAAGCTTTTCTCCGCTTGAGAGAAGTTATACATTTGTATACAGTTAGTCGGTTTGAAGGTGTTAGAAGTTTCGCCACAAATCAATCTGAAAATGCAGCCCGTTAAACCAATTTGAATTAGAATGTATTATTAATTATATATGTATGTTAATGCCAAATGGAATATTTTTGCTGCGCGTTTTTTTAATACGATGTAAACCAATTCAATAAATGCTGTAAACAGAAGAAAGATACACAGTATTTTTTAAAAATGGCAAAGGGCCCCGCACAAAATTTTAGGAAAATGAAATTCGGTCAAATTATTGAAAATTTCGAAAACCATGCCGATCAAATGTGCTCAAGGGCATAGTGCCCAAAAACCATTAGTTTGACCATTTGCCCTTAAAGTCTCAAAATCCTAGATTTCTGTATACATCTAATGGGCTTTATTTATTTGTTTTTTCTTAATTTTATAGTGAAACTTTCTCAATAATAACGAAATGAGGTATTTTTTGTCTTAGTTTAAGGTCTGTGTATAAAGTTTAAACAAGCGCATTCATGGATATGGGGTTTATCAGCTGCACATATCAGCAAGCTGCATATAAGACAGTACACGTTTTTTTTCTATTCTATATTTTTCATTCTGAAATTTTCATTCCATTTTTTCCATTGAATGTTTTTTTCATGGGACGTTCTTTCCATTCCATTTTTTCTATGGTCATTTTTTCCATTTATTCATTAATTATTTTTTCCTTTAGATATTTTGTGAAAGGCAAATATTCAGTTATGGAAAAAATGTATAAGTGGAAAATTTAGAATGGAAAAAGTGACCCGCTGAACGAAACGACGAAGAAAACGAGGATGGTGATCACATGATGAAAATTTATACAGGTAAAAATAAAGAGTTCGGTTGTACTCCAGGTTCACAATAGCTAAGAGCCAACCAGTTTGGATAGCATTAACGAGAAATACGTTGCGGACAATGATAATTTCCTCCCTAACGTGTCTCATATTTATGTGATTCAGTGAGAGAGAGAATTGTAAGTTCAGCTAACCGACGAGGTCCGATCCGAGGACAGCACGGCATCGAGGCAAACGCATAGGGACTAGAAACTGGGATGGAAGAGCTAAATGGATGCACACATGAGTAGGCAAGTGATAATTAATAGATTTAATAAATTTGTATATGGAGACTTTCACCGGAGTAATTTTGGGAAAAACGAACCGATGTCAGCCATGTTATCCATTTTTAACCGATTTAAAGAAAAGGAGGTTATCAACCCGACCAGTATGTAATGTTGGAATTGCATAATATTCCAATATGTTAGTCTGTTTGGGCTTCTAAAGAGGTGTGTCAAATTTTATAAGAGTATGTAAGTATGCATATCTCAGAAACTAGAAATCGAATTGCATTACTTTCAACTTAGAGAAATTCAGATCGGTTCAGCAGTTTTCAATGGACTGTTAAGTATGTACCAATCACTGGAAAAACACGCCGTCCGTCGGCTTAACGCCGAAATTCTTCGCAGAACTTTGTTATTATCTATGATTGCGGGTGTAATTCTGTAGGTAAGTTATAGCTAGACGATAGTGATAGTTTCATCAAATTCGGTTTAGCAGTTTTAATGATATATATCGACTGTTAAGTGTGTATAAATCTTTAGATGAGCGCGTAGTCGTCGCTCGTTGGTCGCAAATATAGAATTAAAAGTGGGCTCATTGCTTCATGCTTCAATCTGGAGAATGATGGAGATATAATATGAATATAATACTAGCTCTTACCCGCGGCTTCTCTCGTGTAAAATAAGTGTAGAATAGTATAATAAGAATCGAAGTTAGTTTCAGTTGCATTTAATGAATTAAAAGGAAGAATCTTTTGTATTAGGTGATATTGTAATGTTATTGTTGAATAGGCTACATCACGAGGTTGGTCCCATTTAAATTTGAAGAAAAAATTCCACCTCTAGATGGGCAAATACTTGCCACATATTTTCGGAATATGTGTCTTCTTGTACGAATGTATTTGTGTTTGAATACTGGCTCTTCCAGCTCAATGGAGACTTTTTTAAAGACGCTTCATGTCTTGTATTTTCCATCCATGCCGAGCCCAATTTCATTTCAATTGTCAACATTTTTGGATGAAATTTTATAGAACTCGACCTGAGGATTCCACAAACAAGGTAATATATATATAATAATAAAATATATACATAATTCTCAATTAATTGAATGGACCAAAAAAAGTGTTAGTGACGAGGTGCTCACTAGAATTAATGTGTAAACATCTAAGCTCATTTCAATTCAGTTTCAAAAATATGTTGCATGGTTTTGATTACAATTTGTTTTACAATAAGAAGTATGAGGAATCAAACTTTCATATTTATTGTTCTCCATTGTTTATTTCTTTTCCATATGAGAATACAGGCTTGTGATAATTAAAATATGATATACATATACAGCTGTGATTGCATGTGGCAAGTATTTCCTTGGCGTACATACAGCGGTCATTCTTGCGTTGAGGGACGTATACACTTCTCACATTTGTTGGCACCAAAATGACGTAGTCGCTGCACATGTGCGGTTGGCACGGAACAAATTCATTTGCATTTGCAATGCGTATATAAGGTTTCCCAATAAGAACATCCGAACTTAAAATTTGAATAAAACACACAATTTTCGAGCGAAGATGGTTCTGATTGCTTTATTTGAAAGATAATTTTATGCGATTTATGATTTGAATAAAATATCGGCCAAATTGCCTCCGCGGCTCCTCTTGCGCACGTTCATCCGCTCACGCCAATTTTCAATGACTTTGTGCACCATTTCGGCCGGCATCTCAGCTATGGCTTTACGAATATTGGCTTCCAATCCCTCAAGAGTTGTAGGATGGTTGCTGTAAATCTTCGACTTAATGTGGCCCCAAAGGAAATAATCCAAAGGCGTTAGATCACACGATCTAGGCGGCCAAGCGATGGGACCATTTCTGGAAATTAACGACACACCGAAATTACCGCGCAATAAAATTCAGTAAAGTAACATCGGTCAACATCGTGTTATAGCGGTTGCTATTAATGGTAACGGCATCTCCTGCCTCAATTCGAAAGAAATAAGGTCCGATGATTTCGCCATACCATAATCCACACCAAACGGTCAATTTTTGTGGATGCAATGGTGATTCTTGAACCACTCGTGGATTTGACTCATATGTGACTTCAAAGCGGCAATTTTGCTTGTTGACGAACCCATTGAGCCAGAAATGAGCCTCATCTGAGAAGATGATTTTGCGATGAAAATCGCCGTCGGCTTCCAACATTTCCAGTGACCAATCAGCGAACTGACGACGTATGTGATGGTCGGTTGGCTTGAGTTCTTGTGCTAATACCATCTTATAAGGATGCAGACCCAAATCCAATAGCAAAATTCGCCAGGTTGTCATCCTGGAGAGCCCCAACTCTTAAGAACGCCGCGGAACAGACGCATTTGAGTTTTCACAAACACTGGCTTGAACGGCAGCAATATTTTGTTCACTTCGGGCATTTCTTTGTCTTACAGCCACCTTTGTATCGTGAAGAGTGAATTCGCTTTCTTATTATACGTGTTGTTATTATGCATGTTATTCCGCGCTCAGAAGGAGCATTATGGCAACCGTTTTTAGTACGAAGCGCTCTTACAGTACCGACAAGAGAATGCGAATGGGCGTAATAATTTTGGACAATTTCCAAGCGTTGGATCAAAATGAAACGTGTCATGATCGAATCGCAGACCTTACTGAACATAACTGCACAGACCCGTCAAAAAACATATACATTATTTCAAAAACATGCGATCAATCATATGTTCTCGCGTGTGATTGCTTAGTGTGTACCCAACTTGAGAATGTGCGCTATAAATGTCCTCAGTGGAAAATTCTACAGCATATTTAGACGAGATTTTCCTCTATAAGATAATTAAAAATCACATTGATGCGCAGGACCTATTTAATTAAAGAATTCACTTTCACACTGGCTTCAGTGCTGCTTCTCTTAATCTTTCAACTGCTTATAAAACGTTTTGATATTCATTACTCTACATTTATTATGTGTTACTTCCCCTTTATTATATTATCTTATGGTAATTTTTGAAGTTTATATAGATATCTCTTCTTCACTACTATTATCTCTATAATTGTTTTCTCTGTTTTACATCCATTCTCTATTGTTTCCCGCATAATTACCTACTTGCTAGTTTTCCTTTTTAGGTTCTTGGCATTTCATTTTATTTTCTTCTGACTTTAAAAGTTTAATTTTTCTTTTGCATGTGTAATTTTGCCATTGAGATTTTGTAACTTGATTGTAACATATTGAAGTCCTTATACGTTGGGCTAGTTAGGTCTATTCTAGAATACGAGTATGCTAGTATGGTATAGTCTCCCTATTATGCGTGCGATATTTCTCGAATTGAAGCAGTACAAAACCGTTTCCTTCGCTTTGCCTTGCAAAGCTTATAGTGGCAAAATTCTCAGGACCTACCGCCTTACTTGAATAGGCTCAAATTTTTTAATTTAAAGGCATTGGAGCACCAACGTGAGATTTCCAGTACATTGTTTATGAATCAATTGTTGATTGTTGAAATTGATTGTCCTGAGTTGCTTTCTTCGCTTCATATTAGCACTAATTCATATAATATCTGAAGAACCGACATTTTGCAAAATCTGACTCATCGAACCAATTATGATAGCTCTAGTCTATCAACTCTTTAATAACCCTTTACAAGAGGAATTATTGTTTACTAGGTTTTAACGTAAATAAATTACAAATTAAAAATAGGGTTAAAAATAATTAATATTTGCTTCTGTTTCTCTATACTTCACTGATTTTATGGTATTCTGGCTATATATATACACTGCGGGACACTTGTCTACCCTCACTTGAAATTTTCATGAAAGTCGTAATACTGGGGATCTATGGAAACAATTATCACAGCATTTATTACCTTTTGTTACATGCTACCTGATGACGGAAATAAGTAATTCAAAAACAGGGGAGGTAAAAATTCCCATTTTCAAATTTCGGGCCATTTAAAATAATTGAATAAAACAAAGACCTGTAATTTTTCTAATAGTTTTATTTAATGTCAATATTTCGTAGCTCCTCCGTTTTTACGTACAACTTCGAACAGTCTATTTGGTAAAGAGTTATACAAATTTTTTAGTTAATCCAATGAGATTTCTTCGAAAGCTTCATTTATGGCTGCAATAAGACTTTCTCTGCTTTCAAATTGCTTTCCTTCTGCATAAATTTTTCGTGAAAGCCATCCCCAAACATTCTCAGTAATGTAAAGCTCGGGAGAAAGAGCTGGCCAATCCAGAACTTGAACATTTTGGTCTGCAAACCATTGTTTTACACTTCTTGCTGTATGGATGGGTGCGTTGTCTTGCTGGAAAATCCATCGTTGACCATTGAACATTTCATCAAAACTGATTTTTTGGATTTCTAAGAGTTCGATGTAGTCTGTTGACGTCTGTCGACCTTCTAGAACAACTAAATCTATCGCGCCATGATACGAAATTGCAGCGCATACCATAACAGAACCAACAGCGGTGTGACGACGGGACAAAAACAGCTCAGATTTCCTCAAATCATGGAAATAATGCTGAAAGCCATCAGGCCCATCGAAATTAAATTTTTTCTCATCAGAAAAAATCACTCGCTGCCATTCCTCCTTCCAACTTATGTGAGAGCGACAAAATTCTAATCTGCCAACTTTATGCCTCTGAAGTAAATTTAGTTTCATTGTAGTTTTTGCCGTCGGAGATGCGGTCATTGTTGAATTACTCGACGAACTGTTCGGACACTGGCTGAAGCTCCGACTTTTTCCTTTATTTTGCGTACGGTTGCTGCAGAATTTGACGGTTCGTGTAAGAAGGACCTACGCTCTCGTGCTGTTGTGGCCGGCCTTTTCGGTTTTTTCCGTAATTTTCGGGATCTTTGAGGAAGTTGTTGATTGTCCAAGGATCTCGTCTAATTTTTTTCGCAATTTCTCTATTTGAAAAATTGTCCGGCTTTAATGCAAGAATTTTGCCCATTTCTTCTTTTGTCAGCGTTTTACCACGACCCACGACCCATGTTTGCTACGACGCAAAAAAAATTTAAGCAACTCAGGCAAATAAGCAGCACTAGATAAATAAAATACACTTTTACTAATTTGGACGCACCTTCACCCTTTGAATTTCTAAAACAGATTAGTAAGGGTAATCAAGTGTCCCTTTTTAAATGGGCCGAAATTTGAAAATGGGAATTTTTACCTCCCCTGTTTTTTAATTACTTATTTCCGTCATCAGGTAGCATGTAACAAGAGGTAATAAATGCTGTGATGATTGTTTCCAAGAAATAGTTCCCCATGATTACGACTTTCATGAAAATTTCAACTGAGGGTAGTCAAGTGTCTCGCAGTGTATATATGTACATATTTTGTACAGTCAGGGCGGTTGTCTATTGGCTAAGCAATAAATAAATAAATAAATGAAAGCTGAGATCTTTTGATCTTCTTCCTTATTTCTTGCACTTATGAATGATGTATACTGCACAGTAGTGCATAGATAATAGGGACCTTGTCTGTTTCCTACTGTTTGAATTGTTGGAATAAATAAATAAACCGAATACAAGGAATACCACGTTATTGATCTCCGCTAAAATTTACAGTTTGAAAAATAATAATAATTTTTTCACATACCTACATAGGTGCATATAACATCAGGAAATTTGTTGTCCTTGTAGCTGTTGATCAAAGTTAGGATAATAATTCGGAAAATGACCCTCTTCAAGATATACTCGTATGTATGTATGCATTATGTATGTGTGTGTATTATGTGCTATGTGAGCTGTTGGTGTAAATAAACTATTCCATTGATACTAATGCCATGCTACATAAATTCTTGCTCGCCCACATTATATCTTCCAGTAGGTTTCAGCAACTTACATATGTTATGTATATATACAAAATTGCTTGTAAAGGGTCTCTCAATATGGACGCTCGACATGTTTTAGGTTATAGCGGCGATGTTGTTAAAGCAAAATCTGTCAAATTTGTTGTAAATTTTTCAGTAGTGTTTGGCAAATCATGAAAGGTTATGGCGTTGCAGAATGTGTGCAAATTATCAAATTTTATTATCTACATATATCAGTGCTCCCTTCGAGAAACGTTAAGTGCATTACGTGATTTTTATCCTCGCCACAAGCGTCGTGTCCAGTCGACTATTCGACGTTTGGTGCCCAAATTCGAGTTAAATAACCAACCAAAACCCGTACGTCACCGAAACGCAAGGTCTACTGAAAGCATCGCTACTATTCGTGAGAGTGTACGGGAAAACCCGAAGCAATCAATTTCTCGGCGTTCACAAAAACTTGGCCTTTCTATCACTTCATGTAGGCGAATTTTGCTTCGGGACTTGGTTTGGGTCTGCACCCGCATAAAATTTAACTGACCCAGGCACTCAAGGTAAATGACTATAGACAATGCCATGTCGGAAGTTGACACAAATTTCGTCAAAAAAATTTTCTTTGGCGACGATGAATTTTTGGATGAATAGATATTTGGACAACCAAAATTGTCGGATTTGGGGCGATACCAATCCACACGAGATAAACCAACCAACATGCCACACAGCGCATGCCACAATTGGCATTCTGCAATTTGCGATTTGAGGGCATAGTAATCTCGTGTGGCGGCGGCGTGAACTGGCCACCGAGATCAGGCGAACGCCTTTAGGCTTCTTCCTTTGGCGTTATCTTTAATCACAGGTCTATGCAAACCGCAAACAATTGATGCCCTCAAAGTCAACATAACGAACGCCACGAGGAAGCAAATTCAGCCAGATTTAAACGACAAAGTCATCGAATTTTGGATTTCCCGAATACGTGCCACCAAGCAAAGCCACGGTGGACGTTTGAACGACGTTATATTCCATACTTAATGCCATAAAATATTCTTTCAAATAAAATAAAAAAGGAGTGGATATCTCATATACAACTTTATTTATTTATATTTAAATGTCGAGCGTCCTTATTGAAAGGCCCTTTATCTCTTTTCCTCTAGGCTTCCGCACTATGTATGAATATGTCAACAACCAAAGTTGCCCAGAGCAACCTTCTGTATGACACTTGAAATCGGGGCAGTGAGCCGTTTTCTGAATATTCACCAAAGTTAGCGTGGACACATTGAAAACATATATAAGTATGTACCTATTTATGTAATTATTTAATTGCAGTATTTTAATAAATACGTACGCTGAAATGCATACATATTTAAGACCTACAATTCGCATTCAATTAAAGCACCGACATAAAAGCATGGAGAAAAGTTATCTGCTTCAAGAAATCATCTCCGTATGTTATGTATGATCAGAATAAAGCCTAGAGTGAAGCTTAATATAAGTTTCTTTCAGTGAATACTTGCTGGCATGTGCAATGTGCATATGGAGAAATGTATGTTGAGCAATAATCGGCAAAGCTTTTTGTGGAAAAAATAAGGGTACCAAAAATGCATTATTTGATCTTCCGCATATGCTTACATATAATCTATAATTGTGTTAATTAAAATGTTCCTCCTAAAATTCACAATAGAGTAAATATTGTATAGTATAAAAGACACAACATAAGTAAAAACGTTTACTATTAGCACAATTACAACACCTTCTTACAATATTTTTATAGGTACTGCATGGACATTGAGTACTGAATAGACTTCTCACTCTTTCTGCGATACATTTTTATTACTAATCACTTTAATTCGTTTTACTAAAATACATACAGTCTAACTCAGCTGCCAATTCGCAATTGTGATGTAACGCTCGAGGCAAAAATAATTTATAATATTGAATTGAGACACCAATTGAAAGGTTATTTTATTTGTTCATATTTTTATACATATACATACATATGGTCATACGTTCGCCTTGCGAGATGTATTCATGTCATGCGACAGCGAAAACTCATGCTGTGTAATTAAAATGAGCATACCTTTAGCTTTTATAATATTTTGATTCACTTCGTTAGCTTTTGCGCTTCTGCCTCTCTTGTTTTTATGCTCAAGAGAAATCGAGTCAAATCAACACTGGGGGACGGACTGACAAGTAAAACGGTACTTATGAAGTTCGGCTTCGGTTTTCAGTCGACTTGTGGGCTGCATTGGGTAGGGTGCCGTCAGGTTTTTATGGGGGCTTTCATCTCGGTTGCAAATAATTTCATTACTTTGTAGTTTTGGATAAATTTGTGTTAATGTTCGTATTTCCCTATTACAATTTTTTTGAGTGGGCTCAACGTATAATAAATTATCATAATTAATTGGTTTGTCTTTAAATTTTCATCTGTTAAAGAGTTTGTATATAAACATGGATCCCTTGAGGTAATTGCATTATTAATTAAATTGAAATAGTATCTATTGTATTATCTAAATATTTGTGACATTGAGAATTCTAAAAGTGTGGAGCACCAGGGTCTTGTTTTGTTTTTGTCCTTTGAGGTCATATTACACATTATCAGGCTGGATACTTTCTCCTTTACTCTGTAGGAAGTTAATTCAAGAGAGTGCAAAAGTGAAACTGAACCTTCTTACAAAGGTTTATACAATAGGTTACTTCCAGAATGCGTTTGATCGCATAGGCTAATTGCGAGCATAAATTTCATATCATTGCGAAAGTTCACTGTGTATGAGGTGCATGTTTCATGTTTGTCACTTTTGGGTTATGCGATGAAAACAAAGCGTTGCCAAATTCTTGGGTATCCTGAATGCTCTGTAAGAGCTAATATTAACATTGTTTCTTTTTGTATTAACTGAAACATGTTCCATGACCACAAAATAAGTGTATGTTTTTTAAACATTTTGAGAGTAATATGAATGTGTATGTACAATATCACTCACATACCAAAAACGACAAATTAAAATTAAAGAAAGCCAACGAGATGCTTCTCTGCGATCAAGCAAATTGTGATGTTATCTCTAACGTCCTCGGTTAAGCAGTTAGAACGTTTCTTTCATTATTTGAAGCGAATCTTTGTCCAAACTTTACGTCGTTTAAACTCTACTTAACTAACTTTAGAGGACTCACCCGTTAGGGGTGCCCGTTTTGAGATATTTAATAAAATAGTTCATACATTTGCAGTATAATAAATTCCTACTGACTAATTATTTGCCTTTTACAAATTATTTACTCGCCGAAATTATTTACCTTTTAGAATATGTTTTGAAGCCCGCTCTCAAATTTATAAAATCTAGGGGCACCCCTTATGTGTGAGCTACCTAACTTTATGTTAAAAGCAAGTTGGGATAATTTTATCCCATAACAACAAACAAAACCGGTGTTGGGAACCCTGAAGCTGTTAAGTGCAATAGTACATCATTAATAAAGTGCATTGTTTAGACGAAATTCTAAACCGCTGCAACGCTAATGGGCTGTGTAATTGTTCATGAGCTTATAATTTATTTTTCACTGAAAATTATTATACAAAAACTTATATTTGGTAAATTTTATTTGTAAAGTAAAACTGTCATTAATTAGAAAAAAAAATTCGTCAAGTTTGATCACTCGTGCTTGAGCAATCAGGGTTCCGTACCTACACTTTGTCAACAAACAATCAATCGATTAAATATAAGATTTTTACTTTTTCAGCTATGAGATTGATGAAAATAGTTTTAGTCTTCCTATAACTCAATATCCACTAACCCATATAATATAATAATTTTAGCTTTATAAACCTATAAGATTGGCGGGGAAGGCCGTGTTTTATCCGCTCATTTTGAGCTATACATACCTATTTGATAAAATAATAAAAAAAATATTTTATAATCTTTGACCGTCGAAATATGTGCGCGTTACGGAGGAGTAACGATATGCCAAATTTCAAATTTCTACATCTCGTAGTTTCGATAAAAACGTCTTGACAGGTAGACAGACGCAAGATTGATCTTATAACGGTTCCGTTTGTGTTGTTTTGTGCGTTAGCTTAAGAAACGTGTGTGTTTTATCAACTGTCACTTTTTACCATATCTCGAATAAAATATTTTTTTAAACCATTCAAGATATCGCTGGCAGGAAAATTTAGTGAAAAACAGGTGGTTTTTTGCAGATATTTCGAAAAATGTGAAGTGTTCGACAAATATATTTCTTAACTTTTAATTTAACTAACAATTTCTTTAAAAAACTGATTGATATGTATGTTCCTTTCGTATAACGATTCACATAATCGCGTGTCACAAGTGACTAAAGTTTTATTTAAATTGACAAAGCGAAATAGGTTGATAAATAAAATTCTTAATATTTCTAAAAGGGCTATCCACCTCTGCTAGACCCACACTCACTGAGGGATGGGGCGGAGTGCAACTTTTTTTCCTGGATGGAAACCCTCATGTTTTATTGCAGATTCCGAACCTACGGGGAAAATGCGCAACTAATTGGAAACATGTTTTTCGAATTATGATAGATGGCGCTTTAATCGGCGTAAACTTGTTAATCATTCGATTTTTTCGTAATATTAGGAACTTTAGAACCCCAATACCAATGTGGGTGGAAAACTTTTGCGTATTATAAATTATTTTCATGCGCTTAATATTTTGAGGGAATTGTGGAGTGATGTGAAAATTAGAATCAAAGTAACCACACAAATATACTTTTCCACTAATAAGTAACAAAAGTTGCTCAACCGATTCGTTAAGAACTGCATAATACCGAAGTTTATAGCTTCATAAAGATATTGTAAAGTGACTCTAAGCCTGTTCCTGCCTTCTTGCCTATCTAGGAACACTTCCGTAGCTGACAGGAATTTAACGACACCTCGTTTGTTAAAGTCGAGAGATCCGTTTTTTAACAAAGTGGCTGCGCACAAACATACATGCATCTCTCACCCTAAACGCATATTTACACATATTTACATTAGCCTGCCGTGGTCTCTAATAATAATCTTGTGGCATGGTAGTGCCCCTGCCAAGACGCGCAAGACGCTACGGGTATTTTTTTCGAAGCAATTCGGTGTATTTTCGACCCCTCATAACTAATGTCACTAAACTTATGGAATCTACCAAATTTGATTTTTATAGCTCTGCTAGTTTAAATTTTATTTATATGCAAATTTCGCTGACACTCACGGGTGATCAACAAAAACCTCTAGTTACCTCTAGTAGATTTTGTACTATACGTAGCTTAAAGTTGAATCAAAACTTTGCTTGAGTAGATGACAACTTCATACTAGAATACATTTTTATTATAAATGCCAATTTCCGTAGTAGTGGTTCTGCCATCAAGTACAGGGCATAATTTCGTGATAGCCAGTGTTTTCGATTGCGTTGCATTGCAATTTTCCGAACTGAATTTAAATTGTTTAGTTCTGTGCTTTATGCTTCCAGATCTATAAAATTTGTTCTGTTGTATATTTTATAAGATGTTATATATTTTAGGATTTTAAACCGGTACATTCTAATAATGGTGCGGGAGGAGAAGTTTTCGGAGTGAGCAACCCGCAAGCGTGCAGAAGTGTGGGAGCAGAAGTCGTTAAGTATTGGATAAGTATTATTATTTGGTAGTAAATATGTAGCTGTTGTATCTGACCACCTAAAGATAGCTATGCAGAGGAGTGCAGCAACAGTGTGTATGAGGGAAGCTAAATAAGAATTATAGCTATTAGTGAATGGCAGCGTGTAAATAGATGTTAAGGGGGGCATAGACATTATGGAAGGAAATTTTGAATTGTAAGTCCCTTTCTGATTATGTCTTCATATTTACGCCTGCACTGAGCGACCAATACGAACACAGCCAATTCTAACACATCAGGGAATGTGGTACGCTAAATCTGGCTTACAGCCGTTCCGTGCTTAGTTGATATTTCCATGGACCTATGCAGTGATTTTCGAAATGCCGTTCGCATATAAATAAATTTGTGCGAACAAGCATATTCATATCAATACCACATATGTCCATCCCAAATTGTTTTGTTGCACGTTCTTTGGGAAATGAAAAGAATTTTAACACGTAGCATTTAGCTCTTGATTTTCTCAGATATTGTGCCATAATTCGCAATAATTGGCAAAACGAAATTCAAGTTCAGACCAACAGCACTTGTCGATTTCATACATGAGAATGCCGGGCCCATTCAACTGCTGCAGTGCGATCATATCTCTTCGCTACTCCCGCAGTCCCACCGGCTACCAGACCAGGCACCACGAGACGTAATTCTGTGCGTGTGAAGCTAAAACCGAAATACGTGAAAAAAAGAGAGTCGTAGCCTCAGTGTAGCCCAGTTGCTGAGAGCGCTTCATGTAGATGACTCACAACTAACAGGCGGACTGAAAAGTTCGTAGGCTAGCATAGAAAAAATTATTGTTTTGATAGAATTTGATTTTATTATTCAATATAGTTCCCTTCGAGGGCGATACAAAGATTATAGCGGTCATACAATTTTTCGATACTATTTTTATAATACGATTTGTCTTTAGCCTCAAAATAGGCTTCAGTTTCAGCGATTACCTCTTCATCGGCGCGAAATTTCTGTGGAATTGGATCCGGTGTGAAATAATGGAGCCATGTTTCATCCATCGTCACATATCGACGCAAAAATTTGGATTTATTACGATTGAACAGCTCCAAACACTGCTTAGAATCATCGATGCGTTGTTGTTTTTGGTCGATTTTGAGCTCCATCGCGGCACCCACTTTGTACAGAGCTTTCGCATATCCAAATATTCATTTACGATATGACCAACACGTTCCTTTGATATCTTTAGGGTCTCAGCTATCTCAATCAACTTCACTTTACCGTTATCAAAAATTATTTTGTGGACTTTTTTGATGTTTTCGTCGGTAATAGCCTCTTTGGGGCGTCCACTGCGTGCATCGTCCTCGGTGCTCATTTCGCCTCGTTTAAATTTAGCAAACCACGGTGCAAAGTCCAAATAATGTTTATCAAGCCAAGCCTTGGTTTCAACAGTATTTTTTTTCGCCAAAAAGCAATGCTTTATTAAGGGTTCGTCCTAGTTTACCAACTTAAAAAAAAAATTTTTTTTTATGATGAATTTCGAAAGTAAATCACTTCAGAAATATCATGTTAAAATTTCATAAAGATAGGAGCAGTCTAACTAAATTTTTTCGATTTTATTCGAGCGCGCTCTCCGGCGTGCTATTGAGTATATGAGCACTTGTTTCGCCTCTCTTCGGTGCTCTCGGCTTTGTAAATGCAAACAACTGTTCTATTTATACTTGAAAACAAGTTATAATAGTCTATTCTAATACCCAAAAATCTTATATGTATGTTATTTGAGCGTGAGTCTCGTTTTGCGTAAGTACAATTTTTTCATGATATTTCAACAAAAAAACTTTACACGCGTTTTTCTCAAAATCACTTTTTCTTATACGGTGTTGTAGTTTTCTCCGGAACGGTTAGACCGATCGTTCTGAAATTTTTACCACACATTTGTAACATGTATGGGTATCGTGTATACTAGAATTATGTTAAAATTTTAATTTGTTCAATTTTTTTTAACTGAAAAATCATGAAAAAAAACACGTTTTTCGAAAAATTTTGTATAAGTTGCCGCCATTTTGTTATTTTTGCATAAAAATTAATAATTCTAGTATACACGATAGCCACTGGCACACTGAATCTAAATGTTGCTGGTTTTTGTGTTTCAGGCTAATCTTCACTAAAAAATCAACAACACCGTTGACATAGCTTTTTTTTTATATGCCTACACGAATTCCGCCATTTTGAATGTATTTGTTATGAAAAATAAAAAAAAAATATTGTTTCGTATTTTGTAAGAGTGTGTTTACTTAGCCCAAAAAGAATTAAAACGATATATAATTTAGGGGCTGTGAAAGAAATTGTCCAAAAAAGCTTAATTTTCAGGCCTTTAAACTAGGATGAACCCTTAACCCACGAAATTCCTTTTCATCCATTTTTTCAAAGTAACAAAAGTTCTTTCACTAAAAATGCTATAACTCAGATACTAATAATACAACAGCTGTCAAATTTATACACACGTCTTTTAAAGGTTAGGGCTAACTAAAAATCATATGGATTTGATACTAGTAGAGCCATCTATGGGTCAACCTACGAACTTTTCAGCCCGCCTGTTACATCCATGGGGACGCAGGCTAAATCCCAAGAACATTTTCGACCTCGCGTATGGCTTGCGACATCTTTGTAATTATATGATCTTTGGTCATAGCTTCTTGCATGAGTTTTTAAGAGCCTGAGAACCAAGGAATTGGGGTGAATTCCACGGGGATGCCATGAACGCGAATACAATAAAGTGATGAGTCAACATCATATAACTATTTAACACAGGTAGTAGTAGGTGATTCTGATTTTAGTTTTTCGGTAAATCACGAATTCCGAAACGAAAATGTTCCATCACGTAAGGTTTCTCAGAATAAATAGATCAATACTAGAAAAACTCCATTTTAGTGAATTTTTAAAATTCTATTAAAAATGCATCACAAAATTTTGCTACTAATCATAGAATACAAAAAAACTTAAAATTGTACTGTTTTTAAAGAACTTAGACAAAAAGTAAAAGCAGAAGAATAAGAAGAACAAGAAGAAGCATTCGCTTTTGCAGTACATTTTGCAAAACGTTTTTTGTAAGGTAGCATATGATGACTCAAGCTTGTATTTGAGTTAAGTGGGGGAAATAAATAGGGGGAATTAACAATACCGTCAATTTTGTAACATTTTCTTTTTTTTTTCAGCATTGGTTCCAGTGCGTTGAGCCTTCAAAGGTAAGTCTTATTAATTTTTTTGTGTTATTAAATTAATTGTTTTTTTTATGTTAATTAGTAATCAAACATTAATTATATTTTTGCGTACCCAAGGATTATATGTGTGTTTTCCGGGATTTATAATTGCATTATTATTGAATTCTAGTTATGTTTAAATGAAGCATTGAAGATCAAAATGGTCGATTCATATGTACTCATCAAAACCTGTACCTTGCTGTACTGCTTTCGCACCTAGTTAACGTTTATAACATATACCCTAAGTGAAATCTGAACGTTGTCTTGTGCTTGACGTGATTAGACAATGCCTGGAGACGTCATGAACTATGAGCATTTTCAAAAGGGTATATGTGCCATGGGCTGGAATGCTCAAAACTATCGAACTCACATGATGGCCTCCTCGCAGAAGAGTGCTATGTGCTATCGGCTGGGATATTCAAAATGGTCTAACGCACATGAGGGCCTCCTCTTTGGCTAAGTGCCATATGAGATACACCCATTGGAGTTGGACCCGCTCCCATCTTGTGTACGCTATAAGAACTAACAACTTACTGATTTTCACATGCCGCATTTTGATCCTTTTTAATTACAAGGCGTCATAGAATCGGTAAATCCGAAAGGAGGTGATACGGGACGTCCAAATAAGAAAACAATACTTCGAGGGGAGGGGTCTATTCTCAACTCACTTCGAATTACTAGATGTTTAGAATGTTTTCGTGTCTGCAGTACCTTGATCCCTAGATTCAAACCATTCCATAAGAAACATTTATGCGGTTTCGAAGGGAAGAACATTAATATTCAATTAATTCTCTTAAATACTTTCCCTCGCACTCCTTCACCTTACTTGCTCAACAGCATCGTGCTTCTGGTTCATGGTCCTTCGAGTCCGATACAGGAGGAAGATTCTGCCATCAACATTTGCTAAAGATAAGTTATTTCTTTATTTTATTCTTTGCAGAATTTCTCCGGCATGTAATTGAGTGAAATTGTGCAATCATCGTAGTTGGACGATAACACATTACGATAATAATGAACGGTTCACAATGGATGAGAAAAATTTGTTAACGAAAAACGGGGTAGAGTGAAGAGAACTTTAACGCGATTGCGAAATTTTGTGGGCATTTCTACCCACTCAGGCAGTTAGATGAGTCGTGGTCAGAGTTTCAGACAATTGAAGATGACATTGTTAATTGAGGGGAAAATTTCCGACATTCCGATTTGAAATCACCAGGTGTCGTAAACTCAACCTTTCAACTAGGGGACACGACATAGCACACGCAGTACTAGCGGGAAAATAACTTTCTTCGTCACGGTAACGCTGGGACGAGTTGCAGAAAATCTAACGCGCTTTTACTCGAAATCCTTTGTTTTATTACACTCGAGATCACTCTTTGTACAATCTCCAGTACGCCGTAATCATCAACATCATTTGGTTGAACTTGAAGCTTATATTTACCGACTTTAAATCATGTCTAGGAAGGAATTCTCAAAGCCAGTTAAAGTAACACACCAAAGCACCAATACACCTGTAATGACGAGAGGAGCAGTTAAGTACCAATAGGAACTCAGGAAACAAACATCATCAACAAAATTCTCTAAGAGCGACAGCAATGATTCGAATTCATCTCTTGCTTCAGTAAGGTCCAACTCTGTAATTTCAACTGATCTTCTTGAACTCTTGGGGAGGAAGTTGACCAATCATCACCCATCACTGAAAAGATGAACCATTTTGAGGAACGGATGACTTCTAAAGTTGATGAGTTGTTTGCTGCAACAAGGCACGAGGTAGCTGAATTATCAAGTGAAGTAGTTCAACTATCTAGTGAGTTTCAACAATTGAAATGTGAAGTGGAAGAGATTCGGCATGAGTTGAATGATGTGCATCAATTTAATCGCTTGTCTGACGCTGTCATTACGGGGGCTCCCCATTTGCCCGAAGGGAAACCACGAGAAATTCTCTCTACTATTGTCAAACAAATCAACCATGAGTTTTCCTTTCACGCTACTGCTTTTCGACTTAAGCCATCTTCTGGGCGTAAGAGATTTGGTGCCAAGAGCTTACCGCTACTGGTTAAATTTTCTTCCATAGCTAAAAGGGAGTTTATATTCAAATTTAAAAGCTCTAATTCTGCGCCGATCAAACTGAAAGACTTATGTAAATCCAAATTTTTCATCGGATGCCACGGTTAATGTGTTCGAAAGCCTTACTAGGCATAACCATAGCATTTTGCGAGCTGCCGGTTTTCTCACGCAATGGTCGGATCTTCGTTCGTCTGAGGGCCGATAACTCACCGATCCATGTTCCAATGTCTGCAGTCTTCAATGACCGAATATCGTAAGCACACTCTGTGTCGCCCAATAAATAAATAATGCATTTTGCTCTTTGGTCGCGATTTATTTCATTATTAGTAATGACAGGTTTCATGCTAAAATTTTGTTTTCATTTTAATATTAGATTAATTTTGTTGCTTATTTTAGTTAGGATTTCTGGTTGTAGTATTACTTATTTTCTCTTTTCATTTTCTTTCCTTGAGATGTGGAGGCCTTGGGTTTTGAGCAGCCACAGACAATATGTTAACATTGGAAATGTAGATTCCAGCCTCGAAACGATTTTTAGTGGCGTTCCTAAAGGCTCAATTTTGGGCCCCCTATTTTTCTGTATATTTATAAATGACCTTTCGACTGTAACCAAGGATGTATCGATGCATTTATATGCATGCATATTAATTGAGGATTGTGTGTGCTGTATTATTGATTACTTGAATCGCAATCATGCTTGGAGTTTAACGAATGCAACGCTATCTATGTGGGGAAGTGGAAATAGTTGCAACAAAAGCCCAAATCTATTCTATTCCCAATAATATCCAAGGTATTTACATGCTTACCAATCACGAGAGCAGCTGCTGAAAAGATCGCCCAAAAAGGAACTGCGGACCTAGTGCTGAAAGAGCCACTTCCCACAACTATTAAAAAAAAGTGATATGAAGAATAATATGAACACGTTGGGAAGGAAAACCCGCAACACAAGGCGCATTTTTCAGTACCCAACAAAGGAACAGTTTCTGGACAAAATAGCTCTGCTTATTCGGATGCAGAAAGCAAATCAGAAAATTCGGACGACGAGTGCCTGAATGAAGAAGGAAAGTTACTAACACAATTTATTATGAGATTATAGAAAAATGCGTTTCATGAGTTATTTACACGTTAAAAGCATATTCTAATTTACTATCCTTGCAGATAATGTGAATGTTAATATGGTTCCGCCAGCGTTTTCGAGAAACTCTATTTCCGTACGATTTTTACTTGATTTGGCTCGAAATTTTAATTAATTTTTGGGTTGCCTAGTGTTGGTGCTTTATAATGCTAATATTACTCCTGAGGTTCAAGGCAGATAATAATAAAGGCTTCATTAAAATCGGTCAAGCCGTTTTTGAGCTTACCGGGAATACAATATACATAGGTACATACTCCATGCACGAGCGGAAAAAGATTTATATTATATTATATATTAGTATATATTAATAGATAACGGAATAAAAAAATTATCCTTATATTGGGAAAATTAAACTTAATATAATATTCGTGTATGCACATTCCCGCCATTCCCAAGTTAATTAAAACAGACTATTTAACACTACGTACTTCTTTTTATTTAATATTCAATTCGGTGCTTTTCGGCGACGACTAGGTTCGAAAAGAGAGCGAAACTAGGTCCTTGCTAGGACATCTTGACTTGTCATCCTTGCTTTGTCATCTTCTTTATCTTCATCGCAAATAGTTGTAGTCTCTTTCGGGCCCTCGTGCTCGCCTACCTGAGCTACGTCCTAGCGATCATTATTTCCAACTCACGTTACCCTGTAGGGACCAGTAAACCTTGGGCGTATTTTAAGTATAGTTGCGTTCTTTTGTGTACTTTGTTCTGGAACAACCATATATTTGCAGAACAAATTTGTTCTGCAGGTTATACGGTGTAAGCCATCTATTTAGTAATTCTAATGAACTATATTTAATTTGCAAAAAATTGTACCAGTCAGCTCACAGATGTAAAAAAATGTTTATTCGGAATTATATTAATAGAGGGAATTCATTACTCTGTATGAATTAAGTTCGTCTGTGGAAAAAATTAGATATTTATTACCTTGTTCACAAAAGACTTCTTCCATTTCTGTATATGTTAAAACGGTTTATCAAATGAGTAAGCGAGTTTTTTGCTATCCGGAACAATGTGCACAAAAGAACGCAGCTTATATTACCAAATGGGGTGCGCTTAATATCCACCAGGTCCGCCATCTGGTACACAGAAGATTTACGCTTTCTCCTATGGAAGTCTCTTCTTTTCTCTCGTTGGACTTCGCTGATATTTTGTCTTGTCCGCTCTCGGATCTCCTCACGATCTTGTTTCAGTTGATCGGTAATTCCTTAGACTATATACATATACATACATATACGATGATATATTTTTTTCTGGATTTTTTAAACAATATTCGGGAAAACGTTTAAAAATTGTTGTCCCTCACGCTTATCACCAAAAGCATCGGTCAAAAAAATCTGAACAAAATGGTAAACATTGAGAATTAGGTGTAGATTGAACTAAAATTGAACAGACTGAAAAATTATAACATGTGCAATTGTCATAAACAATTTAATTGTTTATTTCCTTATTGTGCAAGAGTCGACCCCAGAAAGTGGAGTCCATCGAGGGGAGCGACAACATTTTCAAGAAAGCTTTCTTATGGTCGGTGAAACCTAACTAGTATGTGTTGTTCCTTGATCGGTCTCCCCCCTTCCCAATTTCTGCCGTTCTGGTGAGGGTGCTAATTAAACAGTGCCGGATTTACATTCTAAAATTAACCCCCCATTTTTTAAAATAATAAATAACCAGTTGATTTTGCAAAATCAATACATTATTCAGTTTACTTATAATTTACTAACTAAATTACAACTTTTTCCTACTTTTCTCAGTCGCAAATTGATGAATGATATCATCAAAGTCAAGTTTTTGAAGCTTGTTTTTTTCCATAAACAGTAAGCCTAAATCACTTACTTTTTCTTGGCACATTGATGAGCGTAAATAATTTTTGATGCGTTTCAATGCGCTGAACGATCTCTCCCCTGTACTATTAGTTATCGGTAGTGTAAGGAATAGCCTGATGAGGCATTCAACATTTGGAAACGCTGACAACAATTGATCCTTGAAAATGATTTGGTACAATTCAACGAATGTTTTACGAGGCTCGTTTCCGTATACCTGTTTCACATAGATGTCCAAAGTTTGAATTTTAGTCACAATGTTCATGTTAACATCATTTGGATAGTCTTTTATCAGTCTTTCTAAACTTTCTTTGATTTCCTCCTTCGACGCATTTAAATTGACAATAAAAGAGAATTTAGCCGCGATATCAGTGTATGCCGTAGCACATTGTCGCAAGTTGGTTGTCAAAGAATCGATCATCGGAAGAAACGATTTTATCCGAAAACTATCACGCGGAGACAAATTTTCAAGCGCATCTGGAGCAGGCCCGTCGTTACATTGTGGCCTTCTGCGTCTTGTTCTTTGCGTGCTCGCTTTATAGTCAGAACCAGGAACAAGCTCCTTCGCTTTGACTTCGATATCCGAAAATTCATCATGATAATTTTCGACGAACGTAATTAACGCAGTGTACAAGGTCGCACATGTTTCAAGAGAAATCGACGGATTTTGTAAAGTATCAGCTATTTTATCTAATTTCGTCGAAACGGCTGACACAGCCTTTGAGTGCCCATTCCAACGAGTTGTTGACAATTGCTTTACGGTTGGAGCGTTTGGACCTAAACATTCATCAATACGAGCCCATCGTTTCGTTGAACCTGCGAAGAATACATAAATAGCTTGAATTATACCAAAAATATTCACTGCTTCTAAGCACGACGCCACAGAAGATTGTTCAACTAAATTCAATGAGTGAGCAGAACACGGTATATAACACGCAAAAGGATTTTCTTCTAAAAGTGCCTGTTGCATTCCGTTATATATACCGGACATATTGGACGCATTATCGTACGACTGTCCTCTACACAAATCGAAATTGAGCCCGCCGTTAACTAAATACTCTAAAGTAGTTTTCGCTAAGTACCTTCCAGTATGACTTTCTATCTCAAGAAAGGCCAAAAACCTTTCTACAGGTAAACCAATTGTAGAACATACATAACGAACGATGACAGTTAATTGATCAATAAGAGATACATCTGACGTGGAGTCGACTGAAACACTAAAGTACCCTGCAGCAATTACATCTTCAAAAATAGATTTCCTAACTTTGTTTGCCATCAGGTGGATCAATTCATCGCAAGTTGTTTTAGATAAATACGACGTATTACCACTACCACAATTGCCATACTTATCAATATGGTTTTTCAAAAACGGATCGAATTGAGCCACCAGTTCTAATAAACTAATAAAATTGCCACAATGTGATTCTCCAAACTTCTCATTCGACACTCTGAAGGCTATACCTTGTTGTGCTATCGTTCAAATGACTGTAATAACACGCTTAAGTACTTCTATCCAGTATTCCCGTTGCTTGTCGATTTGTTTCGATTACATGAAACATTAAGCTGTCGTTGTCTAACTGTGTGTTCTCAAAATTTTTCAATTTTTGGGGCCCCTGTCCAAGCGGGGCCCCAAGCAATTGCTTCATTTGCTTCCTGGTAAATCCGCCCCTGTAATTAAAGCAACGTATTTTTATCTGTAAAAACACCTTGCCGTTCCTTACAGTTGACTCCACATTTTGCGCTCGCCCCTCCGTCTATTATAACTAGTGATGGCAGGGAATTTTGCAAGTATAGCTTGCAGTGGACTTGAATGTTTTTGTTTGTTTTCTAGTCCTTAATAATAGTAATTATACAATTTTGATAATCGGTTAGGCACATCGGCAGCGCTGTGATTACGGAAATTTCAAGAAAATAAATCGGCTCATTAGCCTTCGAGTTTCGCTGGGACAAGGTAAAAAAGAGCCGTCTTAGATAAACGAGTTTAAGTTTTCGTTGCGTTTAGAACGCGCCGGTTAGACTATAACCGTATGTGTGTAAAAAGGCGTAACTTAGTAAATTTTCGGAAATTTTCCTAAATGTAACATATAATATTTATGAATATCCAATTTTTAGAACCCTCACTGCATTAATTTTATTAGTCTCAATAATAATTTATATTATCTTAAATTATGCGGATTTTTCCTTTTGTGCGACAGTAAAATTTTGGACCAACCCAGCAGGAAATTTACTCATGACGGCATCGGCGGTTTACAAAATTAATTAAGTTATGCACATTATCTCGGATTATTATTTATTAATAAAAATGTGTGGTCATATTGTCGAATAGATACTCTACATATTCCTCTATTCGATCCCTAAAAATTAAATTAAGTAGGTACCTGTGCAAAAAGGTCGCGAAAATTCGTGTTTCTTTTACCCGTCACAGTTGTGTTCCCCATTTAGGATCATATTCACGAAGCGCAAATAACATTTATAATTTTTTAAATATCTCATTGCACAGATAATTTTAATATTACTAAGCACAAAATTAATTTATGCAAGATGAGCCGCTGCTAAGTTGATAATTAAAATATCTACACAATGTTTTCATATAAGTTTAAAAATTTGGACCTTTGACCATTTTAACAATGTAGTCGCCAGTTAGGCGGACTCACAACCCCATCCTGGAGCCTCCGCTCCTGAGCTAAGCCATATGATTTAATGACCTGCGCACAATCCTTAGCAGTTATGCACACTTAATTGTTTTGCTCAGGACGACCCACCAATAGTTTTACTTGCCAGACCCGTTTTTTCATCTGCGCGTTGCTTAATTACAAATAAAACAAACCTTCTCCTTAAAAATTTATGTTGTCATCACAAAAATATAAAATGAAAAGATTTGGATTACTGAGAAGCATGAAAAAACAAAACCGCAATAAAACTTCAGCTCACTTGAAAAAAACAAACTCCTATGCCTTCCTGTTAGCATGACTAGGACCTCTAAATTGGCATACATACCTTAGTCATGCACGACATCATCGATACACTATTTCACGCCATCTCCAATTTCCTGCCGGGAAGTTTTTGAAACAAATATTTCATTGAATTTACATTTATTTCCATACCCTCCTTCACCGACAAAATTGAGTGTCTTCTAAGAATATTCTGTCGAATTTACATATTTCCTTAATTAACTAGAATTAAATAAATTGATTGTTTCTAGACTCTCAGGCCAAAAATTATAAGAATTGTTTTTCGTACAAATAATAACGATTTCAAACGAAGGCAAGTTATTCAGAAGCACACATGTTATGCACGGACAATTAAATACTTACGTAATTTAACGAGAACTTAGAGTGATCTTTAATTTGTCCCGGCATCTGGCAATTCTTCGAAGCGTCCATTTAAGAGTGATAAAAAGAACATTTTCTTTGAATTAAGTTTGTTTGGAAATGCAGCACTGGGCTGCTGTCGATTTAGCCAATGCAATTTTTAAAAGCTAGACATAGTTGGCATAATTTATGTGCCTTTCAGTTAAATTATTCAGTCTTTTGTTGTTGATTTCATGTAGGTGTTACGTGTCATACGGCATCAATATCAAAAGCCGTGAAATGTGTTTTTTCCGTACAAAATAAAATAAGAAAATATAAAATCATACAAACTGCTAGATATACTCCTTGTTCAAAAAACAGAATTAAAGGCATTTTGAACTTATTCTTTTATTGGTGTACGAGTATGTTAACAACAAAATTCATTATTCTGTTTATAAAGGCTACAGACCTGCTGTTGATCTTGGCGGGCAAGCAATGTCAAGCTTTCGGAGATTAAACAAGGGGCAAACGGAGAACATGGTTCAACTCTCACTTTCACTTGCGAACTAATTTCGAACATTGCATCGAATATAACAATAACGGAAAAAAACGTTAACTCAACGTATTTTTGTTCTAATGTAGCTTACACAAGCAATGAAGAATGCTCAAGGTTAATCCGTTGATTGAAAAAACATTTTATTTCTAAACATGTCAAAAACACATTAATTAATTATTTAATATTCGCTTTCCAATAAAAATAGCTAACAATGTTAATTCGATATACAGTATCTACATTCTCGATTATTGTTACCCTGGTTTTCTACTTAAGGCAAAGTTGACCTAATATAAAGTTAGGAAGCAGAACAGATTTCCGATTGTTTGCCATTAAGATCACCACAAGATCTGAGGGCGAATCGAGAGCTTTTATTTTTACTTGACTTTCCCGCTTTTTGATTTGATTGAATTGAATGAAATTGATATTTTAGAAACGCATGCTACATATTTGAGCTGCAGGTGTTTGCTTGCAATTATTCTCAGTGTGATAAAAATATTAGAGTTGCCTAATGTTTACAAGATTTCATATTAAACAATTATAATTCTTATGTAACTGTTCATTGAGGAAGCGAAAAAAAATAAACAATAGTTGCAATGCGACTTTGCTTGGAAGTGTACACATATATGTTACGTATGTATATGATTAGAAAATTGCAAGTCGATAAGTCCGAAGGTAAACATTTTTCTCCTTTATACAAATGGATATAATCTATATATATAAAAATGAATTGCTGTGCGTTAGTTTCGCTAAAACTCAAAAACGGCTTGACCGATTTCGATAATTTTTTGTTTGTTTTGTTCGCTATAATACAGGGGAGGTATAAAATCAAGAAAATTCGGGAAATCCCTAAGGAAAAGGCGGAAAATCGAAAAAATCGAAATTTCCGTTTTATATAGGAACCGAATTTTCCAACTTCAAGGAATCTTTATGAAAAAGGCAATTGGAGGTTTTCGGGGTCGCAGATCTCGAGTTTGCATTCAAAATTTTGGAATTCAAGATGTCGGATCCAATATGGCGACCGAAAAAGTTAAACTTCAAGGGATTTCACTGAAAAGCCGAACTTTTGTTTTTGAGTGGGTTTTTGGGGTCACTGATTTTGAATCTGCCATCAAAATTTTAGAAATCAAGATGGTGGATCAATATGGCGACCGAAAAGTTAAACTTCAAGGGATTTCCCTGAAAATCCGCACTAGGGAATTTTCGGGATCACTGATTTCGAATCTGTTATTCAAATTTCCAAATATGAGACCACCCCCACTCTACTGGAAGATATAGAAGAGGGGCTACAATAAGGAGATGGTGTAAAATGAAGAAAACTAAATTTAATAATACTGTTGGAAAAATCTAAGGAATACAAATTTAATAGTATCCCGGGAAACGCCGGGTCCGGGCAAGCTAGTATAAATAGTATAAATGTTTCTAAAACAAAAAATATTTTTTCTGACATCCTTACTTTTTCTCTCAATTTGTGGAAAATTTTTTTTCACTGATTCTGCATTACGTCCGGTTTACCTGATACTTTTCTGTTGGACATGCAAAAGCTAGAATGCTTTATCTATGTTTCTCTTTTTTTCAAAAAACACTGATTTTAGTACTTATATGGTGTTCTTTTGCCGAAAGTGTTCGATAATTGTAATGATGCTGTTAGATGATCTGATTTTCGATGATTGCAACATTTTTTTAACTTTTTAACTGCTGTCAGAAATATTTATCGCAAAAAAAAAATTAAATATTGTCTAAGAACAAGTGTTAAAAGAACAAACGGCTCTGGCAAACATTTCGTGTACATTCATATTTATTTAGTCTACAGAGTACACTCCAACAGATAATTCAGTATACTAATTTACATACGAAGATCTAACAATTTGAATACACTCCTAGCTGATAATCTAGTACTGATTTAAAAGCAGCTCTGTCCATCGTCAAATCAACATGATTATGTCATTAAACTTATAGCAATATACATATCATCGGCTCATGTACTCCATAGTTTGTTCTGTCAATGGTCTAGACCAGGACCCGAAAGAGGGGGGGCTATTTTTTTCATATGCTCCATGTTAACTCCAATTATCGATAACAGATTCGAGATCAGCGACCCCGAAACTACTTATATGTATATTTATTAACGCAGAAATCCGTGCATTAGTCGCGCGTTCTTGTTTCACTTCGCTTCACTTCGGGATTAAGACACCCTGATACTTATAGTTCCCCAGAAACAGCCGATCATATACAGCTAATTTTCGTAACGCAAACTTCCTGAATATGTAGGCGTATGAAGAGATACGTTGTCACGTGTAAAAATAATTTTCCCATAGAGATATTTATACCCCATTTTACCTCATTGTGGGTTTAATTTAGAAAAATGCTGAAATTACCACTATTTGTGTTGTAGAAAAAATGTCAAGTAAATCAGATTTTCCCATAAAAACTTTATATCCCCTTTTGCCCCCTTACGGGTTGAATTTCCAAAACTCCTTTCTTATTGTGTTCCTAGATCATGAAAGGAATCTATTGTCCCGTGTTTCTGACTTCAATAGTTACGACTCTTCGTGGATGAGTCAGTCACACAATCAGGACTTCTCTCTTTTATGATAATATAGTATTATATAATAGTATGATTAATATGACAAAATTAGCAGTTTATGAGTTGCAGTTTGGATGTGATAAAATCATGGCACATCTACAGTGCTGTTGTTTCCCTTATCCACAAAGCCTCTCCACGTCTTAAAAACGGAATGTCAAATCTGTTAGATTAGGAGATTTCTCTCTCCTTGGAATCTTTTATTTTCCTATAAAGTGACGGGGTTATTTTAGTGGAATGACATTACAATACTCGTTTTTTACAGCACTAGTAAGGAAAAAGACCGAAAATCGTTAATTTGTAGTTATATCACATGAAAAATATTTTTTTGAATTACAGTCATTGCGAGTCTGATTCGCACTTGCCTGACTTCTTTTTTCTTCATTACGAGGAGTGTAACATCAACTTTCGTGATTCACTGTGTATCTGTTTTCTATAGCCTGTAGGTCACCGCACCATGTGACCAAAACAAAAGTTTCTCATAATCACCTCCTTTATGACATAACATACATACATTATTCAATTTCAGCGAAGTCGGGGCGGAAAGAGCGTTTGCTGAATAACTACATTGTAAATAATTATTGGGCCATTAAATTGCCTGGCAGCATCCAAAAAGTTGCAGTGTACGACTTAAAAAATTCATATTCGGTGGCAAAATGTGTCCCTCATATTTTGCATACAGGAATACCTCTAGGGCCTGCACTAATTTCTAAGCAATCAAAGCGGTGGGATCGGGGACACCAACCGACCGTTCGTGCATTATTACTACGTACGGCAAAATGCTACATAAGATCCTTGGGTATAAACATTTTCATGTATCAAAATAAATAAAATCGTCCTTGTGGATCTTTTGAAATTAAGTTCTGAAGTTTTATTGTTTATTGGTCCATCGCAGTAAACCGACCATTTAAGCTTAAATTTCCTTCTCTCTTTGTTTTTAATTTTACTTAATTATTGGAACATGTTATTATAAAAATCTTGATTCAATTTCAGAGATGACAGTGAGGGGAAAAAAGAGGATGCGTTTCTGGAAGTAATAACAAGTTGTCGATCTCTTTCAAAGTACGAACCATCAAGCTTCAAAAGTGCTATTCCTCAAGCTCTCTCTGCCTTTATTGCTGCTTCCTTCCATATTGTCATTGGAATTGCACTGGCTTACTCTGCCATCTTAATACCACAAGTAGAGGCAGAGACTAGTGATTTAAAATTATCCAAGACGGAATCTTCATGGATCGGTATATATAATTTATCAATTTCATAATGACATATACATAATCTCTATATATATTTCAGCATCAATAATTGTAATTGCTGTGCCTATGGGATGTCTTGTGGCTGGAATTTTAATGGAGTGGATAGGACGTTTGAATACAATAAAATTAGCTGCTCTGCCATGCATTGCTGGATGGATTCTAATTGCAGTTGCAAATAATTTTTATGTATTACTATTAGGCCGTATTTTGACTGGGTTGGGTTGCGGTAAATTTTATATTAATCCGTGAGAATTTGTGCATATTAAATGAAATTTTTGCAGCAATTGGCACAAGCCCAGCAATTGTTTATATAACTGACGTTGCAAGGCCTGATTTACGGGGATCCCTCATTTCTACAGCCCCAACACTTGCATCCTTCGGTATGTATAATTTGATAGATCTGTTAATGGCTTGCTATTATTGATTTTAGGATATCAAATAAGGGTTCCGCTATTTACTAATCTTTTGTCAAAGAACTATACTGGATCTCTTTTGATGGGTGGACGTTTAAGGTTTTATAAGTGACACTTCAGAATTCTTGATGTAATGTTTTCAGGGGTATACAAAACCATTGAATATCTCCGAAACTCAAAGTCCGACAGAAAGGATTTTACTATTATTCTGACCAGCGTGGCATGTAGTTCCGTTCTCCTTAAATATGGAATCACCCTCGGGCACATCTCTATGGACACTCGAAGAGCAATATATTACCAATACGACGAAGTTCTAGCACAATCGGCCCCTTACCCTTTTGGAAAATATAAATTTGTTGTAAAGAAAAGTTGATATTGGTCGTGAGTCCCGGTACTCACACATTTTTTTAAACTTGATGTAGAAGGAGATGTAAAGACTTGGAGTGATCTTAGAATGAGAGTGCTAGAGTTCGTAGAGGAACAAATAAAGGGTCGCGAGCCTTGGTTACATTTTTTACATGAAATGGTTTTAATGGGATTGTTATTACTCGATTCTGAATGCTTGAATTTTCCTCTGAATGACTTTCTTTTAAAGCAGAACTCCCTAGGAATTATATTTAATATATTTGAATTGATAATCATAGTTACCTTGCATACATGTGTGAAATTTTTCTATCTTGTAGGCATGATCATTGTCTATGTAAAGGGAGCCTTCATGAGTTGGCGTTTAGTTGCTTGGCTAAACATAATTTATACGATTCTTCCTGTGGTGGCCGTCCAATTTTTCGTCCCAGAATCACCGGTGTGGTTAGTTTCGAAGGGAAAACTCGAGGAAGCTGCTAAATCACTAAATTTTTTATACAAAGCTTACCCACAGCCTGAGCATTTTGTTTGTATTTGTGTAAGTACATTATGCATTTGTAATAAGCGTATTAATCTTTTTTAGGATCAATCTTTGGCTGAAATGCATCTTCAAGCCCTCCAAAGAGAGCATGAAAATAAAATCATTCAAAGAATGAGAAAACTCTCAAAACCTGACTCTGCTATGGCCAAGAGGTGTAATTGGTCGGATTGCAAGCTTGCTGAATTTCTGAAACCAACTGGATACAAACCACTTATTATACTTTTTTGGTTGTTTTTAATCCAACAGTTCAGCGGAATATATATAACACTTTTCTATGCAGTGACATTTTTTCAAGTAAGCATAATAACTACTTCTAAAATGTGGAGTTTCGATTGCAAAATTTTTTAGGAAGTTGGAAGTGACATTAACGCATACACAGCTTCCATTTTTGTTGGTGTCACTAGATTTCTTATGTCGTTAGGAAACGCATGGCTGCTCAAACGATTTAAACGTCGGCAACTTATCATGACCTCATCACTTGGAATGGCAGCTTGCATGTTTATATCCGGCGCTTTCACCTTGTGGCTTAAGCAAGGTGTTACTACTATGTACCAGGTTCCTGTGATATGCTTTATGTTATACGTATGCGCTTCAATGATTGGACTTTTAAGCATTCCATGGACCATGACAGCAGAATTGTTTCCTCAGGATATTCGGGGAATAGGCCATTCTATATCATATTCAATGGCTAATGTGCTAATGTTTTGTGCTATTCAAAGTTTCCGGTCATTGACTGATTTTTGCGGAGGTGCATATGCTATTCAATGGTTTTTCGCAGCAGTGTCTGTGGTTGGATTTTTCTTTGCTTTAATATTTCTTCCAGAAACTCATGGAAAGAAATTGTCAGAAATTGAAGCCTACTTTCGTGGTACAGAAAAGAGAGATGCTGTTAAATTAAAAAGTCGGAGCTCAAAACAAGTTAATAATCATAATTCAAAGACAGCTCTAGAACCTGTAAAGGAAGCCGAAAAAATGATAAAAGAGGCTGATCTTGCTTAACTTTTTAATCAGCTTTGAATGACCTGGGGCACATATTACTAATTCTTTGTTATTGTGTATATGCCCAGAGAAGTTTGATATTATTTTTGTACTTACAATGTGTTTTCATATTATAATCTCTGGATCTATACTTTTTACTTTTTCAACAAAAGTTTTTTTTCTATTTACACAAGATTGATCTGACTATAACATATATTTACTTCCTTTTAATTTTACACAAAAACACGGTCTTGTATATATAACTCCTGAAGTATTTGTTGGAAGTTTAATTTTAGAGATACTTTTACTTGTTATATGCATAAAATGTTTACAATTATTTGGAGGCATGCTGTGGGCGTTGACTTGACAGAAACAAAACAGGTATAATGTAAATTGACAAAATGTGATCATAAGCACTGCTTTATTTACACCGTATCTTAATTGAGTTTAGTATTATGATTAAACATAAAAATCAGGTAATTTGTTCAAAAGTACAATTAATAGATATATGAAATTTTAAATGAGTGAAGAACAATCTGAAGAGTGCATTATCTAAATAATCCCTAATCCTAAGTCCTAAGGAGATCCTAGAATCAGGATTTAATAAAAGAATTGTAAGTTTGAGAAAACCGAAAATGTTCAGGCATAAACATAAAATAAAGAAAAGTGCTAGTAAAGAAGGCTTTTTTTGTTGTTGCAAATTTATATACTCGTACAATGCAGAAATTTTCAACACATTTTGGGCTCTAAAGAAACAAATGGAATTTAGATGAAAATCGGGGCAATCCGAAAGGGTAAAGGGACTAAGGCTGGGGGTGGAGGGGACGGAAAGGAAAAGAAGAATAAGACGAAGAAGATGAAGAGGAGGAAAAATAAGGGAACTACCGAGGCAGCGAAGGCTTCGGCTTTCAAGAAGGCTAGGCCAGAGGCTATCATCCTTAGACCCGCGGAGGGGAGGACCTAGCACTGTCCAGTTAACCTCGACTGACAGTAAAGATCATGGCCGTCTAGAAGACTAGGTCTGACGAGGTTCTACTCGAGTTAAAGAAATCGACGCCAGAGACCGGGGCAGCCTTCTCTTACACTTTAGAGAACGCTGTCGGGTCAACAAGCAACGTCAAGGAGCTGGTACTCAAAATTACTCTGGAGATCAAGAAGGTGGATAGCGTAATTTTGCTTTTTATTTGACTTATTGATTTCTTTTTGGATATTGTTATTTTATATAGAGTACTTAATAATGTAATTCCATTTTCTGATGATAATCTACAAACTTAAGTGCGGGAATATTTCACAATAAATAACACGAAATAAGAGACTCGATTTTTGTTCTATGTCCCTAAGTTCGTGAGTGATAAACTTCTAAACTTGTAAACGTGGTATGAAAAAGATTCCGGAAATTATCAGTTTATTCAAAATAGTGATGTAATAAAACATTTTTTATGTGTACTTTATTTATTCAATGGTTGTATCGTATCCTTGTTTATGCTTAATAATATTATTGTGTTAAAACAATGAAACTTCGTGTATTTGAGAATTTAGTAAAACGTTAAATGAAGAAACTCCAAAAAAGACTGCGAAAAAAGTTTTCGGAAGATAGCTGCAATTAATGGAAATAACTACGATATGTAATAAAAAACGGATAAACATTTAATACTTAATATTTGGTATGATATCGTTTATTCTTTATCACTCTCTTTAAGCGATCTGGCATAGATTTGACAAGGTTCTTTGTAAACTCCTGTGAAATTTTGCTCCATTCGGTATAAAGGATATCTCTGAGCGCCGCGCCGGTTCCTGTGGGCGGATGTTTTCTGATTTCTGTCTCCAAATGTGTCCACAGGGCTCTGCGGTAGTGTTTCCATCACAAGAGGGCAATTGTACAAAAACCAGTTGCGGCCATCCCAGGCTTTATTCTTACGATCATTATCTTGGTAGAAATGAAAATATTGTACATTTAATTTTTAAGCTGACTGTTTTATTTGATTTGATTATTTTTCAAAATTTTCAATTATTCCACTTTGGTCATAGTAGTGTTTATGTACACAAGATTTCCTACACCATTGTAGCCCATGGCAACCCAAACCATAAGGTTTTTTCCACCGTGTTTTACTGTACTATTTATATTTTTTTGGCGTAATGCAGTATTCGGCTTTCTTCTCACCCTTTCTTGTTTAGTGTCGCTTTTCCACAAATTAAATTTACTTTCGTCTACAAATATATAATAACTTTTTTCCAAAACTAGATATAACTTTTTTTAGAATTCTTCAGCAAATTTCAATCTCTTCTTTCGATTTACTGCACTAAGAAGAGATTTTTTACGTGCAACCATTGTTTATGTTTTTTCTTATTGTTGAATTGTTGACGTCTTATCCACTAAAATCTTTTAGTTTTGAAACCAAGTTCGTAGACGTAATTTAGGATTTTGCTTTATTTCACGTAGCAAAAATTTTTCGTCACAAGACGTTCGTCCAGAACATAATTTGTCTTCAACAAAATTTTCTTTAAAATAGCTCTTACATCAATATATGTATATAAAAATGAATTGCAGTGCGGTACGTCTCGCTAAAACTCAGAAACGGCTTGAGCGATTTCGATACATTTTTTTTGTTTTGTTCGCTATAACACAGGGGAGGTTTAAGAAAAAGAAATTTCGGGAAACCCCAAAGGAAAAGCAGGCAAATCGAAAAATATCGAAATTTCCGTTTTGTATATGTAGGTAGCGAATTTTCTACCTTCAAGGAATCTTTATGAAAAAGGCAATTGGAGGTTTTCGGGGTCGCAGATCTCGAGCTTGCATTTAAAATTTTGGAATTCAAGAAGTCGGATCCAATATGGCGACCGAAAAAGTTAAACTTCAAGGGATTTCACTGAAAATCCGAACTTTTGTTTTTGGTTTGGGTTTTCGGGATCACTGATTTCGAATCTGCTATTCAAATTTCCAAATATGAGACCACCCCCACCCCGCTGGGAGATAAAGGAGAGGGGGTGCAATAAGGAGGTGGTGTAAAATGAAAAAAACTAAATTTAATAATACTGTTGGAAAATATCTAAAACATGTGCAAAACGCAAATAGGAAAACGCTGGGTCACATAGGAGAGGCGGTGGTGCAGTAGGGAGGCGTTGTAAAATTAAGGAATACAAATTTAATAGTATCCCGGGAAATGCCGGGTCCGGGCAAGCTAGTATATCATAAACTGTAGACACCTTTATATTTAGAATTTCAGCAATTTGCCAGAGTTTTCCCTTTTTATCGACGAAATATCACAATTGATCGTTTCGTCATTTGAAATTATCTCGATTGAATACCAAGTAACGGTGTTGCCAAAACATGTTATATTTTATCCGAAAACTTTTTCACACTTATTTAAACGCTAATGGTGAATAAATTAGCATAATTTTAGACTTAACAGAAAAATAATTAAATTTTCTTAACAAATATTGAGAAAGTAGTAGAAATTGTCCCAACTTTGGCCTAGCCCCGATAGAATTAGGCCTAGGCCTGATATATTTGTATGTGTGTGTGCTGTGCAATCGCTCCCTCAAATGTCACAAATCTTACTCGCCAACAGATAGCACACAATGGAAAATTTCTTAGTCCACTTTGTGTCGTTTACACGAGCAGCCGTAATTTTGGCCTACAACCGGTTTCTAGTCCTGATTTGGGACTGTCGTGTATACGTAGTCATTATGGAGTGGGGTTCCAAGATGTCGAGAGATTCTAGGAATGATTTTTCAATTTTGGATTTGGCTGTTCAGCTTTTCAGCAAATACGCGTGGTACCGCATTTCATAGAATAAATTTACGAGAATATCAGACCACATTATTGAAAATATCAGTTTGATTGAATTTATACAATAAATATGAATACAAGATTAGGGTTCTAGCCCAGTTAAATCAGTTACCAAAAAGGTCAACATCACGAAAAAAGTCCGACAGCTGAATTTCTGTGGATATCTTTATTTGGATGTCCTTTCAGGTATCCTATAAAGTACGCTTAATTTGAGCTATTGGGTTTAGGGGGTGGATTCTAGTTTTTTGCAAAAATGCTTGAAGGTCTTAATACAATGTACGCGTATGCTGCGAGAACTCGCACGATTCTCGTTTCATTCGTCGGTACCACGAAAACTATACAATGGAAGAGCGCAAATGCTTCAAATATCAAAGATGCATCATTTGATTCATGAAACGAAAAGTAAAAAGCGGGCAAGTACGTGTCGTATCGTATCAACTTAGGGTTCCATAGCATGCACTAAGTAGCAAGAGTTATTTTTTCTTTCGTCAGGTTTGTAAAAATAAAAACAATTCACCCTCATTGAAATTAAATTGAAATATAGAGTGCTGCTTTTGAAAATCGTTAATTGCGGATACCTAGATAACTTGTTAACGTAACTTGTTCAAAATACTTACTTATCGTTTATAAAGTATTTATAAAGTGCTGCTACCTTAATTTGGTTCAGATTTTTTAATCACATGGTTAGAAAGTTAGAGGTGAGGGGTACATTATTAACAACTTTAGAAACCTATATCTCGCGAATCATTCACCTAAGGAAACAAATCTCTTAAGAACCTTTATTGTATTTTAGAGAACTATTCAACAATAACAATAGGGTGCGCGACTACGTATGGAACGCTACTCCTCCTAATTATTTTTTTTTGTATTTTCGTTACATAACTAAGTGGAGGTTCACACAAAACCTGCATGCAAAATTTCATCAGAATCGTTGGAAAGTTCGCGGAGTTATAAGGCTGTGACATACGGACAGACGGATATGACGAAACTATACGTAAGGGTTCCGTTTTTGCCAGTTGGCTACGAAACCGTAGAAATTATTTTGTTTTTCTCGCAAGTGCAATTTTCCTTGTGCATAAAGAAGAATCGTAGACGCAAAAGAAGGGTTTCGGATCGGACAACTTTTCAAATGATGAAACGGAACTTCTTTTCAGATGAAACGGGAAGATCCCCAAATATTTATGAAAGCATCGGGGATGAGTACTGATCGCTTCTAAGTCTTACCAAAGAATATAAATCTATAAAGAAGTCGCAGTCGGAACAAATAACTTGAACTGAAAAATTTGCTCTAGGGTCCTTCCGCGCGAACCCTATATCTGTAGTAGTACAATAAATACAAGCGGCCATTCATATTCAGACACTTCTTACATCGGAAGTGTGACCAAAAATTTCTGATGCGACGCGGGACCAGGCAGCAAACGTACAGAAATTCCGGCGCGCAATGTTATTCTTATGGACTTTTGCGATGAGGTGTTCCAAGCATGCGTTGAGGGCTGTATGAGCCGTCGCCGGTTCCAATTCTAGGAAGTGTGGGAAAATTACGAGAACTCTGAACTGAGCTCAGAAGTTTGAAGAATTTTAGTTCTGGGATTCATGAGTAGTTTGTTTAGGACGTGAGATACGCTCATTTTTCTCTACTGCTGCAAGCCTAAGCAAATCACTTTGTGTTTGACGTTCAGCGTGAATAGGCAGCAATTTAGCGATAAGCAATCGATTAAAACAAAGCATTTTATTTCAGAAATAATACCTTTGCATGCATAGTTGCATAAATATTAGTTTGAAGTTTTTAATTGCTTTTTAATATATTTTTGGATTATATTATATACCTTTTATTTTTTATTAATTATTAGTAATTTGGGCTGTATATCATCCATTAACATGACCCAGAAAAGTTGAGAATTACAAGCGCAGACGAAATTCTTTTGGGTTCTCGCCTTTTTACTCATATCATTCATTCATAGAATTCGGTCTGCCTTCAGCTAGAAGGCACATCGTCCGACAACGCAAGCGTGGTTCACCCCAACGCATGAACCCATATGAATAACCTGCGCCAGAACTTCTGTGCGTTGCTGGCTGGTACACATTTGTGTTCACAGCCGCGGTTTCTAGGAATCACTTCCCTGCCCTGACACCGTTCCTTCTCTTCCAGCGATCGGAAAATATTTTTGAGTGGCAAATTAGGCTCGTGCAACTTCTTTATGTTATATATTCTTTGGTCTTACTCAATTTAGTCAAACAAAAATTGAATGAAGTTTAAACACAATTGCCAGCAAACAAGTTGTCATGGGCAACGCGGCGTGTGAAAACTCCAAATTCGCTGAAATCTTACTCCTCGCAGTCACGCAGCCCGGCGCATTATAAATTGTTCCATAGAGCTTTCTTATTTCGGATTATTTTGACAGCTACAACGAAGTCTCACATCGCGCTCGTGCGTCCATTGTACTTGGGCCTTTAGACTGCTCGGATATTTCGTCAGAATATTTAAAATTCAGACGAATTTTATTGGGATAAAGAGAAGACGAACTAATTTGGCGTTTTAGACAGAATTCGCATGAATCTGCAGTGTGCAAGCAGCCTTAATGCCTTTCTTAATGGTTATGCATGTGTTGTTCATTACTTGACCTATTTTACTCCTCGCTGCTTAGTTGTTCTGCATATCCATTAATTCCCCGAAGTCTGCAGAGCACATCTATGCAAAACTCTCCGCTGGAATTTCTTTCTATTAAACCGTCCATTTTAACATCCATAATTGTGCAATTTCCTAATCATAATAGAAACGAAATCATGTGCTTCAATATAGTGTTAAGGGCATTGTCCCCGCGACATACTTTTAAAACTGCATCGCGCCGAATCCGAAATCCTTTTAACAACTTTCACGATGCATGAATAATACCTTCTCCTATAAGCACAGTGTAAAGTAAGAAGGATACTCGCTCACTATTTGAAAGCTGTTAAAATTTTCACTTCCCAAAGCTCTCTCCCTACCCCTGAATAGCGAGCACTTTGCAGAGCTTTTTGATTCGCTATCCTGAAAACAGAGCCTGCGGAAACTGTCGTACCGTAAAAAGTAGAAAATTTCTAAAGCAGTCATAATTTTTATGTGGGCCTGCAGATATCTCACTTAAAAATTTTAATATGAAGATAACAATCAAATGCTTAGTCAGTCTAATATTAAACTCTCCATTGCCTTAATAATTACAATGTCGTGTCATCAATAAAAGGATTGTCCTGGTAGTTACAGTAAATGTCAAATGGCGAAAGTGCGTATTTAGGTTGTGCAGTTCCCATCCCGAGGAAAATTCTTAAAGTTCAGGATTATAACCTTCCGTATAAAATGGCTTTACATTAAAAGTGCATTCGAAAAGTGCAATGAAAAACTCACAAAGTTAAAATTACACGCTGAATGGTGAAGTGCATTCTGAAACTAAGGAATGGTGCTGGTACACCACTCCTCGAATTCCTTGTATTCATGAAATAGTAATAAGATATGAAAAGTTAATGTTATGTGCGATTATAATTACGTAAAATATTGCAATTACTGAGTTTCGTGAAAAATTGGCAATCGTTTTAAATATTTGGCAGAAAAACCAAGAAAGTTTTTAATATTAAGCCATATATATTTATCTTGAAAGGATTTTCGTTTTGGAGGTGAGTGCATCAGAACATTAAAAAAAAAACATTGACATGTGAAATTTTTAACAATTAAGTTAATATAATTTAACATTTAAATTAAAATTGAAAAAGAAGCAGCGACATATTTCATAATTTTGTTTCCACTCACGTTTGGGCAGCATTTATGCTCCGTCAGATCTGCATTTGTTACCTACTTTCCTTTACCATTTGACAGAATTCCAAAAGTAAGGAGTATCGTTTGCCAATTTAGATAGATACATAGCAAGATAGATGCTTATTTCATGACATGTACGCCAGATTACCCAGCCGAAGCACTAAAGAGAGTAAAGTAAGCGTGAAAAAGAAGTCAAAAAAAAAAATAGAAGAAAGTCTGCAGTCTTTCAAGGGTCTTTCAATATGAACGCTCAAAATTTTTTAGGTTATAGCGGCCATGTTGTTACAGCAACAGTTGTCAAATTGCTTGAAAACTTTTCAGTAGTGTGTGGCAAATCACCATGAAAGGTTATGGTGTTGCAAAACGTGTGGAAATCATCAAATTGTATTATCAAAATTAGTGCTCCGTTCGAGAAACGTTCATCATCGAAAATAATCTTTAGCGACGAGTCCTACAAATCTATGATAAGCAACTTCTTGTGGCTTAAACTGGATGATATGGATACCGATGAAATATGGCTCTAACAGTGCGGCGCTATGTGCCACACAGCGCATGCCACTGGATATTCCGCACGAGACTGGTCACCGACATCGTGCGGTTTAACGCCTTTAGATTAGACTTCTTCTTTTGGGGCTATGTTAAATCACAGGTCTATGCGAATAAGTCGCAAAACAATTGATTCCCTCAAAGTCAACATAACGAACGCCATCCAGTAAACTCAGCCAGATTCAGTCATCGAAAATAGGACCTCCCGAATACGTGCCACCGAAAGAAGCCGCGGCGGACATTTAAACGATATCTATATTCCATACTTAATGCCATAAAATACTTTTTCAAATGAAATAAAAATGGAGTAGATATCTCACACATAACTTGTTTTATCTTTATTAAAAAGTCGAGCGTCCTTATTGCAAGACTCTGTACTTTGAAAATGGCTGTGCCTCCATATTTCGCCTAAACGCACTGATAGAGCCCGCAGTTTGGGTTGATATTGGAAGATTGTTCCAGAGTCGAGCAATCCGGACAAGATACGAACTTTCCATACTAGCCCTTCGGAAGCCAGGAATTATGAGGTCATTGTTGCGGGGGGATGTGGAGAAATGGAATAAATCTCTCATATATCTCGGTGAAATATTATTAAGAAAATTAAAAGGAACACAAGAGAATGTCGTTCTAGAAACCGGTTGATATCACAGCCAAGTAGCAGGGACCGGAAAGGGGAGACGTGGTCACAGCGACGAAAGTTGTTTTAGGTGGGGGAAGGTTGACAATCGCCCCATCCTTCTTGGGGTTGATCTAGATTCTATTTACTGATACCACGAACCCGAGGAATTCCACTTGTTTCTGTAGAAATTCGCACTTATCCACCTGAATTTTGAAATTGGCTGATTCTGGGGTTTTGAACACTTCCTTGATATTTTCCGTTGTGTTCCGTTTCGTCATTCCCAAATATTATGACGTCGTCCATGTAGACGTGACATCTTTTCCCTATGGCTTCTCGTAGGACATCATCTAAAGTCCTCTGGAAAATTGCCAGGGAACTTTTGTAGCCGAAAGGTAAACGGTTAAATTCATATTTCCCATTATTGATGGAGAACGCTGTTTTCTCTATATCAGATTCCTTTAGCGGTATATGATTGAAACCGCTCCTCAGATGTAAAATAGTAGGTAAACATAATGTTTTTCCCAAGATTCGCTAATACTTCGTTTATTTCCGGGATTGGGTACTTGCCGGATACTTTATTCAATTTACGATAATCTCATCTGACTCGGACACTAGGTTAGGACTCAGTTTTATAATGCTGTTTAGTTTGTGAATTTGTTCTTTCGACATGTATGTTATGTATGCGTTTCTTATATTGAGGGAGTTAACGGAATGGCATGTGTGTTGTTTTAGTGGTATCCTGGTATCTGAATTTTGAGTCATATAATGGTTTCCGGCGTGGATGATGGCCTTCAAATCTTTGAGGCTATCTTTACCTACTATCCAGGCCCGCCGCTAGCTGTTTGATCGCCCGCGTGCAATACCGATTATACCGCCCTATTACTACATATGCTGAGTTTTGTTACAAAAAGGCTATTTAATGAATTTTTCATTATGGCGGGAAAAAAGAAAAAATCTTAACGAAAATAAATCATTTATTTTGATTAGGTACTTAGTTATTTTTGTTTACTGAAGTATAAAACCATATACTTAAGTAATTATCTACAAAAATTTAACTCTTCTTGCCTTTTATTTGCGAAATCTTCTATATCCACCTTCTTGTATCCAAACTGTCTAAAATTTCATGTTCAATTGAAACTATAGCTAAATTACTTATTCTTTGCTGGAGCATTGTTGATCTTAAATAGTTTTTGATAATTTTTAATTGTGAAAAGGACCTTTCACCAGATGCAACTGAAACCGGCATGCAGTGTAAGTAATATTCTTAGCGCTATTGCTGTGCTCGGAAATGTTGAAATTAAGTCATTGGTAAAAAGATATTGTAATAGGGTTTGTGGATCATTAAACTGGTTTTCTGCAAAATGCAACTTTAATGCAATGATTTCATTAAACAAATCAATACCGTCAATGTCTGTTTCACTACTTGAATCATCTTTAAGCTTCAGATTTAAATCTTTACAATGTTTCATTAACTCATCATTGGAGTAATTAAATAAAATAATGCTAAAAAGGTCGGTAAATGTTTTCAACTCATCGAATCTATCCTTTAAAGAAGTTATTGTCTGATCTAGGATTCTAATATAAAACTCTAAACATTTGACTTTGGGGTCTACTAAAACTTCATCATTGTGTTCATATTGAAATTGTGTTGGTTCTCGTCTTTCTCGTCTTCTTTTATAAAAACCAAATGGTGACTTTGAATTTACCAAAAAAATACCAAAAATCGACAATTTTCATTGGATTTTCGGGAAATGTCGTATATGGGGTTTTTTGGGTCGCTGATTACGAATCTGGTGACATTTTGTGTGGTGAAAAAATTAAATGGTGACCTTGCAATTCTAAAAAAACAAAAATTCTCAAATTTTAATATTTTTTTAATATTTTTTTTATTGCAAAAGTGAGTTAAGGTTAACAACATTGTTTTGAAGTTATCAAACTCTATCATTGAGTGAAATTCATGTTGAAAACGAAATACGTTAACTTTACAGTGCATTTATTCACTAAGATTTTTACATGCGCCTATATTATATGATCAACGCCAAGGTAGCAAAAAGTAGCAGCTAAATTTTTGTTGTTTACTAAAATGGGTTCAATAAACAACTTTTGGATGAGTTTGGCGCGTAGAAACGCGGAGAAAGTAATTTACTGCTTTTGAAACGCATAATTTTTATTACTGAAAAACAAAAAATCTCTAATGTTTTATGGCTCGGGGTCAATCTGCATATAAAGAAATGACTATGTTACTCAAATTTCTTCATTTTACTTACTTGCTAGAGCACATTCCATTTTGCAGAATTGAAAAATATGAATCTGTGAAGAAGCTCTGTTTCAAACGATGCACGCTCACTTTATTCACAGAACAGCTGTTTGACGCGGCGGGCGTGCTGCGAAGTCACACTACAAATGAATTCCTGACGCAAGTAGCGCCCTTAGGCCCTTACCGACGGTCGTTTCTTGTACTAGGGGTACTACTACAACGTTTTGAAACGTTGAAAAAAAAACTTCGATTAATGAGTTTTGGCCAGCTTTTTGGCGTTTTAGCCCACTGTGCGGCGCCGGTCGGTTTTTTTCCATGCGATAATATTTCTTATGCTGTAGGTGGGGTCGCTCGATTTGCCGCACCCTTGGTGTACGCCTTGCACGCCCGCTTAAGGGGTTAGGTGTAGTCAGAGACATGAATAAAAGGCAATTTTAAATAATTTTTTTTTGCCAGTAAATTATTTTATTTTATAAAAGTAAAAACCTAGCATTGTTAAATAAGGTTTCGACTTGACTTGACAGAAATTTCAGAAAAAAAAAATTAATAATTTTAAAAGTAATGGCTGTTTTTGTTGATCCAGTTTCAACCGAAGCTCCTTGCGGTGACCATCACTACTCCTTGGAGATTCATCTGAAATCTATCGGACAAAAAAAATTAGTTTTATTAATAGATAATCTCGTGCCTGAGCTAAGCTTTTTTTTTTTGTCTTTAAATTAACAAAATGGCGGCCTCAGGAAAAATTTTTCCAGATTTTCGGGAAAAAAACCAACAGTTAATTGTTTATAAAAAATTGAAATTAAAAACAAACAAAAAATCCTTCGCTCAGGCACTAGTCTTTCATGTTTTCAAACCGCTGTATAAATTTCATTAAAATCTATCGAGGGGTTTTTGAGATACAGTGGTCACCAGTCGGTTGGAACTGGATCAACACAAACAGACATTACTTTTAAAATTATTAATTTTTTTTTTTGAAATTTCTGTCAAGTCAAGTCGAAACCTTACTTAACAATGCTACGTTTTTACTTTTATAAAATAAAATAATTTAATGGCAAAAAAAAATTATTTAAAATTGTCATTTTTTCATTTCTCTGACTACACCTAACCCCTTAAGGCGGCCTGCTACTATCCCATCAAATGATATCAGACTTAAGCCTGGCCCCCATAGAATCGGTCGGCATCAAGCGTCGCTTTCGGCATCGCCGCACAACCGCCGCACAACTATTGAATACATGCATTCATATGGGAGCTAACACATAGCCGACTCGGCGGCAGCGCGTTGCGAGAGAGAATTTTAGAGGAATCTTCAATATTTCGAGCGGCAGTGCGGCTTACGAGAGCTTTAAGAGAGAAGCGACGCGCGACGCTTTCTATGGGGGCCTGCCTTTAGTAGTATGACAAATTTGAATGCCTTTGTGTGTATGCGTGTGTGTAATGACTTATTTCTACGGTACTCCGACGGAAGTGGCAAAACATTTCTTTTCGTTCGGTATAGGTTTTTGAACGTATACCTTGGTTGTTTGTAATTTTTATTTGAACGAGTCCATACAAGGAATTTAGTGTTTCACCGCTCTTCAACGTCACTGCATTCATCAGAAGGAAGCGAAGAGCGTTTTGACCTAAAAGTGGATATCGTCTAATCTTTCCGATCCAGGCCTTCGCCGTGATTCAGGTCCTCTGTTTCAATATCCTGTTCGTATTCATTCTCTGAGTATTGCAGTTGATCTTGATTCCTAAACCTTCGTTTCCTTTAAATTGCTGCTCGATATGATGAAGCCTTTGCTGTTTATTCGGTTGATGTATTTGCTGTGATATCGGACGCTTGTTTATGAATTGGCGGAAATGCTTTTTGTTGTAATTTTGGTAATTTGCTTCACGAGAGCGCATTGAGTGGTATATGTTACGTCCATGGGCTCAGGCTTTGGTGATGGTTTGAGAAGTAAGTTAAGTGTTTGGGTTGTTGCGGAAATGCTTGGCACTGTGGCGGAAAATTTGCGATTTATATGGGGCTTGAGGATTGTGATCCTATTCTGGATAGAATTGCGCTTGGTGATATTGATTTTATTGACTGAGTACAGAGTTTCTTTCGAATGGGATAGGACCATAGGTTGGTGCTGTTGTTTGGAGTCATGTGATAGGCATGGTGAACCCTATAGCCAACGTTGTCTAACTTAAAGCATAGATGTAATGCCTGGGGCAAATCTACCGGTTCCCTCATGCTGAGGAGTCTCGGTAAGTCTCCCTTTAAACCTCTGATAAAGATATCTAAAGCCTTGTCCCTAAAAGCTTGTGTCATATTTGTTAATGACTCGGACCCTATTTCCATGCTTCCGAGCTTGTTGAGAATCAGAGATAAGTGGTGATACACCTTTTGATAAAATCATCGGGGGTAGTGTGGTGGCCTTGCATCAAAGTTGTCATTTGATATTCCAAGGTTCCCAAATCGCTTTTGTCGGAATAATGTAAGGTCAAACATTTCGAAATTTTTTCCCTGTTTAGGGGAGTGTTGTAGGACTCCAATGTAATATCGGCGTTTCATTCATAAGATTCTATCTACGATTTTTAGCGTACGTACGTAGACTTTTGACGACGTCGGGTATTTTATCCATTTCCGATCAATTTACCTCATGTTCCGCCTCAATGCGCTGATCCACATCGTAGTTAATATCTGCCCCAGGGTGTAAAAGAGATTGGAAGATAGTCTTACCCTCCCTTCAGAAAGCACTTATTACTAGCCTATTTATTGTTTCAGCCAATTGTGCCTCACTGATTTGGCTGGACTTACTTGCAGACGGCTCTGAAGGTCCACTATTAAGAGTTTCGGAACGAGGTTAAGCAGCGCCTACGCCGCTTAGCGCGGAGGGTCTCAAAAGGTTGTGGTCTGGGACTTTTTTTTTGATATAATAAAAGGAGTTTCGTTGAACTTTAAGGCTTTCGTCGTTTTCATTAAATGATTGGTTTTCGTTACGCTTGCCTTTGGTAATATGAACATCATCACTTAAAATTATTAAATTTGACTAACCTTTAAAAGGGAAAAACAATTTCTAATTCTAATGGTTCTCTTTGAAGACCTTTATAACATCAATTAACAACTTTCGGTCCACTTTCGAGATCTTTAATCGGTTTGGTTTTGCTTTCATTCCCGAAAGTTTGCATGGCTGCTAGAAGTATCTTATATTTTTGATGATCAGTGACGAAGTAACGAAACTTTGATGGTAGATATTTTGTAAATAGTAATAACTAGAAACTTGTAGTTTGTAATTTTGGAGTTTCGTTATGTACATTAAGAGGGTTCTCTGGGTTGACTGTCTGATTTTTAAGCATTTTTTGGGATTTTTTTGTGAGGACCAATGAAGAGATAGAAATTTGGAGTTTTTATCGTTTATTAATAAGTGTTTCAAGAGAATACATATGAATTTTTACCTATAAATATTCATTAGAACCAAAGTTACAGCGCTCTGAAGACAGCTGCTTCGAAAAAACTAACGCTCACTCCCTCCACGAAATCAGCTGATTGGCTTATCTGAAACTAAAAAAATTGACGGCGTTTTAATCTGTAAGATTAAATACACGGAATGGACTATTATGAAAAGAAAACTTTGAAAATTGGATTTTTGACAGACTTCGGAACAAAAAATTACGAATTTCATGTATTTTTTGTCAACTTTTTTTAAAAAAAAAATAGAAATGTTTTAAATTTTGGGGTGATAATAGACTCCGTGAGAATAAAATAAATATCACAACGTAAATAACTACACCAATTTTTTCCTAACTTTGTTTAAACTTGTTTGTACTTGTATAAGCATACATTTGTATAGAAGGGTCTCAGGTATCAAGCCGACAGAACACAATAGGGTCGTCCTCCCAGCGCTCAGCTCAGCTGCCTTTTCTAACTGCTGTATTTTTATAATGACTTCGAATTTTGAAAAATCACTTTACCACCATATTCTAGACATATTAAAGAAACAATTTATGCAACAAAAAAATCGATTTTTTGAACCCATCAAACCAGAAAACCCCCTTAAGTACTCTCGGTGACAGGCTATTACCACAGAAAGAAGCAAGTTGACGAATTTCCTCTTATTTAGGCACATGTAATGTACAGTTCCGGTCAAAAAAATAGCACCAAAGTCACTTTAACTCTTCAAACAAATTTGATAATGAAACAAACGAATAAATTGAAACAACTGATATGAGAAATTAATAGTGCAAAAGTGTCCTTTATTTTACGTTAGAAACTGCAATTGAATAACAACATAAAAAAATGTAGTAGTACATTATGTAGAAGAAAGTCGGTTTTCAGGCGGTCAAAAAAATAGCACCATTATACCACTACTAGCGCCAAACTGAAAATATAACAACATGAACTCAAAACTTTTTCTTTATTTTGTTCCAAATTAGTTAACACATAATTTAATCTAATTTAACACTTTGTGGCATGTCCTTTATTTGCGATTACAGCAGCACAACGTGCAGGCATAGAGTCAATTAAATTCTGGCACTTTTCAATAGGAGTGTTCTTCCAGGAACTCTCCACTATAGCCCAAAGCTCTTCTTTATTCCGTGGATGGTGTTTAGAGACTTCCTTCTTCACCACAGCCCACAGATTTTCAATTGGATTCAAATCCGGGGACTGTGGAGGCCATTCCATCATGTTTATGCCGTTGTCCTGTAACCATTTTTGCGCCTTCCGGCTCGTGTGCTTCGGGTCATTGTCTTGTTGCAAGACCCAAAGCAGTGGCATGTCCTCCGATGCATACGGAAGCATGACTTCCTCTAATATTTGGACGTAAATATGTTGATCCATTATTGTTCTAATCCAATGAATGGGTCCAACGCCACTGTAAGAAAAACAGGCCCATATCATAATCGACGATCCGCCGTGCTTTATGGTTTTTTGTGTGAATGCTGGCTTGAATGCTGCATTTGCTGGTCTTCTAACATATGACCGAGATCCTGAAGCACCGTACATAACAATTTTGCTTTCGTCTGTCCACAAAATGTTCCGCCATTTCTTCGCAGGCTTATCGGCATGTTCTTTAGCGAACTTTAAACGCTTTTTAATATGCCTAATAGTCAGCAGAGGCACTTTCCTTGGGCTGCGTGCGTTCAAAGAGTTCTCCCGTAATCGTCTGCGGACAGTTTCCACACTGGCAGCAACATTCAACTCCTTTTTAAGTTCTGTAGCTGGCATAAATGGCTCCTTTTTACTCAACCGCACAAGTTGTTTTACAGCCCGAGGTGCCATTGCTTGTTTCCGACCACGTGTTTCGGCTTTTGAAGAGAATGTAATTGCATTCCTGATCATTTTGTTCGAACAGCTAACAATTTGCCTGATCTCTGCGTAAGTTTTTCCTTCGGAAATCATTTTTCTTATAACAGACCTTTTTTCAGGTGTGCAATGCTTGCCTCTCCCCATTTCAAGTAAAGTTAAGAAAACTTAACTGTAAATTTGTGTATATTATTGAAGTGATAATTACAAAAACAATTTATATTTACCTTTCAGAAACAATTTACGCAATAATTTTAAACACAATTTGAATTTACTATACGAATTGTCGAATGGTGCTATTATTTTGACTGCGTACAAAATGACTCTCTTTAGAAAAAGCCGTGCGACGGAAAATACCGTTATAGTTCTAACGTCAGAGCTCATGATTAAAGAAGAAGAAGCTTTGCCGAACAGAAAAATTCAATCAAAAAACTGTTATGTCGCCATTTGGAGAAGTATTCCACAGAAATGTTAAATACTTTTATGTGGTGCTATTTTTTTGACCGCAGCTGTATGTAGGTACAATTTGGTCGAAATCCCCCGCTGAAAATGTTTAAACAATATACATAAATCTTAGCTGGCGCCTCTGCACTTGTTCACTTGGTTGATGGTCAGGCTACGAGAGCAGCGAAGAGTTTGTTGGGACCGACCTAAATGAAGGTGAAGGCCCAAACCCATAGAGTCCGTCGGCATCAGGCGTCGCTTTGTGCGGCGCCGCACAACTATTGAATACATGCATGCATATGGAAGCTAACCCATAGCCGAAGCGCGCGGCAGCACGTCGCGAGAGAGAATTTTAGAGGAATCTTCTATATTTCGCGCGGCAGCGCGTCGTAAGAGAGCTACTTAAGAGAAAAGCGACGCGAGACGAATTCTATGGGTTTAGGCCTTGAGGCGTGAGACAATTTCAATGTTTCTATCGGCACCAGCCATTGTGGGGTGGGGTTCCAAGATGCCGAGAGATTCTAGGAAAGAGCGCGGGTAAAAATACGAAAACTCGAAGGCAAATTCGTAGAATTTTACGATGGAAACGGACATGTTGATTTAGTAAGCAATATTTAAGTAGGCTGTGATAATTAATTGATTTATCCAGGCAGATTTTTCAATTTTATATTTTGCTGTTCAGATTTTCTTTCAGGTGATTGGCGTACACATTGAATTGAATTTCATTGAGGTACCTACTTTAATGAATTTGTTGGGTTTCATACTTTTTAAAGCAAATACGCGTGGTACCGCATTTAATAGAATAAAATTACGAGAATATCAGCCCACATTATTGAAAATAGAAGTTTGATTTAATTTACACAATAAATATGAATGCAAGATTAGCCCCTTAAAATTAGTTACCAAAAAGGTCAAAATCACGAAAAATGTGTTATAAAAGTTCATATCTAGTTCAACTGATATGTCAAAGCATGTGTTGCATGCTAAGAGCGTGGCAAATTTCTAAGGGTTAGTACTTACTGTCTAGTATGGGGTGTCGATTTGTAATCAACTGCCAGTACAGAATTTGTGATGTTAGATCGTTCCATTATTTTTTTCGAATGCTTACTGCGTTGTTTGCAGTGTTTAATAACGAATAAAATCTACTGAACTACATATAAAGGGGAGTTCCGAGGAAACTTTTACCAATTAAAATGGCGAAAGGATATCACCGGTGGAATAGCAATATTGTTTAGTACTTTATAATATCTCATTTTAGAGTGTTTTTTTTTTATTAAGTTTTATGTGCAACTAATATAAATTTTAACCTTTTTTCAGAAATGCATTCTGTAGGTATTCACTCAGCTTTGGCAATCAAAAGACAAAGGAAGAGAAGAGATGAGCAACGGAAGGCTAAAGAGCGACGTTATAGCATTCAGAGCTCAGAGAGTGGTGACACTTTACACTCACCACATGGTTCAACTAGAAGAAAATACCGGCACACACATTCTTCTGCCAAGCCGGGGGCGCTAGACACTCAAGTATGTATAATTAATATATCAACAATCAGTTTTAAAATCATTAGTTCAAATATTCTTATCATACGCCTCGATAAAAATTTAGTTTTTGGTTCTCTGTTTAACTTTCGCCGTTGTATTTAAAAATCCATTAAATTTTCTCTTCAATTTAATCTTAGTAAAAATGATATTACTTCTTAATCTTAGGACTTCAAAATCTATAGTCAAATTATTCAGGTGGGTGGCCAAATATGATCTAGGTATTCTATGGTCATCTTTAAAAATAACGTTTCGCGCAGATGCGCGTGGCGATCCGACTTACGCTTCACCCTTGAAAAACCAAAACATACCCTTTTAGACATTTTGTCAAGAAAATAAATACGTAGGTAGTCACGAGCGGTTTTTTATTACATACGTTAATGTGAGAGACAATTCGGGGATGTACCCTGTTTAGTAGTAGTTGCAATGCCTAGGGTTGCGGATGGAGGTGGTACTTCTACCGCTCCACCCCTACCTCTAGGTGATGCTATTGCCAAACACCTACTATCATCCACACCAACATATGCGAAAAAAAACCCTTGACTGTCTATGCATTTATTTGCATCCCTAAAAAGGGTATTGTTTGGCTTCATACCCTGGATCGTCCCTCGACCCTGCAAATCGTGATCTACGCAAAAAATTACTGTTAGGGATAGTTTTTCTGGATCAATATTGGCGTCCCACAGTGGGGCAATTCGCAAAATTCTGATCAAAATTCTGAAAAATCTTATAGTGGAGTATTTGGGTCGCTGACTACAAATTTATAACAAACAAAATGGCGACTACAATATGGTGGACTTTTGTAGGAAAATGTACTATTTCAGGCAACATTATAATAATTATAATCATTATAACTAGTTATTGAAGAATTTGTTGCACCTTTTTTAATTAATAATTGATCAATTTTTAATAAGGTATCGTTAAATCGTTGCCGCGTGCCATGAAACATAAAACCGCAAGAAATCACCGAGCCAGACTCGACGTAAGCAAATTTCTTGAAGAGATAGAATTAAGTAAACTTGAATCCGCAGAAACTGCAAAATAAGTACTCTTCCACAGAGTGCATAAGAACAAATTTCGATCTTAGAAAAGAGAGGGCAGTCGGTACTGTGGGGAAAAAAACGATCTACTCGTTGTTTGAAATAAAGTGAAAAGAACCAGTTTTTTTATGAAATCCCCAAAAAACCCGGGTAGTTTGTATGCATACGGAGTAGACGGCAGTCCGTAGATATTTTGTAAAAGGCAAATATTTAATCAGTAGGCGATGCATTTTGCGGATTTCGGTCGTACGGATACAGGCATACGTGGACACAGTTTGGTGCATATAAGCACTTCCTTATTAATAATGCCTTATACCGTTCAAAAACACATTTATTGACAGTCTACCCACTAAAATCCAATTGCTGTTAACTAAATCATATTAAAAAAGAAAAAGTTCTAAAATGGAATGAAATTTGCCTTATAACACTCAAGTCACGCATTTAACCGTTAATTTCTTTCATTTGACTCAGCGCAAAAGTTTTAAGTGGAACAGACAAGTACCTCCTGCGCATCGGGGAAATTATTTCCGAGGTCGTGAATGTCGAATCTATTATCGAAATGGAAATTAAAAGTAGGGATCAAATATGACCGAACATTTTCTAATTACGGGCAGTGTTATGAAATCGGGTCCTTTTATATTTTCTGAGTTGCTGATTTCGAATCTATTACACTATCGAAATTTTAAAGTTAGATATGGCGACCGGAAATTCTCAATTGAAAGGATTGCTATGAAAGCGGAAAATCTTCAAGTTTTCGAAGAAAATCGCGTTCTGTTTCATTTCTAAATTTTCAATCTTCTCATTGTATTAACAGACGAACGCTGATCTTTACACATCTTGGCCGTGAGTCCCGGAACTTACACATTTTTTTATTTTTCGGTATTCTCTACAAAATTAGTTATACCAACTTTTTGTATCCAATTAATACTTTTCGAGTTATAGTTCCAAAAATTTAAACAATTGCGACAACAATTGTTTTTTTTTCACATTTATCTCGTTTTGGGCAACTCCTAATAAAAAATATATCCATTCAAAAGCTGTAGAACGTAAAATCCGCAATGGATTTCACACACAACATTTTTCTCTATGATAAAAGGTTAAGCTTCTAAAGATAAGCATATTTGCAAAATCGGCGAAAAACTGGTTTCAGCTTTAATTAAGCCCAATTTTATGCTTCTACTCGAAGTGTTTTTTTTGTCTCTTAAAAAAAAGCCGTAATTTTGGGGACCCCGAAATTCCTGGTTTGTTTTTTTAGATTTTAAAAAAACAAGACGCACATTTATTACATCATTTTCGGAGAAAAATTGGGAAAAATGTGAAATTTAGGATTTGCTCAACTTTGCAAGTGACTGTACTTGCACTAGCAGAGTTATATCAACATTGGTGGTATTTGTGGAAAGCACATTGGAATAATAGTTGTTGGGCGTTAGTTTGGTGACGCTGTGTTGAGTAGATCACAAGATAAAAATAAAACAATAATGTGCATACCGAATTTATGAACCACCCTGTAAATCCGAAACGGTTGAGATTGCCCCCGCCCTGCCATTCAAATTTTTGTTTGTCTAGATCTATCACCCCACTCATTTTGGTCCCCGATAAAAGAAACACCCTATATGTTATTGCCATTTTCATTTTTGAAAATTGTATTTAATTTTGTGTGATTAAAGACAAAAGTAACTTAATTTTTATTTTTAGGTGGTTACAAGTATTGGAATGCTTCACATCGGAGTGGTGTTCATAGTATTTGGGTTATTTCTAGTAGGAGCTGGAATTATTCCAGATGACACACCTTCTTGGAATATGTTTGGTAAATATTTTATTAAAGACTTATACATATATATTATTGTTTGTTATTATGGCCTAATCTTAACACTACTCAATTCTCTGTAAATGGTGAACAACGTTGCATTTTTATCCGACTGCGCAGTTATTTTTACATATTATAAAGCGAGCTAATGAGCTTGGTAGGCAAAAGGATTGCATACACTTTCAAGATGTGCCTACGAGGTCGCATTTAATTAAAAAAAAGTAAACTTAAGAGAATTACCAAAAATCTAGGTTTACTCAGTTGAGTGCTTGTAATAGTCACTTTAAAACAGGAATTAGAGGTTGGGATTTTGGATATTGGACGTTGTACCGTAAAACAATGTTTCATACCAATTGACATTTTTGAAGAAGAACTTACGTACCTAGAAGGTACAAAGAACCCTTATGGGAAGTCTTCGTTGTCTGTCCGGCTGTGGCACACCATTTGTCTCAGTAACTGCTTTAGTTATTGTCGTGTATTTTAGTTGCCGTACTTTATTATGTGAATCATTTCAATACATGGCTAATGCAATTCATAAAATGCAATCTTAGGATTCGTTAAGAGGTGGTCCCAAAGATTTCGATGATCCCTACATCTCGCATCTGTTGTATTATACTTTCATAAGACCCGTTTTGGAATACGGCAGCCCGGTGTGGTGTCCATTTTATGAGTGCCATATCAACCGTATTGAGGCCGTCCAACGTAGAATCTTACTCGAGAAATGGGGACTTCCTCCACCTTTCATTCCATGGAACTTATTAAAGTTTCAATGATCCTGTGGCCACAATCTCACGCTTGTTGAACTTAAATTACCCCGTTATTGAATTCCATTTATCTAAAAGCCACATTAAAAGCCGGCTTCGTTAATGTTCATCTAAGTAAACTGATTGTTGACGAAACTGTAACTATATATAAATAAATAAAAAAAATGTGTGAGTCACGGCCAAGATGCCTGAACAGCAGCGTTCGTCTATTAATGTAATGAGAATATTGAATATTTAGAAATGAAACAGAAAGCGATTTTCTTAGAAAACTTGAAGATTTTTGAAATGATACTTTTTATTCGACAGCGAAATCGCTTAACATAAATGGACCCACTTTCATAGCAATCCCAGGGGGTCTTCTGGTGTAGAAGGCCAAATTTGGGTGTTTTTTAGAATTGTGTTAAGAAAAAACGAAAAATATTTTTACTATCGGATTTTTGCCCAATATTTATTTATAACTGAACAAAATACAAAAAAAAATTTTAATGAAAATATAGAAAATTCCTAAAATTCCAGGGTGGTGAAGTGGGGGGTTGAAACAAAAGCGTGCGCCCTGATTGACATGATTTTGACTCTTCTAATTATCTGAAAAAAAACACAAAAATGGATTCTTAATCAGTGAAGGTGTTGTAATCGTCCCTACCTCGGAGAAATAAAAAAAAATTTTTTTTGCAAAATGGCGAAAGTTTGAAAAAAATTTAGATTTTTCTCATTATTTTTTTCCGGTTAATAATTTTTAAAAATAGTAAAAAAATTTTTTTTTCAAAAAGCTTGGTAGGGACGTTAGAGCGTTATATCAAGAAGGTGTGTACCAAATTTCAAGTCAATCGGTTCATTAGAACTTGAGATATCGTGTCAATAGACTTGAAAAAAGTGGTTTCGAGAAAAACGCGTTTAAAAATTTGGGGGTATAGTAGCTTCAAGTGACATAATATTGCGTTATACTTACACTTTGTTAGTCGGCAATTCCTGGTCCATTTTAACTGCACAGAGAGGACTTCGTTGCTTGAAGATTCAAACTAAACTGATCTCAACTGAACACTTGGGTTTGTATGGGGAACCTCGAGCGCGCAGGTAGTTGGGTAGCATGTACCGTCTATTGTTCGATTCGTTCCGGTAGGACTGGTCTAGTTGCCGCGTCACTAAAGCAGATGTAACTTCGCCAATTATTGGAATTTTAAAATTTCCTTTGGACGGCATATTCTTAAAAGTATGAACTATAAGAAAATGTAAAAAAAATCGATTTTTTCAAAATTCTAAAACAGAAGACCCCCTTAAGTTTAAAATTATCGGTCGCCATATCGGATCTCCCATCTTTAATTTGCAGTTCGATAATAGATTCGAAATCAGCAACCCCAAAAAACATCAAAAGACCCGCTTTCATAGCAAACCCCGTAATTAGAAAATTTTCGGGCGTCATTTCTTTTTTAATTTCCATTTCGATAACATTCAATTCCAGATCCACGATCTCGGAAACATAACAGAATAAATTTATCATCGATTGATAATTATCCCGATGCGCAGGAGATATGTACTTGTCGTCTTCCACTTTAAACTTTCACGCTGAGTCAAGTGGAAAAAATTAGTGTATTGAGAAAAATTTCATTCCATTTCAATAAAGTAAGAAAGTAAACGTAAACAGGGCAGTAAGTTTACAATATTATAAACAATTTCTAAATATGTAATAATAGAAACTTCACTCCTCAATTTTTTGCGTACTAAATTACTAAACATAGGCAATCTATATTAGTCTAACCCCTTATAATATCCAAAAAAAGATTGTGTCAGCTCCGACGTGCGACAGGAGCTTACTAACTATACACCGTTCTTGCGATCTAACTAACATAACATATGATGTGGATATGAAGCCAATCGGTCAAGTTGTATAAAGGTTTGATTTTAGTGCCATCTATGGATAGTACACCTCACTATAAACCATTCTCGCGATCTAACTAACATATGATGTAATTATGAAGTTAAACTCCAACAAATTTGTTTGTTATATTATTCTGAAGTTTTAACAGTGTAGTGTTTATGATTCCTAATACAGTTATGGGCACGCCCACACGGCTTATCATTGGTTGGATGTTTTTTCTTTTGTTCTATTTTTCGGTGGGAAATTATTTTTGAAGCGTGAAATTCTTCACAATACGAAGGAATCTCAGTGAACACAGGCACAAGATATCAAGAAGGGTAAACATCATATGAGATGTTTAGTGTGTGGCTTTGCTTTGACAATTATCAGGAAATAAGTTTTGTCCCTTGCTGGAAAAAAGAATTGTTCAAAATAAAATCATGCACCCTGTAGAAGTGTTTCATTTTTCTGAGCGCTTCCCCAAAAATTTTTGTCTTGCTCTCTCATATTATTTGTTTATGACTATCTACTCGTATTCCCAACAAACTGAAACGCCTGGTCCCGGTACCCAAGGTCACCAAAGATAAGGGAAAACGTCACGAGTGTCCCATCTTGATGTTAGGCTGGACCCTGAGGTATGGCGGTACTTGGTCTTGGCTTAGTAACAGTCGTGTCGTCATTTGGAGAATCTTGGCTGGCTCAGTAGGACATTTATTAAGTGTTTTCCTGATTTTACATTCGTTGTTTCGAATTTCACTGGTTTCATTTAATAGGTCTGTTTTATTGTCCGGCAATTTGTCGTTCGGAAGTATGTTGATCTGAGTTGATCGACGTGCCGGTTGTGCTTGATGCCGTCTATCATTACCCGATAGTGATAATCTCCCTTCCTCACAAGTTACTCCCAAATTTCCACTTACATGCTTTGTTGCCATAGAATCGTGTCTGAATGGTGTGAATTTCGAATCCCGGGGTAGTTCCTTTAGGTTCTGCATTGGAACACGACTTTTCATTATAGAGGTTTCGGATAACTAAATCGATTTTTGTCCGGAATGACTTTTTAAACATTGATCGTCTGAACGGCTCTATCGGCCTGACCGTTTGTTGCAGGACGAAACGGGGCTGTGGTTTTGTGTATGGTACCATTTGTTTAACAAAATCTTGGAATTAGTTCCTTTAAATCTTGGAATTCCTTTAACTTGAACTGCGAGCCGTTGCCTAACACCAACTTAATTAGCCATCAATATCTAGTAAATTACTCTCGAAGGATATTGGTCATTCTTTCGGCCGATTGCTATGTGGGTATCGCTTCAACCCATTTCGAATGAGCATCTACCGTAATCAGGAAGTGTGTTTCCATATAGGGTCGGGCGTAGTCGAAGTGTACCCTCTGACAAGGCTCCTTTGGGTAATCCCAAAGATGGAGTGGTACCTTCGAGGGATTGTTCCAAAATCGCGCACAGTTATTACCATTCTTTACCATCTCTTCTATATTACGATCTATACTCCGCCAGCAGACATAGCTCCTTACTAGGCTTTTCATCTTTACAATTCCTATTTATGCTGTATTTATCTGTGATCGTGGCGTTTTGGTCATTAGGGCACGTATTCAGTTGAAGATGCATCCGTTCTCGAGAGAGAAATTACTGGATGGTTCACCAAAGGGTAGGGCTGTTCCGTTTTGAAGTGCGAGGTAGTATCCTCCTCGAGACTCCGGGTTCTTCAGGGTTTCTTTCTTAATTTCTACATCTGTGACGGCTAGTATATCTATCTGGTTGTAGTTGAAATATGTCGTCCTAATTGTAATTCTCACTCTGAGGCTGTCCAACTGGAAACCTACAGAGAGAATCCACGTGGATTGCTTCTTGGTATTTCTGTACCGTAACTCGTAATTGAATCCTGACATGTAATTCACGTGATTCAACAGTCGAAGAGCAGATGTCGCTGGTAAGTGCTTGCTAGAATGTAACATAAGATACTAGTGAGCGGTTTGTGGTCTGTAATTAATATAGTCTTGCGACCGTAGCAGTATTGGAAAAATTTCTTCAGCCCCTACACAATAGCTAGTGTTCCTTTGTCGATTTGAGAGTAGCCCCTTTCTGGTTTTGTAAGAGCCCGTGAAACGAAAGCAATTGGACTTTCCTACCCATTGGGCAGTTGATGTGATATGACTGCCCCTAGCCCGGTAGGAGATGCAATAATGGTAGATCAGCGTTGTATGGAATCGTTGTTTGTGTGCTTGTGATTCCTACCTTGAGTTCGTAAAGTACTTTTCGCAGTCTTTGGTCCAAATGAATTTATTGTATTTTCTTGTAATTTAACGGTTGAAGTTTGGTGCCAATATGAAGAAGAAGTGTAAGTTTACGGTTGTAATTTTTGTCAGTCAACAGTCGTGAAACCGTGCAGTCGTGTTTGCTCCCCTTATTTTTATAACTTCCCGCGGTAATATCTCGCATTTTGTCGTTTGCTTCCGTGTCGTCACTTTGTCGTGTCTGTGATAACAATCTGTGCCTGTTGCACTCACTGCTTGCATTCTGCTGCTTGCTGAGTAAGCTGTCTCGATTTGTTGTGCTTCCCATCTGATCATCACGATGAACGCCGTCAAGTTATGCAACAAAACGTGGGCTGGAGAGCTTACTGAGTGTGATGGCATCTGCAATCAATTCTTCCAAGCAAAAAAAATAACAAGTTCGGGACACTGACTCATCCAGCAAACCAAAACGTTTTTCGCGAAGTATTAACCTATAGCAATAATACCTATACTTTTTCCACTCCTGGTTAGCCGTCGTTTTCGAGTAATAAACAATTAAAAGTGAAAAAAGTGAAATTTCAACACATTTTTACTTACCGGATTTAAATAAATAGTTTTAACAGCAATTTATTGCAATCATCTTGTAAGTAATGCAAAACCGACAACTTGACCGAAATCGATTTTGAAAATGTCAATTTGTTGCTTAGAGAATTGCTAATTTACAATTCAAATAGCTAAATATTCAATTAACAATAACTATTGTAAAAATGTATTTGAAAACTTAATTCATCGTAAATAGGTAGCTCCTGTGGTACCGAATAAGTGTTAAATATTTGAAACCGATTCTTTTGATAGTTTTTGCAAAATTAAATTTGTTTATCCGGAAGACTGTTTTTTTGCAACAGCACTCTACGCACATTTCAAAGAAATTTTCGGTTTTGTCAGTGTGATATTAAAGGGAAAGAGTTATATTTTCAAAATATTTCATTAGATGTACAAAAAAATAATTTTTTTTGTTGCAAATTGATTTTACAAAAATGCAGTCATTTTTACCATATAAACAAATGGAATAACTTTTTTCCTTGAACATTTTTCAAAAAACCATCTTCTTACTTAAAAACTAGATAATTTTCTCTAAATTTAAAAAAAAGGAACCTCTGAGGTACCTTTGGAGCGAAGTGAGAATTTTTTTTTTTAAATCACTGCTCAGTTGTTTTTAACAATTAAGAGATGAAACTGCACCATAACAAACATCAACAGTTGTCTTTTCAATTAAAAATTAGTTGAAACCAATTGCACTTCAACCGTGTCAATGGTGAAGCTTCAAATATGTAACTGTTGTTTAGCCGGATCAGAGTCAGTGGAGGGGTAACTATAGAATCTCTCTTTTCAAAATTTGAGATTGTGGCTTCAAAGTGGCTTAGCATTCAATATCTCTGGGATTTCTCAACGGATTTTGATGTTTTTTGTTTTAATTTGAGGTAGCTTCTCGAACACATTACAAATATGCTATTTGTTTATGAATCTAGACATAAATAAACAACGTATTTTGTTTAAACAATTAACAAAAAAATTTATTTTTATTTACGAATTAATTTGTTTGTTTTTTTGGTTGACAACCACATAATAACTATTTTCAACTTTTATTGATAATATTTTGTTGATAAAAATTATATTTTTGAAAATTATTCGTTGAATCATAATAAGCTATCTTTTATTACTGAGATAAACGTCATTAAAGTTACAATGTGGAAAATCGTATTATTAATTATATCAAGTATAACTTGTGTGACATTCATTTTGCTATTTTCATATGTTCAAGGAAAAAAGTTATTCCATTTGTTTATATGGTAAAAATGACTGCTTTTTGTAAAATCAATTTGCAACAAAAAAATTTTTTTTGTGTACATCTAATGAAATATTTTGAAAATATAACTCTTTCCCTTTAATATCACACTGACAAAACCGAATATTTCTTTGAAATGTGCGTAGAGTGCTGTTGCAAAAAAACAGTCTTCCGGATAAACAAATTTAATTTTGCAAAAACTATCAAAAGAATCGGTTTCAAATATTTAACACTTATTCGGTACCACAAGAGCTACCTATTTACGAGGAATTAAGTTTTCAAATACATTTTTACAATAGTTATTGTTAATTGAATATTTAGCTATTTGAATTGTTAATTAGCAATTATCTAAGCAACAAATTGACATTTGCAAAATCGATTTCGGTCAATTTGTCGGTTTTTGTATTACCTGCAAGATGATTGCAATAAATTGCTGTTAGAACTATTTATTTAAATCCGGTAAGTAAAAATGTGTTAAAATTTCACTTTTTTCACTTTTAATTGTTTATTACTTGAAAACGCCGGCTAACCAGGAGTGGCAAAAGTATAGGTATTATTGCTATTGGTTAATACTTCGCGAAAAACGTATTGGTTTGCTGGATGAGTCAGTGTCCCGAACAAATGCTTATTTCCCTGGACTAAAAACGCAGTGCCCGTTCCCAGACTGCTCCTGCTTCTTGAACTTGTCCAGAGTGCTCCGACATCTCAGTTGAGCACAGATTTGAGCGCGCTCATTTACATCCCTGCTAATTAGATCTCTTCCTAGTATTGATGAAACGATCTGTATTCTTGTACTACAGATTCACAACTTTTCTCTTGTAGTTTAAATTATACTTACATATTCCCACTTCATATTCACTCTCCTGTGTAAGTCTTGAGTCTCGTTTTTGTTTCCTGCCAAGGTGGGTGAATTCTAAGGTTTTGTAGGGTTGCAGCCGATATTGTTGATACTGCGGGTCCTGTGTCTAGTAGCATGTGAAATGGCTTTTCCATTTATGCTTAAAGTAATGTTGTAATATTTTTGGTTAGGATAACATTGTCGTCCGAATCGTTGCTATCAGTGAATTCTAGGTCTCTCTCAATCCGTTTACATTTGGTGCATTTCAAATTTTTCTCAGTACGTCTATCAGTCTTGTGGTCTGTTTTTCCTCAACGGAAGCATTTCCCTTTTACTCTGTACGGTTCTTTAATGTCATGTTCCCTTAGCCCTCTAGTAAATTGTGAACGCAGATGTGTGTCAATTGTGGCTTTTTTGCAATGTTCACAAATTAACCCACAGTTGGTTGACAGCTGCCTCAATTCTGCTCGAAATTTAGAGATACTTTCTCCTTCGTGCTGTGTACGTAAAGAAAATTTATGTTAATCTGCAACTAGGAAGTTGGAACAGTCTAGGAACCGGACAGAAATGTTCTTTTAATATTAAATCTTTAAATTTCTTGGTCCTCGGTAAGTCGGGTGCTGTTAGGCAAGGTAAAATTTGAAGAATTTTTGGACTCATGCAATTTAGCAATTATTGACACGTCTTTTCATCCTTCTCGCCTTTTAAATTTAGCAGTTCGAAGTAATTGTCTATCCGCTGTAAGTAGTTGTGTATTCCCTTTGCATCATTTTTGATTGCTTGATCTATGGAGTATGCATTTTGATTCCGTTGCCCTTGCATTTATCAAATTTGCTGTTGCAACTTTGTAAGCACTTGCGATATCACTATTAATGCATTCTCCATCGTTTCGAACACGTATTACCCTTATTTAATTACGGGGAATATTTCTAAACGCACCAGATACAAACGAGCACCACTCAACATTACCGGGTACATTGCCAGCTTACTGTTCGGTGTACTGGACTCCGAATACGCAGACCACATGACCCAAATAATAAACAATTTGGAAGACAATGACCAGCAGTTAGTGGCCCTGCTAAAAAATTAAACTTCCATAGTTGATTCCACAATTAATATAATCAAGAGGTCCCAACAGTCAACAGACACACAATAGAGCCTAATAGAGACTCACATCAACAAGACCATCGTGGAAATCAAAGTCATCAAACGAGAGTTAAGACAACAGCGGTACACCGAAGTGTTCTATACATTGTGTATTCATTTCGTTCATCAATTCTCAGAGTACCAAGGAATCCAAGCAACTATGCTCGATGTGATAATAGACATCCCCCATAGGAAAATCAACCCTCAGTTACTATCACCCAGACAACTCTAGCATCAAATGGGACTCATCTAGGAAAATTTGGCACCAACGTTGCGTTTACTAGCCAGCCAAACCAATATGCTACAAGTGTACCAACTGATGGCAGTAGAGGATAGTATTGTACCACAACAAATCATTTTTAGAATGAAACTTCCACTCTTCTCGTACGAGCCCTTCGAAATGCTTCGATTCGGACCTATACCAGTGCAAGTCAATGACTATATGTGTGATATGTATAATACTATCCAGTTCCAGAAGAAGAACTCAGTCTATGCAACAGCATCGGATAGTCCAGCTACATGTGCCAGCAACATCATCATTTATATAGAAAGGGATCAAATATCAGCACCGCGACCACCAGTTCAATTGGCAACACGACATTCAACAGCCTTCACCCTGAATCCTAGTTTATAGGCTGAGCTGCAAGCTCAACGGGGAGGATGTTTAGTTCCGGAACAAGTTTTATTAATTTTTTTATCAAAATCTTGTGACTAATTTTTCTGTTTTTAAACTTATATCGTTTGGCTGCAACATTGTGATCAAAATTGTTCACAATCCTCAACATAGAGTTCCATCGCATAAACGGTCGCGTTAGTTTAATTGCCATAAGCACTTTCTCATGACGAACTCAATGTGTGTCATATTTCATTGCGCTGCCACCATGCAGCGCTCATAAGCTTTGATGCCACAGGAATTTTTTATCATCCCGCGGCCCTCAAGTTCATCTAAGAGGGGAACGTGCGATCGAACTTTATGCTGATGCGATTGATTTTTCCTCCATGCTAGGAGTTGTATATAGAACCCAAATATTAGCTGTTAAGTAGAGATTTGGATTAAAAAAATGTCACTTGCCATCCACAAGTCGTGAAGTTTGGATCGAAACCTAGTTTGAACCTTTTTTCCATCCAGTTAGAAATCCCAGAGCATCAAAGAGCCCAGAACATCTAACAGCTCAGGACATCCACCAGTGATAGAGCCCAAAACCCCCAGAGACCAAACACCGGGTCAGCCATCAAGTGACCGGCGGCGCCTAGCTAGAGCCACCAGGAATCAGAGCCCGGAGCAGCCACCAGGGCCCACAGTTTGTTGATTTGTTTTTAGGAGTAAGATTGTGCATCCTTTAGTGTTTTTTGCAGTGAGTTATTCCCATTCAACCGTGAACAGGTACAAGCACCCGTACACCCTCAGCACTTGTGTGGTCCTGGTACCCAAATCGAAAATCTGCGATGAAAAATTCGGCATAGAACAGAGGCGGGCAATGAACTAACTGCTCGCGGTATAAGCAATATGTTTATCCTTTCTCTACCTGGACATGTTGCACCTCCTTGAAAATACTATAAGATGGGAAATTTAAGCCAAATATAAAATTGGTGTACATGAATTTTGGATAAAATGGAGAGAAACATGAATTAGGAAATTTTAGAGCATTTCTTCACTTTCGCATGGCACTGTGTCGGTACCTGCAGTAGTAGAAGCAGATCAACATTAGTGGTAATGTTAGTGGCACATTGAGATAGTAGTTGTTTGATGTCACTGCGTTGAGTAGAACAAAATATAAAACTAAAATAATAATGTGCATCGAATTTCTGAATCACCCTGCACTTCAGAAATGGTGGATATTGCAACCACGCCATAAAATTTTTGTTTGGCCACGTGAGGTCTATCACCTTTTTAATTTCTGCATGCGTTATATGAAAGACCCTGTATAAATGTAAACGTCACATACATTTTAATACCCATACAACACAAGGGCTCAGTTCGCACATGCAAAACATAAAACACAAACACATGAATAGACTCTGTTTTAACATAACACAAATTTTACGAATTAAATTTTGTTTAAATAACCGAGCCAACAAACAAAACAATTCAACCTGATTGAAATTTAATTTTTTTGTCCAAACAATAGAATAATTTATAAGTAAGTATTAGACCCCAAACATGCCTTTTGCTACCCGCTACGAAATCAAGCCATTTTGAAGTGTGAATAATGCAATTATGGATACCTAAAAAACTTGTTAACGTATCTTTTTCAAAATGCTTTTCAGGAACAAAGGCACAACGCTGTTTTTTTTGGAATTGCCCTAAAACCTTATGGAAATGTTCCATTTATGGTCGGAACGAGTGAATTAGGAAAGTATAAGTTCCCGCAAACAATACTTTCCCAAAAATTAGCTTGTTTTCGCTTGTTTTAACACCAAAAATTGAAAATTTTGTAAAAGGAAAATATTCTGTCAGAAGATATTTTTTAAGAAAAGCAAATTTTTCTTACCAATTATTTTGCGCCGATGTTTTAAAAATTATTTACCATGTACATGAGCGCAAATTTCGATTGTACAAAGCACGGACGATGCGAATAGCCACTCTGAATTATTTTATATCTCGAAAACGAGACGAGATTGACTTTGATTTTTGGGAAAGTATTGTTTGCGGGAACTTATACTTTCCTAATTCACTCGTTCCGACCATAAATGGAACATTTCCATAAGGTTTTAGGGCAATTCCAAAAAAACAAGCGTTGTACCTTTAAGCCTGCTTTTCATATAAAGTATTTATAAAGTGCTACTATCTTAATTTTTATTTAATGTTTCGAAAACTGTTCACCTAAGAGTAAAGGTATCTTAAGAACCTTGATTGCATTTTTAGAGACCTGTTCAACAATACCCCATACTAGGGGTGCGCGAAAAAAATTTTCATTCCTCAGTTCAATGTATGGGACGCTACCCGTATTGTTTTTTATGTGTAAACATCTTAGCTCTCGGACTTCCAGCGCAAGATTTGCAAGCTTTCCTGCGTAAGTTTTGCAAGTTTTCCAGTGTAAAGGCAGGCCCCCATAGAATCCGGTAACGACAAACGAAGCTTCGCGAGCTTGAGAGCTTAAAGCATTTTGAATCCGGCTCTCTCTCACGCCGGATTGCCGCAACGAAATAAATCTCTCTCTCTAAAATTGAGAGGAACATTCCATATTTCGTTGCGGCAATCCGGCGTGAGAGAGAGAGCCGGACTCAAAATGCTTTAAGCTCTCAAGCTCGCGACGCTTCGTTTGTCGTTGCCGGATTCTATGGGGGCCTGCCTTAAGGGCTAACCCCATAGAACGCGTCGGCGCGTCGCTTTGCCGCGGAGCTTTCACCTTTTTAGCGCGGCAAGAGAGAGCCGAACCCATAGAATCCGTCGGCTTCAGGCGTCGCTTTCGCTATCGCTCAGCTGTTTATGACAATTCGAGACCAACCGCCAACTGGCGCAGTATGCTCCGAAGGTGAATTAACAAGAAATCTAGTAGCAATTCGTCAAGAAACTAGACTAATGAATTCGGGAAAAACTCGGCACCCTCCAGGAAATCCAAACGATGAAACAGGAAACCGAATAATTACAAAATCACCAAAACAGTTCACAGATATCAAATTCAAAGCTTACTTGTCAAATAAACCGCTGATTCAACGAATCCCAACTGGCCAATCGCAACTTGTCAGAGCTCTCTCAGCAAAGCTCTTATACGGCGCGTCGCTTTTGCCGAATTATTGCAGGTTCCTCTAAAATTGTCTCTCGCGACGCGCTGCCGCGGCGCCTGCTATGGGTTAGCTCCCATATGGATGCATGTATTCAATAGTTGTGCGACGACGCCTGAAGCGACGCCTGATGCCGACGGACTCTATGGGTTTAGGCCTTTAAGTCTGGTAACGCAAAATAGCATGGAATTTCTTTCTTGACGTGTCTCACTTCAATCTATGTGATTCAGTGAGAGAGAGATTGTAAGTTTAGCTAAAGAATATCTATTAACAATTAGGGACACTCTAATACACCTGAAAATGCCTAACTAGTATGCGAAGTCTGGAAAACACACCCCGAAAATTTCCCATTAATTAATAAAACAGAAAGCAACGAGTACCATCCTATTCCCGTAAGCAATTAAGAGAGAGAATCATAGCCGGCAACAATTTCTCACGTACAGCATGTACAGTGTGAGATATAAAATGCAGCGTTTTTTGACTATGGAGTTTTAAAGCAGATTTCTAATTCTCTCTATTACCATGCCATCTGAGTGCTGCCTCTCCTCGTGATCATAAAGTATTGGAACAAGGCGAATGAAGAACGGAGGGACGCAGGTCGGGCACGCGGTTACTCTCATTTTTTCACTGTGCATTTTCAGGCGATTAGTACCGATTCTCAGAAATAGTGCGCGCTAGAGAGCCAGTGTAGGCCTGTAGGGTAGTGTTATTTTGTTGCGAGATTTGCATTGACTTGAAAAGTTTGGAACATTTTAAAATGCAATTAGGTCAATAGCTATTCTTTCCTTTTAAAAATGATGCGTACACATCATATAAGGCGTTTGGTGTGTGGCTTTGCAAGGGACAATTATCAGGAAATAAGCTTTGTGCCTTGCTGAAAAATAGAAAAGGCTCAAAATAAAATCATGCACCTTGTAGAAGTGTTTCAATTTTCTTAGCACCTCCCCTAAAATGTTTGTCTTGCTCTCACATATTACTTGTTTATAACGATCTATTTCCAACAAAATGAAACGTCTGGTCCGGTTAACGGTACCCAAGGTCACTAAAAGAGAAGGGAAAACGTCACGAATATTCTAATATCTTATAGCGCTGTGTCCCTGGCTATATTTAATCTATCCAAAATGGCACGGAAACTGTTGTTGATCACGTTTAAAATCATCCAAACAAGGCATCGTAGCACCATCTTAGCTTTCGGTAGGGGAGGGCTCAGTAGGAAATTTGAAAATTAAGAATGGTGGATTGCTATGAAAACGGGTCCATTCAGGTTTCCGGGGTCGCTGATTTCGAATATAGTATCGAAATATAGTAGAAATTTAAGATGGCCGAACCAATAATAATAGTAATACCACTTTATTAAGTTGTACAATTGAGCACGAAGCTCTGGTGTGTACAACATCAATGATATCTACAGTTCAGGGCAAAAATTCCTAACTTCGAAGGATTCCTCCATAATTTGGTATTTTTTTGCCTGCGCGGTCGCTGACCTCGAATCAATGTACTATCGAAATGGAAATTGAAAATGGTGGATCTAATATGGCAGCCGATAATTCCTATCTTCGAAGGTTTGCTCTAAAATACAGTCCTTTTAAGTTTTCGTAGTCGCTGATCTTGAATCTACTATCGAAATAGAAATTGAAGATGGCGAATCCAATATTGCGCCTGAAATTTCCTAACTTCGAAGGATTGCGCTAAAATTTGGTCCTTTTATGTTTTCGGGGTCGCTGATTTCAGATCTACTATCGAAATGGAAATCACAGATGACGGACCTAATATGGCGCCTGAGAATTCCCAAGTTCGAGGGACTGCTATGATATTCGCTCACTCTATGTTTTCGGGGTCGCTGATCTGGTGCCTAAAAATTCCCAACTTCAAATAATTACTATAAAATTCGGTATTTTTTTTTTGTGGTCGCTGATCTCGAATCTACTATCGAAATAGAAGTTCAAGATGGCTGCTACAAAATGGCGACCGAAAAATCCCAAATTCGAAGTATTGTTATGAAATCGGGTCCTTACACATTTTCGGAGTCCCTGATCTCTTATAATTTTTCTTCATTATTCTTCCATACACTCCGGTATGAGCTAAAGAGCTTGGTTAGTGTACCTACGACACAATACCTATGATACTAATGGGCGAGTTCAATATCAACTTCGTTGCAGATGCGGCTGCACAGCTTATTTCATATTTATACATCAAACGTAATCTACGAATGGATACGAATCGAAGCATTTGAACAACAAATTCGAAAACTATCATCGACGCTGTATTTGAAGACACTACAATCAGAATTGCATACATCTTATCATAAGCCTATCATTTCATGTGTAAAAGAAAGTGAAAAACAATAAATTTGGAAGTTTGATTCCTCATACTTCTTATAATAACATTATAAAACTAATTTTAATCAAAAGCATGGACCATATTTTCGAACCTGAATTTATATGAGCTTAGAATAGAAATCAATTCTCGTACCGTGGTACTCACACCTTTTTTGTTACTATAAGTTATAAGCATTTTGTAAAATACATATATTCACTGTTCCACCAAGTCTCACTGATAATTAACAGAGTTCCCCCGAGCAGCGTTAAAATCTGTTAGATTACTAGAAATAAAGATGTAAAGCTAGAATTGCTCCGCAACAAGGGGATTATTTTAAAGGGAACAAAATAAAATTTGATGTTAAAATCATAACATGCGTTTTATTGACACAATTTTTTTTTTGAATTCAATTCAACTTCAATTAAATTTATTTCAAATTTTTCTCTTATGTATATACAATAGAAGTATAAGTTTTAGTGCTAGAATTTTAAATTCATTCAACTATAAAAGCAAAATTCGTTTGGCATTACCAGATAATATTCTTAATTATTATAATATTGTTATTTGGGAGAAAGCAATTTTTGAGAAACCCAGTGAAAAAGATTAAAAACTACACTTAAAAGCTATCTACGGACAATTTGTTTATCCTGCGTCAAACCTGTGGTGTCAGCAACTACTTAATTGCCTAATTAGTGGATTTTCAGAACATATACATCTTTCAAAAAATTCATGCGTTAAGCGTTCTAACTTTTCATTTATAAGCTCTATGTTAGCTCTAACGTGTAATTCAGAAGTGGAGAAGTGCCAAGGCAAATTCAGAATCATTTTCAAGATTTTATTCTGCACAACTTGAATTTTCTTTATATGTGTTTTAGCACATCGATACCACACCGGTGCTGCATAGAGCAAAAGGGCTTGAAATATAACCTTATAAATGATGATTTTATTTTCTTGGTTCAGGGTTGACCTTCGGTTTATGAAAGGGTACAAAGTTTTTATTAATACATTTGTTTTATTAATAACTAACGATATGTGTGCATTGAACGTAAGAGTTTTGTCGAAGGTAATGCCTAGATACTTAATGTTGTCCGCCCATAGAATAGGCGAGCCGTTTTATTGATACAAGCCGGGAACTTTTTGGATAGAGTAGTATGTATGTATGTTCCATATAGCACAAGTGAGTGTGCGCATTAAACGCTCTGGAACGACGATAAAAACACAGAAACCCATATGACATGCCATCATAATATAACGCAAAGGTTTCACAAAACCTACCAGTTTGAAATTCACCCGCTATTCGAAGGACGTGAAAATACTCACTCTTTGAGTGCTGCCACAACCGAATACCATATATGAAGTCGATGTTAAAAATCGTGACGAATTCGATGAATTTAGTAATAATCACATGAACTTATTTCTATAAGTTTTTTTTAATTTTTGAATTTTCTATAAGACAAATGAGTAAATAGGAGCCAGCCTATGGGATAAAAAGGAGGCAATATGATGTGGAGACTTTTTCGGCCATTTGTACCAACAACTCAACTTGAAGAAGAAGTTTCTTTGTTCTTCACCTAAGCATATTATTCCTATACGTTATCCTATTATTATCTAAATAATGCCTTTGAATAAGTTTTTCAATCTTATTTTAATATACATACATGTTAGTATTTTTTTGGCTTGATCATTATTTTTTTATGTAATTTAATCTTGTTTTCGTTGCAGGGTCGGGCAGCACTTGGTGGAATGAAGTGACTTGTACCGGCTTATTTTCTTTAGGTCTGGGAATATTCCTGCTCATTCTAAATTGTCTTATAAGTCGTAAAGAAGAAGAAGATTTGGAAGATTACGTACAAAGACAATTAACCCGTTCTCGATCTGGTCATAGACTAGAACGGGATGTTGAAACGGGTGTTTTGACCACACGACATACACGTAAAGCACTGGCAATGCAAACCCATGGCAGCTCAGAAAATGTTTCTCACTCAAATTTAACACCAGTTACTAGTGAGATGGTTACACCTACTACACCAGTTGGTAACTGTAAAGTTTATCCCCAAAAGCATACCATAAAGTCGAAAAATTTTGAATAAAATTGTTGAGACATTGTTTCCTTTTCAACCCTAACAGGTCTAGTAAATTCCGGAGAGATCCTACTAGAGAAAATCCTGGAAGAAGATAGCAGCTACTGTGAGGATCGAAATGCCGGGATATCACCAATGGGAAATGACAAAAAACTACTTCTAGGAAATGGTCACTTGGGTGGATCTATGGACATCACCAGGATATAATTTCATGTATTGTACTCTGCGCCGTTATGTTTTCAACTCTAGTTTAAAATGCTTGTGTAAGATATTTGAACTGCATATTTTCAAAACGAAATGTCGCAATTACGAGCTGGAAGAGCCAACTTGTATATAGCACAAGAATAACAACGGCTTGATTGGATTTTACCAGCATTTGATAAATTTAGGTACATGTTAATAAATTTACATTCTTCTTTAGTGTTTATTACATTTTCAACATTTATTCTCTTCGGATGCACTACAAGCTGAATTGATATAGAAAAATGAAGAATTTTAATCCGGGAGGTAATATCGCCAATAATACCGACTATAGAGTTCGAACGTTCCATCACATAAGGTATTAAAGAAAATGAAATTAAAAAAAGGAAAAATGTTTTCTCTTCGGAAATGAAATTAATTGTGATCTTAAATTATTACAAGTCGAACCTACGTTTTCTATGAAATATGTATAATTTTTCTTGTGCCAACTTCATTACATATTTATGCTGTTTTCATGTCACGGTAAACATTTTCCAACCCATAACACACACATCTCCAAAATCAATTCCAAGACTTTCGACTATATACGAGTATATCTATTTCAACGAGTTTTTATCCATTTATAACTGCAACCGAAATAATCCGCGTAACTCATAGGACATTTTGTTGTCGATGTCAATGTTCCAAATGAAATACTTATTGCAACTTACAAATTCCTATTTAAAAATTAACAATGCTTGCAAAAATCAATTTAATCAGTATTATTCCAATATGTTGTCATTTAAAAATACACTATTTCTGGAATTCAATTCATATGCAAATAAACTAAAATACAAACACAAAAATACTCTCGGCTTATATGACTTTCGCTGCAGTTTTATTTTTACATATGTACTTGCATCTTCGAAAAATTAAACCACGAATTCAAGAAGGACATACAACCATTCATATTTCGCCATTAAGAGGACGGATGTTACGTTTAATATGAATTGCAAGAGGGATATCAAGTACACCTTGTATACTCAGTTAGCAGCATGCTAGTTAGATTTGTTAAAATTTTATTTTATTTTATTGAATGCTGGAATAATACGTTTTTAAATGATAACGTATCGAAATTATATTGCTAAAATTTTATCCCATGATCTCAAAACGTTGATCAAATAATGGGTAATGAATATTTCGTCGAAATTGTATAAAAATTGGTTAAAATCGAAATAGAAAGTGTTGAATTGGGCGAATGCGAATGTTTTTTTAATGTGGCAGTAATGCAATGTATACCGTGAAATAGAAACAGTTTATTAAGCTTCACAATGATGGGCAATTTAGAAAAAAGGTTTCAAGTAGGATATCTATTTTTTTATTGTCTTTCGTAATTTTAAGCAATAATTTAAACTACAAGTTTTTATGCAATGCCTTTTCTTTTAAACATTGCTATTATTTGTACTTTTTTTAATTCTTATGTGCTGGAGTATTTTCGGTATTTTGCAATGGAAATAATTCTGGTAAATGCATCTTCGTCGACACAAAAAATAATCACATTCATAAAAAATGCTGACCACTGAAATTTACAAATATATTATACGTAATCCTGTTATTTCAAGTTAATTCCTGTCATTTAGACTTACATTTCGTATAAAGTTTGTATAGAATTTTTTGGAACTCCCGTCGGATATATATTTTATAAAACACATCAAAATGTATGTAATGTTGTAATGGAGTAAAACTTTTTTCGGAATCTAAATGAAATTAACTAAAGCTCTCATTGAAAGTTATATTGTCTTTTAACTAAATAACATAATCGGTTGACTATGCATATTAAAAACCTCATATATTCTTCAATTCTTAGTGAATTGAATTTTTGTTTCTCTAACTTAATTGTGTTGTTTGTTAGTAAGTCAAGTACTGAGGGGTTAATAATAAACTCATGATTAGTATTGTATATGTATACACATTTCGAACACAAAAGAAAAAAAAAGGCTTTAAGGCATCTGAACAACATTTGTGATGAATATATGGCCTTATTCTGGTTGCCACCTCACTTGCCATGTGACATGAACTTAGCGATACTCGCAGTATTCCCGTTATCACTCGAAGTCAGTGTACCTACCGTCCGAGAGTGACATTGTTAGTCGGCAATGTATTGTAGGTGATAAACATTATGGAGAACGATAAATCTTTAGTGGAAATGTTGTTTGCAAGTTTGAGGGCTTAAAGGCAGGCCCCCATAGAATCCTTCGCCGTCAAACGTCGCGTTCGCCGCCGCTGCGCAACTATTGAATACATGCATTTATATGGGAGCTAACCCATAGCCGACGCAACGTCAGCGCGTTGCGAGAGAGAAATTTAGAGGAGCCTTCAATAATTTCGTCGTGGCATGGCAGTCCGTCGTGAGAGAGCTTGGACAAGTTGGGATTGCCCAGTTGGGATTCGTTGAATCAGCTGTTTATTTGACAAATAAAGGTATGAATTTGATATCTGTGAATTGTTTTGGTGATTTTGTAATTATTCGGTTTCCTGTTTCTTCGTTTGGATTTCCTGGAGGGTGCCGAGTTTTTCCCGAATTCATTAGTCTAGTTTCTTGACGAATTGGTACTAGATTTACCTTGTTAATTCACCTTCGAAGCTACTGCGCCAGTTGACGGTTGGTCTCGAATTGTCATAAACAGCTGAGCGGGACCGGATGCGTCGAAGGATTCTATGGGTTCGGGTCGCTCTTGACGTGCTAAAAAAGCATTAAGCTCTCAAAGCTCTGCGTCAAAGGCGAAGGGCAACGGATTCTATGGGGGCCTGCCTTTAGTCGCCATAATGTGCGAAAATCCCGAAACTGCCCGTGGGCTGGATGTAGATGTAGATTTTCGTGAGGTGAGCAAGACTGTTCAGCACTTAGGCCATGGGGTTCATTGTATGTGCATACATATACATATATGTTGTACCTCGGAAAGAGCCACTAGATTTAATCTCCTTGCCCATCCTGAATCGTCAGTCGTTATTTTATCGAACTCTAATTTGTTATTAGGATCGTTAGTTTGTGAAGCTCCGTGTTTGCTACTTTACAGAGTGTTTCAGTTAACGGGGACTAACATGATAGAGGTGATTAGTAGATAAGCTATGGGGGATTCGAGTGCAAAATCCCATAAGGAATGTACAGGAGGTAAACATTCTCATTTTGGCCCCTAAAGCTCTTCGTTTACGGCTGGAACAGGAATATGAAAAGAGAAATGACGATAGACACATCCAGAGAGCAGCGAATATGTCGGGCGATGCACATTTGCCCGCATATGCCGTGTTGGGGTGTATCCAATTGTGAAATTATTTTATATTTTCCTTAGTAGTTGAACATGACTAATCTTGTTAAGGAAGATAAAAGGTGCATCAATAACCTAGGCAGTGTGAGCAGTTTTCTCAGCTTATAAAAACCAAATTCGGGAGATAGGATCTGCTTGGTAAAACATGACAGAAAGAAAGCGTTTTAGGCCTGCTGCTCAAGTAATTAAGTATAATACTTTTGGGTTTCTCCCCCTGGGTATATTGTTCAGATGTTTTAGCGGATTGGTCAATAATTGGACTTCAAATGAAGGCAGGCACCCATAAAATCCATCAACGCAAACGCAGAACCGCAAGCTTGAGAGCTTAAAGCATTTTGAGTCCGACTCTCTCTCTCACGGCGGATTGGCGCAACGAAATATAGAAGGTTCCTCTAAATTTTAGAGAGAGAGATTTATTTCGTTGCGTCAATCTGCCGTGAGAGAGTGAGCCGGACTCAAAATGCTTTAAGCTCTCAAGCTCGCGATGCTGCGTTTGTCCTCGACGGAATCTATGGGGGCCAGCCTTAAGGCTGACGGGAAACAACTGCAAGGCATGCGGAAAGGGATAGAAAGTACTTGTTATATTTATATGTGTGTGGGACTTTGCATACAGGATCAACCGTAACGGAACGAGGCAAATTTATGCTGCTGCCAAGGTTCGGATGCAACAGAGAATCTACAATACAAGTAAATTTCTGGAGCCAATATTGAGCCAACACAATCGAGATGGAGATTTTATAATAAGGAGGTAGAGATATAAAACGACAGCTTATGCCTTTTTTAAAAGATGATTTTGATTTTTAATTTACAATACATCTTTAGAAATTATTCAAGAATTGTGCTTTGGTGAGAATCCAAGCTATTTCATGTTGTATTCCGCGTTGCAATGGGATAGTAGTTTCCTCGCCATATCAAACGACTCGCTGAATTTCCTCCACATAATGCTCTTTAAAATTCGGTTCGTTTCACTATTGACGCTTTTGGTGTGGTATAAGTTGGGTACGTAGTGCTTAATTTCGTGCTTAGAGATCATCTGTTTAAAGTAAGTGTTGTAAGATTCCTTTTCCATTATCAGTGTACAAGTTTTGGATAGCCGCCCTCTTTGAATATGGATACCATTGCGTGAGTCAGTTCTGTACCGGTGTTTGTCTTAATTGATATTTATTCTGTTATGTTAACTTCCAGCAGCTCCACAATGATTGTCGACTGATATGAGTTTATTTGTGTGACTGTTATTTCCGGTTTGTTGCGATGCTATTGGGATCATCCCAATAGACACACTCAATGTTTTCTTATACCCCCTCCACTCTTATGCGGCATCGGAGAGTGGACCAACTTTTTTCTTATGTTTTGATATTTATAGCTGTTTGTTCCTTTTACTTGTTTATTTTCATTAAAATGTTTGTGTGCACATGTATCGTTTAAAATTGATTGATAATTGGACAAGTCTTCTTTATTGTAACCCGTAAGACGTTTCATAAAAATCAGTCCAGATAAACCTTTGGTTATCTTGTACGGTATGTCGCTAATAACAAAATTTTGACCATCAACTTTTAATGCTGAATTGCCAATCCTTCATCCGTCACCACCGAGTGTATTATATTCCATAAGTTTTATCAATTTTCGCCTTTTTTGTTGTTGTAGAAGTTAGAACCTAACTTATTTTCTTCCTTAGGCTCCAGATTTACCAATGACGCCAACTCTTTTAGTGTGCTGTAATCGGCTTGAATGTATTCTCAAACTGAATCTTTGTTTGGATTCATTTGTATAGCATTACTCGTCTTTATCCGTTCACGTGAACTCAATAGTCAAGGTGATCTTGTAAAGGAAAGCCATCTCACTCTGGTATTTGGAGTTAAAGGTCATATTTTATTTATTATTTGTCTATGTATTGCAAGAGACACAGATAATAAAAAGTCATAAAAAGAAAAACAAAAATAGTTCATTATTAATTTTTATACTTATTTTGGTACAACCTTCCTATTTTTTATTTTAGTAAAAACTAATAAATAATTTTGAAATTTGACGTGTATGATTTTTTTATTATTATTTTGAAACTTTCTAATAAAAACACTTTTCATTTCCGCTTGACGCTACTGAAAAACAAAAGAGATTAATAAGAGCAATCGACTCCTGCGAAAATGAAAATTTTGTTTTGTAGCTAATGTTAAAGTTAATTCTAAATATTTTATTGGCACGGTGAAATAGCTAGTAACAACTTAAGTTGTTATTAACGACCTTGTTGAGGATATCATGAGTCTTAGCAATGCATGGAACATTCAACTACTAATAACATTATAAAGCGGATTGATCGTAAGGGCTCCGGCGCCGACTACGTTTACTTTCCAAATGGCATCGTCATTCAGGGATGCCCGCCGCCTGCACATGACTCCGAAGTTGGTTTGTGCTTTCTTAAGGCTGCTGATGGTACGCACAGTCAACTGTAGGTTTTGTCTTGAAAGGAAGAAGGAAATCCGAATATTTGGAGATCTTATCCCGAATAAACTTAGTGAACATTACGGTGTTACAATTATTAAAATAACTAATGAGCCTTGACAGAATAACAAAAAAATAAATTGAGCCACAAGAAAAGCCATGACAGAATAACATTTGGGACTTAGTAATATAGTAAAGTAATGAATATTTTTTCATTATTTTGCTTAAATTGGACTTAAAGAATAAAATATTCACGAAAATAATAAATGGATCTATTTTCATTAAGTCCGCTTAAAGATCAAAATATTCCTGGACTGACTCTAAAATTCGGCTTATTGAGGTATTACTAAACTTTTAAAGGACGTATTTGTCCAATATTTTACTATATTACCTCAGTTAAACAAAATATTAAAAATCACTGCACCATTTGAGAAACGAAAAAAGTTTTAATAATCACATACACTTAATAAAAAAATCCAGTAAAACCAAAATTAGGCATTCAGCTCTAATTAAATGATGTTTAACTACTTTTCAAGCTTAATACGAAAATAGCAGTTATTCGATTTCAAAGAAGTTATAAAATGTATGAGCATCGTTGATTTATTTATAGTTTTTTAAGAAATGTTAGCAGATGAAGGTTGGTTTGATTAGATAGGTATTACTAAATTTTACATTTTGAAAATAATAATAAGATGTGGAATACATTTCCTTAAATGCATGCAATCTCCATCGTGATTTTTTAAACCTGTAAAATCCTCGAAAGGTATTTTACAAAATACAATAATCATGCACTCACTTTTTCTATAAAATTTATACAATATTTGGACTGCACGTTTCCACTTTTTTTTTATTTTTGTACAATATATATATACGAATATACACATGCATTAAACAATTTTACATAAATCGAAAATTATGTAATGGTAAAACATATAGGTGCTTCTATAATAAAAACACACTTTCAAGTTTTCATGCTTTATAACAAATTAAGGAAAATCAAACAAAGAGTATTTATCAAATGTATTATAATTAAAAACTTTCACTAGATTTTGTATATCAATAAGTTTTATAAAACTATTCTTAGCGTAAGATAACTCTAATTTCGTAAAAACTCAGTCGACCAAATTTATTTTATTAAAAACATTGTACATATTGCTTAATATAATTAAACTATGTAAAACTTACAAATACATTCAGGTGCTTTTCAATTTTTACCTAAAAATATTTATTCAAATTAATCCTTTGTCCCACCGTTAAGACATCGATTAAGGTTTTTTTTTATTTTAGTAGTCAAGCAACTTTTATAGCGCAAGAAAAAATGCATCAGCAGGGTTTGAATTTAGGGTAGACAAACGTATTTTATCCATTTACCATGTTTTATGTCGGTGTACCCTTTAACTAAATTATGGGGGGTACCCACTTTTATTAATTTAATGAATTTGTCCTCAATTTTACGAATTTAAAATGTTTTCTGTGTAGTTACTTTAACTCCTCATATAAATATTCGTTGGTCCTACAATAATTTCGGATGATAATATACTTTTCCGGTATTAAAGCCACATTCGCCGAAGAATATTTCAAATTTAAATTACAGCGAATAAGCTCCCAGAACATATTTTTTTAACTTTAATCACTGCATTTTGGATAACTTTTTTATTGTTTTTCTATGATTGTAAACGAAAAAGACCACAACTCCCGAATTCGACCGACCTGGTCCCACTTTTTGCTCCTGAGGAATAGAATACATGACAGGGCTTCGGACAACGGGATGAAAACAGTTACGCCAGAGGGAAATTTCTGAGCTGCGGGGCCTCAATTTATAGGGTTCGTAACAAAATGGGCTTTCAGTTTCTTACCTCTAAAACTGGCAGTTTAGGCCGGTGTTGGCTGCATTTTTTTTGTATTTTGGCCTAGTTGGGGCAGTCCCTTTCATTTGATACCACAATCGTTAGAATCCGAGAAAAAAAAATGTTTTGTCCAAAAAAATGCAAAAAATTGTTCGAAAAATCTGCCCGGAAACACCTGTAGCCCCAGGAAATCGCATTTAAAGTGTCAAAACTGCAAAAATTGGGTCCTCGTTCACTAAAAAGAAAACATTCGCGGGAAAGCCCTTCAGTGAGCAGATAATTTTTTCACTTACCTACCACCTTGGTAGAAAACTGACTTAATTTTCTCCTCCAACCCTATTGATTCCATTGTAATGCAAAGCAATCACCTTCTTTCTACTCTTGACCTGCACCATCCTCCGCTCTTCCTCACTTTTTTCCTGGAATCACCAAACAATCCCACTAATTCTGAGCCCCTTTTCCGCTACAATTTCCGTACAACAGACTTCTCTAAGCTTAACACCTCCTTAGTAACTCCACCGTCCTCTCAAACTTTAGTGACTCCCAACTGGCTATAAACAACCGACTCGCTCTGAAATATTTAGTTGCCTATCCCATTGTGTACCTTTCGAACTTATAAAGAACCGCTCCTCATCTCCACCCTGGTATGATAAAGACCTCCGTGCCCTACGCAACAAGAGGAACAAATTGTGGTATACCTACCTCATTTCAAGGTCTGACTCTGACTACTCTTCATACCTAGTTGTCTTTTCCCTTTTTTCCCATCGTTGCGAATCCCTCTACAATGATTACCTCATTAGCATGCAGTCTAAACTAATCTCCGAGCCCAAACAATTCTACAATTTTATTAATATAAAAACAAAATCATATGGCTACCCCTCGGTCCTCAAACTCAGTGACTCGTCCTCTTCTAACCCTTCTGTCATCGCTAACCTTTTTGCAGATTTCTTCAGTCAATCCTTTAGCGACCACGACTACGCTCCCGATCTTACTTACTTTTCCTTTATGAGAAACTGCCCATAAACCTCCTTGTTTCCATTGCCATTGATCCAATTGCCAATAAAGTCAGTACTCTCGCTGATGACTTTGATCCCGGCCCTGATGGGATTCCCGCCATTATTTTAAAGGAATGTGCTACCCATTTCGTTAATCCACTAACCAATCTTTTCTTACTTTCTCTATCCGAGGGCACATTTCCCAACTTTTGGAAAGATTCCTATATCACCCCAATGCAATGTCTGCAGCCTTGAGAAAAAATCCACCATTCCTTCAAATAAATATATTTATGCACATTATGCACCTGGCTATTACACAAAAACGGGACTGAAGTAGTACAAAATAGTAATTACTTATTATTAGAATGTAGAAAACAACGATACGAAAATGGACGCAAGCACAAAAAATTAATATCTACTAACCTAAAACAGTCATGCATTGTAAGTGTTTTTGCTTTAAAAAAAAAATTGCAAAAATCCCTGATTCTGTTTCATGATTTTGATTAAAATCATTTTGTAGTTGTATAACTCGTTCCACCATCCGTTGGCCTGTCATCGCTATAATTGTCTGTACCTTCTTCCTTTGGTCGTGTCCATTTTATCATAGTCTCAGGTGAGCGATAGAGGAATAGAAGTTTGGCAAACAAATCTTCTTCCAACGCAAACTCCTTAGCTTCGCGTACCTTCAAGCATTTAAAAGCAGCATAGCGATTAAAAGAAAAATATTATAATATATATTTACCAAATATACGTCTAAACACAGTTGTAAAACTCTGTCAACATAAGGGAGATCAGAGAACATTATTCTGCTAGTCGAATCAAAAATAACTCCTCGAACAATTCGAGAGAAAACAAGGACTATACCAGTATACATTCCGATTATTCTGAAATTTCAATGGTAAGGACAAAAAATCACCCAGTCATAAAGAATTTACCCGCTCGCGCTAAATAAACCCAGAAAAGATCGTGGAAATTTCTTATCATTGAAAGTGTAAATCGTCATTGCCTTTCCACATTCTGCATGCGGCAAATCGGATAGAAGTTCTCTATGAATTGTATCATTGCAATTTTCGGTAACGTGCCACCACATGGTCTCACCGCCAACGGTTTTAGTGGAAAGTCTCAGCAAAAGCGACACATATTCTGAAAAAAAGAAGAAGAAAACATTTAGTGCATCGAAAACATGAATATGTTTTACCTACGTTGTTCATTTGGCATCAACTTGGAGATTATGTGTATCTTATTGGTGTTTTTGATCTATATAATAAGAAAGGTTTACGATATTAACAATTTCAGCATAAAATATTATGCGAGCTTATATGTACTAAAACCCTATGTAGAAAAAAACACTAACGCGATGGCTGTTTTCTTCGACCGCCACCCAGGGCCAGCACTACGATTTTCGGGCCCTAGGTAAGCGTTTCCAAGTTTTTCAACTCGCAACATTTGTTTGTTTGGGAAATAGTGAGAAAATGTTAATGCAAAAAATCAAATAAAGCCTTTTTGTGAGGCGCAGTAGTCAAATCTATATATGTATGTATATAAAATAGTTCCGTTACGGACTTACTGACAGACAACGCACAGTCTAAACCACTGAAGATAGAAACGTGAAATTATGAAGATATTGTTCCTTTTCGAAAAACAACCCACAAGGGTTTAAAAGGGGGTATAAATGTTTGTATGGGGGAAAATAGTTTTTTGATCTGATTTACTTGAAACTTCGCACAAACACTTCCATAAACATAAAACACACATAAACATAAATAATTGGGCTTTTTCTGGCAAACTATAAGTAATGCACGCAATATCTTGAGTAGCTTAAGACTTTAGATAAATTACCCCAGTACTATTTTCACGCAGTGTCTTAACCGCTGCCCGCGGGAGGGGGGTAAACTCTGTACATGCGAATTGACAAAAGAAAGCACGGGTAATGAACGGGTTTCCGTTTTAATGAATACATATACATATAGGAGTGTTTGGTGTCGCTTGTCGGTAAATCTGTCATGGATAATTGGAAATTCAAGATAGCGGATCCTATATGGCGACTGAAAATTCTCAACTTGAACGGATTTCCGTGTAATTGAATGTATAGGGGTTTTTCGGGGCACTGATTTAAAATCTGCTATCGACATTTTGAACTTCAATAGTTCTTAACGTACATGAATGTTTTTGAAATAACTGCCTTTTACCCGTGACTTCGTCAGCGTAGATTTTGGATATAAACACTGTTAGATTTTAAACGAAGAAGGTTAAGTTGGTCTGTTTATTAATTAATTTTCTGATTTTTCCAAATAATATATATATATATATATATATATTCATATAGGCATGTCTATACATACATCCGGAACAAGAGTTCATTGAAAGAATCGGCGGATCCAAACAAAATTTGAGGGTGATCGATTTTCGGAAATTTGTTGGTCTCGCATGAATTATTATAATAAACAAACCTGTCTAAACACAAATGTCTGTTCCTGAAGAAAAGTCCATTGTGATCACAATGAGAAATGAATTTATCATGAGAGATATCGAATTATTTTATTTCGCTCCGAACAAGGAAGGGGTTTGCATAAAAATAGACGATGTTCTTCATCACCAACCGACGACTTATTCACGACTATTTATTAAGGAATTAGCGAGATAGACAATTATTTTGACTATTTTTGTTAACTTTACTGAATAACTATGCTTATAAAATAAGCTAACTGCAATGTAGTATGGAACTTTTTTGGATATTTTGCGAAAATATGGTTTAATTTTATGTTTCTTGTCTGTTTATATAGTCGCCACTTAAACAGCCCTATTTGGAATCGGGGGGATTTCTCTAAGTTCCTCTCCACTCCTGGATCCGCCACTGTAGCTAAGTCCGCAATTTAAGACATAAATTCGATGCAAGATCGCCTTGTATTATACAGGGTAGCCGGAAAAGTTACATGCATAGGTAAAATGTAGGTGCCTCATATTGAGGGTTATCCGAATCACCCCCATGTATGTTCCGCGATTTTGCGTAGTTTTCGAGTTACAGGATGATTCAAAAAATTCGGGATGCACATTATTATTTTATATTTATCTTTCGATCTACTCAATGCAGCCACATCAAACTCACGCCAAACAACTACTATCTTAATGTGCTTTCCAAAAATTCCACCAATGTTGAGGTAGAGTCACTTGCGAAAGTGAAAGAAACTCTAACTCTTCCTACATTTCACTTTTTCCTAATATTTCTCTGAAATCCATGTAATTTATGCAACTCTTTCTTATTTTTATTGAATTACCCATCTTGTTGTCTTTTCATACAGGTACAACACGTCCAGGTAGAGAAAGGATATACGAATTTATACGTATAAAACCGTTTGCGGAATATTAAAAAATCCGAATTTCAAAATTTTTTTTTTCAAATTAAACGTTTGTAACGTACTAACATTAAATGTAATAAGTTTTAAGTTTGATAAAAACCATTTCGGGGTTCATTTAAATTGAATTTTTGTAAATTGCAGATTTTTTTAAAATTGCGCAAAATCTTTTTCTCCATAAAAAGAAAAACGGAAATTGAAATTAAGTCTTATCTGTACACGTCTCTGCAAAGTTTGTGAAATAAAATAAATTCACAATATTCAATGCGTTGTCTTTTAAATTTTTATAATTCCCAGCCCAATATAGGAGAAGAAAATATTTTCTAATTATGATGTGATGATTATTTTGTGGTGATTGACTCCCCACAGCCAACCTACACCTATAAAGCCAAACATTAATAAATCACCTCGATAAATTTAGGAAATATGTTAGGAACTAAAATGTAGCCATCCGTAGGCTTGCCCTGAAGCATTAAAATCAAACTTTCTCTGCCTTCTTTTTGTAATTCGTAATAAGTTTGCGTAGATAAGATGTCTTCTTCATCATTTTTTCCTGATGATAACTTCGTTATTTTATAAAAGAATCTGACAGGTAAAGTGTGATCTGAAAAAACAATTATTTCATTAAAATCATAAATTTCAAGTAAATATAATACATACTTTGAAGCAGTTCGTTAAGTAAGGTTTCCCTTTCAGGTGGGGAAATACCCCATACAGTTTGAGAATGAGCAGGTAGGGATATAGTAGCAATATCAGATTCATAATAGCTTGTGATGAAAGTCATAGCGGATTTATTTTGGAGATAAAATGATTGCAGTTGCGTCATATCTTTTATATCAAACCTAAAAATAACAATCGCAATATTTAAAACATTATAAGTAGCTTGTGCTTTGATTACTTACGCTGAAACTGCATCCTGTGACTGCATAATATAAATTGGAGAGTAGGGGCCAATTTTCATTACAACTGATATTTCTGTTGGAATATTCGATTCGCCAACCGCAGTGAATACAGCGTATGTTGTTAAAGGTGCCCATATAACGATCACCCAGAGTAGAATTGCTGAGCCACCTAATATTATTTTCATTATCATATCTTTCTTTTGTGCTCTTGGGACAGGGAATGATGTTTCAATGTCTCGACTGCACTTAATGAAATATATTTCAGAAAAGATATTTTCCATTTTCAGCCATTCCCAGATGGTCATGGTTGTGTCCGTACACACCCAGTCCAAAAATGTGCGCAACTCAAATAAGAATGGAAGCAATTTATATCTGAAAGACACGTATGTTAATGTTATTTGCATAACTGTTATATTTAAAAATACTGTACATCTTGAAAGATATCATATTTATTAAAGTGTAGCCTCTAGTTAGGAAGTTGCCTAATATTCTCTTTGGATAACCACAGGTTATCTGATACGAAGACAACAGGAAATAAAAACACTTGATCAGATAGAACATTACGGGTGGTACGAGTGCATTAAATTGCCTTTCAGTAATTGCAGGAAGAACGAAGAACATCCAAATATGTATACCAATTATAGCTGAAAAATGAAAGACAATTTTAAAGACTAATGCCTTTCGCAGATAAAGAGCTCGATCCACTACAATCAAAATGAACTGCACCAACAACATTATTAAAAATGGAATTGGCACTTTATTTTCCGTAAAATACGTATGAACACCTCCATCGCCATACTGTGTCTGTAAAGAGTTTTAATTAGTATTGCTCCAATATAAATATGTTGTTGTAATTACCCCAAAGGCTGGACATCCGAAAAGCAAAACGAAAAAGTTCACGAAATCACACAAAAACATCAAAGCGTAAACATCTGAAGGAAGGCGTGACTTGTAAAGCAGGTTTTTAAAGAAATCTACTACTGGAGAGAAGTATTTTGCACTCCTAAAATTCAAGTCAAAGCACTCTTGGTCAAAGTAAAGAACAAATTTAAAAAAGCTTACGTGATCTTTACTACTTCTGGTACATAGCTTCCAGTTTCATCTATCTTATCTGACACCTCCAAATTCAGCTCGTTGTCCTGTGAAGAATCACCAAGCTGCTTTTTAGTAATAACTAAGGTATCACGTCCTTTCGTAACAATTACCGTCTGTTGCCTGCAGAGTACAATAAAAAATTGCATTTTGCTTTTACCGCTTTTTAAGTAACATTATTATAATAAATATTTCCCGATTTTTGGAGTTTACGCCTTAACCTATTTAATTTCCAACAGCGCGGACCAAACTCAATACCTGTCAGTAACGCATCGAGCCATTTCACTACTCTACTGGGCTCTGCATAACCAACTTAGGCGCCCTTTGATATGCAATACCGCCAATATCACGAGCGAGGCTCGATGTAATCATTTTTGGCCCAATCCAAACCACCAACGAGGCTTGATATTGTAGGTTAAGTGGTTAAGACTCGATTTTGGGCTATATATCCACGGTACGGAAAGAAGATGGGGAATGAAATCGAGTGTTAGCAAAAAGTGAAGCCTGACGATTTTCTCTGCGCAACATCTTCGCGCATTTTATACTGACCGGCGAGAATGGTTTAGGGTTAGGTGTGCAGACCCTAGGTGGCGCTATAATCTAACTTCTCTACCACTTGACCGATTGACTTCATATTCACATCATGTATTAGTTAGATTGTGAGAATGGTTTAAAGTTAGGTGTGCTAACCATAGGTGACACTATAATCCAACTTTAATACTACTTGACCGATTGACTTCATATTCAACTCATGTGTTAGTTAGATCACGAGAATGGTTTATGGTTAGGTGTGCAGACCCTAGGTGGCGCTACAATCTGACTTCTCTACTACTTGACCGATCGACTTTATATTTAATCATGTGTTACTTAGATTATATTATATATATATGCATAGCCGTGGTCCCATACCGCTTTCTCCTATTTACATAAATACGCTACTAGTACGACATGCGACCACGGCTATACTCTGAACATCCCTATGTGTCGATTTGAATTAAGTAAAGAATGAATATTTTCTTGTTTCATATTTTTCGTTTCGTCCATTGTCGGTTTTGTGTTTTTTTTGAGTTTACTCCTTAAGAATCGATTTTCATATACATATAGCCCCGTTACGGAAAAAAGATGGGGAGTGAAACCGAGTGTAAACAAAAAGTGAAGCGTGGGCCATATTAGGGCCACGATAATGATCGTCACGTTACTGTGAATGGTAATCGTTATCGCGCCATGATTACAGATTATTTTTGGCCCGAATTGGAAGATATGGACTTGGACAACATGTGGTTTCAACAGGACGGTGCCACAAGCCACACAGCACACGTTACAATCGATTTATTGAAGAGTAAGTTTGATGAGCGTGTTATCTCAAGGAATGGACCAGTCGATTGGCCGCCTCGTTCGTGCGATTTAACGCCTCTAGACTTTTTTCTTTGGGGCTACGTCAAGTCATTGGTCTATGCCAACAAGCCGACGACGTTGGAAGATCTCAGAGCCAACATTGAATAGCAGCCGTTTCGGCCGAGATGTGTGGCCGAGTCATCGAAAATTGAGTCCAACGAATCGACCGCTGCAAACGTGCCCGCGGTGGCCATATGAACGAAGTCGAGTTCCATTCATAAATGTTTTGATTGTACTTCAACCCGATAATAAAGTTTTTGAAATATCTCAAATGGTTTGCATTTTATTTTGAAAAAAAGTTGTCAAGTCCTTATTGGAAAACCCTATAGATGAATAACCTTGCCGATTCACCTACGACGCACAGAAACTGTTGGATTCGGGAACTTGATACTTTAGCAATGCGAAGACGACGTAGGGATGGTCCCACGGAGGGAATTCTTTGAAGACCTAATTTTCCGCGCAATATTCTTAATTTTTTCTTTCATAAGAACCTTCTCCTGACAATAACAAACACAACAAAAAAAGAATTAGCAAAATCGGTCCAGCCGTTCACGCGTGATGGCGTGACCAAGGGAAATAGGGATTCATTTTTATATATATAGAAGATATATTTTACTATATTTATGTTTATTGGCAGTCTGTAGTTTGATTTATTCATGCTCATTGAGTCCGTTTATTATATCTTGTGGACGTGCAGCTAGCTTTTTATTTTTTCCCCTGAAGATTTTGGATGTAGAGTAAAATGCATGTTCCAATATCGAACTTCCCAATGTCCCTTATAATATAATTTACGGAAAATAATATCAGACGAATACATTTCATGAATAGTTATTTTTTACGTAAAAAGAATGAATAAAAAAAAAAGAAAAATTAGAAAAAAATGGTTAATCCTACCTTTGATGGAGCTTTTTTTCTTAGCTTACTGATATTATTCATGAAAGTATAAAATAACGGAAATACTTACAATTCCTGCACAGACCCATTATCGTCATCCTCAGGAAGCTCATCCTTCACAATATAGGTACCACTTTGTACTATTGGTTCTAGGTCATGACTATCCCAAAGCCCTTGAGATTTTAAAATAAATCTACGGAAAATGGATTAAATTACTTGCTGCCAATATGAATATCATTACCTGTGAAGGAACAGGACAAGAAGAAGTAGAAGGTCGTATATAGCATAGTTGTCCTTCTGTTCAATTCCAATAATTTTATCAGCCGACAGTGGTTGATTAGGAAGGTTCACATTTTGAAATGCAAAAGTTTTAAATTGAAACATGCATTTAATAATCACAACGCATTGAGTATATGCTATCAGAGTCACCCAGAATGATTTCGTTGGTCTTGGTATAGCTAGCGTACCCCACATAAATACCATGATTGGTAAAGGAATAGATAAAATACTCGCCGAAGTGATCTAGGAATATTTATCGAAAAATTCATAATAACAGAACATTTATCCCTTCACACGCATTACCTGATTAATAAACACGAACAAGTAACAAATAATATCCGTGTTGGAAAGAATAGCGTACCATCCAGAAATCAGCACCTCAACTACGATATGATGTTCTCTTGTTGTAAATTCATTTTCATCCCAATCGAATTCCTCTGGCCTGTAATTAAGCATACTTATATGTTTTTATATAGTTTAATCAACTTAGTAAAATATTTCATGTGAATTAAATAAGCAGTTTAAGTGGAGTGCACCGAGGAAACCTTTAAGCATACTTCGACAAAGGTCAAATAAATACAAATAAAAAATATGTGTTTACTATTTAAAAGCACTCTTTAATTGTCGCCTCACTGTAGTTATTTAGGTTCATACATATAGACCCACACACACATAATTAGTTAAACAATATAAAAAAAAATATTTCTATGTACATATGTATATAACTACCCAGCAGGAAATATTGGCTTCTCGTTGCAGTGCTAAAATTGTGCTTCCCGAGAAGTTGCATATGGTAGCATGGTCACTTATTTGTATGAGCCAGTGTGGGCCCTATCGTATTGGGCTTGTTTTTGCTTACATGAACTTGCCAATTCCGATCCTCCTAGTGCATTGGCTGTGAAGGAGTAAAGTGTTGTTTGGCGTATTTTGTTTTTTTAAGTTTTGTATAATTTGGAATTCATTACTGCCGTTTTCATAAATGCAAAACTGTTCTGCAATCGCAGTATTCAACAATTTACAATATGAAGCAGAATACTGCTAGAATTTTTCCACGCAATTTAACTATAAGATAGGATGATATGAATTGATGTTATTCAGGAGTATACCGAGTAAGCCCGTGAAATATGCGCGTTATTCAAGAAAAACTATAGCACGCTATAAATTCACAACACACTTCAATATATTCAATGTATAAAGCGCTGATTAGAAGCGCAGTGTGAGCGCTGATTATAAGCGCAATTTAAGCGCTTCGCAAAAGTTGAAAAAGAGCGTTTGCTTGCGCGGACATGCAATGTTAAAAAGAAACAGTCTTGGGTACGGTGAAGACACGACATTTGGAGCGCTCTGTTTCCTGCTGAGTTGTTGTTTCAAATGCACAACAAAATTAGTTGCTTATTTTCATTAAACCAGCCTTACCTATAAAGTTGGCGGTTACAAAATCGTCACTGAAATTTGTAGCGTTCAGTGCAAAAATTATGCTTATATTGAAAAGAGAAACATATACGAGGTGTTCCCACTTTTCATAACCATTTGACTGTTATGAGCAGTCATGTTAGTTTATATGTCAGTCACATAGTAGCCATGGTTAGAGGCAAACACGATTACACTGTCTCAAACTTAAAGGGGTAAGGTGTTGTGACGATTTAATGACGAAAAATTTGCTCTTTTATTAACATAACTTTTTTTTTAGCTCTTCCTGTGTCGATTGCCGTAAACCTAGTTTCGAAATTCAAAAGAAAAAGCGCAAAAGGACGTGATTATTTTGACTCTTATTAATCTTATTTCTCCGAAAATATTGCCGTTAAGGGGTCATTCTGGCTAAGAAATTTGTATAAATATGTATTTTTTAATTCATTTTTGGAAAGCTTCAAGGTTTAATAATATGCAATTAAATTTTCAGATCAAAATTCGTTATAGTTTTTAATTTACAGCCCTTTATACTGGATGCCCCTACAATGGCTCTCAAAACGCTGTGTTTGAAAAGTATTGCCAGTCTAGCTCAAAAACCGTTGTCAGACAAAGTTCTGTTTATGGATACATTTTCTTGAATTTGAACTACCGGTTTAAAATTAAATGATTTCAAAAATTTCTTCAGTAAACTTTTTTTGTAAAATATTCAAAGTGTTTATGATTTAAAATCATTGTTAAAATCAAAAATGCACACCCCACAAACGATAGGGATAGTAGTAATAGTATATACATAGTGGGTCCTGTCCTGGACTTTCGTACGAATTATACAAATTCAAAATTCCATTTAAAAGTTAACTGATTTGGGAGAAAATATAGCAAGACTTACTTTGACCCCCATATTAAATCAAATTGTTCAAATTATTATAATAGCGATCCAGGCAAAATCCATTTCTAAATTAGGAAAAGGTTTATTTAGCCGGCAGTTAGGAGCTAGAGGTGTGAATGCGTTTCAGTATCCTTTGCCTTCCTAAAATATCCCTCAAACACACAGATGCTAATTATCCATTGTCCCAATAGGCCTGACTATAATAGTCTTACGAGATCTTAAGACTGCTTAAGATTTTGTACGATCATATGAAGTGCCACACTGACAACTATAATAGCCTTATCCAATCTTTCGTTAACTTTCGAAATCTTTTCGAAATCTTTCGGCAAGTCTTAAAGGTACGGTCCGGAGCGTACAAATTTTAAAGGAACTTGACAAAAGTGACGTTTGTGTACAAATTGGTTGGTGGCTCTGCATTAAAACGTGCGGACATTGTGCACAACTAGTGTACTACTGAGATCTCACTTTTTACAAGTGTCAAAAATACATTAAGACGATTATAGTTGAGCTTAAGATTCGTTAAGATTCGACAGAAACTTAACCAATCTTAGGGAAATTTGACAGCAAATTTTAGAGAGTCTTAAGGCTATTATAGTCAGGGCTAATGAGCGATCCTCGCTAGCGGCTAGATGGTTATTTTATAACTCATTCTCTGTTGGGTGACTCAGGGAAAAGGTTCGCTTCGCTGTGTTTTATGGCTCTTTGTCTGTTCTGGCGGATTCACAGATGCCATGGGTAGACGAGTTCGGCTATCCTTTTTACCTGAATGCTCCTGGTATGCTAAGAATTGAATATAAATTCTAGCGATTGGATTGCAAGATCAATGCACCAAAGGGCATGGCCACGGGTTGATGTTGCTGCGAGTAATAACGGTTTTTTAAATTTTTATAATGTCGCAGTTTGAGCGCATTATAGTTCCAGGTGTGGGGTAACCCAATTGAATTATTAGAACATTTTCTGGCGTGATTAATTTGCGAATTTCTATTGTGCGATCGTCCGAAAACTGATATTTAAAGAAAACAAAAACAGTGACGTGAACGCAGTGAAAAAATTTCAGACTTGTGAAGTGAATAATGGGATTCCTCATTACAGTTAGTTTGCACCAATAGTAAAAATTAGATTAGATTAAACAAACTTTGAGATTCAGCAGTTAAAGATAGTGTGTTTAAGCGAATATAGATTAGTCAGCTTTATTTAGTGTCCTAAAGTGAGGATAAACGAAGCTAAACAAAAAACAGTAAAACCATACAGCGTGGTGTTTATAACCCGCATACCAGTGAAGAGTCCCCACCGAAGGGATCGATGGTGTGGTACATCGACGGATCAAAAACCAAGGAAGGGGTAAGTATTGGCGTTTATGGCCCACAGTGCCGCATTTCAAAGGCACTAGGTAAAACCCCTACCATATTTCAAGCTGAAATACTGACCATACTAAAAGCGTCAATACCTGCATAAACACCACCATAAATGGTTTTACTATCTTTATATTATCAGATAGTCAAGCTGCACTAAACGCGATCAAATCTTACAATGTATACTCACAGCTAGTTTGGAAATGCCTGGAATCCCTCAAGCTTTTGGCAAGTAACAATAAAGTTACGCTCATGTGGATCCCAAGCCACGAAGGCTACACAGGCAATGAAGTAACCGATGGCCTGGCAAAACAAGGAGCGAAATCTCCCCTTATTGATCCGGACTCCTTCTGTGGCATCTCCAAATGCCACCTAAAAGGGGCCATAGAAAACTGGGAGAAGAGTAGCCGACTCCGATATTGGAATGACAACCAAGGTTGTCGGCAATCCAAAGCATTCATGGCCGCACCGCATGATAAGGCCAAGAAAATCCTTCGTCCAAGCAAACAAGAGCTCAGAACACTTACTGACTCTTCATTGGACATTGCTCCTTCAGGTATCACCTTAAAAAGATAAGGAAAGCTGAAAGTGACACCTGTCGCTATTGCGCGGAAGCCTCAGAGACTGCGGGGCATATTCTTTGTCAGTGTGCAGCCCTGGCCAGGCTCAGACTAACACAGTTAGAAGAGGCCTTTCCAGCACCGGAACAGGGTTGGAACATGACTCCCAGGAAAATTCTGGACTTCTCTAAAAAGCTACACATGGGATGAAATCTAGATGGGGATTCACAATAGATCCAAGCAGTCGCGGGGATTGAAAGGCCACACGCCCAAACGCCCCTTTCCAACTAAACTAAACAAAAAACAAAGTGTTGCTAGAGAGGCTGGCCAAAATGCCGTCAGGGACCCGGCAGAGGAGGTAGGTGCTCTCTCTGAGTTATTGTTATTAAGGCGAGAAAATGAACTCCTGAGGCGGGAAAAGGAACTTGCTGATCGCAAAAGACATTGTAATTCTCGCGATATTTTCGAGGATGAGTCGGTAAATTCAATAGGTATAAGGAATAGCCAAGGAGTTCTCTTTAAGATGTGGATTCATGAAGCACGAACAATAATCGACGAAATTGCCTCAAAAAGTGTTAAAACCGCTGAATTGTGGATCGAATCCATGGGAAACTTAAAGACATTATATAAATGTGATGACAAAAGTACTCTCTTTTATACGACTTTACGCTTAGGGGGTGCTGCCCATTATTGGTATCTTTCCAAGCAAGATAGCATCAGAACATTTGGGCAATTTAAAGAGGAAATTTTAAAAAGTTTCCCAACGGGGCAAGCCGATGCCTCAATTCTAATTAAAATAATAGAGCGGGCGAGATTAGCAGGTGAAGTAATTGAAGACTATGTCTATAATATAGCAGCGTTCGCTAAAAGAATTAATCTCAGTGGGGGATCTACAATAAGATCTATTATATCTGGCCTCATAGATTCCAATTTAGCAAACGTAATTATGGCCTCTAAATGTAGTAGTTTGTCCGAATTGCTCCTAACGGCGCAAAATTTTGCGGAAATTAAAGAAAAAAAAACGATCACGGAATTATTTAAGTGAACCCAGTACTTTAAAAACTATTCGTCGAGGTCCAAACTCGGTGCGACCACGGCGTAAATTTTATACACGCGTTAATATAATGCAAATCTTCGAAATGGAACTCGAGATAACAATACCCGTAGTAAACCTTAGATAAAATGTTCCAAATGTAATGAAACAGGGCATTATGCTAGGAACTGCAGGTTTAACGCTCGGTTGAAATGTTTCAGCTGCAACCAGCCAGGACATCAAGCCAGAGACTGCAACCGTTAATTTCTGTACAGAGTGGATTGATATGTAAAAATAATATGTATATCGAGTCTTCTTTGTACAGAATTTTTTTCATATTTAAGTCGGCAACCCTAATTTTTTCTCCTTGGGCTATGTAAAATCTAGATCTATGCTAAGAAACTGCCAACTGAGTTGGAAAGCCTTCAAAATGCCACATTTTATAATAAATAAAGCAATAAAAATTGCCCAAATAATAATTTTCTGTGGTTCTTTTTAAAATTAAATAATTAACTTATATAAAGTGGCTTACTTAAAAACAATTAAAAGGAAAAAAATCTCGTTTTATCCAAAAGTTTGCATTAATTATGGAACATTTATTTGTGCAAATGATGCTTTGACTTGGTATATAGTTGTTGATGTATTTTATTTGTATTACCTTTCCAATGTCTCAGTACCCCGTTCTTTATTGAAGATCGCAGATTCGTCTAATCCACGCTCCAATGAGGGCGCTAAGATCCTGATCTCAGGTACCACGCTTGATTCCCGCCTACGTGAAAGCAAACTATGCACTACTCACACTAAGCACAAATCACCGGCAATATACCTATGTTCTCAAACTGCATATATGCATGTATGTACGTGCTAACACACGGCAAATGAAACATGAATTCATAAAGTGCACAATTTTAAGACTGATGAAACCGGACGATTCGAGCAGTTATATTATAGGTATTGCCCACAATATGTGATATTTGAATTAGACTATCCGCTAAATGTATTGCAATATGCGATATGCTAAAATTGGTTTATGTTACTTACTCAGGTCCGATTACTGCAATAGATGTCTCTCCAGAAGCCCTGTAAATATATCGGAATTAGTACAGGAATATATGAAGAACTAAAAGAAAGCGTAATGAAACAATATGCGAAATACCAATTGAATGAATAGCAAACACTAATTACCTAGTTGTGTTATCATTTGCGTCATCATCAGAGTCTGATATTGTTTGTGTGTCAATGTAGTGATCTGCAGCAGTGTCTTTGTATTTTTTTTTTTTAGAATTTGTGTTTGTAGCTTCTTCGTCACTAAAAGCAAAGCAAATGGTAAAAGCAAATGAAACTAAAAAATTCTATATCGATAAATATATTATATACAGGCCGGTGTTCCACGAGAAGTTGCTGAAACTAATAAGCTACTATTTTGTCAATGATGCAAATAGCCGGAAAAATTAAATTTTTTTTAGTAGAAGACATTTGGCACTTTTTATTCATATGTACGTAATGTATGTTATGCATAGTTTTAGTACAAGTTTTATTCCTTATACTCTACTATTAACGTGTATAGAGGTTTCCGTGATAATTTCTCAATGTATACATGTGCGAAAAAACCCAGGTATAAACAAGTCTTTTCGATTTGCATACAATTTTACACCATTTAAACGTTATATTATCCATTTAAAATTATATTTTGATGATGTATGAATAAAAACCGCCAAATGTATTGCAATTTTACTGATCCAATGAAATCAAAATATGTAATATAATAATAAATTAATTTCAGAAACCAATCGTGAGACATCCTGTGTTACAATAAATTTTTCTCTAACAAGATGCTGTTGAAATAAATATTTTCTTAGCGCGTTGTATTTTATTAGAGCCGCGAATAAAAATAAAAATTTATAGTTTAATATAAAGTAACTTTCTAATCACCTGGTTTTTATATACGGTATCCAAGTTTCTCGTAACCCCGGTTTAATGGCTTTCATGCTTTCCTAAAAGTAAACATGTTATTTATCTGTTAAATGTTTATTATCTTTAATATTTTCAAGATTGTAAAGGAATATTAGAATATGTTAGAAAAGATATTATAATTGAACGAAATTACGATTTACGTAGGTACGCGTAAAGTAAAAGCAATATATGTATTCGTTTGGCCTTGCGACATGAACAGCTGTTATTAGAAAGTAACCTCTCTTTTTTATTCATTGCCATTTGGAAATAGCTAACTAATGACTTCAAAGATCACCTTAAGGTTATCTTATAGCGTTTTCAACTCTACCGAAAGAGTTGCTTCGGATCGACTCTTATTCAGACTTCGTGTTCATCTCTTACAAGAGTAACTCTAACAGAAAGCAGTTGTTCAATGCCCCGTTCAGGAGGATATATAATAAACCGAAGAATAGCCATGTATTTTACATCGATTGCATATCAACCTTCAAGACTTGGGTATCAAATTAGGAGCTTAAAAAAGATATATAATAAATAAAAAGTAGAAAATGTTCAGGTAGATGAAGAAACGGAAGTTCCGAGTTTGCCAATGGATCGGATAAATAAAATAAATTCAGGTTAAGCAAAAAGAGCACACTAAAAAGTGAAAAATAGAATAAATAAAAAAAGCTTGATAAGTTAAACGGTTTCATTGCACAATTGATGATGTACTAAAAGCCAGGAAATATTTATTGGTCACCAATCTGGGGCTTTGATCAAACGATGTTATCTTTGTTATGCTTTCCAAACATTTTGCTAAAGAAAACAATTTTTTAGAATCACAATCAAGAACAATATAAATTTTTCTGTTTTGATTGCAGTAATATTTTGAGGTCTGCTGGAAGGGATTTGCGATCGGTAATAACCTCCTTGAAGAAAAATTGTTCAAAATAATTTAGTTCATCGCGGTGAATCCTGTTATAAAAGTACGCCCCCATTTTTACCCGACTGCCCCAGAATGAGGGTAATGTTTTTCGGGTGTATGTATGTACAGTAGACTGATTCAAAAAAACCTTTTTTTCACTTTTTCAACGGGTCCCCCCCCCCCCCCCCCAAAAAAAGTTTACTTGTGTCATTTTAATGACGTATGAAAAATTTCAGCGAAAAAAATTAATATTTAGAGGTCGCTACCGTCGATTTTATGTATTTTTCCATGTAATTATCGAAATATCGATGTTACAGATATGTCGCAGTAACTCGCTTGTTTTCCAACGAAACTTCGCAAAATTTTGCACAATATAAGCTACAATATAACCAAGTCGTTTCATGTCTAAACGGGTTTTAAATATGGCTTTGTTGTTGTTTTATTAATTTATTAATTAACAATTGTAAAATAGGGCACATTTCACAGGGCCACCTAAATTTTCATATTTTTTGCTTTGATCGAGTTATTTCATGATATTTTAAGTAAGTTAGGGTGTAAAAAGTATCCCGCAAATAAATTGTTCACTATTTAAAATTTTTTTTTATTTTTTTTCTCAAAGTAAAAAATTTATTTTTTAACTTTAATTCAATATTTATTAATTTTCTCATTTATTTTCATGAAAAATCATTATATTATAATGCTTATAGATTTATAATCAACATTTCATTATAAGTATTACTTTACAGTCATATTTATGATATGAAATCCGCGCTAGGGTGCGTCGCGACTGTGCCATCTGTGTCTACAAACATTGGTTGAATATAGCAATCAGAATGTTTCAAAACATCCAGTTTTTACCCCATCGTGTCATTGGAGGAACGAATTGTCAACATAATAAAAGAAAGTGGCTCATTAAGGCGAAAATTTTAAATATTCAGTTTTTATATTCAAATTTTCCATAAGTGAAGGAAATGCTTTTCATGTCAAATCAAATTCACAAATTGGATAAAGAGTCTTTAAAATGTAACACGAGAAAAATAAAGGCTTGTATTAATGGAAACGATGATATTCAGAGTAATTTAGAACATTTCGTAACAGAAAACAGTATTAACTTTTTTTAAATTTTTAAATTGAACAATCTTTCATTTCTCAACATTTCTGCGGGAAATTGGACCACAAACAATGACTACAACGATTATAAAAGTTTGTGTGAATCATTTAAAGTGATAAATGATGTAGCAGAGAGAAATGTTGCTTTGATTGGAAATTATGACTTAAAATTAACAACTGACGTTAATCAGCAGCAAGGTCTTTTGTTAAGTGTAAGTCAAAGTAGAAAAAACATTTCCGATTTCAAAAAGTCTACAATTTTGAAAGAACTAAATATTTAGAGTAACTTCAATTTTATAAAGGTTATAATTGATTTATTTGTGAGTTTATTAATTGTTGATTGCAGCAATAAACTATTCACCAAATACAACAACAAATAAATAAATTATATTCTTAATAATAAATTCATTCAATGTAACTTGACAATTTATATTTTTCAAATACCACGAAACATGAAGTTTTCAATTACGTTCATTACTTTTGAAATGTAAATTGTAACAAATGTTAGTACAGTAACTTTGAATAAAGGAATACATTAACGGATTAAATCATTTTAGTTTTTCCTTTTCTTTTCATTTGACATGAAAAGCATTTCCTTCACTTATGGAAAATTTGAATATAAAAATTTGAATATTTAAAATTTTCGCCTAAATTATAAATCTATAAGCATTATAATATAATGATTTTTCATGAAATAAATGAGAAAATTAATAAATATTGAATTAAAGTTAAAAAATAAATTTTTTACTTTGAGAAAAAAATAAAAAAAATTTTTAAATAGTGAAAAATTTATTTGCGGGATACTTTTTACAACCTAACTTACTTAAAATATCATGAAATAACTCGAACAAAGCAAAAAATATGAAAATTTAGGTGGCCCTGTGAAATGTGCCCTATTTTACAATTGTTAATTAATAAATTAATAAAACAACAACAAAGCCATATTTAAAACCCGTTTAGACATGAAACGACTTGGTTATATTGTGCAAAATTTTGTGAAGTTTCGTTGGAAAACAAGCGAGTTACTGCGACATATCTGTAACATCGATATTTCGATAATTACATGGAAAAATACATAAAATCGACGGTAGCGACCTCTAAATATTAATTTTTTTAGCTGAAATTTTTCATACGTCATTAAAATGACACAAGATAACTTTTTGGGGGGGGGACCCGTTGAAAAAGTGAAAAAAAGGTTTTTTACAGGTTACAGTATGCATAAATGTATGCCAATTCCTTTTTTAGGTACGTCCTGTAGCCTAAATGGCTTTTATAAATCGGATGTCGTTAGATTCGTCTTAATCATGGGAGTGCTATAGAGTATAGGAGATATAATTTTTGAGAAAAGTGTGCATATATGGCCGTCATCAGCAGACACTTTGTTTTTGTTTCTTATCATTACAACTCCCATTGATATGGGTATCAAATGAAAGGGTTTGACGAGTAAACTCCGATAAACTATGTGACGTCATTCTAAATACAAAATGGCGGATTCTCCAAGATGGCGAATCACCTCTTTCTTCACAACCTCCTGAGAAGGATATCAAATGAAATGTTTTGACGACCAGAATACGATAATCCATACGACGTGTTTCTAAATCCAATACGGCGGACGCCTCAAAATGGCGGTATACATATTTCTTAATATCCCTCATGTCATGGGTATCAAAAAAAAAAGTTTTACGAGCAGAACACAATAAGCTATGTGACCTCACTGCTAGAAGATAACGAGGACAATTTCTGAACGTAGATGTAATACTATCATCGTGGTACTATGCAAAATTACTAATTATGTTTACGAGGCCTGCTTGAATCCCTTTTGACATTACTTACCTACTCGACATATTATCTGGAACTAAGATTATAAATTAAAAAAATATTACTAAACAATAAACAAAAAACCTGACTACAAAAAACGAGGTCAATTTAGTATTTTAAGTAGGTACATATGTAGCTACCAACTAAGATTTTTTTTCGAACTTTAATATTACATGTATAGCAGACGGACCCATTCGACAATGCAATACAGTACAATGGGTCCCGCCTGATTTTTTTAATTTTGCGCAAGTGAGTTAACTGTGGCCGATTTTGTGGTAACTCGGCCATACCTCTTTATCTTACTCAGCCTTATCAAATTTGTTTTCAACGTCATAAATACAATCTCTTAAAAGTCCAAACGGAATCCAAATATTTTATAATAAAATAATATTTTTACACGGTGAAAATCGTTTTGTTACATGCATAACGTTCTTCTCAAAGCACCCATTGTCGCCCACAGAAATGAATCGTCCCCAATATTCATTCAGTGCGAAATACTTGGTAATATACATAAATCTAAGATTATACACCCAACCCCATCCCTCAGGCATAGCGAGACATCGCTCTTGCCAAAAAAAGAGCAAAAAAACAGCGAGAAGAACCATTCCAATTCATATTCCAAAAAACGCACCGTCTACTTGTGCCTGGCTCTGTGATTGCATCTCGCTGTTTGCCGACTGTTTGTGCGTGGAAATCTCACTGAAAAGTAAAACGTACAACAATGTTTGTACCTTTGAGACTTGAAAATATTTCTTGATTTTAGCCACATGAACAGTTAACAATTAAGCGAAATAAATAAATAATTTGTTACAAAACTTGTTAAACGTTTCTTTGAAAAACAAAAACGTTATTATTTAGTATTATTTGTTGCCACTTGGGAATCCTTAGACCCTCATGAATACGATAGTAGTTAGCGATACGGCGGATGGTGAGAAATAAAATTGCTCTATTTCCGTAAGAATAGGTCAATTTGGTGTTAATTTTCGAACAGCGATGCATAAAATTCATAAAATTTTGGCTGTTTTGTTTTTTGTATTTTTTTTAATTTTTTCAAAGTAATAAATTATTAAAATACTCACCTTGAGAGTCTTTTTTTCGTTAGAGAGAATTTTCATGACATATCTGTAGTTTCTTGAAAGTCGATTCAAACTGATAGCTAGTGATACCATAATTCCTTCAAATATTTTTGCAACCGCACCTAATTGAACGTCATCGTTAAAAATATATTATTATATATTTTTAAAAAAGAATACCTTTCTCTTGTTTTTCATCGTGTTTTTCGGGAGGAATATCTTTGCTCGAAGACGGTTGATCGGGTGAATCAAGAGATTCTGCAGCTTTTTCTTTATCCTGAGAATATTAAGAGAATTAAATTTAGAATAACTTCATCAGTGTTAGCTTTTGATTCAAAATTTAAGCAAAGAATAACGTCACACATTCGCTTAAAAGTAAATAATCATAGCAAGGTGCATGGAAAATGCAAGTGTTGAAATATGTAATCCAAATTCACTTAATTACTAAAAAGTGCAAAGCCCAAATGATGCCAAGTGATAATTTTTAAATTGTTACATGATTGTAGAGGAAAAGCAGCACTCACTAACTCATGTGACGAGGGTTTTGGTAAAGAATCAAATAATGTAGTTTTCTGCTCTTTTCCTTTTTCTTTAGACGTTCCAATTTCTGACGTGAGTGCAGGTTCAGCTTCCTCCATAGATTTTGTTCGTTTCCATTTCTCAATTTCTTGGCAAACCTTGTTCCAATCACAATGAAAACATTAATACGAAGTAGCACATTCAATTAATATTTTCTATTAATTAGATGAAAGTAGCCCATAACAAATATCTAGGTTGTGATACATAGTAAGTAACATTTTACATGACATAACAAATAAATTAATTGTTTTTCAAATTTAATTGGAAATAGTGCCGGGTGGGAGCGCTATTTAACTTCAGATCAATGCTTAGAAATTGGTTGCCTTATTTTACATAATTTGAATGTTACATTTCGTCTGATCTATTATATTTCACAATCTCTCATATATCATATACATATTTAAATACGAGCTTGCGAAAGAGATCAGTCGATTTTATAACTTTATAATTATACATATATACAAAACAAAATAAATAATATGCAGATTTAAGAATGGGGCCCCGTATAAATTGTTGATGAAAATATAAGTAACGAGGAATAGCTTCTCCAAACTTGTTTGGACATCAATTTTTTTGAAGCCATTGGAACAAATATAATTAAAAATGTTAGATAAGGTTTTAACACCAGAAATAAAATACATGTACAGAAATTTTTGGTATCACGAAATGAATTCTTACGTGCGAATTGAAGTAAATTGGAGGTCAAAGCTCTCACGCAAATTGTCTATAGGATTGCAGATCCAAACGTATTAATACGTTATTTCTGGTAAAACAAAACTAAATTATTTTTAGAAATTGTCGTGTGTTTGAATTTTTCGGTAGATAAACTAGCTCGTTAATCCCAGGGTAAAGTAGGTTTGTATTAAACCGGTAAATTGCTAAACTAGACTAGTCATGACAGTTCAATTACTAATAAAACAAAATTGGGAATACTTTTGTATTTCTGCCGCTTCAGTCTTTTCAACTGAATTTAACTAATTTCATTTACTATTCTGTAACAGCCAATTACATACAGTGCTGGACAGTTCCAAGTTAACGAAAGTATTTCATATAACCAAGTGATGAAAACTGCATGAAGTTATTAGAATTTTGACAAAGCACCCTGTAGAAATGCACCTCCCCTCAAATGTTTCCCTTGCTCTCACATATTACTTGTTTATAAGTCCGTTTAACGGTACCCAAGGTCACTAAAAGATAAGGGAAAACGTCACGAGTGTCCCTTGTTCATAGATATTCTTGACCATACGTCGAAGACTAAAAGAGCCTATCTCAGTTCAGAAGTGTGGTAAGCAGCATGTGAAAAAGCCTTTTATTAGTAGTAGAAAAAAACACGTGAATGAGAATTTGCTAAACGGTACGTACAGATGCCAGACACGTTTTGGGACAAAATAAAATGGAGTGATGAAACTAATTCTAAATTCCAAACCCCAAAAAAGGAAGCGAGTTTTGCCCAGGCCAGAGGAAGGATTGCAACAAAACTTTATTCAACGGACTGTGAAATTTGGCGGTTAAAGTATCATATTATGTTTTGAGGTTGTTTTTCTAAATGAGGGGTTGGAGAGCTTGTAACTGGAAGGATTACAGGAGCTAATTACCTTCAAACTCTGGAGGAAAACTTGAAGTCCGCGGCACAAAAAATAAATATAAGCGACTTTATTTTCATGCAGGCTATTATATTATTTTTATAATGCAAATATAATAAGGCCTTTCCGCAAACACGTTCTCAGTGAGACAACTGAGATATTTTTAGTTGGCTCACTGAGACGGCGTGTTCTCGCTCATCGTCTCACTTTCACATTGAGCAACGAAAATGAACGCAGCCTTTGAGCAACTGAGCCATCTGAGATGGATTTTCTGTCTCATTTGTCTCAGTTATATGTTATGACAGCGTGGGGCAAGTATTTGCTGCCTGAACTTAATAAAATAATTGCGCGTGCTTTATAGGCATCCATTTCTCGCTCTGCATCAACAAATTCAGCGATGTCAAAATCAGCTGTTTAACTCAACTGAGACAATTGCTCAATATCTTGTCTCAGTTGCCTCACTGAGAACGTGCTTGCCGAAAGGCCTAAATATATAGTTCTGCAGGATGACAAATAAAATATTATAAAATATATCTTGTTGTCTACATACAGGAAAAGGTACTCGAAAGTTGACTTTTGAAAGCAGATCTGAGCAATATATACATAGTATTACTAACTATTTTTAAAAGGAAAGCACCATCGAGGCATAAATCGATAGTTCCAACCAGTTAAGTCCTTCAACATAATCAGGCGTAAATTGATGTAATTTGATTAATAAAAACGTTGTGAATCTCAATCATATCATCATAGAAAGGGTAGATAGACCAGTAGATTATAAGCCAGTGAAGTACAATCATCCAATTATTGACTTAGTTGGATGAGAGATTAGCCAAAGTGTCTGCCATTTAACTTTGGAACTCTTGTCGATGCGACCCTATACTTTGACAACGGCAATGAACAATGCTGTGAATATAGGTTGCATGCATGTATTTGTTTGTTTGGTAAGTAAAGTAAGGCTAACAATCTATCATCAATCATATTCCGATTACATGCGTCATGCTTCAGAATTATTCATGCATTGGTCCTGTCACGCAGAAAATTAGAACCAACATGTGAGTATTTATTATCGAATAGGCAATTAGAATCAAATACTAAAACTAATAATCACTGAAATAAGGATATTCCATTACTGATGCCGAACCCGGAAAGAGGTGATAGGGAGGTCAAAACAAACAAATAATATAATGGAAAAGTTCTATTATCAACCCCTTTCGTGTTACAGAATATCTCAGTTGTCTCACTGAGAGCGTGCTTGCCGAAAGGCCCTGATGTGTAAGAAGCAGAAACCGAGAGCTTACGCAGTACAGTAAACACCTTTCCGCCAACGCTATCAACATGGTTGCTCCAACTCAAAACCCTGTTGAAAATAATTCCAAGGATTATCACAAAGTTGCAAAGGTAACCTGCACCCAACGTTTTATATGTATTTTTTCAAATCACAAATTCCAATCGATTCGCCTTGTGATCCATTTCCAAGTATTATTTCAATTAAATGAACTTTAAAAAAATATATTTTTTGTTGGCTTACATTCCTCTGTTTGCTGCTAGGGTCCAACAGTTTGGGCTGGACGTTGATGAATGAGTCAAACCAAACGATTTTATATACATATGCATGCATATGTACATAGGTAGATAAAAATTTGTACATACAAAATGTTTTTAGTTAAAGCCACCAATTCCTTTTCATTTATAAATAAGCAGAAAGAAAAAGAAAAACAGCAGCCCAGCATCCTTTAAAACACCGAAAAGAGGTTATTTGTTATGTCATTAATGCTTAAGAACCCTAATCACTATTAGCTTTATTTCATTAACGAGAAAAACACATGCATTAGCGTTAATATGACGATTTTAAAAGCGACCAAAATTTAATTCAGTTGTGGATTAATATATTACCTCAAAGAGTCCCTTCCGTTTCGATATTTTCCTTTCACTTGCAGATATTTTGCCTTCGTCTTCAAGAAAATCTCCACCATCATCCATTAAGCTTAACTCAATTTTTTCATCAGGCACATCAAACATATAGTAATCGCCAGCTCGCATTGCTGAAATTTTAGATACGTGTAGTAGGATTGGTATTATCTTAATTTTAAAGGCTTTTAATTGTAAACGTCGCCTCATGAATTATTAAACTACTTTTAGTGCAGAATATGCATTGCAATGGGTTGCAATGGTGTAGTCTTTCAACCGTTTTAATCGTGTAACGTAATCTTCTCAAACGTTTCTCATTAAAAGCCTTTAAAACTATTACTGATGACAATAAATTGAAGTTTATTATACACGTCCAAAATTATTTTACATTTATATTTACAAATCAAAGGCAGACAGTATAATACATTTAAGTTTGGTTAGTCACATAAATAGAAGACATTATACTGCTAGAGAAGGTTTTTTTCAATTGAAGAAAATGTTGAATCATACACTTTCAAAAAGATTAATGATCACAACTGTAAGAATCTCATTACAGTCTAAAAGCGATGTACCCCTCCAATAGATTTTTATTTTATTGGGTTTTAATCAAGATGAATCTAATTGTTTCACTTCAATAATAAAAATAAAATTGGAGGAATAAAGCGTTTTAAATTTATTTCCATGAAATACAATTTTTTAAATAAATCGAGTTAACTGAACAAAAAGGCCAATTTTACCCTGTCCATGAGTTTTTGGAGGCTTTATCCTTGGTGGCTCCTTTTCTACAAAAATATAAAATAAATGAAATTCTTGTTCGCATTAAAATGAGTAAAAATTTTGTGTTTTAATAAAAAAAAAAAAAGAGGAAATAACAACCTACGAAATAGAAATTTTAACTAAGAAATATATCCAGCAGCATTTGGACATTCATATGTTGCGTTCTTTCGCGTGTGGCTACAGAGAAGACGCAATTGTGTATAACAATCCAAATCCGATCGGCTTAATGCCGGATTTCGGAGAAATGTGCACTAAGAATAAACCAAAAATCATGTGATACAATTTTCCACTTAATTTTATTTACAACAATACAAAGAAGTAGGCATAATTTATGTAAAGACAAAATTAAATTACATTCTCCATGAGAAGAAGGAAAGGAGATTTCCGACAACATAGATACTGGTCCCCAGCTATGTGCTCTAGCTGATGTCGTTTTATTGGAAACTGACTCGTCATTTGCCCATGATAGATAACTGGATCGACGTCTTCTATATTCAACATTTAAGTCTACCTGAAAGCAAGCATTACTTCCAGAATTAGTATCTCGCCGTTTACGTAGGATTGAACTATGCCCATCCGTTCCCTGAAAATACATATCCAAGTTAAGGAATAATTACCAACGTTATTCCTTACATTAGGAGATACTAAATATTTCCCCTTATACCAATCTTCCGGTTGAACTACTTCATTCCATGAAACGGTATTTACACTCGATTGTCGTAGATGATGACGTTCCTGAGAAGCTTCCTTTTGCATTTCTTCTTTTTCAATTAGGTTGGAAATTATAGTATCAGAACGTTTTTTAATATCTTGTGAGACCTTAAATATGCATTTAGTATTCATTACTCACTATCAAAATCAGTAAAAATTACATTCGAAAACACTGGAAAAATATCGTCAAAGCGATGACTGTGAATTGGTGATTCTAATGACAATCTTTGCGGATCTAAATAATCATCTAAAGACACTGTCATTACGGCAGAAGTAGGAGATGTTACCTGCTTAATTTGTAAAAGTTATTAAATAACCCTTAAGTAAGAGTGTATTTACTTGATTTTGTAATGATGATCCTGTATACGCAGTTACCGACAATAATTCCCCTAAATCCGATGGCACTTCTGTTTCCATATCTTTTTGATTATCATATATTGGTGTATGATATCCAGATCCAGGACAAGATAAAACGCTACTATCACACCTTGCACGCATAGCCGCGTCTTCTAACGAATGTTAACACGTTCAATTTCTACACAACACTTATCCTAAAACCACTGACATATAGCAAATGGACTGCGCACTCTAAACAATATCTCCCTTCAAAAATTCCTAAATTTTTATACGAAATTCTTGCTACCTTATAATTTGTTAATTAAGAATATAACTACAGTTAGAGACATAATGTTTGTGTCCTGTATCATTGTAGGCATAAATCAAAAAGATTTTTTGATTTAGATCCATTATTTTGTATAACATCAATACAATACTTTTTCAAAGATGCATTTGCCCCATCCGATGACAATCACTTCAAAAATAATACTAATCATACACAAACAAACAATTTGTACTTGACTCATTTACGCAAAGTAGCTTGTCAGGCTTTTTTTCATAAAGTCTTGCTCTTCCAATAAAAGAGGAAAACAATTCAATAATTTTTAATTCAATACAGTTTACCATGTAGTTTCAAAAAGTAAAAGAAGGTTGTATATTCATGGGGATTTTTGTGCTCATAGCGAGGAATTAAAAATAAGCTTTTTTTTAAAAATATTACTTTTTCTAATTGAAAATGATTCGGTACTATTAAGGGCGGTGTAGTGTTTTAAGACTTTTGTTTTAGCATTTTCTATTTAATTTTTTTCCTGAATGTACAACATGTCGAAAGTATCGTGTCAAAATTTCAAGTAAATCGGACGTCGATTTACGAAGATACAGCGCTTCAAGTGGCTGCTTCTCATGCTGTATTCTATGCTTCTATGCTGTATAAAAGAACTTTAAATCGATTTTGCTCACAAACAACATTTGTGAAGTCCGTGAACATCATAACTCAAAATCTACTTGACCCATCCTCTTGAAATTGTGTACACTATTTCTACACATAAATCAACAGGAACCAAAAAGATTTTATTTTTTTATTAATTTTTTTTCATTTTTTAATAACAAATTAACCCACATTTTTTAAGCGAAAATCACGTTTCACACTGAAAAATGCTGCCAAAAAACAAATAATTGACAAAAAAACTCTTCGTGATTACCTGGCGAAACAAACATATCGGCTTTAAAACGCCTTTCCATTTTTTAGTTTTGGGTGATCCGGTGACGTGTTACGCTGTTCACCGCACAACAACTTTTTTCCGACGAGCCTCGGAAGATTTCCTGTAACCGGATTATTTCTTAATATTTATTTTTATTTGAACATTTTACCAGATGTACATGAGATGTTGTATTATAACATGTATATATGAATTCAATAAATGAGATGATAATCTCCAAAAAAAATTCATTAAAATATGCCTTTTTTTGGGCTTTAAAACACTACCTCGCCCTTAAAGCCTCCGGAATGTCAAAGAGTGATACGATTATACGTGCCGGGTGAAAGAGATGTGGAAAAATCATGAAAACTTTAAATGAAAAGAAAAATCATTTTTTCGTACTTTCTCTTTAAGATAACTCAAGGACTATGTATTGATTTTAGAGAAACGTTTGGCGGAGAAAACCGTTTTGTAATAAAATTTCCCACAAGATACGATAGCTCAGAAATTTCAATATGCAAAAAGGTAAAAAAAAAAAAAACGTTTTTTCATGAAATTTTGTCGGCCATTTAGGTTGTACGTACGAAATTCAAGCAGTACCTCTTACTACATATGATAAACCAACATGGTAAATTTCATCCAATTCGATTCGATATTTTTTCATATAATAATTTGTAAAAAAAATTGCTGTTCTTAATTTTATCTCTTACTTTTGGCGACCATTTACTAAAACTTTTAGATGTTGTTCAAATTGTTTAAATTGATATTGATATTTTCAATGGGGATCGATAGTTGGCATTTCCAAGAGTATATGAAAAAGTGGCTGCAAAAACTATTAATTAGTTCAGTCGTGACAACACTTATAAAATTAGCAAGAACAATTATTAACAAATTATTATACGAAAAATTATAAAACTGAGTACGAGATACTCTGTGCCTGAATATCAAGATCGTACGTACAATGGTCGAGTACAAATTCATAATAAAATTATTTTCATTACTTAATCCTGTTTTTCAGCAATAAAAATACATATTGGAATTTCTGAGTTATCCTATCTTGCGTGGAACTTCATCACACATTTTTTTTCTCTTAAACTTTTCTTGAATGTCAATAGTTCCTGAGTTATTTTTAAGAGAAAGTACAAAAAACCGATTATTTTTTTGGATTTTTTCATATTTAGTTTTTCATAATTTTTCCACAACTTTTTCAACTGGCGCATATCAAAGTTATCATTCCTTATGACATTCTGAAGATTTTACAAAAACAAATTATAAGTCCTATATTCCGCCTGGACTAATACATTATAGTTATAAATCAATCGTAAATCAGTTATGACGATAATTGATTAATAATATGACAATAAAACGCTTTTAATGAAATGATTTATTACAGCCTTATATTTATGACTTATTGGTGCATATATGTACCTACACCTTATTAAATACTCTATAATTTTAATTTCTTTTATAAAGTGAATACACATATACCAATTGAATGGTCTCTAGCTCTAGAACATTGATATTGTTAGGGATTTCATGGAACCACAAAATCTACTTTCTGATTAGGGAGACGTTCAGTCTGTCATTTAATAGGCGCGGTAGAGTGAAAAAACTTAAAATGCAATTCATATTTGAAAACCCCCACCAAAACCAAATTTCATCAAAGCTATCTGTTTGTCTTCTTCATTAAATTGCCACTGCAATGGCATTATTCATACCCGCAATTATGCATAATGTTAGCGGCAGTTTATGAAAGGGTTTACTGGCAAATTGTAGGTCAACAACTTGAACACTTGTTTTTGCAATAAGTATAATATGATTGGAGTCATTAGTTACCATTTGAGTGACTTCGCGTCTCTGTTTTACAGACAAACATCCTGTGGAAGGTCAATAGTCCGAAAGGCGACTGTAGAAAAAGGAGCCCATAAGCAAACATATCACAAACAAAACTTTAAGGTGAGCATATTAAAATACCGCAGAGGTGCCTGGGCTCTGTTCGACCAATTCCGCGTAAACTTCCCATTTCCGGTGCGTTTTAGGCGTGCAAAAGAACCGATAAGCATACACGCTGAAAGTGGTACCAAATGAAAGCTTACTTATCCCTCTATCGAAATATCGACGGATGCCTGGTCGGGGTTGCACCGGTTAAGAGGCAGTCTCAATTTTGTTAGTTGGTTAGTTGTCAACGGCTGATTTATTCATTTTAAGGATTTCTTCCACACCATTACAGCTATTACTTTCAAATTTTGTTTGTAAACCCTTTTCCGTAATATCCAACAACTGTAAACAGCATTTCCCCAAATTCCTACACTAAGAGGGTGAAATAATTATTTTTTTTAAGTTTAACGGTTTTTCGACATTTTTCTGTTATTTTTCTAAGTCAATGGATGAATTTTGGGAAAAATGCTAACAATCCATTTCATTTAGCAATATCTCTAATATCATTAGAACGCTAACGCGAGAGCTTGTGATTCTGAGGTGAGTTTATTTCTGCGCTGATTTTAAGGATTCCAAGACTGATCGAAAGCTTATCAACTGAATGTGGATCATCACTTATAACAGTTTTGAACAACCAAAATGGCGGATCGAATATGGCGACCGAATATTCTCAACTTCAAAACAAAAAATCATAATGATGAGATAATAGAGAGAGACCGAAGCATCAATGAAATACATATTATATAAAACTTGCACGATAAGGGTGAGCAGCGCTTTCTGCACCGCATCAGAGGTAGCTAACCCATGGAACTGCTTGCGATAGATGTAATGACTAACTACGGCAGAGACGGCGCGGAGACAAACTAAAAAAACCGTATAGCTGTGGGGCAAAGGTAGGATCGGATCTTCAACATGTCAGACTGGATGAGCAGTCCATGTCAAATAGATGCTGAGAACGAATATTTTCGATCATAAGTTTCATCATGCACTCCCGCAGGCGATACTGGGCGTGCAAATAACACCGGAAAACAGGCAGTTCTATCATATCCGAGGTTTTTCGATTTGAGAACAGTCTCTGAATCACTTTGTAGCAGGGAAGACGGGCAAAATAATGGAAAAAAACCACTCCGCATCGTTTTCGAGATATTTAAAAAATAAGTCCAATACACAAAATAACTTTTTTTTTAGAAAATCCGCCGTTTTCGAAATAATAAAAAGACATGAACATAAATTTTCCATCACACATTAAGCAATATTAAATAATTATAATTAATAAAGCGGTTTTCGAGAAACGTAGTTATGCAGTAAATGCGTAGTAATAAATAATTTGAATGCTTTCCTTGTGTCCTTTATTTTGAAATATTGATTTCAGGTATTTTGTCCGGAAAGCATCATTCGACGTTTGCTCCAGAATCAGGATAAATAGGAAGCGATAGCAACCTAAGTGATGTAACATAGCAATTCAAGTGATGACTGGAGCATATTATATATAACATATGATGCTGTCCATGAGAAAAGAACACCCTGTTTTCAGAAAAATCAAGAATGTCTAATGGAATGTCCAAATGTAACGTTACACTTTCTATTAAGAAAATGCTACACAACAGTCCAACATTTTTTTCTTGTTTGGAAGTCAGCCTTCCAGTTGATATATGTCAGTCCCTCAAACGAACGCACATATAATTTTTTTTTAAAGAAACATAAATCCAACACAAATATTCAACCCTTTTCAAAATTAGTCCAATAAATTAATAGGCTTACCTTCAAAGTGGGTTGGTTTTTCAGCTGGTTGAACTATCTTTTGTTGAGTAGCTCGAATTTTTTCCATTTTGGCTTTAATTTTCCGAAGAATTTCTTTCTCGTGTCTTGTTCTATGCTGAATTTGTTTTTGACGAAGATCTTCAATCAATACCGCTCCTCTAAATAAGTGAAACAAAGGTATTATAAATTAAATCAAACGCAACGACACAAAAATATTTCTGGTAAAAATACCTTGATGCTAATATAGCACTAGCTTTAGTGTCATTAATAACATGTTGGAAGTAGTAACTGCTGAATATACGAAGCTGGAATATAAGAAAAACGAAGCAGGTGGCATCCCACACCAGCCCAGAATTGTCTCTAAGCGCAGGACATTCTTTAGTTTCTGGATTAACTCTCCCTACGCAACCGACACCAAGAAAATGCACCAACCAACACGTGTGTTTAGTTAAATCTTTGAAAAATAAACAAACTCCAATTTGTAAGAAAGTTTTCAAAGTTATTACAATCACATTGTAGGCTAAAAATATTTTCCATCTGTGAAATTATAATATAAGCTTATGAATATATATATATATATTAGTTAAGTCACATACCTTTGTGCAATTTTTTTAATTGGTCGTAAATAAAAATCTGTTCCTTGCCATAAGAAAATGAATGATCCTCCAAGATACCCCACAGAAAACATGCTAATAACATTCGTACCAGCAAGGAAAATTACTGCCAACGTAATCCAGTAAAATCCAGAGAAAATAAAGACATGCAAAATATCTAGCCAATTTCTGAAATTAAAAGGTAATATGGATTATTGAATTAATCGTGTAAACGAAATTAGACAGTACACTTAAAATGACACTAATATTAATACTTTATTTTAATTCTGTATTCATAAAACTCAATTCTTTTCGCAATTAAGGTTTCCAAAATCGAAATGAATATTTCCGACCAACATAAACAACACAAAACAGTAAAATATATAATATTTAATGCATATGGCATTAATTTCCGACGGTATAATAGTACATACCAATAACACAAATCAACAAGAATTTTGGTGCAAAACAAGTGACTTCTACAGTTGTTGTATAGTTCATATTGTATATCATATAATAATGTATATTTTCAAATGCTTCCTATTTCTATGACAACCGATTACTTTGCGCCTTTGGTAAAAACAAATATAACTAAGCGTGAATAAGTAGAATAAATTTTTGCAAAACGACAGGCTACATTTTAAATACGAAAATTCGCCATATAACAATTTACTAATTTTCTCATCAGATTCGTCATCAAAGACCCCAAACAATGTAAATTTCATTGAATTCCGTTAAAAACTTCCGGAGTTCTTACATTGGGGGTTTAGGGTAGGGGTTCCCACACCTCCAGCCTCCTCTTTAAACATAACACATTTTACCTTGCACCTATAATGGGTGTATTGCAAAAATTTGGAAGTCACTATCTTTAGATAGATGCAAAAATGCATAAATTTACTCTACTAAATATCGCTATTATCTTTAATCTTACCTTACAACGCTTTTAAAATCATGCACTGCGTTTTGAGAAGGTGCAAGTCCTTGACTTTCGGTATCCAATAACAAAGACTTATTACTGCCGCCAGGATGGATCGTATTGCTTTTTTCGAATGGTTTTTCTATTGCGTATACACGCCTTTGTCTCGAAATGAATAAGAGCAATACGAAATCAAATATCACCTTTCCGGATTCATGCTGCAAAGATGGGCCTGGAAGCATAGCCCAAGCATATAAGCCTTCAGTTGAAATGCCTTCCCACGGATATACTAAAAAATTAAAAATGTTAATATTAATATGTATCATAAACGATCAAAGTATGAAATCAAGTAAGATGTATCGTATCCTAACGTTGTATAATCTATCTACAGGGTGTCCCGTAAATAGTGGATAATCTGGAAATCAGTAATAGGGCAGTTCATTAGCTATCAAATGAGCACAACATATCGTTGTGAACAGTTTCACGATTTTCGAGTTATTTAAGTTCAAATTTTTTTTCGACAATTCTTCCCGTATAGCAATTGTTTGCATACCATTTGTACAAAAGATAATATTTTTGCGTTCTGTTCTTTGCATAATATTCTCTAGGAGTTCTACCATCAGATAATACCAGAATACCCATAGCATTTTTAATAAATAATAGTAATAAATAATGGAAATTCACCATACCATATCATCCACAAAATTCAATGCAAATCAAATTAATATTTACCTATACAAAGACTTGGTGGAAAGCCCACGAACAAAATATACTGGGCTGGTATAACTATAGCCACAAAACAAGAAAATAGGAACCATATATTTTCACTTCTCTCACGTTCTAAGCAAATTAAAATGCAAAACCAAAGTGAATAAATTATTGCTAATAAATCTTGTCGGTAAGCAATAGTTGAAACAAGGACAACCAGTGTTATCTGAAAAAAATAGCATTAGCACAAAATTCCACTAATGTTAATATTCGATTACCTCGTATCCAAATCTAAAATAGCAATAATTGAAGAGATATTTAATAAGACCTAATAAGTCTTTTTCAGCATCTTTTTTTGTAATTTTTGTAAAAATAACTGCTGGTCGATCTAATGGCAGTCCCTGTCTAGCCCGCTTTTGCTCTTGTCGGAATACAACGACTGCGTGAATTGTCGTTATCACAATGTAAACTATATAACCTCTTAACAAATACAAAAGCGTATCCGATTGAGGAATTTTTTCTAATCCAAACCACCTTGCGTTATTTGGAGTTGTTGCAGTTATAGTTTCATTCTGAAAAAAAAAATTTTATATTGACTGATATAATATTTTGGAAATTGAAACATACCTTGCAATTAACGTTATACTTTTTATGATCCAGGTAGTCTACTTGATATATCATATTACCTAGCATTAAAATAGATACCAATACCGATATAAAACGACTTATACATATCTGGACCCATGTGCGTGACATGAACGCAGCCACACTTAGAAACACGAACAAAATATGCAATATACAGATCTAAAAATATTAAGTGAGAAAACACATAAATATACTTTAATATTTTCTTACTTTTGCAAAACAGCATATTATTACAGTTAAGAAAATAACTTTGATTAAATGAATTTCAAATAATGTCCAAAGAAATTCCATAAAGCCTTTTACAAAACTCTTGAAACTTGTATATAGTCGTTGCACGCGAGCTTTTGACAACTTCCTTAAGCCTTTTAATCTATTCGTCTTTGGTGTGCCCAGTTCATCTTCTGTTTGAGAACGAAATTGTCCATCACCTTCCGTTCCGGAAGCAACTTCATCAGTTCCTTGTTCGTTCAAAGCTGCTAAATCAACATCAGGACTAATTGATCTAGCTCTTTCACTAACATCTTGCTTTAAATTTTCCACAAAACGATTATGGAAATAATGTATGTGAATAATGGTCATAATAACTAGTACAGTTGGTGTAACTAAGTGTAAAAACAAGTCCTTGGTTTCGTATCTCTCTAGGCCTATATCCTTTTGTCTAAAAATAAGTGTGATTAAATTAATATAAAAAACAATATTGAAAATTATTACAATGATTTTGATATATTGAGGTAGTCATTCCAATACTCATCGAAGCGATCAAATTGATATGTATAAATTAAAATTAAAATTGACATCCCATAAAAAATTAGGAAGAGCCAAAACCCGTACATAACTTTTATCCAGGCCTTCCAAGAACATTGAAAGGCCAACACGAAAAAAAGAAACATGGCCATATAACAAATTCTGAAACCAGTCATTTTAGTGCCCGTAATGCCAGAAACAAATACAATAATGAGCAGCAGCCAAATCCACAGCTTTATTAATAAGGTTTTTATAAAACTCCCAATTTTTTCAAAAAACTTCGACGTTTTTTGCTCCATTGGTTTAGGAGTCATATCTGTAATGGTACGTTCCTTAAATTGTCCGTAAAAATCTTTCTGTTTTACCTGAAGTAGCAGTTCCAACCGTTAGTTGCAACGGTGCTACCATGTCAGCTAATGTAGATGTTTTCTTTTTTTCTTCCTCTTCCTTGCATCGCTGCTTCAATGTTAACCAGAACATTAACGTGAATGCAGTCTTAACGAACAAAGGCACACAAGGCATCTCTTTCGACTTCACCAAACCTATTTGCTCCAAGTTGATTCCTTTCATCTAAAGGATATATTTGTAAATTAACATTTCTTTGCTAAATATAACATAAATTATAATATATTCATATTAAATAATGTTTCTATTTTCTACAAATCCCTTGGATATATGGTTTATAAAGTGTTAGGGGTTTCGATGCAAAGCCTTGAAAGTATAATAATACGAACACCTATTTTTCGAGATCGCTATAAAAGGATCCGCAAAGAAACGTATCGACGTAAACTAGACACCAACTTACCCGCTCGTAAGCGATGGACTAATTTACGTTATGTTGGAATCACTGCTGCCAACCGTCCCCCTTGCCCCCTTCAATCAAACCACTTTGAAGAGTACTTCGTGAGTTTGCTTATGCCACCTACCCCTATTTCGTTTGACTTAACGCTGCCCAGCCCTACCCAATCGAACTCTCTTAGCTTCAGGTGTATCGAGCTTTGTGAAGTTATTAAAGCTTTCAAAACGCTACTTGGCCAGATAACCTCCTCGTTTTCTTAAACTTATTCTGCACTTAATAATTAAACCAATAACGCATATATTCAACTCGTGTCTCACCTACTGTATGCTTCCCTCGGTTTGGAAAGTGCCTCTGTCGTACCTAAAACTATATCTGATTTCTGACCTATCAGCATCCTTTGTTTTCTAGGCAAAGTCTTAAATCTAAACTTTTATATCTAATATTTTAAAATAAAATTAGTGGGGACTATTCTGAGATCCACGTTTTCATTTCACGTGAAAAACAATTAAATTGCTTGTATTTTTCATTTGTTAACAATTGTAAATTTTTTTTTAATGCAATTCGAGAGCTAACATAACAAAGTGTTAAGTAAAAACCGACCGATATCGATCTGATCAGTACAACTGGAGATAATGAGTTTCAAGTACAAGAAGTTTGGAGAAAATCCAGGAAATTATCGGAAATTCAAATTTGGATATTTCCGAAAAAAAAAAAATTCGAGAAAAATCCTGAAATACATGTAAACTAAATTTGTTCAAAGATGCAGAATACAGTTTTTCATCACATTTTAAGAAGTGACATTTTTTTTGGAAATTTTTCCTCAAATCCGTGCGGTTTGTAAATTGAATAACCCATTAGAGAAAGTTTAATCGGTTCAAGCGAGACAATGTGAGCAGAGGGTTGGAAATATTGATCAGGCTGCAGTAGGTTTAGATTATGTATTGATAGATTTAGAAAACTGATAACTTTTCTTTTTCAGCTGATGTCTACTCATTGATTTATGTAAAAATCCTTTATTCTACTCCATTTTTCCCGATCTTGGGCAATAAGACTCTGTGCTTCCCGAAACTTTCTTAATGGCATTCGTCGCATTCGTGGCCTTCTCGATAGTTTTTTGTGACCATACGGTTTCCACTCCAACGACATCTTGCACCATGAGTTTTGTTTTCGTGCCACGTGTCCAGTCTACCTAGACTTTGCAATTCTTTTGCCTATAATTCGGGTACTTTTCGTCCATACACGGCCCGTTATGATGTGGATAGTCGTAATTATTAGATAGTAAGTAATTTTAAAGGCAAAGCAAAATATTATGAAGAGAATTTGTGGTCAAGCATAATAGTAGATATACTACCAACAAAAGATCAGTGAACGTGTAAGTTATTTTATAATTCATAAACTAAAAGACTGCAGACCGAAGTGGTCAAGCACTACTATCATGTATAAATACTGTCGTAACGTTGTTATAATATTGTTGTGAAACTGTTGTAAAAGTTTTGTATATTTATTAGATAATCAGAATTATTGGAAGTTTTAATAAAAAACAAAAATACTTTTTGTCATAAACGCCTAAGAAAGTTTACTGGGCAAAACAAAAAAATATGTTAGCTACTAAATTCAGCGATGAAGACGACAGAGAATATTTATACTAAATTTAATCTAAAATCTGAGATACAAAACGTTTGCGCCTGACCTTGGTGTTTTGACCATTCTTTATTTACTTGGCCTTCGTTTATTTTACTCAGTATTTTGCCAGTAGAATGCATCTATAGCTTCGAAACAGAGTATATTATAAATAGAAGAACCAGAAACCTTTCAAATTTATATACATACATATTTCAAACCAGAAAAATTTTCAGATCTTCTAGTTTGGTTGCTGCTAGTAAACTCATAATTTAGAGTATACTATACTTTCAATATAGAAATAAAAACGCACAAAGAATACCTAGGCTTTCAATTATATACATATATAAGTAAATACTTAAAAATATGTAAACTATTGGATAACTCTAATGATTAAGAATCAAAACCAGTAAAAAAACTTTGTTTGTTACAAATAACTTTATACATATTTACTTACGTCAACTTTATCCGGTAATTCATATTGTTCCAGTTTCATTCCATAAATATATTGTGCTACCAATAAAAGTTCTGCATACAAAACTATAAATGGGCTTGATTTCAACATAGTTTTTCTTTGATTAGGTATCATCCAAAGAATATTGGCCCAAATAAGTAAAACGAAAGTTAACCAACTATGATATACTATACTCCAGACCTAAAAATTTATTCTTAGTTATTTATATCTGAAGAGTAAATATAAAGAAATACCATCATGAGAATGTTTGTAAATATGTAGCTGTTCTTATATACAAATGCACATGAACTCAAAACACCATACCAGATGTGATCCAGAAAACTAGTTGTTACATCTTCCTCGTTTGTCCTCAAATTCTCCAGTTCAATATTGTCAGTTTCTACTACCATGCTCCTTTCTTCTGTAGACTTTTTAGTATTCCTATTCATCAACTGTAAGATACGTAAAAAATAGAAAATAATTATGCTTGAATATGCGTACGATACCAGACTAAAAGATGTAAAGCCTACACCATAGAAATGAAATTGTTTTCTGAAGAAAAATGCACTTAATTTAACCCCAAGCACCGTTACACAGATTAATGTACAAAGCATTAATAAATAGATAATTTTACGTACAGGAGTTCTTTCGTGTGGCTCTGAAGGCCTATTTTGCCAAGAAGAAACCTAAAATAATCGAATAACATATATAACAAGAAATAAATAAAGTTAATTAAATTATAAACATAGTAATGAGATTTCGGTATATGCAATGGCAATAAATAAATAAATATAATTTTAATAACGAAATGATATGTAATGCTTGGCACTGGAAACTTTTGAAATAATATAATAGTTTAGTCACTATGTCGAAATTCCCTGTGTTGACAACGTCGGAAATATTTGGGGGCTATTGAAAAGTATTAGGTCCGCAACTAAGTTCCCGCTGTTTTTCAATAGATGGCTCCAGTAGTAAGAGTTGGTCGATTATAGCATTACTAAAACGTCATGAACCAAGCTTAGACATATGGTAAGCAAGCCGCTTTGATACATTTGTGATTTTGTTTTTGGAACATATACTTTTGGTTGTGTGAAAATGTCTGATTATGTGCCAAATAATCGTCATTTGCGGGGAAGTGTTGCTTTTCGTTTTTCATTCGAAGAAAACGGCGGCTCAAGCGCATCGAGAACTCCAAAAAGTTTACGGAGATGCTGCTCTAAGTGAAACAACGTGCCGTGATTGGTTCCGTCGCTTCAAAGACGGTGATTTTGATGTTGACGACCGTTTGCGTGAAGGAAGGCCGAAAATCTTCGAAAACGCTGAAAAGACGTTGAAACCGAACGAAACGATCACTGGGGAACGGTATCGAACTCAATTGATGCGATTGAGCCGAGCACTGCGCGAAAAGCGGCCACAATACGATCAGGGCACGAAAAAGTGATTTTACAGCACGACAACGATCGGCCTCACGTTGCCAAACTCGTCAAAACCTACTTAGAAACACTCAAATGGGAAGTCCTACCCCACCCGCTATATTCCCCAGATATTGCGCCGTCCGATTATCACTTATTCCGTTCGATGGCACATGCTCTGACTAATCAGGAGTTCCGTTCATATGACGACATCGTAAATTGGCTTGATTCATGGATAACCTCAAAAGACGAACACTTCTACCGTGACGGTATTCGAGCTCTGCCAGAAAGATGGGAAAAGGTTGTCGCTAGCGATGGGCAGTACTTTGAATAACTCATTTGTAACCATTTTTTCATAATAAAGTTTTATATTCATGAAAAAAAACAGCGAGAACTTAGTTGCGGACCTAATATAATTCCGAGTTGTCGAGAATTTGAACTGTCCGCGTCATCCGTTATGTCGGCGGCAGTTTTATTCGAATAGCTCTTTTTGTCCTTTTCTATTTTTTCACGTAAACGGCCACTTTCGCATTTTTCTTGAAAAACATATCAAATTTGTAGTTCTAGAGAAAATTTACAAAATGGTCAGTTCCATTCGAACAATCGTTGAGTGCGGAGGGTGGGCTCACGCTTCTTTGTTATCGGATAACTTAGCATATCTTTGTTAAGAAACAAGACTGATTAACTACATGGAAGTGTGTTCAACTTTGTTCTGGTTCTCTTTAGTACACCCAATCACAGAAGTTTGGGGATAATCAGTAGTGATACACATCGTTGAAAATGATGGAAGTTTCGTTCGAACCAAATAACGGTTGTCTTAGGGGCATACTCTGAGGATTAACAGTTTCATATAACTGTGCCTGAAAATACGATGTATCTATGGGAATATATGATTTTGATTGTTCAAGCTTTGTATGGTTCTTCAAAAGAAAAGAAAAAAGGAAGTGAATTCCCAATCTGCTTAACCCTAGACGAAGACTCATTATGACGGCAAATGGAACAAGGCCACTGAAAGAATTTAATAGCGAATATGGTCGAATTTGAATTTTGTTTTTTTATATTACGAGATATAACGTGAATTGTATGGCTGTATATAGGTTGATACAAGGGCCGTTCAGACTTTATATTGAAGTGAATAAAACAAAAAAATAAAAAGAACTGAAATTAGCCATTTAGGGTCATCGGAAAAGTGAATGCATACTACCTATAATGATGAAGGGCTGTAAGTTTATATATTTATGAATACTGTGAAAGTGCATAGTTCTCAGAAAGGAAATAACAGATAAATTTACCCTTAGATGCGATTGATTTTTAGATAAATACTTTTATGGGAATGCTAATTCTATTAAACGGTAAAATATACTGTTAGGATTTAAATGAAATAAGTGCACATGTTTAGTAAAGTGACTCTTAGAATTACGGTGAAGCTCTGAAACATCTGCCCAGTAGAACAATGACTGCACAGACCGTGAGAGGTGAGGTGAGCTCAAGATGATGATTTTTTAATGCATCCATTTGAAATATTTAGTGAGATTTGAAGTAAAAGGCAGGGCGATGAATAGCAGTGTCTAAAGAAGCTGTTTCTGTATGGAAAATACTAAGGCAATTTTCGGAGATGAAGTAATAACAGTTAAAACTAACTAATCTTTCCTAAAAGGAGTCAGTATAAAATATGTATAAGAGTACAAAGGTCAAGGGCTGCTTAGGCCTGTATATTGAAGCGAATGGGTCAAACGTAATTAGTAATGAAATCAGTTTATACCCCCCAAGTAAAGTTCTTTGATTTTATCTAGTGGAAAGTTGGATTATCATGAAGGAAGTCACATTCGTGTATAATAGATAAATGTATTGTTAGAGGCAATTGATTCTGAAAGACGTATTCCCATGGTGCTCATGGAATCAGAAGTCTGGTCTATCTGCGGTGAAATCGCTTTTTCTTGTTTGTGTGGACTATACAGTATAGCGCATTCCTGTTGAGCATTCAAATTTCATGTGATATCTTTTGAGTGATGTTGGCCCAATGTGCATATAGGACATGACAGGAGCCGTTCAGCTGAAAAATTTGTGAGTGTACAGATTAACTGTATATTTCTGGGTCGCTGATCTACGTGTTCTCCCACTGCTTCAACTGCGGATCCTACGTAACCAACTAACTAATCTAATACAGATATATTATATTACTAACGACAACGTTTGTTGGAATTACAAAATGGCGCATACAGCTGATTGTCTTTCAGACTCCCCCATTCTCAGATGTATATAGGAAATTAGAGTAGATAATTAGTGAGTAGTAAGATAACAGATTAATAACATCTTTAAAGACTGCAAAGTGTGTTCGCTCAGCTCACTGCCTTTATAAATGTAGATTTCTTGTTTTTGTTACGTAGTGTCCTCTAAAAGCGACATTGTTCCTGCCAGTAGATGACAGATCCATATTCACTTAGCTGACTGCTAGGACTCACATTGGTGACGCCATATTGACAAGGCAAAATTAAAGCCAAAACAAACAAACAAACATATTAACTAAAAAATATTGAGTTTCTGATTAAAAGTAGAAGGTAGTGTTTTGTTATTACCATATGGCTGAATTTTTCAGAATTTTTTAATAAATATATGCACAATCAATCGGTCATATTGACTGAGAAATTTCATGTGCAGTTTTTTCAGTCCGACAACATGAAAATGTCGTTTTCAGGATACCCGGTTTGGTGATTACCATAGGTTTAATATTTCGTCTTATAATATTGAAATTAAGTACAGAGCACATTAAAATATGTGACCGGCAACAATGCTGCATCAAAAAAACATAATATAGACATTTTGATGTTATAAGCGTTTCACAAAATAAGTTATACATTAAAAAAACATGTTGAACAAATGTGCCTTGTTTTCATTCCAATTGTTCTATGCCATAATAACTACTGGACTTAAAGCAAAACATCTAAATGAACATTCGTTCAAGGCGTGAAGCAAATCGTATAAACAGACTCAAAGTGTAGTTATGGAATGTGTTTTATCACTTTTTGTGATAATTCTGGATTTAGGCCAAAAAGAGAGAAAATTAAGAGGTTTTCTCCGGAAATCTGGCTTATTTATAAGAATTATTTCATGATTTCCGTGAAACGTCGATGCCGAACTCGACGTTCCGGTTACGGCTTTGTGAGGACAACTGAAGCGGGCGGTACGGCAGCAGCTACAATCGCGAACTTGAGCAGGATCAGATAGAACAGAAGTCCTGGCCGCTTCAGGACGAGTTTGACTGAAGAACACAATCAAACTGTTCGTGAACTTATCGAAGGCGGTCTCACCGTCGCTGAAATTTCGCCAGTGGTTGAAATCAGCCACACAATTATCAACGATAATCTCGATTTAACCAAGATTTGGGTTCGTTGGGTTCCACGCTTTCACCGATGATGCCGCGATGGAAACGTTCGTGCGCTATTGGCTTGAGAGCCCCTCTCTTTTACAGTGATGGAATACAAAAACTCCTATTAGGTGGGAAAAATGTGTATAACATATTTTGTAAATTATTTTCTTCAATAAATAAAATTAAAATAATAATTCTATTATATTTTAACCTCCCTCTGCATAAAAATCAATTTTTTAATTAATAAAGGATCATTTTCATCTGATTCATATCTGCGTATCACGAGTAAAAAAATTTTTTTTATGATACCACTTGCAACTGTTACATTTTGCTGCAAATACATTTGTTTTACCCTTAAAGAATTGGTTGAATGTGACTGCTTTTATTACTATTTGGTTATGCCTCTGTAGCAATAAAGATATGTAATCATTTTCAAGGAATAAATGCATACCAATTACTACAGCTCTTACATTAAAAGACCTTTTCCGTGTGTCAGATTTTATACTTTTTGCTGGTTGCTTTATCATAGAAACCTGCCGAGTGAGTTTTACGTCATTTGTAAACTGACTAAAGCCTCCTGATTGGTTCTTTAAGTTCTATATCCGTAAGCCCGTTAGTGTTATTAGGCAGCATAAAGAAAATGGAAGAAAAATAGAAATACTTAAAGACTGTCTGTACTTCAATCAATTGGCAAGATAAAGTGAATTAAAAGGAATTATTATGTAACTTACCTTATTCTTCATGAGATAATTTGATGTCAAAGCCAAAATATAATAGCATATCAAAATCATTACAGGATTTAAATATGAGTCGCTACTGAGATCAGGATTAAATATAATTAAATCATGTTCTTCATTTTGTGAAGTGCAAATGGGCAAAGTAATTGGTTCCAATCCCATTAACCTAGAATAAGAAGAGACAATTATGTGTTAATTGATATTTTTCTAAACATACCTAGCTGGCAGTGTTGAATTGGACAGTTTGATTTGTACCCACGATGTTTGGTATGAAATAATAGCCACAGTGTGGAAGACTAGAATTAACATTATGAATCGCAATAACATAGCAAATCCTCTGTACAAAAAAGTTTACACTGTTAAAATGAAAAGTTTCTTTAATTTTTCTATTTGTTACCTCGAAAGTGATCTTTTACATGCCCAATACGTTGTACAAAATAGGAACATTAAAAAATAAAACCCTCCTGGTACTGAAGGACGAAATGCGGAAGCCAAGAATAAACTAGCTAATGAAGCCAGTGGCCCTATAAAAAAAAGTTTGATTAAATTTGTTACCGAACATACATAATTTAATCCATTTATTTACATCACATTGTGAAAAAACAATCTTCAAAATAATCAAAAAATAAACAATAAATACACACACACACACTCATATAAAGTGTTGGACCGTTCCAAGTTAACGCCTCTCAATTTTGCACTATTTGTTCTACACTTCCAAATTTTTCCAGCTTATGAGCTGAATATTTCCATAGAATAAAACTATAAGTTACTATTACAGCCTACTTCACCATGCTTTATTTTTGAAACCCATATAAACAAAACGCAGTTTTATTTGCACCGTGTAACCGGAAGTACACGGAATCAATTCACGGTACACGCAGGCAAATATACATGCCTTTATATATTGAATACATACATATTCTTTTCAATTTGTCTTATATTTTACCCATTTTTTGGAAGATTTTGTACTCCGAAGTCTCTGTTTTCCTTCCTTCTTCTCCATTAGTTGAAGTTTCGATTGATTCGGCAGCTGTCCTAGAGAGTCTCTTCATTAGAACGAAAACTAACAGAGAACATATTAGGACCAAAACGTCAGGCCAAATCCATTGAAGGGTGGATATTACACTAAATAGAATATAATAAATTGTTTAATAATAATTTTAGATGTTGAAACAAACTCACCTTAATTGCCCTATGTAAATAAAACCGATTTGTCTTATTAAGACCTCTTCAAAACTGCAGTTTTCTAAGAAGCTTTCTGGCCCAAGAACTCTGCCCGTAATTGCGAGCCCAATGTGACATGTTGATATTATTGCGCTCAAGGTTATAAGTACAACAAAATATGCTGTAAGAGATGCTAAAACAACATATTGTATAAAAATTAAAATATGTTTAAGTATAATAATTATTGGAGCAAACAATAAAGAAATGAAGAAATTAGATAATATGTGTAATTAATATTTAGTATAATTAAAATTAATTGCAATTTTTTTTTAATTCTAGAAATAATTTTAGTGTTTGTTCTTTTATGACGGCCAATTAACCATTTAATAATAATAGCATGGCGATTATTCTGAATAGAAGTCATTTTGTCATTGAGGAAAGAACTCAAGTACAGCCACCTAGCTATAAGTGCATTAATATGCATTTAGATCACGCTCACAACACTCAGAAGTTAAGCTATAGTCTAGAGTCTAGATGTCTGCTTCCAGCATCCGCGAATCGAAAGACTTGGTGAAACTACGGTATATTTCTTCCAACGGTACGACATTTCTCATCCAATGGGGATATAATATTTAACTTGCTCCTATTGCCCTCTGTTGCGTACCGAAGAGAGCTTTACGTTTACCTGTATATCGATACTGTAGTTAAAAAAAAAAGTTAAAGCCTCGCTCGCATTTGGCACAACTAAAAATTTTAAAATGCAATCTTTAGGAAATTTGGTAAAATATGTATCTACGAAACACAGGTCAACAAGGACTTTGTTGTTGTCTAAGCAATAAGTGATTCCGATACAAGTTTTTAAATAGATTACGATTTTGGAAACGGAAATGCTCCCATATGCACATAAGATTTAAAAAAAAATTTGTTTTCAGTTTGTTTCTAGTTGTGATCTATATTAAACGTGTCTGAAAATGCTTTTATATGGTATGATTTATTTTATTCAACTTCAACTTTATCTATCGCTTTGGGCTGTGAATGGCCCATGTAGATATTTGTATAATCTAAGGGACTGGTATAACACAGTTTCATGTAACACAGAAACTATCTACAGTGATATTATAAATAAACAATAATTAATATTTACCTCGAAATGTGGCCAACTTCACAAGTGGAATGAATGGTAGAAGTAAAAACATTAGAAGGTATATATACGATATACCCACAGGTCGAAAAAGCAAGCCTGAAAATAAAAATATAGCTATTAATAATCCGAAAATTCGAGATTTAATAAATGCAATATTTTCTTATTCGTAAACAACCGGTACACAAAACTTCGACAATCTTAGATACTCAAATTAAAAATATAATAACAGTCCCCCTGTAAAATACCCTCGACGCACCGGCAGGACACGCCGTCTGCTACGGATCCTAAAAGCCAGTCCACACGCACGAAAATGCGAAACGTGTGTCTGTGTAGCAGTCATAAGCCACTTTAATAGTAATAAGTCGAGCTGCACTAGAGTAAATGCCAAACCATAATGTGCATACCCTTCCGTACGGAAACCCATGCAAACTTACGATTTCACACAAAACCTATCGCCAAACCACAATGGGAATAATCGTTCGTTGTTAAGTTTCGGCAAGTCGACTCCACCTAACCTAACCTTACCTTCGACTTTCACCTAACCAAGTCCTCTCTTAAGAAAGTCCTTAATGGTCCCTCTTAAAGTCCCCTTTTTTGTGCCTGTTAGTTAATAAGTCCTAGTTTAGTTCTAGTCCTTAAGTTCTTATGTTTATATTTATGTATGCATGTATGTTTGTATAGCTTGCATTAAGCTGAATTAAATAAATATCTATAAATAAATAACGTCTGTTTTGATATGCAAGGTACGATCTGCAGCGTACATCTTAAATTGTTCAGCTAAAAGCTGTGAGCTGACTACTGACGTCCTAATTTTACCGGCAGTTTGCAGAGCTGAACGGCAGGGTCTCTGCAGAAACACACGGCTGTGGTCTTTCAACTTGCCTACTTGTATGTATGCCAATCCTGCCGATTGGCTCTGCATATTTCCAGTTCTGTAAAACAAAACAGCAGCTTGTTAACTCAACCGCAACTTGCCAAGACTCATACAAGATTGTACCAAGTGTGTTGCGATGTCAGATTTCACCTTGTGTAGCGTTGTTTTAAGATAAATGAGTGGTGCGCAAATTTGCCCGGCGAGCATCTGCATAGCAAAAGGAATTTTACAACCGGCAGCGGACGTTTGTAGCAAACCACTATTTCGCTCACGCACCAGGCTTTAGGTTGGATGGTGTATGGACCGCTTGGCAGATCAGCCGCTGTACCGTGTTACAGAGAATACAAGGTATACTCACTGGAAGGATTTGTTTGGAACAATTTTTTTCGAAATAGCCGTTTAGCTCCCCCTAGTGCCTATGCATGCTTTAAATCCCAAGATCTTAAGTAAAACTTAAGCCCACAATAGGCGTACTCCTATATTTATATTCATTTACTATATAGATAAATTATCAGAAATGTATGGTTTTTCCAGAACAAGAGATAGAAAAGAACGCAGCTTGTAATACAGAGGCCGTGCTCTTTTGTGGCCACTATCCCTAGTATAAAAGCGACAAAGAAATGATTCAGAACAGTGAACGCTGGTCCCCTTGCTCTCAGAAATTGTAAACATTCATAAAATTATCCTCCTCCTCAAGAAGGCTGTGCCTATTCGTTCGCCGTTGCGTATTTAGCGTGACTTTTGTGTGACTATAATATTCTTACTGACTTTTCCTTGTAAAAAAAATTAAAAATACAAATCTGACTTTGCAGATATTTTGTAAAAGGAAAATATTCAGTCAGTAGGTTATACGATATGTTTATCTGTGTGTTATATCCACACTACAATCACGCTAAATCCACGGAGGAGGCGTGAGGTAGTCACAGCACCTCAAAAATGTCGTTCAATTTTTTTCTTTTGCCTTTGCCCTTTAAGAAAATTTTTTACAGCTTTTGCTACCACAAAAGAATGACTTTTTAACGGAATCATCTCGAGATTTTCACAATATCCTGCTTTTATGTAGTTAAGTCTCGTTTTTGGTGCAGATAGCAAAAAGTTAATTTATTGAGTTATAAATTTTCGCTTGAGCGTCAAATCATTAAAAGTTCACTAAAGTAAAACCTCTATAGGTATAATAGTTGTGACTGTTTTGCAAAAACCAATAATTTTTTAATCGTTCTTGGGTAAAACGACGATTTGCCATTTAGTTTTCTGCATTCTAAAAAGAAGAAAATAGAACAGAACAAAAATTTCCAAAAAACTCGCGTGATCGGTCTGTCCGTTCGAAGAATATTAGTCGAGGAAGCAAGTATTTAAACGCATTCCTTTTAAAATATCCTTCGAGGTTTGCATATTCTCAACAGTTGAGAGAGTTTCACAGCTATCAGCTGACTTTTTCCAACAAACGGGACGGAAACTATCTCAAAAATTAACACGTATAACCACGTATAGTTTACTGTAGAGCAAGAAGATTGTCCAGAACACGAGCAGAACAGCGAAATGTACGGTTTAAAGGCCACAAAAGAATGCGGCTAGACTGAAAAGTGAAATCTTTTGGCAAACGGAAAAAAAACAATAGAAGAGTATAATTCTCCTGGCAATATTTCCTTTACTACTTTATTACTTTATACAAAAACGTTGCCTACATATTCTCAATACCAAATTTTAATGCAATTTGAGAAAGAATATTTAGCTTTTCGTATATATCAATGCACTAAGGAAATAAGCTAGCTAGTACTAGCTAACTGTAACTGAATTTCTATACACAACAGTTAACTTAGAATCTCTTCTCTATCTTTATAACTAATGAATTCTATCAGTTCCAAATAAACCTTTGTACTTGCTGCATCTCGGTGTTTTAGTCAAACAGGTTATGGGCCCAGCGTGTTTCGGCAGCTGATTCATATCGACCAGGAACCGTAACGGTTGCGATTTTTTCCGTTTAATTCCGTGTATTATCACCACGTTGTAGAGGTGTTCGAGTTACATGTTTTGTGGTATAGGATATGAAATGTGTCATGACACGTGGCACATAATTTTTTTATGTATAATGTTGTAGAAAATTGTCGGTACCCATGTTAAGGGGGTTGTGGAGAATAACGTAATCCGTGATCTTTCGGCGTCCCGCACATTGGGTTTAGAATGACATCACATAGTTTATCGGAGTTTACTCCTCAAACCTTTTCATTTAGTAGCCATTTCAATAGGAGAATAAATCAACATTGATGGCATTTTTGGAAAGGACATTGAAATAGTAGTTGTTAATTAAATCGAAAGATATAAATCAAATAATAATATGCACCCCGAATTTAAAATTCACCCTGTAACTCGAAAAACTCCCATCCCTATCATTTCTGCATGCGTTATACGATACACCCTGTATACAAATTCTATTATATTACAAATACACAGTACAGGCAAAAAAGTTATGTTGCAAATGTACTTACATATTCCTAAAATTGAAGGTAATAAAACTCGTTGAAGAATACAACAAGTGTATTTAAACTCCATCGCAGGCATCGTCTGAAAATAAAAAACAAAGAAATTTAAAAAGTACCCACATATTTATTGTTATGTTCCTGAGATGTAAATATTTAATATAAAGTCAAATAATCGTTGACTTTGATTCAACCTCCAATTATAGCCCGTTTCGGATTTTTTAGATATTTAATTATATGAAGATGCGTTTTTTTCATATTCTGCTCCGAATCACATTTCACAGCAAATTTTGCATTGAATTGAATGTTTTAAATTACTTACTAGAATCGGACCAAAAAGAGTTTGATAACATATGTATTCATTGCTTTTTATGTAAACCCTCCCGAACATTTTTTCTGTGTACGCGCCTGGAAAATACACTTGTTTTTATCTTTTTTTCACAAGAATAGAAAGAAATTTGTGTAGATGTTGCTCGTTTAACCCCTTCGAGAGGAAGAGTTATTTTGAAGAGCAAAAAAGTGAAGACATAATTAATGTGACAGAAAACAAAATGTGAGAAAAAAATGCAGAATTAGTTTCACTTTCATCATTACTGTTATTTTTTTACATTCTCGATGGTCCTAGTATTGGGTTGCTAAGATTAGGGTCTATCTATGGCGATGGTATGTGCCTAAGAACGACCAGCTATTTTTTCGCTACTAACTGATAACAGAAGTTCGAGATCATCACACATATGTGGTGTGTAATTGGCCTTTTTGGCTAGGAATTTCATTGCGCCACACGGAGTGTAACACGTCTCGAATGGGTTTATTAAAGAAACCGAGTTACAAAAATTCATGAGAGTTTGATCCGAGCAGGCTCCGCTGGATTTCTCTGACATAGACACTCACAATGAGAAATCGAATCGAAGCCAACTAAAAACATCCACAAAAATCATTCCCATTCTTGTGGAAATAAAAGAAAACAAGTGTTGTGTTCCCAGGTTTACAAACTCGAATATATCAGAGATTACTGTTAACTCTATTGAATGAACGTGTTATCCAATGTTTTAAAGTACAATCAATTACCAATAAGCACTTTAAACACGCTTATTTGGAAACTAGTTTCAAAAAAGCACCAGTATTGATCTAACATACCTCTACCACTGCAGGTGCAATCACCTGCGAAATTGAAAAAATCGTTTCAAATTTCATGAAATTACGAAATTCATGTAATTAATCTTTTTTTATTTTTATTAAATTGCCCATCGCATTGTCTTTCGAAAGAAGTACAACACGCCCAGATAGAGAATGGATATACAAATTTATACGTAGATAACCTTTTGCGGAATTAAAAAAAAATCTGCTTTTTACAAAATATTCAACTCAAATTATTCTTACCCCAGAATGCTTTTCCTTAAATTAAAAACTTATTACAGTTAATGGTAGAACGTATCAAACGATTAATTTGAATGAAAATTCTTTTACATTCAGAATTTATAATATTCTGCAAAAGGTTTTCTACGTATAACTTTGTATATCCTTCCTGGACATGTTGATCCTCAGAAATTAGGTCAAATTGCATCCGATTGGGGTAGTCATGGTAAAGGGATTTACTACGTTCAGAGACCCTGTAGGCTGAGAGATAAGAGGAATAGTCTAGCATATCTGGACATGCCACAATTTTTTTCGTTTGTTACGGAGATCGTAGTTCCTAGTCATACCAGGGGGAGATGAACAGTTATTTTTCCGTGGTTGAAGGGGAACGGATTGGATTAGGCAGGTAAATAGATCGGTATAGAAGACCTCAAGGGCATCGGTGACAGGGAGCTGGGGATCGAAAGAGATGGAGTCAAAACACGAATTGCTGAGTAGTAGATTCAGTTTCACGAAGTCGCCCTTACGAAAATTGGAACAGTATTGAGGCACTAAGACGGTAGAGGGAAAAGAGACGGGGAGGTTCTTGTTACTCAGGCCCCAATTTTTGGGAACGGGGTTCGAAACATTTTGCTGTGCTAATTAACGGAAAAATAATGAAAAAATTCTATCTCGACCCGTTTTTGAGATATAGGTCAATTCGCGAGCCACCTAACGTTCGTAACTTTTGGGAGAATTCTATTATATATTATAATTTCCCTTTTACAAACTGTTGAACTTTGCTATGCTAATTAACGGAAAAATAATGAAAAAATTCTATCTCGACCCGTTTTCGAGCTATAGGGCAATTCGCGAGCCACCTAACGTTTGTAACTTTTAGGAAAATTCTATTATATATTATAATTTCCCTTTTATAAACTGCCGGTGGAGTTAATTTTCCTTTTACAAACTACCGGTGGAGTTAATTAGCACAGCAAAATGTTTCGAACCCTGTTCCCAAAAATTGGGGCCTGAGTAACAAGAATCGTGCCAAAGAGACTTTAAAGAAAAATGAAATAAAAAGAGGAGGATGGAACTGGTCAAGAGAGGAAAGAAGGTGGTTGCTTTTAGTGACAGCCGAGTTTCCAGGATCGGTTGCAAAGATGAGATCGAGTTTCTATCAAAATTGTTGGTTACGCCACTGACCTGGCAGAGGCCGGAGTCTGAGAGCCGGTCAGCGAATAGTGCCTCTTTACCAGAGATTGCATTCAGAGGGACAAAATGTAATTAACATATTCATTGAATTTAAAGCAAATATTTTAGAAAATGTTGTTCCACAAATATTTAAATTAAAATATTTTGTCAGCATTCAACAATTCCGCATTCAAAAAATCTGCGTGGAATCATCCCACCTTTGCTATGCGATAAAAATAGACAGCGCTATATAAATGTTTATACATTTTCTCTCTTCCCTCTCGGAGTTTTGGTTGTCAAATTGGCGGATGCTTTAGATAGGAGATTGAGCGGTCCATCTTATATGCATGCCTGTTGGTACCTACATTTTCATTCCTATTAATTTTCCTTTTTCATGTTCTGAGCAAAGATAACAATTATCGACTTACAGAATTGGAATGAAAAAAATATCGAAGTAGGTATTTGCTTTCACTTTTAAATGGCAGGACAAGGCAGACTTAGCATCCGAACGAAACTTATTAAAACAAGCTGTCTTAAAAACGTTGAGCTTTAATTTGAAATAACTAAAAAATTAGATTTACAAGACAAATAAAATATTACTTAATTATACATTTACGAACTGCGTAAAGAGTAAAGGTCCAAGATAAGGAGTTCAGCCGCCCTAAGGTTATCTTAACTAATTTTCGATAAAGCAGCATTGATTTATAACAAAAATCGTGGATTTGGGAATAACACTGAAGCACTTAAGTAGATTGGGCATTCCATGCCCACCTGATTAGCCTATTGCTATCAACTTAAAATCACATAAATACCTTTGGGAAAATGCAGAAGAGCTTGATGGAACTCTGATTGCTGGAGACAGCACAATTAAATGCTTCCGCACCAAGGGCTCAATACCGTTCTGCTGCCAGTTATTTGTCCTAAATATCACTCAATACTGCCCTTAAAGAAGTGAATCCGATATTTCCATTTTATTGCTAAGAGCACTAAAAATAGCCACGAATTTAACTCCCCTGAGCTGTTTTACACAACTATTTTTTTTTATTTGATTAACTTCACTATACTAGAACATAAAATTCGCTTATTAACCACTAGCGAATGCTAATGAATAAAACTTATCACTCCAAGGCACTGAATTCTGTCAAATTAAATATTTCATTGATGTTTTTCATCTTTACACAAATTACCGGGTTCAAAACACTAAGCCAAACAACATGACATCACCTCAACTCAAGTGAAATGAGATGCCAGCTCTCGTATCGTACCAAACCACACCACATCTAACGCGAAAAGTTCTAGACAAAACTGCTAGTTTAGGTATTTCATTACACTAAAAATATTTAACTTTGCTATCAAATGTGTCTAGGAATAGTATTTGCTAAACAAGAAAGATGTCTCTCATTTAGGTAGGACTCAATCCGGCGTTCGCCCTGCACTAGGTAAGTAATAAGTTCCACAAATGTGTGGCGCCTCGCGTAATCACAATGTGGCCCTGTCAAATGTTTCGGCGCTCCGGTCACGCTTGGAAAAAGAAGAAGGCGCAAACAAAAAAACACTTTTAACTTCAAGTTGATAAATCAGCCAACTTCAAGTAGGATGCAACCACGGAACGGCTGTAAGTCAGATTTTGCGTATCACATTCCCTGATGGGTTAGAATTGGCTGTGTTCGTAGGGTCGCTCAGTGCAGGCTAAATATGTAGACGTAATCAGGACAATTCACAATTTTCCGAAGTTTCTTCCATAATGTCTATGCCCCCCTTAACATCTATTTACACGCTGCCACACGATACAGCCGTTCCGTGCTTAGTTTATATTTCTATGGTCCTTCCTATATATATGGAACTGTGGACACATCGTATAGTTTGTAAGAAGAAGGTAGTTGTTTTCATTTTTCTGGCTGTGAGGGAGGTTACGGGCACTTTGCTCGCCTTTCTAATTAAGAATAAATATTAATGTAAGATTAAGCGATGATTAATAATTACATTCCATTGTTCGTTTGGCTATCGCTATATCATGCGCTTGTAATATGTAAGAACTTTTCCGACATAGACCTTCCGCGATCGCACTCTTCTATGTACTTTAATAATTATGGGATGTTGAAAGATCAATGTTTGGAAGATTCGGAATGCCTGTATAAAGATTTCTTAACATCAAGCCAGTATGATAAGAGTGCATGCTGGGGCTATGAGAGCGGTTGTAAGGATGAACATAAATATTCCTCGCCTCGATGCCAGCAAAGTCTCAACTCGTGGGTCGACCAAGTGGATATTTTTTACACACAAGCAGACTTTGGGTATGTAAAAAAACAAATCAACGAAATGAAGGTACTATGCGAACCGCGTTATATGTTTGATTCTTCACTGGAGTGCTCTCCTCTACTTCGCTTTTGCCGAGGCCGGAATTTGATGATAAATTTCACGGAATTATCTAAAGTGAAAGAGCCGATTCGCTATAATACGGATGTTTTAAAACAAGGTGAAATTGGTGGACATTGCAAATTCTTTAGAGACCGTTTGCAGGAGGAAACCGAGCATATGGGTGCTCTACAATCTTGGGCTCCGGAACTTAGGTTCTTTGAACCACTGGCAGAACCAGTTATTGCTAGCGGAAAGTGCGATATTGTAATAGAAAAGCCCACTTTTGTAATGAAAATAGATGCTTCAACTAACATGTATCATCACTTCTGTGACTTCTTTAACTTGTACGCGTCCCTTCATGTGAACTCCTCGCATCCATCTGCATTTGGGTCCGACACTCATATTTTGATATGGGAATCTTACACTTACGAATCTCCCTTTTCTGAAGCCTTTGAGGCGTTTACTAAAAACGAAATTTGGGATTTGAAGACTTTCCGAGGCCAATCTGTGTGTTTCAAAAATATAGTGCTTCCCCTACTGCCGAGGATGATCTTTGGTCTATACTACAACACTCCAATAGTAAGTAAACGAGTGCCTTTACGTCTTGTTCTAATAGGATTGTATTATTAGATTCATGGTTGTGAGCACAGTGGACTATTCCGGGCATTTTCAGAACACGTCCTCCACCGACTAAAGATACCTTTGCTGCCCAGGGAGAGAAACCAAATCCGGATAACGTTCCTTTCGCGTAAGACGAAATATCGGCGAGTTCTTAATGAAGATGAACTTTTAGATGAGATGAACGCAAATGAAACCTACTTCGTGAGGCGAGTTTCATTTGAAAGGTACGTGCACATATACGTTTTGTTCAAAATAAATCAAAATGTTTTTTTTCTCAGGGGTATTTCCTTTAAAGAGCAACTTCACATAATCCGCAATACAGATATCCTAATTGGCATGCATGGTGCAGGGCTTACACATCTTCTCTTCCTTCCGAATTGGGCTTCAATCTTTGAACTCTATAATTGCGAAGACCCAAAGTGTTACAAGGATCTCGCTCGATTAAGAGGAGTGAATTACCTAACTTGGCAAGATGATTCCAAGATCATACGGCAGGATGATGAAAATTATTCAAAAAATGGAGCACACGCCAAATTTGCTAATTATATTTTCGACAGAAAAGAATTCGCAGTATTAATCGAAAGAGCCACTCAACACGTACTTCAAAATAAATATTATAAGGACTTTATTACAAATGAATCTCCAACCCATGACGAACTGTAAAATTAATTTTAATTAAACTTATCCAAATGGCATTTTGGTTCATTCCTTAAATATTGGTATTAGTTGAGTGCTTATTCGTCTGTTGGGATTAGTGCGTTTAAGAACATTTTCAGCAAAATAAATGTTACTAAATATAAAACTTATGAAGTAAGCCATAGTTAAAAGGTATATTGGGAGATATATTGAATTACTGACTTTGAATAAATAAGAGAGCTGGGTACAATTTAACCTGTTTCGAGTTACATCTGCGTTTATGTATAATCACAGACAAATAAATATAAAGATTATCCAATACGAACAAACAAAACGCAACCAAGATGCCTGAGAGCTCCACAGCGATACCTCCACCTATGCGACGGCAACCGGCGAGCTCGACGCAGGGTAAGTTGAGTTGTTCAGCGCGGTCTGTTTTTCGTGTACGGCGACCTGTTCTTTCTTTCATTCAGATTTTTTTTATTAGACCGTATCAGCTAATGCAACTCAACCATTATAATATCACATTACTTACATTAACGACGGATTATCGCGTTTTGTCCGTTTACATTGGTTATTACATGTGGTAATATTTCCCTACATACGAGCTATTTGAAACTAATCTGTACATATTAGCATGTGCAATATCAACATACACTTGCGACCGGTGTATTTAAGGGGAGGGTAAGGCTAATTCATGCAAAAAAAGGCACATTTTTGTGAATTTTTTTGGACAACACAGTATACATCAAAGTATAACATTTGAAGAATATTTCGTAAAATTTTCATGTGGAAATATTGAAAAATGCGGCAATGGCAGCAATTATTTAGAAGCGTCTCAGAAAAAAGTAGAATTTCGGTGCCCCTCATAATTCGGTGCTGGATCGTCTGATATGAAATCGCTTTCCCCAGGTAACACCGAGGGGGTTTTTCGAAATTTTTGGGACACTTTGAAGTGAAAAACGCGATTTTTGCAACAAAAAAAAACCGGATAATTTGTTATTATAAAATAAAAAATATTGACAATTTTGAAAAAAACTCTCCCGTGTTACCTCGGAAATTATGTAGAGAAATAGTGTTCAAAATTTCAAAAGAATCGGTGCAGTGGTTTTGAACTTATGAGGGGCACCGACTTTGAAAACATGAGTTGTGGGAAACACGCTTTAAAGTTTTAAACACTAAACAATTTAGAATAAAACGTTCATAAGCGAGTTTTATCGGTTCACCTCACACTAAATCATGGATGCCAGGTCCATAAAGGATGTTGCTATCATCCATAATGTCATCATAATAAGGAAGTTAGAGCTTACATAGAGAGCGAAACACCAGCCAGGTAAGAATAGCGCGTTCGGACTGGTAATTTCTGGTGCGCTGAGTCATGCTTGAGGCACGGTTGCTTAAACTGCTGTATCTTCGTTAGTTTTGCTCTGATCCGTCTCACATTTTCACACAATATTTTTGAAAGGTTCTTCATTCAGAAAGTCGAAGAATAAGAAAAAAATCGGAAAAAAAAATTTAATACCTTACCCTCCCCTTAACGCATAGGATTTTGACTCTCCATGGTCATAATAACTTACACCTAGATAACAAACAACGGCTAATGGGCGGCCTTTCTTTCATGTGTGCAGAAGAAATTGAGTTGTTCAACGCGGGCTCTGATTAGTGGGTTGGTAAAGGGATACACGTATGAAAAATCTAATTAGTATTTGGGAGGCAAGAAAAATATTGTTTTGCTTGCTGCTAGAATTGTTCGATATTTTACAAGAAAAATGTAGATTTTCTACTGTTTAGAGCTAGTGCTCAATATCTGAAAAACAATTTGCACAATAGATGTGTTCCACGGCGAAAGTAAGAATTGGGAAAAAGTCTCAATATTCATCTAAAGCAGCGCCGGGCAAACTCGGCTCTTTAGACTCCCGAGTGCTCCGAGTGCAAGCGAGAAATATTTCTTTAGCTCCTCATTGCCTCCTGCAAGTGCAAGCGAGAAATGCATACTCCTGTCCTGAATCATTGATGGTGGACATGTACTCACTCCTCATTGCGTTAATGGAGCGACCCGAAATGCACTCAGGTATACGGAGGTATACGGCTCCCATGAAGTCAAACTTTGCCTGGCTCTGCTTTAAATCAGAGAATTTAAAGCAGAGCCGGGCAAAGTGCGATCAGCATGGTTGGAAAGTTGGATGGGGACACATTTTTAACGAATTTAAGAGCCTATATTTCGCAAACTGTTCACCTAATGGCAAAAGTCTCTTAACTACCTTTATCGCCATTTTACAGACCTGTCCAATGACACCCCACACAATAGGGTGTGCTACAAAAAAATTTCATCCCTCATCCCTTTCATGCAAACCCAAATTTTTGTGATTTCATTGCATAACAAGTGGAGGTTCCCACAAAACACCTGTATATGTACAATTCATTAGAATCGCTGGAAAGATTCCCCAGTTATAAGGCTGTGATATACGGACAGACTGACATGACGAATTTATAAGGGTCCCGTTTTTGCCATTTGGCTACGTAGGCTAAAAATGTCGGATAATATACAATTAGCCCTATTTTGCGTCTCGAAGCGACCTGTACGAAAAGAGTGCCAATGTGTACTTATAGTTTTGTATGCTTGCGCGCGACATGCGTATTCATTTCGTACCAATTTTCAATTAAAATAAAATAAAATAAATAATTATTAGTTGCAAGTACCATTTCATCATTCCCAGCCCAACACTGAAATCAAGAGAATTGGCAAAACTCAATGCAATTTCTTTCAAGTCCACGCAGCATGACATGACAATTCGTAGAATAAAAGTTATTTCCTTTATAGTCACAATTCAGTCTCGCCTGGCTGGGCGATTCTCTGGTATTTTTGGTACAGGTATTCTGCGTTTGAAAAAATTACTCTTTAATCTCCTCCAAGTATGTTTACATGGTTTAATTGCGCATCTCTTGTTTTAAGTCAGTCAAATGTACAGAAAGAATATAAAAAAAATATTGTCCACAAATTACGACTTTATTAAATCAGCCTAATTAAGCGGCACACTTATAATAAATTACCTAAAACTTACAAGTTGTTCAGTACAAAGATATTTTACAGCCACAATTCACCACTTTATTTTCTGTTTGCATTTGTATAAACAAATTACAGAAGAGCAAACTATGCTCATATAAAGATTCAAAATCATAAAACTTGCCAATCTACTTCTGCCACTGGTATTAAAAAACATATTAATCACACCCGTTAGGACATTTGAAATCAGGAAAAAGAACAGCGCATTATAGTTAACGGCTTCTGTGACTATGGGCAACTCGAAAACTATCTGCTGATCTTCACTGCGAGTCTTACTCGCCGTTATAGCATAGATCTCTAAATTCATAAAAAGAATGAGCATGACTAAAGCTATTAAGATAATCCACAAAAAGTATCCCATATTTGCGGTCCGGCGACATATATGAGTTATTGGGATTACCAAAACTAAAACAAGGAATATAATGATTGCAAAATACACCAGCTGTTTCCTCTTCTGTAAGAATTCCTGACCACTTACAGTTGACCTACTAGTTAATATGTTGCTAATATGTACAGAGGCGAGATAAATGGCCAAGAATCCCGGGAGCGATACAATTCCTTCTCTATTTGCCTCCAGAAATGTGTTCCTTCCTACTTCAAAATTCATTGCCCACCTCCCTAATCCAGTCTGAAGAATAGCCTCATGAAGGAAAATAACAGTGGTGAAAAGTGTTATTTTACTGAATGGAAGCCTACAAAAAGCTTCCCCAAAGAGTTTCGTAACTGCAATGGTTAGAAACGCATTCCAATGTAATCCATACTCTGTGACGTCCTGATGATAGTCCGTTACCTTCAAAATTATCGTCCTCATTACGCCGAGAGCTAGCAAAGGCATGACAGACTTAAATAGCGCCTTAAACGATGAATTGACTTCCAGGTTTTTTTTAGGAAGAATAGCAATACTAAAAACAAATAGCCCGATCCCAGTGTCCATTAATCCAGGGGTGCAGTCTTTACTTTTAGATAAGTGAGACGGAAATATGGGGAAATCGACGGCACTTATTGATACCGCTGTGATGAGGAACACAGAAGCGCGACACAGTGTTATACACTTAGGTCTTTTTTGAGGAACTTCTAAATTTGTATTTGCTGTTGTACATGATGAACGTAATATTATTCCGCAAACAGGTGCACAGAAGCCAACAATGTAAACAATCCAGCTGTCCAAAAAGGTAACTGACAAAATAATACTCTCCACAACCACAAGGAGTTGTAAAATGTCACGAACTTTCCGTAGCTTTACAAATGAGTCCAAATACCATGCCAATAAATGAGAGAAGAATATTGTTGATATTGTGAAAAAAACACGAAGGCTCGCCAAGTACACCAGAACAGTCATCTTCTTTGACCGGAGGGCGGAAAATTGTCAATTGACGCTTTCTGGTTCTGGTCAACACATTGACGGAAAGGCCAAACATGTTTTAAAGAGAGAAATAATAATTGAATACGGAGAGGAACCAAATAAGATCCACACTCTCTGCCTTTGAATTCGGAAAAGGCCCAAAAACTCTTCTTCTAGGGATTAATTACTTTTCAACAGCAGTGTAAACGTACATATATCGGTCTTCTACGAAGCTACCGACCCCTATTAGATTTCAAAAATATGTTATGTGCTTAGGTGACAGCTTTTGAGGAAGTACATCTGACGTTTCTTTGAGTTAAATGGGACACAGTAAATAAAGATTAAATGCCATAAATATTCAGTTGGAAAGTATTTATAGTACGGCTTTCGTATTGTTAGAAGGATGATTGGAAGTCAGCCATGGAGAGTATTTGATAAATAGCAAACATGTTTAATCGACCTAGATGCCGGGATTGGACTGCTTTGGCAACCCAACAGCTTCGTTTACGAAACTTAATAAGGATTATAGGGCATAATATATGCTGCTCTCGAGAATGCCAGCTTTATTTTACATTGCATTCCTCGGCGATGTCTGCCCCCTTTTTTACAAGTGAAAAAGTGACTTTTCATGGAAGCGGCAATGTTGAATGGTCCGAGATAACATCACAAGCTGTATTAAAATCAACGGCAAGATGTGTGTGCATACGCGTGTGGGAGCACAATGCAAAAACAATAGAGGAAAGCCAACATAATTCAGAAGTTTACAATGCTGCAGTATCAGACCGAATGTTATTCGTATGGGGTGTTTATTTTTCGGGATTAGTGTCAGTAACTAGGCGTGCAGACATAACATTTCTCTGCAATTCCTTGACATTCCAAATGCATGGAGGCTACTTTGCCTCCCCAGAGACTATAACTGTGGAAAGTATTCGCCAGCAACTCTCTATAAACTATGCGCGGGAACAATGCGAAAACCTGGCTAATATTTGTTCATGTAACCGGATCCACACAGAAGATAAGGAACCAGCTCTTGATAATGAAATAAACTGCGAAAAGTTGCGTGATAGAGTCAAACAGCAGCCCTGTAATAATAGTGAGAGACGATTTGAAATAAATTCCCCTCGGTGCAGTCGAAATTGTAGTCCTGTCCGCGAAGAGGATTCCAAGCGGTTCTCTTGCGTAGCTCTTAGTAGGGATATGTTGCAAATGCTAAGAACGAGATACTTAGAAAAGGGATTTCTGAATTCAGAAATCCGCCCTAGTTACAGTTTGGACAAATTATTATACCTCCAAGAAAAGCAACGTAAGTATAAGCAGAAAAACGAACACGCCAAGGAAATAAGTGAGAAGATTTGCATGAAGAGCGCGTTTTGCTTAAATTTGGAACTTATTTCTAGCAAGAGGTACTACAACCAGCGAAGAGGAAATCTCTCAATGGGTCGAACACTTAACCGATTACTGTTTGAGGAGCCATGCGTTAAGCCTGAAGATATATTAAGAGGCCAAGAACTGAGGCGCCAAATAGAGCAAGCATGCTTTCGGTGCCAACTCTTATCGCGCGAGAAAGACAAAATGCGTTCTCAATTCCGCAATTTGGAGAAGAAACTTGGGCAAATTCACGATCAAAATATAGAACAAGAATCTTCGTTAATGTCGTGCTATAGGAAACTGAATCAAGAAAAGGAATGCCTTATGCAAGAAAAGGCTGCTGTTTTGGAGCAAAGGGGGTTACTATTCCGCACCCAAACGACTCTGCGGCGGAGGCGCATGTTTTTGTGCAAGGAACTACAAAAAATATATCCCATTTCAAGAGTAGAAAATGGACTGTTTACCATCAACAGTATACTTTTACCCAACAATGACCATTTACTAAATGATGCAAAATTAACGAATGCAAATTATCAGGCTGAAGCACCCACGCCAATTTCACTAAGTGTGGCGTTAGGATATGTTTCTCATGTTGTCCACATGTGTTGTGTCATATATGATATACCACCCAGGTAAGAGGTTTAATTCTAAACTTAAATTTTGTACAATTGATTTGTTTCTTAGGAACCCTATTAAACATGAAGGTTCACGTTCTCGCATACTCGATGTAATAAAGGACATACCAAATTCCTCAAGAGAGTGAGTACACCTTAGGGCGTTCCGGCAAGCACGTTCACAGTGAGACAACAGATATTCTCAGTTGGCTCACTGAGAACACGTGTTTTCTTAACTTGTCTCACATTCACATGTACTGTGTTTCCATGCAGGGTTAACTCGAATTAGAGTTCATGGAAACTAGAATTGAGTTGAGTTGAGTTTCGTTACAACCAGCTAAACTGTACGGAAGAGGCTGAGTTACGTAAATGTGTTCGTATATCATTTACTTTTGGATTGAAAATAGCATCCAGTCGAGTTTTTTTGGTCAAAAGAAGAAGTTGAGTTTTTATTAACCCTTAATAGCCACACCTCATTCTGGCCACATAGCAGCCACATGGAGTGACTCATTACCCCACGTTGAAAAACCTAGTTTGTAGAAAACATCGGGTGTTTTAAGACTTTTCACCGATTGTTACATGTTTGTTGAAGTGTTCTTCAATATTTCCAATGATTGTTGTACGTCAATTTATATATGGCACTCTAAAAACTGAGTATCAATTTCAAAGGTTTTAGACCTTTAATTACACCGTTTCTAAGTCTGGGGTAACTAGTTACCCCGTGTGGCCGTTAAGGGTTAAATGTATAAATTCTCATATATAATTCCATTTTTACAGCAAGATCTGTCAAATTAACCCAGGTTTATAGAAACGCACAGAATTACCTGCATTCCCTTGAAACTCAACCCAAACTCAACCCTGTTTATGGAAACACAGGAATTGAGCAATAAAAACGAACGGAGCATCTGATTTTATCCTATGAATTGAGCTATACTTACGGAAACAAGAAAATTTTTGACAGTTTTTTCGATATATCTTGAAAACAGTTATCGCTCAAAGAATAGCAATCGAAAAATCTTTTTAGCACCTACAACTTTCTAATTTAACTTTTTTCGATTAGAGTTTTTTAATTTACGAAAAAATGTTTTTTTCAACTTTGCGTCCATCGAAACACAAATCTTTCTTAGAATTTTTTCTCTATACATCCATATTTTTTCTTCCCGGGTATTCATTTACTTAACTCTTCCACGTATTGATTGGGACTAATTGACCTAATTACTTTGCAGCCGAATTAAGCCATTTCTTATATTCGTGGACATATATGAAAGGGTTTAATTCTGTGGCGAGTGTGTCGTCAGATTCTCCCGCGCCACAAGTATAGCCGTATTTCCGCTAAAGATGCCAACTTTCCTGTCGCGGCATATCCGATCCATAATCCAGTCAGATACTCCTAGAGTAGACGTCTTATTATGCTTCAAACAAGATAAGCAGATAATAAATGCAACTGTTTTATGCTTTTTCAGATTTCCTCTTTATTGTCGGACCAGCCCGTTACCTAAGCCGATTTTTTATGCCATTTATCTTCTGAACCAGAACATCGCTCAGCTAAATTTTCAAATTTACAGCATCAAATGTGATACACGAGAAACGCTTTTGAATTTGCTGTGGCTGCTAAATGGTACCGCTTCGAGTTTACCAGATCTTATGCTTAGTGCGGGTATTGGAAATCACGATTTATCAACATCAGGATCATCTGTAGATCTCAATGTTTCTGTACCTTCCATTAGCAAATCAGTAGATATAATAAACAGAAAAGTTTGTGAAGAAAGGTTTGTCAATAAAATATAAATTTTATTTATGAATCATTTATTATAATATAGATGTATATTTTAGATTATCAAGGTCTGTCGGAAGTTATAGAGAGGAACAAATGCCATCGGAGAAGAGCTTCCGCAACTCTGAACCAATATTGTCTCTGCAGCAAAAGACATATTTATCCGAATTCAATGAAAACTGCGACATATAACTACAGGGAATCAAATAACTAGAAACACTAAGATTACACTTCAATTTTCAAAACAGAACAGAAACATTTGCTTCTTATATAAAAATAATTCTAGGTGACTCTGGTAGTAAAAAATTGTACATTTGAAATTGCGGTGTTCCAGACACGTCATTGATTCCTATTTGTATATACTCGTATTTCTCCATTACACTTTATAACTCGTAACGAAATATTAGGTTCGTCTGGTAGCTTATGAATATATATATTATGCTTATAAATACGTGTATTATGAAAAGAAAATTAGTAAGAAATTGTATGCTGTAGTGGGGATAAATAATGAAAGTTACGAAGAAAACTAGTTGAAAAATTATATGCTTTAGAGGCACGTCATGATATTAATTTTTATTATATTTAAAGATCTACTTTTGAATAACTCGATAATACGCAAAAATAACATGATTTTCATTATATGTCATATCTTTTCAAACCAAGCTGTTAATGATCATTTTCCGCTAAAAATATTTTTATGTCAAGGACAGAGAAAAATAATTGATATCCCCAAAATATGGCATAATCATTGAGCCAATAAGCTTTGGAAATAATAGCTGCTTTCAAATCACCGATTATAAGTACTTTAAAGCGTTTCTGAATACAACACAACTTATTGAAAAAGTAAACGCCGTCAATGGAGAGCGGCTAAATTATTTGTTTAATTAAGTTGATATTTGTTGGATTAATACAAAATGATGTGTAGTACAGCCCTTCAAACGAGCAAATGAGGTAATTCATTTTGGGCCCGAAACTGAAAGTGCCGGCCAACGAAATAAGGTGTCACCCCAGTTGGGGAGGTCAATCCGAGTATTTTTCACTATGGCACCAAGTCTCTATTACCTCTATTCTTCAGCTGATTTTTAAACAGTTTTATTTAGCTTCACTTCGTGTATGGCTTTGTTTCTTTCAAATCATGCAATAGATTTTTCGACAACTTCTACTCAACCGATTCCGATGTAACTTTGCATACATATTCAATCATGCATATATAGTATAATCCTATAGTTTTTTTTACTTATTTTACTTACGCTTATGGTTATAACATATAATCTAAATTTATACTCAGCCCTCGCTAAAATTGAAACGCCAGTTATATTGAGAACACATTCGTTCTATCCTTTGAGCAGCCCGCAAAATTGCCGAATTCTTGTACAGGGAGTTTATATTATATTTTAGGCCATTTCCGTCATTCCTGTTTATTTATATGGCTAAGATGTACTTATAAATATATTTGAAAGTGGTGAATCGAAAACAGCTAATATTTGAATTTATTTTACTAATTTTATTTAGTATATTTCAGAGCAGCTTTGAGAACAAAATAAGCATTATCTGGAAATCCGTGTATATTAGCAATTAGTTTAATTTCAAGGGCAAATACAAACGCGTAGGTGCCATGGAAAAGATTTATTATTGATTTTAAGCACTAAGGGACTGCCAGCATCAACAAATTAATTTTTGTAATACAATTGTAAATGGAGTGTAGCGCAAAGTGTATATAGATATCCCTTCATGGATTGTAATTTATGTATTTACATGCAGTAAAAATTAGTAACTGGAAAATAAATTTTTTTAGTGGCTTATGAAATAAAACACAACAAATTATGTTAATGGCCATGGTTTTGGCTTTTATAGAAAGATAATTTTATGCCATTAGTGTTTAAATATCATTTCGGGCATATGGATCCGCGGCTAGCTTGAATGAAGCGCAATCTGGAAGTCCAATTTTCGACCACTTTATCGGGCATCTGGGGCAATAATGCAGCGAATGTTGACTTCTAAAGAGTCCAACGTCTGTGGTTTATAGGCTTAGACTAGCGACTTCATACATTCGGACAGAAAAAAATCCATAGGTGTGATATCACACGATCGTGGAGGCCAGGTCCATTACGCGAAATTATGCTCTCATCGAATGTTTCTTGCAGTAAATTGATAGTGTCGTGCGCTATGTGGCATGTTGCGCCGTCTTATTGAAATGAAAATGTAATAATTGTGAAATTATTATAATTGAAAGGCGTTTGTATTTTAAGTTAAAATGATAGTGCCTAGTTTATTTATTTTTTGATGTTGTAATGGTCACTGTAAATGCTCAACTGCCGGCACTCACTATCAGAAATATAAACTAAACGCGGAACTGCTGTATCGTGTATAAACCCTGTAAATGAGCAACCACCTAATGATAGCTACGCAGAGGAGTACAGCAACAGTGTGTATGAGGGAAGCTAAATAAGCATCATAGCTTGTCAATGAATGGCAGCGTGTGGCACGATTCTTGTTACTCAGGCCCCAATTTTTGGAAACGGGGTTCGAAACATTTTGCTGTGCTAACTAACTCCACCGGAAGTTTGTAAAAGGAAAATTAACTCCACCGGCAGTTTATAAAAGGGAAATTATAATATATAATAGAATTTTCCTAAAAGTTACGAACGTTAGGTGGCTCGCGAATTGCCCTATATCTCGAAAACGGGTCGAGATAGAATTTTTTCATTATTTTTCCGCTAATTAGCACAGCAAAATGTTTCGAACCCCGTTCCCAAAAATTGGGGCCTAAATAACAAGAACCTCCCCTATGGAAGGAACTTCGGAAAATTTTGAATTGTGAGCCCCCTTCTGATTATGTCTTCATACTTACGCCTGCACTGAGCGACTAATCCGAACACAGCCAATTCTAACACATCAGGGAATGTGGTACGCTAAATCTGGCTTACAGCCGTTCCATGCTTAGTTCATATTTCCATGGTTGGAGATCGGTGGGCGACCATTGCTGCTGCTATTGCTGGTGGCTGCTACTGCTGATATCGGCTGCTGGTGGCTGCTCAAGAAATGTTTAGTGCTGCAAGTATTTTACGTTTAAGTTAATGCCAGTTGACTTAGCAAATGAAAATCCAATGTTGTACCCGATAAAACTGGAAAATTATTAAAAAACGGCAATCACAAACTTCTAATCACAAGTGGCCTCGAACGAGTTCATGACGTCAACTGATTAAACTCGCCATGAAACATTTTATTTTGAACTAGTTCAGTTTCTCGTTTCACACTTTCTTGGCGTTTTATAAAAATCTTTACCGTTTATTACTCTCTGGCAATTTAAAAATCGAATTACATCTTTTATTCATAATTATCTTTCATTTTCCGTGTTTTTCTTTGTAAAAGACCATTTCAAAAGAAGTTTGATTCCAGCATTGTTTAGTAACATATTTTCCCGCTACTGTACTGGCGGTAACATCAGCAAAAGGTATGCAAATCCAGTTTCAGCAACAGGAATTTTACATGTGCTACGTCACGAACTAGTTCAAGAGCTCTAGACTGTCCATGGCGTTAAGCAAGCATAATAAAATTTGGCAGTATATTCAGAACTGTCATCAGTTTTCATTTTACCTCAGCTTAGAAAGCAGAGAAGTATGGATTCTCCCTCAACCGTCATTACTAGTGTCAAATTGGTAAAAAAAATCGGAGTAGAATACCTTTTTGTTATTTGTGGCGCAACAGAACGGTCAATGAATGAATCTAAACTCTTCGTCCAAACTATCAAATAGACGTCAAATAATTCATATGGTACATGACCGTGGTGGCTAGGGTTTGATGTACTTTTGCAATATATTCTTGCCTGGAGAGTGGATCACAGGAATAGCGACTTGTATAGCTAAGTTCAATTGATTATAATGCGTGCAGTTTTAAGGTGAGAGTTCATGAATATTTCAGTGAAAATAAGAGTCGTCATATCGAAGGGTTTTCGGCCTTGATATTTATTTAACTTCTATAAATACATATGTTTATGACAACTCTGTTCGAGTAAAATATATTTCTATTCTGTCTCGATGACATGTCGAGTGGAATAATGTACCCAAAGAAGTACCATAGGCTAAAGGAGTATTCTACGTTTCATCGCCACTTATCCTCGATAGATAGCTGTTATAGCTTATCATATCAGAAACTTAATTTGGTAGCAGCAACATATCACAAGAATTATTACTTATTATTATTAGTGTGGCTTTACTAAAAGTTTCTTGAAATAATATATATTTGGGACCAGAAGAGCGTTAAATTTAGATACTACGTAGATACTGTCAAATTTTAAATTTTTTCTGTTCTCCAAAAATCATTTTACGGAAGTTGCGTACACCTATTTCCTATTTGACTATGTATTTAACTGAGCGCACTATCAGTTCGATTTCAATGCTAAAGTCTTAGAAATAAATAAAATTGTGTGGCGGTAATTTATAGAAATGCATAATTTCATTTTATATAAAATTATTTTATTTTTAGGTAATTCGAAATTATGGGGAACTCCAGCACTAAATTGGCCGAAAAATGTTCACTGCTGTCGAGGGACGAGGTTCCAGTTGTTGCAAATTCTTTTAAATTCGTTAGCAAAAACTCTGATCGAATTAAAGAAGATGACCTTATGGTAAGCTAATTTAAACGTACTATTTAAGAAGCACTTTATACAAATATGAAGGATAGTAACTGTTATGAATGCCATGAATAGCACATGAATTGCCTGAGGCTGGGCTAGCCCGAAACAAGCAAGAATGTTGAGCAGCTGCCGTAGCAAGTTCTTGCGCTTTAAATCGTTCTCATATTTATTCCTATATAATTTATCGAGTAAAACCGAATACCTGAGAAATATTGGCCAATGTAGTAGTCCTTGGGACTTTTACATATGAATGAAATGATATTACGATTATAAAGGCCAACATTTTTTGTTTGTTAAACATACGTCAATATTTTTTAGGATGTCGTTTAGTTTGAATCACTGCTTGTAGTCTTCTCGGCATTGATTCTACCAAATTTTTCATTTCAGTAAACCCTAGTGTATCATCTATTCTTCCCGTAATTCAGAAAGAATTTTTCTCAGTCTTTTAGTTTTGATGATAATAATGCTTGCATTAACTACACTTATTTATTATTTTGTCTGTCGTTTAGTCCTTCTCTTGGAATTAGTATGCCATGCCAGATATTTACATTGTGTAATTCGGTTCGTAATATAGTTTCGTCTTGTTCTGTTGGTCCAGATGGTTATTATTAAAAACAAACCGGTCAAGTGCGAGTCGGACTCACACACGAAGGGTTCCGTACCATCGTACAAGATATAACACTAGGTAGTTTTTAAATACTTTTGAAAAAGATGCGCTATAACATAATCGATTTCTTTTAAATTTGCATGGCGGCCATTTGGAAATTCGCCATCTTGTTTTTTTCATTATTTGTTGTAGCGGCAACAGAAATACACACTCTGTGAAAATTTCAACTCTCTACCTATTAGGGTTCATGAAATACAGCGGGCAGACAGACAGACGGACAGCGGAGGCTTAGTAATAGGGTCCCGTAGGGCACTCTTCGGGTACGAAACCCTAATTAAGCAGTGTTATGAGAATCTCTCATCCCTGTCCCTGTCTCAGAGTCTTTTCTGCTGCTTGGAAATCATCACTTATTATTCCCACATTTAAAAAGGGAAGAGAAGACCTTCTTAGTAACTTTCTCTAAATTATCTGTGATACCTAAGCTATTTGAGTGTATTGTCTGCGACCTTTTTACGTTCCCTGTAGACTTCTAATTACTTCCAAATAGCATGGATATTTTAAGGACCGTTCCACATCAACTAACCTTGTTACCTTAATATCATTTATATCTGGCTCTTTAGAGAGTGGAATGTAGACCGACTGCATTTATACAGATTTTTCGAAAGCCTTTGACAAACTCTCCCATAGTGTGCTGCTGTTCAAACTTTTAAAACTTGGTTTTCCTCCGCTCTTGGTCAGTTGGATATCATCCTATTTGAGTGACAGGGTATCTTTTAGAAATGCCTTATCAATTGCGTTTGTTACGAGGTCTGGCGTTCTCCAAGTCCGTCACCTTGGCCCCTTGTTGTTTGTTTTATTGACCTGGTAGTTGTAATAAGATACTCCGAAATTTTAATCTATGCTGATGATGTTAAGATTTTTAAATTGATAATTCAATTAAATGACTGCGCAATGCTCCAGAATGGCTTGGCGGATTTCAGTGTGTGGTGCAAGAATAATTATCTGTTCTGGAATATATATAAATTATATATATTATATTTTTGAGGGCTCCATTTCCGGGTCGCCTAATGTCTCGTTTAGTGATTTCCACTGGCCGGCAAGATCGCCCGATTTAACCGTTCCAGACTTCTTTTTGTGGGGTTTCTTGAAGTCACAAGTCTATGTCAACAAATCTCAGACCCTTGAAGCCCTCAAAGAGAATATCCGTCAAGAATTCGATAACCTGCCGCCGGAAGTCCTGGCAAGAGTGATGGAAAATGCCATAAATCAGGCCCGTATGGTCATCAATTCTGACGGCGGCCACTTGACCGATATCATTTGCTCGACTTAATGGAAAAAAATTAACACATCAAATAAACACAATCCAAAAGCAGAACCAAAGTTTTTCATTCATAAAAAAAAATTACAGCCAAAGAACATCGCTTGACAACTTTTGCGCCACCTTGTATAAACCTTTCTCGCAATTTAACACATGATGTGAATATGAGGTCAATCGGTCAAGTGGTATAGAAGTTAGATTATAGCGCCTGCACGCCTGACTATAAACCAGTTTATGCGAAATTAATATATCATAGACGTGTCTTTTGATGCAAATATTCTAACAATTGTTATTTTCTAGAAATTTTGGGGATCTCAAATGGATCCACGCTTGGCCCAGTATATTACGAATTTTCTATTTGGACCATTGACGTTTAGATCATCGGTGGTGGAATTCCAGCGTTTTGCAGAGCTTTATGTGTATTGTGTTCGTGGCACAATTGATGAACGTATCTCAGTGCTTTTAGCAAGCCTTGGCCAACAGGAGACGGATATGTCTGATATAGCCTATCCTTTAATAAAAGAGGTAAAAAATGATTTTTAATTTCAAGGTTACAGTTTTTAAACGACTGACATATTGCAGTATGTAGAAGCGGTAGTTAGTAGTTATATGCGAGCGTTACGCCTGCAAGCCGGAAATGAGTACAAATCATGGGAAAGCAAAGGGTTTCGTATAGTTAAAGAATGCATTCAAAAATTAGCTGAGAGTTTAGCTTATGATGTTGTAAAGCAGGGAACACAAAAGGTAACTCGCGAAGATGCAGAATCATGGTTGCAGACAAATCCTACATTTCTAAAAATGTTGGAAGAAGTATTTATACATTTATACCATTATCGAGCAACTAAAGCCCTTCAGGAGGAAACAATTTTTGTCCGCCCGAGGAGGGCTCAGGCACATCTCTTGCCATTTTGTGAAGGTAACCGTTATCAAGAGATATGTTGATAAACTGATAATCATATTTCAGGCCTTCAGTATGTGCCGGATTATCCCGCTTTTACAGATATATCACAAATGCTGTTTATTAATTCTAATTTACCTAACGAATACCGTGCCAAGTGGAGATTTTTGTTTTCGTCGCAAATTCATGGTGAAAGTTTTTCTACTCTCTTAGGTAGAATTATGGATCAGGGGCCAACTGTGATCATCGTTGAAGATACCAACGGATATATTTTTGGAGGATTTGCCCCAGCTTCCTGGAGTCTTAGTCCTAATTTTATTGGTAAGCTTCTTTGTATTGTTGAGCATAGTTTACATTGTTTTTTACTCCTGTATTTAAAAACGAGTTTTATTTATTTGAGGTATAATAAATATCGGCTTAAATTTCCCTCCTGGCAGATGTGTGTTTGTGTTGTTGTTGTTTTCGAGTGAAATATACCGTAAATCATTTGAAGAATTATCCGATTTTTCAGACTATTTTTATTTCAGGAAACGACAGTGCATTTTTATTCACACTTCGACCAAAAATGCGTATGTTTCCAACAACGGGATATAATGATCATTATCAGTACTTGAACTTACATCAGCAAACAATGCCTAATGGATTGGTAAGCGTTTTATATTGTAGTTGGAGTAAAGAAGCACATCATTTAAATTAATTTCCATTTATTACTGTTTCGCATTTAACTGACATTGGTTAAAGTCAGGGTACGGAGAGTGAAAAAATTTCCGCTCGTTCACGAGTGAATCAAATTCGTGTGAATTGAATTTTCAAATCACTCATGAACTTTATTTTTCAGTTCATGAACTTATCAAGTTGAACTCAGAAGCGATTCAAAAAATTCGAGAGTGGAAAATTTAATTCACTCGCGAGCCGAGTCGAAAAGAACAGTTCGTGAAGCAAATAAAAAATAAAACGAGATATGGATGGTAGAAAAATTTAAATTGAATTAATTTATTTTTAGCATCTAAATCTAATACGAGTATAACGTTCTTGTTCTTAGCTTATTCTAAACATATTTGGTTTAATAAATTTGAATTTAACTTAACTAACAAAATATTATTTATAGTTTCTTTTGATAATTTTGTTCTTTGTTTGGTGATTATAGTTGATAACGCACTGAATGCACGCTCAACCGACACTTGAGTAGAGGGTACTGCTAATGCAGTTTGAACCAATTTCCCAACTTCTTGATTTTTGTGATGAAAATTCCTCCAAAATTCTTGTATATTTGTATCAAAAGAAACCCTTTCATTATAGCATAAATTTTCCAGTTTTTGTTTTAAGCTCCTCTCTGTGGAAATATTGGCCGTTGAACAATTAGCTCCCAATAATGTATGAAATTTGTGTTCTAGTCTGAAAAATGGACCGTCTAATGTGGTGACCGAAGTGGAATTAGTGGACTCTTGGCCACTCAAATTCTCCTCAAGCAGTGTTCCGGTTAATCTCTTTATTACAGCATTTGTGTTTAGTAAATAAAAAAAACCGGTTCACTTCACAAACGCTGAACGCGAAGAACAGATATTTTACCCGTACAGCACAAAGAGCCGAAAACGAATGATTCTTTTCGGCTCTTATTCACTCTGAGAGTCGTAACTAGAGAGAGTCATAAATTCCGCTCGCTCCCGAGTGATTTAAATTGAAAAGGAGAATTTAGCTCTCGCTCTGAACTGAATCAAACAGTTGAAAACTCGGAACTGAATTTTTGGCTCTGAAGTTGAAGGTGATTTTATTCACTCGGGAACCGAAAAATGTGAGCGAGCTAAATATTTTTCGTTCGCGAGTGAAAAAATTCTGTACCTTGGTTAAAGTGTCTTAAATGCTGTAACACTTTGACTCTAATCACATAGAAATTCTCTATAGTGAAAAAGATAGATTTAGATAGATAGAAGATTGCTATTAGTGACGTGACAGACTTACGTACTATTGAGTTTGATCGGATTTTTACACAGGTCTTTATTTAGGTGTTCTACGTAGTGTACGAAGTTTAGTCAAGGTTAAAGGTCCTAAAAATTTAGAATCAGATATCTCATGACAGAAAGACAGCTATTAGGCGAGGAGCCGACAATCCTGAAAGCCCGATGATCGCAGATTTGATCAATAATATATCATTTGATGCGAAATTTCATAAACATTAAGAAAAAATCCGGCCGACCAATGTTTTTTAGCTGTAAAGGTCGGGCATGCCTATTTGAAGGGTGTGATAGAAGGTACAATTTCTCTGTTATCACGGAAACCTTCTTTTTTTTAATTTACGCGTTTGTCAAATTCAAAAATTTCTTGGTATGCGGGCTTAGAAATTGCCGGAAGTATCGCGCATACCAGTATCACATGAAAACATGAAAATACTGCTATAATAGCTCTATTCCATTACCTTGGAAAAACTACTCGGGAGCAATTAGTAAGGACAAACACCCAGTATATGGGCCACTAAAATCTTGTGAACCTGAGGAACATTTGACCTACACCTTTAGCTCTCTTACATTATTTGACTTTGTTGTTATTGGAAGTAAAACGAACCTCAGGCCTTTATGCGATTACATCCAGTTGTAATTTTAAAAAAAGAATTGTTTTTATATTGCATAGCTTAATACACTTGGGAGCAAAAAAATCCGCCCATCTCACAATGTTTACATTTCTGAGACATAACTCAAACAGAAATGTTTCTAGTTAAAAACAATTAACTTTAGGCAGTGTCTATTCGCGTGCTCCGTGTCCTTGCAATATCTGTGTAAACTGAAGTACATGGAAGTAAACGGGGTTAATGAAGTAAACGCACACCATCGAGGAGACAGCATAGCCGGACTGTCTTAGAGCTCGCTCCCCACAACAACAGAGGACACGGAATCCGTGTCCGTGTACATTCCCACATCGGCACAAAGCAATTCGTAAAAGGAAAATTTGCTTTTTAACAAACTTCTACTGTCTAAATATTTCCCTTTTACAAAATATCTATGGACTTAAATTTCCTTGTTTGTGTCGTGTATTTAGCATATACACGAATACGGATTCCGTGTGCTTTCGCGTATACGGAGATGAAACGGAGCGGACGAATTGACACTACCTTAACTGTAATAAAAAGAATAAACCCTTGACTGGTATAAGGACGCTATTGCTTTTAGGCAGGTGCAATCCTATTACTGAAAGTTTATCCCTGGTTTCCTAAGGATAGCGTGTCCAATAGCAAACTTGCTACGCAAGGATACTAAATTTAAATGGACCAAAAAATACCAACAGACCTTTGTACCTCGGAAAAAATCACTAGTTTCCTTTTCACTCATATATCCAGATTTTAAAAATCCTTTAACCTAACCACTGATGCAAGCGGTGAAGCTATTGGAGCCGTAGTTTCTGAAGGAGAAATGGGGCAAGATCGATCAATTGCCTATGCCATTCGCACGCTAAATTAAGCGAAGCAGAATTACTCCATTATTGAGAGGAACTTACTTGTAATAGTCTGGGCCATCAAGAATTTCAGGTGTTACCTTCAAGGCCTTAAATTCACACTGAACTTACGCCTGTCAAAGGATTTTTTTAACGTAAAAGACCCTACTTCCTGTTTGGCGAGATTTCATCACAAGTTATCTAATTTCAATTATACTATGGAATAACCGAACCCGGGAAGTAAACACCAATGGGGATTTGCTGAGCCCCATGCCGCCTAAAATAGACGATAAAAGCCCAAACACACACACAAAATAAAATTTATCTATTCGTTTTTTCTATTTTTATAAAGAAATAAAATTGTGAATCATTTTTTAAGAAATCAAATATAATTACTAATTTAAATTAAAATATCTTTCTTACAGGGTATGGGTGGTCAGTTCAATTACTGGGGCCTTTGGGTAGATAATGAATACGGATTGGGTGCATGTTCCGAATCGTGCACAACTTTTAGAAATTATACACAGCTAAGTGTCAATACGAACTTTTCTATACGCAACGTTGAAGTATGGGCAGTTGGAGAAAAACCTCAAAAAGATGAAGACGTGAGTACAAATATTTGATAATAGTTTTTTTTAGTTTTTGCTTAGGTATCAAAATGTAGAATGTAGGTATAATTACTTAAAATCTTTTCAAACTCGATTTCGCTAAAAAATTGCTAGACGAGACTACAGTACTTGCATTATATTTATAGATGTGTTGTACTGATACATATATACAAGTATATATACTCGTTGTAAGTTATGAGTTTAATATAGTTTCATAATTATAAACGCATCACATATTTCAGCCATTTTCAGTGATTTCGTAAGCATTTTAACAGCCTATTAGTACTATTTAAAAGAGGGTGATAAAAAATGTTTTTACGGAGGTATACAGAGTTCTTATGTTTTGTTGTATAAGGATTTGTTCAACATTGTAATATTTCCCCGTTTTAAAATTATAAATGCAGTTAACGTTAGTTATAAAACTAAGGGAATAAATATCCATTATTCAGTATTGATTATATCTTTCGATTTAGATTAATCACTTCAAAAATTCGATTTGGCATTGAATTCACTAATTTTGGTATTTTCTAAGCCAAGTTCGCCTGCATGCCATAAAACTAAGCATTGGGTGACTGAGTTTGTTTGTAAACCGACTCTCCGGGTGGCGGCCCATTTCAGTACCAACTACATTAACGGATTCCATTGTTCAGAGCCAGCCAGCGACACCCAGAGTACGAGTCGTGGAAAATAAAACGGCCACAGAAACGTGAAATTACCAAGGCAAACGGTCGGGCAATTATTTCATTACACTGAATTTTAGTTTTTTTTTTTTAAATTCGGATTTGCATTTAAGCAGTCCTGTTTATACCATTGTTTCACTTTCTTGTATTTTTCTTATGTCATATAAAAGTGAAATCTTGTGATATATTACCCATAATTTGCAATCGTGAAGTTTGTTTTGATGGCCAGAAAGAATGATCCACCCTATCCGCAACTAAAATAAAAATTGTGTGTAAGTCCCGAGGATTAACGTCGGCCCTACGAGCCGGTAAAATCTTAGTCCTCATTAGCGGATGTAACACCTTAGTTTTATAATTTTGGAAAGGGGAAATATTGAAATGTTGAACAAATACTTGTACAAAAAAAAATAAACAGATATATGTACTTCATTAAATAGTACTAATAGTCTGGAAAACAGTTTATGGAATTTTTATGGAGTGCGTCCTTGGAAAAGACGAAATTTTAAGGAAAGGTTCCTTATGCTCAAAACCGCCATTGTGCATAAGAACTGAGTAAAAGCTCAGTCAATTTTTATATATAAAAATCAGTTAAATTAAGATCGAGCTCGGTTTTTCTATGTAAATATTGAGATATAGATAGATAGATTCATATCGATTTTTTATGATTTTCGACCAATATTGATCTCTAGTTCGAAAATTCGTCCACCAACATGCTATTCCGACTTCAGATTCATGTTCAGCACCCAAAAGACGTAGGAAAAGTTAGTCTGGATTCTCGCACACGATTTTGTGTTGTTGACCTAATCAACAAGTTGGCATAGAATAAATATATGAATAAGTGCGTTTCTTTGGTTATAAAGAGTCCATCTAGTGTTTGGAATTTGAACTAGCGGTAATTTGAAATTTAGTTGATTTTATGCCATTCTCGACTTGATAGATATTTAGTTTAAGGTTTGACATTTACGAAATGGGACGGTATACGCTTGAAGAAAGTTGGGAAATATTAAAAACTGTTGGAGGGTTTATGGGGAGCAAATGCGAGTTTTTGGAATGTACGGAAAGAACACCTATAACAATCGTATGAATTTATTGACTGAACAACAAACGCGTAACAATCTTCGAATTGACACTAAATTAGTACCGCCTACTGACATAGCAAATATTTACATTAGCTAAAGTAGTCGCGATAAATTGAACTCTAACAAAAACTTATTTCCTAAACTACTCAAACTGTGAGAAATTTGAAAACAAAATTTGACAAAAAAAAAACTCCCAAAAACCCAATTTGTGGATAAATTCGTGAAACTGGAATGTTGGTGGATAAACTAACCCGTGTACGTACTCGTCCGGTGCGCTCAATCGAAAACATTGCTGTTGTTGCTCAAAGTGTGCGTGAGCAACTATCAACATCAACTCGTTATCGTTCTCAACAATTGGACATTACACGCACTTCTTTGATGCGAATTTTGCGTAAAGACCTTGCCATGAAGCCATTCCATAAAGTTCAATTGGTACATCAGCTAAAGCCGGTTGACCATCCGAACCATACAGCGAACGCCACAATCGATCCTTTGCGCCCTATCATCGGAAATCGCATAATCAGCAGAAATGGTGATGTGATTTGGCCGGCAAGAAGCTGCGATTTGACGCCGTTGGATTATTATCTTTGGGTAGCGGTGAAAGACAAATGTTACGCCCACAAACCAGAAACAATTCATGACCTCAAGTATGAGATTCAAGCTGCTCTTGCTGACATAAGGCCCGAAACAATCGAAAATGTACTCAAAAATTGGGTGGACCGAATGGGCTACTGCCCCGTGTGGGCACTCAGCCGTGGTGGTCATTTGACCGAAATTGTTTTTCATAAATAAATAACATAAAACAACCTATCACATAAATGTTCAACCATTGAAAAATGTTGAGCCGTTTTTTTTATAATAAAAAGAAATTCCAATTTTTAAATGGGCCACCCTTTACTTTCTAGATTTCTTGGAGTACATGTGTACTTATTTGTTCATCCTTTTTTGCCTTACCGCATTACATATTTCAAAATAGTATATAGAACTGATATCAACTACTGAATTAATGTTTTCCAGAATGATGAGCAGAGGTCTTCAGTGCTAGATAGTATAGAAGACAAGGCTATGTTGAAACTTGCGGGGAGAAAAGTTTACTCCGAAGGATTGCGGGAGGAACCCAGGGATTAGCTCGGTAATTTTCAGAAACGTTTCAAAATGTTATACTCTGTAATACATATTTTTCTTTTTTTTTATAATATAGGCGCGGTAGACAAACAAGTGAACAAGTACCGAAATGAGAGAAGTATGAAAACTGAACAGTGAGACCAACTCAAAAGTGCACAACATAAAAATATTTTAATTTGTTGATATATATAATCTAAGTTAAAAGGTAATTACAATATATACATCTGATAATCGAAAACTCATGAAAAGTGTGCTATAATTGGAAGTTATATGTTCATTTACTGCGGCGAATAACAGCCTTGTGAAGGTGACACATTCGGTTCTGCTAAAACTGCTAGAAGAAATTCATTCAGAACTGCACACTTTAGCTTCCCAGGAAATCGAAGTTTACGAATTCGTAACGAAATTATAGCGAAATTTAGAAAGAAGTTTCCTAGTATTTTGCTGAATGTGATCAAAGAATATATAACATAAAGAAGTCGCAGTCGGAACAAATAACTTGAACTGAAAAATTTGCTCTAGGGTCCTTCCGCGCGAACCCTATATCTGTAGTAGTACAATAAATACAAGCGGCCATTCATATTCAGACACTTCTTACATCGGAAGTGTGACCAAAAACTTCTGATGCGACGCGGGACCAGGCAGCAAACGTACAGAAATTCCGGCGCGCAATGTTATTCTTATGGACTTTTGCGATGAGGTGTTCCAAGCACGCGTTGAGGGCTGTATGAGCGCTCGCCGGTTCCAATTCTAGGAAGTGTGGGAAAATTACGAGAACTCTGAACTGAGCACAGAATATTTTGGGTTCCTACGGGAAAAATGCAATAAATTAACCGCGCATGAATTCCTATGAAAATTAAAAGTTTTTATTTACAAGTATGGAAAAGCACGAGCAAGGACCGGACGAATCTGCTATTTTAAAATAAGAAAACCTTGTACAATACTTTTCACTTCTAACGTTAGTGTCACATTTCCCTTTTGGAAGCACAGATATTTATTAATTAATTATTTAAAATAAAAACAATTTGCTGTTTCAAATAATTGCTTATCGATCTTATAAATTTAACATTATTATAATTCACAAGAAATATGTGTGTATATGCAATTAATTAATTAATCAATTAATGATAGTTACCATCTTCTTAAGAGTGAATGAATAAATAATAATGTATTCGCTTCCCCTAATATAATCTTAACAACAATCAAGAAATAGGAAAGTTGAGAATTACAAGCGCAGACGAAATTCTTTTGGGTTCTCGCCATTTTACTCATATCATTCATTCATAGAATTCGGTCTGCCTTCAGCTAGAAGGCACATCGTCCGACAACGCAAGCGTGGTTCACCACAACGCATGAACCCATATGAATAACCTGCGCCCGAACTTCTGTGCGTTGCTGGCTGGTACACATTTGTGTTCACAGCCGCGGTTTCTAGGAATCACTTCCATGCCCTGACACCGTTCCTTCTCTTCCATCGATCGGAAAATATTTTTGAGTGGCAAATTAGGCTCGTGCAACTTCTTTATGTTATATATTCTTTGATGTGATGCAAAGTTATAACGAAAATGAAATGTTGACATGAATTCGTTACGAAATGCTGACAGTATCTTTTGCTAACAAATTCTTCGGAAATTTTCGAAATGAAATTAAGTTTGTAAACTTTGGTTTGCTGTATTTATTTTACATACATACATATGTGGTCAAATTAGTATTACCTATAGAAGTAAAATTATATGAAAACGTAGCTTTATGATTCCAAAAACAAAAGTTTTGTTGTGAATACACTTATTAATATTTTGTGAACATTCCCCATGTATCCCACGTGGCATTCCAGTGATAGCTTTTTTAGCTGTGGTGACCAAATCAGCATCATTTTCCCAAACTTCCTTCATGGCTTCAATCTCAGAATTGATTGTCCGTGGGCACTTTTCTGCCACTTTCTGCTTAAAAATAGCCCAGAATTTTTCGATAGGCTTTAGTCCTGGCCAGTCAAGGATTTGGATGTTGTTAGTCCTTAAAAGCTTCGTAACTCTGCTTGCTGTATGGCAAGAGGCTTTTTCGTTCATAAAAACTCCATCTCTCATGGGATCATCTGTGTTTGAAGAACTGTTAAATACTGCTCGGCGTTCATTATCCGGTCAACGATGTAGAGTGGGAGTAAACCTTTGGACAATATTCCCGACCAAATCATGACCCTTACGGGGTGCTTGACCTGCTGTTGGACACATGAAGGTAAATACTCTTCTCTTTTGGATATGTGAACAGTCCTGAACATTGGTAGTGTTTATCTCACATTTACCTTAGTCCGTGTCAAATGTCCATCCGCCCATGTTTTTCTTTGTTGGACCATCCTGAAATTCAGCCTCTGCTTCTTGCGTCCGCTTCGATATTTCTGCACCAACGTCAGGCATGGTAGCCCTTAGAGACTTACCGGACAGGGTGCGTTCTTCTTTAGCTTTCCGCACATTTTCCTTTTCTCTAGGACTTGTTGATAACTCAGCAGTTTTTTTTTTTACAAACTTGCTAACAAATGACCGGCTAAGTCCCACTTTCTGAGCTATTATTCCATGAGAATGTTGTCCTATTTCCAACAACGTCGAAATTTTCGCTTTGGTCACTGCACTGATATCCTTTGCTTTGCACATATTAAATTTTATAAAATTCAACAAAATTTTTATCACGTTCACTATTCGAAGCTACAAATGAGACTAAATATCATCGGCTAGGTACTCATCCTTAAATACTGCACAGTAACCATAAAATTAAAGCAATTTGTAACTGACACTAATTAGTAACACAATAAAAACTCTAAACTGTTACTTTGCCGAGAAGGTCATTTAGGTAATAATGGCTCCAGCAAAGGGATATTTCCAAGAATATGGCATTTTTATTTCTATGATTGAGGTAACCTTTGTAAACGGCATGCCAATTTAGGAAAAGGATGCAACAGTAGTTTCATAAAATACATAAATAAGTTTTTTTTTTAAGAGGTGATAATAATTTGGCCACATCTGTATGTATATATGTTTGTGTTTGGAAGGCCTCTTTATTTCGTCTATGTTTGTTCATGCACAATTTACTATTTAATAAATTAAAAATACAGGTTGTCCAATATATCGATGTATATAGATTTTCAAAGGGGTAAAAAGGGAAACATGTAAATTTGTTTAACTTATATGCAATTTCAAAGTCACTGATTTTAAAAATTGACTTTTATTTATTTACATTATAATCACACTGCAGTTGATGGTTGGAAAACATCCTTTATAGCTTTTATTTATGTTTTGCCTAACCTAACCACCGGTTTCGTTTTTGCAAAATTAGATCACTTCGCTAAATTTAAATTGTCGCTAGTATTCCCGGAAAATATATAATTGTTTTTCAAGAAATAGCGCTAACCAAATACCATTATTCTGTTAATATGAAGCATTATGTGAGATTCTATAGTAAAATGCAAACGCACCACTTTTGTTAATTTGTTCGTACTTTCCCAACGTTTGGTAGATAATTATTCAGTGGTGGTATCGTATAATTACGTGTTTTCTAGGGAAGTGGGGGGGGGGGGGGGGGGGGGGCATAGTAATAACGCACATTTTTGTCGTTGCAAATCTTATCAAACTCTTTATAGTTGTTAACTATGTAATGAAACTGTATGAAAGTCTAGGCTTATTCTGAAGTTTTCATCATGGTTGGAGGGGGAACCTAGGAATACCTTTTCGGACAAAGTCGCAGCCCTGTACCCGGATAAGTGATAGGACAAAAGCAGATAATTTGACATAGGTTGACCATGGTGTGGATTCCAGTGGTCGTAAATGATTTCTTTTATCACTCCTTTAAAAATCTACATTGGTGTATCGGACACCCTGTGTTTATGGAAAAGCAACGTGGTGAAATAGCCCATATACAAATATCTGTGCTTCAGTTTTCTTCCTGCGGGAAATAGCAAAACAACATGAATTTAGGAAGCCTCTTAAGGGAGGTGAGGAGTGCTCCATTTGGACTCCTTTTTTATTGTAATTTTAACACAGCATGTCATTGGAAGGAAGTATGTAGTATGTAAACTGCCTGTATACTCTCCCGAGAGTACTTTTGAATGCATACCTATCTAGCCGGAAATAGAAGCACAACAACAAATTGTTGAGAGGAGACTCCCAGTTCAGAAAATGCATTGTAATTTACCAGTCCCTTATGCTTCTGAAAAGAATACTCCCAGCATTTCCCGTTGTGCTGCTAACTACCACGAGAGAATGTTATAAAATTACAATATTAAATTTTATTGCTATTGCTCTAAAATTATTTCCTTGGAAATTAAACTCATACATATCTTTTTAAATGCATTAGGACTGTAGCTCACCCTCTAAAAGTCTTCAAAAATTTTTTAGACTTAATTGTCAGTCACCATTACAATGTATCGAATTATTCTATCTCGGAGCAATGTTTATTTTTTCCACTTTATCTTTTAATTTAGGACCTTACAGTAAACTCGTTCTTGATTCTTAGTTCTCATTTCTCCCTTAACTATTCTTGTATAAGTCAATTTCTTGTCCGGATCAGAAAAAAAGAGGGCACTTTTTGTTATTGTTATTAATGTAGTTGTTTGATCTGTGTTTGTTCATACGAGATACTCTTATGTCGAGGGAATTCTCGGGCTCAGAAATACGTTGCCTTAGAGATATTAGTATTAGTATTTTTATGGATAGTCACGTGATGTTTATTGGTGTGGATTACAGCTTCTAAGAGCTATCGTAGAGCGGGTGGGATGAAAAATTTTGTTTGATCTGTACCGAATATATTTATTATGGCATGATGGGTTATTTCTCTATTCGTCGCTTGCTGCAGATTTCGCTTAAATGGTTTTTCATTCGTCGTATATTGTTTTGTTTGACCTAACGTGGGCTAGTAATTTCAATATCTATTAATTACCTGGGCCTGTTCTTACAAAATTCTATCGCTTCACCCAAATTCTACCTGTGGCGAAGACGCATTGTAAGCGGATTTGCTGAGATTGCACTCCAGGTCACGTTGGCTTGAGATGTTGATACTGCAGGCGTTACTCATGTTAACTTGCATTATATTCCGAGAAAGATAATTTTTGGTCGAAATATTTAATTCATGAAATCTGAGGGTTGGAACCGACGCAGAATGGCACCCTTTAAGGCATATCCAAAGTCCCCCGAACACCCCTCTTTGGCTTTTTGTACAGTCGCTTGCAAAGTATAGTGAATTCACTGTAACGACGAACGGGCGGGTAATTGCTAAGATTACTGCGTTACTTCCGATTTGGATGAAATATTCTGTAAACTTTTGCCTTTGAACATATGTTACGGAAACCTAAGTACAGGAAAAAAAATACACGCAATTTTTTTAGCCGCGGAGGTAATTCGGAAAGGAGCATCCCCCGTCCGATTCCGATGAAATTTAAATATGTCATAAAGGTGGTCATTCTGAGAAACTTTTCCTTGGACATATGTCCTGGAAACCTAAGGCAACATAGGGTGTGAATTGTGAATGAAGGGAACTTTACGGAAATATCTCCGTGAGGACTTTCCATGCTTTAATTCTTAGAGGTCCAGGAGCACTGTATAAAGTTATACACGAATTATATTGATCTGATTTGAATCATTTTGGTATAGGAATTTATTCCTAACGTTGGAGAAAATGGGAAAATTAGCTATAATATATGTATGTATGTATTTAATGTCTTATCGGTGTTTTAGACTGTTGTCATAGCCACTTATTATATTTATCTTACAGTAAGTATGTCGATTACTGGTAAGATATATAAATTTGAAAATAGTCCTAGTCAATTTGGACGCCTAAAATAAAACGGTTGAAGGATAAAACTTGAATACACTTCAAACGATCATAACTACAATTGAAAAAGAGGAGAATATTATAATGTAGAAACATAAAATATAATAAAATTAAGTCTACTATTAGATATTCATGCAAATGGGTTTGGAACTGTTAATTACTTCTAAAAGAGATCAGTCATATATGTACATAGAAAGATGTGTGTAGATAAAGCTCTGTATTTTCAAAAGTAATTATTGTTGTAGTACACTGTAATCCATACTTTTAAAAATGTATAATATATTTATAAAAATAGTACATATGATTTGAGAGCAAAAAAATTGTGTGGAAATATTTTACAGTGATGTATCATTAAAATAAAACTATTCCAGATATTTTAGCTTAAAGTGTTTATTTTAATAAGCTGTGGGAATTAAATACAAATAAAGCGTGCTTTTTATTAGTAAATGTTCGGGAGTATTGTTAGAATCCGTCGTAATGGCACCTATTTGTTTTAAGGTGAAAGACTGCTTACTTGAGTTAAAAGAGAAAAACCAATTTAATAGCATTTTAAGTAAACGAAGTGTTTTTTCTTTTGAGTACAATTTTGTGATAATTTGAACTACAGTAAAACCTGCTTAATACAATTTTTAAGGAGCCAAGTTAAAAAAGCTTTTACGGAAAAATGTAATGTGGGAGAATAAAAATAAATAAAACTAAAAAATTGTATGAGTTTTTAATATTTTTTATTTTATATACTTACAAAGGTAAGACGAAGACTTTTCTTTGAATTTATAATAATCATAGGATCATAACGTGAAGACATTGTATAAGCCCTGTTATATCTATTACTCCTATTTGTTTATTTATTTTTTTTAGAAGCTGTGAATTCTTCAACATACTGACTACTTAGTACATATATGTAATAACAATGAAAAAGTGGATATCAGGTATAATGGTATGTCCACTGACAAAGCCGACTTTTCAGCTGGCTTCGAGAAATATGAAAGTCAATAAAGGGGAAAAAAGCATTAAAGGAACGGGACATAGACGGTATTGGTTCATGAAAGCCAGAATTTGTGCGATGGTGGGCTAAATAAAGAAAAAAAAATTTTGTTCTTGCTAGGGAGAATTTGCCAATAGTGTAATTTTAAAGAGCTGGATTCTTAACATACGTGTGAAAGACAAGACAATATGTACATTTAGAAACATTTAAAGGAAGGTGATTAATAGAGCATCATTTCTGGAATGCATCTAAGTCAGAATTTAAAAGATGTCAGTCGCGATTACTAGATATTATGGGAAATAGTTTCGCGTCGTCAGCATAACAGAGGATTCTCGAATGTGTAGGAATAAGAGAAATATCATTGATATAAATAAATCTATATATATAAAATGAATGTGCTTTATATTATGTCCTTTATAGAATCGTAAACTATGCATTTGATAATGTGATGATCTTTAGCAAAGTTGTTGTTCGTGAGCTCACGAAGGTTTCTGAGTTGTTACGACCAATTTTCGACAGATGGCGTCATTGTCAGAAAGAAGAAGAGGAAATTTGTTGTAATACGTGTGCCATGTTATGGGTATCGTTAGAAAGGGGAGGTACTGTAGAATGTGTTGGTGAAAGAAAGGTTAGTGAAAAGTGTGAAATGTGGAAATTATTGGTGAAAACGTGTTTTCGTTGTGGGGGAGGGGTGGGGGTGACACCCCCCAGAAGTGTGTCTCAGGGGTAGGAAGAAGAGGCACTATAGGAAATTGAGCCGGGTTGGTGAAAGTTGGTGAAAATAGTGAAACCTTGGTTTTTTCGGTGGGTGCCGACAAAATTGAAACGGCCGTGGAAGAAAAGTGTATGCATGAATTGTAATAATTTTTTCACCAATCGATAGCTAAGAAAGCAGGGTAATCTATATATATAAAAATGAATCCCTATTTCCCTTGGTCACGCCATCACGCGTGAACGGCTGGACCGATTTCGCTAATTCAAGGGATTTCCCTGAAAATCCGTACTACGGAATTTTCGGGATCACTGATTTCGAATCTGTTATTCAAATTTCCAAATATGAGACCACCCCCCACCCCGCTGGGAGATATAGGAGAGGGGGTGCAATAAGGAGGTGGTGTAAAATGAGGAAAACTAAATTTAATAATTCTTTACAGTTTACAGTCAAAAAAGTATTAGGAATAGATGAAAGTGATGTATGGGGTGTATTGTGTACGAATTTATGGTTGATTTAATGAGACCACCCCCACTCCGCTGGGTCGCATAGAAGAGGCGGTTGTGCAATAGGGAGGCGTTGTGAAATTAAGGAATATAAATTTAATAGTATCCCGGGAAACGCCGGGTCTGGGAAAGCTGGTAATAGATAAAAAAAAAAATAAAAAATAATAAATAAAAGAGGAACAAGGACCTTGTGGGACACCATATTTGTTCCTTAAAAAATCAGAAAGAACGCCATGGACACACACATTGTGAATACGATCAGAGAAGTACGAAGAGATTCATCTAACAAAATGGTTAGGAAAGTCAAGAGCAGACAATTTGTGAATGAGGATTTTGTGATTAATCCTATCAAAGGCCTTGCTAAAATCAGTGAATATGCAATCGACTTGTTTACCAGATTCAGTAGCTGGCATACAGTGATTAGAAAATTCCAAGAGGCTTTTTGTAGTCGATTTGGCTTTTATGAACCCATGTTCAAATGGCATTAGTGGAAGCTTGCAGTGGAAATAAAGCACTTCGCATACCAAGGCCTCGAAGAGCTTAGCAAGAGGACATAAATTAGCAATAGGCCTATAATTTGAGATATCCGACCTATTGCCCTTTTTATGCATAGGATAAATCACGGAAACCTTCCAAGATTTAGGAAAGACACAGATACAGAGAGATAAATTAAACAAATATCAAAGAATAGGAGCCAAAACAAAGTAACATCTTTTCAAAAAACCAAATAGTATTCCGTCAGATCGAATTGAGATATTGTCGACTAAGTTAGCAATATGTCGAAGAACAATTTTGTAATCAAAAATGGGATCTTTAGGCTGACGAGTAGTCGGTGGATGCCTCGTCAGGTGATTAAAATCATTGAAGCTAATATCACAGATGTTATCACAGAATGCAGTTTTAAAGAAATCCGCAAAGAGATTAGAAATGGTCAGCGAATCGGTGCTCCTATTATTCCCGAAAAATAGTGATGACTGGTATCCATCAGAAAAACGTTTGGAGTTAACAAACCTCCAGAACTGTTTTGGATCAACGCGAAGAACCGATTTGATATTGGCAAGATAACCCAAGTAAGAATCATTAACTGCAATGGTGAACTGATTACGAAGATCTTCGTAAGAAAGATAATCGGTTTTGGTCTGAGAGAAACAATACTTCTTCCAAGTCTAGCTCTTTACGTGCTTAAGATGTTTGACTATGGAATTGAACCAAGGTTGCAGAGATGGATTATTATTAGTCCTTTTTACAGGAACATAAAGTGTAAAACAGAGATTAATAGTATCATAGAAAGATTTTACCGCCCTATCAATGTCACGCTCCTGTAAAACCATGATAATCCTGTGCAGCTTTCACAGGTATGGACATTTCATAGTTCAAGAGCTGACTGCAAAAAGCTGGCATTTCGGGCAATAGGATGATATACATATATTTTAAATGTTAGCTCTCACATCGACAATAAGAAACATCCTGGGGCTTTATCATGAAATGCGATACGAAAGTGAAATCATTCAAAAATCGGAAAAAGCGATCATGCAATCCGAATTCGAATCAGTTAAATACGATTGCCATTGCAAAGTTATCCAATGACTATACTGCACTCGGATTTGACATTGCGTTTTCATAACTGGTGAATGTGTGTTATAATTAATAACTGTTTAATTGGTAAAAAAAACTATTTGTCTGGCGCTACAACGCAAAAAATAAAATGAGATTCCAGTCAAATGGATGGAGAAAAATCCCACTTTAACCCACGGATGTTTGTTGACACATTTGATTGCGCCATACCCACAAAACAATCTTGCCCCGTGCCTCTTTGATATTCTCCTCCGCATAATAACGTAACATAGGACTGATGAAAGCTTTAAATAATTCGGAATGGACACCGAATTGCCTGCTGGTTTGAAATAATCTTTAATCTCCTCTGAAATGTACATAAACATCGGCATTGATATTCTAAATAGTTGTACAAGTTGTTTTCACAAAATGTTTTCAACGAAGGATCTAATAAAGCTGTTTGCATACTCACATTGTATAAGGGAGCCCCATGGGATTTGAATCATCAGGAACTTTTCTTCGAATTACATATAACATATTATTAAAGCTCTCTTCTTAACTGTAAGATGAAAAAGCTCTTCGATGCTAATCAATTCTTAATGATTTTCGTATAAAAGGAAACTCACTATCAACCACACTTAAAAATTACCGCATTTATAAAATTTTAAACATTGACAGCTTTCCCAGTGTTGGAAAAAAATTCCAGCTGCCATAGGGCATTAACTCCCTCCGCAATTCGAATTCGTAACGAATCCGGTCATCGACAGATTCTTTCGTATCGTAATTCAATTTCGGATCGTGTCTACTTTCGCCAATGGATTTCAATTTTTTGTAACTCTTTGTACTGTAAGGACTTCTTTTCTGCTTTATTGCCTAAACAATTCACATGTTTTGATTTTTCATGAATTTCACAAGTATGAAAAAGCCCTGATAAAGCCGGAACGGGTTTGCTAGGAAGCTAACAAACGCAATAAATGGATTGAATTGAATTGGAAGCTAAAAAGCTCAATTAACGTAATGAACACAAATTTAATTCAAATAAATAAACATATAAATTACAATTCAAATAACGTGTAGAGTAGAGACAAAACTGTGACTGCTTTATTCTATATGTTTTCCTAAACCGGGCTTTTGCCAATTTAAATCCACTTTTCAATTCTTCTTCATATTGGTTGTAACCAAATTCGGTGCTTTTAACTGCTTCTGTTAAATAAAAAATTACTATGTATTTGACAATTATGGCCACTCTAAAATTACCGAAAAAGTGAATATTGAAAAGTTTAAAATTTTCAGTACCACTTGCTTATTTTCCTCATTCCAGTTTATTTTTAGCAGCATCTCCTGACTAAAAAATTGTCCAAATATTTTGGATATAGGCGCTTTGCCCACGAGCTCTTTTATATCTTAAATCTGAACAACAGGTTTAAATTGTGTGAATTATTTAAAATGTAATAATAAACATTTTTAAACTTACAACGTCTTCTTGCCGCTCACCTGCAATTAATTCCTCTGCGTTGCATAGTTGAGTTCTTCTACACTCTTAATAAGGAATATTCCAAATTTTCGTCGGTTTGGAAAGAGTTTAGTGGACAATTTTGCAAACAGATTTGTAGTATCGATCTTTTTTTCTAAACTTATTAACTTGTTAATTATTAGGTTATTTTCTCCTTCTGGGCCTGTAAATAGAAACTACTGTTGAAACATAATAAAAATGATAGAGAAAGTATTATGTTCATTCAGAACAAAGATGCTCAATCGCAGAACAATAGTGTAATATTTTCTCCTAAATTTTTATTTACTTTACTGGTGTACTTGAGGTACTAGGTGCATAAGTAAAGTTTGATTTAAATTTTTTTTTTGAGGCTCCATCTTTCTGCAAGTTTCCATTTTAAAAATCAACATGTTAAATTTTAAAATAAAAATTGTGTACCTATTAGTCACAATGATGTAATTTAGGTATAGAAAAACTTTTGCATAATATGTCATCTACTCCAAAATTCTAATCAAGGCAATTAATTTTTGTGGCAATTTTGTGGAAATTCCTAAAGCAGCCATAGAGCCAACTGGTTCTTCAAAAAACTTTTTACTTCATCAAATGTACGACCAATGACATAATCAATTCCATCGTCAGTATAAAATCCTTTTAGTTTTATAGGAATCATTTCTTTCATATAACATAAGTTGTTTCGTTTTTTTGGAGAAGGGAAGAAAAGATCAAAATAATAATTCAAAAATATCGGAGCAGAAGTCATATTTTCACAAAAACTTCATGAAATTTCCCACTCGCTACGTTCGCTCTAATATTCCAAACGAACTTTTAGCTAATATATTTCATAAGCACCTATTCTTATTTTTAGACACGTTAATGTATTAATCCATGTGAGACAAGACAAAATTCCGAAAATCAAGTTCCCCGCAAGACTTTGCTCTGGATCCGCCAGCGCTCTCGGGGATCTCCAGTTTTAGAAGTAAATTAAAAAGAGCCGATAGCCCCCAGCTCCAGGTCATCACTGCTTCTCCAATCAATGGGCCTGATTCTAGTTGTCACCTCACTTTCCGTGGCATGACAGCTTATGGCTGAATTGCCTATTTTAATTCTCATTAAAAATTTCTTCGTTATTCAGCTATAAGTTGTCTATACTATATAGGCATACATATGTATATACATGTTCGTTATTCATTCTTAACATTAAGATATTAAAGCTCATATTTGCTTCCAAAAAGACCTATCCCGACCGTCCGTAACTCAAAAATTCGAGATTATTCAGACTAACGGCCATTGAGGCTTTTCATCACGATTATTCAAAGGAACATTTCTCCAAAATTTCAGAACAATCTACCGAAAGCCATTTTCCTAAAAAAAAACTGCGAGATCCTGTGACATTTGAAAAATACTGAGTGTGCTTTGAAATGAAGATATTTATTGTGGGTAGCGATGCTTAGTATTGTTACAAAAACCGCTTGTTGGTCCAAAACATTTGTGGGCTTAGGTATAAGGCAGTCCTCAACATCTGGACTAACCCCCCTGCATTTCCGAAAACAGCATGATAGCATTGACAGCACGGCTAAGTTTTTGGACTCCCGACCGGTTTATTTTGTCTTTTTAAAAAAATAAATTAATGGAAATTACCCGAGCCAGTGTGTTTTCATTTAATGTGCCCGGAACTACGGCCCTTCAGCTAGTTTAGCTCCTTCCATTCGAGCTCTTGCAAAAAGCTTTCGGTAGTGCAGCGGAAAACACGGTCACCGAGATTTGTCAGCTAGCCGCTCGGCTGGCAAATTTCGTAACAGTATGAAATCATCTTTTTCGATACCTATATAGAGAAAAGTGATTTTGTTTTTACAAGCTGGAATCTAGCGATTGGATATTGTACCATTTTCCAACCCTCAACATCTCTTGCAGCAAACCCATTCAAATTACAAACCGTGGCTATTTTTTCCACAGTTCTTTCATATGCTGCCGTCCATCAGTAGTTTTAATAATATTTCCTGTCAATCCACGATTTTGCTCCACATGATAATTCACATCAATTATCGAGTATTTCAATTTCAAGGATATTGGCAAAATAATATTAATAAAAATTCGGGACAGTCGTGGCTCCCGTGTCTGGCCTAGCAGTGCCATAGCTAGATAATTCATTCCAAAACGGCATTCGAACATTCGGAGGCTTAAGGCTAACCAAAAAAAAATTTGTCTGCGAGATTACCATCGACTACGCCAACGTAAGCGGGCTTCACTCTCAAACTGCTAGCCTTTGAACTCAACTAATTCATGCCATGACGTAGTTTGTCTGACGGGAAACTGGCTGTGTAGTGTGTGGGGGGGATTTTCTGACTCCGAGCTCTTCGGTCCCGAATATCTTGTTTTTGGACGTGACCGTCATCTGTCCACACAGGAGCATATACTGTTGGAGGCGGTGTGCCGTGCGGCCAAGCGCTATCACTAAATCTTTCAATCCCTGCGAGCTGGAGGTACTTTGTGTCGTTCTGAAACTTCCTCAGAAAAGTATCTACATCGATGTGGCACACATTCCTCTTGGAGAAGCTGTTGACATTTACGATCTAACATTGAGAGTTGCGGCCATTGATGAATTTTGCTTGTTGGTGACCATTTATGGACCAGCACAGCTTTATAAAAGGAAGCTCAACGATGACTAACCTTTTAAAATTCTCGAATTATTGTATTTCTGCAGTGGAATCTGGTACACAAGTTGATTCATACTTACTGATTTCAGTAAAACATTCGACAGCAGCAATCATGACGTTTTCTTTGTTATGCTTGGCTTTCCAAAATTATTTATTAATTGGTTACGATATTACTTGAAATTACGAACTCAGCGAGTATCATTTCGATGATCGTTATCCTATGAGCCTCTTAATACTTCTGGTGTGCCTGAAGGTAGCCATCTCGGTCCGATTTTGTTCAATATTTTAATACTGACGATGCCCTGATATTTCGTTTTGATACGACTGATATGGACAGTGAATATTTGAATTCTGACTTAGACGCCTTCTACAAATGGTGCTCTATTAATTCTCTCCCTTTTAATGTAAGGAATTATCATGTTTATACATTGGAAGGCTCCATCTTGACAAGAGTGCACTGCACCTTTGCGAGAGCAGTTCTTGAGTAGGTACGTATCATGTGTTTGGTCTCCTCTTTGTAGCACACATCAATCGTGTCGAGGCCGTTCAGAGACGTTTTGCCCTCCTAGGAATGACCCCATCATCTTGCCTCCTTATTTGGACCTCAAACTTATCAAACTTAAGTCCCTCAAGCTCCAACGTAAGAACTGTAAACCTTCTTTTGTTTTTTACTGCCTGCGGGGTAGTATTGATTGTTCAGCTTTGTTAGCTTGTTTTAATTTAACTGTTTCCTCTCGTTGATTGATTCAAAAATACAAACTAACATATTCAAAAACTTATCAAGCAGTTACTATTATACAAACGATAACTATGAATCAATCGTCTGTAAAAACGATTTTTGACAGCTTGACAAGGACGATGTTGTGTTTCAAAATACCTCCGTGTAGCTACGTTTCAATCTCGCCTCAGTCTCGTTTCCATATCGTCTTGTAAAATATCGGTTTTGACATTTTAGTCTCGTCTCGTCTAAGCACATAAGGCCCTTTAGTACTCCATGTCTGTACTTAAAGATTCATTGTTTTTAATTAGGCAACACTGGTTTTGAATTTATTAGAAAACTGCTTGAGTTATTTTAGTTTTTTTCTTATTCTCATTTGTGCAGGTACATATGTAGTCCTACAATTCAAGAAAATAAACGTCTTCAAACTATTTTTGTTTCAATTTAATTACACAAAAATATTTTGTTTACAATTAAAATCAATTAAATGTAATCTAGTGGCAATCAAAACGTTACAGTTGCACCAGTTGCAATCAAAGAAACATGATAAAAAATTTTATTATTTTAATATAATCCGTTTGATTGGAGATGGAAATCTGGATTTAATATATGTATGTATGTGAAAAAGAGTCGCAAATTCCATGAAGGAAAATAAAACACAACGCAAGAGTTGAGTGTGAGAGTATGTCATTCAGTTTTTTGCTCCTCTTGTAAGATTTATTTTAGTGTAATTGGACCGTTTTGTTCGCCAGTTCCGCATGCGTAACCATTGTAGCCATACTGAACGTAGTGTTTTATATTTCATTTTTCTTCTATTCTAATTTTGAAATATGAAATACAATTTAAGATTTCCAATGTTTTATTGAATTCATGACATAACATTTTTTGAGCAAGTAAATTTGCATATTTTGTAACCTTTTCCTTAATCGCAGTATTTTTCTAATTACTTCTTACAGTGTGCCAAGAATTTTCGGCAAGCCTGAAGATTATGCCTGTTGAGGTAGTTTTGTTGACTAAATGCTTTTGTACATTGTGAACATTGATATTTCCAATTGTGATGTCCTTTTGTGCGCTGATGAGCGCGCAAATTAGATCTGTAAAGAAATGTTCGCAAAAACAATATTTGACCAATTTACACCTAGATGGCTGTTACATACCGATCAGCAAATTTCTTGGAGCACGTAGCCACGGGGCACACAAATGGTTTTTCCCCAGTGTGTAGGCGTAAGTGACCATGAAGAACCCAAGGTCGGTCAAATGTTTTGCGGCAGTATTGGCATTCATAAATTTTGTCTAATTTTGATTTACCCAGTTTTCTACGAACCATTTGTGGAAAATTATCTTTCTCAGCGGGAGATTCTTCAGAAGGAGAGTATTCAATTATCTTATCAGGATCGAAAGACGATATTTTCCCTTTTTCCGCAGTTTCCAGGGTTTCTGGTACGCCATTTGTTGTGTTGTACTCAAGTATGTATTTTTTCGGCGCTATTAGAGAAAATGTAAACCCATCGTCATCAGGAATTCGAAATTAAACATTTTACCTTCAATGCTATTTAATGTAACTTCTTCCACGACTATTGTTTCGACGTGTCCAATTTTGTGATACTCTGTAACTTCTTTCTTTTTCCGCGTGTTACATGAAATCTTTTTATGGTTAATTGTTGTACCCATAATATCTTTGACATATTCTTCGGTTTCTAAACAATTTTCATCGACAGTTATCTCCGACTCACTGTCGCTAGAAGACGCATCATAGCGCTCTAATAACTCGCACCCCAAAATTCTCTCGAGTTGATATCTTGTAGTTATTGGGATTCGATCACTGTCATACCTAAAGATTTGTCAAATATTTAGTGTCATATCCATTGAATTGAATAAAATATATTAATGCCGAGCGCGTAATTGATTTATCGAAAAAACTAGCGATTCCCGTATAAATATTATTTTTTTTAGTTCTTTCAAACTAGCCCATTAAACTAAAATTTAGTGATGGCCAAAACTGCATATACCACGCAAGTAAAAGAACATTTTTCATCTTTCATATTCATAGCTACACTAAAGGTAAGGTAAGGTAAGGGAACATATGTAGCTCTGAAAATTCCTTATTAAAGAAAATTATGTATATTTTCAGGTTTCATCTCTTAGATATAAACAGCCTTCTTCTAAGATCCATCGTACCATCATTTTGTTACGAATCCCGAAAATCATATTCTACGATCTGAACGTGTGCATCATAATTGGAAATTACCTACGAATTCCGAAAACGGTATACCATACCAGGATCCGAAAGTTTGTCAGTTATTCTTACGAATGTAAATACTGTTGGGGACTTTCACGTTCTCTGTAGAAAACACAAGAAATAACCATTTATCCTAAATAAAAAAATAATATCCTAAATAAAATAAAAAAAATTCATAAAGTTTTATTTATTAAGCACGTATTAAAGCCAAAATGAAACTCGTCTGCACTGCATTTACCCTCTGAAAAGTACGGTACCACGCAAGGGTTTTCGAGATCCCCAGGGAAGAAATAACCGCGCGTTCTGGGAAAATTTCAAAGGCGGTTGGAACTTTTCGAGTCATTCATAACGCTCGGGCCTAGTATCTGCTCCAATTAATCTCAAATAGCTTGTTTGTTTATTAATTTGCCCTAAAAGTGGCGTCACAATGTGACCTGTCTGGTCCAGCGCAGGGCATTATATGACCATGAACAGCAACTTCAGCTTAGATCTCCTCTAGGTTAACTTAACTAGTAAGGAGGTCAATAACAGCAAAAGTTCAGTCTCTTAATCCTGACACAAAAATGTGCAGAACCGCCACTCTCGGATACTATATATGCAGGACATACAACAAATTAATCACACGACCTCTATGCAGTCCTCTCCTCCTTCAGCCACAACGCCACTCCATATCCTATCTCACACTGTTATATGATAAAAGTGTTTTCACGGCACAACACAAAACTCCTGTCAGTTATCTAGAACATTAACTAACTATTAGAAGAGCAATTTTGGATGTTTCTATTGTGATTAAAAATTTCCTTCTTCTAGTAGGGCAAGAACCTCGGCGTAAATATATTTCTACTAGCATCCACCGCATATGTATGTAACAATTACATTATAAATGGTTCTTCTCGCAAAATCTTGCATTCGTCTAGCATAATACTTAGTAGCAGAATATTAGCAGTAATGTAAAAATATGCGAAGAAAACATACACATACTTATTTTTACTGGTATGCCCATTACCCATATTATATATATTACCCATAGAGCGAATTATAACTGTTCCTTGTGCTAAACACATTTCAAATTAAAAAAGTGGAGGTGATTTCGGAGGAGATTTTATCAGGAGATTCCACAGAATCGATAGGTAAGTGTATGCTGGAACTCACTGTCGGCACTAGTATTCAGTCGTTTTAATATAAAGATGTTTCAGCAAATGCGTATCTACGACCAACATTATCGATAGCTTAAGATTTAGCGCCGACCTCTATGAAGAGCAAGCATCTATAATAAATATGTGCATATATATGATTTCCATTAGTCGTACTTTTAAAACGTGAAAAAGGTAATATAGATTTAACTGACGTTATTAAAAATTCTAAATAATTTAGTAGAGAAGCCAAAAGTTACACGACTTTTATACTCCGCTTATACGAGTACGCTATGAAGAACATAATTATTGTACTTCACCAACCGGCGCCAACATCAATGAGACGAATTTAATTTGTCCCAGTTAAACAAAGTGCTGGATAGAAAACGACCTATTATTCGAAAGCTAGTACAAACAAAAGTAAGCAATATTAGCCAGAGTATACCAATCACATGAACGCAGCAATTTCTTATCTTTGCTCTTCCGCTTGATGTTATTAGCAGGATCGCAGCATTCCGTGCAAGAGGTTTCTTTAAGTATAGATAGCTTTGTAATTTTTGGGAAAATTGAAGTTGAACGGAAAGCATCTACAATAAATGAAATGAGCTTAATACAAACAACGATAACAGACTTCCTTTAAAAGCAACTCACCATCCCAAAAATTATTAATTCGCGTTTTCTTTGTATTAAACCTTGAGGAAAAAATACTTCGTGGCATTTTACTTTACGTTTGAAAACTACTCCGTTTACAACCGTGTCGGTTTAATTGTCAAATTGCAAATACGCCTTGGATAGGAAACAAAATTGAAATCACATGCCAGGCCAACGTGGATTAGACTTATTTATGTAATCGTTGAAATCTGACTTGCTATACCAACTATTGTAATTGCGCTAATTGTATAACACAAACATTACATACATATGTGTCTGAAAAGTTTGAATCCAAAAATTTTTATGTGCCCACATATTCATCCCAATATGGAATCCGACGGGATAGTCCAGGATAATTATACATTCAACATGGCAAAAATTATACGCAGGCTATAAATTGAGAGCTTGGTATTAATGTTATAAATGTTGTGGGGAAGTTTCCAATCAATCTGAGTGCCACGCGATTAATTACGCAGAAACGGTTTTTCGTAAATATCCCAAGAATAGTGGGCTTTTCGACAAAACTATGTACTACCAAATTTTAGCTGAGACAATTTTCAATCAAAAGAGGTTCACGACAGATTTTTCGTACGTGTTACCATTCACGAGATATGTATGTATATAGCCTCAAAGAATCGCGAGTGTAATACTAGTGACTACCGGATGACTGATTCACGGCAGGGAGTGCCCCCACTAGCCCAAAACACAAAAAAGGCAGTCATAACCGGCCTAAACTGCCAGTTTTAGAGGTAACAAATTGAAGAACTTGAAATTTGAGTGAAACATACCCTTTTGTGCAAAATGCGACTGTGCAGCGAAAAACACTCCCTGGTTGCTGAAAATTCACCCAGCCGTACAGAACATGAGTGTGTATTAAGCACAAAATCGGGGTAGGTCTAGAGCAAATATTTTGCGCTACAAGACCTTGATTGGAGCAACAATTTAAGCCCATTTTGTTACGAACCCTATGAATGGGGTTGCCGATCATCCTGCGCTGCTAACTTCAGTGACTTTTTGTAAACCGCCATCTGATGATAAAAAAATATTTGATTTTTTTAATAATTTTAGGAAGGCTGACTTTATTTCCCTTAATTCGCTTTTGTTAAACAGTGATTGGTCCGCAGTTTACAATTGTCCTGATGCTGAACAGGCTGTAAGTAATTTCTATGAAATTATTTTTAATGGAGTTCATCAGTTTGTTCCTCTAGTCAAAAGGAAAAATTTTTTGAGTAGTCCGGTGCAGTATGACGCTGAGTTGAGATCGTTGAGGAACCGCAAAAAAAATGCATGGCGTAAATTCCGTAGTACGAATTTAAGGGGTGATTATCACTTTTATGCGGACTTACGTAAACCATTTAACAATTATTCAATAACGATTCGCACAGAACATACCATTAAATCTAATCCTAAGCAATTTTTTGACTTTGTTAATAGCAAACGGAAGACCAATAACTATCCTTCTATTTTAATTCTAGACAAAGAAATTGCTAGTGAACCTTCTGCTATTTCTGACCTTTTTGCGAAGCATTTCAAAAATGCTTATTGTGATGACATCTGTGATATAGACTTAGATAATTTTAATCATATGACGTGTCTTCCTTCATTTACAAATAACTTCGTTTTTGATGATTGTACCGTTTTAGAGAACCTAAATAAAATTGACGAAGATTACTCGGATTCACCCGATAACATTCCTGGGGTTGTTCTGCGTAAGTGTGGTATTGTACTGGCTAGACCCCTTACTTTTTTGTTTAATTTGTCTTTGCGTTCTAGTGTTTTTCCTCGCCAATGGAAATTATTTTACGTGATACCCATTTTGAAAAAGAGAAAAAAGAACCAAATCGAAAATTACAGACCTATTGCTGTTCTTGGGGTTCAATCCTATTTTAATAACCGATCCTTCAAGGTTAAATTTTCGTCTGCCTATTCTGCCCCTATTTCTGTTTTGTCCGGAGTTCCACAGGGTAGTCACCTTGGGCCATTACTGTTTGTCATATTTATTAATGATTTGTTTCCCTTACTTCGTAATGCTCACGTGTCACGTGGCATATGCAGATGATTTGAAGATCTTTAAAACTATAGAATCTCTTCATGATGGTCAATACCTACAGGGCGATCTTCTAATATTCGCAGAGTGCTGCTTCAATAATCATTTGAAACTAAATATTAGTAAATGTAATTTTATTTTTTTTTGCAGGAAATCCTCCATTGTGGAGTTTTCCTACAAAATGTTTGACAGGCCCTTGTCTCGAATTGAGACAGAAAGTGTGGTTGATCTTGGACTGTTGATTGATTGTAAATTTGACTTTGGGCGCCATATCGATAGTATAATTAATCGAGCCAACTCAATGTTGGGGTTCGTTAAACGTTGGTCTGTTGACTTCACTGACCCCCACAGTTTAAAAGTTTTATTTTGTGCTTTTGTTCGCCCAATTTTGGAATATGCTTCCGTAGTGTGGAGGCCTCATTATAAAATCAATTTAATTCGAATCGAGGCGGTGCAAAAACGTTTCTTACGGGTCGCTCTTCGTAATTACCGTGGAATGACTACTCCAATCTTCCTTCATATGAGGACAGATTAAAACTGCTGGGTTTGTCGTCTCTTTTAAAACGTAGAGATGTTGCTGGTGTTATGTTCATGGAAGATATCGTAACTGGCGCCGTAGACTGTCCTAATCTTTTAAAACTTTTAAATGTTAATTCACGCCCCCGAGTGACTGGAGAACAAAATTATCTTTATGCAGATAATCACAGAACCAATTACGGTTATTTTGAACCTTTGTCGGCTATGTCTAGAGATTATAGTGCCTGTTTCTCAATTATCGATTTTCATTGTGATAAGGTTGAACTGAAAAAATGACTATACAACTTTTCTTAATATTATAATTCATTTTATACTGCTTAGCATAATTTCTATTTAAGTAATCTAACATATGTATCTATCTTTGTAACGTCAGATGGTTTGCACCTGTTGATGAGTATATAATGGGGGCCCCGCAGCTCAGAAATTTCCCTCTGACGTAACTTTTTTTATCCCGTTGTCCGAAGCCCCAGCATGTGTTCCGTTGCTCCGGAGAAAAAAGTGGGGTAAGGTCGGTCGAATTCGGGAGTTGTGGTCTTTTAAGTGAACGAGGCCCTAATTTTCGCAGTTTTTCACACTTTATATGCGATTTCCTGGGGCTACAAGTATTCCCCCCCAAAACGCCACCGTCCCGAAAAGCCCTCGATGCCAGCTTTCATTTGACACCAAAAAATCGGCATCTTAAATTTGGTCGATTTTTGGAAAAAATCCCAGGGGTACGTACCCCTTTGCATTTTTTTGGACAACAATTTTTTTTTCCCGGATTCTGACGATTTAGGTGTCAAATGAAAGGGAGTGCCCCCCAGCAGCCATAACAGCACCTCAGAAGAAAAGTGAAAAATTTATCTCTCAACCGAAGGGCTCTTTTGCAAATGTTTCTACGTAGATCGGCTCCTAGTAGGCCCAGTAGCACGGATGCAAAAAAACCCGCCACTATTGCCCTACCTTCTGTCTGCAAAACAGCTGTGTTTGACAATGTGTGTTTAATAATTGAGAATTATGAGATTTAAATTTACGAGGACAATTTTGCGCGACTACTTAGGCTCGTAAATTTAACGAGAACGCGTAAAGTAAAAATGTATAGGAAATTGAACGAGCCTCGCAATTGTTACGCGAGTTACGCCAGTTACGAGAAATACGAGGCCTACGAGGGCATGCCGTGAATACCCCTAATCAGGGATGATATTTAGCGCACAATTGTATCAAAATTGGTACAATCAAGCCATAAGAGGTACAATAGTACATCTATATAAATTTTGGTACATTTACAAAGAAATTTAGATCAGACAGACAGAAAAATATAATAAAATCATTGTTCACCCAAAAATCTTTGCTCTTTTGAAACATTTTTTAAATCATCTGGCATTTCTAACAACAATTCGGGTTGGCAAACATTTGGCAATCGTTATACGTATTAGAGTTTTCGATAAGAAGTGTTGTGACCTTTTCCTAGATTTAGTGCCTGTGTCAGATGTTTCAGCGCAAGGATTATTTAAAACAATTTTAAGGTCACTAAATGAACATGAAATCCCACTAGAAAATATATTATCCTTTTCTGCTGACAACTGTTCAGTGATTATGGGAGATTTTAACGATGTTCAAGCTAAATCTAATTCCTAATATTTTTGTACAGGGATGTATTTGTCAAAAACTTAATATTGCTTCACAGGCGGCTTTTGCGAAACTTCCACTTGAAATTGACAAATTTATTAAGGGATCGTCTCAGTGTGACCCTCCGAAAAATCACTGATTTTCGCGATTTTTTTTTAATGTTGAAATAACCTAATCGGTCCGGTTTTTTTTATAAATAAATACATGACATCATGACGAATACAAAAAGATTTTTTTTATATTTATTTATTGGGTGTAAAATAGTTCAATAAATTGTTGAAATGACACGTAAAAAAAAAGGTCCTGTATGGCTTCCACGATTGCGGTCGCAATTTTGATCTGAAACAAAAATTTTTAAAAGATTATTAATCTGTAGGGAAGTCGCTATGGCGCTATGGAAGGTTTTTTTTTTAATTTGACAAAATGGCGGCGGTTTGAATAAAAAGTATCAAATTTGGCCCTTTTTTTCGACAGTTTTTGTAAAAAAAAGTAGGAAGATTTCAAAAAAAAAAAAGCTTCCATAGCGCCATAAAGAAAGTAAACCTTCACTTTTGCGATAGTCCTACCAGAAAGGAAAATTTCAATTTATTTCAGGAATAATTTGGAACTCAGGTGCATGCAATACTTCGTCATAATGAAACACGATGCCTTTCCAGGCAAGCGGCTATTAGTAGATTGCTAGAACAATGGGAACCTCTGATCTCATTATGCAAATAAAATTATTTCATTCATATTCAATTGTCTAACGAACCCGCACTTCATGTTCTTAAACTATGTTTTGAAAATAATTAACGATTTAAATATTGAAATGCAGTCTGAGGATTATCGCATGCACATTTTTCTTTCAAGAATAAATTTATTTTTCAAACAAATTTGTAGAAATTTTAAAAAAAAACAATACATGAATTCAACTCATATTAAAATTTGGAATTTACACGATAACAACGAAATTCTAGAACTAAAGCAAATATATTGTGGAACTGAAGTTGAACTTCTTCTACTCCTAAATAAAAATAATCCTGACCTTGAAAAAATTGATTTCAAAACAAATGTTTTGAACTTTTACATAACTTTCTGTGACAACGCAAAAAAATCGATTTTAATAATGAAGTGCTTAATTTTGTTTCAAAATGTTCCGCCGAGAGTGTGTTATCTGGTGAAACTAATAGTGTCTTGCCATTAATTATTAATTTATTTCCTTCAAAAGAAATGCAAGGTATTGATTGAACAAATCAACGACGAATTTCGATGCCTCGCAGAATTCGAAGAATTAATAAAGTTTAGAAAATGTTCTATGTCAGAATTTTGGAACGAAGTCGGTGTAATAAAAAACGAATTAGGTCAGAATATGTTCGAAAATGTGCATAGAATTTCGAAAGGAGTATTATCGTTGCAACATTCATCAGTTACTCTCGAGCGAATCTTTTCTTATCAAAATTTAATGAAAACAAAGTGCAGGAACCGACTTGTAGTAGTAACAGTTCCAGCTTTAGTAAAAGCGAAAGACGTTTTAAGCGCAACTTCAACTTCTTGCTATAATTGTAATGTAAATAATAAAATACTGAACGAAAACCTTAACAAAATTCCCACAGCGGTCAGAAGGGTAGGCAGGGGCTGTCCGCAAGGTGGTATTCTGTCTCCTCTCCTGTGGTGTATGGTGGTTGATGGCCTCATAAGGTTACTGGACGGAAAGGGCCACTTCACAGTGGCCTATGCGGACGACATAGTGTTACTGTGCAGAGGCAAATTCCTCAGCACTCTCTGCGATCTCCAGCAGTAGGCTTTGCGGGTGGTGGAGAGGTGGTGCAGGGACAAGAACTTGTCAGTTAACGCTGACAAGACCTCTGCTCTACTCTTCTTTAACAGAAGGAAGCTGGAGGGTCTCAAGCAATTGAATATATTCGAAAGAGAGATTATCTACGCCAAAAGCGTAAAATACCTAGGAGTGATCCTGGACATAAAGCTGGACTGGAAGTTACATCTGGGCTGCAAAACACAAAGGGCTATTTCGACCTTTTGGCAGTGCAGAAGAGCTTTCGGCCGTACTTGGGGCATTAGTCCAAAAATCATCCACTGGATGTATACTGCAGTCATCAGACCGAGTCTCTGTTACGGGGCCTTGGTCTGGTGGGAAAATACTAATCTAAGCACCATCAAAGGTACACTATCTAAGTTACAAAGATTGGCCTGCTTAGCCATCACAGGGGCAATGAGGTCTTCTCCAACTGCTGCGATTGAGTTGGCTCTCTCCCTGGCTCCGCTCGATATCATCGTGCATAAAGAGGCGATGAAATCGGCCCTGCGTCTTGTTCAAAACAATCTCTGGCGACCCAACCATAGGCTGATATCCAAGATCTGGGATAGATTGTTACATACCAACAGTTGCGTCCAAATGATTTCGGATTATGTAACGCCCCGTCTTAGCCTATGTAAAAGGTATGTTGTGTCTATTCCCTCCAGAACGGAGTGGGATGAGGACTATCTCGGCAACACAGTATCGGATGCCAGCTCCGCATGGTTCACGGACGGATCCCTTGCAGAGGGTCTGGCTGGAGTCGGAGTGTACGGGCCGAGTGAAGATGTGTGCATCTCCCGCTCGCTATGCAGATTCGTCTCCGTTTTTCAGGCGGAAATTCTTGGTATCTTGATCTGTGCACAAGAGATTCTGACGAGGAAACTGAGAGGTAAAAACATTTTCATTTTCTCTGACAGTCAAGCTGCTCTTATATTAAAGCACTTGACTCGTTCATAGTTTCGTCTAAGCTTCCCAGTGAGTGTCGTCACTCGCTTGATCTAATTGCGACTTTTAATCAAGTCTCAGTAATCTGAGTCCCTGGCCACTGTAACATAGCAGGCAATGAGACTGCGGACAGGTTGGCGAAAGAAGGGGCCTGCTCTTCCTTTATAGGACCAGAACTCTACATGGGTGTTGCACCATCTCTCATCAGTCGCTCGGTGGAGGACTGGGTCCGCTCTGAGCACAATGAGAGGTGGTCTGAAAGACTGGATTGTCGACAGTCTAAGATGTTCTTGCATCGGGTCGACCTAGGTCTCGGCAGACATCTACTCAACCTTAGTAGAAGCCAGTTGAGCCAAGCAATGGCCATTATTACTGGCCATTGCAGGCTGAACAGGCATCTTCATATAATACGAATAGCGGATTCGCCGCTTTGCGGATGCGAGTTGGAGGACGAGACTATTGCTCACCTTTTGTGTGTATGTCCGTTCTACAATAATGCCAGAACCGCCTTTTTCGGAAAACTTCATGTAGATCCCAATGATCTACATAAACTCACACTGCCCACCATCTTGAGCTTTGTTAGAAGAACTGGTCGTCTAACGGCTCAATCTGGGCACCGAGATTAACTCAGATGTCAGTCTCTCTTCTCGAGGTTTGTACAATGGACCTTCAGTCTAAGTGCAGGGTTTATCTACCCGCCTCATGATAATCTACATCTACATCTTAACAAAATTCAGGATGTAGAGGATCCAGTTCTGTAAATGTGCCAAATACATTTTTTTTGTGATAATTTCAAAACAACTCTGAATGCCAAATATTTTTTTTTATTTCCCTTTTTGTTAATTTAAATGTAAGAATGCGTAAATGATATATGTTTATAATTGTGCTTTTTTTGAAAAAAATGTGTAAGGGTACCCAAAAGAAAAGTAATTTTGTTACGTTGCTGTTGTTTATTCTAAAGATTATCTAATCCTTTCTCGTCCATATAATTAAAAAAACTGAAGATACTTATACAATATATCGATTTTTTGTAATTTTCTTACAAGAACGGGGTTTCTAGATTTAAGAATATGTATAGGTACCGTCCCAGTCCGAATTTGAAATAGGTTTTAAAAAGTGGTACAATTGTGTAAGAATTGGTACAATTTAGTATGTGTAAAAGATACAATTCAATTTTGTGCCATATCGTCTCTGCCCCTAATATATTTAATGTCGTAGCTTCTCTTTCCAAGCACATGCACACTGTAAGGTTAGGGCTTTGTACAATATATTGAATAAATTATTATTATTAATTAATAAGATTCTACGAAACGGAGAAATTTGATTTAAAATTATTGCATACATTTTATTATGTGATAATATGTAATTTCCAATGCCTGTCAATTTTTGTTGACCATATAGTGAAGTGAGTTTATAACATTTTTAAATATACTACAGTTGTTTATTCGAATCGACCAAAATATTATATAAAGGTAGCATATTTGCAAGTACAGCAAAAAAAATGCATTCTTTAATTATAACTTGCATATGCGCTTGTAGTTACACGATTTGGCTGTATCTACGAAATATGCTCTTGGAAGCTTTTTTAGGAGGAATAGGGGTAGTGATTCTCCTCTTACATACTCCGTTTGTCACTATCTAGGATACAGCGATATTGTTGGCGGTAATAGCTTTCATTTCTCCACCTTTCGACCCATTTACCACTGTTCTCACCCAGTTTCCTTAAATCTCCTTTTATCTGGTGAATTGCATTCGTACATACTCAGTGCTTGCAGAAATTTTTTGGAAGAAGTAGTTTGTGCAGGATATCTTAAAACATTTATAGTTTGCACCTGCTGTGCTTTCCGTTGTTCCTTTACTTACTTGATTTGAAAATGAAATAGAAGTACGAACGCTAATAGCATGGTTGCATAGAAGTTCACCTGCTGTAAATCCCCGAGAAAATTAAAAAATCTTTAGTTGGGATACAAGTTTACGCCTCGAAAAAGGCTTTTGCGTGTGGAATATATCAGAAGAACAGCATGAACCGATTGCTTTTGTGGACTATTCTTGCAGCCATTTTGATTCAAAAAGGTGAGTTATAATTTTTAGTGAAGTTTCACATCCCATTTTCCTATTAACCAATTTAATTTCTGCACAAATTCCTGTTTTTCTCGGTAAATCGGAGACAGCTTTTGCCAAAGTATGTAAGATGGCATTCGGTCCTGCGATTGCTTGTATTTCGCATTCATATTTATCTGCCAGTGTGTTAGCAAATGTCATGACTCTGACACAAATTTCGAGAGCAGAAGCTTTTATTGCGCTTAAGCTACTTGGCGGGGAAGTGCACTTGCCGAATGCCGAATGATGTTTAAATGAGAACGCCACGCGGTTCTATGTTTACAAACAAATAAGCTTGCAGGTGACAGCTTTAAATGGATTAAATAGAGCCTGGTGAAAGCGGAGTTCACGTCCTGTAATCAAATGTATTCACTCTGAACTAGGCTTCAAATGTATTATTATTACCGCACACATTAAATGATTGACACGCATGTCCTTGTCCTTTATAGCTATTTCGAGACTTGATAACTTGCTTAAGACAATATTTGCAAGACACATCCTTCCTCTTTTGTGCGGAATGTGGGTCAATGTCAATGCGCCTTGCATCTGGATCTCACACGCAGAGCCTTTCTAAGCTTTTGCTTACATGGAATCATGCAAATATGTATATACGAGTATTCCACGTGGTTTTGGTCCACGTGTGTTAACTGATTCCTCATTAATAAATATTATAATGAAGGCCATTACAAAATGCGGCATGCTATGTACATTATATGTAACTGCATTCTTTATCAGAATTTCGAAAAGTCGAATGGATTTTTTAATTGTGTTTACATGCTTCGTTAATTGTTTAAGGTTTGGGACTCCCAACGATCACAGAAGCTCCTGATGAGGACGAAGATGATTGGGAAGACGATGATGATTCTTCGGAGGTAGATGATGATGGAAGGATTTATAAGAATCCCCGTAATTCTCCCTCAACTGAATGCCCTCGTGATGAAGAGCAAGCTACTCTTCTTGGGCAAAAATGTCTGAGAAAATGTTCGTCAGACGAAGACTGCAAGAGCAAGAAGAAAAAGTGCTTGTGCGATGGAGCTTGCGGCATGTCTTGCATTAAGCCAGGTTGAAGTGCATTAGCGTTTTTTAATACATTACAAATGTTTTGCTTCCAGATCGCGAGTGCCCTGAGTTATCTCAGCCATCATTAGGAACAGTGACACTATCAGGGCGTCATTTTGGCGCTCGAGCTTCTTATACGTGTCCTCATGGATATCATGTTGTGGGACTCCAAAGTCGACTATGCCAAGCTGACGGTCAATGGGCAGGAACGGAACCAGCTTGCAAACAAAACAGTCTGTCGTCAAGCACGTTATCATTGTTATTATGGTAACCTTTTTCGCTTACAGTATATTGCCTTACACCTCCTGTTATTGAGCATGCTCGACACTCGGCGCTGCCAGAACAGGCGACTTTCGATTTAGATTCGACCGTTCAGTATCATTGCCATACAGGATACGTTACAAATGGATTCCCACGAGCAAAGTGTTTAGCAATCGACGGCCAAGCTAGTTGGTACGGCCCAGACATACAATGCGAACGTAAGTGGATAGCAAACTTATAAAATACTCTTATACAGAATCTATGTAACGAAGATTACCTTACAGCTCGATCATGTGGCCAGCCACCAGATCCGTCGAATGGGTGGCACGCTGGGGAGTGCTATACTTTTGGTTGTCGGGTAATTTATCACTGCGGAGAAGGATACGAATTGGTTGGAAAGCAAGAACGTTTCTGCCAGGCTGACGGTTCCTGGACTCCAAAAGAACTGCCAACTTGTGTTTGTGAGTACACCATACACTTGTGATAATTTCATAATAATTAGGTTTCCATTTGTAAAGCAACTATGCCATTGAATACCACCGAAGTGGCTTAGAAGGATATCATTGCATTGCATTAGTCCTCTTCTCTTGCGACAGAATATTGTGATATTCATTTTCAACATAACCGTACTTCCTGCATTCGACATAGCAAATTTTCATTTCAGCTTAACACAACACTGCTTAGCAGAAATAATAGTACACTCCAATTAATTTTGATCATATTCTTTCAGATTTACTGTTTGACAATTTAGTAAAATAATGTTCGTTAAATTCAAATAAATAATAGTTACCGCAAGAATCTTGCTGTTTTATTTACTTCCTACTTGATGTATCTTTTGACCTCATAAATAAAATGCCTTTTTTCTGAACAGCTGTTGCGGTAGCTATTATTTATGTCCAAATCATAAATTAGAATTTATATAAAGCAGAGTAGCAAAGGTGGGTGTTATGTTGCCCTTCCGTCACTTTCTTTGGGTTTGGCATTCAAAGTCAAAAATGCAAGGCGTACCTTTCTTTTAAGTGAGACCGTACGGTGAACTGACGACCCCACCGGTAGACCGGACTGTCCCACACACGTTACGACATACGGTCGACCTGCGCAGGTAGATTTCTCCTGTGGACGCTAGCGTGTATGGCCGGCTTTATTTATAAAGGACAATGGCTACAGTTTTTAGCAGCTCCTCCCAAAAACGAAGAAAGGTGTCTGAGGGTGTTATGCCCCGGTCGGTGATATGGCCACTTTTCACCGTGATAGTTTTCGCGAAATCTTTCAGATAGTACTGGCATGCATTGCAGGTGACAGGTGTTGTCCTTTTCTATGATCCCGATGGCGATAGTAGAAGTCGTTCACTGCCTTGGAGGGAAATGTAATCAGCCATTATCTCTGTGTTGGTCATGTGACAGCTGATCGTTCTTATTTAATGAAAATAAATTTTTAATTATAATCTGGTCAAATTAATCCGTCGATTCAATTCTTTATTGACACCTCCATTAATTTGTTAATGTAGAATCGATTGATGATTTTGATTTTCGTTTAAAGTTTACTGTTATTTCACCACAACAGAATTTTTCACGAAAGTTTTGACCCAAATGGTTAAAGACATGCGGAAATGGAGTGCGGAGGGATGTCAAAAGATGACAATGAAACTTTTGTTTGTTTTCATTGTGAATAATTTTAGTTTTTTCTCTTTAATTTTCGTAAAACATTTTTAGCGTGTCTTTTATTTTGGTCATTTACCGTTCCCACTTTCGCTAAGAGTTTTGTCAATAAATTTGTAATTTTTCACATTGATATTACCATAGGCTAAAATTTCTGAGAGCTCTACAGCGATACCTCCACATGTGCGACGACAACCGTCGAGCTCGACGCAGGAAAAGTGGAGTTGTTCAGCGCAGCCCTGCTTTTCAGTTTTCATGCACTATGCGGGGCGAATTCCGAGAAACAAGACCAAAACACAAGGCAAGTTAGGGTTCGCACGATAGCTGCGCTGCCTGGCTTGAGCATAGGGTGAAGGCAATAAACAACAAATTATTCGTGGGCTACACGAATGAAAGATTTGAAGGGTATTGGGGGGGGCAAGAAAAATATTGTTATTTTGCCTGCTGCTGCTATTGTACGATACTTTACAAGAAGAAATGTAGATTTCCTACTGTTTAGAGCTAGTGCTGACATCTGGAAAACAATTTGCACAATCGAAGATTATCTGAAATGCAATATTTAAGAACGTGACAAATTTTAAAAACTACTATGGTTTTGTTTCGTTTCGAAATTGATTTCTTTAGATTCTGATATTGCTTCGAAAGTTGCAAATTGAGATATATTAAATATGGAGGACGTTTAGTTTATCAATAGCAACCGCCAGAGTACATTCTTTATTGTTATCCGTCTGAAATTCTAGACATCCGAGCGCAAAGTATAATCACTTGTTTCAGATTATGGTCCCATGGTCAGCAAGCAAATTAGCTCACGCATGCAGCCGTTCTTTACCATGCTCAAGCGAGGGAGCAGGTTAGCGTAGCAATCGTGATTCGTACGAAACGAACCCTCAGTTACCTTGTTTTTTGATCTTCTTTCTTGGAATTCGCCCTGCACAGCATACAAAAGTCAAGGCAGGCCCCCATAGAATCCGTCAACACAAACGCAGCGTCGCGAGCTTGAGAGCTTAAAGCATTTTGAGTCCGGCTCTCTCTCTCACGGCGGATTGGCGCAACGAAATATAGAAGGTTCCTCTAAATTTTAGAGAGAGAGATTTATTTCGTTGCGTCAATCTGCCGTGAGAGAGAGAGCCGGACTCAAAATGCTTTAAGCTCTCAAGCTCGCGACGCTGCGTTTGTCCTCGACGGATTCTATTACGGGGGCCAGCCTTCAGGGAGCGTCGGCTTCGACTTCTCCTGCGTCGAGCTCTGCGGTTGCCGTCGCACATATGAGGGACGCGGGGATAGCTGTTTAGGTCTCAGAAATTTTGGTTTGGTTTTGATTGTTCGAAGTGGGTAATATTTATTTGTCTATTACTGTGTTTCCATGCAGAGTTAACTCAGGGTTAACTCGAGTTAGAGTCCATAGAAACTAGAATTGGGTTTCTTTAAACCTAGCTAAACGGGTGAGTTATGTAAGTGTGCTCGTCGATTGTCTACTTTTGTATTGAAAATAGCATCTGGTCAAGTTTTTGGGTCAGAGCCAGAAGTTGAGTTGTTAATGTTTAAATTCTCGTATTTAACTCCATTCTTACTGCAAGACTTGTCAAATTAACACAGGTGCACAGAAACACCCAGGGTTACCCTCATACCCTTGAATCTTATTTTTTTCTGTCTGATAGCCAGATAACTGGACAAAGACAGTAAGCAAAATTATTTTAGGTTTAATCAAAAATCGCGCCTACAATAATCGCCAAAGCTTATATGTAGGCCAGAACACCCTCAGATTCCTAAGTTTGTAATTGTATTATAACACCTAAAGTAATACTTGTAATGAAAGGCCTCAATAAGGTCGGAATTTGATCTTATGGTAGCTAGGTAGAGATGAATGGGAGAACAAAATTATAATCGTTTGAAGATAATAAAAATGGCCATGATAAATTGATTCGGCAAAATTTGTTGTGTTTTTTGCAGTGACATAAAAACTAATGGACTGCTCATGATAGCCAAAAATAATGAAAAAAGTGGGAATACCTCGTATATCTTTCTCTTTTCAATATAAGCATAATTTTCCACTGAACATCACAAATTTCAGTGACGATTTTGTAACCGCCAACTTTATAGGTGAGATTGGTTTAATGGAAATAAGCAACTAATTTTGTTGTACAAATGAAACGACAAATATTGAAGTACGAGCAGCGCAAATAAAATGCAGCTGGCTTTCATTTAAAACGTAAAATAAAATTTTCATTTCAATTTTAATTTGTAAGATGGCCGTCTCTACAAAATGGCGGAATTCATATTTTCTCACACCTCCTCAATATGGGTATGAAATTAAAGGGCTTTACATGTAGAACACTGTGCATGGCGGATCATAGAGTTGAGGCAGTCTATACTTACATTAAAAAAATAAGTAAAAAAAATGTTTAAGTTAAACGGTTTTATTGAAAATAAAGATAATAATGATGTAGATAATGTACTAAAAACTAAAAACTAATTCAGTACGTCCTAGGTACCAGTCATCACACCACCCCCCTCATCAATCTAGGGCATTAATCAGACAAAAAAATAAAATCGTGGGGCGCGTGAAATTTATATCAACAGTCAACCGCTCATATCATTATAAATGCTATTGACATATTTACTCAAATTACGCTACGTCCCACGATTTTATTGTTTTGTCTGAATTATGCCCTAGCTAGATTGATGAGGGGTGTGATGACTGATACCTAGGACCTACTGAATTATTTTTTAGTTTTTAGTACATTATCTACATCATTATTATCTTTATTTTCAATAAAACCGTTTAATTTAAACATTTTTTTTTACTTATTTTTTTAATTTCATTTCGCACCTTTTTCAATTCCTTAAATACGTCGGTAGCGTGTTTTCAGGATTCCAGTCCACAAATTTGAAATTGGGGTTGGTACCTGTCTTCTAAGATTTTTAATATTGCTAGAACAGCTTCTTTGTCATTTTATTAGCAATATCAGTTTATTTCAGAACAGATATAACATACTACTATGGCATTCAAATGTTGGCTAAATGGGCAGGTTTTTAAAATAATTGGCACCCCTTGCTTTGTACAAGAATTTTACAATATTAACTGCTAAAATCACGCCATAAAAACTTGGTGGAGTCACATGTGAGAAAAATAATAACTTAAATAACTCGAAAACTGTGAGACTTGAGACGTAAGAAAAATTTGAACAAAGTGAATAGAGGAAATAATAATTGGAATTTCGGATCAATTTCCACAGGGTATTTGACTTCAAAAGTCAATGCCACTATTCGGACGAAGGAAATTTGGTGGTTTTATTTTCATGCATAAGTTTCAGTTGTGTACTTAATGTATGCAGAAAAGAAATAAAAGTATATTCACGGAGATATGCAGGAATTTAGAAACAGCTGAGATGTACTGATATTTCTAATTACCGGACAGTCTTAAACCAATTTCCGGACAATTCCTAATAGTGTTATTTTAGTCCTAAAGTACGATTCCTATTTTTGTAATATCGGGTTGTTTATAATACTTTTTATTTTTCTGTTCGATCTATGTTGTATTTACAATAAGTGCAAAACTTTACTTTTCGGTCACCATATTGATCCACCATCTTGATTTCTAAAATTTTGATGGCAGATTCAAAATCAGTGACCCCAAACACCCAAACCAAAAACAAAAGTTTGGATTTTCAGTGAAATCCCTTGAAGTTTATCTTTTTCGGTCGCCATTTTGGATCCGACATCTTGAATTCCAAAATTTTGAATGTAAACTCGAGATCTGCGACCCCGAAAACCTCCAATTGCCTTTTTCATAAAGATTCTTTGAAGTTGGAAAATTTTATCGATTTTCCGGCTTTTTCTTTGGGGTTTCCCGAATTTTGTTTTTTTTAAACCTCCCCTGTATAATACAGCGAACAAAACAAACAAAAAATTATTGAAATCGGTCAAGCCGTTTTTGAGTTTTAGCGAGACGTGCCGCACAGCAATTCATTTTTATATTTATATATATATGTAGATTAGGCAGACCACTCCGTTCAAGAAACACGTTGGTGGCGTGGCTCCTTCTCACAGGACAAATTATGGTTGGCAGGAAGTAGTAACTAGATGCATCCAAAAAATTTAGTTTTTTCAATGAACATTTAGACCTTGTTTTACCAAGATCTGAATTTAAAAATAGGATAATGTATGAGAATATTAAAAGTTAGTGAATTCCGGTATATAGGTTTGCTATACCTACGTATTATTTCGTGCAATTCTAAAATGTCTAGACTGTAAGATTAATATGAAATTGGTAGACTAAATAAATAAATAAACGAAATTAATCAACATCCCGTTTTTTATTGCAGCTCTTTTAAATTTCTGTTTTTTTCTTCTTTAGAAGTTATGATTAATTTCAGATAGACATTGATTTGCGCATTCAGGTGTGATGTATATTTTGTTTTTAGACCATACCACATTTAAGTTATTCGAAGAATTCTTCTCATATTAACAAATTATCTGTGCTGCTCTCTATCATAAAATCTCCCCATGTATGTTAGAGATGAAGGTTTAATAGTAAAGCTATTGACAAGGGAGTTCTTATGACTTAAAAGAATAAATTCGCGATGAATTTCAATAATCACAATTCTTAAATGCAATTCCTTAAAATATCTTTGTTTGAATTTTCCTTAATTTGATTTTTTATATTTCCATTTAGTGGTTACATCGGTGATTTGTCCGGTCCCAGAAGCACCACAAAACGGGAAGGTTGTGTTTACCACATTTTCGTATAATTCTGTTGTCAGTTATGAATGTCGCTATGGTTTTATCTTATTAGGAGAAAGCTCTAGACGCTGTGGGGCTGATAAGAAATGGAGTGGAGTATTACCCAGTTGCAAAGGTACATCACGTTTGTCTTATTTCCTAATAACATGATGGGGTTTCCAGAAATCAACTGCGGCCATCCAGGAGTGTTATATAATGGCTGGATAGAAAATATTGAAGCTGGAACTGGTCTTGGAGCGAGTATAATCTTTCGTTGTCAACCAGAAATGCTAATGGTGGGTCCATCATCAGCAATTTGCCTTGGAGAAGGGCGCTGGAATTATCCAAAGCCAGAGTGTCTTGCTCCTTGCATTGTTCCTACAATTTCTCAAGGACAAGTAGTTCCAATTGAGCCCGAATTAGATGTAAATTCGACTACAGTCATGACTCCACCTGTTATTGCAGGAGGAAAAGTAAGGCATGGTACGTCGCTCGAAGTCGTTTGTAATGAACATTATGAATTTCCCTCTTCATCGCTTGGTCTACCCACCTGCAATAATGGCACGTGGAGCATCATTCCACGATGCATACCAGCAAGATGCAAGCAACTGCCAAAAGCTCCCAAAAATGCTATGGTTCTGGCGCCAAAAATTGATCATGGAATGAAGGCTAGATTTAAATGTAAGGATGGATATATTCTGACAGGAGTAAATGGGAAGCCAGTCGGGAATAGCACGGATTACATATTAACATGCTCGTTTGGAAATTGGACCGGTGATTTGCCCCATTGCAAAGAAGTGTACTGTGGTTTTCCTGGAGCAATCGCCAATGGTAAAGTTCTGTTGGTCGGAAACATGGGATTATATGACTATAGACCATACGTAAGGAAGGTACGTATTACACAGGTAGCATATTCGTGTTCCTCAAAAAAAATTAAGAAACAAAGAAACTTTCTTTTTCAAATTCATTCTTAGTTCACAAGATTAACTTTTAATTATTTAATTTAAATAATTATTATATCCAAACTATTCACCGCAGGACAGTAAACATGTATGATAGAGATACTAGACACTAATTAATACAAAATGTTGCCAAATTTACGTTTCAGGTAAATTTAGTACAAAGGAAGTTGTATATGTTTGACAATCTTTATTTTTTTAAGGACGGGTTTTGCTTTTTCAGAATATCCCAAGAATTTTTTTATTTTCGTTGATCTAATGGCACAATTGCTATTGGTTTCGGGGCCGATTCAATTAGACACAAAAACTTTTTTAATTCGTTGAATTTACAAATATCACCTTTCTAAGGAATGTATCGAAAAGTTTTGCACAGTTTTTGATTTCGTATATGTAATAAAAATGTCTTGCTTCTTTTGAAATATTTTTGATTGTTAGAACAAAACTTAAATTAAGGTATTTCAGTCTTATTTTCCATATTTATTTGTTTTCTACTGAAATTTGGAATTTTACGCTTAATAGAAGCCATTAATTTTTGCACAGTTTCATCTGACACTTTTTCACTAGCAGAAGACCACAATTTTGAAAATTCTGTAGGTGATTTTGCTGCCCTGCCTTCTTTCCTTAAAATATTTTTAACTAGAACCCAATACCGTTCTATGGGACGAAGTTCTGGAACATTTGGTGGATTTGCAGTTTTTGCTATACATCGGACATTGTTTCGTTCGTACCATTCCATAGTAGCCGCTGCGTAATGTGATGTAGCCAAGCCCGGCCAAAACAAAGTGTTGTTGGTGTGTGACCTTATAAATGTTAATAGACGTTTTTGTAAACACTCCTTCACATATTTTTCTGTGTTACTCGTGCCCTCTAGGAAAACTGGACGGCTGCGATTGCCACACTGACAAATTGCCTGCCAAACCAATACCTTTGGACCAAATTTTTCCACAGAAATTTGTCTTACTGAATCGGGAACATTCTCTCCTTATCTCGGGCATTGTAAATTGTGGACCTGGTAGTGTTGAAAAATCATATTTAAAATATGATTCATGATCCATTATAACGCAGGTGTCTGTAGCGTGGATCAAAATGTTGTACAACTTTTTACTGTACTGCTTTTTTACTCTTTGCACCATCGTGACACTTGTGTTTGTTTTTTTCGCTACATCTCGCACCGACATCGAATTATTTTTCTCAATACACTTTAATATTTTTTTTCCAAATTTTTATCACTAGGACCCTTTGGTCTTCCGGATCTAGGCTTTTCTTCTACTTTTTGATCACTTAGAAACTTTTCGATAGTTCTTTTAACCGTCCATCTACTTGTTTTGGCTTCCTTTGCGATTAACGAATATGGCTTTTTAGTATTTTCTCTGAAAGCGCGAAAAATTGCACCACGTACTTCTTTGCGTTTTGAACTCATGGCGATAAATGAGCTGGCGCAGAAACGAGAGATTTTCAGTAGTTACAGTAATGACTTAATAGAGAATTCCACTACTCTTTAAAATGCAAAAGGACGACTCATCATGCCAATGGGTTTATGTAAAAACCGTGCTAAACTTTTCGATACAGTCCTTATATTCCGCCCTTTCAGGAACGAACACAATGATTTTGGCGTCGCTTCTTTTACTTCATGTATTTTTGTATAATATTTACATAATTTCATCTAAAAGATCTGATAATAGTTAATACAAAAAGTTAATCACATTTCTTATTTGAGATTAATTTTAAGTAAATTTTTCGACCCAGAGCTTGACAATTAAAATTCAAAACATGTGCTTATTAATGAGGCGCGACTTCTTTATTGCCACAAGTTTGTCATAATTCGTTCGGTTGGTTATAAGTAAAGTGAAGAATCTTATGAATTCTCAAGGAGAGAGATGGGACAGAAATGCATTTAATAATTTAATTTAATATCCCATGCTAAATGTTGAAAATCATAACAATTCTGGAAATGTTGCGTCGCTGTTCGAGAGAATACAGTGGAATCAACATCAACCTTTCTAAATAAGTGGGAAGGTTCAAATCGTCCAACCAAGGTACACCTCCGAGTTAAAATTTCATGAAATTTATGTTACATTGAAACGAGAAGTAAGTAACTCGGAGCACAAACAGAGCAATAATATTCTGGTTGGTCTGGTGAAGGCACAATACAGAAGTGGCGAATGTAGGTATCACTAAACTCTCTGGACCATGTTTTTATAAATTCCAAGGCAGAATTGGCTTTATTTATGATTAAATTAATATGATTCTCAAAAGACAATAGAGTTGAGAATAATACCCTCAACTCTGGTAAATAAGTTTCCAACCACGGAGTCATTACAATGGAGGTAACAGTTTTTACTAGAAAACGACATATTGACTTATTTGTCACATTTAAAGTTAATAATTACTACAGCACCATTCATAAAAATTGGTCAACGTTAAAAAAAACTATAATAACTCTGAGGAGGCGCACTATCGCGGCTACGTGTGCCCTTACGTTAGTTTTTTATTCTTTAATATCTCACTGTTAAATTGATCGATTTACACGATACCTACAAGATGTATCTCTGCAAGGAGCGTGTCGGAACAGAAAGTTGGACATTTCCAATAATTCAGGGGATTTAATAGAGCCCTGAATACAATCAAACGCGAAAACAATTCTGGAGATGTTGGGTCTTTCCTCGAGTGAGGTCAAAGGGAAAAGTTTCAGCCTGTTTTCATATGGCGCGAGAATAAACGGATCGCTCCACGAAGAGCAAAACGTATGAATCTTCGCTGCATAGCCTCAACGCGGTTAATGGGGACCGCATAAAAAGGAGATCAAACAGGGTTGACCAAGATGTTACAAACGATAATCAAGTAAAGTAGTTTTATAATATGCAATCGTCAAATTCCTTTGCCCATCTTTTAGCGAAGCCCAAGGCAGCATTGGCCTTAGCAACAGTAACGTTAATGTGGTCATCAAAGAACATACATAAATTTAGTAATACACCTAAATCTTTGGTTTTGTCAAAAGTTGGATTAATGAGTTTCCATTAAGGGTATATGAAAAGTGCGTCGGAGACTTTTCCCGAAAAAAGGATATGCAAGTGCACTTATTTATATTAAAAAGTGTCTACGTCAGAATTTAAAATTCCACGGTCCCGTTTATTAGAGACGACTCGAAATATTTTAGTGTAGTCATCATAGCATAGCATAGGATTCTCGAGTCCCTTAAAATCAAAAAAACATCATTAATGTAAATTATGAAAAGAAGACGACCGAGATGGGTGCCCTGAGGAACGCGGAATGTATAATTTCTTTCATCAGAAAGAGCTTGGCGAAATTTTGCTCGCTGTGTACGATTCTTTATATAAGAATGAAGTCAGCTAACAAAAACTGTGGGAAACCCGATAGAGGATAATTTGTAAATGAGGATGTTATGATTAATTTTATCGAAGGATTTAGTAGTCTCCGGGTGGGAACGGGAGACAAAGATGCATCGTGGATGTATGGCAGGTGTCACGGAGGAAGAAGTAGGCTGAAACGATGCCGCAGAAGATGCGGACGAGGTTGAAGAGCCACTACTAGTCTGCGGTGATCGGCGCCTCCGACGAGAGCCTAGCTTTTGCTTGTTGGGTGGAAGCGACTGGTTAGATGCATATGGAAAACAATTTTTAGGCAATTTAGGTGCGTCGCTCTGTTACCCTGATAAAGACATGTTGGGCGACTCAGGCGGTGCAACATTATTTAGTGCCTACAATTCCTCAGACAGTAGGTAATTTATTACTATATCCAGATGTGGATCCATTAGCGATTAAAAGAGCACACTGAGCTCACCCAGCATGAGGAAGGAGACCTGTCAACAGGCAAGGTAGAATGGAGCGCCGAAAGGGAACCAGTATGCTCAACCAGAGATAACATCAACTCAGAGTTCACCGAGCCAACCGCAGAATAGGATCCAATGTCGTTTCTCACCTTCTTAATGCTGCACCGAATATCCCCCACAACCGGCATAACGGACGCCGGAATATCAGCTTCTGACATGGCTGCATGCAAATCGTCGGCACATGCAAGGCTAAATTATGTATATCATTTAATTTAAAAAATATTAAATATATTGATGGAATTTATTAGCAAGGAGAAACAGTTCAGCGGAAATAGATTCAGCGAAACTCATCAAATACTTGAGGAGATCGCAGGGCTTCACCTCGAGGCATTCTGTATAAATTGAAGGAAATGAAAAAGCTTGATGCCTGCCGCTGCATTTTAATCATGCGGTATGAAAGAAATTTCCGCAAACTCCATCACATTTATAGTTCACCGGACATCTTACCGGCACAAATCTTACAATTGATCAACGTGGCCGAATGATATTAGGAAATAATCAGGTTAGTCTTGGACAAAAATTAGTAAGACAAAGTACAGTCAAGTGGAGAAATTCAATACTGTTCTGGTGAAAAGTTCGGGAGCCGATATAACCACCCACTGTATAAAGTTAATGTCCGTGAAACAGTGCCAGGTCGACGTATAAAAACAGCTGATTTAAAAAAGCTGTATGATCATGATATAAATCGATCAGACGTGAAATATATGAAACCAATAATATCAGTCACTTTACCATTTACAAGAGACAAACCAATTTAATTCACTCTCGGGGATGCCCCACCCACAGCGCATTCTTAGCGTTAATCAGTCTCGTTAGGAACGACACGGAACATATTCACATAATTTGCATAACAGATAATCCTGAATGCAGATACCAACAAAGAGACGTCGTTGATAAATATAATAAGGAGTGGCCCAAAAACACTACCCTGAGGCAGTCTTTTTTTCGGAAGACCAATATCTACGAAATGACACACGCTGTATACTGGAATTTGTACCAAAATACTTGTGAGTTTTAAGGTAACATGTAGATGCTCCAAGATTCTTGCGAAATATCACGGTGTTTGCTAGCTGTTTACAGACAAAGAAAATACAGTATGATTAGCGTTTTACCTGTTTATAAAAAATGCACTTTGCAAACTGCAATTCCTCGCATTTGCAGATTAACCCCGAAAGACAATTTTGAAAATTCGATGTCTTCCTATAGTTGGACCAGTTGACAACAGAAACATTTAGCATTAAGCATGAAGTTATTGAAGGAAGACCTCTATACCTTGACGCTCAGGCTATAACCCCCCCGGATCACGAAAGCTAGATGTTATGTTACCGAACTTTATAAACTATTACGGCAATCCACATTCTCGAACACACGCCTACGGTTGGAAAAGGGAGAAGGCTGTTGAAAAAGCAAAACAGCAATGAACGTCCTTAATTGCTGCAGACCCACGCGCAACGGAGCTACTCAATCATACAATATAGCTGTTAAAGGTGTAGCTAGATTTTATGGAACTAAGAAAAAACACATATAAACAGAATATAAATGTTTTCTGCACTCCTGGCTTGCCTTAGAGTCCGTCTGTTTAATCGAATGGAATTATTGAAATTAAGGAATTAGAAACTGCCATAACGGCAGCGACTTCTTTGGTTTAAATTATAACGGTGCAATAACGAAATTGGTGTAACGCAACACGCAACCAATCTCTGATATACGAACACTATGTCGAAAGAAAACGACGTTAACACAATGAATATTGACTTAATGTAGATCTCTGGGCACAAACTGTATAGTCCAAAAGGAATAGGGCCCTGTATGTTCGCAGAAGACCACGATTGAAGCTTGAGCCTATACAGAGCGGTGGTGGTCAGGATTGTGGCTTGAGGAGTGGTGCAGTACGAGCCCCTCTAGCTGTTGGATTAAGTGCAGTATGTGAAAGTTCACAACAAGAAATGTCGTATGATCATAAATGGGTTGCATTTCTATCGAAGCGACTTTTAGACTAGATTTGCACAGCTTGGACACAGGAATGGAGATCCCGAAAACCTTATCCAGGTTGTCTAAATTTGTCGTTTGTTTACGTGGAGGGGGAATCACTTCTGATGGCTTTGAAAGATGTCGCCCTCTCCAGCGGTTCAGCTTGTACGTCGGCTTCACTTGAACCTTGTTATGTACTGCGAGTTATTGGGACGGATGAAGATTTGGTCCACAGTTCTACCAGATTTGGTATTGGAAGGTTTACGACCGTCGAAGAAGTAGACTACACGGCGAAGAAATGTAATGCACGTACAAATATTACGAGAACTGTCTCCCCTGTGGAAGATGGCGCAGGAAAGTATAAATCTGAAAAATATGCAATGGCCTCAGCACTAATAAGATCACAAGACCCCAAGTACGCAAGGGCCTAGAAAGGTACTAGTATAAGGCTGGATCACTTGTATATGTATGTAAGCGGTTTGTTTTTTTTAATGCTTTATCCTTGGTTTCTAAACGCTATAAATTTTAGTCTGAGGTTTGCTTGGTTGGATTAATCACACTGCGATTTTTTGTTCCGCAATTTATTTTATTTTCAACTCTACTTTAGGAGTTAATATAACGCAGATTGGAATTAACAGAAACACATTAACATTTCAGCCTCTTGATTTACGAGGTGGGACTGGCGTTGCCGACGCCCTACGCTATTGGCTGCGTTCTGTTCTGGTTAGGCCTTTAAGAAATTAATCCGCTATCGAACCAAAAAGGCATTAGGTGAATTTGCTAACAAATCACGTCTGTACACATTATTAGCAATGTATTTGTGAAATGTCAATCAGACAGAAACTAGTACCAGATGAGCTGAATTGAATGTGGCAACACAAATTGGTTATTCTCCACAGAGGAAAAAGCAACCGTATGTTGATCAAAATGTGCGAGATGGGTGACAAAAATGTCGATGAAAATGAAAGAGCGGCAGCTATGTTGGTTGGTTCGGTTGTGGTTTGGTTTCTTATGGAGATTAGGCATTTCAAACTGTGCCTTGGTCTGACAGGCCGAGAAATGGTAGTTCTCTGATTGTTCCTGCGAAGAAGGGGGGGCTTGCGGGCATAATCATAGGTTAGTTTTAATAATTGTGGCTTATTCTGTCGGTTCCCACCAACGTATTCGTAAGATCTTACACGGGTCTCTCAGGACCATATGCCACCTCAGCTTTGTGTCTTAGGAAAAATCACCGCGGCAATTTGAAATTTGGTTGACAATAATTTGCTTTTCATTTCTCAAGTGATATTCTATGAAGGGAGATGAATTGAAAAAAAATGTCAAAGAAAAGTAACTGCAAAGCAAACGTCATGAATTGGCACAACTAAACTTGCAAATATTTTTCAAAATGCTGAATTTACACACGGCCTCCATTGTTATAGGAATTGCCAACAAGTGGAACGGAATTTCGCGGGGATGAATGCGAATACGCCTAGTAGTCCAGGAGGTATCGTTTTTGGGTTGGGTGGCTCATATATGAGACTATTTTTTATGGATCCAGAACATCACCAAGAATGATAATTTCACAATACGTCGTGGGTTTAAAAACGTAGGCATAACTTTTTATTGAACAAAATGTAAAAAAATACAACAAATTCCATTTTGTTCCTTCTATTTCTTCATATATCTCGAGAACTATAGATTTTAGAGAAAAGTTGAATATGGAATAAAAGTTTCACAATATAATTTTACAAAAGGTAGGATAAGTTAGAAAGTCCAGTGTGCATTGTTGTTGCTGTAAAGTAGTTGTAACTATAGATTAGTTCAGCCGTGACAACACATAAAATCACCACAATAAATTATTAACAAATTATTATACGAAAAACTGTCAAACAGATTTGAATGAAATTTGGTATGTTGTTTCATAATAGTAAGAGATACTCTGCACCCAATTTCTAGATCGTACGTACAATCTAAATAATCGAAAAAGTTCAAGGCAAAACCTTTTTTTAATTAATTATTTTTGTAAATCATTCCTACTTTACAACAACAACAATGCACACTGGACTTTCTAACTTATCCTACCTTTTGTGAAATTTTATTGTGAAACTTTTATTCCATTTTCAACTTTTCTCTAAAATCAATAGTTCTCGAGATATATGAAGAAATAGAAGGCAAAAAATGGAATTTTTTGGTTTTTTTTACATTTTGTTTAATAAAAAGTTATGCCCACGTTTCTGAACTCACGCATAGTGAAATTATCATTCCTGGTGATGTTAAAAAAAAGTAGAGGTCATATATAAAACATCCAACATACCCCTTTGTACAAGAAGTACGCTCACCTGGAAGTCACCATCTACATCAAACAATAATACTAAGTAATAGATAATATCACGGAATAAGCAGAACAGCTGAGTAGGTCACAATACCACCTGCCGGCTGCTGTTGTTATTGATATTATGTCACTTAGTCAAGCGCACTGCCACTGCAATTGTTATGATTATTAACGCTGAGCTAAGTCAATTAATTTAGAAAAAATTATAAGACCGTTAACGAATAAAGACAATTGGAATTAAGGGGGCAGATACCTTTAGAACGGGTGAAATCAGTCAATTTCAATGAATTTTTTCCAAGGTGATACAATAATTGGATCATTTATTACTTTTGACATATTGTTAATACATTATTAAAGTGTACAAACACATTTTTTTTACAAAATGGCGGCTCTGCAGAATATTTCCTCAAGCGTCTCCCGCGGGTCATCGAAAACTGCTGATGCTGTCAAAATGTTGCTATTTATCGGAAATAAAAAAGTAACCTATAAAATAATAAAAAAGTTAAAAATTAAAATTTATATCGGCTGTTTAATCAAAGGTCCAGATTTTTGGGTAATTTTTAAGAGTTTGACCCCAAAAAAAATTATTTATTAACCCGATATCTTTAAGCTTTTAGGTACATCCTTCCGATAGCACTATATAGAGAAACCTCTGAATGTTTCAGCCTAATCGGTCAATAACTTTTTGAGTTACAGAGCTAGCAGTTTTTGAAAACACAGTTTCGAGATAATCGCGTTCAAAGTTTGCATTGAAACTTTCGTTGGCATTCTGGGTATAGCCACCCAAGCATCTTTCCAGTAAATATTTTCTGGACAAATCTTCGTAAATTGGTAGAAGATGTTGTTTTATATCGTCGCCAAGTAAGAGAGTAAATTATGAGACAAAAGAATACGCAAACGTACTGTGAAAAGGCATTGCTCCGACCCAAGCTCTCCGACTACCTGGTTAATGACGGTATGTGGGCTCTGACGTTTTTCCCAATAACTCCATTAATATTCATTCGAATATATTCGAAATATGTAAAAAAAAAATTCGATTTTCTGAAAATTCTGCCCCCTTAATCGAGCCAAGACTTTTAATTACCCACCGCTTGTGAGTCTCCAAGCGGCGCTAGTTCTAATTCAGTACTCTACACTAAGGAATACTTTTACGCTGGATGGCGGTTAGGCTTTAATGAGCTGCTGCCCACAAATTACCTGTGCAGTTAGCCTCAGTTGAACTATTGCAATTCAGTTTGTACGTAATCGTAAACCCTTTTTAAAACAGATCCCTCCTGGACTTGTACATAGGTAATGTTTACTCTAAACTCGTCATTCCATTATGATTTTTTCATATTTTCGGCCTAAGATTGCTGCTGGCGTATTTTAAACTGCATAATGTAGTATGAAATCAATTCAATTTAACCCTCTAGCCCGATTATTTTATGATTTTACGTACGTTCAAATAAGTGTTCCTCCAATTTTGAAAAAGAAAAAATTGATTGCACGGAACATAAGTTATTATTTGGGGGTAGTACACTACTTTAGCCCGTTTTTTTGGAATGTTTTTTTTGTATAAATTTTTATTTAAAAATGAAAGTTTTCTTACATATTATAAGGCATATTATCAACTGTAAAAAAAAAAATTTTCAAAATATTTTGATGCTATATATCCTAGAAATGGATGGCCGAATGACGTCCCTTTTTTTATGGTGGACATGGTTTCTCACGTATGGATCATTTGAAACCAAATACTTAAATTGATTCTTAAAGAGTACATGAGTGGTTATCGTCCCTACCTCAATCATGAAAATATGTTGATAAATAAACAAGTAATAAATTTTTTTATTTTTTTTCAATTTTTTCCCATGTTTTTGGACATAAATGTTATTTTTATGTTGTTAATAATAAATTCAAAATTATGTTCGAGGTAGGGACGATAGAAAGGCGTTTTTTGAACATTCATGCAAAATTTGGTGCAAATCGGTCAAGTAACTCGGCCGGAATCATGTCCACCAGTTTGAAAAACACTGTTTCGAGAAAAAAGCGTTTAAAGTTTGAGGTAAGAAAAAAAGAAGAATGCATACAGAGATTGACATGAATGTATAATCAATACGACAGTTTATTGGAACACGTTTTTTCGACACACGGATGCAGGATTACTGTCGCGATACCGGTTTAGAAAGGATACGTGGATGACAGCGTGAAAACAAACGATTTGACTCCGAGCGCCAGGTGTACGTTTCGAGCGTCCCGAACGTCGTGCGGTATTGTAGTTTTTGGGCCCCTTTCGAGAACTTTTGCGGTAAAAGTAGGTTTCTAAATAAATTTTGAGGGTATAGGAAACGGAATATGCAACAAACAAAAATTCAATTTTCAAAAAAAAAAGTAGTGTAGCTACTACCCTCTTAACTAAAGGTGCAATTTTTTACATTGGTAACAACATGCTCTTTGCAGATAAATTGATTTGTGATGCCAACTTAAAAAGAATTTACTGATTTCTGACGGGATAATCTACGAGTATAATGGTACTGAACAATTACTTGGCCCTTTACGGTTTACAACTTTTTCGCCGTAAAGACAGCTTTCAGATCAAACACACACAACTTCTTTTCTATTAGTTTTCCTTAAGAATGCGTACATGTGGACACATTTAGTATTATACGAGTCTAAACACCTTTGACCTCGACCAGCCAAATTGCAGCTCTCTATAGAAAATAGTTTTGATTGTATAGCTATGTAGTTATTTGCTTTAAGCTAACAAAATAATATAACGTGTAAATCAAATCGAATTTGAAAAAGTGGAAGATGGTACTTCTTTGTTGGTGGCAGGAATACGAATTTGCACCTCATTCTGTCAAATATAATCTGTAAATCATGTTTGCCTAATTTACTCTTCCTTGATTCAGATCGCTAATAATAAACAAATAATGTACGATTGCGATAAGGGCTACGTATTAGAGGAAGGGCCACAAGGAGCCACCTGCGTCGGCGGCAACTGGCGGCCAAGCCAACTTCCAAGTTGTCTTCCTGGTCAGCATCCAAGACTACGTTGGAATCGTAGACGAAGATCTATTATGACTAGATACTACCGATCTAAATTTCTGTTAAACGAAAAGAGGCAGTTGCAAAAGTGGCTTGAACAAGTTAATTCTCATACGAGTAGTAACTCGTATAATAGGCAGAAACGAAATATATATCGTGCTCGTAGACAGCTTAGTGAAATTGAAAGAGCCTATTCTAAGTATTACAAGAAAATAAAAGAAAAATACCAGACCTACGTAAAAGAACTCTTAGGATATAATCGCCCGGAAAGTGGTGTGTCAAAATACTTTTTTGACGAAATTCGTAATCCTACAAAGAAAGTGCAAGTGCAAGATGGTCGCTCGTACACACCACATAATAACGCGAATTTCCCTTCAAGGTATCGTGCGACCCATAACGTTCGCATCATTAGCAATGATCAAATACCAAACGACTATCCTGGCCATCAGAGAGATTCCTTTGAGTTTTTCTTCAATGGATCAAATGAGGAAAAAAAACCATCAGCATCAGACAATTTATATGGCGAAAAACTAAATCCAAAGTACATGAAACAGGCTTTCAATATTCGAGATTTCATAACTTCCGACGCAAATGAACATAATAAAAATAATCTCACAAAATTGGCAGAATACCTGAAGTCACAAATAGTGCGTCGCAAAAGAAGCATATTGAATAACATTGAGCGCGAAACCATCCGTTTAAAACGGCAAACCAATACTGAACATTTTCCAGATCATGAAAGCATTGAAGAAAGAAGAGGCAGACCGCGGAGTGCCTGCGAAGAACTCAATATGGATGCCGTTGCAAATGTTACAATTGTTCGACAAGGAAAGAGCCCCGGTCAAAACAGTGCGGGCGTTGTTTTAAATATAGTGTGCAATCCAGGTTACAAACTCAACACAAGGAATCCAAATGCAACGGCTAGATGTGTTCGAGGAATTTGGAAACCGCAAAAACCAGCCTGTGTATCAGGTAACAATTTCTTTTAAAGGTGTGCGGTTTTTAATTTGAAGTTCTCTTTGCAGCGCCTTGCTCCGTGCCGTCAACGGAACATGGAAAATATTTTGAGGTTTCAGCGGACTCGCTTATGACAGCAAAACCTAACCTCCGCTTACTTACACCCTATGAAGAAATTGGAAACGGACAAATCATGAAATTCCAATGTGAAGACGGATACAGCGTTCAAGTATGTCTGAATTCTAACAAATATTTTTCTATTATACGCTTTTAGAAGAAACCCTTTTAATCCCGTCATAGACTCGTATAGTGCGCTGGATTACATAAAAATTCGGCAAAATTAGACACCCGCGTGTATTCAAACATTGAAAGGTGATTCTTAAGTTTTTGAACTTGATGATTTCAAATTTCGATTCAAAATTTCTGTAAAGCAAAATGGCGGACCAACCGGAAGTAACCTATTGCGTCACTCTCATGCAACAAATTTTGGCTTAAGTCATTAAGTGTTTTTTTTTCGATATTACTTATTCAAAATCTTGAATCAAATTTTTTAAACAAACAAAATAACAGTTAAAGAATTTAACTTTTCGATAAGAAAATATTATTTAAAGATTTTGAAAGTTGTTCATTCGAAATTTTGAATAAGGAATTTTTTTTCTTGCGAAAAACGTGCCGAGCATTACGTGTAGTGCAATTTTCGATCCCAAAACCAGGTCTGCAATATTCTGCAGCATATTTCTATCGATTTCAAATCTTAATAATAATTTAAATACTCTACAATGTATAAAATTATCTCTCTCTCTCACGCGATCATACTTATTTTTACACTTTTTTTCACGCGCTTGCTGGGAATGCACGTATTCAAGACTTTTTTAAACATACCAATCAAACAATTTTATTTGAGAAAGGAATCGCTACGCACCTCCCTTGAAAAAGGATAGTTAAGTAGTGCGAAGGTTCGAAACTGATATTTCGAGAATATAGTGGAAATACAACTTTTCTGTGAAATTCAACACATAAAACTCGAAAATGAGAAAACCACTTTTCGTCGTACCGAATGGTACAAATGTTGCAATACATCCGAAAAAAATTAGATTGATTAGATAGATTGAAAAATAAATTAAAAGCAAAAAAACCTTTTTTAAAAAAAGCTTTTATTTAAATGCTCTAAAAAGAAGAAAATAAAATGTTCCTTTAAAATTTTAACTATCAACTTATAACCTCATTATACACAATTTATATGATCATAAAAGCTTGTCGCGAGGTACTAGTTTATTTACACAAGTAAATCGCGCGACAAGCTTTTATGATCATATAAATTGTGTATAATGAGGTTATAAGTTGATAGTTAAAATTTTAAAGGAAAATTTTATTTTCTTCTTTTTAGAGCATTTAAATAAAAGCTTTTTTAAAAAAAGGTTTTTTTGCTTTTAATTTATTTTTTATTTTTTAGTTATCGCTGGCTAGGTTTCTGAGTCTGTTCATCTCATTCAACGCATCCCCTCATCCGTATCGAAAGATGCGTGACCTTCCACCCAAATTACCATGTGAACATGGGGACTGCCACGATTCTGGAATTCTATTCTCCACCAGTAGTCTTCTTTTATACGACCGTACCCTGTTACAACTGTACCCAGTCTCCCCTATTTACAAACCGCTCTTCCGCGGTTTTGCACGCGCAGCGACGATATACAACAGGGTTCGCCCAGGTGCCCTGAGATGGTACGTTCATGACATCATATTACATTCCGGTGCCACTCAGTCCTCGGCACGGCCTCACCTTGACTTGGGTGTTTGGAAGAATACGCCACTTATTTCAGCTTGGAGCTTAATTGTGTCTGACGAAACACAGTTCCGAGTTAGATTTTGGAGTTTTCCTTCTCCTAGACAGGTTGCAGACCAATGCTGATGACGCCCATCTCGTCAAATCACACAAGTCAAAGTTAATCAACCGTTCTCAGCGAACCCTTTCATTTAATACCCATACTATAAGAAAGCATAAAAAACTCTAAAAGTGCGCCATATTGGATTTAGAATGACGTCACATTATTTTTCGAGTTACTCTCAACAAGCCCTTTCATTTGATAAACATATTGTAGAAGTGCATAAAAAATAACTATTCCGCCATCTTGGATGTTCCGCCATATTGGATTTAGAATGACGTCACATTATTTTTCGAGTTACTCTCAACAAGCCCTTTCATTTGATACCCATATTGTAGAAGTGCATAAAAAATAACTATTCCGCCATCCTGGATGGTCCGCCATATTGGATTTAAAATGACGTCACATTATTTCCGAGTTACTCTCAACAAGCCCTTTCATTTGATACCCATATTGTAGAAGTGCATAAAAAATAACTATTCCGCCATCTGGGATGCTCCGCCATATTGGATTTAGAATGACGTCACATTATTTTTCGAGTTACTCTCAACAAGCTCTTTCATTTGATACCCATATTGTAGAAGTGCATAAAAAATAACTATTCCGCCATCCTGGATGGTCCGCCATATTGGATTTAAAATGACGTCACATTATTTCCGAGTTACTCTCAACAAGCCCTTTCATTTGATACCCATATTGTAGAAGTGCATAAAAAATAACTATTCCGCCATCTTGGATGGTCCGCCATAATGGATTTAGAATGACGTCACACAGCTTATCGTGTATTGTCATCCAAACTAAACGTGTATACAAAATTTCAGCTCAATCGGTTGAAGATATCTGCTTCAAAATTGAGTAGCAAGATTCCACCCGTACAAACATACATTGCAAGTTAAATAAAAGCTTTTAAAATAAAATAGGGTGCAGTTCTGTGTTTTATAAAGAACAAAATTGTGCTCGTATCTATATGCATATGTACCACGCGACTCGATTTTTTTTATCCTCATGCGATTGGTTGACACTTTGGATTAAAATACAGAGACAGGTTAGACCATCCCAGCGGGAAATTTAGTCAGGTATTCCAACGGAAGCCTTGTGGATGCTAAGAAAACTTTTCACTATCAATTCCAGGTTAGTCGCATGGAAGCTAGACGGAAGCACAAGCGTGAGCAAAATCACTTGCATATTTTCTCCTCACGCACGCCCTTTCCGATCGAGCTCTTCGTCGACGTAGTTCGTGAATGCCGGTTGAAATTGATTCATTCCTGTTTGTACCGAAAAAGTTAAACTTCAAGGGATTTCCCTGAAAATCCGCACTAGGGAATTTTCGGGATCACTGATTTCGAATCTGCTATTCAAATTTCCAAATATGAGACCACCCCCACCCCGCTGGGAGATATAGGAGAGGGCGTGCAATAAGGAGGTGGTGTAAAATGAAGGAAGCTAAATTTAATAATTGGTTGGAAAATATCTAAAACATGTGCAAAACGCAAATAGGAAAACGCTGGGTCACATAGGAGATGCGGTGGTGCAGTAGGGAGGCGTTGTAAAATTAAGGAATACAAATTTAATATTATCCCGGAAAACGCCGGGTCCGGGCAAGTTAGTGGGAGAATATATGGTAAACAAGGTATCATATACTTTTCCTAGATTAAAACGTAGAGTAGAGCTTTTATTGCTTCAACCCTGCTCCTCCATCGAATATTTGAGAGTGGTTGTAGAGTTAAAGTTGGCACTTCTTTGGCAAGTATTTGCCAACGTGCTGTTGATGCAGAAAAGAAAACATAAGTTTCTTGCACAATTGAAAGAAGTGCGCCGTTTTGGTACCACGAAATCCTCAAAGAAAAATATGGTTGTGGGTGAGTGTTATGGGATACTAGGGTGCGGTACTACCTGTGCGGGTCAAAAAGTGGACAATATCTCCAATTTCCACCCGGGATACCTCGCTGAGGTCATGGAGGAAATACCTGCCCATTGCCCGGTATCTGGCATCAGCTAGTGCCGGACAATTACACAGAAAGTGAAGAAGGGTCTCCTTCTCCTCTGGGTTGCCCCAGCTGCGGCACTGGTTATTGAAGGAAACTTGACTGCGTGCTCCCCTATAAGCCAGTGGCCCGTGTGCATCGCCACTACTCGGGTAATGTCTACACGAGCTCGCGTTATAAAAAATTACCTTTGTGTCATTAGCGGACGTATTAAGGGGACATTTACATCAGTTGGACCAAAATTTCATGATTTTTTGAGGCCGTATATCTCGTGAATGAACAATGCTAATCAATTGAACTTTTTTTTATTATTTTTCTACATTCTTTAAGTAACATTTGCTGCGTCGCCGATTCATCCCCCCCAAGTTCAACCCCCCCTCCGTGCCGTCAAAGATTGCCGCTCTCGGCGGACACGTTGAGTTCTCGGCAGATTTCCTGGGTACACACGTGACCTAAAAACAAAAAAGTCAACATTTTTTTAATGTTTATACCATAATGCGTGGTTTAGACGTTTGGCAAGGTAAAATTCCAATTAAAAACAAAATGGCGGCCATTTGAAAAAAAACCTCGTTTTTTTGGTCATTTTTTTGGTACTATTTTTTTAATAACTTTTGAAAAAAACAATAAAAACAAAAAATTGAGGTCTATACCACGATAACACATGAAATGAATAATTAGAACGCTTTTGTGAAAAATCGCAGTTGCCGTTCGCTCAGAAACGCTGCCGAGAGGAAAAAAAGTGACAAGCTGAGATATTTGGCCTTAAACATTTCAGTCGACTTTCGACTTTCGACGGCTGTTCTATTTGATGAAACGGGTTCCCTGCGTCCCCTCCTAACGAAAAAGACACAAAAAAAAATCAAGAATTCCTTACCTGAATCAATTTCTACACACACATTCCATTTCAAATACAAAAGCCTTTGTCAAGCGGTCCAGAGCTCGCACCTGCCCGTAGCGCTTAGAAAGCAGTTGGGCGCTCGACGGGAGGCACGCCTCTTTAATTGCCTGTAACTCGGAAACTACTTAAGATATCAATTTGAAATTTCGGCACATTATTTTTGATCGATATATCCATCGATTAAGCAAATAAAAAAAAAATGAATTTTTTGGTCCCAACTGATGTAAATGTCCCCTTAAATAAATGTTTTATTTTATAAGATACCTGAAGAAAGTAAAGAATATTAGTATATTTTGAGTGCAGTGCGTTTTCGTTGAAATTTGATAGTTAGTTATTATTTATTGTATTCAATTTGTTATTGTACTGATTTATCATTTGATTAATAATATATTTTGGGCAATTGTTATTTTTTAATAAATTTTTCATTAGGTCAATATTCTTATTTATGTATTGAACGGAACAGATGCTATGAATTTTGTTAAGCAAGTTTAAAACAACATTAGTGTTTTGTTGAATTGGGCTATTTAATAAGAAATGCAGTATTCAACACGAACTGGATGGATGGACATTATAAAGTATTTCGTAAGTTCACTGTTTAGTTTATAATACGAATTAGTTTACTTAAGCAGACCATACATAAATGTTACAGTTCTGATCTGGACATGCATAAGGTAGACAGTGTTGTTGAGGTTACGATAAACGAGATGATTCTTATATTATTTAATTAAATATTATCTTGAGGTATTTCGATGGTAGATAATAGTTCGACTCATGTAATGATAATTTCAGCCCTGAGGATGTATTAAAAATACAGGAAACGTTGGCAAAAAGATAAATTGTGTTTAAAGACTCCCCCACCAGCTATATCGCATTAATAATTAATTTAAGAACACGACATCAAGGAAGCATATCTTCGGAACCCCTGAACTAATTTACAAGCCTGCACCAAATATAGCTAAGAGCCACCGCAAAGAAAACTGCTATTGAAATAATAAGAAAACCGTACTCAAATCGGTTCACCCGTTTTAAAGCCACTGGCAGACACACAAACCCACATAATACTTAAATAAATACCTAGGTATACTAGTAGGAGTAGGTACATATTATATTAAAGCACTTAAACTTTCCGTTCTTTCGCACTGCACTAGGATAAATAGATGAAAAATTCGAAATAGCTACGTATCTTCGATATCACTATCACTCACTGTTATCTTTAATGACTTCATGGTGAGAGTCGTAATAATTGTAATAACCAATAACTACAGTGTAGTGATAAAACACAAAATGCGGCACGCGTACACGCACCTTTGAAAATGCCGCGTCCCTGGCAATTTGAGTAAGCATACGAGTAAGTCAGGCGAATTATAACGTACGGTCTTACTCGTCTCAATTTTTCACCGTCTGTGGAGCATTGGTTCGCCGATCCAGCCATTTGAATATCAGAATCAACTTAATTTTGTACGAGCCGAGCCTCACGCCTCACGGCTCTTTGGTGGCAGGCGTCACGAGCGGCACTCGGCGCCCTCTAAGACCCAGCGCTCGTGTGTGTCGCACACGCTGCACCACAGGTAAAGCCGGCACTCTTTGTTTCTTCAAGAACATCTTGCATTGCTGAGCATCAAACAGTTTAATATTTTGAGTTCGCCATATTGAAGCCCCCATTTTGAATTTGCAAAAAATTCCCACATTTATCAAAATCTTAGGTAACTTACGAATAGTTTTTGTCTGCTATTTTGAATATTTTAAATGAATCACCATATTGCTTTTACAGAATATTTTAAATCAGCGACCCAAGGTTCTTATCTGGAATGCTTCCTTACCCCTCCATTCTCTGGTCTTTGCTTGAGGAAGCATTTCACTTTTCATTACGCTCCTACTTCTACTACCGTGACATAAGAAGATTTCGTATTTTATAATGTACCTACGCAAATACATATGAAGCTAAGCTATACCATACTCTTACAATTAACAATACACTAATTACCAGACATAAATCTGGGGAGCAGAAGAGCCCACATGGGAATCAGAGTAACGGGGCCCAACATTTCTGTCGCCAGTCCTGCTTAAATGTAAAGGTTTTATGAGATAATCGCACTCAATAGAGGCAAACAAACAAACTTACGATTTTATGCATATTATAATTCTAATATATAAAATTCTCGTGTCACAGTGTTTGTAACAAAACTCCTCCGAAACGGCTTGACCGAATCTTATGAAATTTTGTGTGTATATACAGTAGGTTTGAGAATAGGACGTAAACTATTTTTCATACCCCTAAGTGATAAGGGTGGTCCACCCCAAATTTTTATTTTTTGGACAAAATTTTTTGTTTTAATTTTTTTATGATTCGGTATTAAAAAATACACAAAACCCTAAATTTTCACCATTCTACCACCAACCCGTATTTTTTAATAGCGATATTAGTACTTTAATAATTTTCAAACATCATATCAGTTACCACTCGATCAGATATTCCCGCCAGGCGTCTACGGGTGTCACTTATCGTTTTACTTTCTCAGTGAAACTGTCATATTTATTATATTTATTAAAAGAGAAATATATACGTATTTTATAATTGTGAAAGGTAGGTAAAATAACAAAAGAACAAGTACATTATCAGTATACTGTTTTCTACCATTAAGAACTTCAATTTGATCTATTTGTGTGTTTTGTACAGTGAACAATGCCAGCAAGACGCAAAGGGTCTGATTTCTAATTTCCACATTTCGATAGTAGGTTCGAGATTAGCGACCCCGAAAACACTCTGCAACACAAATAATGGAACAGATGTTTCAGCATATCTCAAATTGCAACCGGCAAAGAGGTAAAAGAGGGTATAAATATATGTATGGGAAAATATTTTTGGACGGTATACTCATCAGGCATATATTCAGACAGTTTGCAAGAATAATTTCATTAGGTCTACAACAGTTTTAATTTACAAATATGAAAAATCCGGCAAGGGATGGGTTTGCTATTGAATATATTCCAGAAGAGGTCAAGCAGACCTTTATATGAGCTTATAAACTCTCACTTTTTTGATACTCTTTGAGAAACTTGTATGGAAGTCTCTCTTCTGCAGATATGGTAATGCAAAATCAGATCAAATGGAGGTGGAGTACCCCCGGATTTATATTGGGATCAATCGCGCGCTTGAAATTAAAGAAGACACAGTTACAACCACATTCCAGTATCAATCTCTTTTTCTCATTTAAAAATCGACCAATGAAGGGCAGTCTCAAACGTGTGTCTCTCTCTAAAACTAGACTGCGCTTCTATCAACAATTTTATTCAATTTGCAACAGTTTAAATTTACAAATGTAGAAATGCCCGGGCAAAGCCGGGACGGGTCTACTAGTAAAATATAATAATTACTAATAATTGTAATTAAACATTAATTTCAAATAAATGAATATAATTCCGAAACAGGGATGATTAAAATTTACATATGTATATGGTATGTAGGCATAAATATCTCCTTAAATACAAAAAGGGAAATTACTATTACATGCTGCAAATGAATATCTATTTAAAATTTCGTAATTCTTCATTTCTTTTCAGGGATCAGCACAACTTCGGTGTGTCCACGGGAATTGGTCTCTAACATCCTATCCAGAATGCGTTCCAATGCCTTGCGTTCTTCCATCCATACCCAACATAATATACGAAGTAAAATCGAATTTGTTTTAGTTTTTCATTAATTCAAAATTGCGTTCCTAGGGTGGATACAGATCTGGATTGACAATTGCCCACGGGAGTTCTGTTTTAGTGCACTGTGATAATCCTGTAAATAGTTTACCTATCCAAATGGTTTGCAACCGGGGTTCTATGTCACCTTCAAAAATTCATTGTGAAACTGGAGCTAGAAGATCTAGAGAAGAATATCTGGATGAAGCTGAGTTTGTTCCAGGTGAAAATCCGTTGATCAATGGAAGTGGAAACCTCGAAGTATCCGAGACTGGTTTTAACATTCCAATCAGTAACGCAACAGAAAATATGAGGATGCTCACTGGTGGGAGAGATTGTGGGTCTCCAAATAGAATAGAAGGATCTCTTGTATACAAGTATGACACAAGTATTAATGTATGCCTTTTTAATTAATTTTAGACCTTTAGAAACGGCGATTTGGATGAAGACGAAGAAGGTTATCCAAGTGGGACAGAAATCTTATTTAATTGCATCGCTAGCGTTGCTGGTGAACGAAATACTTGGAAGATTGTGTGTGAGGATGGGAACTGGATTGGTCGGTCCTACAGTTGTGGTAAGCAACGCCGTTTATACTTAGCATTAAGTGTTTCCTTCTTTTACTTTAAAAAAGTATGAAACCCACCTTCTAAGAAAAAACTCAAATAAATTCATTTCAGCAAATGGTACATGCTTATTTAAGAATAATGAACCAAACGTAGTGAGTTTCTACAACGACTTGGAAATACGAGAAGATTTAGTTGAATTCCCCCCAGGGGCTACAATAATCTCGAGGTAAGTAATGTATTTGTTTTCCTAAAAAAAATAACGATTTTATAAGTTATGTATGTAGGTAATACATTTTTATTTTATTTGAAAGAATGTTTCACTGCATTAAATATGGAATATAACGTCGTTCAAATATCCACTGCGGCTTTGCTTGGTGGCACGTATTCGAAAGGTCCAATTTTCGATGATTTTGTCGCATAAATCTGGCTGAATTTGCTGGATGGCGTTCGTTATGTTGACTTTGAGGGGATCAATTGTTTTTGGTTTATTCGCATAGACCTGTGATTTAAGATAGCCCCAAAAGAAGAAATCTAAAGGCTTTAAATTGCATCATCTCGGTGGCCAGTACAGTCTCAAATCGCTCGTGCAGATTGTTCATCGTGATCGTAGCGCCGTCCTGTTGCAACCACATGTCGTTGTTATCCGTATCATCCAGGTGAGGCCACAAGAAGTGGTTTATCATTGATTTGTAACGCTTGACGGTTATGCCAATGGCAATTTCGTTTTGAAAGAAGTACGAATCGCACCAAACAGTGACTTCCTCGGGTGCATTTAGTGCTGGTGTATCTCGTCTGAATTGCTATTGTCCCAAATTCGACAATTTTGCTTGTTCACATATCCATGGGCTTCGTCGTGTAATCCGTGGAACATTTATCAAACGAAGTACTGATGTTGATTTCAAAATTTGATGATTTACGCACGTTCTTCCACGCTATAACGTTCCATAGTAATTTGCCAAATACTACTGAGCCATTTTGACAGATGTTGCTTTAACAACATGGCCGCTAAAAAACTAAAAAACTTTGAGCGTCCAAATTAAAAAACCATATTATACTGTGAGGTAAATTTTTACAAGTGGGGCGGCTCCAGGACTACAGGCCTAACGGAATTTTTTCGGAATATTGAAACTTCACTAATAATTATATTTAATTATGAAATAAAACGGCTGAGGGCAAAACATATTTTTTAATGTTTCATTGGTAAACATTTTTATTTTTTTTTTCTGTTGCACATTATTTGTAATGATATTTAAAGTACAGTGCGCGGTTTGTGTGATTGCGTGTGTATATGTGCATCTGCGTATGAATATGTGTGGATGTGCATGCCTATTTGCCTGTGTATGTTGTATGTATTTCTAGTAGTTCTAGTTTATATAATAATTTCTGTTAATATCCTTACATAATATGTACATAATAATAATAACCATTATTGTAGTTTCATCTTCATCCCTTGCTGTTCACTCTTTTCATTAACGACTTGCTTCCTCTTATATGTAACGTACATGTTTCAGCATATGCTGATGACTTAAAAATCTTTAGGTCAATCGAGTCTTTACAAAACTCTTATAGCCTACAAGAAGACCTTATGATTTTTGCGGAAAGGTGTTCAAAAATAATATGATTTTAAATGTGAGTAAGTGTAACTTTATATCATTTAGTCGACAAAGCTCTACTTTTGAATTTTTGTATAAATTGCACGACAAACCTCTGTCTCGCCAGGATAAAGTTGTGGATCTTGGCTTGATTATTGATATAATTTAATTAATTTGTAAGAAAAGGGGGGGGGGGCGAAGCCCCGAGCACTCAGACGAATAGTCCATTGTACTCTGCCCCCACCCTAACCGAACTTCTTCGTTGCTCTGATGAACCGAAGAACCTCGGATAGGGGTCGAGGACAGATCTCTTCCATCCTCAATACGTCAGCGCCGAATACAGCGCGCCGCGCTTGGGAGAACGCAGGACACTCGCAGAGAAAGTGTTCTATGCTGTCCTCATCCTCCCCGCACGACACGCATGTACGGTCACTGACGATTCCCAGGGTATGTAAATGTTTGCCACAAGTACTATGCCCTGTTACAATCCCTACAAGATTCCTGCATTCTTTCCTGTTTAGATTATTGATATAACATTTAATTTTGGATACCACATTGAGATTATAATCAATCGGGCTCACTCAACGCTTGGCTTCAAAAAACGTTGATCTAAAGATCTTTTTGACCCCTATATCTTAAAAAATTTATTTTGTGGTTTTGTCTGTCATATTTTAAAATATGCTTCTGTAGTCTGGATGGCGCATTTCGACGTTCATATAAAACGTATTGAAGCAATACAAAAGAGATTTCTGCGTTTTGCTCTTCGGCACGGGCACCCGGTGGTCTAGAACTTTCAAAAAATCTTTTTTTGTTTTTTTAATATTTCGAAAGTGTGGTCTTTCGAGAATATACTGTTAAATTTTTGTAATGATATTGACAATATTTTAAGTTCTACGGCCTTTTTAGCTGGTAGCTAACGGTTGATCCGCCTATGAATGGAAATGGTTTCGGCGATAGCTACAGTCATATAGATTAATAATTTCCTTATATTTTGTTTTTCAAATAAGTGACAGAGCTAAAACTTCACCCGCCGCCGCCCAGGTTCATTTTTTTGAGGGGGTCATCTTCAGCGCCATTATTTAAATAATTACAATTTTTTTTTATTATAAAAATATTTTTGTGTACCTTTTGAGTATAATAATATACCTACAAAGTTTTAATATCGTTGTTCATTATTTTCACCTTAAAAAAAAATTTTAAAAATCCCTTAAAATCAAGGGTGCTAGACCACCAGGCTGCTTGGACTATTAGACATTGAATGGCTTTGTTTCATAGAAGGAATCGTTTATGCTCATTTCCAGAAACCCAAATCATTTTCGGGGTAAAAAAAATTAGCCTAAATCGTGCCCGATGATATGCTCTACCTTCCAGTGAAAGTTATATCGAAATCGATTAGGCCGTTCCCGAGATTAGCAGCGACAAACAGACAGACAAACATTTAAAACCCTTTCTTTTGGGTTTTGGTATTGTGTAAAAAAACGTATGTATGTTCGTTAAAGCGTGATTGAGTAACAAACATCCAAACTTCCGCATTTATAATACATACATATAAGTGAGATAAATAAAGAACCAATAAAATGTTTTTAATTAAAAAAGGCTAAGAATCGTCTGTACGCCAAGGATCTCCACTTAATATAATTTAGTATACATTGTTATATGTATAGTACCTAACTAATTTCTTAAAATGCTATTAAAACATTTGTATCAAAAAAAAATTTAAAAAAAAATTCTTTTTAAGTGAAAACACATTGTATTGTCCCTCAGCCGTTTCATTTCTTAATTAAATATAATAAATTGGCGAAGTTTTCATAGTCCGCAAAAATCCCGTTTGGCCTGATGTAAATATTGCTCTATTTAGTCATATTCAGCTCCAATGGTAATACTTAGTCCTCCATGTAAAACATTTGTTTTATGGTACCATTTATTGGTGTCCAAAACGACTTAAAAAAAACCTTGAGTTAAAAAAGTTCAGTACATCAATGGTGTTAATACTTATTTCGCCTTCCTTAATAATGACAATAAAGGAACGGCATTCAAAGTAGCATTCAGGAGGAGGTGCTAACGTCCATTCTTTTGATCCACGCAGTTGTGCTTGCCATGATGGTAGCCGCACATTATCAATCTGAAGATATACCTGATATGTAAATGTTCTCCTTTAAAATGTACTACACTTACATGCATGTGTGCGCCAAGACCTGGTCCTCCCATAAATATCCAGTCAGTTGGATTGTTCTCTGATGCAACAGGTAAAAAATATGGACGCGTGTAGTGCTTTCTAAGTATTTCGGCGACTTCATTGTTGCAATTACTCCATCCAAAATACCATGGATCAGTACCCGGCTCAAAATTAACTCTTTCAGCAGAGATATCTAATGCTTCAAAAAAATTTTTAAAGCCACTTTGGTAAGGGAAGAACTGACAACTCAGAGATTTTCGTTTTCTATCGGCGTGCTTGTAAACATTTTTAAAATACCAGAAATCAAAAACCTAAATACAACAACATCTAAACTTTTTATTTATTAATTTAAAAATAATTAACTTTTGGTGCAGTCCAGTTTTTGGTAGCATCAACAACGATCACTGGCGTTCCTGTGTATGCAAATTTTTGTTCGAATTTGTCCTGGGAAAGCCCACGAACTTTTGTGATTTTATCAACTGTAGAGCAAAAACTGCAATCTTCAGGAGGTCGAAAAGCTTTAGAAAATCCATCAGGCATTTCAAGTAAACACTGGAAATGTGGGCATAAAGAATAATTTAACTTACTAAAGGAAAAACGAACTTCTCTTTTATTAGCGTAATGGAAAAGACCCCAGGCAAAGATAACCATAATAGGTATTAAAGACCATAACTGATAGTTTGTTTTGCCGTTTTGTTTTAAACACTTTTTAACCGATTCTAAGTCTCCTGGATTGACTTTAGCTTTCTTGCACTTCGACAACAACTGAACCAAGCAAACGGCGGCAGATTCCATGAATTTATTTAGAACTTCTTAATCCTCCAACACACCACAGGCAAATGATAGAAGCACTGTAACGCATTTCATTTTAAAAGCACAGAATTGCATATGCGCAGAGAGCATGTACTGCAAGTTTACATCTCAGTCTGAATTTCTACAAGGAAAAATCGAGCTCGATCTCCGTTTTTCCACATAAAAATTGAGACGGAGCTTTTGCTCAGTTTGATACGAATGTACGTATGCATGTGATTTGCACGCTTTGTCCGCCTTATTTGAATTTGAGATAGCTAATTGTAATGTACATGTGGTGTGCTTCCACTACAAATTTTTTAATTCGAGGTGTTCTGCAGTAACATGAAAGTTTACAAAAGAAATACATACAACTACTCAATTGTCAAAAACAAAACTTGTTGGTTTTCTACGAATTTGAAATATGAATACATACGCTAAGCCCTGAGCTGTGAACATTATCCTTGTTCACAGATGCAAAAAATTTCGTTCTTGATCGACTTCATTTAAGATGTCCTATAGTGGCACGATTCTTGTATTCTTGGCCCCGCTTTTTGGGAACGGGGTTCGAAACATTTTGCTGTGCTTTGCATTCCTTTGTAAAAGGAAAATTAACTCCACCGGCAGTTTTTAAAAGGGAAATTATAATAATATAATAGAATTTTCCTAAAAGTTAAAGTTTTCCCAATTAAGGTGGCTCGTCAAGTATGAACTATTTTGCCCTAAATCTCGAAAACGGGTCGAGATAGAATTTTTTCATTATTTTTTCGTTAATTAGCACAGCAAAATGTTTCGAACCCCGTTCCCAAAAAAGAAACAAGAATCTCCCCCCTATAGTGCTTGAATTTTTCAATAAGAATATTTTAGAATATCAGTGCTTAGAAATGAGATAATATTGTTGCATGACCATGTGTTGTTTTATTCAAGAAACAATAAACACTGTTACTTCATACTGTGAGTAGTCTAGTGGTCAGACAGAGGGCCCCATCAATTAGGATTGCCACTACGGGCACCCAGCATAGCGAACATAAAGACCCATATCGATGGTCGAACAAATTGTACAAACTTTTGTTCGCCAAAAAATATATGATAAGCCATACACTACACGCAAAGAATTGCGCAAACTTTGTACCAGATGCACAACGCATCAAACTGCACCATACACGCGAAACATGTTTGCACAACGGCCTGCGTTGCGCAAATTATTTTTTCGTGTATGCCGATGTTGGCGCAATGAACAATGGAGTGTTGTTGTTGCGGAACACGCAGCTTCACTCTTTGTTTTCGCGATGAGAACATAGATGCAACTGAAGTTTGCGCAATTCTTTGCGTAATGTAATGCTAATCATGCATATCGGCGAATAAAAATTTGTACGATTTTTTCGACCGTGTATGGGGAAAGGAATAGAAATAAATACATAATTGTATAAAATATAAAGTACATGTGATTAAGTAATCATTGAACTGACAAACTTAGATAATGCGGATAATTGCGGAAATATTTGGCTTCTTCCTTTCTCCAGTTTTGTTTGTTTCGGAGTATTTCCTCCCCTTTTCATCTTGGCACGCTGCTCCATCTGTGTCGACAAAGATAGATATAGATAGATAGATATATATTTCAAAGGATGATATATACATGTTTATACAATAAGAATCTTATAATTAGAGCCAGAATTAAATTCATTCATCTATAATAGTTTTATGTAGTCTAGCAGAAGGAAAAGGTAAGTTATATAGATATCAAAAATTTGGGAGAAAAAAAGTTTTTTAGAAAAAACCCAGTGAAATTTTGCTTAAAATTAGGAGTTCAAAGGTTTAAAACTTAAGCCTACTTAAAACTACCACTACTACAATCCATTTTGACATAGCTTTAAAATTAAAGGGTTGTCTGAAAGCGAGCAGTTTTCAAAAAATTTACTTGCAATTCTGTTTGCTTTGGTGTTTATAAGCTCTATTTCTGCAATGTTGTGTAGTTCCGAGGTGGAGAAGTGCCATGGCAGATTGAGGATCATCTTCAGTATTTTATTTTGTATGGTTTGCAACTTATTGATATGGCAACGCGCGCATTGAAACCAAATGGGGGCACCATATAGCATAAAGCTTTGGAAAATTACTTTGTAAATTATTAATTTATTTTCCACATTAAGAGTGGACCGTCTATTAATAAATGGGTATAATGTTTTTATTAAAATGTTAGCTTTAGTTTTTACCATATCTATATGCTTAGAATAAGTAAGAGTCTTATCAAAGGTTATACCTAAATATTTTGCAGAATCAGTCCAAGGGATATCGCATCCGTTTAAATTGATATTACAGTTAGGAAGGAAGCGAGTATGTCTTCTGCGTGTGAAAAACATGGCTTGGGTTTTGTTTAAGTTCACCTTTATCTTCCAATCATGAAAATATCTCGACAAAGATTAACAATACTATATGAAAACAATGTACTTAATGTGGAACTTTTTGGCAGCTGCATCTCAAAATAACTCTGAACCAACACAACAACGCCCTGTAGCAAAACATGATGTACATGATAGATTTTGCTACCTCTACCACATAACGTGAACATAAAGACAACGTTGAGTTTGTTTTGGTGACACATTTGCAAATTGCAGCAAAGTAGATATTGGACCAAATGGCATTGCTAGTTTAAAATATTTAAAACTGCAATGTGCTAGTTTTGCTTTTGGGGTCCCTAATTAGAGAACACTAATGCCTAATCTCCATAAAAAACAAACCACGACCAGACCACAACCGAACCAACCAACATAATTGCAGCTTATTCATTTGCATTGCCTCGCACATTTTGGTCAACATGCGGTAGCTTTTTTCTTTGTGTGATAATGACCATTTTGTGTTGCCACATATAATTCAGTGCATCTGGTGCAGGTTTCTGACTAACTGACACTTCACAATACATTGCTAATAATGTGTACAGACGTGATTTTTTAGAAAATTCAGCCTAATGGGTTTTCGGTTCAGTCGTGGTGTGGTTTCTTATCGATATTAGACATAACTGCTTTGAATGTCAGCTACCAGACGAGTGCACATAGGTGGTGGATAGTCGAACAAAAAAAAAAGGAGTTCCGAACTGGACACCTCCCAAGCTATAGTGGAACTGCATACTTCGAGAGATGCATGGCTAAGGGGTAGCTTAGTAGATAATATGCGAACTCTGGATACCTGACGACCTCAGTTTAAATGTAGCCTTCCTAGAGGCCAAAGACTGACACACTTCGGAGGGCCCATCATGGCGCCGATGAGTGTGTCAAATGCGGCTCCTCAGAACACTTAAGCCTACTCTAACGATCTTGATATGGAAGGGGCTTTTAAAAAAGGAAAGGATTAGCACAATAGATCTTATAGGTCGCGTTGCTTTCGAAAGGCATCTGGGGTGCTTAATTTTAAAAGAAACTATCGTCATCAAACGGCTCCTGTTAGATTTATCGAATGGATTGTGGTACAGTCCGCGCAACATGATTAGCCTCACCCCCATTTACAGTTATTTTTTCGTAATACTGCGACAAATTTGAAAGAAATTTCACAAAATCAAAGCCTACAACACTGCATGGCTCTGCATCACGGCATATTCTATATATTTATTAATCATGTAACGGTAATTTTTCCTGTTTTACTCTTCAGTTCAGCTAAATAGGTGCGCAACTCGATTAGACTTGCTATAAATAAAACTCGATACATAACAAATATTAAAGGTTTTTTTTAAATTTAATTCTTAGTATACGTACTCTTTCCTTGACAAATATTTAATTAAATACTCTGAAAGATAACAAATTATACAGAGTTTGTACATATATAACAAATTGGTATTTTTTTCCACTCACTTTTGATTGCATTAATTAGTTTATTTTTGTTTTGATACTGCTTGTCGGTTGGCAAAAAAACTTGACGAGTTAGATATCCTCATAGATATTCAATAACATTGTGTTCCGGGGACGGGGGGCTGAGGGAACTCAAGTTGTAATTACCCAAACAAGCGCGCAAGCAGGACCTAATTCCGACTCACTGTTTTTTGAGAAAAACGCCATGTTTTCTGTTGTGGAAAACTACTTGAGACGTTATCTGCGAGAAAGGTATTTTATAATGGGCATATGATATGCAAAAATCAAGCAGTTAAGTTATAAGAAAACTGAAGTCGACTACAATGTAATTTATGCAAACCTGAGCATTCACGTTACACAATAGATGGTGGCGGTCATACAAAAATATATTTAAATATTATATATTTATTATATAATTATATAAATTATATAGAGACAAGAAACACATAAAATGAAGTCATTCACATAAACTTCAAATATTTCGCCCTCGCTACGCTCGCGTTAATATTCCATACTAACTTTCAGTTAACATATTTCATAAACAACTGTTCTTGTTTTTAGACACGTTTGTTTATTAAATCAGGCGAACAAGATAAAATTCCGAAATCCCGTAGTGGGGGGGGGGGGGGAGTTGCAAAGCCTTTGCTCTGGATCCGCCACTGCCGCGGACTACTCGGGCCACTACAATATTTCGGTTTTCTTCTTCGATCCACTTCGATCGCATTGCCATGCTGGAATATCTATCTGAAGTCGTCCATAACTTCGCGAATGTTTATCTTTTGTAACTTAAGAAGGTCGCGATATTTTGACGACCCTCTAACACAATGATATCTATTGGTGGCGTCCAGACCATTTGCTTCATTGCTCGTCGTTCCCTTCCTGTTGTTGCCCCTTTCGCCCTACCAGATCACTTTTGTTCATAATTTTCATCATTCTTAAGATAGTTATTCACAACTTTGGCTCTTCTCTTTAAATCCTTTGCAATTTCTTCATAAGATAGTCCATTTTCCTTTAAAACTATGATTCTAATATGTTTCTCTGACTATATAAAGTACGGAGGTAGGCTATGTAAATGTACAATGTACATACATTTCAAGCAACGCATCCTATGTTATACTAGAGCTAGAACTAAATTAAGGTCAAGAAATTGAAAATTATTTTAAAAACAAGGTCAAAGCGTTGGCAACATGGATCAGATGATTAACAAATACAATGTGAAGAGATGAACTAACAGGTGGACCTTAGAATTTTTCTTTAATATAATTAATATTTCCGCTTTCGTTGCATACTTTGTATACTTGAAAACATCGATATGGTCAAGTATAAATCCAATCGGCGACAAGTTTTCTTACGGCACTTAGGAGAAGAACTATGTATTCCTCTAATAGAAGAACGCTCGAAACATGTCCATGTAATCGGACAGATCTGAGTAAAACTAGCTATTGAGTGTAGGTATGTAAAGGAGAACTCTAAACCGATTTGAAAGCATACCAAAAGCATGCTCTATGGTTTGTCTTGCATGGCTCAAACTTTTGTTAAAAATAATTTTCTTTTTAGTTTGGGTATTATACGGGAAAGATTTCATTACATGTTTTTCCAATGAAAAGGCATCGTATCCAACTATTACATATGGTAATTTTCTATTATTACCTATTACAGCAGCTGCCGGTAGGGGTCTACCCTCTTTTCGGAGGGAAAAAAAAGGTTAATTTCAATAAAGTTTTCGATAGGTTTAAATTATGAAAATGGAAATAGTATTTTGTGCAACTAGGGTGGAAACTAGCCGATTGCCCACGATAGCAGGGTTAGACGCACGAGCGAAGCGCATTATAGAATAGTATTTTGTGTGTCTACTGCCATCAAGGGCAATCGGCTAGTTTTCACCCGAGTTGCACACTGTATTTTTCCTCACAAGTGCGGCGGTGGGTCCGATAAGGAGGTCGGGGAAGGAGGAGTCCGTGGGAGTGGAACGGGGGGTGCGGGGGGCGGAGCCCCCTGCAAATAAAAAACAACAATTTTTGCTGTAATTATCTCTCAAAAAGATATACGAAAGGTTTTTATGATATCTAAGGTACAGATGTTCAAAGCAATATACTATTACACTCATGCCCGGCTTAAATAATTTATTTAGGTACCTGAAAAGCATTAAAAGGATGTTTAACACGTGCGAGTATATAAACAAAAATGGGATTCCTTGAAGAAATATTCTGAGTGCACGAATCTTAACCAGAGCCGGGCAAACTCGGCTCCTTTGAGTCCCGACTGCTCCTCAGGTAGATTTCTAGAGCTATTGCAAGTGCAAGCGAGAAATGCATACTCCTGTCCAGTGATCAGTGATGGCACATGTACGCACTACTTCTCATTGCGTTGATCGAGCGACCCAAATGCACTCAGGTATACGGCTCTCATGAAGGATTTCTTGAAGAATTGAATTGAAGAAGAAAGAAAATATTCTGAGTGCATTTCCATTTCAGGTACCCGTGGGTTATTCGAAGTCTTGCTTGTGTTCTTTAAAATTACCAGTGGGTTATTCCCAACAGGCTTTACAGTGGGCAATCGGCGTGTTTCCACACGCAAACCCGTGCGGAATAGTAGTGGTTTCCGCGCACGTGTGAGGAAAAAAAAATTGTTACACTCAACAAATACACTCTCGAACTATATCACACAATTTTTTTTTATTCATTTTTGTGAAATTTTAAGCATGGAACTGCTGGTCGAAAAATGATCCAAAAAACGAGAGGGGTGTGCGGCGTTGATGAAATCTCCGAGATGCATGGTCGGGGAAAAAAAAAGGAAAGAGTTTTAGGTTCAATATATTAATAGCTATAGCGCATCGGGGCGATTTTTGATTTTTGCAAAATTGACAAAATGGCGGACATTTTTTGAAAAACTACGAAAAAAACATGTTGTTTTTCACCGTTTTTGGCCAAAAAAAAATTTTAAAATCAAAATTTTGAAAAACCCCCTCGATGCGCTCTAGCTGTAGTCATAAAGAATGTTTGGTAAAAAGTTGGTTGGAATCGGTTAAGTAGTTTCCGAGATTTCATCAACGCGGTGTCGAAAAAGTTATTTTGTGAAAAACGCGATTATAGTTTTGTTAATGACATCGTAAAAAATGTCACCTAAGCCTAATCAGCGATGCCTGGACCATACACTATGCCTTCTTCTTCCTCAAAATGCACATTTTCATCCAAAGTAGCGTTCCTGCGATATATTCTGGCTTTCTTGGAGGCATCAGTGCTGCGTCGGCCGCACGCCGCACTTCTTGATTATAAACAAATGCGCAGAGATGTTGTTATATCAAAATTTTAAACTCGACTAATTTTGAGACAAAAATACAGTTACACTGCTCCGATCTTTATAAAATTTTAATTTGATATTTCTGTATATACATATATACTTTACGAAAATGCAATAAAAAAAAATCGATTTATAAAGAGGGTAGACCCCTTAAATCACTTCTGTTTAAGACACCTGCATCAGGATTGCGACCGTTATATCTAACATTCATATATGTAAATTTGTAATCAGCGTCATATAATGCCAGGAGAATAACACTATTGCAGCCTTTATAATTGTAATATAAAGAGCCGTATTTCTGGAAAGCTCTAAACCCAATATGTTTCCCATCTAGTGAAATGTAAGTGACAACCGAATATGATACACCATATTTCTGTAGCTTTCCCCGCAGCTAAAAATCTTAATTGGCACTCAGTTTATCGTCGACAGGTATAGCGTCTCTCATAAAAGTGTGCTGCCTCTGCAAAAGTGGTGACACTGATTACAGCAACATTTTAAAGGCATCTTCGTCCATTCTTAAATAACGTCGATAGGCGTCCTTGTCCTCCAATCTGAGTTTATCATTCAGCAATTTGAATGAGCTTGACGCCTTCCTTTCCAGGTCTTCACCCACTTTCGTTTCTTCACTCGTTTGTCGTCTTCTTCAAGAGCCAAAGCAGATGTTGCTAATAAAAGACCTATCATTGCTTTGATTTTCTTACCTCGGTCATTCATCTTTGTTTCTTTTCTTAAAAATTTCAATTTTTTTTTGCAATAACCGCTTCAAAAAATCAATTACCTTCAAATCATCTGAACGAACGTTCACTTCAAGGCGCCTCAAAATAGGCTCATCTATAATGGCCTTAAGGCTCTCTAAGATTTTCCGTCAAAAATCACTAAGATTGGTTAAGTTCTGTCAAATCGTAACGAATCTTAAGCTCAACTACAATCGCCTTAATGTATTTTTAACAGTTGCAAAAAGTGAGGTATCTGTGGGATCTTAAAATAAGTTGTGTACAATGTCCGCACATTTTAATAATAAGCCTATAGAGCTAGTAAAGAATTTCTCTCGATATATCATCCAATTTTTACACAAACGCCACTTTTGTCAAGTTCCCCTAACATTTGTACGCTCCGGACCGTACCGAAAGATTTCGAAAGTTAACGAAAGATTGGATAAGACTATTATGGTTGTCAGTATGGCACTTCATATAATCGTACAAATTCTTAAGCTGCCTTAAGGTCCCGTAAGGCTATTATAGTTAAGGCTAATGAGACACAAAGCGCATTGTCTGAACAGGCACTTAATTAGCCCTAGAAAGATAATCATATTTTGATGTACGTAAAAGATAATCATGCGTAAAATTGACGCATGAATTTTAATTAGCTGTAATGTGATGTTTTATTTATTGATTTCAATAAACCTTACCGGTAGTATTATTTTACATACCAATAAAATAATATATATCAATATTAATATATTTAAGCAACGTGTGTAATGTCCTAAATGCACAGTAACAGATTCGCACTATTTAGAACGAGAGAGCAATGTTTCAACCGCGCATGCGTCAATTTTACGCAGACTATCTTTCTAGGGTTAATAAGTGTCCAGGTTAAACCTTTTCATCTTCAATATAACAATATCTTTGGGGAGAGCCCGAAGTAACTAATATACAGGGTGTTGGGACCGAAATGAATAGGGTGATAGACTCAAAAATTGTATGACAGGGGGAAAATTTAAACTGTTTGGGAGTTACAGGGTGATTCATAAATTCAATATATACTATTTTATTTTAAATCTCTTAATATACATATTCAACGCAGGTATTAAAATCACGTCAAATAACTACTACGTCAATGTCCTTTCTAAAAATGTCACCAATGTTGACCTATCTCTACCAATGCAAGTACAGTCACTTGCGAAAGTGAAAAAATATTCTGAAATTTCCTACAATTCACATTTCTTCGACATTTTCTCCGAAATTTATGTAATTAATACACCTCTTTATAACTTTTATTGAAATTCCCATCTGATTGCCTTTCTAAAGAGATAAACACATCCAGGCAGAGAAAGGATATAAAAAATACGTAGGAACCCTTTTGTGGAATATCTAAAATCTGAGTTTTTTGTTATTGAAATCCAAATAAATGTTACTTCTCATTAATAATTCGCATAAAGAGTACAGGAATTTTTTTGAATATTGGTGCTCTAATAATAAGCCCTTAAGCATTTTGTATTGCGAATAAGACAAACATTTCCCCATATGAAATTGCAAAATAATCTATTATACATATATTAAATGCCAGTGCAAATGTATCTATGTATGTTTATACAATAATATAATTTCTTAATGGACTGCTCGGTCTGCTATCTCATATGGAAGAAGTTATAAATACTTAATCATGACAGTCCCAACCACGGATCTACTATATTGCACTATATTCTCTTTAACTTTTAAAAATAAATTGATTTTCACATCATAAACATCCCACACGAGCAAAATCTCCTTTTAAAATTATGTTGAATGGAGCGGAAAATCCTATTTAAGGCCATTTGAAAACGGCACCATGTGGTTGCCACTGATAACTAAATAAATTATCCTTCTTTGCACAGATGCGTCGATATTGGAAAGTACGCGTTGGTTGGAAGCAGTGAACGAATATGCATCCATTCAGAATGGAGTGGGCAGAAGCCCGTCTGCTATGGTTTAAATCAAGAAAACGATTATGCAAGTAAGTTATAGTGATTTGTATTACATGGGCTCAAATTACCATTTACTAGTGGAGAAACCACCGACAATACTCTTTCGACATCAAAACGGACCTATTGCACAAAGTAATGATGGTAAATTGATAGTATACCCAGGAACTACAGTACATATGGAATGCTTGTGGATGAGGCGATTTGGGAATCCTAAATGGAACGTTAGTCATGAATACAGGTAAAACTTTTGAACAATTTAAAACAATAATAAACCAAAGGTCATTGTTTAGAAACTATCCGGAAGGCTGGGTTACAGAAGATGGTCGGGACCCGCAATTGGAATACCGATTGAGCATATTTCATGCAGTTGAGGATGATTCCGGAGTCTTCACGTGTCAAACACCTGCCCGACATGAACATTCCGTAGAGGTTGTCGTGAAATCCATCAATTGCCCAGACATTCCTATTAGAAGAGGGCTCATTGTTAGTAGCAATGATACGAAAATGAGTTCGCGTATACTCTTGTCCTGTGCCAATGGAAATTCACTCATTGGTGCATCTGAACTTTTCTGTTTACCCAGTGGAAACTGGAGTGCTCCCTTGCCAGTATGTGAAAGCGTAGAATGTGGAGATATTCCCCTTCCAGGAAATGAAAGCACACCTCGTGTAGCTGTTCTTTCGAGAGAAGTCGGCGGGAGAGCAGCTTTTTCATGTCCCTCGGGATATGGATTGCGTGGACCCTCAGAATCAATTTGTTTGCCATCCGGGGAATGGGCCGCACCATTTCCCAAATGTGTAGAGGTGCAATGTGACAATCCTGGTGCGCCTCAGAATGGATATGCACAAGGATCGGCTCCCTATAGAGCCGGAGACGTGGTGCAATTTAACTGCAATCCAGAATATATGATGCAGGGGCAACCCATTATAGCTTGTCAGGACAACGGGCGTTGGTCAGGTGGCCTTCCAAAATGTGTACAGGCCTGCTCCTATCCTGGTACTGTTATTAGCGGCCGAATGTCATTGGTAAAATTTTATTACGCTATTGGAGAAAGTATTACCTTCACTTGTGATGCTGGGTTAGAACTTAAGGGAGCCAAAATGTTAAAATGTCTACGAAATGGCAAATGGTCTCACGCTATTCCAACCTGTGCCAATCCTGAGCACTCAAACAGAGGCAGCATGGGCGCAGGATAAATTTCCTTGTATGTAAGATATTACACCTATGTAGGTAAGGAAGAGTCAATTGTTTAGATCAAATTCAAATTTTATTTAAGCATTAAATAAGCTCTCAATTCAATTACACGAAAGTGTTTTCCTAAATATGGACTAAAGGACAAATATAAATCGAGGTTTGATTACATTTATAGCATACGCTGCGAAGCGGCAACATTGGACTACGAACTCAAAAGTTTTAATTGTAATTAATGTTCCACTTGCATTGTACATAACAGGGTGACATTGCATAGCTTGAACACGAAGTGAAGTGATATTTGTATATAAACTAAAATATATTTTACTATTTATAGACAGCTCTTATTCTCAATGGAAAAAATTATTTGCTTAATTTAACTTTGTGAACAAATATGTTGATCCATTCTTATTTCCCTCAGAGTAAAAATATGGTTGCACATATTAAATAAATTTAGTGGGACATCAGAACCACCTAGTATTTTATTAAAATATGATTTTATTAAATTAATCGAGAGCTTGGTGGAATAGAGAAACCATGGCGATTTTTTTATCATTTCTCTTGAGAAGCCTACGCCTTTCGTTCGATTAGAACATTAGCTAGCCAATTAGCCTTGAAAATGTTCTGATCGAACGAAACACGTCGACTTTTCAAATTAAAAAATAAAAATGTGTAGAACAAAAATTGAAGATATTTTTATATACAATCATAGCTAAGATATGGTTTTTGATAATAAGTTGTAGCAACAAATCCAATTCCTACGAAACGAAAACCAGATTATTGGTTCCAAATCCAAGCCATACCATTTTCATTTGAAGTCTCGTTTTCAGGAGTAAGACCCCTTGTTTGCGGGCAGAGATCATACTATGTCTCTTTAAAAGATAGTTTTTACAGCACAATCTCGGTATCCTGGGCACTTGCTATTTTGGACAATTCAATAATCTGTAACACAGTGTAATCCGGACATGTAACCAAGTTAAAAGGTGATTAATAAAAACTTACCATGAAAATTTACTCCGTTATTTCGGAAGCCGTGAATTTTGGTACGTACAAGAGTCGTAGTTTTAATCTACACATATTCCAAACAAATTTCGGGTCATCGTTTCCACCCTGTAGCTTAAGCCAATGCGGAAGGTATGACGTTGTCATCCCCTCCAGAACGGAGTGGGATGACAACTATATTGGAAACGTGGAATCAGACTCCAGCTCTGTGTGGTTTACAGATGGATCTCTTTCAGGCGGTCTAGCCGGAGTTGGAGTGTACGGTCTTCCTGAAGATCTGCACATCTTCATCTCTCTAGCCAAATTTGTCCTGTATTCCAGGCAAAAGTTCTCGGCACCTTGATCTGTGCCTACGAGATTCAGAAGAGGAACATTCGGGAGAAAAACATTTCAATTTTCCCAGACAGTCGTGCAGCGCTCAAGCACTTGACTCGAATGTAGTCTCGTCTAAAATTCTTATAACAAAACAAGACAAGATTGTAGACAGTCGAAGTTATTTCTAAATCGGGTTCACTGCGGCCTGCTTAACCTAAGCAGATGCGAGATCAACCTCTTAGTGAGTGTTATCATAGATCACTACAATAACCATCTACACATAATACGCATTAGCTGAATTACCGCTATGCAGATGCGAGTTGGCGGATAAGACTATCATCATAGATAAATAAATATAAGCATTACCCACTTCGAACAAGCAAAACGCGACCCAAGTTCTGAGAGCTCCACAGCAATGCCTCCAAATGCTCGAGAACAACCGGCAAGCTCGATGCAGGGGAAGTCGTAGTTGTCGGCGCGAAAAAAAAAACAATTTCCAATAGTAACTCGCGATTTATTCGAAAGATCTGAGTATGTTGCATATGTCGCGGGAACTACACTGGTAGTGAAATAATTTCACGTGATTTTAAGGGCGATCGATTGAAGTTTTGTTGTGTCGTGTGAAAATTAAATGAGAACGGATCTCTGAGGTGAATTTAGTTTAAAGGAACTGACTTTCTTGAAATGAAGAAATCCGAATATTGCTGAAATAGATTTGGCAGCGTCGCGTCCCGTATCGAATTAATCATATCAGAAAATCACAAGTTTGGAGTATATGACCTGTACCAACTGCTTTTCGTGTGGGCATGTGTTGTGCAGGACGAATTCCGAGAAAGAAGACCAAAACAACAAGAAAACTGAGGGTTCGTACGATTGCTATGCTGCCCTGCTGCCTTGCTTGAGCATAAGGTGAAAGCAATAAACAAATAATTGTAAATGATATAAGATAGTCATAACACGTAAGGGAGAGATAGGCGGAAAGAAACAAAAAGAGAAAATCTGCTAATGATTTGAAGAATCCATTGGAAACTTTATAAATGTGCGCATTCGAGACGCTATTGCCGTTACCACTTTTTCAATAGTAAAATGCCAAGTAGTAGATCACCTAGAAAAATGACATAATTTGTTTGGCTACAAATCTACAAAAAATAATCAATCGCAAACAATTCTTATCTACAGTCTGTTGCACAATGATATATGCAATTTTTTGGTTTTTTGGAAACATTTTTTAAAATGTTTTTAATTAACAGAATTAACGTTCGTAAATATGCTAAACCACCAAAATTATTAACTTGAAATTTTCTTATAGAAGAACTAAAAGAAAATAGATGTTTGCCTCTTGCACATACTACACGCGCTTCAAGAACTCCTTCACCTTCTATTCGCTATCGGTATTTCAATTATTACATTAGTATTCTGTGTACCCTTCATTTTTATTTATTAGTGTAAAAAACTCGGTTCTGCATTGAAAATCGATTATTTTATTTTAAATGTGGGCGCACGCTTCCAAAACAGCTGGTTTGAGGTCCTCAATGCCGTCGCCTGTTTTTAGCGTAAATGCGTCGAACAAGGATCCGTCGGAGATTTTCAATGAGGTTACAATCCAGTCAGTGTGCGAGCGATTCTAGAACTTCAATATTTTTACTTTGAATCCAAGATTTTGTACTCCTGTTGCACCGAACTGAAGCATTATCATGCTGAAATGTTACAGATTCAAATTCAAATCTTTTCAAGTGGTACTGTACACAAGATGAAACATCTCAACTAAACGCAATAATTCAATGGAATATGTAGTAGAAAATATAGAACAATTCTAAGCAAGCTTTCCTTCTAAATAATTGACTGACTTCAGTGTCATATTACGTATATTAAATCTATTTCCATACATATGTAACCCATCATATCACATCCGGTTCGAAAATTACTCTAAGAGACCATTCCTGAAAGCCGAAGCAGAGCCTAGTCGCCGCAAATCAGGTGGAAGAGTGTTCCACAAGCGGATGGCGTGGACGAAGTAAGAGCGTGCTCCGATAATTGTGTGAAATATTGGTAATAGAACACTTGTTCGAACGGGACCGAGGAAACGCGGACTACGACGACAAGAAAAAGGATAAACCCAAACTTTGTCGAGCTGGAGTTCCCTCCCTTTAATCGAGCCGTTTAGCTGGGCCCCAATAGCGCCCCGCGTTCACTTCGTGACTGAGACCTGCGAATGTTGGGCAACGTTTAAGTGGAGTAATGTGAAGGGACGAGGTACTCCCTCGTCTTCAAGAAGTTTTTGTTTTCTTTCACGAAAAAATAATTTCCTTGCATGTTTTTGTAGCAGGAGAAGATCTCTCTCGTGCGAACTGTACCACGTGATCTATTCGCAGTTTATGTTAGCTCCCTGTGGGTGCAGGCAGTGGGGCGGCTCATTGACGGGGCTTGATTTTGATGTTTGTATCGAATATTGGAAAAATCTACTAACCGGTTTGGTGGCCTTAATGCTGGCGTAAGCTCTTCCTACGGCCAAGAAAAAATTTGTGTTTTGTGCGATTTTGACCAGAGGGTTGAGACGTTCGTGATAACAGTTGAAACAGGGAAGCCTGTGAACTAAATGTAACCACGTGGAACTACCAATACGGCAGCTAATACTAAGTCGTTAGCAGCTGATAAATTCCACCAACACCTGGCACCTATCATGCCAAATTTTTTTATTATTCTTTTGTGTTTCTTGTCGTCTAACTTTCTCATACATGTATTTTACTTATAAATATTACTTAGATCCCGAATTTTCCAGTTACTTTAAAGTAAGCAGCGTAGGTGTTCATGGATACAAACACTTCTTGAATTGAATAGATATAAAAGCTGGGCAAACAGGTAGGGAAACAATGTTGGTGAAGCTACTGGAAGCGAGAAATTATTAAAAGGAATATGGAAAAATTTTGTATGCAGTAAACCTAAAAGTTTCAATTGCTCTTTAACACTCCTCTATTTTTTTTCAGCCTCCTCAACCGCAGTTTTTGTTTCGGTTTTCGTTTGAATTACTAGGGTCAAGTTACAACACCCCCCCTTCGAAGGGTCAGTCACCATCAGGGCAGGGGTTCTTCCTACCTTACCCCTTTCCTACACCTTGTTTCGATTCTGTCTACGCGAGATATTAGTTGCGGGCAGCCCGTCTCCGAAGTTAAATGCGGCTTTGAAGCAACCCCCCCACAACTACCGCAAGCTAACCTTCAAAGTCGCGCGTCCACACACCTCGGAGGAACAGCATAGAAGGGCTGTCTAGAGCTCGCTCCAACAACACATGACACCTTAATTATACCTCCCCTGGCAATAATAACATATAGGGACAATGCAGATGGAACAAGGGAACGGAGGTAGCGTACACACAGTTGGTAAATTCAAATCGCAATTCGCAGGCGATAATTAAAGAGTGTGTGCGGCGCATGCTCGGCGTGCAAGGTGGTACTTTTTTATTGTGAAATTTTAAAGACTTGAAAAATTCTTTAATATTTTAAAATTTCTTAATTTTTTCCTCGGACCTGTTTAGGTCCTGCGAAATTTCGCACGGGCCAATTAGTAAAGATTATTTATTGGAGGGAGCATGATCTACACAAAAAATAATATTTCGTTGATGGACAACACTTGACCCATTATTGCTCCCATCTCTCGAACTATAATATTATATAATAACAAAAAGAATGCATCATGAATATATTTATTAAAAAATTAATCCTCAAAACATCCAACTTTGAAACTCATTTTTAAACAATCTAATGTGCGTAAATTAACAATAGCCACACACTGCGTTTCTTTGAATGAAGGGACACACACCAAACGGACGGTTTGACCTTCCTCTCCTGAAAAAGGATATATATTATTATATGTATTTAAAAAAATTGTAGTAAAAATTTAACCCTTACTTGACACACTGGAGTGCGTACCACTCTAGGTCTATTTTTTCTTCATTAATTAATATTGATTAAGTATCAACAATAAATATGACTGCTTATTTTTATAATAACACAATGTTCATTTTTTCAAGAAATTTCTCCCTTCATCTCTCAGAATAATACCATTATATACTATATATGTTAAACTACTACTTTTTTCTTGTAGTACTATATCTCAAGCAATCTTAGTTTAATTTTTAGCCATTTTAGCAAGTTAAAATATTAGATATATTATGTGTTATAAAAATTTTTGTCGCTGGGGTGCAATCCTCCTCCTTGTGTCAAGTACGCCACTCCGAGGAAGTGTGGCAAATAAGGGTTACCTTAGCAATGCAAATATTCGACATACGAGTATTGTGCGCAATTTGCAGTCTTTTTCAATTTTTATTTTAATAGTTGATAAAAGGTTTTCTGACACTAAGAAAGTTAAATAAAAAGCACACTAAAATACTCACCTTTATGAAAGCTAGTCTCAAAAGTAGTGTGATTTCCAGAGAAATATACATGCGGACACTCTTCTATAATAAAAGGATCAGTATCCATGTATGGATAGCATGGTAAAGTATCGGGACTAAAAGCAATAAAAGTTAAGTAAATGATTTAAATATTATATATTTTTGAACATCATACCTTGTTGGTGCGATATGACTCCATTTTAAACTACAACGAAGAGCTTCAATAGGATTCAAAATTTTTGAGGCTTTCATTATGTCTTGGATATTTTGGCCAGAAGTACCAAGAATTTTTCTCCCGCCAATTTCACAATCGTATGGATTTGTAACTCTTTTAAAAGAACTTAAATTACTTGACTTAGGAAACATACAACTATGAAATGGTTGCTGCGGAAACATATAATTAGAAGGATCTCCATCTCCAGGCATTAAATCTACACAGACTGATTGGCACCATGATAAAAACATATCATCTAACGTTTGTATAATTTCACGAATATCCTCCGTCTGTGAATTTCGACTGGTTTGCGAATCCTTGTTAATTCCTATGTTCACGGAATTGCCTTGAAATTAGAAAGGTGTGAAAAGTTGATTAGCTAAATAAACGTAGATGAGACTAAAAATCAAATTCTTTTCAAACTAGACGAAATTCCTTTTAGTTGTTCGATTTTGAGGGCGAAAGCGAGAAATTTTTTTGTTTTAGTGCAAATATTCAAAGTTTGAAAATTAAACTCATTTCACAGAAAAAAGACAAAATATCGGCCGTCTCTCACCCCCTCTTTAATTTAGCTGCCTTTCACATCAGAATGGTGACCGAAAACTACTATATTGTGCTCAGGCGATAGCTCAAAACTTCCCTATCACCAGTTTCCAGATTATCCATTATTTACGGGACATCCTGTATATAACGGCTCTTTCAAAAAATATCTTATAAACAAATAATATTGTCACCCGGTTTTGTGAAACTTTTATTCCATCTTCAACTTTTCTCTAATATCAATAGTTCTCGAGTTACCCACAAAAAATAAATACGATATTTGTTGGCCTTTCCACATATAGATTTTTCATAACTTTTCTACGACTTTTACAACTGGCGTATATAAAAATCGTCAGTTAGCCCTTCCGGAGACTAGAAGTCCTATATGGAACATCCCATCCAAAACAGATCCCGCCCGGACTAATACTCTTATGCTAGAATTTAAAACTTCTAATGATGCTTCTGCTATGCTATGTGATATTTTATCACATTTTCAAAATCACACAATTATGTCGAGGCAAAATAAAACAATTATTCTTAACCCTCTAGGAATATGTAACATACATAATTACAATTTAAATTTATTTACCACAAAGAATAACTCGTATCACATTAGAAGCATCCCAATCAGTTTTTTCTTCATCAGTATAAATATTTCCACACAGCCATTGTTGAAATAATTCCAAAGATAATAGAGTAGTTTGAGATCCCCACTGTAAAAAAAATACTCATTCTTATTGTTATTCACTTTAGACACAACTTTCAGAAAAATGTACATTTGTACTTATGTATGTTAGTAGGTTGAGATCCCATGACACAAAAGTAGAAACAAAACTAAAATTTTATTTGTAAATACAGACAACCGTCAACCGTCTTCGAGTTACACTGTTTAATGTTATTGCCTTTGCCATTCTGTTGATCCTTAGTCCATTTATGTGGCCATAGCATCTAAACCATCACGGCCACGGCAACCAGCTATGACTTATTTTTAAGAGAACAGCATTGCCATTCCACCATCAATTTTACGGTAAAAAACAAATCGCTTCTACATCTTAAATGAATTCTGCTTTAATTCTTAACATTTTGACACCAAAACTTAAAGTCGAAAAAGAGGGAACTAAAAAAAGTTATTTAGAAATATTTTTAAAAATCAAGCTTTTATTTATTTATATATTTTGAAGAATTAAACAGTTAAGCACGTTATTGTCGAGTTACTATGACACCATCATCACACAAGATCAGAGTTGCCTTGATATTGCATTGTTGTATATATATACAAAATGTCAGCTCAATCGATCATCGTGAGGTGAGTCAAATAAAACTTATAAGGTTTCACAACGCACAGATGGTGAAGTTCAATAACAGCTTGTAATAATAAGAAATATATTTGTTGGGAAAAATATCTATTGAATTACTAACTAACCCTAATTGTTAATCTCAATAAATTGTTAATAAACAAGTCTAACGAAATTATTATTTATTTTATTCTACGTGAAATCCAAAAAAAACACTTTTAAAGGAGATGCTCAAAGAGCACCCCTCATTTTGCATGCGATAAGTGGATTTAATGGCCAAAGAATGTCTATCCAACAAGAAGGGACAATAACGACGTTTTTCTTTATCTTTCAACGGCCTTAGTCCGGTTAACCGGACCTATATAGTTACATATGTACATTTATATAGTAGTTGTTCACATATATTTGAAGCTAAACGGTTGCTTCAATAGACTTAATTTATTAACACAAGGTAGTCCATAGTCCAACATAACATATAGGCCATTTGAAATTATGATAAAATGCAAGGCTTCAAAATGGCGGCTCGAAGATGGCTACCGGTTAGTTATGTTATTAAATTAGTTAAACTTCAAAGCATTGTCCTGAAAATCCTTACTAAGGAGTTTTCGGGATCGCTGATTTCGATTCTGTTATCAAAATTTCCAAATTCAAAATGGCGGATCCAATATGTTGACCGAAATTTCTCAATTTTAAGCAATTGTGATGAAATTTAATATGTAGACATCTTTTGTGTTACAGAATTCCAAATTAAAGACGGGATTGCACTGCAAATGCGCACTAGGGGTTCTCGGGGTTGTTGGTTGCAAACCTGCCATCAAAATTGCCAAATTTAAAATGGCAGATCCAATATGGCTACGAAACTCCTCCACTTTAAACAATGCTAATGCAAGGCCGTCAGGAAGGTTGTAAAATGTAAAGGATAATTAGATACCGATGGAAGTAAAGCAAGCCAACGTAGTTATCCGGATTCACCTAGTCGACAAAAGCCATGTTACCATCACCAAATGCAAAAGCTCTTCCGAATCTGGAGAGTCCATCGATATAGGAGGCGATACGTTCATATACTGTATTTGGCGATCCTGAAGGTATATAAGTGGTGACGACGTACGTTTATACTCTTGTTCGCATAGCGCAGAACTATGCAGTTCTTATATAATTTATTCTATGACGCTATGCATGCTCCGCCGAAATACAGACCGACAACCGCCAACAAGTCTGTATTACAGAAACGTGACTCCGACCGATAACCGCTAGTAGTAGAAATCATATTTGGTTATCGTGCGGGAATGATTTTATGCTTGACTGCGCCAAGGTGCTACATAAAGACAAGACATGCTATAACTCGAAGTAGGTTGAGAATAGTACCTACCCTCTATCTTAATACCATTAAACTATATTGATTATAAATAATTGATATTTCTCTTTAATATGCATAAACTTAATCAAGTAGAGGTAACGTTTTCCTATTAATTAAAGTAATTAAAAATGATTTTAGAATTAAATTCTCTTGATGTTTTCTAAATTCACAAATGAAATTGTAGTAATCTTTTTAGGTAGACTTTAGTGTTGTGGGGTTTGGACTAATACAGCTGAAAAAACACTCACCTGATCCAATCCAGAAATTAAAACAATAAGAGGTGAACATTTTAATGGATCAATGTGACGTTGGAGTCCGCCTTCATAAAACATGAAGTCTTCTACGTTGAATTTACCATCTGCTTCCACATAACCTACATATTTAATAATAAGAAAATAGTTATTCGTTTACATATTACTTTGAATATTTAATTAAAAACGAAAGCGACAATTCATGGTAAAAGGAATGAATGAATGAATGAAATGAACAGATTTGCTAAATATCCAGTTAGATGTCGATAATACATCATATAATACATAGATCAATATAGATCAACCATTATATATATACACACGGTTATATACTAAAACCTCCCCAGAAATATATATATTATATCAGCGAAAGAATTATCAAAATCGGTTCAGTGGTTTTTGAGAAAATCGCATACAAACAAACATACATACACAGAACCTCATTTTTTTAAGTCGGTTAAAAATAAATGTCGAAACGTCCTGCAACGTATTTTTATCGCATATTGTCTATGTACTGTCTGCCATGCTAAGTGTCTCTGAATGTGAATACTTTCTACAATGCTGTGACTGTCATATTATGTATTTGCCGTCTCGAGTGTTTGTATGTAGATACGAATACGACTATAAATATACGTAAAGATGTTTTAAATATTTGAATTTTGGAGATAAATAAATATGGTGGCAGAAAGGGGGCTAATCGTACGAATTGTGCAAGCGGTCAGAATACGAGAGCACGCAATACAAAAAGTGCAGAAATGCGTGTGAAAGCGAAAGCTAAATCTTAATTATGACAAATCATTTAAGCAAGAGATTTTTTGTATGCGTGAGAAGTCGTGAAGATCTGTACCAGCGATGTTTCCTTCCCTGATCTATATCAATGATACCTAATAACTAGACTGCGGATTATATCCAATCTAATATAATATATTTGCATAATATTTGAACGGAAACTATCTTTGAAGTCTCGGATCCATAAATTTGATTTGGACATCACGCATTTTCAAAATCGCCTCATGAGGGTTACTTAAATCTACATATTGATACTTCAGCACATTTGTTGTCCTCCCTTTTAAGGTGTTTCTTAACATAAAACTATTATATGAAAGGTATTCTCGAGTAGATGTGCACAAACGAATCAAAAGCCACTATCCATTTATGAGCCATTAACTTAAAGCAATTCCCAAGAGAAGTCGTGGCTCAGGGCCAAGTATACCCAGTATGGAGAGCCGTAGGATCTAGGTGCAAAACCAGTTCAAGGCGAAATTTTACTTTTTAACATTTTTGTTCTTTTTTTCACCATAATTATTTTCGTTTTAATTTTTCATATTTCTAGGGCTATTTTTCCATACTATTATTAAATTGTGATTGTTTCATTTAATACACTCTCTCTATTATACCCCCTTCTCCTATATAATAATAATATGTTTAAGTTGCACTGATATGCATAGTGAGTAGACGGTCTTAAATGGCGCTGCGTATTTCTCAGGGTTTTTTGCTGGGATAAATATTTTCATAACTACACGTTGGATTTGTGAGCACATTTGATCCAACGACCAACATTGTCGTCTCGTCTGGTCCTTCTGTGTAAGCAATGATGCCAAATTCAGTTATGTGTGTGACAATTAATCTACAGAAATTTCACTGATAAATATTTTTATGGTATATTTCGCAAAATGTTATATTTTTCATATCTCAGTGCCGACCGTCAATGTGTTAATATGTATATTTCGGAAAGAACCGATTTAGAGTATAATAAATCATGATCAACGTTTATGAGGTTGACCTCTTTCTTCAAAAAAAAGGTACATTTTTAGTTAGCCCTACGGGACCCTATTACTAAGCTCCGTTGTTCATCCGTCTGTCAGAGGGCTGTAGCTCGTGAACCATTAGAGGTAAAGAGTTGAAATTTTCAGAGTGTGTATTTCTATTGCCGCTAAAACAACAAATAATGAAAAAACCAATATGGCGAATTTCAAAATGGCCGTCATGGAAATTAGAAAAAATTGTCGTTATAGCGCCTCTCTTGTTTCTTCTACAAACGTATTTAAAAAGTACCTAGTGTTATATCTTGTACGATGGCACGGAACCCTTCGTGTGCGAGTCCAACTCGCACTTGACCGGTTTTTAAATAAATCTTATAGGCAAGAGCATACATATGTATAACCCTTCAGTTCTTTTAAAGGTAAATAATTTTGTAACAATGCGATAAAAAAATGGTATTAATATGCGAAACAATGACAAGACGCCCAGAAGTCACGTCCCTACGTTTGATAAATTTGAAAACAAGGGCAGTTTGTAAAAGGTAATTTTTTCAATAATTTTCCGTTTATAAGAGTAACAAACTGCCTCAAAGCCCGCTCTCCAATTGAAGGGCGAAACTTATGGGCGTAACAATGTTAAACACAAAGCAGAACAGGGGTCGTCACTTACAATCTTTTCCTTAAAGCCACGGAAATGGCAGCAATTTGAAAAATCATAAAATTTTTTTAATTTAAGTAATATATATTGTTTGTTAGCAAAACATCTTTACCTAAAAGTGCACAAACGATTCCCGTCACCACGTAATGAACGTCCAGTTTGTCTAATATTCGTATTCTTTGCAATTCATCCTCTATTATAAGCGTATCGTTGTCAGCAACGTAGCTATTCCTCGGTGGTTGCGGTATTAGTTGATTTTCTTCTGATATTTCTCTTAAAATGCTAGGCTTCAGTGGCTATACGAAAACTCATTAAAGTTTTTTCATCAGTAAAATTCTGGGAGGCCAGGTAAGCCAGATATACCTGATGTTTGAATAATGTTCCTATTATAATGCATTTTTCGGGAAAGTCTTCTCTCAAATCACAAAGTTGTTTAATTGGTACATCAACACCTGAAAATACGACACTATATAATTAAAGGGAATATTGACATATTCCGCTATACTTACCCCACTTCTTTAAAGCCTTTTCTTGCAAAAGTTCCGTCATATGTTTTAACCGAAATGCATAGATGTGCGCGAATTGGCGCGAGAAGTCATGCGATCTGAATAAAAACCTTTCCGAATTGTTCTTATATGGATGAAAAGGTATATTTCCAACTCTAAGTGAATCCATCTCCTTGCACTCGATCATTTTAACCGCGTAAACAATATTCAAACCACTGACAGACAACTAACACTGACATCCGATTCAACCGGCTTGAAAGTTGAAACTATGAGAAAGTAACGAGATGGTAATACAAATTATGTTCAAACATCGCCTTAAAGCTGTTGCCAAGAAATTTCTTGGCCTGTACCAAACTTAATGTACAAAAAAACGCTCAAGAAATGCTCAAGACATAGAAATACTAACTAAGCACGGAACGGCTGCATCGTGTATGAACCCTATACGTGAGCGACCACCTAAGGGGTGCTTCCTAGAGGAGAACAGCAACAGCCTTTATGAGGGAGAGCTAAATAAGAATCGTCGCAAGCGGGGCGCAAGCGGTGAATGGCAGCGTGTAAATAGATGTTAAAGGGGGCATAGACATTATGGAAAGAACTTCAGAAAATTTTGAATTGTAAGCCCCCTTCTGATTATGTCTACATATTTACGCCTGCACTGAGCGACCATACGAACACAGCCAATTCTAACACATCAGGAAATGTGGTACGCTAAATCTGGCTTACAGCCGTTCCGTGCTTAGTTCATATTTCCATGGCTCAAGATAAATGTTTCCGTTCCAGCTGTCCAAGTGGTATGCTGTTCGCAAGGAAAGGCAAATGAAAAACCTGGTTATGTCACGGGCAGGTGGCGCTATTCCCCGAAAAATAAAATTTACCTAAAGGAAGTTGTGCCCGAGTCCGACTGTAGATAATTTTCATAAATATCATAGAAATACAAACTAAGCACGGAACGGCTATATCGTGTATGAACCCTGTACATGAGCGACCACTCAATGGGACCTACCTAGAGGAGAACAGCAACAGCATTTATGAGGGAGAGCTAAATAAGAATCAGGCCAAGCTGGGCCAAGCGGTGAATGGTAGCGTGTAAATAGATGTTAAGGGGGGCATAGACATTAAGGCAGGAACTTCAGAAAATTTTGAATTGTATGCCCCCTTCTGATTATGGCTTCATATTTACGCCTGCACTGAGCGACCATACGAACACAGCCTATTCTAACACATCAGGAAATGTGGTACGCTAAATCTGGCTTACAGCCGTTCCGTGCTTAGTTCATATTTCCATGATAAATATACGTCGCGAAGGGGGGGGGGCTGCTCATGGGATTTCGCCAAGGCAAGAACGGGGAAGACGTATTCAACTGTAAGCAGTAAGGGAATATGAAGATATGTATCTCTTTCATGTACATACGCCAAGGCGGATGTGCCTTGGCCGCTGGCTGCCAAGCAAATGAAGAGTTTTTTTTCGAATCCGAACTGAATTAGAACAAAATATTTCGAAACTAACAGGTGCGAGGTGTCGTAATACCCCTAGAAAAGCGCTGTGTGCGCTGGCTCCATGACCATTTGTGTTCTTCTAGACTCTAGAATCTAGAGTGAAAATCTGCATATATACCTATATAGGTATATGGTATGTTGTCTGAGCTCAGCGGGAACTGGAAGCATACAAGAAGGCATGAAAGAGCACTTTTTAGAAGCATAAAAATGCTTGCCTCCCGTATCTTTTTAACCAGGGCATGTCATTGCGAGGAAGAAAGCTTTTTTATTTTCTTCCCGTGTGCTTCTTTGGAAGCTTATTGGCAAATTTGTCTGTTTTCTTTATCTTTGGTTCTTTGAAAGATTATAGGAAGATAGACATGGGGGTGAAGCAGATATAGAGCTTAACTCGTTCGATCCTGGTTTTGCGTGAAATATTTGTCAATTTCCTAGCTATGATTAGGCTATATGTTATGTACTAAAATTTATAAGGACAAGTAGGCAAATATATTCATATCAAATAAGAATGATCAGTTTTATATATATATATATGTATATTTAAAAAAAAACCGCCTTTGTTTCCAGTAGAAAACAGTCTCAACATAAAAAACATAAACAGCTTCTTTTCCTTAAAATTATTTCTAAAAAGTAATACAACAACATAAACAGCCTCTTTTCCTTTAAATAATTATAAAAAACAGCACAAAAAACAAACAATCTCAACATAAAAAAAACATTAATTAAATTCAATTAGCTTTTTTTTAAAAAACATGTATTTTTGTAGAAGCGGCTTTTTAAGAGTCGAAAGCCCTTCTTCATCTCCTCTTCGTATTGCATAAAACCAAAATCTTCAGAATTCACAGCTTCTAAAAATTTTGTTTATTTGTAAATATGTCTACAATAAATTTGAGACCTTACCAAATAAAATTGCTTTGAACATTTTTAAATTGTTTATGCCAAATTGTTTTTTCGATCCGTTCCAGGATATTTTTAATATGTAGCTTTGGTTGAAAAATAAATGGAAACATTTAGATAATGGAACTCTTCCTATTATTTCCCTTATGTAGGTGATCTATATACGAAAATATTTTAATACGTGATATATGAATATGAAATTGAATTACTTGCTAGTTCATGATCGGGAATATTTTCGATAGCATGCGATGCAATAAATAAAATCTACAATATGACTTATTTATGCGAAACCTTCTAATATAACAAATAATTTGAATAATTCTTACCGCAAACAGGTACACAAGGAAAATCAATTATTCAATTCACTAGTGCCGTTGATAAACTCTATTATCAACTAAAAACCACTAAAACTTAAAACGCAACTGCACTCTCGAGCACCTAAACGAAAATGAGCTGAAACGCTTCAGCAGAAAGATAATTTCACAACGAAATGATGTCATCGCCCTTTTACGCATGAAAACATAGAAAATCTTCCTTTGCATTGCCAAGGGCATATTAGTCCAGGGAAATAAGCAAAAAAAATAGCAAGTTCGGGACACTGACTCATCCAGGAAAACCAATACGATTTTCGCGAAGTATGAACCTATAGCAATAATACCTATACTTTTGCCACTCCTGGTTAGCCGGCGTTTTCGAGTAATAAACAATTAAAAGTGAAAAAAGTGAAATTTTAACACATTTTTACTTACCAGATTTAAATAAATAGTTTTAACAATAATTTATTGCAATCATCTTGTAGGTAATACAAAAACCGACAACTTGGCCGAAATCGATTTTGAAAATGTCAATTTGTTGCTTAGATAATTGCTAATTAGCAATTAAAATAGCTAAATATTCAATTAACAATAACTACTGTAAAAATGTATTTGAAAACTTAAATCCTCGTAAATAGGTAGCTCTTGTGGTACCGAATAAGTGTTAAATATTTGAAACCGATTCTTTTGATAGCTTTTGCAAAATTAAATTTGTTTATCCGGAAGACTGTTTTTTTGCAACAGCACTCTACGCACATTTCAAAAAAATTTTCGGTTTTGTCAGTGTGATATTAAAGGGAAAGAGTTACATTTTCAAAATATTTCATTAGATGTACAAAAAAATAATTTTTTTTGTTGCGAATTGATTTTACAAAAATGCAGTCATTTTTACCTTATATACATATAGAATAACTTTTTCCTTGAACATAGCAAAATGAATGTCACACAAGTTATACTTGATATAATCAATAATACGATTTTCCACATTGTAACTTTAATAAATGACGTTTATCTTAGTAATAGAAGATAGCTTATTATGATTTAACGAATAATTTAAAAAAATATAATTTTTATCAACAAAATATTATCAATAAAAGTTGAAAATAGTTATTATGTGGTTGTCAACCAAAAAAACAAACAAAAGTCATTCGAAAATAAAAAAAAATTTTTTTGTTAATTGTTTAAACAAAATACGTTATTTATTTATGTCTAGCTTCATAAACAAATAGCATATTTGTAATGTTTTCGAGAAGCTACCTCAAATTAAGAAAAAACATCAAAATCCGTTGAGAAATCCCAGAGATATTGAATGCTAAGTCACTTTGAAGCTACAATCTCAAATTTTGAAAGAGAGATTCTATAGTTCCCCCTCCACTGACTCTGACCCGGCTAAATAACAGTTACATATTTGAAGCTTCACCATTGACACCGTTGAAGTGCAATTGGTTTCAACTAATTTTTAATTGAAAAGACAACTGTTCATCTTTGTTATGGTGCAGTTTCATCTCTTAATTGTTATAAACAAATGAGCAGTGATTTGCAAAAAAAAAAATTCTAACTTCGCTCCATAGGTACCTTGGGAGGTTGCTTTTTTTTTAAATTTAGAGAAAATTATCTAGTTTTTGAGTAAGAAGATGGTTTTTTGAAAAATGTTCAAGGAAAAAAGTTATTCCATTTGTTTATATGGTAAAATGACTGCATTTTTGTAAATACAATTCGCAACAAAAAAAATTATGTTTTTGTACATCTAATGAAATATTTTGAAAATATAACTCTTTTCCTTTAATATCACACTGACAAAACCGAAAATTTTTGAAATGTGCGTAGAGTGGTGTTGCAAAAAAACAGTCTTCCGGATAAACAAATTGAATTTTGCAAAAACTATCCAAAAAATCGGTTTCAAATTTTTAACACTTATTCAGTACCACAAGAGCTACCTATTTACGAGGATTTAAGTTTTCAAATACATTTTTACAATAGTTATTGTTAATTGAATATTTAGCTATTTTAATTGTTAATTAGCAATTATCTAAGCAACAAATTGACATTTTCAAAATCGATTTCGGACAACTTGACCGGTTTTTGCATTACTTACAAGATGATTGCAATAAATTGCTGTTTACTATTTACTTAAATCTGGTAAGTAAAAATGTGCTAAAATTTCACTTTTTTCACTTTTAATTGTTTATTACTCGAAAACGCCGGCTAACCAGGAGTGGCAAAAGTATAGGTATTATTTCTATAGGTAAATACTTTGCGAAAATCGTATTGGTTTGCTGGATGAGTCAGTGTCCCGAACAAATGCTTATTTCCCTGGACTATATGTTTTGAAGCATTTTTCGCTCGCAGAGAATGCAGAAAAGGGTAACGCTTTAACATCTTCCTGACTGCTTCATAAAGACATTGATAGGAATCACTTCAAATTTGCTTCTTCGGATGATTCAGAATTTTTTCCCGCTGGGCTACACAAGCTTTCACGTTTGCACGAACAAGCAATAAGCATATACTTACATATATCTACTCGTACTTACTTCCATGATGCCTTGATTTGTGTGCCTTACTTCATTTCCGAGTTATGTTTTGGAATGGAGTTACTAAGTTACACTTCTGAAAGAGCAATAAGTTGAAATGGGATGTGTTCCCTCCAACAAAAGGCCGCTTATTAGATCCAAAACACTTCAAAATGTAAACGATGTCAGGGTAAGTTCGATATATTTTGATGATTTTCAATTATGCAAGTCTTCAATTTACCCTGCAGATAGACCAGACTTTCATACAGTCTTATCAAAAACTAGACATTAATATTTGTGCAGTTGAAAGCGAATGTCCTTCTGCAAAGCTGGATATAACAGAGGCCTGGGTAAACTTTTTGCAAGAAGAAATTTTTCATGATGAAAACTTAATATCTTCGCACTACCCTGGAAGTCTTGAAAAAGCCGAAGAAGCAGAAGAGTACCAACATATATCTGAAGTGAAACTTAACAGCTTGTGGAAATATAATATATTAAATTAATTTTTCAGTTAGCCTTGCAACTGGGAGTATTGGTAGATCTTAAAAAGGCAAAACAACACGAAGATTTGTTTGCTAATTTAATCAAAGGAGCAGAGGATATTATTTCTACAAGGTTCTACTTAGAAATATTGAATTCAGCCCAATCAAGGGTGAAAAATTTGTTATTAAGATATCAACATCTGAGTAGCCTTTATGATAAACTAGACTTTCTTTTAGGTACGTAATAATTTATTGGGATAATAACGAATCAAAATATTTCTTCTTCCTTTGTGACAGACTATGAAGCAACTATGTACCTATTTATATTGTCGTTTTAGTTTCTGTTAATGGCAAAAAATACTTTTCAAATTCTGAAGAGTTACTAGATGCCGAACTTGATGAAGCAAGGAATGTGCGTGATAGATTAGGTGGAATAATAGAACAATGGAGGACGTGCGGAGTTTTGCTAATTGCAAGCTTTAAATCCGCAGTTCGAGCAAGAGAAAGTTGGAAGCGGCTCCAAAATTTGCAAAAGTAAGTAGCTCTTAAAATTTTTGATTAAAGTTAATAATAAAATTTGGTGTACCTTAGCTCAGATACTGATCGCATCACTGGAGCCCTAAGTACTAAGACCGCTGTTGTAGCTTCTCTCGTTTCTTTAAAGTGCGCTCAACTTGCTCTTCCGAATGTCGAACTAAAATATATATCTGGCAGACAAGTTACTTTAGTAGAGCATGCTGGTTCGTACATACTCACAGATGTTGCAGATGAAGAAAGGTTGCCTATCGCAACTTTAAACTAATGACTTCTTTTCATTATAAAGTTTTGTAGGTTTCTGCAAACCTTGGCAGTATTTAAAAATTATAGCAATACGTTGTCACAGACAATTCTTTGGTTCCGAAAAACCTATGAAGTTAATCTGAAGAAGGATTTTGAATCTGCTGATGAAAAAGTTAAAAATATTGCTAATGAGCTGAGAAATCACAGGACTAGAGGATTTGTAAAATATTTGGGGAAAAAGATCACATCTCAAAAATAATCATCAATTCTGGAGGAGAGAATTTAGTTACACGTGCATAAATACAATAATAAAATTTGTTTTAAATTTACAATATCTTACAAGTTACAAATATAGCACATATTTATTATCATTATTATTATCGTGACATTAACTCGGTATATTACAGATTATAGATGATAACTTTAAGAGTTTAGAATTTCTTAGGTTATTCTATACAACTTAAATATAGCAATTTATAAAAATAATGTTATATTTGTAATACTACATTATATGTGGAGGAAAACTTGTAAAAAAAACCTCGTGAAAAACCTTAATCCTATTTACTAACTAATTCTAAAAACAACCTAATATAATTTTAGACTAATCTAGGCAAAGCTGCCGAATCAGGGGGTTTCGGGCGTACTCACATTTATTTAAAAAGCTTATAGTTAATTTTTTTAAATTATTTTCAACTAGATCGATATCTGCCATGGAATGCAATCGCCTAGTTGAAGAATCCCACGGGAGATTGTGTATCAGCTTTAATATTTTGTTCTGAGCGGTCTGAAGCTTCTTTTTGTGTGTGTTTGCGCAGCCGTACCACACTGGCGCTCCATATGTCAACATGGCAAGGAAAACTACTTCGAATATTAGGAGTTTGTTATCCAGGCTTAGGGTTGATTTTCTATTTATGAAGGGATATAAGATTCTGGTTAACATGTTTAATTTATGGATTATGTGCGCGATATGAGTTTTATATGTCAACGTTTTATCTAGCGTGATGCCTAGGTATTTTACATTTTCGGACCATGGAATTTCCACATCATATATGTAGTTTGAGCTTGCTTGTAGGTAAATAGCATGGTTTGCTCTTTCTGGTGAAAAACATAGCTTGGGATTTTTCGAAGTTTATTTTGATTTTCCATTTGTGGAAATAATTTCCTACGCTATTTAGGCCTGTTTGAGTGGTGTTTATAATTTCAGCAAGAATATCTGCGGAAGTGTAGATTGCTGTGTCGTCGGCAAACATTGAAACTTTACAGCCATGCAGCTCAGGGAAATCAGCAGTAAATATACTGTATAGAATAGGTCCGAGAACAGAGCCTTGGGGTACCCCTGCGACCAGTTTGCATGCTTCCGCTCTATCCGATCCTACACTTTAAAATATCTATCTATTAAGAAGCTCTGTGTTATAAAGATTAAGTAGCTGGGAAAATAAAATTTTATCATCTTGTATAACCAGAGCCTCATGCCAGACGGTATCAAAGGCTTCTTGAACGTCTAACAGTATTAGGGACGTTGATTACTTTCCTGCTAGATTAAGTTTGATGTCCTGGGTTATCCCAGCAACAGCATGTTAAGTGCAATGTTCGCTTCTAAAGCCGAATTGGATATTCGGAAGGATGTTATTTTCTTCCATATAGTCTGTCATTTTATTTTTGATAATTTTTTCCATTATTTTACCTAACGTGTTAAGTAGGCTGATCGGTCGATAACTCGTAGTATATTCAGCTGGTCTCCCAGGCTTGTGGATGGGAATCGTCTTAGCTATTTTTCACGCTTTTGGGAAATAATGGAGTTTGAGGCTGGAGTTGTATATGAAAGTTAGATAAACAATAGCTGGTTTCGGGTAATTTTTGATACAACAATTACGTATTTTGTCTGGACCAGGGGCTTTTAGATTTTTCAGCTGTTTGATAATTAGTTTTGATTCTTTAGGCTTTATGTGTCTGAATGTGTCAGGTTCTGCGTTTTTATCAATATAGCTCTTAATACCTTCTTTTACTACTTTAGTAGTATCGGTGTCACTAAGATGGAGCGAAATAGCATTTTTTGCAGAGAAAAGCTCGCTGAATGCATTGGCTTTTTCTCTACACTTAATGCATTTTGTGTCGTTGAATTGTATAGCCGGTAGGGGTTTGTGTTTTTTCTTTACTATTTTTGTTACGTTCCGAAACGGTGTGGATGCTTTTTACATATTAACTAAGAGCTTACTCCATTTAACGTTTCTAAATTTCGATACATCCAATTGTATACGCTTTGTTCCAATCTTGCAATATTTTTTTGGAATAGGGGTCTCGAGTGCGCTGCCATCGTCTATTTACGTTATTTCGACATTGTGTCATTCTTGTGATATTCTCAGGCAATTTGCACGTATCGGATGGATTTGCTCTACGGTATGGGACAGCACTCTTTGTCGCGGTATGTGTGAGATTTGTGAAAAACTCAATCATATCATCTACTTGCTTTATATTATTTATATTATTTAAAGACAAGGTTTTCATCAATGGGCGTAGCTTCGCTTTTATATAGCCGCCAAACTTCATCCAATTTGCTTTTTAAAATTATATTGTGTATTGCAATTTTGAGGAGTGGCAATTGATAGGATTAGATTAACTGGTAAGTGGTCAGAAGATGCTCATTAATTATAATATTTATATATCACTGTTATAAAGGACTTCATCTGCACAGGCCTTGAAATCTTTCTCTTAAGTCTACTGTACGTAACTTTTACGAAGAATACTAAAGTTTTAATTCAATGGTGTTCTCTGCAATCATACACAGGATGGCCGGAGATGTGACGGGTGAAATTTAGGTGCCTCATATTGAGGGGTATCCGAATCACCCGCATGTATGTTTTGCGACTTTGCGTAGTTTTTGAATTACAGGGTGATTCATAAATTCGGGATGCACTTTACTATTTATATTTTTATTTTTTGATCTACTCAACGCGGCGACATTAAACTCACGCCAAGCAACTACTATCTTAATGTGCTTTCTAACAATGCCAATACTCACGTCAACTCCACGGGGAAAACTCCAACAAGATTTTATTATTATATCGAGAACAGTTTTCATATATTAACAGAACTTATTAGAAGTCATATTAATAAATTTCTTAAGACACGATAGTATGTCACACACATACCTTACATTAAAAGTACAAGATAATTATAAATAAATAAATACTAAATAATAATAATATTGCAACCTCGTTTCGCTGTAATATCGTTTCTCTGACTAAATCCTTAGAGCATCCGAAGCAATAGCCAGGTCCGGAGTATCCGGAATTGTAGAAGCTGGAAAGCTACAGGAATGTTGCTCGCCCATTTGACGCGTCTCGTCTTCGGTCGGATTTTGCAAAAATCTTTTTACTGGGACAATAGAAAGTGGAAATGAACAATTTTATAAAGTTGAAAGTCTAAATTCATTTTCGGTAAAAGATTGTAGTTCAGAAAATTCTAGTGTTCCATACAAATTGCTAAAAAACGAGTCGGACGGAAAGAGCAATAGTGGGTTTAAAAAAAAAAGAAAGTATTTTCATTTTACATCAAAGTGCTGTGGAAAAACGAAAACCTCTGGAATAATAAACAAGTAAAAGAAAAGAGTATTTTCATTTTATACCAAGTGCTCTTCCATAATGTCTATGCCCCCCTAACATCTATTTGCACGCTGCCATTCACTAATAATTATAATTCTTATTTAGTTTTCCCTCATACACGCTGTTACTGTACTCCTCTGCGCAGCTATCTTTAGGTGGTCGCTCATGTACAGGTTTTATACACGATACAGTCGTTTCGTGCTTAGTTTATATTTCTATGTTTTTCTTCACTTCACGTACAGGTGTTTGACGTGTAACGACCTCTCCATATATTCGTTTGCTCCTCGTAGGTAGTGCTGATACAGCTAGACAGAAGACTGTTTATATAGAAGAAGAGTAATCAAATGTCATATTTTGTCTTTCGGTACAGTCACGGGTAGGAAAAGTTTTCCGTTCTACAAGGAATAACTCATATTTTGCTAAGTGAATAACTGATGATGTCGTTTGTAAGAAGTAATGTTACAAGCGAATCCGGAGATGCGTTTGTGGAAAATCTACAGTCTGACTTCAAAAATTTGGCCCAGGAGGCCAAGAAAAAATACCCACAACTGAAGGAGGTACATTCAGTGCACAACAATGTTTCATTGATTTTCTTTGCAGGCAATAATAAACAACTAGCATACAAACAACGCAGCTTAAACAATAGAATCCTCTATTCCTGAGATGTGCTTTATATCCCTCTGCTCCTTGTTTTCAGTCACACCTTACGTATTTCTTATGCCCCTGCATGTCGGTCGGAGATATTGCAATATATATTTTGGATTCGTAAGCCACTTGACACGTCCATAAATTCTGGAGGAAGGCTGGAAAATCATAATAAATCATACATAAATCTCTTGTATACGGTTTAAATATCTAAAGTTCTCCCTGGTGAGCTCAGTGTCTTCTACGTAATGAGACATGCAGTGTTCTATTTTATCTATAAGATACCGATCAATCTCGAACCAGCATTTGTTTTAGAGAATACTGTCTAAATTTCGTGTAAGCAGAGAGCTTAACAGAAGCTAAACTACTCTTTTATTTGAGTAGTTCAAGGCAACACTCTTATGACACAGTTACTCGCTGTTAAAACTAACGTTAGTAGCAGCGGAAAGTTCGTTTTTTGACCATTTATTTACTATCTTAGGTACCTAGTTACGCTTCGCACAAATAAAGCACTACCGCTATACTCTGAACATTACCGTACCTATGTGTTGATTTTAATTAAGTTTTTTTTACGAATTGATGCCTACGAACTGATTATTTGCTATATCATTATTTATTTCCTGTATTATTTATTTTATTAGTTATAAACCGTTTCGAAGACCCTTCTTAAATTTATCAAGTTTAGGGGCACCCGGAAAGGAAGTCTTGCCGAGGTCATGTCAAAATCAAATGTACAATCTAAAATTCTTCACCATATTATAGATAGGTATTCATCATAAGGTTGTGCGGAAAAATCGTCAGCAATTTAAGGATTTTCAGAATTTTAATCATGTAATATTTTCTGGTTGTTTCAACCCTTTTGAATTCGATGATGTAAATAAAACAACAAACCTACTGATTCCGTTATATTTTAGTAATGAAAAGCAAAATAATGGAAAGATTTAAAAGAGAAAGGAACACAGTTCAGATAATTTGTCATTTTGAAGTCCTGATAGTCCTTCCATTTGATTTTGAACTGGGGTTTTATTCCCCATAACTGAATTCGAATCAAATAGCTAATTAGTTTTAACCAAAGATAATTTAGAGGGAAAGAATACTCATTTAATATAAAGAACAATTCTGTATAGCGGGTGTTGATATTATAGGCTGAGAGGCTATTGCATCTACGAAACCGATGAAAATTCAAGAAAGGTTTCTTATGCTTGGAAAAGCTTAACTAGCACGGGTTGGCTTAGCCTCCCGTGAATAGTTTTCCCCTCCTATATTTTGAAAGTAAGTTTCATGCTTTTATTTCAAGCGATTTTTTTTTAAATTCTAAAAACAAAGCACAATTGTGAGAACTCGGACTATTACGACCCGCTCTCAACAAAAGCTTTTTCTGGGGGAGGGATTCCGCCAACTCGAGCGTGGGCAGCAATGGGTTGCGTCGAGAACTTTACACTAAAAAATATCTTTCCAACAAGATGACGTTACGTTTTTCCTTATCTTCCAACGACTTTGTTACCATTACTGGATCAGATGTTTCATTTTGTTAGAAATAGATAGTTATAAAGAAGTCATTTGCGAGAGGGCAAAAAAAATTGGCGGGAGATGATATGAAAATTGAAACACTTCTACAGGGTGCATGATTTTATTTTGAAAATTTGCAATTTTTGTTTTTAGTAAGCTACAAAACTTAATTCCTGATAATTGTCTTTTGCTAAGCTATACATAAACATCTTATTTGATGTTTACCCATCATTTTTAAAACAAAAGAACAGTTATTTACTTAATTGCCTTTTAAAATGACAGTGTTTATTTGCAGCATGCGTTTCATCGTGTACAGTCCGTGTGACACCGACTCATGTAACTTCGGTAACTTTCCGTGTAAAGTCCGGGTGACACGGATTCTAACTCGGGCTATTTACACCCCACGTGTCTAAGTGCGCAAATTGCATCGGCGCAAGAGGTAAATTTCAGTCCATAGATATTTTGTAAAAGGAAAATATTCAGTCAGTAAACATTTTGTAAAAGGAACATTTTTCTATTACGAATTGTTTTGTACCCAGTTCCGTGTCACACGGACTACACGGAATCCGGAAGTACACAAAGAAGCCGAAGTTATCCGAGTCCGTGTCACACGGACTTTAAACGGTGAAACGCATGGTGCAAATAAGCATGGTAATGGGGGATTTTTCTGGATGTAGTTTCAGGCATTGCATATGTGTTAGGGATTTGCAACCGTATGTGTCCCTGCGAGAGTGTCCCTTCTTGTTATTATATATATTCTTTGCTTTACACAACACCACTAAGAATTCTCTAATTCTTATTCACGAAGAGCTCTTTCTTTCCACCTGCTTCCATAATTAAACGAAGAGAATGTGCAATTTTTGGATTGAGGTGCGCAGCTTCTTGTTATTTAGTAGTTCTTTGGTATAACTTACTTGAAGACGTTGTGTCCATCATATGGGATACGTGTTGCTATTTCCTGGGGTAATAAATCTATTTTGCCATAGAGGAGAAGTTACGATGTACAATTTTATAGCTTTCGGTGTGACTAGTGGTGACCCATAGGGTAGTCAACTTGTTCACGTCTCGAGTATTATTATTTCTTCAGTTGCATAACATAACATAATTACGTAAATAATAAATTATACTTTTTTAAAGTAACATTTTCTTTTTGGGGTAATGCGGCTGTTTAGTCATGTGAAGAAGCTATATCTAAACTGAATAGCGTTAATCAGCAAATATCTGCTTATTATGTAGTAAATCAAATTCTCTATCCATTGGTGCAAGGATGTGAAACAAAAGATCTAAAAATTATAAAGGTGAACAAGTTAATTCGTTTAATGTATATATTTAGTTAATTTTCAGTGGTTTTTAGTTTTGTTTGGCGATGATGCAGCGATTAATTACACAGCAAGTTGTAGATCAGAAAGGTGCCCGATATATTACTGATGCCCTTTGGATGCTAATGGAAAATCATATTGAAGAAGTCAAAGTTCTTCAAACTGTTACTTTGTTGCTTACCACTAATTCCGTCGTTCGTGGAGATACACTTGCGAAGTCTCTGGTGTTATGTTTTCGTCTACATTTTACAAAAGATTCCACAATAATTAATACTGCTGGCGCAACTATAAGACAACTAGTTTCACTTGTGTTTGAGAGAGTTGTTACGGAACCTAGCGTGCAACCGAATGATAAGGAACATTGTAACATGGAGAATCAGCTTCTTAAGACGGCGAAAAACGAACAACATTCTTGTGCAACCGATGCGCTATTTCTATTTCAGGTAATTTTAAGGATTTTGTAATTCATATAATTATAACATATAAATTCAGGATTTAGTGCAACTTGTTAATGCAGATCAGCCATATTGGTTAGTTGGCATGACTGAAATGACTAGAACTTTTGGATTGGAACTATTAGAGGCAATTCTAATGAACTTTCATTCAATTTTTTATCAGGTAATTTGTTAATTCAGTGTACCTATCTAATCTAAGCTATGTTTTTATTGCATTTAAAAATACATTATTATATTGTTTAAAGGGTTTCCCAATAGGGATAAGCTGGTTTTGATAGCTCATGGCGGCCATATTTGTTTATGGTTTTTTGACAGGTCTGTGCAGTTATGTTCAATAAGGTTTGCGATTTTATCATGATACGTTTCACTTTGATCCAACGCTTGAAAATTGTCCAAAATTATTACGCAAATTCGCATTCTCTTGTCGGTATTGTATGTTAAGAGCGCTTCGTGCAAAAAAAAGGTCGCTCCTTCTGAGCGCGCTATAACACGCATAATAACAAAGTTTGAAAGTGAATTCACTCTTCACGATACAAAGGTGCCTGTAAGACAAAAAAATGCCCGAAGTGAACAAAATATTGCCGCCGTTCAAGCCAGTGTTCGTGAAAACTCAAATGCGTCTGTTCCGCGCCGTTCTCAAGAGTTGGGGCTCTCCAGGATGACAACCTGGCGAATTTTGCGATTGGATTTGGGTCTGCATCCTTATGAGATGGTATCACAAGATCTCAAACCAACCGACCATAACATTCGTTGTCAGTTCGTTATTGGTCACTGGAAATGTTGGAAGCCGACGGCGATCGATTTTCATCGCAAAATCATCTTCTCAGATGAGGCTCATTTCTGGCTCAATGGATTCGTCAATAAGCAAAATTTCCGCTTTTGGAGCGAGTCAAATCCACGAGTGGTTCATGAATCACCGTTGCATCCACAAAAATTGATGAGTCAAATCCACGAGTGGTTCATGAATCACCATTGCATCTACAAAAATTGACCGTTTGGTGTGGATTATGGTATGGCGGAATCATCGGACCTTATTTCTTTCGAAATGAGACAGGAGATGCGGTTATCATTAATAGCAACCGCTATAACACGATGTTGACCGATTTTCTTTCCCGGAATTTGATGCGGACGACCTTTATTTCCAACAAGACGGTGCACCGCCTCACACTTCCCGACTTAACATGGACTTATTCGCGGTAAGTTCGGTGAGTCGTTAATTTCCATCGCTTGGCCGCCTAGATTGTGTGATCTGACGCCTTTGGATTATTTCCTTTGGGACCACATTAAGTCGAAGGTTTACAGCAACCATCCTACAACTCTTGAGGCATAGGAAGCTAATATTCGTCAAGCCATAGCTGAGACACCGGCCGAAATGCTGCACAGAGTTATCGAAAATTGGCGTGAGCGGATGAACGTGCGCAATAGGCACCGCGGTGGCCATTTGGTCGATATTTTATTTAAATCTTAAATCGCATTAAATTATCTTTCAAATAAAGTAATCAGAACCATTTTTGCTTGAAAATTGTGTGTTTTATTCAAATTTAAAGTTCGAACGTTCTTATTGGGAAACCCTATATATATGTATGTATATATGTCTCGTTTAAATATATTTATTCATTTTTAATTGCAGAATGCAGAATTTACATCTTTACTTAAGGAACGTGTTTGTGCACTAGTTATTAAATTATTTTCCCCAAATGTTAAGCATCGCCCAACGTTGCAAAATGGCAGTCAAGCCGGTGTACCAAATGATAAGCCTTATTTTCCCATTTCTACGCGGTTGCTAAGACTGGTTTCTGTTTTGATACAGAAATATCATAATATATTGGTAAGCGATATCTTCCTAGATATGTATGTAGATGAGACAAATCAATGAATTTCAGGTGACGGAGTGTGAGATCTTTCTTTCCCTAATAATAAAATTTCTTGACAATGACAAACCTATTTGGCAGCGAGCCTTGGCCTTAGAGGTCATTCATAAGATGGCAACAAATCCTGTTTTAATTGCATCATTTTGTAAATTTTATGACTTAAAGGACCATGCTACAAACATTTTTCAAGATATGATAAATTCATTAGGAACTTTTGTACAAAATTTGTTTGTAAGCTCGCAATCAGGTATATGTTTAAAATTTATTCTGTAATATTATAATAGAAATGTTTAAAGTTGCAGCTTTAAACGTTCAAAATCAAACAAGCGGAACAGTAGGTGGGGGCAATTCAAGTTCCGCAATGATGCCTCAACAAGGATTTATGTTCCGGGGAGCCTGGCTTCCTCTAGTAGCAACCTTTCCGACTGGAAAATCTAAAGCCACATAGTAAGTACATAATTTTTGTCTAAGATCTCCTTCACACAAATTTAATTAAAATTAAATTATATTTTTATTCTCCCTAATACTTGAAACATGACGACCGATCGGCGAAATGTTCACTGCGCACCGACAAACATTCCAAATTATCATGCTATTATGAGCATAACGCCATTCTCTTATGGATCAACACAATTAGTCGAGCACTTGATACAATTGATTTAAAATTTTTTATTGGGGTGAAAGGTGTAGGAAGAAGAGTTTAATCACTATCTCTACTTTATAAAATACGATTTCTGTGGGTACCTATCAGTGTGACGTATGAAAAAAAATGTGGTGGATAATTTTCAGGGACAAATATTTTGTAGCGGGACGATTAGTTTTCAGCGGGAAAATACTACTAGAAGGGAGGGAGACTAATTCTTTAATGGGAAAATATAATAGCCTTTTCAAATTAAACTCTTCTATGAATATAAATAAATATGTGTATTTCTCCCGACAAAAAACAAATCTGGAAATAAAGAAACAATTCCTTTTATAACAAACAATAGTAATCATAATAACAAAAATGCATCAGACGTTTTGATGCACAATTCACCTTCAGAAAACTGTGGTGATCGACGCGATTTTGACAAATTTTTGAAAAATTATATTTCAGCGATTCTTTGCTAGGTGTAAATGTAAGTTGCTTACAATTCTGAAGTAAACTACTGATATGTTTTATACATAGACTAAAGAGTGGGTTTTAGTTAATATAATTATTAAAATGTTATTTACGTTCGCTTCATATATAAGTGGACATTAAGGGTCTTTTGTATTTAAAGGGGACGTAATGCATGACATCATCCAAAGGGATGACAAAGGGACCAAAATAGTGAAAATGTGACAATTTTTCCCCATGGGGACACATACATATGTCACACTGGTAACTATCTTTGTGTAAGTCCGATAAATTTCGGAACGCAGGAACAATTTCGATGTAGCTTTCATCTGCATTTAGAGTTTTTTCCGAGGAAGGCTTTAGGCTACATAACATCACGCTTTAGTATTCGGAAGCCAAGTAGTAAAGGAATATCTGAAAGGTTTGATTTTTTTGTCAGATTAGGCCCATCTATAAAGGCCTTAAGGCTCCCTAAAATTTTCCGTCAAATTTCTCTAAGATTGGTTAAGTCAAATCGTAACGAATCTTAAGCTCAAGTACAATCGCCTTAATGTATTTTTGACGGTTGCAAAATGTGACGTCTATTTATTTATTTATTTCGTTTAATACAAGCTACTTAAAAATTAGAAGGCTTATTATAGGGGTAGTAGGTTTGGGGGAGTAAAGGGAATGCCTAAGGGAGGCTTTGTCAACATTGAAGTCGAAGACTGCTGTGTTGTTGATTTTCCGTAGCATTCTGGAGAAGGGTTCGAAGTGGCTGTAATTAGTGCGATGAATTCGAGGCGAAAGGTGTGAAATGATCTAAAGTTTCGGGAGTTAGTGTTAAGGGAGATACTGTGTAGGAAGTCGAGATAGTCAATGGAACCGAATACGACTTGATGGATGAAGATAACATCTGCGACATCGCAACGCAAGGTTGGAGGTTAATCAGTTTTAGCCAGCTTTCATTCGGAGGAAGGTTGAAGTTATCTGTCTAAGGAAGGTCACGCAGCGCAAAGCGGAGAAATCTACGCTGAACTGCTTCGATCCTGTTAATGAGGGTGGATTGGGAGGGGCAACAGACCTGGCAGGCATACTCTAGGAGTGGCCTAACGAAGAAGATGTAGAGTGATTTGGTGACAGAGAATTCCTTAGACCAACGTTGTACAAAGCCAAGGGTTGAGTTGGCTCTATTTACGATATGATCCATGTGGGAACAAAAGTTGTCCTATTTAAGATATAAGCTATTTGTTATTTTGATAAAATGAAAGCTTTCAAAAGCTTCATGATGGCTACCGGTTAGTTATGTTGATAAATTAATTAAACTTCAAGGTATTGTCGTGAAAATCCGCAATCGGAGCTGATTTCGAGTCTGCCATCAAAATTTCCAAATTCAAAATGGCGGATCTAATATGGCTACCGAAAAAGTCCCGCTTCAAGGAATTGCCCTGAAAATCTACACTAGGTGGTTTACGGGGTCGCTGACTTCGAATCGGCCTGAAAGAATCTACCTTATATAATATAAGAAATTCGTCCCTTTGTATAATACGTAGAGCAGGCGTATATGTCCATGTACTTTGCTTCAAAATAAATCCCTTCTCTCTAAAGGTGAAAGAATTTTACTTAGATGTGAACCGAATATAGAAGCATCTGTTATTCTCTTTTCGGAGTTTCAAGCTCCAAAAATTAGTATTTCCTAACACGTTAGCTTCCTTTTAATGCACATATTTAACAATGATTATAAATTTATATTTTTTGCCACTTATTACAATATATATACAATAAAATTTCAATTATAATAATGGTATTGACACATCTTTATTTATAGCGTATTAAATAGATTTATTAATAAATTTCACTTTTTTGTCGGACTATTGATTGAACCTAATATTTTTGTCGGGCAATTACATCAATGATCAGAAAATAAAATATTTTACATGCCTGTATTTTTGGTTGGGTTATCAGAAAAAACGTTGAGCAGCACAATCTAAGGAATCGATTGGCATACCCCATTCTACCTTTTTCCTGGGAAAACTTTTCCTTCTAGGTTTCCTAGGGCTATTCCAAATAGATCTTCTTCAACGTTCTGACATAGTTGATATGTTAACCTTTATTTCGGCGTATGATTAGAATTCGAGCAAACAATATTTTAATGGGGAATAACACCCCTGAACTCATTCCGATCAAACTAGTTATTAACTTCTTTTATGAACAAAATTAACATTTATTTGTTACTATTATTATCGAATTTTAGTTTAGAAATGCTCGATAAGATGGAGCCACCAGCAATACCCGAAGGATACTGCATGTCATTGGCCTATGCGATTTTACTAGAAATAATGCATTCCATATCCCTAGCTGTGCAAGCTCCTTCGGTAAATATATAGATATCAAAATCTATTTTTAATATCATTAAACTTGTTCAGGTAATTGAAGACCCACAACTGAAATATCAGTTAATAAACTCCAGCTGGTGTGGCTTCCTAGCTGCCATTCTACCAATCGCCGATGCTGCTACTGATGAGAGTATGATGGATAATATACTGAAAGCAATGCAGAATTACACAGCTCTATGTGGTCAACTAGAGCTTTACACACCACGCGATGCATTTATAACAGCTATATGCAGAGCATCTTTGCCCTACCATTATGCACTTTCAGTTCTTAATATTGGCCATCAAGGGTCAGGACTGCGGTGTAAGTTTTTGTTGTATTTATTTATCATGTTTGATAAATACTTTTTTTAAAAGCACATGGACATCTAAACTCGCAGGATCTACAAAGTCAGTTTATAGGGCAATGCAATGAAAACGATTTTAGGCAACAGATTGTCGCGGTTGGTACTGCCTTGCCAACTACATCGTCACCGGCAGGTGCACAGCATGGTCCAGTTATGTTGACAGCAAAAAATCTTCATTGTATGAAGGCACTTTTGCACTTGTCACATTGTCACGGCGGCATTTTAGGGACATCATGGCACATTGTTTTGGCTACACTTCAGCATTTAGTATGGATTTTAGGATTAAAACCCTCAACTGGAGGGAGTTTACTTGTAGGTGTTTTCATAGACCGAAGTCTTAGGAATTCACATTTTAATAATGTGTTTACAGGCCGCACCAAAATCTACAGTGGAAACAAATGTTGGAATCCAAACAGCTGTGATGGCTGATCTGCCAGTTCTTTCACAAATGTTGAGTCAACTTTTTGAGTCAAGTCAACATCTCAATAATATTGCTCTCCATCATTTAATTGATGCTCTTTGTAAACTCTCACTAGAAGCAATGGAACTGGCTTATACAAATAGGGTATATTAGCGTTTAAAATATGGTTTTTAAATATTAATTGCGTTACTTTAGGAACCCTCACTTTTTGCAGTTGCGAAATTGTTAGAAACTGGAATTGTAAATTTGCCCCGTATTGAAGTGTTGTGGCGACCTCTAACTAGTCATCTTTTGGAAGTTTGCCAACACCGTCATATTCGCATGAGAGAATGGGGTGTAGAGGCCATTACGTACTTAGTAAGAGCAGCATTGCAGTTCAAATATGAAATTCCTTTGAAGGAAAATATGGTTTGTACTTTAAGATTCCAATTTACATTGAAACAATATAATTTTTAATATAGGAATTGCAAACGCTCCTTCTTAATCCACTAGCAGAACTTTCATCGGTTCCCCATGGTGATGTACGCCAACGGCAATTAGAGTGTGTTCTGCAAATTCTTAATGGAGCAGGTGAAAATTTATCATTCGGGTGGCCGTCAATATTGGATATTATAGGAGCAGTTGATGAACATCAGGGGTAATATTTCTGAAAAAAAAAATTTAAATGAGCTAACATATTCGCTTTAGAGAAGCGCTTATACGAACAGCGTTTCAATGTTTGCAGTTAGTAATTACAGATTTTTTGCAAATAATGCCACCTAGATGTCTTCCACTATGTGTGAATACCACTGCAAAGTTTGGCAGCCAAACACAGGAACTCAATATTTCTTTGACGGCTGTAGGTCTCATGGTAAGCTTTCATTTTGGTTGGTTTGGGTTTTATCTTTATACTAGCAGAGAGTCACCCACCCATTTTGGTTATAATGTATATAGAGACTTCACGCCCCAATTTTTATAGCAGATTTTGATGAAATGTTTATTTGAAAGTTCGTCTCCAAATGAGGAAGTGCACGCAGAATTACGACTCTCAAATATATAGATATAAGGCCCAAGTAGTGTTTAGATTTCCATTAAAGTTGGCAGGTTCTTCTTAAGGTGTGGCTATGGAGGTTATATATTATCATTTGTATGTTTGATTTGTTTTCGACAGTTGAACCACTCGATAAGGTTATCCAGCCAAAGTTTTTCCCGGCAACACTTTTCCCGACCGAGATTTCCGGTCACTCTCCCGACAAAAAAATTTCCCAACAACTCTTTCCGACAGATTTCACGAAACTTATTCCTGGGTTCCCTGAATTCAGGAGTGTGAAAAGGTCGCATGTGAAAATCATCTTTGAAGCTCCGCTTTTTCTAAATTGGTACTTGACGTTGTATTCAAAGTCATGCGACAAGTTATTTTCCCATGATGTCCGTCTCCCCCAACAGAAGTTTTTGATGGTAAAATCCCCTCTCCAAAGTTGTTGAGAGGCATGATTTCTCTTTTTCAGGACATTTCTGCGCGCGATGATTTTGGTTTTCGCAAAGAACAGGATCCAGTTGCTCGTTTGGGCTTGCTGCAGGCTTTACTTAGATGCCCAACCCATTACAATTGAAGCAGTTGACTAATTGCGCGAAGTTTATTTCTGACTAGCTTTTACCCGCGATTTCGTCCACGTAAATTTCGGATATAAACTTTGTTAGATTTTAAACGGAGAAGATTAAGTTGGTCTGTTTATCTATGACTTTTCTTATACTTTTTTAATGAACTCTTTTTCCGGAAGTATATACATATGTATATGAAAAAAAACGTTCCTTAAAAGAGAGAGAGAGAGAGAGAGCGTTAATATTATTTGACAAAATCAGAGAATTCATAAATAAACAGACCAACTTAACCTTTTTCGTTTAAAATCTAACAAAATATATATCTGAAATCTACGCTGACGAAGTCGCGGCTAAAAGACAGTTATTTCTAAAACATTCATTCTTTTGGCCGCCATATTGAAGTTCAAACTGTCGATGTCAGTGCGCCCAAAAAACCCCTATACATTCAATTACACGGTAATCCGTTCAAGTTGAGAATTTTCAGTCGCCATCTGTAGTTCGAAATATCTTTAAAAACTGACTTCTAGTACCTACCATAGCATGCATAAATTGTTAGCATTGGGGGATATGATATGGTAGATTTTGTTTCCATAAAATATCTGGTTTAATGGCAATCTATACTCGAATCATTTTAGTCATATTTATAACAGTCCCATGTATTTTTTTAGAACAGGGACAATTAGTTTAAAATATAAATTAAAGATTAGTTTTTTGTTGTTTGCATTAAAGGTATCATTTTATATTTTAGTGGAACATATCTGACTATTTCAATCAAAATCAGGACAAGCTTTCGGAGGCTAGTATAGATGATATTTGTGTATTTCCTGATTTTCCGGGCACAGTAGATATGTCACAATTTGATAAGTTATGGATGTGTTTGTATGCGAAATTAGGTAAATATCTTTTTATATTAATAATTGTACTTCTAATATTTTTTTGTTATTAGGTGACTTGTGCGTTGATTTACGACCTGCAGTTCGAAAGTCAGCAGGCCAGACACTTTTTTCTACAATTTCAGCTCATGGGAATCTTTTAAATCCTCCTACTTGGCAAGCAGTTCTTTGGCAAGTGTTATTTCCACTTTTAGATAAAGTTAGAAGTATATCTAGCTCAGCTAGCAGTGAAAAAGTAGATACAAGTGGAACTCTACTTATTCATCATTCGAGGAATACCGCGCAAAAACAATGGGCTGAAACACAAGTGCTTACTCTCTCTGGAGTGTCAAGAGTATATAAATAAGTAAACAAAAATATTTATTGTCTAAACGCAATGCATTATAGGTGTTTAATATGAAAAGAGAGCTTCTTCGACAATCACCAGAATTTATACGAGCATGGGCTCTATTGTTAGAATTTATCGAAAATGCAGCTCTATGCAGGAATAATGAAGTATCACTTGCAGCTATGAAGTCTTTTCAGGAAATCATTTATGATTCTGAAAATCAGCAAAATGAAGAACTAAAGAGCGACAAAGGAGAAGTTTGGACTGTGAGTATATGAATTTTATTTTATTTTCATACTATGCGATTTATATATGTATAAAATTTAATAGCGAATGAAGATAGAATAAAAATAAAATAACCATAAAAACATTTTTTTTAAAAACAAGTTTGGATTTTGAGATATTAGGACTTTAAAAAATGTTGTTAAGATTTTATCGATTGTCCTGTGATTTGGATATTGTATAGGTAAGCACACTATAAACGAGTTCAGAGATAACTAACAAGTAGAAGTGAACTCGCAATGTAAAACAACGCGAACGAAACTTTTGTTAATAACGAACCAATGGCTCCCTGATAGAAAGTGCTTTGTCAGTAACATTGCCAGAAGCGCGCGCTGAGACACATTCAGTTTGTGTTTAGCTTCATAAAAATGTTTATAGTCCATGAGCGGGTTGCAAAAAATCTGGACTGTCGGGCAACAGGATGAAATGTATTTTAAGTGTTAGTACTCACAGCGACCGTCAGAAAAATCATTGTGTGCCTTGGCAAAACTATAACTCGGTACAAAACTGTGGCCTTTTACAAAATATTGACTTTCGTATTTCCGCTTAAACGGACTTACGGAGGTGACAAATAAGCACTGCCTTAATGCTTCTCGAAATGTTTTTTTTGGGGACCCCCCAATTTGGTGATTTTTTATATTTTAAAAGAACCGCTCGGAAATTGAGCTCTAATGAAAGTTGAAATCATCTATTTTCAGTCATTATACGAGGCATGATCAGAAAGTAAGTGTACTAGATTTTTGTAGGTTTCGAACAATTTATTGAAAAAAAATTGCTTACATGGTTACATCAGTACATATGTGAACTATTTTTCCACGTAGTTGCGATCCCTCTCGATGCACTTTGTGAGACGAGGGATTAATTTGTACATGTATTGACAAACTTCGGAAAGGAGATTGGCAGTGTTTCATAGTGAGTTAGGTCCAGATCCGGACAGAAATGAAATAATTATTGATAAATAGTCAAAAATAAATTTATCTGACATTTTGAAATATCTAACAATGTACTTTGGGAAGCTTTCTGATGGTTTAACACATATGAACATTCAAAGTACTTTCGAAATCTTTCAGCAAGTCTTAAAGGTACGGTCCGGAGCGTACAAATCTTAAGGGAATTTGACAAAAGTGACATTTGTGTAAAAATTGGATGATATACCCAGAGAAATTCATTACTAGCCCTATAAGCTTATTATTAAAATGTGCGGACATTGTACACAACTTTTTGGCGATTGTAGTTCAGCTTAAGATTCGTTACGATTTGACAGAAACTTAACCAATCTTGGGGAAAATTGACGGAAAATCTTAGAGAGTCTTAAGACCATTATAGATTGGCCTATTAATTTGAAAACTTAAAAGTTCCATACACGCGAAGTGTGACTGCCCAATGTATGATGGCTCAAAGTGTACCATATTACGGATTCACTCCAGCCCAGAAAAATCCTGGGGGTCGTGGTAAAGATGTTTACATATGAAAAAAAATTGTAGGATTTGTTATTTTGTATATGTTATCTTTAACAGCTATCAACATTGTCAATTTAAATTAAGCAGAGATTCGATGTTCAGCATTTGTATTAAAATATTGCTAATTGTGTAATTGCAGATTGCTTGGCGAACTTGGCTGAAAATTGGGACAGAAAGTACAAAGCTTCCAGGAAAATCAGGCAATGATAACACCGAGGAGATATATGTTCCTAGTCAGGCATTTTTGACCGCCTTGGTGCAGATTTTTCCAGCATTATTTCAACATGTTCGAAAAAGGTATGTCATGGCAACAGATTATCTAGCCACACAATAAGATGATTGTGTACCCGCAATCCTTTCAATTCCCCGTTTTTACATGATTGCGGGTAAGTGTGTGGATGATATGTATGATACGTCATGTTTCCCCGCGTTCATGGATTTTAAGAATATAATACAATAATAAAGAAATGTATTGCTATTGAACCATTACTATTCAATGAATTTTTAAAATTATATTTAAAATTTATATATTTCAGTTTTTCTTGCAAGGATTTTGAACAACTTTGCCTTGTGCTAATGAACGCAGTTATTATACCGGTTCATAGTGATGTCATGCCTTATATTCTATCAACGAATTCCGAATCGTTGCTTTCACCTTTACACGATTGCGTTTTGGAATGCATGGAACTTCTACAGAAGGTATTTAATAATTTTATTTGTTTTTTTTTCTTTTTTTTGCTAAAAACTCTGTACGCTATGTTGTTTTAGGAAGCTACGCAACCTTCTTCAATTATTAAAGAGATGCTTCCTGACATATTTAAGCAATTGCTTAATTTTAGCAAGTTTGCTTGTAGTCCTCCTATCAATGAGGTGGATATTACTGCTTTTAAATCAACACATGTTCTCTCTAATAATTCAGGGGTAGAATGGATAACTATGAATTACATTCCATTTGGCGAGAAAGCGCTTACTGTGGCTGTGAGATTGTATCAAAAAACTGCTACCGAAGAAGTTGTAGTAAAAGATAATGTTCTTCACGAAATCATTAAGGTAATTACTGAAAATACTTTAGTTAAACTTTATATATTACTAAAATGAGTATTAAAACAGGCTCTACATTTACCACTTTCATTGAAATATAAATGCTTGTCATCTAGCACATGGAAATTGGCCGTCTCCAGCTTTATAAGTGTGCTTCAAACTGGTTTGAAGGTTGCCCGATCAGAGCCGAATTGTTTTGTCGCCATGTGGGAAGATCTTTCAGACACTTTGGATAAATTCCTCTTTCCTTCAAGGTAAGAAATTGGAACTAAGTAACTTCTGGGCGTTTTCACGAGAAATCATACCATTATTTGAACACAAAAACTAGGAGATTTATGGTCGTATTGAAGTCAGACCTTAAGCAAGTGTTTATGGCCGCTTTACCTAAGGTCGTCTTATAACCTAGGCAGACTATAGCTATTGAACTAGTCTGAACGTATTGAACGTCAACATAATTTAGTCCATAGAAAATTACCATTGCTGAATTGAACTAGTTTAGACTGAGTTTCCAGCAAAAATCATTTTCCGAACGTTCGAACACATATTATTGCTGCTAGCCCTAGTAGCACAAAACATGTTACTAAAACTTTGTCAATGCTGAAAGAAACCTTTTTCATTGGTATTACAGCGGAAAGCATGGATAAGGAAAGGAAATTATGAAAAAAAAACCGGACAAGTGCGTGTCGTACACGCATCAATTTAAGGTTCCTTAGCAAGAGTTTATTTTTTCTTTCGTCACGATTGTAAAAATAAAAAATTCACCCTTATTGAAATTGAATTTTTTTTTATCGAAAGTAAACAATAAAGTAAGTATTAGGCTCTGTTCATACGTTTTGGTATACGCTAGGAAATCAAGCCAATTTGAAGTGTAAATAATGCTATTTATTTGTTGAACATGTACTTAGAAGATTGTTGCTATTAAAAACTGATATTTGTGGATATCTAAAAAATCTTGTTAACGTATCTTTTACTACCGAGATTCTGAAAAATTTTAACTCCATGTATCATTAAAGTTCTGACAAGTTCAAACAATGGAAGCAGGATCTTATTATTTCTATGGTCAAAAAACCAATAGCTGTAACCCCTGGTGACTTCAGACCTATAAGTATCCTGTGTCATGTCAACAAGATTTTTGAAAAATAAATATTTACTCAAATGATACAATACGTAAATGAGAAATATACTTATCTGTAAATCAATCTGGGTTTAGACGATTTCACAGTTGTGAGACTGCCATGGTTAAAGTAACTCCTGATATACACAAGGCATTGGATAGAGACTATTTAACCATTCTGATCCTACTGGACTTCAGGAAAGCCTTTGAAGCGGTTAATCATTCTGTACTACTGGCTAAGCTGTCTGACATGTACAAATTTCCATCAATTGCCATAAATCTGATTTATGACTATTTGAGCAGTCGCAGACAATATGTTAAAATTGGAAATATAGATTCCAGCTTCGAAAAGATTTTTAGTGGCTTTCCTCAACGCTCAATTTTGGGCCCCCTACTTTTCTGTATACATATTTATAAATGACCTTCCGATTGTAACCAAGCATGTAACAATGCACTTATATGAAAATGATGTCCAAATTTATTTACGTCGCCCTGTTGCCTTAATTGATGATTGTGTGTTCTGTATTAATGATGGCTTGAATCTATTCAAGCATGAAGCAGTTGTGGGTGCGATCAAGTATTCTCTCGGTCGCTCTTCGTAAGAAATTAGTTAAAGGACTAATTATGCCGCACTTTACATATAGTAATGTAGTTTTTCCGTTACTTGATGCGAAATGTAAAAGGATAGAAGCTGGTAAACAAGTCGATTGCATTTTTACGGATTTTAGCAAGGCTTTTGATAGAATCAATCGCAAAATTCTGGTTCATAAATTGTCGATTTTGGGCTTGTTGTTCAGCTGTTGTTTTGCCAGCTGGATCCTATCCAATTTGTCTGAACGTACTCAAAAGGATTTTTTTCCAAGGGGTCTTTCTGATGCCATTAAAAATACCTCTGATGTACCGCAAGGCTTCATAATAATACTCCGGCACAATCTAATATTAGGTTAAGATTTGCAAAACAACATGTTAGAGCTAACTTAGCTGATTCATGTATACAATCACAAGATCTGGAAAATAAAATAGTGGATTGGAGATCAAAAACCCCGAAAAGATATATGGACCCATTTTCATAGTATCCCTTTGAAGTTGAGAAATTTCAGTTGCTATATTGGATCCGCCATCTTGAATTTCTAAATTTCGATATTAAAACTGAGATCAGCGACTCTCTTAACCATTCAGTGGAGGGGAGCGATGCAACGTTTCGAAACGCTTTCAAGCGCATGAATAAAATTTACTCTACTGTGTGTAAAGAAGTTTTATTTAAAAAAACAATTTGTTCTGAGTTATTTCCGAGCCGTTTGTGCTCGCAGACCATTATTATTATTAAAATATAATAAAATTAATAAAAGTGGCATAACCGTTCCATAGTTATGAATATTCAGCAATACCTTTCCACATTAAAGTGTTAACAGTATTAAATTTATTTATATTACAGCAATTGCACTGTGGAAGATCGAGGATTAGAAGAAATTGTTTTAGACGAAACTATTGATTGCCAAATCATAGAACTCTTACGAGATGAAGTTCTTCCTTTTTCTAATGATATACCACATAAATTCATATTGAATATAGTTGTGCTATTAAACAAGGGATCCATACATTCAACAAGTGATGCCAATATTAATGACACCGACTGGAAGCTACGAGAAATGTTTGCTAAAATTTGCTTTGAGACCCTTTTACAATTTTCATTATTAGAACATCCAGGTAGTCATAGTTACGGAAAGCAGCCCGATGAAAATGATTTTGCCGGCAGATTAGCAGTTACCGCGCTTCTACATCGTTTCCAAGAAGTTTTAAAGCGTTTCAATGACGATGAAAGGCAAAGTGGAAAGTGCCCACTTCCGAGGTGATACTAAATTAATAGAATTTACGTTTAGACTCTACATTTTGTTCATGTAGGTACAGGTTATCTGAAATATCATTTGTGCTGAAAGCAATTGCGACTCTTATAGTTTCCATGAAGAATGCATCTCCATGTAAAGGTGAGTAATACATGTCATTCAACATTTTACTACAAGTTGCTTTAAAATCAACTAACATAATAAGTTTTTTCTGAAGCAGTTAACAAAACAGCTTGGGAACAACTTATAGCTCTTTATCCATATTTGGTTGACTGTACGACTACAACATCCACCGAGGTTTCCCGATCACTTCGAGAAGCACTTTTACAGTATTCAGATCTCCTGCAGGCTCCAAGAAATTTAAGTTATTACAAAAATGAGAAAGGTTGTCAGTGTTAATAGTTAGTTGTAGGTAAAAAGCTTGCAAGCATAACAATAAAAATTGTTCTTTTTATCTGTAAATAAATTTTATGTTGATTGAAGTAGGTGGTACTTTTTTCTTTTTAATCTATTTCAAAAGCAGTGGCGGTCATAAATTCGAAATATAATATTCAAGTTTGTATATGTATGTAAGCCGCGCAAATATTTTTTTCTGAAGGTTTCCACACCATACTTATGTAACAAATTTTCTCAGAATGACCTTAATGACATATTTTAATTCCAAAAAAGGGGGGGGGGGGGGGGGGGGAGGATTTTCTGTTTTAATTTTCCGGTATCTGGACTACTTTCCTATACTTGTATTATTATAGTGAATGAATGAATAAACAAGAATTTATATACTTTTATACATATCTTAAAAATTGAAAAAGAGTTACATGTATTGTCGGTTATCTCGAAATCTGTCAATTTTTCGACCTTGACCCCATGTGGACTTTTCATGACTTGAACTATGTATCTTCCATACAGTTTGTGCGAGGTCTTTTTGCCAGAATCATAGCTTTTAACTATGGGGGAGAGCAAATATGGATATGAGAAATAATCATAAGTTATACCCAGGGATGTAAATCACCGGACTCAACTATTGCGCTCAACTCAAAAACTGAGTTCGCTCAAATATTGAGCTAATGGCGTAAACATAAATCCTTAGCGAACTGAAATTTTGAGTTGAATGAACTCGAAATCTTTCATTGCTCTAGCTGCAATTTAAATTCTCTAAAGCCCAGCGTCCATGGAGCATGTTTTGTTGTTTAATCCCTTACTAAGATCCTGGGCTGACTTTCTTTCAGGATTTCGGTGATAGAACGGATGCTTTTTGCAGTCCGAGTTTTCATACACCAATCGAAGCACGATAGCTGATTCATATAAACCAGGGACCGTAATGGTTATGATTTTTTCCGTAAAAATCAGATGTACCATGTTGTAAAGGTGCACACGTTACATGTTATGTGGCATATCATATGAAATGTAATTTTTTTAGTGAATTGCACCACGTTGTAGATCATTGAGAAGAATTCAAAATTTTCCTTGAACCAGGCGGCCACGATTCCTGATAGGTTGCTTTTAGAACTCTTATACATATTTAAACAAGAAAACACTCTACGTGGGCGCCGGGCTTTTAAGAATGCAAATTCCAACTAGACCAATTAAAGATTTCATTGCATTCAACTAAACTCAAGGCCTTCTAGCTTAAAATTTGAGTTTGCTCAAGATTTGAGCTTCGTTGCTGTGCTCATTTTTTGAGCAAATTCAATGTTTGAGTTGAGCGATGAGTGTAGAAAGTTGGAGTAGTCAATGCAGTAGTCACTGCATTCATACCAGTGTAACAGTATCGCCTAACAGTAAAATCAGTTAAGTAAGGCAAGGCTTAGTTATCAGGCCAAGTCGACCGCTCATGTATATATGTATATATATATATATATATATATATATATATATATATTTTAATAAAATTAGTTTAACGCAGTTTTGTGTTTCAATATAAAGACCGTAACTTAACATGTCGCCAGGTGATAAAATCGAAAAATCAAATAAAATGCTTTTGAAGGTCAAAAATCTCAAAAAGTTAAAACTCAAGATAATTTGTTGTGTCTGTGTGTGAACGTGTAGAATGGATAATTTTCATGCGCCCGAAAGTTTTCGTTTCTTCTCGTCAAATCTAGCCGAACAATGGAGCAGAAACTAAAATTAATTATCCAGGTGACAAGCATAAAAAATGAGGAGGATCAGTGGAAGATAGCGCTGCTTTTAAATTGCATTGGCGATGAAGATCTCCGGCTGATAAACGATCAAATGAAAATGTATAAAGTTCTGGCAACGTTCAAGGCTCATTTTTCCCGTGATAAAAATGTCGTTTATGAGAGGTACAAGTTTTTGCCAGCTAGACAAAGGAGTGGTCGGCCAATGGATCAATTTATGTTGGATCTGAAACACTGTTGTTGTCCTGTGGCTACAAAAACGAAATGGACATGGTACGGGATGTCTTTGTTATTGGGGTGGTGGAGGAAAACTGATGAGAAATATGATCTCACTTTTGATGAAACCGTTATGATCTATAAAGTGTACGAAGTCAGCAAGCGGATTAGTGCGGATTTTTATGGAAATACCTTGAAGTTTAACTTTTTCGGTCGCCATATTGGATCCGCCATTTTGAATTTGGATTTTTTTTTGGCAGATTCGAAATCAGCGACCCCGAATGCCCTTTTCCATAAAGATATTGAAGTTGGGAAATTCGCCGCCATATTGGATCCGCCATCTTGAATGCCAGATTACATAAATAGAATAAACCTTTTCACATAAAATAAATAACTATTTATGCGAAATGCTTCACTTTTTATTTTACTAGACTGTGTGCATTAAACCTAAAAAGAGTGAAATATTTTAAAACACTTATCTCTGGTAAATACTAGAAGTGTACATTTTATTTGGTTCAGTTATAATTTTCATTTTTAAACTATTGATACAAACTTCAATGATAAATATGCATAAACAATTCTAGCGTTGTGTGGTGTCGATTCCGTACTTTTCAAAGACATATTCTCCGAGTACGAATATGCATTATTCGGAACAAAAACAAAAACTAGGGTTTGTGGTGGCTATGGTATATTGCACGAAATACAAGTATCGGTCAGATATTTCTTCTCTTTCCGTAGGAACTTTTGAAACTATGATGTTTTTTTTTAATTTGGTGAAACAGGTTAAAGTAAACTGCGTTAATTAATTTGATGTTGTACAAAAAGCTTCGATATATTTATTTTTCTATGATATCTTATTAGAATATTTACTATGAATGAATGATTTGATTTATGTACTTCTACTAAAATCTCTTTTACATCAAAAAAATTATTTAAAACTTACCGGGACTACGTTATTCTGATAAAAAGCTCTATCAATATTTTCTTATAAATAAATATTTAAAATCTTCACATATGTATATAAAAAAAACTTACAATGATTGATAGGCACTATAGTTTATTTTTCAGTCAGAGGTATAGAAATCTAAAATTAATTCTAGGCAGCTTTTAAAAGTAAAAATTTGTCTAAAATCTAGCCTACAATCACTTTGGGATTTAGGTTTAACAAGTCACCTAAGTTAAATTAACATTCGAGTTGTGTGCAGTTCACTCCAATTTCTGTACACTTACATTCTAGACACGGCCCTGAGAGTTCAGATATAATTCTTCCGACGCGGTACATTCTGCCGTAAATATTGCAACCAGCTAACTTCAGTATTCCTCCTGGATCCCGTAAACTACTTGCAATGTGTGGTTTTGTGAAAACTTGCGTTGGTCCTTCGGACTGATGTTGCGGTAAATCGTCGATATTCATTGCGTTAATACCATATAAGCTTTTGGAGTCATTAGGTAAAATTTCGTAGCCACTCGGATTAGAGTACTTATGAGAACTGTAAGTATGACTGTTAAGATTATATAACATAGGGTCCGAGTTGAGAGCTTCTGTTTTCATAACTTGCGGCTTAACAGGAAAACTAGGATTTAAAAATGGCAGCTTGTTAAATGGTTCTGATAAAATTGGATGGGTAGTGGTTGAGCTTGATTTCGAAGGTTGTTCCAGTGCATTATTGTTGCCGTTTTGAATAACGACCGTTGATCGTGTAGCGGGATCGTTACTGAAACTTGCCGCCACGGTATTTTTTAGATTGCTTAAATCCTTTATTGATTGAGAATTATTTGCGTTCAACTCTGTTATCTTGGTTTCGTTGACAACTTCTGTTCGCTGGATAATTAACTTATCATGCACCAAGATTTTGTTGTTTGTTCTATTTTTTAGCACTTCCATCTTCGAGTTGTTACTGGAATTTGTTTCTATTCTATTCTCCAGTTGTTGCTTATACTTAAATTCGTCGTCGACACTAACAGTCTTCTCCATAGCATCATTCAACGTTAAGTTTCGATTATCATTAACTTGAGGAGTAGTCTTACCGATTACAGGTGAAACTTGTGTGATTTCAGAAATATTGTTAATGGAGCTGCTCGGAAAACTTTCATTTATAATGTCATTGGCATCTTTGTACTCAGATTTATAGTTGTAACTAGAGTCTGTGGTTATAGATATAATTTCCTTGTCAAATTGTTCAGTATCAACGGCAACTGCGGGTTCATAAAACGTAGTTGCCACTCCACTTGCGAGTAGTTTTTCTTTGTCTTCAATTAGTAAATGCAGATCGGGAGGTGTCTCGGTTTTAATAACATCCTTGAAAGGATCTGCAGTTGAAATTCCTACGAAAACATTAAAATATCATTAGAATGAATAACTAAACACAAAAAATAAATAGGGTAGGAAATCCGGAGAAAAATGCTCAGATGAAAAAAAAACAAATTTGTTGTTGTCCATATTAAAGTTATAGACACACCGTCACAGCCTGATGTCGCCACTATTTATTTATTTATTTATGTAATTCAGCTTAATACAAGCTATACATACATTTCGCATAACAAACAAACAAACAAACATACAGCATAAGTGCTTAAAACTAGAACTTGTGAGATAGTAAGGGGAACTTATAACTGATAAAGGGTAAATTCTTAAAATATTTATTTAGTTCGCTTAGTGCAAGCTATAGACTACACTGAAATTTACGGTAAAGACAGAGCAATGGTAACTTAAACTAAAGAACAAGAACTGGGCACGGCAAGAAGAAACAATAACATAGAAATAGGCGAGGGTAATGACAGGCAGAAGAAGGGGACAATGTTACTTACGTAAGCAAGGGAATCAGGAGGGGCGGTGTAGGTCGCGTTTAAGGGCAGATTTACTTAGGTGGAAGTCGAAGGAAGGAAAAGAGTTGGCCTTCCGAAGCATACGGGTGAGGGTTTCAGAAAGGCCATAGTTAGTGCGGTGGTAATCAGGGCGGAAGAGAGGTGCCGATCTGTGGATACGGGGGTTGGTATAAAGAGAAACCCGCTGAAGCAGAGAGGGGCAGTCAATGTCACCGGAAAGCAGCTGATGGATGAAGGTAATATCAGCGATGTCACGTCGCTTCCACAAGGGCTGCATGTCGATCAACATCAAGCGACTCTCATAAGGGGGAAGATTAAGACGATCAGACCAGGGTAGCCCCCGTAAGGCAAAGCGGAGGAACCTACGCTGGACAGCTTCAATTCTATTTGTGTGGGTAGATTGAGAGGGAGACCAGACTTGACAAGCATACTCAAGGAGAGGCCGGACAAACGAGATGTATAAGGATTTAGTAACATAAGGGTTAAGGAACTCCTTGGACCAACGCTTGACAAAGCCAAGTGCGGAGTTAGCTCGAGCAACGACGCTATCAATGTGCTCCCGAAAATTTAGCTCACTGTCACAAATGACACCGAGATCACGAAGGGAGGAGACACTCGGGATGGGCTCATCAAGCAGCAGATACACTCTGAGGGAGGAAAGGGGACGTTTCCGGGAGTAGGTAATGGACTGGCATTTGGAGACATTAAGTTCGAGTGAATTTTTTTTGCACCAGATACAGAAATTATCTAGATCGTCTTGAAGCAGTTGGGAGTCGGTGGTGGAGGAAATTAATTTGGAGATTTTCATATCATCCGCGTAGATGGAAATATCAGAGTGCTTAATGATATACTCAACATCATTGATGGCCAGAATGAAGAGCAACGGTCCTAAGTGGCTGCCCTGAGGAACTCCCGAGTTAGCCACGAACGAGTTGGAAGTTGCAGAGCAGAAGAGGACTTTATACTGGCGTTGGTCTAGATAAGACTTTATCCAAGAAAGGAACAGCTGATTGAAGCCAAGGGAGCAGAGCTTGAAAAGAATTAGATTATGTGAAATCTTATCGAACGCTTTACTGAAGTCAGTAGCAATGACGTCAACATCGTTTCCGTTTTCCAGGGCACACAGCGTTCTCGAGACGAAATCGGTAAGATTTGTGGCAGTCGATCTACCCTTAAGGAAACCATGCTGGAAAGGGGAGAAGATAGATTTACAGTGGAAGAATATGCACTCGTAAACGATGCTTTCAAAGAGTTTGGGAATACAAGAGAGTTTTGCTATGGGACGGTAATTGGAAATATCACTCTTACAGCCCTTTTTGTGAATGGGGATGATGAAAGAGTCTTTCCATCTTGCAGGGAAGATACCTTGGGTAATTGAAAGTTGAAAAATAGAGGTGAGGGGTCTGATCAGGTGTTGGGCGCATTTTTTCAGGACAATGGCCGGAATCCCATCTGGGCCTGGATTATAATCATCAGCAAGTGCCAAGATGGAGGAAGCAACCATTGCTGGGTCAATGTTGATGGAAGCAAGGGTTGTTTGAGGACAAGATCGCAAGAAATGAAAATAGCTTGCATCAGGCTCAGCATAATGCTCACTGAAGGATTGACTGAAGTAGTGAGCGAAGAGATTAGAAATTAAACTACTATACCTAGGTATGTTTTATCTATGGCTGTGTGTAAAATAAAGGCATCGAACAAATATTAAAACGAATTAACAAAAACTCCTATGATGAAAACTAGGTGGTCTTGCTCCAATTAGTAATTTAAATTCCAACGAATTGATTCAGTGGTTCTCGAAAACTAATACAGTAAAAGGATAAAAGCATGTCAACAAGTCAATCGGGCATGAAAACATTGTGCTTATATGCCTAAGAAATATGCTTATATCCGTAACTCGTTTAAAAGCACATACTACGTTCTTATGCCCGTTTCCGCATTTAAGCAATAATTATGTAATTGTAATCATTGGGCTTCCGCATACTATGACGTCATTATGGCGTAGGAGGAGGGATAGCTTCAATGCAAAACCGGTTTGACGCACTCGTCATGACTACAAGCAAAGATGTTTAAGAACTAGATATAAGAGGGCATACCAACGAACTTATAACCTGTAAAGCTGATCTACTAAACGTACAGGCACTTGCGAAAGTGAAACATTTTTTATGAAATTTCCTAAAATTAAATTGTCCATCCTATGACGAGTCCTGTCTATTATTATAGAGAATCTAAAGCCGGCCCCAGACAATGCGTGCATTTGTACAAATATCTGCGTCTCCCAATTTGTCAAATATTTCCCTGGCCTTGCTTGTGCTCCCACACTTTCGTTCTATTTGAAGAATGCATGTACCGAATATTTTCTGCGTTAAATTTGTGTTCCCACACCATTCCTTTATTCGTCAAACTTATATTCTGCGCGGTATGCTTTGCACAGTTTCATATTATGTCAGTTCCCGATTGCACAATGGAGAGTAAAAATCAAGTAATAGCTAGTGCTGCTGCTATTATTATGATGTGTGGGTTTCTACAATTAAAAAAACTAAAAAGACGAAAGAGAAGATGACGGTTGCTATCTTTGAATAAAAGCCGAAACGAAAACAACAGCCATGGAATTTATATATCACAGGCTCAAGTTCATAGAGAGCTATAAACTCAAGGGTGAATTCATTACACCATTTCATTTTCAATTTGTTCAGCTAAAACTTCTTTTACGCCTGCTTCTGGCCGCTAAACCGGAGGTTATTACACGAATAATCGTCTGCTTCCCATTTTTAGAGGGATGCGCACGCATAACAAATATTTCCAGCGATTCTCTCCCACATATGTACCTCGCCAAAAGAAAGACACAGCAAATATTTGGTGCAAGAACGCAGACACAAATGACGAAGAAAAAGGACGCATCACAAGCTTTGGCTAAAGAGTACGCATAACAATTATTACTCTTTGTAGCTCCCACATACCTCGTAAAATGAGACGCATTGCCAAATATTGGACAAATGCACGCATTGTCTGGGACCGGCTTAAGGGCCTGTCCGAATCCAAGTCTTCGTCTTCGTCTCAGTCTTGTTATGCCAGTTCATAACGCCACACCAAGTTAAGCTCTGTGCGAATTCATGTTTATGTCAGTGAGCTTATAACTTTTTAAAGGGAACACTTTTAACTCCCAAGTTGCCTGGCAGTAAGGGTGATTTATAAATTTATTTTTTTACAAAAATCGATTCAAATTACAAGTTAACCTAACGAGTTCGAATAGGTGTTTGTCTTTCCTTTATATGTTATAATAGCTTCGCTTGTTTGCTGACGATATTAACTGTCATAAACAACAGACAAAGACGAAGACGAAGACTTGGATTCGGACAGGAACCAAAAATTGTAACTAATGAATGTCTAAAACCTATTTTAGGTTATTTTAATGGATACGGGCGTAATAATTATTAAAGATTTTCAATACAAAGAGTTTTAATTTATTTATCTTATTTTTTACCGAAAGGACCCCGCACGTTTTGTATGGGAAATGGCTACCAGTCAAACACGCTGAAATTTTGATATGTGGTAACCCCCGACATACTGATGAAATGTTCTCATGGGCAAGAAATGATTCTATTACTAGTTTCGGCGCTACCCGACATTAAAGATTTCAGTAATTGCAGATGATGGAGGTATCTAAATTCTATACCAATGGGTCGATTGAGCAGATTTTCACACCATATATGTTATTTTGCGAAAAAGCTGTATATGCACATACATAGGTGCTATTTTCAAATTTCAACCCCCAAACTTTCCATAAACACTTTAAACACACAAATAATGGATCACGTATTTCAGCATTTCTCCAAATTCAACCCCCAAAGGGGTCGACATCAAACTCACGGCAAACAAGTACTGTCTCAGTATTCTTCCCAAAAATGTCAGTAACGTTCATTTACCTCTCCCACAGCAGATACAGTCCCTTGCCTAAGTGAACAAATAACCAAATTAAGTTAATTATTCACGAATGTAAGGTAGGGTGAAACAACATTGATGAAATGCGTGTTTCATTACTTGTGTTGTAGAGTGTTTATGCAAAGTTTCAAGTGAAAAAAACTAGCGCCAAAACTAGCCATAGAATCATTTCTTGCATAGGAGAACATTTAATCAGAATGTCGGGTCTACAACATATCAAAATTTCAGTGTGATCGACTGGGAGCCATTTCCCATATAAATAAACGTGCGCGGTCCTTTATTACTTACCCAATTTCGAAGAATTTTCTTTTATTTTCGGGTTAGCTGTTGTAGGAGTTGTGTGATAATTGTCATAGTAGAAATCTGCATCACGTGTTGGGTTCTTAGGAACAAATCCACCCTCTGTTTTAGTAGGTGGAGAAAATCTGCTTACTTGATGATCGAAATTAAAACCGGGGAGATCGGTCTCAATTACACCAACTTGTTGATTTTTCTCGGCATTTATTAACATGGTGTCGAACTTTTTGATTGGAGTGTTGTACTTATTGTGCATATATCCCTCAAGATATTTATCTGAGTGTCTGTTTGCCACATCAAACTCAGGATAATCGTAATCGTCGTATGCAAACTTTTTGCTATTTTCGTACGGAACGTAATTATCTGAGTACGGCGTCGAACCATATTTTTCAGTGATCGATGGGTACCTCTCGTAGTCTAACTTGGATTCGACGTTTTTAGTAGCTGTATTAATTGGCCATGTTTCCGGATTTCCTGTTATTAATGGAAACGGTGTAGACTGGATGTTGTAAAAGTCGTAATCAGTTTGTTTGCGATCGTTTTTGACAGCATCAGTAGGTAGAAACGGAATGATTTTTAAGTTTGGTAGGCTGGGAGGTAACGTCGGATTATTATAGTCTAGACTAAAGTCTGATTCTAAAATAGAGGGGTTTGTTTTTATGATTATTGGACTTTCCGTGGTGAAAATGGGAAAGGATTCCTTTTGAATACTGGCAATCTTAGCTGTGCTAACTGGAATTGCGGAAGTATTTTCTTCATAGTTTGATTCGCTTTTAAGCAAACTGTCTTCTAGCGGTATTGAAGGATTTCCTGTAGATTTATTATCAGATATTACTAAATTTTCCTTAGGTGTGGTATAAGTCACATTAGGTAATATTGTTTCCACTATATGTTTCGTTGCATTTCCTTCGTCTTTAAAAATTGTGGACAGTCCGTTAAACAAAGCTGAGAGAAAGTTCTCCGATTGCTCACCGACACTTTGAATTTCTTCTTTGATATTTGGCATTGTACTAGAAACAATTTCATTTGTTTTTATAGTTTCGGCCTCTTTTGAATCGGGTGTTATATCATTGGTAGAGAATGCAATAGAAATTGATTGTTCAGTTGACTGTGTTGTATTAATTTCAGGATCATTTACAATGGAGACTACTTTAGTGTCTTCACTTCCTAAATTTAATGTAGATTTATTTTTCTCAATAACAGGATGTGCTGTAATAGTGACGGGATCAGAATTCATATCGTCGACTTCAGATGCTGTTTTTAGAATGCTGTCTGTAGTTGTAAGGCTCCAGTTACCATTGCCACTATCTTCCTCTGAAATGTCCACGTCAACCCCTTCAGTAGAATAATCAGACAATTCACCTATATCGTCATGCTCAGAAACATCCAGGTAAGAGTTTTCATTTTCTGATAACGTAATGTAATCAAAGTCCGGAGTTGTGTCTTCATTGTCTTTGGTTGCGACAGTTGATGTATTAGGGTCATCTTCAGTAAGTAAACCAAATAAATTTAAGTCGGTATTATCTTCTTCTGCATCAGTTTCTGTAGCCACTGGCTCAGGAGAAGTACTATTTGCCTCCGTACTATTGAACGGCGTCGAATCATTCCTAAGTATGTTAGGTTGTACATCATAGATATTTAATTTATAATCTTCTTCCGAAAGATGATTAAGGGTGGCATTCTTTGCAGGAAATTGTTCTTTATAATTGAAATCTTCCAGCACATTAACAACGCTTCCCTCATTGTTGTCGATAAATTCTAGCCCTTCGCGGATTGCATCCAGTATACCTTTTTCACTGGTTGGTGATGATTGTTGATTATTTTCGAGTGATACATCTGAAGTAACATTTTCGCTCTCTTCCGTCCCGAATAACAGTGAAAACAGGTCGAACTGACGTGGTAGGTAACCTCGGTGAGGGTCTCTAAAAATACCACAGTCATAGCTCGATGGACAACATTGGCCCTTAGGTACGACAGGAATGCAATTTCGTAGGGCCGGAGCACATTTCTTCGGTGCACACTTCCTAGAGCCTCTTATACAGAAACAAATATCACACATTTTGTCCATATCTGTTGGCATTTTTTGGCCCTCCGGATAAAATTCAGAGTTTACTATGCAGCCTACATATATTTTGTTAGATCTAATTTTTTAAATATAACTTTTCTCTTACCTCGACCTCTTTGCAATCTTTGGGCCATTCGTTGATAGTGTTTGTTACCAACTCTTCTTATGTGATTTTGCGACTTCATAATTCCGGATGATTTTGAAGAGCAATCGTATCTAACAGGACAACAAGTTGAGTCAACAAAGATGGGCTTGCAGCCGTCCATTGATAGCATACATTTCGGTTTAACACATTTTTGGATCCCACCTAAATAAAACAAATGTTTAGAACTTGTATTTTTAGTAGAGTTACTTAATTATGATAAATAGAATAATATATGCATATGTATGTATATTGGGTTGTCGGAAAATCCATTACGCATTTTGGCAACGGATGGCGTTAGTTTATTTTTTAAATTACCTAACTATAGCCATTCGTATCTATGCTATTGCTACGTCATTTGACAGCTGACATTTCTTACTTTATTCTAAACTAATTGAGGCCTTGTCCGAGGTTTTCTGAACTTCCAAATTAAAACTATTATATTTCACAATGAATAGTTTCATGCGCGGACACATTTTTTTGAGGCAATTTTGAGAGACTATTTAGCCTTCTACTATAGCTCGATGATATCAAATAATCAACATGGATTTATAAGGGGCAGATCGAAATCAACTAATCTTGTGGAGTTTTCGAATTTCTGTTTAACGAACTTGGAGAAGCGTAAACAAATCGACTGTGTTTGCACTGATTTTAGTAAAGCATTTGACAAGCTTTCTCATAGAATGCTGATTTTTAAACTTCGACGACTTGGCTTTCCCAATGACCTTCTTCATTGGATTAAGTCATACCTTACCAATCGTTCCTTTAGAGTTAAGTTTTCTCTTTGCTTTTCGGACCCTGTTTCCGTTCGGTCGGGAATGCCACAAGGCAGCCACCTGGGACCTTTGCTGTTTACTCTTTCCCTTAACGACGTGTTTCCTCTATTCGAGAACTCGCATGCTTTGGCTTACGCTGATGACTTGAAGATTTTCCGAGTGACCCAGTCACTGCAAGATGCGCTTAGCCTCCAACGCGATCTTGACACTTTTACTGAGTGGTGTTCAAAGAATCACATGAAACTAAATGTTAGTAAATGCAACTTTATTTCATTTACTAGAAAGTCTTCTATTTTGGAGTACTCCTACAAAATCCTTGACACACCTTTATCTCGGCAAGAGAATGTTGTCAACTTGGGACTGACTATTGATTCTAAATTCGATTTCGGATGACATGTTGATAAAATAATCAATCGTGCAAATTCTACCCTTGGTTTTGTTAAGCGCTGGTCTAAAGATTTTAATGATCTTAAAAACATTGTTTTGTGCGTCCGACCTATCTTGGAATATGTTTCTGTTGTTTGGTCTCCTCATTATTCTGTGTATATAGACCGTATCGAAGCAGTCCGGAAGCGTTTTCTCCGGTTCAGTCTTCGTCACCTACCCTGGCGTGACCCGCATAGTTTTCCTTGTTATGAAGACAGACTTAAACTTTTAGGTTTAACGACTCTAACCAACCGTAGAGAAATCTCAAGTGTTATGTTCATGCACGATATCATTACTGGCGTTATAGACTTTCCAAAGCTTTTAAATCTTGTTAATTTTAACTCACGCCCCGATCTACTAGAGGACAAGACTTTCTACATTCCAGGTACCATAGAACTAATTATGGCACTTTTGAACCGGTATCGGCCATGTTAAAAATTTATAATACTAGATTTTCCTCAGTAGATTTTCATTGTAGCAAACATTTAATCAAGAAATCGTTACTCAATCATCAGGAATTAATTTAAATCATTGTTTGTTTTTTTGTTAGGATCAGATGGTGTAATCAACCTGTTGATGATAAATAAATAAATAAGTTTTGTTTATTTCTCACGCAGGGATCCAAAACATTTTCGGGGTAAAAAAGTAGCCTGAATCGTGCCCGACAAAATACTCTTTCATACTACACTTCCAATGAAATTTCCATCGAAATCGGAGTCCAATGAAATTAGACAAAATGAAGGAAATAAATCGCGGAGATTTGAAAATTGGCACAGTTGTACCCTGATACCTCAGGATCATGGAATAAAAAGTCCTGGAGGGTAGGGGTACGGGAAGAGGGCGGGCGGAGCATCGATCGGAGTACTCGTTTTAGAGGTACAACACTTTGATAATTGGTGTATTCTTACTTTTGGAAAAATTGAGGGACATGCAAGTTTTAGGATCGTCCGTAAAAATTGGACTATTGGACCAAATTCAGATTTTTTTTTAATCGACGCAGAAATTCAAGCTCTTCGATTTGTCTGTCGGTAAAATCTAGGATGCACCCTTTAGGAGTTACAGGCGAAAAACTGAACCAAGTTAACTTTAAAGACCTCCCGCCCCCACCTTCCGAACCCTAAACCCCCCTGAACTTTTTATTCCATGCGTGCCAATTTCCAAAACTCCGCGACTTATATCCTTCAAACTCTGCAAAACGTTAGCGCCGTTCAACTACTTTTTAATATAATAACTTGTTAAATCAGAACCATATGTGGTACAACGTTAAGTAATACGTGGCTTTATTCCTTACTCTCTAAATGACAAACGAAATAATATAACATGTCAGTCGTTTATTTAAAGGTTGTAAACACAATTCCTCCAATTTTGATGGCATCCAACAATGACTGTTTGTTTTTAAATCATTGATAACTTAATTTTTGCTTAATAATGCTCCACAAGTTTTCGATTAGGTTCATATCCGGCTATTGTCATGGCCACTAAATGACGTGAAGTCCCTTTTCGTGAATCCAATCTTTAACCATCCTCAAAGTGTGTTTTCGTAAGTCATCAAAATATAGTCGAAAAGACGCCATGTTACGCATTTCCCTATTTAAAAATAATTTCCCGCCAAAAAACAAAATAGAAAACATCCAACCAATGAAAAGCCGTGTGGGCATGTCCATGACTGTATTCGGAATCATAAACACTACATTGTTTAAACTTTTGAGCGACCTGAAACTATAAATTAAAAAAAAATTATAAGTGCATAGTAAACAATTTTTCTAGAAAAGGTGTGGTGTTAATTTACAGGCATAGAGGAGAACACTAAATATTTGTAATTTTTACCTTAACATAAGTAAAAAAATTTCGACGCTTATGTAAATATGCAGTACAGTTGTCAATTTACAAGATAATGGAAACAACTTTTAACAATGAGGTAAATAATGCATTTATATTATATTCTCTTGATGTTTCTTTTAATTCCTTTTGGTTTTATCTGTTTGTACATATATGCTGTTTCGTTTAAATCTTTTTGTACATTTGATATTTTCAAAATATGTACATACATATATGCCTTCTGGTTTTATGTGGTTCCCGATGAGATTCGAATTTCGGATAGCCTGGCTTTTAGTGCTGACACGTTGCCACTGCACCATTAGACCGCTTCATGTCTGCTACACTTAAAGTCGCTTTTATACATATGAACTTTACACCGATATGACTGGTATCTACTGCGCTTCGGGGAAAATTACGCAGCCACACAAAAAAAAATTATCGGGCCCAGGGATCGGACTATGTTTTTCATATGTTTACGGGGTCGCTGAAACTTGACGTGATGGGGTTAAATCGACATCGGATTCTGTTTCAACGACCCCGAAAACCTATAAAAGACATATTCTGATCCCCAGATTGAAAATTTTTTTTCCCCCGTTTTTGCTGAGGTTTTTAGAGGTTATGTCAAAAACCTGACGTGATGGGGTTGAACTGACATCGGATTCAGTTTCAGCGACCTCAAAAACATATGTAACACATAGTCCGATGCCCGGGCCCGAAATATTTTTTTTTGTGTGGCTGTGTTATCAATTCTGATGAAAAATTATATTAGTATACACGGATTTTATTGCTCTTTAAGTAATAGGTGATTCCGATACAAATTAGTTTGTAAATAGATTTAGAATTCGAAAATATTCCAGCAACTAAAATTTAAAAAAAATAAGTTCGAATAATGAAAACCTCTAATTTCTCAATTTTTAAAATTCCCTTAAAACTAAATAATACATCACAAAAATTTGCTATCAGTCTCAAATGAAACCATAGTTTCTAGAGCATAAGATAGAATACAAGAAATTTAAAAATGTCACATTTGTTTTGAAGCACTTACAATTAGATAAAAACTAAAAAGATTTCTATGAAAGCGGCTCTTTATTGCTTTCGTGGACGTTTTGTCCTGAATCAGGTGCGGGTCCTTTTAATATTCGGGGTCGGTGATATCGGGGTCGAATATACTAATAAAAAATAAATGGCAGATGACTTTTATGGAAATTGTCTTGCAAGAAATAATTTTGCACAAATAAGCACACTAAATAGCACGAACAACACTGCGCCATTAAAACAAGGAAGAGTCTATTCACACGGCGAGTTGAACAGAGTGGACGAGAGTGCGCGATAGACTGGCCCAGAGTGGGTGAGATTGGCCCAGAGTGGATGAGAGTGTGTGAGAGTGGATCAGAGCGGTTGAGAGTGCTGTTAAATTACAGTCTGAAGTATTTATTTAGAAGTCTTTAACAAAAACTAGATTTATTTTTTATTTTTTCAATTTTCGATCACCCGTCGCCGCCAGAGGGCGCCAAAAAATTGGCCTTTTTCCGTAATTCCGTGATTGCGGCTCGCCAAATCATTTGAAACAGAAAACTCAAAAAACCACTTAAATTATTCATAAAAATCTATAGATGTAACTAGGATCTAACCAATCGGCCGATTAGAAAAAAATGGCAGCCATTTGAAGTCAAAAATCGAGAATTTTTCGAAAATTTTTTACATAAAGTGCTGTAACAAAAAACTACTTGGTTTTTGTCTTATATCCTAGTTAGATTTGTGCACAATTGAATTCTGAACAAAATGAACCAAGGTTTATGAAAATCGGTGGAGCGGTTCAAGAGATATCGTGGAATTACGATTGAAAAAATGAAGTCAAGAAAAATGCGTTTGATTTTAGATCGACTTACCGGCTGAAAGTGCCGTGTGCCGGTTTCCACGGAATTTTCTTTTTGGAGTTTTTGATGTAAAATTCTTTTGAGTTTTTGGCATTTTCTCGAAATTTCTAGAGCAAAACTATCGATACGTTCAAGTGGCCACGTAAAATATAACTGAATTGAATTTCTTCCGGCGGCGGCGGCGCGCCGCACAGTGGGCCAAAACGACTTGGTCGCTATCAAAAATCTGTAACTTTTGTTGTGTTAAAGATATCATAATGAAATTTAGGCTACTTAATTTTGACATTATTACCCCTTAACTGCCAACAAAAAATATTTAATTGGTTTACAGGGTGCCGCTAACTAAATCAAAGAAATTTGAAGTACTCCATAAATGAATTATTAATGTTATTTAAAAAGTTTTCACAACATTTTTAATTTATTCTTTAATTATTTTGTCATCTGCATGATCAATATTTAATAAAAAAAAAAAGAAATTACAAATTTATGCAAAACAATAAAAATTTTATATTGGTATTTTCGACGAAAAATTTTTTTTTCAATTTTCGCAAATCTTTTCCCATTTTCGTTTTCATTATTTCTAACAATATTTTTCTGTGTATTTGAAAAAAAAAAGAAAATTATTTCACACCCCCTCTCCTATAAATCCCCTCCCCCATATTCCCCACCGGAGTGCGGGTAGTCTCATATAATCAGGCATCCATTTATAAACCCAACCCCAAAATATCTTTCACCAATTCCTAACACTTTTCCCACAATAAATAAATTATTTCTTCATTTTCCGTGTCATGTCACATGTCATCTTTATTCACTCTTTTCTTCGAATTTCTTTTCCCACATTCGTTTTTCTAATTTAAATGGCTTTTTGTTTATGCTATTGTACGTATCATTTTATAACCTCTCCCCACTGCATCATACATATGTATATCTTACAAAAATTCGAATAGTCTCACAACTTTCTAATGCATCATTCTTTCATTTATTCCTAAAATCCTTTTTTATAATGGCTTATAACTTTTTTCCTGATATGCAATCGTGCGTACTTCGTTAGATAATTTAATAATAAAGGTCTAGTTAAAATTTGAAGTCAATCGGATGAAAACTGTTCGAGTTCTACTGCCGGCCGATTTTTAAAAGTGGTTCCGAGAAAAACGCGTTAAAAAATAATATTGAAAGAGTAGCTTCGGACAAATTGGTTTAGAGACATTACAAGTACACCTTTCTACAAAGTTTCTTTTGATTCGAGGGATGTTTCGGCAAACCCAAAATTAAGCTGGTAATAACCTCTTAAGTAGCTAAGATTTCCGTTACTTTCACCTACCTGCAACTGATGTTTTTAAACACACACACAATTACAATTCTCCCTTATGTCAGGCAATTAGGTATAATAAAACAAATTAGGTGTCATAAAAATCAAAGTCAATAATCATCGTACGTATTTACCTGGATTTTATAAAGAACTAAGCACATACTGAATAGGGCGCATATGCAGAGTAAGTCAAAGTCAGTTAAAAATGTCATAAATCGTAATAATATAACTTCTTTAAATACAAATGATGTCGTTAATCCTAAACGTGCATTAGGAAAACTGTAATTTATTTCCCAAACAAACATTATGCAGCCTTAAAAGTCATAAAATGCCTGCATAAATGGGAACATTGTGTGGAAATATGCACGTGAAAGCAAGGTAGACTTTACTTCAAATGCAATTTTCTCCCAAGTTCGCAGGTAGACGCAGCCAATTTTTGTTTTAAATGATAAAGGAGGGTTTATAGTTTCGTCGGTATTAAGGAGAGCGTGGCCATATGTTGCCATTTTTTTTAAAGTCAAAAAGAAATAAAAATTTCAACGAAAAATCGCCCTTTTCAACTAAAAAGCTATTGTTAAAAAAACTGTTTGACTTTTATCATAAGTTATTAGCCTAATAAGACCTCCTCCTATGTAGTAAGTGATTTCATTAACAACAATTCAACCTCCCCATACAAACATTTTCACAATATAACTTTGAAATCATAGAAAACTCGAACATTTTATAAGGAAAATGAGCTGTTCAGATTTTTCTCTGACTTTAGCCATTCCAAACACATAGAGAGGGGGTGAATATTAAAAAAAAATTTTGCCATAAGGTGATACATTTAGTTTGCTATCGAATGGCATTAAAATTTTTAAAATCTATGACATGACGAAAATCGATTTTTGGTCACCTAAAATTCGTTTTGGCCCACTGTGCGCCGCAGGCCGGCAGCGTCCCAAACAGTGAGCTGCGCCACCGTTTTTTCTCTCAAAATATATAGCACTATAACTCGAAAACCATATTTTCTTTTTTCGTAAAATTTTAGGACATGATTCTAGACATATTAAGGAACATTTTTCCGTAAAAAAAATCGATTTTTTTTACCCCAGTTAGGAGAAGGTCACCTTAAAACAATCGATAATTGTCTCCCTGCAATAACGCCCTAGCGAAGCTACATATCCAATCGATGGTAATGTGATTCTTTTGAGCTATCAGTCTTTATATGCCAGTGCTTTAATAATTTTGTGTAAAATGTAATATTTTGCACTACTTGTTATAAATATGCATGTAATATCGACAACCCAACAAAATATGTAATATCAGAACCCTGTCTTAAAAGAAAGGCCATAAATATTCTCTCCACGATGATTCCATAAAACCAGGTGTTTTGAAGTTATTATAAATTTAAAATTACTCTTTTTTTCTTACCTATGCAGTAACAGTACGAACATAAACTTGAAGAGGACATTGCTGACCCGGATTTGTAAACTGTTCCATTGTGAATGCAAACTACAATAATTTCAGTTATTAAAATTCTTAACTAGGAAAGAGGACTTCAAGACTTACTTTCACCAGATCCATCGATGTCGCTGTCATCGGATCGTCTGAAGAGCACGTTCTCGCTGACCATGCGGTCAAGTGTTTCCCTTTCGAAGTGATCTAGATATGCGATAATTCTCCTATTAGGTCCATACAGCGTATGAAACTTGCTGCAAGATAGATACGAGCAACAGGAATTTTTCTTTTGAACTAAAACACATCCTCTGGGGGGAGGAACAGGCATTTCCGGGCATATTCGTAAGCTGCATATCAAGGTCCTCTCATTGCATTGGCAACTAAGGCACGGTTCCGTAGTAGGCACCAGAGATCCGTCAGCGAATAAAGTACCGTTATGAAAGCATCCTGAAAAAAAAATAAAAAAATGTCTTGAGCGTGACCACAAAATTTATCACCTACAAATTTTGGTGATCTTATGAATGAAATTCTTGTGAAAAACATGTTTTATCTTATCTCTGCGGCCGCCAACAACAAAACGTGCAAGCAACAGCCGCCCGAAGCATTTACATATAAAACAGGTTTCGGTTGCATGAGGTGATTACAATTGCTTTATGCTTATGGCTTTCGATGAGTGCTTAGAGCAGGGAGGAATCATAAAAAGCTGTAACTTGCTGCCAAAGCATTTATGCATGTTTTTTGATCATCAGCATAGCATCGTCGTCTGCCTCATGTTTTATTTCCTTCATAGATACAAGCATTTGTAATTACATTGCTATGCAGTCGATATAGTTAATATAGCCACCCAACAAGAATCATCAGCTTTTTCGAACACTCCTGGGGAGCTGTGTAGATTTCAGCAGTAAGAAAGGTAGCGGTATATCGCGAAATGCATCTTTTTATAGGTGCCTGTCTAAACTGTGTATGCAAAAATTGAGAAAAACGAGGTTTTTATTTAAAAAAAACATATTCGCATATCTCTGCAACATGGTGTTATTTTTTAAAGGGCTGTGTAAAGATATTTAAATATGCATTCCATAAGTACCGGTTTTAGCACCATTGGACGCCTTGTGAAATTATAGTGATTTTAGATTCATAGTTTATAGAAACTCATTTTTAAGGAATTACTCTCGGCCAAACCAAGCAATCAACTTCGTCCGATTCTACTTGTTTGTTAGTGTTTTCAAACTTGCATTCATGTAAGTGCGGCTAGAAGTATGATTAGCATACCACGTAGAGTCAAATACTATTTTGATGAAATTATTTACTCAGAGATTCCCTCCTTGGAGTTGTTGAAAATATTCTATGGGATTGCACATCTACATATACATATGTATATGTAGTTACTATGTGTACATTAGAATACGCTTAATTACAGCTTGATTTTGTTAGCGCTTAGGTTGCGATGGTGGCGATTATGAGAGTTATGCATTCAAACAGTATCCGTCTAAATATTTGATTATTGTAGCGGGATCTACTTGACTTATAACTAAGATCGTGTGCCAATGCATAAATAAATTGAATTTAGTGCATTTATGGTTTCCAGTTCTCGATTTAGTCTAGTGTAGCATTAACATATTAGTCCAGTCAAATTAAACAAAATGAAGGAAATAAATCGCAGAGTTTTGAAAAAGGCACAGTTGTACATTGATACCTCAAGATCATGAGATAAAAAGTTCTGTGGGTAGGTGGTACGGGAAGTGGCCAGGTGGTGGGGGGGGGGGGGGGGGGGGGGGTTAAGGTTCAGTTTTTCGCCTATAACTCTTAAAGTGTGCATCCTAGCGAAAATCTTACCGAGAAACAAATTGAAGAACTTGAATATCTGCGTCGACTAAAAAATATCCGAAAATGGTCCAATAGTTCCATTTTTATGGACAATCCAAAACCATCCTTGTACCTTCAATTCTTCCAAAAGTGAGAATACACCTCTGTTCAAAGTGTTGTACCTTTCAAACGAGTAACCCGACCGATACTCCCTTCCCTAAAAGTTGTAGAGCTTGAATTGAAGAGTTTAAAAATCATCAAAATTTTGAATTTGGTCAATTTTTGAGTTTTTAAACACTATTTTTCCAAAATTGGTGTTTTTTTGACATTTCCTCTAGGATGTTTGCATTTTTTGCGTGCCTTTCACCCTCAATTTGCCACTGTAAAAAACGGTCGTCATAATGCCCTTTTGAGCGCACTATAAGACGCATAATAACAAAGTTTGAAAGTGAATTCACTGTTCACGATACAAAGGTGCCTGTAAGACAAAGAAATGCCCGAATATACAAAGAGGCTCATTTCTGCCTCAATAAAGTCGTCAACAAGCAAATTGGAGTGAGTCAAATCCACGAGTGGTTCATGAATCAGCATTGCATCTACAAAAATTGACCGTTTGATGTGGATTATGGTGTGGCGGAATCATCGGACATTATTTCTTTTGAAATGAGGCAGGAGATACCGTTACCATTAATAGCAACCGCTATAACACAATGTTGACCGATTTTTTTCCCCGGAATTTGATGAAATTGAAGCGGACGACCTTTATTTCCAACAAGACGGTGCACCGCCTCACACTAGCCGACTTCACATAGACTTAACTTAAGTCGTTAATTTCCAGAAATGGTCCCATCGCTTGGCCACCTAGATCGTGTGATCTAACTAATCTAATTGGATTATTTCCTTTGGGGCCACATTAAGTCGAAGGTTTACAGCAACCATCCTACAACTCTTGAGGCATTGGAAGCCAATATTCGTCAAGCCATAGCTGAGATAACGGCCGAAATGTTGCACAGAGTCATCGAAAATTGGCGTGAGCGGATGAACGTGTGCAAGAGGAGCCGCGGTGGCCACTTGGCCGATATTTCATTCAAATCATAAATCGCACAAAATTATTTTTCAAATAAAGCAATCAGAACCATTTTTGCTCGAAAAGCGTGTGTTTTATTCAAATTTAAAGTTCGGAATTTCTTATTGGGAAACCCTATATAGATATGTAGTTGTAGTGTGTACTGATGAAATTATGGGATAACTAGGATGGTGTTAATTCTGTATTACTTCCCTAAAAGTGGTAAGGGCGGTAGTTTTACATCATAGGAGACGAACAAGGGTTTTTAGGGCAAGGATAGGAAGGGTGAGGAGGGGAGGTGGGTGGCCGGAGGAAGTAGGCAGGCGCTCCCTAAAGAACAGGTGCTCCATGTTCCATTGTGTTGGGAGAGACCTAATTTTGTCCTTTTCTATAGCAATTAGTAGCCCCACAATGCAGTAGTGAGACGGTGGGAAATAGAGGAAAAATAATTTAGTTTAGTTTAGAAAAATAGCCCGAAAAATGAGAAAAACGCTAGTGGGCACAAATTTCTAAAAAGTAAATATTTATTAGTGAAAGAAAAGTTTAAAAGCAAATTTTCCGCATGGCCTGGTTTTGAACGATGGAACCATGGCTCCCCGTACTATCACATCGTTGCATATTATGCTTGAGCCACCACCGCTGGAATTCGTTCAAAGATTGTGGCTCACAAATGGCATTGGAAAAAGTGGTTTATGCAAAGCTTCAAGTAAATTGGTTCTAAAAAATATTTTTCCCAATTTAAATAACCCCGAGTTGAATTTTCAGAAATTGTGAAATACGTATGCTATTGTTGTAGATTGTTTACGCAAAGTTTCAAATAAATCGGATCAAAGAAAATTGTTTTCCTCATTCAAAGTGTTCTACCCCCAAGGGGGGTTGATTTTAGAGAAATTCTGGAATACATGTTCCAATATTTATATTGTTGAGTGTTTTTGCAAAGTTTTAAGTAAATAGGATAAAGGAAAATGTGTTCCTCCCCCCATACACATATTTATAGCCTACTTACCCCTTTGGGAGTTGAATTTAGAGAAATGCTGAAATACGTGTTAAAATAATTGTGTTGCAGAGTGTTCGATGCAAAGCTAAAGTAAATCGGTTAAAAATAAAAATTGTTTTCTCTAGAGAAAGATTTATACCTCCTTTTATCCCCTTGGTCATATTGACCAACAAATTTCGTGTTGCTCTTTTTTAGTTCGAAAATCTTAAAATGTCGTTTTCACGATACTCAGTTTGGTGATTACCACGTGTCGTTCAAATATCACATGTGATAGATGAAAGTATTTTATGACCGAATATTGCCAGTCCAACAAAAAAAGATGAAGCCCTGTACGGGATCGTAATATTTTCAATACTATACACAAGACACAGGAGTATTCACGATGTTCATAAAAAGTACTTTAGCTGAGAAACAGAATTGTTGCGTTTCGGTAATGTAATTAACAAATTTGTTGTGCGCAAAAATGTTCAAAGGTGAAGGTAAGAAATTAAAAAAGTGTCTTTTGAAGAATAATAAATTTGTTGACAAAGCTACTCGTGAAATGCTTATTATAAAAGAAAAATTTTAGCTTTGGTACATTCAAACCTACAGTAACGTTAAAATTTCAAAATTATGTTTTTTTTATTATTTTTATTAGTTTGCAGCCGCAATATTGTCGGTCACTCTATACTTGATTTCAATATTATAAAACCAAAAATCAAACTTATGGTAATCACGAAACCGGCGGTAGACTCATTGATCGCAGCATTATTTTTGTACGTTAAACTTTGTATATAACATCCTCAAAATTGTCATGTTTCTAAGCTCCGCAATGGAAACCGCAGAGTTACGAGAATTTTCGCAGATAAAAATTGTGGTGGTGTAGTAAAAAAGAAGCCACTCACGAAGTATGGTAAACAATTTAATCACAGCACTTTTCCAGGTTTGTGGAAATTTAAAATGCGTTATACATAAGTTATAGATAAATACTAAGCTATCAAAACATATGGGTAGAAGCAATCTGAAGAATTTAGGAGTGATGTTGTCAGAACCGGTGGCATCAGATTTAATTGATCGACAGCCTCAACGAACTCATTATGATAAACACATGTAATAGAAAAGCAGTGGTCCCAAATGCTGTTAGGCTTGGCCACATTATATGTTAAGTCACGTTGACTGGATAGTTTGGCAAAGCGGTGCTGAAATGATCATTGAGCTCATTCGCATCTAGCTCAAAAGCTGGCTGAGTTTTACCACACACACCATACTGCTTGAGATAAGACCAAAGCTAATGTTCTTCGAACACTCTCTAAACTTAAAAGGTAAAAGCTATACAAGAAAGCTTGGTATGTGAGATGAATGTTAAAGCCCTTGCTTTAGTTTGTATAACACTCAGCTTGGGATGCCAAAGAATTGTCTTCACTGCTTTGTATGGCACTGGCCAGTCTATAGGTTACTTCGTTTACGGTACAGGGTAGTGGGGTGAACAGACTACTAGCATAGACAAATAATAGATAGATATCCAATCTCATAGCAAAATTTGTTCCTATGAAAACAAATCTGAGCGGAAAGCTCATCTAGTTCAACTTCCTTTAAGTTGTGTGCGTGAGATAAATATTTAGAATATTTCTCAATTCAGAACACTGCCTCTTTTTCAATTTTCATATTGAGCCCGCTCACCAGCCCAATTGCGAACTTCTGCAAAAAAAGATTGTTCTAGGAATTATTAGCCTGATAGAATGAATAAATACATTTCTCACGGGCCTCTTATTTTTTTGTCAAAAGGTCGGAAAGATGAAGTAGGAGGCACGAAATTCGTAGAAAAGATGTTGTTTTACTAGGAATCTATAACGGCTACGGGAAAGTGTGCAAATCGGCATGGTTTAGGACGACTCCAAACAGACGACCCAATATACTGTAAGCGAATTGCAGTGGCTAACGGACGGCTGAGACTCGAGAGAAGAGGAAGAGATATGTCGCTGCCACGCCACCGCAGAATCCAGGACAGGAGTATGCATTTCTCGCTTGCACTTGCAGGAGGCACCAAAAAAATATTTCTCGCTTGCACTCGGAGCTTCTCGCTTGCACTCGGAGCACTCGTCTATGGCCTGTGCCTGTGTGCCGCACAAGTAATTTTTCACGACAGGTGTATGCATTTCTCACTTGCACTTGCAGGAGGCAATGAGGAGATAAAGAAATATTTTTCGCTTGCACTCGGAGCACTCGGGAGCCGATTTTGCCCGAACGTGAGCTAAACGAACAATTTTCTCTCTCTCCCGAAATGATATGTCGAGCCATGTTAGGGAAGTGTTAGTAAGATCAGGCGACATCAGGCTACCAAATTGAAAGCTCAATGGATTGAGCTTTAGGACCAGATTGGACATCTATATGTTATTTGTCTATGCTACTAGTTATGTCCGGATGGTGAAAGCTCTCTAGGAAGCCGCTACGAAGTTTAAACGACTCAAATCTCAACCAAAAGGTCAGTAAATGGGCATTATTGGTCAAGTGATTAATTTCGTTAATTGGTCGCCGATAGAACTTTTTGAAGTGAAAACTTCTTTAGGCGCGTTTAGCACTTTTTGTGGGCACTGAATTAAACTGAGCCGTCACGCTCGGCTGATTAACGCTCATTCGGGTGAAGTCGGCTCGAGTCGACTAAAGGTAGAAACCCAATGTACGCTTTCGGCGCTTTGAAAGCGCCAGCCGCTTTGTCGGCTTTTGTCGCTTTATGTCATATTGAACGCTTTATCTGCGGCAAGACCCAGTGTAAGCTTTGCTTGCTTTACCCAATGTACGCTTTCGGCGCTTTGAAAGCGCCAGCCGCTTTGTAGGCCATAAACCTATAGTTTCATTTTTTTTAGAGTATGATGATGTAGATGAAGGCCACTCAGGACAAAAATCACTAGAGTAATTTATACACAATTATAATTAAGGACATTAGAAATGTTATTACTTTGTCAATATACAACGCAAAAAAAATTGTATTTGGTATTATTAATTTCACCTTTTGAAGTTTTCACTTCTGTCGTGTGGTCTTAAGCACACGCAATTTTTTTTATTTTTATTTAATTTTGAATTTTTTGGTTGTGAAAAAACAATTTTATTTTATTATACGCATGCGTAGAAACTTTCCATCTAGAAGGTCCCTAAACGGTCATAATTGGTCAGGTAGTCCCGTTAATTTGATATAGCAATAATTTTTTTTATGTCATTTTTAATTTTTTGAAAAGACAAATTTGAAAAATTAAATATTAAATAAAAAGCGTTCGCTGACCAATTACCGGGACTGCCTTACCAATTATGACGACATAGTCATAATTAAGAGGGTACTTGTTTTATTTTAATCTGCTTTAGATGAGGTGCAGTTCTCACGGTGACCTATTTTTATCGGTGTGTAATTATCGAGACTACCTGTGCCAATTATGACCATTTAGTGACCTTTTAGATCGCAAGTTTCTATGCATGAGCACAATAAAACAGTTTGTTTTCCATAACCAAAAAATTGAAAATTAAATAAAAAAAGTTTTATCTCTGCCCTGCCTACCTAACCAATTAATGACCCTTCAAATGGCACTTGTTTCGTCTTATTCCGTTTTAGATGAGGTGCTAATTTCTCTGGATGACCTTGACGAAATTGAAACATGAATAACATTAACGGGATTACCTGACCATTTAAATTAAACTCATCAAAGTCCATTCTAGATTATTTACTACCTTGGTACAGCCGTCATGCAACCGTCAAATTAAAATTAAAATTTCACATTGATCTATTGCTGATATATTAGATATGAAAAAAAAATAAATTCCGTTTTTTTGGTAAACACAAATCTTTATTTGTAAAATATATCTTTTTTGAACATCATTGAAAGTCGTTTTTCTTCAATAGCTCGCTTTAAAAGCATTAGTTGCCGCTTGTAGACATCACCAGAAATGGTGTCAGACGGTTTCAACAACTCATGATATATAATACCATATGCAGAGCATTACCTTGCCACTATAAATATCCCGCTTTGGCTGCGGTAGACCAGGTTTACCAAGCTTAACCCAAGGTTTTATACGTTTAGAATTGAATCATAATGAACCCACTTTTCATCCCCAGTAAAAATCCTATGTAAGAAAACCCTTTCTTCATTGCCTTTGCAGCAGTTTAACAAATGTTTTTCGGTTTTCTTCTTGCCTTTCGGTTAGCTCATGAGCTAGCCAATTTTCTTGTGTCTGGCTCGCAAACGCTTTTCCACAGTTGATCGGTCAACATTTATTACTGCTGCCAATTTTGCTTGAGTTTGACATGGATCTTCCAGTTGTTCATCATTAAACTTTTTCGGTCTTCAGCGTCGTCAACATAAAAATACCATCTTTAAACCGTCTAAACTATCTTCTGCACATACTATCCGAAAAACCATGTTCATCGTATGCTTCTACTCCCAACCTCGACTTTCAGCAGTGGACTTCTTTAAATTAAATATATAGGAGTATAAAAATACTTCCCGCAAATGTCGATTAATTGGTACAAATTTCTCCATGTTCATTCACAAAAAAAAACTCCCTTGTAAACACTTTAACTGATCGACATACAATGCATGCTGACACTGACATTAAGCCTGGAAAATACGTGTCAAACCGGATCAGATGTGATACACACAACATTAACATACAGATACAACGCATCTTATTCCTTAATACCTAAATTTCGTAACTATTGTGGATAACATCAAATTATCTATGTAGATATATATATAAAAATGAATTGCTGTGCGGTACGTCTCGCTATAATTTTGTTTTGTTTTGTTCGCTATAATAACATACAGGGGAGGTTTAAGAAAAAGAAAATTCGGGAAACCCCAAAGGAAAAGCCTCAAAATCGAAAAAATCGAAATTTCCGTTTTGTATAGGAAGCGAATAACTTAAAGGAATCTTTATGAAAAAGCAATTGGAGGTTTTCGGGGTCGCAGATCTCGAGCTTGCATTCAAAATTTTAAAATTCAAAATGTCGGATCCAATATGGCGACCGAAAAGTTAAACTTCAAGGGATTTCCCTGAAAATCCGCACTAGGGAATTTTCGGAATCACTGATTTAATAATACTGTTGAAAAATATCTAAAACATGTGCAAAACGCAAATAGGAAAACGCTGGGTCACATAGGAGAAGCGGTGGTGCAGCAGCGAGGCGTTGTAAAATTAAGGAATACAAATTTAATAGTATCCCGGGAAACGCCGGGTTCGGGCAAGCTAGTTATATATACAAACACGTTAAAAAAGTTTGTCCAACAACGTCGGCGTTCGTTCGTTTTAGTGAACACAGCTTTAACTGACGCTTTACGCGCTAGTGCGGAGTTATTGTAGGATAATGTATAGGTTAAAGCGGATGTCATTAATGTTTCCCGCTCAATTAATTACGATTAAGTGATAAGTAGCTTTCAATTCATAATTTAAAGAACGTACATCAATAGTCCATCATTACGGGTTTGAAAACAATAACTTCTGAAGTACAATTGTTTAAAACATAACTTTAACTATTTTGCCCTAATCTTGACAGACTGCACCAAAGATGGCAAACATCATTCTGTGAACAGTCAATTCGGGAATGTTGTCGGACATAATGACACGTTCCCGAAAAGATTATGATTACGTCATTTGTGATGAACTTCTTTTTAGAGCTTTATTGTAGGTGATATTTTACATGTTTTTATGTTCCCGTAGCTAAAAGGTACAAAGAACTCTTATCGTAAGACTTCTGTGTCTGTCTTTCTGTTTATTTGAAAGTAACCCCCATTTTTCTTAATAACTACTACTGCTATCATCTTGAAATTTGGCACAGTTGTAGAAGTCATCTTGGTAAAAGAATTGTAAAAGTTTTTTTATTTTATTGTATGTATGTACATCGTGTGGGGTATTATTTGAAAAATAGTTTTTGTTATTTTAATTTTAAGCTGTACATATATTAGTTTTGACATGCCTAAAAGAAAAGGAAAAATTAACAAAAAGTAAAAAAATTATTTGTAATATTGTACAGAACCCTATGAGCAAAGATCCGACTCGCACTTGACTTGTTTTAATTCATATTACTAACTATATTCGCTATGTATAAAGAAAAAAACATAGTATTATATTTTTTAGATATATAAAGGGTGGTCCATTTAAAAATTGGAATTTCTTTTTGTTATTAAAAAAAACAGCTCAATATTTTTCAATGGTTGAACATTTATTTGAAAGGTTGTTTTATGTCATTTATTTATGAAAAACAGTTTCGGTCAAATGACCACCACGTCTGACTTAGCAGTAGCCCATTCGGTCCACCCAATTTTTGAGTACATTTTCGATTGTTTCGGGCCTTATGTCAGCAATAGTAGCTTGAATCTCATACTTGAGGTCTTGAATTGTTTCTGGTTTGTGGGCGTAACATTTGTCTTTCACCGCTCCCCAACGATAATAGTCCAACGGCGTCAAATCGCAGCTTCTTGCCGGCCAAATCACATCACCATTTCTGCTGATTATGCGATTTCCGAAGATAGGGCGCAAAGGATCGATTGTGGCGTTCGCTGTATGGTTCGGATGGTCAACCGGCTCTAGCTGCTGTACCAATTGAACTTTATATGGCTTCATGGCAAGGTCTTTACGCAAAATTCGCATCAAAGAAGTGCGTGCAATGCCCAATTGTTGAGAACGATGACGAGTTGATGTTGATGATCAACACACTTTGAGCAACAGCAGCAACCGGACGAGTACGTACACAGGTTGGTTTATCCACCAACATTCCAATTTCAGGAGCTCGCTTCACGAATTGATCCACAAATTGGGTTTTTGGAGTTTTTTTTCCGTCAAATTTTTTTTTTCAAATTTCTCACAGTTTGAGTAGAAGACTCACGACTTTGGAAATAAGTTTTTAATATTTCCCAACCTTTTTGAAGCAAATACCGTCCCATTTCGTAAATATGAAACCATAAACTAAATTTCTGTCAAGTCAAGAATGACATATAATCAACTAAACTTTAAATTAGCGGTAGATCAAATTCCAAACACTAGATGGACCACCCTTTACAATTGAACTTTTAAAAACGTTTCCGAAATGACCTTTTTTAACACACGTATCAGCACACGCGAAAAAAATTATTCTATGCGTGCCCCATTTAAATATAGTGTAAGCAGAAGTTTAGTGATGATTTAAGCTAACATTCATACCGATAGCCTCTAAACATGTTCATCATAAAACCAAATTTGGAATTTTCCATTTGGTGATCTTGAGCCATGTAGTAGGCTTAAGATGGAATTCGTGCTACAATTTGGGACCACGAAAAAGCATGCACATATGCTATTCCGTAGGTAGGTATATTAATATGGAATAAATTGTGCGAGTATATAAATTAAATTATGTGGCATAGGAAAATTGCACCAAATAATTCTCCCCATAATTTCTCAGTCCCTGACGCAACGTGACAAAATATTTCATTTTATTTACCCCCAACACATGTTGCTTAATTGTGAACTTATACTTAGAACACCTGAGACGTGGTGTCAGTCACACTTTATATTAATGTGTCACCAAAAGTCTGTCAAATTAATTTTGTGAAATAAAATTATATTTTGTCGCATTCGAGAGACATAGTTAAAAGGGATTTTTTTTTCAGACATCCACTTTGATAAATCTTTAATTTATACTCGTACATATGTATGTACATATTAAATAAAAATAAAAAAAAACTTTTTTTAAAAAAAGCTTTTATTTAAATGCTCTTAAAAGAAGAAAGTAAAATGTTCCTTTAAAATTTTAACTATCAACTTATAACCTCATCATACACAATTTATATGATCATAAAAGCTTGTCGCGAGGTTTGCGTAAGTACCTATAAGTATTTAAATAAACTGAAATTAAAAAAAAATTAAACTTAGCAGATTAAGTTACTCAATTAAATAGGTACTAGTTTATTTACACAAGTAAATCGCGGGACAAGCTTTTATGATCATATAAATTGTGTATAATGAGGTTATAAGTTGATAGTTCAAATTTTAAAGGAACATTTTATTTTCTTCTTTTAAGAGCATATAAATAAAAGCTTTTTTTAAAAAAAGTTTTTTTGCTTTTAATTAATTTTCTACTTTTTAGTTATTTAACCTGCCTTTTTATTCTCAGCGAACCCTTTCATTTAATACCCATACTATAAGAAAGCATAAAAAACTCTAAAAGTCCGCCATATTGGATTAAGAGTGATGTCAGAATATTTTTCTAATTATTCTCGGCAAGCCCTTTCATTTGATACCCATATTGCAGAAGTGCATAAAAAATAACTATTCCGCCATCTTGGATGTTCCGCCACAGTGGATTTAGAATGACGTCACATAATTTTTCGAGTTACTCTCAACAAGCCCTTTCATTTGATACCCATATTGTAGAAGTGCATAAAAAAACCTATTCCGCCATCTTGGATGGTCCGCCATATTGGATTTAGAATGACGTCACACAGCTTATCGTGTATTGTCATCCAAACTAAACGTGTATACAAAATTTCAGCTCAATCGGTTGAAGATATCTGCTTCAAAACTGAGTAGCAAGATTCCACTCGAACATATGTATATCCATACATTGCAAGTTAAATAAAAGCTTTTAATAAGTAAATCGGTTGCACACGAAAATCGTCTGTGAATAGTTTACTTCATAAAAGATTGAAGCGACCCTACGGAAATTCTGTTATTTCTTAGATCTTAGGCTTTATAGTCACTTTTTGTACATTAACAACGTTTTTACCACTTTTTTGCGCCGCCGCCGTTTGTGTTTACATTTCTTCACAAAAAATGTGCGAATGCTCTCTGCCGGTAATGAATTCATTCGATGACCTTTTACCGGTTCAAAATGAAATTCGCAGCTCTGCCGGCGGCCAAAACAATAATGTAACTGTTGATACGCTAAAGCTCGATAGAAACTGGGTCGCGGCTTTTTTCATTAATTTTACTCACCTCTTAATAGCACGCTGCCACTGCGTATAATAAACGTTCGAAAAATCAAGATTAGAATACACGAACGGTAGGAACATAAACGAAGAATGTTCTAATTGTAAGTGAAAACCAAAAGATTTGAATCAAAATAGTTCTTCGCTTGAGTTCATGTTATTTATGGGTGAGAGAATGGCTCCAAAACCATCAGATAACTATGGAAGAAAGGGTTGTTTTAGTCACTAAACTGCATCACAAAAAAAGGTTATTCTTTCGAATCACGGGGACCGGTTTTAACTGCTATCATCTTACGTTGTCTCTGTTTATTTTATGTGTTTTTTAAGTAGGTTCAAAACAGAATACAAGTTTTGAGTCATGCCATATATCATACTTTATATGCAAAATTTGTGTTTTCGCATCGTCGTGGTAATCACCGTTTGATTTTCATGCAGTTTTATGGCTTTGTCAAATTTATGTATAACAATTTGTGGCTATTTTATTTATATACTAGTATTTCAATTGGGTACAGTTATAAAAATTTAAAATTTTCCGGTACCATTTGCGGAAAATGAATGAACAAATTCGACTCGTAAAAAATGCGTTAAATTATTCAATAATTCGTACCTTCTCCTTACTTGGATTTTAAAGTAGTAGGCAGTATTTTTCATAAGTACTATAGAAAACTTCTATAGAAGTCCCGCGACGGTGCTCCGAGTCTATGTGGGTGTCTACAAATGAGACAGTGACCTTTAACGACGGCCACAGCCGAGCTAATTGCACCTCCGTTAAGGGACTTCTTAGATCTAGCTATGTCAAGAGTTAACCATATGGGGTTGGGGTTGTGGAATAAGTTTAAGCTTAATGGCCGCTAGTTTAATGCCCAACTTAGTCGCCTTAGATAGTTTCTGTTCTGATTCCGTCAAGGTAGTGCAGAGGGCGAGTCGAGTTATTTCGTCAGCCATACAATTACCCAGCGTATCAGTGTGTCGCGGAACCCACATGAGTTCCTGGTTGAAGCGTCCTGCCACGTCGTTTAGGGACGTGCGGCAATCATGAAAAAGCTCCAAAGTGGTATGAATACCAGTTAACGATGTTATTGTGGCTTGGCCACATTGAAGCTTACCTCACGGCCGTTACCTCTGCCTGAACAATCGAACAGTGGTTCGGTGGGTGGAAGGACAGGCTCAGGTCTAAATGACTGAAAAAGACTACACCTCCCACTTTGCCATTCATCTTGGAGCCGTTGGTATAAATAAACACCGGCTTTGTCCGCTGGATGGAACCTTCCTACCATTCCAGTGTAGAGTGGATGGAGAATGTGAATTTGTTTCCAAAGTGAGGCTAGGGAATGGTGTTATCAATTTGCATTGGCGTACCCAGTATCCTTGAGTACCCATGTTTAGTTCAAAATAAGTCCACTGGCAGAAGGTGAAGAATAGTATAATGCTAGTAGGTGTTGTCCACAAGGCACCAGTTATCAGCAGACTTGCTATTGGACCTTCTCCAGAATTTTTAAGTGGTTGACCTTATCCACAGCCGTCCACCAGACTAATACTCCGTAAAAAAAGAATGGGTTTTCCAACCGCGGCACCACCTTCGGTTCCATTCCCCATTTCTTACCAATGACTTTTTTACATAAGTAAAGGGCCGTAACGGCCATTTGGGATCTCTCGATCAGGTAGGGCTTTCAGTAAGTTTTCTGTCGATATTGATGCCCATGTACTTTACTTGGACGGAAAGTTTTAGGCGCACTTGAAAGCATTGAAAGATTGGATGCTGAATGGTGGAATTTTGTATTTCCTGGTGAAGAGTATCAGCTCGGTCTTGTCAGGGCTAACTGACAGTCCCCGGGTTTATGATCCTGCTGCCCAAAATGCTAGGGGGTGAAAAAGTTTTATTTTTGTCTAGTTCGAGATCTGCGAAAAACACCATCCGCTGATCTTTTGCGTATATAAAGATAATATTTCGATATTATCAGAGTTAGTAAGTATTGAGTCATATAAATAAATTCTAATATCACCCCAGTTAGGAGAATAGGGCTTCCACAAAAACCTCTTCACTTAGAGACTCTGCTTCAGTTTCTTTAATAGTTTAAATTCGGTATGCTGGGTGATTAGCCCGCAGTAACTATCCTGATTGATGAGGCTTCCATCTGTCGCTTATTGGGAAAAGCGCACTTTGGGAGTGGAAGTCGACATTTGGATGGGAAGTCTAACACGCTTACCACTAGACTACTCGCGTCCCTGGTATTGAATCATAGATAAAATGAAAACAGCCGCTTTTTTCGTCGGTCTCATAATTGCAGAAAAAATGTCTTTGTGTTTTGTGTTAACTTATAAAACTATTGTTACTAACAAAGCCGTCAGATATCATAACATACTAAATTAAAATCCCAAAATCGAATATTTTAACCCTCATGACTAGGTACCCTTAACGCACGAGTCCTACTCACGCTTGATTTTTTGTTTTTATATGAAGCTGGTTCCATCGTTACAGTGGATTGATTGCATTCGCAAATAATGCGAACTGATTCCGCGGCCATCTACAAAACGCTCCCCAAGGAGCCCACATGCTATTACATATATTGTATTCCATAATTAATAAAGGAGTTTGTGCTTTGCATTAAAATTCAAATGTTACCATATTCCAAAAGTAACCTTAATTTTTAAATAATTAAAAAGGTCAGTTCTTGTCTGATAAATGCTATATAGGTTTTACGGTCGAAAATTCTGATAATTTTATGAAATATTTTTAAATATGAAGATCTATCCGGCATAAACATACGCGTTCAATATATCACAACAAAGAGCCCAGCTTCGATTTTAATAGAAAATAAAATTGCCGGCCAAATGTATACACATAACGTGTAACCATAACCCATATGGTGGGCAATTTAATAAATATAAAAAAGACGTGTACTATTTACATGAATGTCGGAGAAAATGTGAGAAAATCATGAATTTTAGGAAATTTCAGAACTGTTTTTTGGCGTGAGTTGTTTCTTTTTATATCAATTAAGTTTTTGAGAAAAATAGTTCGGGAAAATTCTACTTTGTAAAGTTTTGTACGAAAAGATATATAACTGAATTACAATACAGAGGTACGAGTATGTCTGAGCAGAAATTGAGAACTTTTTCGATTACTCGTAGCGGAAATTCTCATACGAATTGCATCGGAAGCAACTTTACAGCACATTTTACTCAAAAATTATTGGTTCTACGAAAACAATTTTAGGAACCTTTTATGTGGAGGATTTTATAAACTGCAATTTTTCTCATAACTATTTTCAATGAAAAATTGATAATTTACGAGATACTTGCCAAAAACTAGAATTTACTCTCTTTAACACCCTAAACAAACTCAAGGCTAAAATAAGGGTACTTTTAAGGATATGGTTAGGACATCAAAATAAAGGTCTCTAATCCGATTTTCGTAATTTTGATATTCATGTGACTTATGTGATCTTATGTGTTTTTACTGGCCTAATGAGCTGGGGCCTCCAACTGCATAGTTAATTACGCCACCGTTTAAATTAGATCCTCAGGTATACTTGTATATGTTATAGCCGGTCTTATGTTAGTTTCTAGGACCAGCTGATTTTGTTGTGATCGGGGCGTCGAAACGCCTTTTGTTTCCCTTACTTAAAGGAAACCCCTTGATATTTAAAATTAAAAGGGATATTTATTTGTTGCGGTTCCAAGTGAATAGAGAATTAAGGCTTGGCTGTTATGTACATGTTATACATCTAAAAATCTGCTTTAAACGTTGCACGAAAAAAAAACAACTATCTTATAAATTTGGTGAAGAAGAACCTTCAAGGTACATATTTGTATAAATATGAGTATCACAAACTTACCTGTTTTCTCAATCGCAGCTCCCTGCGCTTCTCTAAGACGTTGACTAACGAGAAGAATTCCACCAAAGATACCAATAATCCACAACATATCCACCAGAGTCGTCAATCAGTTGTATCTTCAGACACGGTAAGTCGTTACTTCGCAAAAAATTATCCACAAATCACAAGAATCCGTTATCTATCTCACATACGTTCTAATAGAAAAGGTAAAAGTTTAACTATGCGCAACTCAATTACAACATACAGAGCTATTTTCTGTAAACACCTGGAACGTGGCTATAGCACACTTGAGGTAATGACTGTGATAAGTGGCAGGCGTTATGTGGCGTCTTAATGTCTCTGCCTTACTTAAATTATAGCCCAAGACTTGTTTCCTCTTCCATCGAACCGAGTTGCTTATTTTGTATTTTTCTTTTGTATAATTTTACGTTTACCTATGCCTCGTGCAGCTATAAAGTACACATGTAACATTGCTGTAAATTAAGCAGCCTTTTTTTAACATTTTGCGCCCGAGCAGGGTTCTTTAGATGGGACGAGGCAACAATATGGCGAAAGATTTATACTTCAGCTCTGCATAATAAAATATTTTGAAAGTGATTTTAAAAACGAAAGTGCTACATAGATACTAGGGCAACCATCTTTGTTGGGAAATTCTTGCCTTATTAGTTTTACATTATAAAGGACGAAGACGAATACCAATATGTGCTCAATTTTCAAATGATCCATTTTACTACAAATAATTCGTTAAAGTCGTATACAATTAAGGACAAAAGAATTAATTTTATATTCTCAAAAATAATAAAATTATGCGTAGTAATGAGAGCATACAATAAGGAAAGCTGATAGTAAAAGAGAAACGAATTGGCCGCATAGTGCGTGCCGAAGAAAATGGTAAGCAAAATAAGCTAGAATAGAAGAATAAGGCTATACATACGAGTATGTAGTTATAGAACCTGTTTCGGTTCATTCTGAGTAGATAGAAATTTTCCTCAACTACCTAAAATACTATTTTTTACATTCCAGGTTAAGGTATTTCAATCGAAATGTGTCTTTAAAATTCTGATTTTACAAAACACACTTTGAACCACTACTTTTATTATTCCATACAATTTGCTATTTATTTTATTGCGCTGGTGATAACCTTAGCGACCGTGAAACCGTGATTTTTGACATGAAACATCTTTAAAATCGATTGGGGGTGAAGTTTACTCTGCCGATTTTCCGCCTACTAAATTTTGCCCGGTAATTTTTCCCCTGCTGTACTTCAGTATATAACATATTTTGTAAAAGGCACATTGCAGTCTACAAGAGATTTTGTACAGTAAATAAAATAGTGTACAAAATAATTTGTAAAAGGCACATTTCAATCTATAGTATTAACTTGAAAGGGAAAATGGCCAGGGCAAATTTAACCCCTGGGGAGAAAGACTAAGTGGACACAGGGGCTCTGGGAAAATTAGAAGGGAAAAAACTACCACGGATAATCGGCAGGGTAAATTAACATACGGGTGCCATTTCAGAAATTTGGACAGTAACGCAAATGTAGTCACATGTATTCACACGTAAGTGAGGTGTCGTTTTTTATCAAATGAATGAGCGGGCAGCGGGGACGTGTAACTCACGTCTCAGACGTGGTAGCGCTGTGATACGGGTGTTTTTGTATAGAGTTTGTCGAGATCTATCGATAATAATAAGTGTATTTTGGGGAATCTATATAAAAACTTAAAGTTAGTGTGCATTAAACTGTAAAAAATCAAAATGTTAGCCTCAGCGCGCGCAACTTCCTATGGGCCTCGGGAGCGTCGCAAAGTTCACGCGGCAGTGGTACTATGTTATGTAAAAAGCTGAGACGTAAGCGTTTTTGGGGTCGCTGATCTCTAACTGGGTACTGAAATTTGTACATATACATTTTAAAAATTAATACCATAATATGGTGTGCTCGGGGTAAGTACTAAAACTTCTTAGATTTTCATAAAAGTGGGCAAATTGGATGTTTAGGGTTTCCGATTGCAAATGCTGACTGCTGCCTGCTCAACTATGTATAATTGTAATGTGCTGTTCTGATGCTTTCATAACCAGATCCATTGAACAATTTAATGAATGAAGATCATGAAAGTCCAAGGAATTTATTAGTCTTATTAGAATGTCTTAGTCATATGTTGAAATTGTTAGAAAATGTGTTAAAATAGTTACTATCACATAATCTAGTCTAGTCAAAAAATACCTATAAACGAATTGCCGAAAGTAAGAACTTTATCAAAATTGTTGCAATTATTCACTACAAAATACTAAATAGTCAATTTGTCTTTTTGAAGTGTTTTCACTAATTTCAATAATATAAAGGGTGTTTTTTTTTTAGCTTAGATAGAACTTCCGATAGGGATAACAGTCAATCCGAGCTGTCATTGTGACAACTCTTTTTGATATTATTGTTAAGGATGCTTGAAGAACGGTCAAATTCAATTTTACTTTGAAAATCGTCGATTCGCGGGAGTTTGTGATTTGCATGGTACACGTAATCCTCAAACACATTATTTGCCGCTTTAACGAAAGTAAGCTAGAGGATTCAAGTTTATCGATTCGTCTCGCAAGCTGTTGCGAGTTGAACTCTGTCCGTGCAGTACAAGAGCAATTCTACAGAAAGAATTTGGTCTACACCCGTATAAGATCCAGTTGGTGTGGAAATTAAAACCACAATAATCTTTTCATCACCTTTATCGTCTGTCGGTGATTGGGCTGTAGGACAGTTGCAAGCTGACGGATTATGTTATCGTTATCGCAATAGTGTATTCAGTGACGAGCCTGATTTTTTAATGGGTACGTTAATAAACACAATTGTCGATTCTGGAATGCTACCAATTCAGGAGAGACTCTAGGGACCTTATTGCATCCAGAAAAATGCACGCTGCGGTTTATACGCTTCTGGCATAATCGGTCCTAATATTTGCAGTTATGGTCAATGAAGATTGCTACCGGACCATGATCAGTGAATATTTGTGCGAAAATATGAATGAAATTGATGCTAGTGAGATGTGCTTTCAACAGGATGCTGTTACGCGGCTTACAGCTCAACTCAATACTCAAACCATCGATCTATTGAAATTACGATTTGGCAATAATATTATATGATTTCGAGGAATCGATCTGTAATTTTACCTCCAAGGAAAACTGATCTAACACCACTCGACTATTTCCTATGGGGTTATGTGAAGCTACTGGTTAATGCAGACTTATAACAGTTGACGACTTAGAAGCCAACATTGTTTGTGTTATTCGTGACATCCAGCCAGCATTACTCGAAAAATTGGCCCAACATTGCATTGACAGAATGCGTTTAGTCTATAACAGTCGTCGTGGCCATATGTCCGAAGTTATTTTTAAATATTAATACCATCAATTGGTTTTACGAACAAAAACACATTTTTGATCAAATGCTAATATTTTGTGTTATTTTTTTTTATTTTGCACATCTATCGGGGTAAGCTTTAATTAACTCTTAATTAAGTGACTCCACGAATAGTTAGGAATGGCCTTAAACATTTTGTTGGGTGTATCATCATGAAACATACCGTCGATTTAGGATTTTTGTTGTACTTATGCTTTAATTGTAGAGCAAACTTATGAATAACCGTATAATTTGACGCTAAGTATGTGATTTAAAAACTTATCGAAAGGTGTTTCTTTATTTATTTATTTTTATTATTTTAAGGCTGTTTTTGTTCGAACTTTGTCCAATAAACTTAGTCTGATTATTTCACCAGATTCCTTTTAAATTTAAATGTAACGCATATGGAACCAACTAGTCACGTATTACTGTAAATTAAATCTTTCATCCGATTATTTTTGTTAGTGTAATTTACCCTATTACTATTCTGAAGACCAGCTCCTTTAACTTCTGGGAAGAATTATGGTGCATGTACTAAATATGCTGAATAAGAATAAATACAGGTTTTAGACGTTTTAAAAATAGATCTTGCTTGATCGTTAAACTCTTGTACAGAGTCAACCCCAATAAAAAATAATTCAAAAGGGATTTAATAAAGCAAAAGACTTTAACGACTTTTTCCATGAAATATGATCATGTACGTTTGTATTTAGTTTCCTCACATTCAATAAAAGATCCTATGATCAAGTTGCGCAAAGTTAGCTCTTTGAATCAATGCAAGGCACTTCACTTGCACAATAGGGAACACAAACATCTCGCACTTAACATTAACATGCAGAACACTTCAGAGCCTCACTAAGCGGTTTAAACAGTTAACCACCAAAGGGTGTACGAATTTGCAGTAAAAAATCGAAATCTGCATAACAACTCCATCCGCTTAAAGTTGAACTATTGTATAAACACTTCTTCTTCACCAGCTAAGTAAATGACCGCCACCGACACGCACCGTAACCCTCACTGGAATAAAACTGAAGTCTTATGTTTTGGTATGAAGAAAGCGAACCGATCATCTCGGTTGGTAGACCATCAACTGAGCTCTAGCCAGGTGTGGTAAGAGCTTTTAAAGAAAGTTATATAATAAAGAACAATAACACAGCTGTACCTGATCACATTTCATGGCATCGTTCTTTAGTATTTGCTGCTTTACGGGCTTTAGCCGGTCTTTGAGATGGGCTCTCCCAGAAAAGTGCGGAACTCTTAGAAAGAAGAAATGCCAATGAGAATTACTTCGCCATGCACTTGTACTTTATTACATCAATAGTGGCTCTAGCACCTCGTCTTCCCTAGAACATAAAGAGGACATAAAGAAGTGAGTCCCACTCCAATCGTGGGACTTTCTGCACTTTGGGGGAAGTGAAGGCGCTTAGTTCCGTGTAAAAAATCTACTGTTGAAAGAAATGAAAATGCAAATTAAACGAAATGGTTATTCTCTGTAGTGTTTTTTGTGCGTGTTAATGTTCAATTCCTATTTACGCCAATTACGACCGGAGATATCTCAAACATTTTTCATTCAGCATTTGAAAAGTAAGTTCATATTACTTCTGCATACAGGGTGTTTCATCTATCGGGGACAAAAATTGATGCGGTGATAGATATTACCAAAGAACATATGTATAACGCAAAGAAGTTGCATGAGTCTTATTTGCCACCAACAAGCATTTTCTGATCAATTGAATAGAAGAAAGGATGTCACGGCGGGGAAGTGATTCTTAGAGACCAACCTTATGAACCAAGCCTGCGTTGTCACCTTCGGGCTGAAGGCAGACCGAACAATTGTTAGACTTATTTATTTATTTATTTCAGTCCACCGATTACAAATCTTACAGACTAGGGATGTACAAATATGCATATAGATGTAGTAAACGATACAAACTACATGTTTATAACCTAGCTACTAACGCAAGCATATTGTTCTTAAATTCACTTCTTGACATGTCAAATTCAAAAAAAAATCACAGTGTTCATTAAATAAGTAAATAGAATGATTTATAACATTAAAGCTATTATAATTATTCTTTTTGGGAAGACATGGGGTCTGAGACCAGCGGTGGTCTACTGGCTATATACCGCTGTTATTAGACCCATCATAACTTATGCGTCTGTGGTCTGGTGGATCAGAACTGGAAAAACATCTACCTGTACGATCCTAAACAGAGTACAGAGAGAGGTATGCATAGGGATCACTGGGGCATTCAGCTCCACGCCTGGTGCAGCTCCCAACGCAATGCTCAACTTGCGACCACTGGACATCACAATCCAGGAAGAAGCAATGAAGGCAGTCTGTCGTTTAAAGAGACAAGGACTCTGGCACGACAACCACAGAAGCGGCCATGGTGATCTATCACGAAGGCTCCAGGAAAACTGTGACTCGTACAGTATGCCAACGGATGACATGCCACCGGTAACACTGTTCGATAGGGGAGATCACGTTGAAATCCCGAATAGAGAGGACTGGGAAAACCCACATCATCTACTGGAGAGTTTTTCCCATGTCTTCTATACAGACGGCTCGAAAACCTCTACCGGTACGGGCGCTAGATGGTGTTTGAGCAACGAAATCAAACACTCATATCCTCTCGGAGATTTTGTGTCAGTTTTCCAAACGGAAATCAGCGCTAGGTCGTCCCGATAAGTGCACTGCAGAAACTCTCCTGAAATTAAACAGGAAAGAATGCAGGAATCTTGTAGGGATTGTAACAGGGCATAGTACATGTGGCAAACATGTCTCCCAAGCGCGTCGCGCTGTATTCGGTGCTGACGTATAGAGGATGGAAGAGATCTGTCTTCGATCCCTATCCGAGGTTCTTCGGTTCATCAGAACAAAGAAGAAGTTCGGTTAGGGTGGGGGTAGAGTACAATGGACTATTCGTCTGAGTGCTCGGGGCTGCGCTCCCCCCCTTTCTTACAAACTATAACTATAATTATTCTTACATAAAGGTCGATACAGTAAATTTTTTTACGCATATTTAAAAAGGAGACATGAATCCCTATTTGACCCAAGAGCTCAGGACACTTTATGTGAGACGTTAAGATGTCTCTGATACTCGTAAAAAGAGCACGCGCCTTTGATCTACTTTTCGTAAACCCAGCAACAAACATCTAAAATATCTTTGTACAGATTCAAACCTATTAATATGGACGGAGTAATATGGAGAGTTTATTTATTATTTATTTATTTATTTATTTACAATGATAGTTTCGTACAGAAATAAAAAATTTCCTATTACACGTAAGCTGTCCAGTTTTAAAAAGAAAAGCAAACATACAAATACAAATTTAGTCATCTGAGAAAAAACAAAATTAACAATATATATTAAAAGTTTAGTTTGATTTTCTCGAGGACAGCATGTTTGAATCTGCTAAACGTGCAGTTCAGAGGACCAATTTGAAGCCTATCATGGTTTCTTTGAAGTGTCTTACCATCGGGGAATTATAATATACTGATAGCAAGGCTCTAGGTTGTTTAAATATATCATTGTTTCTACTGCAAAATGCAGGTTCACGCAAATTTAAGTCATCCGTCAGACAGGAATGCAAGATTCCGTTATGAATACGATAAAGAATGCATTCATCAAGGTAGAGTCTTCTGTCAACAAGCGGGGACAGTTTAAGGAAGGATAGTCTGTCTGGATAAGGAAGACATGGTGTGTTAGATTTTTTAAGTAGAGTGCGGGTAAATTTCCTTTGTACACCTTCAATACGGTCAATTTTATTTTGGTGTTACGGTGACCAAACAGGCGAACAATTTTCAAGGACACTTCGAGCAATCGTCAGAAATAGTAGTCTAGATGTTGATAAATCACTAAAATAAATAGAAGTACGTAAAATAAACCCAGCCAGTCTATAGGATCTTCTAGAGATGTCATCAATGTGAGCATCGAAGCTCAATTTATTGTCAAAAATTACGCCCAGGTCTTTAAACTGGGCAACCTCCGACAAGGTCACCGAGTTAAGATAATACCGGACAAATTCAGGATGTTTTTTAAAGGTAAAGGTCATTTTAAAACATTTATTTACATTTATGGACAAACTGTTAACAATATACCTGTCCTCCAGAGCGATCAAATCGTTCTGAAGAATATCATCAGTCTTCATTAGAATTAATCACTCGAAAGAGTTTAAGGTCGTCAGCATATAAAAAACAATTGGAGCAAATTTTAGTAGTCAAGTCGTTAATAAATAACAGAAATAAGAACGGCCCGAGAATAGACCCTTGCAAAACACCGGAGATGGGGACAAATTCAACGGAAGCACAGCCAGAGAACACAACATGCATTTTACGGTGTGATAGGTAGGATGAGATCCATGTCAACAGGGGACCATGCACACCGTACCCTCTCACTTTGTCTAAGAGGATCGGATGACTGACATTATCAAATGACTTGGAAAAATCGGTGTAAATAGTGTTCATCTGACTGTGTTGCTCTAAAGCATTAGCAACGAAATTGTGGAACTCAAGGAGATTGCTCACAGTAGACCTTCTTTTGACGAAGCCATGTTGTTCATCGGAGATTATATAGTAGGTCGAAGAACTCTTGATTTGAGTTGGTTATGTACCAGTTTTTGGAATAGTTTGCTGAAGCAGTTTAATATACAAATAGGGCGGTAGTTCTTCAACTCGCATTAGTCGCCCTTCTTGAATATTGGAACCACTTTGGAGTGCTTCCAAGCTTCAGGGAAGGTTCCTTTATTGAGTGAAGCGTTAAATATCAAAGTCAGGGGATAACAGATGGCATGGGCTATCTCCTTAATAAAGTGATTAGGCATGCTCTCGGGTCCAGCCGAGGTTTTAGAATCTAAGCCGAGTAAACAGTCAAGCACATCCGCCATATCAAAGGACAAACAAGCCATAGATATTGCACATGGAGGCATAAAGCCACCATTTAATTGAGCGTTATGCTCGATAAACGTATCCTTAAAAAATCTTGCAAACATGTCACACATGGATTGCGGTTCGGACACTGACTCATTGTCGTATCTAAGTTCTGAGGGCGGATTTTCTCGAAATCTTGAGTTTTTAATGTAACTCCAGAAAGGTTTAGTGTCATTACCCCGTAAGCTGGTTTCAATACTGCCCACATAACTTTTGAAAGCTGACTTCATGAGCTGCTTAACACCCGAACGGCTGATGGAGAAGTTCCTATAACTTTCAGGTGTCCCACTTCTCCTATGAAGTGTTCGGAGCCGCTCTTTCTCATCAAGTGCCTTCAAGATCTGGGCCGTAAACCAGACAGGATGTTTTCTCACCGAACGTTTGTATAAGGGAACATGCTTTTCTATTAGTTCATTGAGTACCTCATAGAAATTTAAAACAGCTACGTTACACGAAAATCCACATAATATAGAGTCCCAGTCAATAAGCGTCAAATCATTCTTTATAGAATCAAAGTCAGATTTATAAAAGTTCCTGGTACGGCAAAGCCGTGATCCAGACCGTCCTGAGGTAAAATGCATATTAAGACTAAGTTTTAAGGGAGGATGATGCAGATCTGGTTTTACCAGTCCAGCGTAACTCACAATCGTAAGAAGATCAGAAGGAAGATTAGTAAATATAAGATCTAGAATGGTATTGCTATGATTGTGGATGCTATTACACTGATAAGTGGCGGTGAACTCCATAAAATTATGAACCAAGGAACTTATGTTGCAAGAGTTTGAGATCATCAGTGTAAAGCAGGCATTTGGCATGGAAAAAAATTCGAACTATGTCATTGATAAATAGTAAGAAGAGCAGCGCCTCAAGATGACTGCCCTGGGGACCGCCTGATGTTGCATGAATTATTTATGAACGTGTATCTCCGATCTTGACAAACTGCGTGCGTCTACATAAATAGGAACTTATCCATTTTAGAAGGGGACCATCGATTCCAAGAGCCTTGAGTTTCGATATTAAGGTATGAATTTCCATACAAAAATGAGTAAATAGAGCCAAATTTGACGTCGTAGATCTTCCCGGAAGAAAACCATGCTGTTCAGTTACAATTTAGTTTATTAATTTAGATGAGATGAATAACGAGACTAGTGAATCGAGTAATTTAGGAATGGAGTCCATTATCGAGATTCCTCTATAGTTGGAGATGGAATTTTTACAACCTGCCTTAAAAATAGAAGTTATATAACTCTCCTTCCATTTATTGAGAAACACGTCAGAGCTAAGAGATAGATTAAACAGCGAAGTCAAAGGAGGCGCTAAGGAACTGCAACAATTTTTCAAGAGGAAGTTCGAAAAGTTTTCCGAATCACCCTTAGAACTATTATTGAGATGTGAAATAGCAGTTAGCACTTCGTCCACGCTGAATGACAATTGGGAAACATCCAAGAGAAAACTTTTAAAGTCACTAAAGCTTACATTACATCCCATTTCTCTCGTAAATACCTGAAAAAAATCAGCAAAGAATTCACAAGTTTCCGGCGCTGAATAAGACACTTTTCCATCGTACTCCATCGTACTAGGGATACCAGATGATGCTTTTTTATTCTGTTGATATGACCAAAAAGTTCTACAGTCGGTTTGAACATTATCTTCAATTGATGTAATATACTGCTTATACAGGAATCTATTGAGAGACTCATAATCTTTACTTAACCGTTGAAAAGCTTTTAGATTTACATTTATTGAAAATGATCCACTCCCCACTCGTATATTCAAATTCTTAGTTTAACTCTTTTATTTTTTTTACATTTTCCTTATGTTTTAAGACTATATCTCTAAAAGTAAAACTGTCTTATTCGAATCAAAACTGTTTTTCCATTGGTACAAATAATTTGCTTATAAATTTGCTAACTCTATTTCAATATTTTTTTGTTATTAATTTGTAAAGTATTACACAATTCTGAAAGTGTGTAAAGTGGTTTCAACTTAAAACGATTTTCCTATCGTCACAGGAACTACTAAGATCTTTGTTCTTAACAGTAATTAGGACCAAGATGTCATCATTAATCTGAACGTATACGACTTCAAAATTTGCAATTTATTTACAACTAGCTTGCCCGGACCTGGCGTTTCCCGGGATACTATTAAATTTGTATTCCTTAATTTTACAACGCCTCCCTACTGCACAACCGCCTCTCCTATGTGACCCAGCGGGGTGGGGGTGGTCTCATTAAATCAACCATAAATTCGTACACAACACACCCCATACATCACTTTCACCTATTCCTAATACTTTTTTAACTGTAAGCTGTAAAGTATTATTAAATTTAGTTTTCCTCATTTTACACCACCTCCTTGCACACCCTTTCATATATTTCCCAGCGGTGTGGGGGGTGGTCTCATATTTGGAAATTTGAATAGCAGATTCGAAATCAGTGATCCCGAAAATCCCCAAGCGCGAATTTTCAGGGAAATCCCTTGAAGTTTAACTTTTCGGTCGCCATATTGATCCAGCATCTTGATTTCCAAAATGTTGATGGCAGATTCAAAATCAGTGGCCCCAAAAACCCAAACCAAAAACATAATTTTCTAATTTTCCGCGCAATATTCTTAACTTTTTCTTTCATAAGAACCTTCTCCTGACAATAACAACCACAACAAAGAAAGAATTAGCGAAATCGGTCCAGCCGTTCACGCGTGATGGCGTGACCAAGGGAAATAGGGATTCATTTTTATATATATAGATTACTCTGCTTGCTTAGCTATCGATTGGTGCAACAATTATTCCAATTCATGCATACACTTTTCTTCCACAGCCGTTTTTTATTTGGTCGGCACCCACCGAAAATACCAAGTTTTCACTATTTTAACCAACTTTCACCAACCCGGCCCAATTGCCTATAGTGCCTCTTCTTCCTACCCCTGAGATACACTTCTGGGGGGTGTCACCCGCACCCCTCCCCCACAACAAAAACACGTTTTCACCAATAATTCCCACATTTCACACTTTTCACCTTTCTTTCACCAGCACATTCTACACTACCTGCCCTTTCAAACGATACCCATAACATGGCACAAATTTTCATAACAAATTTTCTCTTCTTCTTCCTGGACGCGACGGGAACGCGGTCGAACGGGATGTAAAGTTCTATGTCCGTCTCCTGGTTCTAAGCTACCTCCCTACCAATTTTCAGCCAAATCGGTTCAACCGTTCTTGAGTTATAAATAGTGTAACAACTAACACGACTTTCTTTTATGTATACATACATACATATGTATATAGATTCTGATTCCAAATTTAAAAGTAAAGAGCCTTTGTTTGTTCCTGGATTATATACGGAACAATTGTATGTTAATAAGTGGTACTTACAAATTTCTCTTGCCACTGTTGCAGATGATGCTGGAAAATAAGTCTTGCATCGTATTTTGTTGCTGGACAAAGCTCCTCCAGGTCAGCTGGCTTAACAAGTTTTAAACTTTCAACAGTTATTCCGCTCTGCAAGAAAGTACAAATGAAAATATCTACTTTATGATTTGCTAATTTTTACCAAGAAATTCTTTTAAGAATGCTGATCCTTGGAGCGCATTCAAAATATTTACTAACTCAGCACATTCCTCCAGATAATTCACTGTTTTAACTCCTACTATATTTTCGCTGTTCACAATACGTTCAACTTGACGAAGCTTCCGCAGACTTTCATTCTACCTGCCGACCTCGTTCTTAATGACAATATTGTTCTAAAACACATTGATAATTAGATGACAATTACTCAATTGGCTCTGATGGCATTCCGTCTTGTTTCTTGCGTAGGTGTGATTCTGTTTTGTCCTCTATTCTGTTATTTATTTAATCTATCTCTTTGTACTGGTGTCTTTCTTAAGCCTTGGAAGATCTCTGTGATTTTCCCCCTGCACAAGAAGGGTAACAAAAGTGACATCTCCAATTATAGACCTATTGCCAATTTATCTTCTATTGCAAAACTCTTTGAAGCCTTGGTCTGCGAAGTGTTGTATTTTCATTGCAAACCTTTTCTGATGTCATTTCAACATGGCATGGTCGACTACTACCAATCTGTTAGAATTTTCTAGTCACTGTATTTCAGCTATTGAATCTGGTAAACAAGTCGATTGCATTTTTACCGATTTTAGTAAGGCTTTTGATAAGATTGATCACCGGGTACTTATATATAAATTGACTGCTTTGGGTTTCCCTTCTTGTTTTGTTGGTTGGATTTCGTCATATCTGTTTGAGCGTGCCCAACGGGTCTGCTTCCGTGGCGGTCTTTCTGAAATATTGACGAACACATCTGGTGTTCCGCAGGGTAGCCATCTTGGTTCTGTTTTATTTACCATCTACATCAATAATGTCTCCCTCATACCTACTTACTCAAAGATTCTTTGCTATGCTGATGATGCAAAGCTATTTTGTACAGTCTCTGATGTTCGTGACTGTCAACTGCTGAATTCTGACTTACAGGCTTTTCATTCGTGGTGCTTAATCAATCGCCTGCCATTGAATATTTCAAAATGCACCTGTATGACTTTTTCACGTAGGAAGAGTCCACTGCTTTATAACTTTACGATTAATGGTCGTTCTCTCACTCGAGTTGTCAAAGTGAAGGATCTTGGTGTTGTGCTCAACTCTCGTTTCTCCTTTGAGGATCACATCAATGCCGTTGTGAATCGAGCTAACGCCACTTTAGGTTTTATCAAAAGATGGTCTAAGGAGTTCGATGATCCTTACATTTCTCGACTCCTGTACTGTACATTTGTTAGACCAATTCTCGAATATGGTTGCACAGTTTGGTCACCTTTTTATGAAAGCCATATTAACAGGATTGAAGCGATTCAACGCAGATTCTTAAGGTTTGCTCTTCGTGGACTGCCCTGGGAGGACAACCTCCATTTGCCACCATAAGTTGATAGGCTTGTACTCCTCTTCCCTTGAATCATTGGAGCAACGGCGGAACAACTCCAAAACCGTTTTGACTTTTGACTGCCTGCAAGGCACGGTTAACTCTCCTGAATTGCTTGCCCTTTTTAATATCTCTGTTCCGGCTCGCTCTTTGAGGCATCATGACTTCCTGCATGTTAATCATCACCGCACTAACTATGGCCTACATGAGCCTATTTCATCAATGTCACGTTCAAATATGTGTCAAATATTACAGATTTTCATATTAATCGTGGCCAGTTGAAAGGTCGTCTCCGTTAATTTTTTATATAATTTAATTTTTTTTTATAATTTAATTTTTTTTTTTAATTTTAATTTATAATTTAATAATTTTTCTGAGTGTATGGTGGAACAATAAGTTACAAAGGCTCAGAAAAGAAACCAGGAAGCTTCTAAATAGAGCATTAAAAACTCAAAAAGAAGATGACTGGCAAGCCTATCGCACTTTTTAGCAAAACCATAAGAAAGAGATTTGATCTTTTAAAAACTGTCTTTTGATAAAACGGAAAAGAGAATTAATGAGTTGAAGGAGAAAACGCCCCATGGAAAAAATGGAATGGAAAATACGTCCTACAATCGGAATAAACAACTACAGGCAGAAGAGCTTTTAAGGGTATGCAACCACATTTATATGCGTTACGAAATTGGGTGACCATTATATACTAAAATCTATCGTACGTTTAAAGCTATAATTATTATGAGCTAGTTTCTTATGCCTGAAAGTATATCAACCATTTTTATTAATTTGGTTGGCTTCTATTTCATATTACGTATATCTCTTAGGCAGTAAGTGATGTGGATAATTAAGTGTATGCACCAGATAACGAATAGAGCGACATAAAAATGATCTTGAAATCATATTGTGTATTAACTTAATCAACTTTGCGCGTAAAAGGGTACCTAGAGTGCATCGCAAGATGCCGGATATTTGATCTTTCCATATCATGACGTGATCTTCGCAGACCTTGATCGTGTTCTTAAGATTTTTCTGTTTGCAATTTTTGCTTTTATTTTGGTATCTTGCAAGTTGCTGCCTTGTTGGTTTCTTCTTTTAGCGCAGAATTATCATACGCGATGAGGACAAGACTGTGTACTTACGTTGTGCCTATCTCTGCAAGTGTGCAATACAGATATATAAATATTTAGTGGGCTCGAATACCTGCATTCACAAAGAGTGGATCAGCAAGTTTTACTGATTGATTATGCGTGAACTGCCGTTCGATTGATTGGGTCTGTAATCATTCTTGGGAGCTCAGAGAAGTGCAATGTGTATGATGAAGTGTAGTGCATCATCAGCGTCAAAGGTTTTTGCCTGATCCCTGCTTTGTTAAACCTCTTTTTGCGCCAGTCAGTTTAGGATAAAAAAGACCACCAAGATGCAATACTGGTTACTTATCCCTTCGTGGTCAATAAATTAGCACTAGCATGTTTTCTTAGAAATAAGCGGTAAAATTCTCGACCAGACCTCACACATTGAGCTTTCTTAGAAAAGTTCTTTTTGTTAATCTTATAACTAATCAGCAGTTATTTTAAGAATATTGAAGCAATCAATTCAATATGAAAATTTTATAAAAGCATTTTTGATTTTAATATAAAAGTAACTTGGCATGTTTCGCTGTACTTTTGTGTTAATTTTAGTGTCTTTAGGAGTTAGCTCCATATGTATGTATGTAAGCTTTTTTCGCTTAACGTTGCTAACGATAAATTCTTTGAAATATACATACAGGATTTATAAAACAAGTGGGGTAATAGACCTCTAGGCAAAAAGAGCATGATAGGGGTAAATCCCAACCGTTAGGAGTTACATTACGGTTCATAATTTTGATATTTGCATGATATTTATGTACATTATTAATTGTAGCAATGCAGCGGCATCATACTCACGTCAAAAAGCTATTATCTTAATATCCTTTCCAAAAAACTGCGGGTAGAGTCACCTGCAAAAGTAAAAAATGCTTTGAAATTTTCTATAATTCACTATTTTCTTGATTATTATTATTATTATTTATTATTATTATCGTGACACTAATTCGGTATATTACAGAGTAGATGATAACTTTAAGAGTTTAGTATTTCTAAGGTTATTCTATACAACTTAAATATAGCAATTTATAAAAATAATTTTATATTTGTAATACACACTACATTATATGTGGAGGAAAAAGAAAAAAAAAAAAAAACCTCTTGAAAAACTTAATCCTATTTACTAACTAATTCTAAAAACAACCTAATATAATTTTAGACTAATCTAGGCAAAGCTGCCGAATCAGGGGGTTTCGGGCGTACTCACATTTATTTAAAAAGCTTGTAGTTAATTTTTTTAAATTATTTTCAACTAGATCGATATCTGCCATGGAATTCAATCGCCTAGTTGAAGAATCCCACGGGAGATTGTGTATCAGCTTTAATATTTTGTTCTGAGCGGTCTGAAGGTTCGTTTTGTGTGTGTTTGCACAGCCGTACCACACTGGCGCTCCATATGTCAACACGGCAAGGAAAACTACTTCGAATGTTAGGAGTTTTCAGGAGTCAGTTTATTTTGATTTTCCATTTGTGGAAATAATTTCCTACGCTATTTAGGCCTGTTTGGGTGGTGTTTATAATTTCAGCAAGACTATCTGCGAAAGTGTAGATTGCTGTGTCGTCGGCAAACATTGAAACTTTACAGCCATGCAGCTCAGGGAAATCAGCAGTATATATACTGTATAGAACAGGTCCGAGGATAGAGCCTTGGGGTACCCCTGCGACCAGTTTGCATGCTTCCGCGCTATCCGATCCTACGCATACTTTAAAATATCTATCTATTAAGAAGCTCTGTGTTATAAAGATTAAGTAGCTGGTGTTGATGTTCTCTGAAATTCATGTGATTAATACACCTTTTTTTAAATAAATTTCCCATCTTATTGTCTTTCCGAATTAATACATGCTCAGGCAGAGCAAGGGGTAAAAGAAACTGTTCTCTAGAAAAATCTAACACCTAATTTAATTGCACATTGCACTGTAGGTACGTAATTCGTAAAGTAAACAAAAATTTTAAGAAAAAGTGTGAAAAATGTTTGTTTAGGTTACACCGGTCATTGATTTTAAAATGTATAAAAAGGTTAATGGAATTTAATTTATTGTCGTTAATTGCATGTGTTAGAAAGTGTTCACACTCACGTAACCTGACGCTCTGTTACTAATACCTGATGGAAATTAAAAGTGGGTCAGGCAGAAAGAATATCATAGTTAAAAAACCAGTCGATAATCACATGTGCTTTAAAGGAAAAATTATTAGAAAATGGCTGAATTTACTATTGAGGGTTACGCAGATATAATTTACATTTATGGTGTAGTGGCCGATTCCTATAAAGCTGCTGTACAGGAATACCAAACGAGATTCCCCAATCAACATGTACTATTTATAATCCCAAAGAGGGGTATTCCGCTGACTTTTCGGAGGGTAAGAGTAACCAGAAACGTAATAGTCCAAGAGCTAACTACAAAAAAGCTGGCCTATTAGGTAACAGACTGAAATGTACATATTTTAAATGTTAGTACTCACAGCGAGAGTAAGAAAACTCCTGGTGTGCCTACGCAGATCGATGGCTAAAGGGTGGTATGTTATTAATATATATAATTATAGTAGGAAAATCGTTTTTCGTAAATATCTCATATTCTAGACACGGTAGATGAAAAATTTGAACACCTTTTGTTAGATCTCGTTATTCTCCATATCATACAAAAGCCGTAGAGCACAAAATTTGTCATTGCTCTCATACTTAACACATTTTTCGTTGCAAATGGTTAAGCCCGAAGAGAAGTGCAAAGTTGGAAAACCGGCGCAAAAGGTGGTCATAAATGCTTCCTATAGTGAACCTTCCCTGAAAATATTGTTTACCACCTGTAATGTACACTCCAACTCTCCGCCTAAATGGGCTCAAATCGGAAGCACATATGACGACATTTTGCACCGATTTTGAAACATTGCGCTTCTCTAATGGCAAATGTTGTGATCTTCAGCTTTTGTATGGAATGGACATATTTGTTATTAACCATTTGTGGTTGGCTCTGGTCTAGAGAGCTGGGCAAAGTTTGACTTCATGGGAGCCGTATACCTCCGTATACCACACACGGGCAAACCCTGCTCCTGTGACTCCCGAGTGCTCCTCAGGTAGGATTTTTTGACTCCCGGTGCCCACCTCATTGCTACTGCAAGTGCAAGTGAGAAATGCATACTCCTGTCGTGAAAAATTACTTGTGCGGCACACAGGACATAGACGAGTGCTCGAGTGCAAGCGAGAAATATTATTTTGGTGGCGAGAAATATTTTTTTGGTGCCTCCTGCAAGTGCAAGCGAGAAATGCATACTCCTGTCCTGAATCAGTGATGGTGAACATGTACTCACTCCTCATTGCGTTAATGGGGCGACCCGAAATGATCCGAAATGCGAAAGGTTTATGGAGGTGTTTATGGAGGTATACTGCTCCCTTGAAGTCAAACTCTGCCCAGCTATGCCGTATACCTGAGTGCATGTCGGGTCGCTCCATTAACGCAATGAGGAGTGAGTATATGTCCACCGTCACTGATTCAGGACAGGAGTATGCATTTCTCGCTTGCACTTGCAGAAGGCAATGAGGAGCTAAAGAAATATTTCTCGCTTGCGCTCCGCGCACTCGGGAGTCAAAAGAGCCGAGTTTGCCCGGCACTGCTCTAGCTAGACTCTACAGCAGACCTGGGCAAACCCGGCTCTTTTGACTCCCAAGTGCTCCTCAGGTAGGATCTTTTGACTCCCGGTGCCCACCTCATTGCTACTGCAAGTGCAAGTGAGAAATGCATACTCCTGTCGTGAAAAATTACTTGTGTGGCACACAAGACATAGACGAGTGCTCGAGTGCAAGCGAGAAATATTATTTTGGTGGCGAGAAATATTTTTTTGGTGCCTCCTGCAAGTGCAAGCGAGAAATGCATACTCCAGTCCTGAATCAGTGATGGTGGACATGTACTCACTCCTCATTGCGTTAATGGAGCGACCCGAAATTACCAGAAATGCGAAAGGTTTATGGAGATGTTTATGGAGGTATACTGCTCCCATGAAGCCAAACTTTGCCCGGGTCTGCTCTACAGGTATGAATGCGTTTTAGTATCCTTTGCCTTTCTAAAATATCCCTCGAGCACACAGAAGATAATCACCCTTTGTTCCAGTGAGCGATCCTCGCCAGATGGTTATTTTATAACTCTTTGTCTTTTGAATGAATCAGAAAAGAGGTTCGCTCGGCAATGTTTTATGGCTCTTTGTTTGCTCGGGCGGACTCATAGATGCCATGCATAGAGGGCTTCGGTATCCTTTTCTCCAAACTATTATCACCAAGCATACAGTATATAGAGAACTCATCTCTAACAAAAATTTGTCGGCCGTGCTTATGAACATTTTGTCTTCGATTGGGTCCCACTGCGTTCATTTCGCCAGAAATGAATCCAAGAATTCATCCGACTTCAGAGCTCAGCACCGATGTTACGCTGGGACTCGATCTGCGGCCTGGCTGCTGTTGTGACTCATCTGTATGCGTTGGAATATTTACATCTGAGCAAGCAGGTGTTTGTGCCCATTGCGCTCGTTCTTAATTGATGAATGCAATTTCGGTTGTGCGGGGCATGAACGACGACGTACTGATCGACCGATGTAATTGTTTTTAACCGACTTCCGAAATATAATATTTTCTTCAAATTTGAATGGGACTACCTCAGGACTATACCCTTTAAAAAAATATATAGATTTTTTTAAATTGGTCCACAGTTGACGAAAATATCGGTGAACATATAAAAAAAAATATACAGACGAACATAGAACCTCCTTCTTTTTTGGAAGTCGGTTAAAAACAATTTTAAATTATATGTAAGTCCACCTGATCTAAACTACGTTTCTTTTGAATTGAAATCTATGACTTTATTATTTTCAATTTTAGTAATGAAGAAGATTTACCACTTGCACAGCTTTCAATTAATCTTTCTGCTAACCATCTGCTATTTTTTCTTATTAAAATTAGAAGCAAGTAGTGTAAAATGTATTTTCTATGTTCAAAGCAGGTATTGAATTCGTCAAACCAAGTTTCGAAATTCTTATTTTTCTTAGTTTCACAAATACATAAGTCGAACAATTTCTCTTTAATATTCTGCAAGGTACAAAATTATTTGAAGTTTTCACTAAAAATTTTAGTGTGAAAAGAAATAACAGAAAAAAAATCATCAGTTGGTGCTTTAAGCTGTAGTCTCTGACAGGAATAGTTTTTATTTATTAAAACTGCTTCGCTTCTGTTAACAGTCAAAATGTTCTCTTTAACTAGCCTTTTACAATTTTCGCAATTATTTTTTTGTGATATTTTGAATATTATATATCCAGCAAAGTACCTGAGAGAATTGTGGTTCAGCTCATCTTCAACATCATTTGAAAACGGTACTGATTCTTCAAAAATAGATGCATCATTTAGAATTGAAACATTTGGTCAATCCGAAAATTGTGAATTATTTTCGGCATTCAATGCCATATTATTAACTTCTTCCTGACATTCATTTAAAGGAGGTAATATAAAATTATCTTCATCAGGCTCGCAATTCGAAGAATTTATTTGGGCTCAGATGTAAATATTCCAAAGCATACAGATAAGTCACAACAGCAGCCAGGCCGCAGATCACGGGCCAGCGTAGGCACGGTGCCGAGCTCTGAAGTCGGGTGAAAAACCAACCCAACCCGTCGATCTCTGTTGCCCTTTATGCCCCGCACACCCGAAATTCATTCTTCAATTAAGTACGAGCGCAATGGGCACAAACACTTGCTTGCTCAGATGTAAATATTCCAACGCATACAGATGAGTCACAACAGCAGCCAGGCCGCAGATCGAGTCCCAGCGTAACATCGGTGCTGAGCTCTGAAGTCGGATGAATTCTTGGATTCATTTCTGGCGAAATGAACGCAGTGGGACCCAATCGAAGACAAAATGTTCATAAGCACGGCCGACAAATTTTTGTTAGAGATGAGTTCTCTATATACTGTATGCTTTGTGCTATTATCCCTGCTCCTGGTATGCTACGCATGAGATATATAAAATGCAGCGCTTGGAATTGAGTAATCAATGCACCAACGGGCATGGTCACGGGTCGATTTCTCGAGCGGAAAACGGTCTTGCCGAAATTTTAGCAGTGTCGTGTTATACATTAAGATAATATTTAAAATGTTGTTATATCATTAAAGAATTTAACCGCTGTTAACAAGAACAAAACAGCAGTTACATTCCTAGACAAACATGATAACGCGAGCAACGGGTCAGATTTCGCCTGGACCAAACGCGCATGCAAAACATTTGCGCTGAGCAAGCGTTTCCTACGAAGCAGCAGCAGAAGCGGACTCAGCAAAATCTGTGAACGGTTGGCAGGGAACTCTGAGCTCCCAGCGAGCGGTATACAGAGAGTCAGTGATAAAACCACTTAGAATGAAAAAAGAATCAGCTTCAGCTATAGGCAACGAATAAGAGTTGTTTTTTGAATCTCTTCAATGTGAGTGAGAGATCCTAGCAGAGCGTAGGAAACCCGCAGTTATGAAAAATATATACACAACATATGCACCGGGGTCCGTTTGCAAAGCGAGCGTAGTGGTAGAGATAAAATCGCGACACCAGTAATAGCAAACACAAGGTGAGATCGACTGATGTGACGTGATCCTTGTTTGCGTTGACCCCGTTTTCTCGCTATCACTCTCGCTTACATCGGTTCTAGCCACAAAGAGTGAGAGAGACAGCAATTTTCGTTACCTGAACCATTGTTATTCAAGGTAAAAAGTAATAACGTACAACCCAATATCCGAGAACAGGCCGCACAAAACATTCATGATAAAATTATAATAAATAATATTGAAAATATCCAGATTTTTGCTTTCCTAATTTTTTTGTTAGTTTACACAATTTCTACGATAATTATTTTGTATATAACCAAATTACTATCTAAGGAATTTTCCACCTCAATATCTGTGAAGGCTGATTTCAGCGAATAATAGCCTATTAAGTATTTTTTTTTTGTATTATTATGAAAGCTTAGAGACTAGCGCAGTTTTAAAAGTTAGCCAGGAACTAAGGAATTGCCATTTTGGATTTTCGATTTTAAGTCTAAAATTCAAGTCTGACTCGCTCGAACGTAAATTCTCCATTTCATGTCAAAACTTTTGCAGCATCCATTAATGTTACGAAGCTGATTATTTTATGCGTGAAAGCACAATTCATAAAGAATGAGTTACAAAAAAACCAAAATAAACCATCTACAAATTTACAAAAATAAATTTAAGACCGATCCGATCAAAACATTTTTAAAACCCATTAAAAAAATCATGACTCGAAAACTACGCAAAATCGCAGAACTTACTCGTACATGGGGGTGATTCGGATACCCCTCAATATGAGGCACCTAAATTTTACCTTTGGACGTCACTTCTCCGGCCACCCTATATCATGTGTTTACTACTAAATACGCACAACGATTTTATTATTAGATGAGATGTAGATTATCATGAGGCGGGTATGAAAACCCTGCACTTAGACTTCATTGTACAAACCTCGAGAAGAGAAGCTGTCATCTGAGTTAATCTCGGAGCCCAGATTGAGCCATTAGACGACCAGTTCTTCTAACAAAGCTCAAGATAGTGGGCAGCGTCAGTTTATGTAGATCATTAGGATCTACATGAGGGTTCCCGAATAAAGCGGTTCTGGCACTGTTGTAGAAAGGACATGCACACAAAAGGTGAGCAATTGTCTCTTCCTCCAACTCGCATCCGCAAAGAGGCGAATCCGCTATTCGTATTGTGTGAAGATGCTTGTTCAGCCTGCAATGGCCAGTAATAATGGCCATTGCTTGGCTCAACTGGCTTCTACTAAGGTTGAGTAGATGTCTGCCGAGGCCTAGGTCGACCCGATGCAAGAAGATCTTAGATTGTCGACAATCCAATCTTTCGGACCACCTCTCATTGTGCTCAGAGCGGACCCAGTCCTTCACCGAGCGATTGATGAGAGATGGTGCAACACCCACGTAGGGTTCCGGTCCTATAAAGGAAGAGCAGGCCCCTTCTTTCGCCAACCTGTCCGCAGTCTCATTGCCTGCTATGTTACAGTGGCCAGGGACCCAGATTATTGAGACTTGATTAGAAGTCGCAATTAGGTCGAGCGAGTGACGACACTCGCTGAGAAGCTTAGACGAGACTATGTACGAGTCAAGTGCTTTAAGAGCAGATTGACTGTCAGAGAAAATAAAGATATTTCTCCCACACAGTCTCCTCTTCAGAATCTCTTGTGCACAGATTAAGATACCAAGAACTTCCGCCTGGAAAACGGAGACGAATCTGCCTAGCGAGCGGGAGATGCACACATCTTCATTCGGCCCGTACACTCCGACTCCAGCTAGACCCTCTGCAAGGGATCCGTCCGTGAACCACGCAGAGCTGGCATCCGACACTATGTTTCCGAGATAGTCCTCATCCCACTCTGTTCTGGAGGGAATGGATACAACATACTTTTTGCTTAGGCTGACATGGGGCGTTACATAATCCGAGATCATTTGGACGCAATTGATGGTATGTACCAATCTATCCCAGATCTTGGAGTGCCCTATCGGCCGATGGTTGGGTCGCCAGAGATTGCATTGAACAAGGCGCAGGGCCGATTTCATCGCCTCTTTATGCACGATGATATCGAGCGGAGCCAGGGAGAGAGCCAACTCAATCGCAGCAGTTGGAGAAGATCTCATTGCCCCTGTGATAGCTAAGCAGGCCAATCTTTGTAGCTTAGATAATGTGCCTTTGATGGTGCTTAGATTTGTCTTTTCCCACCAGACCAACGCCCCGTAACAGAGACTCGGTCTGATGACTGCAGTATACATCCAGTGGATGATTTTTGGACTAATGCCCCAGGTACGGCCGAACGCTCTTCTGCAGTGCCAAAAGGTCGAGATAGCCCTTTGTGTCTTGCAGCTCAGATGTAGCTTCCAGTCCAGCTTGATGTCCAGGATCACTCCTAGGTATTTTACGCTATTGGCGTAGGTAATCTCTCTGTCGAAAATACTCAGTTGCCTGAGACCCTCCAGCTTCCTTTTGTTTGTGAAGAGTAGAGCAGAGGTCTTGTCAGCGTTGACTGACAAGTTCTTGTCCCTGCACCACCTCTCCACCACCCGCAAAGCCTACTGCTGGAGATCGCAGAGAGTGCTGAGGAATTTTCCTCTGCACAGTAACACTATGTCGTCCGCATAGGCCACTGTGAAGTGGCCCTTTCCGTCCAGTAACCTTATGAGGCCATCAACCACCATACACCACAGGAGAGGAGACAGAATACCACCTTGCGGACAGCCCCTGCCTACCCTCCTGACCACTGTGCGGGAACCTACCTCAGTGGAAACAATTCGGCTCTGCAGCATGTTAATAATCCACCTGGTTACGGTTTGGTTTACACCATGCTCCTGCAAGGCGCAGGCCATTGCAGAGAAGCTGGTGTTGTCAAACGCTCCCTCGATGTCCAAAAAGACCCCAAGGGCCGCTTCTTTTTCATGAAAAACCCTTTCAATGAAAGAGATTGCATGATGGAGGGCCGTTTCAGTAGATTTCCCTCTCTGATAGGCGTGCTGCGCTTCATGCAACGGGAAAGCCTTCAGATTGTTCGATCTAATGAACGTGTCTACCATCTTCTCCAGCGATTTCAACATGAAACTAGTGAGTGAGATCGGCCGGAAAGATTTAGCTGCCTTATAGTTGCACTTCCCAGGTTTTGGTATGAAAATTACCCTGAAAAGGCGCCAGCTGCAGGGTATATACCCGAAAGCCAGGACCGCTCTGAAAATTATGGTCAGATGGTCCTGAATCACGGAGAATGCCTCTTGCAGCATGACCGGGGAGATGCCGTCTCTACCCGGGCTCTTGAAAGGTGAGAAAGAAAAGACCGCCCATTTAAGAAGATCTCCGTCTATAACAGACCTGGCGACAGCCCAGTCCGAATCATCCGGGTTGTGCTGTTCAGCCTCTATGTGATCCTCTTGTACCGGTTCACAACCAGGAAAGTGGGTTTCTAAAAGATGAGACGCGACCGAGGGGTCATCATCGATGAAATCACCACAGGGTAGTTGGAGTGAACCCAGCTGGATTGCCTTGTCTTTTTTGAGAATTTTGTGGATTCTCGTTGAATCCAAGAAATAGAAATAGAATAGAAAATAGCTTGGCCGATTTCACCTCTTTCTTGTAAACCCTCTGTTTCTCTCGAAAGAGTTCCCATTCGGGTTCAGAGTTGAGGTTTTTTGCCCGGTTATGTTGCTTTCTTACTTCTTTTCTAAGCAACATTAGCCTGCGATTCCACCAGGGGCATTTGGCCTTAGAACTGGGGGTGGTAAGGGGGCATGCCTCTTGGAAGCTAGAGGTAATGGCCCCTTCTAATACCCTAATCGACAGGTCCAGGTCACTGACGTTACTGATCAGTGGCAGCCATCCCTCCAGTCTCAGACCCAGAGCGGATCTGTAAAGGTCCCAGTTGGTTTTCCTGGGGTTCCTAAAGCTGGGAGGAGCTGGACAGTCCGCCGCGATCTTCAGCGAGATGGCTCTGTGATCGGAGGTTAGAATGTCATTCGTTACTCTCCAGTCAAGTATTAGGTCGACGAGACTGATCGAGCACAAAGTGATGTCAATCGTCTCGCGCCTGATGGAGTTTACGAACGTTGGTCCGGTGCCGTTGTTGAGGACAGTCAGCTCCGTGGAAATTATGTATTCGAGGAGCGACTGGCCTCTACTATTAACATCGGAGCTTCCCCAGCAGGTATGATGTGAGTTTGCGTCGCAACCGATTACTATCGGGAGTTTTTTCCTGCGACAAAAATCCACGACCTCTACTAGTTCAGAACTCGGCGGAGGTTCAGCGGAATCATACGGCAGGTATGAAGAAACAACATATTATTATATTATTATTATATCCCCAGGTTGGTGACCCATATTTTTTTTTCTAGCTTTTAGTACATCATCAATTGTGCAATAAAACCGTTTAACTTGAAAATCTTTTTCTTACTTAATTCATGTTGAACCCTTTAGTGTACTTTATTTGCGTAACCTAATTTTATTTCATTTATGCGATCCATTGGAAAGTGCGAAACTACTCTACTCTTTCATCTAGTTATAATAGCCTAATATATCTTATTCAAGCTCCTAATTTGAGGCCGAAGTTGATATGCGGTCGATGTAAAATGCGTAGCTAACCATATTCTGATCATGAAACCCGTCAATTTCATACCTATAACAAGCGAATTGTAATCACTATGGTGATCCGCTATCTTGGGGCATCTGCCATATTTCACTTAGAATGATGTCAGGTAGATCGTTATATTGTACTCATCAAATACTTCCATTTTATACCCACATTAAGGGGGATGTAAAAATAATGTTAATTCGCCATCTTGTGTTGTCTGCCATATTGGATTTAAAATGACTTCTTATGACTGCTTATGTGACAAATGTCAAGTGCGTTGTAAAGAAAAAGATAATCCACCATTTTATGTCGGCCGCCATATTGGATTCAGAATGGTATCATACAGCTTATTGTATTCTACTCATCATTCCCTTTCATTTGATAGCCATATCGAGAGGATTGTCAAGAAATAGGTATCTCACCATTGGACTTAAAATGGCGACAAATATCTTATAGTGTTCTATTGGTCATACCCTTTCATTTGATATCCACGCCTGGACTGGGGGGTTGTAAAGAAAAAGGTAATCCGCCATTTTGTGGTAGCCACCATATTGGATTTACAAAGATGTCACATAGCTTCTTATATTCTACTCATTATACCCTTTCATTTGATACACATATCGGGGGATTGTAAAGGAAAAGCTAATCCGCCATTTTGTGGTGGGTGGTGGCCGCCATATTAGATACATCATGAAATTGAATATTATTATATCATGCAGTCTGAATACGTACGCATGAGAATCGGTTGAGTAGAAGTGGTCGAAAAATCGATTGCATGATTTGAACCACACAATATACGGAATGTAACTAAATAAAACAAAAATTTAAAAATCGATCGCATTTCACTATCCATAGAAAGTTTCCACCCTTACCTCGCATTCCAACTTCCAACTTCTTTATTTCGTCATGGTCTTGAAAATCTACATACATACAGCCTTGGCCAAAAGTGTTAGGCACCCTAGTTTTTTGCAGGTATCGTACAAAATAATTCCTAGAAAGAATTATCTTGTTTGTCAATATGTTCCCACCAATCCTAAATGGTAATTAATGTAATAAACCCTTTCCTAGAAGGGCCATAAAACGTCTGGTTGGGAAAATCTGTAATTTTGAGGATTTTGTATTATAAAATATGTAATTTCAGTTTGCAATTACTGCTCGTAGTGCAAGCAAGTGCCTAAATATTGTTGGTTTTTTGACGGAGTTTGAAGTGTTGGTTACTAATAGTGTGAAAATGCCTAAAACAAGGGAACTTAGTGAGCAAGAACGGATGCGAATTCGGTTTTTGTATGAACAAGGCAAATCTCAAGTCAAGCCATTGCTCTCAGCAAAAAACAAAAAAGATCGTCTTGAATGGGCCTTAAAGCATCAATCATGGACGGAGGCCGATTGGGATAACGTGATATGGTCCGACGAATCAAACCTTGAGGTAAGCTTTATTTTGTAAAATTCAATTATTTATAATGGTGGAATCGTAATCAGTCCGTTTGTGAAAACATTTCATGAATATTGAAAATAATGTTTTTATTTTTAATTTTTCAGGTTTTCGGCACCCCTGGTTCCACGTTTGTGAGGAGGAGGGTAGATGAAGCTAACCTTCCCGAATGCGTCGTGTCCACGGTTAAACACGGAGGGGGCAGCGTGATGATTTGGGTTGTATGGCGTCCTTTGGAGTGGTTGAAATGTTTATTTGTGAAGGACGCATGAATAGCGAAAAATAAATTGCCTTGTTGGTAGAGGTTCTACACCCATCTATCACGAATATTTACGGTGACACTAATGCGGACAATATAAAATTCCAACTAGACAACGCGCCATGCCACACATCTGTAACCAGTAGGCGATATTTAAAACAAAACAATATTGACCTTTCGAGTGGCCTGCACAGTCGCCAGATCTCAATCCAATTGAGCATCTTTGGTGCATACTGAAGCGGAAGATACGGGAGCACAACATCACATCCAAAACAGGATTAAAATTTAGTAAATTAAAACCTTAACCTAATACATACTAAAATAAATATAAAGATAAAAAAAAAAAAGTCAATACATATAAAAATTACAAAAGAATTAAAGTTATAATTATCTAAAACCAAACTGATAAAATGAATATGAAAAACTATACTTAAAAAGAAAGTGCAAAATCAAAATCAAATCAAAGTCTATTAATACACAATTCCCTATACGTCTGCTTAAATTGGCTCTCAGTTTTTGACATTTTATACTTCATTGGGAGGGCATTCCAGAGTTTAGTTGCGCAAACAAAGAATGAGTCTTTTGACTGCATATATTTAAATCGCGGGATAAGTAAATTTTGCGTTCGTGCTGATGGTAAAAATTGAATTTTTTCATATAAAAACGAAGGTGATCGCTGCTTAATTAGTCGGAACAAAAACAAACATTTACGGAAGTTCAAGTGCTCTTCTAGACTCATATCAAGTAAGCGCCTAGAGTATGGTGATACGGTGTCATATCGGCGTAAACTAAAAACGAAGCGGATACAGGCGTTATAAGCCCTTCGCAATTTGACAGACGACGCTGAGTCGAGATATGAATAAAGGCAGTCACAGTAATTTATGAGCGGCATGATACTAGTCTTGACTAAGTGCTTCCGGACTCCAATCGATAAGCCCCTACAGGAGCTCCACCATTGCCGAACAATCCCGAATATCCGTCCCGCTAAATAGCTAGCATGGTCAGACCAGGTCAATGTTGAATTGAATATAACTCCTAAGTTCTTGACCTTGTTCGCAAAAGGAACAATCACCCCATTAATAAGGATTGGGGGAAAATTAGATGCTTCGATGCTGTTTTTATAAATTATGATAGACTGAGTCTAACTCGGATTAAGAGTTAAATTATTGCACTTAGCCCATTGATGATTTACCGATTCAAGGTCCTGATTTACGTCACGAATAGTTTCACAGATAGAAACTTTGGGAACAGAAACATACATTTGAAATTCGTCTGCATATTTGATTAAGTTGCACTTTAATTTTGAAGAGTCGAGGTCGTCAATATACATTGAAAATAAGAGAGGTCCCAAAATCGATCCCTGAGGGACCCCACAAATCAAATCAATGTAATCAGAGAGACTGTCACCCACCTGCACAGCCTGACGGCGGTCCACAATATAATTTTTAATCAATGTAATAGACGCAGGCGAGAAACCGAAACGATGTTCAAGTTTAGCCAGTAGAATTCCATGGTCAACTGAGTCGAAAGCCTTTGAAAAATCTAATAGCACAGCAATAGTGGCTTGATCTAAGTCAATTTTGCCTCGGACATTCTCAGACAACTTTAAAAGTGCAGTAAGGGTACTATGCCCTTTTCGAAATCCATTCTGGCTTGATGACAAAAGGTGATGTTCATTTATAAAAACAGTTATTTGCTTAAGTTACTTTTCCCCACAGGGACCACCTTAGCAGTCTTCCAACCGTCAGGATAATGTGATGTAGTCAAGATATAATTTATGATATGCGTCAAAAAGGGAATTGTAAATGGTACAACTAGTTTTAAAAATCTGGTGTTCACGAGGTCTAGCCTATCAGCGTCTGATTGTATGGCTTTCATGGCTAATATAATTTCATCGTCAGTAACATTACGAAAGTATAAGGGATCAGGAATAATACGTCGTACAACAGCGTATGAGGAATGACTCGCCTGTGGCGTGTTTACTGAAGCAAAAAATGCATTCAGGTCGTTCGGAGCAATTGGAGGTATATCATTTCGTCCAGAGGAGATTATACCACTACCTCTAAGCTGACGCCATAACTCCTTTGAGCTCGTGGCATTCATCAGGGAGTCATAATATTTCCGTTTTGCGTTCAAAATTAGTCGGTTAACTGAATTACGCTGCTCAACGAAAGCTGTGCGATTCTCCCTTGACCGATTCCTCCCCGTTTAATACGATTTTCAGGGCACAGTTGGCCAAGGCTGTATATTGGAAGGACATAAGGTAATGTATGTATATTATAATACAATAATTCGTATCACCAAATCTTTTTAAGAATCTCTTTCCAAATATTGATTGATTTTTTTTCTGCATTAATCTAATGCCTGCTGAACGATATTTTAGTTTCATAAGAAAAGAGGCGAGCTCTTACCTCTACTGATAAAAATATTGAGACGAAACAAACCTTTTCTAACCGAATAGATTGTAATAACAACAACTGTGCTTCTTTGCAAAATGGGAAGAAGCAATGACTCTAATCAGGTGTAGGCCTTTTTCCCAATAGCTCAGTTAATGCTACTAAATGAAACATTTATATTTGTGGAGATACATATGACACAGTGATAATAAAGCTACTCAATATTAGAGGAGTATTAGCTTCAATTCAAGAAAATTCATGAGAGCTTAGTCCGATTTTGCTACATCACCGCTTAATTTCCAGTGATAATCAAAATCAGAAAAGTTCATTATAAAATATAATTATAAAGGCCCTGCAGAATTGACCCAGAAAACGGTACGAAATTCTTTTTCGGCGTTCAACAGAATACGGGATAAGTCGGGTGCCTGCATAAATCATTCTCATGGCACTAGGAGGTACGAGTATAAAATCACCTCAATCAAGAGACGCTGAGAAACCGAGAAGAAAAGTCAGCATGAGGAGGAGTTACCCAGAAAAAGTAATTTGTGAAGAATTGTTTACCTAACACCGTGCAACGGGATGGTAGGCTACAAGTCACGGGAATCGGAGGCTTTGACTACCATGCTGTTCGGAAAAGGTCAAGTTCCATTAAGGTCTGTGACCCTGCACATTTTACAACAATGCTTTCCTAATAAGTGCGAAATGCGACAAATCTTAATGTATTGGGAATGAGGCACGTTTGTATAGCGGGAACATTGATCCCCAGCGGGAAATAGTATAATTACTGCATCGATACCGTTATCGATGCTGGTAAGTTGTATTGGCTAAACTTTGCCTTGCACGATCGATTGAATACATTCATATTTTCGCATATGCTAATATACAGCGGCTCCAAAAAGTATTCGCTCACCACAGTACTCAAGTAAACTTTTATTAATAACATTCCAGGCATGATAGATAACAAAACAAAATGTTAAGTAATTTTGTTTATTCATATCTTAGCATCAAAAGTAAAAGTTTCAAGTCCATCGATTTCGAATTACGCTTTGTATTAGGGGTCTACTAGTGTGAAATTTTTCAAAAATCGATTTTTCTTTTTTTGCATATTTCGATAGTCTATACCTTTAAAAATAACATACTAAAATTTCAAGTGCATATCTCAAATAGTTTTGAGTTACAGTCATATTAAGAGCAGCCGTTCATCGGTTCGAAAGTTGCGGTCAAAAAACAGAATTCTGAGCAAAATCGAATTAAAGTTTGACTTTACAGAAGAAAAACAAAGTTTATCAACGAAAAAACTACTTAGAAACGCATTGATTAAGGTTCGTTTACACAACAAACACAACAGAGAATCACAGGGAACGTAGTTGCTCTGTTGTGAACCAAAAATAGCGCGGATTTAGCGCGTCGATTAGGCTTCCGTTATTACAGAGTATTTGAAGTACTTTTTTTAACGACACATCTAAAAGTTAAAAAAACACATAACTTCGTTATTTTCTTACGGATTTGAGTTTAGTTTGCAGCGTTTTACTCGAAAATAGTTGAACAAAAATAAAAGCCAATAAAAAAAAATCGAAAATTTAGCCATATAGGCCCCTTAAACTTTAGACGCGTTTTTCTCGAAACTACATTTGTCAAATTGGCTGCAGTTATAACTCGAAGACAAATCATCCGATCGATTTGATTTTTATTGCAGCTTCTTTCAAAGATGTTTCTACGTACCATGAACCTCCAGTTTTTTGATCAAATCAAAAATGTAATTTTGACAGGCCAAAAATCATTAAATTTTCGCGCGAAATTTGCAATTTTTTTTAGAAACTCCGCCATTTTGTTAAATTTAAATTTTTTTTTTAGCCCGAGGGTCATGGTACGGGAAAAACCTTTAAGTTTAATAAATGTTTGTTTTTTTGATTTCAGGCACTGTGAAGGTCGCTATCACTGCAGGCGTTTAGTGACTTTTTTTTTTGGAGCCTTGGGAGATTGCAAATAACTTGCTAAATTTTCGATTTTTTGGTCCGAAAATTTTATCATGGATTTACTATATATCCACAAAACTATCCTTAAAACATTAAAACATTCCATGCAGTAGTTTTCTTTAAACATAATTCCCAAATATCACCTTTTTTGAGGCGGTCACACTAGTAGACCCCCTTTGGAAATGCAGGCAGGCTCCTCAATTCAACGCAGGAAAAATATTCGCGCACCACTTTCACACTCACTCACACACTCCCGGTATAATAGTACCGCTAATTTCACAAACTAATATCCAGACGTAGTCTGCAGCTGACCAAACTGTTCTGAGCTTGCGTCACAATGTTTCATAGTGTATTTCGAAAAATGTGTAGTGTTTTTTATAAAATAGGTAGAAAGCAAAAAGAAACACCTGAGGAAGAAAGAATAAGTGTGATAAACTTAAGAAATCAGGGACAATCATTGAGAGAAATTTCTGGAAACATGAACAGACCATATTCTACTGTTAAAGGAATAGTTGATAGATTTTCCAATCGTAATTTATTTATTTATCATCATCAACAGGTTGATTACACCATCTGATCTTAACATAACAAACACTGATTTAAATTAATTCCTAATGAGTAACCATTTTTTGATTAAATCTTTGCTACAATGAAAGTCTACTGAGGAAAATCTAGTATTGTAAATTTTTGACATGGCCGATACCGGTTCAAAAGTGCCATAATTAGTTCTGTGGTACATGGAGTATAGAAAGTCCTTTCCTCTAGTAGAACGGGGGCGTGAGTTAAAATTAACAAGATTTAAAAGCTTTGGAGAGTCTATAACGCCAGTAATAATATGTACTCTAAATAATAGCATTAGAATGGTCGCCCAAAAATGTTGAATGAAGCTGAAGAACGCTAATAGTTGGACAAATTAAACAAAATCTTAAATTAAGTACGCCAAAAAGAGCAGCTAAAGTTCACGTTGAAAATGAAAAGTCCGTTTCACCTGGGATTATTCGGAATGTGCTTTACAGAGCAGGATACCATGGTCGAATAGCACGCAGAAAATTTTTCATGACCGAAATAAACCGTAAAAAAAAGGTTACACTTTGCAAAAGAGCACAGAAATAAAGATGAGCAGTTTTGTAGACGAGTCATATTTACCGACGAAAGTAAATTCAATATTTTCTGTTCATATGGTAGATGCAGCATATGGAGAAAGGTCAATACAGAGCTCGATAAGGATAATTTAGTTCCATCGGTATAGCATGGTTGAGGTTCTATTTGTGTATGGGATTGTATGAGTGCACGTGGGGTGGGTGACCTGCATATAATTAATGTTCTTATGGACCACAAAATGTATGTAAACATTTTAAAGGATCATTTACACAAAAATTATAAAAGATAACTTTATATTCACCCAAGATAATGATCCATAGCACACAGCTGTGTATACAAAGCTCTAGTTGCTCTATAATGTTCCACAACACCTTCAAACTGCATGATAAAAAACCCATGGAACATCTATGGGATGTTTTAGGGGAAAAAATAAAAACTCGCCACATTTCCAATAAAATACAGTTAAAAACTGCTCTTTTAGAAGAATGGAATACTATATCTGCACAAATAACGGAAAATCTAATAAAATTCATGCCACATAGATTGGAAAGTGTAATTAAGCAGAAAGGAGGACCTACAAAATATTAAGCAAGACACTTATTATTAGTATTGGTAACGAAACTGCTTAAATATGGCGTTTTTTTTAGATAGTGAAAGTGAGCGAATACTCTTTGTCGGTTGAATTGAGGAGCCTGTCAGTATTTTTGTTAATCTAAGGCGTATTTTGAAATGAATGAACTTGAAATATTTTACTTTTGAAGTTAGCATATGAATAAACAAATCTACTTAACATTTGGTTGTGTTATCATTCGAGCCTTTAAAGTTATAAATAAAAGTTTGCTGGATAGTGTGGTGAGCGAATACTTTTTGGAGCCACTGTAGCTACATTTATTATTACTAAAAATTGAAGAAAGAAACCGATGAAAAGCAGAAGATACTAACATCAACGAAAAATCAGCGGTTATACACATAATGTACAATATATGTATGTACAATGTACATACATATGTATTTCATTCGCATTCCAATCTTTGACACTATATTGTTTAGTTAAGGATTTTTCCGCTGGGTTATAGCATCCGACTTGAAATAAATATAATGTACATACTAACATATGGTCTTTAACGGCAATACTTCGCGCTACACAAAACGCATACTAGGAAAACGCATCCGAGGCTGAAATATTATATCCCAGCGGCTTTGTTTTTTCATGTTTTCAGTAACCCAAATCTTCTCATTTTATATTTTTGTGATGACAACATAAATTTTTAGGGAGGTTTGTTTTATTAATGTAATTAAGCAATGCGCTGATGAAAAAACGGGTCTGGCAAGTAAAACTATTGGTGGGTTGTTCTGAGCAAAACAATTAAGTGTGCATAACTGCCAAGGATTGTGGGCAGGTTATTAAATCATATGGCTTAGCTCAGGAGCGGAGGCCCAGGATGGGGTTGTGAGTCCGCCTGACTGGCGACTGCATTGTTAAAATTGCCAAAGGTCCAAATTTTTAAACTTATATGAAAACATTGTGTAGATATTTTAATTATCAACTTAGCGGCGGCTCATCTTGCATAAATTAATGTTGTGCTTAGCAATATTAAAATTATCTGTGCAATAAGATATTTAAAAAATTATAAATGTTATTTGTGCTTCGTGAATATGATCCTAAAGGGGGAACACAACTGTGACGGGTAAAAGAAACACGAATTTTTGCGAACTTTTTGCACAGGTATTTAATATAATGTTTGGGGATCGAATAGAGGAATATTTAGAGTACATATTCGACAATATGTCCACACATTTTTATTAATAAATAATAATCCGAGATAATGTGCAAAACTTAATAAATTTTGTATATTTATAAATTAAAATGTGTGAACATATAGTCGAATATATTCTGCTATCCGATCCTTAAACATTAAATTAGAACTGTGTTAAAAAAAATTCGCTTTTGTTTTGCCCGTCACAATTGTGTTCCCCCTTCATTGCACGAAATCATTGATTACATCACCACCAATGATTTCATTTCAGCGATGCTGTTGTAATGCATTCAATCCACGAATTCAGATGCTTGATGAGGAGCGGATGAACGTGTGCAAGAGGAGCCGCGGAGGCCATTTGCCCGATATTTTATTCAAATCATAATGCACATAAAAATATCTTTCAAATAAAGCAATCAGAACCATTTTTGCTCGAAAATTGTGTGTTATTCAAATTTGAAGTTTGGACGTTCTTATTGGGAAACCCTATACAATATTCGGGTGCAAAAGAACCCCTATGCACCGTTAAGCGCCTAAACATCTTTTTTTCAGATTATATAGAAATATTACAGATAGCATTCATTCCTAAGAGGAATTTTACCAGTTTTCATAAATTATTTAAATTTTTAGTCGCCTGGGTTGTCTTCACACCCCAATGGACAGAGAACTTTAATGGAATATGCAAACAAAACAAAGCTGAAAATTTTAAAATCATAGATGCTTCAAATTTATATACATATGCGTATTGATTTCACAATTTCTTCTTAGCGGGAAACATTCTGAATCTTCCTAAGAAGCAAAGTTGAAGTGCTTCCTATCAATATCTTTATGAAGCAGTTAGACAGATTTTAAAGCTTTTGCATGTTCTGCATTATCTGCGAGTGAAAAATGCTTCATAGCATATGCCCTTGGCAATGAAAAAGTTTTTCTACAGTGCAGCAACGCATTTCACAACAGCAATCAGCTAGCTGCGTGCGACGCGCGACGTGCGATGCGCGACGCATTCTAGATCGCGTAGCTATACAATGTGTATGTAGTAGCCCACTACAAGCAGCGAGCGTGAGACAGGCCCAGTGGGAATTCTGGGAAAGGTTCATCGTGCGAATTGGTTGGTTTGGTTTAGCTAGTGTTGTTATAAATATTGTGTTTAGATTATTAATATTTTGTAAAGTAGGCACATATTATATTATTTTGATCATATCTAATTTTTAGTACTCGAAATAAAATTTTCATTTTTGTTTTTAAATTCTTAAAAATTATATTATATATAAGTATAATGGCGTGGAAAAAAAGCAAAACACATTATTTCCGTACCAAAATGGTAAAAAGGAATCCTTCGTCCGTCCGTCTGTCGTTATGTTATGAAGTCGAATGAAGCAACTACTATTAAAATGAATACTGCAAATTAAAGGTGCCTTAAAAACAGAAATGATTCCGCACAATGCATTCCCTAAAGCTTTCATCCAATCATCATATTTCTCCGTCCCTTGCTTCGGAAAACGGAAAAATTGTCTTTCCGGAAACAAAAGTAACCTTTGCTTGACAACAAGAAATTGCACATTTCGCTTTTTTCCACGGCATTTTCTTTGTTATTAAATAAACGAAAATCAAGCCTTTCAATGGCAATAAAACAAAAATCAAAATAAAAAATGAGCAAGTCTATTCAATTTCAATATAAAATTCAAAAAACCAGTGGATCAGAAAAACGTAGAAATATTCTTTCGAGCAAATTTCACATCAACACGACAATGAAATAAGCGGCAAGCCCAACCAAGCTGACAGAGTACGAAAGAATAATATGAATTCTTTCTCTCCCACCACACAACATAGTCAGCAGTCGTGCGTGCGTTGATAACGTTGAGAACGCGGCGAGAACTTGTGCTGCATGCCGCATGACAGCTAAAAGTTGCGTTGCTGTGCATCGCTGCTGGCAAAGTTCAAAAAGCTCTTCTGCAGTTGGATTTCATTTCATACATCACCTTCGCTCGTAAGCATTGGACATCTGTATTGTCTGTGATATGAGTATATTTCCCCTTTTGTCCTAGGCAAATTTTAGTATATAATATATAGCGGTCCAATCATAACCAGCAAACTAACAAATATTTCCTGTGAAACCATGGGAACCGAAAAAGTTATAAGCTCTATATCTGCTTCGCCTACATGTCTATATTCCAAAAAAACCAAAGAAGAAAACAGACAAATTTGCCAATAAGCTTACAAAGTAGCAAATAGAAAAAGCTTTCTTCCTAGTAATGACATGCCCTGATTAAAAAGATACGAATAGGGATACGGGAGGCAAGCATTTTTAAGCTCCTAAAATCATGCCTTCTTGTATGCTTCCAGCTCCCGCTGAGTTATTATTCGTTACAAATACTAAGTAAGTTTAGAGACTGAAGGCTCAACAACAGGACACGGCCCGTGTGACATCCACATGAATACTAAAGGTCAATGAGCCAAGAGGAAGGACAGTATAATGGATGGACCTGTAGATTCTGAGCGCTCGTGGCTGGATATCTCCCACTTACCAACCAATCAATCAATACATAAATAGATTTGCTTTTTTTAATTAAAGAAAAATGCATATATGTATGTGCAACATATTTGCAATTTGTTTAACAGAAAAATAAGATAACAGTTAGGGTAATATTAAACCACCATTTTCTTTCCATAGATTTTATTACAATTTTAGTGTTATAATTGAAATGATAACAAGTTATCAATAATTTCAGAATTGAATTACAATTGTCTGTACTATTGAGGAGACACGGACGTAAATTTAAAACATTTAGAGAAGATGATTCCATTATAAAACAATGCATTTTAATAATTTAGGTGGAATTTATACAATTACAATCGGACATGTGAGGAACACGGACCTATCTTCTTACTTGACCTTTACTTTGAGTAAAATACATCGCTACATGATGCGTATACTCTCTGCATTGAAATCAGATATAAATTCTTTGGATTTTCGAAGAGTTGATTTCAAAAATCGACAAGCTTCAGTAGGGTCGCAGCTTCTGAGACACCAAAAAAACTGGCATCTGTTATCATAGCACTTGTATTTTTACACTTAAAATTAATCAATAAAATTATATTACATATCTAGAACAATCAGTTTCTCTAAAAATATTTGAAGGCAGTACCAATTCTATTAGATAGTGCCAACAGATGTGTTTTGCGCCGGTTGTTTTTCGTTTTTCCGATAAAACCTGCAGTTATAGTTGCATCTCCCTAGGTGGCGTTTTAGTGTCCGAAGTATAGACGCGGCGACACAGTTTTGAAACAAATAATGAGAGAGCTATACTACGTTAAAATAAATTTCAAAACAAATAAAAACTGTTAAAAAATTATTATTAAGAACTTTTCATCTTTTTAGCGCGATGTACTTCGGGATCTAGTCAATCTATAATTAATTTTTTTGCGTGTTCCCAAGCAAAACCATCTCTTCCGAAATGACCGTAAGTACTTGTACGCTGGTAAATGGGTTGCCGAAGATTTAGGTCTCTGAAATTGAAAAATTTCAATCCATTAATAATGTAAACTGGCGGGTTTTGTTTATAATATTAACATTGATTATATAACTCAGACTTTCTTTTCGACATTAATTATTTCAGTGTAGCAAATAATTTATGAACATCACTGTTAAAACAATAGTTAACAAAAGCAATGGTTTACTTACTTTACAATTTTTCCGGGCCGGAGATCAAAATTCTTCTTAATTATTTCTAAGAGTTGCTTTTGTGTTCGGTTCGACGTGCCGTAGTCAAAGACAGTGATTGATAATGGTTCTGCTAAGCCAATGGCATATGCTACTTGTACTAGACATCTTTTACATAAGTCCGCTTTAACTAGCGACTTAGCAACCCATCGAGCAGCGTATGCAGCGGACCTGTCGACTTTTGTGAAATCTTTGCCCGAAAAGGCACCACCTCCATGAGCGCCCCAACCTCCATAAGTATCAACAATAATTTTACGTCCCGTCAATCCAGCATCTCCCATGGGCCCACCAATATGGAAGTCTCCACAAGGATTAATATGTACAACTGTGTTTGCGTCGTAGTATTGAGGTGGGATGACTTCTTTAATAACCTTATTCATAACTTCGTTTCGCAAATCATCTAAGGTTATCTTTTCAGAATGCTGCACTGAAACTACTATTGTATGAACACGCTGTGGGATGCAAGATCCTTGATCAAAGAGGTATTCACAGGTCACCTGAAAATGATTTTTTTCGAAATTAATAATGTTGGTAGTAATTGATTTCATGTCACTAAAAAATATTTAAGTTCAGATAAGTAATCCACATCATTTTTAATCAAGAGTAGCAAATAATCTTACAATGTAAGCATCATGAAAATTTATTTAGAGTTTTATATAAAAATGAATAATCATATTTTACCTGTGTTTTGGAATCGGGTCTTGCCCACCAAAAGACCTCAGAACGGCGCAAGTCGGCAATCTTTTGATTAAGTTTGTGCGCCAATGCTACAGTCAGGGGCATACATTCTTCTGTTTCATCTGTTGCATATCCAAACATAATTCCCTATTTTCAAAAAATTCCTTGTTAATGTAATTGCTATATTTCTGTTTTCATAACATGAATAAAATTAACTACAAGTTTGCGATAATAAGCGAAGATTGAAGCAAAGAGATGAAAAAATAAAGTAACACTAATTGTAATCACAGCATAAATGAAGTTTAGTTTAGTTTTAGTAAAAGTAGTTGTTAATTTCTTTCATGCGCTCTTATTCAGAAAGTATTTTTAATACTGGTAGGGCTTTTAAAATTAATGAGGAAATTGTACCAATTTATCCATTCGCTAAAAGCAAATACCTTTAATGTATAGACGTTTCACAGGCCAAATCTCGAAAATTTTGGGTGGATCGACATTGGATGCATATTAGGCAAATGCTATCTGTTCTCATCTCATCATGTCGAGTCGGGCATGCGAAAATGTGTGGAAAGGAAACGTCGCGTCCCCATTTCAATGAACATGAGAATCGAATTCCATGAATGAAATGCTGGAGTGGTATTCTGTATCTTGATTTGGGTTTAGTCGAATCGTATACATGAAATTCAGCCATTTCAAGTAGTTTCGACTAATCTCGAAACAACATACATAATACAGCCTCTGTGATACGCGGCACTATTGATTTCGGAATTTTTGGCAAATTTTTCGCATTCAGTGAAAATTGTTTACCAGGGAAAATGTGGGAATAATTGTTTAATAATTACAGATTATTGCACCAGAATATTTAACTTATATTTAGTACAACTTATGTTCTTAATTTGATTTTTTACTTCCCACATCCTTAAACCAATATGAAGAAATCAAGAATTGCTTTCCTATGCTCAACACAAAGCGAATCCGCAAACTCAGAAAAAACCTCATTAGTTTTTGTAATGCATCTATGTTGAATTTTTCTTTTATGTTGGAAATGTGCAGTTGATTACTAAAAAAATGTTGGTAAATAAATGTAGGTCGCAAATTGAGAACAAATAATCTGAAGGAAATTTTAAAACGAATGAATTATTTCTGTCATCGATTCCTTTACAATCCTTTTAAAAAATTAATTGATCGGCATTTAAAATTAAATCCAATGATTCCTTCGTCATTTCAGTGACACATTAAGTGCATTTTCTGTTGCATAATGGCCCTTGTCGCGAGAATCGATGTCAGTAGAATTTGATCACCGTAAGTCCTTATTTGCTTTTCTATAAAACATAATATTCTTAATATTGGTTTCGTATTTTCTGCATGAAAATACTTCATCGTTAAGAATATTTTCAGAATGCCACCGTTTTCTTTTGTGGGGTGGGGCCTTAATTTCATTTAATTCTTCAAATTAAATGTTGGAATTAACACAAATAAATAGTTAAATTTAAAAATTAGTTCTCTAGTTTGGGCAATTAAATTGTTTTCCTTTCAGGGATTTCCTGTTTCCTAAATATTTTTTTATCAAAATGCTCGGCACATCTTTTAATGGTTTTTTTCTGCAAATTTTAATCAAGGCCACACATTTTTTTGTTTCTATTTTCCCTGTGTTTAGGAAATCTAAATAAGGAGTTTCTTATATTAGTGCTGTTCCAACTTTCAATAGAGCACTTATATTGATTTTTAATAATTTTTTTTCGTGGGCTTGATAACGTTAGATTCGTTTGAGATGCTTAAATCCATACTGAGAATTGCACCATTTTTAAGTTTTATTATATAAAACCTACAAAGTTGCCCCCGAAATGTGTAGAACAAACTCTGAGGCAATTAATATTTTGCGATAAGGGCAAAATTACATTTGCCAACCACTTTTGGTGCAAATTGATTTCGGTAGGAAATTTAAACAATCTACATTGTTGACTATTCTTCCTATTTTGCTCACAATTATCAACACAACAACGATTAAATTTGTCGCTTCGTTTTTTTTAGTTTTGAAAATGGCTAATTATTGTCTAACAAAATGTGAGAAATCTCAACAAAAGAATTCTGAAAGAACAATTTCAATGCAATCCAAAGTAGCCTTCACTATTCCCACCCCCAGAGCCACAAAGCCATTGAGAGACCGCTCCACGCTACGCTCTTTTCATGCTCAACCTGAAAGCAAAAAACTCCGAAATCAAAAATTTGCCTCATTTACAAATTAAATATGATGATTGAAGCAGGTAGTTAAAAACTACCCATTCGGGCCGAACATGATCACGCACGCTGCAAGCTCCGCGTTCCGGGCCGCGTACAAGAGCATTCGCTTCTCATATTCATTCTCTGAAAAGGGAACGCGTCGTTTCCTTTCTCCACATTTTCACATGTCCGGATCGCTTGCCTAACATGCCTCCAATGTTCATCCACACAAATTTTCGAGATTTGGGCCGCTCTCTGGTCTGTGAAACGTCTTTATACATTAGGATTTTTGCTAAAAGTTAATGAAATGCAAGAAAATGTGAAAACGAAATTGCTCTTAAACTTCCTGAAATATAGCAAATGTCCTTCGATAATTGTGACAATTGACATCAACAGATAAGTACTCCTTGCAACAAAGAATTGTTAGATCTGAGGAGAAAAGTTTTATTTCAGGAAAAGCTTTTGTGAGTCATTTTCTTGGAATTTATTGTATTGTTCCATATATTACATGACTCTGCAAATGAGTGATATCTGCCATCACCTTAATACTACAACTAGACAACGGAAATTTGATAATTATGAGAAAAACACGTTTAACGTGTTCCAACATCCCAGTCTATAATTTAACTCACCTCGTGGGCGTCTTAAACGTTTAAGTACGTGGACATATATTTAAAATAATTTGAAAATGGACAAAAATTGGTTCAAAATCCCTCCAACAGTTACATGCAGTGTTTTAATAAGGCACACATATTAATGAAAAAGTGGACATGCATTCATCAGTGTTCCTAATTTCTACTACAATTCAATATTCCTGATGCCAGAAAGACTAATCAGTCACAAATGTTAAAAAATCAAGAAAAGTAAGAGCATTACACGAATCGCAAAATAATTGTAATTCAGAAGAGAAAACAAGAAGATGATAAATAAAAGTTATAGTTAAAGAGAGCTTTTTTCCGCAAATAAACAAGAGTGAAGATTTCAAAAGCAAGATCTGTAAACGACTTCTGACCTGATCGCCAGCGCCGATGTCTTCTTCCTTGCGATTTATATGAACTCCAGCTGCAATATCAGGAGATTGTTGGTCCAACGCAAGAAGGACATTGCACGTTTTGTAGTCAAAACCTTTAAAAGAATTTAGTTGAACAAAATAATATAAAAATTTGCACCCTTTACGAGTTAACTTCTTTTTTTTTAAATATTCAAACATTTAATCCTTTATTCAGCTTGTCCTTCTAAAATCATTTTCTAGTGAGTATATGAACATAATTAATACAATGAATTGACAAAACCAATGATACCCGTTGATAATGCTTAACATTTTAAATGAGATTTTCCATTGGAATGACAATAAATGGAACCCAAATAAACGCTATTTAATAAAGCTAATTCCGTTATTGTTATGTTCTCGTGCATAATATGACACTAATATTATCCCCAAAATATCAATTTTAGTCATTGCTTGCTTCACAGGCGTTTCCAAGTTAAAACTTTTGTCGAAAATATGAAAAACCACATTAATAATATAAAAAAAGAAACCTTCGAATTAAGTGAGTCGAAAATCGAAAATCGTATTAAATTCCGTAAAATAAATCAAAATGTAAATGCAAACTTAAGAAATTAAAAAATAGAATCGAAACTCAAAATGTTTCTGCAATACCTGATCACCGGCACCTATGTCGTCATCTTGGCGATTTATATGAACCCCATTGGCAATTTGTGGGGATTGTTGTTCAAGAGCTACCAGCAGATTTAGTGTTTTCCAATCGAACCCTTATTTTTAACAAAAAATCGTTTATAGTGCGAGATTCGTTTCAAATGTGAAATGTTTTATATTTTTTATATACTGTTCTCTACCGAAATCTAACTCTTTAAATTATTCATTTTAGTACAAGCCAAATTTTCGTAAAGTCCACAGAAAAGTAAGTTCGAAGCACAAAAGAAATTTTTTACTTACCCTTGGAAGAATCGTCATAACCGATATGTTTTACTGTTTCTCTCACAACTTTTTGGTAGTCAACAACTGCTTTTGATGTAATTTCTCCACAAAGAAGGATCATACCGGTTTTGGCGACCGTTTCTGAAAGAAGACACAATTATAAGATAAAGTTGTTGAGCAATATATTAAAAGTAGTTTAACATGTATCTATAGAAGTCCTTATGCAGGGGTAGTAATTATTTATCCAAAAAGAACAGCCGACAGGTGACACATTAAATTTGAAATGAATTGCGATTTCTTCGCAAAAACTTATTTTTCTTTTTAATTAAAAATAAATATAATAAAAAAAGTCACACACAAAACTATTTTCAGAGATACAGTAGGCAGCGAATCTCCTCAAAATCTTCAAAAATTAAATAATATTACACAATTATTGAGTGTTTCATTGTGGAATCTTTTGTTTTTACTTTGAAATAAAAGTTGAAATTTTTTTCTGATATAGGTTTCACTTATTGGAAGATTCAACACTACGCGAATTTTATTTAGTGGAATTCATAAAATTAAATAAAGCGAGGAAAAAAGAGCACATATTTGTATGAAAGGCCATATGCCATAGAATACAATATAAAATATTTGATCATATAATATAATAACATATTAATATATTTGAAGCTGACGTCTCCAAATTTCTGTTACACAGCAGTTCTCATGATAAAACTCATTCAAAAAAGATGGTCACAAAGTCCATCGAAGTCCTTTTTTAATTAAATTAAGTTTGTACGAGAAACTAAATGCCAAATCATTAGAAGTAGTGCAATTTCAAAACCGAAATGGAATTATGTGCTTGTTTTTACGGGGCGTGAAAAAAATTAAAACAAAAACTATTGAATATAAATTATTTAAACCCAATATTACTAGATAAAAATACAAACAAATCAGCTATATTTGAGAGCATTTTTGTGCCACAATGAATTAAATGCATTTCATTTCAAAATCCCTAAATATAGCTTTCCGAACCTAAAATAAAGCACGAATGTATGCAAGAAACCAATTTAAAAAATAAATTATATTGAAGTATTAAAAAACTAAACAGAAGTTCATCCGCTTTGCATAATTTTGACTACTTCACATTCTTTTCGTATTTCTTGGCTTACAAAGCTTTTAGCGTGGTAAGTAATATAAAACTGTTTATGAGTCGAAAAATATCGGGAACAGATCTGGTTATAAATAGAACGAATGTCAGATGTCTGCACGCGTAGGAAGTGCGTTTGTATTGATATTAGATATATTTTTCCCTTATGACATGGTTTATACATGCGTTGGCACAAAATTCTTTTAAAATTTTTGATATAGGAAGGAGTTATAATACATTATGAGTCTATTATATCGTGATATCAATAATTGTCAATTTACATCGTATTTGAGGAGCAGAAATGAAACTAACAGCGCATATAAAAATAAATATCATTTATCACTCACCGCAGGCGACTTTGGCATTGGGGTCTTGCTGAAGATGTGCATCGAGAATGGCATCGCTTATCTGGTCACACATTTTATCTGAAACAGAAACGATTAGGTTATTTAAAATTTCGCTATTAAATTATTATGTTACATAAATTGCCGGATATGATTCTATAAAATGTAACTAAGGATATAAAACCGTTGAAAATGCCGAATCAACATAAAAAGCACGAGCACGAAGTTGATATATATGTAATTATGTTTGGGTTGCTGAATATGATATGAACAGTCTGGGAATAAATTAAAAAATCATGGAAGCAGCCCAAAAAACTCCTAATTTCTTGCGTCTGTAATATCATCTAATATTTCAAAAATTAAGTGAAAAATAGTAATATGAACAGAATTCAAATGGATGAAGAAAAAAAAGAAACAACTTTACAAAATCTAAATATACGTAGTTTCTCCAGTGCTGAGTATTTATCTCAGTTACTTAATTTGTTTTCTTTAAAAATGTTACGAATCGTTTTAATTTTCTCTGCGATGGAATTTTTTGTTCCTATTATCAAATGGTGATTTTAATTAATTATGATCATTCATAATGTGTATACCAACACATACATATACGATGGATACGTTCAGGACAAGGTCTCTATAAGCAAAATGTCGCGTTTGACACTGCAGCTAAGATTACACTGAAGGATAGACCCAACCGTACCAGGAAGCAACCGTTACGTTATGTATATGCGCATGTGTTTGATGTGATTGAGCGATAAATAAAGTTAGCAAGCACGTTAATTTTGACTTTCTCACGCATGCACTATGGGGCCAAATCTCAAAAAGCTGGCCAAAACCTAAAAAAAAAAGTTTTCAAATTGGGATTTTTTAATCTCAAATTGGCTAAAGTACTTCCCAGTGCTATAGAATCAAGCGATAATAGGACCCCAACTGGACGCTCACCCGTAGAATGCCAGCGTGAAAGTGGCATCCAAGGGTAGCAGTGATTGTGTGTTTTGAAGAGAGAAAAAGTTCTCGTTTTCAAGAAGGCACAAAATATTCAAAATTTGACAGATTTTAATAAAACAAAATGGAATCGTCAGTTAAAGATTAGTAGAATATTATAAAATTAATTTAGTTACTGTATTATTAAACACTAATTTTAGAGAGAGATAGACTTTTTTACATTTTATACTCAAAAACTATGTAAGATGCCATGTTAAAATGGAAATATATAAAATGTTCCGCATTGTTCCGCTCTGAAACGATTGGAGGTGATAAATTAGATAAATAAGAAATAAAATTAAGAAAAATCAGCGCCGCATATCACCAACCGCCTTTTTTTCGAAACATGTAAGCATAACCTGTTTCGCTGGACAAAAATCGAAAAAGTGATGAATCGTTTCAAAAGTCGGTATTATATGGTTCTCGGGGGCACTGATTTCGAATCTGATATCGGATTTACAAAATTCAAAATGGCGGACCGGAAGTGACGTAATATTTTACGAAAAAATTGAGTTAGCGCTCTGAAACTCGGTTTAATATTGTTTGTGGGGTCGCTGATTACGAATCTGATATGAGATACATAAAAATTCAAAATGGCGAACCGGAAGTGACTTAAATTTTTGCCATTTTTAATTTTATAAATCCGATATCAGATTCGTAATCAGCGCCCCCGGAAACCATACAATACCGAGTTTCAAAGCGCTAACTCTAGTTTTTCGTAAAAAATTACGTCACTTCCGGTCCGCCATTTTGAATTTTATAAATCTGATATCAGATTCGTAATCAGCGCCCAAGAAAACTATATTATACTGAGTTTCAGAGCGCTAGCTCAATTTTTTCGTAAAACATTACGTCACTTCCGGTCCGCCATTTTGATTTTTACAAATCCGATATCAGATTCGTAATCAGCGCCCCCAAAAACCCCCGAGTGAGAGATTTCAGATCGATAACTTGAATTTTTTAGTTTTGGCCAGCTTTTTGAGATTTGGCCCCACTGTGGCATGTTTCAAAGCCACACAAGTGCCGAGGCAAAACAAATGGAATATGTAATAGGCGTGGAGCGTACAGCCGCAAGACGTAAATACGTCATTTTATAAACATTAAAATTGTTACAATTAAATGCATACGAGTTCGGTTTGGTAACCGAAAGATTCGGACTCTGCATACACAAAAACATAAAAATCAGTTAATAAACTTGAAACCTTCCTATTTTCTCACAAAAGAATTTCTAGCGAAAGGACAATTTTATCTCCAACTTGGCGTGTGCTGTGCCCGCGGAAGGAGGAAGAAAAAGAAGTTTAGCGAAATCAGGCCCAGCAGCGGACAGAAATGAAATATTGATTTATAAATAGTATTAAATATAACAAACTTCAGACGACAACTAAAATTCTTGTAAACAAATTCTTCTCTTCGAAAGTTATAAAAATGTCGCGAAGGCACGATAGAAAAGGTGGAACCTATCGAGCTGGGCGACGATATTTTTAAGAAAGGTTCCTTAAGCTCGAACACACCTGACTATCCTGGGCTACCTCCTCCCTGATCCACCCTTCCTACCCCACTTCCTGTGTTCTGATGAAGATGGTAAAAGCCAACCAATTTTTTTCTATAACTTGATAAATTTACGTTTCATTTGAACCCAATTTCAGGATTCTCGTCGAAGTGATGCTTTTTATTTAAAAAAAAAAAGGACGGAATTCACGCCAATTTGTGGTTCCGGTCCAAAAGGGCAGCATTTCGCGCCTTCTTTTGCTAGGCTATCAGAGTCTTCGTTACCCTCGATGTCTTGATGACTAGGATCCCATATAAGAGACACTGCATTTTAGCGGGCTACCGACTGCAGTTGTTTCTTACATTCCAAGACAATTTTCGAGTGGGTGATAGGATTTCGGAGTGCTGCGAGAGCAGTTTTGTTGTCGCAGCAGATTCCAATCTTCTTTTCATGCCATCTCTGATCAATTATTCAGTTTGTCGCACTCAGAATAGCGAAGAGTTCCGCTTGGAAAACCGAAGCAAAGTTTCCGAGAGGATACTAGTATTTAATCTCGTTGCTCAAACACCATGAGAATATATATATATAATAGGGATGTGTCCTGGGTAAAAAGAAATCGATTCTATTTGGTCCCAGTTGATTATCAAAAATTATTGAAAACGTATTTTCTGCTTTATCAAATAAGTAAAAATTGACGAAGATATATCGCATCAAAGTTCAGGAGTGAGGGGTTTTGACGTCACTCCTTGCTAAAATTTGTAGCAAGGCGTGACGTCACGCGAAATTTCAAAGCGCTGTATCGTCGTCCTTTGTTGTTTGCCGGACAAAAGAAGAAATACGTATACAATATTTTGTAGTAATCTAACTGACGGATTAAATAGAATTTGCTAGCAACTACCCCATTGCTTGTGCGGCTAAGCTACAGTCGGTAACTTTCAATTGCAGTAGTTAATCAGATGCTTTTCCTGACGACGTACGACAAATCTCAACAAAAGTCCGTATAATATATTCTTCCTTTTTTATATATGCTAAAGTGCGCCACCTGTCCCAAACATTATGTTGTCTTTCCCATTCGTTTATAATTTTCCCTCGAGTGGATTAATCAAAGTTAAGTAATTGTTTTATTAATATACATTTCTTGTTATTCTTAGAAATATTAAATATATTTTATTTTGCGCTTTTGTTGATACCATCTTTTATTACGTACATCTCTTATAAGGACCTAATTTTGGCAGCCATTTGGATACGTCACAAACGAGTTATACTGCATTAATCTGTACGAATGTACTAAACAATTTTTAATCAAAACTCAAAATATTTTAGCTTGTACAGCAATTTGGAGAAACAGCTGTTCTTTTAAATGGCCGATGGGATATTCATATGACGCTCTTTTTGCGCAGGTAAAGAAAAGTAATATATTAGTACGTTCATCAGCCCATCATCAAATGTCAGTAGTATCGCTCAATTGCCTGGGCTGGCCTCCCTCAAAGTACGGACCTGAACATGATTCAGAATATGTGGAAGGTCCTTAAAGATAGAGCTGCGAAAAGAAGACCGGAAACCAAGAATCAAACAATATTTTGATTGACGATGTGCTTTTCCGTTTATATTGTTTTTAGGTAACTGTTAAATTTGTTAATATGTATTCTATCTCCAAGTGACTCCAACATATTAAAGTCAAGAATATGTAGCATTTAAGGGGACGGTAAGGTATTAAAATTTTTTTCCCTTATTTTTTTTATTCTATTTTCTGAATGAAGAAGCTTTCAAAAATATTATGTGAAAATTTGAGACGGATCGGAGCAAAACTACAGAAAATACAGCAGTTTAAGCAACTCGCTTATGAACGTTTTACTCTAAATTTTTTGGTGTTTAAAACTTTAAAGCGTTTTTCCCACAACTCATGTTTTCAAAGTCGGTGCCCCTCATAAGTTCAAAACTACTGCACCGATTCTTTTGAAATTTTGAACACTATTTCTGTACATAATTTTCAAATTTGTCAATATTTTTTATTATATAATAACAAATCAACCGATTTTTTTTTGCAAAAATCGCGTTTACACTTCAGTGTTCCCAAAAATTGAAAAATTGAAATTTCGAAAAACCCTCTCGGCGTTACCTGGGGAAACTGATTATCTAACGATAAAAATTTCCTTTTTGATATCAGACGATCCAGCACCGAGTTATGAGGGGCACCGAAATTCTACTTTTTTCGGAGACGCTTCTAAATAATTGCTGCCATTGCCGTATTTTGCAATATTTCTACATGAAAATTTTACAAAATATTCTTCAAATGTTATACTTTGATGTACCATTGGTTTTAATAAATAGATTTTAACTGTGTTGTCGAAAAAAATTCACAAAAATGTGCCTTTTTTTGTACGAATTAACCTTACCCTCCCCTTAAATTTTAACGAAAAATTCCGAATGAAACCGAGTGCTACTGATATGATGCTACTTACATGTTTTAGGCAATTTTAGAGCACTCAATTAATTGACATGAGACACTTTCCTCTAAATTGCTTTACAACGGCTGGAAAATGGTGTAAGCATTATGGAAGTTGCGATATGTGTAAAGTGTAAAAATCAATTAACGAACCGTAACGCATCAACTAATATATTTCTAAAATTTGTTGTTGAACTGATAAGTTTGTATTCTCAGAAAAAACTGTCGTCACAGTAACATTTTACATTCAGTTTATTAGGTGATAATGCAATGACGTCAATGGTAAATACCAGTAAATATTAGTTTAAATTTAGGTTCTTGGAACAGAAATCAATTAGATACAGTTATCCAAAGCAAAAAGCGTTACCCCCAATTTCAATCTTATTAGGCGAGTTGCTTCAACAATGATGCTGATCATCATTTTCATGGCATGAGATATAATTTCCTCAAGTGGTTTCTAGATGCCATGGAATATGTTATTTCGCAATTAAATCAAATTATAACGCAGTTTGGTGCAATGGCTTTAAAAGAAATTAAATTAAATGCGCAATTATAAATATTTCGTCGTTTTTAACGCATTGGGGCGGGCAGAGCAATTCCTGCCTTTGAGAAATTTCAAGGAAATAAAGCAAAACATCGTCCACTCCGTCAAACGTTTTATCTTCAGGAAGGTCTTTGATCTGTCTTACGGAGAAATATAGAAAAGGAACAGCGCAATGATTAGGGAGCATTTCATCTCACAAATTGGAGCCCCAAGAGGGGCAGCGCGGCCCTTATCAAAATATCAGCTGTTAACTGAGTTAATAACCGCGGCGCTCAATTGAAAGTCATCAGAAATTGATAAAAGATAACCTACGACACTTGCCAAGAAGAACAAGACTGAGACTACTGAGAGGGTGAGCTCAAGAAATTGGCTGCAGGCACTAGGAAGAGCTCGTGCTAACTTGCTCGTTAGTTGTTATCCACGTGTTTATGCGGCATCCATATCAACCAAGCGAAAGAGAAAATCGATATCGAAGCTCTGGGCTAAGTTAAGAAGAGATGAGCAGGCCCGGGATCGACAGGTTTTTGTCATATGTAATTTGAGACTAATGTGGTGAAATAAAGAAATCCGGAGCTTTTCTAAATGCATTCATTAAAAAAAATCTCTCAAATCAATTTGATGAGCTTGTGTAGAGACAACCTCGTAACACGCGGTTACAATAGAACTCCTGCCGCCATTTTGGTAACCAAGCTCCGCGAAAAGGAACCCTGACAACTTGTGCTTCTCAGGCATGCCAAACTTTAATAAGCTAGCCTGAAGATTTTGGCATGATTAAGTATTATTAAACATCTGCTCTAGAATGAAATCTTATGCCATTTCCTTGACAACTTTGGCTCTCAGCTCAGCTTGCCAAGCTTCCTCGCAGCCCGTCTACGGAGAAGACAGAAACAGTGCCCGGCGTTGCTTTAATGCGACAACTTTACATTGAAGAAAACTATTGCATCGAAATGAAAATGATATAAAAACTCACCTGGATGTCCCTCGCCGACTGATTCAGACGTGAACAAGAATGTTTGGCCATCTTCCATGTCGTATAGCCCTTTGTGACCATTTGAATATCCGTTCATATGCGAAGACTGCGGCATCTTTGCGGTTATTTCAGATCTTTTATTTTTAGCGTAGCGAATTTCTTTTTCTCCACAATCTAGATGAGAGTACACCAAAATCACACACGAACCGCTACATACAATTTTGTGTCAATTATGTTTCAGGTTAAAATTATTTTATGTAACTTTAAGCGCACTCTCACACCCCAGCCGACAAAACGAACCTATCTCCTCAAGTTTGGTGTGGAAAAGAGATCATGCTTGTTTTGGTTCATATATTTTATACGAAAAACAGTCACGTGACCTTCCAATTTCATCTATTCCTCACCTGTGACAGCTGTCTTCGAACAATTTTGATTTGTGAATATTACTAGTTAATTTGATTACTCGTTAATTTCGTACGCACAATAGTTTATGTCTCGTTTAAAATCAGAAGTTCTTGCTGTCAAATTAACCTGACGTATCACATTCACACCATAGGTTCAAATCAGCTGTTTCCCCCGTTTCAAATGTCGTTCTATTCCATATTCTAAAGCAAGCACTTCCCATACCATTCCTCGTTCTTCTCAAGATTACAAGTGCTTTCCAATTAAATTAAGTTCAGCTTGGTTTCCATCCAAACACTGATGTACAAAACAAAACAACTTGACCAATTATAGATGTTTTTTGTGATTGTAAACCATAATTGTAAGTTGCTGAAGAGTTTCTAGGTAATAAATAGCACAGGATACAGTTCCAAACGAAAAGCTTATTGAGATTGTATTAAAATAAATAAATAATATATTTAAATGTCTACTCAATCTGTTACAACCAGCAATTGGCAGTTTTTAACAACTCAAAGTGCTGAGAGTAGAAAAACATTATTAATTGTCGTTATATTCTCAGTCTATTATTTCGCATTACAGAGTTGAAGCACGTAAAATAGTGAAATTTTATTATATAGTTTAATTATGTTCGTTATCAACATCGATAGGAACTGTAACCTACAAAAAACTTACTCTGGTAAAATGCAGCCTGTGTGTAACTTTATTAGGTTAATGCTACTTTAATAGATCATACATTATCATTATAGAAAATTTTTAAGTGTCTAAAAATTCTATACAAAAAAACCTAATATTACAAAGCCTCAAAAAAGTTTTTTATTAATAAATGAGAGCCAAGAAGTGACGATTATAATAAAGTCGACCGAAAAACCGCCATGTCAGCGCTTTCTTGACATGCGATATATAATATCCTGTTTATTATTTACATTAACGATGCCTTCATATTTGTCTAGTTCCAAAATCCAATGTTATGACGCCAAGATCTTTTGCATACCAAACAACGTATACCTTTCAATTTTGACTTTGACGCTTTCCACAAATGGTGCGAGCGCACCAATCATCTGTACAAGGGCAGTGACGCATATTGTTTAGTTTATACGAAACACGAACCTACACAGATTCTCACTAACCCAAACATCATCTGCATATGTCGAAGGTACGCTCGCAGTGCCAGGCAGCGGCGAACATATTTCATCCAAGCGCTCCCTTTGTATAGGGAACGTAATTCGGCCTCCTCTAGTTTTATTGGTGTACGCCGAGCGTAATGTGTGCCACCAAGCAAATATCTAAGATACATATTATATAAAAATGAAAGTGTGTTTGTGTTTGTTTGTCTGTTCCTCAATCACACGCTTAAACGGTTGCTTCGATAGACTTAATATTTTTGACACAAGGTAGTACATAGCACAACTTAACAAATAGGCTATTTGTTATTTTGTTAAATTTCAAAGTTCTAAAATGGCGTCTCCATTATGGCTACCGGTTAGTTATGTTATTAAATTAGTTAAACTTCAAAGGATTGCCCTAAAAATGCACACTCGGTGGTTGGGTTCTCGGGGTTGTTGGTGAGGTGGGTGGGCTTGAGCGAGCCCATAATGACTACCACAGTTCTTAAACTTCAACGGATTGCTATGAAATTCAAAGCTAGGGTATTGGTAATTCAACTTCGAGAAATTTTAATGGAAATGAATACAAAGAAAACTTTAGGGCCACCGATTTCATATGTACCAAAATTTAAAAACTCAAGTTGGCCGATCAATAATGGTAACCGAAAATTTGCAACTTCAAAGGAATACCACGTAAAATAAATATATAAATTTCTTCGTTTATGCCCCTTTTATCGTCTTTTTTCACGTTTTCTTCACTGATAAGACACTCATCAATCCTGTTATTTTTACACAACCAAGTTCGTTGGCAGTCTTTCATAGATTCCAATATGTTTAACTTATCCCAGACCGAAAGGCTCAAGCAGATAAAAAGTTCAACAGCACACCACTTGCAAATGTTAAATTTATCACTTCTCCACTAAACTAAGGGGAAATGCACATATAAGGGAGTGTTTGGCACACGCAGTGTTGTAAGTTGGTAAATTTTTAACTATCTGAGGTTGAATTTGTCTAAAGTGGTAATAATCACACATAACTAATTAAATTAAACAAAATAGGTACAAGCAAAAAATAATTAAGACTGTAAACTTCTTTATCCAATGCATATAAATTAATTTAGACGTTGAATCCACTACTGACACAACAAGTAATTAAAAATGAGAAAGCAATGATATAAATATTGATAAATGCTCGGGTGTTATGTGGTCATCTTATATTTGCAATTTGAATTTTTTATCTGTTTTAGGATTTTAGTCGTGCTTACGCACGATGTTGCGACATACAGCGCTTACATGTATTGGTTGATAGAATATCGACAACGAGAAATGAATACATATACTGAAAATGCGCATTTCCATTCCACTTTCGAACAAGTTCATTGCGCAATGAATCTCAGGATGTCTAGTCTCATATGGATGTATATAGAGTATCGTAATCGCCTATAATTTCGACTTAGGAATTTCAATAGACTTCGATGCTCACCACTTCTGGACGTAAAAGACGTTTCGGTAAAAAAACTATAATTGGATATCTATATATGTGATGTGTGATTATCCCAAATTTTGCCCTTTCGACGTCTCATAAACGACGCAGTTTTGCTAAAATGATGTACCTTAACGATACATCACAAACCAAGCAACGTGGCACTATGGATTTTCCCGATTTGTCTAACATACATCTAGATAAATTCCGATATTATTGGACTATAATATATAAATACCCTTAAATATCTCGAAATCCCTCACACTTATCTGAAAGTCTATTTAATTTCAAAATATACTCCTTCTAAAGCATCTATGAATGAATTTTATGTTCAAAATACCCCAAACAGTCTTCTCAAGTCAATTAATAATGCTGTCTCTCTACACTACACTTTTGCCCATTACCTATGCATTTTCCGAATACCAAAAGACTTGAAATTTTCATATGAATTGAATTAAATATTAAAAAAGCATAAAATAGAAGCTCAAACAATATTACGGGCATTGTAGCTCAATGGTAAGCACTCACATATTATGAATAAAGGGGCGTGAAAAAATCCAAATTATTGGAAAATATCCTCATTTATTTGAAAATTTAAAAAAATAAAACAGTACCATTCCTAATGATCACTTAAAGGAAGCGGTAATATTTTCCAAATAAATATAGCTCCATAACGCTAAGTTAGAGCAAGCATTGCATTGAAATTTTTCTTAAGAAAATCGGGGCACTGGACACAGCCACTCAGTCCAATATTACAAGTAAGACCCAAACACGATTGTCTCCCATTGTATTTTCTTGAAGCACATTTTTAAGAAAAGATATACGTAGAACCAAAACATACAGAATGTTGATTTTATCACAATAAAACTTAGATCACTTGTAGGTCGAGAGCGCACTTAATGTCGATGCCTTAATTTTACGAACTTACAAATGAAGTAAAAATATTATAAATATTTATTTAATGACTAGAGCACAAAACCAAAACGCAAAAGTGGATTGGCTATTATTGTTAACGCTTCTTAATCTCAATTTAGTGTAACTGCCACTAAAGCACAACAACTTCAAATAAAACTTGAACAGAGAAGACGTCCTGCTTTTATTGGCAAATTCGTGTTTGGAATTCCCACACAGCGAGGAGCCGTTGGTGGGAATTTCTCTCATTTCACTCACCCCAGATAAGCTTTTATGTTAGCGATCCTCAAAAAGAATCAGAATTAATCACAATTCATTGAATTGACCTACAGTAATGAAGACAGCGATAACGTATTTTCCTTTTGGATAATTTGTCCTTATCAGGATTGCTTTGAGAGTGACGTCAGTATTCGGTATCTATCGCAATGCTCAGTAGAGTCGCCCGATTCCTCTTCTAGATTTTATCACGAACCCAGTAAATGTCAATACGATTTTTCAGACACGTGAGTTATGATGATGCTGCGTTATTATTTGATAAGTGTTATCTATCAGGCAACTAACGACGAGCGATACAGATTGACCCGTAGGTACCTAATCTCCCAAGTGTCTATTATATTTTTTTATAATATGACATATTCCAGGAATGGCCTATCAATTTATTAATGCCGTTGTATAATATATACATATGTAGGTATACTCGTAAATACTGTGAAAAACACTGACTTTGAAAGACCTATACCGAAGAGGTCGTATTCCATTCTAAATGGCTAATCTTTACCCAAAATCCAATTAAGTGCATATAACAGAAGAACTTAAGAATTTAGCAATAGCGCATGCATGTTTCTGCATATTCATTCGTCCATTTTAATTCATCATGTTGGTCAAATTAAGTGTAACCTCTGTTCCAAACTGTCTCCATGTACTAATTTCTTTATAGACAAAAAAACCATTCTTATTTGTATAAAAACTTTATTAGAAGTCGTGCCACATTTTAGAAGAAAAAATTGTGGACGTGACTAGTACCACGCAGCTCTTGTTATTCTTGTCAAAATAACATACGAGTATAAGCTGCGTGGTACTGGTCACGTTCACCGCGTTATATTCGCGCTTTAAAATATTGTTTTTAGCATTTTAAGCAAAATAATAAACTCAATTAAAATGTGAAATCATTTGTAAATATCTCCTGAACTCCATGTGCCTTTTAAAGAAGCAAATATATGTACTCGTATATGTGCATACTAAAATGGATAGTTTGGATCGGTTTGATAGTTCTTCGTATAATAATTTGTTAATAATGTGTTGTCCCCACTGAACAATATTGTTTTTTTGTTGCTAATTATTTTACGTGTTCTTGGAGATTTCCATTGAAAACATTTATAATTCTTCCAATTTACTCGTCAAAAAGTACCTTGTAAACAAATATAATTGTGACGCGATTTTTGCATGACTGGAGTCCAGTAATGGAATGTGACAGAGGATAAACAAGCGTTCATTTTAAGCTTTGGTCTTTCCAAATCTGATATGTGGATTCTGAAAAAACGAATCTCATAGTTTAAGAGAGTACACGTGTCGAAAAGTCGATCACGCCAGTTTAGACGCAATATTGAATCAACCATTTCCTTCTGGAACAGATAATCGAAGTTCTTTTTTAATTCGATATAGCAAAGGAAGAGCTATCTAGGGCTTGTCCGAATTCAAGTCTTCGTCTTGTTATGCCAGTTCATGACGTCACACCAAGTTAAGCTCTGTGTGAATTCATGTCTATATCAGTGAGCTTAGCCAGACAGTATAATAGTTAAGGCTGACTTAGCTATATGAGCCAGTCAAGGTTTGGGTTGACTTCGTCAGGAAGATTTGCGTGAAGTTGGCAAAGTACTTAAGGGGTCTTTCTACTGTTGAAATGGCAAAAATGAACGTTTTTTTTAAATTGCTATAAAAACAAAGCGAAGAAAGGCATCTATTTCAAATTTTGTATGCTTATTTATAAAGGTATAGAATTGTCATTTTCATTATTATAATGCATTAAAAGACAAAATGGCGGCTGCCACAGTCCGCCGCACAGTGGGCCAAAACGAATTTTAGGTGACCAAAAATCGATTTTCGTCATGCCATAGATTTTAAAAATTTTAATGCCATTCGATAGCAAACTAAATGTATCACCTTATGGCAAAAGTTTTTTTCAATATTCACACCCCCTCTATGTGTTTGGAATGGCTAAAGTCAGAGAAAATTCTGAACAGCTCATTTTCCTTACAAAATGTTCGAGTTTTCTTTGATTTCAAAGTTATATTGTGAAAATGTTTGTATGGGGAGGTTGAATTGTTGTTAATGAAATCACTTACTACATAGGAGGAGGTGTTATTAGGCCAATAACTTATGATAAAAGTCAAACAGCTTTTTTAATAATAGCATTTTAGTTGAAAAGGGCGATTTTTCGTTCAAATTTTTATTTCTTTTTGACTTTAAAAAAAATGGCCACAGATGGCCACGCTCTCCTTAATACCAATGAAACTATAAACCCTCCTTTATCATTTAAAACAAAAATTGGCTGCGGCCACCTGCGGCCTTGGGAGAAAATTGCATTTGAAGTAAAATCTACCTTGCTTTCACGTGCATATTTCCACACAATGTTCCCATTTATGCAGGCATTTTATGACTTTTAAGGCTGCATAATGTTTGTTTGGGAAATAAATTACAGTTTTCCTAATGAACGTTTAGGATTAACGACATCATTTGTATTTAAAGAAGTTATATTATTACGTTTTATGACATTTTTAACTGACTTTGACTTACTCTGCATATGCGCCCTATTCAGTGTGTGCTTAGTTCTTTATAACATCCAGGTAAATACGTACGATGATTATTGACTTTGATTTTTATGACACCTAATTTGTTTTATTATAATTGCCTGACATAAGGGAGAATTGTAATTGTGTGTGTGTTTAAAAACATCAGTTGCAGGTAGGTGAAAGTAACGGAAATCTTAGCTACTTAAGAGGTTATTACCAGCTTAATTTTGGGTTTTCAATTTTTTTTTCTATTGGCTTAAATAATGCCTAAACATCCCTCGAATCAAAAGAAACTTTGTAGAAAGGTGTATTTAAATGTTGTAATGTCTCTAAACCAATTTGTCCGAAGCTACTCTTTCAATATTATTTTTTAACGCGTTTTTCTCGGAACCACTTTTAAAAATCTGCCAGCAGTAGAACTCGAACAGTTTTCATCCGATTGACTTCAAATTTTAACTGGACCTTTATTATTAAATTATCTATAGAAGTACACACGATTGTATAATATATCAGGAAAAAAAGTTATAAGCCATTACAAAAAAGGATATTAGGAATAAATGAAAGAATGATGCATTAGAAAGTTGTGTGAGACTATTCGAATTTTTGTAAGATATACATATGTATGGTGCAGTGGGGAGAGGTTATAAAATGATACGTACAATAGCATAAACAAAAAGCCATTGAAATTAGAAAAACGAATGTGGGAAAGAAATTCGAAGAAAAGAGTGAATAAAGGTGACATGTTGCTCCATGACACGGAAAATGAAGAAATAATTTATTTATTGTGGGAAAAGTGTTAGGAATTGGTGAAAGATATTTTGGGGTTGGGTTTATAAATGGATGCCTGATTATATGAGACTACCCGCACCCCGGTGGGGAATATGGGGGAGGGGATTTATAGGAGAGGGGGTGGTAAATAATTTTTTTTTTGTTTTTCAAATACACAGAAAAAAATTGTTAAAAATAATGAAAACGAAAATGGGAAAAGATTTGCGAAAATTGAAAAAAAAATTTTTCGTCGAAAATACCAATATAAAATTTTTATTGTTTGCATAAATTTGTAATTTCTTTTTTTATTTATTAAATATTGATCATGCAGATGGCAAAATAATTAAAGAATAAATTAAAAATGTTGTGAAAACTTTTTAAATAACATTAATAATTCATTTATGGAGTACTTCAAATTTCTTTGATTTAGTTAGCGGCACCCTGTAAACCAATTAAATATTTTTTGTTGGCAGTTAAGGGGTAATAATGTCAAAATTAATTAGCCTAAATTTCATTATGATATCTTTAACACAACAAAAGTTACAGATTTTTGATAGCGACCAAGTCGTTTTGGCCCACTGTGCGCCGTTCCAGCACTTTGCGTTGAAAAAAACGAAATGCGCGTTGTAAAACTGTGAAAAAACTACTCAACCGATTTTCTTGAAACTTTGCACACATACTTAATAACCATTTATCGACTGCATAGACCACAGTTTGGAACAAAAAAATAATTTTTGGCCATTTGGGATCACTTTTTTCTCATGAAGATGACCCAAAAATCGACTACCTCATGTTCAAACATGCACCAAATGGCCAAAAATTCTTTTTTTGTTCCAAACTGTGGTCTATGCAGTCGATAAATGGTTATTAAGTATGTGTGCAAAGTTACAAGAAAATCGGTTGAGTAGTTTTTTCACAGTTTTACAACACGCATTTCGTTTTTTTCAACGCAAAGTGCTGGAACGGCGGACTGTGGCAGCCGCCATTTTGTTTTTTAATGCATTATAATAATGAAAATGACAATTCTATACCTTTATAAATAAGCATACAAAATTTGAAATAGATGCCTTTCTTCGCTTTGTTTTTATAGCAATTTAAAAAAAACGTTCATTTTTCCCATTTCAACAGTAGAAAGACCCCTTAAGGGTTCATCCTAGTTTACCAACTTCAAACAATAAATTTCTTTTATGATGAATTTCGAAATTAAATCACTTCAGAAATATCATGTTAAAATTTCATAAAGCTAGGAGCAGTCTAACTATATTTTTTTCGATTTTATTCGATCGCGCTCTTCGGCGTGCTATTGAGTATATTAGCGCTTGCTCCGCCCTCTTCGGTGCTCTCGGCTTTGTAAATACAAACAGTTGTCCTATTTATACTTGAAAACAAGTTATATTAGGCTATTATAATACCCAAAAATCTTATATGTATGTTATTCGAACGTTAGTCTCGTTTTTCGTAAGTACGATTTTTTCATGACATTTCAACAAAAAACTTTACACGCGTTTTTCTCAAAATCACTTTTTCTTATACGGTGTGGTAGTTGTCTCCGAAACGGTTTGCCCGGTCGTTCTGAAATTTTTACCACACATTTGTGACATGTATGGGTATCGTGTGTACTAGAATTATGTCAAAAAATTTTTCAATTTTTTTTGAACCGAAAAATCATGAAAAAAAAACGTTTTTCGAACATTTTTTTTTAAGTAGCTGCCATTTTGTTATTTTTGCATATAAATTAATAATTCTTGTATACACGATAGCCACTAGTACACTGAATCTAAATTTTCCTGGTTTTTGTGTTTCAGGCTAATCTTCACTAAAAAATCAACAACACCGTTGACATCGCTTTTTTTTATATGCCGTCTACACGAATTCCGCCATTTTGAATGTATTTATTATGAAAAAATAAAAAAAATAATCGTTTCGTATTTTGTAAGAGTGTGTTTATTTAGCCCAAAAAGAATTGAAACGATATATAATTTAGGGGCTGTAAAAAAAATTCTCAAAAAAACCTTAATTTTCAGGCCTTTAAACTAGGATGAACCCTTAAATTAATGAGCAGCTTTTTAAAGGGAGCACTTTTAATACTTAAGTTGCCTGGCAGTAAGGGTCATTTATAAATTTATTTATTTACAATAGTCATTCAAATAACAAGCTAAGCAAACGGATTCGAATAGGTTTTATGTTATAATAGCTTAGCTTGTTTGCTGACGACATTGACATGTCATAATGGAAGACAAAAACTTGGGTTTGGACAGGCCCTAAATATTGAGTCGTTAGTGTCCAAAATTGTCTCAGTTATGATGTATGTGTCCAATTAGTATTATGTACACATGTGCTCAAAATATAAGAATTATTTGTTTAAATTGTTAAAATTGAAATTTTTTCAATGGGGATCGATAGTTGGATATTTATTAGTTCGGTCGTTGCAACACTTATAAAATTAGCAACAACATTTATTAACAATTTTATACGAAAAACTATGTGGACGGAATTGCGTATGTTATCTTTTCATAGTAAGAGATACTCTGTACCTGAATTTCAAGATCGTACGCACAAGCGAATTGGTGAAAAAAAATTATTAATAAACGTTCTTTTTGTCTAATTTCCTTAAGTATTCCTATTTTGCAACATTAATAATGCATATTGGAGTTCCTGAATTATCGTTTCTCGAGTTATCTTGAAGAAAAAGTACAAAATCCGAACGTGAAAACGTGTTTAATTTCGGTACCCGGTACCCAAAATTATAAGTGACACCAAAAGGGTGTAATTTTAAACGACTAGTAATATCTCGAAAACTTCTGGACGTAGAACATCGAGGAGGGTGTAGTGTTCGACCACAGATAATATCCAGATGAATAACGCTTATGGGCAATTTTATGATTTGAAATGAAAGACCTTTTCGTCTAGCGACCACCGCCAAAGAATATCTTCTAATAATAAGAAGAGACCCTTTGATACGCCTGCAAATGCCTAACTAGTATGTAATGTCTGTAAGATACATCCAGAAAAGTTTCCCACATTCAGAATGCACAGTGTGAGGTACAAAATGCAGCATTTTTTTACTATAGAGTTTTAAAGCTGATTTCTAATTCTCTCTATTACCATGCCATCTGAGTGCTACCTCTCCTCGTGATCATAAAGCATATGAACAATGCGAATGAAGAAGGGGGGAACGCAGGTAGCGCACACCCAGTTGATAAATACATACGCGGTTGCTCCCATTTTTTACCCGACTGCGCCAGAAGGAGGGTTATGTTTTCGAGTCTATGTATGCATGAATATATTTATGTATGTATGTATGTATGTAGATTTCTTTGTCACGCTTTGTAGCCTAAACGGCTTGATGGATTTTAACTTGAGAGGTATCGTTAGATTCGTCGTAATTGTGACATTGAATATATCAAAATCATAAAAATTGAAATGGCCGATTTTTGGCGCAATATTATATGTCTTCACAAAATTTTTTTTCCTCAAAACCTATCGGTAGTCGGAGGCTACCTACACAGCCTAACAAAAATATGCGTAGTCTCCGACCGCCAATTAGGTATACTTTGTCAGTTTATTACAAATATTGACCAGTTAGATCAATTTTAATAGTACTGATTTATTTATTAATTTAATTATGAATGTCTCGTTTACATCTGTTTAGTTCTTTTTTACAGTCAGTCGGGTTTTTCGGTATTTTAAATCAACTTTTTTATTTCACTCTGCATTTTAAAGGTGATTGCAAACGATTCATAGCCATAGAAAGCCAGTGCAGCGTGGTGTTATTTTATTGAGAGATTAAACTTGACTTAAAAAGTTCGGAATATTTTAAAATGCAATTAAGTAAATAGTTGTTCTTTCCTTTTAAAAATTAAGGGTAAACATCATATAAGGTGTTTGGTGTGTGGCTTTGCTAGGGACAATTATCAGGAAATAAGTTTTGTGCCTTGTTGGAAAATAGAAATTGTTCAGAATAATCATGCACCCTGTAGAAGCGTTTCAATTTTCATAGCATCCCCCCAAATTTTTCCTTTCCCTCATAAATGACTTCTTTATAACTATATTTCTAACAAAATGAAACGTCTAGTCCGGTTAATGGTACCCAAGAAGACTAGAGATCAGGAGACGAAAATCCTCGAAAAATCAGTGGCGGGGGTAGGCCGCGAGATGTCCTCACCTTTTTCCAATATGGCGGCGCCGTGTAAATTCGCATGGTATCTGCGCATATCGTTATTCTTGTCTTTCATGATTTATCTCTGACACTTGCAATATGTCGGCTTGCGTTGCCCATATGTTGTGAACAGTCAACAATTTTTGGTGGTATTATGCATCATTTTGAATCGTACTTATAAATTAATTATAATCGTCTATAATGAATTTTGATTTTCGGAGTAAGTAAATGTCACTGTTTTCAAGCAAGTCGTTTCCAAATATAACTAATTGCATTGTCTGTCTTATAATTTGTAATTTCCATTGCGTGTTGCAATGAGCTGGGTGTGCACAATCTATTTTTGAAATAAAAATATGTAAATGTAATATACGAGCATTCAGTAATGAAAGTGGATCATGCGCAGGAAAAATTCATTCCGTAATCATGGCCAGAAGAAACATTGGGCTGCAGTCACCTTTGAAGGAAAAAGTAAAGTGTTGTGGGTCACAAGAAATTTCGCTGTTGTTGTGAAAGTATGAAGACCAAAATAAGGTCACCAACATGACTATTCCCATTGATAAAAATTTACGGGTCAAGGTTTATGTACATAATGAGTATTTGCCTTGGATTGAATGTGATGCACCGAAGTCGGTGAAAGATATTTCTAACATTCTAAAAGTAACCAATCGACTTTGTCCTTAAGCTTTTGATGCTAACCATGATATGTTATTTTTAATTGTAAAATTGTTCAGAGCAATTACAAGTCTATTGGGCATATATTTCATCATTTGCTACATTATAATAATTATGTTCCACTGTATGAATTTTTTGCCAAAAAACTGTATGCGTGAAAATCTTACTTCACTTAAAATAAAGCACTTGTAGTAAATATTGTTGTATTTTTATTACATAAATCATAATGGAAGTAGTAGTCTCGCTCTCTCTCTTACATTTCCTCCCCCAAAGCTGCTCCGTGTTAAAAGCAGTTTCATCTTGGTCACATTTTTACTGCTTCGCTTGATTGCCCAGACATGCATGTCATGTGTGACATGCCAAAAAACCCTTATAAAAGAAAAAAGATGAGTATGACAACATACATATGCGAGTTAGCATATTATTATAAATTAAATCCATATACTTCCAAATCGTCTTGATTCAGACGTGATATCATGAGATACTCGTATCCACAATTTTCCTCAAGAAACATAAACGTTTGATAGGTAATTTTTTTTTTTAAAAAAAGAGCCACTCCAAGAACGACTTTGTGGAATTGTTCAAGAAATGTTATTGTTGGCTCACAGTCTCTCAAATCGTTGCATGAGTGCTTAGCAATTCGCATAGCTGCAGTCACTTGTGATGCGAATATCTATAAAAAAATTTGCGTTCCAATAGACGAAGTATACATTAAATAAGAGCAAATTTGCAAAAATTATTATGAAAGTATGTAATGTACCTGTAAGGCCATAGGCAATATTAATTTTTTGATAATATTTTGGGTTGAGATGGTACTAATTATTGATTGTGGTACGTTATATTATAGTATTCGATTCGAAGCGATCGCGTCGGGATTCAAAGGGGAGACTGCTCTTCAGTTTTTTTCTGATAGTTTTCCATTTCAAATTATACAATTTGTTTGGATTTCCTAGACTAACCTGCCCATATATGGGGATAAACTGCTATCCGGGAACAAATGGGGTTTAATTTTGGTTGCCTACACTTTTTACGGTTTTTCCCTCTTTAGTTATACCGTACTGGTAGCGATAGCTTCGTCAAAATTGTGATGATAGATTTCTCTACCGTCTATAACCATTGTGACCTAAGTGATCAGTGACATTTGACAATTTAGCTGACTTCGTAAAAATGTCAGTAAATATTCTATATTTTAATTCAATTCTATATCTAATTTCACTAACAATAAGTACTTCATATATATTGTCAGGAATTCTTGTATTTTACTTATGCTACCTAAGGACTGACAATTATAGATACACTCAGATAAGTATTTCTGCTTCCTATTTGTGAACTAATCTCTTTGTGGTTTTTTGTTAACACTTTTTTCCAGGGTTCCGTGGGATTTGCTCATGATGCAGTTTTTGTGGTCACCAAACAGAAGAAGAAGAACAATTGCTTCTCGTCACACAGATCCAGACGTGATATGACCAAAATCATGGCGGTGTGACCCACTACATTCGCGCCGTTCTTTTCTTACGATGTTGAAACCCACTAACACTCCTACCTTAGCGAACGTCAGATAGCGTAAAAATATTTGATTATAAGGCAAGGCAATGCAGAAAAGGGAAACAACACGAGGGTTGGGGGGCATTCGCATCTTTCCGTAATGCGTTTTTCCTGGCGTCTATTCAGTATACAGTATGCTGACCGGTTTTACACGGAAGGGAAGAGGTAAAGATGCTAGGAGAAATCTCTACAAAAGTGCTGCACTTTGGAGAGCAAATTTGCAGCACAAACCGAACTTATTTATCTTGTTGTCACGAGCTAACACAGTTAAAAAAGCAGAATGTCTTATTCTATCTCCGTCAGAAATTTATCTTAGCTCGAGCATTTCGAGCATACACACATTGTTAGCCCTTATGAGTAGAGTGATGTGCATCAAGCAGAGAGAATACTCGTATAGAAGTGCTGACTACTCGTATCAAAACGCTGTTGTTAAACCGGGCTGCATACTGCATACTGAATACAAGTGTGAAAGGTCCAATGAAACGCAACTTGAGCCTGAATTAGGCACCTCGTTTAACAAATTTTAAGATAAGGATGCAAAGGCAAGAACCCTCTAGTCTGTAGTGCGAGTAGGATACGATAAACAGATATCTTTCACTCATGATTTCTTTTCTTATATCGTGCATACCACCTGCTGAACCGGGAGCACATCTGAAACTTCGGCATAGTCAATAACGCCGAAAACGAATTCAACTCCAAAAAGCAGTACGGGATTATGAAGATATCTCTTTCATTTACATACGCCGGAGTGGATTTGCCTCGATCGCTGGCTGCCAAGTGAAGTTTTGTTCGAATTCGAACTAAATTCGAACAACTGAATTTGCAACTACCAGGTTTGAGGTGTCGTGATACCTCTAGAAAAGCACCGTGAGGGAAGGCCCATTGAGTGTGTGTATTTTACATATTAAGAAGCCACCATAAATTACAATATGAAGACGAGATTTCCTTATCATCACTTGTTTGGCATCTTACTCTTCCATGACGTACTCAGTTGCTCCCCGCAAACGCGTTAATCTGCAAAACTGCGTTTTGTCAGATACTTTGTCCGCACAAAAGCTGTATACGATGTTTAGATAAGCATTCCCTGAAGGCGCTAAAAATAGTCACGCATATTGATGTAAAGTAGTGCGCAACAAAACAAACAAGAAATTATTTACCAAATTGTATCAACGGCAGTCATATCTGCTTGTTGAAATAATAAAGCAGTATATCGAATTGAAAAATATTTGGCACTCAATTGTACATGTGCACACATCAAACAGCAAATTTGAATTATGATACCGTCATAAGTTCATATTTTTATAGAAAGTATCGTAATGTCACCCTTGAATTCGAAGGAGGATGTTCCGTAAATATCGCATTCCGTTATCTCCAACAATTGGTGGCAAACTTTCAAACAAGGTTCATCTTTTTGTAGTAAAAATATTAGCGTAGAAACATCGCGATCTATACATAGCTTGCATAAGCTTTTAAGACTGTTTGCCCTTGATTATCAACGGAGCAAATCTTTCATGACACCGAAATTTTAAATTGGCGTCACTGGGGGTCAACAGTATGACGGAAAACGGAATTGAATAACAGGAATTTGAATCTGCACAGCGACGGAGAAGTGTGATGAATTAATATTTGTGATTATTCTAAACTGCATTCAAGAGCTCAATATAACACCCTTGACTGGGAAGGCTTTGATTAAATACTTTTATACTGCTGTTAGAAATTATATTTTCTGTTGTATAAACATCTTTCAGTCTGACATTTGCTATTGTAGATAATGGTTATCAATTCTTCTCTGACAACCTAGCGATCATATTTTGTGATAAACATTGGTATTGTGCACGGTAAAGACCGAATACGTTATGGAAAAATTACCTTGTTTGTATACCCGTACTGAAGCATCACTCACTAAATGCATATGGATTTAAGGTGTATCATGAAGCGCATAACAAAATGATAGGGGTGATAAATTTGACCTAATTTAACAAAAAAATCGTAAGCCAAGGGGGGGGGGGGGTCCTAACCAATTTTGAGTTACAGGGTGATTTATAAATTTGGGATGCACATTATTATTTCATTTTCATGTTTTGATCAAATTAACGCAACGACATCGAACTCACGCCTAACAACTACTATCTTATTGTGCTTTCCAATTACTACCGATGTTGATCTACCTTTACCACTGCAGGTACCGTCACTTGCGAAAGTGCAAAAAAAATACTCTACAATTTCCTTAATTTAACATTTTTCTCACATTTTCCGAAATTCATGTATTTAATGCACCATTTTTTATATTTATTGAATTACCCATCTTATTTCCTTTCCAAAGAGGTACAACATGTCTAGGAAAGAAAGAATATACTACAAAATTTTGCGGAATATTAAAAGATTTGAATATTAAAATTTTGTTTTTCAAATTAAACGTTTGTAACGTACTAGCACTAATTGTAATTAAGATAGCAGTTGCTTGGTGTGAGTTTGATATCGCTGCGTTATGTAGATCAAAAGATAATAATGTGTGTGTGAATTTATGGATCATCCCGTAACTCAAAAACTGAACGTGAATAGAGAAAACTATTTAGCTGACTTTGCAATTACGAACAGTTTAAATAGACAAACTCAATGGGTTGCATCTGAAACAACTTTCTGCTCACTGACGGGCTTTCCCGCGAATGTTTTCACGTATATCGGCCTTTAGTGGGTCCACTAGGTACGCAGACGCAAAAAACCCGCCTCTGCTGGCTTATATTTCAAGATTTTGCTATAAGGCTTACTCCACTACCGAGCTGCCCGAGTAAAAAGTGGAAAAATTATCTGCTCACTGAAGGGCTTAAATTATGCATAAAATCGGGGTAGGTCTAGAGCAAATATTTTGAGCTACAAGACCTTGATTGGAGCAGCAATTTAAGCCCATTTTGTTACGAACCCTATAAATGCAGGCCCCGCAGCTCAGAAATTTCCCTCTAGCGTAAATTTTTTCATCCCGTTGTCCGAAGCCCTATCATGTATTTTATTGCTCAGGAGCAAAAAGTGGGACCAGGTCTGTCGAATTCGGGAGTTGTGGTCTTTTAAGTCGCTTCCGAGGAAAAGTATAGTGTTTCTAATTTTACACCCTTCCGCCTGGAAAACAGCAAAAATCATTCCTATACGGTAAACCAGCTGACTGTCCGAACAGGAATATGTTAGGCTCATAAGTCTGCTTAATTTAATTACCAAAATTTATGAGAACATCTTAACACACAGACTTTTGAAGCATATTGATGAAACCAATATTTCCACAATCCCACAATACATCAGGTTTATAGAATCAATGTTTGTCATTTTAGTAGCAATATCTGTTATTTCAGTGGAGAAATGTAAAGAGTGATACCAATTTGAAATCTTAACTAAATTGGCAAGTTTTTAAAACAATTGGCATGTCTTGCTGCATAAAAATTTGGTGGAGTCACATTTTGAGAAAAATTATATTTCTCTGGAAAAATACAACTGATCCAGAACACCTCTATCACTTATCTGATGGCACTACTAAAGAATATTATGCAAAAAACAGAACGCAAAAATATTATCATTTGTACGAATAGTATGCAAACAATTCAAACAAGGTAAGAATTTTCGATAAAAATAAAAACTTAAATAACTCGAAAATCGTGAGACTTTTCATAAGGATATATTGTGCTCATTTGATAGTTAATAAGCTTGCCCTATCATCAGTTTCCAAATTATCCACTACTTACGGGACACCCTGTATCTACTCTATCTAGCGAGTTACAGTGTTTCGACTATTCGTGACTGATGGAACTGGTTTTGATGAATATTTCCCATGAATAGTTAATACTTCAAAAGTATTAATTATTCTATTTAATATCTCGAAAACGGATCGAGATGGGAGTTTTTTAATAATTTTCCGTTAATTAGGTTAACAAACTGCCTTGAAGCCCGTTATCAAATGTAGGGGCCCAAGTTATGGGTATCTCCCCAATGGGCAGCTATCAGAAATCATAGAAGGTGTGTGAGTTATTAGAACAACGAATAATCTTTAATACAAAACTTTCTGACGGAGAATGGATTTTCATTAAATACACAACACAAAAAAAATCATTGATAAAATTAATAAAGTATCTGACGACAAAATCAAGGCCGCTCGGGCGCCGTGTTGATGGAAAAACAATTTTTTTTTCTTGCGCCCAAGCAGTTGAACGAAACGAAGTTGAAAGAACAAATCGTTATTTTTCGTGTTTTAGTTCTCATATTTGAATTATCTACTTGTTGAAACATATCGATAACGATATTCGACAGACGATAAAAAATTATCTTAGCAAAAAAAATTTCAATCAATTACGTCGCGGGGTTCAGAAGTTATTCGTGTTATTCCATTTTAAAAAGATTGAATAATTGTTCAGATTTCCGGTTGTTCTGACATCCGCTACTTCCGATTGTTCAGACTTCGCATCGACGCTATCGCATGTAATAGGCCACGCCTACTCTCTCATTTGTTGAATTCATCACCGCTTCTCAATCTTCTATATAAATGCATTAAAATATAGAACAATAAAACTAACCTATGGAGTAGGCCAATTCTATTACAGGTTAGCGGGCAAGTACAATTAATGGTACAATCGCATTTATTTTATTTAGCAGGATGTACAATGTACCTAAACTGAATAGGTAGTGAAATTTTCCACCTGCCGTATTTTAGAGATTCGGTATTCTGTACGACAGAATATTGCAGATTTTGATTTTTTTATAAATTTAGGATGCAGTTAGTGAGAATGTAGCAATTGCTATTTGAAAGCTTAGAAAGATGTGATGGTAGTGGTAATCCCGTCCTCCTGTATCTCCTCATTGCATCGCCTGCTATGCAATTTAATGGATAAGTTTAGAATGTGCAGAATATAATAGAATTGCTGTGAGAGGATTTCATAATCTGCGCGGAAATAACTGTAGCCCCAGGAAATCGCAAATAAAGTGTGAAAAACTGCGAAAATTAGTTCCTCGTTCACTTAAAAGACCACAACTCCTGAATTCGACAGACCTTGCTCCTTTTTTCTCCTGAGCAACATAACGCATGCTAGGGCTTCGGACAACGGGATGAAAAAAGTTACGTCAGGGGGAAATTTCTGAGCTGCGGGGACTCCATTTATAAGGTTCGTAACAAAATGGGCTTAAATTGCTGCTCAAATCAAGGTCTTGTAGCTCAAAATAGTGCTCTAGAGCTACCCCGATTTTGTGCATGATTTAAGCACACTCATGTTCTGTACGGCTGGGCCAACCAGGGAGTGTTTTTGGCTGCACAGTCGCATTTTGCACGAAAGGGTATGTTTCACTCAAATTTCAAGTTCTTCAGTTTGTTACCTTTAAAACTGGCAGTTTATGCCGGTTATGGCTGTTTTTTTTTTTTTGGTTAGTGGGGGCACTCCCTTTCGTTTGACACCAAAATCGTTGGAATCCGAGAAAAAAAATATTTGTTTCGCCCAAAAATATGCAATATGCGTACCCCTTGGCATTTTTTCGAAAAATCGATGAAATTCAACATGCCGATGTTTGGGTGTGAAATGAAAGCTGGCATCGAGGGCTTTTCGGGACGGGTGGCCCTTTCTGCGCGGAAACACCTGTAGCCCCAGGAAATCTCATCTAAAGTGTGAAAAACTGCGAAAATTAGCTCCTCGTTCACTTAAGCAAAATATTTGGGTTGGCTTCATTAGCAGGAGCTTTATTTTTCAGAAGTTTAATTTCATTCGCAACGTCCTTCGGCTTTGTGAGGAGGTCAAATCGAGGAGAAGAAGGTATCACTAAAATTTGAAAAATTGTTTCTCGTACTTGCTTTTCAGTAGCGTCATCGCTATTTTTATTTATGGTACTCCCATAATTTTTGATTTAAAACTTCTGCAAGCAAATTAGCTTTTTCCTTCATTGCAGTAAAAGATGCATACCCAAATTTTAAGGTCGGAGTGTTTCTATTTTTATTTTTGATTACATTTACGAAATTCCAGAAAGGTTTTGTGGACTTACTAAAGCTTGAGAGGAGTGCATTCCAGTTTAAGTCCCGTAGGGCTTGTATTCCATTTGTTATTTTATAGTTTACTTCTTTCATTTGCTTTTTAAAAAAAAGGTCCTTATCCTTATTCATTTCCGAGGGGAAAACTTACGCATATTTATGAGAAATTTCATTTCAGCAAGTAGTTTTTTTGGTTGACGTAGAGTTTGCGATGCTATTTTGGGGACAGAGTTTTCAATAGAAGAATTTATTATATGAGTTAATTCATCAATTAGGTTTTCAATCATCTGAGGGTTTGAAGGTTTGTACTAGCTTAGATAACTTGCCTGAAAAGATGAGACGAGAAGATCGCTTTCTTAAAGTTATATCCAGATAATATGTTTGTAAGCACAGGTAGGTGATAAGATGGCAGTTAAGGGGGTGTTCTCATGGAGCAATTTCAAAAAATCGATTTTTTTTTTTTGCATTTTTTTAATCTATATATAAGTACAATTTACCCTGTGAAAGGATTTTTCGGAATTCGATCTCTAACATTGCTTAAATGACCTTTGAAGTCGACATGTAAAGCGCGAACCGGAACGAAATGCCGACATTGCAAAACTTTAAACGCGTTTTTCTCGAGAACATGTTTTACAAAACGGTTAGCAAAATTCTGACGACTGTAATTGACCGATCGACTTGAAATTTTCACAGAACCTTCGAAATACATTTTCGCAGGTACCCACGTACGGATTTTGCGAAATCTTAAAAATTCGATTTTTAATCCACGTTTTTATTCGAAAAAAAACGCGAAAAATGAATTTTTTTTAAACATTTGGCGCCATTTTGTCAATTTTGAAGATATCGAAAAAATCGTACGTGGGTACCTAATCGAGAGGATACTGAATGATAACATTTCGGTCATTTCTGTTTCAGACCACCCACGGAGGCAGAATCCTGCAAACACTTTGCCTCTGCAAATTTTTAGACCACTTTTTGGACTACAGCCAAAGACGCCATTTTGAATTTTTATGTAATTCAATAATTTTCTTAAATGTATTAAATGGTCCTTTTGAACCTCCAAAAAACTGCAAGTGTTTATCTTTATTCGTTTTCCCATACAAAAAATAAATGTAAACCCTTCAAAAATGGTGCTTTCCATGAGAACACCCCCTTAATTAATCGTGACCAGTTGGGAAAACCGTGCGGAATTATTACTGATAAAAAAGTCCAACCTATTATAGAAGCACAGACAAATAACCCAGATGTCCAACGGCAATGCTGAAAAGCGAGCACACAAGAAATGAGCTCTAGCGGCCGGAGCTTTTGCTCTAGCGGCTCCGGCAACGCATTCGCAGCCGCTACAGTGCAGCAACGCATTTCACAACAGCAATCAGCTAGCTGCGTAAGACGCGCGACGTGCGATGCGCGACGCATTCTAGATCGCGTAGCTATACAATGTGTATGTAGTAGACCACTACAAGCAGCGAGCGTGAGACAGGCCCAGTGGGAATTCTGGGAAAGGTTCATCGTGCGAATTGGGTTGGGTAACAGTGATTTTATTTATATCCGGTTTAATTTTAAAGAATTTTCTTTAGCTAGTGTTGTTATAAAAATTGTTTTTAGATTATTAATATTTTGTAGAATAGGCTCATATTATATTATTTTGATTATTTCTAATTTTCGAAATCAAATTTTCATTTTTATTGTTTTTAAATTCTTAAAAATTAGTGTAAGTATAATTACGTGGAGAAAATGCAACACACATTATTTCCGTACCAAAATGGTAAAAAGGAATCCTTCGTCCGTCCGTCCGTCTTTCTGTTATGTTATAAAGTCGAATGAAGCAACTTTATTGTACGTACAACAAAAATTATTTATTCGTAGCTGTTTTTAATTTTCTACGAGTATTAACTGTTGCAGTTTTTTCCCATTTACAATTTTTCGAAGAAGAGTAGTTATCATAAAGTAAGTAAATTAATTCGGTGATTATACCAAGGCTCTTTCTCATTAAACCACGTAGAATCAAATGAGTGTGTATAATCCATACACTTTTTACTAATAAGCTTCCTAATGTCCTTTAAGTGCGATTTTGCTTTAAAAACTTGAGATACGACATTTATTTGATGTTTGAATAAATTGTAAAATCGTTCTGAAGGGGTGATTAGTTTTTGTTCATCTGGATTATTTTCAAATTGTTCCAATTTAATCAATATAGTTTCTATACTCAATGTGTCAGACTCTGTTTGTATCATATTAACAGCACAATTTTCGCATGGACCATCATGGTTACGAATAGTTTTTAGGATACAATAACCTGCTAAATAGGCAGTTGCGACATCCTTTGCAATAAACAGGGAGACGTAAGGCAAGGCAAGGCAAGGCGAAAAAACATTCAGAGATGCATGTACTGTGTGTGTCAGAAAAATGCGACCAAGGTGTATTGAAATGTTACCACCCAGCTCCTCCCACGTGTGACGATTATTTACCTTGATTTCGCCTAACATGTGTACCTGTCTATAAGTAGATAGATATGTGTAGATATATATTTTTTGACATTATGTTATACGTAAGTTTTAGGTTATCAATTTAAAAATAGCGGCGGGGATAAATTTATTTCATAAGTGAAAAATATTCAAAGAAAGGTCAAATTGTATAGAATCCTTGGGGGGAAAAAATATTGAAAATTACCTGAGAAAAATGAAGGAAAACGCGTGGTTCTTTTCCCGAGATTGAGGATACAAAAATATCATCACAAATTTAGAGTAAAAAAAAAAGGATATTAGTAATAGGTGAAAGTGATGCATTAGAAAGTTGTGTGAGACTACCCGAATTCCTGTAAGATATACATATAAGGAAGGGGGTGCAGTAGGGAGAGGTTATAAAATGATACGTACAATAGCATAAACAAAAAGCCATTGAAATTAGAAAAATGAATGTGGGAAAAGAAATTCGAAAAAAGTGAATAATTAAAAAGGTGACATTTTGCCCGGACCTGGTTTCGAATCTCCGATCGATGACACCCAGCGGCCAGTGCCGGGAAAACTCGGCTCTTTTGACTCCCGAGTGCTCCTAAGGTAGATTTTTAGAGCTCCTCATTGCTACTGGAAGTGCAAGCGAGAAATATTTCTGGAGCTACTCATTGCTCCTGCAAGTAGTAGCGAGAAATGGATACGCGCGCCTGTCCAAAACATCAAATGATATCTGCATCTCGGACATGGACTCACTCCTTCTCATTGCGTTAATGGAGCGACCCAAAATGCACTCAGGTATACGGCTCCCATGAAGTCAAAGTTTGCCCAGCTCTGCCCAAGCCCAACCAAGCCGACAGAGTACGAAAGAATAATATGAATTCTTTCTCTCCCACCACACAATATAGCCAGCAGTCGTGCGTGCGTTGATAACGTTGAGAGCGCGCCGAGAACTTGTGCTGCATGCCGCATGACAGCTGAAAGTTGCGTTGCTGTGCATCGCTGCTGGCAAAGCTCAAAAAGCTCTTCTGCAGTTGGATTTCATTTCATACATCACCTTCGCTCGTAAGCATTGGACATCTGTATTGTCTGTCTGTGCTAGAAGTATTCAATCTCACGTTAGTTAGAAAAGGGATGTCCAAATTCTGAGAGCTATTATACAGGGTTACAGGGAAAGTCGTACTGAATATTAAAGGACGTTATTATTCAGGTCATTTCTGATGGATTTGATTCTGTAATATGGTTCAAGGTTAAAACACTTAGTAAAAATTCTTTAATTCTAACCGTTGTCGAGCAGTCTTTTTCAGCTGTTAGTAGTAGGTTCAGTTTTTTTATCATTTTTTAATCATTTTTATTAACTGCCATGCCCTCTTACTAGATACATCAAAAAAGAGGAACATAGAAGCTCTAATCCGAAAGAAATCGATAAAAAAGCCAAAAATAAAGAATTTCTTAAAAATCTTTAAAATTCAATATCTCCATAACGGTTAAGTTTCGGACACCATATTACAGAATCAAATTCATCAGAAATGACCTGAATAATAACGTCCTTTAATATGCAGTACGACTTTCCCTGTAACCCTGTATATATATGATGTTAAGAATATCACCACAGAAATTTGCCCGGTAACACCCCCAAGCTTGATTGCGACAGTTCAGATCACTTCCTATTAAGAAATGACCTGGCTGATTTAAAAGACGATTGAAATCGTATTTAAAATCTACCTTTAAATCCTGATTTCAGTTACCTTCGGGGAAATATGTGGAAAATAAACTAATTGAGTCATTGAACAGGTAACAATGATACTCGTTGTCATAATAATCCTTTGAAGTTCAGAATGATGCACGTAACTGTTGTCCGCTGGCAAATAAGGAATTAATAAGGAAAATCACAATGTGCCCTTGGGTTTCAGGCCTGTAGCTCGGCTTGTTCTCGAACCTGCGATGAAGAATGAGTGCAGGTTAAATTAATGAAAACAAAAAAATCAGGCAGGAGTCTTGCATAACGCTTGGCCGTTTGATATATAATACTACTACTAACATCCTCCTGTAAGATTTCGTTGGTAACGCTAAGTACTGCAGTGTTGTGTCCGCACACGGAGAGACGGACAGACATGACATGACGATACTATAAAAACTCGTTGTAACTACGGATCCCAAGAAACGGAACATTTATAGAATGAACGTAGCGACCTGTAGTTAGTAGTGGACCAAATAAATAAGTAAATTGCAAAAATTGAATTCGGAATTTATAGTATGTAATAAGTAAGTGACCAAACAAATTTTTGTTTCCGAGCCAATTGCGTCGGATATTAAGTCAAAACACCAATAAAATGAGGAATGCAAAAATATAAAAATTTATATAGGAGTACTATTATTTCCGTGCCTTAATTTATAGAAATATTTGTCTTTATTAAAGCGTTTCTTACATAAATACTTAACGAGAGCTTAGTAAAAGGATTGTGGGAACAAGGAATAGTATAGAATCTATTAATTGTCTCCTCGAGAAATTCCTCATCGAACAAATCCAAACATTGTAAAAAGAATTGTGTTGATAATAACAAACAGATGTAACTGCAATGGCGAGGCTTTACCGCAATACGTGTAATCGGATTCCTGTAAGAGACAATTATGAATGATGATTAATATTCGAATAAGTGTTTCATAAAACCCAGACTTACATTTTCGTGTCTGGTGAAGCATTCCTCTAATCTCCGCCTTTCTAGAAAACTGAGATTCAGTTTGTAGCAGGGGAATTCCTGCTCGTATTCTATGACTTGTGGTGCAGAAGTGTGATTTATAATACACGCATTAGTAACAGCCTTTATTACAACCAATATCAAATTTGATTTAGGAATGCGCTTTACATGAAAGGGATGTGAACACACTGTTGGCACCGCATCCTTAAACGGATCTTCTTGTTTCATAAACAATTTTTGGTTCAGGACAAAAAGGTGCGCCTGTTTATCGCATGGATTATATCTCGGAGGCTTCGGTGGTTTTTGTGGTCTCTTGATTACTTCTTCATCATCTAAAGTTGGTTGTTTAATTGGTCTCCTTGTAGGGGTGTGATCTAAGTCATGATAGTCGGGAATGTCAGGCACATCCAAATAATCATCTAAACAGAATATAAATGTTCTTTATTAAATAGTTCAACTTTTTCGTATGCTACATACAAGGAGTCGCTACTGCCCATAAACTAATTCTTCCTATGTACCATACCACTTCTGTCACCAACCAGTTTATTGCAAGTTCCAACAATTGAAAAGGCTATAATGAATAGTATTTATTACTTGAGTAAATTTTACTATACGAATTATTACATTTCGACGAATATTAGCGTCACTGAATTCAGAAGACCTTTCTTCTTTACACATAGCTTGGAGATCATAGACAGTAATGTTGTCATATATTCCTATTGAAACCATTTCTTGCATCACAGCTCCATTGATTTCTCCAAAAAATCTACCAGTATGGTTATAATTTTCAGATAAAATGATATATCCATTGTTGTCCAAAATAAAACAATCGTGCAAATCATTATCACAAGTTTGGACACAACCATTGCACTAAAATATATCATGTTTTAAAAAGTCAAGGAGTTTACTTATTTTCATTACATCTTCCTTTGATGTGATTTCTAAAAATCTCTGAAGCATTAACAAATGAGAAAATTGGAAGCCCACCACAGAACCTGGTGCTTCCTTTCCTCCGTCTTTAGGAAAAATAGCATGCGAAGCTGTAACAAGTATATCTTCGTATTCAGAAAAATCTTCAACATGTGGAATCGTGTATACGAAGCTGTTGTCATCGATACCATGTTGCAAAATTGCGCTTCGATACCACGGTTCATCTATAGCCGTTTTGTGATAGTCACCAAATTCCTGATCTTCCTCAACTTCCACTTCTCCGTATATGAATTGCCATCGCGTCAGACCACTCATTGTTGCTACGAATCGCAAGGTAGCGTTATACTTTTCTATGAGCTGTCGTTCAAAATTGTCGGAAAAATGCCACACTCCATAACTGGTGTTTGTTACCTTAAAATACATAAAAAGCCGTCAAGTGCAAATCGGACTCGCGCACTTACATAGATTCCGTAACTATCGTATCATTCAAACAGATAAAACGGAAAAACTTGATTTTGAGATAAATCTACATATAGACATAAACAAGCAACGACCTAAGTTAAGTCCATTTTCAAGACTTTATCACTGAATTTCAGTACCGCTAGAGTTTTCCTGAAACCTTAACATAATAATCTATATTTTGTATTTTTTAAATAAATGATTGTGAAAGAGTTCATAAAATACGAGCTTTCATGCCCGGCTTCGAACAGCGTAAAACAATTTATCAGTGCGTATCCTCCATCCTATTGAAATCGCTTCAGGAAGTAGAACATTTTTCTCGCCATATTGATTCTACATCTTTGCTCTCCAAATTTCGGTAGTATAGATTCGAAATAAGCGATCCCGAAAACATAAAAGCGCCCATTTTCATAGCAATCCTTTAAAGTTGGGCTTTTTCGATCGTCATATTGGGCGGATCCAATTTTGATTTGTCACAAGACGTTACTGATGTTCTATATTCAGTTGATAAGCTAATCTACGGACAGTCAGCTGTTCTGTTTTAAGAAGAACTAGAGCAGATAGAATATTCGGAGATATAATCCCGAACATCCTGCCCGGTCGAACCAAATGGTTCGAAAACTCCAACCTCAATACAAGCCGTGCGCCGCTGCCACTCACTGCGTGTTAGGAGGGTCTCTAAGTAGTCCTCGCTCCAACGAGGCCAGAGATCCTGGTGCATTTTGTGCAGCCAAGCCCAGTGTTATAACCTGTTGACAGCGATGTAGCCCTCGAATGGCTCCGGTACAGCAATGAAGGGCTCTCCGATAAGCAAGTCACCAGGGGCTATCGTGAGCTTGTCATCATCGGAATCATTTTGAACTGTGAGGAATGCTCGGCGGTACTGGGTGCAATGCGGTGGAATTATTCTTGACGACTTAACTATTCTCAGAAAAATCTCTGAATTAAGTTGACAATTTTTCGTGTGGGCCAGACGGCCTACCCCCGTGCTTTCTAAAAAGATGTACCTCTGTCGTACCTGTTTTGCGTTATTTATTTAATTTATCTCTTCATGGTGGTATTTTTCCAAATCCATGGAAGTTTTCTGTGATTGTACCCTTGCACAAAAAGGGCAATAAGTGAGACATTTTTAACTATAGACCCGTTGCCAATTTAAGTTGTATTGCTAAACATTTTGAGGCGCTTATCTGTGATACACTTTATTTTCACTGTAAACCGTTTCTTATGCCCTTCCAACACGGCTTTATAAAGGGTAAATCAACCACATCGAACATTTTAGAATTATCCAATTTTTGCATTCCATTGCATTTTGCATTTTGCGTCTTCAAAGACTTTAGCAAGGCGTTTAATAGGATTAACCACAAAGTTCGTATCTATAAGTTGACCTCTCTTGGTTTCCCGTCTTGTTTTGTTGACTGGATTTCGTCATATCTGACTGGACGTACTCAGCGTGTTCGTTTTCGGGATGTCCTCTCCAACAATATTAAGAATACGTCGGATGTACCACAGGGTAGTCACCTTGGGCCATTATTGTTTATTATTTACATCATATTAATTGAAAACATTTTTGTAATGACATTTCCACAGGTCCCAATAGTTTAAGTTACTTTTATATAATTTGAGCTACTGTTCAATATAACCAACTTACCTTAGCATCAAATATTAAGAGATATATAAGTTCTTTATTGCAGTAATATGCATTATCGCCCAGAGTTTTTCGGCCGCAGTTTGCTGTAAATTAAAGTTTACATTCGTATTCCTTTATATAATAGTGTACATTAGAAATAAATTATAAGATATATGAATAAATCATAGTCCAGACAAACAAGAGTCTCTGGGCATTTTCACACGTCTATGCCCGCAATAGTATGAGCACCGGCTTAACAACATCCTTTTGACAGTCAGAGGCGTGGAGGAAGTGTGTGCACGAAATACTCGAGTTAAGACAAATTTCTGACGAAGATAGAAGAAGATATTCTGCTCATTTAGCTGTGTTAGTTCGTGACAACAGGATCGGTTTCTGCTGCAAATTTGCTTCCCAATGCGCATCACTTTTGTAAAGATCTTCCCTTGCATCATAACCTCTTCCTTATAAAAACCGGTGTTCATACTGTTGTGTGCATACACATGTGAAACGGCGGTACTAGTGAGTTTTTTGTCCCCGGGATTCATAGTCATATCGCCTATGGCTATGACCATATAAGTCACAACTGTAACACATCTAAAGGCTAATTTAAAAAGTCAACATGAACAATAACAACAACATATTTTGGAAAGTCTTAAAAGGATAAAAAATAGGTAAATATAAAGTTCCCACCCTAAGAGAATTCTATGGGTTTTAACTTCACGGCATACAAAGCCTTTTATGAAGAATTGTTAGCTTGTAATTTATTTTATTTGCATACTCCAAAATTATCCAAGTTTTTTCTTCTATTTGTCTCTAATTTGCCTGGACTATCAAAACATCCGTTCGTCATTATTAGCTTGATAACTTATTAGTATAATAATAACATACGTTCATCACCCTCGTCAGTTCCTTTTGTGTCTAATTCGTACTGCTCATGCCATTCCCATCCTGGTTTAGACATTTTCACCAAAAAATGTCGCAGTTCTTCTTCGGGTGTTTTGAACTCATGGCCCTCCAAATAATGATATTTGCAATAAACCCTGAAAAAAGACTGAATATATATAGCTTATACCCTAAATTTGTATGTAGATGACAACCAACCAATCCGGATGGATTTTCCAATTTTCACCAAGAAAATAATGAGATATGTTAATGTTTTGCTGTAAATGGTGTGTGATCTCGTCACTAACATTGATGTACGTTGTGCCATATCCACTTGGGATGACCAAGCCTAAGGAAAATGGAGTATTCGGTAGAGGAGCGTAAAAGTATGTTTGTTTTTCTAGTGATACACGGCGCATTTTGTCATAATGGAATTTTACATCGATATTCTCCAATTTCCCCATTTTATGATCAACCATATTTTTCCTTAAATTCAGCAATAGTTCGCTTGGTTGCCGAGGTTCATCAGTATAATCAAATTGTTCTACTTCGGTTAAATCAATGCTGTTGTAGTTAACTCTTAGTCTTCCATCTTGCTGCGCGTTATTCAGAAATTATAAGCATTTTAGAAAAATTATTATATTTTTACCATAGGCTGCAGGTGAGGATGTAATAGTACGTAGCCGTTATTGCTCACAACAAAAGGATATCCGTTAACGCCAAGCTAAAAGATAAAAAATATACTAGTTTCTTTAAAAGAGTATGTTACTTCTTGTTCGGCGAATGGCATCGTAGCTTTTCGTATTTTTTGTTTGTTTTGTTATTTTTGTGGGAGCCATCGGTAAACATAGTTCAATTATTATGCGCATCATAGTAACCAGAAACGGTTTGACTAATACATTATATTCGATGAGGTTTGAAATGTATGAAAAGAAAGGACATCTCAACATCTAATCTGGCTCAGATCTGTCGAAAAAAACGCGACCTTAGATTAATTACTTATTTGTCGGCATGTGAATCGTAATAAATCAACTGTAGAAATTATCAAAATATTTTTTTCCTGTCGTGAAGAGGCCACGGCGGGCGTACTAAAGCACAGAGAACGTAACCTAGTAAGCAATCTGCTGACACGGGAGTACCCCTGCTACGTCGAGCAAGGCGTCTTAGAAGTTGGGACATTTCTCAAATTTTTCAATTTCCATATTCTGATATATACAAAATTCAGTTTTTAGTTATTAGTGGGAGGAATAGACTAGGCTCTAAATGAGGTCTCATAACTTTTTTATAGAGTGAAAGAGTTGCGAGACTAAATTTTTATATCTAATGTTTTTGATGGGATTACTTCTGACATTAACTTACGTAATTGCTTCTGCTACTAATGAGAGACGCTGGCCAACTCATATGGGCAAAGAATATCGATCAACAAGAAAGGGCCTCTCAATGCCTAACTAGTATGCAATATCTGGAAAACACATCCAGAAAAATTTCCCATTAGCTAAAACAGAAACGAACGAGTACCATCCTATTCCCGTAAGCAATTAAGAGAGAGAACCATAGCCGGCAAAAAAACAGCATGTACAGTGTCAGGTACAAAATGCAGCATTTTTTTACTATGCAGTTTTAAAGCAGATTTCTATTTCTCTCATGCCATTTGAGTGCTGCCTCTCCTCGTCATCATAAAGTATAGGAACAATGCGAATGAAGAATGGGGGACGCAGGTAGCGCACACGTTGTTGATATATACGTACGCGGTTGCTCTCATTTTTTAAAAGCTGTTATTTAACTTGCAATGTATGTACATACATATGTATGTATATGTTTGGTCGGGTGGAATCTTATTGCTACTCAATTTTGAAGCAGATATCTTCAACCGATTGAGCTGAAATTTTGTATACAAGTTTAGTTTGGATGACAATACACGATAAGCTCTGTGACGTCATTCTAAATCCAATATGGCGGACCATCCAAGATGGCGGAATAGTTATTTTTAATTCATTTCTACAATATGGGTATCAAATAAAAGCGCTTGTTGAGAGTAACTCGAAAAATAATGTGACATCATTCTAAATCCAATATGGCGGAACATCCAAGATGGCGGAATAGTTATTTTTTATGCACTTCTGCAATATGGGTATCAAATGAAAGGGTTCGCTGAGAATAAAACGGCAGATTAAAGAAAAGATGGTGATTATAAGCTCCGTTGCTGTAATCCACCTGAAATTTGGTGTAGAGACCTCGATTATTCTTGAGGTAGACTTTTTTGAGCCGCCTGTAAGAGAAATTATATAGCCTTGCTTCCGAAGAGCACAAATGTATGACACTGACATACCATCCGTCCGTATAGACTGCGGTAAAGACGGTGTTCACCTCATTCAGCCCAAGTCGGTGCAATTTCCAGCAAAATATAGTCACGGAATCGCAGAACGAAGAATGCTGCCAATTGTATTATGCTGGGCTTGCACAGTACACAAAATGCAGGGTAGTACTGTCAACCACGCCGTTGTTTACTTAGGCTCAAAGCTCTTTGCTGCTGGTCAAGCATACGTGGCCTTAAGTAGGGTAAAATCATTAGAAGGTCTCCTTGTTGAAGAGCTAGACTGTTCGAAATTAACCGGCAAACGACCTTGCAACAATGATGCGTTGAATGAGATGAACCAACTCAGAAACCTAGCCAGCGATAACTAAAAAGTAAAAAAAAAATAAAAGCAAAAAAACCTTTTTTAAAAAAAGCTTTTATTTAAATGCTCTTAAAAGAAGAAAATAAAATGTTCCTTTAAAATTTTAACTATCAACTTATAACCTCATTATACACAATTTATATGATCATAAAAGCTTGTGGCGAGGTTTGCGTAAGTACCTAGAAGTATTTAATTAAACTGAAATTAAAAAAAAATTAAACTTAGTAGATTAAATTACTCAATTAAATAGGTACTAGTTTATTTACTCAAGTAAATCGCGTGACAAGCTTTTATGATCATTAAAATTGTGTATAATGAGTTTATAAGTTGATAGTTAAAATTTTAAAGGAAAATTTTATTTTCTTCATTTTAGAGCATTTAAATAAAAGCTTTTTTTAAAAAAGATTTTTTTGCTTTTAATTTATTCGTTGTGCATTTTCAGGTGATTTCTACCGATTCTCAGGGACTGCTCGGAACATTTTAAAATGCAATAAAGTAAATAGCTGCTCTTTCGTTTTAAAAATGATGGGGACACATCATATAAGGCGTTTGGTGTGTGGCCTTGCAAGGGACAATTATCAGGAAATAAATTTTGAGCCTTGCTGGAAAATAGAAATTGTTCAAAATAAAATCATGCCCCCTGCAGAAATGTTTCAATTTTCTTAGCACCTCCCCTAAAATTTTTGTCTTGCTCTCACAAATTATAACTATCTAATTCCAACAAAATGAAACGTCTGGTCCGGTTGACGGTACCCAAGGTCATTAAAAGATAAGGGAAAACGTCACAAGTGTCCCTTCTTGTTGTTGACGACTGGTAACAACTGCACATGGAAGGCGATTATGTTAGATGAGGAAGCGGTAGGTACATGGGAAACAATTTTACCAAATTCACTCCAGCCCCCAAAAAAACCGGGGTTCCGGCAAAGATGTTTACATATCAAAACAAATTCTATATAGTATAAAAGAATTTTACCTTATAAGGAAGCGTTAGTTTATCAATATATTCCACCGGAACGTCGGTTCCTGCAACTCCAAGTAATCTAGCTCTCTTTGTGGAGTTAGACCACATCCAAGTTCTATCGAATGCAGGTACACCAACTGCTATCATAAGTCGTGGTGGAGCATCGTCTTCTTCTTGTTGATACTGTGGAATTGAGTTTTAGTTTCAATCATACTTGGTTGAGAAAAACCTTACCGCCTTATCTGCAAATGCATGTGTCCATGTGGGCGGATGTAAGTTATTTTGCAGCACTAGTGGGACAGCAATAACATCAACATATTTTAAAACTTCTTCGTGTACTTCATCCAGGGTTCGAACATGAGAGTAAAATCCTCGATTGTCACACGCCATCCACTGGATTTCGCGGACCTTAGTGACTTCTTTTCCCAAGAGATAGGTAAATACTCTAACGCCCAATTTCGTCGAATTTTCACCTATTCCCCAATTATGTTTCTCGAATATTTCCGTTGTGTTTCCGGCAACTCCATCTGTGACGAGCATTATAGCTTGGTTGCAACCGATTTTAGTTTCGTTACAACGACGTTGTACATAATACTGTTAAATGAAGTGTAAAGTCGTTTAGGTATATAAATATGACTTTTTTATTTGAATAAAACCTTTCTTAGTATATCAAATGCCCTTTCGTAAGCTTTGTTTAAATTTGCATATCCATCCGGAACCAATTCTGCCACAGCATCATTAAACACACGGATATTCTCTGGAGTTGCCTGCACCAAAACATCCTTGAAACATGGTATTAGTTCGTTAACTTCTTTTGAATATGAATATATTGTAAAAAAGTCGTTGTTTGAAAAAGTATCTAAGATACTACGGATTGTAAATTTGGCCACGTGATTGCGGAATCCGTACATCGAACCTGAGTTATCCAATAGAATTACGATATCTTTGGAGCACGTAGCTGTTTCAATATACCAAGATCTCTTTCTGCAATCATAAATGTCGGTTTTACCACCAGTTTCCCATTGCAAGGCCGGGTAGTGCCTCAAAATTCCTGTATCCGACCCGAAATACTGCCAAGAAAGTGCTGGGTCTGAATTATAATTTTGCCTAAAAATTTCGTCTAATTCTTCTGACCAAATAATAGCTTTCAATACATCGTGATCTGAAAAAAATTTATTAAAAATGATAAATTAACTCGATCTCACCCCTCTTATACTTACTTCTATCAAAAATATTGGACGGAACATGAACCGCGCTGTGCGACGTGTTCACGGAGATATTGTAGAAGTGTGTATCTTGATTTAAGGTCATATTTTTGTACATGTAAGCACTGTCTAACAGTGATTCCGGGAGCTCCTGACTTCTTTTATCGTCATACTCTGAATATTTGCTAGAATAGTATGTGAACTCATTTAAAGCATATGTTTCATTAAACTCAAAATGCTCAGCCACTTCTTCTGCTCTAATCTGTATGCATTTTATTGCATCCATTTTTGAGGACAACATTCGACCCAAATTCTTCATAGTCAAATTTAGCAATTTCATCCCATCTTTTTCCAACACTTGTGCATTATATGCTGTATAATTCTGAAAATAAATTTTAAGTTATTTCAGCTTAACTAAGAACTCACTGTAAATAACTTTTTTGATTTCTTCCAGTTTAGTCATCCGCTTTCCCAGTTCCCATAATTCATCACCGAATGCTTCAGCCCATTTTGCTATTCTGAAGAATAACATATAAAGTAAATCAAAGTTTGCAAAAAAATATGGGCATTTTTAATGGCATTCTTTATGACCGCTATGGTCAGGCTTTAACCCCGGGGAAAGGTTTGTAGGTTGGCGCCTGAAAATTTATAAATTCTTCACGGACATTTTTATCAAACCAAAACTCTGATAAATCAATATCAATATGTGTTCGATGAACTGCGGAGGAGCAAAATTGAATTTGTAATTCAAAAATAAAATTCAAACCAACTGAGAATAATTGCAAGCAACCACGTATTGCTCAAGTAGCATTCTATTAACAACCACAACATGGGAAATATCTATCCGATTGGTTGAAATTAAAAACCGGGAAAGTGAAGTGACTATTTATAAGTGTTTCCATCGCATTCCGTCCTTTATAACTTTCCCCAGGGCATTCTTGTTTCTTACAATTTAAAGTTTCTAAGAGAATTTTGTTTTTTGTTTTTATTAAATACTAGCTTGCCCGGACCCGGTGTTTCCCGGGATACTATTAAATTTGTATTCCTTAATTTTACAACGCCTCCCTACTGCACAGCCGTCTCTCCTTTTGTGACCCAGCGGGGTGGGGGTGGTCTTATTAAATCAACCATAAATTCGTACACAATACACCCCATACATCACTTTCACCTATTCCTAATACTTTTTTAACTATAAACTGTAAAGTATTATTAAATTTAGTTTTCCTCATTTTACACCACCTCCTTATTGCACCTCCTCTCCTATATCTCCCAGCGGGATTGGGGGTGGTCTCATATTTGGAAATTTGAATAACAGATTCGAAATCAGTGATCCTGAAAATCCCCAAGCGCAGATTTTCAGGGAAATCCCTTGAAGTTTAACTTTTTGGTCGTCATATTGATCCCGCATCTTGATTTCCAAAATTTTGATGGCAGATTCAAAATCAGTGACACCAAAAACCCAAACCAAACACATAATTTTCTAATTTTCCGCGCAATATTCTTAACTTTTTCTTTCATAAGAACCTTCTCCTGACAATAACAAGCACAACAAAGAAAGAATTAGCGAAATCGGTCCAGCCGTTCACGCGTGATGGCGTGACCAAGGGAAATAGGGATTCATTTCTATATATATAGATTACTCTGCTTCCTTAGCTATCGATTGGTGAAACAATTATTCCAATTCATGCATACACTTTTCTTCCACAGCCGTTTCAATTTTGTCGGCACTCACCGAAAAAACCAAGTTTTCACTATTTTCACCAGCTTTCACCAACCCGGCCCAATTTCCTATAGTGCCTCTTCTTCCTACCCCTGAGATACACTTCTGGTGGGTGGTACCCCCACCCCTCCCCCACAACAAAACACATTTTCACAAATAATTCCCACATTTCACACTTTTAACCAACCTTTCTTTCACCAACACATTCTACACTACCTTCCCTTTCCAACAATACCCATAACATGGCATAAATATTTACAACAAATTTCCTCTTCTTCTTCCTGGACGCAACGGGAACGCGGTCGAACGGGATATAAAGTCCTATGTCCGTCTCCTGGTTCTAAGCTACCTCCCCACCAATTTTCAGCCAAATCGGTTCAGCCGTTCTTGAGTTATAAATAGTGTAACTAACACGACTTTCTTTTGTGTATATATATTATCGCTTTCCTTTTCTACCTTTAATTACTGGAAAACAATCGGACATCTCCTCTACTTCCTAACGTTATATTAGGCTGGTAGTACTTAGAATATTTGTATGAGAATCAACCCCAAGTCTTCAAACAAATTCCGTGAGAAACGATCAAATATAAATTCACATGTGAACCGAGTTCGTTCGGAGCATTTCTGGGACACACAAATAATCAACCCAAAAGGAACCAGTCGAAAGAATTTTCCAGAAGTACGCTGATTGTGTAAAGGCAGCCCCCCATAGAATCCTTCGCCCTTCGTCTTTGACGCAGAGCTTTGAGAGCTTAATGCTTTTTTAGCCCGTCAAGAGTGACCCGAACCCATAGAATCCTTCGACGCATCCGCTCCCGCTCAGCTGTTTATGACAATTCGAGACCAACCGTCAACTGGCGCAGTATGCTCCGAAGGTGAATTAACAAGGTAAATCTAGTACCAATTCGTCAAGAAACTAGACTAATGAATTCGGGAAAAACTCGGCACCCTCCAGGAAATCCAAACGAAGAAACAGGAAACCGTCAAAGCCCTCTCAGCAAAGCTCTCTCACGACGTACTGCCTCGACGAAATTATTGAAGGTTCCTCTAAATTTCTCTCTCGCAACGCGCTGACGTTGCGTCGGCTATGGGTTAGCTCCCATATGAATGCATGTATTCAATAGTTGTGCAAAGGCGGCGAACTCGACGTTTGACGGCGAAGAATTCTATGGGAGCCTGCCTTTAATACCAGAGGGTGAACGTTGAATCCGAGCGCATTTGCGAGAATCCAGTAGACTCGTACAGGAGAGCCACGAAGTCGGAAGGAAGTTCACAGAAGTCGGTTGTACGTTGATATTTAAATACAAGAAGACTGAAGACCATTAGATAGTTACCAGGAATTGGCGGCTACACTGACGAGACCATCGGAAATGCACACTTTCGTACCCATGATGCCCGAAATGAAAACACATTCGTCCCTTTTTTGAGGAGGAATTCGTGCTAAAAAAGCAGAAATTGAATTTGTGCCAACTGACTTGGAAAAACTCTTCGAAAATATTACCCCCCCAACACACGACTAACTCCGGCGAATTATAACGTACAATCTTACTCGTCTAAATTTTTCCCCGTATTGTTACTCATGTGTCTATGGGGTGCTAAAAGGCCAGGCAAAGCCGCAACGGCCATATCATAATTATTCTCATAATTAATCTCAACATATTTAATTTGTAAATCAATGAAAATGTCCCAATCAAATAATGGTTTATTGTGTTTCTTTTTAATATAAAATTCGCCGTATACGATGGGCCACTCTTTATATTATGGCTGCACTCTTTTAATGCTCCATATAGAACTTGCCACTTCTCTCCACTTTTCCAATTTTCGATGACTTTGTCGCATAAATATGGCTGAATTTGCTGGATGGCGTTCGTTATGTTGACTTTGAGGGAATCAACTGTTTGCGGTTTCTTCGCATAGACCTGTGATTTAAGATAGTCTATAGTCTAAAGGCGTTAATGGCACGATCTCGGTGGCCAGTCTCAAATCGCTCGAGCAGAATGTCCATCGTGGTATGCGCTGTGTAGCAAGTTGCGCGTTGGAACCACATGTCGTTGGTATCCATATACGTAGTGCTCACCGTTGACGTCGCTAACGATGATTTTTTTTGGCGAAAATTGGGTCGACTTCCGAATACGTGACACCAAGCAACTGTGGCGGAGATTTGAACGACGTCATATTCCATGCTTAATGCCATAAAATATTCTTTCAAATAAAATAAAAATGGAGTGGATATCTCACACAAAACTTGTTTTATTCACATTTAAAAGTCGAGCGACTAGTTTTAGTAAGGGTTCTTTGTACTTTTTAGGTACGGAACTGTAAAACGAGGTTAATAATTAATTAATAAATTTCGGAAAAAAATTTGGGAAATTGTAGAAAATTTTTCTAAAGTGACTGTACTTGCAGTGGTATAGAGGTAGGCCAACATCGTTAAGATTTATGGTAAGCACATTGAGACAGTATTTTTTTTGGCTTAGTTTGATGCGCTGCGTTGAGAAGATCAAAAAATAAAAATAAAATTTTTATGCATACAATGAAAATGTCGAGTTTATGAATCACCCTGAAATTCGAAAACGGTTCAGGTTACTAAATATCATCCTTGCAAGTTTTTTTCCTAACTTCGTCAACATTTTAAGGCATTTTCAACGGATAACACTTGAGGAGTTCATAGGCCATATACAGCGGGTGAATGAGCACCCTGCGGTATTTCTAAAAATGTCGTCCGGTATTTATCGTAAAATCCAAAGTCACATTTCCGGTCACATATGCACACAATTAAAACCAACTTCAAAAAGTAATGTTTACAAACATGACCATGTGCGAGGCGGCGGCGTGATGTTTAAGAAAGAGAATATTAAGTATAAAGCCTTCTGAGAGAAGCTCTCTACGGTCTCATCTTCAAGAGGAGCTTTAAATGACAGTAATCTATTTTAAGAATTCAGAAATCAGAAACGAATGTGTGACCTATGGCGCTGATTTTCCCAAATAGATATATATATTTCAATTCTTATTTGTTAAAAGTAACAGTCTTTATAATTTAACTTACGCCGCATCTTCTTCGGGTGTCGCGGTTACTCGTACAGTGGTGAGCATAACAAAAAGAAACACAGCACTCAATTCTCTGCGTGAAATGATCCCAAAAAGGGCATATTTTGGGCCGTGCCACCTTCTGCACATTTTTTATTCTTTTTGTAAATAAATTACTCTGCACATTACTTCAAACATGTATTATACACTGAGCACTTTGCTTTAAGAATTCCTTTCACTAAAAACTAACAAAACTCGAGCCAGCTGCCTTGCTTATTTAAGAACTAGCATAAATTGTGTACTTCTGGTGGAAGAAACTCTTGTAACTATTTTGGTCCCGTTTTTATTTTTAGTTACAGGGTATCAACAATGTTTCATGAAGTATAAAGAACTCAGGAACAAACGAAACTGTTGGAAAATTGATAAACATTTGAAACGTACTCCCGTCCCCGTAGGGTGTGTTGTCTTGCACTCTATAATGTGGTTTTTGCCGCAAGCTTTTGGACGTGCGCATAAATACAGGGAAAATGAATAAGGCTCGCACACTGTTAAAATAAAATTCAGTAAGCTAAATTTCGATTCATTAAAGCTGCTTTCGGTTCTTCTTCGTTTGCAACCTTGCAGTTGCAATGCATTATCTACTTGATAGGACGGATTCAATTTTCACGCAAAAAAGCATAGAAATTAAACGTTGATTTAAAGGAACATTTAATAGGTACCTATGCATGCACGATGACGATTTCAGTGGCGGCAAGATTTAGCAACAGTATTCTTCGGAACCCGTAGTAGAAAGAACGGGAAAAATAAGGAAACATTCTCCTTCGGCTTAATTTAGAAAATAGAGCAATTATCAAAACATATTTTCTGCAAAACCTGCCGATAGCATTAAACCTTGGCGGCACGGAGATTTGCGGGCCGCCGTAAACACATCTATCGATTAAATTAATACTTTTATCATCTTTAACCACTAACACGCGACAAAATATTCACAAATTAAAAGAAAAGAAAGAGCAACGACTAATCTTTGCTACAAAACTTTCTAAGTAATTGTTGGGCAGAAGAAAACACGCAGGATTAAGACATTGTATTTATTGGATATTGTTTGAGCACCAAACAATTTGTAAAAAATATTCAAATCTTGACCGCCTATTGAAAGATTCTCATTCCCTCTGCCGGGCTCGCACGGATTCATACCTACACCCAAATTCCCACCTCTGTGCGTGCGACCGTGGATATAAAAGGCCGTGCTCGTGCGAGCTCGAGTCAGTCAGATTTTTCTGTAATCTGATGCGCTTTAGCCTTTCCTTTGCCTGCATGATTTTTTCCCAAAAGAAGACGCTGACTTGTTACTTGGTTAGAACGCTGATCTAACTTGCTTCCGAAGAAACCAGAGTATGCTGAACTCGTGTTTTTTCAATTCCTATTTTGCAAAAATAATTAAGTTACCTATTTTAACCAATTTTAAATTTTGCAGAGAGTTCATGTCCGTTAAGTCTTCCCCTCTTAGGAGCGAATGTTCGCATTCGTAACATTTCAAAAAACTTTTGACCTGTTTGCTGATGTGTTGGGCTAGTTCGAAAATTGCTGATGTCCTCAAGGCCGGATGGATTTCTCCTCTCACTTTTCACAAATCTAGTTTATTCAAACGTTTCAGGATTAATTCTTGGATCTCGTCCATAAAAAATGTCGACAGGTTTCTTCCCGGTTGTCGAATGAACGGTAAACTTATATTGACTATTCGCTCTAGCAGTGCTTGGAACGAGCGTTCAACGCCTTCATCAGGCAGCAACGCATTATTTCGCATAGCGTAGAGTGAAAGCGTTCGACCTGTCCGTTCACTTTGGATTTATAGGATGGATGGTGGTTTGTGAACTTTTATTTTTAAGCCATCTTCTATCATAGAAGTTATTAAAACAGAGTTAAGTGGTTTTTCATTATATGTAGTTTATACTATTTTCAGGAACACAGAAGAAAAATAGGATATCTCGAAGGAGACGTTCTATGTCTTCTGTCGAAAGGGATTGTTTTTGTTCGCGCAAATTTTGTAAATTTATCAAGAGCAGTAAGAACAAAGTATTTTGGCCTATGTCAAATGAACTGTTTGGCTGGGATAGAACGAAGCTCTCGCGCAGAAAGCAACACATAAGGTAGAGGGGAGGGGACAGTGGCAGGAGGATCCCCTGTTCCTGAGTGATCGACTCTCCGAAAGGGGGATCCCGATGGAATGGATCGCCCAGCCTAGCCCCAACCGCCCAATGACCTCCGATTTGTGTCTTGTTGTTATTGGAAAATGCTTATTTTAATGCCAACATTAAAAATGAATCATGAAGTGATAATTTTATTTAATGTTTAATGTGACAAATTTCTGAACTCTCAAGCCAGCTGCAGTTTATTTGCGCTGCTCGTACTTCAAAATTTGTCGTTTCATATGTACAACAAAATTAGTTTCTCATTTCCATTAAATTAACCTTACCTATAAAGTTGGCTGTTACAGAATCGTCACTGAAATTAGATAAGTTCAGCGGAAAATAATGTTTAAATTAAAAAGAGAAATATATACGAGATGGCCCACTTTATTCATAGACACTTTACTGTCGTGAGCAGGCCATGTATGTCAGTGTCGATTATTAACTTATTTTTTTCGAAAGCACCAAATCGCTCCTGCAACAATATTGATATATCATTGTATCGCTCCATACTATGTCTATATTAAATAATGAAATATCTTTCTCTTCTTGGTCCAGTCACAAACATTTTTCTAGATATAGCTTGCAATGTTTGGAACCGTGCTTCGAGAAATTCTCGTAAATCTTTCCACGATGGTAGATCCCATTTTAAACTAATATGCTGTTCCCAGAGCTGAAGACTTTCAGCTAGCAATATTTGCTAAATTAAATATACAATAATAGGATCCCAACCGCTCACATTATTTATTATTGTAGCAATCGATAGTCGTAATGTTAAAATAATTACGATAAATACATAATGTCAAATTAATTTAATAAAAGTCCAAGTTAGAGATACGACAGTAAAAATATTTTCCTAGAGCCTAAGTCGAGCGAATCGATCCTTTTAGTTCGGCGATCTCAAACTGAGTGTCCTCCTTTCCTTAGGACTCCCTATTTTCTGCAAAATTGGAAAAGAGTCCCGTAAAACATCCACGTCTGGTCAGCAGGCCCGTGCTATTGATGAAATAAAATTTATTGCACTGGATTATCGGCTGTAGACTGTAGAGTGTAGACGGTCTAGGTAATTACTACCCGGGAAATTCCCAGGTTAACCCTCGGCCACTTAGTCCTCAAAGGAAAAACCCATGCTCAGATTCGGCCTCCCTGACCAACGAGACGTCCTCGGCTCCAAAAAAAAAATCTGTAATAACACAAAAAAATTATTTTATTATTATTTTTTTAACTTTTCGCGTGAATTGTCAGTCTGTATACCTTACTCCGGTTTATCTCAGGACTTTACCCCAATTGAATATCCTCGAAGAATATACCCCTACGGACGCCTGTGTCAGCTGTATCGGAACACGGCAGCACCTTACTCCGTAGCTACTTCCGAGGAATCAACTCCCATGGATGCCTGAGTCCACCGCACCGATACCTGCAGGGCTTTACCCCGCGTAACCTGCAACAGTCACCCCTCTATGAGTGCCTGCTCACACGCACGAGCTGCAGTCTCGCGCCTCACAGGACTTTACCCCATAGACTCCCGTGCAGTTCCCGTTACGCGAGTGCCTAGGTATCTACCTCATCTTATGATGATAAAAAAAAACAGCATTGCATCGATGCCTATCCGAACAACCAGCATCATCCACCGAAACCCTCAAAATCAGCGTGATGTTTCGACTCGTTCAACTTTCCACCTGGAACATTCTCAAACAGAATAATCATATGTCTTGCTCACTTGATAATCCGTCTTTATTCATTCGCATCAAAAGTGACCCACTTTTTCATGCTATCAACAGCGACAACAGCCCTTTTGCCGCGCCTTTTCTGCAGTTCACGTAGATCTTCAACTTCATAGCGATCATTGAAAAGCACTGCAGTGACCCTGAATGGTCCTTTCGCCTTTGCTGCTAATTTTCGGCTGGTTCCTGTTGATGGTGGTTCGGCGGCTACCAAAACTATATCACCGACTGCATATTTCGGTGGTTTGAACCGCTTTGAGTCGAATTTCAACTTCTGTTGCCCCTGCGCCACATCAGTGGAGAGCTTGGCCTCCTGCCGAAGATGACCCAGGTCCACTGCGTCTAAGGTATCCTGAATCGCGTTCAGTAGAGCTGCGTCTGCCATACTTCTTGGTTTGAAGCCAAAAAGTAATTGTGCGGGATATCTCCGCGTCGTCCGATTCGTAGCGTTGTTAATGCCACTCTGCACCTTTTTTGTGAAAAGGTCCCAATCGTCTTCCTCGGCGCCGGCGCTAGAAGCTGCGAGAGAATTTATTACAGTAGCATTCAACCTTTCTACTTGTCCATTTGCCCTTGGCGTGGCGGTGGCATTCAATACATGTTTAACGCCATATTGTTTACAAAAGCTGGAGAATCTCAGTGATGTGAAGCAAGTCCCACGATCGCTTATTATTCTCGCTGGCACTCCAAATACTGCAAACATTTGCTCCAATACCTTGATTGCCCATTTAGTTCTCGTGTCTCTTACAGGTTCTAAAATACAAAACTTCGTGAACCCATCGATGATGTTCAACAATTGTGTATTCTTGCGTTTACTCCTGACGAACGGTCCTACATGGTCAATGTGTATCGTATGGAAAGGTATTGCAATTTTTTCTATAGGGTGCATCAGGCCAGGTTTACGACCGGTGGTACGTTTATAATATAGACAATTCAAACACGACTTTACATATTTAGTGACAAATCTACGCATTCTCTTGAAGAACCAGTAGTTACTCTTTATTTTCTCAAGCGTTTTGTCAATTCCCAAGTGTGCCTGTTCATCATGACACATTTTCACAATGTTAAAACACGAGTTCCGCGGTACTACCCATTTATTACCGTCATCTGTTCGTCTAAAAACAACACCTCCCTTCAAATTGTATACGTCAAAGTATTGTTTATTTTCAGGCTGTACATCTCCGTCTTGTAAAATTTTGCGTATAATTTGGATGTCGGGATCCTGCATCTGTGCGACTCTTATCCACTCGCTATCAGTGACGTCCACGTGTAAACATTCAACAGGGTTCCTACTCAGGTAGTCGACGTGTGCCCCTTGGCTACCTGGTCTGTAGACAATATTGAAGTCGTAGTCCTGCATGTAAATCCACCATCTAGCGACTCTAGGTTGTATTTCCTTTTAGTGGCGGTTGCTCTGACCGCTGTGCAGTCGGTAACCACAGTAAATTTTACCCGAGTAAATATACCAGAAAATTTTTCAGAGCTTCGTATACTGCTAGGGTTTCCAAGTCGTAAGAATGATATTTTTGATCATGTGCTGATGTTTTCCTACTGCAGTACGAGACCACATGACTCATGCCATTCCTTTTTTGAATCAACATGGCTCCTAATCCAATAGAGCTGGCGTCAGTATAGACTTCAGTTTCCAAAGTAGGGTCATAAATTGCTAATACTGGCAGCTGGCAACGCCGCTTTCATCACAGTCAGTCACGTTGACTTCGTCTTGCGAATATTATTTGTTATTGAAGTGATAAATTATCTCAAATTGGTCTTGAACAACAAAAATAGAAGCGGACGATACCTGGAACGTTTGGACAGGGCGACATAACCTCAAACTTGTTCAGTGGTGCAGAATTCCAGATAAATTTTTGGCATCTTCATGTAACGGAGAGAGTCTGTGTTCCCATTGCTCTCTCCTTATTTCGTGAGTAGTCGTCTTCAGTTTATTTGGTATATTCCAAACACTGAAATTATCGCATTTTGCGAAACTATTGTCGAGAAAAACTCGCTGGCGTCCTGCCTTGTTTTTATTCTAGTCGGAGCCTGGTTACATGCGCTGTTACAATGAGTTCTACCAAGAAAAACACATTCCAACCTGTGTCACCCGTCTCGCTGACTCCTGAGGCGAATCGCACCCGAAAAGCAACAACTGATAAATCAGCCCCGATTAACCGTGAAGTTTTCCAGTTTGGCCTGAATCAACTCCTAGAGAAAATCGACACCATGTGATCTGCTTCGGCCCATACTAAAATTCACTACACTCTTCACTGAGTTATATAAATTTCAGTTCAGTCTTTTTTTCACAAAAACACTCACGGTGTGCGCGAAAGTGTATCCCACTTCTGATTTGTCGTAATGTTAAAATAATTACGATAAATACATAATGTCAAATTAATTTAATAAAAGTCCAAGTTAGAGATACGACAGTAAAAATATTTTCCTAGAGCCTAAGTCGAGCGAATCGATCCTTTTAGTTCGGCGATCTCAAACTGAGTGTCCTCCTTTCCTTAGGACTCCCTATTTTCTGCAAAATTGGAAAAGAGTCCCGTAAAACATCCACGTCTGGTCAGCAGGCCCGTGCTATTGATGCAATAAAATTTAGTGCACAGGATTATCGGCTGTAGACGGTCTAGGTAATTACTACCCGGGAAATTCCCAGGTTAACCCTCGGCCACTTAGTCCTGAAAGGAAAAACCCTTGCTCACATGATAAGCATGTCCCAAGCACTAGCATAATTTTGGTCGGGGATTTTAAATTGCCTCAACAACTGTTCAGGCTCTCCGGACAAGTGCAGTTTCAGATACTGTAATTTTGCACCGCGACTAACGAGCTATTTCAATGCACCAGAGTTTTGAACAAGTCATTTGCGGTAATCACCACTGAATTTTTCAAGTGACAACTTAGGTAATTTAATGGCAAATGGAATTTAAGTCTTATACTGTGGAACCCGATGCTGTTGAATGTTCCTTGTGGAACCTTTCTTCGATTGCTGCGAAATTATTTGTGAAAAATTCTTCTAAATACTTGGGTAAATATATCTTCATGAACCCTTCTAGCATGTTTTATTGTGCTAGTTGCTTAGCGATTAATGCGTCCATATTAAATATAAGTCACGACTCTCCAATATTTTTTTCTCCTTTACAACAGACGAAAAAACTTCACGAAACCTATACCGAACGCGATCGCAAACCGTTATGAACCCGGAACTGTTTTTCACCACCTAACACACCATTTTTTCTGTAGTACTGTATAACATTTTATTAGTTTCCAATAAAGAACTTAACTTTCGTTTAATTATTATCTTAATTTTTTCATTCTCAAAGTTCAACTATTTATTCACAATTCATTCGCGAGGCTATGTTTAGCATAAAATTACCGTTTTTCTACAAATTTATCTGAGTTCGATTTTAAGTTAATCTAAATAGCGTTCAAGGTCACAATCAGTTTTCAAGTGTACGAAACGATCGCGTCGGGATTCGAAGGAAGGGAACTCATTTCTATTTTCCCGAGCTTATTCCCCTTGCAATTCTTAACCGTTTCTTGCGATTTAAGTCTTGCTGGCCATATTTGGCATAAATTCAGGTATTATAAATTATGGAGATTAATTTCTCCTTCCCGGTTTTACCATACCCGGGTGTGCCATATAGATCGCGATCGCTTCGTTCAGTAAATCGTACTAAATTTTCACGTTATCTTAATTCGTGACATTTGTCGTGCATTTATTCTTTATTTTAATGTGCGGTCACTAAAAGTTCAAGGTAAGTGCTAACTTTAAAATTATGTTTCAACTTTTTAATTTCCGTATTTGTAATTCTATGTATTCTTTCAAATACATTTGATAAATTTCCAACTAACAGTCGAATCTCTACGGGTGCTTCTAATTCAGATAAGTAATTTTATAATTAATTTTAAATAAGGCAAGTTTCTTTGTGGTTCTTTCTTCATTCTACGGCTTCATGGGATCACTCAACCACTTCCTGAACAGCTTTAATTTTTTCGGAGATTTGTTTTTTATTTGGAGGTTTTTCTTCCTTGGAATTTAAGGTACCGTGATCATTTTTCTAAAAAATATTATTTGGTCTTCCTTCTCGTGGGCTATCACACTCTCAATCACGCTTATATATTATTATAATAATCCGAAACTGTTATATTTAGATGATTTAGCATTCTCAAGCCTTCAACCACATTTCTCCTTGTCGGCCTTTCGAACGAGTTAAGAATTTCTTGTTCAATATTTTTGATAAATGCATCACAGTTAAACTTGCTATTTAAAAACATTTTGGTAGTCTTGTGTAATTCGCGTACGACTTTGTTCAGAGGAGTGTTCTCACAGACGAACTGAGCGAATTAGTTCGCAGTCAGTCTTGGACTTAGTACTTTAATTTGTTCGATGGCCGCCCGGTGTGAATTTAGGCTTCAATTGTATTGAAAATTCCCTTCAATATGATTCTCACAATACCTCTTTAACTGTTCACTTTGTGGAGCCGGTCGATGATTTGTGAAACGGCATTCTTGCCCTGGTCGGACATTCTGGTAGCGGAGGGAGACTGAGTCATGGTAATTCGAGTCCCTTAGACTGTAGGGGGCTCGAAGGAGGGAATTATAGACAAAGATACTTATATGAAGAGCTATTTTAGTGTGTGTAAATTCATGAATTGAAAGGAAGCTATTAATTTAGGGACTAATTTCAATAACAAATCATCTGCTAGTACTTATGTAAACTTGGCTCACTTTATAATATATCTAAATATTTTTATTGTATGTGCTTGTGTATGTGCCACGTGATGCCTTGAAAGAGACGGGGGTGTGAGGTCAACGCAGAGCTTCAACAAGTTAAGGAAGAGAATTTAACCTGGCGAAGTCCGGGAAAAAAATTTAAAGTTTACAAAGAGTCGCGGCCCTTGTCCTGCTCATGGTCATCTGGCGTTGATGCTGGACCGGAAACGTCACTTATGTGACATCTTGTCTATAAGGCAAACCTAAAATGACAACAACAACGAAAATGCCCTTACTCAGTATAGCTGTATTTTGCGACGTTCATGCATGCATTATATATAAATGAAAATTAAAAAGCGAAAACTAATAAATAACTCTCCAGGCAAACTAACATGGCCACGACTAATTTGAATTAACCAGCATTCTTTGGTCGTTTTCAAAACAAAGAAAGAATTTCACTAAAAAAAAAATGCAGGACTTACATTTATCTTTCACATAGCAAAAGGAAAACTTTCCTGAACATTTCGTTGCTCCTTTCGATGGACTTCGCTTTTTTAGGTCACCTCTTGGACTATAAGGAAATAAATAATTAAATGGTTTATTGTTTATATATCATTGATCGCGCTTGAATTTTTCAACTCGGACAATCTACACCTAATTCTCAATGTTCGTATTTTTTTCAGATTTTTCTAATCGATCCTTTTGGTGATAAGTGTGAGGAACAACAATTTTTAAGATTTTTTTTCGGAATAATGCTTGAGAAAATGCATAGAAAAATACATCATATTGTATATTGTTGAATTTGTGCTTCAATAAGCTTTCATTAGACATCCTACACGATATCCTTACAAAATGTTTTTTCCATTTCACCCCCTGAATCTAAGCCCTTGAATCATAACTCAACTTTTTATAAGTTACGTCTATAATTGGGACATCACACTCTACCTCTGCCCAAATTCCAAATTGTTACGTCGATTAGTTTCACAGAAAATGGCCTGTCAGCGGTCGGACAGACGAACGGACACCGAAGTGATTCCATAAGTGTTCCCTTTTTTTCTACGGAACACTAAAATGCGAATCGAGTTCTGTATTTATTATTCTAATAAAACATATATTTTTGTTTTGCACAAGCAAGAAATAGGCGACAAAAATTCCAGTGAAATACTACATGTTTACGCACGGGAACATAAAACCAGAGCAATATTGTGCAGTGCCGAACAATGTCACGGATATTGAGGAAGCGCAGCGAAACAACAAGCCTAATGAGGCAACTTCCCACTTGCCTAATAACTATGGAAAATATATTGTTACGGCACAGCACAACATTACGCTAGGGTAGCAATAAGTTAGTATTTGAGAAACTAATTGTTAAAAATAAAGCATACTCGACTCTTCACTACTTAATCCACGACATCGGTAAGATTAAGTAGTTGAATGAACACTACCATTGCGGCAAAACAACAACCCTGATACTACTTTCTGTGCTGTTGTACAATATTTAAGAGAAAATCATATGGATTTTCGAAGCATGGCTTAAATGATAGAGAAATACGATAGCACATAAGAAAATTTAGTTGAGGCAATGTCGCGATGTGATGTTCATCTTCACTTTCATATTTGCGTGCTCATTGCAGGCGCAAATTACTAAAGGAGTGAAAAAGGGACTTAATTTGTAGCTCCTACGATAAATTTTATATATGACACCATTACACTTAGGCTTCGGAAGATTTGGTTTTTTTAGAAGAAATCGCGTCGGATGGCATAATAAGTGCCTCCCTCTTTGAATTATCTGGAAGGGGAAAATTTCTCCCTCATGTGCACGGCTTATACAACGTAATGTCCCATCCTGTCTCTGTATAATCTAAGATCTAATGTATTCTTAAATTGTGAGGAATATTTTTGCGTTTGGTAAATATAAGATCAATCTGAAAGATATATAAGCAGCTTGTTTTGATTAAAAAAATTGTGATGTTTCGGGAATATTGGAGGCCATGAAGATAATGGGAAAATCCGACAAACTGACGCTTAAATGACAAGATAAAAATTTATTCAAAAAGGATACATTTTTGTTTAACATCAATGACCTGAGAAACCTTCGTTTCATCGCAACTATTGCATAAAGAGGTCAATAACTAATCAATAATATTATAACAACAAAAAATACTGAAAATAATTTTATATATAGGTTAAAACAAATATCAATATAAAAATGCAATTATATTTCCATATTAACATATCTATAATACAAAACAAATGTAATTCATAACTTCTTTTGTCGACTTCATATAAATATTAAAGCAAATAGACTGGGAAAGAGAAGTAAGTATTCCTTAACTCAAAGTATTGTAAATATTGTCACTGCAAGTAGCACCATTAGTTTCCAACTGTTGAACTGTAGAGTCAGTTCCGTTCGAAGGATTAACCATATTTATTTGAATTCGGCTTACAGCTCCTCCGTCATGGCATATTTCTGCATATATGTTCTCCATGGTTTGATCCAGAGAGTTTTCCTGCTGAAAAATTATCCCCCTCTGCTTGCTTCTCTCTTCAACGCTACTATCTGGTATTAATAGGGAGTCCCGCACACTACTATAAGGCAAATCGTCTACGTTGATATTAGCCACGTTCTTCAAATTAAGATTTGCTGATATTTCTTGTTGATTTAATTCATACTGTGTAATCAACGAGCAATTTTCAGTTTTATTTTGATACTTTGGTTGCTTTCTTGTCTCTGAATTATTACGCGGTGATACAGCAAAATGAAGCAATTGATGCAGACTAGACGAAGATTTGCTGTATTGACGAGTTTTAACATGAAATTCTGAGTACATTTTTTCACTAATAAAAGATTGTTGTACTGGTTTGTCTTCGAGGCCTTCATTGTTAAAACAACTATCTATTTTGAACTCATCGTTGATATCGAGATTGCTCTTGCTTCTACTCCCGGAATTTGGCGGAAGTAAATCTGGCTTATCTAGGAATTCAACGTCTTGCAGACTAATACTTCTCTGTATAGTATAGCTACATGCGGAATTATCAGAACAACCTAGTTCAGATATAGGCCGTTTATTAACAGATTGATTTTCGAAAGCACCAAATCGTTCCTGCAACAGTTTTGACATATCATTGTATCGCTCCATACTTGTCCGTTTAGTTTGCATATCTATGTCTACATTAAATAATGAAATATCTTTTTCATTTTTGCGAAACCACTTTTTCTTCTTGGGCTGAAATACTTTCATTTTTTCGGAGATTTGGTTTTGATTTGTAGGTTTTTCTTCCTTGGAACTTAAATTAGCGAGATCATTTTTACTAAGAAAGATTATTGAGTCTTCCTTCTCGTGGGCTATCACACTCTTTTCGCGTTTTAACAGTTTCGGAATATTTAGAGGCTTTAGCATTCTCAGGCCTTCAACCATATTTCTCCCTGTCGATCTTTCAAATGAGTTAAGAATTTCTTGCTCAATCATTTTGATAAATGCCTCACAGTTAAACTGGCAAAATTTAAGAACATTTTGGACATTTGGATTAGCCAGCATTCTTTGTTCGTTTTCAAAACCAAGAAAGAATTTCACTATAAATAATTCAGGACTTACATGCAACTTCGTAAGATATAGGGGTGTTTGGGATTCAATATTGTCAATTGGACAAGCAATAAGCACGTCCTCAGTAGAAACCCGCTCAATAGTTAAATTTTCTGGAATAGTATTTGTTGAACCTACGGGCCCAGAAATGAATCTAACGTTTATCGGAAGATTTGCTTCTAACACGATCAAATTACTTATTCGGTGGACACAATCTATATTTATTGCTTTAAAGATTTCATTTGTTGTGCTGGTTTTTTGTAAAAGCTGTGGAATACTTTGTTCCACTTCATAAAACTTTCCTTTTGCTGAGAGAGGAACGTATAGAATTTGCCGATTTTCGTTAAGCAGCTGCGCATAACGGCCTTTCTCTTTTTCTCGTCCGATGCTGTAAGACCCTCTATTATTTGAGGTACTATTATCCTTTCCATCTTCAAATACTGCGAGAAGTCGAAAGACCTGTCCCCCTCGAGCAGTGCTTTTTATGTAATGAGGTCTCGATCCTACGCCTTCGGTGTTTTGTGATTCTGCAAATGCAGGCAAGTTGTCCACTGATATAAATTTGTATACCCGTTCACGAACTAACTGTACCAGTACAGTATACATCGTAGCTGTGGGAGTTCCTTTATCGTTAATCAGTGAGAAGTATCCTGAAAAAACAAAAAATTAGTATTCTTTCGTTTGCCAAAGTTTAACAGTAAAACAAAAGCATGCCATTATATTTTAAAATCTAATAATAATCTTAATAAACTAATGTTCGTGATATCAGCATTTTTTAACTTTAAGGTAGATCAAGTGATGGTGCTGCCTCCTGCAGCCAAAGCTTTCAATGTCTTTAAAAATTGTTGCATTATGTGTTGTGTGCCGTGTTCGTATGCCGCAATAATAGCGTATTTACATAAGTAGGGCAAAGCGACCACGGGTATACTCTAAACATCAACGTACCTAGTTATGTGTCGATTTGAATTAAGCAAAGAACGAATGAATATTTTCTTGTTTCGAACTTTTTGTTTCTTTCTTCCACTGTCTGGTTTTTGTTGTTTTTAATAATAATTTTTTTTATTTACAGCTTTTCAGTTTCAGATAATATGTAGTAGATAAGTAATGTCATGAAAGTATCAAGCAGACAGATGATACTTGTAATTTTACATTACATGACGATGAAAAATTATCTTTGTTATCCTATGACAATGACGTCACATAGCTTGTCGTATTTTTCTCGTCGAACCCTTTCATTTGATACTCATATCGAGGAAGTTGTGAAGAAAGAGGTAATCCACCATCTTGAGGCATCCACCATATTGGATTTAGAATGACGTCACATAGTTTACCGTATTGTGCTCGTCCAACGCTTTCATTTGATACCCATATTAATAATATTTGGTGAAATTTGTTTTTTATTGACATACATTTTGATTTATGGTGCCTCCCATTTTGATTTTTTTGTAATGTTATATAGTTTAGGACACCTGGAGGATTGATACGATTCTAAAGACCGCTATCTTATCTAAATCGGTTAATTCAGTGGGACTCCAGGCCGTAACATCCGGAAAAATATGCATACATACAAACATGCTTACATACATAGAATGATAAACATATAACCCTTCCATTGCCGATTAAAAACCATATGCATAGGCTACGATTCATATGAATTGCCAATCGCAAATGGACTAGCAATAACGAGTTTCCCTCTTACAGCATCCGCACCGATCACAAGAATTATTTTAGTTTCCAACCTTACCAGCATTCCATTTACTTCAGCTTCCTCTTCCTGTTCCCTACCCTCGTCTTGTCTTACTACTATCCTTCCCTTTACTACCAAAATGTCAGAGGCTTGCGTACCAAAACTTGCTCAGTTTTCCAGAACTCCCTCATTCTGCCTTATAACATCTTCGCTGTTACTGAAACCAACTTAATTCCCAGCGTAAGCAATAATGAAATATTTTCTACCGACTTCTCTGTTTTTCGTGCTGACGCCAGCGATAATGACAAACTTTATAAACCGGGACGTACTTCTTGCTATACATATTCGTTTTAGCGCCAGCCTTTTCACTTCCTCTAACTCCCCAAGCTGTAACTTCGTCTGCATCAAATTTCTCTATCCTCTAAACTCTTGTGCATACTTTGTGTCTACATTCGTCCCTCCCAGCCACTTGACGTCTATAAATCTGCCACTGATGTTATTGATTCCTTCTTTAATATTCTTGGGCCTAATGATGAAGTCATCGTGCTTGGTGATTTTAATCTTCCTCGCCTCCTATGGGTTCAGTCTGATGACGAACTTCATTATGTCTCTTCTAACGTCCTCTCCGATAAAGATACCTTACTCATCGATCGTCTCTCCGACTGTTGTCTCTGCATAACCAATAACCTCGGTAGACAACTTGATTTGATCTCTTCGTCCGATCCCGTAAACTCGGTTGCCACTGAGAGTACCCACCTTCTTCCCACTCTCGACCAGTATCATTCTCCTCTCTTCCTAACTCTTTCTCATAAACCCCAGTCTCCTTACTAATTCAGAATCGTCTTACTACTTCAACTTCCGAGTAGGTGACTATGAGGGTTTCGATCAACGGTTCAGTGATAAATCTGTCAACATTTTGTGCTCTTGCAATATACAGGAATGTATGTATATGACACGAATTTCGTACCCCCGTTAAATTGACTCGGCAAAAAGCCTAGGCATGACAATAAAAAACAAAATGACATGCTGTGACCATGTCAGTGCTGTTATTAGAAAGGTTTACAGTTGGATGTCTTTTAGCAATCGTTTAGCTATTAAGTCCGCTTAATTTGAGCCATTGGATTTAAGGGTGAATTCTAGTTTTTTGCAAATATCACGTAAATTACCTAGAAGAAAAGCTGAACAACAAAATACAAAATTAAAAATCTGCCGGGATAATTCAAATAATTATCACAGCAGACAAAATTCTTATATTGCTTACAAAAGCAAGCCGTCCGTCGGCGTCGTCAAATTCTACGAATTTCGCTTCGAGTTTTCGTATATTTACTCGCGCTCAGTCCTAGAATCTCCCGACATCTCGGAACCCCACATCACAATGGCTGGTGGCGATTGGAACATTGAAATTCCCTCACGCCTCACCTTCATTTAGGTCGATCCCAACAAACTCTTCGCTGCTCACGTTCGACCAAGTGGCCAAGTGCAAAGGTTCCGGCAAAGATTTGCAACATTCATTTGATCCGCAACATCACTTGGCTAGAGAGCCTGAAACTTGGCTAGCGGAAATGTTGCATTTGGTCGGCTTTTTAAAACAGTGGCTGGGCATCTGTATTACTTATCTGTGATACTATGTACTTATGATTTGAGAATGTAATTTACCAAATAGCGTAAGCCACAATGAACTCTTATTGTAAGATTCTGCATAAATATTGAAACAATAAATTTATACTATGCTATTGAATTAGCATGCATATTAAAAGGAAAGTCGTAAAGTTAAATGATGATGAGGTAACATTGTACGTAGGAAACTTCCATTTGATACTTGAGAAATTTTTTTATCCACATTTAATGTTATTGTATTGTATTTCTTAGTTATTAGAACTTGACAATGCCAATAAAAGTACACCTTCCAATGGTGTTATAGTGGAACTCTTTAGTTTTTATTTTAAAAATATATGAATCAGATTCCTGATATTAAATTATTATACGCTTTTACTGCCTTATTTCGTTCTCCTTGACTTATTCGTTTAGTTTTAAAGTTCTTTTCTCCATTTATCACAAGTAATAAACTAAAGATTTAGGAAAGCAAATTCTTAGTTGCTAAATTTTATATTGCTTTAATTCTATCACAAGAAATGATTAAATTGAATTGAACTAAATACAAGTTATTTAGGCAACTCTAATCCAAGGAAGTTCCCATTACGATACAATAGATAATTATGTATTGCATAATCCGAGTTGTATGAATAACGAAGACAATGAGCAACGTAAATAATTAGCATTGCAAAGCTTTTTTTAACAGAAGTGTTTCAAATGTGGGAACCACAGTGCAAACAATCACAAAATCACTGCTATTGCGCTTTCGTTTGGTTTTAGTGGTTTGCAGCCTCTTACTCGTTTGATATGTAGTTTCTAAAGATTGCGTCACATATAAGTACATAACTCAAAAAAATAATAATTGGACTAGGGGAATTCGTTTTCATCTTTCGAAGAAGATGTGTTTCTACTCAATTTTACATGGTCAAGCGTAATTAGTTAAGTTGCAAATTATGACAAACATTTACTTCCAGCCATCAAATGATTCAAATAATATGTATTTAGAAAAATAATTAGCCAAAAGTATGGAATTTCGAATATATTCCATTAATCCAACTTAACGAGCATAATAATTTAATTATTAAGTGACTGGAAAGTTTCATTTTCATATTTTACAAAATCCATGTGTCTATTGACACGTGGAGTGTCGTTAGCTGAAGTATGTATTTAGCTTACTATAATTGCTTTTCTTACTGATATTTACCTTTTACAAAATATTTACATATATTAAAATTTAACTCCACTCTCCTCTAACAGCAACCTAAAGGCACTCATAGGCACTCCACTTAACGGCACTCTAAAGGCAATCAAGCTAGCTTAAAGGCACTCATAGGCACCCTAAACACCCTAAAGGCACTCATAGGCGCCCTAAAGGCACTCTACGTGTCAACAGACAGTGCCAAAATTTATTTATTTGTAGGTATACCGGGTGGGTTTTTTAGCCTAAAACTTTCAAATATCTCGAGTAATAAGCACTCTAAGAGAAAAATGTCCATTATTAAAATTTAATCATTCCGCGGGGGAACCACATTAGTGCTAAAATTAGTCCCCCACCCACCCTTGTAGGTGAGGCGGGGAGTAACTTTGAAGTCTCGAGGGAGCAGCTCGGGAGTAGGAGCTTCAGTGCGTTTCCTCACTAGAGAGGAGTGGAATGGCGATAACGTACTACAGCACTTTCACCTAGCGATTTTCACTGACGGTTCCAAATTTGAAGGAGTTGGCGTCGGAATTTTCTGTCATCCGTTAGGTCTCAGTGAATCAAGCCGTCTCTTCGATTAGGTGAGCGTTTTTCAGGCAGAGATACTAGCGATCTAAAAGGCCTGCATCGTCTTAGGAGAGGTAAAAACTCCATCAAGACCCTACATTCGGCCATAGTTTCATCAAAGCTGGTGAAACAGTGTCGTGAGAGACTCTCTAGGTTAGGCTATCGACTATATACCACTCTACTCTGGGTTCCAGAACCTGTAGGACAACTAGATTGACCTGGCCCTCTTATAACATCGGCAGGCCTCAGCAACTGCTTAAGTGTATCCGTGTACACATTACCAGAGTAGTAGTAGTATTTACAGGCCACTAGCCAGTAAGTGAGCACGCAGCATAACTGGGAATGCCATGTAATAAACACTGCCGTTGCTGCAAGGACCCAAGTGAGAAGGAGTCCCTTTCTCCCTTTCTGTATAGATGCCCGGGCTTAGCCGCGACTAGACACAAGGCACTGAGCAGTTATTTTATGAACGACCTCAGTGAGCTCTATAAGTTGAAGATAGGGAATATAGTTCGATTTCTAAAATCCACTGGATGGCGCTAATCCTCTAAGAAAGAACCAACCAACAACCAGGTCTTGATATGTGGTATCAAAACGCGCGCTTAGCGCTACTTGGAGTCAGACTAGTTGAGGCCGAGTCGCCACTTAAACCAACTAATCATGACCCTGATTAATTTTGTCTATAAAGTTCTTGTCTTTGTTAAATGCGAAAATGACGGCAGTTATCCCGGTACTCAGCTACACCGATGTTATGTGCTGAAAACCTTAAGGGGAGAAATCACAGTAAAATTTTCAATTTTTCGAAACAAATTTTTTTCGCTTAAAAGGTACTTTAGGGTCTTAAAAATAATATACCAAATGATGGAATACGGCAAAAGTGTCCGAGTGCCCAAATTTTTCATTCTGCGGTAACGCCTCTCAGGTATTTTCATATGGTTTCTCAGTACTTAAAACTTTCAACGCGTTTTTCTCGAAACCACTTTTTTTGAGCTCGCCGAAGACATAACTCGAGCAAATCTTTACCGATCGACATGAAATTTTGACAGTAGCTTCGAAATATCTTTCTCCACGGAGCTACGTAGGATTTTTTATTTTATATGGCTTAGTTTTTTTTATCGACGATTTTATGGCGTTTTTTTTGTTAAAAATTCAATTCGCGTGAAGACGTGCAGACGTGCAGACGTGTTTTTACTTTCTTCTAATTGTTGTTCCGTATAATGCACCAAATCACGAATTGTGCTGAGTGCAATGATCCACTTTTCGACAAGAACGTTAATTGTGGATATTGTGAAAGAACTTTTCATAAACGGTGTACGAAATTACCAAAAAATGTTTTGGATACTCTCGATAATAATCAGTGCATATCGTGGAAGTGCTTTTCTTGTTCTGGAGTAAATGTGCCGGGTATATCTGTGCAACTGAAGTCCCTAATAAGTGTAGTTTCTGAACTCAAAAACTCATTTTCTTTGCTCTCAAATAATATGAATATTTTATTGCAAAATAAAAATTCGGAAGCAAATCAGCCATCTGTAACGGCTCCTAAACATTCAGAACCAGATAGGTCTGCAGCGATTACTGCATCAAAAGCATCAACGTCATCGCTGCGCACTAAGAGTGTAAGAGTGAAACAGGCAAATATTGCGGCTCCATCAGCTGTGCCACCGCAACGATCTGCGAGTACATCATCAGCTGGGCCGGCTAATGCCTCCGCTATGTCACATACTCCGTCTCTTCGTAGTACAGCTGATCGGCGTGCATCGACTTTGAGTCATTGCGAGTCTGAGCCTGCAGGTCCCGTAATCAATGAGGAATGGCAGGTTGTAAAGAGGAAAAATCGTAGCAGAAGAATTATCGGCACCGACTCATCCTCATCCAAATTATCAGTCGTCCGCGGAATTAAATGGATCCATCTCTCGCGTTTCCTGGCTACAACAACGTCGGAGGATATTGTTAGTCATGTATCCGCTAAACTTAAGGTTGATGAAGATCTGATAAAGTGTTTTCCACTTATTAGAAAAGATGCTGATTTATCGTCAATGAAATTCGTTAATTTTAAATTGGGTGTTCCTTCGGATATGCTTAAACAAGCTATGAATTGTTCCATTTGGCCTACTGGGCTAAGAATTAGTGATTTTAAAAACAATAGTCCAAAAAACTTGGCTGCGTTGCCTCAGCCGGTGGTAGGTTGAGTAATAGTCGCACCGTCACATTGAATGATGGTTCACTATCAATTTATTACCAAAATGTTAGAGGTTTGCGAACTAAATTATATGATTTTAAACTGGCTTTAGTGGAATGTGATTTTGATATTATTGTTATCACGGAGACCTGGTTGATGAGTGAGATTTCTTCATCTGAATTTGCAACTGAGAAATACGTGTTTTTCAGAAAGGATCGGTGTCCAATTGCGTCAGGTTGTACAAGAGGTGGCGGTGTTTTAATTGCCGTCCGATCGAAACTTTTCAGTGAACATTTTATAACAGCTAATAGTGAGGCCATAATTGACAATATCGTTGTTCGTATCAAATCTAATGGATCCTCATTATATATTTGTGCCTGCTATATCCCTCCAGCTTCAGATTTGGAGATATATAGAAAACATTTTAATGTTATTGAATTGGTTTCTTCTACGTTATCAGAGAGTGACCACTTGTGCGTACTGGGTGATTTTAACCTGAGCAGCGTTTCTTGGTCCTTCGAAAAAAATGAGACGTTTTTGACACCTACGAATATTTCATCGACAACTGAATCATTTATGTTGGATAATATGGCAGATTTATATTTATTTCAAATTAATTCAGTTCATAATTTTCTTGGTAGAGTTTTAGACTTAATCTTTGTTTCCGAAGATATATATACTCGAGTAAATGAGTCAGTAGCTCCACTGCTTAGTTGTGATCTTCATCATAAGGCTTTGGAATTCAATATTTCTTTTTATACTTTTGCTAATCTATGTCATAATATTATAAGGCGAGAGTACAACCTCAAAAAAGCTAATTTTGATTTGATTAACGAATATTTTCTTGATATCAACTGGTCTGATCTTCTAAATAATTCATCGTTAGAAGAAGCACATAACAAATTTCTTCACTTTATAAATTCGGCTTTGCAATTGTATGTTCCTTTGAAAATAAATCGCTCAAATAACCATCCAAGGTGGTTCAATAAATCTTTATTGCACTTGAAAAATGTTAGAAACAAAGCTCATAAAGCGTACAAAAGAGTTAGTAATGAGTTCAACCTTAAAAATTTTCTCAGATTGAGAAAGGAATTTGAGTATTTGCATCGTTTTTTGTACAGGCAATTTATTGATTCCATTGAATACAATATCAGGAATAATAGTAGGGCCTTTTGGAGATATGTTAATGACAAGCGACAATCATCTGGCTTTCCAAATACAATGGAATATGACGATTTTAAATCCAATAATCTAGAAGAAACATGCGAACTATTTGCTAACTTCTTTGAAACGGTTTATTGCAAGGACACGTGTTCTAATTATTCCTCAATGAATGAAACTGAGAGCTTTTTGAATATAGGATCCCTTAGTTTAGATTATCAGGATGTTATAGGGGCAGTAAATAATCTGGACTGGAATTACGGCATGGATACAGACAATATCTCGCCTGCGTTTCTTAAGATGTGCATATATTCCTTAGCAGATCCACTGACCAAGATCTTTAATTTATCGCTCGGGGAAGGTCATTTTCTAGATTCGTGGAAAACTTCACTACTTAAGCCCATACATAAAAATGGTGCGAAGCATTTAGTAAAGAATTATAGAGCAGTATCTTTAATGAAAACAATTCCCAAATTACTTGACAGTATTGTTGCAAAAAAACTCTCTTTTCTGGTCAGGGAGTTAATTTGCCCACAGCAGCATGGATTTTTAAAGGGTCGCTCTACAGTTACCAATCTTGCTTTATTTACGAATTTTTGTTCGAAAGCCTTTGAAAAAGGCTGCCAAATAGACGCAATTTACACAGATTTTTCTAAAGCGTTTGACAAGGTAAAGATAGCTATTTTGGTTGAGAAACTTCGCTGTATGGGCATTCACTCTCTTTTCCTTCAATGGATTTCTTCATACCTTTCAAACAGAAAACAAATCGTTGCAATTGACAATTGGCGATCTAGAGAAATTGCTGCTGTGTCGGGTGTGCCACAGGGCAGTCATTGTGGTCCTATTCTATTTGTCTTATTTATCAATGATATCGTTAATTGTTTTACAAATGCAAATTGTCTGATTTATGCGGATGACTTGAAATTGTTTTCGATCATACGTGATTCTCAGAGTTGTATCAGGCTACAAGAAGACTTAAATAAGTTATCTCGTTGGTGTATTATAAACAGTTTACAATTGAACATTTCTAAATGCCGAACCATCTCTTTTTATCGCTCAAGAACCTTCATTGCATTTAATTATTCCATAAATGGCCAGTTGGTAGTGCGCGTTGATGAAATAACAGACTTGGGGGTTATTTTGGACAGAAAGCTTTCCTTTCATAAGCACATCGACCATGTGATTTTTAGAGCTTACAAGGCACTTGGCTTCATTAAGAGAAATACTAATGAATTTTCGAATATTTTTTCTTTAAAAGCTTTATATATGTCTTTTGTGTTACCAATCGTTGAATATGGGGCAACTATATGGAGTCCTGTCTATACTGTGCATGTCAACAGAATAGAAGCGGTGCAAAAATCTTTTACCAGGTTTTTATGTTACAAGCTTGGATGGTGGAAATCTACTATTCCTTGCTATGAGTCGAGACGCTTGTTGTTTGGATTATCAACCCTCCGTTTTAGACGTGATATGAGTTGCGCTTTATTCATTAAGGATTTATTGTGTTTTGACATAAATTGTCCTGAATTATTAAATTTAATTAATTTGTATGCATTGGAAAGACCTCTTCGGGCTAGAAATTTGTTAATTGCTCCTTCACATAGAACGAACTATGGATTTTGTGAAGTGTTGACCAGATGTATAATCAAATTTAATTTTTTTTGCAATCACTTAGATTTTACCATTACTAGATTGGAATATAAAGGAAAGCTTATTGTTTTGGAGAATATGATAAAATAGGAATCATTGTTTTCTAGTCTGTAAAATTGTATAGATTGATAGACAGAAATAAATAAATAAATAAATAAATAAATAAATTTAACTTTATTTTCAAACATGCACCATTTTGTGAAAAATCAATATATCGAAAAAATCCTACGTAGCTGTTGTTATATGAAAACTAAATAATTTTGGTTTTTTCTTCCAGGTCAAAAATTAAGGAGTCTACGTCTTCGGCCATCAACACGCTTTCAAAAATAGGCGCCTTGGGGCATATGCTGTGCAGCCGCCATTTTTAAATATTTTTTATTCAAAAAATTACATTTTGTACTTTTTTAGTATTGCTATAAAACCTACTTTACAGATTTTCGATTGATACTTTTATTCAGCCAAAATTAATTCCCGAAAATATGCCTATTTTTTTGTGTGCTACTGTGATTTCCCCCCTTAAATAGAAATATAAAATTACATCACAAATAAAATTATCACATAATATCAGAGACCGAAAATAACTGGTATTTTTCAATTATTAACTATCGAGGATAGCTTTTAAAGGTCTTAAAGGGCGTCGACTCCAACCTTCAGATTTTAGGAATTAGTTATTTCGAGTTTCAGGCAAAATTTTCGCTGTCTTTCTTGGACTATAAACACAGAAGTAAGTAGTTCCGCAAAGTATGTTTAAGTATTACATTTCTACTTTGCTTTTGTCTTGTTTAAGCGATGTCAATGCTATGGTAAAAATTATGGTGATTATGAAAATATTTATTGTAGAGTGAAATAATATGAGCCATAAATTTTGAAAATGGGACGGGTCATTTACTCAAAAAAAATAAGCGACCAAGTGTAACAACATTTTACAAAAGCATGAACTTCTCTCACTTTCAAAATGTAAATAAATAAATAAATATTTCAACAGTATTCATCATTTTTCGATAAGCACTTCCTAAAATACGTCATACGGCTGTATACTTGCGGGCGTACTGACCATGCGCCACCTCTGTATGGTAACTTTAAGTGTACCCCTCCTTGTGCTTTTCGAGAGCCGATTTCTAAGGAAACCGATCAGGTAAACTAGAGAAGCCGGGTGTATTAGGGGAAGACATCTGATCTAAAGGTAATGACACAACCAACGCGTTCGTCGCGGCATTGCGTGCGTTGACCATAGAAATACTAACTAAGCACGGAACGGCTGTATCGTGTATGAATCCTATACGTGAGCGACCACCTAAGGGGTGCTTCCTAGAGGAGAACAGCAACAGCGTTTATGAAGCGTTTATGAGGGAGAGCTAAATAAGAATCCTCACAAGCGGGGCGCAAGCGGTGAATGGCAGCGTGTAAATAAATGTTAAAGGGGGCATAGACATTATGGAAAGAACTTCAGAAAATTTTGAATTGTAAGCCCCCTTCTGATTATGTCTACATATTTACGCCTGCACTGAGCGACCATACGAACACAGCCAATTCTAACACATCAGGGAATGTGGTACGCTAAATCTGGCTTACAGCCGTTCCGTGCTTAGTTCATATTTCCATGGCGTTGACATCTATGACGCGACGCACGCGACGCTAGGTAAAGCTGGTGACACAACCAAATTTTGAACGCGTCGCGAGCGATGCGTGCGTTGACAGGTTTTAAAGCGCTTAGGCAGTCCTGTACTTCGAGTTACAACGAATTCGCATCCGACGTGCCGCTATGCGACGCGTCTCATCCTTTGCGCAAATTTCTAAATTTTAACGCGGCGCATTCAACTTAACCTTACTTTTAAGTGTTGTTCGTGTGGCAAAATGGAATTCGATGAACGACTCATAGAAGAAGTGCGCAAATGCGAGTTTATTTATTACAAATGCATGAAGTTATATGGGAATTTAATTATATAATTCATAATATAACTGAAATTGCCTGTGTCACTTGCTTGTCAGTTGCCGCGTTCAATATTCTGTTGTAACTTACCTAGCGTCGCGTGCGTCGCGTCATAGATGTCAACGCACGCAATGCTGCGACGAACGCGTTGGTTGTGTCACTACCTTAAGTTACAACAGAATTTTGAACGCGGCAACTGACAAGCAAGTGACACAGGCAATTTCAGTTATATTATGAATTATATAATTAAATTCCCATATAACTTCATGCATTTGTAATAAATAAACTCGCGTTTGCGCACTTCTTCTATGAGTCGCTCATCGAATTCCATTTTGCCACACGAGTGATACTTAAAAGTAAGGTTAAGTTGAATGCGCCGCGTTAAAATTTAGAAATTTGCGCAAAGGATGCGACGCGTCGCATAGCGGCGCGTCGGATGCGAATTCGTTGTACCTCGAAGTACAGGACTGCCTAAGCGCTTTAAAACCTGTCAACGCACGCATCGCTCGCGACGCGTTCAAAATTTGGTTGTGTCACCAGCTTTAGTCTGTGTGCCACCCCTTATACGTACACTGTAATAAGAATAAGTAGACACTGGGACAGAGGTGTCAGTCTTTCCACAATGACGGTCGTTTCTTGGTGTCAACATCCTTGCGAAGCCGCCACCTCACTGGCATTCAAGTGCAGAAGCGGCTACGTGATATACGGGGAGTGACCATAAGCGAATGGACAGTTAGGCGAAGACTGTGAGAAGGCGGCCTACCCGTGGGCCGAAGGAGCTCTTCGGCCAGCACGACTTTGTTTTGCTATTTTTTACAAATAAAATTGGTCACTGGAACAATGGGTGGCCGTTCTCTTCACGGGCGAATGTAAAATTAGCGAAGAAATTGAGAACGTTATGCTCAAGCCTCCATAGAAGAGAGGGTTGCATTTGGCACCAGATCGAGGACTATCTGGGACGTGTTTTCCCTTGAAGGAAAGACAGAAATTGTCTTCGTTTTTAGACCGAGCCTTGGCTCGTTGAAAGCAATCCATTACATAGAAGATGTGTTGGAGGTTCATGTGATACCTTACGCTGGATTAGTTTGTAAACAATGCCTATTAATACAGGATAATACTCGCGCTCAGAAGCAACAACAGTCCGTGGGTATCTACAGGACATCGGCATTCCCGTTATGGAGTGGCCAGCGTGAAGTCCTGACGTCAATCTCATTGAACACCTCTTTATTTGTTTTGCTCGCAAGTGTAATTCAAAAATGTTATTATTGACCCAGATTACGTTAATTCGTTCAAGAAGTGGAAACAATTCATATCAAGCGACCATATACTTCAAAATCCCAATTTTAAAAACCAATTCAGTCTTGTAGAATAGCCTTAGGGACAATATTAGTACAGGAAGGAAACCGATCTGTTTTGCAAACAGGACCGTCACTAATCACAAGAAAAATTATAGTACGATTGAAAAAGAATGCCTTGCGATTGTATGGGAAACAAATTATTTTAGAACATATTTATATGAAAGAAAATTCCTTATAAAAACTGATCATCGATCATAGTTCGGTTAAATTCACTTAAAGAACCAAACTCTAAATTAGCTAGGTGGAAAATAAAATTAAATAAAAATGATTGTGAAATAAAAAACCTTAAAGCAAAAGAAAATCAGGTAGGCTATTATCTAAGGAGAACAGAAATGAACGCAAATGGAAGCGTAGAAGAAATGGAAACTAAACATGCAACCATTCATAGTGGGCTAGAAGACACAAGGGATCATATTTATATTTCTGAAAAACTTTTGAACGTCTTCAATAACCAAATCTCTCTCGAACAAAACAAAATAGAATCAATATACTACTGGCATTCGAAGACTCACCATAAGAAACCTCGAACAAATTATGCAAGCAGTTAAGAATTCATCCCGAAGGATACGTCTGATCACATTGCAAAGACGACTTTTCTTTAAGATACAAAAATTATACGTCCAATATTTGCGAGGACAAAATAGGATAAAAATTGTTAGATGCATGAAAAAATTAAAGGATTTGAAAGAATACAGCGAAGCGAAAGTGAAAAATAAAATAAAAAAAAATTCAAAAGGAAAAACATAATGAAAGGAATCATAGGGATATAAACGAGACATATTTGGAAATAAAAAAGGACTGGTATTTTCCCAAATTACGCGAAGTAGTTAGGGGATACATTATTAACTGTACTATCTACCAAAAAGCAAACCACGATAAAAAATATAAAATTCAAAAAGTTATTATTATAACAACATTTTTGCCAAACGAAATCCTTCACGTTGATATACATATTTATACTGTACCTTCTCAAAATAAATATTTTCTGACCTTTATAGATAAATTTACAAAATATTTATCAATTCATTCTTTGAAGGATAGAAATAACATTTCCATACTGGAGCAAACAAATCTTAGAATAGCAATATGACAGGGAATTTAACACTTTAAATCTTAAAGAATTTTGCACAGCTATGCTTTACCAGCATAGCATCATTGAGCTTACGGTTGGTGATGGCTCCGAGACTGGCTCGATGACTTTCATTTCGACCATAAGGTTTATCTCCTCACGTCACGAATTGTATAAGGTCCTTTTCTGGCTGGAATTATTTTAAATATTGGTCCATCAATATTGTCTGTTGCATCCGATTTCTCTTCGTGCTTCTGATCGTTTGACATCCATTGTGCTTACTATTTTAATAAATCCCATTTTTAGGGTTCCGCACGCGACGGGTGCCTTACGGGCCCCTATTACTAAGCCTCCGCTGTCCGTTTGTCTGTCAGCGGGCTGTATCTCAAGAACCGTAACAGGTAGAGAGTTGACATTTGTGGATGAGGTCTGGTGTGAATTTGTTAAGGTCATTTTGCCAGCCTTTATACTTCATTTTTACACCTATTCAATACAATTCTGACCATATCTACATAGCCGCTAGTCTGGAAGCAACCGAAGATCCAGCAGACTCCTAAATGCACGTCTCGTTTCCGGCGGTTTCCAAAGCATTATGATGAGATGATTATGAGGGGCCAGATTTTGGAATATCTTTCTGCTTTTGGTCAACTCTCCCCGTATCAATCTAGATTTCGGAAGCACCATAGCACTACATCGATTGTGCTGGATGTGACGTATAGCATCCGTGCTAACATTGACGCCAAAAAGGCGACCCTTATGGTGCTTCTCGATTTCATTAAGGCGTTTGACACCCTTGACCACTGCATAATGCGCTGCAAGTTGAAGAGCCTCTTCGCCTTCTCAGGATGTGCGTGCAACCTGATATCGTCTTATGTGGCTAATACCATTCAATGCATCTCAGTTGGTGAATCTCTTTCTTCATTCCCCAGGAATCGGTGTTTGGGCCTCTACTTTTCAATCTATACATCAATGATTTGCCTTTAGTGGTCCGCTCGTGTGCTGTGCACATATTTGCGAATGATGTCCAGGTACGGCTTTGGACTGCCCTGCCCATAGTGATTAAGAGGGAGTATCGTCCCACCAGCCTCCGAAAAGCATGCCTTGACTTCTTGGGTGGGTAGCATACCACTTTCTTGCAGATATCTTTTGTGTTTTCTTCAGTAAAACTCAATTCATATACTACTGATACATCTTGGGGCTGCTTACGCTGATCGCCATCTTTGAATATTAATGGCGGTGATGTGGTTCTTGTCGTAGGATTATTTTGGTCTGAACTCACTTAAAATTTACTTTTACTCTGGTTTGTTCTATAGCATAAATTGCAGTTTCATACGAGTATTACAACTGGTAGTAGCCCTTCTCGATTTTTGAATCCTTATCAGTTTTAATATATATATATGCATTGCGAAACAATCTTTGAATAACACCTTAGGTCTTAATTGTTGTTATATAAAAATAAATGTTGAACCTCATGTGTTAATACATACATAGTGTTAGTTACGTAAATTAGAAATCTTAAAATCAAACTCCAAACCTCTGTAAACGGCTGAGTCTGTAATTAATTTGTCACTTTTCACAATTTTCATTACATTGCGAAAAATAGTCCTGTCTTCATCAAATCTTAGGGGGCATATTAAGAATCTAGCATAATTAATGGTCCGAAGCATTATAACTTCCCAAGGTTACAAGGATTCCATCACAACATTTTCGGTGTAATTCCATTGCTTTTATTTTGTATTTGTGTATTACCAGAAATTTGAAGTTCTTACAATTCCAAACTAACCTGGAAATTCCTGTGGAATCTTGATTCCCTTTTTCCTGTTGACGGAGTGCGCTTTTGTATGATGTCCATGATATATTTTTCTCTGTCTTAAATAACGGTAAAGAAGATAAAGTTCGCTATTATTTTTCGATGCTTCAACACTCTTTGTGGGCAACGAAGAAGCAGAATTTGTAGATGACCCACTAGAAGATGTCGACTGCATAGTTTCATGGCTAAATTTTTGCTTATGAGAAATCCTCACAACTCGGGGCAATGAATATCGTTCCAGAAAAATATCTGCAGATAAAGGGTCCGCTTGAGAATGAAACTAAAAAAAGAAAGTATCAAAATATTGATGTCAACGTAAGTAACAAATCACTTACATCATTACTATATTTAGAGGTTTTGCTGCCACCTGTAGAACAATCTCCCCCCGAACTAAGAGAATTCATTTTTAAGCGCTGCTGCAGTCTTTGTCGCATTTCGATTTCATTACGTCGCGCTAATCTAGCATTTTCGAAATCAGCCACAGAAAATATATTTGTGTTTGTGTCATGGGAATTAAAACGTCGAAGTTTAGGTTTCCTTCCCTCTTGTGCTGAAGAAGTGGCCATTTTATACGGTAAATTACTTTGAGAAGTAAATATTTGTGATCTAGACAACGGTAAATTAGCACTTAAGTGTTGAGGAGCCAGATTTTTTTGCCCAGACACAATGAAAAACATAGGGCTTTCATTAGCGATTGTACCATTAGTTTGACAACTACTAGATTTTTGCGGTTTATTGTTGTTGGCGATATTTGTACTATTAACATGCGAGCTCGTCGATGTCGCCATGTGAGGGCTACTTTTAATAAACCAATTTGCCAGATGTCGCTGCCTTTCAAAATCTACTCTTGTTCGTTGCATTTCTGCAAGTTTCAGCGAGTCAGTCATCTTTCATGCTTCTGAATCTGTAAAAAAAAAATAATTAATAATATAATATAATAATTTCTTCAGTGATTGAAAATAACAAAATTGAAATGCAAAGAAACAGAATTGGTGTCCGAGGGTTTCCAATACTTTTAAATTAATAAATTCAAGTTACCGAAGACAATATGACGAAAAAGTGTTGCTAAACTTTCCGAACATGAAGTTTCTAAAAAATGTATGGATAGGGTGTGCTTTACGTCACCAATGACAAATATATTGTCTTTTGATCATTTCATGAAATTCGGATTTTTTAAATCAGGGCCAAGCTTTTCAACAAATATGCCGAACCAATTTGAATTAGTAACTTTACGATGACGGACTACCAAATAGTAGATAGGCTTTTATAGGCCCAGAAGCGGGCAGAAATGAAATAATGATTTATAAATAGTGTTAAATATAACAGGTAAAAACAAAAATTCTTGTAAAACTCCGGAATACAAAAACAAGACTCTTTGAAAGTTATAAAAATGTTGCGAGTCTATCGATCTGGGCGCTGATATTTTCAGGAAAGGTTTCTTAAGCTCGGACACGCTTAACAGGCATGCGTTAGCTCCTCCCTGATCCACCCTTCTTCACCTCCTGTCTTCTGATGAGGGTGGTAAAGGTCAACTTATTTTTTTCTATAAGTACAGCACTTTCGCACTAGTTCGCCACTTCTTTGTAGGGCCTACCACCCTATCAGCCTTAAGGAAGCTTCCAGAAAGAATTCTCGTTAAAATGTACAGAGGAAGGAAACAAACAAAAATAAGTGATTTCTTTTCTAAAGAAAAATAAATTAACCGCTTTAAAAGAATCGATAAAGCTTCAGGGTAATTTTATGTTTTGTTTTTATAAATCAAACAAAGTTAGTATTGTTTAGTTTACTAACAAGACACGATGTCATTATGTAAATGTTTATAAATTTAATTAAAAAACACGATGTATTTATTCTTGCTTTATTTTAGATAATATTGAGGTTTATCCCAAAACACCCAGTAGTTCGCCAGGGGTCGCCGATATTAGTGTGGCGAACTAGCGAGAGTGAGCGTAGAGAAAAACAGCTTTCATGTGTAAGTGTTTGAGCAACTTAAACTAATTGTAAAAAGTAGGTAACTTACTATTTAAGTCAGTAAATCATAATATAGAATACAACAACAGTTGATATTTAAATCCATATTATTATTGAATGTATTTATATTACGTTACCCCGTCAGGCTCGTAGGAATTTTGTGTTAGGTTGGGGGGGGGCAATCTGCCACTGACGACTGTGCGAAATTTTAGGGTTAGGTTAGGGTGAGCGTCATAATTACAATTTTGTAGTAGCTGTAGGAACCTCTAAAACCCTTATCTACTATAAAAACGTCTCCAGCTCCAGCCTGACAAAATTCTCTTAATGGATTTTTCTCATTAGAGAACTCGTGTGTAGGGTATCTATAATATAGTAAAACCCTCACAAGCAACAATTAAAAATGGTTTCACTAAGTTTTTGAACTTATGAAGTGAATAAGTACCTCTATGATGAGGGTGGTGAAAGTCAACCTTTATTTTGTAAGTTGAGAAGTTCAGCTTTCATTCGAGCCCAATCTTAGGCTCCTCTTCGAAACGTTTTTTTTTGTATCTGAAAAACAACCCATTATTTTGGAGACCTAAATTTCGTTCTTTTTTAAACGGTTTTATTTAGCTTGCCCTGTTTGGGTCAAAATCAGTAGTTGAAATGTAACCCCCTTCCTGTCGACAGATTGATCTGAAATTTGGTACACACCTTTAGTTCTGATGACAATACAATTTAGTATAATCAGTATCATTGTAAATCCAAGATGGCCGCCTCTAAAAATGGCGGATTACATATTTTCTCACAACCCCCTCTATATGGGTATGAAATGAAAGGGCTTTACAAGTAGAACACAGTGCATGGCGGATCATAGAGTTGAGATAGTCTATACTTACATTAAAAACAATAAGTAAAAAAATGTTTAAGTTACGGGTTTTATTGAGAATAAAGATAATAATGATGTAGATAATGTACTAAAAACTAAAAAATAATTCAGTAGGTCCTAGGTACCAGTCATCACACCCCTCATCAATCTAGCTAGGGCATTAATCAGACAAAAAAATAAAATCGTGGGGCGCGTGAAATTTATATCAACAGTCAACCGCTCATATCATTGTAAATGCTATTGACATATTTACTCAAATTACGCTACGCCCGTAAATATATATAATATATACATATTATATATAAAACCGTTTAACTTAAAAAATGTATTACTTATTTTTTTAAATAATTTTCTGTTGATTAGTACCTCGAAGCCCGCTTTTAAATTAAGGGGCACCCGGAAAGGAAGAGGCCCCCAACTTTGTGCAAATTTAGGCGATTATTTTATTTCAACGTGCGCAGTTTGATTTAAAAGAAGTATATTTAGGTATATAGAACCTATTTGAGAGGGAATTTAATTACTTTCAATCTTCCTTGTTATTTAAAGGTAGTTAAAAGAAATTCTAGAAGTCTCAAGACTTAACTCCGATTATTGTCTTTTCATTTAACACGTGAAAAGACGCTGATCTTAAAAGGAAAACCCTAGAATTGATTACAAATTGCTATGACAATTTAACTCTGAATTTTTTCTATATGTGAACATACATAGGTATGTACTTGGCCAATGGTCTACAAGGTAATACTTGGCCCATGGTAGACAAGGTAAGGGCGTGAAGAAAAATTGTGAAATGCAAAAAGAAACACAAGCATGTATTAATGAATTTTTCTGAATTCACGATGCAGGAAAACAAAGGCAGAAATAAATCAAGACAGTGGGAGATGTAATCGAAGCTACGAATACAAACGCGAATCAGAATCCAGTTTTACATAATGAGTAACAGAAGTAACAATTTGTGGCAAAAAGAAAAAGGCAACAAAATAAAATAAGTCCACCTTCACGGCTTATACATCAAAGCTGAAATACTCACTTTGTTGTGTGTGCTATCTGTGGCAAAGTTGCTGACGTATTGATATTGATGTTCAGCTTGAATCCTTCTATTTTTTATTTTATAACAGAACTCTGATCATTGGAGAAACTTCACGTTCGCAAGCAAAAGGGTCGAGCACCCTCTTTGAGCGGACCACTTACACAAATGCGTATTTTGCATTCAAAGATTCGCACACAATTGCAAACTGCAATTAGTAACTTTTTGACACTAACCGGCTACTCTTCATCATCCTGTTTAGAGCTCCAATTAAGTTTATGCATTGTACACTAAAGTTACTTGCAGTGGACTATATACCGTAGAACACCTAACACACCATACACTTTATGCAAGCGCGATTTTTTCGTGCCCCGAATGGACCGCACAGAAAAATCGCTTTCCATTGCACTGGCACCAGCCCCAGCACTAAACCTTATTCCACCGGCACTCCAGCAAGCAACAGCCTTTCAAAGCCCCACGAAAGCTCCGTCAGAAAACCATGAAGAAAAAATTGTGCTCAACACACCACAAATCACATACCAGCAACCCATAAACAGGTTTTCCCCCACTTGGTGCTATGACTGATTCCTTTTCTAAAGTGAAAATCCAATTTTTTGAGTCACTAACAAAAACGGACAAAACCACACGTTGCAAAACAACCTTCTTAGCTCGCTCACCGCCGCGCGACGAATGAGAATCTGTCGAGTTTGAGTCAATGAGTGGAGTGATCCGCCTGAACTATAGGGTTGGCTAATGGCTAGCCAGGTGGACAGACATATGGAGGTTGAAAGTGTTGCCGTTTGTTGATTGAAATTTGTAGCAAGACGATAAAAGAAATGTAGTGAATAATCATGAATGTGGTGAAAGGAAACTTAATAACAAAATCTAGAACTATCAATATTTACCATAGGTCACTAAACTTAAATCAGTGATAGGTGAAACCGGAGCTAGTATTAACATGCCTATTCCTGCCAAACTAAGCAAACTAGAGTCATGATTCTCATGTTACTGCCACTATGATTATAGGATTATAACTAGATTGCGGATTTTATGCAATCCCACCAAAACCAAAAATGTGAAAAAAATAAGTAAAAAAAACTTTTTAAGTTAATTTTATTGAAAATAAAGATAATTATGATGTAGATAATAAAAACTAAAAAATAATTTAAAAGGTCCTAGGTATCAGTCATCACACCACTCCCCACATCAATCTAGTTCTAGGGCGTTAATCAGACAAAAAAATAAAATCGTTAAGTCGTAGTTACCTATTTAACGCAGGCTATGGCACGAACACAACGTCAAAAGGTTATTTCCCTCTAGAAATATAACAAAAGGTTTGAAATTGGTTAATACATGCCCCGGTCTCCCCTCATAACTATATATAATATATACTTTATAACTAATCATTCGGCTCATAGACATGTATTAAAAACATGAGTATAAGTATATTTATTGATTTGTAAACAATTTAGCACAACTGAGATGTATTTTTAATAAAAAAGTAGAAAAACGTTCGATTTTAAGTTTGCAGTCTTAGAAAATTTTATTACTTTTTAGTTTGATATAATATGCATGTCGAATAGGTACCTATGCAATGTTATGATAAAATTCAAGCATACTCATATTCATAACTGGTAATTTTGATTATACTATGATGATAGTATTGTCTAGAAATTGTCTTTGTTCTACTATGGCAATAAGTGAATTTAAAAGTTTTGGAGGCTGTATGTGATAACAAACTACCTCACATGCATTCAAATTAGATTCAAACCCCTTCCTTTGGCTTTTCCCTAGTCGTGTAAAAAATGTAATCCGCCATTATCGGTTCAGAGAAAAAAACACCCTATTTCAAGCCGGTGATCAACACAAATCTGATGATGCTTCTTTTTCATAAATCGGGTCATTAACACAGGCGCTACAGATAAAAGGATGACAGAAAAATCATCATGCATACACGCATAGGCTGTTAAAATCATTACACTCGAGTGTAACCTTTTTCATAGTCGGGCAAAAAAAAAATTTAAAAAAATTAGGTATATGTATGTGTAGTTAATACATTGGCTAAAAAAATATCGTATTTATCTTAAGGAACTTATTTTCAGTCCAAAGAGCATCTCTTCCCAATTGAAGTATCGACTGCATACAATAAGACGGCGCTATTTCATCCTATTTGTTCATTATAAAGATTAAAATTCAAAGAAATACTTTCGGCACGTGCACCGCTATGGGAAATCATCAAGCATACTTTTGGCTTTGTAAGCTTATTCGAAAATGTCTCAATTGTTAAATATTTCTTAAATTTTAGCAGTTTGCATTTAGTGCATATCATGGTGACAGAAATAAATTGGTGATTCATTAAGAAGAGGCAAAATATCAATTCCAAAGTTAAGCTCATGTACAGGGTGTTTCGTAAAACGCATGCCAAAATGAGCGGGTTAATAAATCTCATCAAGGCAAATAAGAAATTGTATAACAGGGAGGTAAATTTCAAGCAGTTGGGAGTTACAAGGTGATTCATAAATTCGGTATGTACATTAGTGTCTTATTTTTAACTTTTTATCTACTCAACTTAGACTGCTGAGACATTAATCTTACGCCAATCAACTACTATCTCTATGTCCTTTCCAAAAATGCTATGTATCTACCTATACCTGCAGGTATAGTCACTTGCGTAAGTGAAAATATGTTTTGAAATTTCCAAAAATTCACGCTTTTGCCGCATTTTCTTCGAAATTCATGTAATTAATACACCTTATTCTTTTCTTTTTACTAAATTGCACATCTTTTTGCAGGCGCCCATCAACAAAGAATCAGATAAAAATTATTTTATATCCATTACATTCTCGACACTTTCGCCCATTTCTACTCAGAGCTTGGCGTACCAGAATGTACGGGAAACGAATGAGAAGAACCTTGATTCAGCCATAAGAAGAGACAACATTTTAATAGGAAATAATCGAGCTGAGTGAAGGATTTATCCTTCGTTTTTGGCAAAGCGCTTATATGTAGACTAGCGTGTTTCTATTGTTAATTATTATATTTCCTAATCTTTTCTGATACTACTTATAAGGAATATTGTCAGACAATTTGAAGTCATTAGGAGCAAAACTTTTTCAGTTACAGACAATAGAGTCCGAGCGCTCGGTCTTCCTAGCCCATCAGTGCCACTCGGCGTGGCAACTTCAATCGCGTTTTTCTCAAAACTTTTTTTTTAAGTCGGTAGACAAAATGTCTCGAAAACTTGTGGACCGATTTCGCCAAAATTTTAAACACTTCTTTTCGATACTAAATACTCGGATCTGAACGAAGGATTTTTGTTTTTTTCAATTAGTACTTATTTGTTGATTAAACAAAAGGAGAAATTTTTGGTAAAAATCAGAGGTTTTTGATTAAACCTGTACCAAAAATTCAAAAATGAATATTTTGTTTATTCCTTCGTTCATATCCAAGATGAACTTATATACTAAAGAAATCTTTTTGGTATTTTGATTTCAATTGAAGCAGTCATGAGTTATCCTGCCTACCGCATGTCGATTTTTTTTTTAGGTTACTTGGTTCTCCCCACTACCACTGGCTTATTTTTTAATATTTTTTAATGAAAATTTAGCAGAATATTCTTGGAATGATGCTTAATAATGTTATAAATTTTAAGAATTTTTTTAAAGAAGGTACTGTGAAAAAAAATCACAAAAATTCGCTTTTTTTTTTGTCTCTCCGACCCTATTCCCCCCTTAAGTAAAGAAAGTAGAATAATTATAAGCAAAGTAAATTACTTATCCACCTATTATCTTACATAATATTCAAGTTAAGCGTCAATTGAGTGCGAAACAACCGCACAATCAGCACTGGGATTCCCTAGCGGTTTCGAGATTAGAGTTTAGAGCTATATTTCGCGTTGTAAGTTTTAGGTTCGGTGACGCAAACCATGGTTCATGTCATGGTGATGTGGACTCTGTGAAAATTGAACATGTTGGAGGAAAAATCGGAAAAATTATAAACAGGCGGAGTTTTAATCTTTTGAGGTGAGACAACAGCTGGTGGAAATATTTGTATGATTATTTTATATTCTTATTATTATCTACGACTACAAATTCCTGCCCCTTTAAAGTAAATCAAATCAAATTTAATTACAAAATTCCGAAAATATTGCAATCCACATTTATGAGAAGGAATAATAATAATTAAATCCATTCTTACATTATTATTTTTCAATTTGCCTATCGATATTACTAACTAACACAAGACAATTCAGATGTAAGTGGAATTGATCTACATAACTTGAGCTCTAAGTCAGATAAAATTTGTTAACGGAATCACAATATTTCCCTACATTTATAGTGCTCTAGTAATTTCATTTATTTTGTGCAATTACTAAAAGATGGCGAAACGTTTGCTCTAACTTAGAGCAAGTTCGACGGTTTCTTGTAAGAGAATCGCGAAGTACTCCAAATTTAGAATTTGGACTCTAAATTCTAAATCTAACTATCTAAGATTCAAACCGGCGCGTTCGTATTTCCGTTCAGGTAACAATTATGTAACGATCGTTGCAACAAAGCATTCAAAATCACCGAGAACGCACGTCGCTAACGTTTAGCGATCAATATTGCATTCAGTATTGTGAACGCGTTTGGATGAATTCGAACGATCGCGAGTTAAATTCTAGAACTGGACGATAAGTTTATTAAAACGGTAAAAGATTATCTCATCCTGTATGGCCTTATCACATGCAGCGTATGAAAATGTTGAAAAAATAAGTCGCAGACGCGAATGCGCTGGTGTAGCGGTCTTTAGTACCTACTTGGTGCGATCGTGTATGGGTCACTTTGCACAAAAAAAACCCTCTATACATATATTACTATAGTGATCTATTGCATTTTAAAAAATCATTTGTTTCACCCCGAAAATTAAAACCAACACTGTTTAATAATGCTTAAAGGAAATATTTTATTTTTTAAATATTTTAAAATTATTATTCTGATCAACTATATATATCTACTGAAATATGAGGTTCTTTGCTTTAAGGATATCGCTTTCAACTCGAACGAGCATGTCCTTGGGGTAAGCAGAGTCATTCCTAATTATTCTTAAGAAATCCATAAGAATTTTACTCTCTTTGAGCAAACTTTCCTTTTCCTGCTTGTAGTACGTTTGAATATTTTCTTCTTCGTTTGGCGAGGTTGCATGAAGTTGCAAAAAATTTTCTTTTTCGGTGTTGGACTCATCCTTCATTTGTGCATATTCTTCAGTACAAGCCTTAACTATGTGTGACAATCGCTGATTAACATCTCCAGTGTGTAGTTTGGGATCAATTTTCAGTTTAAAGCGTCGTTCTGCTGACATTGCCATGGAAGTACTGCTCTCAAGCTCATCCTCAAATCCTTGATATCTGTCTCTGTTGCCATAATTGCCCGCCTCTTGCGTATGCAGTCGTCTAGACTTTGTTCTGAGTTTACTTTTACCTTTTTTGCGTTTGGTGAATTTGGAAGGAAGTTTACGAGGGGGAGAATCTAATATCTCGACTGTTTTGATCGTAGTTTCATTCGTAGGCTTTAAATCTTCTTCATCATCTAACACAATTACATCACTTTGCAAGTTATCTGCTGCTCTAAGACTGGTTTCAGATATACAAAGTAAAGCTTGTAAAGAAGGCTCACCCGTAGGTGCCTCGCTTCCAGATAATTTGTATAAAGTTTGCAAGTCTCTCACATGCTGGCCATCAGCTGTGTAAAATTTATTACCCAATAAATCTAAAGCAATTTCAGTCAACAAAAATGACGACATCACCGTTCAATGAAATGTATTTATTCAACTTAAGAGGAAATTAAAGCCGCGAATAAACATGGATTTGGTATTGACAAGTTCCTTTTCAAATTTTTCACACGCTTTAGAGTTGTCAAATAAGAAAACGTAATAGATTTTTCAAACAACAAGCAGTAGAAAGCTTGTAACACACTGGAAATGGAGAGGTTTATGTGTATAAAGAGGGACAGACCCATAAGTAGTGCCCCTTAATTTGAAAGTAGGGCTTCGAGGCACTTTGTTTTTCTAATAAACGGAAAATTATTGAAAAAATTCCCATTCGTCCCGCTTTCGAGATATTTAATAAAATAATTAATGGGCTACCACACACGGCACGGTTTTATTCGTATAAGCCACTGAACTGATCTATACTATAACTGGACTTGCTGTGCCCACAATCGCCATGTTGAGAGGCCAGATTCCCAGCAGGAATGACAGTCGTCATATCAGCAGCGTTTGTTTACGTTTTTTGCGAGTCGGTGTTTTTCATTATTGAAGCAAGTGCAGTGTAATTTTAATTATTTTAATTTAATTTAATTTAATTAGTATTTGGTTTATGATCCTACCGACACCACACTTTTTGCAATTGTCAAAACTACATTAAGGCGATTCTAGTTGAGCTTAAGATTTGTTACGAATTGACAGAAACTTAACCTATCTTAGGGAAATGTGACGTAAAATCTTAGGGATCCTTAAGGTCATTATAGATTGGCATATTGTTGCTGTCGAGTGTCGACTGCGGTGCATTGAGTTACGGAAATATTCACCTCTGATAACTAGTTAATTTTTAGTAACCGAGTTAAGATTTAGCTTGCACTCTTGAACTGAGTTAATTTAAGATATAGGAAACTAAAGCGGAAGGCTGTATTTTATTTGATGCTTAGTTGGATTCAAAACTGCAATAAACGAATTTTAAGATTTGCCGATAAAGTTGGTATACCAATCATGAGCGGTGATCTTGACGGACGTCTTATGAAAGCCTTCACGGCACTCTCGAACGAAGCTAGAGGTAAGGACAGTAAAATAATAATTTCAGTTTAAAAGAATATATTTTAGCTCATGTAACACCGATGTTATTTTTAGATTTGTACTTGGGTTCAAAAATACCGGAACTCCTAGAATTGCCGGGCTCGTTAGAATTCACACGTGATTATTTCGCTAAAAATTTACCAGTTGTTATTCGAGGATGCACATTGCAGTGGCCTGCTGTAGTTAAATGGAGCTCGAAGTATTTTAGGTAAAAGAAACATGTTATGTGACAAAGCTTGTCGTGTTTATTTATTATTTTATTAGTTTATGTATTTAAGCCTATTCACAAATTTCGGCTCTGTTCAGTGCCCTTGTTTTTTAGATTTGAATGAATTTTTGTAGAAACATTTTAATATTGAAACAAATCAATATGCGAAAATGTTTTCCCGGAAAGCAATACTTTCTGAATATTTAACATTAACATTTTTTAAGTCACCTCTCCAGCATGTTTTTTCTCGACACGACTAGATTATTCAGCACTAAAATATTTATAACTATTTATTTATTTATGACAAATTCTTCAACAATCTGATTACTATACAATAAAGTTATTAATGGAAATTTACATCGAAAAATATAAACTTTAACGAAGCAGATTCTTTATCTGGCCTCTCGAAAGATGAAAATCAAAATTAGGGAAACGTAAATTAAAGGAACGTGACATCGAAGCTATTGGCTCATTGTAGCCATAATTGGTGCGATGATGTGTTAACTGGAAGAAGTCGTAATTCCCCAAAGACCGCGCGGGTATGGAAATATTACGTAGAGCCAAAAGTTCGGCCGAATTAATAACACCGTTCAGACAGTCGAAAACCAAGACAGTTCCGGAATTATTTCGTGCTCAGCGCGATTAGCTTGAGTCTGTCAGAATAAGGAGGTAATATAAGACTATTTTCCCAAGGCAGACCAGGGAGGGCAAAACGCAAAAATCTACGTTGGACAGCCTCTATTCTATTAATGTCTTTTTCGTAGAAAGGAGATCAAACGGGACTAGCGTATTCAAGTATGGGTTTCACGAAGGAGCAATATAGTAGACGAGAGATATATGCATCGTCAAACTCCTTAGACCACCTTTTCACGAATCCCAAGGTTGCATTGGCCTTATTGATTATGGTATTTATGTGGTCCTCAAAAGAAATTGAGTGTAATCCTTAAGTCACGCACTTTGTCAAGTCGTCTGAGGGGATTCTCATCGATCTTGAAATTAAAAAGCAGAGGGTTTTTTTTTGCGTGAAAAGGACATACAAGCACACTTATTGATGTTAAGAGGAAGAAGGTTAATAGAACACCATTTATGAAAGGCATCAATATCCGAGTTCAAAGTTTCGCAGTCATGATCATTAGATATTAAGCGAACAATTTTCGCGTCGGCAGCATAGCAGAGAATTTTCGAGTGGGTTGGGATGAAGGATGCATCATTGATGTATATTATGAACAACAGTGGACCAAGATGACTACCTTGGGGTACACCTGATGTATTCTTAATATAATCAGAAAGGAATCCGCGGAAATGAACACATTGAGTACGCTCAGACAAATTCGAGAAAATCCAATCAACAAAACGATTTGGGAAGCCGAGAACAGACAATTTATGAACAAGAATATTGTGATTAATCCTGTCGAAAGCCTTGCTGAAGTCGGTGAAAATACAATCCACTTGCTTGCCCGATTCAATGGCAGAAATGCAATAATTCGAGAACTCCAAAAGGTTAGTAGTGGTTGGCTTTCCCTTAATGAACCCATGTTGAAAGGGCATTAGAAAAGGCTTGCAGTGGAAATAAAGTACATCACAGACGAGGGCTTCGAAGAGTTTAGCTATACAACTCAAATTGGCAACAGGACTATAATTTGAGATGTCGCTCTTATTACCTTTATTGTGCAAGGGAGTGATTATCGAACGCTTCTAAAACATAGGAAAGACACCAGTACGAAGAGATAAATTAAATAAATTACAAAGAATGGGTGCGATAGTAGAATCACATCCTTTCAAAAAACAAGATGGGATTCCATCAGGGCCACTCGAGAAATTGTCAATTAATCTAGAGATATGATTGTCTATGGTGATCTCGTCAAATATAAGGTCCTTAAGCACGAGAGATGTCGGCGGAAGCTTCGTCAGATGGGAGAAATCCTTAGAATTAATATCACAGTTGGTATCAAAGAATGCTAAACTACTATAGGGTCATTACTACTAGTAGATCCATAAAAGAGAGAAGATGGATAACCGTCGGATTTACGCTTAGAGTTGATGAACTTCCAGAACCGTTTCGGACAATCACGAAGGGAAGACTTTAAATTCTCAATATAAGTGCAGTACGACTCATTGGCAGCATTAACGAACTGATCCCGCATTTCAGAATAAGCGAGAAAATCGGACTAAACACTCTCAAAGAGGCAAAAGATCCCCATGCACGAGAACTCTAAATACTGCTTGTAAAAGTACCCTTATAATTTTAAAACATGTAACATGAATGTGAGTGCAACAAAACAAAAGCAGTAAAAGTAAACAAACGGGCTATTTCGTAGGAAAAAGTGTAATCACCTAAAAATGTGTATTATACGAAAGATGAATTTGTGCACCCTTTCGGGAGAATATTACTCATTTTTAAATGTGACAATAAGCAATCAGATAGAATTCTACTGAGAATCGAACAAAGGTGAGTGAGCCGAAGTATTTTATGAGACAATTGGGGAAAGCAGATTATTGCGAATTTTCTTTATATATTGAGAATTCTGTTCAGGACCATATTTACATTTACATTTATTCATTCGCTTACTACAAGCTACAAACAAACAAAAATATACAAAAAATAACTAAGCTAAACTACAAACTAAGTAAAGGGGAAGAAGTTTGAGAATTAGGGATAACAGGAGGATAACAGGATTAAATTTAATATAACCAACATCACAAACAGAGGGGCGACATACGTGAAAAATTTATATTGGCTTGTGTGACTTAGGCTACAATTTAGTTTTTAAAAGTTGTTTACGAGGCTTACCAAGGTGAGCTGATTAATTTTTTTTCCTTTAGACCTATGAGAAAAAACCTTTTTGGTCTTAAGCCTTTCTGGACAGTTTTCCTAGAGGGTAGATACTTTGAACATTAGTTTTAAAAATTTTACTCAAGCACGAGGTTTTTTCTTGGCTTTTTGTGCCTGGCATAACGGTACTTCTTTTATGTCCCCGTACATTTGGACGGAGTGTTAGCCTTTTTAGCATCATGAGAGGAGGAAAAAAGAAGTCTTTAGAAAAGAGATACAGTGAGGACCTAACAACCTCGGGGGCGCTGTGGAGGCCGAGGTTAAACAAGTGAAATCTAACATTTCCGATGATGTGGATAACGGGAAGTCATGTGGGGAGGGGCGTCGGTCTGTCTGGAAGTAGTGAGGGGTCCTTACAGGAGGTTGCGAATGTGGCGGAGAAATCGGAGGAGTTGGTAATCCAGGATGAGGGGGTCTTTGAGCGTCCCATAATTGAGGAGAATCCTAGATAGATATTCACTGTGCTTAGGATACACCCTTATGTTCCGAAGATAATTAGGTGCTACAATTGCCAAAGGTTTGGCCACAAGGCGGGAGACTGTATGCAGCGGAGAAGGACCTGTGTAAATTGTGCTAAAAAATACGAGGGTTTGAAGGGATATGGCCTTAGACTCGTAACTGTCCACTGGAATTGAGAGAGGAGAGGCCTAACCGTATTAGAATTTTGGGTAATGTACCTAAGAAGGAGACGATCAGGCTGGCTAAGGGTGGGCTTGAGGTGTTGGAGAGGGAATTTTTTTGGAGGTGGTAATGGAAATGTTAAGGATAGCGACCATTAGATAGAAATGGAGGGAGTGGTGGGGATAAATTTGGCACATTGGCAGAGCTTTGGCGGACCCGATGGAAAAGAAAATCGGGGGGGAGGGGGAGGCTTGGCAGGGATCCAGCTGCTTCTAATTGCCATTTTGATTTTTATCCAATTATTAATAATTCAACGAATTGTTACCAATATATTAGTTAATGAATAAAATTCAATGTAATCACCATTACTATTAGATCATGCAGTACATTGCTATTAGTTGATACTATAAATTACATAAAATATAAATAAACGAATTATTTTTATAAATATTTTTTACTCCTTTTTTTAATGAAAATATCTGGCAATTTGTTTAATCAAAAACAATGCAGAAATTTGGAATCAGCGACCTCGAAAACTCCTAAGTGAACATTTTCGTTAAGAGATTTCCATTTATTATTGCAACTATCCGCCCTTTTGTTTATTAAAAACAAAAACCAAAATTTTAAATCAGGGACCCTAAAAACCCATAAGTACCAATTCACATTTCAATCGGACAACGTTTTCGTATTTTGGCCACGTTTTCAAGTTTCTAGTCCACCGCGCCGCGCTACCTGTATCAACGGGTAGCCGGTGGTATTAATTGTGGATTTTACCTTTCTAATGATACTATCATCCTCTCACCAGAGTTATGCCTTAATGTGTCATATTTCAAAGAATTAATTAATATTTCTAACATATTATCATGTTGTGGTGCGTGTTCCCAGAATAAGATTTATTGACGTCAGTCAAGTACAAGACTCAATATCTTGATCTTAGCTTACTGCACTGATGCTATCAAGCAAGGACTTACTTACTTATAGTGATAATGTTGTAGCTTGACTGGCTTACAAAATGAGAATTGAGACTAGCTGTAAATTTACTGTGTTAACATAATATATATTGTAGGCGGATGAGAACGAATTTTGATAAGTGTGAGTAACATTGTCTGAATTAAGTGTACATACATATACATATATTTCTAATAATTATGATGGCAAAAGATTGTACTATATAATATTTATGTAACATAGGTGTGAATGATTCGTGAAAAATTGTTTTACCTAAATTTATAGTATTTAGTACTGTAGAGAAATCATCCCGGACAAAAAGGTTACCGTGGCTATCACCCCAAACGGATATGCAGATGGCATAGGATATCGCGGTAAAGAGGAATATTTCGTGCTACCGGAAGAAAAGGAAATGACAATGAGTGATTTCCTAAATAATTTGAATGAAACAGGGTAAGATGACAAACAGTTTTTGTTTTTGTACAAGGTGCTTGGCTACCAAGTTTTAATAGTTCACAAGTTGACAGCGTATAATAATAATCATACAAAGCGTGAAGCCGTGAAAAGAAGCAAATAGTTGTATGACAAGGGAGGGTAAATTTCTGATGAACTACAAGATATCTGTTATTTTAGGAATGTTTTTATATATCACCCTATAACCTGAAGTAGGCCGGTTTTTTGTTCCCAAGTGTGTTTTCTCGAGAAAAGCACAATTAAGGTATAATTCTGATAACCATTTTAGAATATCTGAGAAAGTATTTTCAATTTAAACCTGAGTCGCATTTTGTTGATTTTGTCTGTGTCAGGATAATCGGAACCAATTAGTGAAATCTCGGAGTGTTTCCTTTAAACAAGTCCTTACTCGTGTTTATAGAGTTCGTATTAAGTTCTAAGGTTATAGGTGATCAATAAAACATGCCCAAACACTTGTCATAAAATATTTTGCTTGTTTTTACTCCTATCCCTCCCAATCCTTGTATTGTAAGTAGTGGCTAAAAATTATTTATTCTTACGATTTTCGTTTGCAATGTTTGCTTACATTTATATTAATAAACTTAAAATTTGGTATTTCTTCAATAGCAGACTGGCCCTTGATTTGTGTTTAGTTGACACTCTGTATGCAAAATCATAACCTCATTAGTTAAAAAAATTTGTTATGATTTATAAAAATGCCGACTTTTCTCAAGAAAAAGTATAGGGTTTTCAATAAGGACGCTTGAATTTAAAATGTAAACAAATTGTGTGTGAAATATCCACCCCATTTTTATTTCATTTGTAAGAATATTTTTGGCATGAAGTATGAAATATAACTTCGTTCAAATGTCCGCCGCGGCTTTGCTTGGTGGCATGTATTCGGGAGTTGACCCAAAATTAACCAAAAACCGCGAACGTACAGTTCGATGATAACTAAGTTTTCATGGCCTAAACTGGATGATATGGATACCGACAACATGTGGTTCCAACAGGACGGCGCTACGTGCGACACGGCGCATGCCAGGATGGACATTCTGCACGAGCAATTTGAGGGCGACGTAAATTGGCCACGGAGATCGTGCGATTTAACGCCTTTAGACTTCTTCCTTTGGGGCTATCTTAAATCACAGGTGTATGTGAATAAACCGCAAACAATTGATGCCCTCAAAGTCAATATAAAGAATGCCATCCAACAAATTCAGCCAGATGTACGCGACAAAGTCATCGAAAATTGGACCTCCCGAATACGCGCCACCTAGACGCGGAGGACATTTGAACGATGTTATATTCCATATATAATGCCATAAAATATTCTTTCGAATAAAATACAAATAGAGTGGATATCTCACACACAACTTGTTTTATTTACGTTTACAAGTCGAGCGCCCTTATTGAAAGACCCTGTATTAAAGGGGAACCACAGGCAAAATACATTTCAGGTATTTTTTTTTGAAGAATGGACGCGATCAAAATTTTTGAAAATTTTACTATGATTAATGATTTCCTTCAAAACAATTCCTGAACCTGTTTCTTGCCTGCCTAAAGGTGCCGTTAAAATCAAACCTTTTATTTTTTTTGATTTTAGCCGTAGCTGCACTACTCGTCTCTTATCGTTAAAATCTTATTGACATTCTATGCACATTTCTGTTTATCGACACAAATCCAACTATGTATATAGTGAAGTATTAAAAATTGGGAACCAAAATCCTTTAATAATTAATTATTTCAAGTATATTACATTTGTACAATTTTACATTTCAGACCAGTTCACTACATACAGAGGCAAAATTCAAATTTAATTGAGGATTTCACAGAATTGGTCTCGGATATTGATATGAATACTCTAAAATTTGCTGAAGAAGCGTTTAATAAGAAACCTGATGCTGTAAATTTTTGGATGGGAGACGAGAGAGCTATAACATCAAGTAAAAAATTTAATGTTCAGCAACCCCACGTTCAGCATTTTCACTTAATTTCTTTAATTTCAGTGCACAGGGATCCATATGAAAACATTTACTGTGTTATTTCAGGATATAAGGACTTTACTTTGATACCTCCCGTTGATATAGCATTTGTACCCAGGAAAAAGTATCTTACAGGCACTTATAGGACAGATGCTAAGGGGGATATGTTTATTGAACCTGTATTAGATGGTATTAGGTATGAATTTTTTAAATAGTTTTATAAACTAGTTTTTGTATTTAGATTGTGGAAAAGGTGTGATTACCGAATGGGTTAGTATTGATCCTACAAACCCTGATCTTAAAGCTTTTCCTCATTTTGAGAAAGCTTCAGTTTTCCGAGTGCGTGTTAATTCTGGCGATATACTTTATTTACCCAGCCTGTGGTACCATCACGTAACGCAAAGCCATAAGTGTATTGCGGTCAACTCCTGGTATGATATGGAATATGACGCAAGGTACTGCTATTATAAAATGATGGAAGAACTATGTAATCCTTAAAGCAAATTAAAGATAAACATTTACAACTATAGAAATATGCATTTTTCCTAATTAAATATGTTTAACATATCGTCCCTACAGGTAGTATATTGTCGAGGGTTATCAAAAGCTACTATTTCAGGAGAGATTTATTTCTCTGCAATATGAGAATCTTAAGCAGACAGAAGGCCGCGTTCGTAACTAATCGCTCGAGCGGGCAGATCACTCTTTCAGTGCTCGCTCAAAACATCGCAATTTTGGACACATTAGATCCCAAGACACGAGCGAAATTTTATGTTACTTGATTTTCAAGTCTACTCTCCTTTGTTTTGAGTAAAATTTGGTGTACGTTTAGACGACCAAAAGGATCGGGAAAAATAAGGAAAAAATGTCTCTCCGCTTAGTTTATATAATATAGTGATTTCAAAATTTCAAAATATATGAAATGTCGCTGTTGCCTTAAATGCGGCGACACGGAGATGTGAACACATTCGAAAAAATTACTTAATTTTTGATGTGTGAAATTTTTTACCGGGATCCGATTGCGATTTTTGGGGCTAGAGTGAATTTTGTAAAATGTAATTCCCATATAACGCTTTCCCCCACGAAACGCTTCCCTATCTAACACAATTTCCCTTCACCCCACCGGGGGTGTGTCGACTGTCAGGTGCCACTGACCATCAAACACATACTAGCCGAATGCCCAAACACGGCGATTGTCCTTGGATCAGCCATTCCACCGTTGGCCGAGGTTTTAGACCCAGGCCACCCGGATATCCTGCTGGAACTAATAATGCCCGGGACAGACATGGGGTATCGATATCCAGCTATTCGCAATACTCCGTTCATACCCCATGTGTGTCACCGCATATCCTGGATATACCCCAAAAAACAACTGGGTATGGATATCCCCAAAAACTTCTGGATATAGGACATAATTTACTGTGCACAGCGCCACGGGCGGTCAGTGGTGGCACTGTGAGCAGACTCTCATTGCTAGAAGCCGCAATTGCTTCCTCCTCCTGTCCAAATCCTGAATTTGCCTCATATTAGCAAAAATTTGCTCTCGCTTTAATTGAATTAACGCAACTAGTTCTTCCATTTAAGAAATTCAAATTTCTGATCTCGTTTTTTAAATGTAAATTTGACACAACTTTGACAGCGCGATACCCAGTTTATGTGTGTCAGGAGTACTCAGATAGCTGGATATTCGTGGTATCTGGATATAGATATCCAGTTATCGATACCCCATGTGTGTCACAAGTATAAGGAAGCTCAACTTGACACTCCTCATCTGAGGCCAAAAGAAGTCTGAAGAGGGAAGAAACCACCTTGCTAGTAAAATCTAGTAAACAAATTTTCTAGTGCCATAAATTGGATTATAAAGGTTAAATAGTATTAACCAACACCTAGACTTAAGTTAGCTAGGATAGTATATTTAGGCCATAAATTACATGTAGAATACTACGCTGAAATATTGGATTCACTAATAAATTAAAATAAACGATAAAAGGCAGAAAGCGCCATATGGTCGCCGCTACCGAGCGCGCTTAAATAGAGCAGGGCAGTAGGATTACCTTTGTTCTGTTCAAAATAAATAAAATAAATAAAAATAACAATTTCCCTCCATGTGCAGTTTGGTACTAGTCGTCTCCCACTTAAAGCGCTGAGCTATATAAGTAAATGAACGTCCCCAACTCAGTTGTTGATAAATTGTTCGCGCATGGAGATTTATAAAAAAATGTATGACTACATTTTTGTAGGAATACAGAAGATATCTTGTCCCTGTGTTCACTGAGATTCCTTCGTATTGTGAAGAATTGTCCGCTTCAAAAATAATTTCCTACTGCAAAATAGAACAAAAGAAAAAACACCCAATCAAAAAGCCGTGTGGGCCTGCCCATGACTGCATTTGGAATCATAAACCCTACACTGTTAAAACTTTATAATAATACTAGCGGACCCAACAGACGTTGCCCTGCCCAAACGTTGAAAATTAAAAATTGGCAAAGAAAAAAAATTAAATCATTTCCATGACAGTCATATTTTATTAATTTAAAAAAGTAAAGAATGTAAATAAATGTAGATTCTTGTTTGGCCTTGTGACTTATTAATACTCATTGCGAATACCAAGCGAATTGGAAATTGCAGGCGTCTGAATGGAATGGGCAAGTATGAAGGGATCATTAGGACTCGTGGCAGGACAACAACTTGCCGTTCAAAATGTACCTTCAAGAACATTGCCCAGTAATTTTTTTATGGCCAATCGCGTGCCATTGCATAGCTTTGGTGCATTTAAATTCCGAATCAAAATGATTGGTGTACTAATTTTTAATCGCAAGTTATGTGATGGCATTCTCGGAAATTTCATCAAAATCGATGCAGCCGTTTAGGAGGAGTTCAGTGGCATACACACGTACAGTAGAATTATATATATAAAGAAGATAAAGAAGATTACTCTGCATCCTTAGCTATCAATCGGTGAAAAAATTATTCCAATTCATGCATACACTTTTCTTCCACAGCCGTTTCAATTTTGTCGGCACCCACCGAAAAAACCAAGTTTTCACTATTTTCACCAACTTTCACCAACCCGGCCCAATTTCCTATAGTGCCTCTTCTTCCTACCCCTGAGATACACTTCTGGGGGGTATCACCCCCACAGAAACAACACGTTTTCACCAATAATTCCCACATTTCATACTTTTCACCAACCTTTTTTTCACCAACACATTCTACACTACCTCCCCTTTCCAACGATACCCATAACATGGCACACGCCACGGCAATATATGAAATTCATTACATTCATACCGACTGCAGCGCCATCTGCGGGCTGATTTGCGAATCTAAACCATCCGGGGCGGCACCCAAACGCATACAGAAAAATTCATTCAAATCAGTCCAGCCGTTTAGGAGGAGTTCAGTGACAACACACGTACAGTAGAATTTTATACTAGCGGACCCGACAGACGTTGTCCTGCACCACCTCTCCTATATCTCCCAAAAACCCAAACCAAAAACATAATTTTGTAATTTTCCGTGCAATATTCTTAATTTTTTCTTTCATAAGAACCCTCCTCTCTCCTGACAATAACAAATACAACAAAAAAAGAGTTAGCGAAATCGGTCCAGCCGTTCACGCGTGATGGCGTGACCAAGGGAAACAGGGATTCATCTTTATATATATAAAAGATTACTCTGCTTCCTTAGCTATCGATTGGTGAAAAAATTATTCCAATTCATGCATATACGCTTTTCTTCCACAGCCGTTTCAATTTTGTCGGCACCCACCGAAAAACCCAAGTTTTCACTATTTTCACCAACTTTCACCAACCCGGCCCAATTTTCTATAGTGCCTCTTCTTCCTACCCCTGAGATACACTTCTGGGGGGTGTCACCGCCCACCCCACCCCCACAACAAAAACACGTTTTCATCAATAATTCCCACATTTCACACTTTTCACCAACCTTTATTTCACCAACACATTCTACACTACCTCCCCTTTCCAACGATACCCATAACATGGCACACGCCACGGCAATATATGAAATTCATTACATTCATACCGACTGCAGCGCCATCTGCCGGGCTGATTTGTGAATCTAAACCATCCGGGACGCCACCCAAACGCATACAAACATATTCATTCAAATCGGTCCAGCCGTTTAGGAGGAGTTCAGTGACAACACACGTACAGTAGAATTATATATATAAAGATATAAAGATAATAAACAAATATGTTTTGGGTACTCTAAGGGAGTAGACCAATCTAGATTGCCTATGTTTAGTAGTTCAGTTCGCAAAAATTTTTACGGAATTTAGATATTATTTATCAAATTTTAAACTTACTGTCGCATAACGTTAACTTACAAAAACCTACTAAAATGGAATGAGATTTGCCTCATAACACTCCTTTACAGTGTAACCGTTCATTTCTCTCAGTTGACTCAGCGCAAAAGTCTTAAGTGGAAGACGACAGGTTAATATCTCCTGCGCATCGGGGGAAATTATCGACCGGTGATAAATTTATGCTTCCTTTATCCTGTATCGGATGTCGTGGATATCGAATCTATTATCGAAATGGAAATTAAGGTTGGATCAAATATGACGCTGCATAAAATTTTCTAATTACGGGGATTGCTCTGAAATCGCTTCCTTTTATATTCTCGGGGTTGCTGATTTCGAATCTACTATCGAAATGCAAATTAAAGATGGCGGATCCAACGTGGCGACAGAAAATTCTCAATTGGAGGATTACTATGAGATCAGGGCCTTTATGTTTTCGGGGTTGCAGATTTCAAATCTACTATTGAAGCGGAAATTAAAGATGGCGGGTCCAATATGGCGACCGAAAATTCTCAACTTGAACGGATTTACGTGAACGCCAAAAGTTACGTAAATGAATATTCGCGGAAATGGGTTCTTAGAGTTTGTGTTGTTTTCGAAATAACTGCCTTTTCTTAAAGTCTTTTAAAGCACGACACCAGAAACCAAAAGAAATGTGTGAGTACCGGGACTCACGGCTAAAATGTGTAATTACATTTTCGTCTTCACTAAGGAACTGTCTAGCCACTAGCGGATTGGAGTAACACGATCTTGATTCGAATATTAGAATGAATTTTTGTTATGTTCTCTGTCTGCAGCATCTATGTGGGAGCGAGATAGTTAGAATTCGGTCAGAATTTGTTCTCATCTTAGAAGTGAGTTTCTGTATTGGAACAACTGTCCAGTCCTTATATGTGTTTGGGCCTAAAAAGCAAGCCGAGCAGAAGTACTGCGCCGCTGCTTTACTGCTAGATTGTGTTTTGAACCTAATTCAGCAAAATAGTTAATGAAGTCTTATCAATGCTTGTGTATCATTGCGAAATGTTATCTGGGATAGTACGTGTAAACGTGGTGTATGAAGCTAATACTTGACACTGCATTTGCGAGTTATGCGCATAAGGCCATAAGCTAAAGGATTAAGTAAAGGGTTCTGTTATTGACTACATGTTGGTTCAGGAAAATGATTATCACTTGACCACTTGACGTTTGGAAGACATTATGTTCGGTGTAGGCAAGACTGTCCGCTGTAGTTCTTTTCTGAGTATTAAGTGCTTGATGGAGTAGTTTTTCTGCGGACTGATAAGAAATTACTCGGTTTTTTTCTATCTTAAAACATAATTTTCAGAAATGGACTTCGATGATGTTGTTTACTTGGTTTGTCTGTTGTCCTGTGTTGTTTTTGGTTCCTATTACCGAAAAATTAAGGATGACTCTGTCAGGAAACTTGTGGGAACGGTTTTTGGAATTATTATAGTTTTTACAGTATCGGGTTCACACATTCTTCACTGCTTTGTGTCGTTCGGCATATGTGCAATAATTATCACTCAAATTCATCCCACGTAATATAGCTTGTGGTTTGTTATCCTTTTATTAAAATTTCTTGCTTTTTAGGAGATGTCATCTAATCAGTTTTATATTTATGTTTGGATATCTCGTGTTCTTCCGGGCAACTAAGTTCTTTGGAATTGCTCCACCGCCGGGCCACACGAATATGATTCAAATGATTCTTACTTTGAAGGTTCAACGTCTACATAAGGTGCACTTTGAACTTTTGAACCTTGTTGCTTTACAGATAGTTGGAGTGGCCTTTGAGGTAAATTCTGCCTATAATAAGATTCTTCAGCGGAACCGGGATCTAACTTCGGGCGATAGTCAGAAACTAGATGCTGTGAAGACCATTGAAATTACTGACTACGATGTGGAGATTCAGAAGTTGGATCTGACAGAACTATTCCACTATTGCTTCAATTATATAGGAGTTTTAACAGGTAGATCAATGTTGGACAACTTTTATGAGCAAAGTAGATGGATCTTAAACAGTTTTGCTTTTTGTAGTTTGCACGAACAATTTCGTATTGTATGTATGTGAGTCGCGGGAATGTAAATGGGGTAGGAAGTAGGGCTGTTACTACTCGAGTACTTCTGAACTCAATTACTTAAGTATTCGAGTACTTAAGAGCAAAAAGATCCGAGAACTCGAGTGACGGAGTATTTGAGTACTTATTTAAGGAGTATTCGAGTATTCAAGTACTTGAGTATTTGAGTCCTGTAGGTTTAATACATTAAGAAGTAAGAAATACAAGTTAATAAATTGTAGACTTTGTAATTCATTATAACTTACAGTTAGTTACAGAAAACTAAATCGTTATTTTGGAAAAGAAATACAAGAAAATTTCTTAATATATCAGCAACCTCTGCTACATCTGAACGAGTATTATCTACAGCAGGAAATATAGTATATAATGTACTTGTATTTCTTTTCCAAAATAAAGATTTGGTTTTCTTTAACTAACTAAATTATAGTGAATTACAAAGTCTACAATTTAATAACTTGTATTTCTTATTTCTTAATGTATTAAACCTACAGGACTCAAATACTCAAGTCTTTGAATACTCTCAAACTCTAATGCTCAAATACTCCTTAAATGAGTACTCAAATACTCCCTCACTCGAGTTCTCGGATCTTTTTGGTCTCAAGTACTCGAGTAATCAGGTACTCAAAATTCTTTTGCTCAAACTCATAACATAATGGTACCCAAGGTCACTAAAAGATAAGGGAAAACGACACGAGTGTCCCTTCTTGTTAGATATTTTTTGGTACTGTTTCGCAGTAATTGCTCGAGCTTAGCTAGGTCACTTGATTGTCCGCGATATGATTGCCTTCTTAATAGTTGTGTAGGGTTCTTCAGGTCTATTTCGAATTATATCAGCGTTTCGTGCTACGAGTATTTTTTGGTTGGCAGTTTTGGGATTACGTAATCAAACCGTTTTGCTTCGGACGTTATTTTATTTGTTGATACTCGTAGCTTCAATTTGAGTAAGCCAGAGTTCCAGGTTATTAATGCAGAAATCAAGCAAAATAAAACAGTTGCTTTCTTAAAATGCTGTTTATGAGTACCTTATTCAAATAAATAATGAACAAAATCCTTATCTGCTATAATTCCATGGAGTTAAGACGTTCAGGCAGAAAACGCGTGCTATCTTGTGCTGATTCTCTGGGCCACCTCACCAGTGCGCAATCTATGATGAAACTTTGGCTTCTCGCGCGAGGATTCGGTCCATCCGCTTATACTGTTTTAGAGCTGCGTACCTCGGGATAATTGCTTGTGTGCAAATGTTCTCTCGTGGGTCGGTGTGATGACTTCACTGGGGAGGACGCAGGTTCTGATAAGGACTGACTGTTTAAATCTCTGCAGGCTTGTTTCCTCGTCTTATCTATTGCAACGTGAATACTGAATACCTGCGCTGCCGTGTGGTTAGGACCGGTCTGGAATGGTTAATTTGCTTGGCGGTCTCCGTTTACCTTCGTACACCAAAAATACTTGTGTTTTACGTCAATCTTCAATTCTTTACTTCACTGAAAATTTCGACAATTCAATTTACACTTTTAAGTGTGTAATACAGTAGACCTTCCGACTGTCAGTCTCGCGCGTCTGTCCGCCTTGCCGGTCAAATCAGAGAAGATAGCTCTGAGAACGTTATCCTCGTCATCGAGTGCCGTATGATGTTGGTAACGGCTGCAGTTGGGCCGGTAACTTTTTGTATGATTAGCGTAGTCGGTTCAGGTATTTAGTTTTTCTCATTGGAGTTAAATTTTCTCTAAAGGTGGTGGACCTTTTATTCAACTTGGTATTTGAATGACAGTAAAAGTTATTTTGAAGTACTTTATATAGATATTGCAAATTCGCTACAACACCAATCTGAATTTGCGCTGGTAATTGTATTGGCAGAAAAGAAACTAGTGGAAGAAATAATCGGAGCTGTGACAAACATAACTTCACTTAAAAATTGGTACCTCAATAATGTTGCTTCGAACCTGATACTGCGACTGCTATACACTAGCATAAGATAAATCATCTCGTCTCTTCTTACCTCTTGGAAGCAACAATTCTGACTGGACCTTTAGCCCTAATCCCACCAATGTTACTATTTGATACGAATTTGGTATTTTAGCGGCTATAATATCCTATCGATGCAATTTTTATTGACTGTTAATAAATGAGACCGAAGCTAGGTCTTTTATTTCATCCTGGATTGAGCCTGATTTACAGTTTTTGGCTTTGGAACAGGCAAACGGCTTTCGATATCTTTCGGTGCTAACTACATATATATTAGTAGATAATGTAACAATAATTAAGTGGACAAATTATCGTGTCCCGGGCAAGCTAGTTTAGTAATAAAATGTTAAATTTTACTATTTGGAGAATAAGTTGTGACTAGTAAATTAATTATATAATTATGCATTTCAGGTCCATATTATCGGTATCGAACGTATCGGGATTATTTTGAGACGCCGTTTAAAGATTATGTAGATTGCGGAAAATCAACCACAGAAAAGTTAAAATCTACAGCTCTATTTGTTGTGCTTTATCTAATTACAAATTACTTCTGGCCGTTAAGCGTAATTGTTTGACTATTATTTAAACAATTCAATCGAAATTTAACATTTTTCAAGGAAGTATGCGATGGAATCTCAATTTCACGATCGGTCTTTCTTATACAGATTGTTTTACGTTTGGCCGACGTTTTTAAGTTTTCGGATGCGAATTTATACAGGTCTAACACTGAGTGAATGTGTTTGTACAAATGCGGGCTTTGGAGCATATCCGAACGATTCAGACGTTGGAAATGGCGAAGGTCCCAAAAGCCAGTATTTACACTTTAAGAGGTATTGAGATTATTTGGTAAAAATTGTTGCTTAAAAATGGATTTAAGGAATCCTGAGAAATTAAAATACAATTTCGATACTATTAAAAACATTGACGGCTATAATACTGAGACTTGTTGGACTTTCCGCGAAGCTATGAAGCACTGGAATATTTGTGTACAATACTGGTTGGCGGTAAATGTTTATAAGAGATTTCCTAGTAAGAAATTTAGGTAATTGTACAACATAATCTTGAAGAAACTGGTAAAGTATTGTGTTGCAGAACTCTCGTGACTTTACTCATATCGTCATTTTGGCATGGATTTTACCCCGGGCATTACTTCTGCATCATGGGTGCACTATTTTATGTACCGGTAGAGGATATGTACAATTCACTGATTAGAAAAAATTCAATTGGAATGAAGAAGAACATTATTAACGTTCTATTTTTGATTTCGAAACTGTTTGCTCTTAGTTACCTGGCTATGTCGTTTCAGTTATTGGTATTCAGTGAAATATGGCGTTATTATTCGTGAGTATTTCAGTTTATCACTACTTCAATAATTCCTTAATGTATTTTTGTCTAGGTCTGTGTATCATTTCGGTTATTTGTACTACGTCCTATTACTACTAGTAGGACTAGTAATAAAAAATACTCGTAAGAAGATTACAAATGACAGTCAAAATGCTAGGTCTAATTAATTAAAAGATAATTTTAATCAAGCAATTATGTAAATCTTCAATCATAGGAAATATAGATAAAATGATTGTGTTTCTTTTGTTTTGAATTGCCATGGGCTTTTATCCGTTTTCGTGGTTAATGCGGTCGTGAGAGGCTTGTGATCTGTAAAAATTACAAAATCGCTCCTCCAAGAGGTTTCGAAATTGTTTAATAGAGAGGTAAATCGCGAGTAGCTCTCTATCGAACGCCTAATATTTCGTTTCTGCGGGTTGTTTTTGAAAAAAAACTAGGGGTGCCCACACATTGTTATACCACTGTTGTAGGACAGCACCTATTTGCCGTACTGGATGCGTCTGTGGAAAGGGCGTAGTTAGTGTTTCTCATATTTTTTTTTGGTGACTAGATTATTTATTTAGGATTTGGGGAAAAGATGTGTTATTAAGCAATTAAAATATATTAAATATAAAAACTAATATATAATACAAATTTTTATAAAAAAAAAACAATGACAAAGATATAATCTCGGCATGAAAGAGCCATAAAAAAATTGTTGCCCAACGTCTGGATCGCTTTCTCGAGAATGGTTGGTCTGAAAAAAAAATCCGAAATTTTTTTTAATCTATATAACTAGTTTTCGTTAGTCGTATCGGTTCTTTTTTAATTTTTTCACAAAATGGCGAGTATTCAAACCAAAAATCGCTTCTGATATGGCGTTAACTTTACATTTACTCCTATTCCGGAAGCTCAAAAATATACTAATTAACAAAAAAAAACAAAAAAACAATTATCACTGCGATCACAAATAATTTCTTGTTTTTAAAATTTAAAATCGGACAATTGTAGCTCGTGGTTTGAAGTCTACCAGGTTGAGAAAAGTTGTTTCGAGAAAAACGCGTTTAAAAATTTAAGGCCATGAGGAGAATTTTTGAGCAAAGTTCATTCGCAGTAAACGATGTATGAACATTAAAATTTTGATATTTACCAAACTTCGGCGACCTATAAGACGGACCTTCTCCATCATCGGCGTTCTCACTGGGGCTCTTTTTCAATTTTTGTGTGGCCATTGTCGTTAATGGATGCGCTCCCTACGCACAGGTAAACGGCTATAATTTCGGCATTTATTCGATTTGTGAATTAAAATTTTTTCTGCATAGTTTTGAAAATATGTACTTTCAGAAAATGCTCAAAAAAAAAAAAAAATTTTTTTTCAACTCTCCACAGTGGTGCCAGGTGCGGCACGAAACGGTGGTAATAGTTCAACATTCTCACAAAGTGCTGAACAGTTCGTATGCTGGTTGGCTGTGGAGAATGTTGCATGGCCTGCACTTTCTTTTCTAGAGGTTTTACTCCCGATGCATTAATTTGGAGTTCTAGGAATTCAATTTCTGGGGCTCCGAAGAGACATTTGGACAGATTGATACTGAGTACGTTCTGTCTGAGCCTTTCGAACAGTAAGCAAAGGTGCTCTATATGCTCTTGTTCGTTCCCAGCGGGAAAAGAAGCGCTCAAAGATGCAAACTGAAGCAACTCCTGGGAAGCATGTAGTGATTCCCTTTCCGTTGGACACTCCATGTCTTTTTAACATTGCATGTCCGCAGGAGGAAGCAGTAAAAAGTTTTTTTTACTGCTCCCAGCTTGCTGCTTTGGAATGCAAGTGGAATCAGGTTCATACCTGCTCCCAGCTTGCTGCTTTGGAATGCAAGTGGAATCAGGTTCATACCTGCTCCCAGCTTGTTCAACTTACTGAACATTTTGTTCAAGTTACCTTCTCTTTGATGAACACAAAACTGATTTTATTATACAAAACACGCAAAAACGCCACAAAAACACAATAGAACACAAAGAAACGCACCTTACTGCACAAAAGATAAAACAGGAATGAGCAAGATTTCGCTTTGTTTTCCTTATGAGTCATGACTTGAAAACAAAGGGAGAAGGTTCGGTCCCAGCGATCAATTGGGTTGATGCCTACCTGCATTCCCCGGAATCAACAGGGAAGCAACATATTTTTCGCTCGCAAAAAGCTCAGTTAGGTGATGCCTGCCTGCATTCCCCGGAATCAACAGGGAAGCAACATATTTTTTCTCTCATAAAATTTGCTGATTCCAAACCTGCTTCCCTAGGAATGCCTGACTAAATTTCCCGCTGGGAATTGTTACTTCCCAGTGGGACAAAGAAGCATACTGTAAGCCATGCGGAAGCATTCTTTGGAAGCTTGGAATTGCTTCCTTTCCGTATCCCATCCCATTTCGTTTTTACCATTGCATGTCCTTGGGAGGAAGCAAAGGCGAAAGCTTTTCTTCCTTAGTGCGTCCGGAGAATCTGTTTAGGAATTTAAGCAACTTGTCTTCCAGATTGCTTTCTGAGAAGCTGTTTCGATAATATTGATTCTTATGCATAAAAACTGAGCAAATGCTCAACCTTAATTTTTATATAGAAAAATGGAGCTGAATCTCAATTTGGGTGAGATAAATCTCTGGCACTCACTGCCAACACACCATTCACGTGAAAGTATCGCCGCAAACCGAAAATCACATGCGATATGGATGACTCAACGAGCATTTCTAAAAATATAGCTTTTCGTTTCGTGCCGCGCTACGCACAAAAGGGAAACAATGCGCAAATCTTCCTCATAGCATGCAAAGGATGCAGTGTGGAAGACTACCACGCTGCTTCCTCGAGAAGATGCTTCCGATTTTCCCACTGGGTTGCGACCAGGATGTCATCTACATACAAATACATATACATATAGTCCATATGGTACCAGTTGTGATACCGTTCATGAAACGTTGAAACGTTTGTGTTGCGTTTCTGAGGCCAAGGCGTTGTAAGGGCAGTTTTAAAAATGTGGTTTGGGGCCACCAGAATTTGATGATAGGCGTGTACCAAATCTATTTTTGAAAAATTGCGACCGCGTAGGCTCATTGTGTTGTGAATGTGCGGGATCGGATATCGATCAAGGGTCGTTAGTGAACCATAGTGATGCAATTCTGGAATTTGAAGGCCGGCAGATTCCTAATTTGACCTTTGTTTGCAAATTGTTGTTTAGATGAGTCTAATCTACGTGGACGTGCGAATGGTAGTGGACCTGAAGTGCGGATATGGTGGCAAACGTTGCGCTTTAGTTTAGACTACTATGGAATTTATTTTTTTTTTTTGCAAGGGTGGGGAAATTATTTAAAATTTGCTATTTTATAATTTAATATTCATTGTTACCGTTAAGCTTAATCGGTGCTGGAATTCTTGATTATAGGAAAATGTCGTTCACGGTTAGTGATGTTTTTTGATCGATTAAACGTCTCGCCTTTACGTCTACCAAAATGTCATGTTCGAACAAAAAATCGGCTCCGATGATAGGTTTATCTATTGAAGCTATAACGAAAGTGTGTGTGAATTCACGTTTGAGTCCTAAGCTAAATTGTAGTGTTTTGGTCCCAAAGGTATCTATTTTGGTACCATTTGCCGCCAAAATAAAGCATTTTGTATCTTTTCCTTTTGTCGAAAAACTGGTTGGTATAACGAATATTTCTGTGCCCGTATCTATTAAGAACGTTGGTCCGGTTAAAGGATCGTCGATGAAAAGTCGGCATTTCGCGTTAAGCTTTTGATTAGCAGCCAATGTAAGTTTATTGATATCGTGATCGTCAACAATGGAAATATTGGCGCGTACGTTTTCGGACAGGGATCGTAGCCAAAGATTTTATTAAATTGTTATCATTTACTGAAACACTGCGCGGCTAATTCCTCAATAATACGGTCATGAGCAGAGGCAGTGTGATCGTCCATTGTACTGTCAAAGAATATCTTTCAACAATCAATGTCTGGAAAACACATCCAGAAAAATTTTCCATTAGCTAAAACAGAAACGAACGTGTACCATCCTATTCCCCTAAGCAATTAAGAGAGAGAACCTTAGCCGGCAAAAATTTCTCACACACAGCATGTACAGTGTGAGATACAAAATGCAGCATTTTTTTACTATGGAGTTTTAAAGCTGATTTCTAATTCTCTCTATTACCATGCCATCTGAGTGCTACCTCTCGTTATCAGAAAGCATAGCAACAATGTGAATGAAGAAGGGGGGAAATAAGTTTTGTGCCTTGCTGGAAAATAGAAATTGTTCAAAATAAAATTATGCACCCTGTAGAAGTGTTTCAATTTTCTTAGCACCTCCCCTAAAATTTTTGTGTTGCTCTCACATATTACTTGTTTATAACTATCTATTTCCAACAAACTGAAACGTCTGGTCCGGTTAACACGTCACGAGTGTCTCTTCTTGTTAGATATTCTTTGGTACTGTTTCGCAGTCATTGCTCGAGTTTTGCTAGGTCACTAGATTGGTTCCGCGATATGATTGCCTTCTGTGTAGGGTTCTTCGGGTCTATTTCGAATTATATCAGCTGTTTGTGCTACGAGTATTTTTTGGTTGGCAGTTTTGGGATTACGTAATCAACCGGTTTTGCTTCGGACGTTATTTTATTTGTTGATACTCGTAGCTTCAATTTGAGTAAGCCAGAGTTCCAGGTTATTAATGCAGAAATCAAGCAAAATAAAACAGTTGCTTTCTTAAAATGCTGTTTATGAGTACCTTATTCAAATAAATAATGAACAAAATCCTTATCTGCTATAATTCCATGGAGCTTAGACGTTCAGGCAGAACACGCGTGCTATCTTGTGCTGATTCTCTGGGTCACCTCACCAGTGCGGAATCTATGATGAAACTTTGGCTTCTCGCGCGAGGATTCGGTCCATCCGCTTATACTGTTTTAGAGCTGCGTACCTGGGGATAATTACTTGTGTGCAAATGTTCTCTCGTGAGTCGGTGTGATGACTTCACTGGAGAGGACGCAGGTTTTAATAAGGACTGACTGTCTAAATCTCTGCAGGCTTGTTTCCTCGTCTTATCTATTGCAACGTGAATACTGAATACCTGCGCTGCCGTGTGGTTGGGACCGGTCTGGAATGGTTAATTTGCTTGGCGGTCTCCGTTTACCTTCGTACACCAAAAATACTTGTGTATACGTCAATCTTCAATTCTTTACTTCACTGAAAATTTCGACAATTCAATTTACACTTTTAAGTGTGTAATACAGTAGACCTTCCGACTGTCAGTCTCGCGCGTCTGTCCGCCTTGCCGGTCAAATCAGAGAAGATAGCTCTGAGAATGTTATCCTCATCATCGAGTGCCGTATGACTTTTTGTATGATTAGCGTAGTCGGTTCAGGTATTTAGTTTTTCTCATTGGAGTTAAATTTTCTCTAAAGGTGGTTGAGCTTTTATTCAACTTGGTATTTGAATGACAGTAAAAGTTATTTTGAAGTACTTTATATAGATATTGCAAATTTGCTACAACACCAATCTGAATTTGCGCTGGTAATTGTATTGGCAGAAAAGAAACTAGTGGAAGAAATAATCGAAGCTGTGACAAACATAACTTAACTCAAAAATTGGTACCTCAATAATGTTGCTTCGAACCTGATACTGCGACTATTATACAATAGCATAAGATAAATCATCTCGTCTCTTCTTACCTCTTGGAAGCAACAATTCTGACTGGACCTTTAGCCCTAATCCCACCAATGTTACTATTTGATACGAATTTGGTATTTTAGCGGCTATAATATCCTATCGATGCAATTTTTATTGACTGTTAATAAATGAGACCGAAGCTAGGTCTTTTATTTCATCCTGGATTGAGCCTGATTTACAGTTTTTGGCTTTGGAACAGGCAAACGGTTTTCGATATCTTTCGGTGCTAACTACATATATATTAGTAGGTAATGTAACAATAATTAAGTGGACAAATTATCGTGTCCCGGGCAAGCTAGTTTAGTAATAAAATGTTAAATTTTACTATTTGGAGAATAAGTTGTGACTAGTAAATTAATTATATAATTATGCATTTCAGGTCCATATTATCGGTATCGAACGTATCGGGATTATTTTGAGACGCCGTTTAAAGATTATGTAGATTGCGGAAAATCAACCACAGAAAAGTTAAAATCTACAGCTCTATTTGCTGTGCTTTATCTAATTACAAATTACTTCTGGCCGTTAAGCGTAATTGTTTGACTATTATTTAAACAATTCAATCGAAATTTAACATTTTTCAAGGAAGTATGCGATGGAATCTCAATTTCACGATCGGTCTTTCTTATACAGATTGTTTTACGTTTGGCCGACGTTTTTAAGTTTTCGGATGCGAATTTACACAGGTCTAACATTGAGTGAATGTGTTTGTACAAATGCGGGCTTTGGAGCATATCCGGATGATTCAGACGTTGGAAATGGCGAAGGTCCCAAAAGCCAGTATTTACACTTGAAGAGGTATTGAGTTTATTTGGTAAAAATTGTTGCTTAAAAATGGATTTAAGGAATCCTGAGAAATTAAAATACAATTTCGATACTATTAAAAACATTGACGTCTATAATACTGAGACTTGTTGGACTTTCCGCGAAGCTATGAAGCACTGGAATATTTGTGTACAATACTGGTTGGCAGTAAATGTTTATAAGAGATTTCCTAGTAAGAAATTTAGGTAATTGTACAACATAATCTTGAAGAAACTGGTAAAGTATTGTGTTGCTTGCAGAACTCTCGTGACTTTACTCATATCGTCATTTTGGCATGGATTTTACCCCGGGCATTACTTCTGCATCATGGGTGCACCATTTTATGTACCGGTAGAAGATATGTACAACTCATTGATTAGAAAAAAATCAATTGGAATGAAGAAGAACATTATTAACGTTCTATTTTGGATTTCGAAATTTTTTGCTTTTAGTTACCTGGGAATATCGTTTCAGTTATTGGTATTCAGTGAAATATGGCGTTATTATTCGTGAGTATTTCAGTTTATCACTATTTCAATAATTTCTCAATGTATTTTTGTTTTTACTAGGTCTGTGTATCACTTCGGTTATTTGTACTACGTCCTGTTACTACTAGTAGGACTAGTGATAAAAAATACTCGTAAGAAGATTACAAATGACAGTCAAAATGCTAGGTCTAATTAATTAAAAGATAATTTTAATCAAGTAATTATGTAAATCTTCAATCATAGGAAATATAGATAAAATGATTGTGTTTCTTTTGTTTTAAATTAAATCCACTAAGAATAATAAAATAGTATTTTATATACATTCCACACTGCTATACAATATATGTACATTATTTCACCCGGTTATTCGCGGAAAACGCGATTTGGGGGTAGTTACGGTGATTTTGGCCGATAGGGGCGGAACTAGACGTCTGTGTGTCAATGTGTGTGGTGGAGGGGGTGGGGGTGTGCACCCTATGATGCATGGACTTATCAACCCCCTATTGACACGTTCACAATGAAATTTACATGCACAAAAATAATTTTCTAAATTTTTTCACCCAGTAATTATCGGAAAACGTGGTGCGTTGCAGGTTGTTTGTCTATAGGGGTGAAACTAGCCTAGTAAAGGGGTAGGAGGGAGCCATCGCAATCGATTTGGTGCCCCAAAAAACGTAAAGGGGCGTGTAAATCAACTATTTTACAGCAAATGAGTAAAAGCTTTTGTGCAGTCCATAAAACTAAAACACTACAATCGTAGAGCATGAGAGAAATCAAGCAAATGTCGAACGGAGTATCTGTCTGGAGTGGTCCTCGCGTTAAGGAACCGATAATGTCCGCTCGGGCGCCAACCGTTGCCTCCTTTGGGCACCATATGAAGATATATGCCATGAAAAGGAGAATTCCCCGTAACTTCTTTACACTAACCTGGCTACACCTAGTCAGAAAACCCTTGGCTATCTGATCTCGAAGATCACCCTCTTCTTCAGCCATTACGTCGAGGTCACCACTTTGGGGATTCGAGTAGCGAGTAAAAGACAATGTAATCTTACTTAAAACAATTTTATTGAAGATCAGACAATGGCATCTTTTCGTACAAGAGGCGCTACCGGGACCGCTTGTGGCAAAGGTCGGGTCACATTTGTGACTAAGGTGGTGCAATATGTTTCTGATCTGTAATGCTCATATGCTACAACAGATCCAGGCGTACTAATGCAAATATAAAAGTGATAAAATTCCCTTCGGCAGATTTGACAATGGGGAAAATTTGGCGCGAGAAGTGTGGAATCCCGGGGCCCACACTAATTCCATTGATGCAGAGTAGTTGTACCTACGCCCAGCTAAGCTTGATGGGAATCAGGTGTAGTTTGCGTTTTCGTTGTTTAGGTTATAAATGTTAAAGGCTGTAAATAGAAAACAGCTGCTAATTCATAACATGGACGAAAACAGGGATGAACGATTGGTATGTGTTAAAAATAACTTGATTCATAATTTTACATATAGGCTCACACACTCCACAGCTCTTGAAAATACCGCCCAAATGAATAAAAATCCTCCGCGTATCACTCTCTGACGCTGACAACGTCGTGAAGTACACACAGATAGAAAAAGACCGTTCCATTGGACAAATACGCCGGAGTACGCCGGCGTATTCTGAATGGCCTAATGGAAGGCAACTAAAAAAAAACTATGCATCTGTGATCAGGGGCCTTATTCTCTATTATAATATTGCTAGCTCGAGTTCGAATCATACTGCTGAATTGAAAGCTGAATAAGTTTAAAATTCGAATTGGAATTCATACATTGTATAAAGCTGAATAAGTTCAAATTTCCAATTGGAATTGATATTTTGATTCAGCCATATGATTCGAATTCCAGCTAACAATATTTCAATAGAGAATAAGGCCTCATTGTAGTTTAAGAGCTGGCAACCACCTCGACTGACGTGCCAGGTAGATGTAGATGTAGATTATCATGAGGCGGGTAGATAAACCCTGCACTTAGACTGAAGGTCCATTGTACAAACCTCGAGAAGAGAGACTGACATCTGAGTTAATCTCGGTGCCCAGATTGAGCCGTTAGACGACCAGTTCTTCTAACAAAGCTCAAGATGGTGGGCAGCGTGAGTTTATGTAGATCCTTGGGATCTACATGATGGTTCCCGAATAAAGCGGTTCTGGCACTGTTGTAGAACGGACATGCACACAAAAGGTGAGCAATAGTCTCGTCCTCCAACTCGCATCCGCAAAGCGGCGAATCCGCTATTCGCATTGTATGAAGATGCTTGTTCAGCCTGCAATGGCCTGTAATAATGGCCATTGCTTGGCTCAACTGGCATCTGCTGAGGTTGAGTAGATGTCTGCCGAGGCCTAGGTCGACCCGATGCAAGAACATCTTAGACTGTCTACAATCCAGTCTTGCGGCCCTCATCTCATTGTGCTCAGAGCGGACCCAGTCCTCCACCGAGCGACTGATGAGAGATGGTGCAACACCCACGTAGGGTTCTGGTCCTATAAAGGTAGAGCAGGCCCCTTCTTTCGCCAACCTGTCCGCAGTCTCATTGCCTGCTATATTACAGTGGCCAGGGACCCAGATTATTGAGACTTGATTGGAAGTCGCAATAAGATCAAGCGAGTGACGACACTCACTGAGAAGCTTAGACGAAACTATGTATGAGTCGAGTGCTTTAAGAGCAGCTTGACTGTCAGAGAAAATAAAAATGTTTTTCCCACTCAGTTTCCTCTTCAGAATCTCTTGTGCACAAATCAGGATACCAAGAACTTCCACCTGGAAAACGGAGACGAATCTGCCTAGCGAGCGGGAGATGCACACATCTTCACTCAGACCGTACACTCCGACTCCAGCTAGACCATCTGCAAGGGATCCGTCCGTGAACCACGCAGAGCTGGCATCCGACACTGTGTTACCGAGATAGTCCTCATCCCACTCCGTTCTGGAGGGAATGGACACATCATACCTTTTACATAGGCTGAGACGGGGCATTACATAATCCGAGATCATTTGGACGCAACTGTTGGTATGTAGCAGTCTGTCCCAGATCTTGGAGTGCCCTATCAGCCGATGATTGGGTCGCCAAAGATTTTTTTGAACAAGGCGCAGGGCCGAATTCATCGCTTCTTTATGCACGATGATATCGAGCGGAGTCAGGGAGAGAGCCAGCTCAATCGCTGCAGTTGGAGAGGATCTCATTGCCCCTGACGTGCCAGGTACATAGACTACAATTTTGTGTATACTTGATTTAATACTAGTAAAATAAGAAAATCAACATCTGGCAGGATTGGCACGGATGCAATTGTACCCCCAAAATTTTTCAATATGCAAATAATTATATATATCAAACTCGCAGAAGTCTGGCGTTCGGATATGTTTTAATGTACGCATTTTCAAATATAGATAAAATTGCCAGAAGATTCTCTACGTTAAGAAAGGTACTATTCCATAATGCCCATTTACAAAGATAAACATTGGAGGAAATGTTTTCGAGATACCTTCAGAAAGTATAATAACAGCCAGACGACGGTTGGTTACGAATGTTGGCTAGATCAGAGCATCGCTCACCATATTCGATTCACCAGCTTTCGACTCTGTTGACCATGGAATTCTTCTGGCTAAACTTGAATATCGTTTTGGACTCTGTCCTATGTCCATTGCGTTAATTAGGAACTGCATTGTGGATCGTCATCAGGCTGTCCAGGCGAGTGACATTCTTTCGGATCGCATAGAGTTATTATTATAGGGGTCCCTCAGGGATCGATTTTAGGAGCTCTCATATTTTCAATGTATATCGACGACATGGACTCTTTAGAATTAAAGTGTTACCTAATTAAATATAAACGAACAGAATTAAAAATTTAGAAGTGATACTTAATTCACAATTTCCCTGATCTGATCGCACTAGCTATTTAGCAGGACGAGTGTTTGGAATAGTTAGCAATTCCAGTAGGGATTTATCGATTAGAGTCCAGCAGCACTTGGTTAAAACCAGTATCATGCCGCTTATAAATTACTGTGATTGATTCGGTGTCAGCTGTCAAATTGCGAAGAACTTATAGCGCATGTGTCTGCTTCGTGTTTAGCTTACGCCGTTTTAATCATGTGTCACCCTACTCTAGATCTAGACGCATACTTAATATGAGTCTGGCAGAGCGTCGAACTTCCGTAAAAGTTTTGTATTTGCTCCGACTAATTAAGCAGAGATCACCTTAGTTTTTATATGACAAGATACATTTTTTATCTTCACTACGAACACAAAATTTACTGACCCCGCTATTTAAATATATATATATATATGCAGTCAAGAACCTCAATCTTTGATTGCGCTGATAAACTGTGGAATGCCCCCCAATTGAGTGACAGATTTCAAAGCCTGAGAGCCAATTTAAGCAGATGTTTAGGAAATTATGCATTGATAGATATATAGAACAATTGACGTAGAACCCACTCTTTTTATATAATACATAGTTTTGATATAAATTTTATTCGATATGTTTTAAATAATTCAATACCTTTTTGCTATTTTTACACTGATTTTCTCTTCTTTTTATTTTAGTTTGTATTAGCTTAGTGTTTTAATTTACTTAAATTTAAAATACGTATCTTTTTATAATTTTAGATAAGTGCTTTATTAGTTTCTCATTTAATTTTCATTTATTAATTTAGGCCCACATAATTTTAAATATATTGTACTTATAGTGCTAGGCCTTTGTACAGGTTTTTTTATGTAAATTATTAAATTATTATTATTATATGCAATGGGAGTACCGGTGAGATCGACAAATGTAAATACATACACGAGAAAGGGAAGGAATATTAGTATTACGCATATATTTCGTCATATATGTGGGGATACCGATAGTTAAACACGGTTTTGTTAGTTGGGAAGTTTATTTTAACACAAGTCAATTTCACAAATTCAATTTACAAGTTCGATCGCGAAAGTAAGTTTAATAAAGTTCAATGTTCCAAGATTTAATAGAAATGGATTATTTCTTGTACGTAATACAAAATTTAGCACTAGACTAATCAGCTCTCCAGCTTTGCGGTTCCAGCTTAGCCCCGACTTTATTCACTGCCTAACCATTTGGCACGACTTAACTACTGCGCTGCTTGCAACTAACTAACTCGAGGTAACTGCAGAAGGGATAGCGGAACTACCTGGTCTCTTTGCAGGGCTTCAACTCGGTTCTTGCAGGACAAAACTAATGATAATAATAACGGCTTGTCGACTAGGTCAGGCTGTAGAATCGGCTGAATTTTCCCACAATCGGCCATCCTGGTCATCATCCGCCTCGGATGATTCTCCTTCATCTGATGCAGGTGCTGCCCACGGTTTCATAAAGTCAGCTGACGAACTAGTTGTGTTTGGTCCTTCATGCTCGCCGACCTTCCGGACATCATAACGATCGTGTGGTTTAACCTTGATAACCTCATACGGCCCTAGGAACTTCCGATGTAGCTTCAAGCCAGAACCAAACTGAGTGCGCTTAATGGCAACTAATTCATGGAGCTTATACTGACGAGCTGTTTTTCTATGCTTATTGAAATTTCGTCGGTTTTCTTCCTAGATAGCTTTAATCTGCTGCTTTGCCTGATCCCTCATTTCCTTCCTTTCATCTTCAAATTGAAAGATGTACTCCTCTTCTAACAGCTTTGCAATTTTGAGATCCTCTGGGTTACGCATGGGTACTCCGATCAACAACTCAAAAGGTGATCTATTAGTTGCTCTGGACTTCACGGAATTTATAATCCTTTGCAGCCGCGGGACATATTTCCACCACTTATCAGGCTCATCTACCGACATCTTGGATAGTACCGACTTGATCGTCTGATTCACTCGCTCTACCTGGCCATTTCCACGAGGTACTCCGGTAGTAATTAGGATATCTTGCATCTTTTGTTCATTGCAATAGTCTTTAAATAGGTTTGATGTAAATGCGGGACCTCGATCAGTGATTATGCGGTGAGGATTACCAAAAATCTCGCGTTGCATTTGTATTTTGCGAATAGCTTCTTCTGAGGTCGTCGTCTTAACTGGATAAATCCACGTAAATTTTGTGAAGGCATCGACAATTATAAATAGGTGCTTATAACTTTTGGCAGTAGACGAAAGTGGTCCGACATGATCCAAATGTAGAGTATGTAGAGGTACATCAACTTTATCTATAGGACTTAGGAATCCATCTTGTTTTCCAGCTTTTCTCGACGAAAGTATGCATGGCACACAGTTGGCAATGACTTTGACGGCCTTTTTGTCGATATTCGGTATAAAATACTCCTGCTTTGCTTGAGTTGCAACTTTGCGGGCGTTTATGTGGCCTTGCTCATGCAAACCCCTAAGAACTTCCTGTTGCAAACTTTTGGGGACCACAAGAAGATATCTTCCCTCAGAGAATTTGTACAGGACATTGCTCCTAAGTATGTAGTCTTCATACGGACTGTCCTAGAGGATACGTAAGCCCAACCGACAATTTTCACCCCTTCTCTAAGCAGTACGAATCTGGTGAAATAAAGCTGTTTCGGTTTGAAAAACACAGGGGTTTCTACTTAGCGCATCGACATGCCGCATCAAAGTCCCAGATCGATGGTGTACAGAGCAATTAAATTCCTCTAAAATCAGCGCCCAACGAGCTACTCGACTGCATAGCTCTTTTTTGCGCATGGTGAGTTGGAACGCCTGACAATCGGTGTAAATTTCGAAATTTAGGCCCAAAAGGTAGCTTCTTAACTTTTTAACTGATTTTATGATTGCTAGTACTTCCAGGTCGTAGCTAGAATAGTTTCTTTCACATGCTGTAGTCTTAAAGCTGAGGTAGAACACGGGATGGAACTGGTTGTCGTCGCTATGCTTTTGTAATAACACTGCTCCATATCCCTCCTTGCTAGCGTCCGTATGTAGCTGGGTCGGTAAATGCGGATTGAAAAGCTTTAAAACGGGGTCCCGACATAATATGCCCTTCAGTGCGTTAAACGATTCTACCTGTTTCGTACCGAAAACGAAAGTAACATCCCTTTTCGTTAGATCGGTCAACGGTTTTGCTATTAGTGAGTAGTTCTGCACAAATTTCCTAAAATAACCGGTCAGACCTAGGAAACTTTGAACCTGCTTAAGTGTTTTAGGTACCGGGAACCTTTTAACGGCCTTAGTTTTTTCAAAGGATGGCTTTACACTACCTTCTTCAACTATGTGCCCGAGAAACTCAATTTTCCTTTTCAGAAATTCGCATTTTTTCCACTTAATTATTAGTCCATTCTGTCGCGCAACATTTAAAACAACTTTAAGCTTATCTATATTTTCTTCTTCAGTACTCGCGGGAATTATTACATCGTCCATATACACTAGTATAATGTCATCTCGTATCAATTGTTCGAAAGTCGCGTTAATATATCGTTGGAACACGGCCGGGGAATTACATAGTCCGAAAGGCACTTTTAAAAACTCATAGTGTCCATCGGGGGTCACGAACGCTGTATATTTACGGCTTTGCTCCTCAACGTCAACATGGAAAAAGCCATTTTTTAAATCCAAAGTAGTGAAGACGCGTGAATCGTATAAATTTTGAATTACGTCTTCGATATTCGGAAGGGGAAACCTGTCTTTTATAATTTTCGTGTTTAATTTTCGGTAATCGATGCATAATCTTAACGGTCCGTCCTTCTTCTTAGCTAATACGACCGGGCTCGCAAAATCAGATTTACTTGGCTGTATAATTCCTTCATCCAACCACTCCCTTACCTGTTCCGCAACAACTTCTTTCTTCTTCGGCGCCAACCTCCGTGGCTTGTAGTAAACTGGAACCTCGTTTTCTAACTGAATTTCCATTCGAATGCAAGAATTCTTAATCTTCTCAGGCTCATAATTCGTAATGAGCTCGCTTACACAGTTTTTGTGGCTCCTATTTTGAATCGAATTTAGACAAGCGAACTCTTCCTCTTCAACTCGTTCTACAACGTTAATTTTACTAAGAAAATTTTCGTCACATTTTTCAGAAGAAAATTTATGCAGCTCAACTTTATTTTCCTTAATGGTCACCGTAACAAACCTCAACAGATCTCTTCCAATTAGTATGTCTTCAGAAAGCCATTTGTCGTGTACTACATGGAATCTTAGGGGATATTGGTCATCATCAATAGTCAAAGACGATTCGAAAGAGCCAATAGAATTTTTTAAGCTTCCTTCGAAGCCCATCAGAGCTATACTTGGCCCATTCAACTGTACTTTTCCCAATGTATCGAAAACTGATTTACGCATAAGCGTCACCTGGCTCCCAGTATCAATCAGCGATAGGAAACGTCTTCCGCTAAGACATACCGCCACATGAAAATCAGGTGTGGCAATCACGTTAACTTGAGCTTCACTGCTAGCGCCTTCGCACCTTTGTTTTGCCTTCTTAGGACAGTTAGGGCCGATGTGACCAAATTCGCCACAACTAAAACAACGTGCACCTTTCGCTTTATTGGGACAACTCCCCGTAAGATGTGCAAGTGAACCGCAGTTATAGCACCTAGCTTTGGTTTTATCTTTATTTTTGGCGACTACGACTTGACCCTCCGATTTAATCGGCTTCTTAACCGAGCTTTGCGCCTTCATTGTTTGGTAAACTTTAAACTGCTTTTTTAGCTCCTCCAGAGTCTTAGCTTCATATAACACCGTCTTGTTTAGAACATCATCCGGAATGCCCGCAATTATATACTCGATTAAAGATTGATCGTCGACCGTGCCCCGCGATGCAATCTGTTTCATCGAGTAGAGATATTCTAAGAAACTCTCATTAGTATTTTTTTTTCTCGATGCTAGCATCTTGTGCACACTAATGCTGGTAACAGGCTCATCAAACTCTGTGGCTAAAAGCTGCTTTAAAAGTTCCCAACTATGAACGCCCGTGGCTGCCTCCACGGCTAGCCTTGCGGAGCCGCTCAAAAGTCGCCTACCGAACAAATACTTATGAACATCGTCCCAGCCACAAACCGTTGCGATGTCCTCAAACTCTTTCACCCAGATCGAAAACCGTTTATTGCCTTCACCGGAGAACCGTTCCAGCGACTCCTCTACGTCTTTAAATAGAAAATGATTACGACTTTCAGCATTGCTACCGGAACTCGGCATTTTTAATTTCTCCGTTCTCTCACCGATGTTATCGCCTTTGTCTGAATCACTTTCAGAAGTCGATCCCTCTGAAATATTCCCCGAATGCTCCAGTACCTCTACTTGACCGCCTGTTAAGGCCTCCTTAAGGCGTTTAATTAGGTCCGTCTTAAGCCGATAACTGGTCGGAAGTCCGCGTTCGTATAATAATTTTTGCAATTCGACCGTGGTGAATTTATTTAAATCCATGCAATTAGCGAAACAAAATTGGTTTTACCTTAGTCCACTCAGAGATTTCGGCGGTTGCCTTCCTTTCTACTTACTTCAGAACCGTTATAATGGCACATGAACTTACTTATTTTATTAAATTTTCACCTTCATCACGAACTATCCCGAATTATCCCAGATGATCCCACTTCTGACACCAAAATTTGTGGGGATACCGATAGTTAAACACGGTTTTGTTAGTTGGGAAGTTTATTTTAACACAAGTCAATTTCACAAATTCAATTTACAAGTTCGATCGCGAAAGTAAGTTTAATAAAGTTCAATGTTCCAAGATTTAATAGAAATGGATTATTTCTTGTACGTAATACAAAATTTAGCACTAGACTAATCAGCTCTCCAGCTTTGCGGTTCCAGCTTAGCCCCGACTTTATTCACTGCCTAACCATTTGGCACGACTTAACTACTGCGCTGCTTGCAACTAACTAACTCGAGGTAACTGCAGAAGGGATAGCGGAACTACCTGGTCTCTTTGCAGGGCTTCAACTCGGTTCTTGCAGGACAAAACTAATGATAATAATAACGGCTTGTCGACTAGGTCAGGCTGTAGAATCGGCTGAATTTTCCCACAATCGGCCATCCTGGTCATCATCCGCCTCGGATGATTCTCCTTCATCTGATGCAGGTGCTGCCCACGGTTTCATAAAGTCAGCTGACGAACTAGTTGTGTTTGGTCCTTCATGCTCGCCGACCTTCCGGACATCATAACGATCGTGTGGTTTAACCTTGATAACCTCATACGGCCCTAGGAACTTCCGATGTAGCTTCAAGCCAGAACCAAACTGAGTGCGCTTAATGGCAACTAATTCATGGAGCTTATACTGACGAGCTGTTTTTCTATGCTTATTGAAATTTCGTCGGTTTTCTTCCTAGATAGCTTTAATCTGCTGCTTTGCCTGATCCCTCATTTCCTTCCTTTCATCTTCAAATTGAAAGATGTACTCCTCTTCTAACAGCTTTGCAATTTTGAGATCCTCTGGGTTACGCATGGGTACTCCGATCAACAACTCAAAAGGTGATCTATTAGTTGCTCTGGACTTCACGGAATTTATAATCCTTTGCAGCCGCGGGACATATTTCCACCACTTATCAGGCTCATCTACCGACATCTTGGATAGTACCGACTTGATCGTCTGATTCACTCGCTCTACCTGGCCATTTCCACGAGGTACTCCGGTAGTAATTAGGATATGTTGCATCTTTTGTTCATTGCAATAGTCTTTAAATAGGTTTGATGTAAATGCGGGACCTCGATCAGTGATTATGCGGTGAGGATTACCAAAAATCTCGCGTTGCATTTGTATTTTGCGAATAGCTTCTTCTGAGGTCGTCGTCTTAACTGGATAAATCCACGTAAATTTTGTGAAGGCATCGACAATTATAAATAGGTGCTTATAACTTTTGGCAGTAGACGAAAGTGGTCCGACATGATCCAAATGTAGAGTATGTAGAGGTACATCAACTTTATCTATAGGACTTAGGAATCCATCTTGTTTTCCAGCTTTTCTCGACGAAAGTATGCATGGCACACAGTTGGCAATGACTTTGACGGCCTTTTTGTCGATATTCGGTATAAAATACTCCTGCTTTGCTTGAGTTGCAACTTTGCGGGCGTTTATGTGGCCTTGCTCATGCAAACCCCTAAGAACTTCCTGTTGCAAACTTTTGGGGACCACAAGAAGATATCTTCCCTCAGAGAATTTGTACAGGACATTGCTCCTAAGTATGTAGTCTTCATACGGACTGTCCTGGAGGATACGTAAGCCCAACCGACAATTTTCACCCCTTCTCTAAGCAGTACGAATCTGGTGAAATAAAGCTGTTTCGGTTTGAAAAACACAGGGGTTTCTACTTAGCGCATCGACATGCCGCATCAAAGTCCCAGATCGATGGTGTACAGAGCAATTAAATTCCTCTAAAATCAGCGCCCAACGAGCTACTCGACTGCATAGCTCTTTTTTGCGCATGGTGAGTTGGAACGCCTGACAATCGGTGTAAATTTCGAAATTTAGGCCCAAAAGGTAGCTTCTTAACTTTTTAACTGATTTTATGATTGCTAGTACTTCCAGGTCGTAGCTAGAATAGTTTCTTTCACATGCTGTAGTCTTAAAGCTGAGGTAGAACACGGGATGGAACTGGTTGTCGTCGCTATGCTTTTGTAATAACACTGCTCCATATCCCTCCTTGCTAGCGTCCGTATGTAGCTGGGTCGGTAAATGCGGATTGAAAAGCTTTAAAACGGGGTCCCGACATAATATGCCCTTCAGTGCGTTAAACGATTCTACCTGTTTCGTACCGAAAACGAAAGTAACATCCCTTTTCGTTAGGTCGGTCAACGGTTTTGCTATTAGTGAGTAGTTCTGCACAAATTTCCTAAAATAACCGGTCAGACCTAGGAAACTTTGAACCTGCTTAAGTGTTTTAGGTACCGGGAACCTTTTAACGGCCTTAGTTTTTTCAAAGGATGGCTTTACACTACCTTCTTCAACTATGTGCCCGAGAAACTCAATTTTCCTTTTCAGAAATTCGCATTTTTTCCACTTAATTATTAGTCCATTCTGTCGCGCAACATTTAAAACAACTTTAAGCTTATCTATATTTTCTTCTTCAGTACTCGCGGGAATTATTACATCGTCCATATACACTAGTATAATGTCATCTCGTATCAATTGTTCGAAAGTCGCGTTAATATATCGTTGGAACACGGCCGGGGAATTACATAGTCCGAAAGGCACTTTTAAAAACTCATAGTGTCCATCGGGGGTCACGAACGCTGTATATTTACGGCTTTGCTCCTCAACGTCAACATGGAAAAAGCCATTTTTTAAATCCAAAGTAGTGAAGACGCGTGAATCGTATAAATTTTGAATTACGTCTTCGATATTCGGAAGGGGAAACCTGTCTTTTATAATTTTCGTGTTTAATTTTCGGTAATCGATGCATAATCTTAACGGTCCGTCCTTCTTCTTAGCTAATACGACCGGGCTCGCAAAATCAGATTTACTTGGCTGTATAATTCCTTCATCCAACCACTCCCTTACCTGTTCCGCAACAACTTCTTTCTTCTTCGGCGCCAACCTCCGTGGCTTGTAGTAAACTGGAACCTCGTTTTCTAACTGAATTTCCATTCGAATGCAAGAATTCTTAATCTTCTCAGGCTCATAATTCGTAATGAGCTCGCTTACACAGTTTTTGTGGCTCCTATTTTGAATCGAATTTAGACAAGCGAACTCTTCCTCTTCAACTCGTTCTACAACGTTAATTTTACTAAGAAAATTTTCGTCACATTTTTCAGAAGAAAATTTATGCAGCTCAACTTTATTTTCCTTAATGGTCACCGTAACAAACCTCAACAGATCTCTTCCAATTAGTATGTCTTCAGAAAGCCATTTGTCGTGTACTACATGGAATCTTAGGGGATATTGGTCATCATCAATAGTCAAAGACGATTCGAAAGAGCCAATAGAATTTTTTAAGCTTCCTCCGAAGCCCATCAGAGCTATACTTGGCCCATTCAACTGTACTTTTCCCAATGTATCGAAAACTGATTTACGCATAAGCGTCACCTGGCTCCCAGTATCAATCAGCGATAGGAAACGTCTTCCGCTAAGACATACCGCCACATGAAAATCAGGTGTGGCAATCACGTTAACTTGAGCTTCACTGCTAGCGCCTTCGCACCTTTGTTTTGCCTTCTTAGGACAGTTAGGGCCGATGTGACCAAATTCGCCACAACTAAAACAACGTGCACCTTTCGCTTTATTGGGACAACTCCCCGTAAGATGTGCAAGTGAACCGCAGTTATAGCACCTAGCTTTGGTTTTATCTTTATTTTTGGCGACTACGACTTGACCCTCCGATTTAATCGGCTTCTTAACCGAGCTTTGCGCCTTCATTGTTTGGTAAACTTTAAACTGCTTTTTTAGCTCCTCCAGAGTCTTAGCTTCATATAACACCGTCTTGTTTAGAACATCATCCGGAATGCCCGCAATTATATACTCGATTAAAGATTGATCGTCGACCGTGCCCCGCGATGCAATCTGTTTCATCGAGTAGAGATATTCTAAGAAACTCTCATTAGTATTTTTTTTTCTCGATGCTAGCATCTTGTGCACACTAATGCTGGTAACAGGCTCATCAAACTCTGTGGCTAAAAGCTGCTTTAAAAGTTCCCAACTATGAACGCCCGTGGCTGCCTCCACGGCTAGCCTTGCGGAGCCGCTCAAAAGTCGCCTACCGAACAAATACTTATGAACATCGTCCCAGCCACAAACCGTTGCGATGTCCTCAAACTCTTTCACCCAGATCGAAAACCGTTTATTGCCTTCACCGGAGAACCGTTCCAGCGACTCCTCTACGTCTTTAAATAGAAAATGATTACGACTTTCAGCATTGCTACCGGAACTCGGCATTTTTAATTTCTCCGTTCTCTCACCGATGTTATCGCCTTTGTCTGAATCACTTTCAGAAGTCGATCCCTCTGAAATATTCCCCGAATGCTCCAGTACCTCTACTTGACCGCCTGTTAAGGCCTCCTTAAGGCGTTTAATTAGGTCCGTCTTAAGCCGATAACTGGTCGGAAGTCCGCGTTCGTATAATAATTTTTGCAATTCGACCGTGGTGAATTTATTTAAATCCATGCAATTAGCGAAACAAAATTGGTTTTACCTTAGTCCACTCAGAGATTTCGGCGGTTGCCTTCCTTTCTACTTACTTCAGAACCGTTATAATGGCACATGAACTTACTTATTTTATTAAATTTTCACCTTCATCACGAACTATCCCGAATTATCCCAGATGATCCCACTTCTGACACCAAAATTTGTGGGGATACCGATAGTTAAACACGGTTTTGTTAGTTGGGAAGTTTATTTTAACACAAGTCAATTTCACAAATTCAATTTACAAGTTCGATCGCGAAAGTAAGTTTAATAAAGTTCAATGTTCCAAGATTTAATAGAAATGGATTATTTCTTGTACGTAATACAAAATTTAGCACTAGACTAATCAGCTCTCCAGCTTTGCGGTTCCAGCTTAGCCCCGACTTTATTCACTGCCTAACCATTTGGCACGACTTAACTACTGCGCTGCTTGCAACTAACTAACTCGAGGTAACTGCAGAAGGGATAGCGGAACTACCTGGTCTCTTTGCAGGGCTTCAACTCGGTTCTTGCAGGACAAAACTAATGATAATAATAACGGCTTGTCGACTAGGTCAGGCTGTAGAATCGGCTGAATTTTCCCACAATCGGCCATCCTGGTCATCATCCGCCTCGGATGATTCTCCTTCATCTGATGCAGGTGCTGCCCACGGTTTCATAAAGTCAGCTGACGAACTAGTTGTGTTTGGTCCTTCATGCTCGCCGACCTTCCGGACATCATAACGATCGTGTGGTTTAACCTTGATAACCTCATACGGCCCTAGGAACTTCCGATGTAGCTTCAAGCCAGAACCAAACTGAGTGCGCTTAATGGCAACTAATTCATGGAGCTTATACTGACGAGCTGTTTTTCTATGCTTATTGAAATTTCGTCGGTTTTCTTCCTAGATAGCTTTAATCTGCTGCTTTGCCTGATCCCTCATTTCCTTCCTTTCATCTTCAAATTGAAAGATGTACTCCTCTTCTAACAGCTTTGCAATTTTGAGATCCTCTGGGTTACGCATGGGTACTCCGATCAACAACTCAAAAGGTGATCTATTAGTTGCTCTGGACTTCACGGAATTTATAATCCTTTGCAGCCGCGGGACATATTTCCACCACTTATCAGGCTCATCTACCGACATCTTGGATAGTACCGACTTGATCGTCTGATTCACTCGCTCTACCTGGCCATTTCCACGAGGTACTCCGGTAGTAATTAGGATATGTTGCATCTTTTGTTCATTGCAATAGTCTTTAAATAGGTTTGATGTAAATGCGGGACCTCGATCAGTGATTATGCGGTGAGGATTACCAAAAATCTCGCGTTGCATTTGTATTTTGCGAATAGCTTCTTCTGAGGTCGTCGTCTTAACTGGATAAATCCACGTAAATTTTGTGAAGGCATCGACAATTATAAATAGGTGCTTATAACTTTTGGCAGTAGACGAAAGTGGTCCGACATGATCCAAATGTAGAGTATGTAGAGGTACATCAACTTTATCTATAGGACTTAGGAATCCATCTTGTTTTCCAGCTTTTCTCGACGAAAGTATGCATGGCACACAGTTGGCAATGACTTTGACGGCCTTTTTGTCGATATTCGGTATAAAATACTCCTGCTTTGCTTGAGTTGCAACTTTGCGGGCGTTTATGTGGCCTTGCTCATGCAAACCCCTAAGAACTTCCTGTTGCAAACTTTTGGGGACCACAAGAAGATATCTTCCCTCAGAGAATTTGTACAGGACATTGCTCCTAAGTATGTAGTCTTCATACGGACTGTCCTGGAGGATACGTAAGCCCAACCGACAATTTTCACCCCTTCTCTAAGCAGTACGAATCTGGTGAAATAAAGCTGTTTCGGTTTGAAAAACACAGGGGTTTCTACTTAGCGCATCGACATGCCGCATCAAAGTCCCAGATCGATGGTGTACAGAGCAATTAAATTCCTCTAAAATCAGCGCCCAACGAGCTACTCGACTGCATAGCTCTTTTTTGCGCATGGTGAGTTGGAACGCCTGACAATCGGTGTAAATTTCGAAATTTAGGCCCAAAAGGTAGCTTCTTAACTTTTTAACTGATTTTATGATTGCTAGTACTTCCAGGTCGTAGCTAGAATAGTTTCTTTCACATGCTGTAGTCTTAAAGCTGAGGTAGAACACGGGATGGAACTGGTTGTCGTCGCTATGCTTTTGTAATAACACTGCTCCATATCCCTCCTTGCTAGCGTCCGTATGTAGCTGGGTCGGTAAATGCGGATTGAAAAGCTTTAAAACGGGGTCCCGACATAATATGCCCTTCAGTGCGTTAAACGATTCTACCTGTTTCGTACCGAAAACGAAAGTAACATCCCTTTTCGTTAGGTCGGTCAACGGTTTTGCTATTAGTGAGTAGTTCTGCACAAATTTCCTAAAATAACCGGTCAGACCTAGGAAACTTTGAACCTGCTTAAGTGTTTTAGGTACCGGGAACCTTTTAACGGCCTTAGTTTTTTCAAAGGATGGCTTTACACTACCTTCTTCAACTATGTGCCCGAGAAACTCAATTTTCCTTTTCAGAAATTCGCATTTTTTCCACTTAATTATTAGTCCATTCTGTCGCGCAACATTTAAAACAACTTTAAGCTTATCTATATTTTCTTCTTCAGTACTCGCGGGAATTATTACATCGTCCATATACACTAGTATAATGTCATCTCGTATCAATTGTTCGAAAGTCGCGTTAATATATCGTTGGAACACGGCCGGGGAATTACATAGTCCGAAAGGCACTTTTAAAAACTCATAGTGTCCATCGGGGGTCACGAACGCTGTATATTTACGGCTTTGCTCCTCAACGTCAACATGGAAAAAGCCATTTTTTAAATCCAAAGTAGTGAAGACGCGTGAATCGTATAAATTTTGAATTACGTCTTCGATATTCGGAAGGGGAAACCTGTCTTTTATAATTTTCGTGTTTAATTTTCGGTAATCGATGCATAATCTTAACGGTCCGTCCTTCTTCTTAGCTAATACGACCGGGCTCGCAAAATCAGATTTACTTGGCTGTATAATTCCTTCATCCAACCACTCCCTTACCTGTTCCGCAACAACTTCTTTCTTCTTCGGCGCCAACCTCCGTGGCTTGTAGTAAACTGGAACCTCGTTTTCTAACTGAATTTCCATTCGAATGCAAGAATTCTTAATCTTCTCAGGCTCATAATTCGTAATGAGCTCGCTTACACAGTTTTTGTGGCTCCTATTTTGAATCGAATTTAGACAAGCGAACTCTTCCTCTTCAACTCGTTCTACAACGTTAATTTTACTAAGAAAATTTTCGTCACATTTTTCAGAAGAAAATTTATGCAGCTCAACTTTATTTTCCTTAATGGTCACCGTAACAAACCTCAACAGATCTCTTCCAATTAGTATGTTTTCAGAAAGCCATTTGTCGTGTACTACATGAAATCTTAGGGGATATTGGTCATCATCAATAGTCAAAGACGATTCGAAAGAGCCAATAGAATTTTTTAAGCTTCCTCCGAAGCCCATCAGAGCTATACTTGGCCCATTCAACTGTACTTTTCCCAATGTATCGAAAACTGATTTACGCATAAGCGTCACCTGGCTCCCAGTATCAATCAGCGATAGGAAACGTCTTCCGCTAAGACATACCGCCACATGAAAATCAGGTGTGGCAATCACGTTAACTTGAGCTTCACTGCTAGCGCCTTCGCACCTTTGTTTTGCCTTCTTAGGACAGTTAGGGCCGATGTGACCAAATTCGCCACAACTAAAACAACGTGCACCTTTCGCTTTATTGGGACAACTCCCCGTAAGATGTGCAAGTGAACCGCAGTTATAGCACCTAGCTTTGGTTTTATCTTTATTTTTGGCGACTACGACTTGACCCTCCGATTTAATCGGCTTCTTAACCGAGCTTTGCGCCTTCATTGTTTGGTAAACTTTAAACTGCTTTTTTAGCTCCTCCAGAGTCTTAGCTTCATATAACACCGTCTTGTTTAGAACATCATCCGGAATGCCCGCAATTATATACTCGATTAAAGATTGATCGTCGACCGTGCCCCGCGATGCAATCTGTTTCATCGAGTAGAGATATTCTAAGAAACTCTCATTAGTATTTTTTTTTCTCGATGCTAGCATCTTGTGCACACTAATGCTGGTAACAGGCTCATCAAACTCTGTGGCTAAAAGCTGCTTTAAAAGTTCCCAACTATGAACGCCCGTGGCTGCCTCCACGGCTAGCCTTGCGGAGCCGCTCAAAAGTCGCCTACCGAACAAATACTTATGAACATCGTCCCAGCCACAAACCGTTGCGATGTCCTCAAACTCTTTCACCCAGATCGAAAACCGTTTATTGCCTTCACCGGAGAACCGTTCCAGCGACTCCTCTACGTCTTTAAATAGAAAATGATTACGACTTTCAGCATTGCTACCGGAACTCGGCATTTTTAATTTCTCCGTTCTCTCACCGATGTTATCGCCTTTGTCTGAATCACTTTCAGAAGTCGATCCCTCTGAAATATTCCCCGAATGCTCCAGTACCTCTACTTGACCGCCTGTTAAGGCCTCCTTAAGGCGTTTAATTAGGTCCGTCTTAAGCCGATAACTGGTCGGAAGTCCGCGTTCGTATAATAATTTTTGCAATTCGACCGTGGTGAATTTATTTAAATCCATGCAATTAGCGAAACAAAATTGGTTTTACCTTAGTCCACTCAGAGATTTCGGCGGTTGCCTTCCTTTCTACTTACTTCAGAACCGTTATAATGGCACATGAACTTACTTATTTTATTAAATTTTCACCTTCATCACGAACTATCCCGAATTATCCCAGATGATCCCACTTCTGACACCAAAATTTGTGGGGATACCGATAGTTAAACACGGTTTTGTTAGTTGGGAAGTTTATTTTAACACAAGTCAATTTCACAAATTCAATTTACAAGTTCGATCGCGAAAGTAAGTTTAATAAAGTTCAATGTTCCAAGATTTAATAGAAATGGATTATTTCTTGTACGTAATACAAAATTTAGCACTAGACTAATCAGCTCTCCAGCTTTGCGGTTCCAGCTTAGCCCCGACTTTATTCACTGCCTAACCATTTGGCACGACTTAACTACTGCGCTGCTTGCAACTAACTAACTCGAGGTAACTGCAGAAGGGATAGCGGAACTACCTGGTCTCTTTGCAGGGCTTCAACTCGGTTCTTGCAGGACAAAACTAATGATAATAATAACGGCTTGTCGACTAGGTCAGGCTGTAGAATCGGCTGAATTTTCCCACATATATAAGACACATTTCCATTAAGATTGTCAGTTGCAACTCTGCTTATTTCGGAGCAAGTAAACTTTTACTAGGTTTTACGGTTTACTTTAATGCAAAATACAAATATTATACAGTGGTAAATATTCGTTTAAACGCAGGTACATTTTCATTAAAATACAAAGAGTTTTAATACAAGTTTTTGCATTTATAAATATTATTAATATTTAGTATGTCCTCCATTATTTTTAACTACTTCAAATAACCGTTTTGGCACAGATTTACCTAAACTTTGAAGGATTTCTAATTCGATATTGTTCCAGCAGTTTTTGATGCAATCCTTAAGATGAGAAACAGTTTTAAATTGGCGCCCCTTTGCATAAACCCGTGCTGCTAGTATTCCCCATAGATTTTCTATGGGATTACAATCCGGACTGCATGCTGGCCACTTCAATAACGATATTTGTTTTCTTCAAACCACTGTTTCGATAAATTAGAAACGTGGATGGATGCGTTATCTTGTTGAAACGTAAATTCTTCTTCATTGTAATCATCCACGAATTGAAGAAGCACATCTTCCAACAGTTCTGTATATTTTTTAGAGTCCATTCGAGTGCTTATGAAACAAATAGGAAGTTTTTCTCTATTGCAAAAAGCCCCCCAAACCATCAATGATCCACCTCCAAAGTTTCTTTTAGATTTACTTACTACTTTTTCATTTAAATTGTTCCAAAAGCAACTGCAGCAATCGGGCCCATCTAAATGGCGGTGTTACACGCACGAGCGAAGCGAGTGCGTTAATAGCCATCGTGGGTAATCGGCTACTTACCGCACCGTGGTTAATTTATGATTTACCGCATGGAAACCCGTGCGGTAAGGTACCACTTACTCCGCACGTGTGCTGAAATAGTATATTACGATACAAGGGTATCGTACAAGGCCGATTGCCCACGATGGCTATAAACGAACTCGCTTCGCTCGTGCGTCAACACCGCCATCGTGGGCAATCGGCTACTTACCGCCCGAGTTACGTATGCTATTTTTCAGCACGAGTGCGGGGTAAGCAGTAGGTACGTTACCGCACATGTTTCCATTCGGTGACTCATAAATTAACCACGGTGCGCTAAGGAGCCGATTGCCCACGATGGCGGTGTTAGACGCACGAGCGAAGCGAGTTCGTTTATAGCCATCGTGGGCAATCGGCTCCTTAGCGCACCGTGGTTAATTGATGATTTACCGCATGGAAACCCGTGCGGTAAGGTACCACTTACCCCGCACGTGTGCTGAAAAAAGATTAAAAAGTGTATTATTCGGGCACAGGCGAGATTATTGTTGGAATCGCTTTGTTTTAGGGTGTAGTTCAACCCCCTAAGTTTGCTTACAAATTGTTGGTGTGCTTGATTTTATAATTAACTATTAGTGACGAAAATAGTGTTTTTTTTGCTCTATTTCCTTTAATATCTCCGTTCCTATTGACTGTTAGTATAGCATATGCATTGAGAAAGTTGTTCCTTATGAAATTTCCTAAAATATGAGCCCTGACAGAGGTCGCTAAGTGCAACTGTTAACTTGCAAATAGCCCCGAAAGTTAAAAAAACACGTTTTTTTCACTATTTTTTTATTAAAAAATGACCGCACACAGATGGCTGAAAATTCTCAAAAATGATATGTATGTGGACCCAAACATCCATGACTAATTTTAGCGTCATCGATCAATTACTTCTCGAGTAATCGGTTAGAATTAATTTTTCCCAAAAATTCCAACGGGATACTAAAGTTGAATGGATTTGTGATGTTTCTGGCTTGGTCCGACCAGCGAAACCCGTTTGTGAAAAAAATGGTGCAAGTTGCAATTAAGGAAAAAAAAAAAAGTGATCGTTAATTACTCGAGAAGTAATTGACCGATGACGCTAAAATTATTCATGGATGTTTGGGTCCACATACACATAATTTTTGAGAATTTTCAGCCATCTGTGTGCGGTCATTTTTTAGTAAAAAAATAGTGAAAAAAACGTGTTTTTGTAACTTTCTGGGCTATTTGCAAGTTAACAGTTGCACTTAGCGACCTCTGTCAGGGCTCATATTTTAGGAAATTTCATAAGGAACAACTTTCTCAATGCATATGCTATACTAACAGTCAATAGGAACGGAGATATTAAAGGAAATAGAGAAAAAAACACTATTTTCGTCACTAATAGTTAATTATAAAATCAAGCACACCAACAATTTGTAAGCAAACTTAGGGGGTTGAACTACACCCTAAAACGAAGCGATTCCAACAATAATCTCGCCTGTGCCCGAAAAATACACCCAAAATTCCTCGCCGTCTAGCCTATTTAGTGTTTCCCTTTGTTGCCTTTTTTGCCAAAATTTTCATATTATATATGCAGATGCAGGGTGCGCTCTCCCCTATTATATGTTGTATCTTTAAAACGACGTTGTGTATCGGTCTAAAATTTTTACAGTATATTCTCAAGTTATTTAACTTTGAGAAGATGCAAAAAAAAAAAAGATTTTTTGAAGATCGAACATGAGACCCTTAAAGAAATTCCTAATTACTGTTTCAGATCTCCCAATCTCCTTTCCAATTTGCCGATTAGAAAATTGCGATTGTATTAATTTCAACTTCACTTAGAGATTTTTTCTTTCCCATTGCTATAAAAATTATTAATTCTTAATTAATTAATTAATTATTATTTCAAATACCACTATAAATAAATTACAGACTTACTGTTACTTCAAAAATAGCTCCCTATTAAAACAAATCAAGAATTCCAACTTTATTTTAATTTTGAACACGGTGCGCCTAAACGAATATTTCACTTGGGACTGAAGGAGAAACGTAAAAAATTTAATAGCTAGAATATACTTCTGAAGAATTAACTTTAGTTCCGAAAGTATTAATCTAAACGAATATATTTATACGCTACATATTGGTATTGCCAGCCTGAATGAAATAGAGGATCTCTCTTTCGCAAAATTTTGAGGTGCGTTTAAACGAATATTTACCACTGTATAATAATAAACAACGCTAAAATTTAGGGGGTACGATTGCAACCGTGCCAATTTTGCCAGATGTCGATTTTCTTATTTTAATAGTATTGAATCAAATTATGTGTAAATTGAGCCTTGTACAGTGCCGTGCCGACCTATTTTGGCGCTCTGTGCAGCCGTTTCAAATGCCGCCCCCCAAGTGTAAAATTTTTGGCGAGTAAAAAGAAGACCCATTGTATTCACCCATACAATAAAATAACATCTCATAAATAACATACTAATGAAAACAATATTAAAAAAAAAAAAACTGACGACCTTTTCTTGGAAGCTGTGGCGTCCCTGGCCGCTGGCGTCCTGTGCATTACGCAAAGATGCTCATATGGGTAGCACGGTACTGGCAATAGTTATTTGGCAATATCCAGCATCGTTTTCGCTGCAGGAGCTAAGTTAGTAGTACGACCCATTGAAATTTGTTCAGGGTGCGACATCTTTATAATTATAAAACTCTTTTATACAATGTTCCAAAACACAACTAGTGCTAATTCCATAATTTTTCATTTTTGTTAATCGGTGGGACAAAGCAGGAGAAGATCAATGATACAAATTTCCAATTTTATTACACATGTTTTCAATTATTTCATAATATTTCCAATTTTCTAAAAATATTTAAGGATACAGTCGTTGAACTTGACTTGAAATCATTTTCACTTTTGTTGAATTTATATTTAAAATAATATTTGCATAAATATTCATATGTCAGGCCGAAGTCGAATTGTTTTCTAAAAGTACATAAAAAAATATTAAATAAATTATAACGGATGTGAAAAATAAGTAAAAATGCGAATTACATAAACAAATTAATTTTCGAAAATTGTGATTAGATCTATTTAGCTCCTGTCAGAATGCAAGTCTTCGTTTTCATCCTCAATTTGGTATGACAGTTTATGACGTCACAGCGAGTTGAGCTCTGTTCGAATTCATGGCGAGTCAAGGTTTGGGTTGACTTCGTAAGGTAATTTTGTGTGACGCTGACAAAGTACTTAAATTAATTTAGTTACTTGAAAGAGTTCATAAGCGACCTTTTAAAGAAAACACTTTTCCCATCCAAGTTGCCCGGCATGGCAATAAGGCTCATTTAAAAATTCATTTATTTTCAAAATTCGATTCAAATTAGAAGCTAGGCAAATGAATTGGAATAGGTTTTTTTCTTTACTTTATTTGTTATAATAACTCAGCTTGTTTGCTGACGACTTTATCTGTCATAACGAGACAAAGACGAATACAAAGACTTGGATTCGGACAGGCCCTTAACACGTATTAGATTACCTGCTGACCAAACTCGTGGTCTTTTAATATTTTGAGACGTATTGTATCCACCGCAATGGGAGCATTTTAGGCCAATAAAATGATATTTTACTTTAGAGGTCTAAAATTATAAGAGTATAAAATTAATAATTTTTCGAATAATACAACAAATACATACTTTATGACAGTCATTGCAAAATATGTTGACTACTTGGTTTTCAAAAGTTTTAGGAACTGGAGTAATATGCGCTTGCATGTCTAGATATTCCCACATTTTTGTCATATCAATTATAGACGTTTGGCATGTGGGACATACATAATGGCCAGATGCTAGCTTTTAATTTAATAATAAAGAAAAGTGAAGTAGCTTTTACAATATGTAATGAAGTAAATAAGTATAAAGAAAAGAAAAACTTACTAGTTGATCGAAGCACATTTGATGCAATAAATGACCACAGTCTGGAATATGGCATGGTATCCTTGATGTGTGGATGTCTCCTAAACATACCGGACAATTTCCTCTAGAAATATTTTCAACGCACTTGCGAATAAAGTATAAGAGAAAAATTTATTAATAGCGGACAATTAGATATATTTAATACTTACTCGGTGCCCATCAATTTTAAGCTGAATTGGAAGACACATATTGCATACTGCGCAGTGGAAAAAATTGTCTCTACCTCCTATGCGACAAATACCGCACCCATTGCAATGATATTGGTTTTTTTCCTCGTCATCAAATAAGTTGCATATAAGGCAAGTATACTGTAAGATGTAAATCAAAACTTGATTATAATTGAAGAATGTTTCTTATGAAATATGATTTTTTTTAATTTGAAGTTTTAACCAACATAGGAAAGTCAAGCTATGATAACCGTCACACAGCAGGAATCCATCTTTTTATGAACAACTCGTAAGTATTAACGTGATTTTTTCCAACAAGATTTCAGGATTGGTGTAGCTGTGTTCGACTTGCCACTGCCTCAGTGAGCCGGCTCACTTTGAAATCGGGTGTCAAATTGACTTGCTCAGTTTCGCCACAGTGAGCGAGACTATGCAAGAATAACGTTTAGAAGACGAGTTTTTCGTTCACTTTAAATGTGCTTCATTTTCGTAGCAGGTTAATTTATGCTAGCACATTTAAATTTTTCCACTTTAATAAACGAAATTTACATAAATATTAGATAAACGTTCAAGTTCTGGTGGTTTCACTTCATTTTTCCACCTATTTGATGAGCTCAAAAAACCTTCTTCGTAAAATTTTGTTTTCATACCCAATCGATTCACTTTGTCTGGCAAAAATGTAAGTATGGACATTAGCGAACGGTATATTGAAATATGGGATTTTGCTCTTCCATTAAATTGCATGCCCTAAAAACATAAGGAAGTGTCTATTCACACGGCCAGAGTGGACGAGAGTGCGTGATAGAGTGTACCGCCACCGCTATCAATGTATTAAGTTTACCTACTACTATTATACAATTACATTTCTTACTGATATTTACCTTTTAGAAAATACCTGCTGGCAGAAAATTTACCTTTTACAAAATATTTATGCAGACTGTAATTTGACCCACTCTCATGGACTCTGGTCCACTCTCATCCACTCTCATCCACTCTATCGTGCACTCTCGTCTACTCTGTTCCACTCGCCGTGTGAATAGACTCTTCCAAAACAAAATGTGTCCGATTATCCTGTTCATATTATTTTGTCTATAAAAACACCATTTGTTATATCAACTGCCCAGTCAAATACAAAATAATACTACTAGGGTTCCAAGAAGAAAGTGCTTCCTTTTTTATGGTCCTGCTGTGCTATCATTTCATAAATTTTAGGGGTGTGTTGTATTTGTAAACATCCCGTACTTTTTATATTCCGAATTTCCAATCGTGTATAATGTATAGAATACTTAATTAAATTCAAATCGAAGCAATAATAATACATCACAAAAATGTCACTAATGAAACCGTAATAACATAGAATACAAAAACCCCACGTCCAAACACAAGTCTACCTGTTTACATATTATGTAGTTGACGCCTACTTAACAAATCTCTAATTCAAACGATTGCTATGAAAGCGGGTCCTTTTATATTTTCGGAGAAGCTGATCTCGAATGCACTATCGAAACCGAACGGACGAGGACGCCCAACAACAATTTTCAAGTTTAAGGGATTGCTATAAAAACGGGCACTTTTATGTTTTCGGAATCGATGATCTCGAATCTTCTTTCGAACTTGCCGTGCAAATAATTATACATATGTATGTGTAGGAGTTTTTATAAAGTAGGTAGGTACTTACATTTACTTCTCTCATTTATAATTGTTAAGTTATAAGTGCACTGTCTTGTCTTACTAGCCAGAGGTCAGCGCGCAGCGCTCTGGAGGGTTGTTTAAACATCTTAGTCGTGTGTCCAGCCCTCACAAAAATTTTTTATATTGGGTATGTTCCTTTATTCGTTCCACGGAAAGAATAGAACGAAGGGAAAATTTTCAGAAGATTCAGGACAGAATGAATAAGAAACGACTCGGACAGAATACAATTTTGACCTTTATCAAGGCGCCCGGTCGGGCGCCGTGTTGATAGAAAAAAAAAAAAAAAAAAAAAAAAAATTTTTTTTCGTGCGCCCGAACAAAGACTTATTACGCGAATGTGAGAGAAAATGTCGTTATTTTCGGTGTTTTAGTTCTCATTGATGATATCCAAGACATTTTGGAAAATGTCGATAACGTATTCGACAGAAATCCAAAAGTTATCTTAGCAAAAAAAATTTCAATCAATTACGTCGCGGGGTTCAGAAGTTATTCGTGTTTTAAAGAAACTTTAAATAATTATTCAGTGTGCGACGATTCTTCAGACATCCGCTACTTCCGGTTGCGATGTATTGCGATGTCTGCACGAATTTACTCTATCGAATTCAGTGTGCGATATATTTTTCAGCCATCCGCTGCTTCCAGTTGCGATGCTGCACGCCTTTAGTCTATCGCATATAATAGGCGAAGTCATCACACCGAACTTTTGAATATTCATCATAAACAACCGTTAAAAACAAAAATGCTAATATCTCGGAAACCGTTGCTCGTAGACGATTTTTAATGAAAATTGTATCCCCCACCGGCACCATCACCTTAACCGGAGGAAGCATATAGAACCCATTGGCATTTCAAAAAATGTAATATTACTAACTTTAATTATTCAGGAACCGTTAAAAACAAAAATGCTAATATCTCGGAAACCGTTGCACGTAGACGATTTTTAATGAAAATTTTATCCCCCTTTCGTACACCCCCTATCCGGAGAGAGCATATAGAATCCATTGGCATTTCAAAAAATGTAATATTACTAACTTTAATTATTCAGGAGCCGTTAAAAAACCAAAATGCTAATATCTCGGAAACCGTTGCTCGTAGACGATTTTTAATACGCTTTTATTAGCTTCACTTGACCCACTTCCCGGTCTTCGATTAGGATGAAATTTTGCACACGCTCTGAGTTCTGATGACAATACATGACTAGATAAGAAACGTCATTACAAATCCAATATGGCGGCCACCCCAAGATAGCGGACTGGCTGTTTGAAATCCACCCCCATGATATGGATATCAAATGAAAGGGTTTGCTGTCAGGAATACGAAAAAAATAGTCACGTGACTTAAATCCAACATGGCGGACATCCAAGATGGCGGACAGGCTATTTGAAATGCACCCCCATGATATGGGTATCAAATGAAAGGGTTTGCTGTCAGGAATACGAAAAAAATAGTCACGTGACTTAAATCCAACATGGCGGACATCCAAGATGGCGGACAGGCTATTTGAAATGCACCCCCATGATATGGGTATCAAATGAAAGGGCTTGCTGTCAGGAATACGAAAAAAATAGTCACGTGACTTAAATCCAACATGGCGGACATCCAAGATGGCGGACAGGCTATTTGAAATGCACCCCCATGATATGGGTATCAAATGAAAGGGCTTGCTGTCAGGAATATGAAAAAAATAGTCACGTGGCTTAAATCCAACATGGCGGACATCCAAGATGGCGGACAGGCTATTTGAAATGCACCCCCATGATATGGGTATCAAATGAAAGGGTTTGCTGTCAGGAATACGAAAAAAATAGTCACGTGACTTAAATCCAATATGGCGGACAGGCTATTTAAAATGAACCCCCATGATATGGGTATCAAATGAAAGGGTTTGCTGTCAGGAATACGAAAAAAATAGTCACGTGACTTAAATCCAATATGGCGGACATCCAAGATGGCGGACAGGCTATTTAAAATGCACCCCCATGATATGGGTACCACATGAAAGGGTTTGCTGTCAGGAATGCGAAAAAAATAGTCACGTGACTTAAATCCAATATGGCGGACGTCCAAGATGGCGGACAGGCTATTTGAAATGCATCCCCATGATATGGGTATCAAATGAAAGGGCTTGCTGTCAGGAATACGAAAAAAATAGTCACGTGACATAAATCCAACATGGCGGACATCCAAGATGGCGGACAGGCTATTTGAAATGCACCCTTATGATATGGGTATCAAATGAAAGGGTTTGCTGTCAGGAATACGAAAAAATAGTCACGTGACTCAAATCCAATATGGCGGACGTCCAAGATGGCGGACAGGCTATTTGAAATGCACCCCCATGATATGGGTATCAAATGAAAGGGTTTGCTGTCAGGAATACGAAAAAAATAGTCACGTGACTTAAATCCAACATGGCGGACATCCAAGATGGCGGACAGGCTATTTGAAATGCACCCCCATGATATGGGTATCAAATGACTTCTTGAGAGTGGGCACTATACAAGTATGCTGCGAGATAAAAATAACTGGGTCGAAATTGACGACTTACACGTTACGAGAAAATTCTGGCCTTACAAAGCTAAAGGGGTTTATATTCTGCTTCTTCAGCAACAGTGAGTCACTCAATAAAAAGATTAGTGGAAAAAAATGTTCGGGGGCGATTTACATAACAACAGACGAATATTCATATCCTTAAGCTGACCTTATAAGAGCCGGCTTGATTATAGACATTGCAGTATTATATGATGCAAAGGCGAGCGTAGCGAGCGCGATTTTTTTGGGTTTTTTCAAAAGACATGACCTTAATTAAAGGCAATTTTAAGACAATTTTAAGTTTTGTTTCTTTATATGTTATAGTCGCCATTTAAATCGCCGCAAATTGGCGCACAACAACTTTGCTGACATTTGGGAAGGAAGGGGGTAGGTGGAAGTTCAAACCTCAAAACCGCTCCTGTGTACGCGCCCGCCATATACGTTAATAAGAAAAAAGTGACTCCTGCTAAAAACGTCACTAATTAATTATTAATTAATTAATATACTCTATAAATCGACAAAAAAAAAACTGATATCCCACAAAAAAAAAATTGAAATTTTTCTAAGAAGAAGTGTTGATAGGAAAAAACGGTTCTGGCAAACATTTCTTGTACGAAAGACCTTAAATATAATATGAAGACCTTATAAATAATAAAAATCCAGCAACAAAAAGAACTGATATGTGCGAATATTACAAGAATATAAGATTTTCGCTGATAAGTGGGTTGGAGGAGGAGGATGCATTACACGTCAACACGAGAGAGACAGCAAAAGAAACCAACGATTCTCTTCAAGACTATCAACAGCCCGCTTTTAGCGAAACCTAAAAATTTAGATCGTACGTAGAATAAGTACGCTCAGGAAGGAGCCCACAAAGGTATAAAATGATACCGAGAGAGGCAAGCATATATTTTAAAGTATTTCAAGCGTGACCAGTTCACAGATAAAGTGCAACAGCACTGACAGTACTTCCAAAAAACTTTTAATTGACACAATAAAATAAAGAATTTTATTAAATTAATTGATTAAATAACAATAAAAGTTGAAAATAAGAGAACAACATTTTATTTGTCGTAGACTTTATATTTTGACGCGATAAAATGAAAGAAAGAATAATTGATAAAATAATAGCAATGAAAAAGGAAAATTAGATAAAAAAACATATAACTCCGTAGGTCTGCCAGTATCTACCGCCCGCCAGTAGGTAAGTAGGCAGGGCTTATATGATGTCAGAGTTCAAAGTGTTAGTTTTAAGGGATGTGACAAAAGTAATCAAATTTAACACTTTTAATTTCAGAATTTATTTTGTAACAAGTATGTATCTGTACGCAAAAGCGGGCTGTTGATAGTCTTGAAGAGAATCGTTGGTTTCTTTTGCTGTCTCTCTCGTGTTGACGTGTAATGCATCCTCCTCCTCCAACCCACTTATCAGCGAAAATCTTATATTCTTGTAATATTCGCACATATCAGTTCTTTTTGTTGCTGGATTTTTATTATTTATAAGGTCTTCATATTATATTTAAGGTCTTTCGTACAAGAAATGTTTGCCAGAACCGTTTTTTCCTATCAACACTTCTTCTTAGAAAAATTTCAATTTTTTTTTTGTGGGATTACTAATTACAGTATATGTGCATGATGACAAAGCTCTACACGCAGGCGAGCAGCCCGACACAATCTTTCTAAGAAATCGTCCGCTCCTATCGTGACTCGTGAGCAACTCCCCACAACTGGTGTCACCTGAAAAGCTTACGGTGTCGGGTCCCCTCAACAGGTGAGCCCGCGGGATACGATGGTGGCAACGGTGGCGGTGCGCTGCCCTCACAAGCAGAGACTTCCTCTGTGCCTGAAGTTTTACGAATCTCCTTGCGGCCACCGCCATTTTGGCCCCTGATATGTCGTTCGCACAAATTGAGGCACAATTTGCACCTTGTTGTATCACGACGGACGTCGACCATATGGCTCCCAATTTCGCGTGCCTTTTCTAGGCTACAAGAGCCTTCATTTCCTGTGGTAAGAAGTAAATATATGAAACATGTTTTTGCATTGTTTATTGACAATTGCAAAAACAGCCATTTTAAAATGTTTTTTTTTTGCAATATCTCATAATCATACTAGCCAATTTTGGTGAAACAGGTCCCATTTTGTAGGTTTTTTAAGGCGAACGACTTATAGGAAATACTTTTTCTAAACTCAATAGATTTTTCTAAAACCCTAAAAAAAACCACTTTCATCACACGTGTGGGGAAACCACTACTATACCGCACGGGTTTACGAGTGGAAACTCGCCGATTGGCCACTGTAAAGCCTGTTGGGAATAACCCACTGGTAATTTTAAAGAACGCACGCGAGACTTAGAATAACGCACGGGTACCTGAAATGGAAATGCACTCAGAATATTTCTTCAAGAAATCCCATTTGTTTTTATATTCTCGGACGTGTTAAACATCCTTGTAATGCTTTTCAGGTACCTAAATAAATTATTTAAGCCGGCCATGAGTAAATATCACATGGTCACCAGAGTAGTTAAGACTATGTAATGTAATAGTATATTGCTTTGACCATCTGTACCTTAGATATCATAAAAACCTTTCCTTACTACTTTTCTCTAAGATACGTATATCTTTTTGAGAAATAATTACAGCACAAATTGTTTGGGGCAGAGCCCCCCCCCCACGAACTCCTTCTTCCCCCACCTTATCGAACCCACCGGCACAGTGGGGCAGAATCCCGATTTCGTGGCCAAAAATCCCAAATTACCTATATGGGGGTTTTCGAGGTCGCTGATTACGAATCTGAAGTGAAGAAGAAGCGGCGCACTTGTGATGAAAAATAGAGTGTGCAACTCGGTTGAAAACTAGCCGATTGCCCTTGATGGCAGTTAACGCTGTGATGGCTAGTTTCCACCCTAGTTGCACAAAATACTATTTTCACACCTTAATTATTTAATAAAAAATGTTCCCACGCAAAAGAATTGAAACCTAAGAAACCCTACATTCCTGCCACCAAGCCATAATTCTGAACAATCTGGATTCAGCCATTTGGCTGGACCATATACCATGCTTAGCTTGTCTATACCTACCTGTTAGGTGCGGAGTAAGAAGTAAGAAGCGTTTAATATCTTAAATTTACATGTTTTCGTTACGGTCGACCCTTTGAGTATACCGCCCGGTCAGGTACGGAACTTAAAGACGTTATTTTAATTGAAATAGCGCAAGCAAAAGTAGCTTAAGAATAATTGTGTAAAATTCGAATATAATTTTGTTCAATTTTTCTCACCTTCCCAAAACGCACACTGCAATTTTCACATTCCGCTTGAACTTTCTGGCGAGTATCACATTCGGTGCAAATTAATTCTGTTAGAGTTTTTCTGTCAAAGTGATGCGCCTCATTTTCATCGTGACAATATCGGCATTTATAAAATTTACCACAGCAAGGAGTCTGAAATTAATAATTTTGTTTTATTTTTGTTCTCCTTATATCACTATACAGAATGTTTTTTATAACGCATGCAGAAATGAATGGGATGATAGGTATCACCTAGGCAAAGCAAAACCGTTTCGAGTTACAGAGTGAAATTTTTCATTTACTATTGCACAATGTTGGTAGGATGCTCTGTAGTCCAAGAAAGATAGCAAAAATATTTCCTAAACCTAAGAATAATTAATTAATTAAATCTGAACGTTGGAATCGACGCAGAATGGCACCCTTTAAGTCATATACAAAGTCCCCCGGAGTCCCCGCATTGGCCTTTTGTACAGTGGCTTTCAAAGTATAGTGAAATCACAGTTACAATGGGTAATTGTTAAAATTAACTGCGTTACTTCCGATTTGGATAAATTTAAAATATGTCATAAAGGAGATCATTCTGAGAAACTTTGCCTTTGTACATATGCCACGGAAACCTATAGGAAAAAAAATACACGCATACAGGTAAATTAGTAGTAGTAGATACTGATCAGAGATTTTTGCATTCAAAAACTTCGGTTTCCTGTTTTCTTCTTTTCAAGTTTAGTGAAATTTTCCAAAATAATTTTTTTTAAATTTTGTCGCTATTTTGGAGTATCCAAACGAGTAAAATACCATAAGCTATGTTACGACATTATAAACCCAAGATGGCGGATTACATTTTTCTTCGTGATCCCCTTGACATGGGTGTCAAATTAAATGATTCGATAAGCAGAATGCGCTAAGCTACAGTCGCGAACAAAACATTTGCAACTGCTCGATAATGTCGATATATGTAACTGTTAGTTTCTGGGAATTGTTTTAGAACGATCGAATCAGCACTGCACTGATTTGTGTTTATTGGCTTACTGATTTAGTTCTGCAGCAATAATCGTAGAATTTGAACGTTCCTGTTATACGGATATTTCGGTAAATTAAATAGAGTTTGAAAACTGAAGTGACTTTTTAAAACATGGCTAGCAATAAATACAATGAAGAGTTTAGATTAAGAATTGTGAACGATTTCAATAATGGACTATCTCAGAAGGAACTCAGCGAGGAATATTTAGTACACAAATCGACTGTATCTAGAATAATAAGAAAACACCTTTCAAATAAAACACTTCAAACTTTACATAAAGGAAGAAGAAGAAGAAAAACGACAGAAAGAGAAGATTATTTGATTGCTCGTGAGATTAAAAAAACTCCAGATGTAACAGCCATAGAAATAAAGGAGGGACTGGGCCTAAATGTTAGTGTAATGACGATTAAAAAATAGCTATAAATAGTAATTTAAAAAGTTACAAACCAGCAAATAAACCTCTTCTTTCAAAGCGCTATATTAAAGCCAGGCTGGAATTTGCTAAAAATCACTCCTCTTAGTCTTCCCAAAACTGGAAGACTGTCCTATTTTCAGATGAGTCGAAATTTAATTTACGAGGATCGGACGGAGCAAATACTATCAGAAGTCCACCTGGGCAACGCTATAATCCCAAGTACACAAGAATACGGGAAAATTCGGCGGAGGTAATGTGATGGTGTGGGGATGCTCTTTTGCAGCAGGAGTTGGTCCTATCAAGAGGATGGAAGAAAATATGGATGCCCAAATGTATAAAGAAATCCTCGAAAACACTATGCTACCTTATGCTGAAGAATAAATGCCCCTGTTATGGATGTTCCAGCATGACAACGATCCTAAGCACACTTCATGCTTAGTGAAGAGCTGGCTAAAGGATCAAAAGATCAATGTTATGAAATGGTCGGCACAATCTCCTGATCTCAATCCTATTGAAAATCTTTGACAGATTGTTAAGCAACAGCTTCGACCAAACATTTATCGCCAAAAATAGGAACTCTACCGAGCCATTGAAAGCGAATGGAAAAGGATACCAGCAAAGACAATACAAATCTAATTGATTCCATGCCGAAAAGATGCGCGGAAGTGTTTAAAAATAAGGGTTAGGTATAGTACCAAATACTAACCAAAATTAAATAATACAACCATAAATTCCAAAAGTGTACCAGTTGCAAATGTTTTGTTATTAGAGAATCATAGGTTTAAAAGGAATATGGCACATTTCTTTTTATATTTGAGAAACACAATTTTGTTTTACTTTTATTCTTAAAACACCTTAGGTAATAAAGTGAATGAAAATCAAGATGTTTGTTTTATTATTTTTAAAGATAGTAATGCATTAAAGAGTTGCAAATGTTCTGTTCGCAACTGTATGTGACGGCATTGCTATAGGATAACCGAGACAATTTCTGAGGGGTATATAATATACATAATACTATCATCGTGGTATAATGCAAAATTATTAGCTAGGAGTACGAGCTGCATGTTTGAATCATGTCATTGCATTACTTACCTACTACTACTACATGTTATCTGAAACAAAAAGTTTTAAATAAAAAAAATATGTTTCAAAACGAAAAATCCCACTGCAAAATACAAGGGCATTTTAATATTTTTCATCACACGTGCGTGGTAACTACTAGGTTACCGCAAGGATTTCCATGCGGTAACGCCCCGATTGCCTATGGTCGGCCTGTGAGCCATAAAACCCCGGATTTTAAAAATAAACCACGGGTACCCAAAGATTACTCACGAAGGCAAAATCCCATCCCTTTGCTCATTTATTTTATTACAACTTAGAAATTTTTGTTAGCTACCACGCACGTGTGATGAAATAGTATATATTGTAACAATGTTTGTTTCAACGGATTATAAAAATTTCCCCTTTCTACTTTTTAAGAAAATGTTTTTGTCGTTTGGAATACAATTCTTGTTTAAAACACATTCTTTCCAAGAACTCCGACAAGTGAAGTTGAACGAAATCTCGCGTTGTCCAAGAGTGATAAAAACGATTCTAATTGAAATATAAAAGAAAATGGGTGATAACACTATCATTCCTGATAGTGGAAGTGACTTAGAAAGTGACGGTGTGCCAAGTGACATATTATTAGAAGCAGAACATGTGAAAAGCAGTTTGTTGCCGGACAAATCTCGCGACAAATATGAGAAAGCATACAATAATTTTATGAAAAGGCGAGCCGAAAGAAAAGTCAATTCATTTGCCGAAGCAGTAATGTTATCGTAGTTTAATGAATTATCGAAAAATCAAAAGCCTACAAGTTTGTGGGCAATTTTCTCGATGATTAAAAGTGTTATTAACCAAAAACACCAAATCAACATATATCAATGCTCAAATTTGATCGCATTTTTCAAAAAACAAAAAAAAAGGATATCAAGCAAAGTAGGCAAAAGTTTTGAGCGGTGAAGAAATATCCAAATTTTTAAAAAAAGCTCCTGAGCATAAATATCTCGGGATTAAGGTAAGTGAAATTGAATTAATGAAAATTAATCTGATAAGTACTGATGACTGAAGATTCAATTTTCATTAATAATTGTAATTATTCACAGGTGGCATTAATTTTCGGAATCCAGGGAGCATGCCGAAGGCAAGAATTATGCAACATGTGCATAAAAAATATAACAGATAAAGGGAATATGGTCGTGTTAAATATCCCTTACACAAAAAATGAAAAGCCGCGGACCTTCGTCATGACCGATGACTACTATCATATTTATAAAAAGTATGCGGAACTCCGGCCAAAAGACGTGACGACAGAACATTTTTTTCTCCAATATAGATACGGAAGATGTACAAACCAAGTGATTGGGATCAATTCTTTTGGGAATATCCCGAAAATAGTAGCAACATACCTCAAATTGCCAGAAGCAAATTTATATACCGGCCATACCTTCCGAAGGTCGAAAACTCATTAAAAAATAAAGAAAAAATTGCGAAAAAAATAATGAAAGAAATTGAAGACGGCAACCAACCAGGCACATCGACACCATCGATTTCTATAGATGCGGAAGAGATTATTGAAGAGGATAGCATCGGATTCGAAGATTTAGAAGAAGATGTGAGAATAAATACGAAACGCCCGGCTGAAGAAGAGAAACAAGATAAAACGGAACATCTCAAGAAAATAAAGTTGGATAATGGGAAGGAAATTCATTTGCATTTCACGCATTGCCCTAATATAAATATTTATATTAACAGTAGAGGAAATAAATAATTATAGTTATAATTTAAAAAAAAATTTATTTTTCTTTTGCGGAGGACTGCCCGTGGTGGCAGTAATCGCACTTGCTTCGCTCGTGCCCTGCCACCGTGGGAAATCGGCTAGTTACCGCCCTTGTTGCTTAATATACTATTAAGTAGGTGATATTAAGGTTTTTTGCAGTCGGGTGTTTTTTTTTTAATGATTTCGTTTTATTTTGAATTCTATGAATCAAAACATTCGTTTCATCACTACAAATATCCCATTAATTCGTGTGGCAATGTGCACACTTTAAAAATCTGCAAAATATGAGGACAAATTTGTGTCACCGCAAAAAAATATATCCCTACAAATGCACGAAATTAACATACATAGCTCTTAACTCAATCACTCGTCCAATAATTATACGTTTATTTCATTTGGTTATGTTTATTATCAATGCCAATAGAATATATTGCACAAATATAGTAAACTTGAGCATGGGAAATGATAGTAGAATAAGACATATACAGTTCATTTCAGAGCATCAACAGAATTATGAATAATTTCAATAAAATGTTGTTTGAATATATAACATGATGTGCGAAATATATAATGAGCAAACATAAAGAATAGTGATCAATAATTCTCTCTACATATAATAAAAAAAATAGATACGTACAACAAACATCGCTCGCCTCTTATAGTGAACACATCCCATGCCGTGTTGTTCTTTCATGGTATCATTTTTCATACCGATGTTAATCCGCGTTTCCATGCTGGAAGGTTGTATTCGCATGTGCTATAGCTTTGCTGAGTTGAACGTAGTAGTGAATAAATAACGTAGGCACATGTCACTTTCGATTTCACTTGCGCTGTTTCTTACACTATCCCGGCCTTTTCACTACATTATTGCATTGATGCACATGACAAAGTGGTTGATTATTAACTGAACTGCTTAGTCAAGGAGAACAATCATTTCACCTCTAATTTTATGCTTTAATAAAAATACGCATCTGTTTTACAACAATCGCAAGCTTTTCTTGTCTTCTTGATATTGCGAAACGAAATCATGATCCAGCTGGAGAGCAGACCGAACGACAAACGCAAGCGAACGATCTACTTCGGTTATGCTACGAAGAATTGAGTTCTCTTGAAAAGAAGCTGCTTCAAGAGCAACTCCAATCAAGATCTATTTGATTCACGTGTTTACTCAAGTTATTGGGGAAAGCACGAACATTAACACCAAAATTTCTAACATTCGAACGAAGTTAAATTGCGAATGATTCTAATCAAACAAATTAAAGTTCTCTTTGGAAATGTTTGCCGACGCATATGTGTTTGAATGCATATATGGCGCACAAAAAAATGTTTACTTTTGCAGAACAGATTATATGGGTCAACGCCTTCGAAAGCCGATATTCAACAGGTTTGCTGGCGTTTGAAACGTTTTTAATTTAAATATGTAAGGAGAAATATAAAAAATTACTAATTGTAATTCTGTTCGTACTGAATGACTATTATCTGCTTAGAACATTATTAGGTGATATTCGATATTCCCACAAAACGTTTGATTTTAAAAAATTGCTCCATTGTTTATATACAATTACTAAAGATGCTATGGTCAGCATAAGCAGCCCACGCTGCTGGTATCAATTGCTTCGGTAATACAACCGAAGTAATTGATGCCACCAACATGGAGCTTGCCAATAATCAATTTTTCTTATTACCTGCCGTTGTCCCTTTTCCTTTTTTTTACCTGTTTCCTGTCCAGCGCGAGAATTCGTTGCGGGCAGCTCGCCTCCGTGGCAAAGTGCGGCTTTTGAAGCAACCCCCCCACACTACCGCGAAGCTAGCCTTCAAGCTCGCGCGGCCGCAAACCACGGAGGGTACAGTTTAGCCGGGCTGTACCAGAGCTCGCACCCACAACAAAGACTGGCCAAATACGAATATTATCCTTTCCGCTTTCTCAAAGCACACGATTTCACTTACCTTAATTACGAATTTGCTACATCCAGAAGTGGAAGTGGTTTTTTATTGTGATTTCAAATCCATAAATCTTGATGATCTGCTCTTTGAAGCTTCTCAGCCTGGAATAGCATTTTTAACTTAATATCAGTGGATGAACAATCGATCGGCTTTGTGAACTTATCAAATATCTGCTTAAACACGTTTGAGATCCCAGCAGCCACTGTCTTACTTCAGGTGTCCGGAAATTAATTTCAAAGCGGGAAGTGGCGTACTCAAGGTGGAAACGATATCGTATAGGTACCTGTGCTCCACAATGAATTTAGTGAAGCGTTACGTAACATAACAGGGTTAATTAAGTGGTCCGGAAAGCCACAGAATTTGATTTCAATTGCGATTTCCTTCAACTTTTGTGCCAAGAATACTTGATTTTATGTTTTTAGTTGAGTTAGGTTCTAGGGACGGAATAAAACTTGAAATGCTGAATCCGTCATAGAAAAAATATAGCGTCGCGATCACTGTATCTTGCAGCGCGATATTGCCAAGCTTGGCCCAGCAGTGCGTAAGAAACAACTTTGGCAACAGTTAGATAAACAAAATTACAAATGTGCAGGTCAAATAGACTTTGAGTCATAGGGAGGTCGAAAGTAGCTCCAAATGGTGTAACATAACATAGTCAGTGGGCCGTATTTTTTTCCGAAACATGAAGGTGAGAAGAGAATACGCGGGGAGAACAGCAGCCGGCAGTGCCTGCGCAAATGCAAAGATGAGATTTTGTTTACTCTTCTAGCCTTCGCATATTGCTGTATGGCGCGAAGTGTTTTGTAATTCGTTCTTCTTTTATTACACGATAACGGAAGGGTAATGGGTTTATCAGTCTATGTATGTATGTATGAATGGCCGGATATTAGGGCTTAGAACCCCACCGTATTAACCGATTGGGATAAATAAGTTATCATTACAATCCTTCGGGTGTCATAGGACTATGCTCCCTCAGGTTCAATCAGCTTTTCCTTTCTTGGATTAAGTCCTATCTTGATCAACGCCAGTATAAGGTCCTCTTCTGCTCTGCATCCTCCAACTCTCGTGGCTAATTCGGGTGTCCCTGAGGGTGGCCACTTAGGTCCGTTGCTTTTCATTCTTGCCATTAATGATGTCGATTATATTATTAAACACTCTGACATTTCCATCTACGCTGATGATATGAAAATCTCCAAACTAATTTCCTCCTGCACGGACTCCCGACTGCTTCAAAACGATCTTGCACCGCACCTCTTAACATTAATAATAATAATTTAATAAATATTGCGCCCCTCCTGTTTTCCCTAATTCTTAGGCTTCTTCCCCTTTACTTAGATTGTAGTTTAATTTAAGTTATCTTTTGCATATTCTTTTGTTTGTTTGTAGCTTGTATTAAGCGAATGAATAAATAAATAAATAAATGACTATAAGAATTGGGCCCAGTTATACAAAAAAAAAACGGAGGCTTTGATGACTTGGAGTTATTCGGAAAAGGAGCCTACCCACCTGTTGAATATTATCGGTCGCCGTATTGGATCCGCCATCTTTAATTTTCATTTCGATAGTAATGGTACAGTTTGATCCAGCATCGCTTGTAGATTAACACAAAATTATAAAAAACAAATCGATTTTTTGATCCCCAAGTATCAGGGTTCTTTTGACCCCATTTACACGTACGCGAGACACTCGACAACTAGGATGCGGGAGATGAGAGGGATAGACAGAGCAAAGAAGAATCAAGAAAAATCAATGCGGAATCGAATGCTAAGTCGAACAAGAGTCAGTTCGTGTAAATGGGTTCTTATAAACAATCCAGAATCCGGAGCGATCCGATCGCACTGGATTGGCTTGACGTTTAGATGTGAGCGTGATATCCGGGAGATTATTATTTACAGGACTCGCAATCGTCGCCTAAATGAGAAAAATGGAATTTGCAGTAAGAAGTAACTCAAACAAATTACGACGTACGGTCTTACTCATCAAAATTCTTCCGCTTCTGTGGGCAATATGCTCGCCGATTCTGTGACCCATTTGAATATCAGAATTAACTTGATTTTGTACGAGCCGAGCCTCACGGTATTGCTCGTCTAAATTAGTCGTGTGTCTGTGGAGGGCTTAAGCCACATCCAGACAATTCGGGTAGCAGCTGCCTGACGTTCAGAAAAATTCTTAGTTTTACATCACGCCCTAACTAAGCAATAAAGGAACCGGAGCTTTACTTGTATGACGACTTCTAGCAATCTAAAAAATCTATATATATATATATATTGAATATAGTGACAGGTCGACGACCAATAACACCAAAAATTTACTGTGATAATTTGATTATTGTTACTTATATTTATTATGACCAAGTCTGACAAAACAAAAACCTTTATAAATATCAGGTTGAAAGAGGAGATAATTGTTAGACGATACTGATACTAGTCGACCATAGTAATAAGCATTGTTAGCACATAGAGCTTGAAAATGACCGAAACTGACGGTCGAAACGTCGCTTTGTAAATAAAAACTGTTCTTTAATAGAACTCTCGTTGGTTCTTGGCGATATTAAATTCCCTTTTTGAATTTTGAAATTCACATACCAACGCAATTAGAGTCTTTTTATAAATAAGTTAATGTTTTGATTTGGGTAAATTTAATATAATACATGGTTTTAAAATGTCGGAAAAATATAGAATCAAAAGCTACATTAATTATGTCAATTTCCGATTCTCAAAAAGAATCTAACATTTTCTTGGTGCCTTCACATGTATTTAAAGTCTAGAAACTAGAAAAAAGGAAATGAAATTCGACTTCAACAAATATAACATATTTAAAAAGTTGTTCGTGCATCTATTTTTTTCCGTGCAAACAAATTAATTACTTTTTCATAAAAATTTTGAATTTCTAAATTGGCATACCTACAAATAGATAAAACAAGTTGCTAGTTTAGACGACATTGACCGATTGTAATTAAAAAATAGTTGATAACAGTAAAATGGTTGGAAGCATTTAAGTAAATTAAAACCGATTTTTCAAAGCGATTGAAACAACCTGTTGCTATGTTATTTTATATATAATTGTATTATCGCTCTGGCAGCACTGAGTACATAAAAACACAATTATTGCACGTCGAACATAAAAATATCTTTATATTTCGCATGGCGTAATCCTAAATATCTAAAGCTAACTCTGTATCTGCATTCAAAAGCAAGTAGCACACCTGATACCTGGCATATTCCATCCTATTGCCAGTCCACCACTCCTCTAATAAACAAAAATTAGCCTCTCGTTTGCTACTCTCCAGCAGAAGCCACGCTGCAAAATCCATCATTTCGAGTTTAGGCCTATCTGCAAATAGCCCCAGGATACACCTACACTGCAATCAAATTCTGAATAAGTAAAAAATTTGCATAGGCATTTTCACCGCACAACAATTTAATATTTATCTTTCCGGGACTATTTGAATTACAGACCCTTTTAAGTTTTAACATGGAATCGAACAGGCTCGTAAGAGAACTGCAGTAAAACTTGGAAGAATAGCAAGTAGAAAGAGTTGCATCGCAAGAGTTGAAGGGTGTTTTTTTAAAAAAAATTTTTGATAGGGAAGGAATAAGCGGATCGAGTTAATTTTTTTTTTTGAATTTATCACAACAGTTTGTACATTAGAAAAAATTGTTTTTCGTGTGCCGGCGTTTCAAGATGGCGTGACTCAAAAGCCCCCTCTTATTTCAGTCGCTGCGTTCTCCCGGCGGTAGTGCTGGTCTGAAATGAAGCAGGAAGAAAAAATTGTTGAAAAACAGTTGTGACTTCAATGTAAACCCAACTTTGAGACAAAAACAATTTTTTTCCCCGAATGTGACTTGAATATTTTGCTTGTTTTTTTGGCTGAATTCACAACCTCTACGGTCGGGGTTTCGCGAAATCGACTATAGATGTAGGTTCATCCAGAAGACAAGTGTCTTTTGAAACCACAGTAAAATTTTCAGCGTGATTGAACCTTTTTTAATAAAGTTATCGTGCAGCGAGTAGTCGAAAATGTCGTTTCGAGGAATTTGAACTCAAAGTTTGGGAAAGTGAAAAGATGAGTTCTCTACTTACATATTAGTCGGCTATGCCTGCGCCGCCGTAGAGTTGTCCTTCCTCTTGTTCAAGCAGCTGATTTTGGGCAAAAGTTTTGTTTCCGAGCCGTTCTTGCTTCTTTTGAATCGAGAAATGTGTGCGAAAAGATAAGAGCGGGGCGGTCTGGAGACGGAGCGATGGACAGCTGCTCACCCGCGTCCGACCTGACATCGCCGCTTCTATATGAGATTCCATGAGACCGGATTGAGATATCGAGAAACGCTCTTAGACACGCGTTCTCAACACCTTATAGAATATATTCCCGACGAAAAAAAAATTAAAAAAATTTTTGATTTTACATGTATCGGCCCCCTTAAAAGCAAAGACAGACCCCTATTCTCTTTATTTTACTAGATGCAGAGCAGAGAGAACATAATCGCATTTTGCTAGCAGGCCATGCCACTGGCCTGGCTGGTGGCTAAACACTAACATAAACGAATGGACTGCTCATTACAGTCAAATGCCTATGAAAAAAGGGACCACCTCGTACATCTTTCTCTTTTCAATGTAAGCATAATTTTCCACTGAACCTTACAAATTTCAGTGACGATTATGTAACCGCCAACTTTATAGGTAAGGTTGGTTTAATGGAAATAAGTAAACTAGTAAAACGTAAAATAAAATTATGACTTCAAGTTTAATTTTTAATGTTGGCATCACAATAAGCACAATAAGAAGGCAGAGAAAATTTGACCCACGTGAGATAGCAACATAATCAGTCCAGTAGTTTATGTCAGTGGCGTTAAAAATTAGAGCTGTTGATTTTCGATTTCTTTCGAAATGTTCGAAGCTTCGAACTATTCTAGCTTCAAAAATCTTTGATAGTTCTACGGCGCTAAAATTCATGGAAGTTGTGTTCTTTGTGGTGTGTAGGGTAAATAAATCATAAGTTTGTATATTAGTCAGAGCATGCAGGGATAATACGGGATGTTTTCGCAAGCACTGTTCATTAGGATTAACTCACTACCGTGGGAAGACACCAAACCTTATTCAAATAATATTTCGAGAACAGGACGGGATTTTGCATGATATTGCTCATAATACTAGTTCCGCCACACATATTTTCTGCTCGTGAATAACATACTTCGATTTGTGTTTACGTTTACTCCCTCATCTCACCTTATGTTTATTTATTTATTGTTCGCGGTGCACGAATTCTAAAACACAAGGGTGCGCTTCTTTGTGTATGAGCCGCCGTATGACTGTTAGTACTGTGTATGATACTTCGGCTATACAGAAAAATACAAACATTTGCGGCATTTTAATATTCGCTAATTTTAAGGCTTCATATTACTTGAAGTTTCAAAGTACTAATTATTCGAAGCTTCGAAAAATTCCAATTTCTTGGCTGCTTCGAAGTGTTCGTATTCGAAGCTTCGAATTTTTTCAACAGCCCTATTAAAAATATGTAGACCGTTGCAGGCGCTGCTAAGTATAATTTGACCATTCGCTCTTTTATTTTAGATATTTTCCCTTAAATTTTGTTATATTGGATCTGCACCTCATTAGTTAAGGAGAATTGTGTGCAATTTAATAAAGAGAACATTTTATAAGCAGCCGACACTGTGATTATGAAGTCTGCGAAGAAATTCATATTTTTTGTGGGAAGTAGGAGATAAAATGATTTGATAGTCAAATATTTTAAAAAATATATTTTTAAAGAAAATCTACAAAACTTTGGTGGGGCTCACCCCCACTATACCCTAGCGTAGAGCCGCCACTGATGTTTGCAATAGTAGGGTCGGCCCCGATTTCGACGTAATTTTGCGGGTGCCATCCATTTGCCCTAAAACGGAAGGAAAGCAATTTCTCAACTTTTAATTTTGGCGCCAAAAATTCCTTCCCACCTGCACAATTTCCTCAAAATTGAGACAAAAACCTTTACACTACACTTATTCACTAATAATCCCCTAAACCGATGAAAAAGAGCATTATTAAAAGAAAAACAAGCATTTCTTCTTATTGTCATACTCCACAAATGCGCGCTTATCATTGTCATCGGGGCGACCCCACTATTGTAAACCTGTTCAATATTTTGAAGTACAAACAGAAAAAGTGGATTTAGAAACTTATTTTATATTTCACTGACTTATTGTACATGTCGGATCATTAAGCCAGCATTAACTTCAAAATGTTTTCTAAGCCATTTTATTTATAACAGCTAATTGCAGCGAAAATATTTGATTTGACCACTTGTCCATAGCGTTATAACGAGCAGCACAACGAGTTTCTTTGTCTAATTCCAACACTTGATTTACCTGATCAATTCTTCCTTGAATAGTGCTGCAATAGGTATAATTAGTTTCGTTCAATTTTGGAAATAATAGATGCTTACTTATCAAGAATACAGGAAACTAGAAGGCTTTCCACCTCGGCAGGCTCAATGTTAAGTTCGTTTGAAATGAAAGGAATTGCGATCCTTGTGTACGGTCGTATAAGCTTTATAAGCACCTGAGTTCGTATATTACGCAAGAGATCTACGGAAATAAAAATGAGTAATACAATTACATCAAATATCACTTACTACCTTCAATATGCTCTCTTATAAATGGATCCGCCATTATGTTATCCCTATTGTGTCGTAGAATCGACTCAAATTCATTAATATCATTGTTTTGATACGAAACAACTAAGTTAGTCATAGCTAAGATTTCTGGGTCATTCTTATAGGGCTTGGCTTCCTGTGAGTCAAATGGATTTATTCCCGATTTCATCAGCCTAAAATACAATGTTTAAAGCAACTGAACAGCTTGAGAGCACAAAAGTCTTACATATTGGCTAACACCAAATACTTAAGACATGTTGTGCGACGAGGGGAACCAGACTCGTCATAGTTTTTAAAGGCTTCGAAAAAGTCTGTGTGGGCCTTTTCAAATTCACCTTCGCGCAAATGCATTTTACCCCCACACTCCCGAATAACACCCATTATCAAAGGATGCGGAATTGCTGACTTTATATGGAGTGACTGCTCATAGAGCGCTTTCAACTTTTTGTTATTTTTCTGCACCGTGTACATCTGAATTTCCAGCGCGTATATTTCAAGAAGTTGCGTTCCCTTTTTTAAATCGTCTTCTCCGTCATCGGTCTTGAACGGAAATATAAGCACAGGCTTACTACTTACGTGCTGATAATTGAAAAATACCTGACAAGATTGGTGGAGCTGTTTCAAAATTTTCTGAAGCTTGCCAAAATCATTTCTATCGAAATACAATTTTCCTAGCTTGGTATTAGTCTTAAACCACAACCGATCATTTTTAGCATCTTTTAGTGCTTCCAACGTTGTTTCGTAGAAATTTTGTAACAGTTCCATCTGAAAGAAATACTTTGAGTTTACATAAAACCTGGCACATATTAATCTCGAACATTTTTAGAAGTAGAGATGTAATCAAGGATAGAGTTAATTGACTTCTCAGAATGGTTCCTGGTCACTGCGCTTTTAATATAAGTAAGCAGTTGTTTATACCTAGTCATCATTTCATCGTAATTGGCCTAAAAAGAGGGTTCATAACTAAATGAAAACATGCTGCAGGGGATCTTACAAGTTTAAAATTTATCTTAATCATTTGCTTTAGGGCTTTGAAGCCCCATTCTCCTTTTTCACCACTTTCCAGATCCAGCACTTTTTGAAACGATTGAAGAGCCGCAATTGGCTCGTCTTCCTTGAGTGCTTTACTGTTGTAGTACTGATTTTCGAGATCCACATCGGGTTCAGAGTTACTGTCCTCAGAGTATTCCTGCATTATTTTTATGTAGCACGATTATCACATTTTTTTTTGGGTTCTAGTCTCACCAATCCGTAGTCTTCATCATCTTCACACATGAAATCATCATCGTTATCCGACATGTCTCAAGGAAACAAATTCGTAACCTGGAATATATAAACTATTCAATTGTACTCCCCAGACGACAGATAAATGAAATGACAGCTAAAGTTATCAAACAACACTCCTGTGGTGGAATAACGAAACCGAATACAGAGAGGAACCTAAGGAGTAGGTGCACTCGCACGACTTCTGTTACTTTAAAGCTAGGGACGGAAAGCATCCGATCCGTGCCGTACCGTAAAACTGTGAATTTCGGAAAGCCTGTTTTTCAATTTATACTGTTCATAAATACGGAATGGTGCCTGCAATGAATAATACGGAACGGTGGAGATGATCAAAATTGATGCATTACGGAGAATACAGATTCAATAATCTGACAGCCTGCGGTAAAATTTTGATACACGTGTTGGAACTTTAATGAAGTTGGCAATGATTGAAACCTAAAGTCAATTATGAGTACCAGATGTAGAATTTCTGATTTCGAATTTTGAAATTGCTTGAGTTAGTTTGCATATTTATTAAATCTTTTGTATTTAAGGGTGTTGAAAATGTTTTATGTTGCTAAAGAATTTCGTGGCTCTAAACACGGGAAAAATAATTAGAAAAGTGTATATTTTGCGAGATATTCAAATAAATATTAAATCGGAAAACCACTGATTCACAGATTCGCAATAGAGATCACCACACTTTCACTTGACTAAAATCATCGCGGAATGATTCCAATCGATTAAAGTACACAAAACGCGAAAACCGCACATCATTTAATTAAAATTTCGTCGCCTCACTGAAATTTTTATGATGTCCACTGAACTTAATTTTAGAGATTGGAGAGCCCTTAATGCGTGCGACAAAGGAAACTGAATTTTATATTTTTCAGAGAAATCTGTTTTCCTCAATATGGTAATATGAGTGAATTTGTGAAAATGGTATCAAGCCGGTCTCCACATCTTTATGTCTATTAATAAGAAAAATCAATAATTATTGAAGATTTAGAGTAATACTAGTAGTTAGTTCATTATATTAATAGATTAATAAATTTTGTCTAAAAAAAAAATTTTACACTTTCGGTAATTTGCCATTAAAGTGAAAAATTCTAACTTCCCTGCCATGTTTCTCTATCGAGACCATCCGCCAATCTTCCTAGTATTAAAAACGCTACTTGAATTTATAACAGCACAAAATTAATTATTTTTAGATAATATTCTTAACTTTTAAAATACCTAATTCATCAATTAAATATTTCCTAATGTGTGTAATTCTAAACCTCCCCTGTTCATAGTTTGACTTTGATTAATAAGTTAAATGAACGCACACTTGAATTTATGGGGAGTGACAAGCACGCATTTAGCTTGTGAAATTTCAGATCACAGTAATTTTATTTATTTATTTTCATGATTCCTATAGAATTAGTTAGTTCAAATAGAAAAAGAGGTACATGTTTAATTAATTAGCTCTTTAATAATACAGTAAAAGGAAAAAAGGAAAATATTCAGACAGTGAATCTTTGATGCTTATTTATTTATCATCATCAACAGGTACACAGACCATCTGACATCTAAAACTATTATATAATAATGAATGACAAAGAAAAATTTTAAGAAAAGTTTTAACAAAAATTCTACTAATTTACAAATAATCTATTTTTCAACGCTACTCGACTACAATTGAAGTCGATTAAAAAAAAGAAAGAATTATAATTTCTAGACATGGTAGATACTGGTTCAAAAGAGCCATAATTGGTCCTGTGATAATTACAGTATAGAAAATGTTGTCCTCTAGTCAAGCGAGGACGCTAGTTTATATTAATAAGGTTCAAAGATAAGGTGAATTTATAGCGCTAGTAACGATATCATGCATACATATAACACTTGCTACTTCTCTGCATTTAGAGAGAGACGTCAAATCTAAGAGCTTTAATCTGTCCTTGTAAGGAGGAACATTACAGGGATCATTCCACGCTAGATCTCACAGGGCAAAGCGTAGGAACCGCTTTTGTACTGCCTCAAGTCGGTCGATGTTGACTTGATAATGAGGCATCTACACTATTGACGCGTATTCCAATATAGGACGTACGAAAGCGCAGAAGAGAATCTTGAGGAGATAAGGGTCAGCTAGATCCCTAGACCAGCGCTTAATAAAACCAAGCGTTGAATCAGCGCGATTAATAATGTTATTAATATGAACTCCAAATTAAATTTTGTGTCAATAGTGACGCCAAGGTCAATAACGCGTACTTGTCGAGAAAAATTCGATCGCACTAAAAATCTTCAGGTCATCAGCGTAAGAGGGAATAAATCATTAATGATGATTGTAAATAACAAGGGCCCAAGATGACTACCGTGGGGAACCCCAGAGAGCACGATAACACCGTCAGACAAGGCGGAAGAAAATTTAACCTTAAAATATCGATTTGTGAGATATGACTTAATCCATTGAACCATCTCAATGGGAGAGTTTGTTGAATGCCTTGCTAAAATCAGTGTAACATATATGCAATCAACTTGTTGTCCCTTTGCTTACCGCTCATATCGACATAGTAAAGCAAAATGTTCACTATAAAACAAGATGGAGCAAAACTAATTTTTCAAAAAAAAAAAATATAAATTTGTCGAAGCGTGCAGAATATTAAGGATTTTCCAATCTCTTAAGTTAAGTTCAGTGACTTAATGGAAATATAAACTAAACACGGAATGGCTGTAAGCCATATTTAGCGTACCACATTCCCTGATGTGTTAGAATTGACTGTGTTCGTATTAGGCGCTCAGTGCACGCGTAAATATGAAGAGAATTTTAGAAGGGGAGGGGGGGGGGGGGGGGGCTTACAATCCAAAATTTTCCGAAGTTCTTGTCATAATGTCTATCATCTATTAACACGCTGCAATTCATTTAACTTAAACTTGTTGCTTGTATGGGTTGAAGAAAACAAAATTAATATTCGGCACACAAACAGTCATTTGTATTGTTTCGCTCTAAACAGTCTAAACTAGGTATGAAACCTATAAAATTTGATTTTCGACATTTTATTACAAGTGAGACAAGTTTAGCAAGTTCATTTCCTTCAGATTAAATTAATATTCGTCACAGTCTATTTTTTCTCGGTTATTATGTATTTATTCATCTAATGGTTGTAAAAATACTCCGAAACTTTGGAAATTGAATACTAGAGAATGGGGTTTTTTTTAAAAATATTTACCTGTAATTTACCTCCGGAGGTATTATTACTAAGATCTACCTAATACATTATATTTGCTTGGACATAATCTGCAAAATTAAAATTATTCTTTTATGCTAGTTACATGTTGAATTATTTTATGACATTTTTATTAAATTCAAATTTCAATGCACCAATCCTCTTTTTATTTGCATTACACCGCAATCACTTTCAGGAAAACACAATCTGTGTGTAGGTATCCAACAGTTTCAATTGACCCTAATCGCGTAGAATTGTTGTTTTTTTTTTCATGAACGGCGTAAACACGCATTTTGCGTTATGATCGATCGATTGCGTTACGGTCGAATAAAAAGATCACAGCGCAAAATGTCGGCCTGTGGATAAAAAACGCCAACGCCTTGTAGTTATTTTCCGCTAACGAGCATTTTGTGCATTTCAGCGGAAGAATACAATACCTTACAGTGCTTTATTTGACGAAAACTTTATATTTGTTAACCCACACCAAAAGCGCATCTACAATATTCAATGGAGAGTGGCTCCTACTTATGTGTATATATACGATGAATAACTAGTCCGATTTGTAATCTGTTAAAAATATTTTATACTTGGTTTCGCTAAAGTCAGGCTCTCTATTTTCAGGTTCGTTTTTTTCATAGAGGAAACTTATGCATTTAATTGCTTCTATTTTTGGTGTGTTGGAATTAAAGGGGACAATGCTTTTATCACTTTTGTTTGACTTTTCAATGCTATGATCATACCTGATTAAAAACGGCTAAAACTAACTTATTTAATTCAAGCTAAACCAAAAATTGTTAATGTACCTTATGTTGTTATCTTCATGATAAATTACTTTATTATTGCTTTTTATAACTGTATATTTTTCTTCTATTATGAAGTTCATTTAAAGATTGGCCCTGTAAATAAATTCAAATCTAAATTCTGAATTTAAGCACATCGAAATACAATACCTTGATGTGAATAAAAATTATTTGCTTTCTATTAAAAACACAAGAACACATAAATATGTTCAATAAATAACATGAAATCATTTCATGCAATTATGCGTGCTAGCCACAAAAGTAAGTAGTGAATACACCAGGTAGAAGTTTCAGATCTTTTTATTACCTTTAGTAAGTACCGAATCTTGAAATGCTAAATTTAAATCGGTATAATGAACTAGTCAATTAAGTTGACTCGTATACTTAGTTCACAAATAATACACATTTGCATAGAAGAACAGAAAATGAAAAATATTTGTGTCTAATCAGTGAACAAATTCAAGTCATCATTAACTCGGACGGGTATAATACTAATTTAAATATGAATGATGAACAAATGAGTGTATATCCAATAAAACTTGTTGTTTCCAATGGTTGGTGGCGTACCATGTTCTGCTGCATAATTTTTTCAGTCAGTGATATCGCAAACGTCGTATTATAAGTACATGTAAAGTATCGGGAAGTATAATTTTCAACCATTCTTAACAAAAATTTGAGTTCTGAGAGGTCGTTCTTTGGAATTATCTTTTTATTAATTATCTAACAGTTTTCAATTGGTAACGATTCCGATGGTGAAAGTTATACTTTTGTAAGCTTGAAAATATATAATAGCATTGTGATTTCACAGTAAAATTTACAAAAGTTGTAGTTATTGACAATAATGTTCAAAATATCGGAATTGATATGTTGGGTATGTAATATATGGTATTGTAATAAAACCGACCTTATGATTATCGCGAGATTATTGCAAAATTATAATTCGGAAGGGAAAAAAGCATACAAAAGTACGATATTTTCTAAAAATATCTATACTAATATAATATTACAAAGAGGTAAACTTTGCTTGTTTATGTCTTCGAGGTAGTCTCTGGAACTACTGAACTGATTCTAAAAATTATTTCATTGTTAGAAAGCTACACTACCCCTAAGTAACATAGCCACCAACTTATTTTTTAAACGGTTTTATTTAGTTGCTCTGTTAATTTGTTTGTTTGGGTCAAATTTAGTAGTTGAAATTTACCCCCTCCTGTCGACAGATTGATCTGAAATTTGGTACACACTTTTAGTTCTGATGACACTACAATTTAATAGAATCAGTATCATTGTAAATCCAAGCCGCCTCTACAAAATGGCGGATTACATATCGCCGTTCCAGAAGAACAATGACTGAACTGCAAATTACAGTAATTTGAGTTAAGTACCCCACTGTTCTCAATAATATGTAGCGCGTATTTGAGAACAACGACGTAACTCTAGTTACTCTCATGTCCGCTAGGGGAAGTTGCATCGTTGTAGAAATATGAGCTGTTTGTGACAAAATTTCGGTAGAACAACGCCGCATGTGTCAGTTCTGTGCCTGACGTGATCGAGTCTGTGTAAGTGTCCGGTGGAACAACAACGCAATTGTGAAATTCGGCGTAATTTGGACTTTAACTAAGATTTTATTAAAATACAACTTTCGGTTTTTTGCGTTTTCTGAACAATTTCATTTTGACAGTTACGTCATTGTTCTTCGGGAACGGCGATATTTTCTCACACCTCCTCAATATGGGTATGAAATGAAAGGGCTTTACATTTACAAGTAGAACACAGTGCATCGCGGATCATAGAGTTGAGACAGTCCATACTTACATTAAAATTAAAATCTAGGCATCTAATGGAAACAAAGAACTTCGTCAATTTAGAATCGGGATTCAAGCATAGATCTCCCACCCAAGTCAAGATTTCATATCGTGTCGAGGACTGTGTGGTGTTAGGGTGGATAAAAATGATATGTCGGAAGCGTTTTCCGTAAAGACTTGGACACACCTTGTATGATAGGCTTGCCCCTTTATTGGACCTCTGGGGGGGTCGACCGTTATAATATCCATTACTCGTGGGAACAACATGGAAAGAAATAATAATAAAACAAAGAAAATAAAACAAAATAAGTAAAAAAAATTGTTAAGTTAAACGGTTTTATTGAAAATAAAGATAATAATGATGTGGATGATGTACTAAACACTGAAAAATAATTTAGTAGGTCCTAGGTACCAGTTATCACACCACTCCCCTCATCAATCTAGGGCATTAAGGGGGAAGGCCACTGTGATGTGTCAAAATTCCGTCTTAAATTAAAGTTTATACATATATTCAAAAATATGTGTAAAAAATTTCAGGTCAAAATTTCAAAAATTGACTGAGTTACAGAGAATGGCACACCCCTAAGTCCCTTGCTCAAACGTATTTATCAAAAGATGACTTATTGGGGTTCTTTTCTTCGAATTTCTTTCTTATTATAATATATTGTTCTATTGTTATATAAATGTTAGCGATCAAAGTGGACTAAAAATTTAAACACGTTTTTCTCGAAATTACTTTTTCCAAATTGGTCGCATCGATAACTCGGTCAATTACTAACCGATTTTAAATTTTTTGTTTTTGTTTTGTTTGTATTTGCAGTGGCTAAAGTTAAGCGTAGTCGATTTAAAAAAATTTAATTTTTACTATTTTTTAGGCTGTTTTGAAACAGAAATAAAGGTAAAAAAAAAATGGTAAATTTTTGAATTGGTCGCAATTTTGTGAAAAATCAAAATAAAAAAGATCGGCTATGTACAACGAAAACTACATTCATATAGATTATAAGAACTTTTTGTTTTTTTTTCTGATAACCCGTTCTTGAATAATCGATGCGACCATGGAGCGGGAATTTTTTTTTTGGACTCTACGGTAACGCTCTTAACTTTAAAATTATTTAATATTTTTTAATAAAAATGTATGTAAATATTCTTCAATTCACACTTAATAAGATAGATAAAAAACGATCCTGATATTCCTTTATTTTCCCAGTCAAAAAAATTTCCCGAAAATCACTCATTTTTTCGGCCGTCACAGTGGCCTTCCCCCTTAATCAGACAAAAAAATAAAATTGTGGGGCACGTGAAATTTATATCAACAGTCAACCGCTCATATCATTATAAATGCTATTGACATATTTACTCAAATTACGCTACGCCCCACGATTTTATTGTTTTGTCTGATTAATGCCCTAGATTGATGAGGGGAGTGGTTATGATTACTGGTACCTAGGACCTACTGAATTATTTTTTAGTTTTTAGTACATTATCTACATCATTATTATCTTTATTTTCAATAAAACCGTTTAACTTAAAATTTTTTTTTTCTTACTTTTTCATAAATATATGTTTTCAGTTAGAAATATTGATATTTGTAAAGCCGAAGTCGAAAGAAAAGGAGCTGCTTGCGTCTTTTATGGGCGTGCGCTGACCAAACCACATTACCGGTACGGTAGACTTCATATTCACAACTTATGTTAGTTAGGTGTGGTCCCAACATATATATGCTTCAATTGGACAATCAAATCAATATATAAAACTACACCAGCAGTACAGTATCCAGCAGCGTTGAAAAAAACAAGAGCTGAAGTACGGCTATCTATATAATCGTGCGCATTACTTGAAAAAAACTTCCTTGCTTTGCAACGAGCTTCATTCCAACTCCATTCCAACACACCAAATTGGCTTGATTTCGTTGCGTGTAGCAAAACGCTCGCTCGCCGCCTATTTGCAGTGCATGATCAAGACCTGATTCTAACTTATAAATTGTTATATACATAAGTAGTTTCGACAAAAAGATTCAATTTCAATGAGGGTGAATTGTGTTCATTTTTACAATCCTGACGAAAGAAAAAATAACTCTTGCTACTTAAGTAGTACACGCTACGGTACCCTAAGTTGATGCGTTTACGACACGCACTTGTCCGGTTTCTTAAAAATATATTTACAGCTGAAGAAACCTCACAATATGCCCACACCTGGAGGCATTGGGCGAATTAAGGAATCGCAGGTTTATTCTACTCCACAAAATAATCAGCCTGATGTGAATCTGATCCAGAATGCTAATGAGGAAGTCAACCCCATTTCTGTACCAGAATTCTTCTATGAGACTGTCAAGAAATTTGGAAAAAATGCTGCCTTAATCTCAAACAAAGCCGAAAGTGGAAACTCTCAATTGGTGACTTATAAGTAATGAAATGTTCGTATGTATAATTTAAAGACGGTGCACGTTTATGTTAATTTATAGGGAATACTATCAGAAAGTTATCCATGTCGCCAAAGCATTCATCAAAATGGGAATGGAAGTTAAACATTCAGTGGCAGTATTGGCTTCAAATTGTCCCGAGTGGTGTTATTCGGAATTGGGTGCAATTCATGCTGGCGGTATAATTGTTGGTATTTACCCAACCAGTTCAACAGAAATAATACGATATATTTTGGAGAGCTCAAAAGCTAATATTATTGTTGTTGATGGTTCTGACAAAATGGAAAAAGTTCGACAGATTCGTAATTCACTTCCCTTGTTAAAGGCAGCGATACAAATTAACGGCCCTTTTGGTGGCTATATGCAAATGGAAAAAGGTTACTATAAGGTAATGAAACTCAGATTCAAATCAAATTAGATTGGTTTTAATAATTTCTTATTTCAGTGGGCGGATATTGAATTACTGGATGTAAGCGATTGTGAATATGAGCTCAATGCACGCTTAAAAAATATTGGTATTAATGAATGTGCAGCCTTAATATACACAGTATGTTATAATAAAGAATTCCAAAGAACACAATATTAATGACAATATATTTTAAGTCTGGAACCACAGGAATGCCGAAAGGAGTGATGCTCACGCACGACAATCTTATATTCTCTGCCAAGCGAAATGTTGAACGATTTTTGCAACTACAAGTTGGCTGTGAACGAATAGTTAGCTACCTTCCTATGAGTCATATTGCAGCACAGTTAATAGACATCTTCATAAGCATTGAATTGGCTGCTACCGTTTATTTTGCTGACAGTAATGCTTTAAAAGGAAGTTTAATTAATACACTGCGAGAAGCTCGCCCTACGTTTTTTGGTGGCGTTCCGAGAATTTTTGAAAAATTCCAAGAAAGAGTTATTTCAAATGAAGCGGACATAAGTTTTATGAAAAAAATTGTAATATCTTGGTCGAGAAAAAAAATGTTGCAACATCATTTGAGTACTGTGCAGGGGTAAGTTCTTATATGGATGTATGTATATGTATATTCAGCCTTATCGTTCATTCCTGGGAAATAAAATTCCTCTCGAAATATAGGAAAGGGACCTTCCATAAATTACGTCACACGAATTTCATGATTTTTTGAACCCTCCCCCATCCTTGTCACAGCTGGTCACATTTGTAAGACTCCCCCTCCTTAGTGTGACGTCACATATTTTGCATTTTTACATCTAGAAATTATTAAATTAAGACAGCAGTTCCGAAATTAGTTTTATTTCCATTTAAATTAAATTTGAATAAAATCAACATCGAATCAAACATTTGAAAAAATTAACAAAACAAAAAACGATTAATTATATAAATCATGTTTTCAAATGAAATCGAAACAATGAAATTACGGCAAGGCACGGTGCGTGTGGCGGCATTTATGCAAGGGCTCTTTAGGCCGTCGTCGGCGCCTGACACTAGTACAGCGAGTGTAAACTCGCCAACAAAACAATTTGAAGCTTATGTTCATTAAATTTTGAAATGTGACGCCACGAAATCTAGGACCCCTCCCACCCCTTGTCCAGCAATGTCACACTTCGTCGACCCCCTCCCGACCCCTTAACATGTGACGTAAAATATGGATGGCCCCAAATGTCAAATGGAGCGAAAATAAAAATTGATGCAAATATTAGCAGGGGTAAGATGGTAGTCCGATACATTAGACATTTCTTATATTTGCAGTTGAATATTATTTCCCCGGAATTCACGACAAGGCTCACTTATAACTTTATACTTCCTTAAATTTACTCAGCCTTCCATAAAACTCAATGAATTTCGCCATGTCGGATAAAAGTTACCGTGACCATAAAACTGGCCCACAAAAGGGTTGGCGATTATTAAAGTCGCCATTTTATTTATTTATTTATTTATTTATCATCAACAGGTTGATTACACCGTCTGATCTTAACATAAACAAACAATAATTTAAATTAATTCCTGATGATTGAGTAACGATTTCTTGATTAAATCTTTGCTAGAATGAAAATCTACTGAGGAAAATCTAGTATTGTAAATTTTGGACATGGCCGATACCGGTTCAAAAGTGCCATAATTAGTTCTGTGGTACATGGAGTATAGAATGTCCTGTCCTCTAGTAGATCAGGCGCGTGAGTTAAAATTAACAAAATTTAAAAACTTTGGAGAGTCTATAACGCCAGTAATGATATCGTGTATGAACGTAACACTTGAGATTTCTCTACGGGTGGATAGAATCGTTAAACCTAAAAGTTTAAGTCTGTCTTCATAACGAGGAAGACTATACGGGTCACGCCAGGGTAGGTGACGAAGACTGAACCGGAGAAAACGCTTGTGGACTGCTTCGATACGGTCTATATACACACAATAATGAGGAGACCAAACAACAGAAACATATTCCAAGATAGGTCGGACAAACGCACAAAACAATGTTTTTAAGAGATATGGATCATTAAAATTCTTAGACCAGCGCTTAACAAAACCAAGGCTAGAATTTGCACGATAGTTATTTTATCAACATGTCGTCCAAAATCGAATTTAGAATCAATAGTCAGTCCCAAGTCGACAACATTCTCTTGCCGAGATAAATGTGTGTCAAGGATTTTGTAGGAGAACTCCAAAATAGAAGACTTCCTAGTGAATGAAATAAAGTTGCATTTACTAATATTTAGTTTCATGTGATTCTTTGAACACAGTAAAAGTGCCAAGATCGCGTTGGAGGCTAAGCGCATCTTGCAGTGACTCGGTCACTCGAAAAATCTTCAAGTCATCAGCGTAAGCCAAAGCATGCAAGTTCTTGAATAGAGGAAACACGTTGTTGAGGAAAAGAGTAAACAGCAAAGGTCCCAGGTGGCTGCCCTGTGGCACTCCCGACCGAACGGAAACAGGGTCCGTAAAAGCAAAGAGAAAACTTAACTCTAAAGGAACGATTGGTAAGGTATGACTTAATCCAATGAAGAAGGTCATTGGGATTAAACGCAAAATATTTTCGCTATATTTTTTGCCCAGTTATCTTGCTATCAGAAAAAAATGGTCGCTCTACTCAAAAATCCTTTTAAGTACCGTAACTCCGGGTTACTTTGACCAAAATATGAACAGTTTTCAAAAATCACTCTGTGGTTTCTTCTATTACTGGCCTATTAATGTTACATTGACTTTAATATCAACTCTGAAGTATATTAAACAAATAACAATGCGCAAGTTGAAACTAAATTGTGTTTAAGTGCATTATATTTTGGAAGTGTCTATTTGCACCCAACTATGTCCATGTGTGGGTGTATCCCTAAGAACGAAATCCGTGAAATGCATGGCCTACTGAGTGAAAATTTGCCTTTTTCAAAATATCTATGCACTGAAATGTTTTCGCACTACCATTGTACCCGTGTATTTACACGGGAAAATCGGGTGCGAATAGACACTGCCTTATATTTTTGTCCCAATTTTGGGTCAAAGTTGTCCTTACGGGAGGGTGACTTTGGCTTACGGTTTTTGCTTTATGAAAGAAACCCTATCACAGGTTGGGAAGTAAATGTAAGAAGGTTTTTGGCAAAGTAGAATCTAATTTTAATGCAGTTATAACACAAAATAACTAAATAACAAAAATGAGAGCTTCCCAACAAAGTTTGCAAACTTGAATACCTATTATCTACCTATTCTTCTAGTAGACTACAATTCGCAAACACATACGCAACGCGAACAAAAAAGCGGTAGGCACGCGCCTATATTCCGAATTACTATTTTCGGTAGTAATCGAAAACCTCGCTTAAGCAGTTACGATGTGGCGGGAAATTTAAACTTTGTTACAATTTGGGTTAAAGTCACCCCCAGGGCTAAAGAAACCCGTGTTTACGGTATCCATAAATTGCCATTAGCCAAAAACTCACCTTTGCGCCATATCACCAGTTACGGTAGGTTATACACCTCTGATTATTTATGTCAGTCAGTGGCTAGTCGTGAAAGCGAACGGTCGCCACAGTGCTTCTGTAGACTACGCCTTATTCAGTGAAACGGTTAGAATTGTCTACAAAGCTACCAAACTAATTTTCAAAGTGAGCCATAATTTCGATTCGTTGTCAGCCGGCGGCCCACCAAGAAAGTACTACTTACCTACCATAATAATGACTGATACCTGCATAATAAAATTCATTTGAATAAAACACATTACGCTGTTAGATACATAGTTTACGAGGATGGGCTTAAAATTAATCGGCCGAATTTTATTTACCGGTTTGGGCGCTCCTTAGAGAATGTGGAAGGTAGCTAGAAAAGAAAATGAACCTTTACTTTCTATATCTGGGGGCACGTGAGTTCCCCTGCTAAGTCAAGCAACGCACTACCATACTTTCCCCCAAAGCTTCGGTGTGGATGCTATTTCGGGTCTCAAATTTTTAGGATTCGATAAAGTGACCAAGATTTGGAATCTACCAAATTAATATGCAAATTTGGGTAGATTCAAAACCGCATCGAGGCGCAGCTGCTGCCGCATCAGCATCGCCAAAAGTTTGAAAACGCATTTACTGTGCATCACATGGTGAGCCAAAAATTCAATTAGGCCTCAGAAACGCATATGATGCGTGAAAATGGAGCAACGAGCGCATCATGATATTCGACGATGCAACGTTACTTTACGAGTGACAGGGCCGACAGAATAACAAGGAGCTAAATGCTTATTTACTATAGACCGGTTCCCGGTCACTTTCTTGAATGAAATTTCCCGACCATTTCCCCGACAAGCACATTTTCCGTGGGAGGTTTCCGGTCGCTTTCCAACAAGCAATAATCTTAGAAGCCTTTTTTTCGAATATACTGAAATTTGCCTTTTACAAAATGTCGGAAAAAGAGTTTCTCGGAAAAAGTATTATACCGTCGGGATTATTGCTTTTCGGGAAAATGGCTTCTTGGGAAAATGGACTATCGGGAAATTGGACGGTAACCCGCCTGTATAATATATCTAACCGAAATGGCACGGAAACTAGCAAAAACAAGTTGTTGTTAATGACGTTTAATAACACCAAAACAAGGCATCAGCATCGACTGTGTAGCGCTGCGCATCACCGCAATGCTGCCGCCATGATAAGCAGTGATGCCCTTACGATGCAAGGAAATTTGAGGTTTTTGAATTTACGCTATGCCACTCACGGATGGCCAACAAAAACCTGTAGCTCCCTCTAGTAAATCCTTCACTCAAATTTTCTGGTAAAAGTTAGATTTTGTGGCGTAAACTTAAATCCTGAGTAAACTCAAATTTTGAGTGAGGAATTAACGTAACGGTAATGATTTCTCCGCAAAAATCAGATGCATCATGTTGTAGAGCTGGTCCCGTTACATGTTTTGTGGCATGTTATATGAAATGTGATCCGTGTCATGGCACGCGACACAGACCAGTTTCGAACTATTCATCTATATAAGATATGAAAACGTAGTATGCCTGCCTAAGGTTACATAAGATCGTGGAATTTAGTCACTTTTGCTCAACCCACGAGTTTTTTTTAAATGAGTATGTAGAGACTTGAAGTGACCTGAGAATGAAAATGTAAGAATTCGCAGGAGGAATAGACTTGCCTCTATATGAGATCTCATAAATTTTAAGCAGCAAAGATTCGCTAGACTGTTATATTACCTTTATAAGACCTTCTTGCTTTATTTTATTACAGGTGCTACTCTGAATCTTTCCAACATCAAATAGCAACTAATTTTGTTGGACAAAGTATAAGAGCAAGTTTGGGGTTAGATCAGACAAAAGTATTTATAGCTGGAGGAGCAGCAGTAGCTCCCGAAATGAAAAAATATTTTATGAGTTTAGGTATTTACCTAACTGAACTTTATGGGTGTTCTGAACTCACAGGCATGATTTGCTATGCTTGCCCAGATAGCACAAATATTAATGCAGTCGGAAAGCCTTTAAATGAGATTGAATTAAAAATTTTGCATCCGGACGAAAAAGGACAAGGCGAAGTATGCACATTGTTCGTCACGTTTACCATTTTTTAAACTAACAGGATTTCAATTTGAGGTTTGTGTTCGAGGAAGATGCACATTTATAGGGTATTTAGAAGACGAGGAGAGGACGAGAGAAGTACTAAAAGAAGACGGCTGGTTTTTCACTGGAGATGTTGGGCGTTTAGATAGCAAAGGTGATTTATATATTGTCGGACGCATCAAAGAAATGGTAATAACTTCCGGAGGAGAAAATATACCCGCTATACGCATTGAAAACTTAGTGAAGGCGGAGCTGCCAATTTTAAGCAATGCGTTTTTGGTGGGAGACAGAAGAAAATATCTAACTATGCTCGTCACTCTTAAGGTAAATATATGCTACATATTCAAGTTATTGTCAAAGTTCACATTTCATATTAATGCGATGATTAACTACGTATTTTAGATTCAGTCTGAAAAGGTTTTTAGTTTCCGTTTTTGACTAAAATGTATTTGTACTCAATTTTAGAAGTGATTGATATTAGAAACTAACTACCTACAATTAGTTACCGGCTTGCATGCCCGGCTTCGCTCGGTAAAAATTATTATCCTTCATCCCATCGAAATTGGTTCAGGAAGTTGAGAACTTTCGGACGCCATATGTGAGCCGCCATCTTTAATGTCTAAATTTCGACAGTAGATCGAAATCAACGACCCCGAAAACATAGAGGAACCCGTTTTCGTAGTAATCCTTTGAAGTTCACCCTTTTCGGTCGTCATATTGGATCTGTCATTTTGCTTTTTCAAGGTTTTTATCAGTGATATTCCATACTCAGTTAATAAGCTTTTTCTGTGTTCGAATAATTAAAATCGGTGCAGAAATAAATTCACAGGAGGAATCACAAGTTCTCGAGTTTGCGTTTTAATTATATAGATTCTCAACGCTTCGTGGAAGCAAGATTATACTCAATAAGGAGAACACTTCTTAACTTCCACAATGCATGACTAGACTCCCTGCGAATTCCATCCGAGTGTCTGTGACGGAGTTACTGAGCTTGGCCGTACTCGGTAAGCCAGCAAAATCCTGAAAAATTAAAGTTCTCTAGTCTAGATTCTGTACTGTTATTATTGCTTATACCGCGAACAATTAGTTAATTGCTCGCACGTTCCTTGAACCGATTTATCGTCGCAGATTTGGATGTAAGTATTTGGACCGCATAAGCGAGGAAAGTACACAGGCACTTGAACTTGGCAAAAATGAATCTAAACTCGACGACTTCTGGTTGGCAAGTCAAATCTATTTTACAAAAGCCCCTACTTAATACCATAGCTAACCCAAAATTTAGTTATAGTAATAAAAATACTAAATAATCGAGAAAAACTGAATGTCTTCATTACTAAGTATTCGATTAATACCAGTCAGGTTTTCTCACCGACTTCAAAAATCTAGTGAAATCGTAGGATTCAATGTTGAAAGTAGTAGCAGAGGATTGCTAAGTGAAATTATTTAAAACTTTTTAGGGATTTGGATTTTTTGTAGTCGGTTCTATTTTTGTGGTAAAAATTGTTTATTATAACTTCTAAAGAGTAATATTTGTGCATTCGGGAGTTCTACAAGGATTTTGGTTCTTATCTGAAAGCTGTGGTATACATATGTGTAGGGTGTTTCATCTATCGGTTCCAAAGGGAATGGGGGATTCAGTCTAGATTTTTCTGAAATTAAAATGTTATCACATTTAATGGTAGTACGTTACAAATGCTTAATTTGAAAAACAAGATGGGGAATTAAATAAAAATACCTAAAAAGCAAGTGTATTAATTACATGAATTTCGGTGAAAATATAGGAGACCGTGAGTTTTAGGGAAATTAAGAGAATTTTTTCAATTACCTGTAGTGGTAAAGGTAGATCAAGATTGCTGGTATTTTTGGAAAGCACATTATAGCACATACATAGGAGCGGTTTGGCGTGAGTTTGATGGCACTGGGTCGGGCAATTCAATTGCCGCTGCCATTTATTTAGAATTCTTATATTGTTATATTCCGTTTTGAAAACTATATGAGGTTTGGTTTTATTGGGTGATGGTTAGATTATTGGAGACCGCTGTAACTTTTAAGTGAAACCACACAGTATACTACTTACACGTGCTTAATGTTAATCGTAAAAAAATATAATAGCTTTCCTCCTAGACCAACATGGACACTGAAACCGGAAGGCCATTGGATATCTTGGAAGAGCAAACTGTAAAGTACTTAAAACAGCATGGACTAAATTATAAAACGCTTAGTGAGATTCTAGAAGCAGGACCATGCCCGAAAGTTATGCAATTAATCCAGAATGGAATCGATAGTGCTAATTTGAACGCATTTTCCAATGCCCAAAAAGTTCAAAAATTCGCACTACTATCTCATGATTTCTCCATTCCAACAAACGAGCTAAGTATGTAGAAATTCGGTTTTATTTATTGTTGGTATAAATTCAAATTAAAAATTATGCATTTTCAGGTTTAACTCTTAAAGTAAAGAGGCATGTTGTTTGTAGTATTTACGAAGACGTTATAAATAGTTTATATAAATAAATGTTTTCGAATTTGAAGATCAAGAAGCGCACATGTTATACGCCCGTTGCAATCCGGTGACCTAAACAGAGATAACGTAAACCGAATTAAATAGTAAAACAATTAACAGCGGGGAGGGGATTTAAAATATATTGAAAACAACAGCCTTAATAAAAGAAAATTTGTATTCATTAAATAACAATGGAAAATGTGTGACTAATAAAAGTACCTAACATCTAATTGTTATGAAATATATAATTAGAATACTTAGAAATTTTAATTATCTTCGTGTAAATCGTTACATATATTCATATTATTTACATATATTTGAGTATAACTTTCTCTGGTTAATATCTTTATAATAGATATGTAGGTATGCACTTTACTTATTATACATTTGTAGCAATAATTGAAATATTAAAAAATTCATATTTAAAGATTCTGCACGTTATATGGTTTCTGAGTGCTACATCAGTATCAGCGTTAAGAATTCTTATTACTTGGGCTACCGCGGTGGTTGGGTTTTAAGCCATTTACATATATTATTATAAAATTCCAATTTCGCTCTCACTATTTTTATTATAAAAATGATACTTTTTTTGTCGATTTAAATCCCGAAATGATTATATAACTTTCCTCTTAATATAATAAAAGATATGTCGCTATTTCTTGAAATGTATATTTAGTTAAAGGAGAAATATATGTACTTACATATGTAAGTAAAAACAAAAAAGTTATAAGGTCTGGTCAGTATGTATAATAATATGTGTACAAATTTAAGTAAACTATGTATATTTAATAAGTATTGAATTACGTGTTGCTATGAAAAATAAAATGAAAACAAAGATTTAAAAAAATATTCTTTGTTTTTTAATTTGAAATGTTTTGGAAGCTTCTGCATTCATTACAGGAAATTCACAGCTTATACTTTGAAGGTTATGATTATGATAAGAGTGATATTGCTAATTTCTCAAAAACTTAGGGTGATGGTAAAATCTAGATATTCTTATTATATAATAATTAGGTAGGTACCTAGAACTTTTCTTTTTCAGCATGGATGCATATATGTATTATACATATACTCTCGTATAATTACTTTTGAACTTTATAAAAGTTTTGGAGTTATCGTATTTTTATTTAATTGTTTTGAGACTCAAACTTACAAATTAATCAAACAGCACTTTTTTTCTAAATAATTTTCAAAAACTATCAAAATACAAAGGACTTCACTCTTTAAGCCTTCTTGACAACGAACGTAAACTAATTGAGAATTTCCGTTTTCGAATTCACTTGCACGAATACAAAAATGAAACATTTAAAATGTGGCTAGTGCTATTACTGATTTGATTTGTTTAGTGCAATAAATAGCTGACTTAGTAATTCCAACATCATCATAAGCAGGCTTAAATTGAGCATAGAAAGGTATAAACTTCTCTTTGTGGAATTTATGTATAATGTAGCAGTGATTGTTTTAAGCTTAACAACTCCTACATTCTACACAAATTCCACAAAAGAGATATTTTAATCTACCTAATTTGCTTAATACAAGCCTTCTTAAGATGACGTTGTAATTATTCATTTAAGCATTTATTGTTCTAAAAAAAATTAAATCAAAATGCTTGCTATAAGCTTTTCATGATTTAGTTTGATGCATCTCCATGCTACATTCTACTGTATAATCTGATAGAGGGAGGCTTAAATCTATTCACAAAATGTCTGAGTTTAAGCACTTTCATTGCTTGAAATTGGCATTATTAAAACTAGTTTTAATGTTTAAGCACGGCGATCTTAAATCAAGAAAGCAGGGTCTCATTTTGAGTAATCAAATGCTAAATAAAAGATTTTTTTCATTCTTAATTTAGTACCAGGAAAACTCAAATTGAGCTTTAAGTTCTCATTTATTCCGCGACCTTGTTTTAAGACCGAGGTTTAAATTTTGGGTCAGTGTGCTAAAAAAATCTTAATTCCACACAGCAAAAATTCTTAGCTGAAAATCATGTTTACCGTGCTTGGCGTTTTTGCTTAAAGCAAACATTTATTTGTTTGAGCGTACCTGCCAAAACCGGTTTTCCGGCCCATGGGTTAGTAACGATTTTTTTTAAATCGAAAGATGTGACTTTTGCGCCGCAGTAAAGGTTGCCGTGTTTTTATACCTACTTCCCCCTGTCCACCGCGTTTAATAACTGGTTTGCAGTCTATGTCTGTATGGATTCTCATCTGTTAATTCGTAGCTTCTAAACTACGCATGAGATTGGACATACTCGGTCTACATCGGCGTAACGATCGGTGGACTATTTTCCCTTCTTCCCTGCAATCACACTTCCTGTGTGTTCCACTTCCACTGTTTTTTTGTATGCTTTTGGCTAGGGAAGGTACTCCCATGATTCGCGAATCCGAAATAAAAATAGTTGCTCGAAATCCCTTTAGCCAAGTACCCAGCAAATCATTTTGCTAGTGTTCGAATAATTAAGCGAAATACGAAAGAGCGCAACAAAGATGAATTTTGGGAACAGCTTTCCTGCCGTCATTATAACTAACTAACAAAGTTACAAATCATTCACGAATGAATCATTTATGCAACTCTTTTATGCACTGGCTGTACGTGCATTCTCTGTTCGAGTTCAGTCAGTGAAGTGCAGCTGGGCGTGAGGAAGTTAGTTAGTTGATATGATTATATCGGATTCAGTTATAGCAAGTACAATACGATAGCACAATTGCGATTAACATGACATGATTTCGCTCTATCGAACACTGTCTGCTGATCATCGTAATGTTACGAAATTTGCCAGCCGAGCGGCTAGCTGATAAATCTCGGGGACAAAAAAGTTTCAAAAAATCCAAAACGGGCTCGCACCGCAGACTCAGGCGTGCATCTCGCAGCACTACCGAAGCTTTTGTGCAAGGGCTCGCTAGAAAGAAGCAAAACTAGCTGCAGGACCGTAGTTCAGAGCATCGGGAATCAATACATATCATCGACTCAAAAGAAACTTAGCCTTACTGTCAGTGTTATCCCACACATCGCTCTCCTCTGAAGACGCAATACCATGCCATGTGGGGGGTTAGTCCAGATGTTGAGGACTGTATTATAGCTAAGCCCACAAATATTTTGGAAGAACAAGCGATTTTTGTAACAATAATATCTTCTTATATATAAAATTCTAGTGTCACAGTGTTTGTAACAAAACTCCTCCGAAACGGCTACATCGATTCTTATGAAATTTTGTGTGTATATTCAGTAGGTCTGAAAATAGTATATAAACTATTTTTCATACCCCTAAGGTATAAGGGTGGTCCACCCCAAAACATTTATTTTTATTTTTTGGACACAATTTTTTGTATTAATTTTTCTGTGATTCGGCATTAAAAAATACATAAAACCCTAAATTTTCACCCTTCTACCACCAACCCCTATTTTTTAATAGCGATATTAGTACTTTAATAATCACCACTCGATCAGTTATTCCCGCCTGGCGTCTACGGGTGTCACTTATCGTTTTACTTTCTCAGAGCAACTGTCATATTTATTAGTTCTTACTAGCAAAATTTTTGGGAATCATTTCACTGGACAACAGCATGTCTGTTGCATGAGATTTTTTACATGAATCTGAATAGTTTTTCCATGCTGATGAAAATATATGCCGTTTTCATGTAGCAGCTCTAGTTTTGGAGTTATGAAGTGACAGGGTTTTTCATTCAAAATGCACATACTTTAAGTTTAAAAAATTTATTAAATATATTTATTCTGAATAAAATTTCCTTTTTTTGGATTTTCTAGAGTGAGATGTATTATGAGTACTATTTTGAATGCTCCAACAATAATCAGCCATCATATGTTCATTCCAGTACCCCTGATACCTCTCCTCCATAGTGCGAATATCCTGGTGAAAGCGCTCTCCTTGTTCCTCGCTTAGGTCACCGAGATTTTCAGAAAAAAAATTAAGATGGCTGTGAAGGTAGTGAAGCTTTATACTCATGTTGCATCCAAGCCGCTGGAAGTGTATCAGCAACTGTTCAACGTGCTGAATGTAGCCGACAGACTTCCTATTGCCCAAAAAATTCCTCACTACCCAAACAAACTCTTCCCATGCACATTTCTCAACAGCTGTCATATGGTTGATGAAATTTTTATCATCTATCAACTTCCTGATTTGTGGGCCATCGAAAATACCACCTTTGATTTTCTCACTACTCAATTTTGGAAACATTTCTACAATGTATTTGAAACATTCGCCATCTTTGTTAAGAGCTTTTACGAACTGTTTTATCAACCCCAGTTTTATTTGCAAAGGAGGCAATATAACTCAGTCTCTGGATACTAGTGGAGCATTAATTACATTTTGCTTACCGAGAATCAAAGCCTCCCTAGAAGGCCAGTCTCTTTTTGTCCAGTGCTCAACTTTAGCTCGGCTGTCCCATAAGCATAGGAAACAGGGATATTTTGTGTAGCCACTTTGTTGGCCCAGGAGAAAATTTACCATTTTCAAATCACCACATACAACCCATTTATGTTCCTTGTACTTGATTTTGTCGAGAACTAAAGATATTGTAGGATATTCTTCTTTAACCTTTGTAGAATGAGCAATAGGTAAGGATCCAAGTTTGTTACAATTATGTAAAAGTACACATTTCAAACTTCGTTTTGACGAATCAATGAACAACCGCCAATGATTTGGATTATACTCTTTTAATCCCATCCACAAATAACACAAAAACAATCAGGTTTATTTAAAAATGTCCTTCTTGAGGAAGACATAATGAAGTTTATAAAGGAACTAGTTAAGTTACACCGCTATTGATAGAAACTATCGACTACTTATGTAAATTCAAGACGGTACCTGTATCTCACTAACTAGAGCTGCTACAAAAAATCTGAGGGTAGATTTGAAATCAGCGCACCCAAATTAGTAAACAACAGTAGAAAAACTTCATTCAACAAAAAAAAAGTTTTATTTTGTTTTTCTGTGTTTTCAATTAAAAGAGAAATATATACGTATTTTATAATTGTGAAAGGTGGGTAAAATAATAAAAGAACAAATACATTATCAGTATACTTTTTTCTACCATTAAGAACTTCGATTTGATCTATTTGTGTGTTTTGTACAGTGAACAATGCCAGCAAGACGCAAAGGGTCTGATTTTAAATTTCCACATTTCGATAGTAGGTTCGAGATTAGCGACCCCGAAAACACTCTGCAACACAAATAATGGAACAGATGTTTCAAGATATCTCAAATTTCAACCGCCAAGGAGGTAAAAGACGGTATAAATATATGAATGGGAAAATATTTTTTGACGGCACACTCATCAGGCATATGTTCAGAAAGTTTGCGTAACGAAAACTATCTGTCTATGTCGTGTAATTGAATATAATGGTTCTTAGGATCTGTGGTTTTGAAATAACTGCCTTTTTCGAAGCTCATATCTTTACTTACACTATACCAAAATCTACACAAACATGTCAACAAATTTCGATGAGGCCTTTGCTGGAAGGTACAGCATTTTATCGTTCATGATGCAGGCTACATTTTACCCCAAGATTGTTTTGGGTTCCCGCGAGAAAAATGAAAAACCGTCTTCGCGCATGTTACATGTAATAGTTTCATTAGGTCTACAACAGTTTTAATATACAAATATGAAACATCCGTCAAGGGACGGGTTTGCTATTGAATGTATTCCAGAGGAGGCCAAACGGATGCGCAGAAGCTCTTTTTCGACAATATAAAATTGAAAAAAAAAACAGAATGAAAATATTTCATTGAACTGGTGCATCGAGAATTAAATATCTTCCGAAGGATGCAAATAGATGAATTGATGAATGAAAAGGATTATTCGTCAATTTTGCATGGAAAGAGAAAATTCCATTAGATTGAATGTATTCCAGAAGAGGTCAAGCGGACCTTTTTATGAGCTTAAAAACTCTCACTTTTTTGATACTTTCTGAGAAACTTATATGGAAGTCTCTCTTTTGCAGATATGGTAATGCAAAAATCAGATCAAATGGCGGTGGAGTACTCCGGGATTCCTATTGGGATGAATCGCGCGCTTAAAATTAAAGAAGACAGGTTACAGTAACATTCCAGTACCAATGTCCTTTTTCCATTTAAAAATCGACCAATGAAGGGCAGTCTTAAACGTGTTTCTCTCTCTAAAACTAGACTGCGCTTCTATTAACAATTGTATTCATTTTGCAATTTGTAATAGTATTCATTTACTCATTTTATCATACTTTTCTGTATCGCTGAAATGGCTCGTAAAAGAGTGACAAGACAAAAGACCGAATGAATTACTTTAGAGTCTTTTGCAACAAACGATTGATATGCTCGCTGAAATCTTCAGCGAATCATTTAATTTGTTGGCTAGGTGTTAAATCGTGAAAGTGCACCTCAAAGTCAGACGCCGCACAGTGGGCCAAAACGACTTGGTCGCTATCAAAAATCTGTAACTTTTGTTGTGTTAAAGATATCATAATGAAATTTAGGCTAATTAATTTTGACATTATTACCCCTTAACTGCCAACAAAAAATATTTAATTGGTTTACAGGGTGCCGCTAACTAAATCAAAGAAATTTGAAGTACTCCATAAATGAATTATTAATGTTATTTAAAAAGTTTTCACAACATTTTTAATTTATTCTTTAATTATTTTGTCATCTGCATGATCAATATTTAATAAATAAAAAAAGAAATTACAAATTTATGCAAAACAATAAAAATTTTATATTGGAATTTTCGACGAAAAATTTTTTTTTCAATTTTCGCAAATCTTTTCCCATTTTCGTTTTCATTATTTTTAACAATATTTTTCTGTGTATTTGAAAAAAAAAAAAAAATTATTTCACACCCCCTCTCCTATAAATCCCCTCCCCCATATTCCCCACCGGGGTGCGGGTAGTCTCATATAATCAGGCATCCATTTATAAACCCAACCCCAAAATATCTTTCACCAATTCCTAACACTTTTCCCACAATAAATAAATTATTTCTTCATTTTCCGTGTCATGGAGCAACATGTCACCTTTATTCACTCTTTTCTTCGAATTTCTTTTCCCACATTCGTTTTTCGAATTTCAATGGCTTTTTGTTTATGCTATTGTACGTATCATTTTATAACCTCTCCCCACTGCACCATACATATGTATATCTTACAAAAATTCGAATAGTCTCACACAACTTTCTAATGCATCATTCTTTCATTTATTCCTAATATCCTTTTTTATAATGGCTTATAACTGTTTTTCCTGATATACAATCGTGTGTACTTCTATAGATAATTTAGTAATAAAGGTCCAGTTAAAATTTGAAGTCAATCGGATGAAAACTGTTCGAGTTCTACTGCTGGCAGATTTTTAAAAGTGGTTCCGAGAAAAACGCGTTAAAAAAAAATATTGAAAGAGTAGCTTCGGACAAATTAGTTTAGAGACATTACAACATTTAAGTACACCTTTCTACAAAGTTTCTTTTGATTCGATGGATGTTTAGGCATTATTTAAGCCAATAGAAAAAAAAATTGAAAACCCAAAATTAAGCTGGTAATAACCTCTTAAGTAGCTAAGATTTCCGTTACTTTCACCTACCTGCAACTGATGTTTTTAAACACACACACAATTACAATTCTCCCTTATGTCAGGCAATTATAATAAAACAAATTAGGTGTCATAAAAATCAAAGTCAATAATCATCGTACGTATTTACCTGGATGTTATAAAGTACTAAGCACATACTGAATAGGGCGCATATGCAGAGTAAGTCAAAGTCAGTTAAAAATGTCATAAAACGTAATAATATAACTTCTTTAAATACAAATGATGTCGTTAATCCTAAACGTGCATTAGGAAAACTGTAATTTATTTCCCAAACAAACATTATGCAGCCTTAAAAGTCATAAAATGCCTGCATAAATTGGAACATTGTGTGGAAATATGCACGTGAAAGCAAGGTAGACTTTACTTCAAATGCAATTTTCTCCCAAGGTCGCAGGTGGTCGCAGCCAATTTTTGTTTTAAATGATAAAGGAGGGTTTATAGTTTCATTGGTATTAAGGAGAGCGTGGCCATCTGTGGCCATTTTTTTTAAAGTCAAAAAGAAATAAAAATTTGAACGAAAAATCGCCCTTTTCAACTAAAATGCTATTATTAAAAAAACTGTTTGACTTTTATCATACCATAAGTTATTGGCCTAATAACACCTCCTCCTATGTAGTAAGTGATTTCATTAACAACAATTCAACCTCCCCATACAAACATTTTCACAATATAACTTTGAAATCAAAGAAAACTCGAACATTTTGTAAGGAAAATGAGCTGTTCAGATTTTTCTCTGACTTTAGCCATTCCAAACACATAGAGGGGGGGTGAATATTGAAAAAAAATTTTGCCATAAGGTGATACATTTAGTTTGCTATCGAATGGCATTAAAATTTTTAAAATCTATGACATGACGAAAATCGATTTTTGGTCACCTAAAATTCGTTTTGGCCCACTGTGCGCCGCACAGTGGGCCAAAACGACTTGGTCGCTATCAAAAATCTGTAACTTTTGTTGTGTTAAAGATATCATAATGAAACTTAGGCTAATTAATCTTGACATTATTACCCTTTAACTGCCAAAAAAAAATTGAATTGGCTGAACAGGGTGCCGCAAAATAAATCAGAGAAATTTAAAGTACTCCATAAATGAATTATTAATGTTATTTAAAAAGTTTTCACAACATTTTTTACTTAATCTTTTATTATTTTGTCATCTCCATGATCAATATTTAATAAAAAAAAAGAAATTACAAATTTATGCAAAAAAACAAAATTTTATATTTAGCTGGTCTGCCCCTGCCGGGTGATGTTGGTTCCAATGTTGATACAGAAGATTCCAATGTTGGTAAAGCAAATTCCGATGTTGATGTAGAAGGTAAAGACGAAGGCGTTGCAAATGATGAAGTTGATGGTTGGGATGACACGGAAGATTTTATTTCTTTAGCGCTGATTTCCATTACCGTATTTAACCACGTCTCATTTTGTTGTTCAAACTTTCGTGCGTTTCTAGTACTAAGTTGCCACTTTTTCTTGAAAGTCCGAAAGAATCGCCGAACTGTTTCTTCGTCCAAAATTGTATCATTATACGTATTTGAAAAAAGCCGCACATTGGTGTTCCATAGCATTGTTATCACAGATTAGTTTGTAAAGTTCACAATACAAAATCTGCATATTGATTTCTTCGTAGCACTTTTATACCAACAAATGTAATTAACAAGCACAAATCACACACTTAAAAGTTCTCCTGGCTCAAAATCTTATTTTCGTAGCAGTGTTTCCTCTTTCCAATCAAGATAGAGAATGTTCAATACACCAAATATCTTCTCTTTAAGTAGCTAAGATTTCCGTTACTTTCACCTACCTGCAACTGATGTTTTTAAACACACACACAATTACAATTCTCCCTTATGTCAGGCAATTATAATAAAACAAATTAGGTGTCATAAAAATCAAAGTCAATAATCATCGTACGTATTTACCTGGTTGTTATAAAGTACTAAGCACATACTGAATAGGGCGCATATGCAGAGTAAGTCAAAGTCAGTTAAAAATGTCATAAAATGTAATAATATAACTTCTTTAAATACAAATGATATCGTTAATCCTAAACGTTCATTAGGAAAACTGTAATTTATTTCCCAAACAAACATTATGCAGCCTTAAAAGTCATAAAATGCCTGCATAAATGGGAACATTGTGTGGAAATATGCACGTGAAAGCAAGGTAGACTTTACTTCAAATGCAATTTTCTCCCAAGGCCGCAGGTGGACGCAGCCAATTTTTGTTTTAAATGATAAAGGAGGGTTTGTACTTTCATTGGTATTAAGGAGAGCGTGGCCATCTGTGGCCATTTTTTTAAAGTCAAAAAGAAATAAAAATTTGAACGAAATATCGCCCTTTTCAACTAAAATGCTATTATTAACAAAACTGTTTGACTTTTATCACAAGTTATTGGCCTAATAAGACCTCCTCCTCAAGGGCGGATCCAGAAACTTTTTACAGGGGGGGCCATTTATATTTTCACCCCCCCCCCCCCCCCCCCCCCCCCCCTCCCATTTTCTTACCGTAATAAATTTTATTGAATTTTTGGCTTAAGTTCCCAATGCTCCTTTTTTGGAAGTGCCCTAAAACCTTATGGAAATGTTCCATTTATGGTCGGAACGAGTGAATTAGGTAAGTATTGTTTACGGAAAACAATTAACTTGTTTTAACACCAAAAATTGCAAAAATCAAAGTCAATTTCGTCTTGTTTCCGAGATATAAAATTATTCAGAGTGGCTATTCGCATCGTCCTTGCTTTTTACAATCGAAATTTCCGCTCATGTACATGGTAAATAATTTTTTAAACATCGGTACGAAAGAATTCGTAATAAAAATTTACCTTTCTTTAAAAATATCTTCTGACAGAAGATCTTCCTTTTTCAAAATTTTCAATTTTTGGTGTTAAAACAAGCTAATTTTTGGGAAAGTATTGTTTTCCGTGAACAATACTTACCTAATTCACTCGTTCCGACCATAAATGGAACATTTCCATAAGGTTTTAGGGCGCTTCCAAAAAAGGAGCATTGGGAACTTGTTCCAAATTTTTGAAGGCGTGTGATAAGGACGTTTTTCCGTATTGTCATAAGCTGTTAAAAATTTTTGACCGCTTTGCTTCGAATAAAAATCGACGGTTGAACATCATACTTTGAAGTATTTGTCGGTAAATTTTTATTGTGATTTGGAAATGTGAAGAAACGAAATCCAAAGATTTGTTGATCTCAAAACGAAAATAGATTTTAGCAAATTAAATTATTATTGCAAAATAAAAAGTGTTAATTTTTATGTCATCTTGTTTTAAAATGGAAAAATATCTTCGAGGGAGGGGGCCATGGCCCCCATGGCCCCCCCCCCTGGATCCGCCCTTGCTCCTCCTATGTAGTAAGTGATTTCATTAAAAACAATTCAACCTCCCCATGCAAACATTTTCACAATATAACTTTGAAAGCATAGAAAACTCGAACATTTTATAAGGAAAATGAGCTGTTCAGATATTTCTCTGACTTTAGCCATTCCAATCACATAGAAGGGGGGTGAATATTGAAAAAAAATGTTGCTATAAGGTGATACATTTAGTTTGCTATCGAATGGCATTAAAATTTTTAAAATCTATGATATGACGAAAATGGATTTTTGGTCACCTAAAATTCGTTTTGGCCCACTGTGCGCCGTGTGCGCTGCTGGCGCGCGGGGTGTGCAATAGTGTGGTAATACATATATCACATATACGATCGATCTGAAAACTGATAACACAGAAACTTTGCTTTGTACCAAATTAAAAATGGGTATGGGTTTTAATTTGCGCAACATCCACAACAAATGCAGCAAACTTATAACATAATCATAAAATATATATTTTCGAATTGTGAAGTATTACTTGAATACATAGCACTGCTGCTAATTGTATTCTTTCTTAAAGTCATACTTTTTTTGTTTCAGTTGGGACTTTTTTGTAAGGCTTTGTTCCACTCTAAAAATAAAATTGAGTAAAAATAAGTACATAGCTATGTTTGATTGTATTCAATTTATATTCTATTTTAAATTAAAGTTCATTATTTCCTGCAGATATTAATTTACATACATACCTATATTTCACTTATTTAACTTGGCTAAGTTGTAATATGCACTTAGACTTGTAGCTTGTATGGGTTGAAGAAAACAAAATAAATATTCAGCACATAGTCATTTTTATTGTTTTGCTGGAAACTAAATATGAAACCAATAAAATCAAATTTTTTTATTTTATGGTATTATAAATGAGACAAGTTTAGCAAGTTAATTTTCTTCGGATTAAATTAATCTTTAGAAAATTGAGTCAGCACAGTTTATTTCTCCTTGTTTGTATGTATTATTCGTCTAAAGGTTGTAAAAATATTTCAAAACTTTGGAACTTGAATACCAGGATTTAATTTAAAATAAAGATTTCGTAGACCGCAGGTATTATGACTACGATCTAGACGCATTATTTTTGCTAGGACATAATGAGAATATTATAATTATCCTTTTTTCTTAGTTAAATTACTTTCTAATAACTTTTTTATTATTAATGTATCTAAATTTGTATGCACCAATCCTATGTTTAATTGTATTATTCCCCAACCACCTTCAGGAAAAAAACAATATGTCTGTAGGCACCCTACAGAAGGTTTCAATTGACCCTAATTGTTTAAAATCGCAGTTGTTTTCTATGAACGGTGAAAACCTGCATTTTGCGTTATGATAAAAAGTTCAAAGCGCAAAATGCCGGCATGTGAGTGATTTAAAAAGGCACAACGCCTTGTGGTCGTTTTTTCGCTAACGAGCATTTTGTATTTTATTCGAGGATAACTATATAATTGTTAGCCTAAACTTAAAGTACATCTACAATATTCAGCTTCCTTTATTTTATAGACGAAACTTGGAATCTTATACACTTAATTGCTTTTAATTTTGGAGTGTTGGAATTAAAGGGGGCAATGCTTTTGACAATTTTGTTTGAGTTTTCAATACTATTAGTTAGAGTTAGAGAGATGAGTGCAATAATGAGTCAGGTGTTGTCCATTGACGAGATTTTTTTGTGTGTAGATTATGGGCCCCCTTACAAATCATTATTATAAATGCAGGCTCGATATTAATCCTGGTGGCCAGGAGAGCGCGTCTGAATTGTAGTTGCAAAAATACAAACTAGTGATATCCAGGCGGGTGTGGCAACATTTATAAAAAAAATCTTACAAAGTGTTGTCCATATGATATTGGGATCAACTTCTTGGTCTCGATGTGGTGAATATATAAATATATAATAATTATCAGCAACATTCACCAATCCTGAAGGGGTTAAGACCAACGTTTTCCAACCATTTGTCCACACAAAAAAAACCAATTATGTTTCGTACAAAGTCGAGATGCACCTTAAAAAAAAACTGAAAAAATTTATTTGTGCAAGCATCATTAAATAATCTCGATAGATAAGTGTTTTTCTATTAAAATATAATTTAAATGCAGTATGTCTATATTTGTGGAAATGTATACTTTATATTTTATATAAATTTCATCCGCGCTTAACCCCCCTTTCTACAAGCAGACCTAGATTCTTTTTGTATTTGGTGCAACAAATACTTTTTGGAATTAAACGTCCCTAAATGCCAATCTATCACCTACTCCCGTAAACGTCTTTTCCTCCCATTCTTAAGTCTATCTTTTGTCTGGCGAGCACATCCCTTCAGTTGTCTCTCTTTGTGATGTCTGCGTCATTTGTGATGGCGAGCTTAACTTTCGCTCTCACATTGACTGTACATTAGCTAAAGCTAACTCCGCCCTGGGGTTTGTGAAGTGCTGGTCCACCGAATTCAAATCCCTTTACGTTTCTTTTGTCCGATCCATCTTTGAATATGCCAGTCAGGTAAAGACTGACAACGTACATCAATAGGGTCGAATCTGTGCAGCGCAGGTTCCTTCGCTTTGCTCTACGTGATTTACCTTGGTCCGACCATCAAAACTTGCCTCCTTATGAGGATCGACTGAAACTGATCGACTTAGAACAGAACCGCTAAGTAAGTGACGCGACTCTGCCGACATTACCTTTATTCACCAGCTCCTCACCGGTGTTATTGACTGCCCCTTTTTGTTGCAGCTGATATCCCTTCACACCAATCCCCGTCGTCTGAGATCAGTACCTCTCTTCCGCCCTTCCTCACCAATCTGGTGGCACGGCAGTGCCCCCGCCAAGTTGAGCGCGAAGCAAACACTGCCGTACCATCCTTTACTGGAACCATGTCGCCGCATTTTCAGGCCCCTATTTGAGAACCTCTGGATAAGACCAGAACGCAGAAATTTTCGTCATCATCCAGTAAGCTATAATTACATACTTAAAATCCAAAATTTCAAGTCTGTAGGTCATTTAGTTCCGAAGGTAAGCGAAAGCAAAGTTTCACATTTATGACACTCACTCACTCACTCATGATCATCAGAATAGAACTAGTACTTCCCATAAACTCAGAGAGCTGAAATTTGGTACAGAGTTAGGGTTTAATGGCCACATAAAGGGAAAACTATAAAAACTAGGATAATCGAAGATCTGGAGTACCTGGTGACCCTGATTAGAAAACACAAGAGCCCAACCAAAATACCTCCCCTTCTGCTTATAGCGTCCCACTGCTGGGCGAATGCCCTCCTTTTGCTTTTAATCTGACTGTATTATAAATCAATATGCCCACGTTTCTACAAAAAGAAGTGAAATCCCACCAAAAACATTCTGTAAAAAACTAGCCAAGTCTCGATGGAGCTGCTTGTTTATCTCTAAAAAGTAATGAAATCTAGACAAAGTCGTGCCAAGTCTAAGGTTCCTTACTGCGATTTCTTTATTATTATAGTTAATGTTGTGTGACTTGGCCGTTGAACATTCTTTATACGTTAGTGGGTACAAGTCAATTTTGTTTACACGTAATGTTATATCGTCAATGGGCAGCGGTTCTGGCGACAGATTGGTGCAATGGTGTCATGGAGCACCTGGTTTTGTACCTTGTGTACCCTTCAACGGCCAAGTCACACAACATTAACTATAATAATAAAGAAATCGCAGTAAGGAACCTTAGACTTGGCACGACTTTGTCTAGATTTCATTACTTTTTAGAGATAAACAAGCAGCTCCATCGAGACTTGGCTAGTTTTTTACAGAATGTTTTTGGTGGGATTATGGCTTTTCCGAACCAATTCCAAAGATGATTTGTAAAGCGAATTCCACAACTGTTCGACTTTCACCTAACCAAGTCCTTCCTTAAGGGGTTACATATGTAGGTCTTGAAGGGAAAAAAAAACAACTTTTTTTAAAAAATTGTATTTTAAAAACCAAAACTCTATTTTATTTAAAATTTACACATAGAAAAGTTTAGCATTTCAAGAAGTTGTAAACAAAATTTCAGCTAAATATATTGAAAATTGTCGATTTTCCCGCAGTTTTCCTCGTCCAGCCTTTTTTATGCGGTAGGCAAGATTTCTCGAGAACTAATCAACCGATTTTGCTGAAACTTTGCACAGTTTCTCTTTATAGTATTATTTCATGATTGACCAAAGGGATTTTCAATCAGTTGACTCGTTCTTGTTTTACACGAAAAAAATATTTTAAAAACGAAGAAAATCGGAAAAATGCTAAACAATTTCAGATGCAAATACATTCAAACTTATTTCAAAACTTTAACTTTCATGTTTTTTTCAATTCCTTCGGTCAATCATGAGCCAAGGGTATAAACTATAAGAAAATTTTTGAATTTTTGATTTCTGATGAACCTGCACCGAAATATTCTGGCTACCGCAAAAAAAAGGCTGCACGAGGAAAACTGCAGTAAAATCGACAATTTTCAATATTTATAGGTAAAAGTTTTTTTACAACTTCTTGAAATGCTAAACTAACTATGTGTAAATTTCAAATAAAATAGAGTTTTGGTTTTTAAAATACAATTTTTTGAAAAAGTTGTTTTTTTTCCTTCAAGACCTATGTAACCCCTTAAGAAAGTCCTTAATGGTCCCTCTGGAAGTCCCCTTTTTGTCTCTGTTAGTTAATACTTCCTAGTTTAGTTCTAGTCTTTAAGTTCTTATGTTTGTATGTAAGTATGTATGTATACCTTGCATTACGCTGAATTAAATAAATTAAATATTGGCTTATATAGCGCTAGGATTGACCAATTTGGCTGAAAATCGGTTTTTCGTCTTGTGGAGCCAGGAACAAGACGTATATGCAAAATCTACATTTTGCAATTTCACAAAAACACAACATTAAAATGGCTGCTCTTGGAGACAGGAAGTTATTTTTACTTCGATCTTAAATATAAAATTTAACATCCAGCGAAATATCTTGGTAAAAATAGATTTATTTTTAAATTATTCTAATTTTTTTTTAAATGCGAGGATTGGCCGAATTGGCTGAAATTTGAACTGGTGTCATTTTTCGGTCCTCCAAATGCGTGTTATAATTTCAGACATGGACATCACTAGTTTGTATTTTTATAACTTTCCAAAGCAAATGCGTTCTTCTGGCCACCAGGATTGATATGGGCCATTTATTATAAAAATTTGTAAAGGGGGCATAATATACAAAAAAATAAAATATTTGGTCGACGGACAACAACTGACACATTATTGCAATCAACTCTCTACCTATTATACCTGATTAAAAACCGCTAAATCTAATTTATTCAGTTGTCGCTAAATTAAAAATTGCTAATGTACCTTATGTTGTAATCTTCATGATAAATTACTTTATTATTGCTGTTTATAACTGTGTATTTTTCTTCTATTATAAAGTTCATTTAAAGATTGGCCCTGTAAATAAATTCAAATCAAAAATCTAAATTTAAGCACATCGAAATACAATACCGCGATGTGAATAAAAAGTATTTGCTTTCTATTAAATACACAAGCACACATAAATATGTTAAATAAATAACATGAAATCATTTCATGCAGCTATGCGGGCTAGCCACGCAAAAGTAAGTATCGAATACACTTTAATATTTTATTGCATATATGGGAAGCAGTTTCAGCACTTTTTATTTCCTTTTGTAAGTATCTAAACTTGAAATGCTAAATTTAAATGGGTATAATTAACTAGTCAATAAAGTTGAATCGTAAAGTTCACATATAATACATATATGTATTGAAGAACAGAAAATAAAAAATATTTGTGTATAATCAATGAAAAAATTCGAGACAAGATTAACTCGGACGGGTATAAACTAATTTAAATATGGATGATCAACAAATGAGTATATATCCAATAAAACTTATTGCTTCCAATGATTGGTGGCGTACCATCTGCTGAATAATTTTTTCAGTCAGTGATATCGCACACTTCGTACGATAAGTAGGTACATTTAAAGTATCGGAAAGTATAATTTTCAACTATTCTTAAAAAATACTTTGAGTTCTGAGAGGTCGTTTTTTCGAATTATCTTTGAAACAGTTTTCAATTGTTAACGATTCCGATGGTGAAAGTTGTAGTTTTGTAAACTCGAAATACTGTGATTTCACAGTAAAATTTAAAAAAGTTGTATTTATTGACATACATATAAGTTCCTCTATTGTAACATTCAAAATATCGGAATTTATATATTGGGTATGTAATATATGGTATTGTAAGAAAACCGGCCTTATGATTTTCGCGAGATATTTTCTAGAAATATATATTATCAATTAGTTATTAGGAAGAGGATTTCCTATTTAATTCTAAATTTGGTGGTAGATTGCGACTTGCAGTTCACATTAGAGTGAGTTCTTTCCATCAGCTATTATACATATGTTAAAGTGAAAATTCTCGTTTAAAAGAAGTTTAATATTGTACACTGGTGGGTACATTATTAGCTGAAGAATTAGTTCACAAATAAGTTAATTTGCACTTTAATAAATTCCAGCAACTAATTTCCGGACACTTATGTCTTCTCTGATTTCAAAAGTGAATTGCAATTATACTATATGGAGGAAGAATATTAAGAGGTTTGAGTTTTTTGTGTAAAGTAAATTTAGGTACTCAAAGTAGACAGAAACACATGTATATGGGTGAATATTTGAAAATAGGGCCTCCACTTATAGTTCTTATGCATTTTTTGTGTTAAAGAAGTTAAAAACATAAAGAAAATAAGTACGCTAAATTTTATTATTTAAGCTTCCAAATCTAGACGATAAAAACTAAAATTGAAGAGATAATAATTGATCCTAATAATAATAGAAAATATTAGGAAAAAAATGGCTTTTTGGTGAAGTTATGAAAATTTATGAACAAACGTCGAGTTTCTCCAAAATATAGGAAAGAAAGGTTAATTTTATTATCCAAAGATTAAAAATGCAACGTAATGCATTCGTAACGCGGGAGTTCCTCAAAGTGCAGTTCTAGGGCCGATCTTTTATAACCTATACACGGCTGATTTCCCTGAAATCCTAAATGTTATGTACTCTCTTATAAATAGGAGATCCACATCGAGTATTGAAAAAAAGCACATAATTTACAAAGTTATATTTCAACCTCTTATGCTCTACGGGGCACCCGTCTGGTTCAAATGCGCTAAAATACATATAAATCAAAAATATAAATTCTATTAAAGTCTTTTCCAGTCATGCAATGCTAAAATAGTAATATTATAGTTGAATGAATCTCCAATTCTAGAACCTTATCATTCTATTCGTATTGTGTATACCCTTTTGTATTAAATAAAATAAATAAACAAATAAAAAAATATTATAGTTTACAAGTATGGAAAAGCCCCAGCAAAGCCAGAATGGGTCTGATAGTTTTCTAATAAAGAATATATATTTATTTATAATATTTTATTTATTTAGTCTACTAATTACAATTTAATTTTACAGACTAGAATAACCCAAAAAGAGAGAAAAAATAATACGAGTAATATAAGCTGTACAAAAAGTCAATAATATGTACCTATTATATTTCTACATTCTCCAAAAATACTAATCTAACCTTAAATTCAGATCTAGATATAGTAAAATCTATATGACTGTTGAACAAATTAATTTAAAATAGTCATTACTTCTTGGCAACCGTAATTGGTTCTATGAGATGGAGCAGATAACAAATTACTAGAACGTACTGGTCTTTCTAGAGCATACATTCACTAAGTTAAGCAGTTCGGGACAATTGATGTCATTACATAATAGATCTTTCACGAATACAGCGCAGCTACAATCACGTCTATAGTGAAGGGTTGATAAACCAAATAACAAACGTCGAACCTGATAACAAGGCAAAGTTGGTTTCCACCAATTCAACTTGTACAATAAAAGCCTCGTAAACGACCTTCGTACCGCTTCAATTCTATTAATGTGAGCATTATGAGTAGGACTCCAAATAATAGCGCCATATTCAATAATTGATCTTACAAAAAATGTTCGTGAATTCTTTGGTATTTCTCTTAATAAAACCAAGCAATTTGAATGCTTTAAAGATAGCATGATCAATGTGTCTAGTCTCCTATCTAAAATTGTACCTAAGTCTGTGACTTCCTCAACGCGTTCTAACAACTTACTTACCATTTATAGTATAGTTAAATGTGAAATTACCTGTTGATCTATAAAATGATAAGGCTCGACATTTAGATATATTAAGATGCAGACTATTCATCATACACCCACTGGATAATTAAGTCTAATCTAATCTAAGTCTTGTTGTAGATTTGAGCAATTATGAGGACCACGAATTTCAGAAAACAGTTTTAAATCATCTGCATAAATAAGACAATTAACATAAGAGAAACATTTAGTGATATCATTAATAAAAAGGATAAATATAATAGGACCAGAGTAACTACCCTGTGGTACTCCTGAATCAGCAGAAACTACCTGGAACAGAAGTTATCAATGGTAACAATCTGCTTTCTGTTCGACAGGTAAGAAGATATCCACTGAAGGAAACTAGAATGAAGCGCCATCTGGTGAAGTTTCTTAACTAAAATAGATATATTGACTTTGTCAAAAGCTTTAGAAAAGTCTGTGTATATTGCATCAACCCGACAACCCCTTTCCATGGTATTCACGCAAAAATTTGTATATAATGCCAGATTAGTAACTGCGAATCTGCCTTTAGCAAAACCATGTTGTTCATAAAAAGGAAAGCTTTTTTCCAATGATACAATCAAGCAGTTTTGGGATTGTCTTCATTAAGGAAACCACTCTAAAGTTTTTAATTATATGTTCAGCACCACTCTTATAAATAGGCTTAATCGTCGAGATTTTCCAGGAGTCAAGGAAATGACCTTCACTGAGGGATAAGTCAAAGATAGCTGTTAAAGGTTCCGCCACGAAAAGTATACAAGCCTAGAGTAAAGCAGGAGAAATATTATCCGAATCCATTATGTAGTTCCAATCCAGCATATTCACAGCATCTGTAATATCCTGTTCAACTAAGCATAAAGAAACAATATCTAAAAGATTTTCTATGGGAGAGTGTGAGGAGCAATTAGAATGGATATTACTACAATAAACCGACTCGAAGAATTTTGCGATCAATTCACAAGTATCTTCGAGATTATTCGACTTACTATTATTGAACTCCATAATATTTGGAAAGCCAGACAATTGACGTTTATCCGTAATATAACCCCAGAATGCCCTGCTATCATTCTTTACAGTGGTTTCAATGGAACCAGTATATTGTTTATTAGGTCCGCAACTAAGTTCTCGCTGTTTTTTTTTATGAATATAAAACTTTATTATGAAAAAATGGTTACAAATGGGTTATTCAAAGTACTGCCCATCGCTAGCGACAACCTTTTCCCATCTTTCTGGCAGAGCTCGAATACCGTCACGGTAGAAGTGTTCGTCTTTTGAGGTTATCCATGAATCAAGCCAATTTACGATGTCGTCATATGAACGGAACTCCTGATTAGTCAGAGCATGTGCCATCGAACGGAATAAGTGATAATCGGACGGCGCAATATCTGGGAAATATAGCGGGTGGGGTAGGACTTCCCATTTGAGTGTTTCTAAGTAGGTTTTGACGGGTTTGGCAACGTGAGGCCGATCGTTGTCGTGCTGTAAAATCACTTTTTCGTGCCCTGATCGTATTGTGGCCGCTTTTCGCGCAGTGCTCGGCTCAATCGCATCAATTGAGTTCGATACCGTTCCCCAGTGATCGTTTCGTTCGGTTTCAACGTCTTTTCAGCGTTTTCGAAGATTTTCGGCCTTCCTTCACGCGAACGGTCGTCAACATCAAAATCACCGTCTTTGAAGCGACGGAACCAATCACGGCACGTTGTTTCACTTAGAGCAGCATCTCCGTAAACTTTTTGGAGTTCTCGATGCGCTTGAGCCGCCGTTTTCTTCGAATGAAAAACGAAAAGCAACACTTCCCCGCAAATGACGATTATTTGGCACATAATCAGACATTTTCACACAACCAAAAGTATATGTTCCAAAAACAAAATCACAAATGTATCAAAGCGGCTTGCTTACCATATGTCTAAGCTTGGTTCATGACGTTTTAGTAATGCTATAATCGACCAACTCTTACTACTGGAGCCATCTATTGAAAAACAGCGGGAACTTAGTTGCGGACCTAATATATACTCGTAAGAAACGATGCAAAGTTTCAAATTCCTTTCTTATTCGTCTAAAGTTGTTAAAAATAGCTTCATTATTTACCTTTTTATAAGCTTTATGCGCCTTTGTTCTGGCATTTTTTAAACGAAACAGAAAGATTTATTGAACCACTAAGGATGATTGATTGATATTACTCAACATAAAGCTCACAAAGTTACTCAAATACACAAGTGTGAATAGTGAATATTTGGAGCAACAGCAATAACCTGAAATATATTTTTCAGTTGAAGAAAACCTCACGATATGCAAAAAGTTCACTCCAGATGTAGTGTTATGACGGGGATTAAAGATTCTAAAGATTGTTTTCCAACACCATTTGACCAGCCTGTGAAAGCACGATCAAACGTTAAGGAAGAAATAAAGCCAATTTCCGTACCAGAATTCTTTCATCAAACCGTGGAGAAATTCGGAAATCACACTGCATTAGTATCTCAATTAGGTGAAGAAGTGACATATAGGTAATGGAATATTAAAACATTTTGAAACAATACATCTTCTTCTTCCCATTTGTAGGGAGTACTATGAAAAAGTTATTCACTTTGCTAAACTCTTCGTTAAGATGGGGTTGGAAGTTAAACATTCAGTGGCAGTGTTGGCCTCTAATTGTCCTGAATGGTTTTATTCCCAAATGGCCGCAATTCATACCGGCAGTATAATTGTCGGAATTTATCCAACCAGTTCAGCAGAAGTTGTGCGCTTTATTTTGGAGAACACAAAAGCTAACATCATTGTTGTTGATGACTCTAAGCAAATGGAAAAAATACGTCAAATTCGCAACTCGCTTCCCTTATTAAAAGCAGCAATTCAAATTAATGGCCCTTTTGACGACTACGTAGGAAACGAAACTGGATACTATAAGGTAAGGAAAGCGTAAGTGAAATAAATAAGTTAATAAACATAAGTATAGCGCAAGCTTTACAGTGGTCGAAGCTTGAAACTATTGATGTGACGGATACTGAAACTGAGCTAAATGCACGTTTAAACGACGTTTGTGTAAATGAATGCGTAGCGATACTATATACAGTAAGTTATTATTATTTTCGTTCAAGTTTCCCATTAACAAATATAATCAACTTTAGTCCGGAACAGAAGGAATGCCGAAAGGTGTAATGTTGACTCACGACAATATATTGTTCGGGGTTAGAGGAAATGCAAAGCGATTTCTAGAACTACAAGTTGGTTGCGAACGAATAATAAGCTTCCTTCCCTTGAGCCATATTGCAGCACAACTTATAGATATTTTTTTAAGCATTGAATTGGCCGCTACTGTTTATTTTGCTGACAAGAATGCTCTCAAAGATAGCTTAATTACAACAATGCAAATAGCCCGACCAACGTTTTTCCTTGGCGTGCCGAGAATTTACGAAAAATTCCTGGAAAAAATCATTTCAAGTGAGAGCAACCTAAGTTTTTTTAAGAAAATACTAATGAACTGGAGCCGAAATGTAATGTTGCAACACCATTTGAATACTTTACAAGGGTAAGTAATTGTTAGATATTAAAAGTGTATTTCTGCTTTTGATATGAGAAGTGCTGATGTAGGATGTTTAGAGGTGATAGATCTCACCTAGGAAAACAAACAATTGTAGGCAATCTCAACCGTTTGGGTGTTACAGGGTGATTCATAAATTCGGTATGCACATTTATTTTAATCTTCTGATCTTTGACCAAACAACTACTATCTCAATATGTTTTCCAAAAATTCAACCACTACAATTTCAATACATGTACCTATTCGAATGTAGAAAAGGTATTTCAGAATTAAAAAAAAATCTGTGTTTCACAAAAAAATAACACCCATATTGTTTTTCCATGCTTTCAAAGAATCAGAAAATTTGTATGCGCTTGTGCTATGCTTGCTATGCCTTTTGAAAAGTTCAATTCGTCTTTGCTGTGCTTGCTGCTGCTGTTGAACTGTATTGCTATCAAACGAAGTGCTGCTGAAGATTTGCTGTGCTGTTTGGTATTGCTACAGCAGCGTGCTATCGAAAGCAGCCTGTTGAATCCTGCCGTATAATTAAAAGTTGATTACAGTTTTTGAAAGCGCCAGCAAATTTTCTTATGCACAGGGGCAGTGCTGCATTGCTTCTGGATTTCAAAAGGATTTGTCGAAATGCTCGGTGTCTTCTAAATTTTTTATATAAGCGATGTTGTTTTCCTCAGCTTCAAATTCATCCTCCAATAAAACTGCTTGCGAAAAGTGATCTTGTTGTTCTGATCATACCGGCCCCATTGCCCGAAGTTATTGACACAATTTGTGCTAATGATATGCCATGTGTGTATGTAAACACATATATCTAAAATTTGTTCTCAATAGTACGCTGTAGAAATAGCCAATAGCAGACAGAGCACTCAGCAGCATTTCATTTGATAGCAATATAAGTTCAACAGTGCAGTCTTAGCTTAGCACTTCAGATGCCCACAGCATCAGCTCGTGCAGCAAGGATGAATTGAGCTTTTTACTCGTGGCATCGTCGGTTTGGGAGATTACGCTTCTTGTTAGAGCCATTCTGGGGTTTCAAGATAGCGAATGATATCTTGCATCTGCTTTACAAAAAACTTCCTTAGATCGTCAATTAAATGTTTACCCAGCGCTTGCCGTCTAGCCCCGAAAAGTGCCGGGAATTTCCAATTTGCGTCGCCTTTGCCCAGAGAGCAGAGGAACACATAGGGGTACAAACCTCGAACAAAATCCGTGTCAGAGTTTGTGGAGCGAGCGTGTCTTTCTCATTCTCTCATTCCGCCCAAAACTACGGCATTGACAGTTGAAGGGAACTTTGAACAAGTGTTGTTAAGTCAATTTGGAGCTTTTTCCCATCACAGATGGTAGATCATCCCTTTTTTCCCTATTTGGTGGTCAATAATTCCCACAATTTTTCCCATCGGTTAAATTGAATTATAGTCTTCATTTTACTTTGTTATGACATGTAGTTTAGTTCAACAAATCTGGGACAGCCTGGACAGCCAGGACAGCCTGGACAGGCGGGCGGGCTGGGGCTGGGGCTGGGGTTGCCTGCCTGCGTCCGCGTCTGGCTGCGTCTGGTGCCGGGCTGGCTGGGTGGGTGGAAAAAGAATCGAAAACAGAACCGTAAAAAATCAAAAACGAAAAAAAAATCGAAAACAGTACCGTAAAAAAACAAAAACAAAACAAAATGGAAAACAGAACCGTACAAAAAACAAAATCACCAGAAAATAAGATGTACCAATTTGAAAACACATCCGTTCACCACGAGACCAGCGAAATGAATAACTCTCCCCCAGCACTGACCGCCGCCGCCGACCGGTCGACCGTCTGAATCTAGCCTGGCACCTATGGGCCAGTGGCCCGTGTACACCGCTACGACTCTGGGATATTTTGCGGGTCCGATTTAGAATATCTTGCGCTTTCCAACTGTCGTAAGAGCCATGCCATTCTGGAAATAGCGCAAGTTCTAAGATTTCTCCACCTTTCTTGGGTTATAGACAGAAAATAGGCCCGATAGTCCGGGAGGCGACTGCAAAGGTCACCATTTTGAGCACTTACTTTAATTGAAAGATGATGATGATGAGACTAAAAGAAGGTGATTCAAGCCATTTACATTTCTACAGGTAGCAATTTCCAAAATAAATAAACTTCTTTGACAAAGAATTTCCAGTATTTTCAATGAAAGCGGGGTATTTTTATTGTAAACATATTGAAGAATCCTATACAAAGGTTCTCAGTAGGAGAAATCGAAAAAAAATTTCCTAAATCCTATGTAATTTTAACCGTAGTATCCGAATCTGCAATAAAAAATAGTGGTTCATACTTAAAATTTCAAAGTTACCACCGCCCCACCTACGAGGAGGTAGGTAGGTACGACTAATTTAACCACTAACGTGGTTATTTCCCCTGCGAAATAATTAAATTTTTACTATAGACATTTTTTTCGCAGAGTGCTTGTTATTCGAGATATTTGAAAGTTTCAGGTTAAAACATCACCCGGTAGGTATGTATTAAAACCATTTGGAGCAAGATCGTACGCACAATCGAAATAGTCCAAAAAGATTCACGAAAAAACCTTTTTTAATTTAATTATTTATTTATTTATTTATTCGCTTAATACAAGCTACAGATTTACATTAAACTAAAAATTAAACCAAGAACTAAAACAAATGACCAGAATGAAAGCTAATTGTGAGTAGATGGCTATTATAGGGGTGGGTTGGGGGAATAAAGGGAATGCCTTAGGGAGGCTTTGTCAACATGGAAGTCGAAGGCTGCTGTGTTGTTGACTTTCCGTAGCATTCTGGTGAAGGGCTCGAAGTGGCCGTAATTAGTGCGATGACTATAGAGGCGAAAGGTGGGAGAAGATCTAACGTTTCGGGGGTTAGTGTTAAGGGAGATATTGTGTAGGAAGTCGGGACAGTCAATGGAGCCGGTTAGGACTTGGTGGATAAAGATAACATCAGCGACATCACGACGAAAGGCAAGCGGCTGAAGGTTAATTAGTTTTAGCCGGCTTTCATACGGAGGAAGGTTGAAGTTATATGTGCAAGGAAGGTCACGCAGCGCAAAGCGGAGAAATCTACGCTGAACTGCTTCGGTCCTGTTAATGAGGGTGGATTGGCAGGGGCACCAGACCTGGCAGGTATACTCTAGGAGTGGTCTAACGAAGAAGATGTGGAGTGATGACATAAGGGTCAGAGAATTCCTTAGACCAACGTTTTACAAAGCCTAGGGTTGAGTTGGCTCTATTTACGATGTGATCAATATGGGAACGAAAGTTGAGCTCACTGTCGCAGATAACACCCAGGTCGCGGAGGGAATTAACAGATGGAATCAGCATAAATCAAAATTTTGGAGTGAATGATAACCTTTTCAACATCATTTATGGTTAATATGAAAATTAGAGGACCAAGGGGACTGCCCTGCGGGACGCCGGAATGGGATATGAATGGGTTTGAAGTCGTGGAATCAATACGAACCCTATAACGGCGGTTACTAAGATAAGATTTAATCCACGAGATGAGGCGGGGTGGGAAGCCAAGATAATTTAATTTGAGGACAATGATTTGGTGGGAGATTTTGTCGAAAATATAAATAATAACAAAAACAATAAAATCGGTGGCAACGACATCAACTTCTACCCAGTTTTCTATAGCTTGTAAGGTGCGAGACACAAAGCTCGTTGAGTTGGTAGTTGTGGACCTACCTTTGAGGAATCCATGTTGAGATGAAGACAAAATGGACTTACAGTGGAAGGACATGGAGTATGCAATGGATGCAGGATAGTTTAGCTATTGGACGATAGTTTGATATGTCGCCCTTGTAGCCTTTTTTGTGGATTGGGGTGATATAGGAATCTTTCCAAAAATTGGGAAATGTGCCCTCGGATAGGGAAAGTGAGTAAAGATTGGTTAGTGGATTAATGAAATGGGTAGCACATTCCTTTAAAATAATGGCGGGAATCCCATCAGGGCCGGGATCAAAGTCATCGGCGAAAGTCCGGATTTTATTGGCAACAAGAGACGGATCAATGGCAATGGAAACAAGGGAGGTTTGTGGGCAGTTTCTCATAAAAGAAAAGTATGTAAGATCGGGGACGGAAAAGGATTGACTGAAGAAATCTGCAAAAAGGTTAGCGATGACAGAAGGGTTAGAAGAGGACGAGTTACCGAGTTTGAGGACCGAGGGGTAGCCATTTGATTTTCTGATTCGCAACGTTGGGAAAAAAGGGAAGAGACATTATGTTAGATAGTCTTTCCTATTTTGCAACAACAATGCATACATATTGGAATATCTACGTTACCCTATCTTTTATGAAATTTTATTGTAAAACTTTTATTGCATCTTCAACTTTCCTCTCAAATCAATAGTTTTCGAGATATATGAAGAATCACGAAGAAAAATATGGAATTTGGTGGATTTTTTTACATTTCCTTTAATAAAAAGTTATGACCACGTTTTTGAACTCATGCATAGTGAAATTATCATCCCTGGTGGTGTTCTGGAACCATGAAAGAAAACTAGAGGTCATATATAAAACATTCAATAAACCCATTTCTAAAACAGATTCTACCTGGACTAATAGCTTTCTCGTAAACTAAGAGTAGGCAACATTATTTTCAGGTCATTTTACACGAAAAAATCTACCTTAGCCATGTTTTCCGTTTTTATGGACTATACATAGATTCAATATGATATTGGCAACTGAGTGTCGCCGGTACGTTTAGAAGGGGAAGGAGTTGAACTAACATTTTGAAAACTAACCAAACATTTGGAATACTATGAATGTTATTCTTTTTATGTATTATGAATTTGTCAAATAAACATTCACTTAGAAGGAGAAGCAATGCCAGACGAATCGCTTGTTGTTATACTTGTGGGAGTCAACGAAAAAGAATTCCGCAACCAACAAATAAAAATCCAGCACATATCACATATCAGTCAAATTTTCCATTTTCCAATTTTGGATGTATGGTTTGAAGTAATGTATCACAGTAAGTGCTTACAGTCTAAGTACCTATCACAGATTTCTAACTACATATATGGTAGTACCGCTGAAGAACAAAGTTTATTCTAGGTAATGTAAGTCGAGTTGTTTCAATATAATTTATTGTTCTACTAATCGAGTAAATGAAAAGTGCTAATATACACAAGCCGCAAAAATACAAACCCTTTAACATTAAAACCGGCACGTGACTTTTTAATGGAGTCCGTCGATTTGAAAAATCAAAGTTTTTTTTTTTGCTTAATTAAATAATTTTTGATTAGTTAAATTTCTTCCATCAATTTACGATAAGATTTGTTTTTAATTTATTATTTGAATTTTGATTATTCGCTATTCGTGACAACCTGTGCAGAAAGAAAAATTGTCAAAATGTGAACTACATACATATGCACGCTTTGCGTTCGAAGAGGCGGTGGATCATATGTGCATACAAATGAATATTTGTTAAATTTCCGAGAGTACCGCTGCACATGTACGAGGATTTTACCTCGAAAGTTGGCAAACAATATTCGGTGGATTTTATTGAATTAATGTACCGGGTGTTTCACCTATCGGGAAAAAAACTAATGGGGCTATAGACCTCACCTAGTCAATCAATAATCGCACGGCAGGGAGGAGGGTCATCTCTACCGTTTTCAAGTTACAAGGTGACTAATAAATTCGGGTTACACATTATTATTTTACATTTGGAATACTATGAATGTTATTCTTTTTATGTATTATGAATTTGTCAAATAAACATTCACTTAGAAGGAGAAGCAATGCCAGACGAATCGCTTGTTGTTATACTTGTGGGAGTCAACGAAAAAGAATTCCGCAACCAACAAATAAAAATCCAGCACATATCACATATCAGTCAAATTTTCCATTTTCCAATTTTGGATGTATGGTTTGAAGTAATGTATCACAGTAAGTGCTTACAGTCTAAGTACCTATCACAGATTTCTAACTACATATATGGTAGTACCGCTGAAGAACAAAGTTTATTCTAGGTAATGTAAGTCGAGTTGTTTCAATATAATTTATTGTTCTACTAATCGAGTAAATGAAAAGTGCTAATATACACAAGCCGCAAAAATACAAACCCTTTAACATTAAAACCGGCACGTGACTTTTTAATGGAGTCCGTCGATTTGAAAAATCAAAGTTTTTTTTTTTGCTTAATTAAATAATTTTTGATTAGTTAAATTTCTTCCATCAATTTACGATAAGATTTGTTTTTAATTTATTATTTGAATTTTGATTATTCGCTATTCGTGACAACCTGTGCAGAAAGAAAAATTGTCAAAATGTGAACTACATACATATGCACGCTTTGCGTTCGAAGAGGCGGTGGATCATATGTGCATACAAATGAATATTTGTTAAATTTCCGAGAGTACCGCTGCACATGTACGAGGATTTTACCTCGAAAGTTGGCAAACAATATTCGGTGGATTTTATTGAATTAATGTACCGGGTGTTTCACCTATCGGGAAAAAAACTAATGGGGCTATAGACCTCACCTAGTCAATCAATAATCGCACGGCAGGGAGGAGGGTCATCTCTACCGTTTTCAAGTTACAAGGTGACTAATAAATTCGGGTTACACATTATTATTTTATTTTTATCTTTTCATCTACCCAACGTAGCGCAGCGATATCAAACTTACGCCAGACAACTACTATCTTAATATGCTTTTCAAAAATGACACCAATGTTGATCTACCGTTATAACTTTTACATCTTAAATTTTACAAGAAAATGCTTAAGAGTTTTCCCTTGAGCATTTTCTCACAATTAATTTACCTGGTTTTCGTTTGTCAATTATCATTATTTTCAGGGGTTTTACAGAAACACGAAGGAGCGGCAGTCAAGGATAAGACATATTTATACATACATGCGACGACAATCATGTTAGTATTTTAGGAATTGCTGAAATATTTATTTCATTATGCGTATTGTAGAGTATTTATGCAAAGTTTCAGTAAATCCATAAACAATTTTTTTTGCTCGTACAAACATTTTATACTGCGTTTTACCCCTTAGGGTTTGAATTTTGAGAAATTCTGAAATACGTGTTCCATAGATAATTATATTGTAGAGTATTAATACTAAGTTTGAAGTAAATCCGATCAAAAATAAATTTTTTCTATTCAAACTATTTATATCCTATTTAGCCCCTTAGAGTAAAGTTTGAGAAATGCTGAAACACGTGTTTTTTAACTCTACAACACTGAGTTAAGTTGCAGGAAAAACCGATTAAAAAAATATTTTTTCCTTCGCACTCACATGATTATCACATGTATGAATAAGCATGATTGTCCTTCCTTTGTAATATTGTGTAATCGTGAAACCCTTAAAAGCAATGACAATTGAGATTAATTGCAACAAGGCTCTAGAAAATAACCTGTATTGAGGCATCTTTTTTTTTTAAACATAAAATACATACGTTAAGTGAATAGTAGGTGTACAATCTTATATGTAATTACAATCAATAATTATTGATTAATTACACTAGTTTACAAGAAAAAAGTACCTCAAGAAAAATATGTTTTTTAGACTAATTTGGGGTCGCTAAAAAAATGACCTCCATTTATTTTTCCAAAGAAGCGTTTTTGCGATATTAGTAAAACACCTGTTTTTAGCTTTTTTTTCAAAAAAAGGCCAAAAAATCCTGCAACAACACACTGCTCCAACCTAAAATGTGTACTAGTAGTAAGGTACTCGTTTCCCCTTCACGCCAATATCTTGGTTGTGTCCACTGGAACTGTATTTTTTGAGTTACAAGCGTTCAAATTGTATTATATCTTCTGCAATTGCCATCTGATTTTGGCCCAGTTTGATTTTATATTTCCGTTAAAAAAGTATCTTTCTCTATCAGTTATTGAGATATTTAAAAAAATTAAGATAAAGTACCATACTACTAGTACACATTTGCAGGATTTTTTGGTCTTTTTTTGAAAAAAGCTAAAAATAGGTGTTTTGCAAATATCGCAAAAACGCTTCTTTGGAAAAATAGATGGAGGTCATTTTCGTTTTTAGCGACCCCAAATTAGTCTAAAAAACATATTTTTCTTTTGGTACTCGAAATTTTCCTAAAATTGTAAACTAGTGTTATTTATAATTTGATTATTAATTATAATTAATCTTTATTGTCACCGAGTGATATAATTGTAATCATGAAAGATTCATTGCAAACCTCCCGTACTGTAATCAGGGGCCACTCTATTTTAGCATTCACTGTAAATTGACATTGCACTAAATCGCCAAAACACTGCACATGCGTTAGGTAGGAGTTCCGCGCTCATCCTTTGAGATGAGTCATTCGCATTCAGAAGCTCACGCAACAAAGTGGCCGGTTTTTGTCGAAGGCTCTGTATCGAAATAAAGTGTTTTGAAAAAATCCAAGTTGGTCAAATATTTTCGCCTTTTCCGACCTCTAACTTGTTTATTATTAATTTTACGTGAAAAAGTTATTTAACCCGAATTGTAGACAATTTAATTAGTTGGAATCCCGAAAACTGAATTATACTCACCACTCACCCAACAGAATTCAGGTCACCCATTTTTTCCGAACATTTGACTGGAATGGGGCACATGCAGCGCATATCTTATCCCGTATCCCGCATTTTGGATATTTGGATACGGACTTAATTTCAGACTGTGGATTTGAAACGAACTGGATGACATGGTCGACATGCACCGTTAATTTTTGTATTTGTCGTTGATCATTTCGAAGTATTTTCTGGTAAAAGTCTGACACAGATATACACAGAAATTTTGTACATAAAATTAATACCCTTATTACCAATTTAATATTTTTTTTTTATTCCAGGAACGATTCGCTGTCTTTTCAATATAAAGTAGCTTCAAATTTTATTGGAAAAAGAATGAAATCAATTTTGGGTTTAGAGCAGACAAAATTGTTTTTAGTAGGAGGAGCACCAGCTCCCATTGAATTAAAAGAATATTTTATGGGACTGGACATAAGACTGCTTGAATGTTATGGAATGTCTGAAACCGCAGGTATGCAATGCTATGCTTCGCCGGATAGCAAGGATTTAAATACAGTTGGTAAATCACTTCATGGAACAGAAATAAAAGTTTTGAATCTCAATGAAAGAGGAGAAGGAGAGGTAGTAATTTAAATGTATTATATGTGTGCGTATATAAATCATCATTATATTTTTGACTTCAGATTTTTTTGCGAGGAAGAAATATCTTTATGGGGTATTTGGGTGATGAGGAAAGGACCAAAGAAGTGTTGAAGGAAGATGGTTGGCTGCAAACTGGGGATATTGGGCGTTTAGATTGCGAAGGAAATTTGTTTATTACTGGGCGATGCAAAGAAATTATAATAACTGCAGGGGGTGAAAATATTCCATTTATGCATATCGAAAATTTAGTAAAGAAAGAGTTGCCGATTTTAAGCAATGCTTTCCTGTTGGGAGATAGAAGAAAATATTTGACGATGCTTGTAACTCTTAAGGTAATGATCTTAATATTAGTGTAGTGTGATGATTTCATTGTTATTTCAGACCAATATGGACACTGACACCGGAGAGCCAACGAATATTTTGTCAGAGCAGGTCATAGCGTATTTCAGGAACCTTGGACTGCATTATACATTACTTACTGAGATTTTAGAAGCTGGGCCGTGCCCAAACGTTATGCAGATTATTAAAGATGGAATCGATCGTGCTAATATGCATGCAATTTCCCGTGCACAAAGAATCCAAAAATTTGCTCTTCTACCACATGATTTCTCTGTAGCTACGGGCGAACTAAGTACATAATACATTTATAATTGATTGGATTGGAAATCCAGAATGATCTCTTTGCAGATTCAACTCTCAAAATAAAAAGGCAATTCGTGTGTAAAATCTTCGAAGACGTCATTAATAGTTTATATGAAAGTAAATAAGTAAATCGAGCAGCAATTATAAGCTTAATATAAAAATCTATATATGATCATAAAAAATGTGTGCGTAATAAATGGTAGTTTGTCTGTTAAAACAGTAATATTTCGTATAAATTGGTCACATATCAACATTGTAAATTTGAAGGATTACAAATGTTGCAACATAGATATAAGGCTTGACAAATGAAACTTTAGTGTAATTATTTGATGTGAAAAACAATTGTCCAATCGGTCGAAGGGTAGATAATGAGGTTTTGGTTTGTAAAGAGACTGCTCGGACCAGTCCATTATATCTTGGGTGGATTTCATTGACAGGATCGGGGAGGATTACCAAGCTTCGGCCGATAAGGAGATTCGCAGGAGTGATGTTAGCCAGGTCAGGTTCGTCTTTCAAAGGTGCGAGCGGTCTGCTCTTTGGGCACGCTTCTATCGACGTTAGCAAGGTTGATAACTCCTTAAATGATAATGTTGATTCTCCAATTATTCACTTGATGGAACTTAGTGGAACGAACAGCTTCCCATAATCCACAGAAATGAAGGGCTAAAGGCGGATTGAAATACCCAGTTGATGCCTTCGACGGTCATGTGGCGATGGACATTTCTCATGAACTTTGACTGCGACGAAAACAGATTTTGGAGTACGGCATATGCACTGACGAAGTTCATCCCGAAATCACTGTGGATGCCAGTGCAAAATCTTCGTCCACCTCAACATGAAGGAACGGGAGTCATTTTGGCGGCCGCGAAATTTACCATTTCCTGAATAATTCCCTGGGATCGATATCTGACACAAGGTCCATTGATGTATGCATTTCTTCACTGCCCCTCGGCCGTCCATCAGCCAATCAGAACCGCGCAGTAATGCCAACGTGAGATTGATGCCTCCGTGGAGAGTTGTCAAGTGCCTACCGCTGAAAAGCAATTTCGTGAAACTTGAATTGTGAGGAATGATGAAGGGATGCTTGGTTGACGGCTGACGCCTGAAGAGAAGAGTTTGTCAATCATCCTCCAACACGAATACAACATGTTTGAACATCATCCACGGGGTTGAGCTTCAAAAGACGGCTTCTGCTGGGCAGCTGCTTCCGAGTTAGCAAGTATGGAGTTATATTCATCCGGAAATTAATGCTGTTGGAAGTGCCTGGTTTATGTTAGAAGATCCCCGATCTCCTTATTTCGTGAGCGCATAGATCTAGAGCATTAAAAAGGCTGAATGAACTATGATAGCATCAGAGTGTTGGAGAATCGAAGACACCAAGCTGTGATTTTGAGAAGCTTTGGCAAAGAAGAATATCTATCGAAGTCAGCCACTTGCCATAGAAGCGTTAATTCTGCTAATTCACATATCCACAGAGATGGAAATGGGCCTCGTCGCTCATGATGATTTTCGATGAAAAGATGTCTGCCTCGTGGTCGAGATTCAGGATGGCTTGAGCGTAGGTTACATGCGCTTGGCGGTCAACGGCTAAGAGTTGATGCACTGTCTGCATTTTGTAAGGGAACATCTTCAAGTCTTTCACCAAAATTCTCAAGACCACCGATTGATGCCCAATTGTGTGGCACGTCATCTGGTCGATACTCCGTGGTCCTCTGCGACATGTTCGCCGGGCGGCACTTTAGGGGGCGGCAAAATTTCACAATAAATAATAATAATATCTTGTAAATATTTGAACCATCTCATATTTTTGTTTCGGACCGATCAAAATGAGAATTCATACTGTGCCGAAATCGGGGTATCCCTTTCTTTAAGGAGGCTGGATCGAAAACTAAAAAAACGGGAAGATTACTTCAAATTTCGCTAGATGATAGTTTAGCATCATAAAAATCAATCACAAAAAAAAATACATGTCACCGGCCAAATGGAAGAGAAAAATCAAACTAAAGTTTATTAAGGGGTTATTACCAGGGTTACATAGGTCTTAAAGGAAAGAAAAAACAACTTTTTCAAAAAATTTTATTTTAAAAACCAAAACTCTATTTTATTTGAAATTTACACATAAAAAAGTTTAGCATCTCAAGAAGTTGTAAAAAACAAGTTCCAGCTAAAAATATTGAAAATTGTCGATTTTACTGCAGTTTTCCTCGTCCAGCCTTTTTTGCGGTAGGCAAGATTTCTCGCGAACGAATCAACAGATTTTGCTGAAACTTTGCACAGTTTCTCTTTATAGTATTGTTTCGTGATGATTGACCGAAGGAATTGAAAAAAATTGAAATTTAAAGTTTAGAAATAAGTTTGAATATATTTTCGTCACAAATATTTTAGCATTTTTCCGATTCTTATCGTTTTTAAAACATTTTTTTCGTATAAAACAAGAACCGATTGAAAATCCCTTCGGTTAATCACGAAACAAATTCACGAGAAGTTGTGCAAAGTTTCAGCAAAATCGGTCGATTCGTTCTCGAGAAATCTTGCCTACCGCAAAAAAAAAGGCTGGACGAGGAAAACTGCAGGAAAATCGACAATTTTCAATATTTTTAGCTGAAATTTGTTTTACAACTTCTAGAAATGCTAAAATTTTCTATGTGTAAATTTAAAATAAAAACAAATTTTGGGTTTTAAAAAACAATTTTATGAAAATTTTGTTTTTTTTTCCTTCAAGACCTATATAACCCCTTAATTTAACTCGAACAGTTTTCATCCATTTCACTTCAAATTTTAACTGGACATTTATTATTAAATTATCTACGAAGCACACACGATTATAGCGATTGTATATGAGGAAAACAAGTTATACGCCATTTAGTTCGAGTTTTTTCGTCGAAAAAAACAGTTTTTTTTCAAAGAACTGCCATTTCGCGAAATAAAATTCTAAAAATATAATCATATGTACTTCGGTAGCAAAAATCATGTAGATAATGAAACAATTTTTTTTTGCGAAATGGCAGACATTTTTAAGTGTTTTCACAAAATAATTTATAGGACTAATGACAATAAATAAATGAGAAAAAACCTTTTTGCCCTTCTACCCCACGAGCACCACGCGCCTAACTCTATGTTATATTTTTTTGCCCTCAACGACTCAATACAGTACACAATAATGATGCCTGTTCTTGCCGAAAAGTTTTTTAGAATTACTGTATATTATAGTCTTTTAAATTGAAATACCTAAATAAGAGGGCGGCAAAATTTTCTTCCGCCCCGGGCGGCTGACACCCACGCTACGCCACTGCCTGGCAGCATCTCGTGTTGTGCCATACTCTGTTCTGTCTTCTAGGCGAGCGGCTAAACGCCGTAGTTGGTATCGAACGGCCGAGAAATCTGCGCCTAAATTCACGCTGCGCCAACACCACCGACGAATTACTTTACAAAAAAATCGAAACAATTTATCCGCATTCTTGAGGAGTATAGTGATTCATGTCTTGTTGACGTGTATTTTGTATCTGTTTACTTTACAAATGTCAAAGCAGAACTGATATTTTCCGCCATTTGCAAAAATTATAGCATCGTTGGATAGGGTGATGACTTTTGCGCCACCTTGTATATTGTTAATGTCAAGTCACTTCACTTCAGTGGTCCAACTAAATTCTACTTTTCAGGTCCATGGTAATAATACGTGATGAACAATTGTCGGTTGTGGGTAAACAATTGACGGGTTCCATAAACTATTGATGGTTGAGCAACTCCGCACCATCTAGGATAGTTTTGCGTTTTGCTGTTAAACAAAGCGAATGCTATTCCATTGAACCGGTTCTCTCAACCGAGAGATGGCTACCTACGCAGCGATGAAGTACCTATCCTGCTGAACTGATTGTCTCCAGCTGGCGATTCCCTCAATGAAACGCCTAAAGCTCCACCTTGCACTGGCATACATACGTCTCCCGGTGAGAGTAAGAACTTGACCCTTTTTCGTTAACCAGTCTCCAACCCAGCGGAGGTCCTGAAATGGATAATTTCCTGCAGAACAGCAGCAGATCCTGTTTGCACGTAAAGGGACAACATAGGGCAATTTCCAAAAACGATCAATTGTGAGAGTGTGAAATAAATTTGTTGTTTGTCCCCAAATGCGATTCTTTATTTAATTTGTAAAAGTGGGTTTTGATGAAAAGCGTAATCCGTCATCTTGTGGCGTCCGCCACCGTGGATTTTAAACGATATTGAATGTACGATATTAGCTGTAACATACTTTTGAGTATCTTGTTGTTTGGAGCAACTATACATTTGCATAACAAGTGTGTTCTGCAGATTAGACGTAGTCAGCCTCCCATCCAGGTTTTCTAATACAACCCAGGTGGCAATATATCTAATTATTTAATTTTCAAACATTTATTGTCAGTTTTGATAAAATGTTCAGCTCACAGATGTAAGCAAATGTAAATTAGTAAGTAAATTGTCTGTACTTATCAGACCCTAATGAGAAATCTTCAGGACGTTTCTGACTTGTGCTCACATAAGGACGACGTAATTGTACTCGGAGATTTCAATTTGTCGCATCTGATTTGGAATTACTCTGAAGATGCTATTTTTTTGTCAGATACTGGTGTTACGCGTCCTACTGAAATAGAGCTAGTGGACAATATGTGCGACCTAGGATTACATCAAATCAGTGGGGTGCTCAACTCTCGGCAACGGCTGCTTGACTTGGTATTTGCTTCTGACTCCTCGTCCACCTTGTTACTATATGTTGATGCATGCGCCGATCCTATTTTCGATGAGGTTCCCGACCATCCAGGACTGCTTGTTTCGCATTCTTTTTTTAAGGTACCATCTGACAATAACATTCACGATTATTTTTATGATTTTAGGAAAGCGAACTTTAATGCGCTCAATTGTTTTTTGAATAGCTCTGACTGGTCCATTATTTACAATTGCCTTGAGGTTGATGGAATTGCTCGGATTGTGCCTCTAGTCAGAAAAAAGGACTTTTAGTATAACCCTGTGTGGTATAACAAAGAATTAAGGTCATCGCGAAATCAAAGAATAAATACAAAAAATCTGATGCGAGCGATGACTACCTCCTCTATTGCGATTTGCGGAGGCAATTTAATAATTATTCCAAGAATTTGTACCGCCAGTATATTGATCGCATGAAACCCAATATTAGATCTAACCCTAAGAAGTTTTGGAATTTTATTAATACTAAGCGGAAGGCTAATAACTACCCATCTGTTTTAACTCTTGACAATGAAACGGGTTGTGAACCTTCTGCTATTTCTAACCTTTTTGCTAAACACTTTAGCAATGATTACTGTGATGAAATCCGTGATATAGACTTAGACTATTTTAACTACTTGACTTGTTTTCCCATACCATCTACTAACATTGTGCTTGACGTCTGTACTGTTTTAAATTATTTAAATAAGATTGACGAAGATTATTCGGATTGTTCCGATAGTGTTTCTGGTGTTGTCCTCCGTAAGCCCCTTACGTTTCTGTTTAATTTATCGTTGCGTTCATGTACTTTCCCTGATATTTGGAAGTTATTTTACGTTATTCCTTTTTTTAAGAAAGGGATATAAGGCGAGTAGAATAAAATAAAACACATATGTCTCGGACGGTTCTTTATTCTCCGAAGGGCGCTTGAAGACTCCCCCAAAGCCAATGGTTGTCTAACCTAGAAAACAACAATATGGCGACTTCCGTGTTTGGTGCACCGGCAGACATTGTTATAACCGCCGTGGCGGGAAAATTCAAAATTTGAATTTTATTCTCTACAGATTCGGCCATACCTGGCGAATAATCGACCCGATTATTTAGATTTCATTTAGAAGCTGCATTTGCACCAAACATTTACAAATAATATACAATTACACTTCTATCCGTATTAGTGATAGTCAATTATTTAAAATTTTGACAAATCGAGAACAATATATACATAGCTACAATTAACAATATTGTCACTCAAATTAATAGGATACAATTAGTATCATTTCAAGTGCATTTCCTTTGTTCTAACGATCGCACTTACACATGTATGTTTAGTTACAATTTGGAATATTTTGCTAAAGTTACGAGCATGTTCAAACAAACATTCTATTGAAATATCCTTCTAATATTAATTCAGCACCAATGGGCAAATATTATCTCTAACCGTAATTTCTTAGACGAATCGACCGAAATCTACCATAATATGTATGTATAAAAATTACAAAGTTTCAAATCTACATTGTACATAATGAATGACATTGGTGAACATTGTGAGAATTTAGACGTCATATACACATATATCGACAACCCAAAAGCTAAACTACAGAGGACCCGGCATTCACTCGACATCTGTAAAGGACATGTAGGGCTTCATATTAGCAGGACTGCACACTCCATTGTAAGGCACTCTTGATATTTGCATACCTTCAATATCTTTGACAATATATCGGTCGTTGTCCAAAACTTTATGAATTTTATATGGTCCACGGTATTTCGCTAATAATTTTTTACATATACCCGGCGTGGTAATGACGTTTCTAATCACAACGTAATCTCCAACCTTATATATATGCGGAGTTTTATGCCTTTTGTCAAAATATGATTTATTATAATCTTGATTTTTTGCCATGTTATCTGCAGCCCGCCCCCTAATAAGTAACAAGTCGCGTTGTTTAGACTGATTTTCGAGTAGGTACTCTCGAACCATATCGTGAAGCTCACCTTTCTGACTAACACCAAACAGCAAAACACTGGGAGCAAACCCTGTACTGCGATTAATAGTATTGTTCAAAGCATATTCAACTTTCGTCAAGTGTTCATACCATTTACTAGTCGTATTCGCATCTGACTCCTTCGATAGCATAGGGGTCAATATTCTGTTGATGCGTTCCACCTGCCCATTAGACTGAGGGGAATTTGTAGCAATCTTTACATGCTGGATGTTATTTGCATTCACGAAGTCAGAAAATTCTTGTGATGTAAAGCATGTTCCCCTGTCGGAAACTATTTTATTAGGCCTGCTATAAGAGCTAAAATATGACTCCAGACACATTATAGCTTCACAAGTCTTAGTACTGTTTACTGCATATAGTCTTGTAAACTTAGTGAATCCATCGGTTATGACAAAAATATGCCGCTTTTTTGTGCCCGTGGGAGGTAAAGGACCAAGATGGTCAATGTGAAGTGTTTCAAAGGGTAATTCCCCTTTCGGTATATTATGAAGTCTGCCTTGATTTTTCCCAGAAACAGGTGAGTAATATATACACTTTAGGCAATTTTCTATAAAGATCTTTATTTTCTCCTTCATCTTTGGAAACCAGTAAGTTTTCCTCAGATGTTCAAAGCATTTTCCTACGCCAAGGTGACACAACAGCTCATGATGGGTTTGAATTACACGTTGTTCCATAGATGTGGGGACATAAAATACTGCGTTACCATCAATTTTTTTATAAACAAGACCATTAATCAGTGTGTAAAGTGGGCTTTCACCCTTTTCTAATTCATCTCCTATTCTGGCTATTTTTTGATCACGTTTTTGGGCAGCAGCTAAAGCGTTAGAGAAAGAGTCGTCATCGTCCAGTAGAAGGATATTATAACATCTACTTAGAGCATCTACATGAGACATTCTATTAGATGCCCTATGCTCAATGGTGTAGTTATAGCTCTGCATCTCTAAAGCCCAACGAGAAATTCTTGGATTTAAGAGTTTCTTTCCCAACGTGAGAGTAAGCGACTGGCAATCAGTAATAATTTTAAAGTTTATTCCCAACAGGTAAACCCTAAACCTCCTCAATGCATATATGATTGAGAGAGTTTCGAGCTCATAGCTGTGATACCTGGATTCAGTGTCAGTAGTTCGTTTCGAAAAATAAAACACAGGATGAAGCTTGCCATCCTCCTGTCGTTGAAGCAGCACTGCTCCGAACCCGATAGAGCTCGCATCACAGTGCAACTCTGTCTGCTTATGAGGGCTATAGATGGATAAAATTGGGGACTGGACCAATTTCGTTTTTAACAACTCAAAAGATTTTAGCTGCTCTCGATTAAACTCGAATTTAACGTCCTTTCTAAGCAAATCGTAGAGTGGTTTAGCAAGTATAGCAAATCCCGGTATAAATTTTCGGAAGTAAGAGCATAAGCCTAGAAAACTATGCACATCTTTAACACTTGTAGGTACCGGATAATCTTTGATCGCTCGTAAATTTTCGTCATTTGGCCGTATGCCACTATAATTAACGATGTATCCAAGATATGCTATTTCGTTTTGCAAGAATTTGCATTTATCGTACCTAAACTCTAAGGCATGTTTTCTTGCTATACACATCACTTGTTCCAGGATCTCTAAATGTTCTTCAATTGTCTCCGTCGCAATCAGGAGATCATCAATATAAGCAAATAATTTGTCCGAAGCTATCAAATCCCTAAAAATCGCACTAACAAATCTCTGGAATATCTGTGGAGCGTTTTTGAAACCAAAGGGCATTTTAATGTATTCATATTGGCCCAAAGGTGTCACAAATGATGTATACTTCACAGAATCTTCTGCCACCCTCACATGATGAAAGCCACTACGCAGGTCTAGAACTGTAAAGTACTTCTTCGCGTGTAGCCTGTCAAGAAGATCCTCAATAAGCGGAAGGGGAAAATTATCCTTGAGCGTAATTTTATTGAGGTCTCGGTAGTCTACGCAGAGCCTTAGCTCACCATTTTTTTTTCTTACTAATACGATTGGAGAAGCGTATGGCGAATTGCTCTCGCGAATTATGCCCCGTTTTAACAGGTCGTCAATAATTTTCTTTAATTCTAATTTTTGCGAATACGCCAACCGCCTAGGAGTACAATAAAAAGGTTGCTCTTTACTCAGGTGTATTTGCATTTCAACGCTATTGTTTTGATGCCCCTCGTACTGACATTCGGCACGGACTTCAGACACCATGGCATTAACTTTAGATGCAACTTCGTACGGAACATCATTACCAATATTAATTTCTTTTTCACCGACATTGTCAAAAACATCGATATTCAATATTTGTTTTTCGAAATTATCATTACCTAACCTACTACCCTTATTACCTTTGTCTTCGCCCTGATTGCCGTTGTGAATGTCCGAGTCCTCTGCTGACAAAACTTCCATTCGCTTGGCTAACATTTTTCCTAAATCCATACCGCTCAATTTGAAAAAATCACGACCTAAAACAATTGGATATTTCATACTTGCATTAACAACAACAAAAATACGTAGCTTTATCGTATTTCCCTGAAACATTACGCTGCAATGGGTGGTTCCTAGGATTTGAAGCTTGCTGCCGTTGATTCCACTAAACTGTTGTTTTTCAGGTTCCACTGGAGTAACCAAAGATGATGGCAAATACTGCTCTTGAACGAAACTGATGGGGCTCCCAGAATCCAACAAAGTCATCAAAGCTCCTACACATTTCATGCCTTCTTGTTCACCTCCGCTAAACGTGTAACTCCAAAGATGCTCGAACTCGTGTCCAGTACTGGCTACGCGAACAAACTGCTGCAACTCACGATGTCCACTAACAGCTGCGCCCGAACTCACAGTCATCACTGGTGCTGGATGTCTCTTAGGACAATTGCCAATTCCATGCCCTTGGTCTCCACAGCCGTAACAAGCATTTTTAGCGCGCTTAGGCTTTGCACATTGATTGCTGAGATGCCCGTAATCACCACAATTGAAGCACCTACTTCCGCGGCGAGACATACTGGAATGTTTGTACTCACTTTGACTGCCTTTGGGTACATCTGACTTGTAATTATTGCAGGCTCTAATTTTTTCGTACTTTCGCAGGGCCGTTTTTAATTCTTTTAAATTATCTGCGCCGTAGAGTAGCATTTTATTTAAATTAGAGTCTGGGATTCCATTAATTATATAATGGACAATGTCAGCTTCCTCAATATCCACTAGAGATGCAATTTCTTGCATGGAGAGAACGTATTGTTGTAGAGTTTCATCGTTGCGCTTCCTTCTAGATCTAAGTTGATTATGGACTTCTGCCCGAGTGACTTTATTCTGAAACTCTTCTAAAAGAGCATTCTTGAGACTTTCCCAGGATCTGATAGGCATCGCGCGAAGAAACATTTTTGCAGTGCCCGTAAGCAAACGCTTTGCATAAGCGAAACGCATTCGCGAATCCCAGCCTAAAACATCAGCGGAGTCCTCAAAGTTCGAGATCCACCTCTCGATCGGATGATGATCGTCACCGCTAAAACTCTGAAATGAGTCCTCTACGTCTCTGAAATGCAATATTGTAGGTTGTCTTTGTCTCTGCGTTTCCTCCGCCATAGAAAGTTCAGCCAATTGTCTTCGTAGATCGGCAATTTCTTTCTTCTTCCCTAGTTCACTGCGCAAACTTTCCAGCTCGGTTTCGAGGTCGTATTCCCCATTACTATTATGAAGTCTATGACTAGGAATTTCGTTGTCTTCCGCCAAACCGTTGTCTTCAGCCAAACCGTTGTTCGATGTACCAGCCTCCTCGGACACGTGCCGTAAAATTTCTTCGTAGTCCATCTCATCGAACTTCTCTTCAAGCCTTAATTTAAGTGAAGCCTTTAATCCATTCGTTGGCAACCCAAAATTAGCCAATTTCTGTTTTAGTTCGGTCACCGTGGCCTTATCCAGGTATGATTGCACACGTGCTCTAATCATATTTTCCATTAGCACCGAAGAAAAAATCTGATCACTGCACCACAAAAGCAATCCCGACAAAACTTTTACAAGAATGAATTTCAACTTTCTGATCGTAAATTCTAGGATTTAAACGGATCCATCCCACTTCTGAGTACTATAAGGCGAGTAGAATAAAATAAAACACATATGTCTCGGACGGTTCTTTATTCTCCGAAGGGCGCTTGAAGACTCCCCCAAAGCCAATGGTTGTCTAACCTAGAAAACAACAATATGGCGACTTCCGTGTTTGGTGCACCGGCAGACATTGTTATAACCGCCGTGGCGGGAAAATTCAAAATTTGAATTTTATTCTCTACAGGGAAAAAGAATTTTATTGAAAATTACAGGCCTATTGCTAAACTGTCCCCTATCCCACAACTTTTTGAGTCTATCGTAACGGAGTACCTGACCTTCTATTCCACACCTTTGTTATCTGAGAAGCAGCATGGATTTGTTAAAGGTAGGTCAACAGTGACTAACTTAGTAGAAATCTCTAATTTTTGTATAACGAATTTAGAAAAGGGACAACAAGTTGATTGCATATACACTGATTTTAGCAAGGCATTCGACAAACTCTCCCATAGAGTGCTAATTTTTAAATTACTGCGACTTGGCTTTTCCATCGATATGGTTCAATGGATTAAGTCATATCTCACAAATCGATATTTTAAGGTTACATTTTCTTCCACCTTGTCTGACAGTGTTATCGTGTTGTCTGGGGTTCCACAAGGTAGTCATCTTGGGCCCTTGTTATTTACAATCTTCATTAATGATTTGTTCCCTCTAATTCAAAATGCACATATCTTAGCTTACGCTTCTGACCTGAAGATATTTAGTGCGATCGAATCCTTACAAAATGCCTATAGACTGCAAGAGGACCTTATTAAGTTCTCAGAATGGTGCTCCAAAAACCATATGAAGCTGAACATTGGAAAATGCAACCTGATTTCGTATAGTAGGAAGAGTTCCCTTTTGGATCATCCCTACAAGATTGACGATGTTCCTTTGTCTCGACAAGTACGCGTTATTGACTTTGGCGTCACTTTTGACACAAAATTTAATTTTGGAGTTCATATTAATAACATTATTAATCGGGCTGATTCAACGCTTGGTTTTATTAAGCGCTGGTCTAGGGATCCAGCTGACCCTTATCTCCTCAAGATTCTGTTCTGCGCTTTCGTACGTCCTATATTGGAATACGCGTCAATAGTGTAGATGCCTCATTATCAAGTCAACATTGACCGCATTGAGGCAGTACAAAAGCGGTTCCTACGCTTTGCCCTGCGAGATCTAGCGTAGAATGATCCCTGTAATCTTCCTCCTTACAAGGACAGATTAAAGCTCCTAGATTTGACGTCTCTCTCTAAATGCAGAGAAGTAGCAAGTGTTATATGTATGCATGATATCGTTACTGGCGCTATAAATTCACCTTATCTTTGAACCTTATTAATATAAACTAGCGTCCTCGCTTGACTAGAAGACAACATTTTCTATACTGTAATTATCACAGGACCAATTATGGCTCTTTTGAACCAGTATCTACCATGTCTAGAAATTATAATCCTTCCTTTTTTTTAATCGACTTCAATTGTAGTCGAGTAGCATTGAAAAAAGATTATTTGTAAATTAGTAGAATTTTTGTTAAAACTTGTCTTCAAATTTTTATTTGCTATTCATTATTATATAATAGTTTTAAATGTCAGATGGTCTGTGTACCTGTTGATGATGATGCTATATAAATTAATTATGGGAATTCATTCTCTGCATGAATTAAGTTCCTCTGTGGATAAAATTTGATGTACCTACTTAACATATATTACTTCCTTCATGCTCGGTTCAAGCGTAATCGAAACCGCCAAAATGAGCAGAGGTATAAAAAACTTCGTAATAAAGTAAACTCCTTGATTCGGACCTCTGTGCCAATATTTTGCGTCGAAACTTGACCGATCCCAGCCCACAAGTAAAATCTGGAGGAACTTACGGAACCTGGGGGTCTATGGGAAGTCGTCTGATCTAAATATAAATGTTGACGCTAATGCACTAAACAATTATTTTGTCCAAGCTGAACCTTTCCCTGATAGCGACAATTTCGATTCCAGCAATCTTCCTGATGAAGGGTTTTCTTTCAGATGTGTTGACCACTCTGAAGTTCTCAACTGTTTACACGCTGTAAAATCGGATGCTGTTGGTCTCGACGCACTACCTCCTAAATTTATCAGGCTGCTTGCGCCTTATTTGGCCACTCCATTAGTGCACATCTATAACCACTGTCTAATGCGATCTGAGTTCCCGACTGAGTGGAAGAAAGCACTAGTGGTGCCTATTCCGAAGAAATCCTCTCCTTCAGTTTTTGGTGACCTACGGCCGATCAGTCTCCTGGGCTTTTTGGGCAAAGTTCTTGAGAAAATTATGCATGAACAGATGATGGTGTATATAAATAATAATAATCTACTATCCGTTTGGCAATCCGGTTTCCGGCGCAGTCGTTGCTGCGAAACAGCTCTGCTAAAAGTCACCACCGATATACATGAAGCGTTAGATAGGGACGAGTTGACTATCCTTGTCATGCTCGACTTTAGCAAGGCCTTCGATTCAGTGAATCATGCAAAGCTTCTCTCCAAGCTAGGAACTTGTTTTTGTTTTTCCTCGACTGCACTCAAGTTTATTAGTAGCTTTCTATCGCGACGCTCCCAATTGGTCAAAGTGGGCAGTACTCTATCTGATATGATCAATGTAACTAAGGGTGTACCCCAAGGGTCAATACTGGGGCCACTCCTGTTCTCCTTGTTCATTAATGACATTCCATCAGTGTTGACAAATTGCAAGGTGCACCTGTATGCGGACAATGTACAAATCTACTTAAGCAGACCTATTGGTTTGATTGAGGATTGTGTTGATCGCATCAACGAAGATCTTCTCGGAATACATGAATGGTCTACTGTAAACGGTCTAGTATTAAATCCGCGAAAATCAAATTGCCTTCCGGTTTATCGAGTCTCTATTGATTTCTCTTCCTTGCCACCCGTGTTGCTGAAGCGTACAAAGCTGCCATATGTACCTATAGTTAAAAACTTAGGGATACTCTTGAATTCACGTTTTACTTGCTGTGACTATATTAAGAACATGCTCTCTAAGATATATGGCGGGTTACGTCAACTAAGAGTAAGCTCAGGGTTACTCCCAGTATCATGGCGTTATAGTCTTGCTAAATCCCTACTTCTACCCCACTTTACGTTTGGTAGCATCATATTCCCTAAGCTTGACTCCGAATGCCAAAGAAAGCTAAAAGTTGCTTTTAACGACGTAATTCGGTACATCCATCTGGTCCCCCGTCACGCGCATATTTCTCAACATGAGACTGCGCTTCTGGGTGTTACGATTGGGGAATATCTTGCGAGGCGTCAGCTCATATTTCTGTTTAAATTGATTCATGAGAAAGCCCCCTGCTACCTGTTCGATAAACTTCAGTTTACTCGTTCGAATAGAAACCTCGGCCTCGTTCTTCCTGTTTTCAGATCTCACTACGGCGAAAGGTCTTACTTTGTTCAAGCTGTCCGTAAATGGAATGTGCTTCCTTATTGTGTCCAGCGTGAGAGTTCCAGCAGGGTCTTTGTTAGATTAATAAATGAGTTGCGTTAATATGACCTTTCACATTGTCTTTTCTTTCTTCTTTTTTTTTTTTTTTCTTTCTCTTTTCTGATTTTTCTTGCTTTCAGTTTATATAGTTTTACATTACCTACTGTCTTTTCTGTTTTTTTCATTCCTTGTAAATATCATATATTATATATATATAGAATCATTTGATTATTCATACTACATAACTTAGATAGTGTTAGTTAAATCATTTTCCTCAATATGGTTTCCCACTGTATCTATGTACAATTATAAGAATGTTGTTCTTTGTACAAGCTATAAATAAATTTTATTATTATTATTATTACCTTGCTCACCAAAGCCTTCTTCGATTTTTGTATAAAACAGTGCACCACACGAGTAAGTGAGTTTTTTGCTATCCAGAATGAACACAAAAGATTATCTTAAGGGAAGAAGAACATACTTTTATAAATACATTTCCATATAAAAACGAAGGTTTCAATTACCTAGATAATGAAGAAAATTCTCAACATATGTACGTAATATCAAAATATCACTGCATAAACTGGTTTCGTCTAGCAAGAACTGATAAAAATAACCGTCATGTTACAAACCATGGTTTTGTCTTATGTATTCAGCAATGAATCTTCGCCATAAGTATACAACTTTTACATAGGAAAACATGAATTTAACGTACGGGAGGCTTCTCTATAATCTTACAAAGGCCTTTCATGGCTTGTTTAAAAGCTTATGCTGAAACTCATGGAATGTATTTAGTGCTACGCCTCTTGGTGGTGCATATCTTCAGAAACTCCATTAACAAAAAACGTACATCGTGATGAACTTTTAACAAGCTCTTATTTTTGCTGGATTCATCAGAAAGGCACTGGTAGGGGAAATTGAGAAGCCTATGTCCTTCTTTATAAATCTTACATGAGACCAGAGCATGAAAGTTTGCGGTGGCGAAGTCTATGTTCCCAGTTCTCGAATGTAAGTCAAGAACCATAAGCGAAAACACTTAAATATTAATGGTGTGGCCGGGGACGATAGGAGCAGATCCCTACGGGGACAAGAGGACAGATTTAAACTGCAGAGTAAGGCAAAAATATGGCCAGAAAAATTAAAATTTAGACTTAATAAGTGGCACGGAAGTGAATGTAAATAAACTTTTCATCGAATTTCTTATGATATTGATATTGTTCGTCAAGATTGAAAAATTACTTGTAATAATGAATTTAGCAAATAGTCCGGAATTATAATTTGAGTATAACAAAATAAATTAACAAGGCTACCAATTTGAAATTATTTCTGCTACATAAATAGAAAAAATGACAATTTCTGTTTGCTAGTTTGTGTGCGTACAAACTAACCGCTAGAACAGGTACTCTCCGAAACTGCCTAGACACGAAAACAAACTTCAAATTTGAAATTTCGGCCAATATGGCGAACTAAAATATAAAGGGAACAATTTTAACCACCCTAGTTGTCGGTTGCAGATGCGAACTTAGAGTAGGTACGCCTAGTCTAAAAATGTAATTTTCGAACGGACTGTCACAGGCACTACAAATGCAAAACAACGATATCGTCGGTAAACCGTTCCCTTAAAAGTGGTAAAATATGTAATTATCAACTTGGACCTAGTTTTCAGTTGCAGTTACTACGAAAATAGCAAAAATGACAAAAGGAAAAGGTAGATACACAAAAGTCTAAAATTAATCTACTAGTTTTTGCGTGTTTCCAGGTCTGGCTTCTATTGTAGACACGTTGGTCTTACTCCAATTTGATACTTCATATCTGTTGGACATATAACCTGAATCTTTACAAAGCAAACAATCTTGTTCATGTGAGATTAGAACCCTAGAACAGTAGCCATGGGTATACCTTCGTTCGATCTCTATTTAAATTTATGCATAGCGCTTTATGATTCAAATAGTTACCCGGCTTCGCACGGCGGCGTGTGAGTGTACTGAGTTTGACATTTACTTCAATGATCCTATTTACGCATTATATTTATTGTAATCTGGTTTGCACGTCAAAATTTGCGCCGAAAACTGAATTTATAATATTCTTGCCGAAAAGCCGATTGCAATTCAAAATGTCAATTCTAACAATGTTTTTTTTTCACTACTCCATCCAAATATAAAAAGCCAATTGTTGCACCATCCACTTGTCTCACAGCCGAAAATCGAAGTAAGTGTTTTCCAAACTCTCTATGTTCGGGTACCCAAACAAAATTCGATGAAATTTACCGAATAACTTCCACGCAATACCCTTCTAGAATGGTGTGAAAATAATGGGACATTGTGAACGCCATCTGAACGCAATTTATTTATTTTTATTTTGCATGATGTGTTGATGCTACCGTCTTTGGACTATTATTGACAGCAAAAAATGTCAATTAACAGTTGTGAAGCGAGTCGTGATAAGCTAGTATGTGAGTAGATAAGATCGGAATTCAATTTTAATTCAATTTGTAAATAATATATTTGTATTTATTATTATGTTTACTGATGTTTCCAATGTTTTCGATTTCTTTTGTGATGGGTAGGTATTGTGTGACTGTGAGACATATAGGTGTGTAATTTACATGTTTGTTTAAAATGTACATATTTACAATTTATTACATTTTACATTTTTGTTTTCAGGTGATCTTCTGTCATCATGGTCCCAACTTCGGACATCCTTGGCGGAGCCTCAACATAATCGATTATTTGTGCAGACGTTTTGTGATCTGTGTACGTTACTTATTCCCCCATAAAATTTTGTTCTATTCTGATCAAACCTCCTCAATCTTTCTTATTAATCTAATGTAAGAAATTCTAGATGCCTTATTGATTTCGTAATTTTGCAATTCTAAATAGCGAAATATTTAATGTCATAGGTAGCGTGGGGATTTAAATCGACACAAAATTAAAACAATCATAAATTTATGTAAAGCAAAAAATAATTGTATTTATTTCATTGACGCTCTTTAATCATTTCAAAAGCTAATAAATAAATAGGTTTACTGGTTTACACCAAGCCTGTTAGCCTTACGTAGTTTAAAGGACAGTTCTTTCATAGGCTTAGTGAAAAGTCTATGTTAAGGTTATTAAGTACGTTCCTGATCCTATTCTTTTTGATTTTACCTGAAATCCATTTCTGCAGATCTCTCTCTCTTCATAATGGCCCACATATCCTCTGGGTCCAAGCTGTGGTACATTCGGATTATGATCTTTTTCTACGAATGGGATGCCCAAATGATGCATTTGGTCTACTGACCTTTAAGCGTAGAGTGCAGATGCTAAATCGGGCCAAAAGGTCACTTCGTTCGTTCTGTGACATTTTGTGATGAAGTTCTTCACTTCTGACAGAAAAGTATCAGAATAACGGTCACCATTTACAGCCAAAATTGTAGAGAAAAATTTCGGGCCGACCACACTAAAAATTTTTCCGGGAACTTCGTTTTGGGAGAAATCTTGACATGGCAGCAACTGATTGAGGAGTATCGTACAAGGTGGGCCAAATGAAGTCATCCGAAGTTGTTGGGCTCTCATTTTTTGTCTAAATGAAAAACTTCGATACTGTTTTTTTGATTATGTTTATTTGAACCTTTAGAATTTGATTGGTCAAGTCGAGAAGATGTTATCGGCCAAATGGGCGCCGTCACAATTGATTGCCATACGGGCTCGTTTTATGGCATTTTTCATCACTTCGGCGAGAACTTTGGGCGACAGATTCTCGCACTCGTGTCGAATGTTGTCCTTGAGGGCTTCCAGGGTCTCGGGCTTGTTCACGTTCACACGGGACTTCAAAAAACCCCACAAAAAAAAGTTTGGAACGGTTAAATCGGGCGATCTTGCGGGCCTGTGCAAATCGCCAAAACGAGAGATGAGGCGACCCGGGAACACCGCCTTTAGAATATCGATTGTGGCTTGCGTAGTGTGTGCCGTATCATCTTCTCGAGTTGACCAATAAAATTCTAAAAGTTCAAATAAACATAATCAAAAAACAGAATCAAAGTTTTTCATTTAGAAAAAAATGAGAGCCAAACAACATCGGATGACTTCTTTTGGCCCACCTTGTAGTAATGATGACCTTGCCACTCGTTGCCATCAAAAGTGAAATAAGAGTCATCGTCCATCACAATTTTCACTTTGCTTTGTGGGAAAAAGGATTATACGACCGTTGGTTTTTAGCCGTTCATGCGTCTTCCCGTCTTTTCAATATATGGGTGTGAATCGTAGTATGAATATACAAGTTTTCCACAAGTTTCTTCATTCACTTCCGTTTTACTGCTGTTAGGGACTAAACTGCACTCTTAACTGATCATGCCAATAGGGGACGTTCTGAGAACACTAAAATTTCAAACGGGATAAATTTCTGAATCGTACATTGTGACTCCGTATTAAATGAACTTTGTGCCGATTTAAATCTGCAGATGTTATGTTATTTATTTCGTTAATCGCTCTTCTAGAATGGGAGGATGTGCAATATGAAGGGTTTCCCAATAGAGATGAACTGGTTTTGATAGCTCGTGGCGGCCAACCTGGCGAATTTTGCGATTGGATTTGGGTCTGCATCCTTATAAGATAGTATTGGCACAAGAACTCAAGCCAACCGACCATCGCATTCGTCGTCAGTTCGCTGATTGGTCACTGGAAATGTTAGAAGCCGACGGCGATTTCATCGCAAAAATGGAAATGGATTCGTCAACAAGCAAAATTGCCGCTATTGGACTGAGTCAAATCCACGAGTGGTTCATGAATCACCATTGCATCCACAAAAATTGATCGTTTGGTGTGGATTATGGTATGGCGGAATCATTGGAATCTTTCGAAATGAGGCAGCAGATGCCGTTACCATTAATAGCAACCGCTATAACACGATGTTGACCGATTTTTTTTCCCGGAATTTGATGAAATTGATGCGGACGACCTTTATTTCCAACAAGACGGTGCACTGCTTCACACTTTCCGACTTAACATTGACTTATTGCGCGGTAATTTCGGTGAGTCGTTAATTTCTAGAAATGATCCCATCGCTTAGCCGCCTAGATCGTTTGGGGCCACATTAAGTCGAAGGTTTTCAGCAACCATCCTACAACTCTTGAGGCATTGGAAGCCAATATTCGTCAAGCCATAGCTGAGATACAGGAAGAACTGTTGCACAGAGTCATCGAAAACAGGCTTTTCAGTTATTTGGACCTTGGTCAAATAATTTCTCTTTTCGTCTTATTACTTTAATACGACAATATATTTTTGATTAATATGTACATACATATCTTCTTCATATGAGTATAAACAAATAACATTAACGAGGATTAACATTTTGTCGCAGGGAAGCACGTTACGTACGAAAGAAATGACAAATTTTGTGATCCACAGCTTTTGTATGGATATATTCCTTATTACGAGTTACCCAAAACGAGGTAAGTGAGAAAAACCAATTCTAATTTGTTAACTTTTTTGCGCTATAACATAAAAAGTATTAACTTTGCGGAACAAGTTCATATATCTAAATTTCTAGAGAATTTCCAGATCTGAAAAACTGTTTTCACATTTTCCATCTAGCATGCCTAGAAGATGAGACACGAAAAATGTTAACCGGTTCACAACCCTCCCATAGCCACAACCGACTACATATATAACAAACTGAAAAGTAAGAGATAATGTTCGTGAGGTGACCTTCTCCTAACTGAATTAAAAAAAAAGCAAAAGTTTGGGATTTTTTCACAAGAAAACAAAACAACATATGACCTTAAATCTTTTTTTATTTGGAAGTCTTTAACAAAAACTAGAAATTTTTTTTTAATTTTTTAATTTTTCGATCACCCGTCGCCGCCAGAGGGCGCCAAAAAAAATCGGCCTTTTTCCGTAATTCCGTGATTGCGGCTCGTCAAATCATTCAAAACAAAAAATCAAAAAACAACTTCATTTAGACATAAAAATCTATAGATCTAACTAGGATCTAACCAACCGGTCGATTAGAAAAAAAATTGCAGCCATTTGAAGTCAAAAATTGAGAATTTTCCGAAAAAATTTTTACAAAAAGTGCTGTAAAAAAAAACTATTTGGTTTTTGTCTTACATCCTAGTTATATTTGTGCACAATTGAATTCTGAACAAAATGAACCAAAGTTTATGAAAATCGGTGGAGCGGTTCAAGAGATATCGTGGAATTACGATTCAAAAAATGAAGTCGAGAAAAATGAGTTTGATTTTAGATCGACTTCACCGGCTGAAAGTGCCGTGTGCCGGTTTCCACGGAATTTTTTTTGGAGTTTTTGATGTAAATTTTTTTTGAGTTTTTGGCATTTTCTCGAAAGTTCTAGAGAAAGACTATCGATACGTTCAAGTATCTGTAAGTAACTGAATTGAATTTCTTCCGGCGGCGCCCCAAACAGCGTGCTCGGGCGACAGCTGCGTCACCGTTTTTTCTCTCAAAATATATAGCACTTTAACTCGAAAACCATATTTTTTTTTGTAAAATTTTAGGATATGATTCTAGACATATTAAGGAACATTTTTCCGTAAAAAAAATCGATGATTTTTTTACCCCAGTTAGGAGAAGGTCACCTTCGAAGAGAATAGTGCGAAAAAACTAGACTTTACGCGAATTTACAAAATGAAGTGTTCTGCGGTGGGTTGTTGTAACAACACGCAATTTCCGCGTGCGAACTATTTTCTTAGGTAAATGGATTGATGGAAATGCAAGATAAAAATTATTATATTCGTTACAACCTGAAATTTTGGTTGTCCGCTTCACGTGAAATGCCCCACATCACTTTGACCTATTCTTAATACTTTCGACCCGTTTAAGCAGTATTTCATCATTTCTAAAAATTCAACTCCGAAGGTGGTAAAATGGGGTATAAATCTTTGCATTAGGAAAAACAGTTTTAAGTTCGATTAACTTGAAACTTAATTTAAACTCTCGTCATCAAACTCACGCCAAACATTTATCTCAGTGTTCTTCCCAAAAATGTCAGCAATGCTCACCTACCTCCTCTACCACTGCAGCAGTCACTTGCGAATCTGAAAAAATAACCAAATTAAATTATTGATTTGCGAATGTAAGCTAGGGCGAAACAACGTTTGTCGGGTTCTGCTAGTATCTTATAAAATCGAATACAGAACAAAAATTTAAAGATCTGCAAGCATAAAGCACAGAACTAACCAATTTAAAATTTAGGCAGAAACTACACAATTTAGGTTCGAAAAATGTCATTGCAATACTGTCGAAAACACTGGCTATCACGAAATTATATCTTGTACTTGATGGTAGAAGATAGCAAACAAGTATACCAGGGGGTATGTGTTTCAAAATGCCTATGTTTGGGTGGAGCATGTATGAGGCTATTTTTGTAATGGCTCCAAAGCATCACCGGGGGAATGATAATTTCACTATACGTGAGTTCATAAACGGAGGCATAACTTTGTATTAAACAAAATGTAAAAAATAATCCGAAATATTCCATTTTTCGTTCCTACGAGGCATGTCCAGAAAGTAAGTGTACTAGGGCCCTCACGGGCAGAAAGAATTTTTTTTGCTATGTTGGTCACATGGTATAGCTTAGCTCCTTCATTTCCAACGAGCCTAAGAACGCTTCAATATGACTAAAACTGTGGTCACAGCAACGTGTCCCGTGAACCATCTCGATAGAATCTGCCGCCAAGTGCGAAATTCGCAGCGTTATTCGTTATCTCGTTGTGAAGGGAAGAATTCCGTCTGAAGTTTTTAACGAGATCAATTCGGCTTATGGCGAAGGAGTAATGAACCGTACGAGTGTGTTTAATTGGTGTCGTGAATTTACAAACGGTAAGACGGTCGTACTGATGTGCACGACGAGCAAAGGAGTAGAAGTCCGTCGATTTTGACTGATTCACTTGTCGAAAATATTGAGGAAGTGGTTCGTGGCGACCGCAGATTGACTTTGGATGAACTTTCGATGATGTTTCGACAAATCTGCAAATCTCTGCTGCACGAAACAATCACAGAAAGACTCGGATTTCGTAAACTGTGTGCAAGGTGGGTCCCAAAACAGCTGACAGAGCCACAAATTGAATCGAGGGCACCCTCCAAAGAGAGAGCAACTTTTGGAGTCGTTCAAATGAGATGTTTTGAACCAGCCCGCTTATTCGCCCGACCTGGCGCCTTCACATTATCATCTGTTTAGCTCCCTGAAGATGCACATAGGTGGGAAAAAGTTTCAATTGTCGAGGAAGTGAAGGGCGATGTGAACAAGTGGGCAATGAAGTTAGCGGCAGAGTTCTTTGACTAAGGCATACAAAAATTGATCCCTCGTCTCACTACGCGCATCGAGAGGGATCTCGACTACGTGGAAAAGAGTTCACATATGTACTGATGTAACCATGTAAACAATTTTTTTAAAATAAATTTTTGAAACCCACGAAAATCTAGTACACTTACTTTCTGGACATGCCTCGTATTTCTTCATACTCGTATATCTCGAGAACTATTGATTTTGGAGAAAAGTTGAAAATATAATAAAAGTTTCACAATAACATTTCACAAAAGATAGGTTAACATAGAAACTCCAGTACGCATTGTTGTTATTGCAAATTAGGAATGATTAACTCCGATTATCGAAAATTCTCTACAACATGGAGCATTAAAAAATCTTATGTATCACGTGTCATGACTTCCAATGGAGCGTTTCACAACTCATATGACATGCCACAAAACATGTAACGTGATCACCTCTACAACATGGTGCGTCCGATTTTATAAAAAAATGGGTGTCGGGCTTTAAAGATATAAAATTCATCAATTTCCATTACTTCATACTCTAAGAAAGATTTAAAATTAATTTTTGAATTTGGAAATGTTTTTGACAGATTCGAAATCAGCGACCCCGAAAACCCCCTAGGGCGGGTTTCCAATGAAATTTGTTGGAGTTTGACTTTTCCGACAGCAAGTTTGGGTCCGCCATCTTCAATTTTGGTGCTTTTAAATACTGCAACACCAACGACGCAACGTTGGAAAATCCTTCTGTACACATTTGCACCGAACTAATCGACCATCGAAATAGTTATAATTTCACTAGACAACTATTTGAACTTATTTTGTTTACTTTACGGCGCTTATGGATAAATCATGGAAGATATGTAATTACAATTTATTGGCAAGAGTGGCGATAAGATCTTTTATTTAACTTCATTTAAGATATTATGTACATACACTTATCTGTATTGTTTATTCTGTATGTGCAAGGCAATGCTATATAGTGTCCTGTTTTTTTTTATTAAATCTTTTCGTCATAGTAATACAAGTTTTCTTATGATTACAAAGCGACCAAATGCGGGTTTTCCATAAAATATTGGAATTTCCATTGTGCACGTAAAGCTCTTCCTTACAATGCATTTCCTTAAAGCGGGATTTGAAATCTGAAAAGGGCTTTTGCGGGAATGGCCTTACACAATTTTCTGTGCTCGCGCAATGCTAAAAGCACAGAGGGGAAATATCAGAGGCATGAGGTAGCTTGTGAGCAACCGCTTCATGTGTTGCTTTTAAGAATTATCTTAGTACAGATAGAAATGCTTTTAGTACGTGCCCACTCCGATGATGCTATATACAGAGCATCCCGGGGAAAACTGTGGGATTTCATCCAGGATTTGGGTATATGTTATACATGTTATGCTTTTATGTAGCTTCTCTTTTGCTTTAAAGGGACTCTCTTTTCCCTATTCCTGTAGGTATCCCTGACTGGAAATTCTAGAAATCTCACCCAGCAGCTAAATGACGATCACAATTCGGGGGTTAGTTGGTGTTCCGGTTTCGGGTTGTGCTGTTTGTTGCCTTTTCCTCCTTTTTGATTTTCATCATCATATATCATCATCAGAGCATCTATATGCATGCACATTATATGTATATATAGTGTCCGTTTTTCCGAAAATAGAATATTTAAAGAAAAATAAAAAAAGTGCTTATTAATAGAAAATGTGGTCAAAGTTGTGCATCAAATTGTTGATACTATCCAGGGGGGCAACTTGTGGTATCTACATAAATTTTTAATATTGAAATTAGTGTGCAAACTGTAAAAGAATAGTTCAAAGTTTCAAAGAAAATGGACACAACACTTATGTTAACTAAAATTGAAGAAAAAGTTGAAATTCATGTGACTCTTCGTTTTGGATGTATTAGATATTGAAAAATTTGAGTTGGTCTGTCGGTTAAAATTATAACTCTTCTACCAGAATTCCATGTTCACAAACCATTTGTAAAATGTGCAATAAATTGCAGTAACTCCGCTACAGCATATAAAATAAGAGCATGCCATTATCAACGCTTTTGAAATGAATCAAACCACACACAGCAGACGGAATATTCGGATGAGGTAAATATACTAAACGCGAATTGGATCAAATTAGTCACAGTATTGTTGCTACCCTGGATTCGGTAAAATTTGTCCGGAAACTAAGATCAGAAGTAGCTGTAATTTATGTCTTCTCATTGAAAAAGAACGAGGGTAGATATATTAGCAGTTGGGCAGATATAATTCTATCACAGTATTGGTTCGCATTCAATGAACTCCAATATTTCCCTTACCGAAATCCTTATTTATAAGTGCTTCCCTTAAGATTGAACATTTTCTATTATCCCCTTGTGCCTTCTAGGATTCTCTCTTGGTGATGCTCATGCGTAACTGCGTGCGAGCCCTCGGTTCTTGTATTGCTCTTTTTGTGACTTCGTGCTGATAATGATTCTTCAAGAATTAATTTAGGCTTGGTTCACAAAGAAGAACCAAAAACACTATGAGCTGCTATAAAAGATTAAATTTGTCAAGTATAATTTCCTACGAAGTCAATCAATCCATGGCCTTGGTCAACATCCCACGCGATGTTCATCGCCTTTTACATTTTAATTGAAAATTCTTTTTGCACATAGATATTTTTGGGCCTAAAGGTGAATGGTATCGGATACATCTCTTGCAGAATTTCTCTTATACTGATGGGTACACACTTAATACTGGAGCACTTAAGTATTTGTGAGGATTTCCCTTCGAAACTTTACGGGGAAGCTCATATTGAAATTTGCTTCAAATGACTTTTGAGTCGGTAAATTTTCCCGAGATGTACTAGATTTCGAGATTTGCCGAAAAGTCTCAAAAGTGCATTAAAGTAATTAGAGCAAGGGTGTGAATAGGAAATTTATTGAAGTTATGACTGCTATCAGATCAATAATATTCATTCAATTGAAGCTCCTTCCGTGTCAAAGCTTTCATCCCTATGTGTGTTTTATTTCACACTCTCATTTCTATGATAGCTTACGAAGTAAGTTTACAAAGAATATCCTTCAAACGTGGTGCCTACCTTTCAAATAAATTAATTAAAATAACATATAGTCGCTTCATATGTAAGTGCACACTACATTGAATTAGGCAAAAGTGATTTTTCCCACACGGATGTCGGCTCCTAATCGGGAAGCAGTTCACAGCGATTCGTTGAGCACCTTCTAAAAGAAATTACATGTTTACGAAAAACGAATGCAATCACACACTAGTAATATATCCGCTAATATATAGAGTGCAATTGGGTCTAATGTGAGTTCGACCTTTTCGGTCGTTAGTTTCACAAATTACTTGTGCACATTTTTTATGCTTAGGAAGCTGAAGTGTACACACTTCAACATCACTTCCGTTGACCTACTGACCTACTCATATACAAGGCTATTAGTAAAACGACGAACTCCTTCCGGGACGAGATACGATAACTAGTTTGCAACATTTGTTAACATATTCTTACCGAAAGTTCTTGCCTCGTGAAGTATTTTAATTTTAGTAATATTTAATAAATAGACCTGCATCACATAAAGATAATTTGTAAAGGTATAATTTCTCGAATAACTTATTATATGTTAAAAAAAATACCATTCCAGAAACTCTCAAAAGTGCTGAAGTCTATTAATGTTTAAAGTGCCTATTCGCACGCTGCGCGTCCGTGTAATATCTGTGTAATCCCCGTACTCGGAAGTACACAGAGTACACGCTATCCGTGTGCATGCTAAACACATGGTACAAACAGGCAAATTGCAGTCCATAGATATGTTGTAAAAGGAAAATATTCAATCAGTAGGCATTTTGTACAAGGAAATATTTGAATAAATGTGCAACACAATGCAATGTTTATTACCTGTATAAGAACCTTTAGAAAAACGTGCGATAAGAGATAATAAGGGCGAATAAGCTAAATTATTATTAATTACTCACAGAAAGCCGGATTTTTTCGCACTATGTAATGATTATTTCAAAAACCATAAAGATGAAGCAAAACATGTCACGACAAAAATTTATTCCATTCGAAATTGTGAAAATGGTAAACATAGTGACAAATTAATGGTCATATTTGTAATAGAAACATGGTAATCATATTTCACAAATGGAATTAATTTCGATTTAGTTAAAAGCTAGAGAGTCACGCATAATTTTAATTCGCTCTATATTAGTACCTCCTTTATCTTGACCGTTAATACATAAGTTCGGAATGTCCTGTTGGGGTTTTTGAGGCGATGATTTCAGATATGAATTCCATTTTTATTTATCACGTACGATTAACGCAAGAGAAGAGATAAGATCCCAAAAAGTGGAAAATTTTAGAAATGCTACTGTTTCCAAGAATTGTAGATGAATATTGTTTTCGTTATGAGCACCTATAAAACAGCAGAAATAGCTATTCAAAGTGAAACACATATGAAGTAATTTTTGCAGTTCAGTGCATCTATATACATATATAAAAATGAATTGCTGTGCGTCAGTCTCGCTAAAACTCAAAAACGGCTCGACCGATTTCGATAATTTTTTTTTGTTTTGTTCGCTATAATACAGGGGAGGTTTTAAAAAAATTCAGGAAACCCCAAACGAAAAGCCGGAAAAAATTGAAATTTCCGTTTTGTATAGGAAGCGAATTTTCCACCTTCAAGGAATCTTTATGAAAAAGGCAATTGGAGGATTTCGTGGTCGCAGATCTCGGGCTTGCATTCAAAATTTTGGAATTCAAGATGTCGGATCCAATATGGCGACCGAAACAGTTAAACTTCAAGGGATTTCACTGAAAATTCGAACTTTTGTTTTTGGTTTGGGTTTTTGGGGTGACTGATTTTGAATCTGCCATCAAAATTTTGGAAATCAAGATGGTGGATCAATTTGGCGACCGAAAAGTCAAACTTCAGGGGATTTCCTTGAATATCTAGTACTAGGGAATTTTCGGGACCACTGATTTCGAATCTGCTATTCAAATTTCCAAATATGAGACCACCCCCACCCCGCTGGGAGATATAGGAGAGGGGGTGCAATAAGGAGGTGGTGTAAAATGAAGAAAACTAAATTTAATAATATTGTTGGAAAATATCTAAAACATGTGCTAAACGCAAATAGGAAAACGCTGGGTCACATAGGAGAGGCGGTGGTGCAGTAGGGAGGCGTTGTAAAATTAAGGAATAAAAATTTAATAGTATCCCGGGAAACGCCGCCGGCTCCGGGCAATCTAGTTACAAATAAAATAATATATCATCATCATGTGACTGAAAATCAATTTTTTTTTAAATCAGTAAAATTAACGTATCATTAAAAGTAAAAGATTTAGGACAAAATATATAATATGTTGTACAATATTGTAAGCTAGCTATATTATCATGTGCCAGAAGGAATATTTCATGTATTATGTACGTTTTACTTTGAATTGTCTTTCATATTTATCAGATATTTTATTTATACAGCTGGGGAACTTTTCAACCTGAAACTTTCAAAAATCATGAAAAATAAGCACTCCACGAGAAAAATGTCCATAATCAAAAGATAATCATTCAACGGGGGAAGTACATTAGTGCTAAAATAATTTTAAATGTGAACCCCTATTTTTTTTATTACAGATTGGGGTTCTACGGCTAAAAATACATAAGTTTGAAAAATTTATTTAGCGATTTATTGATATTGATGTATTAACATGCAGTAGTACGAAAGACCTTGGTGTTGTTTTTGATAATAAACTCAATGTTCGTTTGCATATCGACTACAACATTGTCAGTTCTAATATGATGTTCGGCTTTATGCGTAGATGGTCGAGAGAGTTAGCTACGTGATCCTTTTGTTGTGAAATCCACAGTTTTTAGCTTTTGTTCTACCTGTTCTTGAGTATGCTTCTGTTGTCTGGTCTCCTCACGGCATTAAAATTATCAACCGCATTGTGGCAATGCAGAAGCGCTTCCTTCGGTTTACACTACGTAACTTGCCTTGGAGTGGTAGAATGGGTTCTTCCACCTTACGCTACGCGGAGCGATTAAAATTTATTTCTATTAATTCCCTAGAAAAAAACGTTCGGTTGCCAGTTCATTCTGAAATTTATTTTAACCAGCGAGCGTCCACGCGGTTGATATTTAATTAATTTTTATATGGTGACTTTCACCGGACTAATTTTGGGCAAAATTAACCGATGTCAGCCATGTGATCTATTTATAATAGTAATTCTGACGTTAAGGTTACAATTTTTCGGCTAATATTTAAAAAAAATTTCTTCTTCGGAAAAAATAATCTTTTATATTGTGTTTTATATATTTTTATTAGTTTGTTTTTGTAATGCCTAATAATATATAAATAAAGTAAATAACTAAATGATAGATGGCGCTGTAGGTGTAATGTAATTTTAACCTGAAAATTCCAAATAACTCCTTCTTCAGCATAGGTGGCGATGTAATCGACCAAATTAAATTTTTTTTCAATTTCTCCTACTGAGAAACCTATGAATACGATTTTGCAATACGTACAAATATGGCGAAGTAAGATCTGGTGATTTAGGAGGCCAGTTTACCGTACCAGCCCTATGTATTGCAATTTTTGCACTGATGTACTTCCCTCGCGAAATTATTCACTTCTGATTATAAAATTTTTTTGCATAAAGTATTTATTTTTCGAGATTTTGGAAAGTTTCAGGTTAAAAATTTGTCCATTAAATGTGTAGTTTTGTTGCATGCATATGCATATGCATATATATACATATATACATTCTAATTTAAATTTATTTTCTTGAAGGTTTAATAGTTGCAGGTACATGAAAGAAAAATTCTGGTCCAAGGAGAGCTCATAGTATCAATATTTACTGGTAGCTCATCGATCTTTTAAGTTTTCCATAAGAATAACATGGTAAAAAATACTTGACAATTTCGTCTATATCTAATTAAAAAAAAAATCTTACACGAACTGGACTAAGTCCATTGAAAAGAGAAAAATTTTCCATTAAATATTACCTTCAAATTACAAAATAATTTTCCTATAAACAGGGAAGTTAATTATTTAAATAAATTATTACAAAAGTGGTTATACTTATAATATATAATATATATACAATATATATATATATATAATACCGCCATTCGATTCTACGGGAAAATCCTGAAAAAAAACCCTCTGACTTTTTTTTTGTCAGATTTAAATTTATATTATAAACATTCAGCTAGGTACTATGACAAAAACTGACACTATATGATTGTTTATAACGATTTCATACGAACAAAATTCTAGTCATAGAAAATATCCATTTTATACAACATTATCAACAGGTATTTCGCTGCACTTACTAATTTAGTGCACAGTTAGGGCTTTATGCATACATAGGTAAATAAAATATGCACCATAGGTGTTCACGTTTTGGTGCCTTGCATCGATCAAAAAAAATGTGTACTTCTTATTGCACCACTGCATATTAAAACCAATTAAAACACATATTTAAATTGATTTTGATGTTGATGATTCAATAAGAATTGTTTAATATAGAACGCGATTTTCAAAATTATGTAATTACTATAACATCTGATATGTGCAAGATGTGTACACAAGTGATGCGAAAGATCACGACCATAATTTGGCATAATCATCCCAGCAAAAAATTTGAATCTTTTTGACTACATGTTGTCACATGTGGAACTTTATTCAATTCGTTTCTAGCTCTTTGATCTGTTTTCCAACTAGCTCTTGAAGAAAGCAACTGGAAATTAAATCAGTTTTTATTGTATGCACATTTAAATTAGGTACAAGGAAAACACAATCAATAGGTAACAAAACTCAAAAAAAAGGAAAGAATGCACACTGTAGAAAAAACTCATTCACTTTTTAGACTCAGATATTATTAAAATATTATACCTTATATTGAGTCGGATATATTTAATTTCCGAATTAAACACAAAGAAATTGGACAAAAGTCAAAAGCGAACAGTGCTTGTCAATACAGCGTCCATATTTAATTCATAATCCCATAATTATGATCTTTTGAGGCAACTAAAAATAAAATTTGGTTGAGTAACTCACCGTAAAGATCCATTGGAATTGGGCTAAGTTTAATAAAAGTAACTTCATATTTTAACATCACCTTAAACGGCAACGTGATTGCAGACTTTCCATTAATTATGATGAAGGCGTATAGACCTCCCATTTAAATGTATCATGTGCCTTGACAATTAGGGAAAAGCCAATGATTAAATGATACTGATTTTTTTCGCAAGGACTGTAGAACTAGTAGCGCTATCTCTTGACATAAGATGACGTTAGAAAGGTAATTTTATTTTCAATTATCTGTCGAAGCTTCATGACAATCCGATAATTCTGCTTAAAGTGACATAAACTTCTTACATAAATTGCTTGTCTATGATCAAAACCTGTTGCAGGCATCGGGTCATCGTTTTTGTTTTTCTCAGCGGTACGTGCTCTAAAATGGTTTACCCTTAGAATAGTATTTTTGTAATTCGGACGCATTTTGGATGACCATTGAGTTGTGATGCATTTAAATTAGAAATATGTATATTTAATCAGCCAGCGGCCAGTAAAGTTAAATTGGTAAACGGAAGGTGTAATGCATACCAATGTTTATAAGATACAACTATATTAATGAAATTACATTTTTGTATGCAAATTTTTAGATAAAACCCGAAAACTGTTAAGACCGCGCTATCAAGGTTTTGGGTAACAAACACCGATACCTAGCACTACATGAGCAATCTAAACTGAAGTTTATAGGTTAACTAGCTTACCCGGATCCGGCGTTTCCCGGGATACTATTAAATTTGTATTCCTAAATTTTACAACGCCTCTCTACTGCACCACCGCCTCTCCTATGTGACCCAGTGTTTTCCTATTTGCGTTTTGCACATGTTTTAGATATTTTCCAACAGTATTATTAAATTTAGTTTTCTTCATTTTACACCACCTCCTTATTGCACCCCCTCTCCCATATCTCCCAGCGGGGTGGGGGTGGGAAATCAGGGAAATTCCTTGTAGTTTAACTTTTCGGTCGCCATATTGATCCACCATCTTGATTTCCAAAATTTTGACAGCAGATTCAAAATCAGTGACCCCAAAAACCCAAACCAAAAACAAAAGTTCGGATTTTCAGTGAAATCCCTTGAAGTTTAACTTTTTCGGTTGCCATATTGGATCCGACACCTTGAGTTCCAAAATTTTGAATGCAAGCTCTAGATCTGCGACCCCGAAAACCTCCAATTGCCTTTTTCATAAAGATTCCTTGAAGTTGGAGAATTCGCTTCCTATACAAAACAGAAATTTCGATTTTTGCTATTTTCCGGCTTTTCGTTTGGGGTTTCCCGAATTTTCTTTTTTTAAACCTCCCCTGTATTATAGCGAACAAAACAAAACAGAAATTATCGAAATCGGCCAAGCCGTTTTTGAGTTTTAGCGAGACTAACGCACAGCAATTAATTTTTATATATATAGATTAGTCTAAAGCAATTGAGGTTGTGATGGGTGAACTCCCAAAACAATGACTTCTACATTGGTCAATACAAAACCAATTAATCGCTAAAACAAAAATTGTTCATGTAAAATAAGTATTATCCTTTTCCCTTACATCTTGTAATACTATTTCACTTCTGCTGCAGTTAATTCAACCTTGCAAAATATTGTTTCCTATTCCAGTATTTACAAAAAACAATTGACACGCACGAAGCCATGATGATGATTTTTATGTCTACTAAATATTATATTTAAATATTTTTTGATCAAGGTACTTCCAGCTACTCTTCAATTCACTAATCCTTAGCGAGACCTTTCATTTGTACTTGCACTTGGGTGCCATATTTAAAATCAGCGGTACACTCCTGAGTCCACAATTTTTGAAAAATCGAATCTTGGATTGGTGAACAAATATCAGTATCAGCTACAAACATTCGATGTACCAAAATCACTGATCTGAAGAATTCTACATAAAAAACTGTTCAAGAATTCCTTACTTGGGACAAAATAAGAAGAAGACAATTTTGCAATTCACAACATCAAAATGATATGGAAGACAAAAACTGCCTTTCAAAGATTTTGTGTACAGAAGACTCAAAATTTGCAACGGAATTTGTGCAGGGACCCACATCTGACAAGAAGCAACTTTTTACAGTTCAGTTGTTTCTCTAGCATCCGCGGTTAATTAGACCTTTAATTTTCCATTGAATACTAACTCCCAATAAATTATTGTACACACCACGCGTGTTTCTTCTTTTATAGACTAGCGCGCCAGTTTTGAGGATAGAAGAAATTATAACTCCGGCATTTTTATAAGTCATTAACTTTTAATATACCTTTTTGGAAATAGGGGATCCACCTCTGAAAGATGATACAATTGTTTTGAAAATATTTGTAATGATCTGAATGTGCCTTTGGAAAATGACATACGTCTCCGTCCATTGGTCTCTTTTTTCATGGATTCATTATCGTTATATCATATATATATCAGTATAAGAGGGTGAAGTGTGTGAAGCGAGTTATACCAGTTTGGATGGGAAAACATCGGATTTATTTTAAACTTAAGCATAAATACTGTTCAACATAAATAATGAAACACGTATTCCAGCATTTTCTTGGAAAAGTTACCAACGTGAACAAATTTTCATGAAATTGGGACCTTAGGGTATCGAAAATTTACCTTTTTCCAAGTTCAATCGTTTCAAAATCTGCTTTCGGGGAAAATGGTTGAACTGGTTTCGATGCGATCATTACTGATAGCTGAGTATTTTGCCGTTCATGAGTTAGGACACTACCCCGGGAAAAATGAAAAACCGTCTCAGTCCATGAAACAGTTTTACTCATTTGGCAACAGTTTTAATTTACAAGTATGAGAAAACCCGGACAAGACCGGAACGGTCTGCTAGTATATACACACTTTCCCCCACCTTTTTCTTCCTTTAAAGATGATCCCCCAGGATTATTCAGAAACATTCGTCTAGAAATCAGGCGGAGCATAATTCTGGACATGAATTAACATTTAAGTCGAAATTGAAAGAATGGTTGAGTGAAATCTTTAATCGTGGGATAAGTAGGAAATGACCCATTCCTTGTTAGTAAGGTCACCTGATTTCACGTCTGTATATATCTATTTAGGGACGTGGCCTTAAATTTGTTCGACTAAATAATAATTATTTAGTTCAATAGAATTTGTTATTTTCCAACAAACATGTCTCTCATAATAACTTCCCTGATTTTCGACTGTATCTACGTATCTACAATGTGGAAGCGTTAGTTCACTTAAGATAAAGAATAAATATTTCCTATTTTACTCCAGATAGGAGTATAGGGCTTCCACAAAGCCTCTCCTCTTCGAGGCTCTGTTTCAGCTTCTTTAATCACGAATGTTCGCTATGCTGTCCGCAGTAGCTATTCTGACTGATGGGACTACCAACTAACGCTATCAGTCTCGCACCAGGGACCCCGAGGTGACAGCCTAGCATTTTTACCACTGAGCTTCAAGGCCCCTGAATTCCCGTATATTGTATATTGGGTCATATTCTTGATTCCGACGTAATTCGAATCCATTCGAAACGTAGGAAATTTAAACAAAGGCTGGAACGTTGGAATTACGAGACGTTCCAGCAAGCTTACAAACCTCCTACTATACATTTTGAAAGAAGCTGAATTCTGTTGGAATCAAGAATACGGCGCATTGTCTAATTAAAATAAATTTACCCACTTGATGTATAAGTCTTTGCTATTAGAGATGATCTTGATGGTTTTACCAGTTTCGATACGCTGAATCATTAACTATTTTGAGTCAGGCAGAGCTTAGATACTCGTATATTAGGGCTGCCATCTTAAATTTTTAAATTTGCTACCGCATTCGATATCAGTGACCTCAAAAACCATATTTAAGGAAATTTAATATTTGAGTTGGAGTTCGCCATGTTGAATTAGTAAAATCAAGCACTGTAGTTTAGACTAGTAACCCCAAAAATTCTCATATGTCCTTTTGGTGACTCTGAGTTTATCGTTAATAATACGAGTCCTTTTTGCTCGAATTACATGATTAAAGCATTACCTAGCCTACACCAACACACTCGTATTTACTTATTATCAACGAACCTTGGGCCGTTCGGAATTTTTGCTTACATACAAAGTTGCTGAAAGCAGTGTAGGTACTTCAACATATGTCAAAGTCAAGTAGTTGACTGACGTGATTTAATGTCGCTGCGTTAACAAGATCAAAAGATAAATATAAAATAATAGTGCGCATCGAATTTATTAATCACCTTGTAACTCGAAAATGGTTGAGATGTCCCCCCATTCCATCCAATTTGTTGTTTGACTAGGTGAGATCTATCACCTCTCTAATTTCAGCGTTATAAGAAACTCCCGTCCTAAAAACAAATGTATTTCAAGATAGGTCGAATTGGAGAAAAGAGCACGAAATTAAATTTATTTATTTGTGTTTGGCTTGTTGAATTTTATTGGTCCTCAATTTAAAAAAAATCCTTTGGAATATCGACTATTAAAGTACTTGAAGAAGACCAAACGCAGTTGAAAAATTCTATAATTAATATAATTATAGTTCCTTTTTGTACTATTTATATACTCGTATGTACTTATAACATATATTAAAAATAAAACGATATCACTGCAGTTGTTATTTGTTTTAACTGCAGTATATACATATACATATTACTAAAGCACCTAGGATTATATTCAATAGTCTCTTTGGTATATTATACTATATTAGAGTCAAATTGAATCAAAGAGTTCGGCACTTTAGTTCTGGAATTTATTTTTTAATTTGTAGTTATATATATATATATGTATATATAGCACATTGAAATGTATAAAAGTTTTAAACCTATGCTATCACAAAGGCGGACTTCTGTGAATGATATTTCCAACCAGATTAAAGTTTACAATCAGTACAATCCAAGCTATAGAGGCATACAAATGGATATACAAACATTCCTGGAGGACTTCTCTGTTTGTGGTGTAGTTTTTGTGTGGATTCGTTTTCGTACATAAACTCAACAGCCCATTTATAACAGAAACCCAATTTAGGGAGAAAATAACTTTTGTGCAGTTTTCCAGCGGAGAAAAAAATATTTTCCTCTCCATCATACTTAAAGAATATTGAGGGGTAACGTAGCCGACAAGCAGGCAGCTGCGCAACAGCCAGCTTATTCGAATACTATGCTAAAGCCCTTTCTCGAGGGTTTTTATGTTTCGGCATCTCTAGATTTTTCATTTATATATGTATGTCGGTCTGGGCTGGGACCGAATAGAAATACACTGCAATGCATTTGTTTGCGCCTACTAATACGATAAATACGATAAAGCTTAATGAATTTTTACCTACATATGTACACAGTAGACAAGGGTACACTGACTCAGAGCCACCAACAGCATAAATGGTTTAGTAGGAGCAGTCCCAGTCATGTAAGATTTCAAATTGCAAAATTTAAGCAAATTACTTTTCGCCTACTATGGCAAGAGCTTATTTCATATGAGCTGGGAGAAGATGAAAGCAGCGTGCATCATTTAAGCACATAAACACTTCTATGTCATCTTCACTGAAGAGGCTTCCAATATGTGTGCCATACAAACCTGCTGCTCGAGAAATAGTAGATTTTTTTCTTCTGGCTGACTGCCGCATGTCTAAAACTGCACATAAATTATTTTACAGACAATTGGCAACATTTGAACTCAAACTATTGGCGAAAAATGACAGTGCAACGAAATAAAAACGCTTGAGTCCCTAATTGGTTCAAAATACATATGTATATATAAACACTCGTGTGCTCTTCCATTTCCTTCTGAAACAAGTGCATTGCAGCTGAATTTACTTGTGCAGGATTTATTTTCGTTGATGCTGTTATCTCATCTGCAATAGCACGTTATTGATTTATAGCCACAGAAGGTTATATTTGAAAATGTGCCAACTGTTTACTTTTTGAGGCAGTCTTCATTAACTGATTGAATCAGAGAGGACTTGAGCATGCCGAGCGGAACGAATAGCGAATGCCTTGTATATTCACTAGATAGTCATGGAAAGATTTATAAATTTTTGTAACCCCTCATAAGTTACGTCTGTTAAAGGCAGTGTACGTACATACCAATACAGTTGTCGGTTCTTTGGGCGTGTACGCTGTATTGAAAAAATCATGGCGCACACAAGGGAACCCACTACGATCAATGATTATTGCCAAGTTTTATTGATGATTAAATTGTTAATTTAACATAAACATCCCAATTACAATTGATGAAATTATTTCGACAACTACATTTATATTTAATTTATGTTGCTTGAAACCTAGAGCAAAATTAACAATATTTATTAGTAAATCATCCAATACGATTTATTCATACTTTAGCGCAACGAGTTTGCAAGAGTATATGATTAATGCATGAGAACTAGCCCTCTGAGAACTTCCATCCAACAGTTTCTCATGCTTAATTTATTGTTAAACTAGCTTGCCCGGACCCGGCGTTTCCCGGGATACTATTAAATTTGTATTCCTTAATTGTACAACGCCTCCCTACTGCACAACCGCCTCTCCTATGTGACCCAGCGGGGTGGGGGCAGTCTAATTAAATCACAATACACCCCATACATCACTTTCACCTATTCCTAATACTTTTTTAACTGTAAACTGTAAAGTATTATTAAATTTAGTTTTCTTCATCTTATACCACCTCCTAATTGCACCCCCTCTCCTATATCCCCCAGCCGGGTGGGGGGTGGTCTCATGTTTGGAAATTTGAATAACAGATTCGATATCAGTGATCCCGAAAATCCCCAAGCGCGGATTTTCAGGAAAATCCCTTGAAGTTTAACTTTTCGGTCGCCATATTGATCCAGCATCTTGATTTCCAACATTTTGATGGCAGATTCAAAATCAGTGACCCCAAAAACCCAAACCAAAAACATAATTTTCTAATTTTCCGCGTATTATTCTTATTTTTTTCTTTCATAAGAACCTTCTCCTGACAATAACAAACACAACAAAAAAAGAATTAGCGAAATCGGTCCAGCCGTTCACGCGTGTTGGCGTGACCAAGGGAAATAGTGATCCATTTCTATATAGGTATATAGATTACTCTGCTTCCTTAGCTATCGATTGGTGAAAAATTATTCCCATTTATGCATACACTTTTCTTCCAAAGCCGTTTCAATTTTGTCGGCACCCACCGAAAAAACCAAGTTTTCAATATTTTCACCATCTTTCACCAACCCGGCCCAATTTCCTATAGTGCCTCTTCTTCCTACCTCTGAGATACACTTCTGGGGGGTGTCACCTCCCACCCCTCCCCCGCAACAAAAACACGTTCTCACTAATAATTCCCACATTTCACACTTTTAACCAACTTTTCTTTCACCAGCATATTCTACACTACCTGCCCTTTCCAACGATATCCATAACATGGCATAAATTTCCTCTTTTTCTTCGTGGACGCGACGGGAACGCGGTCGAACGGGATAAAAAGTCCTATGTCCGTCTCCTGGTTCTAAGCTACCTCCCCAACAAATTTCAGCCCCAGTATAACAACTAACACGACTTTCTTTTATTTTTATAGATTTCAACAAATACCTATCTTACCATAAAACTCCAGTTAAACTAACTTTGTGATTAATTTCACTTTTTTTATTGTGGATACTTCTACCTTTTCAATTTGCGTGTACATTAACGCACCTACATATACGTTTCGAGGTTCATTCCACGAGACTAGTTCAATTACAAGCCCCTTGGTAGCTCTCGTTGCAGTTTATACTATGTATATAGTGCTCGGTTGCCTAAAATGCATTGCTGGTAGGATGCTTCAAATGCCCCTTTATTTGACAATATCACTCTACACAATATTTCCTCAGTGAACTGTGGTTGAGTTGCAACAGTATACAAACAAACCATTTTTCTTGAAACTGTGATAGTGTTGTCCTATGTATTTTGATGCACTGAACATGAATCCGAAGTCCAAACTTATTGATCATTCATGAATTTAAAAAAAAACGGAAAATGTTCATATGCAAAATAGACCAAAAAATCACTTCTTGGGCCAAATACTTAGCACGACTATTTTTGAGGTACTCATTCACAGTATAGGGAGTAGCGAGGTAGGATGAAATGACAACACCAAGAATTTGTTATGCTGAAAAATTATCCTTTTTATTGACTCCAATTTAGTTAACGCAACCAAATAATAATTCCAAAAGGGAAAGCAAATCATATTTATTTTATTTATTTAGTCTATTAATAACAATTTAATTTCACAGACTAGAATAACCCAAAAAGAGAGAAAAAATAATACGAGAAATATACGCTTTACAAAATCAATAATATGTACCTATTATTTTTCCACATTCGCCAAAAATACTAATCTACCCTTAAATTCAGATCTAGATATAGTAAAATCTATATGATTGTTGAAAAAATTAAACTTCTTAATGCACCTAGTCATTACTTCTAGGCAACCGTAATTGGTTCTATGAGATGGAGCAGATAACAAATTCCTAGAACGTACAGGTCTTTCTAGAGCATGTATTCACTAAGTTAAGCAGTTCGGTACAATTGATGTCATTACATAATAGATCTTTCACAAATACAGCGCAGCTACAATCACGTCTATAGTGAAGGGTTGATAAACCAAATAACAAACGTCGAGCCTCATAACAAGGCATAGTTGGTTTCCACCAATTCAACTTGTAACATAAAAACCTAGTAACGGACCTTTGCACCGCTTCAATTCTATTAATGTGAGCATTACGAGTAGGACTCCAAATAACAGCGCCATATTCAATATTTGATCTTACAAAAAATGGTCGTCAATTCTTTGGTATTTCTCTTAATAAAACCAAGCAGTTTGAATGCTTTAAAGATAGCATGATCAGTGTGTCTAGAAAAAGAAAGTCTCCAATCTAAAATTATACCTAAGTCTGTGACTTCCTCAACGCGTTCTAAGTTCTAACAACTTACTATTTATAGAATAGTTAAATGTGAAATTACCTGCTGAACTATAAAATGATTAGGCTCGACATTTAGATATATTAAGATGCAGACTATTCATCACACACCAACTGGATAATTTATCTAAGTCTTGTTGTAGATTTCAGCAATTATGAGGACCACGAAAGAAACAGTTTTAAATCAGCTGCAAAAATAAGACAATTAACGTAAGAGAAACATTTAGTAATGTCATTAATAAAAAGGATAAATAAAATAGGACCACAGTGCCTACCCTGTGGTACTCCTGAATCAGCAGAAATTTCCCTGGAACAGAAGTTATCAATGGTAACAATCTGCTTTCCGTTCGACAGGTAAGAAGATATTCACTGAAGGAAACTAGAATGAAGTGCCATCTGGCGAAGTTTCTTAACTAACATAGTTATATTGACTTTTTCAAAAGCTTTAGAAAAGTCTCTGTATATTGCATCAACCTGACAACCCCTTTCCATGGTATTCAAACAAAAATTTGTAAATAATGCCAGATTAGTAACTGTGGATCTGCCTTTAACAAAACCATGTTATTGTGGGCAAATTTTTTATATGCTTCTCCTGCTTGTAGACCAACTGATTTCAGAATAATATTCGTTTAAACTATCAAAATTAGCTTTCCTTAAGGGACAACACCACTGTGACCCCCTGTTTTTTTGCCGATTTTCAAGAATTTTTTTTTGTGGGAAAAAAAAGACATATTCCAAATTTTTTTTTTGTTTTGTTTGTTCTTTATTAAAGATACATAAAAAAAAAATAAAAAATTTATCGCCCCATGGTAGCGCTGGGGAAGCTCCCGCGTCAGGTGCTGTTGGCTCTGCAGTGATCCGCGGCCTGCAGCAGAACTGTCTTCAAAGTCGATCGGAAAAAAAATACCGATTTTTTTCGTTAATAATATGATATTTTGAAGAGAAGTACATAGGGATTTGAAAAAATATTGATTTTTAAAAAATAGGCACGCTTTTGAAATTTAAGGTCGATTTTCGAGCACAATTTCTCGTCGAAAAATGCTATAATTTTTTTTTTATTAAGATATCGAAAAGATCCTATGTACTTCTTTAGATAATCTAGTTTTATTGATGCAGTCCAAATTTGAAGTTGATCGGATAAAAATTGCTCGAGTTATACTGCAGGCCGCACTCAAAGAAGTGGTTTTGAGAAAAACGCGTTCAAAGTTTGAAGTTTGTTAATTTATGTGTGGACCCCGAGCTGCACCGCTCCACAAAATATTCAATATCTCCGAAAATAATTATTTTTTCGACCTGGGACCAACGGCATTCTATTCTTAAATGTATTTTAGATTTTTCTAGATGGTTTTCAAAAAATCGATTTTTTGAAACCGTCACAGTGGTGTTGTCCCTTAAATTATACTTTTGAATTGTTATGCTAGGTTTTAATTGAGCAACTTGTATATGAAAATACTAAATTCTAATACCTTATCATGTAAATCATAATTGAGCAATGGAGATAGTGATTCATTTACCCTCGTAAATATATCTTCAGAAACAAAAATCAAGTCTAAGAATCTACCTTAAAAAATTAGTTACTGAGTTTATTTGCAACAAATTAAGATCTGTGATATTATCTAAAAATAACGATTTGATTACAGAAACGATGTTTACAGATGTCAGGAATGTATCATCTGCAATGTAGGACCAGGTAACGTGGCTCAAATTAAAATCGCCCAGCATACACATGTGATCACCATCAATGATTCAATTCAATTAAGATGTGCCTTGTAAACTTCCACATCTGAAGCTGGCGGTGTATAGCTCACATAAATTGTTATTGACGTTCCCTTTGAACAGAAACATCAGCATTGTTAGATAATGAAATGTGCTCACTATGTAGATCCGAGCGAACAGCAATCAAAACACTGCCACCTCTACTACGAGTACGTCCTGATGCAAGAGGGCAGCCATCCTTTCTAAATACAAAAAATATTTCTCGGTTGCAAATTCCGAAGATAAAATATCACTTACATATTAGCCAAGTTTCCGTTAACACAATAATGTTAAAGTCACACTCCATTAATACTAATCGAAAGTCGTTTAATTTTGTACGCAAACCTCTTACATTTTGTTAATAAACTGAAAGGGAGTTCTGATCGTTGCAACGATCATTCATGCTATTAAAATTTGAGGCGGAGCAACAGCGTATTTTGAATAAATTTTTTGAAAGATATTAATCTGTAGTCCAGTAGACCACATAGAAGAATTCAAAACTTGCGAAAGCATATCGGAAGGAACACCTCATTTATTATTTATGAACTTAACTGGAGGGAAGCATTTAAGCAGAGCTTTATCCATTTTAAGCTTTGCAGAGATGTGATTAACTACATCCTCCGATTTTATAGATGGTATAAAACGAGAGAGATATATCCAAAGCGATAGGAAGCAAAAAAAAATAAAATAAAAAAACAATTTAGAGAAAACTAAATCTAAGCTTAAGAACTACTCGTGACTGAAATGATAGGAAAAAGTTTTAATGAGATTTGGTATATATTAGGTAACATATGTACATATATATGTTAGATAGTCTCTAATTTGTTTGCAGTAACAAGAATCTACCCTGAACAGGAAATCCTGTGTATAGAAAAACCTATAGATTGAGTAGATTGAGTTGAATGAGAGAATGGAGTTTTACCTCGTTGCCGTAAAGTTAGCTAGTGATTCTGCCTGGAAAGCCAGGAGCGAATGATGTCCTTGGTTCATGCCGCCCGCATTTACTATATACGGTCTAAATGGGCGGCAATTAGCTAGGTGGCGCTGGTGAGCAATATGGCGCTCGCATCAGCTGTTGGGCCGGAATGACAGAAACAGCTGATGCCCGCCATGTTCGAACCATAGAAATACTAACTAAGCACGGAACGGCTGTATCGTGTATGAACCCTATACGTGAGCGACCACCTAAGGGATGCTTCCTAGAGGAGAACAGCAACAGCGTTTATGAGGGAGAGCTAAATAAGAATCGGCGCAAGCGGGGCACAAGCGGTGAATGGCAGCGTGTAAATAGATGTTAAAGGGGGCATAGACATTATGGAAAGAACTTCAGAAAATTTTGAATTGTAAGCCCCCTTCTGATTATGTCTACATATTTACGCCTGCACTGAGCGACCATACGAACACAGCCATTTCTAACACATCAGGGAATGTGGTACGCTAAATCTAGCTTACAGCCGTTCCGTGCTTAGTTCATATTTCCATGGTTCGAACTGGCTGGTATCCGCCATGATAACTTGTGGAGCTATCGAGTGCAGGGTTGTACCTTGTTCATGATGCAGGGCTGTATCATGTGAACTCCGCAATGTTGTGTTGTGGTTACAACATTCACATGAATATATGTACATATAACGATAAATATACCACAATTCTAGAATGATCTATAAATTTCGTCTTCGGAAAACGTGTTTTTTTCTGCCTTTAAGCTGATATGCCTATTTGCACGACACCAAAACATTTCTAAAATTTTTGTCTATCTACTTTTCCGGGTAATCTCGGAAACTCCTGAACCGATTTTGAAGGTAGAGTAATTTGTAGGGTATGATTAAGGCTAGCTTTTTCATGTCTCTCTGAATGTTTGGGGGAGTATTGTGGGTTGTGAAAAAAGTTACTCCGCCATATTGGGGCGTCAATCATATTGAGCTTAGAGTGACGTCACATAAATTCCGTATTCAATTCCCCCAGGCCTTTTTAAGATGTTGTGGAGAAAAACGTAATCCTACATTCAGCTTGAATGACGTGGCATATCTTATCATATTCTACTCCTCAAAACCTATCATTTGATATCCATGATAATCCGCCATCTTGGGGATAATAATATAATGATGTTGGATATACTATATTATGTTACATTACCCCCGGACTTACATGTGCAAAATTTTAAAGCTCTAACTTAGAAGTGATCGAAATTTTGATTGAAAGATTTTACCTAAACATACTAACCAAGGGGAAAATTTAATAAAAGCGTGTAAAACCTAATAAAGTCACTCGCCTTCTTACTGACACAGATATACATATGAATGTAGTACCTGTAGTTATTATCGTACAAAACTGCAATTATATATTTGCGGAGTAGATTATTGACAAGAAATCCTTTGCAAATTTAAAAAATTTATTGTTTTACAACTGCGTCAGATTTTAACGAAAGATGCTACGACTAGCGATAGCTATAATGATATGATGAATTGATTAATGAATATATGTGTAATTTGTTTTATGTGTTTCTGGCCAATCAGGCATGATCGTGTAAACCAACGCCTTGAAAAACTCAAACAGCTCAGTCAGTTTGTACATACAGTGAAAACAAAAGATTTTTGATAAACTCGTTTGCAGTATAGCTAGTGAAACCTGACCTTTTCTAACCAAAGGAAAGAATTAAAGTCGTTGCGTTGTTTTGTAGGCATATGTATGTAATAATGGATGTGTTTTTAAAAGCTAGAACTCCGCTCAGATGATTTTTTTCAGAGTACTTCTGTTGCTTGGTAGCCTTAAATATGGGGGGGGGGAGGTTTAAAGACAAAAAATAGGAATATTGTCAAGATAAAGTTTTGTTTAGAGATTTGAATAATATTGGTTGATATATTTCATTTATACGTTATATGTAGTATGTATGTTGCGTTATATGTAAGTCCGTGACAGCGAATCGCTGGAGGCGCCTCGAAAAAAAGTTCGTGGACATCATAACTCAAAATCTACTTGACCGATCCTTTTGAAATTTCGTACACTATTTCTACACATGAATCAACAGGTAGTCAAATGGATTTTTTTTCTATTTTATAATAACAAATTCAACGAAATTTTTTAGCGAATATTGGCTTTTTGGACTTCAAAATACTGCGAAAAATACAAAAAAACCAAAAAACAACTCCCTCTGACTACCTAGGGAAACCTATCACCTTTTAAGCATATTTCGACTTTTTTGTTTCAGATGATCCGGCAGCAAGTTATGAAGTTCATCGCATAACAACTTTTTTTCGAGGCGCCTCCAGCGATTCGCTGTCACGGACTTATTTATTGATATTTTTAATTGAAAACTTTTTCAAAGATACTTCTGATGTTATACTATAACATGTATATTAAATATATAAACCAACATTATTCATAACTGAAAAACAAAAATTATGAAAATATGCCTTGTTTCGCCTTTAAAACCATGCCCCCCCCACCAAGATAAAACCTACTTTTCAAACACATCTCTCAAAATTCTCCATTAGCTGTGCTTTCCACACTATTAATTAGAACTACAAAAGGAGCTTATTAATAAGAAATATCATATTTATGCAACGAGTTGTACACTAGGATAAAGATTGAATAAACATTAAATTTCTTTTGCAGGAAACAAACCATCCACTGGTGCACTTTAGATGAATGCAAGCAATGGCTGGCTGTATTTGCGAGAGGCCACAGAAATCATAAAGAAAAATGATGTTTACGAAGAAGCAAAATGTAGGAACCTGGACAATTAGATATGATATATTAGATGGGTATTAATTGTGGTGAAATAGAAATGAACCAGGAAAACCAAATTGTCAATTATGTGTAACTCATGATTGTGTAATAATTGCAGCCGTGACTGATCGGTAAAGAGTTTAAAGTTCAATTTATGCATTTTAGTTGTATGATGTCCCAACAATGGAGTGCTGATTGGTTTCATAAGTGCGCGTGTGATAACTGATGACACCTCGACACGCTATCTTTACAGAATCTACACAAATATGGTGTTGTCCGATGGAGCATTAAGAAAAGCTTATACCATCAAAAGTAAAGTTAATAGGAGAGTACATATAGAAAACAGCCCTGCTCGTACCAGTATCCCTGCGAAAGCAAGTTTTAGAAGAATAGCGTTGACATCAGCGATAAGTGCGAGAGAAGCAACAAATCTTTTAGCTGAAACACAATTACGGTTAACTGAAACGAACAAGATTCTTCTATCAAGATGTTTTTCTGTGTTCGCCACCCTTCCTGCATCCGTATTAGCAGCTATTGTGCATTTGCAACAGCGCATATGTGGACTAAATAAATACTCGTGGATATTTCTGCTGATCTACTTGAATCTCTCTACAAAACGTAAGTGTTGCTCTTTTGTTTCTAAGCCAAGTTAGCAGACAGTAAAATACGCTCCAAAGAAGTTAAAGTGCTTTTATTCATATCTTGTTTTACGTTATTTTGAGGTGGAGCTATTTGCAGCGCGCTCAAGTATTTCACTTTACAATAAAAGGCAGTCTCGCGTGAGCCCGCTTAGCCTTGGACTTCAACTTAATGGTCTGCACATTTTTATAGCGCAGCTAAGCCTGTTGAGCCATTGTTCACAATAACGAAATTCATTAACGAGTCTCATTATGCTTTGAAGAACATGAGGAAGTGTCACTCTCCCAAATGGCGTGGAAATTGAACTTTTCTGCTAATTAACGTACGACATTTTAATTTTTCCAGCACTACGTGCTGCAATTTGTTTGTAACAGCAACGCAGTTTTATCAACCGACAAATTCTTCTACACATTTTATGAAATTACTTAAGTTTAAGTACTCCAGCAAGTTTGAATTGTATTTTGGGAAAGTGTTTAACGACACTAACTGAAGATTTCATTCGTACTCAAATCAATTTTTATTGGAAAAATAATGTGTTTTTATTTGGGCATACATGTGTACACATATGGCATAAAAGTGGTTGTATATCCATACATATGTATGAAAATCTTTGAGTGTGTTTGAGTGATCGTATATACGTATACGCTGTTCTGCAAAATATTAGTTACCAAGTTAAGTGGAACAGAAGTTTCCTTTAAATTGCTGGCTATATTTCAGCGGCAAAGCTTGCTTTATAACATTTGAAACTTTATTGCATCTTGTATTCTCTAGAGAGATGAGATCATGTGCACTCTAGAGAATAAAAGGAATTGAAAGATATTTGAAAAAAAATATATTTTGTCAATTAGAAAAGTGGTGTGCAACCGAAAGGACTGAAATTGAAAGAATTTTTGCATGAAAATAAATTTTAATCTTTTTAGTATTACCACAAATTATTGTTAGTAAAATCAAATTGCATGCAAGTTAAAATTTTCTTCTTCTGTATAATAAAAAAAGGCGAGAAGGTAAAGGTAAGAAGTGAGTGATTTTTTCCCCCCTTAAACAATGGTCAGGTTAAATTTAAATAACATTGCGGAAACAAAAAAAATATATTTTAAAGAACTTATCCTGCAAAAGTATAATTTGGATAATCCAGCATTCTCAACAATTTCCTTAAATATAGCCTCATTCATAAAAATAAAGTAAATTAACCTTTAGTGAAAAAAATCCGTGAAAAATGGCAAATCAAAACAATATAATCAGACCACCCGTGTTGAACGCAAGCCGACTGCCTCCACAACCAACTACAGCGCAAAATCCTAATCCAAATGCCACACCTGAATTACGTTCCTTAAATACATCCATAGCGACACAAATTATAAGTTCACAAGCCAAGAACATAGTGCAATCCAAATGTGGATTTTACAGCCGCCTCCGATAAAACCATTGACGCACAGTTTCGTAACAATCTATCAGATCTCGACAAAATACCGGACGTTGTGCGTTGTTTGAGGGAATTCTCAGGTAATCTTGGCGAGTAAGTAAGGGTACCCCCAATTATTATGGTATTCTCAGCGTCATAAGAAATAAAATTATCGGAAACGCGGATATAGACCTTGAATCCTACAATACCCCATTGGATTGGAAAGTTATTTGCCGATGCTTAACTATCCATTACGCCGACAAACGCGATCTAGGCACCTTGAAATATCAATTAACATCTCTTATCCAAGGCAAAGCAACGATTCATGAATTTTACCAACAAATTCATTCACATCTGTCGCTGATACTAAATAAGATCTCCTGCATGGAGATAAGTACTGAATCTATGCGTTTATTGACAGAAACGTATAGTAACAAAGCTTTGGACATGTTTCTTCGGGGACTCAGCGGTGATTTAACGAGACTATTAGGTATGAAAGAGCCAGTGGATTTACCCCAGGCACTGCACTTCTGTTTAAAACTAGAAAATCAAAATTTCAGAGCTGATTACGCTAACAATTATCATGGGAATTATAGAAGATCTCCACAGGGTCCTCTACCGACACCACCCAATGCGCAGTAGGGAAAAAACGACTTCAAAGAGGTGTGCCCTCATGTCTGATTTGGGGTTAGGTTAGCTTACTCCACCGCGATTGTCGCTTGCGACGTGCAATGCTGCACGGCACAACACTGCGCAAGCCCACGACTTAGTTCTAACTAAAAAATAAACTTTTTCAACTTTAGTGCTTCAGTTCATAATTTTAAAGTTGGTTTTTTTAGATTTTATTTAAATAATAGTTTTTCATATCAGAAATATGTAGTTTGAGGTATTTAGTGCTTGAAGGCTTTTATGTCAGTTCATTCTATGATCAATTCAAAAATTAAAATATACAGTAAAACCAAAAAAACAAAATATACGCGTACGTTTTTACAAAACATTAATCCATAAAGAAAAATATTTGAAAAATTTTTTGTGGTGTGTAAACTGAAATAAGCTATGAGACTTAAGATGTTCATAGTTATTAACAGAAGTCTAGTTGTTCAAAGGAATGTTAATAATGACTGAATGATTTTCAATTTATTGCATTTTTATCATTCCATCAATTTATTACCTTCTAAATACACTATAGTAAAAAATGTTGTACAACCGAATAACAAACTTCAAATTAATTAAATTAAATTTTCAGCACACGTGCGGGGTAAGTGGTACCTTACCGCACGGGTTTCCATGCGGTAAATCATCAATTAACCACGGTGCGGTAAGTAGCCGATTGCCCACGATGGCTATAAACGAACTCGCTTCGCTCGTGCGTCTAACACCGCCATCGTGGGCAATCGGCTCCTTAGCGCACCGTGGTTAATTTATGAGTCACCGAATGGAAACATGTGCGGTAACGTACCTACTGCTTACCCCGCACTCGTGCTGAAAAATAGCATACGTAACTCGGGCGGTAAGTAGCCGAGTGCCCATGATGGCTGTTAACGCACTCGCTTCGCTCGTGCGTCAACACCGCCATCGTGGGCAATCGGCTACTTACCGCCCTTGTATCGTAATATACTATTTCATCACACGTGCGGGGAAACCGCACGGGTTTACGTGTGGAAACTCGCCAATTGCCCACTGTAAAGCCTGTTGGGAATAACCTACTGGTAATTTTAAAGAACGCACGCGAGACTTAGAATAAGGCACGGGTACCTGAAATGGAAATACACTCAGAATATTTCTTCAAGAAATTCTTCATGGGAGCCGTATACCTTAGTGCGTTTGGGTCGCTCCATTAACGCAATGAGAAGGAGTGAGTACATGTCCCATCACTGATCACTGGACAGGAGTATGCATTTCTCGCTTGAACTTGCAATAGCAATGAGGAGCTCTAGAAATCTACCTGAAGAGCACTCGAGAGTCAAAAGAGTCGAGTTTGCCCGGCTCTGGTTAAGACTCGTGCACTCAGAATATTTCTTCAAGAAATCCCATTTTTTTTATACACTCGCACGTGTTAAACATCCTTTTAATGCTTTTCAGGTACCTAAATAAATTATTTAAGCCAGGCATGAGCTATGCCCCCCGCACCCCCCGTTTCGCCCCACGGACTCCTCCTTCCCCCACCTCCTTATCGAACCCACCGCCGCACTTGTGATGAAAAATACAGTGTGCAACTCGGGTGAAAACTAGCCGATTGCCCTTGATGGCAGTAGACGCACAAAATACTATTCTATATGTAATGCGATTTTTGCAGGTTAATTTAAAAACAAATCCCCCCGGTAGGCCACGTGACCCAGGCTCGGCCCAGGGTCTACAGATCCTAAATACGATCTGTTAATAATATTAATTCAAATCGAGTGCAAAAATGATGTTTTGGTATGCCTATTTGAAAACAAATTTTTTTTTTTTATTTATACTTGTTTATTTAGTTTATGAATTAGACCTTTGTGTCTCTATTATAAGATACAATAAATTCTTAAAACTACTAAATTGATAACACTTTGCCCATGCGACGGTGTTATGTTTGGCTCACTCATTCACTGCTGCTTAGACCTGGCTGGAGCTGATGGTGTTGATGGGGTTGTTTAGATATTTCTTCTTTATGGAGCGTCTATAGTCCTTGTAGAGCTGGTACGCTAGGTTGGCTGCTACTAGGGACGTTAAGATCAGGAGCAACAGTTCGATGTTCCCCGGATTTACGTCAACTGGTTTGACGATGATCGAATTTATGACTTCCCCCGTGTTGGCCACTTGTTTCGTTTGTTTATGCCCCATTATGACTGCCGGGAGGTGCAGTCGAGTGCTGTATTTGTATCAGATCGATTGGGTCGATTCGCTTGAGTCTGCTATATTTTAGCGGAATTGCAAGCGTGTTTGCTGTCCTATTTGGATGTTTGCACAGTCGTTCGGCGTAATTTTTAGCAAGCCTTGCGATTTCTTTCTCTACCGTGTTGATGTTGATGTCTTTTAGTATGTTAACATTGCGTATATACCTTGGGGCACCTAGTATGGATCTTATTATTTTGGTTTGGGCTCTTTACACCTTGGCTATATTGGAATTTTTCGCTGTGCCCCAAAGCTGGATCCCGTACGTCCAGATGGGTTTGAGGATGGCTTTGTATACAGTTATTTTGGTATTTAAGTTTAATTTGGATTTTTTGTTAAGGAGCCAAAATAGGTTGTTGTAGGATATCTTGATCTGTTCACATTTTTTATCTATGTGGGTTTTCCAGGTTAGCCTCCTGTCTAGATGTATCCCAATGTATCTGACCTCCTTTTTTAGTGTAACTGGTTTATTGTCGATGATAACGGGTTTGCAGGTAGATTTGTTTAAGGTGAACGTGATTTGTTCGCACTTATTTGCGTTTAAAGTAATGCCCCATTTTTTTGCCCATGTTGATATTAGGTCTGCGTGTGATTGCAGTTCCCTATAGGCTGTTTGGAGGTTGGGGTGGGTAATTAGTATAGCCGTATCATCGGCGAATGTTGTAGTTTTGATGTGTTTATCTGTGGGGAGGTTAATTTGAAAACAAATGGTAATTTATTACTCGAGTACCGTTCCTGTTCCCCGATTTCAATGAAATTGAAATATATCATAAAGGACGTCATTCTCAAAACTTTGCCTTTACACGTATGCTACGGAGAGTTACAGGGAAATAATGTAAGTGATTTTGTATTAGTAGGGGAGAGTCCACGCTTGTATTTACTCTAAAATTTTGCACTGGCAACATCAATAATTAGGTAGCTCAACTTTCCATAGATCATTCAATATTAAGAACGTGTGGTTTACAGTTGCTAAAAATCTCTTGCACCTTGTCTACAAAAGTAATTTTTGGATGCAAATTGAAACCTTGACTGAACGGTCTCGATACTATCGATTTGAGTAGCATAGAAGGACTAGCGTTAATAATTTTAGTTCATAATTATTAATTTAATTTTAAGTAATAAACGAATCGTCAAATTCTTTTGACCATGGCTTCATAAATTCCAACGTTGAATTTGATTTATTAACAATTGAGTTAATATGGTCCTCAAATGAAAGTACCGGTCTAAGGATGACACCTAAATCCTTTGTGTTGTCGAGTCTAGCTAATAGATTTTTACTCACAGAATAATGACACTCAAAAGGATATTTCTTTCTAGTTTCTAGAGAAAGCCATAACTGAACATTTCACTAAGTTTCACTAAGGAAGACGGTTACTCAAACACCACTCATTAAAAGTAACAATATCGGTGCGGTGTCAATTAAGTATTCGGTCTTAAGATCTCGGATCAATCAGACCAATTTTTATTTAATAATGTGTTAAAGACTTAGAAGTAGTTTCCTTTTAATAAATCTTTGCAAATAACAATATAACTCGCGCACTCTAGCTGTTTTCCATTGGGCTCTGTAAAATACTCCCGAATGAAACAGCTCCCAGGCCGCAGATTACGGGCCAGCGTAGTCTCGGTGCCGAGCTCTGAAGTCGGATGAATTCTTGGATTCATTTCTGGCGAAATGAACGCGGTGGGAGCCAATCGAAGACAAAATGTTCATAAGCACGGCGGACAATTTTTTGTTAGAGATGAGTTCTCTATATACTGTATGCTTGGTGCTTCAATGTACCTTAAAATGAGCAAAAATTGAAAACCGCAATATGGTTGAGGATTTTGTTTGTTATGCCAGACAGGCTGGTAGGTGGATTAAATGTAAAAAAGATTGTTTGACTTGAAATCCTAAAAACAAGTGATTTTATTTAAAATCTCAAATATACGTATATATACAAAGGAAAATGCGGCTAATAAAATATAAATTTCAAAATTCAAGGTTATGATTTACTCCTAACAGGGCAAAGTTGCGTTCCATTCTCAAACTACTCCTGAGTACTTTGCACAGCCCAATGGAACGCAGCTACTGACAAACTACTTTGAAATGCCAATACTGTACGTGTTTGAGAGGCTTTTGTGTCTCGGGGAGCGAGTTGGATTATTCGAGGTATGTTGATCTTAACTTCCGGTTCTCTTGTGATTCCCGGCTCTCTTATAATAACTATTTTCCTGACACGGCTTCTAAGCTTCGTAGCAACCCTAGAGAATTCTGGAGATTTGTAAACTCCAAGCGAAAATCCTTACCCTTCATCCTTAAAATCCATAAAAAGGCACCAATCCGACATTTCCAATTACCGACCAGTTGCCACTTTGCCAAAATCCTCGAGACGCTGATTAACGATGTCTTACGATTTCATTGTAGTTCTATTTTAGGCCGATTCCAGCACGGATTTACCAAAGGAAAGTCGAGTACAATTGACTTGCTGAAATTCGTACACTCAGTAAGGCGTTTGACAGAACTAACCATAAAACTCTGCTCTATAAATTTTTCGCTCTTGGTGTTCCACCCCTCTTCTTTGACTGGCTGACTACTTATTTGTCTGTCGTAGGCAAGGAATTCTATTTCGGGGAGCTCTCTCTTCTGAAATAGCTAACTCTTCGGGCGTCCCCCAAGGAAGTATTCTCGGCCCACTTCTTTTTATCATGTATGCTAACGACATCTTTTTACTTCTTTCATCGACCAAAATACTTCGTTATGCAGAGAATGCAAAGTTGTTCCGTGTAGTTCCGAATGAGACTGATTAGTGATTGTCACCTTTTACTTTCTGACTTAACCATCTTTTATAAGTGGTGCTTCTCTAATCGGCTTCCGGTTAACATCGATAAATGTACAGTTATGACATCAAAAAGTCCTTCCTTAATTTCAATTACTGCATTGATGGAAACTCATTAATTAAACTTGACAAAACCAAAGGCGTTATCCTGAATTGTGCACTTTCATTTGAAGACTATATCAATGCAGTCATAAACGAAGCTAATTCTACTCTAGGCTTTATAAAAAGATGGTCAAAAGAATTTGACAATCCCTACATTACCAAGCGTTTGTATTGTTAGGCCCATTTTGGAGTACGTTAGCCTGTTTGGGCCCTGTTTTATGCTATGCATATTAGTCGTGTTGAAGCGGTCCAGCGTACGTTTCTTCGGTTCGCTCTACGTGCTCCACCTTGGTTGGACTATTATGTAGTACTCCCCCCCTTAGGCCGAGAGGATCAAAGTTATCTCCCTGGCTTCGCTGGAGAAGAAACGTGATGTTTTTAGAATTGTCATGATGTCTGACATCTTGAAGTTTATTGACTCTCCCAAATTGTTGGGTGCGATTTCTATCTCTGTTGCGCCTTGCTCCTTCATGGCTCTCGATTTTCTTCACCTGGCTCATCATAGAACAAACTACGGAAGGCATGAGCCTATTACATCAATGTCCCGTTTTTTCAACGAGCACTGTTCCTACTTCGATTTTAACATTTCTAATACTAGGCTGGAAAATCGGCTCAAGTGAGATATTTAATTATGCAATTGTAATGATTTTATAGTAGTCAGTTGTTGACGAATATTGTAAGAATAAATAAATAAATAAATACCCATTCGCATACATGTTCGAACCACTACGACAACAATTATTCTGATTAAAACTTATTCAGAATATATTGCAAACGTATGTATCTTTAATCCAATCATCTTTTCCGAAACGGTGAATTTTTTACCAAAAGGGTTAAAATAACCATTTCTTATCTACATACTGGGGGCCGATACATTGAAAGTGTGTTTTTTTAAAAAAAAATTTTCATAGAGAAGGAATAAGCGGATCGAGTTAATTTTTTTTGAATTTATCACAAGAGCTTGTACATTAGAAAATTTTTTTTTTCGTGTGCCGGCGTTTCAAGATGGCGGCGGAGCCCGTGACTCAAAAGCCCCTTCTTATTTCAGTCGCCGCGTTCTCCCGGCGGTAGTGCTGGTCTGAAACGAAGCAGGAAGAAAAAATTGTTGAAAAACAGTTGTGACTTCAATGTAAACCCAACTTTGAGACAAAAAAAAATTTTTTTCCCCGAATGTGACTTGAATGAAAATTTTGCTTGTTTTTTTGGCTGAATTCGCAACCTTAACGGTCGGGGATTCGCGAAATCGGCTATGGATGTAGGTTCATCCAGAAGACAAGGGTCTTTTGAAACTACAGTAAAATTTTCAGCGTGATTGAACCTTTTTTAATAAAGTTATCGTGCAGCGAGTAGTCGAAAATGTCGTTTCGAGGAATTTGAACTCAAAGTTTGGGAAAGTGAAAAGACGAGTTCTCTACTTACATAGTAGTCGGCTATGCCTGCGCCGTAGAGTTGTCTTTCCTCTTGTTCAAGCAGCTGATTTTCGGCAAAAGTTTTTTGTTTTCGAGCCGTTCTTGCTTCTTTTGAATCGAGAAATGTGTGCCAGTCTGCATGGAGCGGGGCGGTCCGGAGACGGAGCGATGGACAGCTGCTCACCCGCGCTACCTGACATCGCCGCTTCTATGTGAGATTCCATGAGACCAGATTGAGATATCGAGAAACTCTCTTAGACACGCGTTCTCAACACCTTATAGAATATATTCCCGACGAAAAAAAAAATTAAAAAATTTTTGATTTTACATGTATCGGCCCCTTTAAGCAATAACAAAAATTAGAGTTTTTTCACCGATACACACAACGGACCGTTTACTACTGAAGTCAGCTTTAAAGCAATGTTTTTGGAGGGGATAGTAGCTGTGCAGGCTCTTGTTCACTGCTGGCTGTGATTTGTAATTCGGGGTATTCTCATATAGTTCTTGATAGTTGATGAATTCAATTTTTTGCACACTATATAAAATGCTCCTCTTTAAGTGGTAGAACAAATTGCCAATATCCTTCAAACTGAGTAGAATACCGTATCCACTGCAACCTACCAGATATTGCATGTGAGAATTTCGTCTTTATCGTCATAAAGAGATCATTGAAAGGACAACATCTTGCGACCACAAAGGAGATAACGGCAAAATCAATGAGTGAACTGAAGGCTACATTATCGATTTCCAAAATTCTTAAAATCTTTTCAAATTTTCATCACAGCAAATTTTATTTGTTTTAAATCATCATTGTAATTGATAAAACACATTCGTTATAGTCCTAGTGAAAACCAGTATTGTAATTCCTCGCAGTATACATTGCGTGTAGAAAGCTATTTAAAATCGACAAAATATGGGCCGAATAAGTTACTGCAGATCTGAACAGATAAGGAATACTTTAAAAGGATAAAAGTATCGAAGGCTGACCATTAAATGAGTGGCGCTGCAGAGTAAGTCCGATAACCTGATGGATACATTTTTAATTCTGGCGATAAATAGGTCAACGTGTAACGAGTTAAAAAGCGTATGTTTAAGTAATTTATGTAAGTAGGTACGTTCACATTTTCCTGATGGCCTACATAGTTACATATGTAAGAAAACTTGCGCTGCGATTCAAAATGACTTTTCCATACCACAGCTGAGATTTTTTTTATTTACTAGTTCTTAAATCGCTTTACTTCGCTTCTTGTCAAAGAGGTACAGATAAACACATTTTGATTGTCGAACTGAATTTAGTGTGCCTATGTATTAATAAAAAAACCACGTAAAAAATTCGTCAATACCACGTCGTGAACTGATTTATTTTTTGCCCGGAAGCGGTCTGAAATATTTGCAAATAAATTAACACGATGTTTCGGCAAGACGAATGGGATATGTACGTGAAACAAATCTGGTTTACTCGGAATAAGGTTATAAATCTCAGAGTTCTCAACTTATCTTATAGCTCAGTCAAATTAGACAATAAAAAGGCGTTTGAAGGAAAAAAAACGCGGTGTTTTGAAAATTGGCACAGTTGTACCTTGACACCTCAGGATCATGGGATAAAAGGTCCTGGGTGGAAAGGGTTACGGATAGTAGTGACTACTTTCAGTTGTTTGCCTATAACTCCTAACATCTTAGCGAAAATCTTACCGAGAGACAAATTAAAGAGCTTGAATTTCTGCGTCGGATAAAAAATGCTCCGAAATCCAATAGTTCAATTTTTACAGAAGATCCAAAAACATCCATGTCCCTCAATTTTTCCAAAAGTGAAAATACACCTCTTTTCAAAGTTGTTGCGTAACAAATGTGGCAATTCTTCCCCTAATTTAATTTGATTTTTATTACGATATTTGGTTTCGCCGGGTTTTCATGAGGGGCTGTATCAGCGCATTCCAACATGCACGCGCAGCCGCTATGAGAACTCGCGACACAAACAGAAATCTCCAATTACATCCCAAACGCGTGAAAATATGGATACTCAGCTAACTTTATTGCTGGGAACAAACAGTCGAGGAAAATGCAAGGTAAGTTGTCTGCGCGCGGCACGTGTAGGGAGCTTAACGGGAAAAGTTCCCTCGCGGAGCTTAGCTGTCGATCGAGACAAGCTAAGCTAGTTGAGTCGTGATTTAACCGTCTTGGGCGCGGATGCCCCCAATGAGTCGTTAAGTAGCCGGTAGACCGAGGAGTCGTAAATGGAGTGCTAACCTGATTGGACTTTATTAAGATAAGTTTTAAAAGCTATCACGATCGGACTTTATTCCACTAAGTTTTAAAAAACAAAGACAAAATTAATAGAGCGCAATAAGACTGGATGACAAGACTGAGTTTTTAACCACGCTCAAAACAACACAAAAAGCCATACAACAAACTGGCCTAGCCGGTAGGTACCCCTTGAGCCCAAGCCCCCTCTCCTGAAAACGTGCTCCCCGCGCCGGGCGTTAAGTTGGGTTACCCGGCACGCAAAAACACCTCTAAAACGAGCAATGCGATCGATATCCCACACTATAAAAGTTGTAGAGCTTGAATTGGAGAGTTCAAAAAGCATCAACATTTTGAGTTTGGGCCATTGGGAATTTTTAAACACAATTGCTCTATATGGGTGCCTCTCACACTCAATTTGCCTCTGATCCCATTCTGAGTCATTCATATTATGTATATACAATATACACATGTACATATATGGGTCATTCTTTTACAAACCGAACACCATTTTAATATCGACATTTTAGAATCGTCTGAAATTTTTTTTACAGCTTCTTTACATAAAATTAATCAACACGTATTTCAAGATTTGGCTCAAAAAAATTTTGTTTCGAAAATATTCACATGTGAAATTTTCATAATTTGCTGGATTTTCTCCAATCATCTCATATTCGAAATTCATTATCTCCCGTTGTAATGATCGGATTGACCTACTTTTTTTTTATTTTACGTGTTTCTACGTCAGCTTTACAATGACTTTCGAGAAAATTATTTTATTGTTGACATAAAAAAGTTAATAACAGTTTAATTTTTTAAACAGTTTTTTTATGCTGTTGCCCCAGGTCTAGTTAAATTAAAAAAATATGTTTTTGTTCCTTATTGTTTCACTTAAAAAATAAAAAAATAAAAACGGAGTTATCTCTATTAGGTCCAAAGTTCTTGATGATTTTCGAGCGCTTGTCGCGCCGCCCGCGCGGAGCCGCCTTGCCGGGTGCAACGTGCGACAAGTTGAAGTGCAATCCCCCGCTTCAGTGTTAAGCATAATTTTAATTGTTCGACAGTGACATTAATGTAATCAACAAGTATTTGTTGATCACATCAATGTATAACAATTAATATACATAGGTAAAAGAACATGGAAAGTTACTTTTCGTTTTCTAAATAATTATTGAATATAAGAATGTAAGAAAATTCATTTGAACACTTTGATTTATTAGCTTCTGAGTACTAGACAAGATGTTTTTTGCACATAGTACACATTTTATTTTATTATTTTAACTTCAATTGCATCATGTTGTTCTTGCAATGAAAAGTGCTTGGCTTGGACTCTATTTGTTGACGTAGGTATAATACAATGAAATTTCAATGTACCTTTTACGGTTCGCGCTTTTTTGAATCTCTCCTCTAATTTTCGTTCTTCTTCATCATATTCTTTATTAGTGACGTATTTCGTTGAAATATTAGGGAGAGACTCAGAGGCCCATTCAAACAATTCTTTTGGCGTTTGAATTGGATTGGATGTTTTTTGAAGGCTAGCTCTGGCAGCTAATCTTTTCAAAGTCCCACCCAATCCATCGCACGCACCCTTGCCATGAGACGTAGGAAAAAAGTGCCACTCTGCAGCTAGACCGAAATCTTTCTCATGGAACGCAAGGTTTACAAAATTTTTCTTATTCTAATACTGTGCACCTGACCCATCAGAAAAATATATGATTTTCGATACTTTATTCAATTCCTTTTTAATGAAATTTACCAAATATTTTTGAAACACATAGACAGCTACAGTGTCGTGGTGTAAACATTCTGATATCATTACAAGACTTTTTACGAGAAGATTGCCATCTTTATCTTTGTGATAAATTGCAAATGGGTGCGCTGTAGCCTGATTATTGTTCCAATGAAAGCCTTGAGCAGCATTTTGAACAACAAATGCATAATTTTCAGAAAAATCACAGACTACAATACACTCATTCTCTGTTAGGGTCTGCTTTTTACTGACCATGAACTCATTTTGCTTTTTTACCAAGAATGAATGGAGAAGTAATTTTTCCAAACCGATCTTTAATTTTAGTAAATATTCATTTACTGGAGAAATCATTAGTTGCAAGGTAGTTCTGTCAACATAAGTCCACTGTCTGTAAGTTAATTCGTCAATGAAATTTTCTTCAAAAATTTTAGCTAGTTTTTCAATTAAGAGGTCTGCACCTGGGCATTCAGAGCACTGTCCAAAATAACAATTATTTGTGGGCTCATCGCAAATCATATATTTTAAACAGTCATGATAATATTCTAATGGATCAGGGGCGCGGGCTGTAAGTTTTTTTATGTTAGCGCCTTCGATCAACAATTTGACATTTTCATGAATTATACAAACACAAACTGAATTTGTGCCACTTGCACCCGCGAGAACACAATGTTTTGCTCGTAAAGATGCAAATTTCGAAAAACTACATTTAGCTTCTGGGTAAGTTGTTTTGAACAATTCATGAAGTTCTCTCAAATTCATCAATTCTCGTCCAGTTCGTAGAAATTCGTTATTAACTTTACAACTTCTTTTTCTAAAGAAGGGTGACTCTTTGGGGTCGCATCAGACAAAATCCCCTTTTCTTCCGCGATTTTCTTTGCAATGTTAATCATGTGACAAGTAGCGGAAGGAAAATGACGTTGAATTTTTCGGAAAGACCAGTCTTTGAAAATAGTCAATATTTTCATTCTCTTTGAACGTTCTGTAGTCACGTCAAATTCGCTTTTCGAAACTTGTAATAAATGATCTCCATCACATTCCTCATCGCTACTAGTGTCATCACCAATAACAGGATGAAAAATTTTTACAGACAATGCTTCAGATATGCTTGCAATTTTTTCTTTTGAATAACGCTGTTGAGAAACTTTGTTTTTTTTGAATGGGTGAAACTGCTAGCAAATCCAATGTAAAGAAGCTGTAAAAAAAATTTCAGACGATTCTAAAATGTCAATTTTTTTTTTCCAGGAAAAGTGTGCGATTTGTAAAAGAATGACCCATATCTATGTATGTGTAGTTGCAATTAATTGATGAAATTATGGGACAACTGAGATGTGTGTGTGCCGTGTATTTATTTTTCTAGGAACGGGTTTCAAAGTGGTAAGATCGGTTCACCACTGTGAAGGGTTGAAAAAATGGCTTTTTTCTCAATTTGTTTTTAGTAACTATTACTTATTTATTTAGGATTTGGGGAAAATATATGTTATTAAGAATACATTGAACTTCTAAAAAATAACACTGTTATAATATCAGCACTAAAGAACCAAAAAAAATATTGTTGCCCAATGGCCGGATCGCTTTCTCGAGAATGGTGGAGAATCCAAACATTTTTTTAATCTATATAACAGTAGTTTTCGTTAGTCGTAGCCTTTTTTTTAATTTTTTTACAAAATAGCGAGTGTTCAAACCAAAAATCGCTTCTGGTATGTCTTTTACTTTACTTTTACTTCTATTCCGGAAGCTCAAAAATACAGTAATTAACAAAAAAACAAAAAACTCCTACGTACAACGTACAATGGCCGGAGGAAGTAGGCAGGCACTACCTCAAGGACAGCTGCTTCATGTTCCATTGCGTTGGGAGAGACCTTTTGTCCTTCCCGACCTGCCTATAACAGCCCCATACACATTCGGAAGCAGTCACCTCAGTTGTATGCAAGCCGTCGATCGCGATGTTTCTCGTATAATGTTAACAAGTCTATTTTACATTGATACCAGAGTACTTACAGTGTTCTACCCTCGCCTAGCGATGGCGTCTAAGATGACGAGAGATGTTTAGTTGGTGGAAAGCGATAAATGTTTTGTGCGGGAAAAAGGGATGGAAGGTCTGATGAGGGCGAGTATAGAGAGAACGATAGTAGGAGAAGTTTCAGAAGTTGAAAAGCGGAGTGGTGCACGCTCCGCGTAAAAAAACTACAACCGTTCATTTTCTTCCCTGCGATGTTTCTTTCTTTGCAAAAATCGCATGTCAATTTTCTCGGCTTTTTTAAAGCTACGACGAAAGTGATGATATCAGCGTGGAGGGCGCTTCGAGTACTACAACTTGATTTTTGTAACTCTTGTCTGAATCATCACGGGAGCCAGGGGGAGGGGCAACAGGTGGAATCTTTGTTTTCCCATTTTCTCGGCTAGTTTTGCAGTTGCGACGAAAGTGATGAAAGCCGCTACGAGTCACGGTTGACCGCGGGGGTAATGAGTGCATATTAGGATTTCCGATGTTTGAAATCGCGATATCTCAGAAATAGTGATTTGTAGGAGAAAAGGTATATCAACAATTTTTGTAGACAATTGCAAGGTCTACAGCTTTTGTATGAAATATGTTTACGATACCACTTGCCGTTTACGAAAAACTTCAAAAAAAAGTGATATCATTAACATTTGACCTCGAATAAAATTTTTAGCAGAATAATTTTTTAAATGAAATTTTTTTTAAAATCCCCAAAAGTTTTTCTATGTATAAATTAGTATAGAATTCCTCTACCTGAACATGTTGTATCGTTTTGGAAAGGTAATATGATTTGAAATCAAAAAAAAGTGGAGTCTATTAATTACATGAATTTTGGAGAAAATGTGGGAACACGTGAATTTGAGGAAATTTCATCTGAGGTTAAGGTAGATCAACGTTGGTGGCAATTTTGGAAAAAGACTTTGAGGTTGTAGTTTTTTGCCTTGAGCTTGATGTCGCTGCGTTGAGTAGATCAAAAGACAAAACAAAAATAATAATGGGCATACCGAATTTGTGAATCATCCTATAACTGGAAGACGGTTGAGACTTATCCCCACCTGCTACACAATTTTGTGTGTTACATACCATACCAGAGATAAGCTACATGCCGAAGAAATCAAAGGAAGCATGGTAATCTTAACGGCTTAAGCATAATTTGTTCAGACGAACAAAATATTGCTTAAGTGCACTTAAATGCCCAGAACAGTAAATTGACAAACAGTCAATTATTGCTCAAGCGCATATATTCGCCCCAGATATTATTTCAGAACATGTCGAGTGACCCAAAACGGGGACACGCGTCTTTGCTCGTTGCCGCGAAGGGCAAGATATGCAGCGTGGACAAAGAAAGCATTTAAGGGAGAATTGATGATAAATGCACAAGCATGCCTGATTGGATTTTACCATTAAATCTGGCGGGGGAAGGGGGGAAGGCGCGGTCGGTGTACTAGATCTGAGCATAACTGAAACGCTATAATATTCTTAAAGAATAGACTGATCTAAGTACGGAAGGTGTTCTTGTATGTTTGATATATGTACCAGCACCACCCAACAACCGACAGAGAATACTTAAGTTATCATCAGATTATTCCGGTCACCTCGAACCCGAAGTAAAGGGATCTCCAGCCAACTTCACGCGGCATCCAACACCGTACCCGGTTCAACTCCCATTGAGTAATTCTTCCTATATCAGGGAGAATATACAACAATCTGGCCAATCAACACAGTTCCTGGGCTTAACTTCTGGTAGCAGCGATACTGTGTGCTTAAATCGACCTACCCCGCTTAGCACACAGGTGTTGCACTTGAGTGCAACCATCGTAATAGTGCATAGATGCTTCACCTATATAGTACACCCTTCTCAATCAAAAGAGATTGAACGCAACTAAGCAGACGATAGGCCAGATCCTTCCCAGTTATGCATACTTCCCAACAGCCACGGGAAAATACATAACATGTGTTTTGGCTGGGTGATCACCTTGCCTATTTCTAGATCACGTTATGCCAAACCCCGTGTCTTTCACATTTAAATATTCTTGAATATTTCTTTGGCCAACAAAATAATTGCACATATTGGTTAAATTACTCCATCATTAATCCTTTATTCAAACCTAAATAATTTAAATCCCGAACCACAACAAGAATCTTTTGCACAGACTTTCGACTTATCGATTTCAGATGCGTCTACGGCTTATTGCTGTCTGGATGCTGTCTTCTGGAGAATCAGAAGAGCCATTCAGTCCGCGAAAATAAAACAGACTATATTTAAAAAATTGCAAAATAGAAATAAGTAAATAAGAAAGTTTTACATACTGGTTTTGTCCAACGAATCCTTGCTACAAGCATAAACTTTCTGCTCTCGAAAAGGTGGTTTCGATATTACCTAATCCGATCTGTCCAAAATTGCAAATGGAAAATTTCCTACAAAAATGTGCTTCTCTACAGGGAAGGATTACATCTTTAGAAAGCTTAAAAATAACTATTTGGTAACTAACGGAAAGTTCTTTATTTCAACCTATCAAAAAAAGTCTTCCATTTATTGTTCCTGTTTTAATGGCGGCCGGCAGCCAGCTTGACATTTTCTTCACTTTTACTAAAAGCGAAACATACTGAATAATAACATCTATAATTAAAATTTTTATGACTTCCTGAACTTGACGTTTTTATTCACGTCCATATTTGGATGTTAGTCGTCACCCGGGCTTCTCTATTACAATATGTTCAACTCAATTTCGAATTACATGGTGATCAATATAATAACTATAATTATATCTCTTAAGTCAGCGATGATTGTATTGTATTCCGAATTCGAGTTAACAATATTTTAATAAAGAATACGGCTCAAGGTCAAGTTCCAACGAAAAGATATTCTCCGAGGTTCAAACGTAGGTATGCATAAATCATGCTCGCAAGTAACATAAATATAGATCTCGGCGATCGCTCGCTGGCGCTGTGTATATGTCGTGCTCATCATCTCCGCTGCAGTGGCATTTGATTTATTGAAAATTGATAAACTAGAAGAGGGACCAATTTTTGTTCTAGATGAGATTTCTGATTAGTCTTTATTCTGTGACTGAAATTTTTAAACCAGGAGAGTTGGTGGGGCCTCTCGCAATCCTAGAAGAAATGCAACTAGAAGAGATGACCCAAATATCCGTCATAACGCGAACCAAATTGGAATTCGTAGGACCATTCAATGTAGTGCTCAAACATGTCGAAAATGGCAAGGAATGGTATGTAATGAGTGGATCAATAATAATACATAGTTCATCTCTGCCTGAATGGTCTATCAAGTATTTCAGGGAAGGTCAGCCGTTGCCCCACATATCATCTTACAATATTTCCACATTTCGTCACAAGTGCCTAAGTAACTTAAAAATGCGCACTCGTCACGACACGAGTCATAGTCAGCAGCGCCAAAAGCACTTACATATGTTGCTGGACCCAAGCAAGGTGCAAAACAAAGCTGCGATACTTTGAGTGTGCGCAATCGTAAATGTTGCTGAGGAAAACCTTTTGCGTTGGGGTCGATCCGCTTGAAGTGGGCGACGATAAATTAACTGGCCGATTAGGCACATATTAAGGGAAAACCATCGATTGGCAGAAATGTCGATGAAATGCGAATGGGGGTGGGAACACCGAGCTGACTTGCCAAGGAATCAAAGTCGAAACAGCAGAGTTGTTCCGCAGAAGTTCGAAACGGGAACTTAAAATATTTTCATTTTAAACCAATCGAATAAATTTAAAAGTGTTTTGATAATAAACAAATAAAACAAACTTAAACATTTTTAATCTTAAACAATTAATAAACAAAGAGTAAAACCCCAAAAAGGAAGTGTTTTGACTTGTGTATAAAAACGCACTCGCTAGTGGTTCTGGAGATGTTCTGGTTATCCTTGGAACGGGATTCATATTAGTAAATATTCAAGCTGCATGAGATGTTTTGAACCAGCCCGCTTATTCCCCCGACCTGGCGCCTTCACATTATCATCTGTTTACCTCCCACATAGGTGGGAAAAAGTTTCAATTGTCGAGGAAGTGAAGGGGGATGTGAACAAGTGGGTAATGAAGTTAGCGGCAGAGTTCTTTGACTAAGGCATACACAAATTGATCCCTCGTCTCACTACGCGCATCGAGAGGGATCGCGACTACGTGGAAAAATAGTTCACATACTATGTACTCATGTAACGATGTAAAAACTTTTTTTTAAAAAAATTCTTTGAAACCTACGAAAATCTAGTACACTTACTTTCTGGACATAGTAATAAAGTTACACTTACATATGTGTATCTCAGGCGGCGAAGGCTACGGTCTGGCAAAACAAGTGACGAAATCCCCCCTTATTAGCCTGGAACCCTTCTAAGTGGCACCTCAAAAGGGCCTTAGATTGGGAGAAGAGTAACCAAATCCGCTATTGAAATAATACCCAAGGTCTTTAGCAACCCAAAACCTTCAAACCGCTTTAAGGTGCCATCTGAAAAAAATAATAAAACTGATCCTGGCACCTGTCGCTACTGCGCGGAATCTTTAGAGACAGTGGTGCATATCCACCTGCTCTGACTAACACATTTCGAAGAAGCCTTTCCAAGACCGTAATAGGTTTAGAAAGCAACCCCCAAGAAAACCGTGAGCTCCTTCATGTAGTTAGACCAGGAATAAAATATAGATGGGTATCCACAATAGATCCGCGGCAGAAATGGCAACACTAATTTTGTAGCCGCATTCAAATAATCATTGTTGTATGAAAGTGTGTATAATCAATTTGCAACGACGAGTTCCTGCTGTTTTGATCCTGTTGTAAATACTCAGAAAAAATATTTGAGTTGAAAATATGCATATGAATTACCTGTTGGGGAACGTAGTTAGCTTAGAACAGAAAAAGGCATCACAAGTAAAGTCCCTGTACATATGAGCACCATTTTGGTTTATAGAAAAGTGAAGAACGGTGGCAGCGGAGATCCCCTTCGCATTGTTGGATTATTATTACTATTGTGTTATTTTCCCTAAAACAATATAAATTTGAGCGAAAGTTGTTTCAATAGAATGTGAAAATACAAATATTAAGTGCTTGATGCCTTGCTGCAGAAACAATCGACACTGCACACGTTTAAAATCGTTCTTCACGTCAGAAAATTTTGTTAAAATAATTCTTGTAATATAGTAATTGCCTTTGTGGCACTTCCCCAAAATTGCAGAAACACTATAAAAAGCCATAAATTTCAGCCTTGCGTTCAGTTTGTTTACGTTGAAATGTCACAGTTTGCTTACTCACACTTGCGATCGTCTCTCTCGTCTCCAATAAGTTGAATAGGTGGGGGCAGTTTCTTATAAAAAAATTTCTGCCCCTCCCTATAGTTCATATTTTTAGAATACTCCCCTGATCGATACAAATACATTGATATGGGTCCACTACACTAAGAAAAATTCCGATATTTTTACGGTAGAAATATTGTTTTACTTTATTGAAAACAAATTAATAACATGTAAAAGCTTCTATTAAGGAGTGTCAAAATTGTGGCAAACATTAAACCACAGATCCAATAGATCGGGAGGCCTGAAACCTATGCGCTGCCTTTCCAACAAAACTAAACTCGAAAACATAAAACGAACATAGCAATAGCATAGCATCGCATAGCAATTCTTTGAAGTTGAGAATTTTCAACCGCCATCCGCCATTATTAGTTTCTAAATTTTGGCAGTGGATTCGAGATCAGCGACCCTCAAAACTCCTAGCGTTAATTTTCTTGGCAATCTATTTACATATTCGTTGCAGACATCGTCTCACTCGCGAGTGTTAGGCTGCATTCATAGTGCACACTATATGCGAAGACAAGCGAGTAGTTGAACAGTTCCTTTGAATTATTTAGCTCTCCGCTTGCAACAACCCAAATTGCACAACATATTACCATACAAGGCGCACCATGATAGTAAAGACTTCAATAATATGTTTTGCTTTCGAAAAGTCGACCTTGATGAGCTCATTGAAGGTATCAGGTAAACTAAGTCAGCTTTTATTTCCATATATGTATATGTAACATATGTGGTTTTTAAATACTTTTGTATTTAAGCTGTTGCAGAATAAATGAAATTGTTTAAATTGTTATCTGAATTTCGAATATTGCATGGAGACGGTATTTCGTGTTTCCCGCCAGCAGACAGAAAAAATTTTGTACACGTTAAATTTGACTAAGTAATGGAATATGCAAACAAAAAAAGTAAAAACAAACAAAACAAAGCTGAAAATTCGAAAATCACAGACAGCCACTGCCAATTTATATAATGTATGTGTGACCAATGGAAGAGTAGTTTTTGGCGTGAGTTTGATGTCGGAAATTTATGCCAGGTTTCAAGGAAATCGGTTAAAAAAAATATTTTTTCTCATACAAATTTATACCGCCATTTTGCCCCTTGAGGATTGAATTGTGGGAACATCATCTAACTTTAAAGCTTTTTCGCAAAATGACTTATAAACAGGTTGTTTGGGAGATGGGTACAAAGTTTTAAGGCGAAGCTAACATGGACCATTTAGAAGCATTTGAGCACCAAGCACACAGTATATAGAGAACTCGTCTCTAACAAAAATTTGTTCCCTGTGCTTTTGAACTTTTTGTCTTCGATTGGCTCCCATCGCCTTCATTTTACAAGAAATGAATCCAAGAATTGATCCGACTTCAGAGCTCGGCACCGAGGCTACGCTGGCCCTTGATCTGCGGCTTGGGAGCTGTTGTGACTCATCTGTATGCGTTGGAATATTTACATCTGAGCAAGCAGGTGTTTGTGCCCCTGGCGCTCGATCTTAATTGATGAATGCAATTTCGGGTGTGCGGGGCATGAAGGGCAACAGAGAACGACGACGTACTGATCGACCGATGTAATTGTTTTTAACCGACTTTCACAATATTTTCTTCAAATTTGAATGGGACCACTTCAGGACTATACGCTTTAAAAAAAAAGAAGATTTTTTAAATTGGTCCACAGTTGGCGAAAATATCGGTGAACATATAAAAAAAAAAATATTCGGACGAACATAGAACTTCCTTCCTTTTTTGGAAGTCGGTTAAAAACAATTTTAAATTATATGTAAGTCCACCTGCTCTAAACTACTTTTCTTTTGAATTGAAGTCTATGACTTTATTTTTTTCAATTTTAGTGATGAAGAAGATTTACCAGTTGCACAGCTTTCAATTAATTTTTCTGCTAACCATCTGTTATTTTTTCTCATTAAAATTAGAAGCAAGAAGTGTAAAATTTATTTTCTATGTTCAAAGCAGGTACTGAATTCGTCAAACCAAGTTTCGAAATTCTTATTTTTATTAGTTTCAGAAATACGTCGAACAAGTTCTCTTTAATATTCTGCATGGTACAAAATTGTTTGAAGTTCACACTAAAAATTGTAGTGTGAAAAGAAATAACTGATAAAAATTCATCAGTTGGTGCTTTAAGCCGTAGTCTCTGACAGGAGTAGTTTTTATTTATTAAAAATGCTTCACTTCTTTCTGTAATAGTCAAAATGTTCTCCTTAACTAACGTTTAACAAATATCGCAATTATTTTTTTGTGATATTTGAATATTATATATCCAGCAAAGTATCTGAAAGAATTGCGGTTCAACTCATCTTCAACATCATCTGAAAACGGTACTGATTCTTCAAAAATAGATGCATCATTTAGAATTGAAACATTTGGTGAATCCGAAAATTGTGAATTATTTGTATAAAGTACAGCTGATTTCCGTCTTGTTATAATTTTTGTGAAAAGTGCTTGAAAAGTTAAAATATAACAAAATTCATGACTATTTGGAAAGAGGTAAGCTCTCTTCACAGATGCAAGTCCGCCACCCCAAAAGTTTCTTCTGACATCAGAGCAGCTATGGATCAAGCCTATCTCACCATTTTAGCCCTACTTGACTTTTCAAAAGCTTTTGGTGGTGTCGATCATCGTATTCTTCTTCCGAAACTATCCACTATCAACAACAATTTTAGTACTTCAGATCTATCTGTGATCAGCCATTTCTTGTCAGATCGATATCAGAGAATGAAAACAAAAGACGAAGTCTCAAGCCCCTTACCTGTTCTTCATGGCGTAACTCAGGATTCAATATTAGCTCCACTTCTTTTTAGTTTATTTATTAACGACCTGCCAAAAGTGGCCTGTGATGTAAGGATCCATTTATATGCAGACGAACGTCCAAGTTTATTTAAGCAGAGCCTTAGAGCTTATCGAATATAGTGTTGCACGGATAAATGATGCCTTGAAAAAATCCTTACTTGGGCGAAACATAATGGACTATTTATAGATCCTAACAAGTCACAATATATCACCTTTTTTAGGGGAACATTAAAGAACTCTGACATATCAACTTTCACACTTTGGATTTACTTTACCTTTTCTGATAAAATGACAAACCTGCGACAACATCTCGGAAAAGATATTACCAAATCACGTTCGTTTAGTGAACTAGCGAAGGCGTTAATCCTACCTTTGTTCACTTTCGGGAATACAATTTTTCCAAAGCTAGTAAAGTAAAGGTCGCGTCTAATGATTGCATTCGCTTTATATTTGAATTGCAGAGGTATTGCCATGAATAGCTTTACCATTTTTCTGTACTTGGCTGCAGTATAAGTGCATATCTAGATCAGCGACCGTTACTGTTTTTGTTCAATATACTTATGTTAAACCAACTGGAGTATCTCAGTGAGTTATTTATATTCAGAGTACACCCGCGAGACAAACATTTGGTGGCGACTATATCTAGTAGTTTTCTCTTATTAATTAAAACTCCCCTACAAGGAGGTATAACATATATTCAAAATGGCTGATCCAATACGGCGACCGAAATTTTCAGATGCCAAGTGATGCCGATGAAATCGAATACAAGGCAGCTGTGGGGATCGCTGATTTCGAATCTGCTATCGAAGTTTGGAAAATCGGATCCGATATGGTAACCGGAATTATTAACAGACTTAAACGAAGGGTGGTTCTTTGTTCCTCAGTGTGCGCGATTTTCTCAAAAACCACTAGACATATTTTCATGATTACTTCACTAATGTAATCTACATATTTCTTGGAAGGTTTTAGCATATGACACACAAAGTTATATTTATCAACAGAAAATAATAACTAAACAATGATAATTATTAACTTAATAAAATATATCCTGCAAAATTAGGGAACTGGCACTGAAAAAAACTGAAATAAAAAATTTAAAAAAAATAGAACCGACGAAAATTTCAAGCCTTAAAAAGTTTTAAATAATTTTACTTAAAAATCCTCTGCTACTACTTTCAACATTGAATCCTAAGATTTTACTAGGATTTTGAAGTCGGGCGAAAACATGACTGATGTTAATCGAATACTAAATAATCCAGACAAACTGAATCTCTTCATTACCATATATAATTATTTGCTCCATTTAAGCAAATAATATTTCTAATGAATTGTTTATGTTCAATTTTCGTAAATTTCGTAATAACAATGCATATGGTTTGGATTGACAACGTTTAACTCTCTCAGTATAGTGGCTGTACCATGTGACAGACACGTCAGTAGGCAGTTTCCCACAGCTTCGGAATAGTTCACAACGGTTTAACCCCAAGGTTAGCAATTGCATCTCACCCCACGTGATATCACAGTGACCCATGACTAGCCTGAGTGTGCCATGAGCGGTCTTATTGAGCCTTCAAAAAGAAATTACATAAAAGAAATTAGGTATTCGACTTTCAACACTTTTCCAAAAGTTCCTTGCAAATGCTTTTTTGTTAATTTCAAATTATTGAAGCAATGCGAAGCACGTGATACAAATCTTATAGCAATCGTCAAAGTCGCTATAACACATTAGAAAATAAGTCAGGCTATCATTTTTGGATCAACCATATATATATAAATTATATTTAAATACTTAACATTAATCGTGGTGTATATTTTTAGTTTGCATTGCTGGATATCATGAAAAGCGGCTATTACATGACTTATTGGATCCTTACAATACGTTGGAAAGACCAGTTTTAAACGAATCTGACCCTCTGCAACTGAGCTTTGGATTGACTCTAATGCAAATTATTGATGTGGTAAGTAATACAACACGAATTACATATTCTTCCTTGAAGCTATTATTAAATAAAACTCGTTGTTATTGTGGAAAGGATAATATATCTCATTATCTCCGGATATTTACTTGTACTTGTATAATTTGAGTTTTTGGTGTAACGGCAGAATTATAAATATCTTAAAGCTACTGTGCTATCAATTTTTTTTTCTTACTACTCCCTTTTAGGAGCATAGGGCTTCCTCAAAGTCCCGCCAATTGTCTCCATCTCGCCAATGGGTATTCTTTTACAAATCGCACAAATTTCATGGAAAAAAAAATTGACATTTTAGAATCGTCTCAAAATTTGTCTACAGCTTCTTAACATAAAATTAATCGATACGTATTTAAGGATTTTGCTCAAAACAATTTTGTTTCGAAAATATCCACATGTGAATTTTTCATAATTTGCTAGATTGTCTCCAATCATTATCTCCCGTTGTAACGATCGGATTGACCTACTTTTTTTATTTTACGTGTTTCTACGTCAGCTTTACAATGGTTTTTGAAAAAATTATTTTATTGTTGGCATAAAAAGGTTTATAACAATTTAATTGTTTAAACAGGTTTTTTATGCTGCTGCCCCAGGTTTAGTTAATTTAAAAAATTATGGTTTTGTTCCTTATTATTATATATTACGTAAAAAATAAAAAATAAAACGAGTTATCTCTATTAGGTCCAAAGTTATTAATTATTTTCGAGCACTTGTCAGGCGGCCCGCGCTGAGCCGTGTTGCAGGGCGTAGCGTGCGATAAGTTGAAGAATGCCTGAATGTGCAAGCAAGTCTGCTTCAGTGTTAAAAAGTAGGTCAATCCGATCATTACAACGGGAGATAATGAATTTCGAATAGAAGATGATTGGAGAAAATCTACCAAATTATGAAAAATTCACATGTGGATATTTTCGAAACAAAATTATTTTGAGCTAAATCCTGAAATACGTGTCGATTAATTTTATGTTAAGAAGCTGTAAACAAATTTTCAGACGATTCTAAAATGTCAATTTTTTTTCCATGAAATTTGTGCGATTTGTAAAAGAATGACCCATATATGTATGTATGTACATTTGTACATACGGGTGCTCCGAAGTATGTAAATATGTCAGCCTTTTGGGGACCTTAGGGTATCGTATATTGATTTTAAATTATCCTCTATCTATTTATCTTTGTTTACTGTGAGATGGTATATTATACCTGTTGATCAATAAATAAATAAATAACAATCCGAGCGCTCGTTACACGCAAAAGAGAGTGATCGGGCGCCGCGCTTTAGGCAAGCTGTATGGTAAAGTTATCCACAGACGCCATCGCACTCAGTAAGAAACCGGCGAGATTTAAATTGCATACCCTGCAGGCGCTCATCATTGAAGAAGAAAAATGGGTGACAGTACGCAGACGACAGCGGATACCGTGAACCAAAACAAGGTGATGGATGACCACAATTGAGTGGTACCGAAATAACACTTTACGCGAGCATAGTCAACTAGGTGACAGCACAAGTGCGATTGAGTACAGCGAGTGCGAATGCTGGCAGAAGTAATGAGCACAGTAGGGAAACGACCTGATTGCGCAATAAGACACAGTAAGAAGCACAAAAGGTGGTATTGGGGTTGAAAATAAGAAGCGGGTGACTAACGGCGACGAAGGTAAAAAGTAAAATGCGGGAGGTCGCACTGCGCCTTTTGTAAATATCGCTAGCTCAGTCAGCATCGCAGAAAGCTTTCAATTCAGTTTAACTTGAAGCTAGGTTGAATGTAATTCCTCGATCCCTTTAATGCCTTGCCAATGCATGTTCATCATTTTCTCCATGTATTTGTTAAAGCCACCAACAATAGCTGAGTTTTGCCATCCTGCTCCTGCACCTACTCAGTTCTAAGTGAAAAAAATGTTCCATTTCAATTACCGGTTAGCGATTTTGGGTTTGAGAGGTTGGAATGGATCCTTTGTGAATTGCATGTATTTCTATTCGAAATTTTCAAACTTAATTTGACAAGGGAAAAATGTACTTGAAATTGGTGTCGTTCTGTTGTGATTTGATTTATTACTAGTTACTGCAAAATAGTTTGAGCTGCGTTTTAGCTGAAATAAAAAACGCTTCTCTTTGGCCAAGAAAACGACACAAAGTGCAAAAACCATTTAAAATAAATATGGGCAGTCTGTTGGAATATTTAAAAACTAAAATGCGGATCTGAATTTGGAGACACATAAAGACTCTCCAAAATCTCAAGATTTTAAAATCATTTCTTTGTAAGGGAAGACCAAGAGATTGTAATGTTGATTTCCCAAAATCTAGCAAAATCTCAAAATTTTGGGGAGATGGAAACATGGTATTACGGTTTGGAAAAAGGTTCTTGTGGAATATTTTGGGTAGGCTTTAAATTTTTGTTTTCAATTGACAGTAATTTTAAGAAGCTATCACGCACACACACATACATACAGGTACACAAAAATGCATCGCACGCATACACATGCACACACACGCGCAAACACTACTATGTGATCTGTTGAGAGATAATTACCAAATACATTCTTTAAACTTTCATATCAGCGAAGACATTTTCTCACTGAAAAAGGTTATATGAGAGAGTTGTGCAGAACAAGTTCTCCATAAGAAAGGTCTGAGCGACCTACCTCTAAAAACCAAATCGAAGCGAGAAGTGGGGGTGGTATACCTTAGTATACGGTATGTAGTTTGAAGTCACCTTCACAAATTTGCCTCAAAACTTCGTAACCTATGTTGTTTAACTGCAATTGAAATTCGATTTTTTTAATAAGTCCACAAGCCCAGGCGAGGCGTGGTACAATCAAACTAAAGGGTTTTCCAATAGGGACTTGACAACTTTGAATTCAATTTGTGAACGCACCCTTTCACTAATAATCGAACTGTCACTGTCAATTTATTCAGTAAACTTAACATTTTCATCATGGTAAAGTAAACGAACGAACAACGCACATACGGGTATTTGAACGATCTACGCGGCCATAATATGAATATACAAAATGCAAAACAGTAAAAAAAAACGACTACCTGGGCTAGGGGACAGGTCTGAGAACAATACTCAACCACTCCCGCCTTTCTCACGCGCATGCAGCGCGTCCACGAGCAGTCGGAATTAGATTGTCCCAAACGGTGGTGTATGTATTTGTTCTCGGCGCGTTCGTGTACAAGCAAAGACTTTAACAGTGAATATTAAAATTTTGCGTTTTAGAAAAAAATTGTTATGGATCCTGATACCGCAGGTAATTATCTTTTAATTAAAATATTATAGAATATGGTTTCTTTTTAGAATTGAAAATATTAGTTTTAGTGTATTGAAAATCACTCGTATAATGGAGTATTTTTTTAGCTATGATTTGTCTTTGATAGTGAATTTGTTATACTTCCAAGTTAGATCCGCTAATGTATCTTGATACAGTCGAAAGTTTAAAGCTTTGAGTAGTAAATAATTTTTAAAAAATCCGCGGAAAGTCGCGGATGAGTAGCTAATTGATACTGCTTCGTTGTTATAAAAACTTAATGTGTTTAGATATGTTAAGTTCGTTTCGTTTATCGCCGTTGAAACGTCCGTAGCAAATGATCCAAATCAGTCAATTCCACGGCGTTCTCAAGAGTTGGGCATCGCCCAGACCACTCTATGGCGAATTTTGCGTAAGGATCTTGGTTTACACCCATACAAGATCAAGCTGACTCAAGAATTGAAGCCGATGGACCCTTTGAAGCGACGTGCGTTCTCCGATTGGGCTCTGGAAAAGATGCGCGAAGATGATCAATTTCATTGCAAAATCATCTTCAGTGACGAAGCTCATTTTTGGCTCAATGGGTTCGTCAATAAGCAAAATATGCGTTATTGGTCGGGTGAAAATCCACATGTGCTTCATGAAGCACCACTTCATCCACAAAAATAACTGTTTGGTGCGGTTTGCATGCCGGCGGCGTCATAGGGCCATATTTTTTCGTTGACGATAATGATCGTCACGTTACTGTGAATGGTAATCGTTATCGCGCCATGATCACCGATTATTTTTGGCCCAAATTGGAAGATATGGACTTGGACAACATGTGGTTTCAACAGGACGGTGCCACAAGCCACACAGCACACGTTACAATCGATTTATTGAAGAGTAAGTTTGATGAGCGTGTTATCTCAAGAAATGGACCAGTCGATTGGCCGCCTCGTTCGTGCGATGTAACGCCTCTAGACTTTTTTCTTTGGGGCTACGTGAAGTCATTGGTCTATGCCATTAAGCCGACGACGTTGGAAGAGCTCAGAGCCAACATTGAACGCGAAATAGCAGCCGTTTCGGCCGAAATGTGTGGCAGAGTCATCGAAAATTGGGTCCAACGAATCGACCGCTGCAAACGTGCCCGCGGTGGCCATTTGAACGAAGTCGAGTTCCATTCATAAATGTTTTGATTGTACTTCAACGCGATAATAAAGTTTTTGAAATATCTCAAATGCTTTGCATTTTATTTTGAAAAAAAGTTGTCAAGTCCTTATGGAAAACCCTATATTATACATATTGCTAGACAAGTTTTCTGAGCAATAGATTTTGGCTTTGTGATTTTTTTTTTAAGTAAGCACATTTGCGTTTGGAGAAGGCTAGTGGCTAACGGACTGTCGTAGCCTGGTGGTAAAACAAGAACGGGGTAGTACATATGTATAAGGAAAGTAACTTTGCCATTGTTCTCGATATACTACTTTTACGGTGTCAATTGAATTGATTTTTTTATCGCAGCATTTTTGGTCAGTAGCCGCTAGTTCGCTTTCTGCTAAAAAAAATAATTCAAACACGGTCGAATTACATAGTTGCGAAAAAATGATTTAACTTTTATGCCAAAATTGTAAAAAATTATTTGATAGTTTCTATCAAGTTTGAAATCAACAGAATTTGGCTGAGGAAATCGATTTTTTTTTTTACTAGAACATAGTGTCCCAATACTTCCAATCCCTTAGATACAGACCTCATGCTGCCATAAGAAGTAAATCATGCAAACTAACAATGAAAAAAAATACGTTTAATTCCAAAATCCGAATTTTTTCCCAGAGAGTAACTTTTCCGGGTTCCGAAAGAGAAAATTCGTACATGATTAAACGCGAAGTTATGGCGGATGAAAAAAAAATTAATTAGTTTCGCTGTCATGAAATTTCGCCATTGCGGATTCTCATCATGGCGTGCCATATCCAATTCTATTAATTTTTAGTCCACTTTAAAAGTCAATGTGACTAAAATTCTAGCCGTACGAGTATTGTTATTGGAATCATTTTAACACCAGAAGTTTGGTTTCGTCATAGAAAAATTAATATGTGATGAGTTTTCTATGATTTTACTAAATGCATTTGTAAATAACTAATATTTCATTAACCATCTCCAATAACTTCCGACTTAATTGTGTTAATTTCCTTTCAGGACGAAAAAAACCAACTCCTAGTTACAAATGTCTGGCTTAAACTGGTGAAGCTCGTAATTCTTGGTAAAAATCGATCAATAAAACTGATTTAAATTTCAGGAATGGAACGATATGAATCTGAGGTGGAATATATCTGAATATGGAGGAGTGAAGGATCTCCGCATTCCGCCACATCGGATATGGAAGCCGGATGTTCTTATGTACAATAGTGCGGATGAAGGTTTCGATGGCACATATCAAACCAATGTAGTAGTGCGAAATAATGGTTCCTGCCTTTACGTACCACCTGGAATTTTTAAATCAACTTGTAAAATCGATATAACCTGGTTTCCATTTGACGACCAACGATGTGAGATGAAATTCGGAAGCTGGACTTACGATGGGTTTCAGGTATAATTAAACCATTGCTAGTGATATACGTATATGAACAATATGTAATCAAAACTGTTGTCTTACATGAATTTGAAACCTTCTAGCTTGATTTGCAACTTCAAGATGAATCGGGTGGAGATATTAGCAGTTACGTTTTGAATGGGGAATGGGAACTTCTAGGTACCTATAATCTCTTCGATTTTAAAGACTGTGAGAAAAAACATATATTATTTGAAAGCGTCAAATATATTATGCACCTCAGGATTTCAGTTTTTATAAAGAAAATATCTACTATGCTATTTTAATTTAATTATAACTTTTAGGTGTTCCTGGCAAACGTAATGAAATCTATTACAACTGCTGTCCAGAGCCCTACATTGACATTACATTTGCTATAATAATTCGCCGTCGAACACTTTATTATTTTTTCAATTTAATTGTTCCATGTGTTTTGATAGCTTCAATGGCATTGCTGGGATTTACATTGCCACCAGATTCTGGAGAGAAGCTATCATTAGGTACATATTTCAATGTATGAGATATGAATCAGTCGGTCCTATATTTCCTTCCAGAATACTTCAGTTAAAATTATTACTTTTCAGGTGTGACAATACTTCTCTCACTTACTGTTTTTCTTAATATGGTGGCGGAAACAATGCCAGCTACGTCTGATGCTGTTCCACTTTTAGGTAAGTTTTTATAAAGATTTTAACAATAATGAAATTTTATTTTGTGTGCTTAATGATTGGCAAATACCTGACTTATAACGTGAAAAATTTTATCATCAGTTGACAAGAAATTACTTTACAACGTAAGCTCAATAGAAAATATATAAAAATTCTTCGACATCATAATGCCATTAAATACTTATTTTTTATACTTCTCTTTCCCTCATTTAATACACAATCATTACCTGCGGTCAATCTGAGTAAACACATAGTTTCATTATTATAGATGGATGCATTCAAAGACACGTTTGGAAATTTATTTAACGTAATCAGATCACACTAATTGTTATAAAAAAAAGCACTAGATTGTTCTGAATTCAACCTCATTAGTACGATAGCCGCAAATTCGTTGCAAATTGTATTTGTTGGATAGAATATAATTTCTAGGCTCGTTCTAGATATGTAATTTGAATATATCTAACCTGATGACTGATATTAACAACATATTCATATGTACCTAGTACTTACCATCAGAAAAACACAGAAACTAAATGCTCATTAACAATTAATTTTGTTTTCGTAAGGTCTTCAAAATTCTAGTAAGAATCGTAGGATAGTAGAAATGGAAGAATTTAAATTAAAAGTAGGTCGTACTTCATAGGGCTGCGGACATTTTAAGTGAAAGTCTTAGTTTTTAAATCTCTATTATAATCACAGTTAATTAAGGAATCGGTATTCGAAATTCTAAAAAACTAGGATATTAATAAGTTAAATTTAGTAGTTTTATTTTATTTATAGATAGTCATCTTGAAAATGAGGGTACTTATACATACATACATAAGTACATAATATAAATATACAGGGTGTATAAGTTAACTCAAACCAAAATAATAGGGATGATAGATCTCACCTAGCCAAACAAAATATTGTTGGGTAGGTGGGAGGGTGATTCATAAATTCGAAATTTTCATGGTATGCATATTGTCTACTTATTTTTACCTTTTGATATAATTCACGCAACGACATCAAACCCACGCCAAACAACTACTATCTCAATGTCCTTTCCAAAAATCTCAACAGTCTTCATTTACCTCTGCCACTGTAGCTTCTTCACGGTTCACGGTTTTTCTCTGAAATTCACGCAATTAATTTACCTCTTTTGCACTTTTATTGAATTATCAATCATGTTGCCTTTCCCTAGAGGTACAACATGTCCAGGTAGAGAAAAGATATTCAAATTTATACGTAGAAAAGCTTTTGCAAAATTTACAAAAAATTCAACTTAAATGAACCCCAAATTGCTTTTCCTTAAAGTAGAAACTTATTACAGCTGATGGTAGTATGTTACAAACGTGTAGTTTTTTTTTAATTCACAAAATATTTTCTACGTATAAAGAGTGACCGCAAAATCACCTTTTTTTGCGTAGTGGGTTGCGAGCTTGAGAAAAATAATAAAAAGGCTTATGAGGTTTCAAATTGATCGTCATTGAAAACCAAGAGATTGTTTTGAAAATATTCAGAAATTACCCTATATTCGAGCCCTGAAAATGGTAAATGATACCAAAGCCTAATCAGATTCAATATCAATAAACCATTCTAATCGTATTATCTCCATCAGTCACGAAAAATATTTTTCTGACTATGGCATCAGTTGAAAAATTTTTATATGTATTTACTTCTATACGAAAAATACGATAATACGAACAGACCTCTTTCTAGATTTATTGATATTCTTTGAATGTTTTTAGGATTTGAGGTTACTTTAACCCCTAATAGGGGTAATTACTGAATATTTAAAAACAAAACATAAACAGTGCATCTTTGTTTTAATGAGGATCAATTTGAGACCTCCTAAACCTTTTGACGATTTTTCCTCAAGATTGCAATCCACTACACAAAAATAAACGAAAAAAACAGCTTTTTCACGTTCACTCTTTGCTGATTCATTCTCTACCTGGACATGGTGTACCTTTTTGCAAGGGCGACAAGATATGCAATTTAAGAAAGAGGTGAGAAAATATGGGAGAAATTAATTAGGGCAAGAGACTGTACATACAGTGGTAGAGGTAGATCAACATTGGTAGCATTTTTGGAAAGCATGTTAAGATGGTGTATGTTTGGGGTGGGTTTAACTTCGCTGCGTTATTTAAATCAAAAGATAAATACTAAATAAGAATGTGCATTGCGAATTTATTAATCACCCTGTAGCTCAAAAACGGTTGGAATGCCCTCCTCCCCCTGCTTTACAATTTGTGTGTACCCATCCTTCATTGCCGAGGACCGAGGTGAAGACATGTTTGAATACATCAATAGCTATAATAAAAATATTAGTTTCGGATACGTATAGGAATCATATTTGGTCGGAAATATGGAAATCCTTTAAGATTCATCACACTCGTCGTATTATTCTGTTGCAATCATAAAAATTATTAACGTACTCGAACTCGCATTTTTATTATTATAGCCCGGTTTAAGGCATTCACATTGCACAAGTGTATGTTAAAAGGGTTCCGCAACGGGAAACATGATATGCCTTCTCCAGCTCTCGTCTTACGGATTTTGAAAATTAAATTATTGAGCCCAATTCAACTTATTAATCTTACTTTTTGTACCCCACTTGCATAATTAATGTAAGAAAACAAGCAGATATGTCTTTGTCGCAGAAGTTATGTATACTGATTGAAGGTTTCCAAATGCAGCAAAAAGAAGACCCACAGTTTTCGCTATGTGAAATAAATTTTTTGATTCTTTATTGTGTACTGTGATATAAATTGATTTTCGATTTAAAATACAGTGTTTGTGCCGGAAAATTTTTAAAGACGTATTCACGACAAAAATTTTATGAAAACGATTTCAGTATAATTTATCTGCTATACCATGATTGTTTTAAATCCTTGGTGATGACGCCTTTAAGACCAGTTAAAAAAATTGTTATAATTAAACCTTATAATAATACCACACAGGCCTAGATATACATATGATAACATAAGTATGAAAAATTTGAAAGTGCTTGGTGGAAGTGAATGTTTAAGTTCTGGGTGATTGTTTCCTTCTTCCTTCCTTGTACTTAAAAACTTTACGTCATATTTCAGCTTATCGAAGTAAGCATTGATCCAAAGCAAGTATGCTTTGCTCAAGACACCAAGCCGATACCTATCCTCGGTACGGCCCAGTGTTTCACTCAGAATTTTAACATACGTTACTTTTAGCTTATGAAATTCCTTAGGAAACACCTAATTTTTTTTTAACTTTTTTTAAATTATTTGCTCTTGGTATATAATCTTCGATTCCAAATTCAAACCAAAGTTGTTTTGTTTATTTTCAGGTACATATTTTAATTGCATAATGTTTATGGTTGCTTCATCCGTTGTGTCAACGATACTAATATTAAATTATCACCATCGGAATGCGGATACTCACGAAATGTCTGATTGGGTATGTTTGTAATCTAAAAAATTGTATTCTTTATTTTAGGGTGGACTATATATATATATATATCTTTATATGTATAATATACATATGAACATAGCTATATAATTTCAAAGTTTAATAGAGTATTGTATGATGTGTGCCGTATTTGATTAAATAAAACGCTTTATTTTTATTTTAATTAATTGAATTAATTGGAGTATACTTAAAATAATTGAGTATTATGAGGGTGCTTAGAAAAACACAAAACACACAAAAAATGATGGAAAAATAAATCAAAACACGACTTTTGGTTTCTAAAAATATTTTTATTTAACAAACAAAAAATTAAGGAGTCCGATCGTAGACGCGTTTGAGTCCGCACCTATTTCCGACCGAATTCTATGAAAAAACGAGTAAATATCAGAGAAATCAAAAAAATTTATTGTGCCCTCATATTTTAAATGTTACTTTTAAATGCTTATGAATTACTTCTCATCGCCCTCTCGTCTACAACAAAACCGGCATGAATCCATGAACTAAAATACTCCGGACATCCGATTTCAATTCAGAGTTCAGAGTTGTCGCAATTTGCCACCTGCCATACAATTTTCTGTTTGGCTAAGTTGAGCGAAACAACCTGTGTACTATTATTTGAGGCTGCGTCTTAGCGGTGATCATTGCATGTGATTGTCATGTATAAAATGGCCAATCACAACACAAATTGTACAAATACATTTGTTGAATCCATTTATTCATTTCAGATTAGAATTGTTTTCCTATGTTGGTTACCTTGGATATTACGAATGCATAGACCTGGAAAGCCTCTAACACTGGAGTTTCCACCAACACCGTGTTCTGATACATCATCTGAAAGAAAGCATCAAATTCTTTCAGATGTAGAGCTTAAGGAAAGGTAGAGCAACACTTTAACACATATTTTGTCAGATTACGATTTTTTTATAAAATTTCAGATCCTCGAAATCTCTATTAGCAAATGTACTTGATATTGACGATGACTTTCGTCACAATTGCAGACCACTTACCCCAGGAGGAACACTGCCACATAATCCTACATTTTATAGAACTGTATACGGGTAAGTGACAACGGTGCACAACATAAACTTATTCAGTAGAAATGACATAAACTAAAATATTGCATGCCAATTATGAGTATCTACTTAAATTGTAAGCAGAAGGGTGATTAATTTCAGATTTGTATTCAGCAATAGGAATAATATCAATTGTTTGAAAAAGAAGTTATTTGACTTAATAATACCAATAACTTACATATATGTGGCTGAAAAAAACGAAAATAATACAAATGCGCATAAAGTTTCACAATAATTAGTACTCGAATAATTCGAGGAAAAGTACATATAAACAAAAATGGCTGTGAATACCATAAATTTTTGAGACTGCGTCGCCCGAAGAAATAAGCGGGTTGAGCCTGGAAGCCGCTAACAACCGCACGAATATGGCCAGAAAAATCACAAAAAGACAAGGACGACACTAGAGATAACGATGAAGAACCGTCTTATGGCCCGGGACTAGAGAGTTTAATCTATCAATATTCGAATTAGAACTTCGTTTTGTATCACAAAAATTGCAACGAAAACTTTAAACACATTTACATATCTAGAAACGACTCTTTTAAACCAATTTAAAAAATTTTAAATTTAATTATTTATGAACTTAGTTGATAGCCCTATATTATATAATTCTATAAAGAAAAGCTCGTCTATCTATCGAGTGAACCGCAGCGCTAAAATCAACAAAGAGACAGTAAATTTTCTTTTTTCCGGTGTTCCATGCTAACTTAATTAAGTTGCACAAATTAAAGATGTTATTTATCGTTCCAAAAGTAATCGGTAGTTTTGCGCTAAAAATACAAATAAAATTAGTTTGTCATATGTAGCGTTAAAAAAGTTCTTCTCTCTGTCCTAAACTGCCCAAACTGCCCGTCTTAATTTTCAAAAGATTAATAACGGAGTACTTTAATACATGTCCTAGTCTGCCCCGTAATGTTCGTCCAAAAACTGGTTCTTAAGACAACAAACCATGATAGGTAACTCCCTCTTATATTATTCCATTGCAACGCTAAACATATAATCTTACCTAGAACATACATACAATTAAATTCAACTCAAGCAATAGTCTTATTTTGAAATCATATTGCCACGCCGCACGCCGCGCCGCACAGTGTTTCCTTTTCCCGATTTTGTGGCCAAAAATACTTTTTATGGTTTTTTGGGTCGCAAGTGCCATGTTATAGGAATCGTTGGAAAGGGGAGGGAGTGTAGAATGTGTTGGTGGGTTAAAAGTGGTAGGTTAAAAGTGTGAAATGTTATTAAATGGAATTATTGGTGAAAACGTGTTTTTTTATGGGGGAGGGGTGGAGGGTGACAGCCCCCAGAAATGTATCTCAGGGGTAGGAAGAAGAATCACTATGGCAAAATGGTCCGTAGTGGTGAAAGTTGGTGAAAATCAATGAATGTCTTCAAAACGTAGTTTTTTTCGGTCGGCACCGACAAAATTAAAACGGCTGTGGAAGAAAAGTGTATGCATGAATTGGAATGAATTTTTCACCAATCGATAGCTAAGGAAGAAGAGTAGTTAACGGTAGAAGAAGCATTTCAAAAAGTATGTACATAAGAAGTATATAATATGAAAATGGGGTGATAACGAAATTTAGTTGTGAAGTGCGATTTTTTGGGAGGAAAGTAAAAGAAATGTGAAAGTCTCTATAGTTTTTTGTAATAGGGGGAGTGAATAGCTATCGTTTGAGATATGAATGAAAATTGTAAGTGTTGCCATATTGCCACAACTAAGGTTGGAGTTTCAGAAAACTGCTCCGACAAAATGTGAAAAAACAAATTGATTTGTATGAAAAACTAAAAAAAAATGTAAATTCGAAATATTTTAAAAACATAATTGTGCATCTATAATAGTCCTCCCCACCACATTTCAAATGAGACCAAAAACTCATAAATTGGATGGTTGATGGCAAGTGCGCGAAACGTGCAGCTGTTCTAACGTACACTTCACAGTGCCCCTGTGCCTCAGGGAATCGGTTTGGGCTCCTACTATTCGGGATTTTAATGCACCGAAGCACCCTCTACAAACCCCAAAAGAAAAAAATTCAATATGACAACCTTCGATTTTGCCATTTTCGGCCACAAAATCGGGAAAAGGAAACACTGTGCGTCGCACAGTGGGCTAAAACGCCAAAAAGCTGGCCAAAACTCATTAATCGAAGATTTTTTTTTTCAACGTTTCAACGATTTAAAGCGTTGTAGTAGTACCCCTAGTACAAGAGAAGACCGTCGGTAAGGGCCTGAGGGCGCTACCTGCGTTAGCAATTGATTTGTAGTGTGAGTGTGCAGCACGCCGTGTCAAACAGCTGTTCAGTGAATAAAGTGACGTGCATCGTTTGAAACAGAGCTTCTTCACAGATTCATATTTTTCAATTCTGCAAAATGGAATGTGCTCTAGCAAGTGAGTAAAATTAAGAAATTTGAGTAACATAGTCATTTCTTAATATGTAGATTGACCCCGAGCCATAACACATTAGAAATTTTTTTTTCAGTAATAAAAATTATGCGTTTCAAAAGCAGTAAGCTACTTCCTCCGCGTTCCTCCGCGCTAAACTCATCCAGAAGTTGTTTATTGAACCCATTTTAGTAAGCACACAAAAATTTAACTGCTGCTTTTTGCTATCTTGGGGTTGATCATATAATATAGGCGCGAATGTGAGAATCTTAGTGAATAAATGCATTGTAAAGTTAACGTATTTCCTTTTAAACATGAATTTCACTCAATGATAGAGTTTGAAACGTTTTTTTATTAACCTAAACTCACTTTTTGCAAAAAAAAAAAAAAAACAAAAAAAAAAAAATTGTGGATTTTTGTTTTTTTTAGAATTTCAAGGTCAGCGACCCAAAAAAACCCCATATACGACATTTCGGGAAAATCTAATAAAAATTGTCGATTTTTGGTATTTTGTTTGGAATTTCAAGGTCACCATTTGGTTTGTTTCATAATTGTTTCAGATTCATAATCAGCGACCCAAAAAACGCGTATATACGATATTTTGCGAACATTGTTTGATGCTTTCATATTTTGGCCAGATTTTCGGCGTTTTGGCCCCCTGTGCGCCGGCCACCAAAATCACACATAACTATTGTATTAGTTCCTGCGCACTAACTCTAATCTTACAGTCGTTAATGGATACGTTATCAGTGAACATAATGAGTGAACATTATATTCTACCATTTTGAATGGTGTCTTAAACTGCCCCCTGTTCCAATGTGTCCCTCTCTTTCCTACATACGTAGCAATTTTGCTGCTTTTATCGATTTTATCATATAAATAAAAAATGCGATGTGATGTTTTCACAAAAAAATGTTACATATAACGTCGACTATAATCGTTACTCGTTAGGATATTAGTGGTATGGCATCTATCGTTTATATGTATAATTGCTATGCTGTAAATTCCATCATCATATGCTTATGTTAAAAGTTTCACACAGTAACTTCTATCACTATCTGAAAAAATCTTTACGTTTTAAATGCAGTACAAGTTATTCAAAATAATTTAATTTCAGTCAAGGTGATGACGGAAGTATTGGACCGATTGGAAGCACACGTATGCCGGATGCTGTTACGCAACATACGTGTATAAAGTCATCGACGGACTACGAATTAGGTTTAATTCTTAAAGAAATTCGATTTATAACCGATCAAGTAAGTATTTTTGCAGCTTATAACGTGTTGTTTGTCTGTATGTGTCGTACGGACTTGGCACATAAATCTTAGATATCTTTATATCTACATGAAGTAGTCCTTAGTGTTTTGTTTTTATTTATAATACTAATAATCCCTTCCCAGCTCCGTAAGGAAGACGAGAACAATGAAATAGCCAATGATTGGAAATTTGCAGCTATGGTCGTTGACAGACTGTGCCTTATCATATTCACAATGTTCACAATATTAGCCACAATAGCTGTACTATTTTCAGCACCACATATTATTGTCTCGTAGCCATATGAGAGAGGTTATTGTTATTGGTTTTATCATAAAATCAATTTGTTAATTATTAAATTATTATCGAGACTTTTTAAATAAACCTACATAAAGATAAATAAATAAAACAAATAAAAGGTAAAAATTATCAAGTTATATTCCAAACGACAAGATATGAGGCGAAAAAAGGGACTTTTCATAAAAATAGAAAGGAAAATATTCATAAAATTTTTTTTTGCATTTCGATCAAAAAAGAAAAATGCCTGAAAAAATATGTCAAGCGATAAACAAACTTGTAAGTGAAGGGAAAGTCCTGTGGGACATCTGAGCGTTTAGAGAATTAGTGTGCGCGAACGGAACCTGTTCGTAGGAAATCAACAAATCCTTTTCGAGATAAGATGATATTAAGGCGATTTTAGGATAAACAATTAAATTTATATCACATATTACATTGATTCTTACATTTTCTATACTTTTAACATTTTTTCTAAAAGTTTCGAAAAAGACGAAATATTTAAAATAAACTAATATATAAAGGTCGAAGTATTTCTAGGAAAATTATGACATTTTTCTTCTAGGGTGAATACAGGCGAGAATTTTATGTTCGGTTCTCTGAAACGATCTGATGATTTTACAAATGCATGACTTTCCTATTGTCAGTTCAGTTTTTAGAACAAAAGACAATATTCGTTTTATTCAAAGCAAACACTACATTTCTATAAGAACAATTTACTTCCACGTGGGTCATTGAAAGGACTCTAAAAATGAATAAAGTTGTCCATAAAATTTTAGAAGAAATTTTTAAGACTGCTGTTTAAGGTTGTATTTTCAGAAGAAATCAAAGAATTTATGCTATATATTCAATTTAAATACATGTGACGAATAAAGGTGCTTACTGTCTTCAGAAACATTTATAGAAGAACATGAAAGTCTGTTTCGTATTCATTCGTAGAAGAAGAATTAAGAGAGTATCAATTTTTAAAAAATTATCTAGAAAGAACATTAAAAGCAATATTTGTTATTTAAGAACAAAGTGAATAGTATGAATATATATAGATAAAAATATATTTCAAGAATTTCTACTCTTAATTGAAAACATACAATTCAATCATTCCATTTCATATATACAATATGAAAGCCCATTACCCAATAGCGAACAAGTAACGTTCATAGTTTCAATATTTCAACTTCATCAAGGATCTTTTCTTCGCATCTGAAGTACTTTACACTAGTTTTTATATAAAACATTGGAGAAGTAAATAAAACGAAATACAATCAAATAGTAGCAAATCTTTACATGGCAAAAGTAAGATAAAATGGTTTGTTAAAACACAATAACTAAAAAAAACCGTTAGTCATTTAAGGTTAATTTGCGCACAAATCGGAAAAACCAATAGTAATAATAACCACGAGAAAACTAGTCACAACGGGTAGGGTAACAAATAAATCCACCACGACGCCACTGTGACAAAAAATTCAGTGTCTGAATTTTTATATAAATTAGAAAATTGGTAAATGAGTAACTTGGTTGCGAGTAATAATATTTGCGTGTTGATTAAAGTTTACGGGTTCAGTCAGTATTTTGGTAGAAATTTTCACTGGACTAAATTTTTAGTATTTGAAGGCAAGAAACATCTTGGTTGTGAAATTTCTCTTTAGCAAATTTTTTAATAACTTGCAAAGCTGAAAACTTAACATTATTTATAGTACAACTAACATAATTTTCTTTTATGCTTGTGTTATATTTGCTTTCCTTATACGTGCAAGGCATTTTATTGTTATTCCATTAAGAACTATAATAATATTCATAAAGACTTTTATCCCATTATCTATTTTGCACAAGTAATGGTTTCGTTTTAATTGAATGATCTTATATTTAGTAGAAAAGAAGGAAGATTTGATACTGTTATTAGTTGCTATTGTTTCAAATAGAAGCATAGCTTTTATATACCAAATTTATATTATGTTCCTCATTCAACACAATGTGACCTGATTGCCAAGATATAAAATTTCCTTCAAAATTGTGAAAAATTTAGAGTTCCGATTGGCTAGCACTTTACTGACTGAATGTACAGCGAATAAACTAATAGCTGCAGTTATTTGTCTTCTGATTGTAAATCTTGTTGAATAGATATATCAGAATTTATGTATAATACCAAATATGTGTATGTGTAAATGACCATTGTAAAAAAATTTAAAAATAAGTTGTTGAGTTACATTCTTCTTGTTTTCGTATACATATTAAAATAACTAGTATATGAATAAATAATTTAAAGTATATAAATAACTAATAAAGAAGCCATAATTCTAAATTAAACAAAAATTTGTTTTTTGAAGTCATAACGATAAAAACAAATTTTTATAAAGTCGGTATATTACACATTGAAACTTTGTCTTAACAAATGAATTTACACAAGTAAATCTAAAACTATATATTATAACGAAAGCATTTAATTTACTTTGCATCAAATCTATCGTAGAGAAGAATTTTTAATTTACAAGGATGATTTTCTACTTAGTATATGTCGACGGAAACATACCATTATATTAAGTGCATCTGCAAAATTATATAATACATATTATTTTCAGAGTATATCACAACAGATTTTAAATTCAAGTATTTGAACATTTTTTGAACCTATCAGTTAATTTAAAATTAAAATAATAAAACTGAATATTTACTATTGAATTAAAGAAATATACATTATTAAGAACTAATTACAATTAAAATATTAGTATCAACAGCACGACTGTGATATATTTTAAATGTCAAGGTATTTGACACATAAAATAATATTATGAGATAAAGCAGTAAAGCGCAACTACATACATTATCATACATACACCATGTGCGCGTTCAATGATACACACTGATAATTTTCTAATTTATGATATCTATGATCAACATAAGGAAAACCATTCCTCCTTTTGGAAATAAACTAAATGCTATACTTGACTTAAAAGAAGTGGAAATATTTCAAATTTTATTATTGCATTCTTGCAATATATTTATAGTAAAGCTCATTAGTCAATCATATGTTGACGAGCTGTAAATTAAAAATAATTCACTTGGGTTAATATTCTTATACAATTTTCGCAATGTACAGTACACCTGACACACATAAATATTATGCTGAAATTCTCATAGAATGCACTTCACGAATTGCAAGTGACGGTTTCCCAACTCCGATCAATCAAATTATGAAATTTTAAGTAATATTGTGTATTTTCAATTTTTGTAGGGAAAGTTTCTTTTTTTTATCACGAATATTTTTCGTGATCACCATTTAGTCTGCAATTAAGCAATGAAGTTTGGAGTTAAGTAGGAATGAAATTAATTTTTTGATATGAAGTTATTTATGAAGTAAACGGATAATCTCATAAAAATGATGTGAAGATCTCCTGTTTCTTCATTTATTTCGTGTTTGCTACTTGTTAGCACTCTCTTGTTCTAAGGAACTCCTACTAAAATGGAAACTCTATTAAACTTTGTCAGACGAAACACAAGTCATTAAATACAATATACACCGCTTTTTCAAAAATTTATTCAGCTTTTATGAATAAAAGTCATCCCTTAATAAATTCTTATGTCTTAAAGAATTAAACATAAGGTGTGCTGTAAACCCTTTTTTTAATATTTCTTCATTTTTTGTCTTTATTAAAATGCAAATTCCGATCTTTTTAAATAAAAATATATATTCTTTCTTCAAAGCCTTTAAAAGATGTGATCCCTCAGAAACTATATATAGGTATTACGGTATGATAGTACATGAATGTACATGTGATTTTAAGATGAACTGAATACGAACAATATAGCATTTACACTCCAAACATAATAATTCATTCAATTCAACAATCAACTAAATTGAAATCAGTACCAACCAAATGAAAAAGGTGTTACTTATTTATCAAAAGTAGCCCTTAATTTTAATTTGGTTGGTCTTAATTTGGTTTATTTGATCTTGAATTTGATTTTGTTGCTCTTGATTTTGAGTTGGTTATATTTGAAGTGTAAATTTTATATATGTATATTTCTGTAAAAATATCAACTTTATCAGATTAAAACGTTATATAATGACGTTATTTGGAAATTAATTTTTTTAAAACAACATCCATCAAGTCTTCCATTTGATGTTATATACTCTCCTCTAAACGGGAACAGCAATGTGAAAATAGCTCAGAATTAATTAGAGACCTGGAAGATGTTGGCCTTTAATTGTGCTAAAGTAAAAGGTGAGTGGAGTTACTGACATTCTGATATTCAAGTCAAATTATTTAATTATTCTATCTATATCCCAATTAAACCAATGTTATGCTATTGTATAATGTGAATTTCCAAACTAATTTTATTTGTTTTAATTTAAGACTCTATATTTTAACCTTTTATTTGCTTTTCACAGAGAAACCTATTGATAAAGAACCAAGTTTGTTTTCAAAACATTGAGGGAACAATATTTATTTTCATTGAGTAGCTTCGGACTTTGCACCTTAATAAAGATCCCTACCGAAAGAAATATCAACGACCGAGCATAACAAAACTGCTGTTTTTAGTAATTAAAATCGATTAACACAACATTCGTCCTTGGCTTTATAAAGGAACTCCACATATATGTATCTTCTGTCTATTGAAACGTAATTGACTTTGAGTTGATATGTGACTTTTCGAAAAGTATCATATTCAATAGTTTAAATCTGAATATTCTTCTTAATTGGAATACTATTTATATTACATTAAAATCATTAGTCCATCATTTAAAGAGAATTGTATTTTTAGAAAATTTATAATTCAGTTATGATCTTTTAACACTTTATAATATTATATATGTGAGTTTGTGCTGTTTTTAGTACGACACTGAACTTTGCTAGTAGACTGACCCATCTTTTACACACCACAAATTGACGAACAGAAATATTAAAGTAATATGTAGTAATTTTTGCCCTTTCGGTTTGCAATTATCTCACTACAAAGAAACGAAGTGAAAATTCATAACACTTGTCGTACTACCTTTCCTATTCATACAAGCATAACTCAAATATTCTACAGTTGTTGTCTTTTCCTACTTCCTTTTGGAAAATATTAAAGATTGGCTTTTATGATATGATTTAATGCCTTATCGTTGATATTCGCTTTTAAAAAAGATTTTAGATAACGCATTTAATTTATTTTAGTTACGAGTATATACCATAAATATACTTTTTATTGATTTGGTATCAATTTTTCCGCTTTTAAAAATGAATCATGTATTATTTAAAAGGTCGGATTTAACAACAAAACAGTTAGGCTTCATAAGTCATAATGTACACAAACAATAAATGTTATGTTAGATTACGTTGAGACTAACTCAGAAATATATGTCTGATATCTATAGAGCTATATCATAAAACCAGTACTTAGTGCAAAGCGAAAAAATCTAAAAGGAATATACACAAGTCGATGAAAAAAATATGCATTAATTCAAATAAAGTATGGAAAAGATCTAATGAGTCGTTACATAGTTTTTTATTTATATAATAAATTATAAATTTTCTTATACATATATATTTCATTCTTATTTATACATAGTTTTTTCTTGTACCACCTAAAATCGCCAATATCCCTTGCAATTCATAAAGCAATATTATTTGCGATGATTTCAATGATTTTTGTTAAAGCTTTGTTTAGTTACTTTATACTATACCTATGAACCTTGAAGTCATCTCAGCAAATTTTCTGCATACCATACATCTTTAAAAAATTAAAAGTATTTATAAAATGTGTCTGTGTTAACCCTGATCAACCGTAACCAGAAAAAAAAACCAAAAAAAAAAAACAACGGGAGGTGTATGGTGTTTAGTTGAGCACAATTGAATCCCCTTATGGAATCACGACACTGTGTAGAGAACGTATAGAACGTAGACAACCTTGGTTTCTGAAAGGAACCACCAAAATGCCCATAGCACGTGATGTGAAATTCTCAACAATTTTGGTGATGAAGACGTCGTGGTAAAATCCAACTACGAGTTGTCATTCAATCTAATAATTCTGAAAAAAAACCGAATACATAAATAATTCTTTTGATTAATACGCCAGTAAGACACAAAGACTTTACCGACTACCCTAAGACCATTCGCGAAGAAAACCACTAACCTTTGGGTAAGGAAATTGTTGTTCATATGGGAACTTGTACGAATAGTGACGAGAATAAATTTGCTCGTGCTTACATACTCGTATATACTCCAAAAACGGACCAAATCTGCTATCTTTGCTGAAAAATGAAATGCGTGGATTTTCCAGTTTTAAGTGTCTGCTCGTGATGTGTATACCTAATTGTACAACCGCCATTCTTCTGCAGTTTTTATGTTGCGCATCTATAGAAAGGATAAATCCTCCAAACTCGGAATAAAATTGGATTAATAAAATTAAGATGGTTGGTATGCTTACACAACGCCTTTCCGTGCAAAAAACCGGGTTCATTTGTCAGAAACAAAATGTTCCTTTCTGAATATTACCCGATTTATGTATGTCCAGAGTTTCTTACCTTACTGACCCAGTGCTCGGGGAACTAATTTACGGTTTAAGTTAAACTACTTAGGTACTTAGTTTTTTTCCTTTTGTATTTATTTGTTTAAACAGGCTTTTACGAGTTTGCCACACACTATTGTGGCTACAAAGCCTTTTACTTAGGCCACGTGGTCCACTGTACGTACCTAGAGCGGAGGGGGGAAGAATCTATCATCCAATTAAATCTCGATGTCCATCATAAGTCGCTAAACGTTTGGTTCTTCTAACATTAACCAACTCATTATTTGGGGCATCGGGAGTTTTTCCAGCTCGTTTGCTGTACTTGTTATGTCTCTCCCAAAAATTTGTATTTTCGCGGCTATATGTGTGTAGAGGACAGTCGCATATAAGATGTGATCTACGATTTCCTATTCTAAGCCGTATTCACACATGGGTGGGTTTACTTTTTTCATAGTTCATAACATGTTTTTAGACAGGTTTGTTTTATTAATTCATGCGTGACAAAAAAAAACACATTTTCTCTGGAACCGCCACTTGGACACATTGTACACTAACATTATCGCACTGGACGATCTAACAATAAGACCAAAACATTAATTCATTTAGAAAACATGGGACATATTTCTTCATCAGGAAATTCAGATTTTGAGGAGAGTGTTTTCGAGTGCATACGAAGGGGTGAAACTTCTAAAACCTTCTCTTTGAGCATTGCAAATTATAATATTTAGATAGGTCACAGATTAAAGTGTTTGTATTTATTAATGAAATTTAGAATAAACTTAGAATAAAATATACATAGGTATCATCCTAACTACATAATTAATCGTTATTGAAACTTCAAAGGAAAAGTTTGCTTGACTACTTCTGGCAAAATTAAAAATGAGTTTATAAGAATTGGCAGCACACAAAATTTAATGTACCTACTACTAGTTGTCTGCTAAAAGCAGTTTTTAATGCGAATGTTCACAGTTTTAATCAGATTATAAATTTCTGCATTTTACAAAACCGTTTGGTCTAAACTGTTGTCCGTAAATTGTGATATATTAACCATGGCAGCAATTGTGAACAAAAAACGTACATACCATACATATGCGTATATTTTGTAAAGCTTCTGCTTGACCCACAACCGATGGAATTTATCTATCAAACATACATAATTAATATGCAACAAGTGAATGTCACTTTTTGAAATATTATACTTTTGAAGTTGTATTTGGCAGACCAAATCATTATTGTAAGTGTTATACACTTGTATATACTGTTTTACCATCGTATTAGTTTCGTAATTTTGCATTCCAAAAATAATAAAACCTTTTAACTTTTGCACGGATATATAATGAGGTTTGACAGTTACATTCTGTCATTGGTCGTTCCTATATTTCGAAATCATATTATATTTAAATTCAGTGACCCTGAACGTTTTATATACATGTACCCATCTTTGAGGAATTTCCCTAAGTTTAACATTTGATATTACGACATCTGAAGTTATCCCTTTAGCAGAAAAGAAATGGGTAACAACCAAAAATGGTCATACATCTGTTTTGATCACAATTTTGTAAGACAATATATTGGATAATCTGTGTACTTTCTAAATTGCAAGATGTTGTCATCATAATTAAAACCAGATACTCCCTTTTATCTATTTCATAGATATCCGATAAGGTTATGTTATTCATTATTTAAAGACAAATGTTTGAAATTATGCACCTCAAAAGTCCCACATATACATAAATACCGATGAATAAACAAACATGTCCTCTTTGCTGTATAGTTGTAGTTCACCATACTGAATTCATTTTTAATTGCTAATTTGTATTTAGAGTTTAAAAGAACAAATTAGTAGGATTGCTACGAGGTAACACATTATTTTTGCAAGCTAGGTGAAATTGGATCTATGCGACCCAAAATCAATTTAAAAGAGCAACACTGTTTCTGAGCCAGTCAATTTGACACCTGACAGATGATTTGTGCTCAGCATGTTTTCCCATTTCATCATGGATAGATAGACTTGCGTGAACAACGTTTGCAAATTTTGTAAAATTATTTCGAAAATCGTAGTTAGTTTCAACACAAAATTGTGTTCAGCATTTTTTGTTGGATAGAAGATGATGCCAGCCTCAATGGACAGCACTATACATACTCGTATATCGCTGATTACTGACTTTTTCGTTCCCCAGTTGAATGGCATTAATGTGGAAGAGCTTTGATTTCAACAAGACGGCATAACATGCCACGGGGCACAAGCAATTTATTGCGGGAAACATTCGCTGAGCGCTTTATTTCGCGTAATGGAACTATGCCATGGATCATTTTCTGTGGGGATATGTTATGTGAAGTTTATACTATGTTATAGTCTACGCCGATAAGCCACAGACGTTGGACCATTTGGAAGTCAACTTTCGCCAAGTTATTGCCCCAGATGTGATGAAAAAGTGGTCGAAAATTGGACACCCATACCCATGGTTTAAAATTATCTTTTCAATAAAGCCACTAACATGGCCATTAACGTGAATTTACAGTGTTCACACAAGCTAGGTAGCCGACTTTTTGACTACTTTTCTTTTGAAATCTTTGCTTAAAGTGTCTATGTTTATAACAGTTATGTTCCTTTAAGTAATTTTGGGACAATGTGAGTCAATGAATTTAGGAATACCCTATACCACAGGCAAATAACCCAGATGTCCAACGGCAATACTGAAAAGCGAGCACAAAAGAAATGAGTTCTAGCGGCTCCGGCAACGCATTCGCAGCCGCTACAGTGTAGCAACGCATTTCACAACAGCAATCAGCTAGTTGCGTAATACGCGCGACGTGCGATGCGCGACGCATTCTAGATCGCGTAGCTATACAATGTGTATGTATGTAGTAGGCTGCTACAAGCAGTGAGCGTGAGACAGGCCCAGTGGGAATTCTGGGAAAGGTTCATCGTGCAAATTGGGTTGGGTAATAATGATTTTATTTATATCCGGTTTAATTTTAAAGAATTTTCTTTAGCTAGTGTTGTTATAAATATTGTTTTTAGATTATTAATATTTTGTGAAATAGGCACATATTATATTATTTTGATTATTTCTAATTTTTAGTACTCGAAATTTAATTTTCATTTTGATTATTAAATTCATAAAAATTATTGTAAGTAGAATGGCGTGGAAAAAAGGCAACACACATTATTTCCGTACCAAAATGGTAAAAAGGAATCCTTCGTCCGTCCGTCCGTCTGTCTGTCGTTATGTTATAAAGTTTGTTGTCTGTGCCTATACCTTTACCGTCTTTCTTTCTCATGCGCCAGAAATGGAAGTAACTTGACTAACGTTAAAACTTCCCCTCTTGTATGAAATAACTCCAAATAAAAAAAATAAAAAGCAAACGCTAATGTTAACAGTGAGTGAGCACGCCACTGCATATAATCGTGTAAATTCTGAAAGCTCCCTTAATAGTACGAGATCCGTTGCAAGATTACTACGTTCATCTAGTTTTTAATCATAATCTAATTTTTACATATATTTATGAATGGGGGAATATATTTTTGCCGGGTGCCTATCATAATGTCGCCGCTAGTATTTTTAATTAAAATATAATAATATTAATTGATTTTTCGGAACAAATTTCATTCACTTGTTTTTTAAATAAAATATAATCCACTGCACAGGAATATTTGTAAAGCACTTGAAAACTTATGGATGCCATTGCACACTTGGCTGCAATCTCTTCGCAACCAGGTGTTACTTTGTGGTGTTTATACGTCCATAACGTATATTTATAATTTATATATCGAATTGAAGCTAATTTTTGTTTGTTTATGATGGAATACGTCTTCCTATGTAAAAGTTGCCGCAAATAGGGGTTGCCAGCTGTTAAAGATAGATGAGAGTGAAAGAGAGCTCGCCCGCAACACCGCTCCTCAGAGGAGGTTGGCGATTGTCAGCTGTACCAAAGTTAATCTAATATAAATTGAGGAAGCAGAGGAGATTTCCGATTGTTATACATAGATATATGGTATTCTTTGTCCAATCATCCACACCTCCCCTGTCCAAAAATTTACCTAGGAAATTCCGGTTTGCCTCATTTTGTAGCTATACCCATACATGTGTACTCTTTGCTGAGCACTGTCCATTTTGGAAAATCGAGATGACAGACCTTAAATATCCGGCATATTCCAAGCTAACGAGATTCGAGACACGAAAGGCACAAAAAAGCCGTGTTCATTCAATGCCTATGTATAGGGTTTTTCAATAGCTATTTCCGAACTTTGACAGGTTATTATTCTGACGTTTAAAGTGGCAACGCTGCCATTCTTGTTTGTATCCTGTCATAGGCACCATGGACCGCTACATTATTCAATAACGCGTCGAAATTGTTAAAAATTTGTATAAACATTCGTGTTCTGTTCGCCAAACTTTCGCGCGCTATAAAATATTTACGGCCGAAAGCACATTTTTTGTTGAATGGCTTCGTCAACAAGTAAAATTGCCGCATTTGGGGAAAGTGTAATCCAAAGAAGTATCAAGAGTCTTCATTGCATCCGGAGAAACTTACTGTTTGGTGTGGATTCTGGTTAGGCGGCGCCATTGGGCCATACATCTCCCGAAACGAGAATGGCCAGACAGTGACTGTCAATGGCGAACGGAATCGGGCCATGATAAGTGACTTTTTGTGGCTTCAATTGGATGACATGAACCTGGACGACATGTGATTCGAATCCTGTAAAAACGAAGTCGGTGAGGTCATTTGAACGATATTATTTTTAAAACATAATGGTATTGAATGTAACATACTTTAACCCGCAATAAAGGTTTCCGTCGTATCACACACACAACTTACTCCTTTTATGGTATTCAATTTTAAGGTTCAGACACGCTTAATGAAAAACCTTATATTTGTATTCAGGATTCTTATTTGCCTATAGCGAACTCATTTTATAATTAATAAATTCCGACATTATTGTTATAATTATTTAAACTAATCTCATTCATCCTTGTTACCAATTAACCAATTGAGCGAATAAGTACCGACAGGTTTTTTCTTTCTTCTAGTTTGAGCATATAAATCACTGGATCTTTACATAATAAATCTGGACAGTTTGTGTTTAACAATTGACAATTTGAAAAGATAAAGCTGCACCAAATCAGGAAAACCGAAGTTACTTAAATAAATATTAATTTTGAAAAAATACTGTGCGACTGTGTGTGTGTGTAAGCAATATTCTTTTAATTCATGCCATCAAAAAACTTGTCAATTTTTAAAATAAATTATTTAGTGTACACATATGAACATACATATTGTTCAAAATCTAATCTACAAGACTCGATTTCACTACATAAATGTAACCTTGCAACGAAAAGGGACATAGTATTTAAGTATTTGAAATTAGACCTACGTTTTGCCAAAAGTGTTGGGCTCGATACTCGATATGCTTTTTTGTTATTTTTTGCCACAGATTTGTACAAAATGTTGTCACAAACAGTTTCAAAAGATCTGCCATTTGTCCAGTCCCCTTGAATAGAGAAAAAACAGTGTAAGTCTGAAATTAATTACTTATTTTTCAGCTGTCTTCTACCAAATTGTTTACTTTGTTCTTTCTGTGCTTAACGCCCATAACTAAAGTGGGCTTCCTTTCTCACTACCCACTTTGATATATGTACATGTATATGATTGCCCATGAACACATCAGCTGGTACTAAGCAATAATAGTTATTTATGCATAGGTTATGCCGACGATACAGCGATATTGATTGAAGGAAATTTCTAAAAAATTGTGGAGAAGTGGTTCGCAGCGAAAAACCAGAAAGCTAGCATCTAGACACAAAAGCCATCTTAAATTTTTGACTGTGCAGGTGAAATTTCCGGGTAATGTGTGGCCTAAGCTCACACATAATTTGTTTTATTTATACAGCTGTTGTAAGACCCAGCCTATACGACGCAGTCATAGTCTTGTGGGAAAAAAGTAAGCTTAGCATACATCACATCATCAAACGTTCCCTAAAGTTAAGAAAATGGCTTGTTTGGATTTTACGAGAGCGATAAAAATGACACCAACACCAGCAAATGCTTTGGAAGTCGCTTGATATAGATACATATGCATATATGTATGAATGTAAAAGAGAAACCATCTAAAGCCTTCAGAGAAATTAAGGAAATCTGGAACAATATAGCGAACTTTCGGATGAATCCCTTCGAAAATATGACCAACAGGCAATACAGGGCATTTCGTATAACACATGCATGAATGATAGGGGTAATATATTTCATCTAATCATGTCATGTCAACCGTTTTCGAGTTACAGTGTGGTTAATAAAGTCGGAATACCCATTATTACTTTATTGGTTGATTTATTGATTGATCTTTTCATCTAATAAACGCATTGACACCAATCTCACGCCAAACAGCTACCATCTTATTGTGCTCTACCACTGCAGGTACAGTCACTTGCGAAATTGGAAAATATTCTATAATTTAAACTTAACCATTTTCTCACAATTTTTCCGAAATTCGTTTAATTAACAAACGTCTTTTATTTTTATTAAATCTCCCATTCTGGCTCCTTTCCAGAAAGATGCAGCATGTCTAAGCAGAAGGTGTACTTTATATGTAGAAACCTTTTTCCGGAATTTTTTTTCAAATTAAACATTTGTAACGTACCACGGTTAACTGTAATCGGTTTTAAAATTAAGAAAATACAATTTGGGGTTAATTTGAGTTACGTTTTTGTGAAATGCACATTTTTTTCAAAATTCTGTATAAGGTTTTGTAACTCTGTAACTAGAAACCGCTTGACATGCCCCCTGCCATACAATTTTTTGTTTCTTTAGGTGAGCTCTATCATCCCTATCATTTCTGTATACCTTATACGAAACACCAATTAAATCATATTACAAATTTTTAAATAGGCCCCTGACCACATATATGAACTCAGGTTATTCTTCTATAGAAGTTTTTTCCCCTTGATGTAGTCCGCAACACCTTCAGCTTCATTATTATACGGATTATATGGGCATATAACACAGCAACATAAAAAGAAAAATTTTCGGGCCCGGGGATCAGACTATGTGTTCGATATGTTTTTGGGCTCGCTGAAACTGAATCTGATGTCAGTTCAACCCCATCTCGTCAGGTAACCTCAAAAACCTCAGCAAAAACGAAAGAATAAATAAAAATTTTTCAATCTGGGGATCAGACAATGTCTTTTATATGTTTTCGGGGTCGCTGAAACCAAATCCGATGTCGATTTAACCCAATTACGTCGGGTTACAGCGTAATATCATATAATAGATATATGTTAATAATCTAACTTATATATGCAAAATATGGATAAATTTATATTAAAACATTGGTTATATCGACGACATCACAAAATTTTGAAGATCTCGCAACATCTTGCATCCCACAGCTTATTCCATCTCACTCTCCCAAATACATCAATCCTTCTTTGAGCACCCAGACAAATTCATGTACAATTTTATGCATGAGGTCAATTCTTTAAATCTCTTATTTAATAAATCCATAATTATAATGTCATAATCTCGTACTACATGGCTTGCGTTACCGTATGTCCTAGGTGTGGACGATAAAGCAAGATTAAATGCAAGAATCTTCATATTTTTCGACTGAAGGAGTCACACTGTTTTTGTGTTCCAAATTAGATATTGAGTGTTAAATTTGTTACGTACATAGCTCCCACAGCATAATATTTATTTTTAATTTTTTTAATGTTATTTATGAGCATCAACGTTTATAAAATAAGAAAATTTAGAATCTAGATGTAATAAGGTAACATACGCAAAAAATTAAATCAAAACTCTTACTACAAAGTGCACATATCATAAAAAAAAACAAGAGAAAAAATAAATTAAACTATAATCCTTGCTTCTCTATCGTATCAAAAATATGCATAATCAAACAAAGAAACCTAAATATATTAAATATAAACGCAAGAAGAATCTAGCGCCAGGTTTAAAATCATTGAACTCAAACAATATTTCCACACTAATATTATTTATAAAATTCTGCATTCCTTTATATAAAAATCAAATTTTATTCTGATTAATAACATATGTGTGAAACAAACGCTCCCGGAAGTCAGAACCACATAAAACTGATGAATGGAAAGGAGCATAAACAGGGCTTGCCATGTTTTTCAATTTAATACATACATACATATATAATTTCAACATAGTTGAAATATTACTTTGAATAGATTCTAAAATTCCGAACTGTATGAGTATATTTTCATATTACCATTAATTATATTTTGTATTAAACATTGTTTCCCATTTCTCCATTGTTGTGATAAGCATTTGAGCGCTTGGCCGAAGTATAGGTCTGATATATAGTTCATATTCAACGAGCAATAGTAATACATTTCTAATTTAGACCAACCCCCTCATAATTAATATACCCTTTAATAACAGGGAACGTAAATATTTGTGCACAAAAGTTTTAGTGAAGTCGCCTCTGGCCTAGATACTCGTACATAAAACAAGATCTTAACTTATATTTACTATACTTCTAGTGCAAAAACCGCCCTCTAGAAAATGTATTACAAACTTTCATATACTACATACAAATGTGGTCCATAACCTAAATAAGATGTTTCATAGAATAAGCGTTGACACACACCAAACATACATACCACTTAACCATATTATTCTTTCGTGAGCAGTCCGCAGTGGGATAAAGTGTTATTTGGTTATCTATTTTAATGAATAAACACGAAAGGATTATTCCATATGAACTCGTCAAAAATAGTTCAAATTGGATGCCGCACCATTTTGATTTCGATGAAACTTCTTCTTCGTTTCATCCGTTTCAGTTCGCAATCACCGAGACATTGAACAATTTTGATTTTTATACTCTGTTACAACTGGCTGTCAAAATTGTTCCATGAGAAATATCTAACCGTTCGTAGATTTATTTATTATTTATTTATAAAACATTTGGTTTGCTATTTTAAATACATTTTCTGTTGAACGTAATAAATTCAGCTACAGTGGACGTCATGTTCAATTATCTCGCTCTTTATTGAAGTTTAAAACAAATTTAGTTTGTTCTAATAAATTATAATTTTATTATTTTAATTTATTAGTACTGAAAACGATTATAATTGACTATTGATTGATTGTCGTTACTAGAGGAACTAAAAGTGAGGACTAAATTTCTGAAAATTTCAATTGTTTATGACACACCCCATACATCATATTAATTTCGAAACTCAAAATACATATGTGATTTTTAAACTTCTAAATTATTTTCTATGTAAAAGATGTTTGAACGAGCATGGGGTATTTGATTTACAAGACAATTAAACATGACGTCTGCAAAAATAAATAGCAAACAAATTATATTTTTAGCGTGATACTGCTCAGGAAACAAATATTCTCTAGCTTCCCGATTTTCACCAAGTTTCATCGAAACCAAAATTAGTGAGACTTAGTCCACATGGTGATTTCCTATGGAAGGACCCAAAAGAAATCTCGTAGGAATTGGCTTTGGCGGATAATTTTTTACCCATTAATATTAAAAGAAATTTCATTGGTGACATGGTTCAGGTACAGTGCGATGGCAATTATCTAAAGATATGTCTTGATAGAGCAGGAGTTCATAATTTAATTTTGACCCAGACGTAAGTCTCGCTAGAAGCTATTTGTTCGTTTTATAATAGCTTTTGGTGTTCACTGAAAATCAACAAAATTACTTTGGTTGTAGAAAAATGAATAAAAAAAAATTACAATAAACTGATAAATCAATTGATTAAAGTCGTTCCAAAATTAATTGCACCAAATATTATATTTGGTTTCCATCGGCATATTGGTATCGTTGAAAATATTTTTGGTTTAGTTTCAATTACAATTCGGAAGTACCCAACTATAATATTATTTCAGTCATAAACGTGTTAATATTTGTATGCACGAGTTTGTAGGTCTTATAGATCGTCCGCAGAATTGATACCATTGACAGTTGTCCGACTTTTAACAAAATACGAGTATATTCATGTTTAATGATCTAATGTGAATTTTTCTAGGAATCTGAAATGAAAGTTTTATGTTAGTTTTGACACAAAGGCATTTATTAATTTAATTTAATCTAATACAATAGTTCTTAAGTGATGATGTGGTATTTGTTTGAAACATTTCATGGCAGTTATAAGCGTAAATATACAGAATAAGTTCTATCTATAGCACATGGAAATTTCGAGCAATAAATTCTGATGTTGCGCAGTGTGTCAACGTCCATATCCTTGGATCGGAAAACTTCGAAATCATCTGAAGACTCAGACCTACATATATGTATGTATTCAATTGATTTGTTTTATTTTTTATATTAGAAGCATGCTTTAAATCCAAATAAGGATCTTCTCCTAATACGAGTATCTGCATGAATACATATGTGCATCATGTAAGCGCATGAGCAAATCTCAAATTCACTTATCGTTGAACTGTTTTCCACTTTGATTCTTAAACCTAGTGCCTTCACCCTATAAGTTTTCATTATTTTTCTCTCGTGTTGAACCCTCTTTCCAACTATCTACTGAATTTCACTTTTTTCATGCACAATCAGTAATCAAAATCAGACCACTTTAAATCGGCCCCATGATTCCATAATTCACTTGATTGATTTGATTCACCCAAAATTTCAAAGTAACCCTTTAGTATACTAGACATTTGGATTTGAAGACAACTTAAAGCACTTATGATAAAATTAACTTATATTCATTTTGAGATGATATTTTATACACCTCAGCAAGCCCCTATTTCAGATAACAGTATTCGAGGAATTAGTTCTGGTAAGGACGTTTTTGTGGATAAAACTGGGATAATTGTTCGTTGTTGATTATTCTGTTCCATAATTATCTAATTTTACTTATATTTTAAAATACCGAAATTGTCAGAGTCCCAAAATAGTATCTATCAAGTTAAAATTTAACATAGGTATGCTGGAAAATACTTATTAAACACAAATACAGAAGAAACTGACGGGAGAAGTCATTCGGTTTATTTTTCAGACAGCGTGCCTTGAAACGTTTGGCTATTTTTCTGTCGGCACCCTTTTAAAACAACAGAATTTTTAAGGAACATTTGCCTTATAATTTGCTAAGTGTGTCTTTCAAATAATAATTAATAATGATTTTTTATATATTCATTCATACTTCAAACCTTATACCTTTTCGCATTCAAAAATTCAAATCAAATATTAATTAATTTCCTGACTTATGAGTTACTACTAATTTTTTTACACCTATAAAAACGTGGTATTTGATGTTGAAGAGCAGCATTTCACTGCAAATTTTATTAACCTCTTCTGCTTGTTTATACACACAATATTAGAATACGTAGAACTTTAATATTGTTGTAATGTTCGAATTCATTCAGTGGTTCTTGACGTAGGCATATGCATATAAAGACTGAGAGATTTTTCTCAATCGCAAGAGAAACAGAATATCAGAAACTAAGATTTAAGGTTGAATACTTGTTGTCATAATTTGTTTTTGAAATTTTATTTGTCAAGATCTACTGAAAACATCAAAACGGTCTTTAAGTAGGGTCCAAGAACTATTAACGTTTTTTTTTTAAATGTATAACCTAAAAACCTTTCCGAACGTTCATTACAAAAATTCATAATTTATTGCTTTACATATGTATATTCATTTACTGCTATTGGCTCAACATATACCATAATTAGGTTTTGATACGGTAAATGAATGGAAGAACTAATTTTAAGGCAATAATTAGGTTAAGATGGGCTTCTGAACTGACATTATAGGCCTACTGAATGTAATAAAAGACAATTTCCATATGTTCATTTAGTCCTTTCATCCTGAAAATTGTTGTACTTAACATATATTTTACTAAAATCACTTTACAGTGAAATAAAAGCACGTGTCCTTATAATGAAGTTATTGCAGTAATAATATCTTGGCCAGCCTGTGTTTCAACTTAAATACTTTACACTTAAGAGCTCAGTGATTTGACACATATATGGTAAAATTAATATCAGAAGACAAGAAGTTTTGAACTATTGTTCGTTCTCATATCAGAGGCATTTAGAAACGTTGCAAACGGCAGAAAATCTACAGAGTTTTAAGTACAAATTGAAAAGTATAGTTAGTTACAATTTTGGTACGAAATAAATTTATGATTGTTTCAATAATTTTGTGAAATGTTTATTTATTAAAGCAAGCATGCAAATGTTAGAAAGTAATTTGTATTTCATGAAATGTGATATAATCATCTAATTGGTTTAACCCAGTTCTTTGAAAACGCGCCTTTCTTTAATTATATCACACTTAATTAAAATTTTCTGAAACAGATATCACTTACCTATGTTTTACTCTTATATTATATTGTGGTTCTTCCACTATTGTTTTTGAATATATTTGAAAACTCATCAATCTTTTTTCTCTACAGTGAGCAAAATTTAAATGCAATTACTAGACAATTACTGGAAACTGGCACAAAGACTTATAAGAAATATTTAATATATATGACATATACTGATAGAATAAAATAAAATCAATAATGAACCCTAAACGAAGTATTAATTTAAGCTCACTATGTACGAGAAATGGACATTTGGAAACATCCCTTACCTCTGAAATTGAATTTCTCCCCTAGAATTTCACATGACTAATAAACAAGGGTTGTCATTCATATAAATATAGGCAAAACTAAAACCATATACAAATTAAATTTAGACATTGAAGAAATAATAAAAGCCGAAACTACTGACATTTTTACGACTAAATTTTATCATACGATCAATATTAATGCAAAAATGAAGAATACAAATAATGAGTGATAGGAAACGTTTTGTTCGCCTGTTGCTTAAACAAGAGTTTTGTATGATGTTTTCAATGAAGTTAAAGATAAAGTAAATTAAGGAAGTAAATAAAAATTTTTTAAATAATATAATGTACTAAAGGTAATGAACGTTTCACTTAAATTTATACCTAAGTAAATTTTTCTTAATCAAGTAACTTTAATAAATATATTATAATATTGCAATAGTACACTTAAATTTATAAAGTAAATAATTATGTTAGCATTTTGTTTATATTCGAACGGTTTGAAAGACTTTTGTACAGAATTATAATATTTAAATTAAAAACGGATCAATGTTCACGTCAGCATTGAGCGTGTTTTTGGTATTTTATGTTTAATAATTCTTTACAAAACACGAATAAAAAACAAGTGTAATGAGAACATCTCGTTTTAGTGAATATGTACGTAATTAAAATTACATATTATCTCTTTCAGATTAAGTACTTACTTTTTTTCCCATTGTAAACATGAAAATAACGCCGTTATGGGAGATGAACTCAAAAACTCTGCTACAAAGTTATCGGCGAGGGAAACTTTTTGGATAAAGAACTAAACTACTAATTTTGTATTTTTGCATTAAAGTATCATATAAAGATGGTTTCTGTTTTATTCAATTTCAATATATACTGCCTTATTGCGATGTCAGTTTGCGTAGTTTTTTTTTGAAGAATAAAGATAAAACATCAATGCAAAACTAAATTCAGAATCCTCACTTCTTCTTAGAGGATGATTTTTTAAATATGCGTACTTTTATAATAATGTTCGAAAAGAGCTTTTTGTACTCAAATATTTAAATGCATTTGAGAACTGTCGAGCGATCAGCCACTTAGGCTACCTGCATGAGTTCTACACTTCCCCGGTAGCTAGAAGATTTCCCGTTTGACTACGTGAAGAAAAAGGAGATTGTTGAACGACTCGGATCGAGTGTTTGAGGGTGATAACGCTGACGACGGTTATCCTTTTAAAATTGATTTCGATTGTTGCACGAACGAACGAAAATTATATTAAATTATAAAACTAGAGCTATTGTGTTTTTGTAATGTCCCCGAAACTACGGCCCTGTAGCAAGTTTTGCTCCTACTATCGATCACCGCTCGGCGGGCAAATTTCGTTACTATATGTAAAATATAACAAAATCAGTGAAATTCATACTAATCCAGTAACCTCGCCGAAAAGAGAGGTTATGTTTGCGTTAAATCGGAGCCCAGCGAAATTTTAATAATAGGTATTGGGTTTCAACGGGCCACTCCACATAAGTTCACCTTCTCGGATTCCGCAAGGGGTAACCGCCTCTTGAATTTTAAGGGTGAAGTCTATTATCTAGGTAAATATTAGTTTTACTTGAAAAAGGATTCTTACAAAATCTGTTAAGGACAATATTTAAACAACTTTTGTTTAAAATTTGTTTTTTCTAAAATTGTCAAAATTTAAAAAATTAAGCTTTTCAAAAAATCCATTTGGGAGGTGGAAATGATTTTTTCGATTTTGCGACGAAACTATCAAACGAAGACGAAAAATAGCTATGACAAAAGATATAGGCCGTGAAACTCTCTGAAATTTTCATGTGTTTATCATTTTGGTAGCATTTATGGTACGACTACAGAGGGCATCAAAAATCGACTTACGCCACTCCCAAGTTGAGAGGAATGCTACGAAAATGGGTACATTTATGTTTGGGGTCGCTGATCTTGAAATTACTATCGAAGAGGAAAGTGAAGACGACGGATCCAACGTGGAGATAATAAATCCTCAACTTCAAAGGATTTATGTAAAAACTGTTCCCTTTAATGTTTGTACGGTCACTGATGTCCAATCTATTATTGAAAAAGAAAATAAAGATGGCGGATCCAACATGGCGAACGAAAATTTTCAACTTCAAAGGATTGCCATGATATTTCCACCAGTACTTGTGCATTTTGGTAATAAATGTTAATTTTGCGTAGAAGTTAGAAAACAAATTAAAATAATTAATTAAATAAAATTAATAATTTAGCAGTGTGTGATATATGTAATCGGAAACAGTGCAAACATACTCCCACATAGCATACATTGCATTAATATCTCTGCGTTTCCCATATTTTTCACAAACGAAAAATTTAGAAACTTATTCAGCTATAAAACGCGTGTGCTAAAGGAGGAAATTAATGTAGTGTTGATTGCGTTTAGAATGCGATAACTTGTAAAAGTAGCTTTGGAATTGCGTGTTGAAAGTGTTGTCGGACTGTAAAATGGAATTGAATTATTGCTGCTTAGTTTAAGTGACTATTTAACTTTCCATATGATATGTGTGTGCTGTGTCGATCACCGATGCGCGACGCGAGAGACGTAATCATTTTTAACTTTTTAGTGGTATACCTTTTTGGAGTCGGCTCTTTTTTCAAAGATTTTATTTTTGACGTTTTGGTACTTTAGTTTAAAGTATCAGACTCATTCCGGCCTTGTCCGAGCTTTTTCATAATTATAAATTAAAACTCTTGCAGAATGTATGCACCCGTTTCATATGTGGAGACCGACACCATTTTTCCTGTAGCAACCCAAAACATTCCAGGAATTAATAAATGAATGAATATTGGATCCGCCATTTCGATAACCGATTCGATATCAGCAACCCAGAAAACATGACGGGACGTCATTTCATAGTAATTGTCAAAGTAAAATTATTTAGCGCAGTACCACATATGGCACATTAGTAAATTCCGTCTATGAGGAATTTATTCAAGTTTTATGCCGGACGACAACGAGGAAGACGAATTTGATTCCGCGGACTCCTCCCGCCCATTCAAAGGATTAAAACAAAACAAAGTCAATAGAAGCACTCAAGAACACAGTGGATTAGGCCTACAGGGGAAACCACTTTAAAAAAAAACGCGCCGGAACTCTACCTCCGCGGTGGTGTGGAAACGAGTTCATAGGTAGGAGAAAGTGTAGCACTTCAACTCGGATAGAAATGACTGATATACGCGTTACGTATATAGTAAACATTGCAAAATAATTGCATCGTTCGAGATGCGTAGACCAAATTTTAGGTTATAAATGAGAGGATGGGAGGACTGTGACATACCGATAGACAGACAGCCTGAAACTATTATATAAAGATTTTTTGTTGACTACGGAATCCTAAAAAGGTAAAGTTCACATTTGCATGGTTAGATTCTCACAGGAACAGTTATTCAGAATTTGTGTACTTATGTTATAATTGTTTTAGAGTTATGACACTAACCACTAACAACTTAATATCTGCGGTTACAGGCCCTGTAAACAGTGAATTTAACGGTTAGCAGTGCGGTAAGTCGAGGAATTTGAGGAGTCACCATTAGACACGTTCGTCTTGCTGGCTAAAATAATACTTTAATTTTATTCATGAATGCTTACGCTCTATATAAAAAAATCATTCTTATAGCAACGTCACTCGCAGTGCGCATTGCCCCTTACGTGAGGTGACCGGCGAGGAACAACGATGTGTGGAATGCTTTCCAGTTACGAGACCAGCTGAAGGACTACCTACCTGACGATGCAACCGTTTTCACATCTACAATCAAGACCATTTTAGACATATCTTAAAATGGTCTCGATTGTGCACAGGTTTTTTTTCTTACTAGACCCAACTCTTATAAAGACTTAATGTTACATTCTATGTCGATTAAAAATGGCCAGTACCCAAACAGCCTTGAAGATGTTCTAATCGAACGAAACGCGTCGGCTTCTCAATCAGAAAAATAAAAATTGTGGAACAGTAAAGTGTATAGAATTTTACAATCATGGTGTTTTCATATTTTTTTTAATGTGGCATGTATGTATGTATAACATACAGTTTAATAGGTTTAACAGTTCCATTTTTACATTCCCCAAAAAGATGTCCAGGACTGAGAGGGATTTGCCATTCAGACTTTTCTATATAGTCTTGTATAGTCTTTTCTATAGTTGAACTATTCAAATGTGGTCAGCTCTAGTGTGCACCTAATGGTGTATAACCATTCCGCAAGGAAACAATTCACTGCTAAAAGAAAAATGTTTTTAAGATTTTTATAATTATACTAGCGGCCCCGACAGACGTTGCCCTGCCCGAACGTTGAAAATTAAAAATTAGGAAAGAAAAAAAATTAAATCATTTCCATGACAGTCATATTTTATTAATTTAAAAAAGTAAAGCATGTAAATAAATGTTGGTTCTTGTTTGGCCTTGTGACTTATTAATACTCATTGCGAATGCCAAGCGAATTGGAAATTGCAGGCGTCTGAATGGAATGGGCAAGTATGGAGGGATCATTAGGACTCGTGGCAGGACAACAATTTGCCGTTCAAAATGTACCTTCAAGAACATTGCCCAGTAATTTTTTTATGACCAATCGCGTGCCATTGCATAGCTTTGGTGCATTTAAATTCCGAATCAAAATGATTGGTGTACTAATTTTTAATCGCAAGTTATGTGATGGCATTCCCGGTAAATCCAGTGAGTTCAAAAATTCAACAGGATACAGTGCCGATCGATTTGAACGACATCTCATTGCTATGCAATAAGTGTTGGATTTTGAGATTAATAGAGTTAACATCGATATTTTTGCTGCCAATATAGCTCGTTCATATAGCCACACATGATTAATGCAATTAGCGCGCAAATCAGGGAATATGCTTTCAATCAAAGCATAATACGTATACCATGTTGCAAAAATTTGTTGGCAATTTGATGCATTGTGTATTTCCATGCAATTGAATTTTTCCATTTCCAATGTTGAGCAATTGTTCGGAGAATGTCAATGGCAAGGGATCGTTTTGCAGTTGAACACGCATAGTTATGTTAAGGCGTAATGTATTTACATTTCGCCATAGGTATGATTGTTTCAAACATGTGTTAATTCCGACCGCACGTGGAATGACCGGCAATGCCTGTCTGAAGTCACCGGACAGCAGTAGTAGAGCGCCACCGAAAAGTCTTGTACATATTATTGTTGAGATCTTTCATCGTTCTATCGAGAGCTTCAAGTGAATGCTTATGGGTCATAGTGCATTGATCCCAGATAATAATATTGCAACTTTAGCCATGCCGAAATGCTTCTTTGTGTTGTACATTGCGTCTGGATTTGTGTGAACGTTCAATGGCCATTTGAATGTGCAGTCCATCCACCATCAAGCAAAGTCACTGCAATGCCTGATGAAGCAATAGCCAACGCAATACGATTTTGTGATCGAATTCGCCCAAGTATCAGTGAGATGAGGAATGTTTGTCTAGTGCCGCCTGGTGCGTCCAAAAAAAAGGGTCCGCCATGTTGTGCCGCAATTGATAAATTAATTGGATCGTATTTGTTCGTTTGTCCAGCATTGAGCAGTACATTTTTAAAACGTTATTTATGCAAGCAATTGTGATACTTGGAATATCGAAACACAGCGAACAGAAATTGAAATGTCAAAACAACGGCAAGGTACGATTTCGTAAAAATAATATCCTAGTACTCGTTCGCAGTGCCACCTATCGGGTCCAATTGTGAATCTAAACCATCCCGGGACCCTCTCAAATACACACAACAAATTTCATCAAAATCGATCCAGTCGTTTAGGAGTTCAGTGACATACACACGTACAGTAAAATTATATATATAAAGAAGATAAAGAAGACTACTCTGCATCCTTAGCTATCGATTGGTGAAAAAATTATTCCAATTCATGCATACATTTTTCTTCCACAGCCGTTTCAGTTTTGTCGGCACCCACCGAAAAAACCAAGTTTTCACTATTTTGACCAACTTTCACCAACCCGGCCCAATTTCCTATAGTGGCTCTTCTTCCTACCCCTGAGATACACTTCTGGGGGTATCACCCCCACCCGAGACCAACAACAAAAACATATTTTCACCAATAATTCCCACATTTAATACTTTTCACCTACCTTTATTTCACCAACACATTATACACTACCTCCCCTTTCCAACGATACCCATAACATGGCACACGCCACGACAATATATGAAATTCATTACATTCATATCGACTGCAGCGCCATCTGCCGGGCTGATTTGTGAATCTGAACCATCCGGGGCGCCACCCAAACGCATACGAAAAAATTCATTCAAATCGGTCCAGCCGTTTAGGAGGAGTTCAGTGACACGTACAGTAGAATTTTATATATAAAGATTTTATTTTTGCCTGGATCAGTTTTAGCAGCTCCACCTGCTCTTTCTTTGGCACTAGCTTCAAAAAGCCTCCCAGAACCGACAGCGTCTGCGTTCTCGTCTCGAACACTCCCAGCACTCATCAGCCCCGTCACCGAATCCATTATGTTGTCGAGCCTGCAAAATTAATAGGAATCTTTTACATACCGCTCGCGTCTCTCATCGAACTTCCTCTTCATGTACTTTGAAGAGGTTGAAGCGGTGTCCATCGTTGGGGAGCTTGCTGGTGTGCTGTGGCTGGCTTGCAAATAGAACTCATCCAGTGGCTGCTCTGGGGTGCTGAACATCGCTGCCACTGAGAGGTGTGGCTCTGTAGACTCAGTGGGCTCCGTCGATAGGGATGATGGGCTGGCCGTCTCTTCTTCCTCAGCACCAATTGAGTGTTTGAGAAGGTCCTGAAACCAAACAGTGTAAACTTAACTTATAATAAACAGCAAGTCACAAAAGTGTTCGTACATTAAATGCTTTTGTTAAAAATTTCGTTTTCTCTGGAGGAATTGAAGGAAATTTAAAAAGGATTGTACTTATCTGTAACATAATAAAGCATTTGCTTAGCACCTACAATATGTAATTTTAACTTAAATAAGAAAATTAAAAAAAAAAACCATTTATATAGATCACAAAAGTTTGCGCACAAGCCCTTATTTTGAAATGTGAACCCAACGGGAGGATCCCTCCAAAGTTGAATACCATTACTCAGTCACTGCATTAATAAAGGCGAAACATTCGAATCTGTTTAGTCGAAACTCGTCTTTGTCAAGTTTAAATACAAAATAAATTTTAAAATGAGTTGAGTTACAGGCAAAGAAACATCTAATTCCGAAAGAAATATAATTATAAATCGGTATAAAATGAATAAATCGGTTGGTGAAATCGCAAATATTGTTAAACGGAGCCGTGCAATCCATAATTCAGCGCTATAAATCTTCTAATACGATTGCAGATAAGGAAACATTTAGTCGTCCACCTATACTAACTCCAAAATTAGAGAGGACAATTTTGCGAAGAGTTAAAGAAAATCCAGGAATAAGTGCTTGTAAAATAAATAAATAATACTAACTAACTAGTAACTAAATAAACAATACTATTAAGTGCGGGTCAGTGCAGAAACAGCGCGCAGGGTGCTTAGAGAAGAACCTTATATAAGTGAAACGAATAAATTAAATCATATAGACTTTACTAAATAGTATATAAAAGCCTCGCCAGATTTTTGGAACAAAGTTATTTTCTCAGACGAGTGCAAATTTAATGTTTTTAATTTTGACGGCCTCTCTCTCTAGTATGGAGAAAACCTGGAGAAGAGTTAGATCCAAATTAACATATAATATAATACATAACAACAAAAAATTTTTAAAAAGAAGCTTTTATCAAATTAAAGTAGAAAATAAATTCTTTCTCTGAGCCACTGAGTATAAAATAGTCTAAGATCCGGCTGCAAGATTACTACGTTCATCTAGTTTTTAATCATAATCTAATTTTTACATATATATATTTATTAATGGGGGAATATATTTTTCGCGAGGTGCCTATCAAAATGTGGCCGCCAGTAGTTTTAATATAAATAATATTAACAGAGTTTTCGGAAAGAAGTTCATTTACTTCTTTGTTAAATAAAATATAATCCACTGCACAGCAATGTTTGTAAAGAACTTGAAAATTTATGGGTGCCATTGCGCACTTGGCCGCAATCTCTTCGCAACCAGGTGTTACTTTGATGTGTTTATACGTCCATAACGTATATTTTTAATTTATATATCGAATTGAAGCTAACTTTTGTCTGTTTGTAATGTAATGCATCTGCCTTTGTAAAAGTTGCCGCAAATAGGGGTTGGCAGCTTTTAAAGATAAATTAGAGTGAAACAGAGCTCACCCACAACACCGCTCCTCAGAGGAGGATGTCAGCTGTACCAAAGTTAACCTAATATAAAATTAGGAAGCTATTTGAGCAGCACGTGGTTGCTTGCAATTATTCTCAGTTTGGTTGAAGATATTAGGGTTGCCTAATGTATACTTAAAATTTCATATTGATTGTTCAATCATCGTTCTTATGTGAGCGTTCATTGAGAAAGGAAGCAAAATGAGTCAAAATAAGTCAGCAGACGTTTCTTGGGAATGTGTTGTTGAAAATTTTAAGTCGGTGAGTCCGGGGGTAAAAATACATATTTAAATTTCTAAAATTTGTCAATACAAATACGATCCTGGCAATCCTAATTTGCCTCTCAATTTGTGCATAACTTTTTATATGTCTTACTCATACAGAATTTTAATGATGTGTGGTATACTGATACTATTCTACTGCATATGAAAAAGATAGAATCATTTAGGTACCTATGTTTCTTTCTCATACAAAACACAGATTTTAGTATATTTTGTTCCTGTGCTTCCTAAGTTTATATTAGGTTAACTTTGGCTGTACGAGTTTTTAAAGCCATTGCGCATGCGTCGAAAGCTAGTGTTCTTAACCAACTCGGATATGTATCTAAAAGAAAATTATATTATGCAGGTAATGTTTGAAAAAATATTTTTTTTATTTGAGTTTCCTAGAATAAGCTACAAATTAATTAAATATTCATATAGAAAATACGACACTCTTTCAGGTGTACAAATTAAAACAAAACATTGAAAAAACGATCAAATAATTAATTAATAAAACCTATATCTATTACATTTTCGTGCCATTTATTCAAAATGTGATTCATCGCTGCTCTCACTTTCATCACCACAAATATCAGAATCATCTTCATTATCAGAACATTTGTTCATGGAATTACATAGCACACTCTAACTTGCATTGGCGTTGAGTCTCCTAGGAACCATATTGGTTTTAGAAAACCATCTAAAATCCAGCCATTATTTTCCGCGCTAAGCTTAATACAATCCGGTTGCTCAGTGGCATTTAGCCACATCGAATTAACAAAGACCGTCCGCAACAATTTTTGTTTTAAAGATTTCCAGCACGGTAGAATGTGAGTCAGAAAACAATAGGAAATCTTCTCTGCTTCCTAATTTTATATTAGGTTAACTTTCGTACAGCTGACAATCGCCATCCTCCTCCGAAGAGTGGTGTTGCGCGCGAGCTCTCTTTCACTCTAATCTATCTTTAACAGCTGGCAACCCCTATTTGCGGCAACTTTTACAAAGGCAGATGCATTCCATCACAAACAGACAAAAATTAGCTTTAATCTTCTCTAATATATAAAATTCTAGTGTCACAGTTCTTGTAACAAAACTCCTCCGAAACGGCTTGACCGATTCTTATGAAATTTTGTGTGTATATTCAGTAGGTCTGAGAATAGGAAACTATTTTTCATGCCCCTAAGTGAGAAGGGTGGTCCACTCCAAGACATTTTTTTTTATTTTTTGGACACAATTTTTTGTTTTAATTTTATTATGATTCGGCATTAAAAAATACATAAAAACCTAGATTTTCACTATTGTACCACGAACCCCTATTTTTTAGTAGCGATATTAGTACTTTAATAATTTTCAAACCTCATATCAGTTACCACTCGTTCAGTTATTCCCGCCAGGCGTCTACGGGTGACACTTATCGTTTTACTTTCTCAGTGCAACTGTCATATTTATTAGTTCTTACTAGCAAAATTTTTGGGAATCATTTTCAATTAAAAGAGAAATATGTACGTATTTTGTAATTGTGAAAGGTAGGTAAAATAATAAAAGAACAAATACATTATCAGTATACTGTTTTCTACCATTAAGTACATCAATTTGATCTATTTGTGCGTTTTGTAGAGTGAACAATGCCAGCAGGTCTGATTTTTAATTTCCACATTTCGATAGTAGATTCGAGATTAGCGACACCGAAAACACTCTGCACCACAAATAATGGAACAGATTTTTGAGCATATCTCAAATTTCAGCCGCCAAGGAGGTAAAAGAGGTATAAATATATGCATGGGAAAATATTTTTTGAGGGTACACTCATAAGGCACATGTTCAGAAAGTTTGCGTAACGAAAATTATCTGTCTCTCATCGGTTTTTCTGGAAAGCTATAAGTGATACATGCAATATCTTCAAACCGTTATACAGCTTCAGACCTTGGCGAAATGGCCCCGATATTATATTCACGGAGTGTTTTAGATCCTGCCCGTGGGAGTAGGGGGGCTTTCTGCATATAAAGTGACCCTAGAACAATCGGCTAATGAAAGGATTTTAATAAATATACATATACGGGGTTTTTGGCGTCGCTGATCTTAATTCTGCCATCGATAATTGGTAATTCAAGATGGCGGATCAAATATGGGGACTCAACTGAAACGGAAATCCGTATAATTGTATATAATGGTTCCTATGGTCTGTGGTTTTGAAATAACTGCCTTTTTCGAGGCTCATATCTTTACTTACACTATACCAAAATCTACACAAACATCTACAAATTTTGTCTATGTGTCGGGGCTATCTCGAGACCGATTGAACCGATTTCGGTGAGGCCTTTACTGGAAGGTACAGCATTTTATCGTTCATGATGCAGGCTACATTTTATCCCAAGATTGTTTTGGGTTCCCGCGGGAAAAATGAAAAACCGTCTTCGCGCATGTAATAGTTTCATTAGGTCTACAACAGTTTTAATTTACAAATATGAAAAATCAGGCAAGAGATGGGGTTGCTATCGAATATATATTTCAGAGGAGGCCAAACGGATGCGCAGAAGCTTTTTTTTCGACCATATAAAATTGAAAAAAAAAACAGAATGAAAATATTTCATTGAACTGGTGCATTGAGAATTAAATATCTTCCAAAGGATGCAAATAGATCAATTGACAAATGAAAAGGATTATCCGTCAATTTTACATGGAAAGAGAAAATTCCATTAAATTGAATATATTCCAGAAGAGGTCAAGCGGACCTTTTTATAAGATTAAAAACTCTCACTTTTTTATACTCTCTGAGAAACTTATATGGAAGTCTCTCTTCTGCAGATATGGTAATGCAAAAGTCAGGTAAAATGGAGGTGGAGTACTCCGGGATTTATATTGGGAACAATCGCGCGCTTCAAATTAAAGAAGACAGATTACAACACATTCCAGTATCAATCTCTTTTTCCATTTAAAAATCGTCCAATGAAGGGCAGTCTCAAACGTGTGTCTCTCTCTAAAACTAGACTGCGCTTCTCAACAATTTTATTCATTTTGCAACAGTTCAAATTTACAAATGTAAAAATAGCCGGGCAAAGCCGGGACGGGTCTGCTTTTTATAAATAAATTAAAACTATACGTTATGGACGTATAAACACAACAAAGTAACACCTGGTTGCGAAGAGGTTGCGGCCAAATGCGCTAGGGCATCCATAACTTTTCAAGTGCTTTACAAACATTGCTGTGCAGTGGATTATATTTTATTTAACAAAGAAGTGAATAAACTGCTTTCCGAAAAATCAGTTAATTTTATTTTAATTAAAAATACTAGCGGCCACATTTTGATAGGCACCTCGGCAAAAATATATTTCCCCATTCTTAAATATATGTAAAAACTAGATGAACGTAGTAATCAGCCGGATCTCGTACTATAAGTAAAAGCTTGGGGCGCTCAGGTTTCACTCGCTTATAAAACTGGAAGAACTGCTTTCACTGGTTTGTGAAACTGGAAGAACTGGTTTCACTCGTTTATACTACTGCTATACTTTGTTCTACTCATCACACCTTTTAATTAGACACCCTTGTCGTGGGGGTTTTAAGGGAAAAGGTGACCCGCCATTTTGTGGTGTCCACCATATTGAATGTACCATAAAATTGAATCTACCATATTGTATTGTCTTCAGAACCAAAGGAGGGTGCACAATTTCAGCATAGTCGTATTTTGGGAAATGGTCGAAAAGTCAATCGCCAGATTTGTCACCACAGCCAGGAAAGCATGTTAAATAAAAGCAATTTTTTCACTCGCCTCTTTATTGAATAATTAAATACAATTATAAGAGGAGTTTTTATAGTCCGCAAAAACCCCGACTCGCCTGAATTAACGCTACATACTGTTCTCTCTTGGACAAGTGCAAAGAGAATTCTTAAAGAGAGCGTCTGATGGCTTTCGGATCTAACGTACATATTTACATATAATACAGCTTTGGCCAAAAGTATTAAGCCACCTACAGAATGTTTGGATTATTCAATATATATAGAGTGGGGATGAAATAAAGTCAGCCCTGCTCCCCCACCCCCCGCCAGCCAAGAGATGTCTTTAAAATTCTTATACGCAGTTTAAATGGACTGCACCTAAAACTCCCTTACAAATTAAAACTTAAACTGATGCTATGTCGTTGAAAAACCTCAAAAAATATTTACTGAACTAATATATTTGTCGTTCAATGTTTGCCGACACTACAGTAGCCAGTTCAGATGACGTTTTTTTGCGAGCTCTAAAAGAGACCCGAATTAAATTCCGATTCTCACGACTCGAAGACACTCTTTTTGTGCCCGATTTCGGCCTCTTGTCATGAGCCACACTTCATAGTACCTGAGGCATTTTTTACAAAGTCGCTAATTACCCGTAAGAGGTATATGGTTATTTTGCAACCTATAATTACCTAATTATCCTTTTATACCTGCGACGGAAGCAATAAGAGTGATAAAGAGGTATTTTAGGCCTTAGTTTTCACAGAAAAGTAACAAATTAGGGTGGCTAATGTTAGTTTGACCAGTTATGCATTTTTTACACACCGAAAAAATTGTTCGCCTGTTTTAATTTATTTAATCTTTGTTGGCCTTGTTAACTTATTTATTAATCGTGTCTGTTAATAATATTTGTACTTCTGTTTTATTTTTTAATACTGCTCAAGATGTCCGTAAATTCTATCTATTTCAATCAATTTGTAATGAATCAGATTAGGCCCTGAAGAAAATCCCACCGAAACCATGGCGAAAATTTGACGCTGGAACAAAACTTTGTTAATAAAGGAATGCGTTTCTGCTCACATTTCCAATTGGATAAAAACAATTCAGTACCTACTTTAAATAACTATATAAACCTAACTGTAGTTTAAAGATGTCTTTCTGCATAATTTATAGCAAGTATAATATATGCATATATTTATTAAACTAGCTTATAGAAAATTTTTATATAATATTATTCACCATGCAGTATTATATTGCAGTAGACATAAACTGCTGCACAGATCGGAATAAATAAAAACGCTAACTAGATTCAGGCAACTGAAATTATTGCTACACGTATACTGCTCCGTATGCAAGAATTTGACTCTGAGTCACATTGCTTCAAATATAGTTTCAACCATACAGGGAAGCTCTTTGATATTTTTAGACGGACAATACGACCATAATTTGTGCAGTTTAGATGACCTACTGACCGCGAGCAATGAAACCGAATGTGTCCTGGCCGAGGTTGTTTCGTATGGAAATTTCTTTATAAATAAAATACATGTGTGTACCTCTGGATAGTTATCAGCCTAGCTAGCAATGCCACGGCTTATGCTATTTACTCCCTTGAATTATTTATAAACAGCCAGTTGAGTTGAGGTTACAATTTAGAACAAAAATATCCTTCTTGGAATGACACCTAACTTGAGTGTGATGTGACCAGTAGAGTTTAAGGCCGACTGAGCCTTTCTCACTTTGGTCCTCCTTAAAAGGAAAGCCGTCGTGTTCTTATTTTAAATAGTAGAATGCCACAGATATTGCTTTTGAAAATTTAATATTATCGCCAATTATATCCGAACATTTTTATATTACAACTAGCTTGCCCGGACGCGGTGTTGCCGGTATACTATTAAATTTTTACCCGACTGACCCAGAAGGAGGGTAATGTTTTTTTTTTTTTAAAAAAAATACCGACTGCATAAAACGAGGTCATTTTAATATTAGAAGTATAGGTAGGTACCAACTGAGAATTTTATTTGAACTTTAATATTGCAGGTAAAGTAGGCGGGACCAATTGTATTTACTATTTCAATTGGGATTTCGCCCTAAACCTAAAAATGACCTCGTTTTATGCAGTCGGGTTTCTCCTTTTCACAGCCTTCCTTTTGCACCCCCTCTCCTATATGTTCCACTGAATAAATATTCGGAAATTAAAGTTTGATAATATAATACAATTTAATCTCATTAACATTAAAATTCTCATTTTTTTTGTTTCACTTACATTCTAATTATTCTAAAATTCATTTTCCCATAAGATGGAAAACGTGACCAAGTATCATGTTGCCTTTTGTTGTTACCACAGAACAGAGCAATTCGTTGTTCCCAAGGAACGAACGGCGCGACGCAACACTAGCAGAAATCTAACTCACCTCTCCAGCTAAGTAAAGTTTTAGGAAAACGCACAGTTTGTACGGTTCGGTAATTCATAGAGATATTATACTTTTATAATTATTCTGAAGAATACACTTCTTTCAGCTTAAGCCACTAGTTTCTTTTTTTTTTATCCTGACGGATATTAAAATATCTCAGTTGTGTGGAGTTGACGGCCGGTAGTCCGTAGATATTTTGTAAAAGGCAAATACTTATTCATTATTATTATTCATATTAATCATATTATGCATTTTGCGGATTTCGGTCGTACAAACACACATGGACTCAGTTCGGTGCGAATAAGCAGTTCCTGTTTTTGAGTTGTTTCTTGAGAGTTTTTTTCATGATTCAGGATGAAAATTGGAATCACAAAGATGCTCGCTAATTATTCCTGCAGAAAATGAAGTCGCTTCTACAGACGCCAATTTTGTATATTTTTTTGATTCCCATAAATAAGATATTATTTCTAACAAGTTCAGTAAAACCTATAAAATCGAAAATTTAACCTACCTTTCGAGCATTCTAAATGGTCTAATCCCTTTAGAGGTGGTCTCGCGAATTTACTAGGAATTTAAATAATTGTATCGCTTTTTCGTGAGACCAGTGTTCGAACACACAAGTCAAGTCTGGTCCCCGCATTATCAAGCTCATATTGATGATGCAGAATAGATCCATCGTAAATTTATTAGACTTTTCTTGAAGGGTTTGCCCTGATTTGATCCAGTTTGTCTTCAACCTTACCCCTACGAAGACCGCCTGCGATTACTTAAGGGGGTCGTCTACCCAATAGGTCGCGCTATATTCTACAGTTCGTTGTGTGGAAAGAAAGCGAGATAGAGAGTTGCCGCTTGGTATACGTCTTTATTCATAAGTCATAAGCAGGAGTAATTTTTTTTTTTTTGAAATTTCGAAAATTGTGGTCCTGAGACGGTGGATATGAAAAATCGGCAACGCTGCAGAACTCCGGTGATATCTCGGAACCGCGACCTATTGGGTAGACGACCCCCTTAATCTGCATTCGTCGCATATAGTGGAGCCTGCACTGAGAAAATTTACAATGAAAATTTCAATTATAAATCCGCTTGCAGCTCTTTTAAAGTGAAATACCTTTGATTAAATAGATTTATATTCAAAAACATGAATAAGTTTGCATCAATCAAGATTCTGTTTAAAAGTCTTCACAAGCCGTAAACTGTCAGACGTTCCTTCAGAAAAATTTCTCTCTTTGAAATCAAACCCGGCTATCTGCAGGCCAATACCTAGAGCGGCGGCCTTATGTTCCGGAGGACTCGAGTTCAACTCTCACATGATTCAGATTGATTTCCTTTCTAAAGAGTCAAATTATATGGTAAATGCAGCAGATATGAAGCGTCTAGTGGAATATATATGTATATTAGGCAGAGTGTCCCAACTAGAAGCCCAGGCGACCGGAGTTAGAATCTCATCGGAAACCACACAAATAATACTTTACATAAGAAAATAACGTAATTTTTCGTTCGCGTATTAAACAGGAATCAAATATGAATGACGTGTACAATGCATTTTATGAATTTAGCACTTCCAATGACAAGGAAATAGCAAACAGATTTATGTTCAAAACAAATATATATGTAAATCATTTTGGGGCAAAATTATGTGTTCTTATTTGAATTAGGTAAATAAGAATCTATTTAATTTTTTCCTCGGTGTGTGAGTCAGACAAGTGGGACACTATTTTGCATTCGAACGAGACTACCTCTCCCCCGATTTTGGGGGTGCCGAGCAAGGTGGTGGTCTCAGAATTTCTTTTTAGGTGGCCAAAACTCGAATTTCGAAATCCCCGAAAATGGAAGATCCGGTAGGTCGGGCCGGTGGAAACTTATTATGAGCGTTTTACCCTTCCACAGACTGCACTAATAAACGTAGGTTTAGGGTGGTAGCAGATATTACATTTGCAATTAATAGTAACAGCGATTCAAAACTTCTGGACCCCTGGACCGATTAATTGCATCTGCTTAAATGTAAATAAACATTCCAATGTGTTTGATGTCCATGTTAGTAAGCATCCCCTAAAATAAGCTTTGCTTGAGCGTCAGGCATGTTAATGTCGATTCAGGTATGTGGCTACTAACAACGGTCGCTCGCAGAGATTTTAATTTAAGGATTGCAGTAAGCCGATGGTTTGTATAAAAAAACACAAATAACATAAAATTGAAGAAACCCCAAGGAAAGCCCAATTCAACAAAGATTCGTAAAACCAGTCGTTTAAATTTAGCTAAGAAGCACGTGCATTGGAGAACAGGGTGGACAAGTCTTTTCGCATAAAAAGGAATTTAACTTTTAATTAGATGGGGCCGACAGGCATAATTGTTTTTGCAATAATCTAAACGAAAAATAGCTCAAAAGCTAAGGAAACTTTGAAGGCTGTACTGTAATAGTTGGGGGGCGTTTAGCCACCACAGAAAGTTTTCTAGTTATTTTATCAGTACTCGAATGTGCTCCGAAAATTATATTTAGTTGTTGGAAGACGTTCTACTTAGTTCGTTGATGTAGACTTCACTTTTCAACAGGATGACGAATTTATCAATGTGTCGAAGCTTTCAAAAATTTGGAACTGTGACCCCTAGAAAATCTAGAGAACATCTTACCGTCACGCGTGAATGTAAATGAGCGTCAAATTAAAACGGTTACTGAGCTTAAGGAACCATTAAAATTTGCTGGAATAAAATTCAAAATTAAATTAAGTCTAAACGGGTATTTCAGGTCATAAAAAATCAACGAGGACATGCAAAATCTTACTAATGTTTCAAGTTCGATATTAAGGGTCTAAATAAGCCGAATATATTTTTTCGTTTAAACGAACATGCACTTACACATATCTGTTAACGATACTACATTTCCTATTTCTTAAATTATGGATTTAGTTTTTGATAATTTTATTAATTAATTTGTATACGTTGCACTCTAACAAAATTTGTAAGTAGTTAAGTATGTCAGTGTCTTGTTATGTATTATATCAAAATAGCTAAAAAACGCATTGTGTAAATTTGCATGTTTTTTTGTGTTTTAATAACAAATTGAGCATGTTGGGGCCATATTTACATATATTTGACTGTTGAAACTTTTTTCCTATTTTTTTATGCCTCGATGAAGATATAACATACTGAAAACACTTTTATCAAACTAAATATTAGCATTCTAGCGGGCACATCTTGAGATCTTGCTAATTTTATGGGATATGTATCGCCAAGTTGTGGCTTTGTCCACATAGGCTTGGTTAATGAACGAACTAAGTGAGTAAGAAGGAAACCTAGAAACAAGCGCTCCATTTAACAAACTAGTAGAATCTCAATTTTATCTACCTTACGACATCACTACTGTTTTAAGTATATACATGTATGTTTGCTTTTCTCCTCATGCATCGATATAAGTGAAAAAGTAATACATTTTCGTATATATTGCACTAAGCTCTTAATCAAACATTATTTTGGGTTCGGAGCAGAAACTCTAACCCTTCACGGTTGTTACTATCAGTGCGGTAGATAAAGCCGCCATACCTTTTCGCATGTAAATTCATCAGAGAGAAATTGACTCAGAGCGCCAGCAACAATGGAAATCGAGAGCTATTTAGCATATCAACGCCGATAATAAATTGCAACACAAGAAACTAGATACCGTGCACAGTATGTCTCTCCTTAAGCTGCAAATAAGCTTCCAGGTATGATAGCCACATTCGTGACTTGACGCTAGTGCTGGCTGAGTCAGTTTTTCAGTAATCGTACAAGTAAGAAGATCTTCCAGATGTCGCTCTAAAGTTCTTAAAATCTTTCTGTATCTGTAGGCTCAGATCACTTCATTACGATAAACAGTGCTCAGCTTCAAAATTTCTTCATTAGCACGCAGTCACATTGCTCCATGTGGTGTACCGTGAAATTAGCCCCTACATGTACGAAAAGTCTCTTTATTTTAAGCTCAAAGTGTTTACAACTTAACAGATGAATTTTAACGAAAAGTGTATCATTGAAACGGTCAATTCCGACCTATTTAATAAGCCGCAAAGTAGTGAATAAATGTAATCGTATGTCAATACTGCTGTTGGTTGTTATTGATGTTTTGCTTTCAACGGATTAAAAACAGTTTCGGATACATCTTGCATTTCAGTTAAATCAAACGAGATATAAGTTCATTCCCAGTGTAAACATATAAATGTAAATTCTAAAAGATTATCAACAAATTATCTCTTGAGTATGGAGTAAGTGCAAATCCAAGATGAAAATTAGTCACTTTAGTGATAGCAGTTATATAATTCCATTAAGTTCTTCTTCTTAATGATAAGGTGAGTTCCAGTTGCCATTTGGACAATAAATGCTATATAAATCCTAAATTAACTTCATAAAGCGATAATATTCTTATAATAATAATAAATAAATACTCGTAGAATGAAGATAAATATGCACATGTCCATAAATCCATGGATTTCCAATTTCTTTTTTCACATCTGTACCCCAGATGTTGTAAATAACAGATATGTTTGTAAAAAATTTTTAAAGCCGTGCTTTTTATGCGATGTTTTTATTTAATTATAATATACAAATGTAGGTCGTTGGAAGGGTCGTACAGAAGTTCGGTTGTCACAGAAAAATTGAACAAAATTTTGTAAAGCAATAGATTTTGACCGTAACAAAAATCGGACATATGTATTTTTATATTTTATTGTTAAGCCAAATGCAATATAACATACTCGTACATAGGTATAATGATATCTCAGTGAAAAATTAAGCTATCATTCTGAAATTTTCCACAGTAAACAAATTAACCTGATTAAACATTTAAAGCAAATTTGCAGATTTATTTGGAAAGATGTTCCTGAAAAAAAATTCAAGGTGTTTTGCATAAGGCATGGCAGAATAAGTGGGGTGAAAGACCTCTTCTAGCAAAAGTAACTTTTATGGTTTTGGAGGTCACTCCCAACTGCTTAGGAGTTCAAGGGTGATTCGTAAATTCGGAATTTTCATGGTAACATATGTACACAAAAATTATGTGCTGATTGACATGAACAAACCTCAACAACGTAAAAGAGTAAAAAATGTTCTGCAATTTCCTAAAATTCACGATTTCCCCACATTTTCTCCGAAATTCATGCAATTGATACACCAGTTTTATTTTTTTTTTATTTCCCATCTTATTACTGTTCCAAAGAGGTAAAACATGTCCAAATAGAGAAGGATATGCAAATTTATACATAGAAAACTTTTTGCGGAATGTTGCAAAAATCTGCATTTTAAAGAAACTGAACTGAAACTAACCCCAAAATGATTTTTATATATGTACATTCAAAACATCTTACAGTTAATGATGACACGTTTCAAAATTTGCTGGAAATATGCTATGCCACTTTCGATTCATGCCAATAACCTACTTCTAATTTCGTGTTTAAGATATATTGCAGTCAGCCTTTCCCGAATTCTCGTCACTGCAATGCTGGTAATTAATTCCTCACTAGTATTAACTGGCCTTGAGTAAACTTCATCCTTCATTGTTCCCCATAAGGAAAATTCCGATAAAATAAGGTCTGACGATCTAACAGGCCCAGGAATCGGTGCACCTCGTCCAATCCAGCGCTCATGAAATTTGTCAATTAATATTGCCTTAACAATAATAGCATTAGCAGTAAGGATTGGTGCTCCAGCTTGTTGATAATACATTGCCCTTCGAATATCCACAGTGATATCCTCTAGTAGATTTGGCAGTGTATTCTCAAAAAAGTACCCATTGATGATTATTATTATTATTTAAATAATCAACACACAAGAATACAATTTTTTTTAATTTTATTTTGATTGGCAAAAGAAAGAGAAAAAATTAATTGTTGCCTAGAACTAATAAGAGAGAAATCACAAATGAATAAATAAATAACTAGAGCATTAACTGGATTAGTTCCGTACAAAAAACTTATATACAATTAAAAGAGACAAAAAAGAAAAGAAAAAAAAATCCGCACATCTCGTAAGCAATAGTTTGAGTTAAATGCATCTTCAAACTACTGACCGTGACCGAGAACTGAATAACAAGAAGGAGTGCATTGCACAGTCAGGCAACCTGAACCAGGAAAGAGCCCTCCATAATTGTAGTATAAAAACTTTGAATCCTAATATGACGTTTCCTAGAAAATTTTAGGAACTCAACCTCATCCTTAAGATACCAGAGCGCATTATATTAAAAAAGAAGATGAGCAATCTCAGTTTGAGGCAAGTTTCCAGTGAGTAACCAAGCACCGATAGCCTAAAGGCCTAAACCCATAGAGTCCGTCGGCATCAGGCGTCGCTTTGTGCGGCGCCGCACAACTATTGAATACATGCATGCATATGGGAGCTAACCCATAGCCGAAGCGCGCGGCAGCGCGTCGCGAGAGAGAATTTTAGAGGAATCTTCTATATTTCGCGCGGCAGCGCGTCGTAAGAGAGCTACTTAAGAGAAAAGCGACGCGAGACGGATTCTATGGGTTTAGGCCTTAACACTAACTGGTGTGACGTGGGCAGAACTATGTAAGAGATATACAAAGCGTATGCAGTCATTAAAAGGGACTTCGAGTCGTAGCATACAGGAGGCATCCACTCTGGGAAAGAAAAATGCCGAATTACAGAGCAAGGTTGACCTTAACATGGTCACAACAAGTAAGCCGTCTATTAAATTCAACTCCCAAGTCCGCAACATAATCATCAAATGGTAGTGGCACATTAGTTCTACAAAGCGTTATATATTGCGACTTATGTACTAGTATTAAGAAGGAGTTCAGTTGCAATCGTTAATTTTCTCCAAATCGGAGTCAATTCCTTCAATTAACTCCTCTATGAGTCCAAGCGGCTTGTACAGATGCAGCTGCACATCATCCGTGTATAGGTGTATCTGGGCGTTTGGAATCACATTCCAAATCTTATTATTGTAGAGGCCAAAGAGGAGTGGTCCTAGAACAGATCTCTATGGTATGCTACGAGCAATATGAGCTACCCGCTGAAATCTTTCAGTTAAAAAGTTCGTAACTAGAGCAATACTTACTGCCGAGCAACGATAGCTGCTAGACAATGTATTGAATGGACAACACTGTCGAATACCTTCGAGAAGTCCAGAAGGACAAGTCACTTCTCCTATGTCAAGGCCTTCTGCAGGTCCGAAGATATTTTATGCAAAGCTGTCTCACAGCTATGTCCAGCTCGAAAAGCAAACAGTTATGGTGATGCAGTCGATGCAGTCTGAGTGCTCGGGGCTTTCCGCTCCCCTTTTTTTACCTAATTATCAAATACCATATTTCTTTAATTGGTGCGGCAGGAAAATTGTCTAGGACTTTCGATAAAAAACAAACTATGCTAATCGGTTGATAGTCCGATAAAGTAGCTGGAGATGATTTCTCAGCAACTGGGATTACACGTGCGATTTTCCATACCTCAGGAAAGTAAGACAACAGTCAACAATTGTTTATAATGTGTAAGATGTATGGCGCAAGAACCGGCAAAAGGAACTTCAGGAAATAGGGATTCACTTCATCATACTGAAAAGACCTTGAACAATGTAGTGTAGTCAGTACTCAAAGTGAAACAGTGAGAGTTTGAATTATCATCGGTTATACCGACGACGTTAAGATGCGAATCAGGCAACTCATCTGCAGAAGAGTCTGACATAAATGGCGATTCAATTCATCGGGAGTGAAATTAAGTACATGTTGTCTCAACATCACCAACCACTCCAGCATTCCTAATGTTTGTCCACAAGGTCTTCAGCGGTAAAGTCGGATCAAATTTAGAGCTTTGATGCTAGAGTAGCAGATGTCATTCTGTTGTGTTGTTGTCAAAATAGGTGATACTATCCCTGGGGAATTTCGATTCATCCGTCCACAGAATTCGGTCCAAACACCTCCTCTCAATAGTCCTTAGACCGGCATATGTCGATATGAATCTAATCTCCCTCGGTGAATAACTGTCCAAACTACTGAACTAAATAACTTAAGACACTCCTGATCATCTTACGACTCGTCTCTTGATTGTTTCACGGTTTTGGCTGACGAAGATGATTAATTGCTGCTCGGCGTATTCCCCGTTTCATGGAAATCTTCGTTTATTATCCTTTTGCTTAAAAAAGGTAACAAGACCGACATTTCTAATTATAGACCAGTTGCAAAATTATGTACTGTTGATAAAATATTCGAGGCACTTATTTACGACGCTCTATACTCTCATTGTAAGCCACTCTTAGGCTCCTTCCAGCACGGCTTTAGAAAAGGCAAATCGACATCGACTAACCTTCTCGAATTCTCGAATTTCTGTTTGTCTGCCTTGGAAACTGATAAATAGGTTGACTGTATTTTTACAGTTTTTTGCAAAGCATTTGACCGAATTAGTCACGACATTTTAACCCTCGAGCTCACTGCACTTGGGTTTCCACAATTGTTTGTGAACTGGATTGGTTCTTACGTCACGGGCCGCACTCAAAGGGATTCCGTGGATCCTTGTCTAATGAAATAGCAAACACATCTGGTGTACCTCAAGGTAGCCATCTTGGTCCACTTTTATTCACTATTTATATAAATGACTTGTCTGGGTGCCTAAGATACTCCAATATTTTATGTTATGCTGACGATGCAAAGATTTTTCGTTTTGTATCTTCCTTAAATGACTGCTTTCTTTTAAATTTTGACTTGGACACCTTCTATAAGTGGTGCTTTGCAAACTGTCTCCCTCTCAATATAAGTAAGTGTACGTCTATGACCTTTTCAAGGAATAGGGTCTCTTTGGACTACGTTTACAGTATTAATAACTATAAGTTGTCACAACTTGATAAGACCAAGGATGTGGGTGTGTGGTTTAATCGTCGTTTTACATTTGACGATCATATTAGTGTGATTACAGACAAAGCTAATGCTATTTTGGGCAATGCTGCAGGCTGCCCGTGTGAAGGTTGGCTGGGTCGTCTGTAGGATCCGCAGGAGGGTGGTCGTGTCCAGGTGTTTTAAGTGCCTGGGCTACGGCCATCTTAGCCACGCCTGCAAAGGCCCAGACCGGAGCAAGTGTTGTTTTAAGTGTGGGGGGCCAGGGCACAAGTCGGCGGCGTGCACCGTGTCCCCGGTATGTTTCCTCTGCCCGGAGGTGGCGGGGAATGCCGGGGCCCGGCGTCACGCCGCGGGGTCGGGCGAGTGCGGGGCCCTCCGGAAGGCCCTCGCTGAGTGTAAAGGTGTTTGATGGTGATTGTCCTTCAGTGTAACGTAAATAGGAGCAGGACGGCACATGACCTGTTGGCCCAGATCCGTCTCGAGAAAGACGCTGACATCGTTTTAGTCAGCGAACAGTACCGAGTCGGGTCTGAGCCGACATGGCATCGTGACACCCTTGGCACGGCGGCAATCTGGGTCCCTGACCTGCGGCGTTTCGACGTTGCAGACCATGGCGCGGGCGCTGGCTTCGTTTGGGTGAAGAGCAGGGACGTCACATACGTCAGCTGTTACTTCACTCCAAACGAGCCTATCGCGGACTTCCAGGCCAAGTTGGATGGTCTGGAGGACGCAGTTCGCGGCATGGATGGGGAGCTGGTGGTGGCTGGAGACTTCAACGCGAAAGCCTTAGAGTGGGGGGAGCCAACACCCGACTCTCGAGGTGGACGTATCCTGGACTTTGCGTCCAGGACTGGGCTGATTGTTCTTAACACTGGCTCGGCGTCCACCTTCCGGCGTCCTGGGTACAGGGAGACAATCATCGATGTCTCCCTAGCGACGGAAAATCTGGCTGCACGCGTGCAGGACTGGCGGGTGATCGAGGACTATACAGCCAGCGATCACCAATACATCACGTTCCGCGTGCGTGATGTAGCGCCAGTGCGGGTCCGGCGCTCGCAGGGTCCGCCCAGATGGGATGTTACCAGGATGGACGTCGAGAGGCTGTCTCTAGCCATTGAACGCGGCCGGCGAACCATCGCTGGGATACCAGAGGGTTTGCCACCTCTCGAGCAGGCTGTACGGGCGGTGGACTCTACGATGAGTCTCATCCACCGGGCCTGCCGGGAGGCCATGCCAAGGAAAAAAAGTTACGGGGGGCGCCGTCCTGCGTATTGGTGGACGGACGAAATCGCGGAACTGAGGCGGATATGTCTCCGCCTCAGGCGGTTGGCCCAAAGAGCTGATCGACGCGATGCCGACGCAGCCCGTAGATCTGCCGATCATTTGGTAGCAAAAAAGAACCTTCGGAGGGCCATCCAAAGGAGTAAGCGCCAATGCTGGCAGCGGCTGGGCGAGGACCTTAACAAAGATCCCTGGGGATTAGGGTATAGGATCGTTCTCCGCAAGTTGGGGGCGTTCTCGCAGAGCGCTCCCCTCGATGCGGAGACGGTCCGATCCATTGTGGATGCCCTTTTTCCCACCCATCCGCTGGTGCCAAATTTCGCGGCCCGCGAGGCACTAGATCTTCCCCCATTCACAATGGAGGAGTTAATCAGTGCCTCGCAAAGCCTTCAGAATAAGAAGGCACCAGGGCCCGACGGACTTCCAGCAGAGGTGCTGAAGGCGTTGACGGCGAGCCATCCAGGGCTCTTGCTTGATATGTACAATGCCTGTCTGAAGGCGGGAGTGTTTCCCTCCCGCTGGAAGACGGCTAGGCTTGTGCTTATCAGCAAGGGCAAGGGACCAGCAGGGTCCCCCGGGTCGTACAGACCGCTGTGTATGCTCGACACGGCCGGCAAGCTCCTGGAGAAGCTCCTGAAGCCTCGCCTCCAAGCAGCGGTCGAAGCTGCTGGAGACCTTTCCGAGAGGCAGTATGGCTTTCGGAAAGGGAGGTCGACGGTGCATGCTATCCAGGAGGTGGTCGATGCGGCCCGGGCCACCGAGTGCGGGAATCATTATTCTCGCCCGGTGTGTCTGCTGGTCACTCTGGATGTGCGCAACGCCTTCAACTCGGTAAGGTGGGGGGACGCGCTCAATGCGTTAGAGCGCGACTTCAGGGTCCCTCAGTATCTCTTGCAGATGATGAGGGATTATCTGAAGGATCGCACCCTTACCTTCGACACGGAGGATGGCCCGGAGACGAGGGTTCTCTCGGCAGGGGCGGCCCAAGGCTCCATACTGGGACCCGACATATGGAATTATACATATGACGGGATCCTTCGTATGGAGATGCCTGAAGGGTCTTTCCTGGTTGGGTACGCCGACGACATCGCGGCGGTTATTACCGCCAGAGATGTCGAGAAGGCTCAGATGAGACTCAACCAGGTGATGCGTCGGGTGAGTGCCTGGCTACGCGACCACGGGTTGGAGTTGGCGCTGGCTAAGACCGAGATCGTCCTTCTTACCAAGAAGCGCATCCCCTTGCTGTTGGAGATGCGGGTTGGAGACATGTCGGTCCAGACGCGGCCTGCGATCAAATACCTAGGGGTGAGTCTCGATTGTAGGCTCACCTTCTGGGATGAGATCAAGGGCCGGGCCGATAAGGCGGCTGCGGTGACGGCAGCGTTGAGCAGGATCATGGCCAACATTGGGGGACCCAGACCCTGCAAAAGACGTCTGTTGCTCCGCACCGCCGAGGCGATCATGCTCTACGGAGCGGAAGTCTGGGCCGACTCGATGCGGTGGGAGAAGTACCGGAAGCGTATCCTTGCGGTACAACGCCGTGCGGCCCTCCGCATCGCGTGCTCCTACCGTACGGTCTCGGAGCCGGCGATTTTGGTGGTCGCGGGGGTCATTCCAATTGACCTCTTAGCCAGGGAACGGCAGTTCGTCCACCGGGAGAAATTTGTCTTGGGGGGGGAAACATCGAGGGTGGCCCGAGCCAGGACCATTGCGTCCTGGCAAGCGCGTTGGGATGGGGAGGCGCGAGGCAGGTGGACAGCTCGGTTGATCCCGAGGCTGGGCACCTGGCTGGACCGTCAGCATGGTGAGGTTGATTATTACCTCACACAAATGCTGACGGGGCACGGGCACTTCCGGTCCTTCCTCTATAACATGGGGAAGGTACCGAGTCCATGCTGCGCCTACTGTGATTCCCCATCCGACTCCGCTCTCCACACATTCTTCGAATGTGTCCGGTGGAGGGCGGAGCGGGTCGACCTGGAATCGGTGACGGGCAACATAACCCCTGACAACTTAGTCGGGGTTATGCTGCAGTGTGACGACTTCTGGCGAAGGGTTGCTTCGTTTGTGAGAGGGATCCTCCGCCAGAAGGAGAGAGACAACAACAGGGGTTCCTAAGGGGCCCCTGTTGGCTCCGTGGTTGTGTGTTAATTTATTTAACTTATTGGCGTGTTTGTCTGTTTTGGTGACAACGGCGGGTGCTCTCTCGGGGGCACCCGCTGGCTAGTTCAAGAAGGGAGTGCCGACAAAAGCAGGGGTCTCTTAGGGGCCCCTGCTGGCTGTGTGAATGGCATGCATGTTGCATGGAGTGGTGTGTGCCTGCGTGGGCGGGCGAGTCTACAGGGCTCCACCCCGAAGTAATGTCTAATAAGATGGTTCCGGGGTGGGGTTCCTGGAGGGGGGAGCGGGGTTTTAGCCGGTAGGCCTGGCCTTTGGTCAGGGAGTCCGGCACAGGGGTGGCTCCGGCCTCCCCAGTGCGTAACGGCATTTCCCCGCTTCCCTACAAAAAAAAAAAAAAAAAAAAAAAAAAAAAAAAAATGCTATTTTGGGCTTCATCAAAAGATGGTCCAAGGAGTTCGATGACCCTTATATAACTCGGCTGCTATATTGCACCTTTGTGAGGCCCATGTTGGAATATGCCAGTTGTATTTGGGCACCATTCTACTCCACCCATATAAATCGCATTGAAGCTGTCCAGCGACGATTTGTCTATTTACTCTCCGTGCACTTCCGTGGAGTGATCCCTTTATTTTCCCTCCTTATTCATATCGCCTCAAACTAATAAATCTTGATTCTTTGGATTCTTGTCGTGAAGTCTCCAAAACTGTTTTTGTCTATGACTGCCTTCGGGGTAACATTGATTCCTCAGTCTTGTTGTCTTCCTTTAATATTTCGGTTCCTTCTCACTCTCTGAGACATAAGGGTTTTCTCCGCATTCCCCAACACCGCACTAATTACGGTTACAACGAGCCTATCACATCGATGTCCCGTTGCTTCAATGTTAGTTTTGCTTATTTGGACTCTGACATGTCTAAAAAATATATTAGGACTAGACTTGGTTGACTTCCACGTTACTTAACTTTACTCAATTTTTCTTTTGTAAGAAGGTCACTGTATCTATATGGTTTAACAATTTATACATATATGTATTTGTAAAGTAATCAGCCTTTGATGAATTTCCAATAAATTAATAAGACATCGGCGGAATCTTCCGATGTTTCAGATCGTGATTTCCCGGTGTTTGAAGTTACACTTACTGTTCCTCTTAACCTCCTTAAATTTCATAAAAATACCCCTCTTTAGGATACACACCGTACCGATTGGGAAATTTCTCTGGGCATCCCCGGATACTCGTACATGGCCGCTCTATCGTTTCGGTTTCCTAGACTATAAATGTTAATAAATCCGCGATATCCTAAAAGAAAAATGCGGCGATTTTTTATAAGTCTAGTCTAAGAACACCAGTAGTGGTTTGGTTATAAACTCTGATCGATACTCTTCCTGATTGACCTACCTTTATAGCAAAATTTCCATCAGGTATTAGTAATAGAGCGGTCACGATACTTTAATGTGACCATTGGCTAACACAAATAAAGAACGACAATAAATAAAATTGCACTAGCCTTTATATAACTCTTGTGTGGCAATCAAGGAATATTTGATTATTTTATGAATTTCCTAACTAGTACCATAACATAATTAGGTAGTCGGGGTTTATAAGGGACAATTTGGATATTTGGTTGAGCAGATCAAAATTTAGAAATTAAATAATAATGTGCATATCATGGAAATTTGACACTAAATTTAAAATTCGGCGGAACTTTCAAATGTGACTTATATTCGTGTTTAGTTTAAGGAAACACCACTTAAGTATACCTAAATATGAATCAGTGCTTAATAATCAGGGTCCTTTCAGGTTTTCGTGGTCGTTGATTGCGAATCTAACATATTATCGAAATGTATTATAAATATATGTTAGATGGATGAAAATTCCTAACTTCGAAGGATTGATCCAAAATTTGAGCCTTTTATGTTGTCAGGCTTGCAGATTTCAAATCTACTATCGAAATGGAAACGAAAGATGGCGGATCCAATATGGTGCCAGAAAATGCCCAGTTTCAAACAATTGCTATGAAATTCGGTCCTTTCATGTTATCGAGGTCGCTGATTTCGAATCTACTATCCAAAAAAATAAAGATGGCTAGTCCGATATGGCGACCGAAAAATCCCAAATTCTAAAGATTGTTACGAAACCAGGTCCGTTAACGTTTTCGAGATCGCTGACCACTTATTATTTTTCTTCATTATTCTGCAACTATTACTGTCGGAGATAAATAACTCGGTTAAGTACACAACAAAATACCTATGACACTAGGGGGCGAATTCAATGTCAACTGCAATTCAGATGCATCCGCACAGCTTCTTTCATATATATGTTATACGACAAACGTAATTTGTGTAATGGATACGAATCGAAATATTTTAACAACAAATTTAAAAACAATCATCGACGCTGTATTCTTGCTGTATTTAGAGAGATCACGGGAGCCGTGATCATTAGGTGAACATTTTATTTCATGTCTAATGGCAACAATTGCACTTTAAAAATCAATCAAAATCGCGAAGAGCTTTGTTTAGATACTTGTGTTCTTTTTAATTTAAAATTGAAGTTCTTTTGAGACTCCTTTTAAGGACCCCATACACAGTCGAACAACGAACAACTATACACTACGCAACGAATTCCACAAACTTCAGTTTGTGTTATATATTGACTACATCATATTATCCTGACGTTTGGAAGACTGCTAAGGTGGTCCCTGTGGCGAAAAGTAACTCGGCTAATCTCCCTAATGACTACAGGGCAATTAGTATCTTGCCTTATTGTTCTAAGATTTTTGAAAAACCCATTCACCAGCAAATATCTGATTTTATAAATGAACATCACCTTTTGTCATCAAGCCAGAATGGATTTCGAAAAGGGCATAGTACCCTCACTGCACTTTTAAAGTTGTCAGAAAATGTCGGAGGCAATATTGACTTAGATCAAGCCACTATTCTTGTGCTATTAGATTTTTCAAAGGCTCTCGACTCGGTTGACCATGGAATTCTTCTGGCTAAACTTGAACATTGTTTCGGTTCCTCGGCTGCGTCCATTGCATTGATTAAAAATTATATTGTGGACCGTCGTCGTCAGGCTGTCCAGGTGGGTGACAGTCTCTCTGACTACATTGAATTGATTTGTGGGGTCCCTCAGGGGTCGATTTTGTGACTTCTCTTATTTTCAATGTACATATATTGACGACCTGGACTCTTTAAAATTAAAGTGCAACTTAATCAAATATGCAGACGATGTTCAATTGCATGTTTCTGTTCCTAAAGTTTCTATCCGTGATACTATTCGTGACGTAAATCAGGACCTTGAATCGGTACATCAATGGGCTAAGTGCAATAATTTAACTCTTAATCCGAGTTAGACTCAGTCTATCATAATTTATAAAAACAGAATCGAAGCATCTAATTTTAATTGTTCCTTTTGCGAACAAGGTCAGGAACTTAGGAGTGATATTTAATTCAACATTGACCTGTTCTGACCATGCTAACTATTTAGCGGGACGGATATTCGGGATTGTTCGGCAATGGTGGAGTTCCTGTAGGGGCTTATCGATTGGAGTCCGGAAGCACTTGGTTAAGACTAGTATCATGCCGCTCATAAATTACTGTGATTGCCTTTATTCATATCTCGACTTGGCGTCGTCTGTCAAATTGCTAAGGGCTTATAATGCCTGTATCCGCTTTGTTTTTAGTTTACGCCGATTTGACCACGTATCACCATACTCTAGGCGCTTACTTGATATGAGTCTAGAAGAGCACTTGGACTTCCGTAAATGTTTGTTTTTGTTCCGACTAATTAAGCAGCGATCACCTTCGTTTTTAAATGAAAAAATTCAATTCGTGCTGATGGTAAAGCACGAACGCAAAATTTACTTATCCCGCGATTTAAATATTTGCAGTCAAAAGCCTCATTCTTTGTTTGGGCAACTAAACTCTGGAATGCCCTCCCAATAAAATGTAAAATGTCAAAAATTGAGAGCCAATTTAAGCAGACGTATAGGGAATCATGTATTAATAGAGTAACAACTTGATTTGAGTTTGATTTTACACTCACTCTTTTCAAGTATAGTTTTTCATATTCACTATACTAGTTTTGTTTTAGATAATTATAACTTTAATTCTTTTGTAATTTTTATATAATATGTATTGACTTTCTCTTCTTTTTATCTTTATTTTTATTTTAGTATGTATTAGGTTAAGGTTTTAATTTACTAAATTTTAATGTATCCTTTTGTGATCTTAGATTCATATTCACTTAATTTTTTCTTAACACATAATATACAATAAGTTACAAACACATAATTTTAAATATAGTGTACACCATAAGGCCAGTCCTTTGTACAGGTTTTTCAAATAGATTATTATTATTATTATTATTATTATTATATGCTCTCACCACGAAAACATGTGTGTTCCACAACAACAACCCTCCACAATTAAAAGGCGATGACATTGCTTTTGCGCCAACATCATACACGACAAAATAATTTGTGCATCGCCGCCCGCTACACAAAAGTTTTTAAACGATTTTGAATTCCATCAATCAGATGCGCAACGCATGAAACTATACGATACACGCGAAATATATTTGCACAACGGCCTGCGTTGTGCAAATTGTTCGCTCGTGCATGAGGCCCTTCAAAAGAGACGATAAATACTTTTCTCAGAACGCGTTTGCTAGTTACTTGATTTAAAGAACAAGTTTATATTTGAAGCTCATTTTAATTTGATTTGAAATAAGTGCAAACATTTTTGCTTGTTCTCCATTTCTTAGTGATGCTGTAGTAATTAGAACAAGTTATCCAAAAGAGCCAGTCAACCAATACTTGCGTAACTAATTTAAGCTTTAAACGTTTTGCTTTTAGCGAAGCAATTACTGAGTAGATAAGAATTTCCTTTGTCGCAATTGGTAATTGTTTAGCTTGAAGACCAACTTACTGTTGATAGCATGTGCCCAATAAATTCAAAAAAGCTCCATGGATTTTTGTAAGGCTTATGCAAATAATTCCATATTTGTATGCACTGAGCAATGTGAAAGTGATTGAGAAACGAATATATATATTTTTTTTAAGAATTTAATCATAACACAGCCACACAAAAAAACAAAAGTGGGGATTACTTTTGATGCCATACGTCATATCCGTAGTATTTTGGCCTGCGGAGCACGAATCTGCGACCAGAATTGAGCTTTGACGTCCAGATTTTTTTCTAACCTCAAAAAATGGGTTAAAAACAGAGAAAATCGTGGAAAATACACTCGTAAAATTCGGAAAAAATTTATTTTTAACATTTAAACCTATATTCATATGAATTGAGACCTGCTGAGCACGAATCCGTCACCAGAATTGCGCCATCACGTTCTGATTTTTTTCTTAAATTTTTTTTTATTAATTTTTAGAAAAAAATCAGAACGTGATGGCTCAATTCTGGTGACGGATTCATGCTCAGCAGGTCTCAATTCATATGAATATAGGTTTAAATGTTAAAAATAAATTTTTTCCGAATTTTACTCCACGATTTTCTCTGTTTTTAACCCACTTTTTGGAGGTTAGAAAAAAATCTGGACGTCACGGCTCAATTCTGGTCACGGATTCGTGATCAGCAGGCCAAATTACTACGGATATGACATATGGCATCAAAAGTAATACCCACTTTTTTTTTTTGTGTGGCTGTGTAATGGGTAAATTCATCTTAATGATTTCCCATGGGCCAACATTTCTCGTTTTTTTGTCGTTCGATATTGATAATATTTTTAATGTGTTTCGTTGCTCGTAATTAAAAGGAAATATTTATAGAAGAGTGTAAAATGTATTTTCTGTATTAATACTAACGTAATTTAAAAGGAATATGGTAAGGTAGCCTTACCACATTAAGAGATAGCACTTCTTTTTGAATTCCGAAACTCGATTTTCATTTTTGGATTTTTATAATGCTTATGGTCTCATTCAAAAGTTGCATGTGCATATTATTACAACGTACAAGTAATTACTTTTTAGCGCTGTCGGTGTTTTTGATGTGTAAACACCATAGCTCTCGGTTTTGGAATAGCACCAGCGTAAGATCGATTTTCAGTGTCAGTGTCCACCCTAATCCCAGCAGGAAATTTACTCATGAAGGCATCGAAGAAGTCATCAATAAAAGGGCATGTATACCGATTCCAACATAGATGAAATTTCTCAAGGCGGCGATGTCATTGGAAAGACGTGCATGTCTTTCCACATGACCACGAAATCTAAGGGGTCATGTATGCTAATCCTTTTTTGCATTACTGTGGAATGCATAGAATGCAAGAATTCATCAGTGTTTTTTTATTGATGCTTTCTTCGAAGTCTCTGAATTGGTGGATTGAATGCATTACGACAGCATGGCTGAAATCATTGGTGGTGATGTAATCAATGATTTCGTGCAATGAAGGGGGAACACAATTGTGACGGGCAAAACAAAGGCAACTTTTTTTACACAGTTCTAATTAATGTTTAGGGATCGTATAGAGGAATATTTAGAGTATCTATTCGACTATATGTTCACACATTTTTATATATAAATATACAAAAATTATTAAGTTATGCACATTATCTCGGATTATTATCTCTAATATATAAAATTCTCGTGTCACAGTGTTTGTAACAAAACTCCTCCGAAACGGCTTGACCGATTCTTATGAAATTATGTGTGTATATTAAGTATGTCTGAGAATAGGATGTAAACTATTTTTCATACCCTTACGAGAAGGGTGGTCCACCCCAGAACATTTTTTTTGAATTTTTTGGAAAACATTTTTTGTTTTAATTTTTTTATGATTCGGCATTAAAAAATACATAAAACCCTAAATTTTCACCCTTCCACCACCAACTGCTATTTTTAAATAGTGATATTAGTACTTTAATAATTTTCAAACATCATATCAGTTACCACTCGATCAGTTATTCCCGCCAAGCGTCTACGGGTGTCACTTATCGTTTTACTTTCTCAGTGCAACTGTCATATTTATTAGTTCTTACTAGCAAAATTTTTGGGAATCATTTTCAATTAAAACAAAAAAAATATATACGTATTTTATAATTGTGAAAGGTATGTAAAATAACAAAAGAATAAATACATTATCTGTATACTATTTCCTACCATTAAGTACTTCAATTTGATCTATTTGTGTGTTTTGTACAGTGAACAATGCCAGCAAGACGCAAAGGGTCTGATTTTTAATTTCCACATTTCGATGGTAGATTCGAGATTAGTGACCCCGAAAACACTCTGCACCACAAATAATGGAACATATAATATGTTTCAGCATATCTCAAATTTCAACCGCCAAGGAGGTAAAAGAGGGTATAAATATATGTAAGGGAAAATACTTTTTGACGGTACACTCATCAGGCATATGTTCAGAAAGTTAACGTAACGAAATTTATCTGTCTATCATCGGTTTTTCTAGAAAACTATAAGTGATACTTGCAATATCTTCAAACCGTTATACAGCTTCAGACCTTGGTGAAATGGCCCCGATATCATATTCACGGAGTGTCTTAGCTCCTGCCCGTGGGAGTAGGGGGGCTTTCTGCATATAAAGTGACCCTAGTACAATCGGCTTATGAAAGGATTTTAATGTATATATATATTTATATAAAATAGGGGTTTTTGGCGTCGCTGATCTTAATTCTGCCATCGATAATTGGTAACTCAAGATGGCGGATCAAATATGGGGACTCAACTGGAACGGAAATCCGTGTAATTGAATATTGTGGTTCTTAGGGTCTGTGGTTTTGAAATAACTTCCTTTTTCGAAACTCATATCTTTACTTACACTATACCAAAATCTACACAAACATGTCAACAAATTTTGTCTATGTGCCGGGGCTAATCTCGAGAACGGTTGAACCAATTTCGATGAGGCTTTTAATGGAAGATACAGCATTTTATCGTTCATGATGCAGGCTACATTTTATCGCAAGAATATTTTGGGTTCCCGCGGGAAAAATGAAAAACCGTCTTCACGCATGTAATAGTTTCATTAGGTCTACAACAGCTTTAATTTACAAATATGAAAAATCCGCCAAGGGACGGGTTTACTATTGAATATATTCCAGAGGAGGCCAAACGGATGCACAGAAGCTTTTTTTCGACAATATAAAATTGAAAACAAACAGAATGAAAATATTTCATGGAACTGGTGCATCGAGAATTAAATCGAAAGAGAAAATTCCATTAGATTGAATATATTCCAGAAGAAGGTCAAGCACCATCCTGTTAGCATGACTAGGACCTCAAAATTGGCATACATACCTTAGTCATCCACGAAATCATCGATACACTATTTCACGTAATCTCCAATTTCCAATCTCTCAATTCAATTCTGTGTGAAAGTGAGAATTGGAAGTAATATCGCTAATCAGAATGATATAATGATATGTAATGTAAACACCTTAGCTTTCGGTAGGGGAGGGCTATGAAAACAGGGCTTCCAAATTTTCCGGGGTCACTAATTTCTAATCTACTATCGAAATAGAAATTAAATATAGCTGGTGTAATATGGCGACCGAAAAATCCAAAATTCAAAGGATTGTTATGAAATCGGGTCCTTTCACGTTTTCAGAGTCGCTTATCTCTTATTGTTTTTCTTCATTATTCTTGGTTAAGGATACTTTGCTTCAGATGCGACCGCACAGCTTATTTCATATTTACACCACAAATATAATCTACAAATTGACACGAATCGAAAAGATCAAAGATCGTAAATATAACTATAGAGCCAAACAAACAATCGAATGGCAGGGGGGAGAGGGGATCTCAACCGAACCCTGCGGGGCACCTCTATTAGTAGTGAGAAGCAAGAAAAGGGCGTCACTAATTGAGACACACTGCATACGATCAGCCAGATAAGACGATATCAGGTTACATGTATAGGCAACCTGAGAAGACGAAGAGGCTCCTCAGCTTGCAGCACCATAAGGAGTGGTCGAGGCTGTCAAACGCCTAACTAAAATTAAGCTGCTTTTTGGGGTCGATGTTAGCACGAATGGTATCCCTTACATCCAGCAAAACCAGATTGATGCGGGGAAAGAGACCAGAGCCCCGAAGATGTTCCAAATTCTGGTCCTTCACAATCCTCTCAAATGTCTTAGAAACCGCCGTCGCAGCCTCCAGCGCAGATATCCAGATCGTGGAATACACGAACTCCCAGGTGATAGCGTGACACACAGGACAGGAAGAGCCAGAATCCAAAAGGGCAACCTGAAGCTCATCCACATAATAGAAATAGAACCCCATCAGACCTTCGTCTATGAAACGACAAACATGATTGACAAAAATAATCCCAAAAGTAACCCTTTCCTCCCATTCCTGCAGCACGAACTATCACAAGTACAAGATTTGGCTAACAACATAAAGATTCAAAGACAAGTGAGATGACTGAACTTCATCGGTTCAGCGTGGAAGTGGATAACGGGGAACCCCGACCACGACGACTTCATCCTAATGTCGGACCAAATAAACTACATCGCGAAAAATAGTAATAACGAGGTAATAATACAAAAAGCCCATAACGACCGGATCAATAATTTAACTAAGTATGATTAGGAGGTATAGATCTTTTGAAATCGAACTAGTCTTAAGTTTACAATACAAAATTAAACTCATTAAAGAATAAATTGCTAATACAATATAATGCAATAGAACTAGCGAAATCAAACACGGTGAGTTCAAACATATTATCAAAAGCTGAAATTAACCTAGTTTTGGAAAACATTAACAAATAACAAAGATAACAAATCATACAATAACGTAGAAGAAGCATTAACATTTTCCGATGTTAAAGCAGCCCAAAACGAAACAGTTCTAATTTATATCGTAACATCACCTACCGAACCTACCGTTTTCCAAAGGATTAATATAGAATCAATCAAGAAAATCAATAATGTCATTTACAAAATCGATTATGAAAAGATCGTAAAAAAAGGGGGGTTTATCAATGGAATCAAAAATAATTGTGAAAAATTAAACGAATTGTCAATTTGTAAAAGAAATGATTACGTAGATTTAAGGAAAAATAAATATATCCCCAACCTCCTAAATAGCCAAAATGCAACGTGTAACACAGTCAATAGTCACCACATACCCCGAGTCGAAGAAATAGTATCCGGGGTCATCTTACTGAACAATTTCGAAGGACCAATCGAATTTAATGACACGTCGCAAACTTTATGAGGAACCTACCTCATCAAATTCCAAAACTCCACAATCATCATCGACGATCAGCAATTCGTATCCGAGGAAGCAATTAACATCCACGCACTACCACCCCGACTCCAGCCATCCCGTTGGAAGAAATACTCTCATTGGAATTGATGAAAGAATTGCATATAAACAACAGCAGGCAAATGAACCTCATGAAAACAGAAAGGAAGCTCCACCTATGCCTAAACTATGCATTTTCGGCAGCAGCCCTGCTTATCGGGGTCCTAATGACAATCGTCCAAATTAGGCAGAAGACCTCAACCACCAGCATTGCAATCCTAACCTCACTAACCAAGGACGAGCCTATCCCCCAAGGAAAATTTGCCCCAAAGGACCCACAACACCATGGCAGCATCTACAATCTCCCATATTTTTAACACATACATACGAGGACGCATGAATTTAAGAGGGGAAGAGTTAATCACCGAACGCAGGAAATTCAACATCTTTCACACGGTGCCTCACCTGCTGCGCAATGTGACAACATATCCCCTGTACATCGGCCCAGGCTCATCTGGAAACCGAAGACACCTGGAAATCGTGTCATTTTGAAAAACCCCAATTTTGCCCAAAGTTTATTAGCTTATATGTTGACAAATGTAAGGTTGTTAGCTTCCACCGTAAAAAATACCAATAAATTTCGATTACAATATAAATTGTATAATTCGCCAAAACTGCACAAGATAAAAGGTTTAGGTGTTTCTCTTGACGCTGGGCTCAGCACGCACTTGATAAAAATTGAGCCTGTCCAGCGGAAGTTTGTTAGATTTGCTCTTCATATGTTATGTAGGTTACCTTGGCAGACTCACACTTCGATACCTTCTTATATGGACATCATACAATGCTTGAAAAACGTCGAAATGTGACGAAATCTATAGGCTTTTTTTCAAATTACACGTTTGTAACGTACTAACATTAACTGTAATAAGTTTTAAAATAGAGAAAAAGAATTTTAGCATAAGTTGAACATTTTGAAAAATGCAGTTTTTTTAAAATTCCGCAATAGTGTTTCTACGTATAATTTTACATCCCATCCTTTACCTGAACATGTTGTATACGTACCCAGCGGGAAATTTGGTCAGGCCTTCCTAGGGAAGCGGATTTGGATTCAGTAAATTGTGAGTGAAAAATATGGTGCTCCCCTGTTGATTCCAGGTAAAGCAGGTATGCATCAACCCAATTGATCTTGCTGGGAGCGAACCTTCTCGCTTTGGTTTTCACGTCATTAAAGAAAACAAAACGAAATCTTGCTCATTCCTGTTTGATCTTTTTGTGCAGTAAGGTGCGTTTTTGGTTTTACGTTGTATTGAGTGTATTTTAGCGTTTTTTTTAATAATAAAATCAGTTGTGAAAAATTGTTTTTGTGCTTTTATAAAAGACAAGGTAAGTTGAACAAAATATATTTTTATTAAATAATAAACAACGCGAAAGATCAGCTAAAGAACATACAGCGAAAATAAAAAGGGTAATGAGAGGGTCATTAGAAATAATATTCAAAATAGCATCTTTTTTTATTTCTACGTTAGACAAGTCAGTTATTATTCTCTGCAACTTTGCGAAATTTACGTGTTTTCGAGTTTTCAATTGTTTAAATTTTACAAGTACTACTTAAATCATGAATTAAAGTAGCGAACATTTTTAGCTGAATCAGGTTAAAGATGAGCATAAAAGTTGCAAGCTATAGTAAAAGACACATAAGGCGTTTGGTGGCTTCACAAATGAATAAGAATTTTCCCGAAAAAAGCCTTCTAGGAAGTGAAAATGCCGCAGAAAATGAAAGTATTTCAGAAAATGTATAAATCATAGAATAGAAAGAGATCAACTATGTGGAGAAGGATCTAGCCACAGCAGATATGAAATTCCTCAAGAAAAAAGGAAAGTCTTGCAGATAAAAAAGCAGAATGGATTATGAAATTTCAAATAAGACAAGAAGCAAGTGAAGAACTGCTTAAAATTCTCAATGCTGCTAACTTAAATTTGCCTCTTTGTACAAAAACTTTACTAGAGATAAAAAATCGTGGTCTAGTTGAACCATTCATTGTTCCACCAGGCATTTACTACCATTTTGGATTGGAAAAAAGAATTCAAATGTTACAACTTGATTCATTTCAATTTACGGAAATAGAAATCGACATTACAGAAAGAACTGATGCGGAAACAATCCAACAATGTCCTGGATGTACAAAACTAGGTAAACTAAAAGCAATTCAATATTTTAAATGCTATCAACTATAACATGAAAAATGTAGAAGCAGCTAACAAAATTATGGTTGAAAAACTCACGGACATACAGAGAAAGCTAGCCAGGCAAACCATATTTTTTGAAAAGATTCTGGAAAAAGTATGTCCGCCAACCACTCAACTTCATTTTTTCTCGTTAAGGAGTTTGGATGAGCTGAAAGAGGTGGACAACAAAATGTCCAAAATTCCCACTGATCAAGCAGTAAGTTAAAAAACCTGTGTATAATAAATAACAAATAATAATTTATTATTGCTTGGTATTTAGGTTTCAGCACTAAAGCAAATACTGGGGAAAACGCCGTGAAACAAATGCATCGATTTGTTGCTTACCCCCCAATTACTATTAAAAGTAAACTGGGATGGACGAAAGGAAAAAGAGGCGTTGAAACCCATAAAAACCTTCAATTCGCTGCTTTATGGTAAATATTTTGATTACTTTAAAAATATACTGAACTAAATGTGTTTCCTATTCGATATAGATGCAGTTAAGACCGACGACTTCGGATTCCGTCAATTCGAACAGGAAATGCGGAAAGCCGTTAGATTGGGAAACAGGCGAATTTATAAAAACACCTTTCGAAATAAATAGAATGATAAATAGTAGTTAAGTGTTGCACTCTTTCATTTTTTTTCATAATGAATTAGAATTTATTTCAAAAAACCTGAACATATTTATAAGATGAACTGACTTTTGTTACTCGTCTTTAGTCAAGGAATTAATTGTTATTTTGTTAATATGAATTACTTTTTATTTAAAAACAGCTGAATTTTTGTTCGTGTTTTGACCTGTGCTTTACTCTGATCTTTGACGCATTTCTGAAAGCATTTTTAGTGCTTCCTCCTGCGGACAGGCAATGTTAAAAAAAGAAATGGAGTGTCCAACGGAAGGCATTGCATCCATGGCTTCCCAGAAGTTGCTTCCGTTTGTATCTTGGACTGCTTCTTTTCCCGCTGGGTACCTTCTTGGAAAGGCAACATGATAGGAAATTCAATAAAATAAAACGAGGTTTATTAATTACATGAATTTCGGAGAAAAATTGGTGGAAACATGAATTTTAGGAAATTTTAGAGATTTTTCATTTTCGCAAGTGACTGTGCCTGCAGTGGTTGAGTTAGATCAACATTGGTGACATTTTTAGAAAGCACATTTAGATAGTAGTTGCTAAGCGTGAAGGCCAAGCCATAATGTGCATACCGCTCGTACGGAAGACTATGCAAACTTGCGATTACATACAAAACCTATTCCTAAACCACAATGGGAATAGTCGATTGTTTCGTCAAGTTTCGGAAAGTCTGTTTTGCTATGCAAGGTACGATCTGGAGCGCCTTGCATATATGCAAAATGGCAACAGCTGAAAATAGGGACATTGGGAGAGGATATACATTTTTTCGAAAGTTTGATTAATGTTGTGCACTCTAATAATACGCAAATCGCAGTAATTCATAACACTCTGACAGCCTGTCGAATATGCATAAGCGTTCGTCCAGTCTTGACTAGTTTCCGTACGGAACAGTATGCACATTATAGTTTGGCCTTAAGTTTGATCTCTCTGCGTTGAGTAGGTCAAAATAAAGAAAGGTCTGCCTTACTGTTCTAATTTTCCACTTGTTTTTGCATGCAGTTGTTAGATGGAAATATGTTCCTATTGGCAATTTAGTAAAATAATAATAAGAAATAAAGAGCGCTGTGTAATGTATTGTCCAGGACGCCCGAATTACTAAGGCAGCGCTGTACATAGGAGACAAATAAAATTAGTCCAAACTCGAGATGGTTGCATTATTTTATTGTCAAGTTCCTATGATTACGCTCCTTAATTAAATTATCTGAGCCGCTGTATTTATGTACATGGTCCAAAATGCTGAAAACTAAGCAACTTATAGTTAGTTGCTAACACCGCTGGTGTAGATATAGGATATTTTAACCGTAGCCTAAGTAATTTCTTTTAACTGGGTTTCGCTTGAAATAGCTTTCTCCCAAATATAAAGTTGCCAATAGTATAGAAATGCCAAAGCACATGTAATATTACAGTTAAACGAATCTAGAATTCTAGCAGCTTACAATTATATTCTTATTGTATTATACATTTGTATTAAATTTAACAAATAATAATAAATAATACATTGAAACATATAAGGTTGTGTGCTTTTATTACGCGGGGACGAGTGTTCATTTTAATCTCCCTGTGAAAGTTTCAACATATTTTCGTAGGGCGGATGTTGAAGCCTTTCGTCCCATGCCAGACTCAACTCGAGAGAGATGAATAAAGTGATGAGGTGACCATATAATTGATGCATACTCCAAAATGGAACGGACGAAGGCACAAAACAAGATTTTCAACACACACGAGTCATGTCATGAAGTTGTTAAAACCAACGCTCGATAAAACCAAAAAGGGAATTTGCGCGAGAGATAATGCTTTCAATGTGAAGCTGAAAACTGCAAAGTCAATAACCTTGTCACAACGATATAAATAATTTCCTTGGATCTTGATGTTGTGCAGTAAGATTTCCTGCTAAAAGTAAAAGTGGAACACTTATTTGTGTTCAGACTCAATTGAATCTTTAAACACGACTAAAAGATAATGGAAAAACCCGATTGTAGAACTAGTACGTCATTATTCTCAAAAATTGTTTTGAAAATGTTTACATCATCAGGACCAAAGTGACTTCCCTGAGGAACGCCAGAGCAAACTTCAACAATGTCTGAACAATTTGAGGAAAATGTCACCCTAAATGAGCAATGATCCATTGGAAAATATAAGAATACAACCTAAGCTTCTGCAGTTTAAAATAAGCACTGTATCAAAAAGTTGGTGGAACTCTTTGGTTCCGCTGCTCGAATTCATTCAGACAAAAACTTGAGAATTCCATCCGATTAGTCATTATCGTTGATCGTCTTACTTATCTAATCGTAAACTACATGTGGTGCTTTCAGGTTGTACGTCTTTCGAATTTGTTGCTGTGTCTGATATTCCACAAGGATCCATTCTTGGTGCAAATATTGCTTCTAATTGTCTTTTATATGCTGACGATCCAAAATCTTCCGCGTAATTAATTGCAATAATGACTGTGTGATCCTACAGCACGATTTGCTTGCTCTCGAGGATTGCTAACCTGCTGCGCATTACTGTTAGTTAATATTTTAAAATGACGTTCACGTCTAAAAAATCTACTCTGGTGTGTTTGTATCATCTCAATTCCGAAATTCTGACGGAACTTACCCACATTTAAGGACTTGGGAGTGACTTTTGACTGAAAATTAACTTTCGATGTGCCTAACGATATCTGCAAAAGCTCTTAAAAACTAGCGGGGATCATACTTCGGACCACAGCTTTTTTCCGTAGTATAACTGCATCCTAAACTTCTCTTCCGACCATTGTACGCAGTATTCTGGAATATTGCTCGCCATCAAATCTGGTCTTCTCACCATCAAATCAAGATCGACAGAATCGAGCGTGTGCAGTGGAAGGTTTCTCGTAGTCTGTTTGTAAGATATAAACAACCTCATGATCCTTACCACGAGAGGCTCTCAATCCTCAACCTTCATCCTCTTGTTGATAGGAGACTTTATATGGACGAATGCGTACTGTACAACGGAATCATGCACACATCCTTGATTACACAGCCACACAAAAAAAAAAAAGTGGGGATTACTTTTGATGCCATATGTCATATCCGTAGTAATTTGACCTGCTGATCACGAATCCGCGACCAGAATTGAGCCGTGACGTCCAGACTTTTTTCTAACCTCCAAAAAGTGGGTTAAAAACAGAGAAAATCGTGGAGTAAAATTCGGAAAAAATTTATTTTTAACATTTAAACCTATATTCATATGAATTGAGTCCTGCTGAGCACGAATCCGTCACCAGAATTGAGCCATCACGTTCTGATTTTTTTCTAAAAATTAATAAAAAAAAATTTAACAAAAAAAATCAGAACGTGATGGCTCAATTCTGGTGACGGATTCGTGCTCAGCAGGTCTCACTTCATATGAATATAGGTTTAAATGTTAAAAATAAATTTTTTCCGAATTTTACGAGTGTATTTTCCACGATTTTCTCTGTTTTTAACCCATTGTTTGAGGTTAGAAAAAAATCTGGACGTCACGGCTCAATTCTGGTCGCAGATTCGTGCTCAGCAGGCCAAAATACTACGGATATGACATATGGCATCAAAAGTAATCCCCACTTTTTTTTTGTGTGGCTGTGTTATTGAACTTAGTTTGCGGGTTCCTTCTTTCAGCAGTAGAAATAACGATATTTTTAGTCCATTTAATGCCTTACTTGATGTGTAGTTTCACTCTCCATTATTCGTTGTCAAAGAAATCATAATAGGTTGCAATTCGGTCATCTGAACTGCTCATTTCACTGTTTCAAACGAGCTGTATTAAATAATTTGCCTAATTCCTATTGCTAGTCGTTTCATTATAATTCTCTTCTTTTTTTTCTTAATAAACCTGACAGCTAAGTGTAATTAGAAATTATTTATGTGCTAAATTAATCCAGTCAAGTTTTCAGAATTTCACAATCATTTTAACTGTAGGAAGCTATAGGTATGTAAATATAAATAAAATATAACGTAGTCATGGTTTCCCTTAACCAAGTCCATGCTGCTTAGATGACAATATTAAACGAGAGCACAAAAAAAAATGGTCAGCTTGAACAATTTCGGAATTGGTGGAAGCTTTGCAGTTAGTCTAAAGTTTTCAACTAGAGACTTTCTACCGTTTTTATGAATAGGCGCAACATTAAAAAAAAGAACGCAAAGACAAATGAAACAAAAAAATTAAAGGCTCAACAATAGAAAACGAACACTTAGTACTTCATCGGGATAATCTTCGTCAAGTGTATTTAATTTAGCTCCCTCTTCTCATCAGAATATTGCATATAATATAAATCATTAGTACCTGGAAAATCGAGCTTCTGTTGGCCAAGTAGGTACAAAACCTTTTTATTATAAGAATGGTTCTTTCATATTTGGTCGGATATTGTATTTGAAATAAGCGACCACAAAAACTCATTTCCTGTGTAAACGATTTTGCTTCCTCCATTGTTTGTTCCAGAGACGAAAACTAGCTAGATCTATTTCTCGCCTCTGAAAATCCCAAGTCTATGAATTTCATCAAAATTTTTGGAGCCGTTAATCACCAATCATTTCTCTTTTCATAACATCAAAGAGCATCATGTATAACTGGAAAAAGTTTGTCAGTGTGAGCTGGCAGCTAGGCACAATTTCTGCCACGCTTTTTTACAGTTGTTTGCAGTTATTTTATTATTTTCTATCTTTTTTGTAATGTAATTTATTGAGAAGTTTGGTAGGGTGTAGGCTGTCTTGGCGACAAAATCAGGCCAACGTCACCATATCAGTACATTGTCACGGTTGATAGGTACTGTGCACCAAATTTCAGCCTATTAAGATAATTACGCGCATTCTACTTATAAAACCGTTCATTTAAAACCCATGTGAAGGGAATTGTTAAGAAAATGGTAGTCCGCCATCTTGGGCGTCCACCGTATTGAGTTAAGAATAACGTCATAGTCATATACCTTATCGTATTCCATACGTCAAACCCTTTCATTTGGATACCCTAAGACTGTCAAGAGGTTGTAAAAACAGTTATTTTGCCATCGTGGCTGTCCGCCATATTGACTAGGTGGGTTAATAATATGCTGCAAAGCAAAATTATTATGACCGAAGTAGGTTCTCATAAAGCAATGAGGAAGGCAGGTAGTGGCCGCCTTCAAGGAGGCATTCTATCTCCGCTCCTGTGGTGCATAATTGTGGATGACCTCATCAAGTCGCTGGACCGGAAGAGCTACTTTACTGTAATCTATGCGGACGATATATGTTATGATTTTAATAAGATGTAAATTCCTCAGTACTCTCTGCGATCTCCAACAGCAAGAATTGGTGGTGGTGGAAGGGTAGTGCAGGGATAGTAACCTGTCAGTTAACGCTGGCAAGACCTCTGCTCTACTTTTCACTGACAGGAGAAAGCTCGAGGGACTCCAACCTTTGAAAATCTTCGACAGAGATCTCAACTACGCGAAGAGCGTAAAGTATCTGGACTGTGAAATACCAAAGGCTATCTCAACCTTTTGGCAATGCAGAAGAACGTTCGATCGTACATTGGGCATAAGTCCTGAAATCATCCACTGGATCTCTACCGCCGTTATCAGACCAAGTATTTGCTACGGTGCGCTGGTCTGGTGGCACAAACCTAACCCAAGCACCATCAAAAGGACACTCCTTAAGGTACAGAGATTGGCCTGCTTAGCTATCTCGGGGACGATGAGATCTTCGCCAACAGCAGCAATGGAGTTGGCTCTTTCTTTTGCGCCGCTGGATATTATCATGGAAAAACATGCAATGAAATCTGCCCTGCACCCAGATTATAATAATCTATGGCGCACCAAAAATCAGCCAGTGGGGCACTCCAAGATCTGGGACAGACTGATATATATACCAACGGTCTCGTCGCAGAAGGTACGACGTGGTTATCCACTCCAGAATGGAATGGGAGGAGGAATATCTCAGGAACATTGAATCGGATCTCTGTGTGGTTTAAGGATGGATTTCTTGCTGGCTGTCTGGCCTGAATTGGGGTGTGCGGACTTCACATCTCCAGCTCTTTAGGCAAGTTTGACTTTGTTTTCCAGGCAGAAGCTCTAGGTAAACATCTTAATTTTCTCAGATAGTCAAGCCGCTCTCAAAGCACTTTACTCGAATGTAGTCTCATCTAAAATTGTCAGCGAGTGTCGAAACTCGCTTGACCTCATTGCGACTTCTTAAAAAGTCTCAATTATCTGGGTCCCTGGCCACTGCAACATCGCAGGCAATGAGACTGCTGATAGGCTGGCTAAAGAAGGGGGCCTGTTTCCCATTTATAGGCCCGAAACCTTACATGGGTGTTGGACCATCTCTCATCACTCGTTCTCTGGAAGAGAATTCTACATCTGGTCATGGAATGAATTAAAAAAATATATGAATATTTAGATTATAATTATTTTTTAAAATATTTATTAATTCAGTAAATAATGAAAAATTTCAAAAATTGAACTCTAAAATACACAAAATCAAAAATAATTGCAGGAAAGCAAAACTAATGATTTCATTCTGTGCAGTCAAGTATTATCTAACAGAAAATGTCTTGTTTATGTGTTTCAGAACAGGGGTTCTGGAAAAAAGCTACGGCAATGATGAAATTCCAACATTGCAAGAGACGCTCAACCCATAAGAGCCCATGGGTATTTTTGTGATTTTTAGAGGCCAAAATCAATCTTAAAGTATTCAATAATAAATTAGTTTCCTCATGTTCTAGCTTTTATGTGGTTTATTTCTTTAAAATAAATAATCCTTTGACTCCGCAAAACCCCATTTAAGCCATATAGGTCCCCTTATAGTCTAAGATGCCACCATATAACGACCTCCACCGAGCTGGTTAATGGATGAAAAGTATTTTATATTCAATTAAATATGTCAATAAATATATTGCAAATGGGTTGTCTAAGAAACTTCAGTCCAGAATATGATTAATTAACAATTAAAAAATCGTTTTTTTTTAAACATTTCACTGGTTTGGTTAAGGGGGGGGTAACGTTAATTCGGCGTGAAAAAGGCCCTTTTTCAAGAATTTTTCCAGACGCTATAGGCAATACAAATTTAATTAGTCGATCGCAGCATTATAGTACAACCTGTGAACAATATTTTCCTTAATATTTTAAAACAAAATATAAATAATTAAGCCGACGGCAGCAAATATTCGGAGGCGCCTCGAAAAAAAGTTGTTTGTCGGTGAACAATATTACTGAAGAGTGGAACATCTGAATTAAAAAAAAAAAAATGTGTCATTAGATAACCGCTTTCCAAAGGTATTCCTGGGAGGAATTTTTTTTTTTTCGATTTTTCAATTTTTGCTGACACTTAGAGGTGAAAACACCGATTTTCGTCTAAAAAATGAACCTAGTTGTTATTGTAAAATCTATAATTATGAAAAAAAAAAAAAAGCTCCCAGCGTTACCTGGTCATTTATGTAAAGAAGCTGTATACAAAATTTCAAAACAATCGGTCGAGTAGATTTTGCTCTAAACTGTTCACCGGTTTTCAAAATGACAAGCGTCAGAAAATCGCTTTAAAGTTTTGCATACCTGAAAATCGAGTAGTATACATGAAAGCAACAAACGCTCAAAGTTCTGTATCTTAGTTAGTTTTACTCCGATTTGTTTAAAATTTTGACACAACAATCTTAAGATGTTGTGCAATCATATGAAACAATAAAAAAAATTTAGGGATCCCGGGAGCACAAAGTCAGCGTGCCACGCACTTGCTGGGCAGACATAACCGTATCGGAGCAACAAACGCTCAAAGTTCTGTATCTTGGTTAGTTTTACTCCGATTTGTTTGAAATTTTGACACAACAATCTTAAGATGTTGCAAAATCATATGAAACAATAAAAAAAAATTAAAAATAAAATTTTTTAATACGTTGCCCCGCCCTTAATAGACAAATTCAATACCAATCGAAAGTATGAAGCCCATAGAATACCTATGCAAACGTTAGGTTGGCTATTTTTTTCTCGTCACAACTCTTGGGTTGGCAGGTATAAACAGATAAATCGATACTAGTAACTTGCACCGGTCTGGTTAATGAATTAAAGTTAAATTAAAGTTAAGATTATTTCATTACGAACACGGTGGTATAGGGTTGTTTGCGAAAAATCAGTCCTGAATTCCGGTTGTCGAATTTTAAAAAGTGAAATATTGATGCGAGTTAGGATTCAAATTATGCCAAAGTCTTCCCGCCTTCCATGCGTTTACAGGTTGCGATTACACGGCAGTATTTTACAATAAAGGAAAAGTAAAACCTTTTAAGCTATTTTCAAGAAATGAAAGATATCAAACAGTTTTTGCATCATTAGCAGATGAAGCCGATATTCTCATTGACGAAAAAATGAACACCGTTGAAGAATTTACTGCTAGTATGTATGGCATCAAGAACTGCACCAAAGTGAATGATGCGAGATATCGCATTTTTATAAAAAATTACTCTGCTAAAGAAGATAGCGAGCAGTTTAAAAAAAAAAAAAGGCTTCGAATCCAACTCAATACCACCATGCTGGATATTATTGACTCAAAAAATTTTACGAACTATTTTCGTGAATTCCATGTGGCTTAATGCAACGGATCCGGTATGCGTGAAACTTCAGCCTGAGAATTGCGGTTGGTTCTTAGATGAATATTTAAAACCAGTAGGGTTCATTGGGGATAATACACCTTTAAGGATAGAAGACATTGCGAAACAACTGAAACAGAAAGCGATGACGAAGAATGTTCAGAAGTTGGAGATCACAATTATATGTCCGGTGACTCGGATCCTGAATAATTTGAAAAATTTGAAAACTTTTGTATTTATATTTTATTACAATAAAAAGATTTTTTTTATTTTTGTTTTTATTTTGTCTGCTAATAATAGAAATAAAATTTGCAATATCTATCGCATGGGATGGTTCGCTGGGACTTCTCTGTCGCACGTATTCACTCGCAGCAATATTTCACTTTTTGAAATTCGACAACCGGAATTCAGGACTGATTTTTAGCAGACAACCCTATACCACCGTGTTCGTTATTTCATTTTAATTTAACTTTAATTCATTGATCAGACCGGTGCAAGTTACTAGTATCGATACCTGCCAACCCAAGAGTTGTGACGGGAAAAAAGTAGCCAACCTAACGTTTGCATATTCTATGGGCTTCATACTTTCGATTGGTATGGAATTTCTCTATTAACCAAACCAGTGAAATGTTAAAAAAAAAACGATTTTTTAATTGTTAATTAATCATATTCTGGACTGAAATTTTTTAGACAACCCATTTGCAATATATTTATTGACATATTTAATTGAATATAAAATACTTTTCATTAATTAACCAGCTCGGTGAAGGTCGTTATATGGTGGGATCTTATACTATTAATTTCTCCAACAGACTGCACAAAATTTAAAATTATCGGTGACGGATTATCCATTTGTTCTTATTGGTATTTCCTAAATTATATGTATAATAAGCTTATTGCACTTCAAATTCCCTATTTAATTTTCTCAACGGAGTTTGCCACCGAAATGTCAAATTATGATACAAAGGCATATACTACTATATATCAGGGGTACATGGGGTATGAGTCTGCCATATTGAAGCAGCCACCTGGAATTTTGTAGAGCTGATTGTTATCATTTTTGAATTCAAGATTTTCATAAAAAATTAAAGGAAACTTATGAATTCATTTGTGGAGAACTAAGCACTCCAAGAGTTGTTTTTTCATGATTTTAGGTTTCCTATAAGGGTTTAAACGGGTTATGTAATAAAAGTTTCCTGAACGACCGATATTTCCGTCTTATCACCCGTAACGATCATCGGTAACGACTGATGATAAAGTACAACTTGTACTGTACAAGCCTTCTAATAATGATCAACCTTTTCACAATCGGATTGAAAGATACAAAAAATTCCCATTTCAAAGAAAACTCCTGGCACTTTCTCTATTTTTATAATATTAGAATAGATTATTCCTTTTTTCTTATTTGGGACCACAGTAATGCAATATTTCGTTTTCTCAATCATTATTGTATTAATTGGCTTGCTAAGTTATAATATAATTAAGAGGTATAATATATACCGGGAAAAGCCTGGTACACTTAGCTAATTTCTTATGAAAGCATACATAAGTACAAAATTCTCATAGAACACTTTACTCTGATAAACTATTAAATATATTAAATTACAGAATTTGTCAAGGTTACATACATTCCAATCATTATAATTGATATTTTCTAAATTTTTCCCTTTTATATTTGCAGGAATATGACAGAACTTCCGAATTAATTGAATTCCTCCATAAAAAAGACACAATTCGGACACGAGTTTTTGTTTATTAACCTATTAAAAAAGCTAGAGAAGCTTTTTTACCAGCCCACTTACTAACCAAGAATTCATTAAGGCCCAACAACACGTGCTTAACATTCGTATTATCGACTTAGCTTTGCGAGTAATAACAACAGCACGAAATGGAACGTAAAATGAAGAAGTAACTACACGAATACCACTAAAAGCAATCAGCATTCGACAAAGGACATTATGGACAACTTAAGCACTTTTAGTTTATCAACTGATTACCGAGATAAATGTGATAGTGCCTCTGTGGAAGCTTTCAACTCGGAAATTGACGAGCAAGCTTCAAACGGAGAGAACGTAAAAAAACAGATAGCTCTGGATGTTAGTATTATTAATCAAGTTCCTCAGCGGCGATTACAGAAATCTCTGACGGACGAAAGTGGTAACCGCTCACATAAGTCGCAGTCAGACTCTGAACTTCGCCAAAATTTCCGGAAGAGCCACACTTGTGGGAGTTTATACGCCAAGTGCAATTGCAGCGAACTGCTATCGCCGCAGTTCGATAATTACTTGAAAGTGACCGCAGAGAACGATGTGAGCTTTGGCTACAGTGAAGCATTTATTTCAAACAACCAAAGTAAGAGTGCGCAGTGTATTCAATACAGATACTCTAACGGCGACAAAAATCTTAGGAAGCTATATCAGTCTTATTGTCATCCAGATACTCCATATATATTCACAGATGAAAATAAAAATCCAACCTCAGCATCAGCTTCTAAGAAAGATACATCTGTAAGGACTAAAGGTGGAAAATTGGAAATCAAGCATCCTAAGCGGTTGTCGACACCGAATATTGGCAACTACACTGTTTTAGATATTGAAGTCCATCCGGAAGTTTTTCTAAAAGTTTCAACTAAAAGCGACCTGCAAAGCGAATCCAAATTAGGAAACAAGCCCAAACCACCACTAAGAAAAGATAGATCGGTTTGTCGAAGAAGTGATGAAGAATACATGAGTACAGATTCAGAGAACTCCATTGATATAATCAGTAGTACAAATAGGTCGTCAGCGTCGGGTGGCGATAACTTCTGCTCATCTGAATTTTCTCAACTTTATCAGAACAACAACTTCTTTGCAGCTGACAACAGTAAACATATTAAAGATTTAGAGTGCTGTAAAGAACGTGATCTCAATAACCAACAACAATGGAAACCAGAAATTGATCCTGCACAAAAATTCTTCCAGGAATCAGGCATTCTGGGACCCGTTTCAATCAACTCTTCGAACTTAGTCCCTCGAATCTCGAAATCCAAAGACTTAAGTTTAATTGATAAGGTAGGTGGTTAAAGTTAGCTAACATTGAATTTACAGCTTTTCTTCGTAGATAAGAAAAAACTCGAAAATGCTGCGAACTGCAATCGACGTACACAAAAAGCCGGCAAATGAAGTAAGTAACAGCGAGCAATGTAGCGCGAATATGAAAGTCGAATATGATGAGGAACCAAATGATAAAATTAGTGAGCTAGAGGAGCAAATCTACACTTTTAAAGAGATGATAAAAGACCGTGACAATGAAATCTGCAAGCTGAAAAGGGAAATCCATAAATTGAAGGTCAGTTGAAATTTGTTCGTTTACCTTACCATTTCTCACCTTATCATCCCATTTATTTAAAGCTGCGTAAATTACTTGAAAAGTTGAGATTGTGCTGATTGGCTAGTTTATACTGCGTTCATTTATAAAAGTGCCACCTATGAATTTAATAAATTCCCTTGAAATGCACGTTAGTTCCAAGTCATGAAGTTTATTAAGTGTATTAAAGATGATGTAGCTTATTCTTATTTATTTTTACAACTGGAATATCTACACATATTTGGAATGATGATGATGTTATTGACCTCTTCCTGTGCCTATGTACATTGCATTTAGAAGATGCACACAACCGTCCAGTTGCCTCCATCCTGCACGACAGGAAACCATGAATTGTGAGATTTATATAATGCTGGTGGTACTTAGGCTGGGGTTCCGAATCTGTCAGATAATAATGCGCTAGTCAACGTTGGGGTTCACACTTCCCGTCCGATGGAAACATACATATGTATGAGAGTGTAGTCTTACTCATAATCTCAACATCTCATGTACCGTTGAACGAAAAAAATAATGTTCAACATTTTAGGACACCCCGAATATGACACATTTTTTTGTACACTTTATTGCATACACTTTTCAGTGGAATTTAGCGGAAATTTGCAACCAGTTTACACAAGTAATTTTATTTAGATCTGCACTTAGTGGAAAGTGTACGGTCACAGTTTTTCCTTCCTCTTTTAGAGACGTGAACCAAAAATTTAGATAGTGTTTTCACTTATAACATACATTTTAATTGCAAGTATAATGTCTAGCCATGAACTTTTTATATTATATTAGTCAAGAAAATGTCGTCATACGAACCAGTGAAATTCGTTCAGTATTTTCATCTGTTATATTTATTGTAACTCTCTCATGGGATATTTTTAGTTTGGATTACAGATATGTAGCATTCTCGAAATTTCTGAGCTCATTTACTCAGTCTCCAAAAACATAAAATTTGTCAATTAGTGCATGTGAACTCATTGCCATACAGCGATTCAATGCTGCCCTAACTCCACTCAAGAAATGTACAGAATTGGTTTTTCCACTCAAAGTGGAACCCCATTTACCACTTTAGCGTACATATTCACACATCTCAACTTATGAGTGGAAGTGTAGGTTACAAACTGTATATACACTTGACTGTATTCAGTGGAACCTTCGTTCCCACGTGTACTTTTCCATTTATTGAGTGTAACTGTCCTATGCCTCTTTTAAAGGGTCTTTCAATATGGACGCTCGAAATTTTTTAGGTTATAGCGACCATGTTTTGAAATCAAAATTTATCAAATTTATTGTAAATTAGTTGTCGTGTATGGGAAATCGCCATGGAAGGTTATAGCGTTGAAGATCATCAAATTTTTTATCACGTTCATCATCGAAAATCATCTTTAACGACGAGCCATACAGAGCGATGATAATCAAACTGTTGTGTCCTAAACTGGATGATATGCATGCCGACGACATGTGGTTCCAATAGGACGGCGCTACGTGCCACACTGCGTATGCCAACACAACGAACGCCATCAAACAAATTCGGCCAGATTTGTGTGTATGACCCAAAGTGCCACATTTCAAAGGCACTAGGTAAAACCCCTACCATATTTCATGCTGAAATAATGGTCATACTAGAATGCGTCAATACCTGCATTAACAGAACCATAAATAGTTCTACTGTCTTTATATTATCAGATAGTCAAGCTGCACTAAAAGCGCTCAAATCCTTTAGCATAGATTCAAAGCTAGTTAGTGCATTATAAATGTGGATCCTGGGCCGTGAAGTCTACACAGGCAACGAAGAAGCCGACGGTCTGACAAAATAAGATGCGGAATCTTCCCTTATTGGTCCGGAACTCTTCTGTGGCATCTGTAAATGCCACCTAAAAGGGGCCATAGAAAATTGGGAGAAGAGTAGTCGGCTCCGATATTGGGATACCACCCAAGGATGCCGGTCATCCAAGGGCACGATAAGGCAGGGAAACTCCTCCGCCTAACAACAATCACTGGAATTTCCACTGGACATTGCCCCTTACGGTATCATATTAAAAACATTGTGAAAGCTGATTCTGACACCTGTCGCTACTGTGTAGAAGCTTCACAGACAGTGGTACATATTCTCTGTACAGCCCTTGCAGGTGTCCGACTATCACAGTTTGAGGACGACCAACACCGCAACAGGTTTGGGCTTCTACAGACCTCGGAAAAAATGTGGATGGTGGATGGATTCACAATAGATCCTTGTGGTCTCGGTGATCAATAGGCTTTAGGCCTCAAACCCCCTTTCCAACTTACCTAAGCCTCCAACTTTATTGCTGTATATATGGAGGATAGATCTCATGTTTGTAGTATTTACTTTGGCTTAATCAAAGCATTTGATCGTGTTTATCCCCGCCTTATTTGCTTTAAACTGACTAAGCTAAGCATTCACTCCCCCCGTTTAGATTGGGTCGCCTCATTCTTAGGGGATAGCAAGATGTATATTAGGCTACGATTGTCTAATTCTACATGGTTTCATGTGGTCTCTGACGCTCCCCAAGGTCACCTTGGACCCCTCTTATTTCTAATAGCTACCAATGATTATGTTCCTTGATTTACCAATGATTATGTTTCCTTGGCATTGAATTTGCGAAATGTTTCTTATATGCCGTTGGCCTTAAATTGTTAGCCCCAAGTGGTACTACCGAAGATTGCCATGACTTAATTGCAATGAGACATTGACAATGGTCTGCTTTACGGGCCTTGTTTCTCGGCGTCGATCTTCAAAATGATGGCAGTCTGAACATTCCTAATTTGGTGCGTTGTCAGACTGTCAACCGGATATTTGGCGGGGATGATCCCGAATCTAACCCTCTCAGTAACTTCCTTAAACATAGGTTTGGGCCACGCGAAAAACTTGCCTTTCATTCTCCTCTTTTCAGTGCCTCGAGTCTTTTTGGGGGCAGCGTTGAGCTCCACCTGGTGAGAAGTTGTCGAAGCGAATCCTTTTCAGGCTTTTACTCTTTTCCTCTTCATTGTCTTAAGAGCTAATTTCTTAGCTTCTTGCCCTTTACAGCCCTGTTGTAGGACCCACTTGTACCACTTTTTAGCTTTACCGGATAATCTGGGCATGCGGACTTTAGGGACGAGAGTCACATCGGCCGATGCGGTCTCGTTCATTTCTGACGATCTCAGGAACTTCTCCCCTTCCTGGGATTAGATCTCCACAGATTCGCCGGTACTTGTGGGACTTAATTCTACCATTTTCGCCAGTGCAGTGATATTTTCCCTTGGCAATGTTTCTGGTGCATTTATAGGTGTTCCTCTCTCATCGGGTTTTAAAAGATCTTCACTTTTGATCCCACGAGTAGCTAGGGAAAGGGTGGTCACCTGCAGCAGAGCCGCGTACGACACAGGAAGGCTAAATTTAAACTGAAGGTTGCCCTGTGTTCGGAGTCCATCGTTAAAAGACACACTAACGCAGTGGTAATCATCCTATTGGCACGATAGTTTACACCCAGGATTTCGGATATTTATCGAGTATGTCCTCTCCCTCTAGATGCGTGGTATTTAGTAAATACATATTCCTGTTGTCCCCTGATGCTTTTTAAATATTTACACCTCACCTACGAAGGAAGAGTTCCATTTATATTGGTTTCCGAAAGGTCAGCGTTTCAGAATGAGAGTAGTTTATTATGTTTACTAAAAATTGTAAGTACTGCAAATTGTTATTTGTTTTCTTTTTCAACATTTTTGCTTGTGATTTATAATGATAAGCTCTGAGGGAAGTTTATAGGATTGATAACTTATTTGAAAGCTTCAACTTTTCTTAGGAAACAGGCATTCATAAAACAAAAATATATTCAATATAACAACGGGTGAAATAATTAAAAGAAAGTACCCTGGTCATTTTTTTGAATGCCACATCAAGGGTAACGTTCCTCCCGAGTTTGGGTTGGCAATGTTTGTTGAATTAGTCGCATTGATAAGTTTTATTGTATTATCTTTTGTTTGTTTTTAGAGCGTCCTTCAACTGACAACCAATCGAATGCCGATAGCTGATGGAGATCTTTTATCCAGTATTCAAACCCATCGTGGAATGGCTGGGCAAAATTCTCAAGTAAAATAATCTCTTTTACGTCAAAATGTAAGATACAGCAATTTTACCTTTAGCAGGATTATAGCAACTACGTATTAGGGTCCCACAATGGCATTTCCAAAAGGATTAATAAAAGTCCGGATACGCTTAGCAGTCTTTCCTCGGCAGCATCATGCAAAATTGTAGGTGTTGATGTTGGGAGTAAAGCTAATGGATCCACTCCTCAATTACTATTAGTTCCTGTTACAAAGAAACAAGGAGTATCTGGCGAGAGCTGTGATGTTGCTAGTCATGTGTCCAACAATATTCCAATTCCTAAATATGAAAAGGATTTCAAGTAAGTTGTGCTTTCCCTGTATATCACATTTTTGCAATTCAATTAAATTTGTTATGTAACATATCATAACACATAGTGTGTGAGAGTACGCGGTGAATTTTTTGGTGGTAACACTTTGTGCACCTTTTTATAGTTACGATTTCCTAAGTTGAGGTAACATGAAATTACACAAGTTTGGAAGACTGTTTTTTCCAAAGAAGAAGTTAATATTTAATTTACCTATTATATAAATGTGTAGAAATTTATTTAAATATTAGGTTATATTATACACAATTTTAGGGAAGGGTTTTTAAGAAGCTTTCGGGAATATTTCATAAAAGCCGTTCGCGCCCTTTGTGGAGGTGGAATATGAGGCGCAATAACTGAGTCTTAAACACACTACCAACCCCCAACAGATTAAAAAATCGGCGCACTGTAAAAGACAAAACCTTCAACACTTAGAAGCCTTAAGCTGATCATTTATTTGTGTGCGAAAATGGTTTAATGGCAGCCCTCATTTGCACCCCACTACTTGTGTCATGTGTGCGCGTTTCTGTGTGCAGAATACCGTGAAATACATCGCACATCGATTCAAAAAGGAGGCACTTCGTGGTTTAAAGGGTTAAAGAATTAACATTGCTGCTTACGGCGGAATGACGAAATTCAAAGAAAAACTTCACTTTTACCCGGCTTTTTTAAGAGCTACGGAAAAGCATTTTTACATAATGCAAAACTACAGAGTTTTATTCCTTACAAAAAATATCCACACATTCCAAATATTGCAAATATTTTGCAATTTGTTCTGGAAGAAAGTTCACTCTCACTAGAAAATTGGAAAAGGTTTGGCAAAGGGTGGGAGAGTCAAGGAGACCAAACATAAGGAGGGGTCAGAGTAAAATATAAACACTATACAAGGTGTCGATCATCGAAGGCATCATCATCTACGCGCTCGAATACTTTAATCCCTTTTAATTATACTATTGACGGATGCTCGCTACAGAAACTCGACACAGTGGGGGATCTGGGTGTCCGGTTTAATAGCCAGTTTTCTTTTAATAACCACATTGATACCATCATCACTGATACAATCATCACCAAATCAGTTGGTCGAAAGAATTCAATGACCCATACGTCACAAGAATTCTTTATTGTACCTTCGTCAGACTTATTCTGGAATACGCTTGCCTAGTTTGGTCTCCGTCGTGTATAACTCAGGTGCGCCGCCGTCTTGAGGCGGTCCAGAAAAGATTCCTCAGGTTCGCTCCTAGGGATCTTCCTTGGACCAATCCGTTTGTTCTACCCCCTTATGAGGACAGGCTCATACTGCTCTCCGTGCAGACTCTCGAGAAGCGTCACGTTAATGCTCAGGTGATTTTCGCCATGGATTGTATGTTGGGTCGAATAAATTCGCCTGAGATTGTCTCTTTCTTCTCTGTTACTGTCCCCACTCGTTCACTGAGGGAACATTCTTTCTTCCATGTTCCATTTCATCGCACGAACTACGGTAAGTCAGAACCCATCACGTCAATGTCGTGTGCTTCTAACCACGTCTTCCACGTTTTAGACTTCAATCTCACTAAGATCGAATTGAAAAATCGGCTTCGTTGTGGTTGATTCTTAATTAATTTTTCTTAATTTTCTTTTGAATTGTAGTAATCAGACCCTTGATAAATGTATTTAAATAAATAAATAAATAAATAACTTATATGGCGTCCCCATAGCGCAAGATGATGCACCGGTTAACCAAAGGAACCATCGGTTACCAGCGGCACATCGACAAGTAATACATGAGCAAGTACAGGAAATGCTCAAAAATGATCTAATGGAGCCATGCAAAGATCCTTGGAACTCCCCATTGCAATACGTAGACATCTGGCCAAGTACGATCTGGTGATCTAGCAGGCCGGTATACCGGGCAGTCCTACAGATTGCATAATCGTTTTCATAGGTTCTCAGTAGGAGAACTTGGGAAAAATGTGATTTCGTCGATTACAGCGCCGAAACAAAATCAAATCCTGTGTACTTTTGGCTGTAGAACCCTAATCTGCAATAAAAAATAATGGCTCGTACTTAAAATTTCAAAGTTACCCTCCGCCCCACCAATAAGGAACGGAGGGGAAGGGGCGGCTTTTTTTAGCACTAATGGACTTCCCTCGCGGAATGATCAACTTCTTAATATGGAAATTTTTGTTGTATTCTTATTTCTCGCGATTTGTGAAAGTTTTAGGTTAAAAAACTCACGCTGTATGGTACTCTTGAATCTCCTAGTCCTCCATTTTAAGCAGCCAGAATGAAAACTACTGTCGCACACAACGTCATCTTATCGATTCATAATATCAAATTTAGATAAGAGAGTTGTTGTGGAATATGCAAACAACTAAGTTATGACTATAATAAACGTTAATAGTCAAGATATATAAAAGAGAGTAACACTACTTATCAGTCATTTAAAACAGGCTGACACTGTGTAGAGCAACGAAGATTGCATAAGGTTAGGCGCAATACCGATCGACCAAAAAGTTTTCAGTAGCCAGTGTATGTACTCGTATGTAGATTAACTAGAGTATTCATATCCGTCGTAGAGCGGTACACAAAGAGCAAGAGTGAGCGAATTAAAAAGTGAAAAATGAACTCTAGCAAGGCGGGCTGAGACATAAAAAGTAACAAAGTACACCAAAATAAATAAAATAAGTTTAATGGACAAATACGTAGAGCTTTATCGACGGAAAGTTCTCCATTCGCCTCGCAAGGTATCTTTTCGATGAATTTTTCGAAATGCTCAGTGCTCAGATATCAATTCTCCAACACAAAGTGCACAATGAGAATTTTATTAATTACAGACATGGGAATTATTTGGATTTCGCCACGGTTTTCGTAAAGCTCTTTCTGCTTATGCACAACATACTCGTACATAGGGGAGCATGAACAGCGAGAACTACTTGTATGTACGTGCGATCAGAGGCCTAAAATGGAAACCCCCATGGCCGTTTTTGTTCTTCTAGAGTGGATATGGTACGTTCTCTGTGGTATAGGTCAGCTAACATTATTATAATTTCAGGAAAATAGATGACAGTTATCTGTTTTCTTTTTTGGATAGCTGTGACTGGTCTCTGGGTTATAATGGCCTTGACATTAATTCTAGATTGAATTGCCCGGTTTGTTCTTCTGGCCAAAGGAAAGTGTTTTATGTACATATAACGTTGTATGGTCCCAGCGGGAACTGGAAGCATACAAGAAGGCATGAAAGAGCAATTTTTAGAACCTTAGAAATGCTTGCCTCCCGTATCCCTATCCGTATCTTTTTAACCAGAGCATGTCATTACGAGGAAGAAAGCTTTTTCTATTTTCTTCCCGTGTGCTTCTTTGGAAGCTTATTGGCAACTTTGTCTATTTTCTTCTTCTTTGGTTTTTTGGAAGATAGAATGGAGGCGAATCAGATATAGAGATTATAACAATTTCGGTCCCTGTTTTCGTAGGAAATATTTGCTAATTTGCTGGCTATGACTAGGACAAGAGGGGAAATAATACTCATATTAAATAAGAATGAATTCAGAACAGCAAATATTCCCGTAGTTTAAAAACGCAACAGAACTCTCGAGCACCTAAACGAAAGTGCACTGAAATGCTTCAGCAGAAAGATAATTTCACAACGAAATGATGTCATCGCTCTTTCACGCATGAAAACAGAAAATCTTCCTCTGCATTATCAAGGGCACATTCTTTGAAGCATTTTTCACTCGCAGAGAATGTAGAATTGGCAAAAGCTTTAACATCTTTCTAACTGCTAGATATAAAGATATTGATAGAAAGCACTTCAAATTTGCTTCTTAGGAAGATTCAGAATTTTGTCCCGCCACCGCTGGGGTGTAACAAAGAATTAAGGTCATTGCGAAATCGTAGATGTATGTAATGTAATGTATGGCATCAATTCAAAAAATCGGATGCAATCCTTATTGTGATCTCTGGTGCTACGCTTCGGGGGAACGCCACTGTGATGGTTCAAAAAATTTGTTTTTTGTTTGCATTTTTTGGTAGCATACATTTTCATAAATATTTAAAAAACATGACGGCAAGGCTCGTGAGTTAAGCCCTTTCACACACATATGGTTTCGGTCTAAACGGTGTATTTTAAACGCATAAAAAAATCTGGGAAAGTCTTTTTTTGACCTTGTCCCAGTGAAAACATTTTTTCTTGAAATTTCGGTAATAGGTGGCTATCGTTGTGCGTAGCCGATTTTTGCAATGTTGATAAGGTCTGAAAAACGGAAAATTTTTATACCGTCGCCTTTTTGTGAGAAAACGACGGCTTCGATGATTCAATGAATAGAGGTAATTTTTTACCGTTTAATCGAGGCCCATAACTTTGTACATTTTAAACATTTTTCAATCAAAATTGGTATTGAACAAGTTGTTTATATATCTACTTAATAAAATATCCTTTACACAATACTTAAATATTTAGTTAAAGTTGTAAACAAATTACCAAACATTGACAGTTTTTTGACCCGTCACAGTGATGTACCCCCTTAATATCATAGCCCTAGAACATTATTCGGAACTTATTATGTGAAGAAGCATCAACAAGTTTAATTCAGTGGCAGTATTTGATTTCAAGGGCTCGTGCATATGCTATGCATACTATAATATAAGGCCGAAACAGAATGTTTCCGATCATTTCTGTTCTGTAAGTAAAAGTTGAAATGAATTTAGCTTGTTATTTTCAATCCGATTCGTTCCGTACATTCTGACAAATTATGTATATGTCTAACAGATAAGCTGAACTTTCAGTCTTTGAGGGTTCTTCGTGACGGAACGGATCGACAACATGCTGTCCCTGACTTTAAAATCAGTTAAATTTTTCTATAGATTTTTTCCTAAGAAATCTTCTACAGCACGAAATTATTACCTTTTTCCCATATTCGACTTTTTAGTTTCGAAGAAATTCGCGCGCAGACACACAGACAGACACGACGGGAGACTTTGTTTTATTATATGTGGTGATGTAATGATTCATGGGTTTTATCGTCAGATGGTGCCTTAAAAAATGAATATGAAACAACCAATACTGGATGGTCCGGAACCTCATTAAAAATTGAATCGCCACATGTATAAACACAGGTGGTTGAATAATCAGATGCAAAATCAGATCTAGGAGCCGTTGCCGAGAGTTGGGCACTCAGCTGATTTTATGTAAGCCCAAGTCTCAAGAACAATTACATCGGCTTTATGGGTAAGCAAATCAGAAAACCTTAAAGGGATTTTATTAGGGTCGGATAAGTAGTAACGGGGCTGCCCTGAGGAATATAACAAGTGCAAATAAATAAATTTGTTACAATTGAGCTTAATCCGCACACACAAAAATACTACATATATTCGAGCGGTTCCCACTCACTTACCCGAATGCAATTTGCACAGACCATTTTCCCGAAGGGATATGTGATCATAATTCCATCACCAACAGGTGCATAAGAGCTTGTTAAGACGACGGTCCCGACGGCAAATATTATATCTTTGACAACAAAGTTTGGTGTCTAAAAATCCACCGTACAGCCAAGTTTCCGTGAGGCAAAGCACGTGGAACCTATTGTCATAAAAGCCAGATAGAGTTTGCCGAATTATGTCCGCGCCCCATTTACGTTTTGATAATAAATGTTTAGACCACATTTGTATATCAATAATGGTCCAAACAGTACTGTAATTGAATATTTCGGCTTGCGAGGAAAAAGAAAAAGATGGAACCATTATGAGATCTTGCGTCCATCTGTCTGTCACAGACACTTTTCGAAAAATTCGATTTTATCAGGGTTAGTAAGTATTTATTTATTCATTAAATTATTGTACAGAGTACACTCCAACAGACAGTTCCATCTTGTATATAAATCAAAATTAAATGCTGTTTGTTAGTAAGCGCATCACTTGGGAACGGCTGGACCGATTTGGGTAATTTATTTTAAAAAAATCATGATATTCCGAATAACGTTTATAGGAATTTAAAATTGAAAAATTTCCCGGAAAATTAAAAAATTCGGGAAAAACTAAAAGTTCTTTTGTCTCCTATTTATTTCGCTACGTGCGCAAATGTCGTTTGGAACCTGATTGTCAATCAATTTTGCGTCAATATGTAACCGGTAACGATACCCCCTTATCTATATATTCATACATGTACATATATAAAAATAAATCTTTGTTTGTTTGTGCGTCTTCTTGAGCCATTCATCGGATTGCGATGCTATTTGGTGCTTGCCCGCGAAGTTTTCTGACAAAATAACATTTTCTAGAATTCAAAATGGCGGATCCAATATGGCGGCGAATTTTCCAATTTCAAGGAATCTTTATGAAAAAGGGTTCGCTGATTTCGAATCTGTATTTAGAACTTTGGAATTCAAGATGGCGGAACCGAAATTCCTCAATTTTAATGAAATTTACTATGAAGACGTCTTTGAGGTCACAAAATTCAAGCCTACCAAAATTCAAGATAGCGGAACAAAAATGAAAAGGGATAAACTTCAAGGAATAGCTATAAAAATCCGCACTAGGAAGATTCGAGGTGACTGATTTCAAATCTGCCATCAAAATTTCCAAATTAAAAATGGCGGATTCGAAATTTAGGCCCCGCAGCTCTGAAATTTCCCTCTGGCGAAAGAATTTTGGAATTTTATAAATAGTAAACGGAAGACCAATAGCTACCCCTCCTTTTTAACACTTGACAATGAAACCTGTTACGATCCTTCTGCTATTTCTAATTTGTTTGCTAAGCATTTTAACAATTCATACTGTGATGAAGTCTGTGATATAGATTTAGATTATTTTAATAACTTGACTTGTTTTCCGGCTCAATGTTCAAATATTCTTTTAGACGAGTGTACTGTTCTTGAGTATTTAAACAAAATTGACCAAAATTGACGAAGACTTTTCAGAATCGCCTGACCATATCCCTAGTGTTGTTATCCGTAGATGTAGTGATTCACTTGTGGAGCCTCTTACCTTCCTGTTTAATTTATCTCTTCGTACCGCTGTTTTTCCGGATATTTGGAAATTATTTTATGTGATCCCCATTTTCAAGAAGGGAAAAATGAACTCAGTGGAAAACTATAGACCTATTGCTAAACTATCACCTATACCTAAACTTTTTGAGGCAATTTTGAGAGACTCTTTAGCCTTCTATTGTAGCTCGATTATATCAAGTAATCAACATGGATATATGAGGGGCAGATCGACATCAACTAATCTTGTGGAGTTTTCGCGAATTTCTGTTTAACGAACTTGGAGAAGCGTAAACAAATCGACTGTGTTTGCACTGATTTTAGTAAAGCATTTGACAAGCTTTCTCATAGAATGCTGATTTTTAAACTTCGACGACTTGGCTTTCCCAATGACCTTCTTCATTGGATTAAAGCACACCTTACCAATCGTTCCTTTAGAGTTAAGTTTTCTCTTTGCTTTTCGGACCCTGTTTTCGTTCGGTCGGGAGTGCCACAGGGCAGCGACCTGGGACCTTTGCTGTTTACTCTTTTCCTTAACGACGTGTTTCCTCTATTCGAGAACTCGCATGCTTTGGCTTACGCTGATGACTTGAAGATTTTCCAAGTGACCGAGTCACTACAGGATGCGCTTAGCCTCCAACGCGATCTTGACACTTTTACTGAGTGGTGTTCAAAGAATCACATGAAACTAAATATTAGCAAATGCAACTTTATTTCATTTACTAGGAAGTCTTTTATTTTGGGGTTCTCCTACAAAATCCTTGACACACCTTTATCTCGGCAAGAGAATGTTGTCGACTTGCGACTGACTCCATTGATTCTAAATTCGATTTTGGACGACATGTTGATAAAATATAATAATAAATCGTGCAAATTCCACCCTTGGTTTTGTTAAGCGCTGGTCTAAAGATTTTAATGATCCTTATCTCTTAAAAATATTGTTTTGTGCGTTTGTCCGACCTATCTTGGAATATGTTTCTGTTGTTTGGTCTCCTCATTATTCTGTGTATATGACCGTATCGAAGCAGTCCAGAAGCGTTTTCTCCGGTTCAGTCTTCGTCACCTACCCTGGCGTGACCCGTATAGTCTTCCTCGTTATAAAGACGGACTTAAACTTTTAGGTTTAACGACTCTATCCAACCATAGAGAAATCTCAAGTGTTACGTTCATGCACGATATCATTACTGGCGTTATAGACCCTCCAAAGCTTTTAAATTTTGTTAATTTTAACTCACGCGCCCGATCTACTAGAGGACAGGACATTCTATACTCCAGGTACCACAGAACTAATTATGGCACTTTTGAACCGGTATCGGCCATGTCCAAAATTTACAATACTAGATTTTCCTCAGTAGACTTTCATTGTAGCAAAGATTTAATCAAAAAATCGTTACTTAATCATTAGGAATTAATTTAAATCATTGTTTGTGTATGTTAAGATCAGATGGTGTAATCAACCTGTTGATAAATAAATAAATAAATAAACTTAGTTGTCGAATCAAAATGTTGTGTGCCTCAGTTTATCCCCGGGATACCAATAATGAACAATATTTGAAACCGCATTAAAAATCCGCCCAGTAGCTTTGAATACTCGTACATGCACATTAAGGACACTAGTTGTATTATGGAATTTATTACTAATATATGTATGTATATTTGAAAAACTTTATATTCAAATACAATTAATCACGTAGATGGATTTTATTTGTGAACTTTAAATCAACAAATGGTCAGTCGTAATTATTTGAGCCGCGCTGTTTTAAGTATAACTCGTCATGTTGCATATTCATTCAGAACACGATATACCCTTCATAAACTTTGTTTTTTGTTTTCATATTTCATACTCGTAAGAATTGCATTATATCCTCAATCATTCGCAGGTCTAAACAACTAATCAAAGATGCTATAATGGACAACGACTTTCTCAAGAATATAGATTCTTCCCAGGTTCGAGAACTGGTAGAATCTATGTATAGTTTAGAAGTATCTGAAGGTGAATATGTAATACGAGAAGGAGAAGCAGGAGCTCACCTTTACGTCTCAGCTGAGGGAACATTTGAAGTTATCAAAAATGGCATAGGTTTGGGAATGATGGGACCGGGTAAAGCGTTTGGGGAGCTGGCAATACTTTATAATTGCACAAGAACAGCATCGATTCGCGTGCTTTCCGTTGCACGAGTATGGGTTTTAGATCGAAGAGTTTTCCAACAGATTATGATGCGGACTGGAATGCAGAGAATTGAAGACAGTATTAACTTTCTTAAATCTGTTCCACTTTTGAAAAACCTTACAAATGATATATTAACAAAAATAGCCGATGTGCTTGAAGTGGTGTGTACTCATATTTTTTGCTGCCACTCCATACATTAAATTTTATACAATTTCAGGAATTTTATTCAGCCGGAACTTATATTATTCGCCAGGGAACCCGTGGCGACACATTTTTTTTAATTAGGCAAGGTTCCGTCAAAGTAACACAAAAACTTAGATCATGCAATGAAGAAAAAGAAATTCGAATATTAAGCCGAGGGGATTATTTTGGTGAACAAGCTTTAATCAATGAAGATAAAAGAACTGCAAACATTATTGCGCTTTCACCTGGCGTTGAATGTCTAACATTAGATCGTGAGTCCTTTACTCACTTAATTGGAAACCTCTGTGAGTTGAAAGAAAAAAATTATGGTGATGCAAAGAGATGTACCACAAAGGAATGCTGTATGGAAGGCGCTAAGAAAATGTTTGGTGCGGATGTTAAGCAAGGTAAGTATTTAATTTTTTTAAATACCCAAAAAGTTCAAATTTCAACATGCAAATGATATTGACTACTAATGCGAAAATCAACATACTATGTAATAGTATCGATTACACAATTAATCCCGCCGTTTCAGACTAAAATTAAAATATAGTGAGAGAGGGCACTTGTTTCAGTATACTCATGATTGCAATAAAAAACGCTTGTTATGCAGGTTAACACACTTTATTATACACATTTTATATGTAGCACGTTTCGCCCAGTCAAAGCATCTGTTTTGGAGTTCAATAGTTAAAGTTAACGACCAGTAATTAGATGTCGCAAACTAATAGAACAAATGAAAAGAATGACTACCTTCTCTACTCTGACTTGCGGAGGCAATTTAATAATAATTCAAAATCCTTAAATCGCCAGTATTTGATATGCATGCAAGATAATATTAAATGTAACCCAAAACAGTTTTGTAATTTTTTTAATAGTAAACGGAAGGCTAATAACTGCCCTCGTATTTTATCTTTTGACAATGAAACTGGCTGTTTCCATCTTTTTGCTAGGCATTTAAAAAATCTTGGAGTGATGACACCTGTGATATAGATTTGTATGTACCGTTTTAGAGTACTTAAACAAGATTGAGGAAGATTATTCGGATTCTCCAGATAATGTTCCAGGTGTTGTCCTTCGTAAATGTGGTGTTTCACTCGTTGAGCCTTTTACGGTAATGTTTAATTTATCTTTACGTTCGTGCATTTTTCCTAAACTTTGGAAATTGTTTTATGTGATTTCCATATTTTAGAAGGGAAAAATAGATTTGACCGAAAATTGTAGGTCAATTGCTAAACTTTCTCCTACTCCATAATTTTTTTTAGGCTATGGTAAAGGTTTACGTGACCTTTTATAGCAGTTATATTTTGTCTGAGAGACAACATGGATTTATGAAGGGTAGATCGACGGTTAAAAGTTCAATTTTCAAGTTACTCTTTAACAAATTCAGAGAAACACGAACAAGTCAATTGTGTGTAGACTGATTTTAGCAAGGCCTTTGACAAGCTTTCCTATAAAGTGCTAATATCCAAACTACTACAACTTGGATATTCTTCTTCGGATCAAGTCATATCTCACGAGCCGATCTTTCAAAGTCAAGTTTTCCTCTACCTTTTCTGATGCTATTCCTGTTCTGTCTGGCGTTCCACAAGGTAATTTTCTTGGTCCCTTGTTGTTCAATATTTTCATTAACGACCTGTTTCCTTTTATATGTAACGCACATGATTAAGCATATGCTGATGACTTAAAAATCTTTAGGTCAATCGAGTCTTAACAAAACGCTTATAACTTAGAAGAAGGCCTTATTATTTTTTGTGGAATCGTGTTCTACAAATCATATGATTGTGTAAGTGAGTACCTAAGTGTAACTTTATATTATTTAGTCGGCTAAGCTCTATTGTTGAGTTTTCGTATAAATATCACGACAAACATTTGTTTCGCCAGAATAACGTGGTGAATCTTGGCTTGACTATTGATATCATCAATATTGGACGCCACGTCTTTCTGACCCCTATACATACATACATATCTTAAAAACTTTATTTTCGGCTTTTTTCCGTCCTTCGCCAATCATTGTTGGCGGTGTGATTCTCTTATACCTAATTAATCCGCGTTTACTCGTCAAACCCTTTCATTTTATACCCATGTCAAGGGGGTTGTGAAGAAAAGTTAATCAGCCATCTTGGGTTAAAACTCACGTCACATAGTTTATAAATATTCTACTTGTCAAACTCTTTCATTTGATATCCCATATCAAAGAGAGTTATGAGGGATAAAAAAAACAAAATGACGGCTGACAACTTTATTTTTTTCTGATGTGACGTTCTGAAATCTACTGTATTTGTTGATATTTTCCTCCGATGGGCAGTAGGTGGCAGTCGTCTTCCACTTAAATCTTTTGCGCCGAGACGAATGAGATAAATGAACGGTTACACTGTAAATGTGTGACTTAACTGTTATGAGACAAAGCTCATTCCATTTCCGTAATTTTTTGGAAAAAAGATGTTGCACGGGAGTAAGGTTAGAATTTGATAAATTATATCTATATAGTTTAATTCTTAATTCCGCAAATTTTTTCCGCACATATGTAGTAAAACCACTTATAATTTTTTATATGTAAACATCTAGCGAAAGATGGGTTTCCAGTGTGTAATTTCCTCCCCAGTAATATGTCTTAATTCAATCTATGTTATTAAGTGAGACAGAAAAAAATGGAAGCTCAGCACACTAACCGATCTGAGGACAGCACAGCGGCGAGATGAACGAATGCATAGGCACTACGGAGAGCTAAACTGCTGTTTTGTTTTACGGAACTTTTCCGCCAGCGATACTCACGTCCCAATTTTACTGGCAATATGCAGGGCCAATCGACAGGTTTGGCAGATATAGGTGCAATTTGAGAGGACACAGCCGCGTGTTACAGTCCGGAACGTTGACCAACAATGTAGCGCCTTAGTACTTACCACACACCTCCCCCTCTTCAAACAATCTTTCCTCGGGACTGCCGGCCGTTAGGTATTACTTTGCAGAGATGGTTAGGTATCGTGGTTTAATTGTGTTGCCATATCATCCAGACGTCTTAGGTATTCTAATCTTCTCAGTTATTTTTATTTACATGTATTATGTACTCTGTCAATTCCTTACAATTTTCTTCGCTTCGTGACGTTTAATCAATCTATTACTCCTTATGGAATAATACCTACATCGAAATCTCAATACGAATAGTCCATTGTACTCTGCCCCCACCCTAACCGAACTTCTTCGTTGCTCTGATGAACCGAAGAACTTCGGATAGGGTCGAGGACAGATTTCATCCATCCTCAATACGTCAGCACCGAATACAGCGCGCCGCGCTTGGGAAAACGCGGGACACTCGCAGAGAGAGTGTTCTACGCTGTCCTCATCCTCCCCGCACGACGCGCATGTAGGATCACTGACGATTCCCAGGGTATGTAGATGTTTGCCACATGTACTATGCCCTGTTACAATCCCTACAAGATTCCTGCATTCTCTCCTGTTTAGTTTCAGGAGAGTTTCTGCAGTGCACTTATCGGGACGACCTATAAAGAGTTTGATGTGTCTGCAGGTTTGTAACATGGACCATCTCTGGGCATGGATTTTCTCCATGTGTCGAGTTATCCAGCCTTTCACTATTGCAGAATTCACAATTTTTAGCGGGTGATTTGATTTCGTAGTGCTGCGAGCGCAGCAAACACCGATCTTCCTTTCACGCCATCTCTGATCAATTATCCAGTTTGTCGCACTCAGAATAGCGATGATTTCCGCTTGGAAAACTGACGCAAAATCTCCGAGAGGATATGAGTATTTGAATTCTTTGCTCAAACACCATCCAGCGCCCGTACCGGTAGAGGTTTTCCAGCCGTCTGTATAGAAGACATGGGAAAAACTCTCCAGTAGATGGTGTGGGTTTTCCCAGTTCTCTCTATTCGGGACTTCAACGTGATCTCCCCTATCGAACAGTGTTACCGGTGGCAAGTCATCCGTTGGCATACTGTACGAGTCACAGTTTTCCTGGAGCCTTCGTGATAGATCACCATGGCCGTTTCTGTGGTTGCCGTGCCAGAGTCCTGGTCTCTTTAAACAACAGACTGCCTTCATTGCTTCTTCCTGGATTGTGATGTCCAATTGTCGCAAGTTGAGCATTGCGTTGAGAGCTGCACCAGGCGTGGAGCTGAAGGCCCCAGTGATCCCTATGCATACTTCTCTCTGTACTCTGTTTAGGATCGTACAGGTAGATGTTTTTCCTGTTCTGATCCACCAGACCACAGACGCATAAGTTATGATGGGTCTAATAACAGCGGTATATAGCCAGTAGACCACCGCTGGTCTCAGACCCCATGTCTTCCGAAAGGCCTGCCTGCATTGCCAGAAGGCACTTAATGCTCGGGCGGATTTTTGTTCGACATGTGGACTTCACGTGAGCTTGCTGTCTAGGATTACTCCCAGATACTTAACCTCAGTGGAGAGTTGGATTGTAACACCCTTTAATGTTGGAAGTCTAAGGTTATTCAGTTTTCTTTTCCTAGTAAACAATATGTGTCGTTTTACTAGGGTTCACTGATAACCCGTGCTTCTCGCACCAGCTCTGGATACTGTCCAAAGTCCTCTGCACGTTATGGCAAATTATCTTTAGTGAGTAGCCACAAACCAGTGCACATACGTCATCAGCGTAGGCCTGCGCGTGCACGTTGTGAGTCTGTAACTCATCCAACAGCGAGTCTACTAGAAAGCACCATAGCAGGGGCGACAATACGCCTCCCTGGGGGCATCCTCTGCCTACCTCAGCCCTGGTATCGTCCGGGATTAGTAGTCTCTGCGTCAGCATGGATTGTATCCAACGTACTAGTACGTTGTCCACCCCATGCGCTTTGGCTGCGGTACACAGCGAGGAGAACGTGGCATTGTCAAAGGCCCCCCCAATATCGACGAACACGCCCGAACTAAATCGTGTAGTTCTGATTCGCAGGAGTGTGCTGACGAACATTGAGCGGACATCTTCTCAACAACCCTCCCCTAATGTACTTTTCAACCAGGCGTTCCAGACATTTCAGAAGAAAAGAGGTTAGACCGATGGGTCTGAAACTTTCTCAATACACTCTCAGTTTTAATACACATTTTTTTTTTTAAATAGTTCCTTATTTGTTTATTTTCATTTTTATTAAAATGCAATTAAATAATGACAAATGTGTTTTCTTCACAGAGCTTTTGGACTTAGAACTGAGTGATCTGGAGTTGGTGACTACTCTGGGGATTGGTGGTTTTGGACGCGTTGAGCTAGTGAAATGTCAGAGAAAAAGTAAACTCGAAACCTATGCTTTAAAATGTCTGAAAAAGAAACATATAATTGATACGAGGCAAGAAGAACACGTATTTAGCGAAAGGATTATTATGTTGTCTTGCAACAGTCCGTTCATTTGCCGTCTCTATAGGACTTTTCGTGATAACAAATATGTTTATATGCTCCTGGAAGCATGTATGGGTGGGGAAGTATGGACGCTTCTGCGAGATCGAGGTAACTTTGGAGAAACTACAGCTCAGTTCATAATTGGATGTGTTATACAAGCATTTGAATATTTGCATGATAGAGGAATAATTTACAGAGACTTAAAACCAGAGAATTTGATGCTGAACGAGAAGGGATACATCAAGTTGGTAAATATCTACATTATTCATAATTGGAAAGTTTTGTGGTATTAAATATAACAAATGTTAGGTGGACTTTGGATTTGCTAAGTATATTGGACATAGCAATAAAACCTGGACATTTTGTGGCACACCAGAATACGTAGCACCTGAAATAATTCTTAATAAAGGACATGATCGTGCAGTCGATTACTGGGCTTTAGGGATTTTAATACATGAACTTTTGACAGGAACGTATGTATATACACATGCATCTTTACATAATTTTAACATGTCGTTTATCATATAGTCCACCTTTTACTGCAAACGATCCAATGAAGACGTATAATATTATTTTGAAGGGAATCGATATGCTCGATTTTCCTAAACACATGTCAAGATCTGCCATTATGCTGATAAAAAAACTCTGTCGAGATATTCCCGCGGAAAGATTGGGTTATCAGAAAGGTGGCATTCAGGACATAAAAAAGCACAAGTAAGCGATTAGTCGACTGTTTTTGTAATGAACTTTATTATGATGTTATTTTTTAAAGATGGTTCCAAGGATTTGATTGGGATGGCCTTGCAAACTTGACGTTAATTCCACCCTTTTTGCGACCTGTAACTCATCCATTAGATACTTCTTATTTTGATAAATTTTCCGTGGATTGTGAACTTCCGCCAGATGAGTTCTCTGGATGGGACGCTGACTTTTAAAACCTGTACGGTAGTTCTTATGAAAAAGTGACCATGCCTATTCCTGATGTACTGTTATTTGTAATAAAAATAGTTCTATTTTACTAATGCTTTTGTCTAAATAAAAAATATATTTCCTATTTCACTCCAGTTAGGCTTAGCATAGGGCTTCCACAAAGCCTCTCGACTTCGAGGTTCTGCTTCAGTTTCTTTAATCGTTTTTGTTTGCAATGCTGGGTGGTTAGCCCGCAATAGCTATCGTGACTGTACGAGTAACACTACCAAGAAAAGCGTACGACCCGAGTCAGGCTGAAACCAAGGACCCCGAGGTGAAAGCCCGGCGTACTTACCACTGAGCTATTAGGCCCTTGTCTAAATAGCCTTCCGAATTTCAAAGCTTCAGTTACTGTGAATAGTCACCGTAATATAATATTTTGGTAATTGAGACGGCATATTGGTCTGCTGTATTCCGTAGAAGCTTTGCAATCCTATTCTAATTTATTTTTCATCCATCTTGAATGATTGCACCCAGACAAATTAGTAGAAAAAGAAAAGGGGCCGTCATTTCCCATATCTATTGAATAATTTTTGGGCACTTTTAGTAATAACTTTACAACCTTCACCTCAGGTAATTTGCCTTAGCCTTTGGGGACAGGTGTGTCTTTTTAAAGGAAGACGTACAAGTTTTAGGTTTTTATGTTGTTTTATCGAATATACATATGTCATAAAAACCATTGGTAACAAGTTCCTAGTTTTGCCCATCTATGTACCATTAATTTGATTTATCCTAAATTGTATAACTAGGCAATCCGGACAGAAATTTCTTTTGCGTGTTAATACAAGAGTTTCAGTAACGTGTGAAATCTTTTATGGGACTTTCGTCCGCTAGTGGCCTCATAATTTGATTTACATTCTCTGGGTTTCAAGATGGCTGATCAAATATGGCGACCGAAAAAGTTTGAACTCTAAAGGATTGCTATGAAAATGTTTTCGGGGTCGCTGCTCTCGAATCTACTATCGAAACTTAAAATTAATATGACTGCAACAAATTATAACTGAGATATTTTTAAATACGCTAAACAGGCCTTTAGTTTGGTCATGTTTCATCTAGTAGGTGCTGGTGAATATAGTCGGTAGGAGATAGGGAGACTAAGATGTTATGCGTACCGTGCCTGTTGGAGTTTTCTGATACCTGTCCGCCTCAGGAAGTAGTCATGGACTTCCCTGCTGCTGGTCGTAACAACCAGTTGTATAGATTCAAATGAACCGGTCTCGCATAAAACCGTGACAACACAAACTCCGCTCACCCGGAAGAGGGTACAAACATATCCAGTAAAATTTCCCATCAGCTAAAACAGAAACGAACGAGTACCATCCTATTCCCGTAAGCAATTAAGAGAGAGAACTAAAGCCGCAAAAATTTCTCACGTACAGTATGTACAGTGTCAGATACAAAATGCAGGGTTTTTTTACAATGGAGTGTTCAGGTGATTTCTAATTCTCTCTATTACTATGCCATCTGAGTGCTACCTCTCCTCGTGATCATAAAGCATTGGAACAATGCAAATAAAGAAGGGGGAACGCAGGTAGCGCACACGTAGTAGATATATACGTACGCAGTTGCTCTCATTTTTTCACTGTGCACTTTCAGGTGATTTCTAATAATTCATAGCGACTGTGTGCGGCGCTCACGCGGCTAGAGAGCTAGTGCAGGGTACAGTAGAATTATATATATAAAGATAATAATTATTTCGCAATATATGAAATGAAACTAGGAGGTACCAAATCAACCGTTGCTCCCAAAGAAAATCTTAAGAAAACATCAGCGTCAACATATTAAAATTTCTACTGCTTGCCTGACTACCTACGAGTACATACATTTGATCTGTCGGTTAAAGTAAAAGAGGCTTTGTCAGTTCACGTTAAATGGTTTGAGTCTTGGGTTAAGCAAAAGTTCGTGCTGGTCAATCTCACTTCGGCAGCATCACTTCTTGCAATGGCTTTTGGAAATCTGTATTATCTGTGCCCTGAATAACGAGTATACATATTTTGAATAGCATAGAATAGTATTAGATACCGATCTTTTATACCAAATGAAAATATTGACCAGGGAAAAGAAGAAATTTTACAAAATCAGTGTAGTCGCATGTCGCCATCGTTCAACAAGAATTATTTTATGTATTTATTTATTACGCGCACAATTAATTACATACTAGTAATACTTCTCTTCTAAGAGCCCCTAAGGTGAATGACCTTGGCGAGTAATGGTTATAGGTATTACACATAGTCATAAACGACAGCTACTTAATTAACAACGACGCGGCGGCGGCGTGCAACAGCCTATCTCTTCTTTCTGAATCACATCGAAGCACGAAAATGTATCACGACTTGTTAAATCAAACATAAAATCTGATGTAGAAAATGTAATAGCACTGCTAGGCGTTCACTTTCAAAACATGAGCATTTGTATTTATATGAGCTTTTGTGGCACCGCTTTTTTATTGGACTTGTATGAGGTACATGCGAATCCCGGCACAATTAGTATCTAAATGTAAACACAGCATTAGATTGCCTACTTTTCGGTACATACACGAGCATATATGCATGTGCATACATTTGTATGTACCTAAATTTCGGCGAAACTAAAAAAAATATAAGCAAATCAAATTTAAGCTTTTTGCTTCACTCGACTTCTTTATCAGATTTTCTTTTAGTTCTTTATAAGTGCGTGTGTAACTAAGCCAGTGCTATGCTAGCTCCAATAAGTAGTACGTGATTAAGAATAGTCGCATTTTAAAGCTAACATTTTAAAATTAATCTTCCTCATAATTCAATTTTGTGTAACAGGTGCTTTTAAATAATGGATATCAGGTGAACCTTTTAATTTCGTTTATATATCAAAATGTACGCTATAACCTTTCAAAGTTCAAGTGGAATATTGGGAACTGAATACTTTTATTTCTACCGAATGCGATAAACTACCTTTTACCTTTATGGTGATTTATATGTATATGGAATGGATAAATTGATATAATGTTCTTGCCGATATACACAGAGTAATAAATGTATGTGCTTTAGTTTTCCAATTACTTATTATGTATTGTATGTGATTTGCAGATACGAGTAGATCTGCAGATGCATATTAGCTGGTAGCTCATGGAACTTCGATAGAATATATAATTTAAATATATAGTGCTTTTATATTTCAATGCGGATGCTTACAACTAATGATTGACTTATTATCTATAGATCTTGGGTTATCTTTTTATTAAGCGTAACAAACTAATAATTTGGATAAGTATTTTATGGACTACGCAAGTAAAATAGACTTTTTAATGTGAAATTATATCATCGCATATTCATGCTGGTCGCGCTGTAATTCAATAAAGCTGGATTAGAGGTCAAGTGGTCGATTTTAATTTAAAATTATTCCAAATTTTTAACTCGAACTATTTGAAATCTTCAGTCTGCGGAAAATTACTAATGCATAATAAACAATAAACAAATATTTGAAACTGAATAGCTTTCTCCAATATTAGTTATTACACAAATCAGTAAAGTTGAGTACTTGAGCTAGTTTGAAATGCAAATCGATCACTCTAGAGGCACTTGAAGATGACTCAATTTTACTTTAAAAAGTCCATACGTATATAACTCATGCTGCCGCAACTCGTACAATTACTTTTACCTATACGAACATTAGAATAGATATTTTTGAGTTGCAAGCAATTTCACGGGCCATTAAGAACATTTTTATTTTGTTTGAGGATAATTAATGAGATAATTGTGATGGAGACATAATTGATTTGGAGTTAAAGCACGTCATAAAAGTATTCTCTGTATTAATAATATGAAAGAGAAAGAGTTTTTGAGTTTCATCGTTCGTATTAAGTGATCAACTGCTTGGCCGATATTGCTGTAATTTTCACTAAATTCATTTTTCTTTATCAAGATTTTTAATCTTCCTGAGATTTTCTTGCAAATTAACATGGGAGGTGCTTCAATGCCGCTAATTTTTTAAATTAGGAAATTCCATAATCCATTCCATAAAAAGATCGTTAAGAATTATGAAGAGTAACCATTTGAAATTAAAATAGCTACCAATATGATTGGCGGGAAAAAAGAAAAAATCTTAACGACAATAAAACATTTATTTTGATTAGGTACTTAGTTATTTTTGTTTACTGAACTGTAAAACCATATACTTAAATATTTAGCTACACAAATTTAACTCTTCTTGCCTTTATACTTGTGAAATCTTCTATCAACTTTCTTTCATCCAAGCTGTCTAAAATTTCATGTTCAATTGAAACTATAGCTATATTACTTAGTCTTTGCTGGAGCATTGTTGATCTTAAATAGATTTTGATAATTTTTAATTTAGAAAACGATCTTTCACCAGGTGCAACTGAAACCGGCAGTGTAAGTAATATTCTTAGCGCTATTGCTGTGTTCGGAAATGTTGAAATTAAGTAATTGGTAATAGGGTTTGTGGATCATTAGACTGGTTTTCTGCAAAATACAAATTTAATGCAATGATTTCATTAAACAAATAAATACCGTCAATATCTGATTCAATACTTGAAACATCTTTAAACTTCAGATTTAAATCTTTACCCATTAACTCATCATTGTAGTAATTAAATAAATTAACGCTAAAAACGCCAAATACGTCGGTAAATGTTTATAACCCCTCGAATCTATCATTTAAAGAAGTTATTGTCTGATCTAGGATTCTTATATAAAAGTCTACTCTATATTTGATTTTGGGGTCTACTAAAACTTTATCATTGTGTTCATATTGAAATTGTGTTGGTCTTGGACCTCAGAAGAACTATTAACAAAATAATTGCAATTTAATGTGCGATCGTTACTGTTTATGTTACCGTGCTGCCTTTTATAGAGTTCGACTATGGATACTTGTATCGAATTTGGGGCGCCACCAAGCGGGAGCGGGCGGTTGCACATGCTGACAGACGACGTTTGGTATTGCATCTTAGTCTTAAAGGATGCCAATAGATGGCGATGTTAACGCTAAGATTGCGCGCCGCGCCGCAATGGGCCAAAACGCCGAAAACCTGGCCAAAATATGAAAGCATCAATCAATTTTCGCAAAATATCGTATATAGGGGTGTTTTGGGACGCTGATTACGAATCTGGCGACATTTTTTTGAAAAAAACTAAATGGTGACCTGTGAATTCTAAAAAAAGACAAAAATCCACAATTTTTATTATTTTTTGTTGTTGCAAAAGTGAGTTAAGGTTAATAAAAAACATTGTTTTTAAGTTATCAAACTTTATCATTGAGTGAAATTCATGTTTAAAACGAAACACGTTAACTTTACAGTGCATTTATTCTCTAAGATTCTTGCATTCGCTGCTATATTATATGATCAACGCCAAGCTAGCAAAACGTAGCATCTAAAACGATGCACGCTCACTTTATTCACAGTACAGCTGTTTGACGCGGCGTGCTGCGCACTAACACTACAAATGAATTCCTGACGCAGGTAGCGCCCTCAGGCCTTACCGATGGTGGTTTCTTGTACTAGGAGTACTATTACAACGTTTTGAATCGTTGAAACGTTGAAAAAAAACTTCGATTAATGAGTTTTGGCCAGGTTTTTGGCGTTTTAGCCCACTGTGCGCCGCCGCCGGTCGGTTTTTTCCATGCGATAACATTTCTTATGCTGTAGGTGGGGTGGCTTTTTATTACGACAATGGCTTTGAATATTACATGATGAGTCGCTCGATTTGCCGTCCCTTGGACGTGCCGCCCGCGTGCAGTGCAGCCTTGCACGCCCGCTTACGGCGGGCCTGGGCGCATTATGGTATTCAGAAGGACTCATCACAATCAAAATTGGTTCTGGACCAACAACAGAAAATTAGTTGACATAAGTGGGATGATTCGAACGTATTTTTACCCGACTACGCCAGAAGGAGGGTTATGTTTTTCGAGTGTATGTATATTTCTTTGGCACTCTCTGGATTTTAACTTGAGAGGTTTCGTTAGATTCGTCTTAATTGTGAGAATGACACTGGATATATCAAAATTATAAAAAATAAAATGGCCGATTTTAGGCTGCATATTGTATGTCTGCAAACATTTTGTTCCCTTAATTAAATTAAAAATTTTAAATGGCTTACAAAAATAGCCTCCGACTGTCAATTAGTTATACTTTATCAGTTTATTACAAATATTGACCAGTTAGATCAATGATCAAGTTTAATAGTACTGATTTATTTAATTGTGAATGTGTCTTGTTTACTTATCTTTTTAATTCTTTTTTACAGTCAGTCGGGTTTTTTTGGGTTTTGAAATCAACTTTTTTATTTGTAGAGTATTTCCTTATGAATAAATTTCTTTTTTTTAATTTTCTTTACTCTAAAGGGTTGTTCAGTGGGATTAGCATTATAGATTTATTTTAATATTATTGTATTGTTTTACATAATTCATTGATAATTCATTTCCACACCACTATTGAGCCGACCTTGAAACTCGATTTTAAACCGAACTTTTATTAAATTAAGGGTCTCTGATTGCGTTGTTGCAATTTTATCAATTTTTAACATGTATTAATCAAGCTCCAAAATTACGTGATTTAGCATGGGAAGTATAGGACAAACAAAATCAACGAACGAAATATCGCTCGCAAAATCGTAAAACCCATAGGAACTGAGCACTTAGAGTTGAAAGCCCTAATTATCCATCTAATAACAGAGTTATTCAATAATAAATTAATCAAACGGATGGAGTCCAAAATGCATCACATAGATTTTATAACACCATAGTGTCTAATTTGTATCATGCAGGTTTTCAGTGATGTCGATTAAATCCCATGCTAACTTAAATATAGCAGGAACTTTCCCAATAGAGTACAATTTATTTAAAAATGGGCACTGGATCAACGAAGCCTTTCACAAGCTTGAAATTCCCGGCTTGGCTCTCTCGATTGCTTTCAACATTCTGGGATTGTTGAACCTACTATCATTATAATCGGCGTTTGAAAAGATTCCAAGAATTGAAGAAGCGAGATTTTAGAAAGTACTTGAGCGTGTCCATAGATGGCGCATGGTTGGTAGACGACTTCTTTAAAGGGGCGCTTATTTCATATTAATCTCAAGCAGACGAAAATTCGAAAACTGATAAAAAGTGTATGTAATCTAGGCACTATATTTAAACTGCATCATCTTGTTACGAATTGATTCCGGCCTTGCCGCGGGTAGGCTTGCCGGAGGCCGGGGTCGAATAAAGGACCCCATGCGGAAGGAAAGTTGTTTATTTATTCGCTTAATACAAGCTACAGATTTACATTAAACTAAAAATTAAACTAAGAACTAAAACAAATGACCAGAATGAAAGCTAATTGTAAGTAGATGGTTATTATAGGGGTGGGTTGGGGAAGTAAAGGGAATGCCTAAGGGAGGCTTTGTCAACATGGAAGTCGAAGGCTGCTGTGTTGTTGACTTTCCGTAGCATTCTGGTGAAGGGCTCGAAGTAGCCGTAATTAGTGCGATGACTATCGATGCGGAAGGTGGGAAGAGATCTAACGTTTCGGGGGTTAGTATTAAGGGAGATACTGTGCAGGAAGTCGGGACAGTCAATGGAGCCGGTTAGGACTTGGTGGAAAGATAACATCAGCGACATCACGACGAAAGGCAAGCGGCTGGAGGTTAATTAGTTTTAGCCGGCTTACATACGGAGGAAGGTTGAAGGTATCAGTTCAAGGAAGGTCACGGAACGCAAAGCGGAGAAATCTACGCTGAACTGCTTCGATTCTGTTAGTGAGGGTGGATTGGGAGGGGCACCAGACCTGGCAGGCATACTCTAGAAGTGGCCTAACGAAGAAGATGTAGAGTGAATTAATGACATAAGGGTCAGAGAATTCGTTAGACCAACCTCTTACAAAGCCAAGAGCTTAGTTGGCTCTATTTATGATATGATCAATGTGGGAACGAAACTGGAGCTGACTATAGCAGATAACGCCCAGGTCACGGAGGGAATTAACAGATGGAATTAGTTCGCCTGAGAGAACGTAGGATCTAGGAGAGGTGGGGGCGCGTTTATGGGAGAAAGTGATCGATTGGCATTTGGATACATTGAGATCGAGGAAGTTTTTCAAGCACCAAGTGGAGAAGCTGTTCAAATCGTTTTAAAGTACGGTAGAGTCAGATGTGTTGGTGAGTTGTTTAAAGATTTTCATGTCATCAGCATAAATCAAAATTTCGGAGTGAATGATAACCTCTTCAACATCATTTATGGTTAGTATGAAAATTAGAGGACCAAGCTGACTGCCCTGCGGGACGCCGGAATGGGATATGAATGGGTTTGAAGTCGTGGAATCAAAACGAACCCTATAACGGCGGTTACTAAGATAAGATTTAATCCACGAGATGAGGCGGTGTGTGAAGCCAAGATAATTTAATTTGAGGACAATGATTTGGTGGGAGATTTTGCCGAAAGCTTTGCTAAAATCGGTGGCAACGACATCAACTTCTACCCCGTTTTCCATAGCTTGTAAGGTGCGAGACACAAAGTTCGTTAAGTTGGTAGTTGTGGACCTACCTTTGAGGAATCCATGTTGAGATGACGACAAAATGGACTTACAGTGGAAGGACATGGAGTCATAGATGAGGCTTTCGAAGAGTTTAGGAATGCAGGATAGTTTAGCTATTGGACTATAGTTTGATATGTCGCCCTTGCAGCCTTTTTTGTGGATTGGGGTGATATAGGAATATTTCCAAAAATTGGGAAATGTGCCCTCGGATAGGGAAAGTAAGAAAAGATTGGTTAGTGGATTAATGAAATGGGTAGCACATTCCTTTAAAATAATGGCGGGAATCCCATCAGGGCCGGGATCAAAGTCATCGGCGAGAAAGACACAACAAGAGGCAACCAGAGACGGATCAATGGCAATGGAAACAAGGGAGGTTTGTGGGCAGTTTCTCATAAAAGAAAAGTATGTAAGATCGGGGACGGAGTCGTGGTCGCAAAAGGATTGACTGAAGAAATCTGCAAAAAGGTTAGCGATGACAGAAGGATTAGAAGAGGACGAGTTACCGAGTTTGAGGACCGAGGGGTAGGAAAGACGACTTATTTGGTGAAAGCCTACTTATTGGCAGTTTATCAAAATTCTTAGCACTAGACGGTGATGGGCGCTGGTTGACTCCGCAAATGGCCAGCGCTGGTAGGCTGGTCGGGTGCACTGGTGTCGTTAGACGATTGCCTGTAAACGGTTGTCGGTAGACGTTTGCCGGTAGACTGGTGCCAGTAGACGGTTGCCAGTAGACTGATGCCAGTAGACTGGTGCCGGTAGGCGCTTGTCGGTGGCCTGGTCGGGTTGACCTTCCTTGGTCGACCTGCCAGTTGGACTGGTGCCAATCGACTGCGCGCCACAAGGAAAAGCCTAGAGGGCTTTTATATGCCTCCTCGCTGGTGCAAAGCATGAGCTCCGTGCCGGTAAAGCACGCGGCTCGTAACAATCTTAAAACCAGTTTTGCGTTGTCTAACTTAAATCATAATAAATTCAAACCTTTTTATTTCAGATTGCTTCTCATCTTATTCGAGCTCGATTTTCTATGTGGCCTTTATTATTTGAAAGAATCTGATTTAAATGTAAGTGTGTGGAAATTAAGAAACAAGTAATTAACTATAATAAGTAATCGGGAATTTAGACGACACGATTGAATTTATGGTGAAATACGAAACGGGGAGTCTTAAGTCAGATTATGGCTAACAGAACAGATTTTTTTATGGTTTGGTAAGCGCATGGAAACAATTAACTTAAAAATCAATTATTCAAAAATAAAACTGAAATAAGTTTTTAATTTAATGAAGGATAAAGCAATCATAGAAACGATATAGATAAAAGAAAGTATTTAAGTCAAAGGAAAAGAAGGAAGAATGAGGAATACAAAATAAATAGTTGATGTAACATTTTACGGTGCCCATGTTACAACTGGTGACCCGAATATGAAAATTAGGGATTGGGCGTAAATCCAAAGTAGCGGATGACTAATGGTTCTATGGTTATCGCCTAAAATCAGCTGCAAGAGAATAACTCACTTACCGATAACCTGCAGCCGAGTTAATTCGTGTAGGCCAGTTAAGCTGCGGAAAGAGAGTTAGATTAATAGAAATATTTTAAAATATTGTATAATACTTATATTTGTTCACATCTATTTATATTCTTTTAGACCACTTTGCTCCTTGGAAAAGATGAACAGCCCAATGCAGTAGCGACCAATCAACAGCTTAACGCAAGCAGTACCCAATATTATCGAAAAATCGATGCTTCTACCCAACAGAAGATCATGGAATCTCAGCATTTTGATGAAGATAATAATAGAAATAATTCATATGCATATTCGTGGAGCAAGTGGGGAAAGTGGAGCAAATGCTCTAGAGTTTGCGGTGGTGGGGTTCAAATAAAAAAACGGAAATGTATTGAAAGGTAAATATGCATGATGGAATTTTGTGAAATTTAAGTATAAGCAAATTTTTTGTTGAATATCTACTTAACATACATATGACAGTATTCCGCCTCTGAATTATGACCTACTAGAAAAACTTATAGAAGTTGATTTAATCTAAATAAAACAGAAATAATTGCATTTTGTTAATAATATATTAAATAGCTATTGTTACTTAGTTACTACAAAATATAGAAGTCAAATCTAACATATGTATAAAATTCTCGTGTCACAGTGTTTGTAACAAAACTCCTCCGAAACGGCTTGACCGATTCTTATGAAATTTTGTGTGTATATTCAGTAGGTCTGAGAATAGGATGTAAACTATTTTTCATGCCCCTAAGTGATAATGGTGGTCCATCCCAAAGCATTTTTTTTTTATTTGTTGGACAAACTATTTTGTTTTAATTTTGTTATGATTCGGTATTAAAAAATACATAAAACCCTAAATTTTCACCCTTCACCACCAACCCCCTTACCAGGAAAATTTTTCGGAATCATTTTCAATTAAAAGAGAAATATATACGTATTTTATAATTGTGAAAGGTGGGTAAAATAATAAAAGAACAAATACATTGTCAGTATACTGTTTTCTACCATTAAGAACTTCAATTTGATCTTTTTGTGTGTTTTGTACAGTGAACAATGCCAGAAAGACGCAAAGGGTCTGATTTTTAATTTCCACATTTCGAGAGTAGGTTCGAGATTAGCGACCCCGAAAACACTCTGCAACACAAATAATGGAACAGATGTTTCAGCATATCTCAAATTTCAACCGCCAAGGAGGTAAAAGAGGGTACAAATATATGTAAGGGAAAATATTTTTTGACGGTACACTCATCAGGCATATGTTCAGAAAGTTTGCGTGACGAAAATTATGTGTCTATCATCGGTTTTTCTGGAAAACTTTAAGTGATACATGCAATATCTTTAAACCGTTATACAGTTTCAGACTTTGGCGAAATGGCTCCAATATCATATTCACGGAGTGTCTTAGCTCCTGCCCGTGGGAGTAGGGGGGCTTTCTGCATATAAAGTGACCCTAGAATATTCGGCTAATGGAAGGATTTCCGTCTTAATGAATACATATACGGGGTTTTTGGCGTCGCTGATCTTAATTCTGCCATCGATAATTGGTAATTCAAGATAGCGGATCAAGTATGGGAACTCAACTGAAACGGAAATCCGTGTAATTGAATATAATGGTTCTTAGGGTCTGTGGTTTTGAAATAACTGCCTTTTTCGAAGCTCATATCTTTACTTACACTACACCAAAATCTACACAAACATGTCAACAAATTTTGTCTATGTGTCGGGACTAATCTCGAGAACGGTGGAACCGATTTCTATAAGGCCTTTACAGCATTTTATTGTTCATGATGCAGGCTACATTTTATCCCAAGAATGTTTTGGGTTCCCGCTGGAAAAACCGTCTTCGCGCATGTAATAGTTTCATTAGGTCTGCAACAGTTTTAATTTACAAATATGAAAAATCCGGCAAGGGTTTGCTGTTGAATATATTCCAGACAGTGGCGTAGCGTAGTAGGGGCGGGGGTGGGGGGGGGGGCCCGGGCGGCACTTTAGGGGGCGGCAAAATTTCACAATAAATAATAATAATATCTTGTTAATATTTGAACCATCTCATATTTTTGTTTCGGACCGATCGAAATGAGCATTCATTACTTATACTGTTCCGAAATCGGGGAATCCCTTTCTTTAACCCCTTAAGGTGACTTTCTCTTAACTGAATTAAAAAAAAGCAAAAGTTTGGGATTTTTTTACAAGAAAACAAAACAGCATATGACCTTGCATATTTTTTTATTTGGAAGTCTTTAACAAAAACTAGAAATTATTTTTTTATTTTTTCATTTTTCGATCACCCGTCGCCGCCAGAGGGCGCCAAAAAAAAAAGGGCTTTTTCCGTAATTCCGTGATTGCGGCTCGCCAAATCATGTGAAACAGAAAAATCAAAAAACCTCTTAATGTAGACATAAAAATCTATAGATCTAACTAGGATCTAACCAATCGGTTGAATAGAAAAAAAATGGCAGTCATTTGAAGTCAAAAATCGAGAATTTTTCGAAAAATTTTTTACATGAAGTGCTGTAAAAAAAAACTACTTGGTTTTTGTCTTATATACTAGTTATAGAATTGAATTCTGAAGAAAATGAACCAAGGCTTATGGAAATCGGTGGAGCGGTTCAAGAGATATCGTGGAATTACGATTGAAAAAATGACGTCGAGAAAAATGCGTTTGATTTTAGATCGACTTCACCGGCTAAAAGTGCCGTGTGCCGGTTTCCACGGGATTTTCTTTTTGGAGTTTTTGATGTAAAATTCTTTCGAGTTTTTGGCATTTACTCGAAATTTCTAGAGAAAAACTATCGATACGTTCAAGTGGCCACGTAAAATATAACTGAATTGAATTTCTTCCGGCGGCGCGGTGGCGTCCCTAACAGCGTGCTCGGGCGTCAGCTGCGCCACCGTTTTTTCTCTCAAAATATATAGCACTATAACTCGAAAACGATATTTTCTTTTTTCGTAAAATTTTAGGACATGATTCTAGACATATTAAGGAACATTTTTCCGTAAAAAAAATTCGATTCAACCATGCAGTAGACAACAAAGCGTACCCAACTTGGGCGCCTTATGATATATGCAAAGACATGTGTAACATACAAATAGTTTATAAGTAGACACAGGATTATATGCAAATGAATATTCTGCATTTACCTTTCGGGTGAATCCGAATGTAAGTCTGACCTGTTGTTTTAAATATTTTTAAGACATTTTTACGGGTTTTCACAAAATTATTTATAGGACTAATGACAATACATAAATGAGAAAAAAAGCTACAGAATTTGGCGGATAAGTTTGCTGATCTAACGCCGGCTATATTACTAAATTCGGACGACACAAATTGTAACCTAGACTACGCATCTGCCAAAATTGACGAGTAGGACTTCAAGTTGGAACGACTTCGACTGCGAACTTTCATTACTGCACAGGCAACGAAAACAAATTAATTAAAGCGGACTCACTTTAATTATTAAAATTTATTGTGAAATCCAAGCTGGAAGATACTCTGCCGAATATTATTATAATGTTCCGAATATTCTTCACAACTGCCATAAGCAATGCCAGCTGTGAGGGACATTTTCCAAAATTGCAACTGGTCAAAAATTATTTAAGATCAACAATGAGTACGTTATGGCTAACCAATCTGGCTATCTTGTCTATTGAGCAAGAGGTGTGTGATGCTATAGACTTAAAAAAGTAGACGAATAAAGTTTTAACTTAAGACAGAAGTTTTGTTTTTAATTCTAACAAGTATATTAATTTATAACAAGTATATTAATTTATAACAAGTATATTAATTTCGTCGTAGTTCTAATTGGAAGTCGATTTACGTTTTATATCTAATCCGCTAGTAACTTAATCTTGATGATCGTCAAGTATAATAATAAGTGTTCTATAATATATAGTATATACATATATGTATGTACATATATGACTTTTTTATTTGTAACCTGTACAATACACAATAATGATGACTGTTCTTGCCGAAAAGTTCTTTAGAATTACTGCATATTATAGCCTTTTAAATTGAAATACCTAAATAAGAGGGTGGCAAAATTTCCTTCCGCCCCGGGCGGCTGACACCCACGCTACGCCACTGATTCCAGAGGAGGCCAAACGGATGCGCAGAAGCGCTTTTTTCGACAATATAAAATTGGAAAACAAACAGAATGGAAATACTTCATTGAACTGGTGCATCGAGAATTAAATATCTTCCAAAGGATGCAAATAGATGAACTGATGAATGAAAAGGATTATTCGTCAATTTTGCATGGAAAGAGAAAATTCCATTAGATTGAATGTATTCCAGAAGAGGTCAAGCGGACCTTTTTATGAGCTTAAAAACTCTCACTTTTTTGATACTTTCTGAGAAACTTATATGGAAGTCTCTCTTCTGCAGATATGGTAATGCAAAATCAGATCAAATGGAGGTGGAGTACTCCGGGATTTATATTGGGATCAATCGCGCGCTTGAAATTAAAGAAGACAGGTTACAACAACATTCCAGTATCAATCTCCTTTTTCTATTTAAAAATCGACCAATGAAGGGCAGTCTCAAACGTGTGTCTCTCTCTAAAACTAGACTGCGCTTCTATCAACAACTTTATTCATTTTGCAACAGTTTAAATTTACAAATGTAGAAATGCCCGGGCAAAGCCGGGACGGGTCTGCTAGTATTTTTTATAGGCTAATATTTACTGCTTCCACCCCTTTGGCCTTATTGTTGCTTGCACACTATTTGGAATGTTTTCTATGCAAGCCTTGCTTCATGCCCTCGTCCATTTCCACTCATCTGCGACGACCATCTGAAATTATGCATAGGAAAACAAATCAAATGAAATTTTAATATCAACGTCCTAAACACATTATTATGCATTACATAAATTAGAAAAATCAATTCAACAATAGTCGTTTTACCGTAATTCTATCACAATGAAAATGAAGCTGAGAAGAAAAGGTCTTGTGTGAGCGAGTTCTGAATGCAGTCCGGCTTGCTGCATTCCCTGTGGTGCGTGGCCGCGCGAGCTTGAAGGCTAGCATTTTCGGTAGTGTGGGAGTTGCCTTAAGCAACATTTAACCATAGGCCGAACTGCCCTGCAATGAATATCTCGCGCGAGTTACATTCCCTGATAAGATACCTAAAGTATTTCATTCTAAGAAACCAATATATTCAAGTGAAATCAGTCTAACTGATTTTCCCACTGAGTCTTCAAAATTTCCAGACAGACAACAGATAGATCCTCATGAAATACTACTCTTCTGAGAATCAGGGAACGTGACTTTTCCGTCGTTCAGGGTAGTGTATTAGTTTTAATTTTGATTTGGCAGAGAATAGGTTTTGGATGATAAAGAGTCAGTCGGTAGGATGCCACCGAGTGATATAAAACTAAATTTGGTTTCGGTAAGAAGCAAAAGTGTTCTCAGTTAAAATAAATAATAGTGTTTAAAAACCTTTGTGTAATTTTTATTGAAAAATGAAACTAATATAAAGATCGCGACGGAATAAAGATAGATACGGCGAATGGACTATAGAAGGAGAAACCTCTGTTCCTGCTGGTGATTGCCTCCTTGAATTAATTTTGGGAGATCCCTATAAAATATCAGAACCGAAGAGGAGGCTAAAAATGAGAGGAAGAACTTAGGGAGCAATCAACCGGCTGGGATTAAAACATTTCGTATTAAATATTAGCGTAACTAATCTAGTTAAGCTACCTGACAGAAAGCTGTTTAACCTTACTGGGCTTAGTCCATAAGGCAAAACAATTTAAATATAACCAATTAAATATATAGGGAATAACAAAAAAATACAAACAAAAGGACTTGTTTATGTAGCTAAGCTGCTACTGCTGGTGAAGAAGTTGACTGATGAGATGATGCATCTGCAATTATCGATGGCAGAATTAAGATCAGCGACGCCAAAAACCCCGTATATGTATTCATTAAGACGGAAATCCTTTCATTAGCCGATTGTTCCAGGGTCACTTTATATACAGAAAGCCCCCCTATTCCCACGGGCAGGAGCTAAGACACTCCGTGAATATAATATTGGAGCCATTTCGCCAAAGTCTGAAACTGTATAACGGTTTAAAGATATTGCATGTATCACATAGTTTTCCAGAAAAACCGATGATAGACACATGATTTTTGTTACGCAAACCTTCTGAACACATGCCTGATGAGTGTACCGTCAATAAGTATTTTCCCATACATATATTTTGTATTCCCTCTTTTACCTCCTTGGCGGTTGAAATTTGAGATATGCTGAAACATCTGTTCCATTATTTGTGTTGCAGAGTGTTTTCGGGGTCGCTAATCTCGAACCTACTATCGAAATGTAGAAATTAAAAATCATACCCTTTGCGTCTTGCTGGCATTGTTCACTGTACAAAACACACAAAAAGATCAAATTGAAGTTCTTAAGTTCTTCTTGAAGTTCAATTTTAATGAATTTTTTTCAAGGTGATAAAATAATTGGATCATTTATTACTTTTGACATCTTGTTAATACATTATTAAAGTGTACAAAAACATGAGATTTTTTTTTTTAAGTAAATGGCGGCTCTGCAGAATATTTCCTCAAGCGTCTCCCGCGAGTTATCGAAAACTGCTGCAGCTGTCAAAATTTTTCTGTTTATCGGAAATAAAAAAGTTTTTTTTGTCGATTACTAACATATTAAAGGGAAGGATAAACCTATAAAATAATAAAAAAGTTAAAAACTAAAATTGAATTGAACAAAGGTCCAGATTTTTGGCTATTTTTCAAGAGTTTCGACCCCAACAAAAATTATTTATTGACCTGATATCTTTAAATTAGGTACATCCTTCCGATAGCACTATAAAGAGAAACCTCTGAATATTTCAGCCTAATCGGTCAATAACTTTTTGAGTTACAGAGCGAGCAGTTTTTGAAAACACAGTTTCGAGATAATTGCATTCAAAGTTTGCATTGAAACTTTCGTTGGCATTCTGGGTATGGCCACCCAAGCATCTTTCCAGTAAATATTTTCTGGACAAATCTTGGTAAATTGGTAGAAGATGTTTTCTATCGTCGCCAAGTAAGAGAGTAAGTTATGAGACAAAAGAATACACAAACGTACTGTGAAAAGGCATTGCTCCGACCCAAGCTCTCCGACTACCTGGTTAATGACGGTATATGGGCTCTGACGTTTTTCCCAATAACTCCATTAATATTGAATATTTCGATTTGTCCTTTTGACGGTATATTTTTAACATATTATATATTCTAATTATGTAAACAAAAAATTCGATTTTTGAAAATTCTAAAGGTATCTCCCTCCTTTAATGGTAGAAAACAGTGTACTGATAATGTATTTGTTCTTTTATTATTTTACCTACCTTTCACAATTATAAAATACGTATATATTTCTCTTTTAATTGAAAATGATTCGCAAAAATTTTCCTGGTAAGAACTAACAAATATGACGCACTGAGAAAGCAAAACGATAAGTGACACCCGTAGACGCCTGGCAGGAATAACTGATCGAGTGGTAACTGATATGATGTTTGAAAATTATTAAAGTACTAATATCGCTATTAGAAAATAGGAGTTGGTGGTAGAAGGGTGAAAATTTAGGGTTTAATATATATAATAATATAACACGCTTTTATTAGCTTCACTTGTAACTAACTATGTATGTATGTAAGAAAATCTTGGAATCTTAATTTGACCCACTTCCTGGTCTTCGATTAGGATGAAATTTTGCACACGCTCTGAGTTCTGATGACAATATATGACTAGCTAAGAAACGTCATTACAAATCCAATATGGCGGCCTCCCCAAGATGGCGGGCTGGCTGTTTGAAATCCACCCCCATGATATGGGTATCAAATGAAAGGGTTTGCTGTCAGGAATACGAAAAAAATAGTCACGTGACTTAAATCCACCATGGTGGACATCCAAGATGGCGGACTGGCTGTTTGAAATGCACCCCCATGACATGGGTATCAAATGAAAGGGTTTGCTGTCAGGAATACGAAAAATATAGTCACGTGACTTAAATCCAACATGGCGGACATCCAAGATGGCGGATTGGCTATTTGAAATGCACCCCCATGATATGGGTATCAAATGAAAGGGTTTGCTGTCAGGAATACGAAAAAAATAGTTACGTGACTTAAATCCAACATGGCGGCCTCCCCAAGATGGCGGACTGGCTGTTTGAAATGCACCCCCATGATATGGGTATCAAATGAAAGGGTTTGCTGTCAGGAATACGAAAAAAATAGTCACGTGACTTAAATCCAACATGGCGGACATCCAAGATGGCGGATTGGCTATTTGAAATGCACCCCCATGATATGGGTATCAAATGGGTTTGCTGTCAGGAATACGAAAAAAATAGTCACGTGACTTAAATCCAACATGGCGGATATCCAAGATGGCGGATTGGCTATTTGAAATGCAGCCCTATGATTTAGGTATAAAATGAAAGGGTTTGCTGAAAATAATGCGAAATGACGTTTTCTTACCAAATTATCATGTCATGGGTATCAATCAATAAGGTTCGACAAGAGGAATACGAAGATTGGACTTTAAGTCTATGAGATCCCACCTAAGCCAAGGTAGGATACGCGCCGAGGGCTGAATGGTATGAGGGTACCCGTACTTTTGCATCGGGGCAAGCTTACGTTGCTCTAAGTCGCGTCAAGTCCTTAGATGGCCTTCAAATAGAGGAACTGGACTGTTCAAAGCTCACGGGGAAAACTCCTTGCAACACTGACGCATTGGCGGAAATGGAAAGAATGCGTGCTAACGCCGTATTAAATTTGGATGCGTAAAACTGTGAATTTTGTTAAGTTTGTTAATAATAAATATCTTTAAATACCTATTAATATTTTAAATTAGTAAGTAGTAAATTAAGTTTGAATAATAAGAAGACTATAAAGTATAAAATAAAAATAATAGTTTAAAAAACTAAAAAACACGCTTGGAGCGTGGAGCGTTTTGTCCAAAATGAGTAAAGATTACATAAACGCTCCACGCTTTCTTTCATAATAAATCATAGTAAATATTTAATAAAGATGATCACCTACTTATAACCATGTCGCATAGGTAATTATTTATCGTTCATCATGAACTGAAATTGTTTATGTTTACCTGCGATCTAATGAAGATTTGGCAAAGGGAAAACTCTTGAGTCATCAAACTAAATGTCCGAATTATTTTGTAATTTTTAGTGCGTGCTAAAAGCGTGTTTTTTAGTTTTTTAAACTATTATTTTTATTTTTTAATGCCGAATCATACAAAAATTGAAACAAACAATTTTGTCCAAAAAATAAAATAATGTTTTGGGGTGGACCACCCTTATCACTTAGGGGTATGCAAAATAGTTTACGTCCTGTTTTTGGACCTACTGAATATACACACAAAATTTCATAATAATCGATCAAGCCGTTTCGGAAGAGTTTTGTTACAAACAGAGTGACACGAGAATTTTATATATTAGAGATTATAAACCCTAATCAGGATTCCAAAGTTTCTAATAACTGGACTAATAAAACTGAACTATAATTTCATTAAACCAGTGTTTAAAACTACGCCTTCCGGTGATTCCCACATATATTTCACATTTTTTAATTTATTGAAATCACATATGCCTAAACTTCTTCACAGATTATACAAACTACAAAACTTGTTCGTTTTGGAATGACACTTATGAGTCTTATGACTTATGACAAAATTTTTATTTTTCATTGTATTATATTTTTATTATATAAATATTTTATATATTATATTCTTCTAACCTCTACCTACTTTTCTGCTTGATGTTTTAGATTCCGTTCGCAGAAAGAAGTTCTCCAAGAATTTGAGCCTCTTGAAAAAGGGACGTTTAAAGGTTGTGTTGGCTTGTATAAGCGATTTAGAATTTGCAATGATAAGGTAGCTATGAGAAAACTAGTTTATAAAATATATTTATTCCACTTGTTTAAGGAGTGTTCGAGCGACACAGAAGGAAAATCAAGTTTGCATCAATGTTCTTTTTATAACGATATTCCATTTAATAGAAAAACTTATATCTGGTTTCCTTATGTTAAAGGTGAGTACGCTCAATGAGTGAAAAAACGACCGGAGCGCTCTATGAAATTAGAAAAATTTCGATAGGATTGCTTTACTTTCAAAGAGCCACAATATGTCCTAGTATGAGTATCACATAGCTTTGCAGTCGTTGCGTTTTATGTTACTAAATACATATTTAAGATGAGACATAATTTTGACGTGACTTTAAATTTCTAAATTCAATACAGTACCCAATGTAGCGCTTTCGGTCTTTTAAAATGACATGTATGTTATATATGTACATATTTTATTATTATTATTATAACGTCACTGAAACTACTTAATATTTTTAAACAACAAAAAGAAACAAATGAATGCGAATTGAATTGTTCACCGGAGGGATCAAAGTATTTTATGACTTTGAATACAACAGTACTTAACGGGACTCCCTGCAAAAGGCCAGCTCTATATTTTCAGAAACACTACAGAGGTCGTGCAGTTTGTGTTGAAGGCATATGTAAGGTGAGTACTGCATCTTATCCCAAAATCTACAGGACTCTACGTTTTTACTCGGAAATATTATTCCTCACTGCAAGCATAAGGCTCAGATTGTTTTGAGGAATTTTCAAAAAGGATTGCTGAAGAACGATATTTTGAAATGCAATATAATTTCTAGAATACTATTTTTATAGTCAATAAGATAGGATTATAATACCTTCCGTTGTCGCTCGGTTTTTTTTTTGCTTTAGAGAACTTTTTTAATTTAGTTTTGAGGATTTTCTTATAATGTGTTAAAGGATTGTCTCGAGTCAAAATTTGTATGCTTAAAGTTAAACGCCTATGCAAGTCCATTGCAGTATTGAAAATTAAAAATCAGATGCTCGTAACATGGCACCTCCGAATGAGTAGGTACTGTTTGGCAAACCCATACCAGGTGCAAATTTTCGATGGAATTCGATCCCAAACTCCTGGTCTGGATTACCTTTTCAGACTACTACGCCAATGTTATATTTGATAGTGAATTTGTAGCAGATTCATATAATCTGAAAGGTGTTTTGAGGTTGGATAGTCGTTAATTAAATGTTTTGCCAGAGGCAAACATAAAGAGAAAGAATTTTTTTTTAACAAATATTAATTGCGATTTAGCCCTCCCGCTTAAATTTTGAAAGCAACCCATTTTCTAGTAGCGGTGGCTTACATTTCTTAAGGGCAAAGTCAGGATTTCATAAACCCAGCGGATGTAGCAGACTGAGTTCCGGAGTGTCGCGGGACAAATCTGGCTCCACGCCAAGGTATATCGAGGATAGGGTAAACTAAACTTAGTTCCACAACTTTTTGTAACTTTTGTCATTCGTGGATTTGTAACTTAGCTCGGTGAGAAATTGAACTAATCCACACACCTTGGGATTACAAATTGTACTTCATTCATTCTAAAAACTATAAATCAGTGGTGGATTGAGGGTCAAGTTTACCCTGGCGACTTTCTCCCGGTCATTTTTCTCCTGTTGTATTTAAGTATTATACATAAAATATTTTGTAAAAGACACATATCAGTCTATGAGAATTTATGAACCGTATATGGAATGAGTCAGAAACTTAGAAAGGGAGAAATAACCGGGGTAACACCTTGGAAAAGAGGCTAAAGGGTAACAGGGGCTCGGGGAATTTGACCCCTTACCCAGTGGTGAACTAGTAATTACGTACATCCCCCGATAGAGACAAGTTAATCTCATTGAAATATGTTGGATTCGAACCCTAGAGCTCGGAAATAGAAGTCCATAACTCTCATCATTGATCTATAGACAACCTCATATTTCCTACTGGCGTTTTTATCCAACCAGGCGAGCTAGCCATTGTTATTCAACTTAAATTGGTGAGCTAAATTTCAATCCTTATACGAACTAGCCTCTGTCTTACTCTATACAGATATAGTATGTATATAAGGATATATGCGAATATATAGAGTCTATCAAGAAGGACGCCAATTTTTAATAAAACAAGTTGTGTGTGAGATATCCAGACTTATTACGCCAGAGGGAAATTTCTGAGCTGCGGGGCCTCAATTTATAGGATTCGTAACAAAATGGGCTTTCAGTTTCTCACCTCTAAAACTGAGTCGTGTGTTACAGTGAATTTAAAGGAGCGAGAGCGCCGACTCTGTTCAATTGGCGCCAGGCACTGTAGCCCCCTGCCCACCCTCCTACGACCAAACTCAAGATCGCATTAGCGAGCTTACAAGATATGCTAAAAATCCACATCACACTTAAGTCTCTGAGGCTAATAGTTTTGGAGTTATTAAGGCAAGAATATGTTACATTTCCGTTACGGTCGAAATTTCTATATTGGCACCCGTGTGCGATATTTAACACATGATCAAAAGGAGTTAATAAAGTTTCACATTTAAAAAATTATGCAAAGTGGCTGACTGAAAAATTGTTTTAATCAAATTTTGCCTAATTATTGTAGAAGGAAAGTTTGGCGAAAACATTTTTTTATAATTTTTAAAGCGATTATTATTACACAGTTTGTGTCGTGGAAGCATAAGAGTACCTTCGCCGAATATTACACCACTTACACTAGTTACACTACAATTTGCAATGCCATTAATCGCACACAAGAAAACCAAGCCTTCTTAGAATAAGTTTGTTGAAGTCACCATGTTGAACCTCACATTGAGATATCAAGCATCAGAGTCGCACAGTTGAGTTTTAGCCGTCGACTTGATCATTTGATTTGCTGAAGCAGCTCTTGCTCGCTTTGGCTCTTTACCGTTTACTTAAGACTCGACATTACTTAAGAATAGTGTTTATTTAAATAATATACATATAGCTCAAATTTGTGACATTAAAATTATTATTGAAATTTTAAAAAATTTGTTCTGTATTACGTTTGCAAAAAATATCTGGACTGGAGTGAGTGATTAAGTGAGATGTGGAAACATAATTTAATAATAACATATTTACGAAAGCAGTAAAATTGCGGAAGTGCGTATAAATAATGCTTTTGTTAATCTTCAATTAATAATACACATACATACCATATATATCAATATTCAGTTTTCAATTGAGATTTAAAGGCAGTAAAGCTCGAATACTTGAGATTTATTAGGTGGTTTGGTGCATATAAGTACATAACTGTACTTTGAATTCAATAACTTCAACAAAAAGCTTTCTGAGTAATAATAATTGATATTTTAAACTTTTCCCGGAAATATGAATAAATATTTAAAAAGCGACAATTATTTGCATCCTTGTATTGTCGCTTTAAATTATAAAGCAAAGCACAACGGGTCAGTTAATAGTTCATCTTTTTAAATTAAATTAAATTGTTAACGCTTATTCAAACTGTTCATTTGAGATTTATAAGTGCTTAATTGATGCTATTCATAATTCTAAACAATTCTGCATGGTGAAATTTCTCGTTATACTGTCCCATATCCAGGTCAAAGCATATTTCTTACACACCTCTCCACATATCTAAATATTTATTTACTAAGATCCCTACAGCTCGCTGCCCTCATTTAGCATGTTCACCTGCAAAACTTAAGTTGGATTATTCTTGTTTTGTCGAAATTTCGTTTAAGTGTCGTGATTGATTATCACTATTTGCATTCACGGTGCTTAAAAGGTGTTGTGCAACGAATTACATACCATTAAATTAGTTCATATCGGGCTTATGAAATACTTGAACCAGATGTAGTAATTGTTCTGTACAGTGCATAGGGTATATTTTACTCTCTTAAAATATAATAAATAATCTAAGGAACGTTACATGAATTGAAATATGCATTATGCAGCCCAAACGTTGTTGTATTTGTACTTTAATGAAAAATAGAAAAAAGTGTGAATTTCAAAAGTTTTTCAACGTAATGGACAAACATTTTATCGACGAGTTTCGATTTTTAATATCAATTTTAGTTCAACTAAATTGAAATAGGATTAATCGCACAATAACAGACTCATGGAAAATGGAAAATCGGGTGCTTTGAGCTAGAAGCAGAAATTCAAGAGAATTTTAAGTTTCTGGCCTTTTGCCAACTTATCATCTGGTGTTGCTTGAATTCCTTCTGCTTCGCGCCATCAAAAGAAACACGTTTCGGGCCTGTAGGTGGTTTATTGGCCTTACACATGTGAATTAACTCGTAGTTCTCATGTTCGTAAGCTGTGGACAAGAGGACGCTGGATCAACATATCGCCAGATGAATGCTTAATTGAAGGCTTAATGAGTTTTCGCTTGTTGTAATTTGATTTTATTGGCTCTGACTACATACATTAGTTTGTCAATATCCACATAAATCGAAAGCATTTATATTCACTTACAGTCTTCGACTTATTTCACTAACGTCCAAAACTAAAAGTACTTGATGATTTGTTTGGACAAAATTAATAGTCGTTTTACGATTTTTCCCAGGCAGTTAATGCTTTCAAGATATTAGCAGAAAGAGTATTAATTGGTTCCAAAATTTAATTAAAAGTACAAATGACAAGTTTTGCTCATTACTTAGGCGGTCTTTCCGAGCTTTCCAGGGTTTTTGCGTTTATTTTCCAGTTTTTCTGAGAACGCGTTTAATTTTTAAGGCTTTGAGGTGAACTAAATCTTTCTTTATTCTTTTTTTAAGGTGTAGCGTAAATTCGGAAGATATGGCACACTTTTTGTTTAGTAAACATCTTTGCAAATAAATTAATCGAACAAAAATATTTATGAAATTATATAAAAATAACGAGAATAACAAATTAAATTAAGAATTTTTCCTTGGCGAGAAAAAAAAGAAAATAACGTAAAAGGTTTCATATCCCTCTCGATGTGCGTAATATGGTTTGTGGTTTTAACTCTTGTTGCTGCAAGCACTACTTGGGCTATTAAATGATGAACAAAAATCATGAGGCCATATATTGCATACTATGTATTTATTGGATTCAGTCACCCGCTTGGTTGATTTCTGAAAAAGTTCAGCATTTACGAGATCCTGCAATTGCGTCATATCGTCCGACCTTACCAACTTTATTGGGGTTGTCCTACTTTGTCTTAAGGGGGTATTCTCATGGAGCAATTTTAAAAAATCGTTTTTTTTTTTACATTTTTGTAATCAATGGTATATATAAGTACAATTTACCCTGTGAAAAGATTTTTCGGAATTCGATCTCTAACATTGCTTAAATGACCTTGAAGTCGACATGTAAAGCGCGAACCGAACCGAAATGCCGACATTGCAAAACTTTAAACGCGTTTTTCTCGAGAACACGTTTTACAAAATGGTGTGCAAACTTCTGACGACTGTAATTGACCAAACGACTTGAAATTTCAACAGAACGTTCGAAATACATTTTTTGCAGGTACGTACGGATTTTTCGAAATCTTTAAAATTCGATTTTTAATCCACGTTTTTATTCGCAAAAAAAAAACGCTAAAAATGAATTTTTTTTAAAAATTGAGAGGATGCTGATTGATAACATTTCGGTCATTTCTGTTTCAGACCACTCAGGGAGGCAGAAAACTGCATACCGTTTGCCTCTGCAAATTTTTAGACCAATTTTTGGACTGCAGCCAAGGACGCCATTTTGAATTTTTATGTAATTCAATAATTTTTTTAAATGTATTAAATGGTCCTTTTAAACCTCCAAAAAACTGCAAGTGTTTATCTTTATTCGTTTTCCCATAAAAAAAAAAAAAAAATATACACCCTTAAAAATTGGTGCTTTCCATGAGAATACCCCCTTAAGTCTAAAACACAAGAAAAATGTATTCTAAATTCTTAATTATCTACTGCTTCCAATTAATTAATTTAAAACAAAAAATACAATCGTCTATTGCAATTAATTTTTTCAATAGTTAAATGCTATTAGCGATTACATTCTTCCGTTGTAAGTTCAAAAGGATGTTTCTGATTGAATTGTATTTTCAATTTCTTGATTGTTATTTAAAAAATCAAAAATAAAAATCATGTGTAAATGATATTCGGGAATACTCACTCCACAACATGCTCACGTTACATGTGATATGACATTATTGCCCCATGTTGCTAAGCAGGTTCGATAACCCCTCCTTAAAAACCCCGAAGGGTGAACAATGCCCTAAGAAGCTTTGAATTATAATGATAAGCAACTTTCTGTTCACTAGGTTTTTATACATGTGATTAATGTCAACTTCTATTTTGCTGACATTCTTATCCAGAGCTAAGCCATTGCTATACATATTCAAATAACAACTTTTCCTTCAATCTTAAATACTTTTCTCCTCTCTCAGCTTCACACTTTAGGTAACTCGATTGCTAAAATCATACAATAAATATAAATATATTTTATTTTGAAAATGCTCCTGTATTTGAATCAAATACGATCAGATCGAAGATGCTAAACGTAAAAACAAACAAAAATCCTGCCAAGTCAACAATATGTTTAACTAGCTGACCCATACTCGTTATTTCCCGAGCATCTTTCCCTACATTATTTAAAAAAAACTATGACGTACTCAAACAACGTTCTAAATTTGTCCACAATTTATTAAATAGGTATTATATTTTGAGAAGGAAATAATTAGCGTAGGCTCTTCGTTGGGTAATAAGATCCATTAAATTCGTAAATTAAACATCAAAGCATTGGCATTGAGAATATTGGAATTTCAGTGTTAGTTTCAGATTCAAAAATCCATTTGTCTTACAGCAATGAATATATTATATAGGTTGGGTTTTGGCAGCCAAATTATTTTTTATCACACGTGCGCGGAAACCACTACTATTCCGCACGGGTTTGTGTGTGGAAACATGCCGATTGCCCACTGTAAAGCCTGTTGGGAATAACCCACTGGTAATTTTAAAGAACGCATGCGAGACTTAGAATAACGCACGGGTACCTGAAATGCACTCAGAATATTTCTTCAAGAAATCCTTCAAGGGAGCCGTATACCTGAGTGCATTTGGGTCGCTCCATTAACGCAATGAGAAGGAGTGAGTAAATGTCCCATCCCTGATCACTGGACAGGAGTATGCATTTCTCGCTTGCACTTGCAATAGCAAAGAGGAGCTCTAGAAATCTACCTGAGGAGCACTTGAGAGTCAAAAGAGCCGAGTTTGCCCGGCTCTGGTTAAGACTCGTGCACTCAGAATATTTCTTCAAGAAATCCCATTTTTTTTTATATACTCGCACGTGTTAAACATCCTTTTAATGCTTTTCAGGTACCTAAATAAATTATTTAAGCAGGACATGAGTAAATATCACATGGTCACCAGAGTAGTTAAGATTATGTAATGTAATAGTATATTGCTTTGACCATCTGTACCTTAGATATCAATTAAACCTTTCCTTACTACTCTTCTTTAAGATACGTATATCTTTGTGAGAGATAATTACAGCAAAAATTGTTTTTTTTTTATTTGCAGGGGGCTCCGCCTCCACACCCCCCGTTCCGGCCGCACGGACTCACCTTTCCCCCACCTCTTTATCGAACCCACCGCCGCACTTGTGATGAAAAATACAGTGTGCAACTCGGGTGAAAACTAGCCGATTGCCCTTGATGGCAGTAGACGCACAAAATACTATTTCTTTATATATAAGTAGTAAATGTATAGCCCAGGTGCAATTATTTTTAATAAGCAGAGCAAAACCTTAATCAAAGGATGGCCTAACTAAAATGTATAAAGAGTAAAGTATTTTGGATAACAGGCTGAACAAATTACATAACAGGCTGTATAGCATGCACATAATATTATCATATGAAGTTTCGCACGTTCTTCAGATATAACAAATCAATCGAGACGTTTCGTTTAAGATTAAAAAAACCGCTTCGAGTAGAAGCATGGAATTGTACTCAAATGAAATAAAAAATAGGTTGAGTTTTACCACCCTCTTCGAAACGCCGGAAATGTGGGTAGGTTTCTCCATCTCCTGCAAATTTCGTGTAGTCCGATTATGAGCTCATATTGTGTTGTGGGGTCTTGGACTATTAGATTATTGAGCCATCATTGGATGTTTGAGCAAATCAAATGCCCAACTGTGTTTTTGTTATTTATTTAAAATTCCTTTACATAAATAACCGAGTTGGTTGAGAACACTAGCCTTCGGCGCATGCGCAATGGCTTTACAAACTCGTACAGCCAAAGCTAACCTAATATAAAGTATGGAAGCACAGGAACAAAACATGCTGAAATCTGTGTTTTGCATGAGAAACAAACACTCGCAATGGAATTCCCCGCACTTTCACTTTATTTAAATCACTTCGGAGTGATGTCAAAAGAAGTAAAACACAAAAATCGCGAAAACCGCAGAACATTTAAACAATTTCCAATCATCTGACAATTCTCATTAGATTTTCTGAAGTTCACTGAACCCTTTTTCCTCCATATGGTAATTTGTTTGAATATTTGAAAATAGGACCAGCCCAGTCTCCGCATCTTATTGTCTATTAATAAGACAAATCAATCATTTTTGATGATGCAGAGTACATTTTAACCATTAATGCATAACTGCCGAAAGCTCCACTAGGACTTGACATCTACACATGTTAATTAAATGGGGCGTTAATTTCTAATTATTATACAAAATCCATTTCTACCTAACACTTAAGATTAACTCAGGAGAAGAATCGAGAAAAATCCAAAAAGTGGAAAATTGCAATATAAAATACAATTTTTTGGAAAAAAAGTGATGGGATTTGTCGAATTTTTTTTCTTAATAAACACTCACAAATCTACCGGATTCGCCATTTTAATTTGAGACAGGTTTTCCATGTAGACCCTATGCACCTTGAGAGGCGTTTCCAGGCACCCAATGTATAAATTGACGATGGTGAAGAAACTTGGAGTGCAAAGAGGTAAATCATTTAAAAATTGTAATCACATAGATGTGTCTATAATCTGAACTCGTAAGTAAGAAAATTAACACATGGTATGTAAAAGGTTGACACTGAAATAGATCCGTAAGCTTAAAAGACACTGTTATATTTTATGTGAATTTTAAGGTTTTTTGATTCTGCGGCAAACAACATTAAGGTTAGTTTAATATCGTGTCTAATATACTATGCCAAAGTGTAGTGACCAAAGGTCATAAATAGAGGGTTATTTATTTTATAGCTTTTATAAAAAAAAACCTGAAAATTAATTTAATAATCATTTACTGCACATTTCTACGAGAGTAAAATAACTGAAAAAATTATTTGAAGCCAAATGGAACCAAACAAATGGTGTGCTTTGGTGTTTCTAATGAGGGGTAGGATAGGAATAGTATCTATTCTTAAGTTAAGAGATAGAGATTTGACGGATTGATGGACATCACTTCTTGCAAGAATTTATAATTGTCATGTTCTTAGTTTCTATTTCATATCAATTCCAATGCGTGCTTTTATATTTTCGGTTTTTTTTTATTTCTTCATAATAAATCAGACTTGTTTACATTCACGTATCAATTATCCTTGCATTATCCGATGATACCTTTGATATTTTAAAAGATAATTCATCTACGAGCACTCCTTCGATTAACGAACAAATTAAGTTAATTAATTTACACCTAAGAATCGAAAATGAGTGTTACGAAAATCCTGATATTTTACTTGGTAAGCAACCGATTTTTAAATTATAGTGAAAGAAATAACGCTTATCATAATTGCAGGCAGTTCACACCAGTGGCGTTATACGTGGGGATACTACTCATGACAGCACGGACCGCTGCGGATCCGTCCTTTGTGAAGCCGTGTCAAAAGTATTTACTAGATTAAAACTTCCTGCTGGGTATTTCCACATTGCATCAATTCCTCGTGGAGCCTTTAATTTTACAGTAGTTGAAATCAAAACTAGCACGAATTTCTTAGGTATGATCAAAATACCTTTCCCGTTTTTCGACTGAACACATTTTTCTATACCATAGCAATTAAATCTGATGATGTATTTATTATCAACGGACAAAACAAGCAAAATATTTCTGGAATTTATCGGCATCGTGAAAACCGCTTTCAATATGAAAGTGGAGAAGAAGAAGGCACTTTGGAAAAAATTCACTTGAACGGTTTCCTTTCGCAACCTGTAGATTTGTTGGTAAGTGTCAAATGCATTCGAAAGCATTGCACAATTAAATTGTCAAAACCTGCACCTAGATTACGAATTATGCACAAACCTAATTAAATCCGCTTTAAAACAAGTAATGCACAAATTATCTTCTCTACACAATTATTACTAATTTCTTATTACTTAATAATTAAAAAAGAAATACTCTGAATAGCCTTTTTGTGTGTTTTGTGTCCGAAGCGAAATAATGAAGTCATCCATTTTTTCGTATTTCCCCATAATCCACCGTCTAGTTACCAACACACAAATTGTAAAGATTCTGGTAGCTGATCCACCAGGTATTTATACTCATTCAGCTGTCCACCCACCCTATGTGGAATGACTTACCCTGTGGTAATTATGTATTCCAGTGAAGTACCTTTAGACCCTATTTGCACGAGCGAATTCATGCCTACCGTCACTCGAAAACTATGACTACGTAACATATATCAAACCAGCTTCCAGGCAGAAAGTGTAGCTAGCCGAGTAAACAGTACAAATTTGACCTGGGACTAGGGCTCTAAGAATGACTCGGATATTGAGTATACTCCAAGTTGGAGTACTCAAGTAATCATAGTGGCTTGGACCGAGTTTGAGTAAAGGAGTTTTGAATACCTGAGTATTCGAGTACTTGAGACCAAAAAGATCCGAGAACTCGAGTGAGTACTCATTTAAGGAGCATACGAGTATTAGAGTTTGGGAGTATTCAAGTATTTGATTGAGTTAATAAATTGTAGACTTTGTAATTCATTATAATTCACAGTTAGTTACAGAAAACTACATCTTTATTTTGGAAAACAAATACCAGTATGTGTATTAACATTATCGGGATTTAAACAACTTCAGCTGGAGCTTACTATATTTCCTGCTGTAGAAAATACTCGTTCAGATGTAGCAGTTGCTGGTATATTAAGGAATTTTCTTGCAAGAGAAACAACATTAGAAAGTGCAGTTTTTTGGCAATCCTACCATGATAATGGATTTTGCGTTAATGGAATTTGTGGAAGAGCTAAATAGGAATCAAATTGAGATAACACATCCCTTGTTGATCCACTTTCATTTATATTAAATAAAAACTCTAGTGCACTCTTTCGTTGTTCCTCTTGGCTGGAATCTCCGTCTCGCTCATTTTCAAGTCTAGGCAAAAGTTGTTTGGCTGCAGATCGAATGTGTGCTTTCGCTTGTTGCGGTTCACCAAGCAGGTCTTTATATCGCGGATCAAAAAAGGATGCAATCTGTGACACTTCTACATTTCTTCCTCCTTCAGTCCACAGCATATGAAACCTATTCTTTAAATCTTGTGCCACAATTGACTTGGAATCTGAATCCCCACCAAAGCAACGTAGCTCGTCGACTAAATATGAAGACATAATCATAGGGGCGGTTTTAAGGCTTTAAGCATACCAGAAACATGTATCTCGCCGTTCATTTCTTAATAGCTTACGTTAAAAAAATTTAAAAGAATATCACAAACCAACGTTTTTTATAATATCTCTTGTATTAAAATTTATCATTTCCATTTATCAAATAAAACCTGCGCCACTTCCACTTGATAAATTATATTTCATTGTTGACATCGTCTTCCATTATGCCGTAGAAGTTCAAGTGACGTAAATCAAATTGTTTCCTGAGTTTTCTATTGGCTAGATTTAAGTTGCCGGCGACAAAAGTTTCCAGTGAGCTTTTCTTCCATATAAGCTCACAGATAGTGGAACAGTTTTGTCGCCGAGCTATCTCCGCCCTGCGGAACTTTCTGTCTCCGTCTCCTTGTGTCGCAGTAGTGAGCGCACGCTCATATATCGCAGTGGGATTTGCCAAGGCGACATAACGTCGCCGTCGGCGTACAGAAAGTCGACGGTGAGTTTTTTTCCTGCTAGAAAATTCCTTAATATGCCAGCAACCTCTGCTACATCTGAGCGAGTATTTTCTACAGCAGGAAATATAGTAAGCTCCAGCTGAAGTTGTTTAAATCCCGATAACGTTAATACACATACTGGTATTTCTTTTCCAAAATAAAGATTTAGTTTTCTGTAACTAGCTCTAAATTATAATGAATTACAAAGTCTACAATTTATTAACTTGTATTTCTTACTTCTTAATGTATTTAAGCTACAGGACTCAAATACTCAAGTACTTCAATACTCCCAAACTCTAATACTCGAATACTCCTTAAATGAGTACTAAAATACTTCCTCACTCGAGTTCTCGGATCTTTTTGCTCTCAAGTACTCGAGTACTCAGATACTCAAAACTCCTTTACTCCAACTCGGATCTTTGAACTCAAGTACTGAAATACTCAAGTAGTTGAGTTCAGAAGTACTCGAGTAGTAACAGCCCTACCTGGGACACATTCTGAGAAATCATCATCTATGGCGTGTTTATACACCAAAAATAGCTACGATTTTAGCTAGGCTAGACACAAGTCATGACTTTGGTCTTCGAGGCAGATACGCGGTAGAGAAGAAAATCCGTACTCCTGAGTATCTACGCATATTGCCTTTACCTTGCTCCAGTGTGCGCTGTAATAACAGCGATGCTGAGTGTAGCGGTAAATGAAGGAAAAGAACAGCGATTTTTGTCGGCTCACGGCTTGTGCAAACACACACCAAACTTTGTTCCAGCCAGAGCAAAACAGAATCGAAATTGCATTTGGCTATTAATTAATCACATCATAATTTGCGCCTTGTTTTATAAATAAAGGTGCGAAAAGTTTTTAAGCGATAATTCGGTAAGTCGACGATACTTCGTATTTTTTTATTTACTTATTTATTCATTCGCTTGGGGGTTTTCTCCCTGGAGCATTCAAAAATGACCATTTTTCCCAATTTTTTTTTGAGGAACGGGGAAAAGCTATTGACAGGCGGTTTTTTGGAATGAAGTAAGCATCGACTATATTATGCTTTTATATTTTTAATTTACGCAAAAAAAACAAAATGGCGGGCTTCGGCCAATCTCAAACAGGGAGGTCTCCGTTATGCATGTCCCACTTTGGTGCCGGATTCCGGGTGCTGTAATAGTCCGATCGGAAAAATTCCGAAGCTTTCTTTAAATATACCCTTTTCCTGGGTGCTCTATGCAAGCTTTTTTCAAATTTCGAATTCAGTGACAAATGGCGCCACTTTTTGAAAAAAATCTCAATTTTTTGCATTTTTGTCTACTGTTTTAGCTCGACAAAAATATTAAATGTTCGAATTTCGAAAAAAGCTCACATAGAGCACCCAGGAATAGTATTATCTTTATTTAAATTAGCAAGAACCCGAATCGGTTAAATAGATTTAACGCAATCCGGGACCGAAGTTCAAAAAACGTTGTTTCGAGAAAACCGCGTTTAAAGTTTTGCAATGCAATAACACTAATCAAATCATCTGTGGATAGAGCTTCGTAGATCGGAAATATAGCTTCTTGAACAGAATTTGCGAGAGGGGCCTGATGTCTGGAGGATTTGAGTGTACCTGCAGCTTGCGCCACTCTCCATTTGCAGATAAGTGTGCCCCGGGCCGCGCGCGCCTGCAGGGATTTAAACAAACCCTGCGCGCACGGCTTGTAAACAGTTTTAATCGAAAACCGAACAAAATTTTCAAAAAATCTTTTCAAGGAACATTTTTGGGGATATGTAGAAGAGATTAAACTAAAAAAAATCGAAATTTTGAAACCGCTCGAGGAAAAAAACCCCATACAAGCTACATACAAAAGCTACAAAATGTCGCTATGAGAGGTCGGAGTCGATAGCACTTTGGAGTTTCAAGCTCTCACTCCTTTTGAAGGTAAATTATTCTTTTTTTTATGTTATGGGCCCTATTTCCTGACCAAAATTATTGAATACTTATTGACAAGATTTACAAGTACTTTTTGTAACCATCGTTTTTTTCAAAAATTGACTCTACGTGGATGTATCCATTCTTGAAAAGTAAGCACGGACTAATGCAATGCGGATGGGTGCAAAAGTGTACAAATGACGTCTAAGCATCTTTAAAGTATTTGCTCCATTATATTTTAATACCACAGAAAAAAATTTACACTATTTTTTGTAGAATTACTTAAGGAATTTATCTTAATAAAAGTTATTTCATTTAATCTGGTTTTCTCAGAAAAAGTCAACTAAAAGCTAAGAATGCAAATCATTTGTACACTCTTGCTCTTCACTGCATCAGCTATGTATTGAGAGACATACATATAACATGCGTCAACTCTTACAATTAGTAAAGAGAGTGGAATCACGATAATCCCGAGCTCAGTTATCTGTGGCTCATAAGCGTTCTCAGCAGCAATGCTGCATTACTGTGTTTTATACACCTTACCACTGATTGTGAGTGATTTCGAATTTTGACTTTGGTTCTTTTTCCAGCGGATGCTTACAATATTTCAGAATAAGGAATATTTTCAATTCATAAGAAGAAACCAAAATAATTTATTATAGCATAAGTACTATTATTTTCATATATGTATGTATGCATGAATATTGATGACAAAACTTCGCTTTTTCTGCGGTGAACTTTAGAAAGCATCAGCCGCGGATTCAGCGTTCTTACTGGAATTGATACTCTTCTGTAATTGAAATATATTTTATGGTTTTTCAGATGTTTGTCCACGAAGATAATCTAGGTGTCCAGTATTCGTATTTTGTGCCCGTTTCAACCAATAGCATATCAGATGAAGACGAAAATGATTCTCAATGGGATGAAATGGGTATACCTCTAGATTATGGTTCAGAAGACAAGAATAGTATCAACAACCTACTGGAAAAATCCGGCCATACACCGGAAAAGATAAAAAGAAAGATGGAATGGAAACTAGTTGGGTTTGGTCCGTGTAATAAATCATGTGGCGGGGGATACCGAGCACCCATTTTTCGATGCACTCGTGAAATCCCAACTCGCTATTACTCCCCTCGCCGATGTAAACACATGGAGAAACCCGTCTTTAATGAGCTCATATTCCGATGTAACAACCAAGAGTGTCCTGGGTACTGGCGAATGGAAAAATGGGACGAATGCTTTTGCCAAAACGGAAAAGGTGTGCGTGAAAGAGCTGTCAAGTGCGTTCGTACACTTGCAACAGGTGCTGTAATGCAAGTAAATGCAACATTTTGCTTAGGCGAAAAGCCCGACACTACTGAGGATTGCGAATGTCTTCCCCAAATTTCGAAGAGGGTTTCTAGACAAAAGTTAGATATGACATATTCAAAGCATCACATGCATGCGCATGGGACAGAATCAGTTGCAAAAGTAAATGGATCTTTTAATAACAAAAATATATTTGTAAACAAACATGATCGAAGTGGTGTCTGGCTAATGTCAGAATGGTATGGACACTGTTCAGCAGAATGCGGCTCTGGTGTTCAACATCGTTCGATATTTTGTGACCGAACCTATCCTTTTGCTGATCGCTGTGACGTCCTTGCAACACCAGATACCTCCCGTCCTTGCGAGACTACGCGAAGCTGTGACACGATTAGTTGGTTTATTGGGCAGTGGAGCGAATGTATGGGCGACTGCTTCAGTCTTCTTAGAAGACGACCAGTGTATTGTATGAAAAATGGGATTGTCATAAATGACATTGAATGCTTCCCGGCTAATAAACCAGACGAACGAAAAAACTGCACTTTTGATGAAGTTACGTATTGTAAAGCGAAATGGCATTATTCTGATTGGTCCGAAGTATTATATTATAACATTTGGTTGTGAAACACATTGATGATTTTATTATTATTTAGTGCTCTAGATCATGTGACGGTGGAAGTCAAAAAAGATTTGCAAAGTGCCTCGAACTTGATGAAAAACAAAATATTTTGAGAGAGTCCCAGCACTGCAGATATCTGGAGCGTGAACCTGTATACAGTACCTGCAATAATTTTAAATGCCCAGGTATTATAAAAACAATTAGCTCGATTACACATGTCAATAAGGACTAAATGATTTTCATAGAATTTTCTATGCAGATTACTATGCCGAATATGAGACTACTCCATTTGTTTCTGCTTTCAAATAACATTGGGTTAAAAAGTAAAGTTATACGAACTTACAACACAGCTGTGTTTTTACTCTTTAAGCCAATTTTTTTTAAACTTTAACTAATGAAGAATCTTCGTTTCCGGATTCGTAATCAACAGAAAATATCCTGTGTTAGCACTTATCGCTTGCACAGATACCAAAAGAACATAAGAACATTGAAATAGTGGCCCAGTGTAATTATTCTAAAACGTCCCCCCCCCCCCCCCCCCTTTAAGATGAAATTTAAATACATATGTATGTCACAAAAAACACTTTGCCTATGGACATATACCGCGAAAAGCGCTGCATGTAGGCGCTGAAACCTACTGGAAAATGAATTGTGGGGAAAACGCGCGTGTTGTGCAATGGTGAGTGTGAGTGTTGTATGCATATGTGTATCTACATATATATATATCTGATCTCTTAGTATGAATAAGCCAAATAATTCCTCATTTCCCCCATGTTTTATCTTCCAGTATATTTTTGCGGCTGCATACATGTACAAAATTGGTTATATCATTTTTCCTGTAGGTATCCGCGGCATATGTCCAAAGACAAAGTTTCGTACAATAACCTCCTTTATAACATATTTCATAAAAATCGGGTGGTTTCGAATTACCTGTATTTTTTCCCAAGAGGTTTTCACACCACATGTCCGGAACAAAAGAATGACCTCCTTTATGATATGTATATTTCAATTTCTTGGCAATGGGTGGAGGGGGGGGGGGGGGGGGTCCTTCTTCCGAATAATTACCATTAGTTCTTTTAAAATCTACTGTTTACACTTTCAAATTTTTTTTTCAGAAACAGTGATAGAGCACAACAATCGGGTGCAAAGTGACTCGGAATCCGCTTGTAATGATGAATTCCCCAATTGCCATAAAATTAACAAGGAACGACTTTGTGGTTTGAATTATTATCAACGACACTGCTGCAAAACCTGTATTGGTTAAATCTTTCTTATAATATATTTTCAATAAATATTTTTAATATATTAATTAAATAAAGGAAAAAAGCAAGATGTGTAAAATGGTGTTGTATTGTTGCTAACGTGCAGTCATTGTATCAACCCTGTAATGTTTTCCGTCAATAAATCTATACTAATGTATAAAGTGACCAACTTTCACACTTTCATTTTACTTTTAAACTGCTATTTTCATGTCAGCGTGAACTAGGCCCATAACCTGTTGAGGTTTAAATATTAGCAATAGCTGTTACAAACTATTTATTATAAGATTGAATTAAGAGCTTTAGATACATGTACTTCTGCTTTGTTGGATAAACAGGAACTAACTTGATTTGCCACACATTCGTACTGTTTCCAGGCATATCTCTGCCATCTAAACTTTAATACTAATACTACATATTTAAGGCTATATTAGCAACAATTTATATAACGTAAATTGGTGCATTATTTAAGAAAAGGGAGGAAAAGGAATATAAAATTAAAAGAAAAGTTAAGGAATCGTCTCAGTGTGACCCTCCGAAAAATCACTGATTTTCGCGATTTTTTTTTTATGTTGAAATAAACTAATCGATCCGGTTTTTTTTATAAATAAATACATTCATGACGAATACAATATAATTTTTTATATGTTTATTTATTGGGTGTATAATAGTTGAATAAATTGTTGAAATGACACGTAAAAAAAAGGTCCTGTACGGTTTCCACGATTGCGGCCGCAATTTTGATCCGAAACAAAAATTTCAAAAAGATTATTAATCTGTAGGGAAGTCGCTATCGCTCTATTTAGGGTTTTTTTTTTAATTTGACAAAATGGCGGCGGTTTGAACAAAAATTATCGAATTTGGCCCTGTTTTTCGACAGTATTTCGTAAAAAAAAAGGAAGATTTCAAAAAAAAAAAGCTTCCATAGCGCGATAAAGAATGACGTTAAAAATGTTCTCTCCAAATTGGAACTAGATATCTTGAAAACTCTTCCTTTGAGAGTGGAAACCGTTTTGAAAAACACCATTCTGAGAAAAACGCGTTTAAAGATTGAAGCGCCCTCACTAACAAATCGTCGGTGGTCAAATCTTCGTAGATTGGCTCCATAACCTCTTGGACATCGTCATCGAGCGCTGGAGGATGAGAATATTTTTCCTGAAATCCATTGGCCTCAGCTTTGCGCCATTCGCACCACGAATCTCCTCCCGAAGGACAATACTGATGCTGGGGATTCTCATCAGTTCCCTCCGTTCCCTTTCTACAAGAAACGCTGTAGCCACCGTAATAATTTGAATTTCGATTTGAAAATTTGAGAGAATGTTTATTACAGTGAATACTATCCGATAATGCAACAAAAAAAATCGATTTTTCGAAAATTTCACACTGAGACGATCCCTTAATATTAAAAGTTCACAACTACAAGCAAAAAGTAATCACAAGAAATTCTATTCATTAATACACCCTACCCTTCCGAAAATAATACACCATACAAATTAGTCTGGCTGTTTTAACGGGATAGGAGCTATCCATGACAGATTTAGTATACCGCGGAATAATCAAATCACGTTTACGTGCTTAATGAACAGCCAAGCAATTCAGTCCTATAACTTGACTGTGATCAAACCTACGAAGACCGAAAACAAAACGCGAGTTATTTGTTTAAGGTTACCAATGGCCAATAGGGGATTTAAACACTTTTTCTTTCTTCTGAACTTAAACTTTCACTTTATTTCCAAATTCTCGTTTTACACAGCTCTTCACAATTCACAAAATTACTTTTCAATTAACAAATATTCGCCAGTTGCGTTACAAGGTTTTCGACAGACTGACTTCCCATCTTATTTCATAAAGTCGCCTCTACTTAGGCAGTGCAACGTGATTTTTTAAAAGCTTTTACTCGGTCAGCATCTTTTCTGTGGGAACGGGTCTGGATTCCGTTCTCACTTAGAAACTTGAGTGCATTTCTGCAATTTTGCGGATTTGTGAATCCGTTACCAAGCCATAGGCTTTGGCTTTGGATTTATTCTTGAAGTGTCAGGTAGATCCGTTGCCTGACTGGGGTTACTTGACTGAAGGTCAATATATGTAACTCCTCCCCGCTTTAATTCAGAAGCCTCCGGCTTCGCATTTATTATATTGATGCTATTACCTTTTTTATTTTTCTTGCAAATGTATAGGACTGTAATTAATAACACCGAGATCATTACCATAATTATGCTTACATTCGTTCCGTACATAATATTTCTATGATATTTAAGTTCTTTGATTTCTTTTATATTCTTTATATTTTCTAAAACAATTTTGTTGAAATTTATTGGTTTGATTAAAGTTTGGTTAATTTTTCTTGACGGGTAATAAAATTTTTCGAAAAAAGACATTTTTTTGTTATAGTATTTTTTATCTCTTATACTTACAGTACAATTATTGAAATTGATTAGATAGTTTCCTGTTAACAAAATTTTTGTTTTATCGCAGTTTTGTAGTAAATTATCATTATAAGCATTCTTTACCAAAATAGTTTCTTCATCTAATTCTTCTATACTTGTTACATTGTTGTGAACTAGTCTGCACTGATTTTGAACGATGCAATTTCTGCTTAGCTTTAGGTCTTTTAGGAGCATTCCTTCTTCATAATGGTAAATTTTATTATTTATTTCTACTATAGTTTCTTCAGGTGAATCTATTTCAAATTTTTCTGCGTTAGGAATTGGACTAATTAACTGTATTTCTTTAAGTATGTAATTTTTTGGTATTTTGATTGCAAAAACAAGAAGATTATCTTTATATTTCATTACACCTGCTTTTAATAATTTTATTTTATGGAAGTCTATGTTGTATGTGTCTAACTCTTCTAAGGTCAACATGCTGGGATGTATAATATTATTTTTTGTCGCCATTATGTTATCTAATATTTGATTAATTTTGTTTTCCAAATATCTGAGTTTTGTTTCTTGGTCTAGAAATAAGATTTTCTGGTTAAGTTCTTGTATGTTTTTATTAGTCGAGTTTATTACTGCCGTAATTTTCTGTCTGTCATTTTCGATTATTGTTTTGAGGTCAGTTAAAGTTCTGTTATATTGTTTATTTATTTTAATTTGTTTGTTTAGATTGTGAATAGCTTTGTGATTGTTTTCTTCTATAATTCGTAAGTGTTCCGTAATTTCTTGTCTGTCTGATTCGTCCATAGTACCAAATAGCCATTTGCTCGCAGAACCAATAAAGTTTATTAAACCTCTCTTTTGTCGGTTTGGGTTTAGGATTGTTCTAAGTTTGCTTTTTATTAACATAATTTCGGTATAGAGTGCTGTTCTATCTTCTAAATTTAAATGTTTTATATTGTATTCTAAACTTTTTAAAATTTCTCCCATTTCTAATGGATCTATAATATGTAGAATTGTATCGGTTTCATTTCCAATCTCCACTTGCCTTATTTTTATTTTAACATATCCGTTCTCCTCTGTTACTGGATGTACCTGCAGTCCCCCTTGTACTGTCGTTATCATCATCATTAGGATTATTATTACCTGCAAATTTAGTTGCTCTTTTAATATTGGATACATGAACATTTTGTAACGGATGTTTTCTGAAATACGGTTCATCTTTATGCCTAACTCTTTTATAATTTTTTATAAATCCTTCTTTTCTATTTTCTATATAATTTTCTTTCTTTTTATTTAGTTTAGTTATATATTTTAATTTCTTTTTATTCAATCTTTCCATCAATGTTTTCGTGTCTGCTAAATTATTTGCCTCTCTTGGAGTCATATCGATTGTAGTATGGTACCTATCATTATAGTTACCTATGGCTTTTTGTATTTTTTGTTCTAAAGATATGTCGTCTTCTATTGCTTGTATTTTCTCTATCAGTGTAGAGTGTAATCTTTCTACTTCTGCGTTTCCAGTATGGTTATTGGGTTTAGTCCAATGGATTTCTATCTCTTTTTGCTGCAAAAATCTTTTCATTTGTTCTGATTTAAACTCGTTATCCATGATGATTTTTCTTGGTTTACCGAATGTTGATATGTATCCTTCTAATATTGCAATTTTCTTTACCCAATTTCTATCATTTATTAAGTAAGCTACAGCGAATTTCGTTAGTTTATCGATAATTGTAATGAAGGTTTGCTTTTTATAATGGAAGGTGTCTAGATGAATAATATCATTTTTTCTGCTTGGCGTTTGAGTTATGTTTAGTTTCGGTTTTATGGGATTTCGATCGTATTTGCTCGCTTGGCATTTTTCACAATTGTTGATAATTAATTGTATTTGTTCTTGTAATTTTGGATAATAAATTTTATCTTTTAAAGTTTTGTAAGTTTCGTTGATTCCGCTGTGGAGTGACTCTCTTGTATGATACAAGGAAATTTGTCTATGACATTGTTCTTCACTTTCCATTTCCCTAGCTCTTTTAGTAGCTTTCACAAATTTCATCTTTTGATCTCCTGAAAATAGGTGTATAATGCACTGCTGAACTTTGTTATAGTCCGTATCTTCTACCTCTGAAAAAAATTCCTATACGACCTGATTTTATGTGTCTTTTTAAGATTTCATTGATTATTTGTTCTTCATCTTGAGGGTTAATTTTTATAATTTTTCTTCCGTATATAACCTCTATTTCCTTGTCTGGATTATATGTTAAAATTATCTGGGTTTTGTATTTGTTAATTATTTCTTCCTTAATACCTATATGGTCTAAGAGTTGTTCATTTACCGAATGTATAGTGTCAGACAGGTCCATATTGGATTCACTGCTATTCCTATCATTAATTTTTGGGCTTTCCTGTAATCTACTAAGAAAGTCTGCTACTTTATTTTCTTTTCCTTGAAGGTAGTCAATTTCAAAATTATATTCTTGAAGTTTTAGAATCCATCTTTGATTCCTTTGAGAAAATTCTTTACCTTTAAATTTTGAATTGAGGTATTTAATTGGTGCATGGTCGGTAATGATTTTAAATTTTCGACCATATAAATAGGGTCTGAAGTAGGTTACAGAATACACGATTGCTAAAAACTCTTTGTCTGTTACACTGTAGTTCTTTTCGTGATTATTTAATGTTCGTGAAATGTAACAAATCGGATGACCGTCTTGGGAGAGAACCGCTCCGATTGCATAATCACTTGCATCTGTTGTGACGACAAATGGTTTTTCATAATCCGGAAATTTTAGTATTGGATGAGATGTTAATAGCAATTTTAATTCTTCGAAAGCTTGGATGTATTGAGGGTCTCTAGTATTTATTTTCGTATCTTTCTTTAGATATTTTATTAGAGGATATGCTACTTTGGCATAGTCTCTTACAAATTTTCTATAATAGCCTGTCATTCCTAAAAAACTCTTCAATTGTTTGTTCGTCTTGGGTAGTTCTATCTTCATTATATCGTTTAATTTATTTGGGTTAGGTTTTATCCCCTGAGTGGTCAATACATGTCCTAGGAATTCAGTCTCTTTTTTCATAAAACTACATTTATCGGCCTGTATTTTTAAATTATGTTCGGTTAAACGTTTAAAGATTTTCTGTATAGAATTCAAATGCTCTTCTAGGGTAGTTGAGAAGATAAGAATATCGTCTAAGTAGACGACACATATCTTATTGATATACTCTCTTAAAATTTCATTGATTAGTCTTTGAAAGGTGGCAGGGGCATTTTTCAGCCCAAAAGGCATCCGAACAAATTCATATAAACCTAAGGGTGATATAAAGGCAGTTTTCTTTATATCTTTCTCGGCCACTAATATCTGGTGGTATCCTTTTGCTAGATCTATCGAACTGAAATATTGGGCTTTCCCCAACTTGTCCAATATACTGTCTATGTTGGGAAGTGGGTACTTATCGTCTATTGTTATCTGATTTAATTTTCGATAATCTACTACTAGTCGATATTTTTGAATTCCCGAATTGTCCCTCTTTTTTGGAATTACGAATATTGGGGATGAATATTTGCTATTACTTTTTCTTATGATGCCCTGCTTCTCCATGTCTTCCAGTTGTTTTCTTAATTCTGCTTCATGTTGAGGTGGATAACGAAAAAGTTTTGAGTTGATTTGTTCTGTAGTTGTCGTCCTTATTTCGTGAACTATACTTTTCGTATTCGTTAGTTGATCCCCTTCTTTAAATATTAAGGATTTGAATTTTTCTAACAATTTCACGATTCCCAAATTTTCTTCCTCATTCAAATGGTTTAATTTTATATTCCCTAAATCACTTTCCTCGAGCACATTAATTTCTTCCTGAATGATTTTCTTCAGAAATGGCAATTTTACGTTATTAGTTAATATAATTTCTTGTTTCTCTATATTTATTGTTTTTACATTCTTTTCCACCCAATCCATACCGACCAAAAAATCGTATGTTTTATTTAAACTTATTTTGACCCATTTCATTCTGGCGTTATCTGGTTGCTTAAATTCCTCTGGACATTTTGTTTTTACTAGCTCTGTTTCTTTTTGAACTTCCCCATCGATAGTGTTAATTTGTATGTTTGATTCTCCTAGTTCTTCATAGATTTTTTCTGTTACTGTATTTGAATTTAGCAAGCTTATTGTAGATCCCGTATCAATTAAAGCAACGTATTTTTTATTATTTATAGTTAAAATGATATATATCTTTTTAATATCCGAGGCTAGTTGATAAAAAATTCATTGGTCGCTAAATGATTCACTTCAGTTCTATTTCTATCGCTTATAACGTCTACTTCCATTGGTTCCTGTACAGAGTTATTATTATTTTGATAATTTTGTTGATTTCTTCTTTGGTTATCTGGGTTGCTATAATAATTTGGTTGGTTTCTAGTTTGGTTATCTGTGTTATTATAATTATTTGGTCGAGTTTGTCTATTGTTGGTACTGTTTTGTTGTTGATAACTATTACCGTAATTATTATGTCGTCGTTGTCTTGGATTGTTATTGTTATTTCTGGTCTGTTCTGAATTGTGCGGTATTTGTCTTGAATTGTTATTATTGTGGTTTCTTATTTGTTCTGGATTCGTCTGTGTGTTTCTAGTAACATAGGTATTTCTATCTTGTTGCAAATTATTATTAAAGTTATATCTTGAATTGTTACAATTCTGTTGTGGGTAGTTTTGTTTTAGTTTATTTTTCTCTCTTGTTACCTGATATGTTTTGTACCATTTCAAATTATACTGATCTTGTCCAATATATTTATTTATCACTTTCCTAATTTCTTCTAAGCTGAATTTATTGTGTAATTCTGATGCTAATGCACCAGCCGTAATTTCTTTTATTTTTAATACTAATACACTGCTAAGGTGATTTACTATTTCTGTTTGAAATTCACTGAATATTGCACATTCTGAGATATCGGTTACAAAAATTCTTATTTTGTCTACTAATTCTTCAATTGTACTTACTTTTAACATGTTAATTTCCTGCATAATTCGACCCTGACTTTTAGATGGTTTATACTGCAACTTTAATTTGGCCTTGCAATCCTCCCAGGTAGTTGGCGGTGATGTCTCCAGGTAGTTCTTTGCATGTCCCAGTATTTTCTCATTGTAGATGATCGCATAAGCTTGAGGTGCTTGAACTTCATAATCAGCCAATGTTCGGTCCACCGATGTTATGAATGCCGGAAGCGTTCCAGGTTTTCCTTCGAAGCTCGGTAGATATCGGAGGTCTTTTTCTATAATTCTTCTTAATGATGGTGGTTGAGTCTGCCTATTTAATATTTCTGTTAGGGCCATTAGGCATCTTCCTAACATCTCGTTATTCTCTGGTTGTGCCATCCCTCTAATTTGGTCTCTAATTTGGTTCCTTTGGTTTCTCCTATCTCTGTTTTCCAGTGTTTATATTGTGGTCGTCTCTTCGCAATTTACTAAATTTTTGTTTAAATTGCTTCGTATCACACTTTTTAATAAACACTTTTGGTTCTTTAGTTGGCTCCTAATTCAATTGAATAGAGCTTATCCGACTGCGCCAGTTATTTGTTTAAGGTTACCAATGGCCAATAGGGGATTTAAACACTTTTTCTTTCTTCTGAACTTAAACTTTCACTTTATTTCCAAATTCTCGTTTTACACAGCTCTTCACAATTCACAAAATTACTTTTCAATTAACAAATATTCGCCAGTTGCGTTACAAGGTTTTCGACAGACTGACTTCCCATCTTATTTCATAAAGTCGCCTCTACTTAGGCAGTGCAACGTGATTTTTTAAAAGCTTTTACTCGGTCAGCATCTTTTCTGTGGGAACGGGTCTGGATTCCGTTCTCACTTAGAAACTTGAGTGCATTTCTGCAATTTTGCGGATTTGTGAATCCGTTACCAAGCCATAGGCTTTGGCTTTGGATTTATTCTTGAAGTGTCAGGTAGATCCGTTGCCTGACTGGGGTTACTTGACTGAAGGTCAATATATGTAACTCGCGTGCAATCATTAAAAGCTATTTACTTCCAGCTTTCGAGCACAAACGGTATCCAGTTGACGAAAAATATTGCTACCATAGATGAAGTGAAGAATAAATTAGTTTCCTCAAAAGTTTCATACTGAGCTCAGTAGGTAAAATACTAACCGAGAGCCACAACCTTAGCAGATCTGCATACACTTTACGGGCCCAATAGACACAGGGAGCATACTTTGATCAATCTTGGAGTACTCTAAAGGGAGTTTAAGAGTACTCCTTTTTGACGCTCTTTTCGCTCTTTTTTCCATTGGTATGTCCGCAAAGGTGATATCTCTCTCTAACATCCATGTAGAGCTTAAGGGGAGTTATATTTGCATTCACCTGACAGGCATTCTAACTGCCTCATTCGGGATTAACAGCAGCGTTTCTTTTTATCAATCGTATCGGTACCTGGAGAGGGGAAATTTGATTGAATTTGAATTATTATTATATTATAGATAGATATATAGGGTTTTCCAATAAGGACTTGACAACTTTTTTTCAAAATAAAATGCAAACCATTTCAGATATTTCAAAAACTTTATTGTCGGGTTGAAGTACAATCAAAACATTTATGAATGGAACTCGACTTCGTTCATATGGCCACCGCGGGCACGTTTGCAGCGGTCGATTCGTTGGACCCAATTTTCGATGACTCGGCCACACATTTCGGCCGAAACGGCTGCTATTTCGCGTTCAATGTTGGCTCTGAGCTCTTCCGACGTCGTCGGTTTGTTGGCATAGACTTGACGTAGCCCCAAAGAAAAAAGTCTAGAGACGTTAAATCGCACGAACGAGGCGGCCAGTCGACTGGTCCATTTCTTGAGATAACACGCTCATCAAACTTACTCTTCAATAAATCGATTGTAACGTGCGCTGTGTGGCTTGTGGCACCGTCCTGTTGAAACCACATGTTGTCCAAGTCCATATCTTCCAATTCGGGCCAAAAATAATCGGTAATCATGGCGCGATAACCATTACCATTCACAGTAACGTGACGATCATTATCGTCGACGAAAAAATATGGCCCTATGACGCCGCCGGCATGCAAACCGCACCAAACAGTTATTTTTTGTGGATGAAGTGATGTTTCATGAAGCACATGTGGATTTTCACCCGACCAATAACGCATATTTTGCTTATTGACGAACCCATTGAGCCAAAAATGAGCTTCGTCACGGAAGATGATTTTGCGATGAAATTGATCATCTTGGCGCATCTTTTCCAGAGCACAATCGGAGAACGTACGTCGCTTCAAATGGTCCATCGGCTTCAATTCTTGAGTCAGCTTGATCTTGTATGGGTGTAAACCAAGATCCTTACGCAAAATTCGCTCCTTACTCTTGAGAACGCCGTGGAATTGACTGATTTGGATCATTTGCTACGGACGTTTCAACGGCAGCGATATTTTCGACACTTCGACCAACCCATTGTCTCACTGGCACGGCAACATCACACAGCGAATATGTAGACTCAAATTTTTGCACTAAACTTGTTACTGCCCGTCTACTAGCGCGAGAATTACGACCGAAAATCGGAGTTAACGCTCTTAAAGTAGCGGTCACCGACTCCGAATTTCTATAGTAAATTTTTATAATTTGCAGACGTTATTCGTTCGTGTACTTTACCATGATGAAAATGTTGAGTTTACTGAATAAATTGACAGTGACAGTTCTATGATTAGTGAAAGGGTGCGTTCACAAATTAAATTCAAAGTTGTCAAGTCCCTATTGGAAAACCCTTTATATATAAATATATATTATTAAATATGTATAAGCAGTGGATTTAAGATTCAAATTCGATTAAAACTTCGTTTTATATTTTGTCGCGCTTTAAATTATCGCCCGCACTAGCCGAACTATCACAAGAGAATATACATCTCTTTCTACTCCCGAGTGGTTTTTGTGTTTATTTTCGCCGCCCACATGTGCGGGCTGAACAATAGTGAGGGGCAGCAAAAGTGTTAAAAACCCTAACATCTATCCCTCCTTTAATGATGGCTCGCTAATTTTCCTAGTGAGGACAATTGCACTTGTACTATCACAGCATTTCATGGATCTACTCAGTACGACTACCAGGCTTGTAACTTTATTCTAAATACGCAGAGCATGACCATTCAGAAAAACTTCTGAGATATTGCAGGGGTCAAACATGTAGTTAAAAAAAGCCAAGTGACTGTGACTTCCCGGGATTGTGCTCGCCTATTCGTGCATTTTTTTTAAAATCGGAATTAATGCGATCGATACAGTCCTCTATGAGTCCAAAAAGTCTGCTCAAATATAACTGAACGTCATCAGCGTATAAGTGTGCCTGCATTCTCGAGTATTCCAAGAATGTCATTAATAAAAAATCTGAATAATAACGGTCCAAGAACCGAACCTTGCCGAACGCCACTTGATACATTTAGAGGGCCAGACAATACATTACTCTAACTCGCTGAAAGCGATTTGAGAGGAAATCCTTAACCAGAGCAGTGGAAATGAAGCTAAAATGGAAATTGAGTGAAAGTTTGGATAAAAGGCAATTATGATCAGTGCTGTCAAAAGCCTTAGAAAAATCTGATAGAACTAAGGCAGTAAATAGGTTGTCGTTCATGGCATCCCTTATAGCAGCAGCGTCGCAAGTAGTATGGAACCGTAAACCAGACTGCGATCTAGTAAGCAATCCATTTGCCTAACCCAACAACCTGTCTATAATAAGGACACAATCGGGGGAGGATTTCTTCGGAAACTAATGTGGCACAAGTGTGAAGAATGTGACTGCCAATGAAAGACAATAGTAATTGCACAAACGGAGAGGTACGCAATCTATGCCAGTGGCGTCAATAGAGACTCCACGAAAGGAAAAACTACACACACTATCACCAGATGCTCTTGGACTATCATGATAGTTAATGCTCGAAGGATTGCTGTAAGATTGTACGGATTTGAAAAATTAAGTCAACTCCGCAAGTTGCCCTATCAACACCACAGACAGCTTCAAGCAAATATCGCCATTAATTTCTTGGCTTCTGACTTTCTAATTGCTACATTACACATCACTGAGTTCCCCCGGGGAACACTCTTCATACTCAAAAATTTGTTCATGTTTTTAATCAATAGTAGTTAAAAGTATATAACGTTGGAAAATTCACAATACCCCTTCCTATCTCAAGATTACCTTTAATTCACAGGGCTGCAAATAATGGGGTCATGTCAGTTGTTGGTAAGCTGAGGGTAATTTCCGAAGTAATTTTTTGCGAGGAATCAGAATTGTCCCATCACGTCAGGATTTTGAGATATTTGAGGTTATGTACAGGGTGCACATATTTTATCTCGTCTCTATCTCCAGTTACATCATTTAGTACAACTATTGCTCTTTAATTTAAGAGACATCGATTTCCATTTTCCATTACAAAGTATATCCCTTTAACGTGATGAGTATTTCAATTTACCCTTTCACACACCACTTTTTTACTGGTATCTTTTTCCTGAAAATTTTTGTTCGCGGATTTTTGAGGACATTGAGGACAAATATTATGTTTGAAAATAAAAATTCCCATTCCCAATATGGCGGATCAAAATTTGCAAAAAAAAAACTACCATATATGTATATAATAACTTGGCACCCACTTACATCTCAATTGTTTTATGTGCTCAGATTTAAATTATATTATAACCCTCTTGCACCATACTTGGCCCCTTTCTCAAATTTTTATTTTTAGTAGGTCATGCTTACAAAATTCATATTTATAATACAAATATAAATTGTATGAAAACCAATACCTACTCATCTTAAGCTAACACTAACTTGTTAAAATAAAAATAACTTTTACAGATCTTTAGTATTTTTCACAGCTATTAAGCTGGCATAAATAATTCGAGAAAAATAAATGAAACCTAATAGATCCATTGTCTGCAGATGTCCGCAGCATGGAAACTGTCCTATCATTGAAGAAATCAATTTCTGTTCATTGAGACGCTCAAGCGGAACTTTGAGTATAGTCTGACCCTTAACCTGAACTGTGTCCGGAAAACTCTCAATCATGCTGCTAGTTCTAATAGACCATTTACAGTGCCTTCAATAAATACTTGACCCATTCCCATCAAACAGATGAAGCGAATGAAATTAAAAAGGAACTAATAGAATCTCTTAGCATGAGTATTTTATTTTAAAGTTAAATGATGATCACTATCATAGTTTGTGTTGCGCGCGGTAAATAGATTCACTGGAGAACTGAAGCAGTTTTATGCATATGCAGTCAAAAAAAGAAATGTCCAAAAACTGCGTTGCATCACTATAGAAAGCCTGTTCGGCTTTGTAACATTCAAGTCGGTATAATTAATGACCACAGATGAAAAGCAATTTATGCAGTAATTGATTCGCAGAGATTCAAAGGTTAGTTATTGTTTTGAGATATGAGAATGGAACATCACTGTATTTTAACTTGTGCTTAACATATTCATTACTTTGCTTTTGCGCGATTTCTAATTAGTTGTTTCAGATCTGCATAATGTAAATTATAATTTACATTTATTCGTGTCTATTCTTCTTTTGTGATATACATATGTATGTACATTATGATCTTGCTTGTTTGGTCCTAATAAGTCAAATAAATTTTGTGATTTAAATGTTCATAGGGGGAACTACAAATAGATGTCCCCACTTTCCAATTTTGGCGAAGTAGTTAGGAATTAACTGATGTGTTTTATCCTACATATATGTACATATGAATGTAGAATAGTCAATGACAATTAATAATGGCAAACAGCACATTTTGGTTTTTTCTTTCTTAGTTTGAAGTACAAGATTCAATAAAGGAATTAAACTTTCATAATAATTAACATAATTAGGAACATAATTATTTGGTGCCAAACAGATTTCAAATTGATCTCACGCTGAGTTCTTGGTTCCTCTCAGGAATTGCAGCCACTGTATGTTTCAACCATTTGGTTTCTTAGCACGTACTTAACACGCAAATCTGATAGACAAGACCAAAAATGTAGTTACTTACACTCTATGGAACATTAAAAACGATTCTTGCGATTCTTAACTTTTTTAAACTTAATGAAAGGTACATGTGTTTTCCACTTGTTCACTTAAGTCAGGCGTCACTGATTGTTTGTCGGCGAAAGAAATGATTATAACCGAAAACAAATTCGGTTGTGGCTTTGGGAGTAACAACTAGGGCATCTATCCGTAGTTTGCCCTACATACTCATAATGACCGATGTTAAATGTACATTATGATCCACTATAAAATACGTTGTGATGTTTATTGTAACATTTATGCCAGCGGTACACGCGCGTTAACAATATACAATCTAATATTCGAACTGCAGTGTGGGTAAGGGTGCAGCCAGAGGTGTGATCTAATTTTTTTTCGTGCAACGCATGCACTGATTTTACAAATTAAAAAATGTTCGTACCGCTTCACCTAAAATATTTACGCGCTCCGAATACTAAGCTATACTCGTGCATTGATTGATCGTCATTACGCGCTTGTTGTACGTATATTCGAAAACGTAAACTGGTTTTGCAGGTAAAACTTTAACAAACCAGAGCTACTTTTAGGCGCTCTGGCTAAAGCAAGGCATAAGAAAAAGCTCCCTGAAAAGATTCACAATAGAAAGTCAATTGTACCAGCAGCAGATGCGATAACGGTGCCGGTGGAAGGCAACATCCAGATCCATTGCGTGATTTAAGCGCACCCAAGATCAGGAGGTACAGTGTGAGTCTTCGGTACAATTGAATCAACGATGGCATAAATCTGTTTTCCCTCAGTCAGTTTTCGACTTTCGCGGCGGGAACAAGTGTCTGTTTTAACTTTGCGGAAGAATGCTATGCGACAGATTGTGTATAGTGCTTTGTTAAGTTTTGCAAATTTTCTTTATTTCTTGATAAGAACAATAATTACGACATTTGTAAAAACACACATATTTGTCTGTCAGTTAAATTGTTTATGAAGAGATAAGAAGTGTAAAGCAGGAAAAAAGAAGTCCAAAGGGTTTACGAAAATTTTGAATACTACTCGTGGTTCTATTAAATATATTATTTGTTGGTATTTAAAGCAGGCCGGAAACAATATGAGTATTTCTTAGGTAAACGTCGCGAATGGAATAGGTTAACTTCGAAGAAAAGGTGTGATTGTAATAAAAGTAATAAGAAAAAAGTGCTGAATTTAAATTTAATTATTAAAATAAAATGGTCAAACTAAGTTTTGTAATATATTTTAGTCAAATGGAATCAAAGTCAATACAAACTATGCGAGATTGTGGAAACTAGTGGAAATAAATATTAACTTATTAACATTTGACTGTCTCCACAAAATCTCTATAAAACTGTTACTGTGCGTAATAAAAACAAATTAAATATTAAATTTGCGAAGGAGTTTAAAATGAAAGGAACTAATATTTTTTTGATAAGGTAAGTTGGTATTTTTACTGATAAATGATTGAAACGTTTTTCTATTTGGTCTGTCTAAACATATTGTGGACGCGTTTAGGTAACTGATAATCCTTTATTAAGCCACCTCATCCCTTACTGTCTAGGGCTCTCTGATTATCTTATTAAAATTTCTAATAGAAACAACAGATTAATAAAAGCAATAACTTACACAAAATTAGTTTAATATGAATTCTACAAGAAGTCAATTAATTCGAATGCAGGTATTCCGTTCGACTCCCTAAGGGACGTTTGCATGATGAGCAAATTAATGCGGTATTAATAGCAATAATAAATAATAAACTAGTATTTTGTAGTGAGCTTCATGAGGCACGTCGATTCAATGGTAGTGCTCCCATTAAGCTAGGGACATAATTGTAAATGTTATTAATTTAAAGAAGAAACAAACTCCAGTAAATTGCTGTTTGTGGCACTCACTAATCACTTTAGTTTCCTGTGCACTTCGATACCTAAAGCCTTCACATTTAAACACCAGTCGAAATACACCTTTAGTACAACAGAATGCAGTCAAATTAGAGTCGGGGATCGTGCAATGTACCTATGTACTTTCATGCTGAACATACCGATATAAGTAAATGACTAGTTAGTGATGCTTCCATTTACTGAAATTTGTGTGAGCAGTTTTGCAATAGTTAATTGCAGTTTCTTCGAAATACTAAACTTTAAAATGTTGCCTGATACTTTTTGATCAATGTTAACGTTATAATACATTTTATATTTATATCGTAATTTTCCGTTTAATTCTTTAGAAGTTGGGCCAGTTTCTAATTCACATTCTTAAAGAAATTTAAGTACATAATATCTAAAAGAAATTTGATTGTTTGTGATGATTTATTATAATTTTTTCATAACTTCTTTGACGTCGATATGTAACTGATCCGTTTTTCTATTATAATTTTGGTGCAGAAGACTGAAAAATAAAAACAAATATTTTTTTTTTAAAAAGATATTGGTATCCCATTAAAAATATAAATATAACTCATCCACTAAAAGAATTAAAATCTAGTTTGGTGCTAAGTTTTGTTGCGACACTAATATCCGAAAATAAGATTTCAAGCACAAGTAGTGAAATAAAACTAAAAACTGATAAACCGGAAATTTTCCTCATTTTATTCAGTAAAATGATTGAAGCGTTGAAAACCAAAAGGGTCTATGTGACAATAGTAATTCCTATAAAACCACCAAAATGCGAACTTTACTGTACTCTTTTTGGACCTAATTAACGGTTGTAATATACTCTACGTGAGAACTGAACGTCGTGTGGTTGATGTGATCAGACAATGCCTGGTGATGTCCGGAACTAGAAGTCTTGGAGAAGGGTCTATATGCCATCGGCCAGGATACTCAAAACGCTGTAACTCACATTAGAGTTAGACCCACTGCCATCTTTTAACTGTTGTAGGAACTAACAACTATAATATTTTCACATGGAGCCTTTTGATTGTTACTGGGACTTGCTTATAGATCATATTGAACCCACACTAACGCAAGTTAGTGTATGCATCCGAAATCAATTTTTAAAATAAAAAAAGCTGTTAAAAGCGGCAACCGGCGGCGATCGTGGATAGTTATTCATTTTTACGCCTTGCCGAAAAATTTAGTTAAATTAAATAAATTGATAATAAATTAAGTTAAATGAAGGATGGTATGATATAATTTACGGTGAACCGCTGATATAAAATATTCCAAAGTGCTTCTCTTTAAAGCGTTAAAGTAATGCTTTATCGTCATAGCTGAGAAACATACCTACACTTGCTTTCATCGCTTTAGAAAACAAAACTTTAATCACTGCTTTCACTATCTTATATAGTTTCATCATGAATATTATTTCTCATATCAACATCCCTTTTGCTACACAACACAAATCCGCACACCATACGATGCGTTTTTGATTCCGCTCTGACATCTCTAAATCACTTTGCGTTAAAATGCCCTATTTGGTTACAAATTACGTTTAAAAAAATTGCGCCAACATCTCAAGCATTAGCTATTCTGTTTTACACAGCTTTGACATCTTACAAATAACCTAAGAAAACGCTATTTTAAGTTAATTTGAGTTATAAATACAAACTTTTTTGTCTATGTGAGATTTATCACTGCATGCGTTATACGAAACACCCTTTATATGTACATGTGTCGCACTGTCTAGATCTGGAAGCGCAGAAAAACTATTCGGCTTAATTCCTACTGCCAATAGAACACTTAAGTATTACAATTCAAATAAATATACATAGGTACTTTATGTCTGTAATTGAATGTATGTACATATTTGGTAGCATTTTTGGAAAGATTCGGATTGAGATAGTAGTTGTTTGGGGTGAGTTTGATGTCGCTGAGTTGAGTAAATCAAAAGGTAAAAATAAAATAATTATGTGCATACCGAATCTATGAATCAGCCTGTAACTCCAAAACGATTGAAAATTATATATAGCTCACTACTGGTAAAAGAATTACCCAAATCGACTCAGTATTTTCGGATATTACTTCGTACATGTAGGAAACAAACACACTTTTTCCAAAAAAAGAAGGTAAATTCAGTATTAGAAATCTTCTAAGCAAAAGTGGTTTTACCTTTACACTGTCTCAACTTAGAAAATCCTAATCGCACAAACATATTTTTAATGTGAACTGCTTTGAATACTCAAGAAAATGTAGCGTTCGTGAAGACATTCTCATGAGTGCTGCACCTTATTTTTAATGGAAGAATCAAACTGAGTTGGGACAAAACTGGTCATGTTAACAAACTCTGGTTTGTAATTTCTCTACTTAACATGATAAAAATATCTACACGAAGAACATTTCGTAAATTTCTTCTCAGCTGGCCGTAATTAAAAACAGTGTTGCACAGGTGGAAAACAAGACATATAGTTAATGAGGCGGACGCATAGAATACTCCTCTAAACTTCAGTGTTGCGGAGATAATGCTTGATACATAAATATGATTAAGCGAGTTTATGATTTGCTCTCGACAAACAAAGGTACTGTTCTTATCTCAACAACACCGAGTCAATTGCTTAGACTACACTTGAAGTGAAAAGAACAGGTATCGCCCAAACAATTGGAACTGGGAAATTCGGTCTGCTTAATATTGAAAATAAAATTCATGAATGTGGAGCAGTACTTTCTCATAGGCATTTTCCCATAAATTTGTCATTTTTTTCCTCTTGAATGGAAATAGTACTGTCTTCAGCCTGATACATGTATGCCCATGAAATGTTGTCTCTTTGTTTGCGCACGTTTTGCCAATTATACGCAGCCATCCCCTAATTCCATTTCTTGTGAGTAAACCGGAAATATTTAAAGAAATGTGAGGATTAAGATGGTCAGCTTCGTGAAAGTAATTCTTTTCGGTTTTTGTGCGGGTTTAGATACTTCTTTGATGGGGGCGTGTTTGCAGTTGCAAATGAAATGATTCTTTGCAGATCACTCAGTGGCTACAAAAGCAATAAAAATATATTTTTCGATTGCGATAAATTATTCAAGTGAGCTCGTTGGAAATGGTGGAAAACTGCATGTGCCCTCCAACACTGAATTGCAATAAAAATACATAATTCCACCCAATGATGCGTTTCTGCACTTTCTTAATTACAAATTATTTTACATATTAATCTTTGTTTAGTTGATAGTATTTAGGGTTACCACATCGCGAACACAAAACGAAATTTAGACGTGTATTATTTGCACATGTATTAATTGTTACCATTGGCATGAGAACATGCATTGCACAATATTAATCATGTTAATTATGTTTAAATACTAATTAAAAATTTTTCTCTTTCCACGAATATTTTTCATTGGATAGTTTTTATAAGTGGAACTTGCTCTGGTTACCGAATAAACTTTTCAAATTCTTCACAGCGCATATCAAAATTGAGTTTGCTTATAAGTTCAGCTTTAACAAGCTCTACTTTCATTCGATTACGAATATCTGTCCATACATTCCCCATTATTGAAAAAACTCTCTCTACATAGGCATTACTTATAGGAATTGATAATATTCTTCCTACTAATTTTGGAAGTTCTTTTAATTCTTCGGACGCTGCAAATATTTTGGTCCACTTTATATCTAGAGGAACATCGAGATCTTTGAATTTGGGAGCAATTTTCTAATTGAATTTCGTCGTACAAATAATCTTCATTCAGTTCAACATTTACTGCCTTTGCAGCTTTCATAAAGTCCTCACGAAAAAGAAATTTATTTTTCAAATTTATCACTGAAAAAAACTGAAAAGGACTATTTTCAAAATCATACCATTTTTCAAGAATTAAATATTATTGCTCTTGTATAAACCTCAATTGCTTCCACTACAAAATTTTTCTGTTGGTTTGGAACAAGAAATTTGAAACTAGAATTAACTTTACTGCCAACAAATTTTCCTTCCGTCTGTTCTCAAGTTTTTCTTTCAACGAAAACATTACTCCATGGTCATCAGAGCTCAGGACACTTTTTGATTCTATTGTGGCTTAATAGATTGAGTCATAATGTACATGAAATGATGGACGAAAAATAAATAGCACTCTGGTAAAGTGAGATTCGAAATTAGATCATTTTCAAGCTGACATTCTTGGTCTTTTATGAAATCCCAAATTGCTTTATGTATTTCTTTTTCTCCCTGAGAAATAAAATATTGTTTAACAGCCGGCCAATTTTTGAGAAGTCGTTCAACTGTAGAAAAGAGTAATAACCATCTGGTAACAACATGCCTCAATATTTCTGTGTGCTCCAATTCTATAAATTTCAAAACACTCTTTCAACTTTGCAACATTCTTAGCACTACTTGAAAACTCGGCGTAGGTTTTAAAACCTAAATTTTCGACGTCATATGACAAAGTTTTACATACATATCTACCACAGTTATAAATCACGTGAGCATTACAATTACTTTTAATTATATTAGAATTCAAATCCGCAAGTTTTTGATATACTGAATTATGTTCACCATAGTTAACTGATGCATTATCTGCCGAGTAAGAACTAACATTTGAAATATCGAGATCAAATTTCAGACGTTAATCGTTTTTCGTAAATGAACACACCTTCAATTATTATCTATAGTTTTGTGAATAAAATTCTGAGTGTAGAGAGAAAGTTCAATAATTAACTTACAAGAAAGTCAGCAGTCGTACTATTTCGTTCACTATTATCTTAGTTGTCTTGTGTTTTCATATACTGGTTTAGTCTTGTTAAAGCGTGTTCGTAAACGATTTCGCGTAAGACACTAACGTTTCCTATTCTTAACCAACCGAAGAAAAGAATGAGAGAAGACTATAAAGAAGAGTTTACATGAGAGTTGTCAGAAATTGTCGGATTGGTCACTTCGTGTCGAATCGAAAAAAACACATGACATTAGAATATTGTAGTGAAAAAACTATTACATTTATTGAAGAACCCTCTTTTGGGAACTATCGAATATCTCTTTAGGAATATAAACAAATTTTGTTTAACGTTTTAGACGGCAATAGAATTCATATTTTAAAAGGCACCATTAACATGGTAAGACAGTTTGTGGACATTTTAATAATAATAATATTTTATTGGCGGATACTGCACACAAGATTACAATCTTTTTAAGTACATAAGAATAAGAATAAAGCGGCATCTAGAGCAAAACCTACGGCAATTCATGGTAAAGTTGCTAAGTATTCTATACAAGATATAAAATGAATAATAAACACCAAAATGTAGATACAAATTAGGCAAGAGAAACGACAAGAAAATAAGAAGAAAATGCATGGATCAACCCGCGAAACACAGATCGTCGAGTTTAATGAGAGTTTAAGTTACGTGAGTCTTAATGAGTTTTCTGAATGCGTTGACAGTGACGCAGCCCGTACGACCGAGGGAAGACCATTCCATAAACAGGCAATCTGGACGAGGTAGGACCCCTCCATTATAGATTTGTGGAAGTGGGGTATCATTTATTTGTCACAACTTCGTCAAATTACTGATTACTATAACAGAGTTTCAAGTCAGTACAATTAAATTAATAAAAAATTAACGAAGACGACCTTTCAACTGGCTACGATTAATATGAAAATCTATAATATCATAGCGGGAATTGAAGGAACGTGACATTGATGAAATAGGCTCATGTAGGCCATAGTTAGTGCGGTGATGACTAACATGCAGGAAGTCGTGACGCCTCAAAGAGCGAGCCGGAACAGAGACATTAAAAAGGGCAAGCAATTCAGGAGAGTTAACAGTGCCTTGCAGGCAGTCAAAAGTCAAAACGGTTTTGGAATTGTTCCGCCGTTGCTCCAATGATTCAAGGAAGATGAGTACAAGCCTATCAACGTATGGTGGCAAATGAAGATCATCCTCCCAGGGTAGTCCACGAAGAGCGAACCTTAAGAATCTGCGTTGAACCGCTTCAATCCTGTTAATGTGGCTTTCATAAAAAGGTGAGCAAACTGGGCCACCATATTCGAGAATTGGTCTAACAAATGTACAGTACAGGAGCCGAGAAATGTAAGGATCATCGAACTCCTTAGACCATCTTTTGATAAAACCCAAAGTGGTGTTAGCTCGATTCACAACGGCATCGATGTGATCCTCAAAGGAGAAACGAGAGTTGAGCACAACACCAAGATCCTTCACTTTGACAACTCGAGTGAGAGAACGTCCATTAATCGTATAGCACTCTTCCTACGTGAAAAAGTCATACAGGTGCATTTTGAAATATTCAATGGCAGGCGATTGATTAAGCACCACGACTGAAAAGCCTGTAAGTCAGAATTCAGCAGTTGACAGTCACGAGCATCAGAGACTGTACAAAATAGCTTTGCATCATCGGCATAGCAAAGAATCCTCGAGTAAGTAGGAATAAGGGAGACATCGTTGATGTAGATGGTAAATAAAAGAGGACCAAGATGGCTACCCTATGGAACACCAGATGTGTTCATCAGTATATCAGACCCGTTGCTATCAGAATATTAAAGAACTCTTGGCAAAAACATTAAAGAAGAAGATGGTGTGTTTAAAAGTTGATGTTGCTACAAGGATGGACAAAAGCATTTTAGGAGTGAATATCCAATACATGAAAGATTTTAAAATCTTTGTCAATACTATTGGAATGATCCAATTAAAAAAGAGGCATACGGCAGTTTTCCTGTAAGAAGAGATAGTGAAATGCTTAAGTGATTGCAATATAGATCTTGCACAAATATATTCATCTACAACGGATAACGGTGCAAATGTGTTGAAAGCGTCGAAGCTTCCTCAACAAGGCATCCGTTGAGCGCTCGTTTAGTGCACTATCGACAATTTTAACAAAGCAGAGATCTAGATTAAGTAGTAAAACTATCAATAACATATTATTAGTCAAACTTAATAACAATTTGTTAGATTTAATAAATTTCTAAGGTAACAAAAAAATACTATAAGCTTATTGTCTTATTTTTTCTTATTAATGGGAATTTTTCAGCACATACATATATATTAAAAATGTGGAAATACGCAGTAGAAACATAAATCAGCAAAAATTGTCCTGGCACTAAAAGAATGCAAAGGAATATTCTTTTTCATTCTTTCTCATTCGCGAATGTTAAAGATGTGGGAATGAATACTTTCATTCTCTCGCGAAAGAATGAAATCGACTTAGGCACATTGCGATGCATTCGTTCGCGAGAGAATGAAAATTCAAATTCTCCGAAAATATTTTATATATTAATTTTTTTAAATAGGAAGTTGATTAGAATTGTCATACCAGTTCAAAAAATAATAATAGTTTCTCATGTAAACGCGTTAAAAGTTTTTATACGATAACAACTTTTAAAATGACCACCAGCTTGAGGTGTTTTTTTTTTCAACTAGAACACGTACTTTCTTGACGATTGATAGACGACAGCTATAGTCTTCGATATATTACACAAATACAAGATGTATGCAGTCCGATTACATTCAGCTGTTGCGCGCCGCTCGCTCCGAATTGAATAGAAAGCGGCTTTTATTCATACGCACCTACCGTTACAAAAATATAGCTATAATTTTTTTTTTCACTTTCGACTTGTTCCACAAAATTTGGAGAGTTTTTTAAGGGTTTTTTTTTAAATTTTGAAACGGAATGTCACCTGTTTTTTATTGATATATAAACTAATAGTCCAATAAAATTCATACTTTTTCAATTAAGTATTTATTAATTAAAACCCAATGTGTTTAATGTCAAAACCCACCTACCTACCCTATTAAAACATTATAGGGATATTTTTAACAATAATTGAAGAAATGACCGAGACCACAAATTCTTATACAATTAAAAAAAATAGTTACTGGCTGTTAATCAAATAAAAAGAGAAAATTATCAGTCAAATATTTCATATTGAAAGGTATGTATAAAACAAATAAAAAAACAGAATTTTAAATCTTACTCTTTAGGGGTTGGAGGGTAGACGTTATTCTTACTTTATCTTACATCGGACAGAGGGGGTCAAAAATCAACAAAAATGTGCTTACGTAATACTTGAAGGGACTAGGTCTGATGAATAAGTCATGCAAGGGAGAATTTTCTAACCCAATGAATATGTGGAGTCTTTAGTGGCTTTCCGACATCAAGTACCGCCTGGTTTTTAGAACCTCCAGATCGGTTTGTATATATTCATACATACAAACATACATTAGATCCGACAAAACACTTTTTAGTTATGTTGAGAAAAGCATGCTACTTGTATAAAGATATTTTGCGAACGTCATCGTGCGCACTAAATCCATATCCGAACATATTTAATGCTTTTTGAGGTGATATCGACTACATATTTAGATTTCATTGTTTTGAGAACTCAGATGTTAAAAATCCAAACTAATTGTACAGTGCTACAGCTGATTAAATGTAGGAGAGTTCATTTATATATTTAATACGAGTAGTTACAAATTTTTTTCACTGAAATGGTAAAATGGTTATTCATATTATTCTACGCCACACCAATCTCCTCACTTACACCTGCTATCACTTTTAAAACGGAAAACTATAGTCTACATTTTCCAATACCATTTTTGTTTAAATATACAAACGAGAATTAGAACCGATTCTACTTAATGAACGGATATGTGCGTTCTTATGTAAATCAGAATTCAAACTAATCAAGCTAATGACTTTAAAGTGTAAAGCGTAGTATGGAGAGTACTGTTCAGCTAAACATTGTTGCCCTGCCCTTTTAAATCGTCGTTTCTCTTTAATTAAGAAAGCTCTTGCTAAATCTCGAAAAGTGATTCATCTCGGCCGACCCAGCACTCATTCCGTGTAAAGATTTATGCCAGTGCGTCTACAAACTAATTTGTAATCTAATTAAATGGATTGATACTTTAAGTTCTCGAGAAATTATTACTATCGAAGAAGGCCTAATAGAGAAACTTCTTTTTCAGCTGGCATGGTACACATCAGCATACTGAATCACTTGTATCAGTTTTAATATTCTCACTGTTTTTCTTGAGGGTGTTAGATGCGCCAGCGATAGAGTGATTAGCCCAGATTAAAATATTATTGTAGGAGTGTGTCTTCTTTCGTTTGGCTGCGATCTTTACTAATTATACCGAGGTGATCTAGCGACTGAAGAACTTTTATGAATGGTGTATAATTGAAACTTGACTACAGCCATTATATGAGTATTTAAACGTATAAATAAGAATAATGATGAGCTTTGAAACTACATACATATATGTATCTACCTGCAGCGTAATGTAAGTATAGCGTATCGAAAAATGTGGGATCACGCACCGGCTTCTACAGTTTTTTAAATATTGTGTATTACTGTAGATATACCATACATATACAAGTAATTATTTAAATAGAGTTTCACAAAATAATGCAAGCATGTTATTAAAATGTGGGAATTTGCTGGTATTACGGTGCCCAATTTAAAATAGCTTCGGACAGGGCTGTCGAGACGTTCAGGATATCGTGGTGAAGAACATTTCGGAGTGTCGTGTCTAATTATCAAATTTCAGAGCTGCCAGATATTCAGGCCCAGATCAAACTGTATGACTTACACCAGCAGTTACATTCTTTTGATAAAAAAAATCGCGACGACTACATAATATTGTACCTATTTAAATATTTAGTTGAACTGGCCATCATCATGTATACCCGCTAAGAGCCTTCTAATGGTGACTATTTACCTAACATTTTTTAACATCTGCTCAATTAGTCATATGATTGTTTTTGATGCCCTCAATACCCATAAGGAGAAGGTTGATCTATAAAAGTTTAAAATAGAATAACAGTAAAGCTCTATGTTTATTATTCAATTAAAATATCCTCCAACTAACATTACTGTAATAGTCCAGTAATACACACTCCAGTGAAAATGATAGTAATTTGTATATTTAAAGATACTCCCTTAAATAATTGTGTAATGAAATAACTAATTATAACATTACTTCAATACTTACATACACTCTAAAATATTAATTCAATTTCGCTACTACTTTAAAGTGTAAATTTTCACTAAATTAAATGTACGAGTATGTGTACTTCTCCTCAATCTTCGTAAAAATCAATTCTCTTACTTCATTTCCATGGGAAAATTTTTTTTCGCTACTTCAAAATGTTTTTCTATTTTCGTTTTTCACATATTTTTCAACAGTATTAGTTAATTTATTTTTCTTCAGGAAGGTGTGTACCTATTGCACCCCGTGTCTTATATGGGGGGTGGAGGTGGTCTCAAATTTGGAAATTTTGATGGCTTTTCGAAATCAGTCTCTGACGTCAATGATATCTAAATACTATAGTGATATATACATAGTCAACGCTTGTACATGGAATCCGTTTCCTTTTTTCAGCTATATAAAATGAAAAAACTCTGCATTGGTGGGTACTCAAAATTTACGACGGTTAACATCGCGATTTTTAAGCTGTGATTCGAAAATATTTGACCAATGGCCTTTTGCGCAAATTTTAACGTGAAACGTCTTTCCGGCACCAAGGAGTCGTGAACGAACCCGAGGCAATTTTAAAGTCATTTTTCGAACTAATAAATTTCGATGGTGCAACCAAAAATTCGTCTATTGGCTTAAGGATTCTTCCACACACATTTGAAGGTCATGCGCTCTTCAGTGCCCAGCTCGTTGAATCGTTGAAAGTTCTTTGGAATCGTCAGAGACCCCACATGTGCCGCGGTGTCGATTTATATATTTTGCCAATTTTCTTCAAAAGGCTGTTTTTTAACTATAAGAAAAGGGAAAAGTAGGTATGTTTAGTATACCTACTAATTAATATTTTGTGAAGTTATTGCGGAAAGAAGCAAACTAGTTAAATTGTGAAATTTGGTGTATCTAATCTCCGAGCACGTTAACTGACGACGCGATGGTGGTTTTTGTTAATATTCTCACATTGAAAGAAAAAATTATAATTTGCTCATTTTCTCGGTAAAAATGTAAAATTTACGAAAATTTCAAAATGCTCAAATTCTACGACTGTTTTTTTCTCAGGATAAATATTGTTTTTGAAACAAATATATTTCAGGTCATTTTTTCTTAAAACGTAGTATCTCATGATTGTACGCCTTTTTTTTAGGAAAAATGTATTTTCTAGCTAAAAATATTTTATACTGAAAAAATTTTGAATTTTTTACTGAAAGATGTGATTTTGCGAGTATACCTGAGTTTAACCTCATGTAGCACAAACAGTTTTTGAAAATAACCCTTATAATCATTACATTACACAAGAAGAGTAATTCGAGGATTTATGAAGTTTAAAATTGACAATTCCTTTCAACGTGGGCTGGTGAAAGACTCCAATAAATGCCTGTTATAAAATTAAAGTGGTCCCTTGGGTTCAATTCACACCGGCACCATGCCAGAAATTCGGACCGCAACGCAAATGTGGGTATTTTCTTGCCTTAATAACTCCCTTACTATTAGCCTCAGAGATGTAAATGAGCTATCGTTGTTTACCAAATCCCGTAAGCTTGCTAATACGACTTTTAGTTCGGGTTGAAAGCGAGTGGGGCAGCAAGGAGAGAGCCCAGAGCTAATTTAATAAAACCAGCACTCTCCCCGTTGCATGAGTCAGATATGCTAGAACTGTGATTCGTGAGTTTTTGTAGAGTTTGTTGATAACTATCTAGTTTGTAATATATGATAATATAATATTAAGTGTATTTCGGATAATATTTCTATGTAAAAACTTAAAATAAGTGTGCAAACAATTGTAAACCTTCAAAATGTCGCCCAGGCTGTGAAACACCCAACCAAAAATAAAGATGTCGCATATACATATGTAATAGGAAAGAGGTGACAATGCGCCTCCCACAGGTACCCCAATGTCTGGCGCTGAGCAAGCGAGACAGTTTCGGAGCGTCGAAAAGTTCAGGAAGCATTGATACTGGTCCGCTAGGCGCCCGCAAAAACTGGAGTGCATCTTCGGAAGTGTCGATATTTTCAAGAAAGATTCCTTATGGTCGGAGAAACCTTACTAGCGCGCCCATATAGTTGAGTTTCTCCTTTCCTGAACATTTTGTCACTTCCAAAGATGCACTTCAATTATTGCGGTCGCCTCCCGGACTACACGCAGGCAATGTCTCACATTTATAGGAATAAAATTTATAACTAGTGAGTAAGTTCTTAACCGATGAGATACTACTTGCTTTTCCTATGAATAAAAATTATAATTCACTGGACGAGTTTGATCAGCCTACTGAGGGGACTCCAAAATTCAGGAGGGGTTTCTAAGGTAGAGGAAAAATTCGCAATTTGTATTCGTAGGAAAAGTACAAAGTATCTCAACGATTGAGAACTTACTCATTTCCTTCTCCCTAGTCGCCAATTTTATTCATATAAATGTGAGACATTACTTCCAGCCATGAGATATGTAGCTCTCATGACTCTTTCATTTCAATCCAATACTCTAAAAACGACTCGCTGCTCATTTTATGTTAAACCAACGACCGTGCGCATCGACATAGCTCCGCCCGATTTTGTTAATTTAATTTAATTACTGTGCCATTTTATTTTGTGTACAACTATTTGATTCGCCATACATGTAGGTACACATATCACACTATTTCCGAAAAATACTAAGTGAAAAATGTTCATACCACTCCAGCATATAGGAGCAGATTTAGTAGTTATGTACTTGTGATTTTTTAGATCCACTTTTATGCTAGTTTCGCTCATTTCTTTTCAAATAATTCTGAATTGTTACATCGCGCTTATTTAAAGTGAGCGCGTCAGTGATTATGTACTTATTATCTAAAAAGAACAAGTAAATTTTCAAAGGAAGAGCTGAATAATCCAGTGCCGTCTAGAGTCTGTGCTCTCTATCAGCTAAGCAGTAATTATACGCAATGTGCATGTATTTAAGTACCAGGTAGCATTTATTATGCATCTCCAAGGTTTACATTAAAACCAGATTTGAGATTGATGCTGCTAATAAGTTCTTATCGTTCTGTTTTCATCAGTTTTTCATTTCCTTTAGTAAAAGTCTTAAAATTCTAAAGCATTAAATTTTTTCATTAAGATTTCACATTTCGCTAGGGGTTACTGTATTCATTTTATCTGCAATTCATTTAGCGCAATAATTGTTCATAATTGAATATATATCAATAAAGGCAATATAGGCTGAGCAGCAATTGAAATCCGAAGTTAAATAACCAGGCTTGGATCAGTTCTATCGAATTTAGATGTTTTCACTTTTAGACTGCTTTTGCTGATGAGATCTGGCACGATTTCCACTGCGCCAGCGCGCTACACAAAGAGCAGTAATTGAACGCAGAAGCCCTGTAAAGAAAGACGCATAGAGTATGTAACTCAATTAGGCCGAGCCCATAAATTCATTTAACACTTTGCGCTCAAATTGATAAATGGACCAAAATTTATGCTCGTCGGATAGAATTATAAAAGTGAAAAATCTCTTAAATTTTCACTATGAACACAGGAGCAGGTCTTAAGTGCACGCATGCAACCAAAACGAAAAAAAACATTCTTCTCTTCAGCACTCCATCAATCCTTAGATCTTATAGGCGCGTTATAGTGCCCTAATCAGGGTGCATTACATAGTACAAGTTGAGCTGGCGGCATCAAGTGATTGATGAAGTAAAACTCACCTTATGATATTTTAATTATATTGAGAGAAAGTTATAGTATAAAGAGCTAATTTTTCAGTACTTGTAGCAATTGTGAAATACAGGAATTCCAGAAGAAAACACTATTGTCGTATATGTAAATACATTTTTAAGTTATGCCTTATTGCCGAAAAATTGTTCAGAGCATAATTTTCTACTTTTTTTTGTTTCAGGGTAATGTTAGCGGTAAACGCTTGGGGTATTGTCGCTTCTCAGGAACTATCAGCTAGGGATAAAATTAGGGTAAGTAAAGTCAAACAAGATACTTAAAATGCCATTAGATTGTAGTCCCACAACTAACACTCTTGCTAAGAGCTTGTTGGGATGCTTTGGCTAGAGAAGCTGAGAATTTACACTAAGAACCCACTTGACTTTGTTGCGCAACAGCACTGATTCGAGGAATGTGCCCGCCTTAACGCACTGGTAGCAAGGGCTTTATCTTGATCCAATATTTACTACAAATTGTTTTCTTACCATGTCACCTTTGTTACTTAGTGGAAATTTGTACCCTTAGAAAATACAAATGAAAACATTTATGTAAATTTCTTTAAGATTACAATTACGAGTATGACATTCAAGATAGTAAACTGCTTTAAAGAAAAAAACACAGCACTTTCCAAAGCAAATCTCTGAGTTGTGAACAATTAAATTATTGAAATGTTAAGCCTTGTTCTAAGCTTGGTCCGGAGCCCTATAGTACAGCCGGCAGAGAGATTTTCTCTATGGCATTATGACAAACCAACCTGCTTCGTTCCAAATGCACAAAATTCTATATATATATGTAACATATATGATAGGGCCTAACCAATGCATAAATTGTTTTTTAATTTTCGCGGCTTCTATTAAAGCTTTGACAAAAGTAAAAGCACTACAAGTTTGCTTATTATGACTTTTGTCGTAACTGTCATGGGCGACCGGGGGAAGGGCAACAAGTGCAAAGAATGTTTTTCCATTTTCTCGGCTGTTTTCGCAGCTACAACAAAAGTGATGCTACCAGCTAAGAGGGCGCTTCGAGCACTACAAGTCTGCTTATCATTATTACTTATCCAATTACTTCACGTACATCATTTCTAGGTAAAGGAAGGATATACAAATTTGTACGTAGGAAACCTTTTGCGGAATATTAAAAAAATCTGCTATTTAACAAAAATTTATCTGAATTAGACCTCAAATTGTTTAAATTAAAAACTTAATACAGTTAATGGTGCTCAATCACAAAAGTTTTATTTAAATTAATTTTTTTTTATATTCAGATGTTTTAATGTTGCGAAAAGTAAAGTACCTGCAGTAGTAAAGACAGATCAACAAATTGAGATAGTGGTTGTTTGGCGTTAGGATGATGTTGCGACGTTAAGAAGGTCACAAGATTTATCTTTAAAATAAAATTTCAATGTGCCGAATTTATTAATTACTCTGAAACTGGTTGACATTTATCCCTCACCCTGCTGTGCATTGTTTTGTTAATCTACGTGGGTACTGGGTGAGATCTATTACCCCACTCATTTTGGTAGACGATATACAAAACACCCTTGTACAAATTCTAGGATATTCAATAATATAATATGATGACCTAATGATGCAGCGAGGACAGCCTGCACACTACCAAACTGTTCAATAGCTTACAGCACATAAAAACTAAAATGTGAATTATAAAATAACTCTAAAATCAAATTTTTAAACAAGTTTTTATTTATGTAAAACGAATTAAATAGTAAAGAATAATTACCAACACAATTGCCTACTTACAGCATTTTTAGAAATTTTGATATGCGCACGAACTGCAACCAATAGTACTAAATTAAATTTTTTGTATTCATTGCGATTACATATAAAAGAATTGTTGTGATGTGGTATTTGAAAACTAAGCATACACACATTCAGGGCACGGTAATTTCAACCGATTTCGAATTACAACGTCATTCATAAATTCCGTATGCACATTATTATTTTTTTTGAGATACTCCTCATGGCAGCGACATAAAACTCACGCCAAGCAACAACTATCTCAATGTCCTTTCCAAAACTGCTACCAATGTTCATCTACCTCTACCACTGCAGGTAGACTCACTTATTACATTGAAGAAATGTTCTATAATTTCCTAAAATTGACGTTATTCCCACATTTTCTCGGAAATCCATGTAACTAAAAACCTCTTTCCTCAGCCCTATGAAGTAGACTTTCAGCCAGATGAAAAAGCACACCTTTTTCCATAAAAAAAAACAGGGTTGACTTTGCTCGGCCGTGTACGACATGCGGTCAACCCGATTTCTTGCGCCCACGACACCGAACCCATTCGCATAGGCTTGACATCATTTTTCATTCTTTTTTTTGCTCTGCAAATCAACATTTTTAATATATCGGTGCAGGGTTCTGAGCTTAATGTCAGAAAAAACGTTGTTCGGACGGGGATTAACTTTCATTTAAAGAAGATGTTCGTCGCCCAATTTGCTGCGGGCTCTCCGACTATAATAGGCAGTTTTTAATCTACATATACATATATATAAAAATCAATTGCTGTTCTTTAGTCTCGCTAAAACTCAAAAACGGCTTGACCGAATTTTATAATTTGTTTTTGTTTTGTTCGCTATAATACAGAGGTGGTTTAAAAGAAAACAAAATTCGGGAAACCCCAATGGAAAAGCCGCAAAATCGAAAAAATCAAAATTTGCGATTTGTATAGGAAGCGAATTTTCCAACTTCAAGGAATCTTTATGAAAAAGAGCAAGTGAAGGTTTTCAGGGTCGCTGATCTCGAGCCTGCATCAAAATTTTGGAATTCAAGATGTCGGATCCAATATGGCGACCGAAAAAATTAAATTTCAATTGATAGCCCTGAAAATCCGCACTAGGGAATTTTCGGGATCACTAATTTAGAATCTGCAGTAAAAATTTCCAAATATGAGACCACCCCCCCGCTGGGAGATGAAGGGTGACAGGTGGTGTAAAATGAAGAAAACTAAATTTAATAATATTGTTGGAAAATATCTAAAAACATGTGAAAAAAAAATAGAAAAACATTAGGAGAAAACGAAAAAAAAAACGTTTACCCGTGAAAATGAAGAGGCATGGATTTTGTGGGGAATGAAGAGGAAAATTGAAATATCTCGGTAATTATTGTGGTGGGGCTCAGTGGAAGCGCCATCAAGAGTAGTATAATTACGTACATATATGAACATTTACTTAATAAATAATAGTTTTTTAGTAAAATGGAATTAAGTGTAAAAGAGGTACGAGTTTAATGCTTATTTTTTGCGAATAGATGAGTGCGGGTTAGGCTGTCAAAATAATTTTAGGAAATAGAACAGACGCGCGGAAATGGTGCGCCAAATTTGGGATGAAAAAATTAATAAATGTAGAAACTGTGACCCTGCCGATTGGAAGTAAATGAAAAAAATTGATGATTGTTTATAGTAAAAAGAGTATTATTAAAAATAGGAAAAAGTGGTGCATGGGGTGTATTGTGTACAAATTTATGCTTGATTTAATAGAATTAATAACCCCCCCCCAGTCATATAGGAGAGGGGGGTAAGGAAGGTTTGTAAAATTAAGGAATACAAATTTAATAGTACCCCGAGAAATGCCGGTTTCGGGCAACCTAGTCTCGCAATAAATTTTCCTTAAATCATTGGCCAAGTATCAGTCTCAGCGGAGGATTGATTTCTGAACTGCGCCTAGACTGCTTCATAACATAATTAATTTAAAAGATCTGTTCCGATGTTACAAGGGGGTGTTTGAGCCGGTGTCTGACAGGGATGTACGCTTAATTCAGTCAAAGGTGAAAGCGCGCCTTTTACATAAGGCCAGTTCATAATGATATATTTTTTCCTTCCTAGCATAGGCTTCCATAAAGCCGAGGCTCTGCTTCAGTAACTCTAAATCGTTTCTTTTTCGCCATGACGAGTGATTAGCTCGCAGTGGCTATCCCAGCTGATGGGACTGCCATCTATCACTTGCTGGGGAACAGCGCCTCGCACAGCTTTTTACCAAGTTGGAGGTGACTCGGGTGGGAATCGAACCCACGACCCGTGGATTGTTAGTCCAGCGTTCTACGGTCTGAGCTATCGGGCCCCTTCCATAATGATATAATAAATAATAATAACACAACGTACCAAGTCTATGGTGTTATTACGTATCCGGCAGAACGCGATCCGGGCAAGCTAGTGTTCTATAAATATTTCCATTTTGCTGGCATATTTTGTGAAATTAACACACAAAAAAAACAAAATAATTATCTATCTCATTATTTCGTAAATTATTGCTTATACTTCAAAAACAGCAAACGTTTTTTTAAAGGTTTATAAACAAATAAAGTAGTTGTTATATTAATTTTTTACATACTTTATTTAATTAATTAATTCCGTGTTTGTAAATAAAGTTCAAAAATGGCGTCGTTACCCCCCACGCAGTAACAACTAATGTCTCAGACCGAGAGTACTCATCAAGGTAGTGACCCTAGTTATGCCGGTCGGATATTCTGTCTAAAAACAACCGGGTAAGTGCGTGTCGTACACGCAATAACTTAGGGTTCTGTAGCGTGTACTACTTAAATAGCAAGAGTTATTTTTTCTTTCGTCAGGATTGTAAAAATGAAAACAATTCACCCTGATTGGTAATGAATTTTTTTGTCGAAAGTAAGCTAATATTACGCCTTGACCATGCACTGCACATAATGGGCGAGCGAGCGTTTTGCTACACGCTACGAAATCAAACCTATTTTAAGTCTAAATAATGCAATGCTAAAAGATTGCTGCTATGACTAACTCAAAATTATGGATATCTAAAAAACTTGTTAACGTATTTTGTTCAAAATACTCTTCGCTTAAAGCATCTTTAAAGTGGTACCTACTTTCTTAATATTTTAATTACATGGTTTGAATGTTAGGTGGGAGGATACATTATTAACGACTTTAGGAGCCAATATCTCTCGAACTATTCACCTAAGGAAAAAGCCTCTTAAGAACCTTTATTGCATTTTAAGAGATCTGTCCCGCACAATCAGGTGCACGAGTAGTTTATTATGTATGTTCACCAAAAATTGTATAAGTACTATATATTATTATTTGTTTTTTTGTTGTAACCTTTGTGACAACAAAATATATATTTTTGAATCGAAACACAAACGAAAACGTAAAAATATATTGAGTTACATGTTTGAATGAGGTTTTTATAGACTTCAGCATTGCATTTGCTTGTGATTTATAGTTATGCGCTCTGAGGGAAGTATATAGGATTATTTTTTTTTTTATTATTTGAAAGCTGAAACCTTGCATAAGAAACTGGCGTTCATGGATATAAAATATATTCAATAAAACGGGAGAAATAATTAAAATAAAATACCCGAAAATGGCCATAAAATATTTGTTAAAAGTATTTAATTCAAAGTCAAACACACTCATGTATGGAAAAACATTCCGTCATAGCTAATGTTGTCCAGTTTAAAGAACATCTATTATTAAGAAGGTGGTAACAGCAATAGCGTTTCCAATGGATCTTTCAATTCTCAATGGATCACACTCCATTAATTAGTAAATGTCCTATTAATACTCTCTAACGTCTTACTAAATCTAGCGAAAGTTTCACCACATGCTATTAACGGACGATTAAAGGTGTTAATCAGACATTCAATTTAATTGTCGCTCAGAGCATTCCTTAACCTCTTAACGGCCTGTTATTATTAAAATGGCAAAAGCTGCATATACTTTTTTTCGAAAATTAAGATGTTTTGGAATTATTTATTAGTTAGATAATGTAGATAATATAATGAAACGTCCTTTCCCAGGGAAAAACATTCCAAAGGAAATTGACGATGATGGAACATTTTTCCCGGGGAACAAAATTCTTATCTCTCGGAATTGACGATAGGGCTGATTGTGAGCAAGCTATAACTTTACGCATGGATTTAATCATAAGGGCCATATCAAAATCTTCAATGAAAACTTCGATTGTGGGGAAATAACAGTAAACTTAAACGGAAACCTACATCACCAATCGATTTTATATTAAAAATTGATGGAGTGGCGAAAAAGTATTTAGTCAATGGGTTAATTTGGACAGGTAATAATTAGAAGCGTGCTTTGGATTAAATAAGAACGAGCACCTGTCACATGATCAAAACAGAGATGATGATTCACTATATTTCCTTCGAAGGTAGTAAACGACTTTTACCATTGGGACCATAGAAAAGGGCAATACCTGCAATGGATATCAGTGCTATCTCAAAGGTTTGCGAAAACTAAGGTGATAGTGGGGCCATATCACCAACCAGGTCATAATATTTACTCTCAGGCACATTACTTGTAAGAAATCTATAATAATTTGATATTTGAAGCGACATCTATGTGTCATAGCGTGACATTTTCTGACTATCCTTGTAGTTATATTTACCTTGTAACTATATTTTAATATGCTCTATTTTATAGATGCATAAAGACTGGTTGGAAAGAAGAAATGCACTTAAGGCGCAACTTATAAGGAAAACGACTACCGTAACGATAAGTCCACTTCTTAATCAAAAACTTAAAATAGAAACGGACAAGCATGAAAATGACCAAAAGCTGTATATTAAGAACTTCAATTTCAACAAAGATCTAAAAACTAAGACCAGAATTGATAAGACGAGTTACAATGACGTTTACCCAGAAAATGATAAAAACTTTAGCCATGCGGAAACTGACATTGAACGTGTTACACTTTTAACTGAAAGTACTACTTATCCGCCCGAAACAACTTCCCCTATGGCAATGCCTACAGAATTTATTTCTGAGAGAAGTGTACTAAAGCCATCTATGGTGAAAACATATGCTGATCGAAATTATTCAACCGTTCAACCTAAGAAAATTGAAGAAAAGAAACTGAGATCCTACCCCCGGTGGACTATTTGGAGCTCCTGGAGTGAGTGCACACGAAGCTGCGGAGGCGGAGTTATGTTTCAGGAGCGCAAGTGCATGTCAAAGTAAGTTTAATAAAAGAAATAAAAATAAAATATGGTTACCCACATGCATATCAGAGTATTGCTGTTAGCTATGATTGCAACTCATGCATTGAAGTTTTTATTAATTTTCACTCACTGAAGATTTGTTGCTATCGCACAGCTTCGTAGCGCGATCAAGTAGAAAATTCCTGACCCATATTGATTGCGATTCACAATTGTTGCATGCGTATCGCATAAAATTTTAATGTACAACTCAGCCCATTCAAGCAATTTCCTTTCAATTATATTGGGCTGAATGGATAGATACCAATGTTGCCAATGAAGCGTGTCCGAAGCTTTTCATATGTTTCTAGTTAGCATTTACACGGCAAGCTGATGACTCACTCTCATTATATTGGAAGAGGTCTACGTCCGCAAAATTTTTCCCGATTCGATGAGCTAACTGGGCCAATGCCCCTATTTATTTTTTTATTTTGTCGAAGTATTAGTTATAGATGAGGTCTGACAATACTCCTAAATATCTAAAACGCCATGTGGAATTCTACAGGTATATAAAGACCATTTTGGTAACTTCATATTCTTTAGTAACACCCAATCTAGCAAAGAAAATTTGCAAGTGAACGCCTTCAGTAGGAATGCGATTTTTATACCCATCTATACTGTCACATAAAAGCATTTTACCCCAAGAACTCATATTATTATGAAAAGGCAAATTGGTTCAAGCAATCTATAATCTTGAGAGGATCAGTACAATTTCCTTGATAGCCTGTCATTTATTCTGAACAACTAAGACGAAATGGTCATATTAAAGTATTATTTGAAATTACAGGCTTAAATCAGGCAAGCGTATTAACAGCCAAGAGTGCAACGGACTCTACAGGAGGTATCATCTCTGTAACCAGCAGGTAAGGATTATCAGTTATCACTCTTGCTTATATTCATGTTCATTTTGATTGCAAAGGACTGTCCCCGGACGGACATCGACTTTCGTGAGAGGCAATGTTCTAGTTTTGACGATGCACTCTTCAAGGGAAAAAAGTATGTATGGGAGCCTTATATCAAAGGTTCGTAAGAACTTTTTGTGTTATTCACGCATAATCATTTCGATTGCTTAGAGGATTCCGAGTGTGAACTTAACTGCAAGCCAGTTGGTATGAAGTACTTTGCTACCTTAAATAAAACTGTTATTGACGGCACGCCTTGCTTCCGGCCAGCAGAGTACTATCGGAGAAATTACCGTGGCCGAGCCATATGTGTCGACGGAATATGTAAGGTAATTCATTCCAATGTAAAGCAGCTTTTGTTTGCTCGCAAGTAGCGATCTACAAATATGAGCGTCTTGATTGTTTGACGTTGTATCTTAGACCAAATTTGACCCTGACATATTTTTAATCTTCCCGGCGCGCCGTGACACAAATTTTTATGATTCTGAATTCGTCGTTGGTCAGTTTTTTAGTTTTTTAAGATTTGTTTCTATTGTTTCGAATTTGGTGCTTGCGCTCACTTTTGCAATTATAAATTGAAATTCTTTAAAAGCAAAGAGCATTATTGTTATAATCTACATTATTATACACGCTGTGACTTTTCACTCGCTTTCGTGAACGCAAGAGTCCACGGATAAGGGAAAGATACACAGGTACACCGGTCAGGAAGAACACGAACATGCGAGCGTAGGAGGAAATTTCTGCTGGAAAATTGCCACCAATATTATCGGCACAGGTAATTATAAGTTAGACTAAACTACGGAGAGAAACTTCAGTGGAATAGATGCCCCAAATATCATAAGTCACACTTCCAAAAATTAAACCGAATAAGGGCTCGAATCGATATAATGATATCTTTCACCGGCAAACAATCAGTGACGCGTTATGCCCACTCTTCAATGAGCATATCAACCGGGAACCAACCAACCAACCAAAATACTGCTGCCTTTTCCTTCTCATTGTAAACTGAGTCTTCCGTCCCACTCGTGTTTTGGTAGGCATGCCTTAACTTTTCGTTTGTGTTAGTCCAGAAGGTTTTAGTAGTGGTTCAGGTCATAGAGTACGTATACACGACAGTTCCAAATCAGGCCTAGAAACCGGTTGTAGGCCAAAATCACGGCTGCTCGTGTAAACGACACAAAAGTGGACTAGGAAATTTACCCTTCTGTGCTATCTGTGTACGAGTAAGATTTGTGACCATTGGGAGATCGAGCACACACATACATGTATATCAGGCCTAGGCCCAAATCAATCGGGGCTAGGCCAGATTTGGGACTTGCCCGTTTACACGGCAAAGATAATCGCGACTTTGGGCTACGCTACGCCAAAGTCGCGACTTTGGATATCGTGTATACGTAGTTATAGATACATATTCAGTGCAGGAAAATTGTGAACATTTACACCCTCTGTTGTTATTTTTAGACCAATGAAATAAGAGTTGACTATATTAAAGAGTTGATAAGAACGTAGAATTTTGTTCATTTGACCATTCATTTTCATTAATGTAAACAAAACCTCAATGCTTTCCTTTGATCGCACTTCCTCAAAAAAATAATCGTGCGTATACCGCATGTAGAAATAGCTGAAATTCATATACACGATCCCAATTAGAAATTTGCATATATTTCAGCTATTAAATTCGTTTCGAATAAACTCGAAACGAGTTAGTAATTCTATCCCTGCCTGGCCAGTACCTCTACCGACTGATATATGTATACAAATACAATACACTGGATAGTCCATAAACCGGTTTTCCAATGTTCCGCCGTGTATTGTATTGAAGTCGATGTTTCGTGGACTTTCAGACAGACGTGTCGGTAAAACAAGGGCCAGTGAAGCCAGTGAAGTTTACAACGATTGATAAATTTAACAGTTTATGAGCTAGAATCTTGCAATTCTTGACGAACGGGAAGTATTCAGTCAGTAGACATTTTGTAAAAGGCAAATATTGAGTCAGCAGAAGATAAATTATGCAGTTGTGAGCTCTATGAACCTTTGACAAACAATCATTGGCAACTTCATGAATATCTAAAACTCCCCGGAGAAAAGGCTTTTATGCGGAATATCCCCCACTACAGTATCCACTATCCAGTTTATAATACATATCAATGAAACAACAGGAATATGTACGAACGAATTTTAATACGCAAATTCAGCTAAATGGTCGGTGGTAGTCCTTGGTTGGTTTTGCTCATTGGAGAGTAGGCTTTAGAATCGAGCAGCAGACACGTTTCGCTTATTATTGCAGTGTAAAAAAGTTGAGGAAGCAAATTTCCGTATTGTTTTTATTGCCGTCACAAAAATCTCAGAAAATTTTTCTATGTTCCGTAAGTACCTAATTACATTTTTGGTTTTGTTTAACACATTTGAGTGCTACGTTATTTTAGACGAAATTATTGCCTATTTAATTTTGCAATAAAATAGACGTCTATCCTGTATGAAAAGGATAGTTGCTCTGCTTTTACAGAGTGCTCTTAGGTAATTTTTGTTTTAGGTTCACCATGCCATGGAAATATATGTACTGGAGTTCACCCATGTATCATGGAAAGAAGAAGATCTGGTTACTGCCATAGAAGAATTCAAGAAAAAAGTTATTGGTATAAAAGATATAGTTCCGCTTTATGGCATTTCATCTAGGAAACTTCGGAAACGTCTCTTTTTCAAAATGCGCCTGTATTGTTGAATTCAGAACGACACACGCTCAAACTTTATTGTGATCCGTGTAAGATCGTGATATTTATTGAGCGTGTAGCCATAGTGTATTGACGGATCGCGGAACGGATTACAAAATTTCTAGGTATCTTGCAATTTGGATCGTGATACGGATCATGATTAGCATTAATCAGGTAGCGTTTACCTTACGTTATATTAAAATGTGTAGAAATAATTTTCAATTTTCACAAATTTTTTCAAGGATCTCTAGATATCTTAACCGGTTCTTGAGAAAGCTTGCTCACAATATCAACAAACACAGATAAAAACAGTTTTATAGTTTCCAAACTATGCAAAATAGAGAACTTTGGCTCTGGTCGAGCTGTCTCTATTTTGCCTCCGACGCGACGATCTTCTTATTGCGAAAAGTCATGTAAGCCCAAAAACCAAAAATCGATATTTTGAAGGCACAACGCCTCTCATGCACCAAAGCGCATCCGATAAATAACTTTACATTTACAGCCTGCTCTCTGATAATGGTCAACACATTTCTACCTGCAACAAATGGATTTTGTAAGCGTTCTTCTAAATGCCCATAGGAGGAATTTGAATTTTACTTCTCGTGCTACAGTCTCTCAAGTGGGATTTTAGCAAAAGTATTTTTGAGTCCTACCATATGCAATTGTTTAAAAAAAAAACTAACCTGTTTTAAGCGTTATATATGTGTTACATTATTATGTAAATCGCACGGGAAATTTTATGTTTTTATGTGCTGCTCTGTTGTGCGTTAATTTGTGACCAGGCAAAATCCATAATTATTACTAACATCATTGGGAAACTGATAACTGATTAAATAAAAAGTGTTCTAAACTGCTTAAACTAAATATGCTGTAAAATATTTTATGCAATATAAAATCACGTGCTGAGAAGTTTATCCAAAATGTTGTTCCAAAACTCAAAGAAAAATTGGAATCTTTTGGACTGAGCGCAACTGGTATAAAAGCAGTTTTAAAAATATAGCTTGAAGAGGAAATAGGCCAATATACAGATTCCGAGCTCGAGGAGCATTTTCCTAACTGTGTTTTAGCATCAATTGCGATGAATCGGTAGCACCGCCTACTTTATACCTACAGCTACATTTAGGTGGAAGGTCGTACGAATCCAATGTAGTCTCCAGATCGGCTATGTCAGCATAATTTGACGAGCATTTGCAGTAATTCACAACAAGTAACCTGCAACAGACACTGGATGAACTTAATGATACATATGATAAGAAAACAAGAACAAATTTTGGGATTAAAACAAAAAATAGTAGCTGTACAATCTGCGAATATAGAGCCCACCGGTGCACCACTACTGTTTCGAGATGTTGAAGAGTCATTGCCAATATGGCAAATATGGCAGTTTTTTGCAAATTTTGAACCGCCATATTGGGAATGGGAATTTTATTTTTCCTACATAATATTTGTGCTCAGTGTCCTCAAAAACCTCCGAACAAAATTTTCAAGAAAAAAAACGAGTAAAAAAGTTCTGTGTGAAAGGGTAAATTGAAATACTCATTACGTTAAAGGGACATACTTTGTATTTTTAAATAGCCGTAACTTTAAAAAAAAATGGAAATCGATCTCTCAAACTCTTAAAAAAACAAAACGTGATTTTTTGGGTACATAACCTCAAATATCTCAAAATCGTGATGTGGTGGGACAATTCTGACCCCGGATTCAGATTCCACACAAAAAATTACTTCGGAAATGACCCTCAGCTTTTCAACAACGAAACGATGTTAGCCTGTATAACCCATGGATATAGAAAGATTCGATTAATTACGAAATTAAAAATTTTTGGTGTTTACAGTACTTAATTTATAAAATTCATAGATACAAAAATTTTGAACTCGATGATTAAGGACATTTTTATTAATTACTTCAGTTTGTGTTGTAGTAAGACCGCCAAGTTTGACGATTCAAAGATAACTGTATTTCAGAATATTTCAGATAATATAATCATACATTTGTACATATGCGTGTCGATTAATAGATAGACAGAGTCCTACAAAATTAATTTGACATTAGATAAACTGTCAATTTTACATTTCTAACACTCCCACTTTGATGAATCCTTCAAAATTAATATCTTTCCATTAATTCAATTATTTCATGATATCTGAATAAATCATGCAAGCAGACAATAATTAATACAAATTCTTCATCAAGCAAAAGATCAAAATCTCTGAATCTGTTTCTCTCCGGTAACGGTTTCGTGAAAATATCTCCAATTTGATCATGATGTATCATCATTATACATCATATTTAGTATACATAATATACAATAAATTTCATTTGTGATCGACTCAGGAATTTCTTTACAAAATTTCTTACAGCTACCTAAACAGATTTTATAAATTCCATGTGTGAATTATGTTGAAAGAAATTTTAACAGTTATTTCCTGTTCGGCTCTGTTCTGTTCACCACATATATATGTCATATATGAAGTCCTGGAGTGAGAATATACGACGATTAGTATTGTATTTGTTAGTGACACTTTTTATAGCTACGAGATGGCGTTGCTGGTGTGTTTCACAGTCGTGTCAAAGTTTTTGAAATTACTCTTTTGTATGACCTTGTTATTATTTATTATAACAAATGCGTATATTTATATTGTTAATTATATTTTATTAAAGTAAATCATTTATTTTTGTATTTTTTCATGTTAGAATGAACGAAAAAAATGTTAATAGCGTAGTATTTAAGCATGTTAGCGCATAAACCCGATTGCTTAGAAAGTGCTCATAGCTATGTGTATGTACTCTATATGCTCTAAATCTTAAACTATTGGCGATCACGTTATAATTTTTTTTGTGAAGAATGAGTACATTAAAGACTTTGAATTAAAAATAAAATATTTAAAAAAAAATATGTCGAAGTTACTCAAATATCGATTTGAAATGTTCACTTCCGGTTTACTATACGTAAAAAAATTCAAATTTAGAATTCGATAAAAAAATTAAAAACTTCAGCTTTTTAACTATAAGAAGCAACACGTTTTGTTTTTTTTTACAAATAAATTGATACAAATAATAAGCATCCAAAAATAACCGACTTCATTCTTAGTAAATTTTTAAAAGCTCATAACTCAGCAATAAAGCATCATAAGAAAAAAAAGATGGTGTGTACACATCCACGTCTACTAGCAGTATAACTGACCAGAGTATAAACAAAATCCACGACCTCATTTTTTTTTGGTTGTCCGCTTGACATGAAATGCCCCATACTAATTTAAAAAGATCTTCTTCAAACTTTTCTCTGATAAAGTTGAACCTAACATCTGTATGTTTCGTTCGTTTGTGAATTTCTGGGTTCATTAGAAATCGTATAGCTCCCTGGTTATCCACAAATGAGGTTGGCTGAACGCCCAGGTTCCCTATTACGTCTTTTAATAGTTGCTGGATCCAAACTAGCTCCCTAACTGCTTGACATGAGGCCACAAATTCTGCCTCTGTAGTAGATAGGTTGTGAAGCCCAGGTGATGCAGCTGTATCCCATCGAGACAACATAGCCAGTGGTGGAGCGTCTTGTTATTACATCTGCAGGGTAATCGGCATCACTGAAACAACTTTTAAATAACATACTATAATTCGAGGTGCCCGTCAAATAATGAAAATTCTCTTGACCATCTTAACGCATTGATGACTCGGATTATCCAGATAGCAACTGACAAATTCAACGGCATAGGCAATGTCTGGTAGCTATCAAATGCATCAGGCAACCCACTGCTTGTCGAAAGGGGAACTTTATCCTTTCCGCTGAAGAGCTCAAATTAAAGATGGAAGTACGTCTACTGGAGTTGACACGGGAGCAGCCTTCTCCATATTGAATTTTGTTAACAAGTTTTTTATGTACTCTGATTGATTGACATGAATCGCGCCATTCTTTAATCTTCTTATTTCCAATTCCAAAACTCTCTTTCAGAGAAAATTTTACTTTCAAAATTGGTTTTTAAGTATTGACAAAGTTTTGAAATTTCACTTAAATTTGTCGACGCTACCAGGCCATTATCTATCATAGCTTTGCTGACTTATAAACACGCAAGTCTAAAATAAACTTAATTTCCTCATCCATGGGTAATTTCCACTTATTGGCATCACTACATTTTATCGCATCACCAACCTGCTAGTACGGAGACTTCTGCTTTGAAAGGTTTTGGTTCTGCTTCTTAACCGATCTTTAATATTCTCAGGTTCATTTTGTTGCTTCTTGTTAGGCTCGACACCATTAATAGGTTCTTCAAAAACATTTTCGAAATTGTCACGGTCCTTTTTACCTTCACCATGTACATTATCGTTTATTTTACCTTCATTGTATCCATCACCACCAAAAATTTTTTCATTTTCAGATAATCTAACGTCGAGCAAGTCATGATTTACAGCAACTGGCTTAGTTTCCTCAACATTTTCAGCAAACACAATCACTACAAATTTCGATCTTACGAGTATTACTATCTTTGACGTATACTCGGTAACCTTTGACGCCTTCTTCGTAACCAACGATAATTCCCTTATTCTATTTGCTATCCCATTTATGCCTTTTTCTGACAGTATATACGTATCTGCCTTACGGACAAACCACAATATATAAGTACATTTGTCTTTTACAGTGCTGGCACCAATACGATTAAGATTGAAACCTACAGTATTCACAGCTTCGGTATATCATTGTTCGTCCTGCTTCGACAATTGTTCTCATGTCTCGCCCCACAGACCTATTTTGTTGAGGAGTATAGGGCACTGTTTTTTTTTTATGATTGACCCGTCGCGAGATAGAAGAATCTGCACTCGCTGATTTATAAATTCAGTACCATTGTCTGACCGTAGCACTTTCACCATTTCCCTAGTTTTAGCTTCAACCAAGTTCAAACATTTTTCAGTACCTAAATGAATAAACTTCACTTTTCTCCTTGAAGAAGAAGACCTTTCTAAAGTGAAAATAGTCTTTGAAAATTGTTGATCCACCAATAGGCGTTTGTTGCATGGGTCCTCATACATCAACGTGATCCAATTCTCCCACAAAACTCATTTATTAACTGTGACCAAATGCGGAACGATGCTATTTGCCAAATATACATGCTTCACAAAAAAATCTCCTTCAGCTTCAAACCGAATATTTCTACTTCTTAAAACTGATCGCATCTGAGCAATATTTTAATCTGCAAAATTCTCATGTTTAAGAGAAGTTTAAATAATTTCGATTGTCGTACTCCCACTACCAAAACGGTCTCTCCTTTATTGAGTTCATACTTTTAAAAAATTTTAATCATCTGTCAAATGAATGTTAGGAACATAAAGAACATCAGCCAAATAGTTTTCTTCCCAACTGTCATTATTATATGATAGGATATTTGTGCCCCCTCTACCATAGGCATTAATTGTATTGCCATCGCCTAACCTCATGACAACTGCCCGATCAAACTATTTGTAAATTGGGAATCACGCTTTTTGGCTGGTCATGTGGTCACTCGCGCCGGAGCACAGTGGGGTGAATGGCCTGTTTCGCTGGCCAAAAGTCGAAAATCGAAGGTTTCAATTTTCATTTTATTTCATCATAGTTTGATAGAGGGGACTTTGGTGCATATAAATCTGTAAGAGATGGGTCGATGGGTTGTATACCTGACCCTCTGCGTCATCTCAAATTTAATGCTCGACCACGTGCACGTGTGACGCTCAGGCAACGTTTATAATACGTAAACTTTGAACGTTAATATTTTGTTGACAAAGTGTCCGATTTGAGTGCTTCAAAATGGATATTGATCGCGAAGGTATGTACAATAATAATATGAGATTGAATTTTCGCTACAACTTATATTTGTTTACTCCCATTATTAAATATTACACTGCACTTCTCATAAATGAACTTTTTTTCTTAATTCAATTGGAGCTACGTTTTTTGTTACACGAGATTACACTCTGATTCTTTCACGAAAACGTTCGATGAAGTGTCTAGTTTTCGTATGCCAAGTAAGTAGCTCCCGAATTTCCCCGAAAAAAAGTTACAGCTGTTAGAGTGACGCGCTGCATAATTTCACGCGCGCCGCAGCACAGTGCCTGTTTCGCTGGACAAAAATCGAAAAATTGAATTAGCGCTCTGAAACTCAGTATTAAATGGTTTTCGGGGGCGCTAATTACGAATCTGATATCGGATTTATAAAATTCAAGATGGCGGACCGGAGTGACCTAAATTTTCGCCATTTTGAATTTTATAAATCCGATATCAGATTCGTAATCAACGCCCCGGAAACCATACAATACCTAGTTTCAAAGCGCTAACTCAATTTTTTCGTAAAACATTACGTCACTTCCGGTCCGCCATTTTGAATTTCATAAATCCGATATCAGATTCGTAATCAGCGCCCCCGAAAACCATTTAATACTGAGTTTCAGAGCGCTAACTCAATTTTTCGACTTTTGGCCAGCGAAACAGGCCATTCCCGCCCCACTGTGCGGAGTCCAGAGACCATTCATTCTTAACCGCCCCTTCTCTTTCTACTAACTTTGCCTCACAAATAAATGAATTACCTCGCTTTCCCATGACATTTCAATCTTCTCTAGTTTCCCTTCTTTTTGGACAATCTCTCTCCCAATGGCCACTGGTTTTGCACAAAAAACATTTACCCGGTTTTGATACCATTTTCTTATGTTTATCGACTGAACGTTTTTTCACACGACTTACTTGCCATTAAAGCGTTACTTGCTTCTAATTGAAGAACTCAGCGCATTTATCCTTGCTTCTTCCATGACTAATCTTGCGGTAAGCTTATCCATCGTCTGCTGCTCGACTGAAATGCTGACAGTGATATCATAGGAATCTTCGTGATCACCATAGAATCTAACACATTTTCCCTACATCTGTCAGCTGCTGCCCGACAGCTTGCATCTTCAAAATGTGTACTGTCATACTATCCTATGGATCTGCAGAATTGTTGCTGCAACATGTGAATGTTGGATTTCGATTTCGGCTCATACACACTTGTTAGCTTATTCCACATCTCTTTTGATGTTTTACAATAATTTTTAATGTGCAGAAGAGATTGTGGACTAATAGAAGTAGCAATCATCCTTTGTGCTTTACTGTCTACTAAGGCCCAACTTTGTAGATTCTTCGATACCGTTGGTTTCAACTCTTCTCCCGTTACGTATTTCAGAAGATCCAAAGAACTCAGGATAATTTTAACCTGGAACTTCCACATGTTCCAATTATCGCCATTTACCAAGTTTTCAATTTTTACTACAACACTCTTGGTAGCCATTACCCCATATTTTTCCAAATGTGCACACTTGTTCAATATTTGTTTTATTAATTTTTACAACTGACGACTGCTCCTTCCAACGTTGCTTCCAGTTCTAATCGTCAGCTACTTAAATTTTGCTTCTCAGAACTAACCGACTATTTATTTTAATCACTTTAAAAAAAATTCAGAACCAATGGTACTGGGCCCATAAGCCATTGTAGTAAGAGCGCCAAGTTTAATGGTTCCAACTGTATTTCAGAATATTTCAGATGATATAGTCATACATTTGCATGTGTGTCGATAATGTACAGATTCCTGAAAAATTAATTTTAAACATTAGATAAACTGCCAATTTTACATTTCCAACATTTTTACCTTTGTTTTCTGAAAACAAGGGACTCTCCTATATTTTAAGCATTTCCATTGCAGATACAGATCATGTTGTGAAAAAGTTAGCATGCCGCATCTCGTTGTTTTATTGTTAAGAGCAAAACTATTAATGCTTCCATAACCCACACTTATTTTACTTTAAAAATAACGGTTGCTCTCTTTAAAATATTACAGATATTAAGTAAGTTCGGAAAGATGTAACTGAAAACAATTTAAAATATGTACGAGTATATGTCTGATCTTTGTACAATATTAGCAGAAATTATAAGCAAGCTCAATAACACGAGTTTCCGCTTAGCGTTTCTTTTCGTGACAATCAATCACTTGAAGTCGGTCGATTTCAATGATTATATGATCGATCTTCAATTATTTTAAAACGAGTATGCCATTATAAGGTGATCATTACAGTAACTTTAGTCCGCAGTCTGGCCACAGCTTCATTTAAGGAACCAGGAAGAAAAATATGATTTCCTGTCTCAAAGGGTGCACCCCTTATGCGTGACCCACTCAAACCTATAATTGATCAAAGAAGAACGGCCGATCTTTGTCTTTGATGAACGCCTTCACTTTATAGTTCTCCTCACTTCATTCGTACAGATTTTTAACACAGGCTGCATTGCGAACAGACGTGAAGGCATGCGATCTGCTTGCAATTAGTTGATCAATGGTTTAATGACGGAGATTGCGATCATAAATAAATGAAGCGGCGCTGAGGAACTCAAGGCGCCTGCTTTGCTTTTGACTTCCTAATATTAGCTTGATTGCAACATCCTAAGTGACAAATTGCTCCCTCACCATAAGCAGTCAAATTACATTAACTACAATGATATAAGTGAGTTGTTTAAATATTGTTCTCGAGTTATTGCGATTAATATATACAATACCTTCTATCGGAAATTTATAACAACAAATTTAATATCGACGCAGCGTACATAGCTCTAGCATCAATTTTTATAAGTGAATATGTTACAATTTAAATATTTGTCGAAAAGCTCAAACTAAAGCGATGAACCCCACTAAAGAATTTTGTGTCCCAGTCTTTCAGTAATCAAATTTATTGAGCATTATTTTTAAAGAGGGGAAGATAATCTGCTTATGCCAAACTTAGATCATGCTGTGCAATGCAAACCACTTATACACGGGACTCTTAAATATTACTTTAAGTTTATTAGTCGTGCGATTGTTCTTTTCGTGGAAGTCATTTACAATTTTAACTTATTTGCATACTGTGTATTCATAACTCTAACATCTATTGGACTGTTCTTTTCTATTGACGTTTTTAATCTGCAAAACAATAGAAGGCATTGCAAAGAAGTTTTACTTTCAACATAAACACACATGTGATTCTCAGTTTAAGTGGCTACCTGTAATTCAAAAAATATTTAGGTTAAAAGTTAACTTTGCTGGTATTATTGTATTATAGTGATTTACGGTACTTCAACTTATTTTAAACAATATGTGCCTAAGTTATCTTTACTAATGATTATTTAATCTCTTACGTGACCTCAAGTTCAACTTTGTTTATAATGTGCATACAATTTAAAAATGTAATTGTTCTTAATCCTGTTGCATACATCTTCCCATAAACACAGACGTGCTGTGCCCGTGCTCTGCGCTCAAAGGTGCTCCTTGTCTAAACATATGTAACTTACATACCTCATGTTGGAAACAAAGGTTCTTGCATTTTTAAATCGAACTGGGAGAGACGCTTATGGCACTCGACTCGGGCTGTGAAAGCATCACGCTCCTACACATAGCAACCCTCTCGCCCAGGGCTTCGTAAGATAGCATAAGCAAAATATTGTGAGGGAAGGACGTTTTTTTCTTTATCTAGAAAAAGAAACGCGCACCTGTGTTTTAAAAAACTCGGCGTTCGGTTAAGTCCAATATTAAGGACAGAAAGAAAATAATAACTGCATTCTATACGCAAATTATGAAGTGTGTAAACAAATTTCATAGGGTTTTCCGCAATGTCGAGCTCAACCCGTGTCCCTTATCAACGCTTACGAAAACGTGTGCTCCCAAGCCAAAGAAATGCACTTTGCTACCAAAAGTTTCAAACTTAGACGAACGAAAGATAACATCGTACTTAAAAAAAAAATAGCAAAGCAATGCCAACCTTCAAATACAGAACCCGCCTTAATTAATTCAGCATACCTGCTGCGATGTATCCACAATCCTATATTTAGGTGATCTTCAATTTAAATCGTATTTCGATTAAATAACACATTAACATATAAAACAGGCGACTGGATAAAGTAATATGAGTGTTGGGTATGCTATGGTATATGCTAGTTTTAGTCGGTTTGGTGTCCTCCTGCAGTTGCATGGATATTGCTACTTAATCTGAATTTGATTCATACTCGAATTTATTTCTATTTTTAACCGACTTAAAAAAAGCAAGTTCTGTGTTTCTCTCGTATGTATGTTTGTTTGTTTGTTTGGTTTTAGTATAATACAGTATACATATATTCAAAATGGCTGATCCAATATGGCGACCGAAATATTTCAAATGTCAAGTGAGTGTGGTGAAATTGAATGCAATGGGGGCTTTGGAGGCGGTGATATCGAAACTGCTATCAAAATCAGGAAACTCTAAAGGGCGGATCCAATATGACGACTGAAATTTTCAAATGTCAATTGATTTCGATGAAATCGAATTCTAGGCAGCTGTGGGGATCGCTGACTTCGAATCTGCCCTCAAAGATCAAATATGTAGATCCGTTTCATAAAAAGATGTTTCTTGACAGACTTAAAGCAAATGCGGTAACTGGTGCACCGTTTGCAGCTGTAAGAAATAAATCCGTTTTGTTTTTGCATTTAGGAAAGAAATATCTCGGGATAAGTAAGAGCTCCGCATTTGTATCGATTAAGAATCAGATTTTTGAGTTATCATATAATAACCAACGGTTCTCTTCAAGAACAGCCCATTTTTTGTGTACACATACATACTTGTTACAAAATAAATTCTGAAATTCCAATTGTTTAATTTGATTACTTTTGTCACATCCCTCAAAACTAACACCTTCAATTCTGACATCATATAAGCCCTACCTACTTACCTACTGGCAGTAGGTACTGGGATAACTGCGGAGTTACATGTTTTTTTATCTAATTTTCCTTTTTCATTACTATTATTTTACTAATTATTCATTCTTTCATTTTATCGCGTCAAAATATAAAGTCTACAGCAAATAAAATGTTGTTCTCTTATTTTCAACTTTTATTTTTATTTTATCGATTAATTTAATAAAATTCTTTATTTTATTGTGTCAATTAAAAGTTTTTTGGAAGTAGGTACTGCCAGTACTGTTGCAGTTTATCTGTTAAATGGTCACGCTTGAAATACTTTAAAATATATGCTTGCCTCTCTCGGTATCATTCCATACCTTTATGGGCTCCTTCCTGAGCGAACTTATTCTACATATGACCTAAATTTTTAAGTTTTGCTAAAAGCGGGCTGTTGATAGCCTTGAAGAGAATCGTTGGTTTCTTTTGCGGTCTCTCTCGTGTTGACGTGTAATGCATGTGCATCCTCCTCCTCCAACCCATTTATCAGAGAAAATCTTGTTTACAGGAAATGTTTGCCAGAGCCGTTTTTTCCTATCAACACTTCTTCTTAGGAAAATTTTAATTTTTTTTTTGGGATATCAGTTTTTTTTTGTCGATTTATAGAGTATAACTTGAATTAATTAGTTCAGGACGTTTTTTAGCGGGAGTCACTTTTTTCTTATAAACGTCTACGGCGGGCGCGTACACAAAAGTGGTTTTGAGGTTTGAACGTCCCCCTCCTCCCTCCCTCCAAAATGTCTGCAAAGTTGTTGTGCGCGAATTTGCGGCGGTTTAAATGGCGATTATACCATATAAACAAACTAAACTTAAAACTGTCTTAAAATTGCCTTTAATTAAGATCATATCTTTTGAAAAAACCCAAAAATTCGCACAATTCAGTTACAAATATACTACGCTAAATTGTGCAGTACTACGGTATCACTGCGGTTTTGATCTCCCGCTTTATTGTGTAAAAATTTTGTTTCGTTAATCTCCTTACATTATATAGAAAATATGTGATTTGTTTCCGAACATTTGCTGTTTTCTTCTTTTGGCCCACTCTCGAGAGTAAGTAAGAGACAAAGCTCTCTTACTATTCTCTTCTCCTTCTTTTTATTGAAGGATTATAAACTTTATCTATTCCAAAACTAGTAATTTTAATAATATCGATATTAAGAAATAATTTCAGCAAGTGATAGGTTGAGGTACAAGTAATAATTTTATAAACAGGCGTGGATGCAGCATACTTTTATTGAGCCTAAACAAAATTCGATCTTCAAGCCTATTCTTGAATCCGACGGAATTCAAATCGGTTCGGATCATAGGAAGTTTAAAATCAGGCGCAATTAGTTCTCTGCTAGTTCCAGCCTGCTTTTAAATTTCCTATTCTTTTCATATCCTGCACTGGATCAGATTTCACAGTAAATTTTAAATTGAATTGAAATATTTGAATAGTTGTATATAACAAAACTTTTAAATTCTGGGAAAATAACATCACATTGTATTGAATTATACGGGGAGGTTCTTGTTATTCAGGCCCCAATTTTTGGGAACGGGGTTCGAAACATTTTGCTGTGCTAATTAACGGAAAAATAATGAAAAACTTCTATCTCGACCCGTTTTCCAGATATAGGGCAATTCGCGAGCCACCTAACGTTCGTAACTTTTGGGAAAATTCTATTATATATTATAAATTCCCTTTTATAAACTGCCGGTGGAGTTAATTTGCCTTTTACAAACTACCGGTGGACTTAATTAGCACAGCAAAATGTTTCGAACCCCGATCCCAAAAATTGGGGACTGAGTAACAAGAATCGTGCCGACTTATACCACAGATAAATAACTATACAGATGTCGGATGCCATGTTAAAAAAGAGCCACCGCAGCAACATTTCCAATAGTCAAGTAAATCATCATCACAGCCAAGTTTGTAACTAGACGCATAACCAAGTATGTTGCTAAGCAAATCGCGGCAAAATAGCTTTATTATTATTACAATAGATTTATTGTATCTATTTCACGTGATCTGAAGGAGGAAAGATAATAGATTATACGCATTAAAAAATGTAAAAGCGCTACGAAAGAGCCTTTGGGTTATACATACACCTATTTTCCAATGATGTAAGTGAAGAAGATGAGTGGCCTGCGGACAGTGCAGACCAGGCAGTACAAATCTCTAAAATACGGCAGGTGGAAAAATTCATTGAATATGTACATTTTGCAAAATACAAAAAATGCAATTGTACGATTATTTGAACCTGCTAAACCCTAATGGAATAAGTAAGATAGAGTCAAGAGTCAATAAATCAAAACATTTAGGGATTGTTCTGTGCAAGTAATTAAAAAGGCTGAAAAATCCGTAGCCAATGCTGCTTTCATTTTGTCAGTTAGTTTTTTGTTCTAACATTTAAATAATAAGAGACATTCAAAAATATAAAAACGAAAGAATGGACGCAATATGGAATATTAAAGATATATTCCGTTCGCTTTTTCAAGAAGCCTTAACCCAACCAAGTCGGTGTGCGGTCATCCACCATCCAAGTACTATCAACGGGCTTTGCTGCTTAAGGGATCTACCCTCTTTACAAATCGATTTTTTTTTATGGCATTTTCGTAAAGTATATATACAGAAATATCATTTTATCATTTTATAAAGATCGGAGCAGTGTAACTGTATTTTTGTCTCAAAATTAGTGGAGTTTAAAATTTTGATATAACAACATCTCTGCGCGTTTGTTTATAATCGAGAAGTGCGGCGTGCGGCCGACGCAGCACTGATGCCTCCAAGGAAGCCAGAACATATCGCAGGAACGCTACTTTGGATGAAAATGTGCATTTTGAGGAAGAATAAGACCAGGCATCGCTGATTAGGCTTAGGTGAAATTTTTTACGATGTCACTAACAAAACTATCATCGCATTTTTCGCAAAATAACGTTTCTCGACACCGCGTTGATGAAATCTCGGAAACTACCGAACCGATTCTCACCAAATTTTTACCAAACATTCTATATGACTACAGCTATAGCGTATCGAGGGGGTTTTCAAAATTTTGATTTTAAAATTTTTTTTTTGCCAAAAACTGTGAAAATAAACATGTTTTTTTCGTAATTTATCAAAAAATGTCCGCCATTTTGTCAATTTTGCAAAAATCAAAAATCGCTTCCGATGCGCTATAGCTATTAATATATTGAACCTAAAACTCCTTGCTTTTTTTCCGACCATGCATCTCGGAGATTTCATCAATGCCGCACACCCCTCTCGTTTATTGGATCATTTTTCGACCAGCAGTTCCATGCTTAAAATTTCACAAAAATGAATAAAAAAAAACTTTTTAATATAGTTCGAGAGTGTATTTATTGAGTGTAATACTTTTTTTTCAATTTTCATAAGTTAAACCTATCGAAAAATTTATTGCAATTAACCTTTTTTTTCCTTCCGAAAAGAGGGTAGATCCCTTAACCTTCAATATCGTCAGAGTTGCATACTTGGCCCTATTCCATGAGTTAGCTTTTTTTGTTCTATATTTGAACGCATTTATACAGAATATTCGACGGTGATGCGGTTGGCTCAGTACAATTCAAAACATCAGAGCCCCCGAAATAGTGGTAAAAAGTAGACGAGTGTGATGTAGGGAAAGGAGAATAAAGGGTTCTTGCTTGATTTAATGAGATGCTTTGCACCGTGAAATACTCACAAGTTAAAAAAACAATCCCTAAAAAACGTTTCAGTACAAACAGTTAAAAAGGCTGACAAATTTAGCTTGATATAATTAATTGCTTTACATTTTGATATGAATCTCGTAGGAAAGTGGTTTTCCTAAATTGGGTTTTGTTTTGCTTGTGTGCACGAAAAGAAGAAGAAGCACCGCATCCTCGGCTCTGTTGGCGGCGAACGATGGGAATTTGTGTGAGAAATGAATTTGGAGTGAAAAAGGTGACTTTCAAAAAATTATATCTCTAAATTTCCATGAATGACCCAATAGGGAGTAGGATCTTGGGTATTGGGGGAAAAATAGTGGTATAAGCTTGGCCTTACCGTTTTTGAGGAAATGATTTTAGAGTTGAAAAAGGTGTGAAAAAGGGCGAAATTGCCGACGCACCACCAGAGTCGAATGCTATCGGCGACGCAGCGCCAGAGTCGAATGCTCTTACCGATTAGACTGCTGAGCCGACACGGGCAAACGGGCAGAATTTAATGGTATATAAAAGCGAGTGTCTGAACAATCGGGAACACTGAACAATTTTGATATCTTTTTAAGATCGAAAAACACGAATATCTTCTGAACCTCGCGACGTAATTGGTGGAAATTTTTTTGCTAAGATAATTTTTTGTGGTCAATCGAATTATCGTTATCGGTTTGTTTGAACAAGTCTTTGACTATCAATGAGAGCTAACACGAAAAATAACGGTTTTTTTCTCTCAACTTCGCGTAATAAGTCTTTGCTTGGTCGTAAGAAAAAATAATTTTTTTTCTTCTATCAACACGGCGCCGAATTTTGGCTGAGGTTAAAGCATAGGTACAGTAGCTTTTACATTCTCAAAAAATGACTTATTGATACGCATTTTATGCTGGAAGTATCATTAGACCGTTCTTTTACTTGAACGAAAATGAAAACATAGTTACAGTAAATAAAATACCTATCCCTTGATGTTGACCAATTTTTTTTTCGGTTCTAAACTTGATATCATTCATCCAAAGAAACAATTAATTTGATGAGAGAAAGGTTTAGCGAATCTGTTATCCCCAGAAATATTCACAGCGTTGTTCGTGTGATTCAACACCCCGTTAGACTTCTACTTATGAGGTTACGCCAAGTCACAGGTATTCGTAAATAAGCCAACAAAATTAGATTCGTTGAAAACCAACATCGAATGCACAATTGCTGATATTCGTGGTTTTGGAAAACTGGGTTCAACCGATTCATTCATGCAGATGTTTCCGTAGATTGTATTTTAAATGATTTTGTATTCCATAACTTATGTTATGTTTATTTAAAAAACATTATCCGGAATTCTTCTCTCTTATTGTAAAACCCTTTATTTGGATCCACAGCATTATTATGTTTATATTTTTGTGGCAAAACTGCGCATATTAAAAATTGTCACTTGGTGAAATCTCAACAAAACATGACGATTTAAATGTTAAATAAAACTGCCTTTTGTAATGTTCTGCCAAAAAGATTATTGAACAGCAGAATGCCCACTTTAAGGAATATTTTATGCATAACAATTTTAGTGGTAAGTGTATACTCGTATAATGGAGACCTTCAATCAATTAAATTTAGGAATGCAATTGATCGAAGTACTGCAAAACGGATCTTTTGATTTTCAGGCTTTACATGCAAGCGGAATTATCACTGGAGCCTTCGCAAATAGCGGTGTAATTCAATGCGGTGGCTTACTTTGTAGATCTTTTTCTGGAATTTTCGCCAAGGAACCGCTTTCTGAAGGCTATGTTCATGTCGCAACGCTTCCCGCAGGTGCATCTAATATATCAGTCACAGAATTAAAAAACAGTGAAAACCTACTTGGTAAGGGACACTCATGATGTAGACAAGACACGTACCCTTGAATTATGTTTCGCTTTTCGTAGGACTGAAAACAGCTGATAATAAATTTATAGTTAATGGACATCGTATTCGTTCTCCCAGTGGGGCTTATGAAGCAGCAGGAACAATCTTCGACTATCGACGTATCGATGGTTTGGAAAACGGAAAAGAAAATGGAGTTACCGAGTGGATTACTGGTACTGGGCCAACGTTTGAGCCAGTACATTTAATGGTATTTCGACTTTCCTAATCAGTTACAATAAACTCTTTTAATTTATTTCGAAGGTCACAGGCGAGGATGTGAATCCCGGGATAAAATATGAATATCTTCTTCCAATTAGCTCAAATTATGAATCCGAAGAGGAATTCCTCGGAGCCGATTCTTCAATGGAAGATGATTTTTCACTTGACTTAGGAAATGAAACTCGTGTTCACCTTAAATCAGCCGATTTTAGTACGGATGGATCGATTAAGCGACGGCGGCGTCTGTTTTCTTGGAAAGTTGTGGGATTTAGTCCTTGTAGTAAATCTTGTGGTGGTGGTACTCAAACTCCTATAATCCGTTGTGTCCGTGAAAACCCTGTTAAATATGTTTCGCCACGGCGCTGCACTCATTCCGACAAACCCATCATAAATGATAATTTACTGCGATGTAATACCCAGCCTTGCCCAGCTTACTGGCGTGTTGATGAATGGAACGAGTGTCGTTGCAATCAAGGGCAAAGCCATCGGGAACGTGAAATAAGATGTGTTCAAGAATTGGCTGCTGGAATTATTATTCAGGTTAACGAAGCTGCTTGCATGGAAGACGCACCACCTTCCACAAAAAAGTGTGAATGCGTTAAAACTGCGAAACGAAGAAATCAATACCGGAGAATCCAAGCTCATGCCAAAGCGCCCGAGCCACTGATTTTAACTAATGTTACACAGCGGGCAAATTATCGGAGCGAAAAATCCGGGATTTGGCTCACTTCAGATTGGAATCATCACTGTTCCGTGGAATGTGGCACGGGTATTGAACATCGCTCCATATTCTGTGACCGTTCATCACCGAATACTGATAGATGTGATTTTCGAAGTACTCCAGATACTACAAGGCCATGCCAAAATGAAAAGGTGTGTGAAAGCGGTGAATGGTTGACTAGTGCTTGGAGTCAATGTGGAGGAAGCTGTTTCAATTTAACCAAAACACGGCAAGTAATTTGTATACGTAATGGATTGATTGCCGATAACGAGGAATGTAACGCACTTGAAAGGCCATTAGGTATTCAAAATTGCTCAATAGAAGACACGCATTATTGTAAACCACGTTGGCACTACGCAACATGGAGCGAGGTAAGAAAACAAATATTGAAAATTGCAATAATAATAACGTGTTGATACATTTGATAATGAATTCCAATCATTCTATATTAAGTATTAACGTTATGATCACTTTTCTCAAATATTCTGCCGTCACAATCGTTTGATTTTTGACTTGATTCTAGTTACATATAATGGAAAAATCAATTTGCAGAACCAATTCCGTCCAATCAGCACATTATACTATGATATTACACCCTTCCTAAAATGTGATCTCACGTTGCACTCAAATGTTATTGTATATATAAAGCCAAAAATACTCGCGATGATACTGCCCCTTACATCAAACATTCTCTCAACATCAAACAACTCTTTAACGGTAAATTGTAGTGACGTAAAAGCTGGTACGTGATGGTTTTTGGGTCACTGATTTCAATTATGGGGTCCAAGTTTTTAGAATTCAAGCTGTCAGTTCCAATACATAGGACTGAAAATACACAATTTTTTCGGAATCTATAAAAGTTGGCAATTCCCGTTTTCGGAGTGGGTGTATTTAAATATAGAACCCGATTTAAAAATACGATCCATGAATTCATTATCGAAGAGGTTTGGAGGAAGTGTGAAAGGCGAGAGCTGCATCTTTCCGATTCAAAATGAATCATACGTCGTGTTTGAACCGTACTTGACCTTCAACGGACGTTTTCGCTTTTTTTGAGCATGCACGAGTCACGACGTGTAATGTATTACTTAATGTATGATTTTGTAGGATCATAATGTGTCAACATAAGTATTTTTCAAAGAACGAAATAAAGATTTCCATGTTAAAAGTAAATTTACACAATTTATTTTCAGTGTTCCAAATCTTGCGGTGGCGGAACACAAAAAAGAAGCGTTAAATGCTTAGAGCTTTCTCCAAAACTAAAAATTCTTAGAGAATCGGAAAAGTGTCGTTATGCCGATAGAGAACCTATTTACCGAAGTTGTAATACTGATCAATGTCCTGGTTAGTATCCATTCCTTTTATGAAATTTATTGCTGATTTATGTTATTTTATTTTAATAGACGCGAGAGCAGATATTTTGCAGAACGATATTTCACCAGACTGTGCCGACCAATTTTCAAATTGTGACGTTATAGTCAAGGCGCGCTTGTGCAGCTACGAATACTATCAAGTAAACTGTTGTTCCTCCTGTAGGAGAAACTAATTTAAAAATTAAGTGCCTTTCGGTATATTAAGTTAATTTTATTTTATACAACCTAAAGTGATAAAAATGTAATTAATATACTAGGATAAGTAGATTAATAACATTCCTAGTACTTGTATACATAAGTCAATGCTTATGAAGTACAAAGGTATGCAGTACCAAAAGAGAGACGTTTAAAAAGGTTTAACTAGTCATCGTTAACTTTTCGATCAGTCGTGTGCTTCATAGTTTTGAAGTTGATGTTTACATTAAATGACTCGAATAAAATTTTAACGTCCCTAATTTGAGCAAATGCATGATTGCATTACCAATATCGATACCGGAAGCAATATATTTGAAATTTCGTATATGTTACACAAATAAATGAAAGAAAAATAACAAAATTAAAAGTAGGCTAAGACTTGTTAGGTTTTATAGAAATATTACTAATATTTTAACATATAATAAATGTCGAGGGCATTATAAAAAGATTTAATATTAGTATTAAAGGATTCCATCTGGCACTACCTTAACATTTCATTGACCGGTCGTAGAGATTTCTCTGGCCGGTCGATCGGCAAAATCTTAAATAGAAAACCACCTTCATGCCATTGTTCATTCTGGGTTTTACTGCTAGTTTTTTTTTAACACTAAACAGGTGTTGCAAAATATAAATCTGAAAAAGCAATCGATAGAGTAGCATTTGAGACTTCGAACAACTCTTACGAATAATTATAGCTAGATGAATGTATAACACATCCACAGAGCCAAAAAAACCTGATAAGAAGAAGGAAAAGAAAAGTAATTCAATTTTTTATGGCTTGAATCCTAAAAACTATGAAATAAGTCTTGTTTACATTTTGACAAACATTAAAAGTATGTGATAATCTATTTGACTTAATAAAAAATCTTATTCAAAACTGATTTAGGAATCTTTTCAGAATAGAGAGGATCATATAACTAAGAAAACTTTGAATTGTTTTACGTATTTTATTAAAAATTCAGTGAAAAATAAATAAAGTACCAACTTATATTATATTGTTATGGGCTATTCATTGTGTAATTGTGAGATTTTAGTTGAACCTAGTCCTAGTGGTCCTAGCCCCATGCTATCCCACAGGAAACTGGAACGCTGCTCGAGACAGCAGTTAATGTAAGTGACACTTGGGGCTGTTACTACTCGAGTACTTTTGAGCTTAATTACTTGAGTATTTGAGTACTCGAGTTCAAAGATCCGAGTTTGAGTAAAGGAGTTTTGAGTACCTGAGTACTCGAGTACTTGAGAGCATAAAGATCCGAGAACTCGAGTAAGGAAGTATTTAAGTACTCATTTAAGGAGTATTCGATTATTAGAGTTTGGGAGTATTCAAGTATTTGAGTTCTGTAGGTCTAATACATTAAGAAGTAAGAAATACAAGTTAATAAATTGTAGACTTTGTAATTCATTATAATTTAGAGCTAGTTACAGAAAACTAAATCTTTATTTTGGAAAACGAATACCAGTATGTGTATTAACGTTATCGGGATTTAAACAACTTCAGCTGGAGCTTACTATATTTCCTGCTGTAGAAAATACTCGCTCAGATGTAGCAGAGGTTGCTGGTATATTAAGGAATTTTCTTACAGGAAAAAAACTCACCGTCGACTCCCTGTACGCCGACGTTATGCCACCTTGGCAAATCTCACTGCGATATATGAGCGTGCGCTCACTACTGCGTCACAAGGAGAGGGAGTCAGAAAGTTCCGCAGGGCGGAGATAGCTCGGCGACAAAACTGTTCCACTACCTGTGAGCTTATATGGAAGAGAAGCTCACTGGAAACTTTTGTCGCCGGCAACTTAAATCTAGCCAATAGAAAACTCAGGAAACAATTCAATTGCCGTCACTTGAACTTCTACGGTGTAATGGAAGACGATGTCAACAATGAAATATAATTTATGAACTGGAAGTGGCGCTTTTTATTTGATAAATGGAAATGATAAATTTTAATACAAGAGATATTATAAAAAACGTTGGTTTGTTATATTCTTTTAAATTTTTTTAACGTAAGCTATTAAGAAATGAGCGGCGAGATACATGTTTCCGGTATGCTTAAAGCCTTAAAACTGCCCCTATGATTATGTCCTCATATTTAGTCGACGAGCTACGCTGCTTTGGTGGGGATTCAGATATCAAGTCAATCGTGGCACAAGATTTAAAGAATAGGTTTCATATGGAGTGGACTGAAGAAGGAAGAAATGTAGAAGTGTCACAGATTGCATCCTTTTTTGATCCGCGATATAAAGACCTGCTTGGTGAACCGGAACAAGCGAAAGCACACATTCGATCTGGAGCATAACAACTTTTGCCTAGACTTGAAAATGAACGAGACGGAGATTCCAGCCCAGAGGAACAACGAAGAAGTGCACTAGAGTTTATATTTAATATAAATGAAAGTGGATCAACAAGGGATGTGTTATCTCAATTTGATTCCTATTTAGCTCTTCCACAAATTCCATTAACGCAAAATCCATTATCATGGTGGGAATGCCAAGAAACTGCACTTCCTAATGTTGCTTGTCTTGCAAGAAAATTCCTTAATATACCAGTACTCAAATACTCAATTATACGAGTCATTCTTAGAGCCCTTGTGACACTCCCATTTACTACAGGCGGCCAGTGTAAAAGGGATCGGCTACTATCAACACTGCTCAACTCAAATGAGTTACCATCATATTTGACCACATTGTACGGCGAAAGCAGTGAAGCCTTGCCGGAAGAATAAAGTTAAGATTTGCACCAATTCCTTTGTGAACGCGCTCACCTTTTTGCTGCCCTCAAACCTGGACTTAGGATGCCCGGAAGTTTTACAGAACCGTAATAACGTTGCAACCTGATGTACTCCGACAGTGATGGTACAGAGGAAAAATGGCCGTTACGATTTTGTATAGATTAGTTATCGACATATTAAAACTGTGCCGAAAAAGAATGCCACTAACGTGTGAATTAATGCAAATCTAAATGCATTACGAGGTTTTTGTTGTTGGTTTCAGCATTCAATGTACACTTCTTATATTGGCTATTGTACCCGTAAAGCAGCTTCTTCTCCATTGGTTCATTTTTATTGCTATAAATAAATATTATGAGTTCATTTCAATTCAGTTCTGAATATATGTTGCATGGTTTTGATTACAATTTGTTTTAAAATATTACAATAAGAAGTATGAGGAATCAAACTTTCAAAGGAGCCTGGCAGGTTTTCATATTGAGTTAGGCCTAGGAGCGCACAGAAATTAAATAATAATTTATAGATGGTGTTAAATATAAAAAATTCAGACAACAACTAAAATTCTTGTAAAACTCCGGAATACAAAAATATGAATCTTTGAAAATTATAAAAATGTCGGAGAGATGTGATCACAAAAAGTGGGGCTTATCAATTTGGACGACAATATTTTCAGGAAATGTTCCTTCAGCTCGAGCTTTCTCCCCCCTGATTCACCCTTCTCCACCCCTTCCCCACTTTCGGTGTTCTGATGAGATTGGTAAAAGTCAAATGATTTTTTATATAAGTAGAAAAAACAGCTTTCATTTGAGCTCAATTTGATGCTTGTACTCGAAGAGGTTTAATTTTATCTAAAAAACTAAAAAAACCAACTTGAGCTCCCCAAAATACCGTTTTGTTTTTTGATGAATTGGGCTTAAAAGAAAGCTGAAGTTCTCTACTTAGAGATGCAACCCATGCTAATTGGGGTTGTCGAAGTTTAAGGAAGCGCTTTCTTTGTATCTAAAAAACTCATCATTATTTTGGGAACCTCAAATTCGTTCTTTTTTTTTTAAATAAAAGAAAACGCACTTCGAGAAGAAATATAAATGTGGACTCAAATGAAAGCTGGATTATAGAAAAAATGGGTTGACTTTTAACACCTTCATAAGAATACCGGAAGTGAAGTAGGGATAGAGAAGGGTGAATCAGGGAGGGGTAACCCATGTTAGTTAGGTATATCCGAGCTTAAGAAACCTTTCCTGAAAATATCATCGTTCAGATCGATAAACTCCAGTTTTTGTGATCGCATTCCCACGACATTTTTATAATTTTGTGAAAGTCTAAACAAATCTCCGAGCCCAAACAATTCTACAATTTCATTAATAAAAAAGAATATCGAATGGCTACCCATCGGTCCTAAAACTCAGTGACTCCTCATCTAACTCTTCAGTCATCGCTAAACTTTTTGCGGATTTCTTCAGTCAATCTTTTAGCGACCACGACTCCGTCCGTCCCCGATCTTACTTACTCTTCCTTTATGAGAAAATCATTGCTGCCAATAAAATCAGTACTCTCGCCGATGACTTTGATCGCGGCCCTGATGGGGTTCCCGCATAATTTTAAAGGAATATGCTACCCAAGTAATTAATCCACTCACTGATCTTTTCCTACTTTGCCTTTCCGAGGGCACTTTACCCAACTTTTGGAAAGATTTCTATATCACCCAAGCTATCGTCCAATAGCTAAACTATCCTGCATCCCTAAACTCTTCAAAAGCCTTATCTATGACTCCATGTCCTTCCACTGTAAGTCCATCTTGTCTTCATCTCCACATGGGTTCCTTAAAAGTAGTTCCACAACTACCAACTGACTAGCTTTGTGCCTTGCACCTTACAAGCAATGGAAAATTGTGTAGATAGAAGTTGACCTCGTTGCCACCAATTTTAGCAAAGCTTTTGACAAAAGCTCCCATCAAATCGCTGTTCTTAAATTAAATTATCTTGGTTTCCCACCTCTCCTCATCTCGTGGATGATATCATATCTTAGTAACTGCCGCTACAGGATTCGTTTTGACTCCACGATCTCAAGCCCATTCATATCCCATTCCGGCGTCCCCCAAAATCTTTAAACAATTTACCAACACATCTCTACCCTGCTTCAAAATGACCTGAACAGTTTCCCCACCTGTTGAACGAAAAACTTCCTCGAACTCAATATATCCAAATGCCAATCGATCACTTTCTACCGTAAACGTGCCTCCACCTCTCCTAGATTCTACGTTCTCTCAGGCGAACCAATTCCATCTGTTAATTCCCTTCGTGATCTGGGTGTTATCTGCTATAGTCAGCTCCAGTTTCGTTCCCACATTGATCATATCATAAATAGAGCCAACTAAGCTCTTGGCCTTGTAAGAGGTTGGTCTAACAAATTCTCTGACCCTTATGTCATTAAATCACTCTACATATTCTTCGTTAGGCCACTCCTCGAGAATACCTCTCTGGTATGGACCCCCTCCCAATTCATCCTCATTGATAGGTTCGAAGCAGTTCAGCGTAGATTTTTCCGCTTTGCGTTGCATGACCTTCCTTAGAAAGTTAACCTCAACCACCCTCAACCTTCCTCCATATGAAAGCCGACTAAAACTGATTAACCTCCAGCCTCTTGCCTTGCGTCAGGATGTCGCAGATGTTATCTTCATCCATCAAGTCCTAATCGGCTCAATTGACTGTCCCGACTACCTACACAGTATCTCCCTTAACACTAGCCCCCGAAACGTTATACGACTTCCCACCTTTCGCCTCGATAGTCATCGCAATAATTATTGTCACTACGAACCCGTCACCAGAATGCTGCGGAAAGCCAACAACACAGCAGCCTTCGACTTCCATGTTGACAAAGCCTCCCTTAGGCATTCCCTTTATTCCTCCAACCTACTATCCCTATAATGACCCTTCTAATTCTTCATACTATTTTCGGAAATGCAAGGGGGTTAGTCCAGATGTTGAGGACTGTCTTATAGCTAAGTCCACAAATGTTTTGGAACAACAAGCGATTTTTGTAACACGGATAGCAAACAGCTCGAAGTTCCAATCGAGAAATATTGAAAGAAAAAATAAAACAATTTAAATGGAGATCCAGTCGTACGGGCGTAAATTGAAGTATTTCTGAAGGCACCTCATATTCCCAGATTAGTGCCTACTAGATCAGCAATCTAGTGACTAAATCGCTTCCAAGATGCTTTTTGAAATGTCGTCTGTGATGAGCACTCCCCATGGGCCGGATAAGGTGTTGGAAATGGAGACTTCTAAGGCATCTGTTTTACCGCAGTTTATGTTGAGATCGTTTTTGCGAGGAAGTGGGCGCCGCTTCCATGCTATTCGTCATTGATGTGTTGGCAGGGGCCACAAGCAATTCAGCAACCGGCACAACTGCAGATGTAAGCGCTATAATTTTGTGAGGTTGAGCGGTCGTAGGAGGCTGATTTAATGATAATTTTTTGAGGTGCGATAATGGGCAAGTTGTCTAAATCCGTCAAATTCTGGCTGTCACTCTGCGTTGTTGCGGAGTTGCCGACAATATTCCGGCAGGTGTACTCGCTGGTGAGATGGGAAGTATTACATGTCTTTCACTCGGGAAGATGGTGGCCGTGGAAATTCATACTTTAGGTGGGTAAAGGTCATCCACTGTCTGCTGGCTACGGCGAGATTCCTCTCATGACGTCGGCCTGGCTTGCCATTTTAGGATTCCAAAGTCGCAAATGTGGGACTACCCCGATTAAGGGACTTCGGTGACCCCACACCTGGCACCAATGTTGCGAAATTTGCCAGCCGAGCGGCTAGCTGACAAATTTCGGGGACGGAAAAGTTCCAACAAAATCCAAAACTCCTCGCTGCAATACCAGAGCTTTTGTGCAAGGGCTCGATAGAAAAAAACAAAATTTGCTAAAGGGCCGTAGTTGCGGACACATTAAATTAAAACACACTAACTCGAGTACCTAAGTAATTTTATTCGATCGAAAAGTAGGAATCCAAAATGAAAAACAGCTTAGCCGTACGGTCAGTGTTGTCGCCCGCACGCACTCGATACGAATGGTGCGTCACTCTCCTCTAAAGATGCAATCTCATCTTTTTCGTTTTCGAAATGCAGGGGGTTAGTCCAGATGTTGAGGACTGTCTTATAGGTAAGATCACATATGTTTTGGAACAACAAGCGATTTTTATAACAATACTTACGACAATTATGAAAAATAATCACAATTAACCCGAACTTACTTGACATGAACGCCTAAGAAACTTTATTGGGCAAAAGAATGACACCTGAAAATATTTATACTAATTTTACTCTAAAATATGGGTCCATGGCCACTCTCGTTTGTAACTTTTTAACATTAATGTTTCCCAGTTCCCAGCCTAATTTGTTATATTGCCCGATAAATTTGCAATGTTTTTAATGTCTGAAAAATGTGATCCACCTACTCTAGTGGGTCATATGGCGCAGAGGTAAGAAAATTGCCAATTGCAATTTATGGATACTGAAACAGTTTTTGTATACTGCAAAAATATTTTGGGTTTAATCGCCAAATTTTAGGTGGGCCATAACATCTTCAGCTATCTTAGTTATTATCATATTTCCATATTAAAGAGCTGATTCAGACCCTTTTATTATCATTGTAAAAACCACCAAACATACAAACCCTGTTCATAGAATTAGGAACACTAACACTTTTTCATATTTTTTGGAAATATCTACCAGCAACACATTTAAATTGCGGGGTTTTCCGAAGCGAGTCGTTTTTTCTTGATCCCATTAATGTTTTAAACAGAACATAAAATAATTAGTGCACACCATTGTCCTTTAATCGTTTTTAAGGGCGAGTTGTTACCTGACCATTTTATGGCTGTTTTCAAAAAGTTTGCGTCACTATAAAAACTAAGTGAAAAATACGAATCGGAAGATGTGTTTTTTCCAAACTTTTGCGGTCATTTGCGAAGTTGTAATTTTTGCAAAAGTGCAAAAATGGGAAAGACTAAAGACATCAGCAGTGCAAAAAAGCAGCTATCATTGCCTTGCTGAAGACAATGAAATTTTTTTTTCGAGAAATCGCAAGAAAAGAGGAAGTGTCTCCTCAAACTGTTATGAGAATATCAAAAGGGCTACTGGAAAATCCAGAGGATATCAACAGTAGGCGTCAAAATTGCCGCAGAAAAAGAAAAATGACACCTCGAACAGACCGTAGAGTCATCCAAACGGCTTGCGGAAATCGTTTTGCGTCTCATGGCACATTACACCAGGGCATACAAAGCGAAGGAATTCAAATATCAGCAATGACCTTAAGGAGACGATTATACGAAGCGAGGCCAGCAGAGCGGTACAATGAAGATTGCGTTGCAAGAACCGTGAAACATCCACTAGCCATGATGGCTAGTCTTGTATCTCTGCCGATGGACCTGGACAATGTTTTTTGTCGATGGAATTATGAACAAGAACGTGTACAAGGAAGTGCTCCAGGACATTTTTTATACCGCATTATAATTATTCAAGATCCTGTGACATGTCTTACATCTTTATGCACGATGGTGCACCCTGCCATACTGCTTGGTCAATCAGAAATTTATTGAACAGCTCTGGTATCCCTATTCTTCCTTGGCCAGGCAATATTCCTGACCTTAATCCCATTGAGAACGTTTGGAGTCTCCGTAAATCTAAAGTTTATTCAGTCCCCAATCCTACTATAGAAGTCCTGAAGGAAAATATAAACAATGTGTGGAAAAATAGCCTCGATACAAAAGAAATGATTGGAGCTATGAAAGCACGCCACATAGAATTAAGGCAGTTATAGATTCGAGGGTGGTTCTAGAAAATATTAGTATGTTTTATAACAAATTGTGTCCGTAATTTTTTAACCACTAAATATACTATGTAAAAAGTGAACTTTTATTTTTATATTATTTTCCCTTTATGTCGTTTTTAATATATAAAAAGAACATTTCAACAAAAATACGAGTGTTCCTAATTCGACGAACAGAGGCTGTAGGTGTTGTGTGCTGCCTACATACATAATTATTTACTAGTTTACTTCGTATTTCAGTTAGACTATTTTCTTTGTTTTCTTATTACACCAATTTTCTGTATTAAGAAATATTCAATTTTTGTATATATGTAAAGCTTTCTCTAGCTGTGTTATTTTGTCATCGGGATCATGGTCTACATCACTGCGAAATGAAAAAATTGTGTAAGTATACATTATTAGTGATTACACAGCATTCGCTGTTATGCCTCCCTCACTTTAAACTTTTTTCTATGAAATTTGTTCGGTATGCAGCTTCTTCGTAGGCACTATTATGAAATTGGGATTCAGAGGATGAGATCTAATAAATAAGTTAAGCCTTTTATTCAGCTATGATCGACTATCTATCCATTTATATCTTATTTATGAGTTTTCCTTGAACAGACGGTTGTCAGTAATTAACGGTCTAAGCGAAAATCAATGAGTGTCAACAGTCAACCACGCAGGTTCTTGAAATCGTTATTGTGTTCAGTCCGTTTGATTGCAGTTTCAGTAAAGCAGTTGTGTTTGGTAGCAGTTAACTAAATTAAGTTGAGAGCGATGTCGGGGAAAAGGCAAGTGCATCCGATTCTGAATCCAAATCAGCGCCAATTTATGGAAGATGAAAGGCGCTATAAAGAAAAGATGGCAATGTTGGCAAATAATACTAAGGAGGATAAATTCTACGCAAGACCTCAAGATGCTGAAGCTGATAGTTATCTACTTGATAAACATGACTCTTTTTATCACACTACGAAAAGTTTACTTGTTCTCTTTCAAATAATGGGCGTTATGCCTATAACGCGTACTCCGCTAGGATTGGGTGCAAAGAGTTTGCCAAGGACTACCTATTCTTGGACTTCGAAGGTATTTTTGTGGGCACTGTTTATTTGGTCCTTGGAGAGCATTATTGTAGTGTGGGTAGGAAAGGAGCGCATTACCACATTCATCACTACTTCGGACAAGCGATTCGACGAAGTAATTTACAACATTATATTTATCAGCATTCTTCTGCCTCACTTTCTGATTCCAATCGCGTCCTGGCGGCATGGCTCTCAGGTGGCAATTTTTAAAAATATGTGGACAAACTACCAGCTTAAGTTCTTACAAGTGACTGGAAAACCCATTGTTTTTCCGAATTTGTATCCGCTTACATGGGGTCTGTGCTTCTTTTCTTGGATCCTAAGTTTTATAGTGAATATAGCACAGTATTATCTTCAACCAGATTTTGTATTTTGGCATACTTTAGCCTATTATCACATTATTGCAATGCTAAACGGTTTTTGCAGTTTGTGGTTTGTGTACTTCCTTCTCCCTAAGTTAATGCTGAACTCACGAATACTTTTATTTGCAGGTACATAAATTGCAATGCGTTTGGAACAGCTAGTAGAGCTTTAGCTAAAACCCTAATGGAAACTTTGGAGGGAGAGAAACCTGCACAGAAGTTGACAGAGTATCGCCATTTATGGGTTGACTTAAGTCACATGATGCAGCAGTTAGGTAAGATCTCTCGGTGTTTTTGTTCGATTACTTTTTTAATAAATGCATGTCTTATTAAGGACGAGCATATTCTAATATGTATGGAATATATTGCTTAGTGATATTTTTTACTACAATTATTGCCACTTATGGATCTCTTAGCGAAATTCTCGATCATGGTGCAACGTACAAAGAAATTGGGCTTTTTGTAATTGTGTTTTACTTCTTGGGATTATTGTTTATTATCTGTAATGAAGCCGATCATGCCTCACGCCGAGTTGGCCTGGAATTCCAAAACAAACTACTAAACGTTAACTTAACTGCTGTGGACAACGCTACTCAAAAAGAAGTTGAGATGTTTTTGGTTGCAATTTCAAAAAATCCCCCAATTATGAATCTGGATGGATACGCCAATATAAACAGAGGACTTCTCACTTCGGTAAGCATTCAACCTTTCACACCTATTTTGAACGAAAAGCACTTTCCATCGGCGAATAAAAAAAAACAGTGTACTTTATACCTTAAGAAATATAAATGAGTAAAGTTACATTACACCTCAGTCTCAGTACTAAGAATATAATTATTTACACGAAAATTTCCATAGAAGATTCGAAAGATTTGATATCTGCGACACCGAAAACCCGTTTTTATACACTTAGAAAAATTACAATGAAAAGTTTAAATATCATTCTGTTTTTCTCCCATTTGAAGAAAAAAATGTACGTTCGATTAAGTACAGCTGTGAGCAAAAGTTTAAGACTTCTGTTTTTTGGAGCATTTTCACGTTAAGAGTTTCACGGTTTTAAAATAATATTTGGAAAACCCTTTCTGTTACTTTATATTGTTATAAATATGAAGGCACATTACGTTCTTTTTGACAACAATTTGCAATATTTAAAAACCGAGGTTCTTAAAGTTAAAAAGTTCCGAAAAACAAAAGTGGTCTTAAACTTTTGGCACAGCTGTAGATTTACATATATTTAAAAATATGAATAAGTTTACCTCAAACACGATTCCGTTTAAAGAATTTAACAAACAAATGCTTCCCGCATAGGCGTTTAATAGTTTTTAAACGCAATCCCGCTCCCAAACCTTAAAATATTTTAAAGTGAAATATCTAACCAATTTTTGTTTAACGGAAATTGTAACAGGTTTGATCGAAACCCAAGGTCGAGCGTTCACACAGAGTAATTTCTCTCTTTGAAATCAAACGTGGCTATCTGTTGATTAATGTCTAGTCCCAATTTCGAATCCCACATGATTCAGATTGTTTTCCTGTCTAAAAAGTCAGGTTATAAGTGTAGCAGATATGAAGAGTCTAATGGAATAGCGGCAGCGTGTTCAGACTAGTAGCCAGGCGACTCGAGTTTGAATCCAATCGGAAACCATACAAAGAACTTACATAAGAAAATAAGGCAATTTTCGTTCGCGTATTCAATATGGAATCAAAAAGGATTGAATGACTGCAAATCAACAGCTTTTGAATTTTAAGATTTTCAATAACTTCAAAATATCAAACAGATTTATGTTTTAAACTAATTGAAATCATTTCGATGCCAAATCATATGTGTTTCTATATGAACTAAAAATAAATCCATTTAATTTTTTTCTCAATGTAGCAATTCATTAAAGTTGAGAATCTTCAGTCGCCATATTGGATCCGCCATCTTTAATTTCCACTTGAATGGTAGATTCGAGATCAGCGTCTCTGAAAACAAAAAAGGATCCGTTTTGATAGCAATCGCTTGATGTTGAGAATTTGTTATCGCCATATTGCAACCGTGTAACATTTTTAAGTGTTTTGTATTCTATATTATGGGTCGCTGGTCTCAAATATCTCTACAGAAATCGAAATTAAAGATGGGTATCCAACATGGTGCTAGAAAATTCTCAAGTGTAAGAGATTCTTATGTTTTCGGAGTTGGTGGACTCAAGTCTTGTAATGAAATGGAAATTATAAATTTCGGATCCAACATGGCGATCAAAAATTCACAAATTCAAGGGATTACTATGAAGATGCGTCCTTTTATGTTTTCGCGGTCGCTGATCTCGAGTGTACTAATGAAATGAAAATTAAAGATGGCGGATCAAATGTGACAACCGAAAATTCTCAACTTCAAAGGATTGCTGTTAAAATGGATCCTTTTATGTTTTTGGTGTCTTCTCTGTAGGTACTTCTCCTCCATGAGAAATTTATCTGGAATTCCTGTATTGAGGATATATCCAAAATCTACGCATTCATTTATTGTTTCGGAAGATTGTTTGCTGGCATTGTAAAACGTGTTTCTTTCGGCAAACGAAGATGTGTGTCCCTTGAAATTATTTTGTAACTCCGCTGTAATGCAACTATCACATGTAACGGCTTCCACTTCAACTTTCCCCGGGGAAATTAGGTTTTGCAACAATATAATATAATATATAAATTTTTTCCGTCAGTGAGGTTAGCAAAAAGACTTTCTGCCCCTTTTAGTCACCATTTGCAATAAAAAAGTTTTGGAACCTTTCCTTGAATACACTCCAAAAATTTTCTTCATGATTTAAATGTGGTACCGTGGTGGTACAGGCAACCAGTTACTTACTAATTGAACTGCTTACTACAGAAGGATTATAGTTACTACCCACGAGACCGCACGGAACACCAGCAGAATAGGATAGCATAAACCATCCATACATAAAACCTTAAGAGTGAAACTAAATTATGCGCAAAGAGAAATAATGGGAACGATTAAAGTTTAATAATAAAAAATATTATATAGCATTCCACTGACTACAAAAAATTCCGTGAAACTGAAAAACATTTTCCATTGTATATTACTAGTAGTATCTTAAATAAAATAATTTACAAAAGACCTTCGCTATCACCTGTCGTAAAGCATATAGTATGTACATTGATATACCGAGCAACCTTGTATACGAGTACCTATATCTGCTGCCGAAAAAGTGATTTTGGTTAAACATTAGTATATTGTTCGAGTTTTTAGTTGATTATTTTATTGGAATATGTCTCATAACTTTATTTTCAGAATGTTACATTTATGGCTACATATCTGGTCGTACTGCTACAGTTTAAACTGACATTACTTCGCCAGGCAATCATCAATTCTATTAGAGCGAATGCAACATTAGTTCATAAATAAGTAACATGATATGTAAATGATGATAAACATTAAAGTGTTTCTCTTAGCTCTTTATAAATTATTGCTACGTATATTTTCATTTTAATGTTTCCTGTTGAATGGTATATACGAGGTCTGTTTGAATTGCGCCTGCCCAGTTGGTTGCAGTCAAATCCGCTTGGCGTCGCCATCTTCGTACAGATCAGCGGATTGCAATGCAATGAACGAGCCAAGAGTTGCTGTGAAATTGTGTCGGAAAATCTGCGAGTGAAACTTTTGATATGCTCAAGACGGCTTACGGCGAAGTTGCTACGAAGCGTGCGACATGTTTTAGGTGGCATCGATGTTTTAAAGGTGGTTGTCAATCGATTCAAGATGATGAGCGTCCTAGACTGTCCTGTTGACAGTTTTTTCTGATGCTCAGGGCGTAGTCCACCACGAGTACCTCCCCAAGGCTCCGCAGTGAACCAGACTTACTACATTGAAGTTATCAAACGTCTGCGAGACGCTTTCCGGCGGAAAAGGCCAGAAATGTGGAGAAGTCGTATTTGTTTCTTCATCACGACAACACTCCAGCCCATTCAATGCTCAGAACTCGTGAGTTTTTGCCCAATAACTCCATCACTGTTCTTCCCCACCCACCCTCACTACTCACCTAACCACGCTCCTTGTGATTCTTCTTGTTCCACAAACTCAAAAGACCTTTGAAAGGCAAATACGACGAAGGAACTGAAGAACATCACAAAAGAATCGTTCCAGGACTGTTTCCAAAAGTGGAAACACTTCTAAATAAAGTACATTTTGTTTTATTACGTCAGTCTACGTATTTTTTGAACAGACCTTGATATAGATATGTGTATTATATTTATTATTTGGAATCATAAGTAAGTCATTAGTAATTATTATAAAAACAAATTGTACATAATATAGGATAGTAACATGTTAATCATTTTAGGAAAAAAGTACATTATAAGAGTGTATTGCTGGCATGCCTTAAAGTAGTTTTGATTTTTTTGGTTTCTCTTCGTTATTATTAAATAATCTTGTTTGAATCATTTTCTGGTTAATCTGAAAGCAGTTAGTGACTATATGTTTAAACTGTGACTGATTTGTTTAAATAAAAGAAAACGCTTGTATTTTGAATAGCCCATATACACAGTTAGGAAGGTTTGAGGTTTGCTAGTCCCTTTAAGGAGGCTAACGTATGGTCGAGGATTTACCTGAACATTTTATATGGGCCAGTTGCGTCGGGCGTTGCATGCCACCTGTTCGAACGTACTGGGCTACGGGATTATTTTTGGGTAATTGGAATATAACTGCGTACTAATCGTCATTGTTAGTCCAGTGTTTTGCTCATTAGGCTACCTCAATGTAGTGACTTAGCAATACTGTTATAGATTCATCATTACGGGTGTACTATTAATGCTTAAGGCTTATTCCCTTACATCTCGTGATTAATTTCGATTGGCATTTAATTTTATAAACCAATTTCTTTTTTTTACTTAATATTATATACGTCCACATATTTTATTAATCATACATTTTTCTTTTCTCTTGAACCCACTCGGCATTCATTTACATTAACCTCGCCGTCATAATTTAATTTTTTTTTGCAACTTAATAAATTTTGTTGTTTTTGTATTCATTTGGCCGCTCTAACTCTGTACGTGTTAATAATTTTGTATTAAATTAAGAATAAATTTATAAGACCAGAAGATCATGATTCTTTGTATATTGTTTTTTATCTCCCTTCGACACCCTCATCAAAATCAATGGGATTCTGTCGACATCCAGAGTTTCTATTCTTGTATTGGAGAATTTTTTTTTTGCCGTTCAGGTTTGTATTGGTTCAACCCCGACCCATCCCCGTCTGAGCTAGCAGCATTGTTGTCGCGGCGAGATGCAATGGTGCCGGTTGACAAAAAAGTGCCGTAACAGACTGTGTCTGTAGACCTGAACCGTATTCTTCTTTGGTCGCAAAATAATAATTTTAGTTTAAACCCGGCTTAATCGTACTACCTGATTATGTCTCGTAACCATACTGATACGTCTTACTTTCCCCCTTGATTTGGACAACAAAGATTTGAAACAAGTTAGGAAGGCTAAAAAGGAGGTCATTCATTCTGGGCCCAAAACTGAAAGTGTCGGCCAATGAAAAAAAGGTGTCACCACTGTTGGGGATGGCAATCCAAGTATTTTTCACTATGGCACCAAGTCTCGATTACCATTCCTTCAGCTGATTTTTAAACGGTTTTTATTTATCTTCACTCCGTATAATAAGGCTTTGAATGTTTCAAATCTTGCAATCAATTTTTCTATAACTTCTCCTCAACCAATTCCGATAAAACTTTTCATACATATGTATTCAGTCTGCATGACAATACAATATTCAGTTTTTTGGTACATCCATATGGCGGTCACTACCAAATGGCATATTATCTTTTTCGATTTACAGCGATACCTCTATATGTGCGACGGCAGCCGGCGAACTCAACGCAGGAGAAGTCGCAGTTTTTAGTCCGACCTGCTTTTCGTGTGTTGTGCAAGGCGAATTCCAAGAAAAAAGAGAAAAAAAACAAGGCAACTGAGGCTTCGTACGATTTGTGAGAAAGGGGGGAGAGCGAAGGGACCCGAGCACTCAAACAAACAGTCCATTGTACTCGTTCGTACGATTGCTGCGCTGCCTTGCTTGAGCATAGGGCGAAGTGAAGGTATTAAACGAACAAATTAATGGCAAAGGGATACACGCGCGGATGGATATTTGGGGGCTAGGAAAATATACAAAAAAAAACGACAAGTGGGTGTCATACGTGCATCAACTTAGGTTCCGTAGCATATACTAAGTAGCAAGAGTTATTTTTTCTTTCGCCAGGATTGCAAAATTAAAAACAATTAAATTTGTTTGTCGAAACTATACATTAAGTATTAGCCTTTCACCATGCACTGCACATAGTGGACAAGCGAGCGTTTTGCTACACGGTATGAAATCAAGCCAATTTGAGGAGTAAATACTGCAATCTCTTTCTTGAATATAATAATAATAATAATCTTTATTCAATATTGTACAAAATCCAAGCTTTATAATGGACACTACAAATGTAGAGAATCTTTGCATAACAATTTCAAACGAGAACCAATTTATTAATGTAATAATCAAAGAGAAGGAAAATTTAAATGGAAAGTGAACAAAGAACTAACAAATTACTGTTAATCAATCAAATGAATAATCTGAATGAAAATAGAATGAAATCGAACTAAAATAAAATAATCAGAATAAATGGAGATAAAAAGGATCAGAATAAAAACACAGTATCATAGACTACTTAAGCACAGCTTCACAAACATATGTCTACTTGAAATTCATAAGGTTTTGTGACGCTTTAAATTCGTTAGGTAATGGGCTCCCAAATCTCGCTGCTCAAACAAAGAAGGAAATCTCAGTTTGCCTATATTTGAAGCGCGAGATCACAACTCTATCTACTTAGTAGATTGCTGATATTGAAAATTGATAATTGTGAATATCTAAAAACTTGCTAACGTGTCTTGTTCAAAAAGCTTTTCATTTAAAGTACTTATAAAGTGCTACCGTCCAATTTTTTTCAGAATTTTTAATCACATGGATGGAAAGTTAGAGCGGAGGACACATTATTAACGACTTTAGGAGCATATCTCGCGAACTATTCTCTTATGAACTTTTAATGCATTTTTAGAGACCTTTCCAACGATACCCCACACAATGGAGTGTGTGAAAACAAATTTTCATCCCTAAGTTCTATGTATGGTAAGCAGCCTAATTCCAAATTCATAAGGCTGTGACGTACGGACAGATGGACATGACGAAAATATAAGGTTTCCGCTTTTGCCATTTGGGTACGGAACCCTAAAAATGTAGATTTTTTACTGATTAGAGCTAGCGCTCAAAATCTCAAAAACAGTTTGCACAATCAATGATTTAATCATTTTAAAATGTGAAGCTAATCTGAAATGCAATTTTTAGGACTGTGAAATTTTTATTTTTAAAGATTCCTTTCGAAATCTGATTTATTTTTGATATTGCTGCGAAAATGGCAAATTGAGATATTTTAAGTATGAAGGAAGCTAAGTACATTTTTTATTGTTATTCGCCTCAAAACATGCATCTCAATTTGAAGACATCCGAGCGCAAAGGTAAAAGCTCAGGGTGCGGAAATCACCTGCTTTTGATTATGAGCCCAAAGTGAGCAAGCAAAATAGTTCACGAAAATTAAGTTATATAAATTAGCTCACACAAGCATTCCGTTTCTGCCATGCTCAAGCAAGGCAGCAGGTCAACGCAGATATCGTATGCACAGCACACGAAAAGCAGGGCGTGCTGAACAACTGCGTCTTCTCCTGCGGTGCCGGCCGGTGGCCGTGCACATGTGAAGGTATCGCTATGGTGGGTATCAAGTGGGTAACTTTTATATTTAATTGTCTATTCTATGGTAATTCACACATCTATACATGCACGCACAGGCACACATACAAACCGAGCGGTGTGTTTACCATGTGATCTCTTGATATGAATAAAATAATTACTTTTTTTCCCCATATTTTACCCTCCTGTAAGTTTCAGCAGCTACGTACATATACAAAATTGTTTATATATTTCATCCGCGTTACATGCCCAAAGGCAAAGGGCTCCTTTGTGCCATATTTCAATTTCATCGTTTTGGACATGGTTTGTTGTAGGTGTGCGGATCGTATGTCCAGTACAAACATTTCTCAGAATAACCTCGCTTAACATATTTCAATTTGCCGAATAATTACCTTGTTCTCCACTTTTTAAGTTTGCCTGCCGTTTTAATACTTCTTTTTCTAGTCATACTACTTATTTTTTCAATACTGCCAGTCACCTTCAATTGGTGCACCAATTCGCAATCCGATCTACTAATCCAAAAAAAAACAATTGTACACACTGATATTTTGCAGCGACCGAACTATTCCGCAATTATTCTTCCCAATTTTATGGAATTGCCAATTCTCACGATTAAGTACCATTGTGACTTATCACCAACTACTCACTTTTCAACCAAAATTTGAAGCGTGAAATTCAACCAAATAGATAAGGGTATTCTCAAACTATATGACAAAACTGTAGGTAATAAAGTGCTCACAATAGATTTGAGTGTTGTTGCCGACAATCATCCTTGCGCACCTTGTTGGTGCTATGTTTAGCGGGGGTGTCATAAAGGCATAGTACACATCTTTCATTTCGTTAATGCTGACATACGTATATGTCGCGGGATATGCGTATAGCCCGGTCAAAATAGGCATTCAAGGTTACATTAATTCGCACAAAGCTGAAAATTGGCATGAATGTTGGGAACACTATTACAAACAATTTGTCAAAAATCCCCATCGATCCGATGTGTGGAAAATTCAAGGTCAAATTATTCATCATACGATTACCTATAAAAACTGTCTCTACACTTTTTTTCCTAAGATTCACCATTTCGGAGATATAGCCATGCAAAAACTTGAAAATGTTGTGTTCTTCATAATATGTATGTCAATGACCGTTATATACATTACAGAATGGTAATACAAGTAAAAATATTAGTTTTCGTGGCGTATACACACATATTATACAGTTCTAAGAATATAAACTCGAAAAAAAATCCAGTCCCTCATTTTATATGTATGACCGTGCAACATATGAGCAACATTTAACAATATTTTAGATAAATACGTGCGGTATGTACATAGACATTTTGACCATAGAGTGACTGTTGTATTTGATGGCTATACTGATTGTACGAAAAATATTAAAGCCGCAGAGCAACGTCGTCGAGTTACAACAACATCTTCATCTTCTGATGTCATTTTTGATGAATTCATGACAGTTTCCACAAGCCAACAGAAATTTCTTGCAAATACACACAACAAGTCTTGGCTTATTTCAATGTTGAAAGAAAAATTTACCACTGAAAATATTTCTGTAAAACAAGCTGATAATGACGCTGATGTCCTGATAGTTGAAACAGCTGTAGAACAATTTAACTCGACAAATCCAACTTTTGTTGTTGGTGAAGATGTGGATTTATTGGTATTACTTTCTGCTCGAATACCAACCGAAAAACCTATTTATTTTTTAAAACCTGGGAAGGCTCAACAGCAATCGAATATATAATCATCAAAAAGTTTATCTGCTTTTCCAAAATCCCAAAATCACATACCATTTTTACATGCAATAACTGGCTGCGACACGACATCAGCATTTTTCAGGAGGGGTAAATCTACAGTTTTGAAATTGTTTGAGAAACAAGATTTAGTTGATTGTGCTGACGTTTTTAAAGAAAGTACCTCTACTCCACAAGCTGGAATCACCAACAGAATTCGCTTTGTTCTTTCTGTATACGGAGCTCCAAAAAAAATTACGTGTTTAGATAAGTTTGGATACTTATTTTTTGTAAAAAATACTCATAACAAAAAACGAGTACAATTAGCTTGTCGTCCTCCAACCTCTGTTTCTGCTCATCAGCATCTATTTCGGGTATATTATCAAGTTCGAGTGTGGCTTGGTAATAAACTAGACCCAGGAGACTGGGGTTGGAAGTTAATTAACAATACATTGGAACTAGTTCAGACTTTACTCCCACCTGCAGCGGAAAAACTCCTCAATACAATTTTTTGCATACGCGAACAGGGTGTAATGCTAAATGCGGCTGCAAAAAAGTTGGATTGTTTTCTTCATTAGCATGTATCAGTTGTCGAGGCCAATCGTGCTCCAATGTGGAATCGCCAGTAGAAGAGGATTCTTACGATATATGCGAGAAGACATCTGATGCATCGCTCTTTGAACAATTTACTTGTACCCAGCAGGAAGAAGAAGAAGACGGCATGGTTGAAGTTCCATTAGATGATTATCAATCAGATGAATAATTTTCCCAAATTAATTATAACTTACACGACTTTCATCATTTCCAATAGTACTATTTTAAATTAAATACAATATTTTTAACTCAACAGGACAACAATAGATCGTGGAATAGGCCTACCGGGGCAACCACGTTAAAAAAACGCGCCAAAACGGGTGGCGCGGAAACGTGTACATTTTACGAAGAACACAACATTCTCAACTTTTTGCATGGCTATATCTCCGAAATGGTGATTCTTAGGAAAGGGTGGAGGCAGTTTTTATAGATAATCGCATAATGAATAATTTTTGTCTGAGCTATTTTTATGATAAAACTTGCCGTTTAGCTGAAAAATGCAAAACACCGATATTCGCAACATTTGACCTTGAATAAATTTTTTTCACACATCGGATCGATGGGGATTTTTGACAAATTGTTTGTAATAGTGTTCCCAACATTCATGCCAATTTTCAGCTTTGTGCGAATTAATGTAACCTTACCCCTATTTTTGAAGCTAATTTGACCGGGCTAGTAGTTTTCCTTGATTTTGAATTAGAGAGAAGTTTCTTGTATTTGGGTGGCACACAAACTGCATTTAATTCGCCTAATGAAAGAAAATTAAACGCTCAGGTCAAAAATTTGAGATTTATTTAATTTATGTTTTAACAATTATATTAAGCTTAACCGAATAATATGAATGTTCTTATTTGCAAAGGTTTTAAAGTAATGTGAGAAGCATCGCTTTCGCTATTTGTCTCAAAACCTGTTACTCTATCAGAATTGAATTTCAAGCGCTTTAAATCACTAAGCCATGAGTTACCGTCTAATGTTGTCTCCCTATAGGCACGCACGTTCAATACTTCTAGAAGTTTCGTCATATCGAAGCTAATTACTTCACTTGACCTAGATTTCTCCAAAATGTTTTCGAAACGAATTAAAAGGTTACGATGTCCCCAACTTTCCAAAGTTAAAAGGTGGATGTGCTCCGGTAAAGGTGCAAGCAAGCTTGTCTGTAATTTCGTTTAACATGCAAAGCATATTATTTTATTATTTATTATAATTATTATAATTATTAATCACTTACCGTCGACATTTTGTTTACCAAATTTTCAAATTCGAGATCTTTTGCATCGCTAAATGTGGTCCAAAATGGGAGTAAAGTCATTAATTCCATTTCTCTTTCGAACAAAGATGTTTTCTGTGAAGGTTTATCGAAAATCAAAATGTGTTTTCCTCTAACAACCACGCCTTGTCCAAAGGCCCTTTCATTTAAAGCCTCCCCAACGCCAAAAGCGTCGTCATGCAATAAACGTCGATGAATCATAAGATCTATAACTCCATCTTGAATGCTAGTTCCACCCTGAGCTCTGTCCGTTAAAATTGACATCTTTTGCTCCTTGTCCTCTACAGATATTTTAGATGTAACGGGATAGTAGTTCCCAGCAACAAATTCCTTCAAAAATGGAACGAAGTCATCCCGTTCATTACGAATTCTTTTAATCATTTCACGGCCGTTGGAGTCCGTGAAAAAGACACCATTCGATTGAATGTCGGTGCTGAATCGGGAAATTACTTCTTTTCCGATGTTATCATTTGCAGGAATTGGACCAATTAACCACTCCAACTCTGCGAAGTTAGTATCTTTGTAGACACGAACCACTTGACTAACCCAGTCATTGAACTTTTGGTGCACCTCGTGAACTAAAGGTCCAAAATGAACCTTAATTTCAACTCTGTCTGAAACTTCTTTCTCTGCTCCATTTGGACGAAATATATATGCCCCTGATGAACGATTAGCGAACTCCTCATTGTTGCCCTCAGCTCCTTCATAATAGAAGAAATTTTGAGTGAGCTTCATTGTTCCGATTGTTTTTGTTGTGGCAGTTGTTACAAGACCGTCCTTGCTAAATCCTAAGGTGAATTCCTGAAAAAAAAAATACATTATACATTCAGAATGTTTGATATACCGCACGCGAAGTGATAGATCGCACCGCGAGGAGGGGTCGAGTTACATGGTGATTCATAAATTCGGTATACCCTGCTCAACGCACCGACTTACGCCAAACAACTACTATGTCAATTTTCTTCCCAAAAATATCACCATGCGTATAGTTACTTGTGAAAGTGAAGACATGTTCTAAAATTTCAAATTCAAGTTTTTCTCACATTTCTCCGAAATTTATGTAATTAATGTACCTCTTTTATTTTTTATTAAATTGCAAATTCCTAAGAGGTACAGCACGTCCGGGTAAAGAATGGATATATTAATTTATACGTAGAAAACCTTTTGTGGAATATTAAAAAATATTTTAATTCACTTTAAACTTTTGTAACATACTATCATTAACTGCATTAAGTTTTCAATTTAATTAAAAGCATTTTGGGTATAATTTGAGATAATTTTTTTTTAAATTCTGATGTTTTCAATATTCTGCAAAAGGTTTTCTACGTATAAGTTTGTACATCCTTTCTGTACATGTTGTACCTACATTTTTGGAAGATGGCTAATTTAATAAAAATAATAAATATTTATGTTAATTGCATGAATTTCGGAGAAAATGTAGGAAAAATATGAATTTTAAGAAATTTCGGAGCATGTTGTCGCTAAAGATAAATTAACATTGAAGGCATTTTTGAAAAGAACATTAAGATAGTAATTGTTTGCGTAAGTTTGATGTTGCTGCGTTGAGTAGATCAAAAGACATATATAAAGTAATAATATGCACTCCGAATTTATGAATCACCCCATCACTCAGAAACGGTTGGGCTATACCCCAGGGCACACAATTTTTAATTTTTCTACGTGAGATCTATAATACCACTCATTTCTGCATGCCATATACAAGACACCCCGTATAACGAACAATATTCTAAAGTCTCCTTATAAGTAATTAATTCTGAAATGTCACCAAAACAGGACCGTATTTTTGTACTTACTGAATTTCCAATAACGAACTCAGTGTCACTTAATGGCTCATCTCTACGACTTCTCACGTGCATCACATCTGGTCTTCGATTATCTAGTTTCGATACAAAGAAAGAAACTATACTGTTCCCTGGGACATCTTCAGCTTTAAAAACCAATTCATTTACAGCTGAACTAAACCTTCCAGGTATTTTCAGAACTGGGTTCGGTATAGGAACGATTTGGGATGAAATCACAGACCCTTTAAAAATTAAAATACTATGTAGTATGGAAAACTATGAATAACTTTTAGTTACCCACCTTTCTCATTTTTCACTTCGTAATTTCCCTCTGGGATAGGAACTCTAATATATTGAGATACCAAACGATTTAGAGGATTGTATGCTGTAACAATAAATTTATCGGATTCTTCAGATATCCCACAAGCGCTGACGTTCAAATAAAGACAATTTTCGAACTCTAAATTACTCAGCTTTGCGGTTTGTTCTACTTTTAACAATTTCTTCAAAGCTTCTTTCACATTAATACCACAAGCCTCTATTGCATTGTGCAATTGCAAAGCGTAATCAAATGCTACTTCCTCTTTTTCAGTTCCAGTGATTGCATCGTGATGCTGCATGATTCCCATTACTTCTCGAAGCGAGGCCAAATTGCTGCTAAATTGAGAGCCTTGAAGCTTTGCGAAAGCCGATAATTGCTTGCAAACTTGTAAAAAGTGGTTTCCGACTCGTTCAAACCGTTTGAGGTTACTGCGTGAAGTAAAGTATCCACTCCAAAAGGAATGAGGATCAGTGGAGTAAGGAAAAAAGTCCTGAGTTTTCGTTGGCCATTTCAGATTAGAATCATGTAGAGCCTTAAGGTAACAAGAAGGCGTAGAATAAAACATATTCACGTTTGCACCATACTTCTGTTGTTCATTTCCGTACCTACGAAAAATTGGTGGAACTAGTGATCTCATATAATTTCAAACATTTATCGGTCGAACCTGATTAATTTATCAAGATTTTTGAAATATAAGTTAGCATCCTGGTAATTAAAGTCGTCTCCCATCGGTATCATCAAATTATTGGTTCTGTAGTATGAGTTCATATTATCCAAATACAGTAAAAACGCGTTTATCTGATTAATGAAAATATGTTTGAGTTGTATGGCTTTATGGTCAGTTTGATTGTATTATATTATAAATAAAATTTACCCGTTCAGCAACGTTATTATCAGGACTATTTTTCCCATCAATTATCGGTTCATCAGTGCAAAGGATATCAAAGCAAAATCCAGGCGGTGCCGAATAATGATTGTAAAGTATTCCCGTAAATAAATCGGATGTTTCGCCTGGAGAAATATTTGTGTTTTCATTTAATGATATAATTTAAAAAGTTGTTACCTAAACTTTCACTGCCTTGCCAAACCATCTCGGCAGTTCTATCTCGTAGTCTTCTGCCTTTATTTTGATAGTCCAGCCGAGCGAAGAAAAGTCCATCATAACCCATTTGCGCAAGAAGCGAAGCCATTTCCCGTGAATGTCCAAAAGGATCAATTTGCCAACCAACTTTTGGTTTCGCACATTTCCCAAAAGTATCATTCAACCTCCTGAAATTAAATATTAATTTATAAAATATTATATATGTAGTTTAAAGGAACAAAGAAATTTTATCTATCATACTTGAGTCCCCAGGCAAATTGGTCAATAATGCTTTGATAATGAGTAGTTGCTTCGTCATTCATGCTCCACGCACCCCCAATAAACTCTAGCCTGCCTTCATTTACTAAGGTTTTGACTTTCTCTTGTAGGTCTTCGGATTGTTCTTCCCACCATTTAAAAAAAAACGCTGATTCAACATAGATAAATCTGAAATCAAAAATTTTACGTTAGTACTTATCAAGAGTTAAAATCGGTTACATACCTTCTTTTAGGGTCTTTCAAAAGTTGTTCAACAACCGAATCTAAAATATACTGCACGCCGGCCTTTTGAATTTTTGTTTTACTTCCATAATAATATTGATCCACTGTTTTGAGCCACCCAACGTCATCATGGGTATGAGGGACCAAATGCACATTTATTTTGTCAGGAGAAAGTGCTGGGCAGTGCTTAAAGTAAAACATTTTTATTTATAAAGTGGGTCGTATATTTGTGGCTTAGTGAAATTGCAGTACATAAATGTAGACATTCAACAGTTTCTTTATGTTGAATATTTCATGTGTGTTATATTACTATTCGCTTTGTTGATGTTTATTTATTTAATTCAGCTTAATGCAAGCTATACAAACAAACATGCATACATACGTACAAACATAAGAACTTAAGGAATAAAACTAAACTAGGAGTTATTAACTAACAGGGACAAAAAAAAGGGACTTTAAGAGGGACCATTAAGGACTTTCTTAAGGGAGGACTTGGTTAGGTGAAAGTCGAACGAGGGTGTGGAATTGGCTTTACGGATTATCCTTGAAATTGGTTCGGAAAAGCCATAATTGGTGCGGTGAGAGGAAGGGCGGAAGAGAGGTACTGATCTCAGGCGACGGGGATTGGTGTGGAGGAATATCAGCTGCAACAAAGAGGGGCAGTCAATGACACCGGTGAGGAGCTGGTGAATAAAGGTGATGTCGGCAGAGTCAAGCCGCTTACTAAGCGATTCTAAGTCGATCAATTTCAGTCGATCCTCATCAGGAGGCAAGTTTTGGTGGTCGGACCAAGGTAAATCACGTAGAGCAAAGCGAAGTAACCTACGCTGGACAGATTAGATTCTATTAATGTACGTTGTCTGAGTAGGAGACCATACCTGACTGACATATTCAAGGATGGGTCGGACAAAAGAGACATAAAGGGATTTGGCAACGTATGGGTTTTTGAATTCGGTGGACCAGCGTTTCACAAACCCGAGGGCGGAGTTATCTTTGGCTAATGTGCTGTCGATGTGAGAGCGAAAGTTAAGCTCGCCGTCACAAATGACGCCGAGATCACGAAGAGAGACAACTGTAGGGATGTGCTCACCAGATAAAAGATAGACTCTAGGGTAGGACGGGAGGCGTTTATGCGAGTAGGTGATAGATTGGCATTTAGAGACGTTTAATTCCAAAAATTTTTTACTGCACCAAATGCAAAAATAATCTAGGTCTGCTTGTAGAAGGGGGAGGTCTAGCGCGGAGGAAATTTGTTTGGAGATTTTCATATCATCGACGTAAATTTAAAGGTCCGAGTGTTTGATGATGCATTCAACATCGTTTACGGACAGAATGAAATTCAGAGGACCCAGATGGCTGCCTTGAGGGACCCCTGACCGGGCTACAAAAGGGTTAGAGATCACAGAGTCAAAAAGAACACTGTATTGACGTAGGTTTAGGTAGGACTCCATCCAAGAAAGGAAACACGGCTGGAAACCAAGGGAACGTAGCTTAAAAAGGATAATTTTGTGTGAGATTTTTTCAAAGGCTTTACTGAAATCAGTGGCAACAACATCGACTTCGTCACATTTTCCAGTACACATAATGTTCTGGAGACGAAGTCAGTGAGGTTAGTCGTAGTCGACCTGCTTTAAAGAAAGCCATATTGGGACGGGGAGCAAATGGACTTGCAATGAAAGAACATGGAGTCGTAAACAATTTTTTCAAAGAGTTTAGGCATGCAAGATAATTTCGCTATGGGACGGTAATCGGACACATTACTTTTGCAGTCCTTTTTGTGAATAGGTATCTATATAATAAATGAATCTTTCCACCGGGAAGGACTATATTTTAAATTGTGAAATCTATAGTTTACTGAAATTAAATTCCATGATAATATGCGTCTTTAAGTCTAATAAGAGATATTACCCCCTCTTGCATATAAAACAATATGATAAGAAAATTTTGCCGCCCTCTTATTTTGGTATTTCAATTTAAAATACTATAATATACAGTAATTCCAAAGAACTTTTCGGCAAGAACACTCGTCATTATTGTGTATTATACAGGTTACAAATAAAAAAGGCATTTACGTATTTGTTTTAAAATATAATAATCCCATTTATTACAAAAATTCTTACGCGTATCCCATTACATTGATATAGCAGGGACTTATGATACCTTGACGATCGACAAGATTAAGTAATTAGCGAATTGAATATAAAACGCAAATCGACTTCCAATTAGAACTAGACTAGAACGATACTGCTAATATTTATATTTTTATTGAAAAATAATATACCTGTTAGAATTAAAAACAAAACTTCTGTCTTTAACTAAAACTTTATTCGGCTATTTTTTTAAGAGCAAAGTCTTTTATTGCACTATCATTGTCTATAGCATCACACACCTCTTACTCAATAGACAAGATAGCCAGATTGGTTAGCCTTAAAGTTCTCATTGTTGATCTTAAATAATTTTTGATCAATTTCAATTTTGAAAAACTTCTCTCACAGCTGGCATTGCTTATGGCAATTGTGAGGAATATTCGGAGCATTATTATAATATTGTGCAGAGTTTTTCCCAACTTGGATTTCACTATTAATTTTAAGAAGTCAAGTGAGTGCTCATTAATTAATTTGTTTTCGTTGCCTGGGGCAGCAATTAAAGTCCGCAGTCGAAGTCGTTCCAGCTTGAAGTACTGCTCGTCAATTTCGGCAGATGCGTAGTCTAGATTACATTTAGTGTCGCCCGAACCTAGTAATATAGCCGGCGTTAGATAAGCAAATTATCCGAGCACTATTCTTTATATGATAGAAGTCATTCTCCTTGAATATTAGTCATAAACAATCCAAGCACAAAATAAAATCCGGGGAATCCCTGCAAGTCTGTATAAACGGTGTTGCCAGTCGTTACAATGAGCAAGATGTCATTATTAAAGAAAGGGGATTCCCCGATTTCGTCACAGTACAAGTAATGAAAAATGCCGTACTCATTTCAATCGGTCCGAATCTTAGGTGCGACAAAAATATGAAATGGTTCAAATATTTACAAGATATTATTATTATTTATTGAGAAATTTTGCCGCTCCCTAAAGGTGCCGCCCCTGCCGCCCCCACCACGCTACACCACTGTCTTTCCAGGCATTGAGAGAATTAAATAAGCAAGGAATCGTATGAGCCCTCAATGATCTTAAAGAAAATGACATACTATAAGTCGTACATGAATGTCACTGACGGAAAATGTTATTTAATTCATCAGTTTAAAAAATTTCAACTTTTTTTCTGTTCTTTGAGTTCATCAGTATTCAATTAAAATAACTGAACACAAATATATTTTGGCTATTTTCTATCAAGTCACAGTTACAAGATATCAAATGAATACCCCCGTTTGTTTCGAACTCATTCATCAATTTCGATGCAATAAAGTGTTCAAGTGAATCAAGTGTCTATCATTTCGGTAACACAATCCATTTATAGTAACGGTGGCACCAGCTTTAGTTTAAGAAATATAGGATCCAATCACGCTACCAGTCCAAAAACTGCACTGCATGGAAAGGTTTTTCGACAATTTTTCTGGGTTTTAGTTTTGTTTTTTTGCAAAGTCAGAGAGGTGAAAATGAGTTCTATCGCTGAGAATGATTTCCTTGAAATCGTGATGGAAAATTTTCTCGAAACGAATGCCACCTCAAAGAGGACTTGAGGACACCACTTGACAGATATTGTATTGTTTGATTGATCGAGGAGCTTGTATGTCATGTATTTCATAATATACATTCATATGTATTTCGAAAAATTTTTTGATCAAAATTTCTATAGCTGAATGAATTTTTTATTAAGTAAATATTAGTAGGCAGGTACACACAATAACGAGGACATTAACTTTTACAAAGCACGCGCGAAAGCGTTTTCGAATAGATTCAAGCAACCAAGATAAATGTTAAAATTGCCTAAATAGGTTATCAAGTTTTGGATTTTTCTTTTACATTTAAAAGGGAATCAACTTCACTTTGGTCTTTTAATACGAGTACAGTCAAAAGTAGCAAACTCTCGTTTACTTGTAAATTACAATCCGTTCGATGAGACTTTCATAGTCATGTCTAAAACCAGTCATGTGAGATAAAAATATCAATTCAAGCAAAACCGAACTCGTCATAAAATTTCCGAGCTTTTTCAACCGTTCGGTTTGCAGTTCAATCCCATGGAACCGGTTTGATGACTCAGAAAAAACAATGAGTAACTTTTACTACAATAAAGGAATATTTTAAGAAGTGAAATATTAAAATTTACCTACCTCGTAAGAACAACCCTTTTGACCTAATAAACCCTCAAAGCTGTCGTATTTTGGTAGACCAGTAGCCAAAGAAATATAAAATAAACACAACAACGAAGCACTTATTCTTGCAGCCATTTCGATACTATTTTTGCACTATACACTTGATGCTTGCTAATAATTATTTAAATTACCAATAAGTCGCCTTGTGTTTCTGTTGGTCACACCACAAGAAGCAAGAAGTACTGTGTAAAACTGAAAACTCTTAATCGAGTTATTTATACCCATTCGATTGAGAACTTAAATGATACTCAACGATTGCTTATCTTGTTATTTTTCTTTGTTGAATGCAATAAACATGCAATATTAAACTAAATTATGATGAGGAGATATCCGCGTACTCTAAGATTTCTTGATAAAATGCATTAAACAGTTAAATTCCTGCTTCAAACTGCCAACACAAATAATAATGAAGATAAATCAGAAATCTTGTGCGTTGTTTTGCCCATCAAATGTATTGTCATTCGAAACGACAGTATTTATAGTATTTTATAAATTTAACAGTTGGTGTTCTAGCTTGTTATAATTCTTCACTATTTTCCCTTAAATTAAAGACGGGCTATCTTAACCGAACACAGCCGTATCTTCTAGACAACTGAAGACATAACCTACGCAACGCGTTTGACTAGAGTTTCTTGGTTGGAAAATCAAACTGTCTTATTCTCTCAGCTCTTCTTTTGGAAGAAAAGAACCTGTTTATGCTCGAAGCACATCAAAATTGAAGCCATCAGTGATCGCTTGGTTGTTGAACCTGCTTAATCAGAGTTCTGCTTTTGTTCGACAATTCTTAAAGTGTGCTCAGTATGTTATTGCTGTTGTTCGTTCCGATAATTGTGCAGAATTGTGTTTCCGGTGTCCCAATACCTTTCGGTAAATTTGAAAAATGTGGATATAAGGTAAGAAATATTAAAATTCTTCCTACACTTCGCTGCAATTTATAACTTAATTTATAAAGTGAGTCCGCAATAAATTAATCAATCACTTTTAATTCCCATATCTTGAAGTACTGATCAAAATAAGACTACCGCGAGTAATTATGTTCGTATCGCTTTTATTTAGTCTTATTTAGTCCTCCTCTGATCACAATAAACACTTCAAGACTGTTTTTAAATATCGAAACCAAATAGGCTGTTATCAATTCCTGATTTGACACGAACTTTTGTTATCATAATAAGATGATAAGAGCAACTGGTTTGATTCGAATTCATTTAAAAGTGATTGCTGCTACTTCTTCAGCTCAGTTCAGTTTATTCACTCGCGATATTTAGAAGTGAAATGGTGACTGATTTTAGAGTTATATTTTTTCTTGGAGGCTTTTGTTTGTATAACGTTTATGCAAGACCGCCAACAACAGATGAAAATTGGAGTGAAAAGAAAGTTTGCGGGTACAAGGTATATTAAATTGATTTATAATAGCCACACTAAGGGCCTATTTCACCAACTACAAGTAAAGTGTTGATTAGTTACTCTTTAATTAACGCTAATTGGCAAGTAAAGGTTCGGAGTATTTTCTGTCAGTTTCACAAACGAAATCAAAGTTTCGGGTGACTACTTATTCGTTATGTGAATGTCGTACCAAATCAAACGTTCATTCGTTAAGTTTTGTATCACAGACAATTTCGTATTAACTACTTATTTGCGTGTTGCGGTGATTTAAAATATGTATTATCATAAAACATAAACAAGTTGCAATCTGAATTTGTCAGCTGCAAGCAGCTGCGGGCACCAGAAAGTGCTTAGTAGGAAAAAACCCTCCTAAAACAATAAACAAGAAAGGTCGGACTTTCCCCTGATTATAGGTAATTGTATCGGCGCCTCAAGAACAACCCTTCTGGAGCCCCTAAAACGCAATGTGCATTTGGGTGTCTGAGATAGTTAGTTTTATTGCCATCGCTTTAGAAATATATAATGTACGATATGAGTGAGGCAGCGCCGGGCAAACTCGGCTCTTTTGACTCCCGAGTGCTCTGAGTGCAAGCGAGAAATATTTCTTTAGCTCCTCATTGCCTCCTGCAAATGCAAGCGAGAAATGCATACTACTGTCCTGAATCAGTGATGGTGGACATGTACTCACTCCTCATTGCGTTAATGAGCGACCCGAAATGCACACAGGTATACGGCTCCCATGAAATCAAGCTTTGCCCGGCTCTGGAGTGAGGCATGAATGATAATTTTAAATGCAGTTAGGATATTTAAGGGCGAAAAAAATGTTCTTGAGGTGCAGAGAGATGTGCCATCGGGCGTAATCAGTGCTTAGCGAGAACGATTCGGGCCTTGCTTATTACAATGGATAAAGTTAAAAGAGAAAGAATTGCGAACTTTTCCTTGCAGGAGAGATATATTTTAATATCACTGGTACAAAAATACCAAACTGTCCTGGAGAATAAACAAAGCGATGCTTCTACATGGAAGAAGAAAGAAGCCGCTTGGGGAAGCATTCAAAACGAGTTTAACGCTCGACCTGGAGGAATATTCAGATCAGTTAAAACATTGAAGGTTAAGTATGAGGGCCTGAAACGTACGGTCAGAAAAAAGTCGGCTGCAATACGCTCGGAACTATATCGTACCGGTGGTGGTAGAAATATTGCAACTCCACTGGATAGTGTGGAGGAACAAATCAAGGCCATGATCTCCTTAAGCACCGACGGCTTAGAAAGTATCTTCGGCTCAGATATATTACCCCAAACCCAAGAAACTCAACTTGAGTTACTCAAGGTAACTTATGTTTAACAGTTTGTTGAAAACGATATTTTTACTAAAATATAACGAACTGCGAACTGTTTTTGTTAACCTACTCATCAATTAAATTCGCTAGTTGGCAGATCGAATGGCAAGTAAGTTACGGGCTAGTTTATCCACTGGCTAACGCTACTCGAAGATGATGAAATTCGTACGTTTAGTTACCGGTGACTTTAACTGGCGGTTAGCCTATACTTGACACTTTACTTCTAGTTTGTGAAAGAGGCCCTAATTCTTACAAATTATTGAAATTAAGGTTGTGTTCTATAATATCTAACAAAAGGAGTCTGTGAATGAAGTGCATTTTAAAGAATATATATTACTTGCCATTTTAAAATAGTTCTCTTGCAATTATTGCAACTTCTTTCAACACTGTGAAGTCATACTCATATTTTGAACTTGTTTCCACTTTCACAGGTAGGAAGGAAATGTGAACAAATAATAAAATTAAAACAATCACCTTCACCAGAAGTTCAAATTAAATGATTTCAAATTACTATTGACTTAACCTGATCGGTGTTTTCCTAAGTGTAAAATGTAGGCGGATGAACTGTTTTATCACTTATAATTAGTAGTGGAGCGCCGTAAGGTGTAAAATTGAAAAATCTCGGAATCCAGGGCCAGTCAATGAATCTTCATAAAAACTGTTGGACTGCGTTGTTAAAAGCTCAAGTAAAAAAGTTAAAAAAAAATTGTGCGATCTTGATTACAACAATTTACTGAAAAATGAGAGGGAAAAGGGGAAAAAATGTTTAGGGCAAAGATTTCAATTTTATACCTAATAAATAATATTTGCATAGTAACTTTAATGTTAATTTATTAATATTTCGTAAAAAATAACGAGTTACAACAAAAGAATTATTATAATCTATATATACATTATAACAATATTGTTCATTACTGTCGTCGTCATCGATTTCATTGATGTGGATTGTAGGTGAAGGATTAGTATATCACCATTGCATTCCAAGCAAGCTACAGTGCAATTTAATCCACTTTTCCTGCACCCACAAGATACTCCGCATCCTGTTTTGCATATGCAAAAAATCATTTTTAATAAGGATTCTGGAGCTGGTCGCTACGTCATTGTTTGCGGTATCAGTATTCCGCATTCATATTTCCAACACCATTCTTCTGGTGATATTTCTCTTCCAAGCCAAGCCATGTTTGAATTTGCAGATATACTCTTTTGAAGTGTCCAAAAGCGGCATCTGCAGTAGGTGGCAAAGACGTAAAATTTCCAGAAGCCTTTATAATGCGATATTCTTCTTCTGCACTATCTTTCGACCTCTGACTGTACCAGTTATCGGACAATATTTCGTATTCCTTTTTTTAAAGCATATTATTGTATTAGATCCAAATTTGCTGGAAAATACAATATTATCCTCCTAATGGTTCATTAGTCTCATTTTTATTGTTTTATCATCAGGAATATGATCAGTTGTTAAAATACTTTTTAAATCTGTCAGTAAAAACTGGCACTCATCGTTTTCTTCAATGTATTTAAAAATCTGCTCCATTGCTGCGTCTACTTGGATGGTTACTGCATGAATTTTTTTCTCCCTCTGGGTCTGTTTCATGGTAGTTCTTAAATATACGTAACAATCCGCGTGATATTTAGCTCCTTGAGCCATTAAATCTCTTAACACGCCTACAATTCTTTTATGAATCTTGCGACAATATTCACTTTTTTCACGACTTATTAAATTTAAAATTGTTTTCTTGTAATCAGAGGTAGTTACATAGCTGATTTGTTGTCTTAACGATTTGGAATTTCTTCTTTCCCTCATTTCATTTGCTTCTTTTTCACATAAAAAACACCTACTTTTCCAATCAAAGTCAGTTGAATCAGCCGTTCGAAGTTTTTTCTTTAGGGGAGAGCATGCTGATGTGGTTTTTTCTTTTTTTAAATAAGCATTAATACATCCTTTATTGATATATTTTTGTGTGCATACTGAAGGCACGTAGACAAATTCGCGAGCATTTAAATACTGAGTCTGAGATACTTAATCCGCTCTTTCTGCATAACATTCTAACTTTTAGCATCAATTTATTATAAAATATACGATTGAATATTCACAATTCTTTTTTATAATCGTGCAATAAAAATAAAAAACGAATACTTACTATCTATTTCAAAACGCACAAAAATAGCTACGTATTTAGCCTAGCTAGTTGAAACGTGTATTAATCTGTTAGGGACCGCGTCAAAAGCTACTGTTGTCCCTTCTTTAACTCCCCCACCCCTCACCTATATACCTGCAGTCCCTTGAGGCCCAAGGACAAGTTTGTAATAGTTCTCCTTTTCAAAATATAACTTTAAATTAATAAAAATAAAAGAAAACTCTGAAAAATTATTAATGATTTATTTAAATAATTAAAAAATAAAGATCGCATAAAAATTTTTTGTGACATTTTTTTATATATTGTTAGAAACACATTTCAAAAGTTTATATATAAAGATTCATTGACTGGCCCTGGATTCCGAGGTATTACTCTTACGGCGCTCCACTATAGTGGCATTTCACAAATTTAGTCCCACAATGACAGTGTGTGTGTTCTTTTTTTTCTGATTGAGAGAGAGAGATTTCTCTCCGTTTTCTCCCTTTCTTTATTGTTTTTTTTTATAACTAAAACTACTAACTACTACTACTGATATTTCAGTTTTCTAAGTTAGAATGCACGATTTCTAATTATCTGAATATATTTTAGTTAGTTTCCTTATAGTCATTCCGGCTCACTTTGTACATTTAAATATTCTGTAATCTTTGTACTTTATTCCCTAATAAAAATTATTATTGTTATTATTACATTTTGTAATACTTTATTTATTTTTATCGTGCAATACATACTCTTGACTTCTTTTAAGAGTTCGTCAACTTCTCAACCTTGGGTAAACAAGATGTTAAGGCAGTTTAAAAAACCCAAAAAAGCAATCCTCGAGGAACGATGTCAGTTTATCTCTGACATGAACTGCATACTTGTACAACGAGTGTATATGCACTGCACTGCACAATTCTGGAAGTTCGTTAGCCGAAGCGAAATTCTGACCACTTTCAAGGTTGCCAATCGCTTTGGTAACTTCTTGGTAATTATTACTCTGATATTAGTGTTGACGACCATTCTCATCTGCCGAAGCTTTCACTAACTACTCTTCAGACCGTGGACCTTGCATTTGACTACGAAGCTCCGAAGAACTCCGTTATTTCGTAATTCATAAAAAGGGTACCGTGAGGTCTCGAATTATCGGCTCATATCGTAACTTTCCTGCATCCCAAAACTATTCGAGTCAATAAAATACTCACAAATCTCTTTGCGTCTTGTTTGCTTAAATCAACATGGCTTCTTCCTGTGTACCTGTCCAAAAAACTAAATAAATAAATAAGTAAATTTATTAGGTTCGCACTCAAACATTTTCCGTGGGGTAATTAGTGCGATGACTATCGTGGCGAAAGGGTGGGAAATGATCTAACGTTTCGGGGGTTAGTGTTAAGGGAGATACTGTGTAGGAATTCGGGACAGGCAATGGAGCCGATTAGGACTTGGTGGATAAAGATAATATCTGCGACATCCTGACGCAAGGCAAGAGGGTGGATCAGTCAGTGAAGCCGGCTAGGCTTTCATAAAGAGAAAGGTAGAAGTTATCTGTCCAAGGAAGGAAGGTGTCGCTAATTTCAAAATTCTATGGTTAGGGATTACTACCATCGGTAATCGATGTATAGTCCTATTGATCCCTCTCTGGCCAAATAATCCGCTGTCTCATTTTCAGCGATCTTGCTGTGACTTGGGACCCAGATGAGCGCTTGATTGATTGATTTCGGAGGCTTTGCCTTCACTTACAAGCTTTGACGATACAACATTCGAGTCTATATTGTGAATATTGTGGTGTAATTGCCAATGGGAATGACGATGGACAGGTTATCTAAATGCCCGTACACTCCAATTCTGGAAAAACCATGATCCAGTCGGTGTACCAACCAGATCGAGTTGTGCACTGAGGATATATGCGAAGATTGATATTCTTCCTAATCGTTTCTTAGTGGGAAGTGTAGTGAATAACTCCTGCCAGGACAGATATGAGAAGTTGTTCTATTGGACGCTCCTGTCTATGGTTGTTACGACCTCCAAAACCTTTAAATACCCCACTTGCTGGCCTCTGATGGACCAAAACTTGTTTATGTTGTGGGAAATGGTTCGTAACTCTTCCGAACGTTACACTTTTACTGAGAAATCCTACTGAAGAGTAAATTACTGAGACCGTTGTTTAATAAAATAGAACACCTTAACGAGTATATTAAATTCCCGATAAATTTATTGGCGGACTCGAATCTCAAACGGCTTGTCAGATCCGGTTATAATATTTTGTTTTTCTTATCTACGGCAGACGGCGATCTAAAAATTAAATTTCCTCGCCTTCTTCCTGTTCCCGACCCGTCCGCCACATCACTTCTCTTCCAGTATACTTTACCGGAAGTTACGAGGAAGCTAAACTTGAAAACACTTAGGTTGGCAATCGGATCCTATAGCATTCTGACTCTTTTGGCCTGAATGATGTGCAATAAAATATACCTCGATACGTTTGGTATGAAGGTGGTCTTATTCGCGGGATAATCTTGCAACCGTTTTGGGTGTATCTTCTGCGTACAACAGACAATTTGATGAAAGACCCACAGGGAGGTCATAAATATACATATATTAGAAACGTAAAGGGGCCAAGAATTGTTCACAATAGTGGCTCTCCAGAATACCGACAGAAAGGTTCAGATTTAACGCCATTCACTACCGCTAATACTTTCCATATAATTTTAAGGAGAAAGCATGCTAGATAGGCCATAGGCTGGGAGGGATTCCGACTCCAGCCTTTCGGTGAACCTCGCATCCCCTCTCGTTAAGCTGGTTCTTGAGACTATAATTATGCCTGAGACTAGTTCTTCTCTCGGGCACTTGTGCAGTAAGGTGGGAAGATGTTTTAAAGCAATGAGTCTATTGCCCACTCAACACCTTTAATGGGGTAAACATATGCAGCAAGATAAGCTGCAGGATCTTGTGACGGGCAAAGAGTTAGGTCAGGGAAATTTTCAAGGTGTCCTTCATCCTCTGTTATCGAGTTCGGGAAGTGAGTTTGGATGGGAAGTTTCAAAGATTCCTTCCCGTCGTTCGAGTAATTACCTTTGGACTTTTGTAATAGTTCAACAACGTTAATATTATTTTTAAAGAGGACCTTTTGGAGTATGACCGTGGTTGATAAATCATCTATGTCTTCACAAAACTTCTCCATGTTCTCCTGTTGGATTTCCGTAGTTCCTTGTTATAAAGTGTTAGGACTTCTCTATAGACTGTCCCGGATCCTCATTATTGACCTTATTGTAGAGCTATCGGTCTAAGGGTGTAATTCTCTCCTATTCCACATTCAACCAAGGGACCTCCCTGGTTTGTTTTTACGTATGACGAAAGAATGATGCTTATGAGTTGGAAAGATAAGAGTTTCAGATTATGTCGGTACGTGATCGGTGAGCTCCTTTAGAGCTTGCCTGACCTGTTTGTCGTAGCAGACCCAGTCTGTTTGTTTAGGAATAATGCTTGCTTCCCGGCATGTGACCTCAGCATTCATGTCTAACTTAAAATGAAGGTAGTCGGACTGAGCGGCTACTTTGGATGTATACTATTTTTGTATACAGTTAAGCAATGAGCGAGAGGCTGATGTTAAGTCCAGTACCTCACTACGTATAAGGTTAGTAAAGCTAGTACTCACCTCTTCGGTTTATATTGCTGCTACCCCAGTGATCTCTTCACCTCCTGCAATTTCTCGTGGGAACTGGACTGGCTTCGTGCTGCTTTCACCGTACACCAGGCCCACCTGACCCGACTACTTTCGGAGCGCTTTCTACATTTTTATAATAACTCGACTTTTACAAATAGCCAGTGTGATGAAAAATTCAGAACAATTGATATCAAGCACCCCACGTTTTTTTTACATTAAAGTTAATTATATCGAGTTGGGGGACATCCGATCGCTGTTGAACAAAATTTTTATATTTAAAAATTATGTTTTACTTTTTAGTTCACAAAAGAGGGTACAAAAGCGTGTTTTTTTTAGTTTTTTAAACTATGCGTAACTACAACCTCTACTGTACAAAGTTATATTTATTTATTTTTAGAGCTGTTCCGCTGTCAAAGCAGACATGCTTAATGTTCACATTGTACCCCATACACACGATGACGTAGGATGGCTGAAGACAGTAGACCAATATTACTATGGAAGCAGCACCTTAATTCAAAAGGCAGGGGTACAGTACATTCTGGATTCAGTAATTCAAGAACTCCTGAGGGATCCAAAGAAAAAGTACCGACAGCTTCGCCCGACCTTTCAATTATTTGTTGACAACTAATTTTTTAAGGTTTATTTATGTCGAGTCTGCATTTTTCTTCAAATGGTGGAGAGAGCAATCTGAAGAGCTTCAAGAACAAGTCAAAGCCCTCGTTGACGAAGGAAGATTGGAGTTTATCGGCGGTGCTTGGAGTATGAATGATGAAGCTACTACTCATTATCAAAGCATAATTGATCAATTTGCCTGGGGACTTAAGTAAAATAATAGAAAATAAGGGAGCAAATTTACGACAAATTAACTTTTAGGCGCCTTAACGATACTTTTGGAAAATGTGGTCGCCCTCGCATCGGCTGGCAGATCGATCCCTTTGGGCACTCCAGAGAAATGGCTTCAATTTTTGCACAAATGGGATATGATGGCCTATTTTTCGGTCGATTGGATTATCAAGATAAAGAACAACGCCTGAAGACGAAAACACCAGAAATGATTTGGAGAGCTAGTGCAAATTTGGGTATACTCGAAACTTCTACAAATCATATTTTAAAAACCAATAAATATTATTATAATTTTCATACTTCTACTACTAAAGGAAAATCATCCAATTTATTTACTGGTGCCCTTTATAACCAGTATCAACCGCCACCAGGATTCTGTTTTGATATTTTATGCGCAGATGAACCGATTATTGATGGCAAGCACAGTCCTGACAACAACGTGGATAGAAGAGTGAGTTTAAAGTTATAAACAAGTGAATGTGGCCTTTCGTATGCCTACATTTCAAACGTTGAAATATTCAATTTACATGCATATATAGGTATCCGAATTTCTCAACTTCATAAATAAACAAAGAAAATACTACAAAACTAACAATATAATTCTTACAATGGGAGGAGATTTCACTTATATGGATGCTAATGTATATTTTAAAAATCTGGACAAACTAATCAGGTATATGAAACATCAACTAACAATAAGTTGCTCCGCAGTGCGACGAGGAATTTGGACGTTTAATTGTTTGCTTTGAATCATGACTGCACCGTTGTTTTTCTTTTCTCAGATTAACGAATTTTTTGAATATGTGAGAGCAATGTCTAAATCGTATCGTACAAACAATGTTCTTATTACTATGGGTGAAGACTTCCACTATCAGGCTGCCCATGTTTGGTACAGAAACCTTGATAAGCTGATTAAGTGAGTCTATTATATGTTATATAGAATTTTGCATGGGTGACATAGAACGTTCAAATTCTTCCTTCAGTTACTGAATTGTAGCTTCTCCGCATGCGGCCAAGAGTTGAAGATTGTTGTGTTGTTAAATACATGTAAATATGTTAATGATTCTTCACAGATACGGTAATGAGAAACAAGCCAGCGGTTCAGACGTGAATCTTTTCTACTCAACACCTTCCTGCTATTTGAAGGCTCTTTATGATGCTGGAACAACATGGCCAACGAAAGATGACGATTTCTTTCCTTACGCCTCAGATCCACATGCATATTGGACGGGTTATTTTACCTCTAGACCTACTCTCAAGAGATACGAAAGAATTGGAAATCATTTTTTGCAAGTGTGTAAACAACTTTCGGTACTCTCACCTAAAGAAGAAAAGCAACTGGAGCCACATTTAACTTTCATGAGGGAAACAATGGGAATTATGCAACATCACGATGCGGTTACTGGGACTGAAAAAGAAAAGGTGGCATACGATTATGCGAAAAGAATGGATGTGGGTATCAGAGCATGTGCAAGTAACTCAAGGGCGGTACTGAATAGACTTGTGACGGGAAAGAACATTGAAGAATATTTTACTCATTCGGCAAAAACAAGTTATAATTTTGAATTTAAAAACTGTTTGCTTAGAAATATCAGCGTGTGTGATGTATCTGAAAACACCAAAAACTTTGTTATCACCTTATACAATCCCCTCGCTCATTCAGTTTTTGAATACATACGCGTACCAGTTCCTGGCAAAAATTATCGGGTGATGGATTATAGGGGTGAGTAGTTAGAATACGTCAAGAAGTACTATATATAAACTCATATGAACGAAAAAACGGATTAAATAAATTGAAACATTGTACAGACAAAAGCTTAAGTTGGCATGATAAAGACGGCCTTTATATCTCGAGGGAGAGGGAGATACCATTTTTATTAATTGCATGACAAGTATCAGGCGGATCCGTTTGAAAATTGTGTCTGTCTTGAGCAACCCTTAGCAAACAGATAATTTGGCAGTCTTTCTTCTCACATTATCACAACTCGACCTTAATTTTAAATTCCAGTAACGCCGACCAGAGTTGTTTCGTGTAGCATGATGTAGAAACTTAAAGAGCTGTGTTTGTAAGATCAATGTAACTAGGCACCCACCTATATTGGATCCGCCATCTTTAATTTCCAAATTTCAACAGTAGACTGAGGATCAGTGGCCTCGAAAATATAAACGAACCATATTCGTGGCAGTCATTTGAACTTGAACCTTTTCGGTCGCCATATTGGATCCGCCATTTTGACTTTTTTAAATTTTTATTAGTGACATTCCATTTTCAGTTAATAAGCTTTCTATAAGTATTGGAATAATTAACATCGGTGCAGAAATAAACTCACAGGAGGAATCACAAGCTCTCGTGTTAGCCTTTTAATTATATTGATTCCAAAGCATCCTTAGATTTGAAGTTCGTGCATAAAAAGGGTGTTTGCCGGCGCACTACGGTACTACGTGGCCTTTAAAAGCAGAATTCTTGGGAATTATTTTAAATTTGATGATAACACTGATAACATTCAAACACTCTATTGTAAGATTTGAATTTAATTTTTTTTGTGGGACGCATCAAATTCTGCTCGCATTATAAATACTAAAGGAACGGGTAATAGAGATTGACGAAGCACAATGTGGAAACCATAGACCGGATCGTATTCAGGGGTGTTGTTGTATACTGATCCGCCCATTCTTGCCACGATGAACAAAAGTAAAAACACTACTTGAATTCGCACTTTCTTACGTTTTCGGCTTCCAAAGTGTTCAACCAGATTTCCCTAAGATATACGACCTTTCTGTATCCAACACCTTAAACTAGAGGTTTAGGTCTTCTTTCGAATGGAGTTTCAATCTATATGGTCCATTTTTTAGTTATAACACACACACCCACAATTTAAAATATCGTTTCCTTAAATTTTAGGTGTCGAAGTTCCACTCCAAATTGTACCTATACCTTCATCGATAAAGGATTTGGATTTCAGGTTAAGTAATTCTTCATATGAGCTTGTATTTCTTGCAAGTGAGCTACCACCTATGGGCTATAAGTCTTACTATATTTCTGCACTCGCTCAAAATGAAGTGGTTCCCGAAGTACGAATGGTTATGGATGCACCATTAAAAGCCGATGGTATTCAAATTGGTAATAAGGTAAGTAACAAGATTTTGAGAATACCTATGGGAAGATCCAATGATATATATTATTTAACGTTATCTTAAAGTCAAAGTTAGTTTTCTTAAAATGCTGAATTGCAAATTTAAAATGGACATGCGCAATACAGTCATTACCAGTATTTAATAATGTCTTCCCTGCTCGCTTACTCCTCTTACATACACATATACATATTTCACATGTGGATACGCACGTGATTTCTTTCATTGGTAATCATCCTCCTTTACTTAACTCTACGTCAGTATCAAATCCTGGAGCAAACGGAGCAAGTTGCTGCAAGATTGCTTGCAAGATTATCTTTTGCTGACTGAGCTGCTGCTGTAGCTAAACAGGCTACTGTAGATTAGCTTCACCGGAGCTCATATGTAGGTGTGCAATGTGGCAGACAGTTTTGTTGTTGGATGAATAATATCACCAAGCACACAGTGATCTCATCACTCATCTCGAACAAAAATTTGTTCGCCGTGCTTTTGAACTTTTTGTCTTCGATTGGCTCCCATTGCGTTCATTTTACCAGAAATGAATCCAAGAATTCATCCGACTTCAGAGCTCGGCACCGAGATTACGCTGGCTCGTAGATCTGTGGCTTAGGAGCTGTTGTGACTCATCTGTATGCGTTGGAATATTTACATCTAAGCATGCAGGTGTTTGCGTTCGATCTTAATTGATGTATGCAATGTAGCAACACTTTTTGGGATTTAAAATGCACTTACATATTTTTGGAAAATATTTAAAAATTTCATTCCACATAGTAATTCAGTCCATTTAGATTAAAATGTGAAAAAAATAAAATTAAAAACATATTCCGTTATATATATAGTCTGGTTCATTCTTTGTCGCAAAAGCAGTAATTTCTAGAGCTGTGATTAAGATGAGTGTCCGAAGAACAGAAACGCGGTTGGAAATGCGAAATTTAATAGTACAGTTACATTCCGAGGGAAAAACTTTACGCGAGATAGCGAGGCTAGTTAAGCGCAATCATTGCACTGTTAGAAATATTATAAATAAGTTCAAACAGCTCGGCAATGTCAATAATAAGCCTCGCACTGGACGTCCAAAAAAATTAAATGATAGGCACATAAATAAAATAGTTCGAGATGTAAAGAAGGATCCGCGTTCAAGTGCTGTCAAAGTTGCCGAACAATTGTCAGAGGAAGCGGATTGAATTCGCGAAAAAGCATCGAAACACCCCACTGGAATTTTGGAGAACCGTTATTTTTACTGATGAGAGCAAATTTGAAATATTTGGCTCTCAAAGAAAGAACAAAATCTGGCACCTACTGTAAAGCATTAGGGTGGTCCAGGGATGGTGTGGGGGTGTATGGTGGCTGCTGGGGTTGGTGATCTCGTGTTTATAGATTCAACAATGGATCGGTATGGCTATTTAAATATTCGTCGAAAAATTGGGACTCCAACAGGCATGGACCTTCCAACATGATAATGATCCCAAGTACACGGCGCATATCGTGAGAGAATAGTTACTTTACCATACCCCAAAACAACTTCACTCGCCGCCCCAATCACCAGATACCTGACAGAGCTTGATTCGTAGGATTCGTAAAAAAAATATTACGAATAGGGAGACCCTCAAAACAGCTTTGTCCGAAGAGTGGAACCTAATATCTGTAGCTATAACAAAAAAATTAGCTGCTATCACATCAAAAGGTGGCCCCACCAAGTATTAGAGTTAAAATACCTTAGATGTTTATTCACTTATGATGCGTAATTCTCAAAAAAATTTTTTAGTTTTGATTTAGTTATTGTAAAATGAAATTTAATTTAATTTTAGTTTATTACCTCGTTACCTGTATGAACTATACCTAATCCAATGTACAATTATAATTTAAAAAATATTTTACAATTTAGGGCATTTTTATTCAAGGTAAATATAAGTGCTTTGTGTGTTTACTCACTTTTGACGCTCACTGTATATTCAATCACATCCTAACTTTTAATAAAATGCAATTAGATTCAGGAAGAATTTTAGGTTTACAAAAAAGATGTTCGTTAAAATTTTAGAAGAAAGTAAACCAAAATTTAAGACCTCTATATTTTCCATTGCAAAAAGCTTGTTCTGACAATTCACAAATATAAATAATTTCAAATCACTAACAAAATGTCAACAGACTACTACGAAATAGAAAAAAACACTGGAAAATGACTCTTGTGGTACTAACCTATCGACTTAAGTCGATTCCCGGTAGACTTTTTTGACTATCAACGCTTCAATCACAAATATACAATACATACGAGTATTATGTATGAATATCAATAATAAGTAAGATTTTTATTTCAGTACATAAATCTTACCTTCGATGAAAGCGGACTTCTGTCTCAAATCTCTTCAAATGGTGTTACACGAAAGATCTCACAGAACTTCCTTTATTATGAAGGAGCAGTTGGAAACAATGCAGAATTTCGAAATCGCTCATCAGGTGCATATATTTTCCGCCCAAATAACACTGTTCGCTTTATTTCAACGAAGACTAAATTTGAAGTCTTCCGAGGACCTTTAGTCGAGGAGGTCCATCAAATATTCAATGATTGGGTTAGCCAAGTGATTCGAGTTTATAAGGACGAACCTTTTGCCGAATTTGAATGGCTCGTTGGCCCAATACCTGTAGATGATAACATTGGAAAAGAAGTTATTTCAAGTTTTAAATCAGACATAAAATCGGCTGGGGTATTCTTTACTGATTCAAATGGTCGTGAGATGATTAAGAGAAAATTAAATCACCGCGATACCTGGAACGTGAATTTGGCGGAAAAAGTCGCTGGTAATTATTATCCCCTTACTACAAAGATTGCTCTAGAAGATGAGGAAGCCCGACTAGCTGTTTTGGTGGACAGAGCTCAAGGTGGAAGTAGCTTAGAGGACGGTTCATTAGAAATAATGGTACACCGTCGTTTGCTGCATGATGACGCATTCGGTGTGGATGAAGCTTTGAACGAAAAGGCATATGGAAAGGGACTTATAGCGAGAGGACATCATTATTTAGTACTTGGGCCAACAAAATCCAAATCTACTCCCACAACGCAGGCTAACGAACGATTTATACAATTGCAAAAGCTTCTTCCTAGCTGGGTCTTTTTAAGTGATTCATCAAACTATACATACAATGAGTGGAAGGAAAATTACAATCACATAGTACGTAATAATAAGTATTATACTGAAACACATTTCTTTAATACTTGTTTTTAACCATTTCAGTTCTCTGGACTCTCACTTTCGCTTCCACAAAGCATCAATTTTATGACGTTAGAACCATGGCACCAGAACGAAATTTTGATTCGATTTGAACACATTTTAGAAAAAGGCGAGGATCCTGAATATTCTAAAGCTGTAAAATTCAATTTGAAAGATGTCATGAAAAACTTTAAAATAACACAAATTCAAGAAATGACACTGGATGGAAACATGCTATTAAGCGAAAGCACACGGCTTGATTTCAAGCCTGATCCAGCAGGAACTAGATACGGACTAATTAAAGACAGTAATACTGAGAATCCGTCGAAACTGCTAAATCCATCCAAGCCCCTTACTAGCACTAAATATTATGAAGTCGAAAGTGATATCAAAGATTTTATGGCAACAAACGAATTTTTCAAAGAGGAACCGAATGTGATAATCGATGAGGAAGTGCAGCCTGAACCCGGTGAAGATGACCCATTCGAAATTAGACTGAAGCCCATGCAGATTAGAACCTTCGTTTTAACTTTAGATTCAAACATTTAATAGCTGACCTTGGAGAAACTTTCAATTTTATTAAAAACCAGCTAATTGTAATTGAGATGAAAATACCATTCAGTTTTTACTTTGCAATATTGTGTTGCCCTTTCAATACGAAAATAAAATAGAACTTCAGCATATTAAACATGAAGAAAAGTATGTAGTTTTATTTTCTCTACGATATCAGGCAAACACGCAAAAAAGATTAGGTGATTGTGCTCAGCTGATCTGGAAAAAGATATTGCATGATTGTAGAGACCCCATTTACACGAGACTCCGTCTTTTGTCACATGAGACTCCGAGAAGTATAATAATAATAATTTATTTGGTTTTATTTATTCATCATCAACAGGTACAATTAGTTGACCATCTGACACTTACAATAAGAAAAAAAGGAAAAGGATCATTAAATAGGCATGCAATAAAATTTACAAAAAAGAAAATAATTAGAAATGCTATGTATGTATGAAACATGTAAACAATATATGTAATATAATTAAGAATAAAATTAGACTTCCACATAGTTCAATAGTGCTTCCTTTAGTGTGAGTTTAGAATTATTAAAATCCAAGCAATTAAAATAATTATTGTAATATCTTAACATAGACGACATCGGTTCAAAAGTGCCATAGTTTGTCCGGTGGTAGGAAGAATATAAAAATTCTCGTCCTCTGGTCACTCGGGGGCGTGAATTAATATTCACGAGTCTTAAGAGAGTGGGAGAGTCTATACCGCCAGTAACAATATCATGCATAAATAAAACACCCGCAACCTCTCTACGCTTCGAAAGCGGCGTCAAATTTAATAACCTCAATCTGCTTGCATACATAGTGTGGCATCCACACTATAGATGCGTATTCCAGTATGGGACGGACAAAAGTACAATACAAAATTGTTAAGATAAAAGGGTCGTCAAATTCCTTCGACCAACGTTTTACAAAACCCGATTAATTATATTATTGATATGGCGTCCAAAATTAAATTTATTATCAATGGTTAAGCCAAGGTCAACAACACTATCTTGACAAAGTCTTGCCGAGAATTTTATATTAGTACTCCAAAGAGAAGCATTTCCTACTGAAAGAAATAATTACATTTGCTGACATTTAACTGCATATGATTTTTCAAACACCACAGTTCAAAACGGGCAAGATTATCTTGGAGCCATTGTGCATGTTGTAGAGTCTCGATTGATCTAAAGATTTTTAAATCATCGGCGTAGGCTGACATGCGAATTCCGAATAAGAGGAAATAAGTCATTGATAAATAGCGTGAACAACAACGGTCCAAGATGACTACCTTGCGGGACGCCAGACAAGACCGAAACGGAATCAGAAAAAGTATGGGAAAATTTAACTTTGAACGAACGACACGTTAGGTAAGACTTAATTCAGTTAACAAAATCATTTGAAAAGCCCAGTCGAAGCAGTTTAAAAATTAGCACTTTATGGGAAAGCTTGTCAAATGCCTTACTAAAATCGGTATACACACAATTGACTTGTTTATGTTTTTCTAGTTCGGTTACACAGAAATTTGAGAATTCTTCCAGATTTTTGACCGTTGATCTAGCTTTCACAAAGCCATGCTGTTTAGTAGATAAAATAGAACTACAGTAAAATGACAAGTGGTCCTTAACAATAGCTTCAAAAAGCTTAGATATAGGCGAAAGTTTAGAAATTGGCCTATAATTCTCAATTAAGTCCTTTTTACCTTTCTTAAATATAGGGATGACATAAAAAAGCTTCCAAATATCAGGAAATACACAACAACGTAAAGATAAATTAAACATAAACATAATAGGCTCAACAATTGGAACACCACATTTACGCAATACAACTCCAGGGACATTAGCAGGAGAATCCGAAAAGTCTTCGTCAATCTTCCTTATGTATTCTAAGACGGTGCAAGCATTTAAGACTATATTTGGAGATTGCATCGGAAGACATGTCAAGTTGTTAAAATATTCTAAATCTATATCACAGGTGTTATCACTATAAGCATTGCTAAAATGTTTAGCAAAGAGGTTAGAAATAGTAGCTGAATCATGACCTGCTTCGTTGTCAAGAGTTAACACGGCAGGATAGTTGTTAGTCTTCCGTTTACTATTTACAAAATTCCAAAATTCTTTCGGGTTAGTTTTAATGTTAGATTTTATGCGGCACAAATACCGGCGATATAGACACTTAGAGTAATTATGGTATTGTCTTCGCAAGTCAGAGTAGATCAGGTAATCGTCATCTGAATGAAAACTCTGAAATAGACGCCAAGCACTATTTCTACGATTTCTCAGTAGTCTTAATTCTTTATCATACCAAGGTGGAATATGTAAAAGGCCCTTTTTCTTGACCAGAGGAACGAAACGAGAAACACCCATCGAAACTATTTCATAAAAATTACTTACGGCGTCATCAATATTATGGCAGTTGACCGATGACCAGTCGCAGTGATGCAAAAAATTACTAAGGGAATCAAAGTCCGCCTTCCTAAAGTTATAGGAGTATTCATTTACTCTATTGTCAGATGGTGGAATAAAAACCAACAATGAAATCAGCAAAACCGGATGGTCTGGAACTGTATTGAATATCTGGTCCATGCACAAGTCAACCTGCGTAGAGACGTCGGAAGAAAGTACCAAGTCGAGAAATCGTTGACGAGAATTAGGTACGCCACTAAATTGATTTAGGCCAAGGTTGCCTAAGTACGTTGCAACTCCTGCTCCACAACACGCCTCACATTGGTTGCCGTCAAATAGTCAGCATCCTCGGAGTGTTCCCAGTTTAGGAGTGGCAGCTTGAAATCCCCCAGCACAACAACCTCGTCCTTGTATGAGCATAAATCAACCACACTCTGAAGATTTTTTATCAAGTCCTGGTATACTGAGATCGGACTGTCGGAGGGAATATAAACAGTGCAGAGGTAGATGCATTTTCCATTTACTGCAATACGCACACATATAAACTCAATATCCGAGGAGCCAGGAAGATTAATGCAGCAGGAAGACGGCTTATTATGGCTGCTCTCCAATGGGCATGCCAAAACCAAACCATCCAACCAAAATGCTGCAGCCTTTTCCTTCTCATTATAAAATGAGTCTCCCATCTTACTCGTGTTTTGGTCGACATGCTCTAACTTTTCCTTTGTGTTAGTTAAACCATTTGAGTTGCCGCATTTAATTCAGCACTTTTTAGCAGTGGTTCGGGCCCTAGATACGTATTTAGTACAAGAAAATTGTCAAAGTTCAAGCAAAAGTGAGCTTAAGCTCAAGTAAATATTGTGTAAAAGTGTGTAGAAACGAAGAAATGGAATTTATTAAGCAGCTAGTTCTGCTAAATTAGCTAATTGTTAAAAATAAATAAAATAAAATTTAGTTCGTTTCTTTGCATTTCACCGATCACAACAAACAGAGCTTTCTGACTGTTCACATCTACATTGATAGAATTATGTACGAACGCATTTTGTCAGCAAACTGGTCGGTTGTCGGCATTCCCATTGGAGAACGGGCATTAGTAACGGCAATCAAAACGCCGCCGCCAACAGGTGAATTCGGGATATCTAAGTGACGGTCCCTACGAAAAATATTGTGGTTGGAGTTGCCAAGCTCAGCATCAGCAAAGCCACTATGCAGCCAAGTCTCAGTCAGGCAAATAATATCATAAAAACCGTCCCATGTAGCCTGGAGGAGATTGCTGGTTTTCTTCGGCATTCCGTTAACATTTTGGTAATATATTTTTAATTCATGTTTCTCCTTAAGGGCCGACGGTGATGTTTCTCTTGAAACCCCAATCGAGAAGAACGCTGAACAAATTCCTTCACCGTTGTCCCCGGTGGCCAGAAGGAAGAGTTCATGAGCGTCTCAACGGCGTCCTCAGGTACATTCAATTTAAAGGATGCGTAAGACAAATTTCCTACTTTTTCCTACGCTTAGCAGAAAGGTCAAAGCATCTGATATTCTTCGCGGTAGCCTCGCTAAATGTCGAGTTCCTCTTCACCCATAGGCAGACACTATCGCAACTCGCAGAGGGAGCGCAGTTGGTCAGCAGAATGTTTTTTATTTTGACCATTTCACAGGCAGCCAGTGCAGGAGTCTGGCCGATATCAGATGACTCAAGGACAGATGACAAAACGACCGAGCGCCGCTTGTTATGGTCATCTAAATGGTTTGCAGGTTTGGTTAACTGTACAAAGAAATTCTTTAGCGTACAAAGTTCAAGTAGAAAAAAATATACTGGCTAATTTAGAACAAAATCTACTCTATAGACAACATGAATATATGTAACTATAAAACCTTAACTATAGAAATTCATAAAAAAAACTAAAAATTAAAATAAGAAATCATTACAACTGGTAGTTCGGAAGGAAGGAAAAAAAACCATGAAAACAGATATGAAATAAAAGCAAAAGAAAGAAATTAAAGATGTGCAAAAATTTCAGTAACATTTTAAAATAGTTCAGAAAGTTGGAGATGTCTATAAAAGAATCCACTGGACGTTGCGCGCTGAACATAAACCGCTAACTGGTTTCAGATACGCACACAGTGGACAAAGAACAATCACTCACCAAATCGAGAAATATAATGTCGAATTTTAATTTTAAGATGCCTGGAAATTGCATACGAACAATATTATTAACATGGTTGCAGCTAGTCATCTTATTATTAATAACTATACCCAGGGTTTTAACAGAGTCAACAAAGCCTATCCTGTTTCCATTGTGCATTTTGGGCGCTAATGTTCCTGAGTCAATATCATTACGGTAGACAATTAGGGCACTGCATTTCAAAGGATTAACAAGTAATCCATTGACCCAGCCGTAAATTCTGCTCAATTCATCATTCATACGGCAAATGCAATCCTCAATTAGGCCAATTATGTATATCTGAACATCATCAGCGTAGAGATAAATTGACACATCACTAACTACATCAGGTAGGTCATTTATATAGAGGCAAAAATAAGTGGTCCAAGAATTGAGCCTTTTAGTACTCCACAATAAATGGGTGCCAAGTTATAAACAGTATTATTAAGTCTTACATACTGACTAGCAGTCTAGGAGTTTTATGGCTGTGAACGATAAACGATATAAGTGTGACAGTTTACACAACAATTTAAAATTGTCAGTAGTATCAAAGGCTTTGTTAAAATCTAACAGGGTTAAAACAGTAACTTGGTCATTATCCAAGGCTTCATGCAAATCAGCTGTTTCACAACTATGAGACATGCAAAAACCGGATTGGAACAAAGATAACAACCTATTGTTGTGAATGTAATACATAATTTGGGCATATAATAATTTTTCAACAATTTTATCAAGGATGCACACAATTTTAATAGGTCTAAAGTGACTAGGAATAGTAGGAGCAGTTGATTTGAGTATCGGTATTACATTTGCTCGCTTCCATAGAGTTGAAAAATGGGGAAGTATTACAGGTTTATGATCATGTTTGTGCAAAATTGCAAAATTGTTTTTACTGGCTTAAAATTACTTATTCTGTTAATAACATATGAGAGCGAATAAGATTCGAGACGAATATGGTCACCGGCCCCCTGTCTATCCATCCGTCAGCGCTTGCTGGTGAAAGCAAACTTATTGACAGAAGGAAAAATATATTTTATGAATTCTCCACAAACTTTATAATATCTATATATATATAAAAGAAAGTCGTGTTAGTTACACTATTTATAACTCAAGAACGGCTGAACCGATTTGGCTGAAAATTGGTGGGGAGGTGGCCTAGAACCAGGAGACGGACATATGAGTTTTTATCCCGTTCGACCGCTTCCCGTCGCGTCCAGGAAGAAGAAGAGCAAATTTGTTGTAAAAATTCATAATTATACTATTAGTAATTCGTGTGCTATGTTCTGGGTATCGTTGGAAAGGGGAGGTAGTGTAGAATGTGTTGGTGAAAGAAAGGTTGGTTAAAAGTGTGAAATGTGGGAATTATTGGTGAAAACGTATTTTTGTTGTTGGGGACGGGTGGGGGGTGACACCCCCAGAAGTGTATCTCAGGGGTAGGAAGAAGCGGCACTATAGGAAATTGGGCCGGGTTGGTGAAAGTTGGTGAAAATAGTGAAAATTTGGTTTTTTCGGTGGGTGCCGACAAAATTGAAACGGCTGTGGAAGAAAAGTGTATGCATGAATTGGAATAATTTTTTCACCAATCGATAGCTAAGGAAGCAGAGTAAATTAAGAAGCGGAAAATTAGAAAATTATGTTTTTGGTTTTGGTTTTTGGGGTCACTGATTTTGAATCTGTTGAATCTGTTATTCAAATTTCCAAATATGAGACCACCCCCCATCCCGCTGGGAGATATAGGAGAGGGGGTGCAATAAAGAGGTGGTGTAAAATGAGGAAAACTAAATGTAATAATACTTGACAGTTTACAGTTAAAAAAGTATTAGGAATGGGTGAAAGTGATGTATGGGGTGTATTGTGTACGAATTTATGGTTGATTTAATGAGACCACCCCCACCCCGCTGGGTCACATAGGAGAGGTGGTTGTGCTGTAGGGAGGCGTTGTACAATTAAGGAATACAAATTTAATAGTATCCCGGGAAACGCCGGGTCCGGGCAAGCTAATTATAATATATTAGACTCCTCCGAAACGGCTTGACCGATTCTTATGAAATTTTGTGTGTATATTCAGTAGGTCCGAGAATAGGACGTGAACTATTTTTCATACCCCTAAGTGATAAGGGTGATCCACCCCAAAAAAAATTATATTTTTTCAATTTTTTTATGATTCGGCATTAAAAGATACATAAAACCCTACATTTTCACCCTTCTACCACCAACCCCTATTTAATAATAGCGATATTAGGTAAAATAATAAAAGAACAAATACATTATCAGTATACTGTTTTCTACCATTAAGTACTTTAATTTGATCTATTTGTGTGTTTTGTACAGTGAAGAATGCCAGCAGGTCTGATTTTTAATTTCCACATTTCGATAGTAGATTCGAGATTAGCGACCCCGAAAACACTCTCCAACACAAATAATGGAACAGATGTTTCAAGATATCTCAAATTTCAACCGCCAAGGAGGTAAAAGACGGTATAAATATATGAATGGGAAAATATTTTTTGACGGCACACTCATCAGGCATATGTCAGAAAGTTTGCGTAACGAAAATTATCTGTCTATCATGGGTTTTTCTGGAAAACTATAAGTGATACATGCAATATCTTCAAACCGTTATACAACTTCAGACCTTGGCGAAATGGCCCCGATATTATATTCATGGAGTGTCTTAACTCCTGCCCGTGGGAGTAACGGGGCTTTCTGCACATAAAGTGACCCTAGAACAATCGGCTAATGAAAGGATTTCCGTCTTAATGAATACATATACGGGGTTTTTGGCGTCGCTGATCTTAATTCTGCCATCGATAATGATGGCGGATCAAATATGAGGACTCAACTGGAACGGAAATCCGTGTAATTGAATATAATGTTTCTTAGAATCTGTGGTTTTGAAATAACTGCTTTTTTCGAAGCTCATGTCTTTACTTACACTATACAAAAATCTACACAAACATATCAGCAAATTTTGTCTATGTGTCGGGGCTAATCTCGAGAACGATTGAACCGATTTCGATGAGGCCTTTACTGTACAGCATTTTATCGCTCATGATGCAGGCCACCATTTTATTCCAAGATTGTTTTGGGTTCCCGCGGGAAAAACCGTCTTCGTGCATGTAATAGTTTCATTAGGTCTACAACAGTTTTAATTTACAAATATGAAAAATCCGGCAAGGGACGGGATGCGCAGAAGCTTTTTTTCGACAATATAAAATTGAAAAACAAACAGAATGAAAATACTTCATTGAACTGGTGCATCGAGAATTAAATATCTTCCAAAGGATGCAAATAGATGAATTGAGGAATGAAAAGGATTATTCGTCAATTTTGCATGGAAAGAGAAAATTCCATTAGATTGAATATATTCCAGAAGCGGTCAAGCGGACCTTTTTATGAGCTTAAAAACTCACTTTTTTGATACTGTCTGAGAAACTAGTATGGAAGTCTCTCTTCTGCAGATATGGTAATGCAAAAATCAGATCAAATGGAGGTGGAGTACTCCGGGATTTATATTGGTCACAATCGCGCGCTTGAAATTAAAGAAGACAGATTACAACAACATTCCAGTATCAATCTCCTTTTTCCATTTAAAAATCGACCAATGAAGGGCAGTCTCAAACGTGTGTCTCTCTCTAAAACTAGACAACAGTTCAAATTTACAAATGTAGAAATGCACGGGCAAAGCTGGGACGGGCCTGCTAGTATACTACATACTTTTTATTTATTGCAATAACTTTAGGTCAGTCAAATAAAACCGTCTTTCAGCCACTTTCGGCGTGATTTTTGTTTGGCAGCATTCGTTCGTAGTGTGAAATAGGAATTGTCTTAACAATGTATGGTAGAGTTTACGTCGGAGAATCTGTACGTCCGAGTTTGGAATAGGGCCGAATATTTTTTTCCATTAAAAGGATCGTTAGTGGGTTTTTGTGGCCTTTGGTCCCGCGTAAAATTTTAGCGATACTCAAATCGATGGTGACTTTCAACTATTTTGCTTAGAATTACATCGCCGCTATGGGAAAATCCCGCTTTTCGGGTATGGGTCTTTTTTGTCAGTTTTCCCCGACTAGAACGCGTCCCACATAGAGTGACGATTAGATAGTCTTGACATGTAAACGAATATGCTCATCAATTATGTATTTTATCTGCGAACCACATGTTTAACAATACGAAAGTATTTAATGATGCAAGTCCTTTCCATCTGGTTTACCGTATTGCTTCTCCCACCATGCAACAAACTCTTTTTTGCGTTGTTCTCTACGTGCGAAATACTCGGGATACTGAGCCTTTTCTAATGGATGCCAGTAATCTAACACCCAGTCTGGAGGGATAACTTCACGTTCATAGGCACACCCGCCAGGACTATGAGCAACTAAAAACAAATTGTTAATTAGCGATTACATTTCCTCATACCTACAATCCTGTACATTTTCTTGGCTGATAATGTTGTTTTTCAAACAGCTCCTTCTCTCCTGCAACTACCAATTCGACAGCTTGGCGCATATCAGTAATATCTTTGTTTTGATCAAATCGTTGCCGAAGGAGAACAGCATGGTACCGGAATATATGCCTGTAAGATCCAAAATACAAGCACTAATTCTTACATAAGAAAATAAAGAACGATATACCTTCTATCGTACCATGACTCCAAATTCCTCAGAGATTTCTTGTATAGCGAGCACACTCTTCTTGAATGTGTTATAATCCCCGTAGGAATGGACATGTTAATTTTTAAAACAGTACCTGCTAATCGAAATATTGCTCACAAAATCCCCACAAGATACTTCGTCTCTTGTCACTGTCAGAGAGCAATTTCTTGACAACAAAATTATATAAGGTGAGGTGTGTTCGTGAACCAATTTAGCAGTTTTACCTGGGTTACATTAGATGTCTTCGACTGTTAAATTAGCTCGCCCCAAAGTATTCTACTCATCAATTTCTGAGATGACACTTCAAACACAACTAACTTCAAGTGGGATATTGGAAATACATGATAACTATTCCATTTCATCCAACCGTATTAAAAGTTTCAACAAATTAAGAAAAACGCCTTATTTTTCATTTCGCTGGTTTTGCTTACCTCCCACAAAAGCCTTATAGCTTGTCAGTGAATTCAAGAGTGTAAATAGATAGTAAGGAGGGCATAGACATTATGGCAAGAACTTCGGTAAGTTTTGTATTGTCTTCTGATTGTGTCTTCATATTTACGCCTGCACTGCGCGAACAATACGAACACAGCCAATTATAACCCATCAGTGAATGTGATACGCTAAATCTCGCTTACAGCCGTTCCGTGTTTGCTTTATATTTCCATAAGTTAGTGCCGACGCATAGAAGTACTAACTAAGCACGGAACGGCTGTATCGTGTATGAACCCTATACGTGAGTGACCACCTAAGGGATGCTTCCTAGAGGGGAACAGCAACAGCGTTTATGAGGGAGAGCTAAATAAGAATCGGCGCAAGCGGGGCGCAAGCGGTGAATGGCAGCGTGTAAATAGATGTTAAAGGGGGCATAGACATTATGGAAAGAACTTCAGAAAATTTTGAATTGTAAGCCCCCTTCTGATTATGTCTACATATTTACGCCTGCACTGAGCGACCATGCGAACACAGCCAATTCTAACACATCAGGGAATGTGGTACGCTAAATTTGGCTTACAGCCGTTCCGTGCTTAGTTCATATTATATCCATGTGCCGACGACACATTCCATTTGACGTTTTAATTGGGACATACCTTGCTTTCTTTTATATCGTGTGACGTTATTTAAAGTGGTAACCAACTGGGATTCATGCCACTAATGGTCATACGGCCGCATGCTAAGACCAATAAGTCACAACTGTGACGTCTTCATCTATAGATAAAATTAAAAAACAACAACAAAAGTTGTAGCGAATTGTTATCATATCACGTAGAGCCAAGGCTACGGAGTAGGGGATGTCTTCATTATCTCCTACAAATTCGGATAATGACGATAGCAGGTAGTAATTGCTGAACTATCGAATAAGAAATAAATTAAAATTGTGACACATTGCAGGTCAAAGTGGGATATTGGTCCGCTAGTGCTGACTAGTGGAAAGCGTAAGAGTGCGTTTCTACCGTATAAGCCACATTCTACCGTTCTAACAAATTTACAACGAGGGAATACAGAGGCGACTTTCTGTAACGAAATATGTTTGAGTTTTCATGAGCGCGCAGGCCAAGGTGAAATTACCGAAGAGCAAGTCAAAGTACAAGAAGACCCCAACATTCCTGACAAAAGTGGATTCACGCCGCTGCATTGGGCTTGCTATTACGGCCAGATTTCATCAGTGACTTTATTAATTGATGCTGGTGCAAATGTCAATATGTTAGCTCCCGAGCTGATATCTCCATTACTTTTAGCAGCTTCAGGGGGACATCACGAGATTGTTCGCTTGCTGTGCAAAAAAGGTGCTGATGCAAATCATATGGATATAGTAGGTAATACCGCTCTAATGTATGCTGCTGCCGGGAACCATCCTCACACTTGTAACGAGCTATTATCTCGCAACCCTAGTCTGACTGTATCCAATGAAAACGGAGATACTGCCTACAGCCTGGCATTGCAGAATAATGCTAGCTTGTCGCAAGCTGTCTTAGAACACTACATTGTAGCTTTATTATCTTTATGATAAAGAAAATCTGCCGGCTGATCAGCTGAATATTGTGATAAAAGCTACGTGCGCAGATAATGTTTGTTTTGTAAAATGCAGTTTCAATCCCTAGCCAAAACTGATTTATTTTCCGGTATTCTCAGATAGTAAATGAGCACGTAATATATTTTTATTAAAGATTACATTTTTTACTTCCTTGAAGTTTTACTAACTACTACTACTATAACTATTGTAGTTTCGTAGATATTCCATAGGAAATTTAATTGATGTATTTATTTGTAATCTACCCTGTCTAGCTCGCATGCTAAGTCCAGATGCTGGCAATTCTCGGATTTATTAAAGATTACAGATAGCGAAACACGAGACGGCGGTCTTCGCTATCGAAAGATATAATGCGGTAGAAGCTGGAACTGTAAGGTTTTGTAATTTGTTCTCAGTCACTTAAGCGCCGCGTAGCTGAAACATAGCGAAATGATTACCGGTGTGCAAGTTATAGAAAGAGCAGAGCGTGTAATTAATGTGGTTAACCACATCTCGATCTCCTTTGTATCAATTTACCTTACGTATGCGTGTTTAAAAAAAGATGTAACGATTACAGCTATCCATGGATGGCTCTGCACTATTGGAGTACGTATGAAATTTTTTTAAGTCCTATTTCCGAAAGTTGTGACTAACTAACTATTTTCAGTATCAATTGTTAATGGCAGAATCTATACTGTGCTTATATTCGAATAATATATTGTTCAACATTTACTCCAAGGACTCGAAGAAAACCATACACTGGGTACTGCAAGTAATTGGATGTGGAATGGCGTTAATAGGCGCTGTGGTAAAGATTGCCTATAAAGATGTTCACTTCCAAACTATTCACGGAATAACTGGTAGCATTGCGAGTAGTCTTGAAGTTGATTTATTTTGTAATGTCCTCTTTCAGGGCTGATAGCAACCATACTTCTTTGCGTGGGCCTCATTTCGGGTCTAAGTGCTTTATACTCGCAAACCTTGCGGAATATTTTAGTGCCTGTAAATAACAAAACAGTTCACATTATTTTGGGCTTGCTTACCTTTGTCATAGGAATGGTTAGCTTGTTCTACGGTTACAACACTGGTTTTCTCAGCAGGAGGCTAGACGTGGATTTTGCAATCTTCTTGAAGTTCCTTACGGTCTTAACAATTATTCTCACTTTGTTGGGTCCTTTCAAAACTCTCTTTGTTTATATTAAGGGCATGATTGAGTAGCAAAGTTTCCAGTTTTATTTTCCAAGACTTTCTAATGCGTATAATATGCTTGTACTTTTGTGATGTTGAACATTTATTGCATTTTAAATAAATTATTCCAAATTTTTATCGGCCTATAATGGAACTGGCATTCAGATTTTATATTGAAATTAGTGAGTATTATCGTGGAAAACGTGCGGTGAACGCAACGCGGTTGAAATAACGTGAATAAATCCTTGTTCAAAAATTTCGAAATCTCCAGGAATCTATTATGAATAAGGACCTTATACTTGACGAGATCACCATTTACAATCATATCTCTAGATTAATTGACAATTTCTCGAGTGGCCCTGATGGAATTCCATCTTGTGTTTTGAAAAGATGTGATCCTACTATTGTCTCCATTCTTTGTTATTTATTTAATTTATCTCTTCGTACTGGTGTCATTCCCATGTCTTGGAATCGTTCGATGATCACTCCCTTGCACCAGAAAGGTAATAAGAGAGACATCTCAAATTATCGTCCTGTTGCCAATTTGAGTTGTATAGCTAAACTCTTCGAAGCCCTCGTCTGTGATGTACTTTATTTCCACTGCAAACCTTTTCTAATGCCCTTTAAACATGGGTTCATCAAGGGAAAGCCAACCACTACTAACCTTTTGGAGTTCTCGAATTATTGCATTTCTGCCATTGAATCGGGCAAGCAAGTGGATTGTATTTTCACCGACTTCAGCAAGGCTTTCGACAGGATTAATCACAATATTCTTATTCATAAATTGTCTGTTCTCGGCTTCCCAAATCGTTTTGTTGATTGGATTTTCTCGTATTTGTCTGAGCGTACTCAATGTGTCCATTTCCGTGGATTCCTTTCCAATTATATTGAGAATACATCAGGTGTACCCCAAGGTAGTCATCTTAGTCCACTGTTGTTCACAATATACATCAATGATGTATCCTTCATCCCAACCCACTCGAAAATTCTCTGCTATGCTGACGACGCGAAAATTGTTCGCTTAATATCTAATGATCATGACTGCGAAACTTTGAACTCGGATATTGATGCCTTTCATAAATGGTGTTCTATTAACTTTCTTCCTCTTAACATCAATAAGTGTGCTTGTATGTCCTTTACACGCAAAAAAACCCTCTGCTTTTTAATTTCAAGATCGATGGGCATCCCCTCAGACGACTTGACAAAGTGCGTGACTTAGGGATCAGACTCAATTCGCGTTTTTCTTTTGAAGACCACATAAATACCAAAATCAATAAGGCTAATGCAACCTTGGGATTCGTGAACAGGTGGTCTATGGAGTTTGACGATCCATGTATCTCTCGTCTACTATATTGCTCTTTCGTGAGACCCGTACTTGAATATGCTAGTCCCGTTTGGTCTCCTTTCTACGAAAAAGACATTAATAGAATTGAGGCTGTCCAACGTAGATTTTTGCGGTTCGCCCTCAGTGGTCTGCCTTGGGAAAATAGTCTCATATTACCTCCTTATGCTGACAGACTCAAGCTTATCTCGCTAAGCACTTTGGAGAGTAGACGAAATAATTCCAGAACTGTCTTGGTTTTCGACTGTCTGAACGGTGTTGTTAATTCGGCCGAACTTTGGGCTCTACTTAATATTTCCATACCCGCGCGGTATTTGAGGAATTACGACTTCTTCCAGTTAACACATCACCGCACCAATTATGGCTATAATGAGCCAATAGCTTCGACGTCACGTTCCTTTAATTTACGTTTCCCTAAAATTGATTTTCATCTTTCGAGAGGCCAGATAAAGAATCTGCTTCGTTAAAGTTTATATTTTTCGATGTAAATTTCCATTAATGGCTTTATTGTATAGTAATCAGATTGTTGATGAATTTGTCGATTTAAAAAAAAAAAATAATAAGTCAAAAGGACATAATAGTATATTGTGCAACAAGGGCGGGCTTCGCTCGTGCGTTTATTGCTGCCAGCGTGCGCAATCGGCTAAGCACCGCTCGAGTTGCACATTCTATTTTTCCGCACTAGTGAGGCATGCGATCGTCGGAAGAGGGTGGTTGAGGAAGGGGCGTTGAGGGGGGGTGTGGGGGCAGAGCCCCCCACAACAGAAAAAATTATTATTTAAGCAATAATTACAACTATTTTTACATTTAAAAAAAATTGAAAATTAATTAATTTTTTTCGTATTCAAATATATAGAAAAATTAGAACAATTCTGTCATAGAACGTGGTTAAATAATACATTTTTAAGATATGTATTATTTACGAACTGCATTTCCTTTCAAAATTGCGTAATTTATTTTGAATCTCCGGGTTTTATTTTAAAGCGGAGCCGGCCAAATTTCATGTCATACAGAACAGCTACATAAACTTGTGTCATAAAGGATCCTTTATTCAGTATCGCTCGGGTACCAAGGGAAAAGGAAAAAAAAAGTACCCTTACATATCTTCTCATTGCGTTAATGAAGCGACCCAAAATGCACTCAGGTATACGGCTCCCATGAAGGTAAAGTTTGCCTGCTCCGAGGGAAAAGGAAAAAAAAGTACCCTTACGCTTACATGCGCCACGAAGCCGAGTCTGACCGGCTCTGTTATAAAGATGCGTGTTTTATTTTCTGCAGCGTGTTTTTTTGACCGTCGAAAGCACGCAGTGGGAAATAAGCAACTTACCGCACGCAAAGGCGTGCGTTTTAGTGGTACTTATCCCTCATGCGTGCGGAAATAGTATATTACGATACAAGGGCGGTAAGTAGCCGATTGCCCACGATGGCGGTGTTAGACGCACGAGCGAAGCGAGTGCGTTAAGAGCCATCATGGGCACTCGGCTACTTACCGTCCGAGTTACGTATGCTACTTTTCACCACGAGTGCGGGGTAAGTAGCAGGTACCTTACCGCACATGTTTCCATTCGGTAACTCATAAATTAACCAAGGTGCGCTAAGTAGCCGATTGCCCACGATGGCGGTGTTAGACGCACGAGCGGAGCGAGTGCGTTTATTGCCATCGTGGGCAATCGGCTACTTACCGCACCGTGGTTAATTGATGATTTACCGCATGGAAACCCGTGCGGTAAGGTACCACTTACCCCGCACGTGTGCTGAAAAGAAATAAAGCGTATACAATTTGATCTTTTGTGCTATATTGACCCCATTTACAAGTCCAAACTCATGCCGGCGCACACTCGAGAACTAGGATGATGAAGATGAGAGGGACAGCCGGAGCAAAGCGGAATCGAAGAGTTCGTGCGTGTAAATGGGTCTTTAAAGTAATTCGAAAATAACATCGGACGTTTTCCACTCCTACGTTTAGGGCTGATACGAAAATACTGCCTTTGACGCTTCTTTCGATTTAACGTTTCCCAAGATAAAACTCATTATCAGTGTAGCAACGGAACTTTTCTATCCAACTTATGGAATTGTGTACGATATAAAATTTGATATGAAACTATTAAATGACCTGATTTTTCAACGGATTTTAATAAAAAAAAAATTTTGTATAAAGCATTTTTAAAAAAAAAGTGTGACTACCAGGACTCATGGCCAAGATGCGTAAACATCAGGTTCGGTTATTAGACGATTAGTAGATTGAAAATCTAGAAATAAAATAGAACGCGATTTTCTTAAAAAATTCGATGATTTTTGATGTGATATTTTTATGTGACAGCCGAATCGCTCATAAATGGACCCATTTTCATAGCAATTCTTTGAATAGAGAATTCCTGGTCGCCATATCTGGTTTCCTTCCAAATTTTGATAGCATGTCAGATTCGAAATCAGTAACCCCGAAAATATAAAAAGACCCAATTTCAAAGCAATGTTTTGAAGTTGAGAATTTTCGGTGGCCATATTGGATCCGCCATTTTTATTTCATTTAGGTAGTAGATTCTGTTGAGGAAATGATGGATGGTATGGAGATAGAAAATGGTAAGAAGTTCAGTGGATATAAGTTTGACTGACAGAGGTTGTTTATCGTACAGCAACAGCAAGTAGTCTCTGCCATAGAAATACAAATTTAGCACGGAACGGCTGTGTCATGTATAAACCCTGTATATGAGCGACCACCTAAAGATACATAGCTACGCAGAGGAGTACAGCAACAGCGTGTATGGGGGGAATTAAATAAGAATTATAGCTATTAGTGAATGGCAGCGTGTAAATAGATATTAAGGGGGGCATAGACATTATGGAAAGAAGTGGCCATATTGAGAGGTCAGAATCCCAGCAGAGTCGTCGTATCAGCAGCGTTTGTTTACTTTTTTTGCGAGTCGGTGTTTTTCATTATTGAAGCAAGTGCAGTGTAATTTTAATTACATTCTTCATCGGCATCATCCAGGTTGGGCTCTGACCACTTTGTGGCCTCATGTTTTAAAATTGGAGGAGCATGTAAATGGCTTAAGGAATCTGCTGTTCCAGCCCAATTTTGGGGACAGAAAATCTGCGATGATTTTTCGAAACTCTGCGCTCACCGCAATACACCCACGTATGCACCATTGCTAATATTGCATTACATTAAAGAACAGTGGTAAATGTACTTGCTCAACAACATCGGCGACAATTTGTAACGCCGCAACTGCAAAAGAAGAAGATCAAAAGTCACCTACCCTACCAGGTGTTTTGCTATATGAACCTGTAAAATTTTAGGCTGCATAAATTGTTAATTGTGCTGGTCTATGCATGTAAAGTAGGTAAAGTAGGTATTTGACATACTATAATTGCTTTCCTTACTGATATTTACCTTTTACAAAATACTACTACTGGCTGGAAATGTGCCTTTTACAAAATATTTATGCGGACTGAAATTTGACAGATCTGTATAAAGTTTTACCCCTTAACCATTAGTTCTGTCACAAGTACAAGAAATGAATCGTATTCCGAATATTCCGGGAAATCTGAAAATTTAGTCAGTCCAACAAACCTTTAGTTTACCGGAAAGTGAAATATCCCAATATTGGAGCTTTAGAGAAAGAAACTGAGAAGCAATATAGTGTAATTCTATCTTTCTCCCGAGATTGGAATAAAAACATTGTGCTTCTACTTTTTAGTCGCTATACGTTAGTGTGTCGAAATTTGTGCAGTTTTTTCAAAGCAGCGGGGCGATGGCTAATGAAGATAAATATAGTATTTTGTTGCCTACGTATAATGAGAAGGAGAATTTACCTATAATTGTTTGGTTAATCATAAATTATATGAAAGGGTGAGTCTCTTATAGTTGATTTTGTTCATTTCTAATTCAAATTTTTGTTAGGTTTAATTATGAAATAATTATAATAGATGACGGCAGTCCTGATGGTACATTGGAGGCGGCCAAAGACCTTCAGAAAATTTACGGGGAAGACAAAATATTGCTGAGACCCAGACCTGCAAAACTGGGCTTGGGGACAGCTTACATTCATGGATTAAAACATGCTTCTGGAAATTATATCATTATAATGGACGCGGATTTAAGTCATCATGTAATATATTGCAAACTGACTTCAAGACGTCATACCTATAGATTTTTTTTTAGCCAAAATTCATACCCGAATTTATAAAGCTTCAAAGGTCGCTGGGTTCGGACATAATTACGGGGACCAGATATTTTGGAGATGGTGGTGTATTTGGCTGGGACTTGAAACGGAAACTAATATCCAGAGGAGCAAACTTCTTATCTCAACTCTTACTTGGGTCAACGGCTTCAGATTTGACTGGATCCTTTCGGCTTTACAAAAAGGAAGTGCTTCAGAAGCTGACATCAGTATGCGTGTCAAAAGGCTACGTATTTCAAATGGAGATGTTGGTGCGAGCTAAACAATTCAATTATACAGTAGGAGAAATACCAATTACTTTTGTGGATCGTGTTTATGGACAATCTAAACTTGGAGGCACTGAAATATTTCAATTCGCTAAAAATTTGCTGTATCTTTTTGCAACAATATAAAAGAAAAGTTTTTCTGTACATATTTATAAGATTCTATCGTATCCGAGGCGTGACGAGTATTTTCCTTGTAAAAAATGCCTGACATCCATTGTTTTTCAAATACAGGAGAAGAAACAGCATTTATTAGATTAAGTTTCTCAAGCTCATTTGGCATCTTATTAGTTCCCATCTTCTCCACGACTTTAATACTATTATCACTACCTCCACTTATCCTTTGGCTTGGAAATGTTCTAAAATCTGCCCTATTGCTAAGAAGAGAGGACAAGGTTGTGAGCGATTATCGCCCCATTAGTATTTTGCCGGCCCTGTCCAAGGTCTGGGAGATTTTAGTTAGGAGGCAGGTTTCTGATTACTTAGCTTACTGCTTGTAATTTGATCTTTTCCTATTTGACTGACAGGTCACAATTTGTCACCTTTCGTGGTCAGTCCTCCGCAAGATGCTCAGTTATCTGCGGAGTCCCCCAGAGGTATGTGCTCGGACCACTACTCTTCAGCCTTCATATCAATGAACTGCCTAGCAGTATTAGTGCCGGAGTTGTCCATATGTACGCAGATGACGTTCATATCTTGTACTCTTCACGTTTGGATTTGCTAAACAATACTGTCTCCTTAATAAACCGGGACCTTGCTGCCTTATCTCGTTGGGCTGCCTTGAACAAGTTAACGCTAAACCCTGACAAGTCCCAGGCGTTGGCTATCTACAGGACCCTGTGCCGTGATCCTTTGTCTACCGAGATTCCCGAAAAATTTTTAGTTTTGTCTTTGTGTTTGAAAAGCATAAGAAGTTAAACCTTCATGGCGTCGGAATGGCCATAAATCGAAATATAAAGTGGTTAGAAAAGGACTTATTTCTGCAATAATTTTCGCGTTACTCTTCGAAAGAAGTGCATTCTTTCTTATTCCTTTTGTTGGGACTATCATTTGTGCATTTATAGACATTCTCCCGGGGATAAAGTTTGGTGGTCTTCTTATAATTTAAAATAATTAAAATTACAAATAAAAATTTGTAAATAAATAAAAATGTAAGAGAACCTGTAAGTGAAAGACAAATTAAACTGTTAAAACCAAAAAAGGGAAAAAAAAAATAAAAAAAATAACTAAATCGAAATAAAATCTTGAATAAATAAAATAAAATAACGTAGTGAACATTAAAATAAAGTAAGAAGCTAAAAATAAAAATAGACAAATTAACAAGGGAAATAAAAATAAAATAAAATAAGATAAAAATAAAAATGCAAATAAGTCTATATATATAGAATAATTAATAATAATGTAATTAAACAAATAAGGAATAAAACAGTGAGGAAAATAAAAATCTATATGTTAAAACTAAAATAAAAATGGACAAGTTAAAAGAAGAAAAAAATAATAAATAAAAAATATAAAGGAATAAAATAAACAATCAAATAAATAGAAAAAAAAATAAACTATACTAAATAATATTATAAATAAATAGAAAATTAAATAAACAGAGAAAAACTTAATAATGAAATAAATAAATAAATAAACTGAAACATAGCAAAATAAAAATAAAATGAAGTAAAGAATCAAAAGAAAAACAAAATAATAATAAAGTGCGAACGAGACATCAGGGGAAAACCGAGGAGGGTAAAAAGTGGACCTCCATCACCCACAACGAGTGAGCAACCCTTCTCTGCAGCAGCGGCGGCCGCCCAACATCAGCAGCAGCAGCAGCCCCTTCCATGTAACAGTTCCAGCATCAACAAAGTAGCCTTGATTCAGACCAGGTTTTTATGTCTACTTATCAAAATTTTTCTTCATTATTTTATTTCAAAGAAAGAAAAAAAACAAACCGGAAAGTTTATTAGAAGTTTGTTAATACTAGATATCCTAAATAAGAAAAAGAAAGGGGATATAACCTTATATATTAATATATTTAAATGAAAGAGGAAAGAAAAAGATAAGGAAATCATACCTAAATTTATAATAATTATACTATAATTTAAAAACATTATTTTTTCATTCTTATAAAATGGAAAAGGAAAGAGAAATTGTTATAAATGATAAAAATAAGTGTTGATGATTTGCTGGATTACCTCATTAATGAAAGAGGTAATACTAATATTGAAGAAAGAAAAAGAAATAAAAAGGAAAATATATTTTAAGGACGGAAGTAAAAATAAATATAATTTTTGAATGACCAAAAAGGCAATTTGGAGTGTTCTTTGTAATGTTAAGAATAACCCTGCGTTTATAAGGAAACATTCTATCTACAATAATAGAAAAATTCCAGATGAGGTTAGTAGGGATTAGTTAAAAATTTTTTTTTGTTATACCTAAGGTCGCATATTGTTTAACAAACCACATGTTCTTTTGTAAAATGCTGGTGAGTAAATGGTAGCAGGAAATTCTAATAAATTAGAATCATGTATTGAATAGAAAGGTTTTAATTGCTCCCTAAATCCCCTCTACCTCTTCTTCAGCCTCCTCTTCGGGTTTTTCGCGTTCATTTTGAATTTAAATAGGGACCTCCCAAGAATCGTGGGCCAAAGGGAAGTCATGGGCGGATAAGGCATAGGCCAGGGGGATCCAATCCATCGGGATCCCCCTTTCGGAGAGTCAATCCACGGCAGGAACAGGGGTTCCTCCTGTCACAGTCCTTTTTCCCCGTACCTTATCGCTTCCTGTCTGCGCGAGAAATTCGTTGCGGGCAGCTCGTCTCCGTGGCGAAGTGCGGCACATCTGGCAACCCCCCCCCACACTACCGCTTGCTAGCCAACAAGCTCGCGCGGCCGCAAGCCACGGAAGGACAGCATAGCCGGGCTGTCTAGAGCTCGCTGCCATAACACGGTAAAACATCTCATGAGTAACATCACCCTTGATAACAGGGTCATTCGCTAGACGTCTTTTTTAGTCTCAGGGTTCTACTCTTGGCTCGCAAGATCCTTGTGCAGTGTGCCCTTGTTTATCTGTATCAACGGTTTATTTTTCTCCGCTCGTCTCGTGTTCAGTGGCGTATTTACCGGGTAGGCAAGGTAGGCAGCTGCCTAGGGCGGCAGGTTTCAGGGCGGCGAATTTTTATCGCTTACACTAGATATAACGCTACTTTTTGGGTTGTCGAAGAAAGAAAAAAGAACTTTTGATATGAGAGCAAAACTAACGAGCCTGAATCATAATACATTTTTTAATCAATAGTGATTAACTTATTTTGTCGTTCCTTGAAGAATTCCATTTTCGTTTATGTTTGTATCAATATTTTCAGAACAGATAAAATTAAGTTGGAAATATTTTATAGCGCATAGTAGTTGCTAGTTCATTGACTCACCGTGTATACGCATCACTTTCGGTGGGAAGTTTCGAGTCAGTCATAAACGTATTTATACGCATATCGTCGCTGCGCGTGCAAAACCGCGGAAGAGCAGTTTGTTAATACCGCCAATAATACCAAAAGCCCGGCGTAAATACATGTAAAAAATATCAATTGTGAAACCGATGGGAAAAATCAAAATGAATAAATGATGTTATAATAAAAAAATAAAAATAAAAATAAATTAAAAATTAATAAATGATGTTACGTACAGTAGTAATAATATTCTTCATGAATCTGAACTTATTTATCATAACTAAACTGAAATCTATAATATTCTGGAATATACACATCTCACATACGTTAACGGAACTATACTTAAGGTGAGTAAAAGAAGATCAAAAAAGGGCGGCAATTCTGCATCTGCCTAGGGCGGCGAATTGTCTCAATCCGGCACTGCTCGTGTTAGATGCCTTCTGATTCCTTCCCATACATCGAAGTTCATGGAGCTTTCCTTCATCGTGAGAGCGAGCGGCCCGTTTATGGAACAGCCTACCTGCCTCAATTAAGTGTGCTGTTTCTTCTGTTATCCTTAAAAATAACTGCTTAAGCCATTTGGCTAGTTAGCTTTGATGGTTCGCCGGTTTTTTATTTAAATCGCCTGCTTGCTTGCCTGGGTGTCCCTCCCTATTTCCACTTCAGTAAGTTTCCTTTCTTGTTTTGTGCGGGCTGTTGGGTTTGAGCGGGCATCATCTTGTGGGAATGCGATTTGTAATTTAAAATGCAATTTTAAATTTAAACCTTATTTTTTGAATATAAACTTAGTGGTCTAACTTAACTTACCTTCATCGCTTTAACGTAACTTACCTTAATCTGATTTAATTTAATTTAATCTAGTTTCACTCTGTCCAACTGGTTTAATTTTTGGTTGTTTTAGTCATAGTGTTAGCTGCAGTTGTTTGTTGCTTTAATTCTCTCTACATCTTCTTCATTCTCTTCTTTTGATTGTAGAACTGTGCCAGAAATAATAATAATAATAATTTAAATTATTTATTACTACATATTTACTGCGTAACTACGTTTCTCGAAAAATTTTTAATATTGCCTAATACATGACGGAACCGCAGTTACTAGTTATGCATTAAATATTTATTATTAATAAGTTTTAATATTTTTCTATTCTACACTCTGATGGTCTGAAATTCAGAAATGGATGCTTATGCGGAAGAATCTACCATAACAACAACGAATTCACTGCAGCTTCCAAACTAAGTGCTGACAAAAAGTCATACTTTGCTAATTAGGCTGAGGGTTTTCTCGCAAATCGATTAAAAATTTAAAACTTTTTAAGGAAATGTATAAAATGTCTGAGTTTTAATTCAACTCAAGAAAAAACACTTAGGGCTATCATAATTTGTAGATTTTTTTTATTAGCTTAATTTTTATTCCAAAACTCTTACTGCGTCGCATACTACAAACCTGGTCTCGAAATTCGCCAAACATCGCGATTATTTCGGCACTTACTGCTCCCAAAATAACTTTAAAAGGCATTCTGGTTAAGAAATTGGAAAAAAGGTTGGACCTTCGATAATATGAAATTAAACTTTCGCATGAACATTTGTCATAGCATGTGCGTTACAGCCTTTTATAATAGATGCTTTCATAATAGCTCACCCGCCACTCGCGCGACATTTTAAGCTAACTAGTATCGCTCAGTGGTCAAAATTCGACCTAGTTAATAATGATGGAATTATAGTGACTAATTGGATCGTACGAATTTTCGCAGTAACTAAAAAGGTTGGAGGTGCGCTAGCCGGTTGTGGGTGAATAGGATATAGTTGATAATGAGATGGAAACTTTTCAAATCTTCAAAATTTCCCAATAAAACAAAACCACCCTGTACGCCCATCGAGCGCAGCACACAGTTTTTAGTTATCGCCTGTGATATGCAGAGTGAAAAAATGTAAACAACCGTGCACGTATTTATCAACGTGCTACCTGCTTTCCCCCTTCTTCCATTTGCATTGTCCCTAGGCGTTATCATTGCCAGGGGAGGTAGTATTGAGGTGTTATGGTAGTAGACTGTAGTAGAGAGACCGCACACAATCTTTAATTATCGCCTGCTAAATGAAAAGTGAAAAAGTGCTGCTTTTCTATCTCGCACTGTACATGCTGTACTTGAGAAATTTTTGCCGACTACGGCTCGCTTAATTCCCTGCAGGAATACAATGGTATTTGTTCGTTTCTGTTTTATCTAATATGGGAAATTTTCCTGGATGTGGTTCCAGACATTGCATATGGGTTAGGTATTTGCAGGCGTATAGAGAGTGTTCCGTTTTGTTAGATATGAAGGGTGACGAGCCAGAGGTGACTAACCCGCGGAAATCATCTTTTTTAAAACTAAGCCTCAAAGTAAGAGCTAATTATAAAAATGATGCCGTAGAATTTAACCATTTTAACACACAAGGCTGTAAGAAATGGAGTCATTTATCATAATTTTGTAATAAATTTTTTAATAATGTTGTTCTTTAAAGAGAAAAATAAGCACGAAGTTCTGTAGTCACCTTTGGCGGAGCACAAAATACACAAAAATTAATACTTTACGAGGCTTAGTCATTCTTTGAAGCGTTATATCTCGTGAACGCTTAGGCGTACGAAAAAAACATGGTAATACGTTTTTATTGGAAATTTCCGCAGATAAAATTTGTATTTGTCAAAAAGTTCACGGTTCTCGAGATATTTGCGAAAAACCATTTTTCGCAACCCTCCACCCCGCGTAATAATTCCCGCTGCACACGGATCAAAGAAGAACTTTCACACAACAACATTTTATAACACTAATACTATGCTGCCTCTCAATTTTTAGCCTGCATCTGTGCTGTTATTTCCAATTGATATGTTGTTGGTTATAATTTAAACATATTTCCAATTTTTTTTGTATTGGTTATGGAATAACAGTTATATATATTATATAATTCTTACCTTTAATAGGAGTTACTTCCTGATGACTTATCAATATAATTAACCATTAGTTCACAAGTTTTTTTTTGTTGTGTTGTTTTTTCAAGAGTTTATTCTGGTTCATTTTCTGGAAGTATGAACTAGAACTGAACATATTCGGAAAATTCGGATTTTTAGAGTCCTTTGATCCTTTTGGATAGTTCTAAGGAAACAAAATTTCTTAATATGCAAGGACCGTAACGGTTATGCCTTTTCCCGTAAAAATAAGTTGCGAAATATTATTTCTTGATTTTTATTTGAAGAAACACAAAATAATGTCTTTAAAATAAAAATCAGAAAACGATTTTTGGAAACAGCTCACAACATTATCATGTTATAATTTGAGCGGACTTAATGTTTGAGTTGAGCGATGAGTTGAATTAGCTGTGTGTTTTTTGCAACCTTGGATTTTAGTAACACCCCAATTTAAATTAGATGAAACCAATGCTTGGACATAGATTCAACAAAAGGCCATGTGTATTTTTAGAGAAGTGTTTAATTGTATTAGTTAGTAAACAATTAATAAAAAAATGTGAAGTGGATTGGACTGAAATCTAATTCAACTCATCGATCAACTCAAACATTAACCAATAAAACGAAGTCGGAAAAAAACTCCTATTAAAAATTAAAATTATAAAAGTTAATGATAACTGTTATCCATACCCAAAAAAAAGTAAATTGGGAAATAATGGTTAAACTATAACCAATAAAGAATTAATCGAAAATAACCATTACTTAATGTGTGATATTTATGTTATTAGTTATACTTCTTAAAAATACGCCAGAAATTAAAAGTTCACTTAGCGAGGATAAGATTGGTCCATGTCATTACAAGATCAGATCATTATTCCTCTCAGAGTTTTTCATATGAAAAACCCCGAAATATTGGTTATTTTCGGTCCCTGCTTTTCTGGACTATTATGTGAGTTAAAGGATATAAGAAAACATATTTGTAATATCAGGTCTGGCAATTCCTTAAACTCAGTGTCACATAACAAGGCAGTTAGGTATTGAAGCTGTACTTGGTATCACACCGCCCACTTCTATTGCAGCATCGCAGCCGTCTACACGTTTTGTATATTTAAATAATTTTAATAAACTTAGTGAAGTCTAGTGGTGGCCTTTTAATTTAAATAATACTAGCATGCCCGGACCCGGCGTTTCCCGGGATACTATTAAATTTGTATTCCTTAATTTTACAACGCCTTCCTACCGCACAACCCCCCTCCTATGTGACCCAGCAGGGTGGGGGTGGTCTCATTAAATCAACCATAAATTCGTACACAGTAAACCCCATACATCACTTTCACCTATTCCTAATACATTTTTAACTGTAAACTGTAAAGTATTATTACATTTAGTTTTCCTCATTTTACAACACCTCTTTATTGCACCCCCTCTCCTATATCTCCCAGCGGGGTGGGGGTGGTCTCATATTTAGAAATTCGAATAGCAGATTCGAAATGAGTGATCCCGAAAATCCCCAAACGCGGACTTTCAGGGAAATCCCTCGAAGTTTAACTTTTGGGTCGCCATATTGATCCAGCATCTTGATTTCCAAAATTTTGATAGCAGATTCAAAATCAGTGACCCCAAAAACCCAAACCAAAAACATAATTTTCTAATTTTCCGCGCAATATTCTTAATTTTTTCTGTCACGAATTAGCGAAATCGGTCCAGCCGTTCGCGCGTGATGGCGTGACCAAGGGAAGTAGAGATTCATTTCTGTATATAGAGATTACTCTGCTTCCTTAGCTATCGATTGGTGAAAAAATTATTCCAATTCATGCATACACTTTTCTTCCACAGCCGTTCCAATTTTGTCGGCACCCACAGAAAAAACCAATTTTTCACCATTTCTACCAACTTTCATCAACCCGGCCCAATTTCCTATAGTGCCTCTTCTTCCTACCTCTGAGATACACTTCTGAGGGGTGTCACCCCCTGCCCCTCACCAACAACAAAAACACATTTTCACCAATAATTCCCACATTTCACACTTTTAACCAACCTTTCTTTCACCAACACATTCGACAGCACCTCCCCTTTCCAACGATACCCATAACATGGCACACGCATTACAACAAATTTCCTCTTCTTCTTCCTGACAGTGCAGCCATCTGTCGAAAATTGGTCGTACCAACTCAGAAACCTTCGTGGGCTCATGCATTGGTGGAAAAATTATTCCAATTCATGCATACACTTTTCTTCCACAGCCGTTCCAATTTTGTCGGCACCCACAGAAAAAACCAATTTTTCACCATTTCCACCAACTTTCATCAACCCGGCCCAATTTCCTATAGTGCCTCTTCTTCCTACCTCTGAGATACACTTCTGAGGGGTGTCACCCCCCCGCCCCTCACCCACAACAAAAACACATTTTCACCAATAATTCCCACATTTCACACTTTTCACCAACCTTTCTTCCACCAACACATTCTACACTACCTCCCCTTTCCAACAATACCCATAACATGGCACACGCATTATAACAAATTTCCTCTTCTTCTTCCTAACAGTGGAGCCATCTGTCGAAAATTGGTCGTACCACCTCAGAAACCTTCGTGGGCTTATGTGCAACAACTTTGCTAAAGATCATCATATGATCAAATGCATAATAATAATAATAATAATTGTAAGAAAGGGGGGGAGCGAAGCCCCGAGCACTCAGACCAACAGTCCATTGTACTCTGCCCCCACCCTAACCGAACTTCTTCGTTGCTCTGATGAACCGAAGAACCTCGGCTAGGGGTCGAGGACAGATCTCTCCCATCCTCAATACGTCAGCGCCGAATACAGCGCACCGCGCTTGGGAGAACGCGGGACACTCGCAGAGAAAGTGCTCTACGCTGTCCTCATCCTCCCCGCACGACGCGCATGTAGGATCACTGACGATTCCCAGGGTATGTAGATGTTTGCCACATGTACTATGCCCTGTTACAATCCCTACAAGATTCCTGCATTCTCTCCTGTTTAGTTTCAAGAGAGTTTCTGCAGTGCCCTTATCGGGACGACCTATAAAGAGTTTGGTGTGTCTGCAGGTTTGTAACATGGACCATCTCTGCGCATGGATTTTCTCCATGTGTCGAGTTATCCAGTCTTTCACTATTGCAGAATTCACGCCAATTTGTGGTTCCGGTCCAAAGGGGCTGCTTTTCGCGCCTTCCTTTGCTAGGCTATCAGAGTTTTCGTTACCCTCGATGCCTTGATGACTAGGAACCCATATAAGAGAGACTTCATTGTAGCGAGCTACCGACTGCAGTCGTCTCTTACATTCCAGGACAATTTTCGAGCGGGTGATTGGATTTCGTAGTGCTGCGAGCGCGGCTTTGCTGTCGCAGCAAACACCGATCTTCCTTTCACGCCATCTCTGATCAATTATCCAGTTTGTCGCACTCAGAATAGCGATGATTTCCGCTTGGAAAACTGACGCAAAATCTCCGAGAGGATATGAGTGTTTGATTTCTTTGCTCAAACACCATCCAGCGCCCGTACCGGTAGAGGTTTTCGAGCCGTCTGTGTAGAAGACATGGGAGAAACTCTCCAGTAGATGGTGTTGGTTTTCCCAGTCCTCTCTATTCGGGATTTCAACGTGATATCCCCTATCGAACAGTGTTACCGGTGGCATGTCATCCGTTGGCATACTGTACGAGTCACAGTTTTCCTGGAGCCTTCGTGATAGATCACCATGGCCGCTTCTGTGGTTGTCGTGCCAGAGTCCTTGTCTCTTCAAACGACAGACTGCCTTCATTGCTTCTTCCTGGATTGTGATGTCCAATGGTCGCAAGTTGAGCATTGCGTTGAGAGCCGCACCAGGCGTGGAGCTGAAGGCCCCAGTGATCCCTATGCATGCCTCTCTCTGTAGTCTGTTTAGGATCGTACAGGTAGATGTTTTTCCTGTTCTGATCCACCAGACCACAGACGCATAAGTTATGATGGGTCTAATAACAGCGGTATATAGCCAGTAGACCACCGCTGGTCTCAGACCCCATGTCTTCCCAAAGGCCCGCCTGCATTGCCAGAAGGCATTTAATGCTCGGGCGGATTTTTGTTCGACATGTGGTCTCCACGTGAGCTTGCTGTCTAGGATTACTCCCAGATACTTGACCTCAGTGGAGAGTTGGATTGTAACACCCTTTAGTGTTGGAAGTTTAAGGTTATTCAGTTTTCTCTTCCTAGTAAACAATATAAGTGTCGTTTTACTAGGGTTCACTGATAACCCGTGCCTCTCGCACCAGTTCTGGATACTATCCAAAGTCTTCTGCACTTTATGGCAAATTATCTTTAGTGAGTAGCCACAAACCAGTGCACTCACGTCATCGGCATAGGCCTGCGCGTGTACGTTGTGAGTCTGTAACTCATCCAACAGCGAGTCTACTAGAAAGCACCATAGCAGGGGCGACAGTACGCCTCCCTGGGGACATCCTCTGCCTACCTCAGCCCTGGTATCGTCCGCACCGTCCGCAATTAGTAGTCTCTGTGTCAGCATGGATTGTATCCAACGTACTAGTACGTTGTCCACCCCATGCGCTTTGGCTGCGTTACACAGGGAGGAGAAGGTGGCATTGTCAAAGGCCCCCTCAATATCGACGAACACGCCCAGAGCAAAAGCACCCTGCTCCATCGCACCCTCGATTCTTCGAACTAAATCGTGTAGTGCTGATTCGCAGGATTTGCCACTCTGGTAAGCGTGCTGACGAACATTGAGCGGACATCTTCTCAACACTCCTCCTCTAATGTACTTTTCAACCAGGCGTTCCAGACATTTCAAAAGAAAAGAGGTTAGACTGATGGGTCTGAAACTTTTGGCTAGAGTATAGTCGTCCTTCCCTGGTTTGGGAATGAAGACAACTTTAACCTTTCGCCAGGCGGTCGGTATGTATCCCCAAGTTATGCAGGCCCTAAATATTTCTTTCAGGGATTGCACCAGGACTTTACCTCCGACCTTCAGCATTGCAGGATATATACCATCAAGGCCGGGAGCTTTGTAATTTTCAAAGGAGGATAAAGCGAACTCTATCCTCTCCTCCGTGACAACCCTGGATGCTATATATCTGTCCAGCCTAGTAATGTTCAACGAGTGATCATCAGCTGGGCCTACGTCTGATAGGGTATTTCTGCTACCAGGGAAGTGTGTCTCAAATAAAATTTTGAACACCTCCTGTCTGGAGTCCGTGTAGCTACCGTCAGACTTACGAATGGAGTCCAGCTTGGCTGCGGTATCCCTTTGGAATATTTTATGCAGCCGTGATGTCTCCTTCATCCCTTCTAGCTCCTCGCAGTATTTCCTATAAGATTGGAGCTTAGAAGATCTAATCTCTTTCTTATAGTCATGCTGCGAAGCGCGATAGGCTTGCCAGTCCTCTTCTTTTTGAGTTTTTAATGCTCTATTTAGAAGCTTCCTGGTTTCTTTCCTGAGCCTTTGTAGCTTATTGTTCCACCACGGAACATTTTTGCCACATCTGCTCTTCCTGACTGGACAGGCTGCCTCGAAGGACTCAATCAAGGTCCGACTGAGTTTCCTCGTCTCATCCTCAATTTCCGTCCTAGAGTGCAGTTTGGGCACTGGGGTTAGCTTATTCCCCAGTGCCTGCTTGTATTTATCCCAGTCAGTCTTCCTAGGATTCCGGCCCGCCGGTATTAGATTTGTCTCACCAGCTAGCCGGAACTCTAGGTATCTGTGGTCCGAAAGAGATTCCTCTCTTAGAACGTGCCACTTGGTAATCAGACCTTCCACCTTCCTATTGGACAGTGTCAGGTCTATTACTTCCTGCCGCCTCCTCGTGATGAAAGTTGGGTCTTTGCCCACGTTTTTCACCACAAGGTCGTGCGCCAGAATAAAATCCAATAACTTCTCCCCACGGGTGTTGCACTTGCTACTTCCCCATAGGGTGTGCTGCGCATTGGCGTCGCAGCCGATGATCAGCCCCAAGTTATTGGATTCAGCGTATCGTACGATTTCCCGTAACTCCCAGGCGGGAGGTGGGCCGATTGAATCATAGGGCAGATAAGCAGAAACAATAATTGTTTCGCACCTGACCCCCGATTTTTTGTATGATACTTTGACCGCGACGACGTCTTGGCTACAGTATTGCCTTAACATCATGGCTTCGATTGAGTTTGGGACAATCATGCAAGCCCTCGGTCTGTCACTTCTATCGTGATAGAAGAGTTTACCCCAAGTAACCATCCCAAGGCCACAGATGCGTTTTCTGCACACCCATGGTTCTTGTATGAGAGTTATTTGGGGGTATGTCCGCAGTTTGGTCAACCTTCCACTTAGTAATGCAGTGGCTGATTTACTGTGCTGCAGATTAATCTGAGTGAACTTCAAGTCCGCTGGCATATAAGTCAACTACTCCCCTATTCACTCGTCGACCGCACTTATTTTTTGGAGACGTGAACTTTCACTCTGCCAAACCCTAAGTACGGGCGGAGTCCGTAAACAGACTCCAGGACTCGTAACGACTCCAGGTCTATGCCCAGCGCCAGAGTAGAGCCCTCAGGGTCACTGGAGCTCTTCCTCTTCCCGCTGTATGCACGGACACGCCAGTATTTGGTATCGAGTCCCGGGTTCTGGATCCGGATTCGGGCCATTATGTCCCCAGGGCTCTTACGAGGTCCCGGGATCCACATAACGGCCCGAACCAGCTTGGGCATGTCGCTGCCTTTTGCAGCCTTAAACTTTATGCCCTCGCAAGCCGGTATATTTGCCACATTTGCAAGCAGCCATTTGAGTGAATGTTCGTCCGCGCACTGAACCTTCATGGCCCCGTCGCAGACGACCATTCCCTCAAACTTTGGTGACTCCTTGGTTGCACCTAGAAGCTTCCAAATGTGACCTTCCACAAAAGTAGCATGATGCTGGGTCATGCTTTTTTGTGGGTTGTCGGCCTCGATCACAGCGACCAAGGCTTCGGAGGCAGCTTTGGCAAAGCTTTTTCCAACCACCCTGTCCGCAGTCCTCGAGCCCGACTTCGCATTAGAAGGGCCAGCTTCGACTAAGTCTTTCTGGCTGATCTCCTTATGCGCTACGATACGAGGATCGGGTTTCCCCTTTGCCTCGCTCGGTGACGAAGAGCTCGGGAGCCCGGTCTTGACGACTTTCCTCCTTTTGCTCTTCGCTGGCTGCTCGGGTTTGCTCACCCCAGAGCTTCCGGCGACAGTCGAAGAGCCCGAGTTGGACGAATCCGCCTCGGATCTACTTCTTTTGTTCGCCGGTGCTATCGGGGTGGACGCAGAGCGAGCAAGTCCATCAGGTCCTCCGGCTTTCGCCTCCGGAACTTTGGCTTTCCTCGCTCTCTGTCTTAGCCGTCGCAGCTGGCGTTTGGACATCCCCTTGCTGTCCGCCACGTTCAAGGGAGGATCCCTTACCACTGTAGCCTCAAGCAAGGGGGTGGGAGTGTCCATCGAAACAGGATTAACCGTAGTCGCAGAGGAATACTGCTTTCCGGTCCTTTCCTGATTTAAAAGTAGGCTCTCCATTGACCCTGTCAATGTGCCAATCGATGATAGTTCGTCTGTAGACATCCTATCATCGGGGTCCAGTAGAGTACTTCCTCCTTGGCCTGGTCCCTTCACCTCGGCAGTCAATGGAGTTGGGGCCTGCACATTCCATGCCCCAGCCGCTTCTTCAGCGGGAGGATTCCCAGTTTCCTGGTTACCTCGTGCAGATAATATTTCCGTAGGCTTGACCTCCATTGTTCATGTGAATGATCACCCCTCTTAGTCTGACGCCTCAAGACTGGCCTGTTCGACATGGGTGACCCTGCCGGCAACCTTGGTTGCCGTCGACGTAGCCCAGTCCATCATCGGACGCGCGCAAGCTCCTTCACCGCGGCAAGGTGGGGGATCGGTCGAAGGAGATCAAATGCATAGTTTACGATTCTATAAACGACATACAGACAAACATTCATTTTTATATATATAGATAACAATATTTCAATGTCATATGGGTACATTTTTCCTTTACAAAAGCAGCAAAATCCTCGTCACAGCTCGAAAAACTTCACAGCCCTTTCATTTCATACCCATATTGAGGTGGTGTGAGAAAATATGTAATCAGCCATTTTGTAGAGGCGGCCATCTTGGATTTACAATGATACTCATTATATTAAATTGTTTTGTCATCAGAACTAAAGGTGTGTACCAAATTTCAGATCAATCTGTCGACAGGAAGGGGGTTAAATTTCAACAACTTAATTTGGACCAAACAAACAAATAAACAGGGCAAGCTAAATAAAACCGTTTAAAAGTACAAATAGCAGGTGCGGAAAACGGAAAACTCTTGAAATTAAAAATTCGCTTTTGCCATTTTGGATCCGCCAATTTAAATTAGCTATTTCTGCTATAAAAATACAAGAGCTGCACCCTACGAAACCGTATTTTTCGTGGTATTCCTTTGAAGTGTAAAACTTTGGGTTACCATTATGAGTCCACCATTTTGAGTTTTGAAATGTTGGTAGACTTGAAATCAATGGCCCTAAAGTTTTGTTTCTATTCATTTTCATTCAAATTCCTCCAAATTGAATTACCAAGACCCTAGCTTTGAATTTAATGGCAATCCGTTGAAGTTAAAGAGCTTAGAGAATGGACGTAACAATTCCAGAACTGCTTTTGCTTTCGACTATTTACGGGAAACAATTAATTCTGCGGAGTTGCTAGCAACATTTCATATCTCCAACGCGCTCTTTGAGGTATTATGATTTCTTCCAGATATCAATTCATCGTATCAACTACCGTATGAACAAACCGATGTTATCTATATCACGTCTCTTTTATCAACATAATGGTGTCATGGATTTTAATTTTTCTAGACGCCACGTAAAAGATTGGCTTACTTAAGGTTAGTCTATCTTGTTCAGCCTCTTTATATTTGCTGGGTTTCTCTTTACCCAGTTTTTAAGAGACTTTAATTGTATAATTCTATGTAATCAGCTATTTGATGAGCTTGAATGAATAAAACATTCGCCCGCTATAAAAAAACAGCACCGGTTGCCTCACCCACATCTGGCGCGAGTTAACTTATTACATACGTATTAATTTTAAAAAAAAACCAAAGTTTAGGAATGAACAAACTTTGCTTTTATTAAATTATTATTTTGAACAAATCTGAATTTGGACGTCTAAACGCGACAAGTTATGGAAAACGACTATGTTAATCAACATGTGAATTACCTTAGTTACCTGAGATTCTTAGTGATGGATATGACGCTTTGATTAGGTAGCGTCTAGACAATTTTCAGCTGAATAACTGACGTTGTGCAATTGCACCGGTAAAACTGATGATTGGGTTTTTTGCAATTGCACAGGTAAATTGCTGATTAAATATAATTTTGGACTTTAAAATTTAAGAAATATATTTCATGAGAATGATGGTTTTATGTATGTTAAATTATATTATACTATTGGGGTGTAGCTGATGTAATTCGCGCGGGGGAGTTCTCACTAAGTGGGTATATTCAATTCTAATTAAGATTGCACCGATTTAAGGCCTTCAAGTTCAATCATATAAATCAAATCATATATTATGGTTTTTTAATGGGTTGTGTAAGACAATCTTTCTTAAACCCATTGCCAAGCTCAATATACTTTTTTTTTAAGGTAAAAAACACCTTATCGTGTTAAAGCATCAAATTTAGATCAAATTAACATTATATATAATACTAGCTTGCCCGGACCCGGCGCTTCCCGGCATACTATTAAATTTGTATTCCTTAATTTTACAATGCCTCCCTACTGCACAACCGCCTCTTCTATGTGATCTAGCGGGGTGGGGTTGGTCTCATTAAATCAACCGTAAATTCGTACACAATACACGCCATACATTACTTTCACCTATTGCTAATACTTTTTTAACTGTAAACTGTAAAGTATTATTAAATTTAGTTTTCCTCATTTTACACCACCTCCTATATCTCCCAGCGGGGAAGGGGGGGTCTCATATTTGGAAATTTGAATAACAGATTCGAAATCAGTGATCCCGAAAATCCCCAAGAGCGGATTTTCAGGGAAATCCCTTGAAGTTTAACTTTTCGGTCGCCATATTGATCCAGCATCTTAATTTCCAAAATTTTGATGGTAGATTCAAAATCAGTGACCCCAAAAACCCAAACCAAAAACATAATTTTCTAATTTTCCGCGCAATATTCTTAATTTTTTCTTTCATAAGAACATTCTCCTGACAATAACAAACACAACAAAAAAAGAATTAGCGAAATCGGTCCAGCCGTTCACGCGTGATGGCGTGACCAAGGGAAATAGGGATTCATTTCTATATATATATAGATTACACTGCTTCCTTAGCTACCGATTGGTGAAAAAAATTATTCCAATTCATGCATACACTTTTCTTCCACAGCCGTTTCAATTTTGTCGGCATCCACCGAAAAAACCAAATTTTTACTACTTTCACCAGCCCGGCCCAATTTACTATACTGCCTCTTCTTCCTACCCCTGAGATACACTTCTGGGGGGTGTCACCCCTCACCCCTCCCCCACAACAAAAACACGTTTTCACCAATAATTCCCACATTTCACACTTTTCACCAACCTTTCTTTCGCCAACACATTCTACACTACCTGCCCTTTCCAACGATACCCATAACATGCCACACGCATTACTAATAGTATAATTATGAATTTTTACAACAACTGCAGCGCCATCTGCCGGGCTGATTTATGAATCTAAACCATCCAGGGCGTTACCCAACCGCATACAAAAAAAATCATTCAAATCGGTCTACCCGTTTAGGAGGAGTTCAGTCACATACACACGTACAGTAGAATTATATACATATACTAGCGGTCCCGACAGACGTTGCCCTGCCCGACACCTGCCCCTACCTACACCACCTCCTTATTGCACCCGCTCTCCTATATCTCCAAAAAACCCAAACCAAAAACATAATCTTGTAATTTTCCGCGCAATATTCTTAATTTTTTCTTTCATAAAAACCTTCTCCTGACAATAACAAACACAACAAAAAAAGGCTTAGCGAAATCGGTCCAGCCGTTCACGCGTGATGGCGTGACCAAGGGAAATAGGGATTCATCTTTATATATAGTTATTGCGGGTCAGAACGCGCTTTATAAAATTAATTAAACACAACGATTTATGATTAAAGAACTGCTTTATTTTCTGCTTTATTTTCTGCTTTAGTTTCTCCACCTCGCCTTCTCACTACAGACTGAACTTAGAATTATCATTTAAGCTAAACAATAGTGCGCTTCTTCACGACACATGCTACAGCCGCGTGACTTACTTGAGAACGTTGCTTCCCGTGGGAATGCAACGGTGCATTTTTGTGGCGCATAAGATAATTGTAATTTGATGATTCCTAGACGATTCTAGGAAGGTATGAGAATGCTGTCTGCATGGGACGTGATAAGATGATTCTGTTTAGGCAAATGGAGAAGTGGTGTCTCCATGGGACGTAACAATATATAGAAGATTACTCTGCTTCCTTAGCTATCTATTGGTGAAAAAATTATTCCAATTCATGCATACACTTCTCTTCTACAGCCGTTTCAATTTTGTCGGCACCCACCGAAAAAACCAAAACCAAGTTTTCACTATTTTCACCAACTTTCACCAACCTGGCCCAATTTCCTATAGTGTCTCTTCTTCCTACCCCTGAGATACACTTCTGGGGGGTGTCACCCCTCACTCCTCCCCGGAACAAAAACACGTTTTCACCAATAATTCCCACATTTAACACTTTGCACCAACCTTTCTTTCACCAACACATTCTCCACTACCTTCCCTTTCCAACGATACCCATAACATGGCACACGCCACGGCAATATATGAAATTTTTATATTCATACCGACTGAAGCGCCGAATTATATTCATACCGAATTTGTGAATCTAAACCATCCAGGGCGCCACCCAAACGCATACAAAAAAATTCATTCAAATCGGTCCAGCCGTTTAGGAGGAGTTCAGTCACAACACACGTACAGTAGAATTTTATATATAAAGATAAAGATAGGATATTCTCAATTTTTGGTACATATGATTAGATTATAAACAGTAATAAATATTGATATAAATAATTATTTGGTTTTCACATTTACAAGAAAACTTTTCGAGCTTTTTTCGCGGCAAATTTGTTGATGATCACATTTGGATCGATGCTCCTCGAAACGTCTCTCTCAATGCTCATTATCTATTGTCAAACAATTCAAACGCTTTTCAGTCGTTGATGTCCTCAGCGGACTTTTTATAAGTTTTAACTTTGAAAAGGAGCTTTCCCCGGTACAATTTGAAATCATTAGCGTCAAGTATATTCTTAGAACAATTTCAACAATTGGAAAAGCATCTTGAACTTTATGAAGCTTTAATACATTATACATTGCTTGTTCGTGACTCAAAGTTGGATCAGGTACCAATAAAACTTTGCTAAACTCCTTGAATTGAGCCAGTTCAGCAGAGAGACCGGCATCAAGATCAGTGTGGTATATTTTCATTACATCTTGCTCGTGACTATTAATTTCTGTTTGAGTTAGAGTTTGCAATTTGGACAGAAATCCAAATCGCAAATGCACTTGCTCATATGCTGATATTCTCTGATCAAGTGCGGCGACAAAAGTGTCCACTATGGGAATGAACTGATTGACTCTCATTCTGTCAGGATCGGATAAAACAGCTTCTGGTGCTCTCGCATAATCAAGCGGGTTGAGTCTCACGTTGCGAGTGTGTACACGAGCTTGTTTATATTTAGCGTGTCCCACCAATTCTGCACCTTGTTTTTCATACAATTCAAAGCTGTCCTGCTTTGCAGAAATGAATTCTCTGAGTGATTTTACAAGTGCTACTGCAGTATTAAAATCTAGCATGGGAGTTTGCAGAGTTTTGATAGTGTTATGGACGTTTATAAGTATATCTGAGCAGAATGATGCCATAATACCCCTCTCAAGTTCATGCATTTGATCTCGCAATCCTGATGCTTCACACCGTGTTTTGGGATTTTGATTTGAATCTTCTGCGATTTCATCAAGAGTTCGGCTGATAGCATTGTATCCTTGCTTAAATGCTCTGGCACTCTCTGCATAACTGGACCAACCAACGGGTTGACTCCACTCTCTTCGGGATTAGAATATTTTCACGGTTTCCTCAACGACTGCGCTTTGAAAGTATGATCCTATATGTCCGAGATATAGGTGTTCCTATATGCAAAAGAGTGGGAATCTTTGGTCATAATAAACAGCATTAGAGAGGGAAACTGAAAAGTCAAAAATCTCAAGTCTTGTTCACATAATCGACTCGATTAGAAAAAAATTTATTGGAGGAGTGTGGATGCCCCGTCATAAGTCCGGACCTGTAGCTATTATTTTGTAGTGCATACAGATAAATGTAAAATTGTTTTTAATGAAAGAGGTTTGGCAATTATTATCTTTAGAAATTGTTAACACTAAATCAGATTTTCTTTTTGATGTTTTTAGACAAAATGAAATAAAAAAAGTTTAAATATGTCATTCCATTTTTCAATTCAATTTTACTCTTTTTTTTTTTGCAAATATCTCACGTTCTATGCCGATGCATAGGAAGCGAGATATTCGCGAAAAACCTTGTTTTTGAAACTTTATCCTTGAATATCGCGAAAAGGGCGTGGTTTCGGAAAAAAATGTAATATAATGCGTGATATATGCTATGATATGCGTTAAATATTTAGTAGGTAATAATTGATTAAAGTTCATTTCCCTTGTGGTTGTATTTCGAAAAATTTTCTAAACGAAGTTATTTTGTATATTGGACCCTTTTTGTAAATATCTGGAAAACGATGCAAGGTGGATTTTTTTCATTATCATTGCCGTTTTCCCTGCTACAAAGTGCTTTAGAAACTGTTCTCAAGTCGAAAAGCCTCGTATATGACAGAACTGCCATTGTATGTACTCGTATATAATCCTAATACAAAAATATTGATATTAGAGGGGAAGATTTTGTGGGAAATTTAAAAGTATGTAATTTTATGATTTAATCATAAACTCGCAGTCTCAGACTCAGAAAATAAGACAGTTTAAATAAAATACTTTTTGGAACAATTCACAAAAGCACGTGTTACTCATTGTCAATATCATGTGCGAAAATGCGAACATGCGCGCATACTCCAGTAACCGTCCCCTTCTAATATGAAGTGTGGCACTGTAATCAATAAGCTTAGGTCAAGCAAGAAAAAGATACTTCAGCTTTTGGCAGTCCTAGGTGTACTTTAACGAAGAACTGTCGGAATTCCTATCCATTAAATGGTGCTTATATAGCCAGTTATATAACAACAATATAATACAACAGCCTTCTAGATAAGTGCATTAACTGTATTTTGTTAATGAAGTAATGTATTGCTCTCGAACAAAATAAAATATGGCAAAGAAAATTCCTTTTAGTGTGGTGTTTGCTTCAGGTAACAGTTCGATTTTGCTGTCTATACATTCTATTATTATTTACGAATAAACCAAGTTATCAAAATGTCATATCCCATTTGCAGTTGTTGGATAAATCAATATGCACTTTCATAGAGTTAGGCTAAAGAGTTTAATTAACGTAAGAAACACATGATTATTGCATTCGCTGTAATTCGCAGTCATTAGTTGCAAGAACAGCTTCTTCATATAGTCCCATTTATTAAGTCTTATTTATCTTTACCTCAACGTGTTCAATGTTTTTTTTGCGGTATTTGTAATTAATTTTAAAATATTGAAGAGAAAGAAATGTTAAAATTTTTCATTACTGAAAGTGTGACTTTTTAAAATATAATATAATGTTGTGGGTAGTGAATACATGACCCCGAATGTTTGTCGCGCTTTATGTTACTCGTGACAATAATTTAAATCTCACAACTCAACTTGCGGTATTTTTTTAAGTGCATTTCCCAGATGTCCGAAACAAAAGCGGAAGCGATCTGGTAATTATCTCATTTGTTTGTCTTGAACTGTCATTAAGGACTGATTGTTTTGTGGATAAATAACGGAAATATTTCTAATTTTTTGACGTGGACACATCAGAAGTCGCATTGCAGGCTTCAGCTTAAGACACCAATTGTCACAAAAATGATATTACATGATTTGCCGAAGAGAAAACCAGACTGGTCTATAATATTATATTAGTTTCTTTATTCAAAGTAGACTCTTCTTGAAGCGATGCAAATACGGCGAGATTTAAAATTGACTCAAATGTTTTTCAGTAAAAAAAAACCGGAACATTTACAAAGTGCATGAAGTTGAAAATTGATTTAATTAAAAAATATAAGCTTTGGAGGTACATAACAGGGAAGCAAATACATCAATATAATTTTGCCTGCCTTCCAGAAAGGTTTGGAACACATTTTCAGCCCTTGCAGAAGAATACTCCATTTTTGGATTCTGTATCGAGTTGTTGCATCTTTGATAAGACGATTTAGGATTGACAATTCAGTTTTATAAGATGGAAGTCTATGACGGATCCACATTCTTCTCGCATAATTTCGTTTTTAATTAAATTAGTAGTATTTATCGGTAACTTTGATTGATTTGTATATGCAGAGCAGCTGGGGGCCGAAGTTGCAATACTTTTTGTTATAGCTTTCGAAAAGTGTTCAACCATATTGTCTATTTCAGAAACGTGCTGAATATCAGCTAGAGAAAGATGAAATAGATTAGGCAATTTATGTTTGATAACCTTGCGGTATGTTTCCCAAATTGCGTATTACAGACGATAGTGAGATGGAACTTGTACCACAGATGAACAACTCATTGCAATGGCGACAGGCAAATGATCGGAAGAAAGATCGTTTATCACAATGGGTTGGGATATAAGTTCTGTTAGGAAAGGTCGAGAACCGATGGGTTAGCTGTGGTCTGACTGTGGATATATGTATGTTGGATCACATGGGTGAAGTATTGTAAGGGATAATGCGCACTCAATTCTTGCAAAAATATTTCAATAACAGTTAGATCTAATGCAACCCCAATCTTGAAGCCTGTAGTTAAAATCACCACCTATGACAAATTTCCCTTGCAATCGCCTTATATCGCCTCGCAACAGTTCTTTATTGGAAAGGAATTTTTCCTATCTAATCTGAAAAGGTAGTGTTTGAATTCAAGCTAGTTTCAGTTACTAAAGCTATATGAATTTCCTTGTCACGAAGTTAAAAAATTCAGATATCTTAGATCTAATGTCTCTAACATTCCAAGTAAATATTTTAATGATATTATGGGCCATTACGAAGATATTTTAACGCTAATTCAGTTATTATATTAAATTGCTTAAGGGAGGGGTATGGGTTTCAGCGTTAAAAAAAACACTTTTTTTAGGAATTTTTTTTGAAGGAACGGATGAAGCAAATTTATTGAAACCTTTTGTACATTATTAAGCATACCTTTAACAATACTCTGTAATTTTTTCATGCAGAAATATTGCAAAACAAGCCGGTGATAGAGCTTGCCCCAGAACGTCTTTGAAAAAATACAATTTGCGGTGTTCACTGTATCTCGGTCGGAAATTATCAAAAATCAAAAACCATTAAAATTTAGTCAAAGTATTATCAAATCCTCCCCCCCTCGAGCTCCGATTTTTTTTTTTTTCATTTAAAAATTTTTGGTGGCTATCTAAAGTGTAAACTGCTATTTTCCACGAAAAATTCCGCCATTTTGTGGGTGGGAAACCCCCTTAATGTAAAAAAAAAAATTTTAACGAAACGAGGGGGGGAGGTATTTTATATGTAGAAAATGTGTACCAAGTTTCAAATGAATCGGTCTAGTAGTTTTTAAATGGCAGTGAACACGGACTTTGCAAAAGTAGTTTTGAGAAAAACGCGTTTAAAGTTTTTTCACACAGCATAGAAGCATAGAAGACAGCATGAGAAGCGGTCACTTGAAACGCTGTATCTTCGTAAATCGACGTTCGATTTACTTGAAATTTTGACACGATACTTTCAACATGTTGTACATTCAGGAAAAAAATTAAATAGAAAGTGCTAAAAAAAAAATTACAAAACCCTACCCCGCCCTTAATCTTAATTTTGAAACTAATTCATTAGTAACAATCTAGATTGTTTTTGGAAGCAGTTGAATTTAGTTCAGGGTTGTTATTAAATTTAATTGATGACCAAGTGGCATTACCGGTAGGTTTGATAGCTGCTTACGGGGGTTAAAGGTGGGAAATCGTTTTTCCGTAGGTTATATCCTCTACTAGTTGGAGTATGTTTTGCTTTTTTGGATAGATCCTTTTCAGGAAATTGCACATAATTTAACTGACTCGGACAGATAGAATCCGTGGGCTTGTGGGTGCCATGGCAATTAGCGCATTTAACAGTCAAAATCGTGTTGCATTGCGAAGGTGGGGAAGGTGGGTGTATTCCAGATTACTAGTTGCACAAAAAGATTTGACATTACAATAGCTAGATCCATGTCCGAACATCTGGCAATTGTAGTAGTGCGTTAATTTGTTAGGAAGTCTTCTATGGAAATCCCATTTAACATTAGTCTTCTTGATGATCCGAAATTTCTCTCGAAGATCTTTCAAGGTTATTGACCCGCGCCGAATATACACTAGAAGAAAGGTGATCTGTCCCATAATGGCTTTTCTCGTTATCGGTTTGATATCCATACATTGCATACTAACAGAAATTAAAGGCACATTTGAGAGTTTCTAATTCTGTGGTCTCCAGACCAGATGAGGTGATCTTGAACGGTAGGTTTGATTTGATGCTGTGAATGTAGACCTCGCAATTTGAAGCGTTCAATGTTTGACGAATGTTATCATAACTTTCCATTGTATTTGGTAGAACGTTGATACCAACGGACATGTGTTTAATGACGTTTGTCGGTAATATTTGCTACACTCAGAATTTGGGGCACAGTCTGGGCGTTCGCCTCTATGACATTTGTCAGTGGAGGTTTCGTTGGAGCAGCTTCTGTGCAACTTGCACTAACATCAGCATTGAAGCCGGTCGGTCCATCTAAGTCAACTGTTGCCTGCTATGCTGCAAAGTAATTTGAACTCTTCGTAGATGTAATTACGCCGTTCTTCCTGTGGCTCGATGAACGTCCGCCGTCGGAGTATGTTTTTTAAAAACTAGTTCGTTACATTTAGATAACGACTCTTCAGAGTCAACATCACTAGAATAAACTACGCGAACGCGCCTAATGTTTCAATTTAGTTTTTAATATATAGGATCAATGCACTATAATTTAATTCACAATTAGAGCACAGCTTGTAGGTCACATCAAGTCAACACGAGGTTAACTTGAAGAATGGAAAGCAACTTTTTGGTCATCATTAATTCAAAATAGGTATAAATCCTGGACACGTTTAATTTTTTCAAATATTCCGTCAATATGCCATGTATTGCCCAATTGCCATAAATTTGCAATATTTCACGCAATTTTTCGGCCAATTGTCTCATAATTTTTTGAAGAATTACCAAACAATGAAATTTTACAAGACAATAATGTATTTATAGACAAAAAACAAGATTTCCATACATTTTATGTAAATTTATATTAAATTGTGATTTTCACTTTAAAATATGTACGATTTTCGTGTATCTTATCTATCCACCAAGTTTCATCCAAATATCAATAATTTATTAATGCATCATTTGCTTAAAATTAAGTTGAATAACGACCAAGCGGATGTTCCAAGCGAAATTTGAATTTTTACTGCACTTACATGCAAAAAAGTACCATGGCGGGCACCCGGTTAGCCGAATGCACAAAGAGTTGAATGTTACAAAGTCTTCATGGAGATGTTACTCTATACTGTGCTGAGGTTCGTAAGTGACACAACACAAACGATGGAAGGCAGAGAAAACGTGGAAATCCATGTTCGTTTCAGTGCATAGCGGCCGGTTAGACCGCGAAATCCATAAAATAAGATATAGAATATCCTATCAAGTTTTACATGAATTCCTAATATGAAATAAGAGTATTATTATTCTTATTGGGATTAATACCCAATATTTATGTATACATACTGCATCAACAAAACACACTGTGATCTTACACAATGTGATCTGTGATTTTGCAAAATAATGCGTAACTTTACACATTTCCCTTGTAAAATTACAAGCAATCTTTGAAATGGTGTTGTTTCACGAATATAATATTATAGATATAAAAAAACACTCAAAAATATAATCACCAATTAAATAATTATTACTTAAGCAAATGATTGCACAATGAATTACAATTATTATAATACTTATTACTCAAAATAAACTCGCTGATCGGCATGTGTGGTTCCAACTCACTGACCTGGGTCAGCACTCAGCAGTGAGGCCTTGGGGTTGTTAGGCGAGGTGAGTTCACACCTGAGTGAAATATGAGAATTTGCGGAATTTGTGTAGTGGCAACGTATAAGCACTAGAAGCCATGCGTCCCGAGTTCGAATCTCATCGGAAACCACGGAAAACCAGAAAGCATTAATCAAATTTGTAAACATAAAATGCACAAACTGATTTAAAAAAACACCCTGCCAGCACACCCACCCTTACATTGAGTGAAAAATTGCATGAAAAAATCTGTTGCCATAAAAATACGAACCATAACTATGAAAATGCAACACTCGATGCAAGGGGCGCAAAGCCTGTTTGCACCAAAGCGTCAATGCCCATATTATATATTTACAAATAGAAAAAATCCCGTCATTTTTCCCGTGTTGTATTTCAGTCTGTAAAATATTTTGTAAAAGGCACAATTCAGTTTTTTAGTCAGAAACAGAAAGCGAAAATGACTGCAACAAATTTTACCCCTTGAAAAAAGGCTAAGGGGAAACAGAGGCTCGCGGAAAATTAGAAGGGGGAAAATGACCCGGCGATAATTGCCAGGGTAAATTTGTCCCTTACCAATTAAATTTAATACGAAGACGTCTTTGGGGCTACAAAATTTAAATCTACCAAAACTTCAAAATGGCGTACCGAAAACGGTTACCGGAAAAGTTAAAACTTTAACGGAAGGCCATGGAAATCAACACTAGGGGCTTGTATAGGGCGCTGATCTCTAGTAATCCGCCATCTCGAGGCGTCTGTAATATTGAATAGAATTATGTCACATAGACTATCGTATTTTACTCGTCAAACCCTTAGGTTTATATAGGGAGGCGAATATCGTGAACTCACTTTCTTATGTATAACACCATATAAAATGCCGAAGATACATTTTTGTCTAAACATTATTATTTAAAATTTTGATAATTATGTAGCCGATTTTCCGACGATTTTTTTCAAAATTTTGTTGTATTGAAATTAATTAACTTGCTTAGTATTAATTAAATTTGTTTTATTCTAGAACAATTTCATCTTTGTTAAAAAACAAATATGACATCCTGGCAGCTTCTTATTCCACGGCTATGCGCGGTGGCACATCGAGCCGTGTCGATAAGGGTTTTCCAGAAGTTTTTATCTGAAATCAAAATGATTTATATTTGTAAGCTTTCTATTATCCCATGCATTAAGCAAACAAAATTAGTTTTTATAAACGATTCGATTCAACTTCGAATTTTACGATTGTTTTTCGCATTTTTTTCCAATACGAGGATGATATCGATGCTGAGTTGCCTTTGCTGGTGTGAGGCAACCAGTTTTATTTAGGTTTCTCCGAGCGTAAAGAACCTTTCCTGAAACTTTCGTGTAGTCCGCTTATAGGCTTTACTTTTTGCAGTAGTTTCTCCGTCTATAACTTATTTTTTACTTTTATTTTGCAACTATGCTAGAGCTTATTGCTTAATTTAAATTATATGAAAGACTTTTCGAGCTGACGAAGGCCGGTTATGTTAGGAAAGCAACAGCCCCCCTTTTCGTAAAACAAAATTAATTTGTTAGAGCCGAGAAACGGGATACGCCTCTTAAGTGAGATTTAGTTCAGAGCGGAAAACTGTGCCGTCTTACAAATATTCATTACCTTTTTGATCGCAATATTCGTAACAACACAGAGAACTTATAAACCTATATTTTAATATAAATATCATATGTTTTAAATTTCTAGATGAAGATCCTGCTTATCCTGCTAGTGAGTTAAACTCTCATGGTCCGACGGTGCAAGGTTGGCGAACTAAGCCTGAAAACAATGTAACACCACATGAATTAGTTCTACGATTACAAACTCCTGCTCGAATATTCAGGATTCAAGTTTTAGCCCATCAATATATTATTCGTAAGGATTTCATACTTCCTAAAAAAATTGTTATTACATAATATGTATTGATATTTCAGCACAAAAAATCGAATTATGGTTACATTTTTCTCAAAAAGGTGTCCCAAGTACGCCGTCCAGCCAATGTTTTGATTTTCTAGGATTTATTGCTTTGTCGGACAACTCTTCAACGAATTATAAATCAAGAGAACTCCAAAGCGTAACGGTCTCTCCACGAAATGGAACACACTTAAAGTTACGTTTAGGTCCACATCATCCGAATGAATTAAATACTAACGGCCAAATGGCATTAATTGCTATTAATATTCTCGGGGAAGAAATTGAAACTTTAGATCCAAGCAATGATGGAAGCGCCTCTATACAGACTAATGCTGAATTAGCAGATATTCCTTTAATATCAATATGCGACGACTTATTATTTTCAATGTATGTTGAAGACAGCATAGCAGAAATTATAAGAGAAATGGAGCAAAAGAAAATTAAGGCCGTGAATGACGAGCGATTTGAATACGCCCGAAAATTGAAGCTTTGCATGACAGCACTTCGAAGTGCTGGAGAACGTTTGGGGCGTTATTCTCTAGCAAAACGACAAGCAGTACAACAGGAAGATTTCACTACAGCTAAACTACGAAAAGAACAGATTGAAATGTATAAGAATTCGGTTTTAAAGCAACTGCACGTTGAGAAATTACTGCAACAGGATGGGCTTCAAGCTGAAAACGATTTATGTTTGGATACGTATGCGTCGAAACCAACATTACCGTCTCCCCCAAGCCTGCAAGATGTTGCTACATTCCTAGCAGAAGTGCATTTTTCGGCGGCATTAAGTCCCAAGAGCACAAGTGAAGATAAATCTATTACGGAAGGCGGCAGACTGATAGGTGAAGGAACAAGTCAAAGTACAGGCGAAATTCATTTGGCGAGTAATGCGAAGAAGTCATTTGATGAGATTCCAAGCTCCCCCCATTTAAATAGTATTGGTAGAAGTCCAAATCGCAGTTCGCCTATTTCAAATCAGGGGTCACTAAGAAGACGAAATAAAAGTGCCCCAAGGAATAGCTATGAGGACTATGAGGAACGTGCGGTTCCTGCACTCAGGCAGTAAGATTTTTTAATTATTGTGGTTCGATGTTCAAATTTTATTTCAGTTAGACGTAAAACGTGTAGTTATTATTTTGGAACTTTTTCTTAACGATAAATTTTCAGTTCACATACTAATGAATTTTTAAGGGAATGCCAAGGTGCTGCGCTCTTGGAAAGCGATCCTAACCGAGGTCGCTCCCGTTTGAATGATCGTGAGCGACGCCAAGCAGCGCTTCCCATTTTGGTTTTCGGCAATGATCTTGTAAGTAATGAGTGAGAAATTCTTAAAAGTATCTTATTTTTCTATTTTAGGTAGAGCAATTTTATTCAAGACAGTTTCAAGACAGAGAAGACGGTCTTGTACGGCTCCGGAATTTCTTGAAAGGCCAAGAGGATGAATCTTCTGCTGGAGCAAACAAAATAGCTAGAAGTGCAGCTCTTCTCCTACATCGTGCGGTACGAGACGCTGTATACTCAGTGTTTAGTCAGGCAACCGAAACTGTAAGAGCGTTATTTGTTGAATTCGTGCCAAATAAAGTGTCTTCAAACGAAGTAGCAAGATGTGTTGACCGATTGTTACCGGAATTATTAGCCAAAAGCGGGGATCCGTCACCCCGCATACACACTCTAGCACAACATACTATTTTAAGTATAGCGGCTTGTCCGGAGGTGCGTGAACAACACCTTGTGGCACCTGCTCTTTCTAGGACTGTTGGCTCCGGAACTCATCCGCGATTAGCTTTGAGTAGAATGCAAATGTTAGAACAGCTAGTTCTCAGCCAAGGAATAGGTACAGACAAACATAGTGGATTAACGTGTAGAGTACTATCTGAATGTGGATGCTCTGGTATACACCACCCAGCCGAGCCTGTCAGGAAAGTAGCTGAAAGAATTTTGCTACTAGTCTACAAAGTTAACCCGAGGCTTGTGCGTAAGCAACTACCTCCTGATGATGACGTCACCCGACGCAATTTACTTTACCGTCAACTATTCGCTGAATTTGATAAGCTAGATATGCAAAGAAAAAAAGAAATGCTAGAAGCGAATAAACAGTTTCCTGGACAAACTAGTGAAGTTTTGTCTCCTCGATCAAAAGCAAGGGAAAAGCAATATTCTCCACATGAAAATAAGCCACGAAATGTAAAGTATGATTCATATGACATGCAATTACAATCTAAGAGTCCAGAAGTTCAGTCAAGTCCTATGCGGCGTTCTGAAACACGAATTCTGAAAAGCAAAAGTGGGCACTCTATTGTAGAAAATGAAACAAATGGCTTGAGTGCCTGCAATGGCAAGCAGGAATATAATGAAAAATTAAAGCAGTCCATGAGTTCCAGCAATTCTAGAAAAAGTTCAAATTCTAACTCAGAATCAACTGATGAACCAGAAATAATGTATATCCAAATATACTTACTTTATGCATACTCGTAATTATTATATAATATTTACAGCAGGTGTGCATTTTGCGACTGGAGTTGCCAAGGTGATCAATCTCAACTAGATAAACACTATTGGAAATTTTGCCCCTTTCTTCTGAAATGTCCACAATGCAGTCAAGTTCTAGAAGTAGCTGCACTTAATTATCATTTAATAAGTACAGACATTAAATTAAATTTTTGCAACTACTGTTCTGTTAATGCTATTTATTTGAATACAGATGAATGTGAAGCCAAAGGAAGTTATATGACTTGTGGAAGATGCACAGAAGCAGTGCATAGAAGCTTATATGAACTTCATTTAATGGAAGACTATTGTAGAGGTAAAAAATAATCTATTTAAATAACACAACAGTAGAATCGTTTCCATGAAATCAAAATTTAATTAATTAATTTAAATAATATGCACGTTAATTCAACGATTATATTATCCCCAATTATATATGCATTCTGAATGCGGATCGTACAGAAAAATACAAACAATTGAGTGCTTTCTATTTATACCAAATATACAAAAATGTCCAGTGCCCGGCGCGTGTCAGTGCAAAAAACCCGTGCATACTTTTAAAATACTTATATCTCAAGAACGGAGACACCTAGAGAAATGTGGCTTGCACCAATCAAAAGAGCGTAAAAAAGTATATTAGAAATTATTATTTCGATTAGACCGCGTGCTCTTTCGATGAGTACACACCATTTTCCTCTACGTATGACGTTATCGAGATATATAAGCATTTCAAAAGTTTGCACGATCTTTTTGCACAGACGCCGGGCACTGGAAATGTTTTTACTCTTTTCCCATAATCAGGGGGGTCAAGAATACGAACATTTAGGAGGAAACTCAAATTGTGGATATGGAATATTAATGAGGATGGCGTCCAAGATTGTTTTCCGAAATAACATAAATACACGGCACGGCCTCTAATGAGCTCGTTGCCTCGCAAGACTCGCTGATCATTTTCACGGAACACCTTTCAAAGCTCACTGAATAATTTGCAAAATAATTTGCGGACATAGTGCCGAAAAATTTGCGTGGCTCCAAGATCCTTTCCATACCTCTACCAGAATTTACTTCACAAGAAGAAAAGAGTCTTATTGAACTCTCCTGCGACAACAGTCTTAAGGGGGGACATTCCAGTAAAATTTTCAATGTTTCGAAAAAAAATTTTTTCGCTTAAAAGGTGCTTTAGGGTCTTAAAAATAATATACCAAATGATGGAATACGGCAAAAGTGTCCGAGTGCCCAAATTTTTCATTCTCCGGTTAGAGGTATATGAAATTTTCATACGGTTTCTCAGTACTTAAAACTTTAAACGCGTTTTTCTCGAAACCACTTTTTTTGAGCTCGCCGAAGACATAACTCGAGCAAATCTTTACCGATCGACTTGAAATGTTGACAGTAGCTTCGAAATGTCTTTCTCCACGGAGCTACGTAGGATTTTTATTTTATATGGCTTAGTTTTTTTTTTATCGACGATTTTATGGCGTTTTTTTTGTTAAAAATCAAATTTTTTTTTCAAACATGCACCATTTTGTGAAAATTCAATATATCGAAAAAATCCTACGTAGCTCGCTAGCTGTTGTTATGTGGAAACCAAAAAGTTTTGGTTTTTTCTTCCAGGTCAAAAATTAAGGAGTCTACGTCTTCGGCCATCGACACGGTTTCAAAAATAGGCGCCTTGGGGCAAATGCTGCGCAGCCGCCATTTTTAAATATTTTTTATTGAAAAAATTACATTTTGTACTTTTTTAGTATTGCTATAAAACCTACTTTACAGTTTTTCGATTGATACTTTTATTCAGCCAAAATTAATTCCCGAAAATATGCCTATTTTTTTGTGTGCTACTGTGATGTCCCCCCTTAAAACAAAATTCGCTGGATACGATTTAGTGGAGTTTTGGTTAACCGTAAAATATGAATATGCAACTCTAAGTTCAAAAGCTGTAAGGATTCTCATTCCCTCATAAAGAGCAAATATCGCTCAAAGACCAATATGGAACAAGAAATGAGATTAGCAGTCTCAAGCCTCATTCCGCGCTTTGAAAAAATTTGTGGAGATCAGCAAGCTCGTCACATTAATTAACTTGCCGCTGAATTTTTTCATATATGTCTGTAAAAATTAAAAATAATATATTCTTGTCTCAATTCTAAATTATATGTATACCTATGTGAGCTTCAGATTGTGGTTGTTTTCATTTCTGTGCCTAGTATCATCAAAAAAAGGAAAAAAAATATCTTTATTTTGTTGTTGTCATTATACACATATTTCGACTAGGGCGTCGTGACAAAATACGAAACCTTTTCTTAACGTTTAACCCCCCTGGTACATTTTTAACTGTAGAAACGAGATTTTTATTCAGTCTACCAATTTCAGGGTGTGAAGCCAACTCGGAATTACTAGGAAAACACTAGAAAACGCTTTGGATTTTATGCAAATCAATGAATTTTACAGTTGATTTCAATAAACTGTGAAGGTGTTATAGTCATAGGACTTCTTTAACCGAATTTTTTTGTTTTCATTGAAATTATTGTTTCTAACTGGCTTACTAACACATAATAATAAAGGGCTTTTGTAATTTATATATTAACGATAAAAATAAATTCATCACTGATTCAGAGAGTCCGCTTTTCTCCATGAAGGGAAATGAGGAGTGAACTCTTGATGAATGAATATAGCTATATGTAGAACCTCTGAAAACGAACGGGTATTTTTTTAATAGGACAGACATTTTTAATTTATCAGAATTATTATTTACATATATTATGTAAATTTAAAATTTAAAAAAAAGTAGGCTGAACCGCTCCAACTGTCGTGGAGGCAAGAAAGCAGGATTCTTGGTCAAGGTTCTCTGCAGATAGAAATTGTCTTTTCAGGCTTATACATATGTAATTGTGTTAGTAATATTTTCGTTCATTATTTAGAATGATTCCTCTAAACGTGAAGCATTAGGAGAATATTGCATAGAAAAGTAGTACCTATTAATTTACCTTGCGTTTATCCCATTTAATTATTTTATTAGTGCTAATGACTTTATTTAGTATATTTAGGTTAGTATTCTGGACCACCTCAATTGCTTTTATCTATATATACAGTTGCGTGCAACTAATTAGGAACGACTTAAATTTTTTATCGTTATCCTAGATAAATAATTATCGCATTTAAGTAGTATTGCTTTCTGTTCAGACATGTAATTTTTATAAGGAGCTTTAAATTGTAAAGCCTTTAGAAGTACAATTTTACAATTTTTATTGAACCAAACGGTTGCAGTCGTGCATATAATAAGGAACAAAACAAACGGTTAAGAAATATATTATATTTTTTAAATGATTATGAGTTTACTCATTAATACTTAGTAGGATAGCCTTTGTTATCAATGATCGCTTGGCAAGGTCGGGGCATAGACTACTCTAACTTCTCGCAAAGGCTCTTTCGAATACTTTCCCACGCTGTTTGAGTTTTCTTATAAAGTTCATCAAAATTTGAAATTTTTAATAAGTCGACTTTACTTTTTATGACTTCCCACAGATTCTCAATAGGATTGAGATCCGGGCTATATGAAGGCCAGTCAAATAGTGTGACCATATTATCGACAAACCATTTTTTTGTATGACCTGCTGTGTGCCTAGGGTCGTTATCTTGCTGAAAGATCCAACATATAGGCATATTATCGTCCGCATAGGGAAGCTTAGTGCTCTGCAAGACGTCCGTGTATTGGAACTTGTCCATTCGTCCCTCAATTTTTTTTAATTGGAGCAACCCCACGCCATGACATAGCACCCCATATCATAATACAGCCGCCGCCGCCAAATTTAACTGTGGGACGAGTGTACTTAGGACTAAATTCCTGACATTTAGGTCGGCGTACAAATGTTCTACCATCTGACCATACGCTATTTATTTTTGTGTCATCTGAAAACAAATCTTTTTTCCATTGCTGCATTTTCTTGCTAATTCAAACCTTTTCAAGCGATTTCGTTTTGATAACAACGGCTTCTTCCTGCAAACACGTCCAAATAAACCAACTTCTCGAAAACGTCATTTGACAGTGTCAAAGGGTGCAGAACCATTTCCACCAAAAACAGAAGATTTGATTTCTCTAGCTGATTTGTGTAGATATTTTTTGATGCGCGTAGGATCGCTTTGTCTTCTCTCTCAGTTGATATATTTGTTTTAAAGTTGTTTAGAAGTTGTTGGACCGCATTAAATACTATAGTTTTAGAACATCAATGCCTTTGCAATTTGACTATAAGAATTTTTGTCCTTATACATTTTCACAATAACTTCGCGAGTCCTAGGATCACACGATTTCTTTTTACCGATTTTTTTCTTAATTTATTAATATTAGAAACACTATATGACTATAGAGTTTTTCCTCACACGTGCGCGGAAACCACTACTATTCCGCACGGGTTTGCGTGTGGAAACACGCCGATTGCCCACTGTAAAACCTGTTGGGAATAACCCATTGGTAATTTTAAAGAACGCAAGGGAGACTTCGAATAACGCACGGGTACCTGAAATGGAAATGCACTCAGAATATTTTCTTTCTTCTTCAATTCAATTCTTCAAGAAATCCTTCATGGGAGCCGTATACCTGAGTGCATTTGTGTCGCTCGATTAAAACAATGAGAAGGAGTGAGTACATGTCCCATCACTGATCACTGGACAGTAGTATGCATTTCTCGCTTGCACTTGCAATAGCAATGATGAGCTCTAGAAATCTACCTGAGGAGCACTCGACTCGACGGTTACGACTCGTGCACTCAGAATATTTCTTCAAGAAATCCCTTTTTTTTTATATACTCGCACGTGTTAAACATCCTTTTAATGCTTTTCAGGTACCTAAATAAATTATTTAAGCCGGGCATGAGTGTAATAGTATATTGCTTTGAACATCTGTACCTTAGATATCATAAAAACCTTTCGTATATCTTTTTGAGAGATAATTACAGCAAAAATTGTTTTTTTTTTATTTCCAGGGGGCTCCGCCCCCCGCACCCCCCGTTTCGCTCCCACGGACTCCTCCTTCCCCGACCTCCTTATCGAACCCACCGCCGCACTCGTGAGGAAAAATACAGTGTGCAACTCGGGTGAAAACTAGCCGATTGCCCTTGATGGCAGTAGACGAAATCGCTTCGCTCGTACATCTAACCCTGCCATCGTGGGCAGGTTGTTGCACAAAATACTATTAATTAAAGCAATGAACAGACCGAAAAATTCACGAAATAACGACTGCGTGGCTCTAGAAAGAGTTCGTTCTTAATTAGCTGCACGACCTATTTGAAATGCAATTCACTGAATCGTCAACTGAATGCAACTGATAACAGTTACTTGTGACAATGGCTATTCTTTTGGCTCAGATCTCGATGAAGGTCGAATCGAACCATAAAGGGAACTAATTTGTTTATACAAAATGATGGTATTGCCATAATCCCAAATCTGTTTGTATCGTTCTTAATTACGTGCACGTGACTGTATATATTTTCTGCCAACCTTTCTTCTATCTTTATATTTTTTGTAATCCTCTACACATTGTTTCTGGATTGATTTTCTTTCATCCCGAATTTATTAATCACCCTGTAACTCGAAAACGGAAGAAGGAATACAACAAATTTTCTGAAAAGATTTTTAGACAAGTCGCAAACAGTTGCTTAATTTAGTTATTTTAGAACTATTTTAACACAAGATGAAAGCTTCAACTTCCTACTTATAAGAAAAAGTAGGTTGCCGTACCTCAGATTGATAGGAAAATGCGGTTTAAACGCTGGAAACCCGAACGTGTATACTAGAACGTATTCTCCTAGATACTAAATATAAAAGTCTTCATAAATTTTATGTATTTTTCACAAACTGTCTTTACATTTATTCATATCATCTCATAGAGAATATATCTGGAGGCACGGTAGTGTCCCTGCCAAGTCGAGTAAGCATCAGCAATCAACTATCTTTTAAGAAAATATTATCCCCTTAATATAATAACAAATAATTGTCCTATCATAAGTTCTATCCTTGTGTAAATGAGTATGTAAGGGTTTCTGGCGTCACTGATTTTAGATCTGCTATCTTATAAGCTTTCGAACAAAAATCGGAGACAAATTAACAACTGCTCCTATAGTATTTCAGAATACAAAGTATGTCAATACAACTATTTCCTTTTCAGAATTAAAAACTGGTGCTGCAAGATGCCCTCTATGCCACGACGACGTTCATCTTCCCTTGGACGGTGGATGGAAGCTTCATCTACTAAGTTCATCAGGTTGTCCGGGAAATGCTAGGCGAAGGTCAAAAATGTAAAATAATTTAAGTTATACGGCGAGATTTCTTTGAGACTGTGTTTTTTACCGAACGATGTGTACACTTCCTCGTCTTGCCTTCTTTATCTAAGTTAAAAAATAGGTGCAATTGCGAAAATGAGCTTGAAAAAACACTAAAAAGTGGTTATAAGGAAATAAACGTTAGTTAATTTTGTATTATATATTTTTCAAATCCTCTACTGGGTTTTTCATATATTGTTATGTTTGTCTATAATAACTTTGATTTTAGCAAATCTAACTTTTGTGATAATTTATCGTCAGTTTAAATTCCGCAAAATTTATTCGTCCTAAATCCCATCCAAAATTATAACTCAATTGTGCAATAACTTTGTAATGTTACACATAATAAATTTTTATTATATCTATGCGTAGTTTGGCTATACATATAAACTTATACAAGTTGGTCGTTATGTTTTTCTGATAATAGTGTAATATCAGGATATTATCTGGTGAGTGGGGGGGTTCTTGTTACTCGGGCCCCAATATTTGGGAACGGGGTTCGAAACATTTTGCTGTGGTAATCTCGACCCGTTTTCAAGATATAGGGCAATTCGCGAGCCACCTAACGTTCGTAACTTTTAGGAAAATTCTATTATATATTCTAATTTCCCTTTTATAAACTGCCGGTGGAGTTAATTTTGCTATTACAAACTACCGGTGGAGTGGCTTATATTTCGAGATTTTGCTATAGGGCTCACTCCAGTACCGAGCTGCCCAAATAAATATTTAAAAAATTATCTTCTAAATTAAGCTCCTCCTCCTCTTAGGCTCCTCCGCGAATATGTTCACGTATATCGGCCCTTAGTGGCCCACTAGGTGCGCAGACGCAAAAAACCTGCCTCTGCTAGCTTATATTTCGAGACTTTGCTATAGGGCTCACTCCAGTACCGAGCTGCCCAAATAAATATTTAAAAAATTATCTTCTCAAATAAGGGCTCCTCCGCGAATATGTTCACGTATATCGGCCCTTAGTGGGCCCACTAGGTGCGCAGACGCAAAAAACCTGCCTCTGCTAGCTTATATTTCGAGATTTTGCTATAGGGCTCACTCCAGTACCGAGCTGCCCAAATAAATATTTAAAAAATTATCTTCTAAATTAAGGGCTCTTCCGCGAATATGTTCACGTATATCGGCCCTTAGTGGGCCCACTAGGTGCGCAGATGCAAAAAACCCGCCTCTGCTAGCTTATCTTTCGAGATTTTTCTATAGGGCTCAATCCAGTACCGAGCTGCCCAAATAAATATTTAAAAAATTATCTTCTAAATTAAGGGCTCCTCCGCGAATATGCTCACGTATATCGGCCCTTAGTGGGCCCACTAGGTGTGCAGGTGCAAAAAACCCGCCTCTGCTAGCTTATATTTCGAGATTTTGCTATAGGGCTCACTCCAGTACCGAGCTGCCCAAATAAATATTTAAAAAATTATCTTCTCAATTAAGGGCTCCTCCGCGAATATGTTCACATATATCGGCCCTTAGTGGGCCCACTAGGTGCGCAGATGCAAAAAACCCGCCTCTGCTAGCTTATATTTCGAGATTTTGCTATAGGGCTCACTCCAGTACCGAGCTGCCCAAATAAATATTTAAAAAATTATCTTCTAAATTAAGGGCTCCTCCGCGAATATGTTCACATATATCGGCCATTAGTGGGCCCACTAGGTGCGCAGATGCAAAAAACCCGCCTCTGCTAGCTTATATTTCGAGATTTTGCTATAGGGCTCACTCCAGTACCGAGCTGCCCAAATAAATATTTAAAAAATTATCTTCTCAATTAAGGGCTCCTCCGCGAATATGTTCACATATATCGGCCCTTAGTGGGCCCACTAGGTGCGCAGATGCAAAAAACCCGCCTCTGCTAGCTTATTTTTCGAGATTTTGCTATAGGGCTCACTCCAGTACCGAGCTGCCCAAATAAATATTTAAAAAATTATCTTCTCAATTAAGGGCTCCTCCGCGAATATGTTCACATATATCGGCCCTTAGTGGGCCCACTAGGTGCGCAGATGCAAAAAACCTGCCTCTGCTAGCTTATTTTTCGAGATTTTGCTATAGAGCTCACTCCAGTACCGAGCTGCCCAAATAAATATTTAAAAAATTATCTTCTCAATTAAGGGCTCCTCCGCGAATATGTTCACATATATCGGCCCTTAGTGGGCCCACTAGGTGCGCAGATGCAAAAAACCTGCCTCTGCTAGCTTATATTTCGAGATTTTGCTATAGGGCTCACTCCAGTACCGAGCTGCCCAAATAAATATTTAAAAAATTATCTTCTCAATTAAGGGCTCCTCCGCGAATATGTTCACATATATCGGCCCTTAGTGGGCCCACTAGGTGCGCAGATGCAAAAAACCTGCCTCTGCTAGCTTATATTTCGAGATTTTGCTATAGGGCTCACTCCAGTACCGAGCTGCCCAAATAAATATTTAAAAAATTATCTTCTCAATTAAGGGCTCCTCCGCGAATATGTTCACATATATCGGCCCTTAGTGGGCCCACTAGGTGCGCAGATGCAAAAAACCTGCCTCTGCTAGCTTATTTTTCGAGATTTTGCTATAGGGCTCACTCCAGTACCGAGCTGCCCAAATAAATATTTAAAAAATTATCTTCTCAATTAAGGGCTCCTTCGCGAATATGTTCACATATATCGGCCCTTAGTGGGCCCACTAGGTGCGCAGATGCAAAAAACCCGCCTCTGCTAGCTTATATTTCGAGATTTTGCTATAGGGCTCACTCCAGTACCGAGCTGCCCAAATAAATATTTAAAAAATTATCTTCTAAATTAAGGGCTCTTCCGCGAATATGTTCACGTATATCGGCCCTTAGTGGGCCCACTAGGTGCGCAGATGCAAAAAACCCGCCTCTGCTAGCTTATTTTTCGAGATTTTTCTATAGGGCTCAATCCAGTACCGAGCTGCCCAAATAAATATTTAAAAAATTATCATCTCAATTAAGGGCTCCTCCGCGAATATGTTCACATATATCGGCCCTTAGTGGGCCCACTAGGTGCGCAGACGCAAAAAACCCGCCTCTGCTAACTTATATTTCGAGATTTTGCTATAGGGCTCACTCCAGTACCGAGCTGCCCAAATAAATATTTAAAAAATTTTCTTCTAAATTAAGGGCTCTTTCGCGAATATGTTCACGTATATCGGCCCTTAGTGGGCCCACTAGGTGCGCAGACGCAAAAAACCTGCCTCTGCTAGCTTATATTTCGAGATTTTGCTATAGGGCTCACTCCAGTACCGAGCTGCCCAAATAAATATTTAAAAAATTATCTTCTCAATTAAGGGCTCCTCCGCGAATATGTTCACATATATCGGCCCTTAGTGGGCCCACTAGGTGCGCAGACGCAAAAAACCCGCTTCTGCTAGCTTATATTTCGAGATTTTGCTATAGGGCTCACTCCAGTACCGAGCTGCCCAAATAAATATTTAAAAAATTATCTTCTCAATCAATGGCTCCTCCGCGAATATGTTCACGTATACCGGCCCTTAGTGGGCCCACTAGGTGCGCAGACGCAAAAAACCCGCCTCTACTAGCTTAAATTTCGAGATTTTGCTATAGGGCTCACTCCAGTACCGAGCTGCCCAAATAAATATTTAAAAAATTATCTTCTAAATTAAGGGCTCCTCCGCGAATATGTTCACGTATATCGGCCATTAGTGGGCCCACTAGGTGCGCAGATGCAAAAAACCCGCCTCTGCTAGCTTATATTTCGAGATTTTGCTATAGGGCTCACTCCAGTACCGAGCTGCCCAAATAAATATTTAAAAAATTATCTTCTCAATTAATGGCTCCTCCGCGAATATGTTCACATATATCGGCCCTTAGTGGGCCCACTAGGTGCGCAGATGCAAAAAACCCGCCTCTGCTAGCTTATATTTCGAGATTTTTCTATAGGGCTCACTCCAGTACCGAGCTGCCCAAATAAATATTTAAAAAATTATCTTCTAAATTAAGGGCTCTTCCGCGAATATGTTCACGTATATCGGCCCTTAGAGGGCCCACTAGGTGCGCAGATGCAAAAACCCTGCCTCTGCTAGCTTATCTTTCGAGATTTTTCTATAGGGCTCAATCCAGTACCGAGCTGCCCAAATAAATATTTAAAAAATTATCTTCTAAATTAAGGGCTCCTCCGCGAATATGTTCACGTATATCGGCCCTTAGTGGGCCCACTAGGTGTGCAGATGCAAAAAACCCGCCTCTGCTAGCTTATATTTCGAGATTTTGCTATAGGGCTCACTCCAGTACCGAGCTGCCCAAATAAATATTTAAAAAATTATCTTCTCAATTAAGGGCTCCTCCGCGAATATGTTCACATATATCGGCCCTTAGTGGGCCCACTAGGTGCGCAAATGCAAAAAACCTGCCTCTGCTAGCTTATATTTCGAGATTTTGCTATAGGGCTCACTCCAGTACCGAGCTGCCCAAATAAATATTTAAAAAATTATCTTCTCAATCAATGGCTCCTCCGCGAATATGTTCACGTATACCGGCCCTTAGTGGGCCCACTAGGTGCGCAGACGCAAAAAACCCGCCTCTACTAGCTTATATTTCGAGATTTTGCTATAGGGCTCACTCCAGTACCGAGCTGCCCAAATAAATATTTAAAAAATTATCTTCTCAATTAAGGGCTCCTCCGCGAATATGTTCACATATATCGGCCCTTAGTGGGCCCACTAGGTGCGCAGATGCAAAAAACCCGCCTCTGCTAGCTTATTTTTCGAGATTTTTCTATAGGGCTCACTCCAGTACCGAACTGCCCAAATAAATATTTAAAAAATTATCTTCTCAATTAAGGGCTCCTCCGCGAATATGTTCACGTATATCGGCCCTTAGTGGGCCCACTAGGTGCGCAGACGCAAAAAACCCGCCTCTGCTAGCTTATATTTCGAGATTTTGCTATAGGGCTCACTCCAGTACCGAGCTGCCCAAATAAATATTTAAAAAATTATCTTATCAATTAAGGGCTCCTCCGCGAATATGTTCACGTATATCGGCCATTAGTGGGCCCACTAGGTGCGCAGATGCAAAAAACCCGCCTCTGATAGCTTATATTTCGAGATTTTGCTATAGGGCTCACTCCAGTACCGAGCTGCCCAAATAAATATTTAAAAAATTATCTTCTCAATTAATGGCTCCTCCGCGAATATGTTCACATATATCGGCCCTTAGTGGGCCCACTAGGTGCGCAGACGCAAAAAACCCGCCTCTGCTAGCTTATATTTCGAGATTTTGCTATAGGGCTCACTCCAGTACCGAGCTGCCCAAATAAATATTTAAAAAATTATCTTCTAAATTAAGAGCTCCTCCGCGAATATGTTCACGTATATCGGCCCTTAGTGGGCCCACTAGGTGCACAGACGCAAAAAACCCGCCTCTGCTAGCTTATATTTCGAGATTTTGCTATAGGGCTCACTCCAGTACCGAGCTGCCCAAATAAATATTTAAAAAATTATCTTCTCAATTAAGGGCTCCTCCGCGAATATGTTCACGTATACCGGCCCTTAGTGGGCCCACTAGGTGCGCAGACGCAAAAAACCCGCCTCTGCTAGCTTATATTTCGAGATTTTGCTATAGGGCTCACTCCAGTACCGAGCTGCCCAAATAAATATTTAAAAAATTATCTTCTCAATTAAGGGCTCCTCCGCGAATATGTTCACATATATCGGCCCTTAGTGGGCCCACTAGGTGCGCAGACGCAAAAAACCCGCCTCTGCTAGCTTATATTTCGAGATTTTGCTATAGGGCTCACTCCAGTACCGAGCTGCCCAAATAAATATTTAAAAAATTATCTTCTCAATCAATGGCTCCTCCGCGAATATGTTCACGTATACCGGCCCTTAGTGGGCCCACTAGGTGCGCAGACGCAAAAAACCCGCCTCTACTAGCTTATATTTCGAGATTTTGCTATAGGGCTCACTCCAGTACCGAGCTGCCCAAATAAATATTTAAAAAATTATCTTCTCAATTAAGGGCTCCTCCGCGAATATGTTCACGTATATCGGCCCTTAGTGGGCCCACTAGGTGCGCAGATGCAAAAAACCCGCCTCTGCTAGCTTATATTTCGAGATTTTGCTATAGGGCTCACTCCAGTACCGAGCTGCCCAAATAAATATTTAAAAAATTATCTTCTCAATTAATGGCTCCTCCGCGAATATGTTCACATATATCGGCCCTTAGTGGGCCCACTAGGTGCGCAGATGCAAAAAACCCGCCTCTGCTAGCTTATATTTCGAGATTTTGCTATAGGGCTCACTCCAGTACCGAGCTGCCCAAATAAATATTTAAAAAATTATCTTCTAAATTAAGGGCTCTTCCGCGAATATGTTCACGTATATCGGCCCTTAGTGGGCCCACTAGGTGCGCAGATGCAAAAAACCTGCCTCTGCTAGCTTATCTTTCGAGATTTTTCTATAGGGCTCACTCCAGTACCGAGCTGCCCAAATAAATATTTAAAAAATTATCTTCTCAATTAAGGGCTCCTCCGCGAATATGTTCACGTATACCGGCCCTTAGTGGGCCCACTAGGTGCGCAGACGCAAAAAACCCGCCTCTGCTAGCTTATATTTCGAGATTTTGCTATAGGGCTCACTCCAGTACCGAGCTGCCCAAATAAATATTTAAAAAATTATCTTCTCAATTAAGGGCTCCTCCGCGAATATGTTCACATATATCGGCCCTTAGTGGGCCCACTAGGTGCGCAGACGCAAAAAACCCGCCTCTGCTAGCTTATATTTCGAGATTTTGCTATAGGGCTCACTCCAGTACCGAGCTGCCCAAATAAATATTTAAAAAATTATCTTCTCAATCAATGGCTCCTCCGCGAATATGTTCACGTATACCGGCCCTTAGTGGGCCCACTAGGTGCGCAGACGCAAAAAACCCGCCTCTACTAGCTTATATTTCGAGATTTTGCTATAGGGCTCACTCCAGTACCGAGCTGCCCAAATAAATATTTAAAAAATTATCTTCTCAATTAAGGGCTCCTCCGCGAATATGTTCACGTATATCGGCCCTTAGTGGGCCCACTAGGTGCGCAGATGCAAAAAACCCGCCTCTGCTAGCTTATATTTCGAGATTTTGCTATAGGGCTCACTCCAGTACCGAGCTGCCCAAATAAATATTTAAAAAATTATCTTCTCAATTAATGGCTCCTCCGCGAATATGTTCACATATATCGGCCCTTAGTGGGCCCACTAGGTGCGCAGATGCAAAAAACCCGCCTCTGCTAGCTTATATTTCGAGATTTTGCTATAGGGCTCACTCCAGTACCGAGCTGCCCAAATAAATATTTAAAAAATTATCTTCTAAATTAAGGGCTCTTCCGCGAATATGTTCACGTATATCGGCCCTTAGTGGGCCCACTAGGTGCGCAGATGCAAAAAACCTGCCTCTGCTAGCTTATCTTTCGAGATTTTTCTATAGGGCTCAATCCAGTACCGAGCTGCCCAAATAAATATTTAAAAAATTATCTTCTAAATTAAGGGCTCCTCCGCGAATATGTTCACGTATATCGGCCCTTAGTGGGCCCACTAGGTGTGCAGATGCAAAAAACCCGCGTCTGCTTGCTTATATTTCGAGATTTTGCTATAGGGCTCACTCCAGTACCGAGCTGCCCAAATAAATATTTAAAAAATTATCTTCTCAATTAAGGGCTCCTCCGCGAATATGTTCACATCTATCGGCCCTTAGAGGCCCACTAGGTGCGCAGATGCAAAAAACGCGCCTCTGCTAGCTTATATTTCGAGATTTTGCTATAGGGCTCACTCCAGTACCGAGCTGCCCAAATAAATATTTAAAAAATTATCTTCTAAATTAAGGGCTCCTCCGCGAATATGTTCACATATATCGGCCATTAGTGGGCCCACTAGGTGCGCAGATGCAAAAAACCCGCCTCTGCTAGCTTATATTTCGAGATTTTGCTATAGGGCTCACTCCAGTACCGAGCTGCCCAAATAAATATTTAAAAAATTATCTTCTCAATTAAGGGCTCCTCCGCGAATATGTTCACATATATCGGCCCTTAGTGGGCCCACTAGGTGCGCAGATGCAAAAACCCTGCCTCTGCTAGCTTATATTTCGAGATTTTGCTATAGGGCTCACTCCAGTACCGAGCTGCCCAAATAAATATTTAAAAAATTATCTTCTCAATTAAGGGCTCCTCCGCGAATATGTTCACATATATCGGCCCTTAGTGGGCCCACTAGGTGCGCAGATGCAAAAAACCTGCCTCTGCTAGCTTATATTTCGAGATTTTGCTATAGGGCTCACTCCAGTACCGAGCTGCCCAAATAAATATTTAAAAAATTATCTTCTCAATTAAGGGCTCCTCCGCGAATATGTTCACGTATATCGGCCCTTAGAGTCCCATTAGGTGCGCAGATGCAAAAAACCTGCCTCTGCTAGCTTATATTTCGAGATTTTGCTATAGGGCTCACTCCAGTACCGAGCTGCCCAAATAAATATTTAAAAAATTATCTTCTCAATTAAGGGCTCCTCCGCGAATATGTTCACGTATATCGGCCCTTAGTGGGCCCACTAGGTGTGCAGATGCAAAAAACCTGCCTCTGCTAGCTTATATTTCGAGATTTTGCTATAGGGCTCACTCCAGTACCGAGCTGCCCAAATAAATATTTAAAAAATTATCTTCTCAATAAAGGGCTCCTCCGCGAATATGTTCACATATATCGGCCCTTAGTGGGCCCACTAGGTGCACAGATGCAAAAAACCCGCCTCTGCTAGCTTATTTTTCGAGATTTTTCTATAGGGCTCACTCCAGTACCGAACTGCCCAAATAAATATTTAAAAAATTATCTTCTCAATTAAGGGCTCCTCCGCGAATATGTTCACGTATATCGGCCCTTAGTGGGCCCACTAGGTGCGCAGACGCAAAAAACCCGCCTCTGCTAGCTTATATTTCGAGATTTTGCTATAGGGCTCACTCCAGTACCGAGCTGCCCAAATAAATATTTAAAAAATTATCTTCTCAATTAAGGGCTCCTCCGCGAATATGTTCACATATATCGGCCATTAGTGGGCCCACTAGGTGCGCAGATGCAAAAAACCCGCCTCTGCTAGCTTATATTTCGAGATTTTGCTATAGGGCTCACTCCAGTACCGAGCTGCCCAAATAAATATTTAAAAAATTATCTTCTCAATTAATGGCTCCTCCGCGAATATGTTCACATATATCGGCCCTTAGTGGGCCCACTAGGTGCGCAGACGCAAAAAACCCGCCTCTGCTAGCTTATATTTCGAGATTTTGCTATAGGGCTCACTCCAGTACCGAGCTGCCCAAATAAATATTTAAAAAATTATCTTCTAAATTAAGAGCTCCTCCGCGAATATGTTCACGTATATCGGCCCTTAGTGGGCCCACTAGGTGCACAGACGCAAAAAACCCGCCTCTGCTAGCTTATATTTCGAGATTTTGCTATAGGGCTCACTCCAGTACCGAGCTGCCCAAATAAATATTTAAAAAATTATCTTCTCAATTAAGGGCTCCTCCGCGAATATGTTCACGTATACCGGCCCTTAGTGGGCCCACTAGGTGCGCAGACGCAAAAAACCCGCCTCTGCTAGCTTAAATTTCGAGATTTTGCTATAGGGCTCATTCCAGTACCGAGCTGCCCAAATAAATATTTAAAAAATTATCTTCTCAATTAAGGGCTCCTCCGCGAATATGTTCACATATATCGGCCCTTAGTGGGCCCACTAGGTGCGCAGACGCAAAAAACCCGCCTCTGCTAGCTTATATTTCGAGATTTTGCTATAGGGCTCACTCCAGTACCGAGCTGCCCAAATAAATATTTAAAAAATTATCTTCTCAATCAATGGCTCCTCCGCGAATATGTTCACGTATACCGGCCCTTAGTGGGCCCACTAGGTGCGCAGACGCAAAAAACCCGCCTCTACTAGCTTATATTTCGAGATTTTGCTATAGGGCTCACTCCAGTACCGAGCTGCCCAAATAAATATTTAAAAAATTATCTTCTCAATTAAGGGCTCCTCCGCGAATATGTTCACATATATCGGCCCTTAGTGGGCCCACTAGGTGCGCAGATGCAAAAAACCCGCCTCTGCTAGCTTATCTTTCGAGATTTTTCTATAGGGCTCACTCCAGTACCGAGCTGCCCAAATAAATATTTAAAAAATTATCTTCTAAATTAAGGGCTCCTCCGCGAATATGTTCACATATATCGGCCCTTAGTGGGCCCACTAGGTGTGCAGATGCAAAAAACCCGCCTCTGCTAGCTTATATTTCGAGATTTTGCTATAGGGCTCACTCCAGTACCGAGCTGCCCAAATAAATATTAAAAAAATTATCTTCTCAATTAAGGGCTCCTCCGCGAATATGTTCACATCTATCGGCCCTTAGTGGGCCCACTAGGTGCGCAGATGCAAAAAACCCGCCTCTGCTAGCTTATATTTCGAGATTTTGCTATAGGGCTCACTCCAGTACCGAGCTGCCCAAATAAATATTTAAAAAATTATCTTCTAAATTAAGGGCTCCTCCGCGAATATGTTCACATATATCGGCCATTAGTGGGCCCACTAGGTGCGCAGATGCAAAAAACCCGCCTCTGCTAGCTTATATTTCGAGATTTTGCTATAGGGCTCACTCCAGTACCGAGCTGCCCAAATAAATATTTAAAAAATTATCTTCTCAATTAAGGGCTCCTCCGCGAATATGTTCACATATATCGGCCCTTAGTGGGCCCACTAGGTGCGCAGATGCAAAAAACCTGCCTCTGCTAGCTTATATTTCGAGATTTTGCTATAGGGCTCACTCCAGTACCGAGCTGCCCAAATAAATATTTAAAAAATTATCTTCTCAATTAAGGGCTCCTCCGCGAATATGTTCACATATATCGGCCCTTAGTGGGCCCACTAGGTGCGCAGATGCAAAAAACCTGCCTCTGCTAGCTTATTTTTCGAGATTTTGCTATAGGGCTCACTCCAGTACCGAGCTGCCCAAATAAATATTTAAAAAATTATCTTCTCAATTAAGGGCTCCTCCGCGAATATGTTCACTTATATCGGCCCTTAGTGGGCCCACTAGGTGCGCAGATGCAAAAAACCTGCCTCTGCTAGCTTATATTTCGAGATTTTGCTATAGGGCTCACTCCAGTACCGAGCTGCCCAAATAAATATTTAAAAAATTATCTTCTCAATTAAGGGCTCCTCCGCGAATATGTTCACAAATATCGGCCCTTAGTGGGCCCACTAGGTGCGCAGATGCAAAAAACCTGCCTCTGCTAGCTTATATTTCGAGATTTTGCTATAGGGCTCACTCCAGTACCGAGCTGCCCAAATAAATATTTAAAAAATTATCTTCTCAATTAAGGGCTCCTCCGCTAATATGTTCACGTATATCGGCCCTTAGAGGCCCACTAGGTGCGCAGACGCAAAAAACCTGCCTCTGCTAGCTTATATTTCGAGATTTTGCTATAGGGCTCACTCCAGTACCGAGCTGCCCAAATAAATATTTAAAAAATTATCTTCTCAATTAAGGGCTCCTCCGCGAATATGTTCACGTATATCGGCCCTTAGTGGGCCCACTAGGTGCGCAGATGCAAAAAACCTGCCTCTGCTAGCTTATATTTCGAGATTTTGCTATAGGGCTCACACCAGTACCGAGCTGCCCAAATAAATATTTAAAAAATTATCTTCTCAATTAAGGGCTCCTCCGCGAATATGTTCACATATATCGGCCCTTAGTGGGCCCACTAGGTGCGCAGATGCAAAAAACCTGCCTCTGCTAGCTTATATTTCGAGATTTTGCTATAGGGCTCACTCCAGTACCGAGCTGCCCAAAAAAATATTTAAAAAATTATCTTCTCAATTAAGGGCTCCTCCGCGAATATGTTAACATATATCGGCCCTTAGTGGGCCCACTAGGTGCGCAGATGCAAAAAACCCGCCTCTGCTAGCTTATATTTCGAGATTTTGCTATAGGGCTCACTCCAGTACCGAGCTGCCCAAATAAATATTTAAAAAATTATCTTCTAAATTAAGGGCTCTTCCGCGAATATGTTCACGTATATCGGCCCTTAGTGGGCCCACTAGGTGCGCAGACGCAAAAAACCCGCCTCTGCTAACTTATATTTCGAGATTTTGCTATAGGGCTCACTCCAGTACCGAGCTGCCCAAATAAATATTTAAAAAATTGTCTTCTAAATTAAGGGCTCTTTCGCGAATATGTTCACGTATATCGGCCCTTAGTGGGCCCACTAGGTGCGCAGATGCAAAAAACCCGCCTCTGCTAGCTTATTTTTCGAGATTTTTCTATAGGGCTCACTCCAGTACCGAGCTGCCCAAATAAATATTTAAAAAATTATCTTCTAAATTAAGGGCTCTTTCGCGAATATGTTCACGTATATCGGCCCTTAGTGGGCCCACTAGGTGCGCAGATGCAAAAAACCCGCCTCTACTAGCTTATTTTTCGAGATTTTTCTATAGGGCTCACTCCAGTACCGAGCTGCCCAAATAAATATTTAAAAAATTTTCTTCTAAATTAAGGGCTCTTTCGCGAATATGTTCACGTATATCGGCCCATAGTGGGCCCACTAGGTGCGCAGATGCAAAAAACCCGCCTCTGCTAGCTTATTTTTCGAGATTTTTCTATAGGTCTCAATCCAGTACCGAGCTGCCCAAATAAATATTTAAAAAATTATCATCTCAATTAAGGGCTCCTCCGCGAATATGTTCACGTATATCGGCCCTTAGTGGGCCCACTAGGTGCGCAGACGCAAAAAACCCGCCTCTGCTAACTTATATTTCGAGATTTTGCTATAGGGCTCACTCCAGTACCGAGCTGCCCAAATAAATATTTAAAAAATTATCTTCTCAATTAAGGGCTCCTCCGCGAATATGTTCACGTTTATCGGCCCTTAGTGGGCCCACTAGGTGCGCAGACGCAAAAAACCCGCCTCTGCTAACTTATATTTCGAGATTTTGCTATAGGGCTCACTCCAGTACCGAGCTGCCCAAATAAATATTTAAAAAATTTTCTTCTAAATTAAGGGCTCTTTCGCGAATATGTTCACGTATATCGGCCCTTAGTGGGCCCACTAGGTGCGCAGATGCAAAAAACCCGCCTCTGCTAGCTTATTTTTCGAGATTTTTCTATAGGGCTCAATCCAGTACCGAGCTGCCCAAATAAATATTTAAAAAATTATCATCTCAATTAAGGGCTCCTCCGCGAATATGTTCACGTATATCGGCCCTTAGTGGGCCCACTAGGTGCGCAGACGCAAAAAACCCGCCTCTGCTAACTTATATTTCGAGATTTTGCTATAGGGCTCACTCCAGTACCGAGCTGCCCAAATAAATATTTAAAAAATTTTCTTCTAAATTAAGGGCTCTTTCGCGAATATGTTCACGTATATCGGCCCTTAGTGGGCCCACTAGGTGCGCAGATGCAAAAAACCCGCCTCTGCTAGCTTATTTTTCGAGATTTTTCTATAGGGCTCACTCCAGTACCGAGCTGCCCAAATAAATATTTAAAAAATTATCTTCTAAATTAAGGGCTCTTTCGCGAATATGTTCACGTATATCGGCCCTTAGTGGGCCCACTAGGTGCGCAGATGCAAAAAACCCGCCTCTGCTAGCTTATTTTTCGAAATTTTTCTATAGGGCTCACTCCAGTACCGAGCCGCCCAAATAAATATTTAAAAAATTTTCTTCTAAATTAAGGGCTCTTTCGCGAATATGTTCACGTATATCGGCCCTTAGTGGGCCCACTAGGTGCGCAGATGCAAAAAAACCCGCTTCTGCTAGCTTATTTTTCGAGATTTTTCTATAGGTCTCAATCCAGTACCGAGCTGCCCAAATAAATATTTAAAAAATTATCATCTCAATTAAGGGCTCCTCCGCGAATATGTTCACGTATATCGGCCCTTAGTGGGCCCACTAGGTGCGCAGACGCAAAAAACCCGCCTCTGCTAACTTATATTTCGAGATTTTGCTATAGGGCTCACTCCAGTACCGAGCTGCCTAAATAAATATTTAAAAAATTATCTTCTCAATGAAGGGCTCCTCCGCGAATATGTTCACGTATATCGGCCCTTAGTGGGCCCACTAGGTGCGCAGACGCAAAAAACCCGCCTCTGCTAGCTTATATTTCGAGATTTTGCTATAGGGCTCACTCCAGTACCGAGCTGCCCAAATAAATATTTAAAAAATTATCTTCTCAATTAAGGGCTCCTCCGCGAATATGTTCACGTATATCGGCCATTAGTGGGCCCACTAGGTGCGCAGATGCAAAAAACCCGCCTCTGCTAGCTTATATTTCGAGATTTTGCTATAGGGCTCACTCCAGTACCGAGCTGCCCAAATAAATATTTAAAAAATTATCTTCTCAATTAATGGCTCCTCCGCGAATATGTTCACATATATCGGCCCTTAGTGGGCCCACTAGGTGCGCAGACGCAAAAAACCCGCCTCTGCTAGCTTATATTTCGAGATTTTGCTATAGGGCTCACTCCAGTACCGAGCTGCCCAAATAAATATTTAAAAAATTATCTTCTAAATTAAGAGCTCCTCCGCGAATATGTTCACGTATATCGGCCCTTAGTGGGCCCACTAGGTGCACAGACGCAAAAAACCCGCCTCTGCTAGCTTATATTTCGAGATTTTGCTATAGGGCTCACTCCAGTACCGAGCTGCCCAAATAAATATTTAAAAAATTATCTTCTCAATTAAGGGCTCCTCCGCGAATATGTTCACGTATACCGGCCCTTAGTGGGCCCACTAGGTGCGCAGACGCAAAAAACCCGCCTCTGCTAGCTTATATTTCGAGATTTTGCTATAGGGCTCACTCCAGTACCGAGCTGCCCAAATAAATATTTAAAAAATTATCTTCTCAATTAAGGGCTCCTCCGCGAATATGTTCACGTATACCGGCCCTTAGTGGGCCCACTAGGTGCGCAGATGCAAAAAACCTGCCTCTGCTAGCTTATATTTCGAGATTTTGCTATAGGGCTCACTCCAGTACCGAGCTGCCCAAATAAATATTTAAAAAATTATCTTCTCAATTAAGGGCTCCTCCGCGAATATGTTCACGTATACCGGCCCTTAGTGGGCCCACTAGGTGCGCAGACGCAAAAAACCCGCCTCTGCTAGCTTATATTTCGAGATTTTGCTATAGGGCTCACTCCAGTACCGAGCTGCCCAAATAAATATTTAAAAAATTATCTTCTCAATTAAGGGCTCCTCCGCGAATATGTTCACGTATATCGGCCATTAGTGGGCCCACTAGGTGCGCAGATGCAAAAAACCCGCCTCTGCTAGCTTATATTTCGAGATTTTGCTATAGGGCTCACTCCAGTACCGAGCTGCCCAAATAAATATTTAAAAAATTATCTTCTCAATTAATGGCTCCTCCGCGAATATGTTCACATATATCGGCCCTTAGTGGGCCCACTAGGTGCGCAGACGCAAAAAACCCGCCTCTGCTAGCTTATATTTCGAGATTTTGCTATAGGGCTCACTCCAGTACCGAGCTGCCCAAATAAATATTTAAAAAATTATCTTCTAAATTAAGAGCTCCTCCGCGAATATGTTCACGTATACCGGCCCTTAGTGGGCCCACTAGGTGCGCAGACGCAAAAAACCCGCCTCTGCTAGCTTATATTTCGAGATTTTGCTATAGGGCTCACTCCAGTACCGAGCTGCCCAAATAAATATTTAAAAAATTATCTTCTCAATTAAGGGCTCCTCCGCGAATATGTTCACGTATACCGGCCCTTAGTGGGCCCACTAGGTGCGCAGACGCAAAAAACCCGCCTCTGCTAGCTTATATTTCGAGATTTTGCTATAGGGCTCACTCCAGTACCGAGCTGCCCAAATAAATATTTAAAAAATTATCTTCTCAATTAAGGGCTCCTCCGCGAATATGTTCACATCTATCGGCCCTTAGTGGGCCCACTAGGTGCGCAGATGCAAAAAACCCGCCTCTGCTAGCTTATATTTCGAGATTTTGCTATAGGGCTCACTCCAGTACCGAGCTGCCCAAATAAATATTTAAAAAATTATCTTCTAAATTAAGGGCTCCTCCGCGAATATGTTCACATATATCGGCCCTTAGTGGGCCCACTAGGTGCGCAGATGCAAAAAACCCGCCTCTGCTAGCTTATATTTCGAGATTTTGCTATAGGGCTCACTCCAGTACCGAGCTGCCCAAATAAATATTTAAAAAATTATCTTCTCAATTAAGGGCTCCTCCGCGAATATGTTCACATATATCGGCCCTTAGTGGGCCCACTAGGTGCGCAGATGCAAAAAACCTGCCTCTGCTAGCTTATATTTCGAGATTTTGCTATAGGGCTCACTCCAGTACCGAGCTGCCCAAATAAATATTTAAAAAATTATCTTCTCAATTAAGGGCTCCTCCGCGAATATGTTCACATATATCGGCCCTTAGTGGGCCCACTAGGTGCGCAGATGCAAAAAACCTGCCTCTGCTAGCTTATTTTTCGAGATTTTGCTATAGGGCTCACTCCAGTACCGAGCTGCCCAAATAAATATTTAAAAAATTATCTTCTCAATTAAGGGCTCCGTCGCGAATATGTTCACATATATCGGCCCTTAGTGGGCCCACTAGGTGCGCAGATGCAAAAAACCTGCCTCTGCTAGCTTACATTTCGAGATTTTGCTATAGGGCTCACTCCAGTACCGAGCTGCCCAAATAAATATTTAAAAAATTATCTTCTCAATTAAGGGCTCCTCCGCGAATATGTTCACGTATATCGGCCCTTAGAGGCCCACTAGGTGCGCAGACGCAAAAAACCTGCCTCTGCTAGCTTATATTTCGAGATTTTGCTATAGGGCTCACTCCAGTACCGAGCTGCCCAAATAAATATTTAAAAAATTATCTTCTCAATTAAGGGCTCCTCCGCGAATATGTTCACATATATCGGCCCTTAGTGGGCCCACTAGGTGCGCAGATGAAAAAAACCCGCCTCTGCTAGCTTATTTTTCGAGATTTTTCTATAGGGCTCACTCCAGTACCGAGCTGCCCAAATAAATATTTAAAAAATTGTCTTCTAAATTAAGGGCTCTTTCGCGAATATGTTCACGTATATCGGCCCTTAGTGGGCCCACTAGGTGCGCAGATGCAAAAAACCCGCCTCTGCTAGCTTATTTTTCGAGATTTTTCTATAGGGCTCAATCCAGTACCGAGCTGCCCAAATAAATATTTAAAAAATTATCATCTCAATTAAGGGCTCCTCCGCGAATATGTTCACGTATATCGGCCCTTAGTGGGCCCACTAGGTGCGCAGACGCAAAAAACCCGCCTCTGCTAACTTATATTTCGAGATTTTGCTATAGGGCTCACTCCAGTACCGAGCTGCCCAAATAAATATTTAAAAAATTATCTTCTCAATTAAGGGCTCCTCCGCGAATATGTTCACGTATATCGGCCCTTAGTGGGCCCACTAGGTGCGCAGACGCAAAAAACCCGCCTCTGCTAGCTTATATTTCGAGATTTTGCTATAGGGCTCACTCCAGTACCGAGCTGCCCAAATAAATATTTAAAAAATTATCTTCTCAATTAAGGGCTCCTCCGCGAATATGTTCACGTATATCGGCCATTAGTGGGCCCACTAGGTGCGCAGATGCAAATAACCCGCCTCCGCTAGCTTATATTTCGAGATTTTGCTATAGGGCTCACTCCAGTACCGAGCTGCCCAAATAAATATTTAAAAAATTATCTTCTCAATTAAGGGCTCCTCCGCGAATATGTTCACATATATCGGCCCTTAGTGGGCCCACTAGGTGCGCAGACGCAAAAAACCCGCCTCTGCTAGCTTATATTTCGAGATTTTGCTATAGGGCTCACTCCAGTACCGAGCTGCCCAAATAAATATTTAAAAAATTATCTTCTAAATTAAGAGCTCCTCCGCGAATATGTTCACGTATATCGGCCCATAGTGGGCCCACTAGGTGCACAGACGCAAAAAACCCGCCTCTGCTAGCTTATATTTCGAGATTTTGCTATAGGGCTCACTCCAGTACCGAGCTGCCCAAATAAATATTTAAAAAATTATCTTCTCAATTAAGGGCTCCTCCGCGAATATGTTCACGTATACCAGCCCTTAGTGGGCCCACGAGGTGCGCAGACGCAAAAAACCCGCCTCTGCTAGCTTATATTTCGAGATTTTGCTATAGGGCTCACTCCAGTACCGAGCTGCCCAAATAAATATTTAAAAAATTATCTTCTCAATTAAGGGCTCCTCCGCGAATATGTTCACATATATCGGCCCTTAGTGGGCCCACTAGGTGCGCAGACGCAAAAAACCCGCCTCTGCTAGCTTATATTTCGAGATTTTGCTATAGGGCTCACTCCAGTACCGAGCTGCCCAAATAAATATTTAAAAAATTATCTTCTAAATTAAGGGCTCCTCCGCGAATATGTTCACATATATCGGCCCTTAGAGGCCCACTAGGTGCGCAGATGCAAAAAACTCGCCTCTGCTAGCTTATATTTCGAGATTTTGCTATAGGGCTCACTCCAGTACCGAGCTGCCCAAATAAATATTTAAAAAATTATCTTCTCAATTAAGGGCTCCTCCGCAAATATGTTCACATATATCGGCCCTTAGTGGGCCCACTAGGTGCGCAGACGCAAAAAACCCGCCTCTGCTAGCTTATATTTCGAGATTTTGCTATAGGGCTCACTCCAGTACCGAGCTGCCCAAATAAATATTTAAAAAATTATCTTCTAAATTAAGAGCTCCTCCGCGAATATGTTCACGTATATCGGCCCATAGTGGGCCCACTAGGTGCACAGACGCAAAAAACCCGCCTCTGCTAGCTTATATTTCGAGATTTTGCTATAGGGCTCACTCTAGTACCGAGCTGCCCAAATAAATATTTAAAAAATTATCTTCTCAATTAAGGGCTTCTCCGCGAATATGTTCACGTATATCGGCCCTTAGTGGGCCCACTACGTGCGCAGACGCAAAAAACCCGCCTCTGCTAGCTTATATTTCGAGATTTTGCTATAGGGCTCACTCCAGTACCGAGCTGCCCAAATAAATATTTAAAAAATTATCTTCTCAATTAAGGGCTCCTCCGCGAATATGTTCACGTATATCGGCCCTTAGTGGGCCCACTAGGTGCGCAGACGCAAAAAACCCGCCTCTGCTAGCTTATATTTCGAGATTTTGCTATAGGGCTCACTCTAGTACCGAGCTGCCCAAATAAATATTTAAAAAATTATCTTCTCAATTAAGGGCTTCTCCGCGAATATGTTCACGTATATCGGCCCTTAGTGGGCCCACTACGTGCGCAGACGCAAAAAACCCGCCTCTGCTAGCTTATATTTCGAGATTTTGCTATAGGGCTCACTCCAGTACCGAGCTGCCCAAATAAATATTTAAAAAATTATCTTCTCAATTAAGGGCTCCTCCGCGAATATGTTCACATCTATCGGCCCTTAGTGGGCCCACTAGGTGCGCAGATGCAAAAAACCTGCCTCTGCTAGCTTATATTTCGAGATTTTGCTATAGGGCTCACTCCAGTACCGAGCTGCCCAAATAAATATTTAAAAAATTATCTTCTCAATTAAGGGCTCCTCCGCGAATATGTTCACATATATCGGCCCATAGTGGGCCCACTAGGTGCGCAGATGCAAAAAACCTGCCTCTGCTAGCTTATTTTTCGAGATTTTGCTATAGGGCTCACTCCAGTACCGAGCTGCCCAAATAAATATTTAAAAAATTATCTTCTCAATTAAGGGCTCCTCCGCGAATATGTTCACATATATCGGCCCTTAGTGGGCCCACTAGGTGCGCAGATGCAAAAAACCTGCCTCTGCTAGCTTATATTTCGAGATTTTGCTATAGGGCTCACTCCAGTACCGAGCTGCCCAAATAAATATTTAAAAAATTATCTTCTCAATTAAGGGCTCCTCCGCGAATATGTTCACATATATCGGCCCTTAGTGGGCCCACTAGGTGCGCAGATGCAAAAAACCTGCCTCTGCTAGCCTATATTTCGAGATTTTGCTATAGGGCTCACTCCAGTACCGAGCTGCCCAAATAAATATTTAAAAAATTATCTTCTCAATTAAGGGCTCCTCCGCGAATATGTTCACGTATATCGGCCCTTAGAGGCCCACTAGGTGCGCAGACGCAAAAAACCTGCCTCTGCTAGCTTATATTTCGAGATTTTGCTATAGGGCTCACTCCAGTACCGAGCTGCCCAAATAAATATTTAAAAAATTATCTTCTCAATTAAGGGCTCCTCCGCGAATATGTTCACATATATCGGCCCTTAGTGGGCCCACTAGGTGCGCAGATGCAAAAAACCCGCCTCTGCTAGCTTATTTTTCGAGATTTTTCTATAGGGCTCACTCCAGTACCGAGCTGCCCAAATAAATATTTAAAAAATTGTCTTCTAAATTAAGGGCTCTTTCGCGAATATGTTCACGTATATCGGCCCTTAGTGGGCCCACTAGGTGCGCAGATGCAAAAAACCCGCCTCTGCTAGCTTATTTTTCGAGATTTTTCTATAGGGCTCAATCCAGTACCGAGCTGCCCAAATAAATATTTAAAAAATTATCATCTCAATTAAGGGCTCCTCCGCGAATATGTTCACGTATATCGGCCCTTAGTGGGCCCACTAGGTGCGCAGACGCAAAAAACCCGCCTCTGCTAACTTATATTTCGAGATTTTGCTATAGGGCTCACTCCAGTACCGAGCTGCCCAAATAAATATTTAAAAAATTTTCTTCTAAATTAAGGGCTCTTTCGCGAATATGTTCACGTATATCGGCCCTTAGTGGGCCCACTAGGTGCGCAGATGCAAAAAACCCGCCTCTGCTAGCTTATTTTTCGAGATTTTTCTATAGGGCTCACTCCAGTACCGAGCTGCCCAAATAAATATTTAAAAAATTATCTTCTAAATTAAGGGCTCTTTCGCGAATATGTTCACGTATATCGGCCCTTAGTGGGCCCACTAGGTGCGCAGATGCAAAAAACCCGCCTCTGCTAGCTTATTTTTCGAGATTTTTCTATAGGGCTCACTCCAGTACCGAGCCGCCCAAATAAATATTTAAAAAATTTTCTTCTAAATTAAGGGCTCTTTCGCGAATATGTTCACGTATATCGGCCCTTAGTGGGCCCACTAGGTGCGCAGATGCAAAAAAACCCGCCTCTGCTAGCTTATTTTTCGAGATTTTTCTATAGGTCTCAATCCAGTACCGAGCTGCCCAAATAAATATTTAAAAAATTATCATCTCAATTAAGGGCTCCTCCGCGAATATGTTCACGTATATCGGCCCTTAGTGGGCCCACTAGGTGCGCAGACGCAAAAAACCCGCCTCTGCTAACTTATATTTCGAGATTTTGCTATAGGGCTCACTCCAGTACCGAGCTGCCTAAATAAATATTTAAAAAATTATCTTCTCAATGAAGGGCTCCTCCGCGAATATGTTCACGTATATCGGCCCTTAGTGGGCCCACTAGGTGCGCAGACGCAAAAAACCCGCCTCTGCTAGCTTATATTTCGAGATTTTGCTATAGGGCTCACTCCAGTACCGAGCTGCCCAAATAAATATTTAAAAAATTATCTTCTCAATTAAGGGCTCCTCCGCGAATATGTTCACGTATATCGGCCATTAGTGGGCCCACTAGGTGCGCAGATGCAAAAAACCCGCCTCTGCTAGCTTATATTTCGAGATTTTGCTATAGGGCTCACTCCAGTACCGAGCTGCCCAAATAAATATTTAAAAAATTATCTTCTCAATTAATGGCTCCTCCGCGAATATGTTCACATATATCGGCCCTTAGTGGGCCCACTAGGTGCGCAGATGCAAAAAACCCGCCTCTGCTAGCTTATATTTCGAGATTTTGCTATAGGGCTCACTCCAGTACCGAGCTGCCCAAATAAATATTTAAAAAATTATCTTCTAAATTAAGAGCTCCTCCGCGAATATGTTCACGTATATCGGCCCTTAGTGGGCCCACTAGGTGCACAGACGCAAAAAACCCGCCTCTGCTAGCTTATATTTCGAGATTTTGCTATAGGGCTCACTCCAGTACCGAGCTGCCCAAATAAATATTTAAAAAATTATCTTCTCAATTAAGGGCTCCTCCGCGAATATGTTCACGTATACCGGCCCTTAGTGGGCCCACTAGGTGCGCAGACGCAAAAAACCCGCCTCTGCTAGCTTATATTTCGAGATTTTGCTATAGGGCTCACTCCAGTACCGAGCTGCCCAAATAAATATTTAAAAAATTATCTTCTCAATTAAGGGCTCCTCCGCGAATATGTTCACGTATACCGGCCCTTAGTGGGCCCACTAGGTGCGCAGATGCAAAAAACCCGCCTCTGCTAGCTTATATTTCGAGATTTTGCTATAGGGCTCACTCCAGTACCGAGCTGCCCAAATAAATATTTAAAAAATTATCTTCTCAATTAAGGGCTCCTCCGCGAATATGTTCACGTATACCGGCCCTTAGTGGGCCCACTAGGTGCGCAGATGCAAAAAACCCGCCTCTGCTAGCTTATATTTCGAGATTTTGCTATAGGGCTCACTCCAGTACCGAGCTGCCCAAATAAATATTTAAAAAATTATCTTCTAAATTAAGGGCTCCTCCGCGAATATGTTCACATATATCGGCCCTTAGAGGCCCACTAGGTGCGCAGATGCAAAAAACCCGCCTCTGCTAGCTTATATTTCGAGATTTTGCTATAGGGCTCACTCCAGTACCGAGCTGCCCAAATAAATATTTAAAAAATTATCTTCTCAATTAAGGGCTCCTCCGCAAATATGTTCACATATATCGGCCCTTAGTGGGCCCACTAGGTGCGCAGACGCAAAAAACCCGCCTCTGCTAGCTTATATTTCGAGATTTTGCTATAGGGCTCACTCCAGTACCGAGCTGCCCAAATAAATATTTAAAAAATTATCTTCTAAATTAAGAGCTCCTCCGCGAATATGTTCACGTATATCGGCCCATAGTGGGCCCACTAGGTGCACAGACGCAAAAAACCCGCCTCTGCTAGCTTATATTTCGAGATTTTGCTATAGGGCTCACTCTAGTACCGAGCTGCCCAAATAAATATTTAAAAAATTATCTTCTCAATTAAGGGCTTCTCCGCGAATATGTTCACGTATATCGGCCCTTAGTGGGCCCACTACGTGCGCAGACGCAAAAAACCCGCCTCTGCTAGCTTATATTTCGAGATTTTGCTATAGGGCTCACTCCAGTACCGAGCTGCCCAAATAAATATTTAAAAAATTATCTTCTCAATTAAGGGCTCCTCCGCGAATATGTTCACGTATATCGGCCCTTAGTGGGCCCACTAGGTGCGCAGACGCAAAAAACCCGCCTCTGCTAGCTTATATTTCGAGATTTTGCTATAGGGCTCACTCTAGTACCGAGCTGCCCAAATAAATATTTAAAAAATTATCTTCTCAATTAAGGGCTTCTCCGCGAATATGTTCACGTATATCGGCCCTTAGTGGGCCCACTACGTGCGCAGACGCAAAAAACCCGCCTCTGCTAGCTTATATTTCGAGATTTTGTTATAGGGCTCACTCCAGTACCGAGCTGCCCAAATAACTATTTAAAAAATTATCTTCTCAATTAAGGGCTCCTCCGCGAATATGTTCACATCTATCGGCCCTTAGTGGGCCCACTAGGTGCGCAGATGCAAAAAACCTGCCTCTGCTAGCTTATATTTCGAGATTTTGCTATAGGGCTCACTCCAGTACCGAGCTGCCCAAATAAATATTTAAAAAATTATCTTCTCAATTAAGGGCTCCTCCGCGAATATGTTCACATATATCGGCCCATAGTGGGCCCACTAGGTGCGCAGATGCAAAAAACCTGCCTCTGCTAGCTTATTTTTCGAGATTTTGCTATAGGGCTCACTCCAGTACCGAGCTGCCCAAATAAATATTTAAAAAATTATCTTCTCAATTAAGGGCTCCTCCGCGAATATGTTCACATATATCGGCCCTTAGTGGGCCCACTAGGTGCGCAGATGCAAAAAACCTGCCTCTGCTAGCTTATATTTCGAGATTTTGCTATAGGGCTCACTCCAGTACCGAGCTGCCCAAATAAATATTTAAAAAATTATCTTCTCAATTAAGGGCTCCTCCGCGAATATGTTCACATATATCGGCCCTTAGTGGGCCCACTAGGTGCGCAGATGCAAAAAACCTGCCTCTGCTAGCCTATATTTCGAGATTTTGCTATAGGGCTCACTCCAGTACCGAGCTGCCCAAATAAATATTTAAAAAATTATCTTCTCAATTAAGGGCTCCTCCGCGAATATGTTCACGTATATCGGCCCTTAGAGGCCCACTAGGTGCGCAGACGCAAAAAACCTGCCTCTGCTAGCTTATATTTCGAGATTTTGCTATAGGGCTCACTCCAGTACCGAGCTGCCCAAATAAATATTTAAAAAATTATCTTCTCAATTAAGGGCTCCTCCGCGAATATGTTCACATATATCGGCCCTTAGTGGGCCCACTAGGTGCGCAGATGCAAAAAACCCGCCTCTGCTAGCTTATTTTTCGAGATTTTTCTATAGGGCTCACTCCAGTACCGAGCTGCCCAAATAAATATTTAAAAAATTGTCTTCTAAATTAAGGGCTCTTTCGCGAATATGTTCACGTATATCGGCCCTTAGTGGGCCCACTAGGTGCGCAGATGCAAAAAACCCGCCTCTGCTAGCTTATTTTTCGAGATTTTTCTATAGGGCTCAATCCAGTACCGAGCTGCCCAAATAAATATTTAAAAAATTATCATCTCAATTAAGGGCTCCTCCGCGAATATGTTCACGTATATCGGCCCTTAGTGGGCCCACTAGGTGCGCAGACGCAAAAAACCCGCCTCTGCTAACTTATATTTCGAGATTTTGCTATAGGGCTCACTCCAGTACCGAGCTGCCCAAATAAATATTTAAAAAATTATCTTCTCAATTAAGGGCTCCTCCGCGAATATGTTCACGTATATCGGCCCTTAGTGGGCCCACTAGGTGCGCAGACGCAAAAAACCCGCCTCTGCTAGCTTATATTTCGAGATTTTGCTATAGGGCTCACTCCAGTACCGAGCTGCCCAAATAAATATTTAAAAAATTATCTTCTCAATTAAGGGCTCCTCCGCGAATATGTTCACGTATATCGGCCATTAGTGGGCCCACTAGGTGCGCAGATGCAAATAACCCGCCTCCGCTAGCTTATATTTCGAGATTTTGCTATAGGGCTCACTCCAGTACCGAGCTGCCCAAATAAATATTTAAAAAATTATCTTCTCAATTAAGGGCTCCTCCGCGAATATGTTCACATATATCGGCCCTTAGTGGGCCCACTAGGTGCGCAGACGCAAAAAACCCGCCTCTGCTAGCTTATATTTCGAGATTTTGCTATAGGGCTCACTCCAGTACCGAGCTGCCCAAATAAATATTTAAAAAATTATCTTCTAAATTAAGAGCTCCTCCGCGAATATGTTCACGTATATCGGCCCATAGTGGGCCCACTAGGTGCACAGACGCAAAAAACCCGCCTCTGCTAGCTTATATTTCGAGATTTTGCTATAGGGCTCACTCCAGTACCGAGCTGCCCAAATAAATATTTACAAAATTATCTTCTCAATTAAGGGCTCCTCCGCGAATATGTTCACGTATACCGGCCCTTAGTGGGCCCACTAGGTGCGCAGACGCAAAAAACCCGCCTCTGCTAGCTTATATTTCGAGATTTTGCTATAGGGCTCACTCCAGTACCGAGCTGCCCAAATAAATATTTAAAAAATTATCTTCTAAATTAAGGGCTCCTCCGCGAATATGTTCACATATATCGGCCCTTAGAGGCCCACTAGGTGCGCAGATGCAAAAAACCCGCCTCTGCTAGCTTATATTTCGAGATTTTGCTATAGGGCTCACTCCAGTACCGAGCTGCCCAAATAAATATTTAAAAAATTATCTTCTCAATTAAGGGCTCCTCCGCGAATATGTTCACATATATCGGCCCTTAGTGGGCCCACTAGGTGCGCAGACGCAAAAAACCCGCCTCTGCTAGCTTATATTTCGAGATTTTGCTATAGGGCTCACTCCAGTACCGAGCTGCCCAAATAAATATTTAAAAAATTATCTTCTAAATTAAGAGCTCCTCCGCGAATATGTTCACGTATATTGGCCCTTAATAGGTCCACTAGGTGCACAGACGCAAAAAACCCGCCTCTGCTAGCTTATATTTCGAGATTTTGCTATAGGGCTCACTCCAGTACCGAGCTGCCCAAATAAATATTTAAAAAATTATCTTCTCAATTAAGGGCTCCTCCGCGAATATGTTCACATCTATCGGCCCTTAGTGGGCCCACTAGGTGCGCAGATGCAAAAAACCTGCCTCTGCTAGCTTATATTTCGAGATTTTGCTATAGGGCTCACTCCAGTACCGAGCTGCCCAAATAAATATTTAAAAAATTATCTTCTCAATTAAGGGCTCCTCCGCGAATATGTTCACATATATCGGCCCTTAGTGGGCCCACTAGGTGCGCAGATGCAAAAAACCTGCCTCTGCTAGCTTATTTTTCGAGATTTTGCTATAGGGCTCACTCCAGTACCGAGCTGCCCAAATAAATATTTAAAAAATTATCTTCTCAATTAAGGGCTCCTCCGCGAATATGTTCACATATATCGGCCCTTAGTGGGCCCACTAGGTGCGCAGATGCAAAAAACCTGCCTCTGCTAGCTTATATTTCGAGATTTTGCTATAGGGCTCACTCCAGTACCGAGCTGCCCAAATAAATATTTAAAAAATTATCTTCTCAATTAAGGGCTCCTCCGCGAATATGTTCACATATATCGGCCCTTAGTGGGCCCACTAGGTGCGCAGATGCAAAAAACCTGCCTCTGCTAGCTTATATTTCGAGATTTTGCTATAGGGCTCACTCCAGTACCGAGCTGCCCAAATAAATATTTAAAAAATTATCTTCTCAATTAAGGGCTCCTCCGCGAATATGTTCACGTATATCGGCCCTTAGAGGCCCACTAGGTGCGCAGACGCAAAAAACCTGCCTCTGCTAGCTTATATTTCGAGATTTTGCTATAGGGCTCACTCCAGTACCGAGCTGCCCAAATAAATATTTAAAAAATTATCTTCTCAATTAAGGGCTCCTCCGCGAATATGTTCACGTATATCGGCCCTTAGTGGGCCCACTAGGTGCGCAGAAGCAAAAAACCTGCCTCTGCTAGCTTATATTTCGAGATTTTGCTATAGGGCTCACTCCAGTACCGAGCTGCCCAAATAAATATTTAAAAAATTATCTTCTCAATTAAGGGCTCCTCCGCGAATATGTTCACATATATCGGCCCTTAGTGGGCCCACTAGGTCCGCAGATGCAAACAACCTGCCTCTGCTAGCTTATATTTCGAGATTTTGCTATAGGGCTCACTCCAGTACCGAGCTGCCCAAAAAAATATTTAAAAAATTATCTTCTCAATTAAAGGCTCCTCCGCGAATATGTTCACATATATCGGCCCTTAGTGGGCCCACTAGGTGCGCAGATGCAAAAAACCCGCCTCTGCTAGCTTATATTTCGAGATTTTGCTATAGGGCTCACTCCAGTACCGAGCTGCCCAAATAAATATTTAAAAAATTATCTTCTAAATTAAAGGCTCTTCCGCGAATATGTTCACGTATATCGGCCCTTAGTGGGCCCACTAGGTGCGCAGATGCAAAAAACCCGCCTCTGCTAGCTTATTTTTCGAGATTTTTCTATAGGGCTCAATCCAGTACCGAGCTGCCCAAATAAATATTTAAAAAATTATCATCTCAATTAAGGGCTCCTTCGCGAATATGTTCACGTATATCGGCCCTTAGTGGGCCCACTAGGTGCGCAGACGCAAAAAACCCGCCTCTGCTAACTTATATTTCGAGATTTTGCTATAGGGCTCACTCCAGTACCGAGCTGCCCAAATAAATATTTAAAAAATTTTCTTCTAAATTAAGGGCTCTTTCGCGAATATGTTCACGTATATCGGCCCTTAGTGGGCCCACTAGGTGCGCAGATGCAAAAAACCCGCCTCTGCTAGCTTATTTTTCGAGATTTTTCTATAGGGCTCACTCCAGTACCGAGCTGCCCAAATAAATATTTAAAAAATTATCTTCTAAATTAAGGGCTCTTTCGCGAATATGTTCACGTATATCGGCCCTTAGTGGGCCCACTAGGTGCGCAGATGCAAAAAACCCGCCTCTGCTAGCTTATTTTTCGAGATTTTTCTATAGGGCTCACTCCAGTACCGAGCTGCCCAAATAAATATTTAAAAAATTTTCTTCTAAATTAAGGGCTCTTTCGCGAATATGTTCACGTATATCGGCCCTTAGTGGGCCCACTAGGTGCGCAGATGCAAAAAACCCGCCTCTGCTAGCTTATTTTTCGAGATTTTTCTATAGGGCTCAATCCAGTACCGAGCTGCCCAAATAAATATTTAAAAAATTATCATCTCAATTAAGGGCTCCTCCGCGAATATGTTCACGTATATCGGCCCTTAGTGGGCCTACTAGGTGCGCAGACGCAAAAAACCCGCTTCTGCTAACTTATATTTCGAGATTTTGCTATAGGGCTCACTCCAGTACCGAGCTGCCCAAATAAATATTTAAAAAATTATCTTCTCAATTAAGGGCTCCTCCGCGAATATGTTCACGTATATCGGCCCTTAGTGGGCCCACTAGGTGCGCAGACGCAAAAAACCCGCCTCTGCTAGCTTATATTTCGAGATTTTGCTATAGGGCTCACTCCAGTACCGAGCTGCCCAAATAAATATTTAAAAAATTATCTTCTCAATTAATGGCTCCTCCGCGAATATGTTCACATATATCGGCCCTTAGTGGGCCCACTAGGTGCGCAGACGCAAAAAACCCGCCTCTGCTAGCTTATATTTCGAGATTTTGCTATAGGGCTCACTCCAGTACCGAGCTGCCCAAATAAATATTTAAAAAATTATCTTCTAAATTAAGAGCTCCTCCGCGAATATGTTTACGTATATCGGCCCTTAGTGGGCCCACTAGGTGCACAGACGCAAAAAACCCGCCTCTGCTAGCTTATATTTCGAGATTTTGCTATAGGGCTCACTCCAGTACCGAGCTGCCCAAATAAATATTTAAAAAATTATCTTCTCAATTAAGGGCTCCTCCGCGAATATGTTCACGTATATCGGCCATTAGTGGGCCCACTAGGTGCGCAGATGCAAAAAACCCGCCTCTGCTAGCTTATATTTCGAGATTTTGCTATAGGGCTCACTCCAGTACCGAGCTGCCCAAATAAATATTTAAAAAATTATCTTCTCAATTAATGGCTCCTCCGCGAATATGTTCACATATATCGGCCCTTAGTGGGCCCACTAGGTGCGCAGACGCAAAAAACCCGCCTCTGCTAGCTTATATTTCGAGATTTTGCTATAGGGCTCACTCCAGTACCGAGCTGCCCAAATAAATATTTAAAAAATTATCTTCTAAATTAAGAGCTCCTCCGCGAATATGTTCACGTATACCGGCCCTTAGTGGGCCCACTAGGTGCGCAGACGCAAAAAACCCGCCTCTGCTAGCTTATATTTCGAGATTTTGCTATAGGGCTCACTCCAGTACCGAGCTGCCCAAATAAATATTTAAAAAATTATCTTCTCAATTAAGGGCTCCTCCGCGAATATGTTCACGTATACCGGCCCTTAGTGGGCCCACTAGGTGCGCAGACGCAAAAAACCCGCCTCTGCTAGCTTATATTTCGAGATTTTGCTATAGGGCTCACTCCAGTACCGAGCTGCCCAAATAAATATTTAAAAAATTATCTTCTCAATTAAGGGCTCCTCCGCGAATATGTTCACATCTATCGGCCCTTAGTGGGCCCACTAGGTGCGCAGATGCAAAAAACCCGCCTCTGCTAGCTTATATTTCGAGATTTTGCTATAGGGCTCACTCCAGTACCGAGCTGCCCAAATAAATATTTAAAAAATTATCTTCTCAATTAAGGGCTCCTCCGCGAATATGTTCACGTATACCGGCCCTTAGTGGGCCCACTAGGTGCGCAGATGCAAAAAACCCGCCTCTGCTAGCTTATATTTCGAGATTTTGCTATAGGGCTCACTCCAGTACCGAGCTGCCCAAATAAATATTTAAAAAATTATCTTCTCAATTAAGGGCTCCTCCGCGAATATGTTCACATATATCGGCCCTTAGTGGGCCCACTAGGTGCGCAGATGCAAAAAACCTGCCTCTGCTAGCTTATATTTCGAGATTTTGCTATAGGGCTCACTCCAGTACCGAGCTGCCCAAATAAATATTTAAAAAATTATCTTCTCAATTAAGGGCTCCTCCGCGAATATGTTCACATATATCGGCCCTTAGTGGGCCCACTAGGTGCGCAGATGCAAAAAACCTGCCTCTGCTAGCTTATATTTCGAGATTTTGCTATAGGGCTCACTCCAGTACCGAGCTGCCCAAATAAATATTTAAAAAATTATCTTCTCAATTAAGGGCTCCTCCGCGAATATGTTCACGTATATCGGCCCTTAGAGGCCCACTAGGTGCGCAGACGCAAAAAACCTGCCTCTGCTAGCTTATATTTCGAGATTTTGCTATAGGGCTCACTCCAGTACCGAGCTGCCCAAATAAATATTTAAAAAATTATCTTCTCAATTAAGGGCTCCTCCGCGAATATGTTCACGTATATCGGCCCTTAGTGGGCCCACTAGGTGCGCAGAAGCAAAAAACCTGCCTCTGCTAGCTTATATTTCGAGATTTTGCTATAGGGCTCACTCCAGTACCGAGCTGCCCAAATAAATATTTAAAAAATTATCTTCTCAATTAAGGGCTCCTCCGCGAATATGTTCACATATATCGGCCCTTAGTGGGCCCACTAGGTCCGCAGATGCAAACAACCTGCCTCTGCTAGCTTATATTTCGAGATTTTGCTATAGGGCTCACTCCAGTACCGAGCTGCCCAAAAAAATATTTAAAAAATTATCTTCTCAATTAAAGGCTCCTCCGCGAATATGTTCACATATATCGGCCCTTAGTGGGCCCACTAGGTGCGCAGATGCAAAAAACCCGCCTCTGCTAGCTTATTTTTCGAGATTTTTCTATAGGGCTCAATCCAGTACCGAGCTGCCCAAATAAATATTTAAAAAATTATCTTCTCAATTAAGGGCTCCTCCGCGAATATGTTCACATATATCGGCCCTTAGTGGGCCCACTAGGTGCGCAGATGCAAAAAACCTGCCTCTGCTAGCTTATATTTCGAGATTTTGCTATAGGGCTCACTCCAGTACCGAGCTGCCCAAATAAATATTTAAAAAATTATCTTCTCAATTAAGGGCTCCTCCGCGAATATGTTCACATATATCGGCCCTTAGTGGGCCCACTAGGTGCGCAGATGCAAAAAACCTGCCTCTGCTAGCTTATATTTCGAGATTTTGCTATAGGGCTCACTCCAGTACCGAGCTGCCCAAATAAATATTTAAAAAATTATCTTCTAAATTAAAGGCTCTTCCGCGAATATGTTCACGTATATCGGCCCTTAGTGGGCCCACTAGGTGCGCAGATGCAAAAAACCCGCCTCTGCTAGCTTATTTTTCGAGATTTTTCTATAGGGCTCAATCCAGTACCGAGCTGCCCAAATAAATATTTAAAAAATTATCTTCTAAATTAAGGGCTCTTTCGCGAATATGTTCACGTATATCGGCCCTTAGTGGGCCCACTAGGTGCGCAGATGCAAAAAACCCGCTTCTGCTTGCTTATTTTTCGAGATTTTTCTATAGGGCTCACTCCAGTACCGAGCTGCCCAAATAAATATTTAAAAAATTTTCTTCTAAATTAAGGGCTCTTTCGCGAATATGTTCACGTATATCGGCCCTTAGTGGGCCCACTAGGTGCGCAGATGCAAAAAACCCGCCTCTGCTAGCTTATTTTTCGAGATTTTTCTATAGGGCTCAATCCAGTACCGAGCTGCCCAAATAAATATTTAAAAAATTATCATCTCAATTAAGGGCTCCTCCGCGAATATGTTCACGTATATCGGCCCTTAGTGGGCCTACTAGGTGCGCAGACGCAAAAAACCCGCTTCTGCTAACTTATATTTCGAGATTTTGCTATAGGGCTCACTCCAGTACCGAGCTGCCCAAATAAATATTTAAAAAATTATCTTCTCAATTAAGGGCTCCTCCGCGAATATGTTCACGTATATCGGCCCTTAGTGGGCCCACTAGGTGCGCAGACGCAAAAAACCCGCCTCTGCTAGCTTATATTTCGAGATTTTGCTATAGGGCTCACTCCAGTACCGAGCTGCCCAAATAAATATTTAAAAAATTATCTTCTCAATTAATGGCTCCTCCGCGAATATGTTCACATATATCGGCCCTTAGTGGGCCCACTAGGTGCGCAGACGCAAAAAACCCGCCTCTGCTAGCTTATATTTCGAGATTTTGCTATAGGGCTCACTCCAGTACCGAGCTGCCCAAATAAATATTTAAAAAATTATCTTCTAAATTAAGAGCTCCTCCGCGAATATGTTTACGTATATCGGCCCTTAGTGGGCCCACTAGGTGCACAGACGCAAAAAACCCGCCTCTGCTAGCTTATATTTCGAGATTTTGCTATAGGGCTCACTCCAGTACCGAGCTGCCCAAATAAATATTTAAAAAATTATCTTCTCAATTAAGGGCTCCTCCGCGAATATGTTCACGTATATCGGCCATTAGTGGGCCCACTAGGTGCGCAGATGCAAAAAACCCGCCTCTGCTAGCTTATATTTCGAGATTTTGCTATAGGGCTCACTCCAGTACCGAGCTGCCCAAATAAATATTTAAAAAATTATCTTCTCAATTAATGGCTCCTCCGCGAATATGTTCACATATATCGGCCCTTAGTGGGCCCACTAGGTGCGCAGACGCAAAAAACCCGCCTCTGCTAGCTTATATTTCGAGATTTTGCTATAGGGCTCACTCCAGTACCGAGCTGCCCAAATAAATATTTAAAAAATTATCTTCTAAATTAAGAGCTCCTCCGCGAATATGTTCACGTATACCGGCCCTTAGTGGGCCCACTAGGTGCGCAGACGCAAAAAACCCGCCTCTGCTAGCTTATATTTCGAGATTTTGCTATAGGGCTCACTCCAGTACCGAGCTGCCCAAATAAATATTTAAAAAATTATCTTCTCAATTAAGGGCTCCTCCGCGAATATGTTCACGTATACCGGCCCTTAGTGGGCCCACTAGGTGCGCAGACGCAAAAAACCCGCCTCTGCTAGCTTATATTTCGAGATTTTGCTATAGGGCTCACTCCAGTACCGAGCTGCCCAAATAAATATTTAAAAAATTATCTTCTCAATTAAGGGCTCCTCCGCGAATATGTTCACATCTATCGGCCCTTAGTGGGCCCACTAGGTGCGCAGATGCAAAAAACCCGCCTCTGCTAGCTTATATTTCGAGATTTTGCTATAGGGCTCACTCCAGTACCGAGCTGCCCAAATAAATATTTAAAAAATTATCTTCTAAATTAAGGGCTCCTCCGCGAATATGTTCACATATATCGGCCCTTAGTGGGCCCACTAGGTGCGCAGATGCAAAAAACCCGCCTCTGCTAGCTTATATTTCGAGATTTTGCTATAGGGCTCACTCCAGTACCGAGCTGCCCAAATAAATATTTAAAAAATTATCTTCTCAATTAAGGGCTCCTCCGCGAATATGTTCACATATATCGGCCCTTAGTGGGCCCACTAGGTGCGCAGATGCAAAAAACCTGCCTCTGCTAGCTTATATTTCGAGATTTTGCTATAGGGCTCACTCCAGTACCGAGCTGCCCAAATAAATATTTAAAAAATTATCTTCTCAATTAAGGGCTCCTCCGCGAATATGTTCACATATATCGGCCCTTAGTGGGCCCACTAGGTGCGCAGATGCAAAAAACCTGCCTCTGCTAGCTTATTTTTCGAGATTTTGCTATAGGGCTCACTCCAGTACCGAGCTGCCCAAATAAATATTTAAAAAATTATCTTCTCAATTAAGGGCTCCTCCGCGAATATGTTCACATATATCGGCCCTTAGTGGGCCCACTAGGTGCGCAGATGCAAAAAACCTGCCTCTGCTAGCTTATATTTCGAGATTTTGCTATAGGGCTCACTCCAGTACAGAGCTGCCCAAATAAATATTTAAAAAATTATCTTCTCAATTAAGGGCTCCTCCGCGAATATGTTCACGTATATCGGCCCTTAGAGGCCCACTAGGTGCGCAGACGCAAAAAACCTGCCTCTGCTAGCTTATATTTCGAGATTTTGCTATAGGGCTCACTCCAGTACCGAGCTGCCCAAATAAATATTTAAAAAATTATCTTCTCAATTAAGGGCTCCTCCGCGAATATGTTCACATATATCGGCCCTTAGTGGGCCCACTAGGTGCGCAGATGCAAAAAACCCGCCTCTGCTAGCTTATTTTTCGAGATTTTTCTATAGGGCTCACTCCAGTACCGAGCTGCCCAAATAAATATTTAAAAAATTGTCTTCTAAATTAAGGGCTCTTTCGCGAATATGTTCACGTATATCGGCCCTTAGTGGGCCCACTAGGTGCGCAGATGCAAAAAACCCGCCTCTGCTAGCTTATTTTTCGAGATTTTTCTATAGGGCTCAATCCAGTACCGAGCTGCCCAAATAAATATTTAAAAAATTATCTTCTCAATTAAGGGCTCCTCCGCGAATATGTTCACGTATATCGGCCATTAGTGGGCCCACTAGGTGCGCAGATGCAAATAACCCGCCTCCGCTAGCTTATATTTCGAGATTTTGCTATAGGGCTCACTCCAGTACCGAGCTGCCCAAATAAATATTTAAAAAATTATCTTCTCAATTAAGGGCTCCTCCGCGAATATGTTCACATATATCGGCCCTTAGTGGGCCCACTAGGTGCGCAGACGCAAAAAACCCGCCTCTGCTAGCTTATATTTCGAGATTTTGCTATAGGGCTCACTCCAGTACCGAGCTGCCCAAATAAATATTTAAAAAATTATCTTCTAAATTAAGAGCTCCTCCGCGAATATGTTCACGTATATCGGCCCATAGTGGGCCCACTAGGTGCACAGACGCAAAAAACCCGCCTCTGCTAGCTTATATTTCGAGATTTTGCTATAGGGCTCACTCCAGTACCGAGCTGCCCAAATAAATATTTAAAAAATTATCTTCTCAATTAAGGGCTCCTCCGCGAATATGTTCACGTATACCGGCCCTTAGTGGGCCCACTAGGTGCGCAGACGCAAAAAACCCGCCTCTGCTAGCTTATATTTCGAGATTTTGCTATAGGGCTCACTCCACTACCGAGCTGCCCAAATAAATATTTAAAAAATTATCTTCTCAATTAAGGGCTCCTCCGCGAATATGTTCACATATATCGGCCCTTAGTGGGCCCACTAGGTGCGCAGACGCAAAAAACCCGCCTCTGCTAGCTTATATTTCGAGATTTTGCTATAGGGCTCACTCCAGTACCGAGCTGCCCAAATAAATATTTAAAAAATTATCTTCTAAATTAAGGGCTCCTCCGCGAATATGTTCACATATATCGGCCCTTAGAGCCCCACTAGGTGCGCAGATGCAAAAAACCCGCCTCTGCTAGCTTATATTTCGAGATTTTGCTATAGGGCTCACTCCAGTACCGAGCTGCCCAAATAAATATTTAAAAAATTATCTTCTCAATTAAGGGCTCCTCCGCAAATATGTTCACATATATCGGCCCTTAGTGGGCCCACTAGGTGCGCAGACGCAAAAAACCCGCCTCTGCTAGCTTATATTTCGAGATTTTGCTATAGGGCTCACTCCAGTACCGAGCTGCCCAAATAAATATTTAAAAAATTATCTTCTAAATTAAGAGCTCCTCCGCGAATATGTTCACGTATATCGGCCCTTAATAGGTCCACTAGGTGCACAGACGCAAAAAACCCGCCTCTGCTAGCTTATATTTCGAGATTTTGCTATAGGGCTCACTCTAGTACCGAGCTGCCCAAATAAATATTTAAAAAATTATCTTCTCAATTAAGGGCTTCTCCGCGAATATGTTCACGTATATCGGCCCTTAGTGGGCCCACTACGTGCGCAGACGCAAAAAACCCGCCTCTGCTAGCTTATATTTCGAGATTTTGCTATAGGGCTCACTCCAGTACCGAGCTGCCCAAATAAATATTTAAAAAATTATCTTCTCAATTAAGGGCTCCTCCGCGAATATGTTCACGTATATCGGCCCTTAGTGGGCCCACTAGGTGCGCAGACGCAAAAAACCCGCCTCTGCTAGCTTATATTTCGAGATTTTGCTATAGGGCTCACTCTAGTACCGAGCTGCCCAAATAAATATTTAAAAAATTATCTTCTCAATTAAGGGCTTCTCCGCGAATATGTTCACGTATATCGGCCCTTAGTGGGCCCACTACGTGCGCAGACGCAAAAAACCCGCCTCTGCTAGCTTATATTTCGAGATTTTGCTATAGGGCTCACTCCAGTACCGAGCTGCCCAAATAAATATTTAAAAAATTATCTTCTCACTTAAGGGCTCCTCCGCGAATATGTTCACATCTATCGGCCCTTAGTGGGCCCACTAGGTGCGCAGATGCAAAAAACCCGCCTCTGCTAGCTTATATTTCGAGATTTTGCTATAGGGCTCACTCCAGTACCGAGCTGCCCAAATAAATATTTAAAAAATTATCTTCTCAATTAATGGCTCCTCCGCGAATATGTTCACATATATCGGCCCTTAGTGGGCCCACTAGGTGCGCAGACGCAAAAAACCCGCCTCTGCTAGCTTATATTTCGAGATTTTGCTATAGGGCTCACTCCAGTACCGAGCTGCCCAAATAAATATTTAAAAAATTATCTTCTAAATTAAGAGCTCCTCCGCGAATATGTTCACGTATACCGGCCCTTAGTGGGCCCACTAGGTTCGCAGACGCAAAAAACCCGCCTCTGCTAGCTTATATTTCGAGATTTTGCTATAGGGCTCACTCCAGTACCGAGCTGCCCAAATAAATATTTAAAAAATTATCTTCTCAATTAAGGGCTCCTCCGCGAATATGTTCACGTATACCGGCCCTTAGTGGGCCCACTAGGTGCGCAGACGCAAAAAACCCGCCTCTGCTAGCTTATATTTCGAGATTTTGCTATAGGGCTCACTCCAGTACCGAGCTGCCCAAATAAATATTTAAAAAATTATCTTCTCAATTAAGGGCTCCTCCGCGAATATGTTCACATCTATCGGCCCTTAGTGGGCCCACTAGGTGCGCAGATGCAAAAAACCCGCCTCTGCTAGCTTATATTTCGAGATTTTGCTATAGGGCTCACTCCAGTACCGAGCTGCCCAAATAAATATTTAAAAAATTATCTTCTAAATTAAGGGCTCCTCCGCGAATATTTTCACATATATCGGCCCTTAGTGGGCCCACTAGGTGCGCAGATGCAAAAAACCCGCCTCTGCTAGCTTATATTTCGAGATTTTGCTATAGGGCTCACTCCAGTACCGAGCTGCCCAAATAAATATTTAAAAAATTATCTTCTCAATTAAGGGCTCCTCCGCGAATATGTTCACATATATCGGCCCTTAGTGGGCCCACTAGGTGCGCAGATGCAAAAAACCTGCCTCTGCTAGCTTATATTTCGAGATTTTGCTATAGGGCTCACTCCAGTACCGAGCTGCCCAAATAAATATTTAAAAAATTATCTTCTCAATTAAGGGCTCCTCCGCGAATATGTTCACATATATCGGCCCATAGTGGGCCCACTAGGTGCGCAGATGCAAAAAACCTGCCTCTGCTAGCTTATTTTTCGAGATTTTGCTATAGGGCTCACTCCAGTACCGAGCTGCCCAAATAAATATTTAAAAAATTATCTTCTCAATTAAGGGCTCCTCCGCGAATATGTTCACATATATCGGCCCTTAGTGGGCCCACTAGGTGCGCAGATGCAAAAAACCTGCCTCTGCTAGCTTATATTTCGAGATTTTGCTATAGGGCTCACTCCAGTACCGAGCTGCCCAAATAAATATTTAAAAAATTATCTTCTCAATTAAGGGCTCCTCCGCGAATATGTTCACGTATATCGGCCCTTAGAGGCCCACTAGGTGCGCAGACGCAAAAAACCTGCCTCTGCTAGCTTATATTTCGAGATTTTGCTATAGGGCTCACTCCAGTACCGAGCTGCCCAAATAAATATTTAAAAAATTATCTTCTCAATTAAGGGCTCCTCCGCGAATATGTTCACATATATCGGCCCTTAGTGGGCCCACTAGGTGCGCAGATGCAAAAAACCCGCCTCTGCTAGCTTATTTTTCGAGATTTTTCTATAGGGCTCACTCCAGTACCGAGCTGCCCAAATAAATATTTAAAAAATTGTCTTCTAAATTAAGGGCTCTTTCGCGAATATGTTCACGTATATCGGCCCTTAGTGGGCCCACTAGGTGCGCAGATGCAAAAAACCCGCCTCTGCTAGCTTATTTTTCGAGATTTTTCTATAGGGCTCAATCCAGTACCGAGCTGCCCAAATAAATATTTAAAAAATTATCATCTCAATTAAAGGCTCCTCCGCGAATATGTTCACGTATATCGGCCCTTAGTGGGCCCACTAGGTGCGCAGACGCAAAAAACCCGCCTCTGCTAACTTATATTTCGAGATTTTGCTATAGGGCTCACTCCAGTACCGAGCTGCCCAAATAAATATTTAAAAAATTATCTTCTCAATTAAGGGCTCCTCCGCGAATATGTTCACGTATATCGGCCCTTAGTGGGCCCACTAGGTGCGCAGACGCAAAAAACCCGCCTCTGCTAGCTTATATTTCGAGATTTTGCTATAGGGCTCACTCCAGTACCGAGCTGCCCAAATAAATATTTAAAAAATTATCTTCTCAATTAAGGGCTCCTCCGCGAATATGTTCACGTATATCGGCCATTAGTGGGCCCACTAGGTGCGCAGATGCAAATAACCCGCCTCCGCTAGCTTATATTTCGAGATTTTGCTATAGGGCTCACTCCAGTACCGAGCTGCCCAAATAAATATTTAAAAAATTATCTTCTCAATTAAGGGCTCCTCCGCGAATATGTTCACATATATCGGCCCTTAGTGGGCCCACTAGGTGCGCAGACGCAAAAAACCCGCCTCTGCTAGCTTATATTTCGAGATTTTGCTATAGGGCTCACTCCAGTACCGAGCTGCCCAAATAAATATTTAAAAAATTATCTTCTAAATTAAGAGCTCCTCCGCGAATATGTTCACATATATCGGCCCATAGTGGGCCCACTAGGTGCACAGACGCAAAAAACCCGCCTCTGCTAGCTTATATTTCGAGATTTTGCTATAGGGCTCACTCCAGTACCGAGCTGCCCAAATAAATATTTAAAAAATTATCTTCTCAATTAAGGGCTCCTCCGCGAATATGTTCACGTATACCGGCCCTTAGTGGGCCCACTAGGTGCGCAGACGCAAAAAACCCGCCTCTGCTAGCTTATATTTCGAGATTTTGCTATAGGGCTCACTCCAGTACCGAGCTGCCCAAATAAATATTTAAAAAATTATCTTCTCAATTAAGGGCTCCTCCGCGAATATGTTCACATATATCGGCCCTTAGTGGGCCCACTAGGTGCGCAGACGCAAAAAACCCGCCTCTGCTAGCTTATATTTCGAGATTTTGCTATAGGGCTCACTCCAGTACCGAGCTGCCCAAATAAATATTTAAAAAATTATCTTCTAAATTAAGGGCTCCTCCGCGAATATGTTCACATATATCGGCCCTTAGAGGCCCACTAGGTGCGCAGATGCAAAAAACCCGCCTCTGCTAGCTTATATTTCGAGATTTTGCTATAGGGCTCACTCCAGTACCGAGCTGCCCAAATAAATATTTAAAAAATTATCTTCTCAATTAAGGGCTCCTCCGCAAATATGTTCACATATATCGGCCCTTAGTGGGCCCACTAGGTGCGCAGACGCAAAAAACCCGCCTCTGCTAGCTTATATTTCGAGATTTTGCTATAGGGCTGACTCCAGTACCGAGCTGCCCAAATAAATATTTAAAAAATTATCTTCTAAATTAAGAGCTCCTCCGCGAATATGTTCACGTATATCGGCCCTTAATAGGTCCACTAGGTGCACAGACGCAAAAAACCCGCCTCTGCTAGCTTATATTTCGAGATTTTGCTATAGGGCTCACTCTAGTACCGAGCTGCCCAAATAAATATTTAAAAAATTATCTTCTCAATTAAGGGCTTCTCCGCGAATATGTTCACGTATATCGGCCCTTAGTGGGCCCACTACGTGCGCAGACGCAAAAAACCCGCCTCTGCTAGGTTATATTTCGAGATTTTGCTATAGGGCTCACTCCAGTACCGAGCTGCCCAAATAAATATTTAAAAAATTATCTTCTCAATTAAGGGCTCCTCCGCGAATATGTTCACGTATATCGGCCCTTAGTGGGCCCACTAGGTGCGCAGACGCAAAAAACCCGCCTCTGCTAGCTTATATTTCGAGATTTTGCTATAGGGCTCACTCTAGTACCGAGCTGCCCAAATAAATATTTAAAAAATTATCTTCTCAATTAAGGGCTTCTCCGCGAATATGTTCACGTATATCGGCCCTTAGTGGGCCCACTAGGTGCGCAGATGCAAAAAACCTGCCTCTGCTAGCTTATATTTCGAGATTTTGCTATAGGGCTCACTCCAGTACCGAGCTGCCCAAATAAATATTTAAAAAATTATCTTCTCAATTAAGGGCTCCTCCGCGAATATGTTCACGTATATCGGCCCTTAGAGGCCCACTAGGTGCGCAGACGCAAAAAACCTGCCTCTGCTAGCTTATATTTCGAGATTTTGCTATAGGGCTCACTCCAGTACCGAGCTGCCCAAATAAATATTTAAAAAATTATCTTCTCAATTAAGGGCTCCTCCGCGAATATGTTCACGTATATCGGCCCTTAGTGGGCCCACTAGGTGCGCAGAAGCAAAAAACCTGCCTCTGCTAGCTTATATTTCGAGATTTTGCTATAGGGCTCACTCCAGTACCGAGCTGCCCAAATAAATATTTAAAAAATTATCTTCTCAATTAAGGGCTCCTCCGCGAATATGTTCACATATATCGGCCCTTAGTGGGCCCACTAGGTCCGCAGATGCAAAAAACCTGCCTCTGCTAGCTTATATTTCGAGATTTTGCTATAGGGCTCACTCCAGTACCGAGCTGCCCAAAAAAATATTTAAAAAATTATCTTCTCAATTAAGGGCTCCTCCGCGAATATGTTCACATATATCGGCCCTTAGTGGGCCCACTAGGTGCGCAGATGCAAAAAACCCGCCTCTGCTAGCTTATATTTCGAGATTTTGCTATAGGGCTCACTCCAGTACCGAGCTGCCCAAATAAATATTTAAAAAATTATCTTCTAAATTAAAGGCTCTTCCGCGAATATGTTCACGTATATCGGCCCTTAGTGGGCCCACTAGGTGCGCAGATGCAAAAAACCCGCCTCTGCTAGCTTATTTTTCGAGATTTTTCTATAGGGCTCAATCCAGTACCGAGCTGCCCAAATAAATATTTAAAAAATTATCATCTCAATTAAGGGCTCCTTCGCGAATATGTTCACGTATATCGGCCCTTAGTGGGCCCACTAGGTGCGCAGACGCAAAAAACCCGCCTCTGCTAACTTATATTTCGAGATTTTGCTATAGGGCTCACTCCAGTACCGAGCTGCCCAAATAAATATTTAAAAAATTTTCTTCTAAATTAAGGGCTCTTTCGCGAATATGTTCACGTATATCGGCCCTTAGTGGGCCCACTAGGTGCGCAGATGCAAAAAACCCGCCTCTGCTAGCTTATTTTTCGAGATTTTTCTATAGGGCTCACTCCAGTACCGAGCTGCCCAAATAAATATTTAAAAAATTATCTTCTAAATTAAGGGCTCTTTCGCGAATATGTTCACGTATATCGGCCCTTAGTGGGCCCACTAGGTGCGCAGATGCAAAAAACCCGCCTCTGCTAGCTTATTTTTCAAGATTTTTCTATAGGGCTCACTCCAGTACCGAGCTGCCCAAATAAATATTTAAAAAATTTTCTTCTAAATTAAGGGCTCTTTCGCGAATATGTTCACGTATATCGGCCCTTAGTGGGCCCACTAGGTGCGCAGATGCAAAAAACCCGCCTCTGCTAGCTTATTTTTCGAGATTTTTCTATAGGGCTCAATCCAGTACCGAGCTGCCCAAATAAATATTTAAAAAATTATCATCTCAATTAAGGGCTCCTCTGCGAATATGTTCACGTATATCGGCCCTTAGTGGGCCTACTAGGTGCGCAGACGCAAAAAACCCGCTTCTGCTAACTTATATTTCGAGATTTTGCTATAGGGCTCACTCCAGTACCGAGCTGCCCAAATAAATATTTAAAAAATTATCTTCTCAATTAAGGGCTCCTCCGCGAATATGTTCACGTATATCGGCCCTTAGTGGGCCCACTAGGTGCGCAGACGCAAAAAACCCGCCTCTGCTAGCTTATATTTCGAGATTTTGCTATAGGGCTCACTCCAGTACCGAGCTGCCCAAATAAATATTTAAAAAATTATCTTCTCAATTAATGGCTCCTCCGCGAATATGTTCACATATATCGGCCCTTAGTGGGCCCACTAGGTGCGCAGACGCAAAAAACCCGCCTCTGCTAGCTTATATTTCGAGATTTTGCTATAGGGCTCACTCCAGTACCGAGCTGCCCAAATAAATATTTAAAAAATTATCTTCTAAATTAAGAGCTCCTCCGCGAATATGTTTACGTATATCGGCCCTTAGTGGGCCCACTAGGTGCACAGACGCAAAAAACCCGCCTCTGCTAGCTTATATTTCGAGATTTTGCTATAGGGCTCACTCCAGTACCGAGCTGCCCAAATAAATATTTAAAAAATTATCTTCTCAATTAAGGGCTCCTCCGCGAATATGTTCACGTATACCGGCCCTTAGTGGGCCCACTAGGTGCGCAGACGCAAAAAACCTGCCTCTGCTAGCTTATATTTCGAGATTTTGCTATAGGGCTCACTCCAGTACCGAGCTGCCCAAATAAATATTTAAAAAATTATCTTCTCAATTAAGGGCTCCTCCGCGAATATGTTCACATATATCGGCCCTTAGTGGGCCCACTAGGTGCGCAGACGCAAAAAACCCGCCTCTGCTAGCTTATATTTCGAGATTTTGCTATAATGCTCACTCCAGTACCGAGCTGTCCCAGAAGAAATTTAAAAATTATTTTCTCACTGAAGGACTCCTTCGCGAATATTTTCGCCATCTGCCGATTTGATTAGAATCAGATTGTTCCTTTTCTAGCAAACAGCATTAGCATATCACTTTGACAGCCGAACCCGAGCTGCAATGAAAAAAATTCCTTGAGCATTCCTAGAGCATTTTTTACATAGGTTTTGTATGGGACAATAAATTTCTTTGGAACAGTATACTGGGCTTTAACGGCACAATGTGGACTAGGAAATATTAGGCCTTGCTCCACTGATCTGCACTATAACTGAATAGCGAATGGGCTTGAATTGCTGTGCGTACAGTCGCTATGATTTAGGGGGCAGAATTCCAGCAGGAATTACAGTCGTCATATCAGCAGAGTTTTTTGCGAGTGGGTGTTTTTCATTATTGAAGTAAGTGCAGTGTAATTTTAATTACATTCTTTAATGTAACGTAATATTACCAATGATGCATACGTGTGTGCATTGCGGTGAGCGCAGGGTTTCGAAAAATCATCGAAAATTTTATAGGTAAATATTAACATGCCATTACGGCATCATCCAGGTTGTGCTCTGACCACTTTGAGGCCTTATGTTTTAAAATTGGAGGAACATATAAAGGGCTTAAGGAATTTTTATTAATTCCCGCTCGAAAATCCGATAAATGTGTTACGTTACCGGCAATCCGGAATTGTGCCCCCAAACAATATGGCTCCACTGCCATATTAGAATAGTGAATAGTCCAGTTATAGTATAGATCAGTGCCTAGCACCAATTCAATGAGGGCAAACCCAAAGTAGGAGTTTGCCCGTTTACACGGTAAAGAAAATCACGTTTTTGAGCACTGTAGTCAAGGTCGCGACTTAAGATATCGTGTATACATATGCACTGGCAACTCTTATGAGGAACTCTATTCAGCTGATTGTCAGGTTGACTTTTGTTTGACAATAGTCCGGTGTTTTGCATGGAAGGCGGGCGGTGTTTCGCTGCATCTGCTGTTCAGTATTATTTTAAATTGAACTGTTTTAAATATGGGTTTTAACGCATTTTAACACTAAGTAACCTTGGAGAGTATTGTTAACAAGAAGCCTGTGGGTCTATCTTCTATCTTTTCCCAATGGTTTATTGATCCTCAAAGCAAGACATGGAATCGAGTGCGCTGCTCGAATACAGCTACCTGAAAAAGGAGCACTTGTCCGGCTTTGATAATTATAAGGTAGTTAATTCAATAATTCATATACGAAATACACTTTATTTCTCCTTGCTCCAGTATAATGCCCGAGACACTTCGCCACTCAGTGTATTTGTAATGCATCCTTTCTGGAACTCCATAGTACAGGTTCGATAATATAAAACTAAGATGGTAATAACTACAAATCAACATCACGAAATTCTTCTAGTTCTGCCCCCTCTGGCTTGCTCCCAATTTATTGACATTCCTTGGTTTCCTTTTTACGGTGCTAAATTTCGTGATTTTGTCTTATTACGACTGGAACTTCTTCGCAAACTCTGGAAGCGCAGGGTATGAACCCATACCGAATTGGTGTTGGGCAGTTGCAGCATTGAACATATTCCTGGCATACACTTTGGACGGTATTGATGGAAAACAAGCTAGAAGAATACAATTAACTGGCCCTATAGGAGAGCTGTTTGATCACGGGCTTGATTCTTACACCGCGGTGCTGATACCCGCATGTTTATATAGTGTATTTGGTCGTTGTGAAACTTCGATTTCACCTATGCGAATGTACTATATTTGCTGGATGGTGTTTTTTAATTTTTATTTGTCGCATTGGGAAAAATACAACACGGGTGTACTGTACTTGCCATGGGGTTACGACTTCAGTATGTGGGGATCGACGCTTCTCTATATAATTACTTGGATAGGTGGCTATGAGATTTGGAAGAGAAATCTGCCCTTTGGTATACCAATGGGAATGGCGATGGAGAGTTTATTGCATATAAGTGCTGTGTCTAATTTACCTATGGTGGTATACAATATTTACAAGTAGGTATTTTCGTCCTAGCGTGAAATCAAACTGAATAAATTAATCATAATTTCAGGTCTTATAAGTACAGAACTGGAAAAATGCGTCCCCTCTCCGAAGCTATTAAGCCAATTTATCCTTTTATTACATTTATGGTGCTTCTCTTGGTATGGGTCAACAAATCTCCATCAAACATTATTGAAACGGATCCACGCATTTTGTTCCTTCTAAGCGGGACGATATTCAGCAACATAAGTGTAAGTGCACATTCTCTTTTTACAATTAAAAAAAGTGTAACATTTTTATGGTTGGGTATGGGTTTGGTATGGGTGTTTGTATGTATGTTTGTTTAACTTGTATTAAGCTGAATTCTGCCTTGACAAAAGAATTACTGTCAATTTTGTACAATGGAAGATCTTTACTTCAGATATTATTAACCCTGGGAGCACAAACGGGATCAAGCTGACTCCAGAGCATTTTCAATTTGCTACACATACATATCCCGTGAACTATGCTTTTGTTTAGAGTTTGTGTTATGTTTTTTTTGTGAGCTAAGAGGATGTACTTTTCAGTAGGATTCGCGTTAGTTTGAAAACAAATAAAACTTGATATCAAAAAAATGTACTGAAATGGGTTTTACCAGAGAATATAAAGTTATAAAGAGCTCACAGTATACGGAACAAATAACTTGAAACGAAAAATTTATTCTAGGGCTCTGCCATCCGAAACCCTATAGCTGTAGTAGTACAATGAATAAAAGCAGGCGTTCATAATCAAACACACCTTTTACTTCGGCACTGTAACGAACCATTTCTGATTCGTTCACCTTGCGTTGCGGTACCAGCCAGCAAACGTACAGAAATTCAGCAGCCCAAAGGCACATTGACCGACGCATGCTTGGTACACTACAATGTGTGCACCCATATGAATAACATTGTGCGCCCGAACTTTTCTGCGTTGCTGGCTGGGCAACATTTGCGTTGCAGACTCAAGAGATAGTCACGGTTTCTAAGAATCACTTGCCCGCCCTGACATCCTTCCCTCTCTTCTATCGATTATATGACGTTTTTGGGTGACAAATTAGGCCTATGCAACTTCTGTATGGTTATATGTTCTTTGGTTCTACCAGAGATAACTTACAAGTGGATGTGAAGCGCCGCATCTAACCGCGGAACAAATTTTGAAAGCTCTGCAGGAGAGCTTACTGAAATGTATATGCTAGTTTCTCAAATGTATCCAAGGCCAACTTTAAGTTCTATTGCGAAGCGCACAAGTTTTACCGAGTGCCCGCTTTGCACTGGAGGAGCGAAGTGCATAGAGCATGCAATACGGCGGCAGCGCATGGGGGATAGAAAATCAAATTAGTTGAATGAATTCATATATTATTCATTCCGGATCGAAACCTCCATCCAGAATAAGAAATGCCTATAAACGGGGAATGAAGATCTCGGCAAAATCCCACTCGACAAGTGGGATTGAAACTTCGACCCGGGATGTTCATTTTGCCTATAAACGGCGAATGTACAATTTTCGCCCCTCCGGGACTTAGTTATGTTCTCAATATAAATATTAATAACTATTTTCACTTCCTTTAGAAATAAATTGCCTCGTCACACATTAAATCCATTTTGCGGCTTAAAAATTCAGTAATCTTACAAAGTTCGACGGCTGTCAGTTCATTCCAGGATTTAACGAGGATTTTTATTCCGAGATTTCGCTGTGCCAACCGGAATTTACTTCGGGATTTTCAATCCGGAATGAAGTTCCTGCCTATAAACGCACTAATAGAGTTCATGCATGTGATGTGCGCTCTTTCTGGGAAACTGCCGAATATGAATTTGCACGGCTGCTATGGCTTAAAGGTGGTAGGCGCCAACTCTTCTTGATATTGTAGTTTCGTCCAGCGACTTTTTGTTCATTTGCATTTTATTCCAGAGTTGGCTGAAAAAACCTAGGCTATCGGGCAACAGGATGAAATGTATTTTAAACGTTAGTATTCACAGCGACCGTAAGAAAAATTATTGTGTGCGTGGGCAGAACTGGCGCAATCAAATCGGATAAATATTTGTGTTTATTATTTATTATCATGATAGGAAGTGTATTTGGCGGATGGAAGCTAATTTTAAATTACACCATTTCTAAGAAATGCATTCCAAACTTTTGTGTTGCTTCAATTCTTTTTATATGCATCTGATGGTAATCTGGCGGAATTGCTGGCGGTTGTTGGCGGTTTATTCTCATAATTTAAGATAGCCCCAAAGGAAGAATTCTAAACGCGTTAAATTGCACGATCTCGGTGGCCAGCCTCACTCGTGCAGAATGGTCATCGTGACATGCGCTATGTGGCACGTAGCGCTGCCCTGTTGGAACCACATGCCGTTGGTATCTACATATATCATCCAGTTTAAGCCACAAGAAGTTGCTTATAATCGATCTGTAGCGTTGAAGTCGCTAAACATGATCTTTTTTGGTGAAATTTGGGTCGACTTCCGAATACGTGTCACCAAGCAAAGCGGCAGCGGAAATTTGTGTTTTCCACTTTGGCTCGACAATTGAAGCCCATGTTACGTGCACAGATGTATAGTGGCTGAAAGTAGAGAATTTCATCATTCATTTGAGCCCAATTTTATGCTTATACTCCGAGCGATGTTTTAAATATAAAAAACCAAACCAAGATTTTGGGGGTCCTCAAAATTACGGCTTTTTTTTAGATAAAAAAATCATTTCGAGTAGAAGCATTAGGGCAGTGCTTATTTGCCACCTCCATAAGTCCATATAAACGAAAATACGGAAGTCGATACTTTGTAAAAGGAAAATATTCAGTGAGTAGACATTTTGTAAATGGTAAATTTCCCTTTTACGTATTGCTTTACGCCGCAAGTGCTTGTTAAGGGATCGTCTCAGTGTGACCCTCCGAAAAATCACTGATTGTCGCGATTTTTTTTTAATGTTGAAATAACCTAATCGGTCCGGTTTTGTTTTTATAAATAAATACATTCATGACGAATACAAAATGATTTTTTTATGTTTATTTATTGGGTGTAAAATAGTTCAATAAATTGTTGAAATGACACGTAAAAAAAAGGTCCTGTATGGTTTCCACGATTGCGGCCGCAATTTTGATCTGAAACAAAAATTTCAAAAAGATTATTAATCTGTAGGGAAGTCGCTATGGCGCTATGTAAGGTTTTTGTTTTTAATTTGACAAAATGGCGGCAGTATGAACAAAAAGTATCGAATTTGGCCCTTTTTTTCGACAGATTTTCGTAAAAAAAAGTAGGAAGATTTCAAAAAAAAAAAAAAGCTTCCATAGCGCCATAAAGAATGCCGTTAAAAATGTTCTCTCCAAATTGGAACTAGATATCTTCAAAACTCTTCCTTTGAGAGTGGAAACCGTTTTGAAAAACACCATTCTGAGAAAAACGCGTTTAAAGATTGAAGCGCCCGTACATCTCTCTAACAAATCGTCGGTGGTCATATCTTCGTAGATTGGCTTCAAAACCTCTTGAACATCGTCATCGAGCGCTGGTGGATGAGAATATTTTTCCTGAAATCCATTGGCCTCAGCTTTGCGCCATTCGCACCACGAATCTCCTCCCGAAGGACAATACTGATGCTGGGGATTCTCATCAGTTCCCTCCGTTCCCTTTCTACAAGAAAGAATTTCGATTTGAAAATTTGAGAGAATGTTTATTACAGTGTATACTATCCGATAATGCAACAACAAAAAATCGATTTTTCGAAAATTTCACACTGTGACGACCCCTTAAGCTTGATGCAAGTAGATCGCCTATTACCATTCCAAGATATTTGTATTCTGATGTTCTATTAAGATCCCTCCCATTGATCCGTGTGTTGATGTTTATGTTGTTTTTATTTCTCTTTTTTATAATCATACTAGGAGAGCCGTTCCAGCTTTGCCCAGGTTTTTTCATACTTGTAAATTAAAATTGTTGCAGAATGAACGAAACTGTTTCAATTTTTATAAGAATTCATGCACGGTAAAGCTGTTGTAAAACATGCGCGGAGACGGATTTTAGTTTTTTTTCCCGTGGGAACTCGAACCATTCCCGGGATAAAATAGGTTACTACTCATAAACGACTAAAAACTTTACTCTCCAGTAAAGATCTCATCAAAATAGTTTAAGCTGTTCTCGACGTTAGCCTGCACAAACAAATAGAGTATAGACAGAAAAAAGGTGAAACAAATCAAGCCAAAAATGTCTTAATAAAGTTATATTTCGCTAAAGATAAGTTTTGTTTTACCAACAATAAAGTTAAAAGATATTAGTGGCGCAGTCGGTAGGATAGTTCAAGCTATCCATATATTGTAAACGATTAAGTTGAGCGCCTCGCGGTGTGAAGTGCATAAAGCAGATACAAGTGCATTTTAATAAAAGCCAATTAAGTGCATAATGATTTGCATGGGCTAGAGTGCATGCTGCAGAGTGCCATGTGAAGTGAAGCAGTTATATCGCCCAAACCTGTGTAGTTCATGCTAAATGATCGACCAATAAATAGCAGAAGCGATAGCTGCTAAATTCCGCAGAATCGATCAGTGACAATCTGATTGCTGCACACCACCCACTAGTGCCTAGTGCGCATACGTTGCTCAACTTGAAGCAGAAGCACAATCTCGCCGATTGGTGGATTCCATCGATTCCGCGAAACACAACTTTAAGGATCACCAACGGTCAGCGAAGAGAGCCGTTTTCACCCCAAAGCTCCTCTTCAATTCATCGAGGGAAATAGAACTCAACTATCCAGGGAAAGGAGCATCTCAGCTCCGAGAAGATCAACTATTTACAATCAACGGTCTCATCAAGTAACTCCGGAAGAAATATTAATAAGATCAGAAAATTATATTTGTTTTATATCCTAGTAGTTATAGAATAAAGTAATTTAAGACTAATTTTGTAAGAAAACAGAAGAAGTGAAAAATTGAGAGATCTATGACTAAATTTATTTCTGCATCCTTACAAATATCGCATCTATTCATACGAGTCCATGAAGAAAACGATTAAAAGAATATAACAAGACAGAATAGGAATCGTGTCACATAACTCAATAAATATAATCTGCCGAATGAACGTAATAATAGCCCGAAATACATTGCTTTAGCGCGCGAAGAGGCAAATCGAGTTTCCGAAATACTTTTTAATTTTAAATATCCTTCAACCTCATCAGCACATCCTAATCTGCCTCCAACTGAAACCATGTTAAACCTTAACATCGATAATACGCTATTATATAAATCATATTTTTTTCATACTTTTTAATTGATTTATGAATTAGACCATAGGTCTCTAGCATAAAGTACATAAATAGAACTAAAATTGTATTAACACCCTTGCCCGTGCTATGGTGTTGTATATAATGAGAACAAGAAGTCAAAGGAACTTTAATCAAATATTACGGGGAAGAAAGAGAAGGAGTTTTCGGGCAAACGAAAAATGAAAATTAAAATATTTAAGAATAACAAAACCTATTGGATTAAAGGCAAAATTATAAGAACTCTTGGTCATAAATATTATGTTTGCGAAACAGATACGGGAGAAATAAAAAAAACATGCGGATAACATAGCGACTATTGAAATATAAGAAATGCAGAACCTCCCACTTGCAGGCCAAATAAATCAAGCAAATTGTTATGCAATTAAATTATTTTTACTTGAAGCCGAAATGTAAAATGAAGATGTAATAACACAATCATGTTTTTTTGATAAAACTTAAATTGTTACAATTACACAGGGGGAGGAATGTGGTAATTTGTATTAAATAATGCCGTTGTTAAATAAAACTGTTGTTAGATCTCCCAGTAGAAATCGGTGGAAGAGTTCACTCTCAGGTTTTGAAATGTTCAGCATCGTGGACGTTCCTTCTCTTGACCTTATAGTAAGTTAAGTGATAAATTAAGAAGTTAACAAGTGAGTTTTATTTAAATCATCACATTTGACGGAAACTTGTCTTCACAGTGGAATTATGGACCTTGAGAGCTTAAATTCATCCTATATAACGCATCGTCACTCAAACTTCAAGGGATGGCTTTGAATATCCGCACCAGAATGGTTTCGGGATCATTGATTTCGAATCTGACATCAAAATTTCAATATTAAAAATGGCGAATCCAATATTGCTACTGAAAAAGTTGAAATTCAAGGGATTGCCCTGAAAACCCGCACCAGGGGTGTTTCGGGATTACTGATATCGAATCTGCTACCACAATTTCCAAATTCAAAATGCGGATCCATTATGGCTAACTAAAGTCCTCCACTTCAAGCAATGTTGAAAATGAACATAAAGACGACTAAGCGGATATGGATTTCAAACTTACTAAAATTTAAGAATATGATGTTTAACAAAGTTCTTAAACTTCAACTGATGCCATGCAATTCAAAGCTATGGGTTTTGATGATTCAACTTCGAAGAATTTAAATGAAAATGAATGCAAACAAAACTTTTGGGTCACTGATTTCAAATCTACCAAAATTTCAAAATTCAAGATGGCGGATCATATAATGACAACCCAAAATTTTAAACTTTAAAGGAATACTACGAAAGTTTATACTTATGACTTCTTAGGGTGCAGATCTCGATTTTTTATGGCAGAAATAGCTAATTTAAAATGGGATCAATGCCATGTGCGGCGATAATCCTTCGGCCAATTTTCTTTATTTAATGCAATTGCTTTATTTACATCCCGTGAATTCGATTCCTGTCTACCATAACTGGCTTAATCCCTCGTTGCTTGACATCTTGTTCGTTATTGATTTGATTATAGTTTCTTTTCATAACCAGCTTAGGCCTATTTCTTGTTCAAACTTTCCTTTTATTATCTTTTAATTTGGTTTGTTACTTCTTAGTTTTTAGTTTATTCTCCAATTGCCATATTTGCCGCCAGTATATAGTGTACTATCAAAAGAAATTATTTTTCTTGTGTGCACAATTTGTAAATATTAATAGAATTAAATTGAATTCAATATTTCCTAATAAACTTTTCCTATTCTTCTCCTTTTACAGAATTCCAGTTCCAAATTTTGAAAACACGTCTTCCAAACTGTTGTAAATCATTATCACCACCGCACCAAAATAATCCGTTAATATTTTTTGTACATATAGTGGTTCGTTCTGTGTCGGCTCTTTTGGTGATAACTCTTACGCCGGTGTATGAAGTATGGAGGTGCAAAATGATTAAGCCATGGGGAAAACGATCCAAAAGGAAGTATTGGAAGCTCCTTAATAAAATATTCTCCATTGTTTCCACGAAAAAACTGAATATCTATAAGAGTATAATAAATTTGACCATGGTTCAGCAACCAAGAAGAAAAAAGAGGGACTGAACAACTATCATAGACATATATTTATATATTTCCCATATTACTCATTTCTTATTACAGGCAATAAGTTCACACACTAAACATGAACTGCTTCGGTATAAATAAAACAAATCAAAATATTGTTATTATACCGGCCGGCATGCACCGTGCATCCGAACTTTGCCAGTTTTTTTAACCCCAGTTTTCGACCCCGCCTCATTTCACCGGCATTTGTGTACAATTTCGCTACAGGCAGTCAAGCGCGTCTTTTATCATCACAACAATAAACAGGTAGCACGTGTTCACCGCATCGAAATGCAAGATGGACAAGCTTGCACCACCGGCGGCGCGCACAGTGGGGAAAAAAGCCGAAAAGCCGGCCAAAAGTCTTTAAAATTAACCAATTAGTTTGAAACTTGGTATGGAGGGGTTTTAGGAATCGCTGATTGACCGAAAGTAGTACAAAGTACTCCAATTTCCATATTCATACAAAATCCTTCGAGGTCCCTGGTGGGACAGGCCATTTGCAGACTCTATCCTATCTAGTGGCTTTTAAATGGTTAGTGGGCACATATTACTGCGATGTTATATTTTCTGTGTTCCACATTTGTTCCAAGATAGGCGGAAGGGCTTTGACTGTGGTGCCAGCATCTGCCTTGAGGAGTCCTGCGGGGATTCTGTCAACGTCCCCAACGCTTTGTTGTTCTTGAGTATTATACCTCTGTTTGTGGAGGATTCTGATCTACTCTGCTGGTGTGGACGTGGTTATCCTCCTGTATATATTGATGATGTTGTGGGTGTTGATGCCGGGCCAAAAAAAGAGCAAGGTATTTTACTCATCGACTATCTTGAGAAAGGTAAAACTATCAATAGCGAATTTTACATGGATTGGATTGGATTGATTGAGTGTAGAAATTAAGAAAAAACGGCCTCAAATTCAAAAGAAAAAAGTGCTGTTTCAACAAGATAATGCCCCGGTCGATGAAAACGACGGTTATATTTAATTAATTACGTTTCGAATTGCTTCCACACTAACCGTACTCTTCAGATCCGGCCCCTGCGACCACCTGCTTTTTGCTCCAGGGAAAGAAATTTCGCGGAAATGAAAAAGCGATTGCCGAAACTGACGCCACTTTTGAGAGGAAAGACAAATCGTTCTACAAAAAGGCACAGAAAAGTTAGAGGAGCGTTGGAATGGATGTATCACTCTTGAAGGAGAGTATGTTGATGAATACCATAAAGTCGAATTTCTAAAAAAATTTGTTTTTCTTAGTTAGACCAGAGACTTATTGAGTGATGTGTTACATAACAATCTGTCTTAAGAAAAAACTAGTTCTCAACACCTCCACTATATCCTCACCTGCTTTAAATTGGATTAAAAATATATCCAAATCGTACTCATATCGTACTCATTTTGTTTAGAGTGGGAGGTCGCAAACCTGCTTAATTTAAAAGGGTTAATTTTGGGAAAAAGAATACCGAATTCGTCTGAAACATCCCCAACAGCAAAAGACCTGTGCAAGCCTAATTGAACGTATAAGAGATTTTGAGGTCAGTGATTTCAAATCTGTCATTAATTCGCAAAAATTTTACTTTTGCTTTCATTTATTTTATTTATTTATTTGTTGGTGATTGTTCCAAATTTATTACTAATTTAATTTATATATTATATATGTTTGCAGTTGTCCTAAATTTGTTTTTATTTATGCCACTCTAAACAAATGTTTTATTTAATTTTCCATTTAATTGGCCATATTTTTCACATTAAAAATACATAATTTGTATCATTGTCCATATCATATTTTTGTTTGTTTTAAGTTTTAGTTCAAATTATTATTAAACTGACCCCCTTATAATTTTTTTTAGTTTCTTTTAAGGCCACCAAACAGAAGTATGTGAGGGTTTCAGGTTGATGAGTAGATTGAACAAAGGATCATAATCTGCAGCCATTCCAGAGAAAAATCACAAATAAAATTGAGTTGAAAAGAAGTGGACACAGTCTGCAATAGGCACAAAACAACAACTGGCACAGTTTCAGAAACAGGATATTAATGTTACTTGTATGCAGCAATGCGATTGGCATCGTCATATTGAATTATATTCGCACACCGCAAAAACGAGTGCTAATTTCCGAAAATTGCCTCAACAACACTCAACCCACTTTAAAGTCTAATTGACTGGTATTTTACAGGGTGTTTCGTATAACACATGCAGAAATGAGAGGGGTGAGAGATTCCACCTAGCCAAACGAAAAATTGTGAACCTTGTTTTGCATGTCGTTGTGGGTGTGGGCGAGTAGGGCAATGTCATCTGCGTAGTCTGGATAGTAGTACAACACGGATTCGTTGTACACGCCAAATTCGACAGGATAATTTCCCTTGTGCTCCTTGTACGCCTTGTAGTCACATTTTTCAAGGAAAGTGGCGATGCAAATACCCCTTATACTTTTCTACAAGGCCCTTGTAGTCGATTTTACAAGCACAAGGGCGATGCCAATTCCCCTTGTACTTTTCTACAAGGCCCTTGTACTCTTTGTATTTCGATTTTACAAGGATAAGGGTGATGTCAATTCCGTGGATTTAGCACGTAATGAGCCCGGATTCTTTGTACGGACAGGAGCGATGCGAATAGCCACTGCCTACCAAAAATTCGGTGATTAAGTATCTTAAGCCTTTTTAAGATGATTTTACATGAGTCACTATTTATGCGAATAAAAGTATTATCTGCATAATCCTTTGAGTTTTATTTTGTATATAAACACTTAAAATAAGCCGGTCTTATGACTACAAAAGCTGGGTTTCATAAATTAATTGTTGTTTTTGAGTTTTTAGTTGCCCCGAAGAGGCGTCCCAAGAGTGACTTACATATATGGTCCGGGTTTATGCGCCAAATGACCAGGTTCCTCGGTAAAAACTGGATCCCAGAACGATCCTGCCGTTGATGATAATGTAAGTTTGTGGCTGGTGGAAATCTTCCAGATCCATTCAAATACCCAGATTTTCTCACCCCCCTTCCGTCTTGCAGGACTTCGTCAAACATTCAAACATACATTAATTTACTCGAAATAATTAAAAAGCCAGTGAGCCAAGTTACACAAAAAACAAATTAATTTAATTTCAACATCTACTGGCTTCAGAAAACTGGGGTCATTTTGACTAACGTCATCGGCCGCGTAAATTTTTTGTTCACATCATTGGTGCCGGCGTTAAATTTATAGTAGAGTAAGAAAGATAGATTATGGGTTAAAAAAAATTAATTCCTGAAATCTGAAGATTGGTAACGACACAGAATTTCACTTTTTACAACATATGCAAAGTCCCCCGAAATCCCCGCATTGGCTTTTTGATTAGTAACGATGTACCAAGATGATTTTCCGTTTCCGTCGCTGTTTTGTCACTGTGTAGTTCAAACCGATCAGTTTACTTAAAAGGATCACAGAAAAACACTTTTTTGAAAAATATCACCGTAAGTGATAGAGTAAGTGGATGGGAGTTAGTTGGTGTATGTGTATGTATGTTCCTTTCAACGCACGCGTTCAGAGGAACACACACACATGCACAGATTTTACCATTGCGAATCAGGATTGTCAACATCGTCTTCCTCTTCATCCTGTATGGGCCCCCCTGTTGGTGCAGTCTGCGACATTGCACGTCCCACACGAGGCGACAGGGAACTCCAATGCGCTTGCGCTCGCACTGCGCCCCCAGCCTTTTTTTGCAGTGTATGATCTGCAGGAGACAGATCGAACGAATGAATTTGAAGATGCGATATGAAATCACCAGGTAATAATGGCGTACAACGGAAATATTCATGATAAGTTTACTCACCGCTAGATATGCGTTTCTTGGATGCGTGTAGCTCTTCCTGCAATTCTTTTAGTTATTTATTTAGTCTATCAATTACATATTAATTTACAGACTAGAAAGAACGACTACTACAAGTGGTAACCCTAATTCATTTCTACATTATGTACATTTCTATATTTTCTAAGTATGTTAGCTCACATTTGAATTCTGATCTAGGTATTGAGAAATCTAGATTAAAAAAATTAAACTTATTTATACATCTAGTCATTACTTCACAATGTCCGTAATTTGTTCGATGTGAGGGAGAAATTAAACAACAGCTCAGGACAATGAATATCGTAGCACAATAATTATTTAATAAACAAAGCGCAACAGCAGTCACGTCGATATTGAAGGGTTGGTAAGCCAACCAACAGGTGTCTTGAATCATAACTAGGCATATCTGATTTCCACCAGTGTAGTTTATAGCATAAAAATCTGATAAAGGACTTCTGTACCGCTTCAATTCTGTTAATATGTATAGCGTGATTAGGACTCCATATAATAGCACCATACTCAAGAAGTGATCTCACGAAAGACAAATATAATACCTTTAAACAAAAAGTATTAGTAAATTCCTTGGTGTTTCTCTTATTAAAACCAAGCGTTTTAATTGCCTTAAATATGACATTGTCAATATGTGTAGAGAAGGAGAGATTCCTATCCAAAATTATTCCCAAATCATTAATCTCATTGACATGCTCCAACAGCTGACCACTTATGGAGTAGTTGAATACTATTCGAGGTGCAGAGCGGTAAAATGAAACAGTCTGGCATTTAGAAATATTCAAGTGTACCGCATTAGTAACACACCATTCGAATAACTTGTCTAAGTCCTCTTGTAACCGTAGGCAATCATTAAAATCATGTATTACGGAAAACAGTTTTAGATCATCCGCATACATAAGGCAAATTGTATATGAGAAATATTTGACTATATCATTAATGAATAAGATGAATAAAATAGCACCGCAATGACTGCCCTGCGGTACACCCGAATCGGCAGCAATTACCCTAGAACGTACGTTATCCATCACTACAATTTGTTTTCTGTTGGTCAAGTAACAAGAGATCCATTGAAGAAAACTAGAGTGAATGCCCATAGGGTAAAGTTTCTTTATTAAAATGGTTATGTTTACTTTATCAAAAGCTTTAGATAAATCTGTGTAAATTGCGTCAACCTGATTGCCTTTTTCTAAGACATTAAAGCAAAAATTAGTGAACAATACTAGGTTGGTGACGGTAGATCTGTTTTTTACAAAACCATGCTGCTGTGGACAAATTATTATAGATTATGGTTAATGGCTCATTAATAGAATGAATGCAGGATAAAAGAAATGCAGGCGATATATTGTCCGAATCAGGATTATAATTCCAGTCCAGACTATTCACTGCGTCTATAGCATCCTGATTATTTAGAATAAGGGAGCCAATGTCCTAAAGGCTGTCAATGTTAGACCTGTACCTGTACTTCGTTGTTCGTCTGCCTGTCAGGGCCTTTTTTCCCAGGAACGCGTGGAGGTGAAGTTGAAATTAATATCAAATACTTAGGTCTACGCTCCCTTGGAGCTGTAATACAATTATAGCCCAGTCATATTAGGGTTTCACCTCGGAATTTTGAGATAACAAGCTGTTTATCAGTTTATCGCGATTATCTCGGTTTCTATAACTCCAATCATGTTAACATTTATTATAAAAAGTGTATAGCATAAAATTTGCAACAAATTTCGTTTGATAAAATTTTTCATACGCCCAACCGTTTTTGAGATAGAGGGCAGAGAGCCGACTCACAAATAAAACACAAATCAGCCATAACTTTTAAAATTAATATTAAATATAATGTATCAACTAATAAATAATACAAATTATTTATTTTTAATGATATTTCAATGATTTAATAACTTTATACAAGGTATTATTCACTGAGATTCACGGTTGACCTTGCATTACAGTGAGTATGGCTGAGCGGGCTCTCTGCCCTCCATCTTACTTACTTACTTGATTCATTATTGTACTAAGGATTATAATCTTAGTAAACTAAAAATTAGGAAAAGTTGTGGAAACGCTTTTAAAAACAAATTTGTTTGACAGCTTCCCAATTTAATTTCGAAGGTTTGTGTCTTAGGGGACGCCTCGTGTGATATGAGGGAAGATGAATTGAAAAAAAAAATGTGAGTAAGTAATGTAAGGAAAGTAAGTAGAAAGCAAACGTCATGAATAGGCACAACAAGAATTGCGAAAAACTCAATGTTCCAGAAGGGAGCGGAAAAATGGAAAATACGTTGCACCGCTTGTTTTAATTTAATTGCGATAAAAATGCCGATGAGGTTGTTGGATGGGCTACTGCTTCTGGCTGGGCTAGCTACTATTGCTGCAAGCTGGGCTGGTACGGTGTGATGTTAATGGACATTGGGCTTATTTATTTTCTCGTGCATACTCCATATTTCCTTCTATAGGATGCGTACCGGGAAGGATCGTCAATGAGAAATCGATGGAGCCGGACTGCTAAATATCAAGCAGTGTTACCGTTGAGTCCATTTAAGCTTATAAAATCGAGTAACAGTACTATTTACATTTCATTTTTTTTAAAACGCTCTTTGCAGATAAGTTACCCTGTCAGGTGCATGCATTTGTTACGATGTCAATGAAAATACTTGATTTGCAGTTCTATAGAATTTAACACAATATGGTGATCAATTTTGCCAATTCAATAATGCGGATCGAATGTGCCGGACATAATATAGTAGGTCTGTTCGTGTACGCAAATTAGGGTTACCACCTCTCGGGGTTTCGCCCGAAGTCTCCGGGTTTGTATCAAGATCTCCGGGCTCAGGGTAATGATTTATTTTCTCCGGCTTTGATACCTATTAATAACAAAAAAGATTTTCACAATAGGTTTAAGTTCAAACGACGTCAGTGTCATATCGCATTTGGACCAATCACGAAGTGACCAATCCGACAATTTCTGGCAACTCTCCTGTAAACTGTTCTTTATAGTCTTCTCTCATTCTTTTCTTCGGTTGGTTAAGAAGAGGAAACGTTAGTAGAATGTCTCACGCGGAATCGTTTACGAACACGTTTTAACAAGATTAAACCATTATTTAAATTCTTGAAACCACCTTTTATTTCTGAAATAATTTGACTAAAGGACAAGATAATTAAAATAATATTGAACGAAATAGTACGACTGCTGACTTTTTTGTAAGCTAATTATTGAACGAAGATTCTTTGTACGACGAAATTCAAATAGTCCGAAAAATTGCTCCCAAAATCAAAGATATCGGTGTTCCTCTAGATATAAAGTGGACCAAAATATTTGCAACGTCCGAAAAATTACAAGAACTTCCAAAACTAGTAGGAAAAATATTATCAATTCCTATAAGTAATGCCTATGTAGAGAATGTTTTTCGATAATGCAATGTTAAAGCTGAACTTGTAAGCAAACTCAATTTTGATACGAACTGTGAAGAATTTCAAAAATTTATTCGGCAACCAAAGCAAGTTCCACTTATAAAAACTGCATTATCCAATGAAAAATATTCGTGGTAAGACAAACAAATTTAATTAGTATTAGAACATAATTAATATTGTGTAATGTATGTTCTGATGCCAAAGGTAACATTTAATACATATGAAAATATACATCTAAATAGTTTTTTCTGGTTGTGAATTGCCACTAGTAGTACCCCTCCACCCCTCCCCCCCTCCCCTCGCCATCGACTCTTGATCGCCATCGACTCTTGATTCGGTTCTCCGGGTGGCAGCTTCAGGCGAAGTGGTAACCATAGCGCAAATGCATACGAAAACTTTCGCAAGTTTTTTCAGAACCCTTATCACGAACTCACGGATTGAGCGAGAATTTGCTTACGTCACATCTCCCCTCCGAAAAGGTGTTCGTAAGTTTTCACTCTATAAATTTCGCCAAAGTATAACAACTGATATTTTCAGGTTAGGTTGTCATTTGTAAAATGCTTTGCAGCAAGGAGGCCAATGTTCACCACTTCAACACTTTTGAACGCACAAAAAAAGGTGAATTTAACGTTGGTTGGTCTTTCCCATGGAAATATGAACTAAGCACGGAACGGCTGTAAGCCAGATTTAGCGTACCACATTCCCTGATGTGTTAGAATTGGGTGTGTTCGTATGGTCGCTCAGTGCAGGCGTAAATATGAAGACATAATCAGAAGGGGGCTTACAATTCAAAATTTTCTGAAGTTCTTTCCATAATGTCTATGCCCCCTTTAACATCTATTTACACGCTGCCATTCACCGCTTGCGCCCCGCTTGCGACGATTTTTATTTAGCTCTCCCTCATAAACGCTGTTGCTGTTCTCCTCTAGGAAGCATCCCTTAGGTGGTCGCTCACGTATAGGGTTCATACAAGATACAGCCGTTCCGTGCTTAGTTAGTATTTCTATGGTCTTTCCTCACTTCAAAAAACCCATTTACAATTGACAGCTATTTGACAATTGAAAACGTTTGAATTTACTTGATGTTGTTGGCGTACTTTGATACTTGTTGAGAGAAGTTTCTCTCTTTTCTCAATTCTAAGTTTTTACTAGAAGTACGTGAACAGACCTAATTTTATAATACTAATGATCTTGGGATCTCCATAACAGTTGGCATTGAGGATTGTTTGGGTGGCTAATTTCAAACTTCAACTATCCAAATTAAAGATGGAGGACTAAGCTTAATTTTAAAATAATTACAGACAGTAACTTCCGAATTGAATAAACGTTTTGTTAAGAACAGTCATGACAAGCTCATTTCTAGTTTGACGTTTGCTGAACAAAGTTCTATTAGTCGGAGAGCTGGCAGCCACTTCGACTAACGTGGAAGGTACAAGGCTACAATTTTATGTATACTTGATATACAGTACTAGTAAAATAAGAAAATGATCGTCTGGTAGGATTGGCGTTGTTGAAATAATTGGTGTATTAATAATAGTATGAAAATCATTTTTTGTGAATATCTCATCTTCTAGACATACTAGTAGAGGAAAAAGTTAAAAATATTTTGTTCGATCTCGAAATTCTCTATAAATTTAATTATATGAACTTTGTTCATAAAGTTAATACCTTTTAAGTTATATAGCGAAAAAGTTAAAAAATTAGGATCACAATTGGTTTTTTCGCATTTATCTCGTTTTAGGTAACTCGTAATAAAAAATATATGTAGACAAAAGCTGTAAAGTACAAAATCTGCATAACATTTTTCGCTGCGATAAAAGGTTAAGCCTGTAGAGAGCCGCAAAGTTGCAAAATTGGCGCAAATAGTGGTAAAAAATGGTTCCGATTTCAGCAGATTGCAGCCCATAATACGAGTAGAAGGAAAAGTAACTACAAAAGATGGAGTGTACCGAGTTGGTGCACAATTTTCAGGGAAGGTTCATTATGCACTGACGAACCTAAATCCATAGGTTGCCTCCCTCCTCCTAATCCATCGCCCCTCCCCACAACTTCCAGCGTTCTGAGAAGGGTTGTAAAACTTAACCTATTTTTTTTTCCTGAAAGTGGGGGATTTCAATATATAATCAATATATAACATATTTCATTTCGACAAAAGGCTACGAGGACTACAAACTTGAAAAATCGGCGCAGAAAGCGGTCATAAATGCTACCGATTGCAGCCCATTTAGGCGGAGAATTGACCCCAAAAGATGAAATGTACGGAGTTGGTGGACAATATTTTCAAGGAAGGCTCGCTATGCTCTGAAAAATTAAAATAGCATGCGTTGCCTCCCCCTTCCTTATCTCAATCGGACAGCAGCTATTCCAAATGGCCTCAAATCACCGACTTTTTTGACGGCTCACTAAGAATTGAGCCTACCTAAGTTTTTGTTAACTAATTCTTCAGCATCATTAAACACACTCTCTTAACCACTGTACTACTCTTTGTAATCAAAGGTTGGGCACAGCTAAGTCCGGCAATTATCTTCTTTCATACTAACCCCTATTTATAAATTAAGTCATGCTTGGCTAATTTTTCTGCCAAATGTTCATTAACATACTAAACATTTTTAAGGTTAAAAGTATGTTATGTTGTATTTTGCAATATAGTCAATAAAATAATTATATGATGTATTATGTGCCAACTTACAACTTTTGTATTGTTATAATAAAACCTAAATATAATCCTTTTTTGCTTTTCTTTGCAGTGTCGCTTAATAGTTTCACAAATGTCTAACACTAAGTGTGAGGTGTTCAACTGGATGACTCCTATATATATCGTTTGTATTTTAGTTAGTTTATATATACCACTTTTCGAAAGGCTTATTCTTTATTTATTATGCGTTTTTACAACTTTAGCGCACTGGCATTATGGGACGAGGGTAGTTCAACAAATGTGCAAGCATTTTAATAGAATTTGTTTTAGTGTCGAGACGTTGCGGATCTCAAAAGAGTTTTAAAATTCCAACGCGATAAGTTATACCGGAAACATTCATAATAATTTTAGTTATCATTAAAAAATGATTTAGGCCCACCTGTATAACATTTTAATTTAGTCTGACTCGCTAATTAAATGCTAAATGAATCATGTAATATGTCTTTAATTATGTTTAAGTAAAGCAGAAGAAATATGTTAAGAAATTTTCTTCCAAATGTGCTTAAGAAAACCTAGTCTAAAGTACGTACTCATACCTACTGCTATGGCAAAAACAATTATATAATATTATTGCAGTTATGAAAATAAAGTTCCAATGTTTAACTTAGAGCCCCGAGAGCAATAGTTTAAATTTGCAATTTTTTTGGATCATAAACGATTGCATGTTAAGTAAAGCAAATAAATAAAATTTCAGGGCAGAAGTAGGCATTTATACGAGTGACGCGGATTGAGTTAAGCTTTTCTGAAATGTCCGCCAAAGATATAATGGATTCCGAAAGAAAGCACGTTAGTGTTCTTGGAAGCAGTCCACAGCCTTCTGCGGCGTTAAGCGATGGTGTATTCTGCGTTCTTCGTAGGGGAATATATTTTGAAAATTTGGCTTTGTTACTAAGACGCAATGTAAGTTATTAATAATAATAAGAATGATACTGCCCTGAATGAACTTATTTTGAAGACATAAGCACCCTAAACATACGCCTTTGTATATAAGTAGTTTAGTACTATAATGTCAGCGTTTCATTACTAAATCTAAAATATTATGTACACGGATCTTGTAATTTAAAATCATCTCACTCTTTCTGTCGCGCTTGGTACTTTAAATGCGGCAACTTAAAGAAATTTAAAGGCAATGGTGTGTCTAATTATGAAGTTTGGTGTTAGTAGAATTAGTGTTAGACACACGTACCTAGATTGATGTACATCAATTTGCGAAAGCTTAAAATTCCCCTACAGGAAGTTGCACTTTTATTAATTTCTTAACGCAAACCTTTTTAGGACAACATCACTGTTTGTAGACTTTGTTGTAATGTCGACATATGTTTACAGATATATAATGCAAATACTGGTATTGTATTGTCCTGTAACATCAACAACTAAAATTCGGGTTACACATATTATTTGCTAATACTAGCTTATTAAAAGCTAAATTTAATTTTTGTTTATACCTCACCTAAAGGTTGGTTTATTAGCCTTTATAATTAAAAAGTACGGAAATCAAACGAATTACAGGGTGTTTAAGATTTTTGTGTTTCTATAGTATTTTAAACCCCTTACGTATGTGTAGCGCTTTATATGTATAGGATAATCAAAAATTGCAATTGTCGTTCATTTTCTTGGAATTTCTCTTCGCTAACACCTACCGTACTCATGTAGTGCACCTACCGAAAAGTAACGTAGTTTTTATTACAATATCACTTGCGGTTCCTCTAGTCTGCCCGGTTCCCTTACTTTTTTCTCTTGAGATTTTTTCGCTCTTTTCTGTAACTCATATTTTCTTATTTACTTAGATTTGTCACTATTTTAATAATTCTCTCTTACGTATATATGTACATATATTATTATCAGTATTTTTTATATATATAATTTTAGTTTTTGGTGTCGCAATGGATACAGAAAGGACCCTTTAAAATATCATCCTCCCTATATTATTTCACTAAAGGTCGAGATCGGTGTGGTACCAAAAATAAGTACACATTACACAGAAACACTATACATGGCACATTTTTGGAGTCCTCAGATTACCGTTCTTCACCAAAACGTATAAAATTCTCATTACATAGCTCCAAAATTAAATAAAACCGAGTTAAAAATATACGTTCGTACAAGAGATAATTTCTGGGAATCAGACCTGTGCATGGGTGCGTTATCACAATGTTAGGTAGGGGGGTTGGCACTCAGGGATTTTCGGAGTCGCTGATTTCGAATTAGCCATCAAAATTTTCAAATTCAAGATGGCGGATTCAATATGGCGACCGAAAAAGTTAAACTTCAAGAGATTGCCCAGAAAATCCGCACAGGGAGGTTTCCGGAACCAATACGTCGACCGAAAAAGTTAAACTTCACCGGCTACCACACCTCCGACCTCTTTAATTGCTGCGAAATTTCGCAAGCGTTAACTAGTATATATTATTTCTCAAAGGTATTTTTTTGTCGGTACGCCATATGTTCTTTAATACTTTATCAAAATTAATGATTGAGATCTCATTTTGAAGATTACGTGCTCTGCTAATGACGAAAAATACACATATAGTTTTAAATTAATGTTTTCGTTAACAAACTCTATTTTAATATTATAACTTCATATATATAACAGCTGTCGGTTGGAGTTGTTTACATTTTTTAAAGACTGTGGAGGGCGCCATGTATTGACAATCTTTTTAACTAACATGCATGACAGTTAGTCGAAGTTTACATCCTCTACGCAAGTTTAATCTAGCTGTAGCTGCTGTATAAGTAGAGTAAACAACCCCAAACGACATCTGTCGTACATGTTATTTAAACCGACTGTCATCAGATGGCGCTTCCTACATTTTCTATGCAAAACGGTTTTTATAAAAAGTTTAACAAAAACTTGTTTGCAAAAAACATAAGTGTTAAACTAGTTGTTTATTTTTCGTAGGGAACGTCTTTTCCAAAATTATATCTAATTCATTAATATTGGGGAATTCCTGTTGTTCTTCCTTCAACTTATATTGGCAGCTCTTAAAATATGCTTCAAAGCAGTAAAGAAGTTTGAAAAAAAATCACATCTGACAAGCCAATAACTATAATATTTTAAATATCTAGTTTTTAAATGTTTTACAATTAGACATACTAGCTGACCGATACTTCGCGAAATATTCGCACGGGTGGGTCAGCTCGTTAATTCAAAATGTAAAGATCACAGACTTGAGACTTTTATGAAAAACACCTTTCCCGTGGTCACGATTACTTAAACACTATCCTAAACACTAAATCCAATCGATTAAAAGTTTGGTTTGCTTATATTTTATATTAATAGGCAGGGCCTGAACGAAGGATTTTTTATTTTGTTGTTTTTTTTATTATAATACAAAAACAAAAACACCGAAACTTTAGCAGCTTAAAAAGTGAATATTCTGTTAAAGTTGTAATTTTTTTTTTTCATTAAAATTTTAGCAAATCCTTCGTTGAGGCCCTTCATAATGGAATACACTAACACAGTCCCCTGGGGTTTTGATTTCAGGTACACGATTGACAATTCTGTTCACAATAGGCGTTGTCGGAAGAGAGATATATTTCCTCCAAATTTTAGTATATTTTATAATAATAAAACAAATTTGACTAGTGCCTACCTCAAAACATGTACCTGCTTTTTAATACTTAATGCTTTTGAATAAATATTTATTAAACCGACCAATACACTTCATGAATATCACGTAATTTAAAATATCTTAAACACCATGTAACTTGAAAGAGGTTGAGAATATAATTCTCCTTGTCCCATCCCCTTTTTTGTTTGTTTAAACCTACGCTGTGACCTCCTCTCTGAGGTTATTACGACACCTGCTCAAAATCACCATAGGTAATGATTATGTGTTAAAATATTAAAGAACAATTATTTGATAATTTTTAGAAGTATTTAACGGGTTTTTGTCTCGGAGTTTTTATAAATTTGAAAATTCGCTTTAATTTCCGATTTTGTAAATTGCTGCTTGTCTTATAATTAATTATATGTGGGAACTTAGCCGCATCGATAACGCTGAAATCTAAGAGACCAAATATTAGTCCTGTGATTGTAATATTCATTGTTGCTTACCGCTAAGCCGAATGCTGTCGCGATCGCCGTACCGATAAGCTGCCTTGTATAGCGCTTCGCCGTGAGCTGATCCTATCCCGTACTTGTACTTACCTCCGCACGTGGTTAAGCTGTGAAAAGTTGCTAGACTAACTATTTAGTGAATTAATCCTAACTAATTTGTTAACTATTATATTAAACTCTAATCGGGATATAAAAAGAAATAAGCTTCTAATACCCGACAGCTTTATTCTTAACATACTTACCTTCGGGCAAAAACTGAATTAATATAATTTAATTAAACCATTGTTTTAAATCACACCTTTATGGTTTTTCTGGTAATTCCAAGCATTCCCAGATGTCGTTAACTTCAAAATAGCTTTGTGCGCTCGAGATGAGCGCCTGGACTATTATATATTTAATATTTTTAAATATATAATAGTCCAGGCGGAATCTATTTTAGGTTGGATGTTTCATATAGGGATTATATAATACATTTTTTTGTGAAGCCTCCGGAATGTTTTATGGAATGATAATTTTGGTATGCGCAAGTTGAAAAAGTTATGGAAAATCAGAATTTTAAAAAATAAAAAAATAATATTGTTTCTTTGTTCTTTCTCTTCAAGATAACTCAAGATCTATTGACCATGAAAAACATAAATGTGAAAAAGGGGCCAAGTTTGGTACAAAGAACAAATGGGTTTATCGGCTTCGCAAAGTTTCTCAGAATGACGCCTTTAATCTTAACAATTACCCATCGTTACTGTGAATCCACTATACTTTAAAAGCAACTGTACAAAAAGCCAATGAGGACACTTCGGGGGACTTTCGATATGTCTTAAAGGGTACCATTCTGCGTCGATTCCAACCTTCAGATTTTATGAATTAATTATTCTTAGGTTTAGGCAATATTTTTGGTATCTTTCTTGGACTAATAAAAGAATTGAGATCCAAGTGGGTGCCAATATATATTAAAGTTCCTTCAAACTCAGCTTCAGAAATATATAACGTTGCTTAAATTGTTTAAAAAGAAAAAAAAATTGCTTGCTTACTTCTAAATCTTTGGCTTGGTAAGTTTTCACACACGAGTTATTTATAAATTATAAATAAATCTTCCGAAAAGATGTAGGAATTTGCTGCCCTTCAAACTAATCCAATTCGTATCGGTCTTCTGATTCCTGCCAACCATTTTCGACTGCTTACTTTGTGGTTGGTATCATTTGGTCTGCATGGGCCGAAATATCAGATATATATGAATGCACTGCGATAGACTTATTTGATGAGCTCAGTTCTGCATAGCGGAAGATTTAACGCGTCGTAATTCTTTGTATTAATTTTAGAAGTGTCGTCGTTTTTAAAGATAACGATGATGACATATTGCGACACGAGCTTCATTTAAATTTTTTTTTTCTGACCATACAGAGAGACGAATTCTTCCATTTTTTCCATTATATGTGTACGATTATAGTCATTTTATGCGCTTAAATTCGCAAACGCTTTTTAAAAATCAAATTACATGGACGCTTTTTTCCTTTTCGGAAAAAGGAGGGATTTTGGTCGCAGTCAGGCATGCAGAGCCAGAAGAGCAGCGCAATAAAATTCTTTTCATAAAATTGTTTTCTTACAAGCAAATGTCAATATCCAAATTTGCGCTCAGCGCATCGATTCCCTAAAAGCTTTCTCAGTACGGCGGAGTACGCTTGTTCGGTGGTCACTAAATCTCTACTCTCCCTCTGAAATGACTACTAATACTCATGCATGTTCGGCTTTTGCTTACATTAAAATACAGAGAGCGCGACATCGTCAACGCTCTATAAGGAATAAAGGGTCGCGCCCATAGAATCCGTCGTCCGCCGACCGTCCAAGTTTCTAACTGACGGCACGATTGAAAAGCGTGTCTTTACATGAGACGAGGTCCATAGCCGACGGACTCAACTGACGGCGGAAGTATTGGCGGAGAGATAAGTTTGAAAAATTTTCAACTTCCATCCGTCGTCAGAGAACTATGAAAACTGCGTTATCAGCTGTTAAATCAATTATGTAAAAACGGATAAACTGGGGAATAAAAGCAGAGTAAGCCTGCACTAAGCCCAAGTAAGACCTTAATTGTTTATGGTTTGTAGGTATCGCGATATTTTCAATAGCCTCTACTCTAGATTCTGCGATATGGGTACCGATTTTTTTCCTCAGATACCCTATATATTGCACTGCAGGTTTAAAGAACTTATTTAGTTTACGAAGAACTATTTTAGCTAATCACAGTCATCAAAGTCTTTGACTGCTATACAATAATATCTTACATCATCCAAATAACATGCTACTCCCGGTATATATTTCAAAATTCGATCAATGACTGCTTAAAACAATGAGGGGCGCTAGATACGCCAAAGGGAAGCCTTTTGGACTTGAGTAGTCCTTTATGGGTATTTATGATCAGCAGTTTCTTGGATTTGTTACTTACAGGAAGTTACAGATATGCAGTTGAGAGATCAGTTATGGTAAAGTATTTTCCTCCAGCTATAGAAGCAAACAGATCGTCTATATGAGGTAATTGATAGTGTTCTAGATCTAAGAAAGGGTTTAACGTTTTTTTCGGAATCGCCACAGATTCTTACACCTTCATTAGACTGGGTACTGTGATGATCGGAGTAGCCCAGCGAATATTAAGAACTGGTTCTAAAATGTCAGATTTACCCATATCAATTGCTTTTCTTCTTCCGCTCGCAAGGCAAAGGGCACTGAAAATGGCTTGCAAAACTTGGAAGTGGTTCCTGGTTTCATTACTAAATCAGCTAGAAATTTCCTTATTTCTCCAAAACCTTTATTGAATCAATTTGGCAATTCTCGCTCAAAACATTTTTCATCGCATTTCGTATTATTATTGACAAAAAAAAAACAGAATTAAAATCTGGATCTAAAGGCTCAAAACAATCTCGACCTAGGAAACATGGTTGATAATTTTTGGGTTTTATTATAATACTATAATGCGCAAATTCTTAGTTCCACCACCCTAGGATACCACTCTCCAACTACGGTCAGACTGTCGCCTGATTACGTATTCAAACGCACACTACCTGATACTAAAATCATACGAAATTTAAAGAAATACTTTCTGAAAAATTAGCCAGCGCGGCACCCGTATATAATTGAAATTTGGTTGACTGACCTTCAATCTCTAGATCCAAAAAAGTTTCTCGACCATTCTCAAAATTGTCCGTAACCTCGTCATCTTGCGAATCTTATTCGCTGCTATCGCTGCTCTTTCTTTCCATTTGATGTTCCCCTACTGTCGTCCCTTTTCTTTCTTGCTTGGAATACGACGACGCCTAGTGACGCTTGCCTGATGACGACGGACCGGGATTTGCACTAGAACATGCATTCGCCGCATGGTCCATCTGACCGCACCGAAAAAATTTCCATTTCTTATCCCGGCCATTCTTCTCGTCCGAGCAGCGCCCACAATATTTACACCTGAAAGTACACCCTTTCCTTGTTTTAGACTCAAAATTACCCCCCTGAAACACCTTGAAACCTGATTTTTCCTTAATAGGAAAAGAGCATTTGGTTTCTGACTCAGGCAAATCTGAGGATAACGCTAACTTAGATGCGACTCCTATAACATACATATATGCGACAAAATATAAAACTCACGACTTTCTACAATGCGCGTTGCCGATTAAGTGACTCTCAGTCCGGTATGGCAGCTTATTTTTACTAATAGGGCAATGGTCTTTAGAGTATGAAAGGAAAATGGACATTCACGAAAATCCTCAGCACTGGACCTGTCGGGGCAATACAGACGGCATTAAACGGTTGTAAATGGCACATACCGTCAGCCGCCAACTCCGCAGTTTTGGCTATCCGGGGCATTTCCGGTTCTCGCCCACTGACCTGTGGTGATGGAGGCCCCCCCTGCTTGGGATTATCTACTGAACATTGGCTCACTCTATCCGTATACACTGACGAAGGACTTATCCAGTCAGAAGAAAAAACATCGAGCACTAATCTACATATCACACTTGAAGCCCCCTGGGGAATTTGAGACCGATATTCTTGTCTTCAGATCCTTATCCGAGTTACTGGGCACCTCCGAAGATATTTGCGTATTGTACGCCGACGGATTCGTAATGAGTACTTCCCTACAGGCCCGCTTACTATTCGCGAACTAACAGATCCTCTGATGTTTTGAGTTACTGGGTCAGCCTTTCCTAACGAAATTAAGGCTTCTTTCTGGCCGGCCTATTAACTAACGGAGTCCGCTGCTATCTCTGCGCCCCTTTGTCGACGACCAAAAGGTTCTACGCATCGGTGGACGTCTTATGAACTCCTGCTTACCCTATTGCAGCACTCACACAATTATTTTACCTCGAAGCTCTGCCCGAAGCCCTCTCTCTGGAGGGCGATACATGTAACCGCCTGAATTTTGACCGTTTTTCAGAGGCTTATTTAAAAGGTAAGGAATAAATGAATCGTTTTTAAATTCAGTATGTTTATTCATTTTATATTAAAATACAAGAAACAGTTTTCTCAAAATGGCCGCCGTAGTAACTAATCCCCTGAGACCCTCGCGGCGAAAGGCATCAATCGGCGGGATTTTGAACTTCTGTTAGAGCGATCGGAAATCAAAAATTTTGGTTTGAGCGTGTTCATAAAACATGTATCTTCTAGTTGAACCAATAAAAAACAAAAAAATCAAAAAATCGTAAATTGGCAGGCCTCCGAAAAAATGGGTCAAAAATGGTAATTTTTGAAATTTTTTTTGGCATTTTTGAGGTTCAACTAGAAGCTAATACTATAGAGAAGACGTGTGCCAAATTTTATAAGAATCGGTTGAGAACTTTTTGAGTAATCTTGCCCGCCAATTTAAAAAAAGTAGTTTCGACAGAAACGCGTGTAAGGATTTGACACACAGAGACTCTATGATTACAGCGACTTACCAACTAGTCAGCGATTCCAGAACCATACAGAAGGCCTTCGGTGCGTTCGTAGTACTCGTTTTTCTTCTGAAGTTCTTCTTGACATGCTTGACGAACATCTGCTTACTCGGGTCGTCAATACAAAAGACCCCAAGGTCAGAAATTTGAAAAGCAGGTAGCGAGAGTCGAACGCTGCGGTACAGGTAATAGCGCTCGAGCGCCAAGATGAGGCGGAGCATTTCAATAAGTTTTTAATCGGTAAATAATTCGAATTTCATTCTAAAACTTTACAAGTATATTTTTGAGATGTTATTTTAACTATTTATGCAAACAAAAAAAATTTGATTTTTTGTTACATGTATCGCCCCCCTTAAGGTAAATTAATCGTCAATGAAGCTCATTCGGCAACCTTGCAGGGTCGACATACCCTTACAATCAGTTATATCCGACAGAAGTACTGTATCATTGGCCTTCGTAAGCTTGTCCGGGATCACTTTCGTCTCTGCGTAGTTTGCTATTGAGAACGCGCCACGGTTAGCAGCCAAATGATGGCGAATCTCCCCCCTGAGAGGGTGACCCCTACTCAGCCATTTCTTAATACTCCAAAACCCAAATATGGATATGTGAAAACATCAAATAATTTTATTTTATTTTTAATTTTCACGCCAACACACTAGATTTACTTATTTATTAAATTTGATATATTTACAAAATTGTTTTATATTGTAGTTTGAAGAAACGAAATTAATGTAGTTCGGAGTTGGCCAGATTTCAAGATAAAACTGAAAATTGTTCAAGCAATATTTAAATAGTTAGGCAGAAGTACCAGGGTTATAATTACTTCCATCGTGAGCCAATTGCACACAGACGGGGAAAAATCAACGCGAGTAAGAGGTACGGTATAATCGCCTGACTTACTCGTGTGTCTGCCGGCAAAGAATATCTATCAACAAGAAGGGACACTAATACGCCTGAAAATTCCCAACTAGTATGCAATGTCTGGAAAACACATCCAGAAAAATTTCCTATTAGCTAAAGCAGAAACGAACGAGTGCCATCCTATTCGCGTAAGCAATTAAGAGAGAGAACCATAGCCGGCAAAAATTTCTCACGTACAGCATGTATAGTGTCAGGTACTAAATGCAGCATTTTTTTACTATGGAGTTTTCAGCCGATTTCTAATTCTCTCTATTGCCATGCCATCTGAGTGCTAGCTCTCCTCGTGATCATAAAGCATAGGAACAATATATAACACGTAGTTGATATATACGTACGCAGTTGCTCTCATTCTTTCACTGTGCACTTTCAGGCGATTTCTAATTCATAGCCTGTGTGCGGCGCTCACGAGGCTAGAGAGCTAGTGGAGGGTGGTTTTATTTTATTTAGAGATTTGACTTGACTTGAAAAGTTCGGAACATTTTAAAATGCAAGTAAATAGCTGCTGTTTCGTTTTAAAAGTGATCGACACACATCACATAAGGTGTTTGGTGTGTGGCTGTGTAAGGGACAATTATCAGGAAATAAGTTTTGTGCCTTGCTGGAAAATAGAAATTGTTCAAAATAAAATCATGCACCCTGTAGAAGTGTTTCAATTTTCTTAGCACCTCCCCTCAAATTTTTGTCTTGCTCTCACATATTACTTGTTCATAACTATCTCTTTCCAACAAAATGAAACGTTTGGTCCGTTTAACGGTACCCAAGGTCATTAAAAGATAAGAGAAAACGTCACGAGTGTCCCTTCTTGTTGTTAGATATTGGGCCTGATTCTGGTTGTCACCTCACTTTCCGTGACGTGACAGCTAATAGCTGAATTGCCTGTTTTGATTCCAATAAGAATATTTCTTCGATATTCAGCTATAAGATGTCACGTCACGGAAAGTGAGGTGACAACCAGAATCAGGCCCATTCTTTGGTTTAGAGTAGATCTCACATATATTTATTTACATGCACGTATATATATATTTATTTTAAGTAGTTTCTAAAAAAACCTCCGATCCAATGAGCCTCATCATGCATAGTAAATGAATATTTTGCTATGGCGGGAGGGGTGGTATCAACTCCCTTGGGTTGGTGGGCTCTTCCGTAACTAAACTGTACCCAACATATCAATATTCCTTGAAGAAAAACCCGGATTCAAGAAGGCCCCGCATGCCTGATACCAAGAAATAAGGAATAAGGGTGATTTTTCGCGTTTAGGTTTAGTTCAAGTAAAACAATGCGATATTAGCACCATCATGTTCCCCGCCCCCGAAAACGGCATGTTTCGTCGCTACCACCGAACCTTCGCGTTTTAACCCTTGTTTTGCAAATTTGGCATGAGTTAGGAATACTGCTCAGTCAATTAACATTCGAATGCAACACCAAATAATGGGCCTGATTCTGGTTGTCACCTCATTTTCCGTGAGGTGATAACTTAAGGCCAAACCATAATGTGCAATGTGCATGCCGTTCCGTACGGAAATCTGTCAAAACTGGACGAAAGGAAGCTTATGCATATTCGACAGGCTGTCAGAGTGTGATAAATCACTGCGATTTGTGTATTATTAGAGTGCATAACAATAATGAAACGTTCGAGAAAATGTATATTCCTCATCCATTGTCCCCATTTTCAGCTGTTCTCATTTTGCATATGCAGGTACTCTCCAGCGAAACAGACTTGCCGAAACTTGACGAAACGAACGACTATTTCCATTGTGGTTTAGGGATAGGTTTTGTGTGTAGTCCCAAGTTTGCATGGGCTTCCGTGCGGAGTGGTATGCACAACATGGTTTGGTCTTTAAAGCTGAATAACGAAGAAACTTTCTTTTAAGAATAGAAATAGGCAATTCAACAATAAGCTGTCACGTTACGGAAAGCGAAATGACAACTACATTCAGGCCCAATGTCTGCGCCTGGAAGAAGTGCTTGGAGTACGTTATATGTGTATAGTGAAATATTATAATAGTGGTCAGGGTCAGCTCTGATTACCGGTAAATCGCAGAACTCATTAGTTGGTCAAACGAAAATAAATTAATGTTAAGTCAATTAAAGCATTTATAGCATGAATAAAACATCTATTTTTACTCATTATTATTACAATATATTGTAAAACCGAATATGTGCTAGATTAAAATACAGACGTTATCTTTTCTATTTCTAGCAAATCAGAATAAATTTCATCCATTCTTGTCCCAATTTTTTTTGCGACTTCTTGTTTTTCCGAAAATGGTAAATTTAAATAAGACCATATCAACTCTCCATCAACAATACAGCGAGCTGGATTAGATTGTAATTTACGCGCACTTTTTATAGTTCTGAAAATGCAACAATTTTATAAATATGCTTCTATTAGATAAAGTTAAGATTCTACCTAAATGATTTAGGATTTAATCCACAGAGATGCTCACGATGTGTAAGTAGCACGTTTTGCAGCATAAAGAGCCTTCTATAAGTTTTCTCTGGTAAAGGTAAGCAATAGCCAAAGCCACCATCTAAAGTAGCTGCAAAAAAATTTACAAAACATGCCTTCAATAACCAAAATCATATTGAAAATTATAATAAGGTAAAGTATAATTTCTAGTGTTAATTATTTATTTTGAATTAAGCAAGCCTCTTCCGAAAGGTGTTGACTTTTCATAGTGTCAATGCCTTTATATCAAAGGTGTGGCGTCCATGTATTCACAAACATTCTAATATACAAAATGTTTTTACTTACCATAGAAAATAATTTGTTTATTTTCATAATTTACGTAATTCTTTAGTCCATGATTTTCCTTGTACTGGCATTGAATCCGTACCATGCTATTTACTTTCTGTCCCAAGTGATAGTCCGCCTTCCGAAGTAATTTTTGACCTTTAAGGGAAGTAGACACATTAATTATTTACTCCCAAGAAATTAATATTATTTCTTAAAATAAAGATTTAAAAAAAGGCACATAATGATAAAAATTAATAGTGTATTCAGTAATATGGTGTCTTACCTCCAAACGATTCTCGTGATTCTGGTTGATACATAAATATAATAAAGTTTTCTTCGGTGTCAGAAATTAAAAATCCTAGATTACTGTTGTCCACCATAAATTCGATATTGAATACATTCAATGCTTGAAAATCTCTGGAAACTAAGGAAAGAGTTCGATATTCTTCCTAAAAAAAGGCTTTTATCAGTTTGGTGCCATTTGTAAAGTTAGAAACTATATTACCTGAAACCTCAAAATACTAACAGATTTGTACACGTCTGCTATTAATATCAGTGATTTAATAGAAATCATTTGATGAACATATATATTTGTATCAATAAAAGCCACTCCAATAAGATCCTCATCTTTAAGTTGCCATAAATATATCTAGATGGATAAAATAACAACGACCGTGTATTCTATTATTATATTGTACTACACACTACAGAAGCGAAACTTCTACTCTGTGGTAAATTCATATTTTAACAAAAAATTTCCAATCACTGCTAAAAATATCATAGTAATAACCCTTTAAAATTGAGAATTTACGGTCCCTATTTGGATCCTTCATCTTTAATTTTCTTTTCGATTGTAGATTCAAGATCAGCGACCCCGAAGACATATAGACACCAGTTTTCATACCAATCCGTTTAAGTCGAGAAATTGCTCGCCATATTGGATGCGCCATTTTGAATTTTAAAATTTCGATAGTAGATTCGAGATCAGCGACCCCGATAACATTGGGCAACGTGAGCGGACCCTGGGAGAACACATGGCGCTTCGCTTAATAAACATTTTATTTTATTTTTAATATATGTGGATATCTCACACACAGCTTGTTTTATTTACATTTAAAAGTCGAGCATCCTTATTGAAAGACCCTATACATAAAACATGTTTAATGTTTGACTAACTTATTCACAGAATATAATTTTCTGCAGAATTGCTCATTAACTAAACAGTAATTAGTTCTGTATTTTCGAAAAGGTTGCATTAGCCATCAGCAGATGGCTCCTATTTTCGAATTGTCTTATTAACAATTGCGAGCTTACCATATTTGTATAATGCAAATTTCCATTTTAACATAAAAATTAACAGACCTCACACGATTACAGATTACAGAATTACAATAAAAATATCAATCGGCGTTAATGAAAACAAACTGACAGGTTATCATATGATTTCGAAAAATCTGAAAAGCTCGAACACACTGTGCTCCCATTTGGAACAAGGCTCTCTCGGCGGGGTACATGCCGTATTGGAAACGGTGCTTTAATCTTTATAACCAGAATTTTAGTTACTAGGTATGCTTTAGTCTCGCGCTCTGTTGCAAGGGAATTTCCATTAATTGCAAGGAAAGATTACGTTTAAAATGCATAGACGGAATATGAATTTTGTTTGTCCTAGAAAATATAAATGTTTTTTTCACAACGTCTCCTACAAATTTCGCTCGAAGCATATGCCTACTTATTCCCTCACCCATCCACTGTAGCTAGTAGATTTTTTATATAATTAAATAAAAATAAAAATTTATAATTACCTTCTGGCCAACAGCTGTAACTAAAAATCCTAATACGTGTGCGATGGCCGACACAGGGCCTTTTTGCTCCTTAATGTATACTTCTTTTAATTTGTATTTTGTTAAGGGTTTGCCTGGTTCTGGAACTACTTCTATGATATCGTATATTAGGATCTAAATACATATTAAAAATGAAATAAAAAACTTTTCAAATCATTGTGTAGTTACCCTTCCCCTTGATGTTATATCTTCACTATAATTATAGTTAGTCCCTAAGCAGAGATACTCTTTTAATCCAGATCTATAAAAACCATTATTCCAATAACAACGTTTGGTTTTTTTTATATCTAATAAACTTACCTTGTTCCCTCATAAGCTAAACTAACATTTTTGAAATCTGTAACATGTTCCCACTCATCCAGTTCAATGGAAGTGTCAGGAATAACTTCCCAAGAGATTGGTGATACTAACACTATACTAAATTTCGCTAACATTGGATAAATGAATCTATGAAAATAAAATTTAATTTTACAAAATATATTCCAATGTGATAAGTAATGCTTACCTTTCACCCTTATTTTCTTCCGTTAATTCTTTATCTTCTCCATTGAATCTGTAGTATTTGTTGCTATACTCTGCACCTTCCAGTACAACACAATAAATTCTATTTTCTTTGTGGTATACTATTTGCCGTGGAGTGCATCGAAGTGGCACTTTTCTCACAGGCCAAGCAGCATCGTATGACAGATAAGTTGGCAATATCGATATTTTCAAATCATCAGATTTGTCGAAATGTAAAAATCCATTAGGACAATTGATGTTATTGAATGGCGCAATACTTGTCATTTTTATATTGCCATGGAGTTTATGTGCCCGAAATTCCCCTCTAGATGTTAAAAATATAAAACGCGGATTCTCACCGCAGATTGCTACTCCAGAGTATCCAGAAATATTGGCTAGAATTGCAACAAAATAAATGAGTGAAATTTATCATATAAATTATAATTTTTACCGAAGTAACGAATTCTGCTAAGATATTCGTCCTGAAGTGAAAATATATCTCCTGATAGGTTATCTTCAAAAGAAGATTCTTTTTCACTTAAAATTATTTCATGAGTAATCTTTTGAAACCTTATTTTGAGATGCCCTTTTGAATATTTGAAAGCCTATAAATAAAATAATTTGAATTAAATCTTGATTTACGTGTTTACTTATAATTACTTGATATATCAGAAGCTCCTTAGAAGTTCGAATAAATAGAAGTGGTCTTGAACCATGGTTTCCTAAAGCCACCATAGCTATTTCTAAACCGGTTAATGTAGACGAATTTGAGAGCTGGAATACTGATAGATTTTCTGGCTTTTTATTAACTTCCATACTTTGACTAGCTACTGACATAGGAACAAATTCCATCGAATCTGAAAGAACCTGCAATAGAAACTCTGAGCATATATAGTGTTAATTAGATATTTTTTACATTATTTCCATTTCCGACATTGTTTATTAGGTACACTAATTTTAAATCTGGCATAGAATATATTTCCAAATTTCCGTTTTCACGCGACACTACTAGCCAATAAGTTGGCTTTGGAGCTTGAAGTAATCGTCGCCACCAGTCAGAATTTTTATTTTTAGACTGTATTGCCATATCCATCATCTGAAAAAAGAACACGATGAATTATATCACAATTGGATTAAAAATTCAAAAAATCAATACAGCTGTCATTTTAAAAGCACTTCCACCTTCCCCGTAAAGCAAATCTTCTTCGTCTTCAATTTTCATGTTAGGCTCTGCTTTCATATAGCCAAATCCACCAGAAGTATATAAAGAACTTCCGGATGTATTGGCAGTAGAAAAATCTTCATATTTCGTGGTGAACATGCCAGATATATCCTTATAGGCACTAATAGAAATAACTGTTGGTACCTGAAAAACAACATTTTGCAAACTATATAAAAAAAATGCATCCATGAACATACACTGCTAATAGTATTCTTGTTTATTGCCAATCTAGGTGTTCCTTTGGTTTCTCGAAGCGCCAACGTGATCACTTGTCCATTAGCCAAACGAATACATATGTAGGGATCGGCTAATGACACTTGCACTACAGCATACCCAACATCAATTGGTACATTTTGAATAAGACGAATTCCCTGCAAAAGCCTGATACTTCTTGTTGTTACTTGAAAAATGAATCGATTGCTTCCGATATTTCCGACGTAAATTGTTGGCAAATTTGTTGCAAACCCCGTGTGCTCTATTTCATTTATTTCCTCGCCAGTTTGTAGAACTAAGGAACTATGGCTTTGGCTCAGGATCATAAAGTCATGATAATCTTCAGTTTTATTGGCCTTTTTTGAAGGCTCGTCGAAAACTGTCCATACGTCTATATAACCTAAAATAAATGATTATATATATGTATATGTACACAATTATATAATAAATTAAATTATAATTCATTTCTTTAAAAAATTTATATAAAATACTAGCTTGCCAGGGCCCGGCGTTGTCCGTATTTATATAGGTTTTACACAACCTCCGTTCTGCGCCCCTCTCTCGGATGTTCCGGTCTCCGGGAGTCTTATTAAATCAAGCGTAAATTCATACACAACTCCCCCATACATCTACTCTTCATACGTTTTCACTAAAAATAAATCCTTTATTTCCAATCGCCAGGGGCAAAAAATTTTCCCGCTCTCAAAACTTTGAACACCCACAGTTTCTACATTTATTAATATTTCCATCCCAAATTTCCCACACACCTTGTTCCATATGTGTACTAAAATTTCAAGAAAAATTTGATGGCATATTCAAAATCAGCGACCCCGAAGACCCTTTAGTGCGGATTTTAGGGCAGTCGCTTGTAGTTTAACTTTTTCGGTCTCATATTGGATCTGCCAGTTTGAATTTGGAAATTTTGACGGCAGATTCGAAATCAGCGACCCCGAAAACCCCCTAGTGCGGACTTTAAGGGAAATCCCTTGAATTTTAACTTCGTCGATCGCCATATTGGATCCGCCATCTTGAATTTGGAAATTGTGATGGCAAACGTACAGAGATTACACGGAATCCGGGTTTGTGTACATACATGGCATTGGCATCGTCCATGTCCGTGTAAAATACGACGTACACGGAATACACGGAATCCGTGTCATATTGTTATATCAGCACAAAACAATCCGTAAAAGGAAAATTTGCCTTTTACAAAAGTGTCTAATGACTGAATATTTTCCTTTTACAAAATAGCTACGGATTGAAGTTGCCTGTTTGTACCGTATATTTACCATGTACACGAACCCGGATTTCGCGTACTTCGTACACATCAGTCTTTACACGGACGATGCAAATAAGGACTGCCTTTAAATTATCATTTATCAATTACAGTTCCATTCGAGCACTCTTTGATTGGGGAGGGTGGGGTGGGCTCATGGTTCTTACGATCGAGTAGCATTGCAGTGTGATAGTCTTCTCTTAATTTGAAATGAAATAAAGTATGTCATTGATAAAATTAGTGTTCTTTATTTATGGCACGTTCTGCTATGAAATATGTGAAGCTAAACATGGAAATTTAAGTATCGATGATGTAAGTTTCATTAGATTAAATAACAGTTTTCTCAAGTGAGCAGCAACTATATTCTGTTTCATCTCATATAACTGTTGTCTGGCATTACAAGAGTGTTTGAAAAAATGTCTGGTTTGAATTTGAGATACGATATTAGATATCCTTGTACGGTTTTTAAATATATATCATGATGAGAGACTTCCAGGCTGAACATTTTTAATTTGGAGTAAAGTAACATTTGATGTGTTAATTGGAATCAATTTTATATTGCTAAAGGAAATATCGTAAAACCCAAAGAGTGAATGAACTCGCCTGTGAAGAATTGTATTTAAACCAGATCAGCACAGGTCTCATGGATTCGCCTACGCACACATGCCACGCATTTATTTCTTGACTGTGTTGAATGCTTTAAGATTTCATTGAACAGAACATACAAATCAGAGGATTCCTAGAAAAATCTGAAAAATTCAAATATCCCCTCACGTTTCACCTTCCGCATAGTCGCACAAGCCTTTTCACAGCAGTGCACTCAGTGTACAAATGCACCCAAGCCCAGCTAGATCGCAGCAGTTATTTGGCTGCAGTTCGAACTCACTCAACGAAATATGCAGCATCGTTTTCGCTACAGGAGCTAGCGGCACGTGTTTTCTGCGCGAGCGAAATCGATTCAAGTTTTCTGCGCGAGCGAAAGCGATTCAAGTTTTCTGCGCGGACAACAACGACTTATGTCGAATCGATGTTTTCCTATGCTTTGTTTTTGCTGGAAAGTTCAAGTGATTCGATTTTACGCCGAAACTAAGCCACTTTTACTCGCACATTGCAAATAGGTCATTTGTACTCCCAGCCTGTCAAATGTAGGTGAAACCCTTATCGAAATCAGTTCACGCGTACCGAAGTTTATCGGACCGACACAAGATACACAAAAATCGTATTTCATTGAAGTATAGATAGATGCAAGATTATTAAAATATTAAAGTGAAGTAGTTTTTTTAGTTTTCTAATTTTATGTATAATATAATGCATAGAGACCTACATTACGCGTGTCAATGGAATTCCACTCCAAAACCTTGAACCATTGTTCACCAGAATTACAAAATCATTCTAAGTAATATCTAAAGTTCTGAGATAGAAACTACAAAACATACACTCAGTACCTGTGGACCGAATTTATATTACCACGGATACTGTAATGCGATCTTATTGAGAACGTTCGATATGTTTACGAATAATTTATACAATTATATTTATTGGAGGTGAGGAGTGAATAAATTGAATAGCACCAGGGGACATCATCATGAATCTGATTTCATGGTCCCAGGATCATGGCAGTGATTATTATCACATCCTGCTCGAGGTACCTCTGCTAAAGCGAAAATCTCATCCTTCGGGATGAGATGGCCGCTGAACAAAACGTCACGGATCTAGAGGGGACATACTCGATAAAACCCGCAATCCTGGGTGTAACCTATCGTGCCCATAGGATGAATGGCACTGCGTTAGTGTGTCTTCGAACGATGGACTCTGAATACCTGGCGACCTTCAGTTTTAATTTAGCCTTCCTGTGACATGCGGGGCTCTGTTACAGGTGACCACCCTTTCCCTAGCTTCTCGTGGGAACAAAATTGAAGTTCTAAAAAACCATGAGGGAGGCGCACCTCAAAATGCTCCAAAAACCTTGCAAGGGGAAAATATCCCTGCATTAGGGAAAGCAGTAGACCTTAGTCCTGCAAGTACCGGCGAATCTATGGAGATATCCTCACAGGAAGAGGAGAAGCTCCTGAGATCGCCTGAACCGAGCGAGACCGTATCAGCTGATGCGACTCTCGTTCCCACTGTCCGCATGCCCCGACTATCAGGGGCAGCTAAAAAGCGGTACAAGTGGTTCCTCCAGCAGGGCCACAAAGTGGAAGAGGCTAAGGAGTTGGCTCGGAAGCCGATGGAGAGGAAGACGGAAAGAAGCCTGAAAAGGAATCGCTCCGACGACTCTTCACCGGGTGGAGCTCAACCCGGTCTCAAAAGACCAAAGGCGGATAAGGAGAAAACCGAAAGGCATGTCTCCACGCGTGGCCTTCAACCTTCGTTCAAGGAAGTTACCGAGAGCGTTAGGTTGGGGATCATCCCCGCCAAATTTCCAGATGACAGTCTGACAACGGACCAAATAAGGAACGTTCAGACTGCCATCATCTTGAGGATCGCTGCCGAGAAACAGAGCTCTATAAAGCCGAAGTTTCTCGGCATCGCAGGTAGACCGGGCTGGATGGTTCTCACTTGCGCCAATCAGGCTACAGCAATGTGGCTGAGGGGGGCAATTGCGAGCTTAAAGCTGTGGGAAGGAGCCGATCTGAGGGTTGTAGAGGAAGACAAAATTCCTCGCCCTCAAATCATGGTCGGATACTTCCCGCAAAGCTCGGAGGACCCTGTCGATTTGATCCTCGATCTGATAGAAGGTCAGAATGAGGATCTGAATGTAACTGAATGGAAGGTGCTACGCAAAGTGCAAAGGCCCTCATCAGTTGCTGAAGTGACTCTTTCGGTTGATCTTCAATCAGCCGAACAGCTGAAGAAGTCCGGACTTGTAATCAGTTACAAGTTCGGCAAAGTTCAGCTTAGACTGAAGGGGGGCAAGGACAGACGTCAGCCCGCCCAGCCGGACGGTGACAAGACTGCCACCGAGCCCCCAAGTAGCAACCCCCAGAAACCACCAGTGGCCACTGGGCCGCCCGGGGTGGTATCTGAGAGGCAGGTCTCCCCGACTGCTAAAGCCTTGGCCAATACTGGCCAACAGCGGAAGGGGGGCCGCCTCCCTGCTGCGTCTACAAGGGACCCCCAACAGCCATCAACATCCAAGGTCCTTAGGCCCGGACCGAACATCCGGTCTTCCAAAGCGGCTGAGAAGAGGGCCTCTACCCTCCGCAAGGAAAATAGGCGAAAGCCTAAAGTCAGGCCTGGCCCTAAAGCCAAGGCAGGGGCACAGTCTGGCCCCACCCACAAAAAGGCCTAGGATGACCAGCGCCAGTCTAAGATGTGTCCAGGTGAACCTCCATCATGCAAAAGCGGCGTCTGACGTGCTTAGCAGGAGGTTCATCGTGGAGAACCTTAGCATGGCGCTTATTCAAGAGCCGTGGGCGCACCAAGGAAGGATCCGAGGACTGCCCACTAACTCGTGTAAGTTGATTTATGATACATTACACGAGAGCCCAAGAGCAGCCTTGCTGCTCAAAGCTAATTTAAACTTCACTCCACTTTCAAGATTCATCACCAGGGACCTAGCTGCAGCGGCCGTAGAGATCCCCTTTGCAGGAGGCAGTGTAGAGGCTGTTATAGCCTCAGCCTACTTCCCAGGGGACTCCGATGAGATACCTCCAAGTGAGCTGCAACGCCTGGTGGATCATTGCAAAAGGAGGAACAAGCAACTGCTGGTGGGATGCGACGCAAATACCCATCACTTAATATGGGGGAGCACCAACACCAACACAAGGGGTGAGTACCTTTTAGATTTCATAATACTTAACGAGTTAGAAATCAATAATAAAGGCGACAAACCAACCTTTATGAATGCGGCTAGGCAAGAGGTTTTAGACTTAACTCTCTCAAGTGCATTTATAAGCACAAAGATACAAAGATGGCATGTATCAAATGAGGTCTCCATGTCGGACCATATGCATATTAGATTCGACATCGAGTCTATCCTAGCTCAAAAAGAGGCTCACAGGGTTCCAAAGATGACTGACTGGGAGCTCTACCGAGAACTCCTAAAGGCACAGGACGTCAACCTCAGCAGTCATATCAGTACTGCAGAGGAACTGGACCTCGCCTCTGAGCAACTCCACACAGCTATCATGACAGCCTTCGAAACCAGCTGCCCTGTGAAACAAAAAATGGGCACACGAACTGTGCCCTGGTGGAACAGGGAGCTGGATAAGAAAAGAGCGGAAGCCAGAAAGCTGTTCAATAGAGCCAAACGCTCCGGAGAATGGGCTGAATATAAGCGGGCCCTCACAAATTACAACATTGAACTGAGAAAGTCCAAGAGGAAGACTTGGAGGACTTTTTGCGAGGGAATTGACCAGATTCCTGCGGCAACTAGGCTCCATAAGGTCTTATCTAGGGATCACTCAAACGGTATAGGCTCCCTTGAAAAACAAGACGGAACCTACACCGACAGCGGAGAGGAGATAATTAAACTCCTCCTGGAAACTCACTTTCCAGGCTCTCGGATAATAAATCAAGGCAACGAAATTCCTACCGGGATCGACACACCTGATTACCGATCACAGAATAGGAATAAAAGCCTTGCAGGGAGGATCTTCACACCCAATAAGGTCAGGTGGGCCATCAACACCTTCAAACCTTATAAATCTCCTGGGGGGGATGACATCTTCCCAGCCCTACTTCAGTACGGCATAGAAGAGCTACTCCCCTCCATACTCAAAGTATTTAGAGCTAGTTACTCTTTGGGATATATTCCAAGAAACTGGAGAGACGTTAGGGTAACTTTTATACCCAAGGCAGGAAAGAGACCTAGCACGCTTGCGAAGTCCTTTCGGCCCATAAGTCTCACGTCATTTATGCTTAAAACCATGGAGAAGATCTTACACCTACACCTTAATGAAGGTGTGCTGAAGAGATCACCTCTCCATGCAAAGCAATTTGCTTATCAAGCTGGCAAGTCTACGGAAACTGCCATTCACACACTGGTCAAGGACCTTGAGAAAACTTTTCAAGCCAAGGAAATTGCCCTTTGTGCGTTTGCCGACATAGAAGGAGCCTTTGACAATACCTCCTTCAAGCAATCAAAGAAGCTGCTGTGGAAAGGGGTTTCGAACCTGCCACGGTAAAATGGATTGATTCCATGCTCAAGAGCAGAAGGATAACGGCGAACCTGGGAGAAAAATCGATAACGGTAATAGCCGCTACGGGCTGCCCGCAGGGAGGGGTGCTGTCACCACTACTGTGGTCGATTGTTGTCGACGATCTCCTAGTGGAGCTGACTCGCTCTGGCTTTAATGTTCAGGGCTATGCAGACGACATAGTTGTCACCGTCAGAGGCAAGTATGATCATACTGTCTCGACACTAATGCAAGAAGCCCTGTCCATGATTCGCAGTTGGTGCCTGAGACATCGACTCAGCATCAATGCGAACAAAACTGCTCTGGTTCCGTTCACCAAGAGGAGGAAGCTAAACCTTACGGCTCCAACACTCGACGATACGGAACTCAGTTTTTCAAGTGAGGTTAAGTATCTAGGGGTAACCCTGGACAATAAACTCACTTGGAACCCACACCTGTCGAAGGTGACTAAAAGAGCGATTACCTCACTCTACATTTGCCGCAGTTTCGTGGGTAAAACTTGGGGTCTGAAGCCGAAGATGGTGTTTTGGCTTTACACAACAATAATTAGACCCATGGTCACTTATGCATCCCTTGTATGGTGGCCAAAAACAAAACAAAAAAAGGCGGAAGTCGAGCTACAAAAGGTGCAAAGACTAGCCTGTTTGGGGATCACAGGCGCAATGAGTACCTGCCCCACTGCAGCCATCCAATTCCTTCTTAATCTTACACCATTACATCTTCAGGTTAAGAAGGAGGCTCTCCTGGGAGCACTTAGGCTGCAAAGAACCATGGTCTTCAAACCAGGGGACCTGGTGGGACATCTCGCGATAATCGAAGAAATTCGATTAGAGGAGATGACCAAAATATCTGACGTGACCACAACCAAGCTGGACTTCACAAGGCCATTTAGCGTGGTAATCGAAACCCGTCAACAATGGCAAGCCAGTGAGGCGTCCCCACCGAAGGGATCGATGGTGTGGTATACGGACGGATCAAAAACAGATAAAGGGGTGGGAATTGGCGTGTATGGCCCAAGGTGCCGCATCTCAAAGGCACTAGGTAAAACCCCTACCATATTTCAAGCTGAAATATTGGCCATACTAGAATGCGTCAATACCTGCATCAACAGAACCATCAACGGTTCTACTATCTTTATATTATCAGATAGTCAAGCTGCACTAAAAGCACTCAAGTCCTTCAGTGTAGACTCAAAGCTGGTTTGGGAATGCCTGAAATCCCTGAAGCTCTTAGCAACCCACAACAGGGTTACTCTCATGTGGGTCCCAGGCCATGAAGGATATACAGGCAATGAAATGGTGGTCTGGCAAAACAAGGGGCGGAATCTGCTCTTATTGGTCCGGAACCCTTCTGTGGCGTGTCTAAATGCCACCTAAAGGGGGCCATAGAAAGCTGGGAGAAGAGGAGCCGACTCCGGTACTGGAATAATACCCCAGGATGCCGGCAATCGAAGACCTTCATGGGTGCACCGTATGAAAAGGTCGAGAAACTCCTCCACTTAAGCAAACAGGAGCTCAGAATAATTACTGGGCTCTTCACTGGACATTGTTCCTTAAGGTACCACCTTAAAAAGATTAGGAAAGCTGACAATGACACCTGTCGCTACTGTGCGGAAGCCCCAGAGACAGCGGTGCACATCCTTTGTCACTGTACAGCCCTAGCAAGGCTCCGACTAACACAATTAGAGGATGCCTTTCCAACACCTGAACAAGTTTGGAAAACGACTCCCAATAAAATCCTAGGCCTCTATAAGAGGCTAAATTTGGGTTAAAATATTGATGGGGAATCACAATAGATCCTAGCGGTCGCGGTGAACGGAAGGCCTAACAAGCCTGAACGCCCCCCTTTCAAACTAACTAACTAACTATACAATTATAGAATGCGTGATAATTTTCAATATGCTATTGATATACGTTATTTGAAATCCTGTGGATTTAATAATCGCCCAACAATTTGTTATTATTTATAATGTTTGTTATTTTTACCTGATAATTCGAAACTCGTAATAGTTTGTGGCTTGATAGCATTCGCAAATACGCAAAGTGCTCCATTTTTTCCATGTCCACTCGATGTTACTATTTCTAAATCTAGATTCTTCATATGATCTGAATTTTCGTCTTCATTTTCAACATTATCGGTTTCATTTGCTCGCTCTCCAACCGTCATGTATCCTATGGGCCCAACATTTAAGACGCTGTCACACACTTCAAAAATAAATTTAGTTAGTTGAACAGAGGTCTTTGTCCCCGAACCATACACTTGAAGTTCTTCTTCTTCCAACCTCCTCTTTTGTGCCTCTATTAAAAAGAAACAGTATTAAACGATATTTATCAAATAATTACTGCCTACCTTTTTCCTTGTCAACTTCTGCATCATCTATAGTAATAACAGTGCTTTGGTCTTCCTCAGTAAAACGAAGCAACAGGGAATTTCCGAGACGGGATCCCAAGAAAATATATTCTTCTTGGCATACACAAATCTGTATTTAAATTATCCATAATTGATTTTTATTTTGTATATAAATATCTTACACAGCTCGTAAGCACACTAGCAGCTGCTTTGTGGAAATGAAAATTTCTTACGCTCCGCATTGAGTCAGCGCACAACGTAAGAACGTACAGCTCACCAGTTTTTAAAGATAGTACCAATTTATCTGAATCAATGAATGTTATTTGTGCTGAGTCCAAATTGATTTTAACCCCATCTTGTGGCTCTGTAATTTATATTTTCTTGAAACTATGCTACGAATTTGCAATAAATACGTACTTAAAGGAAATGATGTGCTGTGATCAGCAATGCTATTAAGGCTTACGCCATATGGCGGCACACTTTGGTTAAGGTAAATGAGGGCATTGGTTGAAGCTACCAAACATCCACCTGGGAAAATAAACAATTTGAGGAATTCAAATTCATACAATTCAAAGTACCTATTGGTTTTTGAACAGGTAGAACTTGAAGGCAATCAAAAGGTAAACTTGAAACAGTCCAAATCACAGGGTGAACTCGCTGCTGTATATTCAAAGAAATTGCCACCATCGTACAGGTATCAGATCGCACCGCAATACGTCTGCAAATAAAATATCATAATTTGAAAGACTTTTACGGTATGTTTGAATAGTGTATGATCATAGAAAAACTAAACTATGTGTACAGAAGTTTCGTTCGGATAAACAAAAGGGAAATATTTTCCGAACATCAGTACTCAGTCGAATCGAAAGCTATGTTAAGAAAAATTTTTAAGGCTGAAATTCAAGCAATTTTAAGAAGTGTCTCGGCTTTCGATTCGACTAAAAAATGATATCTGCAATGCACCCCTAAAATCTGTTCGTTCTTAGGCATCTACCGGAATCAATTTATTAACTAATAGCATACGAGTATGTATCAACATAAATAACATTAATATTGTAATATGAATGTACATACTATAATAGTTTAGGCATATTGGGAAGTTAGAAAAATTAGTTTAACAAGCTAAAAATTGGTGGAGGTATTCTTTTGATGGCCTGGAACAAAATATCAAAAATCCCAAAAGATCCCTCTTGGGTGCATGCCGCCATCTTGGAATAATCTTAGATATTCATTTGATGTTCTATTAAACGGGATTACTCGGTACCAACGAATACGAATACGTCAAAGTGTTGTGCTCTTGCAATATAGGAATAGATATGACACGAAATCCTTGCCGCCTATCTCGTGCAATGACAATGAAATTCGTTATGTTGACTCGGCAAAAAGCCTAGGCATGACAATAAATAATAAAATGACATGTTGTGACCATGTCAATGCTGCTATTAAAAAAGTTTACGGTTGCCTGCGGCAATTATACGTAAGGTCCAGCATTCTTTCCCTTGATCTCCGTAAGAGGTTTGTTAAAAGTTTAGTTTTTCCGCATTTCACTTTTGGCAGAGAAAAAAAAATTTTTATCCTCAAAAAATGCAAAGGGGTATCTACGTACCCCTTGGCATTTTTTCGAAAAACGACCAAATTTAACATGCCGATTTTTTGGTGTCAAATGAAAGCTGGTATCAAGGGCCTACTATTCTACTTTAAGCTTATAAACTGCAAAAACTAATCTACCTTACGATTATAAACCACTAAAACTAATCTACTCTATGGTTATAAACTGCAAAATCTAATTTACTTGAAGGTAATAATAAACCACGAAAACTATTTTACTATACAATGAAGAGCAAAGCTCAAAAACACCTGTAAAAATATAATCTGAAAGGCAAACAGACCAAGGAAATTCGTCTCTTGCAAAAGTCAAAGCACGAATAAACTCGGTTGTAAAGAATTGTATTTAAACGATATCAGCACAGGTTCACCACACATTGCACGAATTTTTTCGTTGGCTGTGGTCCCCTCGAAGTTTCATATTGAACAGAACACGCAACTCAAAGTATTCCTCGAAAAATCGGACAAATACAAATTTCTACATCCCCTCACGTGTGACCTTCCGCGTAGTCCCACAAACTCTTTGCACAGCAGCTAGCGCAGCGATGTTCGAAAAGTCCACCCAAAGTCCAGCGAGGGTGCAGCAATTATATATGTAGTATGGAAATATGCAGTAACGTTTTCGCAGCAGGAGCCAACGTTGGCTCACATTGAAATTTTACATGGCCACGAATATTTGTTCGGCGTGCAACATCTTTATAGTTATAGGTCTTTGGTAGTACACCCGATTTTTTTTATCAATATGGTACAAAGAACTAGGTTCAACAATCTCCAAAAGCAAAATCTCCAACGGTTGAAATCTCCAAACTAGCATAGTGAGGTAAACGGACTGCACTAGATGAGTGCACATAAGCATACATATGTACGTACACACTCATATATACTCACCCGGCCCAACGGCCCAACACGCGCGCGTGGGGTACGTATGGATGTGTGTACGCTTATGGTGCAGTCCGATTACCTGAATTTATACTATAAAAAATACAATATTAGTTTGGAGATGTTTACTCTTAGAAATTTTAATCCAGTTATTTGTTGAAAACTAAGAAGTTAATTCTAGTTTTATAATAAATAACAAAAAACAAAAAGACAATTTATATAGAAATTTTGGCTCTTGACATTTGAATCCTTGAGATTTTGAATATGGAGATTTTATACAATTGTGGCGTGAGTTTTAATAGTGCCATTGTAAAGTTTGGCATCTAGTAACAAAACAAAATTACTTTAAAATAAGCAGGTTTTAAAATTAATCTAATCAGTCCCATACATTTTCAATCAGTGCACAACGAAATTATAATGTAAAAAAGATTTAAAATTAATATAATTAAAAAAGACAACAAATAATAATTCGGGATTCTTTTACAAGGACAAAGATTCTTTCATTTAAATAATTTTGGAAACTTATTAAAAGTAGTTACTGAGCAAAACATCAGTTACAATAACTACCTATACCCTAGAACTGGAGATTTGACTCGTATGGAAATTTTGACCTTTTGAAAATTTTGACCGGTTCCCCCAAACAACTTACCCTGGAAATGTTCTAACGGGTTCATAAAGAATAAGTAGAGTTGGCTCATAATATCCGTGCAGAAATTGAATGTCGATAACATTGTCAATCTTTTCATCTAGCTCTTTTAATGTAATAATGTATGATGCAAGAATAGGTGTTTTCGCAATGAAGTGCATTTGAACCTGCTCAGGAGGGAAATATAATTAGCATATATTCGTTTGGAATTAATATAATAAATTACTTTCTTCATAGGTTTCACATCTTGCAGTTCTATTTCATCCAAACTGCTATCCCTCCGGAAAGGCAGAACCACTAGTTTTTTACCATAAACTAACATCACGGCGCATCGATTATCAGGATCGACACGAACTAGGGGAATGTGATAATGACCGGTCCAACCCCCCTACATTAGTCCTCATTAGTTTTCTATTCTATAACATTTTTTGAATGTAGTTGCTGCAGAAGGTGCCCCGACTGCCAATTCTTTGGACGAAATTAATTAATGGCACTAGCTATTCGCATCGTCCTTGTCCTTGTAAAATCTGATGGATAACAAGTACGTACAGCATAATTAATCATTAAAAATACGCCTGTACCCGCCGTGAAAATAGTCTTAAAGGTAAATATCACAACATTTGGCAGTACTACAACACCGATTCCTTGTACGCCAAATTGTGCAAGAACAAGAGCGATGTCAATTCCGTGGATTTAGTACGTACACGAACCCGGATTCCTTGTACTCTTCGTACATTAAATCTTACAAGGATGATGCGAATAGCCACTGCCTTAATAAATATTCAAATTTTCCATTTAATTTACTTAAATAAAAAGCGATAAAACAGTGGAAAACATGTTTACAAAAAATTGAACTTGCTCCATTTTCAACATAAACGGTTTACTTATCTAATGCCCAAATATGGGCAATAATGCAACTTTAAAGTACATACACATTTGGGCTTCAAGGGGCTACATCTAACTGGAAACCGCAAAGAAATCAATTTTTGTTTTTGCATTTCATAGTAAATAGCTTTAAAAATACGTCACGATTTTTTTTATCTACCGCTGCCCTATGTGGACTTAAAGCGTCTATCTGCAGTAAAATTTCTCCTCAAATGTTAAACACATTTTTTTCAGAGGTCTTTGAAAATGGTGGAAAAATATCTCGAGAATAGATCGATGTAAATATTCTCTTGAAATTTTGCAGCTACGTGTTGAACTATTATTAATTACACTAGGCTCTTACTTTTGAAAATATAGAAATTTTTTTTAAACAAATTATGAAAATAAGAAATTTTTTTTCGCAAAATAAATAAATAATGTTCGTGTGGCGCCAATTTGTTTTTAAAGAATAATTATCAAACCGCGAATGTCAATTAATTAAAAAAATACGAAACACACTTTTGAAAGCGGTTTTATTCTTTCATTTCAAATAGGTCGATACACACGGGATGGAGTTATGCGAACAAATATTAGATTGACCGGGTGTGGGTTGTGTTAATATTACTGTCAGTTTTAGTCAGGCATCAAATATATCGCACTGAGATAAGAAATTCAGCAGAGAATTTTTCTTCTATTTTATATCCAAATATAAGAATAATCCATTCATGTAGAGATTGAAATCTCGCGATTATTTGGACAGAAACTTGAAGCATCTGACCACGTCAACATTTTGTTCACAAATGAAAACCGACGCCATGTGTGGGCATTGTTGTGGCGTACAAACAATTGATAGTCCCAAGATTGTCAGAAATAGACTACAGGCCCGTGTCAAAATGATGGGTCATTTGAACCATCAGAAGACCTATATAGAATGATATAAGGGCATAAAATAATAAGATTCAGCACTATTCCGTCACTTATAAGCTGTCCAACTGAGTGCAGGTGAGAATTCAAAAGCACAGGTAGAGTGAGTACATTTTGGTCAAGTATTTTTGTACGGCATTCTTACCATCAATAGATCCATGAAGAGTAATGAGAAAACGCGCAGTGCGCCACAAATCCATAATTCCGCAACGCCGTACAAAAAATCATACGACAAGGGGAAAAAATCGAAGGTTGCAACCCCCTCCCATTCCGTGGTCCGGGGGGTGATTTGAAAAAGTACGGCATCGGTTCCAAAACATTATCTAGCACTCGAAACTATTATTAAAATTAATGGCGTCAAAAAATTATTGTTCATTTGAATGTATATCAATAATTATCTCAATTTCAGCGTATACTTGATTTATAAAGCTGGAAGGTCATTTGACCCTGTACGGCAACTTTTTTTTCAACATGATATTGTTAAATACAATCGTTATGTAATATTGCCGTTCAAAAGAAACTGTTCTAAAAAAAATTATAGAGAAATACAAAAAATGAAATGAAATCAAAGTTTCAATAATCACTTTTTCCGACTTTGTGGCGCACTACTTTTGTACGGCACTGCGCGTTTTTTCATTACTTTTCATGGATCTATTGATGGTAAGAATGCCGTACAAAAATACTTGACCAAAATGTACTCACTCTACGTATGCTTTTGAATTCTCACCTGCACTCAGTTGGACAGCTTATAAGTGACGGCATAGTGCTGAATCTTATTATTTTATGCCCTTATATCATTCTATATAGGTCTTCTGGTGGTTCAAATGACCCATCCATTTTTGACACGGGCCTGTAGTCAAAAAGTTTGTACACATAAAACCGTTGCCGTTTTCGGTGGTCTATACAAAAAATTGAATGTCCAAGTTTCTGTACAAAAAATCGCGAGATTTCAACACACGATCAATCTTATGTTTGTACGCGTGCTTTCACGCTACGGATAAAGCCATCCCGTGTGTGGCAGCTTAATAGCTAGTTTAGGCAGAAAGAGCATCGCAGTTGCAATGGAGAATTACATGCTTCATTTCCAGGAAATTTCCAAATTTCAGAATTTGTGTAATGAAAATGCTAGCATTAAACTGATCTTCATTCCAACAAATTCTTACTTTACGAGTATCTTTCACCATTCCGATTCAAATGTCAACCCTTTTTTCATTCCTCTACTAGAGCCTAACGGCCTAAACAGAACACCAGGCAGTGGGCAGCTGCAGTGCGTCGGCAGCGGTAGCCCCACCTCGTAAATCGAGAGGCTGAAGGCCTAAACAGAATAGCAAGCGGATCGGCGAGTTTTCCCGATTCTTCAAACTAAGCGCGAAAATAAACAATAAATAGATATTAACAGTTCATGTAAATATTGCGACAAGTCGAGGAACTACCGCCGCCGCTTTAAATAATGAGCTGTCGCTGTCTGGCTCAAGTGGACGTAGCCCCTTAGTAACGTATGAATTGTCAGTCGTGGCCACTTAGCGTCCCAACTATGTTCAAATGTTTTAATAAACCCAACTTACTTTAATATCGTCTTCTTCAAAATAGTGCAGGGATAAAGTTTTAAGCGCATATGTGTCTGGATCATGTTGCACTACAGACAACTTAGCATCTCGAAAACTTATCAACAAAGCATCTCGAGGCGATCCGGACAGGGAAACATGCTGTATAGACATAATATTTCCGAACAGTTGATAAGATGCGGCACACTCCAAATGCATTTTAGGTGGCCGATGATCTATAAAATTAACTGTTAAGATGTGAGATAATAATATTATATTAATTACAAACCGGAGAACTTCTCTCTCGTCCCGGGCTCATAATCGGGCAATATTCGATACACTTTAAGAATATTTGCACCAGCTGTTACTAAATTAACTTCGGCATTATTAAAGAAATGACATGAGATGGAAAATTCTACTCCAGTTGCAGGGTGATTTTGCTTGCACAAGGAGAACATTTTACCAAACCACGCACAAACAGAACATAAACAAAGCCGGCTGTCTTTGCTGTCACTTTTGACTTTTATTACAAAGCTTGTACCAACGAACTAAGAAAATAGGAACGGCAATACCGTATATAGTTCTTTTCTGAAGAGAGGCCAATTCTACTGCCCATTCGAATCGAACATCAATTCCGCCTTATGAGAGAAGATTTGAAATTCGACTGTCAAAATGTTTGTTTACTGGGTGGAAAACTGCAATTTGTTACCGAGATACCGCATTTGAAGTGATAATATGGTCTGTTAAGACATATTGTTAATAATAAATTCGAGATATAATGTCTACTCATTCAAAAATCGCCACTGCAGTGGAATTGTTTTTGAGTTTTTTTGCCATGTAGTAGAATTTGTTTCTGTCTCATCAATTTACTCTTTCTGTCGTTCCTTATAAGTTCTTAATTCGTTGGGCTGTGCGTTTATTCTAACTACATTCTTAATAAGCACCAGGCAGACTAGGGCCAAGAGACTTAACTCGAGTGGTGTGGATGGGACGAAAGCGTCCTCCTCGTTTTTCCATCATGGCGGCAGTCCAGTTATATGGTTGAGGTTATGTTGATGTTTTGTTGTAATTTGAGCAAGAAGAATAGTTCTCTATTCTTCTTAGATTCGAGTTGATGTTTTGTTGTCATTCGAGCCTTTCCATAGGATTGTGAAAAATGGTAAAAGTCGTGAATTGTGGAAGTAAAAACTCCGAATTTGGTCCAAATAAACTGTTTACAACATATGGGCAACACAAGCCGTCATATTTCAAGTGTCAGAGATAAATCCACAAATTTGCCGCCTTAAATTTTAATTTTTCATATCTCTATTAAAAAAAAATTCGATAAACAAACCAATATTTGCCCATTTAGCCGATTTATACTCACTTTTATGTTAAATTTTTCGGAAAGTACTGTTATCCGTGAATATTTTTTCCATATTTATTCGTTTCGACACTAAGCTAAGGGATGTTTATACATAGTTTCATTAAAATCAAAAAAAAAATAGGCGAACTTTACTTTTTGCAACATTTTGTAAAAGGCAATTCTGCTTTTTATTCGTTGTTTTAGTTCTGTAGCATAGCAATGCTAAAACTTCCCGTCGCTTTCCAGCTTTTCAATTCATTAGTTCCTAGGAAGCCTGACATTTTTTTCAAACTGCGGGGGGGGGGGGGGGGGGGGCGAGTAAATCATAGAAATATAAAATAAGCACGGAACGGCTGTATCGTGTATAAACCCTGTACATGAGAGACCACCGAAAGATAGCTACTCAGAGGAGTACAGCAACAGCGTGTTTGAGTGAAGCTAAATAAGCATTATAGCTTGTCAGTGAATGGCAGCGTGTGAATAAATTATAAAGAGGGCATAGACATTATGGATTGATGGATGGATGGACATTTTGAATTCTAAGGCCCCCCCCCGATTAGTCTTCATATTTACGCCTGCACTGCGCGACCAATGCGAACGCAGCCAATTTTAACACATCAGGGAATGTGGTACGCTAAATCTAGCTTACAGCCGTTCCGTGTTTAATTTATTTTTCCATGGGTTAAATATTGCGGTGTTTTATCGCGTTTTACTAAATTGACTACATAACTCGAGTCGACTGGAGTCAAACGGTGATAGCATTTGTGGTACCCAATGCGCACTTGATTTTTCTCATTTTCAAATGCTCATGCATAATTTTTCCAACCCATTCTTTGCTAATCTGCAACTCTTCGGTTATCTGCCATAATTTTATTCTTCTGTCGGCCAGTACGAATTTTTCGACATTTCGAACATTTTCCTCCGTCACTACCGACACAGGACGTTTGTCCTTCAACAGATAATTTCCTAATTACCTTATTATGGAAAAAAGTTTATATTTACCAAGGAGCAATTACTGCTAACTCAAGTGAGATAATGAGTCATCGCTAAAGGTACTGACACAACCAACGCGTGCGTCGCGGCATTGCGTGCGTTGACATTTATGAAGCGACGCATACGACGCTAGGTAAGTTACAACAGAATATTGAACGCGGCAACTGACAAGCAAGTGACACAGGCAATTTCAGTTTTATTATGATATATATAATTATATTCCTATATAACTTCATGCGTTTGTTATAAATAAACTCGCGTTTGCGGACTTTCTCTATGAGTCGCTCATCGAATTCCATTTTGGCACACGAATGACACTAAAAGTAAGGTTAAGTTGAATGCGCCGTGTTAAAATTTAGAAATTTGCGCAAAGGATGCGAATTCGTTGTAACTCGAAGTACAGGACTGCATAAGCGCTTTAAAGCCTGTCATCGCACGCAACGCTCGCGACGCGTTCAAAATTTGGTTGTGTCACCAGCTTAAGTATCTCTGGCCGCGGACTTATCAGCCGCCCCTCGTAGTCACTGTCGAAACGGCTACAACTAAGTTGAAGCGACCGATCACAAATATTTGCGCACTTCCGGAAGCCCAGACATAATGACAACCCAAGCTGTAGTCGGGACAAGAGAGAATAGGAGCCGTAGTCATAAATTTGTTGAGAGAGACCATCCCAAATGAGCCAATACCAAGAGACCATCCCAATGAGCCTTTGAACTCGGGAATCATTCTCGGGCCGGGGAAGGTTCACTATGCATTCCACCTTCTCTGGGTCCATACCATGACCTCTCTCGTTGACTATGAATCCGAGGTACCATAGTTTCCCTCGTAAAATCTTAAAACAAATAATAAATACACTGAATAACATTCTTAAATCTCACAGAACAGTTTCTAGTTATAATACCAAATATAACTAGAATCAGTTCTCTGAAGTGTTAATCTCACAATTGCACTTTTCTCGATTTTTGCGACGCAAATAAATTTATAATGTCTTCAAAATCAGTTTTCTTCATTTCTTCTCGGTCTATACTTAACAACGCTAGATCACACAACCTTTCTTGGCCCATGGTAGCTCTCAAGTATGAAAGGATCAATTTTAGTTTACTAAAAGATCGCTCACAACTTGCAATAGATATTGCAACTGTAAGAAGAATTTGAACGGATATGCGCAAATTAGGAAACACGCTTTCATCTCCATATTTGTTACAATTCGATTGATTATCAAATCGAATTGTAACAATATTGCTAAATCAGCGATATAAAACCTCCCGCATATTAGCCGGCAGCAATAGACCGGGAGATAACAAAGTGCACGTCAGCACTTTGCACCCACGGGCAGCCGGACACCCGACACCGCCGCTGCCCAGCCATCCAGACGCGACGTCAGCGGCTCGAACGGAGATAAGCCGAGCGCAAGGCAAGGCGACTACAATGTTGCAACCCGAAATCTGAGCGCAAGGCAAAGCTGCTACAAAGTAGCAACTTGAGCCATGGGAAAAATGCACCAAGAGGAATGCCATGCAGAAGTGCATTCTGAGTGCAAGCCAATTTTGGCACGAAGCAAATTGGCAGTTGCATCCAGATCAGCAACCAGCACGGTTGGCCCCTTTAAATTTTAAACTATATACATCAGTTCTCCGTATTATTACCCAAGTAATTACCTTCCCTTGACCGTGTGTGAACTTCAACTTTCTTCAAATCTTACATCAGTTCGTGTGTGAACTTCAACTTTCTTCAAATCTTACATCAGTTCGTGTGTGAACTTCAACATTCTTCAAATCGTTTCATCAGATTGTGTGGAACCTCAACATCTCTAAAATCGTTACATCAGTTCGTGTGTGAACTTCAACTTTCTTCAAATCTTACATCAGTTCGTGTGTGAACTTCAACTTTCTTCAAATCTTACATCAGTTCGTGTGTGAACTTCAACATTCTTCAAATCGTTTCATCAGATTGTGTGGAACCTCAACATCTCTAAAATCCTACATCAGTTCGTGTGTGAACTTCAACATTCTTCAAATCGTTTCATCAGATCGTGTGGAACCCCAACATCTCTAAAATCCTACATCAGTTCGTGTGTGAACTTCAACATTCTTCAAATCGTTACATCAGTTCCTGTGAACTGCATATATCCTTCACCACATTACCCTCCTATCTGAACCTTCCCATTTTACCGCCCTGTGGCCCAGGGTACTTACAGTACAAATCCGTCCTTTTTATTAAACACAATCCTTTCCCTCAAATTAATTGTTAAATGCACCCTTTAATACCCGGGGTGTATATAACAATTTGGCGCAGCCGGTAGGATCAGGGTAGCCTGATCCTCATCAAAAAGCTTTAAACGAGCCCTGATCCTACAAGAACCAGCTCTCGGGTATTAAATATCCGGCCTAGGGGAGTACAACTGTAGGCGCCGCTGCTCCAGGCGAGCAAGCGTTCCCCCGAACATTTTCTAGTGCTAGAGTGCACCATCGTTGGAATTTGGGCTCAACTTCCGCCCTTGATTGAATGCCGGACCGGCAAAGGACAACCAGGAAGCCCCAACTCTCTGCGAGGGATACCCCTACAACACCCGCAGCTTTACCTGCGGATTCAACCCCATCATCATCTCTCCAACCGCCTACAATTCCACAGGCGGAAAAACATCTCTCATCGAGGGACATATCAACTTTAACCCCATCATCATCTCTCCAACCGCCTACAATTCCACAGGCGGAAAAACAACTCTCATCGAGGGACATTTCAACTTTAACCCCATCATCATCTCTACAGCCGCCTACCATTCCACAGGCGGAGCAACAATTTTCATCGCGGGAGCAACTCGTCGAGCATCCTGCAGCAGCTTCAACACCACCTACCACTTCCCCCGAAGGACTTCGCCTCCGCAGCGGGACCATTATCCACCGACAGCAAACTAATGTAAGTCTAGATATTCACTTAAATAATTTATTAAAGAACGCGCAAGTATCCGGAGAAATCTCCATCCTTCAATGCGACGATCTCGATAACAGATTAGATCTGCTACGAGCCGAAAGACAGGCTCGCATTAAAAAATTGAAGGAAGAGACGGAGAAATTCAGGGACGAACTCCTGAACTTCGAAGGATACTCGCGCTCTCTTCAGCATAGTACTTCTGTTATAAATAATATAAGTGAAAATTGTGAAAGTGAACCTAGTGCTTCGGAGGTGATCCTAAATTGGCTAGGAGAGTCTTTAATCGAATCTTCCGGGTTACACGAATCTTTTGATTCGCCGCGGTTGTCCAAATCTAAAATCTCGAATCCCCAAATAAACATGGCTAATTACGCACATGTAGTGAAACTCGTGTCCCAAATCGTTCCCATTTTTTCGGGAGAATTCAGCCCACATCTGGGCCAGGATCTCCAAAGCTTCATTGGCTGCAGTAGGCAAGCCCAATCCTGTCTTACGACAGAGGAAGATAAAGCAGTCTTTATCCCTATCCTATTGACGCGTTTACGAGGAAACGCTTATCAACTATTCTCTTCCGATACCCCAACCACCTTAAGTGCGTTGGAGGAATGCCTAAACCGGGCATATCTACCCAGGGAAACCTACAAGGACCTGATGAACCGGCTCCTTAATACCCGACAATTTCCCGGTGAAACGTTACAAACATTCACGGCTAGGTTGAAACAATTGCTAGGTCAGTGTCTAGAAGCAGGCGAAACGGAATTCGGTTCCTCTGAACTAAGTTCCTTGAAGGTTCAATTGGACCGTTTCGCAAGGGGTGCGTTACAAAGTGGGGTAAACAACCCCCATTTGTGCCAGTTCCTCCTTACACAAAAGGAAGGAACTCTAGACACTCTGATCAGACAGGCACTTGACATGGAAAGGCTTCAACAGAGCGCTTTTCAGATTCAGCCGCAAGTATCCTCGTATACAATGCCTAGCCAATCCAATTCCTACACATTTTCACCCCAAACTCAAATTCCTTACAATCAACACATGGGGACACAACCCCAGCTGAGCTCCACGGTAGGCGCCTCAGCACCAACATTTCCAAGGGAATATAATGCCTTCCCTGTAAATACAGCTCCGACTCAAGGAGCCCCAATATATTCAGCGAACAACAATAATTCGCAGTTCTCACCGATAAACGCCTCGAGAAAGGTTACTAAAACGGGACCTTGGGAACAACCTCTTGACCGAGTCAAGGACCTTACAGCTACCACAGTCTGTAGCTTTTGCAATAAACGAGGACATACGTACTCGGATTGCCTCAAAAGGAAAAACACGCCCGTCTCACAGTGGGGCCAAATCTCAAAAAGCTGGCCAAAACTAAAAAATTCAAGTTATCGATCTGAAATCTCTCACTCGGGGGTTTTTGGGGGCGCTGATTACGAATCTGATATCGGATTTGTAAAAATCAAAATGGCGGACCGGAAGTGACGTAATGTTTTACGAAAAAATTGAGCTAGCGCTCTGAAACTCAGTATAATATAGTTTTCTTGGGCGCTGATTACGAATCTGATATCAGATTTATAAAATTCAAAATGGCGGACCGGAAGTGACGTAATTTTTTACGAAAAACTAGAGTTAGCGCTTTGAAACTCGGTATTGTATGGTTTCCGGGGGCGCTGATTACGAATCTGATATCGGATTTATAAAATTAAAAATGGCAAAAATTTAAGTCACTTCCGGTTCGCCATTTTGAATTTTTATGTATCTCATATCAGATTCGTAATCAGCGACCCCACAAACAATATTAAACCGAGTTTCAGAGCGCTAACTCAATTTTTTCGTAAAATATTACGTCACTTCCGGTCCGCCATTTTGAATTTTGTAAATCCGATATCAGATTCGAAATCAGTGCCCCCGAGAACCATATAATACCGACTTTTGAAACGATTCATCACTTTTTCGATTTTTGTCCAGCGAAACAGGTTATGCTTACATTTTTCGAAAGAAAGGCGGTCGGTGATATGCGGCGCTGATTTTTCTTAATTTTATTTCTTATTTATCTAATTTATCACCTCCAATCGTTTCAGAGCGGAACAATGCGGAACATTTTTTATATTTCCATTTTAAAATGGCATCTTACATAGTTTTTGAGTATAAAATGTAAAAAAGTCTATCTCTCTCTAAAATTAGTGTTTAATAATACAGTAACTAAATTAATTTTATAATATTCTACTAATCTTTAACTGACGATTCCATTTTGTTTTATTAAAATCTGTCAAATTTTGAATATTTTGTGCCTTCTTGAAAACGAGAACTTTTTCTCTCTTCAAAACACACAATCACTGCTACCCTTGGATGCCACTTTCACGCTGGCATTCTACGGGTGAGCGTCCAGTTGGGGTCCTATTATCGCTTGATTCTATAGCACTGGGAAGTACTTTAGCCAATTTGAGATTAAAAAACCATAGTGCGTCTGTGAGAACTGCAAATTACACGGGCACGAAGCGCGAAATTGCCGACGGCAATTAACAACGACAAATTTTAAATCAAACGATACCAAGCCGGGCCAGTTCAATAGATTCCCCGGTAATAATCCGAACAATTCCCACAATAATAACAGTGATAAGAAGCCCAGAGTTTTCAATATGCATTTGAAATGCGAATTCTGCGGCAGGCGTGGCCACGATTTACGATCGTGCCACCAGAAACGTAAATGGGAAACTCGGGACCAGGGAAACTGCGGCAAGTCGGCCCAGAATTCCCCGGCCCGACTTTAAATCAAAACACACTAAACAAAGGGTGCCCTCAGTCGCCCGAACCCAGTGTCCCTACAGTAAAACTTCCTTTAGATATAGGCCTAAACGGCCAAGCAGAACTGATAGTGGACACGGGCGCTGAGGTTAGCTTAATAAAAAACAAGGCACTTGATCCCAAGAAACCCATAAATTCGAAGGAAAAAGTGACCCTCCAGACACCCTTCGGAACCGGAAAGACACTAGGGACTTGCAAAGGAAATTTTTTATTAAACAACAGCAAGATTCCTTGCAAATTCCAAGTCACAAAAAACCTGCCCGGACTTTCCAATGACGGGCTCATAGGAAACGATTTCCTGTCTAAAAATTGCAATATTGAGGGCCCAAATGGTAAACTCCGTTTTCCTCGCACGGAAAACAATCAGGAGGAATTTTCTGTTCCATTAACTCTCTCATCGGAACGCATGCAATCCCAAAACACAACCAAGGAAACGACACTAGAATACAGGACAGAACCCGAAGAGGTACAACTGTTAGCCTGTAGTGCTCGTAAGAATTTGGGTTGTGGGACTTCTTCGGAATCCAGGGAAAACAAAGACCCAGTAGAAATACACCCAGCCGGGGAATACAGGATACATAGGATCACTCTAAAAGATCCCGTGCATATACCTGCTCGTGCTAGGAAAGTGGTCAAAGTTCCGATGAGATTGCAGGAGGAAACGCTCTGCTTATCTCAACAAATAAGCGATGGAGTCTTCCTGGCGAACAGTTTATTACCCCCAAAGGATAAGGAGGTCCCAATTGGAATTCTCAATGCAGGCAATAACCCAGTAGTTCTGACCAATTTAAATTTACAATTGGCTCCAGCGAAAGACTACTCAATAACCCGTCTGTTCCGAAGGGAAACATCTCATACAAACTCGCCTCGAGAAAGGGTACTAAGCGATGATAGTACATCCGCCCAAAATAGGAGTAATAGTTATAAGAATAATAAACGGGCAAAGACCCCACTTAGCGGCGCTTGCGAGTCCCTACAAGAGCTGGAAACAGCCAAGAAAACTCCATCGCCCGCCTCATACCTTAGCTATAAGAATAATACACGGGCAAAGACCCCACTTAGCGACGCTTGTGAGTCCCTACAAGAGCTGGAAACAGCCAAGAAAACTCCATCGTCCGTCTTAAATATTAGTTATAAGAATAATACACGGGCACAAGTCCCCACTCCAGATGCTGGCGAGTCCCTCAATGAGCCAAGAACGGCCAAGAAAACTCCCACATCACATACGCAGAGTAAAATACTGCAATTAATAATAAATTTAATCCTACTCCTAATGAATGCAACAACAATATTCCGGGCACAAGACCCCACTCCAGACGCTTGTGAGTCCCTCAAAAGCCATAGCAATGAAACTCCTCCGTCGAAAAAACCTTCTCGAGCGCGCAAAAGTAGAGGCAATGACGTAGACAACACGGCAACCCTACTACATCTCCGAACTCTATTTTCGGATCAAACGGATAATGATTCCCACACTAATAATCCTCGTCTGGCCAGGTTAGACGCTGAGCTCAACCTGAGCCCTAATTTAAATTCAAGTGAAAAGGCCTCCATATCTGAACTCTGCTACGAGTATCACGATATCTTCCACTTACAAGGAGATAAACTCTCCTTCACCCAGGCCATCAAACATAAAATTCCGCTGGTGCAGGACCAAGCACCCATAAATCAAAAGATGTACCGGTTACCAGAGGTACAACGACACGTGATCAATGAGCAGCTGAAGGAAATGATGGACAACGACATTGTCCAGCCCAGTAAGAGTCCCTGGAACTCACCCCTCCTAGTAGTCCCCAAAAAAGCGGGACCCACAGGTGAGAAAAGGTGGCGAGTGGTCGTCGATTTTCGCAAACTCAACGACAAAACAATCGGCGATGCATTCCCACTGCCCAGAATCGAGGACATATTGGACCAACTAGGTCACTGCCGATATTTTACTACCCTCGATCTGGCCAGCGGATATCATCAAGTTTTAGTCGATCCCAAAGATCGATCCAAAACCGCTTTCAGCACGAATTACGGCCATTACGAGTTCAAACGAATGCCATTCGGGCTCAAAGGAGCCCCCGCTACGTTCCAGCGCCTAATGAACTACGTTCTAACAGGGCTACAAGGCTTAGAATGTTTTGTATATTTAGATGACATTGTCATCTACGGCAAAAGTCTAGAAGACCACAATTCCAAACTACGAAAGGTCTTCGATCGACTCAGAGAAAATAATCTTAAATTACAGCCAGAAAAGTGTCAATTTTTACAAAAGGAAGTCGTATATCTGGGACATAAATGCTCAAGTGAAGGAGCACTCCCAGATCCAAGTAAGACGGCCTGCGTCCAAAATTTTCCCCCTCCTCGAACTATAAGGCAAGTTCAGTCATTCTTAGGGCTTGCCAATTACTATCGTAAATTTATACCCCAATTTTCAAAAATAGTTCGCCCACTTACAAACTTGCTTCGCAAGAATGTAAATTTTACGTGGACGGAGAAATGCCAAGAGGCGTTTCAAACTATAAAAAATTCATTAATTTCACCTCCACTCCTAATTTATCCCGATTTTAATAAACCCTTCAATCTTACAACGGACGCTAGCAATGAGGCTATTGGAGCCGTACTCTCTCAAGGAGAGGTCGGTAACGATCAGCCCATTGCTTACGCTAGCCGCACTCTTAACAAGGCCGAAAAAAATTACTCTACCATCGAAAAGGAGTTATTGGCCATAGTGTGGGCCACACGTAACTTCAGATGTTACTTACAAGGCCGCAAATTTACAGTATATACAGATCACAAGCCTTTAAAAGGCGTTTTCAATGTGAAAGATCCGACTTCCCGGCTAGTAAGATTCCATCATAAATTGTCGGAATTCGACTATATTATCGAGTACAAACCCGGTAAGTATAACACAAATGCTGACGCTCTGAGTCGAATACCCCCAGTAGAAAATGGAAAGGATCAATGCCAAACCTTAACGGTAAAAGCGGTCGTCCATCACCGAATGGATTCGGACCCCGAGGATATTCCCTCGAATATTGACACAAACCGCCACAAAGTTTTAAAGTGTCACGCCATGACACGGGCGCAGAAACGAAAAGCCCAGGAGACACCCCCCTCCGACGAGGCTGATCACGAACTCGTAAAGGAACAGGCCCAAAATAAATCTACGGTTACCCCGCAAGGCATTATTGAAGTCCCTAATTCACCGGAGGTCAAGACTACAAAGACCCCTGAGGTGATAACGGACCCCGAGGAAATCAAAATAATCTTACGAGATTATCACGATTCGCTCTTCGGCGGTCATCAAGGTGTCATCAAAACCTACAAAAGGATTAGGCGAAAATACTGGTGGAGACGAATGCTCAAGGACATTAAAGCTTACATTAAAAAATGTCCTAAGTGTCAGAAGATGAAAGCTTCTCCCCAGTTTCGCATGCCAATGGTCTTGACTGATATAGCCCAGCAACCCTTCGACAAGGTCTACCTAGATATTGTAGGCCCTCTTGAGGAAACAAACACTGGAAACAAATATATTCTCACGTTCCAGGATAACCTCACTAAGTTTGTCGACTGGTATGCCATCCCCAACGCGGAAGCCGTCACGGTAGCAGACATATTCTTTAACGAAATCGTTACACGCTACCGAATTCCAAAACGAGTAGTCACAGATCAAGGAACTAACTTCCTGAGTGACCTATTCAAACAAGTATGCAAGTTATTACGAGTCAAAAAATTACAAACTTCAGCATACCACCCTCAATCCAATGGAGCTCTAGAACGAGCCCATCGTCCCCTGATTGAGTATTTACGTACCACTATTGACGAAAATCCCCAATCATGGGATCAATATTTACGCACAGCTGCATTCGTGTATAATAACAGTGTACACGAGGGTACAAAACTTACCCCTATGGACTGTTTATACGGTTTCACAGCTGATGTGCCATCTAATCTCAAACGAGACCCTGACCCCGTATACAATCAGAATAGCTACTACCACCTTCTACGGTACAAATTGCAAAAGTCTTACGCCACTGCGCGAAAAAATTTGCTGACCAGCAAACACAAATCGAAGGCTCATTACGATCAAGGTGTCCGCCCCATCTCTTTTCACATAGGGGACAAGGTCTTACTTAAGAGCGAAGCACGTAAACATAAGCTTGCTCAAATTTGGGTAGGACCGTACCAGGTAACCGGCATCATCAGTCCTACGAATACGGCAATAAGGATAGGAAAACGTACGGTTACGGTCCACAATAATCGCCTAAAGCCGTACTTCGAATAACCCCCATCAATAACAATTTGGCGCAGTGTCATAACAATTTGTAGCAGCATTCAATGATTGCTGTTGTTTTATTTGGTTTTGTTTCTCCCGAAACCAACCAACTACTTTTCTTCTTAACAATTTGGCGCAACTAACTTTCTTTTAGAAATTTGGCGCAGCATCCAACACAAAATACACCCCATAATACCCGGAGTGTATATAACAATCTCGACAACTGGGCGTACCTATATTATTTACAAAATTAGAATTTTGGTTTCCTCTTGTCTAGAAAGGACCAACCTCCCTAACGAACTAGCCAACGCCCCAGGCCACCGTCCAAAAGGACTACCACGGTCCATATTGGTTTTGTGTGTTATTATGAGTAGAGGTGGGTCGTGGTATCCCATTTTTATTAATTAAGTATTTTATACCGACTATAGGGTCCTACACACATAAGTTAATTACTGCCTGACGGCCAAAGAACATTTCTGTAGGCATCATCTTGAGGGGGGGTAGTGATAACCATTTATTGTATGCTGAAGGGGTTTCCCTTACCCCCTGAAGAACCTCGCTGTTTACAGATGAACTTCTACTCTCCGAAACAATACTATATTAGGATCTTGCCCCGGTACATGCGGACCCGTACAGGGAACGACACTCACCGCAAATTATCTATTGCAAACATCCAATAACACTGAGGAATCACACTTCCATCCAATCCAATGCATATTCTTTGTACAAGTGAAGTTTCGGTTATAGTCAGTAGTTGCGTATAGGAAGTATCCTTTTGAAATCTTACAATTAACTGCAACTTTGACATTGCAGAGGTCATTAGTCCGTAGTTAATTTTAAGCATGCGCGCAGAAATACATGGACGAAATTGCTTGACTGCGAATATAATTGCCACCAGTTCATTTTTCTGTAGCACTACAGCGAGTTTCTGCAGCCCCAAACGCTCACCCACGAATTAACTGAATAGTAACATGCCAAGCAACCACCCCGGACAAGTACGATACCCATTCGACCCAGTTGTGCATGGTGGGTTACGTATTTAATTGGATAGGGTGTGGTATATTTTTTTTTTTTTTTTTTTTAATTTAATAATTATAAAGGTTGATCTTAATATTAGAGCATTTCTATTGTCAAAGAGGAATTGCTGCGGGAGATACGGTCGGTGTGATCCCTATCTGCTCCGGCGTTTTGCCTGCATGCATTATTACTGGCAAGCGCCAATACATAAATACACAAAAATCAACACAATAATCCCACCAGATAAGAGAAAAGGGCTAACGATACCTACTTTTCTACCTCCAGCACCTAACTATGCTGACGTTTCTGATCTCGGGACTCCTAACCACCGTAATAGGATACAGCGGAGCCACCCCGTACACGATCAAGGGACTCAATAACACGGGATTACTGTTCGAAGAACTTGGCAGTTTAATGATTTACCACAATACGTGGAGTATCATTACAGAGCTCAATCTAGGCGAACTAGACCTCCAAATGTCATTGGCCGAACGTGCAGAGCACTACGTGCACCAACTATGTGGAAATCGATCCAATGAAAACGAAATCTGCAACCTCCAGAAGGTGCATATTCACGCCCTAATGGAAAACATCCAAAGAAGGACAAACACCATTAGTGAAGCAGTCCCAAAAACCCGATTACGAAGATCCATTTTCGATGGAATCGGCAATGCAATGCACTACCTCTTCGGAACCATGGACAGTGGAAACGAACAGGAGGTATACAGCCGGCTAGAGGAACTAGAAACAAACAGCCAAGTTTTAGCTAAGCTCGAACAACAACAAATTAGTATAGTCAAGAACACCTTTGAACAGATCCAAAAACCACTTTCATCGCTGACTGAGCGGCAACGACAAATGGTACACCAGTTCAATCGTCTAAAAAATGTAACAGAGGAACTACAGGACCGGCAATTGAGGCAAGAGATAGTCGCCAGCCTATTGCTCCAATTGGTGGAGATTGAGTTTCGGCAGCAAACCTTGCTAGACATTATAGTCGCAAGCCGAACCAATCAGATCCACCCACTCCTAGTGTCCCCGAAAATTTTATTACAGACCTATTATAAATCACACACCCCTTGTCCGAACCAACAGAATTGTCTTTCTCTATTGTATCAAACAGCTCACATCAGGAGCCACCTTTTTCAAAACAAACTAGTTGTCCGAATACAGCTACCAATTTTTAACTTACCCAAAATGAAACTTCAGAAAATCTACTGCTACCCGATACATTTAGAAAATCATGACCTGGTACCTAATGTAAAGTATACACATGTCGCTAGTCAGGTTCAAACACAGGATTTCTTACTACTAAAACAGGAACAGATGAAAGATATCCAAAGGATTTCTAAAGAAATCACCGAGCACACCTATGTTGGAAGACTAAATATGCCTCTCACAAAGGCAGCCATGTCTAACGAGTGTGTGATCAAGCTTCTGTTCAATCCTTTAGGCGAAAATCCAAAATGCGAACAACGAATACAAATACCACCCCAGAATGTGGTAATCAAAATGAATCAGCCTAATTCATGGCTGTATTCACTAATAACCCCAATCGTCGTGCACATAACTTGCACCCAAGAATTCCTAACACATCGCCTACAAAATCAGGGCATACTCACAATCAATGAGCCCTGTAATCTCCAAATAGGACCACACACCCTATATTATGAGGCCGAAAATGGCCACCCGCTGAAGATATCACAGCCGCCATACTTCCCCAACCTCGAAGATACCGATATCTACGAACTGGCCCAACAATCAAAATCAAATATCTCAGGTCCAGACAACTCAACCTCAATCGTACTGATAGAGGAAGACCCAGGATCCCAAATACATATAAATACCCAATCGCTTGACGAGATTCAAAAAAAACTCGAAGAACTGCGAAGACATAAGGTCAGGGAACACTGGAATACCTTGCCAGTTACCTCAATCTCCCTAACCGGAACAATTCTGTTCGTAGCGATCATCTACCTACTAATTCGACACGTGCCCCCATACCTCAACGCATGGAAACTAGCACGACGACACATTCCCCCAGCGGGCACAGTACCCAGCGATCGTGACACCATCGAATTAGCGCAAGTGTCCACGACCACTGACACCTCAACGCCCCCGAAAAAACCCAACAAAACCTCTCCCGACCCCTTGGCAAGGTCGCGCACCTTGCCCCGCACCAGAACTCTACAGCTGGTATAACCGGATAACATACAAAAAAAAAAATCTAGAAGAGAAACCTCCTCCCAAGCACCGTATCACCAAAAAAAAAAAAAAAAAAAAAAAAAAAAATGCCCAAAAAATTTTTTAGAAAAATTCATAAAAAATTTATTAAAAATAAATGTAAAAAAAAAAAAAAAAAAAAACACAATACAATCAAAATGAGGATAAAATTCAAAGTTAAACTAATTAAAATTTCAAAACAACAAAAGTTGAAAGGAATAAGGATAAAATTAGGAAAAAAATCTTTTTACGTTATAAAGTTAAACAAAATTTTTTTTTACAAAAATTCAAAATTCAAAAGCTAAGTTACAAAAAAAAAAGTTTAAAAAAGTTTAAGGAAAAAAAGGGAGCAAGGAAAAAAAAAAAAGGGGGGCAGCAGATTGCACTGGCCCGAGACCGCTAGCCTTGCGGTACCCACTCCTCCTCCTCTGCCTCCCCCTCGGCTGGTGGTGGCTCACGGGCAGGGAACCGCGGGAACTTCACCTCAATTCCCGCCCGATACATCAGCTGGCCAGAAATGGCACCATCAAAGCCTAAAAAAAGAAGGAAGAAAAGAAAAACAAATAGTTATAACACTTTAAATTATAAGACAATTAATAAACAAAAAGATTAGTAGATAATTAATATAAGTTGCAAAGCAAGTAGCACAAAAAAAAAAAAAAAAGGGATTAATTTAAGTAGAAGATTAATTTAAGGAAGTTACAAAGCAATTAGCACACAAAACAAAAAAAAAAGAAGATTAATAAATAACATAAACTTAGGAAGATTGTAAAACTATTAACACAAAAAAAATACACAACACTGACAACTAATTCACAATAAAAAACCTACCCTGGGCCACTATCCTAGACCCCGCCTCCACAAACAACGCCACGGAGTAAGTCTTTCCCCATTTCTGAGGGCCAATCCAGATGAGACCTTCCTCCTCCGAGCACGTCATCTTGAGACGAAGGAACCCGTGCCAGGGTCTAGTCACGGCAATCACACTTAAGGAACGGATCCATAGATTACAGTAAGATGGCACCTCCAGTACATCCATATGATGCACAGACCGCACGAAGCTCCTGGTCATAGCACTCATCTTGTAACTTAACTTGCACACGCGACACCAAAGCAAAATCGAGAGAATCTCCGGACCAAGTTTAACTCACGAAATCACACGACAGAATGACGGCGTTATTTCTCCACGGAAAAATAACGCCATTTCTTTGCGGGGGAGGAATTGTTACAATTCGATTGATTATCAAATCGAATTGTAACAATATCGCTAAATCAGCGATATAAAACCTCCCGCATATTAGCCGGCAGCAATAGACCGGGAGATAACAAAGTGCACGTCAGCACTTTGCACCCACGGGCAGCCGGACACCCGACACCGCCGCTGCCCAGCCATCCAGACGCGACGTCAGCGGCTCGAACGGAGATAAGCCGAGCGCAAGGCAAGGCGACTACAATGTTGCAACCCGAAATCTGAGCGCAAGGCAAAGCTGCTACAAAGTAGCAACTTGAGCCATGGGAAAAATGCACCAAGAGGAATGCCATGCAGAAGTGCATTCTGAGTGCAAGCCAATTTTGGCACGAAGCAAATTGGCAGTTGCATCCAGATCAGCAACCAGCACGGTTGGCCCCTTTAAATTTTAAACTATATACATCAGTTCTCCGTATTATTACCCAAGTAATTACCTTCCCTTGACCGTGTGTGAACTTCAACTTTCTTCAAATCTTACATCAGTTCGTGTGTGAACTTCAACTTTCTTCAAATCTTACATCAGTTCGTGTGTGAACTTCAACATTCTTCAAATCGTTTCATCAGATTGTGTGGAACCTCAACATCTCTAAAATCGTTACATCAGTTCGTGTGTGAACTTCAACTTTCTTCAAATCTTACATCAGTTCGTGTGTGAACTTCAACTTTCTTCAAATCTTACATCAGTTCGTGTGTGAACTTCAACATTCTTCAAATCGTTTCATCAGATTGTGTGGAACCTCAACATCTCTAAAATCCTACATCAGTTCGTGTGTGAACTTCAACATTCTTCAAATCGTTTCATCAGATCGTGTGGAACCCCAACATCTCTAAAATCCTACATCAGTTCGTGTGTGAACTTCAACATTCTTCAAATCGTTACATCAGTTCCTGTGAACTGCATATATCCTTCACCACATTACCCTCCTATCTGAACCTTCCCATTTTACCGCCCTGTGGCCCAGGGTACTTACAGTACAAATCCGTCCTTTTTATTAAACACAATCCTTTCCCTCAAATTAATTGTTAAATGCACCCTTTAATACCCGGGGTGTATATAACATATTGAACAATGAATTCTAAAAGCTCTGCAGGTTTTTTTAGGTTCACATTTTTCCTGGTGGATATTAACATTCTAATATCTAATATTTCTTCGTACAACTGTTCTCCGTTAACATCACAGCCATAGAAATCGCCAAATGCATCACATTTTGTCTTCAAGTTATCACAGTCGTCGGCACCGTAACACAATGTTTCAATATCGAGAAGAAATCCAAATCTTGAGTCAGTTTCATGAAAACGAGTAAACCTTTCAGTCATTTCACATATAATACGATCCAGGGACCCCTTCATTACTCGACTCATTTCTTCTCTAGCAGTCAATCCGGCATCATATGCAATCTCTCCAGCCATACCTTTCTTTCTTTTGACGCGTTTTTCAATCGATTCATCCCATTCCTGACAAAGATTGAAACCTTTCTCGAGTGCATCATCAACTACTTTTTCTCTTTCGTTAGAAAAATGATCTCTCAGAGCTTTTACATCTAAGCCCGCATCATGGAAATTCATACTAGGATCTTGAAATCGCTTTTGAACACGTTCAATAGGAGCAAGTACAGTTTTCTAAAATCCGAACAAAGTCAGGAAGTCGTAAGACAACATCCGATTATATAGAAGTCTTGCTTCACTTCTGGTTTCACTAGTTTGATTGTTATCTTCTATTTTTCAATTGGTTTTACTGCTTCGACCCTTGCACTCCATCTTGTTTCAGACACTGATTTTACAATCACAGGCACGGACTCCTTGAATTTTTCCCAGCGCAAAGTAGAATGAGAGAAGAAAATGTAAAGAGCTTCGATAGTTCGTATATTTATATATATATTTGTCGTATAAATATTTTCAAAATCTAAAACGGTGAAACTGGCATAAATATTTGTGCGGACAATTCAAGTAAATAAATAATAGAATTGATAAACAATTATAAACATTTAGAGTTAAAAAACAGTTTAATTTTTCATTTTACAATTACTCTGAAATGTTATAATATCATTCATTCATGTTTTTTATTATAAAGTCTAAGATATAGTCTGTCGAACGCGATAAAGGTATTGTATGAAAAAGACCTAGATCACATAGAAATGATTTATTAAAAATCAGATTTCAAAAGAGGGATTTTCTACCTTTGATTTATTCATAAGCAATATGCTGTTGGAAAACCGTATATGGGTCATGAATGATTTTTTACTACACATATTATATTATATATAAACCATTAATAGCATAATTTGGTACGGTTTATTTATCTGGTAATGATTATATTGAAAAACATTTAATAAGAAACATTGAATAAGTAAATGTACAAATTTAACGCACACATTTTATTTGAAATGTTAATGCAATATTTTTGATTATTTTCATCCCCAGAAATCCACTTCAAATATGCCTACTAAACTTCATTGTGATTAATTCACCTTTATAATTAAATCTAACATGGTTTTGAAATCATATTTTTCGATTTGTATTTTTGATAGTACAAAAACTTCGTGGTTTTCTGTTAAGCTATCTTTATGTTGTGGTGAGAACCCAGTTTGTTTTGAATTAGTTATAGTTTGGATCAGATGAGTTCTATGAATGCTAAGGCCTAATTCATCTCAACTTGGTGTAGAAAATACGGAAATAGCATTGAGACAGTTAAATTGCCTCCATGAAAAACAACACAATTATGAACAAATATGAAGGTAACATACCTAGGAGTAAAAGTAACTCGAATACTCCCATTTGAAGTCCTGTCGTTAACCAAAAAAACTCACAACCATTTGTCACTGACAGTGACTGAATCACTGTACGCAGTGTCCTCAACTGGCGTAATATGCGCCAACTAGGGGCGCTAGCTCGCACCGTCTTTTCCCCAGAGCAAGAATTAGCAAGCATGCGCAAGTTATTTCCCGTGACGCGGCGCGGCGTACGTACTCCCTGTTAGCCCCACGCCAAAGAGCGCGATGCAAATTTATTTCAAATGTCTAAAGTTTTATCTTACGAACATCTAAACTTTTATCATACGGATTCTGTGAAAAATCGAATAAAATGTTACCATTGTTTGTGATCCAAGAATTTTGCGCCCCCTTTGATTGGCGCCCAGGGCACGTGCCCTACTTGCCCCACCCTAGGTATGCCACTGCCTGCGGTACACCCGAATCGGCAGTAATTACCCTAAAACGTACGTTATCCATCACTACAATTTGTTTTCTGTTGGTCAAGTAAGAAGAGATCCATTGAATGATTCTTTTCATTAAGGAAACCGCTCTGTAGTTTCTAATGAAATGCTTAGCACCACTTTTAAAAATTGGTTTTATTATTGATATTTTCCAAGAATCTAGAAAGTGGCCTTCACCAAGTGATAAATTAAAGATTATGGTTAATGGCTCATTAATAGATTGAATGCAGGATAAAAGAAATGCAGGCGATATATTGTCGGAATCAGGATTATAATTCCAGTCCAGACTATTCACTGCGTCTATAGCATCCTGATTATTTAGAATAAGGGAGCCAATGTCCAAAAGGCTATCAATGTTAGACATAGAAGGATAATTATTAGAACGTGTATCAGTGCAATAAACGGATTCGAAGAATTTAGCAAATAGGAACCAGTGTACGAAACCTGGAATTTGATATTGCACTAAAACTTTGTGGAAATGTTCTATTTATGGTCGGAACGAGTGAATTAGGAAAGTATTGTTGTGGGAAAACAATACTTTCCCAAAAATTAGCTTGTTTTAACACCAAAAATTGAAAATTTTGTAGAAGGAAAATATTCAGTCAGAAGATATTTTTTCAAAAAGGCAAATTTTCCTTACGAATTATTTTGTGCCGATGTACGAATTATTTTAAAAATTATTTACCATGTACATGAGCGCAAATTTCGATTGTACAAAGCAAGGACGATGCGAATAGCCACTCTGAATTATTTTATATCTCGAAAACGAGACAAGATTGATTTTGATTTTTTCAATTTTTCAATTTTCCTAATTCACTCGTTCCGACCATAAATAGAACATTTCCAGAAAGATTTAGTGCAATATCAAAATCCAGGTTTCGTACACTTAAGGCGTAACACCACTGTAAATTTTTCAAAAAATCGTTTTTTTGTTTTTAGGCTTAAAAAATACTTTGAACCTTTTAGAATATGGGGAAAAATATTTCATACCTCAAAGTATTTTTTTTTCTTGTAATTTAGAGCTCTTCCCCAAGCGCGTCAGACTGCTCCGAAACGACACCTGCGTCAGATGAATACCTGCTGGTACAGCCTAATGTCCTACCTTTTGACACGAAGCATACAGTATATAGAGAACTCATCTCTAACAAAAATTTGTCCGCCGTGCTTATGAAGATTTCATCTTCGATTGGCTCCCACCGCGTTCATTTTTTCATGTCTATAATCAAATAAAACTTTAAATGCGTTTTTCTCGTAACACGATTTTTCAAAACGGCACGCAGCATAACTCCAACAATTTTCATTCTTTTCATTCGAATTTATTACAATATCTTTAAAATAAGATTTTGAAGAGAAATACGTAGGGGATTTTCGATAAGTTAATTTAATCATTATTTATTAACAAATGATTATCTTTTTTTTTGTTGAAAATTGAACGATTTAATTCAAATACTCGCCAATCACACAAAAATCAATATTTTTAAAATCCCCTACTTATTTCTCTAGCTATAAGCATGTACAATATGTGTTTTTTTTTTCTAAATCCAAATTTGCAGCAGCTACACTGCGTGCCGCAGAGCGCCTCAAATTCTACGTGCATCGCGAAAATGGCTGTGGTGCCGTCATTTTTGAATATTTTTTTATAATAATTTTCTATTTTGTTACTTAAATACACGCTAAATAACTTCCTCCAATATTATAATTTTATTACCTTTCCTTCCACCCAAAAAAAATGACAAAAAAACACGTTTTTTTAGGCTGTTACAGTGGTGTTACCCCTTAAGCCAGCAAATAACTCACAAGTTTCCTCAAGATTATTAGGTTTCATATTATTGTATACCATTATATTTGGGAAACCAGACGATTGGCGCTTATCATTGTTATAGCTCCAAAAAGCCTTACTATCACTCCTGATGTTGCTTTCAATGGAGTCAATATACTGCATATATAAGAAACGGTGCAGATTGTCAAATTCCCTACGCAACCTTTTATAGGTGTTTAAATTTGCTTCGCTATTTGCAATTTTATATGCTTTGTGAGCTTTATTTCTATCATTTTTTAAACGCAGTAAAGATTTATTGAACCACTTTGGATGGTTGTTAATGTTTTTTCTTTTTAAAGGAACATTCAAATGTAAAGCGGAATTTATAATAGTATGAAACTTGTTATATGCTTCCTCTAAGGATAAGATATATAAGAAAAGTATGCATTTAACATAACAAAATTAGCTCTCTTGAAGTTATACTCTTTATATCTAATACTAGGATTTAAGTCAGCAAACTTGTAGACAGAATTTTAACTTACAGTTTACAATAATTATTTTATGAAGCGCAAACAACTTTATAGAATAAATACTACAATTATAGGCAATATTTATGGTAAGACATGCCATTAATAAAATAATTCCGATTAACATAACAAAAAAATATTTATTTATTAACAAATGGCCTATGGCTAATAAAATTTACAAATCCAACATATTTCCACTAACAGCTAATAAAATCACAGTCCTTTAACATTAAAAAAAATAAATGTATACCTCAACAACAACAATTCATTTTTGAGACATAATCTTAACTAAAGCACTACAATCAATAATAACAACTATGTCTTGGTCTCCAACTATATCCCAACTTTATCCCTAAATGTCCTAATTGACCCAGCTTGTTTTATTTCTTCTGGCAACATAACATATTATACAATACAAGTCCATTTCCAAATAATGATTTTAATCCTTTACTGCTATGTACTGGCTCCAAATGAAAATCCCTAGCTTGCCTCGTTGAATAATTATGAACAACTGAGTTTTTTTGGACTAAACAGTCCAAATACACTGGAAGAAGATTGTGTTCCAATCTATAAATAAATGTTAACACATCCCTTTTGATTTCATTTTCTACAGACAAGTAACCTAACTCTTTCAACATTGAACCGATATTTTCATTGCGCCTTTTATTTAATACTGCTCTCATTCCGCGATGAAAATTACGTTGTACACTTACAAGTACTCGTTTGCTTATCATACAAAGAATAGTAGAACAATATCTTATATGAGGAACCAAGAGTAACTTAAATAACAATTCTTTGGCAGTTTTTGACAGTGTTTTTCTTAATTTGTACAAGAGATTAACTTTCTTTGCTATTTTATTATTGATATATTCAACATGGTTTTTGAAACTTAAGCTATTATCTATAATAACTCCAAGGTATTTGTAATTCTTCACCCACTCCAGACTAGAACCCGTAAGTACAACTGTGTGTCTGGTCTCAGCCTCATCCCTAAATCCCCTCTTCCCCAGCACCATACATTTTGTTTTTTGCACATTTATCCCCAAATAATTCTTGTACAGCCATTCACAAACTACATTCAATTCATTTATCACATTGACTACATTTTGAGCATTATCCCCACTCATGTATATAAAAGTATCATCAGCAAACAGATGTATTTTGCACTGCCCAAGTACCCCGGAGAGGTCATTTATATCTTTATACATATATATAATTCTACTGTACGTGTGTTGTGACTGAACTCCTCATAAACGGCTGGACCGATTTGAATGAATTTTTTTGTATGCGTTTAGGTGGCGCCCTGGATGGTTTAGATTCACAAATCAGCCCGGCAGATGGCGCTGCAGTTGTTGTAAAAATTCATAACTATACTATTAGTAATGCGTGTGCCATGTTATGGGTATCGTTGGAAAGGGGAGGTAGTGTAGAATGTGTTGGCGAAACAATAGTTGGTGAAAAGTGTGAAATGTGGGAGTTATTGGTGAAAACGTGTTTTTTGTTGTGAGGGTAGGGGCGGGGGCGACCCCCCCAGAAGTGTATCTCAGGGGTAGGAAGAAGAGGCACTATAGGAAATTGGGCCGGGTTGGTGAAAGTTGGTGAAAATAGTGAAAACTTGGTTTTTTCGGTGGGTGCCGACAAAATTGAAACAGCTGTGGAAGAAATGTGTATGCATGAATTGGAATAATTTTTTGACCAATCGATAGCTAAGGAAGCAGAGTAATCTAACTTTATATGTATATAGAAATGAATCCCTATTTCAGTTGGTCACGCCACCACACGTGAACGGCTGGACCAATTTCGCTAATTCTTTTTTTGTTGTGTTTGTTATTGTCAGGAGAAGGTTCTTATGAAAGAAAAAATTAAGAATATTGCGCGTAAAATCAGAAAATTATGTTTTTGGTTTGGGTTTTTGGGGTCACTGATTTTGAATCTGCCATCAAAATTTTGGAAATCAAGATGCTGGATCAATATGGCGACCGAAAAGTTAAACTTCAAGAGGTTTCCCTGAAAATCCGCGCTTGGGGATTTTCGGGATCACTGATTTCGAAACTGTTCCAAATTCCAAACTTCCAAATATGATACCACCCCCACCCCGCTGGGAGATATAGGAGAGGGGGTGCAATAAGGAAGTGGTGTAAAATGAGGTAAACTAAATTTAAGAATACTTTACAGTTTACAGTTAAAAAAGTATTAGGAATAGGTGAAAGTGATGTATGGGGTGTATTTTGTACGAATTTATGGTTGATTTAATGAGACCGACCCCACCCCGCTGGGTCACATAGGAGAGGCGGTTGTGCAGTAGGGAGGCGTTGTAAAATTAAGGAATACAAATTTAATAGTATCCCGGAAAACGCCGGGTCCGGGCAAGCTAGTACAGTATAAATAGCAATGGTCCTAACTGACTCCCTTGTGGGACCCCATGTATGAATTCCTCCTCTTTAGATACACTAGATTTAAAACGTACAGTCAGATACCTTTCACTTAAGTAATCTTCTATCCATTCATATACTTGATCAGTAATTCTATACACATCTCTCAATTTCCTCAAAAGCAAGGACCTGTTTATTGTCTCAAAAGCTCTTTTATAATCTAAGAATACAGCCACTAATCCATCTCCCTTGTCCATCGCTCTCAACCACTCCTCTATTACTAACTGTAGCGCTGACTCAGTACTGTGTTTTTCTCGAAATCCCGATTGATGCTCTGTTATCATGTCATATTGTTTAACATATTCTATGAGTGTTTCATATACAACAGTCTCAGAAACTTTCTCAATTATTGGGTGAGTATTAATGGGTCTGAGATCATTACACCTTGCACTTCCTTTAACCTTAGCAATAGGAACAACAACCGATGTTTTCAATGTCCTAGGTACCTAACAAAGAGTGTTCAACTCAATAAAAAGCAAAATGTTTAATTTAACGTCTCCCTGTGTAATTTATTTAGATTATTTAGAACTACATACTCGTATGTACAGTGACTCCAAAAAGTATTCGCTCACCACACTATCCAGGCAACTTTTATTAATAACTTTTAAGGCTCGAATGATAACACAACCAAATGTTAAGTAGATTTGTTTATTGATATGTTAACTTCAAAAGTAAAAAGTTTCAAGTTCATCGATTTCGAATTATGCTTTGTATTAATGAAAATGCCGGCAGGCTCCTCAATTCAACGCACAAAAAGTATTCGCTCACCACTTTCACACTCACACACTCCCGGATTAAAAGTACCGCTAATTTCACAAACTAATATCCAGACGTAGTCTGCAGCTAAGCAATGCTGTTCTGAAGGTGTATCACGATGATTCATAGTGTATTTCGAAAAATTTTTAATGTTTTTTATAAAATGGGTAGAAAGCAAAAAGAAACAACTGAGGAAGAAAGAAAAATTGTGATAAACTCAGGAAATCAAGGACAATCATTGAGGGAAATTTCTAAAAACATCAACAGACCATATTCTACTGTTAAAGGAATAGTTAATAGCTTTTCAAATCGTAATACTGTAAATAATAGCATTAGAAATGGTCGCCCGAAAATTTTGAATGAAGCTGAAGAACGCGTAACAGTTAGAAAAATTGCACAAAATCCGAAATTGAGTACGCCAAAAATAGCAGGTTAAGTTCTCGTTGAAATTGAAAAGTCCGTTTCACCTGGGATTGTTCGGAATGTGCTTTACCGAGCAGGATACAATGGTCGAACAGCACGCAGAAAATTTTTCATGACCGAAATAAACCGTAAAAAAGGGTTACGCTTTGCAAAAGAGCACAGAAATTAAGATGAGAAGTTCTGGGGAAGAGTCATATTTACCGGCGAAAGTAAATTCAATATTTTCTGTTTAGATGGTAAATGCAACATATGGAGAAAGGTCAATACAGAGCTGGATAATGAAAATTTAGTTCCATCGGTAAAGCATGGTTGAGGTTCTATTTGTGTATGGGGTTGTATGAGTACAAGTGGGGTGGATGACCTGGATATAATTAATGTTATTATGGACCACAAAATGTATGTAAATATTTTAAAGGATCATTTACACAAAAGTGCCGAAAAAATGAGTATAAAAGATAACTTTATATTCACCCAAGATAATGATCCCTAGCACACAGCTGTGAATACCAAGCTCTAGTTGCTCTATAATGTTCCACAATACCTTCAAACTGCTCCAAAATAGCAAGATAAAACTCCCATAGAACATCGATGGGATGTTCCAGGAGAAAAAGTAAAAACTTGTCACATTTGTAATAAAATACAGTTGAAAACTGCTCTTTTAAAAGAATCGAATACTATATCTGCACAAATAACGGAAAATCTGATAAAATTCATGTTACATAGATTGGAAAGCGTAATTAAGCAGAAAGGAGGACCTACCAAATATTAAGTAAGACACTTATTATTAGTATTGGTAACGAAAGTGCCAAAAAATGGCGTTTTTTTTTTTATATATTGGAAGTGAGCGAATAATTTTTGTGCGTTGAATTGAGGAGCCTGCCGGCATTTCCATTAATACAAAGCGTAATTCGAAATCGATGAACTTGAAACTTTTTACTTTTGAAGTTAACATATCAATAAACAAATCTACTTAACATTTGGTTGTGTTATCATTCGAGCCTTAAAAGTTATTAATAAAAGTTGCCCGGATAGTGTGGTGAGCGAATACTTTTTGGAGTCACTGTATGACTCTTTAAAGTCAAAGCGATTTTCATTGCACAAAAGCATACTTTTCCGTGAAACCATTCTCAATGAAGGTCCAAAATTAGAGGGATATAAATATGCATAATACCTAAATACTCGTATCCTATCTTTTTCAGGTATTATGCGCCTTTTTTCTGGATTCCCATCACTGGATAATGATTTGAAAAAAAATATCAGACACAAAATTACAGCTGATATAATAATATACTCGTACCAGTTACACATGGCACATGGCACATACTACATGCATATGCAGTGGAAGACTGTGTAAATGAATTCCAAAATTCCGGTGTAAATTCCTTTCAAGCACCCTAGCTATTTGTTTGATTGCATATCAGCTTAGACGGCAATCTAATTAGAACCAATTTGAATACCAAAAGCTATTTTTGGTAGTAAATATTTCAGATTATCGTTACTATATTTAAAAAAACAAAAATAGAGAGAAGAGAGATAAGCAGATATGGCTGTATTCTGTATTTACTGATACTTCTTGTGTTCCTTAAGAAAGCTCAAATATTGAAAGACCTTGAGGGTTCTAACTGGCAGTATAATTTAGTCTGTGTCCGCGGTTTGTAGTGAAGAAGCAAACGAAAAATCAGTAATACTGCATTAAGGGAAATTTAGGGAATCGTTCACGTTTTTTTTCTTATTAAAGCGAATAAAGTTTGTTGACCTAAATTTAGATGAATTCTTTATTTCCTTTAAGCTGTACAGAAGTTGAGAATATAAAGAAAAATTCAAAGTTTACGAGTAACTCTCAATCGACTAGATTCATTCTCCTCAAATGTGGAGTGCAACAGTGAAGTGTTTATTTTAGGTATATTAATTTTCATGTTAATACAACCATTGGTGGCTTGTGGTCAAATTCTTGGATGTTGGTGACTCCGAAGTAAAAAAAAATCGATTTTTTATGCACTTTCTGGAAATATTTTCAAAAATATGTAAAAACTAATTGAAGTCACAAATCAGTAAGATGATGAAGTTATAGCCGTTTATATGGGTCATGTTCATGTACTTGAACTTTCAGACGTATTTTTCTCGAATCGACTTTTCTCTCGGGATTCATAACTCCAGCTACTATTGAAAACCCCCGAGTGACCTCTTTCTTAAAGATTCTTTGAAGTTGGACAATTCGCCACAATTCGCCGCCATATAGATCCGCCATCTTGAATTCCAGGAATTTTTTTTACCGGAAACCTTCGCGGGCGAGCGCACTAAAGTTCACCAAAGTTTCATCGCAATCGGATGAACGGTTTACGAACACATAGAACACGAACAAACAAACATTTATTTTTAGTGTTTCGTTCGCCAAATGGCAAAAACGGAACCCTTATAATTTTGTCATGTCCGTCCATCTGTCCGTATGTCACAGCCCTATAACTCCACCATCTTTCCATCGATTCTGCTGAAATTTTACAAAGAAGATTTCATCAGATTATTAGCAACAGTTTCTCTAACAAAATAGTTTCGCACATCGATGTATTTAGTACATTTAGGAAACAAGGGATTCTCTGTGAACTTCCGAGCACCTTGATTATCGTTATACTCGGACACTACAATAGTATAATTGCATATCATGTAAATTGCCTCTTTGCATGCTTCGGCTATTGCCACGCAGGTTCTCGGCTAGGTACTTGATAATGCTACAGTTGGATGGTTTTAACATTTATAAGATTTTAAAACATCCATTGTAAGATTTTCTGTCAATACTACTTGATGCGCAAGCAGCATCCACAAAACATTCTAAGTTACAATCATCTTTTGTGAACATTAAACCATAGGATTTAGTTTTTTTTTCAAATATTTCACAATTCCATTATATTATACTGTTATTTGTGTGGCCGATAGCTCAGACGGTAGAGCACTGGACCAACAATCCACGGGTCGTGGGTACGATTCCCACCGAAGTCACCTCCAACTTGGTGAAAAAACTGTGGGAGGCGCTGTTCCCAGTAAGCGATAGATGGCAGCCCCATCAGCAGAGATACCCACTGCGAGCTAATCACTCGACATGGCGCAAAAGAATCGATTGGAGATACTGAAGCAGAGCCTCGGAGGCGGGATTTTGTGGAAGCCCTATGCTCCTAAAGGGGGTAGTAAGGAAAAAAATACTGTTATTTGTATATGGACGATCCCAATAAATTGAATTAAAAGAATTGTTAAATTTACTCAAGCAACTTACAAAATATGAAATATCCTGCCATGTTGGAACTGACATATATCAACATGAGATTCCTATCAGCTGCTGATAATAGTCAAAGAGTCATACCACCTTTTACTGCACGGTGGGATGCAAAACAAAAAAACTATTCATCCGAATCATGCCAAATTTTAATATGTTATTCAGAAAACTAGTAGCTATGGCCGGGACCACCAAAAATTTTTTATTTCAATAACTTCTTATTTTTTACGTGAAAAACCTAATGAAAAATAGTTTGTTTTCGATATTCAAATTTCCAGAACGCGCTATTCTTGTCAAAATAATTTTTTTTCAATTTTTTCCGTTGTTGGTTCCGGCGATAGCTACCGTCATATAGATTAATAATTTCCTTATATTTTATTTTTCAAATAAGTGACAGAGCTAAAACTTCACCCGCCGTCCAGGTTCATTTTTTTGAGGGGTCATCTTCAGCGCCATTATTTAAATAATCACAATTTTTTTTTTATAATAAAAATATTTTCGTGTGCCTTTTGAGTATTACAATATACCTACAAAGTTTAAATATCGTTGTTCATTATTTTCACCTTCAACAAAAATTTTAAAAATCCCTTAAATTCAAGGGTGCTAGACCACCGGGTCCCCTTAAGTTTTTTGGTGATTATTTAGAAGTGGGGCTCCAGACCAAAACCGCTCTAATAATTTTTTAAATCATCTAGGACAATTTTGTATTGCAGTAATAGGAAATTTAATCCATATGTCAATACCCGGGTATTTTTTATGTATTTTTTGTACTTAACGAAAAATTATCAAATCCTTTTATATCCTCGTTATTTGAATCTATGAACACCGATTCATATACGTAAAGATATTGAAATATGCAAAAAAATAAAGAAACTTAAGAATTAAAGTCAAATACCCTATCGATTAATACCCGGGGTACCCGGGTACCCATATGTAAGAATTTAGTACGTCTACAAAATTACAAAGTAATAAATAAATAAACTTATCTGTAGGGATCAAAAATATTACTTAATATATAAATAAACGAATTTATTTAACTTTTAATTAATTTTATTATAAAACTTATTATAAATAACATATTTATATTTAAAATTTATTATAAAAAATATTATAAATACATGAAATATTGTTATATTGAATTCATTGTTGAACACATGCGTCACATTTTTTAATTGCTTTGGAATGTTCATCGCAAACTGGTTTATTACATTCTTTACATGATTTTCGCTTTATCTTCTTTTATACGTACTTCACGTCACGTGTATTTGCATCATCAAACCGAATAAATCGTAGTATACTCCAAAATCTATTGATGCTCATAGCAGCTCGGTATAATGGATAAGAAGTTGACTTCCACATATCTAATGAATGATCCGTATTCGAATTTTTTGCACCTGACGTTATGAGTACTCCCAAAAATGCGTAGAACTCTTGAAAAGTCACATTTTCCACGACATTTGCTTGTTGTATGAATTACATACAGCAATTGCCTTCTTGTTAGTGTGACGAACAATTGCATCGACCATTTCAACAGTGAAAACTCTTTTGAATGTTTCACTAATTATTAAAGTCTCTGTGCTTCCATGTGGTCCACATATTTGTCGAAGAATATTTCGAGTTGGAGTTTGATGTTGAATTGCTGCTGTTTTAGACCAAACAGTGTTTTCTTTGGCAGTAAATGTTGTCGTCAGTTGTGACGATTCGCCACTAGTTGGAAAGATTTCAGTCGATTCATCATCATCCTCGTCTGACTCAGCTTCACTCTCACGATTTTCCACCAAATACAGAAATATTATTATATAATATATAAATTATAAAAATATTATAATATAATCGTAATTCTTTTTGAATATAGAGAAATTATAATAATGGGAAAAAATAATAGTACTTACCTGATTCTTTGCAGTCAGAGACTTCTGAACGCTCTCTGTTAGACATGTAGTCCTCGTCATCACTATCTGAGATATAATCCTCGACAGCGGAATCTTCTCCCAATAAGTTGTTCAAATATCTACTCTTCTCTTCAACCGTCAATCTGTTAAGTTATTAATTTTATATAATAAGCGTTTATAAACGTATAAAGTAAATCGAGTACATACAACTGCTAGCATTTATATATAAATGTTAACGTACCTTCAAAACTCAGCTGGTGATACCTTTTCCATTATTTATAACAATTTTGTCACTATAACAAACGAATTTCAAGCAAAAAAATACACACAGTGTTCACAAAATATTCAAACGTCCACTCCAAGCCAACTGTATAGTTTGAAACTGGCTATTATAAGTGACGTCAACTAAACAGCTACAACGAAAGGTAGTCGACTACTCTCTGAGTAATATCTACTAGTGAGGTGAGTTATAATGTGAAAGTCTCTAGGTATCAAAATTCTATTATTGAATAAATAACCTGTGCGGGTTCCCGGGTACCCCGGCTATTGAACAACGTTGTAACGACTTGGCATTGACATAAGGGTTAAGGCGGGGAAAGAGATTAAACAAAATACCTACAAATAGTAAATCAATTTTGGGGGAAGACTTTTGTATCAAATTTCAGTCCATAGATATTTTTTATAAGGAGAATAGTCAGACAGTATATATTTTGTGAGAGGCAAATTATGCTTTTACATATCGTTTGGTGCCGAAATATTTTTTTTAAAAATTTTCCTCCGCCTTAACTTACCTAATTCTACACTATAAAATTGTTCTAGATGATTAAACAATTTGGAGCCCCACTTCTAAATAATTCCCATTTTTAATTATTATTATTATTTATTAACATAATCTACAATGAGTAACGAGAATTCATATGAATTTACAGTGATTATAATCTTTGTTCTTTACAATCTGAGATCTAATGACTTGACTAAGAAAGAGCTAATTTATTGAATACTATAATAAATTTAATGATTGTAAAAACAAGATCGATGTTAGAGTTATCATGTAACTTACGTGTAGAGGAAAACCATGGCAGATTAGTTATCATCTTTAATATTTTATTTTGCATCCTTTGAAGCTTATTAGTATGGGTTTTAGCTCAGTCAGCCCAAACAGGGGCGCCATAAAGTAAAACGGCTCTAAAAATAACTATATATATAATCAATTTATTTTCCACACTTAGGTCCGAATTCCGATTAATAAAAGGATACAGAGATTTAATCAAATTTGTAACTTTGTGAAGTGTGGCTTGAATGTGCTTATCGAATAATAGTTTTTTATCGAAATTAATTCCGAGGTATTTTAGTTCATTGCACCATTCAATGCGCGAGGAGTTAATTATAAGACTTTGCTGAGGTAAACATATCTGTTTTCTTCTGCGGGTAAAGAAAATGGCTTGTGTTTTACTGGAATTTATTTTTATTTTCCACCTCTCAAAGTATTTAGACGCTATATTAGATGCATTTTGGAGATCGGTGACAATTTTTGATGCATATTGGTCAGAGGAGAAAATTCCTGTGTCGTCCGCATACATAGAAAAGTGGCAATTTGGGAGATGTGGAAAATCCGATGTGTAAATATTATACAGTAGAGGACCCAAAACAGATCCTTGCGGAACTCCAGCCGGAACATTATAGAGGGAAGACATTTCACTACCCACGGATACTCTAAAACATCTGTCGGTTAAAAAACTTTTCACAATTTTAATAAGGTAAATTGGGAAATTGAATTTACGGAGTTTATAAATTAACCCATTATGCCACAATGTATCGAACGCCTTTTCTATGTCTAGAGTAAAGAAGCCGGTAGAATTTTTGCTTTGCATACTATCCTTGACAAATTTTTTGATTCTGTAAGCCTGATGAATAGTCGAATGGCCCGGGCGGAAACCGAATTGCTCATTAGGAAAAATATTATTATATTTTCATCAATATGCTTCATAAGCCTGTGTTTTATGATTTTCTCATAAATTTTGCTGATTGAGTTAAGCAGACTTATGGGCCTATAGTCGGACAGTCGGCTGGTTGACCATATTTGTGTATAGGAACAATTTGTGCAGTTTTCTAGGCGTCGGGGAAAACGTGTAATCTTAAACATGAATTAATTATAAATGTCAGGAATGCTATACTTTTCTTCGGAAGCCACTTTATTTGGGATAGCATCATTACCAGGAGCTTTCTTATTTTTAAAACGTTTAATTTCATTCGCAACGTCACTTGGCTTTGTGAGGTCAAACCGATGAGAAGAATGGTATCAGCGAAATTTGAGAAATTGTTTCTGATACTTGCTTTTCAGTAGCATTATCGCTGTTATTATTTATAGTAATCCCGTGATTTTGGACACAATTGGACATTTTTTTCGTAAGGGAAAGTTTACGATATTTTATAAAATCGACGCAATTGCAAAATTTACGCCGGTTTACGAAGTTTTATTCGATTTCGAGATCTATACTTATCTAGTGTACGAGTTGCGTCAATGTCCAAGCTCACCTCTAAAGATTATATGTATAATAAAGAGAAACAATGTATTCAAATCGCAGCTTGCAATGCGTTTTTATGAAAAAGTAAGTTCGTTCTTGTATGCTAACTTTCATAATTTACCCACTGCGTGAAGTAATTTTGGTTATTGAATATTTGCGCACGTCCTCCATAATGGAATGATAGGAATAATATACTCGTGTACATAATTAAAAGAATGCAACCATCATTCTCACCGTCACATTTCTATTGGAGGATCATTTCTCAAATAAATCTTGAGGGAGATTTTTGCAATGGAGCAAGCATCCTTTTACATTTATGGTTTAGATCATTATGTAAAGAGTGAATCCTACTAAACAATAAATTTACCCAGCACGGGGGTTTATTAGGCATTCCTGATGTAAAGCGCATGTGTCCATTCGTGTCATGATTCAACGACATGCAATAGAAATGAGCGTGAGAAGAGAGACGAACACGGAAAAGTCCCTGTTCTTCAGAAAAGTCTACCCGAGTGTTTCATCTGAACATTCTGATTTTTCACCTCAACAAATTTAACTTGAAATAGTTCTTAAAGTGTAAATTAATGTGTTACTACCATATTCTGCGCATATAAGTAGGAAATAAGCAAATTTACCTAATAAATATTTATTAAAATCGTGTACTTAGTTTCGGTGACGTACTTGCAAGATATTTTATGAAAGCTCTCATGGCAACTTCAGCTTTAATTTTCAAGTGTTAATTTGCATACTGATTATTGGTACGTTGGGGGAATTTAGAAATGAACCCACCAACTAATTACATATAAGAAAATTGGTAAACATGGTGAATTTGTGGACCGCTAAAACATAAATTGTATTTAAAGCTCACCTTCAATTTCTTATAATTTTGTAATTTGTAAGTATCAACTCTAGAATTTGTTAGTTTTTATTTTTCCGTGGATCGAAAATAATAAACAAAACAAGACAGTGAAAAATATTTGTTGAAAAAGTGCCTCTGCAGACAATTGAAATTAAACTAATTAAATCGCAGAGAGGAAGAAGTCAGTCACCTTTTTAATTCTAAAAGACAATCATTTAAATAATTGCTGCCCATAATCATTACATTATTTGTGCTGAATTAGTACCAGTCCGGTTAAAAGAATAACAATGGGTAATTCACGAGTGTTTGCAGATGGTTGTGCTTTAGAAAGTCATTCAATTATTTGTTTCGTCTGCGAAGATTTCAAAGGCATAAAATTAAAATATGTTAACCAAACTGAAATAAACTATTATATTTAGGTAATATGAATATAATACTTATACTTACTTTTTACAGTTTAGTAACCTAAACGTAATGTATGAATGGGTGCTTACGGTGTCTACATTGCTGCTCTCTTTGGCGAGTGGTAAATAATTCACGTTAAATTTATACTCTTTTGACTCAAAACTTGTTCACTAGCAAATCATTTCGAATACGAAAACTTTGACCAGACATATGTAAATAATACCAATATAGCCAGATCTGTAAATTTTGACCCATCGGCTTCCCAAAACGTTACAACCATTGTAGGCCAGACAGCGTTTCTAAACTGCCGAGTGAAAAATTTGGGAGAGAAAACTGTACGCTGGAATCTGTGGTGTACAATTTAATTCTACAATATACTTACAGGTTTCATGGGTTCGACATAAGGACATTAATTTACTTACAGTCGGCCGATACACCTATTCTGCTGACGAACGGTTTATTCCCTTGCATAATGAAAATACTGGCGATTGGACACTTCAGGTCTAATATCCTAATAGCTTAGTAATAGATTTCTACATATCCTTATTTCTATTTACAGATTAAGTATGCTCAAAAGAAGGACTCGGGCGCATATGAATGCCAAGTATCTACAACACCTCCCATGGGCATCATAATGTATTTACTTGTTGTCGGTGAGTGTTTTTGCAGCAACACAATATCATTTAACAATTGAATATAATCAACTATTGACATTTAATGTTTGCCGCACGCACAACAATATAATGACATATTTGACTATGTACATTTCGCATGTGCAATCGTTTGAGCGAGCAATTTTATCAGAATACTCCGTGAGTGGACACAACACTCAAACCTAGCTGTACGAATAAAAATAATAGGGAATAAACGTCGCCTTGCTTTTGGGCTGAGAGCTTTTAAATTGTTCTAATGCCAATTTTCAGAAAACTAATTTTTGGGGAAGAAGACAATTTAAAGAAGCATAACATGTGAAAATCGTTCGTCCCTGTTATAAAAAATACAAAAAGTGTTATTATGAAGGGGATATTATATACTTCTTAATTTTTTCAATAGATAGATAGTCCTAACAATATTACGGTATAAAACTTTTCGCACTTTACAATTCGTTAAAAAAAATTTGGTTTACTTTAGTAGAAAAGAGGGCGTTTAAGCATAGGGCATTTCGATCACCGCGACCACTAAGATCTCTTGTGAATCGCCATCCATATTTTATTCCAGGTCTAGCTTCTTGAACAAGCCCAGGACTTTCCTGGGAGCCGTCTTCCAAACCTGTTCCGGTGCACAGTGGGCCAAAACGTCGAAAATCTGGCCAAAATATGAAAGCATCAATCAATTTTCGGAAAATATCGTATATAGGGGTTTTTTGGATCGCTGATTACAAATCTGGTAATATTTTTTAGAAAAAACCAAATGGTGACCTTGAAATTCTAAAAAAAACCAAAGGCCCACAATTTTTATTATTTTTTTTATTGCAAAAAGTGAGTTTAGGTTAATAAAAAAACATTGTTTTCAAGTTACCAAACTCTATCATTGAGATAAATTCATGTTTACGTTAACTTTACTGTGCATTTATTCACTAAGATTCTTACATTCCCGCCTACATTATATGATCAACGCGAAGGTAGCAAAAAGGAGCAGCTGAATTTTTGTGTGTTTACTAAAATGGGGTCAATAAACACAACTTCTGGATGAGTTTGGCGCGGAGGAACGCGGAGGAAGAAACTTACTGCTTTTGAAACGCATAATTTTTATTACTGAAAATAAAAAAATTCTCTAATGTTTTATGGCTCGCGGTCAATTTGCATATTAAGAAATGAATATGTTACTCGAATTTCTTCATTTTACTTATGTACTTACTAGAGCACATTCCATTTTGCAGAATTGAAAAATCTGAATCTGTGAAGAAGCTCTGTTACAAACGATGCGCGTGCGTGCTACAAACTCACACTACAAATGAATTCCTGACGCAGGTAGCGCTCTCAGGCCCTTACCGACACGGTCGTTTCTTGTACTAGGGGTACTACTACAACGTTTTGAATCATTGAAACGTTGAAAAAAACAACAGCAATCGAGCTTTGCCTTGCTGAGCGATGAATCAGAGGCAGCACTTAAGCAGACTGAATCGAAAACTAAAATCACGGGAGAATTAAATAAAATTTTGCTAGATGATAGTTTAGCATCATATAAATCAATCACAAAAAAAAATTTCAAGTCACCGACAAAATAGAAGAGAAAAATCAAAATAACATTTATTAAGGGGTTATTACCAGCTTAATTTTTTTTTTTACAAAATTTTATAATTATGATATTACATATGATTAAGTACTTCTTGAACTACAAAAAAAAAATTGTTTCATTGAAAAATATTCCAAAATGGCGGCCATACAGTAGGTCGCGTAAACTACCATTTAATAAAGGCCCTTCCTACGACCGGCAGTAGAAGTCTCGTCCAAAGTAACTTAAAAAAATACCAACAATTTTTTCATTATCTACATGATTTTTGCTACCGAAGTACATATGATTATATTTTAAGAATTTTTTTTCGCGAAATGGCAGTTGTTTGAAAAAAACCGTTTTTTCGACGAAAAAACTCGAACTAAATGGCTTATAACTTTTTTTTCCTGATATATAATCGCTATAATCGCGTTTACTTCGTTAGATAATTTAATAATAAAGGTCCAGTTAAAATTTGAAGTCAATCGGATGAAAACTGTTCGTGTTCTAATGCCGGCCGATTTTTAAAACGTGGTTCCGAGAAAAACGCGCCAAATAAAAATTTAAAAAGTGACTTCGGAAAAATTGGTTTAGAGGCATTTTAACATTTAAATGTACAAAGTATGTTTTGATTCGAGGGATGTTTAGGTATTATTTAAGCCAATAGAAAAAAAATGGAAAAAAGAATTAAGCTGGTAATAACCTCTTAATAAATTTTAGTTTGATTTTTCTCTTCTATTTTGTCGGTGACGTGAATTTTTTTGTTTTGGAATTGATTTATATGATGCTAAACTACCATCTAGCGAAATTTGATTTAATTCTCCCGTGATTTTAGTTTTCGATCCAGCCTGCTTAAGTGCTGCGTCGGATTCATCGCTTAGCAAAGCATATCGATTGCTGTTGTTTGCAGTACTTGCAGTATCTAGGGCACCTGAGGCGGGTGTTTTCTTACCTTGCGAGGTGTTGCTAGAATGAGCTCCCTCAGCGTTTAATTGGGCTCGATTACGTTTGCGCGATACTATTTGGAAATATCGTTCGATAACTGCCGGTGTCGGTGGATTGCCGCTTGCATCTTCATTTTCGTGGTCTATTGGAATATGTGGAATATTGTCACTTTTCCTAACCAAGTCGATTGAGATCATACGGCGTTTACTTGTTTTACACAATTTGATTGCTTTGCAAAGATTTCCCTTGATCGCATTGGGCGCTACCTGATCTCGTCCACTCGCGACGGCTGCTTATTTGCGACTACTCAAAAAACAAAAAAGCATAAATTTATAATCGCTTGAAATGACTAACGACTCAGAATAGGCAACGAGATTAAACCTGACGGAGCTCTTTTTCCGAGGTACATAACATATGTATGTAATTTTGCTATCTTCACGAAAATCTGCATACATCTGCATCTATGGTGTGGATTTCCACACGCACTTAGAGCTAGCGTGTGGATCCATCCAGACGCCTGACACACCTTTCGCCGGCACTCGGATGGAATGGAATAAACGTATTTTTATACAGTTCAAGTATAAAAATAGATTCGCATCCTTAAGGGATCGTCTCAGTGTGACCCTCCGAAAAATCACTGATTTTCGCGATTTTTTTTTTAATGTTCAAATAAACTAATCGGTCCAGTTTTTTTTTTATAAATAAATACATTCATGATGAATACAAAATGATTTTGTTATGTTTATTTATTAGGTGTATGTATGTTGAATAAATTGTTGAATGATACGTAAAAAAAAAGGTCCTGTACGATGTCCACGATTGCGGCCGCAATTTTGATCTGAAACAAAAATTTCAAAAAGATTATTAATCTGTAGGGAAGTCGCTATGGCGCTATGGAGGGATTTTTTATATTTTTTTTAATTTGACCAAATGGCGGCGGTTTGAACAAAAAGTATCGAATTTGGCCCTTTTTTCGACAGTTTTTCGTAAAAAAAAATAGGAAGATTTCACAAAAAAAAAAAGCTTCCATAGCGCGATAAAGAATGACGTTAAAAATGTTCTCTCCAAATTGGAACTAGATATCTTCAAAACTCTTCCTTTGAGAGTGGACACCGTTTTGAAAAACACCATTCTGAGAAAAACGCGTTTAAAGATTGAAGCGCCCTCTCTAACAAATCGTCGGTGGTCAAATCTTCGTAGATTGGCTTCATAACCTCTTGGACATCGTCATCGAGCGCTGGTGGATGAGAATATTTTTTCTGAAATCCATTGGCCTCAGCTTTGCGCCATTCGCACCACGAATCTACTCCCGAAGGACAATACTGATGCTGGGGATTCTCATCAGTTCTCTCCGTTCCTTTTCTACAAGAAACGCTGTAGCGACCGTAATAATTTGAATTTCGATTTGAAAATTTGAGAGAATGTTTATTACAGTGTATACTATACGAAAATCGATTTTTCGAACATTTCACACTGAGACAATCCCTTAACGTACTAATCAATTTTAAGAATAAGAGGAAAAATATATAATATGAAGGGTCAAATATACACATCAAAAAATGCTAAGCAACACGGAGTTTTTCTGTTGCCTTTTCCAAGAACAATTACCGATCATTTTCATTTTTCAACTGCAGGTAGGCAAAAGGTATTTGCATCGTATGGTCAACCCGTTTCAGGCAGATTCGCAAAATTCGTGGGGTTAATTAAATAAATAGCAAGTTAAGTGTCTTTTTCTTTCAATCCTGTGTAAGTTGTGTATAGCGATACTTCTTATTATTCAGTAACCAGCAGTTTTAAAGTTCTGAAATGTTCAGTAAGACCTGGAACCGGGTCGTACGCGTCGCCATCTCACCTCTAGCGAAATGCATTTAGCCGTAGGAATGCTTCAAAGTGGTAGAACACAAGCTGATGTAGCAAGAAGTTTTAACGTCGATAGAAGTGTAATTTGCCGATTGTGGCAGCGACAATGTGCTGCAGAAAGTCCACGCGAACAACATACTCATCGGTCTAGGTCAATAACTTCGGCACAAGATCAGTACATCGTCCTTCAAGCTCGACGGGGTCCAACATTGACGGCTCGTCAATTGGTTTCAAGCCTCTCTACAACATAGAACGTCATGGTTAGTGACCAAATAATTAGGAATATACTACATGAGTCTGGCCTTCACTCTCGTCGTACCTTAAGATGTCCAGCACTTCGACGTGGGAATCGAGCCAGGCGGGTTCAGTGGTGCACGTGCAAGCAACATCAAAATTGGGGTACAGAACAATGGTCCAATGTACTGTTCACTGATGAATCTCGATTTGGATTTCACCCAGATTCAAGACGCATGCGAGTTTGGAAGCGATCTGGAAATTCAGAAAGGCTCAGAGCTGTTCAGGAAGTCACCAGCTACCAAGGAGGCACGTTATGGTATGGGCCGGGATAACGATTGGCGGTCGAACATCTCTCGTTTTCCCACAAGGCAATCTAAATGCTTCAGGTTATCTTAGTGAAATACTGGAACCTGTTGTTCTTCCATTTTCACAGGAAGCAGGACCCCACTTCATCTTGATGCAAGATAATGGGTTAGATTAGATTAATTTATTTATGTCCATAGTGTTGCACAAAGTTTATAAGATTTTCACAAAACAAAGATATAGCATATAAGCATGAATAAGCAGATTTTTTCAGTGTCGATTAGAGTGCTGACGTATGGTGGTATGGTGATGAATTGGCTAGACGGCTGAGGTTGACTCCAACCGGAGAAGATGCTGGAAGAGGCTGCGTTTGAAGGAGCCCAGCGACGGTGAGTTGCAAATGTCGACAGGTAGTGCGTTCCAGAAAGAGGCCATAGAGACTTGGAAGGATCGACGGTAAGTCTCCGTGCGAAACGGACTGATGTTGAGGCGTCGCCTAATAGTTCGCTGCAGGCGCTCGGAGCTGTGAAAAGTGAAGAGGTTGGCCAAGGCCATGAGGGGCCATTTCCTGCTAGAATCCTGTATAGCAGGTAGCAGCACATGTATTCACGTCGACGTTGAGGAGTGAGCCAGTTGAGCCTCGTTGATTTTCTTGGTGACGTGATCAACGTGCTCTTTCCACGATAATGTAGAATCGAGAATAAGACCTAGATTCTTGACTGAGATCTCAAAGGGAACTTGAGCACCACCGACACGGACGAATTGACGAGCCACGAGAGGGAGACGAATTATGTAAGGAGATGAGCCGAAAACGATTGCTTTGGTCTTGTTGATGTTGAGCCTGATGTTGTTGCGATCAGCCCACCCCATTATAGCGTCCGCGGTTCGACTAAGATCCTCGGCCCTGTTATCTAGATCCTGCAGGTTATATTGGATGTAAATCTGGAGGTCATCAGCGTAAAGTATATGGTGGGTGTTAGCTTCCAATACCCCCACAATGTCATTAATAAACAGGGCGAATGGGGGAATGCACACTGCAAGGAGCGTTAGAAAATGGTTGAGTTCAAACAAAATCAACGTTTTACCATGGTCTAAGATATCTCCAGATTTAAATCCAATCGAATGCAAGGGGTAGACTTCAAAGAAGCATTTTAAACGATTTGTCATCAGTTTCGTCCAGAAGCGAGCTATGTGATCTGCTTCAAGAGCATTGGCGCAACATACAACACGATTTCCTCGATAATTTAATTCTTTCAATGCCGAGAAGATGTGGTGCTGTTTTATCCGCAAGAGGAGGCAACACCTCTTATTACACTGAAGACGAATATTGTCATAGAAGTACACATAAACGGAATAAAAAGGTTATTACAAAAGGGAAAAATCTTCTTTTCCCTTAATAACCCCCCCCCCCCCCTACTTTTGTGAATCTACCTGAAACTGGTTGACCATACGATGCGTATACCTTTTGCCTACCTGAAGTTGAAAAAAGAAAATGATCGGTAATTGTTCCTGGAAATGGCAACGGAAAAACCCCGTGTTGCTTAGAATTTTTTGATGTGTGTATATTTCATTTGACTTTGAAGTGAGCGCTAAAACTTAACTGCATCTCACTGATTGAGACAAACATGAATGTTAAATATAATTTATACCAGCGTGTTGTTGGATTTTAGTGATCAATTCGTACTGCTATCTATTTCCATACCGGACTAATATGGGTCCGTTAAGATTACTTAAAAATAAATTATTTAACGCCGGAATAACTTTATTAACCGCAGAGATACATGAAACCATGTATAGTAACTTTTACAGAATTTCTCCCCACATTTCGAAACATAACAAAACTTCTTGGTACACATTCAGGTGGCTTAAATATCCTACTAAGTGCATTTTAAGAGAATGCAGATTCAGAGCTCTCTGAGTTGTAAGTGATGCTTATTTTACATCTAAAGTACATAGCAATACGAAAATGAATACAGGAACAATTCTCGTAACGTATTTGTTTCACGTGTATCTACGGCTTTCTTCTCGCCAGTTGAGCTTCTTCGGATGCAGTATACCACTTCATTGATTTAGCGAAAGACGTTGCCTCCTATTTCTGTTGCAACTATGGAAATAACCTCTTTGTCTATCTTTAAAACAAATAAACTTAATCGACAAAAAATGTTTAAGTACATAAAAAACGTTCATCGTTACAGAACCGAACACCACAATCGTTGGGGGACCAGATCTCTACATAAATACAGGCTCAACGGTAAATTTAACGTGTGTAATTCAGCAATCCCCGGAGCCACCACAATCAATATTGTGGACACATAACAATGAAGTAAGTGCATATTTTTTTGTCTGATTAATGCCCTAGATTGATGAGTGGAGTGGTGTGATGACTGGTTCCTAGGACCTACTGAATTATTTTTTAGTTTTTAGTACATTATCTACATCTTTATCTCTTTTCTTTATTATCAATAAAACCGTTTAACTTAAACATTTTTTTTTTCTCTCTGTAATAATACTATGATATCGTGGACTATAGCGATAGCTCGGTTCTCGGGAAGGAGACCGCCAGGGTGGTGAGGGCCAGGACCAAGATATCCTCGCAGGCAAGATGGGATGGGGAGTGGCGGGGCCGGTGGATAGCTCGGGTTATTCCCCAACTGGACATCTGGCTAAACCGCCGGCATGGTGAGGTAGACTACTACCTCACCCAAATGCTGACGGGGCACGGGCATTTTCGCGCCTTCCTCCATCGTATAGGGAAGGCACCGAGCCCGTGCTGCGTATATTGCGACTCTCCATCGGACTCCGCCCTACACACATTTTTCGAATGCGAAAGATGGAGGGCGGAGAGAGAAGAGATGGAGGATGTAGTCGGCAGCATGACCCCGGAGAACATAGTCGAGGTCATGCTGCAGACAGAGGACAACTGGCGAAGGATCACACTTTTTGTGAAAGGGATTCTCCGCCAGAAGGAAGTTGACACCAATAGGGCCCGGGAGAGATAGCGGCGTAGCCGTAGAAGGGAGGCCCCCGATGGGGACAAATAAATAGGACTCCACCCTGAAGTAATGTCTTTTAAGGCGGTCCCAGGGTGGAGTTCCTGGTGGCAGGGAGCGGGGTTTTAGCCGGTAGGCCTGAACAGACGGCAGCGTCCGGCACACGGGTGGCCTCTGCCACTTATGGTGTCCAAAGCATTTCCTCGCTCCTCTTAAAAAAAAAAAAGGAGATTGTTATATCCTTGGCCCCAATTTTTGGGAACGGGGTTCGAAACATTTTGCTGTGCTAATTAACGAAAACATAATGAAAAATTCTATCCCGTTTTCGAGATATAGGGCAAAATGGTTGGCTTAAACTAAACTAAAACTTTGTGGAAATGTTCCATTTATGGTCGGAACGAGTGAATTAGGAAAGTATTGTTGTCGGAAAACAATACTTTCCCAAAAATTAGCTTGTTGAAAATATTTTGTAAAATGAAAATATTCAGTCAGAAGATATTTTTTAAGAAAGGCAAATTTTTCTTACGGATTATTTTGTGCCGATGTACGAATTATTTTAAAAATTATTTACCATGCACATGAGCACAAATTTCGATTGTACAAACCAAGGACGATGCGAATAGCCACTCTGAATTATTTTATGTCTCGAAAACGAGACGAGATTGACTGTGATTTTTTGAATTTTTGGTGTTAAAACAAGCTAATTTTTGGGAAAGTATTGTTAAAGTAAAATGAAAGTACCATAAATGGAACATTTCCACAAAGTTTTAGTTTAGTTTAAGCCAACCATTTTGCCCTATATCTCGAAAACGGGTCGAGATAGAATTTTTCATTATTTTTCCGTTAATTAGCACAGCAAAATGTTTCGAACCCCGTTCCCAAAAATTGGGGCTAAGGATATAACAATCGTGCCAAAAAAAAATATCACTTTATATACTAAAGCATAAAACTTTCTGGTTATTATATATAACTATATATATATTTTATAAATCTCTGATTTTATTTTCAGGAAATCAATTACGATTCTCCTCGAGGCGGAGTTTCAGTTATTACTGAAAAGGGTGAGACAACTACATCGTATTTGTTAATACAAAGGGCAAAAAAGTCGGACTCTGGGAGATACAGCTGCATACCATCCAACGCAAACTCGTTTTCAGTGACTGTACATATTCTTAACGGTATATTATACATTATACATTCCTTTAAAAAAAAATACTTAACAGAAACTTTTTCAGGTGAATATCCCGCTGCTATGCAACATAGCGGACAAGTCATTTTGGGAATTAAATTATATCGTCTGTTCACTTTATATTCTTTTGCTTTCGTAATAAGAAGTCTCCCATTGCAAAATTTTGTAAACATGATTTTATAAAGGTGTAGAGCCTAAACCCTCTTGTTTATATTATATATTTGTTTATCGTACCTGGTTTAGCGAAAAAATCAAAGAAAAAATTCAAAGTCTTCAGATATTATAACAAAGCTGTTCCGTCGGAATGAAATCCTATAATTTTTAATTTTTAATTAATGAACTATCTTTAAGACGGTTTAATAAAGTTGTCTTTTGGTAAACGTTTTTTCATATGAATAAGATTATTTCACAGGTACATGTTTTAATTTTTTGAAATTTTAAAGAAATAATTGAATGCAAAACAAAACAAAAATACAAAATTGTGTTGGTGTTTAGATTCAAGTACTGTTATAAACTAAGTACTTATAGTTAAAATCTTTTATTCTTAGGTTTGTGGCCGAGACAGGAATTCCATTGTAACATTTGTTATGCTTTTACAGGGTGTCCCAAAAATAAATGGTAGGAATCAAATCAGATTTCACCGGAAAATATTATCAAGATCAAAGGGCTTGTTTTTAGCCGACTTAAAAAAAGGGAGGTTCTGTATTTCCCCCCGTATGTATGTTTGTTTGTTTGTACGCGATTTTCTCAAAAACCACGGTTGATTTTGATGATTCTTTCGCTGACATAATTTATATATTTCTGGGGAGGTTTTAGTATATAACATTGTGTATATATTCAAAATGGGTGATTCAAAATGGCTGGATTTCCAAATGTCGAGTGAGTGTGATGAAGGTGAGTACTTGTGGGTCGTCGATTTCAAATCTGCTATCAAAATTTGAAAATTCTACATTTTTTTCAGTGTCAAGTGTTTGCGGTGAATACTTTGGGGTTTTTGAACTCGCTGATTGGGAATTTACTAAAGATAAATTTGGAAATTCCAAATGGCGGATCCAATATCGCGACGGAATATTTCAAATGTCAAGTGATTGCGATGAAATCAAATACAAGGGAGCTGTGGGGATCGCTGATATCGAATCTGCCATAAAGGTTTGGAAACTCGGATCCAATCTATACGACTTCAAAAAAGGAAGGATCTTTTCCGGCTTAAAAAATATCATAACAGATTAGCACTAAAAAATTCTGAAAACAAAAATCCAAAAAAATAGAACCGAGTCCAAACAATCTCAAGCCCTAAAAAGTTTTAAATAATTTCACTTAACTGCTATTAATCTGCTACTACTTTAAACACTGAATCCTAAGATTTTACTAGATTTTTAAAGTCGGTGCGAAAACCTGACTGATTTTAATGATTAAGGGCTTGAGATTTTTTGGTGTTAATTTTTTTTTTATATGCATGTATAATCTAAAATGTTGCCCTGGGACTTAAGTCAAGTGCCTTCGGTTTTCGATATTGCGCTAAAACATTGTGGAAACATTACTTTAATGGTAGGAACGAGTGAATTACTTTCCGAAAAATTAAGTTGTTTTAATACCTTGGCCCTATTCACTCGTTTTGACCATTAAGAGAATGTTAGTTTTAACGCAATCTAACAAAGTAGAGGAACTTGACTAGTGCCGGCAAGATATCCTTCACTTATGCCGCCGAAATATCCTTTCCTTAAATCCGTTTAAAAGGCTCCAAAAACCCTGAAAATTTAAAAATTATTAATTTCACCTACTTACCTGTTCGTACAAAGAAACAACTGTCATTTGACATATTTCCATGCAAAATTTCCAATAAATTTCTGGTGGGATATTTTCGGGATGCATTCAACTACTAACTACGACTAACGAAAATTACAGTTATATAAATTAAAAAGATGTTTGTTTTTTTTTTCAGACCAACTATTCTCGAGAAAGCGATCCGGCCGTTGAGCAACAATTTGTATATGGTTCTTTAATGCTGATATTATAACTTTGTTATTTTTTTTGTTTCAATAAAAATATGAATAATATTAGTTCAATGTATGCTTAATAACATATCACAGTGGTGTCCCCCCTTAGTTTTTCATCAATTTTTTTTTTTACAACTTTTTTTTTGACAACTTCATTATAATTTTGTATATAATAAGGAAATTTTTATTTTTATATCAAAAAGAAGATTTGAATAAAAATATTTTTAAACAGTAAATTTAAAGACGTAATTCAAACACAAAACACGTATCATCCTACCTATCAATACCACATACAATTTCATACTGCGGCTATTCGAGGCCGCAACAATGACATATTTCCATTCCATCGAAATCGGAACCTTTTCCAAATTGCCTGCACGGATTACACACATATACAAAATTGCGTGTAGCTTTTACCCTATAAGTTTTCTATACCACTTGGCCGATTGACTTCATATTCACATCATGTATTAGTTATATTGCGAGAATGGTTTATAATTAGGTGTGCAGACCATGGCTGGCGCTGTAATCTAATTTCTATACCACTTGGCCGATTAACTCTAAAACCCGTTAAACTTCAAACAATTCAATTTCATACCCTTAGGGTAGAAATTTGGATATTACAGAAAGTAGGCTAAAAACAAAGCAACAGCGCTATGCTATGGGAGAAATCCTTAAAATAAATAAAGAGGCTGCCCCGCAATTGGGCTAGACCCTTCGACATTTCGATAGAAGGATAAGTAAGCTTTCATTTAATACCTTTTTCAGCTTGTATGCTATTCGGCCTTTTTGTATCTCAAAAGCGGACCCGAAATAGGAAATTTTCGCTGAATTGGAACATCTACGACCAGGCATCCCTGCGGCCCTTTAATATTCTCACCTTAAAGTTGTGTGCGACATGTCCCAACCTGTATGGTTATGGAGAACTCTTTATGCAGTTGCCTTTTGGAGTATTATAAATGAAAGGACATTAGGCGTAACGGGTACCCTAAAACAACTCCTACAAAAGCCATTAATACTATTCTCTACCTAAGGCCGGTGGAACTTTTTGGCCAGGAAACCACAGACTCTGCTGTAATAAGACTGATTTTAGACCACCCATAGACGCGAAGCAAATTCCCATGTGGTTCCAGGATCCTAAGTGCTCGTTTTCCAAAGAACATACACTATATCATCTTCAAACCTTCCTTCGAAGTGAGGTTCAACAAATCAGGCCGGAGGGGGCTTCCTCTATTTAAAGGACACAGTTCATATCTAAACCCATGGCCTTAAAGATCGCTGTGTAAAAGGAGTGTACTCAGAACACCTGTAACTAAAATTGTCCTTCCGACTGTCAAACTCTTGCAGTGTTCCTGCAATCCATTCCCCACTTCATCTGTCACTACCCGACCTTTTCCAGATATGTATAGAAGTCACTTCTTGGCTCCTGATTTGATGAACTGAATGAACTATTAGAGATCTGGAACAGTACATTAAAATTTTGTTTGGTTCAGAGGTGAGCTATGAAGATTGGAAGTGCACCTCATGTGATACTAAAATGGACATTTATTGGATTAATTGTGCCTTTTGAGGCAGCCAATGTAACCTTGTAAGATTCTAGGCTCTTAAACTCATAACACTTTTTTAGACTTTTGGCCAGGATTTTTGAGTGTTTTTTCTATAGTAAATGACAAAAAGTAGTTAGACTAATGAATATATAGTAAGTACAAAGTTTATAATTTTATTTAAAAAAAAAGTCGCATACTAATATAAATTTAACATGATTTTAGACATCATAATTCAACGTTTTTAATTTGGCTTCTAAACTCTGAATCTCCTCTCCTCTAGAAAGACATATTACTTTGCATTGCTCATACTTTTTCTTTAATATTCGATTTTCTTCCTTCAGCGTTTCTAGCATTTCCTGTAAAAAATATATGTTCATAAAAGAACAATATTGAGTTGTAAAGTACCTGTGCAATTTCAAGATTTTCGAAGGGCAGGCATTCTTCTATTGGATTTTGTTTATTGCTTGCTTCATTTTCTTTTTCAGTACCAAGTCTAGCTTTCAGTTCCCGAATGGTTTGATTCCTCATTCGACAAATTAACTTGTATTCTTCACATAATCTTTGTAATTTCACAAAGCCATCATCAGTTTGAATGTCTTTATCTAATTGAAGTTTGTTGACTTTCGAAGCGCATATTAAACATTCCTTTTGTTTATTCGCTTCATCCAATAGTTCCTGCTTTAATTTGGAAATATCGATTCTTAGTTTCTTTTTATCACATTCCTCCTCCGCAAGTAAATTTTTCAATGATTCGTTCTCTTCTTTTAGAGGATTTGCTTTCATTTCTAGTACAAGAGTATTTATTTGGCAATCCTTTATCCTTAATTGTCTCTTCAACTCCTTGACCTTAAGATCGAACTGTTCACAATTGCATAGTTGATCTAAAGCAGGAGAAAATTTGATGTAGAAAAAGAAATAAAATAATAATTTAGATCGTTTCACATGATTAGATTGTCTTAATAAATAATTAATTTGGGTGAAAAATATAAAATCCCTCAATGGTAATAAAAATATTCAAACCAAATAGGATTAAACAATTGAAATAAGCATCTACATTTCGAGTAAAACCCCGACTGCGAGTTAGCACTTGTAAATATACATATATGCAGTCTCGCTTTTTCGCCTACACGTGTTATTAATTAGAATTGTATTAAGCTAGTAAAGGCTTACAACAGCAACTTTATATAACTAAAAAATCAACGATGTTTTATGAAAAATTATAGCTATTTTTATTTTAATCTAAAGTAAAAACTGCTGAATTGGACTGGGCTGTCGCCAGGTCTGTTATAGACAGGGATCTTCTTAAATGGGCGGTCTTTTCTTTCTCACCTTTTAAGAGCCCGGGTAGAGATGGTATCTCCCCGATCATGCTGCAAGAGGCATTCTCCGTGATTCAGGATCATCTGACCACAATTTTCAGAGCGGTCCTGGCTTTCGGGTATATACCTTGCAGCTGGCGCCTTTCCAGGGTAATATTCATACCAAAACTTGGGAAGTGCAACTATAAGGCAGCTAAATCCTTCCGGCCGATTTCACATACAAGCTTCATGTTGAAATCGCTGGAGAAGATGTTAGACACGTTCATTAGATCGAACAATCTGAAGGCTTTCCCGTTGCATGCAGCGCAGCACGCCTATCAGAGAGGGAAATCTACTGAATCGGCCCTCCATCATGCAATCTTTCATTGAAAGGGTTTTTCATGAAAAAGAAGCGGCCCTTGGGGTCTTTTTGGACATCGAGGGAGCGTTTGATAACACCAGCTTCTCTGCAATGGCCTGCGCCTTGCGGGAGCATGGTGTAAACCAAACCGTAACCAGGTGGATTATTAACATGCTGCAGAGCCGAATTGTTTCCACTGAGGTAGATTCCCACACAGCGGTCAGGAGGGTGGGTAGGGGCTGTCCGCAAGGTGGCATTCTGTCTCCTCTCCTGTGGTGCATGCTGGTTGATGGCCTCATCAGGTTACTGGACAGAAAGGGCCACTTCACAGTAGCCTATGCGGATGACATAGTGATACTGTGCAGAGGCAAATTCCTCAGTACTCTCTGCGATCTCCAGCAGCAGGCTTTACGGGTGGTGGAGAAGTGGTGCAGGGACAGGAACTTGTCAGTTAACGCCGACAAGACCTCTGCTCTACTTTTCACTAACAGAAGCAAGCTGGAGGGTCTCAGGCAATTGAGTATATTCGACAAAGCGATTATCTACGCAAAAAGCGTAAAATACCTAGGAGTGATCCTGGACATCAAGTTGGACTGGAAGCTACATCTGGGCTGCAAAACACAAAGGGCTATCTCGACCTTTTGGCAGTGCAGACGAGCTTTCGGCCGTACTTGGGGCATTAGTCCAAAAATCATCCACTGGATGTATACTGCAGTCATCAGACCGAGTCTCTGTTACGGGGCATTGGTCTGGTGGGAAAAGACAAATCAAAGCACCATCAAAGGTACATTATCCAACGTACAAAGATTGGCCTGCTTAGCCATCACAGGGGCAATGAGATCCTCTCCAACTGCAGCAATTGAGCTGGCTCTCTCCCTGGCTCCGCTCGATATCATCGTGCATAAAGAAGCGATGAATTTAGCCCTGCGCCTCGTTCAAAACAATCTTTGGCGACCCAATCATCGGCTGATAGGGCACTCCAAGATCTGGGACAGACTGCTACATACCAACAGTTGCGTCCAAATGATCTCGGATTATGTAATGCCCCGTCTCAGCCTATGTAAAAGGTATGTTGTGTCCATTCCCTCCAGAACGGAGTGGGATGAGGACTATCTCGGTAACACAGTGTCGGATGCCAGCTCTGCGTGGTTCACGGACGGATCCCTTGCAGACGGTCTAGCTGGAGTCGGAGTGTACGGTCTGAGTGAAGATGTGTGCATCTCCCGCTCGCTAGGCAGATTAGTCTCCGTTTTCCAGGCGGAAGTTCTTGGTATCTTGATCTGTGTACAAGAGATTCTGAAGAGGAAACTGAGTGGGGAAAAACATTTTTATTTTCTCTGACAGTCAAGCTGCTCTTAAAGCACTCGACTCATACATAGTTTCGTCTAAGCTTCTCAGTGAGTGTCGTCACTCGCTTGATCTTATTGCGACTTCCAATCAAGTCTCAATAATCTGGGTCCCTGGCCACTGTAATATAGCAGGCAATGAGACTGCGGACAGGTTGGCGAAAGAAGGGGCCTGCTCTACCTTTATAGGACCAGAACCCTACGTGGGTGTTGCACCATCTCTCATCAGTCGCTCGGTGGAGGACTGCTTCCGCTCTGAGCACAATGAGAGGTGGGCCGCAAGACTGGATTGTAGACAGTCTAAGATGTTCTTGCATCGGGTCGACCTAGGCCTCGGCAGACATCTACTCAACCTCAGCAGATGCCAGTTGAGCCAAGCAATGGCCATTATTACAGGCCATTGCAGGCTGAACAAGCATCTTCATACAATGCGAATAGCGGATTCGCCGCTTTGTGGATGCGAGTAGGAGGACGAGACTATTGCTCATCTTTTGTGTGCATGTCCGTTCTACAACAGTGCCAGAACCGCTGTATTCGGGAACTATCATGTAGATCCCAAGGATCTACATAAACTCACGCTGCCCACCATCTTGAGCTTTGTTAGAAGAACTGGTCGTCTAACGGCTGAATCTCCTCGAGGCGGAGTTTCAGTTATTACTGAAAAGGGTGAGACAACTACATCGTATTTGTTAATACAAAGGGCAAAAAAGTCGGACTCTGGGAGATACAGCTGCATACCATCCAACGCAAACTCGTTTTCAGTGACTGTACATATTCTTAACGGTATATTATACATTCCTTTAAAAAAAAATACTTAACAGAAACTTTTTCAGGTGAATATCCCGCTGCTATGCAACATAGCGGACAAGTCATTTTGGGAATTAAATTATATCGTCTGTTCACTTTATATTCTTTTGCTTTCGTAATAAGAAGTCTCCCATTGCAAAATTTTGTAAACATGATTTTATAAAGGTGTAGAGCCTAAACCCTCTTGTTTATATTATATATTTGTTTATCGTACCTGGTTTAGCGAAAAAATCAAAGAAAAAATTCAAAGTCTTCAGATATTATAACAAAGCTGTTCCGTCGGAATGAAAAACTATAATTTTTAATTTTTAATTAATGAACTATCTTTAAGACGGTTTAATAAAGTTGTCTTTTGGTAAACGTTTTTTCATATGAATAAGATTATTTCACAGGTACATGTTTTAATTTTTTGAAATTTTAAAGAAATAATTGAATGCAAAACAAAACAAAAATACAAAATTGTGTTGGTGTTTAGATTCAAGTACTGTTATAAACTAAGTACTTATAGTTAAAATCTTTTATTCTTAGGTTTGTGGCCGAGACAGGAATTCCATTGTAACATTTGTTATGCTTTTACAGGGTGTCCCAAAAATAAATGGTAGGAATCAAATCAGATTTCACCGGAAAATATTATCAAGATCAAAGGGCTTGTTTTTAGCCGACTTAAAAAAAGGGAGGTTCTGTATTTCCCCCCGTATGTATGTTTGTTTGTTTGTACGCGATTTTCTCAAAAACCACGGTTGATTTTGATGATTCTTTCGCTGACATAATTTATATATTTCTGGGGAGGTTTTAGTATATAACATTGTGTATATATTCAAAATGGGTGATTCAAAATGGCGACCGATATTTTCAAATGTCGAGTGAGTGTGATGAAGGTGAGTACTTGTGGGTCGTCGATTTCAAATCTGCTATCAAAATTTGAAAATTCTACATTTTTTTCAGTGTCAAGTGTTTGCGGTGAATACTTTGGGGTTTTTGAACTCGCTGATTGGGAATTTACTAAAGATAAATTTGGAAATTCCAAATGGCGGATCCAATATCGCGACGGAATATTTCAAATGTCAAGTGATTGCGATGAAATCAAATACAAGGGAGCTGTGGGGATCGCTGATATCGAATCTGCCATAAAGGTTTGGAAACTCGGATCCAATCTATACGACTTCAAAAAAGGAAGGATCTTTTCCGGCTTAAAAAATATCATAACAGATTAGCACTAAAAAATTCTGAAAACAAAAATCCAAAAAAATAGAACCGAGTCCAAACAATCTCAAGCCCTAAAAAGTTTTAAATAATTTCACTTAACTGCTATTAATCTGCTACTACTTTAAACACGGAATCCTAAGATTTTACTAGATTTTTAAAGTCGGTGCGAAAACCTGACTGATTTTAATGATTAAGGGCTTGAGATTTTTTGGTGTTAATTTTTTTTTTATATGCATGTATAATCTAAAATGTCGCTCTGGGACTTAAGTCAAGTGCCTTCGGTTTTCGATATTGCGCTAAAACATTGTGGAAACATTACTTTAATGGTAGGAACGAGTGAATTACTTTCCGAAAAATTAAGTTATTTTAATACCTTGGCCCTATTCACTCGTTTTGACCATTAAGAGAATGTTAGTTTTAACGCAATCTAACAAAGTAGAGGAACTTGACTAGTGCCGGCAAGATATCCTTCACTTATGCCGCCGAAATATCCTTTCCTTAAATCCGTTTAAAAGGCTCCAAAAACCCTGAAAATCTAAAAATTATTAATTTCACCTACTTACCTGTTCGTACAAAGAAACAACTGTCATTTGACATATTTCCATGCAAAATTTCCAATAAATTTCTGGTGGGATATTTTCGGGATGCATTCAACTACTAACTACGACTAACGAAAATTACAGTTATATAAATTAAAAAGATGTTTGTGTTTTTTTTCAGACCAACTATTCTCGAGAAAGCGATCCGGCCGTTGAGCAACAATTTTTATATGGTTCTTTAATGCTGATATTATAACTTTGTTATTTTTTTTGTTTCAATAAAAATATGAATAATATTAGTTCAATGTATGCTTAATAACATATCACAGTGGTGCCCCCCTTAGTTTTTCATCAATTTAATATAAGATTTTTATTTTGACAACTTCATTATAATTTTGTATATAATAAGGAAATTTTTATTTTTATATCAAAAAGATTTGAATAAAAATATTTTTAAACAGTAAATTTAAAGACGTAATTCAAACACAAAACACGTATCATCCTACCTATCAATACCACATACAATTTCATACTACGGCTATTCGAGGCCGCAACAATGACATATTTCCATTCCATCGAAATCGGAACCTTTTCCAAATTGCCTGCACGGATTACACACATATACAAAATTGCGTGTAGCTTTTACCCTATAAGTTTTCTATACCACTTGGCCGATTGACTTCATATTCACATCATATGATCGTGAGAATGGTTTATAGTTAGGTGTGCTAACCATAGGCTATAATCTAACTTCTATACCATACCACTTGGCCGATTGACTTCATATTCACATCATGTATTAGTTATATTGCGAGAATGGTTTATAATTAGGTGTGCAGACCATGGCTGGCGCTGTAATCTAATTTCTATACCACTTGGCCGATTAACTCTAAAACCCGTTAAACTTCAAACAATTCAATTTCATACCCTTAGGGTAGAAATTTGGATATTACAGAAAGTAGGCTAAAAACAAAGCAACAGCGCTATGCTATGGGAGAAATCCTTAAAATAAATAAAGAGGCTGCCCCGCAATTGGGCTAGACCCTTCGACATTTCGATAGAAGGATAAGTAAGCTTTCATTTGTAGGGCACGTGTGAAGGCGGGAGCACAAAAACACGTCTTTATCGGCGTAGGGTTTATTCGAGACTCACTCTTTACATTTCAGCTTCAGATGAGCGGCGATCGACAAACGGAAAAAAACCCGTTAAGGGCACTCCGAGCAGCGAGCTCACAGCGATGCCTACAGTTCGGCCATCCTAACATTTAATCGACCCGATTAATAAGTACTGTACGCATTTGTCGATTGCCCTTTACACATAATTTACAATCAAACATAATGTCCAAGACTGCTTAAAAACAAGAATTGTATCTTAATTAATACATGAGACCGGGATTTACTTTATCCGAAGTACATAGTTTTTGGCAATAACAATACATAATTCAATTAAAGCTAGCAATTATAGTAACCGAAAGCAAAGCTTACTTTGCTCTTATTTGAACACTGTCAATATCTTCTTCGTATCATGCGTTCATAATCGAGCAGTTCCCATTTACAAATGTTTGTATGGACAACACAATCAAAATAACGACAACATTCACAGATGTTTAGATTTCACAGAATTCTTTAACATTTCATTCCTTACTGTAACGAGCCTTACAGTCTAAAGATTGCACTAATTCTTTTAGCATCAGAAGGACGTTAAATCGTCATTATTCGATCTTGAAAGTCACAAGGTTAGTAAAATTGTAATGAATCTTTTCATATAACATAATTTCGAATAGACTTCAACAATCATGATCGGACTTCTCTCGCAGAGAAATATAAGGCCTCATATTAGCCGGAGAACACACTCCTTTGTAAGGTATGCGCGTCAATTGTAAGCCTTCAACATCCCTGATAACATACCGGTCATTATTTAAAACTTCCACAACCTCAAACGGACCGCGATACTTCGGCAATAACTTTTTATTGACTCCCGCTATAGTGACAACATTCTTGATCATTACATAATCGCCCTTGTTATATTTTCGTGGAGTTTTATGTCTCTTATCAAAATAGCTCTTATTGTAATCTTGATTTTTCTCTATGGCATTGGAGGCTTGGTCTCGAAGTTTTCCTATGTCCCTGGTATTCTTTTTCTGAACAGTTTCCTGCAGATATTCCATAACTTTGTCACAAAATTCGCCCTTTTGATTTATACCGAACAAAAGCATGCTCGGAGTGTAACCCGTGCTTCGGTTAACAGTGTTATTAAGTGCGAATTCTACTTTGGTCAAGTTTTTGTGCCACTTCCCCGTCGTTTCCGCTTCCGCCTCTTTAGACAACATAGGCGTTATGATACGGTTCATTCGCTCCACCTGGCCGTTAGATTGAGGTGACCCGGTGGCTATTTTGACATGCTGTATGTTATTGTTCGCCAAGAATTCGGTAAATTCCTTAGACACGAAGCAAGTCCCGCGGTCTGATACGATTTTGTTTGGCCTACTGTACGTGGAAAAATAGGACTCAAGACACGCTATAACTTCCCGTGTTTGTGTACCGCCGACAGCATACAACTTGGCAAACTTTCTAAAGCCGTCAACCACCAGAAATATGTATTTCCGTTGGTTCCGTGTTGGGGCCAAGGGTCCATAATGATCAATATGAAGGACATCAAATGGAGCATTACCTTTCGGAATATTATGTAGTGTGCCTTCTACCTTCCCAGAATTGGGCGAAAAATAAACGCATTTCAGACAACTACCTATATATTCTTTTATTTTATTTTGCATATCTGGGAACCAGTATGATTTTCTTAAATGTTCATAGCATTTAATAGGTCCCAGATGACACATGGAATCGTGATGAGTTTGAATGACCCTCTGCTCCATCTGCCGCGGAACATAAAATAACACATCATCATTCATCTTTCGGTACACCAAACCATTAATTAATGCGTACATAGAGCTCTCGGTTCTCTCCAATTCGGCTAAGATTTTGGCAATCACCGAATCGCGATGTTGAGCAGCTGCCAAAGCATACTCAAATGAGCCTTCCTCGATTACAAGAACCGATGTACATCGGCTCAAGGCGTCCACATGAGCCATCCTACTTCCCGCTCGATGTTCAATTCTATAATTGTAATTTTGTAGTTCCAACGCCCAACGCGAAATCCTGGGATTCAACATCTTTTTATTTAGAGTAAGAGTAAGGGACTCGCAGTCGGTCACAATTTTAAAGTCAATACCTAAAAGGTATACTCTAAATCTTCTCAAAGCGTAAATTATCGAAAGCGTCTCGAGCTCGTAGCTATGATACCGTGACTCAGTATCGGTGGTCCTTTTTGAGAAGTAAAAGACCGGATGGAACTTACCATCGTTTTGTCTTTGCAGGAGAATTGCTCCAAACCCAACACTACTCGCGTCACAGTGGAGTTCTGTTTCATTCAGTGGACTATAGATTGACAAAATAGGCGATTCCAATAATCTAGCCTTTAAAGTCTCAAAAGTCCCGAGCTCTTGTGAACCAAACACAAAGGTAGCGTCTTTTTTTAGCAGATCGTAGAGTGGCTTAGCTATAATTGAGAAATTTTCTATAAATTTTCGAAAATATGAGCATAGCCCAAGGAAACCGTGGGCCTCCTTTATGCACTTAGGGACGGGAAATTCTTTGACCGCGCGCAGATTTTCCGGATTAGGACGTATTCCTAAAGCATTGACGGTGTACCCTAGATATTCTATTTCTTCATAAAAGAACCTACATTTATCATACCTCAGCTGTAAAGAGTTTCTCTTTACTAAGATAATAACCTGTTCTAATGTAGCCAAATGGTCTTCAATTGTGGTGCTAGCGATCAATAGGTCATCCATATACACAAAAAGCTTGTCCACAACAATGAGATCCCTAAAAATGTGGGTTATGTACCTTTGGAACACCGACGGCGCATTTTTAAGCCCAAACGGCATCCTCAAGTATTCGAATTGACCTAGGGGTGCGACAAAAGATGTATATTTAATGGAATCGTCCGCCACTTTTACGTGATGGAAACCGCTTCGCAGGTCTAATACCGTAAAATACCGTTTATCTCTCAGTCGATCTAACAGATCTTCTATCAACGGTAAAGGGAAATTGTCACGAACAGTATGCTTGTTGAGTTCGCGATAGTCCACGCACATTCGCAGCTCGCGATTTTTTTTCTGCACCAGCACGATTGGCGACGCATAGGGGGAGTCGCTTTCACGGATTATACCTTTCTGTAAAAGATCGTCAATAATTTTTTGCAACTCGGCTCTATGCGCGTAAGGAAGCCTGCGTGGCGTACAGTGAAAAGGCTCATCTTTGTTCAGTTTAATGGTCATTTCAAAGTTGGAGTTTGAAACTGTTCCCTCAGGGTTCCGACAAGCCTCCAATACCATATTTGGCAGTTCATTTTTTATATCCCATGGCAATTTATCATTTATATTTAAGTTCAGTTCCGAAATGTCATCAAGGGTATTAATATTTAAAATTTGTTGCGAAAAATCAGTTTGCGAATTATCTAAGTCAGAAGTCTTTCCATGGTTGCCTACTGTTTCTGCTTTCTCATATCTATTGGGACTTACAACTACAAATTCAAAATTACCTGCCTTAAAAAAGTCTCGACCTAAAATCGCTGGCTGCGTCATACTTAAATCTTTAACAATAATTAAACATAGACTTACACTAATATTCCCGAAATGGATGTTACAGGATGCCTTGCCTACAACTTGTAGTGGACTGTTGTTAATTCCACAGTACCGATATTCGTCTGGGTTAGCTCTCGTCACCGCACAAGCTGGTAGAAACTGTTGTTGCACAAAGCTTATCGCACTGCCTGAATCCAACAACGCAGGCAAGCTACAGGCAAACGTCCTCTCGCCATCAACACCGATGAAGTCGAACCTGATATTGTGTATAAAATTATCATTAACAGGAAACACAACCTCTTCTCGCCGTATACGCCGTACAGGAACAGTGGCTTCGGTCACAGATGCGATCTCCTCAGAACAGGGGTCGCCGACGTTCATTACCGCAGCCTGATCCGGGCAATCTCTAATACCATGTCCAGGCTTTCCACATTTGAAGCAGGAACCCCTCGCTCGTCTCGGTTTAGAACAGGTCGTGCTCAAATGCCCTACCTCATTGCAGTTGAAGCACTTTATCCTTTGGCTGATGCGCTGATGTGTTTTCGAATCAGTTGTCGGATGCAATTTAACACTCTCCATCGTAGCGGTATGATGAGCTTTCATTTTTCCATATTTCCGTAATGCAAGTTTCAGCTCCTCAATTGAATCTGCCCCATACAGCAGCATCTTATTGGCGTGAGAGTCGGGTATTCCGTTAATGACGTAATGGATGACATCGGTTTCGCTCATGCTGGTCTTCAAGGCAATCTCTTGCATTGCAAACAAATACTGCTGCAAGTTTTCCTCTCTTTTCTTCTTCCGATTCCTCATTTCGTTATGCACTTCGGCACTTGATATTGATTTCCGGAACTCACGCAATAGTAACCGTTTTAACTCCTCCCACGATTTCGCCGAAACCGTTCGCAGGAACAGCTTAGCGGTTCCCTTCATAAGCCTTTTCGCATATATGAACTTCATTTTGGCATCCCAATTAAAAACACCGGCCGACTCCTCGAAATTCTGCATCCACATTTCCACTCGGTAATTGTCGTCCCCACTGAAGGTCACCAACGACTCCTCCACGTCTCTAAAATTAAGGTCGACGACAATGAGCCAACAATAGCAGGTTCCTCCAAGATCGCCAGCTCCGAAATCTGTCTTCTAAGTTCTGCGATTTTGCGCTTTTTCTCCAATTTTTGTTGAAGAACTTCCAGCTCCGCATCAAGATTTTCGTCCCCATTAAGCTCCTCACCCCCTTGCGCGGTCGGCTCCTCGGATTCCGAAGTAGTCACGGACAGCCACGTAATAGCTGGGAAAACTTCCTCCAACTCCTCTACGCTTAAATCCTTCACCGCCTCTTCCAGCCGTAATTTTAAGACATTTTTCAATCCTGTAGTAGGAAGCTGCAACTGTCCTAGCCTCTCCTTCAGTTGCACGGCCGTAGCATTCTCGATAAAAGTTGCAACACGTGCCGCGGTCGCCATAATACACCAGTCTCAAACTTTTGCACGATAAATGTTTTCTCCCAAGACAAAAATAATCACATATGATTATTAATTTGCACTTCCACTACTTTAGTCTATATGAGTTACTTATAACTCGTAATCTCAAGCACGCAGATCCATTATCCCACTTCTGATAACTGTAGGGCACGTGTGAAGGCGGGAGCACAAAAACACGTCTTTATCGGCGTAGGGTTTATTCGAGACTCACTCTTTACATTTCAGCTTCAGATGAGCGGCGATCGACAAACGGAAAAAAACCCGTTAAGGGCACTCCGAGCAGCGAGCTCACAGCGATGCCTACACATTTAATACCTTTTTCAGCTTGTATGCTATTCGGCCTTTTTGTATCTCAAAAGTGGACCCGAAATAGGAAATTTTCGCTGAATTGGAACATCTACGACCAGGCATCCCTGCGGCCCTTTAATATTCTCACCTTAAAGTTGTGTGCGACATGTCCCAACCTGTATGGTTATGGAGAACTCTTTATGCAGTCGCCTTTTGGAGTATTATAAATGAAAGGACATTAGGCGTAACGGGTACCCTAAAACAACTCCTACAAAAGCCATTAATACTATTCTCTACCTAAGGCCGGTGGAACTTTTTGGCCAGGAAACCACAGACTCTGCTGTAATAAGACTGATTTTAGACCACCCATAGACGCGAAGCAAATTCCCATGTGGTTCCAGGATCCTAAGTGCTCGTTTTCCAAAGAACATACACTATATCATCTTCAAACCTTCCTTCGAAGTGAGGTTCAACAAATCAGGCCGGAGGGGGCTTCCTCTATTTAAAGGACACAGTTCATATCTAAACCCATGGCCTTAAAGATCGCTGTGTAAAAGGAGTGTACTCAGAACACCTGTAACTAAAATTGTCCTTCCGACTGTCAAACTCTTGCAGTGTTCCTGCAATCCATTCCCCACTTCATCTGTCACTACCCGACCTTTTCCAGATATGTATAGAAGTCACTTCTTGGCTCCTGATTTGATGAACTGAATGAACTATTAGAGATCTGGAACAGTACATTAAAATTTTGTTTGGTTCAGAGGTGAGCTATGAAGATTGGAAGTGCACCTCATGTGATACTAAAATGGACATTTATTGGATTAATTGTGCCTTTTGAGGCAGCCAATGTAACCTTGTAAGATTCTAGGCTCTTAAACTCATAACACTTTTTTAGACTTTTGGCCAGGATTTTTGAGTGTTTTTTCTATAGTAAATGACAAAAAGTAGTTAGACTAATGAATATATAGTAAGTACAAAGTTTATAATTTTATTTAAAAAAAAAGTCGCATACTAATATAAATTTAACATGATTTTAGACATCATAATTCAACGTTTTTAATTTGGCTTCTAAACTCTGAATCTCCTCTCCTCTAGAAAGACATATTACTTTGCATTGCTCATACTTTTTCTTTAATATTCGATTTTCTTCCTTCAGCGTTTCTAGCATTTCCTGTAAAAAATATATGTTCATAAAAGAACAATATTGAGTTGTAAAGTACCTGTGCAATTTCAAGATTTTCGAAGGGCAGGCATTCTTCTATTGGATTTTGTTTATTGCTTGCTTCATTTTCTTTTTCAGTACCAAGTCTAGCTTTCAGTTCCCGAATGGTTTGATTCCTCATTCGACAAATTAACTTGTATTCTTCACATAATCTTTTTAATTTCACAAAGCCATCATCAGTTTGAATGTCTTTATCTAATTGAAGTTTGTTGACTTTCGAAGCGCATATTAAACATTCCTTTTGTTTATTCGCTTCATCCAATAGTTCCTGCTTTAATTTGGAAATATCGATTCTTAGTTTCTTTTTATCACATTCCTCCTCCGCAAGTAAATTTTTCAATGATTCGTTCTCTTCTTTTAGAGGATTTGCTTTCATTTCTAGTACAAGAGTATTTATTTGGCAATCCTTTATCCTTAATTGTCTCTTCAACTCCTTGACCTTAAGATCGAACTGTTCACAATTGCATAGTTGATCTAAAGCAGGAGAAAATTTGATGTAGAAAAAGAAATAAAATAATAATTTAGATCGTTTCACATGATTAGATTGTCTTAATAAATAATTAATTTGGGTGAAAAATATAAAATCCCTCAATGGTAATAAAAATATTCAAACCAAATAGGATTAAACAATTGAAATAAGCATCTACATTTCGAGTAAAACCCCGACTGCGAGTTAGTACTTGTAAATATACATATATGCAGTCTCGCTTTTTCGCCTACACGTGTTATTAATTAGAATTGTATTAAGCTAGTAAAGGCTTACAACAGCAACTTTATATAACTAAAAAATCAACGATGTTTTATGAAAAATTATAGCTATTTTTATTTTAATCTAAAGTAAAAACTGCTGAATTGGACTGGGCTGTCGCCAGGTCTGTTATAGACAGGGATCTTCTTAAATGGGCGGTCTTTTCTTTCTCACCTTTTAAGAGCCCGGGTAGAGATGGTATCTCCCCGATCATGCTGCAAGAGGCATTCTCCGTGATTCAGGATCATCTGACCACAATTTTCAGAGCGGTCCTGGCTTTCGGGTATATACCTTGCAGCTGGCGCCTTTCCAGGGTAATATTCATACCAAAACTTGGGAAGTGCAACTATAAGGCAGCTAAATCCTTCCGGCCGATTTCACATACAAGCTTCATGTTGAAATCGCTGGAGAAGATGTTAGACACGTTCATTAGATCGAACAATCTGAAGGCTTTCCCGTTGCATGCAGCGCAGCACGCCTATCAGAGAGGGAAATCTACTGAATCGGCCCTCCATCATGCAATCTTTCATTGAAAGGGTTTTTCATGAAAAAGAAGCGGCCCTTGGGGTCTTTTTGGACATCGAGGGAGCGTTTGATAACACCAGCTTCTCTGCAATGGCCTGCGCCTTGCGGGAGCATGGTGTAAACCAAACCGTAACCAGGTGGATTATTAACATGCTGCAGAGCCGAATTGTTTCCACTGAGGTAGATTCCCACACAGCGGTCAGGAGGGTGGGTAGGGGCTGTCCGCAAGGTGGCATTCTGTCTCCTCTCCTGTGGTGCATGGTGGTTGATGGCCTCATCAGGTTACTGGACAGAAAGGGCCACTTCACAGTAGCCTATGCGGATGACATAGTGATACTGTGCAGAGGCAAATTCCTCAGTACTCTCTGCGATCTCCAGCAGCAGGCTTTACGGGTGGTGGAGAAGTGGTGCAGGGACAGGAACTTGTCAGTTAACGCCGACAAGACCTCTGCTCTACTTTTCACTAACAGAAGGAAGCTGGAGGGTCTCAGGCAATTGAGTATATTCGACAAAGAGATTATCTACGCAAAAAGCGTAAAATACCTAGGAGTGATCCTGGACATCAAGTTGGACTGGAAGCTACATCTGGGCTGCAAAACACAAAGGGCTATCTCGACCTTTTGGCAGTGCAGACGAGCTTTCGGCCGTACTTGGGGCATTAGTCCAAAAATCATCCACTGGATGTATACTGCAGTCATCAGACCGAGTCTCTGTTACGGGGCATTGGTCTGGTGGGAAAAGACAAATCAAAGCACCATCAAAGGTACATTATCCAACGTACAAAGATTGGCCTGCTTAGCCATCACAGGGGCAATGAGATCCTCTCCAACTGCAGCAATTGAGCTGGCTCTCTCCCTGGCTCCGCTCGATATCATCGTGCATAAAGAAGCGATGAATTTAGCCCTGCGCCTCGTTCAAAACAATCTTTGGCGACCCAATCATCGGCTGATAGGGCACTCCAAGATCTGGGACAGACTGCTACATACCAACAGTTGCGTCCAAATGATCTCGGATTATGTAATGCCCCGTCTCAGCCTATGTAAAAGGTATGTTGTGTCCATTCCCTCCAGAACGGAGTGGGATGAGGACTATCTCGGTAACACAGTGTCGGATGCCAGCTCTGCGTGGTTCACGGACGGATCCCTTGCAGACGGTCTAGCTGGAGTCGGAGTGTACGGTCTGAGTGAAGATGTGTGCATCTCCCGCTCGCTAGGCAGATTAGTCTCCGTTTTCCAGGCGGAAGTTCTTGGTATCTTGATCTGTGTACAAGAGATTCTGAAGAGGAAACTGAGTGGGGAAAAACATTTTTATTTTCTCTGACAGTCAAGCTGCTCTTAAAGCACTCGACTCATACATAGTTTCGTCTAAGCTTCTCAGTGAGTGTCGTCACTCGCTTGATCTTATTGCGACTTCCAATCAAGTCTCAATAATCTGGGTCCCTGGCCACTGTAATATAGCAGGCAATGAGACTGCGGACAGGTTGGCGAAAGAAGGGGCCTGCTCTACCTTTATAGGACCAGAACCCTACGTGGATGTTGCACCATCTCTCATCAGTCGCTCGGTGGAGGACTGGTTCCGCTCTGAGCACAATGAAAGGTGGGCCGCAAGACTGGATTGTAGACAGTCTAAGATGTTCTTGCATCGGGTCGACCTAGGCCTCGGCAGACATCTACTCAACCTCAGCAGATGCCAGTTGAGCCAAGCAATGGCCATTATTACAGGCCATTGCAGGCTGAACAAGCATCTTCATACAATGCGAATAGCGGATTCGCCGCTTTGTGGATGCAAGTAGGAGGACGAGACTATTGCTCATCTTTTGTGTGCATGTCCGTTCTACAACAGTGCCAGAACCGCTGTATTCGGGAACTATCATGTAGATCCCAAGGATCTACATAAACTCACGCTGCCCACCATCTTGAGCTTTGTTAGAAGAACTGGTCGTCTAACGGCTGAATCTGGGCACCGAGATTAACTCAGATGTCAGTCTCTCTTCTCGAGGTTTGTACAGTGGACATTCAGTCTAAGTGCAGGGTTTATCTACCCGCCTCATGATAATCTACATCTACATCTACAAACTGCTTTATCAATAATGTAGTACAATATCTTTCAAGTGACCTCCCCAAGCTGTTGTTGTCGTGAAGGGCAGAAAATGCAGCGTGGGCGAAAGTGGCCGCTTAAGAGAAATTCCGAAATTGATCGGAAGAGAAATTTTAACAAGAGCTGATTGGGGTTTGAATGATCAGACTGGTGGGGCGAACATTTGGTTCCGCCCCGGTTCCTAAATTCGTTCTGGACGTTAAGTTTGGTCAAACACCAATTTATCGAGTTATAATCGGGACTGAAGAGTGAACGGTTGTACAGAAAGTCGCGGGTGTAGTATTTAACAGAGTCTAATTTAAATGGAAGATTGTTTGTAGGATGGAAAGCCAAATAAAGTAAAGTACATATACGATAAGCGATTTTGTGTTTCTATCCGCTTCAAACAACGGCCGAGCAGGGTCGAGTACACACTTTCGTGCCCCAACAATAGCGACCCCCAGCCACAGCTCCTCCGAACTCAGTGTCTCGGGAGCGCCTTCATAAGAGAACGTACCGGAGCAACTCTTAGTTATATACATTTCCTTCACATTGGGAAGAATATATAACCCTAGATTTTCATTTGCCTCTTTTGCAAACTAACCTTTGTAAACTAAGTATTGTTTCTTTGAACCGACTAATAGCATGTGTAGGAATGGCAATGAGTATGCTAAGATGTTTAATGTTCCTGTTAGTAAGCCTGTACTTAAAAAGAATTCATTTATTCGTTGTGCATCTTAATTGCCCTACTTGATGATAGTGGTGCGGGATTACTAACATCGGACCATATGATAAGTACATAGTCCCATGCATCACCAAATCTTATATGTACTATATGTGTCATTTAAAGCTGAGACCGATGGCTCGCATTAAAAATAATATTATTATGTTATTGAATAAATATCACACATAACAAACAAAAATTTTAATTAAGCAGCATCATTTCTGCTGATGTAATAATTATTTTAATGCGAAATTGAAGCACACGATTTCAAAAAAAAAAAAAAATTACCTCATTAACAAAGCTTCTTTCTTCACTTAACCTCTCATCGGTTATTGCATTAAACTGGAACTATACTAAACTATATAAACAAAAAATTAAAGTTTATAATACATAAAAGGAAATTACTTCCTTGCACCCAACAGTTGACTGATTTTCTAGTTCTTATTGCAATATTCTACAAAGATTGCATTCACTCTGAAATCCGTTATTAACATTATTAATGTTTACCTGTAGGTTGTGTCATAGTTCCAACCTCACAAGTTGAATCCCAAAGAGACTGCCTTTTTTCGTCGTGAGTACTTTGCCTCCGTGACTTTCTATCCTTTTGGCACAAAGATCTTGTTGAAGTTAATTCAGCTTCTAATTTTTCGTTTTTTATCTGGAATTAAAAATCATGTTTGATGTGCGTCTACTTAAAAAGCAGAATGTTACTAGTAAACCAACGTATTTCTTTTAATACATCATCATCAAGCCTATCCTACTATTTATTATTGTAAAACTATAGCTCTTCGAGTAACAAAAACTATAATTTTTTCGATTTGTACGAAAAAAACAGCTTTGAAAATAATTTACAAAAAAAAAAAAAACAAGGAGCTAAATACATCAGAATCTATAGGCTACTTCTCGTGCACTTAGAATCATGAAATTGTCCGAAAATCATTAATTTGTAGTTATATCATAAGAAAAAAATGTTTTTTTTTAAATTAGTCATTTAATTTGCGGCAAATATCCCAAACCCTTACCGCGCGAGTCTGACTCGCACTTGTCCGACATCTTTTTACATTGTTCAATTGGCGTGATGCATACCAAATAAAACCATAAACTTTAAACAATATTTCTAAAGCACACAAAAAGTAAAACTTTACTACTTTTAAATTATTTAATATACAAGTGGCCCTATAATAAGCCTACATTCTTTACATAAGCCTGTATGCAGCTCCGCCCGCTTAAAAAACCTAAAAACATTAGAATCCTGGGCGACGGCAACCCATTAATTAGAGCAATTGCTGCATAGTCACATTATATTTAAGAACGCTTAACAACAGGGAATTGTCTTAAAATTGAGAAGGGGCGTACAGTATACAGGGTGAACTTTTTATCTTGAGACAACTCAAAAGAGTTCAAGGTCGTACAATAAAAATGTTCGATATAAAAGGAAATTTTTTTTCACGTATTTTTTCCGTAGAATACAAATGCAATAAAAAAAGGCAGTAGCTATTCGCATCGTCCTTGGCCTTGTAAAATCGGAATCTGGGTTCGTGTACATCCTAGATACATAAAACAAACATGCAAATTTCAGTCGATATTTTGTAAAAGGAACATATCGAGTCAGCAGATATTTTGTAAGAGGTAAGTTTTTCCTTTTACGAATTGTTTTGTGCCGATGTGCGAATTTATTTAATTAAATTATTCAGTATGCACACGAACCCAAATTTCAAAAGTACAAAGACAAAGACGAAGCGAATAGCCACTCCGTAAAAAAATGGGGGTTCCCATTTGAAATTTTAAAGTTAGACCCCACCCACAACACAGGGATTGATTTTTGTGGATCAGTTTACTCTTAAGAAAATAACAAGAATTTATTTCGAAAATTGTTTTCGTACGACCGTACTTTTTGAGTTATCGAGTCGTTTCAAGGTAAAAAACTTACCCTTTATAAAAGAACACATTGGTACTTTTAAGATAAATGGTAAATAATCGAGGAGTAAGTATAGAAATAAGTTATGTAATAGTTGAAAGTTATCAAAACCATATAAAACAGAAAGGGTGTAGTTGCAAGGGGGGAGATATCAAATATGCATTATGAATCATAAAAAGCATTACTTTCCTTCTGGGGCAGTCGGGTAAAAACATAAAGATATTTTATCAAAATGCTTGCATGCAGATGAAAGGAAAATCAGCTATTAAATCATGTCGTAAAGAGTATACGTTGCTTCACCATTAACTCTGTAGTATATTAGAGTGATACATATTTAGGTCATTTTGTATATAGATGACGGTATTTGCCGGTTAATGGCAACCTAATAAAATAAACATTGAGATACACAATTGAAAGTTTTCTAATTAAAAACCAATAATATACAAAAATACGCCAAAGAAAGACATCCGTAATACATATTTCAAATAAGTGATCATATTTACCCGAAGTTGTTTATTTTCACCCATTAATTTATCTATTATTTTGTGATGACGATGATCGCTATTATGATTCACATGTCTTAAATCCGAAGAAACAGCCGTTGAGTTGTTGCTGTTAAAAATATGTTTACTAAATAACTTTAAAATTTTGTAAATGTACTTGCCTCTCATCTTTAGTTGTCATTTCCGAAAAGCACTGCCTGAAGGTATTTCCTTGTCTTTTAGCAACAGATTGTAATAATTCCGCATGAGCAGTTTCTAGTGTCTTAATTTGATTTTGCAGCTGCTTAGATTTAAATACATGCATTTTTTGCAATTCATGTAATTGTTTCAATAAAGGATTATTAGAGGAGAAATCTCTTTTTATACTACCCTCATCATTCATATCTACTATATCTGATGTATCATGTTGTTGCATTTGCAATAAGCATGCATTATATTCACTGGTGATGCTCTCTAGTTTCTTAGAAGTGTCGTCCATTTTTTTTTTTAGATGCATTTGCAATGAGCGCTCTTCTAGTACTCGTTTCTCGCACAATTCAAGTGCTGTCATAGTATCCTGCAATTTCTTGTAATTACTCTCTTTGCATTCATTTGTAGTGTTTAACATTATCCTTAGTCTTTCGCATTCCCCATTGTATTCCGTCAGTATTTTTTCATTTTCTTTACAAAGAACGTTGACACGCTCATTTAAAAGTTCCTTCAAATACATGAAAAATATTTTCACACTATTTGTACACAAATATAATTAAAATCCAAAAATCACATATAATTTAAAGGTGAAAGGTTCGAGTTGTTACAACTAAATATCAATAAAGAAACGGTGTAAGATGAAAAATAAAATTCATTGCAAAATAGTTTAGCAAATGTTTTAGTTGTAATAAAAGAAATTGCTGACAAACACCTTGTAAAACTATTGAACAAATTTTACCATCTTTACATCATTTTAATAATCACACCTCAAAAATTATAGGTAAAATTCAAATTCGCAGATACAAACAGCTGAGCAATATGTTGCACTTATTTGCACGACAAAAGTAATTTTAAATTAATGTGAATTTAGGATAGTGAAGTGCAATAAAATGCAGTAATACTCACCGATTTAAGTGATAACTGCTGATTTTGCATCTCTAAAGCCTTGGCTTGCATTTCCACATCATCATTTCTACTATTGCACTCCTCCTGTTGAATTTGTAATGCGATAATTTTTTCTTCTAAGGAACGGCATAGTTTTGTTTCTTCTTGATGTTTTTCCATATTAGCAACGTAATCTTTGGATAGTTTATCGAATGTAGTAGATATCATTTTATTTTGTGACGTTAAATTTATAATATCTTCCTTTAGCCCTTCAACAACACCATCATATTTAATTTGTTCGGCCAGAAGCGTATTTCTTTCTTTTTCTAGTTGCAATACTTTATCTCTAAGTGAAGAAACAGATAACTTTAATGTCATGCAGTCTTCTTCGGTATGTTTAATTAAGTCATTGCTTTTTCCAATTTCTATTTGCAATTTTGAATTCTCTTCGTAGAGGATATCACGTTTTCTTTCTAATTCATTTTTCATGTCTTTCAAACACTTTACTTCTTCTGCCAAGCTTTCGTATCTTTCACGTGCCAATTTCAATTCATCATTTACTGCATCCTTTTCACAACTTGTTCGGGCTATAGTTTTCTCGCATTGCTGTACTTTACTTTCAAGATATTCTTTAGTGTTATTCAAATCTAGCAACTTTCTTTTCAATTCATCATTACGTTTTTCAATTTCGGAAATCTCTGATTTCAAGGAGGAATTTTCTAAGCATAGTAAATTACTCTTGCTTTTTAATTCTTCGAATTCATTTTGTTTATGAACAGCAAAATGTTGTACTTGTTTTAACAAGTCTTCTAGTTTGTCGTTTAATGCTTTTAATGAAAAAGTATCTTCCGCTATGTCTTGGATGCCGGTATCTCTTTTAGAAGTATCACTATCATTTTTTGAATTATTATGCTCTAACAATTCAAATTGATCTTTAATGCACAGAGCTATAGATTTTAAAAGGTTATTTGTTTTCTTAATATCCTTTTCCAATTTACAACTGCGAAAAATCCCACTTTCATTAAGAATTTTTAATTCCTGGTACTGATTTATTAAATAAGTCATTTTATTTTCTAAATTTTCCTCTTCAGAATTTGTTTGCATCAAAACAGTAGATTCTAAGTTCATAACGAGTTTCGCCAATCTATCATTTTCTTTTCCTTGTTCAAAAATAATTGTTTCCTTTTCAACTAAACTTTTTTTAAGCTCCAAATTGTCAGTTTTAAAATGACTTACTTGAACTTGCGCAGTGGAAATGCAATCTTTCAGAGAACTTATCACTGCATTTAAATTATCATTAGCTTTTTCAATTGTTGTCTTTTGTTCCATTACGCTTTCTGATTGATGCTTCATTTTATAAAAAAATATTTCCAAAGTATCTCGTAATTTTTCAATGCTTTGAAATTTGACACTAAATGCCTCTACTATGCCATCTAGCTCTAACATCTTTTCCAACATTAGGCTTTCTACGGTTTTAGCTTGCTGAACCAAACTTTTCTGGTCTTTCAAAAGTACGTTAGAACCCTGTTGTGAGTTTTCTTTGTCAGTATTGTTCCGTATAATTCTAATATTTTCTAAATGGAACAATTTTTCTTCTAACCACTGAATTTTCTTATTTAAAAGCGAACATGTTGTTGATACCTCAGAGTCTAGCTTTGTTAATGTCGCTTCAATGGCTTTTGAATAATCCTGCACATCTTGTTTATATTTATATACGTTTTCGATAGAGAGATCATTTGTAATTATGGTATCTTTATTTATATTGCCTGAATTTCGGAAAGCGTTCATTTTAGCAACATTATCTGAGATTTCTGGTTTTAAAATATTGATTTCCAATTTAACACCCTTTCTTATGTTACCCTTTAATAACGTCACATTTTCATTTTCTTCAATATGTACGGTTTCTTGATTGAATTCACAAAAGTAAATTAGGCTGCTGTGATCTTCTATTACATCTTTCACCTTTAGCTTTGCAAAATATTCTTTGGAACTGCTTTCCTTATACAAATAGGGGGTATTGTCTTTCATAATGAATTTGAGAACATCTAAATTTATTATGAACTCATCGAGATCGTCTAATTTAGAAGATTCACTGATTTTAATCTTTTCGAAATTCTTGTCTGTAAATATGTTTTCATTTACCAAATCGGTTGAAGCACCTATGGAATCCATCTGTGTGACACAAGTTTTTTCCTTATTTACTTGTTGTTCCAAAATTTCAATTTGCATCGTTAAGTGTTTTATTTCATTTACTTGTTGTGATATCGTTTTCGTGCTTTCTGATAATCCAGCGCACAGTATATCATTTTTGACTCTTAAAGGTTCTAGATTATTAAATTTTCGAAGCCATTCATCCTGCGTGGTACTTAAGTCTTTAATTTCACACTTTAATTCGGAAATAGCGTCATCCTTTAGAATTAGCTTATGTTCTAAATCGTTAGCATTTGCACGTAGCTCAGAATTATCTACCAATATTAAATCAAGTTTTGATTTTGCGGCCACTAGCTCATCATTAAGCTTACTGATTTCTAGTTCTCGAGTCTCAACTAAGGAATTTAGCATTAATTTTTCATCTTCGTGTTTTCCTAGTTTATCCAATAAATCTTTATTCACATTCTTTAAAAAGAGATTATCGTCAAAGCGTGCAATGCTCTCTTTTTGTAATTCTACTTCCTTTGCCTTTATGTCCGACAACTTATTTGTAAGTTCACTGATTTCTTGTGCTTGACTCTGAACCAAGGAATTTAAATTTAATGCTTCATCTTCGTATTTCCTTAGTTTTTCCATTAAAACATTTTTCTCATTCTTTAAAATAAGATCCTTGTCTAAAATGCTCACCCTTTCTTTTTGTAATTCTGCTTCCTTTGACTTTATGATCGCCAGCTCACCTGTAAGTTTACTGATTTCTTGTTGTTGAGTCTCAAATAAGATATTTAAATTTAATTTTTCTTCTTCAATTTTCTTTAGCTTTTCCAACAAATCATTTTGCTCATTCTTTAAAATAAGAGCATCGTTAAAAAGAGCGACCCTTTCATATTGTACTTCTGCTTCCTTTGCCTTTATGGTCGTCAGCTCATTCGTAAGTTCATTGATTTCTTGTTGTTGAGTCTCAAATAAGAAATTTAAATCTACTTTTTCATTTTCGTGTTTCCTCACTTTTTCCAACAAATCATTTTTCTCTTTCTTTAAAATAACTGCATTATCAAAATAAGCATCGTTTTCCTTTTGTATTTCCGATTCCTTTGTCTTATTTTTTATAATATCCTCATTTAACAGATTAAGTTTTTCAATGCATTTTTTAAGAATTTCCTCCCACAAGTTGAAGAGATCCCAAAACGATAAGCAATTTACCTTGACTGATTCATCTGAAAGCTCAGGCAAGTATACCAGCAATTCCTTGTAACACCTGAAAAGCTTATCTCTTAGCTTTATTTTATTTTCTTCCATACTAATAAATGTAATATTTTCTTCTTTAAAAGTAGTCAATTCAGCTTGTAGCTTTTCATTTTCAGACCTCAAGCTATCACATTCCTGAATTGCTTCCATTAATTGCGAAGATAACTCGTCATTTTCCACTTGAATATTACATTTTTCGTTTCGCAACATTAGATTTTCAGTTTTGATCTTTTTGGAAAAAGCGTCATATTCTTTGCATTTTTCACAGAGATTTTCCAAACCAGTCTTTTCTGTTGTGATTACATTACTTCTTCTCACACTATGTAAATTCTCATTAGCAAACTTTAACTTTTCAGTTAAGGTTTTTATTTTTTCGTCTTTATCTTCTAACGTCTCCAACAACTCCCGTTCCCTATTCTTTGCTTTTTGTTGATGCAACTCTATCTCATATTCCTTTCCATTTTTTTCTGATAATTCCATTTGTAAAGCTTTAATTTTTTCTGTGGATTGGCGCAACTGTGCTTTATAATCGGCTTCTCTATTCTTCATAGTCTCCAGGATTTTATTCTTTTCTGTCATCTCATTTTCCAATTTTAGGTACCTAAATGTAAAATTAATATTAAAATATTTTGGAACTATTGTACAATAAAGCTGTTAGTAACAAAAATGCCATAGCATTTGAAATAAACTCACTAACATAAAAACGTTGAGTTTCTACGACACAAAAGTATGCCTAACAACACTAATGATTTTATTCCAGAATTTAACGTTTTAACTGCCGTAAAACACTATTTAAATTCGTCAATCATCTTGACGCGTTGTGAGAACCTACTATGTGTTTCGAGGTATGCGTTGTGTTGCCCTAAGCTATAGTAATTTTCATTATCATCGGGAGTTAAAGTGTTAACATAAAATATGATAAAAACCATTCGATCGATGGTAAAAATTTACTTTTATTTTATCATTAATAAGTAATTAGTAGTTAACTCTATTTGATGATATGTATACAGATCATAGAGATATATCAAATATTTATCTGGGGCGCTGACATAGTAAGGCTGCCGTGTTTCAGCTTTCTATCGCATTGGGCTTGTGTGGGTGTCCATATCATAAGCAAAAACAAATCGCTTCGACATATAGAGCTAGGTTAAGAGTACAATTAAAAAATTTAAATTCGGAAATTATATTTATAAAATTATAAAAAAAGGTATGAGTGTGAACGGGACGACCCAGCTTTCCATGATGAGCGACGCTTGCGACTGACCTATTACAACGTTAGCGTACTATTACTCTTGTTCCCAATGCTAATAGGGAATCTGCAGGTGCAGCAGAAATTGCTTGAATTATGCAAAACTATTTTTATATGAATTGCAATTTACTTAAGGTTGCATGTTTCCTCACAAACTATTAATTGCATAGGTAATTTTTCATGTATATTCTCACAAAATGTGGTCATGTTGGGCACTCTTGTTTGTGACCACTTAGTGAATTAGAAGTATTGACTTTACTATGTTTACTAAGGCCTTTTCCTGTTTATGCTGAGCGCCAGCCGAGACACGAAGATGCAAGTGGGCTTAGGTACCGCACACAAATTTGGTGCAGATGCACTTGCCGATGCAAAAGTTGATACCTGACGGTCAGAGGCATTTGGATTATTGCCAATGTGAAACCGATAATTGCAAGTCATCCAGAAACCAGAAAATTCTCCAGCAATAAAGTTGTGTTTGAGTTTACCGTATCCATTATATCGGTCAAATTATCTAATTTAATGTTCGTTACATTGATGTCCTCCAACAGAATATGAACACGCCGTAAACGATAGTGGCAGAGTTACAAATTTTGCACCTGAGCATTGACGCGCAACTATTGAAATGTATGCTTTCATATGGAAATATGTTCAATATTTCATCCGTAAAACATCCGTCGTGAGAGCTTTTACAGAGAGACTACCAGTTGTCATTCGATGTATCATCAGATTTGGCAAGTGAAGGTTTGTGGCGGGCGGACGTGTTTAACTTGCTATCCTGTGAATTGTTTTGCTGATTTTGAAATTTTGTGATTTGCTTTTTCTTGGATTTCCTGGAGGTTGGCGATTCTTTCGTGAATTTACTAGTCAAGTTGCTCGAGTGAATTGGCACTGCGTCAAATAAAAACGGTCAGGAACGAAAGAATACGAGTGATTGAGGGAAAAATATTTGTTAAAATCCCCATGACCTTGAAGATAGTTCTTAAGAATCCCACTCTCATTGTTCTGCACTTGATAAGTAGTTAAACTTAGCGACACCGACAACTTCATGTGCTCGGGGCACAAGCAGGTACGGCGCTTCAAGGGTATGTTCCTATCAAATTCTAATGCATCTTGTTCCGCAGTTGAACATTTCAATGTTTTCAAATTAGGAGAAAGAAGTCTTCAACCTATACCCCCTGAAAGTTGGCTGTTAGAATCTGCCCGAACTAATTTTGGAATATAATACTCAGGCAGCTCCCACAAAGGATGAACTCCAAAGAGCAATCTTGTGCCAATGAGTACAGTGTTCAATGCCGAAAAAATTACTCGTACTTGTGAGTATGATCAAGTCCCACAAAGTCTATTTTAATCCAACGAAGTCTGCTCCTACAGCCTGCTTCAAAGCAGCATTTGACGAGCCTCAAATAGGTTAATTTGCAGAGTATCTCAGCAGCCGGGGAATACCTGAACCTGACGAACAACCACATAAACACGACAGAGATTACAAAACAATAAAAGTTGTAATGTAGCCCCAACAGTTTCTTCAGTACTTTTTGTGTTTACTTCTACCAATAATATTGTTATATAAATATTCCCATACCCAATAATAATTTTTCTTTTAAAGAATATGTACTCGGACAATGCCGAGACAGTTCTGCTGATAATAGTAATTTTAAATCTATAAAAAGTTAATTACCTAATTAAGCTGCTTTTCAATTTTGAGCTCATTTTATTAGAATAATAAAACGATTAACAAAAATATCGGAACCCATATACTCTATTCTATAATAACCAAAGAAGAAATAAATAACACAAAAAGCATAAAAACTGATGTTATTCAATAAAAAAAAAGGAGTTATTACTAAACTCGAAGAATTCAAAGAAACAATTTCCCTATCCTTAATTTATAATAGAGCGTCCCTATTTTATAATAAACATACGGCTTGACGTCGTATTTCGAAGTCTAAGAACGTTGTTTGTGGAAACTCTTCTTCTTAAAAACATCTTTCAAGTTTAATTCATACAATTTAAAAATTCACAGCATCCAATTTTGGTCGAAGTTAGATATATAATGTGAATTAAATGTTTTAGTTACTCACCTTTGACTTAGGGCCTCTTCTTTCTCGTGCCATTCATCTAATTTGGCGCTATATATCTCTAATCTTTCTTTCTCGTACTTTACAATTTTCTCTTGAGCCTCATCTAGTTTGCGATTTAAAGAGGCAACTACTTCATGTTGAACATCGAATTTTTTCTCCAAATTAGTAAAATCCCTCAATTCTTCCAATTCTCTTTCGACTTGTCGGCACCTAAAACAAACTTTCAAATAAAGAATACCTCGTTGCAATGTTTCTACCTTGTATTATTATCTGCAGGGGAATAAACAGATTGGCGACCCTTTTGTCTGAAAACTTCAGGAGTTTTCAGAATATCCTTAGGATCATTTAAAAAAGATAATTCATTAAAATCATCAGAGCCTTTGAGCTCCTCAAATGGTGGTAATGGGTCCCCTCTTAACGTAATAAGTGGCGTCGTCAATTTCAAAGGCAATGCGGAGGGGGCCTTTATATAAGATAGTGGCTTATTAGAGTCAGGGTGCACGCTAACTGACCATGTTCTCCGACGTAAATTATCGTCTCTACTCCGAGAGTGGGAATGGACGAATTTTAGTTCCTCTTCATGTATTTGGCGTTCTAACTGAATAACTTTCACCTGAAATTATGTTGTTAGTAAAAATACTACTATCTCCATTGCGTTTTTACTTCGCTATTTTTGGATTTCTCCACTTGAAGTTCAGATTCCAAACGAGCTATTTCTTTTTGAAGACGTTTAATCGACGCAGAATCCGAAAGGACTTCATTAACTTGCGGCTTATTTTTTATGCTTTTGGCACGCATGGCAAAGCTAAAAATACTTTATTGGGACACGTTAATAATTGAATAATTAAATCAAATACTTTAAAGTAGAATTGGTTTCTTCCGCAGCAGTGGGGTTTATATTACATACTATGGCGGTTAATGCATTTCCGCCGAGAGAATCTTGGAGAATTCTAGTTAACTTTGAGTCCCTATAGTTAACGAATTTAGGATGCTCATTTTCACTAAGACTGTTAATAACTCGACTTAGGTACAAAAGGCTTTTGTTGATATGAGCGCCTTCCTTTAGCCGAGTGCCCGTGGCGCCCGTTTGGTCTGCCCGCTCAGAGCCAGCCAAATCGACTAAATTCAAAATACTGATTTGCGCTGCTCCTTCATCAGAATCATCTGTGCTGCACGAATCTATCATCTGCAAAAAAAAACTTAATACTGCCTCCTTCCAAAACAGCCTGGCACTTACAATTCGAAATATGGAGTGAGAACGGCTTGAACGTTCGTTCATGCTCGTCTCGCCTATCCTCCGGTGTTTGCTGCCTGCTTGCAGATATTGCATTAAACTCTCCTCAGACGTTACAATGGCCTCGTGACAATTAAGTTTAATGCCACCGTTACGTGTTTCAATTTTTAAATCAACATTGGCCTTATTTAGCAAATCGAATATTTTTTCATTGTAGATTTCTATATAAGCAACTCTAAAAAGTTAATGTGAGTACTCGCGCTGTGAAACCAATTATTTTATTTTACCTGAGGAAGAATTTTCTATCTACTGCCAACTCAATTTCTTTGAATATTTCCTTCGCTGTGAGGACCATAATACCCGGATTGGTGTCATCTCCTAACATTGTATAAGTTTTCCCTGCATAAAACATTGGTTAATTTATTTAGATAGCAGTTACAACATGAGCTTCTTTTTATACCAGACGATGTCTGGCCATATGCAAAAATTGTCCCGTTAAATCCATTTACAGCTGCATCAACAATGGGTTTAACAACAGTGTGAAAGACATCTGGGTTGGACGCATCATGATCAAAAACGTAATCTACAACGTTATATTAGCAAAACAATTTATTATTTATCATTTCATACAACATACCAAAACAAAAAGGTTCAGTTTGACTGTCAATCGGCCTTATTGAGTTATTCTCGATTTTCCATTGTGAACATAATTTAATATCGTTCTCCTTTTTCAAAATTGGCCGAGCTTTAATAGCCACTTTAATATTGCTGGTTGTCATATTAAATATTATAAGAACTACACACAAATTAAAAACGTTCACAGCACCACAAAACTCGGCACAACACACAACACAACAGCCTTTTTCGAATTTGTAGATCACGACATGTCGATTGTCGATAAGTTCTGACAAAGTGTGACGGTATCGTTCGTAATTTAACTCTTTACCCAGTTTACATGGAGGAATCAAATTAAAATAGTTTAGTTCAAAAAAGTCAGTCCTTAATATTACTGTTCTATAAAATTTAAAAACTATGATAAGCAGGCCATAGAAGATGTGTAGGCTTAAAGGTACTTAGCCGGTTTCTTTGGAATTGCCCTAAAACCTTATGGAAATGTTCCATTTATGATTGGTACGAGTGAATTAGGTCAGCATAAGTTCCCGGAAACAATACTTTCCCAAAAATTAACTTGTTTTAACACCAAAAATTACAAAAATCAATTGACTTTGACGTCTGTTTTCGAGATATAAAATTATTCAGAGTGGCTATTCGCATCGTCCTTGCTTTGTACAATCGAAATTTTTGCGGTAAATAACTTTTTACACATCGGTACAAAAGAATTCCTAATAAAAATTCACTTTTCTCAAAAAATAATTTTTGACAGATGATTTACCTTTTACAAATTGTATGGAAAATTTCAATTTTTGGTGTTAAAACAAGCTAAAACAAGCTAATTTTTGGGAAAGTATTGTTTGCGGGAACTTATACCTACCTAATTCACTCGTTCCAACCATAAAAGGAACATTTCCATAAGGTTTTAGGGCAATTCCAAAGAAACCGGCCAAGTACCTTTGTTCCCCTTTTTGCTCTGACTGTCCCTTTCATCTCCTTCATCCTAGACATAGACTACGTATACACGATAGGCTTAAGTTCGCTTTTTCACTTTTTTCGAAACGCCCTAAAACCTTATGGAAATGTTCCATTTATTGACGGAACGACTGAATAAGGTAAAAATAGTTGTCGGAAAGCAATACTTTCCCGAAAATTATCATGTTTTAACACCAAAAATTGCAAAAATCAATTGACTTTGACGTCTGTTTTCGAGATATACGGTACGAAAGAATTCCTAATAAAAATTCACTTTTCTCAAAAAATAATTTTTGACAGATGATTTATCTTTTACAAATTGTATAGAAATTTTCAATTTTTAGTGTTAAAACAAGCGAAAACAAGCTAATTTTTGGGAAAGTATTGCTTTCCGACAACTATTTTTACCTTATTCAGTCGTTCCGACCATAATTGGAACATTTCCATAAGGTTTTAGGGCATTTCGAAAAAAGTGAGAAAGGGAACTTGTTCCACACGATATCCAAAGTAATTAAAATTACACTGCACTTGCTTCAATAATGAAAAACACCGACTCGCAAAAAACGTAAACAAACGCTACTGATATGACGACTGTCACTCCTGCTGGGATTCTGGCCTTTCAACATGGCGACTGTGCGCACATAAATTCAAGACTATTCGCTATGCAGTTAAAGTATAGATCAGTGGTTTTGATGCCTTCACCTAATTTTTAAACAACCCTGGTTGGCTTTCTGAACACATCAGAAATGATTTTCGAATGTGATGTAAGACAGTTGTCAAATACGTTTTTGAAGTCGGCTAGCTAAACGCTAAAGAACACAAACAGTTTGCGGTTAGTGTTGGCTTAGGATGGGTTGTGCTGTGGAAATATTAATTTTTATTTTCGCAACTAATAAGGTAAAAGCTGCTCGAATATAAATGACTATGTGGTTAATCTTGATGTTCAAATTGGTTTTTGATACACTACAGTTATGCAAAACACGTATTTGTATCCTTATAATAATAACCAAAGTAATTTAGCTAGGTACAGTGGTTTATTATTTGGTTATTACTGAAAATGCAAGTGGTACACAAAAAAAACGCGTTAAGGGGGTGTTTTAACAAGCAGTTCCTTCCGATATTACTTAAATTGAAATGTGTGTACAAGCATATGTATCTCATGCAAGCGAGTTAAGCAAGCTCATAATCGATGGTTACTAACAAGTTAGTTTCTGTTCCACATGGTACCGGAATCTGGAAATCAAGGCTGGGTTGCATCAGTACTGTAGCGGTGAATCTATATTCTCCCCGTGTAAAACGCCAGGGTCCTTATGACGGAATTCAAATCCCTGCACCTGTACGGTAAATTTTCCGTCACCACCTCAAATGTAAAAGAGTTTGATACTGACATTTTTACAACAATTTCCTCAGCATTGGTTTTTTAGCGCATTGAATTACGGTACACTGACGTATAATATAAGAGCCTTTCGGCAAGCACGTTCTCAGTGAGACAACTGAGAAAACATTTTGAGCAACCATCTCAGTTGTCTCAGTTGGGTAGGATAATTGGATTAATAAGCTGATTTTGGCATCGAATTTTTCTGGTGGTCGTTTCCACACGGCACGACTAGCCAAGGCACATTTTCAATGCTAAAATCCTAGGTTTAGAAAGTGTCTTGGCTAGTAGTGTCGTGTTTACCAGAATAAGACCCATTATATATGATTACGCCGATTTTAAGAGGGACTTTCGATTGGAAAATAAATGAAATAAATTGAAAGATTATTCTGAGGGATGCTCAAGGGCTGTCGCGACACACAACATATAACTGAAACATATGAGACACAGAAAATCCATCTCAGATGACTCAGTTGCTCAAAGGCTGCGTTCTTTTTTGTTGCTCAATGTGAAAGTGAGACGATGTGCGAGAACACGCCGTCTCAGTGAGCCAACTAAGAATATCTCATTTGTCTCACTGAGTACGTATACACGACAGTCCCAAATCAGGCCGGTTGTAGGCCAAAATCACGGCTAATCGTGTAAACGACACAAAAGTGGAAATTTGCCCTTGTGTGTTATCTGTGTGTGAGTAAGATTTGTGACGTTTGGAGGATCGAGCACACACACACACATATATGAGGCCTAGGCCCAATTCAATCGGGGCTAGGCCAGATTTGGGACTTGCCCGTTTACACGACAAAGATAATCGCGACTTTGGGCTACGCTAGGCCAAAGTCGTGACTTTGGATATCGTGTATACGTAGTCACAGAAAGGCCCAATAATTGACTGCTGAGGTACATGATTTCTCATAGAAGTGGACGGTGCGATTTTTGCTCCTTCTCTTTTGCTCTTAGCCTGTGACAATTCTTGAAATGACGTAAAATTAACGTGTTATAAGCCAGGTATATGTCGGCGGACTGTATTGCCGTTACAGAAGTTCTCTACAGAACAACTTATTGTAATTTCAGTGCGACAGCGAGTTTATGTATTAATTAATGAAATTATACTACTCGGGACCTTCAGGGAAGTTAATTATTAATACTAAAATGAGTTCCCGAGTTGGTTTTGTTTGCTCTTAGATTTAGGAATAAATTTTCTTTTTCATGAAGAAATGGAATTTTATATATTTAAGAAAATTTTGTATTTAAACTCAAATATTTTGTCAGCATTCAGCAATTCCGCATTCAAAAAATCTGCGGAATCGGCCGATCTTTGCAATGCGATAAAAATAGACAGCACTATATAAATTTTTATACATCTTCTCTCGTCCTACTCAGGCTGTTGGTCGTCAAATCGGCATACGCTTGAGACAGGAGATTGAGCGGTCCATCTTATATGTATGGCTGTGCGATGAGCATTCTTGCATCGTGAGTTTTAATTCAATCGAAATACAATTTCAGGAACCAAAAACATGAACCTGACAAAAAAACTTTTCAGAAGAGCCTCATTCAAAAATATTTAATTTCTCATAAAAGTATAGCTTTCGATGCATCTTAATTTTGTCTGATTTCAAATATTCTGGTTCACAGCGTGCTCTAGACCATTGACAAGCTGTGACGCTTCACATGTTGGAATTTCTCCATCCGTTCTCTGGGAGACTGCCCAGCGTAAATCAAAATCACATTTTGAAGTTTTTTCTTTCAGATCATATACCTATTAACTTTTCTGATAATTTTATTACTTATTTATCACAGTTAACATTTACCTTGAATTACTCTTTGATAGTGCAAAAATTCTTATATTGTTTACTTATGTCGTATTTCATTTGTAGTCCTTAAAAGTAAATTTTTTAATGGACGATAGATGATTTGCCCCATAACGGCCGTTTCAGACAAAATTTAGTGTTCTAGGTTACTTTTTCTTTCGGAAAACAAGTCATTTCTAATATTAATATTTGATTAATATGCCGGGAAATTAAATAAAGGTAATTGTTGCTGCGCGTTTACAGCTCTAGAGTTAACCGGGAAGTGTTTTGTCTCTGGTCCGTGGAGATGAAGACAAGAGTGAAGTTACAACGGTATAAACTAGTCCAGTCAAATGGAATCTGTTGGGGCATCAGTTTCTGGGATTCCGCCCTCCTATGTGTCCCGCATCTTAAAAATAAGGGTGCGAACGGTTTTTCAGCGATATCTCGCTAACTGTTAAGCTAGAAACAATAGCTGGCAGAAGCGGCAACTCATAATTTTATGCTTTTATAATGGCGGACAACGGCAACGCGTTGGCAGCGATAATGGCAGCTCCTCAACTCGTCCAACGGATCCAGCGCAATTAAGCAAAATCCAAACTAAATTGGGAACAAGTTCCCTTTCTCACTTTTTTCGAAATGCCCTAAAACCTTATGGAAATGTTCCATTTATGGTCGGAACGACTGAATAAGGTAAAAATAGTTGTCGGAAAGCAATACTTTCCCAAAAATTATCTTGTTTTCGCTTGTTTTAACACCAAAAATTGAAAATTTCCATACAATTTGTAAAAGGTAAATCAACTGTCAAAAATTATTTTTTGAGAAAAGTGAATTTTTATTAGGAATTCTTTCGTACCGATGTTTAAAAAGTTATTTACCGCACAAATTTCGATTGTACAAAGCAAGGACGATGCGAATAGCCACTCTGAATAATTTTATATCTCGAAAACAGACGTCAAAGTCAATTGATTTTTGCAATTTTTGGTGTTAAAACAAGATAATTTTCGGGAAAGTATTGCTTTCCGACAACTATTTTTACCTTATTCAGTCGTTCCGACCATAAATGGAACATTTCCATAAGGTTTTAGGGCATTTCAAAAAAAGTGAGAAAGGGAACTTAAGCCCTAAATTGTTAAGCTCCTCGGCAGTTTTATCATATTCGAGGTTTTTTGGATTTGAGAACAGTTTCTGAAGCAATAAACTAAAATACTCTACCTTCCAGTTAAAGTCCCATCGAAATCGGTTCAACCGTTCAGGAGATTAGCCCCGACAAACAGAAAAAAATGTTTGACACGCTAGTGTAGATTTTGGTATGGTGTAAATAAACATACTAGTTTAAGGAAAGACAGTTATTTCGAAACCACAGACCCTTAGAAGCCAATTTCATGACAATTCATTTACATTAAATTCTTTTGGCCGCCATATTCGAAACTCCCTATATATTCAATTACACTGAAATCCGTTGATGTTGAGAATTTTCGGTCGCCGGAATTTTGGATCCGCCATCGATGCATATTCATTAACACGGAAATTCCTTCATTAGCCGTGCATTAATTGTGTCCCGCTCCCTGCCTGCGTTCTTTTCTGAAGGTATGAATCAAATAGGGAGTACGCAGCACCCCCTAGTCCTAGATGTTTGAGCTTTTTTAAAAGTATTTGATGATTGACCTTATCAAAGGCCTTTCTCAAATCAAGAATTACTGCATATATGTACCTTTTATTGATGTCACACACACAATGCTAGTTTCGGTTTTATTGTAATGGAACCTTCTGAACACACAATTTATCCTTACATCGATTCTTCGGGTTAATCCCTACGCCAGCTAATTAAAATTGATCACACAGAGTTAACCGGCTGCGCTGCATGGAACTAAGCAAGTAACACGAGTATGCGGAGTTCACACGGTGCTTGCAAATTTTGCAGGCCAAAAGGTCTAGAAATGGATGAAAGAATATTCCCTGCGTCTTAAATTTAATTTCATATGTCACATAACATGTAACGTAACCCGTCTACAACATGGTGTATCTGATATTTACGGACAAAATCATAACCCTGGTTTATATGAATCAGCTGCAGTGCTTCAATTGATGCATCCACTGGGGCATGATGCAAACTTGCACTGAAAATAGCACCCGTTCTATCACCGAAATCCTGCAAATTAGGCAGCGCAGTGACGTCATTTCCTTGCACGCTTGCCTGCACCATGGCCGTTACGACTCTTAGCAAGCGGTTGAGCAAGGAAACATGCACCGTGGGCGCCGGGCTTAACAAAGAACGTGATGTTTCGAAAACTCGGGTCCGATAAATAGAAATTTCGTGTAAGGGCGGGCTTTCGGTTCAATCTGAGCTTGAGTTGCCCTCCACCCCACCCACAAGAAATTGAGGGAGGGCTTCATATGAGAACATTTGAATAGCTTTTTTAAAAACGTTTAAGCCTTCAACATGTCTAATATCCTGATCGGAAGGACATTTCTTGAGTTAATCGGAAAAACTTATTTTTCGCGATTACAGAAATCACGAAATTAAAAAAAAACCGAACTTTAATATTTTTGCTTTTAGAATCTGAATTTTCAATATAAAAATTCAACGTTACGAAAGCATCGCGAAAATCTTCAATATGGCGGCTAGCGCTGCCGCCTTACAGTGTCAACTTTGTGGTTTTATACTCTGGAAGCAGAGCACTGCTGATCCCATATGCCAAAACCGATCCTAAGATTTTGTATAGTTTGTTTTTTTTTATTGAGCTAAATCAGTCGTAAGCATGCGATTATTTGAGTTCTTTAATTTCAGGAAGACTAGACGCGTACAATAATTTCACGTATTAATTGGACAAATTTGAAATGGGTGTTACTGTGTAAGTAATTTCAAAATACATATGTATACTGATTTAAGTATTAACATTCTTTGGAGGAATTGGGATGTTGGATGTTAGAATGAATCCAAATTAAGACTCAATTTCTTCAATTTAATTAATTTTTGCTTTACACTTCCTCAAAATTGACACAATCACGTTTCAATGTTGACATGTGCAAGCAATGAAAATATGGGAGTTTAGACGCTATCTGTCCAGCGAAGTTTGCTTGATAAACAATGTGCTGCCTGTAGTGAAATTATTTTCAATTTTGTACGACATTTGCAGTTTTATTATTAAATATAATAATATAGATTTCGAAATGTACAGATATAGTCCAGTCATTATGTATATTTCGATCTGAAAGTTATTCGATGTCGGCGATCTTTTGAGGGATTTTGCGGGGGTGTTGGTAGGTGTACTATTATAGTAAGTTGTCGGGAAGATCGGGTCGTGGTATTTTCCACAGTCTCGAAAACATGTCACAGGCGGTGTTTCCAAATAACTCGGCAACTGTTGAAGCTTGAACGCTATTTAAAAAAACCGGGCCAGTGCCTGTCGTACACGCAACAACTTAGGGTTCCGTAGCATGTACTATTTTAGGTTATTTTTTCTTTCGTCAGGTTTGTAAAAATAAAAACAATTCACTTTCATTGAAATTTAATTTTTTTGTCCAAACTAAATAATAATTTATAAGTACGTATTAGGCCTTGACCATGCGTTTTGGTACAAGCTACGAAATCAAGGCAATTTGAAGTGCAAATAATCCAATTTCTTTGTTGAACATCTACTTAGTAGATTGCTGCTATTGAAAACTGCAGGAGCGCAACCAGGGGGGGGGCAACCGGGGCAATCTGCCCCGGGCCCCGGGTTCAAGGGGGCCCCGCGCGGATCGCGAAAAAATAATCGAAAATGCTAAAACATCCTGCTTGGAGTTCCTTGAACTTGAAAAGTTACTATACATTTGTTTGAATTTTACACTTCGAAAACGGACTTTGATGAGTGGTCGAATCATCAGAGTTTTTGTCGTGGTTGTCGATTGTTTCATTTGACTTTACTCACTCAAATAAAAAATATGCTCTAGCAATATTCAAAATATTTAATAGTTCATACTTCGAATTTTTGCAAATTTATAATGTTAATTTAGGAGAAAAATTTCAGCTTCAGTTGAAAGTAACAAATAAAAGAGGATTTTCGATACAGAGAAAACAAAATTTGTAAAATATGAAAAGCTCTCGAAATGAGTGACAATGATGGAAACGAAAAATTTTTGATTTTTGGGAAAGGAAAATTTTCCCATGATATCGTTACGGTTACGGTAAAAACGGCTGAAAATCTAAACGCATTTTTTTCAGTAGAGATAAGTTGAGTAAGCCACATTTGTGCAATATGGGAAAGGAATCGTGCACAAGCAAGATCTGTGCATATGAATGTTTAGCAGGGGGTTCGGGCTCATAGCAGGTAAATTTCAGCGAGGAGCGCAGGCTTCCACGATTTAGAAAAATGAGACAAAGGAAATGAAATTAGGAAAAAGGGAAAGATATCCGCGGTGGCGCACATGTGGGAATTATTATGTAGGTAAATTAGCACAGATGAGTCATTACGTAATTTGGGGAAAAGTAGGTAGGTACGTTATCGTTTGTTGAGTAAATTAGGGATAAAGGGTAGACAGTTTAAGGAAGACTGAGGAAGTTCATTCCATGTAAGGCGGGAATGTCGAAAGCATGTTAGAGAAAAAGTGAAAGTAGTGAGATATTGATCAAGTGAAGTTTATAGGAAATTAATAAGGTTAACATTTTGAACACGAAAAAGCGAGTGAAATCAATTATGAAAAAATTATAAAGGATTTCAGTGCCATCAAAGCGAGGAGGCAAATGTAAATTTAAAATGTAAAAGTTGGAATATAAATTTATATAATAATAATAAAAAAAAAATTTTAGAAGGGCCCCCCCAAAATTTTTTGCCCCGGGCCACCAAATGTCTAGTTGCGCCCCTGGAAAACTGATAAATGTGGTTGTCTAAAAACCTTGTTAACGTATCTTGGTCAAAATACATTTCGTTTAAGGTAGTGCTACTATCTTAATTTGTTTCAGATTTTTTAATCGCATAGTTGGGGGTGGGGACGACACACATTTTTAGCGATCTTAGGAGACTATATTTCGCTAACTGTGTCCTAAGGGAAAAAGTCCTTTATGCATACATATTTGTTTCATTTTCATTCACCACGATTGACATATTTTTCATGATGGTGGCAAACCCCACAACCCGATCTTCTCGACAACTCACCAGTTTACCTACAAACATTCCCCCACAACCCTTCAAAAGATCGGCTACGTCACATAACTTTCCTTTCTAGCATGAGCAAATTGTAAATAAGTAGTGACTGGGATAATATATTGGAAATGAGTTTATGACTTGTTCCTGTCTTAAAAGAACACTTTTTACACTCCTTACACTGTTCATATATGTACCTACATATCTTATATATTTTCCTTATTTTCAGACTACAACCTTTTAACGTGATTGAAGGAAAGACAGGCCCGCAGACTATTGAAATACTTACTAAACGACTATTTGCATTAGGGGCTGTCCAATCTGGTCATTTTATTGTAGACTGTGAAACGTATATCTCTGCGCAACAGCATGGTAAGTCGATTTTTTAATATATTATTTGCAAGTTATGTAGCACTGCTATAATTTGGGAAACGCTAGCAATGAAGAAAGAGCCATCTTTTAGATCGAGATTTCAGTAAAGGTTAACTTTCGACGGAAATTTATAAACACCAAAATTGGTTTGTTTGGCAATGCTGTAATGTGGCAATAGATATTATATAAAATTTTATTATATAGGTTTTTTTTAGATAAAGACAATAATGGAACTCGAAAACAAAACGTGTTTAAAGGCGCACGTTTGGTGTGTGTGGTTTTGTGTGGAAAAAGTAGTAACATCTAAAATTCGCTTCGTTTTCTAGGTCTATAATAAAGGCTTGTATTTTAGAAATGCAGGTCGTTTTGGCCCATGCGACTTTGTTGCTTAAATGAAAATATTTTTAGTTATTTTATTTCGAAACTAAAACATTTGCCACTAAAAGCAGGATAACCATTTTCCATACATGTTAAGTAAGGTATATAAATTACCAAGGGTAGTTTTGTACTCTGAATAACCGTTTAAGAACAATTTGATGCAAATCCTATGCACATTTTTAGAATTGGCTACGCTATAAACCAGGGGTGACCAGCTGCGCTACCATTGGGAGACACAAAAACTGAGGGAGTACCGCGAGTCACGGCCAAGATGTGTGAAGCATTCGTCTATTAATGTAATGAGAAGATTGAACATTTAGAAATGAAACAGGACGCAATTTTCTTAGAAAACTTGAAGATGTTTAAAGTGATACTTTTCATGCGATACCGAAATCGCTTAAGGGGTTATATCCACTTGTAAGTCCGAAAAGACGTGTTTTCTTGTGAATTTTTTGTGAAGAGGCTTTTCATTAAATAAATACATAGAATAAATGTACATATAGTGAATTTAATGTATTTTAAGAATTCCCGATGTATTTACAAAAATATTCGGTTCCGTTGTTCCTGTAGTAGATCTCCTAGAGGACCTCCACAAAAAGGTGTCTGGCGGTGAGCAAGATATCTCTGATCCAAATTATCTGAAATAAAAAACCCCGGATGATTTATTCTCAGGATAGATGAATACAGGTAATGATCGAAGAAATAGTCAAAATTTTGATTTTTGACAAAATGGCGGCTTCCCAAAGAAAAAAATCGTTTTTTTCAAGAAAATTTACAGTTTAAAGGGGTTTAAAAAATCGAAATTATTGTCAGAAACCTTATTCCTTCGATCATTACCTGACACAAGTATCTAAGAAGATTGTGTGAAAATTTCAAGCCGATCGCTCCAGCCGTTTTGGAGAAATTTTGCTCACCGACTTTGAGAACACCGTTTCGAGAAAAACGCGTTTAAAGTTTTAGGAACCATTTAAACTACTTTCAAACGCTCGGAGACGTCTTTACAAATACGCTAATTTCTCCGAAACTATTTGCCGGATCAATGTGAAATTTGCGGACGATATTCTCAAATATATGTACATTCAAAATATGCAAACAAACAAAATTCGGTTTTTTTCAAAATTACAAGTGGATATAACCCCTTAACATAAATGGACCCGTTTTCATAGCAATCCTTTCTATTGAGAATTTCCGGTCCCCATATTGGATCCGCCATCTTTAATTTCCGTTACGACAGTAGAAATTCAAATTTTTAAATTTAATACTGTGGGTCTTATATCCTGATAAAGAACCTACGCTCATGACTTCCTTCTCAAAATATCTATATAGTAAATTGTGGAAAATATTATAACGTATTTTGAGTGGATCGTCGTTTATTTTTAAAGAATGTAGAGAAAGATGCCGGAGAAACGACGGGTTAGTCCGAAATAAAATTGATGAGTTTCGTGATATTTTTTGTAAAGCTGATTAAATACATGCAATTATTGTCACCGAAACTTGGCTCAGTAAAAATATATTTCCCTTCCTCATTTATTCCGATTCCTGTTCTTTATAATTCTATGCAATCATAGAATTTTAATCAAAAAATAATAGGCAGATTTATATAAAAGTTGGCATATGGAGGTGTTTAAAATGTCGGACAAAACACCATTTTTTGTTAATTTGTATAAAAATTGGCAAATGGGATTTATTGGATTGCTGATTTCAAATATATGGTGCCCAATTATACCAGTTGCAAAGCTGCAATATGGCGTACTGAAATACTAAATTTGCTTAAATTTCCATGTCAGTTGGTATAATTATTTCTCTGATTTTAAATATATTGCCCAATTTTCAAAACAGGGATGGCTGAATCAAAAGGCCACGTTTGTTGTGGGTTTGGTTAGAGAGAATTAGTGCACAGCCGACTATCTGTGGAGGGGCAGTCACATATTTATGTTACATGTCATTTGTGTGGGCGTTGTGTTAAGTTTTGAAGAAGGGATAAAACCTGCCAATGCTTTTTGGATATAAGTTAGTGTAATAGTGTTGATTTTAGAAATTACTGAACAATCATTCCATCAAGAATTTAAGTCAGAACAGGTTAAACAAATGTAAAATGTTTCAAGGTGATCAAGGAAATATTTCTACACGTGTTTGAATGTATGATAACAATAACTTCTTTTGTTTGGCGCAGTATCTTACACTTTTAATCAAAATTGAGTAGCCTTACATTTTTAGTTAAATACGAGTATTAAAACATTCTTAAGTAGAAAAACCATCTACACCGCTAACGAACTGCGGAATTATCTTGGGAAATTCATACATATATATGTATGTTACTACGAGGGAACAAAATTTTCAGATATATTCATAAGAAGTGAATGAAAAAATTTACGAAATTAGCAATAAAGCAAATTTATTTATTGTACATAATTTCCTAGGACAAGAATGTAACAATTATTATAGAATCTAACAACCTAGAAATTTCATAAGTACATTTTACATTTTCGTTCTATTTGTCTACTTATTAAAATGATAAAATTGCACAACACGTAAAGGCACAGGTTGTGGTAAATTTTATAATACTTTATATTTAAGGAAAAAAAATCGGCGATCTACAGCACAGCAACAGCGGTATTTTTTTTGGAATTATTATTAACAAAATACTGTATTTCTACGTAATTTTATATATAACTAGAGTTAAAATTATTGTCATATTCAATTCATATCCAATTTTATCGTCGTTTTGTTCAATTATCATTCCATCCTAAACTAGCAGAAGGATTTAGGATATGTGATAATCGTATACAATTTTAATTCAATGTTTAAAAATCCTTGAATCCTGTGCAATTAATCGACTAGTTTGGCTATATTTGTTTGAATGCGTTTTAAGTTGTTATTGTAAATATGGTTATCCTAAATTTGTTTTAATTTTATAAAATATGGAAAATAGGAAATCGAGTACATAAATATCAACGTTATAATCCAATTTTTTTGTTTATGTCATTTAAGTTAAGGTTCAGATGTTAGCCGAATGGTAAGGGACATTTCAAAAGTGTTTTTATCCAATTTATTGACGGATATTACTATTATGGCATGCTGAGGTTCACCAAAGGTATATTCTTACTATATGATACCAAACTATAAACTAATATTAAAGTTTAATATTTCTAGATCTTAATTCTTAAGTTTTTATTCAATATAATAATGTTATTTAAATAAACTACGCTAACACCCATTTCGATAGCAATATTTATTCCAAAGCAGACATACATCCGCAGTAAGAAACTATTTGCATCGTTGTTTACAACTAATTTAAGTAAAGCAAGTAAAGTGACTAATAAAAATGTCAGACTAATATTTCTGGACTTTAATTTTATTTTGAAAATAAAAGATGTTTTAGAGCTGTGTATAGTTTAACAGAATAACAAAACATGAGACCAGTAGGGGGTCACTTTTTCCACTCATATGGTCATATTTTTTCCATGGGACTTTGTTTTTACCATGGACGGACATGTTTTCTATAAATTCTTTTTTCCATCACTGTATACCTTTCACAAAATGTCTACTGACTGGATATTTGCCTTGTACATAATATCTAAAGGATAAAAAGAATTAATGAATTAATGTAAAAAATTACCATGGATAGAACATCCCATGGAAAAAATACAAGGATGATACGTCGTACAATCCTTGAGATGAATTTTTGTATCTCAAAAGAGCTGAAAATTTTGATACAGTGTTGTTATAGTTTGATACAGGGCTCGTTTGAATGCTAACTCTAAAACTGTTGTCTGAGTTCCTGAAAGAAGTCCTAGTAGTCTATACGATGTACGCATAAGCAATTCCCATATATCTGAAATGAGTCGTAAAATTTGTTTGTCGTTTCCGGGATTAGGCCGCCACACACGGCGACGGCTTTATGCGTACAAACTTTCTGACAATTTTGGGACAATCAATTGTTTGGACACCACAGTGTGCCCACACGGCGACAATTTTCATTTGCGAGCAAAATTTAAGCTTTTGTCCAATTCATTGCCAGATTTCACTCTCCACGAGCACGGAATATCTTCCTATAATTGGAAATGCAATCCAGGAAAAATTCCTTACACCAAGTTCCCATATCAGAGCGATTCATTATGTTTGACGTAAAAACAAAGAGGATACTTGGGACGGTTTGTGACAATTTCATGATTGTACGCCAAGTTGCGCACACACGGTCAATTATATGTTTGTACGCATAAAATCGTTCCGTTTGTGGCGACGTATTGTTGGGGAACCACATGTAAATAATATAATAAATTTGGACCCTCTTTTAACGTTCTTTAAACTCTATGTGCAGGTAAATAGCAATTACTTACACTAGCGCACCAGGGGTACCCATGCCCATCTGTAACAGTTCTTGAATATTTGCTTTATTGAAATAAATAATTGTTATAATGGACTTGTATACTAACAATAAGATGCAATGAGCGCAAATGTGACGTAACCCCAAATAAGAACAATGGAAATAATAAGGATGACATTTTTTGTAATTTTAAGAATACGTCTTTGATAAATAATTTGTTTAAAATCTTTTATTTTAAAAGAATCCTTATTGTTAAGATCTAAAATTTAAATATTCCGTTTGGGCATAATATAAATAGGATTTTAATATGGGTTACACCATTTGCTGCAATACTAAACGAGTTCGGTAGTAGTAAGATGATGGTTAGACCATTGTAATTAAAACAATTAAGTTATTTATACATCATTCTATAAATTAGGAAAGAACAAAAAACATGGTTAATAATTACAATCGTCCACAATTTCACCTGTAGGCTCTGCAGTGGTTGTTTTAATACTTTCACAGTAGCACCGTTAAGTTTACTAAAGTGCTAAACTCATTGCTTTTTGGTAAGAGGATATATTTACTGACTCATTTACAAACTTCTTATTTTTACCCACGGTGTAGAACACTTCTATAGTATGTAAAAAGTAATGCTTACCGCCTATGACACCTTGGGAAAAAATAAGAAGTTTGTAAATGAGTTAGTAAATATATATATATTTATAAAAGTAAAACTGACTAATTGTCAAATCGAAGCTCTTAGGAATTATTTCCAGAGCGTTGACTTTTTTTTAAATCAAACTTGTCATATAAGATATTTTGAGTATTTCTGTATTTGTACAAAATTAGTGTATCCCAGATACGTCTCTGACAACTTAAACTGTGTAGGAAGGCAAAATCAACAAACATACGAGTATATGACATCTTTTTTATTATGCCAGAATGATGGCCACACCACTTTTAATTCGAAGATATCGGCAAAGTGGATCGTTCAGTTAAATAAAAAGTGTTTCAAAATAAATATGGGTTTAGCCACAATTGCGCTCATAACCTGTGATATGAAAGAGGGCGAAATCGAAATGATTTTTTGTATATTATAATAAATATAATATACAAATATAGATTACAAAAATTGGGAATACTTGATGACTTTTGGCGCATGAGTAATTTTACAGTTTTTGGGAATCACACACTACCCCAAAATGCAGTTTGAATGGCGGTCAAATCTAATGAAATCTCGAATTTGCTTTCACCGGAAACATTCTGATGTAGTGTTAAAAAACCGGTCAAGTGCGAGTCGGACTCGCACACGAAGGGTTCCGTACCATCGTACAAGATGTAACACTATGTACTTTTTAATTTCTTTTGTAAAAGAAAGAATCAAAAAATGTTTTTTCTAATTTGCATGGCGGGCATTTTGAAATTATTTGTGAAAATTTCAACTCTCCACCTGTTACGGTTCATGAGATACAGCCCGCTGACAGACAGACGGACAGCGGAGGCTTAATAATAGTGTCTCGTAGGGCACCCTTCGGGTACGGAACCCTAAAAATTAGAAGTGGAATGAAGTAAATATATAATAAATATTTTGTTAAACATATTTTAGTGTTTTAGGATTCGATAAAAAATTTTATAATATATGTATATAGTATTTTTGTTATTTTGTTGGTAATATAATAATATAAAATGTGAACGTTGTTAATATCAATAACTAAATACAATAAGAAAAATGTTTTAAAGTGAATCTGAATAATGCGATAGTAAAATATTAGTTGCTTAATATTTGCAAATCATGAAGTTAGAATTGCGATATATTATAACATAAAAATAAAAGCTATTTGAAAGAAGCCTATGTTCAGTTTTAATTTTGAAATAGCTTTTACTTTACAAGTACTTCATCTTAAACTTTACTTGTGGCGTTTAATCATCCTCTTTTTAGAAATCTATAAAAACCTAATGTTCTCGTTCATTCTGTGATGAATGCATAGTATATAATTAACTGTGATTAACTCAAATAGTAGTTCATGTAATTTTGAGAAAATATCATTGCAATGTCATGAACGAAAAGTAATGGTATTTATTGTTTTCTAATATTACTCTACTTTTCTTTGTTCCACTTTTATTTTATTTATAATTATTTTCTAAGCAATTCACTACACGCGAACAGAGTGACTTTTGGCCGTTTTTTGGTCTATAGATTTAGTTCACAAATTCAAATTTATTAAAATCTAATACACGTTCATGAAAAATGGTTTTTATATAAACACAATATTTTATAGTAGTTGAAGCTGTTGATAATGTTTATTTGTCAAAAACTGTTTTGGAAATTAACGTAAGCAATAGGTATTATCACATTTTGTTACTTAAAAAAGCTTTTTCCAATTTACATTATCAATGATTATTTTCAGAGTTAATGTTAGTTAATCGAATATAATAATCTGCAATTTCTCTATTTAGTTATTTTCGTTGGCTGTTATTAAGAATGTATTTTAAATTAAAATGCCCGATACTATATTTCTTATTATCGATCTATTCCGTTCATATTTCGATTTACGTCGTTTTCTGTGTGATACAGGTGCTTTGAGCACAAATTTTTCTAAATGGAAGTGCCAGATCTTCACTACTACTTTGAATTCTTTTTGTTATGCTATGATGACAGAATAGAGATTTATAGGTATTAATTACCAGAATTCGATTCGGTACTTTATATTTTTGGTTTCATAGAAACTTCACCTTTCTGGTGGCTCTCCCTGGTAGTTTGGCATCCAATAATCTTCGACGAACTGCACGAATATTTTGTATTCAACAGAAAACTGTGAGTATTATGCTCTAGACAGACTAGAGCTTTTGTCGAGCTAGTTACTGACGTCCATATAAAATTCCCATTGCTGAATAGTTCAAAGATCAGCACAATTGCATTGGTTCAAATTGAGTTTGTATATTTTTCGATTTAAGCGCCAGTGGCGGAAAAATATGTTACTAAACATTCATCAACGCTAAAATGGAATTTCTTTTCCAATGATATTTTACAAAAGAAAGCACGGAAAATGAAAGATAATTATGAATAAAAGATGTAATTCGATTATTCCAATATTCAGGAAGATGATACCGGTAACTTCAAGGATTTTTATAATACGCCAGCAAAATGTCCAACGGTGAAACGGAACTAGTACAAAGTAAATTGATTGTGTCACGGCGAGTTGGACCAGAGTCCTGAAAACGAAACGAGTCGAAAACGATGAAGCGCGACGCAAATGTTACTCTGCAATACGATATCGACTCGTTTGTAGAGACGATTGCTCTTTGGTGATCTTCTTTCGTTTAAAAGTTAGCGAGTGACGTTTTTGGGGGTAAACTGTTGAGAGGTGAAGGAAAATTATAGTTTATGCTTAAAATTTGAGAATATATTATTAATTATGAATCCTTACAGCAATAATATAACCATCTGACAATCGTTTTCAAGAGTAGGCCATTTGATATCGTTTCGTTTGATTATTTCGTCTAGTTTTGTTTAGCGTCTAGTTTTCAGAAGTAAGGCCGCAGTTCTCAGATGTCAAACGTGACGTCATGAACTGATTCACTGTAGTCTGTCTAGGTCTAGGACATTAAACATGTTTAAAATTAACTCACTTTGAAAATATTTTTTTGTTGAACCGGTGATATGACTTATTTTTGTTTTATTAAGCCTACACCTATTCTTCTGGCCAAAAAAATCTCTCTTGGTGAACTTTTCACAACACATTCAAGAATCAGAATAAAATTAGGCATCATTGACTTCTAAATTGTAAAAGAAATTTAAATGATTCATTCTTCTGCAATTTGTTGCAAATTGTGATAGTAATTATCGCATTTGGAAGCAAAATTACTATGGAAATGGCTCACACCTATTTCTTTGACTAACTGTGTGTACAGATAAACAAACCGGAGGTCGGTAACTTAATAGTTTCTGAGAAAAGTTACATTTTTGGAAAAACTGTGATATATGGCCTGTCATTCATTAAGGCTTTATGTACGGTATATACTACATGGATACTTTATGAACTCTATGCCAGTAACTTAAGAAATACACTGCCTCTAATATACCATAATAAAAAAAAAATATTTAATTGTCTTACGTGTTATGAAGTTATTTTGACCTTATAAATGCCTAGAAAACGAAAACTATTTCTTTGATATTCGGATGATTTACTTTTGCCGACTTACAGGCATCAAAACATCATAATACATACACCGGTACGTGCAAAATACCGAGATTTTTAATAAGCCAATCCAAATTAATTGTTGGTAAAATATAATCCCTTATAAATTATAAATATCTTTCAAACCGCATGCGCCGTAAGTTAGTTTAATGGAAATAAGCAACTAATTTGGTTGTGCATTTGAAAAGAAACATTTTGAAGTACGAGCAGGGCAAATAAAATGCAACTGGGTTGAGATTTCAGAAATATTTGATATAAAACGTAAAATAAAATTATCACTTCAATTTTAAGTAAAATAAAATTATCACTTCAGTTTAATTTTTAATATAATATTTTCATTAAAATAAGCACTCTCCAATAATAACAAGGCACAAAAAAAGTGTCCCACATGAGATAGCGAAACTAGCAGTCCATTAATTTATATGTCAGTGGGTGGCAGCCTAAGAGTTTTCCATCAGAATAAAAAAGAATACTTCGAAGTAATTGACTACAATTTTTTTTCCGTTCAGGACTTCCCAAGGTATTTTTTGTGTGCAAGCACAGATTATATTCATATTTCACTTCACACTATCTAAACTAAAAATGTTGAAACTCTTGAGCGAAACTTATTTTTTACATATTCCAGTAGATAAGATCAAACACTAGTCTATCTTATTCTGCAATACTCTTCTTATATTAATTGAGAATATATATTTATATACCCTTGTGGTTATAGTTTATGTATTAGAAATACATATGTATTATTGTTTGAAATGCTCGTTTATACAAATAGGAGCAATTATTCAGTGCAACTTACCAAATTAAGGTGACATAAAAATATGTAACGAGTAGTGTGGTAAATACGTTACAAATTATTATCAGACATTATATTTTGTTCTTTACTCAATGTGGATTAATTACGTTATAACCAATGACAACAAACGTTCATATTGTATCTAATCAAAAGTTTTAAAATTTTCACGACGAATTTTTTAAATGTACCTACATATGTATATGCAGCGATGTAGATCATTAAGGGCATGTTTCACCATACTCCGTTAATTAGTAAACCTCCGATAACACAGCCACACAAAAAAAAGTGGGGATTACTTTTGATGCCATACGTCATATCCATAGTATTTTGGCCTGCTGAGCACGAATCTGCGACCAGAATTGAGCCGTGTCGTCCAGATTTTTTTCTAACCTCAAAAAAATGGGTTAAAAACAGAGAAAATCGTGGAAAATACACTCGTAAAATGCGGAAAAAATTTATTTTTAACATTTAATCCTATATTCATATGAATTGAGACCTGCTGAGCACGAATCCGTCACCAGAATTGAGCCATCACGTTCTGATTTTTTTCTTAAATTTTTTTTAATTAATTGTTAGAAAAAAATCAGAACGGGATGGCTCAATTCTGGTGACGGATTCGTGCTCAGCAGGTCTCAATTCATATGAATATAGGTTTAAATGTTAAAAATAAATTTTTCCCGAATTTTATTCCACGATTTTCTCTGTTTTTAACCCACTTTTTGGAGGTTAGAAAAAAATCTGGACGTCACGGCTCAATTCTGGTCGCGGATTCGTGATCAACAGGCCAAATTACTACGGATATGACATATGGCATCAAAAGTAATCCCCACTTTTTTTTTGTGTGTGGCTGTGTGATTTAACGTCATTTCAAGGCTAGCGAGTGTTTCACGACATGCCAACGGGCGTTTAATTGCGTTAATCAGGCGTTAAATTGAATTGCGTTCAAAGCAGTCGTTAACGTCTTAACGGCCTGTTATAGTAAAAATGGAAGCTGCATATCACTTCATTTTCAAAAATTAAGATGGTTTGGGAACGTAAGATAATATATATGATATAATACAATCTAAAACTTATAAAGAAGCGGAGGAAGTCCTTTACAATGAGTCTCAGATCGGAAGTAGGGACCCATAAATTCATAGAACACCCTTAGGGCCGATTTTACCAAACTATTTAACAACTGGTTAGAAAAATCAAGCCTTAAGCGAATTCCTCTCAATATTCTGAAATAATGCTTTCCTAGTTTATTTTAAATCAATCATCATATCATGAAACACTCGCTAGCCTTACTTAATAGGAAGTTAAATAGTATTAATGCGATATTTACTAATTAATGGAGTATGGTGAAACCGGTTCTAAGTCACTTTCCAATTTATTGCTAAAGGTCATAGTAAATAATGATTTTATTTTTTTATTGGATTTGCAGTAACGAGAAAGCATCAGTCTGAATTTATGAATTTCATGCTACAAAGATGAGATTGCAAATCCTTATAGAAAAAATATCTAATTTGTTAAGGAAGTGGTTTTTGGATGAGACATTATAAATTTAAGAAGCTATTAAGTTATCCTACATAAAATTATGGTGACAAACTTTACTTTGTAGTAAGAAAAAAAAAAGAATGTAAATTTATGTAGTGGTGGCTTCAAAATCATCCGAAGTGACGTGCAAGTTGACTGGTTTATGTTTGCTATGCTTGGGTTTTCCATACCGTGGTAAATTTATAAGAGGGTGTCAAAGTCGTAGTCAGTGGCGCGCAATTTAAGGGGGTCTCCTACCTTACGACGACGTGTTTGATACTGTTTTTTGAGGATGAGTCGTAGGGACACCAATAACGCAATTGAGATGCGGTTTTTGGGTTCAACTTGTTTATTATTATACTTTGAACATGCATTTTTTGAAATTTTTGATTGTTTCTGGTTTGACCTTTATTCGACATTGAAGTACCCCTTACGAAAAGTTCATATAAAAACGGTTGACACGGTTCAGCTCATGAAAGTCGCCTAACACAAAAAATCTAAAAATATTTAGTTTTATTATCCCCTTGGCTATCGTTCGATTTTCAAAAAGCCTCCGTCAGACGAAAGCGAGATTTTTTCAAACATTTTGATAAAAGGCTTGAGTTAATCGATTAATTTTTTTTCGAGATATCATGTCAACCAGTTGCCAATCGCAAATTTTGGGATGATCGGTTCGGTTTCGTATAAATCTTGATGTTTCCGACGTCAAGTATTCTTTCAAACTGACCGAACCCACAAATTCCACATAGCTTACAGAAGAAAAACACGCACGCACACATATAAAGTATCCAATAGACCATCTGGATGTTCTTGGTAAAACTCGTAATAAAAGTTTCCGGGTTGCCGCGAAGGAGCGTTAGAAAAACGGCACGGTGTATTCCTGACACGTTCTAGATTAGAAAAACGCAAAAAAAAATTAATTTTTTGAAACCAACAAGGTAGAAGAGACCCTTGAAGTGTTTTCCTCTATAGGTCAGAAACCCCTATAAGCGAGAAAAAATTCTGGGTCTCTATAACTGTGTGTAATTAAGGGGTTAGTTAGTTAGTTTAGGGTCCAGTTGTTGTTTTCAAAAAATCGATATATTTATTTTAGCATATTTTATAATAATAGAGTGACACTCGAAGAACACTTTGGCGTAAATTCCTTGCCAAACTTCTCAGGATTAGCCGTGCTATAAATCTTTGAATGAACAAAGATCATGCCTGAGCGCACTGCGTCCGACTTTCGCATGAAATTTTAATAAACGTCGTTTTCTCGAAAGACGATGTACACGATAACTCAACAACCGTTTAACTGATTGATCACAAATTTTGCATATCACTTCTAAATTATTTTTTGTCTATCCGTTATGTTTTTTTAAATAAAAAAACATCAAATTGTATGTCATTAGAAAATTAATTTTAACTCTTTTATATATTTCGCCATTTTAATAATTTTTAATAATAGCTATTAACAAGAAGACAAAAACCCGGTTTTCAATAAGAACGCTCGACTTTTAAATGTAAATAAAACAAGTTGTGTGTGAGATATCCACTCCATGTTTATTTTGTTTGAAAGAATATTTTATGGCATTAAGTATGGAATATAACGTCGTTTAAATGTCCGCCGCGACATTGCTTGGTGGCAAGTATTCGGGAGGATTAATTTTCGACGATTTTGTTGCATAAATCTGGTTGCATTTCCTGGTTGACTTTCGATATGTTGACTTTGAGGGCATCAATTGCCTGCGGTTTATTCGCATAGACCTGTGATTTAAAATAGAATTAATAAAATATATAATAAATAAAATAACAAAGGAAGAAAACTAAAGGCGTTAAATCGCACGATCTCGGTGGCCAGTCTCAAATCACTCGTGCAGAATATCCATCGTGGCATGGCCGTCCTGTTGGAACCACATGTCGTCGGTATCTATGTCATTCAGTTTAGGCCACAAGAAGTTGCTTATCATCGGTCTGTAGCGCTCGCACTTTATGTCGCTGAATATGATTTTTTTTGGCAAAGCCAAGCAAGGCCATGTCGGACATTCGAACTACATTATATTCCATACTTAATGACATAAAATATTCTTTCAAATAAAATAAAAATGGAGTGGATATCTCACACACAACTTCTTTTATTTATATTTAAATGTCAAGCGTCCTTATTGAAAGACCCTATATTAGTTGTTTTATTGCACATGTAGCATAAGTAAACCTCTAAGGTGTACACCATGCAGCCGTAAGCGCCGCGAGGCAGTCCGCGGGATCGCTTACCACTCCCTAATGAATTGTTATCGCTGTAGATAATAATAAAATAACCTATACACCTAATTCTCATTTTACACGATAGATACGTTTCCAAAAAATTCGTGCAAAAAAAAATTCGTGTAAAAAAAGATATTGGCTAAATGGAAGAATAGTAGATTGGTTTAACGCGAAGTTACAATGCATATTTGTGAGGAGTGAGAATGAAACAAATTCATCAGAAAATTTCTCGGAAAAATTCATAAAAAGTTCATAGAATACTATTGAAAATCGTGTTAAAAAAAACAATTTGTGTATTTTCGTTTTAACTCGTGTTAAATCAAATTCGTGTAAAAAAAATTGGTGCATAAACAGAATTCGGTGTATGGTATATTTTCAGTCGTAATGAAATTTAAAATGAATATCCACTTTCTGATCCACAACTGGATATAACGCCGAGAATTTGCAATTAAAAATAATTTACTAGGAAACAAAATATATTTTCTTATGCTGAAAACTTAAAAAGTCCTTAGACTTTTATTAGTAAATATTTTTTCCATCTACTATACTTATTTAGTGTAAAATTCAACCTCCAGAAAGATTCATATCTCGAAACCATGAATAGGTTTTGCATTAATACGAGTCGGCGTATATTTATGTATGTATACATATATACCATATTTATATATATAAAACCTCAAAAGTGATCTTTCCGAAAATTTATGTTGAACCCGCGGAAAACTCTCACAACAATACGGTTGAAAAGATTTGCTTGAAAGTTCGAATAATTACTGACACTTTTTCACAAGTACGGGGCCTAATTGTGTTAACATTCACAATTTTTGTATTCCTAAATATAAAAAAAAATTGCAAAAAGCAATAATTTGGCATTTAGTTAATTTCTAATAATTGTTTGCCTTAGGTGTACTAACTGTGTATGCTAATATAGTTTTGATTCGAACCGTGTTTACAAATTGTAAACTTATAGGACCATTAGAAGTTCAAAGTTTCGGTTTTCCTACAATGTTCTTATTATTCTACAGTTTTGAATTTGAAATTAATTTCTAAGGCGAAACTAGGTGTAATTAGTTTCCAAGATTAAGAAGAATATAAAATTGATATGTGCGTCTTTGCTGTTATCATATTAATTAAATGTACTTCTTATATTGTTCCACTAATGGAATCGCCAGCAAATTGTATAATGCGCACTCACTTGATTAGTTTTGCGTCATTATGTACGTTCCTAAAATAATATGGTGTTTTGTAATTAAACTTAATATGTATATTAATTTTTATTGTCTCGTTTCCACTCTTTAATCAATTTAGATGTTAGAATATATTTGTTACAAATATGTGTTAACCCTTTAACATAAAGGTTTATTGTTAAAAACAATTTTATTGTTCTATAAAAATATTTCCAATTTGAAAGATAATTTATTGTAATATGATGCGCCAGCGCTTAAAAGGTATAAAAATCTAAACTTTTTGAATTTATTTTTAATTTCATTTTTTTATATATTTTATTTGCTTTTAAAGTAAATGATTCAGAAAGGGCTGAATTTTGAGGAATTTGTTTTATTTATTCGGTCGCAATTTTAATATATATATATACTAAATTGTAAAATTTCTCGTAAAATGTCAAATTACTATTATTGTCTTGTTCTAGAACATTATTGTCTAATTTTCTTGCGAGAAATTACAATTGGCGTTATTGTCAGTTACGTATTTCTCTCATTGCACATGCATCTGATATTATCTTATTTTCGTTTAAAACTATTTTATTTCTATAAAACAATTGAGCTTTCCATAAGTACATTGATTTTAAGTTTATAACAACATACATGAGACAGTGTTCATTTAAAGCCTTTACCTCTAATAGCTGATAATTAAAAAAGCGCAAATGTTGATTTCGATTAATACTAAGAAGCCTTTTTAGCAACAAAAATACGTAATATTTGCAAAACTTATAATACTGCTACTACAAAGATCTTAAAATATTTGCTTGTTTTTCTAAGCAATTACTGTAATTAAGGAGTTAAATTAATTGAACAATACAGAACATCTATTAGCGACTATTTCCTTAGAAAATGTATGTTGCCTATGCATGTTTCAGAAGATCTGTTTCTTTTCTCAATTGACTTTTCATTACAGGCACCAAAATTAATAAATGAACCTAAATTATAAATGGGTTTCATACTAAATATTCTACGTGAGTTCCCAAATCTCATCGATTTATTGTAAATGACTTTATAAATGTTGGGTCCATTTCATCGAGCTCCTTACCCTTTGTTTCAGGAACAAACATAACTATAAACAGGAGACCAAGACACGATATACAAGCATATAACCAAAAAGCTCCGTGTAAACCCAGCAATTCCTATGAAAAAATATTGAAATATTAATTTTGTTGATTAAACAGTCATATTTCAGTTATAATTTGAACAAAACTGGTTTTTAGGTTACCTGGAAATCCACAAATGTTTTTACACTTAGAAAAGCACAGAAGTAGCTAAAGCTGGTTGCAATAGAGCTCCCAACGCCTCTAAACTCCAATGGAAATAATTCTCCAACGAGTAAAGATGATATTGGAGATATTCCTATATTTTACAAAAACAACAGCGATTACTTTTCTTAAAAATTCCCTTTTCATTTCCCCGAGAATAACTCACCCAGTGAAAATGCGATTGTGAAAACGAGAACGCATAACAGAGGAATCCAATCAGTGTTTTGATCAGGCGAATTTGGGTCATAATAAACTGGTGCTACTGATTTGCTTGCTTGCTCGTAATATATGTATGAACCAAAACTGGCTAGAGCCAAAGACATTAGAACACTACTAGTTATCAGCAAAGGAATGCGTCCTGCAGTGTCAATCAATAGGCCAGAAAGCATTGATGCTAAGAGCTGCACGAAACCCACAGCAATAGCTCCTCCATGCGGATTCATTCCAGCAAATGTTTGTCTAAATATCTTAACAGCGTAGAAACCGAAAGAATTAGCACCTGGTAAGCATTTTCAATTAGTAGTTGAAAATCATAAAAATATATAAATTTCTTACCTGTAAAGCGTTGGAAAACCATAAGGCCGCAAGTAATCATAAGAGGTTTAATTAGCCTTGTATTCTTCACGAAATTTAGAAACGATGTGTGGGCAAAATTTGCATTCATACATTCTAATTTTAATTTGCCAGTTTTTGAGGACTGCTTAGTGCTATTAACATTGCATTTTATAGTTTCCAATTCCAACTGAACATCGCGATTGGGACCTCTCAACCACTGAAGTGATCTGTAGGAATGTTCGAAGATTGTGTACACACGTTTATAGGTATAGATATCATGAATCTATTTAACCGCTTAACTGACTCAACGCGGGTTAGAATAATTTGCAAGCAAACAAGCAAACATTATCTTGAGCTAACTCGCTTGTCAGCTTTTTAACCTAATGTAAATATGTATTATGCTTAGTTAAATCGTATTATCATGAAATAAGGGTTACAACCAGAAGAGTAATTTGTTCCCAAACTTTTTAATTCAATTGGTAAGTTAAGCGGTTAGCTAATAAATTTAAAATATTAAGGGGCGTATTCACCAACTGAGATTATCTGTTATCTAGGATTAATTGGTTTCTTTCCCTCAAATTCGAGAACTGGTGGGAAAGTGGCAGTAATAAATTAATCCTAGATAAAAGATATTTTTTGTTGATGAATACGGCGCTAAGATTTGCAACTTCCTCAATTTTACTACTCTGAACTATTTATTATTTTTCATGAATATTTCAGAATTAGATAATGTTCAATTGCTCAATTACCTGAAGGCGTCTTCATTTCGCCCTTTAAGTACAAGAAAGCTTGGTGTTTCCGGAACATAAATCACAGTTAAAAATAACATAATAGGAGCTATTGAAACAAGCATAGCTAGCTGCCTCCAATCTAGATATGCACCTGTACAAAAGGATATTAACACACCCAAATGGCCAAATATTTTTTGAAGGGCGCTAAGAAATCCTCTGATTTCCGGAGATGATATTTCGCTCACATAAACCTTAATTAAATAAAATCATTTTCGATTTTTTAGTCAGATTATATTTCTCGATTACCTGAGTTACCATGGATATAATTGAACAACAGAATCCAGCTATAAATGCGGTAACAAACATTGTTTCTACAGATCTAGCAAATATTGTTATTATCCAAGCTAATGAAAATGGAAGCGACATTAGAATTAAGACTTTTTTTCTACCAAATTGCATCGCCAAGCCCCCAAACATTCCACCGAATAAAGCACCTGTTTTATTGGATATTCTATAGAAAACTTAATTATATATTAAATTCTGCATATTTACCAAGCAAAGAAAGACTAGCTACCCAACTAGCTTGTTGATCTGAGACCGAAAATGTGTGATTTCCCTTAAAACGTATTTGGAGTTCTTGTATATTGGCTATAGCAGGACTTGTATATCCCTTTCCTAAGCCAGCTGCAAGTGGTCCCAGTGAAACGGCAAGCGCAGCAATCACCTTAAATGCCATAAGTAACAATTTTAATTTGTTCAAAATGAAAACAAATTACGTACTTGCGTGTAAAGATATGACTTATCTTTAATTTCTTCCTTAATGATTGAGTTTTTCTGACTATCAATAATAAAACGTCGATGCTCAACGATAACTTCTTCTTGTTCCATTTTAATATGATGCTTGTCGTTTGCAGGATAGAAATTGCTATGATTTATGAAATCGAGGGTCCGAAATTGTTGCGGTTGAAATATTGTTTTTTGGTCCAGATTTTGGTAGCGTCTTGAAGGAAACTTTAAGAAATATTGAATATATTTCAGTATTTCACCCGTGCACGAATAAATTGTGAGTGTTATGCATGTCATTCAGTACAAGATCTTTGGGTTTTGTTTAATATATGTTTTTATGGCTACCAGTTTCAAAGCCGGTTATTTACAATTTTCTACAATTTTGGATTTTTGATGTTGCATTTTGCATAATTCTAACGTAACAATTTCTCCGCAAAGATTTAAGCACATTTTATTTGCAATTAGATTTTTTTACTGTGTCAAACGTGCATATCTGATCTGAATAGAAAATGCAAGAAACAGGTTTTGAAACTGGCCGAAGATTTCACTAGAAATGCTTTATTTTACTTTTGCAATGTGGCGCGTACAATTCTGACTATGTTATAAAACTCACAAAATAATACATACGCTTTGGTACAACGGTGAAAAAAAAATTCCCTGTAGCATTCACGCAGTAATTGTTGAAATGCACAACACAAAAACTAAAATCAAAACTTCATTTTACATATTTTCATCATGAACTCACAAAGCAATCTTAAGCACACCACCGGATCACCATATGTTCTGAGCGTTTGATAAGCGTTTTAAATGAATGCATACAAATTGATTGGTTTGTGTAGTTCTACCGATCTCCCCTAATTTTTAAGTCAGACTAATAGTAAAGCATTGAAATTGTGAAATGGAATGAATCGTGTGCATTTCCTTGCCTCCTGTTTAGATAAGTTCAACAGGCCTCAAGTCAAGTGACTTCTAATTGAAGCAATAAAAGCAATCACGCACTCTTCGGACTACTTTCGTTATCTGACCGCTTGTCTTGCCTCTTTTTTCTTTTGAAAATTATTTGTGGTCAATTGCAGATATTTTCTCTCTAATGTTCATTAATTTGCTTGTAAGAAATATATTTACAATATTTAATTTCACATATCCAATATGAAAATTATATTCAGATATGTACGAGTATGTATGCATGTACATTCCTAAATATTACTATAAATATCTTCTTTAATTTCAGACTTCATGCTTACATCATTATTTTAATTTTAATTTAGTAAAGACATTAAAAACTTGTTTATATTGCTTTCAAATAAAATATGAGATGTACCTAGTCAGAAAAATTGTAAAACCATACATACCATGCTATAGTTATTGTTGACTGCATACATTCCGTTGCCTGCTTCAAAATACATTTTAAAATATTGTTTTACTGCAGTGCGATATTGTCGTTAGTTAATTTTAATATTGTCGTCAGTTAAAATAAATAACAAGAGTAATATATTAACCGTATTTAAAACTTAAGTTCGGAAACACTCTTACAATTTTCTTCCGGAGTACACAAGAATAAAACTTCCTTAGGAAAACATTGCGCCACGTGAAGAAATAATCTTAAATCGGTAATTTGTATCGATTTTTTGCATTTTAGAGGAACCCTATTGACGAAAATTATCCTATTACATTATATCTGTGCGATATCGGAAAAAATCATTAATGCCTTACGTGCTCGACGATATTGTCAATTAATGGCAGATAAAGGCTCAATTTAGTAAAACACCTTGGGACATTTCACGGAACTAACAACACTATGAGCATAACACAGATAGAAAGCAGTGCCGTAATAAACAAAATCTGCGAATACAATCAGTGAAGCCCGCATTACGACTAAGAAGGAAACATTGAGAACAACTCAGTCCAGGGTTCAAGGAATTATCAGAAAGGGGAAATCGGTCCTGTCTCTATCTCATTCCAGTCACAAGAGGAGAGAACATGGATGTTGAGTTTAAGATAGAAGCAGAAATTGTGTTGCAATTTGGCGCATGACTCCAGTTTCGGTAACATGTTCAGCGTTATTGTTGTCATTGCTAAGAGTACAACTTCAGGACGTTATAGGGTTTAGGAGAAGCACATAATTAGGCATATGTGTATTTTGAACACTGAACGAAAATTAAAAGTAAAGGTGGTGCGAATCAAATTAAATTTCGTTGTTTTAGGAAACTCGATAATCGGAATTGGATAATGCGTATACCTTGTATAATACAGTACGCTCTCAATTAGATGTACAGTCACTCACAGTCAAAGAAGGACAGCCCGAGAAAATGTTGTTTAATAATTTTTATGTGTAGAAAGGAAGAATCATATCTAAAGTTAGACCTTTTTTATTATTATTACTAGTCGTTGTCCTCGTTTTACTCCGTTGTGTTACGTCACTTTCTTCGCTCGGCCGGGCTACGCTTACCGTGTGTTTGTCTTATCTAATCAAATTAGAAAAATATCATTACTTTTGAATCCTGCAATGTCAAAATGAAATTTTCCAACTTATATTTAATTATTCCGTGAAATAATCTTATTTAAAATAAAAGAGGAAATTAAAAACTTTTTGTGATCTTTTCTTTTAATTTTCAAACGAATTATAATATTATATTCTTGAAATTTCCAACAAAAGGATGTAATTTTGCAATGAAAAATCCGACCGATATAATTTATACCTCGATGGATAGAGTTAATTAGAAGCTACATATAATTTTTATTATATTTTGTCGAGATATCTTAAAAAACCTCCTTTTGAATTGAAAAAACCTGAAGATTTGTCATAAAATCAATTTTTTTTTAACCAAATCTGAAGTGATTTTTTTTTTTACATCTTAGATGTATTTTAATTGATAATTACCGACCTATAGAGCATTTTTTGTTTCATCAAGATAACTCTCATGGTTTGGTCAGAATATGTAGAAAAGTGATGATGACGGACAGCGTTTTTATTATATTTAATTGTGTCAAGCCAAAACAAAACTGAAACCAGGAAAATTATAACAAAAATGAAATTCTAAAACGGAAAAGAAAGCAAATTTGTATATATACATACCTCTTCGAATGCACCTCATACTGAAAGTCCATCACGGGTGCATTCTCATCGTTATGAAGTTGAAAATACCTTTAGAACTGATTGCATATCAGCCCCTTAGATGTTTTAAGAGCCTTCGACTGCATTGCAAAAGAATTCCTAGAAAAAAACTGGACAATTAACACATTCATACAGGAAAAGCAAATTGTGATTCTTAAGGCTTTTTAAAAGACAAAAAAATAAGTAACTAATTAATAGTATTTAATATAAAATTGGAATAAAATAATTGTCAGAGCTGAACATAACGAGAAGGATACTAAAAATAGAAGAAAAGTTATTTTACAAAAAATTGAGAATTATTTTGCAAGTGAGGCGTAGAGAAAATAATCGTTGAAATTTGGTAATTTACCAAAAAAGACTGTCAGTTCGACAATGTCCAGTTTTGGATTTCAGCTAAAAGCATAAAATTAATTAAGATTAACAAGGTTATTACCGATTTCGATTAAATGAATGAATGCCATAAAGGACGTCATTCTGAGAAACTTTGCCTTTGAATGGTGATGTGATTTGGCCGTCACGAAGCTGCGATTTGACGCCGTTAGACTATTATCTTTGGGGAGCGGTGAAAGATAAATGATACGCCAACAAACCAGAAACAATTCAAGACCTCAAGTACGACATTCAAGCTGCTATTGCTGACATAAGGCCCGAAACAATTGAAAATGTACTCAAAAATTGAGTGGACCGAATGGGCTACTGCCAAGTCAGTCGTGGTAGTCATTTGACCAAAATTGATTTTCATAAATAAATGACATAAAACAACCTTTCAAATAAATGTTTAACTATTGAAAATTATTGAGCCGCTTTTTTTTTATAACAAAAAAAATTCCATTTTTTAAATGGGCCACCCTCTATAAAGGAAACGATCCAATTGAAGAAGAAGAGGGTATCTCAGAAAAGCAGAAAAAAATAATAAGTAAATAATAAGTCGGTTTCGTCAATAAATGAATTGAGATCCCAGTGGGTGCCAAGTTACTCATATTAAAGTTCCTTCATACTGACCATTTCTTCTTTGTACCGAACTTGGCCCCTTTATCACCTTTATGTTTTTGGTGGGATCAAATCTACTTGATTCATCGATTTGAGTGAGTTTTGAAAAGTTTACGAAAGTGAAAGAATAACAAAATTAAATTTATTTACGAATGTAGGCTAGAGCGAAACAACAATATCTATATATTTATATATAAAAGAAAGTCGTGTTATGTTAGTTACACTACTTATAACTCAAGAACGACTGAACCGATTTGGCTGAAAATTGGTGGGGAGGTGGCTTAGAACCAGGAGACGGACATAGGGCTTTTTATCCTGTTCGACCGCGTTCCCGTCGCGTCCAGGAACGATTGCGCGGAAAATTAGAGAATTATGTTTTTGGTTTGGGTTTTTGGGGTCACTGATTTTGAATCTGCCATCAAAATTTTGGAAATCAAGATCAAACTTCAAGGGATTTCCCTGAAAATCCGCGCTTGGGGATTTTCGGGATCACTGATTTCGAATCTGTTATTCAAATTTCCAAATATGAGACCACCTCCTACCCCGCTGGGAGATAATAGGAGAGGGGCGCAATAAGGAGGTGGTGTAAAATGAGGAAAACAAAATTTAATAATACTTTACAGTTCACAGTTAATAAAGTATTAGGAATAGGTGAAAGTGATGTGTGGGGTGTATTGTGTACGAATTTATGGTTGATTAATGAGACCACCCCCACCCCGCTGGGTCACATAGGAGAGGCGGTTGTGCAGTAGGGAGGCGTTGTAAAATTAAGGAATGCAAATTTAATAGTATCCCGGGAAACGCCGAGTCCGGGTAAGCTAGTATGTATATGAAAATGAAAGTTTGTTTGTTACTCAATCACGCCGAACCGGTTGTTTCGATAGCCTTAATTTTTGACACAAGGTAGTACATAATCCAACTTAACATATTTATAGGCTATTTGTTATTTTTTTAAAGTGCAAAGTTTCAAAATGGCTCTAAGAGGACTAGCGGTTCTGACAATCTGCACTAGAAGGTTCAGGGTCACTGATTTTGAATTTGCAAGCAACATTTCTAAATTCAAAATGGATCCATATGGCGACCGAAATTCCTCAATTTTGAGCACTTTTGATGAAATTTAATATGAACTCGTCTTTGGGGTTACAGAACTCAAATATAGCAAAATTCAAGATGGCGGACACAAAATGGCTACCGAAACGTTAAACTTCGAGGGATTTTCAATCTTACTAAAATTTAAGATAGCGGATCCAATGGCTTCTAAATTTCTTAATCTTCAACGGATTGCAATGAAATTTTAAGCTAGGGGCCTTGACTTCGAGGAATTTGAGTGAAAATGAACAGAAACAAAACTTAACGGCCACTGATTTCAAATCTACCAAAAATTCAAAGTTCAAGATAGCGGACCACACAATGACAACCCAATATTTGAAACTTTAAAGAAATACCACGAAAATTTGACTTCTTGTGGTGCAGATCTTGAATTTTTATAGTAGAAATAGCTAATTTAAAATGGCGAAACCAAAATGGCAATCGAGCTTTTTTTTTAATGTCAAGAGTTCTCCGTTTCGCATCTGTTCTTTGTAATTTAATTTTTTATTTTTTTTAGATTAACGTTTGGGTTTACAAGTAAATGAATCAGCAGCTTAGTAGCTCTAACATGTATTTTTTCAAATCTTATCCTAAGTTAGCATATGTTGCTAGAATCTATTTCTAGGCTGCTTTGTTGTCCTGGTGTATCACTCCACAGCTGATATTGGTAGGTTGAGGCTAGTGTGGAGGATTCCTATGGTTGGCTGTGGGTGTATCTCTTTTTGAAGCCTCGTCGGTAGTCCTTATAAAGTTGATAGGCGAGTGATAGTCCTACCTCGATGGCGAAGATTATCAGTATTATCTCTGTTTTCGGATTTGATGTCTTCTGGGTTGATTACTATACTAACTATACTATACTATGTCCCCTGCGTTGTCGACTTTTTTTGAGTTGGTGGCTCCCATGTTGGCGTGCTTTGTCTGATACTTTGAGTGTTCGGTTGTGACTATGGTCACCGACTGCGGTGATTTATAGCCTGTCCAAAGTTGTAATTTAATAGATTTGCATTAAATAATATAAATGGGGGCTTATCACAATTTCTGAATATGGTATGAAAGACCTAGAAGAGCAAACGACACTTTTCGATTTCAGTGAAAAATAATATACATATGTATGTATACAAATTTCTTTAAGAGCTGATATTTAATATTCTGCTGACATTTAGAATTATAAAATCACGAATTCGCTAAGGCATCTAGAATTTCTTTACTTATATTAATAAGAAAGATTGAGGAGATTTGATCAGAATAAAACAATATTTTTCGGTGAATAAGTAACGTTCAGAGATCACAAAGCTTCTGTACTAATATAATAATGGTTTGCAAGGAATTAAATGTGTAAATAGGATCATTCCAATGCCAAGCTCAGTATAAACACGCGCCTCCATGCGAAGCCAGGGAACTTAGCTAGTTATTGTATAAAATACTGCACCGTCTCAATCATCCCACAATGATATTATATCGACCATCTATTTTGGAGGCCTTGTTCAAATCTTCTTGTAGATGTGGATATAAAATATACATATACTTAATAACTTTCAACTTTTATATTCACAGCTTCTTCAAAAGCGGTTCACATACTTCACAATTCAGAATATCCAGCTTCAACATTTTCCATTTTGGATACTGGTACTAAGCAAATATCACTAGTTGCGGATGGGCTCTTTGATTTATTAATGTTAAAAATGACTTCCGCCTATACATCAAAAAAACAAACGAAGGTAGGTACAGTAAAATGTAGTAAGACTTATTACTCTTTTATAATGTGAAAGACATGCAAAAACATCAAAAGAAAATAAATAATATTAATTAAATATTTTTTGGAAACAACCCAATTGCCTGCACAAAAAATAAAAAAAAAAGACCTCAAAAACTCGTGTTAGTACATGGACAAATAAATAAGAAATTGTGTAATTTGAAATGCCGAATAAAAGCAAAGTGTGATGTGAATAAAAATAAAGTCATATATAGTATTATAGATAAATAAAGTATTTCATACGTAGATAAGACAGTCTGAACACGGAAGGCGAATGATTTTTCTCACTTAAACTGACCTGAGATTGCCTCCCAGAGGTAGTAAACTTCTAGCTGTGGCGTAAACTGCAAGATCACCTAGTCGTTTATACAAGATGTTTCATCTATCAGGGACAAAAAAATGGGGTGATCGATCTTACCTAGTCAAACAAAAAATCGTACGGTAAGGGGGGCAATCATCCGTTTGGGAGATTGTGATTAATAAATTCGCGGGATGTACATTCTTATATTATTTTTATGTTTTGATCTCCCCAGTTCCAAACAACTATTATCTCAATACGATTTCCAAAAATACCACCATATTGATCTACCTCTACCACACCAAGTAGTCACTTGGGAAAGTGAAAATAAGCTCTAAAATTTCATAAAATTAACGTTTCTACTACACTTTCTCCGAAATTCATTTAATTAACGCACTCTTTTTTATTTTTATCTTTACAATAAGGCACAACACGTCCAGGTGAAAGGATATACAAATTTAGAAGTAGAAAACCTTTTGCAGAATTTCCAAAAATCTGCATTTTACAAAAAACATTTATTTTAAATTTTATGTATAAAAATAGATAAAAATAAGCCTTTAAAGCAATGGGCACTACTTCTCTCTTTTCCGTCTGGTCTGGTTTATGTTAAGAATATGTGTCTTCGCATTTATTAAGAAATTGATGTCAACTAAATTTCTCGTAATAGGTTGTGTTCATTTATAATATTAAATAATTTATTCATTTTCTCTATATAAACAAAGATGTAGGAATAGCTTTCTCCGTTAAATTTTCTGGATTTTCATAATATAATAACACTTATTATAAATATCCAGAAATTTGATTATGCTTTGATCCCCCAGCTGCGCTTTTACTAACTATTTCCACAGCAAGTTTAACGCTCATAGTTCATTTTGGGCACACTTTTTTAGTTTCACTTTTTTCCTCGTTATACAGAAATTCAATTACTTTCCAGTTTGCTATTCCATCAGAAGTGCTGAGATCAAAGTTTAAAAGATTATTTCTGATATTTGTTTGAAGCTCCCAGCAATACTTCGAATCATAAATACGCAAACTAATTTAGCACTATCTTTAGTTCTTTGTCCATCTCCGAAATCCACAAATCCATCTATTTTATGCAATGTTTTATTACAAGCTAATTCGTGAATACTCATTTCGTCAATACAAAGGACAATCTCGCGTTCTCTCTCTGATAAAGACTTAACCTCTTCTGCAATTTAATGTGACACATCGGTGTGAAATCTTTCTGGAATAGCTTTTATTATTATCCAATTGTGCAAAAATGATTCGCACGGAAGTCTTAAGATTAAAGCTTTCTCTTAAAAACTTATATCCTACAGAGGATATTCAGACATTCATAGCAATACCGATTTTCTGTGTCATTTTCTATTTTGTTGCAGTTAACAACAAAGAAGCTTGATTCAGTTCTTCATTGCTCTCATCTGAATCTACTGCTTTTTTCTCGTGTGTGTTTCTGCATGCCGAAAAATTGAAATGTAAGGTGGAAACTGTTTTCGATTTTGATAAACGTTTATAACATACTAACTTAAACTGTAATAAATTTTTAATTTGACAAAAAAGCATTTCGGGGTTCATTTATGTTGAATTTATGTGAAATGCGGATTTCTTTAAAATTCGTATATCCTTTCTCTACTTGGACGTGTTGTACCTCTATGGAAAGACAATAAGATGGGTAATTCAATAAAAATAAAAAAGGGGTGCATTAATTTCGAAAAAAAATTTCGGAAAACGTAAAAATGTAGGAGAAACATGAATTTTTGGAATTTTTTTCAATTTCGCAAGTGACTGTACCTACAGTGGTACAGGTAGATAAACATTGGGGGCATTTTTAGAAAGCACGTAATTGTTGTTTGGCGTGAGTTTGATGGTGCTGTGTTGAGAAGATAAAAATAAAATAATAATGTGCATCCTGAATTTATGAATCACCCTGTAACTCGAAAAAACAAATAAAAATCGTGGGACATACATACATGGGGGTATTTGGATACCCTTAATATGAGGCACCTTAATTTTACCTTTGGATGTCACTTCTTCGGCCGCTCCGTATATAGTATATATATTGGGAATAAACTGGAAAATTACTAACATATTATGATAAAATAAATTTATATGTAATAAATAAAATGATAGCTAGGTCCGTCGATGTTAGTGCATCACACAAAAACTACTGAATAGATTTTGATGAAACCTTTACAATTATCTTCCTTAAAATCTAAAAATCAACAAAGGCTACAAAGCATAACGCTACGACCCTAGGCTGTTTAGAAATTACTTAAATTTCAGGTCAGTTAAAGAAAATTTTTCTTAAGGGGGACTTCCCATGGAGCAATTTCAAAAAATCAATTTTTTTTTATTTGCATTTTTGTAATCTATATATAAGTACAATTTACCCTGTGAAATAATTTTTCGGAATTCGATCTCTAACATTGCTTAAATGACCTTTGAAGTCGACATGTAAAGCGCGAACCGGAACGAAATGCCGACATTGCAAAATTTTAAACGCGTTTTTCTCGAGAACACGTTTTACAAAATGGTGTGCAAACTTCTGACGACTGTAATTGACCGACCGACTTGAAATTTCCACAGAACGTTCGAAATACATTTTTGCAGGTACCCACGTACGGATTTTTCGAAATCTTAAAAATTCGATTTTTAATCCACGTTTTTATTCGAAAAAAATCGCGAAAAATGAATTTTTTTTAAAAATTTGGCGCCATTTTGTCAATTTTGAAGATATCGAAAAAATCGTACGTGGGTACCTAATCGAGAGGATGCTGATTGATAACATTTCGGTCATTTCTGTTTCTGATCACCCAGGGAGGCAGAAACTTGCACACCGTTTGCCTCTGAAAATTTTTAGACCACTTTTTGGACTACAGCCAAAGACGCCATTTTGAATTTAACGTTAATTCGGCGTGAAAAAGGCCCTTTTTCAAGAATTTTTCCAGACGCTACAGGCAATACAAATTTAATTAGTCGATCGCAGCATTATAGTACAACCTGTGAACAATATTTTCCTTAATATTTTAAAACAAAATATAAATAATTAAGCCGACGGCAGCAAATCTTCGGAGGCGCCTCGAAAAAAAGTTGTCTGTCGGTGAACAATATTACTGAAGAGTGCATCATCTGAATTAAAAAAAAAAAAATTTGTCATTAGATAACCGCTTTCCAAAGGTATTCCTGGGAGGAAATTTTTTTTTTTCGATTTTTCAATTTTTGCTGACACTTAGAAGTGAAAACACCGATTTTCGTCTAAAAAATGAACCTATTTGTTATTGTAAAATCTATAATTATGAAAACAAAAAAAAAAGCTCCCAGCGTTACCTGGTCATTTATGTAAAGAAGCTTTATACAAAATTTCAAAACAATCGGTCGAGTAGATTTTGCTCTAAACTGTTCACCGGTTTTCAAAATGACAAGCGTCAGAAAATCGCTTTAAACTTTTGCATACCTGAAAATCGAGTAGTATACATGAAAGCAACAAACGCTCAAAGTTCTGTATCTTAGTTAGTTTTACTCCGATTTGTTTAAAATTTTGACACAACAATCTTAAGATGTTGTGCAATCATATGAAATAATAAAAAAAAATTAGGGATTCCGGGAGCACAAAGTCAGCGCCACGCACTTGCTGGGCAGACATAACCGTATCGGAGCAACAAACGCTCAAAGTTCTGTATCTTTGTTAGTTTTACTCCGATTTGTTTGAAATTTTGACACAACAATCTTAAGATGTTGTACAATCATATGAAACAATAAAAAAAAAATTAAAAATAAAAATTTTTAATACGTTACCCCGCCCTTAAGGGGACCTATATGGCTTAAATGGGGTTTTGCGGAGTCAAAAGATTTTTTTTTTTTCAAGAAAAAAAAAACATAAAATCTAGAAAATGAGGAAACTAGTTTATTACTGAATACTTTAAGATTGTTTATGGCCTATAAAAATCACAAAAATACCCATGGGCTCTTATGGGTTGAGCGTCTCTTGCAATGGTGAAATTTCACCGTTGCCGTAGCTTTTTTCCAGAACCCCTGATCTGAAACACATAAACAAGACATTTTCTATTAGATAATACTTGACTGCACAGAATGAATTAATTAGTTTTGCTTTCCTGCAATTATTTTTGATTTAGTGTAGTTTAGAGTTCAATTTTTGAAATTTTTCATGACTTACTGAATTAATAAATATTTTAAAAAATAATTATAATCTAAATATTCAAATATTTTTTAATTCATTCCATGACCAGATGTATAATAAACCAGCCCACCAAATTTCAAACAATTCGAGCAAACGGTTTTTGAAATTTTCTACGGCAACGGTCAAAACACAGAATTCCGAGCAAAATCGAATTAAAGTTTGACTTTACAGAAGAAACACAAAGTTTATCAACGAAAAAGCTGCTTAGAAACGCAATGATTAAAGTTTGTTTACACAACAAACACAACAGAGAATCACAGGGAACGTAGTTGCTCTGTTGTGAACCAAAAATAGCGCGGATTTAGCGCGTCAATTAGGCTTCCGTTATTACAGAGTATTTGAAGTACTTTTTTTAACGACTAAAGTTTAAAAGTAAAAAAAGGCATAACTTCGTTATTTTCTTACAGATTTGGGTTTAGTTTGCAGCGTTTTACTCGGAAATAGTTGAACAAAAAGAAAAGCCAATAAAAAAAAATCGAAAATTAAGCCATATAGGTCCCCTTAAGGGGTTAGGTGTAGTCAGAGAAATGAAAAAATGACAATTTTAAATAATTTTTTTTTACCAGTAAATTATTTTATTTTATAAAAGTAAAAACGTAGCATCATTAAATAAGGTGTCGACTTGACTTCACAGCAATTTTAGAAAAAAAAAATAATTATTTTAAAAGTAATGGCTTTTTTTCCAAACCATGTGTTTTTAACTGGTGACCACTGTAGCTTGAAAAACGCTCGATAGATTTTAATGAAATTTATACAGCTTTTTGAAAACATGAAAAGCTAGTGCCTAAACGGAGCTTTTTGTTTTTAAATTAACAAAATGGCGGCCTCAGGAAAAAAAATTTCCAGATTTTCGGGAAAACACCAACAGTTATTTGTTTATAAAAAATCGAAATTAAAAACAAAAACAAAAAGTTTCGTTTAGGCACTAGCTTTTCATGTTTTCAAAAAGCTGTATAAATTTCATTAAAATCTATCAAGCGGTTTTCGAGCTACAGTGGTCACCAGTTCAAAACACATGGTTTGGAAAAAAAGCCATTACTTTTAAAATTATTAATTTTTTTTCTAAAATTTCTGTGAAGTCAAGTCGACACCTTATTTAATGATGCTACGTTTTTACTTTTATAAAATAAAATAATTTACTGGCAAAAAAATTTATTTAAAAATTTTCATTTTTTCATTTCTCTGACTACACCTAACCCCTTAAGGAGGCAGATACCTTTAGAACGGGTGAAATCAGTCAATTTTAATGAATTTTTTTCAAGGTGATACAATAATTGGATCATTTATTACATTTGACATATTGTTAATACATTATTAAAGTGTACAAAAACATGAGATTTTTTTTTTTTTACAAAATGGTTTTTTGTTTTTTGTCGATTACTTACATATTAAAGGGAAGGATAAACCTATAAAATAATAAAAAGGTTAAAAATTAAAATTTATATCGGCTGTTTAATCAAAGGTCCAGATTTTTGGCTATTTTTCAAGAGTTTTGACCCCAAAAAAAATTATTTATTAACCCGATATCTTTAAACTTTTAGGTCCATCCTTCCGATAGCACTATAAAGAGAAACCTCTGAATGTTTCAGCCTAATCGGTTAATAACTTTTTGAGTTGCAGAACTAGCAGTTTTTGAAAACACATTTTCGAGATAATCGCGTTCAAAGTTTGCATTGAAACTTTCGTTGGCATTCTGGGTATGGCCACCCAAGCATCTTTCCAGTAAATATTTTCTGGACAAATCTTCGTAAATTGGTAGAAGATGTTGTTTTATATCGTCGCCAAGTAAGAGAGTAAATTATAAGACAAAAGAATACACAAACGTACTGTGCGAAGGCATTGCTCCGACCCAAGCTCTCCGACTACCTGGTTAATGACGGTATGCAGGCTCTGACATTTTTCCCAATAACTCCATTAATATTCAATATTTCGATTTGTCCTTTTGACAGTATATTGTTTACATATTATATATTCGAATTATGAAAAAAATCGATTTTCTGAAAATTCTAAAGATATCTGCCCCCTTAAATTGGTGTTCACGCTTCGCTCTCAGTGGCAGAAAGTTTTTGGAATCGGCTGCGCCTCGGCTGATAAGTGTGTACCTCTGCACGCAAAAATGAACAAAATCCTTAACGCAGTGTGTACGCCAACCAAATGCCACATATTTTTCAGAAATTCGGGGAATATGGTCGCTCGTTCAAAAGAATACGAATGTGTTTATGTTTGAATGCTTTGCAGTTCGATGGAGACATTTTTAAAGATTAGAGAACTCTTCACGTCTTGTATTTTCCATCCGTGTGCGCGATTAGTAGCCACTTTAATTAAAATGTCGAGAGCAGTTTCATTCCAATGGTCAAATTGTTGAGATGAAATTTTATAAAATTCACCCTGATGATTCCACAAACAAGATTTCGCTCTATAATTATCGATTAATTCAATGATTTTTTGGGTGTTGCACTCATAAATCATAAAATGCGACAGAATTGAAGAAAATCTGAAGATGTCGATTGACTTTACCGCAACACATTTGCTTCGATTTTCCAACTTCAATGGAAAACATACAAACGCAAGCACATCTGTTTGTGGAGACGTACACACTTGTTCGAGTTTGCGTGTAAATCCATGACCGCATGTGCAGGAGGGGTCGGAACGGGCCCACAATCAGACATTACTTATACCGGATGCCGTTCCTTATACTGTTCGCATGTTACTAGCTGTTTCTCGCACGGTCAATTGTACGTCGCTTGCTCTCGCCTCACTAACCTTGATAGTCTATATGTTTTAGCTACAGAAGGAAAAACGCTAAACATTGGTTACAAAGAAATTTTGTAAACAGTATTTTTTACTTTTAATTTTTGTTTTTTTTTGTTTTTCCTTCTGTAAATAAAATATATTGTTAATAATGTTAACTAAACTACGCGGACAAAGTCGCAGGGTTCCGCTAGTTATCAAATAAAAGTAATTCTTACATATATTATACATATTAATTAATTTCTTTTTAGATTGAATCAAAAGGGGTGAGATTCGAATATGGGGACTTTTTGATAAAACTTGGAAGCGTTACAATGAGTGAGAACTTCAAGGGCATTTTAATTGAGGTATGCTTTTATAACATATTTTCTTACTGTGTACTTATACTTTAATTTTGTTCATTCATTATTGACCAACCCATTTTACTTGTTTTTTTATGTTGGCACTTTTGTTAATTTTGGCAAAATGAATGGAGTGATAGATCTGACGTAAGCAAACCATAAATCGTATGGCAGGGGGGAGGGAAGGAGAGGCAATCTCAACCATTTGGGAGTTACAGGGTTGTTCATAATTTCGGTATGCAGATTTATATTTCATTTTTATCTTAGCGCATCGACGTCAAGCTCACGCCAAACAAATACTATCTCCATGTCCTTTCCAAAAAACACAACCAATGTTCATTTACGTCTCCCACTGCAAGTACAGTAACTTACGAAATGGAAAGAATTATTTTTCCTCTTTGGAAAGGCAACAAGATGGCAATTTAACAAAAAAAGAGGTATATTAATTACAAGGATTTCGGAGAAAATGTGGAAGAAAATTTAGGAAATTTCAGAACATTTTTCACGTTCGCAAGTGATTGCACCTGTAGTGGTAGAGGTAGATGAAGATTGGTGGCGTTTTTGGAAAGGACATCGAGATAGTACATAGTTATTTAGCGTGAGTTTGATGTCGCTGTGTTGAGTAGGTCAGAAGATAAAAACAAAGTAAAAATGTGCACAGAATTTATGAATCACTCTGTAAGTCCGGTTGACCTGCAATGCCCACAAACTTCGGCTTCACGGGGCCTTCTTTCTCGCCCGCGATCCTCAAAATGATGACAGTCTGAACATTCCTAATTTGGTCCGCTATCAGACTATCATCCTGATATTTGGCGCGGATGATCCCCAATCTAGCGCTCTCGGTAACTTCCTTGAACGTAAGCTAGGGGCCACGTGGAGAGACTTGCCTTTCGGTTTTCTCTTGTTACGGTGTGTTCTCGGGCTTGCCGTGAGTTGGGCTCGCCGGAGACCGGGGTGTGGGAAGAAGCACATGCTGAGGGAAACACGGTGGTGATGTTTGGCTATACGGAGCCGTTTTTTCAGGCTATCCTACTCGTACATTTCTAAGACTTAAGGCTACGGCAGCTAGGCTGGTGATTACTGCGGCGACTGCTGGGTACGGTGGCTGCTGTTACGGCTGCTGGTCTGCTACGGCGGCTGGCATGGCGGCTACGGTGTAAGCTGGCTGGCCTGGCGACTAATGCTGTGGCTTTACGGCTAACTGTACGGCTGGCTGGTACGGCTGCTGTCGGTGTCGCGGTACTGGGCAGGTCTGCTGGTCTGGCGGACAGCGGTCTGGCCTCCGTAGCTGCAGGTCCGGTGCGCGCCGGCCGACTCAGGCCTATGGCTGGTCCGGTGTTCGCCGGTCGACTGTCGCCTCGAGGCAGGGCCTCCCGGGGCTTTATAGGCGGCGGTGTCCCGTAATGCGAGCCAACGGGGCTCGTAACAACCCCCTGTATTGAGGAGAGTGGTCCCTCACTCTAATCTACCTTTTCGTATTACTAGATTACAATAATTCATTCGTTTTATTATACTAATTCATTATCTTAAAACTACAACTTCTAACAAATACGGGCCAGGAGGTTGGCCGGTGTTTGCCATGGTGTCCAGCTTCTGGTGGTATCTGGGTTCGGGCGGTCTCCAGGTCCTGGCGGTATCCAGGTTCGGGTGGTATCCAGATCCTGGCGGTATGCAGGTTCGGGCGGGTTCTGGCTGGGTGATTGGCCAGTGTTGGCCACGGTGTCCAGATTCTGGCGGTATCCAGTTTCTGGTGGTATCTGGGTTCGGGCGGTCTCCAGGTCCTGGCGGTATCCAGGTTCGGGCGGTATCCAGATCCTGGCGGTATCCAGGTTCGGGCGGGTTCTGGCTGGGTGATTGGCCGGTGTTGGTCACGGTGTCCAGATTCTGGCGGTATCCAGACTCTGGCGGGTTCTGGCTGGGTGATTGGCCGGTGTTGGCCACGGTGTCCAGGTTCTGGCGGTATCCAGACTCTGGCGGGTTCTGACTGGGTGATTGGCCGGTGTTGGCCACTGTGTCCAGGTTCTGGCGGTATCCAGATTCTGGCGGGTTCTGGCTGGGTGATCGGCCACGGTATCCGGGTCCTGGCGGTATCCAGGCTCTGGTCTGGTAGTTGGCCGACGGTGGACACAGTATGCGGGTTCTGGTTAGGAGGTTGGCTGGTGTTGCTTCGAACAATTGCAGTCGCGGGAATAGATGCCGTCCCTCCCGCAATGGGAGCAGAATTTCTGTTGCATGTTGTGGCATTCTCCTCTTCGATACCCGCGCTGCTTGCATCGCCAGCAGTGGGTAGACCGCTCATAAGTAGCTGCGGCGATCGGCCTCGGTCGGCTCGGGGGGGGGTCGTGCGCTGGTGCTCCTCTACGAGTTCCTCGTAAGCCGCAGCCTCTGCTTGCAAGTCGGCGATGCTCGTCACCATGTTTCGCTTCACGTAGAACCGGTAGTCTGGGTGCATATTGGAATACAACCGGTGAAGCTGTTGGTCAGGGGAATACTCTTCATGGCGACGGAGCTTTGTCATCAGGTCGGTAACGTAGGTGGAGAACCGTTCACCTTGGCGCTGTTTACGCTCGGTTATTTCGTTGGCCGTTCGCTCCAGGAAATCGGTCGTGAGGTACGTTCCATCCATAGGCCTCCTTTAGCTCTGGCACTCGTTCCAGGAAGGTCTTTTCCTTCAAACCGGCAATTCCATTTTCGGATCTTGTCCAGCGTGTCTCCGGCGTCTGTCCTGGGCTCCCGGGCAGGTGGTCGCAGCAACCTCTCTAGAAGCGTTATGAGTCCTGGATCGGTGAGCGGATGCGGAGCGGTGACGGGTGGGGATTCGTCGTACTGGCCTTTGTAGTCGGATGCCGATCTAGTGGCGGGTGGAGCGGCGTCGGACGAGTTCCTGTAGTCGGGTTCCGGTGCGGTGGTAGTACTCTTCAGCCGGCGCACAGTGGGCCAAAACGAATTTTAGGTGACCAAAAATCGATTTTCGTCATGTCATAGATTTTAAAAATTTTAATGCCATTCGATAGCAAACTAAATGTATCACCTTATGGCAAAATTTTTTTTCAATATTCACCCCGTCTCTATGTGTTTGGAATGGCTAAAGTCAGAGAAAAATCTGAACAGCTCATTTTCCTTATAAAATGTTCGAGTTTTCTATGATTTCAAAGTTATATTGTGAAAATGTTTGTATGGGGAGGTTGAATTGTTGTTAATGAAATCACTTACTACATAGGAGGAGGTCTTATTAGGCCAATAACTTATGATAAAAGTCAAACAGTTTTTTTAACAATAGCTTTTTAGTTGAAAAGGGCGATTTTTCGTTGAAATTTTTATTTCTTTTTGACTTTAAGAAAAATGGCCACAGATGGCCACGCTCTCCTTAATACCGACGAAACTATAAACCCTCCTTTATCATTTAAAACAAAAATTGGCTGCGTCTACCTGGGAGAAAATTGCATTTGAAGTAAAGTCTACCTTGCTTTCACGTGCATATTTCCACACAATGTTCCCATTTATGCAGGCATTTTATGACTTTTAAGGCTGCATAATGTTTGTTTGGGAAATAAATTACAGTTTTCCTAATGCACGTTTAGGATTAACGACATCATTTGTATTTAAAGAAGTTATATTATTACGTTTTATGACATTTTTAACTGACTTTGACTTACTCTGCATATGCGCCCTATTCAGTATGTGCTTAGTTCTTTATAACATCCAGGTAAATATGTACGATGATTATTGACTTTGATTTTTATGACACCTAATTTGTTTTATTATAATTGCCTGATATAAGGGAGAATTGTAATTGTGTGTGTGTTTAAAAACATCAGTTGCAGGTAGGTGAAAGTAACGGAAATCTTAGCTACTTAAGAGGTTATTACCAGCTTAATTTTGTGTTTTCAATTTTTTTTTGCTATTGGCTTAAATAATGCCTAAACATCCCTCGAATCAAAAGAAACTTTGTAGAAAGGTGTACTTAAATGTAGTAATGTCTCTAAAGCAATTTGTCCGAAGCTACTCTTTCAATATTTTTTTTAACGCGTTTTTCTCGGAACCACTTTTAAAAATCTGCCAGCAGTAGAACTCGAACAGTTTTCATCCGATTGACTTCAAATTTTAACTGGACCTTTATTATTAAATTATCTATAGAAGTACACACGATTGTATATCAGAAAAAAAGTTATAAGCCATTATAAAAAAGGATATTAGGAATAAATGAAAGAATGATGCATTAGAAAGTTGTGTGAGACTATTCGAATTTTTGTAAGATATACATATGTAACATATGGTGCAGTGGGGAGAGGTTATAAAATGATACGTACAATAGCATAAACAAAAAGCCATTGAAATTAGAAAAACGAATGTGGGAAAAGAAATTCGAAGAAAAAAGTGAATAAAGGTGACATGTTGCTCCATGACACGGAAAATGAAGAAATAATTTATTTACTGTGGGAAAAGTGTTGGGAATTGGTGAAAGATATTTTGGGGTTGGGTTTGTAAATTGATGCCTGATTATATGAGACTACCCGCACCCCGGTGGGGAATATGGGGGAGGGGATTTATAGGAGAGGGGGTGTGAAATAATTTTTTATTTTTTTTTAAATACACAGAAAAATATTGTTAAAAATAATGAAAACGAAAATGCGAAAAGATTTGCGAAAATTGAAAAAGAAATGTTTCGTCGAAAATACCAATATAAAATTTTTATTGTTTTGCATAAATTTGTAATTTCTTTTTTTTTTATTAAATATTGATCATGGAGATGACAAAATAATTAAAGAATAAATCAAAAATGTTGTGAAAACTTTTTAAATAACATTAATAATTCATTTATGGAGTACTTCAAATTTCTTTGATTTAGTTAGCGGCACCCTGTAAACCAATTAAATTTTTTTTGTTGGCAGTTAAGGGGTAATAATGTCAAAATTAATTAGCCTAAATTTCATTATGATATCTTTAACACAACAAAAGTTACAGATTTTTGATAGCGACCAAGTCGTTTTGGCCCACTGTGCGGCGGGTGGAGGGTCCTGGCGTTGGTTCCTCCGTCAGCAGGGCCTCGGGATGGTGATGAGGTGTCTCGTTGTCGGCTAGGTCGATGTCGGGGAATTGTTCAGGGTAACGCGTGGCAAACCCTCGAAGACGGACTCTGGCCCTTCCCCTTTACACTGAGGCCCCTGGCCTCCAGGAGCTGGACCAGCGTGTTGTGGTTGAGGCCTTCGACCCATTCGTCTAGCTTCATTTTGATGATGGGCGAGGAAAACCTCTCAGGGACGAGGAAAATCTCTCAAGGGCTAACCCCATAGAACGCGTCGGCGCGTCGCTTTGCCGCGGAGCTTTCACCTTTTTAGCGCGGCAAGAGAGAGCCGAACCCATAGAATCCGTCGGCTTCAGGCGTCGCTTTCGCTATCGCTCAGCTGTTTATGACAATTCGAGACCAACCGCCAACTGGCGCAGTATGCTCCGAAGGTGAATTAACAAGAAATCTAGTAGCAATTCGTCAAGAAACTAGACTAATGAATTCGGGAAAAACTCGGCACCTTCCAGGAAATCCAAACGAAGAAACAGGAAACCAAATAATTACAAAATCACCAAAACAGTTCACAGATATCAAATTCAAACCTTACTTGTCAAATAAACAGCTGTTTCAACGAATCCCAACTGGCCAATCTCAACTTGTCAGAGCTCTCTCAGCAAAGCTATTATACGGCGCGTCGCTTTTGCCGAAATATTAGAGTTTCCTCTAATAATCTCTCTCGCAACGCGTTGCCGCGGCGCCGGCTATGGGTTAGCTCCCATATGAATGCATGCATTCAATAGTTGCAAAAGCGACGCCTGAAGCCGACGGATTCTATGGGGGCCAGGCTTCAGGGGCGAGGGAAACCTCTCTGGGTGAGGAAGACCTCTCTGGGTGAGGAAAACCTCTCAGGGGCGAGGAAAACCTCTCAGGGTGAGGAAAACCTCTCAGGGGGCGAGGAAAATCTCTCAAGGGCGAGGGAAACCTCTCTGGGTGAGGGAAACCTCTCTGGGTGAGGAAAACCTCTCTGGGTGAGGAAAACCTCTCAGGGGGCGAGGAAAACCTCTCAGGGTGAGGAAAACCTCTCAGGGTGCGAGGAAAACCTCTCAGGGGCGAGGAAAACCTCTCGGGGTGAGGAAAACCTCTCAGGGTGAGGAAAACCTCTCAGGGACGAGGAAAACCTCTCAGGGTGAGGAAAACCTCTCAGGGACGAGGAAAACCTCTCAATATAAGAAACAGGGCGAGGAAAACCTCTCAGGGTGAGGAAAACCTCTCAGGGACGAGGAAAACCTCTCAATATAAGAAACAGGGCGAGGAAAACCTGTCAACAAAAAAGTCGGCACGGTATGAGCGGTGATAGCTGTTGACTATAAGTCTTCTGCCTTCGGTGCTCGTCCGGAGTCGACTGCCTCCTGAGCTGGCTGCGGCTCCTTATATACAGATTCGGCCGTCCCCACTCACGAGCTTTCGGACTGGGGAAGTGTCGCATGTGGCCGGTATGGCAGATTGGTGTGCCACATACGACCGGAGTTCCCCAGTCTCGAGCTGCGTGAGTGCGTTCAGCCGAATTCTGTCTTCGTCCGTTTCCCCCGCATGCGCTTCTCAGGTCCCTGCTCGGGCGCCATGTTACGGTGTGTTCTCGGGCTTGCCGCGAGTTGTGCTCGCCGGAGTCCGGGGTGTGGGAAGAAGCACATGCTGAGGGAAACACGGTGGTGATGTTTGGCTATACGGAGCCGTTTATTCAGGCTATCCTACTCGTTCATTTCTAAGACTTAAGGCTACGGCAGCTAGGCTGGTGATTACTGCGGCGACTGCTGGGTACGGTGGCTGCTGTTACGGCTGCTGGTCTGCTACGGCGGCTGGCATGGCGGCTACGGTGTAAGCTGGCTGGCCTGGCGACTAATGCTGTGGCTTTACGGCTAACTGTACGGCTGGCTGGTACGGCTGCTGTCGGTGTCGCGGTACTGGGCAGGTCTGCTGGTCTGGCGGACAGCGGTCTGGCCTCCGTAGCTGCAGGTCCGGTGCGCGCCGGCCGACGCAGGCCTATGGCTGGTCCGGTGGTCGCCGGTCGACTGTCGCCTCGAGGCGGGGCCTCCCGGGGCTTTATAGGCGGCGGTGTCCCGTAATGCGAGCCAACGGGGCTCGTAACACTCTATTGATGCCGGGTTAAGCTCCACCTGGTGAGGCGACGTCGGAGCGAATCCTATTCAGGCTCGTGTCCTTCCTCTCCATTGGCTTCCGAGCTAGCTCCTTAACCTCTTGCCCCTGGTGGCCCTGTTGCAGGAGCCACTTGTACCGCTTTTTACGTGCACCAGATAATCTGGGCCTGCGGTCTTTGGGAACGAGAGTTACATAGGCCGATGCAGTCTTGTTAGATTCTAGCGATCTCAGGAGCTTTTTCTATTCTTCAGAGCAGATCTCCATAGATTCACCGGTACTTGTGGGACTTACATAAGTCTTTCCCCAGTGCAGGGATATTTTCCCTTGGTGATGTTTTTGGTGCATTTAGTGGTCCAATTCCCTCATTGGGTCTTATTTGGTTATCAATTTTTGATCACACGAGTAGCTAGGGAAAGGGTGATCGCCTGTAGCGGAGCCCTGCATGCCACAACGAAGGCTAAATTTAAACTGAAGGTCGCCAGTATTCAGAGTCCATCGTTAAAAGACACACTAACGCAATGCCACTCATCCTATGGACACGATACTCCCCTCTACATACGTGGCATTTAGTTTAGCGTCGATTTCATCCAGTAGGATGAAACTTTCGCTGTAGCGGATGTACTTCGAGCAGGATGTGATATACATCACATGCCACCATTTTGGGACCATGAAGTCCCCTGGTGTTATTCATTGATCATAACTCACCTTCTTTTAAACTCTTTCCTATAGTAAACATTTTAAAATTTGCAAAAAGGGTATCAATTTGTTATATATCCATCCAAACTTCAAAAATTGAGCTGAATGAATAATAGGATTAATTTTTTGTTGCAAAATGGGCATAAGTCAATCCACTTTGATGTTCTTTTCACCAAATTTGAAATGTTTGCTTTGGTAACTATTTATAAATTTCAATTCAATGCAAAGTTGACTGCTAAACGTGAACCAGAGCATGATATTAAAACAACGCAGCTATTGTTATAAAAATGCACGCGTTGCAAAATATATAGCAGGAATTATTTTCTAGTAACTATACTACTTTATTATAAAAAAAATTCATAGTTTAATAGAGTAAATTGTAAATTTGTAATCAATCATAACATTTCCTAATGCTGATTTATTTTTAGGCCGAATATCGTCCGTGTGTTGTACCATCAAATTGCTGGGAATTACTTCGTGAACTGTTACAAGGATTTCTTGGACTAAACGTCGCTATTACTCTACCTCCATACTTTTCTGCTCCCAGCATTGTCAACATGGGTCATCCAACTACTGGTTCCAAGCAAAATGATATATATCAACCTATAGACACAATTTGCCAATATTTAGATCACTTTACAAACTATCGGAAGCAGATAATTTCAAACGTGCCCCTTTCATCGACATTACGCTCATAGAGCAAATTTTGTTAAAGAAAATAACAAGATTATTGTATTTAGTGTAAAATTCTTTTCCTATGCATAAATAATTTGGTTCGACTGTTCCAGTGTTTTTAGATATTATTCACTAATTTCGTGAAAAGGAGGAATTTTTAAGGTAATTAGGAAAGCAGCGTTGTATGTTTCACATCTTAAAAATTATATATAGTTATGTATAAGTATTTATATACGGCATTTTCACATTAAAGAAATCCTACCTTATATATATTTTTTCTGTATTTCTTATAATATATAAGTTGAATGCAGAAATGGAAGTTCAAGGATTAGGAATTGGGTAAAGCCATATAAGATTTGTGTAATAAGTATTGGCGGACAAGAAATTTGATTGCAATAAAACACCATGATTTCCTCTCAGATTGTTTTTATTAAAATTTAATTTTCAAGTATTCTTCCTATGATGTTTTACAAATTATAGTATAGTATAGGATCATGGAAATATAAAGTCTGGAGGGGTAACGTTTACTTAAAGCCTACAAAAATTATTTTGAAAACACCAAAATTTTCTATTATAGTCTCATTCCAAGAGACACCAGCTTTATCCCATTCGAAAGTTTATCTAATTATTGAAAAAGTTAACAGAAACACCAGCATCTCCAATGATAGCCTCACTCCAATCAAAACCAGCGTTATCCAGCTCGGTACACAGATATTTGAAATCCTTCGTTTTTTTTTTATTATCTTGTAACAAAATAATTGCATAACCTCCGCCGCCTGCGCCAGTCATTTTACTGGCTAAACCGTGATTCTTCGCAATAAGGAATATTTCCTCCAATTTACAGTGTGAGAGTCTCAAAGCTTGCAATAATCCATTGTTAATTTCGAACAATTTCTGAAAATGACTTCTTGATAAATAAATTCATTTGAATTTGGAAGCATACAGTTAACTCTTCTATTATGACATCCTTCCCCATAGAATCATTTTCGTAAAAGCGTGCTGCTTGCTCTACACATTCACTTAGTGCTATCATAATATTGTCCACCAAGTTGGGAAACGCCTCTCTTAACTTTGCTACACCTTCTACCATCTTTGCAGTGCTACGACCAATCTTCGTATCAACTAATAAAATACTTAAATTGCATTGCATATGCATTTGCTGTACGGGGAATCCTTTTGTAAACTTTACAATGCCACCAAATGTGCATATAGTGTTATCTACCCCTGAAGGATTGCCATGCATAATTTTTTCTGAGTTGAAAGCCCACTCAGAAATAAACTGTTTTTCCTCAGAGGTAAAAATGTCATCCTTTATTTGTTTACCTCTACAAAGAATTAATATATCGTTAACTTCATTTAGAATAAATAATAACATACCTTGAAAATATATAAAATGCAGCTGCGACACAAACAGCGAAAGATGCAGAGCTGCCCAAACCCGCGCCTATTTTAACGTCTGAATTCATTTCGATTGTGAATCCTTGCCTGAATTTTAGAGACATAATGTTGCAAAAATATTAATAACACAGGACCACAAAATAAAATTGCGAGGTTACTCTGACAAGAGTACCCACTATATATTTTTAACGTCGCTGAAACCGAATTCAAAACCCATTTTGCTCCATCACGTCAGGTTTTCCCGTTAACACCCATAAAATCCACTGAGCTCTATAGCTAAGTAGATAGAGGTGAGTGTGTGGCGCTTAGAAAGTTTCGGCGGCCATGTTGTGTTTGGGCACTTACGCAAATTTTCGATAGAATAGAGTTCACGGCTTACCAACATTCAACTTTTTTTTTTATTTATATTTGGTACCTTATCATGTTTAAAGCAAATCATAAAATTGTACAGTTGACTGGAGAAAACCACTCCAGTTAATTTCATTTATTTCACATTTGACAACAACAAAACTGTAGTGAAACGTACTACCTTACTAAAGAATTACGAAAGTTAAATTCTAAGTGGCACATAGTAGGGTGAAATTGTTCTATGCACTATTCAGTTATTTATATAGATAAATTATAAAACTTCATAGCCCATTAACATAGCTTTTAAACTCCTCAAATCCCATAACGAAAGCTTTTAAACCCCTTACGCCAATAAGCTAAGCTGGTAAACCCTATAGCCCCATAAACTAAACTGTTAAACCCGATAGCTATATACGAGTAGCTTCATTCATGCATCCTGTTACCTTATAACGTTTTATAGGTGTTCCGGGAAACCTAACGCGATGGAGCAAAATGGGTTTCGGATTCCGCTTCATCGACCCAAAAAAACATATTGTTCACTGAGTCTGATCAGAGTAACCTCGCAATTTTATATTGTGATCCTGTGTAAATTTGATCTAACAAAAAATATATTTTTTTTCAAATTACCTTAATTTGTCGACACGCTTGTTTAAGAAAATTCCGCACATTAGGTAAAGAACAGCTAGACTAGTATTAAACTTGGTGGCTTCATCTGGTGGGATTAAAAAGTTTTGAGCAACAAATTCTTCCAAAATTTTCAAAACAGATGAATGATTCCAGTTAGATCCTGACTCTTGGTGCATTCCCTTCACACTTGTAAATAGAGTGTTAAATGTACTGATGGCAAATTTTACGGTTAAATCTAAATCGTTAAAGAGAAGACATACACTATTTGTGGTGTTTTCCTAAAATTTGAAAATTTATTATAAATTATAAATTAGTGCTGTTATTTTCTTTCATACTTTGAACATCAAATTATTTCGCAGAGAGATTGCCGCTGCAATTGCTGGTTTTCCGTAGACTACAGAGTGTTCTCCATGAAGTATAACTTTCCCTGGCGCCGATATATTAAAAATAAGATTTCCAGTTTCCATAGTTTTATACCAAAAATGTTGTATTACTGAATAGGTTTACATTAAAGTGTGAAGATTTTCAATTAATTAGGCTTTGCCTCCCTTGCTTTCCCACTCAAGCGGTGTAAATGTCTTTTGTGAAAAAGCGTGAATGGTCTTCAATTCTTCTGCAAGCGCACTGTTAACAAGCCTTAACAGATTTTAAACAAAAGTGAACAATTATTATTATATTATATTTAAATGGAATACTTAATAATAAAATCAATTTATATTTGAAAGCCACTTGTACACTTGAGTGAAAAAAAAATTTCTCAGAAACCCTGTGGTGAGTTTTAAATGTGCAATTGTGCTTTCTTTTAGAATATTATCTACAATGCAAAATAATTACATATAATATTGTTAATAAGAAAGTTATCCCCTTTCTCCTTTAGCTACTGCATATGCAACTGCCTTGTTAATAGATACCTGTGTCTTTGAAGAAGTGTTTTCCCTTCAAACATGGGGGAGACGATTATACAACTGAATTTTCCACCACAACCATCAGATTCATCGGTAACTTTCTGTAAAACAAAAGAATGTTAAAAAAGATACTTTAAAAAGGTACAAAGAATGTATTTTGCTGAAGTAGAAATAATAGAAAAAGAAAAACAAATCTCTATCCACCACAAACTTAAAACAATTGCTATACCATTACAAATATTGTGGAGTAACAATTTAAAACAACAAGCAACGCAATATTTACATATTTGAAAAATATGGATTTTTATATGTTTGGCCGAGCGCGAGTGTAATAAATAAAAGCTATTTCTTTAGATTTTATTAAAAGGTAGAAGTGATCTGGTTGTTAGTTGGCTTAGTCAAATTAATATGCAATGTTCACTTGTTTATAGATCCATTTAACGAATATGAACGTATAATTTTGCGCACAAAGCTAAACCCAGCCTGCGTTTCAAGTTTGTAGGTTTGCTACAAGTACGTTAACTTATTTTCACAGAACACAGATTTTTTAATTTTGTTCTTAATTGTGCGCTTAACCCACCCTGCGTGCTAAATTTCAAGTTCTTCTAAAAGTCCTTAACCTGCATATTTTGAAATATAGAATTTACAGCCCCTCCACTGTGGGGCAGCCGGAAGGGGGATAGCACACTTATATTCTTAACACTCGTTGAACTTCACTAGGCATGACAGATATGTATGTAGCATCCAGGGTAGTCACGGAGAAGAGGATAGAGTTCGATTTATCCTCTTTGGAAAACTACAAAACTCCGGGAATTGATAATATACATATATCCCGCAATGTATAAAGGTCGGAGGTAGAGTCCTTACGCAGGCCCTGAAAGAAATATTTAGGACATGCATAACTTGGAGATACATACCGACCGCTTGGCGGAAGGTTAGAATTGTCTTCATTCCCAAACCAGGGAAGGACGACTACACTGTAGCCAAAAGATTCAAACCTATCAGTGTAACCTCGTTTCTTCTGAAATGTCTGGAACGCTTGATTGAGGGGTGCTGAGAAGATGTCCGCTCAATCTTCATCAGCACGCTTACCAGAGTGGCAAATCCTGAGAATCGGCACTACTCTATTTAGTTCGCAGAATCGAGAGTGCGATGGAGCATGGTGCTTTTGCTCTTGGCGTGTTTGTGGATGGATATTGTGGGAGCCTTTGACAATGCCATTTTCTCCTCCCTGTGTCCAAAACAACGCTAATATTGCTTACTAGGAAAATAAAGCTGAATAATCTCAAATGTCCAATATTAAAGAGTATTACAATCCAACTCTCCACCAAAGTTAAGTAACTGGGAGTAATCCAGACAGCAAGCTTATGTGGAGATCACATGTCGAACAAAAATCCGCCCGAGCATTAAATGCCTTCTGGCAATGCAGGCTGGCCCTTTGGGAAGACATGGGGTCTGAGAACAGCGGTAGTCTACTGGCTATATACCGCCGTTATTAGACTCATTATATCTTATGCGTCTGTGGTCTGGTGGATCTGAACAGGAAAAACATCCACCTGTACGATCCTAAACAGAGTACAGAGAGAGGTATGCAGGGATCACTGGGGCCTTCAGCTCCACACCTGATGCAGCTGTCTACTCAATGCTTAACTTGCGACCACTAGACATTACAATCCAGGAAAAAGAAATGAAGGCAGTCTATCACGAAGGCTCAAAGAAAACTGTGACTCGTACAGTATGCCGATAGATGACATACCACCGGTAACACTGTTCGAAAGGCGATATAGTGTTGAAATCCCGAATAGAGAGAACTTGGAAAACTCGCACCATCTACTGGAGAGTTTTTCCAATGTGTTCTATACAGACGGCTCAAAAACCTCTACCGATACGGGCACTGGATGGTGTCGACCAAAGGGCATCATGTGAAAATCTGTTGCGATATCATAGGTCTTGTGCCTCAGTTAATTTAAACTAAGTTAATTGATTGAAGTGTCCCAGATCCAATAAATTTAATCAATTTGGATTTTAGGAGTTCTTAGAGGGTGATTGAGCCATTGATTATACAACACAGCAAAATTTAAATAAAGAATGAGACCTATAAAGCGAAAATCTTTTTTGCTAAGACGAGCAGTAGCATCAGGGCTTTGAACAAATATTACTCTAGTGGCAAAGTTTTATATATTATATATAATATATAGATTAAGTAAGTATTAAAAGGGTTCATAATAATTAATTTAGTTCTCGACAAATCTAACTGCTGGTATCAATTCAATCGAGGTTCCTGTTTGCCTTAAAAGATCAAAATGAACAAAAAAGGCTTAGCTACAAACCGGAAAACATTAACCCCAAAAAACCGGTTCCAAATGGGATCCCGGAGGAGCTACCTTCTTCCTAGCAGGCTGACAGGTTGGTGGACTCAACAATGAGTCTGATCCACCGGGCTTGAGGAGAGGCTGTGCCAATGAAGAAGGTGTGTAGAGAGGGACGACGTCCTGCTTACTGGTGGATGGATGAGATCGCGGAACTGAGGCGGAAATGTCTCCGTCTCAGGCGGTTGACTCACGAGCGGGCCGAAAGGACCAGAAGGTTCAACTCAGGTTAACAGTGCACCGCCCCCTTCACCTAATACCAGTGCAGGACCTTGTTCTGCAGGAGTTGGAACTGCGTCTACTGCGGTCGGCAGTCATGGTCCAACACAAGTTAGAAGATCCGAGCGCATTAAGCAACGGATGGTGCGGTCTCGAATGTATCTTGTCCTCAATAGTGGGGAAGGTGATGTGGCTGCATCGTAGGTTAGAATTAAGATTCTACTTGTACTCTACTCTTTTAATGTCAAACGGTCATTGTGAATTTGGTAATGAGACGAGCACTAACTGTATTTTTGTTGAACTTTTTTCCTTAAAATTGTAAGTGACCAGCACAAATAAATAAACATGATAAACTATAGAACACAAAAGTGATATTATAAAAACAAACTATTGAGAATATAGCTAAGTCGCTTATTTTGAAAGTGGCATAAGTCAACTGACATGCCATTTTCAAAATAAAGGGCTCAGTTAGTCGATCGCTCACGCCATTGGGGAAAAATGTGATATGGACCAAGGAATAAAAATCCTATCAAAAATCGGGAAAAGGATTTACATTCGCTTTACCATTTCACGTGTAGGGAGCATTCGACTTCTCTCCATGTTAACTCCTCGGCGTCTGCACAGTAAAAGAAATTCTAGGTCCAGGTTTACACATATTCAGAGAAAAACTTTTAGGCTCACGCACCAGGTTATAATGCGCGATACTATCGTGTATGGGGCGCTTTATGCAATCTAGATTTTTAATTGATCTCGCGCTGATGTTGAAAATTCTTGAAATTCAACAATAAATCGATATAATAAATAACAAGGTTTAATCGAAAAATTTAAGAATTTATTTGTTTAATGTTGAAATACAACAGAAAAATCACAAAATGTATAAAACAAAATACAGAAATGCCTAAGGGGAATAAATGTGGTAATTTGGCTGGTGGATTAACAAAAATGTGACAAACTCCTAAAATTACACTTAAAGTACATGAAATGTAATACAAATATTCGACCCTGGAATGCGTGTTTGCTGGTCTGATCTGTTGTTGGGCAAAGCGAGAGAGACAAAAATATATAATATTTAATGCCGTGAACGCAATTGTTAGATCATCCTTTATAAAAAGTGGAAACATGCTGAATGTTGACAATTGTAGAAACCATAGAGATGCAAATGGATGAATAGGGTAAATTAACACTATTGGTAGAGCTGGAAGAAGGATCGATTTCTCGTGAACCTGTAAAATTTCCATTATTCGAGTATTCGACGTAATAAGCTTTACTTACTTGAAATGAAAATAGGAAAAATCCAAGAGAGCAATTTATTAAGGCATATAAAAAGTTTGCTTTTTTTGGATAAAGAAAAAGATGTATGCAGCTTGGCAGTAGAGATAGTAATGTTGTCACTAGCGAAATTAAAGCCATTGTCTTATTGTCAAAGAGAACCCTTCGGAAAATATATTAGAAAATATGATTAGGTTCTGCTTTAGGCAAGTCCTCTAAATGAAACGCAGCTGTTTGTTAAACTACATATACTCGATTATTTTTATGTAAGCCATATAGGCACGCGATAGCATATAAGGATATTACTTTTTATTTGTGGTTATGGAGACATACCTCTGTAAAAGTTAAAAATCAAGCTAATTTCATGCATTTCGAATGTGCGCTGTAGGTAGGCAGAATGTGACGTTATTGCAGCATTAATTTGTATCCACTCTCATGTCCTTTTTTTAATGTAACCCCTGGCTAAAATAAAAAAAAGCAGATCCGAATTTTTTCCTTTTTTCGTAGTTATGAGACCACTTCTCATAAATGGGTCAGAATGCAGTATTGTAAATCATTTAAGGTAATTTAAAAGCTGCCTACCTGCAGTAGTATAAAAGGGTGAACGAGTTGGATCTCATATAGGAATTAATAGTTTTAAAACGTTATTGCGTTTTTCGGACGCGGGATGTCGATATTGCTAAACGGCTAGTGTATAACGAATCATCCATGAGGCGCTTTTTGAAAAAATTTCGGTATACGGAGCAATTATCCCGCAAAAAAAAGGAAGTGGTATTAAACGAAAAACATCCCAAAGGAAAGTTCGGTTATTGGAGCGGTCATGTCTAAAAAATCATTTCTCCAATTCATCCCAATTGAGCAGGAACGGCGGTGTCACATAGGACGATACGCGGTCGGTATACCGAAGTTGGATTAGATGCCAGAAGACCAGCAAAGAAGCCGTTACTTACGCAGGTCATGAAGACGAAACGACTGGATTGGGCGAAACAACACGACAATTTTACTGTTGGCGATTGGAGAACTGTCATCTTTTCAGATGAATCAAAATTCTACCTCATAGGACCAGATGGGAGGCTGTTCGGCGCAGATCTAGGGAAAGATAAACAGAATAATTATTGTTGAAGGATCAGTCAATGCCGTAAAATATAAAGAAATTATAAACGAGTACGTTCTACCGACAATAGAGCAATTGTCTCGAAATATTGAACAACCAGTTTTTCAAGACGATTCAGCACCTTGCCATCGAGTTAAAATGGTTGTGATGAAATGGGAGTGCACGCATTCAAATAAAAAATTAAAGGAAAGGGCCTTGGTAACGAAGAATACGTAACGCAAAGAACGCGAACTCACAAACTCAAGTTCACGTTTTCATTACCAAGTAAAAAATCTTAGCAACGCAAGCCCGGACTATAAACAAAAGTCTAGTAAACAAACGAGCACGCTGGTTTATTTATGCATTGTACAGTGCCCCATAAAAACTATACACGCGATGTGAGTTCCTTACACGCTTCGCTAATTACTAAGTGCACCGTCCCAGGGCAGCTACGGCAAAAGTGCAACATAAGGAATTCCCGTGGTGCGATCGGTAAGCGGCCCACTCTAAGGTGAATCACCTATTGCGCACGGGGCGAAATAGCTGACTAAGGGATTGTCAGGTCTTCGTGATGCAGAAATATTGTAGCGTATTCATTCAGGGTATTTATTAGTAGAGGTAAGTTTAGAACTGTATAAATAGGGTAGAAGAATCAATAAAATTACGATTTAGACTTCAAGTTGTTTGCCCGGTCAATTCGTCAAAGTCCTACAGCGATCTTGATATATCTCGCTCGCAATTCCTCGGAGTTGCAAACTACACTACTAAGTAGCTGTCTACCCGCTGCTCGGCAGGCAAAATAGAAGGAAGACTCCCATACCACTACTGGACGACAAGTTGTAGCTACCACACAACAGGGAAGTTTTACCACATGCTACGTTTTTATTAACATCCTGATTATAATAAGAACTTATTTTAATAATTATTCGATACAGATAACCGATTATAAATAGAGTTTGGGTATAAAGTCTCTTCCTTGACGATCTAATAGGCCAGACTTGAATTTGATAGAAAATGTTTGGGCCATAATGGAAAAAAATTGCTGATAAACCACAAACAATAAGGAAACTCAAAGTTGTAATTGAGGAGGTGTGGTACAATGAAATAAACAAGGATTTGCTGTCAAATCCTTCAATGCCTCATCGAATTTCCGAGATCATAAAAGCGAAAGGAGGTGCTACGAGATACTGAGTAAATTCAAAGTGCATTAATACTGTAAAATAAAATTAGAATGTTCTAGTCATCCGCTGTCAAAAAAAGTATTAATTGTAACATTAATTCCTACTAATGAGTTTTATTACATCCTTTGTTAATTATATTGCTTTTTACCAACAACAATGCAACAACGAAATTTTTGTTAATACCAAATATAATTCGTAGTTAAACCTCGAAAATGTGCAAAAAATTAAAACTGAAAAGCCAATTGAAAGTTTAAAAACGAAAGTACGATTTTATCGTATAAATTACGTTATTTAAACATTGAAAATGCATATTTTTTTTATCAAAATATTTAATATTTTGTAGGTTCGCCTACAAATTATGAAAATTTCAAAGAAGCATAGGTCGTTTTCGACCTATCGTATACGCAGATTCAGAAAGTGTTGTTTCAAGTAAGACGGAGTCGTTATGAGAAAGAGTTATAAATAATAATTTATAATGTTTACAGCTTCTTCTACATAACATTTAGAACATTTTAAAGCAATAATAAAAAAAAGTACTCAACATTTTAAGTTTTACACAGGTATGTCGCCTTAAATCAACATCGAAATATGGTACTGTTAGATTCATTGGGTATGTACAATCTCGATTTTTGTTAGTTAGTTTCCATAGTTCCCACATGCAGTAATAATAACTGAATACTGCCACAGTGCAACCTCTAACGAACCATCTTATAAATTAAAAGGCTGGAAGGAAATTAAATTTTACATTGCCAACAAATTCTCTGACTTTGTCTCTAAGAAAATAACGACAAAACTGTATACGTGTTCTATAGAGCTTGCTTTAATAAAATTTCAACACACTTCTAAAGTTTGGAGCATCACTGTCGCCATTTGCTTGTCGTATTTTCTTTACTTGATAAATAATATATTGTTAAAAAATCATGTTTTTCAGATCAACTTACTTCTAAATACTGTATGAAAAAAATTGGGAATGAAAAAAAAATGCGACGCGTGCTTAACGTATAATAGGCTGTTCGCGTTAAACTTCATTTTCCCCAGTCTCAAAAAAAAACCCATGAACTCATTAAAATTTTGGATCCTTATTAGTATTTATTTATTTATTTATTTCGTCATGTCCGTCTGTCAGTCTATATGTCACAGCCTTATAACTCCGCAATCTTTCCATCGATTCTGATGAATGTGATGATGTGCAATGTGCGATATGGTAATCATCATAGTGGTTATTGTGAAAATTATATTCTCAGGACGTTGGACTGAAAAAACGGCGGATGAAATTTGTCAGTCAATGACTGATAGATTATGCATAAGATTTATTAAATAATTCAGTCTTAAGGTAATCACAAAACACAACCTCGATATTTCGACATGTAACAGGCGGTAAACTCATTGATCGTTGGATTATTTTTGTAGGTCAAATACTGGTTCGTATTTCTTATCAAATTGTCTTTCAATTTCACTGCAAAAAAGTATGTCATTGCATTATATAACATTTTGAAATTTATTTCGCGTTTGAAAAATGAAACCACTCACGAAGTAAGTTTCAAATATGTGGTCAACAATGTAAAAAAGGGATTACGTACTATGGACTGTATCTGCATAGCAACGGAAAACCAAAAGCCGATTCGTTATGTACACAATCCATTTAGCGAGGGAACAGTGAACTACTTCGTTGAATTCCGTAGCGGAATTTTAGATATTCATTTCCCCAGGCGGAATTTTGCATAGACAATTTCATTTAGCGCGAACCGCGTGCTACGTTTTAGGCCTTGTCCAAATAAAATATTTACGGATGCGAATCCCTTAGCTGACACTTTGGGATCAGATTGATCCCGGCGTGCCATCTATCGAAACGGCATTAGCTGGTACACAGCAAACATTTTCGTGGCTAGCCAGCTATGCGCTCTGCGAAAGTTGTACCAGCTAAGCGTTACCAAAGATGTGTAAGAATAAACGTTTAAATTAACAAAGTACAAGCGGTATGACAGCGCAAAGCTTGAAAGATTTTTAATTATATTAATTATCAGTCAAAAAAAGTACTATTAGTAAAAACCTAAAAGTTGAAAAAACGGAGCCCCCAATTTGTGTGTGATTTTTCGAAACCTCACTCATCTCTCCACTCTCCGTACCTGCTTTTAAAATTATGTTTTTTTGAAAATCTTACTATTGGTGATCGAAATTAATTAATTAATTATGTTGAGTGAGAAAAAATCAGAAAGAAATCGAAGTGCTAAAACATAGAATCACCATAAAAACTTTGTATGGTAAATTTGTGTAATCTGTCACCTCATTCCGGGAGGAATGACACACTTTGGCCAGGAGAGGGTTTGGCATACTAAATTCTTCTGAAAGAGTATAGTCTTTTATACGTTCTATAACTTTCATTAATTCCCGTGTAACGGTAAAACATTACTCGTTTGTTATGATAATTAATTAAATTATCCATATATATAGCCATATCGTTCTTACTTTGTTTGTATACCCTTAACCGTCAATTCTTACACAACTTTTTTAAATTCGCATAACAACACGGGGCTCCCGGACTATATCTGAAATACGGCAAGCTGTGTGACGTCATTCTAAACCGAATATGGCGCATTAAATTTTTTTCATAGCCTCTTGAGATGGATATCAAATAAAAGGGGTTTGACAAGCAGAATACGACAAGCTATATGACGTCATTCTACACAAATATAGTAAACGCTCCAGATAGCAAATCACATTTTTCATTTGTTTATTTCGCTTAAAACAATCTACAGATTTATCTATAAAACATTAAACTAAGAACTAAAGCAAATGACCAGAATGAAAGCCTTAGCCAATTAAAAATTAAGGGTTATTATAGGGGTGCGTTGAGGGAGTAAATGGAATTATTAAGGGAGGCTTCGTCAACATGGAAGACGAAGGCTGCTGTGTTATTGACTTTCCGCAGCATTCTGGTAAAGGTTTTGAAGTGACCGTAATTAGTGCGATGACGATCGAAGCGAAAGGTGGGAAACGTTTCGGGGATTAGTGTAGAGGGAGATACTGTGTAGGAATTCGTGACAGTCAATGAAGCCGGTTAGGACTTGATGGATGAAGATTACATCTGCGACATCGCGACGCAAGGCAAGAAGCTGGAGGTTAGCCGGCTTTCATTTGGAGAAAGGTTGAAGTTATCTGTCCAAGGAAGGTCACGGAACGCAAAGCGGACAAATCTACGCTAAACTGCTTCCAACCTGTTAATGAGGGTGGATTGATAGACCTAAACATTTGATATTAATATTACTGGATACCTCCACACGTTCCGAAGAAAAAAGGGTCTTGACAGACAGACGGACAACGAAGTGATCCTATAAGGGTTCCTTTTTTCCTTTTGAGGTATGGAACCCTAAAAGACATCTTCTCTGGCAGTTAAGTTCAAAGGTTCAAGTCTCAAGGTAGAATTTAGTGTTCCTGTCGCGCGTCGTGTAGCGCAACAAAATAGAAATTTTAATAAACATTTTGGGTAGGAGGGGTTTTCTTTTTAAGTAGTGGAAGCATCAGTAGTGAGTATAAAACGCAGTTTCCTGTATTCCCATATTGGGAATCAAATTCTTTACAATTCATTTAATAAGAATTTAACTTTTTCAAGTAAAATTAATAATAAACAAGTCAGAAGTCGAAAATATTTGATCCAAAAATCTTTGAAACGGTATAACTTTTTCATCTTTAATTTGGCACGATTCTTGTTACTCAGGCCCCAATTTTTGGGAACGGGGTTCGAAACATTTTGCTGTGCTAATTAACTCCACCGGTAGTTTGTAAAAGGAAAATTAACTCCACCGGCAGTTTATAAAAGGGAAATTATAATATATAATAGAATTTTCCTAAAAGTTACGAACGTTAGGTGGCTCGCGAATTGCCCTATATCTTGAAAACGGGTCGAGATAGAATTTTTTCATTATTTTTCCGTTAATTAGCACAGCAAAATGCAACAGTTTGTAAAAGGGAAATTATAATATATAATAGAATTTTCCCAAAAGTTACGAACGTTAGGTGGCTCGCGAATTGCCCTATATCTCGAAAACGGGTCGAGATAGAATTTTTTAATTATTTTTCCGTTAATTAGAACAGCAAAATGTTTCGAACCCCGTTCCCAAAAATTGGGGCCTGGGTAACAAGAACCTCCCTTTTAATTTTATACAAAAATAAGCATTAGAACATTTTCCTAGTAACACGAGTTCTAGAGAATTTGATTCTAAATAAAAAATCTTTCTTGGAAATTTAAATGAGCAAAAGATCAGTTTAAATTTTTACAAGGAAAAATCAAGCTCGATCTAGACGAGGTATAACCCCTTCAACGTTATTTTGGGACACCCTATATACATCGAGTATATGTATGTTGTATAACAAACAAAAACGTTTCACTTTTACTAAACTTCACAGCTATTGAAAGACTCACTTGATTTTTATTGCGACATTCAAAGTGCACCAAAAATTTGACACTTTGTCCTCGAATATTCCTCTATCGAAAGGAAATATTCTCTTGACAACAGAGAGTATATCCTCGTATGATGATATTGAAGCCCATGGAAGCCATATTATCATGAAGGTAGCAAAAGCAAAGGTCCCCGTAATTGCAAGATTCTGGATACCATCACTGCTAAAATTGTGAATTTTACAAAATTCCTCATAAAGTTTTAGCATAAATCAACCTGACATTTCCCTTCAGGAAGCACCGCCGTAGCAAGTATATAAAGAAGGGAAGAGCGTGATACAGTTCCATTTGTTTGTAGTTTAGAGCAAAGCTAAATAGAATTGTGGCGAGAATATCACAGTCCCCAAATATTGCAGCAACTGCCAGCAAAGTAAGGCCAAGTGACATATTGTTGTATTGAAAGTGACCATTGTCGATAAGGATTTGCCCAGGATAGATTAAAGAGAACAACAATACTTCCCACAACGGTCTATGTTGAAGTATTTTGTGAATAACCAGCGTGCATAGCAGCATTGATGGAATATATAAAAAGAGGTCAGAGAACAAGACTGTCAGCCTCATAAAATTCTTGTGATCGATTGTAGAAATTCCTCGTGATTTATGAAGCTCTACAAAAGATGCGTTCCAGCGTAGCGCTACTTGCCCTATAAGGTAGCTGTGATATGCTGTTAGCGGCGGATAGTCCAAACCCCAGTATAATAAGTCGTTGTCGCTAGAATTCGTGTACCACTGTTTAACTGGTAAATTAACGCAGATCTCCTGCCAGTGCCTCTGAGCTTCATAGTCCCCATACATGGGAGGTTTATTTTGGCCAGAATATGAATGCAATGATATTATTGCACGCAGGGCGAAAGCAAATGTTCCTATCAACAATATGTTTCCTGCTTCTGAGCGAGTCATCTTAAACCACACGTCGTCCCTCTTCCGGCAAAGAACTCACCACATATGACGCCGCCAGCGCTTCTGATATATTTTTTTCCAAATGATTCTCTGAATAAGAAGACATTCTTCAACAGTTGTTTAATTTTACGAAGAGAAGTGAAGGAAGTATAGAGCACATAGGTTGCTAAGGTTTGTGCCCTTACCGCAATAAGAATTAAAAATGCGAACAAAACACCTGAAAACCTTTAAAACTCTTCGCGAAACACAAGCCCACGATAACGAATCACGGTAAACAGAGAAACAACCATAGAAATACTAACTAAGCACGGAACGGCTGTGTCGTGTATGAACCCTATACGTGAGCGACCACCTAAGGGGTGCTTCCTAGAGGAGAACAGCAACAGCGTTTATGAAGCGTTTATGAGGGAGAGCTAAATAAGAATCCTCACAAGCGGGGCGCAAGCGGTGAATGGCAGCGTGTAAATAGATGTTAAAGGGGGCATAGACATTATGGAAAGAACTTCAGAAAATTTTGAATTGTAAGCCCCCTTCTGATTATGTCTACATATTTACGCCTGCACTGAGCGACCATACGAACACAGCCAATTCTAACACATCAGGGAATGTGGTACGCTTAGTTCATATTTCCATGGAAACAACATACAATCTAATCTCTTCAATTCTTTGACAGCCGTCAATGACCACGTGGCACAGCCACACACATAGGTGTGTTCGCGTCACTAATTTTCACTCCGGCCCATGGAAATATAAACTAAACAGGAAACGGCTGGAAGCCAGATTTAGCGTACCACATTCCCTGATGTTTGAATTGGCTGTGTTCGTATGGTCGCTCAGTGCAGGCGTAAATATTATGCCATAATCAGAAGGGGGCTTACAATTCATTCAAAATATTCCGAAGTTCCTGCCATAATGTGTATGCCATCCTTATAATTTATTTACACGCTGCTGCATTCACTGATAGCTATAATGCTAATTTAGCTTCCCTTATACACGCTGTTGCTGTATTCCTCTACGTAGCTATCTTTAGGTGGTCGCTCATGTACAGGGTTTATAAACGATACAGTCGTTTATATTACCATCTCCGAGCTTACCCGAGTTTTTGAGGGGAAATCCTAAGCCGGTTGTCAATTGTCAATTTGACAGAAGAATTTTGTGAGATCTCAACCGTTTTCGAATTACAGGGTGATTCATAAATTCGGGATGCGCAACATTTTATTTTCTATCACCATTTTAATCTGAATCTCTTTGTAAAAAAACTTCTTTGGCTTAAAGGTACTTAGCCGGTTTCTTTGGAATTGCCCTAAAACCTTATGGAAATGTTCCATTTATGGTTGGAACGAGTGAACTAGGTAAGCATAAGTTCCCGGAAACAATACTTTCCCAAAAATTAACTTGTTTTAACACCAAAAATTGCAAAAATCAATTTACTTTGACGTCTGTTTTCGAGATATAAAATTATTCAGAGTGGCTATTCGCATCGTCCTTGCTTTGTACAATCGAAATTTTTGCGGTAAATAACTTTTTAAACATCGGTACGAAAGAATTCCTAATAAAAATTCACTTTTCTCAAAAAATTATTTTTGACAGAGGATTTACCTTTTACAAATTCTATGGAAAATTTCAATTTTTGGTGTTAAAACAAACTAAAACAAGCTAATTTTTGGGAAAGTATTGTTTGCGGGAACTTATACCTACCTAATTCACTCGTTCTAACCATAAAAGGAACATTTCCATAAGGTTTTAGGGCAATTCCAAAGAAACCGGCCAAGGGCGGATCCAGAAACTTTTTACAGGGGGGGGCCATTTATATTTTCACCCCCCTCCCACTTTCTTACCGTAATAAATTTTATTGAATTTTTGGCTTAAGTTCCTAATGCTCCTTTTTTGGAAGTGCCCTAAAACCTTATGGAAATGTTCCATTTATGGTCGGAACGAGTGAATTAGGTAAGTATTGTTTACGGAAAACAATACTTTCCCAAAAATTAACTTGTTTTAACACCAAAAATTGCAAAAATCAAAGTCAATTTCGTCTCGTTTCCGAGATATAAAATTATTCAGAGTGGCTATTCGCATCGTCCCTGCTTTTTACAATCGAAATTTGCGCTCATGTACATGGTAAATAATTTTTTAAACATCGGTACGAAACAATTCGTAATAAAAATTCACTTTTCTTTAAAAATATCTTCTGACAGAAGATTTTCCTTTTACAAAATTTTCAATTTTTGGTGTTAAAACAAGCTAAAACAAGCTAATTTTTGGGAAAGTATTGTTTTCCGTGAACAATACTTACCTAATTCACTCGTTCCGACCATAAGTGGAACATTTCCATAAGGTTTTAGGGCGCTTCCAAAAAAGGAGCATTGGGAACTTGTTCCAAATTTTTGAAGGCGTGTGATAAAGACGTTTTTCCGTATTGTCATAAGCTGTTAAAAATTTTTTTATCGTTTGCCTCGAGCAACGCTACCTCAGAAAGAAGTTTTTCAACTTTGAGACGTCTCAAAACTTGGTTGCGCAGTACGATGACTGAAGATCGTCTGTTAGGTTTAGCTCTTTTGCACATTCATCGCGATATAAATGTAGACATACAAAAAGTCATTGACCGCTTTGCTTCGAATAAAAATCGACGGTTGAACATCATACTTTGAAGTATTTGTCGGTAAATTTTTATTGTGATTTGGAAATGTGAAGAAACGAAATCCAAAGATTTGTTGATCTCAAAACGAAAATAGATTTTAGCAAATTAAATTATTATTGCAAAATAAAAAATGTTAATTTTTATGTCAGCTTGTTTTAAAATGGAAAAAAATCTTCGAGGGAGGGGGCCATGCCCCCCCCTGGATCCGCCCTTGAAACCGGCTAAGTACCTTTGTTCCACTTCTTTTACTGCTAAATATTTATCTTTTTCTAGAAGGTTGCTAATTATGTCGGAAAGCTGTTTCAATGTTTCCTGATCCAGTAATTTTATAATGCTGCTGAATCTTACGTTGAAGTGTTTTGCCAAAGTGTTTTGACGGATCGCAGAACAGATTACAGGATTTCTATATATTTTGCACTGATATATAAGCTAATGGACTTCTCATGACAGTCAAATGGCTATGAAAATGTGGGATCGCCTCGTATAACTTTCCCTTTTCAATATAATCATAATTTTCCAATGAACTTCACAAATTTTTGTGACGATTGACGGAAATAAGCAACTAATTTTGATGTCACTGAGAACGTGCTTGCCGAAAGGGCCTTTTATTCGAATTTATGCCCAAAACTGTATGTCAGTGGTATCTTAAAATTACGGATCACGATAAATATTGAGCGTGTAGCGTCCGCCTTAGTTCTCTATAGTGGTAAATCTTTTTTGTTTAGAAGGTGCGGATTCAGTTAATCGATGGCTGTCATAAAGCTTGTTAAGCGAAAAGCGAAGGAGTGAACTGTGTTTAGTATATATTTTCATTATTTAATCGAACCACAATGAGCGCTGGAGATAATTTCGGGATTCATCGTGCTGGCAGTCGTTTTCCGCAAGAGGAGAGGAATCAAGGTCAAATTTTGAGTGATTTCCTCATGCAGTTAGAGGAATACGTCCCCACGGTAATTCAGTATACATTTACTAACTATGTAAAACATGACGGATCGAGAGATTTGATTGAGTTTTAGATCCGCGTATTTGACTACTTGGGATTCGAGAATCTCCCACATTTTATGTTTAAATAAAATAAGTTACAGGCAAAGCAAATCCGACAAAGAAATTAATGCTTCTACACATTCACAGCAGCAACAAGACTCGATCCGCGTTTTTAGCTGTTGTTTCGATTCAATCCTCCTAGCTAAGTGAGATTGGATACACTCGATCCGTATATACGTGATTGAATCCAGATTGAACTAACATTCAACAATTAAAGCCAATATACATGTCAATCGAAATTTAGACTTAAGTTCCCAATGCGGAATTTTTTGGAATTTACCTAAAACCTTATGGAAATGTTCCATTTATGGTCGGAACAAGTGAATTAGGAAAGTATAAGTTCCCGCAAACAATACTTTCCCAAAAATTAGCTTGTTTTAGCATGTTTTAACACCAAAAATTGAAAAAATCAAAGTCAATTTCGTCTCGTTTTCGAGATATAAAAATATTCAGAGTGGCTATTCGCATCGCCCTTGCTTTGTACAATCAAAATGTTCGCTCATGGACATAGTAAATCATTTTTAAAACAATTCTTACATCGGCACGAAATAATTCGTAAGAAAAATTTGACTTTCTTAAAAAAATATCTTCTGTCAGAATATTTTCCTTTTACAAAATTTTCAATTTTTGGTGTTAAAACAATTTTTGGGAACGTTCTCTCCCAACCACCGAGCGGTACACATCATTTGCAGCAGAGGCTCCAAAGGGCATCACGTTGTGTTTTTCAAGCTTTTTGTAAAAATTTTCTAATCATTTTAGTTTGTGTTTGTTCTATCTTTTTGGAGGAAATAACAATAAATTCCGCAGAATTCATTGTTGCTAAGGTGAGTGAGCCTTTGTGTTTTTACGGATGGTACATTTTAGCCAGATTAAAATTGGATTTTCTATAAGTTGTGCTGAGGGAAGACATTGTTATATTCTATAGATTTTTAGGCCATGTGCATTGGATATTAGTGAAGGTGTACTTTTAAGATTGTTTTCTCTCGTTTCATTCTTTGAATTTTTTGCTGAAAAGAAGCTTAATTATCATATATTTTAAACAATTAGTAAAATTAGTATCCTTTTTGACCAATATTAGAGACAGAGGTACATCAGTACTTTTCCCATTGTTTTTAGTTTTGTCTTTTTTGGATCAATTGTTGTGGTAAAAGACATTTCTGCTAATTTTAAGATAGTGTTTTGTGAAACGCAGAATTTTGAGTATATTATTCTTTAGGAAAAATTAAAAAAAGAAAAAATTTTTTTCCTTTTGTGACGAAGGAGCATTGCTCCGTTAGCTTAGGTTAAGCTGTTTCTTGTTTTTTTGTAACGGTATTCCCTTGGGCAAGGAACTCTATCTGAAGAGCGTTGCTGCAGAAGAAAGACTTTGATTGTTCAATAAAACTCAACAAAGCTCTAATCCGAGATTTAACGTGAATTAAGAAAGCCTTTTTCGGGGCAATATGAACAAAAAATCTGCGGCTAAAGTAGCGTCCAACCTTATTAAACGTGGCAAAAGTGCTCAGAAGGGAGTTTTGGACAAGGGAATGACGAATGTTTCAGTGGTGGGCAAGAGGAAGATGGGTGTGGATGCGGCGCGCGTGGGGGAGGTTGCGGACACTGCACTAAAGCGCACCAGGTCAGAATTATCGGATTCTTCAACGTCGATTAATAGTGATATCAAAGCTGGGGGATCGGTGAATAGCGAGGAAAGATTTTCTTTTGAGAGGAACGGTGAATACCTTGACATGGCCCACTCTGAGGCCAACATTGGAGAGATTATTGGGGTTCCGACGAGATTAAATCAAAGTGTGAGGGAATCTTATATGTATGAGGAGGGAGGAGAGGGCCCCAAAGTAGTAATGATTGCGCTGAATGAGATATTGGGAGCGGAGATTAGAGAAATAAACCCCCTGTTTCTTGGCAGAATCTTGAGGGAGAAAGGAGTACTGGGGATTACAAAAATTAAAAAGACAGCGCCCAATAAATGTAGAGTTGAGTTCCAAAATGCTTCCATGGCAAATAATTTCGCAAACAAAAATAGTCTCGACAAGTCTTATAGGGTATATATTCCCCTGGGGTTGGTTGCAAGGACTGGACTGTTAAAGGGAATTGACCACGAGCTCACCAATGAGGAGCTTTTAGGGATGATGGAGGAAAAAAATCCGGGACTAAGGGTGGTCAAGATTTTTAGGGAAATGAGGAATGGGTGGTGTGAAGGAATTAAAAAAAAAGAACCCACGGACAGAATTAAAATTTTTTATCAAAGTAATCATCCCATAAAAAAATTTCACCTCCTTCAAACTTTTTCCGTATGTGTCGAGAGTCTTGAGGTGCTTCAGATGTCAGCGCTTTGGGCATATGGCTAGGGAGTGCAAGTCCAAAGGGACTATCTGTGTTAACTGTGGAGAGGGTCATGAGGTTATGGTAGGCAGATGTGAGGGGGTGGCACACTGCATAAATTGTGGAGGAAATCATCCAGCTTTATACAGAGAATGTCCGGCAAAGTTACAAGAAGAGAGAATAAATTGGTTAGCAGCCAATCAAGAAATTTCTAAAAGAGAGGCGAGGAAATTGACAAGAAAAATGCCCATAGAACTCTCGCTTTCACAAGAGAGAGAAAACAATGTAAGTCTATTGGATTCAGGCAAAGTGGGGGGGGAATACAAGCAAAAAAACGGAACCAAATGGTCACTACAACCCCTTTAAGGACCATCCTAAAAAGGGTGAGGAGGCTGACCATACCCTGAAGTTGGGCAATGTGATGTGGCAGGGTAGAGAAGATTCTATGAATGAGAAAAAACTCAAGAGCTTTAAATATAACTTAATTGATTTGGCAAAGGAAGTACTCGGAATGATGAATGTGCACTCGGATCTAAAAGAAAGTGATAATTGCGCACTTCTTACAAATATTATCGGACAGTTGGAGAGCCTTTCGGCGGGGGCCTCCTCTTTGAGATTTATCTCTTCGACATGAGAATTCTACAATTCAATTGCCAAAGCGTGAAACCTATCACAGATGATTTAACCGTGTTCATGATTGATAACCAAATAACAAGTTTAATAGCAGCTGAGACCTGGCTCCTCCCGCCGGAACGGGTCTCGCTGCCAGGCTATAAAGTCTTTCGTAAAGATAGAACTGACGGTTATGGAGGAGTAGCTGTGGCTACCAAAGCCGATCTTAAAGTAAAAAGATTACCACTTTCAAGTGGGATCGATTCATGTATGGTGACCTTATTCGACAAGTTCCAAAGGATCACACTAAACTCGGTATATGCGCCGCCGCATCTTAGTGTAAGCGCTTTCAAAAAGAATCTGGAGAGAATCTTCATTAGTACTTCAAGAAAGGGAAGAGCAGTGATAGCGGGCGATTTTAACGCGAAGAATCAAGCCTGGGGAGGTTCAATCACTGACACAAAAGGATCTGTGCTGCACAGAATTGCGGGGGACTGTGGCTTTCGTGCGGTAAACACGGGCTCTTTCACCTACATATCGAAGAGTAGAAATATGGTCAAGAGTGTACTGGACATTGCCTTTGTTAATTTCAGTGACGTGCCGGTGCTGTGGAGAACGCTGGATGTCTCCTTTGGGGGTAGCCCCCACCTACCTATTATAATAGAATTTAATTTTTCCCTCAGGGAACCGACAAAGAGAATAATTGCATCTCAGCGGCTTAAAGTAGCGATGGGAAATTTGCAAGTTCCAGGGGGAGAGGAGGTTAGTGTCATGGACCATATAAAAAGAGCACTTCAAGATGCTACAATGATCTCAAAAAAGGACTACAATAATAAGTGGACACCAAAAAAGTGGTGGTGCCCTGAACTAGGAGCACTGTTCAGAAGAAAAAATAAAACGTTGGCAGCCTTTCATAGGTCGGGTGATATCTCACTCTTAATAAGATACAATAGGGAAAGCGCGATATTCAGGAGAAAAAAGCTTGAGAAAAAGAGACAGGAGTGGGACGTCATGATAGAGAATCTGGGAAGGAGAGGTGATCTCCGTTCATTATGGAAAACCATCAAAGGTTTGAAGGGAGGAGGAATAACTGGCCAACTACTGGATGATGAGGAAAAATGCGGAGAATTTCTTACGATGGTGATCGAGAAGGCCGGGGCTCCTTCACTCATGCCTTGTATATATAATACAACTACGAGACGTAACATTGTTATAACCTTGCCAGACCTGGACGCATTCCTGGCGTCAAGAGGTGCCTCGGCCCCGGGAACGGACGGGAGCTCGTATGAGATGCTGAGAGATCTGTCAGTTTCGGCAAGGAAAGCCTTATGTTTGTATCTTGGGGAGGTCCTGCACTCGGGCAAGATCCCGGAAGAGTGGATGATGATCAAGATAGTCCCTATACTCAAACCAGGCAAGAACCCGAACACCGAACACCCGAAATATTTGACGCAGAACTCTTCAATACGGACGAGTTTCAAGTCTATCGACGGGACCGACACCTGACTGCTGTCGATGCACCTGTTGGGGGCGGTGTACTCTGCGCTGTACGCTGCGGTATCGCCTGTTCACCGATTGCGTTTCTCTCTCCTCCTGGTGTAGAGGCGATTTGTTTGTCTATCAAACTCCAGCACAAAAGCATCATTATACTTACTCTATACATTCCTCCCAACACATCAGCGGACACATACGAATCCTTGACACACTCCATTGGAGCCTTAATGACGACTCTCTCTCCGGTGGATGATTTTATGATTGTCGGCGATTTTAATTTGCCGCTAATTGATTGGACTTCTTCTCCCGAGGAGAACTGCCTCCTCCCGCGCCGACCGGTATCTGGTTTTGCCCCGCGCTTCTTCGATGGCATTCTCTCGTCTGGGCTCTCACAGGTCTGCGGCGTTGCAAACGATTTCGGCAGATTCCTGGACCTAGTTTTCTGCATCGACCCGGATCACATAACTGTAAGAAGATGCGATGCGCCCATTCTTCCGGAATACTCTCATCATCCAGCCCTTCATATTGTATTTTCTACCGAAGACTGTAATCTGAACTTTGTCGGAAGTACTGACTATTTCTTTAACTTTAAGCGAGCCGACTTTTCATCTCTAAATGCCAAAATTGCTGATTGCGACTGGTCTAACGTTTTAAGTGAAACCGATATTGACAGGGCTATGCAATCCTTTTATAACTTACTTTTTGATTGTTTCTATGTATGCGTACCTATTTCTGATCGTAAAACTCACTTTACTCGCCAGCCGTGGTTCAACAGCTACCTTAGGCACTTAAAGAACCAGAAATCCAAGGCATGGAGAAGGTTTTGTGCTTCCAAGAGCGACGAGGATTATGCTCTGTATTCTGAATTTCATTCTCGTTTTATGTCAAGCTCTGAGTCTGCTTATAAAGAGTATGTGGATCGCACTAAATGCCTTCTACGTAGGGAGCCTAAAATGTTCTGGAAGTTTGTCAATTCCAAACGCAACTCTGACGGTTTCCCTACTTCTCTTTTCTATGTTGATACGCTGAGTAACGACCCCTTGACGACAGCTAACCTTTTTAGCGACTTTTTTGAAACTGCATTCTCTAATACTAACTGTGATATTAGCTTTAATGATTTTAAACACTTGACCAAACTTCCACCTACCTCTCTCCAGATGAAGGACCTACTCCTTGACGAAGCATCTATTTTGTCAAGGATAGCTTCTCTAGCTGAGGGCTTTTCTTCTGGGCCCGACGGTGTTCCTGCGTCTGTTATTAAGAAATGTGGGTTGTCTTTGTCTCCCGTTCTTTGTTATCTATTTAATTTATCTATTCAATCTGGTATCTTCCCGTCTATGTGGAAATTGTCGTTAATTCTACCATTACATAAAAAGGGAAGAAGGGATGACATTTCTAATTACAGACCTATTGCAAATTTACCGTGCCTTGCGAAATTATTCGAATCTCTCATCTATGATGCGCTATACTTTCACTCTAAGCCCTTCCTAAGCTCCTTTCAGCACGGTTTCTGTAGAGGTAAATCCACGTCTTCTAACCTAGTGGAATTTACTAACTTTTGTACCTCCACCCTCGAGCAGGGCAAGCAAGTCGACTGTATTTATACAGATTTCAGTAAGGCTTTCGACCGCTTAAATCACCAGCTTCTCCTGTACAAGCTTAAACTTCTGGGGTTCCCTCCTCTTTTTGTGAACTGGCTGTCGTCTTATCTGTGCAATCGCTCACAACGAGTCATTTTTAGATCTTCTCTATCTAGGGAGGTCAAAATTGTATCGGGAGTTCCTCAGGGCAGCCACCTCGGCCCGTTACTCTTTATCATATTTATAAACGACATCAACACCGCTTTACCTCACTCTAACATTTTATGCTACGCTGACGACGCTAAAATCTTCCGCGTCATTAGCAGCTCCTCTGATTGTGCTGTGTTAAATTCCGACTTGACTCTTTTCAACAACTGGTGTCATCGCAATTTCCTACCGTTAAATATTTCTAAGTGCTCGGTTATGTCCTTTTCCCGTAATAAAAATCCACTTTCCTTCGTCTACGAGGTAGGTGGACGTTCATTAACAAGACTTGACAAATGCAGAGATTTAGGCGTCGTCTTCAATTCCAAACTCACTTTCGCTGATCATATAGATTATGTTGCACTTAAGGCCAATGCGGCTCTGGGTTTTGTGAAGAGATGGTCACGCGAGTTTTGCGATCCTTATATTTGCAAGCAGCTTTACTGTGCACTAGTAAGACCCATCCTCGAATACGCTTGCCCAGTCTGGTCTCCATACCAGACATCTGAGATAGGGCGAGTGGAATCTGTTCAGCGCAGATTCTTACGATTCGCTCTCGCGAACTTACCTTGGAGTGACCCTCTCAACCTGCCTCCTTACCTGGATAGATTGAAGTTGGTTGGCCTGACCAGTCTTGAAAGGAGGCGTGAAATATCTAAAACAACCTTCCTCTTCGATCTGCTTCAGGGTTCTATTAATTCCCCTGAATTACTTGACAACATTAGTATCTCAGTCCCCTCTCGTTCGCTGAGAAGTTCCGACTTCCTTCATGTCTCCTACCATCGCACAAATTACGGTATGAACATGCCATTACCTTCAATGTCGCGACTTTTCAACTTTTACTATAAGGATTGCATAGACTTTAACCTTAGTAAAGCCCAGTTGAAAGGCCTGCTCTCTTAGTTTTTGTTTGTATCCTCAGTAGTCAGATATTTGATGAATTTGTAAATAAATAAATAAATATTTCCAGTTACCGCCCAATCTCGCTGATTAATGTTTCAATGAAAATTATAAATTTTTTCATTAAGTCCCTCATAGAAAATAAAATAGATGAAGCTCAAATGCTTCCAAACTGCTCTTTTGCTTACCGGAGGGGTAGGTCATCTACCTTATGCTTGAGTGTCATTAGACAGAAAATTGCCGAGCTACAAAAGGGCTTCAGATGTGTCGGGGTAGTCTCCCTGGATCTAGAGAGTGCTTATGACACGGTTGATTTGGGAAAGCTATACCTGTGCCTGCTTAGATATAATATTCCTTGCGAGCTCATCAATTGGATAACCCAGTTTTTCGGGAAAAGAAGTCTGGTCCTGGGTAAAAAAAGGGTGAACTCGGTGGGAGGTCTTCCCCAGGGTAGTTTACTTAGCCCGACTTTGTTCAATATCTATACTGCGGATCTGCATGATTTAAATGTGCAGGAGGTGAGCATGTTACAATTTGCGGATGATTTTCTTCTTCTGGCGGCAGGAGAGTCTTTTAGTGTTCTGAATAGTAGACTCCAGAGAGCGGTCACAACTTTTCAGCGGGCTGCATCGGCAAAGGGTTTAATCTTGAGTGGTGAAAAAGCAAAGTGCTTAACTTTCAATGGTAAGAAAAAGCTAGAGTTGTTCATTGAGGGGGGTAGAGTCCCGTGTGTTGGATCCTTCCGTTTCCTGGGCTGGTTTTTCACTTCAAGCCTGAAGAGCCACGTTCATTACGAACAAGCGCTGAGGTTAACTGAGAGTAGTGCGAGAGTCATTCGCATTCTGAGTGGCATAAGATTCGGTGTAAACCCCAGGAATGCTCTGGTCTTGTTCAGGTCGTTGGTGAGATCGAAAATCGATTACGCGAGGGCTTTGTCGACAGGGGAATCACGAGGTTTGGAAAAAAGATTGGGTGTTTTTTCAAATATTTATTTGAGAAAAGCACTTGGGCTGTCGAGAAGTACCCCCGTCCATGCCTCACCTGAGGGCGGACCTCATTACCACAAAGGAAATTTTCAGGGCTGCTAGCTCTTGCCCGGACTTCCTGGGAAGCGTCCAGGACAGTTCTCTAAATTCCCCTTTCTCGCGGTGTTGGGAAAAATATAGAGAGATTATGAACAACACAGAGTTTGTCCCGAGGAGGTTATTCCCTAGAAACAAAATAGAGATAGATACAGGTTTTTTTGAATCCAATTTCGTAAAGGCTGGAACTAATAAAGAGGTAGTTAAAGCGTTGATAGCAAGAGGGAGAGCTTCCCGGAGGGGATTACAGTGGTAGCAACGGATGCCTCGATTGCAGGAGACACGGTGGGCTTGGGGGTTGTTTTTCCGGCGAGTGGGGAGGAACTTAAATATAGGGTTCACTGGAAAATGTCTACGCGTTCAGCGGAATTACTTGCAATCAGACTGGCTATGTCAGCAGCGGAAAGACGGGGCATAAGGAAACTCATCATTTTAACGGACAGCCTCAACGGATGCAAGGCGCTAAATGTGAAAATTTCAGACAATCTGATAGTTCAGCAAATTGCCGAACTGATTGAGAAGGCCTATGAGTGTGTCAGAATAATTTGGGTGCCCTCCCATAGGGACATTGTGGAAAATTGCTGGGCTGATAGAGTGGCAAATGAGGCGAGAACTGAGGAGGTTTTCGTTGATCAACCCTTGTCAGTAGACGATGCCCTGTTGAATGTTAAAAGAAAGGTTCTGAAGCAGTGGGACAGAGAGTATGGGGCCATGTCAAGGTCGAAAGGAGTAAGGTTTGCAGAGATTTTTCCGGGGGTGGGAGCAAAGCCATGGTTCCTAACCAGTGACCTACCCAGTAAAAGTATAAGAACCATAAACAGAATTCTAACAAACCACTCCTTCGCAAAAAAACACCTAGCTAGATGGAAAATAGTTGAGAGCCCCCTGTGTGACTTGTGCCAGGAGGTGGAAGATGAAGAACATCTTCTCTTCCGCTGCAAAAAATTCAGTAATATCCGATTGAGTTACCGCGTGTTCGAGAAATACAGCTGTATAACCGATGCCCTAGCAAAATTTAACAATGACAATATCAAACAGATTGCTAATTTTATATCGGAGACGAAATTAAAGTTATAGTATTGTGGCAGATTAACTGGTGCTCGTGGCGTGGTGGTCCAAAAATTTTTGACTTGCGGCCTCTCTTTTCATGGGCGTCGGGTCTACCTCCCTATCAGATTAGACGACACCCCCTCTGTGAATGGGGTTAAATATCAGGGATCTCTCCACAAAATGTTGTAACAATCTAGATGTTAATTGGGTCTTCTACCCTTTTTGTTGTTTCGAAACAGTACCATCACCTTTGTTCTTGTAAACTTGGCTCACTCATTCTTTTTTATGTAAAGTGCAATGTATTTTGTTTTAGCTTAATAGAATTTTTTAGTGTCAGACGTGGTGTCCTTATCATTGGAAGCCCATCGAAGAAGAGGAATCAAACCATCAACTCGGTACTGTCAAGGGAGAACTTTTCACGAAGTCTCACCCTCACACTCTCTAAATTATCAACGGTGAGGGTAGAAGAGAGGAAAAGGTCCTGTATCATGGTCTTATGGCGCTCGCGCCGGATCAAAGAAGCCCACTCAGTGGCGCCTGTTAAGGCAAAATAAAAACAAACAAACAAACAAACAACAATTTTTGGGAAAGTATTGTTTGCGGGAACTTATACTTTCCTAATTCACTCGTTCCGACCATAAATGGAACATTTCCATAAGGTTTTAGGGCAATTTAAAAAAAACCCGCATTGGGAATTTGTTCCGAAATTTACACTCAGCTTTAGTTTTTGACAACACTTTGAAGGAGTCCTTGATTTCAGATATAAACACCATTTTGGGTCAAATTTACCAGCCGAGTCCTACAAAGTTAGTTAAGTTCTTGACATTTATAAAATGAGAATAAAATGATCGACAAAAAGATAACTTTAATGTAAAGAAAAGCGTGGGGTGCTTAATATCAATTGTGAATTTTTCATCACTAGCTATTTGTAAAAGTCGAGTTATTATAAAAACGTGAAAAGCATCCCACGCTCTTTTTCTACATTAAAGCAAATTTTTTTGTCAATCATGTTATTCTCATTTTAAGCTTATTTAAGCACGTTAAATTATATCGAGTTGGGGGATTTGCTATCGGTGTTCAATAAAATCTTTATATTTAATAATAATTTTTTACTTTTTAGTTCACATTGCTGGAAAAGCGTGTTTTTTAGTTTTTTTTAACAATAATTTTATTTTTCAAGTTTTGGTCTTAAAAAAATATTGAGTTTAAAGTAGTTTGGTTCGGTTGGAAAGAGGGCGTTTGAGCATTAAGAACTTTCGATCATCGCTACCGCTAGGATCTATTGTGAGTCCCCATCCACATTTTATCCCAGGTCTAGGTTCTTGAAGAGGCCCAGGATTTTTCTGGGAGTCGTATTTCAAACATGTTCCCATGTTTGAAAGGCGTCCTCTGTGTTAGTCAGAGCCTTGCTATACACTGACAAACAATATGCACCGCTGTCTCTTCCGCACAGTAGCGACAGGTGTCAGAGTCTGCTTTCCTGATCTTTGTAAAGTGATACCTTAGTCTATTAAAGGGATATTGTTGATAGCAAAATGCAAATGTGTTCTTTCATACAAATCCCCATATTGGTTAACGCTAAAGTCCGCCTAGTAGATTTATTTTCCGTCATCGCTTACCTAGCGGCGCAATTACCTGTAGTACTTCCATGAATACATAAATTTGCGATCTGTGGTACAGCTCTACCTTAAGGGATCGTCTCAGTGTGACCCTCCGAAAAATCACTGATTTTCGCTATTTTTTTTTATGTTGTAATAAACTAATCGGTCCGGTTTTTTTTTATAAATAAATACATTCATGAAGAATACAAAATGATTTTTTTTATGTTTATTTATTAGGTGTATAATACTTGAATAACTTGTTGAAATGACAGTTAAAAAAAAGCATCTGTACGGTTGGCACGATTGCGGCCGCAATTTTGATGTGAAACAAAACTTTCAAAAAGATTATTAATCTGTAAGGAAGTCGCTATGGCGCTATGGAGGTTTTTTTTTTTTTAATTTGACAAAATGGCGGCGGTTTGAACAAAAAGTATCGAATTTGGCCCTTTTTTTCGACAGTTTTTCGTAAAAAAAAATAGGAAGATTTAAAAAAAAAAAAAACTTCCATAGCGCGATAAAGAATGACGTTAAAAATGTTCTCTCCAAATTGGAACTAGATATCTTCAAAACTCTTCCTTTGAGAGTGGCAACCGTTTTGAAAAACACCATTCTGAGAAAAACGCGTTTAAAGATTGAAGCGCCCGGGGATTCTCATCAGTTCCTTCCGTTCCCTTTCTACAAGATACGCTGTAGCGACCGTAATAATTTGAATTTCGATTTGAAATGCAACAAAAAAAAATCGATTTTTCGAAAACGAAAATTTCACACTGAGGCGATCCCTTAATGGCAACAGCCAAAAAACTGACAGCTCAAAGTAGCTCTTTACTACCATACTTCCAGAAATGCTCGTTTGTGACCCACATTAATCTATATTAGCTTTTCGTTGGACCTTTCCTAGCTTAAGTCATGCACGGTAAAACTGTTAGCGAATTAATGAAACTGCTTCATGCGCGGAGACGGTTTTTCATTTTCCCCACAGGAATCCGAAATATTTCTGGGATAAAAAGTAGCGTAAATCACGAACGACATACGAAATACACTACGTTCCAATAAAGGTCCCATCGAAAACGGTCCAGCCTTTCCAGAGGTTAACCCGAACAAACAAACAACAAATAAAAACCGGTTAGGGTTCCGTAGCATGTACTAAGTAGCAAAAGTTATTGTTTCTTTCATCAGGATTGTAAAAAAAAAACAACTCACCCTCATTGAAATTGAATTTCTTTTGCTGAAACTATACAATAATTTATAAGTAAGTATTGGTCCTTGACCACGCGTAATAACTTTCGTGCTGTGTAACGGCTAAGTCACAAATTTATAGACAAGATGACATTCCGTAAAGTTCAACTGATTTCTTCCAAAAATAAAGGAGGCTAAATTTGTGTAATTTCTCTAAACCAAAAAACTTGCATTTATTAAAAAGCCTAATATTCATAAAAGTTTTTTTGAGAAGTAATCAAGTATGAACTCATTCTCCATTTCAGATTCCTGATGCTGTCACGTCTTACTATTTAAACACAGCTGGATTTGATGCTACGGATCCCAGAATGTAAGCAAAGTATAACGGTTTTCTTAAGAATATTCCTTAGTTTATGGATGAACATATTATAAAGAATCATTAAAATCTGCGTCCCTGAAACATTTTTAATTAAAAAAAAAATTATATGTAAAAATATCTTTTAAAAAAATTAAAAACTTTTTTTGGGTGTATTAAACCGAAGAAAACTCCTTCATTTCATACCCATGTTAAGGGGCCTATGGAAAAAGGTAATCCGCTATCTTGTGGCGTCTACCGTATTGGATTTAGAACAATATTGCATGGTCACCGGATTTATACACGTGTGCAAAATTTCAAAGCTCTAGCTTAATTAGATCTAGTCGAAATGCTGATTACACGAATTGACCCAAACGTACTAACAAGGACAACTAGGGCCCGTCGCGTAAATTCTTTTTAATCACTCACTTAGGAGATATTCGCCTGCAACATATGTTCTATTGGAAATATTTCCAAAATATAGTTTTCTGCTACCTCTCATCCCACGTAATTAATGACACTCAGATCGATGAGGAACTCTCGCATATTATTTAGAGCCCCAATGTACATACATATATGCAAAATGTTGGCCTGTTAGAAATATTTTAGTATTTTGATATTTATATGTCTAAATTTCTTGGATTACTAGTAAAGAATGACTTTATTAATTTTATATATTTTCTAGAGTCCGATTGATATCAGTGGCAGCGCAAAAGTTTATATCTGACATCGCTAATGATGCACTGCAGCATTGTAAAACGAGAACAAGTAACACTCCCAATGCTGGTCACGGCTCGGCAAAGGTATTAAACTACTTATGACCATGATTTAATAAATATATTATATCTAAATATTTATATCTTTAAACTACTTTCAGAGCCAGAAGCCATCCAAAGATCGCAAATTTACTTTAACTATGGAAGATCTTATTCCGGCACTAGCTGATTACGGGATTACTGTCCGCAAAGCACATTATTTTGTTTAATCAAACTTGAATTACTAGTAAACTAACCACATTTAATAAACATCATAAAAATGTGAATACAAGTTTTCATTTCTATTATAGTTATACCATATATAAAAATTATATTATCGATTTATATCGGGTTGAGCACTCATGCTTTGAAAAACACCTCAAAAATTCATTAATTTCTTGAAGTAAATAGATGTGTACCAATCCATCCATGCCCTCTCATTCCTCTCCGAGTACCGCTGATTAGTTGGTTTATCTGTAATTTTTATATTAGGTACCTCGAATTGGCAGCACGACGCATGACGGCGAGCTAGTTGGACACCAGAGGTTGTGGGTTCGATTATTACCAGAGACCCTGGTATCTCGATAGTTCTGCTGGTAGCGGAAGCGTGGTAGTCAGCAAGCGTTAAGCTCTGACAGTTCAGCAAAGAATCTTATAGTCGGGGAGTTGAGGGATCAAAAATCGACAGCTTTATAAAGCCTGATATTTTAACATTAGGTCATGCAACTGTTGTATATAAATAGACTACGGTCAGTCAGCCAGTTTTGCTAACAGATGGCGTGGGGCAGATCCAAACTTTTCAAAAAACACATGTACGTCGCAACTGTTTTATAAAATCTGAAAATTAGTTTGTAGATAATAAGTCAACTAACAAACTATGTGGGTGTGATCAGTCAGCAAAATATGTATTGCAATGGTACGCGTCAGCAGCCGCGCTAAATTCATCAAACAATTTTAGTCCGTGAAAGTGTTTTATAAAATCTAAAATTTTGCATACAATTAGTTAATATTATTTAAAACAAGAAAAACATGTTGTCAGAATTTTTATATAACAAACGCCGTCAGCAGCCAATAGAAAGGCGCGCCGCGCTCTTGATTTGTATAGCGAATGTATATAGAATGTCTGGACAGAAGAGGTCATTGGCGCGATTGAAGGGTGGGCAAGGGACCGAAAAATAGGCGAGACAATGATCAAGCGCGTAGAAGCAACTGCATTGACTGGCGCTACGGCTGACCTATCACTTGTTGTTGCCCCGGAGTTAATCGCGTGCGCGCACTCGTTTGACCGGGTCGAATTGCATTATGAAATGCTGACTGGCTCGTGCGGCAGTTCTGGTGGTGATGTTCTGCCGTGATCTGTTTTTATGTTCAGGCTTGAACATTCTGTCGGGGCAGCTACTGGTGAAGATTGAATTCTGAAAGGTTGTCATCACTATCTTTTGTTTTTGCTTTTATCGATCGCCGGAGGTTCCATGGTTTCCATTTGTATGTTATTAGGATGCCTACGCCTGCGATAATTAGCAATGAAACAGTTGAGATTCCCGCTCCGATGATATGGTGGTGAATATTCTTCCAGTGTTGTTCGGGTTTTAATTTTTCGCCGTTCATTTTTAGGGCGTGATAGATCTGTTTCGAGGCTCTGATGACGCTCTGATTCAGTTCGCAACTGTATCTATTTTTAGCGATGTTGTTTTCTGGTAAGGGTTTTATATATGATGCAATCACAGATGCTCTGCGGGAGTACTCGAATTTTAGTATGTTCTTTGTTTGTATCACACATTCTTGTGAGGTTTTAATGAATCCAGTTCCATTCAGCAGCACGTCTTCTCTAACTCCAATGCAGTGAAGAGCAGTTGTAGTTGGTTTATTTGCAATTTATTGGGAAATTGTTACCTCGTATCGCAGCCGTAGAGGTTGTCAATGATACAATTCGGATAGGTGTCTATACATACTAAGTTGTGCCGCTTTATGTCAATGAAGTTATTAACCCTCTCTCTGTGCATATAAAATTTAACATTAACCGTGCATAGGGGTGTAAAAGCACCCCATAGATTTCTAGTGGGAAATATAAGAAAAAGACTTTGTTTGCGTTAGAATTTGTGGTATATTATTAATTTTTGGGAAAGAAACTTAAAATAAATAATTAAAATTCAGGGAATTAATATAAAAAAGATCAGCAAATTTAAGATGCATCGTCGGAATCTTCTTCCGCGTTGACTTCATCGTCACTAGCTTCAACGTTCGTGCATTGATCACAAATATTTGTGTTGTGAATTTTACAAGCAGGTTCATTGCAAATATCGCAGTGCAATCTGGTTTTGACGTCGCTGGATCGAGGGCACAGGTGGCATCTACGTTGAAACCGCTGCCTCTCCTGCTTGTGCTGGGTTCACCTGTACTGTGAACGTAGGGACGCCGAAGTAAAGGTACGTTGTAGCCGACTTGTTGTATCGCCATTCTCACGCTAGTTTTTAACGTCTTCAAATTTAATAGTCGTCTTTGCATGACACTATCCACCAGCTGGTGTGACAAATCCTTGAGGCAATCCTTCCGCTCTGAAGATTTTTTCGCCATATATAATTGTGGGTTTGCTATCCTGCGCAAGTTCAATGCTGCTACACCCGCCACATCAATCATGTTGAAAAAAAGAACCATTGGCCAACGTCTGGTTTTTCGCTTGCATGTTTGTATATGTTTTAACAAGTTGATCCAGAATATCCACACCGCCCTTCCTGGCGTTATAATCCAGAATTATATTCGCCTTCGATGTTTCTGGATCAATACCAGCGTCGTTGTGTAATGTTGACAATAGGAGAACATTTTTGTTTGGTTTTGGAACATAGCTTATTAGCGTTAGATAATTATTAAAACAAAACCCTTTTGAATCCACTTCCCTTTTTCGTATTTCTTCTGTCTTGGTGAATTCAGATGGCAGATCTGGTTTATTGTTTTTGAATGTTCCTATAATTGTCGTTTTTTATGACCAAATATATCTTTTTGGCTCCTCATTTACCTATCACTCTTCCAACAACTATACAATAACCCAAGCACGTGTTACCGTATGAGCTACTCTGGTTAGCAAGAAATCCAAATAAATTACCTCCTAATATGATCATCACAGAAAAGTGGCGGCGACTAAATTCACCCTTTGTTTTATACCTTCATGTACTTGGCGTCGGTGTTAGCATGGGTCATTATTTGCGTAAACAAATTTTTCTTGTGGCTACCTGCTATTCTACATACGTATACTCGCTTTATTTTCGCCAGGAAATCGAAGGACAAAAGATTACATCTGCACAAAATTTCCCAGGACAATAAAACCATGAAAGTTGAGCTCAGTTTTGCGTTAGTCTCGTAAGTATGCACATTTAAGCATAAAAAGAATATGAAAACAAAACAAGAAATAAAATAAAACTAATTGCTAGCGCATCCTTCTATCAAAAAGTGATTTTTGAGTGGTAAATATGTGACGAAATATTGGGGTGAAAAACCACCCCCATGCACCGTTAAGCGCCTAAGCACCTTTGCAACCTCAATACTATATTTAAATTCACCGATTTCGAAGCGATTTTTTCAGATTATATGTGAAATATACCACAGATAGCATTCCTAAGAGCATTTTTTCTAGAATTCATTAATCAGTTAATTATTTACATTTTTAGTAGCCTGGGGTGTGTTCACACCCCCTGGCACAGAGAGAGGGTTAAGTTCCCTTTCCGATAATGTAAAGTAAGATTGATGATTTTAGGTCCAGGACTGCACATGTATTATTCTTTCCTTGTTTAGGTATTGCAGTGCATCTTCCCAGCGGGAAATAAGTCAAGCGACACAGAGGGTTTCTTGCATTTTCTGGATAGTCTTTTGCTTGCGTTTGAAACGTGCGGTTCTTGGAGTGAAAAATGCAATTTGTTATATTTGATTTCCAGTGTATTTAAGCAGAGTAATGTGGTAATTGCGTGGGATAGGAGTGTGAAGCGTTCATCGATGCACACATTTGAATGAGGATACACGTAAGAAGCGCTCTGTGCTTCCGATGATGCGCTCTAGAAGCCTATTAAAAGCGTTTCCACTTCGCGCTGGGAGGTTATACTTCACTTCTTCGACTATATTAAGGTATGCGTATATCCTAATTTCGTATGAGTCGGTTTCTATGTCAAAACGATTGGTAATACGGTAATATATCTAAGTTGTTGCTTATTGATTCCTTACTCTTGCTGATAATATTTGAAATTTCCGTAGGTTTTAATAAATCCAGTAACTTCCCAGTGAAACCAAGCGATGTCCTGAAACTATACAGCTCAATGAAGGTAGCGGTTCGGGCTATAGGAAAATACATCATATTCAAAATAATGGTACCACTGTTAGCAATAGATAAGTTTGAGCTATTTCGCATTTGGCTGATATCCGTACTATACAATTATATATTTGTCGGGATCCAGCCGTCATCACCGCTCCTGATTATGGACCTTCACCGTGACCTTTACTATCCGCTCACAGAATCAGAATTGCGCTCCTGCTTGCCAGTCCGAGAGGGCCATCATTTGCATAAGCGAGGTTCCAGCCTAAGTTCGTGTGAAGTCGGGTTAATGAATAACGTTTCATTACCACCGGCATGTCGCATCATCAATTTAATTTAGGAAATGAGTCAAAATAGATTCAGATGAGTAATCAAAATCATTTCGCGGTGTGTGTCCGGTGGTGGGGGGAGGGTTCCCAATGGGAAATAGAAGCATCAATTATGCATTCCGAAGCCTTCTCTGGAAGGCAGGAATGCCTGACCCGCCATATCCTCTATTATATCTTTTTAACACAGGCATGTCCGCGGAACGAAGCAGAACAAAAGCTTTTTATATTCCTTACCACTAGATTACCCAGAATTCATTTAGGAGGCATAGCAAGGAAGCTCTTCGGAATCGTTTCCCTCGAACTCCTTTTTCAGTAATTCAGAATATAAGGCCTGGATTCTGTTTGTCATTTGAGTTTCCGTCACATGTCAGCTTATAACTGAATTACCTGTTTTTTTTCTTATATAAAAATTTATTTGTTATTCAGTCATAAGTTGTCGCTGAGATGACAAACAGAATCCAGGCCCATAATATGTATATGAAATGGTGGAGAATCGCTGCGTCGATTTCCCACTGGGTTGTAATCTGAGATGTAGATATACTGCTTTGGAGGAAATAACCACCCACAAAATAGTTCGACTTCAGTCTCCCTAAATATTCCTCTGAAAAGTCCTTAAAAGATCCTCCTGTAAACGGGCCGTTATTCTCAAAGTTTTTAATGAAAACCCTTTCTTTAATTATTGTCAATAAATATTTATTGAACCTTCTGAATGAAGTATACGGGATTCACTGCGTAATTCTATAACTTTATTTTGTTCAACACAATCGTAGACCATTTTAAAATTAATAAGAACGTGACAATACAAGGTCACAATATCCGGCCCAATATCAACCCTATCAGTTCACCGATGATGAAATTGAAAGGCTAAAAAGGAAGATCCACAATCAGCTGATCAATGGAGTTGCAGGCAAATATTCAGCTCACGACATACGTACATCAACTAACAATGGGATACAGTGCAGTAGCAGTAGCATTATCTATAGCAGGATGGCTGTTATGGAGATTCTGTCCCAATCCCTGCAAACCAAATAACCGGCCGAAGCTTAACCCTCATCCGCGAAGAAGGACCACCAGCGATTTCACTTCAACGTGGAAGCATAAGCGGTTATACAATATGTTGAATCATCAGTTGAACGCGGGGAAGGATGTCTACACCTGATATAGATTTTCAGTTAGATTAGCTAGCGATATATTCATATATAATTTATATATTTCCATAATGTAAACTAAGCTACACTGAACTTTTCAGTTGCAGGTCCCCACGAGCCAGAGCATGCGCACTCTTCAGAGTGATCATCTTTCAATGAGTCCACATTCCAGACGGATGGCACCTAGTTAGAAAAGTTTTCCCGCTACCCGCGTGGGAACTTGCTGCACTACGTGAAAAGTGCAAGCTTGCAAGTATTCTCTCCCTCACACGGGAGTAATTCATCAGCAGGAGTGTATTTTTGTTATTTTACTGTAGTTGTAAGTCTTGTTATAAAGAAAATTAAGAAGAAATAAAGCGAAGTGGCTAGAAAGCAGTCGGAACGATCGTGTCTTTAATCATTTTTCCCTTACAGCATTACTAAAATTACCTTTTCAGCTCTGCATCAGTAGGCTAAGCACAAGCACTTACCCCGCTACCCATAAGCGTTCTTGTGCAGGAGACTATTCTGAGATCCGGTTCACGTGAAAAGCGGTTCACATTGCAAATATCCTATTTTTCTATGCCAACATCGTTAGTGTGAATGTTCCACATGTTCAGTTTCTTATAGGGAGCAGTCTGTAGAACCTATTCTCATATTCGTCTGACCTGGAAATTTCCGGTATGAGCGAAGTGAAAGTGCCATGGAAGTATTTCTCACGTGAATCAGATCTCAGAATAGACCCAGGTGCCTTTATCTTGAGCGTTATTGCATAAGTTTCGAAAGCCCTGCTGATGAACAACCGTTAAAACTGTAAAAGGTATTTATGACTTAAATTTGCAGGCCTGTGTAATTTTACCAATTTGGTGGCAATTTGTGACACAAGCATACGCTTCATCTCTGTACAGTCAGTATAGCTGAGGTCCCCTACTAAACGTTGCAGGAGAAAATGTCCGAAACAAGAATTTTTATTTGCGATTTTTAGCCAGCTTTTTTGTATTTTGACCGACTGTGCAGCAGTGAAAGCAAGCCCTCCAAACGGCTTGTGTAGAGTGGAGCTTAGAGAGTTTAGAAGATGAGCCTCTGATTGCGAACGTCCCAGTTAGGTGAAGCGAAACAAATGAAGAGAATGTGGAGGATTCGATTATGCCGCTGGTAGATAAAAAAAACCTGACAACTCACCTTCTATTTATGTTTTTCCAACAAGGAAGAGATATTTAAGGTTAAATCAAACTACATTTGTTCAGTTGAAATGTTTAGTATTAAAAAATATTAAATTAATATAAATAAATGTTTTAAAAAGACCCTGTCAAATATACTGGTATTGGCGAGCGTTAACAGATCAATAAGTATTATCATAAAAATTAATGGTTAAGTACTGCTTAGTGCATCCGATTTAATACCGAGTTGTTAAAAAGGTTCTTTCAGTAGTCGGTATTGATGGTGAAAAAAAGAAGTTGACACTAGACATTTATTAAGTGAATACTTACGTAAAACCGAGCATGATTACGTAGTTGCGTTACTAGTTTTTGTTTTTCGGGTAAAAAATACAGGACATAACATTTTGAAATAATTTTATGTGTTGGGATGCTGAAAGAATCTTTGATCTTTGTCTTTCGGATGCCTGAGTGTTATTTATAAATACTACATATAAATACGGATAATTTAATAATTTAAAAAATAGAATACTGTTTATTATATCTTTTCTTAATAATCGCATGAAAGAAAAGCACTAGCAATTTTATATTACAGGAAAAGGTTTGAGTAAAAGTTTGATAAAGAAAACTAAGGATGGATTCACGGATTAAGTCAGTAGAAATATTCGAGTTTAAATTAAACTCCTAGTCTATTCGTAATCTAAATTAATACTTATGTTTAGTAATGTATCTAAAGCTTATACAAACTGGTAAACAACAGGTATTTTGTTAAGTAAATGACAGACGCATAAAGATCGACAAATTAAACACTATTGCAAAAGCTTCTAAAGCTGATAACAGTGCTGCCAAATTTACAAATTACAGATAATATGAAATACCATAATTAAAATTATGCAAATGTTCTAGGTTCGATTCCGTAAATGAGTATATTTTGGTGAGAAAAGGGAAAAATTATTGCTTTGATTTAATCAATTTTAACATTCCTAGTAGTATTAATTTTTTTCGTTGAGACGTTTAAAGGAATACAAGCGAAATGTCTTGAACAGCTTCATTAATATAACACTAAATATAGAATTTCACACATAATATTACGTGTTATTATGATCGACGTAAAATAAAGCAAGTGAAAGCTGAATATTACATTGACAATTGCAGACGCAGGTAGCCGAACAACAATCATGTAAATGGTACGCAATTAACAAAAACCAAAATGTGCAGGGGATCGAGGTGTATTTAAAAAATGCCACAATTGTGGGGAAAATGAAAAATTGATCAGAAAATCGTTAAAATTTATAAATTATGAAAAACGTTGACATTTATTAGAAGAACTTGTATCTTCTTTTTACAATGTCGCCACCTTAAAGGCTGTAATTTAAGATGGACTAAAATGAAACTATTATTAAATGTGAAACTATCATTCTCCTAAATCTTAAAACAATTGTTCTTTTTAACTTTACGATCTTTGCTTAATAAGTTTCACAACAGAACTTATATAATCATGGAGTTTCTGTTATAAATATTTCTATGTTAACGTTTAAAGAGATTTCTCGTGTTGCAAATCTCTTTTTGTGGCCCAATTTAAAAAAAAAACGTATATTCCAATCAGTTCGTGATAAATTACAAATGAACACACATATAGATTACAACATTGGATGATGTGATTTAAAATCAAAAAGTTGAGAGGCACAGGGTGGTTCAAAGCAATATTGAATCCAAGAAGATATATAATATAATATCAGCCCTATTCCAAGATCCGTCGTAGCTTCGACTGAATACGTCGTGTAGCTATTGTTACGAATCCCGAAAATCATATTCGTAGTACGAAATTCCGTACGTTCTGAAAACGGTACGCCAGGATTGAATGAATCGAAAGTTTGTCACTTATTCTTACGAAAGTAAATACTGTTCAGAACTTGTACGTTCTCTGGAGATAAGACAAGAAATAACCATTTATCTTAGGATTCATAAACTTTTATTTATTAAGCACGAATAAAATCCAAAATGAAACTCGTCTGCACTACATTTACCCTCTGAATGCGATATCGCGCAAGGGTTTTCGAGATCTTTAGGGTAGAAATAACCGCACTCTGGGAAAATTTAAAAGGTGGTTATAACATAACGCTAGAAGCAAGTATCTTCTCTAATTCAATTCAAATAGCCGATATAGAATAAAAATTTCACAAACTTCCTTGTGATATTCACAAATTGCACACATTCCCAATTGGTTTGACGTTAAATAGCTGATTTCGAAATGATTTTCATCTGGCAGCGCCAAGAGTAATTCCGTTTGGATCGTATATAATTTCTTTTGTGTTCATAAGGCTCCTGCTGTTCGTAGGATTGCTACGACGAATCTTGGAATAGGCCTGTATAAGGAGACCTAACTCGCGTGTCGCGAGGGGGACCAAATATGGGCGCCGCTTCGTGGCGCTGCGAGCACGCCATTGACCTGTGCAATGCACCACTGCGCAGGTGATGTTTGCGTTAGTGGGAATCTGTGTACAAGGACCGTGACGCGTATGGTTTCTTTATATACCAAGAACACTACAAGTACGACCAACACAGATTCTCACTAATACAAACATAACCTGCGTAGTAGGGTATTGTGTAGGTCAATGGTGCGCTCGCAGCGCCTCGAAGTGGCACCCATATTTCGTGCCATCGCTTTCTTTGTATAAGGAACACAGTTGAGTCTCCTTATATTCTATATCTTCTTATATTCAATTGGATTCTTATAATCATAATTGTTTTTGTATTATTGAATCGATCGTAATCATAAATACCCACCAAAATAGAGTCCACATTCAATTCGGTTCGATCAATCAAGTCGAGTTCCTAAATACGGTACAAGGAGATGCAGGCTCTGGATATGCGGTATTACTAACATTTCTGTGTACCAAACCAAATTTCTAAATTTTTCTTTTTATGTTTATGAAAACAACCACAATACATTGTCCACTTCCGTTGTTTTCATTAAAATTTACTACATGACCTTCGTGCTGGCTCTTTTCAAAATAATAAATTCGTTTAACGGTCACAACGCGCAGCAGATACTCTTTTCCTCAAAAAGCGTTTTTGGTATTTGGGCGTAATCTATGTACATATATGTAAATATATATAAAAACTGATGAAGACATTGGCAATGCCAGATGCTATCAATTTTAAAAGTACTAATTAAAATGAATAAATTTTGTATCGGCGATTTTAATTTGGCAGCACTCCACAATGAGCAATTTTTCAAATTTATATTTTCAACAAATTTATGTAAGTACAGATTAAATTCAAATGCAGAAAATTAAGAGAGCCGCGTAACACACAAGACGAGATTTACTTTTTACGTCTACAAGGCGTTTTCGTGGCTAAATAGCCGTCTTTATTCCTAATGTTTCGCTTAATACTAAGAGTTTCAGTGTAAAAATATATACTTTCTTGTTAGTTTTGATTTCTTATATTAAACTACACAATTATGAGTATTTTCGTAATTTATGGTAAATTGCTTTTCAAGGTAAATATTTTGATTTTCTGTATAAAAATAAAGCAAATATTTCACTACTGCTTCAAACAACGTGAAATGTTTCGTAGAGAGCATTGAACTTCCCAATTCGCATTTAGATGTAAGCATACTCGACCTGCTTAAAAAGAGTAATATCACACAAATTTGCAATAGGCAAGAAAGTATCAATCAATGGCTGTATATGATGCCCAAGCTTTTCATTCACGAGATCTTTTCAATACGGGAAACTTGCTACTAAAAACGCCACATGCATGACCAATCCATTATAATAATGTCTCATGATTATTTACCCAACGTTTAAAACGCTTCCCTGATGCATATTAAGTAAAAGGAGGAAATAATAAGTCTACCTTTAGGCAGGTAAAACTATGAAACGTTTTGCAAAAAATAAAATATCTTATGCGCTCTATAGTTGGGGATATTTCCCTTTCTAAATTACAGCAATAATATTCTCTTACAAGAGTGAGGTAATTTTCATATGCTAAAATATGATAATCTCAATAAATATCCTCAAGACTTATAAGATTAAATAAAGGATTGAAATTCGCAAGACCCGCGGCTTTTTGTTCTTGACGGTAATGTGTGTTTGTTGGATTATTTATTCAGTTTTGCAATTTTTTCAGCGGCCAGTAAAACATCGAAGGCAACAAGCAACGAACTATTATTTTAACGAAGGATCACCAACCACCCCTTCATTCGAAGCAAGATTCAAAGGCAAATTGCAAATTTCTGTTTCACCTGCTGTTTCGCATTTCACAGTCGTTCGATTCTTTAGATCTTCCTCTTTGTTCATTTGATCAGATTGTATATCATTTTCCGTAAAATTTTGTGAGGCACGCAGAAAGTGTGAATAGTGCTGAAAATATGAATTTTAATATTTGATAACAATAATGGTATATGCACGACTTACAGGCATCGGAAACGAGCCCGCATTGTGAGCTGCAACGTTCCCCAAGGCCATTAGGAAATTGTGATTTTGCAAGGACTGCATATCCGATTTGGTTTTTTCTACTTGGTCCACTTCTCCCTCTTGCAATTTAAAATCTTTGTGTTCTGAATATGTATGAATAGTGATTAGATTCATTGCATTATATACTTAAAGTAGTACTTGCTTCGTCTACTGGACTTTTCACATCCTTTAGGCCGTCTCCTTCTTGTGTGAATAGTGTCACGCCTCATTGAGTGAGGACGATTTACGCCATGTAGTTTGAAATACAGTCCACAAGCGTTGCACACCATTTCCCCACGCACGTTTCTTCTCCATATAGTCGTTGTTAATGTCCCACAATTAGTACAGGACATGTCTTTCTGTGAGTTATTCACATTGGACAATTTTGTCTAAATCACAAAAATACCTCATTATGAAGAATGAGTCAAATTACATAGGAACATACCTTCATTTTTTCATCAGCTATTGATGCTTGTGAAGAATTGCCGACTAAATTCTCCCCAGCAGTTTCTTCTGAATCAAGTAACTCATTACAATTCGTTTTACTCGGACAAGTTTGTTTTCTTCTACCAGACTTAGTTATGTTATCTGATGAGGATTCATTCTGAAAAAAAATAGGTTTGTCATTCTCCTAATTAGGTATAATTATTAGGTTTGAACATTTATGATTGTTAATTTTTTAAATTTAATTTCTTAATCTATCTATACATAGTGTTTCGTATAACTCACGAGGAAATGAGAGGGGTTATACTACGTTACACGACAGTCCTAAATCAGGACTAGAAACCGGTTGTAAGCCAAAATCAGAGCTGCTCGTGTAAACGACACAAAGTGGACTAGGAAATATCAGACCTAGGCCCGAATTAATCGGGGCTAGCCCAAAGTCGGGGCTTTATATGGTAAAGAAAATTGCGACTTTGGGCTATGATAGGTCAAAGTCGCGACTTTGTATATAGTGTGTACGTAGTCAATCTCACTCGTTTTCGAAGTGCAGAGTGATTTATAAATTCGGGATGCACATTAATATTTTATTTTTATCTCTTGAGACAGTGGCAGTCAAAAGTAAGTTTAGATGGGATAAATTAGATTTAATCTAATTATTATCTCTTACGACTAAGTTGCTAAATTAAAATCCCCAATGCCTATATGTATATAAAATGCTGCACTGGCAATACACTCTAATTTAGGGAGAATTTTACATAAAGGTATCTACTCTGAGATTTACTCCAAGAAAGGCAGTGAAGTTATTAGTTAGAAGTAGTCAGAAAAAGTTTACAAAGATCTGTAGTCAGTGAAGAAAGACTTTCGATGATGTATGTTGGATTAATTTTGTCTTATCCTATAGTGAAATATAGTAAGTGAATTAAATATTGATTTTCATCCAAATGCAAGTAAAACAGCTTTATTTTGTAGGTATTCAAATTTTAACAATATAGTGTATTTTGTGAAATTTTTGAAATATAATGGCCAAATTTAAGCACCTAACAAATGAAGAGCTGAGGACAATAATAAAACTGCACAATGAAGGAAAAACCCTTAGATATATTGCAGCAATATTTGAAAAAAGTGCAATGACAATTTGTAAGGTTAGTAAAACCTTCCAAAATGAGAATCGCATTATTGAAACAAAACGATCGGCAAGATTCAGAGTGACTGAAAAAAAAGTGAACAAAAGAATGCTAATACTTTCCTCATCAAACATTTTCATCTCAACAGTTAAAATCCAAGTAAATTTAGTAGAAGACGGTAGAAACGCTTTTTCTGTAGAAAAAGTTTGAATAAGGCTTCGATAAAGTTTAAAAAACGGACGGGTAGCACGCAAAATACCGATCGTGAGGAAAAAGAACAGGCAAAAAAGAATGGAATTTTACAACGAGCATGCCTTAAAGCCGGAAAATTTCTGGTATAGAATTTTATGGACCAATGAAAGCATGATTGAATGTCACACAGGCATGGCCGTTTGGAGAGGGAACCGGCAATCATTTTCCTATGAGTGCATCCAACGTACTATATAGATACGCAGGATAAGGGCAGAATGGTATGGGGTTGCTTCTCAGCAAATAGAGTAGGTAAAATAGTATGTTTGGAAGGAAAAGTAACTTCTGCTATATATTTAAAATTGCTTAAAGATATTATAATACCTGAAGGTAAGCGAATTGGTGAAGATCTTATCCTACAGAAGGACAATGTGCCAATTCATACCGCCAAAATTGTGCTTAACCCATTAACGCCGAGGTGATCAGATTTTTTACTAACTTTTCAACGTGTTTATTTATTATGTTATCGGACCAAAAAAATAATGCAATACCTCTATTCCTACGCGAAATTTGATGCTCTTTCAGAATCTGAGCTCAAAATTTCGATTACACACCGAGGAAAAAAAATATGGTTGATTGAAACGTGAAAAACGTGAAAATTTTCGAACAAAAAATTTTTTCGCATTTTTTTTCACAATGATACCGCAAAGGTATCAACTTTTTACTATGATCAGAGGTGATCATGGCACTCGAGCATTAAGAGGAATTTTTTTCAGAAAATTTCATCGACGCGTTTTTTCAAAATGGCGGCGAGAATGAAAACATTTTATAAAATCTTAATCTATCCTTTTCTTAAAAACTATAAACTTTAGACAAAAATTTCTAAGAACCAAAATGTCTTAAAATTAGTCAAAGAACACGCTCAAATTTTTTCAGAATTTTTGATTTTCGAAAAATTCAAAAAATCTAATTTTTCAAAAATATCTGAAAATTTTGACGTGCTAGAACTTTGTCTCCTTTGGGGTGCTTTTTTTTCGTGAGTCCCCTTGCCTCTCACGTTTCGGGGTGCTTTTTTTACTTTACGAAAAAATTTTTAAGAACAAAAAAGTCAAGGAACACTACTCAGAACTCAAAACTTGTCTCCAAAAATCTGAAAAAATTCGAGAGTGTTCTTTGACTAATTCTAAGACATTTTGGTTCTTAGAAATTTTTGTCTAAAGTTTATAGTTTTTAAGAAAACGATAGATTAAGATTTTATAAAATGTCTTCATTCTCGCCGCCATTTTGAAAAAACGCATCGATGAAATTTTCTGAAAAAAATTCCTCTTAATGTTCGAGTGCCATGATCACCTCTGATCATAGTAAAAAGTTGATACCTTTGCGGTATCATTGTGAAAAAAAATGCGAAAAAATTTTTTGTTCGAAAATTTTCACGTTTTTCACGTTTCAATCGACCATATTTTTTTTCCTCGGTGAGTAATCGAAATTTTGAGCTCAGATTCTGAAAGAGCATCAAATTTCGCGTAGGAATAGCGGTATTGCATTATTTTTTTGGTCCGATAACATAATAAATAAACACGTTGAAAAGTTAGTAAAAATTCTGATCACCTCGGCGTTAATGGGTTAAATACTTAAAGGAGCATAACGTTAACGTACAGAAGTGGTTTCCCCAAAGCCCCGATCTTTCTCCTATCGAGAATATGTGGTCTTGCTTTAAAATGAAAAAGTCTGAAAAAGGGGCTAAAAATTTATGGACCTTAATAGTATATTACGATACAAGGGCGGTAAGTAGCCGATTGCCCACGATGGCGGTGCTTGCGCACGAGCGAAGCGATTGCGTTAAGAGCCATCATGGGCACTCGGCTACTTACCGTCCGAGTTACGTATGCTACTTTTCACCACGAGTGCGGGGTAAGTAGTAGGTACCTTACCGCACATGTTTCCATTCGGTAACTCATCAATTAACCACGGTGCGCTAAGTAGCCGATTGCCCACGATGGCGGTGTTAGGCGTTAATAGCCATCGTGGGTAATCGGCTACTTACCGCACCGTGGTTAATTGATGATTTACCGCATGGAAACCCGTGCGGTAAGGTACCACTTACCCCGCACGTGTGCTGAAAAAAAATTAATTGAGAAGACATGGCTAACATTTCCTATGGAAGACTGCAGGAAATATGCTTTATCTGTGCCATGTCAAATAGCAAGAATATCCCAAAATATATAATATTAACAAACTTTTAAAAAATTTGTTGACTGTAAATTTTTTTTGAGAGAATATACTTTTGTTAATTAATTTTAAAGAAATGAGTTTAATTATGATTTAATCTTTGTTGGATATTTCTTCCTTCGTTAGTAATGTACATTTGTAAACTTATTTTTGACTGTTACTGTACACAATGCAGAGATATTAACTTACGCCAAAAAAATACTATCTCTATGACTACGTATACACGATATCCAAAGTCGCGACTTTGGCCTAGCGTAGCCCAAAGTCGCGATTATCTTTGTCGTGTAAACGGGCAAGTCCCAAATCTGGCCTAGCCCCGATTGATTTGGGCCTAGGCATGATATATGTGCATGTGTGTGCTCGATCCCCCAAACGTCACAAATCTTACTCGCATACAGATAACACACAAGGGCAAATTTCCTAGTCCACTTTTGTGTCGTTTACACGAGCAGCCGTGATTTTGGCCTACAACCGGTTTCTAGCCCTGATTTGGGACTGTCGTGTATACGTACTCAATGTGCTTTCCAAAAATGCCACCAATGTTGTTTTACCTCTACCACTGCAGGTACAGTCACGTTTCTCCCACATTTTGTCCGAAATTCATGTTACACCTCTTTTTTAATTCAATGAAATTCCAAAGAGGTACAACAAGTCCAGGTAGAGAAAGGATATACAAATTTGTACGTAAAAAATCTCAATGTAAAAAATTGTTTTTCCACGTATTCTAACTAACACAGGCTAGTTGTATAGGTCTTTTTGGAAAATCTCGACACTGTGTGCGGAGCTTCTGGCGATGGGAGAGGCACTTGAACGAGCCTTGGAAAGGGGATACAGAAAAGTGACAATAATCACGGACAGTTTAAATGGGTGTAGAGCCTTGATGAGATCCCCCCTGGAGAATATATTTGCCTCGAGACTTCACTCTAGGGCCGCTGTTCATTTCGACCGGATTAGGGTGATATGGGTTCCCTCCCACAGAGAGATCTTTGAAAATTGTTGGGCAGATCGGGTCGCTGCGGAGGCCAGAGATTATGGTAGGTTCTCACAGCATCCCCTCTCTAAAGAGGATTCCCTTATTAATGTAAGGACCAAAGTGCTTGAGGAATGGAAGAGGGAGTTTGACACGCTCTCAAGTCTAAGAGGTGTCTCTTCGCGGGGGTGCACCGGGGAATAGGCTCGAGATCATGGTTTATGCGCACGTTCGGTACATCTAGACAGGTCAGGATGATAAATATGAACATTACTGGTCATACGTATGCGAGGAAAAACCTGGCGAGGTGGGGAAAGGTGGAGGGGGATTTGTGTGACACATGCGGCGACACAGAGGACGATTATCACCTAATTCTAAAATGTGTAAAATTCAACGACGTTAGAGCCAGATACCCGCACCTGGCGGATTGTAACTCCATTCGGGAAGTCCTGACTCTTTGTGTTGAAAGCAGATTGAGGTTACTGGCGGATTTTTTAACTGAAGCGGATATTAGGGTATAGGAGGTGAAGCAGAAGGTTTGTTCTTGGACGCCCTGCGCTCTAAGCACTCTGTCCCCTGGATTTTTCTGCGACTGGGGCTGAGACGTCTTGCTGATTTGTAGGTATACATAGGGTTATAGTCCAGTTGTGTAGGTGAATATGCTTAAATTGGAACACATTGAAATGTCTTTAGAAACCTTCCTGACAGCTGGATAAGAATGTAAACCCGGCTCACTACTCCATGTCATAAGAGATTAAATTTTTAAATTGCTTTTTTTTGTTCAAACCAAATATGTCTTTTGTATGTTTTTCTATATGGCGGTCTCGTCCGATCTTTATTGTGTCTGCACAGAGCTATTATTGTCGTGTGGATCGTGATGCAACCTTCATCAGGGATAGTAGTGGCTAGATGCATCTAGATGCACTCTGTGCGACGAAACTTTCTTCAATAAAGTAATAATGTATAGAACTCAACTGGAGTATTTGCTGATTTCTTAATGTTTACTTTTGATACTAGACTTAGACAAAAAGTCGTAGGTTGTTTTATGAAATTGTTATGATGATTAATTGGGGTTGCAAATATTATTATTACCTTAAGTAAAGCAATAGGTTGATCCAAAGTGTGATTATTTGGTTGAATATCTAATGCAGGTGCCAAAGGTAAAGAAAACGTCCGACAATTTATCATGCGTCTTAACAATTGAGAAGCTTCACTGCCACTTCCATTAACTAAAAAGTAAATGATATGCTTTTAACCGTAAACCAAAGTACATATTGTGAAATACCTGCTGTATGTGCAAGAGCTTGCCACAGTTGCGTTGTTGTTGGGTCTGTTCCATGATCTTCAGATGTAATGCTGTCGGGAGTTTCTCTCCCAGGATAACTGCCCGCATTTGAGGAAAATGACGGCTTTTCGAAAAGAAAGTCGTCGATTCCTTGCGACGATATATCGACATGTAAACGTTCTGAATCTGAACTGTCGTTGGATAAACTTTCTCTGCTATTCTCAGTTTTTATGTTTAGTCTAGATGATCCTGATTGATCGTCGGCAATGCCAGGTTGTTCTGTTTTGATTCTCTTAATAGATAAATCAATTTCTTCATTGCTTGTTGAGCGTTTAATATTTATCACAGAATTATTAATACTTGAATCGACTGCGGTTGAAAGGCTAGGAGACTGGGGATTCGAACTTGGTGGAGATATAATTACTTTTTTGCTTATGTCCATGAGCACAGCAGCTGTTTCTAAATGCTGCTGAAATTGTGTTAAATTTTTCAATGCTTGCACACTTAAGTTATTTGAGCTTGACAGCATTTCGGGTTTGCTATTCTTGAATTCATTGTATGAGAGGGTGGAATCTATTATAGGTTTATTTAAGGGGATCACAGATATTTCACTTTCTTCTGCGGATTGATCATTATCTGTCGAGGTAACTGGTGGAACTAATGATGCTTTAGAAGATGCGTCCTCTAAACAAGTTACAACTACTTTGTTGTTGTTTGTGGTATTACACAATTCGGTTAAAGCAGTAGCCGCCATCCTTTCCGAAGGTTCTCTAATAGTTGAAGGAGCTAGTAGCTCATCCAGGGTGCTGCAAGATTTTGCACGGATTTCCTAAAAGTACAAATATTAAAATTGTAATTAATCGGAAAATTATAATATATTTATTTAAAAGTTGCAATGTAAAATAAGTTATCATTAAAAAATAAAAAACCCGACTGCAAAAAACGGTCATTTTAATACTTTAAGTAGGTAGGTACCAACTACAAATTTTATTTAAACTTTTATATTACAGTTAAAGCAAACGAGATCCATTCGATATCCCAGTTGAAATAGTGAATACATACAATGGGTCCCGCGACATATTTCAATTTCATCGAAATTGGAAGTAACGCTTTTAATCTTAACAATGATTCATCGTTACTGTGAATTCGCTATACTTTAAAAGAGGCTGTACAAAAAGCCAATGAGGGGATTTCGGAGATCTTACGACGGGTGCCATTCTGCGTCTTTTCCAACATTCAGATTTTAGGAATTAATTATTTCGACCCAAAAGTCTATCTTTCTCGGACTAACAATCATGGAAGCCGCGGTGTCACTTCTTTCACGATAAAAGAGTTTCCCCATGTAACTATTGTATTGTTTTGAAATTTATTTTTTCCAATTTTTTGCATCCCTAACCCTCAGTAGTTTGATTCGTGTGAGCTGAACAAAAAAAAAAGCTACCAAAACGGTTTTCCGGTATTCACAGTGGAAAGTTGATTATTTGCCCATTTAATGTAACGCTGCATCAGCAAAAAATCGAGTCGCCAGAGAGGTTCGACAGCGTTAGCAGCGTTCCAATACATTTCATTTAACTAGTTGTTCTCATAAAAAAAAATTTTAGCCTTGATTTTCTGAAAATCATTTTTATCAAACTGGGGACCAATCTTCAGTTAGATTTTTTTTTTTAAATGTTTTTGTGCGGTCTTATACCAAAAAGGCTGTTAGAAAACAGAAATTTTTGCACAAAAAGCAAGTTATGCAGTTCTAACTTTTTTTGGCAGAAAAAGGTATAAGGGCTCCCAAAGCGATTTTTCCTTTATGTTCATAGTTCGCACAAGATAATACAGGACTTTAAATGAAATATGTGAAATTTGCCTTTTTTCGTCACAGCTGTCGCTTCCCCTTGCTATCGTCCGTGCTCATGGGAGGATCCCTTATCACTGCAGCCTCACGAGAGGGGAGTTGGGAACCGTAGTCACAGGAGAATACTGCCTTCCGGTCCTTTCCTGGTCCAAAATTAGGCACTTCATTTACCAACGGGAGGATTGCCAGTTAGCTGGTTACCTCGTGCACACTTAAAATACATAGGCTTGACCTCCATTATAATTTTGGCCACCTCTCTTAGTCTAGCGCCTCATATAACTATAGATTTCCATAGTTTGATTTTTTATTTCAGAATTATCACGTGGAATCACAACAAATATCATTATAAGTAAAATTCCATCTTTTTGTAGTAACAGTGACCCGTATGCTTGATTCCGACAGAATTCAGTCCCGTCCGAAATGCAAGAAATTTAAAAGCATGCATTCGAGGGTTCAGCAAGCGGCGAGCTTTCTGGCACTTTCAGCCTTAGTCCAGGTTCAGGTCCTAAATATAGGTTCAGGTCCTAAATACACTATTGCAAATGAAATATCAAAGTCCCCATTAATCCGACTTATGCTAAAAATTTTATTCAAGGTCAAAGGATAAAAAAAATTTTTTTTTTGCGTATTACTCTTAAACGATAAGTGTTATCGCAAAAATAGTTCATACAAATGTTGTAGATCTTCTTACGAATTACCATTCATGAGATACGTATATTACCCTATGTTATTATGATTAGCCCACCTACCTCATTGATTGCATATGCTTTAAGTCGCCCCCCTCAGTGTACCAAATGCATAAAATTCTATAATTTTTAAGGCCTCTTGGGATGGTGGGGCTACCAGGTGCAGAAATTGTTTAAACTTTCTCGGCTTCTATTAAAGCTACGACAAAACCAGGTACCAGCGTAGAGGGCGCTGCGAGCACTACAACTTTTCTTATTACGACTTTTGTCGTAACTGTTACAGGGGGAAGGAGGAGGGACAACAAGTGCAAAAAAAAGAAAAATACATGAAAAAACGATATTTTTTTTGAATAACATTTTTAGTACAAGTCGGATCGGTGGGGACTTTTGATATTTAATTTGTGATAGTGTATTTAAGATCTGCACCAATTTTCAGCTCTATGCGAATTATTCCACAGTCCCAATTTTTTTCTATTTCGACTGGACTGCCTGCTTTAACGATTCCTACATTTCGAACGAAATTGAATTTCGTCGGAATCAAGAATACATCCCTGTACGACAAGTACAAAGATTCATTTACATTATACGTTTAAAGTTAATATATGTATATCTATCGGTGTTTGTTTTTTAATTATATTGAACGCAAAATTATCGCCATATGCCCATAATTATGAAAAAATTCCTCTTAAACCCATTCTTTTCAGATTTATTTCTGAAGTAACCCTTTCGAATTACTATGACGAATGAGTTTTTCAAAGTTGGTAATTGAGGTACTCTGATTTCAAAAGTCCAGCAAATATGGTATATTATAACCAAAGTTCTTAAATACATTTGTTTCCTTCCCAAAATTAATTTTAATAAACGAAGAGTTTGTCTCAGTTACAACAAGATATTTTATGTTTTACCTGTGGATTTCCTGAAAGTTTTGAAGTGTACTGCAAAAAGGTTTGTAAAGTCTTTTCCGCCTTTCCCGCCATTGCTCGAAATCTGTAGCAAGAATCCAACTGAATTCTACAAGTTCCGCAAACCACAGTCGGTAATCCGTCATCAGGTGATACCTGAAATAAAATGTTATTTTTTAAATTCATGTAACATGAACCGTCTGTGTGATTGAAATTCCATTTTTTTTTTACAGTAAACCGTTTGCATCGCTTTCAAGCTTAAACTACTGAACGGACTTCAATAAAATCTTTCGTATATGTTATGTAAAAATACTGTTTTAGAATAAAAGCTATGTACGTTATCAAACCAATATAGCGTACTCAAACAACTAATATTCTTGATGTCGGTTTTTATAAAAGGATACATACTTTTGCAGGGATTTGTTTAATAAAGTAAAATTTCATTGCATGCAAGCATGATACAATATCATTACTGCAACTAATGAATCATATTAAATTTGAACGAAAAATGTCGAAAATAACGACCCTGAGAGTGGTTGAATCCTAACAATAGATGAATAAAATTAATGCTTATTATAACAGATTTTCCAAAAAAATTTTAACGGTTAGGAATAAATCTTGTAATTTTGGTAATTAAAATGAATCGCTGTTTATTTATAAAAAAAAAATTAAAAATAACACTATTAAGAACCAGCATGTTCGAGTCAGCCATATCGTGCTGCCAAAATACATATGTTTGCTAATGATTTTCAAAACAATTGAAATGTTGACTGGTCGGTGTTTTAAATATGATACCCCAATTTGAAAAAAGTTCATAACTCCTATATCCCAATAGTGACAAAAAATGAAGAGTCATGGAAAAATCGGTCGTTCAGGAACCTTTTGTGAAAAAAAAAACGGTTAAGTGTAAGTCGGGCCTGGCGCAATAAATGGTCCGCAGCAATGCACTTTTACACTGAGCATATTGAAACTAGGTAGGTATTTTAAAAATAAGTAAGTTGCCTATATCTTTGATCAATGCTGACGTTGCAATATACTTGCTAAATTTATTTCAGATTTTCCAGATTAATACCATAATTTAGGAAAATTAGGAGGGACTAACAATTTTCGCAGTTTTGAATTGTTTTCTTAGACAAATTTCATCAAACAATTATTACAAAAATATAATTGTTTCTACCGGACACTATCAGTTATTAGACACCCAACTCGATGGGGTTGAACTTTTTCATTTTATCATAACCTCTTTGAACCTCCATTATATGACTAGTCCTTTCAGTTTTTCTAAAATTGTGACGCACTTTTATCGGTTATTATTTTGACTCTTCTCTGTAAAAGCAACAAAAATAAATTCAAGGGAAAACTCAGAAAATCATTTCCCCACTATGTCCAGCTCCACATGACAATACTTTCGGGTCATTTAATGGACAATTTTCTCAAAAATACTCATCGAAGTTTGACTAATTGTAATAAAAGTGTTTTTCCGAAAATATGCCTATTTTCAAACAATAAGAAAGGAATAAGTTCTAAAATCTACTTATACATGTGCCCAAAGAAAAAACTCACACCACACCTCACACCTTCATTTACAGTCGAACACACATGTGCGTGCAGAAAAAATATCATACTCCCATCCCCTCTTAAAATTCTAATAGATATAATTATAATAGATATAATTCTAATATATAATATGCATACGAGGTCTATTCAAAAAGTATCGCGAATTTTCCGCGGGTTGCGTTTATTCGATTTTCGATTTTTTGTGGCGTTATGTTGGTACTCATGTCTCTCACTTATACAAGTTCGGCCATGTTCAGTTAATTTTGGCAACTGCTTTGCTTCCATGTGTTTCGGCTCGTCTTCGTTTTTGCCTAATCCAAAAAATGGATCAAAGAATCTACATATATCAAATTTTGTGTGAAAAACAAAATTAAGTGCGCGGACGCATTCCGAATGTTGACTGTGGCATATGATGAAGCTACATTGGACCGAAGCAACGTTTATCGGTGGTACAAAAAGTTCTCAGAGGGCCGAAAAGATGTGAACAACGAAGAGCGTGCCGGACGCCCGAGCACGTCAACAATAGACGAAAACACTGATGAAGTGAAGAAAATAATATTGGCCAATCGTCAAATTACCGTTAGAGAAGTTGCTGAGGACCTAAACATATCGATTGGCTCCTGCCATTCGATTTTTACCAATGATTTGGCATGAGACGGGTCGCCGCGAAATTCGTACCAAAATTGCTAAGGAGCTGTTGGAATCTGTCTGCGACGACCCAAATTTGCTCCAAATTTGATGATGAGTCATGGGTTTATTGTTATGACGTCTCAAAAACTGAAGAGGCCCATAAAAGGACGACGCTACGCTACGATTGAGGAGATAAAGAGGGCATCGAAGATGGAGATGAGCACGATCACAAAAAATGATTTTTTGAAGTAATTCGAGGATTAGAAAAAACGTTGGCACAAGTGTATAATATCTGGTGCGGATTACTGTGAAGGGGACAAAATAGATATTCATGAATAAATAAATAATTTTGGAAAAACACAAAATTCGCGATACTTTTTGAACAGACCTCGTACTTATGTATTACAAGCAAAATAAAACGAAATTTTTTATAGTTTCTGAAGGAAATAAATAAATCTGTTAATTTTTTTAATTATTTAATTCCTTTGATTCGTATACATATATATGTTGATACTGATAGATTACACAGTCCTGCATAATTTAATTCTTAAATACCTATTTTAGTTTTAACGACTGTTTTTGGTGGATGCTGATTACGAAAATAATATTCAAATAACTCCATCACGTACAGTTTCCACAAAAAACAGCCTTTTTTCAACTCTTCTCCTTAGTTAGTCTCACGTGCTAGAGAAAATAAAGTTCATATCTAAAATCAGCGCCTTAAAAACCTTAAAATAAAGAACAGGGCTTCCGGAACTTATGCATTAACGGTAATGATAAATGAATCACTGATTCAACATATTTATAATTATGCGTGATGCTATGAATCAATGATTCTTTTATCTTGAGCGTTAATGCATAAGTTCTCATAGTCTTGTTGGATTTTAACACTGATTTAAGCGGTTTTTGGAGTGGTGATTTAAGATCTAAACGCTATTTTTATCGAGCACGTAAGATTAACTTACGAAGAATCGGAAAAAATAAATTATTATTAAAAAAACAAAAACGAGACAATGGAAGAAACGAAAAGTATAAAAGAAGAAAATAGTCATTGCTTCTTTACTTAATTCGAATCTACAAATAGGTACGGTGAGAGTATAGCCGTGGTCGCATGCCGAAGTAATATGTAGTGTATTTATGTAAGTAGAGCAAAGCAATAATAATAATTTATTTTTATTCAGAGCTTTTTAGTTTCCGATAATATTTAGTAGGTAAGTAATGTCATGACATGATCAAGCACACAGCTCATAATGTAATTTTACATTATATCACGAAGATAGTATAACATCTACGTTCAGAAATTGTCTTTGTCGTTCTATTCTATTCTAACTTGTATTCTGCTCCGCAAACCCTTTCATTTGATACCCATATCGAGGAAGTTGTGAAGAAAGAGGTAATCCGCCATATTGTATTTAGAATGACGTAACATAGTTTACAGCATTGTTCTCGTCCAACGCTTTCATTTGATACCCATATTAATAATATCTGGTGAAATTTGTTTTTTATTGTCAGAAATTTCGACTTATGGTGGCTTGAATTTAAAAAAGTTAAAAAAGTTCGATTGCCATTTTAGATTCGCCATTTTAAACTATAGCTATTTCTGCTACAAACAATCAAGGTCGGCACCCTAAGAACCCCTAAATATTTATTTTCGTGGTATTCCGTTGAAGTTTAAACTTATGGGTTGTCATTATGTGGTCCGCCATGTTGACTTTTGAAGTTTTGGTAGATTAGAAATTAGTGGGAAATCAGATTTTTTTGCAGTCAGTTTCATTCAAAATCCTTGAAGTTGAATTACTTCTTTATGTCGGTACCTTGATCCGCCATTTTGAATTCGCAAATTTCTATAACATGGCAATCCGTTGAAGTTTAAGAACCTTGGTAGCCATCATGGGTCCACCATCTTGAGTTTTGGTAAGTTTGAAATACATATCCCCTTAGTTCTATTTATATTCATTTTCATTAAAATTGCTTAAAATGGAGGAGTTTCGGTCGCCATATTGAAATCGGTTTGGATTTGAATTTGGAAATTTTGATAACAGATTAGAAATCAACATCTCTAAAGTCGTAACACTCCATTCCTTCGAATTGGTCACACGTTTTGCTTTTGTCGGCTGAGAGCAAATGCGGCACCCATCTGCCACTGAGTTTCCTCATTCGACGTTGTGGGTTACTGTGAACCAAATTTTCAGTATGTGTATGTCTTAGGGAGGAAAAGATTTTACTTTACGGACCTGTCAAATTCCAGTGTGCGTAAACATTTAATAAGGGGCATATTTTCAGCCAGTAGATATTTTGTAAAAGGTAAATATTAAAGAAAAGCAATCACAGTAAGCTATTATAAATATGTACATACTTTACGTACACCCGGGGGTACTTGTTCCCATTGAGATTTCAGTTTCCTACTGAATTTCTTTCGATTTTTTCTTGAAGCTTTTGGAATTCTCTGATCAAGAATAGCTTTGCTCTATTTGGCTTCAGTCAGGGGATTGAGCCGGCCAATATAACATGGCTCACATTTTGTTCCAAAATTTGAACGTAAATAGTACCCGTCAATCTTCCTTCAACAGTTACAAACTTTCCGGTTAGGAAAACAGCCTCAACTCGCCAAATTGCACAGTCCGTTGGATAAAACGGAACAAAAACATCTGGCATTAGCCTCCTTTAGTTTTGATTGATAGTTCTAGACTAGATGAAACTTTGAATGCCCTTAATAATAATAGAATTAGTAGTTGGATTTTTTCCACGCTTCTCGAACAATAGGGGCATCTTTTCTAGGTGAGGTTTTGCAATTTTTGGCCTTTCCAGATAAAACAACTATGCTATTAAGTGCGTCTTACTTGTCCGAAATTTCTCTCTCTAGGACATACCATGCCCCGGTAGAGGAAGGATGTACAAATTTAAACGTAGAAAAAAAATCTGCATTAAAAAAAAATTTATTCACATTAACCCCAAATAGGGGGCCCCAGTAGCTCAGTGCCTAGCTACCACGGAGCAGAGGCCGTGGGTTCAATTCCCACCTAGTCACCTTCTGGGGAACTCATATCTCGGTGTTGAATGGTGTAGATTTACCAATAGGAGACCAGCCTCTTCCTGCGACAACACAGTCTGCCAATTTCATCATAATCACAGACGAACGTACAATCTTCACCATGCGTTAGTAATTTGGGTGGTGAATCCAACTTGGAATTTCGGATTGATTGGGTGTGGATTTGGCAAGGTTTGCCCATGCAGGGCAATATCGGTGGCAATCGCAATGGAATTTACTATTTGTTGATAGTAAATTAAGTGAGTGAAATTGCACTAAGGGAAGGCACTTTCAACTCGTATGGGTTTTATAAAAGTGCTTACTCTGACCATGGGACAAGCCCTAAGCTGTACCAAGTCCGGGGAAAACTTGGGCTTAGCGTACGGTGAGAGCAATGGCAACTCGAGGCAAATTATCCAGTCCAAGTGCGGGACTTTCTGTGGAAATTATTCCAAGTTCGGGGAATTTGGACTTAGAATATTGAGCATTAGCTCAATCGGTGAATTGTGCTCAATCCTAACGCTGGACTTTGGGTGGGAAGTGAACAAACTCGGTTCTTAGGGAAAATAGAACAAAGTCAGTTCTGCGTGAGGTGGTTAGAAGTGAACTTACAAAGAGCAGGATCAGGCACTTAATTGAGTCAGTGGTAGACAGACGCACCTCCTTTTATTTATCCGAGACGCTGCGATATGAGCTTTTTGGTGAAGTTTGCGATTTTCACCAGAACTTGTTTTCTACATCCGATCAGCTGAGATGAAATAATATAGTTGGGCATAAAAAATTGAAGATCACTTACGGAAAACTTATGATATGATCGATGTAATTCTAAATGCACCTGAACCAAATATTATTATTATATTATATATTAAATTTAACGGAAGTTAGACCCTTTATTGGGCTAGTCAATTATTATGCAAAAATAATGTGGCAAATTTTAGTTATCATCTTCCAATCACAAATAAAATTGGCGAACCCAACCAATTCCGGACAAAGTTAGAAGCGAGTTTCATGTTCAGGACTATGTTATAATGAGAGGAAACAGGATTGTGATTCCCAAATTGTGTCAGCACGAAGTTTTAAAAGAATTTCTTAAATCATACATTAGATAAGATGAAAGCTAAAGCAAGGTCATATTTCTGGTGGTTGGGTATGGCCAGGGAGATAACCAAAATAACATCAATGCGATGTAGGTCTTTCTGTCCTTCCCCGGAAAAATCTTATATAATTCTGTTCCCGCAAGCTGAAACAACCTTTCGCAGGTTTGGATTACCTGGTATTATAGTATCCGATAACGGCACCCAATTTACGTCTAGTAAATTTCTAGATTTTTTGAAGGGTAATGGAATTAAGGGGGGATCCTGCTTTAGAAGGCTCAACAAATCGATTTTTTTTTATTGCGTAAATCTATTCCTAATATATCTAAGAATATGTATCCAAAGCTATAGAGGCTAATTCACAATATTTTCAAAGATACAGCACTAAACGCAGTGGGGTGTCGAGCAGGGAAGCCTGCGCTCCTTTTCTGATCGCAAACTTTAAAGCGCGTTTTCTCGAGTGTTTGTTTTTACGATTTTTCTAAACTGGCGGGCGTGATTGCGAAAAAAATTGACGACCAATCAAAACGAACCAAGACCAAAAAAATTCTAAAAATATAATCATGTGTACTTCAGTAGCAAAAGTCATATAGATAATGAAACAATTTTTTTTTCGCGAAATGGCAGTTGTTTGAAAAAACAGTTTTTTTCGACGAAAAACCTCGAACTAAATGGCTTATAACTTTTTTTCCTGATATACAATCGCTATAATCGTGTGTACTTCGTTAGATAATTTAATAATAAAGGTCCAGTTAAAATTTGAAGTCAATCGGATAAAAACTGTTCGAGTTAAATTAAGCTGGTAATAACCCCTTAATAAACTTTAGTTTGATTTTTCTCTTCCATTTGGCCGGTCACATGTACTTTTTTTTTGTAATTGATTTATATGATGCTAAGCTATCATCTAGCGAAATTTGAAGTAAATCTTCCGTTTTTTTAGTTTTCGATCCAGCCTCCTTAAGCGCGTAAAAACTGCTCCCGGTCATTTTGCTACAAATAGGGCGGCCGAAATCTTTATAAATACTTTTAGCATTGTTAAAAAAAATCGCTCTAAAAGGGAGTAACAGGCACAGGTCATATAATCTCGACCTTTTTATTAGAGTATAGGAATGCCACGTACTCTCCAACAAATTGCAGTGCGTGCGAATTAATGGTAGGTAAAATGTGTAAAAGCAGACCGGACTTAATCAAGAAAACGATGAATAAAGAATTTAATAAACAAATATCCTACTTCAGACGAAATCGGAGAACAAAATTTGCAATAAATGATAAAGTTTGAATACGCGAGTATTCGAGTAACAAACCAAGTTGGAAAGAAGCGCTAATAACCTGAAGTATTCGGTCCACGAAATTATTTTTGTAAGACTAATAAGAGTAGATTTAAAAAACGACATGTGAATCAGATAAATAAATAGGATGCATAATATGCGCATTAAGGTGATTCACACTCTTTTTTAAACAGTTTTAATAGTTGCAGATACATGAAAGAAAAGTTGTGGTCCCGGGAGAGCTCATAATATCAATATTTACTGGTGGCTCATCGAGCTTTTTAGTTTTCCATTAGAATTACATGGTAAAGAATACTTTACTCGACAGTTTCGCCAATGTAAATGCACTGGCTGTTAACCGCGACTTCGTCCACGTACTATATTTCGGATATAAACTTTGTTTTGATTTTAAGGGGGGAAATAGGGTTAGTCGGTTCAAAAAATCGATTTTTTTTTATTTCATAAATTGTTAGTAAAACTATTGAAAAACATGTTCCCAAAATTTGAAATGAAAATTCCGACTCGTTCTATTGCTATAAGCCATTAAAGTGAGTAGCTCTCCTTCAGGCCCCGAGCGCGCCACATGTATAACCGAGCGGTCACCCAGGTACCCATTTACTTACTACCTGGCATGTATTTGAGGGGTCACTGATACTCCGTAAAATGCCAGCAGATGTCCTTTTATGTATTTTCACAATAGAAACTCGACTTTGTTTTTCTTGGTACAATTTTTTCAAACGCGTTTTTCTCAAAACGACTTTTTTTGAACTTGCGTACACACGTTTACAGTTTGAAAAATTTTCAACCAATCGTTTTGAAAATTGGCAGTTACTTTCTTCATAGTATTGCGTGCCTATGAGCCTAAAATCGGAATAATGAAAATTGCGACTTCCAGAATGTACACAGTCTGATGGTGACCTGCAATATGGGGACGCTAATATCTTCGGTGTTTTTCAAGGAAATTCTTCAAAAATTTTATGGTATATACTTAAATCTATCTATATATATAAAAATGAATGTTTGTTTGTATGTCGTTTATAGAATCGTAAACTATGCATTTGATCATGTGATGATCTTTAGCAAAGTTGTTGTACATGAGCCCACGAAGGTTTCTGAGGTGGTACGACCAATTTTCGACAGATGGCTCCACTGTTAGGAAGAAGAAGAGGAAATTTGTTGCAATGCGTGTGCCATGTTATGGGTATCGTTGGAAAGGGGAGTTAGTGTCGAATGTGTTGGTTGGAGAAAGGTTGGTGTAAAGTGTGAAATGTGGGAATTATTGGTGAAAACGTGTTTTTGTTGTGGGTGAGGGGTGGGGGGTGACACCCCTCAGAAGTGTATCTCAGAGGTAGGAAGAAAAGGCACTATAGGAAATTTGGCCGGGTTGGTGAAAGTTGGTGGAAATAATGAAAAATTGGTTTTTTCGGTGGGTGCCGACAAAATTGAAACGGCTGTGGAAGAAAAGTGTATGCATGAATTGGAATAATTTTTTCACCAATGCATGAGCCAACGAAGGTTTCTGAGTTGGTACGACCAATTTTCGACAGATGGCTCCACTGTCAGGAAGAAGAAGAGGAAATTTGTTGCAATGCGTGTGCCATTTTGTATGGGTATCGTTGGAAAGGGGAGTTAGTGTGGAATGTGTTGGTGGAAAGAAATTTGGTGAAAAGTGTGAAATGTGAGAACTATTGGTGAAAACGTGTTTTTGTTGTGGGTGAGAGGTGGGGGTGACACCCCTCAGAAGTGTATCTCAGAGGTAGGAAGAAGAGGCACTATAGGAAATTTGGCCGGGTTGGTGAAAGTTGGTGGAAATAATGAAAAAATGGTTTTTTCGGTGGGTGCCGACAAAATTGGAACGGCTGTGGAAGAAAAGTGTATGCATGAATTTGAATAATTTTGTCACCAATCGATAGCTAAGGAAGCAGAGTAATCTCTATATATAGAAATGAATCTCTACTTCCCTTGGTCGCACCATCACGCGCGAACGGCTGGACCGATTTCGCTAATTCGTGACAGAAAAAATTAAGAATATTGCGGGGAAAATTAGAAAATTATATTTTTGGTTTGGGTTTTTGGGGTCACTGATTTTGAATCTGCCATCAAAATTTTGGAAATCAAGATGCTGGATCAATATGGCGACCCAAAAGTTAAACTTCGAGGGATTTCCCTGAAAGTCCGCGTTTGGGGATTTTCAGGATCACTCATTTCGAATCTGCTATTCGAATTTCCAAATATGAGACCACCCCCCACCCCTCTGGGAGATATAGGAGAGGGGGTGCAATAAGGAGGTGTTGTAAAATGAGGAAAACTAAATTTAATAATACTTTACAGTTTACAGTTAAAAAAGTATTAGGAATAGGTGAAAGTGATGTATGGGGTGTATTGTGTACGAATTTATGGTTGATATAATAAGACCACCCCCACCCCGCTGGGTCACATAGGAGAGGCGGTTGTGCAGTAGGGAGGCGTTGTGAAATTACGGAATACAAATGTAATAGTATCCCGGGAAACGCCGGGTCCGGGCATGCTAGTATATGTATAAAAGCTTCAATAAATCATATTCATTTTTTACACTATAAAAAAATTCATGAAAATCATTGAGAAAACGCTGTCCTAACCCTATTTCCCCCCTTAAACAGAGGGAGGTTAATTTGGTCTGTTTATCTATGACTTTTAAGTAACTCCCTTTCGATGGTAGAGTAGTTACGTTCCGCCTTATTTAATGTACGGCTGGCATACGGAATTGGCCGATCTTTTCCCGCTTCACGTTGCGAGAGTACGGCTCCAATCGCTTCGTTACTTGCGTCCCTAGGTAGATTAAAAAGTTTGGAAAAATCAGGGTAGATTAATAAAGGAGGGTAAACGAGTGATTTTTTAAACACCTCAAAAGCCTGTTGGATTTTATCTATCTAATTTAACTTCCTTGTGGAGCAAGTTTGTTACCGGACAAGCTATCTTTGAGAAATCAGGAATAAATTTTCTGTAATAATTAGCCAAGCCCGAAAATGAATGGACCTGTCTAACATTTCTGGGGACGGGGTCTGCACGCAGTCTTGCTGCGGTCAGGAAGTTCTCGCTCTAAACCACTTCTTTACGAAGAAATTGAAACTTCTCCCATTGTAACTCCAGGTTGTGTTCTCTCAACCTATCAAATACTCTGCACAATTTATTATTATGATCCTTGATATTTTTACCGTAGAAACCGTATAATCCTTCGAAACGGATCCCTCACGTTGTCGCGGTGAAGGAGTTTGCGTGCGTACAGTGATAGATTGGGCTATGTCGACGGCAACCGTAGTTGTGATGATTGTGATTTGTAATTTTACATGTGTTCGTAATGTAAAATAAGAATATCTGTAAAACCCCACAATTTAATAGTAACTTCCATGTCATTGGGATTAATACCTACATAATGTGCATACTTAACAAAATGCATTAATTCCGTGATTTTACACAGTAATGTGTAGCTTTACACAATTCCCTTGGAAAATTACAAACAATCCGTGTAAAGTTCGTAGGTATAAAAGGGACTTTAAGTGTAGCAGACCATGGGTCCCAAGTTCGAAGCTCATCGGAAACCACACAAAACAAGAAGGCATTACATTTGAAAATATAAAATTTACAAAAGATTTTAAAGAAACAGTGCAAATTTTTACAAAAAGAAAAGTCCTAAAAAGCAAAAAGAATGAAAAGAAACATAAAGTATATAATTTTGTACATTATTTGCATCATGGCCGAAAGTTGTTTCAATCATCTTGTAAAAGTACAACTATACTGCATATTTACATAAGCGATGAACTTTTGTTACATATGCTAAGGTAAAATTACAAATGTCTAGTGGTTTCCCGTAAGCATGCAGAATTACACAGACAATTTCAGAGGATTTTTTTCATGATTTTTTCCGTAGAATTGAATGGCAGTATTGTTTTTTCGAAGTAACCACTTTTCCATTAATTTCAGTGGACTTAGTCCCGTTCGTGTAAGATTTTTTTTCACGAGATAGAGACGAAACTGTCAAGTAAAGTATTCTTTACTATGTTATTCTTATGGAAAACTAAAAAGGTCGATGAGCTACCAGTCAATATTGATGTTATAAGCTCTCCTTGAACCAGAATTTTACTTTCATGTACCTACAACTATTAAACTTGTTTCAAGAAAAAATTTAATAAAATCTATTATACATAAATGTAGGCTTGTGAAAAATTATTAGTTGTAGCAACGAATAAATGTAAAAGTTGCCAGTAAAATATTGAATCAATTTAATTTAATCTTAAGTTATAATGTAAACGGTAGATTAAGATCCATAACGAATCAGCTTATAAGGGGGTTGGCACCCTTGCATGCAATAAAGCTGTCTACATTAGCGGAAACTGTCATGTATGTTAAGCATTAAGGGGTTACATATGTTAGGTCTTGAAGGAAAAAAAAAAACAACTTTTGCAAAAAATTGTATTTTAAAACCAAAAATCTATTTTATTTGAAATTTACACATAGTAAAAAATTTTCAGCTAAAAATATTAAAATTGCAGTTTTCCTCGTCCAGCTTTTTTTTTTGCGCTAGGCAGGATTTCTCGAGAACGAATCGACCGATTTTGCTGAAACTTTGCACAGTTTCTCGTTATAGTATTGTTTCGTGACTGAACGAAGAGATTTTCAATCGGTTGACTTGTTCTTGTTTTATTCGAAAAAAAATGTTTTAAAAACAATGAGAATCGGAAAAATGCTAAAAAATATGAGACGAAAATAAATTCAAACTTATTTCAAAACTTTAAATTTCATTTTTTTTCAATTCCTTCGGTCAATCACGAGCCAAGGGTATAAACTATAAGAAATTTTTTTGAATTTTTGATTTCAGATGAACCTGCACCGAAATATTCTGCCTACCGCAAAAAAAAAGGCTGGACGAGGAAAACTGCAGGAAAATCGACAATTTTCAATATTTTTAGCTGAGATTTTTTTTACAACTTCTTAAAATGCTATACTTTTCTATACTATGTGTAAATTTCAAATAAAATAGATTTTTGGTTTTTAATATAAGTAAAATTTTTTGAAAAAGTTTTTTTTCCCTAACCCCTTAACAAAGCGAAGTAGATAAAGAGCAGACGTGTGTGCATTATTTGGCGACCTCACCCCTACAAATCCACATGAAATTGGTGTCTTGTGATAGGTCTGATCATATTATCCAAGAATCAAAAATTTTTCCCCAAAACCACCCGAATATTTGTACTATCGCGACCAAAACTTTGTAATACTTATTGTTAGCGACTTACTTCATGCTTCACTGATGTGATGAAATGAAAAATGTAATAGAAGTCATTCTGAGAAAAATTTTGAACATATGATGCGCAAACCTACACGAAAAATACCTAATAGCTTATTTCAGTGGCTTCCATTTACATATAAAAATGCCTATTCATATTTTGCTGTAGTTTTCAGAATGACTTCTATTACATATTTATATTTCGTCGAAATCAGAGTCCGAGGGAAGACCCTTATCGGAATAATTATCAAATCAACAATTTTGTTTGCGACTGTAGAAGTACCCGGTTGATTTTAAGGCAAACCTTATCTATTTCTTTAGTTACATATGTTGATATATGTATATATATACATGATATAATAATGACCTATAAAATGACAGTACTGAGTACTCAGAGGATCAGGATAGGACATCGCGTACGACACGGTAGGCCTAGATAAGATGTATTTGGTGTTGCTGGAATGTGGTGTTCCACTACACTACACACAATGAACTTGGTATGCCACTTTTTCCGAATAAGAATACCGACGAAGGGTGGGGGGAGGCAGAGATGGTCAGAAGAGGCATTCCACAAGGAAGTCTCCTCAGCCCCCCTTTTGTATAATTTATATATTAAATCGCTCCGTGATAATGTGCCTCAGGGTGTAGTAAAGTATCAATATTGGACGATTTAGTTCTTGTGGTGGACCCCAGGCAAGAGCTGTAAATCTGGAAATTAATCCTTCATGCTATCAAGCTTGTTGTTCAATTCTAGAAAGTTCTGTCCTTGTATAGCAGCTTAATTTCCCCCCTAAAATCTATTAGGTTCCTGGACTGAGGTTTACACCACACCCAAGCACCTGCGGCCAGATTCAGCAGATCTTTCCTGAATACATCAATGCAGCAGAGATCTGTTCAATGCGCTTACTTTGTTATATATTAAGCAACAGTTTATTAATAAAATCATTTACCAAAAAATACATATTAATTACCTAATAAAGATGAATTAAAACTAATTTTTAGGAAAACCAAATTGATGACAACATTTCATTGGATTTAAAAAAAACACACGAAGATCTTTTTCAACGAAATATATAAAATTTCTGAATTTTAATCCAACTCTACTGAAAACATCACTGACGGTATGCGACTGAATGACCAGCATTTCCAGTGCGAGAGAGCTTGCTTGTCCAGATACAGTCGTATGAAATACTAATGAAAGAAGACCATTTCAGCCGTCTTCCAATTTTTAGCTGGGACTGAATAAAATAAAAAGTTCACTTTTATTTTTTTTACATTTTTATACGTCCTCTTTTTACTGCAAGCCCCTCCACTGTACTTTCTGCCAAACTACTTTAGAAGTGTTCTCAATCGAGTTATGGATTGAGAGCTCCATAAGCGTCTTGGCTTTATGGATTGCAACTGGGAAACCTTATCGAATTTGGTTGGGTCCTAGCAATTCTAACAAGCTTGTAGGAGGATATTATCTACAGGTAAGGCTAATGAAATTCTCTCTACCTAAGTTGTAGAGCTCTCTCATCTTCGTTTCATGGACAACTTACTATACTTACGCAGCCGGGGTCCTACCAGAGATCGCGATTTTTAAAATCAAATTTCGTTCTTGTATGATGGCAAGTTTTGGGCTATCCTCTTAACAATGTTTACTTCCTCCATCTACTCATAAAATTGCAGAAGTTTCTGTGTCAGATGCGCGGACTACAGAGTGATAAAAATAGAAGGCACAGTGAATCGTCTTGTTTCGTTTATTATATCTGAATTGCACTCAACATTTCCATTCGAATGTTTTCATGCAATTCAGCTATACTAAAACAAACCAGGACATTCGTCTTGGACATTCGTCCCTTGATTGGATTAATAGTTAATTAACTATTAAACTCGTTTCGACTAAATCGTCTTCTTTCGTTAGCATTTTATACGACTATAGTAATATAAACCAAAAGGCACCGGTTTTTCCTTAGCTTATTTAAAATACAATAGCTTGCCGGCTAATAAAAAGTCAGTGATATGCATATGAATCTGAACGGCAACTGGCCTCGCTTCAGCTAAGAGGAGCTGTTATCTCACTTGCAACTGTTATTTAGCTTGCAATTGAAGATTGCTCCGTTTTCTACCAACGCATTTTTTGCAACCTTAACTGCCCCCACCCATTGCCATCTGCTCGAGGCCCAGCCGGATATTTTGTGAATTCTTCTGAAGCGCTTCGATGGTATCGAGACGGTGCCTACGTTCTCAATACAACCCGCTAGTACTTTAAGAATGTAAATATGTACTGGAATAAGACGATAAATGCATTCAATATTATCGGTATCAAGACGGTTTTTCACGTGCTTAGACCTCAATGCAACCCCCTAGCACTTTCAGAATGTAAATAGTGGATATTGACGATAATTGCGATGCCACCAGCCAGCATAGACCCCATTTACACGATATACAGTGACCAGCAAAACTGTTCATAAAAATGATTCGATTTCGTTAATTCTCAGCAGTGGCAACACTGCTCGTTATACCGTTACAAGTTCGATGTAAAAGTGAAGCTAGTCCTGCGGTGAATCATTCTTTGCAGCGCATTTGTAAAGAAGTGCTGTGAGTTAACAAATTTAAATAAATAAAGCAGAAAGTTCTTATGAACGAATCGTAATTTCACTTCCTTTGCTATATTTTAAAAGTACGTTTTTTCATCACTTTTGTTGACATCGTATTCGTTTGGGTATAAAATACAATGCAATTAGCGAGGTTACAAAGAAAGCTGTTGCTAAAGCTCTTTCTGATGGTGTTTCAGTGAGGAAAATTTTCCAAAAATACGGTGTTTCGATGGGTTTCATCACAAAATTAAGAAAAGACCTTGAAATTATTGGGAATGTTAACAAAGGCGGCCGTCCGAAAAAACTAACTCCAGAAACGCAAAGGGTCGTAAAGCGCTTAATTGTGTGTGAGGCGGTAGACAATGCAGTAGAAGCGAATAAAATAATTGCAGAGACCCTGCAAATCAATGTCTCTAATGACACCATCAGGAGATGCCTAAAACAATGCGGTATGAAGGCCAAAACTATAATAAAAAATCCACTGTTATCAGATAGGCATAAGAAAATGCGGTTAAAATTTGCAATGGAACACCTCCATTAATCTTCAGAGCAATGGAAATTGGTTACGAGGTCAGATGAGACCAAAGTTGATCGTATAGGCTCTCATGGTAGGACTTGATCGTGGTATGATCCAAAGGTGGGCATCACGTCACGAAATATCCAGCAAACTTAAAAATTTGGCGGAGGATCGCTGATGATATGGGCTGTTCCCAGGGATTTTCTACGCAGGATAGAAGGTACAATGACTGCATTGGATTATATAGACCTACTTCAGGATGCATAGCTTCCCAGTTTAAATAAATTTGGTAGCGAACCAGGTGACACAAAGGTGACAAATTGACTCACACGAACGGGAATTCAGGTCATGGAGTGGCCATCACAATCTTCGGACCTGAAACTAATCGAGAATTTGTGGTGTATTTTAAAAAAACGACTTACTAAAAACCCTTATCCTAATACTGTTACTGAATTGTGGGATTTGGTTAATAACGAATGGAGCAGTATTGACTATTTTTGAATAATATAATTGACAGTATGCCTAAGAGCATGAAGCTGCTGGTTAAAGCGAAAGGAGGCCACATAAAATATTAGAAATAATTTGAAAAATAATTTAATAGTTTTTAAATCTTGAGTCGAAAAACTGTTCACTTAAAATTTTAAGAAGAAATATTTTTCTTTTTCTTTCTTTCGATGAATTTGTATATATTATGTTAAAAATAAAGGTTTGCATACATGTGCACAGAAATAACAACTTTGAAGTGAATATTTATGTTGCATATTCCAACTCCAATACAAATAAGAAAAGGAGCACTTTTAATGAACAATTTTGCTGGTCACTGTATCTTTTGTTGTATGATAATTCAAAAACTACGAGAAGTGGAAGGGATGGACAGAAAAAAGCGAATTCGAGGACTGGATTGATCAAAACTTAGATCGTGTAAATAAGGCCTTAACGGTGGCAAGATCAGAGACTCCAAACTCTGTCCACGGCAACTATGTTGTGGTTATCCTTATCCACCGCCTCAATAACCAAGACTACAGTTCTCCCGCAAGTAGGTACATAGGTCCTAGCATTGCAGTAACACAATCTTGAATCTGTGTGTGAGGATATTCTTGCATTCATCCGAAAAAGCATCTCCGTTGACCGTGCAAATTCTGCCAAATCCGCTCTTTTGACTATTCCAAATAAAGGCAGGCCCCCATAGAATCCGTTGTCCTTCGCCTTTGACGCAGAGCTTTGAGAGCTTAATGCTTTTTTAGCCCGTCAAGAGCGACCCGAACCCATAGAATCCTTCGACGCATCCGCTCTCGCTCAGCTGTTTATGACAATTCGAGACCAACCGTCAACTGGTGCAGTGTGCTCCGAAGGTGAATTAACAAGGTAAATCTAGTGCCAATTCGTCAAGAAGCTAGACTAATGATTTCGGGAAAAACTCGGCACCCTCCAGGAAATCCAAACGAAGAAACAGGAAACCGAATAATTACAAAATCACCAAAACAATTCACAGATATCAAATTCAAACCTTTACTTGTCAAATAAACAGCTGATTCAACGAATCCCAACTGGCCAATCCCAACTTGTCAAAGCTCTCTCACGACGGACTGCCACGACGAAATTATTGAAGGTACCTCTAAATTTCTCTCTCGCAACGCGCTGACGTTGTGTCGGCTATGGGTTAGCTCCCATATGAATGCATGTATTCAATAGTTGTGCAGCGGCGGCGAAGGATTCTATGGGGGCAGTCTTTACAGTTTCCATTTGCAGTGAAGTTTGCATTATTCTAAGAAGACTGAAATTTCTCAAATATCCCATGTTCTCGATAGAACTCTCCACTGTTCCCGATAACATAAAAAAAGCAAAAACTTGAGTTTGGTATGGGGAGAGTAGAGAAGTGGCGAATGTCAGCTGCAAAGAAAGTAATCAAGCTCTCGAAGATATCAAATGCCAAATATATGTTAAATAAAAGCAGCCACCACTGCAACCCATGGATAATTTTAAAACTATTTCAAAATCATCCATTAGTAGTTGTAATTAAAAATCGCCGGGTCTCCCGCATGACGTCTTATTTTCCACTCAATTTTACGCTCTATGCCCCCATTTACACAATCGACCTTTTGTCGCATGAATGCGGAGGTAAAATATATGCGTTGCGATTTTGTAGCACTAGAAAATTAGTTTTAATATATGAAAATACAGCCGCCTAGATACAATGTACGCATTGCGATTTGCTAGCGCTACAAAAGTTGATAGAACCTTAAAGGATGAGATACAATGTACGCGATTCGGTTAACCGCGCGACGAAATGAGTTTGAACATGGGAAAACGCATTGCAAAAGCGACGAAGTTTATGAAACTTGAAATTGCGCCGCGCGATGATTCGTTTCCATTCTCCAATTCCAGTCTGTTCTAGGGATGGAATATGAACTTGACAGTTCTTATAGGATTTGTCACTTCAAAGCTTATAACTGTTGTTAAATAGTGCAGAGGTGTTATCTCGGGAAATTATATTTTGTGATAATTTAAAGATGAATATCGACGATAGGGTGATAGTTGCAGTCAGGGAAGAGGTCGTTTTATATTTTACTATAAACATGGAATGAATAACCGTCGCGTATATTGTATCAAGATGCGCGATTTTTTCATTGTTCCATCGCGCAAGTTTGTATGCGGGAGCATCTGTGTATGTGCATGTGTGTGTGACTGTGTATGTTTGTTTCTATGCATATTTGCGGATGGCTGTATATGCATTACTAAGTGATCTTTTTAAAGATAATTACCAAGTACATCTTTAAGCGGCCATATCTACTTTAATATACGGACCACTTTGAACTTACCTCCATAAATTTTCCAGAAAGCTTCTTAAAATATGTAGTTTAACTCACTATAATTAAAAACCAAAATTTAAAGGTTTACCCGGAGCATATGTTGACAAAAAAAAAACAATTATATTTTTAAATCCAATCCTATCAGAATAGAAAAGTTGTGATATAGCAGCACCAAGATAAAACTTATGCGGAACTTAACACAAAAACAAACTTCTAACGTCAGAGAGAGAAATGTAATGACCGGGGGAAAATTAGAGGGCGAAAAATTCCGGGGAAATCGGCAGGATAAAGTTGACACCCAACCTTACAGTCCGAAAAAAACAGGCGAACTTGACTTGCTCCAACTTTTTTTAGAAGGAAAATTTCGTTTTTTTTCGTTGTTCTAGTTCTGTAGTATGACAGTATTAAAACTTCCTTTCGCTTTTCAGCTTCCCATTAGTTCCTGGAAAGTTTGACCGTTCTTTCAATTCTTTCAATATCGCGATGTTTGTCGAGATTTATTAATTGAGATATAGGAAAAGTGCAAATTTAAGCCAGTAAATGTGCTTAATGTTCGATTTAAGGATATCGCCGGGTCCTTTGCAGAAAACATGAGTTTTAAAATTACATGATTATGTATATAAATTTTGAAATTTTAAAATCGCTATATTTTCTAAATTAAGCCGAGGGGAATTTTTTCGTTATTTCTCCCATTCTTTACGATACTAAATTTTTGCGTCACGAAAATCAAAGTCCATGTATCTATATATATAAAAATGAATTGCTGTGCGTTAGTCTCGCTAAAACTCAAAAACGGCTTGACCGATTTCGATAATTTTTTTTGTTTTGTTCGCTATAATACAGGGGAGGTTAAAAAAATTCGAGAAACCCCGAAGGAAAAGCCGGAAAATCGAAAAAATCGAAATTTCCTTTTGTATAGGAAGCGAATTTTTCAACTTCAAGGAATCTTTATGAAAAAGGCAATTGGAGGTTTTCGGGGTCGCAGATCTCGAGCTTGCATTCAAAATTTTGGAATTCAAGATGTCGGATCCAATATGGCGACCGAACAAGTTAAACTTCAAGGGATTTCCCTGAAAATCCGAACTTTTGTTTTTGGTTTGGGTTTTTGGGGTCACTGATTTTGAATCTGCCATCAAAATTTTGAAAATCAAGATGGTGGATCAATATGGCGACCGAAAAGTTAAACTTCAAGGGATTTCCCTGAAAATCCGCACTAGGGAATTTTCGGGATCACTGATTTCGAATCTGCTATTCCAAATATGAGATGAAGGAGAGGGGGTGCAATAAAGAGGTGGTGTAAATTGAAGAAAACTAAATTTAATAATACTGTTGGAAAATATCTAAAACATGTGCAAAACGCAAATAGGAAAACGCTAGGTGACATAGGAGAGGCGGTGGTGCAGTAGGGAGCAGTTGTAAAATTAAGGAATACAAATTTAGTAGTATCCCGAGAAACGCCGGGTCCGTGCAAGCTAGTTTATGATATTATTTTGGCAGTAGTTTTAACTCAAGACGACTATCCAAGACACTTTTATGCCTAGCGTGTTAGTTTTGAAAAGGTATCTTGAATATTTGTGTTGTGACGAGACTAATATTTCTCATAAATATAGAGAGAGTAAAACGTGTAAGGGTAATCTATTTGTATTGAAATCCATCGGATCACATGTTATTTGTAATTTGACTTTAAAACTGACGGGTTTGTATGTAGGGGTCATTGGTGCACCACCTCAGACGCAGAGGCCAGCACTAGCTAGCACCAGAGTCAAATGTGCTAAAAACGAATAATCAGAAGCATGGTTCGAGTCATAACACCTCCAAATCGAACACGCTTTTGCTTTTTCGAGAGGAATGGATTAACACCGAGGCAAAAACAAAAACAACCATTGATTATCTAGTTCTGCATGAAATAAATTAATCCCTTTTAGTAAGCTTAACATAACAGTCAAATAAAAAAACAAGTCTAATAACTGATTTGATGATAAGATATGTAAAGTACAATCACCCGGTGTAACTTAATAAAGATTCAGCTTTCTATTAGCATCATTTCATTTAAGTTAGATGAGTAATGAGCTAGCTCTCCGGGAATAAGTTCCTATCAAAGTTGCGGGGGACAAGTAGAGGAATCACAAAAAAAACAGATGGGCTCTACAATTTCTAGCACTAACTCGATTACACGTAATATGTAAAAAGCATCTTAGGTCACGTAATCTTATATCTCTTACCAACTCAACATTTCTACTTACCTTGATTGAGAGGCAAGTAAATATTCGCTCGGGAATACTACTCGATGAATCATTGCTCCCAACACTTTCGCAATCGGTAATGAAATCGTCTGACGGATCTTTTGTAATGGATACATTATAGGCTTTAAAATCAGTCGCCTTAATATCGACGCCTAACTTATCGTTGGACTTGGATTGGTTTTCTTCCGACTTTATGTCCGCCAAGTACTTTCCAGGAAATCTATTTGAAAGTATTTTTTTATCCGTCACTAAGTCTGAATTGGATTTTGATGCTGGTGTGAAAATTGATAACTTTTTAAAATCACAATCACTAACCACTGACAGACACAGACGGCAAACTTGGTAGAATTTTGGTGGTACATTACACATATTTCTAAATTAAACACAAAAGTACAAGTTTAATAATCAAAAAGCGTATATATAGTGCCAGATAACAAAACAATAGACGAAAACAAACACGAAGGAAACATAAATAACATCCGTTGAATGAAAGAAAAAGCAACAATTTTGCATACAGAAAAAATAAGACTGTATGAGAGGTAAAATTCTGAGTATCTTGTTAACCCTTTCATTCAAAATGCATTTCTTACTTCTATCGTGATATACATACATTTACGCTCATAACGATTTTATCACTGAACAGTTTATATACTTTGCGATCCGATTTTTCTTGATATAATTAATGGTACAAATAAAGAGGTCATCAGTACAATGGAGCCCCTGCACATTTCATTAGAAAAACATCGTTGGATCGGCCACAAACTGTACGGACTGCAAAAATTTTAGAACATTCTTATTTTCATTCTGCTCAAAATAATCTCGCCTTGCATAAATACACTGGCAATCAGAAAAATCAGTATGAATTGACAGCTGCCTCACGGGGATTTGGTTGCGCGCATGCATTCTTTTGTTCTCTTATCACTTCAGGAACTAAACTTTCCACCAGAACTCCTAATTCACTAACTTTGGACACCGTACACCTCCGATATTAGAGCGATTTGGAGTTATGAAATTTAAACAACTGATGAACTAAATTTATCGCAACTACGAAACAAAGCAATATCACGGCGAGCGATAGGCAGTACAGCACTAAACTGCTTCATCAATCGAGTATTTCAAACCGCGCACACATTCCCGCAGATCCTACACAGAGGTAAGGTATCGGATGAATGTGTGCCGTGACTCAACGCTAAACTGAACACACCTACCCGTCAAATAGGTTCGCTCAGTTGCTGCCACCAAACTGGCGCACAATTACTCCGAATTTCGTTACACCTGAGCAACTCCCGTCATACACATTTACGGGCTACCACTGGGAACCATGCACACAGCATCGAATCGGACGCGAGTACTATGCTGATACCGACATTGACTCAACCATGAGACGCAATACATGTTCAAGCAGCCCTGTAGCGTGTAGGATGAGTTAACGTAATGCAGACGTAATGCCCGCTGAATCCAATTATGATATGCTTTGCAATTATTTTTTCGTTTGAAAAGCTAAAAGCTGTACGTACACAAATTCGAGAAGCTGGTGCGACCGCAACGACTGTGGGCTTTCAGTACGCCATGAGTTTGAGCTTCACGACGCCTCCTCTCCCACGTGAGATAAAGCTGATAGAAATCTATTATCAGTCAACCAATGCAGAAATGACAAACTTCTTAAGAACTCCCTCGTCTCGTGGTTATTTATGTGCCTAATGGCACCTCTGATTTTATAAGAGTATACAATGCTGTATTTTTATTTCATTGAGAGCATGAGTGAAAATAGTCATTTATCACCCCCTCCGCTCTTTGCTCTTCAATTAGTACGAAATTAAATACAAGTGAACTTACAGTATCCCCAGAAAGGAAGCCCGCTGAATTTCTCACATGCGCTACGGCAAATATAAACAAAAATATGAAATTAAAAATAAAAAGAGCTCCAACTGGGTAAAAGAATATGCTTAAACCCTTTTTCCTTCTTAAAAGTGTAATTCTTCTAATAAATTAAGGTAGATAGTGTTTAACTGCGCCCAGGTAGGAAGTATGTTCATCATCTTCTTGTGCGAAGTGAGCACATTCGGTTACCAACAGTGAACACGAAATAAGTGTACATTTTGTGAAATAATGGGAAAATGCAGAAGGCAAGAGTACTATGCTGAGTTTGGCGCGCCAAAATTTGTACGTGTCAAATTGCTAAAAGGCTGAACGTTCCTCAGCGTACTCGTACTGTTGCATGGGCTTTGAAAATGTCCAGGTTTTTAATAGTCCAAATTCATCGCGACCGGTTGGAAACTTCTGTGGATCTTAGCAACGATATTATACGAGCAATACAGCATGGACAAATATTCCTGCAATCAGGAGTAGACTTCTTATATCTGGCCTCCCTGCACCCGACGAGTACATAAGATGGATTATTGACCACAAGTGAAGTAAAACCGTATTTTATGAGCTTACATAGAAGCAAATACTTGGGCACGGGACAATGTAGGAAAATCGTTTTTCGTAAATATCTCATCTTTTAGACATGCTAGATGAAAAATTTAAACGCATTTTGTTAGATCTCGAAATTCTCTACACATTTAGTTGTATCAAATTTTTTCGTAAAGTTAATACTTTTCAAGTACTAGCCCGAGAAAGGTTAAAAAATTAGAACCACTATTGTTTTTTCGCATTTATCTCGTTTTGCGTAACTCGTAATCTATATGTGCATGTATATAAAAATGAATTGCTGTGCGTTAGTCTCGCTAAAACTCAAAAACGGCTTGACCGATTTCGATAATTTTGTTGTTGTTTTGTTCGCTATAATACAGGAGAGGTTTAAAAAGAAAATTCGGGAAACCCCAAAGGAAAAGCCGGAAAATCGAAATTTCCGTTTTGTATAGGAAGCAAATTTTCCAACTTCAAGCAATCTTTATGAAAAAGCAATTGGAGGTTTTCGGGGTCGCAGATCTCAAGCTTGCATTCAAAATTTTGGAATTCAAGATTTCGGACCAATATGTCGACCGAAATAGTTAAACTTCAGGGGATTTCACTGAAAATCCGAAGGTTTGATTTTGGTTTGGGTTTTTGGGGTCACTGATTTTGAATCTGCCATCAAAATTTTGGAAATCAAGGTGGATCAATATGGCGACCGAAAAGTTTAACTTCAAGGGATTTCCCTGAAAATACCCACTAGGGAATTTTCGGCATCACTGATTTCGAATCTGCTGTACAAATTTCCAAATATGAGACCACCCCCAACCCGCTGAGAGATATAGGAGAGAAGGTGCAATAAGGAGGTGATGTAAAATGAAGAAAACCAAATTTAATAATACTGTTGGAAAATATCTAAAACATGTGTAAAAAGCAAATAAGAAAACGCTGGGTCACGTAGGAGAGGCGGTGGTGCAATAGGGAAGCGTTGTAAAATTAAGGAATACAAATTTAATAGTATCCTTCCTGGGAAACGGAAGCAGTAGAGCAAATTTGCCATTGCTTTCACATGTAACATATTTCATTGCGACAAAAGGCTAAGAAGGCTGCAAACTTGAAAAATCGGAGCAGAAGGTGGTCATAAATGCTTCCGATTTGAGCCCATTTAGACGGAGAATTGACTATAGATGGAGTGTGCCGAGTTGGAGGAGAATATTTTCGGGGAAGGTTCACTATGCCGTGACGAACCTACATAACATGGATTTCCTTTCCCCTCCTAATACGTCGCACACCCTCACTCACACCCGCCGTTCTGATCGGGGTTGTAAAAGTCTACTTATTTTTTCTGAAAGTGGAGGATCTCAGCTTTCATTTGAACTCAATTTTATGCTTCTGCTCGAAGTATAATAGTTTTTTTAGATATAAAAAAACCACGAGATTTAAGATGTCCACCATGCAAGAGAGTGGCGTGTTTTTATTATTTTTCAATCTAAGGTCGGATCCGGTTTTCAAATAAAATGTGATACTTAAATAATACGTCTAATTTCCTCTTATTTTTTACTTTAAATTTGAAAATGTACTAGAAAAAAAATATTGAGGTGAAGAACAGGCCTCCTTATAGCCTAGATTTAAATCCAATTGAAACTAGCTAGGGTATACTGAAGTTAAAAGAAGCACGGAAGCGGCTATAAACAATTAGATCATTAAAGGACTTGTTAATGGAATCTTGGAGGTCCATAGGTACTCACATTAACATTGAAAAATTTAACTGTTTCTATTAATCGACGATGTCAGACCGTCATAAAAACAAAAGAAAAGATCGTAAAACTAAAATGGGTGGCCCAATAAATCAATTATAGTACACGAGATAGTATACAACGTGTAAGTGTAAGTGAGCTTTTTACCCCACTTTCTAGCTTTGTTATGTATGACGATATCTCACTATCGCTCGGACGAAAAAAATCATAAATGCCTTTATTGTAGTAAATTGCCTTTTGTGTAATATTGTAATAACGGCTTTTGCGATGGGACTTATCGTTTAGGAGATATTTAGTAAAAAGTAATTTTAAGCGATTTTCCACATTTTACTTTAAATGATTAGTTTAACGTATGTACCAATATTCAGTGCAATCGAAATAATAATTCCGAGGCTCTTTTTAAATTTTAACTGGCAGAAATTTCCAGTTTCAGGTGCGTCAGCCGCCCACTTGGCCGCCACCTACATAGGTGTCTGCCCCGAGAAAAACCGAACCCCTCATAGTGCCTTAACGCATTACCTACTACCTACTATTGAATTTTTCCATGCTCTCAGCCACGTCGAAAATCCGGCTCTATCTCCCCGTCTATTAGCATCAACCTTAGGCCGTGTGCCAATTGATTTTCGATTGATCTTACCTAGCCAAACAAAAAATCGTATGGGGGGTTATGCATGTCGATCGTTTTCGAGTTACAGGGTGATTCATAAATTCGGGATGCATATTATTATTTTATTTTTATCTTTTGATCTATTCAACGCAGCGACATAAAACTCAAGCTAAACCATACGGGAAGGCGCGAAATGCAGCCCCTTTGGACCGGAACCACAGATTGGCGTGAATTCTGCAATAGTGAAAAGCTGGATAACTCGGCGGCACATGTAGAAAATCCATGCGCAGAGATCGTCCGTGTTACAAACTTGTAGACACACCAAACTCTTTATAGGACGTCCCGATAATTGCACTCAGAAACTCCTCCTGAAATTAAGCAGGAATCTGGTAGGGATTGTATCAGGGAATAATACATGTGGCAAACATCTACATACCCTGGGAATCGTCAGTAACCCTACATGCGCGTCGTGCGGGGAGTGCAGAACGCTTTCTATGCGATTGTCCCACGTTCTCCCAAGCTCGGCGCACTGAATTCGTTGCTGACGTATTGAGGATGGAAGAGATCTGTCTTTGACCCCTATTCGAGGTTCTTCAGTTCATCAGAACAACGGAGAAGTTCGGCTAGGGCGGGGGCAGAGTACAATGGACTGTTTGTCTGCTCCCCCTTTTCTTACAAATATATAATAATATAGATATATATATAATACATAAGGGTAGGCCTGGAATGTCTTAAGTGCAGATGAAAGGAAAATGTAAGGCATTCATTATGAAGTTAAACCCCCCCACACACACACACAAACACACACACACACACACTACCGCAAGCTAGACTTCAAGCTCGCGCGGTCGAATATTGGCCGCGAGGTCCATTGAGTTCCTAGAGACGGAAATACAGCGGCGCCGCAGTGTTTACATAGGTAAAGGCAGGCCCCCATAGAATCCGGCAATGACAAACGCAGCGTCGCGAGCTTGAGAGCTTAAAGCATTTTGAGTCCGGCTCTCTCTCTCACGCCGGATTGCCGCAACGAAATATAGAAGGTTCCTCTAAATTTTAGAGGGAGAGATTTATTTCGTTGCGAGAGAGAGCCGGACTCAAAATGCTTTAAGCTCTCAAGCTCGCGACGCACAGTGGGGCAGAATCCCGATTTTGTGGCCAAAAATCCCAAATTACCTATATGGGGATTTTCGAGGTCGCTGATTACGAATCTGAAGTCAGATTTTCAAAATTCCAAATGGCGGACAAAAAATTCGAATTTCTATTAATTTGACTGAAACTGGTTACTCGGGGGTTTTTGGGATCGCTGATTACGAATCTGAGGTCAGATTTTCAAAATTCAAAATGGCGGATCCAATATGGCGGACTATGGTTCATACGTTGAAAATATGAAGTGAAATCTCATGTAAATTGGTTTTCGAGGTTATTGCTTACGATTCAGGAGTTAAATTAGAGCAAAAACATCGTAAAAGTATTGTAAAATTGATATGATAAATTCATTAGTGTAAATATCAACTTTCCACGAAAATTCTGCTCTTGAAACTTTAAACGCATTTTTCTGGAAACTTCATTTTCTGTAAACTCTCATGAGCCTAAACAAAAAACTATTCAACCGATTGCTTTGAAATTTATATATGTTCTTCTACTTGTTAATAGTTATCGCCCGTATCAAATTTGCTTATTTTCGAAAATATTTTCTTATTTTTTTTAAACGATTTGTACCAAAAAAACCAAGATTTTCGTAACTTTTTTTTCTACAGTCCGCCATTTTTTGTTTTCCAATGAAATTGATTAATTCTAGTAGGGACGATAGCGACAGACCTACGGAACAATATTCCATTCGATTTTTTTTTCGATTCCCCAAAAAGAGGTAAAATTTATGCGTTCACATGAGAATACCCCCTTAATGTCGCGCCACGCTTTTTTCCATAAAAATTAGTCTCACTACTCAAGGAGCAGTCCGGAGCAGCCAGTTTTTTAATATGTTATATTTGACATTGTACACTATCAGTTCCTTGTCGAAACAAGATCGAGACTCGCGAAGACATTTTTAAAACTCTATTAGAAAATCGATTTTATATAAAGATATACTTGTCGCGAGATTTAAATATCACAAACATAAAATGAGCAATAATTGTGCATAACCATATATTCTACATACCTCCAGCAAATGAATCCATTTTGCCGAATTCGAATTGAACTAGTTTCCTCAGTTTCGCAGCACTTCAAACAGGTAAGAATTTTTCCACGCGTACACTTTTTTCGTGCGTACTCAACGGAGGCTGAATGTCGACTGATGTCGAGGCCACCCTAGAGCAGGTACTTACCTGCCCGGTCCGGAATTATGTTCTAGGACTATCCCTAAACAAGATCTGAACGTATATAGACGAATATACACAACTCAAAAATGTGATTTTTGGCCAGCTTTTTGGGATTCTGCCCCACTGTGCGACGCTGCGTTTGTCATTGCCGGATTCTATATAACGTTCCACGGTATTAATAGACAACAATTCATCTTCAACACACTACAGTGTGTCGTTGCTCATCAACCAAAATCCTTCTGCCAGGTTAACCATTTGCCAACGTTCAATCATGAAGAAAATGGATCTCTTCTCCATCTTACGATTCTCATTACTCAGCTCCCACACCAACTCAATTATGCGGCAGTCCTTTCTACTTGTTTATTCAAAACCCTGGAACGTAAAAACATTGGCAATATCTAGCTTCGTAGGTATACAGTCAGTTTTTTTATTGTTTTTTCTTATAATAATACAAAAGAGTACAAATGAAAAGCAAGAAAGAAGGACTTGAGATGAAACTTGACCACGTTAAAAGCAGGATTGACCTGCAAACAGTGTATGCCGAGCCCATAGGAGAAGCATACAAGAATTTAATCAAGGTGGGGCTCCCGAATATCTCTCACGACCGTATCGAAACAGAATTTGCAGCTCTTAACGAAGAATGGGAAAGATTCTCCCTTAACCACGACATCATTAACCTTGCGTTGTCGAAACTTGATTCAGAGAATCGACACAAGATCCATCAGTTGCCTTGTCTCAAAAACAAGCAGTATGCATTATCATCTGAGCAATATCTTGAGGCTGTTGAAAAAATGCCCTCACTGCGGAGTGGTCATGCAGAATCGACATCTAGAGCATCTTCTACGTTGTCAATTTCAGAGCCACTTACTCCTACTCCATTCTATGAGGAATGGAACCTTGCAGATTGGCTTCCATTTAGAAACTTGTTAGTAGTCGCTAATCCAAGCATTTTTGCAGTTGAGAAATTGCAGTACTTAAAAACTAGTCTTGAACGATCAGTCGCTAGCTCGAAAGACTGCTGGTAGGTGGTTGTGGGTTGGATGATTGCTGGGTGGTCTATCGGCGGCTACTGGAATGCTGACTGCAGGACTGTTAGCGGCTAGTGTCTCGATGTATTGATGACAGACTCTTATCTGTGACTGACTTCGAGAGGCGATCTGCTGGACACGATAGTGAGTGGTAGCTCTCCTCATTGATATGGACCGAAACTTTTATCAGTTGAAATGCTGATCAGCTCCCTATGCTCTTCAAAAGAGAATAGTGTGATATGTGCATGTTAAGTATTTGTGCGGTGCAGTGCTCCATATTCTCTTCTGTGGATTGCAATGAAAACGGGTCGATATTGAAATTAATTATGGCGGATCCAATACGGGGACCGAAAATTTTTAACTTAGAAGGATTGCTCCAAAATTCGGTCCTTTCAGGGTCGCCGATCTCGAATCGGAATCGAAATTAAAGATGGCGGATCCAAAATGGCTGCCGGAAATTTCTAACATCGAAGGATTGCTCTGAAATTCGGTCCTTTTACGCTTTCGGGGTCACTGGTTTCAAATCTACTATCAAAATGGAGATTAAAGATTTCTGGTCCAATATGGCGACCGGAAAATCCCAAATAGCGTCCTTTCACGTTTCCGGAGTCGCAGATCTCTTATTATTTTTCTTCATTATTCTACCATACACTGCCGTCCGAACTAAATACCTTGATTAAGTATACGATACAATACATATATATATAGAGGCAGGGTTTGAAAGCAACAGCATATAGCAAGCACAGCACAGAAAATTGTGCTATACTTTCTGTGCTTTTTGAAAAGGTTAATTCGTCTTTGCTGTGCTTGCTGCTGCTGTTGAACTTTAATTGCTACGAAACGAAATGCTGCTGAAGGTTTGCCGTGTTGTTTGCTATTGCTCCAGCGTGCTATCGAAAGCAGCGCAAACACTGTTGCATGCTACCACATAATTAAAAGCAGAGTGCGAAAATGCTCACTTGCGAGCCGCATTCAAAGAATTAAAACAGATAAAACTGCCTCATATTCCAAAGCAGTAATCTCTCCCATTTTCTTTGGACGATATATCAAATTCATCATCTCCCATAATCTTAACAATACATTATTCTAATCCAAACAATCCTACTGAACCAAATGATAAGAAGCAAGAACATCCAAATTTTACAATAATTAGCTGTACTTTCCAACAAGAATAATATTACTCGTGTTTATAATAATTAAAATTAAAATTGTGTTTTCTACTTACCTTCAACTCATTAGATAATTTTATGATAAAAGCTTCACACACATTTCGCACTATATTACAAATTAAACTTTTTGAAATGCGATGTTCATACCTTAGAGATGCAAAAGAATCACCAGCGGCAAGGAACCTTAATGTCACAGCTAACTGATCTGCTGGTGATATTGAATTCCTTAGTTTAGTATCTTTTTTCACTATCATCGCATATGAAAACATTTAAAAAATTTAATATTTTTTGCTGAAAAGTTTATTATATTCATTCAATTATGAAAGAGTATTAGAAACAAACTAAAGCTGCGTTTTTTAATGTTTTATATGGAGCCCTCCACTACTCTCCACATACAAAATCACAAGTTCTTTATCGGGAACTCGCTACGGCGATTTGTATGGGGAGAGTAGTGGAGAGTTCTTTATACATATAGAACGTTAAAAGCGCAATTGATAAAAAGGGAATTCCCAATTTCGGAGTTTTATTTCTCACGGCACTAAGAAGAGAAAAATGCAATTTTAAGCAACAACGCACTGCAGTGTGGAATTGGAAAAAAAATTATTGATAACCTTGGATGGCATTGAATAGCCTTAGATTTCGGGTTACAAGCCAAATTTAATTTTCTGAAGGTATGGTGATCAATGCAATTTTTGTTTAAAATTACATATTCTTTCATTTAAATTTATTTCATGATTTGATTAATCGACGCGGAAAAACGAATACCGAAGCCAAAACATTCATAAAAAATGGGCATTCTTCTTTCACCCAAAACCGAGCTGGTCTAGAAAATCTTAAATGCAATTTTGTCTTACTGGCAAAATAACGCCAATTTGGAAAACCCGTAATTTTCCATAGTATTATTACAGCGAGTTATATAATATGGAGTAAGACACATTGAGTTCTTAATTCGTGGTGTTAAGGCAATTTTTAATTTAAATATAAAAATTTAATAATAAATCACACGTTTTTGAAACTTGAAAAACTCAAAAAGTGAAACTAATCACTTTGACCTGTGCAGATTATTCCATCAATAACGGTCGCCAAATGACAAATAGTGCTCGGCAATTTAAACAAAATGCAATTGGGCTTTTAGAAATATAATATATGTATGCAATATAGAGTCGGTTTTTATTTTTAGAGTCTTTGTTTTATCAGATTTTCCAGTTTCCTTATTCTCCTTCGGTCAGAGTTGACGACTGGGCTTCCAGATGTCTTATTGCCAAAAAGCAATGTTTTCTCCATTTTAGTAGTATCCTGAGAGTTGCTGGAAACATAAACGGTGCTTGTGTTGGTTTCATTGTTCGAAAATTTTTTAAAAAGTTCAATTAATTGCAGTTGTTCAACTTTCTTTACACCTTTCATATCTAATATTTTTTGATACTCAGAAAGAGTGACATCGGGAAGGAGTTTGAAAATTTGTTCATTAAAGACCGTAATAGGAATAATTGGTGCCATAACAACTTTTATGATCATTTCAGCTCTTGTCATGCCTTTAATCACTGCCTTCGTGTAGCTGGTTGGGGCCTTTCTGTTTACGTTGGAAGAAATAGAAGGCAGTTCAAGAAGCACCGTCTTTAAACTGTGAGTGTCAAGTAACATTTGCTCACATCCTAATATACTACTTGTTCCATCGGATGAATTGTTGGGGCGACATTTTAGAAGCGTATTTATATACTTTGGTATAAATGAGTTTACAAATTTATGGCAAAACTGTGTGTAATATTTCCTGGATGTTGATAAATTGTCTCGTATAGCGGGAATAGTTTGTTTAAAGTGCATAATTATAGAATTTACAAAGGCGCTCTGGTCGCCCACACAGCCGATTAGTTGCCATTGCATCTACAAAAAAAAAATCAAAAATTAACTAATTTAATTATATTTTGTAAAAAATATTTACCTTGCTCATTACGCTAAGAGCGGGCTCACAGCCATTTTCAACATCTTGCACAAGAAATTGGATGCAATTGGATATAATCCTAAAAAAATTAGTTATACAAATAATATGGTTAACCTATAACGTCACTAAGTAACCTATGGAAAATGTCTTTTTCTTCGGAGAGATCAATTTTCTCGGAAAATGAGTTCTCCACTTTTTCCTTTAATTTGTCCTCCAGTTGCTGCACGGTTTCCAAGCAATATTCTGCGGTTGTCAATACACAACATGTACGTATGAGTTCTTCCAATGTAAATCTAAAGAAAAGAGTAAACGATTTCGCCAAACATTCAACATTTTATTATTTACCTAGGGGCTTCTCCTTCTTTTAGTAAATTGTGAATAACTTGACCAGCTGCTGTAGACAAGTTTTGTAAGTCTTTTGTTAGCAGAGACATACTTGAACCTGTAAATATGCAAAAATATTTTATTCTTACATAATTATTTCTGTTTGATTGGAACATATAAAAAGGGCATACAAGTACATCTCATAAACAATAAGAAAAATCATTCAAGATACTAGAGAATTATATTGGTTCGCTTCAGAGTTCATACATTTGAAGGGTCAGAGGCGACTAACCCACGAAGATAGCTTTTTCGGTAAACGAGGCTTAAGGTTAATGCTGGCATTAATTCTTGGAGTTTTGATTATATAGATTTTAAGTAATGAGTAAACTTCTTTTTGTGAAAAAAGGGTATGGAAATACGATTCGAAAATGATATTGTTTTTACTCATGTCATAATTTTTGGTATAATGTTTTAAACACATTAAAAATTGTACAGAGTTCACACCTATCAAAGCAACAAGAAAGTAAATATGATAGATTTATCACATTATTCCTCATTTTCATTTGTATAAGGGAAATAACATGTGTTCAGTCCCAAAGACCTGTGTAAAATTAATAGATTTATTTCACTCATTAGATACATCTTATACTTAAAGCTGCATTTGTTCACAGTGACGGGTTTTGCGGATCGGCTTGGTTGTGAAGGTCTCTCCTGAAGCTCCACTAAAGCTGTGCCTAGACTGGGCCCGAACCGGACCGCACCGACCCAGCCGAAAATCTCGGATTCGAAATTGTGCCTAGGCATACTACAGTCGATCGGAACCGTTCCGATCAAATATTCCTATTAACAAAAATGCCATCAGTACAAGTTTTTTTAATTTTTGTTAAATTCTCGAAAAACATAATGATATGTTCACCTGGCGTGTCTTTGTGTGAAGGTAATATTCAGGTGCAGACAGATGTGTTTTAGTTGCAGTGTATTGTCCCCCTAAGATGGCGTTACAGAAAACTATTTGCCGGAAATAAGTAACTCCGTCGTTGCTGCATGAGTGCCCGTTGCCTTGCGGTTGGCCGCGACGATAATTCCCAATATTGATACAATTTGGAATTTTGTTAACAGTAAACAGAAGACTAACATTTATACTGATGTTTTCATTCTTGACAAGGAATCTGATTGTGTACCTTCTGATATTTCTAACCGTTTTGATAAATAATTTAGCAATGCGTTCTCTGATAACATCTTCTATATTGACTTAGTTTACATACTTGACATGACTTTTAACGCAATCTACTAAAATTATATTAGACGACTTTACTGTTTTATTGTAAAATTGACGAAGATTTCTAGGATGCACCCGATAATATATCTGGTGTCTACCTCAGTAAATGTTGTGGTCCTCTAGTTGAACCCCTTACTTTTCTTTTTAATTTATCCCTCCAGTCCTCGGTGTTCCCTAATGTTTGGGAATTGGTTTATATAATTCCTGTCTGTAAGGAGGGAAATAAGGATATGATTAAGAATTACAGGCCTATAGCCAAACTCTCACCAATTTCGAAACTATTCGAAGACATTGTTACTGACCTTTTAACATTTAACTCCAGGTCCATCTTGTCTGACAAACATGGCTGGAGATAAACTGAAACAAATCTTGCAGAATTTTCAAACTTCTTAGTTACAAATTTGGAGAAGCGTAAACAGGTCGGTTGCCTCCATACTGATTTTAGCAAGGCATTTGACAAGCTTTCCCATGATACTAATTTTCAATATTAATTTTCGAACTAAAACGTCTTGGCTTTTCCGTTGATATTGTTGAATGGATCTCTAATCGTTCCATCAAAGTACAATTTTCTATCGCATTTTGAACCCTTGCTTATCACTCTTTTTGTCAATGACCCTTTTCCTGTAATTCGTGGAGCGCAATAAATACTCTTATACTGTTTTGGCCCTCAATAATTTTAATTCCCGACCTCGTGTGACAAGAGAGCAAACATTTGTTTATCCTTCCAGCCATAAAGCAAATTATGGTTTTTTCGAACCGGTCTCAGCCATGAGTAAGAATTATAATGAGTGCTTAAATGTACTCGATTTTTATTACGACAAAATTTATTCGAAAAAGTCTACTTGAATGCTAATTTAGATTTCAATATTTTCTTGGCTTGATTATTATTTTACCTATTTAGTGTTTATTTTCTAATTGATGTTTTTCTTTTTCTTATTTTTATGTCAGATGGCACAATGTACTTGTTGATAATGAAATAAATGATAACATAATTAATAGCGAAGCTTTAATAGTTCCAAGAAATCCCGACACGCTTGTATGGCGGTAGCCCTACTTATAAAGAACTACCGTAATATTTTTTTCAAGGTCATCATTTTGTAAGGCACGCGTGGAGGTATCAAGTTGATTTTAATATGAAATACTTAGGCGTGCGGTCCGTTGGAACGATTAAATAATCAAGCTTCTAACTCAACGCAATCAAAAAATACGGCCATTTATGCCGCAAATTTTGACACTCGCACATAAATTAAAATCTATAGGGTGCTTCCCGTTGACCAAGAATCAAGAAATTTGGCAAGAAGGAAGGTCTCACAGCAAAAGTAAAGGAAAAAGTCCGAAATTCTTAAATTACAGTAATTTAATTTGCGGCAAATATTCGGAACCTTTAACGCGCGAGTCGCACTTGCCTGACTTTTTTAAATTTTATAGCAATTTATATCTGCGAAATATCATACAATTTGTAATTGCGTTTCAATTTAAAAAGCCACAAAAAATCATTTATCGACTTCCCAACGGATTACCTATTAAAGGTTTACGTACTTGCATATTGAAATAAGTAAACATATAAATATGCACTAAAAAGATGTGCTATGATATGAGCATTGCAAAGATACCAGATCTAAGCATTTCTTCATTGCACATTCAAAATTAAAATTTGTGCATATGGAACTGGTCAGCGACAAAATATTGTACAGACTGCATGCTCTAGGAATTCGCCAAGTATTTACGAGAAAAGTCGGAGTACAGTGGGCACTCAAGCAGCTCAGCTCGGCTCTCTTCAAAATGCTGGAAATGGGGGTAAGGCACCCAAATGTATTTAGGTTTCTCCATCTCCTGCAAATTTCGTGTACTCCGTTAATGGGCTCTTTTGTTTCAGTGGGCTCTTGGACTATTAGATTACTTAGCCATCAAGATGTTTGAGCAAATCAAACATCCATTGATGTTTTTGTTATTTGTTTAACATTTCTCGTCATCTCGACATGCATTAAGACTACTCGTCGTTGTATCCAGGTGCGTCGCTGTCTCCGGGTGCATCACTGCCATTCTGCTCTCCTTCGTCATCATCGCAGGCCTCCCTATTATAATTATCTTGTTCCCTATCAGATTCACAATCAGATCCTCTAAGCGCTTTGAGTGGCTTGGTTTTGTCAACCTTCTTACTCCTTCTACCATCAAAGTCAGAGCCGTTGTCATCAGATTAGTACCTAGCACCGCCTTGCTTCGAATCTTTCTTGTACTTATTCTTTTTATTAATTGCATTAATACTCTTATCTTATCATGGTCGTGATAAGACGAATTTGGTCCAGAATGGGAATCATTAACTCGGTGTTCCCCTCCCCATCCATTCCGTTTCGGTTTTGACTGGTGTTGCTTTCGCATCGCCTGCCGGAGTTCGTCCTTTTCTTTTTGAGGTCGTATTGGCGATCCGCAGTCGGATTCTTGTCAACTTGAGTGAGAACCTTAATGCCGCTGATTTTTTGGAGCGGTTAGCCAACGACATCGTTATCTTCTTATGCGTGAATCGAATGTCGAGTGCAGTCCGAACGTGAGTTTCGTCCTAAACACAGCTTGTCCTTGCAGCCCGGTACTATGTCAGATGAATAAGTGATTGTGGTCTCCCTGCAGTGGCTGCTTTCAAGTTGATACGCTGCCTGCCTGTTTCGTCCATCGTTTCCTCCTCCACAATTTCATCCTCGTAAGTCTCTAGGTCGGTGGTTTCCACCACAAATTATGGGGCTGATATGTAGCCCAAACTCTTCCTTGAGAACAACTCTAAATGCAGGTGAAAACCGCAACGATGTTCCCGGGTTCCGAAGTTTACTACACTTACGCAAAGATAGTTACACACAGAAATCGTACTTTATATAAGTAGAGATAAAGATATGTATCGCTTTCATGTATACCATATACTAGAGCTGTTGATTTTCGAAGGTTCGAAGGCTTCGAAGCTTCGCAGAAATGTTCGAATAATTCTAGCTTCAAAAATCTCTGATAGTTCTACGGCGCTAAAATTCATGGAAGTTGTGTTCTTTGTGGTGTGTAGGTCAAATAACTCATAACCAAATCATAAATATGTATATTAGTCAGAGCATGTACCGATAATACGGGATGTTTTCGCAAGCACTTTTCATGAGGATACGTTCATTCACGACCGTGGGAAGACACCAAGCCTTACAAATAATATTTCGAGCACAGGGCGGGATTTTGCCTGATATTGCTCATAATACATACTAGTTCCGCCCCACATATTTTCTGCTCGTGCTTACTTGGATTTGTGTTTACGTTTACTCCCTCATCTCACCTTATGTTTATTGTATCTCATATTGTTCGCGGTGCACGAATTCTAAAACACAAGGGTGCGCTTCTTTGTGTATGAGACGCCGTATGACTGTGAGTACTGTGTAAGATACTTCAGCTATACAGAAAAATAAAAACCTTTGCGGCATTTTAATATTCGCTAATTTTAAGCCTTCATATTACTTGAAGTTTCAAAGTTCTAAATATTCGAAGCTTCGAATGCGCTGCTTCGAATTTTTTCAACAGTCCTAGTATATACGCTGGGGAGGATTTACCTCAGCAGTTGGCTGCCAAGCAAATGAAGAGTTTTGTTCGAATGGGTTCGCCGTATGGGCCAGCGCACACGTCAACTCTCGTTGAGGTGTTACAACACCTCGCACCTGTTATTTGAGGAATGGAATTTCGAATAAAAATGTGTGTACAAACACAAAGTCTGACATTATATTTTCTGAATTATTGTGAATGCGTTGCATTCGAATATCATAGAAGTACCTTCCCCAGCCAAAAGCAAACAAAACAACCATATTTTGGGAAAAAAGACGCAAGGAAGAAGAAAACTATGACATTATTTTTCCCTTAAACTACTTTCGATTTCCTTTCTGCCGTCAATAAAACGAAGGCGAAGTTTTCAAATAAACATTCGTTTTTCGTGGAGTTTAAATGTTTAGTTATTATTATATCAAATGTTTATAATTTTTCAATGTTTTTGATAGCCTATTCTTTTCTCGCATCGTTCAACGTTCTAGTTTAAACAAAAAGTTGTACTTTTGTCAATTCAAAGAGTGTTTGTATGATTTACTTTTCTTGAAGAAGTGTTTTCCCCGCGGATTACAGGAATTGTTGGGGCAACGAGTGACGTACAACTTCCTACCCCTTCGAATTATTTGGATGGGAAAATGCCTCACTCACGTACACGGCTTTTACACGCAATGTCCCATCATGTCTCTCTATAATCTAAAGATCCTGTACAATATCTACATATATAAATAAAAATGAATGTTTGTTTGTATGTCCTTTATAGAGTCGTAAACTATGCATTTGATAATGTGATGATCTGTAGCAAAGTTGTTGTGCATGAGCCCACGAAGGTTTCTGAGTTGGTACGACCAATCGACCGCGTTCTCGTCGCGTTCAGGAAGAAGAAGAAGAAATTTGTTGTAAAATGCGTATGCTATGTTATGGTTATCGTTGGAAAGGGGCGATAGTGTAGAATGTGTTGGTGAAATAAAGGTTGGTTAAAAGTGTGAAATGTGGGAATTATTGGTGAAAACGTGTTTTAGTTGTGGAGGAGGGGTGGGGGTAACACCCCCCAGAAGTGTATCTCAGGGGTAGGAAGAAGATGCACTATAGTAAATTGGGCCGGGTTGGTGAAAGTTGATGAAAATAGTGAAAACTTGGTTTTTTCGGTAGGTGCCGACAAAAATGAAACGGCTGTGGAAGAAAAGGGTATGCATCAATTGGAATAAATTTTTCACCAATCGATAGCTAAGGAAGCAGAGTAACCTACATATATAAAAATGAATCCCTATTTCGCTTGGTCACGCCATCACGCGTGAACGGCTGGACTGATTTCGCTAATTCAAGGGATTTCCCTGAAAATCCGCACTAGGGAATTCTCGAGATGACTGATTTCGAATGTATGTATTGGGTGTTGTATTGTGTACGAATTTATGGTTGATTTAATAAGACCACCCCCACCCCGCTGGGTCACATAGGAGAGGCGGTTGTGCAGTACGGAGGCGTTGTAAAATTAAGGAATACAAATTTAATAGTATCCCGGGAAACGCCGGGTCCGGGCAAGCTAGTTAAATATAAAAGACAGTGGATTGATTTGCAAGAAGGACATCGACTTTCTATGATTTCACCCACCCAAATTTCAAATATTGAACTGATAAATTATTGGATTAAATTTTTGACGTAGTTATGAAATTTGACGTTCTTTTCACAAATTTAAATAGTTTTGCTATGGGTTTGGGGATTCATTAATTGCAATTCATAGCAAATTTTGTTGTTCTGCTCCCAACACGAAAAAAAACGCACCTAAAATATAACTGTTAAAAATATACACTTGGGAGTAAAAAAAAAGTCGGCTCACCTCACAATGTTCACGTGTTTGAGGCTCAAACAGAAAAGTTTCTAGTTAGAAACAAGTAACGGCCGCTCATTGAGATACTTGATCCCTCTCTGGCCAGAGTCCGCTTTCTCATTTCCAGTGATCTTGCTGTGACGTGGGACCAAGATTGGCGCTACATTATTTATAGCGAGTCCTTGCCTTCGCTTACAAGCTTTCAAAATACAACATTTGAGACTAGAGCCTTAAGGGCAGCTTGGCTATCCGAGAAGATGAGTACATTCTTCTCTTGAATGTTCTCCCATATTACTTTGGCACATATAATGATGCCTAGGATTTCTGCTTGGAATATTGTGGAATATTTTCCAATGGGTATAGCGATGGACAGGTTATCTAAATGCCCATACACTCCAGTCCCGGCTAGACCATTATTCAATGAGCCGGCTGTGTACCACACCGAGTTGTGATCTGAGGATATATCCCAAGATTTGTTTTCTTCCCAATCGTTTCTAGATGGGAAGTGTATTGAATAACTTCTGCTAGGACAAATCTGAAAAGTTGTTATATCTGAGATCATTAGAATACTTCTGCCTGTAGTTTTTATGAAGTCTGAAATCATTAAATGCCCCACTTGCAAGCCTTTAAAGAACCAACGGTTGTTTGTATGCAAGCGGTAAGTGGATTTCATCGCTTCCATTACTACGATGATATCAATCGAGGCAAGAAAGAGCGCCAGCTCTATAGCAGCTATGGGTGTGATTCTCATTGCTCCTGTAATTGCTAGGCAAGCCATTCTTTGAACTTTAGTTAAAAGTTCCTGAAAAGTGTCCAGCTTGGTTTTATGCTACCAGACTACAGCACCGTAGCATACGCTAGATCTTACCACTGCCGTAAAAATCCAGTGTAGAACTATCGGTCTAAGGCGCCAAGTTATACCAAGCGCTCTTCTGCACTGCCAAAATGTTGCGGTGGCCTTTTCTATTATGTTCGCTAGGTGTAGTTTCCAGTTCAGTTTATCATCAAGCGTAACTCCTAGGTTTTTTACGCTTTGAGTACAGTTTATCTCTTTATTTATATAATATTCTAAGAGATTTTAGACCGTCAAGCTCCCTCCTATTTGTGAAAATTAGTGCAGATGTTTTCTCTGCATTAACAGATAGACGTTTGTCCTTGCACCATTATGCGACTAGTAAGAGGGCTTGTTGTTGTCACATATCATAAACCGTGTTCAGAAAGTTACCCCTAATTAATATCACTATATCATCAGCGTAGGCGATTGCGCAATAGCCCTTGCAGTTAAGCATATTAACGAGATCATTCACTACCATGTACCATAGAAGTAGGGGGTATGCCACCCTGTGGGCAGCCTTTATTCACCCGTCTTTTGGTTTCATGGTTGCCAAAAAAAAGCACCTTACAACGGACCATACCAAGTTTTAAGCCGAAACGAATAAACTTTCGAAATCAAGATCAAAAATCGAACGGCTCGTGTAAGCATCGACTGTGTTGTACGCACCCATACAACACGAACACGCTATCTCTTTCTGTATACAGTACATGTTGAGGCATAGTTAGCTGTAATCTAATCTTCGTAGAATAAACAGCATGAACTGAAACCCGGTGTTTTATTGATCGATTGGTCGGTACAAAACATCGACCGACTAAAGGCCAATCGATGAAGAACCTGCAACAAAAATCATTGAAGCAAATTCAAAAGAGAGCCAGGCGACCAGCAAATTGGTAAAAACCGAAAATGACAAGAAGCGGAAAAGTAGTTCGCCTACCAAGGAAATTCGTCACATTCGCTTCATCGTCGCATAACTTAAACGCTCATACACTGGCGGTGAAGCAGGTGGCGGCATTCACACTTTGAGCAGAATTTAGTTCCTTGGTCGAAGCATGCAACTGATTTGCCTCTAGCTGTGAAAAGGAAAACTATCGAATTTAAGGTTTCAACACCTCCTGCCCACAGTCCACACACACACAGTCTCTCTCGAGTTTGAACTGCTGACGAGTAAAGACACGGATTGCAGCATCTCCGCCACAGCTATAACATTTGCAGCTTTTATAGTTTCTTTCCTCAGATTGTGTTGCGTAAGACAAAAATTGACTTTGAATAAATCCCAGATTTCGTAGTGTTGTAATTATTTTTTTTTATTGGATGTCGTACTCTCAAATGACTACAATATAATTACAAAGATATCGCATACCATAGCTCAGATCGAAAATGTTCTGGGGTTTGGGAAACTGCCCGTCGTCGCCAAGATTAATGCATTATAAGAATTATTTATAGAGGGCATGATCAACAACAAAAACTATTTCCTGAAGAGACAACACTTGACTCATTACTGCACTCATCTCTCTAACTATTAATAATGTGCGGGTTTGCGGAACTGCAATTAAGTACAGCTCAGCCAGCAGTAGCCGAAAACTGAGAGACGGGAGTTGGCACAGATGATGCACTGAACAAATACGTTGTGCGATACCCTCTTTTCGCAAATAATACTCTTTAAAAAAAATCCCAAGTATGTAAACCACAGACGGACACACACTACACAGCCATACAAACATTTAAGTACACAAAGTCATACCTCCGCCTCCTCTTTTTGTTGGGGGCTAAAAAGTAATCTAAAGCACTTACCAATAGAAGCATGAGGAGTTGAGAACTTAGGAATACTCATTTCAAGAACTTTGGCAGCATATTCTCGAAGATATTTCTTAAACAGCATTGCCATGTCATATATGGCTTTCGAACTGCTTAGTAGTGTACACTGTACAATGCATTTCTTATAAAATACGAATAAATCAGCACAGCTGCAAAATAACTATATTTCAGTGAACGACATTCAATAAAGGATGTACCTTGGAAAGATGGTTGATCTAGCTTCTGCAGGATTAAAAGGTTGTTTATGAAACTGCACAAAACGTTCTATAAGCTCGGATAGGTTCCTATCAACATGTTCAGTATAGATGTCAAAATACGGCTCGAAACAAGAACATATCAAATTTGCAAATGGCGCCGAAGATAAGTCATCTAAAATATATTTTATAATTAAAAATTTCACTGGCCTTACTATTGCAATTCTTACCTTCTTTTAATGCGGATTGCCCACTATTCGAAGCAAGTGTAACTCCTGTGAAACGTTTTGATAGCAATTGTTCAAAGTTCTGTGTCTTGGAAATTGCATATAGAAGCAATTTAACATCAATTTCAGATCGTCTTTTCTTCATTATTTTTAAAAGCCCTTCATGTGTTAAAACACAAAATTGAACAGCCATTCGCTCTGATACTTCCCAATCGGTGGGAAATACATGACCGAATTTCTCCTCAAAATCCAGAAGATGCCTTTTCAACCAACCATATCTTTTATCAATCTTGTCAAGCCAGGCTATGTCCTGGTTTTCGTGAAACAACTGGACATATTCCTCCAATTGCAAATCTAAGAATGAAATTAAACGAATGTTACTGCATTTTATACTGCGAATTAATTTGGTTACTTAAAAACCACTTTAAAAGATCTCTTTTAATTTTTGGATCCAATACTGAAGCCACTTTGCACGCTTCAGTCAATTGCGCTGTCGACATTTTTGGAGAACCTGCGTTTGAAGAAAATGTATTTTGAAAATCCTCTGTTATCTGCTCAACTAATTTTAAATTAATTGCTTGCATTTGTTTGGATAAATTCTGTAAAGAAAGCCAATTAAGACTAAAAGTTAATAGCATACATTAATATATTTTATACCAATATTTGTGGGATATCACTGTACTGTTGAAAATGGTGATTAACTTCAGAAATAGCCTGGAGAGGATTTAAAATTTCCCCGTACAGTCTCCGTTCTATTAAGCTGTTCAAAGTCTCAACCCCACCAACAAACATGTGTAAATGGTTCAAAGCAGTTATGGCGGTTGTTAAATTCTTTTTTGCGCAATCGAGCTGTTTTATATCTCGGGTGATTTCTTTTACCATGTCTTCTGTCTTTTCAGCTCTATTCTTTATATCACTTATTTGGGAGAATAATTCCTTAATAACATTTTGAGCTTCCTGAAGAGCGATTCGACCATCCTGACCAGTATTTGTTTGTCCTCGAACTACATTCCTAATGTTGTCATCTATTAAGCTTATTTCACATTCCATTTTCGAAATAACATCATCAATATTAGATAAGGACTGTTCATTAGGAAATAACTGGTTAATATATCCAACACAGTTGAAATCTGGACTGTCAAGCGGATCGGTACTTTGGAGGACCTAAGAAACAAACAAAAAATGCATCAATATTGCCCTCAGCCGAGCACTAAATCCAGGAATGACTTGGACTGAGTTTAAAGATATGTTTGGAACTAAGAACCCAGCAGATTGCAGTGGTGACTGTGATGACTCATACTGCGCAGTTTGAGTCACACGTTCAGCATTTGGTGTTCACAACCAACATTAGTACCAGAAATCAAATGTAGCAAGAACTAAAGCCTATGTTTTTTTTTGAAAAGCCCAGCTACCATTATGCAAAATGAGAAAGAGGGACTTAATGCTAAGCGACGGAAGATTTTACCAAAACAAACGGTGAAGTGCTTCAGTTGTGAGAAGCTTGGCCATAAATCATCCTCGTGCCGCTCTACAAGGGACATAAGTAAGGATCATCTGCACAGCACACCTTCGAGCGAAACTTCAAGCAAAACTAAAACTAAGCCTGGGAGCACTTTCACCTGCTTCAAATGTGGAAAAGCTGGTCATATCGCAACAAGGTGCCTCAGTACGAGCAGCAAGGTTTTAAATTTAGGGTTAAGCATTTCAATTAAGTTGTTATTATGACAGGAATCGGGAAAGCTAGTGTTAATAGTGCCCTTCAGTTAGTAACCATAGTTGAGATTGATGATATTTCTTTAGAGGTTTTATTGCATGTATTTCCTGATCATTGTTTGATATTTTAATATCGTGATTAGACGAGAAATTTTAAGGCAAGGCATAGTCATTAGTATGACTCATGATGATTTGAATTTTACTAGAGTTAAGCATGTACAGTTAAGTAATAAGATAGAACCTTCGAATCTTAATAATGTTGACACTGACGTTCCCACGGAAAGTAAACTTAAATTGATATCTCTTTTATATGAATTTATAGACCATTTTATCCAATAGAGTTACAAATGTAGAGCTAATTCGATCGAAAGACCTTTGTAAAACCGTTTGCCGACGCCCGTATAGATTAAATTCGCTAGCCCCATATTGCTCGTGAAAAAGAAAGACTGACCGCATGTGCGTGGACTATCGTGAGTTGAATAACAATACAATTCCAGATAGGTTCCCTTTGCCCCTTATATCAGACCAATTGGACAGACTGCATGGTTGTTACTACTTTACTACCCTAGATATGGCTAGTGGCTACCATCAGGTCCTTGCCTACATTAACTCTATCGAGAAGACTGCATTCGTGACTCCCGAAGGGCACTTTGATCATCGGTCTTTCAACGCGCAGTAATAAAAGCTTTAGGAGATCTAACCAACACATACGTAACCATCTACATGGACGATATTTTGATTTAAGTTGATCTGGTGTAGATGAGGCTCTGGTTAGGGTACGTACCATGTTGAGCACTTTGGTAGCAGACGGATTTTCGTTTAACATCAAAAAGTGCTCATTTCTCAAACAGAAAATAGACTATCTTGGTTTCGAGGTAAATCGCGGCGAAGTACGACCAAACTCTAGAAAGATTGAAGCCTTAGTGGCCTCCTCCACAAACTGTTATTTATAGGTCTTGCGTCGTATTTTCGATAATTCATACCCAAGTTTTCGCATATCATGGCTTTGACCATTGTATGCCTTGACAAGTCCCATCAATTGGACACTCTCGCATGCACTTATACGACAGGAAAGTATATCTGCTATGGTAGGCACTTTCTTACCGACCTGTCCGTATACTAAATGCAGTCGATAGCCAATAAATTTTTTAGCACTAACTCAGGCTGCAGAATATGCCCATAAAAGACCATGGCCCGAGCAGTCAAAGCTGGGAAAAAATAACGGTAACGGGAGGAAGGAACAAGCTTGCATTGCCGCTCATGTTATCAACATATCGTATTTTCGACCTAAGTTCTGGAAGGTTTCCGCTCTTGTGTTTGGTGACTGCGGCGGTTTGCCCAAATGAGCAATTTGTTGCCCTCCGTTTTCAGTGTTAAATATATATAGTCATGCGTAAGGTAAAACTTATAACGAGGGCTCGAGTACGAAAATTATACCTCGGTTAAAAAGAATGGCACTTTGACTTCAAAGTAAGTCCATGTGTTCAGGTGATTCTTGGCTTATAATGCCGCATCAAGTAACTGGAATGGACTTGCTATGATTTGATATCACAAAAAGTGCAACTTGGAATCGTGCGAAAACAAAATGAGAAAAGGATACTTAAGTAGTGATGAAACCTTGCCGCGGCTTTGGTGAATTTTTGTCTTTTTTTTTCTCTACCAGGAGTGTGAAGTTTGATGGCCTTAATCTACATCAAAAGAGAAGAAAAAAGGTGAAATCGAATAGACGAGGGGAATTTTTGAAATTTAATTAAATAAGGATTAAGTGCCGAAAATTAAAAACTGTAAAAAACGGACTATTGTAAACTATTGATTAGTTAATTGCAAGAAAATAATAAAAGACTGTTTCGAGCAATAATAATTATATACTAGAATTTAGTTGGCTAAGCGCTAAAATGTTATATGTTATATATATCTGTCAACATGGCGTCGAAAGTAAAGTGCACGATTTGCTCTCTCGTAATTAAGGAGAATATGTCTAGTATCTTGTGTTCCGAGTGTAATTCTTGGGCGCATTACAAATGCACAGGGCTCAGTGTAAAGGAATTTAATAAAATCGCAATTGAAATTAGAAAAAAATAAAGCTAAATGGGTGTGCGAAAAGTGCACGAGTGAGGAAAGTGAGGTTAGTGTCATTATCTCGGATGATGTTTGTGACCTTGCTGATGGTAAAAGCTATGACTCGATTGTCGATAGAATTAAGCAAGTGTTTACCGAGCAGTTCAACTCATTTAAAAGTGATATTGAAAATAAGCTGGACAATATTAAGACAGAACTGGGAGCCCTGGCCCGTCAGGGCTCAAGCACGGCACGACAGTGTGCCTCGTTGGAGAAGCGTGTCAATGCATTAGAGTCTAAGCTTGTGGATTTTAAGCACGATGTTCCAGGTACTGAGGGTGTGGGGGCGGAAGGTATTATCGCGGAAATGTCCGATAGAAAGAGACGTGAGAAAAATGTCATGATGTTCAATTTGCCGGAGTCTGAAAAGTCAAAGTGGCGTGGAGAGGTTACGCGATGATTGTGAGCGAGTAGCCGCAGCTTTACCATCTGAGTTGGGTGATTTGATCTCCAATTCTAAGTTGCGCAGGATTGGTAGAGTTGCCAACGGAAAGACCCGTCCGCTACTCATTGAAACTCCTTCAGTAGCTGATGCTATGGAATTGCTGAAGATCAAGTCGGTGGACCTGGATCATGGAAAAGTATACTTCAAGCCCGATTTAACCCGGGCGCAATTAAAACATCTCGGCGATCTTTGCTCTGAGTTGGAGGAGCTGAAGAGGTCTGGCACTAACAATAAGACCATAAAATATGTCAATGGTATCCCGAAAATAGTCAGCGTCTCTACTTTTCGTGCCCCATTGGAGAGACGAGAAGGCAAGCAGGGCTCTTCTGGTATATTACCAGAACGTCCGAGGGCTCAGGACTAAACTTAACAATTTTCTGGTTACTTCTGCAGGGTGTCAGCATGATGTCTTATGTATTACCGAGACATGGCTGCACTCTGCGATCATGGACGGTGAGGTTGTTGACATTAATTATAGAGCTTTTAGAAGAGATAGAGACATTAACTACGGCGCTACTGGGCGTGGAGGCGGTGTATTAATTGCAATCAGGAGTGACATTGTGGCTGAACAAGTGGCTATTGAAAATAGTGCAATCGAACAATTGTATGTTAGACTGAAGTGTGGAGACGGTGATCTCATCGTGGGATGTGTTTACATATCCCCGCAGTCACGTGCTGAGGTTTATGCTGAGCACTTGCATACAGTATCCTGTGTTAAGCGTAAATATCCTAGGTGTAAATTACTAGTCGTGGGCGACTATAACACTCATAGTAGTCTGCCGCAGATTGACTGTGAATTGTTACTCAACGAGAAATTTCTCCTCGCTGGGTGTGCGCAGTACAATGATATTGTTAATGGCAATGGGCGTATTTTGGACTTATGTTTTAGTGACCGTGGTGGTAAGGTTGAGAGGGCTGTGGCCATCAGTGTGGAAGACAAATATCACCCAGCTTGGACAGCCCAGCTAGTGACGCGTGTGAATTTAAAACCGAGTGCTGCCCCGTCATATGATTTTAGGCGTGCGGACTACCAAGCGTTGAATAATTACTATCTGAGTGTTAATTGGATAACGCTCTACCAGATTAATAGTGTCGATGAGAAAGTGGAGTGGTTTAATAAAATTGTGAACGAGGGTGTCTCTATGTATGTCCCGGTACGTGCGGTGTACCAACACAGAGACTTCCCGTGTTGGTTTTCCAATGAACTTGTGCGTAAGATTAAACAAAAAAAGGTGGCCCATATGGCAGAGGCTGAGGTCGGAGTGTAAGGATATGACTGCACAATGTTATCGTGTTTATGTGGACAGGGTCGAGAGTGATTTAAAAAATAACACCAATAAGTTTTGGAGCTTCATGAAAAATAAGCGTCGCGGTGACATTGATATTCCATCAGCTATGACTTGGGGCCAGGCGAGTGCATGTGATGGTCTTGAGATAAGTAACCTGTTCGCGTCCTTTTTTGAGAGCATCTATGCCATGTGACCACGTGTAGCAGCTGGTGGGGTCAGTGGTGTTCAGGGTGTGATGGACCGAGTGGAGGTGCCTGATGTAGGCATCTCGGAATTTGATGTCTGTTATGATGACGTGTATCGGATATTGACACGACAATGTGTTAACAAAGGAGCTGGACCCGATGGCGTGCCTAACATTCTTTTACGTAATTGTGCGATCAGCCTGTGTGAACCGGTGACTCAAATTTTCAGTAAGTCGGTGGATGCTGGTATTTTCCCGAAGGCGTGGAAGCTCTCGTTTATCACCCCTATCCATAATGCGGGTGACAAGTCATGTGTGAATACCTACAGGCCGATATGTATTCAACAGGCAATTGGGAAGCTCTTCGAAAGGCTTATTTTGCCTCGTTTTACTTTCGCTTTCAAGAACATCCTAGTACCTCAGCAGCATGGTTTCGTTGGCGGAAGATCTACCGCGACCAATCTCTTCATTTATACTAACTACATCCTGAATTCACTGGACAGTGGGTGGAGTGTGCATGCGCTTTACACTGATTTTAGTAAAGCGTTCGATATGGTAGACCACGATATTTTATTGAGCAAGCTGTGTCGATACGGAGTGAAGCATAAAGCATTGGAGTGGCTACGATCGTACCTCGAAGGGAGACAGCTGCGTGTGAAGGTTAATGGACATACGTCAAGCCTGTACGATGTGACCTCGGGGGTACCGCAGGGGTCGCACCTGGGCCCTATATTGTTTAATATCTTCATCAACGACATTGGCATTAAGTTCACCTCCCAGTACCTGCTTTATGCCGACGACTTGAAAATTTTTCGTGAAGTGACTAGCGTTGCGGATGCGGAAGCACTTCAGCGGGATATCTACGAGCTGGAGGTCTGGTGCGCGGTGAATAAGCTCCCGTTGAACATTAGTAAATGTGCATTGATCTCTTTTTCACGCACCCAGCATTCACTGCCGGCCGAATACGAACTGTGGAAAACTCGAACAAAAACTACGTCTTTCATGGTCCAAGAAATTGTGTGGCTATGTTGGTGAATTGCCATGCAGCAGATGTTAATTTCTTTGGTGGAGTTCATTGGCCAAGTTAGAGGGAGGCTACTCGTGTCGCGTAGAGTGTCGTAACCCGGAATTTATATAATGGAAAACTTTATTTGTATTAATTTCTTTTGTGCAATTTCAGTACCTGCCACTGTATAGTTCGCCTTGAATTGATTTATATTATATTACATACTTATGTTAACTTTTTCGAGATGTATAATGCCGATTGGCGTATAAGTTTAAATAAAATAAAATGTTAAGAATGTTGGTGACAATTTTATTGTTTTATTGATTTGAGATGATCCAGTAAGTTGTACTGATGGTCACCGCGAAGCACTACTTGCGGAAGTAGGTCCAACAAAGGTGGCGATATTTTAATAAATAATTAATTTTTTATCGATACCTCTTCCGACTCCTGACCTTCACTCATTGAAATTTGCTTTACCAAAGCTCATGTACTTCGTGTACACACACACACGCACACGCACGCACGCACATACACACACCGATAAAGCGGCGCAAGCATGTGCTAAGCTCGGCCGCATAATGTCCAACTAACGGCCACACCCTCTTTCCGCGAGGTAATACTTTACGGTGGTACCGCGGAGAGCAGTGAGGTTTATGGAGGTGGTTTTAGTGCGAACAAATCTCCACACTACTGGTTTCGCAGGAGCGACCAGTGTCCATGAAGATTTCCACCTTCCAATGTAGGAAAAAAAAAACACACACACATACCCACACACATGGACACATCTGAAAAGTAAATTTATGCACTTTCAACCTAAGCGCCACAGCAAATAATAAATCGTGTCGTTGGTAGTACGGAAGCAACGGCAGCTTATGTAGATTTTGAGACGAGTCGAGGAGATGATGCTGCCGTTGTTCTGTATCCGCCATTAGAAAAGCATTGCCTTTAAATAATGACCTACCGCTTCCGCCGTTCTCTTTCTAGCATTAGGCCCAAAGCTTTCCTGATAAATCTGTTGAACGCAATGCCTATCCTTCCTTCTAAAGATTTTGACTTATTTGTAGATAATGATCTTGTATATTCTATTTAAGATCGTACTAATATTCTGAAGGAAATATACTGTTTTTGTGGTATATACCGTGTCTAAATGCACTGATTATTTTTATGACCTTGGCATTGTTTTCGGATATCTGCTATAATATTTTCAACTAGAATAAAATAGCACGTCGCTGAAGTGCTATTGCCAAAATACAAGCTGGTGTTTATCTGCCCGTATTTAGCAAAGCTATAAGCACTTTAAATTATTAAATAGATTGGGGTGATCCATATGGTGGGCATAACGATTTGAAATTCATTTCGGCCACAGCTTTGTACACATAAAGCAATGCTACAGCAAACCAAATCGAAAGAAGAGTCTGAGTGTTGGTGTATTTTCCGAGTCAGGGGAACGACAAAGAGGAATTTCTGCGTGGTTTCCGTCGGAATTCAAAAAGAAAATTCCGCGAAGAAGTAGATACTTATTTATTTCGCTTAATTCAAGCTACAAATGACAAAGTAATTAGCTTAAAAATAAACAAACAAAATCAACTCAAACTAGGACTAGAACTAAGACAAGGGGCAGATAAAACAAAGATGGGGTCAATGGGGAGCAGACAGGAGGGGCAATTATATTTATTTATTCAACCGCTTACTATAAGCTACAAACAAACAAAAATATACAAAAAGTAACTTAAGTTAAGCTATAAATTAAGTAAAGGGGAAGAGGCTTTGGAATTAGGGATAACAGGAGGGACGCAATATTTAAGAGGTGCGGCGCAGGAAACTCCTAAGAGAAGATTTGCTCAGGTGGAAGTCAAAGGAAGGAAGGGAGGGAGTTGGCCTTCCGAAGCATGCGGATGAGGGGTTCAGAAAGGCCATAGTTAGTGCGGTGGTAAACAGGGCGGAAGAGGGGCCGATCTAAGGCTGAAGCAGTGAAGGACAGTCTATGTCGCCAGAAAGTAGCTAATGGATAAAGGTAATATCTGCAGAGTCGCGACGCTTCCATAAGGGCTCCAGGTCGATCAGTATTAAGCGATTTTCATAGGGGGGTAGAATAAGACGATCAGACCAGGGAAGCTCTCGTAAAGCGAATCGAAGGAACCTTCGTTGGACTGCTTCAATTCTGTTGATGTTGGTGGATTGAGAGGGAGACCAGACTTGGCAAGGCCTGACGAACGAGACGTATAATGATTTAACAACATAGGGATTACGGAACTCTTTAGACCAACGCTTCACAAAGCCGAGTGCAGAGTTGGCTCTAGCTACGACGCTATCAATGTGATCACGAAAGTTTAGTTCGCTGTCACAAATGACACCGAGATCGCGAAGAGATGATACAGTTGGGATAGGTTCATCATATAATTGGTAAACCCTAAAGGGAGAAGAAGGGCGTTTATGGGAGTAGGTAATGGATTGGCATTTAGAGACATTGAGTTCGAGGGAGTTTTTATGGCACCATAAACTAAAATTGTCAAGATCGTCTTGAAGCAGTCGGGAGTCCGTGGAGGAGGAAATTAGTTTGGAGATTTTCATATCATCAGCGTAGATGGAAATGTCAGTGTTTAATAATATAATCGACATCATTAATTGCAAGAATGAAAAGCAACGGACCAAGTGGCTACCCTGAGGGACGCCCGAATTAGCCACGAGAGAGTAAGAGGAAGCAGAGCAGAAGAGGACTTTGTACTGGCGTTGATCATGATAAGACTTAATCGGGAGATAGAAGGTATGGCTAGAACTATCTTTGGGAATTCTGAAAGAAAATTCGGTAAAACTTCATTATTCGGACGTATGGCCAGTGAAGCCAGAGAAGTTGATAAATTTAGGAATTTAGATGTCAGAATCTTGCAATTCTTGGTGAAAGGAAAATGTTCATTAAGGAGATATTTTGTAAAAGGTAAATTATACAGTTATACAGCAAAATGTTTCTAACCCCGTTCCCAAAAATTGGGGCTAAGGATATAAGAATCGTGCCCCTAAACTCATAATAGTATATTACGATACAAGGGCGGTAAGTAGCCGATTGCCCACGATGGCGGTGTTGACGCACGAGCGAAGCGAGTGCGTTAACAGCCATCATGGGCACTCGGCTACTTACCGCCCGAGTTACGTATGCTATTTTTCAGCACGAGTGCGGGGTAAGCAGTAGGTACGTTACCGCACATGTTTCCATTCGGTGACTCATAAATTAACCACGGTGCGCTAAGGAGCCGATTGCCCACGATGGCGGTGTTAGACGCACGAGCGAAGCGAGTTCGTTTATAGCCATCGTGGGCAATCGGCTCCTTAGCGCACCGTGGTTAATTGATGATTTACCGCATGGAAACCCGTGCGGTAAGGTACCACTTACCCCGCACGTGTGCTGAAAATTTATTAATCGTTGTCACGGTTAATAAAGTTTAACCAAAAATTCTACCGCACCTAACGAAAGAAATATTTGAAATTACGTACAAAAAGCTTTCAGAAGGGGAAACAAGCTTTACGATCTGAGATTCCGCCCAACATAACTTGATGGATTTGTGTCAACAGTGTCAACCAGTCTACATGAACCATATTTTTTAACCAAGCTCCAAATATTTGTCAGAATTTCTTTCAGATTCAGAGATTTCTTTATTCTTTTTTGGGGCCCGACACGGTCAAAGCTTGAAATTTGTGTGCAATGCAAGTCAACGCAGGTTGATTCTTACCTGGTCAATTGCATCTTGTACGAATTTATTAAACACAACTTTGTTCCCTTCGCAGTCCTCTGACATTGTCTTCTCTTCGTTTGCCAACAATTCACAATTCTTATTTACATAAAATTGCAACAAAAGCGAATACCACAGAATATGAAATTCGAGCCAAGCAAATGTTATCACGTATGCTTCTTCATTCCTTAACGAACTGTCATTGGATTGTTTTCCTCCAAAAAAAACTTAACTCTGGGGCTACATTGGACAAATTTCCTGGGTAGCCAACGTGTACGAATTCACGTCAGTCCCAAATCAGGCCTAGAAACCGTTTGTAGGCCAAAATGACGGCTGCTCGTGTAAACGACACAAAAGTGTATCAGGAAATTTGCCTTTATGTGCTACTGGTCGCGAGTAATATTTGTGACGTTTGAGGGTACACGCATCCACATATATCAGGCCTAGGCCCTAATCAATCGGGGCTAGGCCAGATTTGGGACTTGCCCGTTTACACGACAAAGATAATCGCGACTTTGGGCTACGCTACGCCAAAGTCGCGACTTTGGATATCGTGTATATGTAGTCAATGTTGAAATAGAACAAACTCCGTGGCAGCGGCACTTCATTTATAATTTCTGCAAAAATTGATTAAAGAATTTTAACAATTTAATATTGATTTTGCTTATTTGTGCTGGATCGGCTTGTTTTCCAGATCCGTGTGTTTCAATTCTTTAGCTTTCCCTCACACGCTGTTGCTGTACTCCCCTGCGCAGCTATCTTTAGGCGGTCGCTCATGTACAGGGTTTATACACGATACAGCCGTTCCTTGTTTAGTTTATATTTCTATGGTCCTCACCGCTTTTGCCAGCCGTTTATGACAGTTTTGTGACATTTATGCTTATATAGAAAAGTGAATGAGGAGATTGCGTGTACAGTAGAAGTTGAGTTGAGATTGTCACGTTGTTGAGGGTTAAAGTTGAGCCAATTTCTGAATTAAATCAAGTTACCTATGATTAATGTCTTAAACATTTATCGTTTGCTTCTTAATGTGCATTGCATACATAAATCGATTTATCCGATTACAAAGTATTTTACTGTAAATACACAATTTTGCAAATCGTATTCTTGGGGGTCTAAGAAGCAACACCGACAAGTTAAATTAAAACAATTTTTGGTAAATATGAACGATCCAAAAATGGAAACAATTTTAAAACCCTTGCGAGCAAGTGTTGCGGAACAAGGTGCCCTTGTAAGGCAACTTAAAGAGAATGGAGCTCCAGAAATTGATGTTAAACGAGCTGTCGCGGAATTGAAAGTGCGAAAAAAATTGTTAGAAGACAAGGAATTGGAAATTACACCTCAGGTCCCACATTGTTGATTGATTGATTTTTAGGAGTTACTCAATAATAATAATTTAGGAAGCGAATTTCGATAGGTCAAAGATGGAAGACCTTTTAAAGCGGAGGTTTTTCTACGATCAAAGCTTTGCTATTTACGGTGGAATATCAGGTAAGAAATGTTAAGGAGAGCGTTCAGGTTACTTATCATATTCTTTAGGTCAGTACGATTTTGGACCTATGGGCTGTGCACTAAAATCTAATATTTTGGATATTTGGAAGAAGTTTTTCGTCCTAGAAGAACAAATGCTTGAAGTGGATTGTTCGATCCTTACTCCGGAGCCAGTGCTTAAGTAAGAATAGTTTTATTTCTCGAAACCTTTGCCATTCGATGGACACACTTCTGAATAATTTATCTTAAAAATGCCTAGTTAATATCGTTGTTAAATCTACCTACAAAATTAACATTCGCTTGACTTTCACTAACATATATAAGGCTTTTTTAGTAAGATGGGTAATTCAATAAAAAGAAAAAAAGAGGTGCATTATTTACGTGAATTTCGGTGAAAAATTGGGAGAAATGTTTACTTAATTTTACGAAATTTTGGAACTTTTTTCCAATTAAGCAAGTGACTGTGCCTGCAGTGGTGGAGGCAGATCAACATTAGTGGAAAGCACATTAAGATAGTAGTTGTTCGGCGTTAGTTTGATGTCGCTGCGTTGAGTAGATCAAAAGATAAACATAAAAATAATGATGTGCATCCCAAATTTATGAATCACCCTGTAACTCGAAAACGGTTAAGACCCCCTCTATACAATTTTTTGTTTGTCCCCCATTAACTGAAACACCCTGTATAAGTATGCATATTTTTATGCATTAAAATTAGAATAATTATTAAGACAACGAAATAGTCGTTATGAGTTATAAGGTCGTTTAGTCTTATAAGGTCTGGACGTTTGGTAACTGGTTTTTATTTCCAGAGCTTCTGGCCATGTTGATAGATTTGCTGATTTCATGGTGAAGGATGTAAAAAATGGGGAATGTTTTCGGCTGGATCACTTGATAAAAAATCACTTGGAGAAACACATCACAAACGAAAAAGATGAAGAAAAGAAAATTGAATGCAGGAATATTATAACAAAGGTAAATTTGTCAATATTGCTGTTAAGTTTTAACCCTTTCTTTACAGTTAGATGGTATGACGAAAGATGAAATGGGCAACATTTTACGCAAGTACAATATGCAATCGCCCATAACTGGCAATGATTTGACGGATCCCATGGAATTCAATTTGATGTTTGGCACGCAGATCGGACCAAGTGGTTTGATTAAAGGGTATAAAATTGATTTTTATATTTTGTTCATCTTAAGGGGAGGCTTACTATCTTTGGCTAAGCAAAACCATGTTTTTTTGGGAATTTTTGTCATCCTGAATACGTGTGCAGAATTTCAAATTATTCCGACGTTTGGAAGTGGGTGAAAATTAATTTGAAAGATTCCGTTACATGTGTATATACAATATCTTCGCATACAATCCATTTCTGTCAGGCTTATGGCTTATATTATATGGCTTCTTTCCAGTGATCCTTGTGCAGTCAAGTTCTTCAATGCGAAGTTCATTGAGTATTTTTACTCTGCTAAGAGCGACATATGCTTTGCCTTCTGCAAATAGTCTGATCCCAAGTATATGGCGGCGTGGTCTATAGAACTACCTTGCAGCATGTGCATAGTAGATGCCCATGATAAGACTAGTAACATTATCCGTTCAACCGTGCCACAGCAAAACGTAATTGAATTGAATTACCTAACCAGTTCTTTTTTTTGTAAATGAGTTTAGAGCTCAAGCTTAATCAGAACTAGTCGAAATTTTGATTGCAAGATTCCGTTATATACAGGGTGGCCCATTTAAAAATTGGAATTTCTTTTTGTTATATAAAAAAAGCGGCTCAATATTTTTCAATGGTTGAACATTTATTTGAAAGGTTGTTTTATGTCATTTATTTATGAAAAACAATTTCCGTCAAATGACCACTACGGCTGACTGGGCAGTAGCCCCTTCGGTCCACCCAATTTGTGAGTACATTTTCGATTGTTTCGGGCCTTATGTCAGCAATAGCAGCTTGAATCTCGTACTTGAGGTCTTGAATTGTTTCTGGTTTGTTGGCGTAACATTTGTCTTTCACCGCTCCCGAAAGATAATAGTCCAACGGCGTCAAATCGCAGCTTCTTGCCGCCCACATCACCACCATTTTTGCTGATTATACGATTTCCGAAGATAGGGCGCAAAAGATCGATTGTGGCGTTCGCTGTATGGTTTGGATGGTCAACCGGCTTTAGCTGCTGTACCAATGGAACTTTATATGGCTTCATGGCAAGGTCTTTACGCAAAATTCGCATCAAAGAAGTGCGTGCAATGTCCAACGATGTCGGTCGGATTTTTTTCGTAATTTTGGTAACTAATTTTACTGGGCTATAACCCTAATCTTGCATACATATTTATTGTATAAATTCAATCATACTGCTATTTTCAATAATGTGGGCTGATATTCTCGTAATTTTTTTCTATTGCGGTACCACGCATATTTGCTTTAAAAAATATGAAACCTAACAAATTCATTAAAGCACGTACCTCAATGAAATTCAATTCAAATAGGTGTACGCAATTCACCTAAAGAAAAGCTGAACAGCCAAATACAAAATTGAAAAATCTGCCTGGATAAATCAATTAATTATCACAGCATACAAAATTCTTAAATATTGCTTTCAAAATCCACCCGTCTTCGTCATCAACTAAAATTATAAGAATTTGCCTTCGAGTTTTCGTATTTTTAGCCGCGCTCATTCCTATAATCTCTCGACATCTTGGAACCCTGCCTCACAATGGCTGGTACCGATTGAAACATTGAAATTCCCGCACGGCTCACCTTCGTTTAGGTCGGTCCCAACAAACTCTTCGGTGCTCTCGGGGCCTGACGCTCGACCAAGTGGCGAAGTGCAAAGGCTCCAGTAAAGATTTGCAAGATCCATTTGTTCCGCAACATCACTTGGCTAGCGGAAATGTTGCAATTGGTCGGATTTTTAACACAGTGGCTGGGCATTTGTATTACTTATCTGTGATTTTATTATGTTTGAAATCCATGTCGCTTTAGTCGTCTTTATATTCATTTTCAACATTGCTTAAAGTGGAGGAGTTTCGGTAGCCATATTGGATCCGCAATTTTGAATTTGGACATTTTGATGGCAAATTTGAAATCAGCGTTTACTAATTTAATGACATAACCAACTGGTAGCCATCTTGGAGTCGCCATTTTGAAACCTTCCACTTTATCAATATAACTAACAACAGCCTATACATATGTTAAGTTGGACTATGTACTACCCTCTGTCAAAAAATGAAGTCTATCGAAGCAATCGTTTAGGCGTTATTGAGTACACAAACCCACTTTCATTTTTATAAATATGATGCATAGATGTGCACATGGTCCATAGCTAGATTCACTGACGTCAGACGCTTGTAGAACGTAAATAGGGATTATGATTTAAAATTTCAACAGTACATTCTCAAGTCTCAAATTTATAGAGAAAAGAAATATACAAAACAAATGGGTTTTTGTAATTTTATTAAGGAGTGATCATTATTATTAAGGAGTGATCATTTATTATTAAGGAGTGATCATTGACATTATTTCATGAAACATAAATAATTCTTCTTCCATAGCTTCTTACGGCCTGAGACAGCGCAGGGTATATTTGTCAATTTCAAAAGACTTTTAGAATTTAATCAAGGAAAGCTTCCGTTCGCAGCTGCACAAATAGGTAGCAGCTATTTTTTTAATAATTTAAATCTGGTGGAACTTTATTTCAAATTTAGGAAATGCATTCAGAAATGAGATCTCACCTCGATCAGGTTTGATTCGAGTAAGAGAGTTTACGATGGCTGAAATAGAACATTTTTGCAATCCAAATGATAAAAAGCACCCAAAATTTAAAAATGTCAGAAACACTGTAATGACATTTTATTCTGCTTGCAATCAAATGGATGGCAAAAGCGCAATTGACCTTACTATTGCGGAGGCTTTAGATCAGGTACATAATAGTTTAAAATTGATCAAACAATTTCATAAAACTCATAATTTAGGGTCTAGTAGCGAATGAGACGTTGGGCTACTTTATGGCTAGGATACATTTATTTCTCATCACTATTGGAATTAAACCAGAGCGGTTGAGATTTCGGCAACATATGAGCAACGAGATGGCGCATTATGCATGTGATTGCTGGGACGCAGAATGTCTAACTAGTTATGTAAGCTAACAATTCCATTTAGCTATATGTATTATAAATATATTATATATTTTACTATGAAACAGGGTTGGATTGAATGTGTGGGATGTGCAGATCGATCAGCATATGATTTAACCCAACATACTTTGGCCACAGGAGTACGCCTTGTAGCAGAAAAACGATTGTCCTCTCCTAAAACTGTAAAGGTGACGGAAATTGTTCCAAACAAACAAGTTTTAGGTAAAACATTCAAAAAGGATGCGAAATCGATTACAGATGCACTTGCCAAACTGTCGCTTGACGAAATTGCGAAAATAGAGCATAACTTGGATGAGAATGGGTAAGAGTTAAATTAAAATTAGTTTAATTGTTTAGATGTAATAAATATCACGGTACCATGAATTCGAAATTTAAAAGCAATACGTTATCATTTTTACCTTGGCGGTCGTTACAATTAGGATAGATGTAATTTTATTTCTGTTCCATTAATTTTTTAGTTTCCATAACATGGAGTTGATCGGGCAAGAAATAAAAATATCGGCCGATATGGTATCTGTGAAAAACACAACAAAAACTCTTTATGTGGAGGAAATTACCCCAAGTGTAATTGAGCCGTCTTTTGGTATTTATAATTTTGTGTCTGTAAGATATGCCACTAAAATAAGTTATTTTAGGTATTGGTCGAATAATATACGCTTTACTTGAGCATAGATTCAATATGCGAGAAAGTGATGATCAGAGATGTTTCTTTTCTCTGCCAGCAGTAATCGCTCCTTTAAAATGTTCGGTGCTTCCTTTAAGTAACAACCCTGAGTTTGAACCTTTTGTTCTGCAAATATGTAAGTATATTTGTTTTAATTATCTTATATATAGGTATATAGTAATGTAAAATTATAATTTTCTACTGCCTAAACACTGATGATGCTTATATTGAATTATTATTGTAAATTCCATTTTAAACTTCGTGGCAGTGCAGTTAAAAGTATATATTTTGTGGGATTATTGTAGGGAAAATAACAACACCAGTTAATTCAAACTTTACTTTTTAATTTTTTTTATTTTAATTGCCTTGATTCTACACACTACAGGCTATCCGCCGTCACATCTTTCTTTTATTTTTATAGCAGGTGTGGAGAAAATCCTGCATATATTCAGTAGTGGCTCGCAGTAAAATTCCTCGGTGGGGCTATGATACCGAAGCGTTATATATATCTTTGCAAGTTTCCACTCTACCCAAGGTATATCACATTCAGAGCGTTAACCGAATTTTAAGTGTCGGGTTTCCCCAAAAGAATTTTTACGGTTGGCAAGCTGGGAAAATGTCAAAGTAAATCAAATCAAATCTTCTAGTAATATATTTTACATGGTTAAATAATTTTAAAGTCATTCAAAGTCTTTAATTATATCAATTCGTGATTTTTAAAAAGAATTTAACATCAAAATGTTTGTGCCTTCACATGTACTACATAATTTACATGTACAACTAGAATTGATTTCAAGTTGCCAGACCCATCTAGCGAGAACGAGTTCAGTCACGTTTTTGTTTTATACAGAAGGGTGCTATAAATTAAATATTTTTATTGCAAACGCTAGTTGAATATCCTCCAGAGCTTTTTATTTCCTACGGTGATTCAGTAAAACTAGTTAAGTATTTTATCTGCACTCCCCGTATGGTATAATTACTTATGCTTTCACAGAAGTAGCCTACATTGTATAGACATCTAACGCAAGTATTTGTTTCCTCGTTTTAGCTTCTGCATTGACTCAGCATCACGTGGCGCACAAAATTGATGATTCAAGTGGTTCAATTGGTAATAATTTTATAAAATATGTAATATAAGGCAAAAGGAACTCATACACAATTTAACAGGACGTCGTTATGCAAGAACTGATGAGATTGCAATTGCATATGGGATTACAATAGATTTTGATACTCTAAAGGAACCACATACTGTAACTCTACGAGAAAGAGACTCTATGCAACAAATCAGAATTCCAGTAAGTATAACTATTTTATCTTGTACTAGCTTGCCCGCACCTGGCGTTGCCCTTGATACTATTAAATGTTTTTATATAGATTTTAAACACCCTCCCTACTGCACCCATGCTGCTGTATGTTCCAGCGGGGTGGGGATGGTCTCATTAAATGAAGCGTAAATGTATACACAATACCCCGTATACCCATCTATTCCTAGTACTTTTTTTTTACTACAAAAAGATCAATTTTTTTTATTTATTTCCAATCGGTAGGGGTAAGCTTTTTGCCGCTCTCAAAAAGATTCGACTTTCAACACCCACAGTTTCTCCTTCTACATTTATTAATATTTTATTCCAAATTTGGCATACGCATTTCCCCACATGTTTTCTATTTTCCAAAATTATTTTCAAATCCTTATCCCACCCCTCTTTTCAGAAAACTATAAACAGTAAACTCCTGCCTCCATTAAACTATTCCATTTTACTAAAAATGTAATAATCATAAAATCATCATCATATATTTACGTAATTATACTACTCTACAAGGCGCTTCCATTGAGCCCATCGACACTACACTACGTGCGTTAATTACCGAGATATTCAAATTTTTCTCCTCAATCTCGGAAGAATCTATGCTTCTTACTTCATTTTCACGGGTACAAATGGTTTTCCCTATTTCGAAATGCCTTTCTATTTTCGTTTTTTTTACATATTTTTAGATATTTTTCAACAGTATTGGTAAATTATTTTTTCTTCATTTTACACCCTTCCCTATTGCACGCGCTCCTATATGACACAGCGGGATGGGGGTGGTATCAAATTTGGAAATTTTGATAGCTTATTCGAAATCAGCCACCATTGAATTTTGATGGTTTGATGGCATGTTTGAAATCAGCGCCCCCGGGAACCCTCAACTGCGAACTTTCAGGGTAATCCTTTGTAGTCTAACTTTTTCGGTCGTCATATTCGATCAGCCATATTGAATGTGGAAATTTTGATAGCGGATTCGAAATCAACGACCCGAACCGAACCGCCGAGTGCTCTTTTTTTTTTTTATGAAAAGTTCCTTGAAGTTGGAATATTTGCCGCCATATTGGATCCGCTATCTTGAATTGAAATTTTTGTGTGTCTGAAACCTTCCCGGGCGAGCGCACAATAGCTCACCACAGTTTCATCGCAATCGGTGAAGAACTTTTGAAGATTAGCGATTAGGAACAAACGAACATTACCAGCCTTACTTATAAAAACTCCTTAATTGGCAGTTAAAAAGTTGTTTACCTAATCAATGCTTAATATAGTAATTAAAAAATTAAAAAAGAAATTGGGGCGAAGAGGAGAAGGTAGGAAATTTCTATTGGTATCGCTTCTTAGTTGATGAAGGGTAAATAAATAATAATGGCAATAAATGTGCATTTGTGATATACATATGTATCCCCAATGATTTAACCATAGTTCATTGTATTTTCAGGCTCTGCTTAAACATTTAGTATTATTGAAAATAAAGGTGCCAACACTACTTTTGTAATCTTTATGTGAGCGCCATCATTAGCACCGATTATTAAAGGAAAGCCGCAGATATTAGAAAACCTATCAATAATTGTCCTTTGCTCCTCTAATGTCAATTTGCAAATTTGTGCTTTTCTAGCAAGTGCAATGCTAACTTTACGATACAATCTAGACAATGTTTCTTGGTTCATTCCATCACACCACACAACCATCTTGAATCTGAAAATATAGGTACATAAAATAATATTCAAACTGCAGAGACTACTCATCTTTTACAATGGTTATTTGTTATAAAATAATAGGTGGGTACTAAGGTAGGCTAGTAAATGAACTTACCTCGTGACGGCCCCAGTATCTAATCACTGCCATTACTTGAATAACCACTGGCATAGGGGATATTTTTATTTTATAAACTTTTTTTTTGTCTACGTCTAACATGTCTCAATCTTTCTATATCACTTCGAAATTGCCGTATTTCTTTATTTAAAGTATCCATTTTTCTTCACAAAATTTTCTAATCAGACTGCTATTTTCAAGACGTCAGACTATTAGTTAAAGTTTAAATACCAGTTAAACAACCTCAGGCCGCTTTTTAATTTGACAATTGATTAAGAGTGTTAATTAACAGTTGTTCAACGTTAAACAACGTTTATAAGTAAGAATTTTTTAAACAACTATTTATGAGTTCGTTAAATTTAATCAACGTTTATAAGTAAGGCTGTAAGATTTAAACGGTTTTTTTTAGCTTCATTCCGTATATTTGTTTGTGTGTTTTTTACCCGACAACATAAGGGTTATGTGTTTCTCAATCTATGTATGTATGTTTGTATGTACGATTGTCCGAATGTTACGGCCTAGAGCCCCAATGGATTAACCGATTTGGATAAATGGGGGGTCGTTAGGCTATATAACGTTACAAAAGAAATAAAATGGCGGCCACCATAAGTCAAAATGTCTGACAATCAAATAGAAAACACATAATATAAAAACATAGTAACAGTATGATTTCCAAGCTCCAATAAAACAAAGCGCCCCACGATTTTATTTTAGTTTGATCAAAGTCCCAGATTGGTGACCCATAATTATATTCTAGCTTTTAGTATATCATCAATTGGGCAATTAAATCGTTTAACTCAAAAAGTTTTTATTGCCCATTTGTTATTATTTAAATAGATGATTTAATTATTTTTTCCATTTTGTCCATTTTGAATAAATTATAGTATTTTGTGCAACTAGGGTGGAAACTAGCCGATTGCCCACGATGGCAGTGTTAGACCATCAAGGGCAAACGGCTAGTTTTCACCCGAGTTGCATACTATTTTTCATCACAAGTCGGCGATGGATTCGATAAGGAGGTGGGTGATGGAGGAGTTCGTGGGGGTGGAACGGGGGGGGGGGGGGGGGGCAAATAAAAAAAAACAATTTTTGCTGTAATTATTTCTCAAAAAGATATACGTATCTTAAAGAAAAGTAGTAAGGAAAGGTTTTTATGATATCTAAGGTACAGATGGTCAAAGCAATATACTATTACATTACATAGTCTTAAATACTCTGGTGACCATGTGATATTTACTCATGCCCAGCTTAAATAATTTATTTAGGTACCTGAAAAGCATTAAAAGGATGTTTGACACGTGCGAGTATATAAAAAAAATGGGATTTCTTGAAGAAATATTCTGAGTGCATTTCCATTTCAGGTACCCGTGCGTTATTCTAAGTCTCGCGTGCGTTCCTTAAAATTACCAGTGCAGTGGGTTATGGCCAACAGGCTTTACAGTGGGCATTCGGCGAGTTTCCACACGTAAACCCCTGCGGTATAGTACTGGTTTCCCCGCACGTGTGATGAAAAATACTATAACTTCAGTAATCTCGCGATTACCTGAACTAATTAATGTTGTGTTCACATAAAAAAAATTTCATATAAGCGGAGATCAAAGAACATTTAAGCCACATAAAATTTGACAAAATTCACAACATCTTTGATACGCTAATAATAATAAATAATCATTGCTGAATCATCAAATTAAGAACCCCATAAGTCACTGACCTTTTGCAATAATGGGAATTTTTTTTGAATTGACTCATATTCAACACTATGAACAACTTAAACACATTACACAAAGCATCTTATATTCAATGGAATTCACGAAATTAAATAAAACGACAGAAACAAGAGAATATAGAGAATATATTTTGTTGTTCATATACACGACCGGGATTGTGTACGGGGTTATCCAAATCGTGGTACGAATTTCACAGTCTTATCAGTTATTATAATACTTATCAAATATTTCGCGCGTATTTTGGAGATTTCGTTAATCTAATATAATTTCACCTCAATGGTTTCGTTAATAAGCAAATCTGCTATATTTGAGCCGAGGAAAACTCGTAAATGATACATGAGGCGATTAAAATCTGCAAAATATCGGCGTTATTGCGTGCGCCGTTCTTCTTCGCAAATGATGGAGTAGTGACCGTTACAATCAACGGCGTCCGTAACTGACTTTTTGTAGCCGAAATTGGAAGATTTTCATTTGATACACATATCAAACAGTTCCTTAAACAATGGCTTTATTCTATATGGTCGTTTAATTTCGAGATTTGACGACTTGGATTGCTCACCAAGATCGTATGATTTGACTCCGTTAGACTTCTTTTCGTTGGATTACTCGATAGGACTCGTTTATGTCAACAATCCGCAAATTTTTGACGTGCTTAACCGGTTGACGTTAATGAAGGCTACAACAGTCAAATATTTATTGACTTGTAGCAAATTTTTATTAAAAATCAACAAAGAAGTTGGAAAAGAAAATGTTTTTCTAGTCATAATTATATTTGCGGTACACGCTCTTATAGACTAATATTGCCTGCTTTATTTTGCTGTCATTTTCCTATGCAACAAATGTAACGTCGTAACGTGTTAAAGACTACATTCGTAACTGTATGACCAAGATAGAGTCCTAAATGTGCAAAAAGTCGTCGAAAATTGGCGTAAGCAGATTGTGAGTTGTAAGATAGCCCGATAGTCATTTGAATGATATTGTTTTCCATATGTTATCGCTATCAATAATAAAACGCATGACTGAATAATAATGTGTTCTTAATTTTCCTTAAATATTAGCATGCATTGATTTGTATTTTTTTTTTGTTAGTTTACATTATAGATTATCAAAATATTGTGTAATACATTTTAATCCTTGCAATTTAGGTAGACCGTGTTGCAGGAACAGTTGAAGATTTAGCGAAGGGAGCCTTGCAGTGGATTGAAGTTGAAGGAAAGTATCCTAAATTTGAAGCACAGGAACAGAACAAATAAAGCTTTTTTATGGAATGAATATCATTTCGAATCAATAATTATATCCTATAAAGTAAATATTGCTATTTAATTTGCACCAATTTTTGTTATTTGATAAATACAGATATTTTCACCCTACTAAATTGTTTTTTTTTTCCTTTTTATGCCCTTAATCTAAACAGACGAAATGTGCTGCCACACTCCTGGTGGCGTTTTTCATCAAATACCCTTTAACGTCTAGCAAGCTACTTACCTACAATGGAGGAACAGAGTTGTACAGCGCTCTGTTGTGTACCGAGATACTCAGATATTCAAGGAAATGAGGTTGCTGATGATTTAGATAGTGGTCCAGAGAAATTAAGACATACAGTTCGAAAAAATTCCCGGAAACCTGGATATTGGTATGCACCTTGATATTGGGGTTCTAACATAATATCAGAAGTCATCAACGATCTGAGGGCCGCCAAATAAGATTCCAAGAAATTATGAAAGGGATGCAATTCATTATATATTGCAGCAGCAATGGAAAAGGAATAATGCAGAAATTAAAAATTCGTTTTAATTCCTTAATTTCTTTTCTACATTTTTGTAAGAACGCTCGTTTTACTATTATAAAATATTAAAACTCAACATAAAGACGATGCAATTTTTATATGGTAATGCTTGTTTAGTAGCCAGTCCTGAGGAAGCCCGGCTTGCTGTCTCTTCTGTGGTATGCGGCCGCGCGAGATTGAAGACCAGATTGCGGTAATGTGGGGGAATGGACCCCCAATAGTCTAGCCCCAATCACCCAATAACCTTCCATTGGCCTATTATTTTTGGGGGTCTCTTTAAAAACTACAACCCAAAATCGCTGAGGAGGCTGTAAGAGAAGAGCGAGGATCTTTGGGAGCAATCAAAGATTAACTATTTAGCCCATTTTCATTTCTTTATTTTCTCCTCAAAACTCTCTCCATTTTAATACAATACTTAGATAATATAAGTTCATGTACGCGAACTCTGACCTACACCCTGAACTTAATAATAGCCTAGCCTTACTAACAACAGGAAGATGTTTTATATCTGATTTCATATTAACAAAAAAAGCTGGAAAATTTGGAGCATCTTAGCATTAAAATAGGATCCTCGTGACCCCTTTTTATTCCTCTTTTCTTGTACATTTATACCGACTTTATGTTACATAATTAAATACGTCTGGCTGCTGAAGATGATCCTGCTAAAGATGGGCGGCCGCCGCTGCTGTCTGCTCCGGGGTGTTGGGACAATTAACTTTGCCCTTAGTTTTTGATTTTCGCTCACATACTTCCTTAATTCTTTTGTTTATTTAAATTTAATTGCACACATGGCTTTGAATTTCTTTCATGCACTTCCGTAGTTATCTTTAGTTATTTCATTTATTTAAAAATAATTGCGCGCCTAAGTTTTAGTTTCTTTTACGTACTTCTTTTATTGCCTTTTGCACATTTAATTTTTCTAACGTCCTTGCACTTTCAGTTTTTTTTTGTTTTACCTTTTTTTTATTTAGTTTAGTCCTCCCACGCTCTTTTTTTCGGACTTTCGATCTAATGCAGCACTTGTCGTTTTTTTTTTCTTCGTTTGTATTTATACTATGTCAAATTTCAGTCCTGACCGTCTAAGCTAAACTAAACGAACAGTTAGTTTCATTTCTTTATTGTCCAGAAAAAAATTATGTTATTCACTTTACTGTCCTTATTTTTACATTTATTTAATAATCAGGGTAGCGTTCTTTCGCCAGCAGATAGGAGTGGCTGAGCCAGTACTGGACTCATCGACCTCTCATCAGGGTCCGAGGGGGTCCAGTGTTGATAGTTGCCGGTTAGCTCAGTCGAGAGCCTGAAAAATGATCCATTTACATTTACCTGGATGGTGCCGATGAAGCGCGTTCACTATCCAGTGATTGTATAGATGAGTGGGTGAAGCGGGTCCTTTAAGTCAGGGAATGCTGAATTATAAAATTTTTGTCGGTGGACGGACGTATCTGCCACATAGTGATGACAAATTTCGTTTTTATTGAAAACCCCTGATAGTAAGTATAATTTAATGACAAGTGAGTGAGTGAGCTTAGGGAGAACAAAACGAGGTGCCACTTGGGCGCTTTAAGTTTTTTTTATTGGTCAATTTCCTTAGCAAGGACTAATTTAGATTGAGGACCCACAAGTGAAAAGGATTAGTTTGCAAGGAAAATTATTGGCTGTTCGTAAGAGAAAAAGAAATAAAACAGAAAGGTAATTGAAGCGAAACGGCGAACGGAGTCGCGTGCATTACCGTTTTTCTGGTTTGTTTAGGGAACAGAAAAAAAATGTGTGAAAACGAAAGTGCATATGTCAAACGTACAAATTAAAACGAATAAAACACACAAAAATAAATTAGAAATGAAATAAAAAGTGTGCGACGGACAAAGCCTACAACCAATAAAATCAAAACTAAAAGGTACGCCAAACATAACTAAAGATAAAAAAAACAAAAAAACCTTCAAGAGAATTAAAAGACTGCGTGCGACAACAAATAAAAAAATAAAATATATAAAAGATGCATAACAACTAAAATGGACAAAGCATACAAAAATAAATTAGGAAAAAACCGGTCAAGTGGGAGTCGGACTCGAACACGAAGGGTTCCATATCATCGTACAAGATATAACACTATGTACGCATGCTCAATATAAACTTAATCGGAGATTATTTGCTGTTATAGCGGCAATAGAAATGAGATACAGCCCGCTGACAGACTGACGGACGGACAGCGGAGGCTTAGTAATAGCGTCCTGTAGGGCACCCTTCGGGTAAGGAACCCTAAAAATGAATTAAATTGATATAAAAAGTCTGAAAGACTAAGAAGTCAGTCAGTTTTGTATAGAGAAAGAGTGTTTGTTGCTGATGTGGAAACATCTTTACCGGGACCTTGGCGATTTTTGGGGCTAGAGTGAATTTGGTAAAATAATTTCCCATGTAACGTTTTCACCTTGAAACGCTTCCCCATCTAACATGATTTCCCTCCATGTGCAATTAGTACCAGTCGTCTCCTACTCAAAACTTCTGCACTGAGCCATATGAGTAAATGAACATCTCCAACTCAGTTGTTGACAATTGTTCGCGCTCTTTTTTGTATTATAGTAACACCATAGACAAACTAAACCTACTAGATGTCCAGTCGCTATATGAATTGAAAAATGCAATTTCAATGAGGGAGAATTGTTTTTATTTTTAAAATCCTGCGTAAGAAAATTGCATTTTTATTGTTATTGTAATAGTGCGATGATCTAGTGCTGGCCAATCCCTAAGTTTAATTTCGTAATTAAGTTAATCCATGTGTACTGTAGTAACCACGCGATCGACGATAGTGCTACTAGTTGTCGTGCTCCTTTTAGCGTTTTCAGAATGTATTTTGTTTAAATTTTTTGCGTTAATCACCGATAATATATCAAGGTATTTTTTGTTTCTTCATTTTCACTGAGTAAATTTCTATTGGATTCAGAAGTTATTATGCAGTTGTTGTATTTCCCTAGAGTCGTATCCAGTGCATCCAAGAATTCCGCATAGTATGTATTAGGCGGTCTGCGGTTTAATTGTGGCGCCGTATTTTCAAAGGGTCCTCCTATAAAGTTGTATCCCACAAAAAACAAATGTGAAAAAGGGGCCAATATTGCACACGAGTTATTTACATATTATAAATAAAACTTACCAAGCCCAAAATTTAGTAGTAACCAAGCAATCATTTTTCTTTTTGAATAATTTAAATAACGTTATGTATTCTCGGATCTCAATTTATTTATCGACGAAACCAATATACCCATTTACTCTTTGTACCGAACTTGGCCCCTGTTACCAGCCACACTTATGGTTTTGGTGGGATATCAATACTTTTTATAAAGTTACATTCAGCTTAAAAACATTAGAGATGTTTAAGAGATACTTTCTTCTTACCGTTAACTTGCACAATTGGCTCGTTTCCTTTATACATATATGTCCAATGAGTAAATTCATGCCAAATTGAAGTCTCTAAGTCAACTGGAAGTGGTTTAGGTTTTTGATGAGTGAGTCAGTGAGTAAGTGAGTGTTAAAAATAGCGACATTCGGATGTCCATATCTCGGGAACTACCAGGTTTGAGTCATTTTTATAATATTTGGGATTCTGGGTAACTGGGCGGTGCTTAATATATAACCAAAATTACAAATCTGCAGGTCAAATAGAATTTGAGGTATAGGGGGGTCGAATGTAGCTTTAAATGGTTCGTGTCAGTGAGCCGCGTTTTGGTTTTCCGATGTTAAATACATAGGCTCCTTATTGTAAAATCTCAATCCTTCGCTAATGTATGTACATAGCTGTTCCTTCCCCCCTCCTGTCACATTTTCTGCAATTGAAGAAGTAGGGTCATGTTTTTCGGTTGTATGTATGCATGTCCATTTCTTTGTCACGTCCTGTAGCCTAAACGGCTTGATGGATTTTTATAAATGAGGTGCAGTTAGATTCGTTTTAATCGTGGGAGTGCTATAGGGTATATAATTTTTGAGGAGAATAAATATGGTCGCCGTCAGAAGACATTTTGTTTTGTTTTGTCGGACACCCCAAAAATGCGGAACATGTTTTTTTTAATATCTCTCATGACATCGGTATCAAATGAAAGGGTTTGACGAGTAGAATGCAATAACCTTTGTGACGCCACAACCACAGGATAAAGGCAGGCCCCCATAGAATCCGTCGGCGCATCGCCTTTGCCGCAGAGCTTTAGAGCTTAAAGCTTTTTTAGCCCGGCAAGAGCGACCTGAACCCATAGAATCCGGCGAGGCATCCGCTCCCGCTCAGCTGTTTATGACAATTCGAGACCAACCGTCAACTGGCGCAGTATGCTCCGAAGGTGAATTAACAAGGTAAATCTAGTACCAATTCGTCAAGAAACTAGACTAATGAATTCGGGAAAAACTCAGCACCCTCCAGGAAATCCAAAAGAAGAAACAGGAAACCGAATAATTACAAAATCACCAAAACAATTCACAGATATCAAATTCAAACCTTTACTTGTCAAATAAACAGCTGATTCAACGAATCCCAACTGGCCAATCTCAACTGGTCAAATCTCTCCCAGAAAAAGCTCTCTCAGCAAAAGCTCTCTCACGCCGGACTGCTGCAACGAAATATTGAAGATTTCCCTAAATTTCTCTCTCGCAACGCGCTGGCGTTGCGTCCGCTATGGGTTAGCTCCCATATGAATGCATGTATTCAATAAGTGTGCGACGACGCGACGGCGAACGCGACGTTTGATGGCGACGGAATCCGGCAACGGCAAACGAAGCGTCGCCTTTGCCACAGAGCTTGAGAGCTTAAAGCATTTTGAGTCTGGCTCTCTCTCTCACGCCGGATTGCCGACGTGTTGGCTCTAAATTTGAGAGGAACCTTCTATATTTCGTTGCGGCAATCCGGCGTGAGAGAGAGAGCCGGACTCAAAATGCTTCAAGCTCTGTGGCAAAGGCGACGCTTCGTTTGCCGTTGCCGGATTCTATGGGGGCCTGGTCTTTAACAAAGATAACTTCTTGACGTATACATAATACTATCATCGTGGTATTATGCAAAATTACTAATTGTGTATACGAGCTGCCCGTTTGAATGATGTCGTGATATTACTTACCTACTCATACATATTATCTGGATCTAAGAATTGTAATTAAAAAATAAACAAAAAACCCGATTGGATAAAACGAAGTCATTTTATTTGAACTTTAATATTACAGGTAAAGCACACGCGACCCATTTGACATCCCAGTTGAAATAGTAAATGCAATAGGTCTCACCTCTCGTTTTTTGCAGTCGGATGTATTGTTTATTTTGTAATAATATTTTTTTTTATCTCCTTTTGTTGGTTATATGAATGTTTGTTATGGTAAAACTATTGTTCAAGTTATAAGTTAAAGCCCACCTGTGAAGATACTTTAAAAATAATAAAAATGAATAATTTATCAAAAACTGTGTACAATAAATTTTAATTTTCTAATAGTACCCATATGAACAAGGTAAACATACATACATCGAACGATCGGTGCCTTATTCAACAAATCTTAAAACCAACAATCTCAAAAAATCGCTGATTTTGTTGTGCCATCTCCATAAGGCATAATATTACCAACCAACCAAAAATCGCTGAGGAGGCTGTAAGAGAAGAGCGAGGATCTTTGGGAGCAATCAAAGATTAACTATTTAGCCCATTTTCATTTCTTTATTTTCTCCTCAAAACTCTCTCCATTTTAATACAATACTTAGATAATATAAGTTCATGTACGCGAACTCTGACCTACACCCTGAACTTAATAATAGCCTAGCCTTACTAACAACAGGAAGATGTTTTATATCTGATTTCATATTAACAAAAAAAGCTGGAAAATTTGGAGCATCTTAGCATTAAAATAGGATCCTCGTGACCCCTTTTTATTCCTCTTTTCTTGTACATTTATACCGACTTTATGTTACATAATTAAATACGTCTGGCTGCTGAAGATGATCCTGCTAAAGATGGGCGGCCGCCGCTGCTGTCTGCTCCGGGGTGTTGGGACAATTAACTTTGCCCTTAGTTTTTGATTTTCGCTCACATACTTCCTTAATTCTTTTGTTTATTTAAATTTAATTGCACACATGGCTTTGAATTTCTTTCATGCACTTCCGTAGTTATCTTTAGTTATTTCATTTATTTAAAAATAATTGCGCGCCTAAGTTTCAGATTCTTTTACGTACTTCTTTTATTGCCTTTTGCACATTTAATTTTTCTAACGTCCTTGCACTTTCAGTTTTTTTTTGTTTTACCTTTTTTTTATTTAGTTTAGTCCTCCCACGCTCTTTTTTTCGGACTTTCGATCTAATGCAGCACTTGTCGTTTTTTTTTTCTTCGTTTGTATTTATACTATGTCAAATTTCAGTCCTGACCGTCTAAGCTAAACTAAACGAACAGTTAGTTTCATTTCTTTATTGTCCAGAAAAAAATTATGTTATTCACTTTACTGTCCTTATTTTTACATTTATTTAATAATCAGGGTAGCGTTCTTTCGCCAGCAGATAGGAGTGGCTGAGCCAGTACTGGACTCATCGACCTCTCATCAGGGTCCGAGGGGGTCCAGTGTTGATAGTTGCCGGTTAGCTCAGTCGAGAGCCTGAAAAATGATCCATTTACATTTACCTGGATGGTGCCGATGAAGCGCGTTCACTATCCAGTGATTGTATAGATGAGTGGGTGAAGCGGGTCCTTTAAGTCAGGGAATGCTGAATTATAAAATTTTTGTCGGTGGACGGACGTATCTGCCACATAGTGATGACAAATTTCGTTTTTATTGAAAACCCCTGATAGTAAGTATAATTTAATGACAAGTGAGTGAGTGAGCTTAGGGAGAACAAAACGAGGTGCCACTTGGGCGCTTTAAGTTTTTTTTATTGGTCAATTTCCTTAGCAAGGACTAATTTAGATTGAGGACCCACAAGTGAAAAGGATTAGTTTGCAAGGAAAATTATTGGCTGTTCGTAAGAGAAAAAGAAATAAAACAGAAAGGTAATTGAAGCGAAACGGCGAACGGAGTCGCGTGCATTACCGTTTTTCTGGTTTGTTTAGGGAACAGAAAAAAAATGTGTGAAAACGAAAGTGCATATGTCAAACGTACAAATTAAAACGAATAAAACACACAAAAATAAATTAGAAATGAAATAAAAAGTGTGCGACGGACAAAGCCTACAACCAATAAAATCAAAACTAAAAGGTACGCCAAACATAACTAAAGATAAAAAAAACAAAAAAACCTTCAAGAGAATTAAAAGACTGCGTGCGACAACAAATAAAAAAATAAAATATATAAAAGATGCATAACAACTAAAATGGACAAAGCATACAAAAATAAATTAGGAAAAAACCGGTCAAGTGGGAGTCGGACTCGAACACGAAGGGTTCCATATCATCGTACAAGATATAACACTATGTACGCATGCTCAATATAAACTTAATCGGAGATTATTTGCTGTTATAGCGGCAATAGAAATGAGATACAGCCCGCTGACAGACTGACGGACGGACAGCGGAGGCTTAGTAATAGCGTCCTGTAGGGCACCCTTCGGGTAAGGAACCCTAAAAATGAATTAAATTGATATAAAAAGTCTGAAAGACTAAGAAGTCAGTCAGTTTTGTATAGAGAAAGAGTGTTTGTTGCTGATGTGGAAACATCTTTACCGGGACCTCGGCGATTTTTGGGGCTAGAGTGAATTTGGTAAAATAATTTCCCATGTAACGTTTTCACCTTGAAACGCTTCCCCATCTAACATGATTTCCCTCCATGTGCAATTAGTACCAGTCGTCTCCTACTCAAAACTTCTGCACTGAGCCATATGAGTAAATGAACATCTCCAACTCAGTTGTTGACAATTGTTCGCGCTCTTTTTTGTATTATAGTAACACCATAGACAAACTAAACCTACTAGATGTCCAGTCGCTATATGAATTGAAAAATGCAATTTCAATGAGGGAGAATTGTTTTTATTTTTAAAATCCTGCGTAAGAAAATTGCATTTTTATTGTTATTGTAATAGTGCGATGATCTAGTGCTGGCCAATCCCTAAGTTTAATTTCGTAATTAAGTTAATCCATGTGTACTGTAGTAACCACGCGATCGACGATAGTGCTACTAGTTGTCGTGCTCCTTTTAGCGTTTTCAGAATGTATTTTGTTTAAATTTTTTGCGTTAATCACCGATAATATATCAAGGTATTTTTTGTTTCTTCATTTTCACTGAGTAAATTTCTATTGGATTCAGAAGTTATTATGCAGTTGTTGTATTTCCCTAGAGTCGTATCCAGTGCATCCAAGAATTCCGCATAGTATGTATTAGGCGGTCTGCGGTTTAATTGTGGCGCCGTATTTTCAAAGGGTCCTCCTATAAAGTTGTATCCCACAAAAAACAAATGTGAAAAAGGGGCCAATATTGCACACGAGTTATTTACATATTATAAATAAAACTTACCAAGCCCAAAATTTAGTAGTAACCAAGCAATCATTTTTCTTTTTGAATAATTTAAATAACGTTATGTATTCTCGGATCTCAATTTATTTATCGACGAAACCAATATACCCATTTACTCTTTGTACCGAACTTGGCCCCTGTTACCAGCCACACTTATGGTTTTGGTGGGATATCAATACTTTTTATAAAGTTACATTCAGCTTAAAAACATTAGAGATGTTTAAGAGATACTTTCTTCTTACCGTTAACTTGCACAATTGGCTCGTTTCCTTTATACATATATGTCCAATGAGTAAATTCATGCCAAATTGAAGTCTCTAAGTCAACTGGAAGTGGTTTAGGTTTTTGATGAGTGAGTCAGTGAGTAAGTGAGTGTTAAAAATAGCGACATTCGGATGTCCATATCTCGGGAACTACCAGGTTTGAGTCATTTTTATAATATTTGGGATTCTGGGTAACTGGGCGGTGCTTAATATATAACCAAAATTACAAATCTGCAGGTCAAATAGAATTTGAGGTATAGGGGGGTCGAATGTAGCTTTAAATGGTTCGTGTCAGTGAGCCGCGTTTTGGTTTTCCGATGTTAAATACATAGGCTCCTTATTGTAAAATCTCAATCCTTCGCTAATGTATGTACATAGCTGTTCCTTCCCCCCTCCTGTCACATTTTCTGCAATTGAAGAAGTAGGGTCATGTTTTTCGGTTGTATGTATGCATGTCCATTTCTTTGTCACGTCCTGTAGCCTAAACGGCTTGATGGATTTTTATAAATGAGGTGCAGTTAGATTCGTTTTAATCGTGGGAGTGCTATAGGGTATATAATTTTTGAGGAGAATAAATATGGTCGCCGTCAGAAGACATTTTGTTTTGTTTTGTCGGACACCCCAAAAATGCGGAACATGTTTTTTTTAATATCTCTCATGACATCGGTATCAAATGAAAGGGTTTGACGAGTAGAATGCAATAACCTTTGTGACGCCACAACCACAGGATAAAGGCAGGCCCCCATAGAATCCGTCGGCGCATCGCCTTTGCCGCAGAGCTTTAGAGCTTAAAGCTTTTTTAGCCCGGCAAGAGCGACCTGAACCCATAGAATCCGGCGAGGCATCCGCTCCCGCTCAGCTGTTTATGACAATTCGAGACCAACCGTCAACTGGCGCAGTATGCTCCGAAGGTGAATTAACAAGGTAAATCTAGTACCAATTCGTCAAGAAACTAGACTAATGAATTCGGGAAAAACTCAGCACCCTCCAGGAAATCCAAAAGAAGAAACAGGAAACCGAATAATTACAAAATCACCAAAACAATTCACAGATATCAAATTCAAACCTTTACTTGTCAAATAAACAGCTGATTCAACGAATCCCAACTGGCCAATCTCAACTGGTCAAATCTCTCCCAGAAAAAGCTCTCTCAGCAAAAGCTCTCTCACGCCGGACTGCTGCAACGAAATATTGAAGATTTCCCTAAATTTCTCTCTCGCAACGCGCTGGCGTTGCGTCCGCTATGGGTTAGCTCCCATATGAATGCATGTATTCAATAAGTGTGCGACGACGCGACGGCGAACGCGACGTTTGATGGCGACGGAATCCGGCAACGGCAAACGAAGCGTCGCCTTTGCCACAGAGCTTGAGAGCTTAAAGCATTTTGAGTCTGGCTCTCTCTCTCACGTCGGATTGCCGACGTGTTGGCTCTAAATTTGAGAGGAACCTTCTATATTTCGTTGCGGCAATCCGGCGTGAGAGAGAGAGCCGGACTCAAAATGCTTCAAGCTCTGTGGCAAAGGCGACGCTTCGTTTGCCGTTGCCGGATTCTATGGGGGCCTGGCCTTTAACAAAGATAACTTCTTGACGTATACATAATACTATCATCGTGGTATTATGCAAAATTACTAATTGTGTATACGAGCTGCCCGTTTGAATGATGTCGTGATATTACTTACCTACTCATACATATTATCTGGATCTAAGAATTGTAATTAAAAAATAAACAAAAAACCCGATTGGATAAAACGAAGTCATTTTATTTGAACTTTAATATTACAGGTAAAGCACACGCGACCCATTTGACATCCCAGTTGAAATAGTAAATGCAATAGGTCTCACCTCTCGTTTTTTGCAGTCGGATGTATTGTTTATTTTGTAATAATATTTTTTTTTATCTCCTTTTGTTGGTTATATGAATGTTTGTTATGGTAAAACTATTGTTCAAGTTATAAGTTAAAGCCCACCTGTGAAGATACTTTAAAAATAATAAAAATGAATAATTTATCAAAAACTGTGTACAATAAATTTTAATTTTCTAATAGTACCCATATGAACAAGGTAAACATACATACATCGAACGATCGGTGCCTTATTCAACAAATCTTAAAACCAACAATCTCAAAAAATCGCTGATTTTGTTGTGCCATCTCCATAAGGCATAATATTACCACAAGAAATAAATTAAAGACATACTTAATTATTTTCAACAAAATTTTTAATTGTTTTGTAAACACATTTTCTTATAAAATTTGGACGGATATTTAGTAGGTATATTTTAGTCGTAGGTATTATATCAGAGATTCTATAATCAGTTTTATTACTATATACAATTAGTTTCTAACTTTTGGGTGCTTTCCTTAGTCAAGATTTACTAGATTTTGGTGTTTATCATACAATATATTTTATGGATGCGATAAGAAGCACTTCTGGAAATTTTGTTGAGATGAAAGAGAATCCATTTGCACCGTATGTTCGTCCTTCAGAATAGGAAGAGATACTGGAAAAAAAATTATATGCATTGTCTATACAAAATTGTCTATACTATAATAAACATAAAACTGTACAGTTAAAAAATTCTAAATATTAGATCGGTGTACTATAAATAAAATATGGAGAAGAAATAGACCGTTTGTAAACTTTTGTGTCTGTTTGTTACGTTTATTCGTAGGCGCAGCACACAAAAACGACACTAGGCACAAGAACCTATTCGAATTCGTTTGCTTAGCTTATAATTTGAAGCGACTTTTGTAAACAAATAAATTTGTAAATGACCCTTACTGCTAAGTAACTTGGGTGATACACAGTAAATGCATTTTTGAACTTCTGACGATGCTGCCGTGGCATCATGTGCGCAGCGATGCGTTTTTGAATTAAGACAATATCTCTCTTCAAGTTAAATTGAAACTAACAAAAAACGAAACGGTGAACTACCCTTCATATACTTTATACAGTTTCTGTTTGCCGTACCAAGGGAAGTAGTGAATTGTTAAATTTGTTTAGTTTTTTATATAAAACAAATTCACTATCTATAGATATCTAGATCTCAGTTTAGTTTAATCGTGTGCACGTCTACAAAATATCTGTTCCGAGAATGCAGCGAGTAAAGTTCCACGTTAAATCAAGAGCGTAGAAGTCGAGCTAGGTAAAATAACTTTGGGTATTTTTATTAATACTTTCTGGAGATATCAACCTAAAAGGTTCCATTAAAAACAATCTATTTTGTTAACTACAAAAATGGGATTCTCCCCTTTCCAGCCTTTTATGCATACGAGCAAAAATGGGAGACACTGCAATTAATATTTATCCTACGTAAGAAAACCATATTTAATTAGGATTAGGTCAAAATTAATGGGTGGATAAAAACCAAAACAAAATATTGTGATTTGGTAAGATTATGCTCTGATAGGGTACTATTTCTATGCCTAATTTGTATAAGCTAATTACTTGATGGATCCCAGTAGGAGTACGTTGTACCGTCAAATCTCCGACTGTATTGAGGTGAAGCATTGCCAGCTGTCTGAGGTGCTCCTGAAAAATTGAACACAATTAGATTTCCTGGAAAAGTGCTCTTGTTACTAAGTGAACCTATAGTATTTGTAATTCCAGAATATGTGTTTATAGGCACAGTTCCAACCGCTTGCTGAAAATTATCAAATTAAATATGCGTACGTAAGTTTACATAGGAGTTTTGATTTACCCCATTGCTGTAGGTGTAAGTAGATCTAGCCGGGCAAGGCGGATAACTAGGCAATTGAGAAGTAGAAAGCCAAGATGTCCTACGGAAAAGGCAAGTAAGTAGTATGTTATTTTGTTGTCATACAATTCAAAGAAAATATTACCCGCTATCGATGCGGGGGTAGCTTTGGTAAGGGTGGTTTTGGGGAAATATTGAACGGGGGGCGAAATTTGACGGGTGTGGGTGTGTGATATATCCGTCTGCATACAGTTTGGGAAAGTGATTGTTCGATCTGTATGGTCTTTTCATTCGTCTGCGTCGTCTGAAATTTCCATTTTCGAACATATCTTCATATTGAGCATCTAGAATGAAAAGAAAAAAAGACATTATTCGTTTGCATGCCAAACGTCATTAATTTGTGGATTACCTAAAGTCCAATAGTTTCCCTTCCGTTCGCCGCCACCTTCTCTAGGCACTTTTACGAAGCATTCATTTAAACTTAAATTATGCCTGATGGAGTTCTGCCATCCTTTTTTCTTATCCTTTTCATAATACGGAAACCTGGATGTTATGAATGTGTATATTTCACTCAAGGTGGCTTTCTTCATCGGAGAATTCTGTAAATAATATAAAAGGTAGACTTTTTGAAATTAAATCATTGGCTATTAAACTGTAACTGGGATAACGTCCTGCAGGAACGTGACATTAATAAGGCTGTCAAATCATTTTATAATATTATCTCGCGTAGCTTTGCGGATTGTATGCCAGTTAAAAAGACGTGTCTTTCGAGTCATTGTCAGTCTTGGCTGAACAGCCAGGTGAAATATTTGAAAAATAAAAAAAACTAAAGCCTGGAAGAGGTTCTGTTCCTCTAGGAGTGATTCTGATTTTCTCGTTTATTCTGAAATGCGAAATCAGTTCGTAAATGCACCCACGGATCTTACTGCGCTTATATTGATAATTTAAAATCTTCCCTTCGTGATTGTCCGAAACGGTTCTGGAAGTTCGTCAACTCTAAGCATAAATCTGACGGTTATCCATCTTCTCTGTTCTATGGATCTACTAGTAGTAATGACCCTAATCTACTAGTAGTAATGAATCTAATCTTTTTGCAGATTTCTTTAAGACTGCATTCTGTGATACCAACTGTGATATTAATTCTAAGGTTTTCTCCCATCTGACGAAGCTTCCGCCGACATCTCTCGTGTTTAAGGACCTTATATTTGACGAGATCACCATATACAATCATATCTCTAGATTAATTGACAATTTCTCGAGTGGCCCTGATGTAATCCCATCTTGTGTTTTGAAAAAATGTGACTCTACTATTGTCCCCAATCTTTGTTATTTATTTAATTTATCTCTTCGTACTGTTGTCTTTCCTATGACTTGGAAGCATTCGATGATCACTCCCTTGCACAAGAAAGGTAATAAGAGCGACATCTCAAATTATCGTCCTGTTGCCAATTTGAGTTGTATAGCTAAACTCTTCGAAGCCCTCGTCTGTGATGTACTTTATTTCCACTGCAAGCCTTTTCTTATGCCCTTTCAACATGGGTTCATCAAGGGAAAGCCAACCACTACTAACCTTTTGGAGTTCTCGAATTATTGCATTTCTGCCATTGAATCGGGCAAGCAAGTGGATTGTATTTTCAACGACTTCAGCAAGGCTTTCGACAGAATTAATCACATTACTCTTATTTTTTCTCGTGTTTGTCTGAGCGTACTCAATGTGTCCATTTCCGTGGATTCCTTTCCAATTATATTGAGAATACATCAGGTGTACCCCAAGGTAGTCATCTTGGTCCACTGTTGTTCACAATATACATCAATGATGTATCCTTCATCCCAACCCACTCGAGAATTCTCTGCTATGCTGACGACGCGAAAATTGTTCGCTTAATATCTAATGATCGTGACTGCGAAACTTTGAACTCGGATCTTATTGCCTTTCATAAATGGTGTTCTATTAACCTTCTTCCTGTCCTTTTTACGCAAAAAAAACCGTCTGCTTTTCAATTTCAAGATCGATGGGCATCCCCTCAGACGACTTGACAAAGTGCGGGACTTGGAGATTACTCAATTCGCGTTTTTCGTTTGAAGACCACATAAATACCATAATCAATAAGGCCAATGCAACGTTGGGATTCGTGAACAGGTGGTCTAAGGAGTTTGACGATCCATATATCTCTCGTCTACTATAATGCTCTTTTGTTTTTTTTATTATTATTTCTACGAAAAAGACATTAATAGAATTGAGGCTGTCCAACGTAGATTTTTGCGTTTCGCTCTCCGTGGTCTGCCTTGGGAAAATAGTCTCACATTACCTCCTTATTCTGACAGCTAATCTCGCTGAGCACTTTGGAGAGTAGACGAAACAATTCCAGAACTGTCTTGGCTTTCGACTGTCTGAGGTGTTATTTATTCGGCCGAACTTTTGGCTCTACTTAATATTTCCATACCCGCGCGGTCTTTGAGGAATTACGACTTCTTCCAGTTAACACATCATCGCACCAATTATGGCTACAATGAACCTATAGCTTCAATGTCACGTTCCTTTAATTTACGTTTCCCAAATTTTGATTTTCATCTTTCGAGAGGCCAGATAAAGAATCTGCTTCGTTAAAGTTTATATTTTTCGACACAAATTTCCATTGATGGCTTTATTGTATAGTAATCAGATTGTTGATGAATTTGTAATAAATAAATAAATAAATAAAATTGTTTATATTTCATTAGATGGCAATTATTCCAATAACATTTGAAAGCATAGCTTTGTAGTTTATCTTGTAGAAGATATTTACAAACACACATTGCACCAAATTCTACGCAAACATGCTGTTTTACGGTACGTGCGGTTGACGCTAGCTCAGTCTATAGTTAGCAGTCGAGTGATTAAGACGTGAAATGTACCAGTCCAACATCTGTGAGGGCTCCTTAGTAGCCTTAAGTTATATCACAAATATTTATACATTCATCGTGGGAGGAAATGTGAGGAGTTTAAATGCTTTTGGGAAGAGTGCAATTAAATATTTTCGAATTATCCTAAATATCAAATGCACCGGTATCGAAATCATCCAGATCCTATCAGATAAACAAAAAATAAAGGAATGCATGAAGGACTGTTTTGACGTACAAAGAGTTTTTCTAAACGACAGAGAAAACATACCTTCAGTAGAAGCAATACAAATGAATTGGCCATATCTATTTGAAAAGGAATGTATATATTAACATTTTGCAGAATTAATGAATGTCAATATTGAGAATTTTCAAAGTATATTTGAAGCCGAACAAGAAAATATAATAAGGTTTTTTAAATCTTCACGTCTAAAGGATATTTCATCTATATTTTCCCTAAACACTGGAACTAATGCCATAATTCAAGCCTTCGAAAAATATTTTAACGAAAATGCTGGATATCTCTACTCAAAATTTCTAAACTTTCGCCTATTTCTAAACTTTTTGAAGCTATTGTTAAGGACCACTTGTCATTTTACTGTAGTTCTATTATATTTTATCTACTAAACAGCATGACGAACTAGAAAAACATAAACAAGTCGTTTGTGTGTATACCGATTTTAGTAAGACATTTGACAAGCTTTCCCATAAAGTGCTAATTTTTAAACTGTTTCGACTAGGCTTTTCAAATGATCTTGTTAATTGGATTAACACTTACCTAACGTGTCGTTCGTTCAAAGCGAAATTTTCCGATAATTTTTCTGATTCCGTTTCGGTCTTGTCTGGCGTCCCGCAAGGTAGTCTTGGGCCGTTGTTGTTCACGCTATTTATCAATGACTTATTTCCTCTTGTTCGGAATTCGCATGTATTAGCCTACGCCGATGATTTAAAAATCTTTAGACCAATCGAGACTCTACAACATGCACAATGGCTCCAAGATAATCTTGCCAGTTTTGAACTGTGGTGTTTGAAAAATCATGTGCAGTCACATGTCAGCAAATGTACCTTTATTTCTTTCAGTAGGAAATGCTCCCCTTTGGAGTACTATTATAAAATCCTCGACAAGACTTTGTCTAGACAAGATAGTGTTGTTGACCTTGGCTTAACCATCGATAATAAATTTAATTTTGGACGCCATATCAATAATTTGATTTGGTTTCGTAAAACGTTGGTCGAAGGAATTTGACGACCCTTTTATCTTATGAATTTTGTACTGTACTTTCGTCCGTCCCATACTGGAATACGCATCAATAGTGTGGATGCCACACTATGATGTGCATATCAATCGTGTTGAGGCGGTACAGAAAAGATTCCTACGCTACGCTCTTCGCCTCTTGCCATGGGCGGACCCCTGCAATCTTCCTCCGTATGCAAGCAGATTGAGGTAATTATGTTTGACGCCGCTTTCGAAGCGTAGAGAGGTTGCGGGTGTTTTATTTATGCATGATATTGTTACTGGCGGTATAGACTCTCCCACTCTCTTAAGTCTCGTGAATATTAATACACGCCCCCGAGTGACCAGAGGACGAGAATTTTTATATTGAACTGATGTCGTCTATGTCAAGATCTTACAATAATTATTTTAATTGCTTGAATTTTAATAATTCCAAACACACACTAAAGAAAGCACTATTGAACTATGTGGAAGACTAATTTTATTCTTAATTATATTTTATTGCTTACATGTTTCATACATACATAGTATTTTTAATTATTTTCTTTTTTGTCAATTTTATTGCATAGCTATTTAAGGATCCCTTTTCCTTTTTTTCTTATTGTAAGTGTCAGATGGTCAACTACTTGTACCTGTTGATGATGAATAAATAAAATTCAAGGTATTTATACTCGTATTTACAAATTTACTAAATTATTAAAGTCAAGGTGATAAACCCTTAGCGTTGATAAAATATTATAAATACATAAACGTGTATGTTGATCACTTGAAACTTTAATTTATTAATAAAGAATAAAACATTTATTTAAATCTTAATGATTTCAGATTGGCTGTACTCTGGACGACATTGAGAAACAAATACCTACAAATACTCCTTGATAGCAATTGTTGGTATGTATTCCTTGAGACCACAGTTTAATATATATAAGCAATAAGAAAGATCGTAATATATACGAATATTGAAGATTATGTAGTCATTTTAAAAGGACATATAAAGAGAGGATTTTTATCTTAATTTACAGATACTCACATAAATGAGCAAGAAAACGATTCATCGGATTCACATTTACTTTGAAAAACGAATGATTGCAAAACGTTATAAATTCTGTCTATTAAATCTAATTGCAGAAACCATATGTTATTTTTATGTTTTTAATGTCATGTACCCTAAAGATATTTCTCAAATGATGGAGTTTATAGTACGATATTTTCTAAGGTTTTATCCTGAATGCGTCAGAGGACAGGAAACCCATATTAATAATTTAAACAAAAAAGCTTAATGCTTTAAAACATATGAATATATTTCAAGTTAGCAGTATAACATATGTATGTATGCTAATGGGTTGAAAATAATTCTATAATCCTATTATACATACATAGATGAATTGAACTACTTGTGGTAATGCAATGAAACTATAATTTTCTGTACAAATAAATAAAATGAAAAATTAAATCATATTTTTACAAATGAATAATGATATTTTTTAATTATATTAGCAAAACGTCACCTTGGTAAACCATGTGGAAAATAAATAATGAAGGAAGTGTTTAGTTTTTATATACTTATAATAATTGCCAGTTTATTGTGTTTTTTTTTCTTTTTCAAATTCATCAACAATCTGATTACTATACAATAAAGCCATTAACGGAAATTTACATCGAAAAATATAAACTTTAACGAAGCAGACTCTTTATCTGGCCTCTCGAAATATGAAAATCAAAATTAGGGAAACGTGACATCGAAGTTTTTGGCTTATTGTAGCCATAATTGGTGCGGTGATGTGTTAACTGGAAGAAGTCATGATTGGGGGTATGGAAATATTAAGTAGAGCCAAAATTTCGGCCGAATTAATAACACCGTTCAAACAGTCGAAAACCAAGACAACTCTGGAATTATTTCGTCTACTCTCCAAAGTGCTCAGCGAGATTAGCTCGAGCCTGTCAGAATAAGGAGGTAATATGAGACTATTTTCCCAAAGCAGACCACGGAGGGCGAAACGCAAAAATCTACGTTGGACAGCCTCAATTCCATTAATGTCTTTTTCGTAGACAGGAGACCAAACGGGACTAGCATATTCAAGTATGGGTCTCACGAAAGAGCAATATAGTAGACGAGAGATACATGGATCGTCAAACTCCTTAGACCACCTTTTCACGAATCCCAAGGTTGCATTAGCCTTATTGATTATGGCATTTATGTAGTCTTCAAAAGAAAAACGTGAATTGAGTGTGATCCCTAAGTCACGCACTTTGTGAAGTCGTCTGAGGAGTGAGGGGCTGCCCATCGATCTTGAAATTGAAAAGCAGAGGGTTTTTTGCGTGAAAAGGACATACAAGTACACTTATTGATGTTAAGAGGAAGAAGGTAAATAGAACACCATTTACGAAAGGCGTCTAGATCCGAGGTTAAAGTTTCACAGTCATGATCATTAGATATTAAGCGAAAAATTTTCGCGTCGTCAGCATAGCAGAGAATTGTCGAGTGGGTTGGGATGAAGGATACATCATTGATGTATATTGTGAACAACAGTGGACCAAGATGGCTACCTTGGGGTACACCTGATGTATTCTCAATATAATCGGAAAGAAATCCATGGAAATGGACACATCGAGTACGCTCAGACAAATACGAGAAAATCCAATCAACAAAACGATTTGGGAAGCCGAGAACAGACAATTTATGAACAAGAATATTATGATTAATCCTGGCAAAAGCCTTGCTGAAGTCGGTGAAAATACAATCCACTTGTTTGCCCGATTCAATGGCAGAAATGCAATAATTCGAGAACTCCAAAAGGTTACTAGTGGTTGGCTTTCCCTTGACGAACCCATGTTGAAAGGGCACTAGAAAAGGCTTGCAGTGGAAATAAAGTACATCACAGACGAGGGCTTCGAAGAGTTTAGCTATACAACTCAAATTGGCAACAGGACGATAATTTGAGATGTCGCTCTTATTACCTTTTTTGTGCAAGGGAGTGATCATCGAACGCTTCTAAGACATAGGAAAGACACCAGTACGAAGAGATAAATTAAATAAATAACAAAGAATGGGGGCGATAGTAGAATCACATCCTTTCAAAACACAAGATGGGATTCCATCAGGGCCACTCGGGAAATTGTCAATTAATCTAGAGATATGATTGTATTTGGTGATCTCGTCAAATATAAGGTCCTTAAACACGAGAGATGTCGGCGGAAGATTCGTCAGATGAGAGAAATCCTATCTGACGAAGCTTCCGCCGACATCTCTCTTTAATATCCAAATTCTAAATAACTCTCCGATACTTTCGCAGTAATCCAGTTTCGTTGTTTAAAATTACATACATGATATTGCAAGTCATACTAGTTAAGCAAACATACATATATGTAGGTATGCAATTTATCATGCCAAAATTATATAATACAATGATTTAAATTTTGGTGTGATAAATTGTATTTATGTACGCTTAGCTGTTATGAATTGCAATTTGTAGTTTTACACAACGAAATCGTATTGCTGGGAGCATTTCAGCTATTGTGCATTAATATTTCGTGTAATTTTACGCCACGGCAGTGTATTCTCAGGAAAATTTTAGCCTTCACGTGTTATAAAATTATACAATATGTAGCTCAATTTTCCTATGTATAAACGTTGAGAATGTATGCGGTATTAAGCCACTTTTGAGACAAAAATACCCAAGTCGTGTGGTAATTTTGAGGATATTTACAACAATTTAAGTGTATTTTATTACACTCTTTGTGATGCATAATTTTAAGAATATACCACGCTGTAATTTTACCTTTATTACACGAGGTTGTCGAGTGCCTCATATAATAAGGGCAAAATTACACGAAAATTTTTTAGTGTTCAATTATAGTTGCTTACCTGAATAGCCATTGCAATCAAGGCGACATAACTGTAGGGTGGCTTAGCATGCGAAGTTGAACTGAAAAACTCAAGACATTAAAAAATCAAAAGCAATTTTAAGACATACTTCGAATTAGGGCGATCATTTAGTATTAAATTTTGTATTTCATCTTGCTTAAGCACGGACACTCTTGGGGATGGCGGTTGTACTTCATTGCTATTTTCTATCACAGCTCTAACGCTTTGGGACTTCGTCGGATCGAAATCTGAAATGAATTATATAATTTGTGTGGTTATGCCATTTATTGAAATAAAACAGAAACATAATAATTGCATAATAATAAATAAAAAAGATTCTACACAAGCAGTTCATTCGACATATAGAAGAAAATTATATCATTATCGCAAACCAATCCGGCTACAGGCGGCAGCACTCATGCGAAACAGCGATAAATATGGTGTTAGCCTCTTGGAAAGAAGTGGCCGCGGGGAAAAAAAGAGCATGTGTGTTTTTAGACTTCCGAAGGGCGTTCGAGACCATCGACAGGAGGAAATTACTGAAAAAGCTAGATATTTACGGAGTTAGGTCAAAGGAACTCGCCTGGTTTGAGGACTTTCTGGAGAATAGAAGCCAAAGGACGAGAGTTGGTCAAGCCACGTCAGACCCTGTAGCTGTTGTCTTAGGGGTGCCACAAGGATCAGTTCTCGGTGCTCTTCTTTTCGTCCTTTATATTAATGACATGGATAAAGTTATAAAACACTCCAAGTTTCACTTTTTGCGGATGACACGTTAATTTATACGGCGGGAAAGTATACAAACGAAATCAGGCTTAAACTACAAGAGGATCTGGATAGCCTTAGCACCTGGCTAAAAGCGAATAAATTGAAGCTTAACACTCAAAAAACAAAATCGATGTTCGTGAAAAGTGTTGAGGAATTAGAGCTGTCAGTAAACGGGGAAACGATAGAGACGTTGAAAGAGTTCAAGTATTTGGGAATTCTAATCGATAATAAGCTAAAATTTAAGCCTCACGTAGATAACCTAACGACCAAAATAGCGAAGAAAGTTGAGTTCTTTACGAGGATTCGTGGTGATATATGCATAGCGATTAAAATCTACAACACGATTGTTAAGCCACATTTCGAGTACTGCAGCACAATACTGTTTATGTCTAGCCAGCAGATGATAAGGGAACTGCAACTTCTTCAAAACAAGGCGATGAGGATTATCCTGAGATGCGACAGATATACTCCCATAAAGCATATGCTTGATTCCTTACAATGGCTTAGTGTTAGGCAGAGGATAATGATGAACGTTAATGCCAAAGTATCTATAATATAATAACAATATATATTAATTTGGTAAAGGACATGCAACCGTATTTTTTAAGATCAGGGGAAAATTGTAGATTACCAAGTTTTAAAAATGGCACTGCACAGAACAGTTTGTTTTTTAGAGGGGCACAGAATTTTAATAAATTACCAATAGACAGGGCACCCGGTGGTCTAGCACCCTTGAATTTAAAGGATTTTTAAAATTTTTTTTTTGAGGTGAAAATAATGAACAACGATATTTAAACTTTGTAGGTATATTATAATACTTAACAGGCTTACAAAAATATTTTTATAATTAAAAAAAAATTGTAATTATTTAAATAATGGCGCTGAAGACGACCCCCTCAAAAAAATGACCCTGGGCGGCGGGTGAAGTTTGTCACTTATTTGAAAAACATAATATAAGGAAATTATTAATCTATATGACTGTAGCTCTCGCCGGAACCAACAAAAAATGGAAAAAAATTTATTTTGACAAAAGTAGCGCGTTATCAAATTTGAATATCGAAAACAGACTATTTTTCATTGGGTTTTTTACGTAAAAAATAAGAAGTTATTGAAATAAAAAATTTTTGGTGGTCCCGGCTATAGCTACTAGTGTACTGAATAACATATTAAAATTTGGGATGATTCGGATGAATAGGTTTTTTTGTTTTGCATCCCGCCGCCGTGCAGAAAAGGGTGGTTTCGAGATAAATTAGTTTAAAGATTTTAGTATGTTTCCATTCATAGGCGGATCAACCGTTCGCTTCCTCCTAAAAAGGCTGTAGAACCTAAAATACTGTCAATATCTTTACAAAAATTTAACAGTATATTCTCGAAAGAATACACACTTTCGAAATATTAAAAACAAAACAAAAATTTTTTGAAAATTCTAGACCACCGGGTGCCCTTTTAAGACAGAAACTTGTTTGAGGGTATTTAAAACAAAAATTGTTCAGTATGTGAGAAAAAATTTTGAATGATATTTGTATATTTGTAAAATGGCTCTGAATATGCCAATAAATTATTATTATTATAATTATAGGTCTGTGGGGTAATGAAATATCCAAGTTTTCGTCACCCCACTTACTAAGCTTCCTCGGCTGTCTTGGAAAAACTGCCGAAAATATTTTTCAGGCTTTCGCTTATAACTCCGTTCCAGTGCATTTAAGCACAATATAAATTACATGCAATTTTGTATAAGACAACATTTTGTATAAATGTTAGGTCATAGATTTTTCCACAATCAATAGAAACGGAGCTAGAACGTCCAAGTTTAGTGTTTGTAAAGATATTGTGTCTTGTTGTGTGATACAAAAGAACAACCGAAAGTTATTAAGTACAATATTTATAATTGCGGTGTGTGTCTTCAATTCAATTTGAAAAGCAGAAAGTGGTTCCTCGTCTTTGTCATCGGGCAGTTTTCATAGAATTACCCGCTGCACATCTTGAAAAAAAGTAGAACATTTTAGACCCGCTTTCCTGTCTTGCAGCCGCAGGCCCAATGGCGTAGCGCAGTGGGGCCGGCTGGTGCGGCACCTTTATAGGGCGGCAAAATTTCACAATAAATAATAATAATATCTTCTGAATATTTGAACCATTTCATATATTTGTCGCGCCTACGATTCGGACCGATTGAAATGAGCACGAAATTTGTCATTACTTATACTGGAACGAAATCGGGGAATCCCTTATCTTTAAATGAGTTGAGACGGAAGCTGTTTTCTTCGTTAGATAGAATCAGTGTAGAAATGTTATGAGCGTTTTCAGCAGCTACAGGATTTGGCGGATATCTAACGCCGGCTATACCACTAGATTCGGACGACACTAAATGTAATCTAGACTACGCAGCTGCCGAAATTTACGAACAGGACTTAAAGCTGGAACGACTTCGACTGTGGACTTTCATTGCTGCCACAGGCAACGAAAATAAATTAATTAATGCGGACTCACTTGAATTATTGAAATTTATTGTGAAATCCAAGCTGGAAGATACTCTGCCACAATATTATAATAATGCTCCGAATATTCTTCACAATTGCCATAAGCAATGCCAGCTGTGAGAGAAGTTTTCGAAAATTGAAATTGATCAAAAATTATTTAAGATCAAGAACTTTAAGGCTAACCAATCTGGCTATGAGGCCGTTCATAAAATACGTCACCCTAAGATTAGCTTTTTTTGACCCCCCCCCTGATTTCAAGATGTGTCACACTTGCTGTAACCCCCCTTTAAATATTGCGTCACAAAAGCTAACCCCCCCCCCCCCTGGACATGATAAATTTCGATTGATAGTACACAAATTTCAATACTAAAAAATATTCACTTTATTTTTATAATAAAATTCAAATAAATAATATTTCTATTTATCAGAAGTCCAAGGATTCTGTAAATGCTCCGAAATATCTATAGCTGGTATTGCATCATCTTCTTCTACATCTTCAAAACTGCTATCCACTTCATCGGCATCTATCCATTCTGCATTTTCCGTAGAAGCGTTTTCATCTCCTAATATGCATAACAGCTCTCGAGCACGCCGAGCTGCGATGCGAGTTGGTTGTATACGCCGAACTACTTCATCTATTCATTTCCGTTTTGGATGTAAATTTTTGAAATGTTGCAGTAAGGTTTTATTAGACGTGTGATTGTGATTGTGACGCCAATTTATCATGGACCGACAGACAAATCCAATCGTAAGGAATTTGTTGAAAATCTGTAGCTTCAAGCGTTCAGAAGTTTCACTGCAAGGCGAGCAAATAGGTTAATATATGTACCATCATCAGAATTCACTTGCCATACTATTAATCCGTTTTGAGTTTGTTGTAATTTAATCGGCGGAGGCAAAAATCCCTCTGGAAGTAAACTTCTCAAACTACTTCTAGTTTGGCCACAACAGTTTTCGTTTGAGCGTATTTTTGAGAAAATAGTCGAGAGAAATACTCCAGTAAAGTTTTTTGATGAACGGCGTACGTCACGTTGCCGTAGACTCCCCGTCCCCCCTCGTCACATCTTGTCGCACTCAGCTAGACCCCCCCCCTTGTGAGCAAACGTATTTTATGAACGGCCCCTATCTTGTCTATTGAACAAGACATGTGCGATGCTATAGACATTGATAATGCAATCAATAAAAGATGTTTAAAAAAGTAGACGAATATTAACAGTGTCGTTCTGGTTCTAATTGGAAGTCGATTTGCGTTTTATATTCAATTCGCTAATAACTAAGAGGGCGCAAAATTTTCTTCCGCCCCGGGCGGCTGACATCCACGCTACGCCACTGCGCAGGCCTACCCATTTTGTTGTCTGAAATAGAGTTGCATACAAGAGCCCAGATATGGAAGGTCCTGTTGTCATACATGGGATCTTGGCACTTAAGAAAAAAGTGCGAGTACCGGGACTCGCGGCCAAGATGTGTAAACATTAGCGTTCGTCTGTAATGTAATGAGAAGGTTGAACATTTAGAAAAGAAACAGAACGCAATTTTCGTAGAAAACTCGAAAATTTTTGAAGTGAGGAATCCTTTGAATTGAGAATTTCCGGTCGCCATATTGGATCCGTTATACATAATTTCCAAATATCGATAGTATAGAAGATTCGAAATCAACAACTCTGAAAATATAAAAGGGCCCTTTTTATAGCAATCCCATTAAGTTGAAAATTTTCTGTCGCTATACCAGACCCGCTGTTTTTAACTTCAATTTCAGGCAGTAGATCCGAAATCAACAACCCCGAAAACATAAAGGCATCCGATTTCATAGTAACCCCGGTAATTCGATAATTTTCGGTCGTCATATTTGATACCCCCATCTTTAATTTCAATTTCGATTATAGATTCGAGATCCATGACCTCGAAAACATAAAAGGATAAATTTATCATCGGTTGATAATTTTTCCGATGCGCACGAGGTATAGGTACCTGTCGTCTTCCACTTAAATCTTTCGCGCTGAGTAAAATGAGAGAAAGGAACGGTTACACTGTAAATATGTGGCTTGAGTATGATGAGACAAATTTCATTCAATTTCATTAATTGTTTGGAAGTAAACGTTATGCTACAGTAAGTGTAAAATTTTATAAATGATATTTAAATAATAACATGAACTTCATACAGCAATTTTTTTGCGTGCTAAACTACTAAACACAGGCAATCTAGATTGGTCCTCTCTCTCCACCTCTTAGAGTCCTCAAAACATATTTTTTTATTATATTATTATATTATAAAGTTTTAACAGTTAAGAGTTTATGATTCCTAATGCAGTCATGGACACGCTCACACGGCTTACGGTTGGGTGTTTTCTCTTTTGTTCTATTTTTGGGTGGGAAATTAATTTTGAAGCAGGAAATTCGGAGCGGATTCAAAGGAATCTCACTGAACACAGGCACAGGCTATCTTGTGTATTCCTATTATACAAAAATGAGTGCTATACTCTTTTCGTAAATTACCTTATAACTCTCCATACACGAACAATTACACAGGCACACAAAAAAAAGTGATTGGTACCAGAAACTAGAGCCATCATTTCTTATGGTTTTCGACGTGCTGAATCCGAATCCGAGGTCAAAAAAAACTTTTACAACGTCATTTTTTTTTAAATCGCCAAAGCTGCTTAAAAATGCGAAAAATATACGAAAAATTGACTTTGTGTGCAATATAAGTTGATTATTGAGCTGAAAATATCTAAAAATGCTAGTATATATATTTTCTGATACAGTCAAGATAAATCCAAAATCTGTCAAAAACCTTATAGTACCCGTACACCATCGTAAGTAATTTCAAATTAGGCAAATCTACATGCTTTAATAAAAAATGTTAATTCACTCCTTTGTTCTTTTATAACGTACTCTTTTGTCTTCAAAATATCTGTGTAAAGGGTTTCTTTTCCTTTTTCGATTGTTGTGTTGTGTTTCCCTTTTCAGCATCCAACAAAAATCTGCCATCATATTAACATCCCAATTTCCTTGGTATCGTCGTTCCATCTCTTTAATGCCTTGATGAAATCTTTCGCCTTGTTCTTCGCTGTGATCTCCAAGATTTTCTGGAAAATAGTCAAGGTGGGAGTGTAGAAAATGCAATTTCAAATTCATCAGACACCCCAAGTTTTTGTAATTTATTAACATTTCGTCGACTATCTTCTGGTAATCAGATCTTTTTCGGTTTCCCAAGAAATTCTGAGAATAATTTTTGAAACTCAGCCATGCTGCTTTTTCAGATTGAGTCATTTTTGTGATAAATTTTTCATCATTAAATAAAGTACGGATTTGAGGATCATCAAAAATACCTTCCTTCAACTTTGCATCACTGATTCCAGGAAATTGTTCTCCTAAATATGCGAAACAGCTACCTTCTCTATCCAAGGCTTTAACAAACTGCTTCATAAGACCTAATTTAATGTGGAGAGGGGGTAGCAAAATATTTAATGGTTCGACTAAAGGTTCGCGTACTATGTTCTTGGAACCTGGATGTAAATTTGTTCTTGCTTGCCATTTTGTCTGAACATTGTGACTTTCTCGCGCTGTGCTACCCCATAAACATTAGGAAACACGAAAATTTCGTAAATCCTGACTGTTCTACGAGAATTATGGTTGACATTTTGAGATCGCCGCAAAATTTCCATTTATATTCTGAGTACTTTATTTTATTTAATACTAGCTTGCCCGGACTCGGCGTTTCCCGGGATACTATTAAATTTGTATTCCTTAATTTTACAACGCCTCCCTACTGCACAACCGCCTCTCCTATGTGACCCAGCGGGGTGGGGGTGGTCTCATTAATCAACCATAAATTCGTACACAATACACCCCATACATCACTTTCACCTATTCCTAATACTTTTTCAACTGTAAACTTTAAAGTATTATTAAATTTAGTTTTCCTCATTTTACACCACCTCCTTATTATACCCCCTCTCCTATATCTCCCAGCGGGGTGGGGAGTGGTCTCATATTTGGAAATTTGAATAACAGATTCGAAATCAGTGATCCCGAAAATCCCCAAGCGCGGATTTTCAGGGAAATCCCTTGAAGTTTAACTTTTCGGTCGCCATATTGATCCAGCATCTTGATTTCCAAAATTTTGATGGCAGATTCAAAATCAGTGAACCCAAAAACCCAAATCAAAAACATAATTTTCTAATTCGCAATAATCTTAATTTTTTCTTTCATAAGGACCTTCTCCTGACAATAAGAAACACAACAAAAAAAGAATTAGCGAAATCGGTCCAGCCGTTCACGCGTGATGGCGTGACCAAGGGAAATAGGGATTCATTTCTATATATATAGACTACTCTGCTTCCTTAGCTAGCGATTGGTTAAAAAATTATTCCAATTCATGCATACACTTTTCTTCCACAGCCGTTTCAATTTTGTCGGCACCCACCGAAAAAACCAAGTTTTCGCTATTTTCACCACCTTTCACCAGCCCGGCCCAATTTACTATAGTGCCTCTTCTTCCTACCCCTGAGATGCACTTTTGAGGGGTGTCACCCCCACCTCTCCTCCACAACAAAAACACGTTTTCACCAATAATTCCAACATTTCACACTTTCCACCAATCTTTCTGTCACCAACACATTCTACACAACCTCCCCTTTCCAACGATGTCCATAACAGCATGAACTGTCACGGCAATATATGAAATTTATTGGAATGACAGTGGCGCCATCTGTCGAAAATTGGTCGTACCAACTCAGAAACCTTCGTGGGCTCATGCACAACAACTTTGCCAAAGATCATCACTTGATCAAATGCATAGTTTACGATTCTATAAAGGACATACAGACAAACATTCATTTTTATATATATAGAAGAAGAAGAAGAAGATATCTCTAAATTCTCATATGTTTCTTTGAGCTTTATCGAATGAGCTATTGGAATTGGAGCATACGTATTGTCATTGTGTAAAAGAACAGCTTTAAGACTACGTTTCGATGAGTCAATAAATAGTCGCCACTCCTGAGCTTTATAAATATTTGGTTTCAATTCATCTATTAATACTTTCACGTTAGTGCACTATGTCAATGATAGCTCTGCATCTTTAGTGAAGAATTTCCGAAATTCTTTTTCTCTATTTCTATAAACGTAAGAATTAGATCCTTTTGACAATAAGTTTTAATTTTTTAATGCGCAGAAGTTTTAAGTGGGAGACCACTGGACTGCACATGGAGGGAAATTATCAGTTGGTTGGTGCGTTGCGTACTATACATGATACATGTGAAACAGCGTTTCATGGGAAATAAGTTTACCAAATTCACTCTACCCACAAAAACTGTCGGAGTCCCGGTAAAGATGTTCACATATCAAAACCATCCCGAATGCGTATTATACTCGTATCAAGAAGGTTTTGAGCTTCAGAGTGGTAACTACAGGAAAGCATTTGTTCGGAACATAACTGCTATAGAACCAGAGTTGCTACTATTTTTGTCCAACGGTTGTGTAACATTGAGGCTGTTTTAGAAGAAGTTAATACAATGCAAACAACGGAAAGTTATACTGTTTTTGCGGCATTTGGACGAATTGGGTTTGAAATACCTCTAGCGGAAAATGCTCTTAAGTGAAAAAGCGTGCAGGCAGGACACAACTTCGAATTTAGACTAATGTAGTTAAGTATCTATAATCGAAGGTATTTTGGTTTGTCCTTTCTGGACGGAGGCGTTTGCCCACACCTGTATAAATACATTTATTACTTTTCCCAATGAAACTTTTCACAAATTTTCTAAATTCACTTAAGAACGTTTTGCTACTGCTACGTTGAAGAACTACGCATGTGCCGCTGCTTCTGCTGGCAAAATAAACAACTGGAAATAGGGTTTCCCTAAAATTGCAAAAAACAATGAGCCATGAACGTGCAAACTGTGCGAACCCGTTCCCACCAGAGTCGGAATCCTTCCTCGTGCGCTGGTTTGCCACAGATGTGTAGGGCTCAAGAAGCACAGATTTATTACCTTCCATAATACCATAAAATATTCTTTCAAATAAATTAAAAATGAAGTGGATATCTCACACACAAGATATATTATTTACATTTAAAAGTCGAGCGTCCTTATTGAAATATTCTTTATTATCAAACATTTATACTGTGCTCTGGTAAGGCCCATTGTGTAGTAAAGGGTTTCCCAATAGGGATGACCTGGTTTTGATAGCTCGTGGCGGCCATGTTTGTTTATGGTTTTTTGACAGGTCTGTGCAGTTATGTTCAGTAAGGTTTGCGATTTCATCGTGACACGTTTCATTTTGATCCAACGCTTGGAAATAGTCCAAAATTATTACGCAAATTTGCATTCTCTTATCGGTACTGTAAAAGCGCTTCGTGCAAAAACGGTCGTCATAATGCAAAGTTTGAAAGTGCATTCACTCTTCACGATACAAAGGTGCCTGTAAGACAAAGAAATGCCCGAAGTGAACAAAATATTGCCGTCGTTCAAGCCAGTGTTCGTTAAAATTCAAATGCGTTTGTTCCGCGCCGTTCTCAAGAGTTGGGGCCCTCCAGGATGACAACCTGACAAATGTTGCGATTGGATTTGGGCCTGCATCCTTATAAGATGGTATTGGCACAAGAACTCAAGCCAACCGACCATCACATTCGTCGTCAGTTCGCTGATTGGTCACTGGAAATGTTCGAAGCCGACTTCATCGAATCATCTTCTCAGATGAGGCTCATTTCTGGCTCAATTGATTCATCAACAAGCAAAATTGCCGCTATTGCAGTAAGTCAAATCCACGAGTGGTTCATGAATCACCATTGCATCCACAAAAATTGACCGTTTGGTGTGGATTATGGTATGGCGGAATCATCGGACCTTATTTCTTTCGAAATGAGGCAGGAGATGCCGTTACCATTAATAGCAACCGCTATAGCACAATGTTGACCGACTGTGAATTTGATGAAATTGATGCGGACGACCTTTATTTCCAACAAGACGGTGCACCGCCTCACACTTCCCGACATAACATGGACTTATTGCGCGGTAAGTTCGATGAGTCGTTAATTTCCAGAAATGGTCCCAACGCTTGGCCGCTTTGATCGTGTGATCTAACGCCTTTGGATTATTTCACATTAAGACCACATTAAATCGAAGGTTTACAGAAACCATCCTACAACTCTTGAGGCATTGGAAACCAATAGTCGTCAAGCCATAGCTGAGATACCGGCCGAAATGTTGCACAGAGTCATCGAAAATTGGCCTGAGCGGATAAACGTGTGCAAGAGGAACGGCGGTGACCAATAGGCCGATATTTTATTCAAATCATAAATCGCATACCATCATATTTCTAATAAAGTAATCAGAACCATTTTTGCTCGAAAATTGTGTGTTTTATTCAAATTTGAAGTTCGGACGTTCTTATTGGGAAACCCTATATAAATATATGTCCAATATATGATCTTGTCATCTTTTCATCTCTCTGATGTTAACCGGGTGGAATCTGTTCAACGCACATTTCTTAGGGTCGCTCGTTAGTGGCCTGCCACCCAATGGGAAATCGAGGGAGCGATTCTCAACGAAGGTATTCAGAAATATATTTTAAAATCACTTATTGAAGGTGCATGCATTCCTTAATACTCAATAAGAAGCCAGGAGGAAGGAATACACTTGCGAGCGACGTGCACTCTGTGAAGAAATGACTGCTTTTTCCCTAAAACCGGTTTTTCTCATCTCCGCCATGCCTTTGTTTTAGCATGTTGCGACCTGCGTCCTGAAAAGCGCCCTGACGCGGTAATTCTCATTCTAGTTGTGAATACAGTATAGTGCGAGTTTAGTTTTGAATTTTTAGTGACAATTAGTGCGAGTTTAGTTTCTTCCTATTTTCTTCCATTTCGTATACATATTATGGGCCAGGATTCTGTTTGTCATCTCAGTTTCCGTCACTCCGTGACAACTTATGACAGAATAACAAATAAATTTTCATATAAGAAAAAAAAACAGGTAATTCAGTTATAAGCTGACATGTGACGGAAACTCAAATGACAAACAGAATCCAGGCCCTATATTCTGAATCACTGAAAAAGGAGTTCGAGGGAAACGATTCCGAAGAGCTACCTTGCCTTGCCTCCTAAATGAATTCTGGGTAATCTAGTGGTAAGGAATATAAAAAGCTTTTGTTCTGCTTCGTTCCGCGGACATGCCTGTGTTAAAAAGATATAATAGAGGATATGGCGGGTCAGGCATTCCTGCCTTCCAGAGAAGGCTTCGGAATGCATAATTGATGCTTCTATTTCCCATTGGGCCCCAGTGGGAAATCGAGTCAGGCATTCTCAACGAAGACATTTAGAAATATATTTTAAAATCATTTATTGAAGGTATACATTCGATGCATTCCTTATTACTCAATAAGAAGCTAGGAGGAAGGAAAACACTGGCGAACGACGTGCACTCTGCGAAGATATTACTCATGCTTTTTGCCCTAAAACCGGTTTTTCTCATCTCCCCCATTCCTATGTTTTAGCATGTTGCGACCTGCGTCCTGAAAAGCTCCCTGACGCGTAAATTCTCATTCTAATTGTGAATGCAGTCTAGAGCGAGTTTAGTTTTGAATTTTTAGACACAATTAGTGCGAGTATAGTTTTGAATTTTTTGTGACAATTAGTGCGAGTTTAGTTTCTTCCTATTTTCTTCCATTTCGTATACATATTATGGGCCTGGATTCTGTTTGTCATCTCAGTTTCCGTCATTCCGTGACAGCTTATGACTGAATAACAAATACATTTTCATATAAGAAAATAAACAGGCAATTCAGTTATAAGCTGACATGTGACGGAAACTGAAATGACAAACAGAATCCAGGCACTATATTCTGAATCACTGAAAAAGGTTACTCAAAAATGAGTTCGAGGTAAACGATTCCGAATAGCTTCCTTGCTATGCCTCCAAAATGAATTCTGGGTAATCTAGTGGTAAGGAATATAAAAAGCTTTTGTTCTGTGGACAATGCCTTCGTTCCGCGGACATGCCTGTGTTAAAAAGATATGATAGAGGATACGGAGAGTCAGGCATTCCTGCCTTCCAGAGAAAGGCTTCGGAATGCATAATTGATGCTTCTTTTTCCCATTGGGGCATGACAGACCCATATAGGTAGTCTGCTCCCATACATAGAACGATTACAAGTAATCGCCCTGACTAGTCTTGAAATACGTCGCGAGGTGATTACTTAAAACGGTGTTTACTTTTAATTTACATTTACTCTAGGGTTGCACTAATTCTCCTGAGCTACTTGCCACCATCAACAACGCGGTTTTTTCCTGTCCATTGCAAGATCATGGTTTTCTCCATAAAGCTTTTCATCGGAAGAATTACGGCAAGAATATGCCCATTTCTTCTATGTCCCCCCGTTTAAGGGTTATACGCAGTTAGAATTTGCATAAAATCGATTTTATTTGTACATATAATTAAATACATACACAGAAAATTTCAAGTCAATCCGTCGATTATATTCGAAGTTACACACATATTTGTAAAGACGTGTCAGGGCATTTTAAAATAGGAGGGCGGAGCGGTAGCGCTTACCTAGGACGCTGTCCGTTTTATTCACCTGCCTATTGTAAATTTTCCCTTCTAATGTATTCAGAGGTGTAAAGTGACAGTGCATTGTAAGTGACATTTTTTTCTCAATGCAAAGTGCTTTTGAAACTTTAAACGCGTTTTTCTCAAAACGGTATTTTTAAAGCCGGTGATCTCGATTTCTCAGAAATGGCTCAACCGATCGGTCTCAAATTTTTACACAATCTTCTTAGATATATTCCTCAGGTATTAAACGAAGGAATAAGATTTAAAAATTATTATAATATTTAAAAATAAATTTTTTTCAAATAGACGCCATTTTGTCAAAAATCAAAATTTTTATTATTCCTTGGATCAATACCTGCATTAATTTATCCTTTAAAAGAATCCACCATATTTTTTAATTTCAGATAATCCAAACCGCCGAAATGGAGATCATCGCCAAGCGCCTTTTTTAAGAGGTCCTTCGAGACATCATCTACAGGAGCGGTGCACATTAATATTTTTACATGATCGACGCGCTTAAAGGTAGGCTCTATTTGAATCACCATTCCTTGTAATTGATAAATAAAAACTGTTTCTATAAAAAATTCATAAAAGGACGTTTTTTTTTAGCCTCCCAACTGCGTGTAACCCCTTGGGATTGCACGGGCTTTAACCTTACATAAAGTCAGTTGAGAAGTCGAGTCTCATAAAAAGTTTTAAAGCTATTCTCCTATGTATCGCTTTCTTGTATAAATTTGTAGTAATCAGAGAATTGATGACTTTGTGAAATAAATAAATACATGAGTAAAAACAACAAACAGACAACCCCTATAAATAATATTATAGTAAATAAAAGTTATTGGGTGGGTCAGATAAAGCTGCAATTTCAAATTGAAATCAGAAAAGCTAATATAGCCCATACTAGACCCATGGAATTATGTACACATGTAGGTAGCTATTTGTAGCTTAATGATGCCCCCATAAAGCGAAAGGTTTCGCTGTTAATTAAAAAAATTAAATAATGAACCATAATTGTTTTTCTTCACTCACAACCTATTGAACAATTGTAAACAATTAACGTGCTGTGGAGCTAGGCATACTTTTTATTTTCAAACAATTTAATAGTTCTTTAACTAAAAAGCAGTTTCAAATGTTTTGATGTTGATTCACTAATTTATTAATGTAATACAATCAGCATAAAAATATATTCAGACGCTTTATTCAAGCAAACGTTGTGATTTGCGGACTAGCTGTTATCAGCAGAGCTTCTGTGACCTATAACAGAATATTTTGATGATAAGTGCACGCATATTATTTGAGGAAATGAGATCATTAATGAAGTACTGCACTAACCATTTTGTATAAGACACCGTTAGAGAATCGGAGTCATGGAGATTAAAACGTTGAGATGAATTAAAATTGGTTCGCGTCATATGTTACGTGCATTACTTATGAAGATATTGTAAGAGAATGTAAGTACAACATAATATTTTAGAAATGTATTGAAACTTATTTGCCGCCAGCTTTCTGTATGAGATGAGATTGGGAAGTGCTCTAATTTGTATAGTATTACTTTTTATTATATTTATATTAATAATATTTTTTATCTCGAGTATATAGAAAAAAAATTCATTGCGCATGAGTTATGATAATTCTTTCATCGGCATGTTATGGTTGCCTCGTTGATTTAGTTTTCACAGCTATGTTTATTGTAGAAGAAAAGTGCGCATAATTTTTTGATTAAAAGGAATTGAACTAGCGGTTGCCACGCCATCCAAATGAGGCTTATTATAACGTACATTATCAATGAGGAATTATTATCAAGCTGAAAATTAACTATGATAAATGTGAAGTCATCCTGTTTAGAACGCCACTTAAGAGAGCCTCAAGGGATGGTAGAAAGAATTGGAAGAACCTCCAGATACTGAGCCATACCGGACAGCCAATACAGCAAAGGACCGAAGTGAAGTACCTCGGGATATGGCTGGACAAATGCCGGATCTTTAATACACAGATCGACAGTTCACTTAAAAAAGCCAACGCGACCCACCACATCACAAAACGGCTATGTCAGAGCAAACACCGTGAAGCGCGAGTCAAAGTGACATGCTACCAAACCCTGGTCAGGCCGCTACTTACATACGGATGCCCGGTGTGGTTCAATATTGCACCATCTGGAGCATATGGAGCGAACCGAAAATTCGAGAGACAATGCATACGTGCATGCACCTCAAAATATCGCACGCCCGATTCAGAGTTTGTGGAGTACTACGCCAATGAGGTTCTCTATGAGAGGCGGGCATACATAGAATAGACAACTTTATCATAAAATTGATTCGAAGGCGGATGTTACGATATATGGACAATGAAAACAATCTCATCTCGGGAGCTTATTACCCAAATGAGCCAAAGGACTAGAATAAATGGCTTCACCCCCCAGAAGCTTTCTTGTTTCTGGATAAAAGGGAATGATACAAAACTCAGACGGGGTACCTCTGCTTTACCGCGTGTTTAGGAATGTGAGAAGCAAATCCCTAACATACATGTATGAAGACAGAGAAGAAGCTATTGGGGCCCCCTCCACTTTTTGGTGGCTAAAAATTAAAAAATTGATCAGAAAAGGGAAAGGGGAATGTATATATATGTATATGCTACTAAAATAACAACGGGAGCATTCTTGCCATTCCTTGAAATGTGATATTAGGACAGATAGGAGTAAAAATACGCTACTAGGAATAGGACAGGACTAAACTCCTAGGTAGGACTAGACTAGTAGATAGTATTAAGACTATAGGTTAGTGTGTAGAATTAGGCAATTTTAATACTAAAACTAAACTTTAAAAAAAAGCATATATATATATATATATATATATATTATAATAATCTAAGTTTTTCGTTTAGGGCAATTTCTTAGAAAATAACCAACAGTAGTTTAAATACCAACTATAGATACATATATGTGGAAACGCAAATAAATTTCAAAACAGATTACCCTTGAGTGCTCGCGCTGGGCCATATGGGTCGCAAACATAATTATAGTCAGCCTTTTATGTATTTTAAGTTTAAGGAGAAAATGTACAAACATAAATATAAGCCTAATAAAATACACTTTTAAAGTGAAACTGAATTATTATCAACGAATTAAAATACTACTAAGTCTTTACTGACTCCAAAGGTACATACATATGTACTCGTATGTATCAATTACGAACTAAGAACCTATAAGGAACGGCAGGAAGAGCAAATTGATGAGGCAAAAACAAATACTATCACAAGGCAAACTAACACAAAAACAAGTCCACAGAATTTTTTTTTGAATGAATAGGTCTTAATCCACCATACTATCATTTCAATGCACTTGCAATTGCGTTTTCATTCTGTATATCGCGGTAGCAAATTGCAGTTTTTCCCCAAGTAAACAAACATTTTGGAAGCCGAGTTGGAAACCTTCTCACATAAGGCAGAATTGAAGTTCGGATGGGCAGTAGAATTTGCCTCACTTAAGGCTGGCCCCCATAGAATCCGTCGAAGCGTCGCCTTTGCCTCAGAGCTTGAGAGCTTAAAGCTTTTTTATTCCGGCAAAAGCGACCCGAACCCATAGAATCCGTCGACGCATCCGCTCCCGCTCAGCTGTTTATGACAATTCGAGACCAATCGTCAACTGGCCCAGTATACTCCGAAGGTGAATTAACAAGGTAAAGCTAGTACCAATTCGTCAAGAAACTAGATTAATGAATTCGGGAATGACTCGGCACCCTCCAGGAAATCCAAACGAAGGAACAGAAAACCGAATAATTACAAAATCACCAAAACAATTCACAGATATCAAATTCAAATCTTTACTTGTCAAATAAACAGCTGGTTCAACGAATTCCAACTGGCAGTGGTAAAAGGTTTCTCAGCAAAAGCTCTCTCACGCCGGATTGCCGGAACGAAATAGTTATAGAAGGTTCCTCTAAATTTCTCTCTCGCAATGCGCTGCCGTTGCGTCGATTATGGGTTAGCTGCCATATGAATGCATGTATTCAATAGTTATGCGGCGACGGCGAACGCGACGTTTGCCGTCGACGGATTCTATGGGGGCCTGCCTTCACGTACACGAACTTTCCACAGTATTGCCGTTCCTTATATATGCTCTTAATCCGTTGGTCTCAATACCACTTGTGCCCCAATTTTCAAATAAAATATAATTTCTGTACCAATACCAAACTATTTTTCAACTACGTTATTCACATATGGTATCTACACACCCAGAAAAAATCAACGTGAAAACCGCAAAAGAAAATTTTATTTTACCATTTTTAGTGTTCCATTCCGTGTAGCAGTTATACCATAATAGGCGGAATTACAATTTGTGCAGAGGGAGTCTATCGAGAGGAGCGACAATTTATTTAAAAAACAAACCATTAATTTGGAAGCCCCAAAATAATGGTTTATTCGTTATAATAAAAAAAACGAAGAATGAAATTGGGCTCATATGAAAACTGAAATCTTTGACTTTCAGAAAAAAAAATACGTTGCTTATTGCACCCCTCACTAGAACGCCAGAATTGAAGAGGGGGAGATATCGCGCCAGCCATAGCGATCCAACCCGTTCCAGTTAGGTTGCACCGAATATAAGGAACCTAATGCATTTATTTAAACATTTTTCGGGAAAAACTCTTAAAAATTTCTGTCGCCCACCCTTATCACCAAAAGGACCGGTCAGGAAATTCTAAAAAAAATTTATGAAAATTATAAACATTAAGAATTAGGTGTACATTGAACCAAAATTATCACGACTGAAAAAATATAGCGCGATTAATTGTTATAAATTATTTAATTATTTATTCCCTATAGCCTATAGTCCAAAAGGCGACCACAAAAAGTGGAGTTCATCAAGAGGAGCGACGAAATTTTCAGGAAAGGTTCCTTATCTTCGATGAAACTTAACGGGTATTTATTCACTCTCCACTGACCGATCTCTCCCCCTTTTCAGTTTTAGGCGATCTGATGTGGATGATAATAAGCAACGTAGATATTTTTTTTCCTGAAAGTAGGGGATTTCAGCTTACATTTGGCCCTATTCGAAACGGTTCCTTTTTAAATACACTGACTCACAAAAGTGTTGCAATAATCCCTACTTAATAAATACAAGTGACTACACAACAGATAAAAATTTCGTGATAAAACAAACACTATACTTAAAAAAATGTGGTTTATTAGGGTATTAAAAAATAGAAAAAACATTTTTATTTGAGTTTATCTACAACCATAAAAAAAGTCCTTCTTCAAAATAAAAACTGCAACAGTTTTGTGTTTTGCTTTAATGAATTTATATGTCCCATTTTTAGTTAATAATAAATGTATCCTCCTCGACCGGAAATGCACTCCGCAATGCATTTAGGTAAACTTTCAAAGATGTTTTTCAATTCTTCCTCAGAAATGCTTTCCCAAAGAACGAAAGATTTCTTCCCCAAAAAATCAGCCCTGTAGAAATTAAGCGAATAGCCTAATCTTGTTATTTTAGCTAAACTATTGATTGACAAATATAAATCTAAAGCCTTATGATGATGATCAGTCCTAGATAACGGATGTGAAGCCTCAGAAACCCTGGCACTTGCTTCGCTACTTAAGAATATAAGGTCAAGAAATTTACCATAGATATTAGGAACCGAATTGATCTGATCCAAACCTCCATCGAAAAGACCATCTAATACCAAACGCTCATTTTCGGAACAAACATTCGTGGGTAGTAGGTATTTGTCATCCTCTCCTGACTGAGATTGAAGTCCCCCAAGTAGCAAATCAAGACATCCTCGTCTGACAGAGATTCCGACAAACTCGTAACATTAGTGTGGCACTCATATAGCATTGTACTTGAAGACGGTGGTATATAGCTGACAAAAATGACGACCCTCAGATGTAATGATGAAGCAGTGGTTAAAACGTGCCGAGGATTGTGTGGCATTAGGGTGGATAAAAAAAATAAGTAAAAAAATTTTTTAAGTTAAACGGTTTTATTGAAAATGAAGATAATAATGATGTAGATAATGTACTACAACTAAAAAATAATTCAGTAGGTCCTAGGGACCAGTCATCACACCACTCCCCTCATCAATCTAGGGCATTATTCAGAAAAAAAAATAAAATCGTGGGGCGTAGCGTAATTTGAGTAAATATGTCAATAGCATTTATAATGATATGAGCGGTTGACTGTTGATATAAATTTCACGCGCCCACCGATTTTATATTTTGTCTGATTAATGCCCTAGATTGATGAGGGGAGTGGTGTGATGACTGGTCCCTAGGACCTACTGAATTATTTTTTAGTTGTAGTACATTATCTACATCATTATTATCTTCATTTTCAATAAAACCGTTTAACTTAACAAATTTTTTTACTGATTTTTTTTTGCTACAATTAAAATGCAACTAGTGAGATAAAGTATAGCTCAGTAAATATATTAAATATAATATATATATATATATTATATATAATAATATTAATATATAAACTCAACTTACGGTATTTGCTAATGCTTTTAATTTTATTGCATGAAAAATTATAATACCCTATAGCGCTTGTCAAAGTAATTTTCTTAGTTCATTGTTTATATTTATAGCAAGGAAAAATTGTATAATGTATGAATTTATTTATTTTAGGTTTTTTTTTTCGTTTTCAAGTTCCAAATATTTGCTGCGGACCCCACACCATCAACAGGTATGCTTAACCTTTTTGTAAAATTTCAGCACCATTCGTTTGTTAACAGAGCCATGATACTCGTAAGATGCAAACGGAATTCACGCCAAATAATGTATACGTAATTGTACTTCAGTTTGTTGTCATTTTGTCGCAAATTGAAGATAACTCGAAATCACTAAAATATTTTGCTAAGCTATTCTATTTTTCTTGAGAAAGTTGCAATGGTTTGTATCTGAAGCGCACTGTGACGGAAATATTAAACTAACAGACAGCAAACTATTATAGTAACTCTGGTGTCATTCAATTTGTAAATTATCACTATGAAAACCTATAAAATATATTTTGGGGCAGAAAATAAATTTCATTGCGTCTGCATTACGTGAGACGGAACTGCCCTGTTCAGCACTTCACATAATCATTTTTACTCGTTCGCTTTTGTCTCCACAAAACATTTAAGAGCAAAGAAAGAACGCGCGAATTAGCAAAAGCAGGTGCTCCAAATTCATATTTCACCATGACACAGTTTCCTCAGACCCTCTTTGAAGAAAATGGCTGAGTTAAGCCCATTCAGGGCAGTCAGCGGTTGCAAGAGGCTTTTCACAATCGGCATCATATCAAGTAAAATAGCACAAATTGCAATGCGACTAAAACTAATGTAGGACTGATGTAATTAACTGAGTAATTTCCATACCAATGTGTTCAGAGCTCGAGTAGGCCTCTTGTTTTATTTTTGGTATCTGCAACACTCCCTGAAAGAAAAAGCAAAACATTGCAGGTTAATAAAATTTGAAGTTCTATTGTATATTAAATTAAAAAATTCATAAAACTAAACTAAATAATATATTATGTGTGTATGGCCGCACTCAACACAATTTTGCACTTAAGTAAATCTGAAATTGAGACAAATGTTCACCGCCCTACATTCCTTATTGGGGATAAATCAAGACATCTTATTGCTGAGTATCTTCCAAATGACTCAAGAAAGAAGCTAAGAATTTTTCACTGAAAACAAACCACTGTGCACATCTCCTCTTACTTTAGCGTGAAATTTTACTCATGCCGCTACTAACGTAGGCGGGAGAGGATTAGAAACTGCTGAGTAAAATGATATATTTACAACAGCTGGATTAAGCTCGGCGTTCGTGAGATAAAATCTCGTTACATTTTTTCCTTTTAATTTTCTTCATTTCTGATTATAAGTCGAGCGTTCTTTTTTCATTCTTCCGGATTTAAAGATACAAGTTGTAATATTTGTATCGTGCATGCCATGAGAAACTTCTAAATGTAATCAGAAATCATTAAATTTGACTAAATTTCAAATTTATTCGATTGATTGTGATTCTCGGAATGCATATTTTAAATCAATGGCATATCTATCCAGCGGGAAATTGGAGATTGCGTGAAATAGTGTATCGATGATTTCGTGCGTGACTAAGGTTTGTATGCCAAATTTTGAGGTCCTAGTCATGCTAACAGGAAAGCATAGGAGTTTGTTTGTTTCAAGTGAGCCGAAGTTTTATTGCGGTTTTGTTTTTTCATGCTTTTCAGTAACCCAAATCTTCTCATTTTATATTTTTGTGATGACAGCATAAATTTTTAAGGAGAAGGTTTATTTTATTAATATAATTAAGCGCACGCATATGAAAAAACGGGTCTGGCAAGTAAAACTATTAGTGGGTCGTCCTGAGTTTCAGTTCAGTTTGAAAGTGTATTTTATTGGGCTTATATGTTTGTACATTTTCTCCTTAAACTTAAAATGCATAAAAGGCTGACTATAATTATGTTTGCGACCCATATGGCCCTGCGCGAGCACTCAAGGGTAATCTGTTTTTAAATTTATTTGCGTTTCCGTATATATCTATAGTTGGTATTTACACTACTGTTGGTTATTTTTTAAGAAATTGCCCCAAACGAAAAACTTGGATTATTATATTATATATATTTTTTTTTAAGTTTAGTTTCAGTATTAAAATTGCCTAATTCTACACACTAACCTATAGTCCTTATCCTATCTACTAGTCTAGTTCTACCTAAGTAGTAGTTTAGTCCTGTCCTATTCCTAGTAGCGTATTTTTACTCCTGTCTATCCTAATATCACATTTCAAGGAATGGCAAGAATGCCCCCCTTGTTATTTTAGCAGCATATATATATACATTTCCCTTTCCCTTTTCTGATCAATTTTTTTAATTTTTTAGCCACCAAAAGGTGGAGGGGGCCCCAATAGCTTCTTCTCTGTCTTCATACATGTATGTTAGGGAGTTGCTTCTCACATTCCTAAACACGCGGTAAAGCAGAGGTACCCCGTCTGAGTTTTGTATCATTCCCCTTTTATCCAGAAACAAGAAAGCTTCTGGGGAGTGAAGCCATTTAGTCTAGTCCTTTGGCTCATTTGGGTAATAAGCTCCCGAGATGAGATTGTTTTCATTGTCCATATCTCGTAACATCCGCCTTCGAATCAATTTTATGATGAAGTTGTCTATTCTATGTATGCGCGCCTCCTCATAGAGAACCTCATTGGCGTAGTACTCCACAAACTCTGAATCGGGCGTGCGATATTTTGAGGTGCATGCACGTATTCATTGTCTCTCGAATTTTCGGTTCGCTCCATATGCTCCAGATGGTGCAACATTGAACCACACTGGGCATCCGTATGTAAGTAGCGGCCTGACCAGGGTTTGGTAGCATGTCACTTTGACTCGCGCTTTTAGGTGTTTGCTCTGACATAGCCGTTTTGTGATGTGGTAGGCCGCGTTGGCTTTTTTAAGTGAACTCTCGACCTGTGTATTAAAGATCCGGCATTTCTCCAGCCATATCCCGAGGTACTTCACTTCGGTCTTTCGCTGTATTGGCTGTCCGGTATGGCTCAGTATCTGGAGGTTCCTCCAATTCTTTCTAACATCCCTTGAGGCTCTCTTAAGGGGCGTTCTAAACACGATGACTTCACATTTATCATAGTTAATTTTCAGCTTTCAACTGTCACAATATCGTTCAATTGATTTGAGGTCTTGTTGTAACGATTGTTGAATAATGTTTACCTTCGGGTCGTCCTGAGCAAAACAATTAAGTGTGCATAACTGCTAAGGATTGTGCGCAGGGCATTAAATCATATGGCTTAGCTCAGGAGCGGAGGCTCCAGGATGGGGTTGTGAGTCCGCCTAACTGGCGACTGCATTGTTAAAATTTCCAAAGGTCCAAATTTTTAAAGTTATATGAAATCATTGTGTAGATATTTTAATAATCAACTTAGCAGCGGCTCATCTTGCATAAATTAATTTTGTGCTTAGTAATATTAAAATTATCTGTGCAATGAGATATTTAAAAAATTATAAATGTTATTTGCGCATCGTGAATATGATCCTATGCACAGGTATTTAATTTAATGTTTGGGGAACGAATAGAGGAATATTTAGAATATATATATTCGACAATATGTCCACACATGTTTATTAATAAAAAGTAATCCGAGATAATGTGCACAAATTAATAAATTTTGTATATTTATAAATAAAAATGTGTGAACATGTAGTCGAGTATATTCCGATATCCGATCCTTAAACATTAAATTAGACCTGTGTAAAAAAATTCGCCTTTGTTTTGCCCGTCACAATTGTGTTCCCCCTTCATTGCACGAAATCATTGATCACATCCCCACCAATGATTTCAGCGATGCTGTCGTAATGCATTCAATCCACCAATTCAGAGACTTCGAAGAAAGCATAATAAAAAAACATTGATGAATTCTTGCATTCCATAGTAATGCAAAACAGGATTAGCATACATCACCCCTTCGATTCCGTGGTCATGTGGAAAGACATGCACGTCTTTCCAATGACATCGCCGTGAGAAATTTCACATATGTTGGAATCGGTATACATGCCCTTTTTATTGATGACTTCTTCGATGCCGTCATGAGTAAATTTCCTGCTGAGTACTTTGAAGTTTGCACGGATGCACGCTACAGGCATAGACAAATGCTAGTTATAATAATAAGTTATTTGTCTATGCTACAGGCTTGCATGTTCCGTGGCTCACAATTGTGTAGGGTGATAAAACTTAGTAAAATCAAGTTAAGTTACACAAGTGCTTCATTCAATGCGTATCCATTGTCCTGTTTCGTACCAGCAAAGGGTAATGTCAATTTAGGATTCATGCAAGTTTTTATTCCATCATTAATGAAACTTTTATTATGAATCAAATATGAGTTGTTACGAATATAAAAAGTATAGTTAACTTCGTAGGTACTTTTTAATATTTCAAAAATTCGTGTAATTCGCACTTTAGTATTATACTCGTACAATAAAGAATGGACGTGCAGATTGCCGGAAAGATGTATTTTTTTATTTATAGCTTAGAACACGCGGTAGAACAAATAAGAATATAAATGAACACTAGATTATTATTTTTCACTATTTTTTATTTGATATTTATACACTTGCGGTCATAAAAACCGCACCACTCAGTTAGTTCCGAGAATGCGCATAATTGAAGCAGGTAGATTAGGGGGAGGGATGAAATAATTTGACCTGCTTTGTTGGGGTATAAAAGCAACCATTTTGGTGAAAAAATATTCAGTTGAAGTTAAGTGGTGATGAAGATAAAATCAAAAAAGTGAAATGGCCGGAAAATGTAAGTAATTGACCAGGGACGAAAAAGTCGAAATTTTGACTTTGGCAGATCAAGGTCTGTCGTATCGTCAGATAGCGACTCAAATAGGGTGCAGCCATTCAACCATCGTTCGTTTGATCAAGAAAAAGGAGAATTTGGACCCACTGGAGAGGACAAAAGGATCTGGAAGGAAACGGAAGACAAACTCACGGACGGACACAGCATTACGACGGATGAGCTTGAAAGATCGCTTTAAAAACGCTGTCCGGTTAAGAACAGAGTTGAGGGATTATCATCAAGTCGACCTTAGCGCCGAAACAATCCGTAGGAGGTTACGAGAAGTAGGACTATTTGGAAGAAGACCAGCGAAAAAGCCCATGTCAACAAAGAAAATGAAGGCGATTCGCTTAGCATGAGCGAAGAAGTATGAAAATTGGACGAAGGAAGAGTGGCGACGTGTAATTTGGTCTGACGAAAGCAAATTCAACTTGTTGTGTGCAGACAACAGGCCGTACGTGCGACGTTCAGCAGGAGAACGATTTAAGGAAGAGTGCACGATCAAGACAGTGAAGTTTCCTCAAAGCCAAATGGTCTGGGGATGTTTCTCTTTTTACACCCTAGGTCCTTTGCACTTTGTTGATGGAACAATGAATGCCCAAAAGTATGGGCAATTCATAAAGGAATTTTTGATACCAGCCATTGAGGAGCACCTTTCGTTCACTTATGAATTAATTTTTCAAGATGATTCGGCACCTTGTCATGGTGCCAAATCGGTAAGTACAGTATGGCATATGAAGTGGCAAATGTCTATTTTTTAAACAATAAATAAAACACGAATTAATCCTCATTAATTTTTTCCAGCTCGAGAAAACATTTTCTGATCTCGGAATTCAGACACTAGACTAGCCAGCGAATTCGCCCGATTTGAATCCAATTGAGCATCTATGGCATGTGATGAAACGGAAAGTAGCAGAGCATAAACCAGAGAGCAAAAGAAAGCTGATTCAAGTGTTGGATCTTGTGTGGAACAATGAAATAACGGATGACATCATTGAAGTATTGGGGGATTCAATGCCTTTTAGGATAAAAGCGATTATCGAAGCCAAAGGGGGAGGAACGCGGTACTGAAGACTATGCATACAATGTAAATTATGTTTAAGTTATGTTTTAATAAAAATATACCAAATGATATGTAAAGTTCCTAGTAAATGTAATTAATAAGTAAATGGTAGCAAAGTATGAAAATTCGATAATTTAATTTTTTTCAGCACACGTGCGGGGTAAGTGGTACCTTACCGCACGGGTTTCCATGCGGTAAATCATCAATTAACCACGGTGCGCTAAGGAGCCGATTGCCCACGATGGCTATAAACGAACTCGCTTCGCTCGTGCGTCTAACACCGCCATCGTGGGCAATCGGCTCCTTAGCGCACCGTGGTTAATTTATGAGTCACCGAATGGAAACATGTGCGGTAACGTACCTACTGCTTACCCCGCACTCGTGCTGAAAAATAGCATACGTAACTCGGGCGGTAAGTAGCCGAGTGCCCATGATGGGGCAATCGCCATCGTGGGCAATCGGCTACTTACCGCCCTTGTATCGTAATATACTATTTCCGCACGCATGAGGGATAAGTACCACTAAAACGCACGCCTTTGCGTGCGGTAAGTTGCTTATTTCCCACTGCGTGCTTTCGACGGTCAAAAAAACATGCTGCAGAAAATAAAACACGCATCTTTATAACAGAGCCGGTTCCGGCTCCGTGGCGTATGTAAGCGTAAGGGTACTTTTTTTTCCGCACGCATGAGGGATAAGTACCACTAAAACGCACGCCTTTGCGTGCGGTAAGTTGCTTATTTCCCACTGCTTGCTTTCGACGGTCAAAAAAACACGCTGCAGAAAATAAAACACGCACCTCGGTACCCAAGACAAGAGATACGTAGATCCCTGTGTGCCGCACAAGTAATTTTTCACGTCAGGAGTATGCATTTCTCACTTGCACTTGCAGGAGCAATGAGGAGATGCAGAAATATTTCTCGCTTGCACTTGCAGTAGCGTAAAGGTTTCGTTACGACAAAATCTTTATTGCCAATGGTCCTTTTTATAAGTGTTTAGGATTGAAATTTTTGTCCTCAACAATTTCCAGGTAATCAGCAACATTCTTGAAATATGCACGCAGAACCTTCCTCATTACTTTGCTGCAATATTTCTTTATTTTCACTAAGCAAAACTCGTTACAAGCGATAGTCTTGTTGTAATTATTTCTTAAATTATTATTATTTCTGTTGTGGGGGCCTCTGCCCCCCACACCCCCCTTTCCCTTTTCGCGCCGTTCCTCGACCCCCCGACGGTCGCATGCCTCACTAGTGCGGAAAAATAGAATGTGCAACTCGGGCGGTGCGTAGCCGATTGCGCACGCTGGCAGCAATAACGCACTCGCTTCGCTCGTGCGTTTATTGCTGCCAGCGTGCGCAATCGGCTACTTACCGCACTTGTTGCACAATATACTATTTCTTCATTTCTTCCCAAAAAAAAGGAGAAGGAAGGTGAAATCCTGCCCAATTGTTAATGAGTTTCTGTTGAATATTGTGGCAAAGAATCATTTCATTCGGAAAAGTACATACCCTTTTATTCAATTTTATCATGTGAATTTCAAGTGGTGCGGTTTCTATGACCGCAAGTGTATGTACATCTAAAATTGTGGGATCAAAAATAAAATAATTTATATTCATTCGTTATGACTTTGTCTGAAATCAGTGGTGTGGCGTAGTGGGGCGGCAGGGACGGCACCTTTAGGGGGCGGCAAAATTTCAAAATAAATAATAATATCTTGTAAATATTTGAACCATTTCATATTTTTGTCGCACCTACGATTCGGACCAATTGAAATGAGCACGGAATTTTTCATTACTTATACTGTGACGAAATCGGGGAATCCCCTTTTTTTAAATGAATGTATAATAATGACATCTTGCTCATTGTAGCGACTGCTAACACAGTCTGTATTGACTTGCAAGGTTTCCCCGTATTTTAATTTTTTTTGCTTGGATTGCTTATGACTAATATTCAACTAGAATGACTCCAATCATATAAAGAATAGTGTTCAATATTGTATAATAATATAATATTATTGCCATGAGCAATGCCAGCTGTGAGAAAGTTTTTCAAAATTGAAATTGATCAAATTGATTTAAGATCAAGAATGAGTACTTTAAGGCTAACCAATCTGGCTATGGGGCCGTTCATAAAATACGTCACGCTAGGGATTAGCTTTTTTTGACCCCACTCCCCTGATGTCACGCTGTGTCACACATGCTGTAACCCCCCTATAAATATTTCGGCACAAAAACTAAGACCCCCCCTGAACATGATAAATTTCGATTGATAGTACACAAATTTCGAATAACAATAACTAAAAAATATGCACTTTATTTTTATAATAAAATTCAAATAAATAATATTTCTATTTATCAGAAGTCCAAGGATTCTGTAAATGCTCCGAAATATCTATAGCTGGTATTGCATCATCTTCTTCTACATCTTCAAAACTGCTATCCACTTCATCGGCATCTATCCATTCTGCATTTTCCGTAGAAGCGTTTTCATCTCCTAATATGCATAACAGCTCTCGAGCACGCCGAGCTGCGATGCTAGTTGGTTGTATACGCCGAACTACTTCATCTATTCTTTTCCGTTTTGGATGTAAATTTTTGAAATGTTGCAGTAAGGTTTTATTAGACGTGTGATTGTGATTGTGACGCCAATTTATCATGGACCGACAGACAAAACCAATCGTAAGGAATTTGCTGAGAATCTGTAGCTTCAGGCGTTCAGAAGTTTCACTGCAAGGCGAGCAAATAGGTTAATATATGTACCATCATCAGAATTCATTTGCGATACTATTAATCCGTTTTGAGTTTGCTGTAATTTAATCGGTGGAGGCAAAAATCCCTCTGGAAGTAAACTTCTCAAACTACTTCTAGTTTGGCCACAGCAGTTTTCGTTTGAGCGTATTTTTGATGAAATAGTCGAGAGAAATACTCCAGTAAAGTGTTTTTTGATGAACGGCGGACGTCACTTTGCCTTTGCCGTATACCCCCACCCCCCTTCGTCCCATCTTGTCACATTCAGCAACCCCCCCCCCCCCCCCCCCCCCCCCCCGTTCGGCAAACGTTTTTTATGAACGGCCCCTATCTTGTCTATTGAGCAAGAGGTGTGCGATGCTATAGACATTGATAGTGCAATAAAAGACTTTGCTCTTAAAAAAGTAGCCGAATAAAGTTTTAGTTAAAGACAGAAGTTTTGTTTTTAATTCTAACAAGTATATTATTTCTCAATAAAAATATAAATATTAGCAGTATCGTTCTAGTTCTAATTGGAAGTCGATTTGCGTTTTATATTCAATTCGCTAATAACTTAATCTTGTCGATCGTCAAGGTATAATCATAAGTGTTCTATACCTGTTATATCAATGTAAGGGGATACGTGTAAGAATTTTTGTAATAAATGTGATTATTATATTGCAAAACATATATATGGGGCATTCCATGCCAAATCACCGAGTTTTTGACCCGACCCTCTTTGATCATATTTTGATATGTTTTAGTACGTATTAAAAGCAACTTACAACATCAATTTTCAGTTTGCAATTGTCACCTCATCTACAAATATTAACACCAGTACAGTTAGTTGTTCGAGTGGTCGTCAAAGAATTTACCAATTATAAATATCCGGTTCTAAAAATTGAACCGTGAATTGAAAGTGCAATGAAAGAAAAATTTGAAGATCGCTTCAGAAATGCAAAACCGATACCAGCGACACAGAAAATCGGTATTACGCCTTTATTAAATTCTATTGTGGTCGTTTTCCCTTTCAGACAAGTTTATGGTACACATCACAGTACAATTAAAAAATCTAAAAAGCAATCTTTAAGTGAAAAATATGATAATAATAAGATTATATGAAATATAAAATAATATGATTAAATAAAATATTTTATGTTGATTAAAATAATTCAATCCCTTATAATAAAATTATTTTCAATTTTTGTGGAGTATAGAAAGTGAAATTATAGGGAAGTCATTCATGAAAAAAACATTATGATCACATCTCGAGCTGCCACCAAAAGTTGCGTAAGATAGAGTAGAATTTTGGAAAATCAAAAAAAAAATCGAAGGGGTCGAACTTTTTGAAAATGTGTTTTTTAATATTTAAACGTTAATAACTAAGTGATAATTACTTTGAATAATTTTCTTTTATTTTTTTCTGAAACTGAATTCAAAGACGAGAAAAATGTTACCGTACTTTTTATTGATATCGATATTTATTGCTAGTCTTTCATTAATTGAAAATATTTTGCCTGCAAATTTAAAAAATCTATCACTCAATAACGGTTTAAAATAAAAGGATGAAAATTGGTGTGTAAGTTGCTTTTAATACGTACTAAAACATATAAAAAAATTAGGGAAATCGAAGAGGGTTGGGTCAAAAATTCTGTGATTTGGCATGGAATGCCCCATATATACATATGACTTTTTTATTTGTAACTTGTACAATACACAATAATGATGACTGTTCTTTAGAATTACTGTATATTATAGTCTTTTAACATGAAATACCTAAATAAGCGGGCGGAAAAATTTTCTTCCGCCCCGGGGGGCTGACACCCACGATACGCCACTGTCTGAAGTCATCTTTTTTTTGTTGCACTAAAGATAAAAGACTATAATATAATCTTATAAACGATTAATGCCGACAACTAAGCATAGTTAGTATTATAAATGGTTGGCTAAATGATAATCAGTCCATCATGCTTCAGTACTATACCCAATCCTTCAATTCCTTTCTTAGATCACATGCCTGTAAAATTTAAGCCATAAGCACCTGTTTCCGTGTCAATTAATGCCTTTTTGCGTTTTTTTTAGTCATGATTATGAAAATGATATTGATATATGTATGTATGTATTAATTAATACCTTTACTATCTCTAATCAGCACACCAAAACTCTTATGCGTCATGCACCAAGTCAGTGATTCCTTTATCTTGAGAGTTGATTCCGCATGATTTACTCAAAAACGATTGACTCTACGGAAAAAAGTTTAAGGACTTATTTTGGGCATAACTTTATAGGCTACAATTTTCCCATGACTATTTTCCTCCCGCACAAAAATCCATCTTGGTCGGACTTCTTCATTGTCAAAGTCTACTTTTACGGGGCTATAAGACATTTTGATAATTTGTATGCACATATAGTTATGGAATGAAACTGCACAACTTTTTGTTTTATCTTTTTTTCAATTAGTTTCTAGAAGATGTCGAAAATGTCGCGGTGCCTTCTGTGATACCTTCAATTTAATTTGTGAAACAACAAAAATAAACGGATTCTCAAAGTAGAGACTTACAACTAGTCCTTCAATCACTGAAGAAGTCGGGTCAAAAATATAAAAAACAAATTTGTATTATCGTCTATTCACAGGCCTGCAAATAATAGGGTCATGTCAGTTGTTGGTAAGCTGAGGGTCTTTTCCGACGTAAATTTTTCTGTAGAATCCGAATCCGGTGTCAGAATTGTCCCATCAAATCAGGATTTTGAGATATTAGAGGCTATGTACCCAAAAAAATAACGTTTTTAGCTAACTTTGAGGTTATCTATAAGGTGAACAAATTTTTTTTTCTGGTATCTATCTCCAGTTACATCATTTCTGTTCACTTTAAGAATTTGAGAGATCGATTTCCATTTTTTTTCTAAAAGTTACGGCTATTAAAACTATAAAGTATATCCCTTTAACGTGATGAGTATTTCAATTTATCCTTTCACACAGAACTTTTATACTGGTTTATTTTGTTTGAAAATTTTTTTTCAGGGTTTTTGAGGACACAGTACAAATATTATGTAGGAAAAATAAAATTCCCATTCGCCATAATGGCAAATTTGGCAGTTTTTTGCAAATTTTGTTCCGCCATTTTGAATCCGCCATATTAGGAAAAAAAACGTCATTTTTTGGATACATAACCTCACGTATCTCAAAATCCTGACGTTATGGAACAGTCTAACCCCGGATTCAGATTCTACGTAAAAAATTACTTCGGAAATGACCCTCAGCTTTTCAACAACAAAACAATGTTGGCCTGTGAGTATACAACAAAATAACATAACTTTGTAAACATTATCTAAACTTTTGACTAGAAGTTTGGATTGCAGGCCTGAAATACATATTCCACAGTCTTGGCGTTTTATTTTTCTTTTTCGTAATTATAATTTGGATTAGCAAAATTAATGCTAACATCCCTTTTGATTTTGTACACAACACATTTTCAATCGGGTTTAACATCGAAGAATATTTTGTTGTTAATTTAACTTGTTTTATTACGTGATAAATATTTCACGATTTTCCCAATTTTTCTCTGAAATTCATGTAATTAATTCATCTCTTTTTTATGTTTTATAAATCTTGTTAGGAAGTTCACTTTTGCAAGTAACTTTACCTGCAATGGTAGAGGTAGATCAACATTGGCGGCATTTTTGGAAATCACATTAAGATAGTAACATAGTTGTTTGGCGTGATTTTGATGTCACTGCGTTGGGTAGATCATAAAATAAGAAAAACTAGTAATGTGCATCCCGAACTTATGAATCATCCTGAAAAAATTGAGGAAGCTGTTCCTGGCGACCGCAGATTGACTTTGGAGGATCTTTTCGTGATGTTTCCATAAATCTCCACATTTCTGCTGCACGAAACAATCACAGAAAGACTCGAATGTCGTAAACTGTGTGCAAGGTGGTTCCCAAAACAACTGACAGAGCAGCACAAATTGAATCGAGTGGCAACCTCCAAAGAGTTTTTAGAACGGTATGAACTCGAAGGGATGTTTTGAACCAATCCGCGTATTTCCCCGCCCTGGAGTTTTCAGATTATCATCTGTTAACCTCCCTGAAGATGTAAATGGTTGGCAAAGAAATTTGGTGAAGAAGTTGGCAAAGGAGTTGGCGGCAGAGTTCTTTGACCAAGGTGTAAACAAATTGATCCCTCGTCTTACTACGTGCACCTAGAGGGATGACGACTGGGTGGAAAAATAGTTCACATATGTACTGATGTAACCATGTAAAAAATAAATTTTTTGAAACCTACAAACATCTAGTACACTTACTTTCTGGACATGCCTCGTAAAGTGAAAATAATAACTTGCTGAAAGCTTTTCAATAAACAAAATGTTGTGTGGTTATAAAACACCGACTCTATTCAAGTAAAAAGTATTTAAATATATAAAATGTATAGTATTCATGTTTGTCTTTGGAAAATTCAAAATCAACTCTACCAATACACAACATCGAAATCGGTAAAATAATATTCTCATTATTCGAGATAGCTGATTACGGACGGGCATGCATAATCTTGGCACAGGTACGGACCACTAAAAAGGTGACTACATATGTGTGCTTCAAATGTTTTATAGCTTCATTCTTTTTTTCACCACTTTATACCATTAACAGTTAATCAAGTTCTGACTAGATGCATTTAGCGGTTTCATCATAAATGGCAATTCAGGGCCAGATATACATATACATATGTATAGGTACCGACTCGCGACTGAATTTGAAATAGATTTTAAAAAGTGGTAAAAATGTGTAAGAATTGGTACAATTAAGTATGCGTAAAAAGCACAATTCAATGTTGTGCCATATCATCCCTGATACATGGGAACATATGTACACATTTTAATTTCTTCAAGAATTTTTAAATTAACAATTACTTTTGTTGATTGAAATATTTGATATATTCTAGTTGGGCTTATTTGAATCAAATATATACCTATAAACCAAATATGCATATTGGAGCTCGAAAATCAAGCAAATATATTTTTGGCTTCACCGTATTTTTGTTTGTTTTTACATTTTACATATTCAATCTGATCGTGATTGATATAAATACTGCACCATTTTCAAATAAAATATTTTTATTATAAGCGTAAAATCAAACATATTTATGTTTCATTTGACCAACGCTTTTCTCAATGCGATCCATTTATTTCTCTGAGTGTACAGACCCAGTAATTTCGAAATAAAAAAAGGGCCAAACGTAAGTAATTAGTATTTCAGTTCAACAGAATATAACATCAACTATTTATTTTTTATTTAAAGCTATAAAGATTTAATATAATAACTAACAATATTAGTGTGTAAATTCACAAATGTGTTTTATTGCAAGTGATAAGAAATAAGATACTGAATGCAAAATTTCAAAAAAAAAAATTAAGATCGTTCTGTAAATGCCGCCAAATGACCAGTAGTGGTGTGGTGCGGTGCGATCTTATCCCAAATATCGACGGTTTCCCAAAATATGGCGTGAATCACTCCAAACGATAAACACCCACGTAGCACTTGAATTTTCATTAATGTCTGTAACTACATATGTAACTAAATCTGAGAAGGCATTTAAAACAATAGGAGGGCACCACCGCTGATACGAGTACTACATAAATCCGGCGCTATATTCATTGCTTAAAAGGTCGATACACAATTTTCATACTACAGTGAAATGAGAAATTTGTGTGAAAAATGAAATGAACATACCAGTAATCGTACGCCCTCCGCTCTTATATACAAACAATTTTTTTCTGGACAACTATATACATGCCACATTTCAAATTTCCAGCGATATTTTATAAATTAGTGCTGCGTAGCTGAAGTCAGCAATTTTCGGTTAAACTTCGAAAACTACAAAATGTAGCTATTAATTATCATTGTCATCGTCTTTGATTAATACCGGAATATTTCCAGATTAATTAGGATAAGGGGAGTATAATAATTTCAGCATAATTTCTAAACATCTCCAAAACGCAAAATTAACTAAAAACTAGTTTTGAATATCCTTTCACCTCATGCGTCATGTGCATATATTTTTTTTACATGTTCCAAACTTTGGCCCTCAAGAATTAAAACAAAAATCATACATATGTATATATAACTAACTATTGCAGAGCCACCTGTTCTATAACTATTTGAAATTTTACGCAAACAACTTAAGGGGGGAATACTAATTGACCGGTTCAAAAAATCCATTTTTTTTACGGAAATGGATTCTATAGCTATTCGAAAATGTAACTACGAAATTTGATGCGGAAATTCTGCGAATTAGGTATTTTTTTAAGCGAGCGAGTATCGCCCGTTCATGGTACGCTCAGCATAAATACTGTCCTCCGGGGCTCGATAGCTGGTGCAAATGGCGCGTGGCCGAAGCGACCGGGACGAAGAAAAGTTTCATACACCCCCCTCCACTGCATCCTGAGGTTCAAAAACATTTACTGCCGATTAATAGGAGCTTATCAGATAACAGTTTGTTGGGAGATGATGGAACTAAAACTTTAAACTCGTTTTCCCAAAACTCATGTTTTTAAAACGGTGTGACAAGTTTCGAAGAAACGACTGGACCGATTTTCATGATTTTTCGTTCGTTACAAGAGAATGCAATTCTCTTGCCCTTGATGAACGATTTTTTTGCGAAAAAAATTCGCAAAACTGCAAAAAAAATGAAAAATCGATTTTTTTTAATTATAAAGAAAAGGAATTTTTTTTTTTAAAAACTGAAAACGTCAAGGGCAAGTAAATGACATCAGGAAACTTATTGGTATTCCCTTTTTATTCTAGAAAAATTTCCTGAGGTGCTATCTTTCACACCGCGAATTAGCAGACTCTTTTGTGCACGCTTCTAACAACAAGCCAAATGCAGATTTTGCAATAAAATTTTTTGTGTTTTTAGAAATACAACATACAACCTATGTACTATGTACGAAATTTGATTTGTCTATCATTGATAGTTTTTTCCCAATCCACACCGAAAATAAAGTGACCCTTTTCCTACATCTAATTGGTATTCCCCCCTTAAGCTGTTTCGGTGACAATTACGTACAAATACTTTATATGTATTTATGGGTCATTCTTTTAAAAATCGCTCAAATTTCATTGACATTTTAGAATCGCTTAGAATCAGCTTCTTAACATAAAATTAATCGACAGGTATTTCAGGATTTAGCTCAGAATAATTTTGTTTCGAAAATGTCCACATGTGAATTTTTCATGATTTGCTAGATTTTCTCCAATCAGCTCATATTCGAAATTCATTATCTCCCGTTCTAATGCTCGGATTGACCTACTTTTTTTTTATTTTACGTGTTTCTACGTATCAGCTTTACAATGGTTTTGAAAAAAATATTTTATTGTTGACATAAAAAAGTTTATATCAATTGAATTTTATTGTTTAAACAGTTTTTTATGCTGTTGCCCCAGGTTTAGTTAATTTAAAAAAATATGATTTTATTCCTTATTGTTTTACTTAAAAATAAAAAAAAAACTCAGTTATCTCTATTAGGTCCAAAGTTATTAATTATTTTCGAGCGCTTGTCATCCGGCCCGCGCGGAGCCGTCTTGACGGGCGTAGTGTGCGACAAGTTGAAGCATGCCTGAACGTGCAAGCAAGTCTGCTTCAGTGTTAAACATAAATGTTTGCATTCTGTTTTTCGACAGCGTCGTACACGCATGCCATATTGCCACTGTAATATTTTAATTTAAAAAATTGGAGACATCGTAAAGTGTCGGCACAATGCCAAAAGCATCAAAATCGTTGACTGCTTCGAAAATCAAAGTAGATCGCTGCTTCAATCCCTTCGAAGAGAAAATCTAAGACCAGTTTCGAAGCAACATTTAGAGACTCTTAACTTTATATGTAAAACTGTTCAAATAACGCAGAGATAGCGAAAAGAAGTTGGAATCAACTGTAAGTAATATTCTTGAAGCATTTTCTTTCACTAAAAATTTGTTTCCATAAAAGCAGACAAGTTATAACATTTCCTAAAATAGAGGCATTCGCCAAACACTTTTCATTGCGAGAGTAACATGTTGCAATTGAAGTTGAAATTATAAAATAAAATGTGTACTATGTGCAACAAACATCTTGTCTAGTACTCAGAAGCTAATAAATCAAAGTGTTCAAATGAATTTTCTTACTTTTATTTTCTTACATTCAGATATTCAATAATTATTTAGAAAACAAAAAGTAACTTTTTATGTTCTTTTAACTATGTATATTAATTGTTTAATTGTCACTCTCGAACAATTAAAAGTAAACCTTTATGTTTAACACTGAAGCGGGCTTGACTGCACGTTCAGGCACACTTCAACTTGTCGCACGCTACGCCCTGCAAGGCGGCTCCACGCGGGCCGCCTGGAGCCGCCTTGGAAATTATTAATAACTTTGGACCTAATAGAGATAACTGAGTTTTTTTTTATTTTTTAAGTAAAACAATAAGGAACAAAACCATATTTTTTTAAAAAGATGACCTTTTCCTAACTGGGTTAAAAAAAAATCGATTTTTTTTTTTACGGAAAAATGTTCCTTAATATTTCTAGAATCATGCCCTAAAATTTTACGAAAAAAAAATTTGGTTTTCGAGTCTCCAAAAAGAAAATCCAGTGGAAACCGGCACACGGTACTTTCAGCCGATGAAGTCGATCTAAAATCAAACGCATTTTTCTCGACTTCATTTTTTCAATCGTAATTCCACGATATCTCTTGAACCGCTCCACCGATTTCCATACACCTTGGTTTTTTGGAATTTTTTTCAGAATTCAATTGTGCACAAATCTAACTAGGATATAAGACAAAAACCAAATACTTTTTTTACAGCACTTTTTGTAAAAAAATTTTCGCAAAATTCTCGATTTTTGACTTCAAATGGCTGCCATTTTTTTTCTAATCGACCGATTGGTTAGATCCTAGTTAGATCTATAGATTTTTATGTCTAATTTAAGCGGTTTTTTGATTTTTCTGTTTCAAATGATTTGTCGAACCGCAATCACGGAATCAATCAGCGGAAAAAGGCCGATTTTTTGTGGCGCCCTCTGGCGGCGACGGGTGATCGAAAGATGGAAAAATAAAAAAACCATTTCTAGTTTTTGTTAAAGACTTCCAAATAAAAAAAGATTCAAGGTCATATGTTGTTTTGTTTTCTTGTAAAAAAATCCCAAACTTTTGCTATTTTTTTAATTCAGTTAGGAGAAGGTCACCATTTAACTAAACCTGGGGCAACAGCATAAAAAAACTGTTTGAACAATTAAATTGTTATAAACTTTTTTAAATGTCAACAATAATTATTTTTTTCAATTGTTAAGCTGACGTAGAAACACGTAAAATAAAAAAAAAGTAGGTCAATCCGATCATTACAACGGGAGATAATGAATTTCGAATATGAGATTGGAGAAAATCTACCAAATTATGAAAAATTCACATGTGGATATTTTCGAAACAAAATTTTTCTGAGCAAAATCCTGAAATACGTGTCGATTAATTTTATGTTAAGAAGCTGTAAAAAAACTTTCAGACGATTCTAAAATGTCGGTATTAAAATGGTGTGCGGTTTGTAAAAGAATGACCCATATGCATTCCTAACAGAAGGTCAGACCATAAGAGGATGTTTTCTGTTTTTATCTTTTTTAGGTTGTTTGTTACAAATTGAAATCTAATATATAAAATTCTTGTGTCACAGTGTTTGTAACAAAACTCCTCCGAAACGGCTTGACCGACTCTTATGAAATTTTGTGTGTATATTCAGCAGGTCTGAGAATAGGACGTAAATAATTTTTCATACCCCTGTGATAAGGGTGGTCCACCCCAAAACATTTATTTTTATTTTTTGGACAAAATTTTTGTTTTAATTTTTTTATGATTCGGCATTAAAAAATACGTAAAACCCTAAATTTTCACCCTTCTACCACCAACCTCTATTTTTTAATAGCGATATGAGTACTTTAATAATTTTCAAACATCATTCAGTTACCACTCGATCAGTTATTCCCGCCTGGCGTCTACAAGTGTCACTTATCGTTTTACTTTCTCAGTGCAACTGTCATATTTATTAGTTCTTACTAGCAAAATTTTTGGGAATCATTTTTAATTAAAAGAGAAATATATACGTATTTTGTAATTGTGAAAGGTGGGTAAATTAATAAAAGAACAAATACATTGTCAGTACACTATTTTCTACCATTAAGAACTTCAATTTGATCTATTTGGGTGTTTTGTACAGTGAACAATGCCAGCAAGACGCAAAGGGTCTGATTTTTAATTTCCACATTTCGATAGTAGGTTCGAAATTAGCGACCCCGAAAACACTCTGCAACACAAATTATGGAACAGATAATTCAGCATATCTCAAATTTCAACCGCCAAGGAGGTAAAAGAGGGTATAAATATATGAATGGGAAAATATATTTTGACGGTACACTCATCATAAGTTTGCGTAACGAAAATTATCCGTCTATCATCGGTTTTTCTGGAAAACTATAAGTGATACATGCAATATCTTTAAACCGTTCAGACCTTGGCGAAATGGCCCCGGTATTATATTCTCGGAGTGTCTTAACTCCTGCCCGTGGGAGTAGGGGGGCTTTCTGCATATAAAGTGGCCCTAGAACAATCGGCTAATGAAAGGATTTCCGTCTTAATGAATACATATACGGGGTTTTTGGCGTCGCTGATCTTAATTCTGCCATCGATAGTTGGTAATCCAAGATGGCGGATCAAATATGGGGACTCAACTGGAAGGGGAGTCCGTGTAATTGAATATAATGGTTGTTAGGGTCTGTGGTTTTGAAATAACTGCCTTTTTCGAAGCTCATATCTTTACTTACACTACACCAAAATCTACACAAACATGTGAACAAATTTTGTCTATATGTCGGGGCTAATCTCGAGAACGGTTGAACCGATTTCTAAGAGGCCTTTACTGGAAGGTACAGCATTTTATTGTTCATGATGCAGGCTACATTTTATCCCAAGATTGTTTTCGGTTCCCGCGGGAAAAATGAAAAACCGTCTTCGCGCATGTAATATTTTCATTGGGTCTACAACAGTTTTAATTTACAAATATCAAAAATTCGGCAAGGGACGGGCTTGCTATTGAATATATTCCAGAAGAGGTCAAGCGGACCTTTTTATGAGCTTAAAAACTCTCAATTTTTTGCTACTCAACTTATATGGAAGGTGGAGTGCTCCGGGATTTATATTGGGATCAATCGCGCGCTTGAAATTAAAGAAGACAGGTTACAACAACATTCCAGTATCAATCTCCTTTTTCCATTTAAAAATCGACCAATGAAGGGCAGTCTCCAACGTGTGTCACTCTTTAAAACTAGACTGCGCTTCTATCAACAATTTTATTCATTTTGCAACAGTTTAAATTTACAAATGTAGAAATGTCCGGGCAAAGCCGAACGGGTCTGCTAGTAATCTATAGAAAATGTTCGTTCTTCCGATAAATGTTAAGAATAATTGTGTCTGCTGAATAAAATTATATCAATAAAAAAATTAGAAAATATATACTCGTATAAATATTACGGATTTAAAAAAAGTTTGGAGATGCGCACTAAAGATAAACAATCACCGTTCTATATTCTTCGACGTGATTGAGTAGACTTTTTAAATGGTTATAATAATGAGACTGTAATAGATACGAGTAATTCAAAGGATGAGTAAATAAACGAGCTGCGAACATAATTGACTAGTGCATTGATTTTCCATTTCACCATTTTAAGTTTTGAGTTCGTAAATTCTGAACAAAACTTACCAGGTGCCATTTCGGATCCGAATATCCCTCTCCGTCTGGTGGTGTCATTTCCGAAAACGACGAAGCAATCACTGTAATTATTACTGATGAATGTAAGAATGCACTATTTCACTGTTTCGCCAATTTTATATCATTGCGCTCTTTGAGGCTATTCGATTTCAAAATGCGTATAAATTGGAAACTATGATTGTAGTCGCATTTGAAATCCGAAACGGCCAACTTACTTAAACCAAGACGCTCAGCTGATTTGATTTGTTTTCGTTGGGAGATTTCCCAAAGCCCGAATGTTTACGGCAAAATAATTTATGTTGCACTTAAAAGATTACAAACGAACGTACGCTAAAAAACCGCTTGATACCGAAAAATATCACGGCTGCCTTTATTTATAAATCTGAGATTAAATTTTATATATTCAACGTATGGATGTTTACTAATTTCTTAACATGTTTACTAATAGGCATCATGCGAACGATTTATATCCTCCGTTAATTTGTTAATATTGTTTGACACAAAGTGTAGCCGCGGCACGAGTGGATAAATTGATATGTTTACTATTAAACTCTCCGCAGTTTACTAAGTACTTATTTAAAGGCAGGCGATTTAGTAGCCGGGGCAGACTTAAGAATGACATGGTTCTTGCCAAATGAGAGTGTTTGGTGTATAGGTGGCTGAGCGATTGATAGACACACAGTCACGCCGGCTGCCCCGGGTTTAGCTCAGCTCTCGCGAGTTTATAACGCCGCCTTAAGATGGATGGTGGCCTGCTGCTCCAGCCCAGTGACATATCACATAAGATTATGTTCGGAAGCATTTCTCTTAGGGGTTCGAGCAAGCGAGACAGTTAAATCGGGGCGACTCTTCATGGGCGATGGCAAGCATTAAATGGAACAATTAGTGAGCAAATGGGATTCAGGTTCGATTTGCCTACCAGTGGTATAGCAGTAAGCCTAATGGGAAGACGTGGGCGACCTGAAGAGCGCATAATCGGAATCATGCAATCCGGGGCTGAGCCAGCTATCAATGCTAACAAATCGAATTTATAGTCGTTACGAAGCAGAAATAAAGCGCAAGCAAAGCGCATTGTCCTCGCTCAGATTTATGTAAGTTTTAACCACCGCGAAATATCGGGACGAAGCACGTTCCAGTCTGATAAATGGGCGGTGAAATGCTGTTGAATAAGCACGTAGAGTTAATTTGAAGCGTGCTTTAAGTTCTGTTCATTGATATATTCTGCTAAGTGAAATTTGAAACGACATGTTTTTATTGCCCGCTATAATCAGAATTCTATATTTAGATCGAATATTGGTGATAAGAACGGCTGATGTTTTTACTTGGGAAAAAGAGATCTACCACCATGCCCGGGAGTTCTGTGACACTTCTGCTAAAATCTAGATAGCAATTTGAACCGCTTTTATTTACGCTTCGACATCGGGCACTATTCTGGAAAATGCTTTGTGCAGCAGGATGTTTTGGTCATTGGGAACTGATCGATTGAATTCTCGTATTGTGATTTGAATTCGACGAAGTTGCACATTTGAATAGGCACGTTAAAATTTAAGAAACGCGCACTGAGACTTTGTTCTGACCACAAGTTTTTAGTGCCATTGATCCTACATAGTATCCTGCAAGGATTTGACTTTTCGCTTATTGCCTAAGTACTTTCAGTGGCGGCAATAGGTACGCATCTTTAGCTTCAGATAACGCATATGATATCAAAAGCCAAATTAGATGTACATATGTCAACATTAACATTTATTCGGTGTGCCCATATAGTCCGGTCAAATTAAACATTTCAATTTGCATTAATTCGCATAGAGCTGAAAATTGGTACATACCTTGGGGACATTGTTACAAATAAAATACTAAAAGTCCCCATCGATCCTACATCTGTAAAAAAAGTTATTCAAGGTCAACAAAAATGGTTTTTTTCAATTTAAACGGTAAGTTTTATCATAAAAATAGAGTGGACAAAAGCTGTAGACCATGAAATTATCTACAAAAATTGTCCTTATACTTTTTATTTCTAAGAATCACCATTCCTGAGATATTGCGATCCTAAAAGTTGAAGAAGTCGTACTTTACATAATATACACACATTTCCGCCCCACCTGTGAGGAAGTGTACTCGCCGCATTTATATTAACGTGGTGTCCCCGGTAGGCATAGTCCACGATCTATTGTGACTAACTTTTATTAAAAAATATTGTATGAACTGGAAAATGGTACTATTGAAAATGATTTAAATCGCACGAATTACTGTTGGTTTCGGGAAGATGTTATTCTGACTGATCATCTTCAAATGCCACTTCAATAGTTATATCTTCTTCGCTTTCTTTTTCTTCTTGTTCTTCTAGCTGGATATGTGGGGAAGACACATCAGTTGTCCCCTCATTGATTTCATAAAAATCTTCATCTATTGAAGTTGATTCAACATTGGAGCAAGACTGGCCTTGGCAATTAGTACATACTGGTGAACAAAATAACCCGACTTTTTTACAGCTACATTTTGCATTACAACCTTTTTTGCAATTGCAAAAGATGGTGTTGAGAAGTCTTTCCGGAGCAGGTGGGAGTAAAGTTTGAATTGGCTCCAAAGTATTACCTACTAATTTCCAACCCGTCTTCTGGCTCTAGTTGATTGCCTAGCCACACTTGAACTTGATAATTAATTCTACAGAAAAAGTTCGAATTTTTTGCTCTACTGCAAAAAATAGCAAAAAAAAAAAGAATATCCTTACAAACAAGATGTGCGTGTGAAACTGACAAAGTAAAGGAACTGAAACATTTTCCAATACTAGGTTTTCTAATTTACTAAGCATGTTGCAACATAATATTTAATATTAATATTTAGTGGCATATCCAACGTTTATGCTCACCTCTGTATATCGGCAAGCATGGAAGATATTTACAGTCCCTGTTCATCGAATTAGGAACACTCGTAATTTTGTTGAAATATTCTCTTTATAGATTAAAAACGACATGAAGGAAAAATAATACGAAAATTAAAGTTCACTTTTTACATAGTATATTTAGTGGTTACAAAATAACGGGCACAATTTGTTATAAAACATACTAATATTTTGTAGAACTATCCTTCGCATCTATAACTGCCTTAATTCTGTGTGGCATGCTTTCAAAGCACCTTTCAATCATTTCTTTTATATCGAGGCTATTGTCCCACAACATTGTTTATATTTTCCTTCAGGACTGGTATAGTAGGATTGGGGACTGAATAAACTTTAGATTTAAGGAGACTCCAAACGTTCTCAATGGGATTAAGGTCAGGAGAATTGCCTGGCCAAGGAAGAATAGGGATACCAGAGCTGTTCAATAAATTTCTGATTGATCGAGCAGTATGACAGGGTGCACCATCGTGCATAAAGGTGTAAGGTGTAAGACATGTCGCAGGATCTTAAACAATTATAATGCGGTATAAAAATGTTCTGCAGCACTTCCTCGGCCAAGTTCTTGTTCATAATTCCATCGACCAAAAACAGTACCATATCATCGTGGCTAGTGGGTATTTCACGGTTCTTGCAACGCAATCTTCATTGTATCGCTCTCCTAGCCTCCTCCGGACGAATTGAGGGTTCTCCGTAACAGCTTCCAGCCTGCACTCGTCGCTAAATACTATATGAAAGTAAAAAAAATAATTATTTTATCAGATATTTGGGTTCTTAGCGCAAAATAGTTCCAAAAATATGTTGATTAATTAATATTATGATAATCACCTTCTTAAAATCTGCTACTGTATAATGACGATATGTTTTAGCCCACTGAAGCCTCGGTCGTCGCATGCTCGCCGTGAGTTTTGGCTTTTTTGCAGGCCGTCTTGATAGGTTCGTTTCGTATAATCATCTCCTTGAGGTCATTGCTGATATTTGAATTCCTTCGCTTTGTATGCCCTGGTGTAATGTTCTAAGAGACGCAAAACGATTTCCGCAGGATTTTTGGATGATTCTACGGTCTTTTTGAGGTGTGTGTTTCTTTTTCCGCGGCAATTTGGACGCCTACTGTCGTCTTTAGCAAAGCAATGATAGCTGATTTTTTTTGCGCTGCTGATGTCTCTAACCATTCCCATTTCTGCTCTTTTGCAAGATTTCCTTCCAAAATATACAACTTCGCAAATGACCGCAAAAGTCAGGAAAAAAACACATCTTCCGATTCCTTTAAACTGATACACACAATCGCCTTTTAACGCACAAATAATCACTTGCCAAACACTTTTCAAAAAGTGATGAAATTCGTATTTTTCACTTAGTTTTAATAGTGACACAAACTTTTCGAAAACAGCCATAAAAAAAATGGTCAGGTAGGAAAATCGTCCTTAAAAATGATTAAGGGGCAATGGTGCATAGTAATTATTTTATGTTCTGTTTAAAACATTAATGGGATCAAGACAAAATGACTCTCTTCGGAAAAACCCGCAATTTAAATGTGTTGCAGGTAAATATTTCCAAAAAATACGAAAAATTGTTGGTGTTCCTAATCCGATGAACAGGGGCTGTAATTTGTAATAAATTTCTTGTCTACAAGCACATGGCTAAGGTTGCCAAAGACTCGTTGGACGCAGAAAAAATAATGGCTGTTCACTGACAATCACCAGTTCTGAGCCCTATTATATTTTTTTTTGAAATGTTCTGGAATTATTTTCAGCCTAGTGCAGAGCGTGAAATGAGATGCCTCAAATTCTCAATCCAGATATAGCATATTCCGCGCCCTATTCATGTATAGAAGTGAACAAAAAGATGGATATGCCACTAAACATTAATATTAAATATTATGTTGCAAATTACTGGATTCTTCCCTTACATCTAAAAGGCTGTGGTCAAATCTGGTGTATGTATGTATATACATTGTATATATGGATGTGCCAAGGAGTAGCAAGCTTTTGACAAAGATGTTAATGAACTCAATAAAAATTTCAGTGCATCATTATATACTAAACTCACGGTGCAGATGTCGATCAGGTGAACCTTGGCGATGACTTCAGTTAGATGGGTGTACACTATTCGATTTAGGATGACATCACATAGTTTATCAAAATTATGTATCCTACTAGCTTGCCCGTACCCGGCGTTTCCCGGGATACTATTCAATTTGTATTCCACCACCGCCTCTCCTATGTGACCCAGCGTTTTCCTATTTGCGTTTTGGACATGTTTTAGATATTTTCCAACAGTATTATTAAATTTAGTTTTCTTCATTTTACACCACCTCCTTATTGCACCCTCTCTCCTATATCTCCCAGGGGGCTGGGGGTGATCTCATATTTAATTTAAATAGCAGATTCGAAATCAGTGAGTCCGAAAATTCCCTAGTGCGGATTTTCAGGGAAATACCTTGAAGTTTAACTTTTCGGTCGCCATATTGGATCCGACATCTTGAATTCCAAAACTTTGAATGCAACCTCGAGATCTGCGACCCCGATAACCTCCAATCGCCTTTTTCATAAAGATTCCTTGAAGTTGGTAAATTCGCTTCCTATACAAAATGGAAATTTCAATTTTTTCGATTTTCCGGCTTTTCCTTTGGGGTTTCCGAATTTTCTTTTTTTTAAACCTCCTCTATATTATAGCGAACAAAACAAAAAAACATCGAAATCAGTCAAGCCGTTTTTGAAATTCATTGGAATGACAGTGGCGCCATCTGTCGAAAATTGGTCGTACCACCTCAGAAACCTTCGTGGGCTCATGCACAACAACTTTGCTAAGCCGTTTCAATTTTGTCGGCACCCACCGAAAAAACCAAATTTTCACTATTTTCACCAACTTTCACCAACCCGGCCCAATTTCAAATAGTGCCTCTTCTTCCTACCCCTGAGATACACTTCTGGGGGGTGTCACCCTCACCCCTCCCCCACAACAAAAACACGTTTTCACCAATAATTCCCACATTTCACACTTTCCACCAACCTTTCTTTCACCAACACATTCTACACTACCTCCCCTTTCCAATGATACCCATAACATGGCACACGCGTTACAACAAATTTCCTCTTCTTCTTCCTGACAGTGGAGCCATCTGTCGAAAATTGGTCGTATCAACTCAGAAACCTTCCTGGGCTCATGCACAACAACTTTGCTAAAGATCATCACATGATCAAATGCATAGTTTACGATTCTATAAACGACATACAAACAAACATTCATTTTTATATATATAGATAGCATCCCACGATTAAGCCGAATCTAACGACACCTCATTAATTAAAATCCATCAAGCCGTTTAGACTAGAGAATGTGCCAAAGAAATTGAAAAAAAAACTTTCACATATGTTAAATAATTGAAACCCGAAATTTTTTTTTAATTTTGGGCTCCGACAATCTGTTAGGAATTTATTAAGGTGAATTTAAAAAAAAGAAATATTCGGTTTGGTCATGAATTGCACTCTCTAGCCATTTTTGAAACAAGAAATTTCGGGACCACTGCGCGACGGGTTGATTTTGTAAGCAATATTTAAGAATTTTGTTTGCTGTGATAAATTAATCAAAAAAAAAATAAATTCTACGAACAATTGTTGATAGGAAAAAACGGTTCTGGCAAGCACTTTATGTAAAAGTGGCCTTAAATATAATTTTGAAATCCGGCAACAAAAAGAACTGAAAAAAAGATTTTCTGTGATAAGTGGGATGGAGAGAGAGGATGCATTATACGTCAACACGAGAGAGACAGCAAAAGAAACCACCCAGCAGGAAATTGGAGATTGCGTGAAATTGTACATCGATGATTTCATGCATGACTAAGGTATGTATGCCAATTCTGAGGACATAGCCATGCTAACAGGAAGGCATAGGAGTTTGTTTGTTTCAAGTGAGCTGAAGTTTTATTGGGGTTTTGTTGTTTCATGCGCTTCTCAGTAATCCAAATCTTCTTCCTTTTGTCTTTTTGTGATGACCCTATACATTCCGTGGTCATGCAGAAAGGCATGCATGACTTTCCAATGACATCGCCGTGAGAAATGTCATCGATGTTGGAATGAGTATACATGCCCTTTTATTGATGACTTCCTCGATGCCGTCATGTGTAAATTTCCTGCTGGGCAACGATTCTCTTCAAGACTATCAAAAGCCCGCTTGGTCGAAGGTCAGGCCATGAGAGCATGTTTCAATCGGCACCAGCCATAATGTGGTGGGCTTCAAAGATGCCGAGAAATTATAGGAATGAGCGAGGCAAAATGCGAAAATTCGGAGGCAAATTCATAGAATTTTAGTTAATGACGAAAACGGACGGACTGATTTGTTAATCATTATTCCATAATTTTGTATGCTGTACTAATTAATTGATTTATCCAGGCGGATATTTCAATTTTGCATATTGCTGTTCAACTTTTCTTTTAGGTCATTTGCGTACACCTATTTGAATTGAATTTCATTGAGGTACGTACTTTAATGAATTTATTGGGTTTCATGTTTTTTAAAGCAAACACGCGTGGTACCGCATTTAATAGGAAAAAATTACGAGAATATTAGCCCACATTATTGAATATAGCAGTATGATTGAATTTAAACAATAAGTATGAATGCAAGATTAGGGTTATAGCCCAGTAAAATTAGTTACTAAAAAGGTAAAATTACGAAAAAAACCCGAAAGAGCTGAGTTTTTGTAGATCTTTATTTGGATGTCCCTTTAGCTATCCTGGAAAGTACGCTTATTTTGGATCATTGGATTTAGGAGGTGAATTCTAGTTTTTGCAAATATACCGTAAATTATGAAATACTTTGTTCAGGATTTCTGTGTGTAACTATCTTTGCGTAAGTCCGATAAACCTCGGAACCTGTGAACAGATTTCGATTTCGATGGCTTTAGGTACATACCATAATGCCTTACTATCCAGAGGCTTATTATCGAAGAAGGCTTTACTTTTACTGATTTTGCTGTCAAATAAGCAGTAGGTTTTGAACCATTTTTCTCAGATTGATATACGATACAGTTATGTGATATTCGGGAAATTTCCCAATTTTAGGGAATTTTTAACTCTTTTCGGGCTTTACTGGAAAAGGGAAAAATGGAATTTAGAAGAAAATTTCAGGAAAATTTTGATTTGATTTGGGTAAAAGTTCAGAAAACCACGAGCAAGGCCGGGTAATTCAGTTTTTTATAAAATATTCGAAGAAAATATAGATATAAGAAAAATTGTAGTTTATAAAATTCTGCACAAAGCAGCACATTTTGTTTTTTTCGTCGAATCAGTACAAATTCTTTTGCATCCAAATTATCCGAACTACCACCTACATTCAGTGCATCCCAACAGTATTTATTTATAATCCATCTCCACGTCTAAAAGTAGCTTGATAATGGTTTGAATCCCGAAGACTGGGGCAATCATATTTAAACGCCGAAAATAAAGAAGTATATAGTAATGCAGATGGCGATGAAAAAATACATCTAATAGCTCAGGAAATGACAGAATCAACAGATGAAGATAATAAACCTAACTAATTTATTTAATTTTTGTTATTGTGTTTCAAAGAGGATTAGGCATATTGCAGATAACACATAAAAAAATCCGCCTTGATTATTGGGCATATTGATCTTTGAAGGCAAATAGTTAGTAGATAATTATTTGTATTAGCGAATGTATTACATGCGTTCGACAATCCACTAAGACGCAGACCCAACTAATGGGCGCATTACCTCATCCCAGAGCAAATATACATATTTCGGTCTTTTCCACGTGTTAGGGTAGATTACGTTTGCCCATTTAACCAATTTAACCTAAGGGGGTGCCGAACATATAAGGGGGAAGGCCACTGACACGGCCGAAAAAATGAGTGATTTTCGGGAATTTTTTTGACCGGGAAAATAATGGAATATCAGGATCATTTTTTATTTATTTTATTAAGTTTACATTGAACAATATTTACATAAATTTTTATTAAAAAATATTAAATAGGTTTAGAGTTATGAGCGTTGCCGTAGAGTCCAAAAAAAAATTCCCCCTCTATGGTCGCATCGATTATTCAAGAACGGGTTATCCGAAAAAAAAATAAAAGTTCTTTATAATCGATATGAATGTAGTTTTCGTGGTACGTAACCGATTTTTTTTATTTTGATTTTTCACAAAATGGCGACCAATTGAAATTTTTTTCATTTATTCGACCTTTTTTTTTGTTGTTTCAAAACAACCTAAAAAATATTATAGTAAAAATAAATTTTATTAAATCGGCTACGCTTAACCTTAGCCACTGCAAATACCAACTAAACAAAAACAAAAAATTGAAAATCGGTTAATAATTGACCGAGTTATCGCTGCGACCAGTTTGAAAAAGTCATTTCGAGAAAAAAAGTAGTAAAAAATAATTTCAGGTCCGAGGGGTCTTCATATATCGGTAATAATGCTTCGGCAATATCTTCCGGAAGTGGTGGTTTACCAACAAACGAGTCCACGATTTTTCGATACAGCTTTCTGGAACTTGCACCAAGAATCAGCTCCTTCAGGGCAGAGAAAAGAAAAGAGTCGGTCTACCTGCTCTCACTAAAATGGCTGTAACTCAGTCAATTTTCAAAATTTTGACCTGAAATTTTGTACAAATATTTTTGAATATAAAATTAATTTAAGATGAAAAAAAAATTTTTTTTTGATCCATCACAGGATCCATAAAGGCTATTCAGCTGTTTTTGTCTGGCTTAGCACAAATGCAATCCATATTGAGGTGGCTTTTAGCGTTTCGTTTCACGTCGTCGTGGCCTTCCACACAGCGGCGTCTACTCAGACTGTGGAACCAACTTTGTTGGAGCACGTAATAAGTTACGAGTACATAGATCAGGACCTTAAAAACGCCCGTCTTCAGGCTACTCGAGAGGCTGCGAATAATATGTTACTAGTATCACAAGTCGGTGAAATACTGTCTTAAACGTATTATTGGGACCATAAAGGACACCGAAGATTTTGTTAGGAAAATGCCTTCCGGTCGGTTTTGGGGAAATGATCTTTGAATCATCGTAATCAAAAGTCTCAATGGCCGTAAGTCTGATTTCGAGTTATGGACAGTGGAGATGTAACTTTTCGAAAGCAAAAATTAAATTTGATATTTTAATACTATACATAACATATACATGTAATTCGATTCGGACCCTCTGCGTTAGCATTACCCGACGTGCACCGCGTGGAGGTCGCAGATGTGACCCCTGGCCTCAACCCCATCGACTTTTTTTCGTTTGGGGGTTTTACAAAGAAATAACATACGCCCGAGAATGTTCCAGTGAACAAGAACTAAGAGGGAAAATTGAAGAAGCCGAACGTGTGGTAAAAGGCAACAGAGAAGCTTTTAGACTATTAAAAGAAAATTTCTTGCGTAGGTGTCGGTTGTGCATTTCTGTTGGAGGCCGTAATTTTGAAAACCTTTTGTAAATAAATTTATTTTTATTACAATCAACTGTGTTTTATTAACGCAATTAAAAAAAATACCTACCAAAGCTATTAAGTTATTTTTTGTCACTTTACACACTCTCTATCTAATTAGCCTTAGGAATAATAAAAAATGCAATAATTTATTTTTTTAAGCAAATTACAATCTTAGAAATTTTCCACCTCAGTATCTTCGAAGGCTGATTTCAGCGAATAAAAACCTATTAAATATTAGTTTTTTTGTATTACACCCAATTCTGTTTTTACACGGTTTTGATTTAACACGGTCTAGAAACGAAATTGATTCCGTTTTTACACGATTTCATTCGATTTAACACGATTAAAAAAAGTTATTTGTTTGAAATTTAAAAGAACAAATGCCAAGCCGCACATATGTAGCAAAATCCCAAAAGAGTGTTAGTCAAAAAAGACGTCTATTTATGAATTTTTTATATAGAAACAGTTTTTATGTATCAATTACAAGTGATGGTAATTCAAATAGAGCCTACTTTTAAGAATACAATAGCGCGTCGATCATGTAAAAATATTAATGTGAACCGCTCCTGCAGATGATGTCCCGATGACAAAAAAAAGGGGACTTTAAGAGGGACCATTAAGGACTTTCTTAAGGGAGGACTTGGTTAGGTGAAAGTCGAACGAGGCTGTGGAATTGGCTTTACGGATCATCCTTGAAATCGGTTCGGAAAAGCCATAATTGGTGCGGTGAGAGGAAGGGCGGAAGAGAGGTACTGATCTCAGGCGACGGGGATTGGTGTGGAGGGATATCAGCTGCAACAAAGAGGGGCAGTCAATGACACCGGTGAGGAGCTGGTGAATAAAGGTAATGTCGGCTGAGTCACGCCGCTTACTTAGCGGTTCTAAGTCGATCAGTTTCAGTCGATCCTCATAAGGAGGCAAGTTTTGGTGGTCGCACCAAGGTAAATCACGTAGAGCAAAGCGAAGGAACCTGCGCTGGACAGATTCGATTCTATTAATGTACGTTGACTGAGTAGGAGACCATACCTGACTGGCATATTCAAGGATGGGTCGGACAAAAGAGACATAAAGGGATTTGGCAACGTACCTATGGGTTTTTGAATTCGGTGGATCAGCGTTTCACAAACCCGAGGACGGAGTTAGCTTTGACTAATGCACTGTCGATGTGAGAGCGAAAATTAAGCTCGCCGAGATCACGAAGAGAGACAACTGTAGGGATGTGCTCACCAGATAAAAGATATACTCTAGGGTGGGAGGGGAGGCGTTTACGGGAGTAGGTGATAGATTGGCATTTAGAGACGTTTAATTCCGAAAAGTTCACCGAATCAAAAAGGACACTGTATTGACGTAGGTTTAAGTAGGACTCCATCCACGAGAGGAAACACGGCTGGAAACCAAGGGAACGTAGCTCAAAAAGGATAATTTTGTGTGAGATTTTTTCAAAGGCTTTACTGAAATCAGTGGCAACAACATCGACCTCGTCACCATTTTCCAGTACACATATTGTTCTGGAGACGAAGTCAGTGAGGTTAGTCGTAGTCGACCTGCCTTTAAGGAAGCCATGTTGGGACGAGGAGAAAATGGACTTGCAATGAAAGAACATGGAGTCGTAAACAATTTTTTCAAAGAGTTCAGGTATGCAAGATAACTTCGCTATGGGACGGTAGTTGAACACATCACTTTTACAGCCCTTTTTGTGAATAGGTATTATAAATGAATTTTTCCACCGGGAAGGAAAAACTCCTTGAGAGATTGACAGTTGGAAAAGAATGGTTAGAGGTTTGGTTAAGTGTTGTGCGCATTTTTTTAGTACAATGGCTGGAATCCCGTCAGGGCCGGGGCTGAAATTGTCATCAAGTGTGATAATGGAAGAAGAGACCTGCACTGCAAGGGGTCGATATTGATCGAAGCCAAAGATGTCTGAGGTCGGGATTGCATAAAGTGGAAGTAGTTTAAATCGACTGTAGAAGAGTGTTCACTGAAAGATTGGCTAAAATAGCTGGCAAAGAGATTAGCGATTATTTTGGGGTCGGCTGAAGAAACATCGGCAAGTCTGAGGGTCGAGGGAAAACCGTTGGATTTTCTTTTGATGTTAATAAATTTATAGAAGCATTTGGCGTCAGAAATTAGGTCAAATTGCATCCGATTGAGGTAGTCATGGTAAAGGGATTTACTACGTTCAGAGAAAAGGGTGTAGGCTGAGAGATAAGAGGAATAATCTGTATCAGATCTGGAAAAGAGATAGGCATGCCACAATTTGTTCCGTTTGTTACGGAGAGATCGTAGTTCCTTGTCATAACAGGGGGGAGATGAAGAGTTATTTTTCCGCTGTTGAAAGGGAATGGATTGGATAAGGCAGGTAAATAGTTCGGTATAGAAGACTTCAAGGGCATCGGTGACAGGGAGCTGGGCATCGAAGGAGATGGAATTAAGGCAGGAGTTTCTGCGTAGTAGATTCAGTTTCACGAAGTCGCCCTTACGAAAATTGAAGCAATATTGAGGCGCAATGTTCTACGGCGCTCCTATATGATCGCAGTGTGCGCCAACGAATATTAACTCCATATTTAATATTCTTGAGCCCAATTATGAGGTCATTGTTCTTGGGGATTTTAATCTTCCACGCCTTCAATGGACTCAATCCGAAGATCCCCATTTTGTCCCTCAGAATGCAACCTTTGGTAAAGAGGCACTATTCGCTGACCGGCTCTCGAACTCCGGCCTCTGCCAGATCAGTGGCCTAACCAACAATCTTGGTAGACAACTCGATCTCATCTTTTCTACCGATCCTGGAAATTCGACTGTCACTAAAAGCAACCACCTTCTTTCCTCTCTTGACCAGTTCCACCCTCCTCTTTTTCTTTCATTTTTCTTTAAAGGCTCTATTCTCTCTACCGTCTTAGCGCCTCAATATTGCTTCAATTTTCGTAAGGGCGACTTCGTGAAACTGAATCTACTACTCAGAAACTCCTGCCTTAATTCCATCTCCTTCGGGCGCTCCCTGCCACCGATGCCCTTGAAGTCTTCTATACCGAACTATTTACCTGCCTTATCCAATCCATTCCCTTTCAACAGCGGAAAAATAACTCTTCATCTCCCCCCTGGTATGACAAGGAACTACGATCTCTCCGTAACAAACGGAACAAATTGTGGCATGCCTATCTCTTTTCCAGATCTGATAGAGATTATTCCTCTTATCTCTCAGCCTACACCCTTTTCTCTGAACGTAGTAAATCCCTTTACCATGACTACCTCAATCGGATGCAATTTGACCTAATTTCTGACGCCAAATGCTTCTATAAATTTATTAACATCAAAAGAAAATCCAACGGTTTTCCCTCGACCCTCAGACTTGCCGATGTTTCTTCAGCCGACCCCAAAATAATCGCTAATCTCTTTGCCAACTATTTTAGCCAATCTTTCAGTGAACACTCTTCTACAGTCGATTTAAACTACTTCCACTTTATGCAATCCCGACCTCAGACATCTTTGGCTTCGATCAATATCGACCCCTTGCAGGTCTCTTCTTCCATTATCACACTTGATGACAATTTCAGCCCCGGCCCTGACGGGATTCCAGCCATTGTACTAAAAAAATGCGCACAACACTTAACCAAACCTCTAACCATTCTTTTCCAACTGTCAATCTCTCAAGGAGTTTTTCCTTCCCGGTGGAAAAATTCATTTATAATACCTATTCACAAAAAGGGCTGTAAAAGTGATGTGTTCAACTACCGTCCCATAGCGAAGTTATCTTGCATACCTGAACTCTTTCATTGCAAGTCCATTTTCTCCTCGTCCCAACATGGCTTCCTTAAAGGCAGGTCGACTACGACTAACCTCACTGACTTCGTCTCCAGAACAATATGTGTACTGGAAAATGGTGACGAGGTCGATGTTGTTGCCACTGATTTCAGTAAAGCCTTTGAAAAAATCTCACACAAAATTATCCTTTTTGAGCTACGTTCCCTTGGTTTCCAGCCGTGTTTCCTCTCGTGGATGGAGTCCTACTTAAACCTACGTCAATACAGTGTCCTTTTTGATTCGGTGAACTTTTCGGAATTAAACGTCTCTAAATGCCAATCTATCACCTACTCCCGTAAACGCCTCCCCTCCCACCCTAGAGTATATCTTTTATCTGGTGAGCACATCCCTACAGTTGTCTCTCTTCGTGATCTCGGCGAGCTTAATTTTCGCTCTCACATCGACAGTGCATTAGTCAAAGCTAACTCCGTCCTCGGGTTTGTGAAACGCTGGTCCACCGAATTCAAAAACCCATAGGTACGTTGCCAAATCCCTTTATGTCTCTTTTGTCCGACCCATCCTTGAATATGCCAGTCAGGTATGGTCTCCTACTCAGTCAACGTACATTAATAGAATCGAATCTGTCCAGCGCAGGTTCCTTCGCTTTGCTCTACGTGATTTACCTTGGTGCGACCACCAAAACTTGCCTCCTTATGAGGATCGACTGAAACTGATCGACTTAGAACCGCTAAGTAAGCGGCGTGACTCAGCCGACATTACCTTTATTCACCAGCTCCTCACCGGTGTCATTGACTGCCCCTCTTTGTTGCAGCTGATATCCCTCCACACCAATCCCCGTCGCCTGAGATCAGTACCTCTCTTCCGCCCTTCCTCTCACCGCACCAATTATGGCTTTTCCGAACCGATTTCAAGGATGATCCGTAAAGCCAATTCCACAGCCTCGTTCGACTTTCACCTGACCAAGTCCTCCCTTAAGAAAGTCCTTAATGGTCCCTCTTAAAGTCCCTTTGTTTTTGTCCCAGTTAATTAATAAGTCTTAGTTTAACTCTAGTTCTTAAGTTCTTATGTTTATATTTATGTATGCATGTATTTGTATGTATGTATAGCTTGTATTAAGCTGAATTAAAATTAAAATTCTTCCTGCTTCCTGATGGATCGATTGAGCAAGCGCGCTTCTTTCGCTGCGTCGCTCAAAGCTGCCTCGACGCGCTGGATCCTTTTGTCATCGGCTTCAATGCAAACACTGTATGACTGGGGGCCTATTTCCAGCTCTAGGACCTTAAATATTTCCAAAACACATGTGAGGCCACCATTGAACTTGCAAACAGCGATATTTGTCGCGATATCCAACGTAGTTTTCCCGCTGGCGGATGATTTGGGGGCCTAATTCCAGACAGTGGCGTTGAAGCTCTCGTTGTTATTTTGAGTATATCCCCCCAAGCAACGGTGTAGCAACTCATCTCGGCTCAATTTCCGTGTAGATGGGTTCGATGGCTTCATAAACGTCCTGTTTCAATGGCGGTTTGTGATTATAAGCGTCCAATTCATTTGCCGCTTCCGCCTTCTTCCAACTGCACCAAATATCCGAACAGTTCTCGTGTTGAGGATTTTCGTTAGTAGACATTTTGTGCAAAAGAGTAGCCCAGATGTCTTTTTTCATTTTTTCGATTGAATTAGGTTTTCGACGGATTGCCAAAACATAATAAATACTCAATTCATCGATTAACTTACCAGGTAGTTTCCCCTTTCCTCCAAGACCTTTTGTTACTTTTTTTATGTTTCGTAAGCGAGTGCCCATCCTTTTCTGAACATGATCGATGCATTCCTTCTTCTGTACATCGAGCAATTCGTAGGGTTCTGAATCCAAAATCCCCTTGAAGGTTTTGGAATCTCCATCCCCGATATAATTGGCATATTTTTCTCCATGCAAATCTTGTGAGCGTGCAAACATTTCAACGACAGAATCGACCTCCATTTTTCCTGATTCTTCGTGATTGGCTTGACCAATGTCCTTGTGAAGCAACAGCCTGAATTTTCCAAGGAAGGAAAATGATTTTAGCTACGGGACCTTTTGTTTCTTATACTATATGGCTTAAAGTATTTTTTAAGTCAATAAAAAAAATCGATTTTTAAAAAGTTCTACAGTGGCGTAACCCCAGTCCTTGTTGTAAGTTTGTGCACACTTGCGAAGCTTTAGTGTCGGAGCTAAAAATTGCAGTGTCATTCGCGAATATGGAGGAGCAACAGTTCTGAATGCCAGGAAAATCTGCCGTATAGAGATTATAAAGAATTGGCCCTAAAACTGATCCTTGGGGAACTTCTGCAGTAATATATTTATCCGCAGAGGAGACGGATCCGATAAAAACTTTAAAACTTCGATCACTCATGAAGTCTTTCACTAAGGCCATAAGTGCCATGGGAAACCCAAAGTGTTTACTAGTCCGTCGTGACATACCGAGTCAAAAGATGCTTGTACATTCAGCAACACTAGGCCAGTGGATTTCTTCATCGTGAAGTTTTTTTACGTGCTTGATAATTCTTGATAATGGATGACACGTATTGTGTATTCAAATATTTTAGACACGTTGCTTAAAAGGCTCATAGGACGGTAGCTTGCCGGGCTATGGAGTGATTTTCCAGGCCTTATAATCTGTATTACATACTTTAGTCAGTTTCCATTGTGATGGGAAGTATTGGAGTTTCAGGCATGCGTTTATTATGAAGGTCAGGTAGATATGTAAGTCCCGCTCGAGGGAGGACTTCTAAGCATATATTGAATATGCCATCAAGTCCAGGGGATTTGTTATTCCGTTGGAATTTAATTATATTTGAGATTGCTATAGGGCGAATAACCCAAGAAGGTTCAATTTCAAGAGATGAAGTCGGAAGCTGGCCTAAAGATGATTTCACCATGTTTATGGTTGTGCTGTCTCTAAGGTATGTGGCGATGCTGAAATTTGACGCAAATTTGTGGGACAGTAGCTCAGCTTTTTCAGCACTGGTGGTATGTGTATTATTAGTTTCTTTCAGCGCTGGAATTACTTTCCGCTTTTTTTAAGTATTTTTGCTACGTTCCAGAAGGGTCAAAGCACTTTTCCATCCCTTGCAGCAGCCCACTCCATTTGAAATTTCTACGTTTAATAACTTCGCATTTAACAAGCTGGTTAAGTTTACTTAGTTCGACCTTGTAGTATCTAAAAATCAATAAAAAAAAATTTAAGAAAAAAATCAGAACGTGATGGCTCAATTCTGGTGACGGATTCGTGCTCAGCAGGTCTCAATTCATATGAATATAGGATTAAATGTTAAAAATAAATTTTTTCCGAATTTTACGAGTGTATTTTCCACGATTTTCTCTTTTTTTAACCCATTTTTTGAGGTTAGAAAAAAATCTGGACGTTACGGCTCAATTCTGGTCGCAGATTCGTGCTCAGCAGGCCAAAATACTACGGATATGACGTATGGCATCAAAAGTAAACCCCATGTTTTTTTTTTGTGTGGCTGTGTAATAAAACCAATTGGTACGTTTAAGATTTAATTTATCGTGTGGACGTATTATAGGAGTTTTAGATAATTCAGTAGTAACAGGTAGGTGGTCTGAGGATAGATCGTTTACTACTACTGGTTGGGAAAACAGATCCGGTGTATTTGTTAAAAGGATATCCAGAACCGAGGGGTTTGACCTGGAGTAATAGGGTATATATGTGGGGTCGGGTGGGTACAGTATAGTAAAAGTATAATTTGAGTCCAATTCATGGAGGATATTTCCCCAACAATTTGCTCTCAGACAGCCCCAAGCCTGATGTCTGCAGTTTAAATTCCCCTCTATTATGAAGTTACCTTGGATACGAGTTCTGATGATTTTGAACCAGTCTTACGCAAGCGATCACGTATGATATCTGATGATGATAGCGAATAGAGTTATTTTCATCACCTTGGCTTTTTTTTTGACGTTTTGTCTGGAACGTATCTACCGTATAAAACAGAATTAGGTGTATATTATTATGAAAGCTTCGAGTCTAGTGAAGTTTTTAAAGTTACCTAGGAACTAAGGAATTGCCTTTTTAGATTTTTAATTTGAAGTTCTGAATCGCACGAACGTTAATTCTCCATTTTAGGTCAAAACTTTTTAAGCTTCCATTAATGTTACGAAGCTGATAATTTTATGCGTGCAAAAAAAATTCATAAAGAATTAGTTTAAAAAATCCCAGAGAACAATTAAAAAAAAATTAAACCCCATCCGGTCGAAAATTTTCAAGAACCCATTAAAAAATCATAACTCGAAAACTACGAAATATCGCGGAACATATGTGCATTGGGATGATTCGGATACCCCTCAATATGAAGCACCTAAATTTTACCTTTGGACGTCATTTCTTCAGCCAACCTCTATATAATTTTGGGACAAGAAAACATTTTAATGATATTACTTTCATAATACGTTTTATGGTACTAACCAAAATTAAAGGATACTGCAATTTCTATTAGCAAAAACTCAAAGTGTGTATTTTGGTTCAAGGTACTCTTACTACACAAGTGGATGCTTGCTGTGACATTATTTTTAACGAGGTTGCCGATCATCCTGCGCTAACTTCAGTGACTTTTTGTAAACCGCCATCTGACGATAAAAAAATATTTGATTTTTTTAATAATTTTAGGAAGGCTGACTTTGTTTCCCTTAATTCGTTTTTGTTAAACAGTGATTGGTCCGCAGTTTACGATTGTCCTGATGCTGAACAGGCTGTAAGTAATTTCTATGAAATTATTTTTAATGGAGTTCATCAGCTTGTTCGTCTAGTCAAAAGGAAAAATATCTTGAGTAGGCCGGTGTCGTATGACGCTGAGTTGAGATCGTTGAGGACCCACAGAAACAATGCATGGCGTAAATTCCGTAGTTCGAATTTAAGGGGTGATTATCATTTTTATGCGGACTTACGTAAACAATTTAATAATTATTCAATAACGTTATATCGCCAGTGCACGATTCGCACAGAACATAACATTAAATCTAATCCTAAGCAATTTTTTGACTTTGTTAAGAGCAAACGGAAGACCAATAACTATCCTTCTATTTTAACTCTGGCAATGAAACGGGTTGTGAACCTTCTGCTATTTCCAACCTTTTAGGAAGCATTTCAAAAATGCTTATTGTGATGACATCTGTGATATAGACTTAGATTATTTTAATCAAATGACGTGTCTTCCTTCATTTACAAATAACTTTGTTTTTGAGGACTGTACCGTTTTAGAGTACCTGAATAAAATTGACGAAGATTACTCGGATTCACCCGATAACATTCCTGGTGTTGCTCTGCGTAAGTGTGGTACTGCACTGGCTGGACCCCTTACTTTTTGTTTAATTTCTCCTTGCGTTCTAGTGTTTTTCCTCGCCAATGGAAATTATTTTACGTGATACCCATTTTTAAAAAGGGAAAAAAGAACCAAATCGGTAATTATAGACCTATTGGAAAATTGTCACCGATTCCAAAACTGTTTGAGGCTATTGTGAAAGATTACACAGCCACACAAAAAAAAAAAAGTGGGGATTACTTTTGATGCCATACGTCATATCCGTAGTATTTTGGCCTGCTGAGCACGAATCTGCGACCAGAATTGAGCCGTGACGTCCAGATTTTTTTCTAACCTCAAAAAATGGGTTAAAAACAGAGAAAATCGTGGAAAATACACTCGTAAAATTCGAAAAAAATTTATTTTTAACATTTAAATCTATATAATTATCTGACGTTTTACTGCAGTTCTCTTTTGTCGGTGCACCAACATGGCTTCGTGAAATATAGGTCAACTGTGACTAACCTTGTGGAATTTTCGAATTTCTGTCTAACAAATATTGAAAAGCTTAAACAGGTCGACTGTGTTTACACTGATTTTAGTAAAGCATTTGACAAGGTTTCCCATAAAGTGCTTATATTTAAACTGCTACGACTTGGCCAAAGATTTTGTTCTTTGGGTTCAATCCTATCTTAATAACCGATCCTTCAAGGTTAAATTTTCGTCTGCCTATTCTGCCCCTATTTCTGTTTTGTCCGGAGTTCCACAGGCTAGTCACCTAGTCAGGCTATTACTGTTTGTTATATTTATTAATGATTTGTTTCCCTTACTTCGTAATACTCACGTTTTGGCATATGCAGATGATTTGAAGATCTTTAAAACTATCTTTTCTATCTATCTATCTCTAATCTCTTCATGATGCTCAATACCTACAGGACGATCTTCTAATATTCGCAGAGTGGTGCCCAAGAATCATTTGAAACTAAATATTAGTAAATGTAATTTTATTTATTTTGCAGGAAATCCTCCATTATGGAGTTCTCCTACAAAATGTTTGACAGGCCCTTGTCTCGAATTGAAAGTGTTGTTGATCTTGGACTGTTGATTGATTGTAAATTTGACTTTGGGCGCCATATTGATAGTATAATTAATCGAGCCATCTCAACGTTGGGGTTCGTTAAACGTTGGTCTGTTAACTTCACTGACCCCCACAGTTTAAAAGTTTTATTTTGTGCTTTTGTTCGCCCAATTTTGGAATATGCTTCCGTAGTGTGGAGGCCTCATTATAACATGAACATAAATCGAACCGAGGCGGTGCAAAAACGTCTCTTACGGGTCGCTCTTCGTCAATTACCGTGGAATGACCCCTTCAATCTTCCTCCATATGAGAATAGATTAAAACTGCTGGATTTGTCATCTCTTTTAAAACGCAGAGATGTTGCTGATGTTATGTTCATGCAGGATATCGTAACTGGCGCCGTAGACTGCCCTAATCTTTTAAAACTTTTAAATGTTAATTCACGCGCCCGAGTGACTAGAGGACAAAATTTTCTTTATTACCAATTACAGTTATTTTGAACCTTTGTCGGCTATGTCTAGAGATTATAATGCCTGTTTCTCAATTATCGATTTTCATTGTGATTCTTTCTTAATATTATAATTCATTTTATACTGCTTAGCATAATTTCTATCTATGTAATCTATGTATCTATCTTTGTAACGTCAGATGGTTTGCACCTGTTGAAGAGTAAATAAATAAATAAATTATTGACTCAATTCTAGACCGCTTTGCCATCTGAATGATATACAAATACTCACCCCCGGACACTTTATAATCGGCGATGCGCTTCTTGCACCCCCAGAAGAAGATTTCACTCAGTCTAAAAGTAGTTCATTAAATCGTTGGAACTACTTACAGTGATTGAGACAGGATTTCTGGAGGGCTTGTAGCAAAGAATATCTATCTTGATTGCAACAACGTCCTAAATGGGTTAAAAAAACTGACAATCGCAAATTTGGTGATTTACTTTTGATAAAGGATGAAGGATTTCATTGTAGCGAATGGCCGTTAGGGGAGATAACAAAGACGGAATTTTTATTAATTTTTTAATTACATAGATTTCACACATCCTCCCTTCTGCGCCCGGGAGGGTCAAAGTAGTCTCATTAAATCAAGCGTAAATTTCTTACACAATTCTCCCCTACATCACTTTCACGTGCTCCTTATACTTGTTTTACCATAAATAAATCAATTTTTTCATAAATTTCCAATCGGCAGGTGTAAACTTTTTGTCGCTCTAAAAAGTTTCGACTTTAAACACCCACAGTTTCTCTTTCTACATTTATTAATATTTTTATCCCAAAATTGGCACACGCATTTCCCCGCATGTTTTCTATTTTCCAAAATTATTTTCGCATCCTTACCCCACCCTCTTTTCGGATAAAATAAACAGTAAACTCCTACGTCTTTTACACTTTATTCCATTTTACTAAAAAACTATTAATCATTAAATCTTCATATATTTACGAAATTATACTACTCTCTAAGGCGCTTCCATTGAGGCCACCCACACTACACTAAATCCATTATTTACCAAATCCTCAATCTCGAAAAAATCCATTTCTTACTTCATTTTCACTGGTAAAATTTTTGATTTCGAATCTGTCATCAAAATTTCCAAATTCAAAATGGTGGATCCAATATGGCGACCGAAAAAGTTAAACTCCAAGGGATTACCTTGGAAATCCGTATTGGGGGGTATCTGCGTTCGCTGATTTCGAATCTGCCATACTCAGATAATTATTATATATGTTTTAACTCTTCCGGCCCCTTCTGTAACTACAAAAACGTTTTCATGTTAAATTCTCATTAAAATTGCTTAAAATTGGGGAACTTCGGCCGCCATTTGGGATCCACCATTTTGAATTAGGAATTTTTGATGCAGACTCGATCAGCAACCCTTTCCTAATACGAATTTTCAGGGTTATCTCTTAATTCAACTTTTCCGGTAAGGGTATCCATCTTGGAACCGTAATTTGGAACCCTCGCACATTTTCAAAATAACAAATAGTCTATACATATATGTATATATTAGGGTGGTACTTATTTTTCGACTTTTGAATTATCCCCGTGACACTTTTTCATTTGATTATATGCATCTAAATATGAAATACGTGTTTTTTTTTTAGTTAAGATTTAGAGGTCGCTACCAGCTGGCAAAGTAAAAAAAGTAGGTGGTTGGCCCCCCTGATAGCTCCTTTTGTAATAATCTGAAATCAATATTCCAAAAAGATTATTATTCAGTAGGGTTGTCATTCTGTTCCGTAGCAGATTTAAAAGATTTGAGTGAAAAATAACAAAATGGCGGCCTTGTTCAAAAATCGATTGTGTTTTTCGGTTTAAAATCGAGATAAAAAAAAGTGAGTGGATAAAAAAATCTAATTCTGGTACCGGACATAACCATTCATGAAATCAAAGTAAGGTTTGGCTTGTCGGTCAATTATCATCAAAAAAAAATACGGATTTTGAGTTTTTATTTAAAATTCAAACCTTGGTAGCGACCCCTAAATGTCTTTTAAAAAATTCAAAAAAAAGATTGAAATTGTTTCTTATGGTATATAATCAAATTACGTGGTGTTCCGCGAAATTAAAGAAAAAAAATTTTTTTCTTAGGAATAAGGACCACCCTAAGTTTTTGCACTTCCTTGTGTGAAAAAAGGAAGTTTATCGAAGCAACCGTTTAGGCGTGATGGAATAACAAACAAATAAGCAAAGATACTTTCAGTTTTATATACATACTTACATATGTCAGAGATTAATCGTTGTGATTGTACTCTAAATTAATGTATACCCTCGAGTTATTATAATTTTATATAATTGGTCCGTGTTAGGTAACCCTGCGAAATAAAATCATTACTCGTCCTATAATGTTACAAATTTAATCACACTAAAAAAACTCAATATATGACTACATAAAAATATAACAAAAGAAGAAGAAGACAGATCCATAGGTTTTCAGAGGTAATTACAATATACGAATAGACTGGTTTACGAATATTGTTGGTTGATGGAATTATAACTACTAGTTGACGCGTGCAAAATTTCGCAGCAACTAAAGAGGTCGAAGGTGTGGTAGCCAGTTGTGGGCGAATAGGAAAGTTGTTCGAAATGGAAGGAACAATTAACAAATTTTAAAATGTTCTTTTCAAGTCTTGAACATGCAATCCATTGAAGTTTTTTCGGTCGCTAATTGGATCGGCCATCTTTAATGTGGCACTTTTGATGACAGATTCGAAATACGGAACCCCCCCCCCCCCCCCCCTCCCCCTTCCCTCTCCCTACCTTCTTTAATACCGATACGTGCGATAGTAAAGTGAAGTGAAATGATCTCTGCACGAACGTACATTTTTAACTCGGTTTTATTTAATTGTAATTAATGTAATGCGAGTAATGTGAGTTTTATACGTTTCGGTGAGGAACGGTTATCTGAGGATTCCAAAACTGTGGCATATATGGTGTTTCTGTGTAATGTATCCTTATTTTTAGTACCACACCAATCTCGGCTCTTAGCGAAATAATATAGGAAGGATATTAGGAGATACGAGTTATCTGCGAGAGCAGCTCGAGTGTTTTACTGCCTAGGGGCCCCTAAAGGGTTTAATCCACCACTAACTGCACTTTTTGTACTCTTTAGATATGAACAGTAAGTATACAATAAAGTGCATCGAATAAAACTTGTATGTACAAATTTCTAAATACTAATAAGAGAGTAAAAAATGCATTCTGACTTTTTTTATTTTATACAAACGTATAGGAGACCTATTAATTACAATTATTATTATCATTTATTAATTATTAATTCGTGAGCATGCCTGAAAAATGATAACGTGCGTACATTAGGTTTGATGTAATTCAATACTTCTCCTTTAGCTCATTTTATTTCTCAGGTCGATGAGCTATTGATTTCACCCCACTAATTATCTCAGATTTGCTAACGGGAAGTACATATTTAGCTATTATGTTCTTTAAGCGAGATCTACGTCTTGAACTAAGGGCAGAGTTACATCGTTTCAATTTACTCGTGGGCTCTAGTTGTAATTAAGCAGGTACGTTTAACCCTTTTAATTAAATCTTTTTCTTTCAAGAGGAATTTCTTTTAACGTGATACGTAAAGCCAACTCAATGTACTGCGAAGTATATGGTAATGCAATTTTTTCTTCTTGTCAGGATGATTGATGCCATATTTCACAGTTAATGCTGCGTAATTCTGCAATTGTATGTATGTAATAATTGGATATCCAAAAAGTTGTAAGTACTTGTGTGCCGGTTAAAAGCTTGACACGTGAGTGAAACTGCTAAAAAATAACCGTATTTATGAAAGAACCTCAAGCATTTGAATGCATATTTTACTTTAATAATATTTTCAAGGCAATGCTGATGTCGCAGCATTAAATAAAATACACCCAATTCTGTTTTTTGTAAACGGGTTTATTTAGCTTGCCCTGTTTGTTTGGGTCAAATTTAGTGATTGAAATTTAACCTCCTTCCTGTCGACAGATTGATCTGAAATTTGGTACACACCTTTAGTTCTGATGACAATACAATTTAATATAATCAGTATCATTGTAAATCCAAGATGGCCGCCTCTACAAAATGGCGGATTGCATATTTTCTCACAACCCCCTCAATATGGGCATGAAATGAAAGGGCTTTACAAGTAGAACACAGTGCATGGCGGATCATAGAGTTGAGGCAGTCTATACTTACATTAAAATTAAAATCTAGGCATCTAATCGAAACAAAGAACTTCGTCAACTTAGAAACGGGATTCAAGCATAGATCTCCCACGCAAGTCAAGATTTCATATCGTGTCGAGGACTGTGTGGGGTTAGGGTGGATAAAAATTAAGTAAAAACACTTTTTAAGTTAAGCGGTTTTATTGAAAATAAAGATAATAATGATGTAGATAATGTACTAAAAACTAAAAAAGAATTCAGTAGGTCCTAGGCACCAGTCATCACACCACTCCCCTCATCAATCTAGGGCATTAATCAGACAAAAAAATAAAATCGGTGGGCGCGTGAAATGTATATCAACAGTCAACCGCTCATATCATTATAAATGCTATTGACATATTTACTCAACTTACGCCACGCCCCACGATTTTTTTTATATATATAATATATATATATATATGCATATACAGGGTGTTCAGAGGTGGGAGGGAAATAATGCAGGAGGTGAAAGGTCAGGCCGAGGCAAGCAAAAAATCGTATGGGTGGGGGGGGTCACCTCGCACCGTTCGGCAGTTACAGGGTGATTCGTAAATCAGGATGTTGCCTTATATGGGACCCGCTATTGTATTTTTATTTTTTTTTCTACGCATCGCAGCGACCCCAAACCGGTCTCAACAAATCGCTATTCTGAAACCCTTTCCAAAAAGGTCAACACCGCCCCCCTACCCCCAACCCCTTGGCCACAATCACCTCTGGAAGTTGAAAAATTGAATTTTATTTCACGATTTTGCATCTTTCGCCCCACTTTTCTCCTAAATTCACGTTATTAACATACCTACTTTTTATTGTTTTTAAGTTTCCTATCTAATTACCTTTCAAAAAAGGTACAACATGCACAGGTAGAAAGGGTAGACAGGTGAACTTTTCTCCTAAAAGTGGGGGGGGGGGGGGGTTGCTTGCCTCGGCCTGACCTTTAACCTCCTGCATTATTTCCCTCCCACCTCTGAACACCCTGTATATGTAATATAAAATTACAAGTGTTTTATTTAAAAAAAAATTTCATATTATTTATTATTATAGTTAATATATCATAAAGAACATCATCTTCTTCTGTAATTACAATATCATCTACCGATAAAAGCGTAACAATTTTAAACACACAAGAAAATGTTTGTTATCAGAATATGCATTATTTAAATTTATCATTATATACTATATAATACTTGGGGTTTTTTATATCTAAAATATTGATTATTAGGTGTTCACACCAATGTTGAGCCCATCCGGTACTAATTGTTGTTTAAAAATAATTAGAAGTCCTGGTAAATGGACTGGTAGGTTTTTTCCAATATTTATCCATTAACTTACAAAGAATTTGAAATAAAGCAAAAGGAGAGAACCGGTAAATATTGACAAATTTAATTTCATCGCCTTAGGGGAGAAATTTGGTGAAATACTTCAAACAATTGTTGGATATTACGGAAAAGAGCTACAAATCATAGAACACAATAGCGACGGCAGTCAAATCATAAAATTGAGTCTGCCTCATATTTGGCCCAACCACAACCAGGCACCCATCGACATTTGGATAGAGGAATAAGTAAACTTTCATTTGGTACCACTTTCAGCCTGTATGCTTATCGATTCCTTTCCTTGCAGTCCAGTGGCGTAGCGTGGGTGTTAGCCGCCCGGGGCGGAAGAAAATTTAGGTGTTTCAATTTAAAAGACTATAATATACAGTAATTCTAAAGAACTTTTCGGCAAGAACAGTCATCATTATTGTGTATTATACAGGTCATAAATAAAAAAGACATATATGTATATGTACATATATGTAGGGTTTCCCAATAGGGATGACCTGGTTTTGATAGGTCGTGGTGGCCATATTTTTTCATAGTTTTTTTTCCAGATCTATGCAGTTATGTTCAGTTCTTCTTTCCAACAAGACGGTGCACCGCCTCACACTTTCCGACTTAACATGGACTTATTGCGCAGTAAGTTCGGTGAGTCGTTAATTTCCAGAAATGGTCCCATCGCTTGGCCGCCTAGATCGTGTGATCTAACGCCTTTGGATTATTTCCTTTGGGGCCACATTAAGTCGAAGGTTTAAAGTGGTGGTTAGCGTGGTGGCCAGTAGGTCGACAATTTATTAAAATCATAAATCGCATAAACTTATCTTTCAAATAAAGCTATCAGAACCACTTTTGCTCGAAAATTGTGTGTTTTATTCAAATTTAAAGTTAGGACGTTCTTATTGGGAAACCCCATATATATATAATATATATATATGTTTTACAATATAATTATCCAATTTATTACAAAAAATCTTACACGTATCCCCTCACAATGATATAACAGGTATAGAACACTATGATTACACCTTGACGATCGACAAGGTTAAGTTATTAGCGAATTGAATATGAAACGCAAATCGCAAAGAACGATACCGTTAATATTATATTTATATTAAAAAATAAAAATAATATACTTGTTAGAATTAAAAACAAAACTTCTGTCTTTAACTAAAACTTTATTCCTTTACTTTTTTTAAGAACAAAGTCTTTTATTACACTATCATTGTCTATAGCATCGCACACCTCTTGCTCAATAGACAAGATAACCAGATTAGTTTGCCTTAGAGTACTCATTCTTGATCTTAAATAAATTTTGATCAATTTCAATTTTGAAAAACTTCTCTCACAGTTGCCTTTGCTTATGGCAATTGTGAAGAATATTCGGAGCATTATTATAAAATTGTGCAGAGTTTTTTCCAGCTTGGATTTCACAATAAATTGTAATAATTCAAGTGAGTCCGCATTAATTAATTTATTTTCGTTGCCTGTGGCAGCAATGAAAGTCCACAGTCGAAGTCGTTCCGGCTTTAGGTCCTGCTCGTCAATTTCGGCAGCTGCGTAGTCTAGATTACAATTAGTGTCGTCCGAATCTAGTAATATAGCCGGCGTTAGATAAGCAAACTTATCCGCCAAATTCTGTAGCTGCTGAAAACGCTCATAGCATTTCTACAATGATTCTATTTAACGAAGAAAACAGCTTTCGTCTCAACTCATTTAAAGATAGGGGATTCCCCAATTTCGTCACAGTATAAGTAATGACAAATTTCGTGCTCATTTCAATCGGTCCGAATCGTAGGTGCGACAAAAACATGAAATGGTTCAAATATTCAGAAGATATTATTATTCTTTATTGTGAAATTTTGCCGCCCCTTAAAGATGCGGCCCCAGCTGCACCCACTACGCTACGCCACTATTGCAGTCGCTTGCCCGACATCTTGCATGCAACTTGGATTTGTGTAAAAAAGATCTCCTCTCACTAATCTTCTTGAGTTCACCGCATAGAAATATAAATTAAGCACGGAACGGCTGTATCGTGTATAAACCCTGTACATGAGCGACCACCTAAAGATAGCTGCGCAGGGAAGTACAGCAACAGCGTATATGAGGGAAGCTAAATAAGAATTATAGCTGTCAGGGAATGGCGGCGTGTAAATAGATGTTATGGGGCGCATAGACATTATGGCAGCACTTCGATAATTTTGAATTGTAAGCCCACTTCTGATTATGTCTTCATATTTACGCCTGCACTGAGCGCCCATACGTACCCAGCCAATTCTAACACATCAGGGAATGTGGTACGCTATAAATCTGGCTTACAGCCGTTCTATGCTTAGTTCATATTTTCATGACTGGATAGCGAATGGGCTTGAATTGCTGGGCGCACAGTCGCCATATTGAGAGGCCAGAATTCCAGCAGGAATTACAGTCGCCGTATCAGCAGCAGTAATTAAAATTACACTGCACTTGCTTCAATAATGAAAAACACCGACTCGCAAAAACCGCAAACAAACACTGCTGATACGACGACTGTCATTCCTGCTGTGATTCTGACCTCTCAACTGTGCGCACAAGCCGTACTACAGTGAATAGAGCGCGTTCACTATCCAGTGATTGTGCATATCAGTGGGTACGCTAAATATGGCTTTACAACCGTTCCTTGCTTAGTTTATATTTCCATGGTTATATGTGCAGACCACTGGTGAAAGCTAATTTCAACTTCATTGACACGCGAACACCCAGAAAACCGCAAAAAAAACCGCCTTTTCCTTCGTCCGGGTAAATATTTTTTAATGTTTATAAATTCATCTTCATTGACGTTTTTGAGAGAACTGTCAAACGAATCGTGGTAACGTCATCTTCATTCGAATATTAGATTAAAGTTTTTATTATGTTGTCTGCCTGCGGGATTCAGGTGGAAGAGTTCATATATATGAGCAGCCTAAGTGTACCTACTGTAAAATTGGTAGAAAACACTCTCTGTTTATCGCTTTCTGGAATTATGTCTTACGCATAAACGCCCTTCCATTTTTGTTCGTTGGCAAACGCTGAGATAGATTCACAAAAATATCATCAATGACACAATAGCTGAACTGCATTGCCATCTTTATGTGACTCATGATGCAGGTGCTCTGCCTTATTGCGGGTAATCTTTCAGTGTAACTTGACATTTGATACAGTTTTCGTGCAGTTATTGGTAAATAAGTTCGTCGGGGAAATGTTCGTCTGGTGAGAAATTCAAGATAAGCAACTATATCAATTAAAATGTGCTCGTTTTCTAGATATTTAATGATTTGTTATCTATGACAGTTGATGAGGCTTCAGTAAAATCTTTGATTTGCATGAGTGAGGGCGCAGGCTGGTCTCGTGACTGAAATTCCTTTTGTATCCAGCCCCAAAAAGAGGTAAATTTATTTTGCATAGATTACCTCATTTTTCTTACAAGTAATTATCGAATTTTAGGCATTTCCATATTTGTCTCGAACAAGCAATCGATTTAGTGATTTTAGAAGAATCAATACCCAAATTCAAGATGGAGCAACACTCAGTTCTTATCATGTGTTTTTCATTTTTCATGCTATTTTTAGCAATATCTGCACAAGGTGGTAAGAACTGTTAAATATATTCTTTTTCATACTTATTTAAGAACGCATGAGGATTAAATTGTCACTTACAAGCAGTTATATAACGCACAGTGTCCACTGGTTAAAATTCGCGGGACATTTTCTCAGTAATGTATCCAAAATTATAGAATATTTCAATACTCCTTTTATGAGATGTGCAGGCTAAAAGAATTAGGGCGAGGTTGTAAGCTTTTGCAATTGTACGTCGCAGGAGGTGTCAGTGAACCGCCTCAAAATGTGGAATAAACAAGATCCGCACTGGTTCCCGCTGGTTTTCAAATTTTGAATTGCTGTATTTAGTGATAAATTCTTAAATATCGACCTGTTCCTTTATAGTGAAAGTGAAATGTTCAACGTAATATAGAATAGGTGTGTTATGCAGTATAAAATATGAACGAATTTCTACATCAAGCTAACTAGATTTTAGTCAGTTTTGACATTCTTGATGTCAGGTTTAATCTAGACATACTGTCGTAAATAAAAGAAGCACAATGATCTATGATTACTACTGCCTTCTGCGTCGTATATAACAAAATAAGATTTTGAATTATGTACATTTCGCCGAAAAAATGGTAGTTTGATAAAGCAAATTTTTAGTGTTCATAGCCAACCATAATATTAGTCCGGATTTCTAGATTTAATTTCTTTTATATGATTTGTTTAATTTGGGACTTCATGAGTTTATTTGATATTTAATATACGACCACATTTTTCAACAACACACAACACTTTAAATTTTGATATGGCAAAGATTCCGTAGGGAAAGGAAATCTTCATTTTATACCTAGTTTGCGAAATAAGATTTTTTTTCGTTATTATATTATTTGTCGTTGGACTACTAACGTAGAACTAAAATATAAGCAGAAAATTGAAAGGTGTCTTTATGTGAATATATAAATATGACAATGCATATATGCAGAATCTACGAACTTGGCAATTTATTATGGAGATGCTAAAGTGAATATAGGAGATCCATTTTCTGTAACATGCATTATTCCTATAACTGATCCGATTCAATGGTTCAAAGACGGGGAAACGATTAAAAAACACAATTTACGTCATGGAAAGGATGCACATGCATTTTTAGAATCAGAACATCCTATTGAGGGTAAGTAAGTTATGTAGTACTTCAGCATCGGATAAGTCATAGAAATTTATAATTGGAATGCATTTTCATAATCATCAAAGTCGGTCGTAAGGAAAAGAATATTATGACTTTTTCGATGCTTAGATACTTGTGTTGGAAATACTTCCGGAGTTTTATAAAAAGTAAAGAAAAATGTGTTAAAATATCTTATATTGGTATATTTCTCTCGTGCTCTGCTTTTCAATACGCTGCCCAACTATTCATAAGACTTAGTTTAATATATTCTTCCGATTCTAATGATGTATTGTTATTGTATTGTAAGTTAGGAATTGCGTCTATTGGAAAACACAAATTAATTACTCAGTTATATATTCCAGCTTTCGGCATTATGATGCAATTTGCGAAATGTTTATTGTATTAATGTTAAATTGGTTTAGGCTTTTGCACAGCTGGTCAAAAAACAAGAATCATAGATATAGTTATACATTCCTTCATAACAACCTGATTCTCCTGAACAGTATCACAAATCATATTACGTATAGACTACCCGCGGAAAAAATTTTTATGAAAAGTATTCTCTCACACACATGAAATACAGAACTTGTATCGTTTCCCTGACTTTTCGTTAGTTTGGGTCGGGAGTTATCACCTAATGCCAGAAAAGCATATCGAGCCGTAATTCAAACATTAAATCAAATTTGTTGAATATATTAATAACATATTCAATACTTCAAACACAAAATATAAAATTTGTTCGCTTATTAATTATTGCAGAAGAGTTGTAACCCTTAAATAAAAGTTTTTTTTTAAATACAGTGCTGCGTATAAGTTTAGGATCACCGAAGAAAATATAATAAACTCATATTTCTACAACCTTTTTTTTTTCAAATGTTCCTTTATGGATACAAAATACCCTTAAGGGGGAAGGCCACTGTGACGGCCGAAAAAATGAGTGATTTTCGAGAATTTTTTTGGCCGGGAAAATGAAGGAATATCAGGATTCTTTTTAATTTATTTTATATAGTGTACATTGACCAATATTTGCATAAATTTTTATTAAAAAACATTAAATAGTTTTAAAGTTATGAGCGTTGCCGTAGAGTCCAAAAAAAAATTGCCCTTCCATGGTCGCATCGATAACTCAAGAACCGGTTATCAGAAAAAACAAAATAAAAGTTCTTTATAATCTATATGAATGTAGTTTTCGTCGTACGTAGCCGATTTTTGTTATTTTGATTTTTCACAAAATGGCGACCAATTGAACATTTTTTCCATCATTCGACTTTTTTTTTTGTTTCAAAACAGCCTAAAAAATAGTAAAATTAAAATGGCTCTACCATAGCCACTGCAAATACGAACAAAAGAAAATTGAAAATCGGTTAATAATTGATCGAGTTATCGATGCGACCAGTTTGAAAAAAGTCATTTCGAGAAAAACGTGTTTAAAGTTTTTAGTCTATTTTTCTCGCTCATTTATATAACAATAGAACAATATATTTATATAGCAATAAAAAAGGAAATTCGAAGAAAAGAACCCCAATAAGTCATCTATTGATAAATACGTTTGAACAAGGGACTTAGGGGCGTGCCATTCTCATCGGGACGTCAAGCGGTAAACAGTCGGTCTACTACTACTACTATACTAAAATGGCTGTAACTCTGTCAATTTTTGAAATTTTGACCTGAAATTTTGTGCACATATTTTCGAATATATAAGCTTTAAGGGGGACTTCCCATGGAGCAATTTCAAAAAATCAATTTTTTTTTTTTTGCATTTTTGTATTCTATATATAAGTACAATTTACCCTGTGAAAGGATTTTTCGGAATTCGATCTCTAACATTGCTTAAATGACCTTTGAAGTCGACATGTAAAGCGCGAACCGGAACGAAATGCCGACATTGCAAAACTTTAAACGCGTTTTTCTCGAGAACACGTTTTACAAAATGGTGTGCAAACTTCTGACGACTGTAATTGACCGACCGACTTGAAATTTCCACAGAACGTTCGAAATACATTTTTGCAGGTACCCACGTACGGATTTTTCGAAATCTTAAAAATTCGATTTTTAATCCACGTTTTTATTCGAAAAAAATCGCGAAAAATGAATTTTTTTTAAAAATTTGGCGCCATTTTGTCAATTTTGAAGATATCGAAAAAATCGTACGTGGGTACCTAATCGAGAGGATGCTGATTGATAAAATTTCGGTCATTTCTGTTTCTGATCACCCAGGGAGGCAGAAACTTGCACACCGTTTGCCTCTGAAAATTTTTAGACCACTTTTTGGACTACAGCCAAAGACGCCATTTTGAATTTTTATGTAATTCAATAATTTTTTTAAATGTACTAAATGGTCCTTTTCAACCTCCAAAAAACTGCAAGTGTTTACCTTTATTCGTTTTCCCATAAAAGAAATAAATGTAAAACCTTCAAAAATGGTGCTATCCATGGGAAGTCCCCCTTAATTTAAGATGGAAAAAAAAAATTTTTTTTTTTTACCCATCACAGTGGCCTTCCCCCTTAAGGGGAGAGTAAGGTTCATTCGATACAAAAAGGCATATCTTCGAAAAAAATTTTTAACGACACAGTTAATGTATATTTATTTCTATAATTACTACATAATAAAGTCACATTTAGAGTATATTCTGTGAAATTATAATTAATTTTTATGAAGAAATGAGCCATTGACAGCGAATCTCCGCGGACGTTTCATAAAAAAGTGTTACCGCGGTGCCCCTGATCACTCTTCATTGGATCATGTGAAATGAAAAAACAAAAATGATTCTATTAGTTGATAAGTTTCTGCAGGTAGCAACGTCGAGTTTTATTTTATTATTTATTGATTTTTCAGTTTTTCACATCACGTAGAAGTAAAAATGCCGATTTTTCATACAGAAAATCCAAAGTTTTGTTATTTTAAAATCCGTCAAAATTAAAAAAATCGACGTTGCTACCTCGTCATTTATGTAAAGAACGAGTGCAAAATTTCAAAATCGGTGCAGTAGATTTTCAGTTACAGAGGGCACCGACTCTGAAAGAGCTAAGTGTGAGAAAAACTCGTTTAAAAGTTTTTACACTACAACACGATTTTTTTTCTTTTTCAGCACACGTGCGGGGTAAGTGGTACCTTACCGCACGGGTTTCCATGCGGTAAATCATCAATTAACCACGGTGCGCTAAGGAGCCGATTGCCCACGATGGCTATAAACGAACTCGCTTCGCTCGTGCGTCTAACACCGCCATCGTGGGCAATCGGCTCCTTAGCGCACCGTGGTTAATTTATGAGTCACCGAATGGAAACATGTGCGGTAACGTACCTACTGCTTACCCCGCACTCGTGCTGAAAAATAGCATACGTAACTCGGGCGGTAAGTAGCCGAGTGCCCATGATGGCTGTTAACGCACTCGCTTCGCTCGTGCGTCAACACCGCCATCGTGGGCAATCGGCTACTTACCGCCCTTGTATCGTAATATACTATTAACTTTCACTGAGTCATCGATGCGAGCTCCATAAAGCGAAGGGTTTTCAGCTAAAATGTCTAGTCCATCTTGTTGCTCTTATCACTGCTCGTGTACGACAGCTCGCTATAACAGCAAATTTTAAACTAACGCTGTCTGGTAGCTGTCCGCTGTAGCGCTAAACCGCCCCGGAGAGACGGAGGTTTACAAAAATATATGCGGGCATTTATTAATTAGGTAATAATGTGTTAAATCTAACTTAATAGTATATATCAGTATAGTTCATTCACCTCTGGGCTTAATTTCACCAGTATCCTTTCTTTATATTTTAAACCCTTCTAGTCAAGAAAATTCTAAGAAGTTTTTTCGTGTAGATATTAATTAAGCTTCAATGTGACTGCTCTTCTACCAGACCCAGTTAGCCGTCGTTATGCTAACTAAGTCCTGATTTCTCAATTACAGAAGCGTTAACAATTTTGAATGCTATATTTTCATAACGTAAATAGTTAAAAAATTAACTGTAAACAAATATTTTTTAAAACAAGCTTTTGTTCCTACTTAAAATAGAAAAATAAAAAATAATTTACCAATTCCATTACCTACCTACTTATGGCATTTTCCGAACTTTTAAAATGTGCAGAAACTGTAACCAATTTTACTAAATTAAATGTTTGTATGCACTGCGCCTATGTACGTGATGTAAATGCTTGTTGCGATGTAGTGTGTGAAAACGAATGAAAATTCAAAATACTAAGAAGAAATCATAGGAAATATTATTGTTAGTGGAAACGAAGCCAAGCAAGTAATATGCGTACTCTAGAATATTCGAATGTGCCCATCATGAAATAAATCCCTTCATATAATGCTAAACGTATACTCGTATAAAAATCCTTGAAGTGATGGAGACTCCCTTTATTGTATTTATTTTTATTGTGAAAGTGAAATAAAAGTAAGCGTTGCTTTTAGTTTGATGCATTTAAATTGTAATGAAATAAGGCCTTTGAGATAACATTAAATACTGATCCTAAATCTTAAGTATTTCCAACATAAGTACATAACAATTGAGTTTAAACTTCCTTCATTAACGTAAAGTATTTATTTAAGGTGAAAGTGATAGAATTGAGGCAAACATTAAAGTAAATAGTGCTTTAGAAATCCACGAGGGAAAATATCAATGCAACTCTTTACATTCGAACTACCACTATTTAAGAGTTGTAGGCAGCAAGCGGCTTAATAAACAACAGCACAATGAAAATGTTAACATACCAAATCTAACAACTGCAGTAGGGTTGCCACTTTCAAGCGAGGAACTCGAAGAAACTTTTCGTGGGAGTCTTACTTTAAATAATAAAAATAAATATTCTCTTGAAAATAACGAAGAGTTAAATAGGAGTAAGAACTCGGTAGTGCAATCAATTCTTGAAAGGAAATATCCTTCATACACAACTTCTGAAGTAAATGTTAAAGTCGACACAGACCGTAAAAATATTAATAAGTTTACCTACGAATCAACACTGAAGCATTTGGGTGAGAATTCAAAATACTCTGTGAATCGCAGTCAAGTCAGTCAGATCATCACATGTATCTACTTAGTTCATGCTTTATTTTGATTTTTAGGTTAAATTTTCGCTGATATACATATAAATAGTTATAATAAATCATTAGTAGTATCTCTTCTATCAGTGGTATTTTCAACGCATTTATTTCTTTTATATTTCCAATTGAATTCGCATTTTTAATGTAACATATTATTAAAACATTTTTGAAATTCATATTGCAGTTACGTGTTATGTATAGAACATGACGAAAGCCTTAACATTAAGTAATTTCCAGGCTTTCAGAAAAAAAATATGTACAAAAATGTACATAATAATAAATAATTTCCTGAACGGTTAAAGAAAAAATTAGGAAATTTTCTATTTTCGTTTAAAAAAATTAAAATAACTGCAAATGTCCGGTGTCTGACAAAAAATGTTATTTGAGTTCTTTCAATGTAAACGAAACACTGATGAACAGCGATGATTTAATCTTGTATACAGGATGCCTCAATTCAAGATGTACAAATTCGAAGATTACGTCGAAAAATGAAGAAACAAATTAGTATGGCAGGTTGTCTATTTAAAACCATGTTCGTGATATTCGTTTTTTTATGAATTTTTATACAGTGAGTGCCAAAAGTACACCCAACATTTTATTGCATTCTTCTTGGAAACCAATGGTTATATAATATGTTTCACAGAAAGAAACCAAAATCATTTTTTGTTGAATGTGTTTTAAAATATAAACAATAAAAGTAAAACAACAACTAAACATAAAAAGATATATCCATGCTCAACTAAAAATAATGCAAAATTCACATCACAAATGTAAGGATACAGGTGGAACAATAAAACGCGTTTTGAATTTTTTTTAAAACTTAATGTTTAAAAATATTTTTCTGATACTTTGTGGTACGTCCTTTGACTTATAATGACTGTCATTTAAAAAGGATTGGGCTTGACCAAGTTTTAGCATAAATTTTGGATAATTTTTGACTACTCATACACATGGATATGTTTTTCATTGTTCATTTATGGTGCTTTTTCTCTGTTTATGTGAATTTTAAGTCTTGTTTTCTCGTCTGTCGTTCGAGATCCATATCCATAATTGCGATAATGTTTTTAATTGGTTCTGTAGAATACAGTAGTTATTCCCTGAAAACATGTGAAATTTGCCATAGGCATGAGATTGATAGAAGATAACACAGATCCACATTCATATATTGTGTTAAAATAGACAAATCTATCCATTAAATGCCGATAATAATCACGTTTAGGACACTAGATGATACCATACACGCCTATATGCCACTACAAATCTTCCGCACCATGTTCAAAAGGGCCAAATGTAAAGAAAGTCAATTAACAAAACCGATTTCGATTTGCAAAAGGCCATAAAGAACATTATTTGACGAGAGCATATCATGTATTAGAATTAGAGAACGTAAAAATGTTTCGAAAAAACCAAATATAGAGCTTAATCCTTTAAATATGGCAGAAGCCGTAAAATACCACACACGGTTTCTAACAGTTTAGGGGCATGTGGCAGTATCTGGTAGGGCTGTTACTCTGAACTCAATTACTTAAGTATTTGAGTACTCGAGTTCAGAGATCCGAGTTTGCGTAAATAAGTTTGGAGTGCCTGAGTACTCGAGTATTTGAGAGCAAAAAGATCCGAGAACTCGAATGAGGAAGTATTTGAGTACTCATTTAAGAAGTATTCCAGTATCAGAGTTTGGGAGTATTCAAGTACTTGAGTACTTGAGTCCTGTAGGTTAAATACATTAAGAATTAAGAAATACAAGTTAATAAATTGTAGACTATAATTCATTATAATTTACAGTTAGTTGCAGAAAACTAATCTTTATTTTGGAAAAGAAATACAAGTATAGGTATTAGCATTATCGGAATTTAAGCAACTTCTGCTGGAACTTATTATATTTCCTGCTGTGGAAAATACTCGTCCAGATGTAGCAGGGGTTGCTGGTATATTAAGGAATTTTCGTGCAATACAAGCAACATTAGGAAGTGTAGTTTCTTGGCATTCGCACCATGATAATGAATCTTTTTTTGAAGCGTTAATGGAATTTGTGGAAGAGCTGGAAAAGGAATTAAATTGAGATAATACATCTATTGTTGACCCACTTTCATTTATATTAAATATTAGGTCCGCAACTAAGTTCTCGCTGTTTTTTTTTATGAATATAAAACTTTATTATGAAAAAATGGTTACAAATGAGTTATTCAAAGTACTGCCCATCGCTAGCGACAACCTTTTCCCATCTTTCTGGCAGAGCTCGAATACCGTCACGGTAGAAGTGTTCGTCTTTTGAGGTTATCCATGAATCAAGCCAATTTACGATGTCGTCATATGAACGGAACTCCTGATTAGTCAGAGCATGTGCCATCGAACGGAACAAGTGATAATCGGACGGCGCAATATCTGGGGAATATAGCGGGTGGGGTAGGACTTCCCATTTGAGTGTTTCTAAGTAGGTTTTGACGGGTTTGGCAACGTGAGGCCGAACGTTGTCGTGCTGTAAAATCACTTTTTCGTGCCCTGATCGTATTGTGGCCGCTTTTCGCGCAGTGCTCGGCTCAATCGCATCAATTGAGTTCGATACCGTTCCCCAGTGATCGTTTCGTTCGGTTTCAACGTCTTTTCAGCGTTTTCGAAGATTTTCGGCCTTCCTTCACGCGAACGGTCGTCAACATCAAAATCACCGTCTTTGAAGCGACGGAACCAATCACGGCACGTTGTTTCACTTAGAGCAGCATCTCCGTAAACTTTTTGGAGTTCTCGATGCGCTTGAGCCGCCGTTTTCTTCGAATGAAAAACGAAAAGCAACACTTCCCCGCAAATGACGATTATTTGGCACATAATCAGACATTTTCACACAACCAAAAGTATATGTTCCAAAAACAAAATCACAAATGTATCAAAGCGGCTTGCTTACCATATGTCTAAGCTTGGTTCATGACGTTTTAGTAATGCCTATAATCGACCAACTCTTACTACTGGAGCCATCTATTGAAAAACAGCGGGAACTTAGTTGCGGACCTAATATAAACTCTAGTGCACTTCGTCGTTGTTCCTCTTGGCTGGAATCTCCGTCCCGCTCTTTTTCAAGTCTAGGCAAAAGTTGTTTGGCTGCAGATCGAATGTGTGCTCTAGCTTGTTCTGGTTCAGCAAGCAGGTCTTTATATCGCGGATCATAAAAGGATGCAATCTGTGACACTTCTACATTGCTTTCTCCTTCAGCCCACTTCATATGAAACCTGTTCTTTTAATCTTGTGCCACGGTTGACTTGAAATCTGAAAATCCACCAAAGCAGCGTAGCTCGTCTAGTAAATATGAAGACATAATCATAGGGGGGGATTTAAAGGCTTTAAGCACGCCGGCAACATGTATCGCCGATCATTTCTTAATAGCTTAAATAAAATAAAAATGGTGTGGATATCTCACACACCACTTGTTTTATTTACATTTAAAAGTCGAGTGTCCTGAAAGACCCTGTATTTTCTAAATTCGTTCGCACTTTTGATTTGAGATGATCCAATTCTGAGCATGAACCGGGGTCCATTGCAAAAATCATTTTCCAGTCGAATCAAAAGACGCTAAAATTCCTTATTAACCTTTAAAATGTGTCTTAGCTTTCGATCCGACTGAAAAACGATATAACCCGTTCGACGCAATTCCTTATTATACAAAAAGAGCATTCCATGTGAAGGGGAAAATGACATAAATTTTGACTTTTCATTTATTATCTCTAATTTAATAATAACCTATACATATTACATCTATATTATTTTGCCATATATAGAGAAATACTAAATACTGATTTTGTCTATCGATGGTTATTAAAACGAGAAAAAAAAAACTTTAGTTTACATAAATTTTTATTTTCACTTTCTTTGTAGGTATTTGTCCCACCAGTCACAATTTTGAATTTTTTTATTCTTTTTCACAACGGTTAGTAGACTTCTTTTTAATTACAAGAGAAGTGTCCCATATAAGGTACCTGAGGGTGTTAAGGCCCACCTAAGGTTTAGCGATTAGATATTGAAAACGCCATTTTAGATCCAACACAAAATATTTTTGGGGAACTTTTTGTAGCGTTATCAAAAAAAATTGGCCCTCTATACAAAAACTCTTTTCAGTATTCATAGATAGCAATTTGCCAAAAACTCACATCTGGGCCATATCCCCAACTAGTGTACGTGATATGGCCCTTATTTTTGAGACTTAAAAAAATTTGCAAATGTCGGGCAATATAACAAATTAGGCTTGGAAATGAGTAACATTAATGTGATGAATTACTAATTTATTGACAAATGTGTTTAAGAAAAAACAAACGATAAATGACATAACTAAACTGTTTTACGAAAATTAAGTAATTTAAGAGAATAAACTAAATATCATATATAAAATCAGTCGCCTTTAAACGAAAACCATGACCAATCGATTCTACATTAAAAATTAATGGAGGCGTGAATAAAGATTTGCGTCAATCGATTAATTTGATTAGATAATAAATCTTACCTTGATGAAATAAGAAGGGACAGCTGTCACCTAACCAAAACACGAGTTAATTGTTGGCTACATTTCCCTCAAAGACAGTGAACACCCTCCACGATCTGGATTATAGAAAATGGAAACACGCAATGCAATCTGAAGGATTTCGCGAAAACTAATATATCGATGAAAAGTGAGCCATATCACGAACCCCCTCAGATACCTTATTTGCTTTACCAACACAAAAGAAGCTCTCTTAATATTAAGTAGCTTGGCTAAAATTCGTCTTCGAATGAACAAAGGTGAAAAGTGGGACTTTCTAGTGTCCCACCACACTTATTGAAATAATAATTACATATCGTATATTGGCTGTTTGGCTTTTTCCTGAAAGCAATACCATAAAATTATTCTTTAACTTTATTCAAATGTCAGCTGACAAAGTCAAGACTATTTGAGGACTTATCCTATGACCTTTAAGCTGCCAACTTTTGGTGCATTTACATGGCACGACATGTCAAATGACATGTCATTTCGAGATTGTCATATAGTGTAAAGCAGTGATGGCTAATCTCACATTACTTTAAATGTTCATATGTGTTTAAAGTCTCAGAAAGCTTTACATTAATAAAAAATTCATGATTTCTAAAATTTCTGATACCTACTTGTTAAAATTTGTAGTAGGACGAGACCGCAAAAATGCTACTACATTTGATCAAGCAACGAAATTTTCAGGAAAGGTTCTTTATGTTCGGAAATTTGAGGGACCTCCAAAATCATACATAAAATAGCTTCGAATAGAAGCATAAAATTTTGCTCAAACGAAAACTGAAATCCTCCACTGTTTAATGTGTAATTTGGAATTTTGGATATTTTGCTACAATGAATATTGGTAATACACTGGAGAAGAACGAAGGATATTGGTTATAGGAAATGAAAAGATGCCCCAAATATCTGTCAATAGAGAAGCCATTTAACCTGTATGAATCTAAACGAAAGGCTGCATACGTTGTCAGTCACACCCCCTCTAAATCTCAAAATAAAATGCACACAATTTTATCCATGTGTTTTTTTTTAAACAAAAACAGGAATAATTGTTAACACTTAGGGAACCCTCTCCGTTTTGCCAAAGTTTGCCATTTGAAAATTGTATTGCGGGGAAAAAAAGACCGATTTTGCACAGAAAATTGCCCCTTTTGAGAAGTTGTGTTGTTCCATCTTCCGGTACACTTCATTTCTGCCGATCGGATCATAATGAAATATTACTATTAAGTTCAAAATTATCTAAAAAAACAAGCGTATGATGTTTTAAAATAATGCTTTCTGTAATTTTTTTATTACACATTTTTTTAAATCCTTAGCTACGTTTTTTCTTCTGACATTAATAAATATGCTCAAAAATTTCAAAAAGATTGGTCGAACAGATTTTGAGATGTGTTCCTAAACCACTTTTTCGCACATGGTTATAAATTTCGAATGTTGATTCAAAAATAACACACAAAACTTAACCTTTTGTCTTGTCACTTGTTTGATCTTAGTACTTCTAAAATTACTCGTAGTTGTTAATAAAATTGTTAACCATGAGAGATTTGAAGGTATGCCGGAGCCACTTTTATTTCTCTGGGATGACCCTAGCTCAGAATATCCTTGCTCATCCTGGTCCATATATGGGCGAATAATGTTACATATTAAGTTGAAACGCGAAGGTCATTTGAACAATGCTTATCATCAGTGGTTTTTATAATTGTTGGCACCATCTAATGGAAATTTACCAAATTGTGCAAACAACGCTCGTAAATAATGTTTCTGATTTTCCTACCTTAATTCTCAGTATTTAATTTGTGGGTAACCAATATTGAACCATCTGGGCTGTTATGTATAACAACATAGTTGATTTATAAGTTATAATTATATGTTGACCTAGCTTTTTTGTGTTTCAATTTTTTTTAAATGCAGTTTTTAAAAAAAATATTTAATGAAGACAACACTAAAGCTCATAAAATTGATATGTAAGATAAGGTAATATTTCGATATGTAGTATATGCAAATTCAGCTACATTTGTACACTATCTATCCATTCCAAATAGTTTTATAGTCATCAGTTAAGTAAATGTTGAAGTTTGGAATATTTAGATAAATTTAAGTAAGTTTATTTGTATTTCTCCCTCATATGCCTTTTACTTTCTATATATTTTTGCTTGAAGAAGACTTATTAATCGCATTGTTGTACATATTTATTTTTTCTTCGAATTTAATCTAAAACAATATTTTTTTCGTTTCAGAAATAAAAAGTTTTTTAGTACCAAATTATGACAACATAGAGCACAAACTGAAAGTATTCGATATAAAATCTTCTCTTGTTCTGAGTTGTAATATATCAAAGGATGGTGATTATGATTTAAAATGGTATGTCTTAACTAAGAATCCGAATCTACACATTGTTTTTGCGAGACTGGGAAACACTTGATTCCATGTTTTTTTTTTAAATCTTATTTTGATAATTATTTATGGCGAGAATGATGAAGGTATATTATTGTGCATATCTATTAATAAATGTGGCAATTTATCTGTATTACACGATGGGTCAGCCATTTGAATGAAATTATATTCCATAATTAATCGGGAGATTTATGCTTTTCAATAAATCAACAAACTTTGAAAAATGTTGAACCGTGTTTATTTTATATAATAACATTTTTTAAAGAGAAACCAGCCTATGGCCGACCCTATATACAGGGCGTTACGCATAATGTCTGCCAAAGATCTCACCCGGGAGACAAAAAATTGTGTGGTAGGGTTACCTCTCAACCGTTTTCGAGTTTACATTATTTTATTTTTATTTTGATTTACTCAACGAAGTGACATCAAACACGCCAAACTCCCAATCAAACCAAAAATATTATTTGTATACTATAATATATATGTACTCCATTTTTTAAATTGCCCAAATTCATCAATGGATTTACTCTTACCTTTAGTTATTTTTCAGTAATATTTTTGTAGTTGTGGAATCTTTGATTTTTTTATGCTTTTAATTATATTTTATTATTATTGTTATAATCTTAACCAATTTTTCTCACTAATAATAACCCGCCAACATAATGAATCTTCCAAACTTTTTTTCTGACTCATTTATTATCCACGATAGCGCTATAGGGAAAACATCAATAAATTGCCATATTGCGTCTAAAAATGGCCACACGGCAATCGAAAGTATAGGCTTTAAGGGGACTTTCGGTTTGGTCCCGATTTTTTGTTAGTGTTAATTTTTTTAATGTGGGAAAAGTAAAAAAGATGTTTCGGTTTTTGCAATTTATTATTTAGATATGTGCTGCAAAACAAAACCAAAAGAAAACAATATGACGGCCGTGACACGCAACCCATTAGAGGTTTCAAAACACAAGATTTTTTTTTTGAAAATTAATTATTGTCCAATTAAGTATCGTTGGTCGGAAACGTTTTTTCAACTTGTAAATAAAAGTTGTGTGAATATTTTTACCCAAAGAAGTTTCCTACCAACGATAGCTACTTGTTTAAGAAAATCTACACAAAAAACAGCTTAATCGGTTGAGCAAATTTTGAGAAAACTTAACCACCGTTTTGAAGACACAATTTTGGTAAACACGGGTTAAAGTGAAAACCAGATTACTTGAAGACAGGTGACTGGTTACCGCTAATCTGGTTATTGACGCATGAGAATAGGACAGGTGAGTGCAGATTCATACGCGATGTGCCGGACAGCATTTGACGCTCTATAAACCGTAAATAAAAAATTCCGGAAATCCTTTTAAGGGGGACATTTTTATGAATATTAAAATTGCAAGAATGGGGAAAAAATCAAATTTTTCAAACCTACTTAACAGAAAGCCCGCTTAAGCTTTCATTTGGATGGTTTTTGGACCAAACCAATTTTCGGAGGTATGGTGTCTCCCGAGCAAAATGAATGGCTCTTATATACACATACATATATATGGGTGCCTTGTTCCATTTAGACTTTATTTTATTTTCGGCAGTAACATTTTAAGCTTTGCTAAGTTTTTGCAATGAACACTTAACCCATATTATTCATAATAACTATTAAAGCAAAAGCAGAAATTATTAATTTTGTTTACATTCACAAATCGAAAACTTTGGACTTAGGCAGATGAAACTGGCTACTAGAGTTGTCAGTCAAAAAGTAATACCTGGTTAGTAGGAGCATTGCAAATATTAATATTCAACATTTATCGCAGGGAGCAAGTGTTCTCAGTCTCGTCTATAAATAAAGGAAAATTAAATTTCTATATTTGGTTTTCTCAAATAAAGGGCAAAGAACGGTTCAGACGTCGCAAAGGTGGAATCGCTTCAAGGAAGATACAAACTACTTAAACCTGAGAGGAAATTTATAATTGAAAAAACCGATCAAAACGACGCCGGACAATATACTTGTGCCGTAAATGAAAAGGACTTGCAAGAAAAAAAGGACTTTAACGTAGTTGGTATGAACTTCAATTAATATTCTCCTTTACAACTGTGAAATTTTTGTTTTTGTCTTTTAGCTAACGTTGCAGTGCGTGTTCCTTCCAACACTGGTGTTGTCGAAGGTGAAAAATTGAGAATTCAATGTGCAGTATTAGGAACGGACCCTGAACTTTCGTGGGAATATGCAGGTGAGGATATATCCTTAATCTCTAGGGACAACAATTTTTCCACAGACATTAGATTACGACTCCGGAAACGTAATCGCTCCAATAAGAAAGGTTTTTACAAAAAAGTTCACTTAAAAATAGAAAAACCAATTGACGCAAAAAAGAATGCCAAAATATGGCTTGGGGTCGAACAAATATTTTATATCCATTTTAACTCGTAATCATTTAATTAATTAAATTTCGTATTTATTGAATGGCGGGCGATATACACGAGGGCGGCGTTCGCCAAGCCGCATGAGTGAAATCGCCTACCCTGCTTACAGTTGTGTTTCCTTCGCCAATGGCAATGGGCATAGTATTGACATCAGTCTTGAGTTTTGAACCCAAATTTATTTTCCACACGTGATTACTTTTCCTATTGACGTGAGCTTGAACCCGCTCTTTTTAAAAGTTCCATATCAGATTGTTCAAGAAAGTTTTTATGAGAGAACTACATATAAAAATATGTTTGTCAAGAAACAGAAAGAGCTTACATTTTTGTGCTGTGCTGTAATTGAAAGGGAGAGAGTTTTGGCCGCCATCTTGAAATTCGAAATTTTAAAAGTAAATTTGAAATGAGCGAAAGTAAATTTGAAATGAGCGACCCCAACACCCCTATATATTTAATGACACGGAAATTCAATGAAGTTGAGAATTTACAGTCGCCATATTGGATCCGCCGTCGAAAACAGCGACCGCGAAAACCTGGAAGTAACCATTTTAACGGAATTCATTATTTTAGAACTCAAGAACAAATGGCAGCCTATGGACTGTATTCTGTATTCCGACGGAATTAAATTCCATTCGAAATGTAAGAAATTTAAAAGTAAGCTGGAAATGTCAGAGAGCTCGACCACTGACAATACATATATATAGCGTTTACTGGCGAACGTAATGTATGAAATAAATTTAACTGCAGAAGAGTTTCCGAACTTTGTTGTTGTTGTTGAGTTTTTAGTTGGCCCCAAAAGGTCAATACTTTATGTATATGCTCCGGGTCTATACGCCAAATGACCAGGTTCCTCGGAAAAACTGGGTTCCAAACAATCCTGACGTCGATGATAACGTAAATTTGTGGCAGCTGGTAATCTACCACCAATCACTCGCCAGATTGTCTTGCCTTTTTCAGTCCTACAGGACTTCGTCTCTTACTTCTCTCTGTTCGTCGCCAGCCTTGGGAGGACATCACGTATACAAACCTTTTATAATTCTCTCATTATTCAATTCATTCAATATACATTAATTTACTCGAAATAATTTAAAAGCTAGTGAGCCAAGTTACACAAGAAATTTTGGATGAAGTTTTTGTCTACCTTTTCTATTTGATACTAACAGTCTACCAAGGATCTTCTCACATTTTTTCGCTCGACAGCAACCACGGTAAAAAAGAGGCAAAAATAGTACATCGAAAAGTAGAGTACTTGTGGCCGATTTAATGCGCTTATAAATACTATCGTGAAAGTCGTTGCACATGATTTAGAGAATTTATTTTTTGACTGATTATAGTGATGGCTCCGAGTGGCGCTGGTATGTATTTACTTAACTTTCTTATGAAATCAGTTTAAAAAAAAATTGTGAATGCACGCCTTAAAATATTGTCAATTTTGCACATTAATTGGACATAAAGTAATGCAGTCCCATGCTCTCGTATCATAATTTATAGATTGTCGGATAGCTAATATTATGTACTTTAACGTACAATAGGCAGCATAGTGCGCAATAAGAGTACTTAAACTTTTTCTAATACTTCCGTCGTTATTCAACGGAGACAATTCTTTGAAGTTTGGGTAAAAACGCCTAAAAAGATTTTAAAGTTTAAAGATTTGTGAAAAATTCCGTAGTAGATGTGTCTTGAAATTTTATCTGAATTAAAAGAAAGTTAATTTCAAATTATTATAATGCACTACCATTAACTGTAATAAGTTTTTAATTTAATAGAAAGCATTTTGGGGTTACTTGGAGTTAATTTTTTTTTTTTTTTTTAATTGGAATTTTTTGAATATTTCGGAAAAGATCTTCTACGTAGAAATTTGTATATCCGTGCTCTACCTGGACATATTGTACTTTTGTGGAAAGGTAAAAAGATAGGAAAGTTAGTTAGGAAATAAAAAGAGGTGAATTTTCGAGAAAATTTGGGTAAAACGTGAATTTTAGGAAATTTCGGAACATCGCAAACGACTGTACTTGGTAGGTAGGTAGACCAACATTGATGGAATTTTTGAAAATAGCATTAAGCTAGTTGTTGTTTAGCGTGTGATGTCGCCGGGCTGATTAGATCAAAAGATAAAAGTATAATAATAATAGTAATTTTTCCACGTTGTACAAAATACCCTGTATATGTGTATAATTGGATATATTTTTTTCTGTAGCTATTCGTACAATACGTCCAAAGGCAAAGTTACCCTTAATGATCTCCCTTATGAAGCCCCTTTTTCGAATTATATCCGCGGGTTATATAAATATACAAAATTGCGTGCAACATTTTTCCTATAGGCTTCTGTACTAATTGTTCAAAACAAAAGTTGGTCAGAATGACTTCTTTTATGACATATTTCAATTTCATCGAAATCGGTGGGAGGACTGTTTTCGGATTAATTACAATGACCATTTTGCAGAAATGAGCCCAAAAACTCTAGGGGTATTCACGCTTTGGTGAAAATGGGCCTTGTTCTTATTGGATAATGCTTTTTTTAATGTATTAAAAATTACCCTTGAAGTTATAATTTTATTTTACCTTTTTTGTGAATACTTTCTGAAGTTCGAAGCCAGCTGCATTTTATTTGCTATGCTCGTACTTCAAAATTAGTCCTTTCAAATGTACAACAAAATTAGTTGCTTATTGCCATTAAAGCAACCTTACCTGTAAAGTTAGCTGTTACACAATCGTCGCTAAAATTAGATAAGTTCAGTGGAAAATAATGCTTAAATTAAAAAGAGAAAGATGTACGAGGTGGTCCCACTTTCATAGCCATTTGACTGTCGTGAACAGTCTATTTATATATGTCAGTGGCCTGAATAGAATAATGAATATAGCATACTATGCATGCCAAAAATAAAATTATTTCATTCTGTGCGTTAGTCACCTGTGTAAGCTGCGAATTTGACAAAAAATATAATACTATAATCAGAGCATTATTATTTAAAAACTTTCCCTGGCTAGAAAAATCAATAAAATGAGCTAGCAACAGCGATAAACTTCAATAAAAAGACCCTATTTTAATATTCTGGGGAATTTTGTTGCTTCATAAATCAGGAACCCGCGATATTTTTCCCGAGTATGCACGTTCCGTTTGCTCAAATTCTAGGAGATGTACAGGACACTATTTTTTTTTTCAATTGACACCATGATTTTGGAGTTTTACCGTCAATAAACAATTTCGAAAAATAATTGTTCGAAATTCTTCATTTTCCTTCCCGCAATCCACGCGAAACAAAAAGCCCTATTTTTCGAGCACACAAGGAGAACCTCTCATAAGTTGTGGGACATATTGCACAACTGAAATGCGTGAAATCGTAAATTTCATTATTGTAAATCTAATGAATCTGCCTGTGTGCCCTTTCCCGTGAAGATATCATTCATTGAGTTGAGCGGAACATGCAACTCAGATGATTCCTAGGGAAATCCGATAAATGCAAATGTTTCACCTTCAGCCCAGTCAAACAAGCAAAATCGTTTTCGCAGCACATGGGACATGCGCTGGGTATAAAGAAGACACAAAATCTCGCATCTCAGCTATGTAGTGATATCATGATTCTCGCTTCGCTTAGGTATGTATCTAAGCGACAGGGTGATCTTTCAGTGATCGCCATGACTAGAAATTTGTCTACCTTAGCAATGGCAAGCCAGCTGAAGCGAGAAAAAGCGTTCCACCTCGTTATTCAGGCTGTCCTATCTACGTATGAAATACTTCATTTATTTTTGCCCATGTGATTCTATATTTCAAATTCACTATAGTGTTTCCCCTGAGGGTTAATATTGACTGCATTCTTAAAGGTTTTTGATTAATTTTGTAGACGTTAAAATCTTATTTTCACTAAAAAGTGTTCGATGTGGTTTAAGCTTTGAAGAGCTCTAATAATGCAAAATGATTTTCTAAAAGCTTATAATGTACATTTTGTAAAATTAAGCCGGCAACCCCATTATGAGGTGGGCACTGCAAACCTAATAGATCTTTTGTGCCAACAACGGAAAGGAAATCTTGTGGTGGGGAGAAAGGGCCAGGGTGGTCAATTTACCCTATTGGGATTCGAACCCTTGATCTCAGCAGTCCGAGATATGAGGTGATCAGGTAGCAGCTTCGTTCACTTAGTTACTCAGCTACCGAGGCCCCCTTAAATGTACATACATATTTATAAAATCAAACATTGTCAGTTAACGTTATATTCAAAGGCGAAAATATTCTGCAACTATACTTTTAACTTTCAGGAAATGTAACACTCACAAATTCGACAGGAAAATATCTTTTGAGAGAGGACGAAAACAAAATTCAAAATGCTATTATTGAAATTGAAAATACAAGCTTAGAAGACAAAGGAGAATACAAGTGTATTGCTAGAAATGATGGTACTAAATATGCAGGAAAAAGCCCAGCTATGGATGTTTCTTATGTTCGTGTGAAAGGTATAATATCACTTATATTATGTTGAATTATTATTATTATTAATAATGTTAACGGTTAGGGTTAGTCAGTAATTTGGAAAAATTGTTTTTTTTATTTAGCTATTTCCTAAAAGTAACACATTTCATGAATATTCTTTGAAGTTTTAAGGGGGGATCCTTAATTAGAATGGTGAAAAAATTGTTTTTTTTTCTGCAGAAATGTGCTAAGAATATGCTCCTATTTTTTTTCATAAAATTTCAGGTGTTAAGAATATGCTCCTAATTTTTTTTCTAAAAATCCATTTCTGTATCTTGGCTCGCGCTGTCTGGCGAACGTGCTCCAGATAATTCTTCTCGTTCTCTTGTACGTCAAAGTCCCTTCTTTTGTAACAAATATAATATTTCGAGGGATAATGAATAGAAATCACCAGTTACCACGTTGGCTTGGTGTACTACAAATCCCTATGCCCGTGTATCCTTTTCCTTGCCGAAATTTTGATCGAACTTTTCTCGATACGACGTTTTTCGACTTCTTGAGACTAATATCTTGAAACCTAATGAACCGAAAACGTTGAAAATTTAACTGCTTCATCTTAACACCTTTCTTCTCTAGCTGAACTAAAATTATTGGTTAAAAGTTAATAACACATAACTTTTTTTTATTCAAAATAGTCCAATAACAGCGGTGGTTTTCTTCTTTTGTATCACATTTTTCAAATATTGCCTTTTTCCCAAAGAAGTTTAAGCTCAAATACTAGAAGGGTTTTTTTCATTTCTGACCAATGGAACCGGCTGAATTTGTCTCAAAATGAGATTTTGACGGTACTGCAATCGACGCGCACCGCCGTCATTTTGAATTTTTGAGGAAAAAAAATAATTTGTTAAAGCAGACTGTCAATAAATATCTAAATTTTCATAAAGATCGGCCCATTGTTTCTACCCAAAAACAAACCTTAAAATACCTAAAATTTTGGTCCATTCTAATTTAAGATCCCCCTTAAGGGGTTAGGTGTAGTCAGAGAAATGAAAAAATGACAATTTTAAATAATTTTTTTTTGCCCGTAAATTATTTTTCATCACACATGCGGGGTAAGTGGTACTTTACCGCACGGGTTTCCATGCGGTAAATCATCAATTATTCGCTCGTGCGTTAATAGCCATCGTGGGCAATCGGCTACTTAGCGCACCGTGGTTAATTTATGAGTTACCGAATAGAAACCTGTGGGGTAAATTACCTACTACTTACCCCGCACTCGTGGTGAAAAGTAGCATACGTAACTCGGACGGTAAGTAGCCGAGTGCCCATGATGGCTCTTAACGCACTCACTTCGCTCGTGCGTCTAACACCGCCATCGTGGGCAATCGGCTACTTAGCGCCCTTGTATCGTAATATACTATTAAAAGTAATGGCTTTTTTTCCAAACCATGTGTTTTTAACTGGTGGCCACTGTAGCTCGAAAACCGCTCGATAGATTTTAATGAAATTTATACAGCTTGGCGGCCTCAGGAAATTTTTTCCAGATTTTCGGGAAAACACCAACAGTTCATTGTTTATAAAAAATCGAAATTAAAAACAAAAACCAAAAGCTTCGATCAGGCACTAGCTTTTCATGTTTTCAAAAAGCTGTATAAATTTCATTAAAATCTATCGAGCGGTTTTCGAACCGTTGTTCAGTTTGAAAAAAGCTTCGATGAGGAATTATTAAACTAACAATTTTATTTGTTGTATTGATTTTAAATAAACGACTGAAGTACGAATTTTTGGCGTAAGGCCATGTTTCTAAAAACGTTCAACAATCCAACAGAAAACTTGGTCCAGATTGTTTTTTTTTAATTTGTAAATACTTGGTACTGTATTGAAAATAAAAGAAATTTATAACTAATAACTCCTTAATACTTTTTCAGGGAAGCTCGCTGCGTTATGGCCATTTCTAGGGATTTGTGCAGAAGTTTTTATTCTATGCGCAATTATATTGATGTATGAAAGAAGACGTAACAAGGCAGAACTTGAGGAAAGTGATACGGACCCAAATACAGAACAGTAAGTAACAAACTTTAGAATTATTTCAATTTCATTTGAAATATCTTTATATAAACCGCACTATTTACCAAAATTGTGACCATTGGATTATAATATAATTCTACATAGAAGTAAATAATTCCATCTAAAATTTTCCAATTGTTACAGTTTAAATGAGTAGAAAAGTAATTTTTTTAAATATTGCTGTGCTAAAGTAAATATGCTATAAGGAATACAATTTTTTATTTCATAAAAATGTTAATATTCCCGTTCGATTTGATATTAGTTGAATTCCTCTTTCATCGAAGTTCAAGATAATAATTCGCATTCCACTTATGTTTTATTGATTGGTGTATTATAGTACAAGTCATTTTATCAAATTAAATTCACTGTAGCAGTTCCCACTTTACAATCGAGGAGAAAAGAATTATGTAAAATTTAAGGCGTTGATCTTGTGAAACCTAACTTTCCAGCATTCACTTTAAAGGGTTACTGACTTATAAGCGTTGCGATATTTGAAAATACATAATACAAGAACCAATTTATTCTACTACGGTGAAATCAAGAAAAATGCTAAACATGCTGCATGTGTCCTGCTACTCTCCAGAGTCTAGACCAGTAGTGGCCAACCTTTACATACTATGCGTACATTTTTTTCACATACGAGTTCAGATGCCCCAAAAACATATTTTATAGACATAAATAAATTTTTTTTAAAGTAAAGTCTAAGGTTTTTCTCATCAACGTTAATTTACACATTGTGATGGTGCCTGAGAGGCGTCCCTCAAGTCCAAAGGGCCTGCATGAAAAGTTGTCTCGAATCAAAATCCAGTAGATTTTTGGGTGCTGATTTGGGAAAAAAAATCCCAAATAATTCCATCACAGCATTTTATACACCGATTTTCCAATTCTTGAATTTGTTTCGACTCTTTTCCTGAGCTAATCTTGCGTGCTAGAGTTTAATTAGTTGTCAAAACCCCAACTGGGCTTTCGAAATTTATGCATTGTTTAACGATCAATATAAAGAAATCACTGGCCAACCCCCTGCCAGAGATCTGTCTGTGTTACTGTTACTTAGAGATATTCCCAAGATAACTCTTCCAATTCAATTCGTATTGAAACCTGCTGGGGCAGATGTCGGGAGTCATTTTGTCTGAGTGAGATCATTACGATATTATTGGCAGACTTTTTAATGCTATATCAGATTTTTATGTGCCCAACCGCTGGGTTTTTATTAGCCAAATGTTGTTTAAGTGTAGACGGAATCATCACCAACTCGAGAGCAGGAAATAATTGTCTATGACAAGTGTAACATTTGGAGCGTGTTTGTTTTATTAAACCGCTCAGAGCTCTCCAACAAAGACGCAGTAAAATTGCATCCGATGCGATTCGTATGAGAAATTGTCAAATACGGCTATGGTGTATCGAAAAATGTCTTAAGCTCTGTTCAGACGTACTAATTCAGTATAAATCTATGAAACTACTGATTCAACGAAAAAAGTCTAGGGACATTTTTGTGCAGAATTTTATAACCTAAAATGTTTCTGTACAAAAAATAGTTAGCCCCTTTAAACCCCTAAAAACCTACGGCTGAAATTTTGGCTACTTTTCAGAATATGCTGAGGATATCGAAATAAAGATCTCGACAAAAATCCAGATTGTTTAGACTTTCCGTAATCAAAGTAAAATTTTACTGACAAGGCTATTATACAGATAAAGCTGGCATTTTGGTAAACAGATCATACTATGCACGTAGCTTATGAACGCAAAACCTTCGTGGTAGGGACGCTAGGAGAAAAAGAAACAAGCATATACGAATGAAAAACGTTAGAAAAATATTTGGCCCAAACGGACTATATCTTATGACAAAATAGCATGGATTTAAAAAAAGTTGGTTGTATTTATCCCTAATGTCTCCCTAGAAGTTCCAGCTAAGAGTGGGACAACCTAGAAAATACTTTGGCCAGATACGCTGTGGTCAGCGAACAGCGGACATACCATACTTAACTATTATTCCCATCTCACGAATGTACTCTGCTAAAACCAAAATCTTTTCTTCTGTTAGAGGGAGCCAATAGGTCGTTGAGGCTATTCTTATTCGCTTCTTCTTATTCCTCGTGCGTATTATATAGTTGGGCAGCGTTCATCTTTGTATATATATCTCGTCTGTGGAATTCACTCCCTATAAGCGTCAGAAGGTTTTCGAGGACGTCTGAGTTTAAAAAACACTTAGAAACTTTAATTTTTTAGTGCTTGGGAACACAATTGGAATCGACTATGCTTATATTTCCTTTTATTTTTTCTCTCTTTCATTTTATTTGCTTTTGTCAATTAGAAACTCATTTTTCATTTTTATTTTATTAAATTCGTAATTTCTTCTTTTATTTCTCTATTTTCCCTTTTTTTTTTGCTCAAAGTCCGAGCAGGAACAGATATATTTAACAAAGAAAGCAAAAGGAGAATCATAATCATAACAGCGAATACGATTTTGGAAATGTTTCGTCGATTTTCTAATGTATCCAAATTTAAAAGTTTGATTCTATTCGCGTATGGGTGTAATATAAAGTGCACAACGACGCTAGGCAGGCAGGCCGCTTTCACCTGGTTACTATAGAATATATAAAGAATGTCCTAGAAAAAATTACCATTTTTCCCCGAATTTCTCATCCCTTTTTAGCGCAATTGGTTTTCTTCAGATGCGAAATTTTTCTCTAATAGGTGTAATGTAAATTATTGACACATATAAATGGACTGTTCACGACAGTCAAATGGCTATGAAAAAGTGGGACCACTTCGTATATCTTTTTTTTTTAATTTAAGCATTATTTTCCACTGAACTTATCTAATTTTAGTGACGATTTTGTAACAGGCAACTTTATAAGTAAGATTAGTTTAATGGAAATAAGCAACTTATTTTGTTGTACATTTGAAACGACAAATTTTGAAGTACGAGCAGCGCAAATAAATGTAGCTGGCTTGAGATTTAAAATTTTGCATATAAAACGTAAAATGAAATATGACATCAAATGTAATGTTGGCATTAAAATAACCTTTTTCCAATAAGAACAAGGCACTAAACGTGTCCACATGAGATAGCGAGACAAGCAGTCCATTCGTTTAAGTTGGGTACAGACTGAGCAAAAAAATGCAAACACATGTGCACGTATCTTTGGAATCAATCTTTTCTAATGTGTACGTAAAAAAAGCTTTGAACAAACATAATGCACATAAGCGAATTCGTTTGAAAATGTGGACGCTTCCACGCGCCAAACGAACACAATTGTACGGGTTCCATCACAAATGCTTGCCTGAAGTCCACCGTCCAGCAAATTATAAAATTTTATAACATGAGAATCTACAAAGCTAAAAAAGTAACGGATTGTTCTGAGGAAAAAGAAAGAATAGACAAAAGGAAAGCAAGGAAACTACAAAAAATACCTGACCAAATTTGGCTGCAACGATACGTATTGTAAAGCCTACCTGAATAGTAATCTGGACAGTTACAGTTATTATATTTTATATGGCTACAACAAAGAGTAACGGTCAATGTACCACAAAAATCACCAAGCTGCTTAGCCGTGTATGGGTTGGAAAGCCATATGTGGCAGATTGAGGAGTGCTGAATTTATGGTACAGGGAACAACAAGTTCACAGATTCCGATCGAAAAGTGCTTGGAGGAGCGACTTAAAGCTTGGAGGTTCTGTCATTTTGGCTTAGCAACCTCTCATTATGCAAAATCAATAAGAAAATAACATAAATGTTGTACCAAGGGCGGCCAATCCACCTAATTGGCCCGAACTCCGCACAATCGAAAGATATTGACTGTAATAAAGACTAACAGACTAAGAACCCGAAAGAGTTCTAAAACGGTCACGGACAAAAGTGTACTACGAGATCGACCAAGCTGTTGTACAGAACATAATGAAGAAAGCAAATGGGAAGTTTGATATTTTTTGTGGTGGGGGGGGATCTCAACCGTTTGGGAGTTACAGGGTGATAACAAATTCGGGTTCTACATTGTTATTTTACTGTTAGCCGAACGCCTCAATACGCCTTGTAGAATATCTCACAGAAATATGTGCCAAACAGTTTAAGTGTTCCACGTCCACGTGATAGGTCCACGTAAGCCTGCTATTAATCAAAGTTCCAAGATTTTTGACAATCTTATCGTATGGAATTACTTGTGTTATCGAGTACCACGGAGGGAAACCAAGAGCTGTAAATATCCGATTTATGGATTTAACTACATTTAAAACAATTCTGTTTGTTTCTTATACATATATGTATAATAATTGCGGCAACATCATCGTTTAAGCTACCCACAAGATCTACAGGGTTCAAAAGCTCTGAAACAAAGCAGAACGTCATCTGCAAAAATATGATACACACATACATATGTGCAATGCTGAGTAGCTTGAGGCAGGGAACACAGAACTGCAAAATTTAAGTTATAAATACCTGCTTCGGTTTTAATGACTGCTTTTGTTGTTCTTTGGGGTGCTGAATATGAGAACAATATTCCAAAAAATCCAAAAACCCTACGGTTTTGCCCAAAAAATAGCATTTAATACTGCGATTTTCTAGTTTTTGGTTGTTTTTCGATTTCTCTCCTGATTTATTCTGACATGGTAGATAAAAATGAAGTTTATGTCTTAAATCAACGCCCCAAAAATACTTTATCAGTTGTCAAAACTCCAACAGGGCTTTCGGAACTTATGCATGAACGGTCAATATAAAGGAATCACTCATCCAGATAGAATTACAATTATACGTGACTTTGTGAATCAGCGATTCCTAAGTAATAAATAAATGAACTCCATTTTTATCAGCACGTAAGGCTAACTCAGGATAAGAGTGGAAAAATAGCCTAAATCCTAAAAACAGGAAGATCTCAGTATAAAATACTATTTTTTTTGGAAAATCTCTACGTGATGGAATTTTTTGAATATATTTTTCGTAATAAGCATCCAAAATTCGACTCGACCATTTTGATCTAAGGCAGATTTCCATGCAGGTCTGTGTTATTAATAAAACACCCAATAGAGGCACTTGGAAGAGAAATAAAACCTGATTTGGGCCCAATACACTCAACTCATTGTAGTCTTCTTGCCCAGTAAGCCTATCCAGCAATCGTAGAGAAAAACATATAAATATTAAATTTACAGCAAATATCTGTTTATAGATGGCTGCTATTGGTTTTCAAAGACCTATTATAACATTCCGTTCTGTACATTATAAGGTTAAAGGCGAACTATTTTAGTATCAATATCCACAAAATGATCCCTCTCTATAAACAACAAACAGTTAAATCTTAAGAACCCGTAGAATCATTATAATTTCATCGTTCATTGCTACGATATTTTATGAGTATTTAAAATATATTATATATCGCTATTAATGCAGCAACAAAATTGTAAAATGTGTGACGCAAATTGCACGACCCCTTTTTATCACAAATTCACATTCAGTAGAATTTGAGCGTATTATATCAATTTAGATGTTGGTACAGTTCAACCTTTATTTGCATGTCCTAACCACTTTAGAAACTTTAAATTTTGTTCAGCTCGTGCTCGAAGAAATGTACATTTATAGAGTAATAATATGTTACTGTTTCAGGAAAAAGAAACGTCGAATCTATAAATAAAGGCTAGGTTTTAAATTTGATCATCTCGGACGAAATATTGGATTGAATTCGGAATTATTACATATAACTAGCTTGCCAATCCATTGAAGCTGATTATAATTATAAAGTAGAGTCTGCAAGTGTCGGTGAAGATGAAATTTTAAATGGGAACCAAAAGAAAAATACGAAAAAATCAAAACGTGCATGAGCATATATAATTACTATTTTATTAAACTTTATTTTATTATCACAGTAGAATATTGGTGAGTCTTTGTGAATACAGAAAATTTGAACATCTGTATGTACCTCTAAATTGAAAATTTAAAGGAATTGTAACATTCCCAACGTAAAAGAAGTAATGTTCTTCACTAACCTCAGCACATTATTACAACTTTTATTAGGTAACTTCCTTTTTTTATTTTTTTATTTCCTTTCGTTTGTCTTATTTTCATTACATGGGAGCACGTAGAGTCTATTCATGAAGAAGACTGTTATTTAAATAAGTATTTAAGGTCTCGTTTTCTTCAAACAGTTACTGATGTCGAAATTAAGTATTGTTAAGAATGTTTTTTGTTGTTTCTATTTCACTTTCCTTTTGTACTATAGATGCGCGGAGGAGATATTTTTGTTGTGACAAATTTGTTTCATTCAAATTATTTAAAACCGTTATATAATTTATTTGTATATGTTGACGTTTGTATAATCGTATGAAAAATCTTAATAAGGCCGCTTTATGCGCGGGCGAATTTCTGCCGATAAGCAATCCTTTAAGAATCCGAAATAATTTGTGGTTGGCAATAAGCCGATTTGTTAAGTATTTGCTAATTGTTATAAAATTGTATTAGGAAGGATTTTAAACGTCCAACTCGATTAGAGATACAACACTAATGGAAGTTAGTCGATAATTCGTTAAGTGTTTTTAGGTGCGTAATTTAAACAGTTTAAATTTATTTGATGAAATTTCTTTCGAGTATCTTCCGTATTCGAGTGAAAATGAAAGTTTCAAATCTGAATTAATGAGTGCTTTTATTGCGGAATAATCTTATACATAGATATAACGTTTACTTAATTTTAAGAAAATCGCTGGTGTTCAAATTGTTTCTGACAAAGTATTAAAATTCCTGGAGATTGTTTCAAAGGACAAACAGATTTCTTTACATCACTATTTTCGGCTCGATAGACCTAAACTTTTCTAAGAAAGCAATAAAAATAATTTTACTAGAAAATTTTTACTAAACAAGTTTTTACAGAGCGAAAATGATAACCTACACAAATGTTCATTGTTAATTATAAGGTATTGTTAAATGTGAGATAACACTATCTGATTATAATAAAATTTTAAAAAAACTAATGAATTCTTTATCCCGGTGCACTTTTAAGTTCTCCCTACCATGTTAAATTTACATAGGAATTGTAGCTAAATAGGTGACATTTAGGTTCCACGTGCATTCATGAGCGTTTCGATTGATTACATATTCAAATGATTTCGACATCTTGTTGTATTAATACAAATGTTAAAATATTATATTACAGCAAAATCTGCTAAAAAATGACTAATTGGTTGTCAAAGATCTATCAACTTTATTGGAAACCTTTATGTTGAACAATTTTCGTCCGCGAAAGGTTTCACTAGCGCGTGCATTCCAATATACGAGTGGTGTATTTAAAATTTATGTATGTCAGATACGTACATACTAGCCAAATTACAAAATCGGTTTTTTCTTTGTTAACAGCTTTTATGTCTAAATTCACAACCGCAATAACAACAAGCTATCCTGCAGCCGTAATAATGATAATTTACCTTTCGAGACAACAAGTAAAATAGCTATTATAGTATGCATCTAATATACCTTATACCTTTTTTTTAAATTTCAAAGCACATGAAATTCGAAAAGAAATGTGCATACGTGTATATGAAGATATTTAATTCGTGTGGGGCTATTCACCTAAACCGGATAAAAAGAAAAAGAAGATTTTTTTATATCTTTCTGAAAATCCCGTTGAATAAATTCGTTGAACATTTTAAAAATCATTGAAAAGTATAGAAGCTATAATGGCTTTATCAAAGCGCACTCCTGTTACTACATATGGGAGAGAAAATCTAATGCATTCTTCTCAAAGGGATGACCTGGTTTTGATAGCTCGTAGCGGCCATATTTGTTTATGGTTTTTTGACAGGTCTGTGCAGTTATGTTCAGTAAGTTTTGCGATTTCATCATGACACGTTTCACTTTGATCCAACGCTTGGAAATTGTCCAAAATTATTACGCAAATTTTGCATTCTCTTGTCGGTACTGTAAGAGCGCTTCGTGCAAAAAACGATCGTCATGCAAGCAAAATTGCCGCTATTGGAGTGAGTCAAATCCACGAGTGGTTCATGAATCACCATTGCATCCACAAAAATTGACCGTTTGGTGTGGATTATGGTATGGCGGAATCATCGGACCTTATTTCTTTCGATATGAGGTAGGAGATGCCGTTACCATTAATACTGCTATAGTACAATGTTGACCGATTCGGAATTTGATGAAATTGATGCGGACGACCTTTATTTCCAACAAGACGGTGCACCGCCTCACACTTCCCGACTTAACATGGACTTATTGAGCGTTAAGTTCGGTGAGTCGTTAATTTCCAGAAATGGTCCCATCGCTTGGCCGCCTAGATCGTGTGATCTAACGCCTTTGGATTATTTCCTTTGGGGCCACATTAAGTCGAAGGTTAACAGCAACCATCCTACAACTCTTGAGGGCTTGAGCCATAGCTGAGATACCGGCCGAAATGTTTCACAGAGTCATCGAAAATTGGCGTGAGCGGATGAACGTGTGCGAGAGGAGTCGCGCTGGCCATTTGGCCGATATATTCAAATCATAAATCGCATAAAATTATCTTTCAAAAAAACCATTTTTGCTCGAATTGTATGTTTTATTCAAATTTATTATTGGGAAACCCTCTATGTATGTAGCTTAGAGCTGAAGTGACATTAGTGCCAAAACTGATAGAACGTCATTTTTGCATTTAATTATGTCAAGTTTACTTTATCGCGATGATTCAAGGAGCCAGCATATTCCTATGTACAATCAGTAAAAGCTTAAATGATGTGAGTACTTATACGAGAAAAATCCTTAAGAACTCCCAAAATATGAAGAGTTCGTAAATCAGTTCGTGATCTTATTTATTATTTCCAATGAAAAAAAAGGAAAAAAACAAGAAAAGAATCAAATACATTTTAAACTCACAAAATCATCTCAGAGCTTAACTCTTAGGTAGCACACTTTCGCAGAATCGCACAGTTGGCAATGTGGAATCCGCATGACCTGGCCACAAAAATGTTTGCTGCGTGAGAGCTGATGTTGTTTTTTGGTTTTAAAAAATTTAAGATATTCTTATAATGCTGTTTCGATAGAAAGCTTATTCTCCACTAATTTGAAACTGGCCCATATAACAGTGTCCCAAGTAGGCTTATTTCGAAAATTAAGAAAAAATGTGAATAAAACGAAAGGGAACAATAAATTAAACATAAATCGTCGAAAAGCCCACACATTTTCACTATTGATTTCAGGATATTATTAAGCTTAACTTATTTCTCAAAAACAGGTACAGGTATGTTATGAATTGGCTGTGCCTAGAGGACTGTCATTTGTACACTTACAGTTTTTTAGCATAAAACCATTGCAAATGTCTTTAAGTTTGAAAAACGGAAATGATAACATGCTCGTTAAGGAATTGTTACATATAATATTATAACTCAATAATTTAAAACAATTGAAAAGACATTTACCTGAGGACTGTTTCGTCAAGCGGCTCAGACACGTGGTTCTCCTATACACGTAGCTTTCACACTAAAAATTGCCGCCAGGCCACGTTCTTCGGCATCTGCACCAACGTTACCCAGTTTGCGTTCCATTTCACTTTGCTAACGATCCCATCAATGCATAGTATTATTTCGGCGCAATTTTCTAATTGCTATCGAGATATTTTAATACTGGAAATACATATTCATCATGAGATTCATAATTCTGGGATTGGGGCATTTTCTTGACAGTTTGAAACATATTTTTTTCAATATTACAATACTTGGTTTTTGTTTGCGTTATGGCTTGCAAAGAATACGTATCAAAGTGTCGTTATTGATATACAGAACCCAGTAATAACAACATCAATCATATGAAATCTGCCTGGGACCACGTTTTTCCAATTAGTGTATAAATGCCCAGATAGTGTAGCATGAACAATTACATTAATAAATAATTTGATGTGAAGGTAATTCAGCAAGACGTGTTCTGAGTTTAATACAATACGCAACCAAAATTTTCTAAATTTAGAATTCTCCTCTTCGTAAGTAAGCACTTTCGTACGAAAATAAAAGTAAGAACGAGACCTAAAATAAACTTGTTGTTTAAATACTTCTATTCTAAGTTAATTATTCCTTAAGCAATAAAATTTAGATAATTTTAATCTCAATAATAAACTTAAACTAAATATCATTTTTCTTTTGCAGAGAAAAACTGAAGCCACAGAGAAACTAATGTTGGAACAATTTTTACGTTTGTTCAGTTATATAATTTTATAGTTATGTCTTCAATGTTAACGCATTATTTTCAATAAAGCAGTTTTAAATAAATCGACTTTGTCTTATAAAATAATTTAATTGGCTAACTTACTTCAGAGTTCTATAATCTTGATTAACTTTACTTTAATTACATAAAAAAGAAAATTTTATTATATTAAACATGATTGCATGGGGCATTCCATGCCAAATCGGATCCCTATTATTTTCAATCTTCTACATTTAAACGATTTCTTTAAATGGTTCTACTAACAATACAGTGAGCATGGGTGGATTATTTAATTAAAATATTGCTTCGTTGCAGAATTATTGTACATTGCTTTCATTAATTTTTCCACGTTGAGACATTTTCAAACTAATTTTAGTAATGATTGTTATTGCAATATGAGTATATTCGAAGAGTAATGGATCCTATAGATTTTCATGCTCTTTACGTTGGCACCATTGAATTTTGGATTTTATTAAAATTTTCAAAAAAGAAAATACATACACTTTTTAAATTAATTGTTAATTTTGAGTAAAATTTTTTTATCATCTCAAATGAAGGCCGGTTTATCTCGATTAAAGATAAAATAGGTATCTAAATGGAGATCAAATCGATATTCACGTAATAAAGTGAAATATCGAGCGCGGCGTACGAATTTTGACGCGTGTCCGTAACAACACGGTGCCTAGTCGACTCTATAGCCATCCTAATTTCTTATTATTCACCCCAATTATGGAATCCGACGGGAATTAAATTCGTGCGGAACGTAGGAAATTTTGAAGCATGCTTGAGCGTTTACAAAATTTAGTTAGCGCTGAGATTTCAATCGGTTGCAGGTCGCTTTAAAATCTACGTTCCGAACGGATTTGATTTCCGTCGGATTTCATAATTGGGGTGATTATTTCACAGAGTTGCCTATCAATGCACAGAATGAATAAAATTGTATTATTAATGAACAAAGTCGAATTGAAAAGCTTTAGATACAAAATTTAAAAAAAAACATGACGAATATTTTGAGTAACACAAAATAAAAATAACAAAATATGATATTTCCACAGCATTACTTTCAGTAGCAAACGAGTATGATTTAGCAATCAACTGATGTGTTCCTTGCACAGGAATAAAGGTATAATACTTATGAGTGCCATTGATGTTTTTTGCCTTTTTGAAACGTTCTTCCAGTTGCCGTCCATCAATCAATCAATCATTTAGTTGAACTAGTTAACTATAGTGCAACATTCGGACTGTGACGACTAATCGTAACCAGTTGTTCAAATCGTACCCACGTGTATGATGTTTAATTCTTTGTTGTGCTGTGGCGCCGCCGTTTAACGACCGTTGTAGTAATCCTTTTAATTTAAGTAATCATGTAAACGAACATTATGTGCGTTATATAACGTTAGCGCAACAAAAAAGTTCCATTTTTAAAAATAAGTGAGCAAATTGTTGATACAAATTATACAATGAGCAAATTTTAACCCTTTCGCCAAAAACATGGGCATAAAGAAAATATCCAATTACTTTGAGATTTATTTTTAAGTGTGTACATATCTGCGAGGTCGAAAACATAGCGTACAATTCAGCTTTAAAGACGGTGCGACTTCGGTTCGGTCTTGCCGCGGATGAGCTCGCCGGAGTCCAAGGTCGGAATGAAAGAACACATGCGAGAAGAAACCATTTATTCATTCGTACCAGATACAATGCTTACATACTAGGTAGCCTGGCGGGTGGCGGCACTGGTCTGGTTACTGCTGTCCACGGTCTGCCGCCGGGGCATGATTAGGCTAGACGGCGAGGAATTTTGGGTGTATTTCTCGGGCACAGGCGAGATTATTGTTGGAATCGCTTCGTTTTAGGGTGTAGTTCAACCCCCTAAGTTTGCTTACAAATTGTTGGTGTGCTTAATTTTATAATTTACTATTAGTGACGAAAATAGTGTTTTTTTCTCTATTTCCTTTAATATCTCCGTTCATATTGACTTTTAGTATAGCATATGCATTGAGAAAGTTGTTCCTTATGAAATTTCCTAAAATATGAGCCCTGACAGAGGTCGCTAAGTGTAATTGTTAACTTGCAAATAGCCCCGAAAGTTAAAAAAACACATTTTTTTCACTATTTTTTTACTAAAAAATGACCGCACACAGATGGCTGAAAATTCTCAAAAATGATGTGTATATGGACCGAAACATCCATGAATAATTTTAGTGTCATTGGTCAATTACTTCTCGAGTAATTAACGATCACTTTTTTTTGTTTTCCTTAATTGCAACTTGCGCCATTTTTTTCACAAACGGGTTTCGCTGGTCGGACCAAGCCAGAAAAATTACAAATCCATTCAACTTTAGTATCCCGTTGGAATTTTTGGAAAAAATTAATTCTAACCGATTTTTTTTTTTTTAAGGAAAGCTCGGAGCACTCCAAGTGCTCCCAAATACATTGCATGTATATCTATATATACAGAATCGGTATAAAATCGGTTAGAATTAATTTTTTCCAAAAATTCCAACGGGATACTAAAGTTGAATGGATTTGTGATTTTTCTGGCTTGGTCCGACCAGCGAAACCCGTTTGTGAAAACAATGGCGCAAGTTGCAATTAAGGAAAAAAAAAAAAAGTGATCGTTAATTACTCGAGAAGTAATTGACCGATGACACTAAAATTATTCATGGATGTTTCGGTCCATATACACATCATTTTTGAGAATTTTCAGCCATCTGTGTGCGGTCATTTTTTAGTAAAAAAATAGTGAAAAAAATGTGTTTTTTTAACTTTCGGGGCTATTTGCAAGTTAACAATTACACTTAGCGACCTCTGTCAGGGCTCATATTTTAGGAAATTTCATAAGGAACAACTTTCTCAATGCATATGCTATACTAAAAGTCAATATGAACGGAGATATTAAAGGAAATAGAGAAAAAAACACTATTTTCGTCACTAATAGTAAATTATAAAATTAAGCACACCAACAATTTGTAAGCAAACTTAGGGGGTTGAACTACACCCTAAAACGAAGCGATTCCAACAATAATCTCGCCTGTGCCTGAATAATACACTTTTTAATCTTTTTACCTCCTCGCCGTCTAGCCTAGATTGTTGGTGCCAGAGATGCCGGTCGGACGGACTCGATTGGGCTCCCCTTGAGGAAGAACCTCGCGGGTTTTTGTAGGCCCCCTTGTTGAAGCTGTTGCTGGGGCGTAACACTACTACGCTGAATTGTGCAGTTCTCTGGCATCGTTGCGTTTTCAAACCCACCCATGCACTCTAAGGGGGTATTCTCTAGTGACGGCCGTTTTTGACTCCTACTTCATGAATTTTATTCTCGATTAGAAAGACATAATTACGATTTTCATTTTGTGTATTTATTCGACCTTTTAGTATAAAAATACATTTATTTGTTCAAAAACAAAAAAAATGAGGCGCTCTATGGTGTTGAATTTGAGGCGTCCGCAGTGCAGGTGCAAATGGTGAGCACGATTGCCGCCCTCTGGGGAGCCTGAAAATTAAAATTCAAAATTGTTATTAATTGTTACTCTGTCGGCTATAGCCCGTACCGCCGAGAGATTAAACATATTAAAAATTACAAAAGTTGATTAGTTACAAACAAAAAAGTGCGATTTTCGAGATTTTTTTTTTCTATTTAAATGCTTCTAAAAAACACCATATCAACGCAATTGCGGTCTCGGCTATAGAGGAAATTACACATAGGCATATTCTTGAGGATTTTTCGGAATGCAATAATGCAAAAAAAAGGAATGATTTTTTTAAACCGTCACTACAGAAATTATAGAAACATCAGAGTTTATACAAACCCTATGAAGCAAATTAGATAAACTTAGATTGCATTTATTTCTAGCAAAATATCAAAGCAACTTCATAAAACTTCTTAAGAACAGCCGCGGTGGACATTTGAACGACGTTATATTCCATACTTAATGCCATAAAATATTCTTTCAAATAAAATTACAATGGAGTGGATATCAAAAGTCGTGCGTCCTAATTGAAAGACCCTTTATAAAGAAAGTGAGACTTTAAGGCATAAAGCAGTGACAATTTTATCAGCTAATTTCACACACAACATTTATTCTGCTTTGTTTGCCAAAAAACACTGTTTTCAATTCGAAAAGAAAAGTTTCTATTATATTTTACGGACGGCGTAGCACAGCATGATAAAAATCGATTTAACTTTTCAAACCTCCGTTACCACGCAGAAGACTTTGGAATTTCAGCTGATTAGCATTTCCACGCCTGTGACGGCCTTGAACCCAATTTAAAGCACCCAGATTCCAGAGCTAGTCTTCAGCATACATCCAATCGACAAATCTTGAATCTTGAAGCTCTATATGTGGGCACGTGAACATCTTTTCAACTGCAGTATTTTACTCTACAAAAGAAGAATGAGAGACGACGAAACGGCAATTTGAACGAAGTTTCAAAAATGCAAAATTATCAGTGGCATTCACACGCATTATGCCTTTATTCCTGTGCAAGGAACACTTAAGCTGAATGTTAAATTATACTCGTTTGCTACTGAAAGTACATAATTCTGTTTTGGCACAGCAATAGTATATTTTGTAATTTCAATTTTGCATCTATTGCTTTTCAATTCGACTTTGTTCATAAATAATACAACTTTATTCATTTGATACATTGATAGGCAACTCCGTAAAATAATAATAAGAATTTAGCATCGCTATAGAGTCGCCTGATTACCGCGTTGTCAAGGTCATGCGACAAAATCCGTGCGCCTCGCTCGATATCTGACTTTATTTCGTGAATATCGATTTGATTTCCATTTAGATGCCTATTTTATCTTTAAGCCACCTTGGAAGACTGAAAAATGCAACATTTTCAATAATTTTTTTCAGGCCCTGTACAAGATATTACAATGATTTTTTTTTCAAACTTTTATTTGAAGCTTGTAAAATACAAAAATACTTGATATTTTTTAATTTAATTTTTTAACAAATATCCAGGAGGCGCCAAAGTCGAGGCCTCAAAAAAATTCTGTCCCATGGCGGACAGTTAATCTCAGGATTGGTGAATCTGAAGAATAAAAAAAACACGGCATCTTCAAAAGAAAGATCCACAAGACAATCGACCACAATTTACCAAAAAAAAAAAAAATGGCGGATGTTTGAAAAAAATGTTGACACCCATTTTGCACTATTCTCTGCTTAAAAAAAATGTTGTGATTAACTATTTTTGGCAAAATGTGGTAGATTGGCTTACAAAACATCTCAACGAACAAAATAGGAGCAAAAACATTGAAATCGGTCGAGTAGTTTCAGAGATTAACTGTCCGCCATTTGAAAATAAAGTAGTTTCGAGATAAACGCGTTTAAAGTTTTTACTCGCTAATACACAACACTTCTACCAATAAACGAACAAGCACTAAGAACATGTGTAAAATACGTTTGAGAATACGTTATATTGCCAGTTATGCCTGAAGTAAACTGAAAACCGGTATCTAGGAGAGAAATGATACACAATAGATGCCACGTGATCTAACAGCTGCCTGCGCTGAGTCAGCACGTATATATAGCGTGCGCACACTTTTACGAATTTCACTATGTTAGAATTCGAATTTATGGGAAAAAAATTTTGGGGGTGATTTTTAAAAGTAATAAGAATTGAGAAAATGTAAAAAAAAATCGATTTTTTTTTAAATTTACAAGGTGGTCACCTACCTTAAGCGAGATAAACAGAAAAATATTAAAAATGTGGAAATTACTGAAAATTAACAATTAAATTTAAAAATGTGTTTCTTTTTTCAAATTTTAATGAGATCTGAAATTCGATGACACTAAAGAGCATGAAAAATCCATTACTAATCGAATCCGTTCCAGTATCCATTAGTAATCAATCAATTATATATTGAAATAGCAATCAAAACTAAAATCAGTTTGAAAATGTCTTAACGTAAAAAAATGGATAAAAACAATGTATTATACAAGAATTCTGCAGCGAAGCAATATTTTAATGAAATACTCCATTTGTTAGTAGAACCAACTAAATCTTTGAATCTATTTGACATGGAATGTCCCTATATGTGGACAGTATATATATAGTACCTATTATATATATTTTGAAATTTTATGTGAGTTTTTCTCATGAAACATGTTCTATTTTTAAGGTGTAGTCTCACATTTATGTTTTTCCCCTTAAACAATGTTATGAATACTAAACTGTTTATAAAATAATAGGAAAATAAAAAAAACTTAAAAACTATAATCCGACTATGAAAAAGTAGAAAACAAACACTAAAAGTATCGGATAAACTAATCACACTAGATACTTATAAGTATCTTTAACGGGGACATAGTAGTTTGCGTATACAACCAAAATATTAGATTGATTTTTCTGAAGTCGGAGGTCGAAGAATTGGAAATGCAATATAATTTAAATACCTAGAGACAATAAACTCTATTTAGGTAGTTGCATCCGCTTTGACTTTGGAAAAATGAATTTACATTTTAGTTGTTGTCTTGATGAAAAGTAATACTTATATATAACGTGATTGGTGGTGCTTTAGTGGTTGTTTTTTAATTTTAATTTTTTTTATTTATCAATTTTTAAACAACAAATATAGTTATTGTGGGCTATGCTTAATACTTCTTGGTTTGTTTGTACAGCTTTTGGAGATCTACAATCACGTAACACATTGCTTTGATGTATATCAAACAGTTTAGTTAGCGTAGCACCAAGGCTGCTATTGTGAAACCATCGTCTTTCCCGGCTACTTTACAGCTGCATTTTTTATTGATCTACGAGTATGTTTACAGATCTTGTTATCCGGTTATTAAAAACCGTTCAAGTGCAAGTCGGACTCGCACATGAAGTGTACCGAACTATCGTACAAGATATAACACTATGTGCTTTTTAAATACTTTTGTAAAAGAAACAAGAGAGGCTTGTTGTCATAGCGGCTATAGAAATACACACTCTGTGAAAATTTCAACTCTCCACCTATGACGGCTCATGAGATACAGCCCACTGATTGACGGACAGCGGAGGCTTAGTAATAGGGTCCCGTAGGGTAAGGGAAATTTATGAAGTGTAGAACCGAACCTACTGTTTACACAAGTCAACATTGAAGCGTGATTGTATCAATTTTAAGGAAGTTTGATTCAAGGAATAATTAATTTGAGGACATGGATTAATTAAATAAAACAAAAGGAAGACGTTATTTGATACGTATAGTAAGTCTCTTCAGCCATTTCTTTGTGTAGTGACGTTTTTTACATTTGCTGTGAAGATTGACTACATTCTGAAAAGTGGTACGGTTTCTTAAAGTAAATCATTAAAAAACGCAGCATATATTATATTGCATTCGATGTATTATATGGGAAGATAATGAAATGATTGTTATATTTAAATGCTTAAGAAACCTCCCGTACCGCATCCGGGTACCGATAAGGCATAAGTCGCCGCGCGGCGTCCATATTCTGTGTTATCAATATTTTTTTATTAAACAAAATGTATTTTAATTTTTAAATCATATTACAAACTATATTTGGAAATTGTGGTTTAAATCTCTTGTTTGCTCGAGCTGTCAATGAATTAAGATTTTAATGAAACCGCCGCCGTTTGAACTTTCAGGAAAAAAAAATGAAACGACACCCTTGAAGATTCGATGGACACCTAATTTTTACATATAGAAATTTGGACGCTATGATGTAACATCAATTACGTAAATTTATGTCTATAAAGACTGCTAAGTCACAATCCTTCCTTTTAGCTACGTCGGATTCAGGTAATAAAAAAGTGTTTCTTTTTTTTGCCTTTTTATTAACTTACTAGGATGTTTGAGTTGGTAAAATCTTGTAATCGAATTTTCACCAACGTTCCGATGATGTTCAAGTTTGAAATTATGTATATATTATATATATATATATTATACATATGTAAATTTTTTCTTTGTTAACTTCGTTACATTCCCTTTTAACGAAGTTAACAAAGAAAAAATTTAAAGTAAAAAGAAAGTTGACGCAGATGGGAGCACTGCTTGTCTACACAAAAAAAAAATCATGCAAACAAAAAAAGAGACAAAAATTTATGGAAATTGGCCCATGACAAAGAATATCTATTCAACAAGAAGAGTGACGCTTTTCCTTATCTTTCAACGACCGTGGTACCATTAACCGGCCCAGACTATTTTTTGTTAGAAATACAGCCTTGACCTACAGATTATTTGGTATTCTTCAATACATATAGAGTGAGGATGAAATAAATTTATAGTTATTTAAGGGTAAGCATTATGCACCCCCGCCTTCCCTTATAACAGCCTCTATTCCCTTTGGTAAACTACAAAATAATGTACATTCTTCGTTGGTAATATTATTCCATTCTTCTCGTAGAGCGGTTTTTAAGTTGTCCTTGGTAGTTATTATATATGATAGCTTCTGATCTTAGTCTTTAATGTAGACCACAAATGCTCAATCGGATTTAGATCCGGCGATTGAACAGGCGAATGTAATAGCCTAATGTGGTTTTTCTCCATTCATTGTCTTGTTGTTCGAGATGTATGCTAGAGGGCGTTGTCCTGTTGAAATGTGATATCGTTGTGATCCGTAGTTCCAAATATCCCCTGAAGTGATGGTTGAAAACAGGTTTCTAGTACATTTACATACCGTTGGCAATTCATACGACCCTCACATTCTGGGGTGTATTCCACCCCCACCCATCATACCAGACAACGTTTGATCAGTCTCCCGCAGTGAAGTCTTTATACAGTTCAGCCCATTCTAGTCGCTTAGAGAGCCAAGTCTTCTTCCTTGCTTAACACCCTCTTATTCCAGCGTCCAAAAGTCTCCTTCTGACAGCCCTTGCTGATATTTCTCGTCCACTGCTCCCCGACACCTTCAGGTGTCCAGCTAGTTCAAGAACCCTTTCGACACTCACTTGCCCGATTTTTTAATTTATTTTGCTCCAACCTTGAAGTCTGGTACACATAAAAAATCTCTGATTTGTTTGCTGATTAAATTAAAAATCTGAATGATGCAATCCATTTGCTCCGCTCTTAAAAATTCGACATTTAAAATTATAACAGCAGTGTGTCAGTGGGTCTCGAAATTGTGATTAAAATTTGAATTTGACATTTGAAATCAACACAGTCATAGTGTGTCAAGCGCATAAAAAATTTTGATCACATAACTTCTGGACGTGCGTATGCTAGAGCAGTACGTGCTCATACTTTATTGAGGCATGCTTTATCAGAATTAATTTTTGAAGATCTTAAGGAGAATAATGATTTTGTAAATTTATTGAATGACGAAGAAATATCGATGATATTTGATATGTTCAATTATACTGAAATAACAGAAAACCAAGGATTTCAAAAGCTGAGGACAATTTAGTTAGTTACAAGTTAGTTGAGCTTGTAATTAAAAATAAAACATTTAAACCATGGATTACTTATTTTCGAATGGTTACAATATTGAAAGACTTCATTGCTGCCGACCGTATGGGGGATTGGAATTTGCATTTACATAGTATTGAGCTGATGATTCCACTATTCCATGCATCAGGGCATTTTCCCTATGCGAAGGCTGCATAAATTTATCTGCAAGATATGAAGGAATTACAGTATAAAATGGATCCTACAGAGTTCGAAAAATTTACAACAGGATATTTCACGTCTAGGCGATCGGATATTTTTATTGAAAGGAATGAGCGTCGAAGGAGGTCATTTTAAACGAGGTGCTGAATGTGTAGTATATAAATAGATCAGAGGAGTTATTTATAGTAAAGATATTATTGAAGGCATAGACAATTTTTGTGACATATCTTTCATCAAAAGTCATCAACACAGTGATTCAGCAGATGCTAGAATAGAAAGGGATGATATCGATGTAAAAATATTGGTAGACTTTTTCAAACAGCACAGTCCTTTTCCTGATACAGATGCTATTATGTCAATCGCCACCGGAATTACTGGAGATAAAAGTATGAATTGTTACGATGCTTTTGAAGATGGTTTGGAAGTAATGAAGAAAACCGAAGAGAAAACTTTACGCGAATTGAAGTTATTAAGGAAAGATAAAATAATTTCTCTATTGGCAAAAAATAATAAAATAAAAATTCATGACGATGTTATTCCTGTCGAACCATTGTTGTTTCAACGTATTTGTGTGTTGAAATAAACTGACCAACTGCGAAAGACAAAAAATTCAACTTTCTACGAACTATTATTTATTTATTTAATTCAGCTTAATGCAATGTATACATGCAAAACATGCATACATAAATATAAACATAAGAACTTGAGGACTACAACTAAACTAGGACTTATTAACTAACAGGGAGTTTAAGGGGGACCATTAAGGACTTTCTTAAGGGAGGACTTGGTCAGGTGAAAGTTACGGATCATCCTTGAAATCGGTTCGGAAAAGCCATAATTGGTGCGGTGAGAGGAAGGGCGGAAGAGAGGTACTGATCTCAGGCGACGGGGATTGGTGTGGAGGGATATCAGCTGCAACAAAGAGGGGCAGTCAATGACACCGGTGAGGAGCTGGTGAATAAAAGTAATGTCGGCAGAGTCACGCCGTTTACTTAGCGGTTCTAAGTCGATCAATTTCAGTCGATCCTCATAAGGAGGCAATTTTTGGTGGTCGGATCAAGGAAAATCACGTAGAGCAAATCGAAGGAACCTGCGCTGGACAGATTCGATTCTATTAATGTACGCTGTCTGAGTAGGAGACCATACCTGACTGGCATATTCAAGGATGGGTCGTACAAGAGACATAAAGGGATTTGGCAACTTATGGGTTTTTGAATTCGGTGGACCAGCGTTTCACAAACCCGAGGCCGGAGTTAGCTTTGACTAATGCACTGTCGATGTGAGAGCGAAAATTAAGCTCGCCGTGATCACGACGAGAGACAACTGTAGGGATGTGCTCACCAGATAACAGATAGACTCTAGGGTGGGAGGGGAGGCGTTTGGCAACAACATCGACCTCGTCACCATTTTCCAGTACACATATTGTTCTGGAGACGAAGTCAGTGAGGTTAGTCGTAGTCGACCTACCTTTAAGAAAGCCATGTTGGGACGGGGAGAAAATGGACTTGCAATGAAAGAACATTGAGTCGTAAACAATTATTTCAAAGAGTTCAAGTATGCAAGATAACTTCGCTATGGGACGGTAGTTGGACACATCACTTTGCAGCCCTTTTTGTGAATAGGTATAATAAATAAATCTTTGCACCGGGAGGGAAAACTCCTTGAGAGATTGACAGTTGGAAAAGAATGGTTAGAGGAATGATAGAGAACTGTTGTGCGCATTTTTTTAGTACAATGGCTGGAATCCCGTCAGGGCCGGGGCAGAAATTGTCATCAAGTGTGCTAATGGAAGAAGAGACCTGCAAGGGGTCGATATCATGGAAATATGAACTAAGCACGGAACGGCTGCAAGCCAGATTTAGCGTACCACATTTCCTGATGTGTTAGAATTGGCTGTGTTCGTAGTAGTCACGCAGTACAGGCGTAAAGATGAAGACATTCTCAGAAGGGGGCTTACAATTCAAAATTTTCCGAAGTTCCTTCCATAATGTCTGTGCCCCCCTTAACATCTATTTACACGCTGCCATTCACCGCTTGTCCTAATGCATTTGTGGGAGGTAAACAAAACCAGCGAAATTAAAAATAAGGCCATTTTCTTAATTTTCTGAAGTTAATGTAACTCCTTTTAATGCGGTTTGATGAAATAGAATGTTTATCATGCATTTCTATCCATCCACTCACCTTAAAAACGATTTACCACGCGGAAATTGCGTGTTGTTGCGACTACCCACCACAGAGCACTTCATATCGTAAATTCTCTTGCAATTTAGTTTTTTCGCACTGCTAACAGCACTTAAACAACGCGTAAAATAGTTCTTTATATAATTTTCGCGGGCTGTTGCCACAATTATAAATATACACTCGAAAACTTGCACTTTTCCGGTTTAATCCACTCAAATTTCGAAGTAGCACAGATTAAATTTGACACTTCAATCAGGTGTTTTATTCAGCTTCTCTCATACACACTGTTGCTGTTCTCCTCTAGGTAGGTCCCATTAGGTGGTCGCTCATGTACAGGGTTCATACACGATACACCCGTTCCGTGCTTAGTTTGTATTTCTATGGTCGATATTGATCGAAGCCAAAGATGTCTAAGGTCGGGATTGCATAAAGTGGAAGTAGTTAAAATCGACTGTAGAAGAGTGTTCACTGAAAGATTGGCTAAAATAGTTGGCTCGTTGCAAATGGCAATCAAATGAAACATTCAAAATGATATGTAAACATTACGTAAGATATTTGAGGAATAATATATTATAATAACGCGTATGTGGTATTTGATGGATATAAAAAAGACAGTATTAAATCAGCTGAAAGGAATCGTCGCGCACTAAAAAATATATGGACAGATATTGAATTCGATGAAAATATGCCGTTAAAATCGCTCAAGATAAATTTCTGCCAAATTATAAAAATAAAAGTCGCTTAATAGAAGTGTTAAAAATGAAATTAGCTGACAAAAAGATTTTTACATGCCAAGTGGAAAACGATGCAGACAAATTAATTGTTGATACATCAATTGAGGAGTGTCTGTTCAAAAGGTTATATTTCACTCATACACAAATTTTTTTTTTTTTCGATTCGCTCTCACTATTTTGAATTTTATCTATACTCCATCTTCATTCTGTTTAATACCGTTTCTTTCATAGATAAAATCGTACACCAAAATTGAAGTTCTAATCAAAATGTTATATTTACCAAGTTTTTGTTACCTGCCAAGCATTGATATAAGCTGGTAATACTGCAGTCGAGTGAAATGGAACGTTTTTGCGGTTTAAATTAAAAAATTAAAAATTTAAAGCTTCAACTATTTTTGATCAAATGGTTATATTTACTGATACTGAACGTAAGGTTATATTTTCGAACAGTCTGATCAAAGGGTTATATTTGTAATATCTTTTATTCTTTAACTCTGACTAAAACAAGAAATTAAAATCTTTGAGTAGGCTATAACAAGTTGTATTAGAAGCTACAATTTTAGAAATTGAATAAATAAAACTGACCATACAAACAATATTCTATAAGTTTTTTTTCAATTTCTGAACATTTGGTAAATGTGCAAATATAACCTTTTGAACTGACATTCCTCAATTAGTTTAGAATCTAAAAATGTGGTTTCAGAAGGCATTGACGGTTTGGTTGTGTTAACCAAGGGCGGATGGCCCCCATGCCCCCCCTCTTGAAGATATTCTTCCATTTTAAAACAAGACAGATGAAATAAAAATTAACACTTTTTATTTTGCAATAATAATTTAATTTGCTAAAATCTATTTTCGTTTTGAGATCAACAAATCTTTGGATTTCGTTTCTTCACATTTCCAAATCACAATAATAATTTACCGACAAATACTTCAAAGTATGATGTTCAACCATCGATTTTTTTTCGAAGCAAAGCGGTCAATGACTTTTTGTATATCTACATTTATATCGCGATGAATGTGCAAAAGAGCTAAACCTAACAGACGATCTTCAGTCATCGTACTGCGCAACCAAGTTTTGAGACGTCTCAAAGTTGAAAAACTTCTTTCCGAGGTAGCGTTGCTCGAGGCAAACGATAAAAAAATTTTTAACAGCTTATGACAAGTTTGTTTTATGTTTTAGCTTGTTTTAACACCAAAAATTGAAAATTTTGTAAAAGGAAAATCATCTGTCAGAAGATTTTTTTTAAGAAAGGTAAAGTTTTATTACGAATTCTTTCGTACCGATGTTTATAAAATTATTTACCATGTACATGAGCGCAAATTTCGATTGTACAAAGCAAGGACGATTCGAATAGCCACTCTGAATAATTTTATATCCCGAAAACGAGACGAAATTGACTTTGAGTATTGCAATTTTTGGTGTTAAAAGAAGTTAATTTTTGGGAAAGTATTGTTTTCCGTAAACAATACTTACCTAATTCACTCGTTCCGACCATAAATGGAACATTTCCATAAGGTTTTAGGGCACTTCCAAAAAAGGAGCATTGGGAACTTAAGCCAAACATTTAATAAAATTTATTACGGCAAAAGAGGGGGGGGGGGGTAAAAATATAAATGCCCCCCCCCCCCCCCCCCCAAGAAGGTTCTGGATCCGCCCTTGGTGTTAACGGCATTGGCACCTGCAGATCGTGAAATATATTTTCTAAAGCCATCCCGAGGCAAAGTTAACCAACAAATATTTTCATCGAAAAGTTTAGAAAAATCTCAACCAGCATGTAAAGAACATATTCTATTCTTGCATGCGGTCACGGGTTGTGATACTACTTCAGCGTTTTTCAATTAAGGAAAAATTAAGTTTGCGAAAAACATCGAGAAGCAAAATAATCTATGTAACTCAGCAGCAGTATTGAAAAATGTAAATGAAGATCCAAATAATATATTTCAAGCTGGTATTACATGTATTTTGGGTCTGTATGGTGATCCGGCAAAAATTACAGATTTGAATACACTTACGTTCAATTCTTTCATCAAAGCAACTGCCAAGACACAAGTGTTATTTTATCTTCCTTACCTCCCACATCTGATGCAGCATTGGAACACTTAAAACGGGTTTACCTCCAAATCCAGATATGGCTAGGGAATGATTTAATCATCGAAAGTTGGGGATGGAACTATTCCAATAATATGTATCATCCGATACCTATGGACCAATTAACTGCTCCGGAAAATTTATTAGAAATGTTATTTCGAAAAAGCCGGCCAAAAGTCGAAAAAAACTTTTTTTCGTTCTGTTCAAGCTACCATCCTATGTCATAAAGAAGCTTTTTCTACACATTTTGGCAAAATAACAGTAATGTACTGGTAAGGCATTCAGCATTAGAGCAAGTCAAAGTGACTCTCTTCGACGCATCATCTGTCATGCTACTTAAACCTGGATTTGTAGTACGTCGTTTTGAAAGTAATAACAGCTTTTCTAGTGACTGTTTTCAGATCGCGTTCAGTAACGGGTGTGTCTGAAAGTATAGACAGTATATTATATGGTGTTTTTTTCACCTACTAAAGTTTCGCTGTGTAAAAACTTTTTTTAAACACAGTCATGGACGTCAAGCTTTTTCGTTTTGACATTTTATAAAAATGAATAATAATAGTTAGAAGTTCCGCAGAGTTCCACGATAAGATCATTTGTATTATGTAAAAGAAAGTATTTTCTTTCATTTTACGAAAAAAGCAGCTGCGATAATTTGCGATATTTCATGAAACATAATTTTAAATCTTGCGGACCGAAGCTGGCCGGTGCGCTAGCTAGCCGCACACACTGCAGCGAGTGCGATTTCCCGGGAAAGCTGGACAACTATCGGTATATGATTAGAATATACAAACCTGTACACATTTGTTTTAGAAATTGCTGATTACGAATTCATACTGTTCATTTAAAAATCGAAATAGCACATACGAAATGGTGGAAGTGTACTACTCAAAACTGGTGGTTTTGCGGTCAATGTTGACCTATTCAAAAACGACTGCATTGATACGGCGCGACTAATCATTGATTCATATTCATGGTACTACATGCCTACGTCTATTCATGAAGTACTTATTCATGGGCCACTCATTGTTGAATGGGCACCCTTGCCTATCGGGCAACTATCTGAAGAAGCCCAAGAATCGCGTAATAAAGATATTAAACGATATCGAGAAAATGCTCTAGGAAAACCACAATGACGGGCATCTTTTATTCGTTACTTGTGTCCTCTGACCTGCTTATTTCCAGCTTGAGATTGATTCCACCGAAAAAAAATAAAAAATTGTGATCAGAAGCTATCAAATTGTTGTCTCCTGTTGTTTTTACCAGTACTGAGGTACACTCAGGCACAGCTAGTGTCAGCTTCGATTCGGCAGACGAATACTTGTCTGGCAGCGAATAGTTCATGTTTTTCTGTAATGAAACTTGTATAATTATGTAAACTTTGTTTTTGTCTACAAGTTAGGAGAAATAAAATCTCTTCGAAGCTAAAATCTCGTCTGATTTCTGTCATCAAACTGAATCATACGAAATTTTGTTGAAATCAAAATGTTTTAAGTAGTAGACGTCCACCATTTTGAATTTTGAAAAGTAAATTTCATATTCGTGATCAGCGACCTCAAAAACATAGAATTGTGAAGTTTTGTGTAATTCCTATCACTTTTCGACTTTTGGCCAGCTTTTTCGGGAAATCGGCCACTGTGCAGTGCAACGACAACAGCTGTTTAAATATTGCGCCTATGATGCAAATAGATGAAATAGAAGACGATATTTGATATTTGAAAAATGTAAACTATTTAAATAAACCATCTACATAAACCATATCTATCTGAAACGGGTTGACCATACGATGCGAATACCTTTTGCCTACCTGCAGTTGAAAAATCAAAATAATCGGTAATTGTTCCTGGAAATGGCAACGGAAAAACCCCGTGTTGCTTAGCATTTTTTGATGTGTGTAAGTTATTGCAATCATCAATTTTTACGATTATAAAATGAAATGCACAACTTTTAAATAGGTAGAGATTTTTATTTATGTTATTCACAACACATTCCCGCAAAAATCATTTAATTTCATCCCCCCCCCCCCCCCCCCCCCCCCCTGGGAGATCCGACGTTTTAACGTTTTTAACGCTTCAGGCGCTCCACTAAATGAATTGACTATTCTTTACACAATGGCTCCTGGTTAACCAATAAAAATTCATTAAAACTAAGATGGTGCAAAAGTGTCCTGATGAGGTAATGCAATCACACATTGGGCTGGGTGCTCTTTGAGAAGGCGGAATACATTTAATTTCATTCTCAAAAGAGTACACTATATACGAGTAGTCCTAATCTCGATTAGAAAAGACTAAAAACTCTGAAATGTTCAGAAAGTTTCAAACTAGTGTCATCTGTTCATTAAATAACTGCGCAAAAATATTAGTACATAAGTTCATGCAACAATTCGATTACTTCAATATTTCATTGCGTGTACCTGTTCAGAAAAGCTGTTCGTTACATTTCGCGTAGAATAAAGCCGCAAATAGATCACGCGAAGGTAGAGCTTTTGAAACATCTGCTAAATGATGATGCATAAGAATATTGCCATCAGTCGAAAACACATTGGTCAGAGAGCGAAATCTATTTTATTTCAGTTACGCATCAATCTGTGTCATTGCAAACAAAGAAACTCTCGGAAAGTACACTCTAATGCAATTTCATGTGCGTGTTTTACATAAAAGGTTGAGATCGTTGAAACAACTTTAAGAATTATTTGTACAAATCAACTAAAAAAAATTGGTTCAAAAGTGCGTCTAACAAATTTCGCAGTGAGCAATTGCCAGTTTGGCTCCAATACAAAACTTTTGAACATCTTAATTATGGAAGGCGGTAAGCTTCTTTTTGTAAGGATTTTGTAAACTAACAGTACATACACTACCCGGTTAATTTCCTAAAACATTGATAACAATATTATTCTGAAAGTTTTATAACTCTATACCATTTGTAATTCATCTGTGCTCTTCCACAGACTGTCTAAAAATAGCACCGGTTTGCAAGAGAGTTCGAACAATTTTTAAAGGGACTGCTTTTGTGCTCAAAATTATTTAGAGGCTAATTTACTGCCCTTAATGTCATTGCAACAATCTTTTTATCGCATTCCTGAAATAGGCTAAAATAAATACACCAAATCACAAATATACAGTGTGTTTCGTATAACGCATTCAGAAATTAAAGGAGTGATAGACCTCACCTAGAAAAACAAAAAATTTTATGGCAGAAGGGGGAGTCATGTCAACCGTTTTCGAGTCACAGGGTGAATAATAAATTTGGGATGCCCATTATTATTTTATTGTTATCTTTTGATCTAATTACCGCATTGACATTAACCACACGCCAAACAGCTATTATCTTAATGTGCTTTCCAAAAATGCCACCAACCTCAATGTACCTCTACCACTGCAGAAACAATCTTGCGAAAGTGTTTATTTATTTATTTTTCATCATCAACAGGTACACAGACAATTTGACATTTAAAATCCCAGCAGGAAATTTACTCATGACGGCATCGAAGAAGTCATCAATATAAGGGCATGTATGTTATACCCATTCCAACATATGTAGATGAAATTTCTCACTGCGATGTCATTGGAAAGACGTGCATGTCTTTCCACATGACCACGGAATCTAAGGGGTCATGTATGCTTATCCTTTTTTGCATTACTATGGAATGCAAGAATTCATCAATGTTTTTTTATTGATGCTTTCTTCGTAGTCTCTGAATTGGTGGATTGAATGCATTACGACTGCATCACTGAAATCATTGGTGGTGATGTGATCAATGATTTCGCGCAATGAAGGGGGAACACAATTTTGACGGGCAAAACAAAGGCGAATTTTGTTTACACAGGTCTAATTTAATGTTTAAGGATCGCATAGCGGAATATATTCGACTATATGTTCACACATTTTTATTTATGAATATGCAAAATTTATAAATTTGTGCACATTATCTCGGATTATTATTTATTAATAAATATGTGTGGACATGTGGTCGAATATCTACTCTAAATATACCTCTATTCGATCCCTAAACATTAAATTAAATACCTGTGCAAAAATTTCGCGAAAATTCGTGTTTCTTTTACCCGTCACAGTTGTGTTCCCTCTTTAGGATCATATTCACGAAGCGCAAATAACATTTATAATTTTTTAAATGTCTCATTGCTAATAATTTTAATATTACTAAGCACAAAATTAATTTATACAAGATGAGCCGCTGCTACGTTGATAATTAAAATATCCACACAATGATTTCTTATAACTTTAAACATTTGGACCTTTGGCAATTTTAACAATACAGTCGCCAGTTAGGCGGACTCACAACCCCATCCTGGAGCCTCCGCTCCTGAGCTAAGCCATGTAGTTTAATGACCTGCGCACAATCATTAGCAGTTGTGCACACTTAATTGTTTTGCTTAGGACGACCCACCAATAGTTTTACTTGCCAGGCCCGTTTTTTCATCTGCGCGTTTCTTAATTACATAAATAAAACAAACCTTCTCCTTAAAAATTTATGCTGTCATCACAAAAATATAAAATGAGAAGATTTGGATTACTGAGAAGCATGAAAAAACAAAACCGCAAAAAGACTTCAGCTCACTTGAAACAAACAAACTCCTATGCCTTCCTGCAATGCCGGATTAGCCACGTAGCAAGAGTAGCAAATGCTACGGGCCCCGCGAATTGGGGGGCCCCGCGCTCCAACGCCTGTCTGACTGTAAAAAAAATCAAATTATCTTTCCTATAAAATAAGTGCTTTAGGCATGCACATTTGGATATTTTGGATTCTAAATTTTTTTTAAATTACTATAGGTAGGTGTAGGTATAATACCTACCACAAGAAACGTTGGTATTAAAATCTACAACGATAATTTAAAAGTGTACCACATTTCTAAAATTGACCGCTGGCCACACCACAAATTATGTGTTCTTGTACTACTTGCACTGCATTACACGCAAGTTGGCAGCACTGCAAAATAAACAAGAGAATTCCCTGAAGTTGTCATCGATCGAGCTAGTCGTCTATTTGCACCCAACTATGTCCATGTATGGGTGTATCCGTACGACCGAAATCCGCGAAATGCATGGCCTACTGAATGAATATTTGACTTTTTCAAAATATCTACGCACTGAAATGTTTTCGCACTGCCATTATACCCGTGTATTTACGTGCCATTACAGGTGCGAATAGCCAGTGCCAAAATATAAACGAGAATAACTTCACTTAGAGAAAGATATTTTACTAGGCATGTTTTGCATATTCACTTAATAATAAAATAAAAAAAATATAACTCAACTTTATAAATAAATTTCGTTCATTCTTACTTTTAATTTTTAACTGTGTGTTCTGTACAATAAAATATATTTATCTTTTAATGTACATTTGTAATATATTGTATAGCATTGAATTAATAACATTTAAGTTGTATAAAAAAAGTTAAATTCAATGCCATTAAAAAATAATAAAATACTAATACATAAATGCTTTTGCATGAAGTAATAAAATTAAACAAATAAAAATTATAAGAAATTCGCTATATATATGACTAAATAAATTTTTATTGGTGGACTTAAATTCATATTTTGGACATAACCAAAAGTAAACACAAGAGAGACACAGTGATTGATATATTGGCAATGAAAACTTCTTTACTAAGGTAAACTTTATGTGATAACGAGTAATGAGACGTGTAAATACTGTAATAAAATAAGTTACATAAATTAATCTTACTGCCAGAGTTTTGACTGTCGGTATATCAGTGTCTCTCTTGTGTTCACTTATGGTTTTGTACAAAATATGAATTTTGGTCGTCCAATAAAAATACACTTTAACATATCATATATAAGGAATTTCTAATGAATGAATGATCATTATTTGTTTTGTAATTATATTTAATCTTAGCAGTTTTATTTTTTTTAGCAACCTAAAATTGCTAAAAGTGGCCTCGAAACGAAAATATTATCATGAATTTGTTTTCTGTATAATGTTTCGTGTGCTCCGCCTACCCCATTTGGGAATACAGGCGTGAGGTTAAGTATGTATGTATTTAATTTTATTATTCTATGCGAAAACATTAATGAGAATTTTATTATTTTTATGCTGTATTAAATTTGATTTCTTTTTATATAACTTATGTAAGTTATTTATTACAAATAAATAGTATTGTTTTTTTTAATACACTAAACTTGAGAACCTAAAGCAAGCCAAGGGCCTCTTGACAGAATTTGCTACAGGCCCCTCGCTGGCTTAATCCGGCACTGCCTTCCTGTTAGCATGACTAGGACCTCAAAATTGGCATACAAACCTTAGTCATGCACGAAATCATCGATACACTATTTCACGCAATCTCCAATTTCCTGCTGGGATTATATAATAACGAATGGCAAATAAAAATTTTAAGAAAAGTTTTAACAAAAATTCCACTAATTTACAAATAATCTTTTTGTCAACGCTACTCGACTACAATTGAAGTCGATTAAAAAAAAAGGAAGAATTATAATTTATAGACATGGTAGATACTGGTTCAAAAGAGCCATAATTGGCCCTGTGGCAATTAGAGTATAGAAAATATTGTCCCCTAGTCAAGCGAGGACGCGAGTTTATATTAATAAGGTTCAAAAGATTAGGTGAATTTATAGCGCCAGTAACGATATCATGCATACATATAACACTTGCTACTTCTCTGCATTTAGAGAGAGACGTCAAATCAAAATGCTTTAATCTGTCCTTGTAAGGAGGAAGATCATCAGGGATCATTCCACGCTAGATCACGCCGGGCAAAGCGTAGGAACCGCTTTTGTACTGCCTCAATGCGGTCGATGTTGACTTGATAACGAGGCATCCACATTATTGACGCGTATTCCAATATAGGACGTACGAAAGCGCAGAACAGAATCTTGAGGAGATAAGGGTCAGCTAGATCCCTAGACCAGCGCTTAATAAAACCAAGCGTTGAATTAGCCCGATTAATAATGTTATTAATATGAACTCCAAAAGTAAATTTTGTGTCAATAGTGACGCCAAGGTCAATAACGCGTACTTATCGAGACACAGGAAGATCGTCAATCTCGTAGGGATGATCCAAAGGGGAACTCTTCCTACTAAACGAAATCAGGTTGCATTTGCCAATGTTCAGCTTCATATGATTTTTGGAGCGCCATTCAGAGAACTTAATAAGGTCCTCTTGCAGTCTATAAGCATTTTGTAAGGGTTCGATCGCACTATAAATCTTCAGGTCATCAGCGTAAGCTAAGATATGTGCATTTTGAATTAGAGGCAACAAATCATCAATGAAGATTGTAAATAATAAGGGCCCAAGATGACTACCTTGTGGAACCCCAGACAGCACGATAACACTGTCAGACAAGGTGAAAGAAAATGTAACCTTAAAATATCGATTTGTGAGAAAAAACACTTAATCCATTGAACCAAATTAGTACTCTATGGGAAAGTTTGTCGAATGCCTTGCTAAAATCAGTGTATATGCAATCAACTTGTTGTCCCTTTTCTAAATTCGTTATACAAAAATTAGAGAATACTACTTAATTAGTCACTGTTGACCTACCTTTAACAAAGCCATGCTGATTCTCAGATAAAAAAGAAAGAAGTGCAATAGAAAGTCAGATACTCCGTTACGATGGACTCAAAAAGTTTTGGGCTAGTGGACAGTTTAGCAATAGGCCTGTAATTTCTATCTATCTATTTCCAACAAAATGAAACGTCTGGCCTGGTTAACGGTACCCAACGTCATTAAAAGATAAGGGAAAACGTCACGAGTGTCCATTCTTGTTGTTATGCATGCATTTCAGTAGTTGTGCGACGACGGTGAAGGTTCGTTTGCCGTTGCCGGATTCTATGGGGGCCAGCCTTCTGGCAGTGGTACGCAGAGGATTCTTATTTTCTATAATTTTCAAAAATTATCAAAATACAGGGAATTTACTCTTTAATTCTACTTTTCTTGAAAACGATAACTAATGGGAACTTTTCGTTTTCGTATTCGTGACCAACGGATAAATTGTGTTAGGCACCTATCACTTGCACGGATTCAGAAATAAAACATTACAATTATTGCCCACTCCAGCGAATGATTTGAAACCACGTCCAATTAGTTCAGATATGAACTTGGGATTCCACCGAAACTTATTAAAAGGCGGAAAGTTTTTACTTAAAAGGGAGGAGTAATTTTATTTTATCGTAAAAAATCACAAAACCATTCCTCACACCTAATAAAAAATTTAAAGTCAAGCCAATATAAAATAATGGGAAATATTAATATGAAATTACTAAGAACTCTTGTCTTCCAAATAAAAGTGAGGAATAATTTTGTGGGGATCTTCAGCTTGTAAATGAGCAAGCACCAAAAGGAAAAACGAAACGATCGGAAACCGTTGCATACGTATATACACGTATATCTAATATCTTAGCTTAAAGTATAAACACTGAACTAACTGTGATTGCAATTGTTTTCTTTATATATAGATGGTCGATTGCGTAATACTAGTTCACCGGAACATGAGGAAACTTCACTACAAAGAGCCCTAGCAGATTCTATTATCCACATGAAGTCATTAGATGACATACGAATACTGTTAGCTTCAGGTGCAAAGGTAAGCAGTTTTAAATACATTTCATAGTTCCGCATGTTACGCAACAACACTGCTAACGCATTTTGGTGAATTTAATAGAAAATAAGAATGAAAAAGAAAACATCATACCGATGACAGGTCGATTTAAATTGTATTTAATTATGTTTATTCTTTCGTTTACTGGTCTGCCCCAGAAGGAGGGTTATGTTTTACGGTGTATGTATGTCCATTTATTTGTCATATCCAGTGACCAAAACGGCTTGATGGATTTTCATAAGTGAGGTGTCGTTAGATTCCCCTTAATTTTGGGAGTGCTATAGGGTATATAATTTTAGAGGAGAATAAATATGGCCGATCCGTGCGAGAGAGAACCCATGTACAAACCTGCCCCCAGAAATGCACTCTTGCACGAACGTAAATATTTAACTCGGCTTTATTTAATTGTGGAGCAATATAATGTAAGTTTTATACGTTTCGGTGAAGAACGACAATATGAGTATTCCAAAACTGTGACATGCGAGTATATGGTTTTTCTGTGTGATGTGTTAAATGGTAGCAATTTAAAATCATCATATCTTGAAAACTATAAAAGTCATCGAAAACTAATAAAGGGTCTTTCAATGAAGACGCTCGACTTTTAAATGTAAATAAAACAAGTTGCGTGTATGATGTCCATCAGTCCATTTTAATTTTATTTGAAAGAATATTTTATGGCATGAAGTATGGAATATAACGTTGTTCAACTGTCCGCGGCGGCTTTACTAGCCAACACATATTCGGGAGGTTTAATTTTCGGTGACTTTGTCGCATAAACCTGGCTGGATTTTCTGGATGGCGTTCGTTATGTTGACTTTGAGGGCATCAATTGTTTGCAATTTATTTGCATAACGCTGTGATTTAAGATAGCCCTAAAGGGAGAAGTATAAAAGCCTAAAAAGTTAAGTCGCACGGTCTCACTAGCCAGTACCAGTCGCCGCCGCGCGAGATTACCATGCCGTCAAATCGCTCATGTAAAATGTACATCATGGCATGTGCTGTGTGGCACTTACCGCCGTCCTGTTGGAACTACATTTCGTCGGTATCCATATCATTCAGTTCAGGCCACAAAAAGTTTCTTATCATCGATCTGTAGTGCTCGCCGTTGACGGTTATGGCAAGCCAGCAGACATTTTGTTTTTTCTTGTCTTTACAACTCCCATTGATATGAATATCAAATGAAAGGGTAAACTCCGATACACTCCGACGACGGCATAATAAACTCAATATGGTGGACTATCCAAGATGGCGAATCACGCCTTTCCTCCCAACACCCTGGACAAGGACATCAAATGAAAGGCTTTGACGAGCAAAATACGATAATCTATGTGACGTAATTCCAAATCCAATATGGCGGACGCCTGAAGATAGTGGATTACATTTTTCTTAATATCCGTCGTGAAATGGGTATCACATGAAAGGGTTTGACGTTTGACGAGCATAATGCGATAAACTATGTGACGTACCATAGGATAACAAAGACACTATCATCGTGGTATTATTAAAAATCACTAATTATGTGTACGAGTGCCTGTTTGAATGATGTCGTGATATTACTTAACTCTACATAAGTATTATCAGGAATTAAGAATTGTTAGAAAGAAAAAAAATTATTAAAGAATTAATAAAAAACGGGGTCGTTTTAATATTTTAAGTAGTAGGTCCCAACTATTTGAACTTTAATATTACAGGTAAAGCAGACGGGATCCATTCGACATTCCAGTTGAAATAGTAAATACGAGTGCAATGGGTCCACCTTCTTTAGCTGTAATATTAAAATTTAAATAAAGTTGAGTGAGTTTTGTTAAGCAAAGCCTATTTAAAGTTTTTTTCATTATGGTGGGAAAAAAGAAAAAAATCTTAACGAAAATAAAACATTTATTTTGATTAGGTACTTAGTTATTTTTGTTTACTGAAGTGTAAAACCATATACTTAAATATTTATCTACAAAAATTTAACTCTTCTTGCCTTTATATTTGCGAAATCTTCTATCAACTTTCTTGTATCCAAGCTGTCTAAAATTTCATGTTCAATTGAAACTATAGCTAAATTACTTAGTCCTTGCTAGAGCATTGTTGATCTTAAATAGTTTTTGATAATTTTTAATTTTGAAAAGGATCTTTAACCAGATGCAACTGAAACCGGCAGTGTATGTAATATTCTTAGCGCTATTGCTGTGTTCGGAAATGTTGAAATTAAGTCATTGGTAAAAAGATATTGTAATAGGGTTTGTGGTTTTCTGCAAAATGCAACTTCAATGCAATGATTTCATTAAACAAATCAATACCGTCAAAGTCTGATTCTCTAATTGAATCATCTTTAAGCTTCAGATTTAAATCTTTACAATGTTTCATTAACTTGGAGTAATTAAATATATTAACGCTAAAAAAGCCAAATACGTCGGTAAATGTTTTCAACTCCTCGAATCTATCCTTTAAAGAAGTTATTGTCTGATCTAGGATTCTAAAATAAAACTCTACTCTATATTTGATTTTGGGGTCATCATCATCATTGTGTTCATATTGAAACTGTGTTGGTTTTCATCTTGGACGAATTGTATTTATTGGTGGGAAATCTGTTTCTACCTTGAGTTCGTGAGCCACTTTGGAAGCTTCTGCTAAAATCATTTCAAAGTGTTCAACCGTGCGATATTCTGTGAACTTACCAATCAACTTATTTAATAAATTTATGCAGATTTGATTTTGCATTGTGGAGCTCTGCATCATTTTGTTCAGAGTATTAACTTCGTTTAAAATATCGAACCAAATTACTACTGAGCAAATAAATCTATAATTTTGAATGTTTAAAGCAAGCGAATGAGCTTTGTGAGATGTAGTGCAATCTCATTCCGACGAATTACTAGATATTTCCAGCAAAGCATCAAATATTTTTTCGAGGTTATACTGTAATGGTTTAACTGTATCGATTCTGCTAGACCATCGCGTGGCACTTAAAGCTTTTAATTTTAAATCTGATAAATGTTTGCAAATTATCGACCACCTTTTTGTAGATGATGAATTATATTAAAGAAATTCACAGTTTCGTGCGTATTATTTGCTGCATCGTTCACTACCAAATTAAGACTATGAGCCGAGCATGGGACGTAGAATGCGCGTTTATTGATTTCCAAAATTATTTATTATTGTTCAATATATAATATGTATATTTTTTTATGGTCGTGCCGAGCATATCAATTATTTCATTTCTTATGCTGTTGGTGGGGTGGCTATTTATTATGACAATGACTTTGAATATTACGTGATGAGTCGTTTGATTTTCCGCCCTCTTGGACGTGCCGCCCGCGTGCGGTGCATGCCTTGCACGCCCGCTTACGGCGGGCCTGGGAAGCAGACTGCCACCTGGTACTTTAGTAAAAGATCTTATTTTCCGATCGTCTCCGTTGGGGTTCGCAAAGGCCGTCGACAGACTGCGAAATAAAAAAATGAATTGATTGTATAACATATTACCTGAACGACAATGGATTACAGGCAAAGACTGGCACACTTTTTCGAGCATCTTGCGAAGAAACCTTTGATGCCATCTGCTTCACCAAAACTTGGTTGCACTGCGGCATACTGGATGAAGAAATTTGCAATAAAGCTTACCACATTTGTCGTCGCAACCGTCACCTTGATAAACTAAACGCACCGTGTCGCACATGGCGGTGTCTTGATCGCTGTTCATTCGAGGTTCCCATCACTTCTTGTGCTCGATGGACGTTAGCACTGAGTCCATTTGCGTAAAAATTAAGCTGCCCAGAAAGTGCGTTTTTTTGTATTTGCTGCTTATATACCTCTGGATAGCCCTTTGACGGCGTATCAAGTCTTGTTAGGGAACCTTTAACATGTGTCCGATATATGCTCATATAACGACGACCTTTTTATTCTCGGCGATTTCAATCTGGCACATCTCACCTGGGACTACTCGTCGGATACCACCTTTTTGATGGCTACCAATGCAAGCAATGCTGTTGAGCAGGAATTTGTTGATAATATTTGTCATCTGCGCTACTTTCTTCAGTGACATTTTATAAGCCACCATCTGACGATGAAATACTTATTTTTTTTAATAACTTTAGGACGGCTGATTTTGACTCCCTTAATTGTTTTTGTTAAACGCTGATTGGTCTGCAGTTTGCAATTGTCCTGACACAGAACAGGCTGTAAGTAATTTAATAATTTTGAGTGGAATCCATCAGTTTGTTCCTCTAGTCAAAAAGAAAAATTTCTTAAATAATCTTGTGTGGTGTGCCGGTAAGAACATTGACAAATCGTAGAAACAGTGGCTGGCGTAAATTTAATAGAACGAAATTAGGGGGCAATTATAGCATGTATGAGAACTTACGGAAATAATTTAATAACTATTCAATATCGCTATATCACCAGTACACGATTCGCATAGAACATAACATTAACACTAATCTTAAGCAATTTTTCGACCAATAACTATATCTCTACTTTAACTTTTGACAACGATATTGGTAGTGAAACTTCTGCTATTTCCAACCTTTTAGGAAGCATTTCAAAAATGCTTATTGTGATGACATCTGTGACATAGACATAGATTATTTTAATTATATGACTTGTCTTCCTTCCTTTACAAATAACTTAGTTTTTGATGACTGTACCGTTTTAGAGTACCTGAATAAAATTGACGAACACTACTCGGATTCGCCCGATAGAGCTCCTGGTGTTGTTCTGCGCTAGCTGGACACCTTACATTTTTATTTAATGTGTCTTTGCGCTTTGGTGTCTTCTCTCGTCCTTGGAAATTATTTTATATGATACTTATTTTTAAGAAGGGCAAAACCACATCGGTAATTATAGACCTATTGGTAAATTGTCACCGATTCCAAAACTGTTTGAGGCTATTCTGAAAGATTATCTGACATTTTACTGCAGTTCTCTTTTGTGGGTGCACCAAACCAACATGGCTTTGTGAAATATAGGTCAACTGTGACTAACCTTGTGGAATTTTCGAATTTTTGTCTATCAAATCATGAGAAACCTAAACAAGTCGACTATGTTTATACTAATTTCAGTAAAGCATTTGACAAGCTTTCCCTAACCTTTCCCAACTTAAACGAAGGTGAGGCGTGTGGAAATTTCAATGTTTCAATCAGCACCAGCCATTGCGTGGTAGGGTTCTAAGATACCGAGAGATTCTAGGAATGAGCGCGTGTAACAATACAAAAACTCATAGGGAAATTCATAGAATTTGAGGACGACGACGGTTTCATTTTGTGAGCAATATTTAACAATTTTGTATGCTGTGATAATTAATTGATTTATCCGGGCTGAACAGCAAAATACAAAATTGAAAAATCTGCCTGGATAAATAAGTAAATTAATTATCACAGCATAAAAAATTCTTAAATATTGCTTACAATATCAAACCGTCCGTCGGCATCGTCAAATTCTACGAATTCCATATCTTACTGAACAATTCAGAACTTTAAAACTACTGGTTACTGAATAATAAGAAGTTTCACTGTACACAACTTACACGGGATTGAAAGAAAAAGACACTTAACTTGCTATTTATTTAATTAATCCCACTAATTTTGCGAATCTACCTGAAACGGGTTGACCATACGATGCGAATACCTTTTGCCTACTAGCAGTTGAAAAATGAAAATGATCGGTAATTGTTCCTGGAAATGGCAACGGAAATACCACGTGTTGCTTAGCATTTTTTGATGTGTGTATTTAATTGGCGGTCGGAGGCTACGCATATTTTTGTTGGCCTGTGTAGGTAGGTGGGGGTGATAGATGTGATTGCCTAGGCTACGCTTAGTTGTCTAAAAAGTACTATCACAATTTTTTGAAAATGAAACACTTGTGATTTAATGGGTTACTATAATTTTCATTGTTCATACGTATAAAGGTTTATAAATATGCTTACAGGTAAATCAGTCCGTCGTTCAAGGACTAAAACCGCTTCACTATGCAGTTTGGCAAAAGTACACAGCTGCAGTCAATTTACTTTTAGTTCGAGGAGCCGATATAAATGCTGTGGATGACTGTGGTTATAGCGCGCTCCATCTTGCCGCAGAACATGGGTATATTTTTCCAACACAAATAATTTGTAATAAAAGAAAATTTTTTTGGTAGATATTTGGAATTAGCTGAATTACTCTTAAAACAGGGCGCAAAAGTGGACTACGTAGAACCCTCTAACGAACGATATCCGAGAACTACACTATGCGATGAACCATTGAGATTAGCTTTACGAAACAAACATTATGTACTTATTACTCACATTTAAAAAATCATCAGTCTATTCAATAAAATGATTTACAGGAAGTTGCGAAACTGTTGTTGGAACATGGTGCTGACCCAAACAAACGGTATTTCTTAGGTTCTGAAATTAATTTGGTAGATGATGCAGAGGCTCTAAGTTTACTACTAACTTTTGGAGCTAACCCAGAAACCCGGGACCGAACAGGGATGACACCTTTGATGAGAGCTGTAAGGCAACCAGATGTGAGTCAATTCAGAATAATAATAAATTTGTTAACTAAAGCCTAAAGACGAAAAAAATTTTATATCAGTGCTAAACTGTACTAAGAAAGCAACTAGAACATAAAATAATAATAACTATTTGACTCGTGCGAAATCTAGCAGCAAGTAAAGAGGTCGGAGCTGCAGTGGTCGGTGAAGTTTAACCATTTCGGTCACCATATTGGATCCGCCATCTTGAATTTGAAAATTTTGATGGCAAATTCGAAATCAGCGCCCGAAAATCCATTAGAGGAGAATTTCAGGCAAATCCCTTGAAGTTTAACTTTTTCAGTCGCCATAATGGATCCGCCTTTTGAATTTGGAGGTTTTGATAGCAGATTCGAAATCAGCTATCCCTAAAACGCCCGAGCATCCGCTTTTCTTCTGCACTACCAATCCGTGCGAGAGCGCACCCATGTACAAACCTGGGGCATTTTGTTGCATGTTAGCGCCCAGTAACGGAAAAATAAATTACTAAAAATTTGTCAATGCTGAAATTAAGCTTATTTTCCAATGGTGTTTTACGTATACAAAGCAAGCACGGAAAATAAAAGATAATTATGAATAAAAGATGTAATTCAATTTTTCCAATAGTCAGGGACAAGTTAACGGTAATTTGAAGAATTTTTATAAGACGCCAGCAAAGTGTCAAACGAGAAACTGAGTTCAAAATAAATTGAGTGTGACACGGCAAGTTCAACCAATTTTCAGATGCTACAAGTGACGTCATGAACTAGTTCAAGAGTTCTAGTCTGTCTAGAGCATTAGGCAATGAGCTACCGAGGCCCTCTTTGAATAGTTACCTATAACAAAACTTTTTACTTTTGAGAAAAGAACATCAAATTGCATTCACTTATACCCACTTGGCATCAAAAAGCAACCCAATAATTTATTTAGTTCAATTTTGGAAGAATAGAACTTAGATAGGTCAAAATCATGGTAATTGAATAACCTTTTTGCAAATCTTACAATCTTTGCTATAGGCAGCAATTTAAGCAATTCAATGCAATGCAAAATCCCTGATCCAGAGCAGGATACGAAAAAACGCAGCTAATTGTCACAGTTGCATCAGCGACTAGTCACAACTAGACAAGAAATATAATAAAACTAAGAATTTAGGTTTAGGGGGAAGAAAAATAAATGCTGACGTCATTCAAAAATAAAACTCCAGCATCTAATTTATTTAATTAAACTTTATTTTTTTCTTGAAAATTATCAGGGCTCTTTAGCGGCAAGGCGGTCTTTTAGTGTTAGGCCTGCAATTAAAGAAAAAAAAACAACAATGAGCACTCTGCAATGTGCAAACGAATGTAAACATACACACAAACTTATACATGCGTAACGTCGCAATCGTCGTTGGTACAAATAAATGTATCATAAATATTCATTCCCTGAACAATTTACTGAGGCTCAGCAGAGATATTGTGAGGGGATTGTTTACCTCTCTCAGTCAAACCCGATGTCTCCCAGGAAAAGTAAACGTGCGGCTCCAACCACACGCCCTCATCTGGCACGGTTTAACCAACCTTTCAGACAACTCTGAGGAGATTCATCAACATAACCTGTTGGCATTCATCCTCAACCAAGGCTTCTCACACTGAGTTCCTCACAGAATTGATAACCTCAATTCCACAGGATCAAAAATAACCCAGCGGGAAATGTTAGCGCTTTTAATAGGCTTCTAGAGCGCATCATCGGAAGCACAGAGCCATTCTTACGTGTATCCTCATTCATTTCCTTTTTACACAGGCATGTCATTGGAAAGAAGCGCTTCAACTCTGTTATGTTGGAAGCGCTTCAGCTGTGCTATTTTAGGTGCACTTCACCTCTGCCATTTCAGAAGCGTAATTAATGCCACAATGAGCGCTTCATACTTCTATCCCACGCAATTACTACATTACCCTGCTTAAATACCCTGGATAAAAAAAATATAACAAATTGCACTTTTCACTCCAAGCACCGCACGTTTCAAACGCAAGCAAAAGTCTATCCAGAAAATACAAGAAACCCTCTGTGTCCCCAACATCTGAGTCATCGATGAGCGATTCAAACTACACAACATACGAGAGTATGAATGTGCTTCCAGCAGCTATGAGTTGGAAGCGCATTTTCTCCGCTTCTTTTGGAAGCGCTTGACTTATTTCCCGCTGGGCACTAACTGACAAACATTGGCCGAAGCACACATAGATGGCACAAAATTAAAATAATTTCTCACATAATAGAGAAGCTCAGTGATTACTCACCAGACAATCCAATGCAGTCTCCCAATCTTTGATTTCTCTTTAGTCTTTAATGAAACACCTCCAAATTTCCACATTTTTTTTAATTCACCACTCTATTTTAAAAACCACCTTCTCGCACGAAAGCTCTACTAAGAATGCCTCAAAAGGACATTACAATGCATCCCCATCCGTCGGCGCCTGAAATTTATATCAACAGTCAACCGCTCATATCATTATAAATGCTATTGACATATTTACTCAACTTATGCTACGCCCCACGATTTTATTGTTTTGTCTGATTAATGCCATAGATTGATGAGGGGAGTGCTGTGATGACTGGTCCCTAGGACCTACTGAATTATTTTTTAGTTTTTAGTACATTATCTACTTCATTATTACCTTTATTTTCAATAAAACCGATTAACTTAAAAACAATTTGTTTCTTATTTTTTTCAATCAAGCCAAATTTGGAGCACAAAAGACTGGCCATATTCATATATGCTATAACTGTGGGCCCCTTTTAAAGAAAATCGCACAATTTTAAAAGAGCTTTTCTCATAAAGAGCACGACGTTTCCAAAGTCAGTGGCCACTATCTCTCAAATCCGCTCAATCGATCAATGTGAAATTTTGACATCTTTTAAGTATAAAAGCCTAATGCTATGAAGCATTGTTTTCAACCCGTATGTTCTTTTATGTACGAAAAGATTTTCTGTTTAAGTGTAATAGTGGAAATTTAAGAAAAAATTTTTCTTTTATATTTGTATTTAACTGATTAGACTTTTATTACAATGATAGAGTATGGAGCAAGTGTTAATTTTGTTGAACCATGGTGCTGACGTTAATGCCTCAACTGATTCCCGAAATGATTATAGAACTGTGCTTCATTATGCTGTGATTGCCGGTAAGATTGTATAGTCACGTTAGTCACTGCATTTATAAATAGAATGTTTAATTTACTAATATCAAACAGGAAATGATGCTGTAGTAAATTTATTATTGAAGCAAGGGGCTGTGGTGGATGTTAGAATTCCAGCTCTCGAAGTAGACAAGCCAAGTCCCTTGCATCTAGCTGTCCTGAGAGGTGACCCAAATATAGTTAAATTGCTCTTGGAAAATGGCGCTAATGTGAACAGATGCAGCCCAATCATAGGATCCCCATTGCATGTTGCATGTGCTGATAACATTCTACATAGACAAGAACTTATCAAGGTGAGCATATTATAACAAAAATATTGAAATTAACAATTATATGTATAATTTAATAGAAATAAAAAAGAATGTATGCAAATTGCACTTGCTGTTGAAATATGAATTTAGATTAGATTAGATTAGATTAATTTATTTATGTACATTGTGTTGTACAAAGTTTATAAGATTTTTACAAAACAAGGATATAGCATATAAGCATGAAAAAGCAGATTTTTTTCAGTGTCGATTAGAGTGCAGACGTATGGTGGTATGGTGATGAATTGGCTAGACGACGGCTGAGGTTGACTCCAACCGGAGAAGATGCTGGAAGAGGCTGTGTTTGAAGGAGCCTAGCGACAGTGAGTTGCAAATGTCGACAGATAGTGCGTTCCAGAAATAGGCCATAGAGACTTGGAAGGATCGACGGTAAGTCTCCGTGCGAAACGGATTGATGTTGAGGCGTCGCCTAACAGTTCGCTGCGGGCGCTCGGAGCTGTGAAAAGTGAAGAGGTTGGCCAAGTATGAGGGGCCATTTCCTGCTAGAATCCTGTATAGCAGGCAGCAGCACATGTATTCACGACGACGTTGAGGAGTAAGCCAGTTGAGCCTCGTCCTGTAGGCCGACATCCTTTCATCGCGACGCAGTCCGAAAATATAGCGCACGCCGCGGTTGAGAAAGCATTTAAGACGCAAGTCTTGCTCTTGCGACAGGTCGCAAAATACTGCAGAACAGTAATCCAGGCGTAGAAAGATTAAGGATTTTACCAGACGCACTCGAAGATTGAGACTGGTGCTGCGCTAGAAGTAGTTGAGCCGATACATGACCGCGTTGATTTTCTTGGTGACGTGATCAACGTGCTCTTTCCACGATAAAGTAGAATCGAGAATAACACCCAGATTCCTGACTGAGGTCTCAAAGGGAACTCGAGCACCACCGACACGGACGAACTGACGAGCCACGAGAGGGAGACGGTTTATGTAAGGAGATGAGCCAAAAACGATTGCTTTGGTCTTGTTGACGTTGAGCCTGATGTTGTTGCGATCAGCCCACCCCATTATAGCGTCCGCGGTTCGACTAAGATCCTCGGCCCTGTTATCTAGATCCTGCAGGTTACATTGGATGTAAATCTGAAGGTCATCAGCATAAAGTATATGGTGGGTGTTAGCTTCCAATACCCCCACAATGTCATTAATAAACAGGGCGAAAAGCAGAGGCCCAAGAACAGATCCTTGGGGAACACCGGTGTTGGTCGACTTAAAGGAAGAGAGCTGGTCATCTCCTCCCAATACTGCTTGGAATCTACCCGACAGATACGATGCAGTCCATCCAAGGACGTGTTTAGAGAAGCCTAGCCCTCTGAGCTTCTTGAGTAGTGTCACGTGACAAACTGTGTCAAATGCCTTGCTGAAGTCGAACAACAACAGGAGTGTCACCAACTGATTATTAACGCCAACCCTGATGTCATCGGTTAGCTTAATGAGCGCTGTCTGGGTGCTGTGTCCGGTGCGATAGGCTGTTTGCAGTGGATCAAGAAGCCCGTTTGATTCTACAAAGTCCAGCATTTGCTTGGCAACTAGTCGCTCGAGAACTTTTGACAAGTAACAGAGGAGTGATATAGGGCGATAGTCACCGGGCTGCTGGGGATGAGGTGACTTGTTTAAAGCAATGATGATCGACCTTTTCCATAGGCCAGGAACGCTAGCTTCTTGAAGAGAAGCATTAAATATATAAGTCACGAAAGGTCCAATAACAGGCAGAGCTGCAGCACAGATCGATAGCGGTATCCCATCAACACCTCTAGCTTGAACCAGATTTCAAAATCTCATTGGTGATATCAGAGAGGCAGACGTCCTTGAAGTTGAGCAGGTAGGTGTTGAGTTGCTCATCATCAATACCAAGAGATGCTATGTACTCCTGCGGTGACGGTGCGTCATCATTGGTCGAGGCGGCCGCAAAGTGGTCGTTAAGCTCGTCAGCGCTAAAGATAGGTACATGCCTTGTCTTGCCACCGGTGAGACCAAGGTGATCTAGCTCCTTCCAAAGGAGCTTTGGATCAGAGATGGAGCTGAGACGGTCGGCGTAATATTCAAGTCGAGCATTATGGACTATCTCGTGCACTTCATCCCGTAGGGTCCGATAGTGAAATAGATCAGCTGAGTGACGTGTCCTTTTGTAGCGGCGGTAGCGTCGATCACGTTCGCGAATCATTAAGCGATGTTCGGGGGTGTACCAGGGATGACGTTTCTTGGAGTGATTCAATGATCTGGTTGGCACGTGCAGTTCTACTGCCGATTAAAGATGCTCGTATAACTTAGCCAGAGCAATGTCGAGGGATGGATCGCCGTCAAAGACAGACCAGTCACAATGCCTGAGGTGATCGACAAATCCAGTCTGATCGATGTTCTTGAAGTCCTTGAAGGTAACCGTGCTCGGTGGTGTTACAGGCATGGGAAGGGCAAGTGTGACTGCTATGAGATCGTGACCATCGGCAAATGGCGCGACAGTTTTCCAATACTCGATGATAGTGTCCTGTGCGTCAACTAGGCAAAGGTCCAGAGCAGAGTTGCAGTTGTGAATATGATAGGTGGCTCCAAAGGGAACGATAGAGAGTGAGTTGTCCAAGGCCAGTCGTCGGATAAACTTGGCATCATCAGAATCGCTCAGTTGGTTAGCATTGAAGTCTCCGAAGATCATTTTTGAAGAATATCCATTCATGTGAAAGCCAAAGTCACGAGCGAAGTTGTTGCCCTCGCCTGACAAGAAGGGAGCATGAGGGGGACGATACACAGCGCCGATGAATAGTGGTTGAATACCCTTGCAAGACACTTCACAGAACAGATATTCTGGAAAGCCAGGTTGTCCTCTCCAAACAGTGGCTGACTTGCATAAAACTTTCACAGACAGAGATTTGTGCACGTAAAGAGCAACTCCGCCACCACTTATTAATCTGTCATGTCTAAACAGATTGTAGTCGTGTAAGCTATGAGCTGCGTTTCATTAGGCCATGCAAATTACGCCGGCGTAGTTATAACAATAATAATAATTTATTTTAAAACCTGTACAAGGGCCTAGCCTTATAATACACACTACCTATATATAAAATTATGTCGGACGAAATTATTACATGATGAAAACCAGGCGCTCCACTATATACAAAGAAGTGGAAGTGAAGTATCCTGGTTCGAAATGCCTGAAGAAAAGTTCCGTTGATCATAACTATATAGGTATAGAGCGCAACTTTTGTGTATTTTTTGTTTCTTTGCTAATATGCACTATTAAAGCGTAACAAATCTTCAAAAAACTCGCATTTAATATTTCTGAAGTTATGGTCCCAAAAATATAATATGTATTAACGTCCTTATTTAAACATATTTAACACTAAACCTACCAGTACCGGTCAAATTGACCGTTTTCAAACTTTTGTAAAATTTACACATTTTTAACGTTGTAATACCGTTATCAAACTATATGACAATTCTTAGAATATGCACATCATATTTTCTTCATTGTTTACTTCTAGTTATTTTTTCTATTTTCCAAGAAAAATTTGTTATGTGGCCTAGCTACCGCGATCGGTCAATATGACCGGTGGGAAAAAATATAATACATGTCTCAGAGTCGGTTTCAATTGAAAAGAGTAGACAACAATAGTATTGATTAGTCTCAAGTAGGGCACTTCTGAAGAGTTTCTTATGCAATTTTTTTTACTATTGTTTATTTGAAAGAGATTTATTCCTTACATAGTGTAATAATCTGTTGTAGATATTTACCCTAAAAATGTCAAAGCATTTGCAAATTACATATTACTTAAGAAATATAACGGGCATATGGAGAAGAAGAGTTTTGAGAATATGATGAACAAGAAATTTTTGGAATTGAAAAAAACATGGAAACAGATAAACAACAAGAGCATTGGAATCAGAAAGCTATAGTGAAGAGGAGAATGTTATAAATAAGCGTCCAGGACAGAAAAGAGAGTTTTATTGACATCCGAAAGTGAGACAGATTTAGAGGATCAACGCATCGAAACTGCCGCTGATGGAACAGTCTGGGAAGAAATAAACGGAAGTCCCAAACCTGGCAGGTTACCAGTGCATAATATTTTTAGGGATATGTCAGGGCCAACAGGATATGCTAAACGACATATAATGAAAGGACAAATGAAGACGGCATTTACTCTTATCATTGATCAGCGTATAATGCATCATATTATAAAATGTACAGAAGAAGAAGCATTTAGTGTTGGGGACTAAGTGGGAGCTAAATGCAACAAAACTAGACGCATTTATTTCTTTGCTGTATGCTCGCGGCGCATATGAGGCAAAAAATTTGGATATCTCATATTGGTGGAATAAAAAATGAGGGCCCGCTTTTTTTCGAAAACAATGAGCCGAAACGACTTTACTGAAATTATGAAGTTAATACGATTTGATAAGAAGAGCGAAAGAAGCCAGCGTTTACAAACCAATAAATTTGCTATGATATCTACAATATGGGATCGATTTATTGAGAATTCACAAAATTGTTATAAACCTGGTGCATATATTGCTGTTGATGAGCAGTTATTTCCGTCGAATACTATAATAGGTGTAGGTTTACACAATATATGCCAAACAAACCAGACAAATTTGGAATAAAGTTCTGGTTCCCTATTTGGGAAAAGATGAAAGGAGAGTTTGTTCAATTCTACTTGGGGAGTTCGTTGTTCTAAGGCTGATTGATCCTTTCACAGGATGCGGAAGGAACGTAACAACAGATAATTTTTTCACTTGGCTGATGATACAAGCCAAGAAATTACTTGCAATAAAAACTACAATTGTTGGAACAGTTCGTGGAAACAAAGGAGAGTTGCCAAAGTTAGCCAAAGAAAGAAAAGATAAAATGGCTAGATTTTCAAGCAAATTGTATAACTCAAATTACATTACTCTTACAGTGGAAAAAAAAAGTGCTTGTCCTAAGTTCCAAACATAACTCAATAGAAATAGAAAAAACCAACAAACGTATACCGGAAACTATTAGATTTTATAATAGTACAAAATTTGGTGTAGATGTGGCAGACCAGATGGCAAGGAAATACAGCGTGAAGTCGAAAAGTTGTAGGTGGCCACTTCAGGTATTTTTCAACATTTTGGACCTAGCTGGAATAAATGCCTGGATTTTGTATAAAGAAACGACGGGTGAAAATAGTTCGAGGCAGGAATTTTTGTTCCAGTTAGCTTCAGAACTCGGCGATACATATAAATAATCTCAAGAAAAAAAGCTTTTACCAACACCGTTCACAAGTTCCGATGTGCCCGTACGAAAAACTTGTCAAATAAAATTTTGTAAAGGTTATAAAACAACAAAAATCTGTTCGAAGTGCGAAGAGTATGTTTGCGGCAAATGCATATTTCAGACTAAAATAATTTGTAAACAATGTGAGGAAGCCGAATAAAGTATATTATGTATGCATAACATTCTGTATAACCGCGCGCGGTAGGAATAGGTATACAAGAATTGTCGGCAGGTTTAGTGTTTTAATATTTCTGATCCATTCCTTAATGTTTTCACTCAAACTATAATTATCTCGTTAATGAGTATTAAATACATATTATCTTTTATTACAGATATTGCTATCATATGGTGCTGATCCCAACATCAGAATTCTTCGGCAACCTTCTATAAACGCTACATTGCGATCCCCTTTAGCAGAGCTATTAGCTAGTAATCAAATCGTTTCCATAAGTGATCTTCATTTATTAATAAAATATGGTGCCAGAGTAATTATAAAAACTCAATTGAAGGATCCCGATGGTATTCTTAATTATATAGGAAGCATTCACACCAGCACTCCTACATTCAACTTGCTTCTCGAATCTGCAGAAAAGTTTGGTATATCAATGATCCGAAGAAACATGACTATATCAAGCGATCAAAAGGAAATCCTCTTGCAACATGCCACAAATCCACTCTCTCTGAAAAAGCAAGCGAGAATATTTTTAAGGAACTTTTTTGGCAAATATCATTTTGAAAGTGTATCAGTCTTACCACTTCCCTATGTTTTAAAAGAATTCCTTATATTTGAGCATACTTGAGGGAATGCACAAAATTTGTTGTTATACATATACGAGTATTACGGAAGCAGAAACAACTCCGTTACTCCATTGCATTCAAACTGTTTGTTATTTTGTATGTTAAATTCTATGAAAATAAAATGTATTAAATTGTGGAAAAGACACATACAATGAAGAATATGCATACAAATTATTCCAGAATTGTGGCTGAAAGGACATCTCTCACAGTGGAAGACGGAAGACGTTCATGGCTCATCGGAACTCAGGCATTCAGACATCACCCCAAATTATTTGGCGCTGATTGCGCTAGCAAGTGAAGAACTATCGTACAGCTCCAGCATCATTGTGGTGGGCTCGACAACAATAGGATAACTGCACGGTGGTGCGATGGGTTGCAATATGGAAAAATATAACTAAACCAGCTACTTAGATCCTTACACCTTCTGAAGTAACTGAAGCGTTACGGGTTTGGGTTCAGCATATCTAAAGTCTAGAACTCATTGTCAATCCTATTTTAGATTAACATGGATTACTTCGTATTGCAGGATGATTGCGATATTCACATGTATCTTTTAGAAAGTCATCCTTTGATTATTTACTTGTTCAAAACGCCCTTACAATATACATATAAGGACTAAATATTGGGGCATCAATGGCAGCAACAACGTACGCTCGCACATACACCGCTGCTTGCGATGTATTCGCTATCGAGTTGTTCCAAGGCTCAATTAATTGGTAACTTACTACAACCTCGTCATTCCTCCAAAGGCGTTTAAGCATTCGGGTGTGGACGTTGCTGGACCATTTAGTATATCAGCTTTAAGGCACCGAGGCCCTAATTCAATAGTTGCTAACCGGCGGGCCAAAAGTGGCCTGCGAGAACTAACATATGGTCCGCGATACATTTAAGCATTTATTCATTTTACTGGGGATTAAATCGTTTATCAAATTCATCCGCAGTGTAGTTTTCGTGAATCCGTTGTTGAGTGCGACAAACTAGATAATTGATTAAAGATGAGACAAAAAGAAGATTGGAATCTTCTACGACTCGACAGCAAAGCTGCGTTTGCAGCACTTCAAAATCCCACCACCCAAAACGAAAATTGTTGCGAAATCGGGAAATCGGTACTGACGCGATGAGGATGGAAGATATTCTGTGCTCGACCCCTGTCTTCTTAGATCTTTAGTAGCCATTATGGGTCCGCTATATTAAATTTGAGTAAGTTTGAAATCCATATCCCCTTAGTCTTCTTTATATTCATTTTCATTAACATTGCTTGAAGTGGACGCCATATTTTATCCGCCATTTTGAATTTGGAAATTTTGATGGCAGATTCGAAATCAGCGATCCCAGAAACTCCCGAGTGCGGATTTTTAGGACAATCTCTTGAAGTTTAACTAATATAATAACATAACTAGCCATCTTGCAGCCCCCATTTTGAAACCTTGCACTTTATCAAAATAAAAAATAACCTATTTGTTAAGGTGGAACCTGTAATACCTTGTGTCAAAAAAAGAAGTCTACCGAAGCAACCGTTTATACGTGATTGAGTAACAAACAAACAAACAAACACGCTTTCATTTTTATATATGTATATCACAGATCATAGATAGATAATTATGGCATTAATTACCATACCGCAAACTAATTCCGCACAGCCCATAGCTCTTAAAAATACCACCCCAATGAATAAGAATTTGAATTATACCGCCGCCGCCAAGTACCTAACAGACACTAACTGTGTCTTCTGCTTCTGCACATCGTCGTAAAGTACACGGGTAGGGAAAAAACATTCCATTGGACAACTGCTCCGGCGTACTCTGCATGGCCCAATGGAACGTAGATAAAACTTTTGTCTCTTTTTTTAAAATGAGACTTCTGTTCCGACGAATTTTTCGCACGAAATCAAGTCGGTAACGATTTTTCACGTTTGTGCGAGCACAACGTTTTTCTGTTGGTCACACACCAGAAACAGATAGGATGAGCATAGTGGTGAAGAAAGTAGTTTGAGTAGGGAAGGGGGAGGCGGCGGAAGAATGCGCGTGCTCTCAAAAGCTGTTTGAGTTGAGTTGAGGAGGAGAGGAGCCCGAAGTATCACTTCGACCGACTGTGCCAGCCAGAGTTATTTTTTTCATCTTTACCCGGACCCCGACAATTTTTTGGGTTCGAGTGAATTTACTAAAATTATTTCCCATGTTACGCTTTCCCCATGAAACGCTTCCCCATCTAACATAATTTCCTTCCATGTGCACTTGGTACATGGAAATATAAACTAAGAACGGAACGGCTGTAAGCCAGATTTAGCGTACCACATTCCCTAATGTGTTGGGATTGGCTGGGTTCGTATGGTCGCTCAGTGCAGGCGTAAATATGAAGACATAACCAGAAGGGGGCTTACAATTCAAAATTTTCCGAAGTTCCTTTCATAATGTTTATGCGCCCCTTCACATCTATTTACACGCTGCCATTCACTGATGGCTATAATGCTTATTTAGCTTCCCTCATACACGCTGTTGCTATACTCCTCTGCGTAGCTATCTGTAGGTTGGCGCTCATGTACAGGGTTTATACACGGTACGGCTGTTCCGTGCTTAGTTGATATTTCTGTGGTGCCGACAAGCTCTTCGCTGTTCTCGTGGCCTGACGCTCGCAAGTGGCCAAGTGCAAAGGCTCCAGCAAAGATTGGAAGATTCATTTGTTCCGGATCATCACTTGGCTAGAGAGCCGAAAACTTGGCTAGCGGAAATGGCATTTGGGCGAATTTTAACCCAGTGACTGGACATCTCTATTACTTATCTGTGGTATCATTTAGTTTTTAGAAAATAAAGTACATGTTGGTCCGTTCCGCAAAGAAAGTCAGATTTCTATTGCTGAACCAACGAACTAAGAACATATAAAAAACGGCGTAAAGATCATGTTCGAAGTGAGGCATTATTATTAACAATAGGTTTTAATACACCATATTATCACTTCAAATGCACTTGTAATTGCGTTTTTCACTCCGTATATCACACGGTAACAGTTGCAGTTTTCCCTTAGTAGATCTTGCATCACTCTCGTACACGAACTTTATACGGTATTGCAGTTCTTTATATATTTTCTTAATTCGTTATGACAGATTTCCTGCTTGGCTGTCAGAACTCCGCGATATATAGAGTGAAAAACGCAATTACAAGTGCATTTGTAGTGATAATATGGTGTATTATAACCTATTGTTAATAATAAAATCGAGAGATAATTCCTGTTCATTCAAAAATCGCTAATTCAGTTGACTTGTTTTTTTGCGTTAGTTTGCCTTGTAATAGCATTTGTTTTTGTTACATTAATTTACTTATTTTGCCGTTCCTTATAGGTTCTCAGTTCGTTGTGCTGAACATAACTGGTGTTGGTGAACTGCTAAGATGACAGCTATCAATGTCAACTTTAAGGTGATGCTGTTGCTTGCAGACTTATCCGATGTTTGAGGTAATGGCGATTTTATTTTGAGAAAGTTGTGTTTCTGTTTGGAACAGTATTGTACCTTCTAATCATTATGCAGCTTGGAATTTTTGTTTTTATAATATAAGTAATAAAGGTTAAGCTGAGAAATGGGCAAATATGCAAGATAATCCAATCAGTTGGTGGTAAGTAGATATAGTTAACGCAAGGACTTTACTTTCGTTATCATGGAATAAATTATCCGTACTTGTGAGATTTCTACGAGTTTTTTAAGCGTTTGAGGTATGAACCATAAATATTAGTTTATATTGTTTCAAGTCAAAATATTTAAGCATTAGATGCGGACGAAAGGTCACCTTAAATATTTGTAAAAATATCTAAAACTTTCAAATTATTGTGGATTCTTTGACAAAAACTTAAAGCTGGACGATTAATTAAATAGTAGTATTTAAGAACTAGCGAACTATTTAAGTTATGCCAGGATTATTCGTGAAGCGTTCCTATATTAAAAACAAAATCAGTGTTGTCAAGGTGAAACAGATTGGGAAAGTTAACAAGAGTATGACTGATCGCAGGCCCCATAGCATAGCACGTAACATTTTCCAGTGCTGACCATAGATAGTAAAATAAAGTGTTTTGCTTTCCTTTCAGGGAGATGTCTGATATCTGCTGCAGAGATGCGTCGCTTATGACACCAAACCGTTTTGAACTACGTATTAGAAAATGGATGCCATATCAAACATATTCCTAATAATAGTGATTCTGCAGTCGGGGTTTATTTGCCGTTACATAAGACATTCAAATGCAGAGTGCTTATCAGCGTTTTCTGAGGCCAATGACACCCTACCCGAAAGGGGCGTGCTGCATTCGCTGCAGTGCGTTAACACAACCCTTCATGAGATTAATCATAAAATGCATTCAGATCAAAACGTGTCCTACAGTCAACTACTAATATCAGCAGTTGTTGCCAATGATGATATAGAGCTGGTAAATTCCGAAGGGGTTAGCAACCTGACATGGATAAAGAGCAAGATCACAGACAAACAGTTGCGTTATTTGTTATCGGGCCACAATGTAGATATGCAGAAAGTAGAATATATTGATTTTAGTGAAAATTCCATTGAATATTTAAGATATTTTGAAGTGAGAAACCTTCCTAGGCTGAAAGTTTTGAAACTTGAATCAAATAAAATTCACATATGTTCGTTGCAATTTTTAAGAGAATTAGTAAGCATAAAGGAAATCTACTTGGACAACAACGAGATTGACACCCTAGTTCCATGCGAATGTAACACCAGAGACAGTTTAGAAAAATTCAGTATTTCGAATAATGTAATATCTGATCTTCCGAAGGCATCATTTCAGGGAATGGAAAATCTTCGCGAATTAAATTTATCTAATAACGAGCTCTCTATCCTTCGGTTTCAGTTATTCAAAAGCTTGAGAAATCTCAAAGTCTTAGACCTCTCCCATAATAATCTCATTTCATTTCCTGATAATTTTTTTATTTCTAATGAAAAACTCGAAACATTAATGCTTCACCGCAACTCTATCCAGAGAGTTTCTAAGAATACATTCTTTGGTTTGAAGGCATTACGCTCTTTAAATATGTCACATAACCAAATTGAATTCATAAACAAAAATGCTTTTGATTTTTTGTACAATTTAACTTACCTTAATATTCGTTTTAACAATATTACTATGCTTTCATCGAGTATGTTCTCCGAATTGCGCAATTTGAGATTCCTAGACATTAGCAAAAATACTTTTAAGTATTTACCAAGTGGCTTGCTTAAGAAACAAAATAAAATAACAACACTTGTCTTAGAAGGAACAGAACTAGAAAACATTGGGAAATGTATCATCGACGTTGAAACTAGCGTATGGAGTGAGCTAACGGAATTGCTAATCTTTGATAATAAGAATTTGCACACAATACCGGAGTATTTCTTCGAGCACGCTGTTAACGTCCAAGTTCTTAATCTTTCCCGAAATAACCTGACTAGTTTGCCAAAAGAAATAGGAAAACTTGAAAAGCTACGATGGCTGGATGTTAGTCATAACTATCTAGTTACATTACCAGAAAGCCTTAGATTTCTAAAGAATCTGCGCTACATTAATTTCAACTATAATGATTTTATATGCGACTGCAGAATGTATTGGATAAACGAATGGTTGCGAGAAGTTAAGGTGCATCAAAGATCCATTTATATTGAATATTTGTCTATTTTAAAATGCCGCCATGGTTATCCGGGAGACATGATTGCCTTTTTGAAAGACCTTCGGTGCATTAAACCCGTTATTCTTAAGTCTTCAGAAAGCAAAATGTATCAGTTACTTTCAACGGCCACTTTAGAATGCTCATTCATTGGAAACCCAACTCCAGATATTATATGGATAACGCCGTCAAATAAAATACTTCGATATCATGCTGATTTGGAAAAGGCAACATCACTAACAAACAGAAACCCCGGAGAAAAATTTGTGCTTACTTCAATCACCGAGGAAAATGTAAAGAACTTATCCATTATCAGTAGTTCTCTTGGAAATGGAAGCGTGGAAACGTTATATTTGCAAGAAAATGGTTCCCTCCAAATTTATAATATTTCACGGAATGATAGTGGACTATACACATGTTTTGCATTTAATATTATGGGAAATGCAACAGCATACATAAGGCAAGTTTTTATAATTTTTAAATGAAATGTTGATTAAATTTGGTATATTTCAGACTGTACATTGATCCTATCGTCTTCTACCACATAAAAATAGGTAGCTTATATGCAGGGACTGCCTCGGCTTGTGCGTTTTTACTGCTCACATTGATATTTCAGGCGATAAAAATGATTGCAATCAAGTAAGTGATACTTTAATAAAATTATCATAGTTATATTGAGTGGTTTGGGGTTTTGCATTTTATCTTTTATGACAAAAAACATGAATTAATTATTTGGAAAATCTATAGGATTTTTGAAATTTTTCATTTACGTGTATAACTGAACTAGCTAACATCGATGTTATTGGCATACATTGTTTACACTTCTATAAATAAAACAACAGAATAGACCTGCATGCAGGAATTTATTAAGAAATATAAAGTTATAAAGGATAATAAAAAATCGATATTCAAATTAATCACAGATAATAAAAGGTCAAATAAAAAATAAGTTAAACGAATAACATGTTAAAAGAGACACAGCTAACTTAAAAGTTGTAAATAGACAGATGAGACCACTGAGGATAAACACACAAGAAATGCATTCAGTATCTGGTTACAAGTTAGTCGGACTACGTTTAATATTATCTTTAAAATCGTGCAAATGCAGTTTAAAGGCATAGGTCGCTTCAATTAATTATTTTCTCGTAACATCCATGTCACCGCTCACTGAAGGCTATTGTCCACTGACATATAAACGAATGGACTGCTCATGAAAAAGTCAAAAGGCTACGAAATAAAAACAATTAAAAAAAATAGAACCGACCACAAAAAATCTAAATCCCTTAAGAGTTTTAAATAATGTCATTTAAAAATCCTCTGCTACTACTTTCAACACTGAATCCTAAGATTTTAGTAGATTTTTGAAGTCAGTGCGCAAAACGGAGCAGAGGATTTTTAAGTGAATTTATTTAGAACTTTTTAGGGCTTGAGATTTTTTGGAGTCGGTCCTATTCTTTTTTTTATTCTTTTTTAGTGCCACTTCTCTAATTTTTAATGATAAATTTTAAGTCGGTTAAGAACCTTCCTTTAATGTAGTTGGATCGATTTCAAACTTTGATAGCAGATTCCAAATCAGCGATCCCCATAGCTCCCTAGTATTCGATTTTATCGCAATCACATGACATTTGAAAATTTCGGTCGCCATATTGGATCCGCCATTTTGAATTTCTGAATTTTTCTATAGTAAATGCGTAATCAACGAGTTCAAAAATCCCAAAGTATTCACCGCAATCTTTTAACACTAATAGAATTTTGACCGCCATATTGGATCCGGCATTTAGAATTTTCATATTTTGATAGCAGATTCGAAATCAGCGACTCCCAAAGCCCCCAAGTATTTAATTTCATCACATTCACTCGACATTTGAAAATTTCGGTCGCAATATTGGATTAGCCATTTTGAATATATAAACACTGTTATATACTAAAACCTCCCCACAAATATAGAGATTAAATCAGTGTAAGAATCATCAAAATCGGTCCAGTGGTTTTTGAGAAAATCGCGTACAAACAAACAAATATATACGGGGAAAACACAGAAATTCCTTTTTTTTTAAATCGGTTAAAAAGTGGGACCACTCGTATATCTTTCTCTTTTGAATATAAGCATAATTTTCCACTGAACTTTATAAATTCCAGGGACGGTTTTGTAACAGCCAATTTTATAGGTAAGATTGGTTTAATGGAAATAAGTAACTAATTTTGGTTGTCCATTTAAAGGACAAATTTGGAGTACGAGCAGCACAAACAAAATGCTGCTGGCTTGAGATTGCAAAAATTTTTTACATAAAACGTAAAATAAAATTATCACTTCACAAGTTTAATTTTCAATGTTGGCATTACAATAAGCATAATTCAATAAGAAGAAGGCAGAGAAAACTGCACCTATATGAGATAGCAACATAATCAGTCCAGTAGTTTGTATGTCAATGCTATTGTCGAATCCGAAATTCGTCGGATAGTAGGAAATTCGCAAACAGGTGGGACGTTTAGGATTTTAGTTAGAGGCAGTACATCGAAACCTTCTGATACCATGTACCTCCTTAGGGAGGATCTTTGGCAAAATAAAGGGAAGTCTCTGCCCGATTATTTTTACTTTCCGACTTTTATAGGAAGAAAAGTAATGGAATCATGAAAATATGAAAAATATGAAAAATCGATATTTCAATTTAAATGCTCATATTGACATCCCCTGAATTGATTTAGACCATTTGTAGAAAATGTCTGTCTGTCCCTCCGTCCGTCTGTCCACACGTCCATATTGGCGCACAATAATTCCCAAAGGGTTTATCCGATTTAGCTGATATTTTGCACACTTTATTTAAGCATACATTGGAAAATCCCCCAAGTTTTATGTCGCTATCTAACCCCTCCCTCCACCAAACTCGACTATGCAATTATTGCATTTATTAAACAACTGTGGCAATATGATTGTCGATGAAAACGAATCAGTATCAAAAAAATATAGTAAACACCCTGCCCCTTCAATCCTCCGATTATGAAAATATCAAACGACTCCCGGCAATATGGATATCAATGAAAAAGTCGCAGTAATTGGAATTCAAAATAATAAGAGAACTAACCCCCCTCTTCTTCTATTTCCAATATTTCAACTAGGTATCTGTTTGTAGTATAATCGTGAGTCGGAAAGTATGGTGGGCTCCGTCACAGATGTTCTCGAAAAGGCTTCCTGGCGCTGATACCTTGCACTTACTAAGAGTAGAACCTAGTTCGCGAAGGGGTACTGGGTACGGTAGATTTCTTACGGGATCAGACGAAAGTAAGTTAGGAGACTACTGTTGATCTGTTTTAAGGAAAGACACAGAACGTTATAAAAATAATCAATCATTCTTAATATTATAATATCATTAATATTTTGTTAAGCCGTTAATGTTGGATGTTTAATTTAATAAATGTTTTCTTGATGTGACGCGATAGAATTTTTCAATATTTTTTCCCGTACTTAGATCCCTATATCTGTGAGACTTGACATATTTCAACGAAGGTGCATACATACATAATTATTCAAAGTAATTCGGATCTAAAGACTAAATATTAGGGAAACATGACCGCAAATACTCAATATGTTATAATATGGAAATATGTTCGCCATAAAATTTATATGCAAAATATGTTATGCTCGAAATTGTTTTCTAATTTAAGGTTGGGACTGTTTAACAGGTTGTGTAATGCCTGCCGTTGTTGCTGTTCCAAAGAGAAAACGTCTCCAAGAGCTAGACAAATTTACGCAATGCTTGATAACATAGAACACTACAAAAGTCAACAGTTGGAAAAACTGCGAGAAAACTACACGCAACAGGTAAAAACAAAAGTTTATATATGTGGTCCAAACTGTATTTCTTCTCTTAATTTCTAAAAAAGGTTAATAGAATTCGAGAAAACTGCGCACAGCAAGTCGAATGGATACAGAGCAGCTATGGCACTCAGGCGAAACACTTAAGAGAAATTAGAAATATTGGCTCTCATCATATAACATCCTTGCGTGATCAGTATTATGACCAGCTAAGACGTGTGCGCGATTATTCTACAGGTCAATTAAATTGGGTTCGGGAAAACTATGTGTTTCAGCGAAATAAAATTCGCAAGTTTAGTGCACACCAAGTTCTACGTCTAAGAGAAGGTTATAAATATCAACAACAAACACTAAATAAAGTTCTAGAGAATCTGCCGAGCTTTTATTTTGAAAATTGCCGTGGTCGCTGTGAAGAGGAGATAAACAGAGGTGAGTTTAATAGTTTTAATAATTTATTCTTCGATATACCATAAGATTTAGATCTTTTATTTTGTGAATACATATTTGAGGGGCGACTTATTCGCTTCATTTGGCTCCATGTGACTATTTCCTGTTACCCAAATTAAAAATTTCGATGAATTGTTTTCGTTACGACGATATTGGAACCAAGAGTCGGCGACGCAATAAAACTAAAAACTTGTTTTTAAAAAAAACCCGACTTAAAAAAAGCTACACAAAGTAAAAGTAACAAATATACGAAACAAAAAATGTTAATGAAACTACGAAGTATAAAAATATTAAATTTTGTTTGTTTGTATTTTTAAGTCGGGCGGACCCAGGAAAAAAACACGGACCAAATTTCATTTCTCGTTGGTCCTGTGTATTCTTATACTTGGCCCCATCCACGAAAAGTGCTTCTCGCCTCAAGAAATATCGGTCCAAAGATACCGAAAAAGAAACAAACTTAATGACACCAACTCGAGATCTTTCTCTACTGAAAAAAAAAAACAAATCGGCCGAGAAATTTTGGAGAAATCAGTGTTGTACATATAATATATAAACCATAACGTTATATGTATATATGTACTCTATTACCACAAAAGGCGATCTGCTACCATAAGGAACGCCAGGAGAGATCGAATGTCAGGCGAACTCAAAAGTTCACGACCGAAGACCATTCTTGACCGTATCAAAGCAAGGATAAGCACACAGGATGTGCGACGCAGTTTCAACGTCATGTCAGCGCAGCAATCGTACGAACCCTCAGTTGCCTTGTTTTTTTTTTTGTCTTTTTTTCGGAATTCGCCGGGTACAGCACATGCATACACGAAAAGCAGGGGCACCGAAAAACTGCGACTTCGCCTGCATCTAGCACAAGTAGAGGCATCGCTGTGGAGCTCACAGAACTTTTTTGGTCGCGTTTTGCTTATTTGAAGTGAATAATATTTATATTTGTTTGTCTATGCTAATATTAATACTGAAGGTAAAAGCTTTCATTAATTAAAAAGATGTAAAAATAAATTCCATTTAATGACAGTTTAGTAAATATTTTAGTTGTAATAAAAAACATTATCGACAAACATTTGTGGGCCCCTTGTATATCGTTAATTAGTTTATGAACGCCAACAGCTTCGTGATTCAAATTCAAATGTGTTGTGTGTTCCTATAGCCATTTAACTCCCAATAGAGTATTTGTTATTTTTTATAAATTAATTATCTGTATTGTTTTTTACAGACTTTGATGTATACTTAAAGACGAACATATCGGAGTCTTCAACAGAGCACATAGTAAGGGTAAAGCTGAAAACTTCTGAAAATTTTTCAACAAAAAGTATTGAGGATAGCAAAACGTCTGTATATTATACACCTCCGGAAGTGGGATTTAAATCAAGCTCCTTGCAAACATCTCCTATACACATAAATTATATGAGTGAAAGTATTTTGACACCATTGGAGGAAAGATTGTACTCACCTAAAGATTTTGGATCATGCGCTAATAAACACAAGAGAAGTTTTTTTATACCCATTGAAAATATGGGCATCTTATATAGCAAAATAAATAATATCGCAAGCAACGAAAATACTACTAGTAATGAAGATAATTGCTGCGACTTATTTGAAGGCGAAAATTATTTCATTTCTAGTGGACAAGCAACAGTACACAAGCAAGCAGAACAATCTGGAAGTGGAGTTGTAAAGCCTTCGCGTACATGCAAGCTTTTTTTCGATTCCTACCCAGTAATGCAATTAAGCCGAGAGATTGAAAGTTCTGCGATCTCGAAGAAGTCAAAGAAGGGTTGGATTCAAAAGTGTTCTTCTGCAGAAAGTGTTCATGAAATACCATTAGTTTCTAGAACAAATTTAGAACAAAGCACCTCAATACCGTTAACTGAAGTATGTGATGTGAAAAATACCAGAGCAAAGTTAAATATAATACTAGATGAATCTGGTAAATCTTCACTCGCACTCCGAAAATGTGAAGAAAACAATATTTTACAAAGCAGCATTAGTTTACCAGAAATTGCTTGTTACAGTAAGAAGAAAAAGAATGATCTGTTGCGATTAAATAGCGAACGTAGTTCAAATTTAACTGTGGGAAAACATGTTATTTTGGAAGTAGATTCTAGTAAAATGTAATTTTAGACCCAAAAGAAACTAAGGCACATTTTCCGAAGATTATCTGTGTAGGAGTTGTTTTCCGACTATACATAAATGTGATGAAAATAGATTGTATACTTGTAAAAATATATAAATATACGCAGACATCTACCTACTCCTTACTTACGTTTACATAGTATGATCTAAAGTTTAAATGTTTACAGCCGTATTTATAAAAATTGGAATTCATTTGTAGAGACTTACAAAGAAAATATTAAAGACAATTTTTCATAAACGTTTAACAGCCTTTAAAAGGGTTATAAGGGCAGTGTCAAAAACTCTTTTTGAGAAAATGATGCCGCAAACATAGATCTCATGACTATGGTGATTGCAACTTAAAAACCCAACATAATACCACATTAGTTGTAAAATTGCAATGGTTTTTGGAATAGTTTATATTTAAAGATGATTATTATAACAAATAAAAGCTTAGAATCTTGAAGCAATTTTTATGAATGCGGCTGTTAATAGTCAATCTAAAATCAAATATACTCTTGATGAAGTTATGTTTAGTAAAAAATGCCAGCTTAGAGTTAATTTGATATATGTTCTATAATTTTTGTCTTACCTGATACTTTCTTATGTGTAGAGTTTGTTGGGTTACAATAAATGCATTATACAGTCATTTCAAACTTGTTTACTTTTTTTACATTCAAGGTATTCACATAATTTCGTAAATCTTCATAAATTTCGTAAATACTTTGATTTCGTAGAAGTAGGAAGGAAGAAGAAATAGATGTCCAAAAAGGTGCACACACTAATTAACGATTTTATGGCCGTAGTTATAATTTTATTTTATGACGGTTCTTTAATGAAAACGGAAATATATAAATATCAGAAAACCCATGCGCAGTATGCACAGTGTCAGTAAAAGTAGATTATTGGGATTCTTTTGAACATAATTTTTAACCAAATACAGATTCTCGGAAGGTATAAAATTAATAAAATATCTTCATTATCTGCATATACATACATATATTTCATTATCTACAGATACATATTAGAAGAATAAAGATATGAAATTTAAAAATGTGTAAAAGTTTTATCCATTTGTTTAGAGAAAACATCTGCTTAATTTACACAATTTCCTTGGCTGACGGAGTGAAACCTTCCCAGTATTTCACGAGCTGAAAAGATATAGACTGCATTAAAATGTAAAATAATTCAAGAAAACCACTTACTTGTTGTTGATGCGCCATTTGATCTTCCAGATATTTAATTATTATGGCCTTCAACTCTTGCGTTTTGTTTTCTTCGAACCTTTCTATTTCCTTTTTAATTTCTACTGAGATATCATCAAATTCTTTCTGGCATCTTTGAACCTTTGCTTCCCACTAAAATTGGAATTTTAAATAAACTATAAAATTTACAAAATCAACAAAATAAATTTATATATTATTTATAAGTTTATCCTACAGAAGCGTTCTCATGATATAAGGAGTGTATTTCAGTACTTCAGTTTGAAAACTAAGTCCAAGAGTTATTGATTACGTTTTGGAGTTAACAAAATATTTGAAAGCCATTGTCTGAATGTCGCTATTATTATCACGATGCGACGACAGTATACATGCATACGAATGAAGGGTCACGGACCAGAGTTGACTTTTTCGGTAAATGAGGCCTATAGATAAATGGATTTTTAGAAATGCACCTATTAATTTTTAAATTTTCATTATATTTAATAGATTTAAAGTAATGCATTAATTCATTTACATTTCATAAGTATTATTTTGACGGATTTTACTTTCGTAGGGAAATACTGCTTCAAAAAATTATATTCACCAACACATAAAATATTGCGTATGGAATATCTTAGAAGCCTTAGGACTAATTTCACAGTGCAAACTTAAGTTTTTATAGTACTTAAGCTATCACTTAGATATGTTTCGATTTCACTGTGCGAGTTTAAGTGTAGATTAAGCCTTGAGTGGTAGCTTTATTTAAGCCGTCAAATTTTGCCACTTATACCTCACTTAAAGGCTTTATTTACATTTCATGTGGAAAATTCAAGCAAGGAACTTGGTTTTGAAAATTTGTATTTTTATTTAATAAATTAATTGTGATATGCATGCATACATATGAAGTCTTCTCTTCCGCATTTTGTTCGTCTCTTATAATTTACTAAATCACAATCAGAAATTTGATTAGCAGGTTTAAGAAAGGAAATAACAAAGATTAAATTGCATTAATTGTACAGAATTAGCATTGAAGTTGGGAATCACACTATGCCCGTCTACCTGCTTTCCATGAATTTACAGGTTACGATTACACGGCAGATTTTTACAACAAAGGAAAAGTCGGACCGTTCAAAATTTTTTCAGAAAACAAGACACCAAAAATTATGCATCATTAACAGATGAAGCCGATATTTTTATGAACGAAAATATGGAGGTTATTCAGGAGTTTACTGCTCATATGTATGGTATTAAGTACTACACTAGTGTAAATGACGCGAGGTATCGTATATTTAAAAAAAAAAAAATCGGCTAAGGACAACGAACAATTAATGGAAAAGATTAAAAGCTTCGACTCTAATATGATCCCACATGTTGGGAATCTCTAAAAAAAAAATTACGTACAATATACGTCAATGCAATGTGTTGAATATAATCTTTCAACTTCTGATGAATCTGATGCTGAATAACTTTTGAATATGTATACAATAACATCAGACATGTATAATAAAATATTTATTCACTACAATAACGTGCTATTAATTTTTTATCATTTCCTAAAATATGTAGTTATTTTTTATTTATTTACTCAGTTTTCCTTATAAAATTTATAAAATTTGAAAATTTCAAAGTTTGTTAGATATTTTTATATTATTAATCGCAAGGAGTTGCGCTCCAGCGACGGTGACGAGCGGACGTGTTTTGACTAGCTCACGGAGAATACCAAGCCAAGTGCTTGCGCGACATAAGACCCCAGTGAAAAGCAGACAGGTGAACAAGGTGCAAAAGAGCAACTGTGCAAAAGTGAGGAAGCATTAAACAGCGCAGAGTGTGTGCAAAAGTGCTCCACAGCAAAACTGACCCTGCGCATGTGCGCTAAGCAGCGCAGAGTGTGTGCAAAAGTGCTTCACAGCGATCACAAAAGTGATTCCCATTAAACGTTCAATTTCCCATTTCAAGAATCTCACCCAAAAACAGGCAAGTGCATAATAAAAGCCACAAACTGTGACAATATGACTGAGCCTATGATCTGTAACCAACTGATGGTCTCCGACCCGGTACCTGAGGTCCCCAAAATCAGCAACGAAAAGACTGGTCCTCCAGGTAAGAGAAAAGAAAAAGAAGCCCACAGTCAATAAACTCCGAAAGGGCCGCGAAAATACCCAAGGACATCGCAGGCCCCAACAATTATTATGCAATACTAAATAAGGGTTCAAAAGACTCAAAAGACCATGAAGCTAATCCACCGGGAGTCCACTTCAAACCCCCTCCAATTTACATAAGACAGAGCAGCAATACGGAACGAGTTAACAGTATCAAAAAGCTAATCGGCGAATCCAACTTCTACATAGTCGACCACCTGAGAGGCAATATCAAAGAGACTAAACTCCAAGCGGCCAAAGAGGTTCACTATACCCAAATCGGCAACTGGATAGATTGCCGCCAAATGAAGTACTACACAGATCAGCTTAAAAGCGCTAAAGGCTTACGAGCAGTAATCAAGGGTATAGACTCTAACGTGGACGTACTATAGATGAGATCAAGGAAGATCTAAATTCGCTAGGCTTTGAGGTGAAAGGAATATTCAACATACTGAAAAAACCTAAAACACCACAACCCATGATCAAAGTTGAACTAACCCCTGAATCCAGCAAGGCCCCTTAAGGGAAAATTCATCCCATTTACAACCTGAAATACCTACTCAACCGTAAAATCACAGTTGGGGAACCCCACAAAAGAACATCTATTGTGCAATGCTCGAATTGTCAGGAATATGGACATACGAAAGGCTATTGTAAACTCACGAATGTCTGTGTAGCCTGTGGGGAACTACACCAAACAAAAGAATGCAATAAGGACAAACTAAATCCTGTCGAAAAAAATGCAGAACTGCACCGGCAACCACACGGCGAATTACAGAGGCAGCCCAGTTTACACTTCCATCAACGCTCGCAGTAGCTACTCGAAACGAAAAGATCCATCAATTAAAACACCGACAAATACCAGAGCTAATGCACCACAAGAGCCACCTAAGGTATCATTAAGCTACGCTATGCTTAGCCAACAAACTGAAATACTATCAAAACTATTGGGTGTTCTTTTCTTTCATGATATTGTATCTGGCAATATAGACTCTCCTTCATTATTGAGTTTTACCAATATTAATACTCGTCCTCGGTTAACAAGGGCTCACTGCTTTATTTATGTCGACAATCATAAAACGCTGTATGGGTTTCATGAGCCACTTTCGAATCTTGCCATGAATTACATCGATGTTTTCTCTCATATTGATTTTAACTGATCAAAAGAATCTATTAGACGTGCAATAAATAATAAATAATTGCTTAGTTTCGATTAACAACAGTTTGGCTACAGGAACAAGCATAGTACAATAGAGCAAGTGCTTAAGATCGTAAACAAAATCAACCACGCTCTGGACCAAAAGAAATTTTGTGTGGGCCTGTTCCTCGACGTTGCCCAGGCCTTTGATAAAGTCTGGCATGAAGGACAGACTAATGCAGAAAATCTCCCTCAACCTTCCCCACAAATACCACAAAATCATATTTAGTTATCTACATAATCGTCAATTCAAAGTCAAGTACAAAGACTGTACAAGCAACTCTTGCCCAATTAGGCCGGCGAGCAGCAGGGCAGCGTCCTTGGTCCTGTACTTAACCTTATCTTCACGGCAGACCTGCTAACAGACCACGACCTTCGCTGACGACACTGCAGTTCTTTTCGCCCATAGCAACCCAACTACCGCGAAAAGAGAGCTTCAAAGCTATGCTAACAGAATCATGGACTGGGATGTGAAATGGGGAATCAAAGTCAACGAGACCAAAACCGAGCAGATAACATTCGCACTGAGTAAAGCTTATTGTAGGCCTATCACCATTAACAACAAAGAAATTCGCAGAGTCACATCTGTAAAATCCCTCGGAATACAGTTAGACAGGAAACTCACATGGAAGACCCACATAGAGAAAAAAAAAGAACAACTCACAATGCAATTCCGTCCTCTACTGGCTACTCCATAGAAAATCAAAATTAAATCCCAGTACTAAAATAATAATATACAAATCAATATTGAAGCCGACTTGAACCTACGCACAATTGTGGGGCTCAGCCGCTATGTCAACAATTCCATCATACAAAGAGACGCCAACATCAAACCCGTACAAACCGAAGTCAACGACCTGAGGAAAAACTACACCAAGACTACGTAAGCACCCGAATAAATCAGCACGAAATATTCTTACAGCGGCAAAATTCAAACGTCTTAAAAGAAGCAACGTTCTTTAATCAGCAAATAACTGACCCACTCCTCATAGCGATAACTGCTTTCCACTGGAATATAAAGATCCACACGGTCGTCGGCCACTCAGTCGACGAAGAAACTACCCTGTAAACGAAAACGTGAACAACACTCCTATCACCTCCCTTAGACAATAATGGGCACCACACAAACGAAAAAGGTTGACAACAGTGGAGAAATCATCAACTCCATTGTCGTCAAGCCAGTCGACATCAGTCCACCCGGATCGAGACAAAACTAATAGTGCTTACATCGCTGGTTGGTCTATCCTTGGTTTACCAGTTATATAAGGACTATAAACAGACCTCAAAAAGAAGTACTCAACCCCCGAGTTGCTGGAAGAAACCACAACGATACTCACCAACTGAGGAAAACTGCAGCCAACACTTCCCAAATGCATTGATTGTGGGAAGTAAAAACCGTGGTTAAGAGTTGTATTAGTATAGCCTAGAGATCGAAAATCGATCATATCCCTATAAAATTGTAACATAGTTCAAATAAAAAAATTATCGCACGGAAAAGAGCATGCGCACGGTCAGCTGCTGTAATGATTCCCCCTCTATTGCATAAAATAGTATCACTCGGTTGCTCAAATATTCGAATTTTAAAGCGTGACAACCGTTAGTCTTGACCGATTTTGCTTAGGCAACCTAATACTACCGTGTTCGCAATAAAATTATCTTTATTTTAATATATATTTCAATCAATTCAATCTCGATTCCCCTCTTTATACGTGGCAACCCGTAATAGGAAGCAGTAAAAGATAGGCAAGCTAACTTTTCCTCGTTCCTTATGCTTTGTACTCGCTATTGGTATTGAATTCTTTGAGAAAACAAATGTAGCGAGAGTGTAGAAATTAAAAAAAAATGATTACAAGATGTTTAACTAAGGGTAGCTTTGATCTGATATAATTATACAACCCATCTGCACATGTTAAAAGATTTACAAAAGGCTATCCATGAAGATTGGGATAAAACTGATATTTTCGTTCAAATTCAACCACGCTGCTTGAATGACGTTATTATTAACAATGTAAGCCACACAATTTATTAAAATATTATTACTCAACATTTTATAATTTCATTAAAAATTATATAATCTTAATGTTTTTAATAAAAAGAAATAAGATAATAAAATAATTAAAATATTTTTCGGTTTCTTTTTATATCACCATTTCAGGTTTATAAAAAATGTAAAGTAAAACAAAAATTTTTTATTTAGTATATACTCTTAAAAGCAATTCAATAAACTTCTCAAAATAGATTTGTATTTATTTTTATTCATTAATAATAACATTCCGCAACATTTCCTTTTTTGTGACCCGCTAGAGTCCTTTATCCCTTAATAGTTCTGTAGGTTAATCATATTTCACCGAAACTGCCTCGAAAACCTTTCAGGAGAAAATCCAATTTCAGTTATGTTGGATAAAAAAAAACACCAAATTTGTCTACCGCATATACAATAAAATAAATACCACTGCTCTATTCAGTTTATAAAAAAAGTTAGGGAAATTGTAAAAACTGTAGATTTCCCTGTATCTGTGAACATATCGGACCAACGACGCACCCACTTAAGATAATATAAAGGAGATTGCAACAATAAATTTCACCCACTATCTATTGTATCAAGTTGTAAAGAGGTCACGAATCGATAAATAAGAAGCTAATCTAATTTTGGCGCAGCAGGAATTTATCAGTTGATTCTTAATACTTTAAGTGCCACCCGCAGGTATTTAAACTTACTGTGGGCACTGTTTTTAGTTTTTCAGTTTTACAGGTTCGGTGTGAAAGAATGGCAGCACTAGTGATTTCTCTTGCTGTAGTGACAATCTCGTCCCTTGTCCGGGCAGATTCTATCTTCACAAAAATTTTCGAAGATCTTCACAGAGAACCTCCAATTGATTTTATACAGAGTAAAACTACGATTCGAACAGAATGGATTGAGCAGAAATTGGATAATTTCAATAAGACCGAAACAAGAACATGGAAAATGGTAAAAATATTTAAAAACAAAGGTTGAACTAAATATAATCAAATCCTAGAGGTATATGGCCAATGATCAATACTTTAAAGAAGGCGGACCGATTTTTATTTTTGTTGGGGGAGAGTGGGCTATTTCAGAAGGATACCTACGTGGAGGTCATATGTTTGACATGGCAAAGGAGTTAAACGGATACATGTTTTACACTGAACACCGATATTACGGGAAAAGCTTTCCTACAGAGTACTAAGAAGACAATCCCATATCAGTAAATAAAGCAATACATTCCATTACAGAGATCTTTCGACAGAGAACCTTCAATACCTTAGTGTAGATCAATCCCTTGCCGACCTTTCTCATTTTATAAAAAGAATTAAAGTAACTGTTCCAGTTCTTGGGCAATCAGCAGTAGTTTTGGTAGGTGGATCATATTCTGCAACTATGGTTACTTGGTTCAAGCGCCTCTACCCAGAATTAGCCGTTGGATCATGGGGTTCAAGCGCACCACTATTAGCGAAGATGGACTTTACAGGTAAAAACAAAGTTAATGGCATTGTGATTGAAGGGATATTTTGTTGCATTTTTAGAGTACAAGGAAATTGTGGGTGAGTCCATAAAACTAGTAGGTGGGCGAAACTGTTACGATCGAGTAAACAGGGCATTTAAACATTTGGAAGAAATGTTAACCGATAACAGAGCAAATGAACTAAAGGAACTTTTCAAGATTTGTGATAATTTTGACCCCTCGAACCAACTAGATGTCTGGTCTTTCTTTGGGACGTTGTCCGATGTCTTCTCAGGTTTGGTACAAGGTCACAAGTAAGCAAAAACTTTGCAAATATCGTGTATTTAAAATATTTCGAATATTTTAAAAATCAGTGCCGGAGATATTGAAAAAGCGTGTGAACAAATACTTTCCGGAGAGGATGATACGAAAGGTGTTACTTTATGGCTTCTCTCAAATGCAGGTTCTTCGGAATGTAATGATTTTTCTTATTCAACTTTCATCAGCAGTATAAATAACACCAAAATAAGTAACAACTCGATTAGTAAGTAGGTTCTATTACATTTTATAAAGATTTTTAAATAAAAATTTTATAGTGAGGGCGTGGTACTACCAAACATGCTCAGAATACGGATGGTATCAGACATCTGGATCAAAGGGTCAACCATTTGGATCTAGTTTTCCAGTTGAGCTTTACACCACAGCCTGCAGGGACGCGTATGGCGACAAGTAAGCACCTTTATATTTTAAATATAAATACTATACTATTACGTGACATTATAAACATTTAAATTTTCAGGTTTTCGAACTCCACTATTTATCAGAATACAATCCGTACAAATTTGGAATATGGTGGTATGAGACCAAATGTATCTAATGTAATCTTAACCCATGGTCAACTAGACCCTTGGCGCATGATGGGTATACAAGAACACCCGGAGGGAGATTCGAATGTTATTCCACGTAAGTCGTAAATAGTATACACAATAAAATATAATATATTTCTTTAAAGTTTACGCTCACTGCAAAGATTTGGGTTCTATTAGTACAAAGGATACAGAACAAATGAGAAGGACCAAGGAAAAAATCAAGAAAATTGTTCACAAGTGGCTAAATGCCTAGGTGTACTGTTTTTTAAGATTTTGCAATTCTGGCAAATTCCGTGAACATATTAATCAAAAGAAACTAGCAGGATGGGTAATAAAATATTTGCTATGAAATTCTCAATTACACAGGCACACAAAAAACAAGTTTGAGTGAAAGAGTACAGCCAAAGGTATGTATTTTGGAACGCTTAATCTGAATTTATCATTAAAATTTCTTTTGTTGTTTTGATTCATGATTCTTGATAAAATGATTCTGATATTTGCTTTCAGAAAAAATACGGAATAAAAGATAGATATTACTTGTATTTTCATCCCAGACATTTGTTTGGGATGTTGTTGTTGTTCTGTTTCATTTATGAAGCTGTTATTAAGTTATTTTGAGGTTAGGGAAAAATGATGAACCAAAATCGAAATTCTGATAATAAATTCGGATTCAGCGTACCAAAATATATAGGAATATCTTAGTCTGTACTCTCTCACTCGAACTTTTTTTTTGTATGCCTGTGTTATTAGCTCTTTTTCAACTTACCTCTACTCAAATATTTGGACTACATTAATTTGTATCCTTAGTTACTTTATTTATCTTTTACCATTTTGGAACTAGTCGTGCATAAATTATAATACTAAGACTGCAAATGTCTTTCTTCAAAAATTCAAAACATAGTTTTTTGTGGGTAATTGTATGCTTATTTTTCTGAGCAATTACACATGCATGCCCGGGAATTTGTTTCTAATTAGGCGTATAATTTAAAAACTTAAAATGTCTGTCAATGAATAATCCTTCATGCTTATATAGCAAATATTGGATAAATAACATTCCGGAATCCATCAAAACTTAAATATTAATAAAATGGTTAAAAATAAATAATCATCAACAATTATCGTCGTTATTCTCGACATCTGTTACTTTCTATGAGACAATAATTCTATTCTTAAGCATACTGTATATATTTACATTTTGCATATGTGGCTTATATAAATATATCAGATATATTCCATACTTACTTCTGTAACCTCTTTCTGTGCTTGGCCCAATTTATCTACTTTATCCGAAAGCTCAAGTTTTGCCTTGTTTTCCCTTCTTTTTGTTAGTTGAAGCTGAGCGTGTTGCCAGTTTTGGAAAACCTAGAAAAAATCAATTGTTTAAAATTTTTTAGTAACTATGTATTAGTTATATAAATTCTTTGCACAATGAGTTTATTTTAATTTATGCGTAATAAATTCTACCGAACTGCGGCGTATCAGAATATTAATTTACCGTAAAGGTTGTGACAAAACTGTTCCAATTAAATTCCCAGAACTACTACTAACATTGTATAAATCTCTATATTTATATGTATAGTATTTATTTATATATTTATTCATAAAAATTCATGCAATGACCAACAGTTTCCCATTTACTTGCTACCGGTAAGGAAGTTATTTACATACAGTGGTGGAAATAGCTATAATTCTATTAAAGGAAAATAATGCCAGAGCTTCGAGAGAAGAAAGAAAGGAATGAAAGCTGCACCTCCCGGTTTGGGCACTTGTTTAATCATGTTTGGTAGAATTCATTTCAAATTAGTTAGTGTTAACGGGTTCTGCATAAGTTCTAATAATTTTCGTTATGATTGCACGTGAAAATAGTACATATAAGAATTTTAATGTCGCTGGTACATTAAAGCAGACAGTTATTAGTTAATTAAAATATAGGAAATTATTTTAGAGGTATTCCAAACATTACCAAGAAACTAATAAAAGTAAGTCCTATATTTTATCCAGCTATGCTGAGAAGAAAACTACTCACCAAAGAAAAGCAGGCGAACGTCGTTGCGTTAAAACTGCTAAATTTCAATTCGAAGAATTTTTCAGAAGTTGGAAAATGGAAGAACTCATAGAGTTGTACGACATTATCTGCATTTAAGTTTGGGGGTCGGAGGCTATGCATATTTTGTTAGTCTGTGTAGGAAGCCTCCGATTGCCAATTGGTTATACTTTGTCAGTTTATTACAAATATTGACCAGTTAGATCAATTTTAATAGTACTGACTTATTTATAGATTTAATTATGAATGTGTCTTGTTTACATCTGTTTATTTCGTTTTTACAGTCAGCCGATTTTTTAAATAACTTTTTTATTTCCATCTTTTTAGTTCATTTATTAAGTAAGTTTGAAAATTTTAAGTTTACAATTTTTCACGCAGTCGGGTTTTTTATTTTTTTTCAATAATTTTTTTTTAGCATTTCTCATTCCAAATTACATTTAATTATAAAATTTGTATATACTCTGTAAGCCACTTAAAAAACCCGTTATGTTGATAACCCACTCGGTAGGTTTTGAGGGAAAAAAAATTTCTGAAGACATATACATATGTATGGCGCCAAAAATCGCAATTAAGACGAATCTAACGACACCTTTCAAGTTAAAACCCATCAAGTCGTTTAGGTGCAGAGCGTGACAAAGAAATATACATACATGCATCCATACATACACTCCACAACATGCCAGCAGGGTTAGTAGGAAAAACACACTTAAGTGTTTTGAACCATTTTGAAAATAGTAAAAATAAATTTTAAAAAACATTCAACTGTCTTTCTGTATTCCATAAAACCTATACCAGTTATAACAAAGCAAAACAGGTTTTATAACTATTTCTCAATCTTTCACATAAACCAAATTCCTAAATATTGCCTGATTTTTCAATATCTAACCCACAATGACCCTTTAATTTAATTATACTCGTATATTACAATTTGGAAAAAGAGTGTATATAGGTGCATAGGTATGTAGTTTCAGTACATAAGGATATTGATAAAATAATGTAAGAATATTCCAAATGTAAGTGGCCATTGGCAAATTTGTCCCTATTAATCTAAATAAAGGCAAGAGATAATACAACAGTTGTAATCATAAGAATTATGTAATTAGTTCAAAGCTGTTGAATTTTCAACATAAAACTTTTTGAGGAAACATCAAGACTAAAAACCCTATAATATTGCGTCTCAAATAGAATATCGCTTAATTCATTCGTACAGAACAAAAGTAATTGCTTACCTTGACCCGTTCATGAAACACGGCTTTTACAGCTCCTAAGAGTCCTGTATAGTCCTTTAAAATTTCGGATAATATATAAAAGTCTGAATTAGCCTGTTCCGTCCTAAGAAGCTCTACCTTTTCCTATATTAAAAACAAAATACAATTAATAAACGATGTAATCATACATATTAACATACACATATTGCTTATTTTTATTATAATATAATAATTTCAACGAATTTTCATATAAAGTTTCATGAATTTATATCTGTAATATTATACTACATATGTAAAACAACTTCGACTCCATAGTGCGTGCTGTTTTGGGGTTGCCAAAGCTGACCGCCAAGAATAAGACGGGGAAAGTCATAAACACCTATCGGTCTTGTTCGCGCTTTCTGGTTGAGGCAATGAAAAAGCTTGATCCCTGATCTGAAGCGCAAAAGAAAATTAGGTAAAAGGATTTGAAAGAAATTCGCCTTTTCATGTGGCGTCGATCTCAAGGACATCAGGATGGCCGGAAAAAGCTTGCAATTGCTACTTCCCAAGCCTTAGTTGTTGTGATTAAAGCCTACAACTTACAATGGAAGTTGCCCCAAAAGCACACGACTTTTGTGCAAGGCCACATTTGAAGGCTGTTGGACGAAACAAACAAGTCGCTCTGATTGGATGTAGGGGATGACTGTCTCTGAAGGAGCTGTAAAAATTCAATGTGCAGACATAGAATTCCTCAAATGTGGGGAAACATGTCAGGTGTATAAAATGTAATGCCCTTAAAGTAAACGACCTTCACAAGCTGGTACGCACAGTTGTATGGAGCAACAAAAAAGGAATCCTATTGACCCTGAGTCCTGGAATCTGTTTCCGGACTACCTGAGTGAAATTGAACGGATTTGGTGACATTTGGTAAATTCACCTAGCCAAGAGCCTTGAAAAAATAATCCAACTTTAGAACGGATTTTTTCGGCAGTGGTAAAAGGTAATGAGACAATTTCTTTAAATTAAAAGTTTTTTATTCGCAATACATTGGCAAAAATATGTAATATATTGGAATTAGAATATACTGCATTCGCCGGAGGTGAAACATGTAATGCCAAGACCAATCGATCGAAATCAATAAAAAAAATAAGTTTTTCATAAATTTAATTTCCTGCTGATCGCAATTTCTTAACATTATTTTCACCATCATAAATTGGCAGCACGCGAACTTTACAGATCTGATTAAAATAACTGTGAACGATTTCATGCACAAATATTTCTTAAACTTGAAATCTGGCAACTTTCAACAAAACGCTATTAGCAAGGTGTATCTTGTTAGATTTAAACATATTCGTCTTAACGCGTGCAACTGTCAACATGCCAACGAGAAAGCCTCATATTTTACAAAATGTAATTCTTGCTTTTAAAAATTTTACAAAACGTGAAGTGTTATTATCGAAAGAATTTATTACCAAATTAATCGATGGTGGAACGCACATTTGCAGAAAAATAGGTGTATCCGCTGTTCTTTAGTGTGTGGACATTCCCGTGGGCAATCATGTTTAAACGCCGAGACTCAGAAAATATCGGCGAAGAAATTGATCTAATGGTTCAATGAATGATAGAATCAACGAGACCGAATAATTTACATTGATTTTTTTTTTATGTGGATTAGGCCTACTGGAGATACCACATAAAAAACGCTCCTAATACTCTGCCCCAAGGTAATGTAGAAAGCAGTATGGGTTTGAAAAAAAACAACCGATATTGGAAACAGCAAGTTTTACACAAAAATGATTATATCTACGGAAAAAGGTGTAAGGACCTTATTTTCAGACATTTATAGGCTACAATTTTCTCATAGCTAGTTCCTCAACAAATTGATAATTTACAAAAAATTTGCGAAAAACTAGAATTAATTCCCTTCAACCCCCAGAAAAAGAAAAATCTATCACTAAAATTTAGGCAACTTTTCAGGATATGCTTAGGACACTTTTTTTGACTAATTTTACTGGGCTAATATGTAGGAGAACATGATATTTTCAATGGGAATGGCATACGCTTTAAGAGCTGAGTGATAGTTTTTTTATATTAGTCTTTTGTGTACCATTGCGTTTAATTTATTACTTTTTATGCTATAATTATGTTATAAGATTTAATTTTAATTTCATACTTTTGAATGTGTTTTTAAGGATTTTCAGAAAAGGCTGAATACTCGTGTTTATTTTACGAGAGGAACAGCCAGAAATAAAAATTTTAGTCATTCATTTGTAGTTCGTTTGGCCCAAGGGAAAATATTTTTGTGGCTCTAAGGAGCAGAACAAATTTAAAAAAAGGAAAGGAAAGAATGGATCGTTGCTGCCAACCTTCGGATGCCATTAAGAATATCCAAAAGACCAATTCAAAACATAAAAATTAGATGGGAAAAATCCCAGGAAATTGAAGAATGTATAAAACATTCGTGAGCGAGCATATATCAGAAGTAATGAAATCAAAGGGCGGAGTAACAAAATATTAGGCCGTCAGGTACACAGAGGGATAAGAGGATGTCTTGTGTGTATGTGCCGTAACTGTTTCTGCACAGGGGTAATCACATGTAACACATGAATGCCTGCCGTAACTGTGCACACTGCGGTAGTGCGACTATACCCTCCCCGTGAAGGTAGCCGGAAACGCGGAAAACAGACCTATAGACTGGTCATTTTTAAGCTAGTAGGTGCTGGTGAATAAATATAATAATGATGAATATAATAATATATATAAAGTTTCGCATAGTATTCAACCAAAACCATGTATGAGCACCTGGGTAGCGCTCGAGACCTCTAGGTCAAACAAAAAGCCACCATCCCGCGGCACACATGCCCGTCTGATGTAACTATCAGGGTGAAATAAGCTGCCCCAGCCCTTTGCATTGTCGACAGGCGTGGAGCTGAGCCAAGTGAAAAGCTGACGAAAAAAAGATGTCTTTCTTCAACGAGCTAAGAAGCTCTTAGGACAGCTCGAAAGGAGCGGTGATATTCGCGACTCTGCGCCTTAACGACAAAGATACCTGGATGAAAGGCAATCGCTTCCCAAGAGAACCAAATTGGGTGCTGCATCCACGCCCAAACAAGCCAAATCCTTCAGCGATGTAGCGAAGGGGAATCTTGTTAGGGCAGTGAGAACCTGCCGGGATGCCAATTGGCATCACGGCCGCGTAAAGCTTGTAGCTTGTCGAGACCAGCGTTCCGCAGATCTGTACAAGATCGCAGTCTGCAGGCTCAGGGAGGTATGGCCAGGAGCTAGAATCGAGGCTGTTCTGTAGGAACAGATTCCGTGTAGGCCGAAATGTAGAACCTGGATCCCAGCCAAACCTCCAACCCAAAGGAGATCATGAAGCTATAAGACTTAGCAATCCGGTCAAATAAAAAAAATGTTGTTTTATCAATAAGTCATAATTATAACTATCTAATAAATTTAACTTACTTGAACATCGGCAAGCTGAGAGAGAGCACGGGATAAACTAGTGTGATCTTCACAAGTACTCAACATTGCAGCTGACTTGGCTACAATACCAGTTAATGATGCCAGCTCCTTGCGATACTGCACCAAAGTTTTAATTGCGGAATGCAGATTTTGCATATGTGCATCCTCTGTTTCTACCTCCGAAATTTTATCATCGAACCACTATTTCCGATAAAATAAAATATATTTACATCAGCATTAATAATATTATTAAATTACTTACCGGATCATTTTCATCCATCTTATAAGTGATTTTATTGACAGTTTCTCCAACTTTATTAAATAGTCTCATTACCGCAGCACCACTTAATGCGGCTGTGTCCACCGCTTTCGGAAGTTCCTAATTTAAAAAATGAATATTTTCTACATTATTTAAAAAGGTAGTTAACCTGTTCAATTTCGAGGAAACTAATGAATTCTGGTTCCGTTCTGAGAATATGATGTTGAGCGACTCTATTCAAAAAGCGCTCTAAAGCCGCCCTTCGGGTCTCTAACCACTCTACTTGTAAGCCATTTCCTGAATCCGGGGGAGGTTGACTCATCTTTACTTTTGTACTACCTTAGATTAAATAAAATTAATTCTGAAATAATTCATAGCATTGATGATAATATGGTAGTAGTGCAAATAGCGGTGCTTTAATGTTTGTTTATTTGCTTGCAGCAGTAAAAGAGCAAAATGAGCGTCCCTATCCTCACCAACAAAACAGGTATAAATCTATCAATTAAAATTCTGCGGACTTCCGAGTTCAGTTCAGAGTTTTCGTAATTTTTCTGCACTTCCTAGAATTGGATCCGGCGTATAGTGGGCAATATGCCCGAGCATAATCAAAAATCGATAACTTTTGATCTCTTAAAGATTAAACAAATGAATCTGTACATTACTTACTTTCAATCCATCCAAGCAAAAGGTGGATTAAAATACAAGGTAGGCACAAGTCGAGATATTAATTTACAAACTGGGTAATCATTTTTATCATTGTTCGGGAAGTTTTAAAACGTTTCTCCTGTGACATGTTAATAAATTTTTTTACACATATAACAATTAAATAAAAAATTCAAGTTAATAAAAAATGAAAATAAAAAAAAAATAAAATCTTAATTTATCGATTTAATTGCAAAATATTTGCACAAATATTGTATATGTCTTCTACATTAAATAATTCAGCTATTTTTTGGTAAACATAATTCTATAATATAACGCGTTTGTTTCTTGCCCTTCTATATGATGAAATATAAGAAACGGAAGATATTAAAAGCATATTCATAAGATCATAATTTTGTCCTTCTCAAGAATTTTTTCTTGCATTATGATACCTATAGTAATTATAATCCTTATTTTTAGCTTCCTATGCTTCTTCTAAGAAATCTGCAATAGGCAGTAGACGATAACGCAAAATGCTTTTACCGTGACGTAAAACTTATGCACTGTGGCCGGTAATTGTCTACAACTTCTCATTTAACAACTGTTTCTGTTTCAAGGACAAATTTAACAAATTCATTAAACTACTGGGGAACAGATTCCTGGCTGCAGGAGACATTAACGCAACCACTATGGGGAGCTGTTATAGAATCACGGCCCCAAGAGCAAACAAACTAGAAAAAGCAATACATGAAATTTTTTTTAACTGTATCTCTGACAAAAACCCAACCCACAGGCCACGCGCAAAAGAGCAGACATCATAGACTTTGGACTATCCAAGGGCCTAGAACCACACCAATTTAACGCCACAACAACTGAAGACCTTTCATCGACCACTCTCCAACCATTATAGAACTCAATAACATACCTAAACTCACGGAAGCACTACACAAACTGACAAACAGTAAAACAAACTGGCCAAAATTCCAATATTTATTCCAAACAAACTATTGTCCACACGTGAAATTAAAAACAGAGGAAGATATAGAAAGCGCTATAGGCTACCTCAACGCATCATTAAAGGCTGTGCCTAGCGTACCACCTCCGAACCCTGAGCAGATGCAAGAATATCAGAACTACACAGCCCAACCATTTTAGAGCTGCTAAAAAACAAGAAGAAAACAAAAAGACACTGGCAAATACCAAGATCGCCGCAAGCCAGGGCAGAACTAAGCCAATCAATCAAAAAGCTTAAAGTCCAATTAAAAACGGAAAGGAACCAGATAATAGAAGCACACAGCAAGACTGAATCACCACCCAGACTCATGATACTCCATATGGAAGGTAAAAAGAAAAAAAGGGAATTAAAAAACCAGTTCAACAAAATACGCTAATACTTGGGAAAAATAACTAATGGAAACGAAGACCAAGCTAAAGCAGAGGCCTTTGCGGAGCACCTAGAAAAGGTTTTCACTCCCAACACCACGAACATTGAAAGTCAAACAAAAATACAAAAGGAAAAACCAATCAACTCCACCCTCGGCTCACTGCTACAAAAATTCAGGAACTAAACCTGCACAAAGCCCCAGGCCTCGACAACATCACATTCCTAACCAAAAATTCCACCAAACTAACCAAATATTCTTCATCCCCAAGCCAGGAAAAGACTTATTTAAGGTGGAATCATAGACTCATAAGCTTACTCCCAATACTCTCAAAGCTATTCGAAAACCTTCTAAACAGTCTAGACAGAAACAAAATCATCCCTATTCACCCATTCGGATTCAGAAGTCAACATGGTAGGTACCAGAGAACAAGTCCATAAAATCTTTAACAAAATCAAATAGGCCATGAAAACCAAAGAGTGCTCCTTTGGACTATTCCTGGATGTCGCGCAGTCATTCGATAAAGTTAACTTTAACTAAGGCGGCCTACTAATAAAAACGGTCAAGTGCGTGTCGGACTCGCACACCAAGTGTTCCGTACCATCGTACAAGATATAACTTTTTTTTCTAAATTCCATGGCGGCCATTGTGAAATTCGCCATCTTGGTTTTTCATTATTTGTTGTTATAACGACAATAGAAATACACACTCTGTGAAAATTTCAACTCTCTACCTACAACGGTTCATGAGATACAGACCGCTGACAGACAGACGGACAGCGGAGGCATAGTAATAGGGTCCCGTAGGGCACCTTTCGGACACGGAACCCAAAAATCAGAGAGCTATTACCCGTAAAATACTACAATATCCTCCACAGTTACCTCGCAAATAGGAAATTTCAAGTCATATACAACACCTATCTCAGCAATATGTACTAAACCAACGCGGGAGTTCCTCAAGGAAGCGTGCTAGGACCCGTAATATACCTATTGTATAGGACGGACCTCCCAGCCGACAAAGAAACCAGAATCATAGCCGACGACACAGCCCTAATATTTGCGCACAGGAATCCAAACACAACAGCTGGTGTAATTCAAGAGCATATGTACAAAATTATCTACTGAGCGAACAAAGGGGGCGTTAAACTAGACGAAGGAAAAACGGTGCAAATTACATTTACCCTGAAAAAGAAGACCTGCAAAGCAATCAAAATTAACAAAAAATAAATGAATGTAGTTAACGAAATCAAATATCTGGACATCCATCTGAACCGTAGACTCACCTGAAAAACGCACATAAACAAAAAGAAGAAACAAATTAGACTAACTTTCAAAAAAATGTATTGGCTGCTCAAAAAAAAGCAAAGCTCAGTCTGGATGCAAAAGTAGCAGTCTATAGAAGTGTCATAAGACCAATATGGACCTACGGCATCCAGTAATGGGGAGCGGCAAAAAAAAAATCGGAAAATATTGAGCTAATATTGATAATTCTAACCCTCCTGGTGCAACTATCATTTTGCTACCAACTGTACAAAAGAGACCTCAAAAAGAGGTACTCTACCAGTCAACCCTAAAGAAAGCCTACCAAACCCTCCAGCCGGGCCATCACCATCCCGCGACAATCTGGATACTGTGGAGAGGTACCACCATCAAAACGCAATACCATTAAAAGTGTGACAAAGCTATGTATGTTTGAATAAATAAAATAGTTAAACTAATTAAGATTTGCAACATGTTAGATCCAATTAAGCTGAGCCATGTAGAATAACCTTAATATTGAAAAACAGAAAAGATCGTGCTCGGGCATTTTGTCCCACTGTGCGGCGCGGCGAGCGCGCATGTGGGCAGTCAAAGGCATATTATATCAACGCATGCTCGGCACACCCCATCACAAAATTCCATAAGAATAACATTGAGCGCCTGAATTTCTGTACGTTTGTTGGCTTCGCAAGGTGAAGGCATCAGAAATTTGTGGTCACACTTCCGATGTAAGAAGCGTCTGTATATGAATATCTGCTTCTTTTCATTGTACTACTACAGCTATAGGGTTCGCATGGCAAGACCCTATAGAAAATTTTTCGGTTCAAGTTATTTTTTGCGACTGAAAGTTCTTTATAGCTTTATACTCTTTGGTTATACGAAACACCCTGTATATATAATTATAAGCTGCCTGCCTAAAAATAATAAATCGACCTGTTTTCAAAATGTTCTACTTACCTATTAAATTCTTCTCAGGCACTGGCGGTATAATTCTTCCATTGCGAATATGCTTCCCCACAAGAATTGAATGTAGTCTCAAAAAGTCACTGAATCTCCGCATGGTACTAAATTGGTTTTTGCTGAATTTTGGCATATTTGTATGAGTTGTTATTCTGTAAAATGACTGATTGGAGGAGTTTATATTCAAGTTGAAAACACATACTTATATGCTAAGTATGATCCCATGCCATCCCCAACTTTTTGAGGTTCAGACACACTAATATCAATAAAGTAATCGCCTGTTCCTTGATTTGTTATTACATCTTCTAGTATAGGCTCCTTCTGTAAAATCAATTCATTAATATTTTAGTTAGTTAAATTTGGCAGAGTTAGAAATATCATTATTAATGTCCGCACACTTGATTCAAGTCTGGTTAAGTGCGAGTCAAACTCGCGCAACGAGGGTTCCATACAATATTACCATTTAATTCATACAATATAATCTATTAATTAAGGAGTTAGGGTGGGTTAAAAAATTAAGTTTTTTTTCGCAAACTATAAATGTTTGGAACTTCATTTTACATGCATCTCTTTATCATGCACAAACTTGACAAAAGCTTTTTCAAGACGCTTTCCGCCGTTTTCTCAATTTTAAAGAGAACACCAAATTAATCATCAATGTCGCCAAACAAAGCGCACGGTTCATGCGACTTTACCAAAGAATATCTAACAACAAGAAGGGACACTCATGACGTTTTCCCTTATCTTTCAATGACCTTGGGTACCGTTAACCGGTCCAGACGATTCATTTCGTTAGAAATAGATAGTTATGAACAAGTAATCTGTGAGAGCAAGACAACATTTTGGGGAAAGATGCTATGAAAATGAAAAGCTGCTACAGGGAACAATTTCTATTTTCCAGCAAGGAAGAAAATCACCTTTAAAACTCCATTGTAAAAAATTGCTTAAATTTGTATCTCACACTGTACATGTCGTAGGTTCGTGAGAAATTTTTGCCCACTATGGCCCCCTCTCTTAATTGTTTACAGGAATAGAGTGGTACCCGTTCGTTTCTGTTTTAGCTAATGAGAAATTTTCCATGAGTAGGGTTTCCCAATAAGATGTCCGAACTTTAAATTTGAATAAAATACAATTTTTGAGCAAAAATGGTTCTGATTCCTTTATTTCAAAGATAATTCTATGCGATTTATGACCGGTTGCCCATGAATAGAGTTGTAGTGGGCTCCCTAGACCTTGTATTCTTAGTTGTTAAAGATCTATCTAACGATGCCCTAATGTAGATTTCATTGAAAAGATAGTTGTACTTATTTTCTGACCTTAGTAAGTAAGTCCATATATAATGTCTTTTGTACACGTAGCTCACCACCTTTAATGTTTTATGTAAAGTTAGGTTTTTTGCATGTTCTATGCTTCTTTTTCTTTTTTTTCTTTTAACGTGCATTGTGTTATGTAATGTCCTTTTAGAAAGCGACTATGGCATACGAGTTATACTTCTCCAAGCTTAAGGGAAAAGAGGAGAGAACTGTGCTGGAAGTTTCTAGCCATTTAGTAAAATTTTTCGTCATTGAGGATTACCTGTCCTTTGCGCCTGTGACACCTTTAGCGGAAGACAAACTACTCTCCAAACAAAACAAACACATACTTAACTTTAAAAACAATGTTTTTTCACTAACATAATTTTTTCACTGAATATTAAAGGCCCACCGGACGAAGATATGTTTCAGGTTCCAAATATGAAGGAATTATTAAACTCTCCACACTGACCGTAGGTTTACCAAGTTTGAGAAACATGGTTTTGAGAAACACGTATTTAAAGATTTCAGATCACATGCAGACGTACAACAGACGACGTAAACGTGAAATGCCTGTAGAGTGTAGTGGCTGAATTGACTGATAGGAGTTGCGGCGTTTTAAAGAGGAAGAACAGAGAATTTTTAAACTAAAAAGGGCACGATTCTTGTACCCTTGGCCCCGATTTTTGGAAACGGGGTTCGAAACATTTTGCTGTGCTTTTCATTCCTTTGTAAAAGGAAAATTAACTCCACCGGCAGTTTGTAAAAGTGAAATTATAATAATATAATAGAATTGTCCTAAAAGTTAAAGTTTTCCCAGTTAAGATGGCTCGTCAAGTATTAAATTTTTGCCCTATATCTCGAAAACGGGTCGATAGAATTTTTTCATTATTTTTCCGTTAATTAGCACAGCAAAATGTTTCGAACCCCGTTCCCAAAAATTGGGACCCCGTTCCCAAAAAGCGGGGCCAAGGAAACAAGAATCTCCCCCTAAAAAGACTATTTTTTGAAAGTATGTAATAGACCGGTCTGGCACCTTAATGACTACTTTAAGAATGGAGCAGGTATTAGTTATTCGAGAAATATGATTTAAATACTCTTAATAAATCCGAACTATGTCGCCACATTACGCTCCTTGATTTATATATGAAATCTTTCCGTGTGACAGATAAAGAATGAAATGTGCAAACTCGTGCGAGGTATTTTAAATGAGGAACGTACTGGTCCCTTAAATTATATACATCAGTGGTGCATATATACCAGCAGACAGACAACAAGACGAACTCAGATTGCAATTTGAGAATGCTATGTATGTTTAAATCAATCTAGATAAATATAATTAAGCATATGTAATAAATAGTTTTACCGCTAGCTACACTCTGAATTTAAATGCACTTCGCACGCATGGTATATTGCAATTCAGTGAAGATGCTGGTGTTGTTAGACACCAGATTTATTTAAGGCAAAATGTACTGGAAGTCTAATGATATAAAATGTTTGTGAAACGACGTTTAAAATAAAAACATTGGGTATATACGAGTACATTAATAAGGGGGCGTTACCGGATAGAACCGCATGAAACTTTGACCTGCAAGTGAGCTAACTGAAAATGACCATTTTATTAAAAACCTTTAGGACGTGGGTACCGTAGGTATAAACATATAATATAAAATTTTTATCCTCAGGCGAGCTATAGCTCATCTTTGGGCAGCAAAGAACTACGATAATGGGTTGTTGAGATTAAGACGTTCTCCAACGCATCACTATCTTTGCATTGCATTTTGATGGGACTTACGTTATTTGCAGTATTGATATTGTCTTGTTCATCATCCAAGTTAATTTCTACGTTCTCAAATTGCCCAGCAACAGATTCATTAACCACTTCACCCATTTTCGATGATTTCTCGAGCTAAACAGCGACTTGTCAATTGTCAAATATTACAAATTACAGTGGATTACATTTTTGTCCACACTCCACTGATCCTCAAACTTTAAGCCAGAAGGCTGAAATAGAATGGCTTAAATAGGTCTAAAGCCAGAAACAGAAACACCGCTAGCGCATCGGCAGCAGCGTTGCAGCATGGAAATATGAACTAAGCAAGGAACGGCTGTAAGCCAGATTTAGCGTACCACATTCCCTGATGTGTTAAGGCCTAAACCCATAGAACGCGTCGGCGCGTCGCTTTGCCGCGGAGCTTTCACCTTTTTAGCGCGGCAAGAGAGAGCCGAACCCATAGAATCCGTCGGCTTCAGGCGTCGCTTTCGCTATCGCTCAGCTGTTTATGACAATTCGAGACCAACCGCCAACTGGCGCAGTATGCTCCGAAGGTGAATTAACAAAAAATCCAGTAGCAATTCGTCAAGAAACTAGACTAATGAATTCGGGAAAAACTCGGCACCCTCCAGGAAATCCAAACGAAGAAACAGGAAACCGAATAATTACAAAATTACCAAAACAGTTCACAGATATCAAATTCAAAGCTTACTTGTCAAATAAACAGCTGATTCAACGAATCCCAACTGGCCAATCGCAACTTGTCAGAGCTCTCTCAGCAAAGCTCTTATACGGCGCGTCGCTTTTGCCGAATTATTGCAGGTTCCTCTAAAATTGTCTCTCGCGACGCGCTGCCGCGGCGCCTGCTATGGGTTAGCTCCCATATGAATGCATGTATTGTATGATGCCGACGGACTCTATGGGTTTAGGCCTTTAGAATTTGCTCTGTTCGTATGGTCGCTCAGTGCAGGCGTAAATATGAAGACATGATCAGAAGGGGCTTACAACAATTCAAAATTTTCCGAAGTTACTTCCATAATGTTTATGCCCCCCCTAAACATCTATTTACACGCTGCCATTCACTAATAGCTATAATTCATATTTAGCTTCCCTCATACACGCTGTTGCTGTACTCCTCTGCGCAGCTATCTTTAGGTGGTCGCTCATGTACAGGGTTTATACACGCCACAGCCGTGCTTAGTTTATATTTCTATGGTTTACATCGGAGGAAATGTCCGTCGGAGTGTGGAATAGGGCCGTTTGGCTTCTAGTAGATTTCAGCGGCTGATTCCAAAATGCCTTTATTTTGGTTTGAGTTAAGGTGCTTGGTACCTTTACTCTAATGGCGTGATCGCGGTGCAATGTACCACTTCACAACAATTCCCAAAATGAGGTGAGGATGAGACGTAACGACGTATACTAGCTGCTGGCGAAAGTTTAGCTCTTCACTGAGCTATGAGTCTGAAAAGGTAATTAGTTAATTCAAACACACGGTGACAATACTAACGACAACTGACCATTTTATTTCCAAGCGGCTTTTTAAATATACATCACAATGATGACTTAGTTAAATTATAATGCTTGTTAATTGATTGCATTCGTGCGCAACGAATTATTGATTGCATCGGCGGCAAGTGCTAGCTATGCCGAAATTGCATGAGCCGTTGACCTGCAACTGGGCGAGCGTTTGACTCATGCGGCTCATATCATATTACGAGTTCAAGAATTTGTTGCGTATGAATGCTGACAATGATTTACAAATTGAGAAATTTATTGTTCCACATTCTGACTGATCTTAACTTCTAAGCTTAAATTATTTTAGAATAAACATTCTCCCCCGCGTTGAATGGCAATTCAACAAATCCTAGACGTCGAATCGGATGTTAAAGGCTGGTTCTACATTGGGTGCTGAATTGTTCTGTTGCCGTGGTGCTGGGGCTGGTTTCCATACCCTTTGTACTGGGCAAATCTTGGTTTGATATTTCCATAGCAGAGTGACTCCTATTACAACTATTAGTACGAGGCTTACGTATCCTATTGAAAATTGGTGTATCTCATGTGCAGGTAATTGCACTGACGTACTCGTGTGCATCCTTAGCTGTTGGACCTCCTGCTTTAGAGTTTCTATTTCCGCTACATACGACTGGTATTCAACGGTGTGATTAAGGGTAAAATCCGACCTATTTGCGATGTTCATGTCTGTGAGGTTGCTTAGTGGGATGTAAGATGCTCTCATAATAGATGGATAGATGTTGTGTCCTTGTATGGTTACCAAGGGTTGTCGAATTATGCAACGATCTCGAATTTTTAGGATTCCTGTTCCCTGTATCACCTGCTGAGAAATCTTGTCACCGCATACTACATTTATCGTCGTCTCATTGCTTAGTACGTATATCCACTCATTTGCAGTATATAGTTGAATCCAATGAGGTCCATCTTCAACTCTGATAATCTGGCAAGTGGATGAGGGAGGTGCATGATTCATATAATTGATCTCGCATTCGCTGACTGAAGATCCCTTTCTATAGATAGGGTGGTTTTGGTTGCAAAGGTGTTTGCCTTCTTCGATTATGATGCATGCTTGAAGTTCTTGCTCTGTTACCGGATAGTATTGGTCTCGATGTAAGTTGATCATCAGGAAGGGAGATGACGGTTTAATTGCCACATAGCTATCATTGAGCCTCACTGGCACAGGAGTGACTTTGAATAGCTCGAATTCTTCTGTTGATAGTAAAGGTATTATCAATTTGAAGATTGCGTATCTGTTTGTAATTCTTCCTTGAACTCTCATTAATGAGTAATATTTAATTGGCTCGTTTCGTTGTAGCGGCAACTGCAAAGATGATGGAAGATGAGTCTTAATTTTCACAAGTTCTTCCTTTAGTTGTTGCGGAGCAACAAGTAGTGGGCTAATTCTTCCGTGATGAATGTCAGCAATCACGTCTAAAATTGAGGTCTGAATTCGAAGAAAGTTGGTTGCTGTGAGAATTACTGACAGGGTAGCCGTGATAAATGTTTGGGCCAGTTTTTCTTGGTAGAGTTCTGCCATTATACCATTTATTTGTTTGGTTACTTGGTCAATGTTGGCCTGTAGCTGATGGAACTGGTGACTAATTGCCTCTTCTTCTCTTTGCATGATGTTTAAGGTGGCGTCTAAAACCGATGTTTGGTTTTTCATCAGCTCTAGTGCGTGATTCTCATTTCCCTTGATCTCGGCTATTGTTTGGGTCATTTTTTCAGCATATTCTGAATCTAGAACCCCGAATAATGCGTTTGCGACATTTCCGACGAAGTTTAAGGCTCCTCTCTTCCTCCGCTTTTGATTATTACTTGATGACAGTAATATGTTGTTCGTGGTTAATTCAGATAGCAGATGTGCTAAATGGCTGACAATTCCTCTGCAGGCCTGATTATCTTCGATTTTTCTACACAACATTTTGAGAGACGTAGTATAATTTTGTAGAAATTCGTACTCTTTCCAATAAGGTGCCAAATCATAATAAACTACTAGGTCCCATTCGTTTGAAATGATGTTGGCTGCTCCTAGATTCTCAAAGTAGATTCCTGGTTGATGACTGAATGGTGTTATTTCTATTTCTGCGGCCTTTGCTACTGGCATAACTAAACAGGTAAGTAATAGCGATACCATGGCGGCGCCTAGTGATATTCGTTGTACCTTTCTAGGGCTGTGCTTACGGCTGTTGCCTTCAATGCTTTCTGTGGCATTTCTGTCGGTAGTTATCGAGTTGACAGACTCTTCCGGTGATTCTTCCCTTGGACGCTTATATTCATTGTCTGAACGTTCCGGATTCACAGGAAGTGGTGCTAGTTTATGAATTGGTCGACGACTAATTCCATTTGCTGTTCTTACATCAACCACACGGACCAAATCATCTTCTCCTTTAATGACGTTGATTATTCGACCAAGCATCCATTTCAACGGTGGTAAATTGTCCTCCTTTATTAATACCATAGTGCCTGGCATAACATTTTCCTGTCGTTGCTTCCACTTGTACCGATGTTGTAACTGATTTAGGTAGTCTGTGCTCCAACGTTTCCAGAACTCATTTTTAACATGAGAGACGAGTCTCCAGCGAGTGATGAGACTGCCTCTTGCGGGCTCGGCATTGGGATCAATTGTACTCGTTAACGGCTCTCCGATTAGAAAATGTCCCGGAGTTAACGCCGTTAAGTCGTTTGGGTCTGAGGACATCGGACTGATGGGCCGAGAATTGAGTATGGCTTCTATTTCCACAACTGCTGTTTCGAGTTCTTCATAGGTTAGTGACGCTGATCCTAAGGAGCGCTGTAGTAGATGCTTGGCTGCCTTGACTGCAGCTTCCCACAGTCCCCCAAAATGCGGTGCTCGTGGCGGTATGAAGCGAAAGTCAATGCCCCTTGAACTGCATGTTTCTGTGATTTTAATTTGGGCTTCTTCTGATGCTAGCATCTCCTTTAGCTCATTTATCATATTTTTTGCACCGACGAAGTTTGTTGCATTATCGCAATAAATCGTCTTGCAATGTCCCCGCCGCGCTGTGAAGCGTCTTAGAGCTCCAAGAAATCCCTGAGTAGACAAATCGCTCACTATTTCCAAATGGGTGGCCTTTGTTGGAAAACAGCAGAATACCGCAATATATGATTTCTGGGGCTTCTTCCCGCGGATCTTGAAATGAGTCCAGATGGGCCCACAGAAATCAACTCCAGCATTTACAAATGGCCTTGCAGGCTGAACTCTATCGGCTGGTAAATTACCCATCATCTGTGTCAGCAGTCTTGGGCGTGCTCTTGTACATTGAACACAATGCTGCACTACCGATCGAGCTAAAGTTTTTCCTTTTATAGGCCATACTGTCTGGCGTGCTATTGCTAATAGAGTTTGTGGGCCGACATGTTTGTTTTCCTTATGAAGATCACTTAACAAGCATTTAGTTAAAGGATGCGAGTATGGCAGTAGTGTCGGGTGTTTGGCTTCATATGATAAACTAGATGCTTCAAGTCGGCCGCCAACTCTAATCACCTTATCGCTGTCGATGAATGGTGCCAAGCTACTGAGGCTGCTGTCCTTGGACACTTCTCCATTTCGTTGCAAGTATGCTAAGTCGTCCTTGAAGCCTTCTTGTTGCATCAGCCTGACGATGACTACTTGAGCTTCCTTAAGTTCATGTGTGGTTACAACTAGAGTGTCTGGAATGCGTGAGCTCTGTTTTCTGGACCCTTTAATGAATCGTAGTGCATAGGCTATAATGCGCTGCACCTTGCGGAATGAATTTTTATGATCTATGCCTTCCAACCACGTTTTTGCTTCTGCATTGACTGAAGCTCCGGCTACGGCTTTTCGCCTTCTTTCTGTATCATTCTCAATGCTCTTCTTTGCATATGCTGGTGGCCATAAATCTTCTGAACCATGCAAAAAGGTGGGTCCATAAAGCCACAGATTGCATTTGCCTAGCTTTTCGGGCATTAATCCTCTTGACAATACGTCTGCTGGGTTCTCCTTGGATCGCACATGTCTCCATTGTTCAGGGATAGACAGTTGTTGAATTGAAGAAATACGATTTGCCACGAACGTTTGATATGACGACGATGATGCATTTATCCATGACAGAACTATTTCAGAATCTGTCCACAGATATGTTGGAGAATTCTTGATGTTAAGATCCTTCTTGAGGCGATGTGCAAGCTCTGCTGCTAGTTTCGCCGCGCATAATTCTAATCGAGGCAGAGTGGTTTGCTTAATAGGTGCTACTCTGGATTTCGCACAGAGTAAGCGTACTGCTATAATATGATCATTGTCTATTGATCTTACATAAGCTGCAGCTCCGTATGCCCTTTCTGAGGCATCTGCGAAAACATGGATTTGAGTAAGCCTTGGGATTTTGTGAGCGAACACATGTCTTGGTATTTTAACATTATTTAGTTCCTTTAGACCTTCACGGAAATTCAACCAGAAGGACTGCAGTTCCTGAGGAAGAGCAGCATCCCAGTCACATTTTAACAGCCACAATTTCTGCAGGAAGATTTTTGCTGTAACCACAACCGGTCCTATGATGCCAAGCGGATCAAAGAGTTGCGCTATTTCCGAGTAAGCTGTGCGCTTTGTGACTCGATGATTGAAAATTCCTGCTGCCTTTATGCATAGATCGTCATTCTTAGGCCGCCATATTAATCCCATTGTTTTAATGTGCTCGTCTGATTTGCTACCGACATCCAGTTGTAGCTCTTGGTCCTCCCTTGGAATGTTTTTCAACAAGCTGGGGTGGTTAGCGCACCACTTCCTTAGCTTAAATCCGGCAGACTGTAGCAGAGATTGCAGCTGAGCTTGTTTTTCTATTGCTACAGTGAGCTTGTCTGCCCCAGTGAGGACATCGTCTACATAAAAGTCTTGTTTAAGTACTTCTGTCCCCAGAGGGTATTGATCAGCCTGCTGTTCGGCTAGCATTTTCAGACATCTGACTGCTAGGTATGGAGCACTTGTAGTTCCATACGTTACCGTGCATAGCTCATAGCAACGTAATCGATCGCTAGGACTGTTTCGCCACCAGATAAGCTGATATTTTCTGTCATCCGGATGCACTTCTATCTGCCGGTACATCTTTTCGATATCCGCAGTAAAGACGAATCTGGGCATGCGGAAACGTAATAGAATTGCAAACACATCATCCTGTATAGTAGGTCCAGTATACAGTAAATCATTTACGGATATATTGCTGGAAGTTTTGGCTGATGCATCAAAGACTACGCGTAATTTTGTAGTTGTACTTTCAGGCTTGATGACGCAATGATGTGGTAGGAAACTATAGGGTGCCTGGACTTTATTAAAATTGATTTCTCTCATGTGTCCCAATTTACTATATTCTTCCATGAAGCTGATATATTGATTCCTTAAATCTTCTCGTACGCTGAGTTTCCTTTCGATAGCCAATAGTCGATGATATGCGATGTTCTTCGAATCTCCTAATTTGTTAGGGTCATCCTTGAATGGAAGTCTTACTACAAAACGCCCAGTATCTGTTCTTCGTGTGGTCTGCACAAAGTGCTGTTCACATCGTCTCTCAGCAGCTGTGAACGCTCTTGATGCTGTTTCTGCGTCATCTAATTCCCAAAATTTTTCAATTTGTAGCTTGAAATCTTCCTCCTCAGAGCATATTCCACAACTTGCTTGTGATTCTTGTGCATGGTGCACTGTTCCTGCTGCTGTCCATCCAAAGACAGTATTTTGTAAAATTGGTAATGAATCTCCCAATTTGATTTGGCCTACAGACAGAGTTGAGTAGTATAAGCCTGCTCCAATCAACAGGTCAATGTTGTCTGGCTGATTGAACCTTGGATCTGCTAATTGTATATTAGCCGGTATTTCCCATGTTGAAATGTCTATTTCCTGTGAAGGCTGTGGTGAAATGATGCGAGGCAGCACATGAGCCTCCAGTCTAGTGCTGAATCCATTGATTCGTGACTCTAGCAGAATGTTTACTCGCTTCTGAGCCTTTTGTTTACCAGAGCCGATGCCTTCTATGTTTAGGATTTCAGGAGTTCCCGTTAATCCGAGTTTCTTGACGAGCCTTTCGCTTATGAAATTTAACTGTGAGCCACAATCTAGAATAGCTCTGCATTCAATACTAGTCCCATGTTTGTTGGTCACTTTTACGCTGACTGTACTCAATAAGACGTAATTTCTAGTTGCTGAGGCCTTTGTGGTAAGTGAAATACCTTGATCAGTGTCCGTTGTCGATTGCGGAGGTTGTGCTTGTGTTGGTTTTGGGTCTAGGGGTTGTGTTTGGCTGCGAGATGTAGTTTCTATATGCAATAATGTATTATGCCTTTTTCCGCATTTAGAGCAACCTCTGGATGTGCAATTGCTCAGATTGTGTCCCATTTTCAAGCAGTTGAAACAAGCCTTAGTGTTCTTGATTAATGATACTCGTTTACTTGGGGACAGCTGTAGTAGTTTTTTGCAAGCGAACAGTGGATGATTGCCATTGCATGATGGACATCCTGAATTGACTGTACTCGCTAAGGCCCTTTGCGTGGGCAGTCTTTTGTTATCGACCTTGTTCCCGAGTGCTTCTAATGATTGGAAACGATTCTCTAAGAATTCCAGACATTCCTGGAGGGATTGTAGTGATCGAGGTTGACTAAGAGATTGTTCCCATAGGGTGTGTGTAGTCCTATCCAATTTCCTTATCAAAATGTGAAGAATAATTGGATCCCAATTCGTGATATCGATCCCAAGATTGCTTAGTGCCAGTAGACATTCTTGAGTAGTGTCGTGAAGTATCTTTATAGCTGATGCGCTTTCTGTTGTCACTGCTGGCTGTGCTAATAATTTACTTAGTAGTGCAGTGACTTGTAATCGCTTATTTTCATAGCGATCACAGATCAATTTCCATGCCGTAGCGTAATTAGCGTCTGACACGGTTAGATGTCTGATTAATTTTTCGGCTTCGCCTGATAGACTGCCTTTCAGATACCACAATTTCTGACCGGCGGATATTGTTTGGTTATGTACTAATTCGGTATACAGGTCGTAAAATTGCCTCCACTTGAGGTAATCGCCATCAAATTTAGGTAACTCGATTTTCGGGAGCTTGATGGCGGACCTAACACCTTCTGTGGGAATGCTAACTGTAGTAGCTGATGATTGACGCTGACACTGACTCAAGCCTTCGTGGAGGAGTAATAATTTGTCCCGTGTTTGATCTTCAAGCTGTAAGTAGTCTTCCATATGTTCGAGAAGATAAGCTTCGCCAGCTTGATCTACTAATTTTCTGTGCAGATCTTGAATTTGTTCCCACTGAGCATTTATCGCTTTTATCATCAATTCATATGAATTGACTGACTGCAATGTTGTACTCAGGGAATGCTTTGTGAGTAGCCTTCGCAAACCTTGCATTACATATGCTTTGTGACGGATATTGCCGTCTTGTTGATGCTCTGATCCTCTTGCACTGGTGGACGCATCGTTATTGCCGGAGTTTCGAGATTCCTGAATCTGATCCTGCTGCGGCTGCTTTTGATTGGGCTGATTGCCCTCTATAACTCCGACATTCTTCATTCGCTGCAGAATGTCTTCTCGGACCTCGTAATACCCGGCTCGGATACCCTCATAGTACCCTTTTACAAAGTAATCGTGGTCCAGTTGTTGTCCATAACTGATCCGGATTTTGTTATCTGTGGCCTCAAAGTCATCCCATAGTTGTTCCAAAGATTTAAGGCGTGCTGCAAGATATTGCTCTGTCTTGCGTGTTACACTATCCTTCTTGTAGTTGATCGCCAATCGCTGGATCTCCTGTCCGGTGATCTCTTGTTGGGCAGCAAGTTCGTTGAGACTCATTTTGGGAGTACGTGAAAAGTAATCACGTCGGGGTCACCAATGTTTCCAAAATGCCTTTATTTTGGTTTGAGTTAAGGTGCTTGGTACCTTTACTCTAATGGCGTGATCGCGGTGCAATGTACCACTTCACAACAATTCCCAAAATGAGGTGAGGATGAGACGTAACGACGTATACTAGCTGCTGGCGAAAGTTTAGCTCTTCACTGAGCTATGAGTCTGAAAAGGTAATTAGTTAATTCAAACACACGGTGACAATACTAACGACAACTGACCATTTTATTTCCAAGCGGCTTTTTAAATATACATCACAATGATGACTTAGTTAAATTATAATGCTTGTTAATTGATTGCATTCGTGCGCAACGAATTATTGATTGCATCGGCGGCAAGTGCTAGCTATGCCGAAATTGCATGAGCCGTTGACCTGCAACTGGGCGAGCGTTTGACTCATGCGGCTCATATCATATTACGAGTTCAAGAATTTGTTGCGTATGAATGCTGACAATGATTTACAAATTGAGAAATTTATTGTTCCACATTCTGACTGATCTTAACTTCTAAGCTTAAATTATTTTAGAATAAACAGCGGCTTACATACAAAACATGCAAAAATTGCGTGTATTTTTATTTTTTTTGCTGAAGATTTCCGCACCATACGACCAGAACAAAAGTTCTCAGAATAACCTCCTTTCTGACAAATTTTAATTTCATAGAACTCAGGGAGAGTACCACATCCGAATAATTACCATTCTTTCTTTAATAAAACTGTTATTTTGTTGATATCAGCTAAGTGCCCATAGTAAAAGTGAATTATCTCAAAAATACCTATTGAATGACATTAGGTTCATTAATGGCTGCTCCAGGTCCAGCTCCTATACATTTTTGCCTATTGTCATTTCCTTACGAATTTCATTGTTCCACCAGAAGCGCCAGTGCTAAAATCAGAAATATTATAATATGTATAAGGGGACCGAACTGCTTTGTTTTTGTATGTATAGGGAATGATAGGAAGTATATTGTCGCCGCTTTGTGGCGCTGCCCACTTGAGCTGCGAAACGCTCTACTGCGCAGGTGATTTTTGGGATAATGAGAAACTGTATTTCTAGTATTCTTGGTATAAACACACAATACGTTTACGGTCCTTCTACACAGATACCCACTAACCCAAACATCACCTGCGCAAGTGTGCGCTTGCAGCGCATATCGGGTCGCTTGTGGCTAAACCTCGCTCTCCAATGGTCATGCCGACAACCGACCAGTTGGCTGACAAAATGCGTTCGTACATAATTCTATCAATGTAGATGTGAACAGTCAGAAAGCTCTGTTTGTTGTGATCGGTGAAATGCAAAGAAACGAACTAAGTTTTATTTTATTTATTTTTAACAATTAGCTAATTTAGCAGAACTAGCTGCTTAATAAATTCCATTTCTTCGTTTCTACACACTTTTACACAATATTTACTTGAGCTTAAGCTCACTTTTGTTTGAACTTTGACAAATTTCATGTACTAAATACGTATCTAGGGCCCGAACCACTGCTAAAAAGTGCTGAATTAAATGCGGCAACTCAAATGGTTTAACTAACACAAAGGAAAAGTTAGAGCATGTCGACCAAAACACAAGTAAGATGGGAGACTCATTTTATAATGAGAAGGAAAAGGCTGCAGCATTTTGGTTGGATGGTTTGGTTTTGGCATGCCCATTGGAGAGCGGGCATAAGCGAGTTCGGTCTGCTGTTGTGTTGTTCTTTTAAAATTCTCCCTCCAGCTAGAGGGCGTCACATTCGTGATTTAATGGTCTGGTCCAGGTACCATCGGTCCCCTTATGTTCTAGGCCTTCTGGTTAACATTTTAATCTGTCAAATCAATTACGCACACAAATAAAAAGCCAGTTCACCGCCTTGAAATTGTAGGTTTTGATAAGAGCAATCAAACGCAAATTTCAATAAGCTTTTGAAACTTTATGCGTTTTTGAATCCACCCTGACTGAACTGAACTAAGCTAGTTAAACATAGATAAATAGTTACATGTGTTGCATACAGAAAAGATATTTAATTAACCTTAATTAGGCCATAACGAGGCGTTTCGAAAAGAAACATGCGAAATTCCAAGGAGCATTTGATATGTATGTCGATGCGTTATTGAACTCATGATTTAAATCAGATCAATCAGTAAACCTACCTTTTACGAAAATGTAAACACAATTCGACTATTGTGCAAAGAATATTACCGTTACAAATGACTCACAACTTTATTTTCTACATATCGCCTCTCTCTCGAGCGTCTATACAAAGTGTGTCTCTTTTAATTAAATAAATCTATCTTGTCTAGTTTAAAATACCATGGTACAAAATTTAAATAAAACAAATTTAAAATTACATTGATTTATTCATTACTGTTATGTACAATACTTCTCTATGTTTCCTCTTAATACCAATAGGTCTTTTTAGGATCCGATGAGTCAGTTAGTCCTAAGTCTTGCATAACTTCCATTTCAAAGGTCATTAATTTTGGTTTAAATGTAACTTCAGATATCACACTACCTGAAAATTTCAGAAAAATAAAATATTATTAAGAAATCAAAGTTAGGATGATATTCATAATCTGTGACCAAAAAAGGGCTTTATCTTTAAAATTATGATCTTCATCTTAAAATAGTCTTCACATTGTTGGGAAAAGCGGAAACTTTATTTAACAATCCGTATTAGTTATTTACACTTTATATTATATTCAATCCCATTTAACCCATTATTCTCTCCCAGTATTTTCATTAATTAGACGCTGAAATCCACGACACATTGACCTGGGTATGGGGCATTTAAAATTTAGTATTTCAGTAATTGAATGCGGTCTCATTCCTGTGCGCATCTACCCAATCCACAGCCTGATATCCCAAACTATACTCGATAGTACAACTAATTCAACTAAAGTCGCGTTCTCCACAAACGCACGCCTTACACACCGTTTTATTTTCCGATAAATCGAAGTTTAATTTAGAAGATTCTGACGGAATAAGACATGTACGAAGACCAAAAGGATAACGATTAAATCCGAAGTACTGCGTCCCAACAACCAAGCATGGAGGAGGTAGTGTCATGGTCTGGGGCTATTTTTCTGGGCAATGAATTGGCCCAATTCATCGAATTAATGGCAATATGGATCGTTTCATGTAAACCGATATTTTAAAACATACAATGCTGCGAAGAAGAGATGCCACTGAAATGGAGGTTTCACCACGACAACAATCCGAAGCATACTTCTTTGCTTTGCCGGACTTGGCTCCAAACAAATAAAATAGATGTTTTAAATTGGCCTTCCCAATCTCCCGATGGAGAACTTGTGGGAGATCGTTAACAGAAGAATTAACAGGGACAATTGTAGGACAAAAGATTTATTGCTTGAGACTATTAAGAACGCGTGGGAAAACATACCTGAAGAAATAAGTGATAACATAATATCCTCTATGCCAAAAAGATGCAAAAATATGAAGATCAAAAATTATATAATTCACTTTTATAAACTAGGGGGTTAGGGGGTGCTTTAGTTTTTTCCAATAAAATTTCGATTGTGGAATAATATTTTTGTGTTAATTTTTGTTCTGTTTAATATAACGAAGGTATATATGAATTGAATACTAAAAACTAAGAACTAAGTTTTCTCACGTTGTTTTCGTGTAAATATTGGGGTATGCTTCATGCATTATCTTTATAAGGGGGTGTTTTAGTTTTGACAAATACGTAGTGCATATTTTGTGCAAATTTTTGTTTAGGTAATATGAGGTCAGAAATACAAAGTTCAATCAGTATTACAAAATTATATGCTAAAACAGCTATTTACCTTTGGTGTCCTTCTCTCTTTCGACATAGCTCATTTTAGTTTTATAGTCATAAGTTTCATCATTACCACTGGGAACCGGGATAATTCTTCCAGTCTTTAATGAAACTCGAACTCTTTCACCTTCCTCTGTAAACCTCCATTCCACCAATGTTGGTTTTAAGTCCGAAGGGTCCACCAAGCTAACTTGTTCATCCACCTAGAAGTTAGTACAAATATTCGCATTTTTTTTACTCAAGCTTGATGATTACAATCTGAAGATAATTAAAATTAATTATTTAGCCGTGTACGCTTAAGGAGGTTACTCACGTCCCAAGTTTACTGACAATATGCAGGGTCAATTGACAAGTTGAAATAGTACAACCTTGTGTTTCTGCAGGGACCCTGCCGTTCAGCCCTGCAGATTGACTGTAAAATTGGGACTTGAGCAGACGACTTTATACTACGTTCGTACTGACTGACACAAAATTACGTGATTTCGAGCGTTTTTGTCATTCTGATCAGTCACGCTTGAAATTGAATAAGTTCCTTATTATTTGAATGACCTCAACATTACACTTAACTTAGGAATTTTGGCAAAATTTCGAATAAAATCACGTAGAAATCAAGTGTACAAAACCTGGAAAGCCTGTTACCCTGTTATGTACCCCAAAGAAAATCATTTACGTACCCCACAGTAATTCAATGTTATGTCATGGCAACGTACCTTCTCATGGTAACGAAAGCCTAAGTTAGCATTCCCAAACTTCGTCTTTTCTTAAAATTCAGCTAAATTCTTGTACGGGCATAATCATTTTGCTTATCTAGCGCCGATTACGTTGAATCGCCGCGTGACTGACTTTTCGTTCTGAGAGGGGCAAATTCCTTCCTGCGTGAACGGGAGAGAAACTCTAACAAGAATCAGAGTTTACCTGATTGTCCAAAAAACAATATCGCATTTCCAATATAAAATAATAATAAAAGTAATTGAGGAAAATCCAACTTTTTATATTATTGTTTATAAAATAAAGAGTAATACCCAATTTATTATGGAAGTGGAACTTATGTGATTCGATGCCTCAACTATTCCTGTAATCCGCGGGGAAAACACAGAAAAGAAAAACAGGCAATGAGCTATGTTTACATTTTACGAAGCTGAATGACCTCGACTGGATAACCACAATAAAACTTAAAAATACTACAATCATAATTATGCTAAAAGACAAAAAAAACACAGGTTAGAACAAAAACCCAGACGCCATTAAAAACACTTCACTCATCATGGATCTTGCCTTTTATGTTAAAAATAATGTCTAGCCTCGGCAGCCACACACGATCTGCCCAACAGTTCTCAACAATGCCCACGAGCTTCACCCGCTCAAAAAAATCATGTGCCAACTCAACCACCTGAGCAGCAAAAATATCTTGAGATGCATTATTTCTGGCAGCATAATAAATAAATGATTCAGGCAATAAGTTTCGTGGGCCAAACCCCGAAGATAGAATGTACCAGCAGTCAATAAACGGACTATCCTCGTTTAGCACATTGACAAGGTCAATGGACAGCCTACTTTTGGACCAGGAATAGACCGGAAAGCAATACTCTTCAGTGACTACGGTTAATCTCTTTATACACCTTGTGGTTCGATTACAGTTACAAGTACAACGGCAATATATATGTATATATCCGTGGATTTAACACGTACACCAACCCAAATTCCTCGTACCTTTAAATTTACAAGGAAAAGGGCGATGCGAATAACCACTGCCTTAAAAAAATTACAACTTAATAATTCCAAATTTCTAGTTTCACAATTTTTTTTCGATATATAAACATATTCTGGAAGAGATTAGCGAAGAATTAGTTCCACTAATATGTTTATTTATTTAATATATATAAAGCTAAACAGCCTTTTCGCTTCCAGAGGCTGTCCTGCCTAAACTACTAATCCCACAAACTCCACAAATAGCTCTAAAATCGTGAATAAAATCAAGCTTTCATTTAAAAATAGCCCCATATTTTTACTACTAATACTACGATTTTTTTTTTTTCCCCATACAAACTTTTTTCACCCTCTTTTTCCCAACTAAACTTATTCTTTTCAACTACTTCCCTTTCTCCTATTTCCCCCGCTCTACCACCATTCGACGCGCTAAACCCTTCTCCAACTTTTCTTCGCTCACTCTATATACTTTTTATTAATAATACTACATCTATTCAACTCTATGTGCGTCGCCGATTTCGTCCTTTTTGACCCCTTTTTCAACTCTAAAATCATTTACTCAAAAACGGTGAGGCCAGGCTCATACCACTATATCTCTCCTAATACCCAACATAATACTCCACCATCTATCAAAATCTGTATACGCTCATTCATGGAAATTTTGAGATTTAATTCTTTGAAAATCATCTTTTTTCACTACAAAATCAATTCTCAACCAAATTCCCATCGTTCGACGGCAAAACACCACAACATGCGGTGCTTTTTTTTCTTTTTCTAAACAAAAGCCATACAGGAGCCAATTAACGAAAACTTTCCGATCGCTTTTCCCATACAAATACTTTCTTTTTCCCCATTTTTTTTGCATATTCGCAATCTGTCACCCTTTCCCAATCTTTCCATGCTAATCTCAACTCATTATTGTTACTAATACTATCAATTTTTGCAACTTTAAAATATCTTGCCTACACATCTCTTTAACCAAAACTTTCCTTCCTCTTTTCCCATACAAATACTTTCTTTTTGCACATTTTTTTTTCATATTCGTAATCTGTGACCCTTTCCCAATCTTTTAATTCTAATCTCAACTCATTTTTGTTACTAATACTATGTTTTGTACTAACTTCTAAACTATCAACCCTACACACCTCACTAAGGTCTTCAAAATTCACATAAATTCTTCGCAATCCACTAATCTAATTTTTTTTTTTTTACTAATAGTACTTTTCTAAAAAAACATCTAAAACCCACTTTTTACCATCTTTTCACAAAAATTAGTCACTTTTATCCAAATATGTCCAACTATTATTTTATTTCAACATTCTACCTCACTTCCCCCGTCTTTTACATACCCACATCATATCACTTTTCTTACTAATAGTACTTCAAATTAATCAAAAACCACTTTCCTATGTGATTCATACCCAAGTTTAAAGCAACCAAATCTAACAGAATCCGTAGCCCAGTGGTAAGAGAATAGGATAGAAAACAAAGAAGGCGGTATGGGGAGGTTCAAATCTCGCCCGTGGACAATTTTACTTTTTTCATTTTTCAACATTATTTTCACATCTAAATATTCATTTTATTCTTATTTTTTTTAATATTCAGTGTTCTTATTGTGAGGGCTATTTTTCTGTGCTATTATTCAATTTTCATCCCCTCATTTCACCTCCCCTCACCCTTGCACCCCCTCTCCCACACGTCCCACCGGGCTCCAGATCATCTCATTTAATCAACCATCTCTTCGGCAAAAATTATCCATACATTACTTTGTTCTCTTTCGCATACTTTTCTCACTAAAAATATTTCAATTTTTTCGACCAACCTGCGGTAATTTTCGGTACCGCTGAACATTTTCTCACTTTGCACAGCCACAGTTTCTGCATTTATTAATATTTTCATTCCAAATTTCCCACAAACCAGGCCCCATATGTGTTCTATTTGCTAACACTCTTCTTTTTATTCTATCCCTATCCGTTTTTTTGCAAAACAATTATTACTAAAACTCTAACTTTTTTAACAATTTTCTATTTTACTCAAAAACTATTATTCACTAAATTTTTATTTTAACACCTTATTTAAGTACTCTCCAAGGCGCTTCTTCTAAGCCCACCCACATTACGCTACGTTCAACAATTACCGAGATATTTCACTTTTTCTCTTCAATAACGGCGATATCAAGGCTATCGCCTATGAATTGGGATGAACAAATTTTTTTTCAATTTTCTCATTTTTTTTTCATATTCGCATTCTGTGACCCTTTCCCAATCTTTCTATGCTAATCTCATCTCATTATTGTTTCTAATACTATGAAATTTACTAACTTCTAAACTATCATGCCTACACACCTCACTCAGGTCTTCAAAATTCACAAAAAATTTCAGGAATCCATTTATCTAATTTTTATTTCTGTACTAATAGTACTTTTCTAAAAAAACATCAAAACACCATCTCCAAAGAAAGCAGTCGAATGGAGGTTCTAATCTCGCCAGCGGACAATTTTACTTTTTTCATTTTTCGACATTATTTTCACACCTAAATATTCATTGTTTTCTTATTTTGTTTTTCATATTCAGTGTTGTTATTGTGAGGGCTATTTTTCTTTGCTATTATTAAACTTTTATGCCCTCATTTCACTCCCACCGTTGCACTTCCTCTCCCACACGTACCACCGGCCACCCGATCATCTCATATAATCAACCATCTATTCGACAAAATTTACAATATGCACGAAATTTGTTGTAATGGAATAGTTACTCTCTCATTTGTTTAAATCATCACGTTAAAATTTAGAACAAAATAACTAACCCATGCTAAGACAGGTTAGCGGGCAAGTTCAATTAATTGTAACCACTTTCCTATGACATTCATATCCAAATTTAAACCAATTAATATATACAAATCGAAATTTTTCAGCCTTCGCGAAATAATACCTTTCCTGTTAATTGCGCAAAATAGCTATTCTTCCTTGCCTCTTCAGTGGTTACCACCCACTCGCCGCATGCGTGAAAAAGTAATCAAATCAAATTTTCGTTTTCTTCTTACCACTATATGGACCTCACACCGCATACCGCATAGAATATTGAAGATTTTAAGTTTTTATACATTTAGTATAGACGGCGCTGGTGAGAATGTAACAATCCTTATTTGAAAGATTAGCTCAATTGGAAATTTGTTTTAATGGAATAGGATCCGCCTACTCTCTCATTTGTTTAAATCATCACGTTAAAATTTCTAACCCATGCTATGACAGGATAGCGGGCAAGTTCAACTATTTGTACAATCGCATTTATTTTATTTTGCAGAATGTACAATGTACCTAAACTGAATAGGTAGTGCATTTTTCCACCTGCCGTATTTTAGATATTCGGTAATCTGTTTGTGTTGTTCATATTCTTGAAATGATAGAATATTGCAGATTTTAAGTTCTTATAAATTTAGCGTAGATGGTGTTGGTGAGAATGTAACAATCCTTATTTGAAAGATAAGCTCAATTGGAAATTTGTTTTAATGGAATAGGCTCCGCCTACTCTCTCATTTGTTTAAATCATCACGTTAATATAGAACAAAAAAAACTAACCCATGCTATGACAGGTTAGCGGGCAAGTTCAATTATTTGTACAATCGCATTTATTTTATTTTGCAGAATGTACAATGTACCTAAACTGAATAGGTAGGGCATTTTCCTCAATCATGGCGATATCAAGGCTATCTATCAGCTATGAATTCGGAAGAAAATATTCGGATGAAAATTTTTTTTTTTCGATTTTCTCATTTTTTTTCATATTCGCATTCTGTGACCCTTTCCCAATCTTTCTATGCTAATCTCATCTCATTATTGTTTCTAATACTACGAAATTTACTAACTTCTAAACTATCATGCCTACACACCTCACTCAGGTCTTCAAAATTCACAAAAACTTTCAGGAATCCATTTATCTAATTTTTATTTCTGTACTAATAGTACTTTTCTAAAAAAAAATCAAAACACCACCTCCAAAGAAATCAGTCGATGGGAGGTTCTAATCTCGCCAGCGGACAATTTTACTTTTTTCATTTTTCGACATTATTATCCCACCTAAATAATCATTGTTTTCTTATTTTGTTTTTAATATTCAGTGTTGTTATTGTGAGGACTATTTTTCTTTGCTATTATTAAATTTTTATGCCTTCATTTCACCCCCTGACCGTTGCACTTCCTCTCCCACACTTACCACCGGCCACCCGATCATCTCATATAATCAACCATCTATTCGACAAAATTTACAATATGCACGAAATTTGTTGTAATGGAATAGCTACTCTCTCATTTGTTTAAATCATCACGTTAAAATTTAGAACAAAATAACTAACCCATGCTAAGACAGGTTAGCGGGCAAGTTCAATTAATTGTAACCACTTTCCTATGACATTCATATCCAAATTTAAACCAATTTTAATATATACAAATCGAAATTTCTCAGCCTTCGCGAAATAATACCTTTCCTGTTAATTGCGCAAAATAGCTATTCTTCCTTGCCTGTTCAGTGGTTACCACCCCTCGCCCCATGCGTGAAAAAGTAATCAAATCAAATTTTCGTTTTCTTCTTACCACTATACTGTAGGGCACGTGTGAAGGCGGGAGCACAAAAACTCGTCTTTATCGGCGTAGGGTTTATTCGAGACTCTCTCTTTACATTTTAGCTTCAGATGAGCGGCGATCGACAAACGGAAAAAAACCGTTAAGGGCACTCCGAGCAGCGAGCTCACAGTGATGCCTACAGTTCGGCCATCCTAACATTTAATCGACCCGATTAATAAGTACTGTACGCATTTGTCGATTGCCCTTTACACATAATTTACAATCAAACATAATGTCCAAGACTGCTTAAAAACAAGAATTGTATCTTAATTAATACATGAGACCGGGATTACTTTATCCGAAGTACATAGTTTTTGGCAATAACAATACATAATTCAATTAAAGCTAGCAATTATAGTAACCGAAAGCAAAGCTTATTTTGCTCTTATTTGAACACTGTCAATATCTTCTTCGTATCATGCGTTCATAACCGAGCAGTTCCCATTTACAAATGTTTGTATGGACAACACAATCAAAATAACGACAACATTCACAGATGTTTAGATTTCACAGAATTCTTTAACATTTCATTCCTTACTGTAACGAGCCTTACAGTCTAAAGATTGCACTAATTCTTTTAGCATCAGAAGGACGTTAAATCGTAATTATTCGATCTTGAAAGTGACAAGGTTAGTAAAATTGTAATGAATCTTTTCATATAACATAATTTCGAATAGACTTCAACAATCATGATCGGACTTCTCTCGCAGAGAAATATAAGGCCTCATATTAGCCGGAGAACACACTCCTTTGTAAGGTATACGCGTCAATTGTAAGCCTTCAACATCCCTGATAACATACCGGTCATTATTTAAAACTTCCACAACCTCAAACGGACCGCGATACTTCGGCAATAACTTTTTATTGACTCCCGCTATAGTGACAACATTCTTGATCATTACATAATCGCCCTTGTTATATTTTCGTGGAGTTTTATGTCTCTTATCAAAATAGCTCTTATTGTAATCTTGACTTTTCTCTATGGCATTGGAGGCCTGGTCTCGAAGTTTTCCTATGTCCCTGGTATTCTTTTTCTGAACAGTTTCCTGCAAATATTCCATAACTTTGTCACAAAATTCGCCCTTTTGATTTATACCGAACAAAAGCATACTCGGAGTGTAACCCGTGCTTCGGTTAACAGTGTTATTAAGTGCGAATTCTACTTTGGTCAAGTTTTTGTGCCACTTCCCCGTCGTTTCCGCTTCCGCCTCTTTAGACAACATAGGCGTTATGATACGGTTCATTCGCTCCACCTGGCCGTTAGATTGAGGTGACCCGGTGGCTATCTTGACATGCTGTATGTTATTGTTCGCCAAGAACTCCGTAAATTCCTTAGACACGAAGCAAGTCCCGCGATCTGATACGATTTTGTTTGGCCCACTGTACGTGGAAAAATAGGACTCAAGACACGCTATAACTTCCCGTGTTTGTGTACCGCCGACAGCATACAACTTGGCAAACTTTGTAAAGCCGTCAACCACCAGAAATATGTATTTCCGTTAGTTCCGTGTTGGGGCCAAGGGTCCATAATGATCAATATGAAGGACATCAAATGGAGTATTACCTTTCGGAATATTATGTAGTGTGCCTTCTACCTTCCCAGAATTGGGCGAAAAATAAACGCATTTCAGACAACTACCTATATATTCTTTTATTTTATTTTGCATATCTGGGAACCAGTATGATTTTCTTAAATGTTCATAGCATTTAATAGGTCCCAGATGACACATGGAATCGTGATGAGTTTGAATGACCCTCTGCTCCATCTGCCGCGGAACATAAAATAACACATCATTATTCATCTTTCGGTACACCAAACCATTAATTAATGCGTACATAGAGCTCTCGGTTCTCTCCAATTCGGCTGAGATTTTGGCAATCACCGAATCGCGATGTTGAGCAGCTGCCAAAGCATACTCAAATGAGCCTTCCTCGATTACAAGAACCGATGTACATTGGCTCAAGGCGTCCACATGAGCCATCCTATTTCCCGCTCGATGTTCAATTCTATAATTGTAATTTTGTAGTTCCAACGCCCAACGCGAAATCCTGGGATTCAACATCTTTTTATTTAGAGTAAGAGTAAGGGACTCGCAGTCGGTCACAATTTTAAAGTCAATACCTAAAAGGTATACTCTAAATCTTCTCAAAGCGTAAATTATCGAAAGCGTCTCGAGCTCGTAGCTATGATACCGTGACTCAGTATCGGTGGTCCTTTTTGAGAAGTAAAAGACCGGATGGAACTTACCATCGTTTTGTCTTTGCAGGAGAATTGCTCCAAACCCAACACTACTCGCGTCACAGTGGAGTTCTGTTTCATTCAGTGGACTATAGATTGACAAAATAGGCGATTCCAACAATCTAGCCTTTAAAGTCTCAAAAGTCTCGAGCTCTTGTGAACCAAACACAAAGGTAGCGTCTTTTTTTAGCAGATCGTAGAGTGGCTTAGCTATAATTGAGAAATTTTCTATAAATTTTCGAAAATATGAGCATAGCCCAAGGAAACCCTGGGCCTCCTTTATGCACTTAGGGACGGGAAATTCTTTGACCGCGCGCAGATTTTCCGGATTAGGACGTATTCCTAAAGCATTGACGGTGTACCCTAGATATTCTATTTCTTCATAAAAGAACCTACATTTATCATACCTCAGCTGTAAAGAGTTTCTCTTTACTAGGATAATAACCTGTTCTAATGTAGCCAAATGGTCTTCAATTGTGGTGCTAGCGATCAATAGGTCATCCATATACACAAAAAGCTTGTCCACAACAATGAGATCCCTAAAAATGTGGGTTATGTACCTTTGGAACACTGACGGCGCATTTTTAAGCCCAAACGGCATCCTCAAGTATTCGAATTGACCTAGGGGTGTGACAAAAGATGTATATTTAATGGAATCTTCCGCCACTTTTACGTGATGGAAACCGCTTCGCAGGTCTAATACCGTAAAATACCGTTTATCTCTCAGTCGATCTAACAGATCTTCTATCAACGGTAAAGGGAAATTGTCACGAACAGTATGCTTGTTGAGTTCGCGATAGTCCACGCACATTCGCAGCTCGCGATTTTTTTTCTGCACCAGCACGATTGGCGACGCATAGGGGGAGTCGCTTTCACGGATTATACCTTTCTGTAAAAGATCGTCAATAATTTTTTGCAACTCGGCTCTATGCGCGTAAGGAAGCCTGCGTGGCGTACAGTGAAAAGGCTCATCTTTGTTCAGTTTAATGGTCATTTCAAAGTTGGAGTTTGAAACTGTTCCCTCAGGGTTCCGACAAGCCTCCAATACCATATTTGTCAGTTCATTTTTTATATCCCATGGCAATTTATCATTTATATTTAAGTTCAGTTCCGAAATGTCATCAAGGGTATTAATATTTAAAATTTGTTGCGAAAAATCAGTTTGCGAATTATCTAAGTCAGAAGTCTTTCCGTGGTTGCCTACTGTTTCTGCTTTCTCATATCTATTGGGACTTACAACTACAAATTCAAAATTACCTGCCTTAAAAAAGTCTCGACCTAAAATCGCTGGCTGCGTCATACTTAAATCTTTAACAATAATTAAACATAGACTTACACTAATATTCCCGAAATGGATGTTACAGGATGCCTTGCCTACAACTTGTAGTGGACTGTTGTTAATTCCACAGTACCGATATTCGTCTGGGTTAGCTCTCGTCACCGCACAAGCTGGTAGAAACTGTTGTTGCACAAAGCTTATCGCACTGCCTGAATCCAACAACGCAGGCAAGCTACAGGCAAAAGTCCTCTCGCCATCAGCACCGATGAAGTCGAACCTGATATTGTGTATAAAATTATTATTAACAGGAAATACAACCTCTTCTCGCCGTATACGCCGTACAGGAACAGTGGCTTCGGTCACAGATGCGATCTCCTCAGAACAGGGGTCGCCGACGTTCATTACCGCAGCCTGATCCGGACAATCTCTAATACCATGTCCAGGCTTTCCACATTTGAAGCAGGAACCCCTCGCTCGTCTCGGTTTAGAACAGGTCGTGCTCAAATGCCCTACCTCATTGCAGTTGAAGCACTTTATCCTTTGGCTGATGCGCTGATGTGTTTTCGAATCAGTTGTCGGATGCAATTTAACCCTCTCCATCGTAGCGGTATGATGAGCTTTCATTTTTCCATATTTCCGTAATGCAAGTTTCAGCTCCTCAATTGAATCTGCCCCATACAGCAGCATCTTATTGGCGTGAGAGTCGGGGATTCCGTTAATGACGTAATGGATGACATCGGTTTCGCTCATGCTGGTCTTCAAGGCAATCTCTTGCATTGCAAACAAATACTGCTGCAAGTTTTCCTCTCTTTTCTTCTTCCGATTCCTCATTTCGTTATGCACTTCGGCACTTGATATTGATTTCCGGAACTCACGCAATAGTAACCGTTTTAACTCCTCCCACGATTTTGCCGAAACCGTTCGCAGGAACAGCTTAGCGGTTCCCTTCATAAGCCTTTTCGCATATATGAACTTCATTTTGGCGTCCCAATTAAAAACACCGGCCGACTCCTCGAAATTCTGCATCCACATTTCCACTCGGTAATTGTCGTCCCCACTGAAAGTCACCAACGACTCCTCCACGTCTCTAAAATTAAAGGTCGACGACAATGAGCCAACAATAGCAGGTTCCTCCAAGATCGCCAGCTCCGAAATTTGTCTTCTAAGTTCTGCGATTTTGCGCTTTTTCTCCAATTTTTGTTGAAGAACTTCTAGCTCCGCATCAAGATTTTCGTCCCCATTAAGCTCCTCACCCCCTTGCGCGGTCGGCTCCTCGGATTCCGAAGTAGTCACGGACAGCCACGTAATAGCTGGGAAAACTTCCTCCAACTCCTCTACGCTTAAATCCTTCACCGCCTCTTCCAGCCGTAATTTTAAGACATTTTTCAATCCTGTAGTAGGAAGCTGCAACTGTCCTAGCCTCTCCTTCAGTTGCACGGCCGTAGCATTCTCGATAAAAGTTGCAACACGTGCCGCGGTCGCCATAATGCACCAGTCTTAAACTTTTGCACGATAAATGTTTTCTCCCAAGACAAAAATAATCACATATGATTATTAATTTACACTTCCACTATTTTAGTCTATATGAGTTACTTATAACTCGTAATCTCAAGCACGCAGATCCATTATCCCACTTCTGATAACTGTAGGGCACGTGTGAAGGCGGGAGCACAAAAACTCGTCTTTATCGGCGTAGGGTTTATTCGAGACTCTCTCTTTACATTTTAGCTTCAGATGAGCGGCGATCGACAAACGGAAAAAAACCGTTAAGGGCACTCCGAGCAGCGAGCTCACAGTGATGCCTACAATACAGACCTCACACCGCATACCGCATAGAATATTGCAGATTTTAAGTTTTTATAAATTTAGTATAGACGGCGCTGGTGAGAATGTAATTGGATTCATATCCAAAAGAGCCACTCTCCTATAAGATTTATATACAAAAGCGGGATTCAAGTGGCGGTTCTCTTTCTAATTGGTCTTTTTAGTATTTTGGAAACTTTGCTCTACTATATAAATTTAGTACAGATGGCGCTGGTGAGAATGTAATTAGATTCATATCCAAAAAACCAGCTTCCTATAAGATTCATATACAAAAGCGGGATTCAAGTGGCGGATCTTTTTCAACTTGGTCTTTTTAGTATTTTGGAAACTAGAAAATTTTTGCCCCACTACAGTATCCCCAGTCCGGCTTTAGCCGGACAAACAATGGACTACTAGTCATCTATAAACCTAAATTCGAAACTATCAGCTTGTTTAAATTTTTTTTTCGAATGGAGCGTATCAACTTGGGATTAGGAGAGATCTAGACGTTGGAATATACAATACATTTTATAAATTTGTTGTTATTCTTTATCTATATATATAAAAATGAATGTTTGTCTGTATGTCTCGCTAAAACTCAAAAACGACTTGACCGATTTCGATAATTTTGTTTTGTTTTGTTCGCTATAATACAGGGGAGGTTTACAAAAAAGAAAATTCGAGAAACCCCAAAGGAAAAGCCGGGAAATCGAAAAAATCGAAATTTCCGTTTTGTATAGGAAGCGAATTTTCCAACTTCATGGAATCTTTATGAAAAAGGCAATTGGAGGTTTTCGGGATCGCAGATCTCGAGCTTGCATTCAAAATTTTGGAATTCAAAATGTCGGATCCAATATGGCGACTGAAAAAGTTAAACTTCAAGGGATTTCACTGAAAATGCGAACTTTCGTTTTTGGTTTGGGTTTTTCGGGTCACTGATTTAGAATCTGCCATAAAAATTTTGGAAATCAAGATGGTGGATCAATATGGCGACTATATGATAGTTTACTGACAATATGCAGGGTCAATTGACAAGTTGAAATAGTACAACCTTGTGTTTCTGCAGGGACCCTGCCGTTCAGCCCTGCAGATTGACTGTAAAATTGGGACTTGAGCAGACGACTTTATACTACGTTCGTACTGACTGACACAAAATTACGTGATTTCGAGCGTTTTTGTCATTCTGATCAGTCAAGCTTGAAATTGAATAAGTTCCTTATTATTTGAATGATCTCAACATTACACTAAACTTAGGAATTTTGGCAAAATTTCGAATAAAATCACGTAGAAATCAAGTGTACAAAACCTGGAAAGCCTGTTACCCTGTTATGTACCCCAAAGAAAATCATTTACGTACCCCACAGTAATTCAATGTTATGTCATGGCAACGTACCTTCTCATGGTAACGAAAGCCTAAGTTAGCATTCCCAAACTTCGTCTTTTCTTAAAATTCAGCTAAATTCTTGTACGGGCATAATCATTTTGCTTATCTAGCGCCGATTACGTTGAATCGCCGCGTGACTGACTTTTCGTTCTGAGAGGGGCAAATTCCTTCCTGCGTGAACGGGAGAGAAACTCTAACAAGAATCAGAGTTTACCTGATTGTCCAAAAAACAATATCGCATTTCCAATATAAAATAATAATAAAAGTAATTGAGGAAAATCCAACTTTTTATATTATTGTTTATAAAGTAAAGAGTAATACCCAATTTATTATGGAAGTGGAACTTATGTGATTCGATGCCTCAACTATTCCTGTAATCCGCGGGGAAAACACAGAAAAGAAAAACAGGCAATGAGCTATGTTTACATTTTACGAAGCTGAATGACCTCGACTGGATAACCACAATAAAACTTAAAAATACTACAATCATAATTATGCTAAAAGACAAAAAAAACACAGGTTAGAACAAAAACCCAGACGCCATTAAAAACACTTCACTCATCATGGATCTTGCCTTTTATGTTAAAAATAATGTCTAGCCTCGGCAGCCACACACGATCTGCCCAACAGTTCTCAACAATGCCCACGAGCTTCACCCGCTCAAAAAAATCATGTGCCAACTCAACCACCTGAGCAGCAAAAATATCTTGAGATGCATTATTTCTGGCAGCATAATAAATAAATGATTCAGGCAATAAGTTTCGTGGGCCAAACCCCGAAGATAGAATGTACCAGCAGTCAATAAACGGACTATCCTCGTTTAGCACATTGACAAGGTCAATGGACAGCCTACTTTTGGACCAGGAATAGACCGGAAAGCAATACTCTTCAGTGACTACGGTTAATCTCTTTATACACCTTGTGGTTCGATTACAGTTACAAGTACAACGGCAATATATATGTATATATCCGTGGATTTAACACGTACACCAACCCAAATTCCTCGTACCTTTAAATTTACAAGGAAAAGGGCGATGCGAATAACCACTGCCTTAAAAAAATTACAACTTAATAATTCCAAATTTCTAGTTTCACAATTTTTTTTCGATATATAAACATATTCTGGAAGAGATTAGCGAAGAATTAGTTCCACTAATATGTTTATCATCTATAAACCTAAATTCGAAACTATCAGCTTGTTTAAATTTTTTTTTCGAATGGAGCGTATCAACTTGGGATTAGGAGAGATCTAGACGTTGGAATATACAATACATTTTATAAATTTGTTGTTATTCTTTATCTATATATATAAAAATGAATGTTTGTCTGTATGTCTCGCTAAAACTCAAAAACGACTTGACCGATTTCGATAATTTTGTTTTGTTTTGTTCGCTATAATACAGGGGAGGTTTACAAAAAAGAAAATTCGAGGTTTTCGGGATCGCAGATCTCGAGCTTGCATTCAAAATTTTGGAATTCAAAATGTCGGATCCAATATGGCGACTGAAAAAGTTAAACTTCAAGGGATTTCACTGAAAATCCGAACTTTCGTTTTTGGTTTGGGTTTTTCGGGTCACTGATTTAGAATCTGCCATAAAAATTTTGGAAATCAAGATGGTGGATCAATATGGCGACCGAAACGTTAAACTTCAACGGATTTCCCTGAAAATCCGCACTAGGGAATTTTCGGGATCATTGATTTCGAATCTGCTATTCAAATTTCCAAATATTAGACCACCCCCACCCCGCTGGGAGATATAGCATAGGGGTGCAATAAGGAGATGGTGTAAAATTAAGAAAACTAAATTTAATAATACTGTGGTAAAATATCTAAAACATGTGCAAAACGCAAATAGGAAAACGCTGGGTCACATAGCAGACAACATAGTGGTGCAGTAGGAAGGCGTTGTAAAATTAAATACAAATTTAATAGTATCCTGGGAAACGCCAGGTCCGGGCAAGCTAGTATTATTATATTTACATAATTAAACACTGACACAGTTTCTATGTTAGGTCGGATTCGGTGAAGGAGTGTATGATTTACTGTCGTTTCACTGTTGAACGTTTTTGAGAATACAAAATTGCCGAATCCGATTCAAAAATAACCCCTTTATTTTTATCTTTTGATCTACCCAACTTGCCCATCTTCGTACCTTTCCAAGAGGTGCAACATATACAGGCCTACAGGAAAAAAAATATAGACCATTTTGCATATGGATGTATGCCACAGAGGTAATTCGGGAAAGGGGCTTCCCCCTCCCGATTTCGATGATCGTAAAGGAGGTCATTCTGCGAAACTTTTGTTGGTAACATATTTTACGGAGATCTACACGGAAAAGAATACAACAAATTTTATAAATGTATGTAAACTGCGGAGATAAATTTTGTTGCCGGGTTGTAAATTTGTAAATAATTATTCGAGTTGTATTCCCTGGCAACACCCAAACGTTTAAGTGTAAGACCGGAATGCCTAGTTTTTGATACGTAACCGCAGTAATAAGGAAGTAATTTAATATTGTGTTTACCTATTTCTCATACTTACGGTAAGCGGAGCTTCAGATTTTATTAATACACCTGGGTAATCTTTGTCACCTCCCACTGCTTTGTAATGGCAATTAATTCCCTCTACAATAACCCAGTTTCGTTCCGGTATAACTTGGCTTATAATTCCCTGCTTTCCTTTGTCTTTTCCAACTAGCACCTCAACCCTGTCACCACGAAAAAAGCCCCAATTATCTACAAAAATATTGAAAACATGTAGAACCTTTTTATAATGTATACACCCAGCTAATTTTAAACCTACCAATTGGCACTTGGAAAACCTTCTTGCGAATAGTATCCGGCATGTTCTGTTGTCGAAATTGTGCTGTCCATGACCGATTTGTTGTATATCTAAATTTCTTCCTTTCTATAGTGTGCGGGTTATAGTTTATTCCATCAGGAACACGCCAATAAACCTCGAATAGAAGAAAAGTACAACTTTATCCCCACAACAAAAGTCTCTACTAATTACCTGCCGTTTACTTCTTTCCACATACCGCTTTGGCAAATTGGAATAATCCTTGAGGTGTTTCAAAACCAAATTAGTTAACCTCATTATACTTTTATTTTTAGTAGTACAGATAAATTCATCCGCTAAAGAATATAACCTCCTAATAATAAGGTATTTCCTTTGAAGTATAAACCATAAAATGGAAACGGAGAGTCCTATGGCATATGTATATTGTTGGCCTTAGAAATGTAATCTAAACGGAGTGGCTGCAATCAAAAAGCCTAGAATATGAAGAGACCGAACCTTGTGTGGCGGCTTATTAGGCTGTACAAGTATGCGTAAAAACATAAGTTTGACAAGCAGTGCAGTGTAATTTTAATTACATTCTTTAATTTAATGTCATATTAGCAATGGTGCATACGCGTGTGTATTGCGGCGAGCGCAGGGTTTCGAAAAATCATCGAACATTTTACAATACATACACGCAGATTTTCTGTCCCCAAAAATGGTTGGAACAGCAGATTCCTTAAGCCATTTACATGCTCCTCCAATTTTAAAACATGAGGTCTCAAAGTGGTCAAAGCACAACCTGGATGATGCCGATGAAGAACGTAATTACTTGCACTTACTTCAATAATGAAAAACACCGATTCGGAATAAACGTAAACAAACGCTGCTGATATGACGACTGTCATTCCTGCTGGAATTCTGCCCTCTGAAACATGGTGACTGTGCGCACGAGCCGTACTACAGAAAATAGAGCGCGTTCACTATCCAGTGATTGTATAGATCAGTGGTTTGCTCCTCAAACGATATTGCACATTTTACTTTTAAAATATTTTTTAAAACAACACTGGGCTTAAGTTTCCAATACGGGTTTTTTTTGGAAGTGCCCTAAAACCTTATGGAAATGTTCCATTTATGGTCGGAACGAGTGAATTAGGAAAGCATAAGTTGCCGCAAACAATACTTTCTCAAAAATTAGCTTGTTTTAGCTTGTTTTAGCTTGTTTTAACACCAAAAATTGAAAAAATGAAAGTCAATTTCGTCTCGTTTTCAAGATATAAAATAATTCAGAGTAGCTATTCGCATCGTCCTTGCTTTGTACAATCGAAATTTGCGCTTATGGACATGGTAAATAATTTTTAAAACAATTCGTACATCGGCACGACATAATTCGTAAGAAAAATTTGACTTTCTTAAAAAATATCGTCTGTCAGAATATTTTCCTTTTATAAAATTTTCAATATTTGGTGTTAAAACAAGCTAATTTTTGGGAAAGTATTGTTTGCGGGAACTTATACTTTCCTAATTCACTCGTTCCGACCATAAAGGGAACATTTCCATAAGGTTTTAGGGCACTTCCAAAAAAAAACCCGTATTGGAAACTTGTTCCCAACACTGAATACTATGTTAAAGTTAAAAGTTATCGAACTTCTGTGTTGATGATTGCGTTCTTTGCAATCGTTGTGCTTAATTACTGGGTATCCCATAAGGTGAATAGGCTTAAGTTCTCGACCGGCGCTGTTTTTAGGTACCCTAAAACCTTATGGAAATGTTCCGTTTATGGTCGGAACTAGTGTATTAGGTAAGTATTGTTCATGCCAAGCAATAATTTCCCCAAAATTAGCTTGTTTTAACACAAAAAATTGCAAAAATAAATTGACTTTGACGTTTGTTTTCGAGACATAAAATTATTCAGAGTGGCTATTTGCATCGTCCTTGCTTTGTACAATCGAAATTTGTGCGGTAAATAACTTTTTAAACATCGGTACGAAAGAATTCGTAATAAAAATTCACTTTTCTTAAAAAATAATTTTTGACAGATGATTTACCTTTTACAAATGGTATGGAAAATTTCAGTTTTTGGTGTAAAAACAAGCTAAAACAAGCTAATTTTGGAGAAATTATTGCTTGCCATGAACAATACTTACCTAATACACTAGTTCCGACCATAAACGGAACATTTCCATAAGGTTTTAGGGTACCTAAAAACAGCGCCGGTCGAGAACTTGTTCCGGTGAATATATACTTGACAAGCTAGATGCGCTAAGTACTGCGGCATAATTGCGTTCATTGTGATCCAGGTGGTATAGTTTTTCTCGCCAATGTATCCTTTGTGGCGTTCCTTATAGGTTCTTAGTTCGTTGGTAGGTAGTACATATTTGGATGTCAGATAAATAAATACTGGGGAATTTTATTCGTGACACACCTAGCGTGCCAACTGTGGTTGATTGTTTTTGCTATTGGTATCAGAAACAGTGTTTACAAAATAAAAGCGCTAGTTCGGGACTCGGGAGTGTCAATTTCAGGATTTCCTTGTTTTAACTTTAATTTGAGTTAATTTATGTTTGAAATATTTAGTTTCTACATTTTCGTAATAACAGTATACTTTGGAGAAAATATATGAAGTAATGAAGCTACAGGAAATCTAAACAAGGGTGAGTAATGAGCATGGGCGTTCCCCCTGTGCAACCAAGTAAACAGGATTGGTGTAAGATTCGCTGTGAGGCTAAGAATTGCCAGTGAAATTACCGTGAATGGAGTAATGCTATTGATTAAGTGATATTGTTCCATTATCTTAATAATAATATGGCAGCGTCTATTTGCACACGACTTTTCCGTGCATACTTATGCTAACACGGGGGTACACGGGTCGCTCGACAAACTTCGGAATCACCTGTCCATGTAAATTTCAGTCTACATAAATATTTTGTAAAAGGCAAATTTTCGGCCAGTAGACATTTCTGTGCTAATTAACGGAAAAATAATGAAAAAAATCTATCTCGACCCGTTTTCGAGATATAGGTCAATTCGCGAGCCACCCAACGTTCGTAACTTTTGGGAAAATTCTATTATATATTATAATTTCCCTTTTATAAACTGCCGGTGGAGTTAATTTTCCTTTTACAAACTACCGGTGGAGTTAATTAGCACAGCAAAATGTTTCGAACCCCATTCCCAAAAATTGGGGCCTTAGTAACAAGAATCGTGCCTAAATATCAGAAAGAAAAGCAATTATTGGAAGCTAAATACATACTGTATATATTTTAACCAGTTTTATATATACTATATATATATAAAACTTTTCACGGAAGTCGAGAGCAAATGAAAACAAAATATAGTTCAGACGGAATGGTAAACCAAATTATTAGATCTGTAAAAATTCGTCACGATTGGTTGATTGTTTATGAGGTGTCCTATTTTTTTTTTGAGGAGACACTACTTTTAATGATAAATCTAAGGTCACAGTGTCCATCATTTGTGGATAAAAGGATAAATTTTATTGAATCTAAATGTTTTCGCTAATTTAAGCTTTGGTAAATCTTTTAATTATACTGGACCGTTGCACTGAAAAAATTAAATTAGTACATTTCTCTCAGCAGAATCATGTTCATCAGCCTGAATGTGCTCCTTGCCTTGATGGGCTTTATTCTGCCAGTATTGGCCCAGTGGCGTACCACAACTACAGCAAACAACATATTTAATTATGATACCTACTCAACGACCAGTAGAACTGACTTTGTGGTTAATCCCAGAGACCCATCGGAGAACCCCGGCAGTTTTAGGAATGATAACACATTCCAGAAAACAAATAAAAATACAGATTACTTAAGGAGGACGTTCCAGTACAGTGCTAAGGCTGATGATGCTTTCACTGCAGCGGGAAAAACCAATACCAACCAATTTTCAAGGAATGTGGTTTTCAGACAACCGACTTATTTCATAACAGCGTCGACAGTTGTCCGTCCAGGATTAATATATCAAATTACTGTGTCCATTCTACAGGCCCTGTATCCCATTACAGTTCATGCAAGTATATCTCGTGACGGCGTTGAAGTAAGTGCAGACTCGAAAGAAGTAAAAGAAGGCATTCCTGAAACCTTGCTTATGCGTGTTCCACCAACAAGCGCTGTAGGGGAATATAAACTCCGCGTTGAGGGCCTTTATAACAATATTTTGGGAGGAATTGCGTTTTTGAATGAAACTACGTTGACATTCTCACAAAGATCCATGACAATATTTATCCAAACAGACAAGCCAGTGTACATGCAAGGTGAAACAGTGCGTTTTAGAACAATACCACTTACTACTGAACTGAGAGGCTTCGATAACGCTATTGACGTGTACATGCTAGATCCAAAAAAACATTTAATTCGACGATGGCTCTCGCGACAGTCAAATTTGGGCAGCGTTAGTCTTCAATACAAGCTTTCAGACCAGCCACCATACGGTCGTTGGACTATTAGGGTTATCGCCCAAGGTCAAGTCGAGGAAGGTCACTTTATTGTTGAAGAATACTATCAGACAAGGTTCGAGGTGAATGTGACCATGCCAGCATTCTTTTTTAATACCGATCACTTTATCGAGGGAAGAGTCATGGCTAATTTCACAAGTGGAGGACCGGTGAAAGGAAATTTGACCCTTAAAGCAATTATTCGACCCATTGGATGGTTTGATATGAAGGAACTTAATAAAAAATACCGAGTCGGAGATCTTTACTATGAACCTCCGAGAAGTTCTTCTTATCAGCCCTACTATAATGATAATCCGGTAAAGAACTTGGATCAGGTTTATGGCCCTAATTACTATCAGGATCAAAACTTCGTTGAAAGGCACTTCAATTTCGACGAAAGGTGGCCTTTTTGGATGGCAAAACCTGAAGGAAATCAAATATATGATTCAAGAACTGGAAGTTATAAAAGTACCTTACCTTATTTGCGCTTTTTCAACGGTACTTTCGACTTTAAATACCCTATGTATGAATTAGAGCAGTTGGTCCCTAACTTAGCTAACATGGATGTTATGATAGTTGCGACAGTTGGCGAAAAGTTTTACGATGAAATAATATCTGGTTATGCTGTTGCAAGAATATATAACTCCTCTATAAAGTTATCATTTCTTGGTGATTCGCCACAAGTTTTTAAGCCTAGCATGCCTTTCACTTTATATTTGATCGTAGAGTACCATGATGGTTCGCCAATAAATTTCGATCCTTATAATCAAGGAATTATGGAAATCTCTGGTTACATAGAAAGCAGATCCAGAGGCAGAAGAGATTATATTACTCGTAGGCTGCAGATGTCGGAGCAATCTGGTGTATGGGAACTTAAAATTGACTTGCGAAACGATCTTGAACTTAACGAGGGCAGAGAAAGCAGAGAGTTCTTGAAAGACATTCAGTCTATGAAAATCCACGCCAATTTCGTTGACAATCGTGGCGACAGAGCTGAAACAGATCTTTTACTACTTAGTCACTTTTCCCCACTAAATCACCATATCCAAGTGTCTACAAGTACTAAGGATCCAAAAGTCGGCGAATATATTATATTCCACATTCGAAGTAATTTCTTCATAGAATCTTTTAATTACTTAATCTTGTCAAAAGGACTCATACTCTTAAGTGAGCAACAACCCATTGAGGAAGGTATACACACAATGGCGGTCACGTTAAGCGCTGAAATGGCCCCCGTTGCCACAATTGTCATTTGGAAGATTACTCAGCAAGGTCAAGTGATAGCTGATTCGCTAACATTCCCCGTTAACGGAATATCGAGAAATAATTTTACTGTTTTCATAAATAATAGAAAAGCTCGTACTGGAGAGAAAGTAGAAGTTGCCATCTACGGAGAACCAGGGGCATACGTCGCTCTCTCTGGAATTGATAACGCCTTTTACACTATGCAGGCAGGTAACGAATTAACTCATGCCAATGTGATAACAAAAATGTCTAACTTTGACGAAAAACGCACTGGGATGTACGAAAGGACTTGGTATTCCCACGAAGGCAAACCGGATAAACTTGTGTACTATCCATCCTCTTCTTTTGGAATTGATGCGAATAGGACATTCGAGTATGCAGGATTAATAGTCTTTACTGATGCCATTATTCCCCGTCGATCAGATAATTGCAACATATCTATGGGCTTTGGCGAGTGCCTGTCAGGAAGATGCTATTCAATTGGAAAAAGATGTGATGGCTTTTTTGACTGTGACGATGGTTCGGATGAATCAAATTGTATTACGCGGAATGACACGTATATATTAGAATTCAGGAAATATAGATTTAACCGAATTCAACGCCACTACGAAAATGTTTGGTTATGGAAGGATATAAATATTGGACCCCATGGACGGTATATATTCAATTTAAATGTGCCTGATGTACCAGCCTTATGGATGGTTTCCGCATTTGGAGTCAGTCCGTCGAAAGGTTTTGGCATGATCGATGGTGCCATAGAGTACGTAGGGGTTAAACCCTTCTTTATAAACGTTGAAATGCCATCAGAATGCCGACAAGGAGAACAAGTAGGCATACGGATCACTGTATTTAACTACATGACCACAGCCATTGAAGCTACAGTAGTTCTTCATGGCTCAAAGGACTACAAATTTGTTCATGTTGAAGAAGATGGAATAGTTCGTTCTTACAATCCCCGCACTTCATTTGGAGAACACCAATTCTTTGTTTATTTAGAGTCTCAACAATCAAACATTGTATATATTCCTATAGTACCGACAAGATTGGGTGATATCGATGTAACTGTTCATGCAGGCACCTTGCTGGGTACAGATGAGGTGACTAGGCGTATTCATGTGGAGTCAGATGGTTTGCCTCAATATCGACATCAGTCTATTTTATTAGACTTAAGCAATCGAGCTTATGTATTTCAGTATATGCATGTTAACATAACTGAGACTCCAATCATTCCTTATCAAGTGGAAAGGTACTTTGTGTACGGCTCAAATAAAGCACGTATATCAGTGGTCGGTGATGTTGTTGGTCCAATTTTTCCGACAATGCCAGTAAATGCGACGAGTTTACTATATTTGCCAATGGAATCAGCAGAGCAAAACATGTTCAGTTTTGCTGCTAATTTATATACAGTAATGTACATGCGACTCATAAACCAGCGGAACAAAACAGCCGAAAAAAACGCTTTTTATCATATGAATATTGGATATCAACGTCAGTTAAGTTTTTTAAAGGACGACGGCTCTTTTAGTCTTTTTCGCTCTGATTGGAACAATTCCGCGTCTTCTGTTTGGTTGACTGCTTATTGTGCAAGGATCTTCCAAGAGGCTTCGTTTTATGAGTGGGAGAATTACATATACATCGACCCGTCATTAATTCAAAGGAGCGTTCAATGGCTTTTAATGCATCAGTCACCCGATGGAGCTTTTTACGAAATCACGTGGCTACCGGATCGTAAGATGAATGGTTCACTGAAATTTGAAAACAGCATAATGCGACAGCGTAACATTTCCTTAACCGCTCACGTACTGATAACTTTAGCTACAGTAAAGGATCTCTCGGGGGTGAGGTGCTAAAATATAAGGAAAAAATAATTTTCATTCAAAATTTCTCAACTTTTAGAATTTAGGAGCAAGAGTAGCTTTAGCTCAGCAGAGAGCTATTTATTGGATAGAGCGTAATATGAGGTTTTTGAACCAAACTCAAGAGCCGTATGAGGTGGCCATTGTAGCATATGCGTTGATGTTGGCTAGAGCAGCTAATGCTGAACAGGTATTCGGAATTCTAAGAACTCACGCCAGAACGATTGGTAAGTATGCTAGAATATTAATTTATCTGTTCTACATGCATTCATCGAATTCCAGGCGAATATAAGTATTGGGGTAATGTGGAAGTTCCTTTACCGCCTAGTAAATTAGAGAACCAAAAGTACTTCTCTTTGCCGAGACTGCCATATGAATATGATTCACTGAATATTGAGACGACAGCGTATGCACTTCTTGTTTACGTTTCGCGCAGGGAATTTTCGGTAGAACCCATAGTACGATGGCTAAACGCACAAAGGCTTAACGATGGCGGCTGGGCATCGACGCAGGTTTATTTGATCTATGATTGGTGTTGACGAGGATAATACAAATTTGTTTCTAAATTTATAGGATACAAGTGTTTCTCTAAAGGCGCTTATAGAATACACAGTATATTCAAGGATTAGGGATGTTTCTGCCTTAACAATAACAGTTGAAGCTACTTCCCTGCCTGGCGAAACGAAAACTTTTTATATAAATGATAATAATCTGGCACAGCTGCAGAGCATTGAGGTAAGTTAATTTTGCACTTTTTGATCAAACCCATTAATAGGTAATGTTGTAGATTCCAAACGCTTGGGGAACGGTAAAAGTACAGGCGAAAGGCGCTGGCTTTGCTATTCTTCAAATGCATGTACAGTACAACGTCGATATTGAAAAGTTCCAAACAAAACCACCTCTTCCAGCTTTTGATTTGTCGACTAGAGCAATCTTCCATGGAAGGAATCAATCTCATATAACATATCGTGCTTGCCAGAGGTATTTGATTTTATTTGAAAAATATAATTGATTTTCTACCTATTTTGTTTTCCAGATGGACCAGCTTGGATGAATCTCCTCGTTCTGGTATGGCCGTTCTAGACGTGACTATCCCCACTGGATATTTCATGCAACAACAAAAACTTGACAGCTACGTACTTAGTCGGACTGTTCGTAACTTACAAAGGGCCAAATATATTGAGCGAAAAATTCTCTTTTACTTTGAATATGTAAGCGTTATCAACAAATCAATACATACATGATTTAATTCTATTTCTCTGTTAAATAAATTACAGTTGGATGAAGAGCACATTTGCGTTAACTTCACAATAGAAAGATGGTATCCTGTTGCTAACATGTCTCGATATCTCCCTATTAGAGTATACGACTATTACGCTCCAGGTAATTAATTTTTACTTTTTATAAACACTTATTTAACTGGTTATTTTTCAGAACGCTTTAATGAATCACTTTTTGATGCCTTACCTACATATCTCCTTAACATTTGCGAAGTGTGTGGTAGTTCGCAATGCCCCTACTGCTCAATTTACAACACCGCATGGAGACTATCGCTTTCAACGACTGTTCTGTTTGTTGTTGTGTTTAGCATGAAAAACGTGTGTACAAAATTAATCTTATAGTCAATTAGTAAAACAGAATCTGAAACCAAGGCCGTCCATTGTCTGGTCAATTTTTAAGAAGCTAAATTTATAAACATATTTTTAAGAGAAATTTTTACACGAAAGTTAGTTTTTTATTACTGCGTACTTTAGACAAAAAAATGTTTATTAACTTTCATCGATAGGAAATCCTCGTAAAGAAAATCTTTCGATTATTTTTTTATATTAAGTTTATAGCTTAATTAAGCGATCATTTTAATATAATAATTTATAGTACTATAATTATTATATTAATATTACGAACCTACCATGATGCGGCCTTTGATTGACTACGGTTAAAAACAATTAATTATGAGGGGATTTAGATATAGATAAAGAATTTCAGTATTTGGCTTCCCAAAATTTTTTGAATAAAACTTGCACCCGAAACAATCAGAGGAAGTCGAAGCCAAACAAAAAATTTGAAATGGTACTTCACAGCAGTACGGCTGAAAGTTAATTTTTTCTTTCGGCTAAAACCTTCTACAATTATAATAGAAGCTATGCACTGGCTTTTATGCGCAAATAATCTCAAAGATAAAATAAATTCGGGTTTTATAAAAAGTTGCGGTGAACGCACCGCGGGGTAATTAATATTCACTTCAATTTAAACGCGAACGTGTGAATATAATTCGTAATCCAAAAATTCCGGAATCAAACATCTGTCGAGAATAAATCAAATTATTCTAAAGCGTATAATTTTGGATCAATGTATTGTGGATGTCCATGCATCTAACTCAAATTTTGCCCACAGGTAAATAAATCGTTGAGTAACAAGTAATAATATTAAACCTCACTGTGACATAAACTAATCAACAATTGCCAGACACTTTATGGGATGTAATTTCCGTCACGCTTTTAAACTCAGAATAATGTTGGAATTGACTTTATAGCATTAAATCTGATTTTTCTATATAGTCAAACCTGTGCGGTCGTTTATTGGTGTGATGTTTTTTTATGCGTTATATGAAAAAAGAAATACGATTCAATTTAAGTGCTATAAACGCAGAGTGATAAACACTGTAATTCATTACAGTGTTTTTAACGATATTTGTGAATGTTGGGACATTTTTCCCTTAAAGTGTTAATACTTCAAAAGTATTAACTATTTTGGCTTAAGTTCGCAATGCTCCTTTTTTTGAGGTACCCTAAAACCTTATGGAAATGTTTCGTTTATGGTTGGAACGAGTGAATTAGGTAAGTATTGTTCAGGGCAAGCAATAATTTCCCAAAATTATCTTGTTTTAACACCAAAAATTGCAAAAATCAATTGACTTTGACGTCTGTTTTCGAGATATAAAATTATTCAGAGTGGCTATTCGCATCGTCCTTGTTTTGTACAATCGAAATTTGTTCGCATGTACATGGTAAATAACTTTTTAAACATCGGTACGAAAGAATTCGTAATAAAAATTTACCTTTCTTAAAAAATATCTTCTGACAGATGAATTTCCTTTAACAAAATTTTCAATTTTTGGTGTTCAAACAAGCTAAAGCAAGCTAATTTTGGGGAAATTATTGCTTGCCCTGAACAATACTTACCTAATTCACTCGTTCCGACCATAAACGGAACATTTCCATACGGTTTTAGGGTACCTCAAAAAAAGGAGCATTGCGAACTTGTTCCACTATTTTATTAAATATCTCGACGGTGAGGTGAGTAGAAATTTTTTCAATCATTTTCCGTTGATTAGGATAATAATGTGCCTTGAAGCTAGCTATAAAATTTACGAGCACCCGGAACGGAATATGTACCTGGTGCATCAAATTTTGCCCCACTCGTTTACATGGTTTTGCCGTTCCTTTTAAGTTCTTAATTCGTTGGCTGAATCTTTCAGCTGGTAAGTGGAAGCTGTTTCCCTTTGGGAATTATGTCATGAGTTTTTAGCACTGTCGAGTGTCGTCGTCGTGTGTCAAGCCTTCAAGAGGCGACTACTCCGTTCCGTGCTTAGTTTATATTTCCATGGTCCAGTCCAGCTGATTACAATTGCTATGTAAATCTAGTATGCGCCATGCGGTAGTGTGTTGTCGTCTCATTCTCTCTCGACGTCAGCAACGTCATCAACTGTGGATCAAAATTTGGGTGTGAGGGAAAGATGTTTTCTAGAACTCTCTGCGGTGTTAACCGAGTCGTTCGCGGCTTAGCAAAACCACAAGTTATTCGGTGTAGGCTGTATTCTTGCTGCATTGTTCAAAATATGGAGAAACATCAAGTTGTGCCAGATGTCATTGCCGTAGCACCAAAGGACGTGGCTATAGTAAAATATCCCAGCGGAGTCGAAGTTGAGCAAGGAAATGAATTGAAGCCAAGGCAAGTAAAAGATCAACCACATGTTACGTGGAACGCTGAAAAGGGGGCTTACTATACATTATGCATGACTGATCCCGATGCACCTAGTCGAGCTAAACCCGAATTTCGAGAATGGCATCACTGGCTAGTCGGCAATATTCCTTGCGATGAAGTGTTCAAAGGAGAAACTCTGTCGGCATACATAGGATCGGGCCCACCAAAAGACACTGGGCTCCATCGTTACGTGTTTTTGGTATTTAAACAGCCCAATAAAATTACTTTCAAGGAGAAAGTACTCCCGAACAATAGTGGAGATGGTCGTGGAAAATTCTCTATCAGGAAATTCGCTAGGAAATACGACTTGGGTGACCCAATTGCTGGTAATTTATACCAAGCTCAGTGGGATGATTATGTGCCGGAATTATACAAGCAGCTGGGTGCCTAAATATACTATTATTATGAACATCAAGTTATGATTAAACAATTATTAATTTATACATATCTATGTATTTTTCTTTCTTGCCCATCATTCACCAGCAGCCGGGTAAGGCTGTATCTAGACTGGGACCGGTCCGGAACACCGGCCGAACCGAACCGAATAAACTCACTGATTGCGAAGCCGCGTGCACACTTTTCCAAACAGCGAGACCGAGTGGCAATTTCTGTCGGCATCTTCGGGTTGGCATGTCCACATTGCTCAGGATGTGTGACGTCCCACAGAATTGGGTCGTCACTCTACATCTCCAACAAACTAATTGGATTTTTCTCCATCCATTCCATATTTGAAAAGGATCAAATCACAAATTTATATACAATGCCGAACATGCCGCGCTGATCCGAATCCACTTGCGTCGGTTTGGGTTCGGTCCTGCTTTTGGCCTCTGGGCATGTGCACACCAAAGCGGCTTTGCCGGTCGGTACAGTGTGTGCCTATACTGGGCCCGATTCGAGCCGCACCGTTTTTTCCGGCTGGAATCACTTTTGTTATTTAATTAATCTAGGAATTTAACAAAAATGAAAAAACTTATACTGATGGCTTTTTTGTTATTTTTCCTATTTGATCGGATCGGCTGTAGTGTAGGCACAATTTCAGATCAGCATTTTTCGGCTCGGCCGGTGCGGTCGGGCCCAGTCTAGGCATAGCCCAATACTTTGCGTTCTATTCCGCAACATTTTTATAAAAATGGTTTTGAGAAAACGTTTTTAGGTATACCTATGTAAATATTTTTTAAAACAAATTAGGTACATAATATATATACACTGCGGGACACTTGATTACCCTCACTTGAAATTTTCATGTAAGTCGTAATGCTGTGGAACTATTTCTTGGAAACAATTATCACAGCATTTATTACCTCTTATTACATGCTACCTGATGACGGAAATAAGTAATTAAAAAACAGGGAAGGTAATTCCCATTTTCAAATTTCGGGCCATTTAAAAAGGGACACTTGATTACCCTCATTTGCAAACAAAGACCTGTAATTTTTTTAATAGTTTTATTTAATGTCAATATTTTGTAGGTCCTCCGTTTTTACGTATAACTTCGAACAGCCTATTTGGTAAAGAGTTTTTTTTTTTTTTTTTTTAAACTTATACGCCAATCGGCATTACACATCTCCACAAAGTTAACATAAGTATGTAATATAATATAAATCAATTCAAGGCGAACTATACAGTGGCACGTACTGAAATTGCACAAAAGAAATTAATACAAATAAAGTTTTCCATTATATAAATTTCGGGTTACGACACTGCGCGACACGAGTAGCCTCCCTCTAACTTGGCTAATGAATGACGGATAGGATCCACCAAAGAAATTAACATCTGCTGCATGGCAATTCACCAACATAGCCACACGATTTCTTGGACCATGAAAGACGTAGTTTTTGTTCGAGTTTTCCACAGCGAGTAACCTCCTCGTTCTGAGGTCAACTCTCGAACAAACGAGACCAAATAGACCAACTATGTCCGGAGAGTCCATTAAACCATTAATAACCTTGTAGAAGAAGGTCAGGTCCGCCACCTCTCTACAACTAGCCTAGAGATGGACATTTAAAATATACATCGATGTTTTTTCCGATGTAATGCATCGATGTTAATACGATGTATCGAGAAATACATCGATGTTTCTAAAACATCGATTGTTTTCGCAATGACTATGACATGTTTAAAGAAAACCTGGATAATTACAAGGAAAAATATGTATTAAAATGCACAATCACACAGTCAACACAGCTTTATTTCCCTTACATTTTATATATTCCAATATTTGTTATTAATGCTATGTAAAAACAAAAGTTTGCTTAATCGTTTTCCCTTTAATCGGTTTCTTTGGTCAGTCATAACTAGCCCTGCCTGTGAAAATAGTCTTTCCGAAGGGACAGATGTGCCAACAATTGTCAAATACTTAAAAGCTATTTTGTACAGCTTCGGGAATTGAATTTTATAATCCCTCCAGATTTTCGTTCAGTCTTCCAACAGGAGTTCTGAGATAAAACTGAAAGTTCATCAGACAAAACATCTTCAGATTTGTTGCTTTTCCAGTTATGATGCACTAACTTATGGTGATCACTCCATAATGAAAAGGTCTCTTCATTTTTATCTGACTTGTCAGAATCGGATTCAGTTTCTTCATTGCTCTGCAAATTCTTTTTCATTAAATCTTTAATTTTCGCTACAGCAATCGAACAAGCTATCGCATCATTGAAGTGCCTTCTTCAGTTTTCGATTCTCGTTCGCATCTCACAGCTGCCGCACAGATTACGAATGCTTGTCATGTCATTCGACATTCGAGCATTGTGAGTGGTAAAGTACGTACATTCATGACATTCATCTCATAATTTGCGTATTCGATGCATCGAATGCAAAAACATCGATATATACTCGATGCTGAAGTATTAAAAATACATCGGTTCAATACGATGCATCGCTACTATACATCGAGTGTTTAAAATACATCGATGTATATCGTCCATCCCTAGACTAGCCAGGCTATCGAGTTTGAAGCGGCTATAAATGTCATTGACCGTCATACTCCCCTCATTTCGAGTGAAGTAGAGCAGGTACTTGCAAAACTTCCGTTGTACCCTCTCGATCTTCCTGGACCCCAGCTCCGTGTACGGGGACCAAATTACTGACCCATTGGCCTCACGAGTGTATTGAACAGCAAGAGAAGCGAGTGGACGCTGCTGAATTCTCTGGCTGCTCTACTAACAAGCCCAAGGACCCGATAAGCTCGCAGGGTGATGCTATTATCGTGTTCACAGAACTTGAGCTTATCATCGATAATGACCCCCAAGTTCCTTATAGATTTCAACGTTTGCAAAGGCTGACCTGCGAGTTCGTATTCGGCTGGCAGTGAATGCTGGGTGCGTGAAAAAGAGATCAATGCACATTTACTAATGTTCAACGAGAGCTTATTCACCGCGCACCAGACCTCCAGCTCGTAGATATCCCGCTGAAGTGCTTCCACATCCGCAACGCTAGTCACCACGAAAAATTTTCAAGTCGTCGGCATAAAGCAGGTACTGGGAGGTGAACGTAATGCCAATGTCGTTGATGAAGATATTAAACAATATAGGGCCCAGGTGCGACCCCTGCGGTACCCCCGAGGTCACATCTTACAGCCTTGACGTATGTCCATTAACCTTCACACGCAGCTGTCTCCCTTCGAGGTACGATCGTAGCCACTCCAATGCTTTATGCTTCACTCCGTATCGACACAGCTTGCTCAATAAAATATCGTGGTCTACCATATCGAACGCTTTACTAAAATCAGTGTAAAGCGCATGCACACTCCGCCCACTGTCCAGTGAATTCAGGATGTAGTTAGTATAAATGAAGAGATTGGTCGCGGTAGATCTTCCGCCAACGAAACCATGCTACTGAGGTACTAGGATGTTCTTGAAAGCGAAAGTAAAACGAGGCAAAATAAGCCTTTCGAAGAGCTTCCCAATTGCCGGTTGAATACATATCGGCCTGTAGTTATTCACACATGACTTGTCACCCGCCTTATGGATAGGGGTGATAAACGAGAGCTTCCACGCCTTCGGAAAAATACCAGCATCCACCGACTTACTGAAAATGTGAGTCACCGGTTTACACAGGCTGATCGCACAATTACGTAAAAGAATGTTAGGCACGCCATCGGGTCCAGCTCCTTTGTTAACACATAGTCGTGTCAATATCCGATACACGTCATCATAACAGACATCAAATTCCGAGATGCCTACATCAGGCACCTCCACTCGGTCCATCACACCCTGAACACCACTGACCCCACCAGCTGATACACGTGGTCCCATGGCATAGATGCTCTCGAAAAAGGACGCGAACAGGTTACTTATCTCAAGACCATCACATGCACTCGCCTGGCCCCAAGTCATAGTTGATGGGATATCAATGTGTTGTAAAATTGATGATCTCCCAGTTGATTGACAAGTAAAGAAAACAACACCAATTTGGCAGTGGTAGTTTTATTGTCGAAGGTGAACAAAAAAGGTACCTGACAATCGAAATGAAAATAAGTACAAATTCAATCTGTTCACAAAGTTTGTTAAATAAAGCCGGTGAGTGACATGCGAACAATTTTCAACGAAAAGAATGCGACACTCAGAATCATCACACAACATACCTTTTTGTATCGTTCAACTTGCCAGTTTTGGCACAGCAAAAACTCATACAACTTTCCGTCGGATTAACAATTTAATTCTTACAATTTGTGGATAAATATCGAAGCACCCTTTCAGCACACTTTCAACTGTCGCCATACAATTGTCCATTGAACTTTCTCATTGTCCTACCAACCTAATTTGCATTTTCTAATTAGTGTCTAGTTACACCCCAACTGCTGCCAACTTAGTTTCGTTTTGACTCTTATATAGTAACTGAAAAATAGTGACAAGTAAAATTAATTCACCTCAACACTCCTCCTGAATTAATTTACTTCGTAGATTCACAAAAATTTTCTTACTCAATGGTTTAGTGAAAATGTCAGCTAATTGCTGTTCACTTGGAATTGGTTTTGGACTTACAGTTTTGTCGATGGGCTGTTGGATATACTTGCGAGGAATTTCAATGTGTTTCTTGCCTTTGTTGGTTTTGCCTTCGTGAGCGTTCTTGAGCATGTAGATTGCAGATCTGTTGTCCACGTAGAGATTGGTGGGTTCATCAGTCTTCAAAATGTCGAGCTCACGAGCGATTCTTCTTATCCAACAGACGGCATCAATAGCAGCTACCGCTGCCCGGTATTCGGCTTCGGGTGTGGAGGTTGCAACTAGTCGTTGCTTTTGCGAATACCACACCAGTGGTCCACCTCGCATGAGTAGCACTCCAGTCGTCGATTGCATAGTCTCCCTGTCTCCTCCGAAGTCCGAATCTGAGTAAGCTTCAAATTTGTCATCTCCATTGAAGAAGATTCCATAGTTCATCGTTCCTCTCAAATACTTGAATACTCTCTTCACCATGGTCCAGTTAGTGTCGTTTGGTTGTGCACAAAATCTGCTGAGAAGATTTACCGCAAAGCTTATGTCTGGCCTGGAGATTGTCGTAAGGTACAGCAAGCTGCTAATTGCTTCTCGGTAGGGTGCTTTGGTGGCTGTTGCTTGGACATTTGGTTTCTCCATGACTTCTTTCGCAACTCCAATGTCGATGGGAGTTGAGACGGGGTTGCAGTCTGCATGTTGCATCATCTCGAGCATTTTCATCGTGTACCTGGGCTGGCTCACAGATATCCCATCAGTCTTCACTTTCAGTTCCATCCCCAGGTATGAAATTTCCTCTTGCACGGTCTCACTGTAGGTAATTTCGAATTCTTGACTAATTTTCTTCAACAACTTATAAATTTCAGCCACGTCTTTTCCTGCGATAAGCCCATCGTCTACAAAGAGTGTCATCAGGATACTCCTGTCCTGATTATAGTAGACACAAGAGTCATCGTCGGTACTTTTCAGTCCAAGTTCTTCCAGCTTTCCCGTTACTTCCTCGTTCCATACTCTTGGAGCTTGTTTCAGACCATAGATTGCCTTGAGTAGACGGCATACTTTCTCACTTCCATCCTCGAATCCCTGGGGTTGAGCCATGTGTAGAACTTCAGTCAACTTCCCATACAGGAAAGCGGTTTTGACATCAAATGCGACCAACTTCATCCTTTCTGTTGCAGCATGACTCAGGATCAATCGTATCGAGGCATGGCGGGCTACTGGACTGAATGTCTCAGCATAGTCTATTCCTTCCTTTTGCTCGAAACCTCTTGCGACAAGTCATGCTTTCAATTTTCCATTCGCTTTCTCTCGCAGTACCCATCTGCAAGATAGTGGCTTGACATCCTTCGGGCATTCTTCCAGTTTCCAGGTCTTCATTTTCATCAACGAATCATACTCCTCCTGCATCGCCTTTTTCCAATTCGGGTCTTTCAGTGCATCTCCGACGGCGATTTCCCCAACTTCACCAATCAGTGCACATTGTGCAATGTTTCCTCTTCCCAGGAAGTCGGCGATGTAGTCGGCATATCTCTTGGGTTTTTTCACGGTGCTGCGGTCTCTCAGTTCTCGTCTTGGTGTCTGATTCGCTGGTGGTGTCTGGCTGCCTCTTTCTTTCGGTTTTTCGTGCTGTCCATCTTCGTCTGACTCGTCTTCTTCTTGCTCAGTTTCCTCCTCCTTTTCCTTTTCTTCTTCATCAGTCTGCGAGTTTGAGTAACTCAGTTCTGTCCTTGGTCTTGCTTCAGGTTTGGCTTCATGGAAAATTACGTTGTCTGAGCTGACAATTTTTCCTGTGCTTGGAATGTAAATCCTGTAACACGGTGAGTCCCATTGGTAGCCTATCATGATTCCTTTTTCAGACTTGCGATCCATTTTTCCTCTCTTGTGGATTGGTTTCAGTACGTAGCACTCACATCCGAATGCACGTAATTTGCTGATGTCAACCTGTCTTCCAAACCAAAGTTGTGCCGGTGTCTTTCCTTCAACGGAACTTGTGCCAGTCTGGTTGATGGTGAAAACTGCGTAGTTTGCTGCCTCCGCCCATAGTCTCTTGTCTAGTCCGTTGGAGTGAATTGCTGTACGTGTGGCTTCTACGATGGTTCGCACCTCCCTCTCGATCCTTCCATTCTGCTCTGGTTTGTGACTATGTGGAAAATTCCTCTTTCTTCTACCATCTTTCTTGTGTGGGCGTTCCTTATCTCTGTTCCGTTGTCTGATCTGAGTTTCTTTATTTTCCTTCCGAGCTGATTCTCTACTAGGTTGATATACTGTTTAAGTTTGCTTGCAGCTTCATCTTTGGACTTCATAAAGTATATCGTGCGATAATATGTGTAATCGTCTTTAAATAGTAGGAAGTACTTTGCATTTCCGAGAGAAGGAACGTCCATTTCGCCCATGTCTACATGCACCAGGTCCAAGGGTTGTTTTGCTTTCTTCGGATTTGCTGGGTGAGAGATCCGGTGGTGCTTCCCGTAGTCACAACCTGTGCAGTTGGTGCCATACCAGTCATCCACATACTTCACATTTCGACTTTTCAAAATGCCCTTCACGTATCTTATGTTTTGGTGCGCAAATCTCTCGTGCCATGTCCTGATGGACGTGATAAAGGTGCATTCAACTTTCTTTTCTCTCCTCAGTAACATCTTGAACAGGTTTCCCTCTCGTTCTGCCATGACAGCTACTTCATTTGTCCTTGGGTTGACAAATTTTGACGTTTTATGATCAGTTTTTTGTTGAAAACCTTTATCCAGAATTTGCCCCACTGAGACGAGGTTAAATCCGAGACTTGACACGTACAAAACATTTTTGAGAACAACTTCCTTCCACTTCTGGCCATCATACGCTTCCAGTTTTACATTTCCAACAGCAGTGCCATCTAGCTGAGTGTCATCTCCAATCAGAATGGGGACAGGCTTGTCCAGTTCGACCAGGTCGGTGAACCACTCGCGGTGCGATGACATATGCTGGCTCACCCCACAGTCCTGGAACCAACATTCGTCCTTGCTCACTTGGTTGCTGCTCAGCAGTGAGTTTGTGTCATGGGATGTGTTCAAAAGTGCCAAAGGTGGCTGGTTACTTTGCTCACTTGAGCGTAATCTGCATTCATACTTGAAGTGTCCTTTCTTTCCGCACTTGTTGCAGGCGTAATTGCGTTTGCAATATTCTAAGTACTTGGGTGTTGGCTTGCCTGTGCACTCCTTCACGAAGTGTCCCTTCTTCTCACACCTGAAACAGATTTTTGATTTGGCCTCACTCTTACTCATTGTTTTCTGTCCTTTCTTGTTGTGATGCTTGGTGACCAGTGCATTCTGTGTGCTTGCTTCATGTCCATTTCCATTTTCTTTCAGCCTCTCGTCTTCAAGTCTGAGTCGTTCAACTAGCCTCTCCACTGTCTGCTGTCCCACATCAACGTTGTCCCATGCTGTCCTGAAGTGTGCCAACTTGGGTGGCAGCACACCCAGGATCCTCGATATTACCCAACTTGGACGAATTGGATCAATATCGCTTGCTAGTTCCTCGGCAATGGCGGTGATGTCCATACAATTCTCAGCAGCTGACTTTGTCTCGTCGTAGACAAATGAGAATAATTTCTGTCGCAGTGTCTCTCTGGTTACCTCAGTCTTAGTTCCATACAAGTATGTGAGTTTGCTGGCTATCTGACTGCTCACGTTGAGTGCGATGAGTGTTTGGGCCTCGAGATCTTGTTTGACCCATGCTTTCACGGTTTCATCAGTTGAAGCACACATACACTTCTTTTGTTTTTAAAGCTAAATTTAATTTTAAACGCCAGGACGCATAATTGACCTTGCCTTGTGAATCTTCACACAGTGTTTCTAACTTTGACTTGACTGTGTCCATTTTTCAGACTGACTTTACAACTTGATTCACAATTTTCAAACTAAATTTTACAATTAATTTAGCTTACTTTCAATTTTTCAGACTAGTTTTACAATTACATGACTCAGTTTCAATTTTCAGACTAGTTTCACAATTTGTTTGACTTAAATTGTAATATTCAGACTTTGCAATAGATTTGACTTGAATTGTACTTTCCAGACTTATTTTAAATTAAACTTGACTATTTTCGCTTAATTTAAACTTAAAATTGTTTAACAATCTGTCGAACAATTTTTCTGACAAACTTGCGTATTTGTTTGCGTCGACTCGCAGTTCGGTGACGCTGGCGACTTGGAGGTTAGGTTGATCCTACGTGCTGTTTGTTCTGTCGATTTTCTGCTTTTGTTGTCCTCAGCTGGAGATTCTGACTTGCGGCGACTCTGGGCCCATAACCTGTTGTAAAATTGATGATCTCCCAGTTGATTGACAAGTAAAGAAAACAACACCAATTTGGCAGTGGTAGTTTTATTGTCGAAGGTGAACAAAAAAGGTACCTGACAATCGAAATGAAAATAAGTACAAATTCAATCTGTTCACAACGTTTGTTAAATAAAGCCGGTGAGTGACATGCGAACAATTTTCAACTAAAAGAATGCGACACTCAGAATCATCACACAACATACCTTTTTGTATCGTTCAACTTGCCAGTTTTTGCACAGCAAAAACTCATACAACTTTCCGTCGGATTAACAATTTAATTCTTACAATTTGTGGATAAATATCGGAGCATACTTTCAGCACACTTTCAACTTTCGCCATACAATCGTCCATTGAACTTTCGCATTATTCTACCAACCTAATTTGCATTTTCTAATTAGTGTCTAGTTACACCCCAACTGCTGCCAACTTAGTTTCGTTTTGACTCTTATATAGTAACTGAAAAAAGTGACAAGTAAAATTAATTCACCTCAACACAATGTCACCGCGACGCTTATTTTCCATGAAGCTCCAAAACTTATTGGTGTTATTTTTTAAATCACTCTCGACCCTGTCCACATAAACACGATAACATTGTGCAGTCATATCCTTACACTCCGACCTCAGCCTCTTAAATAACAAATAGTTACCGCGACTCCTCGTGCTCTTGAATGCCATATGGGCCACCTTTTTTTGTTTAATCTTACGCACAAGTTCATTGGAAAACCAACACGGGAAGCCTCTGTGTTGGTACACCGCACGTACCGCGACAAACATAGAGACACCCTCGTTCACAATTTTATTAAACCACTCCACTTTCTCATCGACACTATTAATCTGGTAGAGCGTTATCCAATTAACACTCAGATAGTAATTATTCAACGCTTTGTAATCCGCACGCCTAAAATCATATGACGGGGCAGCATTCGGTTTTAAATTCACATGCGTCACTAGCTGGGCTGTCCAAGCTGGGTGATATTTGTCTTCCACACTGATGGCCAGAGCCCTCTCAACCTTAACACCACGGTCACTAAAACATAAGTTCAAAATACGCCCATTGCCATTAACAATATCATTGTACTGAGCACACCCAGCGAGGAGAAATTTCTCATTGAGTAACAATTCACAGTCAATCTGCGGCAGACTACTATGAGTGTTATAGTCGCCCACGACTAGTAATTTACACCTAGGATATTTACTCTTAACACAGGATACTGTATGCAAGTGCTCAGCATAAACCTCAGCACGTGACCAACCTCAACCGTCCATGATCGCAGAGTGCAGCCATGTCTCGGTAATACATAAGACATCATGCTGACACCCTGCAGAAGTAACCAGAAAATTGTTAAGTTTAGTCCTGAGCCCTCGGACGTTCTGGTAATATACCAGAAGAGCCCTGCTTGCCTTCTCGTCTCTCCAATGCGGCACAAAAAGTAGAGACGCTGACTATTTTCGGGACACCATTGACATATTTTATGGTCTTATTGTTAGTGCCAGACCTCTTCAGCTCCTCCAACTCAGAGCGAAGATCGCCGAGATGTTTTAATTGCGCCCGGGTTAAATCGGGCTTGAAGTATACTTTTCCATGCTCCAGGTCCACCGACTTGATCTTCAGCAATTCCCTAGCATCAGCTACTGAAGGAGTATCAAGCGGACGGGTCTTTCCGTTGTCAACTCTACGTCTACCAGATTTATACAAACTTTTTAGATAATCCAAAGAGATGTCTTCGAAAGCTTCATTTATGGCTGCAATAAGACTTTCTCTGCTTTCAAATTGCTTTCCTTCTGCATAAATTTTTCGTGAAAGCCATGCCCAAACATTCTCAATTATGTTAAGGTCGGGAGAAAGAGCTGGCCAATCCAGAACTTGTACATTTTGTTCTGCAAACCATTGTTTTACACTTCTTGCTGTATGGATGGGTGCGTTGTCTTGCTGGAAAATCCATCGTTGACCATTGAACATTTCATTAAAATTGATTTTTTGAATTTCGAAGAGTTCGATGTAGTCCGTTGATGTCTGTCGACCTTCTAGAACAACTAAATCTATCGCGCCATGATACGAAATTGCAGCCCATACCATAACAGAACCAACATCAGTATGACGACGGGACAAAAACAGCTCAGATTTCCTCAAATCATCGAAATAATGCTGAAAGCCATCAGGCCCATCCAAATTAAATTTTTTCTCATCAGAAAAAATCACTCGTTGCCATTCCTTAAGTTGGAAGTTAAGTGAGAGCGACAAAATTCTAATCTGCCAACTTTATGCCTCTGAAGTAAATGTGGTTTCTTTTTTAGTTTTTGCCGTCGGAGATGTGGCCACTGTTGAATTACTCGACGAACTGTTCGGACACTGGCTGAACCTCCGACTTTTCCCTTTATTTTGCGTACGGTTGCTCCAGAATTTGACGCTTCGTGTAAGATGGACCTACGCTCTCGTGCTGTTGCGGCTCTTGCAATCCGGCCTTTTCGGTTTTTTCCGTAATTTTCGGGATTTTTGAGGAAGTTGTTGATTGTCCAAGGATCTCGTCTAATTTTTTTCGCAATTTCTCCATTTGAAAAATTTTCCTGCTTGAATGCAAGAATTTTGGCCATTTCTTCTTTTGTCAGCGTTTTACCACGACCCATGTTTGCTACGACGCAATAAAAATTTAAGCAACTCAGGCAAATAAGCAGCACTAGATAAATAAAGTACACTTTTACTAATTTTGACGCACCTTCGCCCTTTGAATTTTTAAAACAGATTAGTGAGGGTAAGTGTCCTTTTTTAAATGGCCCGAAATTTGAAAATGGGAATTTTTACCTCCCCTGTTTTTTAATTACTTATTTCCGTCATCAGGTAGCATGTAACAATAGGTAATAAATGCTGTGATAATTGTTTCCAAGAAATAGTTCCACAGCATTACAACTTACATGAAAATTTCAAGTGAGGGTAATCAAGTGTCCCGCAGTGTATATCCTTATTGACACCTAATCGTTCGCTGCTCAGAGCAAATTTTAAGGGCAGGACTCGCATTTTCACTGCAAGCGCAACATTCAGCAATTTAAGATATGAAGCTGAAATACTGCAATTGCAGCACAAATGCTCTTAAACAGCACAGCTGTGGTTTTGAAGTTTTACTTTATGAGAAACTAGCAATTCAATGAACGAAACTATTTCAATTTTTATCTCAATTCATGCGCGGTAAAACTTGAGAATGCATTAAAGATGTTTCATGCGCGAAAACGGTTTTACATTTTTCTCGCAGCAATCCAAAATATTCCTGGGATAAAATGAGCCTTTTTTTTTGAAAATGGGATAAGTCCATTTTTTGTTATTGCGAGATATTTAAAGGTTTGTATTTCAATGAATTTAAAAATATTGGTAAGTATTAATAGATATACTTTTTGTATTTTGTGGTCCCAGATAATGTCAGTTTATAATCCAATAGTGTTTACAGTGCTGACTACAAAAAAGTAGGAGTTTCATTATAACTAAATGGACTAAATGTAAAAATGTCTTTAAATAACTTTATTCAAGCGGCAGAACAAGGCGTCCTTTTTCTCTTCGTGTCGGTACAGGAACCCTTCTCCACCCGAGACCCGATCGAAGATACTTGTGCTTTGTTTCGTTTGGCTTTGTGGCAAAGGTGCAGTCACATTTTATTTACGACCAAGGGTGATGCCACATACAAGCGAATGCATTGCCTCTCTCTCAATATGAACCCCCGCAATGTAAGATCCTTACCACTCTTCCGTCTTGACACCCACCGCACCAACTAAGGTCACTTTGAACCTTTTACGAGAACGTTACGTAAAGCTAACTATACTGCCACTTTCGTTTTCCACATTAATCACATGACAGGAATAGAATGGTACTCGTTCGTTTCTGTTTTAGCTAATGGGAATTTTGTCTGGATGTGTATTCCAGACATTGCATACTAAATAAGTATTTGCAGGCGTATTAGAGTGTCCCTTCTTGTTATTAGATATTCTTTGCTAAAAGGCCCTTATCTCCTGTAGGTATTGAGTCACTAACTACGTATACACGATATCCAAAGTCGTGACTTTGGCCTGTCGTAGCCCCAAGTCGCGATTTTCCTTACCGTATAAAGAGGCAAGTCCCGCCTTTGGGCTAGGCCCGATTGAATTGGGCCAAGAAGACTAGAGAACAGGAGACCGAACTCCCCGAAAAATAAGTGGTGGGGATGGGCCGCGATACGTCTTCAACTTTTTCCAAAATGGCGCATATCGTTATCCTTGTCTTTCATGATTTATCTCTGACACTTGCAATATGTCGGCTTGCGTTGCCCATATCCAACTCCAAAAAGTGATCGTTTATTTGGACCAAAGTGGGAGCTTTTGTTGCCATAATTCGCAACAGAACAACATCTCGCCACTTTTACCATTTTTCATAATCCCATTTGAAACTGCTGGAAACGGTCGAATGACAACAAAACATCAACATAAATCTCAACCGTAACACTAGACTGCCGCCATGATGTAAAAACAAGGAGAACGCTTTTCGTTCACCTCACCCTCAACCCTCACCACTCGAGTTCGGTCTCCTGTTCACTAGTGTTCTTGAATCGGTCCTAAGCCTGATATTTCCTAGTCCACTTAGTGTCGTTTACACGAAATTGCAACTTTTTTCATCAGTTTCATAGTTGTGGAAAAAATAAACGATTTTGTGTTTTTATGTTAACTTGTAGTACTTTTATTAATAAGGCCGCCAGTCCATTGCGACGCACGCTGTTATCTCAAACATATTATTATATGTCTACGGAACCCTTAACAGGCGTGTCCTACTAGCACTTGCCTGATTTTTTATTTCTTTCAGTTAAAATGATTGAAAATTTTACGCAGTGCCCTGTGATTTTATAAAATATGACGTTTTGACAAGGACGACAACAGAAGACTTATAAATAACTTCTAATGACCATGTTTTCCCGTTTGATGTTTAATTATCCTACTAAATTCGGTACTTTGAGTGGTCGTAATTTAAATGAGTATAGGAATGAAAAAATTAAAGTCGCAATTTGTGGAGCTGCCGGCCGCGTTGGCCGAATTGTTTCTTTATTTCTTAAGCAATCACCTTATGAGCTCGAAATATCTCTTTACGACACCTCGTATGACGTTGGAGTCCTCTGCAAACAACTTCAGCTTATTAATACAAGGAATAATGTTGAAAGTTTCACAGGACCAATGAAAATGCGTTTTGCTCTTAAGGTAACTATGTAAAATATACCATTTATACCAGGTGGACTGGAAAGATGTGCCTTCTTAACATACAACAAACGATTTTACAAAGTTTCGAGTAACGCTTATGAGAAGAGCTCCTTAGAAAATTGCTCCTTGTGCTTACGAAAAAAAATTTAATGGAAAGTAAATTATATGTAGATGCTTCCAACATGATTTCTAAGTAGGAGTTCCGCAGAATAAAAATTTTGTCAATGGAAGTTCATGTTGAAGGAGTCATTGAGAAAGCGGCTGCACCTCCAGATTCAACGATTAGTAACTATATTATACAACACATTTTTCTCTACATTATGATTACAGCATTTTTCAAAATTTATAAACGCTACTTAAATTTTATATATTCTTAAAGACTTCACACAAATTGTGCTTTATGCTTGGTACCAATTAATATATTGGAACTAAAACGCAATTAAAATATTGCCATTCTTATGAAATCAGTCCATAAATTTCAATTGACAATGCATTCAACCTGGATAGATCAAATAATCCTTTGCATCTCTTTACTCTGTTCTGGTCAAAAGTCGGACTAAAGAAAATAATGCTAAACTACGAAAAGAATAATTCATATTTAGTTTTATTATACAAATTATATTTGCTTGCATTCAGAGCAATAAAATTAATTTACATAATGTGAAAGTTACTTGAAATTGAGTGAATAAACGCAAGATACGATATCGCAAATATACGAGGTCTGTTCAAAAAGTATCGTTTTTCCAAAATTATTTATTTATTCATGAATATCTATTTTGTCCCCTTCAAAGTAATCCCCACCAGATACTACACTTGCGCCAACGTTCGCGGACAGAGTCCAACAGCTCCTCAGAAATGTTAATGCGATACTGTTTTTGGTCGAACTTGAGCAATTTTGGTACGAATTTCGCGACGACCCGTCTCATGCCCAAATCATTTTGTACTATCGATAAACGTTGCTTCGGTCCAAGGTAGTTTCACCATATACCACAGTCAACATTCGGAATGTGTCCGCGCACTTAATTTTGTTTTTCACATAGTGTATATCGTGTTTTTTTGTATCGTGTATAAACCCTGTACAGGAGCGACCACCTAAAGATAGCTACGGAGAGCAGTACAGCAACAGCATGTATGAGGGAAGCTAAATAAGAATTATAGCTATTCGTGAATGGCAGCGTGTAAATAGATGTTAAGGGAGCATAGACATTATGGAAGGAACTTCGGAAAATTTTGAATTGTAAGCCCCCTTCTGATTATGTCTTCATATTTACGCCTGTACTGAGCGACCATACGAACACAGCCAATTCTAACACATCAGGGAACGTGGTACGCTAAATCTGGCTTACAGCCGTTCCGTGCTTAGTTCATATTTCCATAGCGGCAAGTCGAACGCAACTACTGAGATTCCTTCGAATTGTGAAAAATTTATCACTTCAAAAATAACATCCCACCGAAAAATAGGGTAAAAGAAAAAACACCCAACCAATGATAAGCCGTGTGGGCGTGTCCATGACTACATTAGGATTCATAAACACTACGTTGTTATAATATAAGAAACAAATTTGTTTTGGGCACTCTTATGGGATAGACAAATCTAGATTGTCTATGTTTAGTAGCTCAGCACGAAAAAATACGGAATGAAGCTTCTATTATTTTATTAACGTTGACTTCTAAAAAATTACTGAAATGGAATGAAATTTATCGCATAACACTCAAGTCACACATTTACAGTGTAACCGTTCATTTTTCTCATTTGACTCAGCGCGAAAGTTTTAACTATAAGACGATAGCTACCTACCTTATGCGCATCGGGGGAAATTATCAACCTATGATAAATTCATCCTTTTATGTTTTCGAGGTGGTGGATCTCGAATCTATTATCGAAACGGAAACTAAAGATGGGGGGATCAAATATGACGACCCAATTACGGGGATTGCTATGAAATCGGATCCTTTTATATTTTTGGGGTTCCTGATTTCAAATCTACCAAAAGTATCACTTTAAAATTCAACAAGTTTACCTAGGGCCGGTCCGAATCCAAGTCTTCGTCTTCGTCTAGTTATGTCAGTTCATAACGTCGCGCCAGGCTAAGCTCTGTTCGAATTCACGTCTATATCAGTGAGCTTATAACAGTTAAGGCTGACTTAGCTTGATGAGCTAGTCAAGGTTTGGGTTGACTTCGTCAGGTAGATTTGCGTGAAGTTGGCAAAGTACTTAAATTAATAAGCAACTTTCTAAAGGGAACACTTTCAACACCCAAGCTGCCTGGCAGTAAGGGTCATTTATAAATTTATTTATTTACAAAAATCGATTCAAATTACAAGCTAAAACAACGAATTCGAATAGGTTTTTTCTTTGCTTTATATGTTATAATAGCTTAGCTTGTTTGCTGACGACATTAACTGTCATAACGAGCCAAGGACACAGACTTGGATTTCGGACAGGACCTAAGAGCCTGCGAGAAATGACTGGTAATGATCCCTCATCGATTCCACTCATAATTTGGCGTTTTTTCCCCATTTTGCACCCTATTATTGTTATTCAATTTGTATTGATGGAGGAGTCGAAAAATCTTCCGTAAGTCAGTAAAAAATTTAATGAAGACTTATTGATGCTTCAATATCGATGCGAAATGTTGTCTTAAGCCGGTCCCAGACAATGCGTGCATTTGTGCAAATATCTGCGTCTCCCAATTTGTCAAATATTTCCCTCACCTTGCTTGTGCTCCCACACATTCGTTCTATTTGAAGAATGCGCGTACCGAATATTTTCTGCGTTAAATTTGTGTTCCCACACCATTCGTTTATTCGTCAAACTTAAACACGCAGCTCTGCGCGGTATGCTTTGCACAGTTTCATATGCTGTCAGTTTCCGATTCCACAATGGAGAGTAAAAATTAAGTAATAGCTAGTGCTGCTGCTCTTATTATGATGTGTGGGATTTCACAATTAAAAAAAACTAAAAAGACGAACAAGAAGATGACGGATGCTATCTTTGAATAAAAGCCGAAACGAAAACATCAGCCATGGAATTTTTTGGATCCCATATCACAGGCTCAAGTTCATATAGAGCTAAAAACTTAAGGGTGAATTCATTACACCACTCCATTTTCAATTTGTTCAGCTAAAACTTCTTTTACGCTTGCTTCTGCCCGCTAAACCGGAGGTTATTACACGAATAATCGTCTGCTTCCTATTTTTAGTGGGAAGCGCACGCATAACAAATATTTCCTGCGTTTGTCTCCCACATACCTCGCCAAAAGAGAGACACAGCAGACACAAATGACGAGGAAAAAGGACGCATTACAAGCTTTGGCTAAAGAGTACGCATAACAATTATTACTCTTTGTAGCTCCCACACACCTCGTAAAATGAGACGCATTGCCAAATATTGGACAAATGCACGCATTGTCTGGGACCGGCTTTAGGAGCATGAGCAGGAGCAGGAGCAGCACGAATAAAAGGCAGCTAATGCGTTACTATGATAATATGTATGTATATTGAAACTAATTTGGCAAAATCGTTTGTTGGTTTTTAAAAAAAATTCTTGAAATTAATGTGAATATTGGATAAAAACTCGTTGAAATTGAAAAATAATGCAATGAGATTGGTCTTTAAACAGTGGCGTAGCGTGGGTGTCAGCCGCCCGGGGCGGAAGAAAATTTTGCCGCCCTCTTATTTAGGTATTTAATTTAAAAGACTATAATATACAGTAATTCTAAAGAACAGTCATCATTATTGTGTATTGTACAGGTTACAAATAAAAAAGTCATATATGTATTTGTTTTACAATATAATAATCCCATTTATCACAAAAATTTTTACACGTATCCCCTTACATTGATATAACAGGTATAGAACACTTATGATTATACCTTGACGATCGACAAGATTAAGTTATTAGCGAACTGAATATAACACGCAAATCGACTTCCAATTAGAACTAGAACGACACTGTTAATATTTATATTTTAATTGAAAAATAATATACTTGTTAGAATTAGAAACAAAACTTCTGTCTTTAACTAAAATTTTATTTGTCTACTTTTTTAAGAGCAAAGTCTATTATTCCACTATCAATCTCTATAGCATCATATAAAAACAAAAATAAAATTATTTTCACTTACGTACAATAAATATTAAAAGTTCAATTTGGAGTCGTAAACGAAACTATCGTAGAACATTTCAAAATAATTACAAATAAATATAAAAAAACAATATAATATAACTTACTTTACTGAATTTTACCTGTTCTGATATTTTTATTTTCATAAATTAAAGCTTGAACAACATAGCAGGTAGTCAAACATACAATTACATAAAAAAAATGCCAATAAGATATTTAATGCTCACATAGTTGAATGTATACGCACACGACCAATACAATTTTTCACAAAGTTGAATAATTTAACAATCACAACACGTACTTATGGGCACTAAAATCGCAGTTTGGAAAGCGTATACATATGGGGTTTCCCAATAAGAACGTTCGAACTCTAAATATGAATAAAACACGCAATTTTCGAGCAAAAATGGTTCGGATTGCTTTATTTGAAAGATAATTTTATGCGATTTATGATTTGAATAAAATATCGGCCAAATGGCCACCGCGACTCCTCTTGCACACGTTCATCCGCTCACGCCAATTTTCGATGACTCTATGAAACATTTCGGCTGGTATCTCAGCTATGGTTTGACGAATATTGGCTACCAATACCTCAAGAGTTGTAGGATAGTTGCTGTAAACCTTCGACTTAATGTGGCCCCAAAGGAAATATGTTAATCCAAAGGCATTAGATCACAGGATCTAGGCGGCCAAGTGATGGGACCATTTCTTGAAATTAACGACTTACGTTAAGTCCATGTTAAGTCGGGAAGTGTGAGGCGGTGCACCGTGTTGATGGAAATAAAGGTCGTCCGCATCAATTTCATCAAATTCCGGGGAAAAAAAATCGGTCAACATTGTGTTATAGCGGTTGCTATTAATGGTAACGGCATCTCCTGCCTCATTTCGAAAGAAATAAGGTCCGATGATTCCGCCATACCATAATCCACACCAAACGGTCAATTTTCGTGGATGCAATGGTAGCAATGGCTCTTGGATTTGACTTACTCCAATAGCGGCAATTTTGCTTGTTGACGAATCCATTGAGCCAGAAATAAGCCTCATCTGAGAAGATGATTCGATGAAGTCGGCAGTTCCAGTGACCAATCAGCGAACTGACGACGAATGTGATGGTCGGTTGGCTTGAGCTCTTGTGCTAATACCATCTTATAAGGATGCAGGCCCAAATCCAATCGCAAAATTTGCCAGGTTGTCATCCTGGAGAGCCCCAACTCTTGAAAACGGCGCGGAATAGACGCATTTGAGTTTTCACGAAAACTGGCTTGAACGGCGGCAATATTTTGTTCACTTCGGACATTTCTTTGTCTTACAGGCACCTTTGTATCGTGAAGAGTGAATTCACTTTGTTGTTATGCGTCTTATAGCGCGCTCAGAAGAGCATTATGACGGGAGTTTTTTGCACCAACCGCTCTTACAGTACCGACAAGAGAATGCGATATTGCGTAATAATTTTGGACAATTTTCAAGCGTTAGATCAAAGTGAAACGTGTCATGATGAAATCGCAAACCTTACTGAACATAACTGCATAGACCTGTCAAAAAACCAAAAACAAATATGGACGCCACGAGCTATCAAAACTAGGTCATCCCTATTGGGAAACCCTTTACAAGTAGTGCTAAACATTTGTCCCCGATTTCTATCAACTCAATCTCTGACAGCCTTAGTTTTACCTAGCTTAACTCAATGAAACCCACTGAGCCTATTTCACAGGTAAAACCGTTAATAACGAAAATATCATTTTAGCAGATCCAACATATGACGTCCCAGGACCTATTGATATACTATATATGTATATACGATACGATTAAGTTAATGTTAATTGGACAACTGACGATCCATCAATCAAATTTTTTTTTGAATTGTTAAAGCATCTCTTGCGGACTTCCCTCAAGGGACCCTAACATTCATTAATTACGTAAGGACAATTTTGGTAACTTTTGACCCCCCTGCCCCAATGTAAGAATACATAAGAATTCTCGAACTCTCCCTCCCCTTTCTTACGTAAGATTCTATATCGTCCTTCTAAAAAATAAAATGTTAGAAAAAGATCAATTGCACTAAAAACTATAGTTTAACGTGAATCAAAAATTATTATTTTTTAACAAATAATAATTCAAATTATACTCTTCTATTGTTATAAGATTTAGATTAAAACTATATAATTAGACAAGCATTTGGTATTAGAATTAAAAGTGATTTTTCAAATAGGATTTAAATTACATTGTACACTATAAAATGAAGAAGACCATTTGGAATCCAAAATGGAATTAGATTCCTAATATTGAATATTGATTTACAAAATATTACGTAAGAATAAGTTTAACCCGCCTCCCCCCAACATAAGGACATGTAGAGATTTTCTTAACCCCCCCGGTACTCTTACGTAATTAATGAATGGCCCCTTACCCGTACTGTGACCTAATTTGCAGGTGTTATTATACAATATTGAACACTATTCTTTATATGATAGAAGTCATTCTCGTTGAATTTTAGTCATAAACAATCCAAGCACAAAATAAAATACGGGGAATCTCTGCAAGTCAGTACATTATTATATTATCGTAGGTGCGACAAAATTATGAAATTATTCAAATATTTACAAGATACATATTATAATTATTTATTGTGAAATTTTGCCGCCCCACTACGCTACACCACTGTCTTTAAAGCGATTATTTTGCTTTCAATGTAAGATTTGATTTGAAAACCGTGGGTTATGATTTTGAAAATGTTCATTGTGACATAAAATAGACGTACAGGACATACAGAATACTAACGTATGTAAATAATAATATGTTTGCAATAATTATTCGATCCTATAGGCAGCTGATATTGTTGTATTTCTCACTAGAGCTACAAATGTAACTCGTCATGGCAATTGCTTTGACCATAACATACCGACTGTTTCAGCTATTGCAAAAAGCTGTATTGAAGTTTGCCCAGAGGTGAGTGCTGTAATATTTGCCATTTCATAAAAAAAATAAAAATTTTCTATCAGGCTATTTTAGCTATTGGAACAAACCCAGTTAATAGTATTGTCCCTTCGATAAATGAGATATACAAATCGTACGATATATCACACAGCGACAAAATACTAGGAATAACTGCCTTGGATAGCATGCTGGCTTCTGTGACATATGCGGAATTATATTCTATGGATCCGAGTGATGTGTTTGTTCCAGTCACAGGCGGAAATACTTGTAGACTTGAAACATATTTTTATTTAATTCTTATTATTTACATACAAAATTACAGGTGATACTATTGTACCTTTATTTTCTCAAGCATCTCCAAGTTTTGAGCATAATGTAAGAAGAGATGATACAGAACAACTGTTAGCACAATTTTTCGAATACAAAACTCAGGACTGTACCTCAGAGTTAACCGCTGCCTTTGCTATTACTAGATTTGTGCAATCAATAGTAAGAGCCATTTTGGGTGAATCGGACGTCGTTGAATGCGCTTATGTTGCTTCCCCAGAAGGTGCACCTGTCAGATATATGTCAACATTAGTCGATCTTGGAGAAGAAGGGATTCGTAATATTTATGGGCCTCCTTCAAATATCACTAGAAATGAACACAAACTGATGAATATTGCTTTTAGTAAATTAGAAAATGAAATATCTGCAGGAGAAAAATATGCACTCGCGACGAAAAGGACAGAGGCTCGTCTTAAATAAATTGGTAGTGTTCTATACTCAAATATAGCTATGACAATTACCCAAAGAAAGTTATTTTACACCAATACGATTACTAGATTACGGACCCGGGGTTTCCCGGGATACTATTAAATTTGTATTCCTTAATTTTACAACGCCTCCCTACAGCACAACCGCCTCTCCTATGTGACCCAGCGGGGTGGGGGTGGTCTCATTAAATCAACCATAAATTCGTACACAATACACCCCGTACATCACTTTCACCTATTCCTAAGTATTATTAAATTTAGTTTTCCTCATTTTACACCACCTCCTTATTGCAAATCTCACATTTCACACTTTTAACCAACCTTCATTTCACCAACGATACCCATAACATGGCACACGCATTACTAATAGTACCAGGGCATTAATCAGACAAAAAAATAAAATCGTGCCCTGGATTGATGAGGGGAGTGGTGTGATGACTGGTACCTAGGACCTACTGAATTATTTTTTTAGTTTTTAGTACATTATCTACATCATTATTATCTTTATTTTCAATAAAACCGTTTAACTTAAAAATTTTTTTTCAACTTATTTTGTTAATAAATGAATGCGGGATATGAGTTTTCCACAATGTTTTTGCCATTTCAATGAAAATACACATACTGTATGTCCTTTTCAACCAATTCACACTTTGATTTGCTGGTGCAGATAACGTACCTACGACTGTGCGGAACCAGAAATTTGATTATATTTATTTATTGAATTATACAGTTTTTTTCTGAAAGTAGAGAATTCCAGATGCACATCGCTGGATTCATTGGGCTAAAAATTGTGTGTGTGCTCGAAGTGCTCGGGCTAAAGGCCAAACCATAACGTGCATACCGCTCCGTACGGAGCCTAGGCACCTTGCGATTACACACAAAACCTATCCCCATAGCCTTGCGGGACCTTAAGGTAGCTTAAGAATTTGCACGATTATATGAAGTGCCATACTGACAACAAAGTCTGTTTTGCTATGTAAAGTACGATCTGGAGCGTACCTTGCATATGCAAAATGACAACAGCTGAAAATGGGGACAATGGATGAGCATATAAATTTTTTCGAAACTTTGATTAAATATGTACACTCTAGTAATACACAAATCGCATTGATTTATCACACCCGGACAGGCTGTCGAATATGCACAATCTTCCGCTGGGGAACACGATGGTGCTTATTTTGAATTATTTTATCAGCTCGATCTACTTCTAAAGGCGAAAAACCATACCTTTACATCCTTATTCCCAATTTTTCAATGTCAGATATGCAAGGGTTTGTTGAATCGGGATTTTTTCAAGGAATATTGATATATTAGCCAGAATTTAGCTACGAAGGACCTCACCCACCCCACCCTCCTCCCACAATACCAAAACCTTTCAAACAAATCAAAATCTGGTGACATTTTTTTCCTTGTTGCGGAGTTTGATACGGCGGGTAATATTATTATGGGGCCATTTATGTACAGATGTGTGCACAGAGTAATTTTTTCTTATTTTACAGTTTTTTACATTTACATGTACATGATTTTTATTCTTAATATATTAATCTTATTCACTATCGTTAGTCTCATGGTCACAATCGTCATTCTGCATTACAGTTTCTGGGATCAGCTGTATAATATTCTCAAGAGGGCCATCCTCATCTTGTGATTGAACTGGATTTTCAGTGCGCTCACTATTTTTACAATCACTACCTCTACAATATTTGCAGAATTTTACATTATACGCCTAATTTCAAGCAGCCGGACTTCATTTTACATCCGTTGCAAACATTGCTTTTCCTACTGACCTTTGCTACTCGTTTTATTTCTACTTAAAATCTACGTTAAATAAATTAATATAAAATTAAGACGTACAATAAGTATTTCATCTAATGAGTTGCCAATTGGCGAACACTGGTTCCAGTAGGATGGCGGTACGTGTCACACAAGCCGTCCAACGATCAATCTTTGTGCCATTGCAACCGCGGAAATGGGATATGACTCCGTTGAACTGTTTTTGTGGGGTGCCATTAAAAATCGATGTTATCCAACAATCTAGAAACTATTCAGTGCAATCGTTGATTATACGGACCTGTCTAATTTCAGTCTGTATATAGGGTTGCCACCTCGCCTGAAGCTGCCACCCGGAGAACCGAATCAAGAGTCTGCCGGGGGGTACTATCACAGTCAGAAAAAACTATTTAGACGTATATTTGCCCAGGTATTAAATGCGTTACCATTGGCATGAGAACATACATTGCACTATATTAATCATGTTAATTATGTTTAAATACTAATTATAATGTTTTCTCTTTCACGAATAATTTTCATTGGATAATGCAGATTTTATAAGTGGAACTTGATCTGGTTGCCGAATAAATTTTTCAAATTCTTCACAGCTCATTTCAAAATTGAGTTTGGTTACAAGTTCAGCTTTAACAAGCTCTACTTTCAATTGATTACGAACATCTGTCCATACATTCCCCATTATCGAAAAAACCCTCTCTACATAGGCATTACTAATAGGAATTGATACAATTTTTCCTACTAATTTTGGAAGTATATATATATACATATATCTAGGAACATCGAGATCTTTTACTTTGGGAGCAATTTTTTTAACAAAGAATCTTCATTCAGTTCAACATTTACTGCCTTTGCCTTCATAAAGTCCTCACGAGAAAGAATTCATTTTTCAAATTTATCACTGAAAAGGGCTATTTTCCAAAATCATACCATTTTTCGAGATATGTTATTGCTCTTGTATAAAGTTCATTTGCTTCCGCCTAAAATTTTTTTTGTTGGTTTCGAACAAGAAATTTCAAATAGAGTTAACTTTACTGCCAAAAAATTTGTCCTTCCGTCTGCTCTCAAGTTTTTCTTTCAACGAAACCATTACTCCATGGACATCAAAGTTCATGACACTTTGTGATACTAATGGCTTAATAGATTGAGTCATAATGTACATGAAATGATGGAAAAATAAATAGCACTCTGATAAAGTGAGATTCGAAGTTAAATCGTTTTCAAGCTGATGTTCTTGGTGTTTCACGAAATCCCAAATAGCTTTATGCGTTTCTTTTTCTCCCTGAGAAATAAAATATTGTTTAACAGCCGGCCAATTTTTGCGAAGTCATTCAACTGCAGGAAAGAGTGATAACCATCTGGTAACAACATGCCTCAATATTTCTGTGTACTCCAATTCCATAAATTCAAAACACTCTTTCAACTTTGCAACATTCTTAGCACTACTTGAAAACTCGGCGTAGGTTTTAAGAACTAAATTTTTGACGTCATATGACAAAGTTTTACATGCATATCTACCAGAGGTATGAATCACGTGATCATTACAATTACTTTTCATTATATTAGAATTCAAATTCGTAAGTTTTTGATATTCTGAATTATGTTCACCATTGTTAATTGACGCATTATCTGCCGAGTAAGAACTAGCATTTGAAATATCGATATGAAATTTCAACAAGCACGACGTTAATTATTTTGCTATAGCAAGAGACGATTCATCATTGTCTTCGTAAAATTCTGTAATCCGATCTCGAATACTATAGTTTACGTCAAAATATTTAACTTTAATCGGGAAGAGTTTTCTATTGCCTCTATTCGAAGCATCTGTGGCAATGGTACTGGAGGTTTGTTTTTCGGTTTCATCTCATCCATAACTAATTGAATTGATTTTGGCGTCAAAATATTCTCAACAAGGGCTTCTGATTTTGTTCTTTCACATTGTACTTTCTTCGCAATACTGCTATCATCGAAACTTTGTTTCCGTAATCAATACTCAGATAACTGTGATGGTGATTAATGCCATGATACACTTGCACTAATTCAGCTACTGCTACTCTAATTCGTCAGAAGTTCCTGTAAATTTTGTATTTGACACGCAAAAATGTTAAGTATAAATGTAGAAAAACAAAATCTTACATATAAAATGATAATTCTAGTTATAATAGGAATACCTTTAACAGGCTGCATGAAAGCTGTCATCAGTTGGTTTGTCATGATAGATTTCATAGTTTGTTGGTGACTTTTTCATTGTGTTTTAACTGCTTTTTCACCGTCATGTTTTATTGTATATAACGCAGTCTGCATTTTGTACATTCTGTTGAGTCCATGGTCAACTTTTCGTAACCAGTTTTTGTATTCATTTTTAGCTAACCAGGCATCTTGAAAATTACAATAGTAAACTTTTAAATATATCTCAGTTTTTATGTATGGGCAATTTATGTAATTCAAAAGAAAGGAAAGATGGATAAAGAAACATGGAGTAAAAGTAACTATTTTTATTGCTCCCTAAGTCCCCTCGCTTCTTCTAGCCTCCTCGTCGGGTTTCGCGTTTTCTTTTAAATTTTTTTTTTTGGGACCTCCTCAAATAGATTGGGCCACGGGGAGGTCATTGGGTGGTTGGGGCTAGGCCATGGGGGGATCTATTCCATCAGGATCCCCCCGCTTTTTCGGAGAGTCATTCACCGGCAGGAACAGGGGTTCCTCCTGCCACCTTCACCTCCCTGTACCTTTTTTTTTCGTCCTGTCAGCGCGAGATTTCGTGTTGCGGGCAGCTCGCCTCTGCGGCGAAGTGCGGCAAGGCAGATCCCCCTCACACTACCACGAAGCTAGCCTACCAGCTCGCGCTGCCGCAAACCGCAGAGCAGACAAGTTAGGTCCCGCGCGCACTAGGCAGCCCGGCTGCCCAGCTAGGCTGCGGCAGCCAGAATATTTGCGCGGCCAGTCATAGCAGCCAGTATAGCAGCCAGTCGACGACTATTCGAGTTCCTTCGGTCGAGCGATATGGACGTGGAAGAACTTATTATTGTTTACCTATCTCGTAAAAAACGCAAAACAAAGAAAAGGCACTGGATTCATCCTCGGGCCATTTAAATAGGGACACTTGATTACCCTCACTTGCAAAAAATTTGAAAATGGGAATTTTTAACTCCCCTGTTTTTTAATCACTTATTTCCGTCATCAGATAGCATGTAACAAGAGGTAATAAATGCTGTGATAATTGTTTCCAAGAAATAGTTCCACAGCATTACGACTTACATGAAAATTTCAACGCCATATGTTTTACTGGCTGCCGCAGCCTGGCTGCTCAGCCAGGCTGCCTAGTGCGCGAGGGACCTTAGCCGGGTGTCTGAGAGCTCGCTTCCCGTAACAACTCTTTTCAACAAATCAAGACTCTTTGAAAAATATTGAACAGTGTAGATATTATAACTTTTTTTTTTAAAAAGAAACCATCCGATAGCCCACCCTTTTGTTAGGACTCATTTACTGAGCTTAGTATTTATAAGAACATTTTAACAACTTACAGCACTCCCCATTAACTATGAAGTATAAAGTAATTACGGAAGACAGGTATAACGATGTTATACAGCACCTTAGAAATAGCTTCTTCGCCGACAAACCTTTAATTAGAGCAGCTGGCCTGTGTCGTCAAGGTGAAGGAAATCCTGATTTAGAAGAATGCAGCTACCGTACTCTAAAAGACAACTTAAGTATGATGGCTTTTTCGGAGTATGACTAAGTAATGTTAACTCATTAAAAGTGAATTTATTACGTACAATGAAATGAAATATTGTCTTTTTAGATAGCTGGTGTAATATTAAATGGAGTTCTGCATCCTGGAGATATAGAGAGGTCCAAAAAAAGCTCGACCAACATATGTATGTCCTGATGTCCGAATAAACGAAAGTGTCAAAGCGTTCGGACGTGTTTCGCGATCGCTCCTGCCTGGACTTTTTCGTTTTAACTTTTGACTTTAATATCTTGGTTTTTTCTTGTTTAAACTGTGTTCACTTTTTCTCTGACTTGTTTTAATTTGTTTTCTATACCGGAACTGTGATTTGTTATAATTTGACGAACATAATCTTTGTGTAATTGTACTCTGCACTCGATTCTTTTTGATTACCATGGCTGCGGACAGTTGCAGCAAGTGCTGTAAGACAGTTTCCCACAACCTGATAACATGTGGCGGTTTCTGTGCGAAATTATTCCATTCCTCTTGTCTGGGAATCCCCAGTGAACATTATGACATTATCAAGAAGTTGGACGGTTTTGTTTGGATTTGCGACAGCTGTTCCGATTTTAAAGGTAAAATTCTTGACTGTGCGACCTTAGCTTCGCAAGTAGAAGACCTGTGCCTGACTGTTTCTAATTTGACCGCGAAAATTGATAAATTGATGCCACTCGTCTCTAAACCGTCTCATAGTGGTTCCGCCAATCTGTCGCAAAAGGACGGATCTACATTGAGCATACATCGACCATCAACATCGATATCAACATACCCCACACTGTCGAAGAATAACGGTCGTAAAGCTGTCGCTGCGTCAGCTGGCAAGACATCGCCGCATGTTTTGTCCTCACCTTCGGAATTATACGAATCGCTTTGCAAAGCGTTGGAATTTGTATCAGATCAGCTTCTACCCTCTGATGATTTGATTGTTGTGGGCGATTTTAACCTTCCTCACTTAGATTGGCGTTTCGATGAACCTGCTGAAATATTTTCTGCATCTGAGACATCATCTATCCGACAACGTGATCTTCTGTTCCTGGACAGTCTTCGGGCGTGCAATCTTCAACAGGTGAACTCACATCGAAACAACTCCGGCAGACTGCTGGATCTAGTTTTCACATCCAATGTCGATCACACTGCGATATCTAAATGTATTACACCTCTAGGGAATGAATCACATCATCATCCAGCTCTACATATAAATTTTTATATTTCGCAACGTCAGATAATTAATGATTCTGTTTTTGGTATTTCATTTAATTTTCGTAAAGCTGACTTTTCAAAGTTAAATGACTCTCTATCCGGATGTGACTGGTCCTCCGTGTTAACGGAAAGTAATGTTGATGTCGCTACTTCGGAATTTTATTAAATTCTCTCTGCCTCTCTTGTTTCGTGTGTTCCGATAACATTTAATAAGAACTCTAATGCGCGTCTTCCATGGTTTGATGCAGAGCTGATTTACTTGAGAAATTCTAAGACAAGGGCCTGGAGGAAGTATTCGGTGACTAAGTGCGAGGCCGATTATCTCGTGTTCCGTACTCTACATGAACAATTTCATATTAAGTCTGAGATCGCATATCTTGCTTACTTGTCGGATTTACGGAACTCATTAAAAAGTGAGCCGAAGCGTTTTTGGAATTTCATTAACTCCAGAAGAAACTCTGATGACGGTGAGCGCAGCAGTGAGCCATCTAAAATTTGCAATTTCTTCTCTGCCTCGTTCAGCTCCGCATTCGTCCACGACGTCTGTGATATTCCTGAATCTTTTTACTACCTGACGAATCTTCCATCTACCTCTTTAGAACGTAAGGACCTTTATTTCGATCAGAAAACTGTCTTATAGTACCTTAATGATCTGCCCCCTAAATTCTCGTACGGGCCCGATGGTATTACTGAAATTGTTTTAAAGTCTTGTGGTTTGCCTTTGGTTAACGTAATTTGTTACTTATTTAACTTATCAATGACCTCTGGTGTCTTTCCTAATTGCTGGAAAATATCAGATATTACACCATTACATAAGAAGGGAGCCAGAGATGACATATCTAACTATAGGCCTATTGCCAGGCTCTCAGCCTTGCCGAAGCTCTTCGAAGCTATTGTCTGTGATATATTATACTTTCACCGTAAAACTATAATAAATGAACGCCAACATGGGTTTGTGAAGGGGAGGTCGACTGTTTCCAATCTCCTATGTTTCTCCTCTTGCTGCATCAATGAGATAGAGCGAAGTGGACAAGTTGACTGCATATACACCGACTTTAGTAAAGCCTTCGACAGGATAAGCCACCAGGCATTAATCCTTAAATTAACGAGATTCGGTTTTCCTAGGATCTTCTTAGACTGGATATCGTCTTACCTGAGGGATCGTCTTCAGGTGGTATCTTTTCGAGATACGTTCTCACCACCTATTCAAAACACCTCCGGGGTCCCACAGGGCAGTCACTTGGGACCTCTACTATTTATTTTATTTATAAATGACGCAAATACTGTCTTATCTGATTCTGAAATTCTTTTATACGCTGACGATGGAAAGATCTTTCGTTCCATCCATTGTCTTAACGACTGCGTTTTACTCAATAATGACTTAAATAACTTTTCTGTGTGGTGTGCCGCAAACTATCTGCCGTTAAATGTAAGTAAATGTACATGTGTGTCTTTTACAAGGAGTAAAACTCCTTTCACTTATCAATATTCTATAGACGGTTGTCCTCTTTTACGACTTAGCTCTGCGAAAGACCTGGGCGTTACTTTTAGTTCTAGGTTCGACTTCGACGAGCACATAAACGTAATTGTAGGCAGGGCCAACTCGTTGTTGGGATTCATTAAGAGTTGGTCTAAGATTTTCGACGACCCTTATGTCACGAAAACCCTATACATAACATTCGTCCGCCCTACTTTGGAATATGCAAGTCCAGTTTGGGCGCCGTCTTACAAGTGTCACTCTGACCGTATTGAGGCTGTGCAGCGAAGATTTTTGATATTCGCCCTCAAGGGTCTTCCATGGGCTGACTCCCTCCACTTGCCCCCTTACGAGAACCGTCTTAAGGTCTTTGGAGACTGGCTAGTGTACAGGCGTATGATCTCGAAAATTGTTTTCGGCTCAAAGATCTTAAGTGGGGAATGTGATAGTCGGCAATAGTTGTCTTTGTTTGTGTTATTTGTTCCTCGCCCTGGTCTCAGAGTCAATAGGCTGTTAAGTGTGCCATATCGCCGCACTAATTACGGACTACACGACCCAGTCACATCCATTGCAAATTTGTTGAATCAGTATCATTATGTTTTTGATTTTGGTTTGTCTCAGCAGCAATTGAAATTTCGATTTAGCTCTTAATTTTCTAGACCTCACTGTAATTTCCGAACATTGTTTCCTTTATTTTTATTATATATATATTTTCTTTGTAATATTAAACTAAGAGAAATTGTATGTCTCACTGCATGAAAATATTGAATCTTCTCTACGACCAGAACCTCAACGTGGATTTCTTTTTATGATTTAATGTTGAAACAATTTTTGATGTTCGAATTTTGTCTGTTGATTCAAAATTTAGAAGACAAGGAATCGCAAAGGAATTGGTGAAAAGAAGCATAACTCAATCCAAAGAATGCGGATTTGAGGTAGTACCTTTTTCTTATTTTTAATTGAATGGCTGATTTTAATTACGTTTGATATATTTTATATACGGCAGCTCAGACAGGGCAGCTTGGACAGGGCAGCTCGGACAGGGCAGCTCGGACATACAGCTCGGACATACAGCACGGACATACAGCTCGGACAGGGCAGCTAGGGCAGGGCAGCTAGGACAGGGCAGCTAGGACAGGGCAGCTAGTACAGGGCAGCTAGGACAGGGCAGCTCGGACATACAGCTCGGACATACAGCTCGGACAGGGCAGCTCGGGCATTCAGCTCGGACAGGGCAGCTCGGACAGGGCAGCTAGGGCAGGGCAGCGCGGACAGGACAGCTAGAATAGGGCAGCTAGGACAGGGCAGCTCGTACAGGGCAGCTCGGACAGGGCAGCTAGGATAGGGCAGCTAGGACAGGGCAGCTAAGACAGGGCAGCTAGGACAGGGCAGCTAGGACAGGGCAGCTAGGGCAGGGCAGCTCGGACAGGGCAGCTAGGAAAGGGCAGCTAGGACAGGGCAGCTCGGACAGGGCAGCTCGGACAGGGCAGCTAGGACAGGGCAGCTAGGACAGCGCAGCTAGGACAGGGTAGCTAGGACAGGGCAGCTCGTACAGGGCAGCTCGGACAGGGCAGCTAGGACAAGGCAGCTAGGACAGGGCAGCTCGGACATGGCAGCTCGGACATGGCAGCTAGAACGGGGCAGATCAGACAGGGCAGCTAGGGCAGGGCAGCTAGGACAGGGCAGCTAGGACAGGGCAGCTAGTACAGGGCAGCTAGGACAGGGCAGCTCGGACATACAGCTCGGACATACAGCTCGGACATACAGCTCGGACAGGGCAGCTCGGGCATTCAGCTCGGACAGGGCAGCTCGGACAGGGCAGCTAGGGCAGGGCAGCGCGGACAGGGCAGCTAGAATAGGGCAGCTAGGACAGGGCAGCTCGTACAGGGCAGCTCGGACAGGGCAGCTAGGACAGGGCAGCTAGGACAGGGCAGCTAAGACAGGGCAGCTAGGACAGGGCAGCTAGGACAGGGCAGCTAGGACAAGGCAGCTCGGACAGGGCAGCTAGGACAGGGCAGCTAGAACAGGGCAGCTAGGGCAGGGCAGCTAGGAAAGGGCAGCTAGGACAGGGCAGCTCGGACAGGGCAGCTCGGACAGGGCAGCTAGGGCAGGGCAGCTCGTACAGGGCAGCTCGGACAGGGCAGCTAGGACAAGGCAGCTCGGACAGGGCAGCTAGGACAGGGCAGCTAGAACAGGGCAGCTCGGACAGGGCAGCTCGGACAGGGCAGCTAGGACAAGGTAGCTAGGACAGGGCAGCTAGGACAGGGCAGCTAGGACAAGGCAGCTCGGACAGGGCAGCTAGGACAGGGCATCTAGGACAGGGCAGCTAGGACAGGGCAGCTAGGACAGGGCAGCTAGGACAAGGCAGCTCGGACAGGGCAGCTAGGACAGGGTAGCTCGTACAGGGCAGCTCGGACAGGGCAGCTAGGACAAGGCAGCTAGGACAGGGCAGCTCGGACATGGCAGCTAGGACAGGGCAGCTAGAACAGGGCAGCTCGGACAGGGCAGCTAGGACAAGGCGGCTCGGACAGGGCAGCTAGGACAGGGCAGCTAGGACAAGGCAGCTAGGACAGGGCAGCTAGGACAGGGCAGCTAGGACAAGGCAGCTAGGACAGGGCAGCTAGGACAGGGCAGCTCGGACAGGGCAGCTAGGACAGGGCAGCTAGGACAGGGCAGCTCGTACGGGGCAGCTAGGACAAGGCAGCTCGGACAGGGCAGCTAGGACAGGGCAGCTAGGACAGGTCAGCTCGTACAGGGCAGCGAGGACAAGGCAGGTAGGACAGGGCAACTCGGACAGGGCAGCTAGGACAGGGCAGCTAGGACAGGAAGCTAGGACAGGGCAGCTAGGACAGGGCAGCTAGGATTCTGTCTTCGCTCCAAAGGTACCTAGGAGGTTGCTTTTTTTTTTCAATGTAGAGAAAATTATCTAGTTTTTGAGTAAGAAGATTGTTTTTTTGAAAAATGTTCAAGGAAAAAAGTTATTCCATTTGTTTATATGGTGAAAATGACTGCATTTTTGTAAAATCAATTTGCAACAAAAAAACATTATTTTTTTGCACATCTAATGAAATATTTTGAAAATATAAATCTTTCCCTTTAATATCACACTGACAAAACCGAAAATTTTTTTGAAATGTGCGTAGAGTGCTGTTGCAAAAAAACATTCTTCCGGATAAACAAAATGAATTTTGCAAAAACTATCTAAAGAATCGCTTTCAAATTTTTAACACTTATTCGGTACCACAAGAGCTACCTATTTACAAGGATTCAAGTTTTCAAATACATTTTTACATTAGTTATTGTTAATTGAATATTTCGCTAAGCAACCAATTGACATTTTAAAAATCGATTTCGGCCAAGTTGTCGGTATTTGCATTACCTACAAGATGATTGCAATAAATTGCTGTTAAAACTATTTATTTAAATCTGGTAAGTAAAAATGTGTCAAAATTTCACTTTTTTCACTTTTAATTGTATATTTCTCGAAAACGCCGGCTAACCAGGAGTGGAAAAAGTATAGGTATTATTGCTATAGGTTAGTACTTCGCGAAAATCGTATTGGTGTGCTGGATCATTCAGTGTCCCGAACTTGCTATTTTTTGTGCTTACATATTTCCCTGGACTAAACAGCCCAGCAGGAAATTGGAGATTGCGTGAAATAGTGTATCGATTATTTCGTGCATGACTAAAGGGCTAAACCCATAGAGTCCGTCGGCATCAGGCGTCGCTTCAGGCGTCGTCGCACAACTATTGAATACATGCATTCATATGGGAGCTAACCCATAGCAGGCGCCGCGGCAGCGCGTCGCGAGAGAGAATTTTAGAGGAACCTCCAATAATTTCGCGCGGCAGCGCGTCGTGATAGAGCTTTGCTGAGAGAGCTCTGAGAAGTTGGAATTGGCCAGTTGGGATTCGTTGAATCAGCTGTTTATTTGACAAGTAAGGTTTGAATTTGATACCTGTGAACTGTTTTGGTGATTTTGTAATTATTCGGTTTCCTGTTTCTTCGTTTGGATTTCCTGGAGGGTGCCGAGTTTTTCCCGAATTCATTAGTCTAGTTTCTTGACGAATTGCTACTAGATTTCTTGTTAATTCACCTTCGGAGCATACTGCGCCAGTTGGCGGTTGGTCTCGAATTGTCATAAACAGCTGAGCGATAGCGAAAGCGACGCCTGAATCCGACGGATTCTATGGGTTCGGCTCTCTCTTGCCGCGCTAAAAAGGTGAAAGCTCCGCGGCAAAGCGACGCGCCGACGCGTTCTATGGAGTTAGCCCTTAAGGTATGTATGCCAATTTTGAGGTCTTAGTCATGCTAGCAGGAAGGCACAGCAGTTTGTTTGTTTCAAGTGAGCTGAAGTTTAATTGCGGTTTTGTTTTTTCATGCTTCTCATTAATGTAAAATTTTCTCATTTTATATTTTTGTGACGACAACATAAATTTTTAAGGAAAAGGTTTGTTTTATTTGTAATTAAGCAACCCGCAGATGAAATACGGGTCTGGCAAGTAAAACTATTGGTGGGTCGTCCTGAGCAAAACAATCAAGTGCGCATAACTGCTAAGCATTGTGCGCAGGCCAGTAAATCATATGGCTTAGCTCAGGAGCGGAGGCTCCAGGATGGGGTTGTGAGTCCGCCTAACTGGCGACTGCATTGTTAAAATTGCCAAAAGGTCCAAATTTTTAAACTTATATGAAATCATTGTGTAGATATTTTAATTATCAACTTAGCAACGGCTCATCTTGCATAAATTAATTTTGTGCTTAGTAATATTAAAATTATTAGCAATGAGATATTTAAAAAATTATAAATGTTATTTGCGCTTCGTGAATATGATCCTAAAGGGGGAACACAACTGTGACGGCTAAAAGAAACACGAATTCTCGCGAACTTTTTGCACAGGTATTTAATATAATGTTTAGGCATCGAATATAGGAATATTTAGAGTATATATTCGACAATATGTCCACACATTTTAATTAATAAATAATAATTCTATGTTGGAATGGGTATACATGCCCGTCATGAGTAAATTTCCTACTGGGAGCTGTGACGTAGGCCTAAATTCATATATAGCTAGGAAATAAAGCGCTTTGGTTGAAGCTGCTACACCTGAGGTTCAAAAGCTTTTGTCCGCTACAGTGACTGTCTGCTACGAGTAAATTCTGGCTTACAACTTTCCATAGGGCTTAGAAATCTGATATCTTATCTGTGGTGACAGGTAGCAAACCGTTGCCTGCTGATGTTGCTGATCTGTTACTTCCGGTAGCTAATTTACATATAAATAACAATGAGTTTGGTGTGACAAAAGAAATTTCTGAAGATGACGATTATGATTTCGACGTTTGAACATGTGAAACATTCCAAAATCAAATACTATGTACTATTTTTATATGCGAATATATGATAATAAACTAAAAAAACTGTATTTACGAAGTGTTGTTTTACTGTGATTATTAGTAATCATCCCACGGAAAAATTGTATAACAATTACAAATAACTATGTTACTTTCGGTCTGCCATTTCGAATTTCATTAATCTGATCCTAGATTCCTAATCAGCGGTCCCAAAAACCATATAATACAGAGTTTCAGAGCGCTAACTTAATCTTTTCGACGAAAATTACGTCACTTCCGGTCCGCCATTATGAATTTTAGAAATCCGATATCATATTCGTAATCAGCGCCCCCGAAAACCAAATAATACCCACTTTCGAAACGATTCATCAATTCTTCGATTTTTGGCCACCGAAACAGGCCGTTCGCCCCACCGTACGGCGTATGTATGTGAGCACGATTACTACCGAACGGTTTATCCGATTGAGCTGATATTTTGCACACTAGATTTAAGCATGAACGTGACGATCGCAGTGATTTGGTGTCACAATCCACCCTCTCCACAACACGACTATGCAATTGTTAAACAACTCCGGCAATATGTCTCAGTAATTGGAATTCCAAAAAACTATAGTGGACACTTCCCGCACTACTCACCACCCAGTCGACTACCATAATAAAAATATCAAACGACCACAGTGGAGTATTTGCACTAAAAACCTGAACAAAAGTCCAAAACGCAAAGTATAATAAAACTCACATCAATCCTCTTTTCCTAACACCTTAATATCTCATACATCACATCTCAGTGGAGTTGAAAGATAAAAATGGAGGTGGGAGGAAATGGTGTGTACTTTATTATTAAATATGTTTTGTTTAAATTGCCTCCAATACATTATTTATATTATTGTTGCGAAACAAAAAACAAGTAGTATTCGTTTGTTAATAATTTTCAACAAAAGTGTTTTTGTGCATGTTCGCCGTCTTTTTCCACTATAATTCTCACACTAAAAAAAAATTAGTGTTTCTTAGCAAGGTGGATAAAAGAAAGCCGTCCACTTACGCCCACCATTTTGTTTTACACTGTTTTAAATTAATGTTGGTAATTATTCAGAAAAGATCCTCCCCTCCGAATTCGATGAAATTGAAGTTTATTCTGAAAAACTTTTATTCTGGATATATGGATATGGAAACCTACAGGGAAAATTTGCACGCAATTTTGTATGTACGAGTATATAAGTCGTTTAGGTAATTCGGAAAAGCGGCTTCTGCTCGTCCGATTTTGATGAAATTAAAATAAGTATATACGTCATAAAGGAGGTCATTCTGATATCGTCGAGGCCGTTATGATATTTTTCGCAATTTCTATTGGTTTTAAATACTTGTTGTTCCTGTTGTTTTTTCAGAATCTGTTGAAAGTTGTAGAGTAATGACTAGAATGGCATTATATGATATCAAGTAAGAATGCCCAAGTATGAGGCTAGTTGAAAAGATTTCGTTTTTGGAGAGATTACGAAATTTACAAAGCCATATAAAGGGGAAAGGCCACTGTGATGGCCGAAAAAATGAGTGATTTTCAGGAATTTTTTTGGCCGGCAAAATAAAGGAATATCAGGATTGTTTTTTAATTATTTTATAAAGGGTACAGTGACGAATATTCATATAAATTTTTATTAAAAAATATTAAATAGTTTTAAAGTTATGAGTCCAAAAAAAAATTCCCCCTCCATGCTCGCATCGATTATTCAAGAACGGGTTACCAGAAAAAATAAAATAAAAGTTCTTTATAATCTATATGAATGTAGTTTTCGTTCTACGTAGCCGATTTTTCTTATTTTGATTTTTCACAAAATGGCGACCAATTGAAAATTTTTTCCCATAATTTCGACCTTTTTTTTTGTTTCAAAACAGCCTAAAAAATAGTAAAAATTAAATTTTTTTGAATCGGCTACGCTTAACCTAAGCCACTGCAAAGACGAACAAAACAAAAACAAACAAATTGAAAATCGTTTAATAATTGACCGAGTTATCGATGCGACCAGTTGAAAAAGTTATTTCGAGAAAAACGTGTTTAAAGTTTTTAGTTCGTTTTTCTCGCTGTCATTTATATAGCAATAAAAAAAAAATTCGAAGAAGAGAACCCATACGTCATCTATTAATAAATTCGTTTGAGCAAGGGACTTAGGGGCGTGCCATTCTCATTGGGACGTCAAGCGGAAAACAGTCGCTCTACTACTACTACTATACTAAAATGGCTGTAACTCTGTCAATTTTTGAAATTTTGACCTGAAATTTTTGATTATATAAACTTTAAGACGAACAAAATTTTTTTTTTTTTTCACATCATAGTGGCCTTCCCCTTGGCAGACTTTTGTTAAGCTCTGGCCCACTTTTAAGTATAGCACACAACAGTCACGCATGAAAAGCAAACCATTATGTTCTGAAACAATTAGATTGTGCTGCCTGAAGCACAACTTGTAACATAGTGATATCAGCGACAAACCTGAATTTGAGGATAATTTTTTATTTAATTTAAATTTTCTAAGTGGAATCTTCAAATATATATTTTAATACAATATAAAATTGTTTATTTTTATATTTCCGAATGAAAAACCCCTTTAAATAATTTTCGTCAAGTTTTTCATGCAAATACTCCACTGACGTCGACAACGGTACTATGGGTATCGGTAAAAGGTTTCAGTAATTGAAAATAAAAAAAAATATAGTAAACACTCCTACCCCTCACTCCACCCCTTCAACCCTCCGATACCATAAATATAGATAAACCTTCAAAATGCCCTCTTGTGCACCATATAGACCACGAGTGCATCTCCCCTAGGTTAAGGCTTAATACAACTGTAGTTTTTTATTAATAATAATAATGTTGGGTATAGTTCAACTGATTATTGCAGTCATTGTAGATGTATAAGACCTAAGTAAGGTGCGGAACATAAGGTAGAACTAATTAAAGCCAATGTTTATCCAAGCCTCCTATACCTACGAACTTGGATTTTATTGACGCTAGGGTATGAAGGAAAATCACCAAAGTTTTCCTGTAAAGAACCGCACTAGTTATCCTCGTCTATATAAGCACTGTTGTTATTTTTAACAAAAAATCGGCGGCGACTGAGCCGTCCGTTGGGCCTCGTGGCAGCTTGGTTTCCATTTCCTTAATAATGTGGGGAAGAACGTTTCCGGATGCACTTGGTGCTCTGGCGGATGCTGCCTGCCTAAGTCAATGCATCTGTGCCTGTTATCGGCAGATCTACTGGGCCTATTTGGGGCTGTCGTAACTGCTTGTGGCCTATTTGAGGTCGTTGCAGTTGTTCGTACAGCTGTTGAAGTATAAAATTGTGGCGGAACAGTTGAACTCTAACTCCAATCTCATCCTTCAAAAATCGCATGAGCTAAGCTCTAAAATTGCTCGTCCCACGCACTGTGTTGACCATTTTCGTAGCTGTTTGCTTTCAATAGTCCCTTTGGACACTTGTGCTGTTCCAGTCTTACCCGTTATCGAGGATTTACGGAGAAGTTTAAGTCACGTAAGAAATGTGTTTGGACCAAGCACTGCAGCTGCCCCTGCTGATTTGAAAATGATTCATTACATTTACATTGCCTCTGATAGGAATTAACAGAGTATAGTGAACCTTTCCTGAAAATATCCACCAACTCGGTACACTCGGTACAGGCTTAACCTATTGTCGAAGAGAAAAATATAATGTATGTACATTTTGTGCTCTGCAGCTTTTGTATGGATATATTTTTTATTATGAATTACCCAAAACGAGATAAATGCGAAGAACCAATTGTAGTCCTAATTTTTTTTAAATATTTTTTATTTTTTTCGTATTAACTTCATGAAAAAAAATTATATAACGGACCCCGTACAAAATGTTAGGAAAGTGCCGTTCGGTCAATTTTTTTTTAAATTTGGGAAAACGTTTTTCATACCATGCTGATCAAAAGTTCTCATGGGCATAATGCCCAAAAACCATTTGCCATTATTGGCCCTTAGTCTCAAAATTAATGCGTTTTGAACGTGCACCGTGTGTTTGCGCGTGAGCTTGATAATCTTTTTACGGTACAATTATCTAAATATAATTAATATCGATATCCGAATTTAAAATACTTCTTAGGAGGGTATTTAATATTCTGTTCATGCCTGGCATACTCCTAGTATGAAAGAATACAGGCACTGTGAGCACATGTACCATGTTAACATCCATTGAAATGTATCGAGGCCGCGCTGAGCGCGCGAGCATTGACTGTTTTACTTGTTTACAGTTATTGATAATAATAATATTCAGATAATTGAACCGTAACAAATTAAAAGCAAAAAAACCTTTTTTAAAAAAAAGCTTTTATTTAAATGCTCTAAAAAGAACAAAATAAAATTTTCCTTTAAAATTTTAACTATCAACTTATAACCTCATTATACACAATTCATATGATCATAAAATCTTGTCGCGTTGTTTGCGTTAGTACCTATAAGTATTTAATTATACTGAAATTTAAAAAAAATTAAACTTAGCAGATTAAGTTACTCAATTAAATAGGTACTAGTTTATTTACACGCGCACATAATCGCGCGACAAGCTTTTATGATCATATAAATTGATTATAATGAGGTTATAAATTGATAGTTAAAATTTTAAAGGAAACTTTTATTTTCTTCTTTTTAGAGCATTTAAATAAAAGCTTTTTTTAAAAAAGGTTTTTTTGCTTTTAATTTATTTTTTACTTTTTAGTTATCGCTGGCTAGGTGTCTGAGTCTGTTCATCTCATTCAACGCATCATTGTTGCAAGGTCGTTTGCCGGTTAATTTTGAACAGTCTAGCTCTTCATTAAGGAGACCTTCTAATGATGTTACCCTACTTAAGGCCACGACCAGCAGCAAAGAGCTTTGAGCGTAAGTAAACAACGGCGTGGTCGACAGTACTACGCTGCATTTTGTGTACTGTGCAAGCCCAGCATTATACAATTAGCAGCATTCTTCGTTCTGCGGTTCCGTGACTATATTTTGCTGGAAATTGCACAGACTTGGGTTGTATGAGGTGAACAGCGTCTTTACCGAAGTCTATACGGACGGATGGTATATCAGTGTCATACATTTGTGCTCTTCGGAAGCAGGGCCAATGGCACCGTGGATAAGAGCACCGGAGCTTATAATCACCATTTTTTTTTAACCTGCCTTTTTATTCTCAGCGAACCCTTTCCCCATACTATAAGGGTATTAAATGAAAGGGTTCGCTGAGAATAAAAAGGCAGGTTAAAAAAAAGATGGTGAAAGCATAAAAAACTCTAAAAGTCCGCCATATTGGATTAAGAATGATGTCAGAATATTTTTCTAATTATTCTCGGCAAGCCCTTTCATTTGATACCCATATTGCAGAAGTGCATAAAAAATAACTATTCCGCCATCTTGGATGTTCCGCCATATTGGAGTTAGAATGACATCACATTATTTTTCAAGTTACTCTCAACAAGCCCTTTCATTTGATACGCATATTGTAGAAATGCATTGAAAATAACTATTCCGCCATCTTGAATGGTCCGCCATATTGGATTTAGAATGACGTCACACAGCTTATCTTGTATTGCCATCCAAACTAAACGTGTATACAAAATTTCAGATCAATCGGTTGAAGATATCTGCTTAAAAATTGAGTAGCAAGATTCCACGCGAACAAACATACATACATTGCAAGTTAAATAAAATCCCACAAAAAAAAAATTGAAATTTTTCTAAGAAGAAGTGTTGATACAAAAAACGGCTCTGGCAAACATTTCTTGTACAAAAGACCTTAAATATAATCGTGAAACCCAGTAACAAAAAGAACTGATATATGCGAATATTACAAGAATATAAGATTTTCTCTGATAAGTGGGTTGGAGGAGGAGGATGCATTACACGTCAACACGAGAGAGACAGCAACAAAAGAAACCAACGATTCTCTTCAAGACTATCAACAGCCCGCTTTTGCGTACAGATACATACTTGTTACAAAATAAATTCTGAAATTAAGTGTTTAATTTGATTACTTTTGTCACATTCCTCTACGACAAATAAAATGTTGTTCTCTTAGTTTCAACTTTTATTGTTATTTAATCAATTAATTTAATAAAATTCTTTATTTTATTGTGTCAATTAAAAGTTTTTTTGTTAAATGGTCACGCTTGAAATACTTTACAATATATGCTTGCCTATCTCGGTATCTATCTATATCTTTGTGGGCTCCTTCCTGAGCGAACTTATTCTACGTACGATCTAAATTTTTAGGTTTCGCTAAAAGCGGGCTGTTGATAGTCTTGAAGAGAATCGTCGGTTTCTTTTGCTGTCTCTCTCGTGTTGACGTGTAATGCATCCTCCTCCTCCAACCCACTTATCAGAGAAAATCTTATATTCTTGTAATATTCGCATATATCAGTCCTTTTTGTTACTGGGTTTCACGGTTATATTTAAGGTCTTTTGTACAAGAAATGTTTGCCAGAGCCGTTTTTTGTATCAACACTTCTTTTTAGAAAAATTTCAATTTTTTTTTTGTGGGTTTTATATCTAGAGTCGGTTTCTTTCTCTGTAGCCAGCTCTTGGACTATTACCCATTCCACCAGAATAAGTGGCAGAGACGAGATCGGTTTGGAGTCTTGACCGAAGCATTCTCGTTTTTTATCAATGCTTACTACGGTAACCTAAAAAAAATACGAGTGCGCTTTAGACTACACGACTGAAGTAAAACTTCTTTAGCTCCATATATATGTATGTATACATTACATTAATTTCTACAAATATCTCTCTCTTGCTCCTACAGAGTGATACAGACAATAGGCCTGCACTGTGTCTTCTCTCAATTTCCGATCGCCTCGCACGATCACACTTTTCGTAACGCTCTCGTCACGCATTCACCAGCTTACTCCCTAAGTCAAGCGTGCGTAAAGAAGTTTTACTTCAAAAATTAAATTAAGGCCCTTTCACCCCAAAAGAAAAGAAGAACCCCTGGCTCAAATTTAGGCGACTTTTCAGGATATGCTTAAGCCATCGAAGTAAAGGGACTTCACAAAAATCCAGCTTGTTCAGGCTTCAAACTCTAATCATAGACAAATAATAGATAGATATCCAATCTCATAGCAAAATTTGTTCCTATGAAAACAAATCTGAGCGGAAAGCTCATCTAGTTCAACTTCCTTTAAGTTTGTGTGCGTGAGATAAATATTTAGAATATTTCTCAATTCAGAACACTGCCTCTTTTTAATTTTCATATTGAGCCCGCTCACTAGCCCAATTGAGAACTTTTGCAAAAAAAGATTGTTCTAGGAATTATTAGCCTGATAGAATAAATAAATTTCTCACGGGCCTCTTATTTTTTGGTCAAAAGGTCGGAAAGATGAAGTAGGAGGCACGAAATTCGTAGAAAAAATGTTGTTTTACTAGGAATCCATAACGGCTACGGGAAAGTGTGCAAATCGGCATGGTTTAGGACGACTCCAAACAGACGACCCAATATACTGTAAGCGAATTGCTGGGGCTAACGGACGGCTGAGACTCGAGAGAAGAGGAAGACATATGTCGCCGCCACGCCACCGCAGAATCCATGCTGCACGCGTGCTGAGCTACAGAGCCGGGCCTGAATGAATTTCGGATCGCTCCATTACCGCAATGAGGAGTGAGTAGAGTACATGTCCACCATCACTGATTCAGGACAGGACTATGCATTTCTCACTTGCACTTGCAGGAGGCAATGAGGAGATAAAGAAATATTTTTCGCTTGCACTCGGAGCACTCGGGAGCCGATTTTGCCCGAACGTGAGCTAAACGAACAATTTTCTCTCTCTCCCGAAATGATATGTCGAGCCATGTTAGGGATGTGTTAGTAAGATCAGGCGACATCAGGCTACCAAATTGAAAGCACAATGGATTGAGCTTTAGGACCAGAATGGAAATCTATATGTTATTTGTCTATGCTCTAATTGTACTGGGAAGCTTTAAGTCCACGTCCACGTGCACGCGGGCGCGATTCTTTATCGCTGTTGCCACACTCAAAAAGCTTTAAGCTTTTAAGCTCTGCCTCGCGCGATCACACTTTTCGTAACGCTCTCGCCAGCTTACTCCCCAAGTCAAGCGTGCGTAAAGAAGTTTAACTTCCAAAATTCTCTAAAGTTCTCTACTTATTACTGTGTAAGCAAAGAAGTGTTTCACCCAAAATTTAAACATTACTTCCGCCAAATGTCTTCATAACTGCTAAAACAGAGATTGTTGAAATTTAAGCAGAAAATTGGTTTATTTGTAAAATGCTCAATAGATATGAAAACATATTAAATACAAACAGAATAACAAAGGGCACATTGTCAAACTAATATGTAAATACACACTTATTATCTGCTTAGTGGACAGTAAATATTAGAATTATTTTATACCTTATCTTAAAAATTGTTTTCTTCGAAGCATTACAACCTCTAGACTTTGCACTAAACTAATGGAAATTTTCCTATATATCCGAAAATGTTACTATATAACCCCAGGGGAAATAAAACCAGGACAAAAATGTTGGACAAATTACATTAATTCCATGCAAAGTATAGCTTGTACAAAATCCCAGTGATCGGTTATTTTTTGTAAACATTCCCGACCACTTTTACAGGTTTTCTAGACCAAGTCATATCTTTCCGTACTACTATGGCTTTCCGTATATTTGCGTGTCATGCTGATTTACTTATTATACTAGTTACATAAATAACTGTAATTGAAAATATAAATGCATGCATGATTTTACTTCTTACTTTAAATACTTGAGCAAGTGCATATCTCTATGTCAAGGTCTTCCTCGACAACTGCTATTCAAAAACATCAGTAATAAGTGAATAGAAGAAGTAAATTTTATAAAAGCTTTCCATTCTCCTTATATCCAAATTGTTTCTATTTACTTATTAAAATATTTTCATTACATCCATTGTTAAATTTCCATTTATTCAAGCAATTGATTAATCATTTACGTTTTATTATTCTATAAAATACAAACACATATTTTTACGAGTTATTTATGTATTTAGTTTAAAATGCACAAAGAAATTGCTCACCTAGAATAGAAATATCATATAAATATTTAAAGAAATATATGATATTTCAATCTTTTGGAGAAAGTTAAAATTTCCTTCAATAAATTCTGTCAGTGAGTTTCCTAAAAAAAAAATCCTTCCGCAGCTATGATTTAAACAGATCAATAATTAATTTGGTAAGAAAAACCTAATAATAATAGGCAGACATTCCCCGAATTGTCTGCGAATTTAAGAAATATAGTTACACTGTTTTATAACTCAAAAGGTAATATGAAATCAGGAAACCTAAGTACGAATTATTTTGAAAATTTCAAATGTGCTGCCTGCACGGAAAACAAATACAACCTTCACATGTTGATTTTCTTCATTTTTTGTTCAGCTTAATCTGACCAAATTCGTTATCTGAGTTATTACTCAATTCAAAACGCATTCACTTCTTTGTCATAATTTTTAAATATTCCAGGGCATTGTGAGCAGCATTTGCTTGTGCTTCCTTTGATGTTGCTGCTGTTCCATGGCATACAGCAACTGGAAGTGTTGACAGCTGGACGAGGCATTGGTGACGACCTGATACTGTTTTTTCTTCAATATCGACATAAGTAACTTCAAATTGATGTTCACTAGCAATGCCTTCCAAAATCTGCACATAATTCATATCGACTTCATTAAGACAGGTACTCTGAAAATGAAATATAATAATAGAACAAAAGAACATATATATATATATAGATATGCAATATAAATATATTAATTTAATTTACAATCTTAACATCTAAAACAAGTTATAAAATTTCAAGAAATTAGAAATTATTTTTTATTTGAAAACGAATTTTTTATTTGGAGAGATTTTCGACGGTATCAATATAACTAAAACGCTAATGCGAGAAGTTGTGATTACCCCTGTGAGTTTATTTGATTTCATATAGTTAAAACGCAAACGCGAGAGCTTGTGATTCCTCCTGAGTTTTATTTCTGCGCCGATTTAAATGATTCCAATACTGATCGAAAGCTTATAAACTGAATAGATGTATGACATCATTAATACAAATTTAAAAATTGCAAAATGGCGACCGAAATATTCAACTTCAAAGATGTGATATGAAAACGGTTTTTTTTTATGTTTTTAGGGTCGGTGATCTCGAATCTACTGTCAAAATTCGGAAATTCAAGATGGAGGATATGGCGACCCCAAATTTTAAACATCAAGAGATTGCTGTGAAAATGTGTTCTTTTATGTTTTTGGCGTCACTGATATTGAATATTCTATCGAAAGAGTGACCGCAAAAACAACTGTATTTTGTCTGCTTTTGCGTAGTGGATTGCAAGCTTGGCAAAAATCACAAAAAGGCTTAAGAGGTCTCAAATTGATTGTCATTGATAACCAAGAGGTACTGTTTTTGGTTTTTGGAAAATATCGCGGGGACGTGTGCATAGCGTTTAAGTCCATGTACAAAATGGATACAGTCATTAAATGTCACGTTTAACTTCCTCCTACAAACTGAGTCCAAGCACGGATAAATAAAACCGACAGAACTGAAGTGGGGCATTATGAGAGCCTTAACCAGCCTAGAGCGGAGAGCAGTGGGCAGAATGCAGGCCGATAACTACAGTTTTCGTAATGAAGCGTATATTTTACTAAGTACCACCATACCATGACCACAGCAACTCAAGGAAAAATTGGTCATAAAGCCCAAATCTATAACTCGGCCAGCAGATAGGGGAGTATTATAAAGCATTACCTGACAGAATTCTGCAGTCTCCAACCAATCTCGATGCAAAATCAAACACGTTGATTTGCAAGGGTTCAAGCATAGAGAATTCAAAGCTGCCCAATTTGCTACTTTTTCTAAATCGGAGTTGACTCTACCAACACAATCCTCTATCAAACCTAAAGGCCTATCAAGGTAAAGTTGGACTTCGTCAACATATATGTAAACACTGCAATGCTTAATAACCTCTGTAAGATCATTTATGTACATGCTGAAGAGCAGGGAACTAAAAATTGATCCCTGCGTAACACCGCTATTAAATAACAATTACCTCGGTAGAGCTACACCAACTTTAAGTTGTGTTTCAAAAAATTTCAGCTATTATTTATTTCTATACAAACTTTCGCTCATTCTAATTTTGGGCCTGATTCCGGTCTTATGACTTATGACTGGATTGCCTGTTTTGATTCCAAAAACAAAATTTCTTCATTATTGAACTATAAGTTGCCTTACAAGAAATGAGGAGACGACCGGAATCACGCCCTTTATCTGAAATGTTTTGGCGTAATGCTCGTGCCTGTTTTTCACTGTTTTTAATATGTATGTTATTATTAACACGCTATTACTTAAGTATTAAGTACTACTTAAATATGGTAAATGAGAAATGAGTTCTTCTTTGTTAGCTGTCTAAAAGACACGATAAGTACGGAATCTAAATATTCGAGTCCGACTCGCAAATGAATTTTCATTGAATGACTAAGAATAGGTAAGTCCAGGCTAAATAGCTAAAAGGTGCCGGTTTATATTTCTATTATTATTATTATGTCTTACCTGTAATTTACACAATTTTTCTCCAGAAGCTCCCTTTAACGTCTTATGGAATTGTGCGACTTTTTGACTATACTGATTAGTTAGAGTAGAAATGTGGGCATCTTTTAGATCAATATATCGGTTTAAGACAACTCGATTCTACAAAGACACAAAATTCTTTACAAACACAAAACAAAAAAATATGTTAAACATACGTTCAAAATGAAAATAAATCAATGAATTTAACAATAACTACCGTTCATACTTTTATAAATTCTCTCAATTATACGTTTTATTGAAATTTGAGAATCAGTCTTCATGATACAACATTAATAAATAAAATTATAAATATAATTAACAACCCGAGAACGTTTGAATATTAGCTTTCAAGATTTAGTAGTAATATAATACATACCTCCTCATTGCCTTCTTCATCTAAAATTTGGGATATCTCACTCTTATCTAATGGATTTTCTTGTAGCCTAGTCCACATTTTATGTGCAGCTAGTCTTTTAGCAATCTTTTTACTTTTTCCTTTTCCAATTTCTCTATGTTTGAGAATTGTACATGCAATTGTAAATTGCCGCTCATGCGGCAAACCTACTTCCATTTCAGTTTCGTAAGTTGGCGGTGGCCAACGGCGTGCCATACACATTTCCTGAAGCCAACCAATGGGATTACCCATGACGATTTCTTCGTAGCTATTAGGCCTAAAAGCATACATGGTTATCTTTTAAATATATCAGCCGTCTGATAATACTTACTCATTTCCTACAGGCTTTACTGCAGGCGATTCACCATTCGTAGTAGAGTTAACATGATTTCCAGACTCAGAAGAAGAAACACCCGTTAACTTGTCAATCAAAGCTTTAGCGGCGGCATGTTTAGCTTCCTTTTTTGAACGGCCAGCACCCATAGCTGTAAATGGTACATCCTTGTCGTTGAAAGAGACTCGATAACGAAAAGTGGGTTCATGTATTGCGCCTTCAATCTGGACAAGCTCGTAACTTGGTGTAATTCCCCTTCGACTTAAAAGTTCTTGTAAAATAGAAACTGGGGTTTTCATCGCCATTCCTGCCATTTCCTGCTGAAAATTATACCTGTTACTTTGCATTTCGTTTAAAATATATGTTTGAAGAATAGTAAGAAAAAGATGGAAAACTACATTGCCCGGCAAAATTAACGCACCACACAGTTTTGCAATATTTTATCCTACAGCAATAAGACTTCAGGTTTGATATTTATTATTGCAACATAGTATATGAAACGAGTCATAATCATATTGTCTCTCGTAAGAATTTATCTCAATAAGGTAATGAAAAACATATTTTCAAGAATATGAAAAATTTATTCATAAAAAATATTCATGCAGTTAATGGCCTCCGAGAGTATAAATAAGAAAATAACAGATTTTTTAAGGGCTTTAAATAAGAGATGTTTCTATCTTTTGTTTGTATGACAACTTGGAGTCTCCTATTCATTCCTTCAATTAGAAGTTGAATTTGTTCCTGTTAATGTTGTTCCACTCTTCAAGTATTACTTTTTTAAGTACACTAGACTCACTAGAGCTCGGTACCGGACGTGCTCGATCGGATTCAAGTTGAGGCTGCGAGCTGGCCACTCCATACGATAAATGCCAACCGCACGAAGATATTCGATAACCATGCCAGCAGTATGTGATCTTGTATTATCTTGCATAAAGATGAAGTCTTCGCCAAAAAATCCAGAAAAGAGGGTATTACATGGCTTCTACCACATATCGACGAGCATTCAGAGTTCCTGTACGGAAGACCACCAACTCCGCGCGATCTTCGAAAGAAATGCCTCCCAGACCATTAAAGAGCCGCCACCGAAATTGACCTCAGATGGGATGGTACATTGTGCATATTGTTCTCCTGCTCGTCGAGAAAATAAACTGAACCGCGACTGATCCGTGAACAAACCTCTTCTCCTTGCCCTAAGTTCATTCTTCATGATTTCTGGCAAAGCGAAGCCTCGCGGTACAATGACTTGATAGCTGTGGTCCTGTTGTTGGCCTTCAACTCATTAATCCTGCTTCAGACATTCGCCGCAACACCGTCCGACTGAATATCGACACACTTCGCACTTCCTCTGAAGTCGCCCAGCTAGCTGTACTGTAGTTGTCCCTCTATTCGTTAGGCATTGAAGACGAAGAAAACGGTCATATATTTCGCTGGTACACCACCTGCGACCTTGCCCGCAACTTCTAGTGTGAGATCTCGTTTCGCTGTATCGTCTTACAACTCGAGAGAAGGGTCTGTTGTTGACACCTGGCTATTTCACGTTGACTATAACCTTCTTCCAATAGCGTCAACACTCGTGATCATTTACTTCTGACAAATCGCGCACAGTAGACATTTCTTATCCTCTATGTAAAAAACGTTTAAGCTCCAAACACCAAGTAACACTAAACTTCTAAAACCTCGTTTGTTCATTTATAAACTAAAAATTGCAGATATGTACCATTAATATCTATATACCCTTTTTCTGCCTAACTCGTACTTTTTATTATCTTCTTGTAAACACTCTTTCCCCAATAATATATTTATGATCCTTTTCTTCCGTTGTACTTATGACATAAGATATTCGTACTTAGCCGGAGATAAATATAAAAATGTTAATGGAGCGCTAATTATGTCGGGCAGTGTATTTATTTAGGAATTGCTTTGTAAAACCATAGGCAAAACTACTGTAGGTAATATCTACTCTAAGATAATACTGGTAAGGGATCGTCTGTGTGAAATTTTCGAAAAATCGATTTTTTTTTTGTTGCATTATCGGATAGTATACACTGTAATAAACATTCCCTCAAATTTTCAAATCGAAATTCAAATAATTACGGTCGCTACAGCGTTTCTTGTAGAAAGGGAACGGAGGGAACTGATGAGAATCCCCAGCATCAGTATTGTCCTTCGGGAGGAGATTCGTGGTGCGAATGGCGCAAAGCTGAGGCCAATGGATTTCAGGGAAAATATTCTCATCCACCAGCGCTCGATGACGATGTCCAAGAGATTTTGAAGCCAATCTACGAAGATTTGACCACCGACGATTTGTTTGTTGCTTCAATCTTTAAACGCGTTTTTCTCAGAATGGTGTTTTTCAAAACGGTGTGCACTCTCAAAGGAAGAGTTTTGAAGATATCTAGTTCCAATTTGGAGGGAACATTTTTAACGGCATTCTTTAAGGCGCTATGGAAGCTTTTTTTTTTTTGAAATATTCCTATTTTTATCTACGAAAAACTGTCGAAAAAAAGGGCCAAATTCGATAATTTTTGTTCAAACCGCCGCCATTTTGTCAAATTAAAAAAAAAAACCCTCCATAGGGCCATAGCGACTTCCCTACAGATTAATAATATTTATGAAATTTTTGTTTCATATCAAAATTGCGGCCGCAATCGTGCACACCATACAGGACCTTTTTTTCTACGTGTCATTTCAAGAATTTATTCAAGTATTATACACCTAATAAATAAACATAAAAAAAATCATTTTGTATTCGTCATGAATGTATTTATTTATAAAAAAAAAACTGGACCGATTAGTTTATTACAACATAAAAAAAAAAATCGCGAAAATCAATGATTTTTCGGAGGGTCACACTGAGACGATCCCTTAAATTATTTAATAATATTTGAAACTGGCTTGCCGGACCCGGCGTTGCCCGGGATATTATTAAATTTTTATTACTTAATTTTACACATCTTCCCTCCTGCACCCCCTCACCAGTACATCCCTGCGAGGTGGGATGGTCTCATTAAATCAAGCGTAAATTCATACACATTATCTGTAACGAAGTGCGACCACGATTGAATTCAGAAAACCAGCGAAACACGGTGGCTAGAGATGATGCTTCATCACCAAAAGAACCAGCGAGTTGATCGGCACTGTTGGTTTAATCCACGTCGAAAGTCATAGAAAATCATCGCACGAAAATGTTCACGATTTAGTTCCATGTTTTTACAAAAGTAATTTTTCAAGTATCTGTAACCAACAAAAATATCACTCGAGAATGCAGAATAGGCAAAATTTTTAATATCTTCCTAATTGCTTCATAAAGATATTGATAGCAAGCACTTCAAATTTTCTTCTTAGGAAGATTCGGAATTTTTTCCCGCTGGGGCCCTTCACACAGACGGTTCCCGTCTAAACGGCACTGTCTGAAAACTATAAGTGATCTATGGAATAGGTAAAAGTCTCGCACCCATAGAATCCCGCACCGTCGACTTGAACCTCACTGTTGCCGCAGAGCTTGAAAAGCTCTATCACGCCGGATTGCAGCAACGAAATGTTGAACATTTTTCAACTTTACCACGCATGAACCTCACCGTCATTCGTCGGCTTATGCTCAATCTCCATAAGAAACTATACCACGATCGAACCAAAAAACCATTAGGATGCATTTGCTAAAAATATCACGTCTGTACACATTTATTAGCAATGTATTGTGAAATGTCAGTCAGTCAGAAACCTTTACCAAATGCGCTGTTGAATCAGCGACTAGTTTCAACTAGACAAGAAATATAATAAAACTAAGAATTTAGGTTTAGGGGAAGAAAAATAGATGCTGACGTCATTCAAAAATAAAACTCCAGCATCTAATTTATTTAATTAAACTTTATATTTTCCTTGAAAATTATCAGGGCTCTTTAGTGGCAAGGCGGTCATTTTGTGTTAGGCCTGTAATTAAAGAAAAAAAAACAACAATGAGCACTCTGCAATGTGCAAACGAATATAAACATACACATAAACTCATACATGCGTAACGTCGCAATCGTCATTAGTACAAATAAATATATCAAAAACGTTCATTCCCTGAACAATTTACTGAGGCTCAGCAGAGATATCGTGAGGGGATTGGTCACCTCTCTCACTCAAACCCGATGTCTCCCAGGAAGAGTGAACGCGCGGCAACCTTTCAGACAACTCTGAGGAGATTCATCAACATAACCTGTTGGCATTCATCCACAATCAAGGCTTTTCACACTGAGTTCCTCACAGAACCCTCAATTCCACAGGATCAAAAATAGATTTATCAACGATTGCGGCGCGATACTAAAACCATATATGTATATATTTATGCAAGTGCACTCGTCAGAGTTCACGCAACCGGAGACACCTTCACACGCCAACTCCCTATTAATTTGTTTTGATTTTTACCGGGAGTATAAAATGAACAAAACCTCGCAACGGCGCTAACTCACAAACAATAGCCTAACCGAAGCACACATAGATGGCACAAAATTTAAATAATTTCTCACATAATAGACAAGTTCAGTGATTACTCACCAGACAATCCAATGCAGTCTCCCAATCTTTGATTTCTCTTTAGTCTTTAATAAAACACCTCCAAATTTCCACTTTTTTTTTAATGGGGTATTCTCATGTGACCACTTCGAAAAATCGTTTTTTTTTCATATTTCGATAGCAAAACCTATTGAAAATATGCTGTGAAAAATTCAGACCGAAATTCCTGTATTAAATAAGTTACAACTCATAGTCGCCGCCGCGCCAAGTCTGCAGCTGCTACATTTCTATTGTTTTCACCGGTCTTTTATACCTGCGTACGGAGTTTCTAACGGTCAACTTTAGTATATTACCTACCTGTGTATATGTGGAACAGTGTATATAAAGTTTTGTCGTGAATTGTGAAATTGTATGGTCCAGGCATAGCAGATTAGTGTAAGTATAAATTTTCCACGAAAATTCTACTCTTGAAACTTTAAACGCATTTTACTCGAAACATCATTTTCTAAAACGGTGGGGAGCCTAAAAAAACCGATTGCTTTGAAATTTATATATGTTCTTCTACTCATTAATAGTTATCGTACGTACCAGAATTGCTTGTTTTCGAAAATATTTTTTTATTTTTATATTAGGTTTTAAACGATTTTTAACACAAACAAAAACAAGTTTTTCGCAACTTTTTTCTACAGTCCGCCATTTTTTTTCTTTTCAATGAAATTGATTAATTCTGGTAGGGACGATAGCGACAGACCTACTGAACAATAATCCATTCGATTTTTTCATTTCAGACAACTTGAACAACCGCTATAACCCCCACCAGTGATCTGCTTTTTTTTGGTGTCTAATTTAATTTAAAAAAAAAAAAAAAAACAAAAAATGTAAAACAACAAAAAAAACCATTTTTTTTATACAGTTTAAGATACAAATAAAAACATATAAAAAAAATAATATGATTGAATTTTATTGTCTTATAAAAAATAATTCCCTAAAAAGAGGTAAAATTTCTGTGTTCACATGAGAATACCCTCTTAAATTCACCACTCTATTTTAAAAACCATCACCATCCAGGGAACTTGTCATAAACTTGCCTGGGCACGTTTATGTTAAAACAAAGGCACATCACCCCTGCGCAAAATGCTTAGGGATAGCTGTGGGCGCGTTAGGCACAGATGAGATGCGTGCAGTACTTGAAATTATCTACCCTGGTTCGTTCAGGTAGCGACAAAAAACCCAAAACTATTCATGGGCCAGGGAACCAATAAATACATACTTTAAAAAACAGTCTTATGCGGTAAAACCTTTTCTTTCGTGTCGTTTTACCTAGGAGTTCTGTTGTTTCGAATTGCACCCTTTTTAATGAGCTGAGGAAACTCACATGTGTGCACTGCCGTTGGGTTTGATTTTACAAAAACAGATCAAATATTTATAATTTATCGTTCCCGCCTCTCATGTTCACACAACAGAATGAGAACAAGATCAACGTACTTGATTTCTCTTACAGAAACACAAGAAGCGAAGCCTTTCCTAAAGTTGTAAACATAAATGCTATTACACTCGCCATATGGTGAGTATAATGCCTAATCTCCATAAAAAACAAAACCAGCAATAAGTTCTGTTATTGGTAACTATTCATAAATTTCATTTAAAAAACGCAGCAATTATTAGCAAGGTATTGTAAAATGTCAATCAGTCAGAAACCTGTTCTAGATGCACTGGAGTGCATGTTGACCAAAATGTGCGAGAAAGGTGACAAAAATTCCTATGCAAATGAAAGAGCTGCAGCTATGTTGGTTGGTTCGGGCGTGGTTTGGTTTTTGATGGAGATTAGGCATTATGTGCCAGATCCAGGTCCCATATGAAAGCATGCATTTCAATAGTTGTGCGGCAATGGTAAGGTTCAAGCCGACGGTGTCGGATTCTTTGGACGGGGGCCTTAGCTTTGGTTAAACGAAATGAAGTGTCCAACGAATGGAGATGCATCCATGCCTCCCAAGGAATTGATTCCGCTTGCATACAGGAAATTCTTGTTCCCACTGGAAATTACCTCGGCGGCTCGCAGACACATATAAAATTGGTTGGAGCTTTTTTTTCCTTATTTCTTCAACATCTTCCCAAAACAAGAGTTTGTCAAAATGACAGTCTATGACTTAATTCATTACTTCAGGGAAAATGTGTGGGGAGTACCGTTTTCGGAATAATTAGCAATACACCTACATACAGCTTCCTTTTCTATAACTATTCAGAACAAAAAATAGAGTAACCATTGTTATCTATCGTGTTTAGAAATAGTACTAAAAATCGCTTCGGAAGAAACCATATTAATGATAGTTACCTTCATTGTATTAATTCTGCTATGATTAAAAAGTGCCACTTACAAATTTGAGAACATCTTCCAGTGACATTTGTTCAACTGTTAGATTTTGCATCTTGGTGCGACCACTTCGACGTCTTGGAGCGAAGCCACCAACTTGTTCCTCTCCCTGCGGCTTGTCCATCAGAACGTGTTTGTTTGCTTCGCAGAAGTGAGACACTAAAATAATTATCAAAATAACATTGTTAGCTTCTTGAGGAACAATTACTACAAGATAAGAAAAATCAATAGTGCTGAAAATTACCATGACGATTGATATATCGATTACAAATATCAGAAAATAAAATGCAACGCTTACCACTACCAAAATTTTAGCTTAGCAAATGTACTTAGCTAAGTTGTTAGGAGTCAATATATTAATTCAGAAATTCTCCTGGCCAATAAGGTTTCCAAAGAAATCCACAAAAATAAATCCCAACCACCCAGAATTGAAGCATGTACTGACTGAAGGGAGGGCAGGAGTTGCCAGCGAAACGGAATTATTTTAGTGAGCACTACAATTTTTGTTGAGAGAGGTCGAATATTTTTAATAATCTTTATTTTATCGATTTTATCTTTTAATAGGGAACCAGATAACACAAGCAATAAATGGAAATAAACTAAATTTAAAGGCTTTGAAAATAAAGTATAGTTTGGCTAGCAAATTATCAAGACAGAACTTTTTTACTTTCGCAGAGCCATCTGGGAGTCATATTTATAAAGAAGCAATATTGTCAAATGGTGCTTAATGTTGAAGGAGGACGTTTTTACCTTTTTCTCGACAATCAGGCAAAACGGCGGATGAAGTTGACTGGGTGAAAGTTGCTGTCAGAAAATCAACTGTGGCTTGTAAAAATATGTCCAGTGGTGATGATGTACTAGATAGTTGGGAAGATATTGACGAGGCTGGGGTAAGTGACAGCGAAGCGAAAGTTTGGGCCGAGCTGATTTTGCCAAAGATTTTCGGTGTTATGACAATTTCATTCGTTTTTGGATTATATTGGATTCCGCATTATAACCGCTAATGGGAACCAAAGAAAGGAATCACGCGAGTGTTCTGCTAGAGGACATAACTTTTTATGAAAGGCCGTAGTAAAACTTTATACAGGAACTCAGTACCAAAGCAGCCTTGTCCAGTTCTAAAGATCAATTCAATCAGTCTCTTCAGGAAGCCCACATGTTATGATTTCTAAATGCAACATGTGGGATGTCTTAAAGGACCGAAGTAAGTTTTTGCATATCGTTTTTCATGTCTTGTCAAATTCCTTATTAATATGCCTAAATCCTTTTTAGACCCCTTTGGACTGATTACAGTATTATTCCCCGTGCTCTTTCAATGTTTCATATATGTATGTAGGTCTTACCACTACTCACCCCATACAAATCTCTCCACTGGTAGAGTGGTGGAAAGTTCTATATGGAGCATTAAAAGGACACATCTATTATAGGTGCGTTTTTTAATTAACCCACAGCGCTGTCTCCACTACTCTCTCCATACAAATCCCAAGACCGTGCTCTTTTTGCAGTTATCTTTACTACCCTATGGGGACAAATTTATTTTGGTTTTGAGACATTTCAGAAACGTTTCACTACAGGGTAGTGAAGATAACCCCACAAATATTTGGGTTTTGTATGGAGAGAGTAGTGGAGACAGCGCTGTGGGTTACTTAAAAAACGCATCTCATAAGTCTGCAAGACCGAATAATAGAAGTTGGCTATTTTGGTAATAATTTGTTTCTCGTGTTCATAGGTTATTTCTACATAGTAGTAGATACGTTAACATATACAAGAAATGCCGTATGCTCATCTACAAAAACGACAAATTTTCGAAACAAAAGGTTGCTAAGATATACAGAAATTGGATTATCAGACCGCCCATTCAAAACTTATTACGCTCTATAATAAAATACCCAAGATTTAACAATCTTATACAGTATGAATCAACGAAAATAAAATATTAAAAGTAAAAACAGATATGTGTGTCAAAGGGCGCTCGGCAGAGCTCCTTCATATTTCGGTTGCCATATTAGATCCGTCATCTTTAAATTCGTTTTCGATAGTAGATTCAATATTATCGACCCAAAAAATATTGCAAAAGGAACGATTTTCAAAGGACCCCTTGAAGTTGACACCGTTCGGTCCCCATCTATAATTTCAAAATTTTGATAGATCCGAGATTAGCGACACCGAAAACATAAATGGACCCTTTTTCAGTTCCATTTTCCATTTGATGTTGAACATTTTATAGTAGCAACCCCGAGAATATAAAAGTACCCGTTTTCATAGCAATCCTTTGAAGTTGAGGATTCGCCATATGGAATCCGTCATATTTAATTCCTTTTCGATAATAGATTCAAGACCAGTGACGCTCAAAACATAAAAGCACCTGTTTGCACAGCAATCCTTCGAAGTTGAAAACTTTCGGTCGCCATATTTGGTTCAACATTTTAAAGCCCTACAATTACTTATACAGCCTTATCGTGAATTCTGGGGAAAAGTTATTTCCTATATTTCAAGTGGAATTTTATTTCGCCGGAATCACGATAAGGCTGATAACCTAAAAATTGGTTAGAGAACATATCCATAACCTAAAAATTACTTAAAAGTCTTTTGAAATTATTTTAAACGATTGAAACGCTCGCTCAAAATAATACTTTTATGAATCTTTAAAGAATCATTTGGTTTGCTGGTAAGCAGCTAAGCCAAAACCTTCTACAATTACAAGCCGTAAAGTCCCAGCGAGAAATGGAATTATTCCAAAACTCAATTGCGATTGCTTCTTTCGATGTAATGTGTGCATGAACTCTCATTTCTAACTTAGCTACTTTTAACATTGGGATGTTATTGGGAAGAAGCATTGATGCGAGCAAAAAAAAATTGCTTCAAAAAGCCTTCGCTGGAAGCGTACTGTAGTGTATATGAACACTGAAACTAAAATGAAACGCAGTCGGCACCCTTTTCTGTTTATTTTTACTCGCGTGTCCTAGGGTAGCTACTTCTCTGAACTCACAAATTCTGTGGAAAAAATTCTCGGACCGATATGCTTCCACGTCCTTTCTCATGGAAGTGATATGAAATGCTTTTTCATGAAGCACTTCTCACATCTCTCGCTGGGGTGGTCCGACGCACGCACACAACTATAGGACAGTAGACATTTCATTGCAGGGAGTTCAGCATGTGTGGTTCGCTTTGAAATTTTGTGAAATTGGATGAACAGGAGTTTATACTGTTTCATGTTTATAATTATAGCAATTCATACACTTTATAAGGCTGGTTAGGGATTTAGAGGTAGAATTGGAGCCATCGTATATGAATAATCTTTTAGTTTATTTTTTGATCAATTTTTTTTCTTTGACAGTTCCCACAAATAATTTTGGAAAGGAGTTAAACCAAATCTATGATGAATTTTCCAAAAAAATATCCAAAAACACACACCGGGAAAGCATTTTAAAAGATAGGCTAATAATAAATATTGCATTCCTCATTTTTCAATGGGACGGCTGAGATCACAAACTTTCTGTTGTTGAATACATTTTAATTCTCTTAATTAGAGCAAAACTCAAGCGTTTGAATAATAACATTAAAATCGAAGTAATTGAGTAAGAGTACTGCAAAGCTTAAAGCAAAGTGGGCTGCATTCAGTTTTGTTTGAAATTTAGATGCCCTGATGAGCCTTCTTTTTAATCAAAAGCATTATCATTTTATTTTATTTTATTTTTTTGTGCACTCAAACCACAATTTTTCATATTGTCGCCAAAATTCATGTAATTAATATGTACATCGTTTTTATTTTTATTAAATTGCCCATCTTATTACTTCCGTCACTATCGATGCACGCCAATAAATAACCCCCTAATTTTCTGTTTGAGTTGTTTTAGCGGGCTTTCTCGTGTTTCCATCGTTGCAGTCTCAATTCTTGTAAGTAATTCCTGTACTAATGTTAACAGGCCTTGAATAACCTCCATCCTTCATTTTCGCCCATAAGAAAAATTGCAATGGAGTAAGGTTTGAAGATTTAGCAGGCCAAGGAATCGGTGCACCTCGTCTAATTCATGCTCATGAATTTTTTCATTTAATTTTGCGTTTACAATGTGCAGTATGCATACTATTGGTGAAAATTGCACTTCGATTCTCCAGTGAGATATCCTCTATCTAATAGATCTGGCAGTGTATTCTCCAAAAATTTGACTATTAAGCACTTGCGGAAAAATTGGTCGTATTAAATACCAGCCCAAACATTAACACTGAATTTATTCCGCAATAACGTCACCCTTGTTCTTTGTAGGTCAGTATACGACCAAGGGTAAGTAAGTTGTAGAAATTTGTGATACCATTTCTGGTGAATGACGATTCATCCTTCCTCTAAATTCGATCCAGAAACGCCCAGTTGTCTATGTCGCATTCCAGAAGTCAAGTGCAAAACCTCAATCTTCTCTCGGAATATCCTTCCAATAGTCCGTGGACTGAGATATGGTGTTATAGATGTAATCCCTCTGGATGGATATCGCTCCAAACTTTAACTAAAGACACTTCTAATCATCTTGTGACTTGTATCGTTCTCGTTTTAGGGTTTTGCCTGACTATAATGATTATTTGCTGGTCGACGTCGGCAGAATCTTCCGCTGTTTCAGACCGTAATTCTCTGCTGTTCGAAGTACCACTTCTGGTTTCTCAAAACCTCTGAAAAGTCTGTGAAAACACCCGTCTTTGGGGCACGTTTCAATTGGAAAATCTCGTTTGATATTTCCGGACAGCCGCTCTATCTTTTTCGTCTACTACACCAAAAATGAAAATTATATCCGCGTATATAATTCGGCAATTTTTTAATAATTGCAGCTTAAGAACACCAGCAGTTATCGATTTGTGTATCAACTTTAATCGATATTCCTTCTCACTTACTCTTTTTTATAGCAACATTTCCATCAGGTATTAGTAATAATGCGTCAGAATATTTGAGGGTGAGCATTGGCTAACACAAGCTAATAACTATAATAAATTAAATTAGTAACCTTTTTATAACTTTTTTGCATCAGTAATTAAAATTTATTTTCTGCGTACCCCAAACAAAAAATTTTGACCCTTAGAAAATTTGGTTTCGGCCTAAATTATTATACAATTTTTTTTTCGGGTTGAAAACGTTCTGAAAATGTTAGGACGATTGGACAAGTAGTTTTTTTGGTGTGATGTCCCTCGTATTCAGAAAAGCTCTTGTGAGGAAAATCCGTTTAAAGATAAAGGGAAAGTACAAATGCCATATTCGAGGCTGCGATTACTTTAACTGAAATTTAAAGGAAAAATACTTCGATTTTGATCCTCATATGTTAGTCACGCATTCTTGACGAATATGGTGAACTGTCCGACAGTCAACTATCTTTCACAGTGAACGTTTTGATATACGATAAAATTATCCGTAGCAATAATAAGACAAACGTGGCAGTTGAAGATGGCAGATCGCTTCGATTAGTACCGTTTGAACGCGCGACAGAGGTGCGTGGAAAGGTCTCAGTTACCGGACTAGAATTTATAAAAATTGGTTTTTTTCCTTTAGTTTAGAAATATTCTTTGGACATCCATCTTTCAAACGCCGCCCATTCATCCCTCAATTAAAAAAACCGTACCACTGCACGCATTTGTTCTCGTCGTTGGCCGTACATGTGATGTGAAATCTTTAAATGCGTTTTTCTTAAAACCATGTTTTTTAAACTGGCGCGCAGTATGGAGAGTTTAAAAATTGAGCTATTAACTACAAATTTGGAGTGAAGCTGCCTGAGATCTTTGTCCACTGAACCTCTGATATTTAGTGAAGAAATTACGATAATGAAAGAAAATGTCGTTTTAAAAAGTAGTAAAATGTTTGAAAAACATGCAAAAAATCTCATCTCTGCAAAAGACTAGTTATTTAAAAATAAAAATGAAATCATGACAAGTTTTAGAGGTTCGGCGAACAAACACATACCTCAGGAAGCTTCATTCCTAATTTAAAGTTAATAGCTCAATTATTCTTCTTCTTCTTCACACTGTGCGCCATTTTAAAAGTCATGGTTTTGAGAAAAACGCATTTAAAGATTTCAGATCACATGCAGACGTACAGCAGACGATGCGAGTAAATGCCCGTATCGGTGCGGTGTTCTTGAAATGAGCGATGAGGGAAACGGCGTTCAAAAGAGGGGATTACAGAGAATTTTTTAACTAAAACAAAAAATTACGATTTTTTGAAAATTTTAAGCCGGTCTGTGCCCTACAGTAAAAAAATTTTATGTTAAGATTTTATATTGAATATTATTCTATATGGAATATTAATAAGTAGGGTATAGTATAACTGATTACAAAAATAAGTAGTTTTGATTTCCAAGCTTCAAGTAATTTGTATCTCCTATCCAACAGTGAAGGGAAGTCAAGTAGTAGTAGTAATTACCCTGAGTACCTAGGTAGTTTGTAGTCGTGTAAAAGCCCTTATTTAGGGTTTTTGTTGTTATTTTATAGGCTATTATTTTAAAAGAAGGCATTATGTTGTATTCAATTAGGTACTTCTATATGCTAAGAATATTCTACTTTTTATTTTCAACGCTAATTTATGAAAAATATATTTTTATAACTAGGCTAAAGTCACCTAATGTTGGACATACCCAATTGTCGGACACTCGTATAAATGTATACATATAACATTTCCGAAGTATAAGGCTTAATATTTTGTTATTGCATTATTTGCTGTGTTTTATCTTGCACTGATACAAACAAACACTTTGCTCCGACGAAGCGAAGAAGCAGCACTAAAATTCAGTTTTCATCCAAATCCCAAGGTGAAAGTGCAAGTGCCCTCGTCAAGTTAGTTTTGAGTTATGTGTGTGGCCTTTACGGAATAGGTAAGTAAATCCTGCTCCAAAGCCCAATCAGCGAACACACGGCGTTGTCTATGGTCGTTTACCTTGAGTGCCTCGGTCAGTTGAATTTTATACGGGTGCAGACCCAAGTCCTGATGCAAGATTCGCCAAGTTGAAGTGGCTGAAAGGCCAAGTTCTTGTGAACGCCGACTGAATTCTACTTCCCGTACACTCTCACGCACAGCAGTGATGTTGATTATTTACCGAACCGGTTTATCCAAATTTGTCCACCAATCGTCAAATAGTTGAGTCTGCAGAATGGTTGTGGTGAGGATATAATAAAAATCACAAAATGCGCGGAACATTTCCAGCGTCCATATTGAAAGATCCTTTACTTCTGATGAATATTTTAACTATCTTAGAATCATATTCCTCCGTAATCTAATTTTGACTAGACAACCTAGTTACCTTTATAGTAAGTTGGGCTTTGTAATATCCGGCAGACTCGGCAGTTTCTCGCCACCACGTTTTATATCCAGCTGTAGTGAGGCATTTCTTTATACATGCTATCAATCAGACTATGGAATCTGCTCCCTATTCATCTAAGAAGGATATATGGCGATTGAAATTTTTCTAGGATTTGTTTGAGCACATAAAGTCTTCATAAAATTGTACATTATGTTTCGTAGGATTATTGCACGTAATTATTATTCTTGCTATTTATATTGGTTTTATCTGTTTTATATTTTCTCTCCAATTTTATTTACACCATATATTTAAAATTTATGAATTATTTTGTAATCTTACGCTGCATTTTATAGAAGATTGTATCTTATCTTGAAATTGAAATTGTCAGTGCTGGTTGTGGACTAATTTTGAATTCGAGGTCCATCTTACGATTTAAGCAACTGTTGAATGTCATTCAATCCTAACTGTTCAAAACCATCGCGTCCTATGTTATTCGCACGTTGACCAATGTTTTCAGGAGTCACAGACATGGAGTCACTAAAACAACAATAAGTCAAGGGATATGCTAGAACGTTTCGATAAATAGTAAATAAATATGTACGCTATTGGCTTTTTTACATATTTTATTATTAAAAAAATTTCAATGTCGAAAGCTTGGATCCGCGAATAATAAAATTCTCTGCCGTAAGTACCTACAAAAAGTTGTCACAATTTTTTTATGCGCGAACACTGAAATCGCGGACAACGAAACCGTGAATAAGCCTTGAACATTTATTTTTTTAAATATGCAGTAATTGAAAACATGTTTAATTTGGATATACACTGAGAGAAAAAAAAACAACTAAGTGTAACAGATATGAAGTGTCTAATGGAGCAACGTCAACGTGTCCACATTAGATGTCAGACGTCCCGATTCCGAATCTCATCCGAAACCACATTAAAGCTTTACATATATATATATATATATTATATTTATATATATTATATATAATAACTAAGCATAGCGCCACCTATCGTTGCCTTGCGTTGAACTACTCGATATTGATACGGTGGACAGAACTCCTCTTAACCGTCTGGCCATAATGGAAACTAGAGGGCGCGTGCGTCTTTCAATAAGTAATCATGTCATCCCTGTGCGTTCAAAAGACGAAAAGAAAAAAAAATGGTTATTATCTTCCAAATCCCTGAATGCAGCTAACAGAACTATGAGCTCGCGAACTTTCATTTACCTTAAAAGTCATCGAACAAATTATGAATTTTTTGATCCAATAACTGATATGTGCAGATGGTATACAAAATATTTCCAGTCAATAGATTTTAATTTTGCTATATATAAAATTCAACTAATGGTTCTCTCTTGCAGTTAAATTTCTAAGGTCAGTTTACTTGTGAAGATGTATGTTGGCTTGTAAATAAATAAATTATGGCTCAATATCTCGCACAGTGCACTCACAGAAATTAACAAGATAAATCTTAAGGGGAAAAAAACATCACTAATCCATGTGTTGTTCTATTTCTACTACCATTGAAACACTATAAATAACTTTAAAAACAAATTTGAATAAAACGATTTGTTCAACTCTTGTTCTGTTTTATAAAATAAAATATAACATCGACTGATTCCAGAATTTTTAGTTTCCAAAGTCATGGACTCGGCGCAACGAAATTTTGCGAACTCTGCGGATCAATATTTCTGTGAAAATATAATGCGACATACATACATAATATATGTATAACATTGACGCAATGTAATAATTTAAACTAGATTATTCTCGAAAAATATTTCGTTTTACAACAATTTACAATTCCAATAAGGCAATGAAATGTACTTCAATAACAATAGTTTTTTTTTCATTAAAGCTTACTACACAGGTGAATCAAATTAAGCAGGAGTTTAAATCAGACAGTGAAGCGATGTCTTTCAAAACTAGCTCCCCTCTTATGATGGTAATGCGACCTGATGAGGATTATGGATCAACTTACACTCAAGCTGCTAAACCAGCCGTTAAAATATTGCGACGACCCACTCCACATTCGTCGGCGATAAAACCTTCAGAAACACGACCGAAACAACCAATTAAAACTTTACAGCAGCGGGAGCAGGAGTATGCAGAAGCAAGACTGAGAATCCTGGGTTCAGCAAAGAATCCTGATGATGAAATGTAAATATTTATAAATTTGCTATATATATTATTAAAAGTGAAATTTTTTAACTAGGCAAGCTTCAATTCCTAAGGTTGTAACAAAAACAACTGACTGTACTGAAGATGCAACATTTTGGGAAGCTGACCGCATGAACGGTGAATCTGTCTCACCTAGTTTTTTATTAAATGGCCAAATGCGATCTCAAGACATTTTGCGAATGCCTCGAGGACCTGATGGCACACCTGGCTTCAATCTTCGACGGTAGTGATTTATGTTGCAGTAATGTTAGAAAGCCTTACACAGTTTTTACATATTTTTATTATTATAGAAAAAGTACGACAAGTAAACAGTTTTCAAATCTAGAAAAAATTAAGTCGTTCATTAAGGACGTAATAAATAGTTTGACTTAGCGGTCATTGTGTATAAATAAAAATGTCTTTTTTATAAATTTCTATGATAAATTTATATTTATTACTTCTCCGTTCAATATTTTACTTTAGAAGTTTTTCTTCGATTACAAAATCTCGTTGCAGATATAAAATAATATTCACCTCAAGCACATAAGTAATTGTACATAAACTTACTACAGATAACAATTTTTTGTTGGTGTCACTGGAAAACTTCCCAGTGTAAATGTCACGAGATTGCATATATAGGAATTTCATTATTATAAGAATTGTTTAATTAAAATACATTAATATTTTATACAGAAAGAATTGTTTGAAATTTTTCATTATACCAATTGAAGAAAATGTGCATAATTTGTTAACGGAAATTCTGTTCTAAGTTGTTCAATTTTGGTTAATTTAAGAGGTAGTACCGTTAATCCAGATGAAGCTCAATTGGATTAAGGATGACAATTATTGTTTATTATTGTGTTTTATTCATAAATATCCTAGGTACAATATTTATTCATATGACCGTGGACGATTGTCAAAAAAACAATTTGCTGACTAACATTAAGGGGGTGTTCTAGTCTAGAATTTTGAACAAATCGATTTTTTTTCATATTTTTAAAGATCAAACCTTCAAAATATATCCTCCAAAGGAATTTTAAAATTCCAAATATTTACGGAGTTATAGCTATTGTTGTGACACAGCGAGTAAACGGGACCTGCCACAGTGAATCGAACAATAGGCGGTAGACGTTCCCTGACTACCTGAGGATGAACCATCCTACAGAAAGTGTTTTATACACACGTGTGCAGTGCAGCTCAGTCTGCTCTGAGCTATCGTAGAGCACGTGTAGGCCAAATGTATGGAGCAGGAATCGTATAGACTGCCTAAAACTTTGCTGAAATCTTAAAACGGGTTTTTCTCAAGACTACTTTTTCCAATTATTATTAACTTAAAATGGCGTGGAACTTCTTTATATATCCCTCTATCGTTGGAATTAGAATTATGTAAAAATTTTGTTTTTTACTATTGTTAAACAATTCAAAACTGAAAAAAAGGGCGAAAAATCAATTTTTCAAACAGCCACCTAGTTTAGACGCTAACGACATTCTTACTGATTAAGAATCTTTTTTTCTTTTTGTTTAAGATCACCAGAAGGGTTGGAGTCATGTCAACAAGGACGCATCCTTACCCCCCCCACTACCACCTAGTAATTTTTTCAATTTTAAAATTTTTTTTTAAAAATTTTTTTTGTGTTGCTAACATATTAATAGATATCTAGTAAAAAAATGGCTAGTACAAATATTCTTAGTTTTTTTTTATCGAATTTTACAAAACACCTAAAATTAGTACTCCTAGACTAGAATACCCCCTTAATACTCCCATCCCACGCCTATGTGTGGACTGAATTTAGTCTAAAGGTGATAGAGGCGGCGGTTTGTTTGTCAAATAGCTCGACCTGAATTAGGTGAATTATGGTGTAAGGCCTTTTGGGCGATGTTCTTAGCTCATCTGACTTCAGCAGATTGTCTTTTCTAAAGATGATACCACCCCATATACAAGAATGGATCTCGTTAGGTACAGCGACATAGCGTCGGTGGACAATTCGTGGTAGCTGGTTCTTGCAAATATTTTGAATGCTGCATTTAACGGAAATCATAGAATATAGTAGTATAGATAAACTGCCAAGCCATTTTTTTATAACTTATGATCCGCAAAAACTAATTAAGTAGTCATAACACACATATGTATATGTACTTCACAGCTGATTCAAGTACTTGATATTTTTATTTTCCTTATTACCATACTATGGGAGTATTATCTAAGAGGAGCTTATTGTATGATGCACTGCACTCTAGAGAAAAGTTCTCTTTTATGCGATTACGATTCACAATCTCTTAATTTCGCAGACATTAGCCTGAGAAAAAGCGTTACCATTTATTTGTATGAAGTGCACAGTCTTTGTTATTTATTAGTCCATGAGAATATACATAAGAAATCACTTTATTGGGGATGGCGGATAAAACACAGGCGCATTTCTTGGAAAGACATAAGATTTCCTTCGATAAACTGTCAACAGAGAAAACAACATCAGTATACGGGGACAAAGTGCAGTGGTACAACAAATGCAACTACAACGGACAAAGGAATAATAACAGGCAATAAAAGCCACAGAAATGAAAATACAACTAAAGCAGAACAAAACCAATGGCAACAGAAACGTCCATACTATAATAACCGTAGAAAGAACTTGAAAAACTACAATGGACCAATGAACCTGTGTACGAGATGCAGAACATCGCATAAGCCACGCCAGTATCCAGCATTTGGGAAAAATGTGCTGACTGCAACAAGGTGGGACATTTTGTTATAGCTTGTTATGGTGCCCTGCTAATGGTAGCCACCTATTAGCGCAGAGAAACGGACTTAGGTCATAAAGGCCAAATCCATAAGTTAAGTTATTATTGAAATAATTCGGCTTGATCCGATATATGTTATATGTGGGAATCGCCAGGAGAACGATAAAGGTGCAATGGGAAACAATGGGTTAATTAAATATAGTGCAATTTTATTAATTCAGTTTATACCCAAAAGTAAGCCTATTAACAATAAAGTTATCGGTTATTAGAAGCTTCAACCTAGCGTAATGATTAGTTACGATTAATTCACTAAATAGGTAATCTAACAACTTTTCACAGCTTAACCACGCGCGGAGGTAAGTATACAGCGGTCACAGCTATTAAACATGGTCAGTTCACGGCACGATGCTAGATAATGCACTCACAGTTTGAGATCTGGGCTATTTCCTTGCCATTTTATTCGAGGAATTCCCAGATTTACAAGAAAATCCTGAACCTGGAAATAGGCGAAAAGGACCCATCGATAATTTTATACTGATTTTGTTGAGTTAACACCAAACTATTAGAAAAACATATCCCTTACTGATATAGCTGTGTGATATGGCGCACAGTCGTCTTGAAAAATCAGTCCTGATCGCATAGAAAAGTGCTCTTCTATTGATTGCAACAAACTTTCCGTTAAAATATCTTGGAACTTTTTGGCATTCACTGTTCCTTCAATAAAGTGGAGATGTCCTACGCCATAGTATGAGAAGCACCTCCACACCATGGCGCTAGGTGCACTCCTTGTGCTTTGAAGGCAATCTTCGTACGCACTGAGTACCATCAGAACCGAGCAAGTTGAACTTGCTTTCGTCTGAAAATATGACATTTTTCCAGTCTTCCAGTAGCCAGTTCTTATGGGCTTTTATCCATTGGAGACGTGCTGCCTTCAATTTCCGTGTAAGAATGGGCTCTTCTTCCAATTAATCCGTCCTCATTTAATCTCCTGCGATTAGTTTGAACACTGATGCTGACGTCACACTGATCCTGTAGTTCCCTTCTCAAATCGGTTGCAGAATAAAATCGGCTTTTCAAACTAATCCTCCGTAAAAGACGATCTTGTATCAACGTAGTCTTCCTTCTGAGACCTTTTCGGATTGGTCTATTTACGGAGGCAGTTTCTCAATTTTTCTTCAACAAACGCGCTACAGTCAAATGACTACATTCCACAATACTTGCAATTTCACGAGCGGACTTTCCGACTTCAGATAACGTCAAAATTAGAATTTTTGTCGCGTAGTCAATTGCACGTATTTTAAAATATCCTTTCACAGAGCCAAATTAGGCAATTACTGCTATTGGAATACAAATCCGTGTTTATCGCTGCTCTACCGACGATTTTGTAGAAGTGCTCGATAGAAGGCAGCAAAGCTTGCTACTGGGCACCAGCTCGAGTTTTAAAATTCAATTTAATTTTCGTTGTCTTTAGGTACAGCAAAATAATGCATCAAAATCAATTTAAAAAGCTTAGTCGTTTTCAGCGTTATCGCTCGCACAAACTTGATCCCACTCGTCCAACGATCTCCTCTTTCACGGCAGTTAAACGCGCAGAGAAAAGCAGAATTCGTGCCAGCTTGCGTTAGTAGCTGATTGGGAAAAACTGGACAAATGGATTTGTTGTGTACATTTTTACACCGAAGATAATTATAACAATAATATTTAAATTGTTGTTATAATATCACTAGAGAATTTAACCACTGTTAACAATAACGAAACAGCAGTTAAATTCCTGAACAAACAAGATAGCGCGAGGAACGGCTCAGATTTCGTCTGGGCCAAACGCGCATGGAAACATTTGCGCTGAGCAAGCGTTTCCCACGACGAAGTGGCGACGAATTCCAATGTTGCACGCCGCTTGGGAAGCGCGGACTCAGCAGAACCTGTGAACGGCTGGCAGGGAACCCGAAGTTTCCAGCGAGTGGTACACAGGGAGTCTTTTCGCAAGCTTGAAACAAGAAAGGTCGTCGGGAATAAACTAAAAGTGAGTTCTATTGGAGGAGTTAGCGCGGAGATAGAAATATACAAGTAGTTTTGTGATTTGGAAACAAGTTGAAATAAATAAGCCTTTCGGAACTAATTTGGTGTTTCGGTTAATAAACCCATTCAGCGTGAGTGATTTCCGCTGAGAAATATACTTGGATTTTGTTCAAGAAATATCCAACATTTGGCGCAGCCGGTGGGATCAGGGAAGCCCGATTCAATACATATAAGAATCATAAGAGGTTGAAAAGGCCCTGATCCGACAACGAACAAGTTCTCCTACGAAATAGAGAGCCGGGCAAGACACCCTTACCCCCTCATCCGGAACTGAGTCTGGTTTCGGAGACCTCTATTGGAACTCCAACACACGGAGTAGAACAACTATAGGCGCTTCAGCCTAAGTCAAAGGGCAAGCGTTCTCCTCCGCAACGTACCCAGTACCCATCGTTGGAATTACGCGGGCTTCAACCCTGCCCACAACTTTAAGCAAGGAATTTACCCCAAAATAACAAGTGAAGCGGATGAATGCCGCACCGGCATAACCACCAGAAGACGTCCAAATCTCCAGCGCTGGACCACCCACATCTTCCGACGAGCCGACAACTCGCCCTCAACCGCCGAGGGAACCTCAACCGCAGCAGCCATCTACAAGCAACTTTAATAATCCCAGCTCATCTCAACCGCCGAGGGATTCTTCATCAACCCCAACGAGGGAAGCAACAGCAGCAGCAGCCCCATCAACATCAGGTCTTCAAGAGCAGCCAGGACTCGCCTAAGGAGCGGGAATATCATCCCCAGGCCAGCAGGAAAAGTAACTGTAAGTCTAAAAGAACAATTAAATAACGCATTTTAGAGAGCGCGAATATCCGGAGGAATCTCAGTCAGACAGTGCGACGATCTCGACATAAAATATCGATCGAACTCGCGAGCTAAGAGAAGCTCAAATTAAAAAATTAAAAGAAGACACTGTCAAGTTCAGAGAAGCCCTCCTAGATTTCCAGGGATATTCACGCTCTCTCTAACATATTAGTCAATAAACATCTAGCCCTAAAGTGTTAGATTTAAGCGGTGAATTAAATACAAGTGCTGATAGTGTAAACGCGGGTGATCAATCTACGACCGAGGTAGTGTTGAATTGGTTAGGAGAATCGCTCTTATCCAATTCCTATCAATCCCAAGACGCGTTTAGTTCACCCGCAAGTCTCAAAATTAAACAAAAGTACGAAAATATGGCGGATTAAAGAAAAATCACTGAATTAGTCTCACGAGCAGATTTTTTCGGGCTCAGGCCCCAATTTGAGCCAAGAGCTCCGTACATTCTTAAGTTGTTGCAGGCAGGTAAAACTCTGCCTTACTTCGGAGGAAGAGAAGGCGGCCTTTCTCCAAATTATTCCGACGCGTTTCCGTGAAACGCGCATGACCTATTTCTAGCAAATACTCCAACTACGTTTCAAGATATGGAGGAAATTTTAAATCGTGCTTATTTGCCACGAGAAACATACGAGGAGCTGGTAGATCGTTTAATCAATTCCAGACAAAATTTATCGAGCGGATAAAATATATTTTAGCCCAATGTAAGGAGGCAGTGGACACGAAATACGGCGAGGTTGAATCGCCTTCAATGAAAAGGCAATTAGGTGATTTCGCGAAGAACGCGCTTAAAAAAGGGGTTAGTAATCCCCATCTTTGCCAATACTTATTGCAACAAAACGAGGGCACCTTTGAGGACCTCGTAAGAAAAGCCCTCGATATGGAGAGGCTTCAGCAAAGCGCATTCGGCTTTGCTCCCCAAATTGCGAATGTCTCCTACACTACCCCGCTTGCATCTGAAAATGCAAGTGCAGCCTATTTACCCCCGGTCCGGGCGACGAGTGAAAGTTTCAATTACATCGAAAATCGCTCGGAGTCTCGACCGCATGAGTCTAATTCTGACGCTAAACCTTCAAACAGGCCGACACAAAATGCATCTAAGCAGGTGTATAAATCAACAGAGCTAGATAGATCAAAAGAACTAATAGCTAAAACTATTTGCAGTTTTTGTGGCAAACGAGGCCACACATATTCCGATTGCATAAAACGGAAAGATACTCCGGTCTGTGAAAAATGTAAAGAGTATGGGCACCAAGCCCACGAGTGCCGCCGCGATCCGGTAAAGTCAAATTATCGACAGGGAGGTAATTCCCAGCAAACGCAAAATTATAGGCGCGGATACAATGCGTACAACGAGTCGCGCCCCGACTCTGGTAACAGACCCTCCAGCAGTCAGCAAAGCCAAGGGCGCAATAATCGAGCCCCACATGAAGGGAACACCCGCAAAAATTACGTCCGAGTCAGGTGCGAATTTTGTGGACAACGCGGGCATAATTTAGAAAACTGCAGACAAAAAATAAAATGGGAAAATAGAACCCAGGGAAACGAGACTCAGTCGAGTCCGAAATCTCCGACTCGACTCTAAATACTAAAAGTCAAAATGCAGGGTACTCTCAGCCGCCCAAGCCAAGTACTCCCATAGTGGAGCTCCCGCTAGATATTGGTCTCCATAAGAAGACACAGCTAGTGGTAGACACAGGCGCTGAGATAAGTTTAATTAAAAAGAAAGCTTTAAAGTCACTCGAGTTAATCAACTCCGAGCAAAAATATACTCTGCAATCTCCATTTGGTAAGGGACTAACTCTGGAAAGCTGCCAGGGAAATGTTATAACAAAACTGCCGAACAAAAGAGATTCTAAAATTCCCTGCGGTTTTCAGGTAATTGAAAACCTTCCCACGACGGACTATTAGGAAATGATTTCCTATCAAAACATTGTAACGTTGAAGGTCCTAATCAAACACTTCGATTTCCTCGCACGGAAATCAATTCAGAGGAATTTTCTTTTCCGGTACTATTCGAGACAGAAACAATCTGCCCCCAAAAAGCAACCTAAACCAAGGATCAGGCAAAGGAGATGGAATCCGTAGGGGTTAAGCTGTCCACTTGCCATGTTCTTGAGGCATCCCAATTAACGGATGATGGTTGTCGGGCTCCAGAAACATCACGGGAAAGCAAACAACAATTACTAGCGAATACACCTCTGATCGACGAATTCAGGCGGCATATAATAATTCTGAAAGAATCAATATGCGTACCTGCGCGATCACAGATGGTGGCTAGAATACCGTTGATACTACAAGGAGAAATGCTCTGTCTATCCCAGGAGGTAGGCGATGGAGTCTTCCTAGCCAACAGTATCATTTCCTCAGAGAAGGAAGAAGCGAAGATTGGAATCCTCAACGCCAACAATTTTTGGGGTAGTTCTGACCAACATAGTATTACAATTGGTTCCAGTTAATGACTACTCTTTAGTCCCGATGTATCTCGTAGCGGAAGCACCAAGTGAAATTGCAGAGTCAAATTTAAAAGGCTCAATGAAAAATGCAGAATTATCAGTTCAGGAAAACTACAAAGTAGGGAAAAAAATACCCCAAACACGCCCCAAGAGCGATGAAGCACAAGCTAAACGGCCGAAAGCAGCGAAAAAGGGTATTGAAAATAATAAAGCTACTCTAAATTATATCCGCTACCCAAACGCGGACTACAAATATCTACAATATAACAACTGATCCCGCCATAAAACAACGTATAGCCAGGTTGAGGGAAGTACTTCAGCTGAGCCCCAATCTGAGCAGCCAAGAAAGAGCTGAAATTTTAAAAATATGTAATGGTTATAATGACATATTCTACTTAAAGGGTGACCATCTGACGCACACTGATGCCGTCACTCATTTAATTCCGGTCGTGCAAGATTAAGCACCAATAAACCAAAAAAGGTATAGGTTACCAGAAATACAGCGTAACATTATAGATGAGTAGCTACAAGACATGCTCGAAAACAACATAGTATAACTGTTTGACTCGGTTGGTCAAAGTAAATGTGAATACTCAAAAGGTTCTCTGAATACTACAAGGTAAATATGAATACTCAAAAGGCTCTTTGAATACTCAATTTATTTAACAAAACCGTTTGGTATTTATAACAATAAGAACTTACAACTAAGCAGATATGTTGCGATTAATTAGGTGCGTCGCTCATTCATGTGTTTTGCGGTCAGAGCAAATATTGCTTATGTTGACTTCTGCAATTTCAAGTAGGTGACATAAAGTATTGATCGACTTGTTACAATTAGGAAATTAATTACGAAATGGAGAATTACAAAATAACTATAAGATTTGTTCAGTTCTGAACATGCTGGGGGGCTGGGGGGCAGGACCCGATTATAATGTTGTCCAATTGATGTTTGAGGAGATCCTTGTGGGTTGTCGACCTTGGGTTGTGAATTTTTTGCCTTATGCCTGAGTAGCAAACCTTTGAGCTGCTGCCGGTACTTCCATCCAAGAATAGCAAGAAAGAAGGTGATGAGTGTTGCTCCTACGCCTGATGAATACAGAATTAGCGCCTTTCTTAGATTAGGTCCGTGCAGTTCTGGTTCAAAGCTGTAGTCTAGAAGTTGCTCGGTTGATTGGATTGAAGAAGACTCTTGGATTTCAGTATTGATGGTGGATTCTGTGGCGTAATGTCAGCGGCCTTAGGTGGAATTTCCTTCATATGGGTTCCTAGAACCTCCACTGACTCTTCAAAGTTGGTTTTTAGAGTCACTTCCTTCGTTTTTACATGGCAGTCATCATGTAGATGAATTATTCCAGCGCTGTTGAGTACTGCTTCTGTTCTGGTACCTTTACACATAACAGCGATTACTGTTGTTTCGTTTGTAACGTAAAGCCAAGAGTTTTTCATTGCCATTGCCTTCCAGACTATGCCCATGACCTTCACTTGGCGCATTTCACACATAGTTTTTGGATGTCGATTATAAAGCTCGTCAATGACACAAGATGGACTTTCCTCTATGTTGTATACAATTGTTGGAGTGCAGAAGTGAAGGTGATGGTCTACTGCACATGATCTCAGTATTTCTCCTGTTAAGCTGAAGTATGTTTGTTGGTTGAAGTTGATCGCAAGAGTCGAATATTGTATATCAGCTACCACATACATATGTGTCTTCTTTGATCCTATGTGGGGTTGGAGTAACATGAGTCAAGCTATAAATTGTTCTTTCCACTATATTGAGATATCCATACAAGTTCATTGTACTGTTCTCGACCTCAACATCTAGCCGAGCTTGAGGCACTTGAAGTATTAAGAAGTTTGCGCCCAGTTTTTGAGACACATTTCGTATAATTGCATTTATGTCCCGGATGTGCACAAAATCCAATATACTCCCATGATTATGCAGTGCGCTCAGCCATTTCTCATATTTTACCTTTAGCTCGTCATAATAGTCTTCTGCGCCCAGGTAGGCGGAAATAATTTCTATGTTCAGCCTGTTGTGATCTGCCCTTGTGATCCATGATGACATCTCCCTAATTGATGAGCTAACGTCATCTATCCTGGCATCAACTTGCTTTAAATATTCCAGTGTTCTAAAGTTTGACTGATTTATTTTGGTATTTAGGAGTAGTACTTGCTGATTTGTAAAGTGCAATATATCTTGTTGATTATGCTGTAGGGACTCGATGTCACTGTAAACTTCATCGTTTACTCCGAACACTGAAGTGAGCAGTCTGCCAAGGATGCCTCTTTTGTGCCTGTTATTGTGCTCTAACCTTTGTCGAGCCTCATCAGTAATCCTGAGGAGATCCTGTCTTCTTGTAGATATGTGGTCAAGATATGTCTGGCAGCGAGTAATGTAAGTAAGAGATTTTGTCCTCTCGCACATACTTTTAACTTGATTCCACGTAATGTCAATATTTTTTTGATCGTTAATCAGTTCATCCTTTGGAAGAGATACCTGCAGCCTAAGATTGCCTCTTTTAATTTGAGCATTACCTAAATTTTCCACGAAGAAGCCCAACTTCGGTTGAACGATCTCGAAGTCCTTTGCGAACGCTACAGTCAACCAGTACAGTTGTGTGCAGCAATTTCGTTGCCCAGGTGCATGGAGCAATTTTCCGTTTTTTATTCCTTTTTTCGTTTGTGGGCGTGCCTATTCTCTTTTTATTGTCAGCTAAGGTATTGCTCTTTGTTGTGCAAATTTGGTCAAAGTGTTCTGGTTTTGACCAAAGTTCGGGCTCTGTATGAACTATTCTGCGAGAATTTCGCTTTCATGTGATAGCAGTCATTGTTGTAACAGGTTTGGTGCTGAGATTAGTGTCTTCTTCGTTGTAGATTGAAAGCGGCAGTTGACATAACATGGTTAAAGGACGTTTCTTGATTCCATTCTTAAATTGTAGAGAAACAACACGAACCAATCCGTCATCTCCAGGATGTAGTTCTGTAATTCGGCCCAAGGCCCATTTCTGTGGTGGCATGTTGGCCTCTTTGATGAGGACTAATTCTCCAATTGTTGGATTCTTCCTTTCCGTTTTCCACTTACTTCTCTGTTGAAGCAGGGATAGGTATTCTAATGACCACCTTTTCCAAATGTCTTGCTGAAGCTTCGCTACCAGCTTCCATCTTTGATGTAACCCTTTTTCTTCAATTTCTGGAACTGGGGGTGCTATTAGTGGCTTGCCTATTAAGAAATGTCCAGGCGTAAGTGGCTCTAGGTCTCTTGGGTCACTAGAATGTTGTCCAATAGGCCTTGAATTTAAGCAGGCTTCTACTTGAGTCAAGACGGTACTGAAATCTTCATAAGTGAGTAGAGCTTCGCTCAAAATTCGTCTTAAGTGTCCCTTGATCGATTTGACTCCGGCTTCCCAGAGTCCTCCAAAGTGTGGACTAACTGCTGGAATGAATTTCCACTCTGTACCGTCATTTGCTAGTGCTTCCGCTGCTTGTTTGGTCGCACTGGAGATTGCAAATTGTAGATCTCTGGTTAATTTGTTATTGGCGCCAACAAAGTTTGTCCCATTGTCGCTATAAACTGCCTTGCAGATTCCTCGACGGGAAACAAATCTTCTGAATGCTGCGAGGAAGGAGTCCGTGGTTAAATCGCTGACAAGCTCTAAATGAATTGCCTTGGTGACCATACATACAAATATGGCTATGTATCCTTTAAGTGTTTTAGTGCCTCTCCCCTTTGAAGCCTTTGTCAAGAAGGGTCCTGCATAATCTACTCCTGTACTTGAAAATGGTGGGGATGGAGTAACTCTTACTGCTGGATAGTTGCCCATGAGTTGCTGCGAATGATTTTGGCGATATCGAAAGCATGTAATACATTTGTGGTTTCTTCCCTGCACTACTCTTTTGCCATCAATAACCCAAAATGTCTGTCTTAGATAATTAAGTGTAAGCTGTGTACCACCATGTAGCGTTTGTCGATGAGCGTAATCAATTATGAGGTTCGTGACATGATGTTTTGGAGGTAAAAGTATTTGATGCCTTGCATCTACTGGCAAAGGTGACTTTTCCAGCCTACCCCCAACTCTCAAAATGTCGTTTGAATCTATAAACGGATGGAGTGAGAGCAACTTGCTATTCTTCTTCAGCTGTTGATTTTTGTTGAGCGCATTGATTTCTTCTGAGAATTCTTCCAGCTGTATTAATTTTATAATGGAATCTTTTCCTTTCTGTAGTTCCTCTGTGGATAGGTAACTTGTTATTCTGTTTGCCTTGTTCAGTCTAGCATTGTTGAAAAAACGTAAAGCATAGGCGATCACTCGGACTTGTCTCGCGAATGAAGAACATTTAAAAATTCCTGGAGAGGAGAGAGTTGTGGCAAAAACTGTCGTTGTTTTTCTCTCCTCCTTGTTGGTTGCCAAATTAAGTCTTTTTAAAGGCCAGGATTCCGGTGATTTAGTAAGCCAAAGCGGTCCCTTCCACCAGAGATTGTTTGACACAAGTTTACAAGGACTTATCCCTCTGGTTGCGAGGTCCGCAGGATTTTCAGAGGATGAGACATGTCTCCATATCTCCCTTCCTACTAAGTCATGTATCTCACTTACACGATTTCCAACGAAGGTGTTCCAATTGCTAGGGTTTTTCGATATCCAGGCGAGGACTATTTCAGAGTCGCACCAAGCAAAGATTTCCGGAGAGGATATCTCTAATGAAGTCTTGGCAGTTTTAATTAGTTGTGCTAAGGGAAGAGCACCGCATAGCTCTAAGCGGGGCAGCGTGGTCTTTTGTTTTAAAGGAGCAACCTTGGTTTTTGCGGTTAATAACGTTGTATAAACCTTGTTTTTGCTGTCAGTTGTCCTTATATATAGTGCTGCAGCATATGCTTTTTCAGAGGCATCACAGAAGCCATGAATTTGAACTTCTTGATTTTTCCGATAGCTTATCCATCGAGGAATTTTAATTTTGTGCAATTCAGTCATTTCAGTTTCAATTTTCTTCCATGAGTTTATGATCTCATTTGGTAGGAGCTCATCCCAATCTATTCCTATCTTCCAAAGTGATTGCATTATCAGTTTTGCAGCTATAGTGACTGGGGCCAACTATCCTAGAGGGTCAAAAATTGTTGCGGTTGTCGATAATAGTGCTCGTTTTGTGAGTTCGGAACTGCGTCCCTTCTGATTGATCATAAATTGAAATTCGTCTCTTCTGGGATTCCAGTTTAATCCCAATGTTTTAACTGAATCATCCTCAGTTATTTCCAATATTCCCTTTTCTAATAAGTCTTGAGGTACATTTTTTATTAATTCGTGGTGATTGGACGTCCATTTGCGCAAGTTGAAACCTCCTGCTTTTAACAAATGAATAATTTGCTCCTGGAGTTGATAAGCTTCTGCCTTGGTGTCAGCACCGGAAAGCATGTCATCAACGTAAAAATCTTTCGTTAATACCTCTTTCGCAATGGGGAGATGATTGCCTTCATCTATGTTATAGCAAGTTGTTTTAGCGCTCTTACCGCTGGATACGTGGCTGGTGCTGTGCCGTAAGTAACCGTGTTCAATGTGTATTCCTGAATTTGCTGGGAGGGATCTTCTCTCCATAGTATTCTTTGATAGTTCCTGTCTTCTTCTGCCATATTTAATTGCCGAAACATTTTTTCGATGTCAGCCGTGATTACGTACCGATGCTTACGCCATCTCAATAGAATCTGGCTTAAATCGCACTGTAATTTCTGGCCGGAGTGCAGCATCATTAAGACTTGTTCCTGATTCAGTTTTGCATGATCCATCGAAAACTACTCGTAGCTTCGTGGTAGTACTGTCCCTTTTGAACACTGCATGATGAGGCAAGTAGTATACCTTAGAAGGATCTCCTAAGAATTTTTTCGCTGGACTAATGTGCCCGAGTGCTAGATATTCCAACAGAAACTTGTTATATTCCATCTTATCCTGAGGTGATTTGCTTAGCTTTTTTTCCATTTGTATTAGTCTAGCTACTGCTCTGGCTCGAGAGTTACCTAATTTCTGTGGAGTATCCTTGAATGGCAGATGGACCAGGTACCGGCCATCCTTGTCTCGCTTATGGGTAGATTGAATGTGATCGTTGCATGAATCACTGAGCTGGCTTAGTTGATTATCACTGTTTAGTTCCCAAAATTGTTCAAGCTTCTCATCAATTTCGGCAAGAGAGAGGAAACTTGAGACCTTATTGCGACTCTGGCTGGCCTTTCTGGGGTGTCTCCAAAAACTATCCACCCTAGTTTTGCGTTTTGAGCAGTCGCACAGTGGGGCGAATGGCCTGTTTCGCTGGCCAAAAGTCCAAAAATTGAGTTAGCGCTCTGCAACTTGGTATTATATTGTTGGGCGCTGATTACGAATCTGATATCGGATTTATAAAATTCAAAATGGCGGACCGGAAGTGACGTAATGTTTTACGAAAAAATGGAGTTACCGCTCTGAAACTCGGTATTGTATGATTTTCGGGATCGCTCATTACGAATCTGATATAAGATACATAAAAATTCAAAATGGCGGACCGGAAGTGACTTAAATTTTTGCGAAAAATTGAGTTAGCGCTCTGAAACTCAACATTATATGGTTTGCGGGATCGCTGATTACGAATCTGATATCGGATTTGTAAAATTCAAAATGTCCGACCGGAAGTGGCGTAATGTTTTTCGAAAAAATTTAGTTAGCGCTTTGAAATTCGGTATTATATGGTTTCCGGAGGCGCTGATTACGAATCTGAAATCGGATTTAGAAAATTCAAAATGGCGGAAAATTTAAGTCACTTCCGGTCCGCCATTTTGAATTTTAAAAATATGATATCATATTCGTAATCAGCCCCTCCGAAAACCATATAATACCGAGTTTCAGAGCGCTAACTCAATTTTTTCGAAAAACATTATGTCACTTCCGGTCCGCCATCTTGAATTTCATAAATCTGATATCAGATTCGTAATCAGCACCCTCGAAAACCATATAATACCGACTTTCAAAACGATTCATCAATTTTTCGATTTCCATCCCACTGTGCTGCGGCGCGCATGAAATCATGCAGCGCGTCACTCTAACAGCTGTAACTTTTTTTCGTGAAAAAACGTGAGCTAGTTATTTGGCATACAAAAACTAGACACTTCATCGAACATTCTCTTGAAAGAATCAAAACGAAACTTTGTGAAGCAAAAAAGGTACCTCCAATTGAATTAAGAAAAAAAGTTCATTTATGGGAAGTGCAGTGTCATACTTAATAATAATGGGAGTAAACAAATATAAATTGTAGCGAAAATTCAATCACATATTATTATTCTACACACCTTCGCGATCAATCCACTCAAATCGGACACTTTGTTAACAAAATATTAACGTTCAAAGTTTACGTATTATAAACGTTGCCTGACCGTCACACGTGCACGTGGTCAAGTGCTAACTTTGAAGTGACGTAGAGGGTCAGGTATACAACCCATCGACCCATCTATTACAGATTTATATACCCCAAAGTCCCCTCTATCAAACTATGATGAAAAAAAATTGAAATTGAAACCTTCGATTTTCGACTTTTGGCCAGCGAAACAGGCCATTCGCCCCACTGTGAGTCGGTAGGTTGTAATCAGCTATAACTCCTTCCATGATTATCCTTGCGTAGACGTCAGCTCCCAACAATATGTCAATAGGACCTGGCCTATTGAATGTGGGATCTGCAAGTATAATATTCCCATATTGCTCAAGGTTAACTTCCGGTATTGAGGTATCAGGCAGCGCCGAGTTTAATTTTGGCAAAACGAGAGCTTCTACACAAAGGAATGAGTTTCTTTTATCGTTTAATTGCATTGAAAGCCTTACTTTGCTATAAGCTTTTGCTGCTTTGGATTCCCCAACACCCAGGATTGTTGTTTTGATTCGCTCTTTTATTAATTTGAGCATCTGAACGGCCTCCTCGGTAATGAACGATACCTGGGATCCTGGATCAATCAATGCTCTAAGCCTTTCTGATTGCCCAAGAGTGTTTTTTATTCTTATGTTATGTTATTAACGCCGTCGCACAGTGGGACAGAATCCCGATTTCGTGGCCAAAAATCCCAAATTACCTATATGGGGGTTTTCGAGGTCGCTGATTACGAATCTGAAGTCAGATTTTCAAAATTCAAAATGGCGGCTCCATTATGGCGGACAAAAATTTCGATTTTCTATTAATTTGACTGAAACTGGTACTCGGGGGGTTTTTGGGATCGCTGATTACGAATCTGAGGTCAGATTTTCAAAATTCAAAATTGCGGATCCATTATGGCGGACTATGGTTCATACGTTGAAAATATGAAGTGAAATCTCAAGTAATTTGGTTTTCGCGGTTATTGCTTACGATTCAGGAGTTAAATTAGAGCAAAAACATCGTAAAGGTATTGTAAAATTGATATGATAAATTTATTAGTGTAAGTATAAATTTTCCACGAAAATTCTGCTCTTGAAACTTTAAACGCATTTTTCTCGAAACATCATTTTCTAAAACTCTAATGGGCCTAAACAAGAAACTATTCAACCGATTGCTTTGAAATTTATATATGTTCTTCTACTTATTAATAGTTATCGTCCGTACCAAAATTGCTTACTTTCGAAAATATTTTCTTATTTTTTTTGAACGATTTGTACCAAAAAAAACCAAGATTTTCGTAACTTTTTTTTCTACAGTCCGCCATTTTTTCGTTTTCCAATGAAATTGATTAATTTTGGTAGGGACGATAGCGATAGACCTACTGAACAATATTCCATTCGATGTTTTTTCGATTCCCTAAAAAGAGCTAAAATTTATGCGTTCACATGAGAATACCCCCTTAATGTCGCGCCACGCGTTTTTCCATAAAAATTAGTCTCACTACTCAGGCTGCAGTCGACTGCAGCCAGTTTTTTAATATGTTATATTTAACACTGTACACTATTAGCTCCTTGTCGAAACTAGATCGAGACTCGCAGAGACATTTTTAAAACTCTATTAGAAAATCGATTTTATATAAATATAAAAAAAAATATTCTATATACTTGTCGCGAGATTTACATATCACAAACATAAAATGAGCAATAATAATAATAAGCATAAATTCTACATACCTCCAGAAAATGAATCCATTTTGCCGAATTCGATTTGAACGATTTTCCTCAGTTTCGCAGCACTTCAAACAGGTAAGAATTTTTCCACGCGTACACTTGTTTCTTGAGCACTCAACGGAGGCTGAATGTCGAATGATGTCGAGGCGAACCTAGAGCAGGTATTTAACTGCCCGGTCCGCAATTATGTTCTAGGACTATCCCTAAACAAGATCTGATGGTATATAGACGAATATACACAACTCAAAAATTTGATTTTTGGCCAGCTTTTTGGGATTCTGTCCCACTGTGCGTCGGTAGTAGGACGTTTCCTACTTTTGTGTTGTTGTGAAAGGCCATTGCGTCGTCAGATTCGGACTGTTTAGGTGGATCTCCTTTAGACTTTTCTTTAGGCGATGAAGTGGCAGATTCTGTTTTACGGTGCAGCAACGTATGGTGTCTCTGGTTGCAATAGAAACATGATTTATTTGTCTTACACCTTTCAGTTTTGCTATGAACCATGCAATTAGTACACAAATTCTTTTTGGCAACAAATGCGCTTCGCTCATGCACACTTAATTTCTTGAATTCTGTGCATTGCACAGTGGGGCCAAATCCCAAAAAGCTGGCCAAAACTAAAAAATTCAAGTTATCGATCTGAAATCTCTCACTCGGGGGTTTTTGGGGGCGCTGATTACGAATCTGATATCGGATTTAGAAAAATCAAAATGGCGGACCGGAAGTGACGTAATGTTTTACGAAAAAATTGAGTTAGCGCTCTGAAACTCGGTATAATATAGTTTTCAGGGGCGCTGATTACGAATCTGATATCAGATTTATAAAATTCAAAATGGCGGACCGGAAGTGACGTAATGTTTTACGAAATAATTGAGTTAGCGCTTTGAAACTCGGTATAATATAGTTTTCAGGGGCGCTGATTACGAATCTGATATCGGATTTAGAAAAATCAAAATGGCGGACCGGAAGTGACGTAATGTTTTACGAAAAAATTGAGTTAGCGCTCTGAAACTCGGTTTTATATGGTTTGCGGGGTCGCTGATTACGAATCTGAAATGAAATTTATGAAATTCAAAATGGCGGACCGGAAGTGAAGTAATGTTTTACGAAATAATTGAGTTAGCGCTTTGAAACTCGGTATTGTATGGTTTCCGGGGGCGCTGATTACGAATCTGATATCGGATTTATAAAATTAAAAATTGCAAAAATTTAAGTCACTTCCGGTTCGCCATTTTGAATTTTTATGTATCTCATATCAGATTCGTAATCAGCGACCCCGCAAACAATATTAAACCGAGTTTCAGAGCGCTAACTCAATTTTTTCGTAAAATATTACGTCACTTCCGGTCCGCCATTTTGAATTTTGTAAATCCGATATCAGATTCGAAATCAGTGCCCCCGAGAACCATATAATACCGACTTTTGAAACGATTTATCACTTTTTCGATTTTTGTCCAGCGAAACAGGTTATGCTTACATTTTTCGAAAAAAATCGATTAAAAACGCGGTCGGTGATATGCGGCGCTGATTTTTCTTAATTTTATTTCTTATTTATCTAATTTATCACCTCCAATCGTTTCAGAGCGGTACTCGGTGGAACTTTTTTTATATTTCCATTTTAACATGGCATCTTACATAGTTTTTGAGTATAAAATGTAAAAAAGTCTATCTCTCTCTAAAATTAGTGTTTAATAATACAGTAACTAAATTAATTTTATAATATTCTACTAATCTTTAACTGACGATTCCATTTTGTTTTATTAAAATCTGTCAAATTTTGAATATTTTGTGCCTTCTTGAAAACGAGAACTTTTTCTCTCTTCAAAACACACAATCACTGCTACCCTTGGATGCCACTTTCACGCTGGCATTCTACGGGTGAGCGTCCAGTTGGGGTCCTATTATCGCTTGATTCTATAGCACTGGGAAGTACTTTAGCCAATTTGAGATTAAAAAATCCCAATTTGAAAACTTTTTTTTTTAGGTTTTGGCCAGCTTTTTGGGATTTGGCCCCACTGTGCATTGGTATATTGGATGCCCCTTATTGCAGAAGGCACAGGATCGGTTTATTGGGCATGGAATGCCTTTTTTTTAGAAGAGGAGTCGAACTTATTTTGGTTTGACTCTTTGATGCAATCCAGCACTTGATAACGTTTTTCTAAAAAGTTTAGCAATTCGCTAGTTGTCGGCATTTCCCTTGGATTATTAAGAGCTTCTTCAAAGTAGCGCAGGCTCTTGGCGTCGCGTTTCCTCATGGCGATGCAAACAATTATCGGTCCCACTCTTGTGTTTGGCAATTAAAATTCTGTAGTGCTTCGATACATTCTCTTATAGTGTCGTAAAGCATAATAATATCTTCCTGACATCTATGCTCTACCTTTTTTGTGTCCAGAATAGTATTAATGTACGTCGTAATAATCTTTCTGTTATTACTGTACCGTGCTTTTACCAGCGTTAAGGCAGTATCGTAATTTTCGTTACAGAGCTGAAGATGGCTTATCACCTTCTTAGCATCACCTTCTTAGCATCACCTTCCAAATGGTATAAAAGGTATTGCATTTTCTCTACTTTGCTCAGATACATATTGCCGTGAATCATAGTAGTGAAAGTGTCTGAGAAGGGCTTCCATTCTTTATAATTACCAGAGAACTTCGGAATTTTCACTGGCGGCAGCTTAGGTAAATTGTTGTAGCGGCTCGCTTCTAGGCCTAGGAGGAGAAACGATTCCCATGGATTGACCTGAGGATGTGTGCCAACATTAATGTTTGGGCGCAGAGAGGATGCAGGAGGCGCAGGTGTCTCCGCTGAGGGTGTAGGCAATTTTGCCAAATCGGAGTCTGTAGAGCTAGTTGTTGCCGTTTTTTGTAAGCAGGCCTTGATTTTTTCTGAAGCATTTAAGTAAATATTTTCAGTTTTCATGTATATTTGCTCTTTGAAATAGGCATGATTCTCATCTTTGCTGAGAAGCTGCACTATTTGGTCATGAAAAAGCTTGAAATTTTCCCATAAGAGCTCAAGTTCCTCAGTTTTCTTCTTCAAATATTCCGGCGTTTTTCGTTCCGGACTGTCTTTTTTAAAGTTGCTTAATAAGCGCTCAAGTTTTTGAGCTATCTGCGTTTGGTCAGCAATCAAAATTTCTGTGCTCATTTTGCAACTGAAGGTTCTTGCTTACTCGGCGAATGTACCAATTTTTGACTCGGCGATTTCTGGGATGCAATCAATTCGAACCTGGCAGTCTTGTGGTCGAAGATCCGGGTTTGTTTTGTTTCCAGAAGTGAAGTATAGTGATCTCTACGGAGTGCAGATGATGCTCTCGAGGTGTAGTGCTTAAGTGCTGTGTAGTAATTGGCTGATAATGGCGCTTGTGGCTAGAAGAATTCAAGGTTCTTGAATTCTGGAAGCTTTTGCGCAGGCGGCAGTTGTGTGTGGAAAAATTCAAGTGGCTTGAATTCTCGCGGTACTTGTTGAAGGTTCGAAGGACCAATGTTTGACTCGGTTGGTCAAAGTAAATGTGAATACTCAAAAGGTTCTTTGAATACTACAAGGTAAATATGAATACTCAAAAGGCTCTTTGAATACTGAATTTATTTAACAAAACCGTTCGGTATTTATAACAATAAGAACTTACAACTAAGCAGATATGTTGCGATTAATTAGGTGCGTCGCACAGTGGGCCAAAACGAATTTTAGGTGACCAAAAATCGATTTTCGTCATGTCATAGATTTTAATATTTTTAATGCCATTCGATAGCAAACTAAATGAATCACCTTATGGCAAAATTTTTGTTTAATATTCACCCCCCCTCTATGTGTTTGGAATGGCTAAAGTCAGAGAAAAATCTGAACAGCTCATTTTCCTTATAAAATCTTCGAGTTTTCTATGATTTCAAAGTTATATTGTGAAAATGTTTGTATGGGGAGGTTGAATTGTTGTTAATGAAATCACTTACTACATAGGAGGAGGTCTTATTAGGCTAATAACTTGTGATAAAAGTCAAATAGTTTTTTTAATAATAGCATTTTAGTTGAAAAGGGCGATTTTTCGTTCAAATTTTTATTTCTTTTTGACTTTAAAAAAAATGACCACAGATGGCCACGCTCTCCTTAATACCGACGAAACTATAAACCCTCCTTTATCATTTAAAACAAAAATTGGCTGCGTCTACCTGCGAACTTGGGAGAAAATTGCATTTGGAGTAAAGTCTACCTTGCTTTCACGTGCATATTTCCACACAATGTTCCCATTTATGCAGGCATTTTATGACTTTTAAGGCTGCATAATGTTTGTTTGGGAAAAAAATTACAGTTTTCCTAATGCACGTTTAGGATTAACGACATCATTTGTATTTAAAGAAGTTATATTATTACGTTTTATTACATTTTTAACTGATTTTGACTTACTCTGCATATGCGCCCTATTCAGTATGTGCTTAGTTCTTTATAACATCCAGGTAAATACGTACGATGATTATTGACTTTGATTTTTATGACACCTAATTTGTTTTATTATAATTGCCTGACATAAGGGAGAATTGTAATTGTGTGTGTGTTTAAAAACATCAGTTGCAGGTATGTGAAAGTAACGGAAATCTTAGCTACTTAAGAGGTTATTACCAGCTTAATTTTGGGTTTTCAATTTTTTTTTCTATTGGCTTAAATAATGCCTAAACATCCCTCGAATCAAAAGAAACTTTGTAGAAAGGTGTACTTAAATGTTGTAATGTCTCTAAACCAATTTGTCCGAAGCTACTCTTTCAATATTTTTTTTTAACGCGTTTTTCTCGGAACCACTTTTAAAAATCTGCCAGCAGTAGAACTCGAACAGTTTTCATCCGATTGACTTCAAATTTTAACTGGACCTTTATTATTAAATTATCTATAGAAGTACACACGATTGTATATCAGGAAAAAAAGTTATAAGCCATTATAAAAAAGGATATTAGGAATAAATGAAAGAATGATGCATTAGAAAGTTGTGAGACTATTCGAATTTTTGTAAGATATACATATGTATGGTGCAGTGGGGAGAGGTTATAAAATGATACGTACAATAGCATAAACAAAAAGCCATTGAAATTAGAAAAACGATTGTGGGAAAAGAAATTCGAAGAAAAGAGTGAATAAAGGTGACATGTTGCTCCATGACACGGAAAATGAAGAAATAATTTATTTATTGTGGGAAAAGTGTTAGGAATTGGTGAAAGATATTTTGGGGTTGGGTTTATAAATGGATGCCTGATTATATGAGACTACCCGCACCCCGGTGGGGAATATGGGGGAGGGGATTTATAGGAGAGGGGGTGTGAATTAATTTTTTTTTTTTTCAAATACACAGAAAAATATTGTTAAAAATAATGAAAACGAAACTGGGAAAAGATTTGCGAAAATTGAAAAAAAAATTTTTCGTCGAAAATACCAATATAAAATTTTTATTGTTTTGCATAAATTTGTAATTTCTTTTTTTATTTATTAAATATTGATCATGCAGATGACAAAATAATTAAAGAATAAATTAAAAATGTTGTGAAAACTTTTTAAATAACATTAATAATTCATTTATGGAGTACTTCAAATTTCTTTCATTTAGTTAGCGGCACCCTGTAAACCAATTAAATATTTTTTGTTGGTAGTTAAGGGGTAATAATGTCAAAATTAATTAACCTAAATTTCATTATGATATCTTTAACACAACAAAAGTTACAGATTTTTGATAGCGACCAAGTCGTTTTGGCCCACTGTGCGTCGGTCATTGCTTCATGTGTTTTGCGGTCAGAGCAAATATTGCTTATGTTGACTTCTGCAATTTCAAGTAGGTGACATAAGGTATTGATCGACTTGTTACAATTAGGAAATTAATTACGAAATGGAGAATTACAAAATATCTATAAGATTTGTTCAGTTCTGAACAACAACCAAGTAAAAGCCCTTGGAACTCGCCGCTTTTAGTAGTCCCCAAAAAGCCGGGACCAGATGGCGAAAAAAGATGGAGAGTAGTAGTCGATTTTCGGAAACTAAACGAAAAAACGATCGGCGATGCATACCCTCTCCCCCGGATCGGAGATATACTTGACCAACTAGGTCATTCAAGGTATTTTACCACCCTTGATCTGGCCAGTGGTTATCATCAAGTGCTGGTCGATCCTAAAGATCGCCCCAAAACCGCTTTCAGCACTAACTACGGGCACTACGAATTTATGCGTATGCCATTCGGGCTCAAAGGAGCCCCAGCTACATTTCAGCGCCTCATGAACTATGTGCTAACCGGCCTTCAAGGCCTGGAATGTTTTGTTTACCTGGATGACATAGTCATCTATGGGAAAAACTTAGAGGACCATAGCTCAAAACTGCGAAAGGTTTTCGATAGGTTGAGAGAGAACAACCTTAAATTACAACCGGAGAAATGCCAATTTCTCCGCAAAGAAGTAGTCTATTTGGGACATAAATGTTCCAATGAGGGAGCACTCCCAGACCCCAGCAAGACGACATGCGTACAAACTTTTCCGATTCCCCGAACAGTCAGGCAAGTTCAGTCTTTTTTAGGACTTGCCAATTATTACCGCAAATTCATCCCCGAATTTTCAAAAGTAGCCCGTCCAATAACTAACTTGCTACGCAAGGATGTCAAATTTATATGGACCGATAAATGTCAAGACGCATTTTTAACCATTAAAAATGCCCTAGTATCCCCCCTCTCCTCATATATCCTTATTTTAGTAAACCTTTTAATTTAACGACTGACGAAAGCAACGAAGCTATAGGTGCTGTCCTCTCTCAGGCAGAAGTAGGAAGTGACCAGCCCATAGCCTACATTGAACAAGGCTGAAAAAAATTACTCCACGATAGAAAAGGAGTTGTTGGCCATTGTCTGGGCAACGCGGAATTTCAGGTGCTACCTTCAGGGTAGAAAATTTACAGTCTACACCGACCATAAACCTCTTAAGGGGGTCTTCAATGTGAAAGATCCCACATCCCGCTTGGTGAGGTTCCATCATAAGCTATCCGAGTTCGATTATACCATCGAATACAAGCCCGGAAAATACAACACGAATGCGGACGCTTTAAGTCGTATTCTGCGGGAAGAAAACGAATATCAAGGAAGCCAAACCTTCACGGTAAAGGCTCAAGTACACCACAGAATAAATTCCGATAAGGAGGAAGAACACCCCGATTTGGAAAAATCACGAATAATTTGCGCAGTTACTAGGGCTCAAGCCCAGAGAACCCAAAAAAATAAAGAACAGGCCTCGAAAAAAGCACAAGAGGAAATACAGGCAAAGAGAGAGGCCATAGAGACAGAAGAATGTCACGATAAAGAGCCCCAAAATCATACGGAGCCTGAAGACGACAAAACTCCAACCACCCCATTCGAGGAAAAACGCAAAGACCCCGAAGAAATAAAAATCATTCTACATGATTCACTTTTCGGAGGTCAGCAGGGTGTGATTAAGACTTACAAGAAAATAAAGCGTAAGTTTGTTACGGTGTGATCTCGGGCTTGCCGCGAGTTGGGCTCGCCGGAGTCCGGGGTTTGGGAAAAGAAGCGCAGGCGGAAGAAAACACAGCGGTTAGACTAAAGGAGCTATATATTTCCGATATCCTACTCGGTACAATGCTACTGTGGCTGATTCGGCTGATGTTTGCGGCTGCTGGTACGGCTGGCTTCTCACTACGGCTGCTGTTGGTGTGGCGGTGCTGGGCTCGTCCTCCGGTCTTGGGGACAGCGATCTGGCCTACACAGCTGTTGGTCTGGCGTCCGCCGGCCGACTCAGGCCCCGAGGCAAGGCCTCCCGGGGCTTTATAGCCGGTCACTTAGTACTACGAGCTACGGGGCTCGTAACAACCCCCTGTGTTGGGGAGAGTGGTCCCTCACTCTAACTACCATCAAATGCCTAATCTTTCCTTATAACATTTCCATAGGCCTTCTGTAACTAATTAATCAAATTCATAGGCCAAAACAGAGTTTATAGTAATTCATTTGCTCAACAAAAATACATCAGTCTTCCCTAGGCTTAAAACTAAACAAGAGTTCACAGTCTTCATGGCTTAACCCTAGGCTTAAAAATTAAACAAAAGAGTTCAGTCTTCCTGGCTTATCTGCAGACTTAAAAAAAACTAAACAAAAGAATGCACAGCCTTCATGGCTTATCCCTAGGTTTTATGGTCAGGTGCTACGAGGGTTGTCATTGCCCCTGTGGTTGTGATGCGGGGCGTGGCTGTGCCTCGGCGAAGGGACGGTAGATGATGCGCCCTTGGTATCGTCTCCCGACGTATGCGGCCCCGGTGCGCAGATTCCGGACAAAATATGGGATGCCGTCTTTGAACCTTAACGACCAGCGGTCGCCTGTGGGGGGGTTGTGGCGCCATCGTTGCGCCTGGATCGAGGCGAGGGGCACTCGGATGTCCATCCCATTGGGCAGGGGCACTGTCATCCTCCTGGGGCTGGCGCCCAGCCGCTCCCATATTTGTCCTGCCGGGGGTGTCGGTAGTCCGGCTGGTGGTACCTCATGGGCCCTTGTGGACGCAACTGGTCTTACCGAGGTGATTGCCGGGATCCTCGTTGGCCGTGGTTCCCGCCGATGCTCGGCTCCTACGCTCGGGCGGGTCGAGGTCGTGGTGACGGCTATGACAGGCCGTGGCTTGGGTTCGGCTGGTCGGCCCTGGGTTGCTTCCTTCCTTAGCCGGGGTAGCATCCCTCTCGGTTGGCACGTCTTCTGGGTCCGGGGCGGGGAGATGGCCCTTCTGGCGGCCCGTCTGTCGCCTGCTGGTGGGGCCGGGTTTTCTAGGAACTTGACTGCCGGTTCCGGGGCTCCCGTTTGTCGCGGCCGGGTCTCCCATGTCCCGCAGCTCTTCAGGATTCCGCGGGGGAGGGTCTGGTGGTTTGCGTCTATGTGGGCCCTTGGAGGGTGCTGTAGACGACGGGGCTGAGTGGGTCGTCGGATGGTAATTTTAGCGTCCCGCTGGGGGGTCCTCTGCTGTGGTGCATTGGGTTGGTCCCTCGGTGGCTCGTCGGTGCCGGGGGTGGTGGGCGCTGTCAACCCCATCGATATGCAGCAGCTCGGGTAATCCCTGCAGCAGGTGTCGGTCGGTGAAACTATAAGCCTCCTTAAGCTCCGTCACTCGTTCCAGGAAGGTTAGCGGGTTCTTCCCTTCGAACCGGCAATTCCATTTCCGAATCTTGTCCAGCGTGTCCCCGGCGTCTATCCTGGGTTCTCGGGCGGGCGGTCGCAGCATATGATCAGTATCATTGGTGTCCAATGGTTTTAATGGTAAGGACAGGTTCGTTAATTTCGTCTAGTAGGTATAGTAGACGAAGAGAAGGTAGTGCAATAAATATAAGAATGATTGCTGAAGCGGCGCGGTGACGGGTGGGGCTTCTTCGGGCTGGTCTTTGTAGCTGGGTGCCGGGCGGTGGTTGTGCTCTTCAGCCGACTGATGGAGGGTCCTGGTGTTGATTCCTCCGGCAGCAGGGCTTCGGGACGGGGAAGAGGTTTCTCACAATCCTCTCTGTCGGCCAGGTTGATGTCTGGGAACTGTTCGGGGTAGCGGATGGCAAACCCTCGTAGACGGGCTCGGAGTTCGTGGGCCTTTCCCTTTACGCTGAGGCCCCTGGCCTCCAGGAGTTGGACCAAAGTGTTGTGGCTGAGGCCTTCTATCCATTCGTCCAGCTTCATCTTGGCGATGGGCGAGGGAAGCCTCTCAAAGGCGAGGAAAACCTCTCAGGGGCGAGGAAGACCTCTCTGGGTGAGGGAAAACCTCTCAAGGGCGAGGAAGACCTTCAGGCCTTCAAAGCCTCTCAGGGTGAAGAAAGCCTCGCTGGGTGAGGAAAACCTCTCAGGGTGAGGAAAACCTCAGGGTGAGGAACACCTCGCTGGGTGAGGAAAACCTCTCAGGGTGAGGAAAGCCTCGCAGGGTGAGGAAAACCTCTCAGGGTGAGGAAAACCTCTCAGGGTGAGGAAAACCTCTCTGGTTGAGGAAAACCTCTCAGGGTGAGGAAAACCTCTCTGGTTGAGGAAAACCTCTCAGGGTGAGGAAAACCTCTCTGGGTGAGGAAAACCTCTCTGGGTGAGGAAAACCTCTCAGGGTGAGGAAAACCTCTCAGGGTGAGGAAAACCTCTCTGGGTGAGGAGAACCTCTCTGGGTGAGAAAACCTCTCAGGGTGAGGAAAACCTCTCAGGGTGAGGAAGAACCTCTCGGGATGAGGAAGAACCTCTCGGGATGAGGAAGAACCTCTCGGGATGAGGAAGAACCTCTTAAACAAAAAAATCGGCTTGGGAGCTCTGATAGCTTGATGACTAAAGTCGTCTACCTTCAGCGCTCGACCGGAGTCGACTCACTGTCTGAGCCGGCCGCGGCTCCTTATATACAGATTCGGCCGTCCCCACTCACGAGCTTTCCAACTGGGGAAGTGTCGCATGTGGCCGGTACGGCAGGTCGGTGTGCCACATACAACCGGAGTTCCCCAGCCTCGAGCTGCGTGAGTGCGCTCGGCCGAAGTCTGTGTTCCGCTGGTTCCCGCCACATGCGCTCCTCTGGTCCCTGCTCGGGCGCCATGTTACGGTGTGATCTCGGGCTTGCCGCGAGTTGGGCTCGCCGGAGTCCGGGGTTTGGGGAAAGAAGCGCAGGCGGAAGAAAACACAGCGGTTAGACTAAAGGAGCTATATATTTCCGATATCCTACTCGGTACAATGCTACTGTGGCTGATTCGGCTGATGTTTGCGGCTGCTGGTACGGCTGGCTTCTCACTACGGCTGCTGTTGGTGTGGCGGTGCTGGGCTCGTCCTCCGGCCTTGGGGACAGCGATCTGGCCTACACAGCTGTTGGTCTGGCGTCCGCCGGCCGACTCAGGCCCCGAGGCAAGGCCTCCCGGGGCTTTATAGCCGGTCACTTCGTACTACGAGCTACGGGGCTCGTAACAAGTTTCGTTGGAAAAATATGTTGCGAGATATAAAAAATTATATCAAACGATGCCCAAAGTGCCAAAAATTGAAAGCGTCTCCACAAGTCCGAATGCCGATGATCATAACAGACATCGCCGAGCAACCCTTACACAAGGTTTATATGGATATAGTAGGTCCACTCGAGGAGTCAAATACTGGGAATAAATATATTCTCACCTTCCAGAACAACCTCACAAAATTTGTCGACTGGTATGCCATACCAAATGCGGAAGCAATAACAATAGCGCAAATTTTCTTTGACGAAATCGTCACGCGCTACCGCATTCCCAAGAAAATAGTCACCGATCAAGGAACAAATTATCTGAGCAACTTGTTTAAACAAATCTGTAAATTATTAAGAGTGAAAAAATTACAGACCTCAGCGTATCACCCCCAATCAAATGGTGCGCTAGAAAGGGCGCATAGACCCCTAATAGAATATTTGCGGACGACTGTGGATGAAAACCCAAAAGCGTGGGATCAATATTTGCGAACTGCCGCTTTCGTATACAATAATAGTATACATGATGGGACTAAACTCACCCCAATGGACTGCCTATATGGTTTCACGGCAGATGTTTCATCGAATTTACAACGCGATCCTGAACCTGTTTATGTTACGAGAGCTACTATCACATGCTCAGGTACAGGTTGCAAAAATCGTATGGCACAGCACGGAAAAACCTTCTAGCGAGTAAAAATAAATCCAAGTAAAAAGAAGAACAGCGGCCATAAGAGAGGTGACCCCAAAACAAAGAGTAGTTAGGTCCCTATTCGATTGAATAGGAAACGCTCTGCACTACCTCTTTGGAACTATGGACAGCTCAGACGATAAAGAAATTTATAGCCGATTAGAGCAACTCGAAAATGACCAAAAGGCGTTAGTGGAACTAGAAAAACGCCAAATCAGCGTGGTGAAAACAGCTTTCGACAAGGTCCAAAAGCCATTCGCCTCCCTTATGGAACGCCAACGAACAATACTAACCAAAATAAATAATTTGGCAAACATCTCAAACGAAGTGAGTCAGAGACAAGAGCGACAGGAGGTAGTTATGGGATTGTTGTTACAAGTAGTGGAAGTCGAGTTCAGACAACAAACTCTGCTCGACATAATCACCGCAAGTAGAAACAACCAAAACCCTCTACGCGTATCTTCGGCCACCTTAATCGAAATTTACCACAAATCGCATCCAAGCTGTCAGATAGTAGGTAATTGCTTAACAATATTGTACCAAACAGCAAAGGTTCGAACGTATCTAATTCAAAATAAAATAGTGATCAAAATCACACTACCCATTTTTAGTTCACCTGCCGTGTAACTGTACAAGATACATAAGTTCCCCATCCATGAAGCAGGAGGACATTCATTAATTCCAGACATCGACTACACATTCGTAGGTAGCCGTCTAAAAACGCAGGAATTCTTGCTCTTAACAGCGGAAACTGATACCGGTCTGAGCAAGATTACTCAGAATAGCCGCGAATATACCCATGTTCTCGAACTAAAATCCGCAATAATCAAAGCTCCTCAATCGGATGAGTGCGTGATCAAAATTCTATTTAATCCCCTCGGAGAGAAAGCACGATGCACTTTCCGAGTACAAATTCCCCCAAGAAACTTTTTCACGAAAATGGGAAGCCATAACACTTGGCTGTACTCCCTAAAGAGACCGCAAGTAGCCCAAATAAATTGACAAAGCAAAATATTGACGTCACGTCTAACGGGACAAGGAGTGCTCACTATCACAGAACCATGTGAGCTCCAAATTGGGTCCAAAATCTTACATTATGAGACGGAGGAATTACATCCTCTTAGACTCAGGCAACCTCAGGCATTCCCCTACGTGGAGATAGCACAAAAAGAATGCAGGATATCCTTGAAAGAGCCCCGCAAAATTTCACCAGTGAATTCACGAAACATGCCGAGTTAGAGGCAGAGGAGATAGACTCCGCCCTAACTAAAGGCACTTACACGCTAACGGAAATAGAATCCGAATTAAACAAACTTAAATAACACCCGCACATAGAAGTAAATAGGCAATTATCAATTGCCTCCACGACGATAGTACCAGCGCTAATCCTAGCACTAGTAGTGGCGAAGGGCAAAAAATACCTTATGCCCAGAATACGGAAGTATTACCAACGATGGCGACGTAACGAGCCAACGAGGGAGGAATTTCCCCTCGAAGAAATAGGTGAAAAAACGAAGAAAAATAACCCGTCGAAATTGCCTAAGCCGCCCGAGCTCAAGCAATAAGTCCACCAAAAAACGCCGAACACATAAAAAAAACCTGAACCACGCACCAGACGTTGCCCCCACTTAGGGCCGTACAACTTGTTTAAAAAAAAAACAACACAAAAAATATACAACAATATACAAGTTAGGAAAACACAAAAAAACACTTTTTACCCCCTTTTAACCCCCCCCCCCCCCCCCACACACACACACACAAATAAGCACAAAAGAAGGAAATAAATACACACGTTTCCCAGAGATGCACTTTATTGCCAATCCATTCCAATGCAATTAGTAGGGTGAGAAGAGGCCATCCGCACTCGGTGGGGGCCGCGGGCAGCGGAAGCCAGGTGCACTAAACGGCACCGTGCGGGTACGCCCAAGGAATGGAGCACCCCCGCCGCGGCGATGTGTTAATCGTCGCAATGCACGCACCATCTCGTTGGAATTGTGGGAGGTAGCCTCATCGTCGCTATCCTCCGTCCGGTTCGCGAACTGCGAGGGCGACCACCTCGCCAACGGTGGCGCCGGAGAGAGCAGTTCCCCGCTAAGAGACATCTTGCACCCTATATACAAAAAAAAGGGGAGAAAATAAATACAAGATACAAACAATTTTTTTTTTAACACAACTCACCATACGCCCAAACTCTCGTCCCCGGCACCAAATTGAAGGCTGCGAGGTAAGTCCTCGGGACGAAGGACGAGGTCAGCCAAAGGACCTCCCAATTTTGGCCGTCCCCGTGCGAACACCTCACATTCAGAGGTCCCCGCCATCCAGGTACAACGTACAAAACGTTCACACTATATACTCGAACTACCCCATGATGAGGCGCAAATCGCGGAGTGACATCTAATTGTCCGAAGAACGAGATGACGAATGAGGATGGTTTTTACCAACCCAGTCAATCTGCCGAATCCAATCGGACGAAAATGTCGACCTAGCAGATTCTGCCAGGCGAAAAATACCTAGGCGTGGGCATAAGACAAAACAAGTGCGCCCGTGCACCAAACAAAGATCTCGAGCTGGAGATCATGCAAGTAAAAGTACAGCGTAAGGGATTTTCGTCACCAAGAAGCATTTCAGTGTGCCGTGCGGATCTTACTCGTCCGAGATAAGAGCCGGCGAAGCCCAAAGATATGATAACCGTGCACGGACCATGAATAGATAATAAAAAAAAAACCCCAGGGCATCGGAATGTACGGGTTGTGCACTCAATGGCTAAGAGTTTGATTCGGGGACCGGGATACCGCCTGAGGTTTTGGGTATCCCCTTACATCAGAATGCAATTGCGATTATGTAATGCTTATGCATTTTTGGTAGACATAAATATTTGCGGTTGAACTGAGGGTGCCTCGATAAAAAATGGGAAATAAAAGGCGAAACAAAATATAATAAACATCGGAAGTAAACTGATCATTCCGCGGTTTCGTTTAACAATAAATTTTGATTCTTTCCGAAATCCGGAAAATTGAAAAAAAAAAGAGAAATTGTATAGCCATATCCAGCTAAACACATTTTTAATAATACCCTTATTTGTAAGAACGCAAGAGTTCTCTCATACTACATAAACATAATTATAATAATAATTAATATAACAATAATTATTGTCAAAAAAAAATAAATATAACACAAAAAAAAATTTTTTTTATGATAGATATATTCAAAAAAAAAATTTATATACGTACACGTTTGTTTAATACCCGCAGTAAGGTAAACAACAATCTTTGTAACATTGTAACATACCCCAAGGCGGGAAAATATTTGTAAATATTAGTATAAGAAAACCTTTGTAAAAACATGTAATCCAAGCGACACTCCTCTAATTAAGCTCAACTGCCGTCCTAGCCCCGAGAGTTATTCCTCTCTCAAGAATAACCTTCTTTTTCAAGGGGGGAAGGAATGTTGTGTAACATTTTTACACCGAAAATAATTATAACAATATTTAAATTGTTGTTATAATATCACTAGAGAATTTAACCGCTGTTAACAATAACGAAACAGCAGTTAAATTTCTGAACAAACAAAATAGCGCGAGCAACGGCTCAGATTTCAAACGCGCATGGAAACATTTGCGCTGAGCAAGCGTTTCCCACGACGAAGCGGCGACGAATTCCAATGTTGCACGCCGCTTGAGAATGCGCGGACTCAGCAGAACCTGTAACCGGCTGGCAGGGAACCCGAAGTTCCCAGCGAGCGGTACACAGGGAGTCTTTTCTCAAGCTTGAAACAAGAAAGGTCGTCGGGAATAAACTAAAAGTGAGTTCTATTGGAGGAGTTACCGCTGAGATAGAAATATACAAGTAGTTTTGTGATTTGGAAACAAGTTGAAATAAATAAGCCTTTCGGAACTAATTTGGTGTTTCGGTTAATAAACCCATTCAGCGTGAGTGATTTCCGCTGGGAAATATACTTGGATTTTGTTGAAGAAATATCCAACAGATTTATTAAAATTCACTTTTTGCAACATTATATATATATGTGGGATTTCGGGTCGACAAACCAAAGACACGATTAAAATTTAGTTCAAAATTATATCGTGATTAATTCACTAGTTCAAGGTATAGTATTATAATATAATAGTTTAAGTGGAAAACTGCTTGACCGGCTTTTCAACTTTCGGCTTATCGAAGTTTGCTACTACTCAGGGACGACATATTACCGACAGATTCGGAAGTCCGTTAGCTGCCTTGTCGGCTCATTGATGCCGGCTATAACTCCCACACTCGGCCATCCTACGGATCGTCCGCCCTCGGCGATGTATTAAGCTCTTCCTCGCTATCGTAGTCGCTATCTTCAGATAGCCTGCCCATGGCTTCATAAAGTCTGCAGATGAAGATGTTGAGTTTGGGCCATCATGGGATCCTATTTCCCGCACCTCGTATCGGTCCTTGCCGTTTATCTTCACTACCTCGTAAGATCCCAGGAATTTCGGATATAACTCCAGACCTTGGCCGAATTGGGTCCGCTTAACTGAGTTCGTTTCTGCTTTATATTTGTGACAAATAGTGCACCTGTGAGTGAGCTTTTTGACTACTCTTAGTCAATTTATTATCCAATATTTGTTCCTGAGGTGTGACAGTGTTAATGTGCCTCCCCCATGTAAGGTTGCCTTATGTGTGCATCTTCAATCAGTGAATGTTGTGAATGTGCTTTCATATGGTAAAATAATTGCATGCTTTTGTTCATAAGGTATATCAGCCTCGTGTATTCTTCCTCCAACTCTTAATATGCTTTCTTTGCTGATGAAAGGAGTTAGTTTCAATATGTTGCTCTTGGAACTTATGTTTTGTCCTTTTAATAAATTTTTGATTTCATCTGCAAATGACTCCTTTTGAGTGCTTTGATTAAGGTTAATGAGTGCGTAGTCTAAATCCTTAGCTGTAAGGGATCCTGTAAACTTTTCCGGAGTTTTAAATTTGATCGATTTATCAACGTCAACAATATGCGTGGCAGTCAGTATTCTGGAATATCGCTCTAAGAAATTGTTGGTGTCTCTAGCTTGATTAATTGCTATCGTGTGCGCTATGCCTTATTGTTCTAGATCAGTTTTATATGTTTTTTCATCATAAGTAATGTTGTATCATGATAGCCACTTTCGGCCTTCCCACCACAAATTGTGAGATTTAAGTTGTGAAGGATAAATACCTCTGGAAGCACAGTCCGCGGGGTTTCCTCTGATTTTATGTAATTCCAGTGTTCTGGTTTTATGATTGATTGTATTTCCAACACTCGATTGGCAACGAAAGCTCTCCAATGGCTTCGATTTCCCTTTATCCATCCTAGTGTAATTTTTGAATCGGTCCATGCTTTTACCGTGGCATGATTTAATTTCAATGCTGTTGAAGTGTTCTCTATTAGATTTGCTAGTAGATGGGCTGCACATAACTGAAGTTTTGGTAATGAGTATTTGTGGCCGATTGGAGCTACCTTTGTTTTTGCTGTTAGCAATGTATTATAACAGCTACTGTTCCAAATTCAGTTATGATTCTGCTGTAAACGACGGCTCCGTAAGCTTTCTCCGAGGCATCCGAGAATCTATGAATTTCAGACTTAGTACAGTTTTTAGTATGTTTGATCCATCTAGGTACCTTTAATTGCTCTAATATAGGAAGTTCTTCTCGTTATTTTTTGAACTTTGTTTTTAACCTTTCTGGTAATTGTTCGCCGCAGTCTATTCCGGTTAACCATAATTCCTGAAACATTATATTTGCCATGTCTGTAACTGGGGCAAACCATCCTAGCGGATTGAACATTCTAACACAGTCTGATAATAACTCTCTTTGTGTATATATGTACGTAATTTTCCTCTGTTAGATGCGTTTTGAAGATGAATACATCAGCGCGAGAATTCCAAAGTAATCCCAGAGTTTTGACAGTGCTATCAGTAATTATGCTGTGGTTTCCTTGCTCAATGGCATCTTCAGGTAAGCCTTTAAGCATTTCTTTATTGTTACTAGTCCATTTTCGTAAGTTAAATTTGGCTGAGCTTATAGAGTTTTATGTTCCCGTATGCTGATGGCTTCTTTGATATTGTCACTTCCTGACATTAGGTCATCCACGTAGAAGTCAGTAAGTGCTATCTGTGCTGCCTTTGGATAGTTTTCACCTTCATCAGATGCAAGCTAATGCAATGTTTTTATTGCTAAATTTGGAGCTGATTTTGTTCCATATGTGACTGTATTTAACGAATATTCTGTTATTTTTTGATCTGGTAACTTTCTCCATAGAATTCGATGTTAACAACGGTCAGCTGTGTCTATTTCTATTTGGCGATACATTTTTTTCAATGTCCGCTGTGAATGCAATTTTATGACTTGTTTTTGCGGCTGTATCAAATACTGCCCTGACTTTAGTTGTGCTGCTGCCTTCTTTTACTACCGCATAAAGAAGTAAATAATGGACTTTACTTAGTTACCTTACAGATTTTACTGGGGACATATGATTCAATGTATCTACTTATATCTTTCTGCGCGGAAACACTTGTAGCCCCAGGAAATCGCATTTAAAGTGTGAAAAACTACAAAAATTGGCTCCTCGTTCACTAAAAGACCACAACTCCCGAATTCGACCGACCTGGTCCCACTTTTTTCTCCTGAGCAATAGAAAACATGGTAGGGCTTCGGACAACGGGATGCAAACAGTTTCGCCAGATGGAAATTTTTGAGCTTCCGGGCCTCAATTTATAGCGTTCGTAACAAAATGGGCTTTCAGTTTCTTACCTCTAAAACTGGCACTTTAGGCTGGTTTTGGCTGCATTTGTTTTGTGTTTTGGGCTAGTTGGGCTGTCCCTTGCGTTTGACACCACAATCGTTAGAATCAGAGTCCTTCAGTGAGCAGATAATTTTTCAATTTTTAATGGGGCAGCTCGGTAATGGAGTGAGCCTGTACAGTGTGCATATAAAATCTAATTAATCTAATTTCATTCAAACCATATTGACATAATTTCCTTTCACCTCAAGCATAAGTATCGCATCAGCAATTTGTCGCGTGAAGTCACTCACCTTAAGTCTCGTGAATATTAATCTATGCCCCCGAGTGACTAGAGGACGAGACTTTTTATGTTGTTGTTGTTGTTGTGTTTTATTTTGCCTTAACAAAGGCGCCACTGAGTGGGCTTATTTGATCCGACGCAAGCGCCATAAGACCACGATCCAGGGCCTTTTCCTTTTACTGACTCTCAACGTGGATATTTTGAGAGTGTGAGGGTGAGGCTCCGTAAGAAGTTCTCTCCCTTGGTAGCACCGAGATGATGGCTTGTATTCTCTTCTTCGACGTGACTCCACTGCGTAGGACACCACGACTGACACTAAAAACGCTATCAAACTAGTACAAATTACATTACAAATGATATAAAAAAGAGTGAGTGAGCCAAGTTTACAGCTAGCGGTGATGGTACTGAAATAAACTCAAAACAAAAAGGGCCAAAACCCAAATACATCTAGATGGTACAACATTAGGTAAGAGTAGCTCTGATAAATTCACCCCCTAGACTTAGGGGGTGTCGTCTGATCTAATAGGGAGGTGGACCCGGCGCACATGAGAAGTCAGAACGCCAGCAAGGTCTCGTATCACTGCGCCAAGAGCGCCAGCCTCTATTCTTCAATACTATAAGTGTATTTTCGTCTCTGATATGAAACTTGCAATCTCTCCGATATTGTCTCTGTTCAAATTAGCTAGGGCATCGGTTAGGCAGGAGAAACCTCCAAAAACGCGGTATCGCAACCGGATCTCATCGAATTTTCTGCAGCGGAAGAGAAGGTGTTCCTCATCCTCCACCTCCCGGCACATGTCACACAGGGGGCTCTCTACCACTCTCCACCTAGCTAGGTGTTTCCTAACGAATGAGTGGCCTGTTAGAACCCTGTTAATGGTTCTTATACTTTTGTTGTTCAGGTCACTGGACATGAACCACGGCTTGGTCCCCACACCCGGATGAATTCTTGCAAACTTAACGCCTTTTGAACCCGACAACGCCTTATACTCTCTATCCCACTGTTTCAGGACTTTTCCTTTAACATTTAACAGGGCATCCTCGACGGATAGGGGTTGAAATACGAACTCCCCCTCAGTTCTCACCTTATTTGCCACTCTATCCGCCCAGCAATTCTCCACAATATCCCTATGGGAGGGGACCCAAACCACTCTAACACCCTCAAACGCTCTCTCCGTCAGTTCGGCAATTTGCTGAACTATAAGATTGTCTGAATTTTCTACATTCAGCGACCTGCACCCGTTGAGACTGTCAGTTAAGATGATCAGTGTCTTTATGCCCCGGTCCTCCGCAGCCGACATGGCTAGTTTAATTGCAAGTAGCTCCGCAGAACGCGTAGACATTCGCCAGTTTACCCTGTATTTCAATTCCTCCCCACTAGCCGGTAAGACCACTCCCAGTCCAACCATGTCCTCGGTAATTGAGGCATCCGTAGCCACCACCGTAAAACCCTCCAGGAAGCTCTCCCTCTTTTTTGCCATTAGCGCTCTTACAACGTCCCTATTCGTTTCAGCCTTAGAAACATTGGTCTCAAAGAAATCTGTGTCTATCTCAATTTTGTTCCTCGGGAATACCCTTCTCGTGACAATCTTCGTGTTGTCCATAATCTCTCTGTATTTATCCCAGCAACGTGAGAAGGGGGAGTCAATAGAACTATCTTGTACGCTTCTCAGGAAATCCGGGCAGGAGCTAGCGGCTCTGAAAATTTCCTTTGTAGTGATGAGGTTAGCCCTCAGGAGAGGCGGCAGTTCGTTTGCAAGGGCATATATTGCATGGACGGGTGTACTTCTCATCAGTCCCAGTGCCCTTCTCAAAAAGCCGTTGGAGAAGGTGCCCAATCGTCTCTCCAAGTTTCGTGATTCTTCCGCCGACAAGGCCCTAGCGTACTCAATTTTAGATCTGACTATAGACCTAAACAATACAAGAGCATTTCTGGGGTTAATACCGAACCTTGTGCCACTCAGAATGCGAATGACTCTAGCATTGCTCTCTGTCAACCCCAGAGCCTGTTCATAGTGAACGTGGCTCTTCAGGCCAGACGTGAAAAGCCAGCCCAGGAAGCGGAATGACCTGACACATGGGATTTTGTTCTCTCCAATAAACAACTCGAGTTTTCTCCTCCTATTGAAGACTAAGCACTTTGTTTTCTCACCGCTCAACACCAGACCCCTGGCTGATGCAGCCCGCCGAAAGGTGGTGACCGCTCTCTGGAGCCTGCTGTTCAACACGCTAAAAGATTCACCCGCTGCCAAAAGCAGAAAGTCATCCGCGAACTGGTAGATCGTCACCTCCTGCACGTTAAGGTCATGCAGGTCTGCAGAGTAGATATTAAACAACACTGGGCTAAGTAAGCTTCCCTGGGGAAGGCCCCCCACCGAATTCAATGTCTTATTCCCCAGGACAAGCCTTCTTTCCGCAAAAAACTGGGTTATCCAGTTAATGAGCTCACAAGGAATCTCCCATCTGAGTAGGCACATGTAGAGCCTCCCCAAGTCAACTGTGTCATATGCACTTTCAAGATCTAGGGAGACCATCCCGACACACCCAAAATTTCTTCGGAGCTCTGCTATTTTCTGTCTAATGATACTCAGACATAGAGTCGAAGATCTGCCTCTCCGGTACGCGAAAGAGTTAATCGGAAGGATCCCAGCTTCATCTATTACATTTTCTATGAGGGTTTTGATAAAGAAGTTTATATGTAATTTTCATTGACACATTGATCAGTGCGATAGGGCGATAACTAGAGATTGTGTTAGGGTCTCTGCCTGCTTTGAGTATTGGCACTATTTTGATCATTTTCCACTCCTCCGGGATCTTACCTGAGTGTAGGACCTCTTCAAGGCACAGACATAAGGCTTTCTTTGCCGAAAAAGACAGATTTTTTAGCATTTCATATGAGACTCCATCCGTTCCCGGGGCCGAGGTCCCTCTTGACGCCAGGAAAGCCTCCAGGTCCGGTATCCCTATATCAATGTGTCGTCTCCTAGTTGAGTTATATATACGGGGCATGAGTGTTGGAGCCCGGGCTTTATTGATCACCATCGAGAGAAAATCCTCGCATTTGTTGTCATCATCCCGTATTAGGTTGGTCACCCTTCCTCCCCTCATTCTATTGATAGTTTTCCATAATAAGCGGAGGTCCCCTCTCTTTCCCAGATCCTCTATCATAGCATCCCACTCCTGTCTCTTTCTCTCAAGTTTTTTCCTCTTGAAAATCGCATTATCCCTATTGTACTTGATTAGGAGTGATAAGTTACCCAACCTATGAAAGGCAGCCAAAGTACGGTTTCTCCTTCTGAAGAGTGCTTCGAGTTCAGGGCACCACCATTTTTTAGGAGTCCACTTATTATCATAGTCCTTCTTTGTAATTATGGTGGCCTCCTGTAGAGTTCTCTTTATGTGGTCCATGACCATTCCCTCCTCTCCCCCTGGGACCTGCAACTCTCCCAACGCGATTTTTAGCCGCTGAGAAGCAATAACTTTTTTTGACGGTTCCCTGAGGGAAAAATTGAAGTCTATCAGAATGGGAAGGTGGGGGCGAAAGAGACATCCAGCGCCCTCCACAGTACCGGAACGTCACTGAAATTTATGAAGGTGATGCCAAGAACACTTCTGACCATTCTCCTCGTTTTTTCTATGTAGGTGAAGGAGCCCGTGTTGACCGCATGAAATCCGCAATCACTCGTAATTCTATGCAACACAGAGCCCTTGGCATCAGTGGTTAAGCCTCCCCAGGCTTGATTCCTCGCATTGAAATCGCCTGCTATTACTGCTCTTCCCTTTCTCGACATGCTAATGAAGATCCTTTCTATATTCTTTGTGAACGCTTACACTGAGATGCGGCGGCGCATATACTGAGTTGAGTGTAATCTCATGGACTTTGTCGGATAAAGTCACCATGCATGAATCGATCCCACTTGAAAGTGGTATTCTTTTCCCTTTTAGAACGGCTTCGGTAGCCACAGCTACTCCTCCATATCCGTCAGATCTGTCTTTGCGAAAGACATTATAGCCCGGCAGCGAGACCCGTTCCGGCGGGAGGAGCCAGGTCTCAGCCGCTACTAAACACGTTATTTTGTTATCAATCATGAAAACAGACAATTCGTCTGCGACAGGTTTCACGCTCTGACAATTGAATTGAAGAATTCTCATGACGATGAGATATAATTTATAGTGGAGGCTCCCGCCGAAAGGCTCTCCATCTGTTCGATAAGATTGTTCAACAGTCTGCAGTCATCACTTACTTTCAGATCCGAGTGCACCCTCATCATTCCCAGCATTTTTCTCGCTACCTCGATTATGTTCAATTTACAGTTTTTGAGTTTTTGCATATTACTATAATCTGCCCTATCTTGATAAGTAGCCTTCCCCATATTTAGGGTTCGAGCGGCCTCTTCATCCGATTTGGAATGGTCTTTAAAGGGGTTATAGTGACCCCTCGGTCCTGTTTTTTTATTTGTGTTATCTCCTACATCTCCTGAGTCTAAGAGACTTACACTGTCCATTCTTTCTTTTGAGATTGTGATCTCTGAGGGGAATGTTCTTGTTAATTTCCTTGCCTCTCGTTTGCACAAATTCTGATTGGCCGCTAACCAATTAACTCTTTCCTCATGTCGTTTCGCCGGACACTCCCTGTAGAGCGCCCGATGGTCTCCTCCGCAATTAATGCAGTGTGCCACCCTTTCACATCTGCCTTCCATCCCCTCATGTCTCTGCCCACAGTTGACACAAGTGGACTCCCTGGCTTTACACTCCCTGGCCATATGACCAAAACGCTGGCATTTGAAGCACCTCACCACCTTCTGAACATACGGGAAAAGCTTAAAGGATGTGAAGTCTAATAAAATGTTATTGATGGGATGCTTGCTATGATAGAAGATTTTTATCCTATCCGTGGGTTCTTTTGTTTTGCTTCCCTCAACCCAAACAATCCTTGACTCTCTGAAAATCTTGACCACCCTCAACCCCGGATTCTTTTCCTCCATCATCTTTGATAATTCTTCGATGGTGAGCTCCTGATCAATGCCCATTACCAGGCCCGTCCTCGCAACTAATCCTAGGGGAATGTATACTCTGAAAGACCTGTCCAAACTATGATTTTTCGCGAAGTTATTTGCCATGGAGGCACTCTGGAATTCAACTCTGCATTTGTTGGCAGCCGTCTTTCTAATCCTTGTAATTCCCAGTACACCGCTCCCCCCCAGGATTCTGCCAAGAACCAGGGGGTTAATTTCTCTCCTTCCCGTCCCCTCTGTTTCGTTGAGTGCAACCATTACCACATTGGGACCCTCTCCACCCTCCTCATACAAAAGAGTCTCCGCCACACCACGATCCACCCTCGTCGGGACTCCAATAATCTCTTTAATGCTGGCTCCAGAGTGGGCCATGTCAAGGTCTTCACCTCCCCCTCCTAAAGAGCAACCATCCTCGCTGCCCACCGATCCCCCAGTTCTGTTATCATTGTCACTTAACGTTGACGACTCCGATAAATCTGACCTGGTGCGCTTAAGCACAGTGTCCGCGTCCCCCCCTACACACGCCGCGTCCACTCCCATCTTCCTCTTTCCCGCTACTATATTATTCGTCAATCCTTTGTCTAAATTACCCTTCTGCGTATTTTTACCACGTTTAATGAGGTTGGAAGCTACTTTAGCCGCAGATTTTCTATTCATTTCGCCGTGAAAATGGTTCTATTATTGTACGCTTGCCCTAGGATTTGAACTATAATAAGTTTGGGCAAAAGAATGACAACTTTGTTACTGTAGCTTCCCCCTTCGGAGGGATTTCTTTTACCACAAAGGAATTCCGTTACAAACGACTTAACCTTAGAAAAACAAAAACTAACGGAGCAATGCTCTTTCGTCAAAAAAATTTCCACATAAAAATCTTACTAAGAGAAAGATGGAATCACTTTTCTGTGTTATCACACAACAATTTCGTTTTACAAATATTACACACTACAAAATGCTCTTAAGTATTAAAGCACTGGGTAAGTACAATTGTATCCCAGTCTGTCCCTGTTATGAAGCTAAAAATCTGAATGAACAATTGTTTGAAAAATTAATTATCTTAAAAAGGCAGAAAATAAAACACAAACTTTTACTAAATTCTCAAAACAATGAACAAGAAGCATGAGTACTTTCAATAAAACCACGAATAATTCCTAGTGCAGATGGCCGCCTCAACAGGTCTAAGCCTCAAGAGCTGTAAAGGAAGGTGATGCCTTTCCTCAGCGTACTGTTTAATAATCGAATTTTATTTTAATCCTACTGTACCATCCGCAAGAATACAAAGGCTCACTCACCTTGACGATAATGAATTCGGTGGAATTTATCGTTATTTTCCTCGCAACAGAAGAAGCACCATGAAAAATAATTAGAAACTACATTCACTTGAAAAAACACAACGTGATGCCCTACTGGAGCCTCTGCTGCAGATGATGTGTGCTGAACGAAGGTTGGGAGAGAACTAGACTTTTTATATTCTTCCTACCACCGGACAAACTATGGCACTTTTGAACCGATATCGTCCATGTAAAGATCTTACAGTAATTATTTTAATTGCTTGGATTTTAATAGTTCTAACTAAACTCACACTAAAGGAAGCAATATTGAACTATGTGGAAGTCTAATTCTTAATTATATTATATTATTTACATGTTTCATACATACAAAGTATTTTTAATTACTTTCTTTTTTTTTAAATTTATTGCATGGCTATTTAATGATCCATTTTTTTTCTTATTGTAAGTGTTAGATGGTCAACTAATTGTACCTGTTGATGATGAATAAATATATCAGTGAATGGCAGCGTGTAAATAGATTATAAGGAGGGCATAGACATTATGGCAGGAACTTCGGAAAATTTTGAATTGTAAGCCCCCTTCTGATAATGTCTTCATATTAACGCCTGCATTGAGCGACCATACGAACAGAGCCAATTCTAACTCATCAGGGAATGTGGTACGCTAAATCTGGCTTACAGCCGTTCCGTGCTTAATATATATTATATTTCCATGGTTTTTCCCCAAAGCCTAATATGACATTTTACCTACCTGTGCGTTCTTTGCTACTCATTTTCCACGCTCTTGTTCGACATTTGCAGTCTTTAATTCGAAGCTTTTCGGAAATAAGTCGAAAGCTTTTTAATTTTGAAAGTTTAGTCTGGTTTTGCCCCAAAGTTTAATCTTTTAGCTCTTAATAAAAGCTACAGAATCGGGGGTTGATCGCGTCAGACTATAGATGGCGCAGCAAGCTTTTAGAAATTATCTCAGCAACCAGCGGGCTCATTTGAATTCTCAGGGAATTTGTTTAATCAATACCCATCTAGAAAAAAACGAATATCCTGCTATCTGAGACGTAAATAATTTGAAATGCCACGTAAAGAAAGCGAAGAAATCACCTCATTGAGGAGAATTACGAAGAAGGTATTACGAGATTTATGCAAGAAAAATAGGTTGTACCAAACTCCCGAGCTTAACGATGTTCTTTATCTCCATTATCAAGGTAAGTTATGTAATGTTGTTTAGGACAAAGTAACAGCATATTTATCGGTAAGGCTTCCAAGATATAGAGTGCTTAGAGGAGTACACTGGATTAAAATGTTTGTGGCTGGAGTCGAATGCAATATCGGACATTAAAGGATTGGAGAGTCAAAAGCAATTGAAGTGTTTGTTTTTGCACAATAATCTGATCAGTAAAATAGAAAATCTTGAGTCATGTCAAGAGCTTGATACCTTAAATTTATCGCATAACCACATCAGCCGTGTTGATAACTGTGGAACTGATAAACTTCCTGTTCTTACCACTCTCAATTTGTCCCATAATTATCTCAAGTGTTTTGAGGATTTGCAGAATTTAACTGAATGCAGACAATTATCGGTGCTGGATCTGGCCAATAATCGTATTGAAGACATATTAGTTGTGAAGGTGACCATTAGAAATTATTTTTATTCAAGAGATTTTCATTCCCCTTATAACAGATACTTGCCGAAATGCCAGAGTTAAGAGTGCTGGTCCTTACGGGCAATCCTGTAATTAACCGCATACCTCAGTACAGGAAGACACTTATCTTGGAATGTGTAAGTGTTTAGATTAATAAGTGTTACTGGAATTCCATTTACAAAATTATATCTTCCTGTAGAAACAATTGACTTATCTGGATAGTCGGCCAGTCTTTCCACGGGATAGGGCTTGTGCAGAAGCTTGGTAAGTGACAAACAACCAGATTATAATTGTTTAGAGAGATTTGAAAACACATTTTATATCTGTGGTTAATGTTTTCACACTTTGGGTCAGTTCACATTTATACATCGGCGTCCAAAAATTAACGGTAAGAATGAGAAACTATCTAGAGGGCAATAATATGTATTAGAATAAGACCTATATTTTTTAATGTACATATATGCATTTATATGGTCCAAAAGAATAAATCATTTGACGAAGCTACTGCAGCAAACATCAAATGCGTGGTCTTATCTGCTATGCGTCGTCGTTCGGGTAAACTGACTTATGCCTCTTTCAAGCTGATAGTGCCGGAGGACGCCGCTGAAACCGTTAGTAATCCATCTTTTTGGCCTACTGGTACTATTGTAAAGGAGTTTGTCCATCGCACCACTAACTTGGGGTTTCACGGAAGACATCGCCGCCGCCGGCCGTTGACGAATGCTTAAGCATTTATTATCAAAATGTAAACGGATTACGCACTTAAACTCGCAATCTCTTTCTGGCTTCTTGTGATGGTTTTTTTGATGTTATATGTCTGACCGAAACTTGGCTGCATTGTGGCTTTTTGGATGCTGAGCTGTGTAATCGCAATTATCATCTCTTTCGTCGCGACCGTCATTTGGACCAGCTGAATGCTCCTGTTGGCGGTGGTTTAATGATTGCGGTAAAAGCAAGATTCTCTTCGTGCCTTATTGAACTCCCCAACTGGGAAACTAATGTGGAATTTATTTGCGTTCGAGTTAAGCTGCATAACAAAAATATTTTCATTTGCAACTCCTATATTCCACCTGGCAGTCCACTAAACGTTAACTTGGGTGTTTTGAGTAATCTTCGCAAGATATCCGAGCTGTGCACTCCTACGGACGAGCTTATTGCGCTGGGCGATTTTAATCTTCCACTTCTTACTTGGGTCCCCTCTGACGATGCTGATTATCTTGCTGCGACAAATCTACGGCGTGATGTGGAGCGGGAGCTAATAGATAGTTTATGTGACCTTGGATTGCAACAGATCAGCGGTATGTTTAATTCCCGCCATCGTCTTCTCGACGATTGGTTTTTACCTCTGAGTGCTCGACTACCCATGCTTGCTTTGAACCAATTTGTGCCTGAGGAGGTTCCTGATCATCCTGCCCTAATTATCTCATCGTCTTTGATTAAGTTACCATCTGACGCTCTAGTAACTAGTTTCTTTTATAACTGCCGAAAAAATTACTTAACTCGTATTTAATTGACGGCGCCGACTGGTCATCAGTTTATCAGTGCCTCGATGTTGAACAGGCAGTTAACGAATTTTATAACATTCTTTTAACAGGTATCTCTCGTTTTGTTCCTCTGGTCAGAAGAAAGGACCCTTTGATTAGTCCACCCTGGTATGATGACAGTTTGAGGTCTCTAAGAAACCAGCGGAATAACGCTTGGCATAATTATAAAAACACTAATTCTGTTCTGACTCTGACTACCTCCTGTGTTCCGACTTACGGAGGAAATTCAATAATTACTCCAAGGCTCTATATGACCAGTAGGTACACTGATCGCATGAAATTTAATATTAAATCTAATCCTAAAATATTCTGGAATTTTGTTAATAGTAAACGGAAGACTAATAACTCTCCCTCTGTTTTATCTCTTGACAATATCTCTGGTACTAACCCGGGTGCTATTTGTGATCTCTTTGCTAAATTCTTTAGCGATGCCTTCTGTGATGATGTCTGTGATATAGATTTAGAATATTTTAACTACTTGACAAGTCTTCGCACACAATTTCTTAATATTGTCCTGGACGCCTCCACTCTTTTGGAGTATATAAGTAAACTTGACGATGATTTTTCTGATTCGCCTGACTGTATCCCTGGTATTGTTTTACGTAGTTGTAGCATGTCGCTTGTTGAACCCTTAACTTTTCTGTTTAACTTATCTCTGCGTTCCTGTGTTTTCCCTAGTGCGTGGAAATTGTTTTATGTCATACCTATTTTTAAGAAGGGTAAACGGAATTTAATTGAAAACTATTGCAAAACTTTCTCCCATTCCTAAACTTTTTGAGGCCATTGTAAATGAACATTTAATTTTTCACTGTAGATCCCTCTTATCTGATAAGCAGCACGACTTTATAAAAGGTAGATCGACTGTAACAAACCTTGTCGAATTCTCTAATTTTTGCCTAAACAATCTTGAGATGCTCAAGCAAGTTGATTGTGTATATACTGACTTCAGTAAAGCATTTGACAAGCTTTCTCACAAAATGCTAATTTTTAAATTGTTACGGCTGCTTGGCTTTCCAACTGTTCTTGTTCATTGGATTGCGTCATACCTTACAAATCGTTCCTTCAAAGTTAAATTTGCTTCGTCTTTTTCTGACTCTGTTCATGTTTTTTCTGGTGTACCACAAGGAAGCCATCTTGGGCCGTTGTTGTTCACTCTGTTTTTGAATGATTTGTTTCCCCTACTCCAAAAGGCACACGTTTTGGCTTATGCTGATGATATGAAGATTTTCATGGCCGTTGAATCTGTAAACGACGCTCAAGATCTCCAAGATGATCTCACTATTTTTTCTAAGTGGTGCTCCAAGAATCACATGATTTTAAATTTTGCAAAATGTAGCCTAATTTCTTTTAATAGGAAATGTTCCCTCTTAAACTTTTCATATAAAATCAATAATAGTGCTTTGGCTCATCAAGAAAGTGTCGTAGACCTTGGTGTTACTCTTGATGTCAAGTTCACTTTTGGCCTTCATATTGACAAAATTATTAACCGTGCAAATTCCTCGCTCGGTTTTATTAAACGGTGGTCGAAAGATCTTGGTGATCCATTTGTTTTGAAGGTTTTGTTTTGTTCATTTGTTCGTCCCATTTTGGAATATGCCTCTGTGGTGTGGATGCCCTTCTACGAAGCTCACAAACAGCGAATTGAGTCTGTCCAGAAACGCTTTCTCCGTTTCGCTCTTCGTCATCTACCATGGGCGGATCCCGTTAACCTTCCACCTTACGAAGAGAGATTAAAACTATTGGATATGCAGTCCCTTTCCAAACGCGGAAAAGTTGCGAGTGTGTTTTTCATGCATGATCTTTTAACTGGTGTTATAGACTCTCCCAGCCTTCTTAAATTAATTAATATTAATTCATGTCCGTGAATGACCAGAGGACGAAGTTTTCTTTATTCTAGTTGTCATAGAACGAATTACGGCTCTTTTGAACCATTGTCGGCTATGTCTAAATATTATAACGCTGTTTTTTGTCTCATTGATTTCCATATTCATAGAGCAACTTTAAAAAAGTTATTATTGTTTAACTAATTTATTATTGTATCGTATCTTAATATTATATTATTGTTAACTTTGTTAAATTTCTTTTTGTTATTTATTTTTATATTATTTTTCCATATAAATTTTTATTTATATTTTTCTATTTAGTGTCAGATGGTCAATTGTACCTGTTGATGATGATAAATAAAAATACTTTTTTATAATAGGCTTTTACGGGCTGTCCGAATCAAAATCTTAGACTTCGTCTTGTTATGCTAGTTCATGATGTCACACCAAGCTAAGCCCTGTTCGAATTCATGTCTATGCCTATGTAGTTGAGGCTGTCTTAGCTTGATGAACGAGTCAAGGTTTGGGTTGACGTCGTCAGGTAGATTTGCGTGAAGTCGGCAAAGTACTTAAAGTAACGAGCAACTTTTGAAGGGAACACTTTAACAGCCAAGTTTCCTGGCTGTAAGTGTAATAAGTCTAGTAAGGGTAAGTTTAAAAGTTATTTATTTACAAAACTCAATTCGAATCACAGACTAAGCCAACGAATTCGAATGGGTTGTTGTCTTTGCTTTATATTTTGTAGTTGCTTAGCTTGCTTGTTGACGACATTAACTGTTATAACGAGACAAAGACGAAGACTTGGATTCGGACAGGCCCTTATTATTCAATTTTAATTTGTTAGGTCATTTATCAGTACCCACCTGTGCAATACTAAAAAAGGATAGCTAGAGAAAAAAAATAATGAAAAGATACAGGTGCGAAACTGGGGGTTTGAATCTGAAACGTTTATCTGTTTACGGTTAAATAGTCTATTGAGCAATCTTTTAGTTCAAAGTAACAGATTGACTGCTCTACACATTTCCCCCCCTCTTTCGAATTTTTTTGACTTAGACCGATGCATACTTGTGTACAAATTTATAGATTCACAAGGCGGCAAATTACATCCATCGTAGCTTTTGATGGCTTAGATATCCACAGTTATCAGTTTTCAAAAGCGACAATCTACTAAGTAGATATTCAACAAAGAAATTGCATTAATTGCACTTCAAATTGGCTTGATTTCGTTGCGTGTACCAAACGCATGGTCAAAGCCTAATACAGAGTGGCCCATTTAAAAATTGGAATTTCGTTTTGTTGTAAAAAAACGGCTCAATATTTAAACATTTATTTGAAAGGATGTTTTATCTCATTTATAATATTTATGAAAAACAATTTCGGTCAAATGAGCACCACGGCTGACTTGGCAGTAGCCCATTCGGTCCACCCAATTTTTGAGAACACTTTCTATTGTTTCGGGCCTTATGTCAGCAATAGCAGCTTGAATCTCGTACTTGAGGTCTTGAATTGGTTCTGGTTTGTTGGCGTAACATTTATTATTCACCGCTCCCCAAAGATAATAGTCCAACGGCGTCAAATCGCAGCTTCTTGCCGGCCATATCACATCACCATTTTTGCTGATCATGCGATTTCCGAAGATAGGGCGCAAAAGATCGATTGTGGCGTTCGCTGTATGGTTCGGATGGTCAACCGGCTTTAGCAGCTGTACCAATTGAACTTTATATGGCTTCATGGGGAGGTCTTTATGCAAAATTCGCATCAAAGAAGTGCGTGCAATGCCCATTTGTTCAGAACGATGACGAGTTGATGTTGATGGTTGCTCACGCACACTTTGAGCAACAGCAGCAATGTTTTCGATTGAACGCACCGGACGAGTACGTACACGGGTTGGTTTATCCACCAACATTCCAGTTTCACGAGCTCGCTTCACGAATTTATCCACAAATTGGATTTTTGGAAGTTTTTTTTTCGTCAAATTTTTTTTTTCAAATTTCTCACAGTTTGAGTAGAAGACTTTGGAAATAAGATTTTAATATTTCCCAACCTTTTTGAAGCAAATACCGTCCCATTTCGTAAATGTGAAACCTTAAACTAAATTTCTGTCAAGTCGAGAATGACATATAATTAACTAAACTTTAATTTAGCGGTAGATCAAATTCCAAACACTAGAAGGACCACCCTTTATAAGACGACTACCGACATGAAGTAAAAATGCCATAGGAAAGAGACAAGTTAAATAAATAGCATTGATAAAATAGGCACAATTGACTCGGATCTGGTTTCCAGAAAGCATATCAATATTGTTGTAGTTATAATAAACCCGCTGTGTGAAAGACGAACTGACTCAATTTGAAAAGTGCAACTGTTGAATTAAAAACTTTTACTGTTGTAAGTAAAAGTGTTACTGTTATTGTCAGAACAACTTTTACGGTCTCAAATAAAGTACGGCACACTCTAAAAAATGCATTGAAAATCACTTAAAATTTACATTAAAATTCCAAAATTTCTGTTGCATAAATGATTGTCTAAAAGTGATAATCAATATTTTAAAGTAATATTTCTTTTTTACTATAAAAATTTAGTTCAGCCTTGGCTTATGCTATGCTGTGTGATATTTTATGGAAAATATAAGCAAAAATACTTCCAATAATATAAAAGTACTTCTAGAAAACTAAAAATGCACAGAGAAATGTATTTTTCCACCCATTTCCTTACTTGAATATAAATTTACTAAGCAGTATTGAAAAATCCTGAAGATCAGTGAATTTACTATGCCGAATATAATCAGGTTCCTAAATTTTATGTAAAATTAATAATGAAACAGTCACAAGGCAAGGAAAAATACTTTAAAGCAGTGTAATTTTACATTTTTGACAGTAAAAGTACTTTAACGATATAAAATTGCTCTCCGGAATGCACTTTTGTGGTGAGTCGCCACTGGTGACGTTATGTGAACTTTATTTCTATTGTGGCAGTTGCGTTGTATGGAGGTGCGTGCGTTCATTTTCCTTGTTTTTGAAGGTACATCTACAAGGTGATTAGTGCAGCTCTTCCTGTTTTGGGTCTTCTATGGTGTCTCTTTTTTTGAGGTACAAAAAGAAATTTATTAACAATTAATAAAGTATTTAATTTTATATCTAAAATAAGAAACAAATAATTGTTAATTTCTTAATAATTATTATACATTACAATTAAAAGTCATGTTACTTGCCTAAAAGCCGGTTAATGTATGTATTTAACTTACTATAATTGCTTTTCTTACCGATATTCAACTTTCAAAAAATATCTACTGGCTGAACATACGAGTACTTATGCCTTTTACAAAATATTTTTTCAGACTGAAATTTAACAGGCCCATATATTCAAGTCGTATCGTCATGTTTTTCAATGCATTTCATTTTTTCATATTTGAAAATTAAGAAATTATTTTTTTTTTATATTAAAGAAAAATGTATATTTTTATAGTCGTCTTTCAAACAATATATTTCATGTTATACACAAATTTGGTTTTTTTATTTCGATCAATCTTTTCCTGGTAATTATACATAGTTCGAATAAGACCTATGGTTTCGATGCCAATTTTCTGCTCTTCTAAGTGTAAAATTTAAATATAAAGTGTGTTTCTTTGACATACTTTTTAAAGCAAAAAGTTTATACTTCCAAATTTGTTTTAAAATTATTAAATTAAAATAAAAAAAGTTGATATGGTCACTTAATTCCGACAGTGTAGGAAAATATGACCAAAAGCAGGCCGTATTACTTAGTACTATTACATAATACTCCTTATCTTAACAATAATGGGACCATAAACCATGAAAAAATGGGTGTGAACGTGTTTGTGTCTTAAGTTCATTTTTTTCCTGATATTGCTGATTGACCATATTTCCGGACTGGCCATATTCGACCTTATATCTTATAAAATTATTTATAATTTTTATTGATTTTCGGGTACGTCGTATTAGTCTGAAAATGATTTCTAAACGTAATAGAAACTAATTGAAATAATAATATACATCAATAATATTTTAAGGATTGCATTGAAATTTAAAAACTGCTAGCTCTTTAATAATCTGAAAACGAAATATTATAATTTTTTAATTTACTGATTGCAAAGGTTTTTAAAAGTAACGTTCAAATTTCATCTTCAGCTATGTATTAAAACATACAAAAATCAACAAAATCCGAAAAAAGGCCCAGTTATTTGAGCAAGTATCGAGTATTACTACTTTGGAGCTATAAAGCTTAGTTCACAACCCCAAAGTAGTAGTACTTTGCTACTTCATTACAAGCAATTATCATTAAAAGACAAGAATATTGCTTATTTAAAAGCAACGAATTACTTACAGATAAGTTCAGTTTACATAATATACAGCAATGAATCTACTTAAATATGTGTGATATTCCCTTCTTTTGTAAAATTACACATGAAAGTGGAATCAAATTCAATTTTAACAATGACAAATTACATATGTTGAAGTATTTCGAATCCTCTCTGATATTTAATTTTACAGCGAGATAAGTACAGTGCATTACGTTATGTAAAATTACTAGAATTATTTAGGCAACGCAGTTTCCTATATCTGTTTAGTGAAAATTTCTTAGAGTGCATGTAAACTTTTACAAATCAACAATTCCGTTCTTAAATCAAAGTTATTTTTTTATTAAAGAACTTTTACATATTGTAAGATCAAATGCGAAATATATTGCTTTCAACACCGGGTGTTTTTTTTCTGAGTGAGTATATTTTTCCGCAATAGCAGCAAAAACTATACAAACAGTTTGAATTAGTTCAATTGTGCGGTTCTTTGAACTAATTCAGCAATGGAAAAAAAATAAGTCTCAATGATTGGATTATATCCTATGCCGCCTCTGTGAAGAGTCTTGGAATCAACTTAAACTCCTGATTTACTTATTGCAATCATGTTAGATCTACACTTATTAAAATCTACAGTGGATTAAGACAGCTATGGATTAGTTCCGAAGGGCTCCGCACGGATCTTCGAAAGAAACTCACAATAGCTTAATCGTTCCCCATTTTTCATATTGTAGCCTGCTTTCCCAAAGTGAGATCCGTAGTGTAAACACGAGTTAATAGTAATTGCATTTAACGATACAATCCGCTTTATGCGCAGTCTTCATAGAAATTCGCATATATGCTCTTACTCGACTTCAATTTTTGGAAGTTCCTTGGAGTTCTACCTGGTTTAGCGCAAACTTATATTTTTGCACCGAGAAGTTCCGACTTATTTACATGAAGAAGTCTGATTTAAGCCGGGGCCACACATGGGTCATTGTTTTGCAAACCGCACACCATTTTCATATCGACATTTTAGAATCGTCTGAAATTTTTTTACAGCTTCTTAACATGAAATTAATCGAGAGGTAATTCAGGATTTTGCTCAAAAAAATTTTGTTTCGAAAATATCCACATGTGAATTTTTGATAATTAGCTAGATTTTCTCCAATCATCTCATATTCGAAATTCATTATCTCCCGTTGTAATGATCGGATTGACCTATTTTTTTTTCTGTTTTACGTCAGCTTTACAATGATTTATGAAAAAATTATTTTATTGTTGACAAAAGAAGTTTATAACAATTTAATTGTTTAAACAGTTTTTTTATGCTGTTGCCCCAGGTTTAGTTAATTTAAAAAACTATGTTTGTTCCTCATTGTTTTACTTAAAAAAAAACGGAGTTATCTCTATTAGGGCCAAAGTTATTAATTATTTTCGAACACTTGTCAGGCGGCCCGCGCGGAGTCGTCTTGCCGGGCGTAGCGTGCGACAAGTGGAAAACATGTCTGAACGTGCAATCAAGTCTGCTTCAGTGTTGTTCAACGATTCTAAAATGTAAATTTTTTTTCCATGAAATTTGTGCGATTTGTAAAAGAATGACCCACATGCAGCATTCAGCGAGCGGCGAATATTTGCCTTTCGCCGAACGGTTCCTTGCGGCATTCGCCCAATAGCCAGTACACTGAAACAGATATGTGGCTTTTGCCGCGCACCGATTTATTTTGGGAACGTCGAATATTTATTTGAACCTAAATACTGTCTCGTTGGACCAATCCATTGCTAAAATACGAATCACAACAGGGGAGAGAAAATGGGTGAAAAATAGTTCCAAATGTATATATAAACAATAAATACTCATTGAATACAAATTCTTTAATAAAGTTCGCGAGCATACTTCGAATGTGTGGATGGAGATCAATATTTGTCCACTTTGATTCGGGCAAAATATCGACATGATATGTGAAAGAGCGAAAACTAAAGATGAGTGCACGCATACAAGCGAGCAACCCGTCTACACTACTAGGGATTCGCCGAATGCCGCATGTGTGGCCCGGCTTTACATTCATCTAGGCAACACCAACTACTTTTTCCCCGCTGCTCTTCGCAATATAGTGCGCGTTCTTACTTTTTTCAGCTACTCCGTAAGTGGAACTGCTTTCCGGACCAGCTTTAGAGAGTGAAATCCAGTAGTGTTTTTGGGAAATGCATTAAAGAACATTTTACAAACATTAATATTAGTAGTAAATACTATTAGCATCCCTATTACTTACTTTAAGGGGGAAGGTCACTCTGACGGCCGAAAAAATGAGTGATTTTCGGGAATTTTTTTGACCGGGAAAATAAAGGAATATCAGGATCGTTTTTATTTTATTTTATAAAGTGTACATTGAACAATATTTACATAAATTTTTATTAAAAAATATTAAATAGTTTTAAAGTTATGAGCGTTGTCGTAGAGCCCACAAAATATTTCCCCTCCATGGTCGCATCGATTATTATTCATTATTATTTTTTGATTTTTCGCAAAATTGCGATCAATTGAAAATTTTTCCATTTTTTCGACCATTTTTTTGTTTCAAAACAGCCTAAAAAATAGTAAAAATTAAATTTTTTTAAATCGGCTACGCTTAACCTTAGCCACTGCAAATACCAACTAGACAAAAACAAAAAACTGAAAATCGGTTAATAATTGACCGAGTTATCCATGCGACCAATTTGAAAAAAGTAAATTCGAGAAAAACGTGTTTAAAGTTTTTGGTCCATTTTTCTCGCTATCAAATCATGTATCTTTTAAAATTTTCATACCTGTATTAAACTATCGAGTCGTGGACCATATGACTCTTCTTCCTCTTCATCTCCAGGGGTCTTCTTGACTTTCCTAATTTTTCATTGACCTTTTCCATGCGATCCTGAGCAGCTTTAACCCGGTTAGAGTCACGGTCGGTGCATGTAGGAATAGAGTGTCGGTCCAACTTTGATGCCCAGTAAGTCCATTACTTTTAATGTTGCCAGTGCACTTTCACTAAATATTATTGCCGAAATAAATAAAGCTATTTCAACAATTACAGAACAACTAGAATTGGACTTCGGTGCAATTTGCCACACTAAAGCATTAAAGCTCTCGTTATTATTTTGGGTGAATCCACTAACACATCCTTCTATTAATGTAAGGTCCGAGAGGTCTTCATATATCGGTAGTCAACAAACAAGTCCAAGTTATTTGTCGATATAGCTTTCTGGAACTTACACCAAGAATGGGCTCCTTCAGGGCAGAGAAAAGATGAAATTTTGACCTGAAATTTTGTACACATATACTTTAACTTCAGACTGAAATTTGACCCATCACAGTGGCTTTCCCCCTTAATTACACTATTAGTTACTTACGTATTTATTTCATTTCCTTTATATTTTACTAGCAGACCCGCCCCAGCTTCGCCCGGGCTTTTCCATACTTACATGTATGTATGTATGTACTTACATTAAAACTATTGCAGAATAAATATAATTGCTTCATGCGCGTATACGGTTTTTCATATTTACCGCGGGATTCCAAAAATATTCCCGGGATGAAATTTCGATAGCAAATTTAAAATCAGGTACCCAAAAAACCCCCATTTATCCATTTACGCGGTAATCCTTCGAACTTGACTTGACTATTTAGTTTCGAAATTTCGAGATTAGCGACCCCGAAAATATTAAAGAACCCGTTTTCATAGCAATTTCCGGTAGTTGCACGTTTCCTGACGCACAACACATCCCGGCTGGCTCATTTTTTTGATTTAAGCGCATTACAATGCGGACATTCCTTGTCTATAGCACCAATCCCCACTTTCGAATGATATATATAATCATAATAATATTTAATATCGGGCTCATACCCGAATGCTAGACGACGGAATGAATCGGATGTAAATGCTCGATGTACTTGCTGGCGTTGTTGGTCATTTGCTCTGCGTGTGTCAACTATAAATCGACGCGCATGGCTTTGTTCTAATCGTCTTTTTTGATTTCGTTCAGCTCGTGCCTCTTTGATTGTGATTCACGCCATTGCCATATTTTCACACGCACATTTCATTCATTTTCATTATCCTGTTGGATTTGTTCGTCTGTTCTTTGGGCTCTTCTATTTCGCATGTCTGTAGATCTAGCCGTTCGACGGCCCAAATCAGACCCTTTGCGTCTTGCTGGCATTTTTCACTGTACAAAACACACAAATAGATCAAATTGAAGTACTTAATGGTAGAAAACAGTATACTGATAATGTATTTGTTCGTTTATTATTTCACCCACCTTTCACAATTATAAAATACGTATATATTTCTCTTTTAATTGAAAATGATTCCCAAAAAATTTGCTAGTAAGAACTAATAAATATGACAGTTGCACTGAGAAAGTAAAACGATAAGTGACACCCGTAGACGCCTGGCGGGAATAACTGATCGAGTGGTAACTGATAGATATGATGTTTGAAAATTATTAAAAAATAGGGGTTGGTGGTAGAAGGGTGAAAATTTAGGGTGGCATGTATTTTTTAATGCCGAATTATAAAAAAATTAAAACAAAAAATTTTGTCCAAAAAATAAAAAAAATGTTTTGGGGTGGACCACCCTTATCACTTAGGGGTATGAAAAATAGTTTACGACTTATTCTCAGACCTAATGAATATACACAGAAAATTTCATAAGAATCGGTCAAGCCGTTTCGGAGGAGTTTTGTTACAAACACTGTGACACGAGAATTTTATATATTAAATTATACTCGTAGTTGTATCTCAATTTTGCCACCACTTTGTACATTTATAAGATTTGTAAGCTTAGTACCTAAATATATAAATTGAATTGAATTGATTTGAATGAATTGAATTTTACGTGAGCTTCGTCATTCTGACGTCAGGAACTAGTTCAAGAGCTTTAGTCTGTCGAGGGTATAATACTTTCTGTCCTTCCAGGCTTAAACAAAATTATTAGCTGTTAATAAAAACAAAAACAATCACCTATTACAGGAAACGTGGTGGTTACGAAGAAGAACGACGAGAGCATGAAAGATGGAACAAGGCCGATCGTAAAAAAATTCGCGATAGTGTTAACGGTTGAGTATTTGAAATTTGCCTTTGCTTAACTTCATTAAATAATAATTTTATAGCGACACTTCGGCTAAGAAACCGAGGGGGTGGTGATTCGCATGTCCAGCTTATTGCCTCTAGTAGCGATGAAGACGACGGTCGCACTGAAAGAAGTTCTGCTCCAACCAAGGAAGATGAGCAAAATACGAGCCTAAATGAGGTGAATACTGAAATAATGGAACTAATGCGACTTGGTGATTTAGTGGATGAAGAAAGAGACAGATCCACTGAAACAAATAGTAATAATGAGCCAAATAATTGCAAAACTGAGCACTCGGAACTTAATGATTATAAGAAGGAATTTGATAGTGCTATTGAAAGCGAGTTAAAGTCTTCTAATGAAGATGGGGAGAATACGACACTAGAGGACAATTCTGAGGCACAGGAGAGATATGGAAAAACATATAAGGATGCTTATGACAATTATATTGAATACGTGAAATTTCTTGTCGATCAAGATCCTGAATCAGTGAGCTCAGACCAATATGAAAAGGTAGGGCAGCACAGACAATTTGAAGTTGAAGAGATTGATAATATGGAAGGCAATATGAACAATAATGAAAGTGAAGAGGGATGTTCTAAAACGGAACATAATTGCATTTCATTAAACGTTTCGCGTGGTAGCAGTCCGCAGAGAAATACAGGTGATTTCAATGAACATATTGTAAAACCAAACCAAAGTATGTATATAAGTGTTTGTAATTTTGCTTGTTTTTATTTAGTAGTAGTCCAAGAAAGATAGCAAAAATATTGCCTGATGTATATATGAAAGTGATTCTACTTTTGCTTTTAAATATTTATTACCAAGAAACGGTACGGCTAACGGAAATGAAAAGAATATTGTTATTTTCACTTATAGCTGTATATTCAAAACATATTGTTTTTACTTCACTTAAATACTAAGAAAAAATTACACTAATATCGACAGAGCCCACTTTTCCACCCTCAATATTTGGTCCAATATCCTTTTGATTTTTCAACTGCCTGTATTTGGGAAAGCATGGATTCGTACAGCTTAGAAATGAATGATAATGGAATGGTGTCCAGACGTTCTGAATGCGTTCCCACAGGTCGTTTATTGCTACCCGTGGGTCACTGTACTCGGCCAGTTTCCTTTTCATGTAATCCCAGACGTGCTCAATAGGATTCAAGTCTGGGCTTTGAGCAGGCCACTTCAAAATTGAAAAGGATTGGTTCTCGAGCCAATGCCACAGTGGCCGATTTGTCGAAAAAGCTGGCCAAAAGTCGAAAAAAAAATTGTTTCGTTCTGTTCAATCTACCATCCTATGTCATAAAGAACCTTTTTCTACACATTTTGGCAAAATAACAGTGATGTACTGGTAAGGGATTCAGCATTAGAGCAAGTCAAAGTGACTCTCTTCGACGCATCATCTGGCACGCTGCTTTAACCTGGATTTGTACTACGTCGTTTTGAAAGTGATAACAGCTTTTCTAGTGGCTGCTTTCAGATCGCGTTCAGTAACGGGTGTTTCTGCAAGTATAGAAAGTACCTACTAAAGTTTTGCTGTGTAAAAACTTTTTTTAAACACAGTCATGCACGTCAAGCTTTTTTTTGTTGACATTTTATAAAAATGAAGAAAAATAGTTAGAAGTTCCGCAGAGTTCCACGATAAGATCATTTTTATTATGTAAAAGAAAGTATTTTCTTTCATTTTACGAAAAAAGCAGCTGCGATAATTTGCGATATTTCATGAAACATAATTTTCAATCTTGCGGACTGAAGCTGGCCGGTTCCCGAATAAGCTGGCCAAAAGTCGAAAAATGATAGGAATTACACAAAACTTCGCAATTTTATGTTTTTGAGGTCGCTGATCACGAATATGAAATTTATTTTTCAAAATTCAAAATGGCGGATTCAAAATGGCCATACGAAATTTTGTTGAAATCACAATGTTTTAAGTAGTACATGTCCGCCATTTTGAATCCGCCATTTTTAATTTTGGAAAAAATGTCATATTCGTAATCAGCGACCTCAAAAACTAAAACATACAAAATTTTGTTGAAATCGAATTGTTTTGAGTAGTAGACGTCCGCCATTTTGAATTTTGGAAAAAAATGTCATATTCGTAATCAGCGACCTCAAAAACTAAAGCATAAAAAATTTAGTTGAAACGGAGTTTTTTTAAGCAGTAGACGTCCACCATTTTGAATCCCACCATTTTGAATTTTGAAAAATAAATTTCATATTCGTGATCAGCGACCTCACAAACATAAAATTGCGAAGTTTAGTGTAATTCCTATTATTTTTCGACTTTTGGCCAGCTTTTTCGGGAAAAGGCCACTGTGCAATGCCGCAAAATTTTGGCAGTGTGTTTGGGGTCTCTGTCTTGTTGGAAAATTACCTTTGAGGTGCGAATTCCACTCAAACGCATGGCCGAATCAAGATTTTCTTGCAAAATTTGCAAATATTGCTCCTTGCGCAGCATTCCTTCGATTCTAACCAAAGGCCCAACACCCTTAGGAGATTTACAACCCCAAACCATTAATGAATCACCGCAATGTTTCATTGTCGCCTTCACACTTGTCGGATTAAATTGTTCGGTTGGACGGCTCCAGTAACACGATCTTCCTTCTGATTCGTACCGGCAGAACTTTGACTCGTCGGACGAAATTACCTGAAAGTGGACTATTAGAAATAATTACAAGACCTATTTTTTAAGAACTTAATTGATTGCAATCCTCCAGAGTCCAGTTACTATGAGCTTCAGCAAACCTCTTACGTGCTAAAATATTTTTCGGAGAGAGAGCAGGCTTCTTCTTTTTTTCCTTAAGCGCTAGGCCAATTATCTTCAAGGCTCTACGACAAGTCCATTTACTGGCTTGATTACCTATCTCTTGAGCAGCTTGTTGAGGAGTATTGGCTATTCCAGCTACCACACATCGAGCCATTGCCTGGGCAGTTCGATCAGAAATTTTCACGGGGCGACCATTTTTAGGTTTTGAAATTCTTCGCTCGCACATTTTTGAATTTTTTGTACCGTAATAACCGCACCATTCCTGCATCATTTGCCCCGCTTTTTGGGAACGGGGTTCGAAACATTTTGCTGTGCTTTGCATTCCTTTGTAAAAGGAAAATTAACTCCACCGGCAGTTTGTAAAAGGGAAATTATAATAATTTATTTAATTTTCATAAGAGTTAAAGTTTTCCCAATTAAGGTGGCTCATCAAGTATTAACTATTTTGTCCTATATCTCGAAAACGGGTCGAGATAGAATTTTTCATTATTTTTCTGTTAATTAGCACAAGAAAATGTTTCGAACCCCGTTCCCAAAAATTGGGACCCCGTTCCCAAAAAGCGGGGCCAAGGAAACAAGAATCTCCCCGTAATATGGAATATTTTACATTTCTCAGCAATATCTCTTGAAGATTTGCATTCACGAGAAAGTTCAAGGACCTTTTCCTTAATGTGCACAGCAATTGGCTTCATGATAAGTTTTGAATGAAAACTCTTATTAAGGTGCAGAGACCACTTATCTCACTCGATTGGCTTGCACACAGCTTTCTGAGAAAGCGGTAAATACGAAACGACGACTTACGCCGAGTGTGGTGCAAAAGTGGAAAAGTGGGCTTTGTCGATATAAGTATAATTTTTTCTTAGTATTTAAGTGAAGCTAAAAGTTAAAACAATATATTTTTAATATACAGCTATAAGTGAAAATAACAATATTCTTTTCATTTCCGGCAGCCTAACCGTTTCTTGGTAATAAATATTTAAAAGCAGAAGTGGAATCACTTTTCCACTTTTGCTCTTCACTGTAGATCTGAAGGTTGGAATTGACGCAGAATAGCGTCAATTAAGAGACATATCCAAAGTCCCCTGAAATCCCAGAATTCGCTTTTTGTACAGTCGCTTTCAAAGTATAGTAAATTCACAGTAACGATGAGTAATTGTTAATATTTATTGCGTTACTTCTGATTTGAACCAAATTGAAAAACATCATAAAGGAGGTCACTTTGCCTTTGGTCATATGCCGCGGAAACTTGCAGGATGAAAGCTACACACAATTTTGCATGTGTATGTTGTAAACCGCGAAGATAATCCGGAAAAGCCCCCCCCCCCCCCCCCCCCCCCGTCCGGTTTCAAGGAAATTGAAATCTATATACACACTGCGGAGGTTTTGAATGACTGTGTACATGGTCATAAATGCAAATATCCGTAATACCACTCGTGCAGTGGTCAATTTGTTTTTTAATAGATTTATTCTCCTAAGACTTGTAAATTATTTATTTATTTATCATCAACAGGTTGATTACACCATCTGATCTTAACATAAACAAACAATGATTTAAATTATCTCCTAATGATTGAGTAACGATTTCTTGATTAAATCTTCGCTACAATGAAAATCTACTGAGGAAAATCTAGTATTGTAAATGTTTGACATGGCCGATACCGGTTCTAAAGTGCCATAATTAGTTCTGTGGTACCTGGACTATAGAAAGTCTTGTCCTCTAGTAGATCGGGGCCGTGAGTTAAAATTAACAAGATTTAAAAGCTTTGGAGAGTCTATAACGCCAGTAATGATATCGTGCATGAACGTAACACTTCTCTACGATTGGTTGGAGTCGTTTAACCTAAAAGTTTAAGTCTGTCTTCATAGTTTAGCAATAGGTCTATAGTTTTCCACTGAGTTCTTTTTTCCCTTCTTGAAAATGGAGATCACATAAAATAGTTTCCAGATATCCGGAAAAACAGCGGTACGAAGAGATAAATTAAACAGAAAGGTAAGAGGCTCCACAAGTGAATCACTACATCTACGGATGACAACACCAGGGATATGGTCAGACGGTTCTGAGAAGTCTTCGTCAATTTTGTTTAAATACTCAAGAACAGTACACTCGTCTAAAAGAATATTTGAATATTGAGCCGGAAAACAAGTCAAGTTATTAAAATAATCTAAATCTATATCACAGACTTCATCACAGTATGAATTGTTAAAATACTTAGCAAATAAATTAGAAATATTACGACCACTTTCCCATTACCTGGAAAAAGGCTTTCGGTACCGTATAGTTAGAAGGGCTAATCCATAAATTACTTACGTACGAGATGAGGTGACCTTTGCTATATATCGTTAACAACAGGATCAAAATCATGGGAAAGAAATTCCTAGTAAAAAGTGGGAACTACACTTCCAATAGGCCCTTTGATATTAAAAAAGGACTACAACAAGGTGCAGTAATTTCCCCATTGCTATTTAATATATATACCAGTGACTTTGTCAACCGTCTTCAAAACTCCTGTTTATAACACCCCTTATGAGAGCCTCAAGTGATGTTAGAACCTCCAGATGCTGAGTGATACCGGACAGCCATTACATCTGTTTAAAGGTGAGGCTATAAAATCCAACCGGTACTTGGACTAATGTGGACCCACTGATGAGGAGATTGATTCGGTTTACGAACACTGAGCTTACCATTGGTAGGGGCTTAGTGACGAGACCACCGTTTCTTTCTGCTGGTAGTGAAGGTAGCACAACTGGTACTTTAAGCAGTAGAGCAGATGAAAACGTTCTGATTGCAGAAAGCGCATTTGATACTTGAACCAATTGAACTCACAGTATATTTGGATGACAAAACAAGCAAGCAAGTTTTAATTACATCAGAAAGATCGTCCTTACCGAAGGTAAAATAAAATCGGTTTTTAAAAATTTCTTATAAACTGCAGGCGATTAGTATTATAATCTTAAAGCAAAATTCTTCTCTTTTTCACTCCAGTGGTGTATGGAAGAATAGAAAAATTGAGTACGAAGCAATAATTGGACATCATCAGGTTTATCTTCCAATAGTTCACTCAGTGTTTCTTAAAAACTATCGTGATCTTAATCTTTCTTTGTTCGTTTCGGGAAACTGTATAGACACTTCGTTTCTCTTAAATCCTAGGGTTTTCAATTTTAATAGATATTCGTTTTTTTTTTTTGGGGGGGGAAGGAAATTGCTCCTTAGATATACAAGAAATATATTGTTGAGAGGGTGCTTCCAATCTTCTACTGTAAGTTTTATTACCAGCTTTACAGACATCTAGTTCATTTTCTGAAGAATCTTCGATAGCGTTTCAGGAGCAAGTACAGTACAAGTACGAACAGTTCTCTTTTTTGGGACAAGCTTAGTTGTTATTTTTTATATCGGAATTGCACTTTATTATTAATGTGGATATCGTATCTGTAATAGAATGAGAGCAAGAACAAATCAATGGATATGCTAGTTTTTGAACGGCTGTTGGAGTCAATGTTTTTTTTCCTGCTTGTATAATATTAGTACGTCCTTTTCATAAAATTGTTCTTTGCAGAACTGAATATTTTTAGCCGACCGTATTTTAAATTGAAGATAAACGTCACCAGAATGTCTTAACCAAACAGACTTTTTATTATCTTATGGAATTGAAAAAAACTCAAAGAACAACATGAAGTATATGCAATATTTATAGGAACAAGAACGCGACACATTGTCCGAAAACTAATATTGACAAAGATGCAAAAAATCGCAGGAACAAATCCAGCAAAACGCTACAGAAAACAACCTAGAAATCAAAAATCTTTACACAAAATCAAGTTCTGAAAAGAACTTCAAGTTCAAGTAAAGCAAAAATGCAGGAAGTATTGAAACATTCCTGAACTATCGCTTATAAATAAAATAAGTAAATAAACAATTTTAAGTTAAACGGTTTTGTTGTAAAGAAACATAATAATTATGCAGATAATGTATTAAAAGCTAAAAAAAAATAGTTAGGTACCAGGTACGAGTCATCACATCACTTTTCTCATCATCACCAAATCGAAAATTACAAACCTATTGCTAAACTGTCACCGATTCCAAAACTGTTGGAGGCTATTGTGAAAGATTATCTGACATTTTACTGCAGTTCTCTTTTGTCGGTGCACCAACATGGCTTTGTGAAATATATAGGTCAACTGTGACTAACCTTGTGGAATTTTCGAATTTTGAATTTCTGTCTAACAAATATTGAAAAGCTTAAACAGGTCGACTGTGTTTACACTGATTTTTGTAAAGCATTTGACAAGCTTTCCCATAAAGTGCTTATATTTAAACTGCTTCGACTTGGCTTTCCCAAAGATTTTGTTCTTTGGGTTCAATCCTATCTTAATAACCGATCCTTCAAGGTTAAATTTTCGTCTGCCTTTTCTGCCCCTATATCTGTTTTGTCCGGAGTTCCACAGGGTAGTCACCTTGGGCCATTACTGTTTGTCATATATATTAATGATTTGTTTCCCTTACTTCCTAATACTCACGTTTTGGCATATGCAGATGATTTGAAGATCTTTAAAACTATCTTTTCTATCTATCTATCTCTAATCTCTTCATGATGCTCAATACCTACAGGACGATATTCTAATATTCGCGGAGTGGTGCTCCAAGAATCATTTGAAACTAAATATTAGTAAATGTAATTCTATTTCTTTTTGCTGTAAAATCCTCCATTCTGGAGTTGAAATGTTTGACAGGCCCTTGTCTCGAATTGAAAGTGTTGTTGATCTTGGACTGTTGATCGATTATAAATATGATTTTGGGCGCCATATTGATAGTATAATTAATCGAACCATCTCAACGTTGGGGTTCGTTAAACGTTGGTCTGTTGACTTCACTGACCCCCATAGTTTAAAAGTTTTATTTTGTGCTTTTGTTCGCCCAATTTTGGAATATGCTTCCGTAGTGTGGAGGCCTCATTATAATACGAACATAAATCGAATCGAGGCGGTGCAAAAACGTTTCTTACGGATCTTCGTCAATTACCGTGGAATGACCCCTCCAATCATCCTCCATATGAGGACAGATTAAAACTGCTGGATTTGTTGTCTCTTTTAAAACGTAGAGATGTTGCTGGTATTATGCTCATCCAAGATATCGTAACTGGCACCGTAGACTGTCCTAATCTTTTAAAACTTTTAAATGTTAATTCACGCCCCCGAGTGACTAGAGGACAACATTTTCTTTATACAGATAATCACAGAACCAATTACGATTATTTTGAACCTTTGTCGGCTATGTCTGGAGATTATAATGCCTGTTTCTCAATTATCGATTTTCATTGTGATAAAATTGAACTGAAATAACGACTATACTACTTCTCTTAATATTATAATTCATTTTATACTGCTTAGCATAATTTCTATCTATGTAATCTATGTATCTATCTTTGTAACTTCAGATGATTTGCACCTGTTGATGAGTAAATAAATAAATCCTAAATTGTCACGCCTACAGAGTTGTGCAAGGTCTTCAAAAATACGTAAATACTCAGCAGTCCATTTTGCTATTTTTCATATTTTTAGCAATAGTAGCTCTAAAATCATTTACCCAAAAACCATGAGGGCAGGCCTATATCACTATTTTTCTACTGATACCCAACATCCTACTCGCGCGATTATCAAAATCTCATATGGTTCAATACTGGATTTTCAGAGATATAAATTTTTGAAAATAATTTTTTTCCACTCCACGGCCTTTGTTTAGAGAGTCCCATTAATTTGGTTCTTGAACAGTATCATTTCGGACGCAAAAAGTAATTTGTTTGAGCAAAAAATGTTGTTTTATTAGTCTGCCTAAAATTTAAATTTTCTCCCTCAATTTGGTTTGTAGGTACATGATAACTCAAAAGAAAGAGCAATAACCAATGTTTTCAAAATGATTTGAACGAAAATGCAATCTTGGTTTTTTTTAAATGCCGTAAAAACATGGGTTTTTAATCTTTGAAAATTTTCGTGAACTTCAAATGTCTGTAAACAAATATGTAATGACACAGATGCTTAAAACATGATTGTTAGATTGCTTACACATTACTTTAATTAATTAACAAATAATAATTCACTTCTCATTCAAAGTTTCCATTATTAGCAATTAACTGTAAAATTCTGGGTTTTTCCATCAAAACTCATAAAAATGGAGTAAACAAATAGTCAGACTTTGTCTAAGTCAACCATGGCTCAAATGGTTAATGGCTTCGCCTTAAAAGCTTTAGACCCATCTCTATAACACCCTGTAGGTATACGGTCTACGTCTTCCAATTCGGATCACGTTAAGCATAAACGCACGATTACAAAGTTTTACAAATTACCACTGAAATGTGCCATGTACATACATATGTGTTTTGATTGTATTATGTTTACTTGTATTTTTAGTTTTTAATTTTGCAATACTTATATGTGTATGCATTTTTATTTCAGACGTGACATTAAACCAATCCGAGGAAGTAGAAATTGATTTACCATCAGAGCTACCAGCATTTTCAGGTACAGAAAAATGTGAAGAGGTAATTGCAACTGAGGAAGAATTTTCACGTGCTAAAGACGAATTGGCAGTTTCTTCAGCATCAAATATTGAGTTTAATACATCTATTAGTGCTGAAGCAATTAATTTGAGCATTCCTTCGAACATGTTCCCGAAAATAATAAATAAAAATAACGAGCTTCACCTCGGACCAGGCTGGGAGGTGGAAAACGATGAAACTGAAGACAGTCAAGAGGAAAGTAACGATGGAGAAAGCAACACAAAGTTTCAAACTATTACGGAATTTGCTGCGAATTATGAAAAATTTTTAGAAAGCGTGGAAGATCGAAAGCTTAATAATCTGGAAAATCAAATGCAGAACATTGAAATTCCTGTTAAAGCTTGCGAAGAAAAAACCCTTCATAAGTTCGTCGATGAGGATTCGAGCTCTACCTTCACAAAGACCCGTTTTTTTGTGCCGAGTCCTTTAGAGGTCGAAAAAGAAGAACTTCATAAGTCAAAGATAATTACTCGCCTTTTAGAAAACCCGATAACGAAGGAAATGTCTGCTACAAAGGAATTTCATACAATGAACGCGATAGATGAACAGTTGGGATGTATTAAAGAAGAACAGGCTAAAATGATTCAGAAGGTGACTAGCATGTGTTATGCACAAAGGCATAGGTATGACGATGATCTCGAAGTATTAAATAATAAACTAGTTGTTGTAAAAAATAATCATAATGAAAAAAGCGACAAGTCTGGCAATATAGAATACGTGTGTAATGATGCACAACCGCAACCTTTAATGCAAGTCGAAAACCATAATGAATTGGATGAAGTGTACGAACATGAAATGGGCTGTTTGAGTCCTGAAGGTAATATGAATGAACACAGTGGAAATTGTTCAGAAGATCCTAGAGAGATTTTTCCATGTGATGATAAAACTGCAAGAATTCAATACAACGAACTTAACGATGAAGCACCCAAAGGAGATTTAAAAAATGAAAGTTTAGAAACCCTAGGGGACCGTTCTTTTATAGAACATGATGCAAGTTTGTCCAATACTGATTTGCCTGATGATTCACAGAAGATGCCTGACTCTGACTCAGAAAAAGAATATTATACACCACTATCTCTGGTTCCCAGTGAAAAGATTTATAATTATGAAGGCAACCCGAAAAACAGCCAGGTGACTAACACAAAAGTATTCCCGTACTTAGAAGCTGGTTCAAAAGACACATGGATGTGCAATCTCTTGAAAACGACAACAGAACTTGAATATGATGCAGCGCGCGATATAGTTGAACCATGTTTAACTGCTGACGCGAAGAGACTTGGCAACGCATCTGAAGATTTCGAGTACGTTAAATCTAGCATTTTCAGTCTAGCAAGTGGTGGTATGAGAAAAGGATCAGGGGGTGAAGGAACTGGAACCAAACAGTTATACTGCTCAGATCCTGAAATCGATCAAATTCATCGTGACATAGATGAAGACTTTCATAAAGACTTATGCAGTGTACTAATTAATGCCGCATTGGATTATAAGATGGCTGAATGTGTCGAAAAATATGGAGATCCTGAAGCTGATTCACCTGTCGACATCGACCAGCGAACACAGTTGTATGTCGATGAACTCAAAGATCTTCTTCCACCCGAAACGAAAGAGTTTATTTGCATCGAAAATAAAAGTTGGCAGCGCTTTAGTGGTAATGCCAGCGAATTCCGAAAAAACAACAACCTTCAGGAGAACCCTCACATTAAGAAATTGCATGAGGTCCTTAAATCACGCAATGCTTTATGGAGTGCTTGTGAAAGAGACAAAGTTTTGTTGAAATTAGTTCTTGCCAACAAGGATTATCTCCTCAATCATGAAAAACCTGAAGCGAGGGAATTAGCGAAAAGGATTCTAGAGGATAATGGAATTGATGAGCCTGATAGTGATTCCGCCTCTACCGAAGTCAACTTATCCAATACCAGTACGGAGTTGGTAGAAAAAAATACTATTTAAATATATTTTGTGGAATTAAATTTATTGTATTTTGCTCAATATATGTACATATAATACAATAAATAAAATCATAAAATATCTATGATATCTAAAATCTGTCAGATATTTTTTTTTTTCACCACTCCGACCTCTGATAAATTATCTAACAGATAGTTATCGGAAAGATATCTGAAATAAACCTTTTGGAAATCCGAAAATAATTCAAACAATATCTATATATATAATATATACTAGCGGACCCGACAGACGTTTGACCTGACAATAACAAACACAACAAAAAGAGAATTAGCGAAATCGGTCCAGCCGTTCACGCGTGATGGCGTCACCAAGGGAAATAGGGATTCATCTTTATATATATTGATGATTACTCTGCTTCCTTAGCTATCGATTGGTGAAAAAATTATTCCAATTCATGCACACACTTTTCTTCCACAGCCGTTTTAATTTTGTCGGCACCCACCGAAAAAACCAAGTTTTCAAATGAAGAGGTCATCACAGAAACAAACGCCTCTTTGGAGAGTCTTGAGTAAAGCTATTATTTGGAAGGAATAAAAAAATTGGAAAAACGCTGGACTAAGCGTTTAGAGTTAAAAGGAGATTATGTTGAAAAAGACGCTTTTTTGCCGAAAAAAATATATTTTATTCAAAAAGTCACTGACTTATCAAACCGCCCTCATAAATTTGAATAACTCACAGTCATTTTGTTATGTAGGGTCTCAAACCATAGGTTATCTGATCAACTCAAATGATGTTTTCCTCCAAACCTTTAAACATGATAATTGTAAGATTTATTAAATACTAGCGGACCCGACAGACGTTGCCCTTCCCGACACCTGCCCCTACCTACACCACCTCCTTATTGCACCCCTTCTCCTATATCTCCCAAAAACCAAAACCAAAAACATAATTTTGTAATTTTCCGCGCAATATTCTTAATTTTTTTCTTTCATAAGAACCTTCTCCTGACAATAACAAAAACAACAAAAAAAGAATTAGCGAAATCGGTCCAGCCGCTCACGCGTGATGGCGTGACCAAGGGAAATAGTGATTCATCTTTATATACATATGTATATAGAAGATTACTATGCTTCCTAAACTATCGATTGCTGAAAAAATTATTCCAATTCATGCATATACTTTTCTTCCACAGCCGTTTCAATTTTGTCGGCACCCACAGAAAAAACCAAGTTTTCACTATTTTCACCAACTTTCACCAATCCGGCCCAATTTCCTATAGTGCTTCTTCTTCCTACCAATGAGATACACTTCTGGGGGGTGTCACCCCCACCCCACCCCCACAATAAAAACACGTTTTCATCAATAATTCCCACATTTCACACTTTTCACCAACCTTTCTTTCACCAGCACATTCTACACTACCTCCCCTTTCCAACGATACCCATAACATGGCACACGCCACGGTAATATATGAAATCCATTACATTCAGACCGACTGCAGCGCCATCTGCCGGGCTGATTTGTGAATCTAAACCATCCGGGGCGCCACGCAAACGCATACAAAGAATTCTTTCAAATCGGTCCAGCCGTTTAGGAGGAGTTCAGTGACAACACACGTACAGTAGAATTATATATATAAAGATTTTTAATTTGAAAAGCTGATTTTCCTTCCCTGCTTATGGAATCACCATATGAGATGACTAATTCAGCAGTAAATTTGTTTATTCACCTTTGCATACATCTATGGGTTGCTAGTTGTGATTGTGGATAGCGCGGATATTCAGATGATATTTTAACGTTTTGAATTGTACAAAAATTAGTGCATGAGCATAAAGGCCGTTGGAGAAGGTAATTGAGACATAGAATTCAACCTTGGATATTTCTAAAATAGCTTTACTGGAAGAAATATTAATACGGCTTTAATATTATGTTTCTACTTGCAAACATTCTTATCACTTCGAAGTTCACGTGATATCTACATTTATGTGATTTATATTACTTAATCAGAGGTTTTGGTGTTGCCACCGAAAAAATGGAGTGTTTTATTATTTATTATCTCCAGCGTACCGCACCGGCCTTCGGCAAAATATCAAAAATATGTACTATATTTAACTTTAATCGCTTCAAGTAAAAATTGACCTTAAGAAGTGGAACAAAATATCATGAGCCCAATTATTTGTACCAACCAGATCAAACCAGATCGCTCCTTAAACCAATTAAGCTATAAACATGATAACGGGTTGTCGCACTGACCGGCATTTAGGGTAGTTAAATCTGGTTTTGAGAGAAAAGGGTTATCTCAGGTCGCGGATCGTTGACGAATCGAATCTTTTGCACTTGTTTACAGCTCGTGCCAGTAAACTTTGCTTTTTAAATCAGAAATGGTTACACGAGACATATATGTCGTTTTAATTTCCAATTTGTTGATTGAGGAATAATTCCTTCAAGATAAGTTTTAAAGAAGTTCACAAAGAATCTTACAACCAATTAAACATATGTAAAACTAATAATAAGAAAAATGTAGTCTTCAGAAGAATGGCCGTTTGCGTAGATTTACTAAATTCCCATCGTCTAGTAAGTTGTAACACATGAGCGAAAGGGCCATGAAACAGCGGCCACAACCCTCTCTTTGTCTGGTGGAGTGGGTGCGATTTAGAACTAATCAGTAATCAGTGCACTTGCTTACCTTTTCATAGTGAACACTCACACAATCTTAGCTTTCGGCTTAACTTACGGTGTGTTGAAAGTGGGTGTTATTCGCCAGGAGTATACGCACGGTGAGAAGGGTTATACAATGGCTGACTTCCAAAACGTCAACCAAACCGGTTGTGATGCAGTTTCACAACCGTCATCATGCGGAATTAGATTTATCACTAATGCATTGCATTTTGTGTATCAGAAAATTTTCCAACGCGCGATTTGCCTACTTCAAGCGTCTCAGATTCATTAATGAGGCGTTTCGGAACACATCGCTTCATCAAAATTTTTAAATACGACGTTTAGGAACACGATGCTCTATCTAGATAGTATTGATGCATTTTGGAAGTCAGCCAATGTAATAAGAGAAGAAGGAAGAAGTTTTCAGATTTGCAAATGTGCATTCTATGGGAGTTCAAGTTGATGGATCTCGAATGGCAACCTACAATCTTTAACTGTAAGAAGAGAGGATTTTAAGCGTTGCAGATTTCCAATCAGCTTTTGAAATTTGAGCTTTCATAACTGCGAATTAATGGTGATTAGATTAATCCTAACTACTTTTATTAATCTGTAAGTGTGTTTATCCGTCTATCTGTTTGTTATCTCTTCACGGCTTAACTATGGAATAAAAATCGACAAAAATTGGCAAACATGTTCCATGAAGCTCGACAAACGACATAGGTTACTTTTTATCCCGAAAAAATCCTAAGGGAATATAACAGTTTATATGCAAAAACATGTTTTTTGGTCGATTTTACTTGAAACTTAACAAAACTCTATATATATAAAAATTTAGCTTCGATATGTTTGTGCCCGCACAACTCGAAAAGTAGTCAATTGATTGACTTGAACGTTTTGTGTTAACAGTGCTTTTTTAAATCCATTTTTCTGGGGTTCAATATGGGGTAATATGGCGACGAATTTTCATACTTCAAGGAATCCTTATGAAAAAGGGCACTCGGGGGTTTTCAGGGGCGCTGATTTCGAATTTACCATACAAATTTTTAAATTTGAGAAAAGCCGTGCCCTGTTGGATCATATAGGAGAAGGGGTGCAATAGGGAGGGATGTAAAAATAAATTTACTAATACTGTTGAAAAACATGTGAAAAACGAAAATAGCAAAACATTTTGAATAGTGAAACAAATTTTTACCCATGAAAATGAAGTAAGAGCAATGATTTTTTCGAAGATTGAGAAGAAAAATTGAAATATCTCGGTAATTCATGAACCTAGTGTAGTGTGAGTGGGCTCAATGATGGAAGCACCTTAGAGAGTATCTATATATATATATATAAAAATGAATGTTTGTTTGCATGTCGTTTATAGAATCGTAAACTATGCATTTGATCATATGATGATCTTTAGCAAAGTTTTTGTACATGAGCCCACGAAGGTTTCTGAGTTGGTACGACCAATTTTCGACAGATGGCTCCACTGTCAGGAAGAAGAAGAGGAAATTTGTTGTAATGCGTGTGCCATGTTATGGGTATCGTTGGAAAGGGGAGGTGGTTTAGAATGTGTTGGTGGAAAGAAAGTTGGTGCAAAGTGTCAAATGTGGGAATTATTGGTGAAAACGTGTTTTTGTTGTGGGTGAGGGGTGGGGGGTGACACCCCTCAGAAGTGTATCTCAGAGATAGGAAGAAGAGGCACTATAGGAAATTGGGCCGAGTTGGTGGAAATAGTGAAAAATTGGATTTTTCGGCGGGTGCCGACAAAATTGGAACGGCTGTGGAAGAAAAGTGTATGCATGAATTTGAATAATTTTGTCACCAATCGATAGCTAAGGAAGCAGAGTAATCTCTATATATAGAAATGAATCTCTACTTCCCTTGGTCGCACCATCACGCGCGAACGGCTGGACCGATTTCGCTAATTCGTGACAGAAAAAATTAAGAATATTGCGCGGAAAATTACAAAATTATGTTTTTGTGGTCACTGATTTTGAATCTGCCATCAAAATTTTGGAAATCAAGATGCTGGATCAATATGGCGACCCAAAAGTTAAACTTCGAGGGATTTCCCTGAAAGTCCGCGTTTGGGGATTTTCGGGATCACTCATTTCGAATCTGCTATTCGAATTTCCAAATATGAGACCACCTCCACCCCGCTGGGAAATATAGGAGAGGGGGTGCAATAAGGAGGTGTTGTAAAATGAGGAAAACTAAATTTAATAATACTTTACAGTTTACAGTTAAAAAAGTATTAGGAATAGGTGAAAGTGATGTATGGGGTGTATTGTGTACGAATTTATGGTTGATTTAATGAGACCACCCCCACCCTGCAGGGTCACATAGGAGGAGAGGGGGTTGTGCGGTAGGAAGGCATTGTAAAATTAAGGAATACAAATTTAATAGTATCCCGGGAAACGCCGGGTCCGGGCATGCTAGTATATTATAATTACGTAAATATAAAATTCCACAGAGTTAACTGTACCTTGTATCTTTTGGAGGTTAAATCCCTCAATACGTGTATCTCCCTGTGCTAACTTATCCGCTGTTCCAGCTCGAACAGGAACTTGTTACATCGTTCTCCATGCTTCTCAACTCGGAAGAGCCCTCGCCTGTCAATTTTACAGCATTCTCTGCTCCTGCAGCCCAGGAGCAACATCAACTCAAATGCGTCTGTTCCGCGCCGTTCTCAAGAGTTGGGGCTCTCCACGATGACAACCTGGCGAATTTTGCGATTGGATTTGGGCCTGCATCCTTATAAGATGGTATTGGCACAAGAACTCAAGCCAACCGACCATCACATTCGTCGTCAGTTCGCTGATTAGTCACTGGAAATGTTGGAAGCCGACGGCGATTTTCATTGCAAAATTATGTTCTCAGATTAGGCTCATTTCTGGCTCAATAGATTTGTCAACAAGCAATTGCTGCTATTGGAGTGAATCAAATCCACGAGTGGTTCATGAATCACCATTGCATCCACAAAAATCGACCGTTTGGTGTGGATTATGGTATGGCGGAATCATCCGACCTTATTTCTTTCGAAATGGAGCAGGAGATGTAGTTACCATTAATAGCAATCGCTATAACACGATGTTGACCGATTGTTTTTTCCCGGAATTTGATGAAATTGACGCGGACGACCTTTATTTCCAACAAGACGGTGCACCGCCTCACACATACCGACTTAACATGGACTTAATGCGCGGTAAGTTCGGTGAGTCGTTGATTTCCAGAAATGGTCCCATCACTTGGCCGCGCAGATCGTGTGATTTAACGCCTTTGGATTATTTCCTTTGGGGCCATATTAAGTCGAAGGTTTACAGAACCATCCTACAATTCTTGAGGCATTGGAAGCCAATATTCGTCAAGCTATAGCTGAGATACCGGCCGAAATGTTGCACAGAGTCATTGAAAATTGGCATGAGCGGATGAACGTGTGCAAGAGGAGCCGGGGTGACCATTTGGCCGATATTTTATTCAAATTAAAAATCACATAAAATTATCTTTCAAATAAAGCAACCATTTGCAAGAAACTAGAATTCACCCCTAAATCCAATGTCTCAAATTAAGCGTACTTTGCAGGATAGTTAAAAGGACATCCAAATAAAGGTATCCACAAAAATTCAGCTTGGTCGGAATTTTTTCGTAATTTTGACCTTTTTGGCAACTAATTTTGCTGGGCTATAACCCTACTCTTGCACACATATTTATTGTATAAATTGAATCATACTACTATTTTCAATAATGTGGGCTGATATTCTCGTATTTTTTCCTATTAAATGCGATACCATGCGTATTATCATAGCACACACAATTCTTAAATATTGCTTACAAGATTAACCCGTCCGTCGTCGTCATCAACTGTAATAAAATTCTATGAATTTGCTTTCGAGTTTTCGTATTTTTACCCGCGCCCATTCCTAGAATTTCTCGACATCTTGGAACCCCAACCCACGATGGCTGATGCCGATTGAAACATTGAAATTCCCTCATGCCTCACCTTCGTTTAGGTCGGTGCCAACAAACTCTTCACTGCTCTCGTGGCCTGACCATCGACCAAGTGATCAAGTACAGAGGTCCCAGCTAAGATTTATATTGTTTAAACATTTTCAGCTGCAGCTTTCGACCAAATTGTACCTATATATGTATGTACTCGTATATTTACCTAAGTAAGAGATAATTCGGCAACTATGCATTTTTCTTGGCTATTTGACTGGGCATCTGTATTACTTATCTGTGGTAAAAGCTTGTTTTTTAAAAGGTATTTTGTACATTTATTTTATTAAAGTAGAAAATTTTAATTTGATTGGTTTTAAGCTATTTATTAATTCTAAGGGCCTTGCTGAGGAAATGAGGCGGAACCTGCGAACTCCTGTCGTGAACAGTAATTTAAGAAAAAGAATGAGAATTTGTGTAATAAATAGCGGTGGCCATGTCGAACATGAATTATAATAATATTGCTCTGTTTTTTTATTGTTTTATTTGCGTATTTTAGCTATTTTTACCTCAAACTAAAAATGTACCCTCTACTACCTTAACTGTTATTTGGTCAATGTTTTGCCTATTTAATAGCAAGTGTTATACCTTTTTGAATAGCTAAAGAGACGTAGAAGTTTTTAAAATTATTTGCAGAATAAGTTCCATAAATTTTTTAAAAAAAAAAGCGCTTCAAAGTTAAAAACACTTAGTGAAAATTCTTTAATTCTAACCGTTGTCGAGTAGTCTTTTTAAGCTGTGAGTAGGTTCAGTTTTTGGCAATCATTTTTATTAATTGCCATGCCCTGTAACTAGATACATCAAAAAACGGACCCTAGGAGCTCTAATCCGAAAAATATCGATAAAAAAGCTAAAAAATAAAGGATTTTTAATATAATCTTTTAAATTCAATATCTCCATAACAGTTAAGTTTCGGACACCATATTACAGAATCAAATCCATCAGAAATGACCTGAATAATAACGTCCTTTAATATTCAGTACGACTTTCCCTGTAACCCTGTATTGCTACATCTTTTAGTACAGAAGAAACAAAATGAAATTTTCGGTAAAGTTATTAATGAACTTTTACTTACCCATTTTGATTTCAAAAATTTATTTTCATTTTATATCCTACTTTTGCAGATATTTTCACTTTGTATTGTTTGTTTATCCCAACCAGATTTGTTTTATATTTTTGCTTTCATTATTCTTTAAATTCTGGATATAGGCCTCTTATTTTAAAATACATGTTATTTATCTTCGCTTTCTAGTTGGCTAAAATTGCATATCTGTATATAGAAATTTTGTAAGTTGCTCTTATCTGTTTACTACTTTCATATTTAAATCAATTGCTCTCTTCATCCATCGGGGAAAACAAACCAAAATGCGGAATTTGATTCTATCAATCTATTCGAATGGATTATGACACGATATAAGCGAAACGTATTTTTCTCGCACAACAAACCTATTTATAATACATACATTTGTATGCATGTGCACTAGCCCTCATGTCTAAAGATTGAAGTCAATTTTATGCAAATCATTATTATTTATGTTTTCATAATTCAAAACTGTTTATCTGTTCATCATTAATGTGGTTGAAGTTCATGGCGACATACTTCTTGAGTTTGATTTGTAACAAAACATACTGGTCAAATGCTCACTGTAACTAAATGTTCTCAATGGGTATCAGTGTAGGCAATAAATCAGGAAAACTTTTGTAAGGCGAGCAATACATAAACTTGAGCCAAAGCTGCCGCGCAACAGCACTGCAGCAACCAATAAGTAACTTCGGAGAGATATCAGCATTTCCAGTTTTTTCTGCAAGAAATGCTGATAGTGCCCAACTCACTCCACTATGGGCTGTTTTTAACGGCGGAAAAGACAGATTTTTAGGGAACCGAACGTATAAATAAGTGGCTCCAGTATCTCTTCATCAATCGAAAGAAAATTTTCCTCGGTGCTGCAGTGTTTCGAGTGTATTTCACTGGTTAGTCAAGTGTTTTGAAGATGTTAAACCTCAGTAAATTACTAATGCCAAAGCAGTCAGATAAGATGGATGCGCTAGAAGTTAGTATCTTCAGTAACGAACTTATGTATACTCGTATAATCCGAGAAAGTGTCGTGCTATGCAATTTTGTAGTCACGATTTACTCTGCGTTACATATTCATCATAATGTGATTGCGAGTTGATAGTGAAAGTTAATAGGCCTAAATTTCACCCGAGCTTCAGTTTTTACTGTGTTGTATTATATTGCGCCATCTGAAATGTTTTAATTTTTTGCAGCCATTGCGAATCGCAATCATCGGACAAAGCAATTTCGCTGCTGATGTGCTTGAGCTGCTGATTGAGCGACAATATGAAGTAGTTGGAGTATTTACCATTCCTGACAAGGGCAATAGAGAGGATATGTTAGCTAGTACGGCTGCGGCTTATGACATACCTGTGTTTAAGATCTCTTCATGGCGAAGAAAAGGTGTTGCGATTCCGGAGATTCTTGAGAAATATAAATCAGTACAGGCGAATCTGAATGTTTTGCCATACTGTTCGCAATTCATACCAATGGAGGTAATCGATGGAGCATCGATGGGAAGCATTTGCTACCACCCTTCCCTTTTACCACGGCATAGAGGTGCTAGTGCCATTTCTTGGACACTTATAGAAGGTGACGATATTGCAGGCTTTTCGATATTTTGGGCCGACGACGGCTTAGATACCGGGCCTATTCTTCTTCAGAAACAGTGTCCAGTAGAGCCAACGGACACACTGGATAGCTTATATAGACGTTTCCTGTACCCTCAAGGAGTTAAGGCAATGGCAGACGCAGTAGACATGGTCGTTAACGACACAGCGTCAAAAATACCACAAATAGAAATAGGAGCTTCATATGACCCACCCATGTTCAAAGAAGAGAATCAGCTCATAAACTTTAATCAATCAGCAAAAATGATTTGGAATTTTATAAGAGCGCTAGACTCTGTACCTGGAGCGCTCGCTTTCGTACAGGACCAAGAAGCGGAAGATATCCCAGTGCGATTATTTGGAGCTCATATCTGCTCAGTTAAACCAGAAAACTTCAATGAATTGTATTTTAAAGGCCTTAAAAAGCCTGCCCTTGTCCACAGTGGTGGTATTTTACTAGAAGGGACAGATAGTAAATTCGTAAACATCAAGCGCATTAAGAAAGGAAACAAGGTGATACCTGCATCGGAGTGGTTTGAGCAGGGTTCTAGGAAGGTTGACCTTGAATTAACAGAGGAAGATTTGGTGAAAAAGGAAATTTTGCGGGGCATATGGAATTCTATCTTAAAATTGCCCATTGAAAGTGAGACTGATTTGTTTGCTTGCGGTGCTGCTTCAATGGATGTCATTCGATTAGTAGAAGAATGCAAAGATACGTTTGATGTGTTGTTAGAAAATGAGGTTGCGTATATGGCTCCAACCTTTGACGACTTCTTCATGGAATTAATAAAATCTCTACGACAAGGATCTAGCAACGCTCAGAGTAAAGCTTATTTTGAGGGCTTCGTATTGCATGCAAACAAACGCGAGATACCTATACCTACGCAACTGTTCATAAATGGAAAATTTGTTGACGCCGAAAATCGAAAAACTCTTGACATCATAAATCCGTCGACAGAAGAATTAATTTGCCAAGTAGCGAGTGCTTCTAAAAATGATGTGAACCTCGCCGTCGAATCTGCTGCAAGGGCATTTGAAGGGTCCTGGAAACAGATCTCTGCCAGGCAACGTGGCCAGCTTATGTTCAAATTAGCAGAAATTATGGAACAACACAAAGAGGAACTGGCTACAATTGAAGCAGTCGATTCCGGTGCGGTGTACACCTTGGCTCTAAAAACCCATGTCGGCATGTCCATCGAAGCATGGAAATATTTTGCTGGCTGGACTGATAAAATTGAAGGCAGCACAATTCCTGTTAATCCTGCGAGGCCGAATAATATCCTCACTTTTACCAAGAAGGAGGCCATTGGGTGAGTAACAATATTTTATGTTTGTTTTAGTATCACACAGGCATGTTATAAAAATATGGCAGTGTCTATTCGCACACCATTTCCCGTGTAAGTACACGGGTACACGGGTACACGGGTTGCTCGGCAAACTTCGGGATTGTTTGAAACTTTGCTTACACGGGTACACGGGTACACGGGTTTCCCGGCGAACGGAATCGCCTGTCCATGTCCGAGTTTCTCGAATAAATAAAGAAATTGTGGTCCGTTTTGGCGCAATGAAATTGCTTAAATTTTCGCTGAAATTAGGAATTATCGATGTTAAGAAATGTCAGCATAATGTTAACATCTGTAGCTAAGTATCGATGTCCGATTATAATCGTACTTTTAACATCGATGCTGTACAGCAAAAGCACTAAATACTTCATTAAATATCTCGCAAATGGGACGAGTGCGAAGTTTTGCATTAATTTTCCGTCGATGCGCTATCCAATTAAGGGGCACCGCTTATAGGTGAGTACCCGAATAAACCTGCATACAGAGATAAGTAAAAGAATCGCAAAGCCAAATTTAATGTCATAAGTCGGTTCGATTATTTGCTCGTAGCATCGAAGTCACGATATTTGATATCGCCATCGCTCAACATTGATGTTTCGTGTCGCAGCGGACCGGCCGGCGCGGCGGCGGCGACTTAATTACCAATATAAGATTGTTTTCCTTAAATTCCTCGCGCTAAGGATAATATTGAGGTTTTTGTGATTTGAATCCCCTTAATATAAACAATCTATTTGGGATATTGCAATCTCTGGAAAAAGTCACCCATTTCGGTAAAATGTTGCGCAATATGATTACCCTTTGCTCTAGGGCACGGAATACAGGCAGATATGGTGCGGCTTTCTAAGAATTTTTGATGGATCGCTGCAGCAGAATTTTTGGCCGCTTTTGAGAATTTTCGATGTTGGGTTCAATTGCGTAAGGTCTAGCCCAGAATGGCGTGGACGCGCCTCACAAACTCCGCCCCTGCAATTCACTCCGGGTTTATTGGGTGACCCTAATAGTGGGGCTAATAATGACCCTCTTGAATGTTAAGTGAATTCTTTTTCAGCTTATTTAATTAAAGTAATGTGTAAGCAATCTATCAAAACATGTTCTTAGCATCTGTGTCATTAGATATTTTTTTAGAAGAAATTTGAAGTTCACGAAAATTTTCAACGATTTAAGAAAACCATTTTGTGACGTCATTTAAAAATAAAAGGAAGGTTGCTTTATTTGTTTAAAACTTTTTGAAAAGCCAATCATTATGCTCACTCTTTTAGGTATAATTTACGCGAATATTTCACAAATTATTGAAATTAGAACATACAAACCAAATTGAGGGAGAAAATTTAAACTTTTAGGCAGACTAATGAAACAACATTTTAATTGAAATCATTTATTATTGATGCTCAAAATTACTGCCGCGATTCCCAGCACAAGCACTGCCCCATCTTCTCACTTCTGTTATTTGTAATTATCGTGCATTGTATTCCACACCTTCCAAGTGAAATGTTTAGATTTCGAGCTACTACTCTGATACTGGTACCAGGATCCGCTTATAATGTTGCCATAATGTCTTGTGATGAGCCTCTGGACTTGATCGCTTATCGGTCTTCTGATGTTTCAAAGATGGTCTCTTAGCGTAGCTCGTGGCTACAGGTAATCGAAGAGGAACCAGTCCCAAGGCAGTACTCCTGCAGGTGCCGCTGCTAGAGCAGAACACCTAAGGGAAAGTTAATTGAGTGCCGCAGCGAATGCAGACACCAAGAAGGTTCAACAGAGGTGCCGCAGAGAATGTAGACACCAAGCCAATTTAACAACACCAGTTTAACAATCCCTGTTTATTGAAAATACTTACCCTATTTATATAAATTTGTTTTGTAGGGCCAAACACTTAAAGATGGCCGCATTCCCAGCATTTTAGCACTTTCTCCCACTCTTTCTTTCTGGCCCAATTGCATTGCGCAGCATGAACTCGTCCAGTGCTTTGTGCATGGCGCTTGTGCGGCAATCGCTTCACGTGCTATTTGTTTACCTAGCACTTGTACGGGCATAATAATTGAGTACGGTTACTCAATTAGCCCGGGGGTACATTGTTCCCTTGTGAAACACACATATGCTTCGCATTAACGGAGTAAGTAATCACCGGTTGTACGTAGGGTAGGTCGTGGTTATAATCATTTCACTCCGTGTGCAGCCGGTGCACTTTCGGTGGAGTCAAGTTCGTGTTAGGTGCGCAGAGTTTACAATGAATGGTAACTACAGTCTTCCTCAACGTTAGGATCGTATCTGCCTCCGTTGACTTTGACTCCAGGTTCCACGCGGTGTATACCAACTTCAGAAAGCCGAAGAAATGTGTTGTAAAACAGTCATACAGACATACGGTACCCTGCGAATCGGATAGCGCTCTTGATACATACGTCTCGCCATAGATCCATTTCCGTCAGCTCTGCCATATATAAAGACGATATCCACATATTCCTCATTGGAAAAAGTACCCACATTCACTTCACAGTTAAAAAATCGGTATAGGAGCACACTAAATGTCAACTCAAAACAATTAAAAACACGATAGTCTAAAATCTACACGTGTAGGAGCGCAAGCTAGGGCTAAGGCTACGACTGGACACGGTGAAACAAAAATATCCAGAACTAACGAAATCAACACGTGCAGGAGCGATAAGGGCTACAACTGGACACTGTGAATTGGGAGCTTTAAGCACGTGCACAAAAATATCATTTCCAACAAAAAAGTAATTTTTTTGGAAAATGTCGTTTTATTAGTCTCCCTAAAAATTTAAATTTTCTCCCTCAGTTTGGTTTATAGGTCCTAATTTCAATAATTTGTGATATATTAGCGTAAATGGTACCTCAAAAAAAAAGATGACTTAATCACATTTTAAAATATTCCGAACTTTTCAAGTTCAAGTCAAACCTCTCAATAAAATAACATCACCCTGCACTAGCTCTCTAGCCCCGTGAGCGCCGCACACAGTCGCTATGAGTTATTAGAAATCGCCTGAAAGTGCGCAGTGAAAAAATGAGAGCAACCGCATACGTATATATCAACTACGTGTGCGCAACCTGCGTTCCCCCCTTCTTCATTCGCAATGTTCCTATGCTTTATGATCACGAGGAGAGGTAGCACTCAGATGGCATCGTAATAGAGAGAATTAGAAATCGCCTGAAAACTCCATAGTAAAAAAATGCTGCATTTTGTGTCTCAAAACTGTACATGTCGTACGTGAGAAATTTTTGCCTGCTATGGTCTCTGCCGGGAATAGGATGGTACTCGTAGGTTTCTGTTTTAGCTAATGGCAAATTTTTCTGAATGTGTTTTCCAGACATTACATACTAGTTAGGCATTTTCAGGCGTATTAGAGTATCCCTTATTGTTATTAGATATGCTTTGCTATAAATCAATGGCTAGAGCTGTGGCTTTACGTTCCAAATAGTTTTATTTAACTTCACTCCGTATATTTGTTTCTTTGTTTCAAATCTTGCAATCGATTTTTCGACTATTCATTCTGTATGGCAATACAATATAGTATATTCAATTTTATGTACCATCCAATATGGCGGCCACCACAAAATGGCGAATAACCTTTTTGCTTCACAATCCCCCGTCATAGATATTAAATGAAAGGGTATGATGAGTACTATAAGATGTGTGCCGCCATTATAAAACCAATATTTTACATAGCAAGGTCGTCACATTTTAAAATTTTGTTCTTAATGATAAGGCAGCTTTGGCAGAACCGTACAAAAATTCGTTTAAGTTTTTCACTATTTCATATTTCTCCAAAGTAATGTCTATGCACACTTTGTTACAAACACCATTGCATATAATTATATCGTTGGATATAAGTTTATCACACTAATTGCAGCTAAAGCCAGGCATGATCACAGATCAAAGAGTATAGACCAATAACAAAAGCAAAGAGCGAAATGACACAGTCAACATTCCGTCTCATAAGACAAGCCCATCTTATGGAGGTGATACCTTAGTTCATGAGCACCAGACAGGTAGCCTAATTTCAGGCACTTTGGCCTGGCGAAGCCCAAGCCCACTGCATTTTCACAGTATAGAGATTGTTCACTCCCAGCTCATTTATGTACATATCTAGGCTCTCTGGTTGATACTGCAATATAGCTTGGCGCAGAAGGGTATCAAACCACGAGCCTTGAATAAAAACGCTACGATTATAGTGACATGGGCCTGCTTGGTTACCGAAAGAAATAGTACTAATAGTGCCTTTGGCACCTAATGGCACTGATATCAATGGATTTCGGCTGAAGGATAGAGGAGGAGAGAAAAACTGCTCATATTATTCCACTCTCAAAGTGTAACTCTGTTTGTCGACCAAATGATTACAGACCAATTGGTACCTTACCTTACCTGTCTCCATTTCTAGAAAAGATTTTGAATCCACAGATAACTGAAATTATTGAAAAACTTGCCAAAATAGATTTTGGAAGGGATACAACACTTTAACTGCATTTGTTAAGTTGTATCTAAATGTTAAAATAAATATTGAAAGGTTGTTTATGTCATTAACTTATGAAAAACAATTTCGGTCAAATGACCACCACGGCTGACTTGGCAGTAGCCCATTCGGTCCTCCCAATTTTTGAGTACATTTTCGATTATTTCGGGCCTTATATCAGCAATAGCAGCTTGAATCTCGTACTTGAAGTCTTGAATTATGTCTGGTTTATTGGCGCAACATTTATCTTTCATCGCTCCCCAAAGATAATAGTCCAACGGCGTCAAATCGCAGCTTCTTGCCCGCCAAATCACATCATCATTTTTGCTGATAATTCGATTTCCGAAGATAGGGCGCAAAAGGTCGATTGTGGCGTTCGCTGTATAGCACGTAGCGCCGTCCTGTTGAAACAAAATATCGTCCAAGTGTTTAGCTTCAATTTCACCGAAAAACCAATCGGCCAACATTGCGGTAGCGCTCGCCATTGACGGTCCGTCTTCATTTTCGAAGAAACATGGGCCGATGATGCCGCCGGACCAAAATCCGCACCAAACAGTCACTTGTTGTGGGTGCATTGGCTTTTCCACGATGATGTGCGGGTTTTCTGTGCCCCGGATGCGAAAGTTTTGCTTATTAACATAACCACCGAGGTGGAAAAGAGCCTCGTCCGAAAAGATTATTTTTCGGTAAAATTCGCCATCTTCGGCCAAACGATCTTCCGCCCAATTTGCGAACCGTAGTCGGTTCGGATGGTCAACCGGCTTTAGCTGCTGCACCAATTGAATTTTATATGGCTTCATGGCAAGGTCTTTACGCAAAATTCGCATCAAAGAAGTGCGTGCAATGCCCAATTGTTGAGAACGATGACGAGTTGTCCGAGTTGATGTTGATGGCTGCTCACGCACACTTTGAGAAACAGCAGCAATGTTTTCGTTTGAGCGCAACGAACGAGTACGTACACGGGTTGCTTTATCCACTAACATTCCAGTTTCACGAGCTCGCTTCACGAATTGATCCACATATTGGATTTATGGAAGTTTTTTTTTCTCAAATTTTTTTTTCAAATTTCTCACAGTTTAAGTAGAAGACTCACGACTTTGGAAATAAGTATTAAATATTTCCCAACTTTCTTCAAGTGAATACCGTCCCATTTCGTAAATGTCAAACCTTAAACTAAATTTCTGTCAAGTCGAGAATGACATATAATCAACCAAACTTCAAAATACCGGTAGTTTAAATTCCAAACACTAGATGGACCACTCTTTATTTGATACGGTGTATAACAACATACTTCTATCTAAACTATAATCCCGTTTCGGTTTCTCTGCAAGTGCAATCAATATATGTATAAAATTGTCTGTCAACTCGTTATCAATGTGTTCAGATGGACACAAATGTATTTCGTGAAATAAAAATTTCATTTGGTGTATCCCAGGGTTCGAATTTGGGGCCTCCTCAGTTTGCAATTTACTTGACTTCATTGAAATAAAATGTAGCTTAATGGAAGACGCGGGCGATATCCAAATGTACATTTATACATATCTGTTTGCATCTAAAAACGTAATCTGTGACGATGTTCATGGCGCAGCATGGAGTTAGAATGTGTGTTTAATTAGGCATAGTGAAATTATCTGGCTCTGAGTGCAACAAAGACATTTCTCAGATAGGACCACGGAACTGGGGGTTGTTGATTTAGTTGATCTTAATCTTGGTTTGGTTGTCATAGAGTTTGATTTCGCTTTTTGATTTTGATTTGACTGTAATTTAAGTGTAATGCTTTATACATTCAATGTATAATGGTCGATTAAGACTTGTTTGATATCTGGGAGATGCTATATTATTTTTGTAGGCGTTGACGATCACAAAATAAATGTTCCTCGATGACGTTACGGCCTACAAGCTTTGGCTTTAAAAGACCAGATCGCTGAGTTCGATCTAATCTATCTATGTAAAAATCATATCATAGAACTGATATAATATTTTGAAGATCTAATGAGCCTGCTTGGTTTACAAATACTAACTATGTAAACATTAATTTCGTTTTAGTGTTTGCGGCTTAATCACCCCTTGGAACTATCCTCTAATGATGCTCTCGTGGAAAATGGCTGCTTGCATAGCCGCGGGAAATACTTGCGTCATTAAACCTGCCCAAGTGTGCCCACTGACTGCTCTTAAATTTGCAGAGCTTACAATAAAAGCTGGATTTCCACCTGGAGTGATAAACGTGCTGACTGGCACTGGATCCTGTGCCGGCCAAGCTATAGCGGATCACCCATTAGTTCGAAAACTTGGCTTCACGGGATCAACACCAATAGGAAAGCATATTATGAAATCCTGTGCGGACTCGAATATTAAGAAATGCTCTTTAGAGCTAGGAGGGAAGAGTCCTCTCATTATCTTTGCTGACTGTGACTTAGAAAAATCTGTGAAGCAAGTAAGTGTTGCCGAGAGCATGAATTATATTTAATAAAATAACATAATCTGTTGCAGGGCATGTCCGCAGTATTTTTTAACAAAGGTGAAAATTGCATTTCTGCTGGAAGACTTTTTGTTGAAGATACAATTCATGATGAATTTGTACGCAGAGTTGTTAAAGACATTAAAACAATAAAAATTGGAGATCCCCTAAATAGATCATCTGCCCACGGACCTCAAAATCACAAGGCCCATTTCGAAAAGTTAGCTGAGTTCTGCGATCGTGGAGTAAAGGAAGGTGCAAAGTTGGTGTATGGTGGAAAGCCGGTCCCGAACACAAAAGGTTTCTTCTTCCTACCGACCGTGTTCACAGAGGTGGAGGATCATATGTACATAGCACAGGAGGAATCTTTCGGGCCTATAATGATAATTTCGAAATTCCATGGAAGTGACATTGGGTCTGTGATTAAAAGAGCCAACAAAACAGAGTATGGTTTGGCGAGTGGCGTTTTCACCAAAGATATTGGGAAGGCCTTGTCATTTGCTGATCAAATCGATGCTGGAACTGTTTTCGTAAATGTGTACAATAAGACTGATGTTGCGGCGCCCTTTGGCGGATTCAAACAAAGCGGGTACGGTAAAGATTTAGGTCGGGAGGCATTAAATGAATATTTAAAAACAAAATGTGTGACTATTGAATATTAAATGTAACACCCATTGATTGCAATTGTTAATAAATGTATTTATTTTATTTTCTATTTTTTACTTATTTCACCATTAGGGAACTTTTATATTTAACACAAGTTAGTCCTGTGAGAATTGATCTCGCGCAGCAGCTACTAATTTCTGACCTATAGCGCAAATAGATTACTAAATTTATGACGAAACTTTAGATTATCACGTTAAAAATATGGGTTTTCTGTTGTTGCTTTACTATTCTATCATATTATGTTTACTAGTCATCCTGCATGTTCAACTTTGAAGGTTCTAAAATTAAGAACATACTATACATAATCTAACTATTTCGGGTTGAATTACTAATGCAAAGAACGTAAAATAAGTGTATGTTATACGCTTATGATGACATTCTTAAATTAAGTTCTCTAAAATAACTCTAAGTCATTCTACAGTCAACATCCCCATTCTTTAATCAAGAATATCCCAGAGCACCTCAAAATTATTACTGAAAGTTTTTATTTTCAGAACGTTTTAGATTAATATTACTTTGTTTTTCTCTGAGTGTAAGAACGCTGAATAAATGTAAACTAAAGTCAAAATTATTGAATAAACATATGTACATATCTATATCAGTCATAACCACCCAATCTAGATATTTGAAATTTCAGGTTATATTGACCCAAGGTGAACTTGTGTAATAACGTTTAATGAAACAACAAAACATCTTTTTATTACCTTATACCACAGTTTCGTTCTGTCTACCTGTCTTTGTATGTCACAGCACTCCCATCTTTTCATTTATATATGTACATATACCTATTAAGGGGGTTTCCTATTTTTCGTTGAAAAACAGCATTTTCTTGGGAATTTGTCCTGAATAAACGGTTCAACGGATTGTAATATTTTTTTTTATGGCATGAAACAATTATTGAAAAAAAAACATTTTTATACTTAAAAAAAGCAAAATGACGGCCGCTGAGTCCCTTTCCTTTCAAGTCTGTTTGAACTAAGTGCAGGTTTCCGGTTACATGTGTTATCTGAAATTAAGAAAAAGTCAGGCAAGTACGAGTTAGACTCGCGCGTTCAGGGTTCTGAATAATTGCCGCAAATTCAATGACTGTAATTTAAAAAAATATTTTTTCATGTGACATAACTACAAATGAACGATTTTCGAACTTTTTTCTTTACTTGTTCTGTAAGACCTTCCTCTTTGCCAAATTTCATGATTCTACATCAACCGGAAGTACCCTATAGGTTATTTGCGAGTGTCAAATTATGCGGCATAAATGGCCGCGATGACTTGGAAGCTTCATTTTTTACAGGTCCAAAGGAAAGTAGACCTAAGTATTTGATATTAATTTTAACTTGACTGCAACCACGCGTTCTTGGAAAAAGGGTCTTGACAGACAGACAGACGGACAACGAAATGATCCTATTAGGGTTCCCTTTTTTTAGGGTTTTATTTATCGCGGGGTTTTTTAACATTTTTAAATTTACGCGACGACGCGCAAATTAGGAAAAAAGTATTATAGGATCTTCACCCCTTATTCCAGCTTTACATTATTATAGGCTAGACGGCGAGGAGTTTTGGGTGTATTTTTCGGGCACAGGCGAGATTATTGTTGGAATCGCTTCGTTCTAGGGTGTAGTTCAACCCCCTAAGTTTGCTTACAAATTGTTGGTGTGCTTGATTTTATAATTAACTATTAGTGACGAAAATAGTGCTTTTTCTCTATTTCTTTTAATATCTCCGTTCCTCTTGACCTTTAGTACAGCATATGCATTGAGAAAGTTGTTCCTTATGAAATTTTCTAAAAAATAAGCCCTGACAGAGGTCGCTAAGTGCAATCGTTAACTTGCAAATAGCCCCGAAAGTTAAAAAAACACGTTTTTTTCACTTTTTTTTTTTACTAAAAAATGACCGTACATATGTAGATGGCTGAAAATTCTCAAAAATGATGTCTATGTAGACCCAAACATGCATGAACAATTTTAGCGTCATCGGTCAATTACTTCTTGAGTAATTAACGATCACTTTTTTTTTCCTTAATTGCAAATTGCGCCATTTTTATCACAAACGGGTTTCGTTGGTCGGACCAAGCCAGAAAAATCACAAATCCATTCAACTTTAGTATCCCGCTGGAATTTTTGGGAAAAATTAATTCAGTAACGTGGTAAAGGAAGAAACAAAAGTAACAAGAAAGCGGATACCTAGAGGAGAGAATAAAGGAAACGACTGGATCAGGAAGGAGAGAAGGGAGGAGAAGGAAGACAAAGAAAGACCTAGAGGGATAGAAAGAGGATTCCCGAGGAAAATCCGGATCTCGGACGCAGATTCCGGAACGAGGAGGTTGGGCCACCTGCATCGGTCGGGAACGAGACGATCCTAAGAAGGGGCTAAGTACCAGCTAAGTGGCTTCCTTTTTATTTATATAATTTTTCGTTCATATTTTTTTATGGAAATTATGGCTACGGGTACTCATATTGTTTATCCTCGCCGTTCGACCACGGTTGATCTCGGGCTACCTTGTCCGGCCCTAAGTAATTGATTTTTTTGTTTGTGATAAAAAAAATTGTATGGATTTAAGTGTGGATAACAATAGACATGAATTGATATGAACCCAGCCGTATATTTTTAAACGGTTTTATTTAGCTTGCCCTGTTTGGGTCAAATTTAGTAGTTGAAATTTAACCCCCTTCCTGTCGACAGATTGATGTGAAATATGGTACACACCTTTAGTTTTGATGACAATACAATTTAATATAATCAGTATCATTCTAAATCCAAGATGGCCGCTTCTACAAAATGGCGGATTACATATTTTCTCACGCCTCCTCAATATGGGTATGAAATGAAAGGATTTTACAAGTAGAACACAGTGCATGGCGGATCATAGAGTTGATACAGTCTATACTCACATTAAACAAAATAAATAAAAAACATTTTTTAAGTTAAACGGTTTTATTGAAAATAAAGATAATAATGATGTAGATAATGTACTAAAAAATAATTTAGTAGGTCCTAGGTACCAGTCATCACACCACTCCCTTCATCAATCTAGGCCGTTAATCAGACAAAAAAATAAAATCGTTGGGCGTAGCGTAATTTGAGTAAATATGTCAATAGCATTTATAATGATATGACCGGTTGATATAAATTTCACGCGCCCACGCTTTTATTTTTTGTCCGATTAACGGCCTAGATTGATGAGGGGAGTGGTGTGATGACTGGTACCTAGGACCTACTAAATTATTTTTTAGTACATTATCTACATCATTATTATCTTTATTTTCAATAAAACCGTTTAACTTAAATGTTTTTTTTACTTGTTTTTTTTTTTAATATTTCTAACATCAGGTTCAACAATTGGTTCTCGGTACCTCATAAACCAAGTGGCGCCCAGGACAGTTAACCCTACGATCGGCATTGTGTCGCTGAAAGTGAACATAGAGCTCGGCACTTTCTCCAGCGCTAGCGGGGCACTTACAGGCAGTAAAATTGCGTGTAACAGGACCAGAAGATAACAGCAGGGTTAAATTCGATTTAAATGCTACAATACATACTACACATATTTATGTGTGCTACTTTATACTTTACCTCAATGTACATCAAATTCATTTTCCATTAAATTTCCATAATATCATAGAAAGCAAACATTTTAAAGATTTATTTTTTTAATCAAAAGGGCAATAAAAATCACGGATACACAACTCAAGGCTGGCCCCCATAGAATCCGGCAACGGCAAACGTCGGCAACTAATGAATACATGCATTCATATGGGAGCTAACCCATAGCCGACGGAACGGCAACGCGTTGCCGGAGAGAAATTTAGAGGAGCTTTCTATACTTCGTTGCGGCAATCCGGCGTGAGAGAGCTTTTGCTGAGAGACCTTTGACAACTGCCAGTTGGGATTCGTTGAATCAGCTGTTTATTTGACAACCAAAGGTTTGAATTTGATATCTGTGATTGTTTTGGTGATTTTGTAATTATTCGGTTTGCTGTTTCTTCGTTTGGATTTCCTGGAGGGTGCCGAGTTTTTCTCGAATTCATTAGTCTAGTTGCTTGACGAATTGGTACTTCATTTACCTGGTTAATTCACCTGCAGAGTATACTGCGCCAGTTGACGGTTGGTCTCGAATTGTCATAAACGGATTCTATGGGGACCAGCCTTCAGACTTCACTTATTATTTTTAAGCTCTATTGCTAAATCGGGATATTTCTCTTCTTTTGTATTTTTCTAAAAGGCAGCTTTTAAACCCAATTTATTACTTACTCTCAGTATATTTACCATATATAAAATAAATTTGTCTAAGTTCCTATCCATTTTACGTTAATAGCCAGTATTCTGCATTCCGACGGAAGAGGAATATGTTCGAGTATCTTCTTCCGAACGGAACTTAAAAGAAGATTCTCAGTTACGTACGAACTGATATAGCTGTTTCGAAATTCGAATTCGTTAATTCCATGTAGTGATTTGTTTTATGTGGAAGCGATATTGCTATTATAAAGGAGAATGGATAGTGTTGCTTTGTGGCCATTTATAACTAACTAGCAGACCCGTCCCGACTTTGCCCCGGTATTTCTACATTTGTAAATTTGAACTGTTGCAAAATGAATAAAATTGTTGATAGAAGCGCAGTCTAGTTGTAGAGAGACACACACGTTTGAGACTGCTCTTCATTGGTCGATTTATAAATGGAAAAAGGAGATTGATACTGGGATGTTGTTGTAACATGTCTTCTTTAATTTTAAGCGCGCGATTGATCCCAATATAAATCCCGGAGTCCTTCACCTCCATTTGATCTGATTTTTGCATTACCATATCTGCAGAAGACTTCCATATAAGTTTCTCAGGGACTACCAAAAAAGTGAGAGTTTTTAAGCTCATAAAAAGTTCGCTAGGCCTCTTCTGGAATATATTCAGTCTAATGGAATTTTCTCTTTCCATGTAAAAGTGACGAATAATCCTTTTCGTTCATCAATTCATCTATTTGCATCCTTTGGCAGATATTTAATTCTCGATGCACCAGTTCAATGAAATATTTTCATTCTAGTATTTGTTTCTCAATTTTATATTGTCGAAAAAAAGCTTCTGCGCATCCGTGTGGCCTCCTCTGGAATATATTCAATAGCAATAGCATCCGTCCCTTGCCGGATTTTTCATATTTGTAAATAAAAACTGTTGTAGACCTAATGAAGACAGTTTTTCATTTTTCCCGCGGGAACCCAACACAATCTTGGGATAAAATGTAGCCTGCATCATGAACGATAAAATGCTGTACCTTCCAGTAAATGCCTCATCGAAATCGGTTCAACCGTTCTCGAGATTAGCCCCGACACATAGACAAAATTTGTTGACATGCTTGTGTAGATTTTGGTATAGTGTAAGTAAAGACATGAGCTGCGAAAAAGGCAGTTACTTCAAAACCACAGACCCTAAGAACCATTATATTCAATTACACGGATTTCCATTCCAGTTGAGTCCCCATATTTGATCCGTCATCTTGAATTACCAATTATCGATGGCAGAATTAAGATCAGCGACGCCAAAAACCACGTATACATATGTATTCATCAAGACGGAAATCCTTTCATTAGCCGATTGTTCTAAGGTCGCTTTATATGCAGGAAGCCCCCCTACTCCCACGGGCAGGAGTTAAGACACTCCGCGAGTATAATATCGGGGCCATTTCGCCAAGGTCTGAAGCTGTATAACGGTTTAAAGATATCGCATGTATCACTTATAGTTTTCTAGAAAAACCGATGATAGACAGATAATTTGCGTCTTGCTGGCATTGTTCACTATACAAAACACACAAATAGATCAAATTGAAGTACTTAATGGTAGAAAACAGTATACTGATAATGTATTTGTTCTCTTATTATTTCACCCACCTTTCACAATTATAAAATACATATATATTTCTCTTTTAATTGAACATGATTCCCAAAAATTTTGCTAGTAAGAACTAATATGACAGTTGCACTGAGAAAGTAAAACGATAAGTGACACCCGTAGACGCCTGGCGGGAATAACTGATTGAGTGGTAACTGATAGATATGATGTTTGAAAATTATTCAAAAATAGGGGTTGGTGGTAGAAGGGTGAAAATTTAGGGTGGTGTGTATTTTTTAATGCCGAATCATAAAAAAATCAAAACAAAAAATGTTGTCCTAAAAATAAAAAAAAATGTTTTGGGGTGGACCACAGTTTACATCCTATTCTCAGACCTACTGAATACACACACAAAATTTCATAAGAATCGGTAAAGCCGTTCGGAGGAGTTTTGTTACAAACACTGTGACACGAGATTTAGAAGGACAGTTAATTAGTTAAGCAAAGTTTTAGGTACATAATTTTTTCTGTTTTTTGGACCAAATATTTACTTCGATCTTCGTTTTGAATAACCTGTACTTACTTTCTACAACCGGACGTCTCACGTAAGATTGGACCTATGCTATTCATTTCCTTCGGAGAGTTTTCCCAATAAGAGGACTGATGAAATTTTGCAAAAGCTTTAATAACACTAGTTTACAAGAAAAAAGTACCTCAAGAAAAATATGTTTTTTAGACTAATTTGGGGTCACTAAAAACGAAAGTGACCTCCATTTGTTTTTCCAAAGAAGCGTTTTTGAGATATTAGCAAAATACCTGTTTTTAGCTTTTTTCAAAAAAAGGCCAAATAATCCTACAACAAGACACTGCTCCAACCTAAAATGTGTACTAATAGTAAGGTACTCGTTTCTCCTTCAGGCCAAAATCTTGGTTGTCTCTACTGGAACTGTATTTTTAGAGTTACAAGCGTTCAAATTGTATTATATCTTCTGCAATTGCCATCTGATTTTGGCCCAGTTTGGTTTTATATTTCCGTTAAAAAAGTATCTTTCTCTATCAGTTATTGAGATATTTTAAAAAATTAAAATAAAGTACCATACTACTAGTACACATTTTAGGTTGGTGCGGTGTGTTGTTGCAGGATTTTTTGGCCTTTTTTTGAAAAAAAGCTAAAAACATGTCTTTTACTAATATCTCAAAAACGTTTCTTTGGAAAAATAAATGGAGGTCACTTTCGTTTTTAGCGACCCCAAATTAGTCTAAAAAACATATTTTTCTTTTGGTACTCGAAATTTTCCTAAAATTTGTAAACTAGTGTAATTTAATAATAAAAAAATTTACGTGCATTATAATTCACAACTCGACATCTGTTCCGCAAGAAAAAAATGTTGCAGAATTAAGTATCTAGTAGAATATGGGCCAATATGAAAAAAATATAGAAATTATCGAAAAAATCGCCAATATCGCCTCACCTGATTAATGGACGCCCCCTTATGTCTGTGTATGTATATCTGTTATATACCATGGCATTATTAATAGTACTCTAAGTAATTGGGAAATTAATATAAATTAGCTCTTTGATTTAGTCCTTGCGCCATTTCCGAAATTATAAATCGATTATGTGCTTGCCACTTCTATATGTAGCTCCGTATCGTCGATTTCCAGGGAACAATCATACAAATGTTACTTTACTTAGCGATTTAGTGTACATATATGTTAAAATAAACAAATTCGGTAAAAACATAAATGTCTATAGAACTGCACTGTCCAAATAGAAATGATCCCTGTGCTCCGGCTTTTTAATTAGGAAGTGTTATTAATTTATATTGAAGTTTGCGTATTAAATGGGGACTACTCGTCTTGGAAAGATGTAAACAGGGCTGCAGAAATAATGCTTGTGGAAACACGGAGGACAGAATACACACATACATATATACAGGCAGGACTTGCTAAGCTTGTAGAAGAGCAACTACACTGCTTAAAGGAAAAAGCTTAATATCTAAAGAGCGTCCAGGCTCTATAACAGCTGAGGTATGACGTAATTTGGTGCAGGGGCCAGTCACGTGGTAGACTTTCGGAGCCAAGAGAATTTTCCACTCTATCCTTCGGCAATTCCATGCAACTTAAAATGGGCCATCGTGGTGTCACACACCGCCCGCACTTCATGTATGTGTAGGTTAGTGGGGCTGCTGTATCATTATTGTGTAAGTTCCGCTAAGGTACCTTAAGGATACTGATTGTGTAACACCGCACTACCACATGAGTTGCGAATTTTTCCAAATGTGTTCCTTGAAAAGAGTGGTTTCCTGGCTTAGCAGCTTGTTGCCAGTACGCCTGCCTAATGCTTTCCAGTATTGGAAATTAAGGGAATTTCACCGCATCTTTCAATCAATAGTTTGGGCGCTGAGCATGCGCTGTATCATCTTGAAATCCATCCATATCGAAATAATTTTCATAGGACCCTATTTTCACCGAATCTCTATTGAGCTATAAAGGTAGTTGCCAGACGTTGGGTTTAGTGCGTTCTGTCAGATTCCATCATACTTACTACATTTAGGTCTTTAGAGTTCGGATTGAAAGCTCAGTGGATTTCAAGAAGTGCTCAAACTGTTCTAATGTGGAAAAACTTGGAAGAAATGCCCAGGGGGTTTATGCGGCCTTGCATCTAACCCCTTACAAAAGCATCCCGGTACTCGAAAAACTATTTGTTGGTGTTATCTTTATGAATTTGAAAGAACTCTCAAGGCCTCGTAATTGTTTCAAATAATTGCAAATAAAATAGTTCATATTTCGAAAATTCTCACCGGGCTTCACGAAGCTCTGAAGCTATCACTTCGATGCACAGTGGGGCGAACGGCCTGTTTCGCTAGCCAAAAATCAAAAAATTGATGAATCGTTTCGAAAGTGGGTATTATATGGTTTTTGGGGCCGCTGATTACGAATCTAGGATCAGATTAATGAAATTCGAAATGGCAGACCGAAAGTGACATAGTTATTTGTATTTGTTATACGATTTTCTCGTGGGATGATTACTAATAATCACAGTAAAATAACACTTCGGAAATACAGTTTTTTTAGTTTATTATCATATATTCACATATAAAAATAGTACTTAGTATTTGATTTTGGAAACTTTCACATGTTCAAACGTCGAAATCATAATCGTCATCTTCAGAAATTTCTTCTGTCACACCAAACTCATTGTTATTTATATGTAAATTAGCTACCGGAAGTAAAAGATCAGCAATATCAGTAGGCAAAGATTTGCTACCTGTCACCACAGATAAGATATATCTTATCAGTGCTGTCACCTTAAGTTTTTCAAAGCTCGTAATTAGTGGATCCGAAGAAGCAAGAAGACGATGGAACATATCTGACATTGTTTTGTCACGTGAACATTTTCTTGCAAAATTTTCTCGATAGCGACGAATATCCTTATTTCTTGCTTCTTACGCATCCTCAGATAATTGGCCAATGGGTAATGGGGCTCGTTCAATAGTTTCCGTTCCGTGCATCAATACAATGTGTACCGATGTTGGCATTGGCTAAAAAGAATACAATTCATCATATTTCTTTGCAACATCCAAATGAAATTTTCTATATTGACTGCAAAGCCACACGATATGGTTTGTAAAATTACTTTACAACTCGCTATAAATTGCTCGTCAATATTGACAATTTTAGCTGCTAAAGAAACGTCTTCAAAAAATCGTCGAGCATGCACCCTGTTTTGGAGCATCAATATTTAAACCTAAAACTTTTTTAAACTCGCTTTGAATATGAGCCTTGCGATCAGATACTCGTTGTTTATCTTCAGTAGAACGAGCTTGCCATTTCCCACTGCCATCGACTTTATATACCTGCGGCGCGCGTGAAATTATGCAGCGCGTCACTCTAACAGCTGTAACTTTTTTTCGGGACAATTCGGGAGCTGGTTACTTGGCATACGAAAACTAGACACTTCATCGAACGTTCAGAATCAGAGCGTAACCTCGTGTAACAAAAAACGTAGCTCCAATTGAATGTAGAAAAAAAATTAAATTTATAGGAAGTGCAGTGTAATATTTAATAATAATGGGAGTAAGCAAATATAAGTTGTACCGAAAATTCAATCACATATTATTATTCTACATACCTCGGCGATCAATATCCATTTTGAAGCACTCAAATCGGACACTTTGTCAACAAAATATTAACGTTCAAAGTTTACGTATTATAAACGTTGCCTGAGCGTCAGACGTGCACGTGGTCGAGCGCTAACTTTGAAATGATGCAGAGGGTCAGGTATACAACCTTTCGACCCATCTCTTACAGATTTAGATGCACCAAAGCCCCCTCTATCAAACTATGATGAACTAAAATAAAAATTGAAACCTTCGATTTTCGATTTTTGGCCAGCGAAAGAGGCCGTTCGCCCCACTGTGCGATGGACTATTTCTTCTGAGAATACCTTAGATCAAAAATTCACAAACCTTTACCTGGCTTAAATTTACCAAGGTGGCGATTTTCGAGTTATGTTTTGTGATGACAAGAAGCTATGAAAGCTAGCTTAAATCATCATTATAGTGATGACTTAAGGGGGTATTCTCATGTGAACCCATAAATTTTACCTCTTTTTAGGGAATTTTTTTTTATAAGACAATAAAATTCAATCATTTTAATTTTTCTATATGATATTATTTGTATCTTAAACTGTATAAAAAAATTGTTTTTTTGTCTTATTTTACATTTTTTATATGTTTTTTTCTTAATTAAATTACACACCAAAAAAAAAAGCAGGTCACTGGTGGGGGTAATAGCGGCTGTTCATGTTGTCGGAAATGAAAAAATCGAATGCATTATTGTTCAGTAGGTCTGTCGCTATCGTCCCTACCAGAATTAATCAATTTCATTGAAAAGAAAAAAAATGGCGGACTGTAGAAAAAAAAGTAGCGAAAATCTTGATTTTTTTTGTTAAAAATCGTTTAAAAAAAATAAGAAAATATTTTCGAAAATAAGCAATTCTGGTACGGACGATAACTATTAATGAGCAGAAGCACATACATATATATAAATTTCAAAGCAATCGGCTGAATAGTTTTTTTTTTAGACTCCCCACCGCTTTAGAAATTGCTGTTTCGAGTAAAATGCGTTTAAAGTTTCAAGAGCAAAATTTTCGTGGAAAATTTATACTTACACTAATCTGCTATGCCCGGACCATTCAATTTCACAATTCACGACAAAACTTTATATACACTGTTCCACATATACACAGGTAAGTAATATACTAAAGTTGACCGTTAGAAAATCCGTACGCAGGTAAAAAAGACCGATGAAAACAATAGAAATGTAGCAGCTGCAGACCTGGCGCGGCGGCGACTATGAGTTGTAACTTATTTAATACTAGGAATTTCGGTCTGAATTTTTCACAGCATATTTTCGATAGGTTTTACTATCGATTGATTACTAGGATTTGTGGGTGGGCTCAATGTAAGGGTCTTCAAGACTAGTATAATAACGTAAATTTATGAGCATTTACTTAATGAATAATAACTTTGTAGTGAAATGGAATAAAATGTAAAAGAGGTAGGAGTTTACTGTTTATTTTTGTGCGAAAAGATGGGTGCGGGTAAGACTGTGAAAATAATTTTACAAAATAGAAAACATACAGGGTTTTGTGCGCGTCAAAGTTGAGACGACAAAAATTTACCTCTGTCGCTTTAAATAGTATATGGTGCAACAAGTGCGGTAAGTAGCCGATTGCGCACGCTTGCAGCAATAGACGCACGAGCGAAGCGAGTGCGTTTAACTGCCAGCGTAAGCAATCGGCTACGCACCGCCCGATTTGCACATTCTATTTTTCCGCACTAGTGAGGCATGCGATCGTAGGAAGAGGTTGGTCGAGGAAGTTTCGCCAAAAGGGAAAGGGGGGCGTGGGGAGCCCCCACAACAGAAATAATAATAATTGAAGAAATAATTACAATAAGACTATCGCTTGTAACGAGTTTTACTTAGTGAAAATAAAGAAATATTGCAGCAAAGTAATGAGGAGGGTTTTGCGTGTATATTTCAAGAATGGTGCTGATTACCTGGAAATTGTTGAGGACAAAAATTTCAATCCCAAACACTTATAAAAAGGACCATAAAGATTTTGTCGTGACGAAACCTTTACGCTACTGCAAGTGCAAGCGAGAAATATTTCTGGATCTCCTCATTGCTCCTGCAAGTGCAACTGAGAAATGCATACTCCTGTCGTGAAAAATTACTTGTGCGGCACACAGGGATCTTTTTTTCCGTATCTCTTGTCTTGGATACCGAGAGAAAAGGAAACAAAAGTACCCTTACCCTTACATATCTTCATTTATTATTGGAAGAAAAAACGGAGCTACTCGAAGTTTAAAGAGGCGAGGCTGACCGGCTCTGTTATAAAGGTGCGTGTTTTATTTTCTACAGCGTGTTCTTTTGACCGTCGAAAGCACGCAGTGGGAAATAAGCAACTTACCAACCGCAAAGGCGTGCGTTTTAGTAGTACTTATCCCTCACGCGTGAGGAAATAGTATATTGTGCAACAAGTGCGGTAAGTAGCCGATTGCGCACGCTGGCAGCAATAAACGCACGAGCGAAGCGAGTGCGTTTAGCTGCAGCGTAAGCAATCGGCTACGCACCGCCCGAGTTGCACATTCTATTTTTCCGCACTAGTGAGGCATGCGATCGTCGGAAGAGGGTGGTTGAGGAAAGGTCGTTGAGGGGGGGTGTGGGGGGCAGAGCCCCCCACAACAGAAAAAATTATTATTTAAGCAATAATTACAACTATTTTTACATTTAAAAAAAATTTAAAATTAATTAATTTTTTTCGTATTCAAATATATAGAAAAATTAGAACAATTCTGTCATAGAACGTGGTTAAATAATACATTTTTAAGATATGTATTATTTACGAACTGCATTTCCTTTCAAAATTGCGTAATTTATTTTGAATCTCCGGGTTTTATTGTAAAGCGGAGCCGGCCAAATTTCAAGTCATACAGAACAGCTACATAAACTTGTGTCATAAAGGATCCTTTTTTCAGTATCTCTCGGGTACCGAGGAAAAAGGAAAAAAAAAGTGCCCTTACATATCTTCTCATTGCGTTAATGAAGCGACCGAAAATGCACTCAGGTATACGGCTCCCATGAAGGTAAAGTTTGCCTGCTCCGAGGGAAAAGGAAAAAAAAGTACCCTTACGCTTACATACGCCACGGAGCCGAGTCTGACCGGCTCTATTATAAAGATGCGTGTTTTATTTTCTGCAGCGTGTTTTTTTTACGGTCGACAGCACGCAGTGGGAAATCAGCAACTTACCGCACGCAAAGGCGTGCGTTTTAGTGGTACTTATCCCTCATGCGTGCGGAAAATAAATGAAAAAATTGATTTATTCATAGTAAACAAACTATTAGGAATAGGGGAAAGTGATTAATGGGGTGTATTGTGTACGAATTTAAGCTTGATTTAATGAGACCACCCCCACCTGAACATATAGCAGAGGCGATGCAGTAGGAAGGGGTTGTAAACTTAAGGAATATAAATTTTTCAAAATGGCGGCTATACAGTAGGTCGCGTAAACCACCATGTAAAAAAGGTCCTTCCACGGCCGGCAGTAGAAGTCTCGTCCAAAGTAACTTAAAAAAAAACCAAAAATTGTTTCATTATCTACATGATTTTTGCTACCGAAGTACACATGATTATATGTATTTTTAAAATATTTTTTCGCGAAATGGCAGTTGTTTGAAAAAAACCGTTTTTTTCGACGAAATAACTCGAACTAAATGGCTTATAACTTTTTTTTCAAATATAAAATCGCTATAATCGTATGTACTTCTTTAGATAATTTAATAGTAAAGGTCCAGTTAAAATTTGAAGTCAATGGAATGAAAACTGTTTAAGTTCTACTGCCGGCCGATTTTGAAAACACGGTTCCGAGAAAAACGCGTTTAAAAAAAAATTGAAATAGTGACTTCGGAAAAATTGGTTTAGAGACATTTTAAACATTTAAATACACGTTTTTACAAAGTTTGTTTTGATTCGACGGATGGCATTATTTAAGCCAAAAGAAAAAAAAATTAAGCTGGTAATAACCCCTTAAGTCGTTCACTAGCTGCAACAATATTTTAGCCGCAAATAAATTGCAATTTCTGGTACGGCGCGAATGCCACGAACAAAAATGCAAAGCAAGAAAGGAATACTAGCCGCGCGCACAAAAATAGGAATATGTTGTACACATATTTACATATTTACAAGAACGAGTTAAAACTTAAAATAATTCGCACCTGATGTATTTTACACAAGTACTAGGCTTAGCCATACTGACCTCCCACATGTAGCCACCATCCTGTACTAATTGAAGAATTTCGTGGGATATTCATGTAAAATGCATTGCAAACTAATAGGATGCATCAAATATTGGTTTATTTTATGATTTTTTACGTATGTGGCATTTTTTATACTCTCGGAGCATTCTAACGGCTCGATGGATTTTAATCAATAAGGCATCTATTGATTCGCCTAAATCGTCCGATGGTTATAGGTTTGGTTTTGTTTTTATAAAACCAAAATGTCGGCCGTAAAATACCCTATTGAATGGCATATCAATGGATAGGTCTTTCAAAATCAATATGGTGTTCCCAAGACAGCCATATGCTCTCTTTAAAAATTATTAATATTTTTACCAACTGAGCGACACACTGTGGGCTAAAACGCCCACAAGCTGGCCAAAACTCATTAATCGAAGATTAATTAGTACAAGAAACGACCGTCGGTCGGCCTGAGGGCGCTACCTGCATCAGGAATTCATTTGTAGTGTGAGTTTGCAGAAAACCGCATCAAACAGCTGTTCTGTGAATAAAGTGAGCGCGCATCGTTTGTAACAGAGCTCCTTCACAGATTCATATTTTTCAATTCTGCAAAAGGGAATGTGCTCTAGCAAGTGAGTAAAATGAAGAAATTTGAGTTACATAGTCATTTCTTAATGTGCAGATTGACCCCGAGCCATAAAACATTAGAGAATATTTTGTTTTTCAGTAATAAAAATCATGCGTTTCAAAAGCAATAAGTTACTTCCTCCGCACCAAACTCATCCAGAAGTTGTTTATTGAACCCTTTTTAGTAAACACACAAAAATTTAGCTGCTACTGTTTGCTACCTTGGCGTTGATCATAACATATAATATAGGCGCGAATGTAAGAATCTTAGTGAAAAAATGCACTGTAAAGTTATCGTATTTCCTTTTAAAACATGAATTTCACTCAATGATAGAGTTTGATAATTTAAAAACAATGTTTTTTTATTAACCTAAACTCACTTTTTGCAATAATTAATACTAATTAGGGATAATAGGAATAGGATAGCGACCCAAAGTCACCATTTGGTTTTTTCCAAAAAATGTTACCAGATTCGTAATCAGCCACCCAAAAAAACCCTACATACGATATCTTGCGAAAATTGATTGATGCTTTCATATTTTGGCCAGGCTTTCGGCGTTTTGGCCCACTATGCGACTGTAAATTGTGTATACCTTTGAAGCATTCCAACGGCTGGATGGATTTTATTCAATGGGGTACCTGTCGATTCATCTAAACCGGGCGATGGTTATGGGCTAGCTTTTCTTTTAAATTTACCGCATGATCGACGAAATCTGCGGAATGGAACTTAAAGAAACCTAGAAAGATCTATAGGCCACACCAAAACAGTATTTTTAGACAGGAATTAACAATATATTGATAAAAAAAACTAAAAAATCGTCAATAAAAAATTAAATGACAGAAATTAAAAATCCCCGACTGTACGAAACATAAAAATGATGGAAACAAGATGACGTAGGAACATAGAATAAATAAGAAAATTGCAGTCGGAGGCATCAGATTCATGTTTTACTTACTGCGACTCCTGTTACATGTATGCCTCCTTTTATTTTCATCATCGAGGCGCATACAGCGGCTAGCTCCACGAAATCCATTTTTAATAATAACTTTTCACTACTATTTAGCCGCAGTGCGCGCATACACTGTTTAGTTTGCGATTCCGATTTTTCAGTTGTGCTGCTTAAAATTTGCAGTACGCTTGGTCTAGCTGCCGCCAGTCCACTGTCGTCCGTTGTTCCAGGATCTAGAACTTCGATCCGTTCGATTGAATTAACCCTATGTCAGTACCCGGGTACCTGGGTATCCTTTTGCGTATTCTTACTTACATATTTTGTATTTAACGACAAATTATCAAATCCTTTTAGATCCTCATTATTTGAGTCTATTAACATCGATTCATATACGTTAAGATATTGAAATATGAAAAAAAATAAAGAAACTAAGAGTTGAATTATTACTATTAATACTCTTAATTAATTTTAATATAAAACTTATTATAAATTATACACGAAATATTTTTACATTAAATTTATTCTTGAAACATGCGTCACATTTTGTAATTTCTTTGGAATGTTCAATGCAAACTGGTTTATTACATTCTTTACATGATTTTCCCGTTATCTTCTTTCATACGTACTTCACGTGTATTTGCATCATCAAACCGAATAAATCGTAGTATACTCCAAAATCTATTGATGCCCATAACAGCTCAGTATAATGGATAAGAAGTTGACTTCCACATATCTAATGAATGATCCGTATTCGAATTATTTGCACCTGACATTATGAAAACTCCTAAGAATGCGTAGAACTCTTGAAAAGTCACATTTCTCCACTCCACGACATTTGCTTTTTCGTAGGATTTTCCTCGTTGTATGAATTACATACAGCAATTGCCTTCTTGTTGGTGTGACGTATAATTACATCGACCGTTTCAACAGTGAAAACACTTTTGAATGTTTCACTAATTGATAAAGTCTCTGTGCTTCCATGTGGTCCACATCTTCTTCGAAGAATATTTCGAGTCGGAGTTTGATGTTGAATTGGTGGTGTTTTAGACCAAACAGTGTTACCTTTGGCAGTAAATGTTGTCGTCAGTTGTGACGATTCGCCACTAGTTGGAAAACTTTCAGTCGATTTATCGTCATCCTCGTCTGACTAAGCTTCACTCTCACAATTTTCCATTAAACACAGAAATATTATAATATATAAATTATACAAATATTATGTAGATGTAGATGTAGATTGTCATGAGGCGGGTAGATAAACCCTGCACTTAGACTAAAGGTCCATTGTACAAACCTCGAGAAGAGAGACCGACATCTGAGTTAATCTCGGTGCCCAGATTGAGCCGTTAGACGACCAGTTCTTCTAACAAAGCTCAAGATGGTGGGCAGCGTGAGTTTGTGTAGATCGTTTGGATCTACATGGTAGTTCCCGAATAGAGCGGTTCTGGCTCTGTTGTAGAACGGACATGCACACAGAAAGTGAGCAATAGTCTCGTCCTCCAACTCGCATCCGCAAAGCGGCGAATCCGCTATTCGTAAAGTATGAAGATGCTTGTTCAGCCTGCAATGGCCAGTAATGATGGCCATTGCTAGGCTCAACTGGCATCTACTAAGATTGAGTAGACGTCTACTGAGGCCAAGGTCGACCCGATGCAAGAACATCTTAGACTGTCTACAATCCGATTTAGCGGCCCACCTCTCATTGTGCTCCGAGAGGACCCAATCCTCCATCGAGTGACTGATGAGAGATGGTGCAACACCCACATAGGGTTCTGGTCCTATAAAGGAAGAGCAGGCCCCTTCTTTCGCCAACCTGTCCGCAGTCTCATTACCTGCTATATTACAGTGGCCAGGGACCCAGATTATTGAGACTTGATTAGAGGTCGCAATAAGATCAAGCGAGTGACGACACTCACTGAGAAGTTTAGACGAAACTAAGTACGAGTCAAGTGCTTTCAGAGCAGCTTGACTGTCGGAGAAAATAAAAATGCTTTTCCCACTCAGTTTCCTCTTCAAAATCTCTTGTGCACAGATCAGGATGCCAAGAACTTCCGCCTGGAAAACGGAGACGAACCTGCCTAGCGAGCGGGAGATGCACACGTCATCATTCAGACCGTACACTCCGACTCCAGCCAGACCCTCTGCGAGGGATCCGTCCGTGAACCACGCAGAGCCTGCATCCGACACTGTGTTGCCGAGATGGTCCTCATCCCACTCCGTTCTGGAGGGAATGGACACAACATACCTTTTATATAGGCTGAGATGGGGCGTTACATAATCCGAGATCATTTGGACGCAACTGTTGGTATGTAACGATCTGTCCCAGATCTTGGAGTGCCCTATCGGCCGATGGTTGGGTCGCCAGAGATTATTTTGAACAAGGCGCAGGGCCGAATTCATCGCGTCTTTTTGCACGATGATATCGAGCGGACCCAGGGAGAGAGCCAACTCAATAGCTGCAGTTGGAGAAGATCTCATTGCCCCTGTGATGGCTAAGCAGGCCAATCTTTGTACCTTAGATAATGTACCTTTGATGGTGCTTAGATTTGTCTTTTCCCACCAGACCAACGCCCCGTAACAGAGACTCGGTCTGATGACAGCAATATACATTCAGTGGATGATTTTTGGACTAATGCCCCAAGTACGACCGAACGCTCTTCTGCACTGCCAAAAGGTCGAGATAGCCTTTTGTGTTTTGCAGCCCAGGTGTAGCTTCCAGTCCAGCTTGATGTCCAGGATCACTCCTAGGTATTTTACGCTTTTTGCGTAGATGATCTCTCTGTCAAATATTCTCATTTGTCTGGGACCCTCCAGCTTCCTTCTATTAGAGAAGAGTAGAGCAGAGGTCTTGTCAGCGTTAACTGACAAGTTCCTGTCCCTGCACCACCTCTCCACTATTCGCATGGCCTGCTGCTGGAGATCGCAGAGAGTACTGAGGAATTTGCCTCTGCACAGTATCACTATGTCATCCGCATAGGCTACTGTGAAGTGGCCCCTCCGGTCCAGTAACCTGATGAGGCCATCAACCACCATGCACCACAGGAGAGGAGACAGAATACCACCTTGCGGACAGCCCCTACCTACCCTCCTGACCGCTGCGTGGGAACCTACCTCAGTGGATACAATACGGCTTTGCAGCATATTGATAATCCACCTGGTTACGGTTTGGTTTACACCATGCTCCTGCAAGGCACAGGCCATTGCAGAGAAGCTGGTGTTGTCGAACGCTCGCTCGATGTCCAAAAAGACACCGAGGGCCGCTTCTTTATCTTGAAAAACCCTTTCAATGTAGGAGATTGTATGATGGAGGGCCGAATCAGTAGATCTCCCTCTCTGATAGGCGTGCTACGCTACGTGCAGTGGGAACGCCTTCAGATTGTTCGATCTAATGAAAGTATCCAGCATCTTCTCCAGCGATTTCAGTAGGAAGCTCGTGAGTGAAATCGGCCGGAAGGATTTGGCAGCCTTGTAGTTACACCTCCCAGGTTTTGGTATGAATATTACCTTGGAAAGGCGCCAGCTACAAGGAATATACCCGAAAGCCAAGACCGCTCTGAAGATTGTGGTCAGATGATCCTGAATCAAGGAGAATGCCTCTTGCAGCATGACCGGGAAGATGCCATCTCTACCCGGGCTCTTAAAAGGCGAGAAAGAAAAGACCGCCCATTTAAGAAGATCCCTGTCTATAACAGATCTGGCGACAGCCCAGTCCGAATCATCCGGATTGTGCTGTACAGCCGCTATGTTATCTTCTAGTACCGGCTCACAACCAGGAAAGTGGGTTTCCAACAGATGAGACGCAACAGAAGGGTCATCATCGATGAAATCACCACAGGGTAGCTGGAGTGAACCCAGCTGGACGGCCTTGTCTTTTTTGAGAATCTTGTGGATTCTCGTGGTGTCTCTCATCCCTTCAAGGTCTGAGCAGAATTTTTTCCAAGAAAGTAGCTTGGCAGATTTCACCTCTTTCTTGTAGGCCCTCTGTTTCTCTCGAAAGAGTTCCCATTCGGGTACAGAGTTGAGGTTTTTAGCTCGGTTATGTTGCTTTCTAACTCCTTTTCTAAGCAACATAAGCCTGTGATTCCACCAGGGGCATTTGCCCTTGGAGCTGGGGGTGGTAAGTGGGCATGCCTCTTCGAAACTAGAGGTAATAGCCCTCTCTATTACCCTAATCGACAGATCCAGGTCACTGACGTTAACGATCAATGGCAACCATCCCTCCAGTCTCAGACCCAGAGCGGATCTGTAAAGGTCCCAGTTAGTTTTCCTGGGTTTCCTGAAACTGGGAGGAGCTGGACAGTCCGCCGAGATCTTCAGCGAGATGGCTCTGTGATCGGATGTAAGAATGTCATCCGTAACTCTCCATTCAGAAATGAAGTCGACGAGACTGATCGAGCATAAAGTAATGTCAATCGTCTCGCACCTGATGGAGTTTACGAAAGTATGTCCGGTGCCGTTGTTGAGGACAGTCAGCTCCGTAGAAATTATGTATTCGAGGAGCGACTGACCCCTACTGTTTACATCGGAGCTACCCCAGCAGGTATGGTGCGAGTTAGCGTCGCAGCCGATTACCATAAGGAGGTTTTTCCTGCGGCAGAAATCTACGACCTCTACGAGTTCAGAACTCGGCGGAGGTTCAGCAGAGTCATACGGCAGGTATGAGGAGTACAAATATTATAATATAATCGCAATTATTTTTGAACAAAGAGAAATTATAATAATGGAAGAAAATACTATTACTTACCTGATTCTTCGCAGTCAGAGACTTCTGAACGCTCTTTATTAGGCATGTAGTCCTCGTCATCACTATCTGAGATATGATCTTCGACAGCGGAATCTTCTCCCAATAAAGCATTCAAACATCTACTCTTCTCTTCAATCGTCAATCTGTTAAAGGGGTAGTCTCATGTTCGATTTTCAAAAAATCTTTTTTTTTTTTGCATCTTCTCAAAGTTAAATAAGTTGAGAATATACTGTAAAAATTTTAGACCGATACACTACGTCATTTTAAAGTTACAACATATAATAGGGGAGAGCGCACCCTGCATCTGCATATATGAAAATTTTTTCTCTAAATTTTAAACGCGTTTTTCTCGAAACTACTTTTTTTTCGTCGGCACGGATGATTACAAAAAAACTATTAGACCGATTCGGCTGACATTTTAACACAATATTCCACACATGAGTGGTTCTGGGGGTACCAGAATTAGATGTTTTTATCCATTTCTTTCTGTTTTATGTCGATTTTAAACCGAAAAAAACCGTCGATTTTTGAAATCACAAGGCCGCCATTTTGCTATTTTTCACTCAAATCTTTTAAATCTGCTACGGGCCAGAATGACAACCCTACTGAATAATAATCATTTTGGAATTTTTATTTCGGATGATTAACAAAGGAGCAATCAGGGGGGCGAGCCACCTACTTTTTTTTGAAGAGCCTTACTTCGCCTCACCAAAATGACCTTAAAATATTTCTTTTTTTATTTAAAAAAAATGTTTTTGTATTGTTCAATAGTTTAGTAATAACATATAATTATCATAAGAAGATTGTATTTCATTTTCCACAAAAAAAAAAAAATTCTTAAAAACCTTCAAAATTTAAGCTCGGACATGAGACTACCCCTTTAAGTTATTAATTTTATAATTATAAAATAAGCGTTTATAAACGTATAAAGTAAATCGAGGACATACATGCAACTGCTAGCATTTATATATAAATTTTAACGTACATTGAAAACTCAGCTGGTGATAAATTTTCCATTATTTATAACAATTTTGTCACTATAACAAACGAATTTCAAGCAAAAAAATACACACAGTGTTCATAAAATATTCAAACGTCCACTCCAAGTCAACTGTCTAGTTTCAAACTGACCATTATAAGTGACGTCAACTAAGTAGCTGCAACGAAATTTCAGCTATTCTTCTACCTGCCATCTCTCCCAAGGTTGACATTTCTATAGAAACAGGGTTTCTCAGGTAGTCGACTACTCTCTGAATAATATCTAAATCTACTAGTGAGATGAGTTATAATGTGAAAGTCTCTAGGTATCTGTTCGGGGAGTAAGGAAAAATTCAGTTGACTGCACTTCACAAATTTATTAAGTGATTCCCTTGTCAATAAAGCTGAGTTTTAGTACAGTCAATCTGTCGAATTCTTTTTAAAAATCAACCCTGTAAATTAAACTTGGTGAGTCGTTAGAGAATGATGAAAGAAAGCTTCCCTAGCAATGGCCACGTGATACCTCTGTGCGTTTTTGAAAAAACTCAAAAATATTTTGAAAAAACTCAAAAATATTTTGAAATGCATTTTTCTCGAAAACTATGCATTTTACAGAAAAATTTATTCAACAAAAAATGTAGAGGGCATCGCTATCTACAATTAATGCCATTGGTGCTATGTTGTACAACAAAAAATGTGCGTAGTAGGTGGCGCTAAAATGCCAAAAAAATTGTTTACAAAATTGCTCTTTATTATAATTAATTGAAGATAAGCTCTACCGTTTAGTATCTAAGCTATTGTTATATATATATTATATAAAAAATTAAATGAAGCGTGGAAGAGGCAGGAGTTAGATGACACTACAGAAGAAGATATAAAAAACACTCGCAAAACAGCGCGTCACATCAGAGAACAAATTCGATCCAGGGAATATAAAATGGACAAGTATCCACGGACTGCTACGTTCATTGAGGATGCTGAAAAAGATGTCCCTGATTTACTTTCGGTTTTCCTAGAAGAAATCATACTTGCAGGTAAAAGACCAAGTTCTCACTCATTTTCAAATAGCAAAGTTTTGCTGTCTCTACTCTCCGAAACTCATATAGCAACTGAAAAATGTGCGTTTCTAGAAGAATAGGGAAGCTGACTGAACCCCTTTTGTTAAAACTATGCCAACTACATTACACCACAACTTTGAAACGGTAAGTTGTATAAAAAAAATGTTAAAATAAAAGTTGTTTATAAAATTAAAAGGAACTATTTTTCCATTTGGATCGTAGCTGAAAAATGAAAATTTCCGGACAAAAGAGTGGAAAAACTTTTTTTGGCACTTTAGCGCCACCTACTACGCACATTTTTTGTTGTACAACATAGCACCAATGGCATTAATTGTAGATAGCGATGCCCTCTACATTTTTTGTCTAATAAATTTTTCTGTAAAATGCACAGTTTTCGAGAAAAATGCATTTCAAAATGTTTTTGAGTTTTTTCAAAATATTTTTGAGTTTTTTCAAAAACGCACAGAGGTATCACGTGGCCATTGCTAGGGAAGCTTTCTTTCATCATTCTCTAACGACTCACCAAGTTTCATTTACAGGGTTGATTTTTAAAAAGAATCATGTTTTTTTCGACAGATTGATTGTACTATTTTGTTGCTCTGTAAAATTGACTTGATCGGTGGGATGCTGTGTGGTAAGTTTTCTTGTGAATCGCTGAGCTGCTGCCTCTGGTCGCGTTCAGGTCTATTACAGCTGTGTCGTGGTCATCTGTCCGATCGAGTTGAGTCTTCTTATCAGCTCCTATCTCTCTTGGATAAGAGAGATGTGTGATACTGTTACATCTGCAACTGGTCATCTGTCCGTTCGGGTTGAGTCTTCTTATCAGCTCCTATCTCTCTTGGATAAGAGAGATGTGTGATACTGTTACATCTGCCACTGGTCATCTGTCCGTTCGGGTTGAGTCTTCTTATCAGCTCCTATCTCTCTTGGATAAGAGAGATGTGTGATGCTGTGCTGGGCCGAGGATCAATCGATCAAGCTCCATATTCTCTTCGAGAAGAGACGGGTGATGCCTTGTCCGCTAATGCTTCTTTGGACGATTATCGCCGGGAAGAGTACTTCCTTTTAGGAGTTGCCAATAATGTCGAACGTAAACAGTATCAAAATTCTATTATTGAATAAATAACCCGTGCGGGTTCCCGGGTACCCCGGCTATTGCCCAACGTTGTAACGACTGGGCACTGACATAAGGTTAATACGATAAATAAATACCTTTTACACACATATTCTGGTACATTCAGTAGTTCGTAGTACAATTCGATTTTATTAAACTTTTAGATCAGAATACCTTAGTATGAAGATCTACAGATTGTAACGGAAATCTTTTCGATTCGATTCGTTACGACTCTACACTCCCCCCTGCGTAGTCAGGTATAAATGTTTTTTTGTTTTTCTATGAACAGTTTTTAATGCAACATACTGGTTTTGAAAATGTGGTGTCTTATTTATCATTCTCTGAGGGATGAGAGATTTTAAGAAAACTATCTCGAAATTTTCTTTCCGTATCAAGCGGTACACACGCTGTAGTTGATTTTAATTCAGCAAACTATGACTCTGTTTGATTGTAATTTCTATTTAATAAAGAGTGCTAAAAATACGTGAACATTGTGGGAAGCACTGTTTTCCTAGCAAGAAGATTTCAACTCAAGTCAAGCAGTTATTAAGAATTTTCTCCGATTCAATGAAAGCTTGAAAAGCTCGAAGCTGGAACAAAATCATGTAATCAGCAGCATGCACTTATCGTTACACTCATTGATGGTAGGAGCGCAAGCGCTGGAACTTCTCACATACGAGAAGCAAACTTGCTTTTAGAACGCAAGAATTTTATCAGATTCCACTACTCGGAAAGCTTTTTACACTCGACTTCGGGTAGAGTTTAGTAGACGGCGGCTCCATGCGCTCCACACACACGACGTTTTTCCAGGCCAATGAAATACATTCATGGGGCCACTGGAAATCCGAAGGAGATAGAAATGAAATTTCCTGGTCTCTCGGCGCTACCAAGTCCCATTGGCATTTTAACAGTGGAAGTGGGATTGTCAAAACGGAATTTTTAACCTTTTCTTGCACTCTGAAAACTCCAATTGGAAACTTGAAAATCAAGAAAAAGTAATTTAAAGTTTGATTACGAGCGAAATTCGGCAGAACTAGTAAAATCGGCTGAAATAGCTTGAGTTTTCGTTGCTAGAAAATCCAAACGAAGAAGAGCGAAGTTCGAAAATTGGCGAAAACTCCTAAAATTTTCTAACCCCCGCTTTTTCTTTGGGCAGGATGGAAAATTCCGGTTGAAACAATCCTCGATAGTTGTGCATTTGCCGGTAGATTTGAGTTAAGGTTTGCAGATAGTGTGGAAAGAATAAAAAAATTTGTTGGATTTGTCGAAATCGGTTACATGCTAAGTGAGAAAGGAAGTTCGTAACGTTAGTGGGGTTCTTTATGTGTGAACGGACATAGCTGCGTGTGTGTTCAGCCTATATATAACGAAACACCTATATATAAAAGCTGCACTTCTATATCACAAAGAAGAAAATTATTCTTCAGCAGGACTCGTGCTTCTTATTCTCTTTCTGTCCTGCTCCCAAGCGATCGCACTCCCATCTACGGCCATCAAACTAAATAACCAGAGTGGGGCATCCGACACCAAAGTGAAGTTACATAACTTTTAGTTAGAACATTTTTTAGCTGGAACTTCGAAGCCGGGAGCATAGATAGCAGAGAAGCTCTTTCGAATTGCATGGGTATGTTGAAATAAGTTTCCGAAACGATTGGGGTCCTGCTTGAAGTGATTTTTGTGAGGATACGCTCAATAGAGTACATGTTCCAGCGATTTGATGTTGTGTAAGAATTGTGTGACTAGACAGTGCTACTTAAAATACAGAGCCTCAGGCGAAAGCAGAGTCCTCTAATAATCAACAAACGCACATTAGGAAGAACACCACGAGAATAACAACAAATTATATATCTTCTGCCTTTAAACCAGTGATTAACGGATAATTCCGATTTGTGGTGAGAAGTGCGAAAAACCACCGCAAGAAGTTGACTAAAACAATAAGGCATCGTTTGTAGGAACAAATTGCCCTTCGAAGTTACATAAAGGAGCGATCCTAAGAACAATTAGCCATGGCAGATAAAAAGGTTGCTGAACAATATTATGCTCCTCCACCAAAGCTTGGCAAGTGGGAGGGTTTCAAATTATTCCTATGGAACAGCGAAACTAGCCAATGCCTTGGACGAACTGGATCTAGTTGGGGTAAGTGTGTTTTAATAAAGTCTTTAAAAAAAATCGTTAAACAAAGCAAAATGGGTAAATTATAACATCAGGCCTTACAAAGGATTGGAATGACTAATAAGAATATCATAATTGAACAATTCTTCCTGTCATACCAACACAAGGTGCATTTACGCAAAATCCGTGCCTGTGCACACGGCACACGAAGTACTCTTTATTCAAAATGGCCGACACTCTCAAGGATTTTCGATGTAACGATTTTTTGTATGTTTTCTTCAGCGCTTAACTCTCCCCTTTGCTATGTTTTATCCTCTCATTCCTGCAGCAGGTGGTGTGCGCTGCCCTTCTTATGACTAAGTTCAACATGTCTCTCGTCCTCATAATAGTGCAGTACACTTATCTCTTTTTACCATCTGCTTATGTGTTCTTCTTCTTCAGTTCCTGGAAACAGCTAGAGGAAAATCTGTCCTTCTAAGTATTGAGGTAGAAAAGTTTGATATTGGATCGATATTTCACACCCTTCGTGTGTGTGGTAGTTTTTCTGTCCTTATGCACACCATTCGGAAAATTCACCACCACTCACCACTGCGCCTCGTCGAAGTGGACAGTGAAAAACTCGAATACTTGATTTATCACCAGATCTAAGGTTCAGAATAAAGTGCTACTTATGCAACCGCGTTTTCCACAGCCGGATTATCCTATTTTTTGAGGTACCCACTGCGGATTCCAACTACCTTCTAATTTTTAACATACTCATTAAGGTCGATTTATTAACACTCTACATGACAAGTTGGGGTGACTCTCCCTGCTGTCAGCCCTCTCCATCACATGTGCGGTTGGAGATAGCGCTGCGTCTCCGTACTACAAATTGGAAGTCCTGCTAAAAACAGGCACAATTATGTAATATTTCCTCACTGCCATTATTTATGTGAAAATATTACTCAACCCGGTTTCTCGCCCTTGCTACACAATTGTGCACTCCCTTACATTTCCGAGTTTTCGGGTGACTTAGTATTTGACTCAGAGGTTGGTTACGTAAGTTCATTTCTGTTGCTGTGCGGAAAATGGCAGCTGGAATTGATTCTGCCTTCGTACCCCCCTTGTTACTATTGTGTTTTACATGTTCATAATATTTGGCCTCAGCTATTCTTTATTATAATTGTTATAAAATTTTCATTATATGATAAATATATTGACTTTACAATCGACATAATAATTATATGTACGATAACCTTGAACTTAATTTCTATGTTAGTAATTGCTTCTAAGTTTTCTTGAAATTTCAATCAAAATCAGCAGCAGTAGATGAAATTAAAGGTATTGATGTTTTGTTGCCTGAATATTTGTTTTTTGAAAATAAATTTCAAGCATCTACGCAATAATGAAAAGGCCTGGTTTATGTAACCACTAATAAAATTGATCTCAGCCACAATAAGGATGATGGGAATTTGGTGTTCGATAATTTTATGTGTTGTTTAATTTGTGTAATTTAAACGAATATTACTTAGTAAAACGTTATCTACATTTCATATTTCTAATAATTAATATAATTAGATATACTTACAAAGTTAAACAAATTTCTGCTAACAAATTTGAAAAAAGATTAAATACAAACTATATAATTGTTAAACAATGGGTTGGGTTAAAGTAATAAGTATTTAATATTTATTTTATATAATTATATGGATCCTCATGATCCGATGTAAAGGTCGCGTTGCAAACCAGCGAAGTTGCGTTCTTTTTACGAATCCACAGAAGTAATTATATACCTACGTATAGATTTAGGAGATTACAAACCGGTTTTGCAAAAGTATTATATATACAATGTAAATTTTGTCATGCCAACTGTCAGGTCGATCAATAAAATATCCTCGACTTATGAAAATCTAACTTGATTAAAATGGAAAATTAATTTTGCAATTCCTTAAATCTTTACGATGCATTGCTCAATTTTTCACCTTATTATGATGAACCAACATTATAATGTTATTATTGATTGTCTACTGAAGGCTTATATAGCAATAATTCTACTAAAACCCTGTTGTGATATACAAGCTTTGGGGCGGGGCTTGTTTTTATAATATGTACACGAGAAAAATGTGACCCTTAAATATTAATAGATCTTCTTATTGTTTCATAACTTATTTTTTTCAACAGAATCTACTACATTTAATAAGATTTCAATTTAATTCAAATATAAATCGATTGCTTTTAAAAGGTGGGCCTGCTTGTTTGAAACAGGAAAATCTTCTTAACTTACCATGTTTCTATTTAAAAATAATCCGGCTTCCATTTAATTTAAGTTAGCACCTCTTTTCGAAATTATGTAACTTCTTATTTTAAAGGGTTTTAATTTAAATTTAAAGGGATTTTTTAATTTTCTTCGCCTGCCGATACGACTTTGAGTTAGTTTAACGCGCATTGAAGGCACGAAATGCAAGGCGAATAAATGGAAAGCTTATATTGTATATACACCACAAAATAACGTGACACTTGCAAATAATGGATTCAGTTGTTTTATATCCAGATTCTTAATATTTAGCTGATTTTATTGTGGTGTGCTATGAGGCATAGAAAGGCGCTTTTAGGATTGACATTGGAGGTATCGAATACCTCTAATTTCAAGAGGACCCCCATTCCAATAATAAGCAGTTGTCAAAGTAAATATAATACAAATCTGCTTAGAAAAGTATTTTAAAATAGTACTCAAAGTTCTGATGCTTTGAAACAAATTTCATATCATAAAATTAATGCAAAAAGTCGTTTTAAAATAATCAGGATGCCTGTTTGGATGAAAACCAACTGAAGTGAATCTGCGATATCTTATGCAGAAATTTATCTCTATATGTATATATTATGTTTATATTTATAAGTAAGCTTGCCCGGACCCGGCGTTTCCCGGGATACTATTTAATTCGTATTCCTTAATTATACAACGCCTCCCTACTGCACCACCGCCTCTCGTCTGTGACCCAGCGTTTTCCTATTTGCGTTTTGCACATGTTTTAGATATTTTCTAACAGTATTATTAAATTTAGTTTTCTTCATTTTACCACCTCCTTATTGCACCCCCTCTCCTATATCTCCCAGCGGGGTGGGGTGGTCTCATATTTGGAAATTTGAATAGCAGATTGGAAATCGGTGATCCCGAAAATTCTCTAGTGCGGATTTTCAGGGAGATCCACCATCTTGATTTCCAAAATATTGATGGCAGATTCAAAATCAGTGTGACCCCAAAAACCCAAACCAAAAACAACAGTTCGGATTTTCAGTGAAATCCCTTGAAGTTTAACTTTTTCGGTCGCCATATTGGATCCGACATCTTGAATTCCAAAATTTTGAATGCAGGCTCAAGATCTGCGACCCCGAAAACTTCCAATTGCCTTTATCATAAAGATTCCTTGAAGTTGGAAAATTCGCTTCCTATACAAAACGGAAATTTCGATTTTGTCGATTTTCCGGCTTTTACTCTGGAGTTTCCCGAAACAAATAAAAATTATCGAAATCGGTCAAGCCGTTTTTGAGTTTTAGCGAGACTAACGCACAGCAATTCATTTTTACATATGTATATGTATGTATAGATAGATGTATGGAAGCTATGTGCGGTTGTTTCAAAGAAAGCTTAATTCAAATTTAATATTTTCGTTGAAAAGTGTTCACATGTTTGCCAAGTACTTTGAACGCTTACGCTATTCGTCAGTCACGAATGACCCGATTGATTGTATGAGCATCAATCGCAGAAAACTCACTTGCACGTGCAAGTTCGCCAACGTTTACGAAACGTGAATCGCAGGGTGCTCGCTCACTCAACCGTAGATAGACTTTCTACATACAAATGCGCTAGCGCATGCGAATAGGTGTAATAGTTGGGAACCAAGGAGATAACATATGAAACCCCACCCAAAGAACCGTCTTCATGTCTCCTTCAATATCTAAGAGGTGGAACATTCAGTGCTATAAAGAAGGCAAAATGTTATATTGGCATGGCATCACTAAACGGTTGTTTGATTTTCCGAATTGTTTTCTTTCGTTTAAATAATTAATTTAGGCTTGAGAAAATTTGTGCTATGTGTACCCAAATTGACCACAATATTTTTTTTTAACTTCCAAAACCATACAGTAACATATGGTCCACATAAAAAAAAGTAAATGTCTATTTGCAGCCAACTATGTCTATGTGTAGTGTATCCGTACGACCAAAATCCGCGAAATGCATGGCCTACTGAGTGAATATTTGCCTTTTTCAAAATATCTACGCACTGAAATGTTTTCGCACTGCCATTGTACCTGTGTATTTACACCGGAAAATCGGGTGCGAATAGAGACTGTCTAAAAAAAAATTCCTTTGCATGAGCCATTTAATATCTCGGTGGCCGTTATATTGTATTAATCTATAAAGATGTAGCTATCCTTAAGTAGGGGTTTTTTCAAATCGATTGTTAACAAAATGGCGATATGAATTTTTTTTGATAATTTTCTTTTCTGAAATGTTTATGCTTAGTCTCAGCTACTGCAATTATGGAAATTTTTGATAACAAAATTGAAAACAGGTAAGGTATGTATGTGTTTTGTATATATGTACAGTGGAATCCGTTTATTATGACATCGAAGGGAAATGACAAACACGTCATACTAAGCGGACGTCATACAAAGCATTTTGTAGAAAATAAACAACCTCCTGGTTTTGGTAGGCATATTTGTATGTATTTATTTTAATAGAGAAAACAGCATATTAAATCAAGCATAAGAAATCTAAAGCATCTAAATCTCAAAGCAAAGCTAAATCTAGAAAACTATCACACATCTTACATAAGAAATCAATTATGTTTGTCTGCTTTTGTTTTTTCCTTTTATTGTAATAACAGTCTCTAGCCCGTCGTCGGGCCCTCGCGACCCTCCCGAAAATTGCCGAAGGTGTTAGGAATCATATCGGTCACTATTACCGGATATAATTTATTAAAAATGGGTAATAATAAGCGACATGTCACTATAAGCGAAGTCATTATATCCGACTTTGTAATAAAGAATTTTATATGAAAACCAAACTTCGCTGTGTATTTACTTCATATTAAGCGGTTGGTCAATATAGGCGGAGTCATAATAAACGGATTCTACTGTATATATATATATTGTATAAATTAGTATACGAATTTTCGCTTGGATTAGTGTGGGAAAAGCCGTGTCGAGGAAAAATTGATTGATTGATTGAAAGTTTGAGTACATAATTTGGGTCATACACATATGTGAACTTACTCTACCTGCTCATATTTAAAATGCTACAACTTTGTTGTTTCTAGAGATTTCGACATATTTTTTAATTAACTATTCTTGGAAGAATATACATACATATAATATATGCATTGTATATAGGAACTTTGAGAAAATGCAAAAACAAAATAGAAAACAAAATGTAATACACAAAATAGCATTTAGAGCTTTATCGTCAAATCGACATCGTTTGCGGCATTAAAATTTTCTTCACCGTATCAGAGGAGCAATCGCTCAAAAGCCAACCCACAAACCTACATACATATTTCCTCCAACTTGGTCCCGGCAGACCGCTATGGCAACATTAGATGCCATATTTATTTTAATTATTAATTCTATTATTTTGGAATTATTTATTCAATTTTATTTTGTTGTGTAAAGAATTTGACTTTTCTCTGTCAAATTAGGATCTGACTACTGAACGCCTGGTTCCAATTTTTCCAATTTTTAATTTTACTCCCCTGCCCGCCACCGCTATCCCGAAAATAATTTTTTTCTGTAAGTATGTCGGGGTGGCAAAGTTTCAGGCACAATTTTCGTGTATTTCCCATCCATAAATGCAATAAGTCATTTTAGTCGTCTCGATATCTCTTATTGGGTACCGTAGAACGTGAACGTTTCTTTGGGATATCATGTGTTTTCTTGTTGGTTTAAAAGTAAATAATAGTAGGTTTGAAGCCCCCAAGTTGATTATACAAATGTGTAAACTTTAAGCTATTTAATAAAAATACAATAAGTTTGTACCAAACATTCCCATAAATAAAACATTTTTGATAAGCAGATGTTAGCATTAAAGTACGTAATATATATATATATGTATATGTTTTAGAATTTTATTAACATCATAAGAAACGTTTATGAGTTTCAGGCTATCGTTTTAGATGTGTTATGTGTTCCTGTGAGGTTTCGTTATATTTTTTAACAAAATTTTCACAAAAACTAAAATATGGATTTTCTTACTTTGTGACCTATTTTATAAACCCGAGACAAATAAGCATTTACTCTCTTAAATCCATAATCCACGAAAAATCCTATTGAGATCTCCTGAATTGCAGAAAAACAAATTGTGCAATGTTGTGCAAAATACGACGACTTTTTGTTGATTAAAAATTAAGTATGAAATTTGTTTTTCGGAATAAAAATCAGTTACTAAACTACAGCAACAAAGTTTTATGCAAATTCCGTCAGAAACCTGGGATTACTTACTGACAACATTTTCTACAAACAATTCTTTGGATAACTAACTTAATTACAGCTTTTTTCGGCCCCCTATCCGAATGCAAATGAGCATGCTTGTTTGATTTTCGTATTAGGAAACATGTGCTTAAAATTGATGTGCCCGTCGTGCATATTAATTGTCTTATATTCTGTGGTGTGCGATTAGTAACATCGTATATTATGGTGGTCCCATTACATTAAATTTTAGCTGTGTTGCTTAAAAATTGGACTAAGCCGACATTATTTTTCTTTGTTGGTAAGAACGGAACGTTTTTCACTTGGCTCTATTAAAATGGCAAGGTACTATAGTATTATCGGATAAATATAATCTTGAAAATTCGACTTTTTGACATACTTCCATAGAATCACAATCCCAAATCCCAGTGTGAAGAGTGAACAAATTTTAGTTTTTTTTTGCTTTCAACCTACATATATGCATACTGACTCTTATTCCGAATTTTATAAAAAACGAAATTCGATCGAAAATGAATATTTGCAAATTCTCTATTTTATTATAAAAGGACTTATAGCTGTGAGTACGTATTATCAACGTACTAAATGGAAAAGTTTAACATTTAGAATTTTGCATACGAAAATTAATTAAAAAAATTCTTTAAAAATTTGTATGCGAAAATGTATATCACTGTTCACCATCAAAATTCTATAGAATATACAAGTTAATCTTTAGACATCACATTATTTTTATAAAACTTTAGATAAACGCGCTTTCGGGAAGTTTATTTTTTTGTTCTTGCCCCCACGCATTTGTCAGAAGCTAACATTTAAGTCAACTGGTCCGGTAAATTCAGATAAAAGTGTCCGACAAGACTAGGAAACTTTTATCTTTCGCAAAAACTTCAGTATTTTAAATTTATGCGGTTATTTCTCTCTATTTTGTTGCAAAATGAAAATTCAGTATATAAGAACGAAGAATTGTTCAGAAATCGATCTTTTTGTCTCTCAACACTAGGGTACCTATCATTTGTTGATTTACATATCGATCGCATGATTTAACTTCCAACAAATGCTATGAAAACATGTTTTTGATGTTTTCGGGGTCGCTGATCTTGAATCTACTGTTGTTTTGGAATTTCAAGATGGCGGATGAAATATTGTAACCCCAACTTTAACTTCAAAGGATTGTTATTAATTCTTTTATGTTTTGGGAGTCACTGATACCGAATCTACTATAGAAATTTGGATATTAAAAATGGAGATCCAATATGGCGGCCGAAAATTGTAAACCTCGGAACCGATTTGGGTGGTATGGAGGGTCCGCACTAATAAATTGTTTTACACTATGAATAAAAGCTTGTAAACGTTATTTAGAGTTAAATATCTGTTAAGCAACACCATTAATCAGTTGTCCTAAATAGGGGTTCGAGGTTGTTTAAGCGGTATTTAACGCCTAATATATAGACGTCCTTTCCAGCCTGGCATGCACTCAGAAAAAAATATTAATATTCCAAAGGGATATACGTTAATGAAATTACTTTCAACTATGATTTGGCGCATATGCCGAAAAATATTATAAAAGTTAATTTGACTGTCAAAGTTGTTCAAAAATATATAAAAATTTTCCAATGTTGAATTCAATATGAAGGCATATTGATTTAAAAAGCAGCAGATACTGATATCGTAAATGTTTTGTATATAAGGAAATGAAGAAACATACTTATCTGTATCTCTCTCTTCAGGTTTTATTGTGGTTCCCGATGAGATTCGAACCCGGTTGAACTTCTGGTTTGCAACTGCTAGCAATATACCATGTGCTTCTTCGTAGTTACGTTGTAACAGATACATATAATCTGATATATTTAAAAGTAAATCAATTTCATTCATATGGTATTCAAACTCGCGATCTCTGGAACAGTAGTCATTTTTGGACATAAAGCATTTTTTTCACTTTCGCAGTTGCTGTGCCTGAAGTGGTAGAGGTAGAACAAGGTTGGTGGCATTTTTAGAAAGCACATTAAGATAGAAGTTGTTTGGAGTGATCATTGTAAATTTCTAAATCACCCTGTAACTGGAAAACGGTTACGTTGACCCCGGCCCCCATGACACACAATTTTTTGTTTGCCTAGGTGACATCTATCACCCCTATCATTTCAGCAGGCGTCACACGAAACACCCTGTATATTGCAAGATGTGGCTGACACCTGCTCTAGGTTTTATTTCGGAATCAGATCTAACAAAATCGTTAAGTTACGGAGACGCGATATTTTGCATAATATTGAAAGATTAAAATAGATAATTATAAATAACAAAAGTGCTATTGACACGCGGAGTGCCGTTAGCGTAACTACGTGTTTAGCTTACTATAATTGCTTTTCTTACCGATATTTACATTTTACAAATTATCCACTGGCTGGATATTTACCTTGTAGAACATACATGTCTAGTGGCTGAAAATTTGCCTTTTACAAAATATTAATATTAAAATTTAACTCCACTCCACTCTAACGACACCCTATAGGCACCCTAAAAGAACTCATAGGCACCGTAACGGCACTCCTCGTATCAATAGACAGTGCCATAAATATTATATAATTTTCTACGAAGCTTAAAAAATAAACTGATTCGTTTGCATAGCGGGGAGCTTAGTAAATTTATTTTTAAAAGAGCATCAACTGCAGAGATAAATGTTATATTTCTCCAGTGCACTGAAATAGTACGAGCAGATGTTCTTCTACGTCCGTGCGTTGCAAATTAAAGCAAAATATTCTTTCTATTCCCGCAATTCACACCCAAGCACTTTAGTGATCTGGAGCCACATATGTATACAGATACGTTTGCAAAAAGCCCAATCAAAAGTCCAGCCGACGCCGTTAATTCTAGCAAGAAATAGCGAGTCAGCTTTCACTTCATTATTTTCGCTTATGGCTTATTAATCGATTTGAGAAGACAGGATGAGGAATTTTATTTCAGGTCATGTTTATGTAAATCAATATTGTGTACCTATGCCAACGCTTACGCGCCTTAACTATACATATATCGCACACATGTTTCCTCGGAAGTATAACTCAGAATTTCGTAATATCAATTATACAAAAATGATTATTTGTTTTATTTTTATTTTTTTTCATTTCTCAGATAACTTTTATGCCCAACCAAGCTGACCTCCGATTTTTGGTGGATTTCTCTACATACACACAAGCGCCAAATTTAGCTACAAACAAGAAATTATCGTTGACTTTTGAGTTATCAAAGCTACTTAATTAGCCCAATATGATTGTGTAGCACAGAGCATTAAATTTAAATTTTTTTCATATATCGGAAGAGATAACGAAGTCATAGAAAATGTGCGTTGGCATTGGAATTAAACAACCTATATAAAGAAACTGTAATAAACTAAAGGTGTAGTTGAAACGAAAAACTGTGGCAGGTTGGACGTTTTAACGAAATAGTAAACAGCGTAATTTATTACATATGCAGTGTAAATGGGAGGAGTGATAGATCTCACCTAGGCAAACAAAATATGGTATAGCAGGGGGTATAAGACGCCACAACCGTTTTCGAGTTATTGGTTGATTATTCGGGATGCACAGTATTATTTTATTTTTATCTTATCATCTAATTAACGTAGGGACATCAAAGTTACGCCAAAAGTTGGCCCGCCGGCCCGGGTGCGTAATCAAATAGAAATCAAACGCAAGTACTAAAATCTGCACCTATAATTTTAAAAAATATGTAAAAAAAAAATTTTAAATTAAACGGTTTCATTGAAAATAAAGACAATAATTACATAGATAATGTACTAAAAACTAAAAAATAATTCAGTAGGTCCTAGGTACGAGTCATCACACCACTCCCCTCATCAATCTAGGGCATTAATCAGACAAAAAAATAAAATCGTGGGGCGTAGCGTAATATGAGTAAATATGTCAATAGCATTTATAATGATATGAGCGGTTGACTAGAAATTTCACGCGCCCCACGATTTTATTTGTTTGTCTGATTAATACCCTAGATTGATGAGTGAAGCGGTGTGATCACTGGTACCTAGGACCTACTGAATTATTTTTTAGTTTTTAGTACATTATCTACATCATTATTATCTTCATTTTCAATAAAACCGTTTAACTTTAAAGGGTTTTTTTTCTTATTTTTTTTAATGTAAGTATAGGCTGTCTCAACTCTATGCTCCGCCATGCACTGTGTTCTACTTGTAAAGCCCTTTCATTTCATACCCATATTGAGGAGGTGTGAGAAAATATGTAATCCGCTTTTTTGTAGAGGCGGCCATTTTGGATTTACAATGATACTGATTATATTTAATTGTAATGTCATCAGAATTAAAGGAGTGCACCAAATTTCAGATCTACTGAACTACTAAATTTAACCCAAACAAACATGGCAAGCTAAATAAAACCGTTTAAAAAAAGACAGGAAGAAAGTATATATGTACATATATACATATAATATAAGACGATCTTGTATGGAATTTGTGTCTGAAACTGCAGACTTGCGTTCACTATAAATAAGACTGTTTAACTGATTATATAAACAGACAAGAAATACATAAAATTAGATTATATTTTCACAAAATACAAACAAAAATGTTCATGCCTAATTGCAAATTAAGGTTTTTATAAGCAACTATCCGGTAAAATTAACACAAATAGTCAAAATAATTATCTACCTCGCTAATTTGTTAATAAATAGGCGCAAATAACTGCCTAAAACTTCAATCTTTTTGTAGCCCGCATGACACAGCCAACAATTTTATGCGGTCCGAGAAAAAAGCTATGAGTTGCTTGGTTGGTATTGAAGGATATGGATATTCCCTGCACGGCGCGAAAAAAAATAATTCCACATTTGTTATAATAAATTCATTTTTTATTGTGATCTCAGTGAAAGAATTTTCCAACAAAAAAGGGCATATTTGATTTTTAGTGTTAAAATTTTCTGACTTTTTCCCATAAAATCATATTTTGTAGTAAAATATTTTTGGGAGGGGGAGGATGCGGTGGTTAGGAGCCTGGTGCTGATTTGTTGTTGCTTTTCGGAAGAGATACAACATGTCCTGGTGAAGAAAGAGTGTTCAAATGCGTAAAAAACGTTTCCAAAATGTTAAACAATTTAAATTTAAAAAACCAAATTTACGTTAAACATTTGTAATGCACCATCGTTAACTGTAATAAGTTTATATTTTCAGAAAAAATAATTGGAGTTTGTTTGAGTTGAATTTGGTGTGAAATGCAGATTTTCTTCAAATTTCGGAAATCGTTTTCTAAATACATAAGTATAAACTTGTATATTCTCTTGCTACCTGGGCGTCTTATACCTCTTTAAAAAAAAAATAAGATGGGCAATTCAATAAAAATAAAATAGATATGCATTAATTCCAATAATTTGAATAAAAATAGCGAGTCATGAGAATTTTAGGAGATTTTAGAGCAATTTTTAGTTTTGCTTGTAACTGTAGGTACCTAAAGTGGTAGCGGTAGATCAACACAAGTATGTTAGTATTGAAAAGCACATTAAAATAGTAGTTGTCTGGCGTGAGTTTGATGTCATTGCGTTAATGAGATCAAAGGTAAACATAAAATTATATTGTGCATCCCTAATGTATTAAGGGCGGGGTAGGTAAGGTTTTAAAATATTTTTTTGTTTTTTTTAAATTTTTTTTTTGTTTTTTTTAAATTTTTTTTCTAAATGTACGACAAGTCGAAAGTATCGTGTCAAAATTTCAAGTAACTCGGAGTAAAACTAACGAAGATACAGCGTTTCAAGGGACCGCTTCTCATGCTGTCTCTTATGCTATTATGATCTATACAAAACTTTAAATCGATTTTCACACAAACAACATTTTTGAAGTCCGTGAACATCATAATTCAATATCTACTTGACCGATCCTCTCGAAATTTTGTACACTATTTCTACACATAAATCAACAGGTAACCACGGAGAGTTTTTTTTTTATTAATTTTTTTTCACTTTTTAATAACAAATTAACCCACATTTTTTAAGCGAAAATCACGGTTTTCACTTAAAAATGCTGCCAAAAATCAAAAAATTGACAAAAAAAAACTCTTCGTGATTACCTGGCAAAACATATCGGCTTTAAAACGCCTTTCCGTTTTTTTTGTTTTGGATGATCCGGTGATGTGTTATGCTGTTCGCCGTACAACAACTTGTTTCCGAGGTGTCTCGGAAGATTTCCTGTCACCGGCTTAATTATTAATATTTTTATTTGGAAATTTTACCAGATGTACATGAGATGTTGTATTATAACATGTATGAGAATTCAATAAATGAGCAACATTCATATCTCCAAAAAAAATTCATTAATATACGCTTTTTTTGGCCTTTTAAACCTTACCCCACCCTTAAGCACTCTGTAACTCCCAAACGATTTAGATTGTTTATCTAGGTGAGATTTATAACCCTATTCATTTTTGTCCTTATAAATAACATATCCTCTATTAATATTATAAATTTATATTTGCGTAGTAAGCTTTTAATTCAATTATTTCTGTAATAATAGGTTACAAATGGAATCGCTTCGATAAAATACATTGCCTTCTTTGTGCGTTTTAAAAAACAATATTTTCCCAAATCACAATTACATTTATTGTCAATACTTGTTTACGCATTTCGATACTATGCTTAACCCTTATTTGACATACTTTCGCGGAGTGACGTACTTGACACTATAAGATGAATTGCACCCTAGCGACAAAAATTGTTATACCAAATAAATCTTTTGATATTTTAGCTTTGCCAATTTTTCCAGAACTTCTTAACAGGCTACTTTTTAAATTTATGTAAGTTATATAGTCGAAAATTAATATTAAGTATGGTAAAAAATTAAGATTACTTTTTAATTAAAATTGCTAAAAATGTAGCCGAGTTTGCTTGAGATTTAATACTACAAGATAAAAATACTTTTTAAATTAATGGTCTCTTAAAAAAATGCTTAATCAATATTAGTTAAGGAAAAGCTGGCGTGGGGTAGTTTGCACCGCAATGTGTCAAGTAATAGTTCATGATATTATAAAAAAATGGTAGGTATTTACTTCTAGCGAATGAAAAATTCTGTTAATTGTAATTTCCTGAAAAACATATTCAGTACTCAGTATAAGAAAATTTGGGAACGAACGAATTTTATTAACTCGTGGAGTTATAAAAGTGTTAAATTTATTTCGATAAAACGAAGTTGCTAACCGAACCAGTAGGTGTTTATTTTTTTTAAATTTACGTTTCTCTAGACGTGGAGACAGATACAGTATTTTTCATATAAACATTTGCCTGCCCATCTTGATTCCATGAATAATTGCATTCGCTTATTTACATGAAGAAATAGGACCAACATTTTTAAAGGTTATTAAATTCTTGACGACGACGACGAAATAAGTAGACGTTTGTTATATCTTCGACATATTCTGTTTTTTTTTCATCAACTGTCGTCATGTGTTTAGTAAGAATTCACTGATATCAGAGTGTGAGAATCTCATTGAAAAATCAATCATATGCTTCGCTGCTCCATTTTCTTGAAACGATCTTAGCAACGCTGAAAAGAAAATCCCCAATACACACAATAATAAAGCTTTTTAATTTCAATAAAAATGTATGCAATAAATGAAAGTAAGAAAAAAGCGCGCGATACCATCATTTTGCTGGGTGATCAAGGAAGGGTTGGTATTACTACTGTAATTTGAAAACGAATTTCTAGCTTAAACAACCTTTTACCACATATCTAACGTCATTTAAATGTGTTTTCTGCTTTGGAATTCTTTAATAACGACTCAAGTATAATTATTTGAGCGAACAAGACGGCATACTATCTAGAATTTTGCAAACGTTTGTAAAAAGTAAGCGAAATACGAGTGTGAACGACAAAGATGAATATTGTGAAGAAGAGAAGCAATAACGTCTTTTCTCCTGTCGTTAACATATAACTAGCTCGAAAATCATTCATAAATTGTACCTGTTGTACTGCGGTATCAAGAGGTGCACTCCTTGCACGAGTAACTTAAGTTGTTAGTTCATTCAGTAGTCAATCCCATCCAAAGCTTGTTTATAATTCAGTTATAGACTTATAGAAAGTACTATAAGGTAGAATAATTGAATCAATTAACATGATCCTGCTCTATTCTTTTGAATACTCTCTGCTGAACCGGCATAGGACTTCCTTAAAAAATGATAATAATTCCCAAAAATGAAACATACCCACGATCGGAAATAAATTATACCAATGCTCAGAAATTAATCATTTTTGACTCATGTTGGGTAAATATACTATATAAATATTATCCATTTACTCCATTTTAAGAGTCTTTTATGATAAGTTTTTGCATAGAAAAAATGACACGTAAAAAAATAACAGAACCAACCGATGAATTATTTTAGAGTCTTTGGAACTGCTCGCTGAAATGATTCTTTTATGAATCTTTAGCGAATCATTTGGTTTGCTGGTTAGGCGAACGCTTACCATTGTGTAAACCCCACTTAGCTATTTGTGTGAAATCCGTCAAGTTGCTTTCAATGCGCTTAATATTGTTACCTATGTATATGCATGCCACAGATGAAAATATGTTGTTTATTTGAAAGTTCGAAAAATCAAAATCGCCAGCCAAACTGAACCATTTTATTTAACAAAAATTCACTACATGAACTCGGCGACAACACCGCTCTTCACCACAGCCCATCTTAACCTAACAAACGTTGGCCTCTGCGGTCCCAATTTGGACCGGGATTGCCGCAGTGGTGTCAAACGCCCCCGACCTCAAATGTCTGATTCCGTTTTGTAAAAATATTTATTACCAGATTATAAACACAAAACACAAAATGTGACATATGTTTGTTTTGATTTTGAAGTTAGATTTCGAGCAAATTTTATAAGTTTGATGTGAACACTTCAATATGGCGAACAGAGTAAGCACACCAACCACTACTAATTTGTTCGCTAGCACTGCCGCTTGTTAATAAGAGTTGGGATAAGTATTTCCTTTTGAATTTTTTTACCTGCATCGCTTTGTTTTAAGTAGTTGCCAATAATATAATTAATAGGATATAAGGGCTGACACAAAACTTGTTCCACTCCAAAACTCTACTGTAAAATATATAATAGTGCATAGGGATGCGAAATTATAAAGGGGTAAGGTAAATAGTATATAGTTTTGATTTTTATTTCAAGGAATATGAGCTAGTTTACAATTATAGTACTTCTTCAAAACATTGGACGATCAAAAACCCACACATTTTTATAATTTCTGTATTTGTACTTCTCAGAAAGGGGGCGTGCGAAGCCCCGAGCACTCAGACAAACAGTCCATTGTACTCTGCCCCCACTCTATCCGAACTTCTTCGTTGTTCTGATGAACTGAAGAACCTCGGATAGAGGTCGAGGGCAGATCTTTTCCATCCTCAATACGTCAGCATCGAATACAGTACGCCGCGCTTGCGAGACTACCAATTGCAACGGCAGGCAGACAATTTTCAAACTTATAGCATTTTCTTACCTTTTATCTATATTTTATAAATGAGAGACTATTGCTTTTATCTCTTTCCTCGCTACTCCTGAACAGAAAATATAAATAAGCTCCCTCCTAATAATTACTTAATTATTGTATAAGGACTTAAATAAATTTGTTAAAATGAGATTAAATTAATTACTAGCTCCTGTGCGATCGGTTAGCGTTTTCCTACTTGATTGGACCAAGAAGTGTACCAATCTGCCCAGCGCATATCCAGTGAAACTGCCCTTAGCTTGAATTTTTCTGATTCGATATCATACCTATAATATTTTCGCTTCAAGCGGGATTATATATAGTTCAAGAGATTAGTTGGTTTCAAAGTAAATCATCTGTACAATTATACCCGTTCCTTGAAGACTAATTTCAAAAAATAGGTTGGGCTCTGTGGAAGTTTTCACGCTTGGTAATGTTTTACTGGTTCAGGATTCAAACGGTGAGTCTGTGACGTCTCGTTCGGTGTGAGAGGGAGGAGCTGTATCAAGTCTAACGCATCGAAGAAAGGAAAAATGGCACTTATTTCCTAACGGAATTTTGACAATAGGTCATGGAAATTTGGCCAATGCACAAAGTTAATTCAAAACCGAAAAGGAGTGAACGAGGCTTATAATTTTGTCACACTAGAATATTTAACATTCATACCGCACCGCAAGGGAATCACTCGGGAATAATATTAATAAAAATACAAACAGTTTAACTTCTTCCTCTTTCAAAATTAACGGCTCATATTGTAAATATTCTACACGTAGTTCAAAGAATATATGGGCCATTCTCATTTTGGCGTATTTTTTGTGTGCATTTGTATTAAAAAATGAAATACTTTTATTATTTCTGGAATTCCTATCTACAATTCATTGAAGTACCTAGTTTATATTAATAGGATCTTTATTAAAACATACACAATATAAATATTATTTTGAATTATCGTTAAGAAAGTGACGAAAATGTCACCTCCATGTCGTGTGCAAAATCTATTTACAATGATTAGACTTTATCAACGGTGAATAAATTAATTTATATTATTTTACCATAAAACATAGAATAAACTGTCTAAATAACACCAAATATTTAAAACATCAACAGAATAATGGATTCTAAATATTTAGTTGTTTTGTGCATGGAAAAATTGTCACCTCCATGGTTCAACTTATTGAACGCAGCCATAATTCATTAAATCAGTAAATACTGTTTCTGAACGAATACAGACAACAAACACAACGCCATATTAAAAGTATTTGACAGTTTGTCATTCCTGGGATAATTATTTTGGAGTGAAGACCCGTACGGCAAGTTTTTTTAAGAATTAGCATGCTGTTTTGGTCACTTCCGTGGATTACGTATTACATTATCCACGGAAGTGACTTAAATGTCCATATATGTATATGTATGCAAACTACAGTGAAAATAGCTAAGCCCATAAGTGCTACATAATGTAAGATAAAATATCTTTCATTTGAGACTACTTGGGATCAAATAAAAAAACATATTCTTTTTTTCAAATTTTAAGCCCGTTTTTGAGAATGGCCCATATAGACACTTATTTCTTTTGACATTTGGTAGGACCGCGCCACCTGCCCTTGGAATTAGAACCAGGTTTTCCTTTGCATTGCCAACGAACAGCATACTACTTTGACAGCTGGAATGGAAAAAAATTCCTTTTGCTTTTTTTTTACATAGGTTTGGTATAGGTCAAGAAATTTCTTGGAAACAGCATACTGGGGTTAAAGCTGCTTTGTCGCTGGGTCAGGCGTAGTGTGGACGTACCTTTAGGTCCGTCACATTACCCGCCGTTCCCCTAAGTTAATTATATTTTAAGAAATATATATTTTAATATACAGGGTGATTGGTAGATGGGTGCAAAGCTTTAAGGCGCAGCTAGTAGAGACAATTTAGAACCATTTAAGCCATGGTTGTCTTAGACGAAGTCTGACTATTTTTTTTTAATAATATTTATGTTATTTTTACAAAAAATGCCATTATTTTACAGTTTTCGGCTAATTACAGCCAAATTAAATGACAATTAAATTGTTATTAATTTTATTTAATTAAAGTAATGTGTGAGCCATCCAGCACAATATGATCGAAGCGTCTGTGTTATGAGGTTGTTTTTTTACAAACTTTTGAAGTTTATGAAAAAAATTTAAAAAATCAAGAACACCGTTTTCTGACCTCATTTTTAAAAAAACGGGTGTAGGCAACTTCGTTCAAACCTTTTTAAAAACATGCTTACTTATCGCTCTTTAGTTTGAGGTATCATTTACTCGGTTAACTTACTAATTGCTGAAATTAAGACCTACAAACCAATTTAAGGGAAAAAACACGAATTTTTGGGCAAATTAATTACTACAACTTTTTTGTGCTTGAAATGATTTTAAAAATTATTGCGCACATGTAAGAACCAAATTGAGGCGATTCTCCCAACAAAGGACACCGCGCGTCCAGTAGTAGCCTTAGCTTTGCGCTCCTGCACGTGTTGTTTTTGAACTATCGTGTTTTTAAATGTGTTGACATTTAGTGGGCTCCTTTCTTCATTGTTAAGAGACTATGGCTACTTTTTCCAATCAGGAATATGCAGATATTGTGTTTATGTATGGCAGAGCTGACGGCAGCGGAAATTTAGCGCGACGGATGTATCAAGAGCGCTATCCCAATCGCAGGGTACCGAATGTCCGCGTATTTTACAACACCTTTCGACGACTTGCTGAAGATGGGATACACCACGTGGAGCATGGGGTTAATCCAGGCAGACACTCAGCTGGTGTCGAAGAAGACATTTTGGCAGCATTTGAAGCGGATCCAACAACAAGTACCAGAGCAGTAGCTCGAAATTTAAACACTTCTCAATGGAAGGTGTGGCATACCATGCACCAAAATGACAAATATCCGTTCCATGGAAGGGGTGTGCAGGGTCTAGAAGAGCAAGATCCCCAAAGAATAAATAATTCAATTGAAAATGTTGTTTTAATTACTCTGCCCAAAAATTCGTATTTTCTCCCTTAAATTGGTTTGTAGGTCTTAATTTCAGCAATTAGTAAGTTAAACGAGTAAATGATACCTCAAACTAAAGAGCGATAAGTAAGCATGTTTTTAAAAAGGTTTGAACGAAGTTACCTACACCGGTTTTTTTAAAAATGAGGTCAGAAAACGGTGTTCTTGATTTTTTAAATTTTTTTCATAAAATTCAAAAGTTTGTAAAAAAAAACCTCATAACACAGACGCTTCGATCATGTTGTGCTGGATGGCTCACACATTACTTTAATTAAATAAAATGAATAACAATTTAATTGTCATTTAATTTGGCTGTAATTAGGCGAAAACTGTAAAATAATGGCATTTTTTGTAAAAATAACATAAATATTATTAAAAAAAAAAATAGTCAGACTTCGTCTAAGACAACCATGGCTTAAATGGTTCTAAATTGTCTCTACTAGCTGCGCCTTAAAGCTTTGCACCCATCTACCAATCACCCTGTATATTTATAATAGTTTTACCATACACGGTTTCAGCGTATTATAACCTCCCTCCTTTTTGTTAAATAAATTAAATATAAAACAGGAAAAGTCGGAAATCAAACGCAAACCACAACTCTTTCTTTTCGACTCTAGCTAAAGACAGCAGTGCTGCATCGGGACACTATTTTATTTTAATAGATATATCATTTTGTTTTTCAATAGAAGTTTTTTTCAATTTGTATGCATCACAGTGCACATGCATAAATTTAGATTAGCTACGAAAATATTTTAAATAATGAAGTGCCTTCTGTGGTATTTATGTATGTAGCAAGCATGACAAACAAAGCGAATTGTGGCATTAACAGTAATGTAATAATGTAGAACTGAGAAGCTGTAAGTGAGAATTTTTATGTTTTGCGAAAACCAGGCGTAACCAACAAAGGCCTTTACAGCTGTTGCAGAACACGTCTAAGCAATTAGTTTGTTCAGCACGCAAATAGGTTAAAACAGAGCTGATTAGAATCAATTTGTACCCGCATTCACATCTGCACGCATTGCTTCATCTAGCTGGCTGTACTTGATTCGGGCGCCCACAGAAAACTGAACGGATAACAATACTGCCATCGTATATTGATCACGGAGCAAACTTATTTTCAATGACGTCACCGAGAGAATTTAAATTGCCAACTGCTGGGAGACGCAGAAAGCGAAAACGAGCGACTCTGGGAGGATAGGAATAGGAAGAGGGGCACAATATAATAAATCTTAATTGATGATCAAACGATCAATTGGAGATATTTTCGTAATAAGAAGCTAAACACTCCAATGTGCGCATGCTTGCTTGGTTATTGCCCCTTGCATTGGCAAATCTCCGTTCCGAATGACGGCAACTCTCACAAGCATTTTATTTCCGTAATTAAACCTCAGATGAAGCTTCTAGACGCATAGCAGACGCCAATAAATTAAAGATTATTTACTTCTTGCTAGTTTCTTTACATTATGTCCATGCTGACAATTTTACATTGAGCCGCAACGGCTACTTAGAGCAAGCTCATACACCATACTCTTTTTTTATTAAATAAACCGCCTTCGCTTGTTTTGTATAGCTAATTTTTATTACTATTTCCTTATCACCCATGTGTAGTAGTCTATACAGAGTACATTTGAATTTATAAATAGATTTCATGTTTCCATTTCCTTATTTTTCTACAAACTAATAGCGTTTTTAATGTAGAGGTATGTTAAACCGCTGGGTCGTTCGCTTTTGGCGTCTTAAAATCTGCTAAGAAAACACAACTTCTTCTTCTGAAGAACATATTTTCACTACAGTGTTCCATTTAATACTACGACAGTCTGAACAAACCTCGTAATATTGCTTACGGGGTGTATGTAGTATGGAGCACGCAGTTAGTAATACACCCATCTCTCGATTTTCAAGGTACTTGATTTACACGGTATCGGATTTAAACGGTTTTTAATTTAAAAAACAAAATAATATTTGTTTATTCCGATTATGCCTGAATTGCTTCTGTGTTTTATTGGTCTTCATTACAATTTCTTATTCAGGAAATTTTATATTTATGCTTATACGGTTTTTTATTTGTTTATATAAAGGTGACTTGGTTCAGTTTTTCGCCTATAACTCCCCTAAAAATTGCATCCTAGTGAAAATCTTACCGAGAGACAAATTGAAGAGCTTGAATTTCTGCGTCGATTACAAAAAAAATACGAAATTGGTCCAATATTCCTATTTTTACGGACAAGTGAGAATACACCTCTGTGGAAAATGTTGCACCTCTAGGACGAGTAGGTACTCCGATCGATACCACCCCTCCCTAAAAGTTGTATATCTTGAATTAGGGAGTTCAAAAAGTATCAAAATTTTGAAATTGGGCCAATGTACTTAGGTATTTTTAAACACTATTTTCCAAAATGGGTGTTTTTTTGACATATCCTCTAGGATGTTTTTTCGCACTTTTTGGGTACCTCTCACCCTCAACTTGCCTCTAATTCCATTCTGAGTCATTCATTTTATGTATATACATATGTACTAATATGTAGTTGGATTTAAGTGGGTACTGATGAAATTATGGGAGCACTGGGATGGTGTTTTTTGTGTATTTCTTGCCTAGGAACGATTTTCAAAGTGGTGGGCCCTAATGCTTTAGTTATTTCTTACTTACTTTTACTTGCATATTTCATCGTTTGTGGCAGCTCTGTCCGACCTTGCTGGAAGGGGTTGATGTCGCTTAAATGATAGTTTAATATCTACCGATTAACCTACAAACCTTTCAAAGTTTTTTTTTTTTCGAAAAATTGTTTCATGATCCTATACTGGGTCCTACCTGAATTTACAAAACAGTATCAGCATTATTACTATAGATTGTGAATAGAAAGCCAAAATCGTCAATCGATATGGATTCTGAGAATTGTTAGAAATGTTTAAATATGTTCAGATGTGACTTAAGTCGGCAAGTGGATCACAAAATTTTAAGCTATTTCATAAAGTGGGATTAATCCTGAAAGTTTTAAAAAAAATTTACACATTTAATTGTTTACAACACTCGGGTATTGTGGGGGAAACCCTTTGGAAGAACCTGGGGTCAGAACTCAAATACAACACAATTGCCACATCAATTGTTGCCAACGCCGCCCTAGTATGGTGGCAGTCGGCAATTTGACAGTGGTTGACAATGGTCAAGTGAGCGTCCTACATACGAGTATGTTTCGCAACAGATTAAATTCAGTATTCTTATTCCCGATCTTCTAGACTGGAATGACTAACATACCACCTTTAACTTGGGTAGTTTTTATTAACTGTCTGTCTTCTAAAAGTCCTTAAAAATGCAAATAAAAAACAACACCGAACGAGACGTCCACACATCCTGAGCAATGTAGACATGCAAACAACGCGACTATGCTGGCCGAAATATAAATAATGTGAACGCAGCTAAATGAGGCGAAATATCGCCTGTGTCTAGAAGACGGTTGTCCTGCTCAAGAATGGTCTAGAAAAAGGAATTTCAGCCAGGAATGTTTGAGCTCAGCTGATGTTCGGTCTTCTTCAGTGAAAGACCTTTGGCCATTTAAATTTATTAATTGAAGGCAAATTACATTTCTAAAATGTTCCAAATTGAAATGACAAAGATATATTATAATAGCTGTCATAGATTAATGACTTCTCTACGCCTCCTCCCGGAAGCAGACAGAAGTCAAACAGGAAATAGATTTAAACTTATAGGACCGACAATCAACTGCTCAGAACAACTTTTCCGCCTAATTGAAGCCAATTATTTAATTTCCTGGGCCTAATTACTGTTCCTTAAGCAAAAGTAGGGCAATCTAATCTATGGCCCCCATCGAAAAAATGGATTTTACCTACATTTGAGGTCGTAGCACGCAAATGGGTGGCAAGCATGCAAAAATAATGATTCACATAAAGAGGGCAAAGTTTTTGAGGATTGATTTGAATACGTACAGAATCCATGTCATTGCCATAAGCTGTTTTCATTTTAATCAGAATACCTATTGTAAAAATTATAGGTTAGTGATAAATTGTTTACAAATCAGAAGAAAATATTGCAGTTTTGAATTTCTCCTTTAGAACTGCAAAATTTTTTGACAGTGATAAACTGAAGAAGACATAAGTAACTTGACTTGTGCACATGTACTTCTTGATTTTTTACAAATAATAAAAATACTGAAAATATTTGTGAGAACCAATTTTAAAATTACACTCAGATAGCATTCCATACAGAATTATGCAATGACAAAAACTCAGAACCTACGTGAATATTTAGCAAGTTTCCACCAGTGTTCATCAATATATATGGCAGTTACATAAATTTTTTCATACATGGAGACAATAGTAATTAGAATGCCGCACGTTTTGAAGACGTGTTATCACATTAATGCCCTTAAGCTAATTGTTTCATCTAGCTTGTCGTTCTTTTATTGCTAATTGTATAGAACTAATTTAAACGTTGCGACTATTTCCCTTAAAGCAATTATAGCGAGTGTGTAATATTCCAGAGGTCTTTAGTTGTACCATATATGTGTGAAAATCGACATCACGGCATCTTATCCCCCGCATAAATCTTGAGACGATTGCTAACAAAACCACTTTGTACGCGAAGTACTTATTATCAGTTTTATTAAAACGCTACTAACAAGGGCATGCAAAAAGCAATATAGAGAGGTGACTGTCTCGAACCGATTAAACCTTCGGAAATAATGATTTAATTATATTCATGTCTTATTCCATTTATCATGCTCAGTCATAATAATAGAGGAAAGAAGCACCAAGCTTGCTAGACGGGGAGAACAGTGCGCTGTGTCATCTGGATTATTTATATTGCAAAGTATTACCCGACTGGTACGTCTCGAATGTATAAAGATCACAAACAATTTAACACGTGATTTATCTATAAAGTGAGTTACTACAAAAACCCAAAGTACCTAATTATTTAGATTGAATCATGTCGTAGTTTGTTAAAGGATCAAAAATGATGTAAAATTAAAATAATTTATAAAGAATCATAAATAAATTCAATGGAATTCTTCTGGGTTTGGATATTTGATTGCATTTTTGGAGTTTAACATACTCCTTAAGAATCGATTTTTATATATAGCCCACGGTACGGAAAGAAGATGGGGAGTGAAATCGAGTGTGAACAAAAAGTGAAGCATAACGATTCTCTCTGCGCAACATCTTCTCGCAACTTATACTCAACGGCGAGAATAGTTTATGGTTATGTGTGCAAACTATAGGTGGCGCTATAATCTAACTTCTGTACCACTTGGCCGATTCACTTTATATTCGCATCATGGGTTAGTGAAATTGCGAGAATGCATTATAGTTTGGTTTGCAGACCACAGGTGGCGCTGCAATCTCACTTCTATACCACTTGACTGATTGGCTTCATGTTTGCAACATATTGTAGTTAGATCGCGAGAATGGTTAATGGTTAGGTGTGCAGACCTTATTATTTATTATTATCTTAACGTTTGATCAAAAGTATTTTTTATTCCAAAGAACAAGGCATGACTCCAATATTCACGAAATCATATACTTATAATAATAATGTTGACTTTCAAGTCATCAATTGTTGCTGGTTTATCAGCATGAAGAAAAGGTGTGAAATGATACGACCTGGGAGGCCAAAACAGATTTCAATAAATCGGGGCTATATAGCACGTAGCAGAAACCTGTTCCACATCTCGCTAGGATCAACGTAATACATACATATTTTCATAGAAATAGTCAATAATGATGGTCTGATAACGATTTCCGTTGACTGTAACAAGAACTCCTACTTCATTTTGAAAGAAATAAGGACGGATGATGCAATGAGCGTGTAAACCGCACCGAATGATGCATACTGCACTTTTCTCGAAGTAATGGGGTCTCTACAGTCTGGATTGGTCTTACTCAAGAAAGGACAATTTTGCTTATTAACATACCCATGAATTAAGAAATGAGCCTCAAGACTGAATACAATTTTACAATTAAATAACGGGTCAGTTTGCAACGGCTCTAGAAACCAATCAGCAAATGAATGACGTAAGCGATGGACTTGTGGCTTTAATCCCTGCAACAACTAGGTTGGATTTTATACGGTTGTAAACTAAGATATTTACGCAAAATTGTCCACGGATAGACAGCCGGATTGAGTCCCAAATGCTGCAACCGCCGACGAATCGATAAATTTGGATTGGGATTTGGAGACTTTTACCCGTTTCTGTTGGGCTTGAGTCTATTCATTATCATTATTTGCAAGACATGTATACCGAACATATACATATGTCAACAAGAGCTCAGATTGTCTGTTACCACTATAGGAAGTTTAATCTAAGCTAAGAAAACACTCTTTATGTGCAGCAATCACAGGTGCCGGGCACTAATTTTTTACGGTGATGTGGCCTGTGAAACACTTTCTATCGTTTTATGAAGCGGGGGATTATATATATATATAATATTTTTTTTTGCATTTTTTAAAACTTGTAATATGTGGCTTTTAGAAGTTTTGTAATATTTAAACTTGTTATCATCTTTTTTGCCGATCCAGTAAAACTAAAAACACGTTTTTCTCAAAGCCATTGTTTTCAATCTGCTCGGTGATTCTTCTAGGCCGATCATCATTTTTTGTCTTTTAAATGACAAATTATTTTTCATAGTGTGCTAAGTTCAGTGTTTTATTCATATGACAATTGTACAGTTTTTTAACTAAAAGTAAATATAAGTTCCAGAAATATCATAATATTCCAGAATCCAGCTCAAAAATAGATTTGAGATGATTATCTCCGGAGCAAAATGAGTAATGACCAATCCACTGGAGGTGCGTGGCGTGCACTTGGATATAGTATGTACTCTCTGGGATAGTTACGAATCAAATTTTCAAGAACTTACGATAAAAAGAAATTCTCATAGGTTGTCTATCTTGATATCTTTGTCCTTTATTGGCCCAAGAAAAATATTCCAAAAAAATATATTAGCGACCAAATGAATTATCTATATTCTTACTTTACTTTACTATTCTTGGAATTGAAGTGAATTCCAAAAAACTATACTTTTTCTAAGCCAAAGATAGTAAACCTCCCCTTAAATAAACTCATCTATATGTCTACAGTAGTTATGGAGTAAAACATGTTAAGCGATAGTATAAGACACAATAACAAAACTGATTTTATTCATATGGGAGTTAAAGGAAGCTGCGCAGGGAGAGGGAAAGATCAAATATAAATTTTTCTATTTACAGATTTAATTCCCAAAGGTGTCCCAATCCTTTTAATTACGATTGAACAAAACTTCCTGCCAACCTTTCTGTACATCCCATACTTCTTCTAAATTCGATCGTTAGCTCTACACAAACTAAAATGCGTCTCTATACAGGAGTGTATATATTTTATTTATTATTATAAGAATTTAAATAATTTTATATGACTTGGTGTGACTCGTATGGTGGGCACTGCGACGTATAGGGCTTTTGTGCCAAAGCTCCGTTCATGCAAAAGACGATCTGGATCTCATAGAATCCGTTATCAGTCGACCTTAGCTCCTCAGTTACCGCAGAGCTTAAAGTTCCAACTGTTGTAAGAGGTATGCCATTGCCAATGAATCCGTCAACTTATCTGTTTTCGCACAGCTGTTGTTGACTAGCAAAGCAGAGAATCATTTTATCGAGCGAGACGAGAAATATATGGACTGTGAAAGAACTGCGCACAATTTGTTTCGGGAAATGTGTAGAACTGATATCACTGATCGAAAGTCTGCATGGACCGGAAATAGTAGAACTTGTTCACACTTAGGAGCCCCGCAAAGTCTTAACTTTACTATTAGGTATTTGATTCTAGGTGTTACTTTCAGGGCGTAGAATGGAAAATGGGAAAAACTAATTTTTTCAAGAGCATCATTTACGAATTCAACAATATACATACATTATATACTAGCTTTCCCGGACCCCGCGTTTCCCGGGATACTATTAGATACACGCGTCTCCTATGTGACCCAGCGTTTTCCTATTTGCGTTTTGCACATGTTTTAGATATTTTCCAACAGAATTATTAAATTTAGTTTTCTTCATTTTACACCACCTCCTTATTGCACCCTCTCCTATATCTCCCAGCGGGGTGGAGGTGGTCTCATATTTGGAAATTTGAGTAGCAGATTCGAAATCAGTGATCCCGAAAATTCCCTAGTGCGGATTTTCAGGGAAATCCCTAGAAGTTTAACTTTTCGGTCGCCATATTGATCCACCATCTTCATTTCCAAAATTTTGATGGCAGATTCAAAATGAGTGAAATCCCTTGAAGTTTAACTTTTTCGGTCGCCATATTGGATCCAACACCATGAATTCCAAAATTTTGAATGCTAGCTCTAGATCTGCGACCCCGAAAACCTCCAATTGCCTTTTTCATAAAGATTCCTTGAAGTTGGAAAATTCGCTTCCTATACAAAACGGAAATTCAGATTTTTTCGATTTTCCGGCTTTTCCTTTGGGGTTTCCCGAAATTTCTTTTTTTTAAACCTCCCCTGTATTATAGCGAACTTAACAAAAAAAAATATCGAAATCGGTCACGCCGTTTTTGAGTTTTAGCGAGACTAACGCACAGCAATTCATTTTTATATATATACATAGATATATATTTCTTTATGCATTTGTTTTAAACATTTGTCGGAAAAATTTGAAAAACATGAATATTGAGAAATTATCAGAATTGAAAGCGCCATCCAGCTGTAAGTAATTGGAGCGCGGGGAAATTTTGCTTCTTTTGTTTACATGTTTCAACACTCCTCTGTAGAACGCTCCTCGTTTTCCTACGTTCAGTAGACTTCGATTGATAGTCGTTTCAAATTAGTCACTTTTGGAGGCGCTCATTTTTTTTGAAAGACTCTCAGTACCGAAATTAGAGAGGCTTTCACGTCAACATAACAGTATCTTCTAAATTAATTTAATATTTAAAAATAACAATTTCAACAACCAAAAAATACATTTCTCCTGAACTACAATTTGAAATATCAAAGGAAAGCTATTTGATGTTGTTAATTCTGAAATGAACTATTAAAGTGTATTTATCTTAAATGTTTATTTCAAGTACACGTTTGAAAACAAAAATAAACACAAACTACCCTTCCAACGCTCTTTCAAACGATATATTGCCTGCCAAAATACGTTAAAAATGTTTCTTGTTCCTTTAAGTACGGATCTCTAGAAAGGATTTAAGTCGATGAAGTCGACAATGCTTTTATCAATCTCTTCTTTTCTTTTGAAGTGAAATCAAGTGGGGTTGAAATAAACGACACAAGTGGTAATGTGAAGGGACTAGATATGGAAAATATACCTCAGGAGCCAGTGACTGTTCATACATATATAGAGTCTTTGGCCGTATCCGGCCTTGGGTTGTAAAATGATAAGCCTAATTCATGGAAGGTCCATATTTAAGGCATGCTAAAAGACCAAACATTTTCCCCTAAGGTCATATAAATCATTTCTCAACACTTTTTCCTGGTGGAAACCACTTTAAAACACCAGGGCTGAGAAAAATTCACATTTAAATAAGTGTTACATCTGATTTAGTTTAGATACCAATAGACTTCTATCACTCATGTATTTTAGTGTGATTGTGTTTCGAAAGGGAAAATTTGTTTTTTACATAATCCCTATATTTTTCAGGTTTTATATCTAGACATATTGAAAGTGTCGAAAGCTCTTCTCACTATTTAAAATTACTCCACATACATCCAAAAAACTAGAAAAATCGAATTTACTTGACGTCACATGCAGTAAGAACATGTGTGTAACACGAAATGAAATTTATGGAATCTTTTGTATGTAAATAAATGCGCATACGTAATGCTGTGCCGTATTGTTTGACTTCGTTGTTTCCACTTTGAGTTTCAGATTTGAAATTTATTTAAAATACGAGACCCTCAATATTCAATTTCATATTTTCTGCTGCTTTTGCAGAGGACAAAGAATAGAGAACAGTTGTTCCAATACAAAAGTAGTCCTTAACATTAGAAAAACTTCTTTCATCGCTTTAAGAAATGTGCTCGATGAAACCACATGTACGGAGTATATACAGCACCTACATTTCATGCGCAAGTGTGATGCCCAGGGCACGTTCGTAAATAACATGACCTACTTTCCGATAAAAATGCTTCCTTCAATAATATTCAATCAGGCCGCGAGTGCGGTTGTACTTGAAATATTCACTCGTGTACTTTTGGCATATGGATTGCCTATATATCTTCATTCTATAGCAGTAAGTGACAGTGACAGTATTTCGTCAGACAAATTGTATGGCATAAACCTTCTGACAGGGATCAACCAGGGATTTCATAACCACGAAATTCGTTCTGAAGAGGTGATCACTTCTAATTTTCATGGATTTCTAAGCAGTCTTATGAGAATTGCTGTTATAAATGGAATTTGCAAACTTTCTGCAGAGCGTCACAGTCCATTATGCCTTTAGAACATCAATCAAAACTTCGGTATCTTCGATTGTGTAATAAAGCATCACGGGAGAAATTATTCAAATTTTTTCCACATAGTGAAGCATCTTCAATACATGTAGATATGTACCTTATATCTGTTCCTGATGGTCTAATACTTTCTGCAGAACTTAATTGGAAAAGTTTGCTCTCCTTCTGTAGAAAGCTCGTTCATTATTGGGTTTTTCCCTATCGATTAAGGGTGCTGCCATCGTTACACCCTCTTAAATGCAACTAGCACTTGTGCATACTACCGATATACTTCGTGTCGAATGTTACGAGCAAGTCGTAGAATTCATAAAATTCTGAAATGTTTATTCAGATAGGAAAATGGATCGGTTTGGAGAAGAGTGAAATGGAGGTTAATTATTATTCCATAAACTTTCAAAGATATTAAAATTATTTATAAAGTAAACAATAGGCATCACGTTTTATCCGACTGCGTACATACATATGTTGTTAAAGACTATGCATGTTTTCTTATACCCCTTAAACGGTGATTGCTTAGTTAGAACCTACATGAATTAGAGCAATGATTGTTTTTTGTTGACATTTGATATATTTTCCATTGACCGTATATTAATTATTTAAAAATACTTTCATTGTCTTATTATAAAATGTAAGTATGTATTTATGAAAAGTACTATATAATATACATACTTTCAAAATCAGTGTCACAGGCTCCTAGTTTATAAGATGCTTTTATTTAAATCAAAGGCGACAAGAGTTGTCACCTGTCTCTGTTTTTCGAAGGCCCTTGCTGCAGTTTTGATTAACTTAAAGGATTATTCTGTACTGACGGCCGTATCTTGACTCCAACTTCATGAATTTTTTTCTTGGCAACAGGAAGAAATAATTAAGATTTTTTTCGGCATATAAGTATTCAGTTGATCTTTTACTATAAAAATACATTTCACTTGTTGAAAAAGAAAACAAATTATGGGTCTAGAAGCGCGTTGAATTTGAGGTGTACGAAGCGCAGGTGCTAACGGTGACACGATTACCGCCTTCTGGGGAGTCAACAACATAAAATTCAAATTTGTTATTAATTGTCACTCTTTTGGCTATAGCCAGTACTACAAAGATGTCAAAATATCAAACATTACAAAAGCTATTTAGTTACAAACAAAAAAGTGGAATTTTCGTTTTTTTACTTCTATTTAAATGCTTCTGAAAAAAAAGAAGATAAAATATAATACATCAACATAATTGTGATCCCGGGTATAGCGACAATTGTACTAAAGGTCCTGTAAAAGTTTCAATTGAATCGGTTCAGCACAACTATAGAAATCGTGTTCACCGATTCGAAAAACGTGGTTTCGAGAAAAACGTTTGACGTTTTGAAATATACATCAATTTTTATTGCAATTCGATAAAATACACAGCTGAGAATTTTCAAATTTTAATTTAAGCTTGCTTCATTTTGGTAAAGTACTACTTTGTCCAAAAAGGTGAATTTGTTTAAAAAATGAAAAATCTTTATTTATTCTTCCAAATCAATGTCGCAACCTGCAAAGTAATTCCAACCCAATACAATGCACTTATGCCAACGTTTTTTTTTAATTCTTGAAACAGTCTGAAAAGTCCTTTTCAGGTATGGCCTTCAATGCTTTCGTCGATTCGTCTTTTCTGTTTCGATCGAGTCGAAACAGTGTCCACAGTCTTTTGAGTTGAGGGAATAACATGAGTTGAATTTTTGGCGAAATGGTCTCGAATTATCAGATATCAACGTGACGCTTTTTTCCAAAAAATTGTGCGTTTCTGGAACCAAATGAGATTTGACGCGTCTAAGACACAACAAATCTTTTAAAATGGTGTTTACTGAACTTTTTGAAATGCCAACAGTACCAGCAATGTCTCTTATTGTTAATCGACGATTTTCGAGCACAACATTTTTGATTTGATTAACAGGTTGTTCATCAGAGGTCTGTTCACGTTTTTCTTAAAGTTTTATAAAACTTTACACCCAAATTCGTTCGCGTACTTTGTGAATTGGGGAAATTTCCGTTCCTTAGGCCAAATTCATAAAATTTTTACCCAGCAAATTTTCTATGTATAAAATTGTGCAGTACAAGAAATTGACAGCTATAATGGCATTTTTCAATTGGTTATAACACAGCAAAATATTACAGTAGAGTGTTCTGCAAGGAGTGTTTTTAATTTTCAGTCAGTAATATGCATATCAATCTTGAAAAAGAAGTTATACAAATTAGGAAAAATTCATTACATATCTGCGTTCGTTTACTTTTGATACATAAACATAAACCCCCACTCTGTATAAATTGTTACCATATAAAGTTTTTAGTATAAAGCTTTTCGTCAAAAGTGCGCGAACAGACCTCAGTTGATGTTGATGGTCGTCCGGGACGCTGTTCGTCTTCAACGCTTTCTCTGCCTGCTTTAAAGTCTTTGTACCACTTCTAAACATTTTTTTGCGACATAATCTCATCACCAAAGGGCTTTTGTATCATCCGCAACGTTTTCGTGATAGAATATTCATTCCGCAAACAAAATTTAATTCAAATTCTTTGGTCAATTAAGGGCGGGGTAACGTATTAAAAAAATTTAATTTTTATTTTTTTTATTGTTTCATATGATTGCACAACATCTTAAGATTGTTGTGTCAAAATTTCAAACAAATCGGTGTAAAACTAACTAAGATACAGAACTTTGAGCGTTTGTTGCTTTCATGTATACTACTCGATTTTCAGGTATGCAAAACTTTAAAGCGATTTTTTGACGCTTGTCATTTTTAAAACCGGTGAACAGTTTAGAGCAAAATCTACTCGACCGATTGTTTTGAAATTTTGTATACAGCTTCTTTACATAAATGACCAGGTAACGCTGGGAGCTTTTTTTGTTTTTTGCATAATTATAGATTTTACAATAACAAATAGGTTCATTTTTTAGACGAAAATCGGTGTTTTCACTTCTAAGTGTCAGCAAAAATTGAAAAATCGAAAAAAAAAAATTTCCTCCCAGGAATACCTTTGGAAAGCGGTTATCTAATGACACATTTTTTTTTTTTAATTCAGATGATCCATTCTTCAGTAATATTGTTCACCGACAGACAACTTTTTTTCGAGGCGCCTCCGAAGAATTGCTGCCGTCGGCTTAATTATTTATATTTTGTTTTAAAATATTAAGGAAAATATTGTTCACAGGTTGTACTATAATGCTGCGATCGACTAATTAAATTTGTATTACCTGTAACGTCTGGAAAAATTCTTGAAAAAGGGCCTTTTTCACGCCGAATTAACGTTACCCCCCCTTAAATCAGACATAGTGAAAATCGATAAATTCACTTTCGTATGTTTACAAAAGCACGAGAAGCTCTGCAACAATTGAATTGACAGAAACTTTGCATAGATATCAAAGACATAACTACCAAAACACCCGCGAATTTTAAATAAGTAATTCACCTTTTTTTTTTGACACAGTAGTACATATGGTACAATCCGCGATAACGCATACATCAACTAAATACCATATACGAGTATTTATATAGCCTACTCTAATAAGAGAAGATGAATGAATGCTTACAAATTCGATAAAGACTCTTAGGTTTTACAAAATGATAGTCACGTGAATACTCCAACGTTTCTGTTTATACAAACTACTTTTCTTTTCTAGCTTTTTCTCGAATATGCGAGAAAGGTGTGATCTCCATATTATAAAAATCATATGATAATATCGAGTCTGTCCAGCGTAAATTTGTCAGTTTCGCTCTCAAAGGTTTTCCGTGGGACAACCCGATAATTCTCCATCCATCTTGTAGCATTCGTTTGATGCATTCGCTGCATAAACATAGAATAATTGCAGATATATTTTTTGTTCACCAGATTATGTCTTAATTGATTTACAGTCCTTAAAATTTTTAATCATGATTAGAACTGATTAATCACATTCGCTGAAATTATAATGAACATACATTTGTTTGATGTACGTGTCAGTGCCTTTAAAAAAATTATATTGTCATCGCGTCTGTCGGGCACTTTAATTAATTTAATTAATTTCCTATGGTATGTGATTACTAACATCTGAACATGTGATGAGTAGTCCCATACACCAGATTTTATATGCATTGTTTAAAGCTTGAACGGAAGCTGACAGTTTGATTCAGTATCTCCGCGCATTATATTTTTTGCATTACACTCCTTGTTTTTTAATTGATGATAATGATGTTATTTTGAATCAGAGTTCAATTGTTATAAATCGTTGTGTCCTTATTGCTTTAAAATACTGCAAGTATGCGTAATAAAATTTTGTTTACAATTACTCTCGTATTTAATGTTACATGAATCATAAATAATATCAGTAGCTGCTAAGTTGGTCAAGACAACGTCGAGAGTGCATCACTTAGGTTGCGTGCTACATGCTAGAACTTTAGCCATTGTTAAATAATTATCGTGGAGGGAGTTGTAACACTAATATTCATACATACTTACACTGAGAGAAAAAAGTTCTAATATTGAGCAAAACCAATCTGAATAACAGGCGGGCTGAAAAGTTCGTAGGCTAACACATAGATGGCGCTACTAGTATCAAATCCATATGATTTCTAGTTAGCCCTAATCTTCAAAAGACGCGTGTATAAATTTGACAGCTGTTGCACTATTAGTATCTGAGTTATAGCATTTTTAGTGAAAGAACTTTTGTTACTTTGCAAAAAATGGACAAAAAAGAATTTCGTGTGTTAATAAAGCATTGCTTTTTGGCGAAAAAAAATACTGTTGACACCAAAATTTGGCTTGATAAACATTATTCGGACTGTGCACCAGGAAAATCAACCGTAGAAAAGTGGTTTGCTAAATTTAAACGAGGCGAAATGAGCACCGAGGACGATGCACGCAGTGGACGCCCCAAAGAGGCTGTTACCGAGGAAAAAATCAAAAAAGTCCACAAAATAATTTTTGACAACAGTAAAGTGAAGTTGATTGAAATAGCTGAGACCCTAAAGATATCAAGGGAACGTGTTGGTCATATCGTGAATGAATATTTGAATATGCGAAAGCTCTGTGCAAAGTGGGTGCCGCGCCAGCTCACAATCGACCAAAAACAACAACGGATCGATGATTCTAAGCAGTGTTTGGAGCTGTTCAGTCGTAATAAATCTGAATTTTTGCGTCGATATGTGACGATGGACGAAACATGGCTCCATCATTTCACACCAGAGTCCAATCGACAGTCAGCCGAGTGGACTGCACGTGGTGAACCGACTCCAAAGCGTGGAAAGACGCAAAAGTCGGCTGGCAAGGTTATGGCATCAATATTCTGGGATGCTCATGGTATAATATTCATTGACTATCTTAAAAAAGGGAAAACCATAAACAGCGACTATTATGTAGCGTTATTGGAGCGTTTAAAATACGAAATCGCGGAAAAGCGGCCTCATTTGAAGAAAAAGAAAGTGCTGTTTCATCAAGATAATGCACCATGTCACAAATCAATGAAATCGATGGCAAAATTCCATGAATTGGGCTTCGAATTGCTTCCGCATCCACCGTAGTCTCCAGATCTGGCCCCCAGCGACTTCTTTCTGTTCTCAGACCTCAAGAGGATGCTCGCTGGACAGAAATTGTACGCCTATGAAGAGGTGATCGCCGAAACTGAAGCCTATTTTGAGGCTAAAGACAAATCGTATTATAAAAATGGTATCGAAAAATTGTATGACCGCTATAATCGTTGTATCGCCCTCGCAGGGAACTATATTGAATAATAAAATCAAATTCTATCAAAAAAATAATTTTTTCTATGCTAGCCGACGCACTTTTCAGCCCGCCTGGTATAAGAAAATCAATTGATGATTTTGACGTAAAAACCTTTGACTACAAAATTCTCAATTATTCTAAAATTCTGAATTCAAGCTTTCTCTTTCTTGATACAAGATTGACAACAACATTATAATTTTAAGCTTCATTATAATTTTAATAAAATGCTGAGAATAGAACTTTCTTCAGTTAAGTATGCAATTTCTCAAGCACACCCCAGTGTGTTGTTAGCGTATTTTATGGCACTTGTATTTTACATGCAATTAATTTAGTTCTTAAACTTTTTACACGTACGAATACATGTAATATATAATAAATATATATAGAAATGGCAGTCGCGAATAAGCCTCTTTTTTAAACATTTAAAGACAATTATTACCCCTCGTGTTGAGCTTCAATAGTTTTCCTGATATATGCACAGTGACAGTGATCAATTAATTAAATTATTAAATTAGTTAAACTTGAAGAGATTGCCCTGAAAATCAGCACAAAGGAGTCTATGGGGTCGCTGAATTCAAATCTGCCGTTAAAATTTCCAAATTCAAAATGGTGGATCCAATAGGGCGACCGAAAATCCTCAATTGAGAGCAATGTTTTTGTGATTTAATGTGCAGAAGTTTTTGGGGTTACTGAATTCAAATCTACCAAAATTCAAGATGGCAGACCCAAAATGGCTACCGCAAAAGTTAAACTTAAAGGGAATGCCCTGAAAATCCGCACCAGGGGGTTTTCGGGGTCACTGATTTCGAATCTGCCATCTTTGGGGTTATAGAGTTCAAATAAACGCAAAGAAACAAAACCGTCCACCAAGAGCCTGTTTCCTACTATTTTCGCGTCGGAATCAGCCATAGCGTACATAATTCTAAAATAGCATTCCAAAAAATACGAATAGTGGCGCGCTTAACATATGTTTAAACATCTCACTGACTCACCACTCACTGGTGAGGGTATTTCAAAATCTCTTCTACTTCTGTGGAGTCAGCTAATTTGCTTTCAAATACCAAGTTGAATTAAAGCTCCACGCAATACCTTTAAAGAAAATTATTAGAAATTAACTCGTACATTATGTACATCAAATAAGAGAAACTATAATAAATAACCCTATTGACCGTTAACCACAGAATAACTCTATTTCTTGCTTCAACCGATTCCTCAAAAATTGTCGCAGATTTGCCTTTACTGCTTAGCCTCCAGATAGTAAAGTGTGATGATATTGATATTGCCTTAATTGCATTCAGAGGGTTTTTAGTATTTGCGTTACATGCTGGATATAAAAAAGATTATTTGCCGGTGTAATACCTACAAGTACATCGTTAAATGCAGGTACGGTACACACGCTTAAAACGTTACGAATGCAGGCACTGTGGAATTAATTACTTGCGCGCCTTTGCCCTTTTACAAAATATCTACTTACTGAACATTTACGAGAGCTGGTTTATTAAGGTATTTATTTACTTGCAATGAGACATACAATGTCATTTAGAGCAATACTTGCAATTTGGTATTCGAAAACAAGAAGTTTTTCTAAAATTATAACCACAAGCAAAACAACTAAATAATGGTATATAAGAAAGTTAAACTCATTATAACAATTACGTGGAAAGCCGATTCTTTTGAGGGATCGAAATATTAAAATCAATGGCGTTGTGATGTGTAGGTATTCAATAGTCTTGCGACGGACGTAATCGGCTCATGCAGACCATACATAGCTGGTGCGATGCTGAGGGACATGAAGTAGATTGTAGTACCTGACGGGAATAGAAGAAAGTTAGATGTTGATATATTTTATCCCCAAAAAGAATTAAAACAACATTTATAGGAATTTACTTTGGCACTTGCATCACAAAAAAAACAAATAGAAATAAATAAATGTGTTACCCATTTTGCTTTCCTTTTCGGGAAATCAATATTATTTGAATACTCGCCTTATGAAAATACTAACATTGTTTTCTTTCTTTCAGCTAAAATTATATTTTTCTACATAGTATTTTATTCAGCGTTAGCTGGTTTTTTTGCTGCTATGTTAGCTGTGTTCTATCAAACATTAGACAATGATAAACCAAAATGGCAACTAGATAATGGGCTGATTGGATCAAATCCAGGTAAGATTCGGATATTGGTCATATTATCATTGTTTATGACTGCAGACAAAATATGTGTAAAAATTGTTATCGGAGGTAAAGCGCTTTTATTTGAAAGAAATCGCAAAGACAAGCTGGAAACAAATAGGTTAACTGACTTAATTTAATTAGCTAATTGAATTTGTTCAGAAAATGAAAATTTAATGGATACTTCAGGCCATCAGTGAAAAAGCCATTTGGCATTACAGTGCTTTCATTATGGGGGATGGTTATTCTATGTATATGTATGGCCTTACGATTATTCAGCAACAAACGAACCAATGTAATATGTAGGAGTTTTATATGTAGAAATTATTTATTTTGAATTAGTGAGTCCAGTTGAGTTTTTTAAAATAAAATAAATACTATCAAATAATATTACTGTTTGTTGTTTTGACTATCTTAGAAATAAAGTAATAATGTTTAGTATAAAACTAAGTATACGTTTTGGTCAGGGATACTACCAAGAAAATAATAATTTTCAGCAGATTAAAAATTTACATGGTGGATATCAGAAGTTCACTACAAGTTTCGAGCAACACCATTGATAACAAAATAACTGTCTTAATTATACATATAATACATATCTAAATAAATTTATTCCGTTTTATTCTGGAAATTCTTGAAAATGAGAAGCATTAGTTAAGACCACATAGAAGGTGTAGGATGTTCGAGAGCTATGTATGTTACATTAAGTATGTTTAAAATGAATTTAGAAACCGCTATATTTCAAATATTATCCCACTTATAACAATTAAAACACTAGCATTTTATGGAAATATACTCCAGGCGGGATCTGTTTCTATTTTTTTTAAAGCCTTCGGAAGGGCTTAAGAAATGATAATTTGGATATGCGCCAGTTCAAAAGGTTGTGGAAAAGTTGTGAAAAATCAAAATGCGAAAAAATCCAAACAAATATCCTTTTTATAACTTTCTTTTCAAGGTAACTCGAGAACTAACTGATAAAGAGATATAAACTGTAAATTGACTTTTTTCGCATTTCTTACATATTGCATTTAATTTTGATGCCGGTGAATTTTTAATTCACAAAATCTTAAAGTCTCAAAAATAACGAAATTTAGCATCTACGCTCCCAAGGGACATATTTAGTCAAAGGCATTTGCAAAATAGATATATGTATTTAAAACAACTGCTCAATGCGTTCGGTTAGGATTACAGTAAGGAGGAGATTTTTTACGGTGTAGTAAATTCAGTTAGCAAGTATAAGAAACAAAATAATAGGATTAAATTGAGCGCAGATGAAATTAGAGAAAAAATATAGTGAGAAATTATTTTCAAAAACTAAGTGCACGTTCCTGTATGGTGTTTCTTAATATGTTACATATTCACCAGTCAAAATCGTTACCCTCATTTTAATAATTGTTTCTTGTGGCTATCATCTTCATCTAACACCTTATATACATATAAACGTATGCTCGCATAATCACACTAATTTTAAATGCACTTTTATGGATTGCAGGTCTTGGCTTTAGACCCATGCCTCCAGAGGAAAATGTTGAGAGCACTTTGATCTGGTATGTTTCGTCACAATCTGATAACTACAAATACTGGGTAGATGAATCTAGTAAATTTCTCAAAGGTGATTAAACTGCAATAGTTCTTTTTAATTTTCCAATAACTTCCAACTGATTTTGTTTAAAGAACTTGCCGAGGGCCAACATACAAGCAACAGAATAAATTGCAGCTTCGATTCCCCGCCTGTAGAAGGCAAAGTCTGCGAATTAGACCTAAATAGCTTCAAGGAATGTACTCCGGAAAATAAGTTCGGATACGATAAAGCGAGACCATGCATTTTTCTGAAATTAAACAAAGTAAGAGCATACTGTTCAATTTACTCAATTAATTCATCAAACGAGTTGTCTTTTCATAGATTTATGGTTGGGTGCCTGACATTTACAATGATTCGAACCAGTTACCAGCTGAAATGCCAGAACATCTCAAAACACACATTGCGCAAATGCAGGAACTAAAACCAAAAGAAGTAAGTAATCTGAAATTAATAGTAAGGACATTTAATATTTTTGTATAATTGCAGACCAGCATAGTGTGGGTGTCGTGTGAGGGCGAAAATCCAGCTGACACCGAAAATATCAAAGCTAGGGACTATTATCCACGGATGGGTTTCCCAGGTTACTATTTCCCGTATAAAAATACTGAAGGATATGTCCAACCAGTAGTGGCAGTTCAGTTTGACGTAACTTGTAAGTACTATTATAAATACCTAACTAAATTGCCTAAATATCTAACTTGGGTCTCTAATTGCAAATGTATACCATCCATATGTTTACATTGTCAATGGTCATGCTATGGTCAATTTGACTCATTTATTTCTCTTAGTGTAGTTTGTTTTTCTGGTTTAAATAAAAAACTTGCCACTCTAGAGCGCATGGTATGAATCTAAATTCATTTAGATGATGTACAGATTTCACAAAATGGAGAATTCAATGGGCCACCGAGATTGTGAGATTTAACAACATTAGACTTGTTATTTTTGGCTACATTAAAGATAAAGTCTACGTTAATGCTCCAGCATTGAAACTCTAAAAGACAATATCAGAGACGATATTCCGGAAATGTGCGAAACCGTTATGGAAAATTCCATCAAAAGAGAGGGATGACGTTGTTCCGTATTAGCAAAAAAAATATACCTGTAAAGGCCACATTACCACCTCTACTTTAATAACACCTATAGGCACATCCACAGAATAATCCACAAATAAATTGCTCTTTAAAATTGGTTAACTGGGTTTGAAGTTGGGCAAATCTTTTATTCGATGTCATGGAACAGTACACAGGGTACAATTTTATTTAACATACATAACTTATTATTATTATTATTATTATTTACTTATGACCCACAAAAAAGTTCGAATACGTACTCGCGTACTACCTACAAGATTTTTCGAAACATGATGAATTATTCTGTATTAAAGTAATACATAAATGTAATATAAATAACACATATAAATAATTGTCTGCACTGGTACATAAATTACTGGAAAATTTGTTCTGCCTTGTTCTTATTGGAAGATGCTAATAGATGTACCAACTTTAAAAAATTAACCGTGAAATCATGATTTTATTTGCCAGTGTCTATTTGCCCTGCCGCCTTGGCCAAGTTCGAGTCCGATTACACGGACGTATACGGATCGACACGAAGTTTGGCCAACTTTGGCTCTGACCGTATTCCGTGTGAAGACAGTAGCTCCGTGTCATCAACAAAATTGTTTATAATGTGCTCCGTGTCTTCGGCCGTGCAATTACACAGATTTATGAAAGTGTTCACTATGCGATATAAGTTTACGATCTAGTGACAAGTAAACTTGTTAAACAATATGTCACACTCTATGAACATCCAAATAAGCATAAAACTATTTATAAAACATCGTTGGACATAAAATTTTTTTTGCATTAATAGCTTCTAATAAACAAACTATATTGTATAATCAAACATTGCCTAATTTTTCCTTCACCTCATTGTTTCCAGGTGTTTTGATCGTTAAAGTCTGTAAAAAAATACTAGGTCGTTGTAAAAGCTTTTTTATATTTTGTAATCTAAAAGCACAAGCCAGTGTGGTCGTAACGTAAAGTAACATAAAGTTTTATTTGCGATCGAGTCAGGAATTGTTTTATAAAATTTCCGACAGCTACTTAAACAGATTTTATAAATTCCATGTGCGAATTATGTTGACGGATTTTATAAATTCCATGTGCGAATTATGTTGACGGAAAATTTAACGGTTATTTCCTGTTCGGTTTTGTTCTGTTCTCCACAGTGCACAGTGGCCGATTTGTCGAAAAAGCTGTCCAAAAGTCGAAAAAAAAATTGTTTCGTTCTGTTCAAGCTACCATCCTATGTCATAAAGAACCTTTTTCTACACATTTTGGCAAAATAACAGTAATGTACTGGTAAGGGATTCAGATTTAGAGCAAGTCAAAGTGACTCTCTTCGACGCATCATCTGGCACGCTACTTTAACCTGGATTTGCACTACGTCGTTTTGAAAGTGATAACAGCTTTTCTAGTGGCTGTTTTCAGATCACGTTCAGTAACGGGTGTTTCTGAAAGTATAGAAAGTACCTACTAAAGTTTCGCTGTGTAAAAACTTTTTTTAAACACAGTCATGCACGTCAAGCTTTTTCGTGTTGACATTTTATAAAAATGAAGAAAAATAGTTAGAAGTTCCGCAGAGTTCCACGATAAGATCATTTTTATTATGTAACAGAAAGTATTTTCTTTCATTTTACGAAAAAAGCAGCTGCGATAATTTGCGATATTTCATGAAACATAATTTTCAATCTTGCGGACTGAAGCTGGCCGGTTCCCGAAAAAGCTGGCCATAATTCGAAAAATGATAGGAATTACACAAAACTTTGCAATTTTATGTTTTTGACGTCGCTGATCACGAATATGAAATTTATTTTTCAAAAGTCAAAATGGCGGATTCAAAATGGCCATACGAAATTTTGTTGAAATCAAAATGTTTTAAGTAGTAGGTACACGTCCGCCATTTTGAATTTTGGAAAAAATGTCATATTCGTAATCAGCGACCTCAAAAACTAAAGCATAAAAAATTTTGTTGAAACGGAGTTGTTTTAAGCAGTAGACGTCCGCCATTTTGAATCCGCCATTTTGAATTTTGGAAAAAAAATATCATATTCGTAATCAGCGACCTCAAAAACTAAAGCATAAAAAATTTTGTTGAAACCGAGTTGTTTTAAGCAGTAGACGTCCGCCATTTTGACTCCCACCATTTTGAATTTTGAAAAATAAATTTCATATTCGTGATCAGCGACCTCAAAAACATAAAATTGCGAAGTTTTGTGTAATTCCTATCATTTTTCGACTTTTGGCCAGCTTTTTCGGGAAATCGGCCACTGTGCAGTGTCAACGTTATCGTGCTGGAATAACAATGTGACGTCCTTTTTTTCGTTTTTTGTTGTATGGTTGGGGGTATGTACCATGTACCATGTCTTTTTGTGTTGAGTCGCCTGTTGATATTGTAGTTGGTCTTGCATCTTGTTCTTCCCGATCACGTAACAGATGGACTGGCCTAAGTCTATCCAATGAAATAGACCTGCTTTGACCCTTTATGTTAATATCCATGTTTTTATTGGTACTCGATAGTACTGCGAATGGTCCCTCGATCGCTTGTTGAAGTGGACGTCTAACGGAATCATCACGCATGAAAACATGGGAACAAGATAATGGTCCTTTGTTTGTGAAAACCCTGTCTTCACCATTCCTTTCTGTGCTAAACTCTACATCTCCCTCTGAGAAGAAATCTCTAGCCAGTTTAAGTGTTGTTCGATAGACCAGCAGTTCAGCTGGTGATCGGTTACCCGAGCGATTATAAAAGGCTACAATATACTGCGTTACCACTAATTGGCTGCGTTATCGTGATGAACTTCACCACCTATTTTACTTGAATCGCCTGATTTCTATTTCCAGAGAAGCTATTTGTTACTGAAGTTTGTCAGCAATGGAAGGCCCTGATGTAGAAGCGTACAAAATATATGGGGATGACATTGCTTCAGACATTTTATCAGTCATCTGTGCCAGCTGAACGACGTCCTGGCTAGTATTTACCGCCAACATTGCTTGAATCTTCTGAAGAAGGCGCTGTAGCCATAGTGTACGTATAACATCCGTAGTGATGCCATCAGACGCAAGCTCCTTCATCTGGTTCAGAAGTTGTGTTGGTCGCCTACCGTCTAACGTAACTTGACTGAGGAGCTTCTATAAATGCCTTTGCATTGATTGCTGCCAATTGCTGGCGACTTTCGGACGACGTCCTGTACGTCTGTGAGGATGTTAACGTTCAGATTGCCAACCAGAGCATAATATTTCGTCTCATTCTGGGATATACCACTAGTGTGGAATTGGGCCTATTTGGGCCTAATTGGGTAGAAACCACAGATCCGGAATCTGCTTCCAGAATGGTGGAACTCGTAACATACACCTACTTTCTTAATCCCTTTTGGTAGCTGGACCTGGGCCTCGTTTTCAGGCTGCACTTTCAATGACCTCGTTCTACATTCGATGGGTAGCTTTTGGCTGCTCGTTGGTTAAAGGGCACCTCACTACTGATGGCGGCCACCACTCTGGTTAGGGCTATATATGTACATGCATGGATCAAAATGGATGAAATGGAAAGCATAAACTTGGATACGGAGCACATTACATACAATTTCGTTAATCCGTGTAACTGCATCGACATAGACACGGAGGATATTATAAACAATGTTGTTGATGAAATCATCCAATAAAGACCACTGTAACCTAGATTCATAAAAAAGTAGGAAGTAGTAAGTTAATGTGAGTCTATTGTGCATAGCTAGGGTGGTACTATTCTTAAGCAAATAAACAGGATCAGAAACTCGCAAAATACTGGCGGTACCGATACGATAGACAACAGCAATTAACGACTACAATTACAGACTAGCCTCTCGTCATCGGTTTCCAGGTGGTGGGGGTGCGGGATACATATGATTGTAAAAAGCTATTAAGTATTAACTACGGTTTGCTATTTTATAATAAAATAAAATAAAACTCTTTTTTTATATTTATTTTGTTTTAAGTAAGGCACTTTACAGTCTTAAGGCCACAAAAAAAATTTAAGCTTGCGTTCTAAGATTTCATTTGCTTAATATTTCGTTTATATAGGGTATACCGGTCAAAATGCCTGGAAATTAAAAATTGCGGACGTAACACGGCGGATTTTATTTTCATAATTTCATTCGATTTGTTGGCGTACATGGGATTTTAAGATTTTCAATTATGTTGAGTAAGAGCATAAATGGCTTAAGAACTAAATATTGCATAGCATACAAGAGCCGAGTATACAGCTGGGACATTCCGAAATGGACCCAACATGTTGGCAGATGCCAGAGAGAAGTGGAACGTGCGGACAAATGTGTATCGATCGACGTATTGGCTTCTCATTTCTCCTTTCATGTTTCTGTTCGCACATTTAAAATATATTAGGAAGATATCAAATGACTACCTGCATACATATCAAAATCAACATCATAAAAAAAAAAATAACACTCACAACCCAATAAAAAACACAATATAATCCAATTTATCATTTTTTTTTTTTTTTTTTTTTTGTAGGGAAGCGGGGAAATGCCGTTACGCACTGGGGAGGCCGGAGCCACCCCTGTGCCGGACTCCCTGACCAAAGGCCAGGCCTACCGGCTAAAACCCCGCTCCCCCCTCCAGGAACCCCACCCCGGAACCATCTTATTAGACATTACTTCGGGGTGGAGCCCTGTAGACTCGCCCGCGCACGCAGGCACACACCATTCCATGCAACATGCATGCCATTCACACAGCCAGCAGGGGCCCCTAAGAGACCCCTGCTTTTGTCGGCACTCCCTTCTTGAACTAGCCAGCGGGTGCCCCCGAGAGAGCACCCGCCGTTGTCACCAAAACAGACAAACACGCCAATAAGTTAAATAAATTAACACACAACCACGGAGCCAACAGGGGCCCCTTAGGAACCCCTGTTGTTGTCTCTCTCCTTCTGGCGGAGGATCCCTCTCACAAACGAAGCAACCCTTCGCCAGAAGTCGTCACACTGCAGCATAACCCCGACTAAGTTGTCAGGGGTTATGTTGCCCGTCACCGATTCCAGGTCGACCCGCTCCGCCCTCCACCGGACACATTCGAAGAATGTGTGGAGAGCGGACTCGGATGGGGAATCACAGTAGGCGCAGCATGGACTCGGTACCTTCCCCATGTTATAGAGGAAGGACCGGAAGTGCCCGTGCCCCGTCAGCATTTGTGTGAGGTAATAATCAACCTCACCATGCTGACGGTCCAGCCAGGTGCCCAGCCACGGGATCAACCGAGCTGTCCACCTGCCTCGCGCCTCCCCATCCCAACGCGCTTGCCAGGACGCAATGGTCCTGGCTCGGGCCACCCTCGATGTTTCCCCCCCCCCAAGACAAATTTCTCCCGGTGGACGAACTGCCGTTCCCTGGCTAAGAGGTCAATTGGAATGACCCCCGCGACCACCAAAATCGCCGGCTCCGAGACCGTACGGTAGGAGCACGCGATGCGGAGGGCCGCACGGCGTTGTACCGCAAGGATACGCTTCCGGTACTTCTCCCACCGCATCGAGTCGGCCCAGACTTCCGCTCCGTAGAGCATGATCGCCTCGGCGGTGCGGAGCAACAGACGTCTTTTGCAGGGTCTGGGTCCCCCAATGTTGGCCATGATCCTGCTCAACGCTGCCGTCACCGCAGCCGCCTTATCGGCCCGGCCCTTGATCTCATCCCAGAAGGTGAGCCTACAATTGAGACTCACCCCTAGGTATTTGATCGCAGGCCGCGTCTGGACCGACATGTCTCCAACCCGCATCTCCAACAGCAAGGGGATGCGCTTCTTGGTAAGAAGGACGATCTCGGTCTTAGCCAGCGCCAACTCCAACCCGTGGTCGCGTAGCCAGGCACTCACCCGACGCATCACCTGGTTGAGTCTCATCTGAGCCTTCTCGACATCTCTGGCGGTAATAACCGCCGCGATGTCGTCGGCGTACCCAACCAGGAAAGACCCTTCATGCATCTCCATACGAAGGATCCCGTCATATGTATAATTCCATATGTCGGGTCCCAGTATGGAGCCTTGGGCCGCCCCTGCCGAGAGAACCCTCGTCTCCGGGCCATCCTCCGTGTCGAAGGTAAGGGTGCGATCCTTCAGATAATCCCTCATCATCTGCAAGAGATACTGAGGGACCCTGAAGTCGCGCTCTAACGCATTGAGCGCGTCCCCCCACCTTACCGAGTTGAAGGCGTTGCGCACATCCAGAGTGACCAGCAGACACACCGGGCGAGAATAATGATTCCCGCATTCGGTGGCCCGGGCCGCATCGACCACCTCCTGGATAGCATGCACCGTCGACCTCCCTTTCCGAAAGCCATACTGCCTCTCGGAAAGGTCTCCAGCAGCTTCGACCGCTGCTTGGAGGCGAGGCTTCAGGAGCTTCTCCAGGAGCTTGCCGGCCGTGTCGAGCATACACAGCGGTCTGTACGACCCGGGGGACCCTGCTGGTCCTTTGCCCTTGCTGATAAGCACAAGCCTAGCCGTCTTCCAGCGGGAGGGAAACACTCCCGCCTTCAGACAGGCATTGTACATATCAAGCAAGAGCCCTGGATGGCTCGCCGTCAACGCCTTCAGCACCTCTGCTGGAAGTCCGTCGGGCCCTGGTGCCTTCTTATTCTGAAGGCTTTGCGAGGCACTGATTAACTCCTCCATTGTGAATGGGGGAAGATCTAGTGCCTCGCGGGCCGCGAAATTTGGCACCAGCGGATGGGTGGGAAAAAGGACATCCACAATGGATCGGACCGTCTCCGCATCGAGGGGAGCGCTCTGCGAGAACGCCCCCAACTTGCGGAGAACGATCCTATACCCTAATCCCCATGGATCTTTGTTAAGGTCCTCGCCCAGCCGCTGCCAGCATTGGCGCTTACTCCTTTGGATGGCCCTCCGAAGGTTCTTTTTTGCTACCAAATGATCGGCAGATCTACGGGCTGCGTCGGCATCGCGTCGATCAGCTCTTTGGGCCAACCGCCTGAGGCGGAGACATATCCGCCTCAGTTCCGCGATTTCGTCCGTCCACCAATACGCAGGACGGCGCCCCCCGTAACTTTTTTTCCTTGGCATGGCCTCCCGGCAGGCCCGGTGGATGAGACTCATCGTAGAGTCCACCGCCCGTACAGCCTGCTCGAGAGGTGGCAAACCCTCTGGTATCCCAGCGATGGTTCGCCGGCCGCGTTCAATGGCTAGAGACAGCCTCTCGACGTCCATCCTGGTAACATCCCATCTGGGCGGACCCTGCGAGCGCCGGGCCCGCACTGGCGCTACATCACGCACGCGGAACGTGATGTATTGGTGATCGCTGGCTGTATAGTCCTCGATCACCCGCCAGTCCTGCACGCGTGCAGCCAGATTTTCCGTCGCTAGGGAGACATCGATGATTGTCTCCCTGTACCCAGGACGCCGGAAGGTGGACGCCGAGCCAGTGTTAAGAACAATCAGCCCAGTCCTGGACGCAAAGTCCAGGATACGTCCACCTCGAGAGTCGGGTGTTGGCTCCCCCCACTCTAAGGCTTTCGCGTTGAAGTCTCCAGCCACCACCAGCTCCCCATCCATGCCGCGAACTGCGTCCTCCAGACCATCCAACTTGGCCTGGAAGTCCGCGATAGGCTCGTTTGGAGTGAAGTAACAGCTGACGTATGTGACGTCCCTGCTCTTCACCCAAACGAAGCCAGCGCCCGCGCCATGGTCTGCAACGTCGAAACGCCGCAGGTCAGGGACCCAGATTGCCGCCGTGCCAAGGGTGTCACGATGCCATGTCGGCTCAGACCCGACTCGGTACTGTTCGCTGACTAAAACGATGTCAGCGTCTTTCTCGAGACGGATCTGGGCCAACAGGTCATGTGCGGTCCTGCTCCTATTTACGTTACACTGAAGGACAATCACCATCAAACACCTTTACACTCAGCGAGGGCCTTCCGGAGGGCCCCGCACTCGCCCGACCCCGCGGCGTGACGCCGGGCCCCGGCATTCCCCGCCACCTCCGGGCAGAGGAAACATACCGGGGACACGGTGCACGCCGCCGACTTGTGCCCTGGCCCCCCACACTTAAAACAACACTTGCTCCGGTCTGGGCCTTTGCAGGCGTGGCTAAGATGGCCGTAGCCCAGGCACTTAAAACACCTGGACACGACCACCCTCCTGCGGATCCTACAGACGACCCAGCCAACCTTCACACGGGCAGCCTGCAGCAATCTCGCTGCAGCCTTCACCTCCACCTCGATAATGGCCAAGCGTTGGCCCCGATCGTTAGGCCGAGTCAGCACGACCCGGAGGTGGCCCTCATAGTCTCCCAGAACCTGCCTGAGGGCATCGAGGACCTCCTCCTTGGCCGTGCAGCCGTCCAGCTCCCTGATCTCCAGGGTGGTTCTGGGCACCAGCTGCCTGACGCTGCCTGCTGACCCGGCTGCACCCCTTAAGGCTTCGGAGAAGGCCGACCGGGTCTGCGCAGTGCACTGCCCGAGTTCGAGCAGCACCTCACCAGCCCGAGTCTGCCGGACAGACTTAACCTGCACCCCGCAGCTTTCGGGGTTAACCGCCTTGCGGACAGTGCTGAGCACCTCCGCAAAGGTCTTCCCCGCTGCGGGCTTGAGCAGAATGGCCTCCGGCTTGGCCCTCCCGGTGGGTCCCGCCGGTCGGCTGGGAGCTGGGGCCGGGGGCGCGGCCGGGGTCGGAGCCGTAGCGTTCGCTGCCCCCTGTTTCTTTTTCCTCCTCCCTTTCTTCTTACCCTGCGTCCCCTCCTTGCCCGGTTTCTTCTCCTTATCCTCCTTCTTGGACCCCTTACCCTTCCCGATCACTTCCGTCCAGGGCAGGGTAAGCTCCTCCTTCCGCCTCTTCCTTACATCCTCCTCCAGAGGAAGGGGTGGGCTGGAGGCCCCCCTCTTCCCCACCGCCGGCGAAGCCTGCACGCTCGCTGCCACAACCGGGGCAGTTTGCGTACCACAGGACTTCACCGGCGGTACCTTGGGAGGGGGGCTCTTACCCCCCAGCGAAGCAGCCCGCACGCCCATTGCCGCCGGCGGGGAAGTCTGCGTGGAACAGGGCTTCGTCGTGGGCTTCCCCATGGGGAGACCGCGGCGAGCCCCGGCGCATGTCCTCCTGGACTCTTCCAGGTCGTCAAGGGCCTCTTCCAATGCAGGAAGGCCGTCCTTGACGACCTTGGAAATATTGGGCTGCTTTTTCAGGGCAGCCAACATCTCCTTTATGAGGAACCTCATTTTTATGAACCCCCTCTCCATTCGGGCCTCCATCGCCCCGAGTCTGTCCTCGAGGTGAGGCGTGGAGCACGCCGCCCGAACCTTCTCGGCAGCCGGCGGCCCAGCTGCCGACGAGTCCGCGGAGGACTCTCGCGAGCGGACATTAGGGACCGCCCGCGCATCCGGGACTGCCTCAGAGGCTGGCGTGCGCGATGCATCGCCGGCCAATGTAGAGTCCACAGACGACTCCCGGGAGCGCGTCCGCTCCGCCGGCGTTTGTAGCACCGGTGAGCGGGGCACTCGCGACCTCCTCGCGAAGGGATTGGCAGGAGTACTGCCGCTCCCCTGATCAACCCCCCCTGATCCCCCAATCCAATTTATCATAACGAAAACGACTGACGAAGCAATCTATGATATGACACATTTTATAAACTCCGCTCTAAATGAAAATAGTGCGATTATTGCAATTTTTCTGGACCTTAAGAAAGCTTTTGATACTTCACGATATCTTAATTCAAAAACTAGGTAAAGTTGGCGTGAGAAACAAAGAGCTTACTTTATTTCATTCTTACTTATCTCACAGAACCCAAGTTGTTAGAATTGGACATGCCTACAGGAACCCTGTGCCAGTGAAATGTGGAATCCCACAGGGCATAGTTTTAGGTCCAATCCTATTCCTAATGTACATTTAGAGGAGTCTTTGCTGAAGGGTCATATTGTGGCATATGAGGACGATAATCTCCTGCTATTTAGCAGTAGAGATTGGGGTTCTGTAACGGCTTTGAAAAAAACTTGTGTTAATAACATTTGGATCAACAAATGACCAGCCCGAAATTTAGGTGAAAATAAAAGGAACAATTCTCAGGGACCTTATATGCGCTTGAATCTGTAAGCAAGGTTAAATACCTCGGTATAATAACACAGCCACACAAAAAAAAAATTTCGCGCCCGGGGATCGGAATATGTGTTTCATATGTTTTTAAGGTCGCTGAAACCGAATCCGATGTCGATTTAACCCCATCACGTCAGGTTTCAGCGACCCCGAAAACATATGAAACACATAGTCCTATCCCCGGGCCCGAATTTTTTTTTTTTTTTGTGTGGCTGTGTAATTGAACGCAATTTTAAATGGGATAGACATGTGATATATGTTTGCAATAGAATCAGGATAATGCTATATAAAATATTAACTAACGGTTTACTTTGTCTTGATACAGTTCATTTTACAATACGGGATAATCGCATGGGGTGCCACTTACACAGCTTACCTTATGTCCCTTATTGAGTTTTTGTGTGCAGAGTTAGATCAGGTTAGATTTAAACTAGTCGTAGAGTAACAGTGATGCTTTTTTGAATTGGTTTGAATTTTTGTGAGCTTCAGAATAAAATAAGAAAAAAATTTGTCTGCATGTTCCACTTTTCTCTGGCATTTGCCAACATGTAGGGTCCATTTCGGAATGTCCCAGCTGTATACTCAGCTCTTCTATGCGATATTTAGTTCTTTTGCTATCTATGGTAAGATCCATGTTATGAACGTTCAAGATAAAATATCTTAAATACCCAATTTTATTAGAACTTCGCCAAGGTTTTTGCCTTTTTGGGAAGAATACTTATTTAATTAGGTGACCTTCTCCTAACTGAATTAAAAAAAAGCAAAAGTTTGGGATTTTTTTACAAGAAAACAAAACAACATATGACCTTGAATCTATTTTTATTTGGAAGTTTTTAACAAATACTAGAAATTATTTTTTAATTTGTCATTTTTCGATCACCCGTCGCCGCCAGAGGGCTCCAAAAAAAAAATAGGCCTTTTTCCGTAATTCCGTGATTGCGGCTCGCCAAATCATTTGAAACAGAAAACTAAAAAAACCACTTAAATTAGACATAAAAATCTATAGATCTAACTAGGATCTAGCTAATCGGTCGATTAGAAAAAAAATGGCGGCCATTTGAAGTCAAAAATCCAGAATTTTTCGAAAAATTGTTTACTTGAAGCGCTGTAAAAAAAAAGACTACTTGTTTTTTGTCTTATATTCTAGTTAGATTTGTGCAATTGAATTCTGAACAAAATGAATCAAGGTTTATGGAAATCGGTGGAGCGGTTCAAGAGATATCGTGGAATTACGATTGAAAAAATGAAGTCGAGAAAAATGCGTTTGATTTTAGATCGACTTCACCGGCTGAAAGTGCCGTGTGCCGGTTTCCACGGAATTTTCTTTTTGGAGTTTTTGATGTAAAATTCTTTTGAGTTGTTGGCATTTTCTCGAAATTTCTAGAGAAAAACTATCGATACGTTCAAGTGGCCACGTAAAATATAACTGAATTGAATTTATTCCGGCGGCGGCGTCCCAAGCGTGCTCGGGCGTCAGCTGCGCCACCGTTTTTTCTCTCAAAATATATAGCACTATAACTCGAAAACCATATTTTTTTTTTCGTAAAATTTTAGGACATGATTCTAGAGATATTAAGGAACATTTTTCCGTTAAAAAAAAATCGATTTTTTTTTTACCCCAGTTAGGAGAAGGTCACCAACTTGATACCTGATTGAAAAACTCAGAAAAATTTTTAGGGGTGGGTGCATATTTTTGAGTTTATGATATATACATATAACGTTAAAGGGCGGGGGGTTAGTGGCAACATATGTTTTCAAAGGATTTGTTGACATAAAATAGTCTTGGTGATACATCAACTAATTTTTTACTTACAAAGGATGCTCCTACAAACATTTTAAATATCAATCAAATATAAATTATGTTTGTTTACTTTCAGCTGGTGTTTTAATAAATATTGAGTGCAAAGCCTGGGCAAGAAATATTCACCACGATCGTTCAGAAAGAAGAGGTTCCGTCCATTTCGAGCTAATGGTTGATTAAGAAATGGCATCTCTTTTAAGTTAAAGGTTCATACAACAAATTTAATCTTAATAAATAGTATAAATAACACAGATAAACGAGTAGATAACTAAAAGAACACAAATGAAAACCGCAATAGAACAATTTAAAACTTTTGAAAAATCAACCAAGCAGAAAAAAAAACTGTTGGAGGAAACTTACGGAGAGTCTCACCCGTATCAAGGCCGCCACAGACACGAGTGAAATCAGTCAAAAAGAGGTAGCAGTAAACAACTACTCATATTTCAGTACATGTTTTAATTTACCCAGCCCTTTCCTAGTAACGTAAATTAATTAAACCCACTCTAAATTTTAAGTAGCGTAAGAATGTAATGCAATGTAAGCTCCGCAAACAACATCAAATAACTAAGAGTAAAGAACATTAGAAACAAAGTGAATATATTCATAGTGAGAACAAATTACACCGAATAAGTGTTTGAAGTAATTTCAGTTGTTAAACTATTACGTATAAACAAAGTAAATATTTATAATAAAATTATGAAGATCCAGTGGATAACGTTATTTTAGATCGACACCGACAACTCAAGAGAAGCAGAAGCATGCGCTATGTTTAATTATAATTTTCTTTTTTAAATACTTATCTATAAAACCACAAAATCCAATAATAGCGAAACTGGTAAATTCTAGTAGTATAAATAAAGATTCTAATAATAAATTACGATTAATTTCGGGCTGCGCTCCTAAAGCGGCAATGACACCAAAGCGGGTGGGAGCAACACCCTGCATATTGCATTCCCAGTTGTGGGGATGGTCGCGATCAAGGAAGCGGAGCAACGTAATTTAACGAGAAACACTAGAGAGCTAAATTCGCGTACATCACTGAGCTACAATAATAAAATTTAACTATATAAATAAAAGATAAAGCAAAATTTATTTATTTTTAAACAAAGGTATATAAAGTAAATAAGGGTATTTAATTATTAATTGTTACTTAATTTAACTACTAGGAGATTCAGAGATATGTATGGAGAACTTGGCTAGGAGGAACAAGCGGCAGACTTTCGAATAATATTTTTAAGGCAAAGAGGTAGAGAAAATGTTATGTACACGAAGGAGTGGCTGAATTTACTTAAATAATTAAGTTTAGTTTTATTCGTGAAATGTTTGTAAATGTTTTATTGAACACTTTTTGTAACAACTATTGTATGTAAGTGGTTGTTGAGTATTTTACGCCTAGGTTAATGTTTTAATGTTTTCCGTTGGAAGCTTGTCTTTTTACTTTAGTTTTTGTAAAATAAATACAAACCCAAATAAATGTAATTAACATCATAAGCTACAAACCAAAAAGAAACGTGATGAGATAGACAAAACTCGCAGAAAACACTTAATATGCCTTTTTAGCATTGCGAGCAGATTATTATTTATCAAAAGTTATGCCCTTGAAGTTATGACAACAATAATCTCTAGTTATCCCAATTCCGCCTCATTTGACTTTCACCGGAAAATTTTGCTTAACAAATAATAAACAGAATCCAGTACAATTCCTCCCTTACAAATTGGACACAAGTACAGCATTCAACAAATCCTAAAGGAAAGGGGCATAACATAACATAAATTTCTAGATTTAGAAGAAAGGAATTTTTTGTCGCGCTTTTATACAACTTCAGCTCCAAAGCAGTTCATAGTGTCTAAATAAAGTATAACTTCGGTTGACCTGTATAAACTTACTTTGGGAAAAAAGGCGTGGAAGCGGTAGAGTAAATTAATAGAAGAACAAATACGTTAAATATTATAGTGCATATAGAAAGTGTATCATTGTTACATATGGTTTTAAGAAAAACTAATTAAAAAACACACAATGGAGAAGCAAGCAAGTAGTCGTCTATCAGAAATACACAGAACGTGGTCGCTATGCTAGCGGTAGCCAAAGGTTCAGAGTAATTGTGTGTCTTTACATTATTAGCGCCGAAATTTTTATAATCGCGCGCTTTCCTTTATATTCATGTTGTTACTGACAATGTGGCTATAAAATCAATGAAATTAGGTGATTTTATCAAGTAATTCAATACTAAAAATTAAAAACAATGGAACAAACGTTGCACAATGTGGACAGTTTCCGGTGTAGAAAAGGCAGTGAAAGTACTTACGCAGGTGAATATTATCAAACGACAAACCCTGTACTCATTACCTTCTCACAGCTGTGATAGGAGTAAGAAATTTTCGTCTTACACACGTTTCCTATATTCGCAAAATAACATCCCATACCAAGGGTTTTCGTGAGATGAGATTACATTTCTGTAAAAATAACACCTCGACGGCAATTACATTGTGCTTCTCTATCGAGGTAGTTTGTGTACCTTAACTTTCGATACGCAATTACCTTCTGTCTGTTGTTTTATAGTAAGTATAATTTTTTCCTCAAACTTGAGTAGAAGGTAACTTGCTTTAAAATATTTAAGAAGCAGCGGTTCTGTCATATCAACACTATTAATATCAAATTAAAAATTAAAATTTTGCCTTAATGTATTTGCGTGACATAATCCTGCATGACCCCTTGCAATATCTTGCTCTTAGGTAATCTGACAAAGTATGCGTTCCTCTCCCTACATTTCGAATTGGAAAAATGTTCCTGTATAGTTCCGCTAATTATTATACTGAGCGTGAAAATAAAATTTTGAATCTAAAATAAGCCCGTAAGTACCTCACAAATACCACAAGGAACAGTATTGGTCCGTCTGACGAAACTAAACTTTTCATAAGTTAGTAGCAAATGAAATTTCAAATCTTACTCATCAGAAATGATAAACCTGCTTTTTAACTCTTTTCAATGTAGGGTCTTTTAGTCTGCGGAAAATCCTTGCGTTACGACAGAAGCTATTGAAGCGATGAAACACTTACACCAGCTATGCCTAGAATCTAGTGAAACACATTCAGAGAAAAATTAAGTAGAAGTAAAGCAACGATTGAAGAATCTATAGACTCTTTCTGAACCAAAGCAAAAGTGCATGAAACTTTAAAAACACCATGTCAGTAGCATGGAGCTAAGAGATACAAGGTTTTCTGTTGTTCTGTTGATTTAAAATTACAAAAATTAAAGTATTTCCATTCACTGCCCAGAATAAAAGTAAAATTTAAAATAAAATATTAATGTATAATACATTTAAAGAAGTGACGTGTCGAACAAAAGAATTAAGCCAACCGGCCCGATTGCTGGAGGGGCATATATGTATATGTATTTCGTTAGTAGTGCCAGTCCGGGAATGCTACGCTTTTGATTTTGTTCGCTTAAATAGTCGACAGAGCGCACTCAATTTCTGTTACATTTGTTATGGTTTAGTAGTAAATCATCACCATTCTAAAACTAATAAAATTCCACGTAAAGTAACAAGGGCGAATGTTATTAGAAATCCAATTAAAAAATTAATAATTTAAAGAGTAAGTAATTAAATAAAATTTCTACAAGATGATTACAATTTGAGAAGAAACTGTAAATGTAAATGAGAAACGAATAAATTAGTTAATAACAATGACACCTTATTTACATTGTAGTCTTTCTTTTGGCATTTTCACACTGTCCGATAAAGTGACACCAACTGAAATTTCTCAGTGACTTGAGACGATGCAATCAAGTTAGCTAAACTAAAGTTCGCGAGGGCGATTAACCCATGACAATTGATATAATGTAAAACTAAAAATATGCAATTGCTGCATAAGCTAAAGACCAAAACTTGTCGAGTAAAACTAAACAATAAAAAGGTAAGAAACAACACAGAGCGAAGTGAGACAAAACATGAGTAAACTAAACATAAGGAATCTCAGATTTCTTCTTGCAACTAACCATAAAATTGTGACAAAATTTGAAAATTTGAACGAACGCAAAGATTTATTAATTATTACTGTTATATTCATTTTTTGAAAGATCTTTATAAATTTATCATTTAAGACGAAGAGATGCATTCTTTTTTCCTACGCCACACCATCATTCAATTCTATGTTAGAAAATTGTTTAAATGAAAAGGAAATTATTGAGAAATAAATGAATAAAAAATTACACTTTGTTTTATTTCATATCCATCAATGCAAGGAAAAAATAAAAATGTGCTGAAACTCAGGCTATTATAAAAAAAAGATCTTATTCAATTTTTATTCAACATGTAAAGAAAATTGGGTCGTCATTAAAATATAAAATTCTTTTGAAGTTGAGCAAATTATCCCCTTGAAATACGGATAGTGTTTTTTCTATGGAACACGAAAGCTTTTCACCACGTATAATTTTTAAGAAAATCGAGATCAAAAAAGGATCCCTTTTTTTTGCAAATTCACAAAAATGTCTTAAGGCGATCGAGAAATTTAATATATAGCTCACCTGATAGGATAAACCCTAAATTACAACTATAAAATATAACATACTTTACAGCTCCACAAATTTTTTCAGCAGTCAAATTAGCATATAGAGGGTCTTTCAATAACGACGCTCAAATTATAAATGTAAATAAAACAAATTCTGTGTGAGATATCCACTCCATTTTTATTTTATTTGAAAGAATATTTTATGCCATTAAGTATGGAATATAACGTCGTTCAAATGTCCGCCGCGGTTTTGCTTTGGCACGTAATCGGAAAGTCGAATTTTCGATAACTTTGTCGTGTAAATCTGGCTGAATTTAATAAATGCTTGTCGTTATGTTAACTTTGAGGGCATCAATTGTTTGCGGTTTATTCTCATAGACCTGTGTTTTAAGATACCCCGAAAAGAAGGAGTCTAAAGGCGTTAAATCACACGATCTCGGTGGCCAGTCTCAAATCACTCGTCCAGAATGTCCATCGGTCTATGCGCTGTGTGGCACGTAGTGCCATCCTGTTGGAACCACATGTCATCGGTATCCATATCATCCAGCTTAGTCCACAAGAAGTTGCTTATCGTCGACCTGAAGTGGTCGCCGTTGACGTCACTAAAGATTTGACGAAACTTCCCAATAGGATCCACAAAACAAAGCCGCGGCGGACATTTACACGACGTTATATTCCATATTTAAGGGCATAAAGTATTCTTTCAAATAAAATAAAAATGGAGTGGATATCTCACACAGAATTTGTTTTATTTACATTTATAATTTGAGCGTCGTTATTGAAAGACCCTCTATATGCTAATTTGACTGCTGAAAAAATTTGTGGAGCTGTAAAGTATGTTATATTTTATAGTTGTAATTTAGGGTTTATCCTATCAGGTGAGCTATATATTAAATTTCTCGATCGCCTTAAGACATTTTTGTGAATTTGCAAAAAAAAGGGATCCTTTTTTGATCTCGATTTTCTTAAAAATTATACGTGGTGAAAAGCTTTCGTGTTCCATAGAAAAAACACTATCCGTATTTCAAGGGGATAATTTGCTCAACTTCAAAAGAATTTTATATTTTAATGACGACCCAATTTTCTTTACATGTTGAATAAAAATTGAGCTAATTGATTAGCCCTTAACCCCATAGAACGCGTCGGCGCGTCGCTTTGCCGCGGAGCTTTCACCTTTTTAGCGCGGCAAGAGAGAGCCGAACCCATAGGATCCGTCGGCTTCAGGCGTCGCTTTCGCTATCGCTCAGCTGTTTATGACAATTCGAGACCAACCGCCAACTGGCGCAGTATGCTCCGAAGGTGAATTAACAAGAAATCTAGTAGCAATTCATCAAGAAACTAGACTAATGAATTCGGGAAAAACTCGGCACCCTCCAGAAAATCCAAACGAAGGAACAGGAAACCGAATAATTACAAAATCACCAAAACAGTTCACAGATATCAAATTCAAACCTTACTTGTCAAATAAACAGCTGATTCAACGAATCCCAACTGGCCAATCTCAACTTGTCAGAGCTCTCTCAGCAAAGCTATTATACGGCGCGTCGCTTTTGCCGAAATATTAGAGATTCCTCTAAAATTCTCTCTCGCGACGCGTTGCCGCGGCGCCTGCTATGGGTTAGCTCCCATATGAATGCATGTATTCAATACTTGTGCGACGACGCCTGAAGCGACGCCTGATGCCGACGGACTCTATGGGTTTAGGCCTTTAGCCCTTTAAGGTAGTGACACAACCAACGCGTGCGTCGCGGCATTGCGTGCGTTGACATTTATGAAGCGACGCATACGACGCTAGGTAAATTACAACAGAATATTGAACGCGGCTAGTGACACAGGCAATTTCAGTTATATTATGATATATATAATTATATTCGTATATAACTTCATGCGTTTGTTATAAATAAACTCGCGTTTGCGCACTTCTTCTATGAGTCGCTCAACGAATTCCATTTTGCCACACGAGTGACACCTAAAAGTAAGGTTAAGTTGAATGCGCCGCGTTAAAATTTAGGAATTTGCGCAAAGGATGCGAGTTCGTTGTAACGCGAAGTACAGGACTGCATAAGCGCTTTAAAGCCTGTCATCGCACGCATCGCTCGCGACGCGTTCAGAATTTGGTTGTGTCACCAGCTTAACACATCAGGGAATGTGGTACGCTAAATCTGGCTTACAGCCGTTCCGTGCATAGTTCATATTTCCATGTTGCAGACCAAGGCACACATAAGGTACCACTGGCGCAGTTTCTGCATCATGCTACATAGGCAACAGCTTCTTGACGACACTGCTGTTCGTTCATTGAAATTGTAATGCTTCACTCCACAATGCACCAAAGAGGAGTTATCTGGAAGTTGCAGGACAGCACGAAAATCGTGCTCATTGTGGTTTCACAAAAACACTCAAATTAACGTTGACAAATAGAAGTGTCGTGAAGTTTGCCACATTCTCAAAAGTGGGAAATTACGAAATGTCTCATGATCTATGTAGAATATTGGAGGCACATTGGACGGATATCTCCACAGCGTAGGGATATCCCTTCAGAAAGCTGGATTAAACACTTTCGTATGGGGATTTAGCATTTTTTAGCATATTTCCTAGTGGAGACCTCTGAGCGAATCTGACCGGGTCATAAAAAAAGCGCATTTTGCCGCCTTTAAATAAAAAGATCTTATAAGCAAGAGGCCCGTGACACTGATTTTGAATGTATACAGTGCTTTTCGTAAATATATCACCGCCTATATATTTTCTTGTTTTAATTAGACAATGAAAATTATGTTAAATAACTGTTATCGAATAGAATGTTACTGAAAATACAACACATGCTAACAGAAAACAATCCATATTTGCAATTCAGAAGGGTCAACGGTACGATATTTACCGAGTTAAAACCGATATGTCCATTTCCATTTCGGCTTCATTTATGGCTGGGCAGAATTATAGGAATGCCGGTTGTCTCTGGTGCTATGCTTGTCGCTTCGGTAGCAAAAACGAAAACATTCAGTGCACTGAGTATTGCATTTTGCATCTGTGTGACCGCGGCCTTAATGCAATGTTCTGATTGAACATTCTATTGAAAACAATTTCGAACCACTGCAATAAAACTGCAGTCAGCTCTACAGTTTGCTTCTTTATTAAATGCGCATATGTTCTCTATCTGTTCTCGATCCAATAGCCAAGAAAGAGATAGTTCTAATGTGTTTATTGCATAATAAGAGATGAGACTATACATTTGAATTCCTTCCTGTAGAGAAAAGAGCTCAATAGCTTTACAGTTCACCTCGCCGACTAGTTGTCACTTGTCAGTTTATGCTGTATTTTGCGCTGCGCATGAAAGGCAGTTCAGGTGAAGGGTTACGTCCGTGGAAATTTAGAAGATTCAGCACACAAAGAGTGGTCTTTGATTTGATTTTGTAATTCATCTAATTGTGGACAATTTCTAAAGTCTCGTTGCGAAGATGTGGCTAAACAACAAACTGGTGCTTCTTTGTGTCTTAGCTGTCTGCAGTTCTTTAGCTAACGGTGAGTAATGTGAAATTCGATTAGCGTGAAATGCGTTTTAGTTGTTTTTTGCTGCTGATTTCTTATAATTATTGCAATGTGAAGCAAATTTCGCTTGAAGGTAGATGCAGTGGCACGAACATGTCATGTGCTCTATAGCCGATGCCGTATAATGATTCGGCTATTCTGCGGACAAAGCAAAAACTCGTCTTCTCTTCATTGCAAGGGAAAAGCTGTCGCAATTGCGGAATGGCTTTTTTCTTTTATATCTGCAGGATTTGTTTGATCTGCCGCTTATCGTTTAAATGATTCATACCGTAAATAGTAAACCGAGCCCTGTTCTAAGTTGCATCGCTCTTTGTGGGAGTTTTTCCGATTCCGTATGACGAAATCAAACTTGAGGAGGCGCTTATCTCTGCTTCGATAGGCGCAATTACCATTTTCATCTAATTTTTTTTTGCCTACAGCGGGGTTCACATGGTGTTTTTGCTAATCTGCTTATGATAAATAAAATAGCCCGGTAATACCTTGATGACAAAAGTTTTTCCGATGAAGGCTGAGTGATTATTATTGACAATATGACTTAAGCACTCGTTTGTACAATCGGTTGGTGTCACATACCATACCTAACTAACTGCATATGGGATCTTAACCCATTCGAGACCGATTGCACACCGTGTGTGCCATTGATTTCCGAGGATATAAGACTGCTTGCACACCGTGTGTGCAAGAACACCAATCTGCAATTATCAGTTATTCTGAGTAAACTAGTCGAAATAAAATTTTTCTTGAAATAATGAAATCTGTAAAGTACAGGAAAACAAAATTTGGCATTGGTTTTACTGTTTACCAAAAAATCTAAAAATTATCTGAAGCCTTTGCTATATGTAATATAAAGAAAAACAAAAAAACATCGCTCCTGGCGATCGTGTTCGAAGAAATTCTTCGTCTCAAATGGGTTACAAATTATTTGTAAAAGGAACTTCGCTTTTTTAAAAGGTAGGTAAAGCACTAATTAGATTTTGGTTCCTTGGTACTTTTGTCCCTACATAGCCTAATCAACCTGTCACGATCTATTGTTAAATTTACGCAAATTAATACCTGGAAATATAAAATATGGTTGCATAGAGAGAAAAACTACACTCTTCACTTACATGTTGAAAAAAAAGTATTTTTTGAGTGTAGATTTCGTAACTGTTTTCAAGATATATCGAAAATACTGAAAAATCGGCTTTTCTTCTTTTCGCTGTAACTTTTCGAAATTCACGTTTAACTATTTACTATCAACCAGAAAGCCGAAATAGTACGATTTTGAAAAATTTAAAAGTACTTTCTTACATATTCGAGATACATATGTATATCAATTTTTCGAAAACAAGACAAGTAAGTTTTCTAAAATCGGATAGATTACACAATTGAGGGTTCTACAGTAACGACCTTGGGTTCATTTTCTTTATAAAGAGTTGTACCTACTATCATGCTGTAAAAAAATTGCGATGGTTTTGCCAATTTCAAGGGAAAATAAATGGCTTTAAAATAGTTGCATTTTTTAAGTTCCGTTTTTATAATAATTTTGCCATTTTCAAGTTTACAGAGAAGCGTCAGGATAATGAATGGGGTTTAAAAAGGACATTCATATGCAAAAAAACACCTTACTAGGTGGAAAATAATGTGATAGCAACCTATATAGTTGCGGAAAGATTCAAGATGAGGATCACCTTATATCCAGGTGTCCTAGGCTTGAAGACGTCAGGAAAAACTAACCGTGCCTTGGGGACGACCTAGTGCCACTAAATAACCAGAAAATCCAGAGAGTCCAGAGTTGCTCATTCTGTGCGGCTGGTCGTTCCCTTCATGCTCTGCTATGAAGGTCGAGAAGCCAGGTAGCATATTAGTAGAGGTTAATTTTGTGCTTGTTGATGTATGCAATTTGTTTTATGAACTGGGCTTATTCGTTTTTACCCGACAACGGAAAGGTTATATGTTTATCAGCCTATGTATATATGTATGTATGTTTGTTGGTCCGGATATTACGGCCTACTGTCTCACTGGATTAGCCGATTTGGATAAATGAGGTGTCGTTAGAATACTCCGGGTGTCATAGTCTATGTAACGTTACAAAAGAAACAAAATGGCGGCCACTATAAGTCAAAATGTCTGACAATAATAAACAAATTTCACCAGATATTATTACTATGGGTATCAAATGAAAGCGTTGGACGTGCACAATACTAGCCCAGGCAAAATAGCCAAAATTAAAGTTGATATTCGAACAAAATCCTAATGGAGATTTTCCTTCGGGAAAGTAGTAGAAACATTCTCTCATAAGTCCTAAGCGAAACAATGTGCGCGAAGGTCAAAGGTCGCGAACATCGTCTTTCTGGATAATCTTGTAAACTATTAGTTTTACATGAATTTTCGTTAGTATAAAATTTATTCCCCATCAAAATCTCCATATAAATGGTATAATATAAAATTTTCGGACGACTAATAGGTTTCCATATATCGGGCTGAGAAAAGGTGGAGCAGGGCACATGCTCCGCTGTACAATTACGTATATTCATATGCAAGGTTTTCCATATAATGCATGCAGACATGAGGGGGTGATAGATCTCACCTAGCCAAACAAAAAAATTGTGCGGCGGGAGGTGGTAATCTCAACCGTTTTCGAGTTACAGGTTGATACATAAATTTGTGAAGCACATAACGCCAAACTTACAGCAAACAACTACTATCTCAATGTGCTTTCTAAAACTACAACCAACGTTGAATTTGCTCTACCACTGCAGATGCAGTCACTTTCGAAAGTGAATAAATGCTCCTAAAATTCAGGTTTTTCCACATTTACTCCAAAATTCATGCAATTCATACCTCCTTTTTATTTTTATTAACTTTCCCATCTCATTGCCTTTCCAAGGAGGTACAACATGTCCAGGTAGAGAAAGGTTATATAGGGCTTCCCAATAAGAACGTCCGAACTTTAAATTTGAATAAAACACAATTTTCGAGCAAATATGGTTCTGATTGCTTTATTTCAAAGATAATTTTATGCGATTTATGATTTGAATAAAATATCGGCCAAATAGTCACCGCGGCTCCTCTTGCACACGTTCATCCGCTCACGCCAATTTTCGATGACCGCAAGGTTTTGAACCACGGACCCACGGCTCCTTTATCCACCGCTGGTGTTCGAATTCGTTCAAAGTTTGCGGCTCATAAATGGAAGAGGAAAAGTGGTTTATTCAAAGTTGCAAATAAATTTGTTAAAAAAGTATTCTTCCCCATTCAAAGACACCTAAATTGAATTTTGAGAAATACTAAAATTGTTGTTTCATTTCTTGTTACTTTGTTTTGTGTTGTGAACAGTTTCAAGTAAATCGGATAAAAAAATATTTTATCCTATACAAAGATTTATACCCCTTGGAATTTGGAGAACAGTACCCACCGAATGAGGAAGTGATAGAGTGATAGTTTCACGCGGGGGACAGTGATAGCTGCGACGGATGCGTCTATTGATTCCGAGTACGTGGGTATGGGGATTGTTTTCCCGGGTCCGAACCTGGAAAATATAAATTTAGGTCCTGCTAGACAATGTACACACTCTCAGCGGAATTACTTTCTATCAAGCAGGCTCTAGTCAGCGCGCTAAACCTAAAGGTGACAAATATTATAATACTATTCTAATGGGCAGCTTAAATGGCTGCAGGGCACTAAGGGATCCACGATCGGAGAACGTGTTTGTGACTGAGATTACAAACATGGCGGCTGAATACTTTGATCAGATTAAGATTGTATGGGTCCGCTCTCATCAAAACATTTGCGGAAATTAATGGGCTGCTGCAGAAGCCAGATCTGAGGGAGATCTCTTTCGTCAATGGCTATCGCAAGAAGATGCGTTACTCAGCATTAGAGTGAAGAGTTCTCAAGGACGAAGGGCAAGTTTTTCGCTCGGATTAATGGTAGGATCGGAAGTAAGCCCTGGTTCCTTTTGGTACGGCTTCCCAATAGGATTGTTAGGATGGTAAACAGAATCATCACGGGTCACACCTTTTCAAGGCGATACCTATCCAGGTGGAAACTAGCTGAGGAAGAGTGTTGCGTCATGTGTGGGCAGGTTGAGGACGAGGAGCACCTCATACTATGATATAGTAGGTTTGATGAGATCAGAGCGGACTTCTCTATACTTTGTTCAGGAGGATCCCTAGAAGAGGTCCTGGACCCTCTCGCAACAGAGAAAATTCTAACAACTAGCGGAATATATTAAAATAATTGGACTGATGATTTAGGGTTCTGATGGTTCGCGGACGATTGGTCTCTTTTGTGTTGTCTTCCCGGTGTCCTGACATGGCTGACGAATCTGTGTAGTGTGCCTCTTCCTTGTTGTACGTGAGATTGCGCTGCTTCCTTTTTGTTAGCGGTGTCTGAGCTCGGATCTTTAGATGATATATGAGAAATAAGAAAAAGGTTAGACTTGGTATAGTTTTCTTTGAGCAGAACATCAGTTCAGTGTGTGCGGGATGATGTCGACGCGCACAGAGGAGCTTCTGGCTATAAAACTGGCCTTAAAAATTGCTAAGAAAAGGAAGAGGAAAAGAATCATCGTAATAACCAACAGTTTAAATGGTTGCAGAACCTTAAAAGCAAAAACAGCGGATAATGTGATTATATCCCAAATGGCGGATTTGGTGGACGGCTCCTTCAATTTGGCTAGAGTAATTTGAGCTTAAAAATTTTCCCATAAAACTGTTGGACGGATAGGGTCCCCGATGACGCGAAGAGGGTGCGTTCCTTTATTGTGCAGCCTCTGATTGAGGATGCTCTCCTAAATGTTAAGCTGAAAGCATATGGAAAAGGGACTTTGATGGGGCGCCGTGATTCTGGGGAACCAGATTCGCGAAGATGTACCCTAGGATTGGGTCCTAGCCATGGTTTCTGGCCAGTGATCTCCCTAATAGAAGTATCAGAACTAATTGGTCACATTTTCGCCAAAAAACATCTGGCATGGTGGAAAAAGAGTTCCAGCATTTGACAGATGCAATGGAATAGAGGGCGAAAATCATTTATTATTTAAGTGTTGCAAGTTTAATGAAATCCGGGGAACTGTCCCATATTAATAGAAAATTCCTGTCTGGAAGATACCTTAGCTTCACTCAATTAGGAAAAAAATCCAAATTCCTATTGCTGCATTTATAGTTGAAGCAAAATTGTTGATCTGAAATTTGACTGTATTAACTGGTCCTCTTGTTATGTGTATCCATTTATTTTTAGGAAGATTACTGACCCTATGCGGCTCGTCTGACCCCTCTCTTTGAAAAGTAGTAAGAAAAATAGATGTAGTGTTTAGGTCCTAGTTTAATGTTTTGTTTTAATGTTATTTAGTATTACTAGGCCACATCATGTACACTTGGCTCACCGCCTTTATGGTAAATATGTTTAACATCATTTTTGTGTCCTCATTATATACATGTACATCAAAACGTGGTGTCCTGCAAATGGCAGCTTTACTAAGTGGCAAGGCTGCTCAAGCGCTAAATCCATCAGGGAGAGCTGCTGGGCTCTGCTGTCACACATACAACCTAAATTAAGGATATTAAGCTGATTTCACTGATTAATGGTCATATGGCGCTGGCGTTGGACCACAGTTCACACCAGTGACGCCTTTTAAGGCGAAATCAAAACAATAATTACAACAAGTGTTGTTTAACGAAAACATTAACTTTAAAATATTTGTTTATTTTTCGTCATTTGCGGGAAACATAATCTTCAAAATGATATCTCAATCATTAATTTTGATGAAGTATTAATGGAGATATGGCGTACGACAAAAAAACACCTTTAAGATTTAATATATATGTATGATATTTCACAAATACTTAGGTAGCCAAACTCTTTTCTTAATAGCTATAGTAGAAATTTATGAAGTACATTTGCACCCCTATGCACAGAGAGAAGGTAAAATAACGACGTAATTACTAATACGGGCCATTCGTAATCATGCTTGGTTGCAAATAAAATGTATTAGTATGACCTGCTTTATAGATTAAAAATTTGTTATGAGCTTCATACTTTTTTTTTATATTCATATTTCATATGTGTTCACTGATTATTTAAAACGTGACTTTAATAAAGATAATGCTTATCAATATGTTGCTTCAATATATTTTTTATGTTGTTTTTATTTATAATTCATTCTTTTGTATTCAAATATGGCTCTTGTTAGGATCGACCAATCGTTAATTCGGTAATCGCTCGAATATAGAAAAATTAAGAAGAGTTTTAAAAGGCGTAAGCCCTTAAATATGCAAAGTTTTTGTTTCTTTTTATAATAAGAAATTCGCATATCAGAAGTAAAACCTTTAGATTTAGGGAACCTGACCCTTTCGATTCAACGTTGTCATATGGTAAAAACACTTTTTCACAAAATTTTGTTACATCGTGTGTTGTTCTATATTCAGTAGAACAGAAGTTATGGGGATCAAACACGAGATCCATGTGATAAGCACCAACTTATTTTTTAAAACTGTATGAAAAGTTTAGATAGAATGAATAATCCATGATGAGATCTGTTAGTTAAAAGAAAACAACTATTAGTTTGGGTTGATTGCAAATACATATACCAGGTGTGCAACCTTAAAACGGCCGTTTTTTTATTTAGTAAAACACAATAATTAACGCAGAAAAGTGAAGAATATTTTATTCGAAGTAATTGCCCTCGTTGGCTATACATTTTTCCCATCTTAGGAGAAAATTGTGGAAAAAGAATTCATCCCCTTTAAATAACAGCCACCCATCGAGCCATTTTTTAACATCTTCATAAGAATTGAAGTGCTGCTCAGCAAGCGCGTGTCCCATCGACGCAAACAAATGGTAGTCGGAAGGGGCCAGATCTGGAGAGTAGGGCGGGTGGAATCTATGATTTGTTGTTGGTATTGATCGTTTCACCAGGTTTCAACAGTTTAACAAATTTTGGTCGATTTTCGCGCTTCTTGTCGGTGGCGGTAAAAATACCGTCTTTGAATTGCCGAAACTACGCTCTGTACCGAGTTTCACTGAGAGCATTGTCGCCATAGACCTTCACAAGAATTCTATGCGCTTCGGCGGCAGATTTCTTCCAATTGAAGAGGAATAGCAGTGCTCCCCGCAAATGCTCTTTATCTGGCACAAAATTCGACATGTTTATCGAGATCAAAGGACACGTTATTGTTCAAAACTGCTGACTTTCTCTTTTGTTTACTAATGACAAAGATCAAAGCAATGAGAGAAAATGGCGGGCAAGGTTGGCTGACGCCTCATGCGCGCGTACTGCCATCTATTAGAAAACGGCCGTTTTAAGGTTGCACACCTGGTACATACTGTACGACAAATTAGGATTTTGGATGATGGTCCTATTTCGGTTTCTTACTATTGACAATCCTAACACTATACGATGAATATTTACTTCTAATTTAAAGTGGCATAGGCCCGGTGAAATAATAAATTTTATAATATATATACATACCTACATATATGTATAATATAATTGTTATTAATTTCAGATCAAGTTTTAGACCAACTTGGACCGAAATCCCAATCAGAACCAACTGAAGATGCTATCGTAACGAATATAGATAAAGCAACAACGTCTACTTCTACTTTAAATCCAGTAACTACATCAGCAACTACAAAAATTCCAAAGTCAACAACATCAGCTCCAGTTACAACGACGGATTCTCCCGTAACAACTCCGAAACCAACTCCGCAACCAACTCCGAAACCAACTCCTTTCCCTAGTCCTGAAATTGGCCATTGGAATACAAGTTGCATTTTGATTCAAATAGCTGCTCAATTTAATTATACTTTTGTTACTAAAGGTAAGTATTGGAAAGTTTTTACACAATAACTCAATGTAACATTTTTTTTATATTTTTCTAGACAACAAAACTGTAGGAGATGTAGTCAATCTGTCTAAAAATGCTACAATCCAAGATTCGTATTGCGAAAAATTAACTGAGGCAATTACACTTACTTGGGCAGATGGCAACGCTACTAGATTTTTGACCTTGCAGTTTAATTTAAATGGAACGCGCTTTACATTGTACACCATTAAGATAAATATTCATGATGAAAGAGCTATTGGTGGGTACCGAATATTTGATAAAATTTAGGCAATAAAAAAATATGCATTGTTCACAGCCGGTCAGATTGAGTTAATGCATCTTGGAAATATTTTCACCACGCCTCTTCAGATGTCATACCATTGCACAAGAGAACAAAAAGTGAAATTGACTGAGAGTATTAACGATACGACTGTAGTTGGATTTGCGGATCTGAGCAATCTTCAATTTGAGGCTTTCCGCAGTACAAATTCAACAAAGTTTTCTATTGCCAAAGATTGTGACGCAATTGACACCCCTGATATAGTTCCAATTGCCATTGGTATTGCTTTAGCTGCCTTGATTCTAGTAGTCCTTATTTCTTACCTTGTTGCTAGAAACAGAAACAATGCTAGAGGATACACAAGCTTCTAATCTATCACTGTGAATAAATTTTTTGTCCTTGGGTGTTTCCTTTCAATGTTTATAAAAAATTTTAAAAATGTACATATGAATTGAAATTTATATTATAATATTACCAAAAACAAATACAATTATCAGTATATTTCCCCACGTGGTTAATTTGAAATGTAACTGGCAATTAAAATCTGTTCGAATGATTTTAGTTGTTACTGTTCTGTCTACCCGTTAAGCTTCCCTGTTTTCACTATCTAATTGCTCCCTTTGTATGGTTTATCTTCTGATTTTTCAGCAGAATCAAGGCTAGTAATTAGGTTTGTAACAACTGGATAAGGTAAAAAGTATGTAAGAATTTACTATACAATAAATTTTTAATAAGAATCAAGGTTTTAATGGGCAACTATACTTTCCGTATACTTTCTATGGGCATCATTATCCAGGCGTTTAATTTTCTTTCATCATATATTTATCTCGAATTAAAAACTTGACTGCGGATGTTTTGACGAAATGATTGTTAAAGATATTCACTAAATCATGCCTGATAATATCAGGTGACTTATTTATGAAATCGCTTCGACCCCGGAAAATTAGTCAAAAAAAAAGTCGGTATCACGATAAAAGTCCGAACAGGCTGAATTTTTGTGGAGACCTTTGCTTCGATGTCCTAAGCATATCCTGAAAAGTTGTCTAAATTTGAGCAGCGAGTTTTTCTTTTTTTGGGGTTTTGCAAATATCTCTTAAAATATAAATTATATTATAATATATTTATAATATTTTATTTATTGTTATAAATAAGTTATAAATACTTTTTTTAAATGTCTTAATACCAATCTTGTTAGAGTTCAATTTATCGCGCGCACTTTAGCTAATGTAAATATTTGCTATGGCAGTAGGCGGTACTAATTGAGTGTCAATTCGAAAATTGTTACACGTTCATTCCAGTCAATACATATATTCATACGAATTGTTACAAGTGTTCTTTCAGTACATCCCAAAAACTTTCGCCTTCGCTCCCCATAAACCCGCCAACAAATCTTAACCAATGTTGGTCACTAATAGTATAATTTATAATGCCAAACATGATATTTTAAACCTTTTACTCAAACTCTTGTTGTGTATAACCCCGAGTATTGTGGGGTACCCACAGCACTTACCTCCTTTTGTAGGTGGAGGAGGTCTAATTAAAAGACAGTTTTGGAGTAAGTAAAACTTTTGGCGGCGGGTTTCGGGTGAATTTATTTAAAAATGGTGGAGGGTTTGGAGATGACGAGCAGGAGATTGAAAATTTAGAATTGAGCGGACTATTCAATCCGACTTCTCGATTTTCGAAGTTAAACTCGGTGTTAAAACTGGGGCTTCACGGCAGCTTGTACTGGTTGACTGTTGAACTTTATGTTGAAAATGCAACTGCAACTTGTGATAGTTGAAGGTAAAACCGGATGTTCGCAGATTCGCTGTAACTTGTAGTAGTTGAAGGTAAAACTTGATCTTGGAAAATTCACTGCAACTTGTAGTCAACCGTGTAGGTTGCCGGTCGTAATGCAACCTTCCTGGTTAGTGGTGTTACTGCAAATGCTAACTTGGAGTGCAAGCTCTCCTGCCTTGCACCCCGATGCATTTTCGCATTGTAAATTCTCCATCGCATTCTTCATACGATGCAGTAGTTCAACCGGTGGCGTGAAGCGCTGAGATTGCATCGCGTTATAATTTCTCACGGCTTATTTGCCGTGGGGCTGGTGGCTGGCGTCTTATGTACAGCCGGGTGAAAATGCTGATCTTGCGTTTGGGTGGCTGGCTTATCGTGTTTCTTAGCCGGCTGAGGCAGGCGCAAACCGCTGACTGCGCTTCCTTATCTTCCTGGCTAGTTGTTTGCTAGCTGTCGTGGGAGGTGAGCTAGAAATATGTCTATTGGGCGATATTGTCGCAATTGATTTGTAACACTGGCTTAATTTCTATTTTTATTTAACTGGTTTTGTTCTTTATGCACGAAAATACCTTTTTCTTCGAAGCATTGTATTTTTTTTATTAAACTAATTAAATAAAATTTTTATGTCCCAGACCTTTTTTACTAATTGCGATAGCTGATTTTGTTTACATTAATCTTATTAAATTTCATTCCCTGTGATTCGGAATCGCATACTTACACAATATGAAAGCACAAACAACTTGTATTGTTTAATTCTTTAAATAGTTTCATGATACAATGTAAAGTCAGGGAAAATTTTTAATTATTGTCTGGAAAGCCGGGAAAAGTCAGAGAAATTTGGTCTTGAGAAAAAGGGGCCACCTTTTACGTTTACGGTGAATCCGCATCATCTGGGGAACGCCTTTTGTATTGTGGATAGCCTTCATCACCAATTTAAGTTTAACTAATTAATGCTTTAGGAAATCTTTAATTGCATTTGTTGTTTTTTATGCAAGGCTTCCACAAAGGCCATGCACCATGTTAGATTTCACTATTTCGTACAATTTTGGTTGTTTTTTTTAATGGATCAGGTACATTTCAGCGCAAATAACTGCCAATACGGCCTGTAGAAATACTATTGTGGGGTACAATGTAAGATTTAGCCACAATTTGTAGAAATTTGTTTATTGATATTTTATTAGATTGTCTTCTATTTAGGTATTGTTTTTCTTTGATTCGTGTTTCTTTTTACTCACCTTTATCTGCCTTAATGTTATTATTTTATTTAGATTTTCTTAATTAAATAAAAATACAAATTAATTTTATTTTATTTATTTGAGATGTTTTCGGTTTGAAAGTACATAAAATGTGAACTTATTTTCATGCAAAATAATTTTATCTATTTAATTTCTCACTTACTCGTTCAAAAAATATAAATCCCTCACCTACTAGTTTACTTTCATATTTTACTACACACAGTGACCAAAGTGACAGCATTTTAAATAAATTTGGAAGTTGTCCTAGCAAGGAGAGTATAAGCAATTGGACGCTACTTCCATACATGTTACCGAGAGTTAATATTTAAAATAAGAATTTAAACCAGAACCAATGCCGAAAAAAAGTTTATGAAATCTTTAGACGCGAAAAATTTTAACAATGTTTTATATCTCGACTAATGCACCGAGCGGCCACAAAACCCCCAGCGGAATCGGAATGAACTTATGATCCTTTTAATAAAGAAATTTTAAGGAAATATTACGCATTTTTTTTAATCAAATGCGGTGTAAAAGTTACAGATGAATTTTGACGTCGAGTTATTATTGGCGCTGGCCAATACTGAACACTTGTTTTTTGTAGGATAGACTCTAGCTGATTCTCTATCAGTGGTGAGATAAATTGTTTTACTGTGGTTCCTATTCTCCTTTGTAAGATGTAGTTTTAGATTTTGACTGTGCTCAGTTAAGACTGTAATGAAGTATGGTTTTAAACGATTTAGTGACACATTAACTTCTTTTCCTTTAACGTTGATGGCACAGTATTTTTGGTGTCTGTTGGTGATCGGAAAGGGTCTTTCATAATTTTGCAAAATTTTTTTAGAGAAATCGTTTGGAATCAAGACATGCGATCAAATTCCCAACTCTTTGAATTTGAAAAATTAGTTTTTGGAATTATTTGATGCTGGAATTGGTTGAATGCTTCTAAATAATTCCATTACATTGCTGATGAAAATGTTTTCCGGGCGTCTTGAGAATTTTGCTCTGAAAAATCTACTGGCCGTCTGATGGATTGTCCATATCATAATTCGGATGGTATTGCAGAAAACTCCTCCCTGAATGCAGTACGCAGTCCCGAAAACACGGATGGCAAGGTATCTGATCATGAATCATTCAGATTAGTTTTGAGTGCTGTTTTTAACGTCCTCTGCCATCGGTCGCTCCACGAAACCGTTGGATTGTGGATGGTAAGGAGTCATGCGGTTATGTTTGAAACCTAAGAAATGTTAAAGTTCTTTGAAAAGATTCGACTCAAATTGTCTACCCTGATCTGTTACGATAGATTTTGGTACCCCGTAATCCATTCGTGGTAGAGAGCTGCCGCGTAAGTCTCAGCAGTAATGTCGGTTAATGGAATTGCCCCAGGGTCCTCAGGTCATCGCGTATATCTATCGATTACGGTGAGGCAAAAGTTGTAACCCTGAGATGACGGAAGAAGACCGCTGATGTCCAAATGTATTGTTTCGAATTTGGTAGATGTTGGTGGAAAGAAGCCGAATGGAATCTTAACATGACGAGTAATTTGTTTTTCTGGCATGATAAGCAGCTACGACTCCAGTTGTTCGCATCTTTGTTCATGGATGGCTAAAGGTATTTTGATGTAAGCATTTTGTTTGTTGTTCTGATGCTTGGATGCGTTAATTTGTGTACTGAATTGAAAATGGTTTGTCTAAATGCTTGCTGTACGGCGGAGAATTGGCGTATTTTTACAGACTTAGTCCCTCCCATTTTAGAGCGGGATAGTATATCATTGTCTATGGGGATATGAATGTGAATGGGTTAATGCACAGTACGGCTCTTGATGATTTCAGGTTTATGCTGCATATATTAGATTTATATACTATAAATAGTCAACCCACTTATTTTAATGCAACTCAACCATCACAATTGGACTATTTAATGTCAATTAATACTCCGAAGGTATTACTCCATTCCAACATAACTTCTTCTATAGACTTCGACGATGATTTCTTGTGTTTGACATATGATTTAAGATTACGCTCTACTCCAAATTGTAGTGTTGGTTCACGGTATCGTCTTCTGGTATTTCTTCGAGGAGATTTGGGAGTAGTTTGTATGAGCCTAACTCCCGGGAGACAAGAGCAGTAGTTCGCTAGATGATTGGGGCAGTAGTGCGAGAGAACTTGGCTGCCAAAAGAAAGTCAGTTAATGTAGTCGTATCATCATCTGTCTTTATTTCTGAATCTTAACCTATTTATACAAATTCTTATTCTACTGCAAAGGTTCTGATTGGCCGATACTTTCTTTGATCACATGCATTTGACCCAATCGGAAAGTGCAAGTGTCACTGCTTTCCCTTAGTGGGTCACTTGGGTGTTCTTTATTTCGTAACGCTCTTTGCTTGCGCATGGTGCCCCGCAGAGAGTTTGCTTCGGCAGCGTCGCCTCATGTTGCATTGCGGCGCGCACATATGGCTTAGTGCTTTTCTTGACCTTGTGGCTGATTCCCATTGCGGCACATTTGTGGTGTTGCTGACCGTACTTCAGGGTAGGTCGGGAACTCAAGTGTTTTGGATTTCACATTTGGCAATATGCAATTGCGTTGTATCATATGCAACAGTAACCTAAAGAGATTTCAAGAATATTAATAGGGAGGCACTAGTAGCCGGATGACCCCGAAATCACCTGGAATGAATTCTAATAGATAATAAGGTGTGTACTATGTACTATGAACAAAATACTTACTTATCTTTTCAATAAAAACGCTCTAGTAGTAAAATATTTCATCATAAGTGCCTTAAAATTACCTCTGAAATACGTGAGAGAATGGCTGAAAGAGATTTCCTACATAAACAATACAGGCGAATTTGGAACGATGTTGCATACAAGAGATTCAAAGCGGTTAGAAATCGTGTTAATACCTTGGTTAAAAAATCGCGAAAGGTATATTTTTTATCAAAGTTGGATTCAAATTTAACATTCAGAACGCTATGGAATAACATTCGTGAAGAGTGTATGAGGGGAGACCGCTGCAGGTCGCTTTTGAGTACAACTCATCAATCAGTCAATCCATTTACCTAAAAAACGATTTCTCACACAAAAATTGCACAAATTTCAATTGACAGTTCGGTCAGATATATTATTCAGCTTCCCTTTTGCACGCTGTTGCTGTACTCTTCAACATAGCTATAACTATAGCTGATCACTCATATACATGATTTTTACACTATACAGCCGTTCCATGTTTAGTTTATATTTCTATGTGCTATGCGTCACACAGTGGGCCAGAATCCCAAAAAGCTGGCCAAAAATCAAATTTGTGAGTTGTATATATTCGTCTATATACGTTCACATCTTGTTTATGGATACTCCTAGAACAAAATTCCGGACCGAGCAGGTATATTCCTGCACTAGGGTCGCCTCGACATCATCCGACATTCAGCCGCACGAAACAAGTGTACGCGGCGAAAAATTCTTGCCTGTTTTGAAGTGCTGTGAAACTGAATAAACTAGTTCAATTGGAATTCGGCAAAATGGAATCATTTTCTGGAGGTATGTAGAATATATGGTAATGCACAGTTATTGCTCATTTTATGTTTGTAATATTTAAATCTCGCGACAAGTAACCTAAAAAAATTGTACACTTTTTATATAAAATCGATTTTCTAATGGAGTTTTAAAAATGTCTTCGCGAGTCTGCTTCGACAAGGAACTGATAGTGTACAATGTTAAATATAACATATTAAAAACTGGCTGCAGCGGACTGCACCTTGAGTAGTGAGACTAATTTTTATGGAAAAACGCGTGGAGCGACATTAAGGGGGTATTCTCATGTGAACGCATAAATTTTACCTCTTTTTAGGTAATCGAAAAAAAAATCGAATGGAATATTGTTCAGTGGGTCTGTCGCTATCGTCCCTACCAAAATTAATCAATTTCATTGAAAAAAAAAATGGCGGACTGTAGAAAAAAAAGTTACGAAAATCTTGTTATTTGTTAAAAATCGTTTAAAAAATAAGTAAATATTTTCGAAAATAAGCAATTTTGGTACGGACGACAACTATTAATGAGTAAAATCATATATATAAATTTCAAGGCAATCGGTTGAATAGTTTTTTGTTTAGGCCCATGACAGTTTTAGAAAATGATGTTTCGAGAAAAATGCGTTTAAAGTTTCAAGAGCAGAATTTTCGTGGAAAGTTTATATTTATTTACACTAATCTGCATGACAGACATGATTTTTGTTACTAGGAGTAAATAAGGAATTACGTAACATATACATGACTTAAGCTTTTACCACTTTACCTATATCAAGTTACTCCATAATAAATGCATAAATTAAAAAAAAACGAATAAAATTAAAATTACTAATTTCTGTTTTTTTTATTGATAATATCAATTTTACAATACTTTTACGATGTTTTTCCTCTAATTTAAATCCTGAATCGTAAGCAATAACCTCGAAAACCAAATTACATGAGATTTCACTTCATATTTTCAACGTATGAACAGTTTAGTCCGCCATATTGGATCCGCCATTTTGAATTTTGAAAATCTGACCTCAGATTCGTAATCAGTGACCTCGAAAACCCTCATATAGGTAATTTGGTATTTTTGGCCACGAAATCAGGATTCTGCCCCACTGCTTCAGTAGCAACACAGTATAAAAAATGTGATTGGTATCAGCAGCTATTAAATGGTTTAATTACCAGTAGCGTATTGACAGTGGATGTCAGTGGGATGGAATTATTTACTTCGTCGAAAATAGGACCATATGAGTAGGGAACAAATTAATAGAAAGCCAATTGAGTGGATTACATAGAATGTTTATTCATTTTTTCTGTTTATTTTTTTTCAAATTTTTGTTCAACAAAACAACACACAGTCTAAATTTCCTCTTATTTTAACTTTATTTGTTGATTTCAATTTAAACTGTTCATTATTTAATTTGTTTCTCATCTAATAATAATAAATATTTTAACTCACCTACATAACTAGATAACATTATAATATAATATCCTTAATTTCTTACTTTTTATTTGTTTTCTCTTGATATATGAAACGTTTAGGTTACTTTCATATTTTCGCAAATATGTCGTTGTTTGGTTTCTTTTTCGAGAGCTCTCTCGAAAACAACTTGATCGCGCTGCTACTCTTTGCTTCATTGGCGGAGTTTACTCAATGTTTTAATTGAAATAGAAACATACCTCGAAATTATACAAACTCAACAAATCATTCTGAATAGTTTCACTTTATGTAATTCCTATGATTTATTGTTTGTTTTTGCCTATGTACCTTTACTGGAAATTACTTAATATTTTTCTTTATGTTTATTAGTAAGTTAATATAAGTTTACAATAAAATAATAATAATATGGTGTAATTGCGCAATATGTTTGGTATATATATTTCAAAAATTTGATATTGTGTCAGAATAAAAAATGCCGGAGATAATTTTTTTCTTTTTGATTTACATCCGTTTTCTATGTTGATCATATAATGTATTATTCCTTCGCAGCAATCAGCTGCTTATTCTTACGAAGTTTTCTGGAGATACTGACTGTTTTCTTAATATTAACTTGGTTTGGTTATGTAATAAATTAGTTAATTTTCTCTACATTTTTACAGTTTTTATAAATGTATGTAAATACTTTCATTTATGCACGATGTTTAAAAAGACCTCGACATATTCTTTGTTTATCTACCGCTTTCCGTGGCTATGATTTTACTTACATGTTTGATATTTTTCACAATTTAATATGTTTTGTTTTACTTCGGCGTATCTTCTTTTATAGGCTTTAAAAATCGTTTAACTTTTTACATTTGATTTTATTTTATTGTAAAAGCTTGTTCTGAATATACCTTCTAAGTTTCTTACTGAATTAATAATGTACTCATTTACAATCTTAATTACTAAAAGCGTATTAATGTTACTTATGAACTAACCATTGTTTTGTTATTTTCACACCAAATTCATTTGTCGGGCGTGGCAAGTTTTAAGACGAAGTACTGGATAATTTCAACGCCATTTTGTGGGCGACTTTTTAAACTGTCCTTATGAAATGGAGTGCTTCTTGCAAACATTTGACGGAGGCGAGTTTGCTTTTATTTAAAAAAAAAATGTGCCTCCCTTTCCTTCATCAGTCAGCTTAAGTAATTAACGTAATATTGAAATAAAAATTATAGGATCAAAACTTAGCAATTAAAATAATTAGGAATGATCTACTGAACAGTAAATATATTATTGTCAATTATTTCATAATTACATTACTATAAAATGCAAAAGGATTAAGCCACTTCTCATTCAGTATTATTTGAGTAACTTAGTTAATTGGCTAGTCAGCGACTCTCCGTTCAGGAGAATAAATCGATTAGGTAATTGTTTTTGAAATTTAATGTTAGCTTTAAGAACTTAGCAAAGGTTCATTAAAAGAACACACACTTGAATTAATGGAGTACTGTTACGGTGATATTATTTTAGCATATTGGAATTTGAACTCGTGAAACTTTCATATTCAATATTTAGTTGAATGCAGTGAATGTAACTTTATGTAGCAGTGGATTTATTGGTACGTTTTAAACCAAATTTGTTTCAATTTTTTATATATTCAAATTAAACGATGTATGTAATTGCTTACAATACATAATGTCATTGTTACGCCGAGGTTCACTCATATCAGGAACATAATTTTATCGTTCTAATATCTGACACTCTATTGGTTATTTATGAGAAATAATAACAGCTCCATAGTAATAATATGGGCCCATTGTAAATATGTAGTTATTGTCAAACATTTTATGCCGTGATTACTATGTAAATAGCATATATGCAGATATATCTGTCTCTTTTTACTAGGAGTTCTATTATTATCCCTACTTTTACTTTTCTATTTATTTTTCAGAAAGCCTAGTTGAAGATTACATAACAGAGAATACCGCAAAGTTAACAATTACAAAAGAGTACACACATACGTATGTATGTACATGAAAATGTATAATAATAAATAACAATAAAAAAAACATTACCAAGTTTTTCATTTATTGTGGATGTAATGTTGGTAGCACTGCACATATTCGTTTCCATACGTTTTACGAGAATTTATTCGGCTCCCACAAATCTGTGTGAAAATTCGCTGTGGGACAGTGTGTGTGATCGTAAGCTCCGTTATCATATAGTCTTCTTTCCATTTTAGTAAGATTATGAATTTATACCTATGCCACGTAGCGAAAATGTTGGAGGAAGTCCCATGGACTTTCAAAGCGAATTATTTTACTACTATGAATTGAAATTTTAAAATTGAAATGAACTATTCTTATGGCGAATTACCAACCCATAACATAACATCACTTGCGTTTGGCTGCCATATATGTATCAGATGGGTGGCATGAGGCTTCCCCTAGGACACGTGCTTTATTCAAACGCAAGTTGTTGCCATAGGGCACCAGAATAAAACATATATTTATTAAATCCGTTATGCATTTGTAGGTACCCATTGTAAATTTGAAGTGTCGCTTTTTGTGCACTTTTACAAACAAATCTACGTATACTCATATTTGACTATGATATTTATTTTAACTGCAAACATTTGCCGGGCTTGATATATATACATATATGTATGATATGTAGAAATCGCATTTTAAAATTAAGCTTAATAAATCTTAAGTAATTCAAAAATTAAACAAGTTTTCCCCATAATAACTTAATACTCTTATGTGATACCCCATAAGTATTTGCAGCCATTTATATATTCATATGTATATATGTTACGTTGTTTCGTAAAGCAATTATTGCACTAGAATATTGCAAGTCGAAATAAGGAAATGTGACAACATTTGAATTCATATTTCTTACTTTTTTATGCAACAGGAAGAGACAAAATCTGTATACATTATTGCAGAATTTTTGATCACATGAAACATTTTATGAACCAGGTGACTTTTAAGTTTTGGCATTATGCAACTCGATCCTGCTTGTTGTTTGCCACTATTTTGATATGCAATTTGAAAATGCTCTCAATGATATCTGATTATTGTTGCTCTCTCCTTCATAAATCAATGCATAGATATATGAGAATAGTTATCCCCAAGCATGTTATGTGAATCACAATTGGCTTCATTTCAGTTTACTGATCTATGATATTAAAAAAATAATCACGATTTTCGCAGCAATTTACGGGTTCGCTACGACTGATATGGGTAATGTAGAAACATCTAGTGTCTTGCTATAAGGTCTGTTTCTAATATGAAACGGCATATTTCGAATAATAAACAAGTAAAAGTGCTTCATAACTAACTTGTATTCTCTATTAGTCTAAGCAGTGGCACTAGTTTGTATTTAGAGCTACTTACTGTCTGACCTTTGGTTATTTAAAAATAAAAATAAAATGGAGTTTTGCTTTTATTTTTAATTTTTACAGCTCACGGATCGTTTCGCGCCTGCCGTAAGAAAATATTACCAAACAAAGTAGGTTAGTAGGTTTATCGGTCAGATCTTTCGGTTATACTATAGTGCTGCCGTATATAGTACCTACCCTTGCCAGAAAAAAAAAGAAAAAATTGCGAAGAAATTGCGCAGGCAGTCAAGTGCAAAAAACATTTGCGGGCCACCCTACCACCGTATTAGTAAGACAGAAATTTCTCATTAACCAATTTTTTCATATAAACATTTGAAATTTCAAAATTTCCAAAATTGGGTGTCCAAAAATTAGAAAATATCTGGGTCAGATTTGTTCTCCTAATATCACCCTCTCCAAGTAGTCTGAAAAGGGTTATAATGACCTGAAAAGGGTAGCCTAATAAAAATGAAATATTTACAAATTAAAAGAAATCAACATTAAAAAGCAAACAATTTTGTCAAACAAATTTAGATTTAATTATGTTTTTAATTTCGCAAGAGGGCTCCTTGGGGGGAGATCAAATAATTTTTATATATCTTTGGAAGCAACTTTGGAAAAGTGATTTTGAAAAAAAATTGCTTTTAAAATTAACTGAAAATCACTTTTGAATTTTGCTGCATAATTTTACAAGTGCACATATCAAAACTAAAAATGTTCGACCCTATTTCCAATTTCGTGCAATTCCAACAACTTCTTTGATCTCGTGGATGAAGGAAGCATTATGAGACGTTGATTGGCAGTTGTGCGGAAACTTTAAGCCAAATATATTTTATGATCTCTCTTCGATACATCATATTCTATATATTTACTGTGTGATGTTTAGGCTTCTTCACGTTGTCAAACTTACGACCGTCTTCGCACTCGGCTTCTTGATCGACACAGACATTCATTACATTTTAAATACGCCCCCACACCAAACGCACGATGCGATGATAACCATTATCGATAAATTCAAATTTAAAGCTTATAAGTTTAAATTCCATGGGATAATTGCTTGTCAGAAATTATGACAAGACTAGGTATAATAATGTAGATATGCAATTTTGTAAATGTATTAGCGTGCGGCATGAGGGTGTGAGAATATGCGCGGGTAAATCATATTTACTCTTCGATTAAGTTTTCTTGATATGTGATAGATATGCAAAAGCAGTATTAACATTCAATCCAGCCAGTAACAACAGCAGCTCGACAAATGAATTTTTGTGCGTTTCTTGTACATGATGAAATTTAGCATATCCTCTTAACAGTAAAAAATGTTCTACGTTTTGCTCATTCGCATAAAAAATGTTGTTGAATATTTCTTTATACTACAATGTTAACTATTTCAGTTTATTATTAGTTGTCAATGTATAATCCGATAAATAAGTTTTTCCTTAAAATAATCCCAAACAAAGTTTATATTAAGCACTAAACTCTTTAAAAGGCTCTTTGTCGCGTCTCACTTGCCTGCATGAAATGATGTTTCTTTTTTATTCTTTCAAAACCAATTCAGTGATATGTAAATAAAAATATTTGCATACTGAATGCTGTAATTTTGACGTTCGTTTTCTTTTACACTTACTTTAGCATACATAACTGCCGTGCTTCATGCACACGCTAATTACTTAGTTACCTTCTCAATCTAATATAGATTGAGTTTTGTCAAAAACCTCTTAAGACTATATTATGAACAAAATAACTTGTGATATTTTATTTTTAAAATGAATATGTATTCCAAATCGTAAGGACGCAATATATATTTTGTATTTAATGGATATAGCTTCCTAGCAGCTAAAAAAGCGTGTAATTTGCAATAAACCAACAGCCGTTTTCTTACTACTATAATTTTACCTTTGTGGGAACGCAAGGATTAAACAATACCATGTAAATATTTAAAAATGTAAACTCTTTTATTTCGGAGATCTTTGAAGTTTTCCGCATAGGCATAATATTCAGTTGTATTATAAGTTTCCTTTCACAAAAACATTTTTCGTTGAAAGTCATTGGGGATAAATTTTTTCTGTTTAATATGTATATTGTTCTCGCTGAAATGTCGAAAGGTTTATCAACCCACTAATTATTAATGTTACTCGAACTAACTGAACTATTTGTCAAAGTCTAAACATTTCAAAATGAAATGGTCGAAACGTCAAATTACGAGCTTAATAAGAAATATAGAAAATCAGTTGAAAATCTGCCATAATAAATGCGAAAACTGGAAAAATTAAAATAAAATTCTGGCACAGATTGTGACAATATACCTATCTGAAATAAAATATTTTTATACCCAAAATTCTTAAATCTCCAATTACCTCTTCGTTATTTTTATTGGGATTATAATAGTAGCTACGCGTTCACTGATTAGGATTGCATAATACTAATATGAAGATCATCGGTAATTTTTCCGTCATTATTATACGCCAAATATATGAATGTTATACCCAGAACCAAAAAAAAATATACATACACATGGGAAATGTATATTCACTCAAGTCTGGTGCATTCTATACGGTTGGTACGCATTTATTGGTATATTATATTTGTGGTGTGGACATTGGTACATATACCTTGCAGATAAGTTGGTATGAGTGAGGTTTAGGTTTTATCTATTTAAAATCGCCATTTAAGCTGTGCATAACAACTTTGCAGACATTGGGGGGAATACGTACGTGCTCGCCTGGTTAAAGGCCAACTCAAACTATTCATCAAGATTCCGACAATCAGTTATCCGCAACGGTCCGTCAATTTTCGCTTGATTCATACTATTCATATGGTCTCCGTAAATTGTTTCCACTATCACTATAATTTTTATGAGATAATTTATAAAAAAAACTGCACCAAAGTAATGATGATTTCGTTGCCCATGATACAAATCTGCCAGAACACTGATTCATAGTAATCCGACACAATCTGCTCTCATCAAATGTTCTGGCGAACTTTCCCTTAAGGTGATAGACGGTGCCGCGGTACCAAATAGTGTGAATTACGCCATTTAAAAAGCCAAGGAAAATATTTTTAAGTGATGTTGACTGTCGGTTGCCTGATGGATACTGTGAATAAGCCTTAAGAGTTCTGCCAAAGTAGAACCATGGGGCTCTGGCGTTAAAGATTACTGTTATGCTATATTATGGCACAACGAAAGAAGGGATTATCAATAGATAAAACGGTAAAGAGAATAAAAAAAAAATAACTTAAAAGATGAAAGTAATAAGTGAAAGTGCATATGTCTCCCTGAGCTTTTATTTTGCTGAGATTTATGTTGTACACAAAAATATAGCGTGCTGTAGAAAACAGTGATGCTCATGGAGAATTTCATAACGAGCCTAGAATTTATATATTTCGCCACAGGGTGGACCATGAATGTTTGAAACCGCTATTTAAAATAAATAGGAGATTACAAATGCCACATGAACAAATACGAGGTTCGGTTTCTTTTATTTACTAATAAAAATTTGTAAAAAATCTAAATCTATGGAGAGACAGAGAGGATTTTTCGCTTCTGTTCTCCCTCAATTGAATTAAGGGGTGTCACCAAGAAAGAATTTCCAGAAAATAAAATCGATTTTTTTTCAATATTATTGTAGCCAAAAGGGTCTAGATTAAGTCCTTCAAAGAATTTTTTTGATATCTTAATTATTTCCGGAGATACAGCGAATTTCATTGAGCGGCGTGACGAGCGCTGTATCGCTCCGTAAGTCGGCTCACTGCAGGTTACTTCATTTTCAAAGTAGCATTTGACGAGTTCACAGCAAATAATGAAACGAGCGCGCGAACACCGTAAAGGTTCTCGGGAAACGTTAGGGCGCTCATCATGCACCAAGAAACGTAAAAATCAATCAGCGCCGCAAAGATGGAAAGTTCGCATAATACATAACGAAACTTTCAAACGCGTTTTTCTCGAAACATTAATGTTCTCTACGGCTTAACCGGATAGATTTTCGATATCAGTTTTTATTGGAAAATTATAAATAATTTTTTGGAGCAAAATTTGTATTTTTTTTTTTAAATGGTCGCCATTTTTTCATTTTTCAAAATTTCGAAAAATGCCGTGAACGTAATTCCCAAAATAAATAATTCGGAACTTTTTGTTTCAGATTGGCGGAACTTAAAAATTCGTAGACACCGTTTGGCCCGGAGATTTTCGCGTCGTTCTACATTTTTTTAAATAAACAAATCAATTGTTGATATTTCCGAAATATAAAAAAATTGCCACATTTTTGAGTTTTTATTGATATGTGTGCCAAACTTCAAGTCTCTATCTTTACATTTCGCTTCAATAATGAAGTTCAAATTTTAGTGAGATTTCTGTCAAATCAACTTGGTGACACCCCTTAAATACCTATTAGTCAGCTCTTAGATTCGTTTGAAAGTTCTAAAGTGTGTGCACGACAAACATTTACGGTAAAATCTGGTAAAAACTATTTAGAGGGGCAACGTCACAAATTCTCTCTCAATTTTTGAGCACGCAATTGCAAGGACTTTCGAGTAAACTGGTACAATATTTAAGCAAGCGAGTCTAATAAGCACATCCAGAGATCTTCATACTGTGTGCAGGCACTCTTTTCGAAAAGTATTTTATTTTATTTTTAAGCAGACATCTTGTTTGCTACAAGAAACCTAGAGCTTTTTAACTATGCTAAAAAATTGTATGAAATTTCGGAATCGTTTAAATTTGCATGTGTGTGTGTAGTTATCTAAAGCTTAATTAGTGCGAAATGCAAATACAACAAAATCATCAACAACGTTAATTTGGCTTTTTACAAAAATGGTTCAACTAGACTGAGAGTGAATTCGTAATAATCAACATAAATTTTATAGCACAAGTTCATGTAATATTATTTAGTCCTTAGCTCCCACAAGGAAGAAGAAGTTGAAGAAAAAGGGTTTAGTTTTTGTGTTATACCTATTACCGAATTATACCTATCGTGAGGCGATTTTATAAGTTTAATTGCGAGGAGGATTTCAGATATCGTGGTCACCTCCATGATCTTTCAGAATAATTAAAAGCAATAGAAAAGAATTACACGCCTATGAAGTTTCTCCGACATTCCATTTCATAACTGTTACTTTTACGCATTCTATTTATTCTAAAACCGGGACTTTTTACAAAGAAGTATCTACAAATTTCATATAAGTATTTTAAGCGAGAAAGATATGTTTCCTCAAAATTATAAAAATAATAACTACACCTATATAATTACAAACTTCATTGTTTACATCCTTCTCCTTTGGACGAAGGTTATTATAAATATTATTGCTTTATTATCATAATTTCATTCTTTTTTGTCATTTCATTATATATCATTTTTTATAATTTGTATACTGTTTAATTTAGTACGAGATTAAAATTTTACATTTTTGTTTCCTTATAATAAAGCACATTACAGCTGCTTTGGTAAAACGTTGTTTGTGGAATTAAGAGTATGAGATATAATAAGGTACCTTGAAAAATCCATTTAACCCCAAAGAAATTAATTGAAAGCTAACTTATTAATTTAACAATAAAATGCCAATATGTAGGGGCATTTTATTATACCACCGCAAATCCAAGTGTGTTACTTCAACCCAAGAAAAATGTGATGCAAAGTGTGAGTTAAAACAACTCACTAATACAGCTTGTATTGAATTTACACACATTGTATGAGTCATTTGTAACACGATATTGATGTATCAAAATTTACACGGTTTACTGAAAAGTATGTTAAAATAACTCACATTGAGTGCAATTAAACATTTACAGCTGAGCACGTTTATAATTTTCGTATTCGCATTGTATTGTATTTCAGACGTGTATACACTTTAAGTTTTCTAAATTATTTTGCTTCAATATAATCCACAGTTGAAATTCTACTAAATAGAAGAAGTACCCTGGTATTATTATGATAAGAGGTGGCCGCAAAAAGTGGAGTCCATCGAGTGAGTGGACGAAACAATTAGGAGAGATTCCTTATGCGCATGGATACCTAACTAGCATGAGTTATTTCCCCCTACCCCACTCCTAAAAACTAGTGACAAATTTTATGTTCCCCGGATTCAGATAACACAAATAAAATGAATAATATTTGAACACGGTTTAAATAAGAGTCCGGTCAATTTAGACAAAAAACCAATAGTGAAGATACATAAATTCCCAACAAGCTAAAAGTTAGTAAAATTGTTCAAAACATAATTATAAATAAAATTTTAAAGTTCCCCATCATTCCCGTCGTGTAAGGAAAAAATGTTACTCAAGGTCAAATGTGAAAAAAATGAGTTTTCCGCGATTTTCAGCAAAACGGTAAGTTTTATCATAAAATCACCCCAGACAAAAATTGTAGACCATAAAATTATCTATAAAATATGTATCAATACTTTTTTTCCTAAGAGCCACCGTTTCTAAGATATAACGATTCAAAAAGTTATAAAAGTTGTAATCGTCATAATATGCACACGTTTCCACGCCACCTATGAGCTAGTGTACTTAGCGCGTTTTACAACTTTTTGAATCGTTATATCTGAGAAACGGTGGCTCTTAGGAAAAAAAGTATTGATACATATTTTATAGATAATTTTATGATCTACAATTTTTGTCTGGGTTGATTTTATGATAAAACTTACCGTTTTGCTGAAAATGGCGAAAAACTCATTTTTTTTATCTTTGACCTTGAGTAAAATTTTTTCCATACGCGGGAATGATGGGGAACTTTAAAATTTTATTTATAATTATGTTTTAAACAATTTTACTAATTTCAGCTTGTTAAGAATTTAAGTAACCTTGAATGTCTAGATTCATCGAACTTTAATGTGGTCTGGAAATTCTCGATCGAAAACGAGTAAAAAATTACTACATCAAAATAACACACATAAGTGAGTTGAAATAACCCACTTGGATTTGTAGAACATTACATGAGACGTCAGAATAAAAAAATAGCAAATTATAACTCAATAGGTCTGGTACCACAGAGCAAATTAAATTGAAATACTTTATTATAATCATTGAAGCTCAAGTTGAAGTTACTTTGTACTGTCAAGCTTAGGGAAAATCAATCTATGTATGAAGTAGTTCAAGAGACGTTCTCACACAACCCTGTTCATATATCATATTCAATCATATATCATATACATATATGTACATATATATATAGTTGGCGACGAATGCTGTGTGTTACGTCTATTTCAGAATGCACGTGATCGAAGCGCTTATTCTTATTGGATTTCATTATTGAATCTCAATTTCCGTATGAGGGTGACTTTTACAAACAGAGACGGCCTCTGGCAGTTACTGGGCTTTACCCTACGCTACCCTACGATGGGAAAGGGAGAGAGTGTATTGTCTCTATATAGCCCGAGATGAAGAGTCGCACCTCAGATGGATTTCAATATTAAAAAAATAACGCCAAATGCTCCAATTACGAGTAACAGGTTAAATCTCAGTTTAAGCGTACTTAATTTATCCTAATAACCGATTAACAAATAACTAACATCCCGCACATTAGTCTGTCAAACGAAAAATGACGAATACCTCTGAGAAATAAAAAAATACAATATGCACATCTGTGATCTTTACCCACAGCTAATCTCAGGTTGCCGGTAATTTTAAATAAAACTGATATATGTAAGTATATTTATAAATCGGAAACCCGATAGCACAGTCTTCATACGCATAGGTGCATCAGACTTAACTTTTAAAATTTTTATAATATCGTATTTATTAATTATTTTTAAATTATCATTATGTTAAAATTGGCATTTCAAATTTAATAAATCTGAATGAAATTTTTGAAACATTCTAGATATCAGTTTTACCTTACGAACTACAAATTTAGTTGGATATTTTTCTCCTGAATAAAATGTTAAAAATGATTTTTAAAGATACCTTCTCATACTTTTCTCTTGCTGTTTTTTTTGTTTGTAATTAATGGAAACACTTTAAAGTCTCGGTATCGATATTGATATTATAATTTTGTGCTTTATTTTGTTATATGTTTTTTGTTAATTATAAATAAGTAAAGGAAAAATAAATATGATTTATAGCACCCATTCAACTGTGGGATTTAAAACTACTGGGAAGAAATAATATACAGTAACATAGTTGATATGTTTTAGTAACAACTTAATTCCGTAATTTAGAACATTCACAGATATTAAAATTATTTCGATCAAAGGAGATATTCTGCATGTATGCATGTTTCATTTTTATTAACTCATTCTTATCTTATTCGTTGCTGTATACTGTGCTAAAAGCACTTCTAATAAAAATACACAACAATTTTCTATTTTGATGAGTTCAGAGAGACAAGCCTGAATTTCTCTATTTAATTGCTAAATTGAAGTTATGGATACAAAAATTAAGTGACCTCATGGAAATTTAATTGAAAGCGACGTACATTTGGCCTATTATAGTCTGGGAGGTGACTGCATAAATTGGTGCCCATAAGCATACATGCTGGAACATGTCGTAACCAAAACAGGTTTGCATGTTAAAATGCCTCAGGGGTGCCTGGGCTGGTTGCGATTTTGGGGTGCAAAAAGGTCGATAAGCATACAGGCTGAAAGTGGCACCCAATGAAAGCTTACTTATCTTTCTACCGAAATGTCGAAGGATGCCTGGTCGGGGTAGGACCAATTACGAGGCAGCCTCAATTTTATGATTTAACTGTTAACGGCTGATTTTATTTATTTTAAGAATTTCTCCCACACAATTTGTGCTAATGCTTTTAAATTTTATATGTAGCTTCCTTTCCGTAATATCCAACAACTTTTAGAAGCATTTCCTTAATGTCATACCCTAAAGGGGTGTAATTGAATTGTTTGGTAGTTTACGTCTTTTTCCGTTATTTTTCGAAGTGAATAGATTAATTTTGGGGAGAATGCTACCAATCCAATACCTCTAGTTATTTTAAAACAACAATTAGTACTACTCGGGTGGCTTCAACACTCACCTGTGTAAAAACCTAATTTTCATTCATCACTGTTTCAATGGTAAAATACCAAGTATTTGAATTTTAACATCATTCTTATTTTTTGTACATACCATATATTTGCATGGAATATTTAGAATATTTTTAAAAAGATTGTTACATACAGATCCACATGGTTCCCATACATATAGTCCAACAGGCGACTGCAAAAAGAGGAGTCCGTAATGCAATTTTCAGAAAAGGTTTCTTATGTTCGGTGAAACCTAACTGGCATGGGCTGCCTCTTCCCCCCTGTTCAGACTGTCCTCCTTTTACATTTCCGGGATTCTGATGGAGGTGGTGCAAGGCAAATTATTTTTATCTGAACGTAAAGAGTTTCAGCTTTCATTTCATTTTCATGTTTCTACTCCAAGCGGTTCTTTTTAATCTAAATAACCAGCTCCAACTCCGAAATCATGGAGTCCTCAAAATCATAGTTTTTTTTTATATTAAAAAAACCGCTTTGAGTTAAAGCATGACATTTATTTCAAATGAAAGATGAAATCCTCTACTACCACACAAGAAAATATTTGTGTTCAGGATATGCGTCGCCGCAATCACAAAATTCAAAAATTATAGAAGTTGTATTGGAAAACAAAATACTGCGTTTAAGCGATATTTTCTTATTATCAATAAAAAAAAATTCCCTGCAAATACACTTAATATAATAATGACGTTAAAATTCAAATACTTAAGGTTTTTTATAAATATTGATTATTAGGTTTTACAACAGTGTTGTGCTCATACGGTACTAAATTTTAATTTCACCCTCTTAGGGGAGGCATTTAGGGAAATACTTCAAACAGTTCTTAGATATTACGGAGAGCAGGCTGCAAACAAAAGCCTGTATGCTTATCGGCGTGTTTCTTGCAGTCGCCTCCCCGACTATTATGCATACCCACCGAATCTATCAATTTACATAACATAATTATACGCACCTACCTGAAAATGGAGGAGCAAGGTAAACAAGGCTTTTAAATCGAGAATCTTTGTCGTCGACTAAGCTGTAATCTTATTACTTGCACTTATGTGATTTATTTAATGTTTTTAGTGATTTCAATATTTACGTGAAAAGCTAAAATATGATTTATTCTTATAGAATAAGGCCCCAGCATACTCTACCGATTTGTGATTTCTTAGATTGAACATTTGAAGGAAGTCTACTAGAAGTGACTGATCTTAAATGTGGTTTGTGCTTTTAATAATTTCTTTCTATCTTCATGGAGCACATTTAAAATTCTGATAATATCGTGTAAACTTTTACAACTATTGCGCGTACTCTATATTATTTTAATAACGGCACATCAGCTAACACTAAAAGTTTTGTCGCATTCAAGACATTTAAGCTTTGCAGTCAACAATACAATGAATTAAATTTAAATAAAAATTTTAAAATGTTATTCAATCTTCAATGATCTCAACGGTTTGCATTACCATAAGGAAAAAATTGTTGTATATTCATATTCTTAGTACTACGCAGCACTTAAGTGAGGGAATACGGTAACGTCCGCCAAACTCAAAGATAACTTCAAATAAATTACACTCGAAACTATGGTTGGCGTATGTATAGCGGTATATGCATTTAAAAACTTATAAAAATACGACACAAAAACAAAGGGACTGTTTGTTATTAATGGTCTCTGCATTGTTGAGTTTTTGACATCTCACCAATCTTTTTAGGCACTATACGAAAAGTGAACGCAAAGACAGAAATAGAGAGAGTCGTAGAGTAAAATTTGAAATTGCTTTTATAATTTTCTATTAATATGTTGTTATAAAATGTTTAACTTTGTATAACAAAGTTAAGTGTTACGTAGTATACGCATAAAGTTAATCTAGAAAGCTTTGGTTACGTTTGGAATTTAGATAAGATTCTTAGTGAGTTTATTGGGTATGAGGAAGAGAGATAGAGTAAAAAAGATACTGAGACTGTTCCTAGATAAATATTGAAATTCGAAATAAACAAAGGTTTGAATATGGAATCATTTATGTTGCGTTTGAAGGGTTCTGTTGCATTGTATGCATACTACATCCAGTTTAATATAAAGCGATTTTGGTTGCTTTAAGATATAAATCAAGTACTTCTTTTTGTTTTATCATATTCGAGACAGTTCACAACATACTCTTTCTCACCTTTGAAATTTATTATCTGTATCTACGTAATGTTCTAATAGTATTGTGAACTTTAATAATAGGACTTCTGTAAAGGTATATAGTTCAATTTTTGAATTTTTTTTAAATAATTAGGTGAATATTTAATAGATTTAAAATTTAAAATTAATAGTAATACAGAATCCTAGAGCTTTAGTTAGAATTAATTAGTAAAATTAAAAAATCGTATATTGTTACAGTATTTTGTTCTTTGTTTGTTTTTACAGTATAATTGTGCTAAGCAATTACATGAAATTCACTTTTCTTTTATCTACTTAACAATATTATTCTTATGTTGGAGTTCAATTTTCTCTTACACCGGACATGTTATTATTTTATATTCGAACATTAGTGAAACTGCAACAAATACAAAGTATAACAAAAACATAGTTAGGCCTAACCCTTTGTTCATTCGCCAACGGAAACATGCTATTGACATCACTACAAATAGCAGCATCATAAACAGTATTGTTATTGAACAAACCATTCCAACTGAATTAACTTCGACTGGTTGCTGGTATATGATACCATATAATAGCCATGGTATTGGTAATCTGAAATATTAAGACACACATTAGTTATCTTTATAATTTAAGGAATTAAATAAATTACATAGTTGGTACACAATAGGGAGATTAGTGGGCAATTATATTTTAATATATGTATTTAGCAAGGTGAGCATTAAAGAAATTTTGTTTCACATTTGTGTTATTTATTTAAGGTATGGAAGATTAAGATTATTAGATTTTCCTAGTAAGCCGTATTAAGTCATTTTACAAGTATTCACTGATACCCCGTGCTTCTCACACCAGTCCGGCATCTTATCTAGAGTTCTCTTCATCTTACTGTAGATGATCTTTAGTGAATCTCTAGGGGAAAATTGTCACATATCGGCGGCATATGTAAGCCTGCGTGTGTATGTTCGGACCTTGTAGGTCGTCCAAAAGCCAATCCACCCGCAAACACCACAGTAGAGGCGAGTGTACAGTACACCCTCTTTGGGCATCTTTTACTAACTCACAATACCGTGGCTGCATAAAGTAGCCTCTCTGTGTGAGCTTAGAGTACAGATTCATGCATTTTGGCAGCGTCTCAGAGAGCTGAGAATGTCAGGCACTCTCAATGTGCACAAACATCCCAACCGTATGCGCGAAAATAGTTATTGATTTATAATAGCTCCGTACGGTTCATCTTGGGTGTTTTGCGAAGGTTCACTCGATGTTTGACTGCACTGTACAAGATCTTCATTAACTAGTACTGTAAGTGTTTCATTCTTTGTCTTTTCCTACAAGAGGCACATTCATAAATATCGAGTGAAAATCTCCACTTTTGAGCCAAATGTTCAGATATTTTTCTTAAATTATTAAACTTTCGATGGAGTACCAAGCAAAATGGATTAAAACATCGATTACCGTACGGAACCATTATAAATCAATAACTACCTTAAAATATGCACAAGTCGCTAAGAGGTTAGAACAACAACTACAGAAATAACGGAAAATACGAAATGGCTTAGCATCATACTTCTATCTCTTTCTAACATAAAGCTTCTATTTGTCATTTTAATACTTCTCGTATCTAAGAGATTGCGCTGGCAGTCGCTTTTTATTACTTATCACAAAATTTGTTTGAGACTACTGCTTCCTACTTATATTTTTGTTCAATAAGTACCATTTCAATTTGAATAATAAATACCCCACAACATTGTTAGAGCTTTAAATACGCTTAAATAGGACAGTAAATATAAATATTGCAGCGTTTGAGAGTGATATCGCGCAAACCAGTCGACCTAAGGAAGCTAGAGTACGACGCTCAGTGCGACACGTATGTACTTTAATTCATTTATCTCCTAAACTATTGGAGATTTCATTTTGAAACTTCTGGTGTATTATAAGTGTACTTTAGGCTATATTTCGAAATAAAAAAAATAAAAAAAAATTGGTTAAAAACTTACTAAAATTCTGATTTGAAAAGTTTATTTCCGGTTTTGTATATTAAAAAAAAATTAAATATCCAGTTTTATTTTGTATTTAAAAAGAACAGTAAATTTTCTTTTTCTGTCGCCATATTTGATATTTTAAAATAAATTTGTTTAATTCGAAAAACTATTTTCAAAAAATACAAATTTCAATAACGACAATTCTTTAGAAGCCAATAATTTGACAATAAACATCACACAAAAAGAATATTGTGTGTCCACATTCATATCTACTAGAAGTACAATTAAGCCGAATATGAACAAATTTCAGAACGTCACTCTTTTTCGCTGTCCGCTTCACGTGAAATGCCCGTTTTATTAAATACATATTACAAAATTGTCCCAAATATTTTGCAGATAGTTGCGTCCGCTGATTTTTTTACACTAATCTTATTAAATTTAAGTTACTAATTTGTAGTAGATCTTGTTTTACTGCATTCCTGTGATTCCGAAACGCATACATATCTATATCTGATCTTTTAAAAAATTTATATATTGTCTAGAAAACCAGGAAAATTCAGGGCAATTTGGACTTGAGAGAGAGTGGCACCCTATAGTACGTATAAGTACTATTACTTGAGGGATTTAATTCATATTTTATTTAAATTTGTTTCGGCAAAATTAAGGGGAAAATCCAAAAAAATAGGATTGGAGCGTTGAAATCTGGGTATTTTATCCATAAGACTTCCAAGAAATATCTGCGTGCTTCTACGTGCAGAGTACCAGAGTCGAAACTCAAAAATCAAAGGTTTCATGCCAGTGATTTAGAAACCTTTCTTTCTCCAGAAACCTTAACCTGATTGCACGAATTCTAAGAAGGGCTTCTATTGGCCTTGAGATATGCAGAATTACAAAAAATAAATAAACAGTTACCCCTTTTTTAAAAAGCACTCTTCCGGCAACACACTTTAAATCTTTCTACACAAAGCACTTAACTAGCCTTATTCAATGCGCCATTACATCACTCCGAACAATTACAACAAACAAACAACTTCACTGCGCTCTGAAAGAAGTTTAATGAAAGCTTTTCCATTCTGAAAGCTTCCCGGAGTAAAGGCGGAGACATGCAAGTATGAGGGCGTCCTTTAAGTTCTCTTCTAAACATAAACAGAAAAGAGAAAAAAACATCATTTCCAACAAGGCCGCAATTTTTTAATTCCGCCTGAGTCGCTCGGAAAACAACGGGTTTATTTACCTTAGGCAGGCATCTTAAGTAGTGTGTAACGAATTAATAACTGCCTTATTTTAAGTCGCAATTGTCGACCACATGCTTTAAAGGAGAGTTTAATCTTTTCGCCTACAAACAAATTTATACAAGTAGTACTTGGGATAGTGTTTCTCAACATACTTGTAAATATATAAAAAAACAAGGCGAATATTTTTTATTGAATAACAAAGTGCATATTGAATTTGATTACCACAAATTTTGCCTTGTACCTGATTAAATTATCGCAAACTTTTTGTGTGTACTGACTTCATTGTAGACTTCATGGTAGAGCAGAGTATTGTCTTCCCTGTTAAAACAAATTTAGATGAAATGGATGATGGGACACGATGCTCGGAGCTATTCCCTAAGTTTGTTCGGACGTTGTATGGAGTGATGCAAAACTGGAGATTTTTCGAAATATGGCAATATGCCGGAAAAATTCTGTGCTTTTGTTTTAAATGTCGCATTAAAACCATTTCCTCTCTTAGAAGTTTTCTTGCTAGGAACGTTTGCCAAGATACATTAGCTTATACCTCCTAGGCACAGCAGCATTTTAGAGAATTTTCTGTGCACGTATTTCCCAAGTTTCGCCCTAGAAAACCCTCAAGGCAAAGACATTGTAATATTTCCTCTTAAATAGGATCAAGGAAAGGGCGCTCGACTTATACGACGTTGGTCGGTGTGATTTGAATGGTGGAAATGCAGATATTTTCTGCAAGACAAGTAATTGAAGAATGAGCAATTAAGACGACGAGAAGTCATGACGCGATGGTATTATTCATCCAGAGTTGTACTGTAGGGAATTGGATTGGATGGAGATTAATGGACTAAATATAAATTGTAGGCTCAGCAATTATTCTTTTTTTCTCCAACTAACCGAAACAAGCCATCAACAAGCCTGGGAAGGTTTTCTTTTCTCACACTAAACATTTTTGAATTAATGTTTTGTCACTTTTGCCATTTAATTCAACTAGTAGATTTGCATTTTTGATTGGTTTTAAGTTGTTTTTTTTGGGTGCATGACACACGTGCTATTAGACTGCATAAAAAGCTCTAGACTGACTAAATCAGACTCCCAATTTACCAGCAAGAAAAATCATTCCATACATTAATTAACTGTTCCTGAATTATGTGCGCTAAATACATAATTCATGCGTGGCTACTTAAACGAGCTATTTCGGCAGCAAAAACTATCGATGTTAACTCTATTAACTTCAAAATCGAACAGTTGTTGCCTGGCAATGAGTTGTCCTTCAAATCGATCGACACTGTTGTCGATCCTGACGAAGCAGTCAACTATCCTGTTGAATTCTTGAATTCACTGGATTTACCGGGAATGCCACCATATAACATACGATTAATCAATGGTTCACCAATTATTTTGCTTCGGAATTTAAATGCACCAAAGCTATGCAGTGGCACGTGATTGGTTTGAAAAAAAATGGGCAATGTTCTTGAAGCTACCATTTTGAACGGCAAGTTTCAAGGTGAAGTTGTTCTTCTGTCACGGATTCCAATGATCCCCTCAGACTTGCCCATTCCATTCAGACGCCTGAAATTTTCAATTCGCTTGGCATTCGCAATGACTAATAATAAGTCATAAGGCCAAATAATGTCCATTTGTGGGTTGGATCTAAAAAATCCATGCTTCTCACACGATAGACATTGTTCATCAACTTGCATTAAGATTAAAAAAAAACTATGTCTTTTACTACTAGTATTAAGATTCATCATTTATTTATGTACTTATTAGTTTTTTAAATTAATAAAAATATGACTGTCATGGAAATGATTGGAGGTTTTTCTTCGTTTGTTAATATTTAATTTTTGACTTTCGGGCAGGACAACGTCTGTTGGGTCCGCTAGTATATATATATATATATATATGTATAGTGTTGCGTGGTGGGATATGCTGGGGGCTCAGGCTACGACTCGAGTCAAATATGTCGTCCTCCTAGGTGGATTTCAGGGAAGATCGTTTTCACGCACCGACTCTTGAGTCGAAATCTGATTTTCATGTGCGCGATTCTCTGACTCGAAGAAATTTTCCCTACGCAGTCCCTCAATGGAAGATAAAGGTAGAAACAATGATTTTTATATCTACCTCTGTCGCACCAAAAATCCCCAGCTGATTAGTATCCTGGGCGTTTTTGTGAAAAAACTAAATAATGAGCGTAACATATCAGAAATCAGTTCGTGACAATGTCACTATTTATTATTTAGTTTTGTTTGAACATAATTGTGCAGCATTATTTATCAAATTAAATGGCATGATTTGCCTTAAGCTCCGCATATGATTCACACGTTAATTAATGCGACAAGGGTGTGCGCCCCCCTACATGCCTTTCCTCGTGCCATTTCGCTCATCCAAATATATGTACGTTTCCTTCTTTGAGAACTCCGCACGAATGCCGGATTCCTATATGTAGAGGAATTTTACCCGTTATTCCCTTATCCTCTTATTTTTTGCTGCTTCCATAGGATTCCCGAGTACCTAACCTATTACTTCAAATTAGTTTATTATTTCTATTCCTATTTTTAGTAGCCTGCTTTGACATTGAGACCTGGGATATTTGAACTCATTTTTATAAATCACTAGCCTTTAATTTGCAAAGAGCAATTTCTTTAGACCTCAGTAGCGCTGCTATAATACGACATGCTACGCACACACATACATATGCATATATTTATGTAACATAGCTGACAGGCGTTATTACAAGTCACAACACAACATCGAAAAACATAATAGCAGCTTCGGTTGAGATGCTAAGATACCTGGGACCGAAAACAACTGGTATTTTTAAATTTTGATCTAAAAGGGCCCAGTGAAAATGTGATCGGAAAATTGAAGGTAGTACACCTAGATAAATCTTATGAAGCTGCTGCCTATCAATTTCTGAAATTTTTTTTTTGAAATTGCAATTTTTTGCATTCTTACCTCACCAAAATTATTATATCTGGACACTTACAATTCGTATTAAAAATAGCAGTTATTTAGGACACTTTATTTTTCCGCCGCAAAAGAAAAGGCACCTTCAAACTTTCATTTTTTTTTGAAGTGTGAATTGGTAAAAAGACGTTTTATTTTTTCTGGTAAAAATAAAAGGTATATTAGAACTTTTATATTTTCAATGAGAAGAAACGTTGTTAAAGGACCTTTTATTTTTTGTGAGTACATTCGCTGCATGACTTGCTCACTACAAACACGAAGTTTCGTTTTTCGAACTTTCTTTCGGTTGTTCATGTACGAGTATTGAATACTTCTTCTCGCATCTGCATCCGTATTATAGAAATATGTGTTATTTGATGCTAGGGGCCGTTCATAAAATACGTTCGCACACACCATAAATTAAATTTTGTCACATATCGAACAAGGACCTCTGCAGTAGAGGTTCACTTATTACTACATTATGTATACGAAAACCTTAACGGCAGGCGCGCACTGCAGCTGTTCCGGAACGCGGCCAAACAGCCGCAGCGATGTAACTTCACGCAGTTGAATTTTGTAGCGATTTTTTAGCCGCAAAGAAATGGGTTGGTTTGGGTCTAGTTCGGCGCGATTGTCGCGAACAGAAATGCAAACCATGAAAGGAATAGTTCCGACAAACAATAGGAATTTGATATATGTACACATATATTGTTTTATGCAAGTACTAGGCTTAGTCATTCCCCCCCACATCCAGCCATTCTCCCGTAGTACCTAATTGAGGAACTTAAATAATAAATCTTAGTGCAATATGTAGAAGTGACCTTTCATCCGCCTTTCATCCATTTTTATGAATGGCCATTCGCTATACTATTTAGTCGCAGTGCGCGCACACACTTTTTGGTTTCAGATTGCGATTTTTCAACCCTGCTGCTGAAAATTCGCAGTACGCGCTTAGCCTAACGCGCGAGTCCAACATGCACTTTAGTTTAGTTTAGTTGGAAAGGGGGCGTTTAGCCGTGTGACCTTTCGATCACCGCAACCGCTAGGATCTATTGTGAATCCCCATTTAGATTTCATCCCAGGTCTAGCTTCTTAGAGAAGTCCAGAATTTTCCTTGGTGTCATATTCCAAACCTGTTCTGGTGTTGCAAAGGCCTCTTCCAACTGTGTTAGTCTGAGCCGGCCAGGGCTGCACACTGACAAAGAATATGAACCGCTGCTACTGAGGCTTCAGCGCAATAGTGACAGGTGTCAGTTTCAGCTTTCCTTATTTTTTTTAAGGTGATAGCTTAAGGAGCAATGTCCAATGAAGAGTCCAGTGAGTGTTTTGAGCTCTTGTTTGTTTAGACGGAGGAGATTTTCGGCCTTATCATGTGGTGCGCCCATGAAGGCTGTGGATTGCCGACAACCTTGGGTGTCGTTCTAATATCGGAGTCGGCTACTCTTCTCCCAGTTTTCAATGACCCCTTTTAGGTGGCATTTCGAGATGCCACAGAAGGGTTCCGGACCTATAAGAAGAGATTCCGCCCCTTGTTTTGGCAGGCTATCGGCTACTTCGTTGCCTGTGTAGCCTTCGTGACTTGGGATCGACATGAGCGTAACTTGTTATTGTTATTTGCCAAAAGCTTGAGGGATTCCAGGCATTCCCAAACGCTTTTTGTTTTTTGATCGCTTTTAGTGCAGCTTTACTGTCTGATAATGTAAAGATAGTATAACCATTTATGGTGCTGTTTATGCAGGTATTGACGCATTCTAGTATGGCCAGTATTTCAGCTTGAAATATGGTAGGGGTTTTAACTGTGCCTTTGAAATGCGGCACTTTTGGCCATATACGCCAATACTTATACCTTCCTTGGTTTTTAATCCGTCGGTGTACCACACCATCGATCCCTTCGGTGGGGATACTTCACTGGTATGCCATTGTTGGCGGGTTTTAAACACCACACTGTATGGCTTTACAAAGTCCAGCTTGGTCGTGGATACGTTGGATATTTTAGTCATCTCTCCTAATCGAATTTCTTCGGGGATGGCGAGATGTCCCGTCAGGTGTCCTGGTTTAAAGGCTTTAATTTTTTGCAGCCTTAGTGCTCCAAGGAGAGCCTCCTTCTTAACCTGAAGGTGTGAATGTGTAAGGTTAAGGAGGAATTGTACAGCTGCGGAGTGATTCCCAGGCAGGCGAGTCTTTGTACCTTTTGTAGCTCGACCTCTTCCTTTTTCTGTTTGATCTTTGGCCACCATGCAAGAGCTGCATACATGACCATGGGTCTTATTACCGTTGTGTACAGCCAGTGCATCATCGGCTTCATTCCCCAGGTTTTGCCGGTAAAGCTGCGACAGATGTAGATGCATGCACTTGCACTTACCTGATACATAGAGTAAGACCGCTTTACAGGGCACTCCCTAATTGTGTGTGCGCCTGTGCATTTTCTAAATACCTAGTTTGTTGCGTTTCACTATTGGGGCACTGTGCAACGGTATAATTCGCCCATCTATTATTCCTTACCATATTACCACATATTAAGGTAACTGACACCCTCTTGTCTGATTTTGTACATATTTTCGTAATTTCGTTAGTTGGCATAATAGAAACCCTCTATGAAATGCAAATACTAAAATCTATAGCAAAAGTGTCAGTGAAACAGCTTTGGGTCAGCAGTGAATTACCTTTGTACGTTAGCAGCAATAACTTTCGTACCCAGAAAGTTCTGAACTCGTCGTAATTGTCAGGCTGAATTAGAGCTGAAGTAAACCAAAAGCTGCACACAAAGCCCTATCCAAAGCATGGCTTTCCCGTTACCACCAATGTCCCATTACCCCCAACAATAAACCTGGAATCCCATTCAATTCAATTTTGATTATCGCTCTACAGGACATAAATCGCTTCTTTCTGTGTTGGATCGGGAATTCATCCTGCAGTGCATCGAGGCAAACGAATTTATTGTCTCGGTATCAACCCTTCACGTCCCTGTCACCCTAATACCATTTGTTGTGAATAAAAACCAGAAAATGTCGAATTTGTTTTATATCCTTGCTGATTCCACTATGGGTGCATGGGGGTACAGAGCAGCGAGCAGAACTTGCCACATTGCGTAATACGAGTATATCACTCCGTGGCGTAGGTGCCATTCGGTTGTCGCTGCCATGACATGAACATGAACATTGCGAACTAAAGGGGTTGATTTGTGCCAAAAGTTGAATTCCTGGCGTATGGCGCTCATATCGCCTCGATAGAAAAAATATATAAGCATGAAAGAAAAAATATATGAGCATGTCATCTGTGGCTACGGTAAAAAATCCTACCTAAACCAGGAGCCTAAAATTTGTATTAATGTACATATGTTATTTACATCTCGCAACTAAGCACTGTTAAGGTTTTTGATGCAGAGAATCAGACATTAATTTTTCCAATAACACTTGAAATATTTTTGATTTTATTTTTTTAGCCTACGCGTTCCTCCGAGCACCTTCATGGGTCACAATTAAATACAGCTATGACTTAACTAGTGACATATGGGAGCTGGACAGCTAACCTAACGCAAGTCTCAAAAACGAGACCATTTTTAGCCCATGTGAAAACCATTAAGTGAAATTAAAAAGTACAATCGATATAACCATTAGTTAATTAGTAATCTAGTGGGGGCTGCGCACAATTCTCGAATATGTAGCCATATAATTAATTAATAACGCTAGTACTGCTAAATTTCCACAAAAATCTTTTGTGAGAGAACGACAAGTAAAAACACCTTTCACGAAAAGCTTTCTTTCGTTTTACCACAGACAATACAGATGTCCAATGCTTACGAGCGAACGTGATGTATGAAATGAAATCCAACTGCAGAAGAGCTTTTTGAACTTTGCCAGCAGCGATGCACAGCAACGCAACTTTCAGCTGTTATGCGGCATGCAGCACAAGTTCTCGCCGCGCTCTCAACGTTATCAACGCACGCACGACTGCTGGCTATATTGTGTGGTGGGAGAGAAAGAATTCATATTATTCTTTCGTACTCTGTCGGCTTGGTTGGGCTTGGGCAGAGCTGGGCATACTTTGACTTCATGGGAGCCGTATACCTGAGTGCATTTTGGGTCGCTCCATTAACGCAATGAGAAGGAGTGAAGCCCCCATTGAATCCTTCACCGTCACCTTTGCAGCAGAGCTTTGAGAGTTTAAAGCCTTTTCAGTGCAGCAAGAGCGACCCGAACCCATAGAATCCTTCGCCGCCACCGTTCCCGCTCAGCTGTTTATGACAATTCGAGACCAACCGTCAACTGGCGCAGTATGCTCCGAAGGTGAATTAACAAGGTAAATCTAGTAGCAATTCGTCAAGAAACTAGACTAATGAATTCGGGAAAAACTCGGCACCTTCCAGGAAATCCAAACGAAGAAACAGGAAACCGAATAATTACAAAATCACCAAAACAGTTCACAGATATCAAATTCAAACCTTTACTTGTCAAATAAACAGCTGATTCAACGAATCCCAACTGGTCAATCCCAACTTGTAAAAGCCCTCTCAGCAAAGCTCTCTTACGACGGTCTGCTGCAACCAGATTATTGACTATTCCTTTAAATTTCCTCTTGCAATGGTCTGGCGGTGTAGCGGCTATGGGTTAGCTCCCATATGAATGCATGTATTCAATAGTTGTGCAGCGGCGGCGAAGGTGAAGTTTGACGGCGAAGGACTCTATGGGGGCCGGCCTTGAGTCCATGTCCGCGATGCAGATATCATTTGATGTTTTGGACAGGAGTATTCATTTCTCGCTAGTACTTGCAGGAGCAATGAGGAGCCCTAGAAATCTACCTGAGGAGCACTCGGAGTCAAAAGAGCCGAGTTTGCCCGGCACTGGCCGCTGGGTGTCATCGATCGTAGGTTCGAAACCAGGTCCGGGTAAAATGTCACCTTTTTAATTATTCACTTTTTTCGAATTGCTTTTCCCACATTCATTTTTCTAATTTCAATGGCTTTTTGTTTATGCTATTGTACGTATGATTTTATAACCTCTCCCTACTGCACCCCCTCTCGTATATCTTACAGGAATTCGGGTAGTCTCACACAACACTCACACAATGCATCACTTTCACCTATTCCTAATATCCTTTTTTTTTTACTATAAATTTGTGATGATAGTTTTGTATCCTCAATCTCGAGAAAATACCACGCATTTTCCTTCATTTTTCTCAGATAATTTTCAATATGTTTTTCCCCCCAAGAATTCTATATAATTTGACCTTTCTTTGAATATTTTTCACTTATGAAATAATTTTCTGTTAAATAAATTTATCCCCGCCGCTACTTTTAAATGGATAACCTAAAACTTACGTATAACATAACGACAGACAGACAGACGGACGGACGAAGGATTCCTTTTTACCATTGTGGTACGGAAATAATGTGTGTTGCCTTTTTTCCACGCCGTTATACTTACAATAATTTTCTAGAATTTAAAAACAATAAAAATGAATATTTGATTTCGAGTACTAAAAATTAGAAATAATCAAAATAATATAATATGAGCGTATTTTACAAAATATTATAATAATAATCTAAAAACAAATGTTATGACAACACTAGCTAAAGAAAATTCTTTAAAATTAAACCGGAAAAATCTAAAATCTGAATTTATTATAAAATAATCATTATTACCCAACCCAATTCGCACGATGAACCTCTCCCAGAATTCCCTCTGGTCCTGGCTCACGCTGGCTGCTTGTAGCGGCCTACTACATACACATTGTATACCTACGCCACAGGGTGTCTGTGGCTACGCGATCTAGAATGCGTCGCGCGTCGTACGCAGCTAGCTGATTGCTGTTGTGAAATGCGTTGCTGCACTGCCGCTAGAGCAAAAGCTCCGGCCGCTAGAGCTCATTTCTTGTGTGCTCGCTTTTCAGCATAGCCGTTAGACATCTGGGTTATTTGTCTGTGGTTTAACTAACGTTTTAACTATATGTTGTTCACATTTAGCGTTGTGCAGCGCTACTGAGGTCTAAAAGAGCAAATTTATACAAATCTGCTCACAGATTCGTCACATTGAAATTACCATTTCTCATCTATTGGGAATCAAACGTTTTTCTATTATATATTGTACGTTCTAGATGTGTAGTTAATATTTACAAAAATAGAAATTGAAAAAAAACATTCTTTGTAAAATTTCCATTAATTAAGATAAATTAAGTCAGGTGATTACAAACTTCGAGATGTGAATAAAGTTTCATGTATAGGTACTCGTATTCCAAAATCACTCGATCAAATTTCGTTAAAAGATTTTGAAAACCCGGACTCCCCAGATAGCATGAACCCTGAGGAATCCCCCCTCTCTCGCCGCCGGTCACGGGCGTTGCGTTCACGCTTATTTTAATCAGACCTGCGTAAGTCAATCTCTATGAATGCAAATAATTTAGATTTGGTGTTAATGATGCTGTCACTAGTTTTCAGGTAAAGTAATGTCTAAATTTTTGCTTGAATATACATATTTGCTCTACTTACCCAACAGTTACGTCGAAAATGTTGCTTCCAACAGAACTAGACACAGCCATATCACCAAATCCTTTACGCGCAACGATTACGGAGGTAATAAGATCAGGTATTGATGTACCCGCAGCGAGGAACGTTAACCCCATTACCTAAAATATATAGAAGAATAAGTGGCCGAAAATAACATAGTATCAAATTATTAAAGCAAACCTCGGGGGGTATCTCTGCAGTATCACCAGCTATATTAGCCCACCAGACCATAAGATATGAGTATGCGGCTATCCATACAATTGAGCCAATAAAAGTAACAGGGAAAAACCTTTTCCCTCGTGGCGTTCTTGTATCAGGTAATGTTAACCAAAGTGGGAAAACAATCGGTGCCACCAAAAGATATGTTATCCTTTTTCGTCCTGTCGATGGCCACGACATACTCAAGGCTTCGGGTTCCTCGTCGATTTCGTTGCCCTAAATTTTTTTTAAGGTCCAATAATGAAAGTGAATTGAAAGAGAAAAATAAATTAGATTTCCAAGTACTCGGACAGTAAAAGTCTGAAATATAAAAGTTTCACAAAACAAAATTATTTTTATCTTAAGGAAGAGTTGAATATGTCACAATTCATTAGCAAGAAAGATGACAAACGAGTTTAGTGGCAAACGTTACAACATGAAAAAATATGTTAGGATGCATGTGCAAAACGGTAATGAACAAGATATGATCAATCCATATTCTCACTAAAAGAAAACTGTGAAAAAAAAATAAACGACTAGACAAACGGAAAAATTCGAAATGTTTGTAATGGTAACATTTATTCTCAACTTACAGGATTTGTATGAAGTAACCAAAGGAATGCAATAAACTTTAGATATCACGAATTATACGATTTCTTTATTTATACGATCGACTATTTAAAAAAGACAATATAGCTGGTGGAAGATGACGGATATGATTTTATATATTTAGGGCTTAAGGTGAAAGTTATATATAAACAATATGTTATTGTGCCCAAATGTTTTAAAGTTTATCCACCCATTGGTTAGTCTGCCAATCAAATTAACTCCACCTGCTATATTAACTATATTTAAAATTATTTGATGACGCGATAATAATGGAGTACTAGGAACGAGTTTTTATGGAGCATGCCCAAAATTCTCAAACATATTATTATATAATACTTTGCCCCCTTTTAATTCCCCATTAGTTTTATTACAAGATGAGAAGCAATGTACGATCAATCGTTTCTTAAATAAATTGTTGCCGTCATTTTTAACATTTGTATTCTTTAACGTTTGCCAATAGTCACATTGTACTATTCAATAAAATTGTTTCAACTTATCAATCCAGCGTGAGATTATGCTTTCGGCAGGTGGTTTCGTAAATGGACGTTGACCGTGAATCTCGCAAAAGTTTTGTTCATACCATTCTTATATGTACATAGACAATGCAATCCTTTACAACTTTTGTTATTCATTTTCCGGCATAACATTAACAATAAATGCGTTATGAACATAAAACAATTGAAAATTCTAGATACGAGATAAATATAATATTTTTAATCCTGCAACAAACATGTTTATTAGTCTTTTGATTGATCATTTCTTAATAAAGAATTTAACCTTTCCAAATTTTTTTCCTACTTATTTTTATTGTTTCCTTGGCATTACCAAATGAAGTAAGTCGAAGTTAAGTGACATAAGTATAGGCACACAAAACTTGTTAATAAATTTGTTTTAGGTAAAAATAATGCATGGATAAATCAGCTGATTTCTTGTCAATATTTTGAGATCCTCTGTATAATTGATTTTATCTATTAGGTATAAGAGAAAGTAAGTTCCGTTTTCTAATAGCTGGCGTAACTCTTATTGTATGTGTCACGTCTGAACCGGTTTGACATGTATTTGACAGGTCTAATGTCAGTGTCAGAATTCAATGTATCTCGATCGGACGATTGAACATGGAGAGTTTTGTATCAAATAACCGACATTTGCGAAGTATCGTTATACTTCTATAATTTCAAGAAATCTGCTGCTGAAAGTCATTGAGTCATACGGTGAACATGCTTTTTCGGATTGTGTGTGCAGAAGATGTCTCAGACAGTTTAAAGATGGCATTTTCGATGCTCTACATATGATGGGATATGAAAGTTGTATTTATCATGAGTTGCTGAAACCGTCTGAAACCATTATTGGCGATGTAGGCGGCAACTAATCCGTTTAAAGCCAGCTCTTGAAGAAAAACGATCAGAACGGGACAATCGACACGATAAGAAAATACTTTTACATGACAACGCGGACCTCATATAGCTCAACCAATGAAAAACTATTTAGAAAGGCTAAACTGGGAAGTGTTATACCACATGCTGTACCCACCGGACATTGTACCGTCCGATTACTATTTGTTCCGGTCGATGCAGTCAGCCCTTAGTGGAGAAGGGTTTCATTCTTTAGAGAGTATCCAAATTTGGCTCAAAAATTGGATCGCCTCGAAGGACGAGCGGTTTTTTAGGGATGGAATCCGTAAGTTGCCAGAAATATGGGCAAACATGGTATAGTTTCCGATGGAGCATACTTTCAAAGAAACAAAACTTACTTTTTCTTATACCTAATAAAACAAAAGTATTAGCAATTTTTTTTGTATCTACATACCTCACACTCTTTGAGACATGCTGGAAAATCAATGAAAATAAGGCGAATAAATAATAAAGGGGTCCATAGGTGCGCTATAAAGAAGCTAATAAAACCTTTTATTATATAATACGATTTAAAATAGTAAAAATAAAAAATGAAGTTATATTTTCAAGATGGAGGTCGATTCTAACCCAGTTTTACACTTACGGCCTACCTCCAACAAATCCCATAAAAATATTGCTGACAACGTCCACTTGACTGGACTAATCTTGCAAAATCATTTTCTATTCGTGAAACTATCCACCGATATAATTTTAACAAAATCCTATTGCTGAATAGTCCGAAAACACAATTCAAAGAAGACTTCTTATTATAAGGGTATGTTGAATTTTTATGTGTATGTTAATAAACCAAGAAAAATTTACTTTAGAGGCAATATTGTTCATGGTGTTCCTTAAATAAGTAGAGCCCCAATTATTCGAGAATGTCGTCTCTCAGATGCAGAACAAAATTCAAAATAAATATTTTATAAATGATGGATATAAAAGACCACAAAGAGGATGAATTTATTAATTTTCAGAACTAATGTTAACAGAGCAGCAATGCAATGAAATAATTAAATACGGTTGTATTTCTTTGATCTCTAAAACATATTCCTGTTTCTACATTTATTTCATTTTATTAAATTATGACCCAAGTAATTTTAAAATGGAAATCTTTTAATACCTTAATACGTAAATATTTTTTTGGGAATAGGTATCTCTGTAATCCAGGGATCGAAAATATAATTTATTTATTTTAAATTTTTGAAAAGAATGAATGATGTACACAAAGTCGGAAAATTGATTCAAATGTAGCATTATGATTCTTATGACTTGATCTTTCAAAAAATTATGTGGGCTTTTTTAGATACCTATATTATATGATTTTTTAATGATTTTTATTTTAAAAGACACAAAATGACTTAAATTTTTGATTTTAAAAATGAAATTTATTTTCTGGTTTTTATTTTTAAAATCTAAAATCAAAAGCAGAGAATGATTTTCGGAAATAGTTTTCGGAATAGCTTTACACCGCATGTCACACATGTGATGTGATGTACGTATTTTATTTCACCATATTGGAGCGTGTAAAATAAATTTAAAACAGCTACGATATTAGGGAATATTCCATAACATGGTCACGTTACATGTAAAGTTACACATGATATGACATGTTATGTGGCAAGTGATATTTTTATTGCACCATGTTGGGGGTTCGCGAACATGCTGTACATATACAATAAAGCAATAAAAAATGTATGTCATTCACAAGTCACATAACTTGTACTGTGACAAGTGTTGTAGAGTGTTCCTAAAAATGATTTTCTGATCTTTATTTTAAAAGCAATAATTTTTTTGTGATTTTTATTTTAAATTCTGGCAATAAAATCAATTAATTCAAAAATCAAAAATCAAAATTGTTATAAAAATATAAATCAAGAAATAATCACGGTCTCCGCAGCAACGATAACCGAAATAAACTAATTGGGGAGAATAATGCCAAACGCGGTTTAGGTTTGTTTCATCTCCAAAAAAAGTCACACTTAAGGGGTAACACCACTCTAGAATTTTGAAATGTCCGATTGTCCTTAAAATCATCCAGGAAAGAAGAGGCGAGCATCAACGCGGATGGCCTGATGTATGGTGCAGGCATCGCAGAGTAGAGGAAAAAAAATTTGAAGGATTTAAGTGCTCGTAAAACTTTAATTGCGTTTTTGTCGAAACCACATTTTTCAAACTGAGAACTTTTTTTTTATAAACAATTTACTGCTTATTTTTTGGCCAAAAGTAAATAATTTTTTTCAAAAGTGCACCATTTCTTCAAAATTTGATTAAAAAAAAATTCTACGTACTTCCATAAGCAATAGAATTAGATTATAAAATATTTTTGTTTTTCGTTCCAAGTCTTATACTTTACAAGAAATCCGTCCTCCAGAGAAGGAGTTTTAAAAAAAGGCGATGTCAAAGATTGGCTCTGCCGCCGCCATTTTGTATTAAAATTATAATAATAAATTTTCTTTTATACTTCAATAACTGTTAAATAAACCCTGTGAAAAGAAATCCTATCCCTTTTCCTATACTTCCAAAATAAATTGTCAAAATTAGACGTTTTTTTCGGTCGCTAGAGTGGTGTTACCCCTTAAGAGAGAAATTATATGGCTACTCATAGTCAAGTTGCCGCTTGGACGCATTATTTATAAATGCTATTACCCAAACTGACGCGAGTCAGCTTTAGTGTTATGCCAGTGAAGTATGTAGATGAATAAATTTCTCACACTAAAGGTGTAAAAAGCGCAGGACTAAGATCAAGGTGAGATTCGAATTCACAGCCTCTCAAAAGGTGGCTTAGATGCGCTAATCACTGAGCTACAGACGTACTTAATATCATTATGGATATACGCCTTCGATTAAGCCAAATATTTTTTAAAATGGTTTCATTTATAAATTTCAGACCACTTTTCGCCATAGTTGTGTGCATGCGTCAGTCATACTTCACGGCTTGTAATGAAAGATGGTTTTGTCTGTACTTTTACTTTATTTCTTGGGGTGAATTTTATGTGCTAATTATTTGTCTATCCTATTTCCTTCAATGTAAATGGAAAATACAGACTTCTTTGGGGAAAATATTGTATTGATAGTGCGTGTAAAAAATAATTGTGAACATTTCAGTGAACTAAACAGGCTATATATCTTCGTTGTAGTGCAAGGCCACATACAGCGAAAAATAAACTCCATAGATGTCCTACATTGGGTTAGGAAGTTCTCAAACATGCAGATTGTTCATTTGAACTGGAGTTCGTTTCTTTTACTTTTATTAGAAAAAATCTCCATTCCGACGTAATTCTACAGCACTGTGTCTCTGTATGAAACTCTTCTACATACAATTCACCATGGCATTATCAACTAGCATATACAGAAATGAACAAAATCTACTAGTAGAGAGTATGAATATGTTTCACGTCATCGCATAGAGAATTTTCTCAGTTGGAATTACAGAAACGAGCTGCTAGTCCTTTAAGAACACCACTTATTCTAAGTCACTTCAATACCATTTACAAATGTAGTTCGCACTTAAACGCAGGCAAAGATATCGACAAAAGCATTGTCGACCTATTGCTTTAAAACCACTATCTTTCGTTTCCGACAGATGTTGCACATGTACATACCTACCTACATATGTATCATGTAAAGTGGATAGAAAAGTTGTCTAAAATTAAAATATAGCTCGATGTTTTACAACGAAATCTTAAATTTATTAAAAGAGTAGAGAATTAATTTGTGCAATTAGTGTTAAAATTCCTTAACTCCATCATAACAAGTGCATACTTTCAGCTTTTGCACTTTCTATTTAATTAAATTGATTCTGCTTAATTGCAAAAAGGATAACAAAAGACAAGAGAATCAGTTTCAGCTGAATGCTACACCAAACTCCATTATTCCAATATTTGATATATTTGATAGAGCACCACACAGCTCTCAGTATCAATCACATCGCTTTCACTTCATGAATCCTTCTCAAATGTCATGAGCTTTCGTTGATTGCCGAATAAAAGCTCAAGTTGGCACCGATTCAAGCGTGGGAAAATTCTCAGGGTCTAACATCATTACATCATCCCTGGTAACCTGCCCTCCATAAAGTAAAGTAACATCGCTTGGTCCCCGCTTGTTAGTGAGAGACTCCCAGTGATAAATTCAATCTGCGTCCATCTGGCGAGATGCCAAAGTGGAATATCTCTCCACTCTTCGATTTTCAGGGAGGAACTGGTTCATGGGGAGTCGGGTCGCCGATTTTCTTCCTTTGGATATTAAAAACGGGAAAAATCGGCGCAAGATGAATGTACCAAAAAGATGGAGTGGAATAATTTTTAATGAAAGCGGCCAACTCGTGCTAAAGGAGGGTCTGCCAAATTGCCTTTGGGATTTGAATGTGTTCAGGATGATATAAGGTTAAATTAAAATTGCCAGAGAAAGCCTTTGAGTGGGGCGCGCAAATTGAATTTGGCCAGTGTTCTGTTTTCGTATAATTTTTGCGCCTGCCTTTATTAAAACGCTCTTTGCAAATTAAATGCTAGTGATTTATAAAAATTAGTTTAGATATCCCAGGGTTCAATGCCAAAACCTCAGGTTACTAAAAATAGGAATACAAATTACGAACTAATTTTAAGTAATAGGTTAGCTACTATGGAATCCTATGGAAGCAGCAAAAAAAAAAGAGGATAAGGGAATAACGGGTAAAATTCCTGTACATATAGGGTTCCGGCATTCCGTTCTCAAAGATGGAAACGTATATTTGGATCAGCGAAATGGTACGAGGAAAGGCATGTAGTGGGCGCACACCCTTGTCGCATTAATTAACGTGTGAATCATATGCGGAGCTTAAATAAGTGAAATTAAAAAGTGCAATCGATACAACCATTAGTTAATTAGTAATCTAGTGGAGGCTGCGCACAATTCTCGAATATATAGCCATATAATTAATTGATAATGCTTTCTCTGCTAAATTTCCACAAAAAGCTTTTGTGAGAGAACGAAAACTAAGAATACCTTTCACTTCACGAAAAGCTTTCTTTCGTTTAACTAACGTTTTAACTACATTTTCTTCACATTTAGCGTTTATACGGCTATAATGCACAGCAATACTGAATTTGCTTTTGTCTCAACACAAACTTGAATTTTGAATCGCGCACCATATTCGTCTGCCAAATGTTCATGTCAGTCATATTTAGTAGCTGTCATATGGAAACACACACATTTACGAAAATGCCGCGTTTCAGGAGAACGTTTCAATTGTAAAGACACGTCACAAAAATGGACAATTTTTGAGTGACAATTCGCAAGTTACGTGCTCATTTTGGAGTGCATCTGGTGTTATCATTCATACCTACCTCTTTATTTATTAATTTTTATTTTTTTGTTGACAAATTCATCAACAGTCTGATTACTATACAATAAAGCCATCAATGGAAATTTGCATCGAAAAATATAAACTTTAACGAAGCAGATTCTTTATCTGGCCTCTCGAAAGATGAAAATCAATATTAGGAAAACTTCAATTAAAGGAACGTGACACAAAGCGATAGGTTCATGGTTCATTGTAGCCATAATTAGTGTGTTGATGTATTAACTGGAAGAAGTCATGGTTCCTCAAAGACCGCGCGGGTATGGAAATATTAAGTAGAGCCAAAAGTTCGGCCGAATTAATAACACCGTTCAGACAGTCGACAACCAAGACAGTTCTGAAATTATTTCGTCTACTCTCCAAAGTGTTCAGCGAGATTAGCTCGAGTCTGTCAGAATAAGGAGGTAATATGAGACTATTTTCCCAAGGCAGACCACGGAGGGCAAAACGCAAAAATCTACTTTGGACAGCGTCAATCCTATTAATGTCTTTTTCGTAGAAAAGAGACCAAACGGGACTAGCATATTCAAGTATAGGTCTCACGAAAGAGCAATAGAGTAGTCGAAAGATATATGAATCGTCAAACTCCTTAGACCACCTTTTCACGAATCCCAAGGTTGCATTAGACTTATCGATTATGGTATTTATGTGGTCTTCAAAAGAAAAACGCGAGTTAAGTGTAATCCCTAAGTCACGCACTTTGTCAAGTCGTCTAAGGGGATGCCCATCGATATTGAAATTAAAAAGCCGAGGGTTTTTTTGCGTGAAAAGGAAATACAAGTACACTTATTAATGTTAAGAGGAAGAAGGTTAATAAAACACCATTTACGAAAGGCATGAAGATCCGAGTTCAAAGTTTCGCAGTCATGATCATTAGATATTAAGCGAAAAATTTTCGCGTCGTCAGCATAGCAGAGAATTCTCGAGTGGGTTGGGATGAAGGATACATCATTGATGTAACATATATATCATTGATTGGGAAGCCGAGAACAGACAATTTATGAACAAGAATATTGTGATTAATCATGTCGAAAGCCTTGCTGATGCAATTAACTGTAATAACATTTAAAATAGAGAAAAAGCATTTTGGGGTTTATTTAAGTTGAATTTTTTGCAAAATGCAGATTTTTTAAAATTCCGAAAAAAGGTTTCTACGTATAATTTTGTATACCCATTCTTTACCTGGACATGTGGTACTTCCTTGGAAAGGCAACACGATGGGAAATTCAATAAAAATAAATAAGAGGTGCATTAATTACATAAATTTCGTAAATAAACTGGGAGAAACGTGAATTTTAAGCTATTTTAGAGATTTTTTTTAGTTTCGTAAGTGACTATACCTGAAGTGGTAGAGTCAGATCAACATTGCTGGCATTAAGATAGGAGAGGCGTGAGTTTCATGTTGTTGCGTTGAGTAGATCAAAAGTTGAAAATAAGATAATAATGTGCATCCCGAATTTATGAATCATGCTGTAACTCGAAAAGAGTTGAGATTTCCGCCCCCGTTGCCATACGATTTTTTGTTTGGCTAGGCAAGACCTATCACCTCTATCATTTTATCCTACGTTAACTGAAACACCCTGTATAAATAAGCGTGCATACATTCGTTTGTCCGGATGCTACGATTTGGAGCCCCATTTGATTAACCGATTTAGATAAATGAGGTGTCGTTAGAATACTCCGGATGTCATAGGCTGAGCATAAATCAAAATGACTAACAATAAGAAAACAAATTTCACCAAATATTATTAATATGGGTATCAAATGAAAGCGTTGGACGAGCATAATACGCTAAACTTTGTGAAGTAATTCTAAACCAATATTGCGGATGCCCAAAATGGCGTATTACTTCTTTTTTCCCAACTTCCTCGATATGGAAATGTTTGACATAATTCTAAACGGACGCCCCAAGATGGCGGACTACATTTTTATGCACAACCCACTTGACATGGCCATCAAATTAAAGGGTTTTACGAGCAGAATACAACAAGATATTTGACGTTATTCTAAACCCAATATGGCGTACACCCAAAGATGGCGGATTACATTTTTCTTCACAGCGTGCTTGAAGGTTGGGATACAATATAAGGGATGTGATTTAATCCCGCGATGAAATGGGTTTGAACATGGGAAAACGTATTGGACTTGATACAGTGAACGCGTAGGAGATTTTCTTGTGCGACGAAGTTTGATGAAACTTGAAACTTTGTCGTGCTATGATTCGTTTCCTTTCTCCAATTCCAGTCTGTTTTAGGGACAATTATTATATGAATATCACTTCGCAGCTTAAAACTGTTGTTTGAAATTGCAGAGGTGTTATCCGGGGAAATTAAATTTTGTGATAATATAAAGATAAATAATAAAGGCCATTTTGTACTTTTTATAAACATGTGATGAAAAATCGTCGTGTAGCATACATTGTATCAAGATACGCGATTTTCTCATTGTTCATCACGCAAAGAAATCGCATCGCGTACATTATATTGCAGCTTTGAGTCAGATCAGATTTGGTGCGATCTGATGAGCTTGCCTTTTCCTTGCATGAGCCTTAGTAAGATATCCGCTTACTAAACCGGCTAAGACTTTGAATTAACGTCTTTGACCCACTTAAGGGATTAGAGCATGCTGAGCTCGAGTCTATCCCCACCCTCACTAACAAGTTGCTTTGTTTTATTTTTGCAGGAAGCAGATAGGGAAGTGATCACGAATTTCATTTTGTCTTCATTATTTTTTTCAATCGCCTATCGAATTGTTACTGTGGTTGTGCAGAATTGTTTCCTTTGTTTTTTAATTGACTTTTATACATAAGCACTTACATATATTTTTATTTTTTTATAATATTATACATTTTCAAAAACTTGACTACTCTTTGTATTCGTTACCTCTCTCCATAACAGTATGAATCCTGAAGTGTGCTAATTGCACTATTACTATGGATATATCATTATATTTTTTGCTCATTATCAGTAAATGTATTATCGATGTATTTATGATATAAATCAATATTCCAAGTTAGTGTGTGATCCTTATCTCGACATGGATCACGGAAAAATCATGCTCCAAAGATCTAAAATGTAATTATTCATCCGGACGAGATCCCAAGAATAATTTACAATTTATAGATTAAACGTTATTCTACGTATATGTTACATTTGTATATCATTTCTCTGCCTGGATGTGTTGTACCTCTTTGGAAAGCCAACAAGATGGCCACTTTAAGAAGAAGAAAAATGGGGTGTATGTATTAATTACATGAACGTGAATTTTAGGGCTTTTTTTCATTTTCGTAAGTGACTGTTTATAACCCCACTCATTTTGCATGCATTATACGAAACACCCTGTATAATCGAAGTAAGTAACTGATACTAAGTATATAAGGATTTTCTGCTATTTATGTTTTACAAATTGCTGTGTTCAATTTAAGGGGGTATTCTAGTCTAGAATTTTGAACAAATCGATTTTTTTTCATATTTTTAAAGATCAGACCTTCAAAAATATATCCTCCAAAGGAATTTTTAAAATTTTAAATATTTACGGAATTATAGCTATTTTAGTGACACAGCGCGTATACGGGACCTGCCACAGTGAATAGAACAATAGGAGGTAGACGTTCCAGGTAGTCAGTGAGGATGAATCATCCTACAGAAGTCTTTTATACACACGTGTGCAGTGCAGCTCAGTTTGCTCTGAGCTATCGTAGAGTACGTGTAGGCCCAATGTATGGAGCAGGAATCGCCGCTTAATGAAATGTAAGTACAGACTGCCTAAAACTTTGCTCAAATCTTTAAACGCGTTTTTCTCAAAACTTGTTTTTCCAGAACGGCTGACATGATTTCTCAAGTTCTAATGGACCGATTAACTTGAAATTTGGCGTGGAACTTCTTTATATATCACTCTATCGTTGGATATTGTTTGTTTTTTACTGTTTCAAAAACATTCAAAACTGAAAAAAAAGGGCGAAAAATCAATTTTTTTTCAAACAGCCACCATTTCTTTCATTTCCCTAGTTCAGACGCTAACGACATTCTTACTGATTAAGAATCTTTTTTCTTTTTTTTTTTAAGATCAACAGAAGGATTGGAATCATGTCAACAAGGACGCACCCTTATTTTTCACCGCCCCCCCCAGCCTGTAATGTTTTCAATTTTCAAAATTTTTTTTTTTTATTGCTAACATATTAATAAATATCTAGTAAGAAAATGGCCAATAAAATATTCTTAGTTTTTTTTTATCGAATTTTAAAAACACCTAACATTTGTACTCCTAGACTAGAAAACCCCTTAATATCTTAGATCGATAGTATCAATTAAAAACCAAAGAATAACAAGTTTCAGGTGTGTTAGAGAAAGCCCAAACGCAGAGTTCTATCGAACCGAGACCAGAGATCCTATGCCGCATATGAGAAAATTCCTGAAACAAAGGCTAAGGCTTCTAGCATTCAGGGTATGGATGTTTACAGGTGTTTTGTAGAATAGTGATGTGCATGGTAAAAAAATAAAAAAATTAACCAGTAATTAAAGAAGGATCAAACCGTTTCAGAAATCACTAGTTAATTGCTTAAATTGTTGTAAAGTTGGTTAGATACGTCAACCAAATTCATTACTGGTGAGTGCGTTATTATTTTTGTTGGAACATTTTATACCAAGTCCTATAGTAAAATAGTTTTAGCGTTTGATTTTGTAAATTCAAAGAAATGATCTTACATATTTTTTCATTCAGAATATAATTACATGTGTAGGTATATTATACTCGCATATTAATATATTTGTAAATTTGATATGTTTCTACGAAATTAAAAGAACACTTGACCACTTGATTCAATAGGGATCGATTCAATTCAAAGTTTTTTTTTTAATAAGCTGAAGAGATTGAGCCACTTGACATATATTTTTACTAATTTTGTGTATAGTCTTATTTATGCAATATAGTAAACAAATATCAATTGTTTCCTCAATGTTTGTCGCATGTTATTATAATATTATATATTCGCCCCAAATTTTATTAAAGATTTGTTTTTATTAACTATTTTTTTTCGATATAACCGTTAAGTCTAGAGGTGTTTACAGTCGTAAAAACCGTATCCTACTACTTATTAGATCCTTATAACAGAGAGCTTTATAAAAAGAAGGGTTAGGTAAATGGGATTAAGGATTGGCTTGGTTTTCTTCTACTTTGTAAGAATAAAACTATGTAAGCAGTAAGTATACATTCCTATGTACGAGTATATGCCTGTTTTTAAGCGATTTCACTTACAGCACAAACTACAGTAACCTGTGTACAAATTTCTTACTTCAACATTTTGCACCGATTACCTTTAGGTTAGAATACCTTATTCCTATAACATGAACCCTCTGTATCTACTCGCATGTAAATCTTGATATGAAATTTAGTGTTGCTATAAAGCGGGTGAGGATTATCCCTAAGTGCGAATAAGAAAAAGTAGTAAAGAGGTATATACACAGAGAAACGGTTTTGCTAACACGTAAAGCTATACAGGGATAGGTGGAAGTATTTGACAATAAGTCTGTGCATAAAAATTAATAAAACAAATTAATGTGCCACCTAATAATCACTCCTCTGCAAAATGAATTCCAGAGAAAGATTCACTTTCACGATTCACGTTTAGGTGTAACCCTTTAATAATTAATAGTTTTTTAAAATAACAAATGCATACAATGCATTACAAAAAATCATTATTTCAATATCATATATTACTTTTAATTCTTTCAGACCGAAAAGTTCATCATTTATTAGAAACGTATTGAGGACATTTTCCCACTGTCAAATTTATTTTGAAAAGTTCAAATAAGAGCCCATCCCAACTTCTCAAACCTAAAATCGCTAACACGGTAATGACTTGATACTGATCCATAGCTGGAGCCGGATGAAAAAACACAATTATTGTAAAAGAATAAAAAATAAAAAATTTGTTTTTCTTTTACAACGTTCCACTCCAAACGTGATATTTCAAAACAGTAAACTTGAGCATGGCTGCCATGTAAATATAAAGTGTGGAACTGAAAAAGAACAGTAAAGTGGTTTCGTTCAAACTGCATGAAATTGGAAAAAAGTGAAGGGTTGAGGTATTAGGTTCGAAAATTGTAGTTTTCATTTATTTAACTAGCTTTGTTGTCTACTACAAACCTTACAAGTCAATTTTCGAGGTATTACTCAAGGTATTACGTAATTTTGTTACCTTTCCTCAGGAAGGTTATTATTGGGTAACTTTCAAACTGTTATGCATAGAAGCAGGCGCGGTTCCAGCCCGGCCCCGGACCGCTTACATATTTGAATTCTCTAGCACTAGCTTTCCCAGCGTTTTTTAACCGCGAACCCTTAGGAGACCAACAATAATTGTCACCCTTTGAAACAAAGTAGTAATAATACATACATATGTACATATATAACACTGGTCAACAAAAATTATTTGTTACCTGTGATTTTTTTTTTGTTTCCATCTCAAATTGACGCGTATTTTTGAAATATGGCAACAATTTTTCTCTAACAGCTTTTGTTTTTGAGTTACAGCTAGCTACCCTTATTTACTATATTTACTTAGATTTGCGTTTTTTATTGGACACTGAAATATATTTTGTTTTTGTTTTAGATATGGCTTCGTCAAGAAGATGTTGTGTGCTTAATCTCGATTGTTTTTGCTGTATTTGTGGTGAATATGTATTTTAAAAGTATCGAAAACCAATATCGGACTTTGTAAAAACGGCGTATCATCAATACTTTAAAATAAAATTGTGTAATCAGAACAAGGCATGGGTTCTTCATATTGTATGCCAGAAATGTGTGGTATGTCTACGGTTATGGTCCAGTGGAGAGAGATGCAGTACTGTACGTAACACCCATGATTTGGCGAGACCATAATGACGATTTCTATTTCTGCGTTGTGATAATAAACGGAATTAACCCTAGGAATCGAAATAAGTGGTCATATCCTAACTTATCTTCTGCTCAACGGCCTCAATTAAAATCACGAGAGGTACAACCCAGCACATCTAAGTCTTCTGATGATCCGAATCCCTGTGAATCCGAACGAAATACATCAAGTGAAGACTCTGATTCAGACTACAAATTTAGCCAAGAACCTCAACCATTTAACCAGAAAGAATTATATGACTTAGTAAGAGATCTGAACTTACTGAAAGAAGCTTCTGAAATTTTAAGATCTCGTTTAAAAGAAAAAAATTTGCTTACTCCGGAAACCAACATTACATTTTTTCGTACCCGAGAAAAAAATCTGTTGCCGTATTTTTCTCAAGAGAAGGATTTAGTTTTTTGTAACGATGTTGGTGGCAGATATGGGATTAAAAAAGTACCAACCTAGTGATCGGCGTCTTTTCATAGATAGCAGCAAAATAAGTTTAAAGTGTGTTTTGCTTCATAACGGTAATAAGTACGGATCTATACCTATTGCACATTCGGTAACTTTAAAAGAAGAATACGCAAATGTTTCTAAGGTTATAGAAAAAATTAAGTGTCAAGATCACAAATGGGTCATTTGTGTTGGGGGGATACACAAAGTTCCCTTGCTTCATGTGTCTCTGACAAACAACACCTTTAGTTAGCCGAGACCGCATCATACTTCCACCACTTCATATTATACTCGGCATAATGAAACAGTTTGTGATGGCGCTTGACAAAAGTGGCGAATGTTATAATTTTCTTCCACGCAAGTTTCCAAGATTAAGTACAGAAAAATTGAAAGCTAGTATTTTTAATGGGCCACAGATTAGGCAACTCGTGAAAGATCCTAATTTTGTCAAATCAATGACTGAAGTCGAATCCGAAGCTTGGAATTCATTTGTTTTGCTTATGAGTAATTTCCTAGGCAAAAAGAAATCTGACGACCATGTCGAGCTTGTTGAGTCCATGCTATCGAACTTGCAAGAGCTAGGGTGACCCATGAGCATAAAAATTCACTTCTTGCACTCGTACATATTTAGACCGATTTCCACAAAATCTGGGTGATTTTAGTGAGGAGCAGGGTGAAAGATTCCATCAGGATCTTCGGACAATTGAAGAGCGTTATCAGGGGCGGTGGGACTCACATATGATGGCAGACTACTGCTGGAGTTTGCAACGAGATCTACCTAAAGTCGTTCATTCAAGGAAATCTTATAAAAGATCTTTTGATAGTGTTCCGTAGAAATTTTGTTAACATGATGTATTAATTTTCTGTATTTTTTTTGTCAAAATAAGTATACTGTATATTTCAAAAAGTAAAGCTGTTAGCAATCTCCTAGTTTTTTTTTCATAGTCAGGGCCATAGAAATACCCAATAACTGAAAAAAAAATAAAGGAAACATGACTTGTGTTGACTTGTGAAATTATTGTATTTAATATAGATAATATTGCAACACGGGTGCGAAATTTTGTGGATTTTTTTGCGAAAACGTAACCTCATTTTTAAGGAAGTTTTTGTTACTTAATTGTGTTTTGCCAATCCATGTTTTTATTTCGTTTTTTCCTACGCAAAAGTCATCGATACGAGTAGATATGGATACCTCTTATTCGACACCGAGAAGGTAGCGATACTTTTTTTCGAGTACCGAGTAAAAGTATCGATACCTACATATTCATCCCTAATTACACGACACCGTTTTTCAAAAATACTGCTGGTTTATTTTAATTGAATATTTTGTTTATATTACATTTTAACGTTGAGACATGTCCGCGGACCGCTTGAGATATGCTGGCGGATCCCAGGTTGAGAAAGGCTGCTCTAGCATGAACATATTTGAATTCTCTAGTTTATAGTTCTAAACCTAGGTACGAACGATGTTGACATGCCAAAGTTTGGTTTCAGGAAGAGGGGGGGAGCGAGATTCCGGAATCCTACCCTGGAACCACCCATAGAAGGTTTATGTACAATGATATAAAAACAATGATATCTTAATCCGTTATATGTTGTAAATGGTCATTGTCATTGCTTTGGATTAGTTTCGAATTATACAAGTCAGTACGAGTAAGTGTCTTGATGTGAATTTGTATGTGCAAATATAAAAAAAGCGTTGTGAATGACCAATCGTTACGTTCATATTTTTATTAAGAGGGACAGCTCATAGTATTTCTAAATATACCTTTGGTTACATTTGTAAATATTTGTAAATGAGCGAGGCATTGTAAGTATACAGTTAAGGGATCCGTTTGTTTTACAGAATATAATTCTATTTAGAAAAGTATATCAAAAAACCAAAATTATTATATTTTAAAAAGTTAGTAAAGCTAGAAAATATTATTATTTAAAATTAACTTTTTACATAAAGTGAAATTCATAACTGAGTAAAATGCATCCAATTCGCTAAAATTACTAAAAATAATTACAACTGGATATAATTTTTGAAATGTATATTTAATTTAAGCCAAATTTGTGAAAAACATAAAAAGCTATTACAAATCTTCTGTACTGCCTCTGGGGTACGTTAGAGGTTTTTCAAGAACCCATACAAAAGTACACAAAAAAGCGACAAACCAATGCTCACAATGCTACAAGTAAACGTACAGTCATAATAGTAGCAAGTGGTAAAAATGTTAAATTTTGTTAATGATATAACGAATACCAAGCTAATGGGTAGGATTTAAGGTTATAGATGGTAAAGCAAAATAAATTCCAGCAACTTAGCATAACCGAGATTACCTAAAAAACAAGAGAAACAGGTAAAACTGACGAAATATTAAAATAAAACGTTGGGAATTACTCTTTAGTTATGGATTTGATAATAATAGGAAAATAGTAAATATGTAATAAATGAGTGAAACTAACTTTTGTACTAAATCTTCTCGTTTGTAGTTTGCACCTCTGCTCAATCCAACTAGCACGACGACCACCCACTGATGGCTTCATTAGTTATATTTTATTTCATAAAAAGAGGAGATGTAGAAAGAGACAAAAACAATAGAGAAATATTGAATTATGAATCAGTGAACAAAAAATATATGACACATCGAAAAGACAGAAGACAGAAAGGCGAACAGACAAGAGAAAGAAATAAAGAGAATGAGTGACGATTCCGATCAATAGATGAGGTGAACAGAATGAACAGTAAACACAAACAAATATCCAAACAAACAATTTACAATTATAAGGTGAGTGACATTGAATATACATTGTCGTACGAAACGGTAACATTCGGTGATATAGAGACGTGACGTGGTTGTGGAGATGTTGATGAGCATGATGATGTCATGGAGGTTGTTGGTATTGGTCGTGTTTGTCAATTTTAGATAATTTCATTCAATAATTGTTCGGTGGTTTTTAGGGTGGTGATGGTTGTTTGTGGTGGACGACAACATTCATTCATATTGTTTTCAACCATTGAAACATCGGAAAAAGAAAAGGTTAAAAAAATTATATAAGTTCATATGCATTTACCGCAGTAAAGAGAAGGAAGAATATCAGTTAGTAATACATAGTCGCTCAAAACAAATATGTCAGATCAATAAACAATCAGAAATAAGAAAAATTAAAGTTTTTAAGTATTTCAAAACAATCAAAGTCTATTACTTTTCTAAAAATAAAAGTTGACAAAGGAAAGAAGAATGTCTTTAATTTTACTTTTAATTGCTCTGAACGCAAAATAGTTACCGAGTCGAGAGTGGTGTCAATGTTTCCGTTCGGGCGGTCGCTTGCCAATGTTGTTTCCTTAAGGTTGATTTTCACGTGATTGGCTGCTGACGTGGTTGCTGCGCCGCGCTGTGGCTTAGTGGCATCTAGCAGAACTTTCAGCGATGCGATGGCGTGAAGCTGCGTTGCCTTTTCATCGACCTTCCCTGGAACATCATCTTTGATATGTCATTATGAAAAAAATGTGGCATTAATATTTTGAATAGAGGTAAAAGAGATCTGAGCACACAGAAAACACCGAAACTGCAAAACTTGTTTACGGTTACGAGGCATTTTTGAACTTTTCAAAACGAATACACTTGACAGGAACTGAAAGCGATTCTAGTTGTTATCTCAAGCTTGCATGTCCAAAAGCGCTTTACATCTACACAGAAAAAATGCTATGTATAAATGCAAGAAAATTTATAATATTCACTTCAGGATTCGAAATGGGGTAAATACCTTATAGTTTTAAATTCTCAATCCGCAGTTAAGCGACTTGTAACTGAAAGTCCACACTTTCATAACTGAGCTCGTTCGTCAGATTGCTCAAGTCTTCGCTTAGTTTTCAAAAATAGATACCTCTGAGTATTTCTTAAATTCAGGTTACTGATCTTGAACCTCAGCTGATTAATTTGACATTAGATCGAACTTCGTACAATCATAATGCCCTATTTACTTTCTAAAAAATAATTATTCCACATTTTGGAAATGAGTAAATATTTAACCTGGGTTAAATGTTGCAGAATAATTCCCTTAAAGGATCTACCGTCTTTTCGAAAAAGGGGTTTATTGCAATAAATTTTTCGATAGGTTTAAATTATAAAAATTGATATATTGTTTTTTTTGTATATTAAATATTGTTTATATTTTATGGATACATAATATACCCATGTTATTAAACAATCCTTAAGTTATGTGCTTTGTTTTATTTTTGTACATTTATTATATAATTGATGGTTTTCTGTAAGATATTCAGTGCAAAAAAAATTTTGAATTCTGTGCGCTGCCCTGTCAAAGTTTATTAATATACAAATTTTGCAACAGTATAAACCAAGAGTCATCACTATAGCTTGAAATTTTTTTTGGCATAAAACCAATCTTGAAATTCGCAATCTTTGTGATTTTGAGCCATATCAATTTTCATAATTTAAATCTATCGAAAAATTTATTGCAATAAACCCCTTTTTTCCCTCCCGACCCGACTTACACGAAAATCAACGTTATTCTGTAAAAACTGCAAGCTTTACGGGCATGACGATTAGAGTTGCCGCAAAACCAATAATCCCCTGTACCAAGTTAACGCGAAACGAAAAAGTGATGTAACAATACGTAATATGTACTTCAATAGTATAGAATTTAGTGTATTCTGATATGACGTCAACGTTATACACTTATACTTGTTTCTGTGATTAGTAACAAAATTAGCTACCAAAAAAAGATGTTGTCAATATTTGACAAAGAAGCCAGAATCTGCGGTATTAATAATACCATGAAAAGTAACTTGAAAAGAATATAAGTTCCTATCTAGATGGGTTTCAGAAAGGTGTTTTTGCAAGGGTTTTCCAATAGGGACTTGACAACTTTGAATTCAATTTGTGAACGCACTCTTTCACTAATCATCGAACTGTCACTGTCAATTTATTCAGTAAACTTAACATTTTCATCATGGTAAAGTACACGAACGAACAACCTCTGCAAGTTATAAAAATTTACTACAGAAATTCGGAGTCGGTGACCGCTACTTTAAGAGCGTTAACTCCGATTTTCGGTCGTAATTCTCGCCCTAGTACACAGGCAGTAACAAGTTCAGTGCAAAAATTTGAGTCTACATATTCGTTGTGTGATGTTGCCGTGCCAGTGAGACAACGGGTTGGTCGAAGTGTCGAAAATATCGCTGCCGTTGAAACGTCCGTAGCAAATGATCCAAATCAGTCAATTCCACGGCGTTCTCAAGAGTTGGGCATCGCCCAGACCACTTTATGGCGAATGTTGCGTAAGGATCTTGGTTTACACCCATACAAGATCAAGCTGACTCAAGAATTGAAGCCGATGGACCATTTGAAGCGACGTACGTTCTCCGATTGCGCTCTGGAAAAGATGCGCCAAGATGATCAATTTCATCGCAAAATCATCTTCAGTGACGAAGCTCATTTTTGGCTCAATGGGTTCGTCAATAAGCAAAATATGCGTTATTGGTCGCGTGAAAATCCACATGTGCTTCATGAAACACCACTTCATCCACAATAAATAACTGTTTGGTGCGGTTTGCATGCCGGCGGCGGCATAGGGCCATATTTTTTCGTCGACGATCATGATCGTCACGTCACTGTGAATGGTAATCGTTATCGTGCCATGATTACCGATTATTTTTGGCCCGAATTGGAAGATATGGACTTGGACAACATGTGGTTTCAACAGGACGGTGCCACAAGCCACACAGCACACGTTACAATCGATTTATTGAAGAGTAAGTTTGATGAGCGTGTTATCTCAAGAAATGGACCAGTCGATTGGCCGCCTCGTTCGTGCGATTTAACGTCTCTAGACTTTTTTCTTTGGGGCTACGTCAAGTCATTGGTCTATGGCAACAAACCGACGGCGTTGGAATAGCTCAGAGCCAACATTGAACGCGAAATAGCAGCCGTTTCGGCCGAAATGTGTGGCCGAGTCATCCAAAATTGGGTCCAACGAATCGACCGCTGCAAACGTGCCCGCGGTAGCCATATGAACGAAGTCGAGTTACATTCATAAATGTTTTGATTGTACTTCAACCCGATAATAAAGTTTTTGAAATATCTCAAATGGGTTGCATTTTATTTTGAAAAAAAGTTGTCAAGTCCTTATTGGAAAGTAATTACTGTTCTGAAAATATTGGGCAGGAAAATTCGGCGCAAAATGAAAATAATATACTTTGAGAGTAAACACCGCATTGATTTGGTCTTTACTATTTTGCCCTTTACTTTGAAAATTGGTTTAGTCTTTATGAAGATATGAACGTTTTTCCAAAATTCAGAACTGCTGTAATTTTATGTATGTGTCGTGTCGTGTGTACTATATATGTGGATTTTCTCGCATTATTGTAATGTGCATATTTTCAATTAAAAAGAAAAGTACAGATTGATTTGTTAGTTAAATAAATAAAACATTAAGTCGGTTTCAATTATTTAAGGACATTGCAGGCTGGGGCTCCTAGAAGAGCTCCATCAAAAAATTCTCCAAGCCAGTGCGACATCTCAGAGTGAATTCCAGGTTAGGAATGAGCCACAAAATCATTTCGGACCATTAAGAAATGGTTGTTATATCTGGGAGCCTTTTCCATAAATGCAGCTAAGGATTCAGTGGGGAATACCACAGTCGCCAGATGTTTAATAGATCACACGCTGCCACGGTCCTTGCCTATTTGAATTTCGTAAGCATTAGAATATTAATATGCAAATATATTTGCAACCACCTCTTACTTTCGAGGGTTTGTCATTTTTCATTATTTTGGCTATAATAGTGCTTTTCGTACGCTATTGATTGTTATTACATTCATTGGCACACGCGACGACGACGCCAACAAAGTCTGGCTATATAACATATGAAAAATTGGCTTTCTTCTTCAAATGACATTAACACCCAGCCGTCGGCCATTGTCCTTAACCTCAGGAGTTCATAAAAATAATAAAATACTTCACAGGGTTCCCTGCAAGCTGTTCGGCATTTATACGGTGTCATGAATGTTCATAGTGAACCATCTGAAGCTTTTGGCATTCAGCACATGTAATAAAATTGGGTGTACTTATCGAAAGACTGTAAAGTTGATTTTCCTTTAAGCGCTGTGGAAGCATGTCGCGAATTTATAGTGTCACTTTAGAGTCTGCATGGCTCAATATTTTTTCAAATGTTTGTGCAAGGTTCTGGTAAAGTATGCACTGAATTGGAACGAGCAGATTTGAAATTTTCGGAATATGGTAGTTTGGGGTTGAGAGAAATATACGAACAACAGACTCTTTTAGTCTTGCAGCTCTGTAAGATAAATTCTCTTCTTAATCATTATAAAATATAAATCGTATTACAACCAATGTGCTGTTAATAACGGGTTATTTATATTTTTACATATTACATATTTTTATATATATATATATGCTCGTGTTAAAATCCTGTACGTGAGCGACCACCTAAAGCAACAGCGTGTATGCGGAAGCTATTATAAAAACACATGTGATCGAACTATCACTTGAAATCTGTTATGCTTCGAAGTTTGAATAGATTGAACCGAAAAAGTGCAAGTTTCTGAGTGTGTAACTATAATTTTGGGTAAAGTCCACGAGGATTGTATAAAGGACTATTTTACGCATTGTTCAATCGCGGTAAACAGTGCGAAAAAAACTAAACTTTACGTGAATTTGCGAAATAAAGTGTTCTGTGGTGGGTTGTCCTAACAAAACGCAATTTCTGTGTGGGAAATCGTTTTTAGGTAAATCAATTTATGGAAATGCAAGATAAATATTGCGTTTAATCAAACCGAATTAAAAGGAGTTATATTAGCTTCAGCAAATAAAGAAAATCGTCTTATTTTTCACTTCGATGGTTTGTGTACATCTCGCAAAAGCATTATAGCTTGCCAGTGAATGGTAGCGTGTAAATAGATTATAAGGGTGTTGTAGACATTATGGCAGGAACTTCGTAAAATTTTGAATTCTAAGCCCCCCTTCTAATTATGTCTTCATATTTACGCCAACACTGCGTTACACGCAAAACCTCAGGTAGCGCTGTCAATATTTTCGTTGTAACCAAATAGGGCATTTTAACGCTTAATGATTATGTGATGTCAGAAGCGGATCAAAAACGCATCGTTTGATGTGCGGATTATTGAGTATGGTGCAGTATTTGTGTAGAAAAAGGGATGATGAGATGAGGAATAATATAACCGATATTCAATCTCTAAGGGTGGTTAATTAGAGGATAAATTCGTTCGGAATGAAGTTTTAGTAGCTATGGTAATTTTAATCGATTAAAACCCCTGTTTTCACACACACAGACACAATTGACAATTACTATCGCAATGGAAAAATATTACTCCACTTCGCTCGATTTGACAGAATTCCCCATATTTTTATTATAGTTTGCTTGCTCTCTCGAAAACCACTACTCTATGAATTTCACCAAAATCACTAGAGCCGTTTTCGAGAAAAAATTTACATATTTATAATATCTAGTACCTGCGACTTTGCTCGCCCACTTCATTCCGAGGAATGGATCAACGGAAATTAATTATTTTAAAATTTCAAAGGAAAGTGTAAAAACTTATCATTTTACCATTACAAAGTCGTGCCGAAAAAGAAAATTTTACACGTTAGACGTTTAAAAAACGTACACTAACACCGTGTCAACCACCTCCGCCAGCCCCAAACACCTTGCCAAAATAATCGGACATAAGAGATATTATAGGTGTTGAAAAATTCGTGAAAACGCGTTTTATTCTTTTTACCCGCTTAGGGGTTGAAATTCAAAAATTCCCTTCTTAGAAAGTATATATATATATGTATTAAAGGAAAGGTACCCATACAAATTGACGTTTTTAGGTCCAGAGGTTTGTGCTGGTCAGTTTTTAGATTATCTCGCAGAAATTTCATCTCTTTCTTGGATTTCCAATAGCCTGACCAAGGACATAAGCGGCCAACATAGCAATGCACGAACAGATAGACAGACAAAAATGATAAAAAGTGCTGTTGTGGTCTCCACACAAAAAAAGCTGTATAGCAGGATTCATCATGAATATAATATAACGCTAGTTTGTGCCAAAAACTGCCATAAATATTAGGATTTCCTTTTTTTCAAAGCGGCTTATGACACATTTGTGTTACAAAAGGTGTTGACAGACAGATTTTGGCATGAACTAGCGCTGAACTGAAATTTGCTATTATATATTTATGACGAATGCTGCTATACTGTTTTTTCCGTGCATATCGATAATAATGTCCTGAGCGATTATATTATAATTAAAAAAAAATAATGACATGTACAGATCCAGCATTCGGCTATCAATGTAAAACCAGAGTGGAAATCTCAGAAAAACCAAAGAAATTAAATTGGCCATGCATTTGTTGCAGTAAACTCGCCATCTGCTGACGATCAGTTAACCTTCTTTAATAAATAAAAATACAATCGAACGCTGCTGCCTAGCTGACTTCCTAATACCTAAAAAGATAGATGTCGCCGTTTTTTTTATTTCCTATTCAACTCCAGTTATGCCCGCTCTCCAATGGGCATACCAACCAACCAAAATGCTGCAGCCTTTTCCTTCTCATTATAAAATGAGTCTCCCATCTTACTCGTATTTTGGTCGACATGCTCTAACTTTTCCTTTGTGTTAGTTAAACCATTTGAGTTGCCGCATTTAATTCAGCATTTTTTAGCAGTGGTTCGGGCCCTAGATACGTATTTAGTACATGAAAATTGTCAAAAGTCAAGCAAAATTGAGGTTAAGCACAAGTAAATATTTACGCTAAACGCCACAAAAGTGTGTAGAAACGAAGAAATGGAATTTATTAAGCAGCTAGTTCTGCTAAATTAGCTAATTGTTAAAAATAAATAAAATAAAACTTAGTTCGTTTCTTTGCATTTCACCGATCACAACAAACAGAGCTTTCTGGCAGTTCACATCTACATTGATAGAATTATGTACGAACGCATTTTGTCAGCTAATTCAGCCAACTGGTCAGTGGTTGGTTTTTGGTTAGCATGCCCATTGGAGAGTGGGCATTAGGAGCATAGGGTTTCCACAAAGCCTCTCAACTTCGAGACTTTGCTTCAGTTTCTTTGATCGTGTTCATGTTCGCTATGCTGGGTGATTACCCCCCGGTGTTTATTCTGACTGATGGGACTACCATTAAACGCTATCAGAAAAGCGCGACTCAATTATGGTCCGAGCCAGACTCTAAATCGTACCACTATGTGAACAAGCATTTTCCCGAAAAAGAGACCCTAGGCAGATCGATTTCTAGACGCAAAAAATAAAATAAACGCACGTTTCCAATCAGCGTATATCGTATCCCAGTTCGAACAAGTCAGCTAGATATAATTTCATTTTTCTACAAATGCTGTCAATTTCTTATAAATAGTTGGATTAAGGCGCGTTTATTAATTTTTGCGGAATTTGTTGTAATATTTGTATTTTTAACAATGAAAAGGGAATTGCTATTGGCAATCATAATTTATTTTCATTAGTATCTTATACCATGCTTTCTGGTAATTTAAAAGAAAGCAGTGTTTGTCAATTCAAAGATTTATTATTCGAAGTGCCATCTCTTTCGAAAACACAATTTTCAAGAATGCATTTTAGCTGAAATAATGGCAAATTTTCCACAATTCTTTCTCCTTTTAACAAATTATGCAACACGACTGAATTTCATCAGTCGAAATTAGAATTTTAAAGAAATCTTTTCAATCAACAAGTGCAGCTTAAATTTTGAACGTTTTCGCAGTCGCCAGCTAAATGCAATTTTGTAAGTGACAAAGCATACAATGTGGTCGTGTGAAACATGGAGATAGCAAACATCGTGATGTTCTACGCTGTATTGATAACACCATTTAAAAGTGGAGAAGGGGAATGCCCATTTTTCATAAAGGCCTGAATCAAACAACTTTTGATTAAATTCAGTATAGTCATTACAGAGGTCATGCCAAGAAATAATACAACATGTTTGACTATATTTTGAGATTTTTCGAAATTAGGAAAATGAAATGAAAACAATTGTTGTTTATACATAACGTTTATTCAGGATTCTGCACATTAAGGTGAGAAAAATAACATCGGCCAGATAGCCGCCAATGGACGCGATGCACATTCACATTTTCTATAACTGTCGTTGGAATTGAAGTAATTTGGTTACGAATATTAGGGCCTTCCGGCAAGCATGTTCTCAGTGAGACAACTGAGACAACATTTTGAGCAACCATCTCAGTTGGGTAGAATAATTGGATTAATCAGCTGATTTTGCGATGGAATTTTTCTGGTGGTCGTTTCCACACGGCACGACTAGCCAAGGCACACTTTCAATGCTAAAATCCTAGGTTTAGAAAGTGTCTTGGTTAGTCGTGTCGTGTTTACCAGAATAAGACCCATTATATATGATTATGCCGATTTTAAGAGTGACTATCGCTTGGAAAATAAATAAAATAAAATTAAAGATTATTCTGAGGGCTGCTCAAGGGCTATCGCAACACACAACATATAACTGAGACAAATGAGACACAGAAAATCCATCTCAGATGTCTCAGTTGCTCAAAGACTGCGTTCATTTTTGTTGCTCAATGTGAAAGTGTGCGAGAACATGCCGCCCGTCTCAGTGAGCCAACTGAGAATATCTCAGTTGTCTCACTGACAACGTGCTTGCCGAAAGGCCCAATTGTCTTCGGGTTGGTTCCCCAAAATCTTCCACAGGCGAAACTCTGTAGGTTTACCTCGAACGTTATTTCTAACTATCGAAAAATATTATGTGCCAAATTAAATTTTTGCATATATGTTTGTATGTATGTATGTACATGAGACCCTGAATTATACGCAAGTTCGCCATCGCTCTCTCTGCTGCGGGGTTAATTACGCAGGGTTAAGGGTAACGAAAAGCAGTGTCTTGCAAAATTTCTCGAAAACAGTAAAATTTTAGGCAAAATACGCCAAATTTAAGCCGAGGTAATTTTTTTATAATACAAAAATGGTTCAATAGGTTTTTTTTTCGTACGTGTTACCATACACGATATATAACGCTTAAAATACGAAAGTGCTTCAAATAAACCGTCAATATTTTTAAGGGGGCCATTAACTTGTGCTAAAATTAGCCCGCCTCATGACCTTAAATAGAAACCCACATTTATTTATTGCAGATTACGATTTTTTGGCAAAAATATGTATTCGTTTATTGGAAACAATTTTTTCGTGATAGGTGGCGCTGTAATTCGTATAAATTTGTTAAGTGCACCCGGTGGTCTAGCACCCTTGAATTTAAGGGATTTTTAAAATTTGTTTTTTAAGGTGAAAATAATGAACAACGATATTTAAACTTTGTAGGTATATTATAATACTCAACAGGCACACAAAAATATTTTTATGATTAAAAAAAAAATTGTGATTTTTTAATTAATGGCGCTGAAGATGACCCCCTCAAAAAAATGAACCTGGGCGGCGGGTGAAGTTTTAGCTCTGTCACTTATTTGAAAAATAAAATATAAGGAAATTATTAATCTATATGACTGTATGTACTGACAAAAAATGGAACACAAATTATTTTGACAAAAATAGCGCGTTTTGAAATTTGAATATCGAAAACAGACTATTTTTCATTAGTTTTTTTACGTAGAAAATAAGAAGTTATTGAAATAAAAAACTTTTGGTGGTCCCGGCATAACATTAAAATTTGGAATGATTAGGATGAATAGTTTTTTTGTTTTGCATAACGCAGTGCAGAAAAGGGTGGTTTCGAGATAAATGAGATTAAAGTTTTTAGTATGTTTCCATTCATAGGCGGATCAACCGTCCGCTACCTGCTAAAAAGGCTGTAGAACCTAAAATACTGTCAATATCAAAAATTTAACAGTATATTCTCGAAAGACCACACTTTCGAAATATTAAAAAAACAAAAAATCGATTTTTTGGAAATTCTAGACCACCGGGTGCCCTTAATAATTCGATTTTGGCAATGTTCGCGATTCTTTGAAGCGTTATATTTCGTGAATGGTTACTCATATGGAAAAAACATATTAAACCGTTTTTGTAGAAAATGTTCTCACTTAAAATTTGGTAATTAATAATTTTTTTTGCTGAAAAATTAACCGTTTTTAAAATATCTATATCCATACGACTAAGCCGGTTTTAATAAACTGTTTTGATTCGTTTCTGAGCTCGGCTCCAAAATTTACAGTATGCCAATCAATAGTAAAATAAAAACACCGAATTTTCAAAATAAACAAATTTCGAAAAGTAGTCTATCAAAAATAAATTAAAAACTTGGAAAAATGGCTATTATAATTATGATTGATATAGCGACGTGGTCGACATGACTCACAGGTCGTGCAAGTATTTATCTTATTGTTAGAGCATTGTGATTGCTGAAAATTTCATAATAAAAGTAGAAAGCTCGAGTTTCAACTTATGCAACTATAAATCTATACTTCCTATTTGTCCCAGGACTAAATCCGTTGTCTGCCGGTAAGCATAACTAGAAATTGTTGCAATTGCCTACATCTGAACGGGTGTCAAATTGAGTGATTAAACATTTTCAGTACGGGGCTGAGCAAGCGATATATATGTGCGCGATTTATAGCGGTGGGAGCCTATTTAGAGTTGAAACAAAGGAGCAGACAGGAAAGTAGGTCAAATATTGTGTGATAAGGATATTCATCGCAGCAAAGCTTTGCTAACGCACTAAAGTTATAGAGAATATTTCCACGGATGGGTAAGTGAGCGTTGAAATTTCCCCGAGGAAAGGATAACACGTAAAAGTCTGTCACGTTGAATAGAGGGCGCCGATTTCAGGGCTTTAAGATGAATTTATCAGTTTGAAGGTAACTTTGCAGAAAAATTTTCAAGCATAAGATGTGGACACAAGGAGAAGGCCTACAGCCTCTACAGCCTCCTCCTACATTCACTTTGTAATTCATTGGAGGGGGGCTATAAAAATTTCACTCAAAAGCTTTTGTCCTTAATTCAACAAGCTTGAAGCGGAAGGGAATTAAAGTCTCTTATGCTCTGAGACTTTAATTATATAATGCACCGCGGAGGGGATCGGCAACATTCGGGAGCCGCCTATCGAGCCAACCAAGTGGGCTCCCATTGTATACGCATCAAGGTTGGCGAGTGTTTCACACTACTAGATGAAGCTATTCCACTAAGAAATTTTTTAAAAGGATGCGTGCAGCGTTTATGGCATAAATAGTTGAGTCAGCTTTCGAAGCAGTTTTTCCGGAATTTTAAGACATTTTCAAATCTCATACAAACTTTTCAGTTTCATGTAAAGAGTTCTGTGAACAAGTACTGTAAGTTAAACATTAAAAAGAGCTACAGCCACTCAGAACCTTTTACTCAGACGAGAAAACTTACATGAAGATAGTTGGAGCAGAGTTAACAGAACAATCATCGCAATGGTTTCTTCACACTGTTTTTGTTGAAGTAGAGCTGATTGTTAAAATATTAGAGTATGCATAACAAACTTTTTCCACATTCTCTGGAGTATGGCGTAAAAGGCTCTTAGAATTTTGAATAATCGTGTGGCAGCAAACCAGTGAAGTGATGACATGTGCTAGAGAATAACAAACGCCCTTTAACAAAACTACGAAGCTGGCGGCTATATAGTAGGTCGCGTAAACCGCCATTTAAAAAGGTCCTTCCACGGCCGGCAGTAGAAGTCTCGTCCAAAGTAACAAAAACAAACCAAAAATTGTTTCATTATCTACATGATTTTTGCTACCGAAGAACAAATGATTATATTTTTAGAATTTTTTTTCGCGAAATGGCAGTTGTTTGAAAAAAACCGTTTTTTTTCGGCGAAAAAACTCGAACTAAATGGCTTATAACTTTTTTTCCTGATATACAATCGCTATAATCGTATGTACTTCGTTAGATAATTTAATAATAACGGTCCAGTTAAACTTTGAAGTCAATCGGATGAAAAATGTTCAAGTTCTACTGCCGGCCGATTTTTAAAACGTGATTCCGAGAAAAACGCGTTTAACAAAAAATTGAAAAAGTGGCTTCGGAAAAATTGGTTTTGAGACATTTTAACATTTAAATACACCTTTCTACAAAGTATGTTTTGATTCGAGGCATTATTTAAGTCATTAGAAAAAAAATGGAAAAAAAATTAAGCTGGTAATAACCCCTTAAGTCTATGTATATACATACTAGTAAATATTTCAGACTGCGCACATCCGGCAATGGAGCGACAAGTTCGAGTATTACTATGCATTGCCAGCTCATTATTACAACCAGTTTCAAAATTTAATTGTGTTGTTGTGTTATGCCATTTGAGTCTTTGGTATGTATGATTTTCAGCGTTTGCTTTATGTTTAAGAGCTCTTTACAGAAACAAGAAAATAATATTACTTTTTGCAAGTTTTGTATTGGGATTTATTATAAGTCTTCAAAATAAATGAAAGCTTTTCGATGAATTTTTCCCTATGCATGTGGAGATCTTTCTGGAATATTGAGGTCTTTCACTGTTTTGAAAATACGAAAGGAAAAGACTTAATTCCATAAAATATTACAGCGATTTTGGCATTCAATAAATACGGAAAGCATTCTCTTCGCGGAATTAGTAAGTTGGAGTGCGCATTCATTGAAGCGTCATAAATTTGGTGAAGAAATACCGAAATGGTCAGCAACCTCTAGACGGCAAGAAACTGCGCGAACTGATCTTATACTTATTAGTACTGTTGCCGGAAACCGCTACCAACCACTATGGGAGATTAAATAAAATCCTTGGAGCTCGAGGAATTGAAATGTCTGATGGACGTCGTTGCGCAACGGCAAATATAAAAAGTTGACGATCAACACAAGAACCAATCCTAACGCGCAAAAAACCTTGTAAATGTTTGTTGTTATGTTAAAAACTTTTAAATTTTGGAAAAAAATTCAAATTAAAGATTTGTAAACATTAACTGTAATAAGCTTTTAATTTGAGAAAAAGCATTCTGGGGTTCATTTAAGTTAAATTTGTTGTACAATACGAATTTCATTAAAATTCCGTAAAAGGTTTTCTACGTATAAATTTGTATATCCTCTCTCTACCTAACGTGTTATACCGCCTATGGAAAGGAAATAAGATGGGCAATCCAATAAGAATAAAAAAGAGGTATATATTATTATAATTATTTGAATTTCGGAGAAAATGTGGGAGAAACGTGAAATTTAGGAAATTTTAGAGGTTTTTCGGTTTCTGAAGTCACTGTGCCTGCAGTGGTAGAGGAAAATCAACATTTGGAAAAGCACTATAAGGTAGAAGCTGCTTGGTATAAGTCGCTGAGTTTAAATTAAACTGTAAAAATAAACTAATAATGTCAATACCGAATTTATGAATCACCCTGTAACTAGAAAACGGTTGAGATCCCGCCCATTAGATTTTTTGTTCGGCTAGGTGAGATCTATCACCCATATCATTTCTGCATGCGCTATACAATATACCCTGTATTTTTTAGGGCGATATTCATTGCATAAATTCCTCTTAATTAGTTTCAGCATGGGTCTTTAAAACAGAATGAATTAATTTCTATTGTTAAGATTCCTTAAAATATTCTTATTCCTTAGAGAAACGCGACTATGGCGCATTGCCGCAATGTAATCTGACATAATTTTTCTAACCACATTGTACCTAATATAAAAAATTCCAAATGTGTAGTAGGGTAAGGTACACTTTTGTAATTATGCATATTTAAAATTATTTGTAAAAGACTACAAGTATAAACTTCTTTTTATTTAATTCGGCTTTTCGTAGGAGTGTCAAGTAAGTTCGAGTTAATAACCAGCCTTCAACTGCAAGATGTCTGAATTAGTTTCTTGGTTCATTCCTGTCCTATGATGCACCTTGATCTGTCTTTTTCAAAAGCAATTTGGAAGTCAGAGATACATTATTAAAGTGAAACAAATTCCACAGCATACTTTTTCTGCATATAAATTCGTCTCATTACGACAATGGGCAAGTATGCGTTATCTCCGCTTTCCAACGACGACGTGACCTTTGCCTCGTGTGAAATACATACATTCGAATTTAGTAGATTTTCTTCCCATACCAATTCTTTACCGTTTCCCTTTGTCTGGGAGGATATTTCTTGAATGCTCTCTTTTCCTGGAATTTTCATTAGAATTCGTGCTATATAGAAATAGAAGTGCGTGTGTGCATTCTGAAATTGGGTAGGTAAATCGATAAACTGGGAATTCTCCAGAACCTTTCTGCCCATCTATCCACCCTCTTAAAACACAAACGGTGGGTTTTGAAGGCTGCTTGGAAAGCTTCCAATTTTCCGCAGTGAAGCATCACAGATGAAAAATTTGGCTGTTTAAATTTTAAGCATATTGCAAGTTGGACTGAATCGTTAGGATTTCTAAAAGCAAATTCTTTGATTGAGTGACAAATTTAATTTCTGGTTCAATAAGAATTTAATGAGAAATCGAAGAAAGTTCACACCCAGAGCAAACTAATTAATCTGAAAATCTATTTATTTTATTTCTTAAATTACTCAAAATGAGTTTGCAATTATTGTAATATTAAGTTTGTAGAAAGAGGAACTTTGTAGTAAAGTTGTTGTCATATTAATTTTTTTTTTAACTTTAGCTGAACACTATTACTATCATTAAATTTAATTAATCACCCTGTAACTCATTACCTATAAGAATTATGGTCCACCTATCATTATATCAATAGAAACTTTTCAAGCTTGCAATCAAATATTGCCGGCAATGACAGTTTCCATATTATTTTCGACCGCAGCATGCACAGAAATTAATAGAAAAGCGAGTTTATTACATAACTTGCCCAGAATTGAAAGAATTCAATTGACCCTTAATGGCAGAAAATAGGAGAAATCTGAAAGTGGCTGTTCTTTTTTTAACGGTTTTATTTAGCTTCGCTCCGTATATGTATCTGTTTTTGAGTTTCAAATTACGCAATCGCTTTTTCGACAACTTCTACTCAACCGATTCCGATGAAACTGTGCATACTTATTCAGTCTGCATGACAATACACTATAGTGCATATTTAATAATAATAATAGCAATTTCCCGAATTTTCCTTTCCCTTGGGTATGAGGAGTAAAATACAATAAGTTTATTTATTTATTTATTTACAATGATAGCTTCGTACAGAAATAACAAATTTCCTATTACACGTAAGCTGTCCAGTTTTAAGAAGAAAAGCAAACATACAAACACAAGTTCAGTCATCTAAGAATCAACAATATTAACAATATATATTACAAGTTTAAATTGATTTTCTCTAGGACATCATGTTTGAATCTGCTAAGTGTGCAGTTTAGAGGACCAATTTGAAGCCTATCATGGTTCCTTTGAAGTCTTACCATCGGGGAATTATAATATACTGATAGCAAGGCTCTAGGTGGTTTAAATATATCATTGCTTCTACTGCAGAATGCAGGTTCACGCAAATTTAAGTCATCCGTCAGACAGGAATGCAAGATTCCGTTATGAATACGATAAAGAATGCATTCATCAAGGTAGAGTCTTCTGTCAACAAGCGGGGACAATTTGAGGAAGGACAGTCTCTCTGGATAAGGAAGACATGGTTTGTTAAATTTTTTAAATAGACTGCGGGTAAATTTCCTTTGGACACTTTCAATCCGATCAATTTTATTTTGGTGGTACGGTGACCAAACAGGCGAACAATATTCAAGGACACTTCGAGCAAGCGTCAGAAATAGTAGCCTAGATGTTGATAAGTTACTAAAATAATTAGAAGTGCGTAAAATAAACCCAGCCAGTCTATAGGATCTTCTGGAGATGTCATCAATGTGAGCATCGAAGCTCAATTTATTGTCAAAAATTACGCCCAGGTCTTTAAACTCGGCAACCTCCGACAAGGTCACCGAGTTAATATGATACCGGACAAATTCAGGATGTTTTTTAAAGGTATAGGTCATTTGAAAACATTTATTTACATTTATGGACAATCTGTTAACAATACACCAGTCCTCCAGAGCGATCAAATCGCTCTGAAGAATATCACAGTCTTCATTAGAATTAATCACACGAAAGATTTTAAGGTCGTCAGCATATAAAAGACAATTGGAACAAATTTTAGTGGTGAAGTCGTTAATAAATAACAGAAAAAAGAGCGGCCAGAGAATAGACCCCTGCGGAACACCGGAGATGGGGACAAATTCAACAGAAGCACAGCCTGATAACACAACGTGCATTTTACGGTGTGATAGGTAGGATGAGATCCATGTAAAAAGGGGACCATGCACACCGTACCCTCTCACTTCGTCTAAGAGGATCGGATGACTGACATGATCAAATGCTTTGGAAAAATCGGTGTAAATAGTGTCCAACTGACTGTGTTGCTCAAGAGCATTAGCAACGAAATTGTGGAACTCAAGGAGATTGCTCACAGTAGACCTTCCTTTAACGAAGCCATGCTGTTCGTCGGAGATTATAGGTCGAAGAACTCTTGAAAGTTGGTTATGTACCAGTTTTTTGAATAGTTTGCTGAAGCAGTTTAATATACAAATAGGGCGGTAGTTCTTCACCTCGCATTTGTCGCCCTTCTTGAATATTGGAACCACTTTAGAGTGTTTCCAAGCTTCAGGGAAGGTTCCTTCATTGAGTGAAGAGTTAAATATCACAGTCAGGGGATAACAAATGGCATGGGCTATCTCTTTAACCAAGTGATTAGGCATGCCATCGGGTCCAGCCGAGGTTTTAGAATCCAGGCCGAGTATACAGTCAAGCACATCCACCATATCAAAGGACAAACAAGCCACAGATATTGCACATGGAGACATAAGGCTATCATTCAATTGAGCGTTATGCTCGATGAACGTATCCTTAAAAAACCTTGCAAACATGTCACACATGGATTGCGGGTCGGACACTGACTCGTTGTCGTATCTAAGTTCTGAGGGCGGATTTTCTAGAAATCTTGAGTTTTTAATGTAACTCCAGAAAGGTTTTGTGTTATTACCCCGCAAGCTGGTTTCAATACTGCCCACATAACTTTTGAAAGCTGACTTCATGAGCTGCTTAACACCCGAACGACTGATGGAGAAGTTTCTATAACTTTCAGGTGTCCCGCTTCTCCTATGCAGTGTTCGGAGCCGCTCTTTTTCTTCAAGTGCCTTCAGGATCTGGGCCGTAAACCAGACAGGATGTTTTCTCACCGAGCGTTTGTATAAGGGAACATGCTTTTCTATTAGTTCATTGAGTACCTCATAGAACTTAGAAACAGCTACGTTACACGAAAATCCACATAATATAGAGTCCCAGTCAATAAGCGTTAAATCATTCTTTATAGAATCGAAGTCACATTTATAAAAGTTCCTGGTACGGCAAACCCGTGATCCAGACCGTCCTGAGGTAAAATGCATATTAAGACTAAGCTTTAAGGGAGGATGATGCAGATCTGGTTTTACAATTCCAGCGTAACTCACAATCGTAAGAAGATCAGAAGGAAGATTAGTAAATATATATTTATTTATTTAATTAGCTTCGTACAGAGATAAATTCCAATTACACTCAGCTGTCGGGTATAACAACAAAAAGAAAAGTAAAGAACTCTAAAATGAAAGAAAGAACTAACAGTAGGAGGTAGGCAAATTATTAAAGACAGCACGCTTGAAGCATTGAAATGAGCAGTTCAGAGGACCGAATTGCAACCTATCGTGATTTCGTTGACAACGTAATAAAGGAGAGTAAAAATACACATCAAGCGAAGCATTAGGTGGGCTAAAAATATCACTATTTCTGCTGTTGAAAGAAGGGACCCGCAAACTAAGCTCATCAATCAGGTAAGTGTTCAGGGTTCCATTGTACAGGCGGTAGAGTAGGCATTCGTCCAAATAAAGTCTTCTATCAACAAGAGGATGAAGGTTGAGGATAGAGAGTCTCCGGTGGTAAGGAATATGAGGTTGTTTAAACAGTCCAAACAGACTTCGAGTGAACCCTCGCTGCACACGTTCGATTCTGTCGATCTTGTTTTGAAGATGAGGAGACCATATCGGCGAGCAATATTCCAAAATACAGCGCACAATGGTCTGGAACAGAAGTTTAGAAGTCGTTATACTACGGAAAAAAGCTGTGGTCCGAAGTATGAACCCAGCTAGTTTGTAAGATCTTTTGCAGATATCACTAATGTGCGCATCGAAAGTCAACTTGCAGTCAAAAGTTACTCCCAAGTCCTTAAATTGGGTAACTTCCGTCAGAATTACAGAATTGAGACAATACACGTACGCCAGAGGAGATTTTTTAGACGTGAATGTCATTTTAAAACATTTACTAACATTAATGCACAGCCTGTTAGTATTGCACCAATCCTCGAGAGCGGACAGGTCACGCTGCAGGATATCATAGTCATTATCACAATTTATTACACGGAAAATTTTAAGATCGTCAGCATATAAAAGACAATTAGAAGCAATGTTTGCAGTCACGTCATTAATAAATAATAGAAACAATAGTGGGCCAAGAATGGAACCCTGAGGAACACCGGACACAGCAACAAATTCGAAGGACGTACAACCTGAGAACACAACATGCAGTTTACGGTCAGACAAGTAAGACGACAGCCATGACAATAAGGGGCCCTGTAAACCATACCCTTCCAGTTTACGTAGTAGTATAGCATGGCAAACATGGTCAAATGCTTTTGAAAAATCTGTATAAATAGTGTCCACTTGAAGACGTTGTTCTAGAGCAAGAGCAACGAATTGATGAAATTCGAGAAGATTGCTCAGTGTGGACCTGCCTTTAATAAAGCCATGCTGGTTGTCCGATACTATAGGACGAAAAGCAGTGGAAAGGTGGTTGTGTACCAATTTTTCAAAAAGCTTACTAAAACAACTCAGAATGCATATAGGACGATAATTCACTGCATCACTTTTGTCATTCTTTTTATGTATGGGCACTACATTAGCATATTTCCAAGTTTCAGGGAAGGTTCCCTCACTAAGTGAGGAATTAAAGATTAATGTAAGGGGGTGGCTCAAAACATGGGCCAGTTCCTTAACAACGAAGTTTGGTAAGCCATCAGGCCCAGCAGAGGTTTTCGAATCAAGGCCATTTATACATTCAAACACATCCACTGCACTAAAGGACAAACTAGACATAGATATTGCACATGTAGGTATAAAATTATTGTCCGGTATATTGTCATGCTTAATAAAATTATCACAGAAGAATTTGGCGAACATATCACAAATGGATTGCGGGTCAGCTGCAGACTCATCGCCAAGTTTTAGTGTAGAGGGGGCGTAGTCACGAAACCTGGAATTTTTTATGTAGTTCCAAAAGGGTTTAGGATCATTGCATCGTAGGCGGCATTCAATGCTATTAACGTAATCCAAAAAAGCAGATTTCATTAGGTGTTTCACGCCAGAACGACTATCGGAAAAGAGCCTATAATTCTCAGGAGAACTGCATCTTTTATATCGTAATCTATGCTGTTCTTTCACGGCGAGAGCTTTAAGAATGTCAGTAGTGAACCACACTGGGTGTTTGCTTTTTACTGGTTTACGAAGAGGAACGTGTCTGGAAAAAGAATCGTCAAGGATCGCATAAAATTTTGAAACTGCCTCATTACAAGACATACCATGAAATAAAATGTCCCAGTCTATATCAACGAGATCATTACTAACCGCGTCAAAGTTACACTTAAAAAAATTTCTAGAGTATGCATGCTCCGAGCAAGAATTACTTAAGTTAGATGGTAATTTAAGAACGATCTCTAATGGAGGATGGTGAGGATCCACAGGTACGAAACCAGAGTGTCTTTTTATATGAATAGAGTCGTGTGACACATTTGCGAACACAAGATCCAGCAATGTAGAGTTATGGTTCAAAATATTGTTAAATTGATTTAAAGAACAAAACTCCATAAAATTACGCATCAATGCGCTGTCACTGCAATCTGACAAAATTGCAGGGGCAGAGGACGAAGACCAGCACAGTTTAGGGAGATTAAAATCGCCACACACCAACAAGTAGCTATAAGGATCAGTCACGTTCAGGATATCTGCGAGGCCGTCATACAGTCCTTCCAAGTGACTGCTAGGACAGTAACATGGAACATATAGACAACAAATATACAAGCTTATGCGCCCTTTGAGCTTAAATCTAGCCATGACAGACTCAACGGGAAAGTGGTCAGGTGTGAGGGAAGTAGACACAGGAGACAGAGAAGACCTTATTCCAATAAGAACGCCACCGCCATCCTTCTTAGAACTGCGAGAGAAATCACGGTCCATACGAAAAAGTTCATAGGAAGGGAGACAAAGCTCCTCACTGGCCAAAGATGAGTTGAGCCATGTCTCACTAAGGCAGAAGATGTCAGGGTTGTCCGACAGAATTGATGTCGACAGATCAAGCAATTTGGTCCTCAAACCACGAACATTTTGATAGACGACATTAAGACTACAATACATATTGGAAGAAGCAGTACAAGAGTCAGAAGAATTACAATAATCAGTAGTCATTAAGCTAAAGGCGGAATGCTCCCCACCGGGGGAAAATTTCCACTCTTGCGATGCGTCCGTTGTACAAAGGGATGGAGTATAATACCCTCTGGCCAAAAGTCCTTAGAGTTTATTATAGCAAATGCATCGTCGGAAACGAAGATAATGAAAGATGCAATACGTCGATCAGTCAAATTAGGTTTAGTCAGTTTAATACAAGTAACATTCTTTATAGGCCTTCCAAGCTTAGAGATGATATACTGCGTGATATTGTCAACAGTGGTGGAATAGCTCACGCGTGAGATGAACAATGAAGAGGGGGGCTTCACCACCTCAAGATTAACAGGAGAAGAAGTCGCCGGCGTTGAAGTGTGCACAGTCTGAGTTGATGGGATATTATTATTAATATTTTTAGGGGTACCCTTTTTGTTTGCTTTGGGAGCACTGTTGGTGGGCGTGCCCTTATTATTCCTCTTCGATGGTATGGCGTGCAATACATCGTTACCGGACGACTGAATTGGTATCCGAAGCGTATCATGTGCCACAGCGCCTGCAGATGGAGGGTACATAGGGGCAGAAGTAAGTGGTTCTGCAGACACAGTGGGAGTCAGAGTCGGTGAAGGACGTGCTGACGATTGAGACTTAGCACGGGTACCAGTGGCCCGGGGTATAGTAGAAGGTTCGCCTGATGGTTGTGGACGGTTGGATCTCGGGTCAGCTAAAGTTGCCAAAGTCTTCATGATTTTGTCAGTGTTCGTTGATAATGCAGCAGAACAGCCAGCAATAAGATGTTTGACCTCAGACAAGTCCCTAAGAACAAGATCGGAAGTGTTACCAGGAGCTCCTGTAACAACAACCGTGTTCTCATCAGTCAAAGAGTCCACAATGTTGTCGACCTTCTTCAGAGCCCTAAAAGAGTGATCCGCGGCGTCCTGTGTCAGGCTGTAGATCTCATTCAGAGTCCTAGTTAGGGCATCTACTCTGCCATTAAGGGCACACAACTCCTCCGAAATGTCAGGAAGGAGGTTGCACTTGGTGGACATTTCATTAAGTTTGTCATACATACAGGACGAGCTCGAAGAATTCAACTTCACGAGTTCATGCAGTTCATCCAGGCGACCATTCATGACTTGAATCGCCTTAAGTACATGACAAGGCTTAGTATCACCACACTCAACGCAGGTGTAGGAGTAGTTGCGGGACTCCTTGCCTGTACTACGCAAGCATCGCTTTACGCAAGATAAATGAAAGCGGTTCAAACAAACACCGTCGCACTGAATGCTATCATCCTCCCTATCCACCGCAGAATTGCATGAGTAGCATTTGATGGTTGACAGCATATCGTAAAATGCAAGTTGCAGAAAGAAAAAAGATAAGTCAAACCAGCTTTGTAAAGATGTTGAGGACCACTGGATAACGATGCCTGGTTGTTGCAGAGGCACAAAAGGTTGGAGCCCAAGATGTCACAGGGATCGTGTCACCACTCGATGTTCCAGGAGAAAAAGCGCGGGAATCCAGATAACCTCAATCCAGGAATCCAAGAAAAACCGGAAAGAAAAGCGGAAAACAGGAGTGCAGGTCACAAAGCCTCGGCAGAGGCATATACTAAGCAAAATACCCTTAGAAGAAGACTATCCAGCGCAAGCACACAAGCCAGCCGACAGTAAGCCGGGTCGAAGCAAAGCCAGAAGCCAGAATAGGGATCGCAGAGCCACTCCGCAGGAAAATCCTCAGCCGCCGATGAAAAAAGACACAAGCGAAGACGTCGCAAAACAGGACAATTAAAACAAAAGAGTATAAATAAATAAAAACAAGCAAAACACAAGAGCGACCAAAAACGCGACCAAAGTAGACAGCTGTCAAAATGTCATATATATATGGTATTGCTATGATTGTGGATGCTATTACACTGATAAGTAGCGGTGAACTCCATAAAATTATGAACCAAGGCACTTATACTGCAATTAGAGACAAGGGTAGACGATTGTGTAAAGGCCCAACTTAGGATTGGAAGATTGAAGTCGCCACAGACCAATAAATAACAGTTAGGATCAGTCACATTAAGGACACTTGCAAGATCATCAAACAAACCCTCCAAGACACTAGAACAAATAGAACATGGAACATATACACAGCAAATGTAGAGACATACATGACTGCGCACTTTAAGTTTTACAGAAACGCATTCCACCGGAAAATTATCAGTCGGGAGAACAAAGGAGGAGGCAGTGAGAGACGACCTCACCCCAATGAGAACTCCTCCACCATCCTTCTTAGCGCTCCGGGAGAAATCACGGTCGCTACAAAAAATATCATAAGAAGGAAGGCGGAGTTCAGCAGTTGTAATAGAACCATTGAGCCAAGTCTCAGAAAGGCAAAATATGTCTGGTTTGTCAGTACGAATTGATGTCGTGAAATCTATCAATTTAGTCCTCAAACCACGTACATTCTGATATATTATGTTAAGTTCCGGACCTGATTTAGAGGGGTGGTGTACATTTCTGACTAAGTCGCCTTCCGACCGTTCCCCCCCCCCCGATGGAAAATTCTCACTCGTTCGGTGCTGTGGGCGAGATGTGAATGGGTGGAAAAGTATACCCTCTGGCCAGAAATCCCTCGAGTTTATCACCGGGAAGAGTTAATCAGGAATGAAGATTCGGAAGGAAGCCGTACGGCGATTTTGCAGGTGCGGTTTGGTCAGTTTGGCACACGTTATAGCCGATGTGGAATGACCCAGTTTAGCATAAATGTAGCTCAGGATATATTCGCTTGTGGTTGAGTAGCTTAGGCGAGAGATGAATAGAGAAGGGGGTGGCTTCACAACCTCCAGTTCAACAACATGAGGGGCCCCGGAACACTGAGGATCCAACGGTGGTTGTAGACCACCAGATGGTGAAGGTTTTGTCCCTTTTAGGTTCCTCCTATTAGTTGTATGAGGAGAGGAACCTAACGCGCTTTCAGATGTAGATTTGCCAGCAGATGGTGGTGCTTTAGCAGGCACTGGCAAAGATTGGGGCTTGCCAGGAAGACGAGGTGGTATCAAATTATTCTCCGCTGCAATAGTCCCGGCGGACGGGGAAGCCTTAGATGTTGATGCTGTGCCCTTCGATGTCGCAGACAATAGCCTCGGAGACGAGCGCGCACTCGACTGCATTGCAGGACCAGGCCCCGAGGGTTTCACCAGGTCAATGAACTCGGTAGGGACCTTATTGGCGGCATAAGATAAAGAATCCGTTTTAGGTGGTAAGGCCTTTAATATTTTCGAAGTGTTAGATGTGAGTGCTATCGAGCACTCAGAAATCAAGCGTTTGACCATCCGAGGAGATGCCCGGTGATTGCCTAGAAGGGCCGGCATCCAGATTCACGACGTCCGGTAATGTTTCCATTATGTTGTCGATTTTTTGAATGGCCCTGAAGGAGTGTTGAGCGGCATCTTTGGATGAGCAGCAAACCTCATTCAAGGTGGTGGTCAGCTTGTCAACCCTTCCATTTAGAGCTACGAGCTCCTCGGAAATCTCCGGCAGAACATTCCATCTATCACATAACTCCTTCACCTTGTCCTGGACAGAAGACACGCCGAAGGACAGTTCCTCAAGCCGTCTGGCCATGACTTGAATGGCTTTCAGGACGTGAACGACCTTCATATCGCCACACTCCAAGCAGGTAAAGGTGCGAGCGTCTTTGCCGGAGTTGCGTGAGCTTCGCTTTATACAGGATAAGTGATAGCAGGTCAGGCAGACACCATCGCAATCTATTCCATCGTTTATTACGGCGGTGTTGCATGACGGACAGACGCTGTATGATGACATTGTGATGTAGCTTTCGTCTTGGGAAGTATCTGTGGTGCCTAGTGGGCGCTACTGCAATCCAGGTGTCGCTGTGTGCGCTATGTATGCCACAGAGATTTGGCGGCAAAAAATCAGCTGGGCTTAGGTCAAGGCCGAAGACAAAAAACAGCTGGTGTGATGAAAAGAAACGCACCTGATGAGCAACTCCAAGTTGTCATTTTATATGCAATATGGCGGCCACCACAAAATTGCGGATTACCTTTTTCTTTACAACTCTCCCCCGACAGGGATATCAAATGAAAGGGTATGACGATTAGCATACAATGAGCTGTATGACGCCATTCTGAATCCAATATGGCGGACAGCACAAGGTGGCGGATTAACATTATCTTTACATCCTTCTCGATATAAATATAAAATGGAAAGATTTGATGAGTATAAAACGACGAGATACCTGACGTTATTCTAAATGCAATATAGTGGATGCGCCAAGATAGCGCCAAGATTAGTAAAAGCTTGAGGCGCTCAAGTTTTCCTCGTTTATAAAACTGGAAGAACTGGTTTCACTCGTTCATAAAACTGGAGCGCCCCATGCTCTTCTTTATAGTCACATACAGGTGGCTCAAAGAAAAAAATTATTTTCTACTTTTTAGTTTATCGGATAAAAGCATTTCATTTCGTTTAATAAAAGGTTGCTTTTAAATATATTTTTATTTATTATTATTTGGTTTAAATTTAGATACATACATATTGGCCAATTAGCTTCAGCTGATAAAACCGGCCAAGACACACATTCAATCTTTATTCTAAAAGGGTTCTGGAAGGGTTGTATCCGTGACTGTAAATATTTCCAGCTCAAGTATACAAAAGAAAATATTCCTATGAAAATAAATTCAATACCTCGTATCGTAAGTTTGAGATATCAATATGAAGAGGTTTTGCCAAAGCGGTTCACAACTTTTATTAGCCCCCATTTTTTATTAGTGGCATTTGTCTCGAAAAATCTCAAAAAAAAGTTGTAGACCGCTTAGGCAAACATTCTGATTGTTGATACTACCATTCTATACGTAGTTACAATACTTACATTGAATACCATAATTGGTTTAGATTTTTCGAGCCAGTATCTACTTTTCAAGGTGCTTCAGTTGGTACTACTTATATTAATTCATTGGGATGTTATTTATGTACAGATCAAATTTTTCACGAAGAAAGTTAGTTTGCGGTAAAGAATCATTTGATGCAAAATTTCAAATGTATGCTAAAATCTCCCGCGAGAATAATAGGGATTTTAGCCTCTACCAAGAGTATCAGCACCTGTATGACTGTAAATCAGTAGGGAACGGTATATAAAATGTATTATATCGTCAACTTTCTGGTTCGGTGTTATGTACCATAGATGGCCGCAATAAAGATATTTTTTCCATTCAGCGTTTGACATTCCGCAATGCAAATATCGCCACTGGTGTGTGTATATGAGTGAGACTGCCTAACAGTCATTTCCATGTGTGGTGTAAAGCTATTTACAGTATTATATTGATCATATTATATTGCCACTCCACCCGCTCAAACATTGGGTCGCTATATTTAATGACAGAATTAAAACTTGGTATTCTGACATCGTCGTCATTGCTTAACCACATTTCTGACAAAAGTACAATATTTGAAGTTTGAAGATTTGTTTATTGAAAGTTTCCAGTGGATTCAATAAAAGTCTCCGGAACTCTACTTGTAGTACAGTCAATCTGTCAATGGAGTGATGAAAAAATTACAATAGTCGGAAATGTTGTTTTATTCGTTGAAGAATAATGTACTTAAGCTACCTTCGCGATGGGCACGTGCTACTTTGGTGCGTTTTTTTGAAAACTCAAAAAAACTTCCAAAAAAATTTTAGAATGCATTTTTCTCAGAACGTGTGCATTTTACGGGAAAATTTTCAAACAAAAAAAGTAGAGGACGTTGCGATCTACAATTAATGCCATTGAAGCAATGCTATACAGAAAATGCGCACGGTCGGTGGCGCTGAAGTTTCCAAAAAAGGGTTTTTCCACTTTTCCCCCATGAAAATATTATTTTATCGCAAAAATTTAAATGCTAAACTTGTTCCTTACATTATTATCAACAACTTTTTTTTAAACATTTTTTTCATACAACTTACCGTTTTCAAGTTACAGTGCAATATAGCGTCGCGTATACAGCACCGTGCTGTTAACGGTAATTTCGTCGGTCCTACTGTGACTTTCTCCGGCGTCCAATTTTTCCAAATTTTCAAAGTGTCAATTAAACAATTACAATTAAAAGTTGGTATCTTGTTTGTATAAAACTATTACTACTAAATTCACTAATTTTTTTTTAAATCTTCAGCGCCACCTACCGTGCGCATTTCTTGCTGTACAGCATTGCTTCAATGACATTAATTGTAGATCGCAACGTCCTCTACTTTTTTTGTTTGAAAAACTTTCCCGTAAAATGCACACGTTCTGAGAAAAATGCATTCCAAAATTTTTTTGGAAGTTTTTTTTAGTTTTCAAAAAAACGCACCAAAGTAGCACGTGCCCATCGCGAAGGTAGCTTAAGTACATTATTCTTCAACGAATAAAACATTTCCGACTATTGTAATTTTTTCACTCAAACTATTTATTTTTCGACAGATTGACTGTACTATTGTAAATGAGACATAATAACAGAAATCACCTCCATCCTTAATCCTTCCAATACTGGTGACACGTGATAAAACAACGTAAGCTAATAATTGATTGTGAGTGTTTTTTATCATATTCGTAAACAACTTCAGAATACGTGCTCCCCTGAGACAAACTAATGGTGGATATAATCGTTTTGCGTTGATAGTTTTATCGCTATAGAGGTATTGTTAATGATCCTCTTCTGATTGGTATAGCATCGACCGAGGGTCGGCAATTTCAAAACCTACCTTAGAATTAGCGTTTGAATGGGAGTAAAGACGAAGGACCGTACAAAAGGGAGACGCGGATAGCTTCAACTGTGCATTGGATATATAATTGGATATATAATGTACAGCTCTCTTTCTTCTTCTCTCTACGCTATATCTTTCTTCTCGCTCATGTAACAAAACGTGCCTAAACGTGAGGCGTCCTTGAAATTTGACTCTAAATTCTCGTCCAATTGTCGAATCGCCGCCTAAAAATTTTCACTTCAAAAATTATTATATTAGTTTTAACTTACAACCCCTGGATCTCGCGATGCGGGAAAAAGTACTGAAAGCTCTGTGCCGACTGAAAACGTACGCACCCTGAGTACATATGAATGCATGTATGGTATCAGACATGGCGTTATATCGCGAAGACTCCAAAAATATTGAGTTCTGTACGGTTTGCCTTTCAAAATCAATGTTCGGGAGAACATATTGTGTAAATTCCTGGAAGGTTGGAATGGGCAGTTTCCAGAAACCGAAATTTGGCCATAGAAGACGATGCTCGTTAATTGAAATAAACAAGTTCGGACGATTTTCGTCAATTTGCAAAACATTTTCGTACGAAGATGGCAGCGATCAGCAGATCTGATTTTGTGTATGTATAGTACACACACACATTTAAACGTGCAAATCATAGCGTTTTGAAAAGCACGGTTCGAGATTTTCGCTAATATCATAAAGTTTGTTGTATGATCATTCATGGGTGTGTTCACCGTACAACTATTTATAATCGATAGTGCACTTAAGGGGGGACATCACAGTAAAATTTTCAATGTTTCGAAAAAAAATTTTTTCGCTTAAAAGGTGCTTTAGGGTCTTAACAATAATATACCAAATGATGGAATACGGCAAAAGTGTCCGAGTGCCCAAATTTTTCATTCTGCGGTTAGAGGTATATGAAATTTTCATATGGTTTCTCAGTACTTAAAACTTTAAACGCGTTTTTCTCGAAACCACTTTTTTTTAGCTCGCCGAAGACATAACTCGAGCAAATCTTTATCGATCGACTTGAAATGTTGACAGTAGCTTCGAAATATCTTTCTCCACGGAGCTACGTAGGATTTTTATTTTATATGGCTTAGTTTTTTTTTTATCGACGATTTTATGGCGTTTTTTTTGTTAAAAATTAAATTTTTTTTTCAAACATGCACCATTTTGTTAAAAATCAATATATCGAAAAAATCCTACGTAGCTCGCTAGCTGTTGTTATGTGGAAACCAAAAAGTTTTGGTTTTTTCTTCCAGGTCAAAAATTAAGGAGTCTACGTCTTCGGCCATCGACACGGTTTCAAAAATAGGCGCCTTGGGGCATATGCTGCGCAGCCGCCATTTTGAAATATTTTTTATTGAAAAAATTACATTTTGTACTTTTTTAGTATTGCTATAAAACCTACTTTACAGATTTTCGATTGATACTTTTATTCAGCCAAAATTAATTCCCGAAAATATGCCTATTTTTTTGTGTGCTACTGTGATGTCCCCCCTTAAGGCCGGGCACACACTTCAAACTGTTGAGACCTATTGTCTAATACGATTATCGGACCTGAGTGTCCGCAGTTTGAAATACCTATTATACTTACCATATTAACGTATACGGCCGATTCGAAATTGAATATGTGTGAGGTGCAATCGAAATGCGTCCGATCGAAACATTCAATTTAAACTTTGATCCGACTGTAATTATACTTTTGTAGCGCACCCTTAGTATAACCCCGAACCGATTTCTATCAGCCGCGTACCGAGGTAGTCGTCTTTCTGGGTGCAACATTGGAACCTCCAAAGTGGTTACCCCGACCAAAGCACAATAAAACATAAGAGATTAATAGACGTAGACCGCTACGCCCGCACAGAAACTCTGAACGCAAACACTCCTTCGGCTAGAGTGAGCGTTGTGGAATGTTAGTCGAAAATTCCCAGCTCTTATAGAGACATCGGATCATGACAGGCCACCTTCCATACTCACGTCCAAGACGTCTATACCCGACTAAGCACAAAATAGCACATACGGAATACGAATATATGCTGCAGCTCGGCATCTGTCGCATTAAATTTGCACGGTCGTGCGGTATTTTCGAAAGTCGATTTGATACGTGATACGATACCATCATATCCCTGTCGCAGAGGAAGATATATTCAAGACCGCGATCGCAACACCCTTTGGATTGTTTGAGTTCACGAGGATGCCTTTCGGCCTCCAAAACGCGGTTAAACATTTCAAGGGTTTATGCACGAAGTCTTGTCAGGCGTAGATTTCACCTCAGTCTACCTGGACGACTAGTGGCTAGTCCCACCCAAGAAGAGCAAGAAGTACTCCAATAAAAAGGCTTTTTCAAAGGCTGGTTGAATACGGGAAAGAATTAACGCGGCAAAATATCTTTTTAGCACTCCGGTAATCAATTTCCTCGGCTACAGGGTAAGCAAAGTTGGAATATTACCATCACCAAAGATGGCCGAAGCGGTTTCTGACTTCCCCGCTCCCAAGTCGATACGACAACTTGAAAGGTTTGCAGATTTGATGGTGAATTATTATAGGTTCTTCATACCCCACTTAGTGAAGTATTTAAACTTTTTTCGCACTTTTTTTAATTTTTTTAAATGAATGCATAATATCTCAAGAATATTGTGTCAAAATTTTCAAATTCATAGTTAACGCGTTAAAAACAGGTTTAAAACAAAACCATACGAAGGACCTTACCCGGTGGTAAGAAGACTTCACAAATGCTATGTCGTGGAAATCAAGGTAAGGGTACGTTAGTATCCATAGATCGCTTGAAGCTTACTTTCACGGTGTTCGGGATCAAAAAGACGAAAGTACATTTTATTTGAAATATATCATCTCCACTGGATGGGGGGATGATGTGGCGCACCTTTGGCACAACCCCGAACCGAGGTAAAGCTTTCAGCCGAGCACCAATATGAAGCTGTTAGCCGCATAAAGGCTGGCCCCCATAGAATCCGTCGAGGACTAACGCAGCGTCGCGAACTTGAGAGCTTAAAGCATTTTGAGTCCGGCTCTCTCTCTCACGGCAGATTGACGCAACGAAATAAATCTCTCTCTCTAAAATTTAGAGGAACCTTCTATATTTCGTTGCGGCAATCCGGCGTGTGAGAGAGAGCCGGACTCAAAATGCTTTAAGCTCTCAAGCTCGCGACGCTGCGTTTGTCATTGCCGGATTCTATGGGGGCCAGCTTGAATTCTATGGCGGCCTGCCTTAAAGGTGTGAGCGAGGACAGTCGGACGACAACCACCAGCCTGGGCACAGGCATGCTGAATTCTACTAAGGAAATAATGTTTTCATTTGTAATCGAAACGCAGTCGTTTTTCTGGGAGAAAAATTGGAACCTCCAAAGTTCTCAGTAGGAGAAATTGAAAAAAAGGTGATTTCGTCGATTACAGCGCCATCTATCATGAATCGAAAAAAGTTTTGAAGACAAATCCTATGTATTTCTAGGCGTAGAATCCGAATCTGCAATAAAATATAGGAATTCATATTTTAAATTTCAAAGTCAGCCCCTACAAGGAGAATGGGCGGGCGGCTTATTTTAGCACTAATGTACTTCCCCCGCGGAATGATTAACATTTGACTATGAATGTTTTTTTCGTAGTGTTCATTTTAGAGACTTTTGAAAGTTTCTGGTATTATATATTATTTGGAAGTAAATTGAGAGATTTCTTCAAACAATTTTTTATGTGACAAATGAAGAAAATTTGAAATTATTATCTTTGTGGTTTAAACTAACTTTAATGTAGGCTTAATGAAAACATCAGTGAAGATGTTTCAACCTGGAAAGAAAACATTTCAAAGTCAGATTTATTTCAGAAGATATAGTCATTTAAAAATAGCCAATTATTTTATACAAATTATAATTCCTTAATTTGTTTGTTGTTTGCTTATTAGACTAATCGGATAGTTGCCAGACATCAAGGAATTCTATAAATGACCAGAAGTAGACAGACAGATAGAACTGCGAACAAAGATAAACATTTAGTAGCAATAAAAACAGCAATTCGTCAAACAAACAAATACTCTTTTAACAAACACTTAGTGAACAACATGAAGCAAATCATTTTCAACTCACCATCGTGTAGTGGATCTATTGTGTGAATCATAAGTTGCAAAAGGCCGTGACGAAATTTTGCACCTGTCACTGTGCTGTTAGCGTTCGTACTGCTATTACCTGCACCGCTGCTTGGACCCGAGCGACTCTCTGAAGCAGCACGGGATGTAACCGAGCCACCAGGTTGCGTCGCCATTGATGTTTCCGATGAATTGGCAGCATTGCCCTATTTTAGAAATAGAAAAAATGAAATACTTGGATTAGTCCGAGGTTTACTGTAGGGTTAGTAATAATGTCAATAAGTAAACAACAATCAAAAATGGAAGTGAATTTGGAAGCCATTGAAAATATGTAGTAATTTCAATGGCGGATTTAGCAATGCCAAACAAAAGCGAAACATACAGAAAACTCAAATCCAAATAACTCATAAAACACAGAACTATCAGTAGCGAACCAAGAACACTGCAAAACACAATAAAACCAATACGATATGAAACATTGTAATAGTAATTGAATATTGCAAGAAAAAACGCAGTGGGAAGTTTTCAAACTTTCAACAATTTTCACTAGAAACGGTGTAACTTTACCAAAACTACAAATCTTACATACAGAAAAACAGTGTTATGTGTTTGTCTGTCAGTTGTGAATAACATCGTAAATGATATATTTGAGCTAATTAAGATTTTTAGGTGTGTACTACTTCATAATTTGACCAATATACTATTTTTGACCTTTTTATTTGTTTCTAGAGAGACAATTATGTTATATTCATTCATTTCAGTATAATTTATAGTAAACATACATATATATAAAATACAATGTAATATAGAAATAGGACAAAAATTGCCCATTGTACTAATTCGTAATATAAAAGGAATATTTGAAAACCTGAAATGAATATTCAAGAGGATAATAAACAATAAACATATGTTAAAAGGACCTGTACTATGATCTACTTAGAACACAATTATACAACACATTAGTTGCTACACATCAAAATTTACTTAATACTGTAGCGATAATAATATAAGTAAAGTAAGAAGACATAATTAAAAGAAGGTAAAATATCGGGAAAGAATATGAAAAATCAACTGGAAGCCTGAAGCTCATGACAAGACGTATGGATGTTTGCATATACGGGGAGATATTAGACTGTCCAAATCGGTACATTTGGACCCGGCACGTTTTGTATGGTGAATGGCTCCCAGTCGATCGTGCTGAAATTTTGAAGTGTTGTAACTTTCGACATTCCGATCATACTCGTATGTTCTCAGGGGCACGGAATGATTCTACGGATTGTTTCGGCACTACGCGGCATTGAAGTTGTCAGTTATTGCAGATAGTCCGGTTGAGTCTATATTCACACCATATATAATAGGATAGTCCTTATTTTTCGACTTTTGAATTATCCCCGGGGGACTTTGTCATTTGATTATATGCATCTAAATATGAAATAAGTTTTTTTGTTTTTTTAAATTTAGAGGTCGCTACCAGCTGGCAAAGTTTTTACAAAAATCGTTTAAGGACAGCTTAAATGATGGTTTCACTAATGTTTCATTTAAGTGTTTATATCACTTTTTACGGGCAAGTGAAACTCGCATAGACAATAGCTCCTTATCTCCTCCTCACCTCGACCATTTTCTGTACCGGCGCGTCGAGATTTAGCCCGCGCCGCACTTTAGTTCTAAAAAGTCATTAACGAGAGCGCACGCGTTTTATTTGTAAAAGTCATAGTAACGTGTTTCAACTTGCAATGGCGTCTACAAGTAGCGGACTCAGTAAAGCTTGTAGAAATCAAAGTAAGGTTTGGTTTATAGGTCAATTATTATCCCAACAAAAAAATACAGATTTTGAGTTTTTATTTAAAATTCAAACCTTGGTAGCGACCCCTAAATGTCATTTAAAAAATTAAAAAAAAATATTGAAATAGTTTCTTATGGTATATAATCAAATTACGTGGTTCCCCGCGAAATTAAAGAAAAAAATTTTTTTTCTTAGGAATAAGGACCACCCTAATATATAATCTATTTTGTGAGAAAGCTGTTCCCAAAAATCAACCCTTAAGGGGGTATCTCAGGCCAAAATACATATTACGAACTAAAACTAAACCCTTCTCATATTCAGGCAGCTACTTTCGATTCACCGCTTTCAAGTATGTACTTGGAAGTGAATATATTTATATGAGTGTTCATAGCAACCCTAGCAAAATTTTACAAGTACCTACCTCCGAGCACAAACTTCACTTTAAAAGCTTTTAGTCCGTTCAATCTAGGCATTCAAGGTTACATAAATTCCCACCAAGCTGAAAGTTAGTAAAGTTGTTCAAAACATAATTATAAATAAAATTTTAAAGTTCCCCATTATTGTGTATGGAAAAAATTGTACTCAAAGTCAAAGGTAAAAAAAAATGAGTTTTTCGCGATTTTCAGCAAAACGGTAAGTTTTATCATAAAATTACCCCAGACAAAAATTGTAGATCATAAAATTATCTATAAAATATGTATCAATACTTTTTTTCCTAAGAGCCATCGTTTCTGAGATATAACGATTCAAAAAGTTGTAAATTTTGTAGTCATAATATGCACACGTTTCCACGCCACCTATGATGTAGAGTTCTTAGCGCATTTTTTTAACTTTTTGAATCGTTATATTTCAGAAACGGTGGCTCTTAGGAAAAAAAGTATTGATACATATTTTATAGATAATTTTATGATCTACAATTTTTGTCTGGGGTAATTTTATGATAAAACTTACCGTTTTGCTGAAAATCGCGAAAAACTCATTTTTTTTTACCTTTGACTTTGAGTACAATTTTTTCCACACACGGGAATGATGGGGAACTTTAAAATTTTATTTATAATTATGTTTTGAACAATTTTACTAACTTTCAGCTTGTTGGGAATTTATGTACCTTCACTCTTGTTTTTTTGTCTAAATTGACCGGACTATTTTCTAGTTAAGAAAAATGCAATAGATTGCATTGTAGATTGCAGATTTTAATGTAAAATTGAAATTGTAAGTGAACGGATATAACTACGCTTTGTTTATTTGTTGTATCGTTGGCTGTCTGGCGGAATTTGCCGATAAGTAAAATAAGTACTTAAAATCGGCGAATCGAATGCCGCAAAAGAAAAAAGCAAGTCCGCTCAAGTGCGAGTCAGACTCACGCACCGAGGATTCCATCCAATATTGCAAACCATTTAATTCATATAACATAATCTATTAATTTAAGGAGTTAGGGTGGGGTAAACAATTAAGAGATTTTTTTTTTTGGGAAACTACAAATGTCTGGAACGTCGTTATATTTTTCCCGTAATATGTATTAGACCATCCTACACGATATGTACGAGTATGTAAATACATATATAAAAAAAATTGGGTTTAATAATTTTTTTTTTAAATCACAATAAATATATTTTTCAAATTCTTTCACCGGAAATATAAGCCGAAAAATGACTTCTACAACTGTGGTATGGTAGTTACTGAGAAAACAGGGTTGAAATACAGACAGATAGATAGACATACAGCGAAGTCTCACCATAAGGGCCCTATGTACCCTTTGGTAGAGAGCCCTGAAAATGAATCATAACAAATAATTTCCATTTAACTGATTTTGTGAAATTAAATGTACGTCCGAAGCATTTTCTGTCAGTACCGGCACTCTTCTACCTTATTTATATGCATAATTCCCTCACTGCATTGCAATTTAAATACAGTAGTGGTCCCTTTTAATGCAGCAATTTTATTTAATTTTTTGGAAACCATTTCCAGGGATAATTAAAAGAGCTTGCGGTCGTGGTGCCCTTCGCGCAGATAATATTATTGGATTTGAGTGGTCCAACTTTGTATAATTGTGCATTTTTTTTCTCCCTTCTTCTTGCAAAGTCTCAGTCTATTATCTTTTTATTCTATAATTTTTTTTTCACTATATTAAAAGAAATTTTTCTTTATCTTTTATTAATTTTATTTATAATTCCTATCATGTATGTATTACATTTATTTTTAGGTGCTATTGTAATAAGAATTTTATTATGTGTTATATTGTAGGAACTTTTTTATATACAGAAAAAACAATTGAGTCTTATGTACTATCCTTGTTTGTTTGTTTGAAATAAATGAAATGGTACTCCTCGGATAATTGACTGTTTAAAATTGTAGACATATTAAAGTATTTGTCAGGGGAAGGATTATAGCCCAAACCCTAAACGGGATGGAAGTAAATAGATGATTACCGTCTATTTACTCACTGAGCTAAATATCCACTTCCTTTATAAAACTCAAAATGATAAAACATGCTTTTTGTTAATTTTTAACATCGTTAGAAAAAACATGTCTCATTACTTTTCCATTTTATAAAAAATGTATTTTATAGGCACTACATTATTTTTTTTTAATTCAATTTCAAATTAAGGCTAATAACAAATCAATACGTTCATATATTCACAAAAGACATTTGTTGGAACATTTAAACAAATGTGCATAAACCTATAATGGTTATTCTTATAAGAGAGTCACTGGAACACAAGTTTTCGTAGCGTACATCTAAGAAAGCACCTGTTTAATGTTTGCATTTTGGCACAGAAGTTAATCAGGTCGCGGTTTCCACCATATTGGTCATCCCTATCCTAAAACGTTTGCGTTATAAAAACAAACATTTTTATTTAAAGTCAACTAAGTATGTCCTTACTTTAGCAAGAGAATATGTGATATATTGTGAATATATTGGCCATATTCTTGATTGCGACGGATTACAATTCCGTTCAAAATGTAGAAAATATAAAAGAACGCTGGTACGTTTAGTGGATGCACCAAGCGGCAAGCTTTCTGACAGTTTTCTGACAATTTCCTACATTTCGAACGGAATTGAATTCCGTCAGAATCAAGAGTACGGCGCATTTATGCCTTTATCAAACATAATTAAAATAACACGAAACTTTTTCGTTTACAGAGAAAACATTCATATTTAAGACACTTATTAAAGTTTTAATTATCATTACCACGAAAGTCCTTAGATATCGATTTGAGTCGAATCGGATCATTAGATGACAAAATTAAAAACTTGTAAAAAGAATGTTCTAATAATTTGCTTAAAATCCTCTGTAACCTTAAATTCGTATCAATTTTTCTATAATAACATATGTAATGTGTTGTAATGTAAACAAGTGTTTCAAAATCACAGAAAAAGGAGCTTTTTCAGGGTAACCCACCCTCTTTAATATGATTATAAATAGGCCCGTGCCAATCTCTTGTGGCATTTGGCATTGTATTTAGCTCCCAAATTTCATAACACTGATACATGGGTATAGCTAAACTTTGGCATTATTTACCATTGAAAAATACCATTGAAAGATGCAGTAGCCAAGTCACCCTGCAATCTAAGTATCATACTCTTCAATAGCTTACACCAGATAATGACTAAAACGTAAATAATACAATAACAGCAAAAAAAAATTCAAAAAATTAGCTTTTGTAGAGGTCAAATGTAGTGGAAATTCGTGTATTTTGGACCGAATGTGACTTGAATCGATCGTTTTACAAGGTGGCGCAAAAGTCATCAACTATCGGAAGATGCTATAATTCTTGCAAATGGTGGCAAATGTCAGTTCTGCTTTGACATTTTTTGAAGTAAACAGATACAAAATACGCGTCAAGAAGACATGATTCGCCAAACTCCTCAAGAACGCGGAATAATTCGTCGGTGGTGTTGGCGCAGTGTGAATTGAGACGCAGAATTTCCGACACCAACTGGGCAAACACTACGGCGTTCAGCCGCTCGCCTAGAAGAGTATGGGACAACCCGAGATACTGCCCGATCTGGCCGGTCCCGGAGCAGCCATTCTGCTGACAACCCCAGAGCATTGGCCAGACGGCGTGCCACGCCATTGGACATCGATCGGCGGTCTTTAAATTTTGGTGAAAGACTTGAACTTAAACTGTTAGCCGTTGACCGCCAAGCGCGTATAATCTACGCTCAAGCCATCCTGAGTCTCAACCACGAGGAAGACAACTTTTCATCGAAAATCATCATGAGCGACGAGGCCCATTTCCATCTCTGTGGATATGTGAATAAGCACAATTATCGCTTCTGGGACACCAAAAATCCGCGTATAACCCACGAAGAGCCATTACGCCCGCTCAAAGTTACTGCATGGTGTGCTGTTTACACTGGAGGCATCATTGGGCCTTATTTTTTCGAAAACGCCGCGGGCCAAACGACTACTGTGGAAGGCGAGCGTTACAGAGCCATGTTCAACGACTTTCTGCTTCCTCAATTGGATGAATTGGGACTGGAAAACATGTGGTTCCAACAGGATGGAGCAACGGCGCATACTACACGAGCCACAACCGAAATCCTGAAGGCAGCATTTCCGGGTCGCTTAATCTCTTGTTTTGCTGATTTACACTGGCCGGCAAGATCGCCCGATCCAGACCTCTTTTTGTGGGCTATCTTGAAGTCACAAGTCTATGACAACAAGCCTCAGACTTTTGAAGCCCTCAAGGAAAACATCCGTCAAGAATGCGAGAACTTGGCCGATGCGATATCATTTTCTAGACACAATGGAAAAAAAAATTAAGACATCGAATAAACACAATCCAAAAGCAGAACCAAAACTTTTTATTCATGAAAAAAATCGCTGCCAAAGAACATCGGGTGACAACTTTTGCGTCACCTTGTATTTCATGTTATCGCACGTTTACCACTTACGAGTTGTTTTACCGTTTGTAAAGATCATATGTACGTTCAAACGCTTCTAACGTGTCAGAGTATAAAAATATCTGTCTGCTATTGCAAAGGCTGTTTTCCAAAACGCAGTAATACCGCAGTTCTGCACAATTCGGCTTCAGGGACTACTACAATGAATTGTGCAGTACTGTGGTATCACTGTATTTTGGATAACAATCAAAGTATTACATACCCGCAAGATTTTGAAGTGTACTACTACGGTCATACTCCCAAATAACTCTCATACAAGAACCTTGGGTGTGCAGAAAAGGCATCTGTGGCCTTGGGATGGTTACTTGGGGAAAACTCTTCTATTACGAAAGAAGTGACGGGCCGCGGGCTTGCATGATTGTCCCCAGTTCAATCGAAGCCATGAGGTTAAGGCAATACTGTAGCCAAGACGTCGTCGCAGTCAAGGTTCATATGAAAAATCGGTCGTCAGGTGCGAAAAAATTATTGTTTCTGAGATCACTGCAGGAGTACCACAAGGTTCTGTATTAGGTCAAATCCTCTACAACATCTATACATCTGATTTTCCGATCGTGCCAAATAATTTTGTAAATAATGAAAGGCTTTCAATTTTGTTTTAATAATTAAACGATAGATTAAAACCACATTGATTTCGAATTAAACTTAGAGGCTAGATAGTGCATGTCAGTAATTAATACTCGTATCTTCAAAAAAAACTATTTACCATCACACTAAGTGCCAATCAAATTATTGCAGACCAGGACCTCCATTTTTAAATGACTATTATTAAATTGAATAAAAGATTTTACAAAAACTTGGTCTGACCTGAATGGATAAAAACACACAAGATTCTATTTTTTGTCAAATATTTACTTGATTTTAGACCATGAAATCACAAGGATATCAGTGCGTTATATAACGGATGTGAAAATGTTGATTAAATTTCAGTTAAATTGAAAGTGATTAAAATAAACACGCAGATGGCAGCTAACACCACGTAGCGCAGAAGTAGGCCTAATGCGAAATAAATTTAAATGTAGATTGCAGACGAAATTTCCAATTAGAAAGTGTTACCCAATTTTCCCAGAATGTTTCGCTGTCATCCAAGCCAGCCTATTAAAAATGTCTTACCGCATCTGTTCTATGAGCCCAACGTAATCCAAAAATTCAAACTTCCGCCCATTTTTACGGTTATCACCGGCAACAGCAAACCCACTTCCTATATACATATCTCAATATCAAGCTTACTCACACGATCCGAACAGCACAAATACTCCAAGCCACCCTCTTGGCTGGTAAGAACTAAGAAAATTCAGCTCACGCAAAGATCGTTCGTTTTGCAAAAAGCTTCATGAGTGCCATAAAACAAACCTCATAACAGCGCTGTTGCAATACTCTATTACATTTTGGCAATTATAAGTGGAAAACTGTACATAAAAGGAAAGCACTTAATGACTAGGAGCTGATTTGTCTGTACCGAATTATTTAATAATTTTAATGTTGGCACTCAGTGCTTATTAAGTTAATTGGCAGAGGAACTCCTATAAAGGCGTCAATTTCTTTATACCCCATTAACCTTTGTGACAATTGCTAGCACTGAAATTAGTTTTAAATTAGTGTCACTAATTGTTTGAGCATGACTAACCTATTCATAAGACATTAACTTAAAACCCATTTAAGTGTTAGGGGATGTCCATAAAATACGTCAGCTATTTTCATTTAAATTCGACATCTCCCTCCCCAAACTTATTTCGTTACCCCTTTCTATACACTCCTTCCACTATTACGTCACAATAGAATAAAATAATAATTTTATTCTTTTTGATGTGTAAACATCTTTACCGGGACCCCGGCGATTTTTGTAGCTAGAGTGAATTTGGTGAATTTATTTCCCATGAAACGCTTACTAACTCGATTGAGAATAGCACGAAAAATGAAGAAAAATGTGTCTATATCGGTCGCTGTCGTACGTCGGAAAATTCAAAAATGAGAGGAATTGCACGCTTGTGCAGGTAGCGTATATTCCAATCGAGCAAGGGTAGCCAAATACGCTTGCCCATGAACCTTCCTACTATAAAATGTTAAATCCACCAGTCTGCCGCAAGAAATTTCGAAGCTGTGCGGGTAGTCTAGTCCGTTAAAAAATTGAGATTCCTATAAAAACGGTTCATCGTTTTCCAAATATTGTGAAAATTCCCAGCAATTATCAGCTTTATGGTCCTGTTTTACATTGTCTCCCTTTAAATGTTTGGGAAACTTCTCATTTTCCTGCATGAAAGCGGTGTCTCCAGTCTGATTTCGACTTTTCTACTCTGGCAGTTAGAAGCAATGAAGGAATTCCACACCACCGCTCTACGGTCTCAAATGACTATATGTACATATATGGTTTGGATCAATAAAACGAAGAAAGCAAAATAGGACCATTACTAACGAAATCTCTGATAGCCTAGCAAAAGAATGCGCGAAATGCAGCCCCTTTGGACTGGAACCAGCGCTGGGCTTGAGTTCTGCAATAGTGAAAAATTGAATAACTCGGCACATAGAGACTTGTTACAAACTTGTAGACACACCAAATTCTTTATTGGACGTCCCCATAAGGGCACTGCAAAAACTTTGCTGAAATTAAGCAGGAAAGAATGCAAGAATCTTGTGGGGATTCTAACAGAGCATAGTATGTACATGTGGCAAACACCTACATACCTTGGAAATCGTCACTGATGAGGACAGCACAGAAAACTTTCTCTGTGATTGTCCCGCGTTCTCCCAAGCGCGGCACACTATATTCGGTGCTGACGTAATGTGGATGGAAGATATCCGTCCACTATCCCTATCCGAGGTTCTTCAGTTCATCAGAACAACGAAGAAGTTCGACTAGGGCGGGGGTAGAGCACTATTGTCTGAGTGCTCGGGGTCCTCTCTTTGTCCCAAATATATAATATATATAAATATTCTTAAATTGAAACAAATATACGACTTACTTAACAAAGATTATAATAATACTGTTATAAATTCAATAAAACTACTTTTAAAACAAATAACGTATAGTTATTCGATTTAAAGTTTATCCATTTCCTAACAAGAGATAAACAGCAGACAAAGCACTTTTAACAACTCAATCCAATTAGCCTTCGTAGCGTGATAAATGTGTTGAACTATTCCCAAGGGACCTGAATTCGATACTCACTTTGGCCAGACTCCAGACTAAATAATCAACAATGACAAAATCGTCAATAGAGAGAAAAGAATGAAATTGGACATCAAAGGTAATAAAGTCAAATAAACAACCCTTTCAAACGAAAGAAAAGACTTTTAAATGTAAGAATATTTTCCTTTGTTTATTTGAAAAAGATCAAATGCTGTGCTGATTTCAAAATACAAAAGAAGTTTGTGTGCCTCTCCATCATGTTGCTTTTCTTAATTTTCAGGAAAAGCTTAGGGAAAGTAAGAACTAGTACATAGAAAAATTATAGATAAAAAATTTTAAAAATATTATAAAATGTTTAAGGGGTCGTCACAGTGTGAAATTTTCGAAAAATCGATTTTATCGGATAGTATACACTGTAATAAAATTCTCTCAAATTTTCAAATCGATATTCAAATTATTACGGTCGCTATAGAGTTTCTTGTAGAAAGGGAACGGAGGGAACTGATGAGAATCCCCAGCATCAGTATTGTCCTTCGGGAGGAGATTCGTGGTGCGAATGGCGCAAAGCTGAGGGCAATGGATTTCAGGAAAAATATTCTCATCCACCAGCGCTCGATGACGATGTCCAAGAGGTTTTGGAGCCAATCTACGAAGAATTGACCACCGACGATTTGTTAGAGAGATGTACGGGCGCTTCAATCTTTAAACGCGTTTTTCTCAGAATGGTGTTTTTCAAAACGGTTTCCACTCTCAAAGGAAGAGTTTTGAAGATATCTAATTCCAATTTGGAGAGAACCTTTTTAACGACATTCTTTATGGCGCTATGGAAGCTTTTTTTTTTGTAAATCTTCTACTTTTTATTACGAAAAACTGTCGAAAAAAAGGGCCAAATTCGATACTTTTTGTTCAAACCGCCGCCATTTTGTCAAATTAAAAAAAAGAAACCTTCCATAGCGCCATAGCGACTTCCCTACAGATTAATAATCTTTTTGAAATTTTGGTTTCGGATCAAAATTGCGGCCGCAATCCTGGAAACCATACAGGACCTTTACGTGTCATTTCAACAATTTATTGAACTATTTTACACCCAATACATAAACATAAACAAAATCATTTTGTATTCGTCACGAATGTATTTATTTATAAAAAAAACCGGACCGATTAGGTTATTTCAACATTAAAAAAAAATCGCGAAAATCAGTGATTTTTCGGAGGGTCACACTGAGACGATCCATTAAAGGAGTACTGTTGATCACCTTGACCATAGCGACAATTAGCTATCAGGATGATCCTGACTAATGTCTTTTTATAAAAAATGGGACATGGACTTCGTTCAAAGCTATTCTCATGTGCTTGTTATGTTATTTTTATTCAGTAAAAAATCACAAAAGAATGAAATTTTCCTCGCTATTCATACTACACACTTTGACTCGCTGTATCTCTTAGCTTACATTTATCGAGGACTCTCCGCCGACTCGGTGGAGGTTCCATTGATGGGCTAGCCGCACACACAGCCCCTGAATTTTAACTAGATTGATCCTCCTTTGCATACGAATATACCCTATGTAGGCAGCAGCTGAGAAATTTACCCGATCTGATATGAGATTTTGCTGTAAATCGCCTAAATGGACTTTATGCAAATTACAAATTTAATACATCACGGTGTGCTCTCGATTATCTGCTTCTACTAACTTGAGATTGTGTCGAGCTCATCTGTACCTATAAATAAACACTAATCTCTTTGTAGGTCGAGTTAATCCTTTGATTAGTAACACGAGTTCTTCATGCGAAATTCAATGCCATATTTCAAGACCCGAGAGTGTTAAACACAAAAAAACGACACATACCATATGTACCTTGAATAATTAGAAATAATGTATGATGCAAATTTGACCTCTATGGGAAATTGAATTACCTACTTGCAACTTAAAATCAACAATTTCCTTGAAAACAATCGGTAGTGTTTTGAAATTTGCCCAATGAGCCCTCGACCCCTTCTCAAATTCTTTTTCGACCCTCTTTGGCCCCATAAATAACCAGATAAAATATGTTATTCCCTTAGACTCGATCAGGCAAGCGACTTCTATAACTGTGTGAATTTCGTGTCGATAGCTTCAAAAATGGTTGCGATAATAGGTCACATACCGACAGAAGGACCGACAGCAAAGTCTTAGCAATCTGTTGGTTCCGTTCAAACGTGCGTAAAGGAAAATTTAGTTACAGATTTATCTGTTTCTGCATTAAGAAATAATTTTTAAACTGCACTGAGTTGTGCATTTATACTTTTGAAAATATTAAAACTTAGGATTTGTGCGGAACTAGATGTATGCATATGTTTGTGGCCTATATATATAATATATAATTGCTCATATCTTTTTTCCTGGAGGTTTCTGCGGCATATGTCCAAAGGCAAAGTTTCTCAGAATAACCTCGTTCATGCCATACATATTTTAAATTCATGGAATTGGCGGGAACGGGGTTCCGTTTCCCGATTAATTACCGTTGCTTCACTGCTCCGTTTGTTTTAAAGTAAATAAGAATGTGTACTAAAGCAGAAAGATAAAAAGTACTCTAAAATTGGGACTGAGAAATAATGCTAATATGTTTCGTTGGTAGCATAAGTCACGCTTTATATTAAAGCAGAAAAAAAACGGATTCTAATCCGCGAAAATAATTTATTGTTGTTTGTTCCAAAAGAAAAGTGTCGCCGTTTGTTTTGGCCATGGTTTGTGTGTACCTAATTAATAGAATTTCATGCACCTTCTTTGCTCAATTCCTTCCGGCGATAGCAGTTTGCTTTAATGTGTAAAGCACAGCACCGACAATTTAGAAGATAAATATTTTCCTTATAATATTTAATTTCCTGACAAGTTGTACGACCTATAGAAATTATGATTTATCCTGTTTTCTTTCAAAGAGCTTCTTTCGGAATAAATATTTATGCCCAAAAAGAAAAGGATCATTCCATTGTGACTCGTTGGACATTTGACTCCAGAATTTGACCAACTTTCAATTGTAATTATGTCATCAGAATTCATACAATAGTGGAATATTTTTTAAAACATACGTAAGGAACTATCTAATATATGTAATTCTCGTGTCACAGTGCTTGTAACAAAACTCCTCCGAAACGGCTTGACCGATTCTTATGAAATTTTGTGTGGATATTCAGTAGGTCTGAGAATAGGATGTAAACTATTTTTCACACCTCTAAGTGATAAAGGTGGTCCACCCCAAAACACATTTTTTATTTTTTGGACGAAATGTTTTAATTTTTTATGATTCGGCTTTAAAAAATACATAAAACCCTAAATTTTTACCCTTCTACCACCAACCCCTATTTTTTAATAGCGATATTACTACTTTAATAATTTTCAAACATCATACCAGATACCACTCTATCAGTTATTCCCGCCAGGCGTCTACGGGTGTCACTTATCGTTTTACGTTCTCAGTGCAACTGCCATATTTATTAGTTCTTACTAGCAACATTTTTAGGAATTATTTTCAATTAAAAGAGAAATGTATACGTATTTTGTCTGTCTATAATCGGTTTTTCTGGAAAGCTATAAGTGATACATGCGATATCTTTAAACCGTTATACAGCTTCAGACCTTGGCGATATGGCACCGATATTGTATTCAGGGAGTGTCTTAACTTCTGCCCGTGGGAGTAGGGGGGCTTTCTGCATATAAAGTGACCCTAGAACAATCGGCTAATGAAAGGATTTCCGTCTTAATGAATACATATACGAGGTTTTTGGCGTCGCTGATCTTAATTCTGCCATCGATAATTGGTACTTCAATATGGCGGATCAAATATTGGGACTCACCTGGAACGGAAATCCGTGTAATTGAATATAATGGTTCTTAGGGTCTGTGGTTTTGAAATAACTGGCTTTTTCGAAGCTCATATCTTTACTTACACTATACCAAAATCTACACAAACATATCAACAAATTTTGTCTATGTGTCGGGGCTAATCTCGAGAACGGTTGAATCGATTTCGATGAGGCTTTTACTGGAAGGTGTAGCATTTTATCGTTTATGATGCAGGCTACATTTTATCCCAAGATTTTTTGGGTTCCCGCGGGAAAAATTAAAAACCGTCTTCGCGCATGTAATAGTTTCATTAGGTCTACAACAATTTTAATTTTTAATATTGATTAAATTTCAGAGGAGGCCAAACGGATGCGCAGAAGCTTTTTTTCGACAATATAAAATTGAAAAACAAACAGAATGAAAATATTTCATTGATTTGATGCAAATAGATGAATTGATGAACGAAAAGGATGAGGTCAAGCGGAGCTTTTTATGAGCTTAAAAATTCTCAATTTTTTGATACTCTCTGAGAAACTTATATGGAAGTCTCTCTTCTGCAGATATGGTAATGTAAAAATCAGATCAAATGGAGGTAGAGTGCTCCGGGATTTATATTGGGGTCAATCGCGCCCTTAAAATTAAAGAAGACCGGTTACAACAACATTCCAGTATCAATCTCCTTTTTCCATTTAAAAATCGACCAATGAATGGTAGTCCCAAACGTGTGTCTCTCTCTGAAACTAGACTGCGCTTCTATCAACAATTTTATTCATTTTGCAACAGTTTAAATTTACAAATGTAGAAATGCCCGGGCAAAGCCGGGACAGGTCTGCTAGTTTTATTATATAATATTTATTACTTCTCAGAAAAAGCCAAAGAGTCGATATATTTTACGTAACTATTATTAGAAGGAATGAGACTCGTAGTACATTGGAAGACACCACTACCTACCTTTGTGCATTCAAAGAGGAGAGCTATTTTGCTCTAAAGCACATATCGGACAATTATTATGTATATTATTTATAAAGAACTCTGGTAACCGTTGTGGAACCGAATAAAATGAGGTCAAAATTGTGACTCGTAGGATAAGTTCAAAATAATAATTCATTTAACTTAATAGTGTTTTCTTGTCTTAATACCCATATATAGACAAAAGTCATCAATTAGTTTTTTTCTTTAGATTAATAAAATACACACATAGACGTTTAGCTATAGGTTATTATTGAATTAGAGATAATGATAATTCAAAATTTATGTCATTTTCCTCTTTTGCATGGAATGCCCCAAACAGGGCGGGATTTCTTCATAATAATATCAGAAAACAGCATTGGTCTAGTCTAGAAAGTATATATTGTGAATGTGATATCAAATTTCGAGTAATGTTACTGATTACAACAATCAAACTTATTCACATCTTACGAGGGCGGTTTGATAAGTCAGTGACTTTTTGAATAAAATTTTTTTTTCCGGCAAAAAAGAGTTTTATTTCTCAACATAATCTCCTCTTAACTCTGTATACTTAGTCCAGCGTTTTTCCAATTTGTTTATTCCTTCCAAATAATAGCTTTTCTCAAGACTCTCAAAATAGGCATTTGTTTCTGTGATGACCTCTTCATTTTACCCAAACCTCTTACCACCCAGCCATTTCTTAAAGTTTGGAAATAGGAAATATGTAGTCACATGGAGTTAAATCCGGAGAATATGCTGGATGGGGTAGCAGTTCGTAGCCCAGTTTATGGATTTTTGCCATGGTGACAACACACGTGTGCACCCGTGCATTGTCTTGATGGAACAACACTTTTTCGCCAAATGCGGTCGTTTTTGCTTCAAATCAATACCAAATCTGTCCAAACGCTCTGCATAATATACACCGGTGATCGTTTTGCCCTTTTCGTGGTAATCGATATGAATGATACCGCGTGCATCCTAAAAAACTGTAGCCATGACTTTGTTGGCTGACAAACACAATTTCGCCTCCTTTGGTGCACGTTCACTTCGAGAAACCCACTGTTTTGATTGTTCCTTGGTCTCTGATGTATTGTGATGTATCCATGTTTCGTCAACGGTTATGAAACGGCGCAAAAACTCGTTCGGTCATCCAATATCATTTCATGGATTTTATCGACGAGTTCTGGTGTAACGACCTCTTTTGGCCGACCTGAACGTTCGGCGTCACTTGTGTTGATACGACCACAACGGAACTCAGTAAACAACTTCTTAACCATTGAAATTGATGGTACAGTGTCCCCATAATATTTATCAAGCCTTTCCTTGGTTTCGGAGATGGTTTTTTCACGCTTAATAATGCGTAATCAGCACACGAAATTCACTTTTTTCCATTTCTATTAAAAGTCAAGAGGTTGTCTGCTTTCAATGGCTGTCAAGCATAAACTAAATGACTCAGCTTGCTCAAAATTTGACAGTAGTCTACTAATAGATGGCAGTTAAGGGCAGCAGTGATGAATTTAAAGTATTTGCGCGGGAAACCGCCCTCGTATATAAAAAAAAACTCAATAGACGGGCGATTTGCGGTAGCACCAAATGGGAACTATACTACATTAGAATTTTATCAGCAGGAACACCAAAATTATAAGTGAGTGGAGTTATAGTTTCATTGAAGATTCTTTTATGCATAATTAAGCTAATCACGGTTTTCGATTCTTTTTCTTTACATTTCCAGCGGAATGTGAAAAATTGCCAGAGAATAAAGAGTATTCCAGACAATGCGAAAAGGGAAAGCCATTAAATTTGTCCGGATATGGCCGTCATTTTGACGAAGAGCGGGCATCCCACAAGATGATGTAAAGATTTCAAAAGAACGGCATCTGTTCAGTGGCTACCCAATTGGAAATGGCCTTGTGTATGAGTTCTTAAGCCCCAGGGGCTAATATAAAATAGCTTTGAGCACGTTATCGTCTTGTAATGAAAAATGGATGGAAACAAACCTACACGTCCCAGAGTTTCCCTCGGCAGGATATCAGATCCCATAAACAAAGGACTGGCAAATGCTGGCACCCGATGAAATGATAGCATCTTTTATTACTCTCGACTATATCAGGAACTGAAATGAAAGCAGCTTTGTTGCAAACTGAATGCACAGTATCACTGGCCATATGGAAAATATATCGCCCTTTTCCTCCTTACTAGTCCAGAGCTAAACGTGCTATTTCGATAGAGCCTTGTTCTAGCCTTGACGTAACATAGTTTAGGTGGACATGGGTTGAGTTGGTTGAAATAATTTTAATTGAATTGGGACTTTTTCTGTTCAGCAAAATAGTTACCGATATTATCTTCTCCTTAATATATGAGTGTTCCTGATATATTAAACTGTTGTCTTTTGCAATTCGCTGCAGAGTATAAAATGGGGGAAGGGAAATCGATCTCAGTGCTCCCAGGGGACAAAAATTGCAATAAAGTGGGCTCTCTATTTTAAGTGTATCCGTTGTGTAAAATATATGCGAGCACTGTGATTATTAGACTATGATGGAATTTCGGTCATGTTTGGTCCAATCCTTCGACATCCCTAATGTATTGAACAGAAACTTTTTGGTTCTGATTCCGCGCATCGTGAATGTGCAAAGTTTTGACAGCTGCCGTGCGCACGATGATAAGATTTTTCCACTGCTTTTTAACCCGCGAGTTTTCATAGATTTAAAGGCAAAGTTTTAAAAATACAAGAAAATACTGCAAACAATAATTAACATGTAATTAAATGTTAGATAGAAAGTCTTCTATTCTCTATTAGCTTGCAAATTTTCAGCAAAATCGTTGAGGTGACTGCCGAGATAATAGCGATAATTTGTCATCTATTAATAAGAACCATTAATACATATACATATTATTATTTTGTATGCTGAATGTTCAATCGCTTCTCTACCTTGTTCCATATGGCTAGTTGAGCAACCAGCTGAAAATTTGGAGCGCTTACTATTAAACGATGCTTGAAATGTGCTAATTGGGAGTGTATATCGTAAGTTATAGGGTCAATACTCAAGTATATCAAAGCAAAGTTCATAAAAATATTGCTCGTACAGGAAAATGTGGGTATATTATAACTATTTTTTATAAAGAACAGAAAAAAAATAATCTGCAAATTTTTAATAACCCTAATTATTTTTCGGCTAATAAAGAGTGGTCCATCTAATGTTTGGAATTTGAACTACCGGTAATTTGAAGTTTAGTTAATTATATGTCATTCCCGACTTGACAGAAATTTAGTTTAAGGTTTGACAATTAGGAAATGGGACGGTATTCGCTTGAAGAAAGTTGGGAAATATTAAAAACTTATACCCAAAGTGGTAAGTCTTCTACTCAAACTGAGAGAAATTTGAAAACAAAATTTGACAAAAAAAACTTCCAAAAACCCAATTTGTGGATCAATTCGTGAAGCGAGCTCGTGAAACAGGAATGCTGGTGGATAAACCAACCCGTGTACGTACTCGTCCGGTGCGCTCAATCGAAAACATTGTTGCTGTTGCTAAAAGTGTGCGTGAGCAACCATCAACATCAACTCGTCATCGTTCTCAACAATTGGACATTGCACGCACTTCTTTGATGCGAATTTTGCATAAAGACCTTCCCATGAAGCCATATAAAGTTCAATTGGTACAGCAGCTAAAGCCAGTTGGCCATTCGAACCATACAGCAAACGCCACAATCGACCTTTTGTGCCCTATCTTCGGAAATCGCATAATCAGCAAAAATGGTGATGTGATTTGGCCGGCAAGAAGCTGCGATTTGACGCCGTTGGACTATTATCTTTGGAGAGCGGTGAAAGATGAATGTTACGCCAACAAATCAGAAACAATTCAAGACCTCGAGTACGAGATTCAAGCTGCTATTGCTCACATAAGGCACGAAACAATAGAAAATGTACTCCAAAATTGGGTGGACCGAATGGGCTACTGTCAAGTCAGCCGTGGTGGTCATTTGACCGAAATTGTTTTTCATAAATAAATGACATAAAACAACCTTTCAAATAAATGTTCAACCATTGAAAAATATTGAGCCGTTTTTTTATATAACAAGAAGTAATTCCAATTTTTAAATGGGCCACCCTTTAGAAAGTGAGAAATCCGCGAAATATAAACTTACAGGAGCTTTGAGATTGAATAACCTTCGAAGCGAACATGATATCGATGGTGACCTTTAGCATGTTACATACATATGATGTTATTTATAAATTTACTTTCAACGTAGTGCGAGTGTGAGTTGTGAAACCCCATAAAATACTTGCGAACGAAAGTCACAAAAAACTTCGAGTTTCACAAATATAGGTAACTAAAGTCTGGAAAACTGCGAGATGCATCTCAATTAATTTCAAGTTTTCTCTTAATTGATTTTATCGTATTTTCATGTTCTACAATAAATGAGCAGTAGCAACTAGTGATTCCAGAAAACCAAGAAGTTGATAATAATATGTATTATCATTTATGACAACTAAAAACTTCCGTGCAAGAATTATTGAGAAAAGCCAAGAAAGCAGTTGTTTGCATGGAGATTGCAGTTGGTTTAATTTGGTTCAGAAGAATGGAAAGGGTTTGCAGTTATTAATTTAGGTTTTTAATTATTAATTAATTAATAATTGACACATATGTACATCTTTAATGAGTCACTCTCCATATTTCAGACTATTCTACAGGGAGGTCTTGCTTCTGTCCGCGGTGTCATAAAGCTTTTTGTTTAGTTAAAGTTATGAAATATTTATGCAGCTGTGGAAGAGTTAATTATAATTCTGTTAGAACAGAGGTGAACTTTATCAAAAAGCTTTGGCGTTCTTTCTGGAACGAGGATCTTTTGTTCCCAATCACGGCGGAATATTGATTTTAAATAAATTCCTCTCAGCTTTTTCACCCTTTCCTATCCTGTGGGTTAATTTACACCAGGTAACTGGAGTAGAGTATGAGTTTTCTATTCCATAGAGACGACTTGCGCTATACAGGTTTAGAAAATCGGTGTGCACGTACTCTTCTTAAATAGCGTTCCTGCTTTAGTTTAGTAGTTTGAACTGGGTTAGAGTTTTAATTAGTTAAAAATCTCATTAGGAGATTTAATTGTACTAAAAATTTCACCAGTTTGTTGCCACCTTTAGATGACACTTAATTTAACAGCAGTAAGTAGGAGTGTATCTCCATAATTTCGGATACACAGTTTGCTTACCAATGAGAGTAAATTTTGAAACTAAAAAGTATGTTTTTCTACTCCTGACTTGGGAGTACCACTGAAAGGAACAGCGGGAAATATGTACCCGCGTATATACGCTGACAACATTAACTACATTCCAATTCAGATAGATAAATCATAAATATTAAGTTACAGAGGCATAACAACAAGACACGTCCAAGTATAATTTAAGTATGTAAGTAGGGGAAGAAGAAGAGTCTGACATCTGTACAAACGTGTTTCTTTGTGATAATGAAATTTTTTTGTGAAAGCCCGATAATTCGCGGTCCAGCCGCGGCTATTCCTGGCGGGAGTGGTGAAGGTTCGACTGCACTGAAAGACAGTCCAAGAAAGGTGTGTTGCCCCTTGTGGCACGCGGTTCGAAGGAACAAGAGTGTGGAAGGGAGAAGCCGAAGGAAGACGGGTTGTGGCGGACAGTTGGCAGGAAACGGCGGGCCGGAGCCAAAACTGCGCAGCATAATACACCTGTTGGGAAACTAAGCAGGTCCCACGTACGTGGTGGTGTGCTTAGGGATGTTCCGCCCTCGACAGGGAAAGCTGACTGTCAAAACAGTCCAAGCAGCTGGCAAAAGTGCCAACTTGCCGAGCTCGGCGTCACCCAGGAGTGAATGCGAGTGGAAGTGTACGTCTTCGGTGACGGGAGCTTTCGTCGCCGAAGCAGTGAGCTCAACTTTCGTTCCCACATTGATCACATCGTAAACAGAGCCAATTCAACCATTGGCTTTGTAAAACGTTGGTCTAAGGAATTCTCTGACCCTAATGTCACCAAATCACTCTACATCTTCTTCGTTAGGCCACTCCTAGAGTATGCCTACCAGGTCTGGTGTCCCTCCCAATCAACCTTCATTAACAGGATCGAAGCAGTTCAGCGCACATTTCCCCGCTTTGCGCTGCGTGACCTTCCTTGGACAGATAACTTCAACGTTCCTCCGTATGAAAACCGGCTAAAACTGATTAACCTCCAGCCTTTTGACTTACGTCGTGATGTCGCTGATGTTATCTTCATCCATCTAGTCCTAACCGGCTCCATTGACTGTCATGACTTCCTACACAGTATTTCCCTTAACACTAACCCTCGAAACGTTAGATCATTTCCCACCTTTCGCCTCGATAGTATCGCACTCATTAGGGCCACTTCGAGCCCTTCACTTGAATGCTACAGAAAACAGAAAGTCAACAACACAGCAGCTTTCGAATTCCACGCTGACAAAGCCTCCCTTAGGCATTCCTTTTCCTCCCAGAACCCACCCCTATAATAAGTCTTCTAATTTATAATTAACTAAGACTCTCATTCTGGTCATTTGTTTTAGTTCTTAGTTTAATTTTTAGTTTAATGTAGAAATCTGTAGCTTGTATTAAGCGAAATAAATAAATAGACCCTGATGCAACCGGGGGGCCCGACCTCCGGAAATTACAGTGAAGAAATCCCCCGCCAAAGATGCTGAAATGAGCGTACTTTAATGTGTGTATCGACTCTTTCAACATCTTACAGATTAACCTGCAACATGGCAAATCGGCCTCTGATTCGTTATGCGAAAACATAGGTATCCGAATCACCCCCATGTAAGTTCCGTGATTTTGCGTAGTTTTCGAGTTACAGGGTGATTCATAAATTCGGGAAGCACGTTAATATTTTATTTTTGTCTTCTGATACACTCAACGCAGCGACATCAAACTCAAGCCAAACAATTACTATGTATCTTAATGTATATTTAAAAGATGCCACCAATGTTGGTACATGTACAGTCACCTTGGAAAGTAAAAGAAGCTATAAAATTTCCTGAATTTCTCGTTTTTCCCAATTTTTCTCCGAAATTCATGTATGTAACTAATGCATCTCTTTTTTATTTTTATTGGTTTACCCATCTTGGTGCCTTTCTAAAAGGGTAGTTATCTTTAAAAATCCGCAAAAGCTTTTCTACGTATAAATTCGTATATCCTTTCTCTACCTGGACGTGTTGTTGGGCTTGTTATTTATGTATTGTGTTTGTTTTTTATTTTTTCCAAGTGTATTCTTTTGCTCTTTACATACAAAGTCAGTCTTGGTTTGGTTGTCCAAGATATATGAAATGGGTGTAAAAAAAATTTGTATTGCATTATATTACAAAATCTACAAGCACAAGTATCATTGCAATCCTTTGAAGTTGTGAATTTTCTGGTGACAAGTTGGATCCGCCATCTTTAATTTCAAAATTGTCAAAAGCAGATCTGAGGTCAGCAACTCTGTTAACACAAATGGACCCGATTTCAAAACAATCCTTTGAAGTTGAGTAGTTTCGGTCGCCATAATGGATCCGTTATCTGGAATTTCCAATTATCGATATTAGATTCGGGATCAGCGCACCCTAAAACCATGAATGTTTATTTAAACGGGAATCCGTTCAAGTTCTACTATCGTATTCGTTCGATTCATTTTATGTTATAAATATATGAGATAGTTACTATGAAGTAAACTGACACTATACGATTGTTTATAACGATTTTACATGAACAAAATAAAACCTGACAAAAAAAATGTAAGAGGGATTTTTTCTGTAGAATCGAATGACTGTATTATTTTTACGAAGTAATCACTTTTGAATTAATTTGTTTAAATAATTAACGTCCCAGTTTATATTAAAGTTATTGTAATGGGTCCGAAAATCAATATCGAAGTTTTCAACATATTTTGATATTTGAAGGTCACTTTTTATGGAAACTGTACACGTTCCTGTAAGATTTTTTTCACGAGATATAGACGAAACGGTCAAGTAAAGTATTCTTTACTATGGTATTCTTATGGAAAACTAAAAAGCTCGATGAGTCACAAGTAAATATTGATATTATGAAATCTCCTTAGACCAGAATTTTTGTTTCATGTACCTGCAACTATTAAACCTGTTTCAAAAAACAAAAAATCAATTTTGAAACACCCTCATATTCATACATAAAAAAGTAGAGATAGTCGACCTCGAAATCTTTTATTTATCGAATTGCAAGTCGCCAGACGAAGAATTTACTCCTGAACGAGAACTCAACGAGATAAAAACATCTTTGATGAATTTTGAAAAATTCGCGTAGGCAGCCGATATAAGAAAATCTCTTGGAGCCAGTTGGTTTGGTATCGTTTGTGAGATAGATAAGTGACGCAGTCACGGCATTAGTAGACTGCTTCTAAATAATGCTCATTGTTCAGTTGTACGCGTACTGGCAGCCATAGCAAACATGAATAGTTTGGTGTGTTTTCGAAATAGCAGTTCGATAACAAGACAACTCTTGATTTGGATCATTCTGGGAATTCTGTTGTTATTTTGTGCTGAACATGCGATAGGATGCAGTACTATAAAATTGTAAGTACAGTTCTTCACACTTTTTTTCCAATTTTTACGGTTATCCCCAATACTTCCTATACAGGGAAAGGCGTACTCGCCAGCAAACAGCGACCACTCTTGACTGGGAATATTACACAAAAACATGTTTCGCCAATACGAAATGCACTTTTAGACGGCCAGTAGTCCGTCTTAAACCGGTGAATGATGTGAGATTTTTATTGAAAAACAAATTTCGGTTAGCTAATAATAAAATTGCTTGCAGTTTTACTTCGTTCATATTGAAACGTGTTGTAACGGCTATAAAAAATCACTACTAGGGTGAGTAGTGTTCATTTGACCTTTCAAAAGTTTGGTAATTTTTGTTTTATGTAGAAAGTGTGAGCCTATTTGCGACAATTGCGAAAACGGCGAATGTCTTATGCCAGGTTTCTGCCTCTGCAAAACAGGATATATTAAGAAATATGGCAAATGTGTTCCTATTTGTATTGATACTTGTGTTAATTCCCGATGCACAGCTCCAAACACTTGTAAGTGTGAAGATGGATACGAGCCTTCTGGTTATTCCAAATCAGTTTGCGCTCCAGTATGTCAAAACTGTACAAACGGCATGTGTGTGGAGCCAGAAGTATGCACGTGTGATCCTGGATATACATTCAATTCTACAGCATGCGTTGCGACATGCCCAGAACCCTTGATTAATGGTGAGTGCACAGAGCCTGGCATTGTTACATGTAACCAAGGATTCGCCATAAGGGACGGAACTGACTCTATTTGTGATCCAGTTTGCCCTAGTGGGTGTCCAAATGGAGAATGTCTTGAACCAGACTTTTGCCAATGCAATGCGGGATACGAACAGATTCACTTGGCATTATTGGGAACCACTTGCGCTCCTTTGTGTCTCAAAAACTGCACAAACGGCTATTGTTCAGCCCCCGAAGTGTGTCAGTGTAACGAGGGGTATATCGATGAAGACGGCGATTGCATTCCTCAGTGCGAAGATGATTGCGTAAACGCCACTTGTACTGCCCCAGACGTTTGTACTTGTAACTCGGGGTACAAAAAGATCAAAAGCGATAATTTCAAGTGCGAGCCTTCTTGTGACCACACATGCTTAAATGGATTCTGCTCGGCACCACAAATTTGTAGCTGCAATTTGGGGTACCAGCATGCCAACGATAGTTCTTGCCATCCTATCTGTGAAAAGGACTGCATCAATGGAGCGTGTGCTGCCCCAAATAAATGCAGTTGCCACCCAAATTTTAGACCCGATCCTGAGTATCCACACGTATGCAAACCTGTATGTCAACCTGAGTGCGAAAATGGAGAATGTGTAGCTCCAGGTACTTGCCTCTGCCACGAAGGATTTAGAAGGAATTCAGATACAGGAAAATGCGAGCCAACATGCCGTGAAGCATGTATTAACGCTTACTGTGAAGGTACCGAATGTAAGTGCCTTGTAGGATTTCATTTACGAGAAAATAGCTCTTCTACTTGTGATGCAGAGTGCTTACAAGACTGCAAAAATGGGCATTGCGTGGGTCCAAATATATGCCAATGTTTTGAGGGATACGATACTTTTGGAAACAGTAGTGAATGTGCCCCAGTTTGCGATCCATATTGTGAAAATGGTGTTTGCATTGCTCCGAATAATTGCACTTGTTTGCATGGTTTTAAAATGACAAACGAAGATCACATTTGTGAACCTGTCTGCGAACAACCCTGCATAAACTCCATCTGTTCGGGCCCTAACGAGTGCACATGTTTAGAAGGCTATGAGCCGAGTAAAGAGAAACCTAACGAATGCGAGCCTATCTGCGAATCGGATTGCGTGAATGCAACTTGTATTCTCCCAAACGTTTGTGATTGTTGGGAATATTATGAACACGATTCCGCAGGGCAAAACAAAACCATATGCACTCCAATATGTTTCGTAGACTGCGGTAATGGGACTTGCTTACCTCCAGACAAATGCAACTGCTTCGACGGGTATTTCTTCGAAAAGGATGAGAACAAGACTTGTGTACCTGTAATGAATATAGCGGGATTGATAGCAAACAAAACAAGGTAGGTGCCGTTTTATACTTTGTAGTTTACTTTCTACTTTTATAACATTTATAGACCCTCATCTGCATCTTTACTGGCTGCAATCGGTGAAATATTTGGAGGTATTTGCCTTCTGATTGCTGCTATTCTATCATACAAGTACTACCAAAAAAAATCTGCTTATAATACCCTAAGGGCATCAACGACCACAATTCAGCAAAATCCCTCTTTTGACGCAGCTTAATATCTTGGCTAATAACACCGGAAATACTTCTGTTAAGTGCGAAGTGAAGCTGTGTTTCTAACTGATTAAATCGGGGAAATACGCCACTGTGACCTTTACTTTACAGGGTTTTGTTTTCTATTTTTATCGGCCTTTGTAATTCTTTTGAGTTTTAATAAATCTCAATCAGCCAAAGAGTGCTTGGTGAATAAATAAATTTATCAACATAATTTTCGATCAGACTTTTTTTAAGTTTTAATAGATAATACGTTTTTTTTTGTATTCCCAATGCGAACAGTTCAGTCATGCACCTGACAATAAGTCGTAATCATGATTGGCAACTTTCAAAATCATTCGGACCAACGATGTGCGCGTTAAATGTCCACATAAAATAAATCAGCATGCGTACTAACATTCCAACACATCGGATTGATTGGTTCAAAGAAGACGATTATAATTAGTTCTGCCTAGGTTAATAGGGGCGAGTGTGGCAAGACGTGTAGGGCGTGTATTTTCCGTAAAGAATAAACCTCGGAATTGATTTAAATGTTATCAATTGTGACAATAACTACACTAACAGGTAAGAACTTGTTTTTCTCTGTACTGCGTATTGGTTTTATTCAGTTATTTTTTTAATTTGATTCGGCATACGGAGGCAAGATGGGGTAGGTGTTAAGGGGCAAGATGGGGTAGGAAGGCAAGCGGCATACAAATGTCTAATTTTACTGTTTATTTTGTTCTAGAATGGTGAGAAATTATAAAAAAAAAACAAGTAGAGGGGATTGGTCAAAAGAAAGTATGAAAGAAGCTCTGCAAAATGTGGTTGAAGGAAAAATGGGCTACAGATTAGCAGCAAAATCATTTTCTGTCCCACAGACAACTTTAGAAAGGAAAGTGAAGCTTGCTCGAGAAAGTTTAGATAAGAATGATCAAATGACTGTAAAATTTAAGGTACCGTTAGGCCCAAAACAGCAAGTTTTTACTGATAATGAAGAGGAAGGGCTATGTAAATACATAATAGATTAAAAGATATGGAGAGCAGGCTTTATGGACTGACAATGAAAGACTAAAGGAGTTTAGTCTATAGACTAGCGGAAAAAAATAACAAACGTCATCCGTTTAACAATGATAAAGAAGAAGCCAGGAAAGACTGGGCATTAGGATTTTTAAAAAGGCACCTAGAACTGTCTATTAGAAAACGAGGAAAAACCGCGGTGATCACATCTTCATCTTCGCCGTATAAGAATGAATTAGAAGAAACGATTAAGAAAAAGAAACAAGCGGAAGAGGATAAACAGCGTAAAAAAGAGTTGAGGGAACTTAAAAAATCTTAAAAAGAACCTGCAACTAAGAAGAAAAGAGTAACAAAGAAGAAAAAAGGGGCTAAGAATAGATCATTAAACGAGAATAGTGACAGCGATACTGAAAATACACCTTGTTTGTATTGTAAAGGCCTATATTTGGACTCAAATGAAGGCTGGGCTGCTTGTTCAGCATGCGGCAAATGGGCTCACTGCAGCTATGCAGGTTTGGACGACGAAGATGCAGATACCGTGTTCACTTGTGAACATAGTGAACAGTAAATGGTCATGTTCTGCGTGCCCCATCTTGCCCCTCTATTAGTACCCTAGGGGTGGGGCATGATGGGGATGAGGGTGTGTTTCCACATTTTGATTTTTTTAAATTTTATTATGTTGATTAGACTGCCAAATACACGTTAACAATGAAGACTGATTATCAAAGAGGATTATAAGAATAAAACAAATAAATAAAACTCAACCAGTCATTTTATTTACCACCAAACCTTAAGGACCCCGTCTCACCCCACTCTCCCCTACTTATAAAATACTTTCTTTTAGTTAAACTACATATATTGTCCTGAATATAAAGACAAGTGGGTAGCAAATATGTACAGTGAGCGTCAAAAGTGAGTAAACATCACAATTATTTACACTTATAATATTTGGGATTTAAAATGTAGGCAGTTATTTTTGGGAAATATTTAAAAATTTCATTTCACATTGTAATTCAGTCCCTTTAGATTAAAATGTGAAAAAATAAAATAAAAAACCTTTTCCGTTATACCTACAATAAATAATCTTAAATTTGAAAACGTTATGAATATTACGCATCAAAAGTGAATAAACACTCCATCACACATTCATTTTCTAACGGTATTCTTGCGTGAGACTGGAATAAAAATTTCGGGATAGCAAATTAGTTGTGCGCAGTCCATTAGTCTGTTTTATTCTTTGTCGCAAAAGCAGTAATTTCTAGAGCTGTAATTAAGATGAGTGTCCGAAGAACAGAAACGGGGTTGGAAATGCGAAATTTAATAGTACAGTTACATTCCGAGGGAAAATCTTTACGCGAAATAGCGAGCCTAGTTAAGCGCAAGCATTGCACCGTTAGAAATATTATAAATTAGCTTATCCGGACCCGGCATTTCCCGGGATACTATTAAAATTGTATTCCTTAATTTTACAACTCCTCCCTACTGTACCACCGCCTCTCCTATGTGACTCAGCGTTTTCCTATTTGCGTTTTGTACATGTTTTACATATTTTCCAACAGTGTTATTAAATTTAGTTTTATTCATTTTACACCACCTCCTTATTGCACCCCCTCTCCTATATCTCCCAGCGGGGTGGGGGTCGTTCATATTTGGAAATTTGAATAGCAGATTCGAAATCGGTGATCCCGAAAATTCCCTAGTGCGGATTTTTAGAGAGATCAACCATCTTGATTTCCAAAATTTTGATGGCAGATTCAAAATCAGTGACCCCAAAAACCCAAACCAAAAACAAAAGTTCGGATTTTCAGTGAAATCCCTTGAAGTTTAACTTTTTCGGTCGCCATATTGGATCCGACATCTTGAATTCCAAAATTTTGCATGCAAGCTCGAGATCTGCGACCCCGAAAACCTCCAATTGCCTTTTTCATAAAGATTCCTTGAAGTTGGAAAATTCGCTTCCTATACAAATTGGAAATTTCGATTTTTTCGATTTTCCGGCTTTTCCTTTGGGGTTTCCCGAATTTTCTTTATTTTTAAACCTCCCCTGTATTATAGCGAAAAAAAGAAAAAAAATTATCGAAATCGGTCAAGCCGTTTTTGAGTTTTAGCGAGACTAATGCACAGCAATTATTATATATATAATTCTACTGTACGTGTGTTGTCACTGAACTCCTCCTAAACGGCTGGACCGATATGAATGAATTTTTTTGTATGCGTTTGGGTGGCGCCCCAGATGGTTTAGATTTACAAATCAGCCCGGCAGATGGCGCTGCAGTCGGTATGACTGTAATAAATTTCATATATTGCCGTGGCGTGTGCCATGTTATGGGTATCGTTGGAAAGGGGAGGTAGTGTAGAATGCGTTGGTGAAAGAAAGGTTGGTGAAAAGTGTGAAATGTGGGAATTATTGATGAAAACGTGTTTTTGTTGTGGGGGTGGGGTGGGGGGTGACATACCCCAGAAGTATATCTCAGGGGAAGGAAGAAAAGGCACTATAGGAAATTGGGCCGGGTTGGTGAAAGTTGGTGAAAATAGTGAAAACTTGGTTTTTTCGGTGGGTGCCGACAAAATTGAAACGGCTGTGGAAGAAAAGTGTATGCATGAATTGGAATAATTTTTCACCAATCGATAGCTAAGGAAGCAAAGTAATCTTCTATATAATATGAAGATCAATCCCTATTTCCCTTGGTCACGCCATCACGCGTGAACGGCTGGACCGATTTCGCTAATTCTTTTTTTGTTGTGTTTGTTAATGTCAGGAGCAGCTTTTTATGAAAGAAAAAATTAAGAATATTGCGCGGAAAATTACAAAATTATGTTTTTGGGAGATATAGGAGAGGGGGTGCAGGACAACGTCTGTCGGGTCCGCTAGTATATATATATAATAATACATATGTAGATAAGTTCAAACAGCACGACAATGTCAATAATAAGCCTCGCACTGGACGTCCAAAAAATTAAATGATAGGCACATAAATAAAATAGTTTGAGATGTAAAGAAGGATCCGTGTTCAAATGCTGTTAGAATTGCCGAACAATTGCCAAAAGAAGCTGGAGAACAAATTAGTGCCAGTACAGTACGTAGAGCCCTTCACAAGAATGGCTTACATGGCCGAGTACCTCAAAAGAAGCCACTTATCAGCACCACTAACAAACGGAAGCGGATTGAATCCGCGAAAAAGCATCGAAACACTCCATTAGAATTTTGGAGAACCGTTATTTTTACTGATGAGAGCAAATTTGAAATATTTGGCTCTCAAAGAAAGAAAAAAATATGGCGGACAGGAAATACTTCATTGGAATTCCAAAATCTGGCACCTACTGTAAAGCATGGTGGTGGTTCAGTGATGGTGTGGGGGTGTATGGCGGCTGCTGGTGTTGGTGTTCTCGTGTATATAGATTTAAGAATGGATCGGTATGGCTATTTAAATATTTTAAAGGATCACTTGCATTCGTTTGTATCGGTTCAACTAGGGAGAATTTTTGCCAGGTCCAAAAAATAATTTTGCTAGATGCCATATTTAGCAATATAATGCACACACAAAAAGTTTATAAAATCTCCTTAAATTCAGCCATAAAGTGAATGACACATCTTATACAATGCAAAAGTTATTTTGTGCAATCTCCAATCGAATCGATGCGTACCAGCAGCAGTATATTTATATCATCAACGTATTGTGAAGGGCAATTGTGGGTTAATCATTCTTTTGATTAATGTGGAGACGTAACACTCAAGCTAATTTTCACATTAATAAAGATGAAATATTGCCGTGTTATTCAAAAGCATTCTTAGACAGTTCCGAGAAATAACCGTGTCGATTTGCGTTATCAGGCTCATTTATAAGAGAAAATCTCAAAAGAAAGCAAATGCAGAGAGGGTTTTTGTCTTCGTTGCTTTCTCGTTTTTAATCAGGAAAATGTTTAAAATATGGTAGAACGGTGGAAATTTCCCCACATTCATTTTCAGATAATCTAGAGTTATGTTTTAATGCATTTACCATTTACATACAATACGAGTGTTGTTGGCTGTAAGATGATTGTTTAGTGGGAGAGAATGAAGTTTTACGTATCAGCTTACATATGCATATATGTACATACATATATACGTACATATTTCTGTATACGCATTTCTCTCTTCAGCGTTCTTGATTGATATACTGTGCTGCAAGAATGATGATTCGTAATGATCGCCACAAGACATTCTGCTGTCAGTGTAGTAACGATGGCCTTGGAAGGAGATAAATGGGAACATATCCGACAGTGTTTCAACTGTTTGATTTTTTACGATATTTTTGCTATGAATAGAATTAAGAATTAGGAAAATCTAATAATACGATATTCAACATAAAGCAGGTTTAAGCATTCACTGTTTTTTTTTACATTTTTGGGTTGAAATTGATGAAATGTTTTTTATTTGAAAGCTCGTATCGAAATGAAAAGTCACACAACAAAACAAAAACAAGCAAGGGAAACAAACGCGGAACAAATGTTACAGGTGCGCCGTCATTTTTATTTATTAGCAACTACGTCCGATCCTCTGGCATTCGACGCGATGGCGCCGATGTGCGACCGCTCTTCTGGCCGGTGTGTCGGCTCGGTGTCTGACATCTGAAGAAGCACTATACAAACAACTTTGGGCGTTGAATTCTCGTGACTAAAGATTAATCCAACCGAAAAAAATACTACACATAATTGATAATACCTATCAGGGACCAAAAACTTATTTTCCACTCCGCTGTCTCTATAGAGACGTGGAATCAACAGTGCCTGAACTGAGGAAGCAACTCAGAAAATGCTTCAATTAAGCCAACTAAGGGCCATCATCGAGGGTAGTGAAAACCAAGTTCGGATTCATTTCGTTTATTTTATGTATGGAGAAAGAATGACGCGTTGGTTCAGTTGGAGGTGGATTATTTATACTTCCGTCAGCGTTAACGTCGAGTGTTTTCAGATCATCAAACTGAGGGAATGCGCAGAATAAATTAATTCACCTCTTTTCTCTCAAGAATTCATCGCCTGTCGGTGTACCATGTACCACTGTACCTTCATACTGGAGTGCTTAAAAAGTAGAAACCCTAATTTGGCTATATTGTATCGTTGTAATATATGTAATTTGTAATTGTTTTAATGGTTCCTGGTTCGAATACCCGTTGATGAGTATGAGAGAATTGTTTCTGTGTTTAGTTACTTCCCCAGGTTTTGTTGTATAGGGTGTTTTTTTAAGAGGTTGCCGATTTTTTTTTTGAATAAAACACATAAAATTATGAAATGACCAAAATTTTTTTTTTATTTGGTAGATAATTTTTTGGCATTTAACATTTAAACACAATTTCTGGCATATGGCCACCACGACTATTTTTCACAAATGTCATTCTGGAGGTCCAATTTTCGACCACTTTTTCAAGCATTTGGAGGCGTATGTCAGCAATGACACGTTGAATATTGGTTTCCAAAGCATCAATCGATTGAGGTTTATCCACATAAACCAATGACTTCAAGTATCCCCACAAAAAGTAATCGAGTGGCGTCAAATCGCACGAACGCGGAGGCCAATTCACCGGACCATTTCTCGAAATAATGTTGTCGTTGAAAGTTTCTTTCAATAAGTCGATTGTTTCACGTGCTGTATGGCAAGTGGCACCATCTTGTTGAAACCACATTTCATCCATATCCATATCTTCAAGATTTGGCAACAAAAACTCATTGATCATGGTTCTGTATCGATTTCCATTCACGGTAACGCGTCGTCCTTCCTCATTTTTAAAGAAATATGGACCGATGATCCCACCAGCCCATAGACTGCACCAAACAGTACATTTATCAGGATGCATTGGTAATTCTTGAACGGCGTGTGGATATTCTTTGCTCCAAATGCGACAATTTTGCTTGTTGACGTATCCATTTAACCAAAAATGCGCCTCATCACTGAAGAGAATTTTACGGTAAAAAAATGGATCTTCGTTCAATTGATTTAATGACCAATCACTGAATTCACGGCGCAAACGATGGTCGTGTGGCTTTAATTCTTGCACCAATTGAATTTTGTATGGCACCAAACCCAAATCTTTACGTAAAATTTTCCATAAAGTCGATGGACAAAGTCCAATTTGCTGAGCACGACGACGAATCGATAAATTGTCGTTTTCTTCGACACTGGCCTCAACGACAGCAATATTTTCTTCTGTACGAACTCTTCTCATTCTTGTCGGTGGCTTGGCAGCCAAAAGAGTGAATGTAGACCGAAATTTGGTAATTACGTTCTTTATGGTGGTCTCTGACGGACGATTATGTGCACCATAAAATTCACGAAGTGCTCTATAAACATTTTTAATTGAACACTGATTTTGAAAATAAATTTCCACGATTTGAAAACGTTGTTCTGGAGTTAACCTATTCATAATGATTTGCCAAACAATACTGAGTAGAAATGCCACTTTGAGCTGTCAAAACAACTGCCATAAAATAAAACGACATCTATCGGAAAAACAAACCTCCTAAAAAAACACCCTTTACAAACAGGTTGCTTTTTATATACTAGTAGGTAGAGAAAGTTTTTAAAAAGCAAATTATTTAATCTTTTATTACGATTGCCACCCCTCGCGTGGAATCTGCACCACACGACTGGAACACACGCATGCAAAATGCCTTGGTAACAAATAATGCGTGATGCAAGTAAAGTAACTTCAAGTTCATGTTTTCGTTACCAAGTGAAAAGCCTTTGAAACTATACACAAAAGTTTTGTATGTTAAATAACGAACGCGTTACCAATCCATAAACAGAGTGCCCCATATCAAATATGCACATGACAAGGTGTTGCTATCGGCGGCGGTGCGCGGTCATTACACCCTGCGCCAATTTCCAAGCGCCAGTCCATTGAGTCAAGCGACATAAGCGCATGCTAAGGTATTCGTGACGTGTGATCGGCTAAGCGATTCAGCCGTGGCTAAGAGGTAAATAGCTGAGTAGGCGATTATTAGATCTTCTTGGTGAAGAAGTATTGATATAGGGATATTGAACTATGTTAATGTAGAGGAACGCTTAGAATTGCATAAATAAGCTGACGGTTTTAATTGAACGTCTTTTTTTTTATTTTTAATGGGAACGTCTTATAGCCTTAAACGTTTAAGCGGGACCACTAGTGTGACCGCTTAAAAAAAAGGTGATATTTGGGAATTTTTTTTAAAGAAAACTACTGCATGGAATGTTTAAGGATAGTTTTGTGGATATATAGTAAACACACGATACAATTTTTGGACCAAAAAATTTAAAATTCAGAGAGTTATTCGCAATCTCGCAAGGTTCCAACAAAAAAGTCCCTCCACTGCTGCAGTGATAGCGACCTTCACAGTGCGTGAAATAAAAAAAACCAGAAAGTTTATTAAACTAGAAGGTATTACCCTTACCATGACCCTCGATCGCAAAAACAAATTTTAAATTAACAGAATGGCGGAGTTTTTAAAAAAAGTTACAAATTTCGCGGATCAAATTGATCGGAAAACTGGAAGTTCATGGTATGGAGAAACATATATAAAAGAAGCTGCAATAAGAATCAACTCGATCGGATGATTTGTCCTTGAGTTATGACTGCAGCAAGATTGAAAAATGTGGTTTCGAGAAAAACGCGTTTACAGTTTAAGTTACTAGATGAGTCGTTTAAATGTGCCAGGTTCTAGCAGCTCCAAAACATGTGACTGGCAGCTACGTACACGAAACCCCCCACCTATTAACCTATTCATACATTTCTTAATACCATAAGGTCAACAATAGAAACCAGAATCCCTTTATAATGACTTTCCTGGCCGACAGAGCAGGTACGGTCCCTCAGTTAACGCAACTTTCGAACCGATGAGCGGCTGCTCTACAGATCGCTGTAACTCAAAAACTATTTGAGATATGCACTTGAAATTTTAGAATGTTAATTTTAAGGTATACACTATCGAAATATAATAAAATTATCGATTATTTTTTAAACTTCACACTAGTGGTCCCCCTTAAACCTTTTTAAAAACATGCCTGCTTATTGGCTTTTGTTTTCAGGACTTCTAATGCCGAATACGTATAAAACAACAATTTTGATCAAATTATTTATCATTTATGTTCAAAATCTGAATCCCTATTTCTAATAGGCATAAAAAAGAGGCCGACATGATACTGGCGAGCGAATTGCTAGTTAAGTCCATAAGGTCCAAGCTTAAGTGTTTTTATCAAAAAAAGTCAAATTAATTATCTATCTTACTTATTCATAAATTAACTACCTATAAGTTTAATATTGTTGTGGCCCGCATGAAGAGTCAACAACTTTATGCTGTCCGAGATAAAAAGGGCGCCATATTTAGATGTTGCACCATATTAAAACAAGGCTCGTGTGTAAAATCGCGGCAGAAGCTTCGACTTGAAGGACTTTCTACGAATTTTGTAGAGAGGTTTTAGATCAAGAGTGTGCTTTGAGAAGTTTACATTTTGTGATTCAAGACAGCGATTAGATTAACCGTTGAACAATAAAATAATCTGATTCTGCAAATATCGAGTCTCGTTCGGAATATCCAAAAACTAACACATTTTGAAAGAATACCATTTTGGTTTGCGCATCAATCATTTATTAAAAGTGAGCATCAACATGTGACTAGATTAGTTGCGTAACTGTTTTTATTTTATTTTCAAGAATGGATAAGCTCAGGAAAGGTCAAATGCGAGTCTGTTAGTTAAGATTATGATAAAACGGATAGGTTTTTTCGTGGTGTTTTGAGGCAATTAAGTGTTTTCCGTGAACTGATACTTTTTCTCTATCTCAGTTCCTCGACGTTGATTTTCTTAATATTGGGATTTACAGCAACAAATGTTCAAGTTTTCTCAATCCAAAGATCGTCTAATGTGTACCGCATTTTATTATTGCAACCCTAGGTTTTTCTGAGCTATATAGCTCATTTATAGTGTTCAACTCTTTAATGGACTTTGTACTTTTAATGTTTTATTATACTCGTATGTGAGGCATTCCATACTAAAACTCCACCTATCCACCATAAACTACTTTACGAACAGCGCAAAACTTTTTATGTTCCTGTGTGCACTTTACTCTTTGCTCGAGAAGTTTGTTAGGTGCAAATTTGAAAAGAGCCATAAGCAAAATCTGTTTAGTTTCGATTACAAAAAGCACAAATCGTCAAATCATTTTATTTTCTAGTTGTTTATTGTCTCCTCGTCCATATAGGGTAAGCTATTTTCATAACTCATAGAATCTGTCTGTGTGAATTTAAAAAAAATATTATGTAGTTTGGGAAATATTATAATACAATATATGGAATTGTATATATCGTAATCCGATACATTAAACTCCATTAGATATCTTCATTAGATAGATTCATTTCATTTTTTTATTGTTTGGATATGACGAATTGGAATGGAATGCCACTTATGTAGATTAATTTTCTAATATTATAAATAAAATTCTCGTGTGACAGTGTTTATAACAAATCTCCTCCGAAACGGCTTGACCGATTGTTATGAAATTTTGTGTGTGTATTCAGTAGGTCTGAGAATAGGGCGTAAACTATTTTTTATACCCCTAAGTGATAAAGGTGGGTCCACCTAAAAATTTTTTTTTTATTTTTTGGACAAAATAGTGTGTTTTAATTTTTTGTATGATTCGGCATTAAAAAATACATAAAACCCTAAATTTTCACCCTTCTACCACTAACTCCTATTTTTTAATAGCGATATTAGTACTTTAATAATTTTCAAACATCATATCAGATACCACTCGATCAGTTATTCCCGCCAGGCGTCTACGGGTGTCACTTATCGTTTTACTTTCTCAGTGCAACTGTCATATTTATTAGTTCTTACTAGCAAAATGTTTGGGAATCATTTCCAATTAAAAGGGAAATATATACGTCTTTTATAATTGTGAACGGCAGGTAAAATAATAACAGAACAAATACATTATCAGTATACTGTTTTCTGCCATTAAGTACTTCAATTTGATCTATTTGTGTGTTTTGTACAGTGAACAATGCCAGCGAGACGCAAAGGGTCTGATTGTTAATTTCCACATTTCGATAGTAGGTTCGAGATTAGCGACCCCGAAAACACTCTGCAACACAAAATATTGGAACAGATGTTTCAGCATATCTCAAATTTCAACCGCCAAGGAGGTAAACGAGGGTATAAATATATGTATGGGAAAATATTTTTTGACGGTACACTCATCAGGCATATGTTCAGAAAGTTTGCGTACCGAAAACTATCTGCCTATGTCTTGTAATTGAATATAATGGTTCTTAGGGTCTGTAGTTTTGAAATAACTGTCTTTTCGAAGCTCATATCTTTACTTACACTATACCAAAATCTACACAAACATGTCAACAAATTTTGTCTATATGTCGGGGCTAATCTCGAGAACGGTTGAACCGATTTCGATGAGGCCTTTACTAGAAGGTACAGCATTTTATCGTTCATGATGCAGGCTACATTTTATCCCAAGATTGTTTTGGGTTCCCGCGGGAAAAATGAAAAACGGTCTTCGCGCATGTAATAGTTTCATTAGGTCTACAACAGTTTTAATTTACAAATATGAAAAATCCAAGGGACGGATGCTATTGCTATTCAATAAATTCCAGAGGAGGCCAAACGGATGCTCAGAAGCTTTTTTTCGACAATATAAAATAGAAAAATAAACAGAATGAAAATATTTCATTGAACTGGTGCATCAAGAATTAAATGTCTTCCAAAGGATGTACATAGATGAACTGATGAACGAAAAGGATTATTCGTCAATTTTACATGGAAGGAGAAAATTCCATTAGATTGAATATACTCCAGAAGAGGTCAAGCGGACCTTTTTATGAGCTTAAAAACTCTCACTTTTTTGATACTCTCTGAGAAACTTATATGGAAGTCTCTCTTCTGCAGATATGGTAATGCAAAATCAGATCAAATGGAGGTGGAGTACTCCGGGATTTATATTGGGATCAATCGCGCGCTTAAAATTAAAGAAGACAAGTTACAACAACATTCCAGTATCAATCTCCTTTTACCATTTAAAAATCGACCAATGAAGGGCCGTCTCAAACGTTTGTGTTTCTCTAAAAGTAGACTGCGCTTCTATCAACAATTTTATTCATTTTCCAACAGTTTAAATTTATAAATGTAGAAATGCGCGGGCAAAGCCGGGACGGGTCTGCTAGTATTTAATATATTTAAATGCCCTTGGTTTTGTTATTTTGATTATATGGAGCTTCACGTCCGCAGATTTACTTTGAGGTACATACCTGAAATATGTAGGGGAGATTGGGTACGGTTGTAACAATTTTGCTTTTATCGCTCATACCATTGCTATCACAGATCTAAGAACTAAATACAACATTACAAATTGAATAATACTCTTTTGAGTTAACATTACACTTAAAATAAATATCATATATGCAGTTTTTTTTTGTCAGCAAGGCATTATTCAGTTTGTGTGCTACTGTTACAACCGTCCTCATGCCGTGGACGGTTGTAACAGTGATGGGGGACGGTTGTAACATACCCAAAATAAACAAAAACAAGTAATTTCCATGAGTTTTATTACAAAAACAATCAATTTCAACAAAGTTATTATAATAATAAAATCAAGATAAAGAAAAATCTATGAAACGTATTTGCATATTATTATAATAAGGATAATTTGAAAAGAAATCGACCAAAAATACTTTCTTTTGATGCACAAAACACAATATAACCTCCTGCACGCGCATTAACCGCGCGGACGGCGCGGTGACACTGGTAATCGTGTGTATACCTGCCCACCGCGTCTCTTTCCCCTTATAATCGTCACTCTCCTGTTGATAGTTTAGGAAATATTCGAGCTGTTACAACCGTACCCAGTCTACCCTATAGGGTGTTTGACTAAGAGGTTTACAACATTGTTTTGAGATTTGGCGAGATTGAGAAATGAAAAGTGATTTTTTGTGTTATAGGTACAACGTTTATTCAGGGAAATTAGGTTTGAAAAATAGCATCGGTTATACGGACGCGAGACAAACACAGAATCTTTCGATAACGGTTTTCATAACTTTTTCCAGAATGGTCTTCGGAATTGCAGTAATATCGCCTTTTAGATGGTCCAAAGTGGTGGGCTGCTTAGTCTACACTTTACTCTTCAAATACCCCGAAAGGGGCTGTCAAATCCGGTGAGCACGGGGCCACTCTGTATTACATTACCTACATCTATCATCTTCTTTCCAACCCTTTTACATTAATGCCCCGAATCGATTGATAGCTTAGCAGTAAAAGTTGGTCCAATGATTGAACAGCGTTTGCCAAACATACATGTTTACATGCATGAGTGTTGACTAAATTACGCTCTCTAATCGAATACAAAATCGATCCAAAGCGGCTCCAAAGAACAAATGTATTTCAAATGGGGGCAAAAAGACTTTAACTCAGTTACAATTAGTTAATTGATCGATATGCAAAATTCCTGTTGGTTTTCCTACATTCAGTTACGACTAGGTGAGGTTCTTATAGTTACCTAACACATGTGCAAAAGATGAAGGCTTCATTCCTCTGATGACAACTTGACCTTTTGCACAAGAAGGAAGGCTTTCAAGGCTAAGTGTGGATTTAAACATGAAAACGAACAAATTCCGAAAAGATGTAAAGTTCCAAGGACGTTTGTAAGTTGTACGCGTTTATTGAGCAGCTGGAAGAATTCATAGCAAGGACTCCTGCAATGACAGCCGTGAATATTAAGGAAGTCGATGAGAGTCGGAGTATCAAAGCGATCCTCCTTAAATATTACACAAACAAGAAATGAATGAGGCCCAGTGGAATATACGAGTAGAGCTTGTTACTCGTTCAGGTGAGAACTAGACCATTGGGAATGTGTGATAATTAAAACTTCAGTTGTTTGAAACATTCCAATGCCTGTAAATTTAGGAAGTGCTTGATGTATTTGTTGGTGCTGTGAAATGTAAGGGCGTCAAACATTAATGAGCGTAAAGTGCTGTGGAATTAGTCAATTCTTTTAGAAGGGATCCGGTCTCGGCAAATGTACAATTAAGTAATTAGCAGTTTGAGTTAATTGGACGTTTTTAATTAAACTTTATTAAATGTTGTTTGTTAGAATTCCAAGGAGTTCAATCTATATATTGTTATAATTAAACTGTAAATAATCTGCACTTAAAATTTTTGTTTTTTAATTATAATCGGGGTGGACATTATTTTTATTATTATATTATTGACATTTTTACAACTTTTGTCTGTCTGTCTGCCTGTGCACGCAACACGCGGAAACTACTGTACGTATTTACATTAAACTTGGCATATTGAGAGGTTATGTCCTTGGTCACGAAATGGGATGCTTTTTATCCTGAAAGAAGGAGTTTCGGGGGGATAGTAAAAATATGGTCCAACCCAAACTCCTCGATCTAGAAGCGTGGAATTTTAGGGGTGTTTTGTCCTTATGACATAAGCTCTACGAAGGGATTTTTAGGAATTCGACTCCTAAGAAGGTGAAAAGCGGTAAAAAGTGTTTTCCCCATATTTCAATATCTTTTTGGTTTGATTAGTTTGGCAGGGTGTTGGGGGCTGGCGGAATGGTTAATGCGGTGTAAAAACGTACTTAAATATGTTAACTTTTTCAACCCCTAAGGGTGGAAAAAGGCCCGTAAAGTGATAACTTTTCTTCTTCGAAACGACTTTGTAACGAATTGGACTCTACTTTGAAGTTCACTTTAAGAACCTTTAAAATAATTGATTTCTATTGTCAGATTCCGCAGAATAATTTCCCACTTCACCCCTTCATCCATCATGAAATGTTCGTATTTGTAAAATATTTTCCGACATTTGACCACGCCCAGACCTCTGCGTCATATTGAGGCAGTTTGATCTCCAAACAGAAGAAATCCATCTGAGCCGCTAGATCTTGCCGCTGCTTTCATGAGGTAAACTACGATTCTGGTCCCGACAAGTTCTACATACACTTTCGAAATAAATTCCAGAAAGCTATAAAAGTTTGCTGCGGTAAGTGGCTTAAGGCAAATAAAGAGTAGAGAACCTGCAGGCTTTAAGCAAACAGAGGTACACTTGACATTTAAATTGCTATTGTTTCACTGTTTGGCCTCAACCTGCTCCAGCTGAAATTCCTGGAAAAGAACTCCTCGTTCCTGTTGAATTAAAAGATGTCGTTTCAAGAGATAAAGTACAATTCGTATAAAGGGTGAAACGCATAAATGTTAAATAATCATATGAAAGACATGATTGGTTGTTATCATGTAGCATGTTTAAATGTTCCAAAGAACTATGTAGCAAAATCTACAGCATAATTTTCACTAAAATCAAGTAGACATGAATTTAAAAAATCATTATGGGTACTAATGTATTTCAATTCAAGTCCAATTTAATAATTTACGTGAACATGCTTGAAAAAAACATCTTGTGTTTCACACCACAAAAATATAATTTATTTATTAGGGATCTTTATAGGGCTCTCGTGCCTCTATGATTAACTAATACATGTATTAGTACAATCGGAGATAGTTGACTGAGAATTGAGTACTGGACTGTTTTTTTAACAGTGGGCTTGAATTTATTGTAGCGAGAGTCCTGAAGCCCAATAAGATGAAACGCGTTATCGGTTATAACCTAGTTTTGCAATAAATAATTTTTTTGTGCAATAAAATTTTTTTTTTATGCATATACCAACAAAGTCGGTAAACTTAATAATTATTAAATTATAATTTATATTTTCAGCGCCCTTGCTTCCAAAGAATCGAATCCGCTATGTTCCCGGGTTACACACAAATCGAAATACAACGTAAAAATCGTCATCATTGCATCCAAAGGATTCAGTTTGGAAGCGCTTCCATTCTACTTCTGAATTTCCCACTGGGTACCGCATGTATGTACATTATGTACATACATATATGCCAATTGAGAGTGTAAGGCCCGGTGCGGACGTATGTACATTGTACATGAATTACATGACTTTCTCGTCGGTCAGACGCATCCCAGCGAGAACTGGAAGCATACAAGAAGGCATGAAAGAGCAATTTTGAGAAGCTTAAAAATGCTTGCCTCCCGTATCCCTATCCGTATCTTTTTAACCAGAGCATATCATTACGAGGAAGAAAGCTTTTTCTATTTTCTTCCCGTGTGCTTCGTCGGAAGATGATTGGCAGATTTGTTTGTTTTTTTCCCATGTGCTTCTTTGGAAGTTTATTAAAAACTTTGTCTATTTTCTTCTTCTTTGTTTTTTTGGAAGATAGAATGGAGGCGAAGCAGATATAGAGATTATAACACTTTCGGTCCCTGTTTTCGCAGGAAATATTTGTTAATTTGCTGGCTATGACTAGGACAAGAGCGGAAATAATACTCATATTAAATAAGCATGAATTCAGAACAGCAAATATTCCCGTAGTTTAAAAACGGAACTGCACTCTCGAGCAGCTAAACGAACATAGAAATTCTTCCTTTGCATTACCAAGGGCATATGCTCTGAAGCATTTTTCACTCGCAGAGAATGTAGAATTGGCAAAATCTTTAACATCTTCCTAACTGCTTCATAAAGATATTGATAGGAAGCACTTTAAATTTGCTTCTTAGGAAGATTCAGAATTTTTTCCCGCTGGGCGTATCTATGATTTGACCAAAAAAAGTTCCGAATTTCAATTTTTTAGATTAGTGCAGTAAAATAGTAATTTTGCTAAATATTTTGGGTAGGCAGAGATTGTTTTCTTGGAAACTGTTTAGGTACCTTTGATGAGTATATAACTCAGTTTTCGGGATTCCAACCCAAATCCAAATTTTTTTTTTTTGGATTCAAATTCTCTACAATTCATGTCAAATACCTTTCTCACGTAAAATCAACAACAAATTTATAATATGATAAAATATGATCAAAAAATCTTTGAAACGCTATGATTTTACACAAAAAATGAATCAGATCTTTATCTGGAGCATTTTCTTACAAATAATTTATCTAATTTTTATTTAAATTATTATTATTTTTAAGCATCACAAAGAGGTATGGTAAGGTAGGTCATGCCAGTATTCTAGGAATTGCTGAATTTTTAAAAAATATTGAAATACCTGTTTCATTATACCGGGTGGCCGGAGAAGTGATGTCCAAAGATAAAATTTAGATGCCTCATATAGAGGGATATCCGAATCAGCGGATGTATGTTCCGCGATTTTGCATAATTTTCGAGTTACAGGGTGATTCATAAATTCGGGATGCACATTATTATTTTATTTTATCTTTTGATCTATTCTACGCAGTGGCATCAAACTCATGCCAAACAACTAATATCTTAATGTGCTTTCCAAAAATGCCACTAATGTTGATCTACCTCTACCACTGCAGGTAAAGTCACTTTCGAAAGTGAAACAATGCTCTCAAATGTCCTAAATTTCACGTTTTTCCAAATTTTTCTCAATTTGATATAATTAATGCTGCACCTCTTTTTAATTTTTATTGAATTACTCATCCTGTTGCCTTTCCATAGAGGTACAACACATCCAGATAGAGAAAGAATATTCGAATTTATCCGTAGAAGCGTGCATGTATTGTAGAGTATTTATGCAAAGTTTCAAGTAAAGCCGTAAAAACAATTGTTGTTTCTCATATAAACTTTTAATGCAACTCTTAGGTGTTAAAATTTAAGAAATGCTGAAACACGTGTTCCATATTTTTTTTTGTGGATTTTCAAGAAAATCCGATTAAAAAAATGTTGTTCTATGGCACTGACATGATTGTCACATGAATAGGCATAACTGCTCTTCCTCTGTGATCTTGTAAAACCCATAAAAGTAATTATAATTTATAAAATAAACGGGTAAATTTAATTGCAAGAAGATGCTTTAGGATTATACGTTATCTTTGTAACTTGAAATTACAAAAGTTATAGCGTCTTAAAGATTTTTTGATCAAACTTTTCCGCCTTTTCGCACTTCTAACTTGTTTATTATTAATTTTACGTGAAAAAGTTATTTAAGAAGAATTATAGAGTTTTTCTGGAATATATCGTGACCTATTGGGCTCACACTAAGTTTTGATATCATCAAAAATATTTACTGATTAATTCTGGACATAAAACGTTACACCTATACAAAATTTTCATACGTTCTGAAATTCCGAAAAGTATTGATGGAAGCTTATGGGCAAGCAAGTCATCCTAAATTATTTGCCTTCATCGACTAAGTACTCGTACTAACTAAAAAAAATGTAGTTGTTCGAAGGTGAGACACCGCCAAACTACTCGAAGCAATTCTTACATTCTGCAGGTATCGCTCATCCAAACACTGCTAGCGCGGTGCACTTCTGTTTTAATTTAAATTTATTATCAAATTTTTATTGTTATTCACCTAATGCAGAAACAAGTAATTCAAACAATGTATGTTAGACCATTGCCTCCTGAGCACAATTTTAGAGGAATTTATTACGCTACAAACTACAAAATTGTTCACATACCTACTAGTGGAGGTCATGAGTCGGGATTTTTGGGCAAAATACCGACTAATTGCCAAAGTTGTGAAACCCCTCCCTCCCCGGTTTTCGAGGGTGTTACATAAATCCGAATATTCTATTGAACAATTTTTTACCCTGGGCCACCCCTCAAATGGCCAAAAACATCCTTTTTTCCCACGTGGAAGCGAGTTCTAATTAAGAAATTTTGCGCTCTTGTATAGATCCGGCGACAATGCAATATATATAGTATAGTACATCTAATACCGTTCTAATTTCATTTCATTCTTTTTGTTTTATTCCTGGTCTATGGAGGACCAAACCGTCTGACCACTCCACAGGCTGACACCATATTGGGATTAGAACACATAGAGTCTATAGCTTGTCGTATTCCCCGCTTGTCAAACCCTTTCATTTGATACCTATGTTGAGGAAGTTGTGAAGAAAGGGGTAATCCGCCACCATGGGTTTAGACTGTCGTTATATAGCTTATCGTATTCTACTCGTTTAACGCTTTACCATGAAAATGGGGTTTGTAATGGAAAGGGTATATCGCCATATTAGAAACAAAAAAAGGAAGGTTTTGGCCATTTCAGGAGGGAACAGTAGAGGGTAAAAACTTTGTTCACCAGCATATTCTGATTCAGTACCCTCGAAAACGAGGGGATTGCTTTCTCGACCTCACATCTCAGAGACTATTAATTTTTAATTTTTTTATTTATTTTAATTTATTAAGAAACGCTACAAAAATAATACACATCTTTTTGCCTGTGCTAGATACTTATAAAAGTTTAGCAGTTGAGAGGTTACATTAAATGTATAAAAAAAGTGAACCAAAAAAATTATGTAAAGATTTAATGAGAATCGAGAAAAAGAAACAAATAAAAAAATTTCAAAACCAAAGAGAAAGATAAAATTTTTGAGAAAAAACTCAGTAAGTGAGACTTGAAATCTCATCTGCCGCATTGTTGAAGGAAGACAGTTCTAGAGCCTGATGGATTACGTAAATTTTGCGTATAACCACCCTTTTTGTGCAGAATTTTATAATAAATATTTTTTTAAATAACTACCCTGAGGGGAACCCCAATAATAATAATAATAATTTGTTACACAATACAATTGCACGATGTTCTTGCCATTCCATTTTTTCTATGGAATGGAAAAAGTGGCCCTTACCTACAATACATCACGAGATATTCGAGCTTCTTTTGCGTTTGGCAATGGACTTTTGACACAATATTTAAAAGACCAAAGTAAACAAGTGTGCGAAGAAACTTTTCCAGTATACCGAGCTACGAAAGAGTCAAAATAACGCTAAATTGATAGGGGGACCCCACCCTGAGCGCTAAGAAAAAACGCATTTTTTTGGGACTTTTTTAAAAAGTGGAGCAAGTTCCAGGGAGGCGGTTTGTTTCATGTTAATGTGCTTTATACAAAGTACATTCAGGATTATTTTCTTTGGAAAATTTCCGCGCCTGTCATGTTGGCAGCGCAGCACATGAACCCCTGTCATGAAATGCACGCCTTATTGGCTTCATGGATTGAGAGGTCTTGAAATGTGGCAGAATGACTAATTTAATATATTTCGAAAATTTAGGATGTCCAAAATGTGGCATACGATTTTGTGAAATTCCAAAATTTTTAAAAAATTGCGTCATCATTTCCAAAAAGTTGCCCACAAATGTTTGTAACCAATAGACAAATTACCATATTCAAAAAATCATGTGTTACATTGTAGAGAAAACGTTTTCGCGTATTTTATAATTGTAAAACAAATTGAGCAAAGTTTTTGAGATTTTTCAGACGCCAGATCAAAAACCATCACGTGTAAGGTGTTGAATATGATAAATCGGTTGTACGTTAAGGGGGTCTACTAGTGTGAAATTTTTCAAAAATCGATTTTTCTTTTTTTGCATATTTCGATAGTCTATACCTTTAAAAATAACATACTAAAATTTCAAGTGCATATCTCAAATAGTTTTTGAGTTACAGCCATATGAAGAGCAGCCGTTCATCGGTTCGAAAGTTGCGGTCAAAAAACAGAATTCTGAGCAAAATCGAATTAAAGTTTGACTTTATAGAAGAAAAACAAAGTTTATCAACGAAAAAGCTACTTAGAAACGCATTGATTAAAGTTTGTTTACACAACAAACACAACAGAGAATCACAGGGAACGTAGTTGCTCTTCTGTGAACCAAAAATAGCGCGGATTTAGCGCGTCGATTAGGCTTCCGTTATTACAGAGTATTTGAAGTACTTTTTTTAACGACACATCTAAAAGTTGAAAAAACGCATAACTTCGTTATTTTCTTACGGATTTGAGTTTAGTTTGAAGCGTTTTACTCGGAAATAGTTGAGCAAAAATAAAAGCTATTATAATAAAAAAAAATCGAAAATTTAGCCATATAGGCCCCTTAAACTTTAGACGCGTTTTTCTCGAAACTACATTTGTCAAATTGGCTGCAGTTATAACTCGAAGACAAATCATCCGATCGATTTGATTTTTATTGCAGCTTCTTTCAAAGATGTTTCTACGTACCATGAACCTCCAGTTTTTTGATCAAATCAAAAATGTAATTCTGACAGGCCAAAAATCATTAAATTTTCGCGAGAAATTTGCAATTTTTTTTAGAAACTCCGCCATTTTGTTAAATTTAAATTTTTTTTTTAGCCCGAGGGTCATGGTACGGGAAAAACCCTTAAGTTTAATAAACTTTTTTGTTTTTTTGATTTCAGGCACTGTGAAGGTCGCTACCACTGCAGCCGTTTAGTGACTTGGGAGATTGCAAATAACTTGCTAAATTTTCTATTTTTTGGTCCGAAAATTTTATCATGGATTTACTATATATCCATAAAACTATCCACAAAGCATTAAAAGATTCCATGCAGTAGTTTTCTTTAAAAAAAATTCCAAAATATCACCTTTTTTGAGGCGGTCACACTAGCAGACCCCCGTGATCTACCCTCTTTTCGGAGGGAAAAAAAGGGTTAATTGCAATAAATTTTTCGATAAGTTTAAATTATAAAGATTGATATAGAAAGTGTTACACTCAATAAATACAGTCTCGAACCACATTAAAACGATTTTTTTATTCCTTTTTGCGAATTTTTAAGAATGGAAGTGCTGGTCGAAAAATGATCCACAAAACGAGAGGGGTGTGCGCCGTTGATGAAATCTCCGAGATGCATGGTGTGAAAAAAAAGCAAAGAGTTTTAGGTTTAATATATTAATAGCTATAGCGCATATAGAACGATTTTTGATTTTTGCAAAATTGACAAAATGACGGTCACTTTTTGAAAAATTATGAAAAAACATGTTTTTTTTTCACCGTTTTTGGCCAAAAAAATTGTTTAAAACCAAAATTTTGAAAAACCCTCTATACGCACTATAGCTGTAGTCATAAAGAATGTTTAGAAAAAATTTAGTGAGAATCGGTTCCGTAGTTTCCAAGATTTCAGCAACAAAGGTGTTGAAAAACGTTATTTTGCGAAAAACGCTATTATAGTTTTGTTAATGAAAAATCGTAATAAATCTCACCTATGCCTAATCAGCGATGCCTGGACCATACATTATGCCTTCTTCTTCCTATATACTGCCTATATACTTCACGAAAATGCAATAAAAAAAATTCGATTTTTTGAAAATTTTAAATATCCCGTTTTTTTGTTGAAATATCATGAAAAAATTGTACTTACGCAAAACGAGACTAACGTTCAAATAACATACATATAAGATTTTTGGGTATTAGTATAGACTAATATAACTTGTTTTCAAGTATAAATAGGACAATTGTTTGCATTTACAAAGCCGAGAGCACCGAAGAGAGACAAAACAAGCGCTCATATACTCAATAGCACGCCGGAGAGCGCGCTCTAATAAAATCGAAAATATATAGTTAGACTGCTCCTATCTTTATGAAATTTTAACATGATATTTCTGAAGTGATTTACTTTCGAAATTCATCATAAAAAAAAATAAAAATGTTTTAAGTTGGTAAACTAGGATGAACCCTTAAGTAAGTATGGTTGCAAACCTTTAATCCACTATCTCAAGCCCGTACTTCTCGCCTTCTGTCTCCAAAAAATTCTCCTTTATATGTGCAATAAAGGGGCAGGGTATAAAAATGAGAGAAAGTTGCCCGTCAAAAGGCCTCGGAACGGCCTTTTTACCTACCTGAACGCAACAACATATTTCTGGATAGAACTTCAAAATGAAATTGAATCTCTTCAGCACAGTAATCCCATACTAAATATTATACGAGCAATATTTATATATTTGTTTGTAATCGCGTTCTTGAAAACGGCTCTACTGATTGATGAAATTTACATTATACTTGTTTACGGGGGGCGACAAATCGATCAAGCTAAGTATCCTTTCTGGAAAAACTCGTTTTCTCCGTATTTTCACGCACTAGTTACCGAAGCCACGTAACATTTTAAGACCATTTGTAACGAAATATGTATATAAAATTAGTTTTTATTCAAACCCAAGAGAAAGCAGTTGGCGTAGACCGACGACATACTGCTGAACAAATCGCAAAATTCCTGCAAAACCGGTTTTAACAATTTCGATGAAAATTGGTATACGGCGATTTTTGGAGATGATAAATCAATCTAGATGGGTGTCATTTCGAGGAAAATTCTTTTTCACCTGCCCCAGAACGGCAACACACATTTTTCTTCATAACCTCCTTGACATGGGTATCAAATGAAAGAGTTTGACGAATAAAATACGATAAGCTATATGACGTCATTATAAACTCAATATGGTGGGCACGGTTCGGAAGGAAGGTTCGACGAGTAGAATACGATTAACTATGTGACGCTATTGCAAGTCAAATTTCAACCAGTTCCACTTTTCTATGAAACTGCAATAATATGATGACATGGCCTATTACGTTGCCGCGTATTAGAATATTGTTGTAGCTATTATATGTACATACAATAGATACCTTTTGCCATGTAGAAGAGATACTATACAAGTAGCCTCGGCTGGCTTTCTATTTTAAGTATAATAACATTTTAGTAACATGATCTACTGTTGAAAATATGTTGCCTGACCGACAACTTACAACTGACAATTGATGGAGATAACATCTCAGTTACATTAAGTAGAGAAAGGGTTGCATATTAACGGCTCTAAAAATGTTCATGAAATTTATAGACTTTTCAGAGGTGAGAAATCGATCTAATAGATAATTTAAAAATGATTCAAATCTTTTTGCATTGGAATATGGGGGTTTTGGGGGTCGTTGGTCGTCGAGCCTACTTAGTCGGCCGAGGAAAGCTCAGTCTTCCAGGTACTTCAGAGACCAAAAGGATAAAAAAAAACCATCGAAGTCCCCTTCGCGTGGGAAATCTCCATTTTCAGATATTTTTCTTTCTTCGTATGCTGAACCGAAACAGTATGCCATATTTCATAATTCTGCAATAGCTGGAAATTTTAATAAGCATTACTAATTTATTTTCACCATAAAAAGCCTTAGAAAGGAACTTTCAGATGATGACTTGAGTTGTAAACTATAATTGCATGAGAAATTGCGCTACTCGTAAAAAATCGAAGCTATCTCCAAAAATAACTAGCATCACCTTTTGGTAGACAGAGTTTTCATTAGTCCCATAAACGAATGAGGCATTAAAGATTTTAAGGTCACGTTTTATGTATAATAAACACCATTAAATATTAAAATGGCTTCACAAAACTCGCAAAGAGGATACTTAAAGAGCGCTGCTGCAAAAGACATTTCGGGTTCCACCCATGTTGTAATGTTTAGTAGCGCAATACATAGCATACATTTGCTTCCATGATAACAGTTAAAAAACCTTAATATGTTGTAAAACTTAAGTGCAATAAATCAAGAAATATTGACTAAAAATAATCAATTCTTTTGCCATCGATCGCTTTAAATCACTTCAGTATCAGGGGAATCGAACAAAGTTTTGTGGAGATTTTGCAATGAATATTTTTACGATAACAAATAGGTACATAGTCAAGAATTTAGGTCAAAAAAATAAACCAGCCACAAAGTTGATAGCAATTAACTATTTCGTGAAAGATACACATTTCTAAAAGTCTATCAGAGAGTGATATGTAAGTACTATCTTGCAGCACGATCTCGACGCCCGCCACCCTAAACTTATCGTGAACGAAGTGGATAAGTCGGAAACTCTTCGCTCAACTTGTGTATAAATAAATTTATAGGGCTCTTTAACTGGGGAGCATTACTGCCGACAGCAGAATGGCATGAAAATTTTGAAGCTGCCACCAATTATTTATGATGCCATTTCACCACAATTTCCTTAATCCACCCTAATTTGAGCAATATGGAAATAGGGCAAGACAAAGAAATATCTGGAATTTTGCCCAGAAAAAAAACGAGGGTGGAGTAAAGTAGACAATGTTGAATGAATAGCATTGGATTTTGTGCATTCAACTTTATTGTACAGGGTCTTTTAAATTGAGTTCTCGAAACTACATGTCAATTTTCCATACATACTCCATTGAACGCACTTATGTTATGTGTCACTTGACAAGTACAAGGTATGGCAATTAAAAAAACGAGCAAGTGCGTAGCAAGAGCTATTTTTTCTTTCGCCAGGATTGCCAAATTAAAAACAATACACCCTCATTGAAATTGATTTTTTTTTGTCAAAACTATTTTAGTTAGTATTAGGCCTTGACCATGCACTGCGACGAAATGTTAAACGAACACGCTACGAAATCAAGCCAATTTCAAGTATTAATTATGCAATGCAAGTAAGATTGTTACTATTGAAAACTGAAAATTGTGAATATCTAAAAGAACTTCTTAACGTATCTTGTTCAAAATACTTTTCGTTTAAAGTATTTATAAAGTGCTACTTTCTTAATTTTTTTATTTATATGGTTTGGAAGTTAGAGGGGGATACATTATTAATGACTTTAGGGGTTATACGCAGTTAGAATTTGCAAAATGGAATTTTCGGAATGTGCATATATTTAAGTACATACACGGAAAATTTCAAGTCAATCCGGCGATTATTTTCGAAGTTACACACATATTTGTAAAGACGTGTCAGAGCGTTTGAAAATAGGAGGGCGGAGCGGCAGGTCTTACCTAGAACGCTGTCCCTTTTATTCACCTGCCTATTGTAAATTTTCCCTTCTAATGTATTCAGATGTGTAAAGTGGCAGTGCATTAGTAAGTGACAGTGTATTATATGGCCCTGGAATAGAGGACTCAATGAGGGTTGAAAAAAACATTTTTGCACTATGCAAAGTGCTTTTGAAACTTTAAACGCGTTTTTCTCAAAACGGTATTTTCAAAGTCGGTGATCTCGATTTCTCAGAAATGGCTCAACCGATCGGTCTCAAATTTTTACACAATCTTCTTAGATATATTCCTCATGTATTGAACGAATTTTTTAAAAAAATACCATATTACTATTTTTTTTAACAATTTGGAGCGAAAATTTCAATCAAAAAAGAAAAATTTATTTCAAATAGACGCCATTTTGCCAAAAATCAAAATTTTTATTATTCCTTCGTTCAATACCTGCAGTAATTTATCCTTTAAAATGATTCACCATATTTTTTGATTTCAGATAATCCAAACCGGCGAAATGGAGATCACCGCCAAGCGCCTTTTTTTAGAGGTCGTTCGGAACATCATCTACAGGAGCGGTGCACATTAATATTTTTACATGATCGACGCGCTATTGTATTCTTAAAAGTAGGCTCTATTTGAATTACCATCACTTGTAATTGATAAATAAAAACTGTTTCTATAAAAAAATCATAAAAGGACGTCTTTTTTGAGCCTCGCAACTGCGTATAACCCGTTTAGGAACCTATATCTCTCAAATTATTCAGCTAAGGAAAAAATCTCTAGAAAACCTTTATTGCATTTTTAGCGACCTGTCCGACGACGTGGTGCGAGATTAGTTTATTTTGTATGTTTACAAAAAATTGTCAGTATTATATGTATATTATTATTTGTTGTTTTTTGTGAACTTTATGAAAACAAAATATGTAAATCAGAATCGAAAAACATCCTAAAAAGACAGCCTCAAATATATTGATTTTTATGAATTAGGTTTTCCCAGAAATGAAGTTTGTGATTTATAGTGATACGCTCTGAGGGAAGTATATAGGACTGCTAGCTTATTTGAAAGCTTGAACTTTGCTTAAGAAACTGGAGTTCATAAATCTAAAAAAGCATCAATATAGCGGGAGAAATAATTACAATAAAGTACCCGAAAATGGCCATTTTTGATCTTATTTTTGGCAAATTTAGGAGCCTTTATTCCGCAAATTGTTCACCCAACGGCGAAAGGGAATATTAATATATGTAAATTATGCGTAGTCGGGTAGTAACATTTCGGGCTCAATCCGACATACATAATATTTTATGTAGGTACCTACTATCCAATTGAAATCTTACACGTGTACACTTTAGAGATAGATTTAGATTTTAGATTTATTAATTCAAAACTAGTACAACGACCAAGTCCTAAATGGCCTTGCAAGGGAAAATTATACACAGTTATAATGAAATAATTGATGACAAAGATTACAAAATAATTCACATTAATAAGTTTTTGATTTAGAGATAATTGAATAATATACCTATGAGAATAAATAAAAATTTGAGTAATTAAAGAAAGAAATAAGAAAACAAAGAAAATATAATTGAATAAGTAAGGAGAGACTGACTAAACAAGAAGATTTTAAATTGCTAATAACTTGTAGCTTTCCTTAAACTTTCGCTCAGTTTTCGCTGTCTTACAATCCATAAGCAACTCACTCCAAAGCTTAGCAGCTCACATACAATAAGAGTGTTATGATTTGAGATATGTAAATTTAGGTATTAAGATATTGTTCGTTCTAGAAGACTGCAATGGCGTAACAAATTCACGAAGGAAGGTAGAAGTACGACCACAGAGACTTTTGAATAAAAATGCACATTTACGAAAATTGAAATGCTGTTCTAAAGACTCGCCGCATAAAATTTACGCAATCGATAGACAAAACGAACGCAGTCATTGAAAGCCCTTTTAAGTCGATTAATGATCGTAACATCCATGCAAGAGTGTGAACAGTCACAGTAGTTAATGAGCGGCATAATTATGCTTATCACAAGATGTTGCCTGATGATTCCAAAAATCTTACCCGAAAGAACACTGACTAGATCCGACCATGACAATGTGTTATTTATTAAAACACCCAAGCTTTTAACCTTGTTTGAAATAGGCACCACCACATCCCCAAGTTTAGCCGGAGAAACCTAAAATTGATCCCTGTGGAACACCAAAAACAATTGGGACAATTTCGAGCGAAGTTGGCATTTTAACATTTACTTTAGTAACCGGAATCGCTTGTTTGTTCTTTCTTGGATTAGTTGTATTGATTTTTATCCATAATGGAAAATAAGAAATATTTACAAACTTTTCAAACTTCAACAATTAAATTGTTATTATTTTTCATTTGTTGATATCATATCAATTGTTTGATATAATTCGAAAGCTTGTTACGTTCGTTTTATTGTGAAATAAAAAAATACCGACATCGATTAGATCAGTGCAACTGGAGGAGGAGATAATGCATTTCACGTACAAGGGTTTTGGAAAAAACCCAACTAATTATCGAAAATTCAACTGTGGATGTTTTCAAAAATGTTTTATTCAGAAAAATTTTGTAATACGAGCTAAATATTTTCGTGGTTTAATTAACCACTTTTCCTTATGATTATCATCTAACAAGTTTTCTGGCCAGCGTAACTTGAAAATTCAAGTTGCAAAATATAAATATTGTAAATTCAACGGAAATAGCATTGATTCAATCATGTATTTGTATACAAGGAAATATAGAAATATACTTTTGCTTGTTTTCTGATTCCTCCCCCGATGGGATTCGAACCCGAGATGCTTAATTTCTAGCTTGTTACACTAGCAATACGCCATTTGAAACTTTGCAGTTAAGTTATGACAGATACATATAATCTGATCTTTTAGAAAGAAAAACAATCTCATTCATGTGCGGGATTCGAACCTGGAAACTCTAAAACAGTAGTAACCATGATTTCACTTCATAACAACTACACATATTCAGCAGATTTGACAAAAGCGCAGTCGTTTCATATTGCGATCCTGATTAATCAAATTTGGAATATGTAACATCATTAGATAACATTTGTCAGTTGAAAGGGATGTGGCAAACTAGAAATCCGTTTAAAAATCAAGAATTAGATTCTAGTGAAATTATCATACATTCCTAACATTTTAAAAATTTTCCAGTCAATTTGGGAAATCATGGAATGGGAAAATGGTTGGCTTGACTATGCTCCAGTTAATTCAAACAGATAAACCTTACAAGTCCAATCAACAAGTCCAAATTGTTGTTTTAACCAGAAATATTTTTTTCAGTGTGTAGGTAAGTTGTTGAAAATGTTTCAAGAGTTCTAAAATGTCAAGCTCGATTCGGTGCTCGGTTTGTAAAAGAATGACCCATATGTAGGAGTAGTTCCCATGAAAATAAAATATTAAGGTCACTAAAAAGGTACTAATAAAAACTTAAAAAAAAAAACGACTTCAAAGATATAAACTAAAGCACTAAAAATTCCAAGTAATTATTTTTGGAGTCTGTGCCAACCCGTATGATATGCGTCTGCGCTGTGGTGGAAAAACGACTGTGAACGATGCCTGCCCGTTCGGTTTGTCCATTCCACCGCGTTCGTCGTCGCTGCGGCGAGCTACTCGACACAGCACTGCGCAGACGCCTATCATACGGTTTGGCACTGACTCCAAAAATGATTATTTTAAACGTTTTAGTGCTTAAGTTCATACTTTTTAAGTCGGTTTTCATTTTTTTTAAAAAAAAGTTTAAACCGCTTCATTTCGTCGTTTGTAATAACGTACAAAAATTCGCCAAGGTTTTCCTATCCGCATCGCAAATTATTTAAGGTTAGGACACGAAATTCGGTCGCACAAATGTTATATGAAAATGGGAGATCTCAAAATACCTACAATTTATACAAGGAACCATCTTTGAGATTTTCTACATATAAATGTGGGAAATGTACAAAAAAACCAGTTTATAACTTCCATTTTTAAGTTTTTACCGTTTGTTTATAGTTACTTTTGTTTTATTATGAACTAGTTTGCCCGGACCCGGCGTTTCCCGGGAGACTGTTAAATTTGTATTCTTTAATTTTACAACTCCTCCCTACTGCACCACTTCCTCTCCTATGTGACCCAGCGTTTTCCTTTTGCGTTTTACACATGTTTTACATATTTTCCAACAGTGTTATTAAATTTAGTTTTCTTCATTTTACACCACCTCCTTATTGCACCCCGACGCCTATATCTCCCAGCGGGGTGGGGGTGGTCTCATATTTGGAAATTTGAGTAGCAGATTCGAAATCAGTGATTCCCAAAATTCCCTAGAGCGGATTTTCAGGGACATCTCTTGAAGTTTAACTTTTTCGGCCGCCATATTGGATCCGACATCTTGAATTACAAAATTTTGAATGCAAGCTCAAAATCTGCGACCCCGGAAACCGCCAATTGCCATTTTCATAACCATTCCTTGAAGTTGGAAAATTCGCTTCCTATACAAAACGAAAATTTCGATTTTTTCGATTTTCCGGCTTTTCCTTTGGGGTTTCCCGAATTTTCTTTTTTTTAAATCTCCCCTGTATTATAGCGAACAAAAAGAAATAAAAATTATCGAAATCGGTCAAGTCGTTTTTGAGTTTTAGTGAGACGTAACGCACAGCAATTCATTTTTATATATATATAATAGATTATCTTCATAGCCCTAATTTCATGAATTTGGATTGTACATATGCGAAACAAGGCGAGGGAAATTATCCTTTTCTTGACAGTGCTAAGAAATTATATTCTGTGCCGTCATAGCCGAAATTTCATTTAACAATTTGAAGGCCTTGAAACATACTCCTATGTATAGGCTTTTTCAAATCATTATAGCCATCGTATTGCCCTATTAGATCAGAGCAGAGCATATAAAAGTGTTTGCGTGGCATACTGCCTCCTTTTGCGACCTGATCAACAAGATAATATGTATACAGCTCTGGCTGTATTTGCGGTGTATAGGAACAAAGTATACAAGCTACATATAATCAACGTAATGGCTGTATGAGTAGGACCTTCATGCCACAATTGATCATGCATCTCGAGAACACTTTATTGAATAGGAAGAAGTTTGCAGGAAAAAACATGCCCAATTAATTTTTCTTCGATATGAAGGGCCGCTTATCGTCTCTCTCAGTGCAAGTAATCGCTGTGGTGTGATTTATTGCTTGCCATATCGTACCCACTATTTGGTTGAAGGACATTTGGTGGATATTGAAAAATGCCTTGCTTATTTATTCCTTAGTGCAATTAAAAAGACCTATAGACAGTCAAGTCTCCTGAATGAAACATAATTTCGTACACGTAATTATTAACAAATGTTGGCTTCAGAGGAGAAAAGGCGAGCAACAAAAATAATAAATATCACGTTCCAGCTGGACTTAATGAGAATTGGAGCGGACATTAGAAACTCCCCAAAATCTTGCGGAATTTCAAAGCCATAAATCACAAAATTCAGCTCCAAATGAAATAATTAAGTCAGAAACCCCAACCGTGGTGATTAATCATTTACAAAACATATGTATTGAGCTACGGTGGAAAACATTGCTTAGAACGCTTCTTGGTGGGCTGCCGATGGATTCGAGTTTCGTATCAGGATTCAGGATTGCCTGAATCACGCCCCTTGCCTACCGCCGCCGCCGTGACTAACAGAATTTGGCTGTGTCGGTGGGAAACTGAATTCCGTGAACGAACAAAAGAAAGAGCAGACCGAAAATTGGGTCAAGCGATTCGTTACAGCACTCAAGCAAGGAAATTCGCAATAAAAAATTGTGCCCACAAATAGGTAAATGTGTGCTGCGTTCCACAGCCTGACACGCGTTCGCATAACCCCCTGCACCTACACGCGCAAGTCTGAAATAACAAAAAGTTCTCTTCCGGTCTGGAAAAGCCTCCGAACAGTCTCATAATGTTGGAAGGCATAAAAAGTTGAAACACTCATTATATGTGCCCCAGTTTAAGGCGGGCGAGCGCTTAAGTGCAAAAATCCGACCATCACCTAAGCTTGCTCACCTCCACCCACTAGTGGGCTCTGCGAGTTCTGCTGAACACTTATTGAAAGCTTTTGTACGAAGGAGCAAGAGGCGCCTCTTTACATGCAGCGTTACGTAAACTTTTGGAATGTTTGAAACAGAACTGCCCTTTGACTCTCAACGTGACCCTTTCCGCCTTACACTGGAAAAGAAACCAATGTTAAGCAGCAGAAGAAATACGACGAGCAGCGCGAATAAATGAGCGAAAATTTCCGGCTGAAAGAACGACAGGCGATACTTATTCGCACGTATGGCAATTTGGAAATATGAAAGGAACTCCAGCTGAAGTGGTAGTGAGAGACGCAAAGATACGGCATCCTGACCTTGAAGCATACCTTACTTTCTAGCACGGAATCTATCGCAACGGCGGTGGTGATGGTGGGGAGCAGATCTAGGGGAAAAGCTCAATACCTACGAACGCTTTATAAAAGCCACGGATTGATTTTGCTCGAATGGAGTGAGGTAAAGTTGCTTCGAACCTCGCGGTTTGTGGAAAATATGCGTGTGTGAGAGAAAACACCCACTGGCATACGTATAACAGGAGCGGTTACGATATACACTCAAAAATAGCCCAGGTTCAATGAGGACCTGCGTGCTACAACTTAATGGTTCCTTATTGTTCTAATTGGTGCAAATAAGTTTCAATGCAACCAATTATTCCAAATCCAGCGTTACTGCTTGTCCACGTGAGTGGAGGTGATCCACTTTGCTAACAGTTTTTCGCTTGCGAGAAGTGAAACCTAAATTTTCTGAACTTATGTTTTCGGAAGTAATAAGCAAAGCGGTGTAGGCAATTTTCATTAAAGCTTGTTATCGAAAAATGCCAGAATATGGACCAAAAACTTAATAGCAAATGGGATATAATCCGGGTTATATCTATCGGTCAGTGTTCGAGGACAGGCGCACGAAAATCAACCATATTCGAAGGGCATTGGTTTAAAGTGTATTCCTGAAATTTGGGTACGAATATTATCTAGTGAAAAATAATCGAATGTACATACATATATGAGTGGGTTTGTGGCAACCGAAAAGCACATACATATGTACATAAATCCGTTTGGCAAAAATACAAACAAAACGTGCATTTTAAAATTATGCTTTCTAACATTATTTAGCTATGTAATCTGACGGGTACAGCTAGTCCTTTGGAAGAATTTGTTTTCGAAAACGTTTTATTGGTATCATAGACAATTGTATTCTATTAGGAAGGAGAATAGCTTATTTCTAACTTCTAACCTACACAAGGACGGATCCCCCTCCCCTCGAAGATATTTTTACATTTTAAAACATGACAGATGAAATAAAAATTAACGCTTTTTATTTTGCAATAATAATTTAATTTGCTAAGATCTATTTTCGTTTTGAGATCAACAAATCTTTGGATTTCGTTTCTTCACATTTCCAAATCACAATAGAAATTTACCGACAAATACTTCAAAGTATGATGTTCAACCGTCGATTTTTTTTCGAAGCAAAGCGGTCAATGACTTTTTGTATATCTACATTTATATCGCGATGAATGTGCAAAAGAGCTAAACCTAACAGACGAGAACTTGGAACAAGTTCCCAATGCTCCTTTTTTGGAAGTGCCCTAAAACCTTATGGAAATGTTCCGTTTATGGTCGGAACGAGTGAATTAGGTAAGTATTGTTCAGGGCAAGCAATCATTTCCCCAAAATTAGCTTGTTTTGGCTTGTTTTAACACCAAAAATTGAAAATTTTGTAAAAGGTAAATCATCTGTCAGAAGATATTTTTTAAGAAAGGTAAATTTTTATTACGAATTCTTTCGTACCGATGTTTAAAAAATTATTTACCATGTACATGAGCGCAAATTTCGATTGTACAAAGCAAAGACGATGCGAATAGCCACTCTGAATAATTTTATATCTCGAAAACGAGACGAAATTGACGTTGATTTTTGCAATTTTTGGTGGTAAAACAAGTTAATTTTTGGGAAAGTATTGTTTTCCGTAAACAATACTTACCTAATTCACTTGTTCCGACCATAAATGGCACATTTCCATAAGGTTTTAGGGCACTTCCAAAAATGGAGCATTGGGAACTTAAGCCAAAAATTTAATAAAATTTATCACGCTAAAAAAATGTGGGGGGGGGTGAAAATAGAAAACCTGTAAAAAGTTTCTGGATCCACCCTTGAACCTACACGGTAAACTATGTTTACCTGAACTTGGTGGAAACAGGTTGTGGTTGTTATATTTAATTTTACCTAAGTTTAGGTAACATGAAATTACACAATTTCAGGCAACCATTTTGTCCATCGAAGTAGGTAATTTTTAATTTACCTATAAATATGTAGAAGTTTGTTTTTGAAATGTTAGGTAATCTTACAAAATGTTATTGAATTTTTTGCGGGACCAAGGGTTCCGACAAATTAGGAGATAGAACCCCAAATAAAAAAAAATAATTACACAAAATACTTGTGATTTCTTGGCAATGGAAATAGGTGGAAATAGGGAGCTGATAAGTTTCTATTTTACCGATGAACGCAAAATACCTTTTTAAACCAAAAATGCTCTCTGTACCAGCTTTGTTTGGAGTTCATCTATATATAGGTACACATACGACAGTAGCCGCGCACACGGTTTATATATATGTATATGGTATACAGTGTAGGACAAAACAACAGGACCACTCACAGCGCATGCTTAGTTTTTCAAAACAATCACATAATATCACAAATATTCTTTTAATTTCAAGTTATTTTATTTTCAACATGACTAAATGACTGATTTGTAAAACCAACATGATAAAATTCTCGAAATTTAACTCAAAACAAATAAATAATTCATTCTCATAGCAAATTTTGGTGGACAAACAAATAAGACCACTTTCAAAATCTACATTTTGTAAAAAAAATTTGACAAAAGGGTTCGGTATATAATACAGTAAATTTAATAAGACGTTGTGTAACCGTTATTAGATAAACATTCTTTTATTCTATTAGGCATAGATTCCACCAAAGTACGGCAAGTTGTGACCGGAATACTATTCCACGCAACTTGTACTTGCGTCCATAGGTCATCTTCATTTTTCGGTTTAGTCTTAGCAATATGCGCTTTAAAGATTTTCTATCCGATAAAGGTCTGGTGACTGGCAGACCATTGCATAACGTCGATTTTATGGTCACTCAGAAATTTTTTGGTTAGCTTTGCTGTTTGTTTCGGATCATTATCCTGCATAAATTGCCACTTGAGTGGCATTTCCTACTCAGCATAAGGAAGCATGACTTCTTCTAATATATGGATATAAAGGTGTTGGTCCATCATTTCTTTTATCCAATATATTGGACCCACGCCGTATCAGAAAAAGCATGCCCAATCCATAATATTGCCTCCATTATGCTTCACTGTTTTTTTTTTCTGTATTTTGGTTTGAGCGCTGCATTTTTCGGTCGTCTGACCCACCTCTTGCCATCCGAACCAACCAAATTTATTTTGGTTTCATCGGACCAAAGAATATTTCGCCACATTTTACTATTTTCCGGTCCGGTTCACGTACGGTGCGCTTGGGCGATCGCAATGCGACATTTCCGATGCCTAGCGATAAGAAGTGGCACTTCCCTTGGACTTCGGGCAAATAGATTTTGTTCCACAAGTCTTCTCTGAACGGTCCGTGATGAAACGGGTAAGTCCAACTCGCGCTGTATGTCCGTAGCTGCTTTAAATGGATCAGCAGTTGCAAAGCGTTTGATCCGAAAATCATCTTTCCGACTAGTTTTTCTTGGCCGACCTGGGGTAGTTGGAATTTGTTGTGGAACAAACTAAAGTTTTCGATCTCCCGATTATATTGGCGATTTGTCTCTGTGATTTTCCTTCGTCGGTCAAACTTTTAAGCACTTCTCTCTCCACGTCCTTACAATGCACGCCACGACCCATATTTTTCTACAAATGTGGCAATTTTTTAACTTGAAAGCTCTTCTCATTGAATATTATATAAATTTATACTTACAAATAATTATTTCAAACTAATTTGAAAAGGAATAATCTGCACGTAAGAGGTGGTCTTATTATATTGTATTCACTGATTCCCACTCTTACTACAACTGATATTTCCTTAACCCGTATGTATTTGAATTAACTGGATATTTTGTGCAGCAGATAATTGCAATTCCTTAAAGTGCGTGTTGCAATGATTGTTTGTTATTTTCAAGTTTAGTTTAATATGAATGCAGCCACAGATATTCAATGTGTGTTAAGGTGGTCTTATTGTTTTGTCCGATACTGTCTATGTGTGTGTATGTATATATATATATGGATATATGTATTACTATATGATCTGTTGGTATGAATAAACCATTATTGATTTATGATGCGAGAAATTCCATTTTCCATTTTTACATTTTACTCTTTCCAGCAGTTTTTCTTTGTTGAAAGTAACTAATTGGCAGAATCGGCTGTTTCAAATTTGCCTTCGTTTGTGATTCATGCTTGGAATTTTATCCTTATTATATGGACCTGCTTTCGGATCGTCATTTGTAAGTGTCTATGGCATAGAAGTCAAGCACGATACCGATGAGATCGAAAATCTCATAAAATTTTGTACCTCGGTTTTTAAGTCACATATCCAAAAGTTGCTTGGGTCTCTATGCTTGTGGAAAGTATAAGGGGTTAGCGTTTTGTTCTGTAATGTTATTTCTGAAATAAGAACTCCATGTGAAGCAATAGCTAACATTACGGCTAACATAAAAATACGGTTGATTTTTTCTATGTTGGAAACATATAAATTCCTATACGAGTATTTCTCTCTGGTTACGTTACTTTTTCTAATACTGTATCTATTCAAATGACATACACCGTGCTACCGTTGATACCGTATGAAAGCCTCCTTATCAATTCCATTCAGGTAACTACATATAACAGGCGGACTGAAAAGTTCGTAGGCTAGCATAGAAAAAATTATTTTTTTGATAGAATTTGATTTTATTATTCAATATAGTTCCCTTCGAGGGCGATACAACGATTATAGCGGTCATACAATTTTTCGATACTATTTTTATAATACGATTTGTCTTTAGCCTCAAAATAGGCTTCAGTTTCGGCGATTACCTCTTCATCGGCGCGAAATTTCTGTGGAATTGGATTGGAATTGTTGTTTTTGGTCGATTTTGAGCTCCATCGCGGCACCCACTTTGTACAGAGCTTTCGCATATCCAAATATTCATTTACGATATGACCAACACGTTCCTTTGATATCTTTAGGGTCTCAGCTATCTCAATCAACTTCACTTTACCGTTATCAAAAATTATTTTGTGGACTTTTTTGATGTTTTCGTCGGTAATAGCCTCTTTGGGCCGTCCACTGCGTGCATCGTCCTCGGTGCTCATTTCGCCTCGTTTAAATTTAGCAAACCACTTTTCTACGGTTGATTTTCCTGGTGCACAGTCCGAATAATGTTTATCAAGCCAAACTTTGGTGTCAACAGTATTTTTTTTCGCCAAAAAGCAATGCTTTATTAACACACGAAATTCTTTTTGTCAATTTTTTGCAAAGTAACAAAAGTTCTTTCACTCAAAATGCTATAACCCAGATACTAATAATACAACAGCTGTCAAATTTATACACACGTCTTTTAAAGGTTAGGGCTAACTAAAAATCATATGGATTTGATACTAGTGGAGCCATCTATGGGTCAGCCTACGAACTTTTCAGCCCGCCTGTTATGTAGCTGCTTTATACTATCTTTGAAGATATCTAGAAATTGATGGTAATATTGAATTAGAATAATTATTGCTTTTGTATTAAATTAATTTTACGTTGCATGTGCACTACTGTTAATAATCATGTTGATTGATTTACATCAGCATACTTTGGAAGAAATCTTTGTGTCGGACATATGTACATAGGGATAGCCCAGCTATCAATTATTAATTTGATTTTTTCTCCATAATATTTGATTTGGTATATTATTTTGTGAAGTTATATTTCAATAACATTTATCATTAAATTTTTTACTATTCGTTTGCTTGATGTATTCTAAATGAATTAATTGTCTTAATATCTAAATGATAATTGCTTATATTAGAATGCATGGTATTGTATATTTATTCTTACACTATTAAATTATTTTATGTTTAAAGTTCCATGATAATATAATAACATAAAAGATGCAAATAAGTCAACAAATTTCCGGTTTCCCCATTCTTCTTCGTTAGATATTCTCTTGAAATAAATACTAGTGACATTTTCAGCAAGACAAATGCCACACGTATTCAGTAGTTTACTCTATGCCATTTTCTATGTTTAAGTCCCACCAAGTTTAGCATTTATAGGAAATCGGCACATCCTCACATTTGAAATTAATAATAATTCTATATTGTAGTTTTTTTTAAACATTACTGGCTCAAGGTATTTTTATGCCCAATAATCGAAACGTCCAAGTAATTGAATGGGCTAAATCAACGAACGTTAAAATATAAATTATTTCTTAATAAAGAAACCAAAAAAATAGCCAATTTGATAATTGCAGAATTTGCTCGATGAATCAATGTTCTGTTTACTATAATAGCAATTAATATATATATATATATAAACACTTAGGAAACAGTTAAAAATAACAGAAAATATGTAAGAGAACCTACCCATAATGAAGGCAATCTCAGGTTCTCAGCTAGTTCATAAATGTCTTAAAATAACAAAGAAAGCGGACTGATACTTATTGTATTTTTGAGTTTGATTTTATTGTAGAAAAACGCTAACTAGCTGGCAATAACTTAGCTAGTAAATTCTAGTACTAATACTCTTTTTATTAACATTTAAATTAGCTATTTGAATTTTAACTTTAATCAAACAAAAAATTCATTAGAAAAACAATATGTCAAAATCTAATTGTGTATCTACTCTATAGGAAATCCAAGAAGGAAAAATAAAGTGAAATCAACTTCCAGTTTAAAAGCAAACCTTGAAGCCGGAAGCATTAAAGCTTGTGTTAGGTGGCTGGCAGTATTTCACTCGGAGCGAACAGCGATAACGTACGTTTCTTAGTTGCTCTCTTGTTATTACTTTTAAGTTTTCAGTTTTTTTAATTTATATGAATAACACTCGTGCGATACTTAGATCATTTTTACTGTTCGTCAAAGTAATTTTGCAAAGTTTCAACCAAAAGAAGTCAATAACAGCGTTAAATCACAAAGATGAATAATTACGAAGAAATAACTTTATATTTTTGAACTACACGGTAAAAAAAAGTGTGAAATTGCATACGTTTTAGGGACGTTTTTTACACTTAATTTATGTAAAATATCATAAAACGTTTAATTTTGAACTACAACAAGGAGAATTTCCATAAAATTTATGCAAATGTCCACATTTCGGTAACAATTTCTCAAAAAATGGGTAAAAATACATATATAGAAATGTAATCCTAAATCCCGACAATCCCTGGTTTACTGTTAGGATTCTAAATCTTATCTTGCGCCGGGACATTGCTTACCGTAGATGGAAGCGTTACCGCATTCCTGAACTATGGAATAATTTTCGGTCTTTGCGCTATTCTGTAAACTGGCAAGTCCATAATTCTAAGAAATTGTTTTATAATACCCACATATGTAAATGCTAAACTGCCTACAAAAAAACTTTGGAGTAATCTGAAATCGTCTGTCCAGGAAAAGAAAAAAGTGTTGAATCGTCAGACATAGACCTAAACATGTTGAATCATACCTTCACATCATCAAATATTTCCGCACCTGACAATAGTGACGACCTTCCAGCATTTCTCCAATCACAGGATCCTTATAACGGGTTTTCATTTTCTGCTGTAAATGATCTGGATGTATACACTGCTATAATAGGTGTTAAATCGAATGCATGTGGCCTTGACTGCTAATATCCAAAATTCATTAAAGTCATCCTGCCACTAATTCTACCATCTCTAACCCACTTTTTTAATACCATATTGCTAACATCCATTTTTCCGTCATCTTGGAGGCTGACGAAAGTTATATAATACCTATCCCTAAAAAGTCATCTAACCCCATTGATTTCCGCCCCATTTCTATTCTTCCCTTTCTCTCTAAGGCGTTTGAAAAAATTCTACACAAGCAGTTGTTCAGTTTTTTTAATGTCCATAACTTCTTATCGACTTCTCAATCGAGATTTCGCCCTAAACATAGCTGTACCACCACTCTGCTTAAAATTCCGGATGATTTTCGCAATGCTGTGGACAATGATAACGCCACTATACTTGTTTTACTGGACTTCTCCAAGGCCTTCGATAAAGTTAATCACATTATTTTTCTCAATTAACTGTTGTATCAGTATAATCCTTCAGTCCCAGCTTGTAGACGGTCATACATTCGTCAGCGACAGCAAAAGGTCTCTTAGGGCAACAAGTCTTCAGACTTCCTCCCAGTTCCCAGCGGTGTACCGCAGGGTTCTATTTTAAGGCCCCTTCTATTCGCCATTTTTATTAACGACCTTCCATCAGTAATTCGTGATTGTTCCTTTCATCTTTACGCCGATGATGTCCAGCTTTACTTATCTTCTCAAATTGATTTAATCGAATATGCTGCAGTACGCATTAATGAAGACCTGGAACGAATTTTCCAATGGGCCACAGATAACCTACTAGTTCTGAACGCAACCAAATCTAATGCAATTTGTGTTTACAGAACAGAGCTTGATTCGTCTAGTCTTCCACCAATTTTCCTAAAAAATGCCGTAATACCCTATAGCACGTCTGTTAGAAACTTAGGCATTATTTTCAACTGCACACTCAGCTGGGGCGATCATATCAATAGTGTCATCGGTAGAGTCTACGGAACACTTCTACTACTGCACGCCTCAGCTGCTTTCACCCCTCAGAATACCCAAATTATGCTTGTTAAATCGCTTATTATGCCGCTGGTGACATATGTGTGGATGCGAGGTTTTTTGTAAGCCTGAGTCAGCCTCCTTACACAGGCTTAAAGTTGCTGTCAACTCTGCTGCACGGTATGCTTTCTGCTTAAGACGTTTCAGCAATGTTTCTCCTTACGTTAAGTCTATCTTGGGGTGTAGCTTTGAATCTTATATCCAGTTTCGGTCGATTTTCTTCTCCGAAATCTTCTTTTATTTAAGCAACCCAATTATCTATATGACAAACTTAGTTTCTCTCGATCCAATCGAACACTTTTCCTGGGTATTCCTTTCTTCCGATATCGAACTACGGAAGGACAGTTGTTTGTACAATCCATCAGGCTTTGGAACAGCCTCCCAATCAGCTTGAGAACGAGCAGCAGTGACCGTGACTTCCCCTCAAAGCTTTTCGATTACATAAAGTCAAACTAATTTTATCCTATAAGTTTACAGGGCTTGGGTATTTTTGTTTAAAGTGATTGGGGTTTGGTGCTGAGATTAAAACGCACTCTCCGGGACCCCCCCTTTTTATATAATATATATTTATATTAGGTAATATTTCACCTAAAGGTTGGCTAATATTGCTTAAATTGTGCCGGGTAAAAAAAAAAGACTGAAAGAAAACTGAAAAGAGACTGCTAATAGAATTTTACACGGAATCTAATCTGAAATAAGGCGGAAATATTTATTTGGACTAAAAACTCACTCTGGATTTTACTTTTTTTTATATTATTATATTTATATTATTGACCTTTGCTTCTGAAATACTTTGGTTTTGTTAGTTTTTCGATAAAACTCGATCCCCGTTTACCTGAACCTCATGTTTTTAGTAAATCAAAAGTGTTGATTGATACATTAAAATTTGTTATTTTAGATTAAATATTACTTGCGTTAAAACCGATCAGGCGAATAAAATATAAAATAAAGTATCAATTTTACTCACTAGTTTGGTTTTCTAATGCCTACCTTAAGCAAAAAATCAAAATCAGTGGTCTTGGTAACGTAGTGGCAAGGACGGATGTTAAGGATTAGTGGATCAAATCCGGTTTTTCCAGCGTCTGAGTACAGTTTTTTTTAAATTTCGGCCAGTGAAATGTTCATGGATTTGAGACCTTGGTGAGAAATCAAGCTAATACGAGTACAAACACCTCGGAACTACCAACTGTACATCATTCATACTTAAAAACTTATAAGTCATGGATGAGCTAGTATAAGATATTTGAGAAAGCAAAACCATCTGGCTTATGTAGGATTTAAATCCTAAATCCTAAAATATGAAGTACCTCACAGTTCTCTCCATTCATTTACCGATACCCTTGAGTAATTTCTTTGGCCAACCAGGCCGACCTATCTATTGGTACCAAGTAAAATCGACTGATTAAGTTTCTACCCGGTATATTGTTTTTCAGGGGAAAGAAAAATGTTTTTGGGTTTCCTGAAGTTTCGTAAAAAAAAAATCTGATTATAAGCAAAGCGCTTTTATAGCATCTGGGACGGTTTATATGCCTATTTTAATGTATGTATTTATGCTAAGCATAAATTAAAAATAATTAGTACACAAATCGGAAACGTTCAAATAAACTCATGTACTCAATCCATGAACTACTTATAATGCCTTCGTAACATGATTTACTTATGTTAACCCTCTATCTCTTACAACTTGTTGCAAAAACGCCTACTGACTAGGAAAGCAATACGATTAGGTCTGGTTATAAAGCCCTGCTGTAAGTCTATTTTATAAATAACTAGATTTATTATAACGTCCAGTCGATGTGGTTCCTTTGGTAAAACTTTGCAAAATTAATTAATATTTATCTGTAAGTGAACGAACAACTCGAAGACGCACAGATATTTGTGTGATGCAAAGCTGCAGAAAAGTAAAACAATAGTCGGGAAATAATACAATAATTTGTTTGTTGGAAACCATTATAACGAGGATTCTAATTACAACCAAAATGTGTCTTCTTTTCTCAAATTTCTGTCATGCAAAACTTCCCAACTACTTACTGCAGGCATTAGTTGATCAGTGCTTCGAACACGAGTCACCTTGTTTTTATAGACCACTTTCTTAACGCATCGCTCCACTTGCTGATTCCATTTCATAAATCCAACGTATCCAATATAAATGAAGAAGAGCACCAGCGCCTCCCACCAGTAAATCAAATTATCACGAAAAAAATATATCAAAATTAGAAGACTAACACTATAAAATGAGCAATCACGAAATAATGGCCACCAAGTTAATGATAGGACTGTTTTTGAAAATAACGCACACATACCGATTACAAAAAGAATATTGAAAACGGCCGAACCAACAATTGTACCGATACCAACATCATCGAACGATACGAACACGCCAATGACGCTTGTGAACAGCTCTGGAGCACTGCCACCAGCAGCCATAAATGTGGCACCGGCCACGTCATCGGTTATACCTAGTTTTTCGATAATCACATCCAATGAAGGCACGAAAAACTCGTCGCAAACAATCGCTAATGCGACAAACATATAAATAACACCCATTATATGTAATACAACAGCACCTTGTTTCAGTTGTTGTTTGTTAAACAAATCCGGCGGGAATAAGGGCTGCTTTTGAGTCTCGTTAGGCTCAAGCTCTGTAATAAAGAAAAAATCAATAAGTTATGTCTTTGAATAAAGCAACAATGTGTAAATAATTATGGAAGGGAAATTAGCATCTGCGTTCTCAAAAACATACAACACACTTTTCACAAATAAAATATATTAAATACATACACACATACATAGACACTAAACAAAATTAACGCAAATGAACTAGTAAAATATGACATTACCAGTATAGTTACTCCACATTTTAGTGGATCACAGTTTTCCAACAGTTAAATTGATATTTATTACACTCTTGTTGTAAAGTTACTCGAAGATGAGTACAATTAAAGAGTAACTTGTCATTTAATTATCGCACATGATTACTACAAACTGATTTTTCGAAATTGCAAATAACTAATGCAATAATTTTGTCATCCAAGTTCTGATTGCAGATCCCTTTAGAACTCTTGAGCAGTTAACCAGAACTCCGATTAGATTATTTTTTGTTTGCAATAAAGGCGCAGACTGAGCGGCCGTTCGTTAATTCAATAAAAGAATGTGTTAAATAAAAGTGTTCTAAATTTCCACCCAGAACTCCGGAACTATGTGAGAGCTACCGGGAACTCCGGAAAAAATTTCAATTTACGAAAAAAGTGGGGGCAAAGAGCTTATATTTATAATAATAGGATTCAAGCTGAACAATTGGCAATTTTCCATCCAATATCTCTTAAAGAGTGGCTGACATAGCTTTCGCTCACGAAAGCACAAATGGCAATTGAGGTAGAGCTTTTCACACACAGCCCGCAGACGCAACTGAATAAGAAAACAACTTTGCTTCGGTGTGCAGTATTTCGGTTGTATAATTGACTCTGCTTTGAGGGGAAAGGAGAAGCAACGGAATTGTTCGATCCATGGTAAAAGAGATTTTGCATTCTACGAATTGGACAGATTTTTTATATATTGAATTCACATATGTAAGAAAGGGTTTGCATGCGTAGAAAATTAGAGTTCGTTTCTGCCTGCGGAGATTGCGTAGGTTAGCGAAACGCATTTAAGTTTCGGGGCACCTGAGTAAATAACTCAGGGTTGTTTTGCTCGTTGCATAGCCTCGACTCTCTGTTTCAAAGCCTGAGAGCTGAAGGCCTAAACCCATAGAATCCGTCTCGCGTCGCTTTTCTCTTAAGTAGCTCTCTTACGACGCGCTGCCGCGCGAAATATAGAAGATTCCTCTAAAATTCTCTCTCGCGACGCGCTGCCGCGCGCTTCGGCTATGGCATGCATGTATTCAATAGTTGTGCGGCGCCGCATAAGCGACGCCTGATGCCGACGGACTCTATGGGTTTAGGCCTTTCAGATTCGGCGCCTTGCTTGGCGACGTGCGCAGCCCTTTTTGAGAGTTCGGGTTAGGGCTTTATGAGGGTGCCATAAAATGGCATGCGAAGCATCAAGCGTGTTTATGCATGAAAATTTCTTAAGGCCTAAACCCATAGAATCCGTCTCGCGTCGCTTTTCTCTTAAGTAGCTCTCTTACGACGCGCTGCCGCGCGAAATATAGAAGATTCCTCTAAAATTCTCTCTCGCGACGCGCTGCCGCGCGCTTCGGCTATGGGTTAGCTCCCATATGAATGCATGTATTCAATAGTTGTGCGGCGCCGCACAAAGCGACGCCTGTAGGCCCAAACCCATAGAGTCCGTCGGCATCAGGCGTCGCTTATGCGGCGCCGCACAACTATTGAATACATGCATGCCATAGCCGAAGCGCGCGGCAGCGCGTCGCGAGAGAGAATTTTAGAGGAATCTTCTATATTTCGCGCGGCAGCGCGTCGTAAGAGAGCTACTTAAGAGAAAAGCGACGCGAGACGGATTCTATGGGTTTAGGCCTTGATGCCGACGGACTCTATGGGTTTAGGCCTTTAGGTAGTTGTCTGGATATTTTCCAAGGGCAGCTCATTTTACGTTGAGTTTGAATGAAAAATAAAAGTGTCGCAATTTAATAAGTTTTATAAAGAGTAGTGTTAAAATCTGATTAATTAAATCACCTTGAATATCTGTTAAAAACTGAGTGATTGGCGTGGCGCATTATTTTGGAACTAGAGTGAGTAATCACTGAGTGTTCTTCTTGGAGTAGTTTTGTAGTGCATGATTAGGTTAAAATGCCTAGAAAAATGTAGTTGTTAAATCTGAGCAGTGGTAGCGACGAGATCGTTGGTGTTTAAATTTAAATTCTTTAATTTCTGGGATTAAAATCGTGAGGCCCCATACGACATTTGAAAGGCTGGTTTAAGCCGGGCCGGACCGAGGAACCTGCGGGTGGTGTAACCCAAAATGGTTCTTCATTTTCCGGGAGATGTTGTGGAGGGTGAGAGTTCCATTATGACATTTGAAAGGCTGGTTTAACCCAAAAGGGTTCCTCATTTTCCAGGAGATATCAGGGAGTCCCAATATGGCATTCGAAAGGTTAGTCTAAACCGAGCCAGATCGAAGAACTTGCGGGTGGCGTAACCCAAAAGGGTTCTTCATTTTCTGGGGGATGCCGGGATGAAATGAGGTGGGTGCGTCCCCTCAGTTTTTTCATCACACTGGTTACCTCGTATTCATTTAATTTCTTTCAAAAATTATCTGTATCATCTTACAACGATCTCGACGCTAAATAGGAGTAATCCAGGCAAGAGTGCTTACAGTGTGTTTTTATTTTACTTTCATACCGATTGATTGTGTGATTGTGACAGCCCGTGAGTCAAGATACGCCAAACGAAAGAGGCCAATGATGTTAATGACTGTTTATAACCATTGTGTACTCAGAAAAATAGATACATAGGCTTGAAATGGTTTTTTTCATTATTTTAATTATTTTATCGGATTATGCATTAATAAAAATTGTGTGAGATGGATTTATGTAATGTCTATCTTTCAAATAGAAAATAGACAATACAATACACTCCTCAATTTTTGTTTTCCAAGAGCAGTTTTTTTTCAGGAGAACTTGAATCATAAAATTAAGAATAGTTTTTCTATGGTCATAGCATGTACTTAAATTTTAAAACCAGTTGGGAAATTTATTATTTGTTTCAGAAATGCATTTTTGATGATAATTTCCTTAATGTTTTGAATTTGAAAAAAGTTATTGCAAAATATTCATAAATATTAAAATGAAGTTGACATATATTGAAAAACTTACGAGCCACAACCGAAATTCTGAGGGCTGCATTTCCGAGTAGCCCAATCTCTCGTTTTGGTGATTTCTACTGGTGGGCAAGATCGCCCGATTTAACCGTTCTTTGGACTCTTGAAGCCTTCAAAGAGAATATGCCTCAAGAATTCGAGCCGAAAGTTCTGGCAAGAGTGATGTAAAATTCCATAAATCGGGCCCGTATGGTCATTAATGTTGGCGGCGGTCACTTGGCCGATATCATTTTCTCGATTTAATGGAAACAAATTAAGATATCAAATAAACACAATCCAAAAGCAGAACCAGAGTTTTTCGTTCATAAAAAAAATTAGAGCCATTTGTCACAACTTATTTCTGATACCAAGGTGCACTTCTATACCCCAAAAAGTAATATGTAATTAAAATTTAAAAGTACACCTGTAGCCCAGAACATCAGAAATTTCTAGAAGAAAACTTTAAAACATATAGAATACTCGCTCTATATTTAAAGGACTTTACGAAAGAAAAACACCATATTTCTTTTAACACTGTACCTCAGTATGGTTTCCATCCGAGGATTAAATTTTGTCTTCTTATTGTAAAGAAAAAATCTTTTATGAACGAATAGTTACAGTTATTGTCTACTTACTAGTAGATATGTGTATACAGATGTTATGTATGATTGATTATTCTTGGATTGTAAAAGAGACAGACCCAAAGGTATGGATTTCAAATGAAACTAAAGCTTTAAATTTGTATGCTAACCATCTACGATGAGGTGGCAATAAATTGTAATGCCTTGCAATTGCGTTTCGATTATTTACACACGACACCTTTTTCAAATTTTCGCTGTCCTCCTAACTTTTGTAAGCTTTTGGCACAATTGAGAATGTCTTCAAAATACATTTGTAAAATAACTTTTTCAACTCACACTTTTATGGTATAATCAAGCCTAAAGAAAAATGCACAATTTGTAATTTAAATGAAATGGAAACTCTAGAACATATCATACTGAATTGTCCTCAATATGCGCCTATCCGAACTCACTTTGTGAAGCCTCTGTTGAGTGCTCATGAAATCGCAGATCTTGATATACATAAATGTAAATGTAAATAACGTATTATGTGATATTTTAAATTGTGAAACTGTAGTTAAAATGAAAAAAGTTTACTTTTATATTGTCAATTGTATGCGCCTTAGAGCTTTTTTGCGAAACGAATAATTATTACATGTATTTATTTTGTTTATTTATTCTACTTTGAGAGACACTGTACAAATTTATAAACATTTACATGTAAAGACCAGACCACTATGTGGGAACCTTGCTATGGGGACATATTGTAACCCCCGATTATTTTAGCAATAAACGAACTGAACTACTAGACCACTACCTTAATCTAGACATAAATTGATTTGCTGTTTTTATACCCTTAAGGTTAATCAAAATAGAACTGCGGGTTGGAAATTTGATTATTTTGGACAATTTGCATAAACTAAAATAAGCTGTTCTTTATACACTGATTAAAGCAATTGATTGCATGCAACAGCCCTTGGTGTTATTTGATTATTGAACTTTACAAATCGTAAGCCTTCTGAAATTATTCACGAAATTAAATCCAGGGTTCGTGGAATATTACATGTGGATAAAACCTAATTTAGAGCACAAATCAGTGCAGCGCTATGAGGGGAGAATTAATTATTCAAATAATGTGCACACAACACAGGAGATGCACACATGAAACATCCGTCGAAATGTTTGGAAGCGCTTGTTTATATTAAATGAATGCAATGCAAGCTTAAATAAATTAACGGTCGTATTCCTAAAAATATCTCAAAAAAGGTTTAAACATTCGTTACATTCAAAGTTTAATCGCTTTGCAACTAATTTGGGATTCAAGTGGAATTTTAGCGCTCTTACATGAATTGCAGCCCTCATCGTCCAAGTCATTTTCAAAAATGGCTGTAATCAGAAAGTACGAGGTGATCTCGATCCTCCTTTCATAAATGTGATAAATTCATTCTTGGCTGCTGGCTTTGGGATTTGTAATCAGGAACCATTTTTTATATGGACCTGCTAGGCTAACTACTCATATGTGGGTCATTCTTTTACAAACCGAACATCATTTTAATATCGACATTTTAGAATCGTCTGAAATTTTTTTTACAGCTTCTTTACATAAAATTAATCAAAACGTATTTCAGGATTTGGCTCAGAAAAATTTTGTTTCGAAAATATTCACATGCGAATTTTTCATAATTTGCTAGATTTTCTCCAATCATCTCATATTCGAAATTCATTATCTCCCGTTGTAATGATCGGATTGATCGACTTTTTTTTTATTTTACGTGTTTCTACGTCAGCTTTACAATGGTTTTTGAAAAAATTAATTTATTGTTGACATAAAAAAGTTAATAACAATTTAATTTTTTAAACAGTTTTTTTATGCTGTTGCCCCAGGTCTAGTTAAATTAAAAAAAATTTCCTTATTGCTTCACTTAAAAAATAAAAAAATAAAAACGGAGTTATCTCTATTAGGTCCAAAGTTATTGATTATTTTCGAGCGCTTGTCGGGCCGCCCGCGCGGAGCCGCCTTGCCGGGTGCAATTACTTCTCCATTCATTCTTGGTAAAAAAGCAAAGCGAGTTCATGGGCAGTAAAAAGCAGACCCTAACAGAGAATGAGTGTATTGTAGTCTGTGATTTTTCTGAAAATTATGCATTTCTTGTTCAAAATGCTGCTCAAGGCTTTCACTGGAACAATAATCAGGCTACAGTGCACCCATTTGCAAGTTACCACAAAGATAAAGATGGCAATCTTCTCGTAAAAAGTCTTGTAATGATATCAGAATGTTTACACCACGACACTGTAGCTGTCCATGTGTTTCAAAAATATTTGGTAAATTTTATTAAAAAGGAATTGAATAGAGTATCGAAAATCATATATTTTTCTGAAGGGTCAGGTGCACAATATAAGAACGAGAAAAATTTTGTAAACCTTGCGTTCCATGAGAAAGATTTCGGTCTAGCTGCAGAGTGGCACTTTTTTCCTACGTCTCATGGCAAGGGTGCGTGGATTGCGTGGAACTTTGAAAAGATTAGCTGCCAGAGCTAGCCTTCAAAAAACATCCAATCCAATTCAAACGCCAAAAGAATTGTTTGAATGGGCCTCTGAGTCTCTCATTAATATTTCAACGAAATACGTTACTAATAAAGAATATGATGAAGAAGAACGAAAATTAGAAGAGAAATTTAAAAGAGCGAGAACCGTAAAAGTTACATTGAAATTTCATTGTATTATACCTACGTCAACAAATAGAGTCCAAGCCAAGCACTTTTCATTGCAAGAACAACATGATGCAATTGAAGTTGAAATAATAAAATAAAATGTATACTATGTGCAAAAAACATCTTGTCTAGTACTCAGAAGCTAATAAATCATAGTGTTCAAATGAATTTTCTTACATTCTGATATTCAATAATTATTTAGAAAACGAAAAGTAACTCTTCATGTCCTTTTAACTATGTATATTAATTGTTATACATTGATGTGATCAACAAATACTTGTTGATTACATTAATGTCACTGTCGAACAATTAAAATTATGCTTAACACTGAAGCGGGTGATTGCACTTCAACTTGTCGCACCCGGCAAGGCGGCTCCGCGCGGGCGGCCCGACAAGCGCTCGAAAATAATCAATAACTTTGGACCTAATAGAGATAACTCCGTTTTTATTTTTTTATTTTTCAAGTGAAAAAATAAGGAAAAAAACTTATTTTTTTAATTTAACTGGACCTGGGGCAACAGCATAAAAAAACTGTTTAAAAAATTAAATTGTTATTAACTTTTTTATGTCAACAATAAAATAATTTTTTCAAAAACTTTTGTAAATCTGACGTAGAAACACGTAAAATAAAAAAAAAGTCGGTCAATCCGATCATTACAACGGGAGATATTGAATTTCGAATATGAGATGATTGGAGAAAATCTAGCAAATTATGAAAAATTCACATGTGAATATTTTCGAAACAAAATTTTTTTGAGCCAAATCCTGAAATACGTGTTGATTAATTTTATGTAAAAAAGCTGTAAAACAAATTTCAGACGATTCTAAAATGTCAATTTTTTTTTTCCATGAAAAGTGCGATTTGTAAAAGAATGACCCATGTATTTGACACTATATCGCAGTAAAAATTTATCGGAGTAGCCTAAGCGGGTGGTGAATCATCAGACTGAAAAAATTGTGAAATTAGGGAAAAAGGTTTACCCCTAACAACGCTCTACTTTTCACAATTATTGAAATCTTTCCCGCACGAAACAACGACATTGATGTTGCAATAAATAACGATTGATTATTTTTATAGATACACCGTACACCACACCAAAACAACTCTCACTTTTTATTACGTAGTGCTAATTTTTATGAACCTCAAGGTACTAAATGTCGTCAGTGTTAAATGCTAATAGTAATAGAAAAAAATGTTGCCCAACATATGTATTTCCACAATTGAAATGGAATAAGACAACTACGTTGGTTTTTTTATAGTAAATAAGTAATCAACATTAAGTTTATACTAGCGAATATTTCGCACTGTATCGTGATCAATCACGAAATAAAGAAATGCAAGTATTTATTAATAAGAAGTATTTTATTTTGAAGAGTAGTAATAAATATCAGTCTTATTGCAAAAAGTCGGTTTATAACACGTTTATTTAATTTGGTTGGTTTGCGTGAGAGATCACACTTGGGTACCTATAGAATGAATACAACGCAACTAACAGCTGTCATGCATGCTAGTTAAACAAATTGTCAATAGATCACACATTCTACAGTACTCCAACCGACAGATACGTTGGTATGGTTTTTATAAAAAGTTTTTAAAATAAAGTGTCTTTTAACGAAACCATTAATTTTAAACAATTTGTTTATATTTCGCCATTAGAGTGGAACCTAATCTTCTAAATGATATCTCAATCATTAATTTTGATGAAGTATTAAAAAACATATGATATAGCGACCAAAAACACCTTGGAGACATAGAAGTTGGAAATTTTGAAGGCAGATTAAATTTTTCGGTCGCCATATTTGATCCCCAATCTTGAATTTTGAAATTTTGATGGCGGATTTGAAATCGGCGTCTCGAAGATCCATCAGAGCTGATTTTCAAGGCAATCCCTAAAGTTCAACCTTTTCGGTCACCATATTGGATTCATCTTGAATTTGGAAATTCGTAGATTCGAAATCAGCAACCCCGAACCCCCATGCGCACTTTTTCATAAAGGTTCCATGAAGTTGGAAAATTCCCCGCCATGGTATGGCGTACCGACAAAAAACCACCTTTGAGAAATAATACATATATATGATTTTAAACAATTGATATATAATTTTTAAGGGGGTGTTCTAGTCTAGAATTTTGAAAAAATCGGTTTTTTTTTCATATTTTTAAAGATTAAAGCTTCAAAATATATCCTCTAAAGGAATTTTGAAATTCCAAATATTTACGTAGTTATAGCTATTTCAGTGACACAGCGCGTAAACGGGACCTGCCACACTGAATCATCCTACAGAATGTCTTTTATACACACGTGTGCAGTGCAGCTCAGTTTGCTCTGAGCTATCGTAAAGCACGTGTAGGCCCAATGTATGGAGCAGGAATCGCCGATTAATGAAATGTAAGTACAGACTGCCTAAAACTTTGCTCAAATCTTTAAACGAGTTTTTCACAAAACTACTTTTTGCAAAACTTGAAAATTGGCGTGGAACTTCCTTATATATCCTTCTATCGTTGGAACTAGAATTATGTAAAAATTTTGTTTTTTACTATTTTTAAAAAATTCACAATTTTGAAAAAAGGGCAAAAAATCAATTTTTTTTTCAAACAGGCGCCATTTTGTGAACAAAAAAAAAATTTTCATTTCTCTAGTTAAGACAATAACGACATTCTTACTGATTAAGAATCTTTTTTTTCTTTTCTTTTTAAGATCACCAGACGGGTTGGAATCATGTCAACGAGGACGAACCTTTAGTTTTCACCCCCCCCCCCCCCCCCCACTTTACCAACCTGTAATTTTTTCAAATTTAAAAATTTTTTCTTTCACATGTTTTTTTTTGTATTGTTAACATATTAATAAATATCTAGTAAAAAAATGGCTAGTAAAAATATTCTTAGTTTTTTTATCGAATTTTAAAAAACACCTGAAATTTGTACTCCTAGACTAGAATACCCTAGGGTAAGGTTAATTCGTATAAAAAAGGCACATTTTAGTGAATTTTTTTCGACAACACAGTTAAAATCTATTTATTAAAACCAATGGTAAAAGTTAAAAGTATAGCATTTGAAAATATTTCGTAAAATTTCATGTAGAAATATTATTTGGAAGCGTCTCAGAAAAAAGTAGAATTTGGGTGCCCCTCATAACTCGGTGCTGCATCATCTGATATCAAAAAGGAAATCTTTGCCGTTAGATAATCGCTTTTTCGAAATTTCAATTTTTCGATTTTTGGGAACACTTTGAAGTGAAAAACTCGATTTGTGCAAAAAACTCTGATAATTTGTTATTATAAACTAAAAAATATTGACAAATTTGAAAAAAAACTCTCCCGTTATGTACAGAAATAGTGTTCAAAATTTCAAAAGAATCGGTGCAGTAGTTTTGAACTTATGAGGGGCACCGACTTTGAAAACAAGAGTTGTGGGAAAAACGCTTTAACGTTTTAAACACTAAAAAATTTAGAATAAGACGTTTATAAACGAGTTTTATCAGTTTAGCTCACACTGAATCATCGATAATAGATCCATAAAGGATGTTGCTATCATCAATAATGTCATCATAATCAGGAAGTTAGGGCTTACATAGAGAGCGAAACACCTGCCAGGTAACAATAGCGCGCTCGGACCGGGCAGGTAATTCTGGTGCGCTGAGTCATGTTTGAGGCACGGTTGCTTAAACTGCTGTATCTTCGTTAGTTTTCTCCGATCTGTCTCAAATTTTCACACAATATTTTTGAAAGGTTCTTCATTCAGAAAATCGAATAAAAAAACAGAAAAAAAACACCTTACCCTCGCCTTAAGCAATTGATTGGTATGTTAACGCAAAGTGATTATACGATGTCAAAAGCGGAAGCAAAAACACATCGTTTGGTGGGGGGGATTATTAAGTATGGTGCAGTATTTGTGTAGAGATGGTGAGATGAGGAATAATATATATGATAGGAACTTTTTAACTTGTCGCTTAAAGAGAGACTTATTCTTAAACTCAATGTAAACTCCATATAGCGAAAACTCCCTAAAACTTAATTGTTAAAATTACTTGACTCTGGCGAGTTTACCTTATTACCCATACATTCTCCTTCGAAACGGATTCCCCACTTTGCTGCGCTGAAGGAGCTCCCCATAGAATCCGGCAACGACCAACGAAGCGTGGCGAGCTTGAAGCATTTTGAGTCCGGCTCTCTCTCTCACGCCGGATTGCCGCAACGAAATATAGAAGGTTCCTCTAAATTTTAGAATATTCGATTTATGATCGTACCGAACGACATCTGTGAACGCAACCTTAAGTTTTTGAAACCTAGGAGCGCTCTTATGTCAATGTGGCGATTTTTATTCAACTCCACCGTTGGTTTGTGCAAGAATGCATTTAGTTCAAATTATTTAAAAATTACATTTCTATGTATCATTACCTCACTGAACGTATATTAAAAATGAAGTTAGTATAAAAGAATTTTTAAATTTGTTTCAATACGTTTTGGGGAGTAAAATGCAAAGTTCACAATTCTAAATCAAATTGATCAATGTGTCTGTGTTTTCTTAGTTTTTGTCTGAATTCGTCATTCCCTCACTGTCATACAGTATCATAATAACTACCTATATAGAAAATGAACAAAAATATGGAAGACCATTACTCAAATAGACCTCACATAGTAGTAAAAAATGATTTTCTTAAACAAAAAATTTAGATGTAATATAAACTGAAATTTTGTGAGAAATATCCATTTAATCAGTACCGTGGTAACCTCGTCAGTTCCCTGGCTTATTTTAGAAAAATCCAGATATCTCAGAAACTATTTGAAAAAGCGACTGGCTCTGTCTGGAACAGTAATATTTACTATACCACCTATGTCATTAATAAAATACTATTTAATTTTCACCTAAAACTATAGAAACAAAATGAGGTCAAAAGTTCCCCAACTTTTGTAGAATCACCCACCTATGTCAATTTGAACAGTGGATTAGGTAAAGTCTGATTAGAAATACATAGTTTGCTGAAATCGGCTGCAAACCGCAATCCTTTGCACTAATGATTTAGAAGTGGGTGCTCTAGCCCTAATTTGCTCCAACAATTGTTTTAACCATCTAGGATAATTTTATAGTGTCGTAATAGGTAATTTAAGGTAATAATTAATTTAAGGTATTAAAAAAATCAACCAGCATGGTACTTTCCGGTATCTAAAAATAGTGATTTTATGATAGAGGAAGACATTTTTATCAAATATTTAAGAGCAGTGACTATTCATATCGTCCTTTTCGGTATAAAATCTGACGTAAACAAAGTACACGGAATCCGGGTTCGTGCACATGATAAATACACGGTGCCAACAAGCAAATTTCAGTTCGTAGATATTTTATAAAGGAAAAATATTCAGTCAGTAGAAATAATGTAAAATGCAAATTTTCATTTTACGAATGATTAAAAAAATAGATTTTTCAATTTTTAAAAGGGTTTTTAAAATTTTTTTTTATAAATATAAATAAAATATTTCAGTCCGTAGAGATTATGTAAAAGGTAAATTTTCTTTAATGAATTGTTAAAAAAGTAGCTTTTTAAATTTTTAAAACTGTCTCGTTTTAATACATATATACAGGGTGGCTGGAGAAGTGACGTCCAATGGTGAAATATAGGTGACTTATATCGAGGGGAATCCAAATCACCCTCGTTCCGCGATTTTGCGTAGGTTTCGAGCTACAGGGTGATTCATAAATTCGATATGCCCGTTATTATTTTATTTCATCTTTTGATCTACTCTACGCAGTGACATCAAACTCATGCCAAACAACTACTAGCTTAATGTGCTTTCCAAAAATGCCACCAATGTTTGATAATAATAATAATAAATAAAAAATTACTGGAATTTCAAACATTTATTATTTTAAACCAAATGTGGCTCAAATGTGTTAAATGCACTTTAATATTTCTTTGTATAATTTTTTTCAGAAACCCTGGTAAGTCAGTAAACTGACCCAAAAGTACCTAATTACGATATCTAATTTACCATAAATTAACAGGAAAGAGGGAAAATTTAAAAATGAAACGGTGCAGAAGAGCAGCGCCTTACCGGCAATTAACATCAATTTGCCAACACTTTAAAGCACTACAAAGATGCTCCTAGTTGTCTGCACAGCCCGGAAGCCAAATAAGGAGGAAGTTAACTGCCAGCCGAGACCACTGAAGGGCTTTTCGCTGAGTACTTGACAAACTCTCCCGTCATTTCCGCAATGCGGCCTCGTCATTCCCTTGATTCGAAGTAATAATCGTGATCAGCAGCAGAATCCACCCTTTCGCTCCAATAAATAGAATTGCAATATAACCGGGAAATTTCTTTGTACGCTTTAAGTGATTAATATGGGGCTCAGCGAGATTTCGCGCTATTTAGCTTTAATATTGCAATCAAGTTTCACTGCGGATGTTTTAAGGCATATACCCTTAGGATTTCTTAACAGGCCTCACACGTATCATGGAATCGAAACGGGTTTTCTGCTAAGGCGTAAATGATTGATTTTCAACGACACAAAAAAATTGCAAATTTTGGAGAAATGAAAGAAAACCCGAAGCCTGCGGCAGATTCAAAACATCTAGGTCAAAGCTCTGAAAATGTTTAATCAGCGATGATGGAGATATGCTCCGCATTCAACACAAAAACATCGGCAGTAATTAATTTCACCAATTTCGGAAGTTTAAACTTAAATCTGATGGCTTTGAAGTAGTCCTTCGGTCAAGAATTTAAGGCACATCTTTGCAAATGTTGCATTAATGCTTGTAGGCAGTGTTCGCTCTTTCCCATATCATGTCGATTTTTTGCCGAATTAAAGTGGACGAATATTCGCTGCTCTACATTTGGAACTCCATCCGCACATTCGAAGTGTGCTCGCGAATTGTTGTTGTTAAAGAATTTTTATTCGGTAAGTATTTATTATTTTGGTATACATACATTTGGAACTGTTTTTTACCCATTTTGTCTCCCCTGTTGTGATCCATATTTTAGCAACGGATTGGTCCAACGGGGTAGTATTGAGGTTTTTGGAATGTTATAATATGAAAAAGATCCTATAATTTCGAAAGCGTCACATCCAAAACACAAAGATCGGAATGAGGTTTTGATTGGGTTGGTTTTTAATGTTCAAGAAAAATGTTACAGCTTTTTCCAATTTTTCCTGTGTTATTTTTTTAAAAATAAAAAATTAAACGCTTAAAACATCACCCTATATTAACACGGGCCTGACCAGCGATTGGAAGAAGTTAATCTTGACCTTAGAGTCAAGATGTTTGCTTTGCAAAAGTCGTCTGGTAATCTGGTAGGTTTTATGGGCTTTCTCAAGCGGATTGTCAACCTGGTATTTGAAGACAAGGCAATTGTATTGCCAAATCCCTAGGTATTTTACCGCGGTCTTTTGCTGTAACGTCTGCCCTGTTTGGCTCTTGAGTACCAATTTTTTCCAATTTAATAATTTTAAATCGGAATACCTATTTGCTTTATTGGTGGTTTACCTAAACAGGATTGTTCGAGACTTATCTAAATTAATTTATAGTTTCCACTTATTAGAATAGCTTTCTATGTTTTGGAGGTCACATTGCAAGAGTTGTTGGATATCTTCCACTTTCGGAACTGTCCTGTACGCAATAAGTTCATCTGCATAAGCATAAGCTATAGTGTGGGAGGGTGGGAGCCCACAAGGTCACTTGTGCATATATTAACCCTAGAAAGATAACGTGCGCCTCGGAGGCACCCGCGAAACGGATATATCGCTGTCTCTTTTCATCCAACGCGTGTACTAGCTTGTTATTTCAAGCCAACTCAGTCATTGGTCAACACTGCCGAGGGACGACCGCTGCTGTTCGGTCAGTACCATAGTTTCATTGTTATGAGGATGCGTTGCGCTCGAGAGGCGCATGTTTATCTTCTGTGTAACTTTTATGCATTTCTATGTGATTTAGTTTTTGTTACTTTTTATTTATTTCTACATAAATAAAGTAAATATAAAATTAGGTTGTTGTTACTAATTAGTTTTAATTGTTCTGAAATTCCCGAAGAACTGAAAAACACCCGCTCTAGACCAGTGGGTACGTCTATGTTCTGTTTCGATGGACCTTTGACCCTACTATCATGCAAGCCGAAGCCGTCGAAGATGGTGTATATGTTGTCCTCGTGCGTGGAAGCGGTGTTATAAATCCTACAACTGGTAAACCTGAGAACATTATGTTCTACAACCAGACAAAAGGCGGCGTCGACACATTTGACCAGATGTGTTCTTCGATGTCTTGTTCTAGAAAGACTAACAAATGGCCAATGACAATGTTTCATGGCATATTGAATATAGCTTTTATCAACTCATATGTAATTTACACACACAATATTTTGTCAAAACAATAAAAACCATTAAACCGAAGAGAATATACGAAAAAACTAAGTACTGAACTGTCTACACCGTGAATGAGATCTAGATTGGAAATCCCTACTTTATCAAGGCGTTTGAGAGAAAATATTGAGAATATCCTGCCACAAACTAATCAAGAGGTTTCTCGAGAAGCTGAAGAGGAACCTCCGGCTAAAGTTCGGCGTTACTGTAGCTTATGTACAACTAAAAAGAAAAGAATGGCCAAGTAGACATGTATGAAATGTGAAAAGAGTGTGTGGTGAACATAAAAAAGATGTTTGCAACAAATGTCTGTAACTATAAATTTTTTCAGTATTTCTTGTAACTTGAGACTGATTATATAGTCATTCATTAGTTAGTGAGAAAAAAAACCATTTTAATACTTATTTTAAAGAAATTCTACTTAAATATAAATACTTCTAATTTTTGTTACTTTTTGTTAAGAGTTTATAAAACCCTACATAATTTTCTTAATAATAAAAATAATAATATACATTTGTGTTAAATTAACTTCTTATTAATCTAAAACCTCAGTGAAATTACAACAAAAATAATAATTATTTCAGTTTGTAAATAAATAGGTTTTTAATATTGTGCGCCTCTCAGGCGCATGTTTATCTTCTCAGTACTATAAAATAAGGTTATCTTTCTAGGGTTAAAAAGCAGTGGAGAGAGAACCGAACCCTGTTGCAACCTGTTTTTGATGTGAAAGGACCTGCTAGAGATAAGATTTCCACTTTTTACGAGGAACTTCTTATCCGTTATCAAGTTGTTGTAGGTATGTCGAACGTAATTAATTTATGTAGAAGCCCTTCTAACCACACTGTGTTGAAGGCCTATTGTTTGCTGTTTCGACAATAAAATTATTCAAGTTTTCAACAATCACACTTCCTTGTAGTGAAAGTGCGAAACTGTGAAGCGCTAACCAGTTGCAAGAATATGAGCTGTGTCTGATCCTAGGACTCCCCGTTTTATTTTCTGTTATTCCCAGACGTTAACAGAAATGCAAAACTGCCCAGCAATTGCAATATTCGTCTTATGTTTTAAATTGCCTAATTGTTGTTGTAGGTTTGCAGTTTAATGTTATGATGTTTACTTTTCTATTTTAGTTTAGTAATATCGTGCTGTATTGTATATGTATACTAAACATTAAACATTTATTCATCTGAAAACATGCATATCGAGACCTTCTATTCCATTCTGTACATGTAGCATGTGGGAGAAAAAAATATTTAAACATACATAACTATTCTAGGCTAAAAATTCTACAATTACTATAAATAATTTCATGTGACATACATACATCTGAAACCTAATGTAACATATTTCAAATAAAAACAGAATGTAAATCGTACAATACGGGAGAGAGAAATTTTTTTTATTTAGAAATGATCTTAATGCCCTATTCAAACAATGTTGAGTAATGACATCAATAACATAAAAATAACAACATTAAATAATTTATGACAAATTCGCAAAAAAATCGTAAGGTAAAACTATTAAAAGTAAACTCTCCTCCAATATCGCCTTACTCAAAAATAAAATGAAGAACGAGCAACCAGTGGATATCATTGTGAAGCAGTGTAGTAACAGTGCACCTGATCTTTCCTAGGTCACAGCTCCTTACCCAGATATTGGAGTAGTCTGGTCCGAATCAGTTTATCGACGAAAATACATACACGTAAACGAAAATACACATCGAGTGGGTAACCTAGGATAAACATAGGGGGTAGACATGGTCATAACGATGAAGGAGGTGGACGCACCGAATACACGAATTAAAAGCTATTCTTAATCTCCGCATACTGATAGCGTCAAGTCCATGTTGTTCAGGCTGAAATCAATCCTTCCAATGTTTTTAGCTAAGGTTTCATGTTAGATTTCGCGGTAAACTCATAGATGTTATCGTAGTGGTCCGTATTGTGTTGCCAATAAGTACCACTTGGGGCGCATTATTTGGCTCAAGTTTTTTGTACGGGATCGGTTACCTGTTAGTTAGTTTATGTGTGACTGGACTAATATTGAAATCTTTCATACAACTTAGACCAATCTCGTATATTTCCAATCAGAAAATTTCAAAAACCCACACTAATCGAAAGTTTATAACGAGCGTTATTATTTGGTACGACGTTTTGCTTAAAATCAACGTTTTGAGCAAAATGTTACAAAATCCAACTACGAATATTAAAACTTCTCTAGGTAATAGAGCAACTTGAAAATTATTTTTAAAATTATCGTACCGATCAGAATTTTAAAATTTTAATTGAAGCTGCGGAAATACATAGCTTCAAGGTTAGAATTAGAAATTGCTTATTGTTCGACTATGACCACGAGAATGAGTCAATTGTTTATCCAAAACAGAAATCTTTTGTAGAATCATTGAGCAAACCTTAATGTCATTGCAGAACAGATTCGAGTTGATGTCGAGTTTTAAAGACATTGTTGGATTTTTAGTGACATTCCTAATTTTCACGAAGATGATCTTTGACTGATAAAAAAAAGGAATCTGATATTGACGGCAATAATTCATGTAATGAAATAAAAGCGTTTAAGCTTCTTCATCATATTAATTAAAAGCCCTTTAGATCTGCTGCAATTTATTTTGGAAAACAATATAACATCAGCATTTCCTAATTTGACCATTTCTTTAAGGATTTGGATTTATCAGACTCTCCCGATAATAGTAAAGTTCTCTAAACTCATCAAAAATTATTTGAGATCCACAATGTTTCAAGAAAGATTATCAGGACTAGCGATTCTATTTATAGAATATGAACTTCTTGGCACTATCAATTCAGAAGAATTTGCCGCAACCAGAGGTCACAAAGCTGAATTTTACTAATCAAGGGATATTTTCAAAAAAATGCATATCACATATCAACTCGCTCTAAAAATTACCTCTTTTTCCGTCTTCCCGGAAAAATTTCTACATGGGTGGTAACCCTTACAAAACTTTTTTTCAATTTCGCGGAAAATTTCATTTTTTTCGACGGAAAAAGATTGTAAAAAGTCTGCGGGACATGTATAACAGAATTATTATTTGATCGCTCGGGTGAGTACAGGGTATAAACCACTCTCGAATTTTTTCAAGTGGCGTAATTCGGCTTGTATGTTGGCTGTAAATTCCGAAAAGAGTGCATAATGCATACTCGGTTCCAAGCACATTTGAGGAATCACGTGCTTCTGCGTTTTCCCGGAATTTCTTCTTTTCATTTTCGCAAAATTAGTATAATTTGTATTTTAAAAGAGAGGTCCGAAGCAAATATTAATATTAGCTTTATGTTCTGATGGCTTGTAAGTAATACAATAGTGATAGTCATCAAAAACATTTTTAGCAGTAGGTATGCTTGGGGTCCATTATGTAAAGAAATAAAAACTCGAAATTTCAAAAATTTTAGGGTGGCTGATTTTAAATTTTTGATCGTAATTTTATCCCGGGAAAATTTTTGGGTTGCCGAGAGAAAAGGGGGCAACGTTCTCCGCGTATGAATTTAAACGCAATTATATTTACTAACCAGCAATCGTAATTTTTGTTAGAAAATGACTACTAAAAATCGCTAAAAAAAGCAGTTTAATCCTTTTTTTCAATATTGTCAACAATGCAATGGGCTCCAATAGGAGTAAAGTATGAATTGACTGTTGCAAAACATCCCTTAAAAATAACTCTAAGACCTCTAAGCTATAAAACCGAGAGAAATTGCAGAGGTCATACATTTTAGAGGTATATTGACTGGAATATAACATATGTAGCTATCTTAATTCCAAAAGAATTCCCTTGTGTTCGGAATATACTCGCCGCTTGGTGAATTTTCTCAACGTTCCTGTTAAATTGTCTACATTTCGAACGAATTTAAATACCTCAAGAAAACAAAAGTGTATGTCGTCACAGAAAGTTTTTTTATTTTACTAAGGAGTCTTCATAGTTAAAGAAAATGTTTTTATAACAATATTGATTGTGCCTTTTTTTAAGGAATTTTTCTAGACTCTTCTAAAGCAGTGCAAAAGAACTATGTTTTGTTTTACATTTCTTCTTTATTTTACCACAGGTTATCCAAAATTTGCATCCGCTTTTTTAATCTCCAAAACTAGATAGAGAGCTCCGCACCCTGATTCGTGAAAACTTCAGGGAATTTTGTACGGCCACTGCAATGCTTGGTAATGAACATACATAAAGTAAGAATATAAATCAGCAATTGTTTAATAGCCGAGCGAAACAACATACTGCACGGAATGTGAAAATATTTAGTTTAAAATTGAGTTCATACCGAATCTTAATATTTTTCTATAATAGTTTTCACTTGTGTTAGTACATCATTGTTCTCATAATAATGTTTAAATAATGTTTAATAATGTTAACCTATATTTATATGGAATAAAGGTTAATTAGCAGCATGTACAGTATTAATTGTTTGACTTTTTCACGTTTTCCATTGCACATATCAAATAAGTTTATACGGGGGGCGCAAATCATGGATTCTCACGCAGGCGGCATAAGGCCTCGTGAAGGCCCTGATTATACAATACATATCTACAATACTAACCAGGAAGGAGCTGGACGGCTAGAGAAAAAAATTAATTGAAAGCAAGAGGCGGCCTACTATAATTATAGCTGTTTATTGAATAACTTATGCAAATGAAGCATAATCACAAACATTTATCTCTGATTCTTAAGTTATGCCTTATTGTTAAGTAACAGAAAAATTCACGTAGGCGTATACTTCCTTATGACGATATCGAGAATGATATCTAAAAATAGAGGCAGTAATCACTGACTAACAGCAGCGCTATACCATGTGTATCGAGATTGTATCGCTGAGATTTGTTCCGCTTGGCCTAAAGTTCTATTTTTATCGTCACACACACTACTATAGTAGTTCACTTAATCGAATATTTTACAAATATTACTGCTTTATTGATTACATTCTATTAATTCGTTGCTATTGCCAGCTGGCATTTCGAGTCGTCACGACTGGTGTAATCAAGTGAAGTTTATAAAGGACAAACGTGACCATAAATTAATTTGCTTGAAGAACACGCTTTTCACTTTATTGATTCCGTTAATAACCAGATTTTATGAGTCGCCAAAGAAAAGCTATTTAAAAGGCTTAGTTCAAAGCTACATATTCTTTTCACTTTAGTTAGAGAATAATAAAATCCGAAAACCACTAGACTTTAATAATTGGGCTGAGTTTGACATTAATAATATTACCAATTCATCTAATGGTCCCAATGGCGAATTGCCGGGGTAGGGAGATTTGTTAAAACTTTGTGCTGAAAGAAGAGGGTTCAGCATTTTAAATATTTTATTGTAAACATACACTAACGCAGATTGTAATTTTCCTAACACGAGAAACTTTACTGACTATCCATCGCTGTGTGATTCTATAGGTTTTACTATAATGGGCAAATGATTTGCAAGAATCAATCCGTTACATTATACTGAAACTGAACTTGACTACAATGTGATTTATGCAAAGTAAAGCAATCACATTACACAGTAGGTGGCGCCTTCCCACAAAAATATATTTATATTAAATTACCAAATTAATTATCCCATACGTTGTGCAACGGTTATATAAAAAGGGCTCGAAAATAACCGGTATTTCCTAATTTTTAAAGGAAAAAGTCACCTACAATGGCAACTGCGATAAAAAATATTTTAATGGTATGTGAATTTTTGAAATAACTATCGACTGGTCGCATGATCACGAAAAAATTTACTTTTTTTATAAAAGTCACTAGCAGACCCGTCCCGGCTTTGCCCGGGCATTTCTACATTTGTAAATTTAAACTGTTGCAAAATGAATAAAATTGTTGATAGAAGCGCAGTCTAGTTTTAGGGAGAGACACACGTTTGAGACTGCCCTTCATTGGTCGATTTTTAAATGGAAAAAGGAGATTGATACTGGAATGTTGTTATAACCTGTCTTCTTTAATTTTAAGCGCGCGATTGATCCCAATATAAATCCCGGAGTACTCCACCTCCATTTGATTTGATTTTGCATTACCATATCTGCAGAAGAGAGAGTTCCATATAAGTTTCTCAGAGAGTATCAAAAAAGTGAGAGTTTTTAAGCTCATAAAGGTCCGTTTATTTTTGCCGCGGGAACCCAAAAAAATCTTGGGATAAAATGTAGCCTGCATCATAAACGATAAAATGCTGTACCTTCCAGTAAAGGCCTCATCGAAATCGGTTCAACCGTTCTCGAGATTAGCCCCGACACATAGACAAAATTTGTTGATATGTTTGTGTAGATTTTGGTATAGTGTAAGTAAAGATATGAGCTTCAAAAAGACAATGATTTCAAAACTACAGACCCTAAGACTCATTATATTCAATTACAAGACATAGACAGATAGTTTTCGTTACGCAAACTTTCTGAACATATGCCTGATGAGTGTACCGTCAAAAAATATAATCTCATACATTTACCTCCTTGGCGGTTGAAATTTGAGATATGCTGAAACATCTGTTGCATTATTTGTGTTGCAGAGTGTTTTCGGGGTCGCTAATCTCGAACCTACTATCGAAATGTGGAAACTAAAAATCAGACTTTTTGCGTCTTGCTGGCATTGTTCACTGTACAAAACACACAAATAGATCCAATTGAAGTACTTAATGGTAGAAAACAGTATACTGATAATGTATTTGTTCTTTTATTATTTTACCTACCTTTCACAATTATAAAATAAGTATATATTTCTCTTTTAAATGAAAATGATTCCCAAAAGTTTTGCTAGTAAGAACTAATAAATATGACAGTTGCACTGAGAAAGTAAAACGATAAGTGACACCCGTAGACGCCTGGCGGGAATAACTGATCGAGTGGTAACTGATATGATGTTTGAAAATTATTAACAAATAGGGGTTGGTGGTACAAGGGTGAAAATTTAAGGTTGTGTGTATTTTTTAATACCGAATCATAAAAAAAAAATTAAAACAAAAAATGTTGTCCAAAAAATAAAAAAAAATTTTTTGGGGTGGACCACCCTTCTCACTTAGGGGTATAAAAAATAGTTTAGACCTATTCTCAGACCTACTGAATATATGCACAAAATTTCATAAAAATCGGTCGAGCCGTTTCGGAGGAGTTTTGTTACAAACACTGTGACACGAGATTTTTATATATTAGAGATGAAAAAACCGGTAATATTTAACTTTTACTTTTCAGTCAAATAATAAAAAACAACAAATGACTTTTAATATTCCAGTCAATCAAGAAAACAACAAATGACTTTTATTTTTCAATCAAATAATAAAAGTCATTTGTTAAAGAATTTTTCATGTTGGCATATTAGAAGCAGAGATACAGTAAAGTTAATCATAAAATTAGCTTTATTTTCGATGTTCAAAAATAAAAATCATATTGAAGACAAAGATAGAGTATATAAAGTGCAGTAAGTAATTATTTAAATAGATAGCTGAAAGTACAATATATAAAAAGCGAACAACACTATCAAACAAGGATTACATTAAAAGGCTTTTCTTAAATTTTAATGTTTCTATTTAATTTTACAAATAGTAACTTTTTAATGCTTTCTTCTGCTGAACTTGTTCTCAAGTCAGTGAGCATCAGTTTAAATGCAGAAAAAGCCCTTTCCTCACTTACTTGTGTGGCTGGAACAGCAACAACATTGCGGCATTATATAAAAAGGGATAAACATATTTCTTTTCTTCCCAATATTCGATAATATTTGCATCTATGTCGACGCGCTTTACTACATAAGCATCTGTTTCACCGTATGCTTTCAGATGATTCACATTTATGCCCTCGTTTTCCAACTCTTCGTCCGATGAAATTGATATTTCTAAATTGTTAATATTTTCCCTGAGAAGCGAGGATGTACTTTGATTTGGACATTCATCAAATATAGGCAATTCTCCAAATGATTGTGATGTACTAGTAGATGGTTAAAAAAGTGTTTTTTCTACCTAGAAATATATCATATCTATAAAATAGAAATACGTATCAACAAAAAATTTTGTTGGCATCGTACATTTTCTATGGATTCCATTTGCATAGCGATCTTTTTCAAATTTAGTTTCTTCACGTTTTTCTCACTGTAAAAGCCGCCGAAGTCTAGGATCCAAAACAATGTTGCAGAGATTGTTGGAATATCCAGGAATTTAATCTATCTTTCTTCCACATAAATCAATATAATTGTGGACAATTCACTTACTACGGCTTTTAGCTGCAATTTCATTTCCAACCACATATGACATGTATGTACATATATGAAAAACATGAAGATGATATTATGTTTAGTTACCTTGTTTTATAGATTATTATATACATATATTCACTCGTTAATGCAATCTGGTCAGTGCTCCAGGCCATATGGACATTTTACATTAAGTGTAAAACGGTGAAAAAACACAGCTAATATGTAGATTTATGTTAACTTAAGTTAAAATGCTATGATAAATTTTTAATTATCATATTCTACATATGTTCAAATAAATAATCAACGTTGTCCCCATCACAGTCGCTAATAACAATAAGTGGGTCAGCATCGTTTTCGACAAAAATTACGTCTCCGTCACTTGTTTCATCATCTGAGAATTAAGTTGTTGTCAGCATCGCTGATATAACTGTCGTTATCATTTTCTATTGATTGTTGTATTTTAATGAAATAAAATCCGAATAACAATCTATTTTTTGTCCTACCTTTCTCTAACTGCGAACAGTAGGTTGCATCACTGTATAATCATCTATTTTATTAATGCACGTATTTTTCATTGCTCATAATGTATATATGTATATAGTCTCCTCTACAGTCAAATAAACGTTTTGATTCTTTCTTACTATTGCAGTGAACACAGCTTACTTGCTGTATTAATTGTTCATTGAGCCGTTAGTACCTTACACCAGTCGAATATGCAAAAGCGGTGAATAGTTTTTTAAATTCTGCAAACGTTTACGAGCATTATAGGAGGAACGAAAATATACGTAGAAAGCATAATATTTACATTATTGAGTTAATGCCCATGAAAATTTTGGCAATGGTGAAGAGCCAGTACAATTCACTGTACTATTTATAGTAATGGTCCAGTAATCCACATTTATCGCATTACTTGTAATGGTAATGACTGTGATAATTCATTCTAAAATAATGCATTATATTATATAATAGCTCTGACTGCAACTTTATTATATGTACACTTTTCCAGAGCTTCCAGACCTTAGTGGACCCTTACGGGGGTTTTAAGACTATGTTTGGAGCATTGCCGAAAATCATTTTCTTATTATTATTTGATTGAAAAATAAAAGTCAAAAGTTACCGGTTATTAAATACTTTTATAATAAAAGTTACAACGAAACGGTTGTAAATTGAATTTTAATTTTTATTCGTATAATAACCGGTTACTTGTGACTTTTTTTTTTAAGTCACAAAAGTCACCAGCCCTGATAAAGAGACAAGAAACACATCAAATAAAGTCATATTTTCACATAAAATCTACAAAATTTCGCACTCGCTAAATATTCGTGTTAATATTCCGCGTAAAATTTCAGTTGGCGTATTTCATAAGCAGCTATTCTGTTAAATTAACAATAATTTATGCGAGAAAAAATTTCGGAAATCGTGCACCTCCCTTTTTCATAAGATTTTGCTCTTGATCCATCACTGAATGATTGGTCTATTTATTATACAAGAAGATACTGAAGAAGATCATGTAATACAAGGTATAAAATCTTATAATCACTACTTTTAGTGCAAGAGTTTAGGTAGTTATACATTACTATTTAATTAAAAATCATTCAATGAAACAAACATAACAAATGTAAAATTAGTTTTTAAACGATTCTATTTAGCTTGCCCTGTTTCTTTGTTTGTTTGGGTCAAATTTAGTAGTTGAAATTTAACCCCCTTGCTGTCGACAGATTGATCTGAAATTTGGTACACACCTTTAGTTCTGATGAAAATACAATTTAGTATAATCAGTGTCATTGTAAATCCAAGATGGTCGCCTCTACAAAATGGCGGATTACATATTTTCTCACAACCCCCTCAATATAGGTATCAAATGAAAGGGCTTTATAAGTAGAACACAGTGCATGGCGGATCATAGAGTTGAGACAGTCTATACTTACATTAAAATTAAAATCTAGGAATCTAATCGAAACAAAGAACTTCGTCAACTTAGAATCGGGATTCAAGCATAGATCTCCCACCCAATTCAAGATTTCATATCGTATCGAGAACTGTGTGGCGTTAGGGTGGCTAAAAATTATACGTCGGCCATTACTCGTGGGAACAACATGGAAACAAATAATAATAAAACAAAAACTAACAAACAAAAATATGTAAAAAAAAATTTTTAAGTTTAAACGGTTTTATTGAAAATAAAGATAATAATGATGTAGGTTTAGGTATGAAGACTACCTCCTATTTCCAGCATTGTGGTATATAGCCGAAGGCCAAGATAGCTCTAAAAAACCTGGTCAAAGGACGTAGAATTAGAAGCACATCTTCTTGTAGCATAACTGGAGAGATTCCATCTCTTCCAGAACTTTTGAATGGTGCAATGGAAAATATTGCTCATTTGAGTAAATCCTCATACATATATGTATCACCAAATTAGCAGTTTCTTAGTCCGAATTTAGGGGGCTTACTCCTCGGCATATATGGTGATATTCTCGGATACCGATTCACAGCTTGGGAAGTGGGTTTCCAGTAGATGTAACGCTATAGATGGGTAATCGATAATGTACTCCCCTTTTAAGAGTTGTAGTGAGCCCAACTGCGTGGCTTTATATTTCGTTAGAATCTTGCGGATTTTAGCCGAGTGCGTGCCTTCTATCTCGGCACAATATTTTTTTCCAGGAAAGCATTCTGGCCTCTTTTAATTCTTTTTTCATTGAACCTACTCAAAGATGAAATTTAAATACCACAATTCCGACGACAATTCTGGAAAATTTAATAAAAATTTTATCGAAAGAGCTGCATTTGTCTCGCGTCCTGAGGCCGATGGTAATTACTTCCCCAAATCCAAAGCATGAATTAACATTACAAACAATAATTTCTAATTCACAGTGTCGAGAATTCTCAAAACAAAGATGTGTACATTTTACAAGATACCCTGTACTTCAAAAGTATGAGCGTTGCGAATGTAATTCTATAAATTTTGCTAATAATACATTCTATTTCCTTGTCGAATACAGTAGTGCAGTAGCGTAGCGTAGTGGGGTCGGCAAAATTTCACAATAAATAATAATAATATGAATCTTGTAAATATTTGAATCATTTCATATTTTTGTTGCACCTACGATTCGGACCGATTTATAATAATGACATCTTATAATATGGTATGATATAATAATGTACTGACTTGCAGGGATTTCCCGTTTTATTTTGTGCTTGGATTGTTTATGACTAATATTCAACGAGAATGACTTCTATCATATAAAGAACAGTGTTCAATATTGTATAAAAACACCTGCAAATTAGGTTACAGTACAGGTAAGTCCCTTCAGGGAAGTCCGTGAGTAATGCTTTGAGAATTCAAAAAAAGTTTGATTGATGGACCGTCAGTTGTCCAATTAACATAAACTTAATCGTATCATATATACATATATAGTATATCAATAGGTCCTGAGACGTCATATGTTGGATCTGCTAAAATGATATTGTCGTGTATTCACAGTTTTACCTGTGAAAGAGGCTCAGTGGGTAGCACTTGAGTTAAGCCAGGTAAAACTAAGGCTTCTAGTGTCAGAGAATGAGTTGATAGAAATCGGGGGCAAATGTTTAGCACTAGTTTATATTTTGATGTAAAGGGTTTTCCAATAGGGATGGCCTGGTTTTGATAGCTCGTGACGACCATATTTGTTTAGGGTTTTATGACAGATCTGTGCAGTTATGTTCAGTAAGGTTTTGATTTCATCATGACACGTTTCACTTTGATCCAACGAACGCTTCGAAATTGTCCAAAATTATTACGCAAATTTGAATTCTCTTTTCGGTACTGTACGAGCGCTTCGTGCAAAAAACGGTCGTCATAATGCTCCTTCTGACCGCACTGTAAGAAGCATAATAACAAAGTTTGAAAGTGAATTCACTCTTCACGATACAAAGGTGCCTGTAAGACAAAGAAATGCCCGAAGTGAACAAAATATTGCCGCCGTTCAAGCCAGCGTTCGTGAAAACTCAAATGCGTCTGTTCCGCGCCGTTCGCAAGAGTTGGGGCTCTCCAGGATGACAACCTGGCGAATTTTACGATTGGGTTTGGGCCTGCATCCTTATAAGATGGTATTGGCACAAGAACTCAAGCCAACCGACCATCACATTCGTCGCCAGTTCGCTGATTGGTCACTGGAAATGTTGGAATCCGACGGCGATTTTCATCACAAAATCATCTTCTCAGATGAGGCTTATTTCTGGCTCAATGGATTCGTCAACAAGCAAATTGCCGCTATTGGAGTATTGGAGTCACATATGAGTCAAATCCCCGAGTGGTTCATGAATCACCATTGCATCCACAAAAATTGACCGTTTGGTGTGGATTATGGAATGGCGGAATCATCGGACTTTATTTCTTTCGAAATGAGACAGCAGATGTCGTTACCATTAATAGCAACCGCTATAACACGATGTTGACCGATTTTTTTTTCCCCAGAATTTAATGAAATTGATGCGGACGACCTGGGACTTAAATTAAGTCGTTATTTTCCAGAAATGGTCCCATCGCCTGGCCGTCTAGATCGTGGATCTAACGCTTTTGGATTATTTCCTTTGGGGCCACATTAAGTCGAAGGTTTACAGCAACCATCCTACAACTCTTGAGGCATTGGAAGCCAATATTCGTCAAGCCATAGCTGAGATACCGCCCGAAATGTTGCACAGAGTCTTCAAAAATTGGCGTGAGCGAATGAATGTGTGCAAGAGGAGCCGCGGTGGCCATTTGTCCGATATTTTATTCAAATCATAAATCGCATAAAATTATCTTTCAAATAAAGCAATCAGAACCATTTTTCCTCGAAAATTGTGTTTTCTTCAAATTTTAAGTTCGGACGTTCTTATTGGGAGACCCTAACTGCGATATTAGTGCTCATAGGTACATGTTGTGATTGTTAAATTATTGAACTTCGTGAAAAATTGTATTGGTCGTGTGCGTATACATTCAACTATGTGAATATTAAATATTTTATTTAGGTTTCTTATTTACGTAATTGTATGTTTGACTATCTGCTATGTTGTTCAAGCTTTAATTTATGAAAATAAAAATATCAGAACAAGTAAATTTCAGTAAAGTAAGTTATATTTTTTTTTGATTTATTATAATAGTAATTATTTTGTGATGTTCTACGGTAGTTTCGTTTACGATCCTAACTTGCACTTTTAATATTTATTATATATAAGTGTTAATAATTTTATTTTTGTTTTTAGCATCGAGAATGAAAAGAGTAAAAGAAAGTGGGGCATCTTACCGTAATAAAAGAAGAGTTAAGTTGGAAAATATGAAATATTCTTAAATATATCTAGGTATATTGTCTATTGAGCAAGAGATGTGTGATGCTATAGACATTGATAGTGGAATAAAAGACTTTGCTCTTAAAAAAAGTGGACAAATAAAGTTTTAGTTAAAGACAGACGTTTTATTTTTAATTCTAACAAGTATATTATTTTTCAATAAAAATATAAATATTAACAGTGTCGTTCTAGTTCTAATTGGAAGTCGTTGCGTTTTATATTCAATTTGCTAATAACTTAATCTTGTCGATCGTCAAGGTATAATCATAAGTGTTCTATACCTGTTATGTTAATGAAAGTGGTATACGTGTAAGAATTTTTATAATAAATGTGATTATTATATTGTAAAACATATATGTGTATACATAAATGACTTTTTTATTTGTAACCTGTACAATACACAACAATGATGACTGTTCTTGCCGAAAAGTTCTTTAGAATTACTGTATATTATAGTGTTTAAATTGAAATACCTAAATAAGAGGGTGGTAAAATTTTCTTCTGCCCTGGGCGGGTAACACCCACGCTACACCACTGCAGTAGTGTAACGATTCTCGCCTTTTTGCGTAATACTATACGAAGTAATTGGTTTAATTTCAACGCCCTTTTATAGTGATCATTGACATTTCTATCTAAAAATAATCCGTTTTATTTCGGGAGCAGATAATGAACCTTTTGCAAGCAATCACATAATTCACCTGCCAATATGAGGCGTTTTTTCCATTGTAAAAATAATGACTTACGAATAACCTTTCTTAGAAATTTAAACTATTTTCAAGCGAAGACTTCTTGATTTGTAATTCGACCACTTTTGCTTTTTTCGATGTTTACTCAATGCACTTAATGTAATCAGCTTAACAGACGTAAACAAACATTGAGCCACAGAAATTGTTTACGTGTGACAGACTATCACATACTAAATGTCGAAATGCATTTGCATATGCTTATCACTTCTAATTAGGTGAACTACTCAATTTTGCGCTGCTTTCAATTTCAAACTAAACTGCATAAATTTTAGGAATATTAATGTATGACATATGTACGTATATCTATTAAGTATGACTTTTTACCATTCCTGTAAAAGTTACCTGCGATATTGCTGGAATCAACAAGTCGTTGCTGATTATATGAGCGCCACTGTATGTTTTCCTATGTAAGCAAATTTAATAAATGTAATCTCTAATAATCTCTTAGAAACGCACTTTAGTCGTAAAGTTCCTTCAATCACATTTTCTTCCAAGAGTTGGAACTAGTTGGAGTGTGAAATAGTGAAACGAAGATGCTATTTAAAGCTAAGCACTTAAGCGGATTCTACCAGTAAAATTAGAAAAATTATGTGTTCGTTCGAAAATCAGAAAAACCTTTTTAAAGAACAGCACAAAAAAAGATGCCCTAGTTAACTGCATGTCGATGTTCAGGTTTTATGCCCCAATTGAAAAACCCTGTTACAGAATTTTCTTGACAGATCTTTAAATTGAGGTCAGACATTGCTGTTATCCCCTGAAAAAGCAGATATCCACAAATAAATTTTGTATTTCATCAGTATTCTTTTTATCCCGACATACATGGCATACCACGGATCCTTAACAATAATCATTTTCTAGCGTGTACCTACTGATACCATCGCGAAACGAAATGTGTCCTGTAATTTTACATCGATCCCAGGAACAAAAGTGGGATGGGTAAACCAGTTCAGAAAACTGTGTCTTATATGTACAACTGTAGGTACCTATGCTGCTTAGTGTACCTTACAAGCCGGCTAACGAGGTCAGTGGTAATTTACTTTTTTTTACAAAGGGCTGTGGCCTCCTTGCGCGACCTGTCAGTCCTTTTTAATTGCGTAAAATGTAGAAATCAAGATTATTTAGGCGCTGAAGAAGTTCTGTATTATTGAGCGAAAAAGGCAATGTAGTACTAGGCCCATAGCTACAGACATTATGTGCACAGCCAGTTTGAAAGGGATAAATAAAAATAAACATTTTATTACCAGGGGGAATAGGTTTCCATGTGTTTGTGTTGGAATGGAAGGTTAAGTACTTTTGATTAAAAACATAACGAGAACGACCGGCATAAACAATGAGAGCTATAGGTAGGTAATCTTTTGAAAATCGTATTCAATTCTTGTGGTTATTTTAGTTGTTTGTAAGCAGGTTTATACACAATAATAAATATGTTTGATGATTCTTGATGAAGCGATAAGGGTTTATCTTATAGAAATAACCGAATATTGAGAGGAACTATACAGCGAAAAATTAAGCTAGCTAAAATAGTGAGTGTTATATACAGTGCGAGCCAATAAAATAGGTGCTATACCTATGAAAAACAATCCAAGGTAAAAAAAAACCCTCGCTGCCTACCGAAAATGTTTAGCGTTATATGTCCATAATACTATTTCCACTGCAGTAATATATCACTATAGGTACACCACTATACATTCACGCTTTGATGCGTAGGTTTCACACCGTTGCATATTTTCAAAGTTTTCTACAAAACCGTCTCTAAATCTTGACCTCACGGAAACTAAAGTCATGCCAGTTATAAAAAAAAATAAGGGAAAATAATTCATTCATACTTTCGATTAGAATTAGCAAGAATAATTATCCAAACAAGAGCGAGCTGCCTCCACCTGCACTGATCGCGAATGTTTGACCTCTAATTGGCTGACTGATGCACAGTTGGCCAATAGTCGAAAAAGCGACCTTTTCCTTGCCCCTTTTCCCTTCGTAACATTACATCAAAAGGAACCGTTTCAGTGAATGTTTCTGTGTGTTTCTGATTGCGAGTTATTTGTTTTTCTTATAACTTTGTTGCGTGAAGAGTTATTTACATAAAAAAAATAGAAATCAAAAAGGTAAGCAAAATTTGGTTTCTGATCTATAAATTGTTATTAATTTAATATAGCCGCATTTTTTATAACTTATGCTGAAAAGTCTTTTGCTAGGTCTTGCTAGGTCCTACTTTAAAACACTACTTTAACTTGTTCATTGAACATTTCTACACTAAATATGAAAAAAATTTCATACGACTTTTTGAGATTTTCCAGTCAGTGCAGGTTTTATTTTCGGATAAGTTTCGTAGCAATAGGAGCACTTTGTACAGTTTCGAGCCGCCATTTTCAAGTCTTGAAGTTTTGAGTCAGCTACCTGAAAACCCCCTGATGCCACGTTACGTGGAAATTGGAGTACCCATTTTGAAGTTACCACTTTGTTTATGAAACAAAGGACATCACATTTGTAATAAAATACCCGAACCCCCTCCCCACAATACTAAGCTTCGTGGAAATTAGAGACTTTGCACTACTTCCGGTCACCATTTTGTTTTTTTGCTGAGGTTTTTTGAGGTTATGTCAAAAACCTGACGTGATGGGGTTGAACTGACATCGGATTCAGTTTCGGCGAGCCCAAAAACATATGCAACACATAGTCTGATCCCCGGGCCCGATTTTTTTTTGTGGCTGTGTTATAAATAAAACAAGTTGTGTGTGAGATATCCACTCCATTTTAATTTTATTTGAAAGAATATTACATGGCTTTAAGTATGGAATATAACGTCGTTCAAATGTCCACCGCGGCTTTGCCTAGTGGCACGATTTCGGGAGGTCCAATTTTCGGCGACTTTGAATGAATCTGGCTGAATTTGCTGGGTGGCGTTCGTTATGTTGACTTTGAGAGTGTTTACGAATTAGTTCGAATAGACCTGATTTAAAATAACCCCAAAGAAAGAAGTCTAAAGGCATTAAATCGCTTATCTCGCTGACCAGTCTCATATCGCTCGTGCAGAATTCTCCATCGTGGCGCTGTGTAGTACGCAGCGCCATCCTGTTGGAACAACATGTCGTCGGTATCCATATCATCCAATTTAGGCCACAAGAAATTGCTTGTCATTGATCTGCAGCGCTCGCCGTTGACGTCGCTAAAGATGATTATTTTTTGCGAAATTTGGGTCAACTTCCGAATACGTCCCAGAATACTTAATGGCATAAAATATTATTTCAAATAAAATAAAACTGGAGTGGATATCTCACAGACGACTTGTTTTTTTGTATTTAAAAGTCGAGCATCCTTATTGAAAATCTTATAGAATTACTATACATTAATCCATTTAATACTCAGGTCGTTGTGTAGCAAGTAAGCATCAGTAATTGCACGTAGGAACTTCTTTTGACTTTTTTCAATAATTTGTTTATTCGGCACAACCCCCGAGTTGGATACCTTACGTCCAGATAGGTTTAGTTATAGACTGATATAGGTATTCGTATTAGGCGTTTACAGCAATAGTTCAGTTTTGAGTCTCTCTCTACTAGCCAAAATATCTCTCGTTGTTTTAGTGGGATTTATTTCGGTTTTTGCCTGACGTGACGTGTATGTACATATTTTGCTGATTCAGATTGAAGAATTTGCACCCCATTGAGGAAGGTGTGGAAGTTGGCATTAGTGTTACGCAACAAAGATATATTTCAGTTCATTGAATTTCATTTTCCAGTTCTTTGTCCACTGGCTAATTTTGTTAAAATTAAATTTGTGAAGGCATTACATTTTATTTTTAGGTAATGATGAAGGTAAAAATGATTGTTATTTAATTTTTCATTGTTTTTTTGTTAGGATAACAAATTGATTTATTTATTTGCTGAAGATTCATATGAATTAAAAGGAAATTCATGGCGAGCAGTGCAGTCCGCCCCAGTTAAAGTTTTTGCATTATAATAACTTTTTGTTGTCTCAATTGTGCAAATTAAGAAAGTATTACTACTGAACTCCATCTCTTCTGCTTGGGTTCACAAATAGATACGATATTTGACGCTTTGCGCCACATCTCCCATTATTTTGCCACCCGAGTAAAGTAAAAAGTAAAGAGTAAAAAGTAAAACGTCTGCACCATAGCCTATGGGTGTGCGAAGCCTTCACGGATTTCAGACGTTCACGCCATGTCTGCATAGTGTATGAGTGAGTTCTCATGAAAAATTGAAAAGTCCGTATTTACGGCCGCACCAAGACTGCTGGTCTGAATCTCGAATGTATCGTTCGTACGCCGTGGAGTAGCCGTGTTGAGGCCCAATATTCGTAGTCAATGATGGCCATCATAGCACGGATCCGCTACTACGTAGAAACTATACATAAAAACACCGCTCAAATAGCACTTTTGTTTATATATTATATAACTCCAATAGGCGCGTTATTGTCCATTCGTGTCTTGCATAGTTTTGAGCCTTTCATTCGTTGGGATATGAAATATGTATATACCTATAATATTATAGTGTTCTGCATAATTTGTATATTGTACATTTATGGTGTCAGTCTTCACAATCTAATAAGTTTTTAATTCGTTATGGTTGTGATACATGTGTATTTCAATTAGGTGTGCTGATAACAAGCAGATAAATTTTTAAGGGGGGACATCACAGTAAAATTTTCAATGTTTCGAAAAAAAAAATTTTCGCTTAAAAGGTGCTTTAGGGTCTTAAAAATAATATACCAAATGATGGAATACGGCAAAAGTGTCCGAGTGCCCACATTTTTCATTCTGCGGTTAGAGGTATATGAAATTTTCATATGATTTCTCAGTACTTAAAACTTTAAACGCGTTTTTCTCGAAACAACTTTTTTTGAGCTCGCCGAAGACATAACTCGAGCAAATCTTTACCGATCGACTTGAAATGTTGACAGTAGCTTCGAAATATCTTTCCCCACGGAGCTACGTAGGATTTTTATTTTATATGGCTTAGTTTTTTTTTATCGACGATTTTATGGCGTTTTTTTTGTTAAAAATTAAATTTTTTTTTCAAACATGCACCATTTTGTGCAAAATCAATATATCGAAAAAATCCTACGTTGCTCGCTAGCTGTTTTTATGTGGAAACCAAAAAGTTTTGGGTTTTTCTTCCAGGTCAAAAATTAAGGAGTCTACGTCTTCGGCCATCGACACGGTTTCAAAAATAGGCGCCTTGGGGCATATGCTGCGCAGCCGCCATTTTTAAATATTTTTTATTGAAAAAATTACATTTTGTACTGTTTTAGTATTGCTATAAAACCTACTTTACAGATTTTCGATTGATACTTTTATTCAGCCAAAATTAATTCCCGAAAATGTGCCTATTTTTTTGTGTGCTACTGTGATGTCCCCCCTTAAGGTCATTAATTTCCATGAAACGACCAGAAAATGATCGATAAAATTTCTTAAAGGACCCCGCTCAAATTGTATGAAAAAAGGGTACAGTGGATTTTTCTTAAAATGTGGGACAAGATAGTTCAAGTGCTGATAAAAAGTCCTCATGGACTCAAGGTTGAAAAGTGGACAGATTTCGAGATAATCGACAGTATAAGTTACCTTTTTTCAACTTTTTCAAACATGTATAAAGGTTTGTGCATATATGCATTCATGTTTACCATATATGCATTTTCACTACAATAATTCAAGTTAACGGAAAGTAGCCCATCTACTGGTTAATTAACACAGCAAAAGTGTCCGTTTTTATATTAGTGCTTACTTCAAAAGAACACTATTCAAAGCAGGAATTTAAGATTTTTTTATACGTACAACGATTGGGCAACCCAACCTACATACATACATATTTGGGCGATTCTCTGTAAGCTCGTAATCGGCTGTCCTCAACGATTTTTTCAAAAAGTAATTTAATTGTTTTTTAAAAAACCACTCCCAATGAAACGTTAACCCCGAACCTTTACGGGCCCATTGTTTCTAGAACCATAACTATTTTAAGTTTTTTTCTAGACGTGATAGAATCTCTAAAAACACAGTCCCCTGGCTGTACTGTATTCCCACCTAGAAATGAGATTTACGAAGAAGTTATTGAAACTACATATTATACATTTGGCAGTTAATATCATAAAGAAAGATAATTAACTTATACTATTTTCGTAAAACAAGGTCTCAATTCGTATTTTATTTATTTAGTAAAGTCCTGTAAACTTTGTCCCCAGAATCTCCAAACAGTCCCCTGCCAAAAAGTTAAAGCCATAATAAAAAAAAACTGTGATGTTTACAAACGTTTTTTTGAGTGAAACGAAACGCAATTGTTGTAAAGTTGGCAACGATGCTGAATGCGGTGAGACGCCACTTTTTTTAGTGTCAGAGCGTCATTAGTGAGGTGAACACGCGTTTGAACCGCTACCACGAACAGTCCCCTGGCAAGTAATAATATTTATGTTAATTACTTTAATTATCTCTATATAAAATTAATTGCTTTATTATTTATGTCTAAATTGATTGGTAGGTTTTAAAAAAACTATTTTACACCAGTTTTGTAAATATTGTGAAATTTACCCGAAATAAACAGTCCCCTGCCTGAAAATGCAGCAGGGGACTGTTCTACACAACAGGGGACTGCCTAATTTTGACAATTTATTTTGGAAGTATGGAAAAAGGGATAGGATTTCTTTTCACAGGGTTTATTTAACAGTTATTGAAGTATGAAAAAAAATTGTTTGTTATAGTTTTAATACAAAATGGCGGCGGCAGAGCCAATCTTTGAAATCGCGTCCTCCTACTCGGGAGGACGGATTTCTCGTGAAGTATAAGACGTGGAACGAAAAACAAAAATATTTTATAATCTATATACTATTGTAAAATGACTTTTTTCTAAGTACAACGGTCATCTGTCTCACTCAACAGCCCCCTGCGACGTTCAAAACAGTCCCCTGATGCCTCAAACAGTCCCCTGTCATGATTTTTTAGAAAATCGAAAATAACTCGGAAAATACGTATAAATTCAGTGGGCCTCCTTATCTAACTAAAATAATAGTTAATTTTCTTCGAAATAGAACACGGTTTTTTGGCACATGTAAAAAAAAATTGCCAGGACAGCATTTGTATGGGACCTGTACGAGCTTACAGAGAAATGCCCATATCCCACTGTTCGAAAACCCTATGATCAGCAGTCGGTAAGCAGCAGGATTTTTCTGAAAATATGTTTCCAACGAAAAGCGAGTCTAACCTTTGAGTATATATTTTAAATTTAAAAAAGTATACCGCCATTTTTGCTGCGGAAACGAGCCCCGCCATATGTGTTCCGTCTCCTAATTTGTGTATGTACGAGTATGTACTGTACATATATAAGCCGTGTTTTTTTAGTGATCCGATTATTAAAAATGTTCGGTTCCAAGTAACTACCTATCTTCTTTAAATTACATATCTACAATAACTACTGGACATAATTTGTATTTGTAAGTTCTACAATATTTACAAAATTACTCAAAGTGTGACCTATTGTAAACTTTTCCAGAGATCAGAACTAATCGAATTCAAATTGCAGCTATGTATGTACCTAAATTTTATATATGCAGGTATCTGGAAATGTATCTTTGTTTCAGAAATGTGCCGAACCCATGCCCTAGAACAATCGCTTCCAGAAAAAACAAATTGACTCCCGAATAGCACGCGTTAAAACTTGTGAAGTGCTGGAAGGTGACCAGATTCCGGGACAATTGGAGCAGGGCACAAGTGCTGCTGTAGTCAAAAGGAAAAAAAATCGAAGTGTCTACTAGAATTGTTGTATACGTCGCAAAATTGTAATAGCCGAGGTGATATAATGGAGTATAGAAAGTGCATGAAATGTTAAGCAGACCTTGCAATGGACGGGAGGAAGCAGTCGTCAGTTCTGAAACACTCCATTAAATAGAAAACGTGCATTAAAGTCGTCCAACAAAATAACTTCATTTGATGGCTTCAGAAACTCATTGAGTTCATCGATACAGGAGAAACGTGCGCCGAAATTGCACGATTGAGACGGATAAGAAATATATGTATGTTTATATGCTATGACTATGTAAGTATACAGTTTTGCGTGGAAATTTTACTTACACTCTAAGATGACATAACATATGGACATCCCCGAGTGCAAGGAACGGCAGGTCTATACAAAACAAATTACTAATCCACTCAAATTAACCCGAAATTTCTTATTCTTAAATTTCAAACTTATTACAGTTAATGGTAGTATGCTACAAATTTTTAATTTGAATTCAAATTTTTTTAAATTAAGATTTTCCAACATTTTATTTTTTTCTACCTCGCCATATCGTACCATTTTGTGAGGTAATAAGTTGGACAATTTCATAAAAATAAAAAAGAGTTTTTTTGATGACACGAAACGTAAAGTTTGGGGAGTTTCGATACAATATTTTCACTTTCGCTAGTGAGTGCACCCGCATTTTTGAAAAGGACATTAAGATAGTAGCTGTTCGGTGTGATTTTGGTGACTCTAGGTTAAGTAGATCAAAAGGTAAAAATAAAATTATAATGTGCATATCAAATTTATGAATCACCCTGTAGCTCCCAAACAGTTGAGATTACCCCCTTCCCCTGCCACATAATTTTTTTTAGGCGAGATATATCACCCAAATTAATTTGGCAGACGATGTGTGGAACACCCTGTATAATATGTATTTTAACTGAATCATTCAATTTTAAAATAATACTATTGCACCACAACATCTGGGGAACATATTCATAACCAAGCAGTAATCAAAGGAGAAGTTATAGTAAAGAAATCGTTAGACTTCATTTTTTCGCACAAGGTAATACATATTCCAACCTGCGCCATATAGGTTATTTGTTATTTTGACAAAGTGCATGTTTTCAAAATGTAGGTTACAAGGTGGCTACCGGGATAGTTAAAATTCAAGGAATTTCCATGAAAAACAGCAATAGGGGGAATTTCTACGCTCGTGCTAGTGTAATGTAATTTCCTAAAAACAATTCTCAGGAAGCGAAACGATGAATAGAAGCAAGAAAGAAAATCTCCAGCGGCAGTCGGTCCCTCATCTCAAAGCTCTTTCGGGGTGAATTCGTCTTATTATTAGCAGAAGAATATCCAAACTTGAAGAGCTTCAGCCCACCATCAAAACTTAGCTGACGGTTTTCCGGTTTAAATTGAATGGTTCTACCAAAATCCAGCACTTTTCAGTCTGAGTTCGACTAAAGTCAAAAGCTGATCTGTGTTGTGATTAGTGACTATCGCCTGAGATCGGCGAATACACCCCAAGGCTGAGATCGCCTAAACCTTGTCCTTAACCGCTTATATGTACTAACTGATTACTAACTAACTTTATTTGACTGCGATCGCCAAATAAATCGCTAATCCCGCAAACCCATCTGTGTGGTCATCAAACATTATGTGAACAAAATATTAAATCTTGGCAGACCCAAATATTTCACAGTCGCTTCGCTCGCACTAATATTCTTACTAATATTGGGCCTATACTAGCAAATTAGGTTTGAAAACATGGATATTCGTTGGTTTTTATGAAAACCCATCCCGAACATAGCACACCTGCGTTTGGTGGAAGCATGATAATGTATTCAATGTGGAGAGCACTTGTTAAAAAATGTACAAAAAAATATGATTTTTATCAACAAAATATTATCAATAAAATTTGGAAATAGTTATTATGTGATTTTCAACCAAAAAAACAAAAAAAATGGATTCGTAAAAAAAAAATTATTTTGTTAATAGTTGAAGCAAAATACGTTGTTTATTTATGTCTAGATTCATAAACAAATAGCATATTTGTAATGTGTTCGAGAAGCTACCTCAAATTACAAAAAAAACATGGTTTTTTGAAAAATGTTCAAGGAAAACGTTATTCAATTTGTTTATATGGTAAAAATGACTGCATTTTTGTAAAATCAATTTGCAACAAAAAAAATTATTTTTTTGTACATCTAATGAAATATTTTGAAAATATAACTCTTTCCCTTTAATATCACACTGACAAAACCGAACATTTTTTTAAATGTGCGTAGAGTGCTGTTGCAAAAAAACAGTCTTCCGGATAAACAAATTTAATTTTACAAAAACCATCATAAGAATCGGGTTCACATTTTTAACACTTATTCGGTACCACAAGAGCTCCCTATTTACGAGGATTTCAGTTTTCAAATACATTTTTACAATAGTTATTGTTAATTGAATATTTAGCTATTTTCATTCTAAATTAGCAATTATCTAAGCAACAAATTGACATTTTTAAAATCGATTTCAGTCAAGTTGTCGGGTTTTGCATTACCTACAAGATGACTGCAATAAAATGTGTTAAAATTTCACTTTTTTCACTTTTAATTGTTTATTACTCGAAAACGCCGGCTAACCAGGAGTGGCAAAAGTATAGGTATTATTGCTATAGGTTCATACTTCGCGAAAATCGTATTGGTTTGCTAGATGAGTCAGTATCCCGAACTTGCTATTTTTTTTGCTTATTTCTCTGGACTATAAGCCCGGCTAAACTCCACGAAAGAGGCTGAGTTCGGATGAGTTACGTAAATGTATTCGTAGGTTGTTTATTTTGTATTAAAATTAGCGTCCGGCTGAGTGTTTTGGACGGAGGAAGAAGTTAAGTTGTTATTAATTGTTTAAATTCTTGTATATAACGCAATTACTGCAGGGTTTGCAAATTAACTCAGGTACATACAAACTCACAGGGTTACCCTCATTCGCTTAAAATTTAACGGGATCTCAACCTTGTCCATGGAAACACAGTGTATAATGAATGTTATTTATAATATAACTTTTATTTATTTTTTTTAAATTTTATTAGAGGAGCGAATATTTTATTATGAATGAAAAATATTTTGCGCTTATTATTATTTTGTTTATGTACTGAAAAGGAAAAAATTATAATAATTTGGTTGTTATTAAAGTACATATATATATTTTTTTGACGAGGGGTACTCAGTGCTACGAAAATTATAGAAGATATCGAAAGTTTGAGAAGCACTGCTCTAGATAAACCAAGAATTAGCCAGGTAAGTGATTTAGCACGATTAATCTGGGATTGTTCAGGGGAAACACGTTAAGTAACTTGAAAGCAGTTCTTAAAAAAACTAAACACACCCCAACACTTATTTTCGAAGGAAATTCTAACAAAAAATTTTCTAATTACAGAAAATATAATTATGCGGAACCAGCAAATATCAAATTTATTTCTTTTAATAACTTTATGAATTTGAATTGTTTTTCAATTATTATATAATTATAATTTTGCATTATTTTTTTATTTTGCTCAAATATTATTTTTTTTAATATATAAATATGTATTTCAGAATAAGATATTAAAGTGTGTTTTAACTCAAGATATCTACACCATCCTTATACAGTCCACTTGACCATCTATCCTTCTTGCTATGGCTATAATAGGCCGTAACAGCGGTTTGTTTGACAAATATTATAAACTAGCTTACCGGGTGTTTCCCGGGATACTATTAAATTTGTATTCCTTAATTTTACAACGCCTCCCTACTGCACCACTGCACCGCCTCTCCTATGTGACCCAGCGTTTTTCTATTTGCGTTTTGCACATGTTTTAGAAATTTTCCAACAGTATTATTAAATTTAGTTTTCTTCATTTTACACCACGTCCTTATTGCACCCCCTCTCCGATATCTCCCAGCGGGGTGGGGGTGGTCTCATATTTGGAAATTTGAATAGCAGATTCAAAATCAGTGATACCGAAAATTCTCTAGTGCGGATTTTCAGCGAAATCCCTTGAAGTTTAACTTTTCGGTCGCCATATTGGATCCGACTACTTGAATTCCAAAATTTTGAATGCAAACTCGAGATATGCGACCCCGAAAACCTCCAATTGCCTTTTTCATAAAGATTCCTTGAAGTTGGAAAATTCGCTTCCTATACAAAACGGAAATTTCGTTTTTTTCGATTTTCGGCTTTTCCATTGGGATTTCACGAATTTTCTTTTTTTTACACGTCCGTATTATAACGACAAAAGAAAAAAAAATTATTGAAATTGGTCAAGCCGTTTTTGAGTTTTAGTGAGACTAACGCACAGCAATTCATTTTGATATATATATGTAGATAGATGTCTAAATGTGCGCCATCTTTATAAGCACAACTCATCCAGCTAGCGAGTCTGCCAAGTGGTGGGCACGCAGCTCGCAGTACGTTTAGGCAAGCCGTTCTCACTTTTGGGCGGACTACGCTCTCAAAATTTTTCCATGTAAGGAAAAGTTATTTGGCTAGTTCTGCAAATCAAAGAATTTTGGTGGGCTCAGGTCGTAGATTCATAAGTTTTCCATTTATGTCCTTAATGATAAATTTATTAAAGGTTTACATCGATTTCTAATTGGGCATTAAAAATCAGAGATGGGCGTTTTGTGCAAATCTTATTTTATTATCACTAAACGATTAGTGGTAGTGCAAACCTTGTATGAAAGAAAAGTTTTGGAAAATCCACCGGAAAATTGGAATATTCGGGAAAAACTGAAGTGAATGGCTGGACCGATTTAGTTTTTTTTATTTTAAATGTTTGAATTTATCCGAATAAGGTTTTTAGGGAAAGAAAAATTGGAAAAGCTGCCCGGAAATTTGGAAAATTCGGAAAAACTGAAACGAAAGGCAGGAAAACGTCTGTCGGGTTTTTATTCAAATTTATTTTATTTCATTTAGGAAAAAACTCGAATTCGCTTTTCCTAAAACTACTTTTTCGAAGTTCTTGTCAGACAAGTTCTGCCGTCTAGAACTAATTAACTATTCCTGCAAAGGAAAACATTCTTTCCACAGGCGCTCATGATGGAATGGGAGTATTGTATTTTATAAATACTTTTTTTATTATTGGATACTGATGCAAATACTCCAAACTCTCGTCTGTGTCCATCCAGAAACGGGTAATTTCTCTTGAAACTGTATCACGGTCCAAAGGTATATTGGGCACTTGATCTAAAGTAAGTATTACAGATGTCGCAAATAGTATTATAGTTAGAGCGATTCTTCACTTTATAACTCTTACAAAAATCAACATTTATTGTGATCGTACGAGCTATGCATAGTGCATTGCATACCGCACACCATCAACTTATCGCTCATTGATAGTGGAAGATATTTACACTACAAAAACAGAAATCCATTATAACTCATTGATAGTAAAAAGTATTTGCACTACCACTAATCGTTTAGTGTTAGTGCAAACTGTATTTTAACTAGCACTGAGCCCCGTAGTACTATTGAATTAATTAATGCACTGAAAATTTAATGCACTACGCCCAACTCTGTTAAAAATCATGTCTCATTCAAATATTTTTACGACACTTCCTCAAAATAATTAAAATTATTACTTCCATGTGGAATGACATTCCAGAATACATAATTTAAGTCCGCTTAATGATCTTTAACAAACAGTTTACTAAAAGAATCTTATTTTAAGATTCGAGTAATAATCATAAGTGTTTGCTTGCCAGAAAAGCTGTAAAGTTTTTCCAGTTCCATGTATACACCAAGAATTTCTTCACTTAACAGAGGTGGCACGAATTTTGTATCATTTCCTTGATAGCTAAAAGTTCATTAAAATCACCTGAAAATTTAATAGAACGCGATGTTCCCGCTCTGGCGATTGAATCAGGTGAACTCAGCATAGTAAGGGCTATATTTTGTTATCGGTGAACGATTAGTCGTGCGAGTGCGTTAAGTGACTATGGCGTTCGGGTCGGACAAATTCTCACTCATATACTTAGTGCATATTTATATTTCAGTTTATAGATATTATTAAATTTGTAATAATTGTATTTGTATGTATTCGTTTTTATTACACGGAGCATTGGTGGATATTATATTTGTAATAAAATAAATATTCTTGTGAATTTCAGAGTTTATTTAACATATTTAAAATATCAATTCTCTGGATCTACATAGACAGGGAAGCGAGAGCCCTCAAAGGAACTAATAGACTGATGTTCTGTTTTAAAATTAAAAGTGTGCTTTGAACTCTAAATTGGCTAGAATATATTTAAAAAAGACTTAGCATTTGTGCCAGTATTTTTTATAATCAATACCGACCTCATTTCCGTGTCTAAGTTTCAATTCCCTATAAATACAATGCATACTGTAATGTTTGCCAAAAAATCTGTTTCAAGTAAAAAAAATCGTTTTGTCACTTCCCTGTCAAATATGTATGTAATTAGAAATATTTCAATTATTTTGATTGACCTCTTCAAACCTAGAATTTTCTATCATTATAGCCAATTCTCAAGGTAAATATAGTAAAAAACACGAGGGGCCAAAAAGCTATTTTCGATTGATTTTTGAAATGTACTTAACATAATGGAATCAAGCTTTATAAAATTTCAAAAGTATTTGTTAATCAACGAATTTATGATGTAATGTCGAATATATATTTTACTATTCGCGAATAGGAAGTTTAATTTCCTTTATTTATTTATTTATTTATTACAGTACTTTTATATAGTATATTTTTTTTTCTTGCGTTCTGTCTGATTCTTTTAATTTTTATAATTTTTTTAGTATTCCTAATTTTTTTTTACTTTTTTTTTACATGTGAGCACGTGCCCCAAGCACGTGCCCTTAGGTAAATCCAGCCCATTAAACACTTCATTTCTGCTACAATTATTATATGATCCTTTAGAAAGAAAAACAATTGATAAGGTACTCAATTTTCTAAATTCAAAATGACGGCTCCAATATGGTGGATTTAAAATAATAAAGCTTTTTAAATTTTCATGAAAATTCGTACATGGGGTTTTTGGAACCTCTTATGCTGTTCAACTTTAACATTTAAAAATTAAAAATAAGTTTCTTTGGGGGCAGCACGAAACGCAACTTACTTTTTGCCAATGTTAGTTAACGACCGTAAATTCCCAATTTCAGAAAATTTGTATGAACATGGGTATTTTGGAGTTTCATGCATTCGGCGGATCCAATACGATGATAAGATTAATAAATTATATTTATAGTCGGTTTGTTTTTATTTTCTGGAATGGAAAGCTATAATCGAGACCTGAGCCTGCAGTGCGGCGCTGCGGTTAGTGCTGCTTATATAGCATGGCACAGTTCGACGTCCAAAAAAGTTGCCTTTACAAGCTGAGCTGATACTTTCAATATGTATGAGGTGCAATGTCTGAGAAGAACGAGGTACCTGTCTGCGCTTCATCCGGCGTTAGGCTTATGACCGTCCTTATTACACGGCAGTTGTATTTTAACAAAGCACGGCATCTGCAAGGCCCAATTATAACTGTATTTGAGGACGTGAAATTTCCACTGCGTAAAATGATAAGGCTATGACTTAGCTTAGTTTAAGTATGTTAAGTTGTCGGCGCTGTTTAAGTACGATATTGCACTGCCAGCCTCCGAGACCATGGTGTACAATACGTCGGATAGTGTACGACAGGACAAAAAAAAACCAAGATCGAGTCAGATAGACAGAAATTAGCAGAATTATTTGGGTGTTCCGAAACTATTAATATCTGGAACTTCGTTATATTTTCCCTGTAATATTTGTATGTATGTATTTCAGACCTTCTATACGATTTTTTTCAGATTTTTAGCTTGCTTACTTTGGTTATATGGGGACGGGATTTTATATTTCAACTCTGTTGGGCATAAGCTAAAAACAAATGCGACTAAAAATTGTATAAAATATTTTTTTTGTTATTTTAAATGATTGTAGATTTAAACTGAGAGAAGGGGAGGCAATGGGAACCTCAAGCGCTCAGACCTCATGAGTCCATTTAATTTGTCCCCATTTTCTGACTTCTTAGTTATTCTCTTTTAAATGATAATGTGATTGATGTACATGCAAGAAAAAAAATTTTCGGGTTACCAATTTGCCCCTATTAAGTTTTGATTAAAATATTTCTGACACACATTCACCAGGAACAGTTTCGGAAAAATAACTTCTGCAACTGCGCCAAATTTCAAGTCGATAGCAATATTAGTTACTGAGAAAAACGGCCGTGACATACAGACATCGAATTCTTACCATAAGAGTTCTCGGATTTTTACGGAACCCTAAAAACTACTAAAAATAGGTAGGGGTATCATATATTCGTTCGACCTCACACAAGCAAAGACTGATGAGTAGTTTAAATAAAAATTCTCGCTTTCACTATATCAAGAGTAATAAAAACATTCACAAGCCACTTATCATTCAGTCACACTTGCTAATTGCAATTTCCGCATTGTACTCACCAGGTTCATAAGTCGTACTTGCGAAGTCGTTCAGATCCGTATCGTATATCTCTTCTGAATTTGACGAAGCATTAACTAAATTAATTGGAAGTATTGAAATGGCAACAGCTAAGCCAACAATCCATATTATTTGCGATGCTAATCGTTTTGACATTATTATACTCATATAACGATAAAATTTCGATAACGATGCCATAGGCGATGACAGTAACAACGAACATGTGATGACTTTCCACATTTCATACATGGTCCTTAGGCGACCACGCCGTCTTCTACGATAATGTTGTCTCCGATTTCTGGTGGCAAAAAGTGCTGAGACGACTGATGACTTAAGGGTGACTGCTGGCGCAGAGTTTCTATCAATTATTGATGAAGACTGTCGTGAAGGCTGCGGTGATGACGATCTCATAACGAACGATGAAGGTGAGTTGTCGCAGAATTCATCCGATGACCGGAATGCGGTGGTTGACGACGAAGGCGTTAACGCTGAGTCTGACTCCATCGCCATAATGGAGTCCGCAGAAGATGATCGAACTGACTTGTTTTGGATGCGACAACGCTTTAGGCGACAGCACTTATTTGGCCCACTGATTTTAGCAGCGTGTGACGTTTTAGAAGTAATTTGGTGTTGTTGCTGCTGGTTGTGCAACATTGGACCCATGGTACTGTCTGTGGTACTCCACTACCCTTACTCTTCCTTTGGTTGTGGATACGTTGACTAAGGTAAACGAGAAAGAGCTCAAAATAATGCAAGCCTGTGTGAGAGGTTTAGAGTGCCCAACAGGAGAAATAAAATTAATCGTAGAAGTTAGAAGACGAACATCAAAGTTTGTTATCACACTTTCGTAATATCATAATTTCAATTTTGAATATCACATTTTTAGCACATTCTTCAGAATACTTTTATCACACTGAAAGCCCGGTCCCTGCCGATTTCTTAGTTTTGTGATTTTTATTGAACTTTATCCAGTCACACTTCACATTTTCACCAGAGTTTGGTCACTCGTTTTGGAGTAATGCAGATACCTCAATTCGGTTTTACATCAAAAATTCCGGATAGCGTTTTCTATTTGAAAATAATTTTACTAGGACAGCTCTCACGAAAAAAACAATATTTTGCTATTGGCGAGAAATTTCGAATGTTTTCACAAATCGAAGGCATTTCCAATAGCTATCTCTGTGCAATCTCCTATTTTATTTTTCTTGAATCTGGCTGTTTTATACACGGCACCCGTCCATTGCAGAGAAAAGAACGTCGAGACTTGACATAAATGTAGGTATGTGCAGGTTCGACCCTAATTTCGAGTAAGCAACTCTACCTAGGCTTTTCGAGTTGGCGAAAATCGGCAGATGCAGAGCTTTCCCGTAGCTTTTGTCGTTATTCCAGCCAATAAGTTAGTGTGCATCTAGAATTTATTATAAAAGTAGTTTAGAGAGGAACTGAGAGTATTGGAGAGTGTGTTTGGAGCTCCACTCTCTCCCCATCCATACACTTAACTGATGTCCCCTTTTCGAGCTTTCCTTCCTTTTTTTACAGTTTTTTTTCTTGTTTTTTTATATAGTCACAAGTTTGTCTTTTGCAATTCTGAAAAGCGTCTATATATTTTGCAAAAATATTTCGACACTCGTTTATGAACTAAAGGTCAATACTAAGCGGGTCCAAATCATTTTATTCGCGCGCTGATTGCGTAACACACACACACACACAGCTGTAAGGATAGTTAGTAAGTTTAACAAATAAAATTCTTTATTATGACTTTTATTGCAATAGTGCCCTTTTCTATTCCTATGATATTATTATATAATTTTCAAATACACTAACACTTAACTAAATAACGATTTCCTTTCCACCAAATCTCCTCTATTCGGAATGTCTACACACGCCAGGGCCTTGGGTATGTAAATATCTTATATAAATTTTAATCAGATTTTCAATCTGCGGATTCAACATTACTCTGCAGACAAGTACATAGGTAATAACAAAAGAACCTTCGCATCGACCTCTGATGTTGAAGACAAAAAACACCACTAGGAAACTAGCAAACTTCCGATAGTCCCTGCCTTAGATATTATTTGGAGTATTCTGGTTTCGGTTGACAAGTTTCACAGTCAGAACTAGTTTTGTTAGAACTTTTCTTTCTTATCTCAGATCTGAGGAAAACCATGATATGTAACTCTCCTCTTTCCAGGCTTCGCACTAGTTTTGTGTTGTTGGTCCGGTAATGGGTAAGGACGCGCACAAACTAAATAGCAACTGTGAGTCGGAGAAGGAGCTTTTTTTAGGGCTTTCAGCCAAAGTTTGTCTAAAAGCTAAGGAATCCTTCCTGCGTATCCGTTTTATAGGTCTTTTGTTTGGGTTGTAAAGCTTTCTTGTTCTCTGAAGAGAACAGCGAATAAAAGGCTTTGGTTTGAGTGTTCTATGACTTCGGCCCAACTGGAGAAAAATTCAGTATTCCCTAGGCATTCTGTTCAGTGAGCTAACTCAAGCATTTGGAAAACACCAGCATTGTACAGTACGGGGGAAATTGTGAAAACCCACATGAATGGAACGACGGTTCATTTGCGCATCAATAAGGCGCAGAAAAAGCTTTCTAGTAAAGAAAGAGAGCTGTGGGTACACCGTAAAATTATTTAGTTACAGAAATATTTTGTAATAAAAATGATTCAAATTTGAACCAATTGTCCTACAGAATCTGTACTTAACCCTCCAAATGTTGCAAACTCGCGTAAATTGAGAAAACAATAGTCAAAATTCAAGATATATATCAATTAATTAATAATACCACCAACATAGAGTGCTTTTAGAGTCATTGAGTTCAGATACAATTTGTTACTACATATTTTTGAAGCGAAACTTCTTTTCCGGTGAGTCTTTCGCACGAAATCAAGTCGGTGTGATGAAACGTAACGTTTCTTCACATGTGTGCGAGCACACACAGTCGTTCATCCGCCTGGCCTGGCTGTGAAGGAGTACAGTGACAGTATGGAAAGGGACGGCGGCGCAAGGGCGGGACGGTGTGCGTGCTCACGAAAGTTGTGTGAGTAGTGGTGGAGAGACAGCGGGAGCGGTGGGATAGGCTCGTGATCCTTAGGATGAGCTCTGGGCATATACCGTTAATCTCACAAGTTAACAATTATCGTTATAATCAATCAATTTCTTCATTGTTATTATGAATAATTTAAAAACACTACAACGCCAAAAAAAATAAGCGAAAACAAAGTTAGCCCGGCCGAACTTTGACTTCGATCGACTGTCGCAGAAAGAACCAGTTAACTTCTTTATTGAAGTGAAACTTCTTTAGTGGCGGTAAATCGGCCTGGATCAAACGAAAAAGTGTGACGTTCAAGGTATTGCCATAAAAATTCGTACCGGGAGGTTTTCGGCATTAAATTATTCTAGCTTTGTCTAAAAAATGTGGTTAAATACCTGAACTTGATGGCTCATATATATCACACATCATGGATCATAATTAAAATTTTGTTTAACATATTCGTACATTAAAACGGATTTTAACAAGGTACGTCTAGATCATACGAAGTTGTCATACACAATAACTATTTTGAATGACATGGCATAAAAGCAGACTATGTTCAACTGTTATATGCTTCAGTCGCTTTAGAAGCTCTACATACATATACTAGAGATGAAAAGCAGCAACAGTATAAACTAATTCCCTTCATTCCGCATTTTGGCACGATTGTTCTTCTCCCGGCCTAAATTTTTGGGAACGGGGTTCGAAACATTTTGCTGCGGTAATTAACGGAAAAATAATGAAAAAATTCTATCTCGACCCGTTTTCGAGATATAGGGCAAAATAGTTAATACTTGAGAAGTATTAACTATTGCACAGCAAAATGTTTTAAAAACCGCCCAAAACACTTTCACTGCACTTTCACTGCACTTCCACTTCTTGCACACACTCGCGTGCGTATTTACTCTACGTTTCTCTACGTTTGATGGAAGCAAATTTCCATAATTGCATTAAAATTATGCAATTATCAGAAATTTGCTTCCAAAATTGCAAAATTCTAACTAGCACTGTCAAAATACACTTGAAGTTGGCTTCATTCGATGCCAATTTGCGAGATACATTAATTGGGTCACGTCCGTAACTTTACCCTGGATCAATTTACATTCGTCCCGATTATTTTTATTTTTAGAACATGTCAAGATCCGGGGTCTTGGTCCTATCGCAATAACAGCTTGCAGGTGGCTACCTGTAGGCCTAAAACGAAGGCATGTAACATATTTTGGTGGGGTTAAATTTTTGCAAAATACATATTATATTAATTATCAAAATCACTCCGGTAGGCCATTAGTAAAAGGCAAATCACTCCGGTAGGCCTTTAGTAAAAGGCAAATCACTCCGGTAGACCTTTAGTAAAAGGCAAATCACTCCGGTAGGCCTTTAGTAAAAGGCAAATCACTCCGGTAGGCCTTTAGTAAAAGGCAAATCACTCCGGTAGGCCTTTTGTAAAAGGCAAATTACTCCGGTAGGCCTTTTGTAAAAGGCAAATTACTCCGGTAGGCCTTTTGTACAAGGCAAATCAGGTTTCGCTAAAATTAAAAGTTGAATATTTCGGAAAGTAGGGCAGACCCCACCAAAATATGTTACATGCCTTCGTTTTAGGCCTACAGGTAGCCACCTGCAAAGTTTTATTGCGATAGGACCAAGACCCCGGATCTTGACATGTTCTAAAAATAAAAATAATCGGGACGAATGTAAATTGATCCAGGGTAAAGTTACGGACGTGACCAAATTAATGTGTCTCGTAAATTGGCATCGAATGAAGCCAACTTCAAGTGTATTTTGACAGTGCTACTTAGAATTTTGCAATTTTGGAAGCAAATTTCTGATAATTGCATAATTTTAATGCAATTATGGAAATTTGCTTCCATCAAACGTAGAGAAACGTAGAGTAAATACGCACGCAAGTGTGTGCAAGAAGTGGAAGTGCAGTGAAAGTGCAGTGAAAGTGTTTTGGGCGGTTATTAAAACATTTTGCTGTGCAATAGTTAATACTTCTCAAGTATTAACTATTTTGCCCTATATCTCGAAAACGGGTCGAGATAGAATTTTTTCATTATTTTTTCGTTAATTACCGCAGCAAAATGTTTTGAACCCCGTTCCCAAAAATTTAGGCCGGGAGAAGAACAATCTCCCCCACATTTTGGACTTTTTGCCACAAATTTGGCATTCTGTCCCGCTGTACGTCGCTTCAACAAAACACCACTAAAAATGTGAAGCACCTGAGTTCTGGTAGTTATGACATGTACAATCAGCTTACGTTGCAAAGTTAACCTTCTCCTAACTGGGGTAAAAAAAAATTGATTTTTTTTTACGGAAAAATGTTCCTTAATATGTCTAGAATCGTGTCCTAAAATTTCACGAAAAAAAAAATATGGTTTTCGAGTTATAGTGCTATATATTTTGAGAGAAAAAACGGTGACGCAACTGTCGCCCGAGCACGCTGTTTGGGACGCCGCCGGAAGAAATTCAATTCAGTTATATTTTACGTGGCAACTTGAACGTATCGACAGTTTTTCTCTAGAAATTTCGAGAAAATGCCGGGAACTCAAAAGAATTTTACATCAAAAACTCCAAAAAGAAAATTCCGTGGAAACCGGCACATGGCGGTTCAGTTGGTAAAGTCGATCTAAAATCAAACGCATTTTTCTCGACTCCCTTTTTTTTTATCGTAATTCCACAATACCTTTTGAACCACTCCACCGATTTTCATAAGCCTTGGTTCATTTTGTTCAGAATTCAATTTTCACAAACTAGGATATAAGACAAAATCCAAGTAGTTTTTTTTACAGCACTTTTTGGTAAAAAAATTTTCGAAAAATTCTCGATTTTTTATTTCAAATGGCTGCCATTTTTTTTCTAATCGACCGATTGGTTAGATCCTAGTTATATCTATAGATTTTTATGTCTTATTTAAGTGGTTTTTTGATTTTTCTCTTTCAGATGATTTGGCGAGCCGCAATCACGGAATTACTGAAAAAGGCCGATTTTTTTTGGCGCCCTCTGGCGACGGGTGATCGAAAAATGAAAAAATAAAAAAGAATTCTATTTTTTGTTAAAGACTTCCAAATAAAAAAAGATTCAAGGTCATATGTTGTTTTGTTTTCTTGTAAAAAAATCCCAAACTTTTGCTTTTTTTTTAATTCAGTTAGGAGAAGGTCACCTTAAACTATCATTCTGACATGGCACAGAAATCACTTCCTCTGGCGTCAGATTGCCACATTTTCTCGTTCTCTGGCCCATTCGATCCCACTTCTGATGTTGGCGGTTCGAGTGTCTTCATTGAAGTTGCTCATACCTGTAAGAATGTGGGCGAGGAGCTCTAAAATGACAACCACCGGCAGCCTGCCCAATAGGCGACCCACAACGATGCACATGCTGGGCCAAAAATACGCGAAACACAGCTAGCAGTAATGAGATCACTAGGAAGATTCAACGAGCCGATTTCGGTTACGCAATAAAGTTACAACACGAATCACAGGGCACAGTATTGGGACAGAACCAAGAAGATAACCAAGATAACGGCCAAGATAGAGCACAAGAACGAAGGGAAGAGAATTTTAAATGTAAAATGCGGGAGGTTAAAGAAAGCAAGACTGCACCGCTCGATAGTCAGCAAACTACTCTATAGCGATTTTCAGGTTTAAAAATACATATATGGAATTTTAAAAACCCATATTTTCTTTAGAAAAGCCTCGCGATAGCAATAAATCTTGGCGAGACCGAGATGTTGATAATATTTGTCAATTAGGGAATTTTGCTCTTTACAAATAGTTACAAATACCAATATTGACTTGTTTCCAACTATTTGGAAAAATTCATTTGCCAACTTTTTGTAAAAGGTAGCATTTCACCTTTTTGCAAACTAAACTAAAAGTAAAGTTAACATAAATTTCAATCAGGGGACACTTACTTTGTCAACTACACTAAAAATAAAATATTCAGTCAGTAGGCATTTCAAAAAAGGTGAATTTTTTAAAGTAATATATTCATTTTTCAACACTAAAAAATATATTAATTTAGTATAATCAGGTGGAGAACGTACTGCAAATTTAAGGTCATCGGAAGTGACGTAGTTAATCTTGACAATAACCATGGCTTCATTATACTTATTTACCGAGTTTTCGGAAAGGTGGGACATGTGTTTTGACATGTTTTATTAATAAAAAAATTTATTTTTATTCCCTGATTACTATCTTTTCTATGCGAGCCCACGCGTTGCGGCTTTTGAGAACATCTCTAAGCCCTGAAAATGCCTATATTTCTGAATTTGTGATGATTATAAATCGTAATCACTTTGAACATCAAATTCAAACATTAATAAGAAAAGTGTAAAATCTCTTGTATAAAGTAGATGACATTTGGAGTTTAACATTAATTATTTTGTCTTGTGGTTAGCAAACCCATTAATAATATCATTGTTTATTGTTGTTTTAATCTATATTTCTATTGTGAGTGAGTACACACACACTGAGCAAACAATTGCAAACGGATGTGCACGCATCTTTGGAATCAATATTTTCTAGTGTTAACGTTAAAACCATGCAGCTAAACGAATTCGTTTGCAAGCATTTGTCTAATGTGTTCGGTATCGTTTGCTTCCGTCCAGCACATGTGGCTATATTGCAGATTTTAAAAAATACAGAATATTGTTAAATGGCAAATATTCAGTCAGTAGATATTTTGTAAAAGGGGTAGATTTCCCGCACGAAGTTCATTGATTAAACAGTACCTGCGTTAAAGGGTTTGGCCGTAGGGACAGTACTTCCATTTTTATAAAAGTTAGTACAAGCGTGTCGAAACGGAAGTCGAAACGGTGCACAACTGCTGCTGAAAGCGCACCGAAGAAAGGGAAGACCATTTTGTCGGCTGAGATTGGGTATTTGTTAACACTTTACAAAATTAGTTGAAGAAGAAACGTTCAATATTGGCGCGTAAAAAGTTTTCTTTCACCACCACAACGCGCCTTCCTATATGTCGACTGGTAATTAATTATCCACCACAATCATACGTACATAAATCGAGGACTTCGCCGAATTGCACCGTCAATGATTATTTTGCAGAATTTTAAAGTTTTCTAACATATGTTTCGAATGTTTTGCCCTTGATGACCATTCTCAATGTGTAATAATAAATTAAGTTGTTTTTTTCCAATAAATTGTGTTACTGCTTTTTCCAAATTTATCAAACAATCGTCATAACTAAGTTTTGTCAGTTTTGAACCGGAATGCCTTTACTGACATAAAATATTCACGATCCGTAAAAACGAAATCCCACACCATTTTATGAATATATAGTAAATTTTTACATAAAAGTTCTCTTCTCTAATAATAACCCGATATTTGGATAAGCGATAGCACTATCTGAGAAGATTTCATCAAAATTGCTGCAGTAGTTCTGCAGTTTACCCTGTTCAGAGAGACAAAACAACAGTGTATCATGGAAGCTCTGGAAAAACAGGGACAACGCTTTTGGACCCGAAAGGTACTCCGAAATCTCCGGAGCATGTTTCGGGCGATGCAGAATTTCTTGCGTACTAAGTCGGCTGACATAAAGAGTCACATGATAGCTACCAAAGATAGGTCATTGTGGTTTGGTACTCTAAATACGTGTATGTATGTTTGTTCCGGGCTGGTTCTCGCTAAATAGTATGCAGTTTAAAGCTCACATATCTCTTGTGAGCCTAAGAAGCCCGTAGAAGTATGCACAGCCGTTATGCGTGCCATTTGAAAGTTTCTCACAAAAAAGCTTTGAAAAATTAATTATTTCTCGAGAGAAAAGGGGAATTCCCAAATACACGTTCAACATAAATTTAATTGATTTCTGGTGCTTTTTAAATTTTTGCGCGATTTTCGCCAATGGGATAAATTAAATAAATTATGCAGCAGTGCTGTCAAAAGCAAATCATTTATCTCCTATTTATCCATCTTTATTTGGGTAGGGGAAATAGCAAGATGTGCTCTGCGGAGCTTTTCACAAGACTGCAATAATTGAAACTGTAGACAGTTCAGGTATATGTAAAATATCTGGGACACTGCTTAAGGCCATGTAGATACATGTGTAATAGAGCACGTGTAAGTATTTAATACTATACTCTAAACGTTAGTTTTCCAATTTGGAGCTTTAAGAATTAAAATAGGTTTGTTTCTGAAATACTAATCATTTAGAATAGTTGTACTAACTTTAAACTATTTGAGGAATTTCAAACTAGAGTGCGACGTACATATGTACATATATATAATAATATAGAGAGCTGTGCAATATAAATAAACAAATGGAAAGAGAAAAAAGCAAAATATACAGACACCAAATTTAATAAAGTTGCTCGTTGTGACAAATACGCTACTTCAGAAGGAAGGATCTCTATTCGTCGCGCACGAATGGATACATGTTTGTATGTATAATTGGTACATTATTATTTCAAAATCCAAGATGGCTAATTCAACATGGCAGACACCGAATAATTAATTTTATTGATCTATCTACACAGCTGGTCAAAGAAATAGGCGTGAATAAAAATTCTTCCATTTATCAAAAAATTTCCATTACAATGAATTTTATCTCAGCTGAATTCATTACAGTTGCTTATTAACTAAATTCGAAAGTTAAGTTTTAATTCCAATTATTATCCAAATTGTTTTATTTTACATGGTCAATGAAATACGTGTAGTGCACAAAAATATTAATATTTTAATTTATTTCATAAATTTTTTTTATAAATTTAATTTTTTTCTTCCTTCCTAACTTTGTTAATTCTCCGGGGCATGGATTCGATTAACTTTGGACATGTTGCCAAAGGTAAAGTGTACCAGTTTTTCTGGACTGCTCCCCACAATTGGTCCTTATTTGTGAAATATTGGCCCGCTAATTTTCGATTCAGTGCATCCCACAAGTTCTCAATAGGATTGAGGTCTGAAGATTGACTGGGCCACGGGATTACAGACACGTTTTGATCACGAAGCCAACTTTTTACCAGAATTGAAGTGTGCTTCGGATCGTTATCTTGTTGAAAATGCCATCTTAGGGGCATATTGTCCTCGGCATACGGGAGCATGATATCCCCTGAGATTGCCTTGTATTCAAATCTGGTCATGGTATCGTTTATGCGAAAGATAGGACCTACGCCGTACCACAAAAAACAACCCCAAACCATAATATTTCCGCCTCCATGCTTAACGGTTTTTTTCGTGAATCGTACATGAAATTCCTTTCCCTTTGGCCTTCGAACGTTTCGCCAAGAATCGGACGAGAACAAATTTATTTTCGTCTCGTCGCTCCAAAGGATGTTGTACCATTTCTTTACTCCTTCTGGTCCGTTCCATTAGCGGTGCTCTTCGCAGCGAATTCTTTAAATGTTTGCCTCTTAAAAGCGGCACCTTTCTGGCGATTCTTCCAGGTAGTTTGCCGTCCTGTAGCCTTCGACGAACTGTACGAGCACTAACTTGGTTCACAATTTGCGCACAAATCGTTCTTGAAGACATGAACGGATCTGATTTAGCTAATAATAATAGTCGTTGCCGAGGTTTTTTGGCTTTTCCCCTATTTTCCGTATTTTTTAAAGGTTTTAAAGCATTGGTTACAACATTTTGAGACCGCCCCAATGCTTCGGCGATAAATTTATAGGTTTTACCTTGTTGCCTTAATCGCTGAACCAAACTTCTCTCTTCCGGGGTACAGTGAGCATTTCGACCCATCTTAGAAGAACTAAACAACAATAAATTATTGGTAAGTATTAAAAATGATTAAAATTAACTCACTTTGAACAAAATTCCTATTGACCCTATAATGTAACTGCAATTTTTCGTTTTATTACGTACACACCTATTTTTCTGACCAGCTAAAACAACACTTCTAGAGTACTTTATACAGCACGTGCTAGAATCGAAATCGCCTTGGATATGATTGACCAGAAAATTGTGAGAGAGACGTAAATGGATCATTCTCCTGCAATTTGCTGCATGTTGAGTGAACGGTGACTTAATTAAATTTAGAAGCAAAATGAATAAAGAAACGTCTTACACCTATTTCTTTGACCAGCTGTGTATATATGAGGTTGGATCAAATTAACCGCAAAATGCGTCCTATTAATTAAATACTTATTAGAGTTAATGGTAGAAAGTATAATTTTAATTAAAATTTTCTTAAATTCAGACTTTTTAATAAAAGGTTTTCTACGAACATATTGGTGTATCCTTTCTGTACCTGGACTTGTTGTACCTTTTTGGAAAGTTAATATGATGCAATTTAATTAAAACAAAAAATACTACATGAATTTCGGGGGAAATGAGGGAAAAACTTGAATTTTAAGAAATTACTGAACACATCTTCACTTTCGCAAGTGACTGTACCTGCAGTGGTAGAGATGGATCAACATTGGTGCTATTTTTAGAAAGAACATTAATATAGTAATTTTTCGTAATCTTCATAGTTTTTTTAGAGATTTTAGTTCACAAACATTATATACATATACCACATGCTTTATGTTGGTATTAATATCATAGATTTCATTCAAAATACGTCGAATCGCCTCGAGGAAAGATACGGTAGCTCCGTACAACTACCTTGCCTCAAACCAAGGGAGGGTCGTAAATAGTCGTACAATAGCATTGTGATATTGTGGAGGTCTTTCATTCTTTATAAATATAGACGTGATCGTACAGTTTCTAAAAACGTCTCAGAAATATGTTTCTTGAATAGACTTGGGTTCGTATCTTACAATTCGGAAAATTCTGCTAATAAATTACCTTTCATCGAAGTATACCTTTTTGTACAGTTATGTTATGTATGTAAATTGTTTAATTAAAGTAATATTTTTCTTTTGATGTCATAGTGTCGGACTGAAATCGCTTTTGTTACTGGTATTTTAATACAGAAGTAAATTAACAATAGCTGCTGGCACCGACTTTTCCACCTTATGTGAGCCGGAAGACTCAAAGTTTGATATCACGGGCTAACTACATAATTTTTCCTTCGAAAGCTCCATTACCTCTCTCAAAAAACATTCCTCAAACGCCCTCAAACAATGTGACTACAAACAGCCTCCTTGTCCTTCCCCAGATCGCCATTATGTGTATCAAGGGTGCACGAGCAAAACGCAGGCGCTCTGAATGGAAAAGCTGGTGGAGAAGAAGTGCCTACTCCAACAACTTCAATTATTCGAATTAAAAGCTCTGTCAACAGAAGTAAAAAATTAAAAAGTGGGCATAGCTCTCCTTACGCACACCATCTGCAGGCCAGCACATTTTCAAATCACAAAATGTCAATTAGACTCAGAAGCAGAGAAATAACGAGAAAACTGAGTGGATTTTATTTCAGGTATGCTTTCTGGCATTCTATATCGATTCTATTACCCATTGAGTGGAAGGAGCCTCGCTCTAAAAAGGTCAATTGGTGCCCTAGTGAAGAAGTTGAGAATCGGAACAAAAAAGAAAAATTGCCGCATCACTCGTCACCACCATGAGTTTTAGATTTTAAGGTCATCCATTAAACGTCATCGCGTACTACATTTAGATATTCCAAGTTCAGTTGCAGGCACGTTCTCAGACAGAGTCCCACATCCACGGGGACCTCATTCTCATTCTTAGGACTATCCCTTATCTTATGAAAGCATCTTCTTAAGTATCCTGATCTATCGACTTGTCCTTCTGTTTGTAAAACTATTTTGGATTTTCTGAAATACCAAAGATTGCTCTTTCAAACTCCTCTTTTAAAGTTTTTAAAACTTCTGCAAGTTCTCATTAAAGATTTTCAAAGATTTCAGGAGCAAAGCAAATACCAATCCTTACCAACGGAATAAAAATCTCTGCTGGTTTCCATGTAACATCACTACATTAGGGCAATAATAAACTTTTGCTGATGTGCAGAAATATACCTATGCATCATTGTCAATTCATTTTGATTCGATGTCGAAAAAACTTACGTCGTTTCTGTGTAATTTTTAGAGCCCTAAGATGCATTAAACTTACAAGTTACGCAAGACATGATGTATGGCAAAGAAAGATGACAAAACACACAAATCTGGAATTCATAATTTGTCTGTACATGTGCACGAGACGAAACAGGAGAGGTAAGCATTCTAGGTATATGCCCTTCATTTCTAGATATGCAAAGGTAAGATTCCTAGCTTAATTTTCATATCATTGACCAATTAGACAACCCCTGAACCCTTTGGAATTAGAAAAGGGTGCGAATTGACCAACACTTCCACATATAAGTATAATATATGCTAAATTGGGAAAAGTGGGCCAAAATGATAGAGGTGTTAGATCAAACATAGATAAATTAAAAATCGTATGGCAGAGGGAGAGGAAATATCAACCATTTTCGACTTACAGGGTGATTTATAAATTCGGGATGCACGTTACTATTTTTCGTTATCCTTTATCTACTCAACGCAGCGACATAAAACTTACGCCAAAAAACTACTATCTTAATTTGCTTTCTGAAAATGCAACCAATGTTGATCTGACTCTACCACTGCAGGTACAGTCACTTGCGAAAATGAAAAAAAAAATCTAAAATTTCGTAAAATTCACGTTTCTCTCAATTTTCATCCGAAATTCATGTAATTAATGCACCTATTTTTTTGTTACCCATATTGTTGCCTTTCCAAAGAGGTACAACATGTTCATATATATATATATACAGATGTGGCCAAATTATTATCACCACTTGAAATGTATGTACAGTAGACTGATTCAAAAAAACCTTTTTTTCACTTTTTCAACGGGTCCCCCCCCAAAAAGTTATCTTGTGTCATTTTAATGACGTATGAAAAATTTCAGCGAAAAAAATTAATATTTAGAGGTCGCTACCGTCGATTTTATGTATTTTTCCATGTAATTATCGAAATATCGATGTTACAGATATGTCGCAGTAACTCGCTTGTTTTCCAACGAAACTTCGCAAAATTTTGCACAATATAAGCTACAATATAACCAAGTCGTTTCATGTTTAAACGGGTTTTAAATATGGCTTTGTTGTTGTTTTATTAATTTATTAATTAACAATTGTAAAATAGGGCATATTTCACAGGGCCACCTAAATTTTCAGATTTTTTGCTTGGATCGAGTTATTTCATGATATTTTAAGTAAGTTAGGGTGTAAAAAGTATCCCGCAAATAAATTTTTCACTATTTAAAAAATTGTTTTATTCTTTTCTCAAAGTAAAAAATTTATTTTTTAACTTTAATTCAATATTTATTAATTTACTCATTTATTTTCATGATAAATCATTATATTATAATGCTTGTAGATTTATAATAATCAACATTTCCGTATAAATATTACTTTACAGTCATATTTATGATATGAAATCCGCGGGTGCGTCGCGACTCTGCCATCTGTGTCTAGAAACATTGGCTGAATATAGCAATCAGAATGCTTCAAAACATCCAGTTTTTACCCCATCGTGTCAATTTTGCGAAGTTTCGTTGGAAAACAAGCGAGTTACTGCGACATATCTGTAACATCGATATTTCGATAATTACATGGAAAAATACATAAAATCGACGGTAGCGACCTCTAAATATTAATTTTTTTCGCTGAAATTTTTCATGCGTCATTAAAATGACACAAGATAACTTTTTGGGGGGGGGACCCGTTGAAAAAGTGAAAAAAGGGTTTTTTTGAATCAGTCTAATGTACATAGATTATAAAACTATTGTTGCATTCTTTTTCTAAATTGGCATGCCGTTTACAAAGGTTACCTCAATTGCGAAGAAGTACTGCAATAAAAATGTCATATTCTTGGAAATATCCCTTTCCTGGTGCAATTATTACCTGAATGACCATTTCGGTAAGTAATAGTTTAAAGTTTTGATTGTGTTACTAATTAGTTTCAGTTACAAATTGCCTTAAGGGAGGCGATACATGTAACCGCCTGAATTTTAACCAATTTTCAAAGGCTTAGTTAAAACGGAAGGAATAAATGAATCGTTTTTAAATTCAGTATGTTTTTTCATTATACAGGGTGATTGGGAGATGGGTGCAAAGCTTTAAGGCGCAGCTAGTAGAGACAATTTAGAACCATTTAAGCCATGGTTGTCTTAGACGAAAAACATGGACGGATGGATTACAAATGATTGGGAAAAGGTAAAGATGAGATAAACACTCTTTTTCACATTCTGAAAACACATTTTCCAATTTTTTTTTTCACTTCATTTAAATTAACCCTATTTTTGAACAGGTTATATTCAGTGACGAGACCATGGTGAGTTTGACACTACCAATGTCCAGGACTGCTCGCAGACCCAAAGGAGGAGAGTATTTACCTTGATGTGTCCACAGCAGGTCAAGCAGCCAGTAAGGGTGATAATTTGGTCAGCAATATCGTCCAAAAGACGTCGTTGACGGGATAATGAACGCGGAGCAGTATTTAACAGTCCTCCAGACACAGATGATCCCAACTATCCATGCAAACTTTAATGGAGATGGAGTTTTCATTCACGATAAAGCCCCTTGCCATGCAACAAGAAGAGTTACGGAGTTTTTAAGGACTAACAACATCCAAATCCTTGACTGGCCAGCAAATAGCCCAGATTTGAACCCTATCGAAAATATCTGGGCTACTTTTAAGCAGAAAGTGACAGAAAAGTGCCCACGGACCAAACCAGAATTGATTGAATCCATGAAGGAAGTTTGGGAAAATGATGCCGATTTGGTCACTACAGCTAAAAACGCTATCACTGGAATGCCACGTACAATACAATCCTTGGAATATGCAAGGGGAATGTTCATAAAATATTAATAAATGTACATATTTACAACAAACTTTTTTTTGGAATCATAAAGATACGTTTTCATAAAATTTTACAATAATGTCTATAGGTGATAATAATTTGGTCACATCTGTATATATGTATATATATTTTATACGTAGTAATATAACCCTCTTGCGGAATTTAAAACAAATTTGAACTATACAAAAAATTCAACTTAAATGAACCCCAAAATGCTTTTTCTCTAATTTATAACTTATTAAAGTTAATGTTAGTACTTTACAAACGTTTAGTTTGAAAAAATTTGAAAAGTCAGATTTTCTACGTGTTCCGTCGTCCCGTCGTCACCTGCTGGAGCCTCGGAATCTGAAAAATGAATTAGAAACAAACCACAAAGCAACACAATGAAACAATTAAATCAAGGTACTTATCTGATGGGATCCTCCAGTATGACACGGTTCCATTCGCTGGTGCTGCTACAGAAGACCGAGACCTACAGTGACAACGAAGTAAATAAGAACGCAAACATTGTAATCCAACAGAAAGTAGCAATTAGAAATAGGTAGAATATGCAATATCACGGTTATAAATAATACAGAAAATCAAAAATACAAAATACAAATACAAAATGTAAAAGAAATTACTTACCATATAAACACTAAGCACTTGGCAGTGTAACACAGACAAAAAATGACATCTATCTATATGTTTATATTTTAGTCTTATACTTGACCGATATTCGATTGATTATTGAAAATGTGATAGATGAGCAATAGGAATAGTGAAAGGGATAAAATGATTAATCGGGGAAAGTATCGATGTTTTCACAATTACATGGAAAACAATGCAGTTATGCTTAGAAAATCATAACCATATAAGGAAATGCTTCTTGAAAGTTCTGAAAGGGGAAAGAAGTTAAGAGAGAGTTAGAATCCATAGGTCACTGGTAAATTGGTAGTAAGACCGTTGGTATCGTAATCAAGAAATCTTTTGGAAGTGGGAGTTAAATCTTTGAACTGTTGTATTTGAATTGTGGTGAAATAAACTCTTTAGTTGAAATCATTTTTTAAATCTTTTATACTTTGCATAATTAGCTCGGAAATTCTTGTGAACTAGTTTGGCAATTGTTTCACAATTGATCTTGTATTTACTTTTTGTATATCTTTTCTGTACCTAGACATGTTGTACCTCCTTCGAAAGGAAACATGGGTAATTCAGTAAAAACAAAAAAGAAGTACATTAATTACATGAATTTTGGAGAAAAATTGGAAGAAATGTTAATTTTACATTTTAGAGCTTTTTTTCATTGTGAGTAATTGTACCTGAAAGCATATTAAGATGGAAGATGTTTGGCGTGAGTTTGATGTCGCTACGTTGGGCAGTTCAAAAGATACAGATAAACTATTAATATCAATCCCGAATATATGAATCACCTCGTAACTCAAAAATGATTAAATTACCCCGCCTCTTGCCATACGATTTTTTGATTGCCTAGGTGAGATCTACCACCTCTATCATTTTCGCGCACGTTAACTGAAACACCCTGTATAGAAGCTTTCTTAATTACTATAAATAATTACTAATTGTAAACTACTATTTGGACCGTTGTAAGTGTCGAGATCGTACCCTAATACGCTCATAATGAAATTCAATTATTAAATAGTGCATACAAATCTTAGAATAAGAAACTAAACTATAAGATAGAGATTAGATCTTCTAAGTTCGAATCTTATAGGAAATACTGCGAAGAGCTAGAAGGGATGAAGGAGACATCACGGCTGCATAAAATATTCCAAAGGGATACTGTTCAAAATTGAAGTGCAGTCGCTGACCTCGAGAGGCCATCCAACCGCTTTAAAGCTAACCAGCAGAAGGGAGGCCATTACCACCAGCGTCGACACAAGTCGTAGTCATAGTTCATCTACCCCCACGCAAAGTCAGCATTGCCGCTTGACGACCTCAACCAATCACCATTTTGCACCATCAGCGACAAGCAATGTGGGTCAGCGCGGCAGCGATAGGCTAAGTTGTTCAATTATTAATTAATTTAATAATATTAATCAATTATTAATTAATTGTTGGCATTCCCTGTTGTACTATAGCACTGAATACAACATTTTAGTAAAAATTCCCAGTTTTCTTTGATCACCTTTCCCCATCAGATACCGCAGCCAAGCTGGACTCCATTCGAAAGTCTGACGGTAGCTACACGGACTCCAGACAGGTAACTTATGCGTCTGTGGTCTGGTGGATAGGATCAGGATCATCTACCTGTACGATCCTAAACAGAGTACAGAGAGAGGTGTGCATAGCGATCACTGGGCCCTTCAGCTCCACGCCTGGTGCAGCTCTCAACGCAATGCTAAACTTACGACCATTGGACATCACAATCTAGGAAGATGCAATGAAGGCAGTCTGTCGTTTGAAGAGACAAGGACTCTGGCACAACAACCACAGAAACGGCCATGGTGATCTATCACGAAGCCTCCAGGAAAACTGTGACTCGTACAGTATGCCAATGGATTATATATCACCGGTAACACTGTTCGATAAGGGATATCACGTTGAAATCCCGAATAGAGAGGACTGGGAAAACCCACACCATATACTGGAGAGTTTTCCAATGTCTTCTATACAGACGGCTCGAAAACCTCTACCGGTACGGGCGCTGGATGGTGTTTGAGCAACGAAATAAAACACTCATATCATCTCGGAGATTTTGCGTCAGTTTTCCAAGCGGAAATCATCGCTATTCTGAGTGCGACAAACTGGATAATTGATCAGAGATGGCGTGAAAGGAAGATCGGTGTTTGCTGCGACCTGGAATGTAACAAGTTAATTTTTGGGAAAGTATTGTTTTCCGTAAACAATACTTACCTAATTCACTCGTTCCGACCATAAATAGAACATTTCCATAAGGTTTTAGGGCACTTCCAAAAAAGGAGCATTGGGAACTCAAGCCAAAAATTTAATAAAATTTATTGCGGTAAAAGACGGGGGGGGGGGGCAAACATATTAATGCCCCCCCCCCCCCCCCCCCCCTTAAAAGTTTCTGGATCCGCCCTTGATGTATGGGTGTATATTCTAAATTTAATTACATTGGGGGACCGATTTTAATTATACCAGTAAGAAAACTCTAATTGGCGGATCCAAGTTGGCGATCGAAAAAGTTCAACTTAAGCTGTGAACTTCAGGATATATGTAGAAAGCTAAGTGAATGAAGTAAACCCCTAAAGCAAACAAATCAACTAGAGGCAGCAGTCTACACATAGGCTCAGGTCATCACTACTTCTACCAGGTTTCCTTTTTATTATCTAATTTTATTTTTTGGTATGCTTTTTCTATGGAATTATTTGAGCATATTTTGTTGTTGCTTAATTGCAACTAGATATAGCGGAGGGGCTTAGTATTGAAAGTACCTATAGGCAGGGGCGCAACTAGACATTTGGGGGCCCGGGGCAAAAAATTTTGGGGGGGCCCTTCTTCTAAATTTTTTTTTTATTATTATTATATAAATTTATATTCCAACTTTTGCATTTTAAATTTACATTTGCCTCCTCGCTTTGATGGTACTAAAATCCTTTATAATTTTTTTATAATTGATTTCACTCGCTTTTTCGTGTTCAATGGAGATTGTCAGCAAGTGGTTCAACCTGTCCTCGCCCATCGTGGATCTCTACTCACTCACCTTATCCAAAATCTAATTCCAAAATCCTCTCCCTTTCTTCTTCCCACTTCCCGCTGCCTTTGGTCCTTTTCACCTTCCCACTAACTTAAAGTTTTAACTCTTTGTCTATTTTCTTTTTTCCACTATCACTGTAGTTTTGTCCACTGACGCTATCTACTCACTAAATGTTAACCTTATTAATTTCCTATAAACTTCACTTAATCAATATCTCACTACTTTCACTTTTTCTCTAACATGCTTTCGACATTCCCGCCTTACATGGAATGAACTTCCTCAGTCTTCCTTAAACTGTCTACCCTTTATCCCTAATTTACTCAGCAAACGATAACGTACCTACCTACTTTTCCCCAAATTACGTAATGACTCATCTCTGCTAATTTACCTACATAATCATTCCCACATGTGTGCCACCGCGGATATCTTTCCCTTTTTCCTAATTTCATTTCCTTTGTCTCATTTTTCTAAATCGAGGAAGCCTGCGCTCCTCGCTGAAATTTACCTGCTATGAGCCCGAACCCCCTGCTAAACATTCATATGCACAGATCTTGCTTGTGCACGATTCCTTTCCCATATTGCACAAATGTGGCTTACTCAACTTATCTCTACTGAAAAAAATGCGTTTAGATTTTCAGCCGGTTTTTCCCTCGCATGAAACAATATCGTAACGATATCATGGGAAAATTTTTCTTTCCCAAAAATCAAAAATTTTTCGTTTCCATCATTGTCACTCATTTCGAGAGCTTTTCATATTTTACAAATTTTGTTTTCGCTGTATCGAAAATCCTCTTTTATTTGTTACTTTCAACTGAAGCTGAAAATTTGCTCCTAAATTAACATTATAAATGAGCAAAAATTCGAAGTATGTACTATTAAATATTTTGAATATTGCTAGAGCTATTTTTTATTTGAGTGAGTAAAGTCAAATGAAACAATCGACAACCACGACAAAAACTCTGATGATTCGACCACTCATCAAAGTTCGTTTTCGAAGTGTAAAATTCAAACAAATGTATAGTAACTTTTCAAGTTCAAGGAACTCCAAGCAGGATGTTTTAGCATTTTCGATTATTTTTTCGCGATCCGCGCGGGGCCCCCTTGAACCCGGGGCCCGGGGCAGATTGCCCCGGTTGCCCCCCCCTGGTTGCGCTCCTGCCTATAGGGATTAGACATTAAGTACAGGATAAATATAAGGATTCTTATGACAAAGAATAGGAAGCAAGGAAAATGGAAATAAAAAGGGACGGAAGAATAAGGAAAATGTGCTAAAACTATTTGTCTGATTGCTCCCTAACTTTCCTCTTCTCTTCCAGCCTTCTCAGCAGTCTTCGGTTGTCGAATTTCAATTTTTTAAGGACCTCCCAAATAATTATAATGATAGGTCTAAGGACGGTTGGGGCATAGGCCATGGGCGATCCATTCCATCGAGATCCCCGTTCAGAGAACTGGGGGCAGATCCCCCCCCCCCCCCCCCCCCCCCCCCCCACTTCCGTTGCAGGCCAACTCGTGCTAGCGCACACCACAGAGGAGACAGCATGGCCGGACTCTCTCAGAACTCGCTCCCACGACAATATGTAGACATCTTTATTGTTGTAGAATTCAAATCTATAAAAAGTTAGTTATAAGCGGATCCAATATGGTTACAGCAAAAGTTACACTGGAAGGGATTGCTCTGAAAATAAGCATTAGGGAATTTGCGGGGTTGTTGATTTAGAATCTGCAACCAAAATTCCAAATTCAAAATGACGAAGACCAAATGGCGACCGAAATTCCTTAATTTTAAGCAATTTTAATGAAATTTAACTAGCTTGCCCGGACCCGGCGGCGTTTCCCGGGATACTATTAAATTTGTATTCCTTAATTTCACAACGCCTCCCTACTGCACCACCGCCTCTCCTATGTGACCCAGCGTTTTCCTATTTGCGTTTTGCACATGTTTTAGATATTTTCCAACAGTATTATTAAATTTAGTTTTCTTCATTTTACACAACCTCCTTATTGCACCCCCTCTCCTACATCTCCCAGCGGGGTGGGGGTGATCTCATATTTGGAAATTTGAATAGCAGATTCGAAATCAGTGATCCCGAAAATTCCCTCGTGCGGATTTTCAGGGAAATCCTTGAAGTTCAACCTTTTCGGTCGCCATATTAGATCCGACATCTTGAATTCCAAAATTTTGAATGCAAGCTCGAGATCTGCGACCCCGAAAACCTCCAATTGCCTTTTTCACAAAGATTCCACGAAGTTGGAAAATTCGCTTCCTATACAAAACGGAAATTTCGATTTTTACGATTTGCCGGCTTTTCCTTTGGGTATTCCCGAAACGAAATACACAAAAAAAAAACAACAAAAAATTCAAATTGAAGTATTCGCTATTTTTGAATCCGATCGGATTGAATCGAAAAGGGGTTACAAAAGCACTGGTTAGACAAAACTTCCATAATAATTCTGACTCAAAGATTAGTGAAATGAATTTATGAATATTTTAGAAACTTTGTTAAGAAAGTTTAGTCCAAAATGTGCTTTTGTATTCTCTTTTCGATTTGATTCAAAAATAGGAAAGTATTTATTTATTTTCGGAAAATTTTTCGAGAGCTTCGCCCATTATAGCAAATACTTCGCCAAGTTTTAATAATGTGTCAGCCAGTTTTTCCTCCAACCTTTCTTCCGCTGCTCGCTTCTCTCGCTCCTCTTTTTCTTCCAACATATCATAACATAGTCGTTATGACTTGTGACTAGTCATAACGCCAGAATCGGGGTGTTAATCTCTTTTCACTTTTTGATGTGGAACATCTATAGCCGCGGATGAAACTGATTGTTGGCGTGGCGACGCATTCCGTGGCGACGCATCGCCATATGAGACAAAAATTGCACAAGATGTCAGTGATTGATACAGGAGGTTTGCCATACGAAATCATTTTTGTTATTGGAAAACCTGATATTATTACAGCTAACATAGACGTGGTAGACGGAGTCAGTGGCGTAGCGTAGTGGGGGCGGCACCTTTCGGGGGCGGCAAAATTTCACAATATATAATAATATTATAATATGGATGTTGTAAATATTTGAATCATTTCATATTTTTATCGCACCTACGATTCGGACCGATGTATTATATAATAATCACATTTTATAATATAATAATGTACTGACTTGCAGGGATTCCCCGTATTTTATTTTGTGCTTGTATTGTTTATGACTAAAATTCAACGAGAATGAATTCTATCATATAAAGAGTAGTGTTCAATATTATATAATAACACTTGCAAATTAGGTTACAGTACAGGTAAGTCCCTTCAGGGAAGTCCGTGAGTAATGCTTTGAAAATTCAAAAAAAGTTTGATTGATGGATCGTCAGTTGTCCAATTAACATTAACTTAATCGTATCGTATATACATATATAGTATATCAATAGGTCCTGGGACGTCATATGTTGGATCTGCTAAAATGATATTTTCGTGTATTCACGGTTTTACCTGTGAAAGAGACCCAGTGGGTAGCACTTGAGTTAAGCTAGGTAAAAGTAAGGCTTCTAGTGCCAGTTGATAGAAATCGGGGGCAACTGTTTAGCACTACTTGATGTTATGATGTAAGGGGGTTTCCAATAGGGATGACCTGGTTTTGATAGCTCGTGACGACCATATTTGTTTATGGTTTTTTGACAGGTCTGTCACAAAACTGTCGACAGTTATGATCAGTAAGGTTTTGATTTCATCATCACACGTTTCACGTTGATCCAACCCTTGAAAATTGTCCAAAATTATTACGCAAATTCGCATTCTCTTGTCGGTACTGTAAGATCGCTTCGTGCCAAAAACGTCGTCGTCGTCATAATGCTCCTTCTGAGCGCGCTGTAAGAAGCATAATAACAAAGTTTGAAAGTGAATTCACTCTTCACGATACAAAGGTGCCTGGAAGACAAAGAAATGCCCGAAGTGAACAAAATATTACCGCCGTTCCGTGCGTCTGTTCCGCGCCATTCTCAAGAGTTGGGTCTCTCCAGGATGCTAGCCTGGCGAATTTTGCGTTTGGATTTGGGTCTGCATCCTTATAAGATGGTATTGGCACAAGAAGTCAAGCCAACCGACCATCACATTCGTCGTCAGTTCGCTGATTGGTCACTAGAAATGTTGGCGACGACGGTGATTTTCATCGCAAAATCATCTTTTCAGATGAGGCTCATTTCTGGCTCAATGGATTCGTCAACAAGCAAAATTGCCGCTATTTGAGTATTGGAGTCACATATGAGTCAAATCCACGAGTGGTTCATGAATCACCATTGCATCCATAAAAATTGACCGTTTGGATGATCATCGGGCCTTATTTCTTTCGAAGTGAGGCAGGAGATGCCGTTACCATTAATAGCAACCGCTATAACACGATGTTGACCGATTTTTTTTCCCTGGAATTTGATCAAATTGATGCGGACGACCTTTATTTCTAACAAGACGATGCACCGCCTCACACTTGCCGTCTTAACATGAACTTAACTTAAGTCGTTAATTTCCAGAAATGGTCCCATCGCTTGGCCGCCTAGATCGTGTGATCTAACGCCTTTGGATTATTTCCTTTGGGGCCACATTAAGTCGAAGTTTTACAGAAACCATCCTACAACCCTTGAGGCATTGGAAGCCAATATTCGTCAAGCCATAGCTGAGATACCGGCCGAAATGTTGCACAGAGTCATTGAAAATTGGCGTGAGCAGATGAGCCTGTGCAAGAGGGGCAGCGGTGACTATTTGACCGATATTTTATTGAAATCATAAATCGCATAAAATTATCTTTCAAATAAAGCAATCAGAACCAGTTTTGCTCGAAAATTGTGTGTTTTATTCAAATTTAAAGTTCGGACGTTCTTATTGGGAAACCCCATATGTATACGCTTTCCAAACTGTGATGTCAGTGCGCATAAGTACGTGTTGTGATTGTTAAATTATTGAACTTCGTGAAAAATTGTATTGGTCGTGTGCGTATACATTCAACTATGTGAATATTAAATATTTTATTTACGTTTCTTATTTATGTAAATGTATGTTTGACTATCTGCTATGCAAGCTTTTATTTATGAAAATAAAATAACAGAACAGGTAAATTTCAGTAAAGTAAGTTATATTTTTTTTTAATTTATTAGTAATTATTTTGCAATGTTCTACGATAGTTTCGTTTACGACTCCAACTTGTACTTTTAATATTTATTATATATAAGTGTTAATAATTTTATTTTTGTTCTTAGCATCAAAAATGAAAAGAGTAAAAGAAAGTGAGGCATCTTACCGTAATAAAAGAAGAGCTAAGTTGGAAAATATTAAATATTCTTCAATATATCTAGCTATCTTGTCTATTGAGCAAGAGGTGTGTGATGCTTTAGATATTGATAGTGCAATAAAAGACTTTGCTTTATTTCTCTAAAGTTTTAGTTGAAGACAGAAGTTTTGTTTTTAATGCTAACAAGTATATTATTTTTCAATTAAAATATAAATATTAACAGTATCGTTCTAGTTCTAATTGGAAGTCGATTTGCGTTTTATATTCAATTTGCTAATAACTTAATCTTGTCGATCGTCAAGGTATCAGAAGTGTTCTATACCTGTTATATCAATGTAAGTGGCATACGTGTAAGAATTTTTGTAATAAATGTGATTATTATATTGTAAAACATATTTGTATATGCATATATGACTTTTTTATTTGTAACCTGTACAATACACAATAATGATGACTGTTCTTGCCGAAAAGTTCTTTAGAATTACTGTATGTTATAGTCTTTTAAATTGAAATACCTAAATAAGGGGGGGGGGGGGGGGGGGGGGGGGGGGGCAAAATTTACTTCCGCCCCGGGCGGCTGACAACCACGCTGCGCCACTGGACGGAGTAGCTAACGGCGCCGTTGGAAAGCTGATTCATATAGAAAAAAATGAAGAAAATCAAGTTACTCGCATATGGCTCGTTTTTCCAGATAAAAACATTGGTATAGAGCCTAGAAGAAAAGCCGCTGCCTTTGTTGCGGAACATAATGTCGATAAACGTGCTGTGCCTATTTTGCGTCGAACTTCAAAAAGAAATCATTTTCCATTGATATCAGGATGTGCTATGACTACTCATAACCCTCAAGGAGGTACATATGACGAGGTGGTCTATCAGTATAGTAAAAAAGTATTGTATTCCTTTACTTTACGTAGCTTTAACACGAGTAAGAAGTGTTGAAGGGTTATTTATATGTAATCGTCACGATGATTTAAGATTTTATCCTGGAAGAAGAGTTGATCCATCAGTTTCAAGTTTACAGCAAGAATTTAGAAGAATCTCTAAACCAACTTACTACATTGCAAGGACTGATCACTGATTTTATGAACTCCAGAAATAAATTAACCATGTATACTTTAAACTCCCAAAGTCTTAGAAGACATGCTACTGATTTATAATACAAGGTTCTCTTTGTCAAAAAAGTAACTTTTTATTATTAACTGAAACATGGTGTCCTGCAGATGATTCAGTTGACTTACCTAATTTTCATTGTATAGCTAAATTTAAACGACAAAATGTTAGAGCCGCTGAAGTTGTCATTTACAAAAACAACAACACTTCACATATTACTACATTCAACATGGATCTAGCAGTTCAAAATGCTACAGAAGTTCATTTCATGTCTCCCAAACATCCATTGGCGATATGTGTGCTTCACGTGTTAAACTAGAAGATGGAAGTAAATTACTTATGATTGTAGTGTACATTTCACCGAATAAAAAAACGAATGATATCATTTCATTTTTACATGAGAGATTATTTCCGTACAGTCACAGAGGTTCAAGAATTTTTAAAACCAATAAACTTAAACTACCATTGATTTTAGCTGGAGATTTTAATGTAAATTTTGCAAAAGATGAATCAATGCCATTAATTACGTTCCTCCAAGAAGAATTTCAATTACAAATTAACAATAATCCAAGAGAACCTACTACCAGATATGGAACAACAATAGATGCCGTTTTTATTAGATATCTTGATATTGTTATGTCCAATGCTTTTGTAACATACTTCAGTTATCATCGACCAATTGCCACAGTAATACCAGAGGCAACATCGATTGTAACGATTACTGAACTCACTGTGTAAAAGAAATAAGTTGTCGCAACTTGAAATAAATTTTTGAATTTTTGTATTTAATGAAAATAAACGTTAAATAAATAAATAAACAGTCATCATTTCATTGCACTCGATGTTTCACATCTGCCAGGCGTCTCGTGACGGCTCACATGTTTTTTTACATATGATTTGGAAATAATTGTACTTCTTCAATTTCTTGAATTAATAAATAAATATTCGTGAAGTTTTTAATGAACCTATCTAACCATATGAAGTACTTTATAAGATTTTGCAATCTTCTGTACTGTTTGAATAATTTTTATTATATTTGAATTTTTACTCCTAAAAATGGTAATTGCATTCGGTTGCTCAATGTGAATGTAACTGGTACAAAGCCCCGATAAAATGTTCCTCGCTAATTCATTCTAAAAACCAAATTTTATCTTACACACACGGTGGTGAGAGCCTGAAATAACTTAAGAGAATCTGAGCCATTCTAACTATTCTGGGCCATTTAACTGAGCACTTGGTGCTCTTTTATTCACAAAATCTTATTCCTCAAATAGGCAGTGTACTCTTGACAGCTTTAAAAAGTGCCCTGGCTGTGGCTCAGCTGCCGTTCGCTCTAGCGATTTTGACAAAGTGCACAGTGTTAATTTGTTTTCAATAGGCTATTTTAATAATTTGCAAAAATATTGAGAGTGTACGCGACGGTTACCACCGGAAGTTCCTGTCCACTGCTTTCGGTACTGGCGGATTCCTTGGTTAGGGATTTGCAATTCAAGATGTCTGTTGGCGACGATAACTTTGCTAATTGGTCGGACTCCGAGGAATCTGGAAATGAGAGCCCTGCGAAAGGCAATAACTCCGACCGGAGGTGCAAATTTTGCGGTAAAACCAAATGAATTCTGTCGTTATTCTTAAATAATTCGACGTAACATACATTTCCAGTTAAATTGGTTCCGAAAGACTCTGATGTCAAAGTTCATGAAAAAAGGTGCTCCGCTGCTTTGCGGAACACAGCGGACTTGGTAACATGCAGAGATGGCAGCAAGCGGTTCCTTTGCGACATTTGCTTCAGGTTCTTTAAATATCTCACCGGGCTGAACAAGCACAAGAGCTGGCATGAGCCTCCTGGAGGTTTCGCCTGTCGTCATTGCGAAGCAAGGTTTTGTACTGCTCAAGAGCTCGAAAAACACAAAGAAGAGAGTCATCAGGTAACTACATGATTTGTACTCTAGCATTTTGACATGATAATATCTAGGTCTACAAGTGCCAAATTTGCAAAAGCATCCACGAGACCCTTGAGAACTATCTGAAGCACATTAAGAGGGAGCACAACGGGCTGGACAGAATCTGGGTGCACTGTGACGACTGTCCCATGAACTTCAAGTCACAGATAATTTTGGACTATCACAAGAGAACTAAATGCGGCACCATTAAGCCTTTTAAGTGTGACGAGTGCGGATCACATTACCAAACTAAGGCCACTCTTAATATTCACAAGCTTATTCATACCGGCGAGAAATCATTTTGTTGCAGCTTCTGCGGAAAGAGTTTTCTAAGTAAGGGCCAACTTACTATTCACGAAAGGAAGCACACAGGGGAGAAACCTTACAAATGCGAGGTATTTTTTGTTTTAAAGTATATTTACGTTATTTATCAGTTAAGGTTGGAAATAGAGTCCCAATTAATTGACCTGCTATTGACTGTAAGCGCCAAAAAGCACCAACTTTATAGGAAAAATGGTAAAAACAGAGTAGTAGCTACTTCTATGTGGGGTCTATACAGTTAAAACTTGGCCAACATTAAGGGGGTATAGCGCTTTGAACGTCATTTTTGGAGCAAGATTTTAAGATTTTTTTTCTCGGAAACTACAAAAGATATTTTGATTTTTGTTTTTGTTATTTATTAATACAAGTCTCTGGTACCAAAATATATTTTTTTCGTTGACAATACTGTTAAGGTTAATAAAGGTTTTATTGAACGGACAATAGAAAAGAATGCACATCGAAAAACATAAAATGTATCGAACCTATAACGACGACAGTTCGTCCTCTATGAAAAAAACAAAAAACAGAAAATGAATACTCGACTGTGTACTGCCACACGAGACCAATTTTAACACGCCCTCTCAGTACACAGGTCGTACAAAGACACTACTTCTCTTGAAAACAAAAAAATCCAAGTCCTTCAAGACAATGTTCATGGCCCACCCGAGCCAGCGGCTTCGTCAAAATATCTGCAATCATATCCTTTGTAGAGATATGTTTTAATGTAAACACACCAGCATGGATTGTTTCGCGAACAAAATGATGTTTAATATCAATATGCTTTGTTCGTGCATGAGGATCACTCGCTATAAATTGAGCCGCACGATTATCAATGTAAATCGTCATTTTTGTCCAATCCTCCAGACCTATTTCAATTAAAAGACTTCGCAAATAGATAGTCTCTTTCGCAGCTTCTGCCAAGCTAACATATTCCGCCTCTGTCGAAGATAGGGCCACCGTCTTCTGTTTTTGCGATTTCCAAGTCACTGCTGCTCCACTTAGAAGGAACACATAACCAGTATATGAACGTCGATCAACAATGCAGCCACCCCAGTCGGCATCTGTGTAGCCTACCAAGGGCTCATTGGATTTAGAATATGCAAGTCCTATTCCTACAGTTCCAGCAAGATATCCCAGGACTCTTTTTGCAGCCAACCAATGGCTTTTATTAGGTTTGTTTACAAACTGCGCCAGCCTTGACACAGCGTTAGCAATATCTGGCCGAGTTGACACCGACACATACATGAGAGCTCCGATAAGTTCTCTATACGGATATTCTTCAGTTAATTCACTCTCATCTTTCACATCAACCCGTGCACTTACTTCCGCGGGCGTTACTACCGGATTACATCCGCTCATTCCGTATTGCTCGAGCATTCCTAATATGTAACCAGTCTGCATTAATCCGATGAATTCACCACATTGATTAATTTCCAGGCCTAAACAGTATTTTGCTTTACCTAAGTCCTTAACTTCGAATTCACTCGACAGTTCAGTTTTAAATTTTTCAATGATTTTCACATTTTTAGATGCCACTAGTAGGTAATCTACATAAACAAGCACCAATACCATGTCATCGTAATCACTGAAAAATAAACACGACTCATTCTTCGTCGGCTTTAGTCCCATGCTCACTAACTTTTCTCGAAGTTTCACGTACCACTGACGTCAAGGCCTGTCGTAGACCATACAACGCCTTCCTCAGGTGACACACATCGCCGCCATCATGTAGACTTCTCAGCATTCTTCGGGCTTTAGCACCGACACTGGTCGTTTCACTTTGTTTCGACACTATGCTCAGTAGTACCTCTTCTAGCATGTCAGGAACTTTCATTAGCACCTTTTCTTCTAAGGGTCAATTCAAATACGCAGTAACAATGTCAATCTGCCATATCTCCATGTTAAACTGCGCTGATAAAGCCAATAACAATCTCAATGACTCTAACCTTGCAACAGGAGCGAAAGTCTGGTGATAATCAACACCATATTTTTGACTATAGCCTTTCGCTACCAAACGAGCCTTACGTCGCTCGACATTTCCTTCAGGACCATATTTATTTGTTAGCACATAACGACATCCAACAACATTTTTATCGTCGTTATTTTTGATAATATCAAAAGTATCGTTTTTTACTAAACTCATGACCTCAGACTCAATAGCATCTATCCACTCACTGCGATTATCTCCTTTCAAAGCACTTTGTACGCTGACCTCAGCAGCACCAGCGAAAACATCATCCTCAAGATCTTCGCATGGAACACTCACTTCAGGTTCATTTTCTTCCAAGGTCACCTTACGAGAATTAAACAACTTTCTTGGTCGCCCTCTGCTTCCAGTTCGCAGTAATCGCGGTCGTCCAGGGCCTTTTCTATACTCTTCTTCTGGGGATGTAATTTGTTCAAAAGTAGCAAGCTGTTTCTCCTCAATCCTATTGTTGACATTTTCGTTCCGCCGCGGTGAAAATTCAACAACTTTAGGCTGACTAAGATTATTATCGTCATCCTTCTCTAACGATGTAAACAGTTCATCTAATACACACACATCACTCAAATTCTTACCGGTGTCCTCAATAAATTTGACATCACGCACATTTACAATTAGATGGGTGTTCGGCAGCCACACTCGGTACCCCTTCCTATCTCTAGGATACCCTACAAACACGACAGCATTGGCTCTCTGTGTGAGTTTATCCTTGCTGGGATTCTTATCTAAAACCATCACTTTCGATCCAAACGTTCGCAAATGACCGACCTTCGGTGCTTTCTTCATCCATTTTTCATATGGAGTTCTTCCTTTTAAACTATTCGTAGGACAGCGATTTCTAATATGACATGCTGTTGCCACCGCTTCTGACCAAAAAGAAGCTGACAAACCGGACTGTAATAACAGGCACCTCGCCATGCCTAACAACGTACGGTTCATTCTTTCCGCTACGCCATTCTGCTGCGGGGTTCGAGGTACAGTCAACCTTCTTTTGATACCTTGACCCACCAAATATTTATCAAATTCTTCGTTGCAATACTCACGACCATTATCAGATTGCAAGCATTTAATTTTCATTCCAGTCTGTCTTTCTACCAACTGCTGGTATATCTTGAATGCTTCGAAAACACCAGACTTCTGTCTCAAAAAGTAAACTTCACACCACCTGGTGCTATCATCTATGAAGGTCACGAAATATTTTGCTCGACCCATAGATTCAGTCCTAAAAGGTCCTACTACGTCAGAGTGTACTATTCCAAGCATCTCTTCACATGGCATCCGACCTTTCTCGAAGGGTAGTGTAGTCATTTTTCCTTTGAGACACACCTCACATGGCGATAACTGATCTGTCGCTTTCAAAGTACTTACAGGAACCACACCATCTCGAATTAACTTCATCAAGTCTCTCGCGTTTAGATGACCCAACCGCTCGTGCCACTTCAACAGTTCGGAGCACTCCCGTTGAACTGCTGCGCAATCGGTGTTTTCCCGCACATAATATAAGTCACCCTTGCGATCTGCAATGACGGAAACGTCGCCATACTCGTTTCGTATGTATGCATCATTTTTTCGGAAAGTTACTTCGTGCCCTTTATTTGTAATCTTGGCAACAGAGATCAAATTTGTCCTCAGGTCGGGCACAAACAGAGTGTCACGAAACTCGACTAATCGTTGACCCTTATCGCTCACGATTGATACACATACATTTCCCGTGCCCTTGACTTCGGCACACGCTTGACTTGCCAGGTTTAGCCTTGATTTAGAGGATTCTTTCATTGACACAAAAAGTCCTTTGTCTCCACACAAATGAGTAGTACAGCCGCTATCCAACAACCATGCCTTGCCGACTGTTCTTGCATTTCCGGCACTGTTTACTTTCGCAGTAGCCGTATGGCTCACCGCACAATAACTCTTGTCGATACTATTTGCTGACTTTTTTGATTTCTTGTAGTCACCAATCTTCTTTGTTGGACATACATTTGCTTTGTGTCCTGGGACACCACACTTGAAGCATTTGAATTCGCCTCTCACGGTCGACTTTCCTTTTCCCTTCTTAGGAAAATTTTGGCGTACATTTACGCGGTTCCCAGCCACCATGGCTGTGACAACGCTGCCTGACGCTTGCTTTCGCGCCTCGCTTTCCTCCATTTTGATTTTCAGAACTTCTGCGGTGGGGAGATCATCTCTTGACTCGATTGCACACCGGAAATTTTCAAACGAAGCTGGTAGACTATATAAAAGCATTATAGCCAACAAATCGCATTGATCTGAACCTTCATATTCTCCAGCTTATCCACAGCATCGAAGAATCTCGCTATGTGGTCTCGAATATCACCACCTTCTTCAAGCCTTTGAAGCATTAGCTGTTTCAACAATGTTGCCTTTCTCGCAGGACCTTTTGAAGCATAAATTGATTCCAGCTTCAGCCATACTTCTCGAGAAGACTCACATCCACGTATCTGCTTGAGCTCAGATGGTTGAATCGACATCACTAAGTCCGCCTTTGCTTTCTTGTCCAGCTTCAACCAAGTTGCTTTTGCCTCAGCCGCCGTCGGCATTACACTTGAACCGTCCACGTATTCCCAAAGATCATTCTTCGTTAACAGCGCCTCCACTTGCATACTCCATATTGCAACACCTTGCAGCTTTTGCACGCGACTCAGTGCCACATAAGCTTGTCCCTTTGGGAATGTACACAACAGCTTTTCCACTGGAGCCCCTGGGGGTTTATGAACTGTTACAGCTCAGCACAAAATCAATGAGAATATAGTTCTTTTTAATTTTCATATCCTCTTAATCCTTGCTACGTCACATTTTGTGGCTGAATACCAACTCAACCGGTTTCATCTTTAAAATTACCACCAATAGTTTTGTCTTTAAATTCTTGAATTCATCGGGTACTATTTGGATCCTGCGGAATAGAAGTAGTGCACGGTTTTGGCTCGTAGGTGGCTGGGTTCTTTGATTCATCCTTTGCATGCAATATATAAGTATTAACAGTCTTTGACATGTTTTCAATCAATTTGTCGGCAATCATCGGCAATATTCGCACCGCTTCTCCATCTACAAAATCACCAGGCCAAAGGCTCCCGACTTCTTTCAAGCAAAATCTCATACTTCTCCATAGTCAACTCACCGACACGTTATTATATTATTACAGTTATAATTGACTGTTACTCTGTTGTCGCATATTGATATTTAAACTACAAAGACCCAAATAATGCCATAAATGTGGTTCCCCCCGTAAAGTAATCGGTTGCTTAAAACACCAACTACCTTTAATTTTAGGTAATTGCATTATATATCCAAACACTACAACATTGATCCCGCCAAAAACATCCTGACAATTCTTCATGTGTCATGGTGATTTCAGTGGATCAGTAGAGTCAGATTGATTCACAATTTCTACCCGAATTCTTTTCGTAACTTCATCAAATAGTTTCATTTCCATAGTTGTAAATTCTTCGTCAGTGATATTGACACGTGTCTCTTCGTTTGCATCAATGCCACAGATGACCGGATCCAACCCTTCAACTACAGCACAGCACCCATGCTTATATTTTGGCACTTTGCGCGTTGTTTTCATTTGGCGCTCCTGACTCACCTAAGGCAAGAACTTCAGCAATTACATGTTGCAATTCGCATTCTATATATTGAAGTGAAATTCTATTGAAAATCTATGCAATGGCCGCAATCGACTGTGCCATGAAAGCTTCTTCAAAGTGTCATAGCCTTCTATCAAATCATTTTCATCCCTGAAAATTTTCGTTCGATTCGGTTAACTCGGTTGTCACCCATCTTCTTTCCACTCTCAACCCTTCTCTTTTCCTAACTCTTTCTCTTGGAGACACCCCCCCCCCCCCCCCCCTTACTACTTCAGAATAGTCTTACTACTTCAACTTCCCAGTAGGTGCCTATGACAAATTAAATTACCTACTTCATCAATCGCCCCTCCTCTCCTCCACACCCGACTCACTACCTTCTGTTGTGGATGTGCTAGAACTTTTCGCTTCCCTGACGAAATCTATTCCCTAATTCCCTATTAATCTTGGAGAGACCATACCTCTTCTCCCCCATGGTATAATAAAGAACTTCGGTCACTTCGGAGTAGGCGAAACAAATTATGGCAGGCTTATCTCTTATCTCGCTCCGATCCTGACCTCTTCAACTACCTTTCTGTGGCTTCTCTGTTCTCTTATCGAAGCGAATCCTCTTATCTTGAATATCTCGAACGTATTCAATCCACGCTCATATCTAATCCTAAACGCTTCTACTAATTCATCAACATCAAAAGAAAATCCAGTGGCTACCCCTCAACACTTAAACTTCGTGCCACTTCTTCTTCCGTCCTCATGTAATAACTAACTTCTTCGCTCACTTTTTCAGCCAATCTTTCAGTGAGAATTCTTCCGTGTTCGATTTCCCTATTTCCATTTCATGCGCTCCTGTGGCCAGACTTCCCTTGCCTTCATCAATTTCAACCTAGCAATGGTCGCTTCTGCCATCTTCGCACTTACTGATAATTTCAGTCCAGGCCCTGACGGGATTCGCGCTATTGTCCTGATAAAGTGCGCTCAACACTTGGTTGGACCCCTGTCCTTCATTTTCAACCTTCCACCACCCAAGGAATCTTCCCTACTAGGTGGAAAAACTCATTCATCATCCCCATTCATAAAAAGGGCTGCAAAAGTGACATTTCCAATTACCGTCCTATTGCTAACCCTCCTGTATACCCAAACTCTTTGAACGCATTGTCTACGATTGTATACTCTTTCATTGTAAATACATTTTTTCCCCTTCCCAGCATGGTTTCCTCAAAGATAGATCAACTACTACCAACCTACCTACTACTTCGTCTGTAGAACACTATGCGCTTTGGAGAATGGTGACGAGGTCGGCGTTGTTGCTACCGATTTCAGTAAAGCGTTCGACAAAATCTCACATAAATTAATTCTCTAATAATAATAATTAAAGTGTGCTCCGTTGGCTTCAATCAGCTTTTCCTTTCTTGGATTAAGTCTTATCTTGATCAACGCCAGTATAAGGTTCTTCTGCTCTGCTTCCTCTAACTCTTTCGTGGCTAATTCGGGTGTCCCTCAGGGTAGCCACTTTGGACCGTTGCTTTTCGTTCTGGCCATTAATCATGTCGAGTATATTATGAAGCACTCTGATATTTATTTTATCTACGCTGATGATATGAAAATCTCCAAACTAATTTCCTCCTCCGCGGACTCCCGACTGCTTCAAGACGATCTTGACAATTTTAGTTTATGGTGCCATAAAAACTCCTTCGAACTTAATGTCTCCAAATGCCGATCCATTACCTACTCCCACAAGCGTCCTCCTTCCCTCAGACTTTACCTGTTATCTGATGAACCTATCCCGACTATCTCTTCTCTTCGCGATCTCGGTGTCATTTGTGTCAGTGAACTACACTTTCGTGATCACATTGACAGCGTGGTTACTAGAGCCAACTCCGTACTCGGATTTGTGAAGCGTTGGTCAAAGGAGTTCCGTAAAAAACCGTATGAAAACCGCCTGATGCTGATGGCTTGGAGCCCTTGTGGAAACGAAGCGACTCTGCTGATATTATCATCCATTAGCAGCTTTCTGGCGACATTGACTGCCCTTTACTGTTTCAGCAGATTTCTCTCTATACCAATCCCCGTAACCTCAGATCAGCCCCTCTCTTCCGCCCAGATTACCACCCCACTAACTATGAGCTTTCTGAAACCCTCCCCGTATGCTTCAGAAAGTCAGCTCCCTTCCTTCCTTTGACTTCAACCTGAGCAAATCATCTCTTAGGTGTATCCTGCACCGCCCCCCTAAATTTTACTTGTATGTTGCCCCTCTTTCTTTTTGTTGCTTACATTAAGATTAATAAATATTGCGTCCCTTCTGATATCCTTAATTTTTAGGCTTCTTCCCCTTTACTCTGTTTAACATAGTTTAATTTCAGTTATCTTTTGTATATTTTTGTTTGGTAACGAATGAGTAAATAAATAAGACGCCTTCTGATCAAAGTCCAATTAAAAACAAACAAACACGGAAACATAAATTCCATTCATGCCAAATAGTGAAATCGCTCCTCCGTGGTGTGACAATGAATAAAAAACAAATGCTGTTATGGAAAAGGCATTACAAAATTACTTTCTTTTTAATTTTTTTCAAGATATGCGGAAAGGCATTTTCCTATCGTGAAAGCTTGGTGACTCATTCATCAGTTCATACAGGCATTAAGCCTTACGCATGTGAGGCGTGCGATGCTAGATTTTCATGTGTAGGGAATCTACAAAAACATAGACGCACTCGACCAAAGAGCTGTGGCTTACCGCAGTATTGTGTTAATAAAAAGGCTGCTCCCAGGGCGAGCAATAGAGGTAATTAAATAAATACATATTCAAATATTTTTGTAATGACGAAGTTTATATAGTTCCAGGAACGCTAACAATGTCCAATGTGAAAATTACAAAAGCAAATAAAGTGTTGGGTCTGAAAAATAAGACAAACAATATCGAAACAAAAAGAGATAAAACAGTAAATACCGAACAAGAAAATGCTAATAAACAGGATTCAGAAAGTACTTCTACAAACTACGAAATTGCAACAGAAAATACTGATAATAAAAGTGATGCCATGGAGAAAATAATTGATATCAATACAATAGAAATGTTAGACATTCAAATTCTTAATGAGCCGGTTGAAAAGGGTAAATACTTTTTTAAATACTGCCTACTCGCCTTATTAGCGTGACATTAACCTCATATAAGATTAATCTAAATCAATGTTACATTCCAAGTCTTGTTCTTAGCAAAAAAATATTTACATTTTATCAAATTAAAAACTTTTATAAAATGTGCGCGTACAATCTTCAAAGGCAATTAATATACCTTAAATTTGGATTCAACACGATGATATTATGGAGATATTTTTTTCATTTCAACTATTCAGCCTTTGAAGAATCAAATAATTCTCTCAATAACACTGGCAGGGTGTATTTAAGTCTTCCTATTTAGATATTTGTTTGTCGAAATTTTGTGAGGTGATGTTTAGATTCTTTTGTTCTTTGTTCTATGCCTGTTTTTACACTAAGCCTCGCAAAAGAGCTCCTATTTGGTATGGTGATGATTTAAAAATATTGTATAATACTCACAATACTACCTGGAGAGTTTACTACTTTTCTAAATCTGACTTGCGATACTCAAAAGTTAGGAGATAATTTAAGGAATATACAAGTACTTGGCTTGTTTATTCATCTTACATTTCAAATGTTCAAAAGAATCTCAAGACATATCCTAAGATGTTTTGAGACTTTGTAAATACTAATCGAGGAGGTGATGGCTATCCCGAGTTTATGTAATGTTGTAACAGTAAGACTTTTTCAGCTTTCTCACAAAGTGCTTCTTTTCAAGCTTAAGGGGTTTTCAGAAATGCTTTAACAGAAATCGTTTATACAAACCTGGTGTCCCTCGTGTCCCTGTTGTCATCTTGATTCTCTGTTATTTATTTAATTTATTTACGGTCTGGCATCTGTGACAAAACATTCTGGGATTTTAATCTATGCTGACGACGTTAAAATGCCTAAACATATAAGTAATTTGACTGACTGCGATATTTTGCAGGTTGCCATCAAAGCTTCTATAATGTGTGAGAGAAAAAAAAATACTTTTGTTTAGAGATACATTTTAGAATTACAATTAGTCTTGCGTTTGCCTTGTAGTGATCGTTTTAAATTTCCTTCTTACTCCCAGCGTCTTAGGCTGATTGATTTTAGGACTCTCAAATTACAGAGAGAAATGCCTCTATGGACTTTTATTATCATTATTTATTGTAGATTCTATATATTTATGCACACGGGCGGTCGGCCTATTCGTTCCCGGGACTTTTTTTATCTACCGTCTTCATGTCAGCAACGAGCCTTAGTATTATAATAAATATTGTCGCATGTTTGGTTTTCAAGAGGCTATTTTAAAGTATTAATTAATTTAGCCTAATATTGTCAGATGATATTGTACATACCGTATACCATACATATCTGTTGGCCAAAGTGTAATACATGCGAAAATTTTGCACAGAATGCGATTCGGAAAACTACGACAATTTTCGTGAAGGAATATTTTCAAATGTTTTCAAACTTTACTCCGTACCAACATTTAGACCTACCTTTAGAGCAATCATTCGTTCTAAACTTCTATATCTAACACATTAATCGCATCTGTATGTAGTAAATGTTTTTAAATGAGCACGTTTTTGCTGGCTAATTTTTAAAGAAATTAAAAAAGTGTCTTAAGTTAATCAGTCACATTATAGTTTTGCAATTTCCAAAGTACTACAATTTTAAATAGAATTATTTTTTGGTTTGGGAACTAGCATTGGTATTTTTTAGCAAGTTAAAATATTTATTTTCACTAGCAGTACAAGTACCTATTAAGATCATTTTTAAGATGACCATTCTTTCTTTTTTCCCAACAGATATTACCTATAATGATAGCGAGCCAAATTGTTTGTTTGGAGAAGTCTACCAAATTGTGGAAATTGAAGAGGAGCAAATAAATTCAAATGATATTTGCAAAATGGTGAATAAAATAGAGCCTCTACTTAGTGAAGGGACCCAATACAATCAGGAGCATGACCCTTTAACATCGGAAATGGAGGACGATATAAAATCGGCAAGTTTCGAAGATGTTTACTTGGATCAAGGACACTATGATCAAAATGACATGGATAATTATGATGGAGACGATATGATGCTTGTAATGATGAAGGTGAATCTTGAAATATTGTATCGATGAGTCGCAAATATTTAACTTTTATTTTTGCAAGATGATTTAGATCAGAATTCATATGCGCTGATCAAAATTGTTTACATAACCCTACGTCTAAGATGTTTTAAAATCTAAAATAATCAAAAAAAAATAGATTAGTTCATTTCGGTGAAATATAAAAAGTTGTGAAAGACATAAAATTTCTATATATAAGTCCTGTATGGTTTCCGTTTTACGCACATCACATCAACCTTGTTGAATCTGAATAGCTCGAAGAGCGATGCAATGTTACAATGGCCATTCCCGTCATGGGACGATAAAATCCTCTGAGTTATTAAATTCCTTCAATATTTCCACTCTCTCGTAACTTAAGGAATCATTATAACTCATAACTCATCATAATACCAACTATGGCATGAATGAGCCGTCTTTATCGATGTCTCGTCTCGTTAATGATTATTATTATGCTATTGATTTCAACCTTTCCAGAAAAATTATAAATCAGCTTAGTAAGGTTACTTTTCTGTTTGATTTTCTTAATACTAGTCAGCTTATTTGCTGAAACTTAATAAATTAATAAATATAGTTATACATGCCCTTCAAATTGTCCAGAAAGATGAAAACTGAGCATGATACAAGAGCTAAAAAAACCACTATAATTTTTCATAAAACGCAGCGGTTAGAATTCATCAGAAAATATATCGGATGGAATATCGATGCAGCCAAAAGGTTTCCACTAGTAGTGGCATATTTGGAGAAAAAAAGAGGTGAGTCAGCAGTAATTTCGGTGGCGCAAACGTGATGATTTGGGCTGCCTTTTGTCATCAAAAATCGTTTGGCTGCCTTCAAAGCTTAATTCAAGCACGTATATAGAAATACTAGTTAGAAATACTGTTCAAATAGGGGGTAGATGATATATGAAGACAGCTATGTATTTCAGTAAGATAATGCTTTTATACATAGTTCAAGGCCTGTAAAGGAATGGTTAAGCGACAAAAATAGAACTTTTAGTGAGCCAGCTCGAAGTCGACCTTAACCCCATTGCAAACCTTTGGGGAGTTATAGCGGCAGGATTATTATAAATAGATTAGCTGAGTTACCCGGCTTCACACGGGGCGGCGCGTGATTGTACTGAATTAGACATTACAATGATCCTATTTACACATTTAATTTCTTATAATCCATTATTTGTACAGAAATTTTGTGATCTGTGTACGTTACTTCGTTCGCTCTTATAGGTCTTTCTTATCATCACAGATAAGTAATACAGATGCCCAGTCGAATAGGCAAGAAAAATACAAAGTTGCCGAATTGCCTCTTACTTAGGCACATGTATATAGGAACAATTTGGTCGAAATGCGCCTCTGATAATGTTTAAGCAATATAAATCTTATAGTGTACTTAGCCACTTGGGCGAGGGTCAGGCCACGAGAGCAGGGAAGAGTTTGTTGGCACCGACCTAAACGAAGGTGAAGCGAGAGGGAATTTCAATGTTTCAATCGGCATCAGCCGGGTTGGCTGGGGTTCCAAGATGTCGAGAGACTCTATGAATGAGCGCGAGTAACAATACGAAAACTCAAAGAGAAATTCTTAGAATTGTAGTTGATGACGGCGGCGGGTGGATTTCGAAAGCAATATTTAAATATTTAGTGTGCAGTGATAATTAATTGATTTTTCAATTTTGCGTTTTGTTGTTCAGCTTTTCTTTTAGGTGATTTGCGTACACCTATTTGAATTGAATTCCATTGAGGTACGTTACTTACTTTAATGAATTTGTTGGGTTTTATATTTTCTAAAGCAAATACGCGTGGTACAGCATTTAATCGAAAATAATTACGAGAATATCAGTCCACATTATTGAAAATAGCAATTTGTTATCAAAAATGTCAAAATTACGAAAAAAGGCCGAACATGCTGAATTTCTGTGGATACCTTTATTTGGATGTCCTTTTAGCTATCGGGTAAAGTACGGTTAATTTCAGCCAGTGAATTCTAGTTTTTTGCAAATATCTCGTAAATTAAAGAATACTATACTTACGAGTATATATATATGTAAAATATGATTTCTGTGTGTAACTATCTTTGTGTAAGTCCGATAAACTTCGGAACCTGCCCAATGGGAAATCGAGGCAGCGATTCTCAACGAAGGTATTCAGAAATATATTTTAAATTCAATTATTTAAGGTATACATTCGATGCATTCCTTATTACTCAATAAGAAGCTAGAAGAAAGGAATGCACTTGCGAACGACGTCCACTCTGTGAAGAAATTACTCATGCTTTTTCCCCTAAAACCGGTTTTTCTCATCTCCCCAATGCTTTTGTTTTAGCATGTTGCGACCTGCTGCGTCGTGAAAAGCGCTCTGACGCGGAAATTCTCAGTCTAGGTTTGAATGCAGTATAGTGCGAGTTTAGTTTTGAATTTTTAGAGACAATTAGTGCGAATTTAGTTTCTTCCTATTTTCTTCCATTTCATATACATATTATGGGCCAGGATTCTGTTTGTCATCTCAGTTGCCGTCACTCCGTGACAGCTTATAAATGAATAACAAATAAATTTTCATATAAGAAATAAAACAGGCAATTCAGTTATAACCTGACATGTGACGGAAACTCAAATGACAAACAGAATCCAGGCCCTATATTCTGAATCACTGAAAAAGGATCACTGAAAAAAGAGTTCGAGGGAAACGATTGCGAAGAGCTTCCTTGCCTTGCCTCCTAAATGAATTCTGGGTAATCTAGTGGTAAGGAATATAAAAAGCTTGTGTTCTGCTTCGTTCCGCAGCCATGCCTGTGTTAAAAAGATATAATAGAGAATATGGCGGGTCAGGCATTCCTGCCTTCCACAGAAGGCTTCGGAATGCATAATTGATGCTTCTATTTCTCATTGGGTGTGAACAGATTTCGATGCCCCTTACACCTACATTTAGTTTTTTTCGAGGAAGACTTTAAGCTACATACCACCACGTCTTACTATCCAGAGGCTAAACAGTGAAGGAAAATCTTCAAAATGTAGTTATTATCGAAGAAGGCTTAAATTTGATTGATTTGGTTGTCAAATAAGCAGTAGGGTTTAAACCATTTTTGTCAGACTAATGTACTATACAGTTATACGATATCGGGGAGATTCCCCAATTTTAGGAAATTTTGATCTATTTTTGGGCTCTAAGGAAAAGGGAAAACTGGAATTTAGAGGAATATCTGAGGAAAATTACGAGCTGATTCGCCCGGGAAGGTTGTAGACACAACAAATTTTTTCTGGAATTCAATATGGCGGCTAATCTTCCAACTTCAAAGAAGATTAATGAAAAATGGCCCTTGAGGGTTTTTTAGGTCACTAATTTTGAATCTGCCATCAAAACTTCCAAATTCAAGATGGCGGATCCAATATGGCGACCGAAAAAGTTGAATTTCAAAGGATTGCCCTGAAAATCCGCACTAATGGGTTTTTGGGGGTGCTGATATGAAATGTAATCATGAAAGATAAATTTAGTAATACTCTTGATGAATATTTAAAAATATGTGAAAAACGAAAATAGAAAAAGATTTCGAAATAGCCAAAAAATAAATTTACCCGTCACAATGAAGTAAGGAGCATGGATTTTTCGAGATTGAGGAGAAAAATTATAATATCTCAATAATATTATAATTAATAGACGTAGTGTATTGTGAGTGGGCTCAATGAAAACGCCTTGGATAGTAGTATAATTTCGTACATGTATATCAACATTTACTGAAAATAGTATTTTAGTAGATTCCATTATACTAAAATTATAATAGAGGTAGGGGTTTACTGTTATTTTTTTCCCGAAAAGAGGGGTAGGGTAAGGATGTGGAGATAATTTTGGAAAATAGAAAACATGCGGGGAAATGCGTGTGCTAAATTTTCGATGAAAATATTAATAAATATAGAAAAAGAAACTGTGAGTGTTGCAAGACAAACATTTTTGGAGCGCCAAAAAGTTTACCCCTGCCGATTGAAAATAAATGAAAAAAGTGATTTATTTATAGTAAAAAAGTATTAAGAATAGGTGAAAGTGAATTTGATTTAATGAGACCACCTCCATCCCGCTGGAACATATTGGAGAAGGGGTGTAGAACGGCGGGTATGTGAAATAAAATAAAAATTTAATAGTATCTCTGAAATATTTCCGTCGTCTATACTACCTTATATTGTCAAATTAATGGATAATGCAAGGTGCATTTTATTGTTAATCGTAAATAATTAACGAAAATTGTAAGTGTTCTTAACCCTCGAGCAGGCACACAGTATTTTAAAACGGCAGCGGTCACGCACATTCTTATCTCTTGTCGGGCTGGCTGGCTTCTGGCGGTGCATGGCATACGCATATACGGCGGAAGGAATTCGCTTATGTAGCAATTTGTTACAATGGGATTGTAACAATCCTTCCCATCCGCTGCCAGCGGCCAACCCAACAGGCAGCAACCAGAGATAAGAAGATGTGACTCAGTGCTTTCACCTGGCTGCGTGGCCGCGGTGAGCTCGGGGTGCTCCAAGTGAGTCAGTTGCGATACCACCAGCAACCCCACGAGTTGCATGTACATCTCTAAATATCTTTGAGTTCATCTCTAAGAAACCTGTGAAGTTGATTTGATGTATAAGAAAACTTTGAAATTGATTTCATGTCTAAGAAGCATGTGAAGTTGATTACATCTCTACATTAACCTAACCCGTTATATTATCCAATTCAATTCCTCCTAAAACCCGTGTCTCTGCTCAAGGTTGAAATCGGAAAAACCCGCACGAGTTTTACTTTTAACCCCTTGAGTCCCGATATTTGAGACATAATTGTGGTACCGCGGTATACCCGCAAAACGCATACAGAATTGAGTGTGGTTGTAGATCTTATATAGCCAAACAAAATATTTTACGACAGGGGCATTTTTATCTTTTGATCTACTCAACGCAGTAACATAATCTCACGCCAAAGCACTACAATTTCAATGTCGTTTTAAAAAATGCCACAAATGTTCTCAATTTTCCCAAAATTTCCCGTTTTTAACATATTTTCTCCGAAATTCATCTTCTATCTTATTACCTTTCCAGATAACGACAACATGTCTGGGTAGAAAAGGGAAGGAAGGAAAATTATTCATTATTATATGAAACATTGTCTTTGGATTGGGAAATATTTTGCATACTAAAAACTTACTGAACCTAAAAAACAATATTTTGCCAAAATTATAAAACCAAGATTTAGCGACACAAAGAGAGAAATACTTTAACGAAAAAAGTATCTTTGAGGCACAGGGCGTGCGGCAAAGTGATGGAAATAGTTAATTTGCGTGCGTAATTTATAATAGGCAACTAGATTTGGAAAGGACCTACAATGCGAATGTATGATTTTATGAAGGAATATTGGCTAAGGGCGATCGACCGGTCAATCTTTTTATATTAAGCCAAGTCAAAACGTTAGCTATATCCATTTTAGGCAAGGAAGATTTATTTTTTCTTTAAATACTTCTTTTTATATTTTAGGAAGATAACGAGGATAAAAATGAGTCGATTCCCTTATCCATCATTAAATCTCAGGAAGAAATTATACATGAGGAGATGAACTATCATCGTGAGTCGGATGAGTCTGCAGGAAGTACATCAGAAATCGAACATCAACAATGCTACAGTGAAGGGAGCGAGCCAGAATGTTTTATTGATGAATTAAACACTGCTACAAAATTGATTTCATCGAATATTGCAAAAAAGGATGTTTACGAATGTAGTCTTTGTCCCAAAATTTATCATAATAGACGATCATTTCTTAAGCATTTGAAAAACGATCACAACTTAGAGCAACCTGAACTACAAGAAAAATCACGTAAAACCCGTCAAAGAAACACCGGCACCCATGCCTGTCCTTTTTGCAAACGAATGTATTCCGAACGCAAATTTTTGGATAAACACATTAAACGTCATGGTAAGAAAAAAAGTTTTTATAATTTTTATTTATTTGTATTTCTTAGGGACTGACGGAAAATTAACTCATAAAAGTTCATGCTGTAGTAGATTTTTTGAATCTAAAGAGGATGCTGACGATCATGCCATAGGTTTCCACAGCCGAATGGTTTCGTGCGTATTATGCAGCAAGACATTTTCAAGTCCTGAAAAATTAAAAAAACATAAACAAAGTGTGCATGCAACGCAGAAAAGTGCACAAGAAAAAACCAATAAGAAATATAGCGTTTGCCAGAAATGTGGGAAAAAGTTTACAAGTAAAATTGCTTTGTCTGACCACGAAAGATCTGACTGCGGAAGATCACCTCTGTATAAATGTGATGTTTGTAATAAGGACTTTCATAGCGCAGGTTCTCTTAAAACTCATAAAACTATGCATACTGGAGATTTACCTCATTTATGTAACTATTGCGGCAAAGCTTTTAGAACGTTCGGTCAAGTTAAAGTACACGAGAGGAAGCACAACGGTGAAAAACCCTTTAAATGCACGGTATGTAAATGTATTCAAACTCAGATTCCAACAATCTCCATTCCACTTTTCGATTTCAGATGTGTCCAAAAGTGTTTGCCTATCGTGAAAGTCTCCTTACTCACATTTCTGTTCATACAGGTCTAAAACGATTTATGTGTGAAGGTTGTGGAAGGCGGTTTTCCTGCATTTCCAATCTCCTTATGCATCGAAAACACAATCAAAGTACGTGTGGGACTGTACCAAACAGTACGAAACCTTTTTCAGAGACTATAGGAATTTCCCGCGGAAAGTTATACGTTGGTGAAAAACCAATGTAATTTTCACTCGTATTATAAAAATAATTATACTTTGTTGTTATTCTTCTCAAAAACAAACTTCAACATTCTCGAATGCATGATAACAATACATTATCTTTTGAGACAAACTTAAGGTATCTAGACCTAAAACTGTAATATATGTAATAATTTTGATTATTATTCAATTATAATTACTACACAATTGTAATTAGAACTTTTACTTTGAAATGCTGGTAATTATAGTTTTAAGATAGTTCAGTTGATAACACTAGTACAGCTGGGATATCCATTCGTTTCATTGGCTCCGAGGCCGAGGAGGAAGGTTCTCAATTCCAATTTCCAAACCTAGCTAAAACCCGAAATACAAGCTTTCTAATTAAATAAGTTTCATCCAAATCCGTCCAGAAGTTTTTGAAAAAATTGCGGGCATATGTACATATGGACATGCATCGCGGCTGAAATGAGAGCTTCCTTCTTTCAAGTCGTTAAAAAATGAATAATTCGCTATTTAGTTCGCATCTAACAATGGTCTTCACGAACATCGAAGGAAAACATCGGACATTTTAATTTGTGTACGTAAAGAAGAGAAAAGAAATTTTCTTATTCGAAAAATATTTTTTTTCGCAAATAAAACCAAAAACAAAATCGCAGAGTAAGACCTGCGTAGAAAGCCTCTTTCAGATCAAATTGGTGAATCCGGCAGATTTATTGGTGCTAATCATGAAAATAATATGTATATAATAATATTACATACCTACAAAAATAGCATTTTATACTGCGATTTTTAATTTTTTGGGTTTTTTTTAACTGTTCGACCGAGTTTTAAAAGCAAGATAAAAATGAAGTTTATATCCAAAATTAGTGTCCTTGGGCAGCTTTCGGAACATTCGCATTAACGGTATAGATAAAGGAATCACTTATTCAAAGAGTCACATAAAGTTATCTAAAAATGAGGCTTTGCTGTTTTATAATATTTTTATTTTTATATAGTACAATGATGGTACTCAGGAGTTATTCAGTCTTGAGGTCTCTCCTTATCATAATTTTTTATTATAGTTTCGGTCGGACGGTCTGTCTTTGTATGTCACAGCCCTCCCATCCTCTCATTTATATACTTATTAAGATGAAATTTAGTATGCGGGCTCAGATTTTGTTTTCACTACTCCATTCTCTGAATCAGTGACTTCTTCACTCATCTTTACCGTTAATGCACATGTTCTAAAAGTGGGGACGCTAATTTCAGATACATATAAACTTCATTTTTATCTAGTATGTAAAATTAGCTCAGGAGAAGAGTAAAAAAAATCCCTGACTGGAAAATCGCAGTATAAATTGCTATCTTTTGCACAAACTGTACATTATGGAATATTTTTAAATACAATTTGCGTAATCAACATCCCAAAAAACTTGTTAAAATTGAAATCGGTACGGTATGACCTCAATTTTGCGGACCTGTGTTATTAAATCAATTAAACATGTCTGTATTTTTCTTTTGCAATTAATTATATGTAAGAGTCCTGAAAATAAATAAATTAAAAATGACTGTGACCTAACATTTCACGAGATTAGTGCGTGCTTGTCAGCCCTGGTGAAAAGTTGCAAAATATATTTTCCTTTAATTCCTTAATTTTAAGGTTTCAATCTAAAACAACTGAAAAAACTAAAATCGTAAATTTCATTATTGAAAATCTAATGAATCTTCCTGTGTGCCCTTTCCCGTGAAGATTTCTTCATTGAATTCAGCAGAACACGTAACTCAGAGGATTCCTAGAAAAATCCAAAATATACAAAGGTGTCCCCTTACGTTTCACCTTCAGCCCAGTCCAGCAGATATTTTTACCACATTTATCTATGTACCTACCTACTTCAAATATTAAAAATACTCTGTTTTTTGTAGTCGGGTTTTTTATTTTTTAATAATAATTTTTTTATAAACAATTCTTTGATATTTCCGAAGATTGACTCATGCTGTTCGAAAGCGAAATATAGCATGTAACGATTGTTAGGTTCATTTATCTACTGAAATTTGACGCGATATCACATATCACTCAGGAATAGTGCTGTACCACGTACCTGAAATAACAGCTCAGCTAGAGGCCTACGTTTTCACCTCCCAAGATTAAGAGCTTCATTACTCGAATCATATTACACTGTCCAGTGTATTAGATTCTGGGATTGTTTACCACTTCGCGTTCAGCGTGCGGACTCATTTAATGCATTCAGGCGCTACGTTCAGGGTCTAGACATATATTTAGATGTAAGTCACGGGTCACACAACACCTTGACTCAATTTGTTTATGGATACTTAACTGTTTATCTTTTTAATATTAATGAAATTGAGAAGTTGTTATGTTTTCCTTTACTATAATTATGATAATGTAACTTATTTGGTCTTACCGGCTAGAGCTTGAGAATTTGTAAAATTGTATAATATGTACTTTGGTTAATTTCGATTCATCTAAAATTCAGGAACAGAACCCGTAGTAGATAATGTTTTTTTGTTAAGCCATTACATCTACAAAAAAAAGGAGCGCGCCTCTTCCGTTCGCCAATGCTTGTTCGTATTCTCTGAAAATGTTCACCTCGTGAATTTTTTCCGTTTCCAAATCATCCGTAATTCGTAATTGTGAAATTGTTCGCGGAAACCAAAATGCCGTCCATACTCAGCGAATATAAACAAAGTTTGCTGTGGGAACTCTATTCAATGTATTTAAAACACTAACACGAGAGCTTGTGATTCCTCCTGAGTTTGTTCCTGCACCGAATTTAATGATTCCAGCACTGATAAGCTTTTCAGCTGAATATGGAAAATCACTAATAAAACTTTAAAAAAAGCCAAAGTGGCGGTTGCAATATGGCGACCGAAAAAGTTCAGCCTCAAGGATTGCTATGAAAACGGCTTCTTTTATATTTTCGAGGTCGATGATCTCTCTCCTCAACTTCAAAGAATTCTTATGAAAACAGGCCCTTTATGCTTATCTCGAATCTGTTATTGATGACGAATCCAGCGGCCTTATTTACGAATTAGATTCGAATGAAATTCAATCGAAAATACAGGTTGAAGGTATATTAATTCAGTGGCATCTAGATTCGTGTTTTACTTGAGTTCGATTCGATTGATAATTTACTGCATCTACGATACAATTTCAATCAAATCGAATGCATGAATAAGCCCGTAGTACGGGGACCGGAAATTGTCAACTGCCAAAACCGGTTTCGTCGGGAGGATCCGTATTTGTAAATTGTTTAACACCGCGCGAAGCCGGCATAAAAGCTAATGTATTCTTATTTTCAGATGCTATAAGCTGATCTTTTCTGTACAGGAGCGAGCGAACGTTTGGTCCTTGCAACCCCACAGCATCCTAGAATTAACTAACATCGCTCACTCGCTATTGCTCGATTTTCCAGTGAGTGCATGTCTTTAGATATCTATTACCAACACGAGGAAAGATAATGAGAGAGATAAATTTTTTCACAAATTTTATTTCTTGTTATGAATAAGAATTTGCTTTGTGCTTAGGTAAAAATGTGAAACCATCGGGAACTGGTCCTAAGAGCATTTCGCTTAATTTAATCCAATCTGCACAGTTATTAGAGCTTAAAAGTGTCTCTAAATCATCCTTTCCTCGGTATTTTTGTGGTCTTTGATTAATTTTCTGTGGAGGATTCTGCAGCAAGCTTAGCGGTATGTATCTATACATAAATGACTGCCATTCAAGAAGAAATCTCCGGGTATTTTCAACTCCTTTGGTGTCTGAACCCCAATGCTCCAAACCATAATTCACATACTTCTTTAAAATTTCAAATCGTTCACCACTGGATGGATCCCAGTGTTTTTGCTCCTTGATTTCTTTGAATATCCAAGGTTTTATTAAAGCTCCTCTTCCTATCATCACAGACGACACATGCGGAGCTAATTTCTAATAACATAAAATTGTTTAGTAAATGTTCAACAGAAGAAGTATAGATTTACCTTTCTTTCATTGTAGTCTTCAAAGTTTAACAAATCCCCGTTGCCTATTACTGGAATGGTTTTGATTTTAGATGCACACTCTTCTATGTATTCCCAGTTAGCACTTTTTGTATACCTCTGCTCTCTTGATCTGCCATGTAGCTTAAGAAAACATTTTTTTACTGCATATTTCATTATGATTAAAAATTTCACTTACTGTAACAGCGCTAGCTCCCCAATCCTCCAGCTTTGGCAGTAAGTCGTGCGCCACGCTTTTATCGGCGTATATGCCTGTCCTGGTTTTCACGGTGAAAGGAATTGTTCCCAAAAGTGTGGAACAACTTCTTACAACAACTTCTAAAACATTTTGGCGCCTAATAAGAGCACTTCCCCCACCTTGCTGGTAAATCAGTTCTATAGGACAACCAATGTTAAGGTCTATGAAGTCTACGGCACTATTTTCATGTAACAATTGGGTCGCTTGTGTTATAAGTTGAGCACTATTGCCGCAAAGCTGGACACCAAAGACATCTTCTGATTCGTGGCGCTTTGTAAGTGCCCACTCCTGTGAAAGCCCTTTTAAAATTGGAACGGCACATGCCATTTCACCACATGTAATGTCCGCTCCAAATTCTTTGCAAATTCGGCGAAAGGGTAAATTCCCAACAGTAGTTAGTGGACTAAGCAATAGCTTGTTACGAAAATCTACTTTCTTTTGCTCACTATCTCTTCCTTTAATAATTTCCTCATCAATAACACATCCGATAGATTTGTCCTCAGGGATTTTTTCAGAGGGTTTCGTCTTCTCAGCTCTCATTTTCTCAAATAATTGTACAAGTTTCGTAGATTCACTGAAGTCATATTGGCGTTTTCTCAGTCGCACCTGAAGATCTGCAAATTAACAATTTGGATTACTTAGTTGGGTAATGGAACAAAGCGGTGCGCACCTGATGAAGTTCCATTTATTGTTTTCGGCTTTTCGTCAACGTTATAAAAATCAGCTTTTAAATTATTTAGATTATCATCAAGGTGCGCTTTGGCAAATCGGCATGTAAGCCCTCTGTGGCAAAACCCCCGAGTCGAATAAATATAGCAGGTATCGCCTTAAAATACGATAATTGGTTTTTGTAAGTATGTGTAAGTATGTATAATATTGCTAATGTAGTACTTATGTCTTTTGGCTTATCTTCCAAGTACTTTGAAACGTCGTGAACGTAGATACATCCTGCGTGAGAACATTTCGCTCCATTAGGACCATTGAAATAAGCATTACACAAATTTGTACCGCGCTCTTCTCTATATACGGGTCGATTCTACAATATAAAAGTAGTTATAAAATATGTATATTTATAGTTAACATTTTAAATATATTATAGTTTTTCGCCAAGTTGAGGAAGTACGGCCGTATAACCTTTTCTAGAAGCAACTCAGGGCACTTTAAAGAACCTTGAATCTTTGTTATATATAGATTAGAGTTAAAGCGTGATTCCGAAAGTACTTAGTATACTTAACGAAATTCCCAAATAACAAATTTCTAACTATTAAACTACCATCAAAGTTTCGTTATTTCGTCACTGATTCACTGACTCACTGATCATCAAAAATATAAGAGACTTTTATATAGATTGAGGGCGTTTGTACATTTTGAATTCCAAAATATAAGGTATTTTTTGGAGTTTACTCCTTAAGAATCGATTTTCATATACTATATAGCCCACGGTACGAAAAAAATATGGGGAGTGAAATCGAGTGTTAACAAAAAGTGAAGTGTTACGATTTTCTCTGCGCAACATCTTCGCGCATCTTATACTGAACGCGTGTATATGCATATAGGGCCTCTACACATCTTCCGATCCACTGCATCATATAGACGGACTGTGAAGACAATAATTCAGAACTTTGTCTAACTTCGACTATAGGCGCAAAATAAAAACTCATGTGGTGGGGACACCCTGTAGTCGAAGTTGGACAAAGTTCTAACGCACTCTCTTCTCATGCGTTTATTTACCCCCTTTGCCTCTTGTATATATTCAAATCGTTCTTAAGGAGTAAAATCCAGTCGCGCGTCGAAGCAGACACGCTCAAAAATTCATTATTATGAAATGGGATTTTTTTCTCATTGTTTATTTATTCATATGACAACAGGTATAAACCATCTGACATTACAAATAATTAATAGTAAAACAGTAAATAAGTATGTATATAAATGAACAACCAAGCTAAAAAATAATAAAATCTAAGCAATTATTTATTGCACGTCTAATAGATTCTTTTGATAAGTTAAAATCAATAAGAGAGAAAACATCGTTGTAACTTCTGGCAAGATTCGAAAGTGGCTCATGAAACCCATACAGCGTTCTATGAATGTCGACATAAATAAAGCAGTGAGCCCTTGTTAACCGAGGACGAGTATTAATATTGATAAGACTCAATAGTGAAGGAGAGTCTATACATCTCGGGTTGAGAGCCGAAATCTTGGATAACGGAAATGTGGCATTGGGTCGGCTTTTTAACACAGTGCCTGGGAATTTGTATTATTTATCTGTGCTATTATATGTATTACAGTCAAAGCAGGCGCGACCCTTTGTAATCACTATTTCAACTAGAATGTCGAAGACGTCCCGTTCAGTGCGACCAAATTTCCTAGGCTTGGTAGTGAACTGGCTTCATTTGCAACAATAGCTGCGGTTTTTGCGTTTGCGTTTTAGTGTTAATATAAAAATGCCCAATCTGTTGGAAAATTTAAGAACTAAAATGCGGATCTAATTTCAAAGCCAGATAAAGAGCTGGGTTACTTCTTTGTTGTTGTAAGACACGTAAAAATTTGAGCGAGAGCACAGAGAAATTGTATTTTATATAAGTAGAGTATTTTTAAATTTACGAGATATTTGCAAAAAACTAGAATTCACCCCTAAATCCAATGGCTGAATGAACCGAGCTAAAAGGACATCCAAATAAAGGTATATATAAAGGAAATTCAGCTTGTTCGGACTTTTTTCGAAATTTTCACCTTTTTGGCAACTAATTTAACTGGGCTATAACCCTAATCTTGCCTACATATCTCAGTAATGTAGGCTGATGTTCTCGTAATATTTTTCGATTAAATGCGGTACGACGCGTGTTACCTTTAAAAACTATGAAACCCAACAAATTCATTAAAGTACGTACCTCACTAAAATTCAATTCAAAGAGTTGTACGCAAATCACCTATAAGAAAAGCTGAACAAAATACAAAATTGAAAAATCTGCCTGGATAAATCAATTAATTATCACAGCAAACAAAATTCTTAAATACTGCTTCCAAAATCAACCCATCCGTCGTCCTCGTCAAATTCTATGAATTTCCCTACGAGTTTTTGTATTTTTACCTGCGCTCATTCCCAGAACCTCTCGGCATTTTGGAACCGCACCCCACAATGGCTGGTGCCGATTGAAACATTGAAATTCCCTCACACCTCACCTTCGTTTAGGTCGGTGCCTACAAACGCTTCGCTGGTCTCGTGGTCTGACCCTCGACCAAGTGGCAAAGTACGGAAGCCCCAGCTAAGATTTATATTGTTTAAACATTTTCAGTAGCGGATTTCGACCAAATTGTACCTATATACATGTGCCTAAGTAAGAGGCAATTCGGCAACTTTGCATTTATCTTGCCTATTCGTCTGGGCATCTGTATTACTTATCTGTGATATTGCCTACACCCAAGTGATCTAATGAAATCATCCACTTTTCCATATTTCATACCTTTCAGACACGCCTTTTTTGGCTTAAATATTTTTTTTTTCAATATATCACGTATTTTATGTTGAAGAACATCAATTTCACTACAAAAATAATCTCCACATTTTTCTAAAAAGTTAATATATGCATCATCCAAAGTTAAAACGACTGAGTATAGTGCAGTCCTAGGATCGTGGCGGTGTGAATTCTACATTGAGAGTTAACTTTCCTGATTTTCATGTTTAGGATTCCTATAGGAATTTTACATGAAGTTGTTTCCTTAATTACGCCTATTCGGCGGGTCGGAGAAGTTATGAATACGAAAAAATAGCATCTAACAGAAAGGGGTGGTATAATTTTATTTTCAACAGAAATACCAAATTAGGCTCCCTTTAGATTGTTAAATGCCATTTTTTTCATGTTCTGGCTGGCCTGACAACATGCTGTCTGAAATATATTTCCTCGAGTTACAGCCGACCACCTCAGCAATATATTTTATCTTTTTGAAATAGAAATGGAACCAGCGTGGTTTTTCCACGCATGTATATGTACCTACTTTATTTTGCCCCCTTTTCCTATTTTTCTTGTTGTCTATTTTTCGTTCCTTTTGGGTGCCTTCTATGTTTTCATCCTCCACAGATCTTTTGCCAGGGTTCGATGGAGCATCCACACTTGATACGTGCGAACGTTCGAAACATTCTGGAATCAAATATCTAAAGAAAATTAAGTTTAGAAAAATTAAACACTCACTCCGGCTTTATGTAACAAATTCCGACATCCATGCTCCGCCGTCTCGTATTCAAGAATTGTTCTGATTACAAACGTTTGACAGCTATCAGCCGCATGTCTGACAGCTAATTACACGTGCTTATTTGCAACGCTGCCAGATTTATATCGATATTTTACTTTGCAGGTTGATAACAATTGCTTAGTTGTTGTTACTTTATTTAATTCCAATAATTAATGCACAAACTATAAAAGTTATGAATAGTCTATATTTTCTTGTGAAACGACACAACTAAGAGAAAAGGAATTATTGAAGCTATCGCAAGGAACACATTGTGTCTGCCTGCCTGAACGCTCTCCAAGTCATTCGAGATATGATTATCATAACATTATCGGTACCTACCGCATGTCATCTAACATCTGATTAGGATTGCTGGTTGTTTGGTGTGGAAATTTCTGTTAAAGTACGACAATGGTGCTGCTATTCAGAGCCCTGCTAAGTTCAGTTAAGAAGGTAAACTAGAGAAGGCCCAAAGCCTTTTTATTCTATTTCTTTATTCATTCAACCTATGTATGGTATTTTATTTTTGAATGTATAATTATTAGGGAAGCCTGAAGAGTTATTGCAAAATGGGACTATATGTTGGAGGCGCCAAATTCTGGAAATGAGAATTTGTGAACGTCTAATGGGAGTAGGTACACATTCGCGAATGTCAGGGATTTTCCTTTAGTTCGCATTTATAAATTGGCGAATTTCGATACATCGTGTAAAGGTGCTTCTTCACTTCCCGTGTAAGAGCGCTTGTTTCGATGCACTAAGCGCTTTTTTTACTGTACCCAAGACCTACTTTGTTTGTTTATTAATTTGACCCCAAAAGAGGCGTCACAATGTGACTTCTCTGGTCCAGTGCGGGCACCATATGACCATGAGCAGCGTCTTCAACTTGTATCTTCTCCAGGTTGAGTTTGGTAGTATTGGGGCCCAATAGCAGCAAAACTTCTGTGGCGCATAGGACGTGCAGCCTTGCCACTCCCGGATGCTATACATGTAGGACAACACGTGAGAACAAAGTAAAAGTTCGTAATTGAACAAAACAAGAGAATTAAGGGGGTAGTACACTACTTTTTTTTTTGAAAATCGAATTTTTGTTTGTTGCATTTTCCGTTTCCTTATACGCTCAAAATTTATTTAGAAACCTACTTTTACCGCAAAAGTTCTCGGAAGGGGCCCAAAAACTACAATACCGCACGACGTTCGGGACGCTCGAAACGTAACATACACCTGGCGCTCGGAGTCAAATCGTTTGGTTTCACGCTGTCATCCACGTATCCTTTCTAAACCTGTATCGCGACAGTAATCCTGCATCCGTATGTCGAAAAAACGTGTTCCAATAAACTGTCGTATTGATTATTCATTCATGTCAATCTCTGTATGCATTTTTCTTACCACAAACTTTAAACGCTTTTTTCTCGAAACAGTGTTTTTCAAACTCTTGGACATGTTTCCGGCCGAGTTACTTGACCGATTTCCACCAAATTTTGCATGAATGTTCACAAAACGCCTTGCTATTGTCCCTACCTCGAACATAATTTTGAGTTTATTATTAACAACATAACAACAACATTTATGTCCAAAAACATGGGAAAAAATTTAAAAAAAACAAAAAAAATTTATTACTTGTTTATTTATCAACATATTTTCATGATTGAGGTAGGGACGATAACCACTCATGTACTCTTTAAGAATCAATTTAATTTTATTGTTTCCGATGATCCATACGTGAGAAACCATGTCCACCATAAAAAAAAAGTGACGTCATTCGGCCATCCATTTCTAGGATATACAGCATCAAAATGCTTTGAAAATAATTTTTTTTTACAGCTGATAATATGCCTTATAATATGTAAGAAAACTTTCATTTTTAAATAAAGATTTATACAAAAAAAAAAATTCTAAAAAAACGGGCTAAAGTAGTGTACTACCCCCTTAATCAATTCAAGCAATATAAAATAGAGTGAGCCCAGTTTGCATAAAGTTGTCTGCGGGAACATCTAGTCTAGAACATACAACGACCACAAGAGAAAACAAAAATGTAGTAGCTTGCTTAATCTAAGCATTGTCAACAAGTGGATTAAAATGTATATCAATGACTAAAATTCAACTTTCGAGTGGAAACAGACACGCCGCACAGAGCAAGTACAGCCCCTGTTCATCGAGTTAGGAACACTCGTAATTTTGTTGAAATGCTCTTTTTATAGATTAAAAAAGACAAAGGAAAAATGATATAAAAATAATCGTTCACTTTTTACATAGTATATTTAGTGGTTAAAAAATAACGGACACAATTTGTTATAAAACATACTAATATTTTGTAGAACCACCCTTCGCATCTCTAACTGCCTTAATTCTATGTGGCATGCTTTCAAAGCACCTTTCAATCATTTATTTTATATCGAGGCTATTTTCCCACACATTGTTTATATTTTCCTTCAGGACTGCTATAGTAGGATTGGGGACTAAATAAACTTTAGATTCAAGGAGACTCCAAACGTTCTCAATGGGATTAAGGTCAGGCGAATTGTGGTATAAAAATGTTCTGCAGCACTTCCTCGGACAAGTTCTTGTTCATAATTCCATCGACAAAAAACAGTGGTCCAGGTCCATCGGCAGAGATACAAGACCATATCATCGTGGCTAGTGGGTATTTCACGGTTCTTGCAACGCAATTTTCATTGTACCGCTCTCCTAGCCTCCTCCGGACGAATTGAGGGTTCTCCGTAACAGCTTCCAGCCTGCACTCGTCGCTACTTACTATCTGAAAGTAAAAAAAAATTGTTTTCTCAGATATTTGGGTTCTTAGCGCAAAATAGTTCCAAAAATATGTTAATTAATTAATAATATGATAATTACCTTCATAAATCCTGCTACTGTATAATGACTATAAGTTTTAGCCCACTGAAGCCTCAGTAGTCGCATCCTCGCCGTGAGTTTTGGCTTTTTTGCAGGCCGTCTTGATGTTAGGTTCGCTTCGTATAATCGTCTCCTTAAGGTCATTGCTGATATTTGAATTCCTTCGCTTTGTATGACCTGGTGTATTGTGGTAAGAGACGCAAAACCATTTCCGCAGGCCTTTTGGATGATTCTACGATCTGTTCGAGGTGTCGTTTTTCTTTTTCTGTGGCGATTTTGACTCCTACTGTTGATATCCTTTGAATTTGTTTTTTGATATTCTTAAAACAGTTTGAGGAGATTCTTCCTCTTTTCTTGCGATTTATCGAAAGAAAAATGGTTTTGTCTTTAGCAAGGCAATGATAGCTGCTTTTTTTGCACTTCTGATGTCTTTAGTCTTTCCCATTTTTGCACTTTTGGAAGAATTCCTTGCAAAAATTACAACTTCGCAAATGACCGCAAAAGTTTGGAGAAAAACACATCTTCCGATTTCTTTAAACTGATACGCACAATCGCCTTTTAACGCACAGATAATCACTTGCCAAACACTTTTCAAAAAGTAATGAAATTCGTATTTTTCACTTAGTTTTCATAGTGACACAAACTTTTCGAAAACAGCCATAAAAATGGTCAGGTATAAAAATCGTCCTTAAAAACGATTAAGGGACAATGGTGTGTACTTATTATTTTATGTTCTGTTTAAAACATTAATAGCATCAAGAAAAAATGACTCTCCTCGGAAAAACCCGCAATTTAAATGTGTTGTTTTCCAAAAAATACGAAAAAGTGTTAGTGCTCCTAATTCGATGAACAGGGGCTGTAATCATAGGTACCATTAATAAAGGGGCACGACCCCAGAGGGCCAGCCCAATTGTGAATGTTATATCGTAAATCTTTTCGTTATTAAACGGCACCAGGGCTTACTCAAGGTAATTGATCTCCAACAGCAAGGGTAAGCTTCCTACTTGTCAGATCTGGAGTATCTGTACAAGAGGTGCTCTTCAAGAGCCTCGAGGATTGTCGGGTACTCCCCCTCAGAGACTGAGAGCGCGCTGAGGGATTTCTCGAGAAGGTCTCTAGAAATGAATCTGTGCTGTGTTCCAGTCAGTTTCATCACAAGATCTATAAATATTGGGAGGTGGGGAGTTCCCCCAAAGGACACATTCAAAGTTTTCTAGCTAACTAGTATATCATTGAAAATTTGTAAATGAGATGTCTAGAACATTACTTGAGACTTGTTTTTCCTTGGCTATACATGTAAAAGAAGCATCGTTTAAGGCGTGGACACCGTAATCATGAGCAATTTTGTGAAGAATGATACCTTTTGAATTTATTGTTGGTTCACCCCAACGTTGATTTTTCACATTGAAATTACCTCTTATAATTGCTTTTCCTCCACTGGAGGTTAAGGAAAATGATCTATATTTCTTTTGAAAAATCCGTTGCCGATCTGAGGTGAAGCATACATTGATGAGAGGGAAATTTTAGTCTTTACTGGGCAATAACATCGACCCAACCTCGACCCCACCAGAACACGATAATTTTTTTGTTTTGCGACCCACCTTCGTGTCAGTGGCAACTTCACTGTATCTAACAATTCTGTCTTTTCTGTACAGAATATGGCCTGGCAGTAAAACCCGTTCCGGCGGGAGGAGCCAGGTTTCAGCAGCATTTATGCAATATATGTCATTCTTTACCATAAATATGGCAAGTTCGACAGTCATCATCTTGATGCTTTGGCAAATCATTTGAAATTTTTCATCTACAAGCGAGAGAGTCTGTAGTGAGGGTTCCCGCCGAAAAGCCATTAATCATTTTGATTAGGGATACTAGGAGCGTGATGGGCTCACTATTCGAAAGCTCAGTTTTAAGTCTGAGCATGCTAATAATTTTATTAGCAGTTTCAGTCAGCTTCGTTTTAAGTTGGCCTAACACCTTTGGATCAGTGACAATCTTATTATTGGAACCGTGTATAATACGGTTATTTTGAGTATTTGAGGTATTTGATCTCTTTTTGTCCCGAAAAGGGATTATAATTTTCTTCCCTAATTATCTCTTCTTCATCCCCATTATTTGGAGTAAGCCCCAAGGAAGTGATCTTTGAATACTTATCCCATCCACTTGCGCAATCAACTTTTTTCTCTTTTTTTATCAGCTTTCCAGCTTCCTTTCTTGTCATATCATTACTTGCTCTTATCCAATTAATCTTGCCTTCAAGAACCCTCACCGGGCATTCAGGATATCATGCCGGGTCAACTCACACTTTCCCTCCTCCACCAGATGAGTTTCTCCACAATTGACGTACGTATTTCCTTTCCTTTTACAGTATTTCGCCAGATGGCCATATTTTTGGCATCTATAGCATCTAAGAGATTTTTGTATGTATTGAAAGAGCTTAAAGGACGTAAAGTCCAGGATGACGTTTTTGGGCGGATTCAAGTATTGGTAAAAGATCTTAATCCTATCGGTACCTTCTCTTACCCTTGTGTCATCAATTGTTTTGACTTTCATTTTTCTAAACACTTCTATGACTTCTTGACCTATGTTTGGGTTTTTTCCTTAATCATCACTTTTAGTTCGTCATTGGATAACTAGTAGTTCACCCTTTTTATAAGGCCTGTCCTGGACATCAGTCCTAATGAATGTAGACCCTGTAAGCAGGGTCCACTCCATGTTTGCTCACAAAAAGGTTAGCGCTCGAGGCGCTGTCAAAGTCAATTCTACATTTACCATTTGCTACTCTTTTTATTCTAACCCCTAACCCTTTTGCTATCCTTAAGCAACTCATTTAAACAGGCCATAACCCCATACGTTTGGCCTCTCTGCTCCACATGGAGGTAGGATTTAATATTGGTTACTTCTGTCCGTTTGGGGACACCTATCACCTCTCTAATTTCCATTTCTCCAATTTTCTTGCTCTTGTCCCATGTCAGGACTCAGGGGCTGGGAGCTTGTCTTGCTGCTTCTATCGGAGGCCCCAGTCAGGCTCATATTGTCTTCAAGATCCGTTAGGCTTATGGTATTTTCTGCTCTTGCACGCTTGCGTGCAACTCACGCAAATTCCGTACAATTTTTGCACCCTGCACACGCAGGGTAAGTACAATTTCACTGGTCAATTCACCTTGAAATGCTTCATCGCATTGTTAGGGTAGGTCCAGGTACACTCTCAGTGCGCCGTAGGAAAATTTGAATACGCTAGAACTTTTTATTGCTCAGGAAAACTGATCGCTCTTGCAGCGAATCTGCCGAGAGCCGGAAAAGTAAAGTAAAGCATGAACGACCAAAACACAGCGCAACATTAAATTTTTTCATAGCGCAGGGTTCACATTACATGTGAGCGGCGCACCGCGATATGTTATTACTTACCTTTTTTCTTGCATATAAGATCAGAGAATTTACAATAATGTACGTCTTCTCCTTGCCTATCTCCATAATAAACCCGATTCTGTCTGCATTGATGGTCAGACCAAAATAAATATTCTTGTCTCTATCCACCAAGAAGGTCTTCCTACTGACCTCTCTACGTCAACTCTTCAAGTACCATGAGGCTTTTGATATACAACTAATCAGGTATCCGACGATTTAACATCTTTTGTCTCCTTTAGTTCTAAGCCTATTTCCCATCTTCAAAAATCCCGCACTGACTCAAAAAATTACATTTGCTCCTAACCAATCTACAAATTCCTCGCCCCAAACTATCTCCCCTTCACACCCCAACAACTTCTGGCCAAACTGCGTCTTTTTGTATTATCAAAATGTCAGAGGACAGCGCTCCACCATCAGTAATATCCTCCTGAAGTCTCAGTCTCTTCCCTGCGACCTCTTCGCACTCATCGAAACTAATTTAACGTCTGATATTAACAATAATGAAATATTCTCGTCCTTGTTCGAATCGCTCTCTTTGTCAAATTCACCTTCAATTGTCGTTCTCTTTTGTGGTAATTACATGCTGCTGCTACAAGTTTTAAAAAAATACATAATTACGATCCATTTTCCTATATTTTTTTATTACTTAGAATAGCACGGAATTATTTTTATTTTATTATTCTAGAAACCAAGGAAACATTTTCAATCAAAATTTATTGACTCTCTTCGATTAACTGTTCGGGGAGGACATGGTGGAAATGGTGTTCCAAAATACGGAGGTGTGGGTGGACAAGGAGGTTGTGTGTACGTAATTGCTAAAGATAATGTAACGCTCCGAAAAGTTGTGCAGAAATATCCAAATAAGAGAATAGCTGCAAGTTCTGGAGAAGACAGTTCGAAAATTCGCATTTTGGGAAGACGTGGAGTCGACGAAGAAGTGGAAGTACCTGTTGGTGTACAAGTCATGGAAGAAAATGGAAATATTTTAAGTGAACTAAATGAAACCGGAGACACATGCTTGGTAGCTGGAGGAGGAATCGGCGGATGTACTGGTACCAACTTCTTAGGGAAGCCAGGTGATGCAAAAACTGTTACTCTGGATTTAAAGCTAATTGCAGACGTTGGTCTTGTGGGCTTTCCAAATGCAGGAAAAAGTACACTTTTAAAAGCTATATCAAACGCTTCACCAAAAATAGCCTCATACCCATGTAAGTCGATATGTTATACTTTTATAAATTCACATAAATATGTATTCATATTCTAGTCACTACAATTCGCCCGCAAGTTGGAATTGTAAATTATAAGGATTTGAGAATGATATCTATTGCTGATTTGCCTGGCTTAATCGAAGGCGCCCATGCACACATAGGTAAGTTGCAACATCCGACTAAATATAATATCCACCGCATACATATTAATAATAAGAGATATCAAGAATAAATAATTATTAATTGGATCCATCGCTAATGGTTCTCGAGATATCGGCTTAAAAGTTACTTCACTACTTCATCGCCTTCGAAATGGGGTGATTTTAAAAAAATCTGCAGTTTTCGATTCTGCTGGTAGTGTTTGGCTTTTTCCAATTTGTACGTGGTGCTTCTGCTGTGCCGTTGGAGATTTTCCTCTGTTATATTCCCTTTCTTTCTTAAACGCTGTAGAAATCCCGATTGTAACAAGGACTAAGTCGGAGATCATTTTGATATTTTGATCAGTGGTTTTCCATGTACGGTAAGCCCTTTAGTCCCTTTAGTTTATGCCTCTGCTGTGACATTTTGATATAGTTGTTGTTTTTGAGTTTTCTTTAACTCAAGGCTTCACAGATCTGCCTTCTCTGGTCCAAAACAGGCATCATATGACCATGAGCTGCGTCTTGTAGTTCAGCTTTTTCCAGGTTTGAATTAGAGGGAAAATTATAAGGATTTGAGAATGATATCTATTGCTGATTTGCCTGGCTTAATCGAAGGCGCCCATGCAAACATAGGTAAGTTGCAACATCCGACTAAATATAATATCCACCGCATACATATTAATAATAAGAGATATCAAGAATAAATAATTATTAATTGGATCCATCGCTAATGGTTCTCGAGATATCGGCTTAAAAGTTACTTCACTACTTCATCGCCTTCGAAATGGGGTGATTTTAAAAAAATCTGCAGTTTTCGATTCTGCTGGTAGTGTTTGGCTTTTTCCAATTTGTACGTGGTGCTTCTGCTGTGCCGTTGGAGATTTTCCTCTGTTATATTCCCTTTCTTTCTTAAACGCTGTAGAAATCCCGATTGTAACAAGGACTAAGTCGGAGATCATTTTGATATTTTGATCAGTGGTTTTCCATGTACGGTAAGCCCTTTAGTCCCTTTAGTTTATGCCTCTGCTGTGACATTTTGATATAGTTGTTGTTTTTGAGTTTTCTTTAACTCAAGGCTTCACAGATCTGCCTTCTCTGGTCCAAAAGAGGCATCATATGACCATGAGCTGCGTCTTGTAGTTCAGCTTTTTCCAGGTTTGAATTAGAGGGAAAAAGGCCAGAAGAATTTTTCTGGGAGGACCTTTCGTATTCTATGATTTATTTTATTGATTGTCTTCATTGGGATATTTATTAGGGAAATGGGGCGATAGTTTGTTACGCCTCCAGGGTCTTTAGCTGGTTTTAATATGGGAGCTATTGGTGGCATTATTGGAAAGCAGATCAAGATAGTAGTTGATTGGCGTGAGTTTGATGTCGCTGCAATGAGTAGATCAAAAGATAAAAATAAAGAAACATGGGGGTGATTCGGATACTCCTCAATATGAGGTACCTAAATTTTATCTTTGGACGTCACTTCTCCCTGTATAGTGATTGACCCGTGCGAATATATTTAATTGTGAAACATTTAAAAATTAGATATTTTAAAAATTATACCAATTTTTTCAAACTTCTTTGCTCTTTTGAAGCATATTTCGAGGGCTTTTGCGGAAGTATCAGTAGAAGACGCCACTTGTTGACAATCGGTTTAACTAACATGTATGACACTGTCGGTTGGAGTTGTTTACTCTACTGATACATTAGCTACAGATAGATTACACTTGTGTATAGGATGTAAACAACTCCGGCTAACAGCTCTCATGCTTAACAGTTAGTTAAACAGTGGTTAAACCGTATTAGTTAAACCGGTTGTCAACAGATGTCGCCTTGTACATTTTCTATGCAAATATGGTTTTTATAAAAAGTTTTGAAATACATTTTTTTAACGAAAACATTAATTTTAAACTATTTGTTTATTTTTCGTTATTAGTGGGGAACTTAATCTTTAAAATGATATCTCAGTCTTTATTTTTGATGGAAGATATGGCGTACGATGAAATAAACACCTTTGAGAAATAATATATTGACCCGTGTGAAATTTCGCAGCAATTGAAAAGGTCGTGGGTGCGGTAGCCGGTGAAGTTTAATCGCCATATTTGATCCGCCATATTGAATTTGGAAATTTTAATGGCAGATTCGAAATCATCGCCCCCGGAAACCTTGTGTGGATTTTCAGAGCAATTCGTAGAAGTTCAACTTTTTCGGTCGTCATATTGGATCCACCATCTTGTATTTAGAAATGTTGATGGTAGATTGTGTGGACTGTGTGGATTTTCAGGGCAGCCCCTTAAAGATTAACGTTTTCGGTCGCCATTTTGGATCCACCATTTTGAATTTGGACATTTTGATAGCAGATTCGAATTCAGCGCCCCAAACACCCATTAGAGATTTTCACGGCAATCTGTTGAAGCTTAACTTTTTCGGTCACCATATTGGATCCGAAATCTTGAATTTGGAAATTTTGATCGCAGATTTGAAATCAGCACCCCCGGAATCCCCCGTGCGGGTTTTCAGGGCAATCCCTTGAAGTTTAATTTTTCGGTCGCCATATTGGATCCGCCATCTTGAATTATATGGAAATTTTGATGGCAGATTTGAAATCTGCGACTTCGGAAACGCTCTGTGCAGATTGTCAAGGCAATCCCTTAAAGATGAACTTTTCAATGGCCGTATTGCATCCGCCATTTTGAATTTGGAAATTTTGATGGCAGATTTGCAATCAGTGAACCCAGAAATCCTTATGTGCGGATTTTCAGGGCGATCCCTTGAAGTTTAAGTATTTCGGTCAATATATTGGATCCGCTATTTTGAATTTGAAATTTTGGTTGCAGATTTGAAATCAGCGCCCTGAACACCCATCAGAGATTTTTATAGCAATATATTTGGAATATTGATGGCAAAGTCGAAATCAGCGACTCCGGAAACCGCCGAGGCACCTCTCCTTCCCTTCTTCACTACCGATCCGTGCGAAAACGCATCCAAGTACAAACCTGACCCCCAGAAATGATCTCTTTCACGAACGTAAATATTTAACTCGGTTTTATTTAATTGTGGAATTTTATACGTTTCGGTGAAGAACTCTAAGCTGAGGATTCCAAAACTGTGTCATGGTGTTTCTGTGTAATGTGTCCTTATTTTTGGTACCACACCGATCTCGACCCTTAACGAAAAAATATAGGAAGTTCTAAAAATTTGATATTATAATACAGATTGATTATAAATGAATTTTTCAAAACGGCGGACGTTTATTATAGCATACCGGATGCGAGTGTATGGGAAATTTGTAAACACTGATTTAAAAATATATGGAGTTCAATTTAATTTTAACACATACTAATGATAAATCATACATACCTTTTTCATCGTGTTTTCACTTATTAATAAATTCGCTTTTGATTAAATTTAATCGACAAAAAAAAATAACAAGAAACGAAAAGTATGAAACAAAAAAATATTCTCTCTTTCTTTACTTAATTCAAATTGGTACATTGGTACTGTGATGTTGAGAGTATATCCGTGGTTGCATACCGCAATAATAGCGTATTTATGTAAATAGGGCAACGCGGTATGCGACCACGGCTGTACTCTCATTGGTTCACATAAATTAGTTGCGAAATTCCAATATTACTATGTTTTTAAATCTGTGAAGTAACTCGAATTTTCTTACTATTCTTATTTATAAAAAGTTGACACAGAACTTTAACATATAGTAAACTTTTGGCTTCTCTTGACGAATGAGGTTTCCAAATTCGTTCGTTCCTTAATATGTAAGTTCCGTATAATATGTAAGTTCTATTAACAAATGAATAGCTTGTTTAAATAATTGCAAATTAATTTGTTTTACATTTTATAGGAATGGGCCACAAATTTCTCAAGCACATTGAACGTACTCGTCTTATCCTTATGGTCGTAGATGTTTTTGGTTTTCAATTGAGCCAATCTCACATTAAACGGAATTGTTTACAAAATATATACGCTCTAAACAAGGAATTAGAATTGTATGATGAAACCATCCTAGACAAACCGTGCGTTCTTCTAGTTAATAAAATGGATCTACATGGTGCCAAACAGGAACTTGAATCAATTAAACCTTTTATAAATAATCTTCAAAATGGACTAAAGGATTGTCCTGAAGAAATTAGGCCTGAGCGGCTTTTAAACTTCGAGAGGGTTATACCTATTTCTGCTAGAAATCAAGAGCGTATTGATATTGTGAAAAAAGAACTCAGAGATGTATTGGACGAAGCCGCAGAAAAAAAATTGGGTCTTAAAGATTCATGTGAAGAAATAAGAGACAAGTTAACGGAAAGAGGTTCTCGAGTGACGTAACCTATAGAAGTGATTATTTTGTAATTTTTAAATATTTATATTTCAGTTAATTAAAATTTGGCTTAAAATTGTTAATGTGTTTTACTTGCAGCTGTAAAATCAATGAATTCTTATACACACAAAGGAAATGTATGCGCTGTATGCGCTTTGACTCGTGATGTACACATGTAGGTTGGTTGGTTTATGCGGAGGTCTAGTAGCTAGTCAGACCCAAGTAGCATTAAAATGCGCCGTTTTGATAACACACAAATTGGTTGTTATTATGATGTACTGTTGAGCAATTTTTCCAATCCCCACGTTGGATGTCTCCTTGAGGTCGTCAAAGAAGAGTCTGCCCAGCGTCCAGTATCTGACTTCAGCAAAAGTGCCGGGCATATATACAGAAAATGAGAAAGATTCTCTTTCTCTTCTGGATTCTTACAGCTGCGAAAGTAGTTGTTGAAGGGGTCGATCGGCCAGTGGCCCATGTGCAAAGAATATCTATCAACAAGAACGGACACTTTTATACGCCTACACATCCCTAACCAACATTTAATGTCTGTAACATACATCCAGCAAAATCTCCCATTAGAACAGAAACGAACGAGTACCATTCTATTCCTCCAAGCAATTAAGAGAGAGCGCCAAAGTCGCCAAAAATTTCTCACGTACAGCATGTACAGTGTGAGATACAAAATACAGCCTTTTTTTTGCAATGGAGTTTAATAGGTGATTATTAACTATCCCTACTACCACGACATCTCTCCTGGCGATGATGAACGTAGGTAGCGCACACATAGTTCAAAAATACGTTGTTTACATTTTTTCACTCTGAATTTCGGAGGCAATTATTATTAACGAGTCGTAGCGACTGTGTGCGGTGCTCGCTCGGCTGAGAGCCAGTGTTAATTTATTGAGAGGTTACAGAGTCTTGAAAAGTTCTTGAATATTTTAAAATGCAATCAATAGTTGTTCTTTCCTTTTAAAAATGATAGGTAAACATCATATAAGGTGTTTGGTGTGTGGCTTTGCAAGGGTCTTTTATCAGGAATTAAGTTTGGTACCTTGCTGGAAAACAGAAATTGTTCAAAATAAAATCATGCACCCTGTAGGAGCGTTTCAATTTTCATAGCATCTCCCCAAATGTTTGCCTTCCTCTCACAAATTACTTGTTTATAACTATCTATTTTCAACAAAATAAAACGTCTGGTTCGATTAACGGCACCAAGGTCGCTTTTCGATTGGTATCGAATCCATTCGGAGAAATGTTGTAGCAGGTTTGAACGTTTACAAAATTTAGCAAGCGTTTAACAAGAGTATAGTATGCTTTAAAATCTACGTTCCGAACGAAGTTCCATCACATAACGTACGCAAATGATGTAGACCTTGGTACTTGCTTCCCAGATATTTCCAACCACTTAAATGGCGTATAGGTCTCGAAAACTTTTGGGAGTTGTACCCATGGAGACTTGTTCAGGATGACGAAAGCTACAACATATCTAAATTTAAACCTATTTGACCGAAACCCAATTTCCATGCAAAAGTGGCCAGGTGGCATTTTGACATTTATCTTTTTAACTACTCTTTGGGGCTAGCTCCAACCTCAGAAACCACTTGATTACCTCAAAATATCTCCAAATTGAGACACCCGACATCATGTACCCCAATCGCCAAAATCATGTCGGAATATTTCTTCCATACGATGAAGTAAACTCAACTATAAGTGCATCCGATCCATTCGTCCTAAGTACCATATTGCAATTATTTTATACATGGGCGAAAGGCGAGCTGTAAATTTTTAATTAATAATTCTTAAACCTAAGAAAGGTCGAATCAGGAGCGAGTGTCCGTTATCCAACGTGCATGTCATGTGTATGCCGTTGTAATGCGAAATATTTTCATAGGCCAAATTTCGCCAATTTTGGCACGCGTTCTCTAATTCTAAGATAAAGACTGTGGCCAATATGTCCTTTCCATGTGAACACCTTTTGTAATAGTTTATTTTTTTAAATGAGTTACTTGTTATATTCATAATAAAATATAATACATTTTTAATGAAAAGCCAGGCTTTTCCAAGTTTCAATGTTGACGAAAAATGCAGCTTGTAAGATTATACATATGTTCTGATATTCTTTTGCCTAAGTAAAATTGCAGAAAATAACATTATATAGAAAGATGTACAAGTATAAAAATGGTTTTTATTTTAGTCATTATTTTTGATAACTAAGAGCTTCTTCAACATCCTCTTTAGATCCCAGGAATATTGGAGCCCTTTGATGAATTTTTTCAGGGATGATATCTAAAATATTTATTTTTCCATTGCTTGCTAGACCTCCAGCTTGTGTAACAATAAATGCCATAGGATTACATTCATACAGCAAACGCAATTTCCCACTTGGAGATGAATTTGTTGCGGGATAGATGAAAATACCGCCATATTTTATTGTTCGGTGGACATCTGCGACCATACTGCCAACGTATCTGGCTCCATAGGTTTTTCCCTTAGATGGGTCTTTCTTTGCTTGAATATAGTTCATCACACCTTCATCCCACTGAGAGCTGTATCCTTCATTTATAGAGTAAATTTTCCCACGCTGAGGAATTTTCATATTTGGTTCAGTAAGAATGAATTCTCCTATTGCAGGGTCATACATGAATCCGTTCACTCCACTGCCTAGACTGATTACAACTGCTGTGGCAGAGCCATACAAGGCATATCCAGCAGCAACAATATTTTTTCCTGGCTGTAAGGCATCAGAGACTTGTGGGGCCCCTTCGCTTTGCTTTCTATAAATTGCAAAAATGGAACCAATAGAAACGAGGCAGTCGATATTTGAAGAACCGTCGAGTGGATCGAAGCAAACAATGTATTTTCCCTGTTTATCTGTTTCAACTTCAATAATATTTTCATTTTCTTCGGAAACCAGGACACATGTCGTATAAGATGACTTCATCATGTTGATGAACAGCTCATTGGAAAGTACATCTAACTTCTTAACTTCCTCCCCTTGCACATTTGTTTCACCTGAGATTCCATGTAATTTCGCAATTCCAGCTTTCCGTACAGCTGATCCGATAGCCTTAACAGCGGTCTGTATGCAGTTCAAGAGTTGAGAGAGATCACCAGTAGCATGTTTAAATTTCCTCTGTTCTTGCAAGACGAATCTCGTCAAAGTCATACAATTCGAATCAAACGCTGGACCTTGTTGCGACATTTTGCCTGTAAGTAGAGTTAAATTCTTTGAGTATATTATTTTCAATATTCAATAGGTTATTTGCACTACTGCAAAGTTACAGTTGTTAAAAGTTTAAATTTATAGAGTGGGGGTATTCACGTGTTGTTGCATTTTTTATTTTATCGTTGCAAAGGAGGTAAAGTAATCGGTTACCATCACAGACATGTACACAATGGACTGCTAACGACAGTCAGTTTGCTACAAGAAATTGGGACCAACTTGTTATACCTTTCTCTTTTCAATTAAACATTATTTTCCATTGAACTTAACTCATTTCGGAGACGATTTTGTAACAGCCAACTTTATAGGTAAGGTTGGTTTATTGAAAATAAACAACTAATGTACATTTGAAACGAAAAGTTTTGAAGTACCAGCAGCCTAAATAAAATGTAGCTAGCTTGGAATTTCAGAAACTTTTGACATAAAACGTAAAATAAAAAGGTTACCATAGTAAATATGCAATTTTACTCTCCGATGCAACGGTGCAATTGGGAAATAAAACAAGTCGTATCTCTACTTATTTAAAATACGATTTCTGTGCGTAACTATCTAGCAGGCTAAGTAGCAAAGAAAAATTTGCAAAATTTTAGAGTGATTTTCCAGGAAGCTTTGATTTTGTTGTCAAGTTTTTAGTAAGATATTGAGCCATTTTTGTCAGATTGATTGATTTTCTCAGGGTTATTGTTTTTTTTTGATAATCAATTTAAATACAGTTCTTGTTGGCTTTTCAGATATTGGGTAGTCGGTTTATAACAATTTAATTGCAGTGATTGAGGGTTTTTAAAGCTTTAGTTTTGGGGTATGTCGAAATTTTGATTGCTAGCGGTCCCTAAGGCCAAGAGAATTTTTTTTTATACATATAGCCTGAGGGAGGTGAAACGTGAATTTGAGTTTTTGTTATTGTTATAATTAACATTTAACAATTAACATACGTGAAAAAAAAAGTCGAAACGTAAGAGTAATTTAGGGCGTATAATGGCTAAAGCTAAACGTTATCGCTTGAGCAGATCTGACGCAACTGCTGAAGATCGACATGCAGGGCTGAAGAGACTCCTGATAAGCGGGCAGCTCGGCTGGAAACTGCACGGCTTCGTGACTGTCGAGCTAGGTAATCGTAGACTTCGGAGAAAAGGGAGAAACGCATTAATATGTAGATTGCGTCTCATGAATTCTCCGGTATTTCTGAACTAACTTAGATAATTCATTTTTTATTTAGAAAAATTTGCCTTCTCAACTTCAACGAATTATTATGGAAACGGGTCCCCTACTGTTTTTGGGGTCGCTGATCTCGAATCTGATATCGTAATTTTGCAATCATTTTTCGGGTAATTTAAACTCTTTCGAAATTCGATCTCCGTAATATTTTGGATTCGGGTGGGAGAAATGAAAGTTTGTCGCACTGGATGAAACAGTTTCATATATTCTGCAATTGTTTTACCGCTCATGCATTGAAATTAAAATAAAAATTAAAACAGTTTCATTCAATCTGCAAAAATTTACAAGCATGCACTAAACACTAAACTCAATTGATAAATGCAAGCTTCTGTTGGCACAAAGAAATCGCAGCGTATTAGTAACCATCTAATCTTATTATTGACCTGTCTTTAGTTAAATATAATTACACATTTTATCAATGAATCCGCTTTTTATACTTAACATAAAATAACAAAACGATTTGGGTGAAATTTTTTAATCGATTTTTCACCAGTTTCGTCTGTCAAAATCATGACAATATGATTGTTAGGATCTGAAACAACCGGTAAATAAAAAATACTTCAATAAACGAAATTGATTAAAAAATTGGATACAAAATATGTGTGTTTTATTCAATGAACTTTAAATATAATTAAAGAAACTCGAACTATCCTCAGAAATTTACCCCTGCAATTTAGACGGTATAAAATAATCTCGGTTTTTTCTTTTCTTATGGCAGCACCAGCGCACAGTCAGCGGTTCTAAAATAAAGTCGTGATTTGAAATTAATATCTCTTTCACAAATTTTCACTGGGTATTTTGTGCTGTACAAAAATGTTCTGAATTTTTTTTTTGTATTTCACTGTTTTTAAACTAATCAAATAATAAATCAAAGTAAAAGCATCTTGTTAAATTTTTAACAAATTTTATAAATTGTTTAAGAGGGAACGTCACTGTGGCGGTTTTGACAGATTTGATTTTTCTTTTTTTCCAATTTTTAGTAGTATTCATAGATATGTAAACAAAAAATTAAGACTCCGAAGATTTACTGAGTTAGGCCCACACAAACGTTTTCGTTCTAAACGGTGGGTTCTAAACACACATCGAAAACTTTAAAGGCGTTTGTCTAGAAACGACTTTTTTTACCTTGACACTGCGAAAACTCGAAGCCTAATGAACTGATTTAACCATTTTTCGTCTTGAAATTTCCGTAATTATAGTGGCTATCGTTGTGCGTGACCGATTTCAAAATATTAATAATAACGAGGCTTTTTAGTCGACATAAAAAGATAAATGAAAATCGATAGTAGAGTATCGCGAATTAAAAGAGCGCGACATCGAGGATATAGGCTCATTAAATTCATAATTTGTACGGTGATAGGCTGGTTGGAAGAAATCATGATTCCTATTAAATTTGCTCAACAATTCAGCAGAGTTATATACTGCCTAAAGACAACCAAACACGAGGACAGCTCTGGAGTTGAAACCCAGGAGTTGAAGTCTGTCCAAAAATGGGGTCAGAATAATGTTATTCTCCCAAGGAAAGCTATGAAGAGCAAACTGTAAAAACCTGTGCTGGATAGTCTTAATACGGTTTGTGTGGCAATTTGGAATTGGAGACCACACGGAACTAACATACCTTAATATGGGTCTTACTAAATGCAATATAGCAGTACACCACCTTTTAACGAACCCCAGAGACGCAGTAACTTTAACAATAGAATCGAAGTTATCTTAAAAAAACACAGTTAGGAATGACTTCTAAACTTCATACTTTCGTGGAAACTTAACGCTTTCGCAAACTTTCAAATTTGTATTATATGACAGAACTTTCATCAAAGTAACTTCTTTGAGACAAAGCAAAGAAAAAAATGGAAAGATGGCAGGAAATATTTTTATTTCTCATATTCAATCAGGTTACAGCAACGCTGAAGTTGAACTCTACAAATTTTTCTTTCAAGCAAAAATACACAAGAGCAAAGAATACATTAAAGCCAGAGGATATGCATCAAATAGCTGCCATGCGGGATATTGCGAAAAAATAAAAATGTGGCATTATAAAGTCCCAAAATACATACATATATTAAAAATAACTTTCACCACTTACTATCAGTCATTTTTCCAATTTGTCTTTGCTGCTTCCCTATGAATGAATAATGTGAAATTCCATGTTAAAAATGTTCATGTTTGCAGCTAAGATTGGTTAATGATAGTTAGTTTTAATTTAATAATTTAATATTAAGTGTTGATATGTTAATGGAGTTATTTATATCTTGTCAATTTCTAGCTACCCTGAAATATAAAAATATATGCTAGAAATGTAATCAAATGGAATAAAAAAATACAGTAATATATCCATATACTTATATTTACCATACCACTTATTTGTGGCAAATGCGACTAGAATGATTTTAGGTTTTAGGGTTGTGTTGCCATGTTGATTACGAGTATGTTTTATAAAACATATTGCGATTTATTTGTGCTGTATTATCTTAAAGGTTACAATAAATGCACATACGTGGAGGGTTGTTTAATTACAGAAAAACCTGAGGTAGGGTAATAACGCTCATGTGTATAACAGATTTTGTTGATTATTTATATAGATTTATTTGAAATTGTTGATAACAATTCAATCCATCTTAATGCTGCGGAATAACAAGACTAGAGATTAGTGATTTTGGCACACACAAAATTTTTGAAATTTTAAACCTTTGAAAATGTGAATTTCTGTGGGCAAGGGCCCCAACATTGCAAAATAAATATTTTTATTCTATATACTGTTCTGAACAATGAAAAGAACACGGCTAACATGCGGGGCACAAACTCTCAAAATTTAACACGTATCGCCCCAAGTTTACAGTAGAGCTAGTAGATTTTCCAGAACAAGAGAGTAGTTCTGTTCAACCAGCAGAACAGCGTTCCGGAACAAGGAACACAAAAGAACACAGCTATTGTATAAAATATAAGTTTCTTCAGAAGAAAACAAAAGAAAATTATTCTATGTTCCAAAATATTCGGACAAATTTTTCAATGTGAATTTAGCAGCGGCTTACTTCTCTGTTCGATACCCATTTTGCATAAGTATTTATCTTGGGCCGTTTTAGCTATAGAAAAGCCATTCTTGAACTAAGCCAGTAGTGTGCTTGGGATTATTGTCTTGATAGAACTGAAACTTATTGGATATCCCTCACTTTATGTTTTTTTTTATAACCATGACTGATTTTCAGTCGTATTTCATTGTTGGTCACAAATTTGGCTGCTCCGAGTTGGACTTTCTCCACACAATAATCCTACCATGTGTTGGAGTGAGGTACCAGATCGTTTCAGATTTTTTTTTACAAAAATTACCTATATGTGTAACCCTGTTCTGGAATATCTTGAATTGTTTTTCTCTATCCTAAAGTATTATCAATTGAGTTTTATATTCAATACTAATGTTGGCATATTTCATATTTTTACAAAGTTCGAAATCAACAAACGTCTCATACCTACTTGTGGGAAGCGATCGAAAGACTAAATACAAGCGATAAGCATTTTAAATATCTAATTTGTTAGTTGCTATTATTACTCTTTGTTATAATTTCAAATCTGTTTGAAGGGCGATGCATCATACAATTTCGGGTGTTTTTTCCAGTTTTCCCCGAATTTTATTTAGATATTTGAGGTATTTGCAAATTTGTACAAAGGCCTACTCTTAAAGAGTACATTACAAACATTTATGGTGGATACATGGAAAACTAGAGATGTTGTGACAAAGTTAGAGCTTTATTTAATTGAGAGGAAATCAAAAATAAGCAAGACTTAAAATTAAAACGTGGCTAATATTGACCTAAAAAAAGCAAAAAAATTATTATAATTAATGGATAAACGATAACTGCAAATATATAAAGACTCATTGTGTGCAGGTTATTCCAAAAAGAGTTTCTTAATTTTTTATACTTAAATCTAGGTATTAATAAATTGTGCACCCTTGATGAATGCAATCTTATATCTTATCGACAATGAATCCATTTTGACTTGAAGACAGCGAATTATTACTGTCTATGAACATATTTATTTGATTTGCCAATATCTTTTCCAGAACTTTAAATAGAAATGGTTTTTGGGTAACGAAATCGCCTTAACAGTTTTCTAGAGGTGGTTAGAATATGATAATATATATAGGAGTCAAATAAGGCAAAGTATAAGAAAGAGTAAGTTTTAAAAATGTTGGGCAAATAAGATCTAGTCCAATAGCGCAGGATTTAATGTATGATAGATTTAGGGTTTTTGGTTTCCTTTTTTATTAATATGTCAATATTTTTTTAAGATATTTTGAATAAAGTCAATGAATGAAAATAAAAGCTAAAATTTTAACAATATTTTAAATTGTTATCACTTAGAACACTTGCTGCTCAGAAAACGCTACGCAATACTCCCCTTGGTTCGAATATTATAAAGTGATTCACCATTAGTTTAAATGTGTTAATTCAATATCTACTTACTACATATAATGAATCCAATTATTAAATTCTAAAGATAAAATAATTTGATGAAGAAATGGCCATATGCTTATGAATTAACCAATGATTATAAAAAAATGGGGAGATTCTTGTTTCCTTGGCCCCGATTTTTGGGAACGGGGTCCCAATTTTTGGGAAAATTCTATCTCGACCCGTTTTCGAGATATAGGGCAAAATAGTTCATACTTGACGAGCCACCTTAATTGGGAAAACTTTAACTTTTAGGAAAATTCTATTATATTATTATAATTTCCCTTTTATAAACTGCCGGTGGAGTTGATTTTCCTTTTACAAAGGAATGCAAAGCATAGCAAAATGTTTCGAACTCCGTTCCCAAAAAGCGGGCCAAAGATACAAGAATCGTGTCAAAAAAATAATAACAAGATATTAATCATAGATACTTTAAATAGTTTATTTTATGTTTATGGTCTTGTTAGATTTAATTATAGTACGTAAAATAATATTCTAAAATAATAATGAAGTACAAATGCGAGTACTCTGCATTGATTATAATCCTTTCAAAACAATCCATACTCTTAAGGTGATGCTTCTTTAAAACTTTAATTTTTTCCATCTCGTAATGCACATACCTATTTTGGTATTCTGTTGGTATTATATTTAGTTCCTACGTATTTTATGTAAAAATGTTCTTAGCGAAGTAAAAAGTCAATATTTTAATGCTTTACGTTTTCTATGATCCCAAATGATCATTGATTATGTTCTTGTATCGTGACATTTACATTACATTTTTGTAAAAATAACTTTTACTTTCTTAAACGTCCCTGGTGATACGTTCGTCTATTCTATCGTATCACTAATATTTTTATGGTTTATTTCACATTTGAGAATCATGTTGACATTTCAGATAACCTACGCAAGATGAGTGATAAAACAAAAGGGCACTTCTCTTGCTCTCTCACAAATAATAAGAACCAAAAAAATATTGTGATTCGACTATAACTATCTTAAAACAATTACCACGTACCAGCTAATAAAATTCTGTAATACCTATGGGGGTTTATAGTTTTATCTTCCAATTAAATAACCACAAAAAATAGACTAACGAGCGGTATTCAGATTTGTGAAAGTCGCCCGAAATACTAATCAAGCAAGACACCGCACCGGACACGTCTGCGCCGACTGAACTGAGTGGAAAGACAAGCTCTGAGCAGCATGTGATCGCGTTTTTTATTCTCGAATGTCTATAAGAACTTATGTATATAGTCGTACGAAATCAAGTCTCCGTGGAGATAGCGCACTATAGCGGTACCTAGATTGGGGGCTCTTTAATATTTAGAAAACATGTTTTCTGTAATCCAAACTAGCCGGTTTAATTAAAAGTTTTAGCAATACTGATAAACATATACAGCCAATAGGCGTTAAGATTGTTGCCGTGCCTCTAGAATTTGTGATAAGTGCTTCATAATTTCTCAAAGAGAGCATGTGTTCACTGGCGTAGCTATTAAGGGGCTAGGCGGGGCAGTGCCCCGGGGCCCTCAAGCTCAGGGGGCCCTCGAATCCTTACCAGAAAATCTCGATCGAACTGAACTTTTGAAAACCTATCCCATTTTCAAAATAAATATGACAGGTTGCAACCCGAATTTAATCATGGCAACTCAGTTGAGAGAAATTCGAAAGTTATACCTAGGGAATTTCCCCTAAATTCTTTCTGTGGGTTTGCAGTGTTGTCAATTTGACGGATAGCGATATGTGCGTTTTATTATTCATCGATGTGCGTTTTATTGTGAATTCGAGTCAAGATTTTTTTTCGAGAACGGTTATCATTGCCGCCAGAAGCTGCCGCCAACCGCTTGCGGCCGGCAAAGCTTTGCCGTCGGCAAGCGGCAGCCGCAGAGTCAGTGGCGGATTTACCGGGAAGCAAAGGAAGCAATTGCTGGGGCCCGGCTTGGACAGGGGCCCCAAAAATTGAAAATTTTTGAAAACACATTCTGAAATTTGAAAACAAAAAAATAAAAACTGCGAAATGAAAAAATCCATGTAAACGACGGGCCTGCTGAAGATGCGCTTGCAAATTTGTCTCCGCGTGATAGTTTTCGGATAAAATCGTTTCTTCCGATGATCTATTCTTTGACAACCAACTTGCGACAATGTGCTAAGGCATACACTGATATCGCGGCTAAATTCTCTTTTTTTGTCAATTTAAATGCGTCGAAGGAGAAAATCACAGAAAGTTTAGAAAGACTGATAAGAGACTATCCAAATGATGAATGAACATCTGTTGTTACTGTTTAATATTTTTATTACCTTCCCTGCAGTGCACTAAAAATAGCTGATGATGAAGTAGCTTAGCATTTTTAAAGTATTTGTATATTTAATATTTTTAGGTACTTGATAAAACCTGACCAGTTTAGGTAGCAGTGGGGCCCCATTTTTTGATTTGCCCCAGGGCCCTTGGGGACCTAGCTACGCCACTGCATGTGTTGTGTTTTAATTTGTACATTACCTAAAGAAAGTTGAAATAATCATAAATAGATATTAATAACTCTTGAATTGCGAAAATCTGTAATTGGATTGGGTTCATTGCCAAGGTTGTGTATTCCACCCACTGACGTATTACATGCGTATGTACTGCCAAACAAAAATTGTTTCGACTTTCACAAAACTCCAAACTCACAGATCGAAACAAGTTATGTGGTTTCACCCCTGTTGTCTTGTTGTGAACACAGTTTATGTATAGTGTTGCCCTGCTTGATGTCGATAATTCTGACTCTGATCTTGTGCAAAAGGTGTAGGTACTTTTTTTCTTGCCTTGCACATTTTTATAAAATGTCCCTGTTTGTCACATGCTTTGCATTCTTTTTTAAGGGGGTGTTCTCATGTGAACGCATAAATGTTACCTCTTTTTGGGGAATTTTTTTTTATAAGACAATAAAATTCAATAATTTTAATTTTTTTATGTTTTTATTTGTATCTTAAACTTTATAAAGAAATTGTTTTTTTGCTTATTTCACATTTTTCATATTTTTTTTAAAAATCAAAGTAGACATCAAAAAAAAGTAGGTCACTGGTCATGCTAATAGCGGCTGTTCATGTTATCTGAAATGAAAAAATCGAATGGATTATTGTTCAGTAGGTCTGTCGCTATCGGCCCTACTAGAATTAATCAATTTTATTGAAAAAAAAATGGCGGACTGTAGAAAAAACGGTTACGAAAATCTTGGTTTTTTTTGGTGAAAATCGTTTAAAAAAAAATAAGAAAATATTTTCGGAAATAAGCAATTTTAGTACGGACGATAAAACTATTAATGGGTAGACGAACATATACATATAAATGTCAAAGCAATCAGTTGATTAGTTTTTTTGTTAGGGCCATGACCGTTCTAGAAAATGATATTTCGAGAAAAATGCGTTTAAAGTTTCAAGAGCAGAATTTTCGTGGAAAATTTATACTTACACTAATCTGCTATGCCTGGACCATACAATTTCACAATTCACGACAAAAATTTATATACGCTATTCCACATATACACAGGTAGGTAATATACTAAAGTTGACCGTCAGAAACTTCGTACGCAGGTATAAAAGACCTAGACGAAAGAATAGAAATGTAGCAGCTGCAGACCTGGCGCGGCGGCGACCATTATTACACTTATTTAATACTAGAAATTTCGGTCTGAATTTTTCACAACATATTTTCGATAGGTTTTACTGTCGAAATATGAAACAATTTTTTTTTCGAAGTGGTCACTTGGGAATACCCCCTTAATATGCTGGGAAACTTTGTTTACCATGTTTAGTCCCACATCTATTATATTGGAACACATCTGATTATTTGTTGTAATTCATTTTTCATTTTCATTCTACCTGAAAATACTCTTCACTTCTGAGATTATCTGACTACCAATGTTTTTGTTTATATCTGTCGCTTGTTTTTGAGCTATTACACTTGCCCTGCACACATCAACTGCTTTATTATAATCTAATTTGGAAATTGCAACTAATTTTTGGTGGACTTTATCACTTTTAATTCGACATACTATCTTGTCTTTTAGCATTCTTTTTTTCACATTGACCAAAATTGCAATGCATTTTTTTGTTTGCGCGTGATCCTAGTCCAGATACTGTTCAAAATGTTCATGTAATTCTTATAGCATTTTATTAAACATATATGCTTCATAACAGGCGGGCTGAAAAGTTCGTAGGCTAGCATAGAAAAAATTATTTTTTTGATAGAATTTGATTTTATTATTCAATATAGTTCCCTTCGAGGGCGATACAACGATTATAGCGGTCATACAATTTTTCGATACCATTTTTATAATACGATTTGTCTTTAGCCTCAAAATAGGCTTCAGTTTCGGCGATCACCTCTTCATCGGCGTAAAATGTCTGTCCAGCGAGCATCCTCTTGAGGTCTGAGAACAGAAAAAAGTCGCTGGGGGCCAGATCTGGAGAGTACGGTGGATGCGGAAGCAATTCGAAGCCCAATTCATGGAATTTTGCCATCGATTTCATTGATTTGTGACATGGTGCATTATCTTGATGAAACAGGACTTTCTTTTTCTTCAAATGAGGCCGCTTTTCCGCGATTTCGTATTTTAAACGCTCCAATAACGCTACATAATAGTCGCTGTTTATGGTTTTCCCTTTTTTAAGATAGTCAATGAATATTATACCATGAGCATCCCAGAATATTGATACCATAACCTTGCCAGCCGACTTTTGCGTCTTTCCACGCTTTGGAGTCGGTTCACCACGTGCAGTCCACTCGGCTGACTGTCGATTGGACTCTGGTGTGAAATGATGGAGCCATATTTCGTCCATCGTCACATATCGACGCAAAAATTCGGATTTATTACGACGGAACAGCTCCAAACACTGCTTAGAATCATCGATGCGTTATTGTTTTTGGTCGATTGTGAGCTGGCGCGGCACCCACTTTGCACAGAGCTTTCGCATATCCAAATATTCATTCACGATATGACCAACACGTTCCCTTGATATCTTTAATGTCTCAGCTATTTCAATCAACTTCACTTTACTGTTATCAAAATTTATTTTGTGGACTTTTTTGATTTTTTCCTCGGTAACAGCCTCTTTGGGGCGTCCACTGCGTGCATCGTCCTCGGTGCTCATTTCGCCTCGTTTAAATTTAGCAAACCACTTTTCTACGGTTGATTTTCCTGGTGCACAGTCCGAATAATGTTTATCAAGCCAAACTTTGGTGTCAACAGTATTTTTTTTCGCCAAAAAGCAATGCTTTATTAACACACGAAATTCTTTTTTGTCCACTTTTTGCAAAGTAACAAAAGTTCTTTCACTCAAAATGCTATAACTCAGACACTTATAGTGCAACAGCTGTCAAATTTATACACGCGTCTTTTGAAGGTTAGGGCTAACTAGAAATCATATGGATTTGATACTAGTAGCGCCATCTACGTCAGTTAGCCTACGAACTTTTCAGCCCGCCTGTTATGTTTCATTACTCTTTGGTATGAATAGTCTACGAATCTCTGAATTATTATCTTAATATTAGACTGTTGCGCCTCTGTGAAGTTAAATGACTCGATGATTTCTTCGGCTTCATTTCCAATTGTGGAATGAATGTAGCTGCCTGGACTTCTTGTGGTACTTTATTAAACTGCGTTGCCTTCATATACCATTCGTATGACACTTTCCAGGACTTCCAGTCTTGAGCCATGTTTTTTGTAAAAAGTAACGGATTCGGCCATAGAAATGCAAACTAAGCACGGATCGTATCTTGTACTAGCTTGCCCGGACCCGGTGTTTCCCGGGATACTATTAAATTTGTATTCCTTAATTTTACAACGCCCCCCTACTGCACCACCTCTCCTATGTGACCCAGCGTTTTCCTATTTGCGTTTTGCACATGTGTTAGATATTTTCCAACAGTATTATTAAATTTAGATTTCTTCATTTTACATCACCTCCTTATTGCACCCCCTCTCCTATATCTCCCAGCGGAGTGGGGGTGGATTCATATTTGGAAATTTGAATAGCAGATTCGAAATCAGTGATCCCGAAAATTCCCTAGTTCCGATTTTCAGGGAAATCCCTTGAAGTTTAACTTTTTCGGTCGCCATATTGGATCCGACATCTTGAATTCCAAAATTTTGAATGCAAGCTCGAGACCTGCGACCCCGAAAACCTCTAACTGCCTTTTTCATAACAATTCCTTGAAGTTGGAAAATTGGCTTCCTATACAAAACGGAAGTTCGATTTTTTTGATTTTCCGGCTTTTCGTTTGGGGTTTCCCGAATTTTCTCTTTTTTAAACCTCCCCTGTATTATAGCGAACAAAAAAAAATATCGAAATCGGTCAAGCAGTTCTTGAGTTTTAACGAGAAATTCATTTTTATATATATAGATAAACCCTGTACATGAGCGATCACCTAAAGATAGCTACGCAGAGGAGTACAGCAACAGCGTGTATGAGGGAAGCTGAATAAAACATCTGATCGAACTGTTAAATGTAATCTGTGCTACATCGAAGTTTAAATAGAGTAAAACGGCAAAGTGCAAGTTTTTGAGTGTATATCTATAATTGTGGCAAAAGTCGGCGAGGATGGCGTAAAGGACTATTTTACGCATTGTTTAAGGGGTTATTACCATCTTATTGCCCAAAAATAAGGGTTGCTTTTAATGATTTTTCATAAATAAATTTACAATAAATTTTATAAGTATGATATTACATTTGATTAAGTACTTTTTGAACTATAAAAAAAAAATTGTTTTATTGAAAAATATTCCAACATGGCGGCTATACAGTAGGTCGCGTAAACCACCATTTAAAAAAGGGCCTTCCAAGGCCGGCAGTAGAAGTCTCGTCCAAAGTAACTTCAAAAAAACCAAAAATGTTTTCATTATCTACATGATTTTTGCTACCGAAGTAGACATGATTATATGTTTAGAATTTTTTTTCGTGAAATGGCAGTTGTTTGAAAAAACCCGTTTTTTCCGACGAAAAAACTCGAACTAAATGGCTTATAACATTTTTTGCTAATATACAATCTCTATAATCGTGTGCACTTCGTTGGATAATTTAATAATAAAGGTCCAGTTAAAATTTGAAGTCAATCGGATGAAAACTGTTCGAGTTCTACGGCCGGCCGATTTTTAAAACGTGGTTCCGAGTAAAACGCGTTTAAAAAAAAATTTAAAAAGTGGCTTCGAAAAAAATGGTTTAGAGACATTTCAACATTTAAATACACCTTTCTACACAGTATATTTTGATTCGAGGGATGTTTAGTCATTATTTAAGCCAATAGAAAAAAAATGGAAAAACAAATTAAGCTGGTAAGCTGTGGTGGGAAATGCATGATAAATATTCTATAATATTTCATCAAACCGTATTAAAAGGAGTTCCATTAACTTCAGCAATTTAAGAATATCGCCTTATTTTTAATTTCGCTGGTTTTGTTTACCTCCCACAAAATCATTATAGCTATCAGTGAATGGCAGCGTGTAAACAGATTATAAGGGGGGTGTACTCATTACGGTAGGAACTTCGGAAAATTTTGTGTATAAATACGTGCTCAAATTATCTGATTTAGTCCCATAAAATTGTGCTTTTGAATTTATACGTTCTATTCTAGATTTCCTGAAAAAGAAAATAGGAGGAAGGAATGGTTGGAAGCATTAGGGCAGTTGGACTTAAAGCCAACATCATCTAGTGTAGTTTGTCAAGATCATTTCTTGCATTCGGATATGAAGCCATATGGACGCAGAAATTATTTAGAACAAAATGCTGTACCATCTGTTGCAATTATTTCTCTAAGTTGCACAAACCAACCGCCTGTTAATAATAATGTGAGTAGTATTCATATACGAGTATACATACGTACATATTAAATTTAATAAAGCTGTTATTCAAATATTATTTCCTTATGAATATTTATAAAGCCAACAAAAGATTTTATCAGCAGAGAGATCGCTGTTTCTGCAACTTCTGCTACGGAGACGTTTCTTGAAATTACAGAAGTTAATGAGAATGTATGTAAAACACTATTTTTGTAACATTTTATTAACAAAATTAAGTAACAAAGTATTGTTACGTGGCTCTTGCACATATTTTGCAGCTTAAATTAAGTTGGAAATTACTTTTGTAGTTAATGCTCTGGCAAATATTTTTAATTTTATTACTTTGCATGGTGTGATATATGTATATGGAGAAACAGGAACAAAATTATGGTGAGTTTGGACAAAACATTAAAAATGAAGAATCGGAACTTAAACAAAGTGCTAGTGATCCTCAATATTATTATATATATTCTATATACCAGAAGAAGGGACTTCTGCAAGTTGCTCTATGGATACAAGCAACCAAAATGCAGAAGAAGTCCTAAATGCAGGCTTTAAATTATTAACGACGAAACGTCTCCTAATTATCAATATTTATATTGCAGTTAGAAAATGATGTACACTTTATTGAGTCATGCACCGAAGTCGTGCGTTTCCAAAAGCGATTGCTTTTTGTATAATTTATATGTTATAAGCAGGTACATCGCAATATTTTCGAGCTAACAGAATAACGCAATAGGATCTGAGCGCTTTGAGTCTTCCTACTATGTCCCTTTAGGATAGTCATTAAACGTAAATTATTATTTTATGCTTCCTATTTAAAAACTTGCATTCTTTGGATTTCCATTTAACTAGGTGCCCCAACAATGTGAAGGAGCCAAAAATCGCGGCAATGAAGTTTGTGACGTAGAGATGCTTAGCACCAGTGACGTAATTAGTATTTTCTGTATAATTTACTATGATTACGTATTTATTAATTTGTTATTTTATTATTTCAAACGCGTATTCTATTTTTCCTGCATGAGCATGAAATTTACTATATGAGCTGATATTTGTGAAAGTGGTATAAGTCCAATTTTGTAACATACCATATTAACATTTTCGACCTTTAAGTGCTAACGTGTAAATAGTCATGAGATCATTCTCCCACAAACTGGACTTTCAAAAATAAGAGCTTATATATGTTCAACTACGACGAAAATGTCTTTTGTGATTTTCAGGCAAGCAAATCTGATTTAAATACTATTAGTTACTCCCCATCTGTACCTGTACATAGTCGAGTTGTACGAAGAAGACTTGAGTTAAGTTGAGATTTCAATCACCAAATCACGATGGTGCTACATAGTATGGGATTTTAATGGAGCAATAGCGGTATTCATCATTTCTTGTATTTGCTGTTGTATCGTTTTAAACAGTTTTTAGAAATTGGTTGCAGCAGAAGCGATTATGAAAATATAAGTCTTTTTCTTTGGTAATACAAATAATTGTGGATACATCCCAGCCGGAAATTGGCTTATTACTACATTTACTAGCATGATAATTTCCATATGTGGACTTATTTTTCGTTTTTAATAAAATTTTTTTTTGGAAAGCATAGCCACAAACATGGTTTAAATTAGACATACTTAAGATATTTGTTTTCTAAGGATTAAATGGTAGAAGAACTAACTGTTAAGCAATGCATGTAGTTTTTTGATGAAGACTGCACAAAATTGGCTCCAGAAATTGTGGTAAAGAAGGCAAAACTAAGAAAATTGAGGAAATGCGTTTTAAGAAGGAATAAAAAAATAAATGGGCTACGTCAAAAACTAAAACGTAAAAATAAAGAGGCTAAATGGATGCTATTTTAACAGAATTAAGGAAAAGAAACTTGATTGGAGAAGATACTGAAAATAGTCCAACACAAATTGTTGATCCCTGTAAAGATCTTTTTACGAGATATTTTTCGAAGGAGAGGGGTGAAGGCATATAATGAACGCCTACGTTCATTTGGATGGAATTTGAAATTTCTGTCATATCACCCAAACCATATTCGTACGTAAGGGAAACTTTTGCCGGTTGCTTACCTCATTCTAGAACCATAAGGCAATGGTATAAAGTTGTTGGATGTTCTCCTGGCTTCACTAAAGAAGCATTTATTACAATTAAGGCTGCTCGTGACGAAGCTGGGAAAAATAATGACAAATTATTTGTCAATGTGGTGTTTGATGAAATGCACATCAGACAAAACATATAGATTGGAATGTTGTACGTAGATACACAGCCATAGAAACACATGTGCTAGGTGCAAGCACTATCATACATATCTTCTCTTTTAGAGTATATCCAGCAAACATTCAGTCTGAAGCTGAAGTGTGCAGTACTGCGGTATCACAACGTTTTGGAAAACAGCATTAGTCTCAAGTTTAACATAGAAAAACCGAGCTCAATCTCAATGAAACCCGGTTTTTCTATTCAAAAGTCGAGACTAAGCTTTTGCTATTTTTTAGCACATGATGCATAGACTCATCTTGAATACACATGGTATTCCTGTTGATGTGAATAAAGTACAAGGGATTGCATGGGCTTTGACAAGGAAACAATTCTATGAGATGAAATAAATTTAATTTGTAAATAGGAATTCTAAAAAAACTTGTAAACATGAACATTAATATTACAAATAAAATCAGTTTATTGACTAAAAAAAGTAATTCATGCAAATAAATATCTACACTAATATATAAAAAAGTATTATGTTCTTTTTAAATATTTGGCCTTTTTTGAGATGCGGTCCGTGGCATATTGAAAATGCTTTTTAGCACCACTATCGAACACCTCTTCTGGAGTGCTGCGAAATGCCGGTGAAATGCATCTGAAAAAAATATAATAGTAATATACCCTATTTCAAATCTTTAATAATGTACCTTTTATTGCCGTCACAACACGTTACGCCCTCGCCGACTACTTCTCCTGTGTTCCCAGCCAGGTGAAGCACATTGCGACCTCATCGCTAAAAATCTTTGTTAAAGATTGCTTCACAAATGTTATGGGTTCGGATGAACCTCTTTGGGCAAACATTTCTTTCTGTAAAAAAATTGTTTAATCAATCATACCCTTTTAATAAATGATAAGTATACCAGATCTTCAAAGTTTGCCTGGTTTTTCGATATTTCATTCTTAAAATTACTGAATTCATCAAACGTTGAAAATGGCGAGCTAGGCTCCTCAAAAGTTTGCCGTTCTCTCTTCGAAGCTCTAAATTCTTTCCGCGATGGAATTACAGATCCTGTCAGTTGGGTAAATAGTTGTGTAGTTTCCGCTCTCAAATTTTCAATGACAATTCAATTCTACATGCCGTAGACGCTTGAATGTGTGTTCCCGATTTCTCCATTGTTAGTGTTTCAGTCATATCTATTATAATTAAGAATTATATCTTTTCACTGTCATTTTACAATAATGTCAAACATACCATTTCAAATGTTTTGCACTAAAACTGCATCTGAAGTGAACATTTCTTCGGAATTTGTTGGTGATGTTGTTATGTTCGTTGTGACTTGTGCGTCCATGTTACGTGCAGGAGTAATATAAATAAAATTGTTCAAATTCTCTAAATTCTCGAAAGTCAATTTATTTTTCTTATTTTTTTCCTTCGAGAATTTGTCGAGATTTGCGATTGATTTTGATAAATTGTTTGCTGGGTACGGTTAGATCGCCTGAAGACACACAATGTAAGGCTGGGTTGTAAGCTACCTGCCAACTTTATAAACGTCATTGCATATATAATTTTGTAATTCACTCTTATGTCACAATAAATTGAATCTGAATTTGAATCTATAGATTGGGATGGCCAAAACTGCTTCGGGTATGTCGATGCAGGTGATGGAGGAAAAACGAAATAATAGCGACGCAGGTCTTTCCTTGTATTTATGGCGGTTTGTATAAATCGCTCATGGAAAATCCCAATTGCTTTTTTTCCCAATAGCATGAATGAATGCGGAACAAAAGGCAAATACATATAATGCCACGAGCTCTAGAAGAAAAGAAAGGAAACGGCAGCCGAAATTGTAGGAGTGACTTTCGACGGAGCTTCAGTCAATATTAATGCTGTTAAACTTTTGGGATGCGACTTAAAAAATATTAATGGTAGGAGTTACATCCACACAGACAATACGGTGGAAAATGACAAATGTTTAGTTCTTCCTGATCCATGTCATATGGTTAAACTGTGCAGAAATCTGTTGGGCGATATGACAACTATTGTAAATAGCGAAGGAGTAAAAATTGAATATTTGGAGTATCTTGTGGAATTGCAGGAAAACCAGCAGCTCCACTTAGGAAATAAATTGAGGTCGGCACACATTTATTTTGCTAAAAAAAAATGAATGTCAAATTAGCCGTTCAAGTCTTAGGCAAGTCAGTTGCAGACTCAATCGATTTTTGTAGAGAAGTACTAGGGCTACCACAATTTAGTCAGAGTCAACACACTACCTAATTTTTTCGAGTTCTTAATGACGTATTCGATATTCTCAAGAGCAGAAAAATAACTACCTTCGAATATAAAAAGCGAGCACTACTCGTGTCGTGTGCCAATAATCAAGGCGAAGTTATTGATTATTCGAAATTCGCTATTGAGTATTTACCGAGCTTAAGGCTAGCGACTGGACAGTTAGTACCTAATAAGTAGCATCAGAAAAATGGGATTTATTAAAAAACTTGTTTAAAAAACATATAAACATTCTATATGACCGATTTATATAAATTCCTCCCTTTGTATAAATTAAACCCAGACCATCTTGAATTGTTTTTCAGATAGATAGATTTTAGAATTAGATCTCATTTGAAAGGAAATAACAACCCGTCTGTAAAACAGTTTATTGCTGCCTATAAAAAGCTCCTCGTTAGATGCCAGGTTAAGGAGGGTGGAATTGGGAATTGTGTTCCATTTGAAAATATTACAATTTTAAACATAAAGCCGAAAACTATAGTTGCCACTGATCCTGCAGAAGATATTAATAATACCGTTGAAAGGCTCCATTTAATCAATGATAGCGAATTTATTACGGATAGTGCTGTCCTGGATCAGCAATTTATCGAAGAGTATTGTTATACTGCCAATCCTTCCACGTTGTCAGAGTTTGTTGAGCATATGGTAAATTATATAGCTGGATTTGTTGTCTACAAAATAAATAAGATTTTGAAATTTCAAGAATGTTTAGCAGCATTGCAAGGTACATATTCTCCGCTAACACTGCATGCATATAAAACAAAAGTGAAATTACAAATACCTTCTCATAGTGTGGTTCAATATGTAAGAAGGCTGAAAGTGTATTACGGAGTAAAATTAATTTTTCTGAAGGGTATGTCAACATTTTGACTAAAGACATGCTTTTTAAAATTGTCATTGAAGTGCAAAATAGTTTCATTAATATAAACCTATTTCAAGATCAGAACATCAATATGACCAGCAACAGTCACTACCGTTCCTTAATAAAGTTAATAGCTGAGAAATATCTTTACACAAGATATTACTTTATCGCCAAAAATCCTCAGAAAAGATTTCTCTTCGACAACATCTCACAAAATTGGTACGTAATATTTAAAGGCATGTAAGTTAATATTTTCCCATAGCATCAAAAAAAAAAGAATATGACGTGTAAGAGATTGGCGTATATAATTTAATGTGTAGATTAATTTATAATTCACATAAATAATTTTGAGGACGTACGCCAATCTCTTATATTCTTACACCTACCTCCTCCTGGAAATATAATTTTTATAAATATATTAATCAAATTTATTGGATTATGGCTAAAGGTGTATGCATGCAATATTTTAGTTATGTGTTAAATTTAAATGTTCTATTCTAGATTTGATTGAAAAATGGACAAATTGAGCCAATTTGCAGCCCAACATCAGCCTTTTCAACAACGTATTACTTTTAAAATAATTTTGTACCAAATAACTATTACTCTACAACTATTACTATTACAATTTTCCCGCAAAATCATATTCAATTTGATTTAAAAGCCCCTCCTAATTATTTCTTCATATTTACGCCTACACTGCGTGACTAATACGAAATACGATACAGCCAATTCTAACACATCAGGATATGTCGTGCGCTAAATCTGGTGGAGAGAAAAGTTGAAAAATATTCAATTTTCATCCATAGTGAGGGAACTTTGACAACTGCCTTATCAGCTGTATATTAAATTATTTAAAAACGGATAAACTATCAGATCGAAAAATATTGAATTTAAGCTGATTCAAAATGTATGAATTTTGTGCCTGAATTTAAGTGAACTGAAATCGAAAGTACTTTGTCGTTGGCGTGGTTTTCATAAATTGTTCTTTAAATGGAAATATCCGTTTTGGACAAGAACGATAGTTGTGCGTCCACGGATTAGTTGACGGATTCATTGGGCCACCTCCCTCCGTTGAAGTACTGAAAAGGTAGAGCTGTTAGTTACATACTTCGAAGTGCGACGAACCACGGATTCTATTGGCGCCGGCCTTAATAACTGCTGACAACTGACAACTGTTTTACTTTACATCTTACTTCTATATTTCACTTGTCCGAATCAGCCCGAGATATCGAAGTAGTCTAGATATCGTCACAATATCAGTATATACGAACAATACTGATATATGATATGGGGATGCGTTACGTATGCAAAATAAATTTGGTCACTTGAAATGATTTTGTAGATACACCTTGAAAATACCCTGCGCAAGAGAGCGATTGAATGGAAATCGAGGGTTTATAACCAACAGCCATATTATGGATATTTTCCCATGTGGAACGCGGTTTTGCGGTCCCGATTGCACGGTGCGTCTATTACCAGATTTACCGGGTAAATTTATCGCTTACCTGTTAATACCATCGTGATCGCCGTCATCTAGTTAATCGATTTGACGTTTCGCCCAGCCAAATCTGATGAAGTACACGTGAGTGATCAGTGGTAAAGTTACCGGCATGATTTCGCGAATTTAATGGTAAGTACCATATATGTACTTCGTACCTCTAAATGTTTAATTGTGGTTTAGTTGTGTTGTGCTATCGATTACATGTACGACAACCCCTGAAAAGTGCATAAACACGTAAGTCGGAAACATGTGTTTATATTTGTATTTCCGACAAAACGTCAATGGCGAGAATAATTTCTAATTTGCGCTTAATCGCTGGCTTCAACAGCCGTAAAATGCGCGGAGGTGCATAACTTAAAATTTAACTTTAAATTAGATGTTAGTTATACACTTCCTATTAGTACAAGACCCCACCATATAACGACCTTCACCGAGCTGGTTAATGGATGAAAAGTATTTTATATTCAATTAAATATGTCAATAAATATATTGCAAATGGGTTGTCTAAAAAATTTCAGTCCAGAATATGATTAATTAACAATTAAAAAATCGTTTTTTTTTAAACATTTCACTGGTTTGGTTAATAGACAAATTCCATACCAATCGAAAGTATGAAGCCCATAGAATATGCAAACGTTAGGTTGGCTATTTTTTTCCCGTCACAACTCTTGGGTTGGCAGGTATAAACAGGTAAATCGATACTTGTAAGTTGCACCGGTCTGGTTAATGAATTAAAGTTAAATTAAAATAAAGATTATTTCATTACGAACACGGTGGTATAGGGTTGTCTGCGAAAAATCAGTCCTGAATTCCGGTTGTCGAATTTTAAAAAGTGAAATATTGCTGCGAGTGAATATGTTACGTGGTACATAGAGGTCGCAGCGAATCATCCCATGCTATAGAAGATTACACAGCATTTCAGCTGTGTGTAGTTCGTCCATTGAAAGAAAGAGAGTGCGTATGCTATTTTTCCTTTTAAATGAAAGGGATAGCGATAGACTCGTACATGCTGTGCATCATTTTGGAGTAGATTGTCGCTATAGTTACAATTGAATAAACGTGCTACTGTTTATTGTTGTAAAAAATGGCCAAAAAGTGTTTTTTGTGTAATTCGGATGATGGTGTAATTGATTTTAATGATGAAACTTTTAAAAACTGTTTATTAAAGTTAGCTTTTCGTCAAAAAAAAACTTTAAATACAATGTTGTTGAGCTAACCAGTGCGTCACTCGAACTTGTAGGTTATCATACCACGTATTATAAAAAAGGCTCAAGAAATTTATGTAAAGGCTCTAATACCTACTGATGGTTAGATTATTTTGATAGGAAATATGCACAAAATTTCTGAATCAGAAATTTGGCTTGCCAGTTTAGCAACTGGCTTCATACTTTCGATTGGTATGGAATTTGTCCATTAACCAAACCAGTGAAATGTTTAAAAAAAAACCATTTTTTAATTGTTAATTAATCATATTCTGGACTGAAATTTTTTAGACAACCCATTTGCTATATATTTTTTGACATATTTAATTGAATATAAAATACTTTTCATCTATTAACCAGCTCGGTGAAGGTCGTTATATGGTGGGATCTTAGACTATATAAATTTCCCGGGGAATTGGTGAGTGGTTATGTTGCATATTGCCGTAAAATTACATTGGTTCTTGGAGGCTCTATATGTTCAATTCTAAGGGACATTTTATGTTTGTTTAGTTATTTATGGTGCAGGGAAGGTGAAACATCTAGTTTTTGACATGTTTATTTATAATCTTTATTTTTCTCATTTCAGACGAATTTGGATTGGCACCTGACGCGGAATCCTGGGTGTCCCAGGAACCTGATTTACATATATTAATTTTTTATTTAATTTTATTTCTATTTTTAGGGGTTCATCTCTGAACCCATATACCCAATTCATAGCAAATATTCCGTCACCGTCACTGACTGCAGCATTGAAGAGGCAAATGTTTTAAGTGTGAAACTGAAGACATCCTCGCAGGAGGACGTCAGCCTAACTGTTGTTTATAGATCTTCGAACTTGAATTTAATAAATTTTTACCTTAGATGATCAGGTTTGGGAGTAGATAGGTCGCTCATTGGATTGGTGGACCTCAGGCTTAAAGGCAGGGTTATCAGAACAAGTCTGGGTGAAACTTCCATCAGGAAATACGTGATTAGGTGCACTCCCGAGGGTGGAGACTTGGAGACTTGTGTGTGGAACCTCACCCTAAATGACCTGCTACTTGACCCAGACCTCTTGGGTGGATACGTGTTTGCAAGGATGACATTGAAATCTCGATCTTTGGTAAGCATCACGATACGCTGTCGGAATTTTACAACGGGCCCTTGCTAGGCTTGCCAAGTTGAGCAATAGGTGCGGCCTAGGGGTTAATCTAGACAAAACGGAACTAGTGCTATTCACCAAGAAATATATGATTCCCTCCTTCAAGATTCCTTCCATTCCTTAAAGGTGTGAATCTGAGACATTCGAGCCAAGTGAAATACCTAAACCTTGTTATAGACAGCAAACTAGATTGGAAAGCCAACATCCAGGAAAGGGTGCGGAATACAACTACAACCCTCTACACGTGCAGGAATGCAATCGGCAAAAAATGGGGTCTATAACCTCGGATCTTCCACTGGCTCTACGTGACCGTGATCAGACCCTTTCTGGTCTACGATGTATTGGTATGGTGCCAATATAGCCTGTTAAACTCAAGAAACTCCTGGACACGTATGGATTACGAACACTCCAAAATACTCCGTCCACATGCTTCCAGGTTGGCTTAAGTTATCCCTAGGGGCTAACATTGATAACAGATTTAATTTTCCCATCTCGTCCAGACGGGTGCAAAAAAAATTGTGTCATACAAGCACAATCGGCACAAATTTTCACATGGCTCGAGAATGGAAAGGAAGGTTGGCAATGGAGTCTACTCTGAACACCTGGACCTTGAAGATTCTTATCGCCTACGGGATCACTGCAGTTTATTCCAGGCAGAGGTGGTAGCTATCTCGGAGGAACTAGAGATCTCATTACTGAATGGCTTCTTTATCTTCATTGCCTGTCAAGCTGCTATCAAAGCTCTTACCGGGGTTTACACGACATCCAAGGTATTCGCGGAGTGCAGTTCTACACTTAATCAGATAGACACAGCGACATCCCGGAAAACAGCAGAACGGATGAGCTTACAAGGAAAGCAACCGGAAGTTAACACCATCCAGTTCAGCTCGCTTCTCATAAACTGGAGATATAAAACGATCTTTTGTAAGGATCCCAGATGATAGGTGGAAGGGGAAGCGCGAGAGCACTTGCGTGACTACCAGACAAATCTGGCTAACCCTCGACCGTATAAGATAAAACACTCATTTCGTTCAAAAGGGAAGCCATCAGAAAAATCGTAGCAGTTTTTATTGAGCACTGTCTAATAGGTACACATGCCAGAAGGCTTTGTATATCCTCCAATGACTTCTGCAGAAGTTGTCTGAATGAGGAGGAAGAGAAAAGCTTCACTCATCCTTTGCCAATGCCCAGCTCTTGCAATTCGCAGACGCTTTCATTAGGGCGTGGTTTTCTCTGATGATTCGTTGGACCTGTGTTCAACGAACATCAGGGATTTCAAACGTTTCATCAAAGATTCAAAATTGCCCTCAGGTTAGACGTAGGGGTTACCCCAATGTGGTATCACAATGGGTCTTTCTCTTTACCTAAGCGTGCCTTATGAAACATTATAAAGGTATCCAGAAAAAGATATTGGCAAATATTAATGAACTAGTTAATAATGTTAAGTCGGGAATGGTAATTAAGGAAATAAAAACAAGTAGGGGAACTGTAACGACGAGTTTTGAAATTATCGCTGCTACCGTAAACGAACATTTCACCACAATAGGAGAACATATCTCCAACTCTGTGCAAATGCATTAGCGACGACGGTTCTGGTTTAGTATCTGAAACTGTCCCCCAGAAAATTTTTTCTCTTAGTGAACTTGCCATTACTGATGGAGAAATATAGTTTTTATTAATGAGTTAAAATTGTGCAAAGCGCTTGGTCCTGACAAATATTCTCCTAAAATAAAAAAAATGTTAAGTGCACACAAAACCCCCCACTCCTGCATATTTTCAACTTATGCTTGGAACAGGGGTTTTTTGCGACAAAAAAAAAGAAGGAATAATTGCACCCCTACATGAGGCAGATGATAAATGTGGCCCTAACAACTGCAAAACTCATTTCTTTCATCTCGAATATTACGCAATTATTAGAGAAATGCATCAAGCCTAGGCTACCCAACTACCTTAACCACAACGACATAATAGCTCCGAACCATCTTTTACCATCTTTATGATGTACCTATCCCTACTGCGTCCTCCCTTCGCGATCTCGGTGTCATCTGTGACAGTGAACTAAACTTTCGTGATCACATCGACAGCGTGGTAGCTAGAGCCAACTCTGCGCTCGGCTTTGTGAAGCGTTGGTCTAAAGAGTTCCGTAACCCCTATGTTGCTAAATCATTATTCGTCTCGTTCGTCAGGCCTCTCCTTGAATACGCTTCCCAAGTCTGGTCTCCCTCCCAATCTTCATACATCAACAGAATTGAAGCAGTCCAGCGAAGGTTCCTTCGTTTTGCTCTACGAGAGCTTCCCTGGTCTGACCGTTTTATTCTTCCCCCTTATGAAAATCGCCTAATGCTGATTGACTTGGAGCCCTTATGGAAGCGACGCGACTCTGCAGACATTACCTTCATCCATCAGCTACTTTCTGGCGACATAGACTGCCCTTCTCTGCTTCACCGGGTTTCTCTCTATACCAATCCCCGTAGCCTTAGATCGGCCCCTCTCTTCCGCCCCGTTTACCACCGCACTAACTATGGCCTTTCTGAACCCCTCACCCGCATGCTCCGGAAAGCCAACTCCCTCCCTTCCTTTGACTTTCACCTGAGCAAATCTTCTCTTAGGAGCTCCCTGCGCCGAACATCTTAATATTGTCCCCCTCCCGTTATCCCTAATTCCAAAGCCCTTTACTTTGTCTGTCGCTTAACTTAAGTTACTTTTTGTATTTTGTTTGTTTGTTTGTAGCTTATAGTAAGCGAGGGCATTAATAAATGAATATAATTGCCCCTCCTGTCTGCTCCCCATTGACCCCATCTTTGTATTATATGCCCCTTGTCTTAGTTTTAGTCATAGTTTTTAAGTTGATTTTGTTTGTTTATTTTTAAGTTGATTTTGTTTGTTTATTTTTAAGCCAATGTATTTGTCAATTGTAGCTTGAATTAAGCGAAACGAATAAATAAATAAATAAACCAATATGTTTTTAAAAGTAACTGTAGTACTAGTGATGCGGCCTGTGATGTAATGAGTATTATAAGTTCTGCGATTGACGGGAATGAAGACGTGCTAGCCATATTTGTGGATTTCTCTGGGAATGGGTAAAGCATTTTCTTTATTTAAATCCTACCTATGTGATACGTACACTGCAAGATAGGAAACAGAATGCAAAAATAGGAGAAAATTAATTCTAACCGATTTTTTTTTTTAAGGAAAGCTCGGAGCACTCCAAGTGCTCCCAAATATATTGCATGTATATCTATTAATACAGAATCGTTATAAAATCGGTTAGAATTAATTTTTTCCAAAAATTCCAACGGGATACTAAAGTTGAATGGACTTGTGATTTTTCTGGCTTGGTCCGACCAGCGAAACCCGTTTGTGAAAAAAATGGCGCAAGTTGCAATTAAGGCAAAAAAAAAAAAGTGATCGTTAATTACTCGAGAAGTAATTGACCGATGATGCTAAAATTATTCATGGATGTTTGCCGCCATCTGTGTGCGGTCATTTTTTACTAAAAAAATAGTGATAAAAACGTGTTTTTTTAACTTTCGGGGCTATTTGCAAGTTAACAATTGCACTTAGCGACCTCTGTCAGGGCTCATATTTTAGGAAATTTCATAAGGAACAACTTTCTCAATGCATATGCTATACTAAAAATCAATAGGAACGGAGATATTAAAGGAAATAGAGAAAAAAACACTATTTTCGTCACTAATAGTTAATTATAAAATCAAGCACACCAACAATTTGTAAGCAAACTTAGGGGGTTGAACTACACCCTAAAACGAAGCGATTCCAACAATAATCTCGCCTGTGCCCGAAAAATACACCCAAAATTCCTCGCCGTCTAGCCTAATACCTGTGATCGCTTGCGACCGAGTGTTCGAATTGTAAGCGACTTGCTTGTGATTCATTTATAAGTTTTTAAAGATAAGAATGGCTCTTGCTGTGGTTGAATAGTATATTTTTAGTGGACAGTTCAGCAGTTAGACAGTTTAGACTTTTTGTCCCGGGAATATTTCGGGTTTCGTGGCAAAAGTGAGGATAATCTACACGCATTTCGCCGAAAAATTCACTCGCAAGTAGCGCCAAGAAACAAACCGGGGCGTTCTCTCGCGATTTGGTCCATGGAAATATAAAGTAAGCACAGAACGGCTGTAAGCCAGATTTAGCGTACCACATTTCCTGATGCGTTAGAATTGGCTGTGTTCGTATGGTCGCTCAGTGCAGGCGTAAATATGAAGACATAATCAGAAGGGGGCTTGCAATTCAAAATTTCTGAAGTTGCTTCCATAATGTCTATGCCCCTCTTAACATCTCTTTACTCGCTGCCATTCACTAATAGCTATAATTCTTATTTAGCTTCCGTCATACACGCTGTTGCTGTACTCCTCTGCCTAGCTACCTTTAGGTGGTCGCTTATCTACAGGGTTTATACCGGATACAGCCGTTCCATGCTTAGTTTATATTTCTATGATTTGGTGCCTCTAGAATGCGTCGCTACGCTTGGTAGTACCGCTTAGCGTAAACATTTATATGAAAACAATGTGTTTGATTTGGCAGCGAGAGGTAGCAGCTGGCAGCAATTGGCAGCATCGCGCGTGGCAGCGCTAAGCGTAAACACACCTTAATCAAATATCTACGGACTGAAATTTCATAAAAATATCGTCCCCTTCTCCCATTATGAATTTACTATTCTTAGGTAAATTTTTTTAAACCCCTTCCCCCGCCTAAAATTACCAATTACTACACTGTAAAATTGTTCTAGACGGTTAAAACTAGTTTTGGAACCGATTAGGGCTGGAGCCCCACTTCGAAATAATTACCAATAAATCTAAAAGCTCCACCTCCACATTTTTGTTTAGTAGAACATATTTTCATATACGAGTATGTATATGCGTTAAATGAAGTGTATCTTTCCATATTCCGTGTGAGTAAAAATTACATGCTGACGAAAATCCAAGATTTAGAAAACTTTCTTAAAGCTCTTAGGGCTATTGCATTTTTAGGCAATAGTTAAAGCCTCAAGCTTCCATATAAGGTATGTGTATGTCGACTTTCTACGATACTTGATCTTTTTTTAAAATTTGCTAAAATGGTCATCACTTCTTTTGTGGCAAGAATAAACATGAAAAATGTTGTGTTAGCTTCCTGCCTACGAATTTTCAATCATGAGGCATCATTTTGACTCATGGATGGAGGACACATAACGAAGGTGGGCCTAACGAAGTTTAGATGCAATGATGTTGAGCGTGTTTATTCAACATCAATAATTCCGCAACTTTTTCAAATGGTTCGTGCACTGAAAAATCCAATGTGACAATCAAAACCAATCAGTTGGCATTCACATAAGCTATTCACCATGGCGACGTCTCTTTAATTCAATTCTGGACTGGAACCGCCTCGCGCAGATTTATAATTACTTCACGTAGGGATTTTTGTGCAACACGACGTGTTTCGGCCATATATACATATGTATGTACTACCATGCTAAATTGGTGACACGTGTTGTTTTATTAGTTGGCAAAGGACACTTGTAATACATTTATTAATTTCATGAGACAGCGTAATCGTACATATAACTTTGTATTGATTTGATTTTGTAAGAAAATTAAGATACTTGCGAATTCTGGTTGAAATAAATATTTCCCTTGCAGCTTTTTTTTTGTGACAAATTGAGTCGCTGACCATAATAATAATACAATAGCACTTCGACTGTCAGGTCAGGAAGAATTCTAATCGATATCGAAACATCAAACCTAACCCCCCGCCAGGTTATTTTAAAAATTAGGGGAACTTCGTTCTTTCTAAGACTATTGTCGTTTCCATGCGTTTCTTTTGTATCCCTACAAGTTAATTTAATAAAATTCTCGACATGATGGTTATCCCGAGCCAATGTTTACATCACTTTATTCCTGACTCCTGCTTCTTATCGTGTCGAGAAATTTCATTATTGCGGGTCAAGCTGTGTTTAATAAAATTACCTTTTGAGAAGTAATGATTTCATGTTTGTTGGCTGGAATAGAAGAAGATGTTCTTTCGTATATATTTCTTATTTGTAGTTACAAGGAATTGCTGCTGCTTGGCAACTCCCCAAGGGCGGCATGTGACAAAAAACATTTTTAGTTTTACATATTGAACAGAAGATGTGTAGAATTTAGTCTATACGGTGTAGTGTAGAATAGTGTGTTGTGTAGTCGCTCGTGGAATAAGATATACTTGGATGACCAATATAAATAATTAAATAAACATTTTGACAATGTTCAAAACTCTACAAAATTACTGAGATAAGATGTTAATTAATAACACATTACACAGCCACAAAAAAAAAAAAATTCGGGCCCGGGGACTATGTGATCGGACTATGTGTTTCATATGTTTTTGAGGTCGCTGAAATTGAATCCGATGTCAGTTCTACCCCATCACGTCAGGTTTCTGACATAATCTCAAAAAAACTCAGCAAAAACGAGAAAAAAAATAAAAATTTTTCAATCTGGGGATCAGACCATGTCTTTTATATGTTTTTGGGGTCGCTGAAACCTGACGTGATGGGATTAAATCGACATCGCATTCGCATGCATGCGTTCGCCTCGCCACAGTGTCTCCTTTTGCCGATTTTGCGGCCAAAAATACTTTTTATGGTTATTTAGCTAGCAAGTACCATGTTATAGGTATCGTTGGAAAGGGGAGGGAGTGTAGAATGCGTTGGTGAAAAAATGGTTGGTGAAAAGTGCGAAATGTGGGAATTATTGGTGAAAACGTGTTTTTGTTGTAGGGGAAGGGAGGGGGCTGATAACCCTCAGAGGTGTATCTCAGGAGTAGGAAGAAGAATCACTAGGGAAAAATGGTCCTTGTTGGTGAAAGTTGGTGAAAATCATTGAATATCGTCAAAACGTAGTTTTTTCGGTCGGCACCGACAAAATTAAAACGGCTGTGGAAGAAAAGTGTGTGCATGAATTGGAATGATTTTTTCACCAATCGATAGCTAGGGAAGCAGAGTAGTTAACGGTAGAAGAAACATTTCAAAAACTATGTACATAAGAAGTATATAATATGAAAATGGGGAGATGGGGCAATTTAGTGTGAAAATTGGTCGATTTTTTGGGGGGAAAGTAAAAGAAATGGCAAAGTTTCTATAGTGTTCTGTAATAGGGGCGGTGAATAGCTATCGTTTGAGATATAAATGAAAGTTGTGTTGCCATATTGCCACAACTAAGGTTGGAGATTGAGAAAACTGCTCCGACAAAATGTGAAAAAAAAAATTAATTTGTATGAAAAAGTAAAAAAAATGTAAAGTCGAAATATTTAAAGGACATAAGTGTGCATGTAAGAAAAATAGTCGCAAAGTGATTGTTAGCTCGAAAAAGATGAGAAAATTTTAAGTTGTTGAAAATTTTGAAAAATCGATAAAAAAAAAAAGAAGAAGAAGAGCGAAATGGTGTGACATTTTTGATAGTCCTCCCCACCACCTTTCAAATGAGACCAAAAACTCATAAATCGGATAAATAAATTGTCAACGGCCTCGAGCGCTAAATTCCGCTAAATGCGCGAGCTAACTGTAATGGCGCCCTACAACGAAAGTAGCACCTAGTAGCAGCTGAAATTCGCACAAATCGCAAGTTTAGACTTCCCTTTAAACTTTCTATATGGTTTCATCGTGGTTTTGGGTGGTCTTTGTAAGATAGCTCTGCTTGGAAATCAGTTATCGGAAAAAAACACCGATTTTACAAGACTATGTACTAATACACATATAATAGTGAAAAATCACATATTTCCATGATTCAAGCGTCATTATTTAATATACTTACACCAATAAACAAAATCCAAAAGGAATTGTAGAAATAGAGTCACTGAGTTTGGAAATATACTAAGTCAAAGATCGTATTGTCAGCAGAGCGGCAAGTGCTCGAAACGTGCAGCTGCTTTAACGTAAACTTCACAGTGCCCCTGTGCCTCAGGGAATCGGTTTGGGGTCCTAATATTCGGGATTTTAACGTATCGAACCTTCCTCTATAAAACCCAAAAAAAAAAAATTCAATATGACAACCTTCGATTTTTGCATTTTTGGCCACAAAATCGGCAAAAGGAAACACTGTGCGCCGCTGTGCTGTTCTCGTGTTAAAACTCTTGGTTAGTGTGCTGGACTTACAATTCTCTTTCTCTCACTTGATCACTTAGATTGAATTGAGGCACATTATGGAGGAAATTACACACTGGAAAGTCTGACCCTGGAAACCGATCTTATTCTGGGTGTCTGAAATAGCTGAGAGCTAAGATGCTTACACGTAAAAAAAGTGAGAAATGACATTTTTATTTTTTTTAGACTACGAACCCAAAGAATGGTTGTTGTTTTTGGGAATATGCTTTACCTCTACCATACATGAGCTCACTAATTTTTTTTATATTTCAATACGATTTATAGTTCCGGTTTTACTATTCAAGTTTCAATCTGAGCTATAAAGTAATTTAATGTTGTTAAGATTTGTCTCATGCTTTTTGTCTTTTAATTGTTTACATATATCATACATACCCGATTATGACTGCTTGTTTCTATCTCCTGGTTTTTCCAACATAAATATCTGAACAGTCGTCACATTTACCTAATTAGTTTTTTTCCAAATTGTTAACGAGACAATTGGTAGTCCGTAATAAAGGGTGTTTTTTTAGGAGGTTTGTTTTTCCGGTAGATGTCGTTTTATTTTATGGCAGTTGTTTTGACAGCTCAAAGTGGCATTTCTACTCAGTATTGTTTGGCAAATCATTATGAATAGGTTAACTCCAGAACAACGTTTTCAAATCGTGGAAATTTATTTTCAAAATCAGTGTTCAATTAAAAATGTTTATAGAGCACTTCGTGAATTTTATGGTGCACATAATCGTCCGTCAGAGACCACCATAAAGAACGTAATTACCAAATTTCGGTCTACATTCACTCTTTTGGATGCCAAGCCACCGACAAGAATGAGAAGAGTTCGTACAGAAGAAAATATTGCTGTCGTTGAGGCCAGTGTCGAAGAAAACGACAATTTATCGATTCGTCGTCGTGCTCAGCAAATTGGACTTTGTCCATCGACTTTATGGAAAATTTTACGTAAAGATTTGGGTTTGGTGCCATACAAAATTCAATTGGTGCAAGAATTAAAGCCACACGACCATCGTTTGCGCCGTGAATTCAGTGATTGGTCGTTAAATCAATTGAACGAAGATCCATTTTTTTACCGTAAAATTCTCTTCAGTGATGAGGCGCATTTTTGGTTAAATGGATACGTCAACAAGCAAAATTGTCGCATTTGGAGCAAAGATAATCCACACGCCGTTCAAGAATTACCAATGCATCCTGATAAATGTACTGTTTGGTGCAGTCTATGGGCTGGTGGGATCATCGGTCCATATTTCTTTAAAAATGAGGAAGGACGACGCGTTACCGTGAATGGAAATCGATACAGAACCATGATCAATGAGTTTTTGTTGCCAAATCTTGAAGATATGGATATGGATGAAATGTGGTTTCAACAAGATGGTGCCACTTGCCATACAGCACGTGAAACAATCGACTTATTGAAAGAAACTTTCAACGACAACATTATTTCGAGAAATGGTCCGGTGAATTGGCCTCCGCGTTCGTGCGATTTGACGCCACTCGATTACTTTTTGTGGGGATACGTGAAGTCATTGGTTTATGTGGATAAACCTCAATCGATTGATGCTTTGGAAACCAATATTCAACGTGTCATTGCTGACATACGCCTCCAAATGCTTGAAAAAGTGGTCGAAAATTGGACCTCCAGAATGACATTTGTGAAAAATAGTCGTGGTGGCCATATGCCAGAAATTGTGTTTAAATGTTAAATGCCAAAAAATTATCTACCAAATAAAAAAAAAATTTTGGTCATTTCATAATTTTATATGTGTTTTATTCAAAAAAAAAATCGGCAACCTCTTAAAAAAACACCCTTTATTAATAAAAAATACATTTAATAATGAATTAAGGGGTTAGGCCACTCTATCTAGAGGCCGAAAAAATAGGCTTTTTTAGGATTTTTTAGTATTAATTATAAATACATATCAGTGACTGTATAAAATAATTTTTTTGAAGCGATTAATTTCAAAATGGCGACTGCAGCATTTATGCGATGACGTCTCCGTTTTTTTCAGGGTCCACGGCCGGACAAACAGCTCCTGTAATTTTTGAATTATAACAAGCAAATTATTTTTTTTATTCTATAGAAGTACGTCGGTTTTTTCGATATATTAATTTTTAACCAAATCGAAACAATCGAAAATGCACTCAAAAATTGGGTGGACCGAATGGGCTACTCCCAAGTCAGCCGTGGTGGCCATTTAACCGAAATTGTTTTTCATAAATAAATGACATAAAACAACCTTTAAAAAAAATGTTCAACCATTGAAAAATATTGAGCCCCTTTCTTTTAACAAAAAGAAGTTCCAAGTTTTGAATGGGCCATCCTGTATATAAGTATACTTGCGGACACACACACACACATTTGTAGCTTAACAAACTTCTAAAGCCAATTGCTGAATTCTATATACCACCGATGTACGGAATTTGGCTACACTCTGTGGAAGCCTCGACAAAATTCCACGGGGAAAAGGATAAAATATAAGGAGTGAGTTGACTGCAATTATATTCCATTATGCTCCCATTACATGTTCTTGTGCCCTTCGCTCTATTCAATTATTGTCGTCCGCTTAGATCTACCCGTCGCCTATCAATGATTTTTCGGGGTGATTTAGGACTGATTGTATCTTGATGGATTCTGTTAAGCCTTTTATTAGATACAATTTAGGTCCCTTGATATTGGGTTATTAAATTATTGCGGCGTTATGTGCAGCGCTCCCTTAAATCTTTTGAACGTGTACATTTACTGCTCTTCTTTTGTGACTTCCTATTTATTGCCGCGGTACTTTCAAATTTAGTTAGGTTTTGAGAATGTATGAATCATGATTTTAAATCCAAAACCACCTTCTCGTTCTGTACTCAAATTAAATATTGCTCTAAGTTATTTTATTACTCAAGTGTTCCATAAGGATAATATTTATGAAATTTATGTGCAACGAATAAAAACGTAAAATCGTTGGAATAGGGATAGTAGTGTATATATAATAGTATATTATGTATTGAACTAGCCGAAAACGGGTCTTTCGTTCTTATCCGGTTTTGTACATACTTGTAAATTAAAACTGTTGCAGAATGAATGAAACTGTTTCATGTTCAGACTCAGACAGTTGTTCATTTCTTCCGCGAAACCGAAAAAATTCCCGCGAGATAGAAAGTAGTCATCAACGAAAAAATACTCTAGCTTCCCATCGAATTTGATTCAGCCGCTCTCAAGATTAGCCCCGAAAAACGGACAAACTGGCAACAAATTTTGAAACATTTACTTGTTGTGTAAGCTTAGAAAAAGGCAGGTATTTTGAAACCACCAACTATGAACCCAATTTTATGAAATTTCGTTTAGGTAGGATTTTAAAGTAAATCCGATCAAAAACTTATTTATCCCTATACAAATTCGAATATACCCCAACCATAGGTGTAAAATTTTTGAAAAATGCTGAAACACGGGTTTTATTAGTAGTAGAGTATTTATGCAGTTTCAAATAAATCTGATCGAAATGATATTTCTCACATAAAAATATTTATAGGTAGGTTCTGACAAGTTTTTCTTCAAAATATTGCTTGCAAAATAAAAACAAATTTATCTTCTATATTCGAGTATACATATTAATACGATAGGAAATTTTTCTGTGCTGCATTTTTAAGGTGTTTCCTAACATAAAAATATTATGAATGGTACATCATTCACAAGGTATTCTCGAGCAGATGTGCACAAAAAAACATGAAGTCCACAGTTTCATGTTGGGCAGGTTAAATAGGCACTAGGTGAACACATATTTTCTCCATACGTTTCGTTTTACAACAACAACACACGCTATAAATCCGTTCTGTTTTAGTGTCTTTCCTTTGTATGAATTTGAATAATGTTTTTTGTTGTACAAAGAAAAAGCGGTGTAGATGTGCACAACAAAAAGAACCATTAAAATATTCAAATTGGCGGATCCAATATGCCGACCGAAAAAGCCAAACTTCAAAGGAATTCCCTGAAAATCCCCACTAAAGGGTTTTCGGGGTCGCTGATTTCGAATCTGCAATCAAGGTTTTCAAATTAATAATGGCGGATCCAATATGGCCACCCAAATTCCTCAATTTTAAGAAATTTTTTGTAATATGAGAACGTCTTTGGGGTCTTTAATGAATACACGATTTCTAGTTATAATTACTTTGTTTAATATTGGTCATAAAATATTTGACCGTGAAATACAATTAGCGAGCGTACACTCCGGTTGCCGCAGTCTAACTGGTTCCTCGAGGTATTCTGTGATGTCGAGTTGAGTGGCGGCATGAAGGTGAGTGTTCACTGGTGGAACTTTTTAGATGTACATAACAGGGTCACAGAATTAAAATCTACCAAAATTCAAGCCCTAAATGGCTACTGAAAAAGTTAAAATTCAAGGGTGAGTAAAACAAAATTTATGTACGAATTTCATTGCCCCACCGTAAGTGCTAATGTTAATATTTCCATCTTTCTGACCACTTACGCACACAAGTAAACTGGCCTAACAACAAAAACAGTAACAAAACATGGCGGTCGTCTGAAAAGAAAAATTGTATGAACCGTCTGAAAAGAAAAATTGTAAGCCACGGAGGCGATCTGCGCACGACGTTGCTCTCGTGATGGGCGGAATCACAAAAGGTATAGAGGGAAAGGGACGGTTGCTGGAGGAACCACTTTTCCTGCCTGTGATTCACTCTGCGAAAGATAAGGAGTCCTTTTGGAAGCGGCCTATCATGGCCTAGCCCCAACCACCCTTTGACCTCTCGCGGACCATTATTTTGGGAGGTCCTTCAAAATAACTGTCCGAAAACCCAAAGAAGAGACTAAACTAGGAGGAGGAGTTAGGGAGTCACAAAAAATTAAGTTCTCTTTATTATTTCCTTATAATTTTGCTTCCTTCCTGACTATCCAACTTCTCAATCCAACATCGACATGTCAGTTGATGACTAAAAAGACACTGTCAAAAGAATGTTGCAAATCTTGTCCTGGTTTAAGTACAATTCGTGAATATTTGAAAATCATATTTGATAACAATCAAGTGACGGACGTGCAGTTTGAAAAATGGGTTGGCATAGATCGCTTCACAATATCTACTCAACTGCTGTCTTCTGATGATTTTGTGGATAGCTTGTGTGACGCTTTGGATACATTGAAACCTCATGCCTATATTGCAGAGGAACAGGCGTTGTATTTTAAAACTCTCAAGGAGACTATCGTTGAAGGCGAAATTCTCGTGCAATGTGATTTTGCCTAAAATTATAGTTTTGTTGTCCAAGATGCTGTTCAATCTTTTCATTAGAATAATGAACAGGCAACACTTCTGACATCGGTTTTTTATTATAGAGATGGAAATGAAATAAAACATGGCAGCATTGTTATGATTTCAGATGACTTAAAACATGATACAGCCACCTTCTACGCTTTTCAAAAAATACTACACGAGCATCTTTCAGGAAAAGCAACATGTCATGTGTCTAAAATTATATATGGAACTGACGGGGCCTCACAACATTTTAAAAATAGATTTAACTTTGTGAATCTATTTTATTACAAAGAAGATTTCAATGCGGATGCAGAGATACATTTTCACGCAACGTCTCACGGAAAAGGACCGTACGATGGCTTTGGAGGAAACCTCAAACGTTTAGCAACGCGTGCAAGCCTACAGTTGCCTGCAAGTAACGCAATCGTTACACCAATGCGATTATACGAATGGGCAAAATCATCTCTAAACAAGACAGCCATTTACTACTGCTCCAAAGACAATATTCAACTTCAGAGAATTTTTTTGCAACCCCGCTTCGATTCAGCAATCACAATTCCTGGAACAAAAATGTTGCACGCCTTTATTCCAACAACCGAAGGCCTTTTGGTAAAAAGAACCAGTTCTAGCGTAGATTGTAAAAATGTTTAAATAAAATAGGTACTTGCCTCCTTTGTTCAAATATTGTGTCATTATGTTATTATTATGACAGCACAGCAATTTTACTAAGTATGCTTTTTTTTCGGGCAAACCACTCGACCTAAGGAAGCTAGAATACAACACTCAGTGCGACACGTATGTACTTTAATTCATATGTCTCCTAAACTATCGCAGATCCCATTTTGAAACTTCTGGTGTATTATAAATGTACTTTAGGCTATATTTTGAAAAAAAAACAATAAAAAAAAAATTGGTCGAAGTTACTAAAATTCTGATTTGAAAAGTTTATTTCCGGTTTTGTATGATAAAAAAAATAAAAAAATCCAGTTTTATTTTGTATTTAAAAAGAACAGTACATTTTCTATTTAAGTCGCCATATTTAATATTTTAAAATAAATTTGTTAAATTCGAAAAACTATTTCCAAAAAATACGAATTTCAATAACGACAATTCTTTAGAAGCCAATAACTTGACAAATAAACATAATACAAAAAAAATATTGTGTGTCCACATTCATACCTACTAGAAGTACAATTAAGGCGAATATGAACAAATTTCAGAACGTCACTTTTTTTTCGCTGTCCGCTTCACGTGAAATGCCCCTATAATCATTCCCCCTTATTTTTTTCTTTTGTTTCAACCAAAAGATAAATGGACAAAAATATGTACTCAAAAAACCAGCCTTAAGTAATAATGATATAAAAAATATATATATACAATATACATATATATAAACTTATATAGACTTAAATAAAGAGATTGTAGGTGTAATACTGATCCTAAGAAAATTGAAAAAAATTAAGGAAAATCCTGGATGTGCGGCATGTTGCGGTTGTTGGCGGACGATCCTAACGGTGTGCACCACTAGTGGGGTGAGACAATGCTGCTGCTCCCGGGACATTGGGGCACTTCATTTTGCCTTTGTATCGTTTCGTCTTCCTTGGATTTTGTTCATGTTCATTTATTTATGCATGCTTTTATTTGTCTTTGCGCACGATGAAATGTTTTTATTTCTTCAGTTTCTGCTTAGTTACTTGCGCACTAAATAGTCTTACTCGTTAAATTTTAGTTTCCATTTCCTATGCATGTCTCACTATAAGACCTCCAAACCTCACTAAGCGGTACCCACAATTCGTCTCGAGGCTTCAGGTGTGAGACAGCGTAGCCGAAAAAAAAAATTTTCTTTCTTTGTTATTTTACTTTCAGCACTAAATCAAAGGCATTAGGGGGATGACAAGCGAGATTCACACGGAAATTTGCAAAGAAAACGTCGGAATGGTTCATCAAAAGGAAGAGCCTATGAAATGTTTTCCTGACACGTCACCGGTTGATTATTTTTGATCAATTGTTCCTATTGCGGAATTTTCACCTTTCCATTCAGTCAATAAAATTATTAATTCATTGTTTTGCCCTTAAACGGTTTGAGGAGGTGAAACAGCTCCCCAAAGTTAAGGTTGTAACCACATTACCTTGAAATGTACGCAACCAATTCGAACGAAACCAGTAGGTATGTATTTTCAAGCAAATTATATTTCAAAATGAATGGGAGGTTAAAAAATAAACATTTTTTTGGCGTTTTGGCACATAAATGATTTGTTGTATTTTTGACTCTATTCTTCAGAGTTTATTAAATATTTCGTTTAAAAAAAATTTGCGTCAAATTTTTGAAAGCTCATAAATTGTTTTTAAAGTCTAAATACGTTTGAAAATAATTATCTTTATACACACTGTTTACATATTAAGAAAATCAATCACAGAGTGCAGAATTATTTATCAAAATAAACAAAATTCGTAGAAGTGTTCATATCTTTGCCGTCTCAACTAACATTTAGAAGAAAAATGATTGCACCTTTAAAAGAAGTTTGTTTCCAGTTGTAAAGTCCCCAAAAAGTAATTCGGGCACGCACTTTTCGGCCACTTATTTTCAATTTTTCAGCTAAGATATGGTGCATGATGTCGTCCACTCATTATTTACGTCAAACTTATCGTAGCAATGGGAATATTCCGGTCGAGCAGACATACCGAAATTCTCACATTTCATTGTTTGTCATTACACTTGCTGTAGCAGTTTGTTCAATTTATTACACCTTTAAAATAGACACAAGAATATCACTGCACGAAAATTTGACAGGGGAGCTTTATACCCATCTCTATTTTCATATTGCTTCCTTTGTTTCTCAAGCTTTTAATTCGCGCAGATTTGTAAGCTTGAAAACAAGCCGGAGTCAGACAGCAAAAGCTAATAATCTTCCGCGAGAATTTTAACATCTTCGGAATATAATGCGAGAATCATCTGCGAATCTTCTTGCTTGTTTGTTGGGTAGATGTTTTTGTGAATATTGACTACTGGGAATTTTTTCCTTCCTGTACGAAGTATTATAGTTACAAATGAAGAAAGTAAACACTTATCCTCTTTTTGTTTCGCCGTAAAGATATTGGCACATAAAATGGTTATTAATAAAACAATAAAAATTTAAAGTTTCAATAGTATTTATTTCGATTGCAGAACATTTTTAAAATTTCGTTGAAGCTTACATTGTAAGTTCAATTAAAATTAGCTTTATAGCCTAATACATACACCGCTAGTAGCTAGAATAACTTATTATTTGTTTCGTTTATATTTAGTCTACTTTGGTATTATACACAGCGTTCTTTTGCTTCACAGAAATTCTCCCACCATTATGTCATGTACTCCTTCGAGTCACCCAAAATATCCACGTCGCTTCCTTCGTCCTCCGAATTTTCGTCGCTGCTGACTTCGTGATTTTTCAAGTGGCCGCGTTCTCCTAGCACCATATTTTCGTTTGAGGTGGTTGAAAAGGATCTACGAATTTCGAGGCCACGATTTGGGTGGGTCTGCTGATTGTTCCCTGGTGGGTATGATGTAAGATACGATTTCTCAGAATCTGATGATAGAGCTGCAGATGATGAAGATCCTGATGCCGATGCACCGTTTCCTTTTGTGCCATCGGAACGCGAAAAGTCAACTGGTTCTATAAAGTAAGAGAAGTTTTAATTGAGTTATTTTGCGGACATTGTGCTATCTGCGGCACTTTAATTCAATTTGCTTAAATATTGACTGTCTCAAACTAAATGCAAGAAGCTAAAAGGTCCATGACGCAAAGGCGTACTTTCTTGGACAATTAAATTTAAGATGTTACTAAGATGTACTCCTAATGAACTTTTGCTTCTTGCAATAGTTTGTGGAGAAATTCAATTAATGCAATTTCGTCATAAAGTAAAAGATGATATGACATAAAAATACAGTTGAAGAGCCCCAGAACTTATTATTATTATTTTATTTATTTGTGTGGAAGATCTTATATTATCTTGTTCATCATGTCTAACACAAAACAGTCAAACTAATTAATTTTTGCCTGCATCGTAAGTTGATGGCTTCCAGTGAAGCACTTATTTAATATTCAATAAGTAAAACAACTAATATAAAAAAATACATCGCGGTGGTTTGACTCTTGCATTTTGCTTTCAACTTTCATCACATTTTTCATCTTCATCAATTTATCTCTCTCCCTGGAAATGGTCATAGAATAATTTAAAATAAGAATATTCTTCGCCAGTATTACTTTCCTTAAAAAATCTTCTATTGAAGTATATAAATAACAATAAATAAAAAAGTTTATTTAAAAAACCAAAAAACCCGACTGACTGTAAAAAAGAACTAAAATAAGATGTGAACAAGCCACATTCATAATTAAATCTATAAATAAATCAGTACTATTGAAATATTACTTGTATTTGTAATAAACTGGCAAAGTATAACTAATTGGCAGTCGGAGGCTAACTACACAGTCTAACAAAATTATGCGTATCCTGCGACTGACAAACTTTAAATTGAGTATAATTTTCTTCGGTTTAGAAAACACATCCAGTTCATGAAAAATGTTATAAAAAATTGAGAAACCCAATCAATGATACATTTTCTTTATTTTAATGATAGGTATTTTTCTAAGTAGAATTTCACTTTCAAATAGTCATTCGCATTTTATGAAATGAAATAAAATGGCTTTAAGATACACTAAGTGCCTCATAAACACTGAAAATGTCATGAAATGCAGAACAAGAATGGACAGGTACAGATCTACCTTGGTTGAATGCCCCTTTTATATGAATTTTTATTTTTGCTGTGTAACTTTATCATGAATGTTAAATGCTTTGTGTATTATAGAATTAGTTTTGTGTAATATTACCCACAAAATCCGATTTCAATATTTTTTTCGATTATTTTAGTTTTACACACATGTGTATTTTTAATATTAAACAATTTAAAATTTTACCATATTTAATGTTTCAATATTCAATAAAATTTTTTACTGTGCTTCAATTGTAAACATTTTCTATTTCATCCCCGACTCTCCTAATCGTCATCTAAACCTAAAGTTGTTCGTTTACGGAAACTCTTCGAATTTTGACCCAATAAAAGTTGCGTTCTTAATAATTATTACCTCAAATACCTCAAAACATGTACTTTTAAATGTCGTTATTGTTCTACGTAAAATAGTTTAATAGTTAGAAAAAAATTACGACTTGACGTGACAGTGGGACACTGTATCACCAAGAAGAATTTTGCTTCGCGTCGTATTGCTAGTGCTATTCTCCCTGACCCGTAAAGAAACATAACTTTGCAACCTATCAAATTTTACAAGTCAATAAGAATTTTATTATTGTTGAAGGTGTAACGATGCTAGTTTTTCCGTACATTATTAATTCCGAAATGAAAATGCTCCATTGCATAATACCCCAGTAGTATAATTAATTGCAAAAAAATCATTATAAGACAAGAAATCCCACTAAGAAAGAAACGAAAGGTATGAAAAATAAATTCTTTCTTTCTTTACTTAATTCAAATCGATACATAAGTATGTACGGTGATGTTCAGAGTACAGCCGTAGTTGCATGCCGCAATAATAGCGTTTTTATGTAAGTAGGGTAAACGGCTTTTCATAATAATTTTTTTATTCACAGTTTTTTAGTTCAGATAACATGCAGTAGGTAAGTAATGTCATGATATGATGCTGCAGGCAGCCCATACTAGTAGTTTTACATTATATCACAATGACAGTATAATATCCACGTCCAAAAAATATCTTTGTTATCCTATAACAATGACGACACAGTCGTATCTTGCTCGTCGAACCCTTTCATTTGATACACATGTCAAGGTGTTGTGAATAAAAATGTAATTCGCCATCTTAGGGTGTACGCCATGGTTCCCGGTCATTTTTCCGAATGAATTTTCCCGACAAGCACTTTTCTCGATAGATGTTCTCGGCTACTTTCCCCCAACAAGCAATAAACCCGAAAGCCTTTTGCGCTAATAGACTGAAATTTGCCTTTTACGAAATGTCGGGAAAAGAGTTTGTAGGGAAAACTGCTGTGGGGATTATTGCTTGTCGGGAAAATGGTCTATCGCGAAATTACATTCGGGAAATTGAACGGTAATCGTACGCCATATTGGGTTTAGAATGCCGTCACATATCTTATTATATTCTGCTCGTTATACCCTTTAAGTTGATACCCATATCGAGGAAATTGTGAAGAAAATTGTGATCCGCCATTTTGTATTTAAAATGCCGTCTCATAGTCTACCGGTAAAAAAGGATTCATATTGCACGGTGCATAAAATTTACAAATTGGAAATAGTTGGAGGTCTCGTCTCTACATTCTTTTCCAAACAAACAAACATCTGATGTTTTTTAAACTGAAAAGTTGAAATTATTTATGACTAGAGGACTCCTTTAGTACAGTTGAAAGCTTTGAGTGGGCTCTATATAGTGAATAAGATCTTATCCATGTTCATAATGATTATAATTCTGTTTACAGGGTAATTCAGTAACTGCCTTTCCCTGCCTTCTTGGCGAAGCAGGGATGGCCAAACTTCTGAAGTATGCGGCCTACCATCAGCAACGGTTTTAAATAAATTGTAAAGTGTTTTTCTGACATATTTGAAAAATCTATAATATATATGGATATAAAAATGAATTGCTGTGTGTTAGTCTCGCTAAAACTCAAAAACGGCTTGACCGATTTCAATAATTTTTTTTTGTTCGCTATAATACAGGGGAGGTTTAAAAATAAAATAAAATTCGGGAAACCCCAAAGCAAAAGCCGGAAAATCGAAAAAATCGAAATTTCTGTTTTGTGTAGGAAGCGAATTTTCCAACTTCAAGGAATCTTTATGAAAAAGGCAATTGGAGGTTTTCGGGGTCGCAGATCTCGAGCTTGCATTCAACATTTTGGAATTCAAGATGTCGGATCCAATATGGCGACCGAGTTAAAAGTTAAACTTCAAGGGATTTCACTGAAAATCCGAACTTTTGTTTTTGGTTTGGGTTTTTGGGATCACTGATTTTGAATCTGCCATCAAAATTTTTGAATTCAAGATGTCGGATCCAATATGGCGATCGAAAAAGTTAAACTTCATGGGATTTCCCTGAAAATCCGCACTAGGGAATTTTCGGGATCACTGATTTCGAATCTGCTATTCAAATTTCCATATATGAGACCACCCCCATCCCGCTGGGAGATATAGGAGAGGGGTGCAATAAGGAGGTGGTGTAAAATGAAGAAAATTAAATTTAATAACACTGTTGAAAAATATTTAAAACATGTGCAAAACGCAAATAGGAAAACGCTGAGTCACATAGGAGAGGCGGTGGTGCAGTAGGGAGGCGTTGTAAAATTAAGGAATACAAATTTAATAGTATCCCGAGAAACGCCGGGTCCGGGCAAGCTAGTATCTAATAAAATACTTCAAAACTAGATTATTTTTCATATTCATTTGTTTATTGTGTTTTTGGTTGGATGTTTAGCACGGACTATTCTCCCAAAGTTCCTCATGTTGCACTTTGTATAGGCCGTTCTACACGCTTTTGCGCAAAATTAAATACACGTATACAGATCTGCACAGATATTTTTGTAAGTGTGGAGCACAAAACTGCAGTCTCCTCAGACAAAAAATTTGGTCTGTGGGAGCCACTCGATATTCTTTTTGCGCAAACCGTGTAGAGCACATTTATAGTTTGCACAGATTTGATAGTTATTAAACAGAAAACCGAAGCGAGTTAAGGGAGTTCAAGGGAGCGGGTATATTGGATTTGGATTGGATTTTTGCATCTTGTTTCATACCATAATAGAAAAATAGTCTGTGCGCGTAGTGTACTCACTTTTGCTTGGGTGTTTTGCATAAATGTCTATGCGTACCGTATTTTTTGTCGTGTATGCCGATGTTGACGCAATAACAATGTCATGGCCTTTTAATTGTGAAGTGTTATTGTTGGGGAACACGAGCTTCACATGTTTTTGCAACGAGAACATATGTAGATACAGTTGAAGTTTGCGCAATTCATTGCGTAGTGTATGGCTTATCATGTATTTTTGGGCGAACAAAAGTTTGCAGAATTTGAATGCTTCCAAAAATATGACGCATCTCAGTTTAATAATTTATTCCTGGATCACAGCAGATTTAGCATCATTAATTCTGATTTTAATGCCTTCGTTAAAAGGGAACAACTGATGACTTCTTCTAGAGTTCCGAACTCCGTAAACCTTCTTTATAATTCCTAGTGTTAATTGTAGTTGGCCGAAAGCCGAAAACGCGAACTTGCTAAATTCCGAAATCAAAGCATGTATTCTCATAGCCAATAGCAATGGGGTCACATAACGGTCAGTCTTGTAACGTCCCGCCCTTTCCTAGGTATGCAAAGAGTCGGAATTCAGACTTGGAATTTATTGGTTGACTTCGTTCTCGGCGATCTGGTATTGAGAGGTTCTTACTTGCGCGTTTTGAGTTTGTTGTCAGTGGACTATCACGATAAGAATTATGGATGTTGAAGAATAAAATATTAGCATTAGCAAAATATTATTAGCACTTAGTTATATTTCTTACCATAAACATTAAACTTTAAAAAAGTGTGACGTTCTTCGACACGCATCCGCATTAAAGGTGATTAAGTACATGAGTTAAATCGGGTTTACTTATTATTTTGATGGTAACGTAAAATATTATTGGTGTTCATAAGGATTTCAGAGAAAAATGTTCGGCATACATCCGCAATTTTGTGTTAACTTTTATCTACAAAGAACTGATTATATCATGTGGGTCAAGTGTGCGCATTTAAACTTTGACGATTCAAAAACTCGAAAATGATTTGTAGAATGAAACTAAACTGTGTTAATTAGTAAGACTGTTTATTTGTAATCAACTTAGACATAATAATAGTATTGTCAGTAGCTTATATTTTGAGAAACTATAGAAAACAAAGACCGTTCCATACGCGCACACATACCCCAGTATAGGGGTAAGTTACTTCGTCATACATGTATCACAAAATAAAAGTGCCGTGTTCGAAGCTAGTGCACTGTTCGTGACACCAGGCTCCACAAAGGTTACATTCCATCCAGTCGTCAGTCGGTGGATCAGAATACTTTTCGCCGCATAAGGGGCAGTAATACTCATTTTCTTCATTTTTGGTTTTCTTAAGAGCCTTATTTTTAACATTCTTTTTTTTGGCAGTCTCAGATGAATTTGTAGTAGTTTTCTTAGTTTTTAGTCTTTTGTTTAAATCTAGTCGTATTTTCTTTTTGGCTAATTCCTCTTCTTCCTCTTTTTTCTTAGTTTCTAACTCAGATTTAAAGGGACTATCAGTAAAAATTATTGACTTTTTGCCTTTTCGTCGTCGATTTTGTGATGTTGCTTTCGGCAGAGCTTGTATAGACGACAATGGTATGAATTCTTTGATGGTTGAAGCTAACATACACATGTTGGTGAAAATGCAGTGGTGGCTGAACTGGTCACAGTTGTGTTTGTCGCTGAACATGATTGGGAGATTTCTAAGAAGTTTTCTTGTGTTTGTTTGTCAGCGTTGGATGATGTCAATGTATGCTCAGTAGTCAACAGGAGATTTTGTGCAGGTTGACTGAATGATGTGGTAACAGTAAAGCGCTATGCAAAGAAGAGTCTTGTCTATCTGTGTAGAAGAGGTGGACGCTACTAAGTTTGTCAAATTCTGTGCGCGTGATGGAATTGAATCTTCTTGGAAAGGTTCCTGTACTGCTGTAGTTGAAAACATCTCTTCTAAATTTTGGGCAGGAATCATGCCAGTTACAGAAGCTGCCGCGAAATCTTCCTCCGAAAAAATGTCTCTATCTATTGGCCAGATTCCAGTAACTTTGAAACTTGAAACCGCATTGCTAAGCGAAGCTGCTTTTTGGAAGGCCTCATTCACCAATTGAGCTATTTCCGTTTGTCCAATCACGCGACCTGGATGGTCGCTTAGCCATTTATCACATGCGTAAGCGAATTTTGTTTTCAGGGGCCCAAAACACTCACGATCTAAGGACTGCATCTTGTGGCTACTGTGAGGTGGGAAAGTAAGCATGTGAATGCCATTATCACGACAAAACAGTATAGCATCCAGAGAGATATGGCTGCTATGGTTGTCCAAAATTAACAAGACAGGATTATCTTTGGTTGGCTGAACATTGTCTTTAAAATAGCGTAGGTATTCTAGAAACAGGCCCGTATTTATGAATCCTGAATCAGAAGCCATTCCAATACTACTTTCAGGTGCATTGTTAAGCAAATAACATTGGATTCTCTTCCGGGGAAAAATAAATGCTGGAGGAACATGGTTTCCAGTTGCACTCATTGCGCAAACTAGTGTAATCGTTTGGCCTCTTTCAGCAGAAACGATTTTTCCCACCAGCTTTTTTCCTTTCACCGATATTACTTTTGGTATTTTCTTTGGTACATTATTCACTCCACTTCCATCCATATTATATATTCGGCTGGCTTCAAATTTGTGTTTGTTGTAGAGGCTCTACAATTTATCATAAAATCTTCGTACTTGAGTTTTATTGAATCCCATGGATCTGGCAATACTAGTTGGGACTGGCTGTCGCAATTTCAATTCAGGAAACCTTTTGAGAAATCCATATACCCAGTCTAGGCCAGCTAATTTTGAGGATGTGTTGAATCTATGCGTAATTTTATTTACTTCAGCATACTCATAAATCAACTTCTGGAGTTTCTGCATAGTGAGACCATAATAAAGATCATCACTTTGTTTAATATATTTGTATATATCAGTCTCTTCCTCCTTGGTGAATGTCAAAGAAAATCTTCCCATGCTGGTTGCTGTCTTCCCAGCTTTTAAACATTTTCGCAGAGTACTTTCCTTAAGTCCGACTTCAGATACAACTTTTCTTTTACTGGAACCCTTTGAAATTAATAATTTGGCAGCTTCCAGCTGTTCATCTGTGACGATGCATCTATCCGGAGCTTTCCTCAGATAATCTCGAGGCATTTTGAATTTATATTTGTACTCTGAAACAAAACATACCAACACATGTACAAAGGTATGCAAGCGGGGTAACCATCGAAACAGAATTGTATGAATGACGTTGATTATTGCGTCGTCATAACAACTTAAACACTGGCAGATAACAAACTAGATATTATGTTGCACTCGATAGCAAATAGCATATTTTCAAAAAGTTTACATGACTACAAAAGATTACGCGTCAAATGTGACAAAATATCGTAAATATTTTAGCAAAAACCTTCATTTACCTGTCAGATCAAAATGGTGCGCGAGCAGCCGCTGTGATACGGCTTCGCGGGACGTCCCGCGGGGTACTGGAGAGGGGGGTTGCCGTTCCTTAGCTCTATATAGTTTTCGAGATATTTTGAATGCGCACACTTAGACGCTGCGCACACTTGACCCACATGACTCTAGATAGTAAGTGTTTCTCTTTTTGGTTTTTCAAATATTTAATTTTGTCTCATTTATATATATATAATAATATGCAGGGACACGTGATAACATTTTCAGCTCGAGGTCAGCTTCAGGTCGAGAAGTTCCTACAAATTAAGTTTTTTCTGGGTTCTTAGATATGTATAATCCCACAAAAAAAAAAATTGAAATTTTTCTAAGAAGAAGTGTTTATAGGAAAAAACGGCTCTGGCAAACATTTCTTGTACAATAGACCTTAAATATAATATGAAGACCTTATAAATAATAAAAATCCAGCAACAAAAAGAACTTTCATGTGCGAATATTACAAGAATATAAGATTTTCGCTGATAAGTGGGTTGGAGGAGGAGGATGCATTACACGTCAACACGAGAGAGACAGCAAAAGAAACCAACGATTCTCTTCAAGACTATCAACAGCCCGCTTTTAGCGAAACCTAAAAGTTTGCGCAAAGACCTTGTCATGAAGCCATATAAAGTTCAATTGGTGCAGCAGCTAAAGCCGGTTGACCATCCGAACCATACAGCGAACGCCGCAATCGATCTTTTGCGCCCTATCTTCGGAAATCGCATAATCAGCAAAAATTGTGATGTGATTTGGCCGGCAAGAAGTTGCGATTGTACGCCGTTGGACTATTATCTTTTGGGAGCGGTGAAAGATAAATGTTACGCCAACACACGAGAAACAATTCAAGACCTCATGCTCGAGATTCAAGCTGGTGTTGCTGATATAAGGCCCGAAACAATCAAAATGTACTCAAAAATTGGGTGGGCCCAGTGGGCTACTGCCAAGTCAGCCGTGGTGGTCATTTGACCGAAATTGTTTTTCATAAATAAATGACATAAAATAACCTTTCAAAGAAATGTTCAACCATTGAAAAATATTGAACCGTTTTTTTTATAACAAAAAGAAATTCCAATTTTTAAATGGGCCACCCTTTATAAGATGGCGGATGGATCTCGGGAACGGCCCAACTGATTTTAAAGGGACTTTCATTGGAAGGTTGAGCATTTTGTCGGGCATGATTAAAGCTACTTTTTTTTTATCCCGGAAATATTGGGTTCCTACGGGAGGAATGAAAAAACGGGCATTAAGGGGGTAGTCTCATGTTCGATCTGCAATATAATGTGAAAATTTTAGCCCGATACACTAAGTCATTCTAAAGTCACAGCAAATAATAGGGGAGAGCGTACCCTGCAGCTGCGGCGCTCATACCTCAAAGACACTTTTCTTCTCCAAACTTTAAACGCGTTTTTCTCGAAACTACTTTTTTTCCGTAGGTCCGGATGATTAAAATAAAACCATTGGACCGATTCGGCTGAAATATTAACTCAATATTCTACACATGAATGGTTCTGTCCGGTACCAGAATTAGATTTTTTTATCCACTTACTTTTGTTTATCTCGATTTTAAACCGAAAAAAACAGTCCATTATTGAAATTTTTTTTACAAGGCCGCCATTTTGTTATTTTTCACTCAAATATTTTAAATCTGCTACGGGACAGAATGACAACCCTACTGAATTATAATCTTTCTTGAATTTTGATTTCAGATGATTATAAAAGAAGCAATCAGGGGGGCCTGCCACCTACTTTTTTTTAAGAGACCTACTGTAGCTCACCAAAATGACGCAAAAACAAATTTTTTTTTATGTAACAAAAATTTTGTTGAATTATTCAATAACTAAATAATAACATATAATTATCACAAGAAAATTGTATTTCATTTTCCGCAAAAAAAAAATCTTTGAAAATCTTCAAAACTTAACCGCGTTCATGAGACTACCCCCTTAAATAAATTTATTCTTTGTGCAACAGTTTTAATTTACAAATACAGAAATAATAAACGAGTCAAAGTTTTTCTAGGACAGTCAATAGTTAACAAAATTGTATCTTCTTTTGAAGGAATTAATAAAATTGTTTCATCTTTTGATTAAAGCACTTTTGCTCAATAAATAACTAAAATATATTCCACAGGCGACATTTTGAAGTAATAGTGAACAAACGGTACAGTACAGAAGTATTATTATATCGGGTAGGTGAATTATTCTATAATCTTGTGTATATACATATATATATAAAGTAAATGAGTTATTAGAATTATTGTATTATATGTACATATTTAGAAATATTGCACACTTGACTAAATTACCTACCACTGTTCGCATCTCTTCTCCTCATTTGTTTCTTATGCTTCATTCGTCTGTTTTGGAACCAAGTTTTTACTTGAGTTTCACTTAATCCTAGGGCGGTTGCAAGCTCAACACGTTCAGGAGTTGACAAATATCGTTGAGCTTCAAACCGTTTCTCCAACCCTGTAAGTTGTGGATCACTAAAGACTGTCCTAGCTTTTCGGCGTCTGCAATGCCTCAAAGCATTTACTCCCATTCCAATTCCTAACGCTAATTCAGGCACTGCACATCCGCCGCTACTGAAGAGAGGTCCTCCACCAAACAAACCTGCAAAACATCGCCCAAAATCAAAAATTGTTTCATTAAATGTGTTTATTCAATTAGAAACTTCAACATGGTCAACCGCTAACCTAGAGGAAGTTTTATAATTAAGTACATGAAAGCGTTGATGCTATCACTCAAGTGAGATGCCCGCACGGGGCATTTGATGAAGTTTGGTTATTGCTCATAACTACATTGCTTAATTGAACGATGTGTTGTGGCTTTCGCTTACCCTGTGACAGAAAATAGGGATCCACAGTCTTGTAGCCACTCGAGGATGGAGTAAGGTATCCTAAGGTCATTTGGAGGAAGCCATGGTCACTGTAACCCGCGCTAGGATAGATAATGCCTGCATTCGTTGGTTGATTGAACGAGGCTGGGGGTTGCGGTGGTCCTGTGGCGTTTATATGTTGTGACGGCGGGAGACGGTCTGATAATTTAAATCTGTAAAATAATTGTAATTTTATGCAGTTGCAATGGTGAATATTAATACTAAAAATCATGTATGCAACTTGGCTAGGTATACACCCAGAAAAATGTGCATCAATGTAAATTTTATAATGCATCAATTAAGTAGGTACTACGGAACCATGAAAAAAATAATAAGCAGATAATACATATATTAATACGAAGAAAAAGGTGAAATCGGTTTATTATTATAATACTGAGATGTACCTATCGCACTTAGTACGCTTCTTATCAAATTTACTGTTTCATACGTGCTTTAATAATTGTAAATTTTCTCTATTATCTTGGTTAAATCCAATTTTGAAGCAGTCTTGTTCTCGATTGCTAAAGGACTTTTCAGCCACAGATATGGTTTGTATAATAACATTGCAGTGTATGTGTACATTTTTGTAACATCCCATAAGTAATTCGTGAACAAAAAATTCCGGAAAAAGGTTTCTACGTATAATTTTGTATGCCCATTCTTTACCTAGACATGTTGTACCTGATGGGTAATTAACTAAAAAAGTGATTAAGATCTCACCCATGTTCATAACGGTAATAATTCTGTTTACAGGGTAATTCAGTGACTGCCTTTCTCTGCCCGCTTGGAGAACCAGGGATGACAAAACCTTTGAGGTATGTGGTCTACATTATAATTCAAAATATCTCTTGCGGCCTACCGTCAATAACGGTTTTAAATGAAACGTCAAAAGTGTTTTTTTTTTGACATATTTGTAAAATATCTAATAAAATACTTCAAAACTGGATTATTCTTCACATTCACTTGCTTATTGTGTTTTTGGTTGGATGGTTGGCACTGCCTAACAATAGTTTTAATCGTTCGAATTATGGAATTAACGCGCCGCTGCCAACCATGTCTATACTTCTTAATAAATACATGTATATACTATATATTATTGATTTTAGTGTATTTTCTTCTGCCCTTACACGATTGTTGTATTTGTCTAATACCAATATATAATTATAATCTGTTAGCCTGTTGATTTAGTTCCTTACAGCTTTATTTCTGTCTTTTATTATATTAAGTCTTAATAAATAAATATCTTTCTACCTTCTTTGTAATGTCACGTGGTATTTATATCTGTTGGAAATAAATAAATAAAAAAATTTGCTCAACAATTCAGCAAAGTTAATAACTCCCTGAAGACAATAAAACGCAAGATAGTTTCGGAGTTGAATTACCTAACCTCCAAGAAGTTGAGCGAAATTAGCTAATACGGGGGCAGAAGAAGGCCATGAACAGCAAACTGTAAAAGCTTGCGGTGGATAGCCTCAATACGGTTGATGTGGCAGTCTTGGATTGGAGACTAGACAGGGCTAGCGTACTCAAGTATGGGCCTTACAAAAGCGCAATATAGCAGTCGAGAGATAAAGGGATCGTTAAACTCCTAACACCACCTCTTAATGAACCCTAGAGTGGCGTTAGCTTTGTTATCAATGGAAACAATCTGTCAACAGAAAAACGCGAACCAAGAATGACCCCAAAATCTCTCACCTTGTCAAGTGTAGCAAGAGAATGGTGGTCGATCGAGTACAAAAAGTGCACTGGGTTCCTTTTGTGTGAAAAAGAAATACAGGTACACTTAATATACTCACATTAAGTGGAAGGCAGTTGATGGAGCACTATTTTTGGAAGGCATTCAAGTCAGTATTCAAAACATCACGGTCAGAGTCATCAGTTACTATGCGAACAATTTTCGCTTCGTCAGCATAACACAGAATATTCGAGTGACACAGAATCAATGACACATCGTTGATGTAAACAAGGAACAATAATGGACCAAGGTGACCGCCCTGTGGTAGACCCGACGTATTTGCAATACAGTTAGAAAGCACACCGCGAAAACGGACAAATTGGGTACGTCCAGTCTAGTATAACGATATCCAGTCAAACCGGGCAGCTAATAGGTAAGGATTCTGTGGTTAATCCTATCAAACGCCTTGCTAAGATCTGTGAATAATGCAATAAACTTGCTTGCCAGAGTCTATAGCTAGAATGCAAATCTTTGAAAATTCAAAAAGGTTAGATGTGGTTGATTTTCCTTTCATAAACCCGTGTTGGAAGGGCATGCTTTACAGTGAAAGTAAAGTTTATAACAGATAATCGCTTCAAAGAGTTTAGCTGTGCAACTTAAATTGGCAACGGGTCTCTCGTTAGAAATGTCACATTTATTGCTCTTTTATACCAAGGAAAAATCTTAGAAACATTCTATGGACTCGGAAAAACATCACCACGAAGAGATAAATTAAATAAATAACACAAAACAGGGACAACAGGGGTACATCTCTTTAGAAAGCACAGGGCCGGGGCGTCAGGGCCAAACGAAAAATTTTCAACTAATTCAGAGATTTTTCTGAGAATAGTTGAGTCGCCAAGAATAAAATCCTTAGACTGTAGTGAGATCGGCGAAAGCTTCGTCAATTGCGTAAAATTCTTAAAACTAATATAACAGCTAGGATCACAGAACGTGCGCCGTGCTAAAGAGATCAGCGAAAAGACTAGATATAACTTCTGGGTTACTACTAAATATGTACCGAGTCATAGAAATGCGAAGATGGGTATACATCTTGTTTTTGCTTAGCGTTGACAAAACTCCAGAACTGTCTAGGATTTTCACGTAAGGATGACTTGACTTTATCAATATATGCGTAATAAAAGAAATTAAAAGCGGTATTAAGTTCATCTCTCTGCTCAGAATAAACGAGGAAATCATCGTCATTTCGAGGGGTACGAATCTCCCTTCAAGCCTTATTTCTAAGATTTTTAAAGTGTTTCACAGAGCTATTTGGCCATGGCTGGCAATCATTTAAATTATTCGACCTTTTAGTTGTGACATATTTAATAAAGCTCAGCGAAATTTTATCGTAAAACGATTTCATAGTCTTCTAAATGTCGCGCTTACCAAGAACGCTACTCCAGTCACAAGCTGAGAGCCAATTTAGAAAAGTCGGCCTTTTTAAAGTTGTGACAATATTTGTATCGCAAAGCAGAAGCATCAGAAACAGGATCAGAAGAAAAGGTTAATAGCAGTGCTGGATGATGAAGGTGAAGTTCCCAACCATTTCAGCCAACCAACCAACCAAAGTTCATCATAAGGAGCGATCTAGCACGAAAGATGGTCCATGAACCATGTCAACTGTGCATACAAAGTTGGATTGGAGTTAGGGGGAATGTAAGCTGTCACAACGTAGACTTGTTTGTGAGGCCAGAGTAGCACAACACACAACTCCCTCCGCAGAGCCAGATTTCCGTCAAGCAGGCCACGTCAAATTCAGAAGTAGACGCACTCAAGAAGAGTAGTGTTGTCTTAGAGCGGAGTCCCGTTACATTTGCGTAGTATAGCGATATATCGGTGACAGGTTTTTTGATGTCTTCAGTGCATTGCTTCGCTCCCGGGGCATGAATTCCCTCATTATGGCGCCCAACGGCCAAATGTCCGAGGAAATAATGGCGTCAAACAGGCTACAAAAGTCTTGAATGAAGACCATCCTGGATAGAATCAGATGTCGCTCCGAAACGTGAAAGCTCGATATCGTTCTAGGTAGTATCCGGATGGATCCTTGAGAAATCTTTATCTTCTTGTCTTTGCGTGGACGCAGCGCAGATCTTATGACGATAGTGTCCTTTAATGCTGTAGTCTCAGAAGTACCCATTGGAGCCGGAGCTGGTGCGAAAGCGCACTGCGTAGATGGAGTGTTGGGGTTAATCTTAGGAGCACGTAGAGTCCTCGACCTCGACCAACGTTTACGACGTGATTTCCCATCACCAGACCGGAATGCCACCGTGTAAACTTGCGGAGACGGGTCGTTGCTGAAGTGCCTTAACATCAGAAGCAATACTGCTGATCAATTTAGAATCCGCAGAAACGGCTGAAGTCCAACGGCCATTATCCTTATAGACCTACCCTACGGTTTTTCTGATATCCTCGACGACCGGAAGGACGCTGACATCCGCAGGTACCGATGGCAGGAGAGAGTTCCGTACATCATAAACTAAATTTGTCAGGAGAATGACGTTGGAAGTAAAGATGTGTGACTTTTCCAAAAAACTGGTTAAATTAAAGTTCTGTTTATCCTGTGGGCTCAAAAGTAAGTCAGTCTTGCCGTTCATTGTGGTCAAATCCTCATCAGCATGTTGCAGGCAACACCAGTTCGTAGATATTGGAATTATAATTAGGATCGCACATGGATGTAGCATGAAAGCCGGAGCATTTCGCACAGCGAATATTTTCAAGTTTGAAATTCTTGGGTCTGTGGACCTTTCTGCTGTAGGTACCTGAAGCACCTACCTTCGCGTTTAAGCATCTGCTTTCGGTGCGATACTGATTGATTCACATTGCAGCACTCCTGAGTTGAGAAGCTGAGTTGCAGAAGTAGTACTTTTGAGTTGACTGGCATTGCAATCTCGTACCAATCTCGTAGCCGTTTTGTAGCTGTAGGTGTATGTTTGATTCAACGTTTTCTTAGGCCTCGTTTGGCTGGATCTTTCTAGGGATGCTACTTCGCGTTTTAGAATTTTATTTACCTGGTGTCCTTCATTATAGAAAATAAAATCCGAATCTTCGAATTGGAGGTATTTTGAGACTGACAATTCCGATGAAAATTCACCACGAGGTCGCTCGGAAGACATCTGAGTAGCACTGATTTGACATATCTGAGTATTGGGACGGCTGCACACCCAGAGCAGTAACCCAGTAGGACTTTTAACAACCAGTGAATTAAAAATCAATGATTTCAACTGTGACTTTATCGGAAATGGGAATGCGTTCTATTGGAATGCAAAGGGTAATTGAGTTTTCGAATCTCCTTTTTGTTTTCGTTTTTTCCGTTCAGTTAATCGCTCGTGAGCAACGGAAGCAGTTGGCAGGCAATCAAGTGCAGTGCAGTTTGTGAAAAATAAATGCGCAATATTTAAAACTTCAGGTAAGGTATAATTTTTCATCTTTTTATTATAAACTTGTCGTAATAAAACTTCAGCAGCAACTTCAAACAACGAATAAAATGCCAAAAAGGGGTTTAAGCTCGAGAAACCTAAAAAGACTGATCGAAAAGGAAAAGGAAATTCAACTAAATAAATTCACAAAAATTTTTGAGCAGAATAATGCAAGCATCAGTGGCGTTAATGATACAAGTTTATGCGAAAGGGGGAATAAGAACCCTATTTGGCAAATATTGAAAATGAAATTCACACTGTATGTTTTAAAGAAAAATGATTGAAATGGTACCATAAATATTGTCCTTCGAGAGAAAGCTTCGAGGCTGTTTTGCACATCCTTAGAGAAGAAGGCTTGCAAGTCCCACATAATTTGAAGGGATTAAGAGGAAAAACTGAGAAAATAAAACCGAGAACAGTTGCCCCCGGCTAATATTATGACTTTCGCATAACAAAACGAATTGAAAAAATACCCAAAATATATAAATTTGATCAGTTAATTTCCGACATTGGAATAGATGGACTTCCGCTATATAAAAGTTCCCATCAACAGCTATGGCCGATTTTAGGTCGCATTGTGAATGTTGATAGGGTCTTTTTTAGGCAAAAGTAAACCCAATTGTGCTGATAGAAAAATATAATTGTGCTGGAAAAAGCGTTAATAATGTTGTCACATTCTCTTCAAAGTCAGGAAGTTTGCGGACAGATAAAGATTTTTTTGAAAGGACTGATAAAGAGTACCATAAACAGTTTTATTGGGAAAGAAAAAGCTCGTTAGAATTACTTGGAATAGGCATGGTGTCTTGTTTCCCATCGATCCAATGCACCTTATTGATTTAGGCGTTGTTAAAAAAATACTTGTTAAATAGCTCTAGAATTTAATTATGATAGCGTGAAAAACAAACACTCCTTTAAAGACTATGAAAATATGAATGATGTGTTATATATACAGTAAGGCTACAAAAATATATTGAAGTTAAAATATAGTTAGTTATTTCCAGAAGATCTTTTGAAGGATGGCTGCAGGAAACAGGACTACATAAAAGACATAAGGTACTGCTTCAAAGCGAATAAAAATAGGTACTTTAAAAACGCCTGCGTTGGCAAAGGCCAATAAGTAATGGTGTTTTTTTTCGAAATGTACAAATTGTTGTTTTTTTAGGGATACATATTTAATTTTGATTGAAATGAAATGTGCAATTTTTTTTATTTTTAAAGGGTATAATAAATTTATAATGATTTAAATTTGTATTTTAGTAGAACCCAATATTCCCTGCTTTTTAAAAAAGGAACGGAGGAAAAAAGAGGTCATTTATTTGTTAAATAAACTCATTAGACTATTGCCTTCTGCTGATATCTGTCCAACTGATTGTTCTTGTGGTTTTTATTTTATATCCTGAAAATCTGCTACAATTATAAAATTATTAACAACCTAATGTTCATTTATATTAATTATTGCCCCCGTTCCTTTTCTGAAAGGCAGTTTCAAATTTTCATGCGGCGAAACGGATGTAATTTAAAACTTCTTTTCTGCATGAATTTACATTCCCATTCATCAGTGAAGGAACGCATGTGCTTGGGATCGATCCCAACACTGTAAAATTCATTAGTGCAAACATGCATGCGCGAGTAATGTACAATCTCACAAGTTCTTGCCTATGAACACGCTGTGTAAAAGTAGTCAGTGTTTTCACTCTAAAAAGAAGCTGTGGGAGCTACAGTAAGCGATTACGACTTCTATTCCGTAATCAATGCTGGTCCTACTGGATCGTTCGTCAGGCACTGTTGTAGAGCCCACGTAGGCCGCCAATATCACCGCGGGATTTAACATGCGACAGAGACAAAAACTCTTGCAGAGCATGGTCGATAAGCTTTTCTATTACCACGGTTACATGAGCATTTTGTCGGGCACGATGTAGCCTACTTTTTACCCCGACAATATTTTGGGTTCCCGCGGTAGAAATGAAAAAACGCCTCCGCACATTACACAGATTCATTTATTGTGCAACAGCTTTAATTTGCTAGAGCGGAAAACACGGGCAAGGTCGAGTAACTCAGCTAGTGTATAATATACCTCTGTAGATAATAATAAATTATACTGAAATGTTGCAGTGCATTTGACCCTACAGAGATGTAACCGCTTTAATGTAAATTTTTAGGCACTTCCAATAAAACAGATAATTCGAGTTCAATTAATTTGAATTATACTCTTGACACAGTCAGTGGCGTAGCTAGGTAACCAAGGGCCCTGGGGCAAATCAAAAAATGGGGCCCCACTGCTATATAAACTGGTTAGGTTTTATCAAGTAAAAATATTAAATATACAAATACTTTAAAAATGCCAAGCTACTTTATCATCAGCTCTTATTCGTGCACTGCAGGGCAGGCAATAAAAATATTAAACAGTAACAACATAAATTACAATTAATACTTGGTGTAGGTATTGGGCAATAAAACGAAATAGAAAAGATTCAATGGTTTATTATATAATGGTCGGACCTACCAACTGACTAAATAACAATTATATTTACAATCTTCAAATTAAATCTACAAACACAACCAAAAACGATTAACTGGTCCATATATAGAACTTGAAACGTAGTACGATTTTGAAAAACACCTATTTTTCTGGTGATGTCTGTTGGAAAAGGTCCTGAAGGCTGTAAAGGCCCCATATCAAGAAATTGACGTTTTTCGTTATCACTTAATATTTTGTTCGTGAAGTTTCCCAAGTCATAAGAAGATTTATCGTACACATTTTCGAAAAATGTAGAGGTCTGTGGTTCTTCCAAATCCTCCGCTCTTATGTGTGCCATGCAAACATCATCCACGTTCACATGATCGCCGGCGGAGGTATCTCCAACTGCAATAATTGTCGAATCTTCTTCAGTAGGCTTCTCAACCAACACTGCAGTTACCACATTATTTGAGTCACTGTCAATAGAAATATTTAGTCCAGAAGTACTTGCAGAAGGCTGACTAAAAAACTTGTCAATTTTGGGCAATTTTTGTTTACTAAGTTCTCTTCCTTGGCGTTGTTTGCGTTTAAATGCACCACTGGGTTTCTTCTTTTTGTCCATAATTTTAGTTTTCTAATTTATTTATGCAATATTTATATTAGATTTTGCTGGAGTAGGTACTCACTGTTCACTGACGACGTTAAAAGTAAAAGGAAGGAGAAACGTAATGATACGCTACAAGACGTCGTTGGGGAATCCCCGGCAAACATTTTATCGCCGCTAGTGTTACCACATTTAACGGTGGAGACCAAGAACGATCTCCTTGCGCGCGGGCCTGAATTAATGCACCTACTGCAGGTGACCTGCATTTTTTTCACGATCTTTCGCGTTATACAATGAGAAGCCGAAATCTATAGATTTGACATGATTTATTGACGTAACGGACATCAATATGAGTGGTACTAAAATCAAATAAAATTGAACCACTATATTCACCAGTACTAATTTTTTAACCGTTCGCGAAAAATTCGAATTCACAAAACGCACATCGATGAATAATAAAACGCACATATCGCTATCCGTCAAATTGACAACACTGCCAACCCACAGAAAGAATTTAGGGGAATTCACTAGGTATAACTTTCGAATTTCTCTCAACTGAGTTGCCATGATTAAAGTCGGGTTCAAACCTGTCATATTTATTTTGAAAATGGGAGAAATTTTCAAAAGTTCAGTTCGATCGAGATTTTCTGGTAAGGATTCGAGGGCCCCCTGAGCTTGAGGGCCCCGGGGCACTGCCCCGCCTAGCCCCTAGGTAGCTACGCCACTGGACACAGTATGCCCGAAATTTCGAATATCGGCTCTTTTCCCCATTTCAATCTACTTACATACTATACATTTCAAGCCAATTTGGAAATTAAGCTGTTAGAGTTCAATTTCGTGCGAAGTCGAGAAAAATAGATTTAGATTAGATTTAAATTTAGATTTATTAATTCAAAAACTAGTACAAAGGCCAAGTCTAAAATGTACTTTACAATGGAAAAACATACACAGTTGTAATGAAATAATTAATGACAAAGATTACAAAATAATTTACATTAATAAGTTTTTGATTTAGAGATAATTGAATATAAATGAGAATAAGTAAGGGGAGGATGACTAAACAAGAAAATTTTAAATAATGTTAATTAATTGTTAACAATTTGTAGTTTTTCTTAAATTGTCACTCAGTTTTCGCGGTTTTACAAACGGTAGGCAAGTCATTCCAAAGCTTAGCAGCTGACACAAAGTACCATAAGTGTTGTGATGGAGATATTTAAATTTAGGTATTAAGGGACAACACCACTGTGACGGTTTCAAAAAATCGATTTTTTGAAAACCATCTAGAAAAATCTAAAATACATTTAAGAATAGAATGCCGTTGGTCCCAGGTCGAAAAAATAATTATTTTCGGAGATATTGAATATTTTGTGGAGCGGTGCAGCTCGGGGCCCACACATAAATTAACAAACTTCAAACTTTGAACGCGTTTTTCTCAAAACCACTTCTTTGAGTGCGGCCTGCAGCATAACTCGAGCAATTTTTATCCGATCAACTTCAAATTTGGACTGCATCAATAAAACTAGATTATCTAAAGAAGTACATAGGATCTTTTCGATATCTTAATAAAAAAAAAAATTATAGCATTTTTCGACGAGAAATCGTGCTCGAAAATCGAACTTAAATTTCAAAAGCGTGCCTATTTTTTAAAAATCAATATTTTTTCAAATCCCTATGTACTTCTCTTCAAAATATCATATTATTAACGAAGAAAATCGGGATTTTTTTTCCGATCGACTTTGAAGACAGTTCTGCTGCAGGCCGCAGATCACTGCAGAGCCAACAGCACCTGACGCGGGAGCTTCCCCAGCGCTACCATGGGGCGATAAATTTTTTTTTTTTTTATGTATCTTTAATAAAGAACAAACAAAACAAAACAAAAAATTTTGGAATATGTCTTTTTTTTCCCACAAAAAAAAATTCTTGAAAATCGGCAAAAAAACAGGGGGTCACAGTGGTGTTGTCCCTTAAGATATTGTTCGTTCTAGCAGACTGCAATGGTATAACCAATTCACGAAAGAAGGTGGGAATACGCCTATAGAAAATTTTGAATAAAAATGCACAATTACGAAAATTAAAATGCTGCTCTAAAGGAATCAGATCCAAAACCATAGAAATCTTAAATTTTATGAATAAATATAAGATAGAATTAGCTTTAGTTACTGAAACTGACTTAAATTATAATTTAAAATTTTATAACGACAATTATAATTGCTATAGACTAGACCGGGAACATTTCAGAGGTGGAAGAGTTGCTATTGTCTCAAACAAAAAACTAAAAGTCAAACTAATGACAGCAATTAAGTGCAAGGTTATTGAAACCACAGGTGCCGAAATCTCGGATAACATGGATGAGCCAATAAAACTTATTTGTTCGTATTTTCCGGGGATTTCATATAACAATTATATCAAAAGCCTATTACGACCAGACATATCAAAATTGACACGCCTGCGGGGTAATTATATTATAGGTGGAGACCTCAATTGCAGACACCAAGCATAGAGTTGTATTCGAGCAAACTGCTGAGGAATACACTGCATGAACTTACTTCAAATTATCCATTCACAATGCTCTATCGTTTGGGTCCTACCTATATTTCAAGCTATTCCAAATCAATTCGCTCTTGCTTAGATCTTTTTCTAACAAATTGTCCTGCACTCTTTTCACAACCAACTGTGGTAAACCTGACCTAACTTCAGATCATTTGCCGGTAACCCTCGACTTAACACAAGACGACCTGCGTACAAGATCAAAGCAGACTAAATCTAAAAGCAAAAAATTGGATAGAGTATCAAAATCTTATTTAGTTGAAATTGTCAAAATTGTCCCAATTGGCGCTCTCTACTGTTATAAATCACAGTCAAATTGAGGATATGGTCTTGAATTTTATAAATATGTACTAAAAAGAATTGATCGAGGCCTTTACTCCACGCCTGCCTAGGTATGACAACCATCCATAATTGCCGCAACATATACTCGATACAATTAATCAAAAAAATATTGCTAGAAGAAGTTGGATACGATACAGTTTGCCAACTTTTAAAAATGAATTAGCTCGGTTAAATAAACAAATTAAACTCTTAATTGCACAATATTGGAATAAAAATGGAGCATGATGTTACATGGCTTAGAGAAATGGTCCAAACCGTTTTGGAAAGTGGCAAAAATAATGAAATAGAAACGAAATCCTCTACTCCCGCTAAAGTTGCATGGCAGAAGATATATTATATGTAAAGAAAACGCGGAATTGCTTTCAAAGCACTTTGCACCGAACTTTGACATAATAGCAAACCTTAATGAATCTTGTAACAAGGGCAACAGTTAATAGCTTGCAACCTAGTAATAAACCTGACATGTACGTCCGTCCTAAGCATATAAAAGCTATTTTAAAACGGTCCCGAAACAATAGCATAACTAATTTGGCCTTAAAATTGCTTCCAATGAGCGGGCTTATACCTAACCTTCATAATCAACTCTTGTCTTAAGCTGCAGTTATTTCTGGAAACATGTAAAGTCGCCAAGGTCATTCCAATTTTAAAACCAGGAAAACCTGCAGATGACCCATTTAGTTATTACGTTAAGTAGAAGGTGATAAAAATTAAAATAGTAGAATATAGTGAAAATAACAAACTGTTACCCAATGAACAGTTTGCTTCAGAGAAGGGCACAATACATCCCAACCCATACTAAGAATCACTAGATATGTCAAGAACAATTTTACTATGGAAAAATCAACTGGACTTGTCCTTCTCGACATTCAGTCAGCATTCGAACACAGTATGGTATGATTTCGTCATATCTCGTTGAGCGTGCCCAACGGGTCTGCTTCCGCGGCGTTCTTTCTGAAATATTGAGGAACACATCTGGTGTTCCGCAGGGTAGCCATCTTGGTCCTCTTTTGTTCACCATCTACATCAACGATGTCTCCCTCATACCTACTTACTCAAAGATTCTTTACTATGCTGACGATGCAAAGCTATTTCGTACAGTCTCTGATGATCGCGACTGTCAATTGCTGAATTCTGACTTACAGGCTTTTCAGTCGTGGTGCTTAATCAATCGCCTGCCATTGAATATTTCAAAATGGACCTGTATGACTTTTTCACGTAGGAAGTGTCCACTGCTTTATAATTTCACGATTAATGGACGTTCTCTCACTCGAGTTGTCAAAGTGAAGGATCTTGGTGTTGTGCTCAACTCTCGTTTCTCCTTTGAGGATCACATCGGTACCGTTGTGAATCGAGCTAACGCCACTTTGGGTTTTATCAAAAGATGGTCTAAGGAGTTTGATGATCCTTACATTTCTCGACTCCTGTACTGTACATTTGTTAGACCAATTCTCGAATATGGTGGCCAAGTTTGGTCACCCTTTTATGAAAGCAACATTAACAGGATTGAAGCGGTTCAACGTAGGTTCTTAAGGTTCGCTCTTCGTGGACTACCCTGGGAGGATAACCTTCATTTGCCACCATATATTGATAGGCTTGCACTCATCTCCCTTGAATCATTGGAACAAAGGCGGAACAACTCCAGAACCGTTTTGACATTTGACTGCCTGCAAGGCACGGTTAACTTTCCTGAATTACTTGCCCTTTTTAATATCTCTGTTCCTGCTCGCTCTTTGAGGCATCACGACTTCCTGCATGTTAATCATCACCGCACTAATTATGGCCTACATGAGCCTATTTCATCAATGTCACGTTCCTTCAACTCCCGCTACAATATTATAGATTTTCATATTAATCGTAGCCAGTTGAAAGGTCGTCTTCGTTAATTTTTATTTAATTTTGCTGTATTGACTTGAAGCTCTGTTATAGTAATCAGTAATTTGATGAAGATGTTTTTCACACGGATATGACACACATATTGTTTGAGTAGCAGTAATTAAATGGTTGTGATATCCCCTGGAAAAATTCCGCAAAATACTTAGGTATCATACTTGATAAAACTCTTATCTTCACTATTCACATACATTTGGTTATACACATAACTAACACTTTAATCAAAATAATGTACCCCCTTAGCGGAAACTGAACTTATAATCACGAAAATGAATAGACATGCTAACAATTTTGTCGAAAAATGCTCCTTTTCTCAGAACCGTTAATTTTAAAACTGCACCAGAATTGATTGCAGTAGTAGCAGTAGTATTACTGTATTAGTAAGTAGTAAGTAGATTTAAGTTTTAACTCTTGAATTGTTTTAATTATAAGTATATTTCTTATTGGATTTGCTTCAATTACTGTTTCTTTTCCCAATTTACAATGTTATAACCGAAAAATTCTTTTGGTAGACTACATAAACTATTATTGATGAATCAATTCAGATTCTAGCTCTAACTAACTTATTTTGCGTATACATCACTTTTTAAAATATATATCCATCTAAAATGCTGGTCTAAAGACATGTCGAACAGACTTTTAGAATGTGGCGAGACATAATCAAATTTACGCAATCGATAGGCAAAACGAACGCAAGCATGGACTGCCTTTTTAAGTGTATTAAAGGTCGTAACATCCATGCAAAAGTATAAACAGTCGAAGTAGTTAATCAGCGGTATAATTATGCTTATCACAAGATGTTTTCTGATGGCCACAGACAAATCCCTACAGGTGATCCACCACTGCCTGATGATTCCAAAAATCTTACCCGAGAGAACACTGACATGATCTGATCCTGGCAAGTTGTTATTTGTTGCAACACCCAGGCTTTTAAACTTGTTTGAGAAAGGCACCACCACATCTCCAAGTTTAACCGGAGGGTGTATATGAGGCTGGATACTCCAAAATAGCGGCAAAATTAAAATAAAAAATTCTGGAAAATTTCACAAAAATTTGAAAAAGCAGTAAAACAAAATTTTTGAATGAGAAAAGTATTTCCAATGATTTCACCGATCCAAAACACACAAATTATATATGTAGAATATTCCATTTTAATCGCATTTTTTTGGAATTTATAATTATTTCCAAGTATCCATGACTTTCGAAGGACCCTACATATAATGATACGATTTTTACCTCACAGAGTGTCTTGATATTTTGGTATCTTTTAGTTTAAGGCTTTCTGAACAAAAGTTCTCATGGGTTGCCTTTGCAAAGTACTTTATCCCCAGAAATGAAGTGTACAGGTGGAGTTTCCCGATTTTATGAAAATAATTGCCCATATGGGTCATTCTTTTACAAATCGCACACCATTTTAATATCGACATTTTAGAATCGTCTGAAAATTATTTTACAGCTTCTTAACATAAAATTAATCGACACGTATTTCAGGATTTTGCTCAAAAAAATTATTTTGAAAATATCAACATGTGAATTTTTCATAATTTGCTAGATTTTCTCCAATCATCTCATATTCGAAATTCATTATCTCCCGTTGTAATGATCGGATGGACCTACTTCTTTTTATTTTACGTGTTTTTATGTCAGCTTTACAATGGTTTTGAAAAAAATTATTTTATTGTTGGCATGAACAAGTTTATAACAATTTAATTGCTTAAACAGTTTTTTTATGCTGTTACCCCAGGTTTAGTTAATTTAAAAAGCTATATTTTGTTCCTTATTGTTTTACTTAAAAAATAAAAAAGAACAACGGAGGTATCTCTATTAGGTCCAAAGTTATTACTTATTTTCGGGCGCTTGTCGGCTCCGCGCGGGCAGCCTTTCCGGGCGTAACGTGCGACAAGTTGAAGTGTGCCTGAACGTGCAATCAAGCCCGCTTCAGTGTTGATGGCTTGAATGGCTTTAGAAAAATCCGTATAAATAGCATCCAACTGACATCCGTTTTCCATAGTAGCTATGCACGAAGTGGTAAACAAGGATAAGTTGGTGATAGTTGATACCCTTAACAAAACCATGTTGCTGAGAACAAATAATTTCCTTGCATAAGAAAGATAGTTTAGTAGCAATAATGTAATCTAATAACTTAGGAATTACCTTCATTAAGGATACAGCCACAGACAAATAACAAATAAAATTGTCTGTGGTACAGCTCTGTAATTTGTAAATCTGTAAATGTTTTGAGCCACTTTCAAAAATTGGTTTAATCGCCGAAACTTTCCAAATATCAGGGAAATGGCCTCGCCTTAATGAAGTATTAAAAAGCGTTTCATTGAGGTCATTGTGAGCACCATTTTCGTTTTCAACAATACTGATTCAAAAAACTCAGCGAAAAGCTCACAAGATTCATTCACACTACAGGATCTTTTATCACTACAATATTCCATAACATTTGGAAGATTTGAAGAGATACGTTTGTCATTAACATAACTCCAGAATGAATTACTATTATTTTTTATATTATGCACAACTGAGCAAATATATTGTTTATATAGGAACCGGTGCAAGAACTCGTACTCCCTTCTTAATCTTTTAAAATTTATAAAATCAACCTGAGTAACGATTTATTATACCATTTAGGATGAGAGCTATTATGTGTTACATTTTTCAACGCAACATGCCATTTCATATCGGAAATAACATTATCAAGGAGATTACTATACGCTACTTCCAGTGAACAATTATTCAATAACTCATTACATTTAACTCTAGTAAAGAAACTATTAAAGCCATTAATATTTGCCATCTTAAAATTATATAGTAAACCTCCGTTACAATTCTAGACGCTAATTTTGGAAAACTGTAAATGGAGAAACTAACATCTAAAGCTGGAGAAAATCTAACAAATAATGAAAAATTCACATGTGGATATTTTCGAAACAATTTTTTGAGAAAAATCCTGAAATATGTGCCGATTAATTTTACGTTAAGAAGCTGTAAACAAATTTTTAGACGATTCTAAAATGTCGATATTAAAATGTTGTGCGGTTTGTAAAAGAATGACCCATATCTATGTATACAAAATATGAATTATAAATATTTCACTCTGCCTATCGGTGCACTTCGAATTCATTTCAAGTGAGGAGAGACAAGTAAATTCCAAAATGTTGTCCTTGCTTTTCCTTAGAAAATTAGTTCATCATCTGGAGACGTGCTCCTAATATTTTAAACAGAAATTCGAAGTCTAAGAGTACTTACAGAGCAGCGTCTCACTATTTTTCCGTTCCGAAACCTTTAAACGCCTTTTTCTAAAAACATAAAATTTTGGCGATGGCGTTGAAATTTTGAATACTTATTCTTTAAGATATTCTACTTAGCATAAAGTTAAGAGATCGCGCTGAATTTTTAATTTTCGATGTTCATCTCTTAAAACCAGACCGTGCTGAGCGCATTATTAAGTATGTTTTAGTGGAATATTTTTGATTTCTTTAAATTCAGATAATAGAGTGATTTCTGTGGCGCTATTAGTATTAATATTTGAAAAAGTTATTTCAAATAGTTTAAATGCTAAGGAACAATGTGCTTACGTGTAAAGCTAAAACCTATTTGTTCGTAAAAAAAAAAATTAAACAAGGAGACCGTTCACTTGACCCATCCTCTTACTACATTTGAATAACGAAACATTTTTACTAATCTATCTATATATGTATATAAAAATGAATATGCTTTATATTATGTCCTTTATAGAATCGTAAACTATGCATTTGATAATGTGATGATCTGTAGCAAAGTTGTTGTGCGTGAGCCCACGAAGGTTTCTGAGTTGTTACGACCAATTTTCGACAGATGGCGTCATGTCAGGAAGAAGAAGAGGAAAATTGTTGTAATGCGTGTGCCATGTTATGGGTATCGTTAGAAAGGGGAGGTACTGTCAAATGTGTTGGTGAAAGAAAGGTTAGTGAAAAGTGTGAAATGTGGGAATTATTGGTGAAAACGTGTTTTTGTTGTGGGGGGGGGGGGTGTGACACCCCTCAGAAGTGTATCTCAGGGGTAGGAAGAAGAAGCACTATAGGAAATTGAGCCGGGTTGGTGAAAGTTGGTGAAAATAGTGAAAACTTGGTTTTTTCGGTGGGTGCCGACAAAATTGAAACGGCTGTGGAAGAAAAGTGTATGCATGAATTGTAATAATTTTTTCACCAATCGATAGCTAAGGAAGCAGGGTAATACATATATATAAAAATGAATCCCTATTTCCCTTGGTCACGCCATCACGCGTGAACGGCTGGACCGATTTCGCTAATTGAAAGTATTTCCCTGAAAATCCGTACTAGGGAATTTTCGGGATCACTGATTTCGAATCTGTTATTCAAATTTCCAAATATGAGACCACCCCCCACCCCGCTGGGAGATATAGGAGAGGGGGTGCAATAAGGAGGTGGTTTTAAATGAGGAAAACTAAATTTAATAGTACTTTACAGTTTACAGTCAAAAAAGTATTAGGAATAGGTGAAAGTGATGTATGGGGTGTATTGTGTACGAATTTATGGTTGATTTAATGAGACCACCCCCACCCCGCCGGGTCACGTAGAAGAGGCGGTTGTGCAGTAGGGAGGCGTTGTGAAATTGAAGAATACAAATTTAATAGTATCCCGGGAAACGCCGGGTCTAGGCAAGCTAGTTACAAACAAAAGAGAATTATATAAATTGTTTTGTTGACACCTTCTTTACTTTCTAAGAACAGAAAATCCCGAAAAGTGTAATTTTTTAATCCTTCAACAGTCCCTTTAATATTAAAGCCAAGGAATTTGTTTTTTGAATACATTTATATAAATAAGAAAATGAAATGAGTTCCGCAATAAATTCAGCAATAATGTTACCTTTGACTCTGGATAATCCTTTGATATTCCTCTTCGTCTCTTATGTTTGGATGATGAATCAAATCACTTGAAGGGCACTTGGACAACTTTTCACTATCACAAGAACCATTATGTTTCAGGATTGCACTATTGGTGGAAATAGCGTGAGATCTATCACTGAAGTTGGAAAGATGTTTAGAGACTTTTGGAGTTATCACACCACAATTACTGCCTGGACTTATATTATTATTCCCGTTATTATTTCCATGACTTTGACATAGAATATCTTCGATTGAAAATGGGGTTTTCGCCACTAAAGTGCCTTGTGACTGTTTGTTTTCAGTTAATTGAATCGACATTGCAATTCACTAAATTACCACTTGAGATAAACTAAACTCCTAAGCGCTGTAAATATTTCACACCGCGAACACGGGAAATATCCTTAAGATCTATAGTCACTTGTTTCCTACTCGGCGGCTTGCTAAACTTTGTGATTGCAGCCAATTCTGCGAGAGTTGGGGGCTGTATGTACAGAGCAGACGCTTTATGTACGAGGACATTCTGCAGAACACACCCCCGTTCTCCAGAACAGCCACGCTTATGTAGTTCATCCCCTAGCCATAAAAATCTTGAGCTCCATGAACGTTTGTAATGAACGCAGAAATCTACACGTAATGGCAGGAAACATCCCTAATTTTCGGATTGTGGTTATTATACGAAGGTAGGCTGCTATGGTATCTCTTCCCAGGCCGGTAGGGCTGAACATGTTAAGATGAGAGGAGCACCCCATTTGCTAAGAAATACATACTCGTATATGTATGTATATTTATGTATGTAACCACCCATCAGGCCCCTTATGGCATTTTCGCTGTTATTCTTAGAAAGGAGGGAGTTATACTATTCGGATGACGAAATATTTCTGGTGTAGTTGAGAATGATTAACTCCTGGAATAATTACTTTTCCTTCACAATCTACTCAATTGATATCGGTTAGATGCCTAATTATCTCATTGCGAAATATAGCATATGAAAATTATAGATACCTACGTTAGTTAGCGAAAGTGTGAACAAATTTAAAAAAAATACCGATTTACGTGTAGGTATGTAGTTTCTTATGTTGGCACGTTAGGTATACCCTAATTTATATACAGGATGACCCACTTATAAATGTGAAATGTGAAACATTCTGAGGAAGGAATGCAGACTTAATTTGCAAACGAAAAAGCCGCATAAAATTTTTTCGAGTGTGTTGGTTAATGAACAAATCAATATTTTGTATTTCGAAAGATTCAGATCATAGCTATAGCTGTGGTTTAATTTGCTACATGCAATTGATTTGATACCTTAAGGGGGGAGATACCTTTAGAACGGGTGAAATCAGTCAATTTTAATGAAATTTTTTCAAGGTGATAAAATAATTTGATAATTTATTAATTGTGACATCTTTTTGATACATTATTAAAGTGTAAAAAAACATATGATTTTTTTTTTTACAAAATGGCGGCTCTGCAGAATATTTCTTCAGGCGTCTGCTGCAAAGCATTGAAAACTGCTGCAGCTGTCAAAATTTTTCTATTTATTTTAGTGGGGCATTGCGCTTTGAAATTTTGGAAAAATCGGTATTTTTTCTTTTTAATATTTCTATTGTTAATGTATTTAAGATTGTATTCCAAAGCGAATTTTTGAAAAAATCATAAAATTGACGTAGTTATGATGCCTCAAAGTTTGAGCGGCGAGCTCGCACGCTTACGTTGTTATCTTAATCCAAAACTTTAATCGCGTTTTTCTCGAAACAGCATTTTTCAAAACGGCGACCACGATATCTCAAGTTCTACTTGACTGATTTTCTTCAAATTTAGACAGGATCATCCTTTTACTAGCCGCTATCGACGGAACTACGGTTTTGTTTATGCGATAAATAGTTTTTTTTTAATCCAACATTTACTTCGAAAAAAAACCCCCAAAAATCGAACTTTCTTTTTAAATTTGCATAAATTTTGAAAATTTCCGTACATATTTTCACTTTTCCGTGGGTCAGGCGATAACCAATAGGATACAAATTAGCAACAATTAGGAGTTTTTTGCTTCAGACGTCTCTGAGGGATGCAATCATGGTCGCCGTTAACCCTTTCGCGAAAAACATCTCTACTTTGACCAGCTCTGACAGCTGGGATTTTTTTGTAATCTTTTGTAGTCTCTGAGAAAAAAATCTTAAAATCTTGCTCCAAAAATGACGTTCAAAGCGCAATACCCCCTTAAATCAAAAAGTGTTTTTTGTCGATTACTAATATATTAAAGGGAAGAATAAACTTATAAAATGATAAAAAAGTTAAAAATTAAAATTTGTATTGGCTGTTAAATGAAAGGTCCAGATTTTTGGCTATTTTTGAACAGTTTTGACCCCACAAAAAATTATTTATTAACCCGAAACTTTTAGGTACATCCTTCCGATAGCACTATAAAGAAAAACCTCTGAATATTTCAGCCTAATCAGTCAATAACTTTATGAGTTACAGAACGAGCAGTTTTTGAAGATACAGTTTCGGGATAATCGCTTTCAAAGTTTCGATACGGTATAACTATGTATAAGTTAAAGTGACTGTCTGATCAATCGGCGATTCCGGATCCACACAATAAACCTTCGGCCTCCTCAAAAAGCTGATTATCTTGGAGCTGCTGCTGTTTTCGAGCTGTACGAGCTGAAATAAATAAACTTATAACCTTAATAGAAACACTCCCTTATGAAAACGAAATCGAAGCCATAGAATACGCTGAACCCTCAGTGGTGGTCAAACGATCCGTACTATTTTACATAATTTCACTTCCGAATACAAGCAACAACGAAGATAATCACGTTATCACATTTAGAGTTTGCGGAATTACTGGTCAATCAAGCCGAGGGATATGCACTCAAAATAAAATGCAACAGCATAAAACGTTATGCAAAGAAGATCAACTGGAAAAATTGCCGAACGATCACTGTTTTAGTTGCCTCATAATGGGAGCGAACGTGAAATGTGATTACCAGTTCAATAAAAAGGAAGTAATTGAAGTAATCAACGAGGATACCATTTTTCTCCATAACTTTAATGGAGAGCTTTTCGAAAGCAATTCTACCAGACTATTAAACGGCAGTTTCGTTGTACAATACTAAAATCCTGAAATACGTGTCGATTAATTTTATGTTAAGAAGCTGTAAAACGTAATTTAGACGATTCTAAAATGTCGATATTGAAATGGTGTGCGGTTTGTAAAAGAATGACCCGTATATTACAGTACAATTGTCAAAATCCGTAGCTGAAAATGTTTAAACAATATTAATCTTAGGTGGGGCCTCTGTACTTTGCCACTTGGTCGAGGGTCAGGTCACGAGAGCAGCGAAGAGTTTGTTCGCACCAACCTAAACGAAGGTGAGGCGTGAGGGAAATTCAGTGTTGCAATCGGCACTAGCCATTATCGGGTGGGGTTCCAAAATGCCGAGAGATTCTAGGAATAAACGCGGGTAAAAAATTAGGATATATTGTATAAGTTAACAAACTTTAAATAGTTTGTGGGAAAAAAATACAACTTGCAACTGCTCTGGTTGAAGATCAATTTTATTTTGACTATTTCCTAATACAATTTTCTTAGCCTGAAGTATGTCAGGTCAGGTGCAATACAGGTGACTCGGTGTCAATTCAGGGTGGCGTGACGCTAGGTCAGCAAGGTAAGCGGTGGTGTGGTCACGAAGCTTGGGCGCGTGGTGATCTATGGCGTGGGAAGACATTGCGTGCATCTAACTAACTGGTCACGTTGATCGGGCGCGTAAGTGCGTGTTGTGTGGAGGCATAATATGCTGTTAGCTCCCCCTCCTGAGATATCTGCGTCCCGCAGATCAGATGTTGATCTTCACAGGCTGAAGATCCTGGATACTGAGGCTGGCTGTCATCGGGTACGTCGTGGGAAGTCCTATCTCCGATCTTCTTAGTTTTGTTTTGTTGCTTCTAATCTTAAATACTGGAAAAATACAAAGTGTTATTATTAAAGTGGTGACTATGGATACATCCGTGGAAAAGAATATGCCGTGGTTGGTAAGCAGTTCCTGGATCTGTTGCCTATTCTTGAGGTGCAGGTCGTGGAGATATTCCACGTCGAGTTTGAATTTCCTTTCCCTGGAATGTGCTTGGAATATCGGTGGTAGAACTTGAAACATTCTTAAGGGGTTATTCTCATGTGACCACTTCGAAAAATCGATTTTTTTTTTGCATATTTCGATAGTAAAACCTATTGCAAATATGCTGTAAAAAATTCAGATCGAAATTCCTAGTATTAAATAAGTTACAACTCATTATCGCCGCCGCGCCAGGTCTGCAGCTCCTACATTTCTATTGTTTTCACCGGTCTTTTTTACCTGCGTACGGAGTTTCTAACGGTCAACTTTAGTATATTACCTACCTGTGTTTATGTGGAATAGTGTATATAAAGTTTTGTCGTGAATTGTGAAATTGTATGGTCCAGGCATAGCAGATTAGTGTGAGTATAAATTTTCCACGAGAATTCTGATCTTGAAACTTTAAACGCGTTTTTCTCGAAACATCATTTTCTAAATCGGCGCGAGTCCTAACAAAAAAACTAATCAACCGATTGCTTTGAAATTTATATATGTTCTTCTACCCAGTAATAGTTTTCGTCCGTACTAGAATTACTTATTTTCGAAAATATTAACTTACTTTTTTTAAACGATTTTCACCAAAAAAAACCAAGATTTTCGTAACATTTTTTTCTACAGTCCACCATTTTTTTGTTTTTCAATGAAATTGATTAATTCTAGTACGGACGATAGCGACATACCTACTGAACAATAATCTATTGGTTTTTTTTATTTCAGACATCATGCTATCACTCGCGCTAGTGACCTGCTTTTTTTTTTTGGTGTCCACTTTAATTAAAAAAAAAATATGTAACAAATGTAAAATAAGCAAAAATAACAATTTCTTTATATAGTTTAAGATACAAATAAAAACATATAAAAAAATTAAAATGATTGAATGTTATTGTCTTATAAAAAAAAATTCCCAAAAAAGAGGTAAAATTCATGCGTTCACATGAGAATAACCCCTTATGTTTGTTGACGTATTGCCTTCCTTTGATTCTTATAGTTTCGTTGGTGTATAGTACAGTCAATCTGTCGAAAAATGAATAGTTTGAGTGAAAAAATTACAATAGTCGGAAAGGTTGTTTTATTCGTTGAAGAATAATGTACTTAAGCTACCTTCGCGATGGGCACATGCTACTTTGGTGCGTTTTTTTGAAAACTCAAAATTACAAAACTACAATTAATGTCATTGAAGCAATGCTGTACAGCAAGAAATGCGCACGGTAGGTGGCGCTGAAGTTTCCAAAAAAGGGTTTTTCCACTTTTTCGCCATGAAAATATTATTTTATCGCAAAAATGTAAATGCAAAACTTGTTCCTTGCATTATTATCAACAACTTATATTTAAACATTTTTTTCATACAACTTACCGTTTTCAAGTTACAGTCCAATATAGCGTTGCGTATACAGCACCGTGCTGTTAACGGTAATTTCGTCGGTCCTACTGTGACTTTCTCCGGCGTCCATTTTTTCCAAATTTTCAAAGTGTCATTTAAACAATAACAATTAAAAGTTGGTATCTTGTTTGTATAAAACTATTACTACTAAATTTACTAATTTTTTTTGGAAACTTCAACGCCACCTACCGTGCGCATTTCTTGCTGTACAGCATTGCTTCAATGACATTAATTGTAGATCGCAACGTCCTCTACTTTTTTGTTTGAAAAATTTTCCCGTAAAATGCACACGTTCCGAGAAAAATACATTCCAAAATTTTTTTGGAAGTTTTTTTGAGTTTTCAAAAAAACGCACCAAAGTAGCACGTGCCCATCGCGAAGGTGGCTTAAGTACATTATTCTTCAACGAATAAAACAACATTTCCGACTATTGGAATTTTTTCATCACTCCATTGACAGATTGAATGTACTATTTTGCTCAAAAAAATTTTGTTTCGAAAATATCCACATGTGAATTTTTCATGATTTGCTAGATTTGCTAGATCATCTCATATTCGAAATTCATTATCTCCCGGTGTAATGATCGGATTGACCTACTTTCTTTTTTATTTTACGTGTTTCTACGTCAGCTTTACAGTGGTGTTTAATGGTGATTTTTTCTTGTTGACATAAAAAAGTTATTAACAATTTAATTGTTTAAACAGTTTTTTAGGCTGTTGCCCCAGGGTTAGTTAATTTAAAAAAAATATTTTTTTGTTCCTTATTGTTTTACTTAAAGAATAAAAAAAACAACGGAGTTATCTCTATTAGGTCCTGTTGCGTCGTTCACAATAATTTGCAGCGCCAGACAGTCGTAATGAGATTGAGCTGAAAATCACCAAAAGCATTAGTGGATATTAAATGATATGCTTATCTGAAGATCTTCGATCCATATGGTTCCCATACTGGTCCGAGGAGAGGGAGGTCGTCTAACAGCACTGCAAAATATAATTTGTTAAAAACCAAAAACATGTAAACTATTTTCCAACGGAAAACCATAGAATACATTGCACAAAACGGAAAACAAACAGTTGACAAAAATCAACTTACCTTCGGTAGTCGCCTCAGTTTGTTTACTTTTGAAATGTCACTGTAACACTTGAAAGCGATACTCTATTGATCTTTGCTTTTGTACTAGATCAAACAAAAGAGACACACGATCAATAGGGGAAAGCATTGATGTTCTACATGTATATGCAAGGAATGTAAAAATGATTTCTACATGCTTATGCAGTTATGCGTTAAGAATTACCTAATAAGGAAATCAATCCCGAAAGTTCTAACGAGGGGAAAGATCCAGCTAATGAGAATGGCCTTTGATCACTTTGGAATTGGCAATCCGTGACGATAGTTGGCGTTCATACTCGTAATTCGAAATCGTAAAATTTATTAGAAATTAGGAGTGAAAGAAATTTGTTTGAATACCTGATCGATGTGAACTTAATTTGAAATTAATAAACTGTATTAATTAATTAAAATCGAAATCTGTTTCACTGTTCGCTCTAAACAAAAATAGTTGAACTGGTTTGGCAGTTGTGTATTTGCAATTGTTCGCTAATTTAGGTCCAAAGTTATTAATTATTTTCGAGTGCTTCTCAAGCGGCTCGCGCGGAGCCGTCTTGCCGGCGGCGTAGCGTGCGACTAGTTGAAGCATAAAAAAAGCACATAAATGTTTGCATTTTGTTTTTCGACAGCTTCGTATACGAATGCCATATTGTTACTATAATATCTGAAGCATTGTCTGTAAAAATTTTTCCTCCTGTTATTGGTGATGACGCTAGTAGCGAAGAGGAACGTGATGGAGATCATTTATTACAAGTTTTGAAAAGCGAATTTAACGCAACTACAGAACGTTCAAAGAGAATGAAATTATTGACTATTTTCAAAGACTGGTCTTTCCGAAAAATTCAACGTCATTTTCCTTCCGCTACTTGTCACATGATTAACATTGCAAATTAAATCGCGGAAGAAAAGGGGATTTCGTCTGATGCAACCCCAAAGAGTCACCCTTCTTTAGAAAAAGAAGTTGTGAAGTTAATAACGAATTTTTACGAACTGGACTAGAATAGTCGTATGATGCCAGGCAAAAAGGATTACGTTTCTGTGAAAGTCGATGGCAACCGCGTTCAAATGCAGAAAAGCTTATTATTGATAAATTTGAGAGACCCAAACAACTTACCCAGAAGTTAAATGAATTTTTTCAAAATTGGCATCTCTACGACCAAAACATTGTGTTCTCGCGAGTGCAAGTGGCACACATTCAGTTTGTGTTTGTACAATTCATGAAAAAATTACAGCCCACGCCCCTGATCTATTAGAAAATAATCATGACTGCTTAAAATATATGATTTGCGAGGAGCCCACAAATAATTGTTATTTTGGACAGTGCTCTGAGTGCCCAGGTGCAGACCTCTTAATCGAAAAACTAGCTACAATTTTTGAAGAAAATTTCATTGACGAAATTACTTACAGACAGTGGACTAATGTTGACAGAACTACCTTGCAATTAATGATTTCTCCAGTAGATGAATATTTACTAAAATCAAAGATCGGTTTGGAAAAATTACTTCTCAATTCATTCTTGGTAAAAAGCAATACGAGTTCATGAGCAATAAAAAGCAGACCTTAACAGAGAATGAGTGTATTGTAGTCTGTGATTTTTCTGAAAATTATGCATTTGTTGTTCAAAATGCTGCTCAAGGCTTTCACTGGAACAATAATCAGGATACAGTGCACCCATTTGCAATTTATCACAAAGATAAAGATGGCAATCTTCTCGAAAAACCCTTGTAATGATATCAGAATGTTTACACCACGACACTGTAGCTGTTCATGAGTTTCAAAAATATTTGGTAAATTTCATTAAAAAGAAATTGAATAAAGTATCAAAAATCATTTCAGCAATTTCATTGCATTATACCTACGTCAAAAAATAAGTCCAAGCCAAGCACTTTTCATTGCAAGAACAACATGATGCAATTGAAGTTGAAATTATAAAATAAAATATGTACTATATGCAAAAAACATCTTGTCTAGTACTCAGAAGCTAATAAATCAAAGTGTTCACATGAATTTTCTTACCTTTATTTTCTTACATTCTGATATTCAATAATTATTTAGAAAACGAAAAGTGACTTTTCATCTTCTTTTAACTATGTACATTAATTGAAGCGGGCTTGATTGCACGTTCAGTACACCCAAGTACACCCAAGGCGGCTCCGCGCGGGCCGCCTGACAAGCGCTCGAAAATAATTAATAACTAATAGAGATAACTCAGTTGTTTTTTTTATTCTTTAAGTAAAACAATGAGGAACAAAAAGATATTTTTTTAAATTAACTAAACCTGGGGCAACAGCTTGAAAAAACTGTTTAAACAATTAAATTGTTAATAACTTTTCTATGTCAACAAGAAAAAATCACCATTAAACACCACTGTAAAGCTGACGTAGAAACACGTAAAATAAAAAAGAAAGTAGGTCAATCCGATCATTACACCGGAAGATAATGAATTTCGAATATGAGATGATCTAGCAAATCTAGCAAATTATGAATTAATTTTTGAGCAAAATCCTGGAATACGTGTCGATTAATTTTATGTTAAGAAGCTGTGAAAAAATTTTCAGACGATTCTAAAATGGCAATTTTATTTTTCCATGAAATTTGTGCAACTTTTAAAAGAATGACCCATACATGTGCCTTTTGCAAAGATCCTTTGCATTTTCGAAATCCTCGAAAGTTAACGGGAACTTAATCCAGAGATGGGATTTTCAACGATTGTTTCGCGACTTCCGATACAATTCTGGAGACGGTAGTTTGGTGAATATTTTCCTCTTTATTTAGTCCTTGTTGGAAGCCGGGATCTCGTAAGATGCTCAAAAACACTTTAATTTGTTAACATTGTCAGGTGTACCACCACGTGCTTCTTCTGTTACACCTAAAAAGTAGTCCGCAAGCCATTGTCTTCACTTAATCTATGTAAATATAAAATTTTACACTAGTACCTCTTCGCGAATTTTCACTCCTTATTTTTTAATTCCGTAAATGCAGCCATTTAGTTAAATAAATATACCCGCGACGACTTAAATATGGTATTTTTAAGACATAGCCTGATTTTTGGCATACCAAAATTGAGATTCTGACTAGATCTGAGCTAAAGCTCTGAGCCTGAGATGGATCTCATAGTAAGAGATTAAGCTCTAAATATGTTTGCATACAAAAATGAAATCAGTCTTGAAAAGGTTGAGATTTAAGACTGAGAAAACTTTTCGCATACCAGCCAATGTGCCATTCTTTATAAAATTCGTTAATTAGGTACCTTCAGTAATTGAAATGCTCTCATAAGAAAATTACGTTTTGCATATCAAACATTCAATAATTAACTCGTAAAATGCCAAATTGCTAACTATTTAAAATATTTAATGACGGTAAATCACAACCACCTGCCCTCCAAGTTTTTCCTCCCTAGATCTGTTCGGTGTCCTCACACTCCCAACTGAAATATGTTATTTGCCCCCTTTTGATATCCCAATTGCTGCGTAATTTATATGAATAAGTGAATCGGTCTTATATGTAAGTCCTTCGATATCCTCGGAAATATATAACGGCTTAGTGGAGTTGCGCACAAAATTCATCCAACTGAACTAAGGGGCGTGACAAAGTCTTTCCCTCCCCTACTTTTGTATGTTGTTTTATGCGTGTTTAGATATTGTTTCATTCAACGATGTACCATTTGCCCATTTCTCGTTCTTTTTATTAGGGTAAACTTCATGCCACTTTATGTGATAGGCCCAGACCAAATACGCCAATTTGAATAGGTAAATTGACACAAAGTAGATGATTTGTGTCCAGTGTTTACGACTCTCTCTAGTTCACACTGCATTTTTCTCTTAGAATTAACAGCTTTAAGTTCCCATTTCATTCGTTTATTTCGAAGGTCAAAATTGTTAAGTTAGGAATTTTGAAGCTTAAATATAAATTTTATTTTTTTCATGAATGAAAAAAGTGGTTTTTGATACATCATTACAAACTTTGAAAGAGGCAATTGAGTGTAGAGACATTTAATATTTGAGTTCAAATATTCATCGCTTCCCTGTATAAATTGTGTTGTAATTATTATAGAAAAGTACAATACATTTAATTTAGTGATTAGATTTTGTGATTTAAATGTTATTAATGTAGTTCTCTAGTTAATTTTTGTAGCGTATTGTGTCCTCATACAAATTCAGATATATTTCTAAAAAATGAACGTCTTAGGCATGATAAGCAAATAGCAAATATTAGAGGTAGTAGGTACAAGATTAATTTCTGTTTATTTAATTTAACTTATTTTTTCCTGGTAGGTATTAGAGTTCTTATCCAGAAAAAGCATATTTGACATATGTTATGTATACACAAGTTAAATTCACCATATAAGTCATTACATTTTGCATCATGCGCACTTAGGAAAGAATGCAAACAATGTTTGTATATTGAAGAGCATAAATCTATAAGCCCCTATGTGCCAAAATTGTGTGAAAATTTAGTATTTGGAGTCCGCAGAGAAGCAGATGAGGCCTACATATGCACATTGTACCTGCATATGTACATAGATCGACTTCCCACACCTGAAAATTCCATCAAAATCTTTAGTCATTTTCCAGAAAAAGCAATGAAATAAATTTCTTTCGCTCTTACAGCAATGAAAATAAAAATATTAATTTAATTTAATGCAGATTAGTGCAACATACGCATTCAAACATAATTAAGGTATTTACAGAGAGCAACGTCAACAGACCACATTTCAAGAAATTATTTATTTTTTAAATTAAGCTATATACATACCTACACTGTAAAAAGTAATTGTAATCTTGCGTCATAAATGGAGTAAAACTTGTGTAAAATTCGTATAAAAACCCACCATAGGTGCGATTTTAAGCCAGTAATATGTATTACCGATTTTTTGAGTAACATTACATCTTTTAGCTTAGTTTCCCATACGTTTTGGCGTAAATTAATAATAAATCGAAATTGTTGTGATTTTACATAATTTTTGTGTATAATTGCACCCCATTCTATGCAATCATGCTGTTTTACGGTACGTGCGGTTGACACTAGCTCAGTCTATAGTTATCAGTTGAGTGATTAAGACATGAAATGTATCAGTGCAACATCTGTGAGTGCTCCTTAAGTAGCCTTAAGTTATATCACAAACATTATTACATTCATCGTGGGAGGAAGTGTGCGGAGTTTAAATGCTTTTGGAAAGAGTGCAATCAAATATTTTCGAATATATGAAGGATTGTTTTGCCGTACAAAGAGTTTTTCTAAACGACAGAGAAAACATACCTTCAGTAGAAGCAATACAAATGAATTGGCCATGTCTAATTGAAAAGGAGTGTATATATCAACATTTTGCAGAATTAATGAATGTCAATATTTAGAATTTTCAAAGTATATTTGAAGCCGAACAAGAAAATATAATAAGTTTTTTTAAATCTTCACGTCTAAAGGATATTTCATCTACATATATTTTCCTTAAACACTGGAACTGATGCCATAATACAAGCCTGCGCAAAATATTTTAACGAAAATGCCGGATATCTCTACTCAAAATTCAAGGTATTTATACTCGTATTTACAAATCAACTAAATGATTAAAGTCAAGGTGATAAACTGTTACCGTTGATAAAATATTATAAATACATAATCGTATATGTTGATCATCTGAAACTTTAATTTATTCATAAAAAATAAAACATTTATTTAAATCTTAATGATTTCAGATTGGCTGTACTCTGGACGACATTGAGAAACAAATACCTAAAAATACTCCTTGATAGCAATTGTTGGTAGGTATTCCTTGTGAGCATAATTTAATATGTAGGTATATATAAGCGATAAGAAAGATCGTAATCTATTCGGGTTTGATAATAAATTTTATTTACGAATTTTGAAGATTATGTAGTCATTTTAATAGGACATATAAGGAGAGGATTTTTATCTTAATTTACAGATACTCACAAAAATGAGCAAGAAAACGATTCATCGGTAGCCTACATTTACTTTGAAAAACGAATCATTGCAAAACCTTATGAATTCTGTCTAGTAAATCTAATTGCAGAAACCATTTGTTATTTTTATGTTTTTAATGTCATGTACCCTAAAGATATTTCTCAAATGATGGAGTTTATAGTACGATTTTTTTTAACGTTTTATCCTGAATGTGTCAGAGGTCAGAAAACCCATATTAATAATTTAAACAAAATAAACTCTTTAATGAAAAAAATAAATGATTTTAACAAAAAACCTTAATGCTTTAAAACATATGAATATATTTTAAGTTAGCAGTATATAATATGTATGTATGATTGGGATGGATTGAAAATAATTCTATAATCCTATTATAAATACATAGTTGAATTAAATTACTTGTGTTAATGAAATGAAACTATAATTTTTTCTACAAACAAATCAAATGAAAAAAAAAATCATATTTTTACAAATGATTACGATATTTTTTAATTATATTAGCAAAACGTCACCCTGGTAAACCATGTGGAAAATAAATAATGAAGGAAGTGTTTAGTTTTTATATACATATAATAATTGCACCAAAATTATCCAATAGTATTGCCGAAAAATTTATAATAAATGCATACTTTAAATCTGAATATTAGGAAAGTATGTAGTTATAATACATACTTATTATAGTTAATTTCTAAGTAGGTATGATTGATTTAACTGAAAATTTATTGTGCTTCTTTAATATCCAAATTCTAAATAACTCTCTGGTACTTTCGCAGTAATCCACTTTCGTTGTTTAAAACTACATGATATTACAAGTCATACTAGCTAAGCAAACATATAGGTTTGCAATTTATCATGCCAAAATTATATAATACAATGATTTAAATTTTGGTGTGATAAATTGTATTTATGTACGCTTAGGTATTATGAATTGCAATTTGTAGTTTTACACAACGAAAGCGTATTGCTGGAAGCATTTCAGCTATTGTGAATTAATATTTCGTGTAATTTTACGCCACGGTAGTGTATTCTCAGTAAAATTTTAACCTTCACCTGTTATAACATTACACAATATGTAGCTCAATTTTCCTGTGTTTAAACATTGAGAATGTATGTGATATTAAACCACTTTTGAGACAAAAATACCCAAGTCGTGTGGTAATTTTCAGGATATTTACAACAATTTAAGTGTATTTGATTACACTTTTTGTGATGCATAATTTTAAGAATACACCACGCTGTAATTTTACCATTATTATACGAGCTAAAATTACACGAACATTTTTTAGAGTGTACTTAAAATATAAAAATAAAACTGAGACTAGAAAGCAACCATTCAAAGCATTATTATAATATGCAGACTATTTCCCATAAAGCAAGCAGAACTGAGCGGAATGATAGATCTCACCAAAACAAAAAAGAAATTGTATGGCATGCGGAAGGGTTTTGAGGGTAAATCTCAACCATTTTCAAGTTACAAGTTGATTCATAAATTCAGTATGCACATTACTGTTTTATTTTTAAATATTGATCTACTTAATGCAGCGACATCAATCTTTCGCTAAACAACTATCTCATTGTCCTTAAATTCCATCAATCTTGATCTACCTCTGCCACTGCAGGTACAGCCAATTACGAAAGTGAAAAAATGTTTTAAAATATCCTTAAATCCAAATTTTTCCCACATTTTCTCCGAAATTCTTGTATTTAATACATCTCGTTTTTATTAAATTTGCCTTATTGCCTTTCTCAAGTGGTACAACACATCCAGGCAGAGAAAGGATATACAAAATTATATATAGAAAACCTTCTGCGGAATATTAAAAAATCTGAATTTTAAAATTTTTTATTGAAATTAAACTTTGGTAGCGTGATCCCATTAACTGTAATAAGTTTTTAATTTCATGAAAGAATTTTGGAGTGAACTTGAGTTCATTTTTTTTAAACAATGAAATAAACTAAAAAGATCACAAAATTTAATTAAATTGGAAATCAAGCACCGATTTGAAAGCTTCACTGCTGTGCGATAAATCTACATGACATATGTACCATTTAACAGACGCGAAAAATAAGTAATGCTTGCTTGTAAGTTGATGCTGACCATAAGTCGTTCTATGAATAGGTACATAAGATATAGGCCTTGACCTTAAACATAAACCTGGGAAATAAATATTTATCAATGAGACAATCGCAATAGATTTTGCGAAAACAAAGAATATCTCGAACAAACACAAGTAAGGCAGGATGCATCATGCAAGCAGGGCATCATGCTGTACGTCGAGATTAAGAAGTTTACAGTCCAAGAAGCAAACATTTTGATCTACGTATACGATGGTAACGGATGCCACCGGAGGTTCAAAAACTCGAATCGCGTAAATGCCTTCTGAACCGATTCAATTCGTGTAGTTTGAAGACCTGTTTATGGAGTTCATACAATAGAAGCATATTTACTTCAATTGTGATAATCAGGAGTAAATCATTGTTTTCTACAAGTGAGGTGTTCATTTTAGAAGGGACGAATGAAAACCACTATTGGAGGTACTGATTCCCAGTAAAGGAGGAAGCGAGGTGGGTTAAAATGACAAGAGTAACGAGTTAATGATGAAAATATATATTTGATTGACTCCAATTGGTTATAAAAACAAATAATAATAAATAATGCACCAAATAATAATTCAAAAAAATTCCAAGAACATGTAAAATGAATATAATATCTAAATTATAAAGGCATGAATAATGCTTATATATATATATATATATATATATATATTATATTATAATTAATAGGCGTCTGTGACAAGAGAAAAAACTTGATTAGATATCCTATACATATATAAACAGTCTCCAATATATTTTCAGGAAATCCTGCAGGAAACAATAATTGTTCACACTTAGGAAAACTTTGGTGTTTAGGAAAACCTAAAGAGTTCAAGAAAGCCTATAAGTAGGAAAACTTACCAATTATGAGTGAAGGAAAGCCTTTACTTACTTGCCGGAAAGCCAACTAGTGAATGGCAAGTGAGTAGGAAATCTGCAGAGTTCAGGAAGGCCTGCTCGAGTAGGAACGCCTACAAAATTTGAGTAAAATATAATTTTATTTATTCTATTTATTACTTCTGGAAAACCAGTTAGTGAACGATCACTTTGGGGGGAAGGCCACTGTGATGGGTCAAAAAAAACTTTTTTCCATCTTAAATTATAGTTTATATATTCAAAAATATGTGTACAAAATTTCAGGTCAAAATTTCAAAAATTGACTGAGTTACAGCCATTTTAGTAAGAGCAGGTAGACCGACTGTTTTCCGCTTGACGTCCCGATGAGAAGGCACGCCCCTAAGTCCCTTGCTCAAACGTATTTATCAATAGATGACTTATTGGGGTTCTTTTCTTCGGATTTCTTTCTTATTATAATATATTGTTCTATTGTTATATAAATGATAGCGATAAAAATGGACTAAAAACTTTAAACATGTTTTTCTCGAAATTACTTTTTTCAAACTGGTCGCATCGATAACTAGGTCAATTATTAACCGATTTTCAATTTTTTGTTTTTGTTTTGTTCGTATTTGCAGTGGCCGATTTAAAAAAAATTTAATTTTTACTATTTTTAGGCTGTTTTGATACAAAAGGTCGAAAAAATGGAAAATTTTCAATTGGTCGCCATTTGAAAAATCAAAACAAAAAAAATCGGCTATGTACAACGAAAACTACATTCATATAGATTATAAAGAACTTTTATTTTTTTACTGATACCCCGTTCTTGAATAAAATCGATGCGACCATGGAGAGGGAATTTTTTTTGGACTCTACGGCAACGCTCATAACTTTAAAACTATTTAATATTTTTTAATAAAAATTTATGTGAATATTGTTCAATGTACACTTACGATCCTGATATTCTTTCATTTTCCCGGTGAAAAAAAATCCCGAATATCACCTATTTTTACCTTTAAATGAAAAGTCTTATTTTAATTCTTAACATCATTTCAATAATACAATCAAAATATAGGTTCCAGTCTTATGACTTACTAAGAAATGTATGCACTAATAATAGTCCTTTTTAGACTTTTCTTATATGTATGTGCATACCTATGTCTAATAGCTCTAATGGATGGTTTTATTGAAATTGAAATCAGTTCAATAGCTCCATGGTTTACCTTAACATATGTATACAAGGCCACAACTTTCAAATGACGAAGAAATTCACATAACACAATACCTAAATAGTATACATTAGTATGATGTACACAATCGATAATCAATACATAATCATAGCAATTACGAAATCCTAAATTAACTGTGAACTGACCTTTCTAATTACATTTATGTATTATTTACTCAAGCTACAAACATGGCGAAGAAAGCAGGCACGGCAAGCAAAGCTGCATAGGTTGGACAGCCCAGATCAAACTCTCTCCCCTTTATAAAGCAAATCGTCAAATTGAGGACTAAGTGCTTTGATTGAAATAATTTCGACGACCAGCCCTGATATAGGTTAGAAAAATGTCCTTCCGGTGAAATTTAATTAAAGGGAATGAATTCACCGCTAATTGCTGAACGGTAGTCAAAGTGAAACTCTGTAATAATTTTATTACGAGCAACAAGAGATTCGCTCCCTTGTAAAACGCGTGCACGGGAGGAAGGGTGCAATTGTGTCGCTAAGATCTAATCGATTTAAAGCGTATGCCGAAAGTCAAGGGGATTCCTAAAAAGCATGCCTGGAGGAGAACGTGCACCACGTCAGTCAAGCGGCTAAGCTAAATTGAAATAATTAATCCCCTAACTCTGACCGATAATCCCCGTAATTGAACGTCGGTGGCAATGTAAATCTTATGTTTTTTTAGGTTTAGCAACCCGATGCGTAGTGTTTTCGGCTGTTCAGGAGCAGGAGTTAACAAGTTAGCATCTTGTGCTGGAATCATGTCTCCCGGATGTATTATTTTGCATGAGTCAAAAATACGTATATTAAGATTATAATTAACAAAAATAAATGTACATTATTTTTACTTCAGGAGCTAGCTAACAGCTTCCATGCGATTGTCAAGTTTGGTGTAAGAGTTTTTCGGTGCGTGTAGAGTGGGGTATTTCCTACAGTGATGATCGCCCCCGAACGTCAAAAACCCTAGTGCGAAAATACCCGTGTTGGTACTATTAAATTATTAGCCCAGTAATATTAGTTTTAATCTTCTCGAGAAATTTCAGTTTACACATGTGAGGAAATAAGCATAACGCAACAAATGGATAGTAGCAATTAAAAGAAGAGAGTAAGCATCATCACCTTATTTTCCATGTTTTTATTCATTGACAGAATCGTCGCATTTTTGTGAAACATATTCATGATAAGAGTCAAGTCTTTTTACCCGGTTTTATTTAGCTTACCCTGTTTGGGTCAAATTTAGTAGTTGAAATTTAACCCTCTTCCTGTCGACAGATTGATCTGAAATTTGGTGCACACCTTTAATTCTGATGACAATACAATTAAATATCATCAGTATCATTGTAAATCCAAGATGGCCGCCTCTACAAAATGGCGGATTACATTACATATTTTCTCACACCTCCTCAATAGATATGGGTATGAAATGAAAGGTCTTTACAAGTATGTAGAACACAGTGCATCGCGGATCAGAGTTGAGACAGTCTATACTTACATTAAAAAAAATAAGAAAACAAATTTTTTTAAGTTAAACGGTTTTATCGAAAATAAATAAATAATAAATAATTACGAGTGGCGTAATTTGAGTAAATATGCCAATTGTATTATATTTATAATGATATGAGCGGTTGACCTTTGATATAAATTTCACGCGCCCCACAATTTTATATTTTTGTCTGATTAATGCCCAAGATTGATGAGGGGAGTGGTGTGATGACTGGTACCTAGGACCTGCTGAATTATTTTTTTAGTTTTTAGTACATTATCTACATCATTATTAACTATCTTTATTTTCAATGAAACCATTTAACTTAAAATTTTTTTACTTGTTATTTTTATACTTTTTAGACACGTATTTCGGCTTACGAGGGCAATTAGGTCAATCTATAATGGCCTTAAGGCTCTTTAAGATTTGCTGTCCAATTTCCCTAAGATTGGTTAAGTTTCTGTCAAACGTATCGAATCTTAAGCTCAACTACAATCGCCTTAAGACAGTTGCAAAAAGTGAGGTGTCAGTGGGATATTAAAACAAGTTGTGTACAATGTCCGCACATTTGATTGATAATTTATAGAGGTAGTAAAAATTTCTCGCGATATATGAACCAATTTTTACACAAACGTCACTTTTGTCAAGTTTCCTTGGGGTTTCCTTAAGGTGGTCTAACCCGTGAATTTTAGGCATTTTCAGGATTTTTTTTCGAGGTGAACGTAATGAACAAGAATATTCAAACTTTGTGGGTATATTATAATATTTAAAAAAAATTTAGTTATTTGAAAAAATGGCGCTGAAGATGACCCCCTCAAAAAAAGGGACATAGGCGGTGAGTGAGGTTTTGGCTCTTTCACTTATCGGAAAAATAAAAAGTAAAACAATTATCAATCTATATAATTGTAGCTATCGCCGGAACTAGAAAAAAAGAAAACAAAATTTTATTTACAAATAGCGCGTTCTTGAAATTTTAATACCGAAAACTGACTATTTTTCATTAGGTTTTTCACGTAAAAAATAAGTAGTTATTGGAATAAAAAAATTTTGGTGGTCCCGGCCATAGCTACTAGTGTACTGAATAACATTAAAATTTGAGATGATTCGGATGAACAGTTTTTTTTTATTGCATCCAACCGGCCGTACAGAAAAAGGTGGTTTCGAGATAAATGAGTTTAAAGTTTTCAGCATGTCTCCATTCATGGGCGGATCAACCGCCAGCTACCTGTTAAAAAGGCTGTAGAACCTAAAATACCGTCAATATCATTACAAAAATTTAACAGTATATTCTCAAAAGACCACACTTTCGAAATATTGAAAAAACAAAAAATCAATATTTTGAAAATTCTAGACCATCTGGTCCCCTTAAGATTTGTACGCTCCGGACCGTACCTTTAAGACTTGCCGAAAGATTTCGAAAGTTGACGAAAGATTGGATAAGACTATTATAGTTGTCAGTATGGAACTTCATATAATCGAACAAAATCTTAAGCAGCCGTAAGGCTGTTATAGTTTGGCCTATTGTCAAGAAGTTTCTGGATAAAACTATGCAGGCTAATACTAGGAGATAAGCAATAAAATAAAAATAATAGTTTAACAAACTAAAAAACACGCTTTTAGCACGCACTAAAAATTACAAAATAATTCGGATATTTAGTTTGATGACTCAAGAGTTTTCCCTTTGCCAAATCTTCATTAGATCGCAGGTAAACATAAACAATTTCAGTTCGTGATGAACGATAAATAATTACCTATGCGAAATGGTTATAAGTAGGTAATCATCTTTATTAAATTTTTACTATGATTTATTATGAAAGAAAGCGTGGAGCGTTTATGTAATCTTTACTCTTTTTGGACAAAACGCTCCACGCTTTCTTTCATAATAAATCATAGTAAATATTTAATAAAGATGATTACCTACTTATAACCATTTCGCATAGGTAATTATTTATCGTTCATCACGAACTGAAATTGTTTATGTTTACCTGCGATCTAATGAAGATTTGGCAAAGGGAAAACTCTTGAGTCATCAAACTAAATATCCGAATTATTTTGTAATTTTTAGTGCGTGCTAAAAGCGTGTTTTTTAGGTTTTTAAACTATTATTTTTATTTTATATTCTTTGTCTGTTTCACTCAATTTAGCTTTTTTCTCTTCGCGCTTTCTTTTTTCTTTATCCAATCGTCGTTTTCTCTGCGTTGCTGTTTCTAATGGTATAAGTTTTTTTGTTTTATTTTTCATCATGTTGTTCCCACGAGTAGTGGACAAATAGACGGTCGACTCCCCCAGAGGTCCATGTAGGGGGGCAAGGCTAATTACAATAGGGTATAGCGACATGATATTTTTTACCACCCTCATACCATTCAGCCCTCGGCGCGTATCCTACCATGGCTTCGGTGGGATCTCATAGACTCAAAGTCCAATCTTCGTATTCCTCTCGTCGAACCTTATTGATTGATACCCATTGAGCTAGACTTGCGATAACGTTTGGTATAATACCTGAGTCAAGATTGTTCCAATACGATTTAGATGGAGGTACAAGTTTTCTGGAATTCACGTGTGTCTTGCAACGAGTACACAAAATCAATGTTGGTTTTCGCTTCAATTCGTCTGGTAAATACGGCTCCTTTTCTGAATCCAAAGTCCATTCGCAGATTTGATGTTTATTGCATCGTTTCGTACATATGTCACATACTTTATCACAAAATGTATGAATTTCATTTTGAAAAGCAGTGACGGAAGCTTTTTGTAGTACCTACTCTGTTTTCGCTATTATGCTCTCGTAAGTACTGTAAACGGGCAGCTCTTTCCTCCTCGGTTTCTGTAGTTCTTACTTGTGAGTCATACTTTCGTAAGTATTGCAATCTAGCATTCCTTTCTTCTGCGCTCTGTGAAGCTCTCGTCTGTGAATTATGCTCTCGTACATTGTGTAATCGACTTATCCGTTTTTCAGAAGTTTCGTTTTCCCTGTATTGCCGCATATATAATATAAATTTGATTGTATTTTTTTATTTTCTTTGTCTGTTTCACTCAATTTAGCTTTTTGCTCTTCGCGCTTTCTTTTTTCTTTATCCAATCGTCGTTTTCTCTGCGTTGCTGTTTCTAATGGTATAAGTTTTTTTGTTTTATTTTTCATCATGTTGTTCCCACGAGTAGTGGACAAATAGACGGTCGACCCCCCCAGAGGTCCATGTAGGGGGGCAAGGCTAATTACAATAGGGTTGCGCCCGGTGCCCTAAGGTGACGCTAGCGACATGATATTTTTTACCACCCTCATACCATTCAGCCCTCGGCGCGTATCCTACCTTGGCTTAGGTGGGATCTCATAGACTCAAAGTCCAATCTTCGTATTCCTCTCGTCGAACCTTATTGATTGATACCCATGACATGATAATTTGGTAAGAAAATGTCATTTCGCATTATTTTCAGCAAACCCTTTCATGTTATACCTAAATCATAGGGCTGCATTTCAAATAGCCAATCCGCCACCTTGGAACGGCCGCCATGTTGGATTTAGGTTACGTGATTATTTTTTTCGTATCCCATTCAGCAAACCCTTTCATTTAATAGCCATATCATGGGGGTGCATTTCAAATAGCCAATCCGCCATCTTGGATTTAAGTCACGTGACTATTTTTTTCGTATTCCTGACAGCAAACCCTTTCACTTGATACCCATATCATCGGGGTGCATTTCAAATAGCCTGTCCGCCATCTTGGATGTCCGCCATGTTGGATTTAAGTCACGTGACTATTTTTTTCGTATTCCTGACAGCAAACCCTTTCACTTGATACCCATATCATGGGGGTGCATTTCAAACAGCCAGTCCGCCATATTGGGGAGGCCGCGATATTGGATTTAAGTCACGTGACTATTTTTTTCGTATTCCTGACAGCAAACCCTTTCATTTGATACCCATATCATGGGGGTTGATTTCAAACAGCCAGTCCGCCATCTTGGGGAAGCCGCCATATTGGATTTGTAATGACGTTTCTTACCTAGTCATGTATTGTCATCAGAACTCAGAACGTGTGCAAAATTTCATCCTAATCGAAGACCGGGAAGTGGGTCAAATTAAGATTCCAAGATTTTCTTACATACATAGTTACAAGTGAAGCTAATAAAAGCGTATTAATATTAATATTAATAAAATAGTGAGAGCATAAATTTGTTTTAAAATACAGTTTAACTTGCATATCCTTCCTCTTGCTGGACATGTTATACCTTTTGGAAAGGTATTAAGATGAACAATTTATAAAAAAAAGTATGCTAATTACCTACATGGATTTCGGACAAAATGTGGGAAAAACCTGAGTTTTAGGTAATTTCAGACCATATTTTCACTTTCCCTAGTAACTGTACTTGCAGTCACTGGCGTAGCTACTAAGGGGCTAGGCGGGGCAGTGCCCCGGGGCCCTCAAGCTCAGGGGGCCCTCGAATCCTTACCAGAAAATCTCGATCGAACTGAACTTTTGAAAACCTGTTCCATTTTCAAAATAAATATGACAGGTTGCAACCCGACTTTAATCATGGCAACTCAGTTGAGAGAAATACGAAAGTTATACCTAGGGAATTCCCCTAAATTGTTTCTGTGGGTTGGCAGTGTTGTCAATTTGACGGATAGCGATATGTGCGTTTTATTATTCAGCGATGTGCGTTTTATTGTGAATTTGAGTCAAGATTTTTTTTCGAGAACGGTTATTATCATTGCCGCCAGAAGCTGCTGCAAAGCTTTGCCGTCGGCAAGCGGCAGCAGCAGAGTCAGTGGCGGATTTACCGGGAAGTAAAGGAAGCAATTGCTTGGGGCCCCGCTTGGACAGGGGCCCCAAATATTGAAAAATTTTGAAAACACATTTGGAAATTTGAAAACAAAAAAATAAAAAATGTGAAATGAAAAAATCCATGTAAACGACGGGCCTGCTGAAGATGCGCTTGAAAATTTGTCTCCGCGTGATAGTTTTCGGATAAAATCGTTTCTTCCTATGATGTATTCTTTGACAACCAACTTGCGACAATGTGCTAAGGCATACACTGATATCGCGGCTAAATTCTCTTTTTTTGTCAATTTAAATGCGTCGAAGGAGGAAATCACAGAAAGTTTAGAAAGACTGATAAGAGACTATCCAAATGATGTATGAACATCTGTTGTTACTGTTTAATATTTTTATTACCTTCCCTGCAGTGCACTAAAAATAGCTGATGATAAAGTAGCTTAGCATTTTTAAAGTATTTGTATATTTAATATTTTTACTTGATAAAACCTAACCAGTTTAGGTAGCAGTGGGGCCCCATTTTTTGATTTGCCCCAGGGCCCTTGGGGACCTAGCTACGCCACTGCTTGCAGTGGTAGAGATAGAAAAATATTGGCGGCATTTTTGGAAGGAACATTTAGATAGTAGTTATTTGGCTTCAGCTTCACGCCGCTGCGTCGAGTAGATTAAAAGATACAAATAAACTAATAATGTGCATACTGAATATGAATCACTGTGTAAGTCAAAAAAAGTTGAGATTTATTCTTCTCACTTGAAATTAGTCCTTTTTTTCTAGATGAGATCTATCACGCCGATTAACTTGGTCCCCGTTATAAAGAGCACCCTTTATATCCCAAACAAAAAAAGATAATAGTAAGAGGTGAATAAAATTAAAATATGTTATGTATGTTGGGAAAATAAGTGAAAAATCAAAAGCATTGTACAAGAACACGTAATGTTAATATAGGATATCACAGTAAAAATGTTTGAGTATTGCAACGTTAAGTATGGTCAAAATTTAAATTGTTTAATATTAAAACTCCACGTTTGTTTAAAAATATAATACATGAAAAATGATTGAAATCTAATTTTGTGGGCAATATTACAGAAAAGTAATTTGATAATGCAAAAAACATTTAAAATTCATAATAAGGTGTAAAATTACACAGCCAGAAATTTAAATTTAAATTTGTCGAGCCAATATTACAACACTATCGGTGTAAAAATCATTTTTACTTGAATCAATTTAAAATCTCATTCAACCAAAGTAGAGCTGTGCTTGCTTATTCTTCTTCTGCGTTTCATCGCATTTTCAGTGATTATGAGGCACTTAATGTTTCTTGAAGCCATTCTTCTTTTGATTTCATATATAACGAATGACTGCTTGAAATTGAAACTCCAATGTAATTTTAGAAAATGAAAGTTTATAATTTAAGATATAGTCTCTCAGATGCAAAATTGCATTGATGTTTTAATTTCTATCATTCACAATGTACGAAGTCACAAATAGGTTTTTATTTATACGAATCCTGCACTCTAGAAAATAGACTACGCTATAGACTACTGTTTCAGATCTCCCGGGTTCGAATCCCACATGAATGAGATTGATTGGCTTTCTATAGAATCAGTTTATAAGTGTAGCAGACATGAAGCGTCCAATAAAGTAATGTAAGGCTGTCTACACGAAAAACCAGGAGTCTCGGGTTCAAATCCCATCGGAAACGACACAAAACCAGAAGGCAATAAATTTGAAAATGTAATGTCACATTGAAAATTCGAAATTTACTGTGATTTGATAAATATAATCCTTTTTAACTTAATGTATATACAAGTAATTATAAACCAGACAAATTACAAAACTCAGGAGTGTACAAAATAAATGAGATTTGAAGAACATTCAAAGCAAAATCACATGAGTGAAACCGGACATATGTAATTGTGATAACAACAACTTGGAAGATTTACATACACAAGAAAAAAGTAAAAAGTTTAATATTCTAGAATCCTGTTACGTATATACATACTTATAAAAAATAGATGTAAGTGGCGCGGCACTCACGAGAATTGACGTTTAAACATGTACTAAGCTGTTATATTTCAATTCAGTTTCAAAAATATTATATGTTGCATTGGTTTGATAAAAATTTGTTTCACAATGTTAATGAGGAATCAGACATTCAATTTTATTGTTTTTCAATTTCTTTTACACAACTACTAAAATAAGATATATATTCAGCTGTAATTGTAGTATCTCTAAATACAGCGTCGACGGTAGTTTTTGAATTTGTGGTTGAAATGCATCGATTCCTATCCATTCGTAGATTATGTTTGTCGTACATATATGAAATAAGCTGTGCGGCCGCATCTGAAGCGAAGTTGATATTGAAGTCGCCCCCTGGTATCATAGGTATTGTATCGTATATTTAAATAAGCTATTTAGCTCCGCCCGGACTGTATGGTAGAATAATGAAGAAAAGTAATAAGTTATCAGCGACTCGATAAACGTGCAGGCCGATTTCATAACAATCCCTCGAATTTGGGATTTTTCAGTCGCCATATTGGACCAGCCATCTTTAATTTTTATTTCGATTCGAGATCAGCGACCTCGAAAACATAAAACGAGCGAATTTTTTAGCAATTATCTGAAGCTGGGAATTTTCAGGCATCATATTGAATCCACAATCTTTAATTTTCACTTATTGCATAGTGGATACGAGATCAGCGACCCCAAAAACATAGAGAGACCGAATTTCATAGCAATCCTTCGAAGTTAGGAATTTTTAGGATCTATATAGAATCCGCTATCTTTAAACACCATTTCGTTAGTGGATTCGAAATCTGCGGCCCCGAAAACATGCTATGACCGAATTTTGGAGCAATCAATCGAAGTAAGAGTTTTCAGGCGCCATATTGGATTCGCGATCCTTAATTTCCATTTAGATAGCTGATTCGAGATCATCGACCCCGAAGACATATAGGGACCGAATTTCATAGCACTTAATCCTAGTGATTGCCCCTGCATATTGCCAGTGAAATTGGGAGGTGAGTCACCGCCTTCATCGCCGACGGAAAAGTTCCATAAAACAAAACAGCAGTTTGTTGACTCAACCGCAACTGGCCAAGGCTGACAGATCAGCCGCAACACAGTACAGAGAATACAAGTTATGCTCACTGGAAGTGTTTGTTTGGAAAATCGGCAAAAAAAATAGAACACACTTTTACGAAATAGCCGTTTAGCTCTCCCATCCCAGTCCCTAGTGCCAACGCGTTCGCCGCGCCGCACAGTGTTTCCTTTTCCCGATTTTGTGGCCAAAAATACTTTTTATGGTTTGTAGGGTCACAATTGCCATGTTATAGGTATCGTTGGAAAGGGGAGGGAGCGTAGAATGCGTTGGTGAAAGAACGGTTGGTGAAAAGTGTGAAATGAGGGAATTATTGGTGAAAACGTGTTTTTGTTGTAGGGGAGGGGAGGGGGGTGATAACCCTCAGAGGTGTATCTCAAGGGTAGGAAGAAGAATCTCTATGGTAAAATGGTCCGAGTTGGTAAAAGTTGGTGAAAATCATTGAATATCGTCAAAACGTAGTTTTTTCGGACGGCACCGACAAAATTAAAACGGCTGTGGAAGAAAAGTGTATGCATGAATTGGAATGATTTTTTCACCAATCGATAGCTAGGGAAGCAGAGTAGTTTACGGTGGAAGAAGCATTTAAAATACTATGTACATAAGAAGTGTATAATATGAAAATGGGGTGATGGGGAAATTTAGTGTGAAAATTGTGCGATTTTTTGGGGGGAAAGTAAAAGAAATGTGAAAGTCTCTATAGTTCTCTGTGTGTATATGAATGAAAGTTGTGTTGCCATATTGCCACAACTAAGGTTGGAGATTGAGAAAACTGCTCCGACAAAATGTGAAAATAAAAATTCATTTGTATGGAAAAGTAAAAAAAAATGTAAAGTCGAAATATGTAAAGGACATAAGTATGCATCTAAGAAAAATAGTCGCTAAGTGCTAACAATACTAGAAAAAGACGAGAAATTTTGGGGTGGTTGAAAATTTTCAAAAATCGATAAAAAAAAAAGAAGAAGAAGAAGAGCGAAATGGTGTTACATTTTTGATAGTCCTCCCCACCACCTTTCAAATGAGACCAAAAACTCATAAATCGGATAAATAAATTGTCAACGGCCTCGAGCGCTAAATTCCTATGTCGCGCGAAATATGTAATTGAATAATTTCAATTGTTTTTTAAATAAAAATCGCGAGGTTCAACTTTATACTCGATTTATTATGGTGTTAACGGAATCGGGGCAAGAACTCAACTGGCTGTTAACTTCTAATTTCTGGGCTTGTCCAAACTTGCAAGCTTGCTTTATCAGCACTTTATCCGTTCCCGTGAGAACTTGTCTCGTCAGAAGATGCGAGTTTTAGCAGACGGCTCAGGTAACGTCTCGTTGATCACGTTGGCTGAGTCTTCACTTTTTATGTACATAACTCCTCCCCGATTGGAGTGAGACTTCTCCTGAAGTCTTTTTTTAAAACATTTTTTCTTATTAATTATTTTGATTTGAGTTCTTTTACCCCTTTTCCAAAATATTACAATACATATGATTATTATTACAATCACTATTAATGATAAACTTATTCCATATGATACAGTTTTATGGTATTTCAATTCTTCAATTTCTTTTATATTTTCGAAATGTTTGAATACAATATTATCAAAAGTTACTGCTTTTATATAAGACTGATTTAAATTATTATTTGGATAGAAATATTTATCTCTAATTTCTTTCTTTTGATTATAAAATGATTCCTGATATAATTTTATTTCACAGTTATAAAACGATATTAAATAGTTTTTATTCAACGTTAAGTTACGATCGTCACAATTTTGGATTAATTTTTCTTTTACAGCATTCTTTATTAATAAAGTCTCATCATCTAGAATCTCAATTTTTGTTTTATTGTTATATCTAAATTTACACTGGTTTTTCCAAATGCAATTTTGACTACTTTTTAAATCTTTCAACATTATATCTTCCTGATATGTTAAGGCCTTATTTCCTATTTCGATAACATACTCATTATTCTCATCAATTTCAATAAAATCTTTATTTGGTAATGGAGTTATTAACTTTAAATCGGTTCGAACATAACTTTGGGGAATTTTAATCGCTATCACCAGTAGTTCATTTTCATACTTCATAATTCCTAATTTAATTAATTTTAATTTATAAAAATCAATACTATATGTTTCTATTTCTTCTACAGTTAATATGCTAGGATGTACAATACTATGCTTTGCTGATGCAATATTGTCTTGTATCTGGTTTACCTTATTCTCTAGATACCTTAGTTTTATCATCTGGTCTAAGTATAACGATTTTTTCATAATTTCATTATTTTGTTTCGTAAGTTCGTTAAACGTTTGTGTCATCTTTATCCGGTCCTCTTCTACTGCGTCTTTAAGTATCGTCATAGTATCGTTAAAGTGTGTATTAATTTGTTTGTTAAGATTTGTTATAGCATTATGGCTGTTTTCGTCTGTTATCTTCAAATGTTCAAGTATTTCCTGCCTATCGTTGTCGTCCATGGTACCAAATAACCACTTATTGACTGTACCAACAAAATTGATCAAACCTCTTCGTTTTCTTGAATCGTTTGGCATTATGGATTTAATTTTCGCCCTTATTGTATTTATTTCTGTTCGTACTAAATTCTTATTGTCTATGTCCAGTTTTACTAGGTTAGTCTCTATTTGTGTCAGTATGTTGTTCATTTCTCTGGGATTTATAATATGTAATAATGTATTTGTTTGGTTTACTATTTCAACCTCTCTAAGTTTAATTTGTATATATCCAGCTTCTTCATAAATTGGATTGACCTGTAATAGCCCTTGTGCTGTTGGCGTTATCATGAGAAGTATCATCATGATGTTTAATACCTGTGAATTTCAATGGTCTTTTAATATTTGTATCGTGAACATTTTTCAATGATTTTATCCTATAATAAGGTTCATCCTAGTGCCTAAGCCTTTTATAATTTCTAACTGGCCCTACTAATCTTTTTTCTTCATAATTTTCTCTAGTATTGTTTCTTTTGTTAATTATATGCTTTTTGGTTTTGTCTATTCTTTCTTGAAGTTTCCCAAAATCTGTCAGTTCCGTAGCTTCTCTAGGAGTACACCTGATTGTTGAGTGATACCGATCGTTATAGTTTCCTATAGCCATCTGTATTTTCATTTCTGTCGAGAGTTCACTATCCTCAATACTTGTTATCTTTTCTAACAGGGTTGAGTGTAGTCTCTCAATATCTGAGTTGCCTGTATGACTGTTTGGTTTAGTATGATGTACTTCAATACTTTCTGCTCTAAGATAAGCCATCAATTGTTCTGCTCTAAATTCATTGTCCATTACTATTTTGTTAGGCTTTCCAAATTTTGCAAAATGTTCCATCATAAGAGCTTTTTTCGTTCTCCAATTTCGGTCCGTTATGGAATAAGCTGCAGCAAACTTTGTTAGTTTGTCTATTATTGTTACAAAGGCTTGTTTTTTCAAATAGAATATATCTAAATGTATAACATCGTTTTTCGACTTAGGGGTTTCTGTGAGTAAGAATTTAGGTTTAATTGGTTTCCTGTCATATTTAATTCGTTGGCATTTCTCACAGTTATTTATTATTAACTGTATCTGCTCTCTTAGTTTGGGAAAATATATTTTATCTTTTAAGTTGTAGTAACACTCATTTATTCCGCTATGCATAGATTCTTTAGTATGATAAAGAGATAATTGCTTATGAAGCTCATCCTCTGTGAATATCTCTTTAGCTCTTTTAGAACATCGAATAAATTTTATGTTCTGATCGCTGGAAAACATTGAGATAAGAATTAGTTGGATTTTATGATAATCTGTGTCAGACGTTTCTGAATAGATACCTATGTATCCTTGTTTAATGTATTCTCTCAATTTTTCCCTTATTTCCTTTTCATTATCCAAAGGATTTATTTCAATAATTCTTCGTTTATGCAGCGTCTTTATTTCTTCTCCGGGATTATAAGTAAGTATTATCTGGGTCTTATACTTATTGATAATATCTTCTTTTATTCTTATATGGTCTAACCTTTGCTCGTCTACGGAATGCATTGTATCAGACATGACAAGGTTAGATTCTATATCATTTAATTGATCTAAGTCAAGATTTTGTAATTCACTTACTTCTAGAACATTTACCTCCTCTTGGATAGTTTTTGTCAAGAACGGAAGACTCACTTTATTAGTCATGATGATTTCTTGATTTTCAAAATTTATTTCCTTAACATTCTTTGTGATAAAATCCATTCCTACTAAAAGGTTGTATGGTTTATCTATTTGCATAGCAATCCACTTCATTCTTGCTTTTTCAGAATATTTAAATTCTACTGGACATAAAGTTGCGACGGTTTTGTTAGGTGTTTTTACTTCTCCTTGTATAGTATTAATTGATATTGCCGTATTACTTAAAACTTGGTACTTAGATGGTGAGATATTTTTTTCATTTAATATACTTACGGTTGAACCTGTATCTACTAGTGCTAAATATTTGTCATTCTGTATCGTTAATGTAATGAAAATGTTGTTATGATCCGAGGCTAATTTATAAAAAAATGCTTCGTCAATATTATTCGTTTCTTGTCTACTAATAGTATCTACTTCCATCGGTTCCGGTCTCTGTTCGTTTTGTCTATTTCCGTTTGTTCTGTTGTCACTTTGTCTCGACTGTTGGGTTCTGTTCTGATTATAATTTGGTCTTTGATTTGAGTTATTAGTTCTGTAGTTTTGAGAATTGTTGTTGTTGTTATTTCTGTTTTGGGAATTATTATTATACCTCTGTGTATTATTTCTATCAGATCTTTGGTTATTTTGCTGACCACTAAACTTTTTTTCAAAATTTTTATTTTCGTTACTCTTGTTAAAGTGTCTATTAATTAAATTCCTATTTAAATTACCGTCATCTTGGTTTATAAACTTATTTACAATATTTCGAATTTCACTTAACTGATTTTTTGACATAATGGCATAAGCTAATGATCCTGAGACTAGCTCTTTAATTCTTTGCACTAACATACCACTAAAAATTTCGATCATTACTCTACCGTCATCTTCAAAAGCTGCAAATTCTGTTACGTCTTCCACTATATTTCTTACTTTATTGTCTAAATCTTGAATACTACTCACTCTTAACGAATTGATTTCTTTGGTTATTGACATCTGGTCCTTCGATGCTTTGTAGTGTCTTCTAAGTATCTGCTTGCACTCTTCCCAATTTGCTGGAGGGTTCACTTTAAGTAGGTTTTTTGCGCCTCCTTGAATCTTCTCATTAAAGATGATCTGGAATACTATGTCAGCTTGGTTTTCATAATCGGCTAGGGTTGTCGTCACTGAATCGATGAATGATGGTAATGTTCCTGGGTCCCCTTTGAATATCGGCAGGTAACGAAGTTCTTTTTCGATCTGCTGCCTCTGGTTCCTGGGATGATTGTTTCGCAATACGAGTTGAGTCAGAGCCACTAAACACTGTTCTATTTGGTTTTGTTCCGCCATTTCGATGTTTCTTCTCTGATCGAATATTCTTTCTCGATTCTGTTGCCTCTCAATTTTTATGTTGTTCTTTTTCTCCTTGGTGTCGTTTCTTCATAGGTTACTAAATTGCACTTTAAGCTACTTCGTTTCTCACCTTATTGGACGGAAAAAGTTATTATACTTAAGTGTTTCTCATAGCCACTAGCTGTAGTAGTATTAACTGGAAACACTTTATTGATATTTTATCGGTTCGATTATTCTGGGGTGTTTTTCACTGCTTTCCACTAAACTTAATTTGTATTAACCGGGAATACTTATAGAAAAACACTCTACTGATATCGGTTCGATTACACTGGATCTCTTTTCTTTCGATAGAGATCCTACCGACTGCGCCAAATATGTAATTGAATAATTTCAATTGTTTTTTAAATAAAAATCGCGAGGTTCAACTTTATACTCGATTTATTATGGTGTTAACGGAATCGGGGCAAGAACTCAACTGGCTGTTAACTTCTAATTTCTGGGCTTGTCCAAACTTGCAAGCTTGCTTTACCAGCACTTTATCCGTTCCCGTGAGAACTTGTCTCGTCAGAAGATGCGAGTTTTAGCAGACGGCTCAGGTAACGTCTCGTTGATCACGTTGGCTGAGTCTTCACTTTTTATGTACATAACTCGCGCGAGCTAACTCTAATGGCGCCCTACAGCGCTAGAGCGCCTAAGAGCAGCTGAAAATCGCACAAATCGCAAGTTTAGACTCTTTCTTTCTATATGGTGTCTATTCTGAACACGGCGGTTCATGTAACCATAACTCTACTTGAAAATCAGTTATCGAAAAAAAACACCGATTTTACAAGACTATATACTAATACACATATAATAGTGAAAAATCATATATTTCCATGATTCAAGTGTCATTATTTAATATACTTATACCAATAAACAAAATCCAAAAGGAATTGTTAAAATAGAGTCACTGAGTTTGGAAATATAGTAGGTCAAAGATCGTATTGTCAGCAGAGCGGCAAGTGCTCGAAACGTGCAGCTGCTTTCACGTAAACTTCACAGTGCCCCTGTGCCTCAGGGAATCGGTTTGGGGCCGTAATATTCGGGATTTTAACGTATCGTGCTTTCCTCTACAAAACCCAAAAAAAAAAATTCAATATGACAACCTTCGATTTTGGCATTTTTGGCCACAAAATCGGGAAAAGGAAACACTGTGCGCCGCTGTGCTGTCCTCGGGTCGGACCTCGTAGCCTATGAGCTGAAGTAACAATTCTCTCTCTATCTCACTAAATCACATCATACATACATATATTGAAATTCCACGCAAATATTACGCTAGAAATTTACGCTGCAAATGTTCCGCCGAGAGCTAAGATTTTTACACATCAAAATTATTGCGAAGATTACTCGGGTTTACTTGATAATATTTGTTGTGTTGTCCTTGGTGAATTTAGTGGATCTCTTTTTGAACCTCTCACCTTCCTGTTTACTTAATCGCTGCGTTTGTTTGTATTCTCTAGAGCTTGGAAGCTATTCTTTATGATTTTTATTTTAAAGAAATGGAATAAGAATTTATTTAGTTAAAAACTCTACACCAATTGCTAAGCTATCACCTATTCCCAAAATTTTAAGGCGGTTATAAATGAACATTAGTCTTTTTACTATAGTTCGTTTTTATCTGGTAGTTAATCCACGTGATTTACAGGACAGGCAACAGCAACTAACTTTATAGAATACTCAAATTTCTGTTTAACGAACTTAAAGAAGTTTAAATAAGTCGATTGCGGGTACACTGATTTTAGCAACACATTCGGCTAACTCTCCCATAGAATAGATGGTTAAATTTTACGACTTGGCTTTCGTAATAATCTTGTTCGGTGGATCAAGTCAAATTTAATGTCCCTTGCTGACCCCATTTTGGTCCTTTTCGCAAAGCAGTCACCTTGGGCCTCTGCTTTTTATTATTTGTATGAACGATTTGTTCCCCCAATTTCAAAATTCTCACATACATATGTATTTGTATATGTGTGGGTGCATCATTACGCTATAGATATCGAACGGATCGAAGCAGTTCAGAGACGGTTGCTCCTCTTCACTTTTCGTCATTTACCCTAGAATGATCCCTGTAGACTTCCCCATTACGAAAATAACTGACATGACACATCTTTCCAAGCATTTGCAGCTTTTATTTTCATGCATAATATCGTTACTGACGCCATTGACTCTCTTAACATCTTTAGCATTAAGCTCTTGAGGCTTCTTCTAAATTTTGGTGACTGAAACAGAGTTGAATCTTTGATTTTTCGATTTGATTAAATTGAAACAAAGCATAATGGCCTGAGCATGCGACAAACAATTTTTTCACTTTCACAAGTGACTGTACCTGACCTGCGGTGGTAGAGGTCGATCAACATTGGTGGCACAATAAGATAGCAGTTGTTTGGCATAAGTTTGATGTCACTGCGTGGAGTAAGTCAAAAGATAAAAATAAAATAATAATGTGCATCCTGAATTCATGAATCACCCTGAAACTCGAAAACTACGCAAAATCATGGAACATGTATGGGGCTGATTCGGATACCATTCAATATGAGGCACCTAAATTTTACTTCCCGCCACCTTGTACATTTAAACGAATTTTCTTTGAAAAATAAAACAAACGAAAACATATAAATTTATGAATAGACGTGTATGTTTTATAGAATTAGAGATAATTTTAACCCATTTGTTTTAAGGAATTTTATATATGTAATATTTTGAATTTTGTGAAATCACAGAACAAATTATGGCCCTTTTGGACCGGTTTCGGCCATTGCTGCAAGTTATACAGTCAAGCCTGTTTTTGTGTGGTAGATAGGGATCGCAGAAAAAAACCGCACAACAAAAAATATTCTGCAACTTAATAAATAAGGTATAAGACATAATTGTTCACAAGATTATTAAAGAAATTTTTTTTATGCGGTAGAGAGATACCGCATAAAAAAAGTCTCACTTAGAAAATATGTCAAAGCTTCACGAAATAGCAAGAAAGTGCTTCCCAAACAAAATAAATAATTAAATTACACATTGAAACATTTAAAAAAATTTTAATTTTTAATTTTATACATGGAGAAATTTTCATAATACACATAATTCAATACTATTCGTACTACATACTACATACTACTATTTTTTGCGATGAACTGGTTCGTAATAGCTTTCGTCACTTGAAGATACTACAGTTGATTCATTTTTTGTTACCATGTAGTCAGTGATAAGTTTTTGCGACGACGGTCGTTTGGTCAGCTGTTTGTAAACGTCGCGATTGCCAGATATACTATACATGATAAAAGCTCTTTTTGGAATTTCAAACATCTTTGAGAATTGTTATCTATTTAAAAAAAATGCTTTTCCATTTTGCTGCAAAGCTCGATCCCTGCATATATTTTATCCACTGTCATAGATTCCGGTTCTTCTTGTCCGTCTTCATGATCTGTTAAGTTCTTGATAATGTCACTATCATTTACAGTTTCGTCCTCAATCATTTCAATAAGATCATTTTCGCTGAGAGAGTCAAAACCTTCTCCGCAGATTTGATGTGCTAGCGCAATGATTTCTGATGATAACGTGGACGTGTTTTCGGTTACATTTCTATTAATGACACATTCAGGCCAGACCGCTTTCCAGCATGAACTTAAAGTGTGTTGTTTTATTTGAGCAATTGCTGCAGTGGCGTGGTTTATGCAGTCTAAAATCGAAAATTTTTTCCAAACTTCAATCAGGTTTATTCCATCGTTTTCTAGTTTTGCCAAAATGTATCTGAAAGTTGATTTCACATAGTGTTTCTTAAAAGTTGCGATAATGCCCTGGTCCAATGGTTGTATAAGGCTAGTCGTATTGGGTGGTAAAAACGCTATTTGTACATTAGGATGCTCTAAACAAGGATGGCCGGGTGCATTGTCAACAATTAACAACACTTTAAAAGGAAGACCCATTTCGATTTCTGTCATATATTTTTCAACTTCTGGTACGAAGCAATCGTAGAACCATGTTGTAAAAACAGCTGATGTGACCCATGCTTTTTTATTGGCCATGAAATGCACTGGAAGTTCAGCTAAATTTATGTCTTTTAGCGCACGTGGGTGCAAAGCTTTACAAAGAAGAAATGTAATTCGATCCCTTGCAGCCTTAAAACCACTTGCAGCTTTCTCAGACTTGGCGATGAACGTTCGGCTGGGCATCTTTTTCCAAAAAACCCAGTTTCATCTACATTAAATACTTGATCTGGGCAATATTTTTAACGCAATTAAGTTTGGTTTGGAACCAATCTACTATTCTTCCATTTAGCCAATATCTTTTTTTTTACATGAATTAGGTGTACCGCACAAAAAGAGAATCGAACAAACAAAAAAGAATCACACAAAAAAAAAAACCGCACAAAAACAAGTTTGACTGTAATATTTGTTTTCACTCATTATATTTTAACTACAATAAAGTTGATTTGAAGAAACACTTGTTTTATTTAAGGGTATTCACGATTTGGTGCAAATAGTTCTAACACCCTTGTATCGAGTGCAAAATTGCATATTTTCGTAGTTGTTTCCATGGCAACCTCCTATTGAGACGATATATTATAATAGAAAATCCAACAAAGCGTGATTACCCCTAATGCTTAATTTTTGTTTAAGAGGGTGTAAGATGTAGGTACATTATACATGTTAATAAACAAAAAAAAAATAAGCACTTATTTGGCGCGAGTTTGATGTCACTGCGTTGAATTGATCAAAAGATATAAATAAAATAATAATGTGCATCCCGAATTTATGAATCACCCGGTAGCTGCATTTTGTTTTCCTAGGTGAGATCTATCCCCAATAATTTTTGCATGGGGTATGTGAGCCACCCTGTAGATAAATGATTGAAAACTTTCTAGTTGGGAATGTAAAATCAAAAGGCCTAGAAAATATGTACATACATAAGTATGCATGTAAATATCTGCTTTTAGCAGGATGGTGCCGTACTATGAAATTACGCAGGCACAAACAGCAACACAAAATCTACAACAAAAGATTTCTGGGAATAATACTTTAATTTTTAATTGGCATGGCATCCTGTATAACGAAACATCCTGTAACAGGAAAATGAAGTACATATCGTAGAATTTATTTCACCTTAACCACTTAAAAAGACATTCACCACGAACTGGCGATACGTCCACCCTACAACAAGTGCGTTAATTTCCCCGAAAAGTACGTGAAACGAATCCACCTTCAAAGGTAACCGCCAGTCACCGCAAAAGGGTGTCAAACCAATAAGCGGCAAGGGTCAGTACAGTACCTCCGAAGAAATCAAATGAGGTTGAATAACAACTACCCCGCATAAGTCCTCAGAACAAGTGCTTAAGCCTTATTTTCTCGTGTCACGTCATCTTATCCTGCTTCATTGTCGAGCGAAGACAGGACGACAGCAACACGCAGTTAGGGCTCGTATTATTTTCCACAAAGTCCAACAATGGAGGACTTGTGACGCTGATGACTGCGACTCGCCCTCGTAAGGGGGTTGAACAGGCGAATGGTGATAAACGGAGGAAACGATGTCGTCCAATTAGTGGTGATCATCTTAACGTCACTTGCGCTTGTCTGGTGGATTAGCACTACGACCTTTTCTCGTTTCCTCGTCGCCTAGAATTAGATCTTTTCTCGAGATGGGACTTGCCCCACTGTTCCATACTGTTATCTGGTTCGAAGAATCCGTACTATAAGAAATACATACGTACATGTCTCGTGGAAACAACCAGCAAGTGCGTACAGCAAGCAAGCTGCTTATTTATGTATTCTGTCCGTAATTTCAGGAAGTGACTTGAAGACAGGACCTAGCTGTTTGCAGTAATTAGGTAAATCTGATTTCCTGAAAGGCTTCCTTTAAAGTCAAACGAACAAGTTCAGCGCTGATTATTCCGCTGTAATTGACGTCACGTGCTCTATCTGACATCAGACAAATGCTGAGATGAGGAGCTCCATTGAAATGCTGTTTTGTGAACAAACAGAAAATCTTTTTCAAGTGACGGGAATTAAGGGATCCGCCAAAGCTGAGAATGCAGGTTGATTCAGTTCGCTGTGAAGTGGAAGGCATAGGGGCAAGGCTGGTAATTAATAAAATAATTGCAAGCATCGTGCTTAAGGATCTGGGAAAAGGTGTCAGAGGTTTATGAACGCTATTGAACCTGTGAAAAATTAAATATCTAAAATGTTTAAGTTGTATCATGCTTAGTAGGGTGGCTAATCGTCTGGGAAATATTCACAGTTTTTCTTCATATTCAAGATAACTTGTTATAAAAAGTGTTTCTAACTGCGAATTACAGGGCCAACAAAGGAGGGTAAGAGTTTTTAAAACTCCCTATTTATTGTGTAATATATTTGGCAGGGATCGAAAATAACTAACGAAAAATTGAAAAAACAATTTTTGTTGACCTTTGACCTTGAATAACTATTTTTGCAGATGTCGGATCAATGGGAACTTTTAGTATTTTATTTTTAATAATGTCCCCAAGGTATGTAACAATTTTCAGCTCTATGCGAATTAATGCAAACCTACCTCAATTTTTGCGTCTATTTTGACCGGACTATTAGTAGCTAGACCTCTATTGTATAATAGCGAAAATCACCTTCAAAGCTAATGAATACTTATGATAAATACATAGGGTTACCACCTCTCGGGGTTTCGCCCGAAGTTTCTGGGTTTGTATCAATATCCCCGGGCTCAGGGTTATGATTGATTTTCTCCTGGTTTGATTCCTATTAATGACAAAAAAGATTGTTTGTCGTCATTTCATCAATAGGTTTAGGTTCAGACAGATTTGGATCAATCACGAAGTGACCAATCGGACAATTTCTGACAACTCTCTTGTAAACTCTTCTCTCCCATTCTTTTCTTCGGTTGGTTAAGAATAGGTAACATTAGTAGAATGTCTCACGCGGAATCGTTTACGAACACGCTTTAACCAGACTAAACCAGTATTTGAATGCATGAAACTACCTTTTATTTCTGAAATTATTTGACTAAAAGACAAGATAATTAAAATAATATTGAACGAAATAGTACGACTGCTGACTTTTTTGTAAGTTATTTATTGAATGAAGATTCTTTGTACGACGAAATTCAAATAGTCCAAAAAATTGCTCCCAAAGTCAAAGATCTGGACCAAAATATTTGCAGCCTCCGAAGAATTACAAGAACTTCCAAAATTAGCAGGAAAAATATTATCAATTCCTATAAGTAATGCCTATGTAGTGAGGGTGTTTTCGATGATGGGAAATGTGTGGACAGATGTTCGTAATCGGATAAAAGTAGAGTTTGTTAAAGCTGGACTTGTAAGCAAACTCAATTTTGATATGAGCTGTGAAGAATTTGAAAAATTTATTCGGCAACCGGAGCAAGTTCCACGTATAAAAACTGAATTATCTAATGAAAGAAATATTCGCGGAGAGAGAAATTTAAGACATGTGAGAATATACGTCTAAATAGTTTTTTTCTGACGGTGAATTGCAACTAATAGAACTCCCCCCAACTCTTGATTCGGTTCAGCGGTTGCCAGCTTCAGGCGAGGTGGTAACCCTATAAATACATCATCTACAGATACTACATTCAGTATTGTAATAAAACGTATACGTATACGTAAACGCCGTAGTCCCAATTAAGATAAATTTTCAATTACGTGTAATGTAATATAGCCTTTGTCACCCGGAACATACACACATACATAGACTGCCAAACTCATAACTCTCCTTTTGTGCTGTAAGCAGTCGTAGTCGGGTAAAATAGAATGGTTCAAATGAATTTGTATTTTCTGAAAAAAATATTTCATTATACATAATCAGAAACTACATCCTTTCCTCACTTCCCTGCATAATCAGTTAAGTCCATTCTGCATCCATCAGATCAAGAATTCTAAAATAGTATTTTGTGCACTAGGGTGGAACACATTATGCATAAGTATCTTAAAGAAAAGTAGTAAGGAAAGGTTTTTATGATATCTAAGGCAGAGCCGGGCAAATTCGGCTCTTTTGACTCCCGAGTGCTCCTCAGGTAGATTTCTAGAGCTCCTCATTGCTATTGCAAGTGCAAGCGAGAAATATTTCTGGAGTTCCTCATTGCTCCTGCAAGTGCAAGCGAGAAATGCATACTCCTGTCCAGTGATCAGTGATGGGACATATACTCACTCCTTCTCATTGCGTTAATGGAGCGACCATTACGAACGAAACAACGAAAAGCATTAAAAGGATATTTAACAAGTACGAGTATTTAAAAAAAATGGGATTTCTTGAAGAAATATTCTGAGTGCATTTCCATTTCAGGTAGGTACCCGTGCGTTATTCTAAGTCTCGCGTGCGTTCTTTAAAATTACCAGTGGGTTATGGCCAACAGATTTCACAGTGGGCAATCGGGCAGTTTCCACACGTAAACCCGTGCGGAATCACAGTAGTTTCCCTGCACGTGTGATGAAAAATCTGTTATGTTATGTCAAATTTCCAAAAAACGTGAAGTGGCACCCCTTTTTTCGAAACTGGAAAATTTTTTTTTTTGCTTACGTTTGTCCATCGATTGTCCATAATTGTCCAGCTGACTCTTGTAGGATTCACTAATTGACTCTTTTCTTGGAACGCTAACGCCGGCATTGTTTTGGTCTTCCGGGTGCCGGAAAAAGGGGTACCAACTTCACGTTTTTTGGAAATTGGAAAAATTAATTATAATCAACCAGTTGGTGGACAAACGAAACTTATTGTTGGACAAACTTGGAAAAACAAAGGACTAACGACCTATGCGGTTCAAAATTTTTTTTTGCAATTTGTGGGTGCCAGTGGAAAAAATTGAAAAAAAAAATTTTTGGGCGCCATCCATTTCGAAACGAAGGGTGGACAAACAAAATAATCTGCTGGACAAGTATGGACAATCGATGGACAGTCGATCACACACGCAGGTATTGCAAAATTCGCAGGTGCCAACTTCACAGACCTGAGAAAATGATCTGACTTGTACTTTCCACTGACTTGCACTTAATTAACAAAAAACGGCGAACACGACGCTTTCCTAACTTTTTATTTTTAACTTCAAAAGGTTTCAATTAAATCCTATAATAATATATTGGAATTCTGAAGTAGTGTTGCATGATGATTGATTGATTTTGAATATTGATTAATGAAAATATTGTCTTTTTCTCATTTATTTTATCATTCCGCAGCAATCGCGTGATGGCTGTTTTTGATGATTCAATAAAATTAAGGGGTTATACGCTCAAAAAAGACGTCCATTTATGAATTTTTTATAGAAAAAGTTTTTTTTATCAATTACAAGTGATGGTAATTCAAATAGAGCCTACTTTTAAGAATACAATAGCGCGTCGATCATGTAAAAATATTAATGTGCACCGCTCCTGTAGATGATGTCCCGAACGACCTCTAAAAAAAGGCGCTTGGTGGTGATCTCCATTTCGGCGGTTTGGATTATGTGAAATCAAAAAATATGTTGGATTCTTTTAAAGGATATATTAATACAGGTATTGAACGAAGGAATAATAAAAATTTTGCTTTTTGACAAAATGGCGTCTATTTGAAACAATTTTTCGTTTTTTACTGAAATTTTCGCTCCAAACTGTTAAAAAAATTGTAATATTTTTTTTAAATCTTATTTCTTCGTTCAATACTTGAGAAATATATCTAAGAAGATTGTGCACAAATTTGATACCGATCGGTTACGCCATTTCTGAGAAATCGAGATCACCGGCTTTGAAAGTACCGATTAGAGAAAAACGCGTTTAGTTAGTTTAGAAAATTACGCACAGTGGCCTTACAAATTCAGGTACATCTCCGTAAATATTTATCGGATTGGCTTGAAATTTTCAGAGAATATACTTAAATATATGCACATTCCGAAAATGGAAAATGGAAAATGGTATAAATCGCAATTGCAAATTCTAACTGCGTATAACGTATAACCCCTTACAATAAATGTCTCTTATTTATGTTGCTTCAAGTATGAAGTACTTTTTACCATATTTTACGCACGAAGTTACCAGCAATCCCGTGTGGTCTAGTGGCTAGGATACCTGGCTCTCACCCAGGAGGCCCGGGTTCGATTCCCGGCACGGGAAGATAAAATTTTTTCTGATAATTTAAATTTATATGTATATAATATTCAATTGGATTTCATTATTTTTCAGCCAAAGATCGATTTTTTTTTAAATAATTGTGTAATATGAAAAATTGTAGTCTCGTAATAGTAGTGAAAATGAAAGTGATCACAAAAATCTGTGAAGATTGTTGTTGGCGTAGTTGGCGATTTTATTTTCATTCATGAGGTGATTTTTATAGGGTGCAAGTTGCTAGTAATTCATATAAATATAGAAAATTGATTTGATTAGAGATAAGTGAAATATAAATGCCAAGAAAAATTGTTATTTTCGTCTCTTGTTGAAAATAGTTTTCCTCCGATAATCGTACACTTGCAAGAATACGGTATATGAAATAACACCACAGTGATAAGAAAAGGTGACAGAGATATATTTCAATATGTGTTTCATCAATTATTTTAATTATACCGAATTTAACTAATTTATTATTTTTTAATTTGTGGCATATTAAACGGATGGGCCGCACTCTAGAGCGCTCTCTGGCTGTTTTACGTATGAATTGACCTATATTTTTTTAACTTGATGCTACATTTTATTTGATGAAGTTGTGCTACAGTTTATTCTTATATGAATTTGTCTTCTTCAACAAATATTAATTGGGAATATTGAGTAATTTACAGGAATGACAAAGTCATAGTATTTCAATCTATCAAATTTGCATAACATATCTTTAGTCCATTCGAGATCTGTTTAAAAAGGGCTTAAGTTGGCTTTTTCGAGCCGGGGCGGACATTTTTATTAGAATGCCTCCGGAAAGTTTTATGAAATGAGAATTTCGATACGCGCCGGTTCAAAAGTCTGTGCTACATTCAGGAAACATAGAGTAAAAAAATGAAGGCCTTCTTTTAGCCGAATATCTCGATAAATATCGTATCTACGTTGAAAATGATTTTGTTCGTAATAAGATATCTTATCGGAATATGTTTTTCCAATTCCGCGGCACGGGAGTTAAACTTTCCGAAAAAAGTTGAAAAAATGTAATGGAAAATTGCTCAACAGAAGACTAAGGCAACGTTTGATGCTTCTGAAAATGTAGCTCGATAAATTTAAAGTTATTAAAAAGCAATGGCGCAAGACAGAACACGATATCTCTTTTCGTTTTTGCACAATAATTTGGTAATTCAGATCACTCCGGAATACTTGCCAATTTTGAAAAATTTGCTGAACGCCAAATTATGGAAAACATTTCCAAAAATGTTACCAATGTTGATCTGTCTCTACCATTGCAGGTGACTTGCAAAAGTGACAAAATGATCTAAAATTTCGTGAAATTCACGTTTCTATCAATTTTTATCTGAAATTCAAGAAATTAATGCACCTCTTTTTTATTTTTATTGAATTAGCCATCTTGTTACCTTTCCAAAGAGGTAAAGCATGTCCAGGCAAAGAATGGGTACACAAAATTATATGTAGAAACCCTTTTGTGGAATTTAAAAAAAATTCGCAACGGTTCCCTTGTGTAACTTCGCATGTACAAAGCCCGCCCCCTCGCGCAGGCAGGGGTTAAGACGATCCGTGCAAATAATATTGCGGCCATTTAGCTATTGTTTTAAGTTACATAGCTATATAATAATATTGCAAGTATCGCTTATAGTTTTCCTCTTTTATTTGTGTTGTAGAATATTTATGCAAAGTTTAAAAAATATGTTGCCCTATCAAAATATTTATACCCTTTTAACCCTTCCTCCACCCTTTGGGAATGAATGTGGAGAAATACTGAAATACGTGTTCTATTATTTATGTTCTAGAGTATTTGTGCAAAGGTGCAAGTAAAGCGGATAAAAAATATTTCTTCCCATACAAAGATTTATAAGGTTGAGAAATTGCAAAATGCAAAAATTGAAATGAAAGGTTTCTCAAAAATTCGGTGCTTTTATGTTTTCGGGGTCGCTGCTCTCGAATCTACTATCGAAGTTGAAACTAAAGATGGTGGAATCAATATGGCGACTGAAGATTCCCAACTTCAGAGATTTGCAATTAAATTGGGTCCTTTTATGTTTTCGAGGTCGCTGATCTACGATCTACTATCCAAAAATAAATTAAAGATGGTTGTTCCAATATGGCGACCGAAAAATTCCAAATTCGAAGGATTGTTATGAAAACGGTTCCTTTCACGTGTTCGGAGTCGCCGACTTATTGTTCGGAGTCGCCGACTTATTGTTAATTTTCTTCACTATCCTTCACTAGCTAATACCAGAGATAACTAACAATTAGATGTGAACTCGCAATGTAAAACAGCGCGAACGAAATTTTGTTAAGAACGAGCTGATGGCTCCTGATAAAATGCTCTTTGTCATCAACATTCATCAATGTTTAAAAAGCTATGAAAGTGTTCGAGTTCATCGCATTATTTAGATTTTGTTTTTGTGTCCAAATTGAATTAATTAGATCTCGCAGAAACCAGGTCAATGCAGATTAGATTACATTTCATAATAAAATTTCGATACAAATATATTTGTACATCCCTGCTCAGTAGTTAAAGTTCATTGCTTTAGAAGAGCAGTTAAATTTTGCTCGATCACACTCACTCGTTGTTGGATCTTGGTAAAGATCAGTACGCAAAAATAAAGTTGTTTACTCCATCCATCTTGTTTTGATTTACCGATATTCCTCGATCGTAAAACTATTTAGTGAACAGAAAGCTATGAGAGAAGGCCGCAGGATAACATGCAGTAATATTGATGATGAGCACACAGTTATATTAAAACTATTTTTTTCTGTCTGCCTCGCTCTGATGCCATTTTTAAGAACGAGATAGATGAAGAAATATTGCTAATAATTTAACAGTGTGCCCCTATACTGTCGTGCCTTTGTGCAGTGTGTGGTACTCAACTCATCGCTCAACACAAACATTGAGGTCACTCAAATAATGAGCCTAGCAACGAAACTCAAATCCTAAGCGAGCTCAAATTTTAAGCTAAGCAACTCAACCCTTGACCCACCCTCAACCCCCTAGCTCGTGGGCGGGCGGTCTTTTGAAGTTGACTTGGTTCAGTTTTTCGCATGTTACTTCGAAAGGGTGCAACCTAGCGAAAATCTTACCCAGAGAAAAATCAAAGAGCTTGAATTTCTTCGTCGATTAAAAAACTCCGAAATTGGTCCAAGAGTCCAATTTTTAGGACGATCCAAAAATAGCCATGTCCCTCAATTTTTCAAAAGTATTTTTATTTTCACCTCTTTTAAAAGTGCTGTACCTCTAAAACGAGTACGCCGATAGAGTTGTAGAGCTTGAATAAAATAAGGCTGTTGATGTATGAACAGTCAGCGCCTTCGTTCTGTTGTGGGAAGAATATGAGCGAACAGAATATTCGGATATTTAATTCCCAACAGATTTCCCATAATAATACGCATACAGTGGAGATGCCGATTGTCAAATTGACAAATTAAATGTTTTAACTTTATAGGCTTATTATTCATTAAAATCACTACCAATACTTTTCAGTTTCCAAATACATACCTGCCTTGGTCATTTTTCCAAACTTGATGTGTTATTCCAATTTCCAAAAGACAACACGTTCACATTGGTGAGTATGGATTAATAAAATTCATCATATGTATATAAAAATGAATGTTTGTCTGTATGTCCTATTTATATTAGAATCGTAAACCATGCAATTGATCATGTGATGATCTTTAGCAAAGTTGTTGTGCATGAGCCCACGAAGGTTTCTGAGTTCGTACGACCACTCTTCGACAGATGGCGCCACTGTCATTCCAATGAATTTCATATATTGCCGTGACAATTCACGCTGTTATGGGTATCGTTGGAAAGCGGAGGTAGTGTAGAATGTGTTGGTGAAAGAAAGGTTTGTGAAAAGTGTGAAATGTGGGAATTATTGGTGAAAGCGGCTTTTTTTTTGGGGGAGGGGAGGGGGGTGACACCCCCAGAAGTGTATCTCAGGGGTAGGAAAAAGAAGCACTATAGGAAATTGGGCCGGGTTGGTGAAAGTTGGTGAAAATAGTAAAAACTTGGTTTTTTCGGTGGGTGCCGACAAAATTGAAACGGCTGTGGAAGAAAAGTGTATGCATGAATTGGAATAATTTTTTCACCAATCTATAGCTAAGGAAGCTTGCATTCAAAATTTTGGAATTCAAGATGCTGGATCAATATGGCGACCGAAAAGTTAAACTTCAAGGGATTTCCCTAAAAATCCGCGCTTGGGGATTTTCGGGATCACTGATTTCGAATATGTTATTCAAATTTCCAAATATGAGACCCTCACCCCGCTGGGAGATATAGGAGAGGGGGTGCAATAAGGAGGTGGTGTAAAATGAGGAAAACTCAATTTAATAATACTTTACAGTTTACAGTTAAAAAAGTATTAGGAATAGGTGAAAGTGATGTATGGGGTCTATTGTGTACGAATTTATGGTTGATTTAATGAGACCACCCCCACCCTGCTGGGTCACATAGGAGAGGCGGTTGTGCAGTAGGGAGGCGGTTGTGCAGTAGGGAGGCGTTGTAAAATTAAGGAATACAAATTTAATAGTATCCCGGGAAACGCCGGGTCCGGGCAAGCTAGTATTAAATATAATGTTCGAACACACATAAAAAGGATAGATAAGAAACGAAACAAATCTTAATTTCAAATTCTTTTATTTACAATGTAAAAATGTACTTTAATACTTGTATTCTTTATTGTTGAAGCATTCAGAAAAGTTTTATACAAATCACTAAAAGATAGTTTAAATAATGGAAAGCAAAAATCAGTTGTCGTAAGCTATCATTTAAATGTATAGTTTATACATGGAAAACAAGAACTCTAAATGTGGAAATTGTCCAAATCTACATGGTTATTTTTCTCTCGAGCAACCTGATTACCTCAATGAAAATTTGGCAGCTGAAAAAGCTAATTTTACAATAATATTCGAAAATTGTTTTATTGTCGACTTTCATAATAACAATCTGTAGTTTGCCTTAATAGTTTATTCTAATTTAGCTCAAGGAATTGTGTAAATATCAGAACCAGATAGTATGAAACTTTTAACTTAACTAGCGAATAAATCTTAATAGATTGAATTTGCTTATAGCTGTATGTTTTAGTTCTTAAAGTCAATGCAAAGTCGATGAAATGTTAATTGGCGGATAAAATTTAACAAACGAAAAGTAATGAGGAATATCTTACATACACGTTTTGCTCTTCTTTTACGTGCTGTGATAAAAAAAAATAATATTACAAAAATTGGTGGATTAGCAATTGGCAGTTTCGTTTTTAAACTCAAACGTCGATATATGCGGTAATAACATAAAAAACATATCAATACTGCAAAATGTACTGTTGCGAAGAGGTTAAAAACACGGTCAAGTACTAGTCGGGTCTCGTACAATGAGTATCTCGTACCAATGCACTCTGATGCTTAACGTACTGAAACGAGGTTGGTATTTTAAAAATAAGTTACCTAAATGCCTAGTTTTTTCTTAAACAAACCAAATAATTAGTAAATAAATATAATTGTTCTCTATTGGATTTAGGTTTCGTAAGTAGTTTTTCCATAAAGGAATTTAACCAAATATTTTTTAAAAAAAATGATTGTTTCCTATAGGTGAGCAGTTTTTATTACATACCCTCCTCGATGGACTACTTTTAGCCCAGTCATATTAGGGGTTTTACCTCGGAATGATAGATAATAAGCTGTAAACTCGTATACACCTTCATTTTGGTGTTCTAAAAGTTGTCTCAGGTCTCTCTCAAATCTCGTGTCTGCGCCGTAAGTTATTCAAGGTCAAAGGACACAAAAATCAGTTTTCCTCGATTATCTCGGTTTCTATAGCTCCAATGATGTTAACATTTATTATAAAAATTGTAGAGCATACAATTTGCGACAAATTTTGTTTTAAAAAATTTTTCATACACACAACCGTTTTTGAGATAGAGGGCAGAGAGCCCTGCAAGTTTAACCGTGAATCTCAGTGAATAATACCTTGTATAAAGTTATTAAATCATTGAAATATCATTAACAATAAATAATTTGTATAACAATAGCTGCAGCATCTTCGACAATCCTTAATCGTTCTTCTTCCGGAGTACTTTTATTTTTTCGTGCCAACTTTTTGATAATATATTAGTTTGTGTGTCACGAAAAGATATGATAGTGAATGATCCTACTTTTCTCGAATTTCTATATCAGTTAAATATTTTTGTTGAAGTCTTGCTATAATAGTCTTGTCATCTGGTACATACTCCGTAAGGACATTTTTAAGCTCTTTTAGTGTAAATTGCGATTATTCATGATTTTCTATATAACAAAAAATCTCCTTAATTGCTTAAGTAACTTGATTATCTTCGCGAGGATTATTCCCAGTAACTGGTGCTCGATTCAAAAAATTATTATAGCAAACGCTATGGTACTTTGCTTCAGCCGCGATCAAGTCATACTCATAAAGTACACGATCTTTGACTCATTCTCCTAAGGAATCCTTTCATTCTTCTGCTCTTTTGATGGCATTGTCTTTAAATTCCGGAGTACTGACGTTACTGATCGCGTGTCGCTACTTTTGTTATTTTTTGACTCCGCTGCTCCATCAGCTGTTTGGCCACAAAATAAACACAGTTTTTTAAAATCAAACACTTCGTTCCTTTTTTTACGAGGTACACTGGGTAAAGTTACGAGGTACACAGGTAAAGGTTCACCTTCTTCTAGGCGTCGTTTCGATGCCGCTACGGAGTTTTTACTGATGTGCACTTTTCGACATTTTAAGAAGTCTATATGACCATCATTTCTTTCGATACTTGCAGTTTTAAAAGTTTTCAAGCCACTCACTATATTAACAAAATCACCTTCTGATAGTGACTTCTTACATATAAAACACTAATCAGCCATAATTTTGAAAATTATTATTAAATGAGATATATGCAAAATGTTATTAAATATTATATAATGTATTAACTAATAAATAATACAAATTATTTATTGCTAATGATATTTCAATGATTTAATAACTTTATACAAGGTATTATTCACTGAGATTCACGGTTGACCTTACATTACAGTGAGTATGGCTGTGAGCTCTCTGCCCTCTACCTCAAAAACGGTTGGGCGTATGAAAATATTGTTTAAAACAAAATTTATCGCAAATTTTATACTCTACAATTTTTATAATAAATGTTAACATCATGGGAGCTATAGAAGCCGAGATAATCGCGAAAAACTGATTTTTGTGACTTTTGAGCTTGAATAATTTACGACGCAGACACAAGATTTTATGAGACTTTTGCGACAACTTTTAGAACACCAAAATGAAAGTGTATACGAGTTTACTGCTTATTATCTCTCATTCCGAGGTTGACCCCTTTTTTTTGCAAGTGACTGGGTTATTATTCTCCTCTCTCTTGAATATGCAATTATTACGCACAACTTTGGCCATTTAGATACAGGTTGACTAATAATAGTATATTACGATACAAGGGCGGTAAGTAGCCGATTGCCCACGATGGCGGTGTTAGCCATCGTGGGCAATCGGCTACTTACCGCACCGTGGTTAATTGATGATTTACCGCATGGGAACCCGTGCGGTAAGGTACCATTTACCCCGCACGTGTGATGAAAAACTAATTTAAATGACTTACTTTGATAAACAAATGTAGGGTGTGCTAAAGATTTATTAAATTAATACGGTTAAAAATATCAGACTCACAATACCAGTTCAGTTCTTTATTTTTGTAATAAAACCGGGGACATCGTATCATTCAATGCGAACACGAAATGGATTTCTAGTCAAAACGAGTTTTCGCACGGGAAACGCAATACAATAGTTCAACTTGACTAGACCAAAGATAACACAACCACACAAAAAAAAAAAAATTCGGGCCCGGAGATTGGACTATGTGTTGCATATGTTTTTGGGGTCGCTGAAACTGAATCCGATGTCAGTTCAACCCCATCACGTCAGGTTTTTGATATAACCTCAAAAAACCTCAGCAAAAACGGGAGAAAAAAAAAATTTTCAATCTTGGGATCAGACCATGTCTTTTATATGTTTGCGGGGTCGCTGAAACCGAAACCGATGTCGATTTAACCCTATCACGTCAGGGCTCCCGGTTTTTTTTGTGTGGCTGTGTAATCCATGGCCGCTTTTGTTCTTCTAGAGTGGATGTCTACATACATACATATATGGAATGTTGCCTGTAACTAGAGATTCGCTTCGGGCATATTTGCATTGTAGGAAGCAGCCCCAAAGTCTGTGTTTCGGAACTCGATATTACAGCGTTAGAGTCTGTCCCACTTCGAATTTCGATATGGTTTTAGCCTGAATTTCTAAATAGAGTAGCTCGTGGAACACCGCTTAGGCCAACATCCTACATAAGATTCAGGCCGTAATTTATGAATTTTTCATTCATGCAGCCAAATTTACTGTGAAGAAACTAATCTTTTCCGAGATTCATCCTTTGAGCCGGCTATTCATTAGCATGCAATCTATAGACGTACATATGCAGCGGGGATAGGAGGTGGAAGTTGCTTCCCTCCTCTGGGTCTCTCAATATGTGCATAACTTTTCCATTAACCCTAAAATTCCAAATTCAAGTAAATAAATATATAACAATTAGTTATAAATAAATCTTCAAATTTTGGATTGACTGATGGAAGACTTATTTTAATATTATTTGATTATCAACGCGACTCATCTCAACTGTTGTTTGTTTACTTAAAGGACATAGGCACAGATAAAGGGCCTTATCCTTGCAGAGTGGATTTGTCGCTTTCATTTTCGTATTCTGGAGCCAGATTGAGAGTACGGAAAAGTGTTGCCCTGGAAGCAAAGAAAATTCGCATTTTAAATGAAGTGCGGACAACTTCAATGACTGAATTTCGGTGGAAGTTAAATTGTTAGTTAATGATTTTTATAATTTATAGTAAATAGATTTTAGTTAGCTATTTTTAAGCGATACCGATGGCGATTCTGATTGTGAGTTCACATGATTCCCTCATATGGAATCTAAGCGTTTAACGAAGGTATTCTTCGAAAAACGGACGAAGTGGTTTATTTAACTGCTGACTAGTTGGCAAGAGATAAGAATGAGACCGTTAATTTTGAACGTGATGTAAGCCCACTTTAGAAGAAAACTATGTTGGGATTAAACTGTAGTAGGCGTTAAAATTACATGTTAACACTTACACCACTTTTATAATAAACGATCCAATTAATAACTACCATATGTAGAAGGTTCTAAATCAATATCTTTAGGTAGTACAGATTATCCACCTAAACCCAGAATAAAACAGCCTTTCAGGGTTTGTACCATTCATTCCCGTTTAAGGGGGCCGATACATGTAAAAGCAAAAAAAATTTTTTTTTTTTTTTTCGTCGGGAATATATTCTATAAGGTGTTGAGAACGTGTGTCTAAAGAGCGTTTCCCGATATCTCAATCCGTTCTCATGGAATCTCACATAGAAGCCGATACATGTAAAATCAAAAAAAATTTTATTTTTTTTTTTCTTCGGGAATATATTCTATAAGGTGTTGAGAACGTGTGTCTAAAAGCGTTTCCCGATATCTCAATCCGGTCTCATGGAATCTCACATAGAAGCCGATACATGTAAAATCAAAAAAAAATTATTTTTTTTTTTCGTCGGGAATATATTCTATAAGGTGTTGAGAACGTGTGTCTAAGAGCGTTTCCCGATATCTCAATCCGGTCTCATGGAATCTCACATAGAAGCGGCGATGTCAAGTAGCGCGGGTGAGAAGCTGTCCATCGCCCCGGCTCCAGACCGCCCCGCTCTTAGCTTTTCGTCTATTATTCCCAAATTCCTCAGCTATTGTTCTAATCGAAGACAAATATTTCGAATTATTCTCGAGTAACGAGCGCAGACCGGCACACATTTCTCGATTCAAAAGAAGCAAGAACGGCTCGGAAAGAAAAAACTTTTGCCGTAAATCAGCTGCGTGCACAAGAGGAAGAACAACTCTACGGTGCAGGAATAGCCGACTAAAATGTAAGTAGAGAATTCGTCTTTTCACTTCCCCAAACTTTGAACTCAAGTTCCTCGAAACGACATTTTCGACTACTCGCTGCACGATAACTTTATTAAGAAAGGTTCAATTACGCTGAAAATTTTACCGTAGCTTCAAAAGACCCTTGTCTACTGGATGAACCTAAAATTATAGCCGATTTCGCGAATCCCCGACCGTAGAGGTTGCGAATTCAGCCAAAAAAACAAGCAAAATTTTCATTCAAGTCGCATTTGGGGAAAAAAATTTTTTTTGTCTTAAAGTTAGGTTCACATTGAAGCCACAACTGTTTTTTAACAATTTCTTCTTCCTCCTTTGTTTCGGACCAATATTACCGCCGCGAGAACGCAGCGACTGAAATATGAGGGGGCTGTTGCGTCACGGGCTTCGCCGCCATTTTGAAACGCCGGCACTCAAAAAAAATGTTTTATAATGTACAAGCTCTTGTGGTAAACTAATAAAAAAATTAACTCGATCCGCTTATTCCTTCCCTATCAAAAAAATTCTTTAAAAAAACTCACTTTCAATGTATCGGCCCCCTTAAGTAAAATATGTAATAATTATGTATTTTGTTTTTCTTCTTCTTATTTTTTTATTAAGTACTTATATTTAATCTTTAAAACACTTTCAGCACAACCGCTCAAAGGAGGTTGGCATTTAATTACAGACAAAATCCTCGATTAAATGTCAACAAATTCTAGATATCGAGTTTCGGTTTATTGTTCTCTTGTTCATCGATCTAACCAGAGTGTGGAATAGGCCTTATCCTGGATAACCGCGCATGTTTAACATGGTACATTCATCCTCGATTTTTAGATTGTGGCAAGAATTTAGCCTAGTGCATCTAAGTACTTCTCGCTGGACTAGGAGAAAGATAACTGCACATCTCAAAAAGCAAAAGCGTTACAACCATTTTGTTAGGCATTTAGAAGAAGAATCTGTCAAGTACTTGATTGTTTTTGTATTTGGTGTGTTGTGATTTTCGTGTTTTAATTTGTTTATATTTATCTATTTGTGCAGTCTTATGTTTTGTTCTGTGCCTCTTGTATTTCTCTCCATTTGATGTTGAAGGATTGTTCAATTCTCTCCCTTTGAATGGTGGCCGCGCTTTGCCCCCTGTATTCGCTCTGACTGGCCTTTCGTGAAGATACATTGGGAAGCAATTCTCCCTTGGATTCATTTTCTCTCTAAGGGTAAATTCTCTAGTACATGCCTGTGCCGAGGCCTGATAGCTACCAATCTTAATCGTAATTTGGTCTCTTATTTTGTCGCTGAGGTTGAGGTTAAGGACTTTCCCCCCTCCTGCACCTAGGCGTAGTTTCGGCTCTAGGATTTCTACCTTTATTCTCAACATTCTCGACTTAATTTATCTTCAACGTCCAATATGGCTCGCTGCAAAGTTTGTTCCCGCTACATTGTCACCGATAAGATCGACTGCATGGGGATTAGTAATCTGTCTTTTTTTGCCGCCTCCGTTGCATCTACTTGTGGGTTTGGTCCGCACACTTATTTTACATGATAACTGCGCTAACATCAAGCCGTGCCATATTTCAAGGTTCGTTAATTCTTTCGCTGATAACATATATTCGGAGCAGGCGCTGACAGCTGCAAAAGTTAATTCGGTTAATCTCGGCCAATTGCGACGGCCTGTTTGCGGATGACTTAACTTCATTCAACGATAAGCTTGACAAGTTACTGGATGCTACCGCCCTCATCAGTACAAACTTTACCACCGTCGGTGGTCGGATATCTTGCAGTCGTTATGGATGACTTTTGTTCTTCCCTCATGGATGTTCATAGTCAATCTACTACTGTTGGTACTGGCTCTGTTTTGCCTGTGGTAGATGACATTCGTCGGGTATTAAGCAGCTTTAGACCGTTGTTGCATCATCTCAATCTTCCGTTACTAAAAACTCGGAGCTTGTGAACTCAATCGTACTGAATCTCAAATCTCATGCTCCCCGCAACTTTGAAGTTTGTGGTTCTTCACCGCCTACCATGATTCCTGAAGCTGCCCCTCGCTACTCTTTACAGGATCTCGCCGCTCCCTCCTCACCAGCCGGTGCCTGATCCGTTCACCTCATGCACTAGGAAGGTCGCTTCTGCCAAAATCGCCCCGTTTTCTCACCGAAAACCTTTTAAGAACGGCTCTCAGAACAGTTTTGAGAAGTCCTCATCTACACTGCCTGCTACTGCAGCAACCGTGTCGGATGATACTCTTTCTCTTCAATGTTACTCCTTCTATTATGCATGCTAATTGTTCTTCTCATCCTACTTTAGCGCCTATAAGAAAAATTCAGCACACTCCACCAGCTGAGATATTTTAATTGAGGCCTGCTAAACTTCCGCATTCAATTTTCATTTCTCAATTTCACCCGGATACCACTGAAGAGGACGTCATTCATCTGCTTTCTTCACGCTTGGGTGCATTGCTATCGCATCTAACTCGTATGGAGGCCGTTCACATACTGCATCCTTCAGCATCTTTGCCCCTGATGCCCTATTTGACGCTATAGTTTCTTCGGATATCTGGCCAAATCGATCCATCGTTCGTGAACGTCCTACTGCTTCCAAACTAGGTATAAAAATGTATCTGTGATTTCACCATTTACTACGCAAACGTAACTGGCCTACGCACGAAAACGACTCGCCCCTTTACAGGTTCAACTAAATCTTGTTGTGACATGGTCTAACCCTGGCCCTGCGGCGGGTTGGAAGATACTGAACATTTTGATGCCGACTACATCGTTTTCCGACGTGATCGCCACTCTATCCTGATTGCTCCAGTTGGAGGTGGAGTGTTATGCACTGTTCGACGTGGGATACCCTGTGATATTGTCGATACTTCACATCTACATGGTCTAGAAGTGCTGTATGTGGTTTTGCGTCTTCCACATAAAACTATCTTCACCGTAGCATCATATATTCCTCCGAATATGGCCCCTGCGACTTATGAACTTGTTTCAACATTTCTTCACGATCTGCTGAGTGACACATCCATCTTTGACGAACTTTTGCTGGTTGGTGATTTCAACCTGCCCTCTGTTGACTAGTCTCTCAGAGGACGTATCTATTCTACCATCTTCTGTGATTGGTCCGCGATATATAACGTATTTTCGTTACGCCATTGTATCCATCATCCGGGCTATCGCAATGCAACGCTGTAGCTAATGATCAAGGGAAATTTCTCAATCTTGTTTTTTCTTCCGATCCTGATGGTACTGCGGTCAGACGATGTTCATCTCCGCCTCTACCTGAAAGTGGTCATTATCCGGCTCTATTACCTGTTTTTCCTTTTGATCCTATTTTGGTTGCTTCATCAACCCAGTGCAATTATAGCTACAATTTTAAAACGGCCTACTTTTCCATTTGTAATTTCTCATCTTGTGAGTGCAGCGGAGTTTTTGGCAAGCGTGAGAACGATAAGGCGGTAAAATCCTTCTATGACATTATTAATCTCTGTCTTGCGCTTTATGTTCCTGTAAAAAGAACTAATAACAATACTTCCTTGCAACCATGGCTCAATTTTATATTGTTTACTAGGAAGAGAAAACTGAATAACCTTAAACTTCCAACACTAAAGGGTGTTACAATCCAACTCTCCACTGAGGTCAAGTATCTGGGAGTAATCCTAGACAGCAAGCTCACGTGGAGACCACATGTCGAACAAAAATCCGCCCGAGCATTAAATGCCTTCTGGCAATGCAGGCGGGCCTTTGGGAAGACATGGGGTCTGAGACCAGCGGTGGTCTACTGGCTATATACCGCTGTTATTAGACCCATCATAACTTATGCGTCTGTGGTCTGGTGGATCAGAACAGGAAAAACATCTACCTGTACGATCCTAAACAGACTACAGAGAGAGGCATGCATAGGGATCACTGGGGCCTTCAGCTCCACGCCTGGTGCGGCTCTCAACGCAATGCTCAACTTGCGACCATTGGACATCACAATCCAGGAAGAAGCAATGAAGGCAGTCTGTCGTTTGAAGAGACAAGGACTCTGGCACGACAACCACAGAAGCGGCCATGGTGATCTATCACGAAGGCTCCAGGAAAACTGTGACTCGTACAGTATGCCAACGGATGACATGCCACCGGTAACACTGTTCGATAGGGGATATCACGTTGAAATCCCGAATAGAGAGGACTGGGAAAACCCACACCATCTACTGGAGAGTTTCTCCCATGTCTTCTACACAGACGGCTCGAAAACCTCTACCGGTACGGGCGCTGGATGGTGTTTGAGCAAAGAAATCAAACACTCATATCCTCTCGGAGATTTTGCGTCAGTTTTCCAAGCGGAAATCATCGCTATTCTGAGTGCGACAAACTGGATAATTGATCAGAGATGGCGTGAAAGGAAGATCGGTGTTTGCTGCGACAGCAAAGCTGCGCTCGCAGCACTACGAAATCCAATCACCCGCTCGAAAATTGTCCTGGAATGTAAGAGACGACTGCAGTCGGTAGCTCGCTACAATGAAGTCTCTCTTATATGGGTTCCTAGTCATCAAGGCATCGAGGGTAACGAAAACTGTGATAGCCTAGCAAAGGAAGGCGCGAAAAGCAGCCCCTTTGGACCGGAACCACAAATTGGCGTGAATTCTGCAATAGTGAAAGACTGGATAACTCGACACATGGAGAAAATCCATGCGCAGAGATGGTCCATGTTACAAACCTGCAGACACACCAAACTCTTTATAGGTCGTCCCGATAAGGGCACTGCAGAAACTCTCTTGAAACTAAACAGGAGAGAATGCAGGAATCTTGTAGGGATTGTAACAGGGCATAGTACATGTGGCAAACATCTACATACCCTGGGAATCGTCAGTGATCCTACATGCGCGTCGTGCGGGGAGGATGAGGACAGCGTAGAGCACTTTCTCTGCGAGTGTCCCGCGTTCTCCCAAGCGCGGTGCGCTGTATTCGGCGCTGACGTATTGAGGATGGGAGAGATCTGTCCTCGACCCCTAGCCGAGGTTCTTCGGTTCATCAGAGCAACGAAGAAGTTCGGTTAGGGTGGGGGCAGAGTACAATGGACTGTTTGTCTGAGTGCTCGGGGCTTCGCTCCCCCCCTTTCTTACAATTATTATTATTATTATGGCTCAATTCTGTTGTCAAGCACCTCAGAAACGTAAAGAGCAAGCCTTGGAAGAAGTATTGTTCCTCTTGGAGCGAAACCGATTACCTTTCAATCAGTTCATCATTGCAGGTAATGATTCTTAGTCGGATTATCTTGCCATTATTAAATTGGCTCTTCGTGTTGATCCGAAACAGTTCTGGAGGTTTATTGCTCCAAACGTGGTTCCGATGGATACCCATCGGATCTTCACTATTCTTTGAGACGAATAAGAGCACTGATTCTCTACTTATTTCTAATCTTTTTAAAACTGCACTCTGTCATAAGATCTGTGATATTAGCTTTAATAATTTTAAACCCCTGACGAGGCTTCCACCGACTACTCCTCAACCAAAAAATATTGTCTTCAATGAAATTGTTTGTCAACACATTGCTAACTTAGTTGACAATTTCTCGACTGACCCTGATGGAATCCCATCTGGTTTTTTGGAAAGATGCGACTTTGTTTTGGTTATTTATTCAATTCATCTCTCTGTGTCGGTGTCTCTCCCAAACCTTAGAAACTTTTCGTGATTCATCCTATGAATAAAAAGGGAAATAGATCGCACATCTCAAATTATTGCCTATTGCTAATTTATGTCCTAGTACTAAATTCTTCTTTATTTCCACTGTAAGCCTTTCCTAATACCATTTCAATATGGGTTCATCAAAGGTAAATCGACTACGGCAAATAGCTTAGAATTTTTCAATCACTGTACGCCAGCTATTGAATCTGGCAATCAAGTCGATTGCATCTTCACTGATTTTAGCAAGGCTTTTTTCAGGATTAATCAAAAAATTCTTATTCATAAATTTTTTGCTCTAGACTTTCCTACCTGTTTTGTTAGCTCGATTTCTTCTTACTTATTCGATCGTACTCAGTATGTGTACTTTGGTGGTGCTTTTTTTACCTTTTACGAAACACATCCGGTGTCCCACAAGGTAGCACCTTGGTCCTCTTTTATTCATTATATTTATTAATGATGTTTCTCTTATTCCTATCCATTCGAGAATTCGCTGTTATACTGACGACGCGAAACAATTTCTCACAATATCTAGTGATCTTTTAAATTCTTACTTATATGCATTCCAGAAATGGTGCTCTATTAATCGCCGTCCTTTAAATGTTTCTAAATGTACATGCATGTCTTTCACACGTAAAAAAAATCTGGTGCTTCACAATTACAATATTAGCGGATTCTCCCTTAATAGACTTTACAAAGCAAGAGTTTTAGGTGTCATAATAAACTCACAGTTCACAGTTCTCTTATGAGGATGATATTGGGTGATATTCTAAAAAAATTAAGACAAAGCTCAGTCTCGGTTTTTACATTTTACAAAAAACGAGCTCTGTCTCAATTCAACTAAGATCGAGCTCGGTTTTTCTATGCAAAAGTTCAAACTGAGCATGCGCCAGTTTTTTTCGAATATTAGCCATTGATTTTATCACTAACCGAGCCAACCCCACTTTGGGCTTTGTAAAGCGTTGGTCTAAGGAATGTAACGAGCCTTATATTTCCCCGACTTCTATACTGCACCTTTGTCAGACCGACTCTGGAATATCTACACTAGTACTGTTTGGTCTCCCTTCTGTAAGTGCCATATTAAACGCATTGAATCTGTTCAACGTAGATTTCTACGGTTTGTGCTTAGAGGTCTTCTCTGGGAAAATAATTTTTCACTACCACCATACTCTGATAGGCTAAAAATTATTAGGTGTACAAATAAGTTTCCGCGGTTTGTCAAAAGATGGCCCCACCATAAGGTTATGGAGAAATTGTCAGATGTAAAACGTAATATCCCAAGTTTCGTCATCCGGCAACACCATAACCTTAAAGTACTAGTGATTCCGTATCAGCATCACGTAATTTTTTTCGTGCAAAAATGTCAAGTTTTGTGCCGAATAAGCATCATTTGCGGGAACTTTTGATTTACTTTTTTAATTTGAAAAAATCTGCAGCTGAGGCGCATCGATTGCTTCTAGAAGCATATGGTGAAGCTGCTTTAAGTGAGAGAAGTTGTCAGGAATGGTTTCAAAAGTTTAAGAACGGTGAGTTTGACGTGAAGGACAAAGAACGCAGTGGAAGGCCGAAAGTGTACGAAGACATGGAATTAGATGTACTATTGGAGGAAGATTCGTCCCAAACGCAAAAAGAACTTGCACTTACATTACAAGTGACTCAACAAGCAATTTCACATCGTTTAAAATCGTTAGGAATGATTTAAAAACAAGGAAATTGGGTTCCATATGAACTAAAGCCGAGAGACGTTGAACGCCGATTATGCATGAGTGAAATGCTGCTTGCCAGGATTAAAAAAAAGAGTTTTTTGCATCGTATAGTCACTGGTGACGAAAAATGAATTCACTACGATAATCCAAAGAAGAGAAAGTCATGGGTTAAGCCCGGCGAACCATCAACATCGACAGCTAAGCCGAATATTCATGGAAAAAAACTCATGCTGTGTATTTGGTGGGATCAGCTTGGTGTCGTGTATTATGAATTGCTGAAACCAAGCGAAACCATTACTGGAGCTCTCTACCGAACACAATTGATGAGATTGAGTCGGGCACTTAAGGAAAAACGCGCCCATTACTACTCCAGACACGACAAAATTATTCTTTTACACGATAATGCTCGTCCACATGTTGCGGCGCCGGTAAAAACATACTTGGAAACACTCAACTGGGAAGTTTTACCCCACCCGCCGTATTCACCAGACTTAGCCCCTTCCGATTATCACCTGTTCCGGTCGATGGCACATGGTCTGTCTGAGCAGCGCTTCACATCATATGAAGACACCAAAAATTGGGTAGATTTGTGGATAGCGTCAAAAGATGAAGAGTTTTTTCGACGGGGTATCCGAATGTTGCCAGAAAGATGGGGAAAAGTAGTGGCAAATGATGGAAAATACTTTGAATAAAACGTAATGTACTGTTCCTTCACAATAAATTCCTAATTTTTTATAAAAAACCGCGGAAACTTATTTGTACACCTAATATTTCCCTTAAATCCTTGGAACACAGACGACAAACCTCCAGAACTGTCCTAACTTTTGATTGTGTGCAGGGCGTTATCAATTCTTCGGATTTGCTTACCGCCTTAAAGATTTCGGTTCCAACCCGCTCTCTGAGGAACTTTGACTTTCGCATTTAGCTCACCATCGCACAAATTATGTCAGAGACATATACATGAAAGTAGGTTAGAGGGTAGAAACATTAATATGGTTCTTGATAATCAATAATCATATATGCAAATATCCAACGATTACACAACAACGTCATTGAGTAAGTTAAGGATAGATAATAGAAAGATGGCCAAACGGTACAGCTTTATTTACTAAAAAAAATACGAGTGTGCTTTAGACCACACGACTGAAGTAAAACTTTTTAGCTCTATGTATATATATATGTTTATATATGTATATATGTATAATATACATATACATATATTAATTTTCTACAAATATCTCTCTCTTGCTCCTACAGTGTGATACAGACAATAGGCTTGCACTGTGTCTTCTCTCAACTTCCGTTCGCCTCGCCCGATCACACTTTTCGTAACGTTCTCGTCACGCATTCACCAGCTTACTCCCCAAGTCCAGCGTGCGTAAAGAAGTTTTACTTCAAAAAAATTTAGCATTCTGCAGAAAACTGCTATGCCTATAAAGTCCAGTAAGTTCATACCAAAGTTAAAATTCTACAATCTGTGTTTTGTACGAGAAAGGAACATTGGTAAAGCATTCTACTTTTTGTGTTTGTATCTGAAAAAACCAGACTAGCAAACATCAATAAAAAAACAGGATGAGTAAGGAAGTTCAGCACAAATTGAGAGAAAAATTAGGGATGCCAGGGAAAAAATTCTTGTTTTAGAAACCTTTATATGTATTATAATGCTTTTGTATAAAATTGAAAAAATGCTTACTTCCGAACTTACTAAGTTACAATTTTCCAAACGTACTTCCAAGCAAAGACGCGTTGTAACTTATTTCCATTCATTTTCGGTTACTGCCTCAATGAACACTCACATAAGATTGATGCTTGATCAATATGAAATCTTATGTAAACATTAGGCAACAGTAATATTTTCAGTTAAATATTTTACCCAGAATGACCTCTTTAAACCGCAGCCGTGTTTAGTGTCTTTCGGTCAATTATAATCGACAAAATCGATGATTTGTGGATGGTGAATAATTAAATGCATATATTCTCTAGACTCGATTCGCCTTTATTTATTTATGACAAATTCATCAACAATCTGATTACTATACAATAATGCCATCAATGGAATTTATCATAAAAAAATATAACTTTAACGAAGCAGATTCTTCATCTGGCCTCTCGAAAGATGAAAATCAATATTAGGGTAACGTAAATAAAAGGAACGTAACATCGAAGCTATAGGCTCATTGTAGCAATAATTAGTGTGGTGATGTGTTAACTGGATGAAGTAGTGATTCCTCAAAGACCGCGCGGGTATGGAAATATTAAGTAGAGCCGAAAGTTCGGCCGAATTAATAACACCGTTCAGACAGTCGAAAACCAAGACAGTTCTGGAATTATTTCGTCTACTCTCCAAAGTGCTCAGCGAGATTAGCTTGAGTCTGTCAGAATAAGGAGGTAAGATGAAACTATTTTCCCAAGGCAGACCACGGAGGGCGAAACGCAAAAATCTACGTTGGACAGCCTCAATTCTATTAATGTCTTTTTCGTAGAAAGGAGACCAAACGGGACTAGCATATTCGAGTATAGGTCTCACGAAAGAGCAATATAGTAGACGAGAGATATATGGATCGTCAAACTGCTTAGACCACCTGTTCACGAATCCCAAGGTTGCATTAGCCTTATTGATTATGGCACTTATGTGGTCTTCAAAAGAAAAACGCAAATTGAATGTAATCCCTAAGTCACGCACTTTGTCAAGTCCTGTGAGGGAATGCCCATCGATCTTGAAATTAAAAAGCAGAGGGTTTTTTTTCGTGAAGAGGACATACAAGTACACTTATTGATGTTAAGAGGAAGAAGGTTAATAGAACACCATTTATGAAAGGCATCAAGATCCGAGTTCAAAGTTTCGCAGTCATGATCATTAGATATTAAGCTAAAAATTTTCTCGTCGTCAGCATAGCGGAGAATTCTCGAGTGGGTTGGGATGAAGGATACATCACTGATGTATATTGTGAATAACAGTAAACTAAGATGACTACCTTGGGGTACCCCTGATGTATTCTCAATATAATCGGAAAAGAATCCACGGAAATAGACACACTGAGTACGCTCAGACAAATACGAGAAAATCCAATCAAGAAAATGATTTAGGAAGCCGAGAACAGACAATTTGTGAATAAGAATATTGTGATTAATCCTGTCGAAAGCTTTGCTGAAGTCGGTGAAAATACAATCCATTTGCTTTCCCGATTCAATGGCAGAATTTCAATAATTCGAGAACTCCAAAAGGTTAGTAGTGGTTGACTTTCCCTTGATGAACCCATGTTGAAAGGGCATTAGATAAGGCTTGCAGTGGAAATATAGTACATCACAGACGAGGGCTTCGAAGAGTTTAGCTATACAACTCAAATTGGCAACAGGACGATAATTTGAGATGTCGCTCTTGTTACCTTTCTTGTCGGAGTGATCATCGAACGCTTCCAAGACATGAGAAAGACACCAGTACGAAGAGATAAATTAAATAAATAACAAAGAATGAGGGCAATAGTAGAATCACATCTTTTCAAAACACTAGATGGGATTCCTTGAGGGCCACTCAAGAAATTGTCAATTAATCTAGAGATATGATTGTATTTGGTGATCTCGTCAAATATAAGGTCCTTAAGCACGAGAGATGTCGGCGGAAGCTTCGTTAGATGGGAGAAATCCTTAGAATTAATATCGCAGTTGGTATCACAGAATGCAGTCTTAAAGAAGTCTGCAAAAAGATTAGAAACTACTTTAGGGTCATTACTACAAGTAGATCCATAGAAGAGAGAAGATGAATAACCGTCAGATTTACGCTTAGAGTTGACGAACTTCCAGAACCGTTTCGGACAATCACGAAAGGAAGATTTTAAATTCTCAATATAAGCGCAGTTAGACTCTAGACATACTTCGATTTAAATTTACAAATAATATTGTAGTGTATAATTAAATGCTGTTAAATTTAAGTCTTTTTCATGGAAACGTTCAAATTTAACCAACATTTTATTCCGTCAAATAATGTAAGGCTAAGAACGTCTAATTCAAACGGACCAACTGTAAGGGACATAGGTGGATGGAAAAAATTATACATTAAGAATTTAAAAGTAATTAGGAAATTTCGACTATACTTCTCAGGTTTGGACTGATTACAAATTTTCTGTAAAAAGGAAATTAATCCAAAACAAAAACTGGCGTACTGTCACCCGTTCTTGGGAGCTTTCTAGTAGACTCACTGTTAGATGAGTTACAGGCTCTAAACGTACAGGCACAGGCTTATGCCGATGACGTGTGCGCACTAGATTTTGGGTTTTCACTAAACACAATTTTCCATATCGCGCAAATGACTTTACGATAGAATCCAGGACTGGTGTGAAAAGCACGGGTTATCAGTGAATCCTCGAAAAACAACGCTAATATTGTTCACAAAAATAAAATAACCTTAAACTTCCAATATTGAGGGGTTTTATAACTCTCGACAGGAGTTAAGTATCTGGGAGATCACATATCGAACAAATATCCTCCCGAGCATTAAATGCCTTTCGGCAATGCAGGCGGGCCTTTGTGAAAACATGGGGTTTGGGACCAGCGGTAGACTACTGGCTATATACCGTTATTAGACCATATATGTTAACTTATGCGTCTGTGGTCTGGTGAATCAGAACAGAAAGGACATCGACCTGTGTGATCCTACACAGAGTACACAGAGAGGTATGCATTCCTATGCTATATGCTATACTGGGGCCATCAGCTCCACACCTGGCGCAGCTCTCAATGCAATGCTCAACTTGTGACTACTGAACATCAAAATCGGGAAAGAACCAATGCAGGCAGTCTGCCGTTTAAAGAGACAAAGACTCTGCTAGGACAATCACCTATCACGAACACTCCATGACCACGAATGGGGTGCATTTTGCAATATTGAAAAACTGGATAACCCGGCACATGGAGTCAATCCATGCGCAGAGATGGTCCGAGTTACACACCAAACTCTTTATAAGGCGTCCCAATAAGTGAAAAGTAAATTGAAATCTTGTAAGGACTGTAACAGAGCATAACACATGTGGAAAACACCTGCATACCCTATGAATCTCCAATGACCCGGCGTGCGCGTCATGCGGGGAGGATCCTCGCAGATTCTCTGCGATTGTCCCGCGTTCTCCCAAGCACGGCGCACTGTATTCGGTGCTGACGTAATGAGAATGGAAGATATATGTCCTCGACCACTGCCCGTGGTTCAACATGTTATTAGAACAACGAAGTTCGACTAGGGCGGGGGTAGAGTACAACGGACTCGGTGGATTCTGAGTGCTCGAATCAAAATAATTTAATAAATCTGGGATATACACAAATGTACATATATATCGAGGTTTTTTTATGAACTTTTGCATTTTTTGGGTTAAAGAAGTTAAAAACATAGTAAGTGGAGCAGATTTTATTTTTTAAACTTCCTAATTTAGGATCAAAGTATCAGTTTAATTATTTATGAAAAAGCAGTACCCTGCGACCTACTTTCATAGCGGAATTACACCAGGGGAAATACATATTCTTAATTAAAGGGTAAATAGTGCCAGTTCAAAAACAAAATGATAATCCGGTACTGCGCAATTGTCTTTGAAGCTGAATTGTGCTTAAGGGGGTGTTCTCATGGAGCAATTTCAAAAAATCGATTTTTTTTTGTTTGCATTTTTTTAATCTATATATAAGTACAATTTACCCTGTGAAAGGATTTTTCGGAATTCGATCTCTAACATTGCTTAAATGACCTTTGAAGTCGACATGTAAAGCGCGAACCGGAACGAAATGCCGACATTGCAAAACTTTAAACGCGGTTTTCTCGAGAACATGTTTTACAAAACGGTTAGCAAAATTCTGACGACTGTAATTGACCGATCGACTTGAAATTTTCACAGAACGTTCGAAATACATTTTCGCAGGTACCCACGTACGGATTTTGCGAAATCTTAAAAATTCGATTTTTAATCCACGTTTTTATTGGAAAAAAACGCGAAAAATGAATTTTTTTTAAAAATTTGGCGCCATTTTGTCAATTTTGAAGATATCGAAAAAATCGTACGTGGGTACCTAATCGAGAGGATACTGAATGATAACATTTCAGTCATTTCTGTTTCAGACCACCCACGGAGGCAGAATCCTGCAAACACTTTGCCTCTGCAAATTTTTAGACCACTTTTTGGACTACAGCCAAAGACGCCAGTTTGAATTTTTATGTAATTCAATAATTTTCTTAAATGTATTAAATGGTCCTTTTGAACCTCCAAAAAACTGCAAGTGTTTATCTTTATTCGTTTTCCCATACAAAAAATAAATGTGAACCCTTCAAAAATGGTGCTTTCCATGAGAACACCCCCTTAACTGCAGTATCACCGCGTTTTTGTACTCACACATTACCTGGTTATTCAATAAAATAATATTGCAAAAAAACGTTAATAATACTCATCTTTTACACAAATACCTTGCAACAAAGAAATTGCAATGATACTGGTACCATCATGACCTTTATGTTCGCCGAGCACTTAACAAGCAACTTTAACGGAAGGGTAACAAGGATTGTTATTCCATTTTCTCGGCATCTATTAAAGATACGACAAAGGTGATGATACCAGCGTAGAGGCGCTCCGAGCCCTACAGGTTTGCTTATTATGACTTTTGACGTAACTGCAACGGGTTGCCGCGGGGGCATATGAAGGAATATTAGAAAGCTCAAATTTTTTAAATCGCGATATCTCAGGAATGATTAGTCATAAGGTAAAAAGTATGTAGACCATTTTTGTAGACAATTGCAAGACCTACAACTTTTGTATGAACCGCTTTTGCGATAACACTTACTGTTTACGATAAATATGCGAAAAACGGATATTGTTCTTTTACTGTGAATAAAATTGTTAGCTTAAGTCGGATCAGTGGGGACTTTTGATATTTCATTTGTAATAGTGTATTTTAGGTTAGGTACCAATTTTCAGCTCTATGCTTCCGCTTTTTTTCGTCTAATTTGACTGGACTAAATCGAAAAACGCCTCACTAAAGAAAGAATAACTTCACATTGCATTGATACAGTAGGATTGGCGGATGGCATCGCTAGAGAGGCAGGACAGCAGATTTACAATTTTCCATTTTAGGGGCACATTACCAAAAGTACAATATAAAAATATTTTCTTAAACAAAATTTATTGATCTATTACTATAATGAATTACTGGTACTCCGAATCCTTTAATAATAATTTATTTGTCTTATTAGTAGACGTATGGCTGCGGAGATGGGCCCTGTCCCATTTTCAAATTTTCACCCATTATATATTTCTTTACCTACCAGTAGGGATTTCTAGAGCATATAATTTATTGCGAATATGTTTTCGAGTGATTGCATGATAATTATGTTCTTCGTTCTCCTAAAAATTATGTGCAATTATATTTTGTCAAAAAATTTAAAATATTCCTAGCAGGCAAGTACATTGACAGTTCTTTTCTATTTGAAATTACGTTGAAAGTATAAAAGTGCCCAATTAACTGCTCAATCTTACGGGATTTGTGTAGCACTACTCGATACTTATGATCGTATTTGCTAATGGAAAATCACGCTTGCTTCGCAACGAAGATACGAATCGTTTGAATAGTTTTGTTTCCTGTTCCGTAATCGAGGCTTAGGTTCCGACCGAATCAAAAGTTTGTTATTTATTGTTACGAATTTAAATATTAGGTCCAATGCATTATGGAAGTCGCCTCGACTACCAAACACACATTTCCAAAGCTCAAATACTAATAATATTAGTGTGTTCGCTAGTCGAGTCGACTTCGACTTCCGTTATAGAGCCCATTGTTCGGAACTTCCATAGTCTCAGAAAACATAAAGTAAACATAAACATAAATTTCCTTTGGACCCATGAATTGATATTTATTAACCTCGATCATCGGCAACAGTAATTCGGATTGTAGGATATTATTTACTGATCTTAAAATAACACTTGATGGAATATATTACGTTTCGTTAGCATTTCTTTCGTATTCGTAACGTATTTTACTTTTCGCAGCATGGTTAGTACGGATCTTGGAATAGGCTGGAATAACTCATAAGCCTATGATGTATTATACATATATGATAACTTCAAAAACGTAAACAAAAAACCACCAATGCTTTTAGCTTCTCATGTAACAAGGGATGAAACAAGAAAAATGACATTTGTACACCAAGTTTTTCATTGATGAAGTAAATAGGAATAAGGATAAATGACATAAACAAAACTAAAACTTCAAATCTCTTATTCTTCCATAAGTGAACAGAAAGGAAACAAACATAAAATTTATATAAGAATAATCTCATTAATGCACAATGCGTAGCAATAATAATAAAAATACAGAAACAAATGAATCGTACATAGTAAATACAGAGTTACTAACATTACCTAACTACATACGAGCTAAAATAATTCACTGACGTTGTTAGAGCAAACAAATCCACACTTACACACCCTTAATCTCTTGTGCACAAAATAAAATCATATCGCATTCAGTTGAAAATAATGCTAACTCCAGCTTAAACTGTCATTTCTTAAATAATTGAACAAAATACAATAAACTTAGATTGTATAACTTAGCAGTACACTTACAAAGCATGCTTTTCTATTATAATAAATTAATTCTTCTCCTTTGACTATGTAAAACGCCTTCAGTTTACAACTTTAGTTCGCGTGGCTGTCGCGACTACATGTTCTTTGATTGCATCTTTAATATCCTCTTTGTCATAATATCATTATATTAGTCGAAATTCACTGTGAATTACTCTTATCCCTTCCCGTTAAAAATTATTTAGGTACGTGTAATCAGTCAGTGAAAAAAACTAAATGATATCTTAGTGTCCATTGCTTCTGCTCTAATTTACTAAAATGATGCCTCGTCTTAATGCAAAATACGCAATAAATCAATAAATGCACTTCGATTGAGTTATTTTGGTTTTTTGTGACCATAGAATTTTTGATCATGGCGGATCTCGACCAAGGATAGTTATTTTTGCTCTACACTTTTACACTAAATAGACATGTTTATTAGACTTTAAGTTTAACCTCCAGTACGTCCCTTAAACAGCTACAACTTTTATAAATTTTGTTTACATGCCGTAATCGCCTTTAACCGAGTGTCATTGTCTGTTTTTAGACTTTCCAATTTAACAATTTCTTAATTTTTTATAATTAATAATAATAATCACATAGAGCGTTTACATGAAAATGATTCAATCTAATATATGTAGGTACTCAGGAAGTAAAATATATCGCGGAAAAAATCGATAAAGTGTCATTGAAGAAATTTGACAGAAACTGAGTTAACATAAGCCTCATAAAATATATGTATATATATAATATATTTTATATATACATATATTAAGACACAGTTCACAGAAAAAAATAATTTTTTTAAATTTATTGATTACTTATCAATTTATTATTTATCTTTAGAGCATGATCGAGGTACCGCCATTTTACAGAAATATACAAATATCAATTATAAATATTTTGACTTCACAACGCGCAGTTATAAATTACTTTAATTTAGAAATAAACAAAAAATCGAACTTGATTAAAATAATTGTTAAAGCATCTCGACCTAATAACACGAAATAAGCACATTTGTTTTGATTAAAGCTTTTATTCTTAGTTACATTCAACCAACATGTCTGGCGTGAATATAACATACGTCACGCACTTATATAAAAGACTACACGTCTATAATTTAAAGAGTATTTTGCCTATATTATTCTAGAAGATGGAAAACAAACCTCTCGTTGGTCAAGTGTGTCGCCTATTGCTTTTACTGGTTCTGTGACCGCGATTCAAACATTGCAGTTACGTCCCTTATTGAAAATTGTGGTGATATCTTTTCACGCCTAAAAAAAAAAAATAAAATAAATGAGAGAATAAAATACGCAAACACAATTCTTATTTATTTATTTCTTCGCATTCAATAAAAACTGAGATTAACGAATCAGATTCTTCCCTTATATATCGAAAAATGAGAGTCAAGTAGTAGTAGTAGTAAGTGTTGGGCTATGTTTAACAATGATATCAATTTGTTAACATCAAATCATGTTTTATGCTTTACAAAATTTAGTATTAAATTACACTTAATACGCGACAGATGCTAATGTGTGGTCGGTTCTTATATATCGTGTAGAACCGTAAACTGTACACAATACCGCTTTAAGCGGTTGCATACGTTTCAGAACTTAAAAAAAGAGTGTGTGTTTATATTTTTTTTAAAAATACATTCTCAGCAAGTTAATTTGAAAATTTAGTGGGAAAATAATAAAAAGGATTCCAAAAAAGGGCGTCTTGCGGTGATCACTGTATTTCCAAAAAGTGTTATTAAAAACAAAATAGAGTAGTTAGTTTATAATACTAATCTTGTCTTTTGAAGAGAAAAGAAAAATTTTAAATCTCACAAAATGGCGACCACAGAAAGTAAAAACATCGACTTTTATCGAAAAAAAAACATCTTCGATTAAAAACGAAATAAATATGTTAAGAAAATGCAGTTAAAATTTCAGAACGATAGGGAAAACAGCTTTTGAGTTATCTTGATCACCGACTTTGAAACTCTTGTTTTGTGAAAAACGCGTTTAAGGGGGAACGCCACTGTGACGGTTCAAAATAGTTGATTTTTTTCCATTTGTTGGTAGTATACATATGAAGAAATATGTAAACAAATTAAAGAAAAATTCCGAAAATTGCCTGAGTTAGTCCTTTTCACACACATATGGTTCCGGTCCATACAGAGCGTTTTAAACGCACAACGAAAACTTTAAAGGCGTTTATCTCGAAATGAATTTCGTTTGACCTTGTCTCAACGAAAACTAACAAAACAACAACGAAGACTAATGAGCCGATTGAAACATCTTTTTTCTTGAAATTTCCATAATTGCGATGGCTATCGCTGCCGCTTTTTAAAATTTTGATAATTAACTGTTTGAATACAAAAAAAAGAGGTCTAACGATAAAAATGTTTAAACCGCCATTTAGTGCGAAAAATAAATAAATCGGCTACGCAAAACGATAGTACATATTTATATATTTATTTATTTAGTCAATAGAGTACACTCCAACCAAATATTCAGTATACTAATATAAATACAGATCTAACAATTTGAGTACACTCTTAACTGAAAATCTAGTACTACTAAGCAATTGTCATGTGTACTCCATAGTATGTTCTATGTTTATTAATATAAAGCAATGGTCCAGACCTTAAGGATGAAGAAGGAACGTAAATATTTATCAAGTTAACGAGTGCAGTGGATTTAATTCTAAAACAAAGAATATCACGAATAAACATCGCGTCTCTAATTTCTGCAGGCCAAGGAGCAAACATCTCGATTCATATGGAGGGATTCCAATTTGCCGCTGAAACTTTCCAACCGCGAAACGAGTAAATGCACTCTGTACTGACTCAATACGCGTAGATTGATGTACAGCATATGGATTCCAGACGATTAACGCGTACTCCAATTAAGAACGAACTAAGGAAACATGAAGGGTTTTAATTGGATTCGATCACGAAAAGGAACCTCTTAATTAATCCCAATATTCTAAATGCTTTAGAACACACATTGTCAATGGGACTTTGGATTAAACTTACAATTGAAAGTCACACCAAGATCACATATAACATTAAGAGTGCTAATAGATACAATATAAATATTATATGAATACAACAAGTGTTCACGAATACGGTAAAAAGAGAGCTGATAACACTTAAAGGAATTAAGCTCAAGGCAATTTTTTTGACACCAACTATACCAAGCACATGAAGTTCACTCTGAAGCGAATTACAATCCAATAGTGAAGAGATAGATGCAAATAATTTCAAATCATCGACGAATAATGAAAAAGACGCGAATGAGAGTATTTTACTCACATCATTTATAAAAATTGTAATATAATATAATATATAATTCCTTGGGGAAAATGTTATAGACAGTGTTGATTCAATCCTAACTTATTGTTCAAGTCCAGATAAATAAGAAGCAAATCATTTCAGAAGTGAAGAATGAAACCCAAAAGTAATTTGTTTTCATCATTCTACTGGATAGAATTAGAGAACAAGCAGATTTTGGTCACATTTTTAATATTGCTAAAACAGCTTCTTTGTCATTATAATAGCAATATCGTTTTACTTCAGAAGAGAAATGTAAAGAGTGATACCAATTTAAAATTAAAAGAAGCCGGGGGGCAATATCAACCGTTTGGAAGTTACATTTGATATACTTAACACAGCTACACCAAACGTAAGCCAAACATACCACCAATGTTGAACTACCTCTGCCATTGCAGAAACTGTAAAAATGTTCTCAAATTTGCTAAAATTCTCATTTTTTCCCAAGTTTCTTCAAAATTCATGTAATTAATACACCCCATTTTTCCAATCTTATTACCTTTCCAAAAACATGTCCAGGTAGAGGAAGGATGTACAAAGTTATACGTAGAAAACCATTAGCGGAACATGAACAAATGCATTAAAAAAAAGTTTAGCTGGGACAGTCTACTCCAGGTAACAACCCTAAGATGTATTCAGCGATTAGTGATGTGATCTTATTCCTCAAGTAAGTACTTTTTTATTATTATTTAAATGTAAATGGAAGATATTCCTTATTAAATTCAAATGTAATTATTGTTTTAGCTAAATCATAAGAATCTCCTAATAACGTTAAACATGATTACCTTTTATTGCGTTTCTTGTGAAGTTCTTTGCATACACATTTTTACAGACAATAGAATTATTAAAAACACAATCTAATTATAATTCTGAAGAAGACAAGTATTTAAAGTTAATCAAAACAAAAAGTCACATGCAAGTAAACTGATATAAAATTAACTAGAACTTACGTTGAACTAAGACTGTTGCGCGTTTTATTCCTGGTATCTGAGTTTGTACTCCTTTCCCTTGGAAAATCAACTGACTTCCGATCAAATTTCTGATTACCTGGCTTAGCCGTCACCTCTTCGTTTTGCCCAGTTATTGGCTCACAATTATTTTGGTTCTTTTCATCACTTATTCTCCGAATTCTGTTTGAAAAATGCATCACATCGCTGCCCTTTAAATTGTCTATTTCTTTTTGAAAGCTTCGAATATCTCCTCTTGACTTTGATTTGATTCTAAGTGATTCGGATTGAAATTTCTCCTCTTTGGGAAACTCTCTCAGTTCGGTTTTTGATTTTGACTTAAACGACTCAGTCCTATACTTTTCACTCAGCTGATGCCGTCGTTCTTCTTTGATACGTTCTATTCGCTCACGATCTAACTTTACACCACTTAGTACCTTAGAGCTTGGTAAATTTATAGAGGATCGATCTTCTTCTATAACTTTTACGTCAACATTGTTCTGAATTAAAGAAATCCGATTTTCAGTTGTGGGAGTGATTTTTATGTCAGGTTTTGAGGAAGGTTGTTCTTCAACCTTATCGAGATCCAGTTTTAGTTTTGCTGCAGGAGTCTGCGCCACTTTACATAGTTCCAATTCTTCGTTATTCTGTAGAGTAGGCAAATGTTTAGGCGGATTTAAGCTTTTTGGGCGAGCAAAGTCAAACGATTTTCGCCTAGATTCATCACATTTCTCAATTTGCTGTGAACTTTTTGTGACATCTTCGAGCCTTTTGTGACCGAATTCCCGGACAAATGCGTTTTCGTCCAAGCTCCTTGTGATCTGAGCAGATTTATTTAGTTGTTTATTATGATTTTTGGCTCGTACGTAACACGGTGCGTCACGGTTGATTACAGCTTCGAACTTTTTCGCATTCCTAGTGTTGAAATCGAACGGTGCCATTTGTTCAACTGGACTTATTTCGAATTTAGTTGCCAGCTGCTTGACACTAAAATTTGAAGCAGATTTTAGAGAATCACTCCGTTTATGTATCTCCAGTGGAGAAATTTGCTCTGAGCTTCCATTTTCGAGCTTGCTGAGTGGTCTTGAAGCTTTTGTGCTAATTTCTATATTTTCGTACACGGACACGGGTTTCCGCACTTCAAAATTTTCGTATAGAGAATAATTCTCATCAATTTCCAGACTATCGATATTATCATCCATCAGCACATCATCAGAAACACCGAAGTCTTCTTTCTGCGAATCGTCGTTAACAACTATTAAATTACTGTTCACTTCCTTATCATAGTTATTGGAACTGACCATATCAGGCACCATGTGTTGCCGGTCTGCTTTTGAGTTTGTGGCTGGGGCGGCAAAATCATTGCCATTATTCAACATTTGATTAATTTCTGAAACAGAGCTTCGGAAGAATTTTACTTGCTCATATACCATGTTTTCATCAAAACTTGTTTCTAGCAATTGTTTAGGATGTGTTTCCTCTATATCATCCTTATGAACAACGGATACGGTTTCATAGTCGTCAGAGTTAGGCGGAGAACAATTTTTATGAACAGGTGATTTTAGATTGTAAGTGATGCTTATAGTAGCCTTAATTGGGCTTGGCACCTTAGTTTTTGAAGGAGATGAATTAGATGCACTTGGAGGCATAGATTTTTCGTAATTCAAAAAAACTTCCTCTAGGTTGTTATACTCTTCATATTTTGGAGAACTCTCTAAAGAGACGGCGTTAGACTGTCTGTTCAAATGTTGATACCCAAACTCACTGGGTGTTATTGATTGACTAGTATTATCTGAGGTGTGGGTGAATTGGGAGTTGTTCGGCGATGATGGGATGTTGATTATCTGTTTATTGTTTGACGATAAAGAAATATCCGTTAAGTCAACTGACATCTTAGAGCCACCACCCTCTAAATCTAAAGAGAGTTCTCTTTTCATGGCAGAAATATCACGTTTATCATTTGTATTATGTGAAAGTTGTGATGTAAGCTAAAAGATATAAATAGTATTTATTTTTGCATATGATCTTTTTAATTAGAAATTGTTTTATAATAATTACTTACGTTGCTGCAACTATCCTCGGAAAGAATGCAGCCAAAATCTTTGGTATCATAGTTGCGTAAACTACAGTGTCGTCCAGATTCGTTTTCATCGTCGTCCTCCTGTCCGCAAATTTCTGGATGTGAATGCAAATCCATTTCAAAGACAGGCGTATTTACAGCGCTACTGTTTTCGGAGCTTGTTTCTCCTACTAATAGTGAGTAACGCGGGCTCTGAATTGGTGAAGAAGGTGTAAGTGCACTCAGCTTAGATCGCTCCATTTCGTTTTTATTTTTAACGAGATCTGCCGAATTGCTGCGCAGGAGGAAATTTACTGTTGGGTGGGCATCCGTTCCTGACACTGTTTCACAGTAGCTGTACCGGTTCTTAGGCTTAATGAGATCCGCTTTTTGTGAGAAGGAGCTTCTGTAAGAAATAAATAAAATTACCAGTAGGAATAAAAATTGGCAAATTCTGCAGGGAATCGATATTATAATTATCATAGGCTTTACTTTTTTCATTTGCCTGCAAACAAAACGTTCAATGAATTACAAACAAAGCGAATTGAAACGTCATATGGTTCCATTTTTACCTACATATCTGCTCATTCGCCCCCTGGATGTGGAAGGGTCTCCACTTACTTTGTGCTGCGTCGAATAGTTTTAACTTAACCAAATTCATTGTAGTGAAGCACTCTAGGATGGTCACTATTATTAAGGTTTTTGCAAGATTTTTCCTGAAAGGACTTGCGTCGCAGGAATTTGCTTAGAATTATAAGTCCTGAAGGCTTTTTAGGTGTAGATTTATTCGATTAGGGTTAAATTGTACTCAGTGGAAGTAAAGTAGAGTTAAGCCAGATATTATGAGGTGTGCAATTTTATTTTATTTGCTTGTTTTCGTGTAACAGTTTATTAAAATAATGGCACCTGAAGGTTCATACGGTTACGAAGCTATTTTGAGCAAGCTAATATTGAATTCCTAGTAATTTTGTTTATCCGTTTTTATCATGCATATGTATTTAAACGAAGTATATACATCCCATTAGTGTTAAGATTTCTTTTATTAAAGTGACGCTGTCTGAATGAATGCGAACCTTTTTCGATTTAATTTTGCTTCAGGAAGAAATGTGCAATAAAAGTATAAGAAAGGTCTTTTTTATTTTATATCTTCATTTTGACCCCTAGGTCACATTCACGCATATCTTTTTATTCAGCCAAAGAGGCACAATATTACGGAGATACTTTTTTGTTTCCTTTTATTTTATTTTTAACGGCTTAGATGGTTAACAGAACGATATTTTCGTTTGTTCTACACAGCTTTGAGCTGTCCTAGGGGAACACCCTTGGTTGGCGGCTCGCCAATGGCGAGGTTGGAGCAGGACATGGACAGTCGTTTTTTCCATCATGTCGTGGATTTTGACCCTTAACAAATTCTTTCAAGATCAATTAGCTGAAACTTGGCTTCATCCGTCAGACCAATTTTCGCTGCCGGACTATGGCGTGATAAGGGATGATAGAAGCGACGGGTATGGAGGAGTCGCAATCGTCACAAGATACGGTCTAAAAGTAAGAAAGATACCGTTGTCGAATCTTTCAAACGGAAGTCTGGTGACGCACAAAGGCTCAGTTTCAGTTTTGCCGTAGCGAAAGTCTACATTCCTTCCAGTATCTCAAATAGAAATTTCAAAATTCACATGGAGAATATCTTTGTGAAAGCATATTAGCATGGGAGGGCAATCGTGGTTGGAGACTTTAATGGCCACAATGAAGTGTGGGGTGATAAAAAAAAACGAATTTCAAGGGAAAGTTGCAACAGATTGCAACTGACAACAATTACCGCTCTATAAGTAACGGCTCGGCTACTTGCATATTCAAATGCAAAAACGCCCTGAGCAGTGTACTTTTATATGACTTTTGTCAATTTGAGTGATCCTAAAACAAAGTGGAAAACCTTAAAGGTCTCGTCTCCACATATTCCGATTGAAATCGATCTCCACATTCCTAATTAATGGTCACTTAAAAAGTATGTGTCCATAAAAGTGATCAAGGGGGCTTTGCAGAGGCTTGAGGTGCCTGAGGCGGGTTATGCCTCTATCCCCAACAAAAGAGTAATATTATTAGGAAAGCAACATATCTGATTAACACTGATTCCAACAAACATACACCAAAGAAATGGTGGAACGCAGAGCTGAGTATGAGTTCAGATTAAAAAGCAACTATCTGGAAAACTTCCATAGGACGTGAACGATTGAATGCCTGATTAGACACAGCAAGGAAAATGCAAAGAAAAAAACTAATGAGGACGAGTTAATTGAGGATCTGGGGAAAAAAGGGAACATGTAAAGTTGCTGGGAAACCATTAATATATTCAAGGGAGCAAAGAAAAGATAGCAGTGAGAGCTCTAAATAAAGTAACATCCAAAGCGGTCCGCCCGACTCTAAATCCCCAGCTGAGGGATCCCGGGAGCTTTGTGCTCCTTAATATGACAATATGTTTAAAAAACATGCCCGACGCTGTGGAGAGTGAAGACCTCTCTAATAGTTTTTCTTGAGGAGACGTATAGACTACAAAGTGTACCAGCTCAGTGGTTGGAAATAAAGCTAGTCCCTATTCTTAATCCAAGCAGGGACCCTGAAAATTTAAACAATTTCCGCCCTATATCGTTGATAAACATTCTGTTTAAGGTCAGATTGAAAAATGGTTAATGCCAAAGAAAAGTTCTCTCTGGCTTATAGGAAAGGTAGGTCGTATACGACCTGCCGAGGCCATCAAACAGAAAGTTGCGGACCTGAGACTTAAATGCAATGCTGTCGGTAGACCTCGACAGTGCCTACGACAGGGTGGACTTGGGGAGGCTCTATCTGACCATACTGGAGGGGGGCCCATTAATGCAATCAACTGGATCTATAGTTTCTTCAGGAACAGACACATGATTCTGGGAGGCCACTCCTGTCGGGTGGATGGCGAAATTCCTCAGGGCAGTCTCCTGAACCCGCTAATTTTCCACAAAAGTTCATGGTCGTGTGGCACTCCTGCCGGGACCAATTAAGTCACTTCGGTGACGCCTTCTATGGAGGCCTAACTGAAAAACAACAATAACAACTAACTTTTTCTAGTTAAACCTGCTGTAAAATAATAGACGAAGCTCTCGGAGAATTGTATTATTTAAAGCTTATATGTCAGTTAAATATTTTTAATTTGTACATATACTACTTATATAAACTGCATTGTATTATTTAGAGCTTACCTATGGCGTTCAACGTCGTCTTTCTTTTCTTCTTCAATGTTCATCTTTATGTCTAAAGACGGCATCCTACAAACGTACTTTCCACTGTTGGCCGATCCAGGATAACTAAATCTCTCTTTTAATGCTGCTTCATTTTCTTTTCGTTTTCCTACTAGTTGGACCACAGGATAGCTGTATCTTGTGTTTCCCGTAGTTTTCTCTTGGTTTTCAAGGATAACTTCAAAACCAGAATTTGTGCTACGCTTCAGGGTTTGAGTCTCTTCATTTATGCTCGAGCTTTTCGAAAGAGAGGCTGGTGGATTATGGATTTGTACACTTGTGTACACAGTGTTAGCATTGGTAATTGTATGCTCCGGAGTACAGCAGTCTATAAACTGAATATCAGACAGCTGATCTTCGAGCTTATAGCGTTTACAACAACTCTCATCATTGTGGTTCTCTTCGCAAACAGTCAGATTCCAGGTATGCTGTTCGCTAGGACTTAATAGATTCAATCGTGGTTGCTTCTTTGGACTAGGATTTACACTATTCGTCGTACTTGAAAACTCTTCAGGCCTTGCTCTTAGTACCCGACGGCATGGAGGAATATTTTCTTTGCCCACCTTGGGACTGCTTACAAGGCTCTCACTTTCAGAGAATATTCGCATTTCCGGCTCTTCCCGATCGAAGTTTAGCCCCAGTTCAGATAATTCTCTTGAAGGGCAAGTTGGTACACCTCGAAGTGGTGATTGAAGTAAATCGAAGTAAGAGTCATGTGAAACAGAGCGCGAATGACCTGCAGTTCGCAAACTGTCTATAGAATTAGAACGCACACAAATTTCCATCGGCTTCCCGTCAAACAAATCAATCGATTTTGGCTTTTGTTGCGATTGTCCAGCGCCACTATCATGTGCTTTTTGCATGTCAAGGACTTCGTTCACAGAGTAAGGCAAGCTGATTTCCGCTTCTTTTTTCACTGGTGACGAAACATTTAAAGCTTTAATGTCGTTGTTGCTGTTTGAATTTCTGGGGTTTCTTGAGAATAAAGACTTCCATGAATGAGTTTTTCTTTTCTGCCAACTTCTCGGAACAGGAAGAACAGTATGGTACTTATCAGGAAGACTAGAAGGGCCTCCGCCCACTTCAATGTACGAGCCGATATTTGCAGATGGGGTATTTATGGGAACCGATTTGTTTGCTTCGTATCCGTCCAAACGACTGTGTCGTTCTTGTGCTTCTTCAAGGCTGATCAATTTAGCTCCTCCAGAACTTAAGCTTTTCGGTCTTTCTATTAATGATAAAGACTGATCGTGCTCTCTTTGCTCAACAAGCAAACTTTCGCAGTCGGTTAATGAATCCATTCTTTGATCACAGCCACTACGATTATATTCATCACTAGGGTCAAATATTAAGTGACAATTTCTTATCAGGTACTCTGTGACGACAGCCTGTACGCCGACGCCCCTTAAAGCAGCTACACCTAAGAAAAATAAAGTGAACGTTTAATAACAAATATAATAATATTTAACTATTTTAATATAGGTATCAAAGAATTTTTTTTATTGTTAAAATTTTTAAAGCTTTCAAAAAGAAAATATGTTTTTATCTTCGGTGCTGTTGTTAAGTTAAGAATATCATATGAAAACATGTACGATAGCACATACATACAACCAGCTTTGCATAATAAAGCAATAGAAATTAAATTCTGTAGAGATTATCTAACCGTAATCGTAGCGGAAAACCCTGTAAAATCCTTTCACCATGAATATAGAAAAATAGATCTTTGGTGAAGTAATTTTTGGGCCCTGTTCAGCATTTCGTAAGAAACAAAATTTTACTTGCTTAAAATTCAATACAAAAGGAATCGATGTGAGAGTAAATCAGCAAGTCATATTCTTGTCATAAACCGAAAATTTGTAAATTTACTTTGCCTTACGTAAGAAGTTATTAAACACTTAATAAATAAATAATAATAAATCGTTAAGGAATTTGCAGCCCATTGAGCAAAGGTGGAGGTTGTCATCAGTTTTGCGCAACGAGTATGTTACATCGATTGATTTTAGTGCAATGAGTTTTATTTCTCAGTCCTTTGTCCATTAGCTAACTTTGTTAAGCGCTTAATGTCCACAAAAAAAGTTACAATAAATTTTTCATTAGTTGTTGGTATATCAGCGGTGTAAACCAGATATAAAATAGGTCCTAAGCCACTCCTGTTAGGGCTGGATAGAAGCTAGAGCAAGCTTCATCATTTAGAATTCTGAATTTTCGTCCTGAGAATTATAACTTCAGTAGATGGCAATAATTTCTAGTGTCTATTTACACCGATCATGTGCTGTCGTGTACTCGTGTACACTATGTTCGGTTATGTCCGGCTCAAGACTAGAGAACAGGAGACCGAACTTCCCAAAAAATCATCCACCCGCGAGACGTCTACACCTTTTACAAAATGCGGAGCCGTGTGGATGCGCGTGGTATCTGCGCATATCGTGTTCGTTTATTTGGACCAAAGTCGGGGCTTTTGCTTCCACAATTCGCAACAGAGCAATATCTTTTACCATTTTTCAGAATCCCGTTGAAACTGCTGGAAACGCTCGAATGACAACAAAACTTCAACTCGAATGCAAGAAAAATAGCTAGTCTTCTTGCTCGAATGACAACAAAACATTAACATAACTTCAACCGTATCAGTAGTACCGCCGTGATGGAAAAACGAGGAGGACGCTTTTCGTCCCACCTCCGCACTCGAGTCTGGTCTCCTGGTCTCTAGTCTTCTTGGGTTAATCGAACTTTTTCTTTCCTGAATGTAAGGTTAGTCTTTAAATGGATTTTATGTGCTGTCGTTATAAGATCTTTTATAAGTAAATATATAAATACAAGACGCGTATGTATTTATGATACCCTTCTTTTGCCTATCGAAAATTTTTATTCTATAGTATTATATATCATGTAATGTTCTCTACGGACGAACAGACAGATATTCTAAATTACAGGCAGACAGTTATATACATTATGTCATGTCTCCTACAAAGTTGTGTGCGTGAGTACCTATTTCAAATGTATTATATGAATCAATACTTCCTTATGGATGGCTTGATATTTCTATAGAAAATAGAATAGAAATATTTTTCCAAGTTTTACTTAATTTAAGAAGGAACATTATAAATAAAAGGGTATACTTTTGAATTGTACTTGTTATGTAATGTAGAAAACGAATATTGTAATTATTATGAAATCACGTTAAGAAAATTTTTTATGCAATAAAATAAAAAAATTTTGTGTTTGTACTTAGTAATCTGTAATTTAAATCTTTCAGTTGTTTTTTTCTTAATGAAGAAAAGAAAAATAACATACGTTTTGTAGTTTTAGGAATATTTCACATATTCTAATTTATAATGCATTTAAAAAAGCACTTTCGGTTTTGAAATATTAAAACCGTTCGAAAGAGCTGGTAAGTAAGCACTGGTGATTACCACGACTCATTGACTTAACATTATTCAGAGAATTCTATTAAAACCTGATAAATATTTTTTACGACAAAGTAGTCATTCGTAACATTGAATTCAAAGTATATTGTGCAAAATTTATTTAAATACCTCCAGATTCCAATGCTGGACTCCGTAATAAATTAGGCGCCCATACAATAGCCAGATTTTTGTCAGTCATTCCTGTACTAGCAGAATGCCGGGATATTTTGTTTAAATGAGTAGCTAAATATTTGAGGGTCCTAAAATAAACCAGTTATTAATATAATAAAAAAATTTCAAACAAAATATCTACCTATAATGCGGAGGTGGTAGCTTTAGCACAGTCTCTTTCATAAGTCTTAGACGTTCGTTTGAATCACTTTTCGTCTGAATGGCTTCAACAAAGTTGTCGTATAACTGGTAGGTGCACAGAGGATTGGGAAGTTCTCTAAAGTACATTTTGAGGAGAGAACTGACAGCATGTATGTCTTGCCGAATATCCGGTTGTGATAAATCAGGAATACGTTCCTCGTCAAATGCTCTGCGTAGTTTTTGAATATTCGAAGTGATTCCTGACAAACGGTAAATACCATCGACTATTCCGTTCTCCTCTATGAATTCTGCACAACATTTCAGTACCATAGGAATCTCTTGACCACTGTTCAACAGATGTTCACTGAGATCACAGGAAAATACTCTTTCGCGGTATATTCCAGTCTGCTTCAGTCTTCTTCGCGATGGCCGTGATAAAATGAAACTACGGAAAAAGGCGATCAGTTTCCCATGCTTTCGCAGAACTGGCTTTGTCGGCGAAACATCCAGTTGACCCACTAAGGGTGCAGGTAATGGGAAATGACGCGGAACTTTATCACCAATTGTAGCCACACAACTCTGAGGAAAGAAGCCAACTTCATAATGACTCTTTTGTTGGTGACTTTTCTTGCCTCGCCACCACACCGACTCTGCAGGACTTGGCATATCAATGACTGAAATCATGTCCCCTACTTCTATAGAAATTTCATCACACGCCTGGGCAATGTACCTAAAATAGACAAAATTGTTTAAAATAGAAAATATCCTGTATCCCCATTACTTTCTAACGCCATAAGCTGCTCCTACAGCTGGGGTGTTAATGCTTTTCATCGTGTCAGTGTCGGCCAACGGAAGACGTCTGCCTTTATTGTCCAGTTGAAACCAAGTTAAAATTGTACCGCACGTCAATGAATCAGAGGCTATCTTTGAAAATCTTTCCAAATATTTGGCAACAGCATACTCCACATCTTCCTCGCTTTTGAACTCCATTTGCGATAAATCCTTCAATCCACTAATTTTCCGGTCGTACACGCAACGGTGCAGCATCTCGTCGAGCATCCTTAGGTTGTCGAAGGATCGCTTAATCAAAAACGGATCCGATCGACTAGACATGACTTTCATTATAAACCAGGAAAATGAGGGATTAAAACTCCGCGACAATGGATTATTCTGCGATGAAGCCACATCACCTCCTATTGATTGTGATGCAATACTGCTGCTCAACAGCTCAGATTTGTCATCAGTTATCCGAACGGATAATGACCCAAGTTTTACTCGTTCATAATGAAAATGGGCACACTCCTCTAACTTCGGAAACCTACAAGAACTCTGCAATGATAAAATTAAATTCTAATTTATTCTATTTCAATGTTATATCGGAAAGAGATATGTTTTATAAGTAGCTGTAAAAAAAGTTTACTAGAAAAGCTGTGACACTTTTTTGCCACAATAGTCTCTGTAATTCAGCACTCATAGGGGAAAACACTAAAAATTTGTAATTTTACCTTAAAATATTAAACAAAGTTCGACGCTTATGTAAATATGCAGAATAGTTGTATATTTACAAGATGATTGAAACAACTTTCGACAATGATGTAAATAATGCATAAAATTATACGTCACCCTTTCTTTTCATTCTTTTTGGTTTTTATTTACTTTGAGGAGTTCTTTTCTTTTTATAAGTATAATATACATATATCGTACTGTTTCAGTCAAATATTTTTGCATAGCCACTTTGGCAAGTTTTTTGCAATAAGCATAAGCAACTTATCCGGTTTTGATGAAACCGTAGGTTTCTTAAGGCCAACAAATTTGAAGATACATTTTCTTAGAAAATCAATAGTTATTTCTAAGTCTCGAAAACTATTTTTCACACCTTTTGCTTAATAATAAATTTTCACACGCAAAAAAAATTAAGCCTAAGAAACCCTACATTCTTACTATCATTCTGAACAACCTGGATTCGGCTTATACTTAAAAACAATTTTTTGACAAAAGCACCTCATTTTTAGCTAATTCAAGTAGACTATTAAGGAGGCTTTCTGTTTTGTCCGTTTGAAAAAATCAATTTTTGTTTTGTTTTTGCATTTCTACGGTTTCTCAGAATTCCATGCTGGCTGGCGCATCGAACGTGAACCTGCGTTGCGGAGTCATATTGTCGCACAGGATTAACGGTAACCAGTCACCTGTCTTCAAGCTATCTGGTTTAAAACTTTAAACGTGCTTTTATCAGTCTTGTTTTTCAAAACGGTGCACACGTTTTCTCGAAATTCACTTGACTGATTGAGCTGAAATATTGTCATCATATTCTTCAAACACTTGGCTATCGTTCGACGACAGCTATGTATATACAAGTTTTATTATTAATTAAAGTTGGAAAAACACGTTAAAAAAAGCTCGCCATTTTGATGATTTCTAGAATTTTTAAAAAGCTCTCGTCGAACGATAACCAATTGAATAATAAATAATTTCCAAACAAAACAAATTTGCTTCAGATCAACCATGCAACCTGAATCGTGCGAACCGCGTTTCAAAGGGTTCTAATGGTGCGAGTGTCACGGCCGTCATTTTGCTTTTTTTTTATAATACTATTACTATTTTTTGCTGCCCTTGTGTAAATAATAAATTGCAAAAAAAACCGGAATACTCTTATCTTTTTTACTTTTACCACAATAAATAATATAAAAACCAACAAAAACTTGGGACCGAACCGAAAGCACCTTTGTTGGGTATGTTTTAAGCAAAATTGTCTCTTCTAGAGTTAGACCAACTCTCATCTGGACCCCATTTTATCTGGAAGAATGCACCGGTTTAGATCGTTGGAAATAGAAACAAGACCATGATCACTGACTACTTGATCGAAAATATGGATTGGACATGACATTGATCCTGGCGAGATATGGTTTCAACAGGAGGGCGCTACGTGCCATAGAACGACTCAAACTATCGATTTATTGAAACCATGACTTCGACACATAGCCCTGTATTTTGGCCTCCAAGGCAGTGTGATATGACACTTCTCGGTTATTTTCTATGGGGTTACAAGAACGAGTTTATGCTGATTTAATTTATTTATTGCGGTGGCCATATGTCGGATGTCATTTTTTAATATCTATGCCATGAAAAGGTCTTTCGAACAAAAAAAGATGTTTGATCAAAAGTTGACATTTTGCGTTATTTTTTTAAAATAGAAAGTTCTATCGTGCTTAAAAAAACAACCTTTATATACATATGTATGTATATAAAAAAGCCAAGGTTAACTAAATTAAAATTTTCTTCAATTACAAAGCAAGTCATAAGTAAATATCTAGAAGCAATTTAATATTAAAATCGACTTGACCTTTTTTTGACTGCGACATCCCGGTAAATTTTACTTACTATTGTGACTCACTAATCATTTGAGCGTGGAAACTGTTTATTGTCTTCATGAAAATGTTCCCACCTATTTGCGGTGGGAATAAATTTCAATGGGTTTTTCCTGATGGTGTTTTGCACACTCAAGCAAGTGAATTATGTCATGACAAGAAGACTTCTTCTAAACGTAATTACAGTGCACCACGCCGTCTGTTTTAAGCTTATCATTTAGGCAGCATTGTTCAAACGCCCATGTAGACAGTCATTCATCACAAGCGACTCAAATGTAATTCTTGTAAAGAGAATTCCACCAGAAGACAAATTTTAATTTTATCGACAATTGGCCGTTGGGTAAATTCAAATACGAGTATGTACTTACAAACGATATCACATTAAACATTTAATAACAAAGTAAGGAAAACGTTTACGTCATTATCGTTTTTTTAATTAGAACATTTCAAAATAATAATTAGCAACGCCTAACCTAAAATACAAAGAATATTTCAAGGGCTTAAACTTTGAACGAAACAAACTGCTATGACCTACATATGTTTTCTGAATTTTTTAAAGATTCTCAGTACATACTTATTGCCGGTATTTTTCCCACTTGAGCTTTGTACGTTAATGCCTAATCTCCATAGAACACCAAACCACGCTCAAACGAATAAACCATTTGGCTGAATTTGCTGACAAATTACGTCTGTACACATTATTAGCAATGTGTAATAGTTGTCAAATGTCTGTGTAATGAAGCCTGTACTGAAGTGCATTTCGCAACACAAAATTATCATTTTCACACAGCGGAAAAAACTACTGCATGACGACCAAATTGAGCGACATATATTACACTCCGAAAATACCTATTCATAAACCGGATGAAACCTCAAAACCTCAAACCAAAGAAAATTATACTCAATTTAGGGAATAAAACTTTCTTGGTTATAAGATGGAAAAGTACTTATTTCAAGGAAATTCGCAGATTTATAATTAGGGAAGTTTTTCTTAAAACAAAGGAAGTACGTACATTTATGCAACTAAGGAAAATACGAACAGAATACGTATCGATGAATCAGCATATTGGAATAAAGAAATATATTCCCTAAAATCAAATAAATTCATTGATTCCTTCTAATGTTTATTTTCTGTTGCAAGAATGGAATCATTCTTTTTGCTGGAAATATGAATATTTTATTTGCATCTACTGTCTGTTATTATGTAAAGCAGATACATACATTGTATTATGAGCAATATCGAAGAAAAACCTGTCCTATACTTGAGGTCCCTATTGGAAAATTCTCTGGGCATGTCCTACTAAAGTCTGAGCACCGAAGGTTTGTCCGCACGGACGCATAAAATTCCTATATGGTTATCCCTGAAGTGTTTTTTGTGTTTTTAACAACTGATCCAATCATAAAAGTCAGTAAATCAGAAAATTTGGAAATGTTGACAAGCTTTGAAGGGTTTAGAGATTATATGTAGGCAAGGATAACTCTGGAATGCCCGCAGCGTTAATTTATTTATTTATTTATTTCGCTTAATACAAGCTACAGATTTATCTGCATTCAACTAAAAATTAAACTAAGAACTAAAACAAATTAACAGAATAAATGTCTTAGCTAATTAGAAATTAGAAGACTTATTATTAAGGAAGGTCACGCAGCGCAAAGCGGAGAAATGTACGCTGAACTGCTTCGATCCTGTTAATGAGGGTAGATTGGGAGGGGCGTCTGGTGCCCATATACATATACTCTAGGCCTAACGAAGAAGATGTAGAGTGATTTGGTGACATAAGGGTAACGGAATTCCTTAGACCAAACTTTACAAAGCCAAGGGTTAAGTTGGCTCTATTTACGATATGATCAATGTGGGAACGATAGTTGAAAACCTCCAAAATAAATTTATTATTAAAGAAAGGATTTCATAAAATGCTGATGGATTCTATAATATATATATGTAATATATTAACAAGTATGATATATGTATGTGCATGCGTACAATCAAATACAATGAGAAAAATACAACTTCAAAATTAAAAGTCAGCTAGCTTTAATATCGGCTTCGCACGGTCCTCTATCCCATCGAAATCGTTTCAGACAGTGCACAATTTATGGTCGCCATATTGGATTTGCCATTTTTAACTTCGAAATTTCGATAGTAGATTCGAGATCAGCGACCACGAAAAAATAAAAGGAGCCGTTTTCTTAGCAATCCTTTGAAGTTCAACATTATCTGTAGCCAAATTCGCCCGCTATATTGACTTATTCAAAAGTTGATATGCTTTTGATCAGTGCTGACATCATTAAAATCGGTGCAGAAATAAATTCACAAGAGGAATCACAAGGTCTCATTTTAGCGTTTTAATTATATACATACATAGATGGCTTCTACCTTCTACTCGATGTTTTTCATCCCAAAAACAAACCATAATTTGAGGTTCCCAAGTTCTTGCTTAATTTGGTAGATTAAAAAAAATTCACTGCGATTAGAAGCATGAAATTAAGCTCAACTGAAATCCTCTATTTTCAGAAAAAAATTGATAAACTTTTACAACCTCGCAGACAAAAATGTAATTATACATATGAAATTTAGTTCTAAAACAACGTGTTTAGTTCCTTATTTGTAAAACCACACTTCTTTAAATCTAAGAGCTACATTATTTATAAGAGGAAACTTTTCCGAATTGAACATAATACTTCTTTTAAATCAAGGATAACATGATAATGCTCTAATGAAGTGCATACTATAAATCGAGAGTGGATTACCAAATCAATGAATTGCTTTGTTCGTATGAAACACTGCCTATTATCTAAAAACCACGTTAATAATAATGAATTAGCGTTTATTTTAAAGATAGTGTTTTTCTAAGCGTAACTTTAATTTAACTGAGTGTAGGTGACAAAAATTTGCTATGCAAATGGAAGAACTCAATTCGCAATTTCGGACAAACTCTGAATAAGAAATACTTCAGATGTAATTTCTGATATATTTAAACTTGTGTTGAAAAATATCATTTGTTTCCTAATTATAACAATGCTACTCATATAACACGAATGCCAAGTGAGCACCAGCTCTGGAGGTGAGATAAGCAATATTTAAATTTATACTGAATAAAGAACACAGGAAATGTAGGCACAAACAACAATTTTTTTAAACCTGAAAATATGCAGCAGCTTCTTGTCGCTTTTACCCAAAAACAAATACGTGATTACTCACTTCCTCCATGTCTATGTAATATTTCAATTTTCCCCGGCAGTTGTCCCTGCAGGATATCATGCAATAATGAGTCTAATTGAATTTTAAATTCAGTCTTGCGTAAAACAAGTCGTCATCAAAGTGTCTGAGTACCGCAAGAGAACCCTTTTACGAAATCTATACCATGGCGGGATTATAACCAACAGCCATATGCGAAAGAAAAGGATACTGCATGTTTTTTTATTACCGAAAACAACATTTGTAGAATATACAGTGACCAGCAAAACCATTCATAAAAATGATTCGATCATGTAATCACTATTCATTATATCGTTATAAGTTCGACGTAAAAGTGAAGGTAGTACTGCGGAGAACTATTCTTTGAAGCGTATTTACAGAGAAGCGTGTAGGCTAGCAGATTTAAGTGTATAAATCATAAAGTTTTCATGAACGGGTTTGCAAGTGTTTAAAAATCTTTGTTAAAAGAAGAATAAACACATCTTAAGGAATTATCGTTTCATTTCCTTTGCTATATTTTACAAGTACGTTCTTCGTCGTTTGCATTTTCATCACTTTTGTTGTCATTGTTTTGATTTAGGTATAAAATAAGCCAATAATGTCTCAACCATCAGAAGATGCTCAACCCTGGAAATGCACACTTCATTTACGAATCATAAAGTGCACATTGGTGATAACTTGTTATGTATTAATTTTTTTTAACAACTATACAGACCTTTTTTGTAGTTTAAGTATTAAACTTTAGGGTACATTTATTCGTTCTGTAAAAAAAAAAATTGGTTTTAACGTGAAGAAGACATTATTTTATATTTATTTCTGAGTTGAAAAATTGTCTGGCATTTGGTAGGGCATCCCATGTGCATTTAAAACAATGTCGTATGATGGCCAACACTGAAATAAAACTAAATAGCCTTTAGTATCAGATAGACATAAGAAAATGCGGTCACAGTTGCAAAGGAACATCTTCAGGGGTCTGCAGAGCAATGGAATTTGGTGACATGGTCAGATAACCCCAAATTAAATCGTATAGACTCCGATGGTTAGACTCATGGAGTGGCCATCATAATCTCCCGACCTGAATCCAATCGTCAGTCTGTGATGCATTTAAAAAAAAGAATTTTTACCACCAACCTTCATCTCAATACTGTAAATGAATTGTGGGATTTGGTTAACAAGAAATGGAGCAGTACTAACTCACAAATACTAAAGAATTTAATTGAAAATATGTCAAAAAGAGTGAAGCACTAGGACAAACAACAACAACAATAAAGAAGGCCACATTAAATATTAATTTAAAAATAATATAATAGTTTTAACTTTTATTAGTAGCAAAACTGTTATTTTACAATTTTGAATAAAACTGTTTTATGATGAATTTTTATATTTTATGTTGAAACTAAAACTTTGTATGTGTGCATGTGCACAGAAAAGCAAAACTTCAAAGAGAATATTTATGTTCCACATTGCAAATTTGGTACAAATAAGAAATTAAACACGTTTTATGAACAGTTTTGCTGGACACTGTATTCTTTATACATATGATACTTACTCCTCCTATGTTGTGCGTATAATTAATATTCGTTTTTGAAAGTGAGACCGAATCATTGGAAGCTGTCGAGATTTGTGATGAGTTCATAATCGAATTTGTGTCGCCGCCTCCAGCATCATGACTGAGCTCGGACTCACTGTCATTTCCGCCACTTAGATGTCCTGTTATTAATCCACCAATTATTGAAGAGGGTGATGAGGATATCTGTCCTGTGTGGGTTGGAGCACTTATCCCAACACCGCTTGCGCTAATATTTATCGATCGAGTCTTTTCTGTCATTTCTTTCAAAGCTAACAGAGTCGAACGATAAAGTGGTGAGCGAGGCACCTTTTATCGTTCGTAGTATGCTCGGTTAGAATGAGTATTTTATCTGAAAATAAAAGAAATATTGATGATCATTTTTATTGTTGCCAACTAAAAAAAAAATTAGAAAATATATTTGAAGTACCGATTAGAACATATGCAACTATTCATATGTGAAAGTTCTATATACGTATGTATGTATGTATGTGTATACAGGGTGGCCGGAGAAGTGACGTCCAAAGATAAAATTAAGGTGCCTCATATTGAGGGGTGTCCGAATCACCCCCATGCATGTTCCGCGATTTTGCGTAGTTTTCGAGTTATAGGGTGATTCATAAATTCGGGATGCACATTATTATTATATTTTTATCTTTTGATCTACACAACGCAGCGACATCAAACTAACGCTAAACAACTGCTATCTTAATTTATTTCCAAAAATGCCACCAATATTGATCTATCTTTATCACTACAGGTACAGTCAGTTGCGAATGTGAAAAAATTTCCTCAATTTCACGGTATTCCCAACTTTTCTCCGAAACTCGTGTAATTAATACACCTCTTTTTTATTTTTATTGAATTATCCATCTTGTTGTCTTTCCATAGAGGTACAACATGTCCAGGTAGAGAAAGGATACACGAATTTATATGTAGCATATCTTTGCGAAATATTTAAAACATTTTTATTTACAAAATTATAGCCTTTTTTGAATATTTCAAGAGTAAAATATAATTCATTTGAAAATAACAAAAAGGTTTAAATTTTCTCTTTTAGTTTAAATAAGGGTATTTCACGAATGTTCGAGTCAATAAAATATAAATTGGAAAATTTCATCTGAACATCGCAGATTTCAAAAGTACTAATTGCTTTTATTTTTTGCTGATTTTATTAAATAAGATAAACGCACGGAAGTGTAGCGCAGCCGAGCAAAGCGGTGGGCATAGCGCAGCTGATTGAAGCAAGGGCAACGACTAGTATATAAATAAAAATATCACTTTCGATCTACGAACAATTTTCATTGGTTTTTGGGCTCACTAATAAACTGAACAAATGCTCTCATTTGCACTCATAGTTGCTACTATTTCTGGGGGGATGTTAGACCCTTAGATGTGTCTGACTGTTTGAATAATATCGTTAAATAATCGACCGAATAAGATATATAAAATTCAGAATTAATATCATAACGTAAGTGCCATCATTATTAAAAGTGTCTGGCGGAAGTTACACCCCGTGAAAAGTGCCTGGCTATTATTGATTAGAGTTTATAATGTTATCCTATGAACATCGTGATAGTGATCCGATTTGGATATCATTTGCAAGAAGATTATTTCGTATGCATTTGAAAATATGTGGATACGACCGACTCTTTTGCCGCCCGCGATGTGATTCCAATTCTAGGTCCAAAACCTTGATTATCAATAGTACCAACGATGAGATTGCCGGGATTCAGTAGCTTGGTAAGTTGATGATTAATGTCTAGGTATTTTGTACCTATGCATTCACGAATGGCGTTAAGGTACAAAACTGGAATTAACTGATGAAGAGTGGACCAAGGTGTGTTGATGCTTGCTTATTATAAGTGCCGTCGTAGTAGGAAACAAAAGAACCTTTTTACTGTTGTAAAATCTCATTAATACTTCAAATGTTCATAAAACTAAACATGGCTTATATAGAAAACATATTTACAAATACTATCCTAACTTGCAATAATTCTCACCTCCCAAAGCGATCACACAAACAAATTCTTTCTATAAATCCTGCCGAATTGCAGAATTTGTTTAAAGTTTACCTGCACGGCAAAGCGCGAACGTGCATGAATTACTGAGGTGCCCGCCAAGAAATTGAAGACGATTGCACCTGCGATGGGTAAAACTAGACTGAAAGTACGCCGTCGACACTTGTGCAATCAGTTTTTCCGCGATTTAAAAAATTGTATGTCTTAATGCCGTGGGAAAATTATTTTGCAGATATTTGTTGCTTCGAAATTAATATTGCATGTGCGCAATATTGTGAAATGATTGTAATTCTAAACATCATACAAAGCATATATTTTTTATTCTCAACAAGTAGGACATTGTTTTAGAAGTTCTTAAAAGCCCATAAGAGCTTCTATTGGTACTTCCTTGATCACAAACTAAGCACACAACGTCAAAACCAATATTTAAAAGTTGGCCTAACAAGATTCCAATAATTTCCTTTAATTCATTCGTTGATGGTTTGGCAATGTAATAGGCTACCGCTTGCTTCCAATTTTTATTGAGACCACGAAGCATGAATACTACCACACTAGATGCCATCACATTTTTTCGAACAAGAAAATCCATTTCTGTAAATCCATAGATTAAGTCATCTTTTGTGTCATAATCCAATTCAAGCTTACAACACATTTCATCATATGAAACGAGACATGTAGAATTCAATATGGTCATATTTATTTTATTTATAAGCATAGTCTTAATTACATCAGGTTGCCCAGTACCGACACGAAGAGCCGAATGCCGACGAAAGATTGTCCTGCGAGTGTGTGAGCCTGCTTATATAACATATATAAATGCAGCAGCAGGAAAGGGATTTTTCATTTGCGTTCCGGGAAGTTTAACAAAATAGTAAAGGGTGGCCCATTTAAAAATTGCAATTTCTTTTTGTTATAAAAAAATGGGCTCAATATTTTTCAATGGTTAAACATTTTTTTGAAAGGTTGTTTTCTGTCATTTATTTATGAAAAACAATTTCGGTCAAATGACCACCACGGCTGACTTGGCAGTAGCCCATTCGGTCCACCCAATTTTTGAGCACATTTTCGATTGTTTCGGGCCTTATGTCAGCAATAGCAGCTGGAATCTCGTACTTGAGGTCTTAAATTGTTTCTGGTTTGTTGACGTAACATTCATCTTTCACCGCTTCCCAAAGATAATAGTCCAACGGCGTCAAATCGCAGCTTCTTGCCGGCCAAATCACATCACCATTTTTGCTGATTATGCGATTTCCGAAGATAGGGCGCAAAAGATCGATTGTGTCGTTCGCTGTATGGTTCGGATGGTCAACCGGCTTTAGCTGTTGTACCAATTGAACTTTATATTGCTTCATGGCAAGGCCTTTACGCAAAATTCGCATCAAAGAAGTGCGTGCAATGCCCAATTGTTGAGAACGATGACGAGTTCATGTTGATGGTTGCTCACGCACACTTTGAGCGTGCGGACGAGTACGTACACGGGTTGGTTTATCCACTAACATTCCAGTTTCACGAGATCGCTTCACGAATTGATCCACAAATTGGGTTTTTTTTTCGTCAAATTTTTTTTTTTTAAATTTCTCACAGTTTGAGTAGAAGGCTCACTATTTTGGAAATTTTAATATTTCCAAACTTTGTTCAAGCGAATTTCGTCCAATTTGGTAAATGTCAAACCTTAAACTAAATTTCTGTCAAGTCGAGAATGAAGTACATATAATCAAATAAACTTCAAATTACCGGTAGTTCAAATTCCAAACACTAAATGGACCACCCTTTATAAACAAATAAGCTTTTGCTTTCAAACGTCAGTTTTTTTTGGAAGCTTTTACGCGTCACCGAAATATATTAGCAAATCTGAGCATCACCATAAAAGTTCAAAAATAAGTGAGCTCAGCGCCACCACACGTGTTAATGGCGCAACTCGTTTTTGTCTAAATAGGACATCTACTTCTTTATATTATCATGGTTAACACATGTTTTTCTTAAAATATACATACGCGTAACCTTCTAATTATTCGTTTCGTAGTTCGTATCAGCACCTTAACCACCTTATCACTTCACCCTCTTACTGAGCTCTAACGGGATTGATTAAAAACCATTAAAAAAAGAGTTGGCTTCAACCCCGAAATTGCTAATTGCAACCACTGATTTTTTTTAGTGTGTAGAATATATTATATTTTTATGTAATTTACATTATGCCATTTTTAAAGCACTGCTGAGAAAAACTGCCCTACATTTGAAAAGCTTTTTCTCCCTCGCCCCGACCAAAAATGTTGTCTATTCGAAATTCCGCTTCAGTTTTCATGTCTGTTTTTCTGGATCATGAAACAGTAACAAAAGAGATTTCCTGTTTTACTACTCGAGGAACGATGTCACATCGAGTTTCATCTAGGCTATAAGCAGATATAATGTAGTTACTCCCAGTCATCATATTGACTGATTGTGAGTGGGCTACAATGAAAAGAGCCAATTCCAAATGGCATTGCATTATTGGAGTAAGTAATTTTACACTGAAAGCTCTGACAGATTTAATATTAAATTTGATCCAACTAAATAGCATTTTCAGTGGCCCTGCGAGATTCTCAATTGACACAGATAGTCTGCCACATTAGAAGGCACATGTAGCTTTACGAGCGTGTAATAAAGTGCATCGTCGCTGGGATAACCATTAATTGCAGCACAGATTTTGTCGCTGTTGAAGTTATCCAGGTCATTTTACGAGTGTTCAACAATTCACTTTTACCTTATTTACAAAATGTGGCCCACTTTCAGAAGTATTCTAAGCGTACGTTGAGTATTGCAAACAAAGCTGCAGGTCGAGGTCTTCGTAAAGCACACTCCTTTTGTGGATAAATTGCAGCAGTGAGAACGCCACAATATTCTGTAAAACAGGATTTTCGCAGAGTAAGAATACATTTGTAAGTTTCAATTAAAAAAAGAACGTTTGTCTTCATGTTTATGAGTTGTTAAGAGGTAAAGTTCAAATTGTGAAAAATTACAAAGTGACAATAATTCGCTGATCAGCCTCTGTAATTGCTTGCAAAAATTGTAAATGCATGCGACTACTTAGTATGAAAATTCCGAAAAAACCAAATGTCTTTTTCGTTTAAAAAACAATTATTGTTTTTTTTCACGCAAAACAATTTTTTTTTTTAGAAAAATTGGCAAAAGTAGTTGAAGGAAAGAAACAAGACAAATTTGAAAAAAACGAATATTTTCAACGTAACATGCATTTTTCAGAAAAATGTAAACATTCCTATGTTTTCACAATGTCAAATTAAATATAATTTCTTGAAAAGTAAATTAATTCTCGCTATCACTAGAAAATGTGTTTTCAATTGATTGTGGCTCATTAGCAAAATTGCAAATTTGATAATAAGTTTGTAAAGGCGATCAGAAGCTAGACGATTCTTACCTTTTGTGTATGTTCGTCTAAATAGTGACCAATTCCGTGCGGAATTTGAAAAGCCGATTCTTGAAAAATAACGGCATCATTATCATATGTATATACATATATGTTAGTGCACTTAAATTTGCTCTTAAAAGACAGTGGCGTATAAATATGCAGTATTTAAGAAATACTTTACATATAGCAACTGAAAAGAACTAATTTTCTCCAACGCTAGTCGTTAATCGTACTTAGTTTGTGCATGTATGATGAAATGACTTCTACTTGAAACGTCTAGGTACGTGTGAGCTTTCAATGGCAGTGGATAACATTCGTTCGAAGCGTAAACAATATAATTTTTTCATTTATCCTAAAAAAAACAGTATTTGCGGGAAGTTCTAATCTATTACTACATTTTAAATAAACGAATTGTTTGCTAGTTACAGTTTATGGTGATCATACTCTATCAAATACAACATGTAAAGAGTTGTTTTGACGATTTAAAAATGGTTGATAAACCGTTTGAAGGTAATGTTGAGTATCTGGTGGGTGTTCTTTATTATGAATTTTTATAACCGTCCGAAAACTGGGTTTAAACTGTCCTGTGAAAGGAAAACGGGCAGAAAGTACACTAGACATTTCCGCACATTTACATTGCAAAACCGGCCCAGAAGCTTTTAAAAGGATTAAATTAGGAAAATGTTTCCCACCTGCCGTATTCAGCAGCCATTGGTCTTTCGAATTTCGATAAACTTTTGAAGTTGATTGCTTTTTTTATTACTCTACAAAATAAATGCTAAAGAAAGTCTCACTTTCCGGAATGAAGGTTAGGTGTTACCCAGAAGTAGAACTCTGTGGAATACTTATCATTCGGATGGATACAACAAATATATCAAAAATATCGCCTAGTGTTATTTATAGATAAACTGAAATCACTCAATCAATCAACATTTATAAATTTCGTTCAAATTATAATAACACTTTTTGAAACATAATGTAGATAGACGATTGGAATTTGAATAGATAATAGCCAGTGAAGGTACGGCCTTCAAGCAGCAGCGTAATAATTTAATGGAACCCACCCTAAGATCAAAAACAAAGCATTTGGCAGCAAAATCTATAGGGCCGGAAATTGTAGGGAACTGTAATGTACTGTTTGTTATAGCGTATTTTAGGAGAACTTTCTATATTTAATTAAAAGTATAAAATATTAATTAAGCGCTGTAAACAATGTATCTATTGAAATAAAAAACGTTTGGAAAAAAAAAAACAGAACTTTTAACTAGATACCAAAATAAACCAATGCATTAACAATATTCTACTCGAAAAGTGCGATTAGAGTATGTTTCTTGATACGCTGATTTACCAATTACCATAATTGTTTAAATTCCGATTTTCACATTTGACAGTAACATATATGGGGTGAACCCAACCAAATAATTGATTTCTTGAATTGCTAATAAATTCATTGAAAACACTAACACGTGCCTATGAATGTTCGGCTTAAGAATTCTCAAATGTATTAATTAATTATTTATAATTGCAGCCAACTAACAAACCGTAAGATTCGCTTATCTACACATATTTAAAAATCAAAAACTGCTACCGGAATAGCATGTCCATCCAGTCACAAGGACTTAGTTGACCAAATTTAGATCCAATCCAAAATAAGGAACCGACATATCTTTTATTTGGTCATCAAAACGAAAGACATGCTCAGAATAATAGCGATCAACTGCTTATGGGGTCACGGAGGCCAGTCTGCATGCATATTAGCTCGAATATCATTACGAGAAAATTATATATTGCACGGAGGAGTTCAGCTAATAGACATGATCTTACTGTTCGAGACCTTTATATTAGAGAAAACGATCATTTCGCGCTTGCGAGAAAGATTGTTTTTCCTTCTTGTGGAATTCTGAGCATTCTGCGTTTCAGCTTCAGCGGCTATCTGCCTAGAAAAGGCAGCACTAAAGTGCCATCCTCAGTGTCAGTTTATTGTTGTTCTGCAGCCAACGAAGGGAGTGCGTTAGTGCCGTTGCCAGCTGTGCGATGGAAACCAACCACCATTGTTAAATTGCCGATTTATCATGAATATGTATGAAAATTGGTTCTCGTCTTTTGTAGGAGATTTGCAGAATCTGATAACCGTTTGGTGCGGCTGTTCTCTATCTACACGGGTAGGTGGATTTATGATGTCGACGTAGACAAGATTATACCTAAAAAACGATGTGACTGTTGGGCCCAAAAGGTAACAAATGTAATCACAGCCTGCCGATACCTATTATTACAACGAAAACAACAATTTAATGTAGGTTTTGCTTTGATTTGCAATGAAGTCAAAGGTGAGCAAACTGTTTTGTAACTTTCGGGTATTTATTGCTATTCCTTTTGTTTGGCTTTGTTGAAATCAAATTTACATTTTGTAGTTAATAACTGGAAATTATTGACAGAAAGCAGAGTTTTCAAGTTCACAATTATTGCACAATAGCAATGTATAGAGAAATTGATATACGCCCACTCACCTCATTTCCGGAAGCAGTTATAAATCAAGCCCGGTTACTCTTGATAATAATCCATAGTTTGTAAGATGAAATCCCTTAAGGCATATTTTAAATAACATATAGGGTCTTTCAATAAGGACACTCGACTTTAAATGCAAATAAAACAAGTTGTGTTTAAGATATCCACTCCATGTTTATTTTATTTGAAAGAATATTTTATGGCATTAACTATGGAATATAACGTCGTTCAAATATCCACCACGGCTTTGCTTGATGGCACGTATTCGGACCAAATCCAAAAATGGCGAGCGCTACAGATCGATGATAAGCAACTTCTTGTGGTCTTGAAGATATGTGGTTATAATAGGACGGCTCTAATTATGGCTACAATGAGCCTATAGCTTCGATGTCACGTTCCTTTAAGGGGTTATATCCACTTGTAAGTCCGAAAAAACGTGTTTTTTTGTGAATTTTTTGTGAAGAGGCTTTTCATTAAATAAATACATAGAATAAATGTACATATAGCGAATTTAATGTATTTTAAGAATTCGCGATGTATTTACAAAAATATTCGGTTCCGTTGTTCCTGTAGTAGATCTCCTAGAGGACCTCCACAAAAAGGTGTCTGGCGGTGAGCAAGATATCTCTGATCCAAATTATTTGAAATAAAAAAAACCAAAAGATTTAATTTTAGGATAGATGAATACAGGTAATGATCGAAGGAATAGTCAAAATTTTGATTTTTGACAAAATGGCGGCTTCCCAAAGAAAAAAATCGTTTTTTTCAAGAAAATTTACAGTTTAAAGGGGCTTAAAAAATTGTTGTCAGAAACCTTATTCCTTCGATCATTACCTGATACAAGTATCTAAGAAGATTGTGTGAAAATGTCAAGCCGATCGCTCCAGCCGTTTTGGAGAAATTTTGCTCACCGACTTTCAAAACACCGTTTCGAGAAAAACGCGTTTAAAGTTTTGGGAACCATTTAAACTACTTTCAAACGCTCGGAGACGTCTTTACAAATACGCTAATTTCTCCGAAACCATTTGCCGGATCGATGTTAAATTTTCGGACGATATTCTCAACTATATGTACATTCAAAATATGCAAAAAAAAAGAATTCGATTTTTTCAAAATTACAAGTGGATATAACCCCTTAAGTCACGTTTCCCTAATATTGACTTTCATCTTTCGAGAGGCCAGATAAAAAATCTGCTTCGTTAAAGTTGTATTTTTTGATGCAAATTTATTGTATAGTAATCAGATTGTTGAAAGAATTTTACATAAATAAATAAATAAACTACTTTGTAAGATGTTAATGTAATCCCCTTCCTTCATTCTATTGGTTATTCGATGCATTTGTCTGAATATGGTATCCATCAGGCATACCCAGACCATAATATTGCCGCTTCCAAATTTTATAGTTTTTTAGATGCACCGATCTTATAGCGAATCGGACGATTTTCTCCAAATTCATTGTCGACCATCTGAGCCATTTCGATTCATTTAAGACTCATGGCTAAAAATAACGTTTCCCCAATCCTCAAGATCCCATTTCTTCTGCATTCGACCAAGATGTAAAGAATTTTTCGATTTTCCTTTCTTCATACCACCTCGTAAACCGCACCTATGTAAGTGCACAGTTTTGGCTGAGCCAGTGAAATTTTGTGTATTGACCAAATGTGCAGGAACCTATACCGCGATATCCATTATTTCACTTTAAAGTAAACGTGATATCCTTCTTCTTGCTTCTAGTGTGATTACTGAGTGATAATTTCTCAATTGGGCAACCCAAAACGAAACGCCACGCCTGAATTCAATGGTAATTTGGATTTTGTGTAAAAGGGCTTTCGAGAGCAAACGGGGTCGTTTAGACCCCAACTATTTATTCCACTTATCATAATTTTGACATTATGAGGAATGGGAAGACAAGTTAAGTTTAGTATAGTTTTAGCTCAAAAATATATTTCAAAGTTATCTGCGCTAATAAGTTCTCTAATCCGGCGGCCCGTGACATCAAATTTGCCGTTATGGCGTTGATCATTTTAAATTTCTATGAATATATATTTGCTATATCATTAAGTGATGAAATTCCATTTAAAGATTTTGAGGGATTTTTATTTTAATTTCTCAAAAATTAAGTTTTGTTGTTATTTTGGATTTTAAAGATTATTTTTTAGGCATCTTGAAAACGATAACATATCACTCACGATTTTATAAATTTAATGCAAACATGTCTAAATGGTTACTAAAATCTGGAAAATAATGTTTTTTTCCATAATTTAGGTTAATCAACCTGAAAATACCTTTAACATTACAAAGGTGTGTTTTCTAATTTTATAAGATAAATAAATAATAAGCCATCGCACAGTGGCCGATTTCCCGAAAAAGCTGGCCAAAAGTCGGAAAATGATAGGAGTTACACAAAACTTCGCAATTTTATGTTTTTGAGGTCGCTGATCACGAATATGAAATTTATTTTTCAAAATTCAAAATGGTGGGATTCAAAATGGCGGACGTCTACTGCTTAAAACAACTCCGTTTCAACAAAATTTTTTATGCTTTACTTTTTGAGGTCGCTGATTATGAACATGACATTTTTTTTCCAACATCAAAAATGGCGAATTCAAAATGGCGGACGTCTATTACTGAAAACAATTCGATTTCAACAAAATTTTGTATGCTTTAGTTTTTGAGGTCGCTGATTACGAATATGACATTTTTTCCAAAATTAAAAATGGCGGATTCAAAATGCCGGACGTGTACTTCTTAAAACATTTTGATTTCAACAAAATTTCGTATGGCCATTTTGAATCCGATATTTTGAATTTTGAAAAATAAATTTCATATTCGTGATCAGCGACGTCAAAAACATAAAATTGCGAAGTTATGTGTAATTCCTATAATTTTTCGAATTATGGCCAGCTTTTTCGGGAACCGGCCAGTTTCAGTCCGCAAGATTGAAAATTATGTTTCATGAAATATCGCAAATTATCGCAGCTGCTTTTTTCGTAAAATCAATGAAAATATTTTCTTTTACATAATAAAAGTGATCTTATCGTGGAACTCTGCGGAACTTCTAACTATTTTTCTTCATTTTTATAAAATGTCAACACGAAAAAGCTTGACGTGCATGACTGTGTTTAAAAAACGTTTTTACACAGCGAAACTTTAGTAGGTACTTTCTATACTTTCAGAAACACCCGTTACTGAACGCGATCTGAAAACAGCCACTAAAAAAGCTGTTATCACTTTCAAAACGACGTAGTACAAATCCAGGTTAAAGTAGCGTGCCAGATGATGCGTCGAAGAAAGTCACTTTGACTTGCTCTAATGCTGAATCCCTTACCAGTACTTTACTGTTATTTTGCCAAAATGTGTAGAAAAAGGTTCTTTATGACATAGGATGGTAGCTTGAACAGAACGAAAGCATTTTTTTTTCGACTTTTGGCCAGTTTTTTCGACAAATCGGCCACTGTGCATCGGTACAATAACAAAAACGGTAATAACGTTTTAAAGAAACAAGTACTCTCGGAAAATAAATAACTTTATTATAATAAATTGTTATTGTATGCAGTTTATATAATAAATAAAGAAAATGACTTCCATTCAATTCATGTATTTTGTTATTTTTGTATGTTTCTAATTTAATTTGAGGAGCAGAAGATTTCCCAGTTTCAGGATTCTTACGGCTTCTATAGTCATTCGGGATGTATTTTAATATCTGCTATGTTCTGTTCACAATTTCATCCGTATCAGGTTCAGCAGTATATTTTGTATTTACTTGAAATTTATGAATTACCCACGGCAAAATTTTTTTATTTTGCAAACTGCCTCAAAAAATGTATCAATAATTTTTTCCGTTCACGATTTAAAGTTCTGTTGTGTAAAAATCACTAAACTTTCGCAAATTCTAAAATCTTTGCTGTAGGTAGTAACGGTTTAAAAATTAAATTCAAGCTAATTTCAGTCACTGGAACTGCGTGTACTATGGACCCTAAGTTGAATAGTAATGCATCAAAAATAGGCACATCGACGAAAATTTAACAATTTGTACAAGAAATGTTAAAAACCAGATTGTTCTCATTCTAATAATTAATTTCTGTAAATTTATCACAGATATATTATATAAATATATAATAATAAAATATATTCACTAAACAAAACATTTATATACTTCTTTTAACTGAAAAAACAGTAAGATACTACTCCTAAACCTGGTCAAAATGAAAGGCTAATATCGTTTTTTTAACAAGGAAAACGAATTGTTTCAATTGTAATTGAAGATGACGATAAATATTTAGCGACGTTTTTCTGGGCCTTTCTTTCATTTCATCATTCTTTCGCCATTGCCATGCACTTCTTACCATGTGGATTGAGCAACCAACAATATCTGTAATCTGCATGTAAGACTTATTTTTATTTCGGAGAATATATATAATAATATGTATCTATGTATGTATATTATTATATATATAATCATTCATAATCGGAAGTGGTTTGCTCTCATATTATATCTCTAAAATAGTTATATACAAATTGAAAGTTTATTCAGATAATCAAAAGAAAATACTAACCGCTTTGAATTAATATGAAAGAAATGAATGCAATATTAAAATGTATACACCGAGCCTATTCCCGTCCACAGAAAGACAGAGGTTATTGATACTTGTAAATGTGTTCCACTAATATGCAATCGTTTTAAAAGCCAGATAGCGTTTTGTCGTTAGAAAGGCCTAACAGCTATTTACCCATCATGGCTATTGAGAGTTTATGGAAATTCTAAATGACGTGTGAAGTAGAATTATTCGACAGTGTCTATTGTTCTGGCAACCAGTCTACATATAGCGTTTCCCAATAAGTACGTTCGAACTTTAAATTTGAATAAAACACACAATTTTCGACCAAAAATGGTTCTGATTGCTTCATTTGAAAGATAATATTATGCGATTTATGATTTGAATTAAATATCAGCCCAATGGCCACCGCGGCTCTTCTTGCACACGTTCATCCGATCACGCCAATTTTTGATGACTCTGTGTAACATTTCGGCCGGTATCTCAGCTATGGTTTGACGAATATTGGCCTCCAATATCTCAAGAGTTGTAGGATGGTTGCTGTAAAACTTCGACTTAATGTGGCACCAAAGGAAATAATCCAAAGGCGTTAGAAAAAAAAAAATAAAAAAAAATCAAATATTAACACATGAATAAAAAAAAAATTACACGATCTAGGCGGACAAGCTATGGGACCATTTCTGGAAATTAACGACTCACCGAACTTACCGCGCAATAAGTCCATGTTAAGTTGGGAAGTGTGAGGCGGTGCACCATCTTGTTGGAAATAAAAGTTGTCCGCATTAATTTCATCAAATTCCGGGGAAAAAAAAATCGGTCAACATGGTGTTATAGCGGTTGCTATTAATGGTAACGGCATCTCCTGCCTCATTTCGATAGAAATGATAACGCCAATTTTGCTTAGAAATGAACTTCTTCTGAGAAGATGATTTTGCGATGAAAATCGCCTTTGGCTTCCAACATTTCCAGTGACCAATCAGCGAACTGAAGACCAATGTGATGGTCGGCTGGCTTGAGTTCTTGTGCCAATACCATCTTATAAAGATGCAGACCCAAATCTAATCGCAAAATTCGCCAGATTGTCATCCTGGAGAGCCCCAACTCTTGAGAACGACGCGGAACAGACGCGTTTGAGTTTTTACGAACACTGGCTTGAACGGCGGCAATATTTTGTTCACTTCGGGCATTTCTTTGTCTAACAGGCACCTTTGTATCGTGAAGAGTGAATTCTCTTTCAAACTTTGTTATTATGCTCGCTCAGAAGGAGCATTATGACGACCGTTTTTTAGACAAAGCGCTCTTACAGTACCGATAAGAGAATGCGAATTTGCGTAATAATTTTGGACAATTTCCAAGCGTTGGATCAAAGTGAAACGTGTCATGATGAAATCGCAAACCATACTGAATATTACTGCACAGACCTGTCAAAAAACCATAAACAAATGGCCGCCACGAGCTATAAAAACCAGGTCATCCCTATTGGGAAACCCTTTATATGTATCTTAACTTTTTTTGAAAACAAATTTTCAATAAACAGGTATTTGTCCCTTTGCTTAATTCCTAAAATTAAAATCGAAAACTCCCAAAAATATTTCAAAAAAACACAACGGTTTTCGAGGAAAAATCGATTGGTTTCAATGCACTGTTGAAACATAGAATAAACAAAGCTTTGTGGTTTCATAACGACTATAAAATCTTACCATAGTAACGGTTAATCATTAGGCAGTATGGATCGACTTATGATTAGGAACAGACTCAGATTTGAACTTTATTGTGTTCCATAACACCGCACACCAAAACACATATGAAATGAAAATTTAACAACACATTCATAACTAAACGTAAAAATTAATTTTTCTTCAACATTTTCAGCAAAACAACTCGTTGAAAAGTAACGCCAGTTTAATCCTGTGTGTTCACACTTTGTGTACAATACTGATTAAAACAATTTAAACATTTCTCAAGCAATCGGCTAAATAAAATAGATTTGTTTGACACTGACCCTCTCAATTTAGCACCCATAGCTACACTGAAGTCTGTTCGCGTTTGCACACACATTATGCTAAAAAGTGGAGCAAAATTTCAGAGATTTCAATTAATTGAGCGAATTAATGCACACAACCGGAGAGTGCGCTGCGAATCCCGCGAACCGATTTAAAAACTTTACGCATATGGTGCTCGCTGGCAGTAATTCGGCACCGCTATGCTACTGCGCGGAATTGTGAGTAATTTCGACTGGTAAAAGAACTAAAAAAAGAGTTGAAGAGGTATCAACGGTGCTGAAATTAGCACACAATCAGCGTGCCCAATAGATGTCAACTGGCGGAGGAACGCAAGTGAATTGAAGAAAAGTACTAGGTCGGCAATTGACACGAATGTGCTTCATGCATTGGCCTATTTGACAGAGTCACGCATGCTCCGACAAGCACATAAGCGCGACTACGAAAAGTAGCACTTGAACGCGGATACTATTCACGCAAGTGTACGAGTATAATAGCCGCGGAATGAGTCTCGAATTTCTTGAAGCATGCGTGAATTGTTCGAAGAATTCTTAGCACGCTAATACGAGACGCGTACACGAAGTGATACAAATAAATTTGGACATCTGCTATTTGGAGGCATGGAGAGATCTAAAGAAAAGATTAGGAAAATATACTGCGTTTGTTATACCATCTGCTGCAGTAGCCATTCATATTTCAGGCTTTTCTCGCAGTCTCAACTGGGTTAATTTTTATGTGGGCACGTCCAAATTGTATCCCCTATCGGAAGTGGGGCATTATGCGATCTAATATGTATCCGGATTAGTAATACAGAATGGCCCACAAATAAAGCTTTAATACATCAGTGAAATATTTGTGTTTTTTGTAGAATGTGAGAGGGACAATTCCATGGGAAAACAATTTTTCAATAGCGAAACCATGTACTGTATAATTTGCTAATTATTTGTATTCTGTATGGAATTAAATTCTGTATCTAACGTATTTGTTTCGAAAAAAAAATTCATGAATTTTGTAAATTCACTCTTGTTAAAAGGTGAGTCAACGAATCTCGGCTATTTTGCATTTTAACATGCAAACTGCACGCTGATCTATGATACATACATATATGTATATAAAAATGAAACCGTGTTTGTTTATTTGTTACTCAATCATGCCCAAAAGGTTTCTTCGATAGACTTCATTTTTTTCACACAAGGTAGTATACATAACAGGCGGGCTGAAAAGTTCGTAGGCTGACCCATAGATGGCTCTACTATCAAATCCATATGATTTTTAGTTAGCCCTAACCTTTAAAAGACGTGTGTATAAATTTGACAGCTGTTGTATTATTAGTATCTGAGTTATAGCATTTTTAGTGAAAGAACTTTTGTTACTTTGAAAAAATGGATGAAAAGGAATTTCGTGGGTTAATAAAGCATTGCTTTTTGGCGAAAAAACATACTGTTGATATGGCTTGATAAACATTATTTGGACTTTGCACCGTGGTTTGCTAAATTTAAACGAGGCGAAATGAGCACCGAGGACGATGCACGCAGTGGACGCCCCAAAGAGGCTATTACCGACGAAAACATCAAAAAAGTCCACAAAATAATTTTTGATAACTGTAAAGTGAAGTTGATTGAGATAGCTGAGACCCTAAAGATATCAAAGGAACGTGTTGGTCATATCGTAAATGAATATTTGGATATGCGAAAGCTCTGTACAAAGTGGGTGCCGCGATGGAGCTCAAAATCGACCAAAAACAACAACGCATCGATGATTCTAAGCAGTGTTTGGAGCTGTTCAATCGTAATAAATCCAAATTTTTGCGTCGATATATGACGATGGATGAAACATGGCTCCATTATTTCACACCGGATCCAATTCCACAGAAATTTCGCGCCGATGAAGAGGTAATCGCCGAAACTGAAGCCTATTTTGAGGCTAAAGACAAATCGTATTATAAAAATAGTATCGAAAAATTGTATGACCGCTATAATCGTTGTATCGCCCTCGAAGGGAACTATATTGAATAATAAAATCAAATTCTATCAAAAAAATAATTTTTTCTATGCTAGCCTACGAAATTTTCAGTCCGCCTGTTATATTCCAACTTAACATATAGGCTATTTGTTATTGTGATAAAGTGCAAGGTTTCTAAATGGCGGCTCCAAAATGGCTACCGGTTAGTTAAATTATAAAGTCACACTTCAAGCACTGAAAATCCGCACTAAGGGAGTTTCGCGGGCCCCTGATTTCGAATCTCCCATCAAAATTTCTAAGTTCAAAATGCCGAATTGTATATAGCGACCGAATTCCTCAATTTTAAGGAATTTTGATGAAATTTAATATGAAGACGTCTTTCGGATTACAGAATTCAAATCTATCAAAATTCAAGATAGCGGACCCAAAATGGCTGCCGAAAGATTTAAACTTTAAGGGGTTGTCCTGGAACTCAACACAAGAATGTTTTTAAGGATGCTACTATGCTTTTTTTATGTTTAGGATTATCAGAATGAACCCACTTTTCATCCCCAGTAACAATCCTGTGTAAAAAAAAACCTTTCTGATAGCGTTTGCAGTAGTATTTCACAAATGGTTTTTCGGTTTTCTTCTTACCTTTCGGTTAGCTCATGAGGTAATATGGATGAGTCCAATTGCTCACAAACGCTTTTCCACAGTTATCTGTCAACATTTAATGCTGCTGCCAATTCTGCTTGAGTTTGGCATGGATCTTCGTCGAGCAACTCTTCCAGTTGAATCATTAAACTTTTTCGGTTTTTGTAAGTTCGGCTAGGCGGAGGTAGAGTACAATAGACTGTCTATCTGAGTGTTCGAGGCCTTCCCCCCCCCCAAACACATAATATATAAATTATCGATTGCAATAAATTAAGCGCGTAAATACAATCATTGTAAGATTAAACTCAGTACAGTCACGAAGAAGGGTAAGTCAGCTAGTAAATTTTAATAACATATGTTACATAGATAGATATGATAATAACGGATGCAATTTAAGGTTTTTGGGATAATATTTTTCCTACCCATGGAGGTACACATCCTTATTGCTTTAAGTCTCAAAAATTTTGTGTTGAAAGGATTTTTTGAAATTCAAAGTAAAAAACAATTCTACATCACTTTTAAAAAGCATAGTCGGGCACACCGAGGTAGCTATAACGGTTACATGTTTACGACCTGTATAGATCTGAAATTCATAAAATTTCGACTATCTCCACATTCTTATAACGATCTTTCAGTACCTTTCCAAAGTATGCAACCGATTTTAAAAGTTCAAAGCTTTACGGATTCGCAATTGTTAAATAATATTGCCGGACAAGGGAAACATTGAAAATCCGTGTGTGGTGTCTGCAGAAGCGAAGAAATCCAAATCGCCGTTTGTTTTCCTATTTTAAAAACCGCATACAAAAACGAGATCGTTTCTATTAATAAATTAGGCAAGCCTGTCATAAAGTGAGTCCGCACGAATGGCAGCAGTTTGTTGAGGCGCCGATTACCTGAGCAAACTCCTCAAATTTTATTGCTTAGATCCTTCTTAATCCTAGCGCTGCCAGCGTTTTCACGGCGCCCTGCCAAATGTTTGAAACTCGTTGAAAATGATGCGCACACATGACAACCACTGGGGTTTTCCCGAACCGTTTTGTTTTGCTCGTCTCTTTTTTATATGTCTCGTCCCCTACCACAATTCTTGTAACAGGTCGGGATGTTGGTTGGAAACTAGCTACCTTTTCTTAACCATCATCCTAGAGTCCTGTCAGTCAGTGTTCTTTAACACCTCTTTGAGTTCACATCTAAGTATCATAAGTGAGCGAGTTTCTGTAGTGCTTTCCTTGGATATTTTCATCTTCTCAATCCGCTCAATCATCACATTGACTCTGGCCTAAATCCTAGGTATTCTCTTGGCTTGCTGGGACCACACAGGAGTTATTCCACTCTATCTAGACCAGCAAGTTTCCAGCTGTAATTACATTGACACCTAGAAGAGTGATCACCTAAAATACCACGTGAGTCTTTTCCGACACCTAGAAGAGTGATCATCTAAATACCACGTGAGTCTTTTTCTACACCTAGAAGAGTGATCATCTAAATACCACGTGAGTCTTTTTCTACACCTAGAAGAGTGATCATTTAAATACAATCCGTGAATCTTTTCCGACACCTAGAAGAGTGATCATCTAAACACAATACGTTCATCTTTTTGGCTTGCTGGATACAATAAAGGATTTATTCTACTCTATCTAGACCAGCAAGTTATGATCTTAAAATAAAGGAAGTTTGATCATTCATTCACTCACTCAATCATTAATAAATCCCCGTATCAATCCACGTCCTCAATTCTTAACATTTTTTATGGTCCTTCGAACCGGATATCGGGGAAATAATTACTGATTGATTTTGAATTTGACCGCGGTGTTTAAACGTGATCGTTGAATTCTAAAGCTAATCTTTATTTCGAAAAGGGATCTACCTTTCTAAACGTTAACTTTTTCGTTTCTAACGTATTGCAATCTGTCCTTCTTTACTTTTTCACATACGTTGATCAGTTACAATTCATAGTCATTCGCTACCTTGTAAGGAGTTCTTGTGGATACTAATCTCCACCCTAGGCCTTACAAGCACCCGTGCATTGTAGCACATCAAAATGAGGACTGAACACAATCAGTACCAAATCGATAAGCAAGGATCAATTCGTGATTCGCTGAGGGTTGCATACGCCAATTTAGTTAAAGTTGGTCGTAATAACCTCAATTCAAACGCATTCAAACCCGCTTAGAAGCCATCCAGGATCAGTGGCAGCAGTTCTCCACCAACAATCAACTGCTTCAGCTCATTATTGTTTGGTTGATCAAGACTTCGACAGCTTACTAGAAAAATTCTGGATGCAGGAAGAACTGCCTACCGCTAAGAAAGCCAACGTATCAACTGAAGATGAACAGTGTGAAGAACATTTCCTCGACACTCATCAACGAGACTCAACTGGAAAATATATTGTGAAGTTACCCTTCAAGACATCTCCAAGTCAGCTTGGGAATTCCTTAGTTCCAGCCCTCAAGGCTCTTAACCACTTGAATACAAGATTTGAGAAAAATACAGATTTCGCAGCAGCATATTCGTCATTTATGGAAGAGTACAGAAGTCTAAAACATATGATTCCAGTTCCACCTCAAGAAAAAGAACCTCAATCAACCTTCTATCTCCCACATCACGGGGTTGTTCGAGAATCTAGCACAACAACAAAATTGCGAGTCGTATTCAATGGATCTTGTCGTACACCAGGAGGCCAATCTCTCAACAATATCCTGCACACTGGAGCTAAATTACAGGTGGATCTCTTTGATATCCTTTTGTGGTTTCGACAGTTTAGATAAATTACAGCGGACATCGAGAAAATGTATCGGCAGATTAACGTCCATCCAAATGATTGGAAATATCAGCGGATATTGTGGAGAGAAAACAACGAATTAGTGAATTACCAGCTCACAACTGTGACATACGGACTTGCATGTGCCCCATTCTTGGCATTGAGAGACATCTCGCAGTTAATCACGGATGAAGGCCCTAATTACCCGCAAGCTACAGATATTATGAAACATGGAAGATACGTGGATGATATTATCGGCGGATCGGACACGCTAGAAGATATTCAAAATAAAATATTACAAGTCAACGAGATGTGCATGGCGGGCGGCTTTCCTCTAAGAAAATGGGTGAGCAATCACTCAAAGGCTCTTATTCATCTCCCATCAGAATACTGCTTACCAACCACCTCAATTCAGCTACAGGATAACACAATCAAAGCCCTAGGTTTATTTTGGAATCCATCGACTGACGAGTTACACTTCAAGTTTTCGTCATTGCCATCAACGAAAATCACCAAACGAGCAGTCTTGTCGAAAATTCCTCAATTATTCGACCCGATGGGATTACTATCACCAGTTTTTATACAGCTTAAGATCTTCATGCAAGAACTTTGGGCAGTCAAATTGCAATGGGACGATGAGCTTCCACCAGCTCAAATGAACACCTGGAACCAACGTCAATCACTGCTAAACGGACTAGACACGATTCGAATTCCGAGATGGATTGGGCTTCAACGTACTAACAGCAATTTTTACAAGAACATCGACAGAATCATCACCTCCTTTAAGATGCCCTCTTACACCATCAGAATTCTCATCGGCCACTACTGTCATAATTAAATATACACAGCAGAGACACTTCTCCAAGGCGCTTAGAAAACTCCAATCTCAGCTTCTCTCATAAACACCCATGCATTTTACCACGCCACTTACATGGCTCAACGCTAGTTATCAGAGCAGCTCACTTCAAATCGTTACATGGGTCAACTGAGGAAACATTAGCAGTCCTCAGGCAACAATTTTGGGTCATCGGTGGTCGAACCCCAGTAAAATCCTTAATTATGAAATGTGTGACTTGCACTCGATATAGGAAACAGCATGCCCAATACCTAATTGGTCAATTACCACTTTCACGAGTCACTCCATCGAGACCATTTCTTAATTCTGGCGTCGACTACGCAGGTCCTTTTACCCTAAAAACCTGGAAAGGAAAAGCTCGACTGTATAAAGCATGGATAGCAGTCTTCGTCTGCTTCCCGACATCAGCTATCCACCTTGAAATTGCAACCGATTATTCCACAGACGCATTTCTTGCAGCTTATAAACGCTTCACCTGAAGACGAGGCATCTGTGCCAGCTTAACGAGTGATTGCGGAACTAATTTTAAGGGAAGCGATACAGAATTAAAGCATCTCTTCTCACAACAGTCGGAGATGCTCGGAAAATTCGCATCTCTGATAGCCTCTGATGGAACGACATGGAGATTCAACCCTCCATCAGCACCTCACTTTGGAGGAAAATTTGAAGCCGCTGTTAAATCTATGAAGTACCATCGTCGACGGATAGTGGGAGAGACTAAATTAACCTACGAACAACTCAGCACCATCTTGACTCATATTGAAGCGATCCTTAACTCTCGACCACTTTGCGCGCTTACAGACGACCCTGATGATCTCGGAGTTCTCACTCCAGGACACTTTCTAATTGGCCAGCCGTTATCATTGATTCCGGAGCCAAACTTAGAGTCAATCAAAACAATAATACTTTCTCAATGGCAACACCTCACCCAACTCATTCAGAGCTTCTGGAATCAGTGGTCAAAAGAATATCTCCAGCGCCATCAAGCAATGTATGTACAAATGGAATAAGGACTTCCAATCAGTCAAAACAGGAGACATGGTGCTAGTCATTGACGAGCGATTCCCGCCAGCTAAATGGCCATTAGACAGAATCATAGACGTCCATTTTGGAGCCGACGGCATGGCTCAACAATAAAACCAGTGTCTCAACATACACACGACCAGTTGTCAAGCTGATTCCATTCCACATCGCATTAGAAACAGAAAATTCGTCGCTGGGATCAACGAAGGCGGGCGGAATGTTAAATAATATTGCCGGACAAGGGAAACATTGAAAATCCGTGTGTGGTGTCTGCAGAAGCGAAGAAATCCAAATCGCCGTTTGTTTTCCTATTTTAAAAACCGCATACAAAAACGAGAATGTTTCTATTAATAAATTAGGCAAGCCTGTCATAAAGTGAGTCCGCACGAATGGCAGCAGTTTGTTGAGGCGCCGATTACCTGAGCAAACTCCTCAAATTTTATTGCTTAGATCCTTCTTAATCCTAGCGCTGCCAGCGTTTTCACGGCGCCCTGCCAAATGTTTGAAACTCGTTGAAAATGATGCGCACACATGACAACCACTGGGGTTTTCCCGAACCGTTTTGTTTTGCTCGTCTCTTTTTTATATGTCTCGTCCCCTACCACAATTCTTGTAACAGGTCGGGATGTTGGTTGGAAACTAGCTACCTTTTCTTAACCATCATCCTAGAGTCCTGTCAGTCAGTGTTCTTTAACACCTCTTTGAGTTCACATCTAAGTATCATAAGTGAGCGAGTTTCTGTAGTGCTTTCCTTGGATATTTTCATCTTCTCAATCCGCTCAATCATCACATTGACTCTGGCCTAAATCCTAGGTATTCTCTTGGCTTGCTGGGACCACACAGGAGTTATTCCACTCTATCTAGACCAGCAAGTTTCCAGCTGTAATTACATTGACACCTAGAAGAGTGATCACCTAAAATACCACGTGAGTCTTTTCCGACACCTAGAAGAGTGATCATCTAAATACCACGTGAGTCTTTTTCTACACCTAGAAGAGTGATCATCTAAATACCACGTGAGTCTTTTTCTACACCTAGAAGAGTGATCATTTAAATACAATCCGTGAATCTTTTCCGACACCTAGAAGAGTGATCATCTAAACACAATACGTTCATCTTTTTGGCTTGCTGGATACAATAAAGGATTTATTCTACTCTATCTAGACCAGCAAGTTATGATCTTAAAATAAAGGAAGTTTGATCATTCATTCACTCACTCAATCATTAATAAATCCCCGTATCAATCCACGTCCTCAATTCTTAACACAATAAGTTTCTTCAGGTATTGAGAGTTTTTTATTAATTAAAATTTGACAAAATGGCAACCATTTTAGAGCGATCTTACTTACTTTAATTTTGGAGGTCCATTTTGACAAAGCTTGAGCCAATTAAAAACATCTATAATAGTTGAGTACCTCATTCTAAGTATCTAGAGTAACCACTATTTTGACTTTTTATTTTATTGTTCCAAAACTTGCACACCTTTTTTCCCGGTTTTTTGGACGAGCAATTTCCGCGCCTCCTATCGCCAAGCACAACAAACATGTGGGTATTTCTCATCAAATCGCAAAATTTTAGTTTGGATTACATATAAATTTTTGTGTTAAGAAAATCATTTTTTTATAGTAGAAATCCAACGTTTGACTATGTGAGGTCTATTTGAGAGTAATGATCTTCCATATTTTTGTTCATTTTCTATGTAGGTAGTTATTATGGTACTGTATGGCAGTGAGGGAACGACGAATTCAGACAAGAGCTAAGAAAACACAGACACACTAACATAATTTGATTTAGCATTTTGAAGTATGCATTTTACTCCCCAAAACGTATTGAAAAAAGTTAAAACATTCATTTATACTAACTTTATTTTTAATATATGTTCAGTGAGGTACCTAATGATACAGAGGAATGTAATTTTTAAATAATTTGAACCAAATGCATTCTTGCACAAACCAGCGGTGGAGTTGAAAAAAAATCGCCACATTGTCATAATAACAGTGTTGCCAGGTTTCAAAAACTTAAGGTTGCGTTCACAGATGTCGTTCGGTACGATTATGAATCGAATATTCGTAACACGGTGAGGGAATGATTTTATTTTAAGGGACGGATATTTAAAATTCTTTTATGATTTATGTATTTGCCGTAGCGTAAAAAAAGTATATATACAATATATACACTATCTATCGAATTGCAGCAATATTTAATTGATAAGAACATAATTTATTTTTAGAAAAGCTGCTTTTCCATCAATTAACTCGGACTGGGGGACAACGTGAGGGAATGATTTTCATGACATTAAATCGACCATATTTTTTTTTTATTGAACCACGTCTCGTTTATTTTAAATTAAAATACTAGCATAGTTAACTAGCATTTAAATAAAAATATTACATTGATAATTAATGCACGTGACTCAGCACTAATAGCTCGGGACTTCAAATTTCGGAATTTTATGAGAAATACCCATGTATCCACAAAAAATTTCTTTTTGTGTAGTTTTTGAGAAAAACAATTCCTGAAAAACGTCTTCATTTTCATGCAATACCAATAGCACACTTTCAAAATAGAGCGCATGAAAGGACTGCACTTAAATATTTAAACACCTTCTGAAGCTAATCAGTCAACAGAACATCAGTGAATGGAAATGAATTGACTGGAAAAAAGGCAAGATTAGGCTGACAATAGATGTCCTTATAGTTAGTATGAGTCTCTGCAGGCTGCATAAACGTTTGCAGTAAGTGTGTGGATTTGCCATTATTTGCTTGACATGCTTGCGGTCAACTCGCACAACGAAATAAAAAATCTATTCATATGTTAACTCTAAAACGGCACAATTATTATTGTACCAAAAAATACATTTCGAATGCGGTCGATTAGACATTACTACTCTGGGCAACAAAGACTAAAACCTTTCAATTTCTTTCATTACAAGACTATAATAATATGTATATTAATAACTATACGTTTGCTTCGACTATCATTCGATGGAAAGAACAAAAAAACTCCTTCAATTTTTAATGGCCAATTGATTTCATTTATTCGTATACTTTGCGTTTTATTTGCTTTTTACTGGGGATTTTCCTACGATTCTTTCACATTTCACAATCTCCCCCTAAAAATAATAAATATATGCGCCACATTCGCATGCGACAAACATACAACATTTTTGAGCTGTTCTTAGAGGCATTCTGTCGATGGAAAACATTCTTTCATGCTGACCCCATAATTTCAACGCAGAATAGTTTGGGCCCCCGCATTAATTGAAATTCTGAAGGCAAGAAGATATAGAAAGTTTATTATATGTGGAGCAATATATTCTTACAGTGAGGGGCCGTTTTCATGGCATGTTTAGCATGATATTTTGTGGCGAGCATGTTTTTAATGCAGTGATGTTCCGAAAATCAGCATAAATGGGTTATTAGCTTGACGGCAACAAGCCATTTTTTCTGATGAAATCTCTCCAGGCTAACGTTTCTGCTAAAGTACTATAAGACGAAATGAATTTATCATTTGTGTCAATTTATTTTAAAAAAAGCAGAAAATTTATGAATATGTATTGTTGAATTCAAAAAGTAGAAGTAGTCCTGATATAGGCAGGTCATCTTCTTCCCATGTGCTGATACTACGTTGACTCACTGTATTTATTACTTCATAGATTGGGCTCAGCGCAGATTTGTAAAAAGGTGCAGGTTTCATTTCCAAAATTATTTGATCGGAAAAGGCATACATACTTATGTAGATTCGTTAATTAAGGCTCTCTCTCGTGAAATGGATTTTTATATGTATTTAACTTATGAATTTTTCTTAGAAGTTCTGACATGAAGAATATTTTAACCGACTCGGACTATTATATGATTCACCTTTTGAAGCATAAACAATTAATCAGTCGTTATTGCATTATGGTAGCTGTAGCAAATTTGTTCAAATAATCGATACAATCCATCGAACCTATTTTTTTACAAGCCATTTTTTAACTTGCCTTGTTAGTATGTTTGGACCAAATTTTGCAATCAAAGTTCTAATGAAGCTAAAGTCAGGTGACAATGCAATGTACTATATCTAATGCAGTACTAATCCAATATGACAGACGCCCCAAGATGGCGCAACACCTTTTCTTCATTGATATGGACATCAAATGAATGGATTTTACGAGTAAAATCCTATAAATAATCTATGTAACGTCAGTACTACATCTCACATAAAAGATTGCTTCTAAAAATCTTTTTTTTGCAGTGATTGAATATTATTACAAGCTGGTGTTTAACTGTCTGTATTCCGTGAAGTCTCTCACGTTGATTTTGACTCACTCTCGTATGCTGAAATTTTTGCATATGTATGTAAATCCGATTGCTTGTCTGATTATGGAGCCGGAAGGTGGTCATAGGAACTCAAAAATGTGACTCCCTTGAGTTTGGGCTTATTTGATTTGTCTCGATGAAGTCTAGGAGGTAACAGTGCATGCTCGACCTCTCACACGGCGCTGGCGCCCTTGCAGTGCAAAATACCTAGAAATGGATGAAAAATTACCCGCCGCGTCTTAAAATTGAGTTTTCACCCATTTCCACGCTTTCCGGAGCTCTGTGCTGCTCTGCCTACCGGCGATTTTAAGGGGGTTATCAAACATTCTCTACAACATGGTGCTATAAAAAAATTATGCCATATGTCACATCATGTTATATCACATGTAACCAAAACATTGTGCTTCGTTGCTTTCAACTGGTCTACCCGCACTACCCACTGAGCCATCATATAAACTAGCACTTAAAATAGCACCTGTTTTATCACCGACATTCTGCAAGATTTTCAGCGCAATGACGTCATTTTATTGGATGCTTTCCTGCACCATGTCCATCACGGGTCTTATCAAGCGATTAAGCAAGAAAATATGCACCATGGGCGCCTGGCTTTGAACAATATTATTTGTATTATCTTCAATTCCAAAAAATAAACGTTTCTTTAAAACACGTAGGAACGTGATTTTTTGGAGTTGTATTGCCAAGTTGTTTGAAGCTATTGTCTGTAAGGTTTTCCACTTTCACTGTAAACCCTTTTTATCACCCTTTCAACATGGGTTTATGAAGGGAAAATCGACTACAACGAATCTCCTTGAATTTACAAATTACTGTTTATCCGCTATTGAGTCAGGCAAACAGGTTGACTGCATTTTTACAGACTTCAGTAAAGCTTTTGATAGGATTAATCACCATATTCTTGTTTACAAGTTGACTAGGTTGGGATTCCCCGTTAGTTTTGTTGACTGGATTACATCCTACTTGTCTGGCCGTACCCAACGAGTTCGTTTTCGCGGTGCACTATCGCACTCAATTGACAACACGTCTGGCGTGCCACAAGGTAGTCATCTCGGACCGTTACTATTTATTATTTACATTAATGACGTATCTTTCATCCCTACCCACTCGAGAATTCTTTGCTATGCCGACGATGCGAAAATCTTTCGCATAATATCTGACGATCGTGACTGTGACGCTTTAAACTCCGACTTAGACGCCTTTAATAAATGGTGTTCTATTAATTATCTTCCACTTAATGTTAGTAAGTGTACGTGTATGTCTTTTTCCCGAAAGAGGAATACGCAGCTTTTCGAGTACTCTATAAATGGACATTTTCTTTCCAGACTGACTAAGGTGAAAGACTTGGGTGTTGTGCTCAACTCATCGTTTTCTTTTGATGATCATATTGCATCAATTGCTACGAAAGCTAATGCAACCCTAGGTTTCGTCAAGAGATGGTCTAAAGAGTTCGATGATCCTTACATCTCTCGTCTGTTGTATTGCACTTTCGTGAGACCTATTTTGGAATATGCCAGCCCGGTCTGGAGTCCATTTTATGAGTGCCATATAAACCGTATTGAGGCCGTTCAACGTAGATTCTTACGGTTTGCTCTTCGTGGACTTCCCTGGGAGAATAGTCTTGCCCTACCTCCTTATCTTGATAGACTTAAGCTTATTTCTCTTGACTCGCTGAGGAGTAGACGAAACATCTCCAGAACTGTCTTGGCTTTCGATTGTTTGCAGGGTGCTATCAACTCTGCTGAACTGCTGGCTCTTTTTAATATAACGGTACCGGCTCGCACCTTGAGAAATGGTGACTTCCTTCACCTTTCATACCATCGTACTAATTATGGTTTTAATGAGCCTGTGACCTCAATGTCGCGCTTGTTCAACTTAAATTACCCCAATATTGACTTCCACTTATCGAAAAGCCACTTTAAAGGTCGGCTTCGTTAATGTTTTAATTGAGTAATCAGATTGTTGATGAAATTGTAATAAATAAATAAATAAAAAGACGTTTTAACGATTAAAAGTAGGGAGATCTACCAATTAAAGGTTTTTTTTCATTACTACATGAGAGCAATTATGGGTAAATTTGCTAACTTCAGTCTTGTGCATAAGTTTAAAGCCACCTTGTTTTTGCAACATCCGTTCAATTTAATCTTGAATGTTGAAAATTCCAGGTATTCAAATACGATGACTAGGGGGTCACATAATCATACACAGGGTTAAATTTCATTGTAAGAAAACCTAGTTCAATTAGTTAAGAAATTAAAGAACTAAGCTAAAATTACTCAACAAGGAGATGTGCAAAAGTTTAAGGCCACTGGAATACATGTTGAGAAGAATATCAATGTCAAACGCACTAACGGTTAATTTAGCTGTTATTTAATTCAGTGTGACGTCTGATCGTGTCTTTTGAGTAATTCTCGTGTAATTTAGAATTAGTCCACGCAAATTTTGTGGCAGTTTTTAAAAGAATGGGAAAAGAAATGTTGATAATAGCATTCTGTGGCAAGTGAGTATTCACATCCTTGGCTGAAGTTTATGAAGTTGCTCTTGAATAGGTGGTGGCTTTGCACACAAAAACAACAACAGCCAACGACGTAGGTATTGCTAAGAAGCTTGGTATTTGCAGAGCATGCGTCCAAAATACTATCAGAAGATATGAAAACACCGGAACCATTGACCAAAAGGTTCGTTCAGGACGCCCCCGTATTGTAGACGAGCGCTGTAAAAGGGCTCTTATTAAAATAGTCAAAACAGATCGCTTCCTCTCAAGTAGAGAGATCAATATGACGTTCCAACTTACTACTGGAAAGGATGTATCTACGCCGCATATTCGAAAACTTCTCTGTGGAGAATATTTGAAGAGCCGACCAGCGATAAAGAAGTATTTAATAACTCCAAGAAATGCAAAAAATCGCAAGAAATGGTGTCGATCACATCAGAAATGCACAGTATGTGACTGGAAACGAGTTATTTGGTCGGACGAAAGCACATTTCAACTCATTCCAAATCGCCGAAAGTGCGTTCGTAGATTGCCTAAAGAAAATTACTTACCTGAATGCGTCCACCAACAAGCTCAAGAAGGAGGTGGGAAAGTCAGTGTATGGGGTGCAATGTCGTGGTATGGTTTTTCTGATTTGTGTATTATTGATGGAATACAAGGAGAAATATGTAGAAATTCTGCGTGAATTCTTGCTACCTTACATTGAAGAAGGTATGCCTCTAAGTGGAACGGTTTTTTTCCAACAAGATAATGCCAGGCCGCATACCAGTATACACAAAGGTGGTTGGAAGAAAACCATATTTCTGTTCTTCCTTGGCCAACATCAAGCCCGGACCTTAATATTATAGAAAACTGCTGGAAAGTTCTAGGAGATAGGATAAGCAGCCGTAAACCTAGTAATATTTCAGAACTGAAACAACATTTGCAGGAGGAGTGGAAAAAAAGGACAAAAATTATGGCCGAAAACTTAGTTTATTCGCTACCAAAAAGGCTCCATGCTTGCATTAATGCAAAAGGATTGTATTTTAAAGCAAAAAATCAAAAGAAGAGACAAACAAACCATGGATTCCTTAACATGAATTCTAAAGGCTTTAAACTTTTGCACACGTTTTTTGTTAAATAATACTACTAAACTGTTTAAATTTTTGATAAACTGATGTATATTCTTTTCATAATTAAATATAACCTTATGTATAATCATTGTAACCCCCCATCATCATTCTCGAATTCTTGAGTTTTCCAGATACAACCATTCAACCAAGGTGGTTTTAAATGTATGCACAAAACTGAATATTAAAAATCAAAATAACGATTAAATTTAAGTACATAGATCAGAAAAATAAAAATCACTCGATGATTTTTATTCTTAATCAATCAATCAATTAATGATTTTTGTTCAAGTTTTAATGCGGCAACGCCAGCCTTCACGAACAAAACGAGGACCACTTGTTAGAAGCGAACGCCTTTGTGGCTCAATGCATCACATATGTCAGTTCTCTTCACAGAAGAGAATATGGAGCACTGCATCGCGCAAATACTTAACATGCACCTATCAAGAGCATAGGTAGCTGATCGGCATCTCAACTGATACGAGCCTCGGTCCATATCAATGAGGAAAGCTACCGCCCACTACCGTGTGCAGCAGATCGCCTCTCGAAGTCAGTCACAGATACGAGTCAGCCATCGATACATCGAGACACTAGCCGCTAACAGTCCTGCAGTCAGCAGTCCAGTAACCGCCGATAGACCAGCCCAGCCAACCACCAGCTTTTACCTGGACCATCGCCACTTCTGGCGCTATAGGAGTACAGCAGCACAGCAAAGTGGACCACAATATATTTGCATAAGACATAAAAGGAAATAAATAGTGTTTTTACCGAACTCCATTATTTTTTTTTCAAACCCAGAATCTGCCCAAACAATTTTTATTTGTTGATCAGAAAAATAAAAATCACTTGCTGATATAACCAAAAAAAATATAAATGCTTTCATAACTGTTATGGATGTTTGTACAAAATAAACCCTTAATGTGATTTAGACGGAACTGAAACTATTAGTTTAAATTTATTTTATTAATATTATTGAAGTTAGTTAAGTTTAATCGTTTCATTCATAACAGAGCCACAAAAAAAAAATTCGGGCCCGGGGATCGGACTATATGTTTAAAATGTTTTTGGGGTCGGTGAAACTGAATCCGATGTCAGTTCAACCCCATCACGTCAGGTTTTTGACATAACCTCAAAAAACCACAGCAAAAACGAGAGAAAAAAAAAATTTCGGGCCCGGGGATCGGACTATGTGTTTCATATGTTTTTGGGGTCGCTGAAACTGACTCCGATGTCAGTTCCACCCCGACATGCCAGGTTTTAGACATAACCTCAAAAAAACCTCAGCAAAAACGGGACACAAAAAAAAATTTCAATCGGGGGATCAGACCACGTCTTATATGTTTTTGGGGTCGCTGAACCCTGACGTGATGGGGTTAAATCGACATCGGATTCGGTTTCAGCGACCCCGAAAACATATAAAAGACGTGGTCTGATCCCCCGATTGAATTTTTTTTTTGTTTCCCGTTTTTGCTGAGGTTTTTTGAGGTTATGTCAAAAACCTGACGTGTCGGGGTTGAACTGACATCGGAGTCAGTTTCAGCGACCCCAAAAACATATGCAACACATAGTCCGATCCCCGGGCCCGAAAATTTTATTTTTTTGTGTGTAATTCATAAATAAAATAAATAAATAATGATTTCAAAATAAAACTTATACCTGTTCCGACACCCTGTGCTTTAACAAATTATCAGTTTTTTTGCATGTACATATGTATGTATTTTGCATTGAAAACATATGGAATAAATTTACACACCCGTGGACGGTCAATGTTAAAATATGTGTACACAAAGAAAAGGTTAAATAAAACAATTAGCCGAGAGGATATTTTTGTAGCATTCTTCATAAATATTAAATTCGTAGCAGCAAGTAATTTCGATAAGGAAAATAACTCAGTTGACATTTGTATTTCAGCGCAAGCAAACACAGCCACATTGTTAAGTTCACGGAATTTCCAATGTTGTTTCAAAACAAAAAAATCCCAATGCATTTTAATAGCTGCAAAAGTAAGGAAAACAATGGATATTTGGTAAGAAGACCTTTGCTACGTTACAAAGTTTCAAAATTACTTGCATATTTCCAGAAGAAATTATCATAATCATGCAAGATTATCACACAATATGAACCACTATAATTACATCTAAATGCTCTTACGCCCTAAATCACACCACATTTCAAGAAATGAGCAACTTTGAAAAATCTTTTTGCATGTACGAGTATAAGAGCCACTGAACTTATAGATATCAACCACGTTTCAAACTCTCGGATTTGTGCGGCAGTTTCGCGCGCTAAAAAATTCAAAAAACAACAAGTTGTTGCTTACTGGAAATGTAAGCACTGAAGCCGAAACAGCTGCATCACAGTTGTTAAATTATGCAACGTCTCGAGGTTCCCATCTGATTGTTTACAGGAACTGAATACCGACACGATGACTTTAGACGGTTATTGCTTGTTCGTAGGGGTCTCGCTTAATTCACTTAATTAATGTGTCATACATTTTGCAGTAGGAGCTAATTGTGTAAACAAGCCTAAGGAGAATTATTACTGAAACTTTTTTATGGATAACTAGGAAACTAATCTTCCCTAGCTTTCATTATATTTGTGTGCTTTATTGTGTACTAGCTTGCCCGGACCCGTCGTTTCCCGGGATACTATAATATTAAATTTGTGTTCCTTAATTTTACAACGCCTCCCTACTGCAGCACCGCCTCTCCTATGTGACCCTGCTTTTTCCTATTTGCGTTTTGCACATGTTTTAGATATTTTCCAACAGTATTATTAAATTTAGTTTTCTTCATTTTACACCACCTCCTTATTGCACCCCTCTCCTATATCTCCCAGCGGGGTGGGGGTGGTCTCATATTTGGAAAATTGAATAGCGGATTCGAAATCAGTGATCCCGAAAATTCCTTAGTGCGGATTTTCAGGGAAATCCCTTGAAGTTTAACTTTTCGGTCGCCATATTAGATCCGACATCTTGAATTCCAAAATTTTGAATGCAAGCTCGAGATCTGCGACCCCGAAAACCTCCAATTGCTTTTTTCATAAAGATTCCTTGAAGTTGGAAAATTCGCTTCCTACACAAAACGGAAATTTCGATTTTTTCGATTTTCCGGCTTTTCCTTTGGGGTTTCCCGAATTTTCTTTTTTTAAAACCTCCTCTGTATTATAGCGAACAAAACAAAAAAAATTATCGAAATCGGTCAAGCCGTTTTTGAATTTTAGCGAGACTAATGCACAGCAATTCATTTTTATATATATAGAAGAAGAAGATAGAATAGATATATATCACAGTTAGGCACATCAGGTATATCATGGAATTGTCATAAGGGAACCGATCCTCCAGTCGAGTCATTATTATGTCAATCTCTCATAGAGTGACAATTTATTGATCAAATAAAGAGAATTTTCGGAATATACATGAGTAAGTCCTTCCCCCTTTGATTACGGAATTGCAAATATGACTATATATGTATAATATAATATAGAGAGAATCTGCTCTTCTGGTATTATAGTGCAATGCGCACAATTAACAGTTATTATGCACTATGTAGAACCACTTAGAGCCACGTGATCAATTAGTAGAGTTTTAATGCGCAGGTAAAAATAAAAGTGCTTTTTATGCTTCAAAAAGAAGTTGTTCTTAAGGGCACCCGGTGGTCTATAGCACCCTTGAATTTAAGGGATTTTTAAAATTTTTTTTAAGGTGAAAATAATGAACAACGATATTTAAACTTTGTAGGTATATTATAATACTCAACAGGCATACAAACATATTTTTATAATTTAAAAAAAAATTGTAATTATTTAAATAATGGCGCTGAAGATGACCCCCTCAAAAAAAATGAACCTGGGCGGCGGGTAATGTTTTAGCTCTGTCACTGATTTGAAAAATAAAATATAAGGAAATTATTAATCTATATGACAGTAGCTATCGCCGGAACCAACAAAAAATGGAAAAAAAAATATTTTACAAAAATAGCGCGTTTTGAAATTTGAATATCGAAAACAGACTATTTTTCATTAGTTTTTTTACGTAAAAAATAAGAAGTTATTGAAATAAAAAATTTTTGGTGGTCCCGGCCATAGCTACTAGTGCACTGAATAACATATTAAAATTTGGTATGATTCTGATGAATTGTTTTTTCATTTTGCATCGCGCCGTGCAGAAAAGGGTGGTTTCGAGATAAATGAGTTTAAAGTTCTTAGTATATTTCCATTCATATGCGGATCAACCGTACGCTACCTGCTAAAATGGCTGTAGAGCCTAAAATACTGTCAATATCATTACAAACATTTAACAGTATATTCTCGAAAGACCACACTTTCGAAATATTAAAAAAACAAAAAATCGATTTTTTGAAAATTCTAGACACCCGGTGGTCTTAAACCCTTAAACGTTTTTGGGGATTTAAAAAGTGAGTTTGCAGAATTTATAATGTAATTAAAGTTTGTGATATTGCACGTTTTTTGTGTGTGTAATTCTCCGGTTTTCTCTAAATGAAGCCTATAAGCATCAGTAAAGTGGCAGAAATCAAATTATTCGAAGAGAGGAAAACCCATCGAGAAATAACCTGTCGGTTGAGTGTTGGGGTCGGCACAGTAGCTAACGTCTGGAAAAACTCAATATACAGACTCCATAAAACAGCGCGGGCAAGAAAGCAATTTTCACGAAAGAGGTGCTGCGACGTATTTTACGACACATCACTATAGGGTCGAGTTTGAGAAATTTCGGTCGTCATATTAGATCCGCCTTTTTGAATGTGGAAATTTTGATGGCAGATTCGAAATCAAGATCCCCAAAACCTCCTACTAGTGATGATTTTCATGGCAATCAATTGAAGTTCAACTTTTTCGGTATCCATCTTGGATCCGGTAGTCATATTGGGTCCGCCATCTTAAAATGTTGGTAGATTTGAATTCTGTAACACCGCCTGTTGATTTTAATGGCAATCCCTTAATTTCAACTTTTTCGGTAGCCGTCTTCGAACCGCACTTTTGAAACCTTATGCATTATCAAAATAGCAAATACAAATAATCTACCTATGGATACGTTAAGTTGAAATATGTAATACCTTGTGGTAAAAAAAAACAAATAAAATGAGCAGATGTTTGACTGATTAATGTAGCAAATAATTGCATAGCACACTTCCGAATTTTGACATAAGATAAGGAAATCACAGGAAATTTAGAGGTAGGTACCCCACTTTACTGGTTTCACAATTCAAAATTTATTAGGTTGAAATCGAGAAATATCACACGACAGCAGCTTACATCTGTTCTAATTAAAGTTGGCAATTATTATTGTAAGTTTAAGTAAATATTCTTTTTCTAATTATGTAATTTTTTTTACAAAAAAATAAGTTCCATATTTTCTTCCGATTTACTCTAAATTCCTTATTTTTTCATACTCCCTTAGAGCCCAAAAAGAGTTGAAATTACCCTAAAAAAGGGAAGTCTCCCCGATATGACATAAGTGCATCGTATATCAATGTGACAAAACTGACTCAGTACCTACTACATATTTTACAACAAAATCAAAGCGTTCTTCGAATAAAACCCTAAATGTAGGTGAAAACCGTATTGCAATCCGTTCACGGATTCCGATGTTTATCAGACTTACACAAAGATAACACAGCCACACAAAAAAACAAAAGTGGGGATTACTTTTGATGCCATACATCATATCCGTAGTATTTTGGCCTGCTGAGCACGAATTTGCGACCAGAATTGAGCCCTGACGTCCAGATTTTTTTCTAACCTCAAAAAATGGATTAAAAACAGAGAAAATCGTGGAAAATACACTCGCAAAATTCGGAAAAAAATTATTTTTAACATTTAAACCTATATTCATATGAATTGAGACCTGCTGAGCACGAATCCGTCACCAGAATTGAGCCATCACGTTCTGATTTTTTTCTTAAATTTTTTTTTATTAATTTTCAGGGAAATCCCTTGAAGTTTAACTTTTCGGTCGCCATATTAGATCCGACATCTTGAATTCCAAAATTTTGAATGCAAGCTCGAGATCTGCGACCCCGAAAACCTCCAATTGCCTTTTTCATAAAGATTCCTTGAAGTTGGAAAATTCGCTTCCTACACAAAACGGAAATTTCGATTTTTTCGATTTTCTGGCTTTTCCTTTGGGGTTTCCCGAATTTTCTTCTTTTTAAAACCTCCTCTGTATTATAGCGAACAAAACAAAAAAAATTATCGAAATCGGTCAAGCCGTTTTTGAATTTTAGCGAGACTAATGCACAGCAATTCATTTTTATATATATAGAAGAAGAAGATAGAATAGATATATATCACAGTTAGGCACATCAGGTATATCATGGAATTGTCATAAGGGAACCGATCCTCCAGTCGAGTCATTATTATGTCAATCTCTCATAGAGTGACAATTTATTGATCAAATAAAGAGAATTTTCGGAATATACATGAGTAAGTCCTTCCCCCTTTGATTACGGAATTGCAAATATGACTATATATGTATAATATAATATAGAGAGAATCTGCTCTTCTGGTATTATAGTGCAATGCGCACAATTAACAGTTATTATGCACTATGTAGAACCACTTAGAGCCACGTGATCAATTAGTAGAGTTTTAATGCGCAGGTAAAAATAAAAGTGCTTTTTATGCTTCAAAAAGAAGTTGTTCTTAAGGGCACCCGGTGGTATATAGCACCCTTGAATTTAAGGGATTTTTAAAAATTTTTTTAAGGTGAAAATAATGAACAACGATATTTAAACTTTGTAGGTATATTATAATACTCAACAGGCATACAAACATATTTTTATAATTTAAAAAAAAATTGTAATTATTTAAATAATGGCGCTGAAGATGACCCCCTCAAAATAAATGAACCTGGGCGGCGGGTAATGTTTTAGCTCTGTCACTGATTTGAAAAATAAAATATAAGGAAATTATTAATCTATATGACTGTAGCTATCGCCGGAACCAACAAAAAATGGAAAAAAAAATATTTTACAAAAATAGCGCGTTTTGAAATTTGAATATCGAAAACAGACTATTTTTCATTAGTTTTTTTACGTAAAAAATAAGAAGTTATTGAAATAAAAAATTTTTGGTGGTCCCGGCCATAGCTACTAGTGCACTGAATAACATATTAAAATTTGGTATGATTCTGATGAATTGTTTTTTCGTTTTGCATCGCGCCGTGCAGAAAAGGGTGGTTTCGAGATAAATGAGTTTAAAGTTCTTAGTATATTTCCATTCATATGCGGATCAACCGTACGCTACCTGCTAAAATGGCTGTAGAGCCTAAAATACTGTCAATATCATTACAAACATTTAACAGTATATTCTCGAAAGACCACACTTTCGAAATATTAAAAAAACAAAAAATCGATTTTTTGAAAATTCTAGACACCCGGTGGTCTTAAACCCTTAAACGTTTTTGGGGATTTAAAAAGTGAGTTTGCAGAATTTATAATGTAATTAAAGTTTGTGATATTGCACGTTTTTTGTGTGTGTAATTCTCCGGTTTTCTCTAAATGAAGCCTATAAGCATCAGTAAAGTGGCAGAAATCAAATTATTCGAAGAGAGGAAAACCCATCGAGAAATAACCTGTCGGTTGAGTGTTGGGGTCGGCACAGTAGCTAACGTCTGGAAAAACTCAATATACAGACTCCATAAAACAGCGCGGGCAAGAAAGCAATTTTCACGAAAGAGGTGCTGCGACGTATTTTACGACACATCACTATAGGGTCGAGTTTGAGAAATTTCGGTCGTCATATTAGATCCGCCTTTTTGAATGTGGAAATTTTGATGGCAGATTCGAAATCAAGATCCCCAAAACCTCCTACTAGTGATGATTTTCATGGCAATCAATTGAAGTTCAACTTTTTCGGTATCCATCTTGGATCCGGTAGTCATATTGGGTCCGCCATCTTAAAATGTTGGTAGATTTGAATTCTGTAACACCGCCTGTTGATTTTAATGGCAATCCCTTAATTTCAACTTTTTCGGTAGCCGTCTTCGAACCGCACTTTTGAAACCTTATGCATTATCAAAATAGCAAATACAAATAATCTACCTATGGATACGTTAAGTTGAAATATGTAATACCTTGTGGTAAAAAAAAACAAATAAAATGAGCAGATGTTTGACTGATTAATGTAGCAAATAATTGCATAGCACACTTCCGAATTTTGACATAAGATAAGGAAATCACAGGAAATTTAGAGGTAGGTACCCCACTTTACTGGTTTCACAATTCAAAATTTATTAGGTTGAAATCGAGAAATATCACACGACAGCAGCTTACATCTGTTCTAATTAAAGTTGGCAATTATTATTGTAAGTTTAAGTAAATATTCTTTTTCTAATTATGTAATTTTTTTTACAAAAAAATAAGTTCCATATTTTCTTCCGATTTACTCTAAATTCCTTATTTTTTCATACTCCCTTAGAGCCCAAAAAGAGTTGAAATTACCCTAAAAAAGGGAAGTCTCCCCGATATGACATAAGTGCATCGTATATCAATGTGACAAAACTGACTCAGTACCTACTACATATTTGACAACAAAATCAAAGCGTTCTTCGAATAAAACCCTAAATGTAGGTGAAAACCGTATTGCAATCCGTTCACGGATTCCGATGTTTATCAGACTTACACAAAGATAACACAGCCACACAAAAAAACAAAAGTGGGGATTACTTTTGATGCCATACATCATATCCGTAGTATTTTGGCCTGCTGAGCACGAATTTGCGACCAGAATTGAGCCCTGACGTCCAGATTTTTTTCTAACCTCAAAAAATGGATTAAAAACAGAGAAAATCGTGGAAAATACACTCGTAAAATTCGGAAAAAAATTATTTTTAACATTTAAACCTATATTCATATGAATTGAGACCTGCTGAGCACGAATCCGTCACCAGAATTGAGCCATCACGTTCTGATTTTTTTCTTAAATTTTTTTTTATTAATTTTTAGAAAAAATTCAGAACGTGATGGCTCAATTCTGGTGACGGATTCGTGCTCAGCAGGTCTCAATTCATATGAATATAGGTTTAAATGTTAAAAATAAATTTTTTCCGAATTTTACTCCACGATTTTCTCTGTTTTTAACCCACTTTTTGGAGGTTAGAAAAAAATCTGGACGTCACGGCTCAATTCTGATCGCGGATTCGTGATCAGCAGGCCAAAATACTATGGATATGACATATGGCATCAAAAGTAATACCCACTTTTTTTTTTTTGTGTGGCTGTGAATCAGTTTGCTCCACACAGAAATCGTATTTTATAGAAGTATATATTAAGTCTTCGAACCGCACTTTTGAAACCTTATGCATTATCAAAATAGCAAATACAAATAATCTACCTATGGATACGTTAAGTTGAAATATGTAATACCTTGTGGTAAAAAAAACAAATAAAATGAGCAGATGTTTGACTGATTAATGTAGCAAATAATTGCATAGCACACTTCCGAATTTTGACATAAGATAAGGAAATCACAGGAAATTTAGAGGTAGGTACCCCACTTTACTGGTTTCACAATTCAAAATTTATTAGGTTGAAATCGAGAAATATCACACGACAGCAGCTTACATCTGTTCTAATTAAAGTTGGCAATTATTATTGTAAGTTTAAGTAAATATTCTTTTTCTAATTATGTAATTTTTTTTACAAAAAAATAAGTTCCATATTTTCTTCCGATTTACTCTAAATTCCTTATTTTTTCATACTCCCTTAGAGCCCAAAAAGAGTTGAAATTACCCTAAAAAAGGGAAGTCTCCCCGATATGACATAAGTGCATCGTATATCAATGTGACAAAACTGACTCAGTACCTACTACATATTTGACAACAAAATCAAAGCGTTCTTCGAATAAAACCCTAAATGTAGGTGAAAACCGTATTGCAATCCGTTCACGGATTCCGATGTTTATCAGACTTACACAAAGATAACACAGCCACACAAAAAAACAAAAGTGGGGATTACTTTTGATGCCATACATCATATCCGTAGTATTTTGGCCTGCTGAGCACGAATTTGCGACCAGAATTGAGCCCTGACGTCCAGATTTTTTTCTAACCTCAAAAAATGGATTAAAAACAGAGAAAATCGTGGAAAATACACTCGTAAAATTCGGAAAAAAATTATTTTTAACATTTAAACCTATATTCATATGAATTGAGACCTGCTGAGCACGAATCCGTCACCAGAATTGAGCCATCACGTTCTGATTTTTTTCTTAAATTTTTTTTTATTAATTTTTAGAAAAAATTCAGAACGTGATGGCTCAATTCTGGTGACGGATTCGTGCTCAGCAGGTCTCAATTCATATGAATATAGGTTTAAATGTTAAAAATAAATTTTTTCCGAATTTTACTCCACGATTTTCTCTGTTTTTAACCCACTTTTTGGAGGTTAGAAAAAAATCTGGACGTCACGGCTCAATTCTGATCGCGGATTCGTGATCAGCAGGCCAAAATACTATGGATATGACATATGGCATCAAAAGTAATACCCACTTTTTTTTTTTTGTGTGGCTGTGAATCAGTTTGCTCCACACAGAAATCGTATTTTATAGAAGTATAGATAATATAATAGTAATAATGTCACAGAAAATAATATGTTGGCAAACAATTATATGCAATTCTTCCGACGATCTTTTTTCTTTGTATCTGTGATTCCAGAAATCGTTCTCAGGTAGAATCAACAGTTGTTGCAAACACTGCCCAGGCTGGCGCGATATATTTTTAAAGTATCATGAATCATAACTTTGCGACGCGGGCGTAATACTTTATATCCAATTTGGCAGTCAATCAGATAACAGCGATAAATTCAATTATAACGGGTTGCAGAAAAACAACAACTGGTGCAATACCACAGACAGTGACCACAACGGGCTCGGCTTGACATATGTTTAAAGGCGCTGAGGACACATTTGGGTCGACCGCGAGTATGTAACCAAGTCCATCTCCAAAATAGACGTAATGGCAATTACCCGAGGCACGGACCAGCAGCGGTAAGGTTCCGTCTATTTTCGCCGAACTTCAGCGGGCGATCGCAGTGCAGCCGGGACGGAGACTGCTTAAAGTTGGCTAAACACGCCATCATCTCGCCCGGTTGACTGATCATGCTGCAAGTGCACTATACTTCGCTGCAATTGAAATTCAAGACGGGTACACATCTGCTAACTGTTGTTCGTGAGTGGCCACACTTTCCAGCCCACTCCCCGCATCTATCACAGATTTGGCTGCCTTAAAGGAGGTTGGCGTTTCTTTCAGCGTTGCACCAAGTCATGTAAGTCACTGTCCCACATTCTGGAAATGTGCGCTTCTTTGAAATCGACTTCGTCGTGGTGGCTTTTCTTTTTTCCGACTGATTTTCTTGGCTTCGAGCAACTCGTCTGTATCCTAAATAATGCCTGCAACCCAAGTATTGGATTCGTTTAGACTTGAAGCGGAACAGTGTCCGGTCCACAGCGGGTAACTAATTTCGATGGCGGTCGGGCTGAGCGCGTTGCGCAAACTGGTTGTGCTTGACAGAAAATTCAGCCAAGATGTTTTAATTATGTTAGTTATGTGTCCTCGGCTTTGGACAAACTCAGCACTTATTACAACATTGGTGCAAGTGTGATGGCATTTAAGGTATTGAGAACATATAGGGAACAGGTTTCCACTTACCTTTTTCTAGTGCAACATTTGAGCTTTGCATGAATCACTTATTGTCCTTTCCTGGAAAGAAATAATGTTGTCACATTAGGCATATGTACCAATCCACATTTCATATTAGTTGTCTTGTGCAACAAAATTTCAAGGATAACTAGGTAGTAATCATATAATCGATATAAAATACAATGTTTATAAGTTAAAAATTAATTAATTTTTCAACATAGTCGTCTAACCAGTCAATACACTTAGACAATCTCTTCTATAGCGCACGAATTCCTTTTGAAAAATATTGTTTTTCCCGACTCTCCCAAAATGCTTCTATGCGGTCATTACCTCGCTATTGTCCTCAAATTTCTTGCACCTGAGCTGCTCCTTAAGTCAGATCTGGTGAATAGGGTGGGTGTTCAAGCAATTCGCAACACGATTTGACCCGACTTTGAATTTCTTTGGTGTCGGTGAGGACGGTCGTTTCCAAGTCATTGGCCCTTATTCTGGTTCTCACGTCACATGCCATGTGATGTGAGTCTACAGATTCGGTATTCTCGTTGTCACTTTGGGTGACTTCTTTCGGTCACCTACAATTTGATAGCGACTAAAATGGTCACTTGGATCGGCTTCAAGTGACAACGAGAATACCGTGACTCTCGATATTTTTCATTCCGAGACACTAGCAAAACTTTTCAATATTATTTGGCGATTCCTTTCCTGTTCGTCTTCATCATCAGTATCGCTGAACCACAGTTCATTTGAACTCATCTTTCAGTTCAATTTTGCAAATATTAACTTGTTTTGCCTCAAACAACTAAACTTTAAATGTCAAAACAATCGATACTCGAATTGCTCTCACGGCATAAATTCTCACGCCACGCGACAACGGGAATACCACATGTGACGTGAGGTGACACGACAGTGAGGTTTGTCACGGGAGTGAGGTGAGAACCGGAATAAGGCCCATTGACTCTTAGTCTCAGGATTAAAGTGATGGATCCACGTTTCGTCCATTGTAATAAATTGAGTCAAAAATTGGTCCAGGTCAGCCTGGTAATATTCAAGATTTGATCTTGTAATATCGATTCGTTTCTTCTTTTCGTGTTAACTCTCTGAGTGCTCTTATTCTAATGAATGTATTGTATTTTCATAATATAACGGTGTATTTATATGATTTTTTATCAGTAACTAGTAACGGCCTAAGCAGGCTAGATTTTTGTGACCACTAGAAATATCCGATTGTCATTACTTTTGGATCATCCCTCGTATAATTGAAAAGAATTATCGGTGGAATAATGTCGTGTGCGTTATTTCAGGTGTTCAGTTGAGAATGATTGAATGAAAATCGCAACATAAGTGTAAACACCCATTCCACAATTATTTCGGTTATAGAGAAATCACATCTTAAAAAAACATAAAAAACACCGCTTGAGGGCAACAACCTTTCGAGCAACGTTACCTTAACATTTCTAATACATACTTGCAAATAAACACATATGATGATAAGTCACAAATATAGTTGATAGGATAAGGAATTTTCTTCCTCCCAATTAATTTCCAAAGTTTACACCGATTTTGGCTCATCGTTATAGCACGGCTATCACAATATTTAAACATCGACAAAGAAATACATTTAAGATTAAGGTGACCTTCTCCTAACTGAATTTAAAAAAAAGCAAAAGTTTGGGATTTTTTTACAAGAAAACCAAACAACATATGACCTTGAATCTTTTTTTATTTGGAAGTCTTTAACAAAAACTAGAAATTGTTTTTTTATTTTTTCATTTCTCGCTCACCCGTCGCCGCCAGAGAGCGCCAAAAAAAATCGGCCTTTTTCCGTAATTCCGTGATTGCGGCTCGCCAAATCATCTGACACAGAAAAATCAAAAAACCACTTAAATTAGACATTAGAATGTATAAATCTAACTAGGATCTAAGGAATCGCTCGACTAAAAAAAAAATTGCAGCCTTTTGAAGTCAGAAATCGAGAATTTTTCGACAAATTTTTTACAAAAAGTGCTGTAAAAAAAAACTACTTGGGTTTTGTCTTATATCCTAGTTAGATTTGTGAACAATTGAATTCTGAACAAATTGAACCCAGGTTTATGGAAATCGGTTGAGCGGTTCAAGAGATATCGTGGAACTACGATTGAAAAAATTAAGTCGAGAAAAATGCGTTTAAAGAAAAAAAGAGTTTTTGAGTGGAATATTTCGCACAATGCCGAGGAAATGAGCAGACTTACAGTATTAATTAATAGCACTTTAACTCGAAAACCATATTTTTTTTTTTCGTGAAATTTTAGGACATGATTCTAGTCATATTAAGGAACATTTTACCGTAAAAAAAAATAAAAAAAAAATCGATTCTTTTTGACCCCAGTTAGGAGAAAGTCACCAAATATATATCACTATAACTCGAAAACCATATATTTTTTTTTCGTGAAATTTTGGGACATGATTGTAGACATATTAAGGTATATTTTTCCGTAAAAAAAAAAAATCGTTTTTTTTTTGCCCCAGTTAGGAGGTCACCAAATATATAGCACTATAACTCGAAAACCATATTTTTTTTTTCTGTCAAATTTTGGGACATGATTATAGACATATTAAGGTATGTTTTTCCGTGAAAAAAAAAAAATCGATTTTTTTGTACCCCAGTTAGGAGAAGGTCACCTTAAAGGCTGATACATATGGACCCGATATTATGATAGCAAAAGGACTATTAGTGAATGCAAATATTTAGTATACAGGCTGCAGGTATGAGGGTACTACACTCCGGGACAACTGGATAGCCCTGCAAAAACACGATTGCGACATATTTTTCTACAGGAAGGTACACACATTTTTGCAGTTAGAGATTCCCTCCATTGGCCAAAGACAATTAGAAAGCTTTTTTACCACTTCCCCTCACTAAAATTCAAGAATTTTCCTCTAATCTAGAATTAGAGTGCGACAAGCGAATAACACAGGTTATAAAAAAACAAAGTTTTAAGTGATCGGACACAGTCAAAAATTACAGTTTGTATTGAAACAGTAAGTAAGGATATTAAAAGACAAATTATCAAATTATCGAGCCAAAATTTCGGAAAATGGGACGCGCAAAATGTTTAAATGTAACGGAGAATCAGTGCATCGGGCGAATGCGCAGTGAGGGGTGCTCCATAAATCAAATTGCCAAAAATTTAGGCCGAAGCCGTAAAGTAATTAGTAATTACTTAAGGGATCGTCTCAGTGTGAAATTTTCGAAAAATCGATTTTTTTTTGTTGCATTATCGGATAGTATACACTGTAATAAACATTCTCTCAAATTTTCAAATCGAAATTCAAATTATTACGGTCGCTACAGCGTTTCTTGTAGAAAGGGAACGGAAGGAACTGATGAGAATCCCCGGGCGCTTCAATCTTTAAACGCGTTTTTCTCAGAATGGTGTTTTTCAAAACGGTGTCCACTCTCAAAGGAAGAGTTTTGAAGATATCTAGTTCCAATTTGGAGAGAACATTTTTAACGCCATTCTTTATAGCGCTATGGAAGCTTTTTTTTTTTTTTTTGAAATCTTCCTATATTTTTTTACGAAAAACTGTCGAAAAAAAGGGCCAAATTCGATACTTTTTGTTCAAACCGCCGCCATTTTGTCAAATTTAAAAAAAAAAAAAACCCCTCCATAGCGCCAAGGCGACTTCCCTACAGATTAATAATCTTTTTGAAATTTTTGTTTCGGATCAAAATTGCGGCCGCAATCGTGGACATGGTACAGGACCTTTTTTTTTTACGTGTCATTTCAAACATTTATTCAACATACATACACCTAATAAATGAACATAAAAAAAATCATTTTGTATTCGTCATGAATGTATTTATTTATAAAAAAAAAAACCGGACCGATTAGTTTATTTGAACATTAAAAAAAAAAATCGCGAAAATCAGTGATTTTTCGGAGGGTCACACTGTGACGATCCCTTAACTGATCCCGAAAACTACGGCAGAGATTACATTTCATGCAGAAAATATGCCCTTTCTAATCGGGATGAGCGGGCTTTGCTGCGTGAAGCCTCAAATTCTGCTTCAACAACAAGGGAAATTGCAGTAGCAACTGGCATTGCCAATATTCAAGAAAAGCTGCGGACTTGCCAGCGTCGGAAAGCTGAAGCAGAACATCTGAAGGGGAAGAGGTTAAAGAGAAAACCATGTCTTCTACAGCGGCACCGCGAAGCCCGTCTGACCTTCGAAAAAAAACCATGTAAATTGGAAAAAACAATGGAGAATGGTCATCTTCACAGATGAAAAACGCTTTTGCCTTGATGGTCCCGACGGCTTTCGTCATTATTTTCATGACTTTAGGAAGGACGAGTTATTTTCCACTCGAAGACAACAAGGCGGAAGTGGCGTTATGGTCTGGGCAGGAATTGGATGTCGTCAACGGACGAATATTCTTTTCGTTAGTGGTCGCATGAACAGCGATGACTACTTAAGACTTGTAGATGAAGAGGTTGCCATTCCACGAACTGCAGATTCGATGACCACTATATTTTTCAGCAAGACAACGTCACAATCCACACTGCTCGGAAAGTTACGCAGTTTTTCGAGCAAAACAGCGTACAGACTCTTAACTGGCTTAACCCCCGACCTAAATATTATTGAGAACGCCTGGGGGCATCTTTCACGGATGATGTACCAAGGAGGTCGCCAATACACCAACGTAAGAACTTAAAACTGCCATAAGGACTGCGTGGGACAGGTTGCCAAAAAAGTATTATATTATATAATATATAAAACGACTGTTTAAGTCATTGAGGTCAAGGATGTTGGAACTTGTTGAAAAAGAGGTAGCCTTACACATTACTTAAATAAAAAATAATATTTTAATAATAATAAATTGTTTCTTTTCAAAAATTGTTTGCCTGTGCTATCCACTTGTCGCACTCTAATTTCACTTCAGAGAAAAATTCTAGAATATAATGAGGGGAGGGATCAAAAAGCTTGCTAGTTCTCAAATAATTGTCTTGGAATAATGTATGGAATGTCTGACTACAAAAATTTGTTACCTTTTTGTAGAAAATTACCCCGAAATCTTGTTTTTGTTGTGGTGTGCTATCCAGTTGTCGCGGAGTGTAGATACTTAATTGATCAAATATACAATACTGGACTTTTCAATATAAGGTGGTTGCATATTTATAGCGCCACTCATAAGTTCTTGATAACTGGAAAACTTTGGATTCTACAACACAATGTTTGAAAAAATGCAGAGTAGGAGTAATCGCGCTCAATTAACAACCTCCCACGTCTATAAATTCCATTATGGGGTAAAAACGCAATATCGCCTATTACAAATAACATTGGTAAATTAATTTCTCATTTCTCATTCTGTTGCCTGTCTCTCGAATAAATGGAACCAAAGGCATGTGAAGATCATCCGTGTAATCCTTGATGTTCATTCTCGACGCAGTGATCTGCAGCGCATTACATTAACACGACCAAAGTTTCTCTTGGGGAAATATAGCGATTGTTTTCTTAGATCTCCTCAGATCCCTGACAACCACCCAGTTCATCTAAATTCAATTTTTTATCGGATAACATAACCTACATAAATAAATTTTTTTTTTTAATTCAACTTATAATTTGTATATTAATTTACTCCATTGAATCTTTTCTTCATCTGGGGTATCTTGAGTTGCAGATTGAGAATGAACATTAAGGATTACTCGGACGATCTTTACATGATCGATCACCCTTTATTCGAGAGCATTCTGCAACAGAATGGGTTTGCCAGCAGAATAACGCCCGTATCCACGTTAGCCGAATAACCAAATATTGGTTTCAGTCCAATTCAAATGAGGTTCTGGAGCGGCTAGCATACTCTCCAGACCTAAATCCTATCGGAAACCTTTGAACACTCTAATTCGAATAGTCTACAGATGTGAATTTAATTCAAAATCTCTTTAGCAGTGTAAAAATGAGAATTTTTAATGTGATTTTAATGATAGGAACAACTCTAGATTAATTTATCAATGTTATTTCTAATTTTTTACAGAATAAAAGATTGTTTCTGTAAAAAATTCAAGGTGAAAATTTGTTTTTAGGGAGGTTGGTTAATTGAGGGCGATTAGTTCTTATTCATTACTCTCATCATTTATTTCAAACATTATGTTCTTCTATAGTGTCAGCTGCTTTCCAGTTTTATCAAGAATTTATGGGTGGCGCAGTTTGACAAAATTTAATTTTGCAACCGATTCACAAACGTTATTTCCTGGCGACATCATGTTCCAGATTTCATATGTCAATGTAGGTACACTTGTACACTGGATCCTTATCAAACTGTATTTTATGTTATCAGCTTGCTCTACTTTTTACTGGTTTTTGTTTTCTCTTCGGTTGCAGTTGAACCAATTTTGCTTTGTTACAAAATATACTGACTTTTAGGGGGAGGCAACTTAGCAAACCCATGCTAGTTAGGTCTGTTCGAGCACTATGCAACTCTTCTAAAAATACCGCCTACCAGCTCGACACACCACGTATTTTGCGTTCGTCTCTTGGAAATTTTTCACTATTTCCCACCGTTGTTTCCTACCGCGGAGGTTTAACAACAATCTGTCAATATTTCCAGCGTGTTAAGCTGGAACCAGAATACAACGTCCACGCCGACGGCAGCGGACGACAGAGTTGCCGAAACTCCGGTGTTGTTAAATTGCAGCGTTCGCATTGGACGTGCTTCAGTTGAGCATTTCACAGCATGCGAACAAGATAAAGCATTGTGCTGCGTAAAGGTGGGTACAGATTGGGCAAACAAACGCGAACACATGTGTACGAAAACACGGATGGAAAATACATGACGTGAAGAGTTGCCAAATCTTTAAAAATGTCTCCATCGAGCTGCAACAGTAAGCATTTAAACATAAAAACATTCGTTTTCTTTTGAACCAGCGTACACATTCAGTAAATTTGTTTTTTTGCTCTGAATAATATGTGGCAAACATTTGCTTGACGTACACACTGCGTTAAGGATTTTTATCATTTATGCTTGCAGGGACGTAGACACATATCACATTTGTTTGCGCCAAAAAGTGACAAATGTAAAATCCCGCAGGCAGGCATTGACAAAGTAAAAATTGTTCGCCATAAGTTAATGAAGAGATTGAACAGCAAGGGACCAAGATGACTACCTTGTGGCATACCAGACAAAACAGAAATAGCATAAAAAAACGTAGAGGAAAACTTAATTTGAAAGATCGGCTTGATCCAAAGAACAATAGGTATCATTGGAAAAGTCATGTCGTAGTATTTTAAATATTAGCACTTTATGGGAATTTGGCGAAGCCTTGCTAAAATCAGTGTAAACACAATCGACTTGTTTGTGTTTTCTAAATTTGTTAAACTGTAACTTGAAAGTTCGACCAAATTATCTCGTTTGACAATTTGTTGGCGTTTTATAAAAATCCTTGAAATTACGGTTAACTTCTGCCTGAATAATGAGAAAATGGAATTGCATATTTTATTCACAATTATCTTAAATTTTCCTTACTTTCTTACTCATGATATACGTCTTTTGTCGTACTTAATAACTGAAAAAAATCATTGAATAAAATTTGAAAATAATTTACATATACATATGTATATGTATATTACAATATGGGCATTTCTCTGCTATTTGGAAATACGTCCTTACAGGTCTGTCCTAAGCAAATTTTATCAAATATTAAGAAACTTAACAAAATCAACTTCTTAGTTTAATAGTTATTGCTGTTACTATAGTGACTTTTCTTGTGCTATAAAATGACAGGGGACTGTCATTTTTACTTTACATGAATACTTCATAAAACAAAATCGCTTGAATTATATCGGATTAACGAAACGGATATGGCTACATACTATATAATCAATTATTTTAAACAAATCGTCGTAATTAAAACTCTTAAAATAGTAAAAAAAAGCTTACCAGGGGACTGTTTTCACTAACGGCCGAGACGCGTGATTGACCAGCAAACGCAGACGTAGCACTAACAAAATGGTGGCTGCTCGCTTGGCTCCACAACTGAACGAACTTCACACCGATTGCGTTCCGTTTCACGATCATAATAATTCGCGCCAAAACAAAATTTGACTTTAGCGCGGGTTTGAAATTTAAACAGCGGACTGTTTTAATAATTTGAGGACAGCATTCGCACATGGATATTTTGGTTAAATTTCTGTTGTAAAATTTTAATTTTGGTGAATAAAGATGCTTAAAGTATTAAGTATGTATTTGGATATTTTTTATTAAGTTATCAACGATCAAAAAATAAATATTGGTAACAACATTTGTAATTCTGGAAAAGGGACGCACCAGGGGACTGTGTTTTGAGATGGTTGAGGTTCATTTATTCAAATATTAGATTATTAAATAACTAAAAAAGCTGTGGCCTGCTAAGAATACCTAATACTATGTCGTTAGTGATACAAAAAAACTAGAAATATTAAGATTTATTACATGAAAATGGCTTGGGACAGCGATTTTCCATTTAGTGGAGAAACACCCATATATTTTCAAAAATATTAATTGAAAATAAAACTAAAATATGATCATTGAAAATTGAAAACGGTAATTCACAATTAAGAACTGAAGATTAAGACTGCGTTGCTCGTTTCACGATTCATCCAAAAGCTTCAGCCACTTAAAAAATAAAATTATAATAAAGACCGATTTTATTTGTTAACTTCATTAAACGCCAATTAAAAAAAAGTCGTAATGTTGAAGGAGATTGCAAATAGGAATAATTTTTAACCGCTTGGAGTTATGAAAGTTAATAGTGATGGTTGTTTGTTAGTTGGATGAATGTTTCGACCCGAGAAAGCTAAGCTGGTCTCATCCCTCGTTGTGAGTGTCCGTGGCAGAGGACCTAAGCGCCGCTGCGCCGATGAAACCAGCTTAGCTTCCTCGGTTCGAAACACTCATCCAATTTTTAAAACTCGTTCAGTATAGCAAACGAGTAATATCTTTAAAAAAAAATATTCCGCCTCACTAGTGGAATTACAAAAAAACGCATTAATTTCACTAAAAACAAAAAACGCCCGGGCTCATGAAATGTAATGTGCGCCTTTGGAGGATTTCGAGGAAAATATGGAAGCCTCGTTTAGCATGAAATCTTTTCGCTTCTGAGCACGGTACCATAAATTGATAGATTAAATAAGCTGAGTCGAGGTTTAGCGAGATGTTTATTTAATGGCGCGCGCAAAGAAAGTGTGTCGAGAATGCCAAGGGGTCAGCTGATTGTCACGCGGCGTTAAGCCCTGAACGAAAGCCTCGGAGAATTCTTTCAAAATGGGCAATTTAAAGGAACAGTTTAGATTGCACCATTGATAAAATCAGCCCTAGGTGAAATTAACAGATTATATCTGTCATTTGTAGGGCCGCATTCGAAAATGGAGCTTCTAACAAAGACCTCAGTTGCCACATAAATTGTATCCTCTGCGCCGGCGCATTTCGAAGAATAAGGCGGGAGCAGTGACGTAGATCTCGTTAATTGTTTTCAATTACATACTCGTATTTCAAAGTGAGCACTTAGATCTGCCGCGTCTAATGTTTAATTATTCGACGTAAAACTATTTCATCCGCCTTCATCTCTTATTATTTCTCGACATCTTAAGCGGCATGAATTGCTGTGCCCTCCCGACTTGGCTGCAATTATGATTTCGCTTTCGTTGGACAACGAAATGACTGCCCCTTGTTGACAACAATTAATTCAACTCTTGGGAAGCAGAGAAAGTTTAATTGCGCCTAGAGACGTGGACGACTTAATACGCTTCGGCAGCTTTGGTTATAGTACATAAATATACAAAGTGGTTCCATTTAAATTGATAGCAATTTCTTGCCATTTCAACAATAAAAGAAAATGGAAGATGTAAGAGAAAAAATACAATGAAATTACACGTTATTAAATTCTTCCGCCTACTTTCCATCTGGTTATCAGCATATTATAATACATGTGAACGCTATTCAGCAATTTGAAGCATCAGATATTACCATAGAGCGAGCGACACCCTTTGTATACGAAATATTTTACTTGAAAAAGGCTCGATTGCTACCGGCAAAGCGAAAGCCCGACCGTCAGAAGTCTGGATGCTAATCGTAGTTATGTTAAGAATAGTATGAAAAACATTGTTCGTAAATATCTCAGCTTCTAGACATGCTAGACAAAAAAATTTAAAAATAATAATAATAATTTTGTTGGATCTCGAAATTCTCTACAAATTTAGTTATACATATCAACTTTTTCGCAAAGTTATATTATATTAGGTCCGCAACTAAGTTCCCGCTGTTTTTCAATAGATGGCTCCAGTAGTAAGAGTTGGTCGATTATAGCATTACTAAAACGTCATGAACCAAGCTTAGACATATGGTAAGCAAGCCGCTTTGATACATTTGTGATTTTGTTTTTGGAACATATACTTTTGGTTGTGTGAAAATGTCTGATTATGTGCCAAATAATCGTCATTTGCGGGGAAGTGTTGCTTTTCGTTTTTCATTCGAAGAAAACGGCGGCTCAAGCGCATCGAGAACTCCAAAAAGTTTACGGAGATGCTGCTCTAAGTGAAACAACGTGCCGTGATTGGTTCCGTCGCTTCAAAGACGGTGATTTTGATGTTGACGACCGTTCGCGTGAAGGAAGGCCGAAAATCTTCGAAAACGCTGAAAAGACGTTGAAACCGAACGAAACGATCACTGGGGAACGGTATCGAACTCAATTGATGCGATTGAGCCGAGCACTGCGCGAAAAGCGGCCACAATACGATCAGGGCACGAAAAAGTGATTTTACAGCACGACAACGATCGGCCTCACGTTGCCAAACCCGTCAAAACCTACTTAGAAACACTCAAATGGGAAGTCCTACCCCATCCGCTATATTCCCCAGATATTGCGCCGTCCGATTATCACTTATTCCGTTCGATGGCACATGCTCTGACTAATCAGGAGTTCCGTTCATATGACGACATCGTAAATTGGCTTGATTCATGGATAACCTCAAAAGACGAACACTTCTACCGTGACGGTATTCGAGCTCTGCCAGAAAGATGGGAAAAGTTTGTCGCTAGCGATGGGCAGTACTTTGAATAACTCATTTGTAACCATTTTTTCATAATAAAGTTTTATATTCATAAAAAAAACAGCGAGAACTTAGTTGCGGACCTAATACTTTGGGGCATTTCACGTGAAGCGGACAGCGAAAAAAAAGTGACGTTCTGAAATTTGTTCAAATTCGGCTTAATTGTACTTCTAGTAGGTATGCATGTGGACACACAATATTTTTTTTGTATTATATTATGTTTATTTGTCAAGTTATTGGCTTCTAAAGAATTGTTGTTATTGAAATTCGTATTTTTTGGAGATAGTTTTTCGAATTAAACAATTTTTTTTTAAATATTTAATATGGTGACATAAATAGAAAATTTAATGTTCTTTTTAAATACAAAATAAAACTGGATTTTTTATTTTTTTTTTAATATACTAAAGGGTCGTGGTTATCACGGTCGCGATAGCAATTAAACACCTTTTTATTACAAAGAAATAATATTTATTTCGTCGAGCTTATTCGTACACATTAATGGAGCAAGTCTTATATCGTTCGTTATTTGAATCGAAGTGATCTTCCTCTCCAGTTTTCGATTATCTTTGCATCGTGCAGCTGCCGCAGAGATTGCGTATGCTTGTCATTCGAGCATAATGAGTGATAGGGCATACGGCCGCCTCATCACCCCCCTGGCAGTTGGTAAGTCTGTAGGAAGAGAAAAAAAGTTTTGTCGTTATAATTCGTCCTCAAACCGGACACGGCGGTTTGAGTTTGCGTTGCTCTGTTTCTTCGGTTGCTCCATGTCTACTGATTGTGATGATGTTGGTATGGGTGGACCATCTTCGCCGTCGTCTGTTGCAATGTAAGCAGGCTTCAGTCGTTCGATTGATATGGTTCTGTCTTTGCCTCTGACGCGAACCACGTAGTATTTATCGTAACGTGAAACTACCGGATATGGGCCTTCATAAGGTTGGTCCAACGGTCGTTGAACTGCACCAACACGCACGACAACATGTGAAGTCGTCTGTAAGTCCTTGAAAATAAATGTTCGTCTTGTCCCATGCCTTGAAGTTGGAACGGGTTGTAATGGTACGAAATGTCGTTTTAAACGAGCGACCAAACTGCTTGGGTCGCTGGTGTCGCTAGTAGCTTTTTGGGGAGCCAAAAATTGTCCGGGAAGACGCAAGGGCTCGCCGTAAACTAGCTCTGCCGAAGTTGAGTTGACATCGTCCTTCCAAGCAGATCGCATGCCGATGAGGACTGTCGGTACCGCCATCGTCCAGTCGTCGGAAGTGTGACATTTAATGGCTGCCTTCAATTGTCTGTGCGAATTTTCGACGAGACCGTTAGCTGCAGGATGGTATGCCGTAGTCCTTAGATGCTTCGTACCTACCAAATTAGCCAATTCGCGAAACAAATCAGCCTCAAACTGACGACCTTGGTCCGAGGTTATACGTAAGGGAGTTCCAAATCTGGCAATCCAGCCAGCGTAAATGGTTCTCGCCACAGTCTCCGCAGAGATGTCCTCTACCGGAAACGCCTCGGGCCATCGTGTGAAACGGTCGATGCATGTTACGCAGTATTTGCATAGGCGTGAATACGGAAGTGGACCGATGATGTCCACGTGTATGTGTTCGAATCTTGCAGTAGGAGCGAGGAAACTTCCCACTGGTGGGCGCGCATAGCGATGTACTTTGCTGCGCTGACACTGTAGGCGTCGACCAGGATGAGAAAGGTTGTGTAATGACTCGAAGACTGCCCTACGAAAGGGCTTCGTTACGAACGGACGAATCGTATCCGTAGCAGTATCACAATACAGCATCGCTTGATTGTTGGGAATCTGAACACGCTTGAGTCGCAACGAAGTGCTGCCGCGAAGAATTTGCTTAAGCGTCGTTGGCCTGCGAATGGGCCAGAGCCGTGAAATCGATGCTATCGCCAATAGCTTCCACACGTGACAAAGTGTCGGCAACGAAGTTTTCTTTTCCGGAAACATGTTGTATGTCCGTCGTAAACTGCGCGATATAATCGAGGTAACGGAACTGTCTCGGAGAACACTTTTCCGCTCTCTGATTGACCGCAAATGTCAATGGTTTATGGTCCGTGAACACAATAAATTGCCGTCCCTCAAGCGAATGCCGAAAATGTCGAACTGATCTGTATACCGCGAGCAGTTCCCGATCGAAAGCACTATAATTGCGTTGAGCGGCGCTTAATTTCTTTGAGAAGAACGATAATGGTTCCCAACCTTTTTCAGTTCTCTGCTGCAGAGCAGCACCAAGAGCTGAGTCTGAAGCGTCAGTAAAAATTGCTAACGGAAACAATGGGTCCGGATGAGCTAAAAGGGCCGCGCGAGCTAATGCAACTTTGCTTTCGTTAAAAGCCACTTCGCGCTCTGACGTCCACTGCACCGTGTCCTTTCCGTTCAATTTCGCCCCGCACAAACACTCATTCAACGGGCCTTGAATGGATGCCGTATTTGGCATAAATCGTCTGTAAAAATTCGTCATGCCAAGGAACTGGCGCAATTGTTTTATCGTAACCGGGCGCGGAAAGTTCAAAATTGCGTCGACCTTGTCAGGCAAGGGCTTCACACCGTTTATCGAAACCGCATATCCGAGAAAATGTACTTCCGATTTTCCGAAATGCGATTTTTCAGTGTTTACTTTTACACCATATTCGTTAAGACGCGTGAAAAGTAGTCGTAAATGTTTTTCGTGTTCCTCCTCAGACGCGGAAGCCACGAGAATGTCGTCAATGTACACATATGTACGCGAAATCGAGTCCTCGCAGAACCTCATCCATGAAACGCTGAAATTTTTGGGCCGCATTTCGTAGGCCGAATGACATGAATGGGAACTCATAAAGACCGAACGGCGCACAGTGGGCCAAAACGAATTTTAGGTGACCAAAAATCGATTTTCGTCATGTCATAGATTTTAAAAATTTTAATGCCATTCGATAGCAAACTAAATGTATCACCTTATGGCAAAATTTTTTTTTAATATTCACCCCCCCTCTATGTGTTTGGAATGGCTAAAGTCAGAGAAAAATCTGAACAGCTCATTTTCCTTTAAAATGTTCGAGTTTTCTATGATTTCAAAGTTATATTTTGAAAATGTTTGTATGAGGAGATTGAATTGTTGTTAATGAAATCACTTACTACATAGGAGGAGGTCTTATTAGGCCAATAACTTGTGATAAAAGTCAAACAGTTTTTTTAATAATAGCATTTTAGTTGAAAAGGGCGATTTTTCGTTCAAATTTTTATTTCTTTTTGACTTTAAAAAAAATGGCCACAGATGGCCACGCTCTCCTTAATACCAATGAAAGTATAAACCCTCCTTTATCATTTAAAACAAAAATTGGCTGCGTCCACCTGCGAACTTGGGAGAAAATTGCATTTGAAGTAAAGTCTACCTTGCTTTCACGTGCATATTTCCACACAATGTTCCCATTTATGCAGGCATTTTATGACTTAAGGGGGGACATCACAGTAAAATTTTCAATGTTTCGAAAATTTTTTTATTTCTTTAAAAGGTGCTTTAGGGTCTTAAAAATAATATACCAAATGATGGAATACGGCAAAAGTGTCCGAGTGCCCAAATTTTTCATTCTGCGGTTAGAGGTATATGAAATTTTCATACGGTTTCTCAGTACTTAAAACTTTAAACGCGTTTTTCTCGAAACCACTTTTTTTGAGCTCGCCGAAGACATAACTCGAGCAAATCTTTACCGATCGACTTGAAATGTTGACAGTAGCTTCGAAATATCTTTCTCCACGGAGCTACGTAGGATTTTTATTTTATATGGCTTAGTTTTTTTTTTATCGACGATTTTATGGCGTTTTTTTTGTTGAAAATCAAATTTTTTTTTCAAACATGCACCATTTTGTGAAAAATCAATATATCGAAAAAATCCTACGTAGCTCGCTAGCTGTTGTTATGTGGAAACCAAAAAGTTTTGGTTTTTTCTTCCAGGTCAAAAATTAAGGAGTCTACGTCTTCGGCCATCGACACGGTTTCAAAAATAGGCGCCTTGGGGCATATGCTGCGCAGCCGCCATTTTTAAATATTTTTTATTTAAAAAATTACATTTTGTACTTTTTTAGTATTGCTATAAAGCCTACTTTACAGTTTTTCGATTGATACTTTTATTCAGCCAAAATTAATTCCCGAAAATATGCCTATTTTTTTGTGTGCTACTGTGATGTCCCCCCTTAAGGCTGCATAATGTTTGTTTGGGAAATAAATTACAGTTTTCCTAATGCACGTTTAGGATTAACGACATCATTTGTATTTAAAGAAGTTATTATATATTATTACGTTTTATGACATTTTTAACTGACTTTGACTTACTCTGCATATGCGCCCTATTCAGTATGTGCTTAGTTCTTTATAACATCCAGGTAAATACGTACGATGATTATTGACTTTGATTTTTATGACACGTAATTTGTTTTATTATAATTGCCTGACATAAGGGAGAATTGTAATTGTGTGTGTGTTTAAAAACATCAGTTGCAGGTAGGTGAAAGTAACGGAAATCTTAGCTACTTAAGAGGTTATTACCAGCTTAATTTTGGGTTTTCAATTTTTTTTTCTATTGGCTTAAATAATGCCTAAACATCCCTCGAATCAAAAGAAACTTTGTAGAAAGGTGTACTTAAATGTTGTTATGTCTCTAAACCAATTTGTCCGAAGCTACTCTTTCAATATTTTTTTTAACGCGTTTTTCTCTGAACCACTTTTAAAAATCTGCCAGCAGTAGAACTCGAACAGTTTTCATCCGATTGACTTCAAATTTTAACTGGACCTTTATTATTAAATTATCTATAGAAGTACACACGATTGTATATCAGGAAAAAAAGTTATAAGCCATTATAAAAAAGGATATTAGGAATAAATGAAAGAATGATGCATTAGAAAGTTGTGTGAGACTATTCGAATTTTTGTAAGATATACATATGTATGGTGCAGTGGGGAGAGGTTATAAAATGATACGTACAATAGCATAAACAAAAAGCCATTGAAATTAGAAAAACGAATGTGGGAAAAGAAATTCGAAGAAAAGAGTGAATAAAGGTGACATGTTGCTCCATGACACGGAAAATGAAGAAATAATTTATTTATTGTGGGAAAAGTGTTAGGAATTGGTGAAAGATATTTTGGGGTTGGGTTTATAAATGGATGCCTGATTATATGAGACTACCCGCACCCCGGTGGGGAATATGGGGGAGGGGATTTATAGGAGAGGGGGTGTGAAATAATTTTTTTTTTTTTTCAAATACACAGAAAAATATTGTTAAAAATAATGAAAACGAAAATGGGAAAAGATTTGCGAAAATTGAAAAAAAAAATTTCGTCGAAAATACCAATATAAAATTTTTATTGTTTTGCATAAATTAGTAATTTCTTTTTTTTTTTTTATTAAATATTGATCATGCAGATGACAAAATAATTAAAGAATAAATTAAAAATGTTGTGAAAACTTTTTAAATAACATTAATAATTCATTTATGGAGTACTTCAAATTTCTTTGATTTAGTTAGCAGCACCCTGTAAACCAATTAAATATTTTTTGTTGGCAGTTAAGGGGTAATAATGTCAAAATTAATTAGCCTAAATTTCATTATGATATCTTTAACACAACAAAAGTTACAGATTTTTGATAGCGACCAAGTCGTTTTGGCCCACTGTGCGGCGTAGTGATTGCTGTCTTTTCGATATCTTCGGGATTGACCGGTATTTGATTGTACGCCCGCACTAAATCTATGGTAGAAAAAACAGTCCTACCTTTAAGCTGCTGACCAAAGTCTTCTATATGCGGAACAGGATAGCGATCCGGAATTATGCGTGCGTTTAACGCTCGGTAATCTCCGCACGGACGCCATCCTCCAGATTTCTTTGGTACAAGATGAAGTGCGGATGACCAACAACCACTTGATGCGCGAGCGACGCGCTGCGTCACCATTCCCTCGAACTCGTTCTTCGCTATCCTCAACCTGTCCGGTGCCAGTCTACGCGGTCTGCATACAACTGGTGGTCCCGCGGTTGTTTTAATAAAATGTACGGTTGAATGTTTGACTTCCCCAACTGGTCCACCGGGGCGCATGACTTCCGGGAATCCGTTTAAAAAATTTTGGAATCTATCGGGTCGTACGATGACCTTAACGCACTGTTGTGCAGAATATTGAGCCCGTCCACAAATCACGGACAACTGAGTGATATCGTCAACAAGTCTGCATCGCTTCAAATCTACCAAGAGACCGTAGTGGGACAACAAGTCGGCCCCAATAATTGGCCTTGTAACGTCCGCGATGATGAAACGCCACACGAACTCACGGCGCAAACCGAGATTGAGCGAAATGGTAATAGTCCCGTATGTGGCTATACGCGATCCGTTCGCAGCCGATAAAAAATAGCTTGTAGCTGTGGATCTTTTCTTAATTTTTGCTCTCAGAAAAACACAAACGTCAGCACCCGTATCGACCAAAAAACCTATTTTACTGTTTTTGTCTGTTACAAATAATCGGCGCGGTTTGTACTTGTCGTAGTCGGCTGCGCTTACCGACTTTCTTGCGCGTTTCCCGGAAAGAATTTGCAAGGAACACGACACTTTCGGGCTTGTGCACCGAACACTTTGTGATACCAACAGATCTCTGTCGTGTCCCCTCTCGAGCGTGAATTGGAACGTACACGAGGATTTATTCTATCTGCCGGCGATGAACCTCGGAAATTTGGGCATCGCAGTGTCGCCAACTGTTTTTTTAAATAGTTTATTTCCTGTTGGAGCCCACCCTCACTCGATGCCGACACGGCGCCAGCAAAAGGAGGGCGCAAAACGACCTCACAGATCTTATCAGCCAATTGTGTGGCTGAATCTAATAAAATGTCGGGTTGCGAGGTTAGAATAGCTTGTACGTTAACAGGCAAGCGTCCTTGCCAAAGGGAACGGAGAACCTTGTCGCCCATTGAGTCACCGGTCAGATTTCGCAGGTGTCTCAGGAATTGGGATGGTCTCCTGTCGCCCATTTCTTCTCCCTCTAATAAACGGCGCATTTGAATTTCCTGTGAAACAGATAACCGCACTATTAGTTCCGTTTTAATGTAATCATACTTCCCCTGTTCCGGCGGCTTGGTGATGACGTCCTTCACCTCTGCCGCGTACTTCGTGTCCAGGTTAGAGATGACGTAATAAAATTTTGTCGCGTCCTGCGTAATTCCGCTGAGGACAAATTGACCTTCGAGCTGGGCAAACCATAAAGCGGGTTCCTCCGGCCAAAAAGGTGGTACACGTACTCCGACGCGGTGTACTTGAGCCCCCATGATCGCTGGGGATGCGCACTCGCCTCCATCGCTTGTGTCGGTGTTAGCCATTGTTCACCAATGCGCAGAACACGTATGCTCGTGACGAGAAATATCACGTTTTTAACGCACAAAATCATCATTTGAACAAATTTCAGAACGTCACTTTTTTTTCGCTGTCCGCTTCACGTGAAATGCCCCCTTTTTAAGTTTTAGGACCACAATTGGTTTTTCGCATTTATCTTATTTTGGATAGCTCGTAATAAAAGCTATATCTACACAATTACATTACATTTTTCGCTTCGACAAAAAATTAAACCTCTAGAGCATAGCTGGGCAGAGTTTGACTTCAAGGGAGCAGTATACCTCCATAAAAACCTCCATAAACCTTTCGCATTTCGGGTCATCTCGGGTCGCTCTTAACTGCTGCTTAACGCAATGAGGAGTGAGTACATGTTTACCATCACTGATTCAGGACAGGAGTATGCATTTCTCGCTTGCACTTGCAGGAGGCACCAAAAAAATATTTCTCGCCACCAAAAAAATATTTCTCGCTTGCACTCGGAGCATCGTCTATGTCCTGTGTGCCGCACAAGTAATTTTTCACGACAGGAGTATGCATTTCTCACTTGCACTTGCAGTAGCAATGAGGTGGGCACTCGGGAGTCAAAACAGCTACCTGAGGAGCACTCGGGAGTCACAGGAGCAGGGTTTGCCCGTGTGTGCTCTAGAGTGACGCAAGGTTTTAAAAACAGCGCAAAAAATGGTCATAAATTCTTCCGATTTAAGCCGATTGCAGCCCATAGACGGAGAAGTGACCGCAAAACATGGAGTGTTCCGAATTGGTGGACAATATTTTTAGGAAAGGTTCACTATGCTCTGACAAACCTAAATAGAAAGAAGCTGCCACCCCCCCTTCCTGATCCCTCGCCCACTATCATTCTTCCTACTTCCGACGTTCTGTTTTCAAATTTTTCCTCTATCATGTCTAGAAGATGAGATATTTACGAAAAATGATTTTCATACTATTATTAACATAGCTGCGTTGAGCTTCCAGATTGCCTTCTGACGGTCGGGCTTACGTCGGTAGCAATTCAGCCTTTTCCATGTAAAAAAAATTTGTACCCAGAGGAAGTTGCTCGCTCTTTTATTTTAAACACTTTGGCAATGAGGTCGTGCCAGTCTGTAGATGTCTGGCCAGGCATGAGCTCATTAGTTTCCGAGAGGGGTCCACGTTAATGTAATGAATAAGTCTGGACAGTCGTAGTGGCGGACATCCGCAAATGTGTCCTACGTGTACATATGAAGATATCTGGGGCTATTAACAAATGTTGATGGAAGAATCATCATATGTCATGTCCGAAATTATTGGGATTGACATGCGCGTCATTCCTCACAGCATCTTGTAAATCCACGTAAATTTTCTGCCCGTAACTTACTTTGGTTCAATGATATATACCTCAAGCGTTCACTTTCAATCTTGACATACATGTCGAACAGGAATTGATGCAACAGTCGTCTGCAGCGAATAAGCCGAGAAACTATTTACTTATTCCAACAATATGACAAGTCGGAAATTAGGCTCACTCATACCAGCACCCAATAGAAATCCTAAATAATAAAGAATTTTATGTACTAAATCGATCCTTCTTTCTTTGATGCAAAAAATATCAATGATTTTTTTAAGTTTCATCTCTGTTTCATTGAATGTAGTAATGCCTTTTCTATTGACATTAGCGCCAAATCTGAGAATCGTTCCTCCCTTTCAACAGAAGCAGTGAAAATTGGCAATGTAAAAATAAAGTCTGCCAATTTAAAACTTCGTAATAGGAGTCTTTCAAATCTTTTGGAATTAAGGGGGAAGGCCACTGTGATGGGTAAAAAAAAAAAATTTTTTTTCCATCTTAAATTAAAGCTTATATATTCAAAAATATGTGCACAAACTTTCAGGTCAAAATTTCAAAAATTGATAGAGTTACAGTTATTTTAGTATAGTAGTAGTAGTAGACCGACTGTTTTCCGCTTGACGTCCCGATGAGAATGGCACGCCCCTAAGTCCCTTGTTCAAACGTATTTATCAATAGATGACTTATTGGGGTTCTTTTCTTCGAATTTCTTTTTTTATTGCTATATAAATATATTGTTCTATTGTTATATAAAAGAGAAAAACGGACTAAAAACTTTAAACACGTTTTTCTCGAAATGACTTTTTTCAAACTGGTCGCATCGATAACTCGATCAATTATTAACCGATTTTCAATTTTTTTCTTTTTGTTTTGTTCGTATTTGCAGTGGCTATGGTAGAGCGTAGCCGATTTAAAAAAATTTAATTTTACTATTTTTTAGGCTGTTTTGAAACAAAAAAAAAAGGTCGAAATGATGGAAAAAATGTTCAATTGGTCGCCATTTTGTGAAAAATCAAAATAACAAAAATCGGCTACGTACGACGAAAACTACATTAATATAGATTATAAAGAACTTTTATTTTGTTTTTTCTGATAACCAGTTCTTGAGTTATCGATGCGACCATGGAAGGGCAATTTTTTTTTGGACTCTACGGCAACGCTCATAACTTTAAAACTATTTAATATTTTTTAATAAAAATTTATGCAAATATTGGTCAATGTACACTATACAAAATAAATAAAAAAGAATCCTGATATTCCTTCATTTTCCCAGCCAAAAAAATTCTCGAAAATCACTCATTTTTTCGGCCGTCACAGTGGCCTTCCCCCTTAAACAACTTTCACAGGTGCCATTAAAATTCGAGCTGTAAAAGACTATCAGCTCTGTTTTAAGCTTGGCAAAGTCAAAACTTTCACAGTAATATTCTTCCAGATTTTTGAATATTTTTTCGGAGAAAATTCTTTTATAAGTCGATTTTTTTGGGAAATTTAGAAGTTGCATAAATTCCAATTAATTATCCTAGATTTCCTCAGTGTAGACCCTTGGGGGAATCTTCGTTTTATTATTCCACCAAGAACGAAAATTCTTTTCGAAGAATGATTAAAAAATTAAGGAAAAGAGGTCACCGTAGCTAAAAATATTTTACAATCAGGTATATAATCCGCTCATTGTGGCATTACTAAATTAGGGCCATGAGCAAAGCAGTGAATAAAAATAGTCTTCCCAAAATGTTCTCGAATTTTAGCTTGTGTAGCGTACAGTTCGGAAGCCATAACTACTGCACCACCAAAGGACTGAGCAATTACCTCATTTCCACAATTCAAATAATATATTAAGTTTATTATTTTATTTGATAAACCAATTCGAAGTTCATTTATGCCAAAAAGCGTTCCGATATTTTTCCCTCCTTTCCTAAAAATCGAAACAGACAAATAAGCACTGGAACTGCGGGTGCAATCTAAATCTAACACTCAAGTCAATTGAACTAAACGAACTTTGAAATCAGTTTTGGTTCTCTATTTTCATCGCACCACTTTCATCCGAATTTAACTCAATTTGAATTAGGTGGAAAATGGGCTATTTCAATTAAGAGAATAGCTGACAATAATACGTTTGCGGGTTGCTCTTCAAAAATTGGATATCCCTTTTTATCCCGACTCCCGACCAGACTCCCACGAACCCTGTCCTAATTAAATCAATGCGCAACGACCGACACAGCGAGGTCCGAGCGAGTTCGATTCTCATACATCACACACGCAGTCATGCGTTCATTAATTGCATGTAAGCATTATTATTGCAGGTCACATGTTCAAAAATGGTCGTGTAAGCGCAGTGTGTCAAAAATGTGTGTGCAGTGCTGCATGCAGTGACATTTGAGTGCACAGTGATCAGTTGAGTTGCCTTGACTTGTAATCATGGACGCCGCAGAAAACAACATTGTCGAGAAGTATAGGGTTTCCAAATAAGAACGTCCGAATTTTAAATTTGAATAAAACACACAATTTTCGAGCAAAAATGTTTCTGATTGCTTCATTTGAAAGATAATATTATGCGATATATGATTTGAATAAAATATCAGCCAAATGGCCACCGCGGCTCCTCTTGCACACGTTCATCCGCTCACGCCAATTTTCGATGACTCTGTGCAACATTTTGGCCCGTATATCAGCTATGGCTTGACGAATATTAGCTTCCAATGCCTCAAGAGTTGTAGGGTGTTTGCTGTAAACCTTCGACTTATTGTGGCCCCAAAGGCGTTAGATCAGACGATTTAGGCGGCCAAGCGATGGGACCATTTCTGGAAATTAACGACTCACCGAACTTACCGCGCAATAAGTCCATGTTAAGTCAGGAAGTGTGAGGCGGTGCACCGTCTTGTTGGAAATAAAGGTCGTCCGCATCAATTTCATCAAATTGGATGATGTTGGTCGTTGTAAAAACGAAGTACAAAAATTGATGAGTGTTCCGATCCGAGAAACAGGCCGATCTCATCGGTATGGTGCCTGCTTCTCTACCATAGACACTACTCACAATGACACAATGAGGAATCGAAAACGAGTTCCTTTATTGACTTAGTTAAAATATCAAGTACGAATTATAATGAAAAAAAATATTATTTCATACTTCAGCAAAGGCCTTTTAGGCTAATTAGTTAAGTTCAATAAAGCAAAGATACTTGGTGGAAATACTTAGAACAGGGTATTTCCACAAAGATATATCCATGGAGATGAATTAATAGAAGTAAAGGGTTCCTTTTGTAGAGGCGGAGAAATTTACATTGATATAAAACACAGAAAAATGTTTTTATTAGGTGTACAAATAAGTTTCCGCGGTTTTTTATAAAAAATTAGGAATTTATTGTGAAGGAACAGTACATTACGTTTTATTCAAAGTATTTTCCATCATTTGCCACTACTTTTCCCCATCTTTCTGGCAACATTCGGATACCCCGTCGAAAAAACTCTTCATCTTTTGACGCTATCCACAAATCTACCCAATTTTTGGTGTCTTCATATGATGTGAAGCGCTGCTCAGACAGACCATGTGCCATCGACCGGAACAGGTGATAATCGGAAGGGGCTAAGTCTGGTGAATACGGCGGGTGGGGTAAAACTTCCCAGTTGAGTGTTTCCAAGTATGTTTTTACCGGCGCCGCAACATGTGGACGAGCATTATCGTGTAAAAGAATAATTTTGTCGTGTCTGGAGTAGTAATGGGCGCGTTTTTCCTTAAGTGCCCGACTCAATCTCATCAATTGTGTTCGGTAGAGAGCTCCAGTAATGGTTTCGCTTGGTTTCAGCAATTCATAATACACGACACCAAGCTGATCCCACCAAATACACAGCATGAGTTTTTTTCCATGAATATTCGGCTTAGCTGTCGATGTTGATGGTTCGCCGGGCTTAACCCATGACTTTCTCTTCTTTGGATTATCGTAGTGAATCCATTTTTCGTCACCAGTGACTATACGATGCAAAAAACTCTTTTTTTTAATCCTGGCAAGCAGCATTTCACTCATGCATAATCGGCGTTCAACGTCTCTCGGCTTTAGTTCATATGGAACCCAATTTCCTTGTTTTTGAATCATTCCTAACGATTTTAAACGATGTGAAATTGCTTGTTGAGTCACTTGTAATGTAAGTGCAAGTTCTTTTTGCGTTTGGGACGAATCTTCCTCCAATAGTACTTCTAATTCCATGTCTTCGTACACTTTCGGCCTTCCACTGCGTTCTTTGTCCTTCACGTCAAACTCACCGTTCTTAAACTTTTGAAACCATTCCTGACAACTTCTCTCACTTAAAGCAGCTTCACCATATGCTTCTAGAAGCAATCGATGCGCCTCAGCTGCAGATTTTTTCAAATTAAAAAAGTAAATCAAAAGTTCCCGCAAATGATGCTTATTCGGCACAAAACTTGACATTTTTGCACGAAAAAAATTACGTCATGCTGATACGGAATCACTAGTACTTTAAGGTTATGGTGTTGCCGGATGACGAAACTTGGGATATTACGTTTTACATCTGACAATTTCTCCATAACCTTCTGGTGGGGCCATCTTTTGACAAACCGCGGAAACTTATTTGTACACCTAATAATATCCATGAAATTGGCTTTATTTCACAGATAATTTTATGATTTTAATGCTTGAAAATATTCCGGGCATGTGACCGCTGCGGCTGGCGCGTACATAGCATAATCTGGGGGTCCAATTTTCAGATACTCTTCGCAGAATATCAGGCTTTATTTCGGCAATAACGTGTCGAATGTTGGCTTCATTTTTGAAGACATATGGACCAAGGATTCCATTGGCCCAAAAAGTGCACAAACGATAACCTTTGATTGATGTAATGGTATTTTGACAAGGGCTTGTGGATTATCATCGCTCGAAAAGCGGCAATTCTGTTTATTGACATAGCCATTTAACCAAAAATGTGCTTCATCACTGAACAAAATTTTCAAATGAAATTGTGGATCAATAGCAATGTTTCCTTCGGGCCATAGTTTCTCGATTTAATCGCGCTAATGGACGATTATAAGCATCATAAAATTCACGTAATGCCCGATGAGTTTACGAATCATCAAAAGTATATGAACAAGATTTGTAACTTTCGCAATGTCCAACACGAAAAAAATATACGTGTACATATATTATATTTCGTTCTCTACATACGAACGCCTTATGACTGTTGTTTAATAGAAGCAACAGAAACGACTTCAACACAAAGAAAATAATGAATAGAAATTCGATACCATTTCTTTTCGAAAAACTCTCAAAACTTCATTTACTTTTCTTTTTAGTCGATATATATAGTTGTCGTAATTGCAGATTTATATTTCCGCAATGAATCAGACTATCATAAATTCACATATTTAATAAAAAGGGGTAACCTTGTCAGTAAAATTTCTGAATTCCGCTGAAAAGCGTTCTCGCCATCGTATCACCCCAACATGAATATGTACGTATAAACAAACGACCGCAGCGATGATGAAAATATCAACATTCGCTCCCGTGCTTGATGGCTCTCTGCTTAGTATTGTTTACAGCTATCGATCTATTTCTGGACAACTAAAAAGTTGTTCTCAGTTCCGGTAAACAATTAAGTTGACTCAGTTGCTTATTTCATACGCTAGCCACAATTCAGCCAGACATGTTATTTAGTTTTTACAGTTGGAAGTACTCTTTTTCGACAAAGCGCTTTCATTAGTAGGTCCAAGCCTTTTCTAATATAAGCAAATGTGACCCTAGAAACGGCATAAGTCGACTGTCTGACTATTAAAATTGGCAAAGGTGGACTAAATAAAGACAGAGAGACAATGAACATCCGCACATTCAGTGTGCGATGTTAATTTTACCATTGTGTACTACTATTTTATATTTAATAAAATATTTGGATATAAAAGAACTAATTGGAAAAAAGTAAGGACGCATGTAAAGTATTAAAATAACAATTTCATGAAACAGTCGCGATAAAGAGAAATCTTGTTTACTCTCAATAAAATTCATTTGCCTAAGATGGACTGTGGGGAAATAATGTCAAAAATGTTAGGCTTTTAATAAAAACTAATCTTAATAATTATTTGACGAGCGCATGCAGGCATTGATTAAAAGATAAACTGTTCGATTAGTGAATCCTGCTAATTTCAACCCGGGAAATCGCGTAGAGACTTCGAGATTGCAAAAGCACTATGGCTTTTGTGTTACAGAGATACCGTGGAACCGGAACAGGACGGATAACATAATATGTCGTCAACGGAAAAAAAGAGCTGAAGATCAATTTTTAAAGACGTTTTCAGACGTTTGCGGATTTAAGAAATTACCCGGAGAACCAATATTTTTTCAAGTTTGGGTCAGCCCTGGTTTGGATAAAAAAATGCTTGTCGTCCAGTTTAAAAGGAAGATCTGACACAAACTCAGAGGCAAAAACTTCTTTTCTGGGTCCGAGATCACATCTTATGGGCATTGGGCATGTGGAACCAAGTCATATTCCCCCCATCTCAGCCTATATAAAAGGTATGTTGTGTCCATTCCCTCCAGAACGGAGTGGGATGAGGACTATCTCGGCAACACAGTGCCGGACGCCAGCTCTGCGTGGTTCACGGACGGATCCCTCGCAGAGGGTCTGGCTGGAGTCGGAGTGTACGGTCTGAATGATGACGTGTGCATCTCCCGCTCGCTAGGCAGGTTCGTCTCCGTTTTCCAGGCGGAAGTTCTTGGCATCCTAATCTGTGCACAAGAGATTTTGAAGAGGAAACTGAGTGGGAAAAACATTTTTATTTTCTCCGACAGTCAAGCTGCTCTGAAAGCACTTGACTCGCACTTAGTTTCGTCTAAACTTCTCAGTGAGTGTCGTCACTCGCTTGATCTTATTGCGACCTCTAATCAAGTCTCAATAATCTGGGTCCCTGGCCACTGTAATATAGCAGGTAATGAGACTGCGGACAGGTTGGCGAAAGAAGGGGCCTGCTCTTCCTTTATAGGACCAGAACCCTATGTGGGTGTTGCACCATCTCTCATCAGTCGCTCGATGGAGGACTGGGTCCTCTCGGAGCACAATGAGAGGTGGGCCGCTAGATCGGATTGTAGACAGTCTAAGATGTTCTTGCATCGGGTCGACCTTGGCCTCAGTAGACGTCTACTAAATCTTAGTAGATGCCAGTTGAGCCTAGCAATGGCCATCATTACTGGCCATTGCAGGCTGAACAAGCATCTTCATACTTTACGAATAGCGGATTCGCCGCTTTGCGGATGCGAGTTGGAGGACGAGACTATTGCTCACTTTCTGTGTGCATGTCCGTTCTACAACAGAGCCAGAACCGCTCTATTCGGGAACTACCATGTAGATCCAAACGATCTACATAAACTCACGCTGCCCACCATCTTGAGCTTTGTTAGAAGAACTGGTCGTCTAACGGCTCAATCTGGGCACCGAGATTAACTCAGATGTCGGTCTCTCTTCTCGAGGTTTGTACAATGGACCTTTAGTCTAAGTGCAGGGTTTATCTACCCGCCTCATGACAATCTACATCTACATCTACAAGTCATATTCCCAGATAAATCGAAATTCAAATTGTATGTTGGCTATTAGAGCCTGCTAGTTCGACGGAAAGAGGGTGCAAAACTGAGTGATGAATGCATACAATGACTACCACCAAAATCTGCACCAGTAATGGTGTAGGGATGCTTCTCGGGATTGGGAAAAAAGTGCTCTGTAAGCTTCAAAGTAACAGCAAATGCATGTATTGGCATTCCGAATAATAAATTGGATCCATCATTCTTCAGAGACAACTGCCTACACTTACATGGAAGCGAAAAATATTACTTTGATGGAATGGCCACCGTATAGTCCTGATTTAAGGGTTGCTAATCATCGTCCAGCATCCGTTAACTCCTTCAAAGATTTAGTTGAAGATACATGGCAGTCGATACCATCATCGATCTTCAAAAATTGAACAGCATCAACGAGCCGAAGAGGAGGACCAATAAATCATATTTATCATATTTAAGTACATAGTTCTAGAATTATTTGAAATAATATTTGAGTATTTATGATTTTTTTCCATATCCTTAATTTTTTTTTTCTGAATGCTAATTTTTTTTTTCAAACTTTTTGCATACAAATATATGTCAAAGTGATTTAATAACTTAGAATCTATATCAAATCGATAGCTTATTCAAATTATCATAATAGAAAAACCAAATTCCTTCGAATTCAACCTATTTTTTCACACGACTATAGATAAAATTCGAAAAAAAATTATGTATTATAGCTGATGTTATAAATTAAATTAATTATAATAATTAAACACTGAAGACACAATTATGAAGTATGTAATAGACAGTCTTTTGTTTTACGAGTATTTTAAAAAATAGAAGAAATTGATCTACCAACTGACGTAAGGCAAAAGGGGGAGGTTCATGTTACTCAGGCTCCAATTTTTGGGAACGGGGTTCGAAACATATTGCTGTGGTTATTAACGGAAACATAATTAAAAATTTTTATCTCGTCCCGTTTTCGAGATATAGGTCAATTCGCGAGTCACCTAACGTTCGTAACTTTTGGGAAAATTCTATTATATATTATAATTTCCATTTTATAAACTGCCGGTGGTGTTAATTTTCCTTTTACAAACTACCGGTGGAGTTAATTAGCACAGCAAAATGTATCGAACCCCGTTCCCAAAAATTGGGGCCTGAGTAACAAGAATTGTGCCGGCAAAAGAGTTTCCGAGTTTATAATTTGACGAGAATGTATTATTTTGAATAAATGTTAGCAAAGATTATTTACCAAGGGATATGAGAACCAACATTTTGCAATTTAAGTTCTTGTTGTTCACAGACACAACAGAAAATATTTCATTAATGAAGCTTTGTTAGTTATGAATAAGCCTTAAACTAATAAACAATATGTAAGGTACTCGCATATTACGTTTTATATTACGTTTTATAGCAACAAAACTTATATTACCTATATAATACGAGTTCATATTAATCAGAGTTTCTAAGCTTTGTTACAAAACAAATTTTTTTTCTCAATCTTTATGAAAAGCGTTGTACGTGAATTGCATTCATTAGGTTTCCCCTTGCGAATGTACTCATAAAGCGAATATTAATTGGGTTCGTGTTCATTTGCACTCCAAACTTACTTGACACCCACACACAAATACATGGAAATCAAATCTAATCGACATCTTTATTGTCAATTTCATGAGCGATTCCCATCAAAGCACAGCAGAACCAATGGTCATACTTACAACAATTTATAACAATTTTTATGGCCACTTTCACTGCAACAAGTTCTGGCTTTATTACGCTTCTGCACATAATCGAGGTCATTGCTATTTTCTGCGCTTGCTGCCGCCGCTACCTTCCACTTTAACCGGAGCGTAGTAAATGTGCAACAATGGAACAAATTCAAGCTTCGGCTAAAATGAACCGCAGCTTTCAGCTTCACGTTTTGTTTCGACGAGGAAAGTGGCTTCACTTGAAATGGGGCGCCCGGGCTACAACTAAGCGGTGACTCATGAAAATTTCTCATGTCGTCAATTTCTCCCTTTTCATTGTTTGCGTAGTGGATAAATGACGGTAATTTCCAAGAAATTCTTCTTAACTTCAGGAAATTTTATATTCATATTTCACCTAAATGGCAACTACAAAATACATATTGCAATAAAAGAGGATGCGATAATTACATTCCGTATTTCAAAGCTATGATGAAATCACAAAATTTTACTATTAAGGAAGGGTTTTAATAAATAGATAATCAAAAATGTTTTAATTATTCGGAAACGGGGCCTTCTCCCTGATTTCGATGAAATTGCAATATGTCAGAAAGGAGGCCATTCTGAGCAGCTTACATACATACATATATGTAGGTATGAATTTAAACCCCGGAAACCTTCTGGGAAAAAATAGAAGGTTTTATTAGGAATTATAACAGATCACATCCCAGCGGGAAAAATGTCAAGCGCTTCCCAAAGGCAGCAAGTTGACAACGCTTCTCGCCCATACGAAAATCACAGTGACATATTCGTTGAGTGGAATTTTCACAAAATTGAAGAACTTGGCTTCGTTTCATACATAATTTACGGAATTCCCCTTTTTCTATTGCCTAGGGCAGGTTTTATTCTGGATGCGGCAGTTGATGTGAGAGTGTGAGTCACGTCGATAGTGAAATTAAATTAATTGCTAATTGTGTTGTACGAATGCTCTTAAGGTGACCTTCTCCTAACTGGGGTACAAAAAAATCGATTTTTTTTTTTCACGGAAAAATATACCTTAATATGTCTATAATCATGTCCCAAAATTTCACGGAAAAAAAAAATATGGTTTTCGAGTTATATTGCTATATATTTGGTGACCTCCTAACTGGGGCATAAAAAAACGATTTTTTTTTTTACGGAAAAATATACCTTAATATGTCTAGAATCATGTCCCAAAATTTCACGGAAAAAAAATATATAGTTTTCGAGTTATAGTGATATATATTTGGTGACTTTCTCCTAACTGGGGTCAAAAAGAATCGACCTTTTTTTTATTTTTTTTTACGGGAAAATGTTCGTTAATATGACTAGAATCATGTCCTAAAATTTCACGAAAAAAAAAATATGGTTTTCGAGTTACAGTGCTATTAATTAATACTGTAAGTCTGCTCATTTCATCGGTATTGTGCGAAATATTCCACTCAAAAACTCTTTTTTTCTTTAAACGCATTTTTCTCGACTTCATTTTTTCAATCGTAGTTCCACGATATCTCTTGAACCGCTCCACCGATTTCCATAAACCTTGGTTCATTTTGTTCAGAATTCAATTGTGCACTAACTAGGATATAAGACAAAACCCAAGTAGTTTTTTTTTTACAGCACTTTTTGTAAAAAATTTGTCGAAAAATTCTCGATTTTTTACTTCAAAAGGCTGCTATTTTTTTTTTAGTCGAGCGATTCGTTAGATCCTAGTTAGATTTATACATTCTAATGTCTAATTTAAGTAGTTTTTTGATTTTTCTGTGTCAGATGATTTGGCGAGAGGCAATCACGGAATTACGGAAAAAGGCCGATTTTTTTTGGCGCCCTCTTGCGGCGACGGGTGAGCGAGAAATGAAAAAATAAAAAAACAATTTCTAGTTTTTGTTCAAGACTTCCAAATAAAAAAAAGATTCAAGGTCATATGTTGTTTTGTTTTCTTGTAAAAAAATCCCAAACTTTTGCTTTTTTTTTATTTCAGTTAGGAGAAGGTCACCTTAAAGGCATACCTCAAGACGTATGTTTTTGTTGTATGACTACTTTGGACAAAACTTGAGGCTTTTGCTTTTAGCGCTTCCATGTCGAATTTCTTTATGCGGTTGAGAGGGCTTTCCTCTGCCCATGTTAAAAAGATATGAACGAGGGTAGGGCACGGAAGCGCTCCGAGCCTCCAAAGAAGCGCTGTAGCAGCCATTTTTAAGCGCTTCCAATTCCAGCTGAGATAGTGATACATACATGTACACTAGACTGATTCAAAAAAACCTTTTTTTCACTTTTTCAACGGGTCCCCCCCCAAAAAGTTATCTTGTGTCATTTTAATGACGTATGAAAAATTTCAGTGAAAAAAATTAATATTTAGAGGTCGCTACCGTCGATTTTATGTATTTTTCCATGTAATTATCGAAATATCGATGTTACAGATATGTCGCAGTAACTCGCTTGTTTTCCAACGAAACTTCGCAAAATTTTGCACAATATAAGCTACAATATAACCAAGTCGTTTCATGTTTAAACGGGGTTTTAAATATGGCTTTGTTGTTGTTTTATTAATTTATTAATTAACAATTGTAAAATAGGGCATATTTCACAGGGCCACCTAAATTTTCAGATTTTTTGCTTTGATCGAGTTATTTCATGATATTTTAAGTAAGTTAGGGTGTAAAAAGTATCCCGCAAATAAATTTTTCACTATTCAAAAAAATTTTTTATTTTTTTCTCAAAGTAAAAAATTTATTTTTTAACTTTAATTCAATATTTATTAATTTTCTCATTTATTTTCATGATAAATCATTATATTATAATGCTTATAGATTTATAATAATCAACATTTCCGTATAAATATTACTTTACAGTCATATTTATGATATGAAATCCGCGCTAGGGTGCGTCGCGACTCTGCCATCTGTGTCTAGAAACATTGGCTGAATATAGCAATCAGAATGCTTCAAAACATCCAGTTTTTACCCCATTGTGTCATTGGAGGAACGAATTGTCAACATAATAAAAGAAAGTGGCTCGTTAAGGCGAAAATTTTAAATATTCAAATTTTTATATTCAAATTTTCCATAAGTGAAGGAAATGCTTTCCATGTCAAATGAAAAGAAAAGGAAAAACTAAAATGATTTAATCCGTTAATGTATTCCTTTATTCAAAGTTACTGTACTAACATTTGTTACAATTTTGAATAATTATTGCAAAATTTTAAAACATTTCAAAAGTAATGAACGTAATTGAAAACTTCATGTTTCGTGGTATTTGAGAAATATAAATTGTCAAGTTACATTGAATGAATTTATTATTAAGAATATAATTTATTTATTTGTTGTTGTGTTTGGTGAATAGTTTATTGCTGCAATCAACAATTAATAAACTCACAAATAAATCAATTATAACCTTTATAAAATTGAAGTTACTCTAAATATTTAGTCCTTTCAAAATTGTAGACTTTTTGAAATCGGAAATGTTTTTTCTACTTTGACTTACACTTAACAATCCTCCAATGACACGATGGGGTAAAAACTGGATGTTTTGAAGCATTCTGATTGCTATATTCAGCCAATGTTTCTAGACACAGATGGCAGAGTCGCGACGCACCCTAGCGCGGATTTCATATCATAAATATGACTGTAAAGTAATATTTATACGGAAATGTTGATTATTATAAATCTATAAGCATTATAATGTAATGATTTATCATGAAAATAAATGAGAAAATTAATAAATATTGAATTAAAGTTAAAAAATAAATTTTTTACTTTGAGAAAAAAATAAAAAATTTTTTTAAATAGGAAAAATTTATTTGGGGGATACTTTTTACACCCTAACTTACTTAAAATATCATGAAATAACTCGATCAAAGCAAAAAATCTGAAAATTTAGGTGGCCCTGTGAAATATGCCCTATTTTACAATTGTTAATTAATAAATTAATAAAACAACAACAAAGCCATATTTAAAACCCGTTTAAACATGAAACGACTTGGTTATATTGTAGCTTATATTGTGCAAAATTTTGCGAAGTTTCGTTGGAAAACAAGCGAGTTACTGCGACATATCTGTAACATCGATATTTCGATAATTACATGGAAAAATACATAAAATCGACGGTAGCGACCTCTAAATATTAATTTTTTTCACTGAAATTTTTCATGCGTCATTAAAATGACACAAGATAACTTTTTGGGGGGGGGGGGACCCGTTGAAAAAGTGAAAAAAAGGTTTTTTTGAATCAGTCTAATGTACACCCACATGATTAAGTCCACAATACGAATTTACTGGATACAAAACTCCAACAGAAACTGCGCACGTATAATTTTATTTGACTTTAACCTATTCGAGACGAAGATTGATTTTGAATACGATTCCCAGGAGCGGAGCATTTTTACATTTACCATATGCAAACAATTTTTAATTAAGTGTGCAATTACAAATAATGTGATAACACACCGTGTGTTTTTAATTACGACTACTTCTTTCCTAACTAACTGATCAGTTCAACCGACATATTCAAGATTTTTACACACACGGTGAGTGATATTAAGACTAAGGACTACACACAATGTTTGAAGGATACAGATATGAGGAAATTGAAGTTTTATTTTCTGGCCAGTTATTTGTACGAAATACCCTACTGTGCGACGGCTAAAAAATATCTTGACGATCAATGAATGCCCAACAGTAACCTGATCTTGGGTTCTGAAAGGAGGTGTCTGGAAACCTCGCAACTAGCTATTCTTATGCACCACTTATCCTTAGCGTAGGTCTTAATTATATTGCCGGCAACATCTAAGAATGCCTCAAACATTCTAACTGCATCCTTACTGAACACATGTGTCAACACATTTTTTCTCTCTTGAGGCACAGAGGTGTAGTCCCAACGTGTGAGGGTTCTTTCTTCATAGTTCCAGTCTCTGCGAGGCAAGTTATGGAGAATTCGATTCGACTGAAAAACAATATTGGCAATGGACTCCTATGTGTCGCCAAAACAGATTATTCGCGAATACCTCGATTCATTTTCTGAACCACATTGGAGGTACTTGCATGGCGTGTACATATTATACTTTGAATTATCATCTTTCTTATTTCCCAATATTGTTTCCTAGTCTGGATTGTAATGCAAACAAAAGATAGTTTTCTTCAAGTGCTTGTAAAAACTAGTTTTAAATTTTCGCTTAAAGCAGCTCAATATTCAAAGAATTTCTCTAAACTCTCGAGGATTTTTCCCAAATTTCGCTGGAGGAGCATAAGGATTTTTCTCAAACAATATGAGAATGTAGACAAAGTGAGATTTAAATATGGCGAGCATTATACAACTGTCCATGGGCGAATAATGATGCATCTGATGGACCAGATACCTGTAGATGTCCTAATGTGGAGTGGTGTAACCGGGAAATTGAACAGCTCATGCAACGAGAAACCACTGTAAGGAATATATGCGGAAGAGTTTGCATACAGAGCGCCACCGTAAGGGAATGTGGCATATATGTGCTATCGATAGGCTGCGGTTTCAACAGAGAATCTGCAAGGCAAGTAAAGTTCTCGAGCCAATATTGGACCAAAACAATCGAGATGTAATATTCAATACAAGATTTTAAAGTAAAGAAATCAAGAAATTAATCACCAGTTTTCTAAAAAATTATTTTTATTTTTACATTATAATACATCTTTAGCATTTATCCAAGAATTGTGCTTTGTTTAGAATACAAGCCACTTCACGTAAATTTTGTCGCCTTTCGTCTTTAGAATTTTTCCCACAAGGTAGAGGTGAGGATGTTTTGCTTTCAGCGGCTCCATTTCATAAAAACATTGGTAGTCCCCTCAAGCAGATATGTTACAGGATTAGCCACTTTAATTTTCGTAATATTGAAAATCGCCGAAGTCCAGTTTCGTATATATCTTTCCTCAAATGCATGCTTATACAGTTTCGCTTCCCCTATTTTTCATAACATCTACGTTTCCTACCGAACAATCTACGAAAAACAGAGTTTTTAAAATAAAATACATTGTTAGTTTTCAAGACACTTTTATTAGTGGGACGTATGCTGCACATTTATTTCTTTACACTGGTTTATCTATTTTTGAAACTTTAACAATGACGAGAAATTTCTTCTTTTGTCATGCCCACCCATTCTTCAGTTATCCTGGCTATAAAACTCGATTTGATGGCCGCGGCTCTCTAAATATGGACTCCTGTAATCTCGCCCACGAATTCTCTATAGGGTTTAAATCTGGCGAGTTTCCTGGCCAGTCTGTCAACACAAATCCAAATAAAGCTTTTGCTGCTGAGGTTGATACAGCGGCAGTATGACACGTCGCTCAATCCTGCATTAAAAAGGTTACTCTTCTGCTGCTAAAATACTGTCGGTTCAAGGCATAGTTGCCGTAAACTGGAAGTATCTATTGACCATTTACAGTACTTCTTTCATCAATAATTATGAGATTAGTTTTTCCTTTCATACTAATTTCAGCAGCGACCATCACTTTCAAACTTTGATTGGGACATACAATCGGCGCAATACTTTTTGGATTTGCCGTGCGAACGCGGGTGTTCTGCCTATTTGGGTGAGAATGCAACATGATGAGAGATTCATCCGTAAAAAGAATACTTGCGCGTTGTTTTTTCCCTCTGTTGTTGTCTTCAGGAAGCTTTCATTGTCCAGTGCTAATAGAGGCTTTACTGGCCTCACATATTCGTGCTGTCCCCAAAGAAGACTACCGACATAATCCTTGACTGTGTTCCTTGAAACAGTTTTTTGTCTTTCTCGATAGCTCGATAATTGACTTAACAGTTTTGCAACTGTTCGCGTTCCAGGACCTTGCTTATCTTTCAACAGTTCCTTTATTCACCTTTTAGCCCTTGGAGAAAGAGCTTAAGGACGAACATTTCTGTTTTTATCCACAACATCTCTTACTGGTGTATTAGTCCAATGCCTTACGGTAGTCCTTGCTAACCGCAATTGCCGATTAATTGATGTTACAGAAAATCCTTCCCGAGAATCCGCTATGGGTATTGTATGGAGATGCTTAATGCCTGTAGTGGCCTGTTATAATGCCCACTGCGAGGCCAATCTGGGTTCTTCGAAGGTTAAGTAGACGTCAACTCAGGCCGTGATCGCCCGATTTAAAAATGTCTTCGACTGTCTGCAATCTAGTCTAGCGGCCCACCTCTCATTGTGCTCTGTACGAACCCACTCTTCCAGAGAGCGAATGATGAGAGATGGTGCTACACCCACAAAAGGCTCCGGAATGGAAAGCAGGCCCCTTCTTTAGCAAGCCTGTCAGCAGTATATGTTATGGTAGCCAGAGTCCCAAATTATTGAGACTTTGTTGGAAGTCGAAATGAGGTCAAGCGCGTTGCCCAATCTTTGTACCTTAGAGAGTATACATTTATTGGTGCTTTTAGTTATATGCCACCAGACCAGCGTACCATAGCAGAGACTAGGTCTGATAACGGCAGTGTAATTTTGGGACTGACGCCCCATGTTCGACGGAAAGTTCTTCAGGTCGAGATGGCCTTTTGTATCTTGCAGCCCAGATGGAGTTTTCAGTTCAGTTTGTTGTCCAGGATTACACCTAGATACTTTACACTCTTCGCGTAGTTGATCTCTCCGTCGACAATTTTCAAGGGTCTAAGGCCAGAGGTCTTGTCCGCGTTAACCGACAAGTTCTTATATCATAAGATTTCCGCCTCTATATTTGGTAGAGAAAAACAAAAACTGAAAATTTCAGCAAGCCCCAATTGGCTGCTTTTTCTTTTGGATTTCTAATTGTTTCTAAAGAGAATAGTTATCTATTTACCAATGTTGAATTCTCTCCTTATATCATTTAAAAAAGAGCCAAATAAGTTCAACCAAATAATACTGCGACCGACGACGTTTGTATCGCTTTTATGTCAATAACAAGATAATACCGGAAAATATGTAATAGTTCGCTAAGAAATAGAAACGTTTAGATTGAATTGCTAGAATCAATTGCAATTGTAAGAGTCCAAATGGTTTTGAAAAACAGAATTTTGGTTATGTCGTAATTTTTTATTCTTTATTAAAATAAAAATCAATCGTTTCTTCACAAAATTATTTTTTTTGTACATATACACAATATTAGAATTTTCGCAAATATTTTAGTATGGGGATTCAATCGCCGACATTTACAATGACCCGAATTATTCTTGTAAATTTCAGCAGCTTTATTTTGAAGCATAACCGAAAATTAGTTAACTTAGAGTTTGTGCTTCATGTAGAACCGTACAATTTCTATAGAATTCACAATTGATATTTGAGAGCCAGTCCAACGTTGTCAACCCATTATTAATACATTATTATTATTCACTATGTACAGAGGCTTCTACATTGTTTTAGGTCATTATCCTCTAACGGAATTCAATCTTTAATGCCGGCTCTCTGTAAAGAATACATTGGTCTAAACGCGTTCCTAATTCTCTTCTGCTAATATATAGTGTTTGTTTTTCATCTTTTTCGCTGAATGTGTGCATATGCATACACAAGTGCTTCGATGTTGGGATATTCATTGCTAATAGATAATAGATACGAGTATTATTGATGGATATCTTTATATCTTTTTAGCTAGTTTTGCCCTTGTTCGACGTATTATGTGTTATGTTTTCGTACACCTAATTATCTTCTGTAAGATCTTTTAATTATGACTACCAAACGTAAAGTGAACTGAGCGTGTTTGTGTCAAAAATGAAAAAAAAATCCAGGTTGTGATATCCATGATTAGTACCATATATTCGTGCAATACACATAAGGTAAGCGAAATTTTGTATACGATCTTGTGAGACAAACTGCATAAACAAAAAATCTTGATCAGTGGCCATATCGTATATTATTATATTAAAAATTTAAAAATAAAATATTATAAATATATTATTCTAAATGATAGTCTTACCTTAATATTTTGTTGGAGAGTTAGCTATACCATGATTTGAATAAACAGATCTGCAAGGAAAAAAAACTGGTTTTTAATACCCAATCGAAATAAAATAAAATAACTACATACATATGTATATCTGCGTATGTATACTATTAGCGAAGCCCAGAAGTAATGGAAAATCTAGGCTTACTCTGTCAATTCGTGAATTGTCGGAGTAATTTTTAACAAATACGTAATTTTTAGAATTTTGGCTTTAGCTGCTCAATTCTCAAGTAAACTCATGCATAAAAGTACCTGCTTATTGTGGGTAAAATTCAAAACTAAAGAATTAATATGATTTAGACTAAAACTATGCTAGGCAAAATTGCGGACATATGGGTGTTTTTTATGTTTGTTTTTCCAATTGGCTTCTGATGACAGTAAATTTCACAGCTTACAGATGCTTTTTGCTCAGTATGTATGGTATAGTACAAATTCATTTCGAATATCGTGGTTCAGTTCAGGAAACTTACCGTTCGCTGCGTACATTTTACGGTCGACATCGAAAACTCCATCCGAACAAGTTATTCGAATAACCATGGGTCGTTTTTGAAACACGCATACTCTAATGGAGAATAAGCACCGAAGAAGTCGTTGCCACTGTGGAACGTAGTGCTGAGGAGGACCGGAATGAGTCGATTCGCGATCGTGCACAGCAATTGGAGCTGTGCCCATATACATACGTTATGGAAGATTCTGCGGCAAGATTTTGGTTTATGAGCTTACAAGATCCAACTCGTGCCAGCATTGAAGCCACGTGACCATCATGTGCGTCATACGTTCGGCCAAAGGGCCACAAACAATATTGCGCTTGATTCTTATTTTCAACACAAAATTTTGTGCAGCGACAATAATTTTTGGTTGAATAACTACGTCAATAAACCAAAATTGCTGGTTTTGGAGTACAAAATATCCAGAAGAATTTGTTGAGCCGTTGTTATATACACTAAAGTCACTGTTTGATGTGCTTTATGGCCGGCCAGAACGTGACAGTCAATGGAGACCGCTATAGATCCATGATTACTGACTTTTTAGTTCCCCAGTTGAATGGAGTTAATATATAATGGAATAGCCTTGGTGTCAACAAACGGCACAACATGCCACACAGCGCGCGACACAATCAATTTGCTGCAGGAAACATTCGATGAGCGCATAATTTCGCGTAATGGACATGTGAATTTGCTTGCACGATCGTGTGATATCACGTGAAGTTACTAGATAATACGGATAAACGACAGACGTTGGACCACTTGAAAGTCAACATTCGCCGCGTTATTATCGATCTACCACCCCAGCTGCTCGAAAGATCGGTCTAAAATTGGACATCCAGATTGCGCTTCTGTGCGCCACTGTGACCATATGCCCGAAATCATATTTAAACACTAATGGCATAAAATTATCTTTCTAATAAAGCCAACACCATGGCCAGTAACATGATTTTTATGTCTTTTTTTCGTTTTAAAGTTATATATCATACCTCTAAAAAAACACTTGTACAGACATGTATTGTATTAGGGGCCATTCATTAATTACGTAAGGGTACCGAGGGGGGAGTTAAGAAAATCTCTACATGTCCTTATGTTGGGGGTAGGGGGTAAAACTCATTCTTACGTAATATTTTGTAAATCGATATACAATATTAGGAATCTAATTCCATTTTGGATTCCGAATGGTCTTCTTGATTTTATAGTGTACAATGTTATTTAAATCCTATTTGAAAATTTTTTATTACTTATTGAAAAAATTACTTATTAAAATTTTAAATGTTTTTATTTTATCTATTTTTGATATTATAGAAAAAATCATAGTACATTTTCCCGTGTATTAATCGTACTTTAATTATTTGGAAAATCACTTATAATTCTAACACCAATGCTTGTCTAATCATAATAGAAGAGTATATGTACTGTGAATTATTATTTGTTAAAAAATAAAAATCTTTGATTCACGTTAAACTATAGGTTTTAGTGCAATTGATCGTTTTCTAACATTTTATTATTTAGAAGAACGATATAGAATCTTACGTAAGAAAGGGGAGGGGGAGTTCGAGAATTCTTATGTGTCCTTACATGGAGGTAGGGGGGGGGAGTCAAAAGGCACTAAAATTGTCCTTACGTAATTATTGAATGGCCCAGTAGACTGGAACTTATATTAGCATGGCATTATATGAATTTCCGGATTACATGAATAAATATTTATTTAGATAGAAGATACATTGTGTAGAGAAGTTAAGTTTATAAAGTCTTGAATTTGAATAAATTATTTAAAAAAAACCTAATTTGCATCTATCGCACTAAAATGGTTGAAGTGAACCTTATACAGGGATGTCCCAGGTTTGAGATTATTAAGTTGTCTAAAAACATCGATTTTGTTGATGTGCTCATGTCTACATATATGATTCGAATTTTTCTACTTGTACAGATGTTTAAACCCCTTTTATTCTTCATTTCACTAATAATAATATTTAACTAGTAATTTTCTTTGACATTCTGTAAAAAGAAATAAAGTCCAATATAAAAATTGGTTCCTAATTTTCCAACGCCTTAATTTCTGATTGAATTTTGCATTAATTTATAAGAAGAGGCTTTGTTGATACCAGAGATCAATATTAGTAAACCATGAATTGTAATGAATCAGGAAAATCTCCAATATGAAATGCTTCGTTCCGTAATGAGTTAATAAGTAGTCGATATGTCATAATTCTATGAAGGCGCTGCAGCTTGACGGTAGCACAACTAAGAAGGCAAAAACTAAAGTATATAGAATAAAAGAAGACAAGAGGAGCTCAAAGCAGGCAGATGTTTCGCTTGGCTGAATCGAGTTGAAGAATTGCTATGAGCCCACAAGAAGGAAGTGCATTGTCCGACAACAGTACGGCTTGGCAGAACCGTGCTCATTTATGTATTCTTGTTTAGTTCTCTGATTATAAATTGCTTAGAGATCACTTGTGATGATGAATATTGAAATGGCAGGAGCTTGATTTCATTTTTCACGTCTGCGAAATTAATATGCAACCGTAGAAAACGAAGAAAGTTCAAATTATCAACGATGTAATTAAGTGCTGACGAAATTATGAATCACTCAGCAAGTGTTTGTAAGCGCAGATTATCAATTTTTAAGCTCCTCCTGTAATACATAGAAATTATGGTACACTTATTCGTTCGGATACGTTACAGTCTATATATATCTAACATATATGAGTGAAATGAAATTGATGTGGTAAATCTGATTCATAGGTTATGCCCATTTTATATGATATAAAGAATTAGAATGTATATTTTTAATTGTCGATTAATGTATTGTATGGGAAGTTTAATTATGTTACCATTTCTAACAAAAAATGCAATTAGTTGCTTTGGTAATTTTCCACTGCCTTATGCGTTTAATGATTGCTCCAAATGATAAAATACATATGTTATAAAACACTGAAGAGAGACAAGAAGAAAATTATTATTAAGAGTAGGCGAATCAAGCAGCGTTTTAATTAGCGCCATCATCATCATCGAGTACGGTATAGATAAAATGTTCATGGCCTGGATCTGAGAAAAGTTCAAGAAGTCTGGAGCAATAACTTTAAATTGCTTGCTTTCTAAAGGGATAATTTTCAGCTCATTAGACAAATATTGCATTTCCCCGTTTAGGTGACTGCAGTCCATTATAGGTTTTGTAAGCTAACGTTTAAGCAATATTCACCAGTAGCAATATTCCGCAAAGTCCGGGAGGCTCAATTCTCTGCGCCAACTGATGTTGGCGAGAGTCAAGCAAATTATCGATCTCGACAATGATTGATTGCGTCTGCTGGAGAACAATTTGTTCCTCAGTGGTTGCGGTGCGGCTGATTTTATCTCGTGTGTTCTAAATTGTTTCCAACCTGGCCTCATTTTGAAGAAATGTTTAGAAGAGAAAGCGTTTCGAAGTCATCAGTAGCCCGCGACTGTCAGTCTTGAGGCATCAATTGCGGCTTCTTATAGGCTTTTGACTCTGCAAGTCATACTCGCCATTTACTTTTTCACTTTTTGTTTGCATTGGGTTATACATATAATGCAGATTCAAAGGTGTGTCAAAATTTATTTCAATTGCTTGAAAAGTTGCGCATGATTTTGTAGAATCACGATGGCTTAAAGAGAAGAATAATATGCATATATTCGTTTGTTTCTAACCAGCTATAGCTGTGCACACAATCCTTTTTTTGTGCACTAATATTATAATAGGTAAAAAAATAAATTAATTTTGTTAATTGTTCACTTTTGGCATTAAGGGAATGTATACTGTATCTGCAGTGGTAGAAGTAGATTAACATTGTTGACATTTGTGGGAAGAACACTGAGACAGTAGTTGTTTGCCGTGAGTTTGTTGTCGAGAGTTTATGCAAAGTTTTAAGTAAATCGGTTCAAATAAATATTTTTCTCCATTGAAAGACTTATATCCCTTTTGGGGGTTAAATTTTCAGTACCTAATGCTGAAATGCGTGATCCATTTTTTGTGTTGTAGAGTGTTTATGAAAAGTTTCAAGCAAATCAGATTAAAAAAATATTTTTTTACATACAAAATATGCACATCTATACCCCCTTTTACCCCTTGGGGGTTGAATTTTTAATAGCACTTACCTAGAAAGCTTTCTTACAAAATAACTTTTACATGGTGTGGATATGGGCTCAACCGGCCCATTGGTATAGAAGTAAGATACCTCAATACCTGACATCTTCAATGTCGAAACTAGACATAGAATCATTTCGTGCCCATGAGAACATTTGATCAGAATGTCGACGCTACAACATATCAAAATTTCAGCGTGATCACCTGGGAGCCATTTCCCATACAAAACGTGCGGGGTCCTTTCCTAAAATTCACGTTTCTCCCACATTTTCTCCGAAAATCATGTATACTATATAATGAATACACCTCTTTTTTTCGAAAATGAACTTACATGTACCTCCTCGCGGTAGTAGCCCGGTGTGATGGGTTCAATAAATCAATTTTTTTTTACATTTTTCGGAAGAAAAACCTTTCAACAATACACTGTAAAATTTTCAGACCGAAATTTTTAATATTTTCAAAGTTATAGCCAAAAAAAGAGCGCCGTAGTGTGTATGAAAGTAGTGCACACGTAAGCGGCAGTTGCTCTGACCGTTCCCTCTTAAGGGCGGAGAAAACTGCAGAAGTCAACAGTAAAGAGGCCAGAACCTTACGCAGGGCTCTCAAAGCCGCTGAAAATCATAATTTTGAGGAAACGGAAGGATTTCTCTATGCACCAGGCATAGCTGAATAATGTAAGTGTTAGTTGTTGTCAAAACTTTAAACGCGTTTTTCTCGAAACCATGTTTTCGAAATTTCGGGGAAGCACTGCCTCAAAACTATTCAACCGATTTGGCTAAAAATTTAACCTGTTATTCTAGAAACATATAGCTAAATACCGAACCTTTAAAACATTTAATTTTTTAATAATATATTAATTTTTTGAAACAATTTATCAACAGAAAAACGTAGATTTTCAGTACCTTTTTTTCACAAGTCCGCCATTTTATGTTCTTTTTTTTTTATGCATATTATTGGTTAGGTCACTAAAGTAAAGTCGTCAAAATAATAATCTCCTTGAGTTTTTTATTTGAGATGACTACGGAAGGCTGTATGCTTCCCCGAAACAGCTCACCGTTCTTTCGAGGACTCCACTTTGACATCAAAAACCATAAACAAATTAATGTAAAATTAAGTCAAAAAAATTGTTTTGTATACTTTAAAATACTAATAAAAACATGTTAAAATTACAAAACGATCGCATGTTATTTTCTTGTTAAAAAAAATGCACGAAAAAACGTCGAAATTTCGGCCGTCACACCGAGCTACTACCTTAAATACACAGCATGAATTTTTCTATCTAAAAGAGGTACAACATGTCCAGGTAAAGAAAGGGTATATAAAAATTATAGGTAGAAAATCATTTGCGGAATATTAAAAAATATGAATTTTGTTTGATAATCGTTTGATTTTGTTTTCTTTGAATTTTGAGTTTGATGTCGCTGCATTGAGTAGATCAAAAGATAATAACAATAATAATAATAATGTGCATCCCGAATTTATGAATCATCAGTAACTCGGAAATACGCAAAATCGCGGCACGTACTGGGGGTGATTCGGATATCCCTCAATATGAGGCACCTAAATTTTACTTTGGACGTCACTTCTCCGGCCACCCTGTAAGAATTCAAAAGTCGTATGGCGCTCACTTTAACAATATTGACATTTTCAACACCAGCCTCCTGGCATCCAAACATCTTGCTATGATTGAGATCAATAGGACCATGAAATGTAAAAAATCTTTTAAATAAAATGTGTATTATTTTCTTTTCCCTTTTTACCTATTTGCATATTTCCTTAAACTATTAAGTTGTTTTTCTTTTCTCTTATTTAGGAGTTATTCTCCTGTTTCCGGTAGTATTCATATAATTGGATTGTACTGTTTACTATCATTGTAACTTTTTACTAAATAAATTAATCTACGAGTATATGTTTAAAAATGAAATGCTTTTCGTTCGACTTTCCATAACTCACGAACAACCAAACGGAGTTGTTTAATTTTTTTTTATTCGTTGATGTTTAGGTCATAGGGGTATTTTAAAAAAGTTGTAATTCAAGATGGCGGACCCATTATGGCGACCGAAAAAGGTTAACTTCAAGTATTGCAATGAAAATTCGCTCCAAGGGTTTTTCGGGGTCGCTGAATTCGAACATGCCATCAAAATTTTGGAATTCAAGATGGTGGATTCGATATGTCGACCGAAAACGTTGAACTTCAAGGACTTGACCTCGAAATCCGCACTAAAGGGTTTCCGGGGACGCTGATTTCGAATATGCCATCAAAATTTCCAAATTCAACATGGTGGATCCAATATGGCTACAGAAAAAAGTTAAAGTTCAAGGGATTGCCATAAGACATATAGGAGAGGGTGTGTAATAGGGAGGGGGTGTTAAATGAAAAAAAAAGTAAAAATAATAACACTGTTGAAAAATATTTAAAAAGGTGAAAAATGAAAATAGAAAAACATTTGGAGAAATTTAAAACAATATTTATCCGTGAAAATGAAGGAAAGCCAGTATAATAACGAAAAAATACTCGAAGTAGAGGAGAAAAATTGTAATATCTCGGTAATTAACGGGCGTAGGGTATTGTGGATGGGCCCTATGGAAGCGCCTAAATGAACAAATTGATTTATTTTTCGTAAAAAAAAAGTATTAGAAATAGGTGAAAGTGAAGTTTGGGGGTATTGTGTATGAATTTATGATTGGTTTAATGAGACAACCCAACTGGGACATTCGGGAGAGGGGGTGCAAAAGGAAGTGGGGTGCAATAGGGAGGGTGTACAATTTAATAGAATCCCGGGTAACGCCGGGTCCGGGCAAGCAGTACATAAATAAATAAAACGAGTCAAGTTAAATAGAATATGTAGTATAATCTCATGCTTGTTCTTGTCGAGCGCTCGAATTATTAATTTTGTTTCGATTATAAAAAATATTTATTATATTATATATTTAGATAGGTAATTAAAATAAAATTTTCAAAAATTCCAACCAACATTAAATTTTGTGTGAATAGCTTAAAATATCATTATAAAACTCGCAACCGTTTAGATGCTGGAAACTCCTAGCAAAACAACATCGTATACTCTAGTCTCGTCGTTAATGGGATGACTTAACTAACTTCTTATTATTATAATAACAAAAGACCTCGATTTCTTTGATGCATGAAACTAATTTTTAATTAAATGAGTTAGTAACTCAAAATTACAGTTACTAGCTTATATTTTTTACATTTTGTTGTGTCTATCTGAACATTTAATTTACGTTAGATAACACGTTAATGTCCTAACCTAATAACGATTCTAATGAATAAAATATGCATATCGACTTATAGCATGCATTTCAACAAACAAGCTACCATATGAGTATAAATTTGAATAAAAAAAAAACCTGTCCCACTTTGCATACTCGGCTGAAGAAAAAAAGCGGAACAATGAATATAAACAAAAAATCCGCAAGTTTAACGGTATCACAGTGCTATTATGTAATGAAAGTGGGAGTTTCTGATGCGGAGCAATGTCCGATGCTCTTCTCGATTCTTCAAATGAATGGGCCGTGATGCTGCTGGCACTGTATTTCGATGTTTCAGCGATCCTATATAAGATTTGCATAATTTATGAATTACTTCACCGCCAGAAGACGGCCCACTTTTGATGTGAAGTTTTGCTTTTTTTCAGAATTTATTCGACACGCAAATTTAAAACTTTCGACGAATACGGTAGAGTAATATTCGGAACCGTTGAGGATCACTTAGTTTCTTCAAATGCATATACGCATGACGGTGATACCGATTGATTTTATTTATGCTTTTTCTTTTACTTACCGATAAATAAAAAAATTGTAGTTCTAGCCTGTTGTAAATCTTTATCATTATTTTATACTAGCTGTATCCGCGACGTTGTTTGCCCGGTTAATTAATGAACTAACAGAAATTAATTATTTTAAAGGTTTTTAAAACGAATTTCAAAGAAAAGACCAAAATTTATAAATTTTCCGCCAAGTTCAATTTAAATTCGTCCAATAATTTGACAAAAATTTCAAAAATTGCAGTTTTGGTCTCCATATTGATAATAATGTCTACAGCGATAATAGTTTTATAAAGTTTCATGTACAGTTTTATTATATCTATGTATAGATTTGTTCGCATGCACATATATTTATTGTTTATTTTTCCTTATATACTTTGTACAACATTGTAGTTCTAGTTACAACTTTAACGATGTTAAATAAATATTTATATTAGTATAACCATTCCAATTGTAGATAAGGTCAATGAATAGGGTCTACCGGAAAATTCTGTCGAATATTTTATTTGAAACTAGCTTGCCCGCACCCGGCGTTGCCCGGGATAATATTTAATTTTACAACCCGTCCTTACTACACCCCCTCTCCCTTATGGCCAGTTGGGTGGTCTTATTAAATCAAACATAAATTCATACATAATACCTCAAAATTCACTTTCACCTATGCCTAATACTTTTTTTACTATAAATAAATAAATTTTTTCATTTATTTCCAATCGGCCGGCAGGGGTTTTTGTCGCTATCAAAAAGTTTCCAGTTTCCACACTCACAGTTTCTACATTTATTAATATTTTAATCCTAAATTTCCGAATTTGGCACACGCATTTCCTCGCATGCTTCCTATTCTCTAAAAATGTTTTCACATCCTTACCCCCACCCCTCTTTTCAGAAAAGATAAACAACAACTCCGACCTCTTTTACAATTTATTCCTCTTTACTGAAAACCTATTATTCATTAAGGACTACTAGTGCGAAAAAATCGATTTGTTTTGCTTATTTCGATAGTCTATGTCTATACATTTAAAAAACAACATACTAAAATTTCAAGTGCATATCTCAAATATGTTAGTTTTTGAGTTACAGCCATCTGAAAATCAGCCGCTCATCGGTTCGAAAGTTGTCGGCCAGAAAAGTCATTATAAAGGGATTCGTGTTTCTATTGTTGACCTTGGGGTATTGAGAAATGTATGAATGCGTTCACAGGTGACGAGTTTCGTGTACGTGCTTGCAGTAGCAGATTAGCAGTAGGTATGATATTGGTTCATATGATATATGAACCGATCGATTAAAAAATGTTATTTTGGCAGGCGAAAAATCATTAAATTTTCGCGCGAAATGTAAACTTTTTTAAAAAACTCCGCCATTTTGTTAAATTTCAATTTTTTTTCGATCGAGGGTCATTGTACGGGCAATACTTTCTAGTTTAATAAAATTTTTGGTGCTTTTGATTTCCGGCCCTGTGAAGGTCGCTATCACTGCAGCAATGGGAGGATTTTGCCTTGGAGCCTTGGGAGATTGCGAATAACTCGCTGAATTTTCAATTTTTTGGTCCAAAAATTTTAGGATGTATTTATTATATTTATATCCACAAATATATCCTTAAAACATTAAAACATTCCATTCAGCAGGTTTCTTTAAAAGAAATTCTCAAAAATCACCGGTGGCCACACTAGTGGTCCCATTTAAATGTTGATATATGTTAAATATAACATACACGTAATTATATTACTCTCCAAGGCGCTTTAATTTGATCCCACCCACAATACACAACGTGTATTAATTCACCGAGATATCACATTTTCAACAGTGTTATTAAATGTATTTTTCTTCACTTCACGCCCTCTTTCCACTGCACCCCCTCTGGGAATTTAGGTTTTTTTCCGTTTGTACATTAACTGTAATGAGCTTTAAATTAGAGAAAAAGCATTTTGGGGTTCATTTAAGTTGAATTTTTTGTAAAATGCAGAATTTTGTACAATTCCGCAAAAGGGTTTCTACTTATAATTTTGTATACCCATTCTTTATCGCCACATACTGTACCTCTTTGGAAAGGCAACAAGATGGGTAATTCAATAAAATTAAAAAAGAGGTGCATTAATTACATGAATTTCGGAGATAAATTGGGAGAAACGAGAATTTGACGAAATTTTAGAGTTTTTTTTTCCTTTTTCGCAAGTGGCAGAAGCAGATCAACATTTGTGGAATTTTTGGAAAGCACATTAAGATAGTAATTGTTTGGCGTGAGTTTTATGTCGCCGCGTTTAATAGATCAAGAGATAAAAATAAAACAATAATGTGCATTTCGAACTTATGAATCACCCTGTAACTCGAAAACGGTTTTTTTATTATTATTCGTATTTTGCAACAAAATTTGTGCATATTGGAATTTTTAAGTTATACTTACTATATCTTTTGTAAAATTTCATTACGAAACTTTTTTCCATATTGAACTTTTCTCTGAAGTCAATAGTTCTCAAGTTATCTTGAAGAGAAAGCTCAAAAGGACGTCTTTTTTATTCACATTTTTATTTTTCATTACTTTCTACAAATACAAAAATTTAGAAGTTAGGTGTAGTCAGCAGCGTGAAAAAATGGGTATTTCAAATAAGTTTTTTCACAGCAGTTTAATTTATTTCATAAAAAAAAATAACACAAAGTTATTTTATTATGTTGTAACTTTATTTGACAAAAAGTAAAAGAAAAAAATTTATTGTAGACCAAATTATCGCCATTTTCGTTGGCCGTCGTCTCAAAAGTCGATGACCATTGTAATTTAAAAACCACTCGACGGATTTGAATGAAATTTATATAGCATAAAAAACTAGTGCCTGATCGAAGCATTCTTTTTATTAAAACTTATATTTTTTATAAACAATAAACCAGCATTTTTGGAAAAATCGAGAGTAAATTATCAAAGGCCACCAATTTCTTTATTTTCAAAAAAAAGCTTCGATCAGCCACCAGATTAACTATTAAATTAATGATTTTTTTGATTGATTTTTGATGGACCCGTAAATGTTATAACATTTTATTTTATTTCTGCCAAATTAAGATAAAAGATAATATAATAACTTGGTGTTAATTTTTTTATAAAATAAATTAAACTACTATAAAAGAATTTGTAAAAAATTTCTTTTTTTCACGCAGCATTTTGATTGCATATTCGGATTCTACGGGGAAAAATTCGTGAGTTCTTTTCTAAAATGCTTTACCGATTTGCGACAGATGATGCTGTAACCGCTTAAAATCAAAAATTGCTGCCCACATTAATAGGCGGGAATATTTCGCACATCATTTTTCTTCATGTTTGGATCAGAAGTTCATTCATCAAATGCAAATTTTGGGATTTTGGTCTATGAAACCACCCTCACACGATTCAAAAACTCCAGGAAGAAATTGAATGCCACATTCGTGCAATCCAACCGTGTTTCCTCGAAAAACATTTCGTACAAAAAAAATGTGAAAACATGCCAACGGAAGCTGCTGTTGGAATTTGACTGACATTTTATTTCATGTTTAGTCTCAACAATTAGGGCCCCCGCAGACTGGAGACTTTAGATTGGTCCACAGTTTAATCGGTTGCTTGATAAGCACCCAACGATTCGAAATCGGCCGATAAAAACGTTTGATGGGCTGCTCGATTCCCTTTCAATTAAAAAATCTGCCAACTATTAGTCGACTTTTTAATCACTACGACGTTCTTGCGCAGACTTTCCGACTTTTCAATCGGATGATGCACTCATTTCTGCTGATTCCAGTGGCGCAAAAGTTCAATCTACGAGTAAAAGCAGCATCTCAGCAGCAACCTGTGTAGCCCAGGGCAGGGCAGTCTGCGCACCCACCACCAACCAAACAGTTTAGATTGGGCAAGCCTTCTGCAATATACAATAGGAAAAGTGAAATTGATTCCATGTTGCCTCGATGAATTCCTGCAGGAAATTGTTCACAATAAGAATACATGAAAATTTCAGTTCATAGCTGAATTCCTCGATGAATAGGTAAGAGAGAGAGAGTAGGCATTAAAGATCTCTGCTAGGACATCGCAATGTTAAAAAGCTTTCATACAGAGAGTAAGCATTATGAGTTCCCTTCATCGACGAAAGTTTCGATGCGGTATTGCTTACATTTCCTATTGGGTAGGTTTTGGATTGGGTAGTGTGCGAGGATGCAGCCCGATACGACTGAGCTATTGGCTGATCGTATATCGATAGATTCTAGACTGAGGGAGCCCCTGATACTTTACAAATAAACAAAAATTGCGAAGATTTTAATTTATGTATTCATATTTTTGTTATCTAAAATTGATGAGGCACCCTTTTGTGCTTTTTTTATACTTTATAATTCATGTTCTTGTTGACACACGTTTTTGCACTCTGTGGAATGCCTTGAAGCAATCCCTTTATTCTATCCTCGCCGATCCAGAGGCTTAATCCATTTAAGATGACGTGCTTAAACTCGACTTATTGGATTTTAAAACGCAACATCTTTATATTGATTTTCTGTAGCTTATTTTAGGTCACATTACGTCGCAATGTGAAAGCAAAATTGTACATTTTGCATTGCAAGTAAATACCACAGAGGTTCGCTAAACAATTCGTTGCTAATTGCAGGTAACAAATAATATTTACTGCTCAGTCCAAAAGTACATTGTATATTTGTATTTTGGGAAAAGAAATAATTCTAGACCGACATAAATTGTGAGAAATAAGAAAGCCATTCACCCCGAGCCACTGCCATCGTTGATTCCATTGGAGTATTAACATACATATGTATGTATACCGATGAAGGAGACCACGTGGAGAGAACAATACGTGCCGGAGACGCAACGCGACATAAAAGAACGCTAACGGCAACTGCAGACTTCCACTGGGTTCTCTTTTTGGCGAGACGCAAATAGAAAGGAGTGTGTAGTCTTCTGACTGGCGCTGCTGATGAAATTTATTGACAATGCAAGGAAGTGTCTATGTAAAATATCTTCAATTCCACGTCTAGGTAGTTGCAGACACCGGACGTCCCTAAATCTGCCAGCAGCGAAAGGCGCGCATGTAGACGCAATGGAAAGTTTTGGGATGGAAAAGGTATGCGTAGACGCAGCGGAAAATAAACGATGCATCCGGCTAAGGGAAATTAGTTAAAGTTACCGACGTGACGCCTGGTCGAAATATGGAGCTATTTTGCTGAGCTGTCAGTACTATTTAACTAGTCATGTACTCGTATCTTAATTGATATCTACATACTCTTCATTTGCACGTGAAGAATTGATGGAAAACTGACCGATGCAATACTAGTAGTCGGCCGTGGGGCAACAAACAAATAACGAAAGCTCGTAATTGGCACACTGCATATTCATGAGCAGGGGCACATGTTACCCAGCCGTTCCCCGACCGCAAAACGTAGTAATTTTCTTCGGATTTAATTTTTTGCCCAGTTAAAATTACAAAAAACGATTTGTCTGTCATCAGTAAGTAATAAAAACGAGATATTGCGCCTGCCTCCTAGCAGCATATGTATGTACATACATATAATACATTAGATATTCTCTTCTGTGTGATGTGCCGTCCGCGCAACTGGAGACTTAGCTTAACCCTTTAACACAGACAGAAATTGGTTCTTCCTAATTCTGTCATACTCGCATATAGAACCATACATAAATACATGACTATCGTGAGACGCATGTTTTGGAGCTCTTTTCCCATAACCACAATGTCTACGCAATGTGCGCAATCATCAAATGGCGCAGCTCCTGTAGAACATCTGGTGCACTTGTCGATTCTGCAAGCTTATCAATGGAAAGGGAAAATAGAGAAAACATTGGACCGCCTGACTACACGGTGACATGAGCAATAAGTTACACCAGGGGGGACGAGAACTCGAAAACTATGGAAAAAATGGTAATAAATTCTCAAGTCATGCGGTTCCCACAAAACAAGCGAGGTGTTATACCTACATATATAACATATGTAAATGTACCAATTGACAAAACAAAACAATGACTATTGGGACAACAAAGCGTAACGCTATGACGGTTACAAAATTATATTATATACATACCATCTTCAGGCATATGAACCAAATGATAATTCCAGTTTTTAAAGCACAACATATCTTTCTCTTCAAATAAAATGGTGTATTTAGACCCTCATCCCAGGAAGATGGACTGTATACCGTTTTTTAATCGACTTCAAAAAATGAGTTCTGTCTTCCACTGTGATGTATGTATGTCAGCGATTTTTTCAAAAACTACTATAATAGAATAGAAATCTACTATCGAAATTGGGAAATTAAAGATGGCGAATCCAAAATGGCGACCGAAATTTCTGAGCTCGAACGGATTTTCGTGTAACGAAAATACAGGAGTATTTGGGTCACTGATTTTCAATCTGCTATCAGAATTTGATCCTGGTAATATGGGCTTCACGCGAGAAAAACGAATTCCCTCCCCGCGCTTGAAACAATTTCATTCATTCTGGAACTGTTTTAATTGACAAGTATGAAAAAAACCAGGAAAGGTCTGCTACTACAAACTAAAACAACAAAAAGTTATAAATCAAATCTGATTAAAAAAAACAAAAGCCAACTTCAAAAATATAAACTAAATTACTAAAAGGTCAAAAATACATTTTTGTTTACAATCAGTGCCAAACCATAAGATATGGGTCCGAGCAGTAGTGGAAATATGACTGTCCTAACTCGTTTGCCTGCGTTCGGGTTGCTCACTCTACCACGTTAGTCTCTCGCGTCACGCATCGCTGCTCAAAACAGCACTGCAGACGCGTATCGTACGGCTTGGCACCGACTCCAAAGACTTTACTAACCCGTTTACGATGTTTACTGTCTCTCACATTTTCATTTCTCGGTAAGGGATTATCTCGGACTGGGAAATCTTCAGTGCGGCGACACTTTATTTTAAAAAAAAAAAGAAAAAAAAGATGTATGTATTGTATGTGTCAAAGCACGCTCGGCAGAAGTGAAACTTCTTCATATTTTGATCGCCATATTAGATCCGTCATCTTTAAATTCCGCTTCGATAGGAAATAGATTCGAGGTCAGCGACCCCTAAATATAAAAGAACCCGTTTTCAGAGAAATCCTTTGTAGTTGATATTGATATTTTTCGGTTCGCCATATAGGATCCGCAATCTTTAATTTCGAAATTTCGTTATAGTAGGGTAGTACACGACTAGGATTTTCGACCTCATCGCGGCATGAAAATGTCAATTATTTTCCAAAATTTTATATTTCCCTGAAGAAAAAGTTCCTCTACCACTGACATTTCTGGCATCGTTAAAGGGATAAATTCATTAATCGGACATGTGAAATTAATTGATCCATATTTTTTATCGGGATGTATTGTTTTTCTGTTCGACGTTTTCCGTCTCGCCCGCGGTCCTGGTAGGGAAAACTTCCAATTTTATGACAGTTGGGAAACATTGCCCATCACGACACGTCAGTTTCTGGTGTAAAATTACATGGTTTTGATGACTGAGAACAGAGGAAAAAAATGAACTAACAATTTGGCCGTTTCTGCGAAAGTGGTGGCATCTTCTGGGAAAGGGGTGGGGAAAATTACAACCGACGTCTGCAGCGTTGCAGATGGCATAAATAGGTAATTGTTAAGATTATGTACGTCACTTCCAATTTCGAAGAAATTAAAATATGTCATAAAGGAGGTCTTTCCGAGAAACTTTGCCTTTGGACATATGCCACGGAAACCTACAGAAAAAGATACACGGAATTTCGTATGTGTATGTAAAGCCGTAGAGGTAATTCTGGAATGGACTCCCCCACCCAAATTCGATGAAATTGAAGTAGGTAGGTCATAGAGGAGGTCATTCTGACTTTGCCTTTGGACATATGCGTTAAATGTCAGTTATTGATGAATTCGTGATCTGTTTTACTTGTTTAAAAGATCCTATCAACAACTGATGGAGTGCAGTAACTAAATATTGTCAATTATTTTGACCCAGTCAAAATGACTTTAAAACTCTATCGCAACACTTCGGAACTTTGCTGCAAATAAAAAAAATTTGTTATTTTAATTAAAGCTAAACCTTTTTCGTGGATTTAGCCATACTGTGATTACACAGGTCGTGGGCTCCCGTACTATTAAACGTAAATTCGAGATCAGCATGACATCACAAAACGACGAGCCGACTGTTGGGACTTATTTAAATATTTTGAAAGGAAATGTATCACTCAGATCTGATAGGATTCCTGCTTATGTGCTAATGAAATGTTGTGTTAGACTTGCACTTCCACTGTCCCATTTGTTAAATCTATCACTAAAATAATCGATATCCCCTGATATATGAAAACTTTCGTTTATTACACCTCTTCAATAAAAAAAGGACGTCGTGGTACTGTGACAAACTATAGACCCGTAGTAAATTTGTCTACAATTCCAAAGTAATTGAGTCTATTATGTATATATTATACATATGACCGCTTTTATTATCAATGCAAATCCCTAATTTCTAATATCGTTAGTTTCATATCCTCTAAAGAGTGGTAATAATCTATACCGACTTTAGTAAAGAGTTCGATAGGATCTACCAACTTGATCTCCCAACTTATCGAATCTTTCATCTTTTGGCATTCCTTCTAATTTCCTTGGTTGGATAACATCGTACCTGACTAATCGCTTGGAACAAGTTATTTATAAATCAGTCTTGTCAAGGAATATTGTGGTAACGTCTGGTGTCCCTCAAGGAAGGAACGCCCAACCTTAATATAGCCATACTCACTGATCACTCACAAATGGGAATGAGAGAGCTGACGAATTGGCCAAACTGGGGCAACTATTGGTGGATCTTCGTATGAGACGGTCCAAACTTCTATTAGAACCGTCAAGAAGGATATCTATACACATTTTATAATGAGTGCCAACAGCAGGTGGGTACGCCTTGGAACCTGTAAAAAGTTGACTTGGCCTACTTACAATATTGGTAGAACGAATGAGCTTCTCAAGCGAGCCCGTGTAGACATTGCCCGAGTAGTGGCGGTGCACACGAGCCATTGGCTTATAGGGGAACATGTAGCCCAACTAGGTATTCCTTTCAACAACCATTGCCGCAGTTGTAGCAACCCAGAGAAGGAGACCCTTTTTCACTTTCTGTGTAATTGTCCGGCACTAGCTGAAGCCAGATACCGGGCAATGGGAAGGTATTTCTTGAATGACTTCAAGGAGGTATCCAGGGCGGGGATTGGAGATATTTTTCATTTTCTGAACTGTACAGGTTGGCTCTAATCCCTAGTACCGCATTACACTCACCTAAAACCATATTTATCTTTGGGGATTTTGTGGTACCAAAAGGGCGCACTACTAATGCGATAATTGGACCCTGACTAGGTGTCAGGTTGCCACTTAAACCAACCAACCAACCAACCATCCATTATTATTTATTTTATTTGTTAATGATATTCAGGATGTGATAACTAATTCCAAGTTTCTGATATACGCTGACGATGTGAAGATATTTAATGAGTCTCTTAGTGCAGGATGATCTGAATCGTTTTGTAGATTGGTATGATCGTAGTCGTCTCCATTGGAATGTTTCGTCATGTCGTTTTTTCGGAAGATTTTATTGATAGATTTTGATTATGTTTTGAACGGATCTCTTTTAATAGATGTAGATCATATTGAGGACTTGGGTCTAGTATTGGATCGAAAATCATATTTTATGCGACATATTGATTACGTCGTCAATAAAAGCAATTCCTTGCCTGGCTTTATATATTATATGGCGTTGGCCGAAGGAAATAAAGGACCCCTATGTTCTGAAATCATTATGTGTGGGACTAGTTAGACCGTTTCTTGAGTATGCGAGTGTTGTATGGTCACCATAATACTCGATACATACATATGTCAAGAATTGAGTGAATTAAAAAAAAATTCCTACGTTTTGCTAAGCAATTTTCCGTGGCAGAATCGATTTAAATTGTCTTGCAACGAGAAGAGACTGAGGTTGATTCATTTGCAATCATTGGGGTGTCGTTACGAGATATTTAAAGTTGTTTTTATACATTTAGCCCTAACCGGCGAGGTGAACCGTCCCGAGAATTTGCCAATGTTGAACATTAACGTGCCGACGAGAAATATTAAGAGGTTAGGATTTTTTTAAATATGATACTCATCGAACCTATTATGCAATGTATGGTCTAACTAATGGCCTCCTACAATAAATATTTTGATAGGGTAGATATTAAATTAAATAAGAGCGAAATAAAACTTGGCTCAGAGATATTAAACCATAAACCTAAATTTACCTAAGGTTCATTAATTATAATTATGTGTAGTCAAGGCAGTTATCCATTAGTTTAAAAAAAAAATAATCATGTTACGTGACCTTTTGATACCCAAATTGGATGAATTGGGGTTGATGCACATATGTATGTAGAGTTCCAACAACCAACGCACAGACAATGCGACAAAATGAACTTAGTGATGAACACTTTTGCAAGCGTGTTATCTTCCGATTTGGCGATTTACATTACACCACCAGATCACCCGATCTGTCCAGTCCAGACTTCTTTCTTTGGTGTTATTTAAAGTCCTTGATTTCTGTTAAGGGGTCTACCCTCTTTATAAATCGATTTTTTTTTTATTGCATTTTCGTAAAGTACATATATATATGTATACAGAAATATCACATTAAAATTTTATAAAGATCGGAGCAGTGTAACTGTATTTTTGTCTCAAAATTAGTCGAGTTTAAAATTTTGATATAACAACATCACTGCGCGTTTCTTTATAATCAAGAAGTGCAGCGTGCGGCCGACGCAGCACTGATGCCTCCAAGAAAGCCAGAACATATGGCAGGAACGCTACTTTGGATGAAAATGTGCATTTTGAGGAAGAAGAAGGCATAGTGTATGGTCCAGGCATCGCTGATTAGGCTTCGGTGAAATTTTTTACGATGCCATTAACAAAACTATAATCGCGTTTTTCACAAAATAACTTTTCGACACCGCGTTGATGAAATCTCGGGAACTACCGAACCGATTCCCACCAAATTTTTACCAATAATTCTTTATGACTACAGCTATAGCGCATCGAGGGGTTTTTCCAAAATTTTGATTTTAAAATTTTATTTTGGCCAAAAACGGTGAAAAAAACATGTTTTTTTCGTAGTTTTTCAAAAAATGTCCGCCATTTTGTCAATTTTGCAATAATCAAAGATCGCGCCCGATGCGCTATAGCTATTAATATATTGAACCTAAGACTCCGACCATGCATCTCGGAGATTTCATCAACGGCGCACACCCCTCTCGTTTTTTGGATCATTTTTCGACCAGCAGTTCCATGTTTAAAATATCACAAAAATGAATAAAAAAATATTTTGTGATATAGCTCGAGAGAGAGTGTTTTTATTGAGTGCAACAATTTTTTTTTCCATTTTCATAATTTAAACCTATCGAAAACTTTATTGAAATTAACCTTTTTTTGTCCCTCCGAAAAGAGGGTAGACCCCTTAACAAACCACAAACTCTCGCAGGGCAGGGACTGACAAAATTCGACAACAAATAGATATAACGCCAGAAGTACTTATTGAAAAAAATGATGAATATGTCAAAATTTGCATCAACGCTGAAGGGCACAAATTGAATAATCATCTTCAGTACTTAAGGGGGTATTCTCATGTGACCACTTCGAAAAATCGATATTTTTTTCTTTTCATATTTCGATAGTAAACCTCGCTCGATAATCAAAAGAGTAACTTTTGAAACCGAGCAAGGTATAACTTCCTGGCGAGCATTAACAAGTTTGTCTTCACTTTTATGAGGAACCAACATAGAAGAATCGAAAGAAAGAAAACATTTGCAAATAAAATAAATAAATAATATACATATATAGCAAGCATAAACAAATCATCACTTTTCCACAAGGGTGGACAGTTTGTTAGGTTTGACAACTATTTCCAAGTAAATATATATGTACATATCACCAAAAAAAATTAGTATGCAAATTCACTGTTTCAGTTTTTATTGTCAAGATTTATTTATGGAGTTTTTTAATGTTGCGTATCAAACGTTTTTACTGTATCGTACTCAACCGCATTAATCATACGAGAACCTCACCACAGTAGATTTCACAAAACATAACTCACAACATAATTAGCCTGATCTGCAATATTTTAACACAAAAAAGGGTTCATGATATTTAATTTAAAATCATGCATACAAAAATGTTTGCATACAATGTAGAAATAGTTAGTATTCACAATTTTACAATCATTACACTTATTTTTTGTAGAAATCTATTGATATCAATAACATGAAATTTGTAACAGACAGATAATGGAAAAGGGAAAAAAATGAAAAGATGTCGATCCTGCCAAGAGTCGAACCTGGAATCTTCTGATCCGTACTTAGACGCGTTATCCATTGCGCCACAGGATCACACGACCATTCTATTTATAGACACTGAGCTTATCTTCTCGAGTCCCATAACCTGGGGCAAATACTATCGCTAACACGTTCACAAATTTGCTGCTATTTTGATGAAGACCGGTCTTTTCTTTATAAGCTGAACCAAACAAAGAGCAAGAAAATAAAAGTTTTATTCACTTGTGCAAAGTGAATCTTGGGTAGGGCAGTGGTACTATTTTCAAAATGATAATGAAAGCTATTCCGAAATGAGCTTAGCATCATTGCTTATGAAATGTAATATATATATACACATAAAATTATTAAATTTTTTTTTTAAATTTATGCTTTATTTAAATTAATAATTATCGGCACATCTAAGATTAATCAAAACCAAATATTTCTAATATTACACCTCGATTACATGGGCAATTTTCAGAAGATAAATCTAAGCGGGCCATATAAAAACTTTCTTTAGCTCAAGTGGCCTAATGAGGCGTGAATAGCTACGTTACAGACGGAGCACAAAAGTGAACTTAAAATGCGTCACTTGCCTCCATTCTAAGCATGTTAGGCCAACTTTCACACTGAACATTTCGGTAGTGTTTAAATATTTTAAGTACTTTCTCTCCACGTGCTCCACGCTCTGCATAACAACATTGTGACCTTCTGAAATTATTAACCTTTTTCAGCAAAATACTATGTTACAGTATAAGTAGACCGCGGATTATATGCAACTATTGCAGTATTGGCCATACGAATGTTTAACCTTTTAAAATAATTATATTTGATTTTTAAATTCATTTCTATCAGCATATCAAAAAATGTATAAAATATGCAAAAGATATCCTGAAAATGTGCAGAACTATAAAAATGATATGCGAAAATAAGCATAAATTATGTACATAAATTGCACCAGAAATTATGAATTTTTGAATTATTAAAAAATTAGGCAATTGCGAGTGGTTATATAAAATGATATATTGAAGAGATATCGAATTGGATCCTAAATAGAAAAGTTGATTTGCATCGATATGTTGCTGATCTCACATCTATATTTTGTATTGATCCCGTACTGATAGTATTGATACCATACTGAAGTTTTATCGAAGAAGGAATTAATCTAGATTTTTGTCAATAAGAAAATTTTTTGTTATAATGTTTAGACTTTTTTCACCTGAGAATTCAATTTCTTTAACAGTGTACAGGTAACAGATGTAAAAAATTTCCTAATTGAGATATTTATTTTATGAAATTGATGGAAAAAATCAATTAAAACTATCAAAAATCATTATTTCTAATAGTTTTATTGTTTTATAAATCAAAAAAATTGTAATTTTTCATGTTTTCTATGATAAAATGTGTTCTGGTTTTCAAAATATGTTTTCCTCATCAAAAATGGAATATATTTTTAAAAAAATTATGGTATCGTAACTAGAACTATTTTCACATCTTTGAGTACTCTGCTAGAGCAAGCTGCCACCTATTTTTTTGGACGTAAAAATTGCTTTCAGACATGTTCCATTAATTTTTTTTAAATTCTTCCACTCGGCGGATTAATCAAAAAAATATATAACAGTTATTAATTTTTTTTTAATAGATTTATTGATTTATAAGTCGAAATCATTGATTAATGATGTTTTTTATAATACTTCTAATTTGTCATCATTCATTAATTTTTTTAAATTAATCTGTCGAGAAAATAATTGATTGAAAAAAATAGTTTCAAAATATTAATTTTTCGATTTTCTACATTCAAATATTAAAGGCCTTTAAAACCCTCATGAACTTTTATTCATAAAAAAAAGTCGTGATATGTTTTTTTTAATTTGCTGGTTTTTTCATAGATATTACGCTGTAACATTTTTGGCCTCGGTGTAGTGTAGTGTAAATTTTTTTAACACTTTCGGTGTAAAGATAAACGGTGTGAACTGTAAAATTTTTTCTGGTGTAAATGAAGAACCTTAGACTTATAACTCTTAATTTATTATTATTCAATTTCAACTATTATTGTGTTTCTTTTGTCTAAATCCCTGGGATCCAAGGCGTTTAGAATGGCTTATCGCCCTGTCAGACCTTGATGCATTGTTAGCAAGCTTTGATACCTTACACAGCCTGGTTGTGGAACTCGGGTCATCAGATACAGGTGCATTAATTTCATATGTCCCATCCTTATACGAAATATTCGAGTCAAGCTTGGGGCTCTTACTGCTGTATCCGAATAACCCCCATGCATGTTCTGCGATTTTACGTAGTTTTCGCGTTACAGGGTGATTCATTAATTCGGGATGCATATTATTATTTTACTTTTATTCTTTGGTATACTTATCGCAGCGACATAAGACTCAGGCCAAACAACTACTATCTTAAAGTGCTTTCCAAAAATGCCACCAATATTGATCACTGCAGGCGCAGTCACAAAAGGTGGAAAAAAAACTCTAAAATGTCCTAAATTTCAAATTTTTCACAATTTTTCTTGAAATTCATGTAATTAATGCACCTCTTTTTTATTATTTACTTTTATTGTATTCCCAGACTTTTCCCGGTTTTCCAGAAAAAGGCTACACTATAGTTGTTTGGCGTGAGCTTGATGTCGCTGCGTTAATTATATTAAAACATAAAAAATAAAATAGTAATGTAGAGTAGATACATCCCGAATTTATAAATCACTCTGTAACTCGAAAACGGTTGAGATTTTCCCCCACCTACCCATACAATTTTTTGTTTGACTAGGTGAGATCTATCATATTCGTATTATTTTGGAATGCATTAACTGATACATCCTGTATGTAAATGAAGGCTTTTCGCGTTGCTACCTTTTATCTCCCAAACTACTGAATGAACTCGAATGGGGTTTTCACTGTTGGATAGCTTGATTCTTCGGTAAGATTTTAAGCTATATGCAATTGTATGGTTTTAAAATGGGGGTTCCAATATGGCGACCGAAAAAGTTGAACTTCAACGGATTGCTATGAAAACGTGTCCATTTATGTTTTTGGGGTCTCTGATCTCGAATCTACTACCGAAATTCGGAAATTAAAGATGGCGGATTCAATATGGCAACGAAAATAGTTTTCGTTATTTTCGAAATTGCGATATAATCAGGCTCTTATATATTTTCGAGCTAACTAATCTCGAATCTTGGATCGTTGATTTTAAATCTGCTATCGAAAGTTCGGTAAAAAAGTACTCATGGAATAGGGTTGTTAAAGTTTGTGTTTTCAGAATAACTGCCTTTTTTAAAGCTCTTATGTTTATTTTCACTATATCAAAATTCAAACAAACAATTCAAAAATGTTTGCCTATTAACAAAAAATTCAAAAGTTCGTAAAGAGAGCCTCGACTCACTCTATAAGCCCCATTTTCAAATATTCACCTTAATATGATGATAGTTATCAAAACAAACTTTTAGTTTGCAATGAAAAATGTGGCGCAATTCCAATCCTAAAAATTAAATTGGATAACACTTTACTAAATGACCGATTCAAAAATACCCGCCAAACTCCTGTTCATATACACAAATATGTATGATTTTATTAGCTCAGATTATACAACGAATGCAATGCAAACGCGGTAAGTATGTTAGAGCAATATCAACTGTAGAACTATTCATAGAACCTAGCGTTAGCACTGCGCGTGAGATTTTCTTCCAGAGAATTTAATTTAGGTAGGTAATTGAATGGGAAATGTTTCCCTTGTTATAAGCACCAGTGACTCAGTGTGTCATTAGTAGATGCGTTCCATTGGGTCATACAGATTACGCCGAAGTAGTTGTACCTACGCCCAGCTAGGTTTGATGAGAAGCAGGTGGGGTTTTCAAGAGATTTTGTGTTTTACTATTGCATTATAAATGGCTTTTCGCTGTTTTAGGTTATAAATGTTAAAAGTTGTAAATAGAAAACAGCTGCGAATTCATAGCATGGATGAAAATTAAGATGAACAATTGGTAGGTGTTAAGGGTATATGTCATTATACGGGCGGAGCTTTCATCTATGCTTTACTGAAGTTGGCAATGATTTCTTATCAAAAATTCAAATAGCTAACAACTTTATAATTAACAACCTTTTACCAAATATTTACTGACTGAATATTTACATTTTACAGAATGTCTGCTGATTGAATATTTTCTTTTCGCCAAGAGTTGCGATAGGACACATAAAAGCTCCGCCCGTATATCGAAATTTTACCGGTGTTAAAACTAACTTAATTCATAATTTTAGATACAGGCTCACACATCCCACAGCTCTTAAAAATACCGCCCAAATGAATAAAAATCCTCCACGTACCATTGTCTGACCCTGACAGCGTCATGAAGTATACGCGGGTAGAAAAAGAGCGTTCCATTGGACAACTACGCCGGAGTATGCCGGCGTTCTCTGCATGACTCAAAGGAACGCAGCTAATGGCACTGAATAAAGGGTGCGAAGCGAAACACACCCTTCGCACAAAAGCACGCAGTGAAATAATTTGAAAGACTTCGCCACACAAACACGTCGTGCTCATATCCTCTGGCTATTGGTTATTGTGAGACACAGCTTTTCCATTTTGATGGCCTTGTTCCTGCCTGTCCAGAAAATGTGAAAGTAGGTATGCAAGTTGAAATCGGAAATTGAGCTTCGTTTGACTCTGACTTTCTAACTGCAAGGTGATATCATATAGTCAAGGCGGGATCTGTTTTAAAAAGGGATATGTAGGATCTTCATATAGGACCCTCTTCCTCTATCTTTTTTAACGCCTCCGGAATGGCATAAGGAATGATAATTTCGATAAAGTTGTAGAAAATTTATGGAAAATCTTAATGTGGAGCACTGAACAAAAACTAGTTTTTTTTTTGTTTTACTTTCTCTTCAATATAACTCGGGAACGTTTGAATTTAGAGAATTGTTGAAGAGAGAAACAAGTTTCGTAAGGAAATTTCACATAGGATGGGATATTTCAGAAATTCCATATCCTTTATTGACATATACATAGTTGTTAAATATTCTTTATGATAATGGGAACACAAAACTCATAAGCTACTATACTTATGTACATATATGTACATACATATGTGCAAATGTTAAATTAAAAGAAAACATTTAGCTATAAAAGTGCGCAGGGAAATATCGATTACTGCAATGATATTGGTTTTAATATAATATACCTACTAGCTTGCCCGGAACCGGCGTTACCCGCGTTGCTATTAAATTTTATTTCTTAATTGCGGGGTGTAACCGCCCTATTGTATCCTCTTTCCTATATGTCCCAGCAGTATGGTGGTCTCATTAAATCAAGCTTAAAGTTATACACAATACCCAAAGTTGTTAAAAAGCTCGGCTCAGCAATACCTACTTCAAACGAGCCTAAAATTCAACCGAAAATAGGTGGTAATGTTAACCCTGCGAAATCAAATAATAAATCTTTAAAAGCTAGATTTAAATCGAACAGTAAAGTGAATGCAGGTGATCTCTTTTTGTCGCATGGTGATGCTCCAGCATGTTCTATATCCTCTCTGCAACAACGAGACATACGTGATGGTGACGGTGTTTTTAACTCTGAGCTCACTGGATAACAGTCACTGGAGAACAGTCCATTGTACCCAATGAGTATGTGTGGACAGAAGTATCGCATAATAAGAAAAATCAAAAAAAATCGTCGAAACCCAAAACTTTTCGGTTCTGATTGTGCTGCAGAATTGACACTGCCGTCGGTTCCAAGCCTTCGTTTTTTATATCTCTCACGGTTGGACAAGTGAGTGAAGCAAATATTATTTCCTATGCAGCTGGTAAACTAAAATTGCCTGAGACTATGCTTCGTTGCAATAAACTAATCAAAAAGGATGCTGATATAGGTTGCCTACGCTTTTTAAATTTTGAACTGGCCATTCCTGCCTATGCTTTTGATAATGCCCTAAATGCATCTTTCTGGCCTGTTGGTATCCAAATAAAAAAAATTCTGGCACATTCCAATAAAACGAAAACCCTCTCAGTCTCAGCTTCCTTCCTCATCTCGTGGATTAAGAACAAAAATTACTCCAATGTTGCTCTTCTCATCATCGCAACAGTACGATGGGGGAGGTTCTTGTTACTCAGGCCCCAATTTTTGGGAACGGGGTTCGAAACATTTTGCTGTGCTAATTAACGGAAAAATAATGAAAAAATTCTATCTCGACCCGTTTTCGAGATATATGTAGGTCAATTCGCGAGCCACCTAACGTTCGTAACTTTTGGGAAAATTCTATTATATATTATAATTTCCCTTTTATAAACTGCCGGTGGAGTTAATTTTCCTTTTACAAACTACCGGTGGAGCTAACTAGCACAGCAAAATGTTTCGAACCCCGTTCCCAAAAATTGGGGCCTGAGTAACAAGAATCGTGCCGTACGATGTAATTGCTCTCACGGAAACATGGCAAGAATCATCACAATGGTGAAATTTTTGACAGTCAGCTGTTTAATGTTTTCTGCAAGGTCCGATGCCGTCTCTCCACCGGACTGGAAAGAGGTGGTGGTGTAATGATCAGCGTTCGCTCTTTGATCTCGTGAAGGCAAATTAAGCTGCCTTCTTCATCGTTAACTTCTGCTTGTTCGCCGCCTGATGTTGATCAGCTTATCATTTGCTTAAGTATAATATTAATACTATCATTAGTATTAATATTATAATAGGAATACTTTTTTATGATTTTTAATAGTTTTTATCCAAATATGCCTACACGTTCGCTAAAGGCTTGAGGTCAACCCAGCAATTTGATTTCATTTCAAAATTTGATTTCTTCAAAAATCGGTCACAAAGAATCCCGAACGAACTGTATAGAAAAGAGTGTACAGTGGATTTTTCTTAAAATTTGGGAAGATAGTTCAAGTCACCAGATACTTTTTCGATTTTCATTAGACAGTAGATGGGCTACTTTACGTAAAACTCTATTATTATAGTGAATGTATATATAACAACATATACAAGAATTATATGTAGATAGATACCTACCTACATACAAATAGTTTTTGAATATTTTAGTAATAAACTGACAAAATTGGCAGTCGGAGGCTACGCATATTTTTGTTCGTCTGTGTAGGTAGCCTCCGACTGGCAATTAATTATACTTTGTCAGTTTATGACATTTTTGACCATTTAGATCAATTTTTATAGTACTGATTTATTTATAGATTTGTTTACATCTTGTTAGTTCTATTTTTACAGTCAGTCGGGTTTATCGGTTTTTTAAATCACTTTTTTTTTTCTATCCTTTCAGTTCATTTATTAAGGGGGTATCCTCATGTGACCACTTTGAAAAATCGATTTTTTGTTTTTGTCATATTTCGATAGTAAAACCTATTGAAAATATGCTGTGAAAAATTCAGACCGAAATTCCTAGTATTAAATAATTTACAACTCATTATCGCCGCCGCGCCAGGTCTGCAGCTGCTACATTTCTATTGTTATCACCGGTCTTTTTTACCTGCGTACGGAGTTTCTAACGGTCAACTTTAGTATATTACCTACCTGTGTATATGTGGAATAGTGTGTATAAAGTTTTGTCGTGAATTGTGAAATTGTATGGTCCAGGCATAGCAGATTAGTGTAAGTATAAATTTTCCACCAAAATTCTGCTCTTGAAACTTTGAACGCATTTTACTCGAAACATCATTTTCTAAAGCGGCGGGGGTTCTAACAAAAAAACTAATCAACCGATTGCTTTGAAATTTATATATGTTCTTCTACTCATTAATAGTTATCGTCGGAACTAGAATTGTTAATTTTCGAAAATATTTACTTACATTTTTTAAACGATTTGTACCAAAAAAAACCAAGATTTTCGTAACTTTTTTTTCCACAGTCCGCCATTTTTTTGTTTTTCAATGAAATTGGTTAATCCTAGTTCGGACGATAGCGACAGGCCTACTGAACAATAATCTATGCGACTTTTTCATTTCAGACAACATGAACAGCCGCTATTACCCCCGCCAGTGACCTGCTTTTTTTTTTTTGGTGTCTAATTTAATTTAAAAAAAAAAATATAACAAATGTAAAATAAGCAAAAACAACAATTTCTTTATACAGTTTAAGATACAAATAACAACATATAAAAAAAATTAAAGTGATTGAATATTATTGTCTTATAAAAAAAAATCCCCTAAAAAGAGGTAAAATTCATGTGTTCACATGAGGATACCCCCTTAAGTAAGTTTGTAAATGTTAAGTATACAATTTTTCACGCAGTCGGGTTTTTGTTTTTTTTCAATAAATTTTTTGTAGCATTTCTCATTCCAATTACATTTAAACATATAATTTGAATATATTTTAGTAAGCCATGTAAAAAACCCGTTATGTTGATAACCTAATCAATAGATTTTGAGGGGAAAAACTGTTTGAAAACATAATATGGTGCCAAAAATCGGCCATTTTAATTTTTATAATTTTGATATATCCAGTGTCACTCCTACAATTAAGACGAATCTAACGACACCTCTCAAGTTAAAATCCATCAAAGCCGTTTAGGCTACAGAGCGTACCAAAGAAATATACATACATACAGCCAGGGCCAAAAGTATTAGGCATCCTAGTTTTTTGCAAGTATCGTACAAAATAATTCCTAGAAAGAATTATCTTGTTTGTCAATATGTTCCCAACAATCATAAATGGTAATTAATGTAATGAACCCTTTCCTAGAAGGGCACTAAACGTCTGGTTGGGAAAATCTGTAATTTTGAGGATTTTGTAAAAAAAATTTCAGTTTGCAATTATTGCTCGTAGTGCAAGCAAGTGCCTAAAAATTGTTGGTTTTTTAACGGAGTTTGAAGTGTTGGTTACTAAAAGTGTGAAAATGCATAAAACAAGAGAACTTAGTGAGCAAGAACGGATGCGAATTCGGTTTTTGTATGAACAAGGCAAATCTCAAGTAGAAATTGCAAAAACTGTGAAATGTTCTCGTTGTGCGGTGCAAAGTGCTATTAGACGTTTTCTGGACTCTGGACTGGACACTGGATCTGAGCTCGCTGCTGGTCTATCTGATCAGATTGGCAGAACGATTAGTGCTCGAACCACAAGAAGAAGACTTGTAGAGGCAGGGCTGAAAGGTTGCAAGGCTAGGAAGAAGCCATTTCTCTCAGCAAAAAATAAAAAAGACCGTCTTGAATGGGCCTTAAAACATCAATCTTGGACGGAGGCCGATTGGGATAACGTGACATGGTCCGACGAATCAAACTTTGAGGTAAGCTTTATTTTGTATAATTTCAATTATTTATAATGGTGGAATCGTAATATGTCCGTTTGTGAAAACATTTCATGAATATTGAAAATAATGTCAATTTTTTTTAATTTTTCAGGTTTTCGGCACCCCTGGTTCCACGTTTGTAAGGAGGGGGGTAGGTGAAGCTTACCTTCCCGAATGCGTCGTGTCCACGGTTAAACACGGAGGGGGCAGCGTGATGATTCGGGTTGTATGGCGTCCTTTGGAGTGGGTGTAATGTTTATTTGTGAAGGATGCGTTCTATCGAAAAATATATTGCCGTGTTGAAGAAGTTCTACACCCATCTATCACGAAGATTTACGGTGACACTAATGCGGACAATATAAAATTCCAACTAGCCAACGCGCCATGTCACACATCTGTAACCAGTAGGCGATATTTGAAACAAAACAATGTGGACCTCATAGAGTGGCCTGCACAGTCGCCAGATCTCAATCCAATTTAGCATCTTTGGTGCATACTGAAGCGGAAGATACGGGAGCACATCACAACCAAAACAGGACTAAAACAAGTTATCCAGAAAGAGTGGAACGAAATTTCTCCTGAAGAGTGCTTAAAGCTTGTACGCACAATTCCTAAAAGAATAGCTGCGGTAATAAGAGCTAAGGGCGGACCGACAAAATATTAATAGTAAGAATAAAGGTCAATAAGTTAATCCTAACTATAGTTTTATTTTCCCCTAATTTACGGAAATAAACTGTTTAGTACGATTTTCAGGGGGTGCCTAATACATTTGGCCAAGGCTGTATATACATACATACATACACTCGAAAAACATAACCCACCTTCTGGCGTAGTCGGGTAATTATAATGTGCATCCCGATTTTATGAACCACCCTGTAACTTGAAAACTACGCAAACTCGCGGAACATACCTGTGGGTGATTCGGATATTTCGGATATGAGAAATATAATGATGTTCCAAATTCACTCTAGCCACAAAATCGCCAGGGTTCCAGTAAAATGTTTACACATAAAATATTACTCGAGCAGAAAAATCATAACTTATGCAGACTATTAGCAGATAAAAAGCTTTAAACAATTTGACTAATTATAATTGATTCTTCTCACACAATCTGTTTTTGTTGATGAAATTATAATAAAGGCAGCAGCGACGGCGATTAAAAAAAAATGGTTTCAGCAGTAAAAGTATATCTAATTAGTGCAGATTGTTGGCAGGAAAAAAGCTTTAAATTCTGACTAATTATAATTAATTCTGCTCAAACATTCCTGCTAGCTTAACACACGTTCTTTAATTTGGTTTTATCATATCACGAGAGGGAGACAAAACTGAAAACTACGGTTTGCACGCCTTTTCAAATTTTGTTGTACTGTAATAGATTAATCGATCACGTCGCAAATTATATTAAAACGTTGAATTTGAAGAGAATAATATTCACAGCAATTAGGTCGACATGTAACAAACTTTTGTTTCATGAAATCTCTGCCCGACAAGTATAATTTCAAAAAATTTTAAGGAAAAGTTGACAATTTGTTACGCTTCTGTTACATAAAAAAATTTCATGTACAACGATTTTCCTTACGAAACGAAAACTTGTAATATCTGTTCAATATTGTCTCATATTTGACGTAAAAATTGGCAGTTGAGATAGTTCGTGTCAAGAAGTGAAAAAAATTGAAACTTGTAGCAACAAATTTAAGTTCCAATAAACAAAGAAAAATGATAATGAATTACTTGTGACGACAGTTTTGTACAGGGCACAACTTATCGTGACAAATAAATCATTGTTATTGTACAACAAAATTATCACATATATAAGCTTTAGCCATTGTCACACTTGTCAGTTTTATGAAATAGGACCCAGGTGTATTTCAGCTATATAAACCCCCTCGGGGGGACTCCTTCATTCGGGGTGCCACCAAATTTCAAAGCGCACTTCGAGACACTTTTTTATCCTAATCAATGGCAAATTATTGAAAAAACTCCTACTTGCCCCGTTTTCGAGATATTTAATAAAATATTTAGTACTTAGCATTAAAAACTCTTACTGACTGATTATTTGCCTTTTACAAATTGTGGCACGATTCTTATATCCTTGGCCCCAATTTTTGGGAACGGGGTTCAAAATTTTTTGCTGTGCTAATTAACTCCACCAGCAGTTTGTAAAAGGAAAATTAACTCCACCAGCAGTTTGTAAAAGGAAAATTAACTCCACCGGCAGTTTTTAAAAGGGAAATTATAATATATAATAGAATTTTCCCAAAAGTTACGAACGTTAGGTGGCTCGCGAATTGACCTACATATATCTCGAAAACGGGTCGAGATAGAATTTTTTCATTATTTTTTCGTTAATTAGCACAGCAAAATGTTTCGAACCCCGTTCCCAAAAATAGGGGCCAAGGATATAAGAATCTCCCCCAAATTGTCTACTCGCTGAAATTATTTACCTTTTGCAAATTGATGCCTACAGACTCATTATTTACCTTTTACAAACTGTTTCGAAGCCCGTTCTCAAATTTATCAAATTTAGGGGCACCTCGTATGGAAGCATTGCCCCTCTCGGCTCTTCTAAGCGATTCGTGCCAAGATCTTGCTATTTAACACTCAGAAGAAATCGAACTATTTTGGAATCTCAAATCCCAGCCCGAGAACTGAAAAATAGATTTCGCCGGCTTATTGAACTCTTCGTCAGCACAAACACACTCAGGGTTCTAAAAACATTCCGACACATTGACACGAATTCGCCGTGTTTAGTATGCCCCTCCCGCTTGGGTTAAATAAACAAATAATCGAACCCGTTGCCAGAGAAATGTAAATGTCAAAGTACTTGTGAAAAACATTCAACAAACACTGTCTCGGCGGGGGGAAAGGGAGGTGCTTTCTTAAAGCAAGGAGTTGTCGCCTGAGCGATGGATTACATACCTGGGATATTGCGGGATATTCCAGTTGGAGAAGCTGACTGAGTCTGAAGTCTGACACTGAATTCCACAAACAATTAGGACACAATTCTCATAAGAAACTTTCCTATTTTCTTTCTTCTTCACACATCCGAGCCGAACAAGTAATAAGGACAACACAGCTACACTCTCAAGCCACAAACACAAAATGGGACAAATCGCACACAATCCGCTGCTGCAGTCCTATGAAAATTTTCTCATAAGGGCAGCTGGTCAGTGCACGGACAATACAATTGGTCACTTTTTACGGCAAACGTGCCTGAAGCCGAAGGTCTCACAAAAAATGTATTTTGGCACTCAAGATTCCCTTAGCATAAAGAGCAGATGTAATCCTCTCAAGAAGTGCAACGCGGCGAAAAAATTCTACACCTCGACGGATCCCTATGCACGTCCTACCATCTTAAAATTGTATACTAGAGTGAGAGACTTGGGCAATTGGCCTAAGTACGAATTCACGAGCGGGACGCAGGCGTGTTTGCGTGTTCTGCGTATGTCGCGTTGTGGAATCGGTTTTTTTTATGGAAGTGTCAAGTGTCAAACGATACTTTTACTTCGTAGTGTACTAACACAAAACTGCAGAATTGCCATTTTAGTCGAAAGACAAGAATTTTTAAATACAGCAAATGTTCACAATGAACATAAGGCTTATTAGAAACGATTTTCGGGATAATTTCCTTTCAGTGCCACCAATATTATTATTATATAAAAGCACATGTACTGTAGCAAACCGTAGCAGAAAGAACGGGAAAATAACGAACAAATTCTTTTCCGCTTAGTTTAGAAAATATAGCGATTTTAATATTTCGTAATTAATACACCAACTCAACCATATAAACTAAACACGGAACGGTTTCATCGTGTAAAAACTGTGGTCTATACAATCACTGGATAGTGAACGCGCTCTATTCACTGGAGTACGGCTCGTGCGCACAGTCGTCATGTTTCAGAGGGCAGAATTCCAGCAGGAATGACAGTCGTCATATCAGCCGCGTTCGTTAACGTTTTTTGCGAATCGGTGTTTTTCATCATCCAGGTTGGATATGTGACCTTAGCTTATTATGCTTTACTACACAGTTTCTACAAGATAAGGCACGCATGGACGGAACTTTTGTGCCACTGTCATTGACAGAAATTGAACTTAATATTTATAAATGTTAAAGAGAACTGCTATTATTGCAGAACTGCAACTATGGAATTATTATTTTATTTTTATTTTTAAATCTCCCCAAAGCAGTATTATCAAGCGTCGCAAAACAACTACTATCTCAATGTGCTTTCCAAAAATGCCACCAGCGTTGATCTACCTCTATCACTGCAGGTACCGTCGCTTGCGTAAGTGAAAAAAAATGCTCTAAAATTGCCCAAAATTCACGATTCTCCGACATTTACTCCAAAATTCATATAATTAATACACCTCTTGTTTATTTTTATTGAATTAGCCATCTTGTTGCCTTTCCAGAGATTCAACACGTAGATAATGCATACACAAATTTATACGTAGAAAACCTGAGTTTTATGTAAGCTGCGTTGAGTAGATTATAAGATAAACATTGTTGTTGTTGTTGTTTTATTTTGCCTTTAAAAGGCGCCACCATGTGGGCTTCTTTGATCCAGCGCAAAAAGATAAACATAAAATAATATGCTACCAATCTTATAAATCACGCTGTAACTCCCAAATATTTGAATCGTTGGGTATGCGCACTTATGTATGCTTTCATGCTAATTAAGTAACCTATTCAAGTGTCGGCCAATCAAAAGTCTGTAGTCTACGGGGACCATTAGACATATTTTAAAACATTTTGGGGCTTGATTTAGCACTTCAGGGTCCTGGCTTCACCTCCACATCACTCTATTTTTTAAGATTGAAACCCCCTTATTAATGCAACCAGATAATCATCCAAAGAAGGTTTCCTTGTAATTTTGTTCTCATTTTGCGTCTCGCCTTTGTTTGGATTTGAGAAGTGTGAGTTGCCAGGCAGTTGGTAGGCATTGGCGGAATCTTCGTTATTCTTTTTATCAAAATCAACTAAAGATGCAATATAGTGCGACGTGCTTATTTCATTTTTGTGGTCATCCGCATTGTCCTCTTGATATACAAAATTTCCAGATTCTTCAACAACGAGCATTTCCGACAACCGATTCCTTTCGATATTCAATGAAATTTTCTGAGCATCTCTTGCCTACTCTCTGCATACGCTCTGCCTTTCTTTCGTAAAAATTGCTCAACTTTTAAGCCAGGGAAGAGATTGTCATATTTTTCTGGATCTGCTAAAGATTGGCCAGCTTTTTCACTGACCTTAGCAAGTTCGGTCCGCCATAGCTGAACAACGTAAGCTATTTTACTAGGAATGTAAGTGCGAGCAAAGAATGCAGCTTCCGGCAGGCGATTTGTTTGAATTAGAATGTCAAGACATCCCTCAAGATCTCCAAGTAGGAATGTTGACAAGAAGGAAATGTTATGCCGACCTTATTTTGACAATTCTATGACAGTTTATATTTGCAATCAGTGAAGTTAGCATCATTCCAAAAAGAGGGAAATTCTCAAATGTCCCAAGTTCCCAGATAAGTCTCCACTGTTCCCGATAAAAAGCAGGAACTTGAGTTTTGTATGGGGAGAGTAGTGGCAAGTTCCATCGGGAACATTAAAAGAACACGGCTACTGATGATGAAGACGAATAGGAAAGGAATCGCCAAATAATGTTGAAAAGTTTTGTCAGTGTCTCGGAACGAAAAATATCGAGTCACGGTATTCTCGTTGTCACTTGAAGCCAAGTGATAACCGATCCAAGTGACCATTTTAGTCGGTATCAACTTTTAGGTGACCGACAGAAGTCACCCAAAGTGACAACGAGAATACCGAATCTGTAGACTCACGTCACATGGCATGTGACGTGAGAACCAGATAAGGGCCATTGGCGGGCAAGATAACTCAAAAAGTTCTCAACCGATTCTTATGAAATTTGGCACACGTCTTCTCTATAGTATTAGCTTCTAGTTGAACCTAAAAAAAACTCAACAAAATTTCACAAATTGCCATTTTTGGCCCAAAAACCATCGAAAAAAAGGATGTCGGAAGGAAATCGGACTTTTTTCTGAGGCGTGCCAATTTATGATTTTTTGACTTTTTTGTTTTTTTTTATTGGTTCCACTAGAAGATACATATTTTATGAACATGCTCGAACCAAAATATTTGATTTCCGATCGTTGTAACAGAAGCTACAAATCCCGCCGATAATTGCCTTTCGCCGCGAGGGTCTCAGGAGATTAGTTACTACGGCGGCCATTTTGAAAAAAAAAAATAAAAAAATCTGATTCTTGTATTTTAATATATAATGAATAAACATACTGAATTTAAAAACGATTCATTTATTCCTTCCCTTTTAAATAAGCCTCTGAAAAACGGTCAAAATTCAGGCGGTTACATGTATGGCCCCCCTTAAGAAATTTTCAACCAATTTTTGCGTTACAATTCATTAAAAATCTTGCAAAATTCATTTTCTACGGCATTTATAATTGCAACACTTTAATTTCCTGATGCTGTACATAAAGGGCAAAACATTACACTCCTTTGGGGGCGCAGTCAGGTAAAATGACTTGTCGCTTGTTAAGGAAGAAATATTGGCCTAGAAATATTTAATGTCAAAAGATAATTTTATAATCATAAAACTTAAATATATGCAAAGATATACATATTTGATTGAAGAGCAGACTAGCCATTTTTATTGCCATTTAATGTAAGACTTGGAGAATATCAAATATGAAAAATAACTTAGTTTGAAGTTTCGCTTATTTTATGCATTTGTCCAAAATAAAATCAATATCTAGATCAAATATTATAAATACATAAGGCAAAAAGAACTATAAATAATAAATATTGTATTATCTATTATTTCGCTTTGCATAGGTTGCAACAATCAATATCATATTCATCAGGCAAGCAGGTTTCGTGAAAATAATGTCTACAATTAAAGGCGACAATATCGGTTTTAAGAGCGTCCTTCAAAATAATATCCTTCCGACACATTCCGCAGGTCTTTTCAGGCTCGATATATAGACCGCGTCGGTGAGATCGCACAAGTCTTTCTTGCAAGCAAAAATAGTCCGTGACAAGAATTTCATTGCACCCATCTTGGATAGAAACCTAAACAAAAAGTCACTATAGAGAAAGCGTTCAAATTGACGTAATTTATAATTACTTGTAATCTATAATCAGAAAGCATTTTGATTAAAGACTTTTTCAAGCCAGGAATATTCTGGCCTAACTTTATTTTATTTACTAGATATTCTGGATTCACATAACCTGAAATAGATTTTTCGTAATACAGTTCATTTCATTTAACAACGTGAAAGTACTAACCTACAATCCTGTCCAATAGTTTTGTCATGATTTCAGGTTTTTCGAGCGACTCATTTATAAGATCGTTCCATAGATCCTGATCGTTGTGTTCTTTACAGAAATTAATTGCCATTTGAATATCTGCAAGCTACAAAAAACGTACTAATTTGCGTAAATTCAATTATAATTATTTACCTTATGAGTTATTATGTTTAAAGCTTCTCTGGTATTCCCCATTCGCCCAAGAAGATACACCATTTCTGGATAGAAAAGCTCACGCCTGCAAATATCTAAGGCTTCTTGGATGGGATAGTTATTCGACCTTCTAAGGAATGGAAGAAGTTTGTCTGGAGCAAACTTTGCGTATAGATTAACGAGTTTCCAGTGATATTTCCCACTATTGTCTGCTTTGTCTAATGCATCGAGATACTAGAAAAATCGTGTATACCTAATTAGTTATTGAGAAGATGAACTGTTTTATGTACATTGCAGCGAAATATTCACAGCAATAAAACTCCGCAAAGCCTCAGACATAATAATTTAAATCAATTTTATTAAATGTTCTATTTTTACTATTGCCCTAGGAGTCATATACATTTCCCAATCACAAAAATTTAATTCCTTGTGAATATTTAAAATGCATAATATCTTAAGCTACTTACAGTCTGTTCAACAATAACGGATTCGAATTTTCTGCCAAATTTTTAGCCAAATCTGGTCATTTTTTTGTAAATCAAAGAACATAACATACATACATTTTGAAACCTACTTCGCAATTACTTAATAAGTTGTATAATCCTCGTTTTTGTCAATAACAGCTTGACATCTTCGTTGCATTCTTTGAGCGAGTTCTGCCGAGAAATACCGCCCGTTCTCTCTTAAGGCCTGCATAGACCAATGCGAAACCGAGGGAAGGGTGCGAAACTTTAGCGGGATACGGAACCATTCGCATCGACGCGTGACCTCTAGGAAGCAAACGCTGGACTACAGTGTTTCGATTTCGGTTCGCAGCATGCACAATTTTCCCGCCGTTCATGTGCGGGAAACATTGTTGAAAAGGAGTTTATTAATAAATTAATTGTCATAGCGCATCCTATTTTGTACGATCTGCGTAATTCAGACTATAAAAATAATAGAAAGAAGGATTAAAATATATAGGCAGTGGTTATTCGCATCGCCCTTGTCCTTGTAGAATCAAAGGTTCGTGTACGTGCTAAACACACGGAATTGACATCGTCCTTGTTCTTAAACCGGCTTTTACTATCGATTCAGTCAATGAAATAAATAGAAGGAAGGAAGGTGAAATTTACATTGGGATAATAGACGACGCTGTTTCGAGGAAATAAGCATACATTTTTCTCAAATTTATTTATTTTTCTTCCTGGCATTGCCTATTGCCTCCGTCTGGAAGGGGTGCAGTGTGGTGTTTAACGCCACTGAATGTTCGAAATGAGAAGTAAGAATATGAACACTCCCGTCGTCTTGCGATGCCAACCGCTAGAAATAAAAAGAGACGCCAAGCGTTGTGCATAAAAAAGACGCCATGTGTTTTATGTGTCGAAAGCTTTCATTTGATACCCATATCGAGGAGGTTATCACGAAAAAATTAATTCATCATCTTACGACGTCCGCCATATTGAGTTTAGAATGACGTCACGTAGGTACTCGTCGAAAGCTTTTATTTGATACCCATATCAAGGAGGTTGTCAAGAAAATGGTAATCCGCCATCTTGTGGCGTCCGCCATCTTGTGGCGTCCGCCATATTGGATTTAGAAGGATATTTGATATATTTTATTGCATTGTCATCGTGCGCAAAATTTTAAAGCTCTAGCTTCATCAGAACTAGTCAAAACGTGCCTGTAGAAGTTCTCACTTCAAAAAGCTAATGATTTGTGTTTTATTTTTAAAAAAACTCATACTAGAAGAACCATGTTCATACACATAAAAATCATTAATGTTAATATTTAACAACACTTACAGAGAAGAGATAATCCTGTTTTTGCTCTAACTGCTGCACAACGATATCAGATGGAATTTTATTATTTTCTGTAAGCATTGAAATTGTTTTATCACAATCTAACTGCATCAATGGAATAATTAGTTGGTGAATAGCATTATATAGATCGTGTTTCTTTATCAGGTCGAAGACATCTTTATTGCGAAGCCTGGGGATAAAAAAAAAAACATTTATTGACGCCGTTTAATAATAATTGAAAACAACGAGTTGACTTACTTAAGATACATTTGGAGAGCATTGTCATACTTCTTTTCGTGTGAATACAAAATCGCCAGTGCCTCTAGCTGTTCATTTGCATAGTTTGCATTAAAATTATCACGAATCGCATTTATCACTGCGGATGTATTGTATAAAACTGGTGACCACTCTTTAATTAGATTTAAGAAGCCCTATATGCATAAAAGCTTAAGATTGCATAAAAAGGAGATCTTTTCCAAGTTCACTTACTTTGACGTCTTTTGTCAAGTATTCAAAAAGAACCATTTCATACACTTGGGGATTCAATTTGCAATCGTCCGTTCGAGGTAAATAGGCACTCACCGACCGCAACTGTTGAACCTTTACAAATTTATAAACTTCTTCCTCCCAAAGTTTTTTATCATTGCCAAATACACGTAAACAGAGTTTCGCGGCATCATCGTACTGTTTAAGAAGCAGCAAATGATCTAGATAAAGCCTTAGAAAAAGCATTGAAATGGAATTCCACTATTACCTAAATAAACAATTACCTTGCTACTTTCTCCAAGGACCCGCCATTCGTTGATATTACTTCCATAGCTTGTTCGAATTTTCTAGAAATTAAATAATATATATAGCAACACGTAGCATAAGAAGAAAATATTGAACATGGTGATATATTTTAAATTCACAACTTCACTTAAATAGGTTTAAGTCAAAACCCGACATTTCATTTTGGTTTGTTTTATTAAAATCATATCATGAGAGTCAAAATCAAATATTATTTTATTTATCATTTTAAAACACTTGCACTGAGATTTTCATTTTTTAAGTCCGAAAATAAAAGTATCGAGAAGAGATTTTTGAAAAATTTGCTGAATAAGAATTATTAAAGATTTTTTTTTTTGAAGCGCTTATTTACACTTTCCGTACAAACGTGTTAAGTCCGTGAGCGCGTATGGGTATGCAATATCTTTGCACAGTGGTTATTTGCAGCATGCGTGTGCGCACATTGGTACAGAAATACAAATTTCAGTCCATAAATATTTTGTAAAATGAAAATATTCAGTCAGTAAAAATTTTCCGGGACGATTTTGCTCCATGGTCCTTCATTATTACTAATATATTAATTACCTACTTGTGAATGCTTGAGCACTTGTAAGCTACGCATCGACCAACTTGCAAATGCTTGAGCATTGTCGAGTATGCTCTCCTTATATTCAGAAACATAAACATAAACATAAATATTTATTTGTTACTTTTGTTTACAGCGAGAATTTACATTAAGTGCTAGAACTAGTAGTTCATTTAACTATATTATACTTCACTTGACATAGCCAGAATTTCATTTAGAAGCTTTAAATTGTCATTTTTGGGAAAAGTACATTAAAGAAAATAAAAAAAAAACCCAATGAAACCTATACCTACTTAGCCTACTTAGGATCTATCAACTAATACTACACTTTTCCTATACACGATTTTCAGCAAGCTGCCTAATCAGGGGATTCAAAGAGTGAGCACATCGTTCAAAGAATGTAGCTGCAATGTCAGTTAGTTTCTCTTGTATGGTTTTAATATTTGCTCGCTTATGAAGCCTAAGGGTGGAGAAATGCCATGGTAAATTTAGTATCATTTTTAAGATTTTATTTTGCATAAGTTGTAACTTGTTGACATGTGTGCGTGCACATTGAAACCAAACAGGAATATTACTTTATATATGATAAGGATAAGCTTAATTTCCAGGCTTAGTGAAGATCTTCTATTAATAAACGGATACAGGATTTTTATTAGGACGCCCGTTTTATTTAGAACCGATGTGATATGTTTGTTGAAAGTTAGTGTTTTATCAAAAGTGATATCTAAATATTTGACGTGATCATTCCATGGAACATCACAGCAGTTTACTCTGAGGTTATAGTTTGGTAATGATCTCGGATTTCTTTTTCGTGTAAAAAACATATGGGATTCACTTTGATCTTTCATTTATGGAAATATACTTGCACTGTATCTAGTCCGCTTTGAAGGCTATTACAAATGTGGGTGGCATCTTCGTGTGAACTAAATATGGCAGTGTCGTCGGCGGCGTAGATGGATGATAGGCAGTTTAAAATGATAGGGAAGTCTGATGTGTATATATTGTATAATATTGGTCCTACCACTGAGCCTTGTGGGACTCCTGCAGTAATTGTGTATGTTGTGGATGATGTGAGTCCGAGATATACTTTAAAAGAGCGGTCTTTTAAGAAATTACGGCCTATATTAATTAGTGCAGGCGGAAAACAAAAATGCATCATTTTATGGATAAGAGCATCATGCCATACCGAATCAAAAGCAGCCTGGATGTCCAAGAGTACAAGTCCAATAGACCGTTTTTGTCGGAGATTACTTTTGATAAACTGTGAGATCCTTAGTGTTGGATGAGAAGTATTGTGACCAGACCTGAATCCAAACTGATGTTGTGGAATTAATTCATTTTTTTCAATGAAGTCCAGGATTTTTCTTTTGAGAACTCTCTCTAAGACTTTAGCAACATTACTTAGCAGGCTGATGGGGCGGTAGCTAGATGGGTTATCAGGGAGTTTTCCTGGTTTTAGTACAGGTATGACTTTGGCTATTTTCCAGGTGGATGGAAAATATTGTATATTTAGACATGCATTTATAATAAAAGTAAGGTACACAAGACCTACACGAGGCAGGACCAATAGGTATTTATTCGATATGTTGTCTAATCCGGGAGATTTATTGGCACGTGACTGCTTGATAATATTTTTAATCTCCTTAGGTCGTATATACCAACCAGAATCGACTTCTGTGTACAAATTTTCAAGCTGCGATATAGAGGAGTTTACTAATGCTATTGTATGCGGGTCGCTCAGACTTGCCGATATGGTGGAGTTGAAGGAAAATGGTTTGGAAAATAATTCAGTTTTCTCAGCACTGGTAATGTAAGTATGATCATTTTTCTTGAGTAATGGAACCTTCTTACGTTTATTTTTAACGATTTTTGTTACCTTCCAAAAGGGTGTCGAACATTTTTCCATGGCCTGCAGCAGTCGACTCCATTTCCGATTTCGGTATTCGGTAATTTTTTCTTTAACTGTGCGATTTAGCTTTTGCAATTCTGATTTGAAACAGGGTAAACGATATCGTAACCACATCCTGCGAGTAATATTTCTTTGCGCTATCACATCTAAAATGTACTGAGGTAATTTTGCAACATTTTTAGTAGTAGTAAACCGTGGGACTGAGGCCTCCAGACTTTCGCTAATAGCGTTATTAAAGGTGTTGATCATAACCTTATATTCAGAATAGGGGATACTCAAGCATGCTCAAAGTGTTGTTAGCATCGTTGAGTAAATGCTTAAAATATTGCGGAAATATGGGTGAATACTAGAGGATGCTCAGATACTAGCAAATGCTTGAGCATGAGTACGCGCTAGTAGGTACTCAGGTTTTTATTCATACGGGCCATTGTGTTAATTTTCGCACTTAATGTAAACTAAACAAACCTATTTGTAAATAATGAATATTTTAATAAAAATGTCTTGACAATTATTTCATGGCTAAGCGTTTTGTCCGAAGGCGGATGGTGGTACAGTGTGGCAGTGCGACTTTGTCCTCACGTCGTAAAGGGAGAGAGCTTTTACTAGTTATTCGGTCTGTTGCCCCCAACTCAAACTAAAAGAGGAAATTTCAGGACAACAGTTCATGGTTATATGGTACTCGCACTGAATCAGAGAAGGGCACATCTGTATCGCCTTTAGCAAAACTAAAACAACAACAACTATCATATCCGAGGTATTATCCTTTTACCAAATGCCTAAAATCCGCTGTTTCATTCACTGCAAAACGTTTCTCGAGAAGCCCTTTATTAATTATAACTATTTAATATTGCTTAATGCGTGACGCAAGCGTAGTTATGCATTAAATATGTATTATAGTAATAATTAATTTTTCATTTCCGTGTATTTTTAATTTCGAAATGTAGAGAATAAAAATTCAAATTTTGAATTTTCCCGCCACGGCAGTTAAAATAATGTCTGCCGGTGCACCAAACATAGAATTCACCATGTTGTTTCCGGGTTAGGCTCAACCATTCGCTTAGAAAGGCAGTTTTCAAGCGCCCTTCGGATAATAAAGAACCGTCTGAGACATATGTGTTTTATTTTCCTCTACTCGCCTTACAGAAAATTTTTAAAAAAAAGTAATTTTGTATATTGAACTCTTTTTGTAAATAACTCGAAAGCAATGCGAAGTGGATTTTATTTCATTTTTTTCCCGGATTCCCTGCTACAAAGTAGTTTAGAAACTGTTCTCAAATCGTAAAACCTCGGAAATTATAGAAGCGCAGAGCATTGTTGTTATCAGATCCGTAAGCTGTACAGAACATACTATAGCAGTCACCTATCACAAATTGTTATGTACCAAAATTGTTGTTGGCCTGTATAATAGTACATTCGTATACTAGATACATAGATGACATTATTTTTTTGCGTAGATTATGCTGAATTACATGTGAGTGATTAGCTTGAAGGTATCAGATAAATTGAACTATCTTTCTTTCTAACTCCAAAACTAAAATAAAATTAAAGCAAAATGACTTGATGTGGGTATATACAAAGCGAACGGTGCAGCATAAAATGCACGTTGAAAGAATTTAAATTGAACATTAAAAATTTAACCTTCAGTGATTCCCAAAATAGTAAAATTTCTTGTAATTTGCGCGTAAATTTGAATTATAACCACAGCACCATCAAAAACAAATATTAGTTTTAACTAATGCCATAGCGCTGCATGAGCATAAAAGGAATTACCTACCTTTAAGCCCCCTGCCGAGAAATTGAAAAGGTACAATTGATTGTAGTTCTGTCTCCTGTGACTTATGTCATTTTTCAGGCATCTTCCCCATATTGTCCATAACGCGGTAAACTTACAAATAAACTGAATGAAAAACTTGCTGTATAAGCGCAATGCGCAGGTTAAATAATTTGGTGACGTTATTTAGTGCTATGTTTGCCTTTTTCTTCGGCTGTTTCCTCACAACAACTTTAACTAGCATTGAAAAATGTACGACAAAACCAGCATCCCGAGTTGATCAACATAATGGAATTTTTCTGATTATTCTGATTCTTTCGGCTCCGAGTTATTTTGAACGTCGGCAAACTATAAGGGACACATGGTTGAAACTTGGAAAACCTCTCCGGCAACCGTACTATCCTGAAGATAACGTTTACTTGCCAGAGTACGATGACCAGGGATTCCTACAGCATGAGACTGTTGCAGAGCAAGCAAATCGGTTTTTGCTCTTCCTCGACTGGATGACAAATGTTAATGAGAATGGGATTGGCATCAGAAGAGATATACGCACGAAACACTTTTTTGTTATTGGCACCAAGCAGTTGAGCTTCGCTTTGAGGGCAGAAATATACAAGGAGCAGAAAAGTTACCGCGACTTGCTGCTGCTCAATGATTTAGAAGACAACTACTCAAACTTAACAACGAAACTTCTGCTGAGCATTGAGTCCACAGTGAGGAATCATAATTTCAATTACATCTTGAAAACTGATGACGACACCTATGTCAAAATGGATTTCTTGCTCAACGAGCTGATTTCTTATGACAGGAAACTGATCAGGAGAACGAAGGAGTATAAAGAAACACCCTTGCCTGAACTTTATTGGGGATACTTCAATGGAAGAGCCCAAATCAAAACAAAGGGCCAGTGGAAAGAGAGCCACTTTAACCTGTGCGACCGGTACTTTCCTTACGCCCTAGGCGGAGGGTATGTCATCAGCCGAATGATAGCTGAGTACATAGAAAGTAGCTCTAAAATGTTAAGCTGCTATGTCAGCGAGGATATCTCGTTGGGAACTTGGGTATCCCCATTAAGAAATGTTTACAGAAAGCATGACGTTCGATTCGACACGAGTTATATGCCCCGAAAGTGCGGAAAACATCATATAGTTCTACACAAGCGGACAATCGAACAAATGCAGGATTTGTATGATGACCGATTCTGTACATTTGAGTCAGCCAACGAGAAACTAATGAAAAGACCTGCCGAGTACCACTACAACTGGAAAAAATCTGCTACTAAATGTTGTGATAGTCTAGCTTAGGAACAAAGCCAAAAATAACGTAGGTAGCTAGTTTTATTAGTATAATTAGTTTAAGTACTTATAAGCTATCAAGTTTTAGTCAGTTTAGCCATCTGATAGGAAAATATTCCCTTCACTTTTTGTAGCTCCTCCGTAAATCTGTTCAACTGCATTGCTTACCATCAGATAAATATACCAATTAAATTTAAATAAATTCAACAATTTATACCATACGACTAAAAAGTACACTAATTAAAGCTTTATAAAGTATTTGATGTGTTTGCCTTAATATGACCTGACCACTATAATTATACTGCACTAAAAGCATACATTTTTAGATTTAGAAGTACATATAAACGACAGAATCGGCAAAACGTTCTTTATACTTTCCGGTATTTTTCCGGGAACTCCCACTGTTTTGTCTAGGAAAATCTCTTTTTAGATATTAAGACTTCTACCTATTGCTCATTTAAAACAAAGAATATAGAAAATGCTTTTACAACGAATGTTCCACTCTTTTTAAGAAGCAGTTATCCCCACCACTGCGACTTTTCAGACATATAAAGCAAAAAAAAACTACTTAGTACAACATTATTTTCCTATTTGTTGCGAACCCGAATCTTTATTTAGGAGATTGCGTGCACTCAGAAATTTGAAAATTCGATTTTTTTATTTTATTTTTCTCAAAAGTAGCACATTTTAAGAATAATCTCTGAAAGTTTCAAGTCAATTTTGCTTAAAGGAGCGAAGCTACAGAGTTATAACGGTTAATGTTTTCCTTCAGAGTATATAGATGAAACTTTAATTGCGTTTTTCTTAAAACTACATTTTCAAAGAAGGTGACCATCATGTTTTAAAAAACCACTTAACGGATTTAAATGAATTTTTAAATCATATTCTAGGTAAAAAAAAAATGTGCCCGAAAGGGGAATTGCTTTTTATTAACAACTAGCTGAGTTACCCGGCTTCGCATGGCAGCGCGTGATTGTACTGAGTTTGACATTACAATGATCCTCTCTATACATTTTATTTCCAGTAGTCCATTATTTGTGAAATTTTGTGATCTGTGTACGTTAGTTATTTACCGGAAAATATTGTTTTATTCTTATCAAATCTCCTCAATCTTTCTTATTAATATAAGTTAATAGATTCTAGATGCCTTATTGAAATTGAAAAGTTTCGTTCGCTCTTCTGGGCCTTTCATACCATATTCAGAAATTGTGATAAGCTCCCACTTTTTTTATTTAAAGGAAATCTATTAAATTACAAATAGAAGATGCGAAAACGGAGAACTCTTGAAATTAAAAACGCTCGATAGCCAGTTTGAATCCGCCATTTTAAATTAGCTATTTCTGCTATAAAAATTCAAGATCTGCAACCTAAGAGCTATAACTATAAATTTTCGTGGGATTCCTTTACAATTTAAAATTTTGGGTTGTCCTTAAGTGGTCCGCCATCTTGAACTTTGAAATTTTGGTAGATTTGAAATCAGTTGGCCTAAAGTTTTCTTTGTATTCATTTTCATTCAAATTCTTTGAAGTTGAATCACCAAAACCCCCTGCTTTGGTAGATTTGAAATCAGTTGGCCTAAAGTTTTTTTTGTATTCATTTTCATTCAAATTTTTTGAAGTTGAATCACCAAAACCCCCTGCTTTGCATTTCATGGCAATCCGTTGAAGTTTAAGAACATTATGTAGACATTATGGGTCCGCCATTTTGAATTTGGAAATTTTGATGGCAGATTTGAAACCAGCAACCCCGAGAAACCCCAAGTGCGTATTTCTTGTTGCGAGTTTAACTTTTGTGGTAGCGATTTTGGGTCCGCTATCTTCATTTTTGGTAGATTTAAATTCTGTAACACCAAAGATACCTACATTTTAAATTTAATCAAAATTGCTTAAAAATGAAGAATTTCGGTGGCCATATTGGATCCGCCATTTTGATTTTCGAAATGTTGATGGCTGATTCGAAATCAGCGACTTCGAAAACCTTTCAATGCGAATTTTCAGGGTAATCCCTTGAAGTTTGACTAATTTAATAACATAACTAACCGGTAGCCATCTTGGAACCGCCATTTTGAAGCCTTGCATTTTATCAAAATAACAAATAGCCTGTATGTTGTTAAGTTGGACTATGTATTACCTTGTGTCAAAACATGAAGTATATCAAACCAACCCTTTAGGAGTGATTGAGTAACAACCAAATACACAAACAAAACACTCTCTTTATAAATATAACGAATATATCATAGATTAATAAGCGTCTTGCAGACCAAAGCCTCATTACCCTTCTTTTCATGCTGCTGTTACATATGCTGCAACAATCGGTGTGGAAATAGTCGAATAAAACCACATGGAACGGAGGGGGAAATTTAGTAAATTTTGATTATTTAAAAGCAAACCAAATAAATAAACTAATTAGACTCGATCTTCAAATTCAGTAAATAAATTAATGTCAAATTTTGAGTAAAAAGATTGCAGATATATGATTTTTAACAAGAATATCAACAGGTGCTGCGGTAAAGTGATAAATTCGCAACAAAGTATGCCAATAAACAGTTTTATCTATTCACTTATGCGTTATTAGCACGGAAGAGACAAAAGCTTGTTATATTTTGCAATGATACTAGATAAAATCTTAAGCACAAACAAAATCAGACTACCTATTGAACATTTTGTATTCACTTACTTGTGTTCTATTAGCCATTTCACACGATCATCAGTTTCGTAAAGGCTGGCCACAACAATATCCTTAGGAGAAACAATAAAGTACCGGTTTTCTTCTATTATACAATCTAAGTGATAGTCGTTTGCTTTGTACTCCTGGTAACTGTAATTGTTAAGGAGTAATATACAATTTCTGTATTTGCAAATGTACTGTACCCTCGCAGCGATAAGCTGTCCGTGCAAATTTCATTATAGTCGCTCGTCTTATACTGTAGAACGCAAAGAATTGGCCGCATAGCTTTGTTATTCTCTGCATCCCGTTCCTTTGGATATCCTAGGATGACTAGTTGATCTCCCATTTCCATTGGAGCAATGCCACACACATAGAAATCTGTTTGGAATGTTGAAACTGCAAAAGGTCATTTTAGAAAGTATCATATTAAAGTCAGCAGGAAAAATTTACTTGGATCAACAATGAATCCTGGTAAATCTTTGGTAGAGACCTCAATTGCGTTGCGCTTTCTTATTATACATATACGTATCGTATCCACCCAACCTATAAGTAGGGTAGTAGAGTCTGACCAACGCAAGTTGCAGCGGAAGTTTTCCAATTTTGAACTGTAATATATTCAAATTTATTAATTTATTAGAAGCAAATCTTTAACAACAATTAAAATTTTAGTAAGATCTATTGTGTAAAAGATACAATTATCCTTAAATATTTTAAAGATTATTTTAAAATTTAAATAAATAAAATTTAAATTATATTATAAAATTAAATTTAAAAAATAAATAAAATTCGTAAATCAATCAATCAAAAAATCAAAATTGCTATTTTATGACGCAAGGTAGTGGTAGCTTATAGTCAACCACTGCTTCATCTTGCTATCGTATCCGTAAAAAATTATAAGAATATTAGAAGCCCTAAACCATTTCTGATTTTATTAATTCGTGTCAATAGCCTCATAAATACTATGTTATCACATTGTTGCGGATTTCTAGATTCGTCTAAATATGTAAAAAAGCCATTATGGAACAAATCTACATGCTTGTCGTTTACACTCACATGTCTTGGAATATACTGAGAGGAATAAAAAAAAATGTATGGCAGTTAGGTCATGAACCTTTATAACTACTATATTGCAAATTTGGTGGACTCTATAAGCAATCATGTACACTAGGGGGTTTCAACTTGTATCCCAAGGTATATATATATCAAATTACAGCATATCAAAATTACAGCATTTTGTAAATGATTTTGTGGGTAGTTGTGGTACTTAACATTTGCTACTAATAAAATATAGCCACATCAGTAAATAAGTAGAAAATTTCATAAAAAATATTCTAGATGGTGTTCGAGCAGGGTTGTTAATAATGTGAGGTCTCACATTTATATTTTCATCTAAAACGTTTTTGTATAATATTGAACTTCTCTGTCAAACGAGTTATGTTTGATCAATGTCCGCAAGAAAAGAATATGCTTCCTATACAAATAAAATCTTAAAACAAAATAACAACCGACTTCAAAAATATAAAATAATGCACTAACAAGTTGACAATCATTGCCAAGTGCCAAGCCATACGCTACACGTCTGCGCAGTGCTATTTCGAGTAGCTTACGCGACGCGAGCACCGAGCGTGGTGGAGTGGGCAACCCGAACGCGAACAGGGGAGGATCACATTTAACACTCAAGCGTGGGCGGTATCTGTGTGCACAGTGGTAATGTGACTATACCCCCGACCGTGGGGGCTATCTTTCAGCTAGTTGGTGCTGGCTAGTATAGCCGGACGGTGAGAAAGAGATTCTCTTAAATAAAGTACCCCTCCTAATCCAAGGGGGTAAAATGGGCTGTATTAGTACGGAGCCTTCCTGATACCAGTCCGCCTCAGGAAATAACCATAGACTTCCCTGTTGGGAGTACAGCAGAGTAACATTATTTACCCACGTTGAAAGCCAAGATATAACTCCGTTACGGCCGTACAAGCCACTAAGTCCATAACGTGAGAACAGATTCCGTGCAGGCCGAGATTCAAAACTTGGATCCCAGCCGAATCCTCAACTTCCAAGGAGATAATGAAGCTCATAAGCCTGAGCAAATCGAAGCTATCGACCTACAACTGGAAGGTAGTCAAGGTGAGTGAGGCAATGGGTAACTCCCGTATGGCAACAGTCATACTAAATGAGGAATCTCTTGCCTCACTCTCCGAAAAGACATAAATCAGCTACGGCTTCGATTCCTTAATCCTCAAGGTCTATGACCAGGATTTGGGGGATGACCAACCAGTTTAGACAACCGGCCAAGGAGCAGGAGATTGTTGAGGCAAACAAGCTCACTCCTCCAGCGCCCTCATTGGAAGATCTGACATTCAGTCAGCATCCGAGGTGGTGGGAGTTCTCTCCCTGGAAATGGAAGTAGACGAGGAGGATGGTTTCCTGCTCTCATCGGACGCCAAGGAGGACGATAAAACGGTAATAGACACAACATATACACAACTCTAAAGCATCCTCGGCTGCACTGCCTCTCCGCCTAGCCCAAAAAGGGGAGAAACTCATCATCGTCCAAGAGCCTTAGGTAGGCAATGACCAGGTTCGAAGACTCAATCCGAAAGGTTAAAAAACCTATTACACACATGGAGCAGTTATACCTAGATACTGTGTACTGGCCAAGAATTACCGTAATGCCTTCCTCCTATCTAATTTCAGCGACAAAGACACGGTAACGGCCTAAGACAGTCCGAAACTTTCACCGCAGGGCTTACTTCGAGGGGTCGTCGAGGAGGGGCAGAATGTTAACATTCTTATTGGAGCGGACACCAATCGCTCACCATGTACAAAGCGGTACTCGTGGAAGAAGCTCTGCGGTAGTGTCAAAAGCACTTCAGAAACGAGTCGCCTTCGCAAAATCTGAGCATGCCCTGTCTCATCATGAAATTGAAGCTCTTGGTTAAAACACACTTCTGCGAGAGCCTGGTGGCTAGGGGAAATAAACAAGTATCTACCACTTTCAAGCCGTTCAAACCACCAGGTCCGGGTGATGGTTGATGAGCATCTTCGAAGCCTGCCTAAATTTCACCTAAATACCGAAATCGTGGATGGAGGTCAAAGTAATGTTCATCCCCAAGGGCGGTAAGGCATCGTGTATCAAACCTTAGGACTTCAGACCCATAAGTCTATCCTCTTTTCTTCTGAAAACCTTGGAGCTGCTCATCAATCTCCATATTAAGGAGAACATTGACACTATGAGACTCTCCTCATAACACACTTGCCTCTGCTGCACGGCAAGCCAGTAGAGACGGCCCTGCACAGAATGGTTGACCGGATAGAAAGGTCGCTAGTCTGCACACTTGGCAGGTGGCTGTGGCACCTGTATACACCCTGGCCGCTTTTCTGGATATAGGGGGTGCGTTCAATAACATCAACCCAGAGGCTATTGTGTTGGCGTTGAGATGTATGGGGGCAAGTGATCCACTTATAGACTTCATCGACAGCATGCTGGGCAGCAGGATCATAACCTCTCAAGCTTAAGCTCAACCTTCATCAGAAGATACGCGTTAGAGATACCCGAGAAGGAGGCGTGCTCTGACCACTCCTGTGGAAACTAGTCCTGAATGGTCTACTTATAGATCTACACGTATCAAGGCAGTTCGCCAGCGCCTATTCCGACGATGTGGTCGTTGCGATATCAGGAAAATATTCAGGCACTCTATCCAAGATGCTGCAACAGGCCCTCTCTAAACTAGCATCATGGAGTATCCGAAGCGGACTGTCAGTTAACCCTGAGACCAAACAAGACCGAACTGATTCACTTCACCGATCGAAAGATCCCAAAAGGCCATTACGGTCCTTTACTCCTGTAAAAAAAGCCAGTGGCAGGGAATGTAGAATGGATCTGAGTGTAGTTCACTGGATCTATGCCGCGGTTGTAAAAACCATTCTAGTTTACGGAGCATTAGTCTGGTGGCCGACCGTGGATAAGGCCACCCACTTAAAAATTCCGGAGAAGGTCCAAAGGACAGCAAGTCTGCTGCTAACTAGTGCTTTGGGGACAACACCGTCAAAGGTTCTGGACACTATTCTCCTCCTTCTACCAGTTGACTTATTTTGCAAACAATATGCGAAATCTAGTGCCATAAGGCTCAATGCTACGCAGAGTTGGACGCGTACTGAACATGGACACCTAGGGATACTGGGTGCGCCCATGCAAATTGATTACACCATACCCAAGCCCCAAATTTGGCAACAAATTCACATTCCCTATCCCCTCCAAACAGGAATGGGAGGAAGGCTCTATCCAACGGACAGGATCGTTGCTAATTTACACCGACGCACATTGGTCGTTTTTGTGTTTATGAGCGTCAAAACTGGCCACATGCAAATTTTCGACCAAAATTGACGAAAATTTGTATACTTAAGGATTTGAGGATGCTGAATTTAGATTCACTGAAAAAAAATTTGTTTTTCAAAAAGGCGGGTTTGAAATTTTGGTCCTAAAACCACTAACTCTGAGTTCGCCAAGACAACCGCAGAACAGGATCCAATGTCGTTCCTCACCTGCTTCAAGTCGCGCCGAATATCCTCCACAACCGAAATAGATTCGGCGAAGCTCATCAAATACTTGAGGATGTGAAAGGACTTTACCTCGAGGCATTCTGAACAAATTTAAAAAGAAGAAGTAGTTTGGTGCCTGGCACTGCGCTTTGAGCGGCGGTATGAAAGAAATTTCTACAAACTCCATCACATTCACCGGACTTCTTACCGGAACAAATCTTACAATTGCTCAACGTGGTCGAATGATGTTGGGAATTATTCAGGATACCGGTTAATCGGTATAATGTATAACACAGTATAAGAGGTTGACGTATGTACATGGAATAAATAGTGGAAAAAGTCAGAGAGGGGATAGGGAGTCACAGGGCCGGTGGACAGCTCGGGTTATTCCGCAGCATGATGAGGTAGATTACTACCTCACGCAAATACTGACGGGGAACGGGCATTTTCGCGCCTTTCTCTACAGCAAAGGGAAAGTGCCGAGCCCGTGCTGCATACACTGTGACTCCCCATCGGAGCATAGCCACTTTGCTAGATGTTTGTATTTATATAATCTTTGGTGATACCACTTTAAAATCTTAACTAAATAGGCGCATTTTTAAAATAATTGGCACGTCTTGCTTGGTACAGAAAAATGATAAAGTCACATTTGAGGGAATTAAGATTGTCTGAAATAAAATTGGACGTACTAATAAAAAATTCAACAATTTATCTGATGGTGCAATTTTATGCAAAAAACAGAACGTTAAAATATTATCTTTTGTACAAATGGTTTGCAAACGATTGATATAAGGTAGAGATATTCGAACAAAAAATATAAACTTAAATAACTCGAAAACCGTGAGACTTTTCATGAGGATATATTATGCTCGTTTGATAGCTAATAAGCTTCCATATCACCAGTTTCCAAATTATCCACTATTTACGGTACACCCTGTATATACAAATTTCTACAATAGCTGCTATTGAATATTCTGTTGAAATTAAGAATTTCAAAATCACAAATTCAATAAGGCATCTAGAATTTCTTAACTTAGATTAATGAGAAAGATTGAGGAGATTCGATCAGAATAAAACAATATTTTCAGGTGAATAAGTAACGTACACAGATTACAAAACTTCTGAACAAATAATCGATTGCAATCAATTAAATGGGTAAATAGGACTATTAAAGGACAAACTTGCCGTGCAAAGCTGGATAACTCAGCTAGTGATCATAATTATAACTATCGTGTTAAGATCTTAGGAAAATGTAATTGTGACGTTACCTTAAATGTCAACAAACACTCTGGTTCTAGGTCGGAGCTAACTTTGTGGTGAGTTGACAAAAACGATATAGATATAGATATATGTTAACAGCATTCATGAAGTATATGATATTTTGTAAAAGCTTATGTTGTGTTAGGTATAAGCGATCCGGATGAGACTGAACATGGGATTGTTAGATTAAGGGGGTTTTCTCCTAGAGCGGTTTCAAAATTTTGTTTTTTTTTTTAGTTTAATCTCATCTACATATCCCCAAAAATGTTCCCTGAAAAGATTTTTTGAAAATTTCGTTCCGATTAAACCCCTGCAGGCGCGCGCGGCCCGGAAGCGCACTTATCTGCAAATGGAGAATGGCGCAAGCTGCAGGTACACTCAACTCCTTCAGACATCAGGCCCCTCTCGCAAATTCTGTTCAGAAAGCTATATTTCCGATCTACGAAGCGCTATCCACAGATGATTTGATTGGTGTTATTGCATTGCAAAATTTTAAACGCGTTTTTCTCGAATCAACGTTTTTTGAACTTCGGTCCCGCATTGCGTTAAATCTATTTAACCGATTCGGGTTCTTGTTAATTTAAATTAAATATAATACTATTCCTAGGTGCTTTATGTGAGCTTTTTTCGAAATTCGAATATTTAATATTTTTTTCGAGCTAAAACAGTAGAAAAAAATGCAAAGAATTGAGATTTTTTTCAAAAAGTGGCGCCATTTTTTACAGAATTCGAAATTTGAAAAAAGCTCACAGAGAGCACCCAGGAAAAAGGTATATTTTAAGAAATTTTCGGAATTTTTCAGATCGGACTACCACAACACCCGGAATCCGGGACCAAAGTGGGACATGCATAATGGAGACCTGTTTGTGATTGGCCGAAGGCCGCCATTTTGTTTTTTTGCTAAAATTAAAAATATAAAAACATAATATAGTCGATGCTTACTTCATTCCAAAAAACCGCCTGTCAATACCTTTTCCCTGTTCCTCAAAAAAAAAATTGGGAAAAAGGGTCATTTTTGAATGCTCCAGGGAGAAAACCCCCTTAAGGGGCGATAGTGTGGGGGTTGGTAGGATGGTAAAATAAACAAAATCTGGAATGTAACAATGTATGAGCAGCGGGAGTGAGGTGGTGACACTGAAAGGCGGGTTTACCAGCGTGTTAGCCGCTAGTCTAAGTGGTTATAATCATAGTCATAATTGTAATTGGATCATTAAGGGTCAGTATAATATAAGTAAAATGTCACCAAAAATGCAAAACGACTTCGGACCTATGAGCTTGGCTATACTATACGGAAACAACTTAGGTGATATACGAGGAAACCTTAAATCTAGGACATCATGTCTTGTGCAAGAACATGGTATAAGTTAACCAGCCGGGAGGGAGATGCCTGACCAGGAAAGCCTCAATAATGGAAAGGCCTTGTAGGGCGGGATTCCCAACCAGTTAGCTAGAAAGAAGATTTTGAGAAGAAAAATTAGTTTAATTTGTAACTGTGGAATATGTAGTCCTATTGAGCGGAAGCCCTCGTAGGGTAGTAATACTAAATAATACCCCAAGCGGTTTAGAAAATAAAATACCAGGAACAAATATTAAGAGAAGACTCTGACGGAGAGGTAAAGTGCAGAGACTAGTTGTGTACAATAATAACTCAGGAACTATAAAGATAGCCAAGCATAAAAAGAAGTCGACCAACCTAGAAAGTAAGCCAGTGTGTGTTTAATGTTAATATACTTAGAATTGTATTGAGACTCAATAAATGAATTTAGAATTTTGGTACATAAAGCTATTACCTTATTGTTACATCACACCAAATTTCAAAAATTTAAGATGACGTAATTAATATATTAAATTTCTCAAGTGGAACGCCAAACGTCCTTATGGACTACTTCGCCCATAGAATCCTATCTTATTACTGATCCTAAAAACTTTTTTTTTGTTTTTTGTTTTACTTTTGAAGAACGTATATACGCAATGATATCACGTATGTACATTTAAAGGCGGAGACACAAGGTATGCATTATACTTTGTAGCTCGAGAGTAAATCGCAATCGCGTATCAAGGACAAATTCGCATATTCACACTGTTTCCGTAACGCCACAAATTCGCAGTCTCCGCCTTTAAGCCATTTTAAAATATTGAAAGATTTCAACAAGCAACAAAAAGAAAGATTACCTTTTTGGTTCTTCCCATTTGATTAGACCCAGAGAGCATTTTTCATTCAAATCGTACACTCTAACACCTATGTTGCTAGCCCACGCAACAAACTGCCCGCTCCAAGCTATCGAAGACACAAATCCTTCCGAATCACTTAGCATCGTTGACTTGAGTCCTTTGAGAAAAGCTTTTTCGTACAAGGTTAGCTTATCGTCACCTAGAAACAATCAAAAATTTTAATATTGAAACGAGTTATAACTACTACATGTAGCCTACCAACAATGAATCTCCTTCCAGAACCAGCCCTAGGGTCCGGATCTAAGGCAATAGATTTGACGAACTTCCCGACATCGAATTTTTGATTGTTATCGGTGCTATACAAACCAGAGATAATCACCTACGAGATAAGTGGTTACAAATTGATTTACGGCTGCATAGAACATACTTTTCCATCGTCAGAGCACGAAGCTACGTATTCACCTCTAGGATCTACAGAAATTTGGTTTACAGCTATTGTATGTGAAAAGTGTTGTTTGCTGAGGAATGACTCAACCGAGTTCCCCTGATGGTCGAGAAGGTGAACGCTTCCAAAGAAAGTCCCAAAAATAAGAAACTGAAAAGAGAGGAAAGTGATCGCTGATTGAGGTAAAATATTTAGTTTCAAACCCTAGGGTGTACGGCTACGCAGCTGACTGCATCCTTATTTAGAATAGCCTGAAGATCATTGCCAATTCGCACATATTTCAGCTTCGGTTCCACTTCTTCCTCCGAACTCTCTGTTTCGGTGTCCTTGGGAAGAAAAGTTTCAGGGGATTAAACAGAAGTATATTGTGAATTTCTGGTCATTTCATGCGATCATCACTTACACTATTGTTTTCTGTCATAATAAGATTATATTATTTAAATTCGCGATAAAATATACACAGAGCACATCTCAAATAAACAGATGTATATAGATGCTACAAATGTCATAACCATATGGTTTTGACAGTAGGAAGGTTTAAAAAATTGACGCTTTTGAAGTTTTGGCAATACTATCGCTCGAAAGTTTATTTATGGTTTACGACGGATCCGGAGAAGATAGAAAAGTGGTTAACCAGCAAGTTTTCCAGTTTCCAGTTTGTTTTGGATGAAAATTATGAATAAGAAGAGCGAGGGCATTCGGCAAAGGAAAGCTGAAATCAAAGAAGTTCGGACGGAAGTCGCAGGCAGTGGAAGACTGGGCAGGAAAAGCAAGCGTAAAATAAGGTGGGGCTCATCGAAAATTCTACCAAATTGTTTACGTTTTGTTTAATTACTGAGGACGTATTTGACGGCTTGATATTATATGTTTGCGCAAACCAGTGGTAATAAGGACATTCAGCACGGCTTACTTTTTTGTGTGAACATTTTTCCATTTCTGATATCAAAACCAAATGTTTTCGGATCGGTAGAAATATGTCAAAAACTCATTCTGAATTGAGAGTCTCCTTGTTCCTTGCACACCACAAGGTTGAGCTAGAATTAAAGTAGAAAGTGTCAATTTGACTCTCTGTGTCCATGTAATATCTGACAAAATGTCTACTGACTGAATATTTTCCTTTTACAAAATATCCGTGGACTAAAATTTGCTTGTTTGTACCGTGAATTGATTCCGTGTACACGGACACGGAGAGTGCAAATAGACACTGCCATTAAAGTAAGTCCCATGGTCGTGTGGCTGATTGCCATGGCCAAGTAAGTCGCTTTTCGACGCCTCAAGTGTTGGGGCGAATTAAAAAGAAGAAAGAAAGAACAGCAATAGAATTAAAGTATCTTTATATTGATCCGCCTCGTTCAAGCAGCAAAGATCATAGCTGGACATCTTTATTTTTATTGGGACAACCTAAGGAGAAATTTAAAAAGCAATTCTTTTATCAAAAATAGTGTCCTTTTTGCTTTTTTTGTCATACACACGTAGAAGAACTTCCACTTACTTAGCTAGACTTAGTAGGTGCTTCTGCAACACTCAGTAATAGGTAAAACTGAAACCTCTGTCGTTAGTTCAATATGACCGAAATTCCATACAGGATTTTTTTGAGACCAGGGCCCTATTTTATGAAGCGACAAACCTTGTCCGAGCAATAAACATGCTCGCAGATTGATTATATAGTCTTTGTCGCTTTTATTCCTCATTTACTGGTCACTGCTCATAATTGTTGCTTCGTATAATAGGGCCCAGGTGGGTAGCACTGTATACCATACATGAAAACTTCAAATTCAAGATAGCGGCTTCAATATGATAGACACAAAACACTAAACTTAAGATTTTCATAATAGTTGGCACACGCAGCACAATTACCACAGCATTTATTACCTCTTGTTACATGCTACCTGATGACGAACATAAGTAATTAAAAAACAGGGGAGGTAAAAATTCCCATTTTCCAATTTCGGGCCATTTAAACAGGGACACTTGATTACCCTCACTTGCAAAAAAATTGAATAACACAAAGACCTGTAATTTTTTTAATAATTTTATTTAATGTCAATATTTTGTTGGTCCTCCGTTTTTACGTATAACTTCGAACAGTCTATTTGGTATAGAGTTATACAAACTTTTTAGATAATCCAAAGAGATTTCTTCGAAAGCTTCATTTATGGCTGCAATAAGACTTTCTCTGCTTTCAAATTGCTTTCCTTCTGCATAAATTTTTCGTGAAAGCCATCCCCAAACATTCTCAATAATCGACGGGAGAAAGAGCTGGCCAATCCAGAACTTGTACATTTTATTCTGCAAACCATTGTTTTACACTTCTTGCTGTATAGATGGGTGCGTTGTCTTGCTGGAAAATCCATCGTTGACCATTGAACATTTCATCAAAATTGATTTTGTGGATTTCTAAGAGTTCGATGTAGTCTGTTGACGTCTGTCGATCTTCTAGAACAACTAAATCTATCGCGCCATGATACGAAATTGCAGTCCATGCCATAACAGAACCAACAGCAGTATGACGACGGGACAAAAACAGCTCAGATTTCCTCAAATCGTGGAAATAATGCTGAAAGCCATCAGGCCCATCCAAATTAAATTTTTTCTCATCAGAAAAATTCACTCGCTGCCATTCCTCCTCCAACTTAAGTGAGAGCGACAAAATTCTTATCTGCCAACTTTACGCCTCTGAAGTAAATGTGGTTTCTTTTGTAGTTTTTGCCGTCGGAGATGCGGACACTGTTGAATTACTCGACGAACTGTTCAAATACTGGCTGAACCTCCGACTTTTTCCTTTATTTTGCGTACGGTTGCTGCAGAATTTGACGCTTCGCGTATGATGGTCCTACGCTCTCGTGCTGTTGTGGCTCTTACAGTGCGGCTTTTTCGGGTTTTTCCGTAATTTACAGGATCTTTGAGGAAGTTATTGATTGTCCAAGGAACTTGTCTAATTTTTTTCGCAATTTCTATATTTGAAAAATTTTCCTGCTTTAATGCAAGAATTTTGCCCATTTCTTCTTTTGTCAGCGTTTTGCCACGACCCATGTTTGTTACGATGCAATAAAAAGTTAAGCAACTCAGGCTAATAAGCAGCACTAGAAAAATAAAATACACTTTTACTATTTTGGAGGCACCTTCACCCTTTGAATTTCTAAAGCAGATTAGTGAGGATAATCAAGTGTCCTTTTTTAAAATAGAAAATATGAATTTTTACCTCCCCTGTTTTTTAATTACTTATTTCCGTCATCAGGTAGGTAATAAATGCTGTGATAATTGTTTCCAAGAAATAGTTTCGCAGCATTACGACTTACATGAAAATTTCAAGTGAGGGTAATCAAGTGTCCCGCAATGTATTAATTTTTCATATCACCGGAGAAGTTACGTCCGAAGGTAAAATTTAGGTCCCTCATATTGAGGGGTATCGGAATCGCCTCCATGCATGATCTGCGATTTTGCGGAGTTTTCGAGATTGAGGGTAATTGAATTAGTAATAGAATAAAGTCGCACTTCTCAATATTTTGCTGGAAATATTCACCCAATTCATTTGTCAACTTGGCATTAGAATTAAGGCTATGTGGATCCATGCCCCGCGTTACGTCCATACCTAATTAGAATAAGAAAATAAAAATGAAAGATTTATTAATTACATTTTGTCCTCCCCAGGCAAATAAAATTTTCATATAAGGAGTCGCACAGGTATCACCATCTGTATAAATTTTTAATTATTTTCTTTGACGTAATTTTTTAATAGTCTTTTAAATTCCAAAATATTACGGGCATTTCTGATCCTTTCTGGTAAGCTATTGTAATAATTTACTGAAGAGTAAATCGGATTATATCCTAGACAATTAGTTCTTCGTGCAGGCAGATTATAATTTCCCATCGATGCCATCCTTGATTTATGTTCATGAAAGACCGTCCTCATTGTTAGGTTGATTGATGACTTTAAATGTCTCGTTGCAATGTTGTATAATGGCCTTAGCCTTCTCTATCTCTATCAGCTGCTTTAGATTTATTTTGTTTGTAATTTCATAGATTTTTAAAGTGGGAGTGTCACGAGGTAAATTAAGCACTGCTCTATTTAATAATCTTGAAATATTCTCGTGGTTCTTTGTTGCAGTCTGGCTCCATATTGACCATATTATTAAACTATAAGGTACCAATTTTCGGTAATATATATCTGTCCCTCCTTATTACCTTTATAATTCCAGTAATTCTCCTCCTAATAGTATCCACATGTTTAGTTTAAGTTTCCTCCCATCGATCCGTATATTTATATTTATGTCATTTTGTTCTTCTGCCTTATAACCATATAAGTCGTTTTTTGCGTGTTTATTGCTAATTTACTGCCTCGAAGCCACTGATTGTATTTTATGAGGCCTTCACTGATGTTGCTTTCTATCTTTGTCGGTAAGTCTCCTAAATACAATAACAATGTGTCATCGGCATATATGATGTATTTTGCCCTCATTTTTTGGAATTTAATAATATTATTATAAAATAAATAAAGCAATGATCCTAGTATTGATCCTTGAGGTACACCGATTGAGATATGTTGCTCCTGACTACAAATGCTGTTTATTTTTGTTTTAATTCTCCTGTTTTCCAGATAATTACTTAAGGGGGTGTTCTCATGGAAAGCACCATTTTTGAAGGGTTTACATTTATTTTTTGTATGGGAAAACGAATAAAGATAAACACTTGCAGTTTTTTGGAGGTTCAAAAAGACCATTTAATACATTTAAGAAAATTATTGAATTACATAAAAATTCAAAATGGCGTCTTTGGCTGTAGTCCAAAAAGTGGTCTAAAAATTTGCAGAGGCAAAGTGTTTGCAGGATTCTGCCTCCGTGGGTGGTCTGAAACATCACGTATGTACATTTAAAGGCGGAGACACAAGGTATGCATTATACTTTGTAGCTCGAGAGTAAATCGCAATCGCGTATCAAGGACAAATTCGCATATTCACACTGTTTCCGTAACGCCACAAATTCGCAGTCTCCGCCTTTAAGCCATTTTAAAATATTGAAAGATTTCAACAAGCAACAAAAAGAAAGATTACCTTTTTGGTTCTTCCCATTTGATTAGACCCAGAGAGCATTTTTCATTCAAATCGTACACTCTAACACCTATGTTGCTAGCCCACGCAACAAACTGCCCGCTCCAAGCTATCGAAGACACAAATCCTTCCGAATCACTTAGCATCGTTGACTTGAGTCCTTTGAGAAAAGCTTTTTCGTACAAGGTTAGCTTATCGTCACCTAGAAACAATCAAAAATTTTAATATTGAAACGAGTTATAACTACTACATGTAGCCTACCAACAATGAATCTCCTTCCAGAACCAGCCCTAGGGTCCGGATCTAAGGCAATAGATTTGACGAACTTCCCGACATCGAATTTTTGATTGTTATCGGTGCTATACAAACCAGAGATAATCACCTACGAGATAAGTGGTTACAAATTGATTTACGGCTGCATAGAACATACTTTTCCATCGTCAGAGCACGAAGCTACGTATTCACCTCTAGGATCTACAGAAATTTGGTTTACAGCTATTGTATGTGAAAAGTGTTGTTTGCTGAGGAATGACTCAACCGAGTTCCCCTGATGGTCGAGAAGGTGAACGCTTCCAAAGAAAGTCCCAAAAATAAGAAACTGAAAAGAGAGGAAAGTGATCGCTGATTGAGGTAAAATATTTAGTTTCAAACCCTAGGGTGTACGGCTACGCAGCTGACTGCATCCTTATTTAGAATAGCCTGAAGATCATTGCCAATTCGCACATATTTCAGCTTCGGTTCCACTTCTTCCTCCGAACTCTCTGTTTCGGTGTCCTTGGGAAGAAAAGTTTCAGGGGATTAAACAGAAGTATATTGTGAATTTCTGGTCATTTCATGCGATCATCACTTACACTATTGTTTTCTGTCATAATAAGATTATATTATTTAAATTCGCGATAAAATATACACAGAGCACATCTCAAATAAACAGATGTATATAGATGCTACAAATGTCATAACCATATGGTTTTGACAGTAGGAAGGTTTAAAAAATTGACGCTTTTGAAGTTTTGGCAATACTATCGCTCGAAAGTTTATTTATGGTTTACGACGGATCCGGAGAAGATAGAAAAGTGGTTAACCAGCAAGTTTTCCAGTTTCCAGTTTGTTTTGGATGAAAATTATGAATAAGAAGAGCGAGGGCATTCGGCAAAGGAAAGCTGAAATCAAAGAAGTTCGGACGGAAGTCGCAGGCAGTGGAAGACTGGGCAGGAAAAGCAAGCGTAAAATAAGGTGGGGCTCATCGAAAATTCTACCAAATTGTTTACGTTTTGTTTAATTACTGAGGACGTATTTGACGGCTTGATATTATATGTTTGCGCAAACCAGTGGTAATAAGGACATTCAGCACGGCTTACTTTTTTGTGTGAACATTTTTCCATTTCTGATATCAAAACCAAATGTTTTCGGATCGGTAGAAATATGTCAAAAACTCATTCTGAATTGAGAGTCTCCTTGTTCCTTGCACACCACAAGGTTGAGCTAGAATTAAAGTAGAAAGTGTCAATTTGACTCTCTGTGTCCATGTAATATCTGACAAAATGTCTACTGACTGAATATTTTCCTTTTACAAAATATCCGTGGACTAAAATTTGCTTGTTTGTACCGTGAATTGATTCCGTGTACACGGACACGGAGAGTGCAAATAGACACTGCCATTAAAGTAAGTCCCATGGTCGTGTGGCTGATTGCCATGGCCAAGTAAGTCGCTTTTCGACGCCTCAAGTGTTGGGGCGAATTAAAAAGAAGAAAGAAAGAACAGCAATAGAATTAAAGTATCTTTATATTGATCCGCCTCGTTCAAGCAGCAAAGATCATAGCTGGACATCTTTATTTTTATTGGGACAACCTAAGGAGAAATTTAAAAAGCAATTCTTTTATCAAAAATAGTGTCCTTTTTGCTTTTTTTGTCATACACACGTAGAAGAACTTCCACTTACTTAGCTAGACTTAGTAGGTGCTTCTGCAACACTCAGTAATAGGTAAAACTGAAACCTCTGTCGTTAGTTCAATATGACCGAAATTCCATACAGGATTTTTTTGAGACCAGGGCCCTATTTTATGAAGCGACAAACCTTGTCCGAGCAATAAACATGCTCGCAGATTGATTATATAGTCTTTGTCGCTTTTATTCCTCATTTACTGGTCACTGCTCATAATTGTTGCTTCGTATAATAGGGCCCAGGTGGGTAGCACTGTATACCATACATGAAAACTTCAAATTCAAGATAGCGGCTTCAATATGATAGACACAAAACACTAAACTTAAGATTTTCATAATAGTTGGCACACGCAGCACAATTACCACAGCATTTATTACCTCTTGTTACATGCTACCTGATGACGAACATAAGTAATTAAAAAACAGGGGAGGTAAAAATTCCCATTTTCCAATTTCGGGCCATTTAAACAGGGACACTTGATTACCCTCACTTGCAAAAAAATTGAATAACACAAAGACCTGTAATTTTTTTAATAATTTTATTTAATGTCAATATTTTGTTGGTCCTCCGTTTTTACGTATAACTTCGAACAGTCTATTTGGTATAGAGTTATACAAACTTTTTAGATAATCCAAAGAGATTTCTTCGAAAGCTTCATTTATGGCTGCAATAAGACTTTCTCTGCTTTCAAATTGCTTTCCTTCTGCATAAATTTTTCGTGAAAGCCATCCCCAAACATTCTCAATAATCGACGGGAGAAAGAGCTGGCCAATCCAGAACTTGTACATTTTATTCTGCAAACCATTGTTTTACACTTCTTGCTGTATAGATGGGTGCGTTGTCTTGCTGGAAAATCCATCGTTGACCATTGAACATTTCATCAAAATTGATTTTGTGGATTTCTAAGAGTTCGATGTAGTCTGTTGACGTCTGTCGATCTTCTAGAACAACTAAATCTATCGCGCCATGATACGAAATTGCAGTCCATGCCATAACAGAACCAACAGCAGTATGACGACGGGACAAAAACAGCTCAGATTTCCTCAAATCGTGGAAATAATGCTGAAAGCCATCAGGCCCATCCAAATTAAATTTTTTCTCATCAGAAAAATTCACTCGCTGCCATTCCTCCTCCAACTTAAGTGAGAGCGACAAAATTCTTATCTGCCAACTTTACGCCTCTGAAGTAAATGTGGTTTCTTTTGTAGTTTTTGCCGTCGGAGATGCGGACACTGTTGAATTACTCGACGAACTGTTCAAATACTGGCTGAACCTCCGACTTTTTCCTTTATTTTGCGTACGGTTGCTGCAGAATTTGACGCTTCGCGTATGATGGTCCTACGCTCTCGTGCTGTTGTGGCTCTTACAGTGCGGCTTTTTCGGGTTTTTCCGTAATTTACAGGATCTTTGAGGAAGTTATTGATTGTCCAAGGAACTTGTCTAATTTTTTTCGCAATTTCTATATTTGAAAAATTTTCCTGCTTTAATGCAAGAATTTTGCCCATTTCTTCTTTTGTCAGCGTTTTGCCACGACCCATGTTTGTTACGATGCAATAAAAATTTAAGCAACTCAGGCTAATAAGCAGCACTAGAAAAATAAAATACACTTTTACTATTTTGGAGGCACCTTCACCCTTTGAATTTCTAAAGCAGATTAGTGAGGATAATCAAGTGTCCTTTTTTAAAATAGAAAATATGAATTTTTACCTCCCCTGTTTTTTAATTACTTATTTCCGTCATCAGGTAGGTAATAAATGCTGTGATAATTGTTTCCAAGAAATAGTTTCGCAGCATTACGACTTACATGAAAATTTCAAGTGAGGGTAATCAAGTGTCCCGCAATGTATTAATTTTTCATATCACCGGAGAAGTTACGTCCGAAGGTAAAATTTAGGTCCCTCATATTGAGGGGTATCGGAATCGCCTCCATGCATGATCTGCGATTTTGCGGAGTTTTCGAGATTGAGGGTAATTGAATTAGTAATAGAATAAAGTCGCACTTCTCAATATTTTGCTGGAAATATTCACCCAATTCATTTGTCAACTTGGCATTAGAATTAAGGCTATGTGGATCCATGCCCCGCGTTACGTCCATACCTAATTAGAATAAGAAAATAAAAATGAAAGATTTATTAATTACATTTTGTCCTCCCCAGGCAAATAAAATTTTCATATAAGGAGTCGCACAGGTATCACCATCTGTATAAATTTTTAATTATTTTCTTTGACGTAATTTTTTAATAGTCTTTTAAATTCCAAAATATTACGGGCATTTCTGATCCTTTCTGGTAAGCTATTGTAATAATTTACTGAAGAGTAAATCGGATTATATCCTAGACAATTAGTTCTTCGTGCAGGCAGATTATAATTTCCCATCGATGCCATCCTTGATTTATGTTCATGAAAGACCGTCCTCATTGTTAGGTTGATTGATGACTTTAAATGTCTCGTTGCAATGTTGTATAATGGCCTTAGCCTTCTCTATCTCTATCAGCTGCTTTAGATTTATTTTGTTTGTAATTTCATAGATTTTTAAAGTGGGAGTGTCACGAGGTAAATTAAGCACTGCTCTATTTAATAATCTTGAAATATTCTCGTGGTTCTTTGTTGCAGTCTGGCTCCATATTGACCATATTATTAAACTATAAGGTACCAATTTTCGGTAATATATATCTGTCCCTCCTTATTACCTTTATAATTCCAGTAATTCTCCTCCTAATAGTATCCACATGTTTAGTTTAAGTTTCCTCCCATCGATCCGTATATTTATATTTATGTCATTTTGTTCTTCTGCCTTATAACCATATAAGTCGTTTTTTGCGTGTTTATTGCTAATTTACTGCCTCGAAGCCACTGATTGTATTTTATGAGGCCTTCACTGATGTTGCTTTCTATCTTTGTCGGTAAGTCTCCTAAATACAATAACAATGTGTCATCGGCATATATGATGTATTTTGCCCTCATTTTTTGGAATTTAATAATATTATTATAAAATAAATAAAGCAATGATCCTAGTATTGATCCTTGAGGTACACCGATTGAGATATGTTGCTCCTGACTACAAATGCTGTTTATTTTTGTTTTAATTCTCCTGTTTTCCAGATAATTACTTAAGGGGGTGTTCTCATGGAAAGCACCATTTTTGAAGGGTTTACATTTATTTTTTGTATGGGAAAACGAATAAAGATAAACACTTGCAGTTTTTTGGAGGTTCAAAAAGACCATTTAATACATTTAAGAAAATTATTGAATTACATAAAAATTCAAAATGGCGTCTTTGGCTGTAGTCCAAAAAGTGGTCTAAAAATTTGCAGAGGCAAAGTGTTTGCAGGATTCTGCCTCCGTGGGTGGTCTGAAACAGAAATGACCGAAATGTTATCATTCAGTATCCTCTCGATTAGGTACCCACGTACGATTTTTTCGATATCTTCAAAATTGACAAAATGGCGCCAAATTTTTAAAAAAAATTCATTTTTCGCGTTTTTTTTCGAATAAAAACGTGGGTTAAAAATCGAATTTTTAAGTTTTCGCAAAATCCGTACGTGGGTACCTGCGAAAATGTATTTCGAACGTTCTGTGAAAATTTCAAGTCGATCGGTCAATTACAGTCGTCAGAATTTTGCTAACCGTTTTGTAAAACATGTTCTCGAGAAAAACGCGTTTAAAGTTTTGCAATGTCGGCATTTCGTTCCGGTTCGCGCTTTACATGTCGACTTCAAAGGTCATTTAAGCAATGTTAGAGATCGAATTCCGAAAAATCCTTTCACAGGGTAAATTGTACTTATATATAGATTAAAAAAATGCAAAAAAAAAAAAATCGATTTTTTGAAATTGCTCCATGAGAACACCCCCTTAATAGCTGTAGTGGTTTCCCTCGTATACCAAGCTCCTCCAGACTTTCAATTTAATATCACGTTGTCCACGGTGTCAAATGCTTTTTTAAGATCTACAAAGATCGCTATTGCGTACTTGTTTTTGTCTAGACTTGTATTTATTTAATTTATAGCATCTATTGTGGCTGAGGTGGTATTAATTCCACTTTGGAATCCATATTGATTAGGATCAAATCCCCCGTTTTTGCTAACAAATTCAATAATTCGTTTGTATATGACTTTTTCATAGATCTTACTTAATTAGCTTATCAAAGCTATAGGTTTCTAATTGCCTGGATCATTTTTATCCCTTGCTTTATAAATCGGTACTATAATTGTTATTTTGAGGAAGTCAGGAAAAATTCCTGGTGCAAGATCCTCCTTTATTATATTTGCCATTCAGAAATTATATCCTTAGCAATTTTAAGTAGATTTGAAGTTATTTCATCTTCCCCGGGCGCTGTATGATTTTTCATTTCAGATATAATCCCTGATATTTCATATTTGTGCGTTGGCGACAAAAATATTGAGCAGGTTTGTCTGCAATTGTTTACCCTTTTAACTGATCTGCGTGTAGTGGTCAGCTCATATGCTATATTTTTTCCTATGCAAGCAAAGTAATTGTTCATTATATTCGCTACTTCACCTGCATCCTGCGTAATATCTCCGTTATCTTTTTTCATACTTTCTAAGTTTGCTGTTTGTCCAGAATCTTTCTGTCCCATGACTGATTCTTTTATTATTTTCCATAATTTGTGTGAGTTTCCTACTTCTTTTTCCAGCCTGTTATTTATAGAATTTTGTTTTGCCTTGGCTACCATTAGATCCACTTCTTTCTTTTGTTTGACTTTGTCAGTCATCATTTTAGCCTTTAGTTGTTTAAACATTATATGTTTCTCTCTCGATATTTTCAATTATGTTCTTTGAGATCCAATTGTTATTTCGCGTCCTTATCTTTTTGATAACTGTTGACTTTACTTTGGCTTCCTTTATTGATGCTATTAGTATAGGTGCAATATATTTAGTGTGTCTGAGGTTTTTATGGTGGCATCTAGCGTTTGTTTACATATAAATAGAGTTTCATCCATCCACTTAACAGTTCTCCATTGCACAGGTGTCTTCTTTTTAATGTTCACGCTTAGACTTAATATTAAGGTCGTATGATCGGAACTCGGCCAATCGTAGAGGATCTCTGAAAGAATCCTATGTGAAAATTTAATTGGTGACAATATAATCGATAAGTGCCGTATTAAATTCACTATCTCTTGTAGGAATTATCGGATTCATGATATGGCAGTTATTAATCAAGAGTATCTCCTGATAGTATTTTGATTGATGACAATCCTGAAGAATATTTATGTTCATATCCGCAAAAGTTATTATATTTTTATATGATGAGTAAATCATAATAATAAATTCATTTAGGTCTTCTGTAGGCGCTCGATAGAATGTTGCAATTTTCAAATATTCGTTATAGCCTGTTATCTTTAAAACAATTAAATTATATTTAGGGTCTCTTTTTAAGATATTTTAACTATATTTCGATTTAATATATATTGCATAAATCCGGGATGCACATCATTATTTTATTTTTATCTTTTGAACTACTCAACGCAGCGACATGAAACTCACGAAAACAACTACTATCTAAATGTGCTTTCCAAAGATGTCATCAATGTTGATCTACCACTACCTCTACAGTCACTTGCGAAAGTGAAAAAAACTTTAACATTTCCTAAATTTGACGGTTTTGCTAATTTTTCTCTGAAATTCATTTTAATTAATGCACTTATTTTTTATTTTTATTGAATTACCCACCTTGTTGGCTTCCATAGAGGTGCGTACAGCACGTCCAAGTAGAGAAAGGATATACGAATTTATACGTAGAAAAACTCTTGCGGAATTTTAAAGAAATCTGCATTTTACAAAAATATTTTTAATTTAGAATATTCCGCAAACGGTTTTCTACGTATAATTTTGCATACCATGACATGTTGTACCTCTTAAGAAAGGCAACAAACTGGGTAATTGAATTAAAATAAAAAGCAGGTGCATTAATTATATGTATTTCGGAGAAAAATTGGGAAAAACGTGAAATTTAGGAAATTTTAGAGCTTTTTTCACTTCAGCACAATAAGACAGTAGTTTTTTGGCGTGAGTTTGATGTCACTGCGTTCAGTAGAGCAAAAGATAAAAATAAAATAATAATGTACATCCCGAATTAATATGAGGCACCTAAATTTTACCTTTGGACGTCACTTCTCCGGTAACCCTGTAGGCTATACATAGAAGTTGGCTGACGAGCTCTAGTAAAATATATAAAAAAATGTAATAATTAAATTGTTGACTGTTTTGTACAGAATGAGGACGTAATAGCTCAGTGGTGAGTACGCTGGGCTATCACGTCGCGGTTTCCGGTTCGAGCCCAGCTCGGACCATAATTGAGGTACACTTTTACTAATAGCGTTAAATGGTATTCATATTTATACACGGCTTCATCAACATACTGATTATTAGTGCATATATGTAAATAACAATGAAAAATCAATATCAAGTCTAATATGTCTACGGACAAAGCCGACTTTTCAGATGGCTTCGAGAAAAATGAAAGTCAATAAAGGAGAAAAAAGCATTAAAGGAACGGGACATAGACGATATTGGTTCGTGAAAGCCATAATTTGTGCGTGGGCTAAATAAAGAAAATTATGGTTCCTCAGAGCGGGATGGGACCGAAATTTTGAAGCCGGATAGCAACTCCGAAGAGTTGATAACACCCTGCAAACAATCAAAAGTTAGAACAGTTCTGGAGGCCTGCCTGCGGTGTTTCAAGGAAAATAAGTTTGAGTCCATCGGAGTAGGGTGGCAGTTAAAAATGTTTTTCCCTGGGAAGACCTCTAAGAGTAAACCGTAGAAACCTACGTTGAACAGCTTCAATTCGTTATTATTTCAGTAATTATGGCACTCATAAAAGGGACACCAAATAGTACAATAGTATTAATGGATCGGTCTGACATAGTATATGTAATAGTATTCAAGGATCAGTTTGACTAAGGTGCAGTATAGAAGTCTGGACATGTAAGGCTCATTGAATTCCTTAGACCAACGCTTTACAAAACCTGTGATAGAATCAATATGATCCTCAAAAGAGAACTATGAGTTTATTGTGACACCTCTCGCTTTGTCAAGTCTTTTAAGGGAGAATTCGCCAATAGTGTAATTATAAAGAGTTGTATTCTTCTTACGTGTGAAGGACATGCAAGCACATTTAGAAACATTTAAAGAAAGGTGATTAATAGAGCACCATTTCTGGAATTAAGTCTGTCTAAGCCTAAGATGGCATTCGCGATCACTAGATATTGTGCGAAATATTTTCGCGTCGTCAGCATAACAGAGGATTCTCGAATGGATAGGAATAAGAGAAACATCATTGATATATATGATAAATAAGAGAGGACCAAAGTGGCTACCTTGTGGGACACCAAATGTACTTCTTAAAAACTCAGAAAGAACGCCACGGAAACACATACTGAATACGATCAGACAAGTACTAAGAGATCCAACTAACAAAACGGTTAGGAAAGCCAAGAGCAGATAATTTATCAATTAGGATTTCGTGATTAATGCTATTAAAGGCCTTGCTAAAATCAATGAATATGCAATCGGCTTGTTTACTAGATTCAATAGCTGGCATACAGTGATTAGAAAATTCCAAGAGGTTTGTTGTAGTAGATTTGCCTTTTATGAACCCATTTTGAAATGGCATTAGGAATGGCTTACAGTGGAAATGAAGCACTTCGCATACCAAGGCCTCGAAGAGCTTAGCAAAAGGACATAAATTAGCAATAGGCCTATAATTTGAGATATCCGACCTATTGCCCTTTTATGCAAAGGAAAAATCACGAAAACCCTCCAAGGGTTAGGAAAGACACCGATACAGAGAGATAAATTAAACAAATAACAAAGATTAAGAGCCAAAATAAAGTTCTATCTTTTCAAAAACCCAGATGGTATTCCGTCAAATCCAATTGAGAAACTGTCGATTAAGTTAGCAATGTGTTGAATAACAATTTTGTCATCAAAAATAAGATATTTAGGCTGAAGAGTTGTCGGTGAAAGCCTCGTCAGGTGATTAAAATCATTAAAGCTAATAACACAGAATGCAGTTTTGAAGAAATCCGCGAAGAGATTAGAAATGGTCAGCGAATCGGTGCTCTTATTAGTGCCGAAAAATAGTGAAGACGGGTATCCATCAGAACCACGTTTGGAGTTAACAAACCTCCAGAACTGTTTTGGATCAACACGAAGAGCCGGTTTGATATTGGCAAGAAAATCCGAGCAAGAATCATTAACTGCAATGATGAACTGATTACGAAAATCTACGTAATAAAGATAATCGGTTTCGTTCTGAGAAGAACAATACTTCTTGTAAACCTTGCTCTTTACGTTCTTAAGATGTTTGACTATGGATTTGAGCCAAGGTTGCAAAGATGGATTATTATTAGTCCTTTTTACAGGAACATGAAGTGCAAAGCAGAGATTAATAGTATCATATAAAGATTTCACCGCCCTATCAATGTCACGCTCCTGTAAAACTCCACTCCACTCACAAAAAGAGAACCAATTACAAATCTTGGAAAAGTCGGCTTTTTTAAAATTACAACTATAATTGCATGGGGCTGATGAGCTAACCAAAAAAGGGTCGAAAGAAAAAACAACAAGTACCATAGAGCTGGATGATGACTACTTTCAGGTAGAAGCGGATATAAACATCGCCTGGTTAAAGTACCATCAGGATCGGTAGAAAAAACAAGATCGATTTCAACTCAACATGTGGTTTTGAAAAAAATAAATTTTTTTTTTTTTGCAAAAATGTCGGACATTTGATCGAAAAGTACAGTTTTCGAGCCACAAAATTGGTGTTATTGTAAACAAGTTATCAATTATGTAATTTCAAAATCCTTTGATTAATCACTAGGTACTAATGTGAAAAAGGATTGTTTAAATTTTAAAAGAAATCCGAACAACTGTTTTTCAGCTACAATAGTCACCGGTTTGAAAAAGGTAGTTTTGAGAAGTTTGCGGTTAGCATAAAAGTAAGTGTAAATACGAACTCCAACGAAAACAATGCCCAAAGAAGCACAACGATTTTTTTTTCAAATTTTCAAGTAGGCGTAATCCCTTGCGAGGTTAAAGATAGCTTAGTCTTTTTATACTTTTCCTACTATTTTGGTGTATCAGAGACCATTTACTAAATCAGCATTAATTAGTGTTGGTACGAAATTAACGTTTGTTTTACTAGGAGGCAGATTAAAAAACCTTTCAATTAATATCATTTTTGTTTTGTTTAAATTGAATTGTGAAACGTCAGACAAATTTAATATGAAATAAGCGCACTTACACAGATGGGTACCCAATATTGCGGGACAAAATCCTCACCTTAATACACAAGGCAAACAAGCTTCTCCTCAATATACTTTTTACAATTAACGGTCCTTCATACTTATAGTTGTAAAGCTGATTGCGAGAAATAAAGGAAGTTACACGCATAATTACAGCATTTTATTTTTTTTCTCCAAAATAATCTCACTTTGTTATGCATTTGTATGTATAATGTAATGAATGTGTAATTCTTCTACAGCACGGGAACGAGTGCAACTAAACCAGCCCTTCACAGAGTATGGACACGAACTGTCATAGTGTTCTGTGTTATGGTCGTGGTGTACTTTATAGCAAATAAAGAGAAAGAAAAAAAATTCGCCACTGCACAAGAGCGCAATCTTATTCGATTTCAGAATATCACTTGTTCAGCAGCATACTTACAGGAAGTGAAGATTTTCCCACAATGTGTGCCTTCGTTTTGCGGTCGATTTGTTAACGACAGATTAATTCATTCCCGGGAAGTTGAAATGCTACTTGAAGTTGCAAAAAATGGAATGGCTTTAGGCGGTTCCTCTGGTGGAGCTTCAATACTAGATTTAAATTCAGGTGCCCTAAGCAAAGGAAAACACTTTGTAGACATATATAACATGTCGCAAGCAAAGGATATTTTCAAGGAGGAACATCTGTTAGTTTATAAAGTAAATTTAAAATATCACTAAACGATTACAACAGCTATATTCTTTGACACATCTGTAGAATGTAAAGTCTAAAATAAAGAAGGCTATAGCGGAACAGTTCAGAGTTGACGAAAACTCATTGTACTTAACATCTCCCAGCTTCTTCTCCAGGATTACTAACACATCAGCGAAAACTATTCATGACGAATATTGGCATCCACATGTGGACAAGGTATGTGGAATTATATTGCAGCTTGCTAAACGATCTGTTATTTATTTTAAACTATAGGAAACTTATGAAGCATTTCATTACACATCCCTACTTTATCTCACCGACTATGGAAAGGATTTTACAGGAGGCCGTTTTGTATTCGTTGACAAAAAAGTTAACATGACAATTGAGCCTATGCGGGGCAGAGTAAGTGGATTCACTTCAGGAGCTGAAAATATACATTTCGTTGAAAGAGTTAGTTACGGCACAAGGTTCTATTAAAATAAAATTAGTTCTTAGAGTAGTAGAGTTCTTATTGATAATTCTGTATTTTAGGTATGCACTCACTGTTTCATTCACGTGTAACCCAAAGATGGCTACTGTCGACCCAAAATTTGGGGTGGGCGTTAGAAATCACACCACTACGAAAGTACGCTTAGATCCTGGGAGCGAGAGCGACCACACTTGAAAGGAAAGCTTTTAGCGTCTTTAGTATATTTAGATTGTATGGCTATGTTGAGTAATTTAAAACAGAAACCTTTTCTGTTCTGTGCATTCCGTGTCTATTAATGATTACACCATAAGTATTATTTAATGATTAATTTACCATAAAAAGAGTATAGATGTACTGCCGCCCTTTTATTTATGAATCTCTTACCTTTTTACAATAAAATGTGATTAAGATGTGCAATTTACGGGGCTGGCATTTGCCAATAATTAAAAATAAAGGTCAAAGTCCAAGGAAAAGATCCCGCTTAATTGGCTTTCAGCCTAATTGGATGCATACGGATACAGGTGCAGATAAGTGACATTTAGGAATTGATCCATTCTATCACCTCCGCCATTTCATGCGCGGAAACCGAATTAATTTTTACCGCGGGAACCCAATATATTCCGGGGATCAAATCCGGATAGCAGATTTAAAATCAGTGACCCAAAACCCCTGTATAGTCATTTACAGGAAAATCCGTTCATGTTGAGAATTTTCAGTTTGGATCCGCCAACCTGAATTTCCAAATTTCGATAACACATTCGAAATCAGCGACCCCGAAAACATAAGAGGACCCGACTTCATAGCAATCCTCTGAAATTGCCAGCTTAAATTTCCAATTTCCAAACCTAGCTACGATTCTTCCCCAGAGTACCTGCAAGCTTTCGATTAATCGGTTAAGTTTCATTCCAATCGGTCCAGTAGTTTTTGAGAAAATCGCGGAAATATATACATCGCGGCCCAAAACAGACCTTTTTTTAAGAAACTATTCCCATTTCCACGTATTTATGTACACACTGCCCTCGAAGAAAATTGGACTGAAAAGAAGTTTTCGGACTTATCTATTACTTTTATTCAAATAACTCAGAATTCATAAATTTATCAAAATTGTAAAAACCTGCTCGAACTTGGCGACCTCCAAAGAATCTGCCATTAAGATCAACAACAGCTGAAAAAGGCCATTTAAGAACTGAAACTATGAATGAAAAACAATTACCTTTTATAGCGCTTTCGATTCTCTTGAACTCAACAAAAATTCGAACTGCATCTTCTGGGACGACTCCAGCGACTTCATGAATGACCACTGATATTACTTCACCGTACTTTGTGTTGCATTCGTCCTTTACTTCGGGTTCAAGCTCACAGTCAACATCTCCAGGCCCAACCATATTCTAGAACATCAAAAGTGGTTTCCTTGTATTTTTAAATAGCTCTAATAAGAAATTTGACGGCTACCCTCAACAAGACTACTTTGCTCGGCGATTTCATAATTTCTGTTATGCTGGGCTCCGATTTAGGCGCTGGGTCCACAACCGGAGGGCTAGGTACGACTGGCGGCGGAGGCATTATCAATTCCTTTTCGTGAATAATCCGTCCCCCACGTTTTGAAGTCTTTTCAACTTGCAGTGCCATTGACATTCCTTGTTCTTGTTTACCTAAGCCTTGTCCGTCTTTGAAACCGTATTTAGCCATAATCTTAGCTGCTACGGAGTTTGCTCCATATGGAATGGTCACGGTAGAGCTGCAGATACAATATAAAAAAAAATTAAAATAATTTAACTTGGAATGCTTAAAAATTACACCAAAAAAAAATCAAATTTTCCTTAAATAGAAATAAATTTGTGAGTACCGGGACTCACGGCCCAGATGTGTAAACATCAGCGTTCATCTGTTAATGTAATTAATTAGTGGATTCAAAATTTAGAAAGGAAACAGATCGCGATGGTTTTAGAAAACTTGATTTTTGAACTGATACTTTTCATGGGAATGGAAAATCACTCAACATAAATGGACCATTGCATAGCAAAATTGCTAACACAGAAACACCAGATGAGATCGACAATGTTGGCCGATGTCGCAAATATCCTCATAAATTGCTGTGTATCCAATGTGTAATTATGAAACAGTTTATCCCAGCAAACAATCCTGAGAAATACCCTGAACCGAGTTATATTTGATTTCGAACGTTAACAAAAAAGGAAATTCATCTCAAAACTGGCAATGACGCTTATTGTTCATAGAAGTAAAATGTAACGAGTGATGGAGCATCACATGTAGGAAAATAACAAACAAACTACAATTCTTCCATAAAATAATAAAAGTGAATCGGTCGAGTTTATGCAGCCCCTGTTCATCAAGTTTTCAGAAATTTCTACCTGTAACGCAATAAAAATTATGTGGAATTTTCCAAGTATTATTTTACTTCATTGCCATTATAGTTGCAAACAGAATATAAAAATTTGAGAACACCATCAGCCCTCTACCCTCGTTACCGACGGAACTAAATGTAAAAACTAAAAATTCATCATTATTTTGGAAGTATTCAGCAAGTAATAATCTCTGAGCCGAACGAGGATATTGTTAACCGTTTGAAGAAAACGCAAGTTGTGTTAATTGGTGCCTTTTGTAGGCACATGTACAGTGCAGTGAAACTTGAAAGATTTTTTTGTAAAATATAAAAATGGGGAAGCAGTGAAAAAAAAGTCAGTTATAGTTGCCCTCGTAAAGAAAACATAAAAGCATATTCCTACCGAGAAATTCGCGAGAAAAGAGGAAGTATCTTAGCAAACAGTAATGAGAATATCAAGGCCACAGAATAAAAATCAAGGATAAACGAACAACAGGCTTACGAAAATCTGCAAATCTGAAATCAAGACGACGCAAATCTGAAAATCAAGACGACCAATAAAAAATCCTAAACTTATGGCGAAAATGCAATGGGCAAAACAGTATTGTTGCACAGTAGCAACTTTAAAAAAAACTAATGGATATATTCAATTTCGCTCAGAAGCATGTTTATAAAAAAAAAATTGTTATGTTACATCCAGATAATATTTAGCGACGAGTAGCAGATTTGAGGCCATGGTTATGGAAAGCAATCAATTAGTTAGAAAGAGACCAATAGAACGGTACAACAAAGATTGCATCGTAAGGACCATTTATTCATATTTATTCAGGTGACAACAGGTATAAACCATCTGACATTACAAATAATCAATAGTAAAACAGTAAATAAGTATGTATATAAATGAATAAACCAAGCTAAAAGATAATCGAAATTAAGCAATTATTTATTGCACGTCTAATAATTCTTTTGATATATTAAAATCAATAAGAGAGAAAACATCGTTGTAACTCCTGGCAAGATTCGAAAGTGGCTCATGAAACCCATACAGCGTTTTATGATTGTCGACATAAATAAAGCAGTGAGCCCTTGTTAACCGAGGACGAGTATTAATATTGATAACACTCAATAATGAAGGAGTCTATATTGCCAGATACAATATCATGAAAGAATAGAACACTCAATGCCTCTCTACGCGGGAGTAATAAAGGGGTAATGTCCAAAAGCCTAAGAAATCGCTTCTGAATGGCTTCCACACGTGAAATGTGAAGCGGATGGTGTGGTGTTGAAACAACAGATGCATACTCTAGTATGGGACGAACAAAAGCACAAAACAAGGTCTTTAGCACATACATATGTATCATATGGATGGTTCCTTGGACCATCGCTTAATAAATGCAAGAGAAGAGTTGGCACGGCTAATTATATTTACCTAGTGAGGCTTAAAAGACAACTTAGAATCCATAATAATGCCAAGATCAGAAAATTTTTCACTACGAGACAAGGAAGCTCCATCGATCATAGTTATGTGTTTTTCTGCTAAATGTGATGATCGAACATTTATTTAAGTTCAAGTACATATGATTTTTTGAAGACCACTTTGAGAATATGTTAAGATCCGATTGAAGAGAATAAATCATGCTCGTTGACAATCGATTTAAAAATGTTTACATCATTCGCATAAGCAAGGATATTAGAGTTTTTCATTAGTGGAAAGAGGTCATTAATAAATTGGGTAAAGGGACCAAGGTGGTTATCTTGGGGCACGCCGGAACAAACATTAACAGTTTTAGAGAAATGCGAAGAAAACTTCACCTTAAATGAACGGCCCGAGAGGAAGGATTCAATCCAACGAACCAAATGAGAATGAAAACCAAACTTTTCAAGTTTTCAAATAAGCACTTTATGTGAAAGTTTGTCAAAAACTTTGCTAAAGTCCGTATAAACACAGTCCCCTTGCTTGCGTTTCTCAAGCTCATTCAAGCAAAAGTGTGTATATTCCACAAGATTAGTAACAGTAGACCTCCCTTTAACAAACCCATGCTGTTTAGAAGACAATATCGAGCGACACTGAAAATATAAATAATCACACATTATAGCTTCAAAGAGCTTAGCAACGGGTGAGAGCTTTGCAATAGGTCGGTGGTTCTCAATCATATCCTTTCTGCACTTTTTATGAGTCGGTACAACAAAAAAAGACTTCGAAATTGTTGAAAACGTGGACAAACGGAGAGATAGGTTAAATAAATAAGTTAACGGTCCAACAAGAGACACAGAACATCTGAGAAGAACTTTCCCGGGTATCTCATCAGGACAGTCAGAGTAATCATTATCAATATTATTTAAATAATTCCAAAGAGTGTCAGTGTCAGTAGTTATACTAGAAGAGTTATTAGGAAGACAAGTCAGATAGATAAAAAAACGTAAATCTATATCACTGGAATCATCACAGAAAGCATTGCCAAATAAATAGTTATCAGATGAAGAATAATGTAACTTGTCAATCTTTGTCCGTACGCAGTATGTTTTCGAAATCCCAGAGGAGACTTATTAACAAATTCCTTACAGACAGTGTCAGTGGGCCAAAAATTCTCGCTTATCAATATAGGACAACAGTTTTCAGGTACAGTAATTTAAAAGAAGCATAGGTCATGGTCCGGGATTGACGACACCTTGTAGATAAATCGTAGCATTTTATATTGCCTTCCTCGTTCTCATTGAAGACTGCGTTGCGCCTTTATCCATCTACACACACTCTCACAGGTTGCAGTAGGTGAGCAATTAGACACGAGAATGCGTCGATGCTTAGATCGATCGGATGCCCGGAGGACCGGCGGCGCATCAACACCAGCAGCAGAGTCTGAGCCCGAAAACTCCGATAAGACAACAGCTCGAGGACGTTTCGAAGCCATATGATCAGATGCAGGGACAGATGAACCGACGGTACGTTGCCTTAACCTATGACGTCGACCAGAATCTGCTGGAAATGTTTGAAGAGCCTACGAGTTAGCTGACGCGGAGAGATCGGCGCCGTTGCACAGAAGTGAGCTCAAGTTACCAAGATTGGCGATCAAAGGATTGATGTTATTGAGCTTGTATTCAAGGGAGACAATTTGAGTTTTTAATGATGCTATCTCTGATTGAATGGATGCTTTAAGGTCCACAATTTGAGATAAGATGCACGGTTCCAAGTTTTTTACAGATAAAGTTACCCTAGGCTTAGGCGACGATAGTGAAGAGCTTGTTAAGCTCAAGCGCGATGCTGATTGAATTTGCAGCTTCGAATTATTTCTCGGAACACCGTTTGCCATATTGAATGTTAAAAGTATACCACGAATAAAATGAATGTAATAAATAATAAAACTGATGGCGGCACAGATAACTCACTGCACTGGTTCTACGCAGAGAGAATCAAACTAACACAGAGAGTATAAAGAATCACAGTTATTGTTAGAAATCTATGCTTGAATCAATAAAACACCACCAAAATTTCTTTAAGCCACATTATTCAATATTATGGAAAATTAATAGTATATTACGATACAAGGGCGGTAAGTAGCCGATTGCCCACGATGGCGCTGTTAGACGCACGAGCGAAACCGCACCGTGGTTAATTGATGATTTACCGCATGGAAACCCGTGCGGTAAAGTACCACTTACCCCGCACGTGTGCTGAAAAAATAATAATAAAACCGTCACCGTTAAACATCTATCAGGAACAATGACAAGGTCTTGTATTTCTGTCGAGGACTGCTATTTTTTTGACGAGAGAACGATGAATCAGGAATTGTATGCAAAGGTTATCCAGGACATTCCTAAACATTAAAACGTAAAACCTTTATCCACGATGGTGCACCTTGCCACATTGCTTGGTACATTAAACATTTATTGACTCTCCACAATATGAAACGCATGCAACCTGCACTTACTTTCTGAAAAAATGTGTGCAGAAGGGGTTAAAGAATGTGCGGTGATCAGTCCGAATTTAAAATTCAAATCCAATCGAATACCTTGAACTTTCGCTGAGCCACTTAAAAAAATCTCAAGCAAAGAAAGTAGCAGAGACTCGATTTCAGTGGAACTCTAACCGCTGTCAGGGATGAACGCCAACCGCAGAATCAACGTGTCATTAATTGAATAAAGTAGTTGTGAATTGTCTGCGGAATCTTTTAATTCACGCTTCACGGGATTATTTGAGTCACGCCTCACGTTCACTTCAAGGAGCTGTATTGTTTAAAGTTCCGTTACTTGGAGGGTTTGCAAAATCCAAAGCAGGAACTCCATAGTGCAAAGTTCCGTTCCTGGGGAGCTTATTGACATCCAAAATTCTTTGGAGCCAACTAACATCCATGTAAGGCAGGCACACTTCAAGAGGATCTAGCTCACTGGATTTATTGCTACTTAATACCCGCCTCTGGCCGACCGCGAAGAAAGCTATAAGCCTAGACTAACAAACTCAGGAATGCGATTGAATACAGTGAAGTTGAGAGAGAATAATAATAACAAGCAGAAGTTCAACAATTAACTAAAAGACAAACTTTACCTCTCACTTGAGTTGCTATTCGAGCTTCCTTCTTGCAAAGACGGAGGCGGTGCAATTGCAGCACCGCCTGCTCTGACTTGCCCTGCAGGTGGCGATCTTGTGTACGAGTCTTCTTCAGCCACTCTGTTTGCAAAGCCTGAGAATTTGGCTGGTGGGGAGTCGTCGCCTCCAAACCTGCTGGATCTCCTTTTGCGGTCGCGATCGCGGTCTCGTTCTCGATCGTCCTTGCGCGTATCTCTTTTTTCGTCCTTTTCTCGTTTATCTTTTACAAGCTTTTCATACTCATTGGGCCACAGAGGGTCGTACTCATCTATGACATCCCAATCATAGTCACTCACCTTTCCGTCTGTCACTATAGGTTGCAACGGCTGTGCTATCGTCGTCGTTAGAATCCTTGGAAGCGAGTGGTGGGTATCATGGCTCACCCTAACCTGGAATATGTCGTCCTCGGTATTTTTCTTCGTCTTTAGACTAACTGGCGTCATCATCTGATTTATAACAATATAAATTCGTTACTAAACAACATAAAATATAACTTTGTCCTCACGAGTGCTTTTTTGGGCGGGTCTCTTCTCGGGGGTGGTAACGTAGCCTTTTTTATTGCTAGCTGTGTTTGCAACATTTTAATACCTGAAGACCACCCATCAATCTGTCCCGCACGTTGTTTTGTATCTAGGTCGTCGTAGAGATCCATATTTCCGCCTTATTTATATATTTTAATGCTGTCAATCCATAAAAACAACCGGCCCCACAAAATTTTGCTTACAAATGTCAAATAGTTGTCAATGTAGGATTTTGTAGTAGATTAAGGTTGGCAACGGTAAGAAAATTCCAATGTGTGATCTTTTTGTGGCAGGTAAAGATTCCAGTGCAGTGCTGTTTTTTTTATTAGCTTACTAGCAAACCCGTCCCGGCTTTGCCCGGGCATTTCTACATTTGTAAATTTAAACTATTGCAAAATGAATAAAATTGTTGTTAGAAGCGCAGTCTAGTTTTAGAGAGAGACACACGTTTGAGACTGCCCTTCATTGGTCGATTTTTAAATGGAAAAAGGAGATTGATACTGGAATGTTGTCGTAACCTGTCTTCTTTAATTTTAAGCGCGCGATTGATCCCAATATAAATCCCGGAGTACTCCACCTCCATTTGATCTGATTTTGCATTACTGCAGAAGAGAGACTTCCATATAAGTTTCTCAGAGAATATCAAAAAATTGAGAGTTTTTAAGCTCATAAAAAGGTCCGCTTGATCTCTTCTGCAATATATTCAATCTAATGGAATTTTCTCTTTCCATGTAAAATTGACGAATAATCCTTTTCGTTCATCAGTTCATCTATGTACATCCTTTGGAAGACATTTAATTCTCGATGCACCAGTTCAATGAAATATTTTCATTCTGTTTGTTTTTCTATTTTATATTGTCGAAAAAAAGCTTCTGCGCATCCGTTTGGCCTCCTCTGGAATTTATTCAATAGCAAACCTCTCTCTTGCCGGATTTTTCATATTTGTAAATTAAAACTGTTGTAGACCTAATGAAACTATGACATGCGCGAAGACGGTTTTTAATTTTTCCCGCGGGAACCCAAAACAATCTTGGGATAAAATGTAGCCTGCATCATGAACGATAAAATGCTGTACTACTGGAAGGTACAGCCTCATCGAAATCGGTTCAATCGTTCTCGAGATTAGCCCCGACAGATAGACAAAATTTGTTCACATGTTTGTGTAGAATTTGGTATAGTGTAAGTAAAGATATGAGCTTCGACAAAGGCAGTTATTTCAAAACCACAGACCCTAAGAACCATTATATTCAATTACTCGGATTTCCGTTCCAGTTGAGTCCCCATATTTGATCCGCCATCTTGAATTACCAACTATCGATGGCAGAATTAAGATCACCGACGCCAAAAACCCCGTGTATGTATTCATTAAGTCGGAAATCCTTTCATTAGCCGATTGTTCTAGGGTCACTTTATATGCAGAAAGCCTCCCTACTCCCACGGGCAGCAGTTAGGATATTCCGTGAATATAATATCGGAGCCATTTCACCAAGGTCTGAAGCTGTATAACGGTTTAAAGATATTGCATGTATCATTTATAGTTTACCAGATAACTTTCGTTGTGCAAACTTTCTGAACATATGCCTGATGAGTGTACCGTCAAAAATATTTTCCCATACATATATTTATACCCTCTTTTACCTCCTTGGCGGTTGAAATTTAAGATATGCTGAAACATCTGTTCCATTATTTGTGTTGCAGAGTGTGTTCGGGGTCGCTAATCTCGAACCTACTATCGAAATGTGGAAATTAAAATTAAGACCCTTTGCGTCTTGCTGACATTGTTCACTGTACAAAACACACAAATGGATCAAATTGAAGTACTTAGTGGTAGAAAACAGTATACTGATAATGTATTCGTTCTTTTATTATTTTAACTACCGTTCACAATTATAAAATACGTATATATTTCTCTTTTAATTGAAAATGATTCCCAACAATTTTGCTTGTAAGAACTAATAAATATGGCAGTTGCACTGAGAAAGTAAAACGATAAGTGACACCCGTAGACGTCTGGCGGGAATAACTGATCGAGTGGTAACTGATATGATGTTTGAAAATTATTAAAGTACTAATATCGCTATTAAAAAATAGGGGTTGGTGGTAGAAGGGTGAAAATTTATGGTTTTATGTATTTTTTAATGCCAAATCATAAAAAATTAAAACATTTTGTCCCAAAAAATAAAAAAAAGTGTTTTGGGGTGGACCACCTTTATCACTTAGGGGTATGAAAAATAGTTTACGTCCTATTCTCAGACCTACTGAATACACACAGAAAATTTCATAAGAATTGGTCAAGCCGTTTCGGAGGAGTTTTGTTACAAACACTGTGACACGAGAATTTTATAAATATATTAGAATGAAACGCACGGCACGTATGGATCGTGGGAATATAAGCATAAGTTTACTTCTCTCGGATTTGGATATTGCAGTCAAAGTTTGTGGAAACGTTCCTTTAATGGTCGGAACGAGTGAATTAGGAAAGTATTAGCTTAGACCCTATCTTTCGTTCCGACTATTAATGTTTCCACACAGTTTTAGTGCAATATCCCAATCCGAATGCACTTAACTAGTTCCGCGCCAGGATGTTGCAAATTTAAATACGTTCGAAGCAATTTTAATTGTTATTAAAAGTCATAATTACAATTGTATTTTTAAACAGGGAAGATTATCAAATCAAAATCAATCTCGTCTCGTTTTCGAGATAAAAAATAATTCAGAGTGGCTATTCGCATCGTCCTTGCTTGACTGACTAAAAATTTCCTTTCACCAAATGTCTACCGGATGAAATTTTCCTTTTACAAAATATTTACTGACTAAAATTGGCTTTCTACCAAAAATCTACTGACTGAAATTACTACTAACAAATGTTTCTTTTCTTAAGAATAACATACTTAAACAACAACGCTTAAAATTTAAAAAAATATTTTCGTTGGATTTCTGAGATATTCAGTTTGAGTCATTATCGCTTGAGCTACAGAGACGTGGAGGATGAATTGAGATTGTTGGTCTCAGATAAACAGCCTGGATTTGATAGGTTTACACCGTTGGTCCTGAAAAACTGTGCGGATGCTATTGCTGAACCCCTTCTTATTATTTTCAATCGCTCCCCTGGAAACTGGCAATTTATTGTCTGGATGGAAGGATTCGTTTACTTCTCCAATTTGTAAATCTGGGTCCAAGAATGAAGTAACAAATTATCGACCAATCTGTAAGATTTCAACAATCCCTAAACTTTCTGAAAAGCTGGTGTTTTTATTTTGAAAAACGTAATCTGTCCGTTAGAGCACGGCTTTGTGTGTGATAGATCTACTACCACTAATTTAGTATTTTTTTCTAATAACTTGTTGAATTCGATTGAAGTGGGATTTCAGTATGATGTAATTTTTACAGATTTTGCTAAGGCATTCGATAGAGTTGTGCAATTTTAGTTCCCAAGCTAAATGTCTTGATGAGGCTTTCATTCGAGTATTTTAAACTGGCTAAAATCCTACTTTACCGGTCGTTCTCAATACGTCCGAATCGATAATGTCTTCTCGGACCCTATGAAAGTTACTTCCGGTGTTCCGCAAGGAAGTCACTTAGGACCGCTTCTATTTTTATTATTTATAAATACATACATTCCGTCTGTTCTGAATCATTTCCAATGTCTTATGTATGCAAATGATCTAAAAATCTACTCGTGTATTAAATCTCCTTTGGATTGTGATAATTTGCAGAGGAACTTATGCAATTGGTCTACTTAGTCTATTAATAATAACTTACATTTTAATGTTGCCAAGCGCCAATGTCTATCCTTCCATCGTGTTGTCTCACCGATTACTTTTTATTACGCTATAGGGACAGATCTGCTCGATAGAGGAACTAAGAAGAAGGACGTTGGTGTCATTTCAGATTATAAACTTGAATTTTCTAACCATATTGACTATATTGTCGCTAAGTCGTGCTCTATGTTAGGGTTTATATGTAGGAACGCAAAGGGATTTTCAGGTCCTTTTACCCTTTGATCTTTATGTTATACTTCGCCTTTGTAAGATCAATCATCGAATATTGTTTCATTGTATGGGATCCTTATTATATCGCAATGGTATAGAATAGAAAGGATTCAAAGGCGTTGCAATATATTCTCAATTCCTCTATTGCATTGGAACATAGAAATACCTACTTATAGATCCAGATGCTTGCTACTTGGTATGTTATAATGTTTGTAAGGAATGTTATCAATTATCATGCCGACTTTTCTTTTATATGTACTTTCCCATATGTGACTATATGCATCTTCACATGACCATAGTCCTCGTGAACATGAACCATATCATAGAGTGAATTATATGCCTTCAATGAACAGATCGCACGTAAATTTTGTGACCAATGCACATAACAGAATAGATCCCTTGCTTCCGACACTTGATCAATTAGACGAGCAATTGGAATTCATTCGGACTGATATGCCTACTCCTTGAAGAGTCCCGCCCAATTCTATTATACATTAATACAAAAAACTTTGGACATCTATAAAATTTTAAGGTTTAAAGCCAGAGAAACAAACCACAACGTTATCTTTGATGTCAAGATTCCACTGGTGATTAGAGAAGAATTCCAACAATTAAAGATAATTACAGTTTCAGTCCCGCATAAAAAGAAATTTGTATTTATTGATCCAAGCACAAAATCTTAGGGAGCATTGTTATAGAAGAATATTATCCAATTACTTCCAAGTTCTAACGTAGCTGCAACACTTTGCCTTGTAACCTTGTATCAACATATAAACAGTTTTTAAACAACTTTACACCGGACAACATAAATATTAATACTCCATCGAAATATGTAGATACTTAAAATATTTGAAATATGTAATTACTTCTACTGCCATTTACATTTTCGCACACATTTACATTATCTAACTCAAGTACACATGCATAAGTCGAGTGAGATATTGAACGTACAGGAGGAAGTCAAATTCACTTGAGGCGACTCGAGTCGAGATATTGAACGTATCCCATAAAAGAGAACCAAAATATAAATATTTTATAGCATACATATATGTAGCTGTTTGCAAAAATTGGACTGATATGGTAGATATATCCAATTTCCAGATTACACAAGCTTAATAAGAAACATAAATGCCATTCGCTTTAAGGGGTTATACGCAGTTGCGAGGCTAAAAAAAGACGTCTTTTTATGAATGTTTTATAGAAAAAGTTTTTATTTATCAATTACAAGTGATGGTAATCGATCGCGCGTCGATCATGTAAAAATATTATTGTGCACCACCGCTACTGTAGATGATGTCCCGAAGGAACTCTAAAAAAAGGCGCTTGGCGGTGATCTGGATTTCTCAGAAATGGCTCAACCGATCGGTCTCAAATTTCTACACGATCTTCTTAGATACATATATTCCTCAGCTATTGATCGAAGGGATAATAAAAATGACAAAATGGCGTCAATTTGAAAAAAAAAATTCGTTTTTGGCTGAAATTTTCGCTCCAAATTGTTAAAAAAAAATAGTAATAATTTTTTAAAATCTTATTTCTTCGTTCAATACCTGAGGAATATATCTAAGAAGATTGTGTAAAAATTTGAGACCGATCGGTTGAGCCATTTCTGAGAAATCCAGATCACCGGCTTTGAAAATACCGATTTGAGAAAAGCCCGTTTAAAGTTTCAGAAGTACATACTATGTTAGTTTACACATCGGTAAAATTACACATAGTGGTCTTACAAATTAAGGTATGGGCGATTCTCTGTAAGCTCGTAATGGGCTGTCCTTAACGATTTTTTCAAAAAGTAATTTAATTGTTTTTTAAAAAATCACTCCCAATGAAACTTTAACCCCGAACCTTTACGGGCCCATTGTTTCTAGAACCATACCTATTCTAAGTTTTTTTCTAAACGTGATAGAAGCTCTAAAAACACAGTCCCCTGGCTGTCCCCATCACTGTATTCCCACCTAGAAATGAGATTTACGAAGAAGTTATTGAAACTACATACATTTGGCAGTTAATATCATAAAGAAAGATAATTAACTTATACTATTTTCGTAAAACAAGGTCTCAATTCGTATTTTATTTATTTAGTAAAGTCCTGTAAACTTTGTCCCCAGAATCTCCAAACAGTCCCCTGCCAAAAAGTTAAAGCCATAATAAAAAAGACTGTGATGTTTACAAACGTTTTTTTGAGTGAAACGAAACGCAATTGTTGTAAAGTTAGCAACGATGCTGAATGCGGCGGCGAGACGCCACTTTTTTTAGTGTCAGAGCGTCATTAGTGAGGTGAACACGCGTTTGGACCGCTACCACGAACAGTCCCCTGGCAAGTAATAATATTTATGTTAATTACTTTAATTATCTCTATATATAATTTATTGCTTTATTATTTATGTCTAAATTGATTGGTAGGTTTTAAAAAAACTATTTTACACCAGTTTTGTAAATATTGTGAAATTTACCCGAAATAAACAGTCCCCTGCCTGAAAATGCAGCAGGGGACTGTTCTACACAACAGGGGACTGCCTAATTTCGACAATTTATTTTGGAAGTATGGAAAAAGGGATAGGATTTCTTTTCACAGGGTTTATTTAACAGTTATTGAAGTATGAAAAAAAATTGTTTGTTATAGTTTTAATACAAAATGGCGGCGGCAGAGCCAATCTTTGAAATCGCCTCCTCCTACTCGGGAGGACGGATTTCTTGTGAAGTATAAGACGTGGAACGAAAAACAAAAATATTTTATAATCTATATACTATTGTAAAATGACTTTTTTCTAAGTACAACAGTCATCTGTCTCACTTAACAGCCCCCTGCGACGTTCAAAACAGTCCCCTGATGCCTCAAACAGTCCCCTGTCATGATTTTTTAGAAAATCGAAAATAACTCGGAAAATACGTATAAATTCAGTGGGCCTCCTTATTATCTAAAATAATAGTTAATTTTCTTCGAAATAGAACACGGTTTTTTGGCAAATGTTAAAAAAAATTGCCAGGACAGCATTTGTATGGGGCCTGTACGAGCTTACAGAGAAATGCCCGTATATCTCCGTAAATATTTATCGGATTGACTTCAAATTTTTAGAGAATATACTTAAATATATGTACATTCCGAAAATCGCAAATTTTTTGCAAATTCTAACTGCGTATAACCCCTTAAATAAGAGTCCAACGAACGCTCCAGCAATGTCAGAAAAGAGAAGACACAATCCATACATAAAGCAAATGAAATCATTAAATGCAACTCCCATTCTTCTGTTACATCTGTTGTCCAGTTTCTGAAAAATTAAGCAATGCATATGGGATGAATGTTATTAGCAGAGATAACTAACAAGTAGATGTGAATTCGCAATGTAAAAGAGCGCGAACGAGAAAGCTTTTTGTCAGCAACATTGCCAGAAGAGCTGAGACACATTCAGTTTGCGTTTGGCTTCATAAATTTGTCCATAGTCCCAGAGAGCCAGAGAGAAGTTGGAATGTTCCACTTCTCTCTGCATAGTCCAAAAGCTGGCTGCAAAAAGTTGGTCCATCGGGCAACAGAATGAAATCACATACAGATGCCCAGTCGAATAGGCAAGAAAAATGCAAAGTTGCCGATTTACCTCTTACTTAGGCACATGTACTATATGTATATAGTTACAATTTGGTTGAAATTCGCACAGCTGAAAATGTTTAAACAATATAAAACTTAGCTGGGGCCTCTGTAATTGGCCACTTGGTCGAGGGTCCGGCCACGAGAGCACCGAAGATTTTCTGGGCAACGATCTAAACGAAGGTAAGGTGTGAGGGAATTTCAATGTTTCAATCGGCACTAGCCGGTTTGGCTGGGGTTCCAAGATGTCGAGAGACTCTATGAATGAGCGCGAGTAATGCCCGTTCTCCAATGGGAATGCCGTCAACCAACCAGTTGGATGACAAAATGCGTTCGTACATAATTCTATCAATGTAGATGTGAACAGTCAGAAAGCTCTGTTTGTTGTGATCGGTGAAATGCAAAGAAACGAACTAAGTTTTATTTTATTTATTTTTAACAATTAGCTAATTTAGCAGAACTAGCTGCTTAATAAATTCCATTTCTTCGTTTCTACACACTTTTACACAATATTTACTTGAGCTTAAGCTCAGTTTTGCTTGAGCTTTTACACATTTCCTGTACTAAATACGTATCTAGGGCCCGAACCACTGCTAAAAAGTGCTGAATAAAATGTGGCAACTCAAATGGTTTAACTAACACAAAGGAAAAGTTAGAGCATGTCGACCAAAACACGAGCGAGAAGGGACACGCATTTTATAATGAGAAGGAAAAGGCAGCAGCATGGTTCGTGGTCGGTTTGTTGATGGCATGCCCATTGGAGAGCAGGCATAACAATACGAAAACTCGAAGGGAAATTCTTAGAATTGTAGTTGATGACGACGAACGGCGGGTGGATTTTGAAAGCAATATTTAAAAATTTTGTGTGCTGTGATAATTAATTGATTTTTCAATTTTGTATTTTGTTGTTCGGCTTTTCTTTTAGGTGATTTGCGTACACCTATTTGAATTGAATTTCATTGAGGTACGTACTTTAATGAATTTGTTGGGTTTCATATTTTTTCAAGCAAATACGTGTGGTACCGCATTTAATCCAAAAAAAATTACGAGAATATCAGCCCACATTATTAAAAATAGCAATATGATTGAAATTATACAATATATAAGTATGCAAGGTTAGGGTTATATCCCAGTAAAATTAATTACCAAAACGGTCCAAATCACGAAAAAAATCCGACCGAGCTGAAATTTTGCGGATACCTTTATTTGGATGTCCTTTTAGCTATGGTGTAAAGTACGTTTAATTTGAGTCATTGGATTTGGGGGTGAATTCTAGTTTTTTGAAAATATATTGTAAATTGTAAATAGTTGTAAGAAAAATTGAAGTTTATAAAATTCTGCACAAAACAGTCCCTTTTCTTTTTTCCGTAGAATCAGTGCAAGCTCTTTTCCACTCCACCACAGAGGCTTTTTTTTATGTATTATCCGCAATAAGCCTAATCCTCTTTGAAACACAATAACAAAATTAAATAAATTAGACAGTTTACCAGCTTCATCTGTTGATTCTATCATTTCTTGAGCCATTAGATCTATTTCTTCATCGCTATCTGTATTACTATATATTTATTTATTTTCGGTGTTTAAATATGATTGCCCCAGTATTTGGGGTTCAAATTATTATCAAGCTACTTTTAGACTTGGAGATAGACTCTAAATTAAAACTGTTGCGATGCACTGAATGTAGGTGGTAATTTGGATAATTTAGATGGAAAAGAGTACTGATTCGAAGGAAAAAAAGAAAAGGGAAAAAGGGACTGTTTTGTGCAGAAGTTTATAAACTATATTTTTTCGTATAACTATTTTCTTCGAATATTTTATATCTAGCTGGAATTACCCGGCCCTCCCCGTGCTTTTCCGAACTTATACCCAAATCAGGTCAAATTTTCCTCTAAATTCCATTTTTTCCTTTTCCCGTAGAGCCCAAAAAGAGTTAAAAGTTCCCTAAAATTGGGACATCTCTCTGATATCAAATAACTGTATCGTATATCAATCTGATACTAATGGTTCAAAACCTACTGCTTATTTGACAACAAAATCAATCAAATTTAAGCCTTCTTCGGTAATAACTCTACAATTTGAAGATTTTCCTGCACTGCTTAGCCTCTGGATAGTAAGGCGTGATGTTATGTAGCCTAAAGCTTTCCTAAAAAAAAAACTCTAAATGTGGGTGAAATCGCATCGAAATCTGCTCACAGGTTCAGAAGTTTATATCGGACACACAAAGATCGTATTTTATATAAGTAGAGTATTTTTTAATTCCCGTGATTTTTGCAAAAAACTAGAATCCAAACAACACAAAATTTTTCCCTGTGACAAAAGGTTTCCGATGGAGAATACTTTTAATGATGTTCAAGAAATATATATTTTATAAATAAAGATTTGTTTTTAATAAAAAAAGGGAACTTACTATTTCTCGTACCTAATACTATGTATTCATTTATTAATTTTTTTTGAAAGTAAAACTTCTTTACGCACGCTTGACTTGGGGAGTAAGCTGGTGAATGCGTAACCAGAGCGTTACGAAAAGTGTGATCGGGCGAGGCGAACGGAAGTTGAGAGAAGACACAGTGCAGGCCTATTGTCTGTATCACACTGTAGGAGCAAGACGGAGATATTTTTAGAAAATTAATATATGTATATACATGTATATATTATACATATATACATATATAAACATATATATATACATACATACATATGGAGTTAAAGAAGTTTTACTTCAGTCGTGTGGTCACAAAGCACACTCGTATTGTTTTTTGGTCTTCTTAACTTATTTATTGATTGTAAATCCATTTAATAGTATTTTTACTTCTGTTGTATATTTTGACATTGCTCAAGTTACAAATTGTGAGTACATTCCATTTACTTGAATTAATTTATTTGAAGTGACAATCTCACTAGATCCTGAAGATGATGGGAAAATCCCACCGAAACGTCAGCACAAGATTAAAAATATATTCATAAAGGAATATATTTTGATTTGAGTTTTGATGACCTGACGAGGCTTATTTCTATAATAAAAACTATAAAAACTATAAAATGTTCCAAAAATAAAACAAGCACTGAAAGCAAAATTTAAAATTTTTTTAAAAAAACTTTTGGCGTAATTTATATACATACATATATACATACGAGTGGATTGTAGATCGTAATGTAGTGCACCCCACTAGCTACATGGGTACATTGTACAACCCATTGTTTTAAACTGCATCTTCTACAAAAGCTCTGTATCAAAAATTTTAAAACTACATATATGCACACGAATATACATATTATTAAAATTATAACTGTTCCATGGCTGTTTAAATTCAAAGAAAAACAATGTATTGATTATGTCCCAACATTTTTGATAGGTCATAGTTGTTGTCCATCAATAACTAGTAATCTCTGGAGACCTCTTCAGTGAGATTGATTCCGCAAAGAAATCACTCCTGATGCGATTTGATTTGCTTGTCATGACCAATTTACGAAGGTATTGCTTGGTTGTGATGTGTGGCATTAATTTCATTTAGGGAGCCGTCCTAGCTAACAAGGTGAAGTCATATTGATTTTCATAACAACCTTGAAATTTCCGCTGCAGTTAAAGAGAGTTTAGGGATACCAGATAAAAATAAAGAAACTTGCTTTCATGATACTAATTTATTGAGATGAATTCAATATCAACAGTTTCATACATAGAAGAGGAGAATCACAGATTTCGTAATACATTTTCAGTTTATCAATCATATTTACAAATGTTTACTTATTTGCCATAAGCACTATTTTTTTCTATTATTACTTTTGGAAAATTTTTCACACTAATCATTACAAAGATATTCAATATTTTAATATTATGTAAACTTTCTCACAACATTTCTTTTTCCGTCTACCTCCGAATGTTGTTGATAATAAAAGGACAAAAGAAAACTGTTATTTTTCCATTAAAAGTGCAGTTAGAAAATAAATGTTTCTTGTCAATAAGTCTTATAGTAAAAAGCGGAGATATATTTCTACATTGCACTTAAATTATGGAATCTTAATATAGTTGTATGTGTTAAGGATTTTTTTTTTAAGTTTATAAAAGAAAGTTGCGAGTATAATATGATAACATATTTGTGAGAAATTCTTTCATATTCTCAACATTTCTATTTAATTTAACCAAAAATAGTTATATAGGATGTTGAATTACAACTGAATGAGTATATGCATACCATTAATTAAGTGTCCTCTCTGAAAATTTAAAATTAGAGACTAATATAACTGATAATAACTGCCAATATCGCGCCAAATTTGGAAACAGTACGGTTCACACCACAAAAAAAATTATTTTTATTTATAAATTTGAAATACTTTTTAACAATGGATTTATTGCAATACCATATTGCGCACCAAATAATCATATCATAAATTACTCGTATACATAAGCTTTATTTGCTTAACAGTTTTATATAACTTGGGTGGGATTTGGGATTATTTTGGGCTTAATATTGCATTTCCCAACATCATTATTTATTGCTTAATTAAAATTATTTCACTGTATAAAATTTTGTCGTGGGTTTCGATCAGTATGGTATGAAAACGTTGCGAACAGATCGTGATAAAAAAGGTGAAAAACGTAAAAGCTAAAGCAAAAGTCCTATAATGTAGAACAACAAAACAAATACAGCAATATTTTCAAAAGCTTTATATGTTTAGTTCCGCCTTCACACCAATCAGTGAAGCTTGAAAAGTCTAAAATACGAAAAAGTTTGAAATCTATGTCGCAATAGTATGTGAAAAAAAAGAAAAAGAATTATGAATATAATATAATCATGTAGTTTTCCAATCTTAGGGGACGACTTGTGATAATATTATGAAAATAATAACAATAATCATTACGTGGCGTGCAATTGGAAAGCTTTATAAAACAAGTCGTATCAATGTACATACATACGTCCTTGCCTTCAGAAATTAAATTTCATTACATTTTCAACAAAATTAGTAACAAAAACGAATTACCTATACATATCATACTCTGTATTTGTTTAACTTTTATTCTTACCTTTCTTTTGCACGTAAAAGTATTTTTAAACCAATATGTCATTTCTTTGGGGGAAAACATTACCCAAAAATTTCGATCAGTGTAATTCACATTATGCGCAGCACTACGGTAGTTGTTAGTTTTATTAGGTAGGTAATACAAGATTTATCCGTAGTTATAAAAACCTTTATATATTCGGCAAAACAGTGTTTTCAATGCCTCCTAAAAAAAGTATCTTATAAAATGTAAAATACCTTTAGGCCTACTGTGACTATTATACAGTATAACTAAGTATTTTGTTTAATATGTATTGTACTTCGACATTATCTTATTTTTCTTTACATCCAGACATTTGTGTATACCATAGAAGACAGGAATTTTTTTATATTACTGATTTTCACATTTCAATTGTAGACGCAAAGTCAAGTCCGTTTTACAATGCATCAGTTTGTGAATCCTGTTAAAAAATGGAAAACTAGGTTGATAACTTATATAACGGAAAAGGATTAGTGCCAACGGTTACTTTGGTACTTTTGTTAAAATATTAAGGTAGGTGCATGCATTTATAAATCGAATTTAATAGTGTGTAATTCGGTGTTGCATTTTGTATTGTGGCATAATCTTCTAGTATTATATAAGCACACACATGCATAGAGTTATCATGAAAGTAAAAATAACACAAGTCATTGCACTCTTCTTAGAAACCAAATTAATTTTTCAAATAAACAAACATCTCATTAAAAATAAGAAAACAACCAACTTTCAAAAAGATATTCCAAGTCGACCAAAAATTATAGAAAATTCATATCACAATAGTATAATAAGTAAATGGCAGAAATCAAAAATCACTTTTTGATTTTGGTCATTGTATTAGTAGCCAATCCTTAAGAATGTACAAAATATAATTTGTGTCATAACAGATTTATAAGTTTTATATTAGGTGGACAAACGGAAGGGTTTAAAAAAAAAATAGAGTGAACATAACAATCGTCTGTTAATAACATAAGATACAATGGATCAATGAGAACGCACATTCGATATCTAAAATATGATGTATAGTATACATATTGCAGTTTTTCTAATAATATTAATAATTAATAATATTAACTCTCCTGCTCCCAGTGATGATTAAATAAATATTCTAGCTAGACTAGAAAAATTGATCTGGACCGAGAACTGAACTTAAGTCTCTTGCAAGTTTGTAGCCAGGGGTACGTTAGACCAGTCGGAAAATTTTAACCTTGCTCTAGCCGCTAGCCTTAGTTTACTAAGGATTTCGAAATGTCTACGCGTAATTTCTGAGTTGTATAGTAGTACCACAGACAAATAACCCAGATGTCCAGTGGCACTGCTTGAAATCCGTTGTAGCGAGCGAAGGTTTCAGTCTAGCGGCCCGACAATGCATTCACAGCAACAAAGCGTAGTGACCGCCGCATAGCAACGCTCCACAATAGCAGTCAATAGCTTGTACTGTAGCAATGAACAGCAGGATAGTGCTGTACATGCGTTGTTCTGTGTTGATTTTGCGAATCTGCGAAGCGGCACCAACCATTCTTACGGTAGGCGTTATAGAGTGCTGAAATGTGCTGACAGATCAGTTATAGAAATGAGCGCGGCAAAAACACGAAACCAGGAAGGATATTCATAGAATTTTAGTTGATGACGATACGGGTAGAATTTGTGAGCACGATTTAAGAGTTTTGTTAATTGTGGTAATAAGTTAATTAATAAAGACAGATTTTTTAATTTTGTATTTTGCTGCTCGGCTTTTCTTTTAGGCAATTTGCTGGATTCTTATACCTATTTGAATTGAATTTCGTTGAATTCCATATTTTATTGAATTCATCTGTTGTATTTTTGTAGATACACGGGTTTCAAATTTTTGTAAAGCAAATTCGCTTGATATCGTATTTAATCGAAAAATATGTTGGGAATATCCACCCGCATTATCGAAATGGCAGTATGATTGAAATTATAGAATAAATATATACATATGAAAGATGAAGGTTATAGCCTGGTAAAATTAGCCACCAAAAATACCAAAATTACAAAAAATGTTCAACCAAGCTGATTTTGTGTGGATACCTTTATTTGGATGTCCTTTTGGCATATCCTAAATAGTACCATTAATTTAAGCCATGGGGTTTAGGGCGTGATTTATATGTTTTTGAAAATATCTCGTAAATTATAAAATATCGGAAGAAACTAGTTATAAGAAAAACTGTAGTTTATAAACTTCTGCACCAAACGGTCCCTTTTCTTTTTGCCGTAGAATCAATACAAACTTATTTGAACTTTTAAATTTTTGTTTTTAATCTATAGACTTTGTTTTCTAAAATAGTATACTATTTTTTATTATAGCTTTATTTGTTGTCAATATTTTTTACTTATGTTTTTGTATTGTAATGTCAAATTTGATCCTTCTTGTAAACGAACAAAATCGGACAAAAACTCAAAACCTTGAGACACATTTAAGAAAATTTAATCAGCAGGAAGATTAGAACTTTTCTATTTTTTTATGTTCAATTACTAGTTAAAAACAGTAACTTGAGGTTTTGCTTGAGTTTTTGTAACATTTTGTTCCTGCAAGTAGGATCTATAATTAACACTACACTAACAGGGGACGGGCCCCAACCCGAAATGTCCGATTTTGATGAAATTTTGCAGCAATGTTACCCTTGATGATACATGCAAATAAAAGTTTTCAAACCCGACTGTAAATAGGTCCTTGGTGGAAATCTCACCTTAACGATAAAAAATGGCCATTTTCGGGTACTCTTTATTAACTATTTCTCCTCTTATATTGAATATAAATACGAACCTCAGTTTCTGAAGCAGGGTTAAGGCTTTCAAATAAGAATTGGTCAAAATAAAGTTTTGCAAATTAAAAGTAACATATATTTTCCATAATATCCAACAAAATTAAAACCTTTTTTCTGGTAACTTATAAAATATAAACATCCTTTACTAAGCTAAAACAAATTCTTGGAGCTGCCCACGGCTAAACTCACGCGTTTTCTTTACGATGCCATTCATAAGGTTTAACACAATTTCTTCTAGCACTTTTTTGGTAGATTTTTTATTATTATCACCTATAGATATTTATAGTAAAATTGAATGAAAACGGATCTTTATGATTCCAAAAAAAAAGTTTTCTTGTAAATACATTTATTAATATTTTGTGAACATTCCCTTTGCATTTTTCAAGGATTGTATGTTACGTGTCATTCCACTGATAGCGTCTTTAGCTGTGGTGACCAAATCGGCCTCATTTTCCCAAACTTCCTTCATTGCTTCAATCAATTCTGGTTTTCTTTCTTTTCTGCCACTTTCTGCTTAAAAATAGCCCAGATATTCTCGATAGGGTTCAAATCTGGGCCATTTGCTGGCCAGTCAAGGATTTGAATGTTGTTAGTCCTTAAAAACTCCGTAACTCTCTTTGCTGTATGGCAAGGGGCTTTATCGTGAATGAAAACTCCATCTCCATTAAAGTTTGCATGCATAGTTGGGATCATCTGGGTCTGAAGGACCAAGGGCGGATCCAGAAACTTTTTACAGGGGGGGCCATTTATATTTTCACCCCCCCCCCCCCCCCCCATTTTCTTACCGTAATAAATTTTATTGAATTTTTGGCTTAAGTTCCCAATGCTCCTTTTTTGGAAGTGCCCTAAAACCTTATGGAAATGTTCCATTTATGGTCGGAACGAGTGAATTAGGTAAGTATTGTTTACGGAAAACAATACTTTCCCAAAAATTAACTTGTTTTAACAGAGTTAATTTAAATGAAGTGAAAAATGTGTTGGAAAATGTTGTTTTCAGAGTAATATGAAAAAGAGTGTTTATCTCATCTTTACCTTTTCCCAATCATTTGTAGTCCATGTCAAATATCCATCCGCCCAAGTTCGTGTTTGTCGAACCATCCAACTAAAATTCAGCCTCTTCTTCTTGCGTGGTCGTCTTGCACATAGCCCAAATTGAAAATGTCGACGTCTGAATATCCACTTCGAAATTTCGGCACCAACGTCACGCATAGAAGCCCTAGAGACGTACCGGTAGCCTGTTGTTTTTTGGCTGCGACCACATTTTCCTTTTCGTTTAGGACTTATTGATAACTCAGCAGTTCTTTTGCAAATTTGCTAACAAATGACCGGCTAACTCCAACTTTCTGAGCTATTACTCCATAAGAATGTTGTCTTATTTCCAATAACGTCGAAATTTTCGCTTTGGTCACTGCACTGATATCCTTTGCTTTATCCATATTAAATTTTATATAATTCCACAAAATTTTTATCACGTTCATTCGAAGTTACAAATGAGTCTAAATATCATCGACTAAGTGCTGATCCTTAAATATTGCACAGTAACCATAAAATTAAGGCAATTTGTAACAGAAACTAATTAGTAAGGCAATAGAAACTCTGAACTGTTACTTTCTCGAAAAGGTAATAATTGCTCCAGGAAGATATTTCCAAGAATATCACATTTTTATTGCAGTACTTCTTCGTAATTGAGGAAACCTTTGTAAATGGCATGCCAATTTACAAAAAGAATGCAACAATAGTTTTATAATCTATAATACATTAATTAGTGTTTTTCAAGTGGTGATAATAATTTGGCCACATTTATATAAAGGGTTTCCCAATAGGGATGACCCGGTTTTGATAGCTCGTGGCGGTCATATTTGTTTATGATTTTTTGACACGTCTATGCAGTTATGTTCAGTAAGGTTTGCGATTTCATCATGACTTCACTTTGATCCAACGCTTGGATATTGTCCAAAATTACTACGCAAATTCGTATTCTCTTGTCGGTACTGTAAGAGTGCTTCGTGCAAAAAACGGCCGTCATAATGTAATGCGCTATAAGACGCATAATAACAAAGTTTGGAAGTGAATTCTCTCTTCACGATACAAAGGTGCCTGTAAGACAAAGAAATGCCCGAAGTGAACAAAATGTTGCCGCCGTTCAAGCCAGTGTTCGTCAAAACTCGAATGCATCTCTTCCGCGCCGTTCTCAAGAGTTAGGGCTCTCCAGGATGACAACCTGGCGAATTTTGCGATTGGATTTGGGTCTGCATCCTTATAAGAAGATATTGGCACAAGAACTCAAGCCAACCAATCATCACATTCGTCGTCAGTTCGCTCATTGGTCACTGGAAATGTTGGAAAAAATTGGAACGGCGATTTTCATCGCAAAATCATCTTCTCAGATGAGGCTCATTTATGGCTCAATGGGTTCGTCAACAAGCAAAATTGCCGCTGTTTGAGTGAGTCAAATCCACTGTTCATGAGTCACCATTGCATCCACAAAATTTACCGTTTGGTGTGGATTATGGTATGGCGGAATCATTGGACCTTATTATTATTATTAGGCAGGAGATACTGTTACCATTAATAGCAACCGCTATAGCACCATGTTGATCGATTCTTTTCCCCCCGGAATTTGATGAAATTGATGCGGACGACTTTTATTTCCAACAAAACGGTGCACCGCCTCACACTTCCCGACTTAACATGGACTTATTGCGCGGTAAGTTCGGTGAGTCGTTAATTTCCACTAATGGTCCCATCGCTTGGCCGCCTAGATCGTGTGACCTAACGCATTTGGATTATTTTCTTTGGGGCTACATTACGTCGAAGGTTTACAGCAACCATCCTATAACGTTTGGGTCATTGGAAGCCAATATTCGTCAAGCCATAACTGAGATACCGACCGAAATATTGCATAGAGTCATCGAAAATTGGATGAACGTGTGCAAGAGGAGCCGCGGTGGCCATTTGGCCGATATTTTATTCAAATCAGAAATCGCATAAAATTATCTTTCAAATAAAGTAATAAGAACCATTTGTGCTCGAAAATTGTGTGTTTTATTCAAATTTAAAGTTCGGACGTTCTTATTGGGAAAACCTATATACATAAATAAAAAAGCATGTATTCGATTGTTCAAAATCGCTAATATCCGAAAGTATTTCACTTATTGTGCACTCACCCGGGAAGGCTTGAAAAAAAATTTCTGGAACTCAACATGGCGGATCCAATATGGCGGCAGATTTTTCAACTTTAAGGAGTCTTTATGAAAAAGGGCACACGGGGTCCCTGATTTCGAATCTGCCATTTAAATTTCCAAATTTAAGATGGCGGATCCTTTATAGCTTTACGCACTTATTTGGTCGTCTTTTAAGCAATATCCTCGATAACAGTATTTTGACCGCAAAAGATAGAGATGCGGTATTTCAGCTATATATGAATTCAACTGTTCAACTTTGGCTTATCGGAACTTAATATTAAGTGCGTAATTCTTGTCAGCTGTTTTTTATTTTTTAACTGCTATTGAAATCGAGTTTGCTATGCTGTGTCGTTAATCCGTTTTTTTGTTGTCTGTGTTGATGGTGTTACGAGCCCCGTGGCTCGTACTACGAGCTCGCCTATAAAACCCCGGGAGGCCTTGCCTCAGGGAGAGTCGGTCGGCGAGGACCGGACAAGCAGCAGCGGAGGCCAGATCGCTGTCCGCTAGACCAGCGGACACGCACCAGCCACGCCACACCGCCAGCAGCGCGACCAGCAGCCGTACCAGCCAGCCGTACCCGCCAGCCGTAATCTTAGGCCGTAGCATTGTACCCGTTAGGCTTATCATGAATAAATGGCTCCTTTAGTCAAACGCCACCGCTGTGTTTTCCTCTGCGTGTGCTTCTTCCCACCAACCGCGGACTCCGGGGAGCCCAACTCGCGGCAAAACCGAGTCACACCGTAACAATGGTTATACATTTATAAGTGGGTGTCTCGAAAATATATCGGCTATTAATTACGCGGAAGTCGGGTTGCAGGGGTTATACCTCTGGACCGAATTTTGGATTTTCGAGGTAGTGGTGATTACCTCCAATCGCCGACGTGCTACGTGTTTGACGCTCCGTTCTCTCGACGGGGGGCGGGTTTCCACTGTATTCTGGACATGGCGGGTTTTATAACTATTTGGCCTGCCGGGAGCACTGTGGTAGCAAATGGTGAATTATTGTTTTTGTTTTGATACATGTATATATATATATATGTATATTATTTTTGTTGATTTTTGTGTTGGTTGTAATATTTGTCAAAACTATGCTCGATGCCAAACAAAATTAGAATACATTCAACATAATGGAGAAATAGTTAAAAGAAAGTCCCCAACAATTTAGATCTTTATTTTAAAGGGGGGCTTTCTCAGCAAAGACCTATTTACAGCCGGGTTTAAAAATGTCTCACCAAGCGTAACATTTCATCTGCCAAGTTTCATCAAAATCGAACATTGCGGCTTCCCTTCTAAGTAGTACTTTATGTGAGTAAATAAAAAAATATTGTTTCAATGTGCTCACATTTTAGTCCAGGCGGCATCTGTTTTAAAAAGGTACATGTTGGAAATTTCATATAGGACCTTTTTTTATTCCATCTTCAATTTTTCTCTAAATGCAATAGTTCTGGAGTAACCATGAAAGAAATTACAAAAAAACGATATTTTGTGTGGATTTTTTCATATTTTGATTTTTCATAACTTTTCCACAATTTTTTCAACTGGCGCATATAAAATTCATCATTCCTTAAGCCCTTCGATACTTAAAAAAACAGCTAGAGGTCCTATATGAAATATCCAACGCAAAACATATCCCGCCTGGAATTTTTACCTAATAGCTAATATGTACAAACAAAATTAACGAAATTATTGCAAAATAATATAAACGTAGAAAAATTGCCTTGAATTTTGTTGAGTCTGTCTTGATTACACAGTCTGGCTACGGACCTGGTCCCTTGAGCTGCGTTTTTTTTTTCTACTCCGCACAAAAGCTCAATTAAGGAAACTACCCGTGTGTTGAACCGTTTTATATAGAAATGGTAGAAGTGTTTTGTGAACAAAGTAATAAATATTTCGTTTTTTCCGCAGACGAACTTAATTTATGCAAAGTAACGAATTCCCACAATTAACTTTATTGCGAATTAAAATTTGTATTAGATATATAATAGATATTTAGCTGTCACCTGGGTTTTCAAAGACACAATATTTGATCTGGCTTATTCTCTTTAATGAGCAGAACGAATTATTCTTTTCAATGTATTGCTGTTCCAGAGTACAAAAGTACGCACTTTGGTTAAGGGCTTATACGCAGTTAGAATTTGCAAAAAATCGATTTTTGCATTTTCGGAATGTACATATATTTAGGTACATACATATAGAAAATTTCAAGTCAATCCGGCGATTATGTTTACACATATATGTAAAGACGTGTCAGAACGTTTGAAAATAGGAGGGCGGAGCGGCAGCGCTTACCTAGAACGATGTCCCTTTTATTAACCTGTCTATTGTAAATTTTCCCTTCTCTTGTATTCAGATGTGTAAAGTGACAGTGCATTAGTAAGTGACAGTGTATTATATGGCCCTGGAATAGACGACCCAATGTAATAGTAGGGGAGCCCAAGAGGGGATTTCGGGAGTGACTAAAACGCGGCAGATTAACATACAGGGAGATACCTTGTACCCGATTAAATACCTCCACCAAATATGAGCTCCGCATATGTGGCCGCCGGTCAAAGATAAAGGATTAGATTAGTAAAAAAAAAATGATCATCAGAAATTCTCGAGCGCGTCAGATTAAGGTAGGGTGAGTTAGTTACATGCTAAAAAGTGTATATTCCATTAATCTGACAATTTTCGATTGACGTTAAGAAATAGGAAGGTTTCAAACTTGTAAAAAAAAACGTCATCTCGACTTTCTCGAGCGTGGCTAATTTTTTTTTCATTTTGAAGGAAATAATTCTACGTTCACGAAAAATATATAATATAATTTTTTGGACAAAATTTTTTGTTTTATTTTTTTTATTCGGCATTCAAAAATACATAAAACTCTAAATTTTCACCCTTCTACCACCAACTCCTATTTTTTAATAGCGATATTAGTACTTTAATAATTTTCTAACATCATTCAGTTACCACTCGATCACTTATTACCGCCAGGCGTCTACGGGTGTCACTTATCGTTTTACTTTCTCAGTACAACTGTCTCTAACGTGTGTGTCTCTCTGAAACTAGACTGCGCTTCTATCAATAATTTTATTGATTTTGCAACAGTTTAAATGTACAAATGTAGAAATGCCCGGGCAAAGCCGGGACGGGTCTGCTAGTACATATAATATAATATGTGACACGAGAATTTTATATATTAGATATAATTCATTTATCTCCTCTTCTTCTGGTTCCTTTACTGGGAGGTTATGTAGCTGCTCCTCTTCTAGTGCTGCAGTCTGATGTTGCTATCTGTTGAGTGATATTGGTTTTTTTGAATACTGGTATGATTCTCTTGATGGTTTGTCAATAAGATTTAGTAATCTTATTAGATTACTAAATATGACGTCTGATAAGACTATCAACTTCGAGTGTGAAAGAATTATGCCTTTGATTTAGAAGGGCACATATATCCTTGTGGATGTAGTTATGGTTTTCGACAGTTCAGATTAAATCTCTGAGTTGCAATTTAGACCCTTGCTTGGGTTCCAGATTAAATCTCTGAGTTCAGATTAATACTATAACTATTCTGTGCATGCTTGCCAGAAGAGGAAGATGATTCTACCGACGATGATGATTAAAAAAAAAAAGTCCCAAAAAAACTTAAATTTTTATAATTATTTTCTCATAAATACAAGTATTGTACTTCAAAAAATATACACTGTTTTATTTACATGCTATTTCTTCAGCTTTTCAAATTATTAAGTTCAAAAATTTAAAAAAATAAAATTTTTTTTTTTCAATTGTCAGATTAGGCGAATCCCTCCATATAATCGTCAGATTATGAGACAGCACGTCTAGGGTATATAGATGAACCATATATATCTTAATCTGACGCGCTCGAGTATTTCAAAATGGCGAATTTTTTTTGCACATTCTAATAATGACCGCGAGTTTGCGGCACATTCAAATCGTCAGATTATTATATAAGAGCTTTTTTTTATGTTCACTTAACACCCCCTTAGAAAATCTGACGCGCTCGATTAAATTTTTTTTTTTTCGTTTTCAACCCTTACGTACAACCACTTCCATCATGGAAACAATCAGATTAACATACGTACATTTTCAAAAATACGTAGGACATGGATGCTATCAATATCTGACGCGCTCGAGTATGTCGATGCAACAGTTTTTTTTTACATTTTTGAAAATTTATAGCCGCTCCCCCCACCGATGAAAGTGTATATATTATATGACATATTTGTCTTCTTATCATCTAAGCTTCGCAATCCAATAGGTCTCTATAATGCTCGAGTAAATCCCGATTTAGCATCCTGGGCTCCCCTACTATAAGTTGAAAAAAAAAAATTTTTCTCTATGCAAAGTGCTTTTGAAACTTTAAACGCGTTTTTGTCAAAACGGTGTTTTCAAAGTCGGTGATCTCGATTTCTCAGAAATGGCTCAACCGATCGGTCTCAAATTTTTACACAATCTTCTTAGATATATTTCTCAGGTACTGAACGAAGGAATGTGATTTAAATAATTATTACTATTTTTTTTAACAATTTGGAGCGAAAATTTCAATCAAAAAAGAAAAATATTTTTCAAATAGACGCCGTTTTGTCAAAAATCAAAATTTTTATTATTCCTTCGTTCAATACCTGCTTTAATCTATCCTTTAAAAGAATTCACCATATTTTTTGATTTCAGATAATCCAAACCGCCGAAATGGAAATCACTGCCAAGCGCCTTTTTTTAGAGGTCGTTCGGGACATCATCTACAGGAGCGGTGCACATTAATATTTTTACATGATCGACGCGCTGTTGTATTCTTAAAAGTAGGCTCTATTTTAATTACCATCACTTGATAAATAAAAACTGTTTCTATAAAAAAATCATGAAAGTACGTCTAGTTTCAGCCTCGCAACTGCGTATAACCCCTAGTGCAACATGCTGTCCTCTGACCCATGTGAGCTAATTAAGTAAAATTACTTAAAATGCAAAATGTATAAATGTTGCATTTTGTAGATATACGTAAGTTTTGGCCTTGTACACGAGAGCTTAAATGAACTGATTTTAAGCGAAATAAAAAGATTTAAAGATAAGTTACACTTTTTTTTGGCTTTAAGGTACTGATTAAACTGATTGTTTAAAAAAACATGCGTAAGTTGTATTCTGAGCCGCAAAGCGTTTCAGATTTCATTAAACTCACTAGGTTTGTCTTAATTCTACAAAAAATCGGAGATTTTTAGTATGTGGTATAGTAGGTAAAATAGTTTTCCAAACTTTCGAGGCGAGGATAAAAAGTGATAATAATTTTAATATTTACATGTTACTTTTATTTAATTACTTTTCTTCAGTGAACGCTTGCCCTAAAATTCTCAAAATATAAATTAGGTATCTGTGGTTAAAATAATACTGTAAATGGATTCAAAGAGTTAAAAATTTAGGTTAAAAAATATGATCGAAGACCCAGCTATTAATAAAATGCTAAGGTAATGGAAATCCTTGTATGTCGAAGTATAATAAATTTTGGTTCCAAAAATTTGTACAAAAAATATGAAAATATGCTCGATGGCAAACAATTTTTGAACGTATACATTAAATGTGCTCTAAACTATTATTTACGATAATGAATATTGTTCCAGCTTAAAACACGCTGCAAAAGCCAACATTACGCAGGGTTTTCAGTTAGTCCTAAAGCTTCTGCATGTTTTTTGGCTTTGAGTCGCAAATCAGCTATGCTTGAGTTTTTACTATGAGCTGCAGCAATAGCAGCCAGATTCAGGGGGTACTGTGGTATTGGGAAAATACTTGAATTACCATTAGTAATTGCTGATGCATACTGAAAAAAAAGAGAAACGATTAAAAGAGTTATAAGCTAGGCGCTCAATAATGTTTATTAACTGAATTATTTATAAAAATTTACCTGATGCGCCGCGGAGATTATAGCAGGATCAAATGCTGAGAACGGTGCTGCCGATGTTGAACTAAAGTGGTGAGGAACATTACCATTAGAAGAGCCTGAAGAATTGTTTGTGTTACGGAGTGCTGGAAGATTAACGTAAGGAGCAACTCGACATGGTTCAAGGGGCGTTGAGACAGGTGGACTGTGACTTGTTAGAAGGATACCAGCTAAAAGATAAAAAGAGGGGTGTGTAATTTAATAAGGGAAGTTTTTTTTCATGAAACAAACAAGATTGAAAAGCAGAGAATTGTACTCTTGGGAATGCGTTTCACACACCGCCCTTCGTTTGTAAAGCTTTTTTTTTTATTACATTTATAGAATGAAGAAGACCTATCCTTGTAATTCAAGGGAAATGATTTGTACTGCTGAAAGAATATTAGTATGAAAGAATACCGATGTTGTTTTGCTTGCAGAAGGTGATTACGGTAATAATAAACTCCCCAAAACGTAATCCTTTTCATTGTACAATAATACATGGATCTATTGATGCGAATTAAAGCTTTTAGTTTTTTATTTATCTGTTGATTAATTTTCAGCTTAAGAATTTTAATGAATTGTCATTCACTTCGATAAATTTATATCTATAGAGGAGAACGTGCGGTAATGGATTAAAATTTACATATAAGGTTTTCGATATTAAAATCGTCTTAAAACATATATGTGTACATATGAACACTTTTATAAAAATTGTGGAAATAAATAATTTGCTGAAAACCCTTGACAATTTCAACGACATATCATTTTAAGCCACAGGAGGCACAGGGTTACGAACATCCTTTACCTACTCGAAATACAGTGCTGGGTTTAGAAAACTATATGAATACTAGCAGACCCGTCCCGGCTTTGCCCGGGTATTTCTACATTTGTAAATTTACTGGAATACTGGATACTGGAATGTTGTTGTAACCTGTCTTCTTTGATTTTAAGCGCGCGATTGATCCCAATATAAATCCCGGAGTACTCCACCTCTATTTGATCTGATTTTTGCATTACCATATCTGCAGAAGAGACTTTATTTAAGTTTCTCAGAGAGTATAAAAAAAGTGAGAGTTTTTAAGCTCATAAAAAGGTCCGCTTGACCTCTTCTGAAATATATTCAATCTAATGGAATTTTCTCTTTCTTTCATTCATCAATTCATCTATTTCCATCCTTTGGAAGATATTTAATTCTCGATGCACCAGTTCAATGAACTTTTTTCATTCTGTTTGTTTTTCAATTTTATGTTGTTGAAAAAAAGCTTCTGCGCATCCGTTTGGCCTCCTCTGGAATATATTCAATAGCAAACCCGTCCCTTGCCGGATTTTTCATATTTGTAAATTAAAACTGTTGTAGACCTAATCAAATTATGACATGCGCGAAGACGGTTTTTAATTTTTACCGCGAGAATCCAAAACAATCTTGGGACAAAATTTATCCTACATCATGAACGATAAAATGCTGTACCTTCCAGTAAAGGCCTCATCGAAATCGGTTCAACCGTTCTCGAGATTAGCCCCGACAGATAGACAAAATTTGTTCACATGTTTGTGTAGATTTTGGTATAGTGTAAGTAAAGATATGAGCTTCGAAAAAGGCAGTTATTTCAAAACCACAGACCCTAAGAACCATTATATTCAATTACACGGATTTCCGTTCCAGTTGATCCGCCATCTTGAATTACCAATTATCGAATGATGAATTAAGATCAGCGACGCCAAAAACCCCGTATATATATTCATTAAGACGGAAATCCTTTCATTAGCCGATTGTTCTAGGGTCACTTTATATGCAGAAAGCCCCCCCTACTCCCACGGGCAGGAGTTAGGATACTCCGTGAATATAATATCGGAGCCATTTCGCCAAGGTCTGAAGCTGTATAACGGTTTCAAGATATTGCATGTATCATTTATAGTTTTCCAGAAAAACCGATGATAGACAGATAATTTTCGTTACGCAAACTTTCTGAACATATGTCTGATGAGTGTACCGTCAACAAATATTTTCCCATATATATATTTATACCCTCTTTTACCTCCTTGGCGGTTGAAATTTAAGATATGCTGAAACATCTGTTCCATTATTTGTGTTTCAGAGTGTTTTCGGGGTCGCTAAGCTCGAACCTACTATCGAAATGTGGAAATTAAAAATCAGACCCTTTGCGTCTTGCTGGCATTGTTCACTGTACAAAACACACAAATAGATCAAATTGAATTGACTTAATAGTAAATTTTGCTAGTGAGAACTAATAAATATGACAGTTGCACTGAGAAAGTAAAACGATAAGTGACACCCGTAGACCAGTGGCGTAGCGTGGGTGTCAGCCGCCCGGGGCGGAAGAAAATGTTGCCGCCCTCTTATTTAGGTATTTCAATTTAAAAGACTATAATATACAGTAATTCTAAAGAACTTTTCGGCAAGAACAGGAATCATTATTGTGTATTGTATTGAGTCGTTGAGGGCAAAAAATATAACATAGAGTTAGGCGCGTGGTGCTCGTGGGGCAGAAGGGCAAAAAGGTTTTCTCTCATTTATGTATTGTCATTTGTCCTATAAATAATTTTGTGAAAAACGTTAAAAATGTCTGCCACTTCGCGAAAAAAAATTGTTTCATTATATCTACATGATTTTTGCTACCGAAGTATACATGATTATATTTTTAGAATTTTATTTCGCGAAATGGCAGTTGTTTGAAAAAAAAACCGTTTTTTTCGACAAAAAACTCGAACTAAATGGCTTATAACTTGTTTTCCTGATATACAATCGCTATAATCGTGTGTACTTCGTAGATAGTTTAATAATAAAAGTCCAGTTAAAATTTGTAGTCAATCGGATGAAAACTGTTCGAGTTGAATTAAGCTGGTAATAACCCATTAATAAACTTTAGTTTGATTTTTCTCTTCCATTTGGCCGGTGACATGTATTTTTTTTTTGTAATTGATTTATATGATGCTAAACTATCATCTAGCGAAATTGAAGTAATTCTCCCGTTTTTTTAGTTTTCGATCCAGCCTCCTTAAAGAAAGGGATTCCCCGATTTCGGCACAGTATAAGTAATGAATGCTGATTTCGATCTGCCCGAAACAAAATATGAGATGATTCAAATATTTACAAGATATTATTATTATTTATTGTGAAATTTTGCCGCACCCTAAAGTGCTTTTACTCCTTTTTACGCAAAATAGTCTATTAAGAAAAAGAGTGTGATGATGTGTTCGCCTTTTAATGTAATGGGAGGATTTAAATGAAACAGAAAGTGATTTTCTAAGAAAACGTCGATTTTTAAAGTGATGCTTTTTATGCGACATCAAATTCGATTAACATAAATGGACTAGAATGGAATATAAATCCTTTGAATTGAGAATTTGCGATTGCCATATTGGATCGGCCATTTTTAATTTTCCATATTAGATCCCCCGATTTTAATTTCCATTTCGATAATTGATTTGATATCCACGACCCACGACCTCGAAAACATCTATATAACATATATAAAAATGAATTGCTGAGCGGTACGTCTCGCTAAAACTCAAAAACGGCTTGACCGATTTCGATAATTTTTTTTGTTTTGTTAATACAGGGGAGGTTTAAAAAAAACGAAAATTCGGGAAACCCCAAAGGAAAAGCCGGAAAATCGCAAAAATTGAAATTGCCGTTTTGTTTAGGAAGCGAATTTTCCAACTTCAAGGAATATTTATGAAAAAGGCAATTGGAGGTTTTCGGGGTCGCAGATCTGGAGCTTGCATTCAAAATTTTGGAATTCAAGATGTCGGATCCAATATGGCGACCGAAAGAGTTAAACTTCAAGGGATTTCCCTGAAAATCCGCACTAGGGAATTTTCGGGATCACTGATTTCGAATCTGCTATTCAAATTTCCAAATATGAGACCAACCCCACCCTGCTGGGAGATATAGGAGAGGGGGTGTAATAAGGAGGTGGTGTAAAATGAAGAAAACTAAATTTAATAACACTATTGGAAAATATCTAAAACATGTGCAAAACGCAAATAGGAAAACGCTGAGTCACATAGGAGAGGCGGTGGTGCAGTACGGAGGCGTTGTAAAATTAAGGAATACAAATTTAATAGTATCCCGGGAAACACCGGGTCCGGACAAGCTAGTAAAATGATAAATTTATCATCGGTTGATAATTTCCTCCGATGCGAGAAGAAAGGTATGCAATTAAAACTTTCGCGCACAGTTAAATGAGAAATGAACGGTTATACTGTAAATATGTGACTCGAGTGATATGAGACAATTTTTATTCCATTTCAGTAATTCTTTAAAAGTAAATATTATGCGACAGTATGTATACAATTTTATAAATCTGAATAATAATAGAAAGTTCATTCCACAATTTCTTATTGTACTAACATACTAAACAAAGGCTTCCAAGAGTGTTTATTTATTAGCTATATTATTATAAATTTTTTACGGTGTAGTGTTTATGACTCCTAGTCCTAATGCAGTCAAGCACATGCCACACTGCATTTCTTTGGTTCGATGTTTTCTCATTTGTTCTATTTTTTCGTGAGCAATTATTAAAGAAGGAAACCCAGTGACCACAAAAACAAGTTAGCTTGTGTATTACTTCAAAAATGAGTGGAATTCTCTCTTCATAAATTTCCTTATAACTCTCTATACGCGAATAATTACCAATATCACCATGAGTTGGCGACGTTCATTTTTCTCATTTGTCTCAGGGAAAAAGTTTTAAATGAGAGATCATTGGTAGCTACCGCGCATGGAAGAATATTATCAATTGAGTTGCATAGGAGAAGTGTAACATGTAGACGTGTTACATGGGAAATAATGTCACAAAAGCAAAATTCACTCTACCCACAAAAACCCCGCGGGGTCCCGGTAAAAATGTTTACACATCAAAATTTTTGTTGCGGTTTTTGGGACTTCAACGAAACTCATGCTATTGAATAGATATTTTTGAGTTGACTCACTCTTACTTTGGCGACTTAGCTGACATCTAAAAAATAACGAAGTTATTGAAGATAGATTAATCTGAAAATATGTTATTTTAAACTGAAAAATATAAAAAAAATTTTAATTTTAAAAGTGCGGTACATAAAAATGAATTGCTATAATAGTGATTTTTGAAGTGAAACTATTTCTGTAGTAGCCTTAATGCATACAGGACGAATTCCATCACACATGACTATTCCGCGATAAAGAACCAAGGAACTCTGTGCAATCCTTCGATCGCGTTTTCATGGTGGAACTTTTATCGCATGCGACTCGAGAACTATGATAAGGGAGATTGTAGCCAGAGAGGAACTATAGCTGTGTTCTTTTGTGTCCCTCGGTCTGGAAGAACCATACAATTTACTGTTCTGCTCGTGTTCTGTTGCTTGTGCAGGACACTGCAATTATTCTACTATAAACTAAGGGCCCTACGTGTTAATTTTTTTAGAGAGTTTATGTCTTTCTTTCTGAATGTTGTTTAGAAGGAGCGAAAATAAACGAAATTCCTTTGATCATTTTATACACTGATCTCTAAAATAACTGGATAGGGGAGTGTGGCGTGGCGCTTAGGAAGTATGGGCGGCCATGTTGGGGAATTGCACGATTTTGCACCGACATCCAACAATTTCCATTATATTTGGTACATCACCTTGCTTAAAGTTAATAATAAAGTTGTACAGTTGATTGAAGACAACTCTTTATATATCGCCGCTCAAATGTGAAATCATGCAGAAGATCTATGCCACGGGCATAAATTGAGTCAGAATATTATTCCGCGTCAATATATGTCGATGGCATTGTACTCAGCAGATGCATGCAATATCGAAATTACCCGATTTTATATCGCACTGAGATATTTTTCTCATTCGATGCATCGGGAAAAATTCATTTAATTCTTAAAATGGACTCAAAAGTTGCTAAGAACGTAAATTCCTAGCGAAATCTACCGATATGCTCTCCTGAGAGACAGAAAGATTTTGGGCTAGCGGGAGTTAGGTAACTGATCGTAGGCAAAAGGGCACAGAAACAGGAAACAAAAAAATGAAGCCGCACGAAAGAATTCGTCCCGTCGCCGTCGCACAGTCAGTTACAGTAGTAACGTCCTATACCCTAAGTCCCCTCTTTTCTTTCAGTCGCAACGTGGCCTTCGCCAAACAGCATATTATTGTAGATACACAGGGAAAGTTATACACGTGTGAAAGTTCTTGGAGTAAAGGAAATCTAACAAAACCAAATGGAATCTACGTCTAAATGTTAGTAAAATACGTAAAAACTTTAGTAAATATCAATACCTTAACAAAAAATGTTTAGCAGTAGAAATATGAGGATATATTTTTCGTATTTTTTTATATAAAATTTGAGTTTTCAAACCATATAGTAATAAAACGCCATCATATGCTGCCTTTAAACCTATTAGAGGTTACTCAGAAAAGTATTAGTTACCGAATAAAACAAGATTTAGCTGCTACCTTCTGCTACTTTAGTTTTTATGCAACTATTAATGAAAAAATACGTAAATTTATTTTGACAAATTTCAATTGTGGAATAGAATTTTTCAGTAAAATACACAGTATGACAATTCTAACTAAATCTTAAAATATGATTTTTTGTTTAATTTATCAACGTAACTTAATGATGATAAAAAAATATGTGTTTATTTTTTAGGTTCCAGTAATACGACGGAAGGTGATTTAACAAGGCTGAAATTATTCAATGAAATAAAAAAAAATTTGAAGAATGATCAAAAAGAAATTTATGTTAAGATGGAAACACTTTTATCCGAAAGTCAAAAATCAAGTTATCAATTATATCAGATGAAGAAAAAAAGCAAATATCAGATGTAGTACATAAAATGAGATCAAGATGGGATTCAAGTAAAAGAATAGAAGAAAAATTTTTGAAAAAAAATCATGATTGGTTACAAAAATCCATTGAACTAAAAAAAGATAACCAAAAGAAGAAAAAATAATAATAAAGAGTCAAAAGAAAAACAAAATTCCAATGCAGGTCGGCGAGAACTCAGTTTTTCAGAATCTTCTGAACGAAGAAAACGCAGGAAAACAGAAGATTTACGAGCGAATGTATCAACTGAAGCTCTCCTATACTCAGCAACAAGTAAATTGCGATCTGAAGGTAATACTGATTTTCCAAAAGTGGTAAGTGATATTTCCGAAGGGAGTCCTACAAAAGCTTCGAAATACAGAAAATCTTTAAGGTCTGCGAATAAAAATATACCTTTCACTAGTAATGAAACTTCATCATTGTTTATTGAACTTCGATTACCTCAAAGTAAATATCAGCAGCTGCGAAATATTCATGTGCAAAAAAAATCAAGGATGATTCCATCATACAAAAAGCTACAGAAAGCAAAATTACAATGTTATCCAGCCTCAGGTTTTTCTTTCACTGAAAACGAAGCAGCAGTTAAATTGCATTCTCTATTAAATCATATGATTGACCGAATTATTCTTCATCAAATGGAAGTTATAAAATGTTTATCTGAAAAACAACTAGAAAACTTAACCTTAATCGTTAAATGGGGCTGTGATGGTAGTTCGGGACACAGTGAATATAAGCACAAGCTCGATGAAAACGATGTTAGTGACGAAAATATTTTTTTCACCTCTCTTGTCCCATTGAAACAGAGACTCTACGACGAAGAAAACTACAATAGTCTGGAAAAATCCAAGGCCATCATCACCAAGATATTGTCGGCCAATTAAAATTCAATGTGCAAAAGAATCAGTTGACTTGACGACAAAAACAACTAATGACATAGAAAACCAGATAAATGATCTGAATCCATTTGAAACTACTGCTGACGGGAAAATCGTGTGTGTTAAATATGATTTGTCCTTGACAATGATAGATACAAAAGTATGCAAGTTGAAACTGTGAAGTTAGCTAGAATGATTGTAGAAAAGTATGATTGGTATTACATATGCCAACTTTAGTACATAAGCTATTCATTCATGGCCCAGAAATCATTCAACATTCAGTTTTACCTATCGGTCAAATGTCAGAAGATGCACAAGAGGCCTGCAATAAATTTTATTCGATCTATCGCCTGAGCTTTGCTAGAAAAAACTATCGTCAAAAAACAATGGTGGATGTGTTCAAAAGATTTTTAGTAGCTTCTGACCCATAAATTTCTAGTTGTAGAAAATTGCTAGCTACACAGCTAAAATCTTTATCAGCAGATGCTATTAATTTATTGTCATCTCCATCTGTTGATAAAGAAGAGGAGCAGGACAGTACTGATATTAGCTCTGCCTCTGAGTCAGAGACAGATGTAGATGCTTATGACCTTGATGATAATGAAAATTGAAATGAAAAAAGCAAGAAATACTTTCCAATTTTATAATATTAGAGGATAGGTTTTTTAAATACTTGTACAAGTTATAATACAATTCGAAACTCTAGTTTCGTGTATAATCTATAATTTTCAGTTTTAATAAAAAATTTTGTGAAAATTTGAAAAATGTTTGTTTTTGTACATTTATTTAGTATAAATGAAATTATCCAATAGTAACAAAGAAAAGGTACACGAAAAAACTTTAGAATTCTTAGCATGACACCATATTGGATCCGCCATTTTGAATTTCGTAATTTCTTCGGCCGCACTGTGCGTCGGTGAATAACGGGGAAATTATCGTTTTATGTTGAAGGCGTTACCACGCACGGAGAGTTCACCGGGCGCCTTGGTAGTATTTAGTTTCAGCGAATTTCTATGGTCGTGCTGCCACAATTCATATTCCAATTGCTTGAGTTTTATTTCAGCCGTCCCAGACTAAAAGATAGCCAGCATAGGAGCTGAAAAATTCGGCGTTCTTACGTGAACAGTGCGCTAATAAAAAACTGTGCTGCTCCGCGGGATCGGGGGCTTGTCTATAATTGACATTCCTATGTACATATATGAAACGTGGGATTCTCGGAGTGCGTAGGTAATGAAAAGACATCTGCGGAACGTCGGTTTTTTTTTCATTCAATTCACGTTAAAAGCTTACCTTTTTTTACGTTAATTCCGTTATCGGGCTTGTGAAGCGAATCAGATTAGTGAAAGGAGATATTGATTCAAATTGCAGTAAAGCTCAAAATCTGTTAAAATTTAAATGTTAAATGTAAGTCATTTCTGTATTCCCTATTCGTGAAATACACTGTCTCAAGCACATGATTTCATAATTGCCTGTTTTTTAAAAAAAAATCGAGTATGCTGCGAGGGGTTTTCTGAAAACAAAAAAACGGAAAACGTTTTTTCGGCAGTTTTTTGGAGCGATTCGTGAGAGATTGAAGAGGAGTTTTCTTGCGTTTTTTGCTAATTAGATTCCAAAGTGTTCTTACTGTTCAACTATTCCTCAAGTGTGCAAGTGCCATATTTCTCTAAGGTTTTTGTAATACAATACCATTTTGAGATTTTTTGGTGTGTAAAAACTGGTCAAATTGCCGCTTATACTATGAGAGCTTTCTTGGATTTTCTATTATCTTATAGGCCAACGCTATTGGTGCAAGACCTGGTTGACGTTGCCTTTCGCAAGGGTTCATGTGATGTCACTGGATCACCTTAGAACTTGTGAAAGCTGTCTTGCATTCTCTGGATTTGCAAAGTCCTAACTTGCGTACATACCAGAACGTGCACGTCATCATACAAGTTAACGTCATTTAGGCTAAATAAAGTCTGCGAGGCACCTGCAGGGCAATTCAGCTGAATCAGCAGTCTGCCAACGACACCGAACACCTTCTGCAGTCAGCAGTTCCCACCATTTTCCAGCTAGTACTTAAGAGGTTAAGTGGGTTTGAAAATTTCAAAAAATCGATTTTGTTTTTTTTGTCTTATTAAATAGTACAATATGTTTAAAATATTTTCCTAAAATTCCAAATCGATTTGAGTAAAATTCTAAGAGATAGACCCTTCGGAAGTTCCGCCCATCAGGCCAAGTCAGTGCAGCGCTTCCAAGTATACGGGTGCGCTGCGTAGCTATTGTTGGTCGGCCTTTCCCCTCTTTCTTAATATTTTAGTTAATTGTTGCTTCTTGCGCCAATAGGTTGATTTGAGGTTATAAGTGTTCGTGAATTTTTACTGTAAGTGTTTATAAATTTTTATTTATAAAATATGAGTAAAGTTACAAGATCTGATCGAACAACTAGTGGTCGAAGAAAAGATAGATCACAGAAAAGAAAACAATCATTTAATCCGAAAACTGCTGAGATAGACGACGAATCTTTCGCCAGCACGTCGGCGAAAAAACTCAAAAGCCAAGATGAAAATCAGGTGCCAGAGGACGGTATTATGCAGTATGCAATCATCGATTTTTTTTAGTTTTTTCAACACTATCTACTTTTGTGAAGTGTTCTAATGTAACATAATAAATGAGAATGGAGAGGGCAAAATATGTAATGGTAAAGTGGATTTTAAACAGTGTGTGAAATTTGGCCTCGGTTTCAAAATTCTCGTAGAGTGTGAAAAATGTCAGCCTAGATACATTTTATCGTGTCAAAACATCGGTGAATCAGATGAAATAAATCGTAGGTTTATATTTGTGATGCGAGTATTACGCTTAGGACTTGCCGGATGTAAAAAATTCTGTGGCTTGATGGATACAAGTTCTTATTTTTTGAATAAGTCAACATATGATTTTCATGTTCCGAAAATTCATCAATGTGTTCAGGTGGTTGCTGAAACACTTTTTCATCGGCTGCAAAAGAAGAAAAACAATTAACGTGTGATGAAAGTGGTATTGATGATACGACAGATGTAACTGTATCAGGTGATGGTACTCGGAAAAAGCGCGGTTTTTCATCATTATACGGTGTGTCTACGTTAATTGGTTATTATAGCGGAAAAGTTTTGGATATTTTTGTGAAATATTCATATTGTAAATTATGTGAAGTTTGGAAAAAAAACTGAACACAACAGAATTTGAAGAGTGGCAGGAAGATCATTTTCGTTCGTATTTTTAGGTTTTGTGTAACTTCAATTATAACTTTTGATAAGGCAGCATCGCTGCCCGAATATATTTTTTTAACAACTTTAATAAAGTTATTTTTAATTTACAGCTGTGATGTTCTAATCAATAACCCCAAGAAATAGCAGGCGCCGTTGCATACCTGTTTTCACATGAAATGAATCACAGGCTCACTCGGTTGGAAACTGGTCTTCAACCCATATTTGACCATCACTGTTCATCTTCAGTGCCTAATAATATTGATATATGTACTTGTAGTAATGACCGATGCTACTTGACTTGAAATAACTGTGAAATACAACGTGAACTATTTCATGAAGTCTTTTAGTTGTCAAACCCCAGACCTTCATGTAACATTTTTTGGCCCTTCAAACCGGATCTGGGAGACGATTAATGGGAGAAGCCATGAAAGATTCAGTTTACTTTCAGTTATTCGACCTTATTATTATAATAATTTAAAATTATTTGATGAATTAATAATGGAAAATAATTTTATATTTTTCAAAGTCATTCAAAACGCGTATTGAACACATCAACCAGAGAATTGATCAGCAGGAGTCGTACAGAGGATGCCTTTCCAATGCTTATCCCAACCTAACCAAAGTTGGATTAACCAATATTTCTAAAAGGCGTATACAAACCAGGCTCCAAGCTTTCCAGGACCAATGGGATTGTTTCCTCAATAACCACGCAGCTATCACTCTTGCCATTTCCAGAGTTGGTTCCGAAAGTCGAAGACAATCCTATAAACGGTCCTACTTTAAAGAGGAAGTATACGCGACTACATACGAGTGTTACCTGGAGACGCTCGAGAAAATGACGTCTCATCTCGATGACCATCATGAATCGAGTTCTGAATTTGGTTCCTCTCTGTTGTTATCGTCAGCAACCCTTATACCAATGCATCACTTCAATCGATTACCACGCATCGAATTACCAAAGTTTAACGGAACTTTGTCAAATTGGTTAAATTTCAAAGGCTTATTCGTATCAATGGTTTTATCTAATCCAACTATACCACTAGTGGAAAAGATCCAATACCTGAAGACAAACCTGATTGCATCAGCTGCTCATCTCATAAAAATACATAGTTAATTCCAGACAATAAAAAAAATCTTGGGTTGCTGTTACGGTATTCTATGAAAATTAAAGATTGCTCGTGCATTTTGCTCTTAAAATTCTGTTTGCCATTGAAAAAATGTAGGAAGGGTCAGCAGCAGAAATGGAGCGATTTTACACATAACTTGAAGAATCTTATATGCCACTGGAGGCTTTAAAACGACCCGTTGATGGTTGGGATCACATTCTGGTATTTTTTTAGCTAGTCAAAGACTTGATTCGAAAAGCGTGGGAACATCATTTGGGCGCCGGCCCAAGTGCCAACAACCTGGAGTCAGTTACGAGAATTCGTTTTAACAGGACTTCTCTCACTGCAAGCTGCTTAGTATTCTCAACGACCTAAACCTGTAACGAATAAATATCGTTCATCCTCCGTTCGAGCTCATTTTGCCAATTCAGCTCAAGAAAATCAAAACTACTCTCCCGCTCGTTGTGTTCATTAAAACACTATATCACTCATTGCTCGAATTATCAGTTGAAATTTACAAAGCAACGTCTAGATTTCGTCACTGCACAGGGTTTGTATTTCAATTGCTTGGGACCCCATAAGGTTTCTACCTGTCGTTCCACACGAAGATGTACAAAATGTGGCAAACGTCATCACACAACTCTTCATCAAACCGAGTCATCCTCAAGGTATAATCTAGCCTTTGCCACAGCCACTACACCGAGCTCATCCTCATCTTCAACTGAAGAAAGTAAACTGTTACGAGCCCCGTGGCCCGTAATACGAGGGACCGGCTATAAAGCCCCGGGAATCCTTGCCTCGGGGCCTGAGTCGGCCGGCGAGCACCGAACCAGTAGCTACGGAGGCCAGACTGCTGCCCGCCAGACCAAGCAGACGTGCCTCGCACCGCCACCGATAGCAGCCATCGCGGACCAGCCGCCGAACCAGCAGCCACCGTACGCACCGAATAGCTTTAAGTTGTAGTAATGTACGGATAGGATACCGTAAATAAATGACTCGTTATAGTCAAATAACAACACCGTGTTTCCCTCAGTATGTGCTTCTTCCCCCACACCCCGGACTCCGGCTAGCCCAACTCGCGGCAAGCCCGAGAATACTCCGTAACATGGCGCCCGAGCAGGGACCAGAGAAGCACATGCGGGGGAAACGGACGAAGACAGAATTCGGCTGAACGCACTCACGCAGCCCGAGACTGGGGAACTCCGGTCGTATGTGGCACACCGACCTGCCGTACCGTACGACACTTCCCCAGTACATACGACACTTCCCCAGTTCGAAAGCTTGTGAGTGGGGACGGCCGAATCTGTATATAAGGAGCCGCGGCCAGCTCAGTCAGTTAAGGGCTAACCCCATAGAACGCGTCGGCGTGTCGCTTTGCCGCGGAGCTTTCACCTTTTTAGCGCGGCAAGAGAGAGCCGAACCCATAGAATCCGTCGGCTTCAGGCGTCGCTTTCGCTATCGCTCAGCTGTTTATGACAATTCGAGACCAACCGCCAACTGGCGCAGTATGCTCCGAAGGTGAATTAACAAGAAATCTAGTAGCAATTCGTCAAGAAACTAGACTAATGAATTCGGGAAAAACTCGGCACCTTCCAGGAAATCCAAACGAAGAAACAGGAAACCGAATAATTACAAAATCACCAAAACAGTTCACAGATATCAAATTCAAACCTTACTTGTCAAATAAACAGCTGATTCAACGAATCCCAACTGGCCAATCTCAACTTGTCAGAGCTCTCTCAGCAAAGCTATTATACGGCGCGTCGCTTTTGCCGAAATATTAGAGTTTCCTCTAATAATCTCTCTCGCAACGCGTTGCCGCGGCGCCGGCTATGGGTTAGCTCCCATATGAATGCATGCATTCAATAGTTGCAAAAGCGACGCCTGAAGCCGAATACGTATTCTATGGGGGCCAGGCTTCAGTCGACTCCGGTCGAGCGCTGAAGGCAGACGACTTAGGTCACAGCTATCGGAGCTCCCGAACCGGTCTTTTTTTTTGAGAGGTTCTTCCTCGCCCTTGAGAGGTTTTCCTCGCTCCCGAGAAGATGAAGCTGGACGACTGGCTCGAAGGCCTCAACCACAACACTCTGGTTCAGCTCCTGGAGGCCAGGGGCCTCAGCGTGAAGGGAAAGGCCCACGAACTCCGAGCCCGACTTCGGGGGTATGCCATCCGCTTCCCTGCACAGTTCCCAGACATCGAACTAGGGGACGATGAGACACCTGTCGCCCCCCCGAAGCCCTGACGACAGCGGAATCAACACCGGGACCTTCCACCAGTCGGCTGAAGAGTACCACCACCGCACCGACCCCGACCAAAAGGACCAGTTAGCCGAAGCTCCACCCGGCACCACGCCACTACCCTCCACCGACCAAGGCATTATCACGCAGCTGGAGAGGATGCTGCGATAACCCGCCCGGGAATCCAGGACGGACGCCGGAGACACACTGGACAAGATCCGCAAATGGAATTGCCGGTTCGAAGGAAAATATCCTCTCACCTTCCTAGAACGAGTGGCGGAGCTGAAGGAGGCCTATGGAAGGCACCTATACTATCCCGATTCAAGTCGGCAGAACGTAGATACAGTACCCGTTCATCGAGTTGCCAGGAACACAACAATCGATGTTGATCGGGACCGGCCTACTCGAAAAGCTTGAGATAGCCGTGCCATACCGACCGAAAGGCATACCGATCTACCGTCAGAAGCCAACCACATACAGTGTCACGAAGAGCCTTGCCGACCGTACCAGGGAGCAGGAGGAGAGACTCCGTCAATTCCTCCACACCGAATTTCCCAAATTCGAGGGAGTTGAAGGGCCCACCAACCGGATCGACCACCATATCAGACTGAGACAGAGAATTACCGCTCTCGCAAAAGGCGGAAAAATTCAATGCCAAGCTGGCTGAAAAGTTCTCCGGACCATACACCGTAGCCAAAAAGCTTTCACCTGTGCGTTACGACTTAAAGGACAGTAACGGGAAACACGTTAGAAATATACACGTGAAGGACCTAAAGGCAGCACCCTGCGGGGATAGGAGCGAAGGGTCCACTCCACCGAGCAACCAGCAAGAACCCGAACGGCCACAGGGCCGATCCACCCAGCCCATGCCAGAACCGTAATTGCGTGGCCAACAACCGCCACCACGGCAACACCAGCCAACAACCGCCAGGGCAGAGCCAAAGGTGGCAGCCTTCCCACCACCAGCCAGTTCCTATAAAAGGGCGAAGCAAACCAGCAGTACGATCAGTCGCTATGGAAAACTCAGCCACGGAACAGCTCGAACAAAACATCCGGGCCTTGGGCCTGGAGATGGTGGAATCCGAGGAGGCAGAAGATGAATCGGCTGCCGAGCTGCTTCGACAAATAGAGGTGTCGCTAGGATTGACGGCGCCCACCACCCCCGGTACCGAAGAGCCGCCAAAGGACCAGCCAAGTACATCCCAGCAAAGGAACCACCAGCAGGACACAGAGGTTACTGCCCGACGACCAACTCAGCCCCGTCGTCTGCAGCACCCGCCAAGGGCCCCCGTCGCCAACGCAAGTCGCCAGATTCCCCCCCGCGGAATTCTCAAGAATTGCGGGCCATGGGAGGCCCGCCCGCGACAAGCCACAACACCGGAACCGGCAGTAAAATTCCTGGAGAACCCAGCCCCGCCAGCCAGCGACAGACGGGCCGCCAGAAGGACGATCTCCCCGCCACGGACCCAGGGGACGTGCCAGCCGAAGGGGAGCGGCCTGCTGCCCCGGCTGAGGAGGGAGGCAGCCAAAGGCGTCGTAGCCGTCACCACGACCACAACCCGCCCGAGTGGTGGAGCCGGACATTGGCGGGAGCCACGGCCAACGAGGGCCCATGCAACTACCACGACAAAACCATTGGCGACCACCAGGGTCCAACCGCCCCAGGCCCGTGAGATGCCCCACAACATGCCACCAACCGGACTACGTACACCCCCGGCGGGACGAGTATTGGAGCGGCCAGGTGCCAGCCCCCGGAGGATGACAATGCCCCTGCCCAATGGGATGGTCATCAAGGTGCCCCTCGCCTCAGTTCAGGCGCAACGATGGCGTCACCAACCCTCCACCGTCAACCACTGGTTTGTGAGGTTCAGGAACGGGACCCCACATTTCGTGCGGAACCTTCGCACCGGAGCAGCCTACGTAGGGAGACGGTACCGTGGGAGCAGCGCATACCGTCCCTTCGACGAGCCGCAACCACGCTAAGCATCGCAACCGTAGGGGCAACGACACTCCTCGCAGCGCGGCAGCCCCTACCAGAGAGACTGGTATATTTTATTTTTAGAGCCAATGAAATGTTACGAATTCTATCTTAAGCCTAGGGATAAGCCAGGAAGACCGATATGTACATTCTTGTGAATTCTATTATTTAGTTTTAAGGGATGAACTGTGAATACGGATAGATATTCTTTTTTTGTGAGCAAATGAATTGCTATAAACCCTGTAAATTTTATTGTTTAGTTGAGGTAACCGCTGACCTATGGCGATTTTTCTCCTTGAATAAAATGAGTAAGAAAGTTTAGGCGTTTTACAGTAGTTAGACTGAGGGACCACTCTCCCCAACACAGGGGGTTGTTACGAGCCCCGTGGCCCGTAATACGAGGGACCGGCTATAAAGCCCCGGGAGACCTTGCCTCGGGGCCTGAGTCGGCCGGCGAGCACCGGACCAGCAGCTACGGAGGCCAGACCGCTGCCCGCCAGACCAAGCAGACGTGCCCCGCACCGCCACCGATAGCAGACATCGCGGACCAGCCGCCGAACCAGCAGCCGCACACAGCAGCCACCGTACGCACCGAATAGCTTTAAGTTGTATTAATGTACGGATAGGATAGCGTAAATAAATGACTCCTTATAGTCAAATAACAACACCGCGTTTCCCTCAGTATGTGCTTCTTCCCCCACACCCCGGACTCCGGCGAGCCCGAGAATACTCCGTAACAAAACTAGTTAAGCATGCTCACCAAAACTCAACGAGCACGCCTGTCGTTTTGCTAGCAACAGCCCAGGTCAAGGTAATTGACGAGCATAATGAAATTCTGATATCTCGGGTACTGTTAGATCAAGGTTCAGAGGTGTCATTAGTCACTGAAACTTTGGTTTGATTTGAACCTTCCACGACATGCTTCAACTATCTCAATCGTTGGGCTTGGAGTTCAACAATATGACAAAACGAGGGGAATCGCCAGCCTGAGTCTTCGGCCACATTTTGAATCTTCAACCGAGAGTAATGGGAAGGTTCACGTATTACCGAAATACTTAATTGATTCCTGCTGTACGTGTTTAGGATAGATCAGTTTAGGGCCATCTAACACAAACTTCATCCATGATGAGTTCAGAATGTATCATTGTTCTGTTGATCTAAATTTGACTACACTGCTAGCAAAATTTTGGCAACAAAGGATCATTCAGGAAGACACGTTGTCAGAATACCTTTTAAAATATCTCCAGATAAATTAGGAAACTCAAGGCTTCAGCTCTACGTATGATCCATATCTCACAAAGGAAATTTCAAACCAATTCCAAGTACAGCAAAGAATACTCATCATTCCTCAATGAATATTAAGATTTACAGCACATGATCCAAGTTTCTGATGAAAATATTGAGCCAAAACACATCTTCTACCTTCCTCATCATGGAGTGATCAAGAAATCCAGCACCACTCCCAAACTGCGTGTAGTGTTTAATGGATCGTGTGGATCTCCCGGGAGGATTATCTCTGAATGAAATTCTACATACTGGTGCTAAACTCCTGGCCGATCTGTTCGATGTTCTCATCTGGTTTAGACAGTATAAGTACATATTTTCAGCTGATATCGAGAAGATGTACCGCCCGATAAAGATTCATGAAGACGATTGGGATTTCCAACGTATCCTGTAGCAAGACGGTCAAAAACTCATTAATTACCGACTCACAACCGTAACATACGGCTTAGCATGTGCTCTATTTCTGGCACTGAGAGCACTTCTTCAAGTAGTGCAGGATGAAGAAGGTAAATTCGCACTTGCAATTGATGTGCTGACAATGTTGACGATATTATTGGTGACACAACAAAAGGCGTTGCAGGTCAACGAGTTATGCACGGCTGGTAGATTGCCGCTGAGAAAATGGATCCGTAACCATCTTGATGTCGTGGCATTTATTCCTTCAGAACGTCGAATATCAACCACATCTGTCGAGATCAGAGACAGTATATTAAGAGTAATTTAATTTATCCTCCTCTACCTCTTCTTCAGTTACGAAACGAATTATGCTGTCAAAAATAGCTCAGTTTTTTGATCCATTGGGTTTATTATCTCCAATCTTCATTAAATTCAAGATCTTTATGCAAGAGCTGTGGGCTGTGGGCGATAAAACTGCATTGAGACACTATTTGAGCCTCAGCGCAATTAAAAACTTGGCCACAACTCCTAGAATCTCTAAATGAGTCCCAAATATTCGGATTCCCGGTTGGCTTGGTATGATCTCCACAGGCAACATCGAAATTCATGGTTTCTGAGATGCTTCACAGTTGGCAATGGCTGCTGTTGTTTATATATCAGAAAGTCCAGGGAGGGAGAAATCAGGGTGTCAGTATTGTTCTCAAAGACCGATTTTGCTCCACTTAAACGGATGACCATTCTACGATTAGAACTTTCATCTGCAGTTATGCTCACCAAACTCATCGCTCACTGTCGCAATATCTGAAATCTTCAAGAGCTGTCCAGCCATTTGTGAACAGACTCCTCCATTGTGTATCCAAGAAACATTACCCTCAGCACAATGGCGCTATTTTTCCGCCAAAACTAGTCCTGCGGATTGTGTTACTAGGGGTACATCAGCAACAGACTTGCAAAATCACACTACTTGGGGGTCAGGTCCATCGTGGCTTGTTAAAAAGCGAGTAAAATGTCTCAAAGTCCTTTCTCTTCACGATGATTCAAACCAGGACTTAGGACAACGATTAGCAGTTAATTGATATTGTAACACCCTGGGAATTACTATCGCGTTATTCATCTCTAACACAATTGCTCAGAATCACTGACATGTATAACATGGCATGCAGGATTTTTCAGAAGAACACCTAAGGAGCTAATTGAAGCATCGCAACATTGGATTAGAGTTATGCAACAAATGTACTTTAATACTGAAATGAATTCCATAAAGATGAATCAAATGCAATTCGTCGACTGCTTCCCTTTATCGACGATCAAGGATTGTTAAGAGTTGGTGGTCGCTTAAGGAATTCATCATTAAGCCCTACGACAATTCATCCATACATTCTTATCATACAAATCCAAATTCCTCTGCTAAATGCATGCACCTGCAGTATAGCTGCATATCCATGTGACCAGACAAAATTCATTAGAATTAATATCAGTAGCTCATACCGCTAAGTTTTCCTCACTTTCCTTTGTCAACCGAGTTGACCTCATGAGCAATCGCAAGTTAGACAATCAGTTCTCAAGTAATAGCGGTGTTAACATCATTTGTGAATTATTAAAAAGGAAACATTAAAATTAAACCAAGAGTCTTATAAAACAACATATTGTAATAATACATATCGTGAAACTAAACGAAGTGTCCCGTAAAGGAATTGCGAAATATTATGAACATCGTACATTCAATAAAATTATTTGACAAAGTCGCGAGTGTTTAATTTAATTTTTTTTTAAATCTTTTAATCCTCCGACTTTAGACTGCTAATGTCGGGGACGACTGATTTCGAAGGAAGAGTACTTTGTTGAGCATTATTAAGGCTATCTTTTGTCTGTCTAGTTGTCCGCGAATATTGGGAGTTATGAAGGAAAAAGTAATCCGCCATCTTGGGGCGTCCAGCATATTCAGCTTAGAATGACGTCACATAGCTTATCATACTACTACTAGTCGACCGCCTTCATTGGATATCATATCAAGGGGGTTGTGAAGCAAAAGGTAAAAGTGAAAACATTAACCCGCTTTCTTGGGGCGTCTCATGATTTACTAACGGCTGTAGCCATTATTAACGTATCAATATCTTCGAGCTGAATTACGTTGAGCAATGGGAATGCTGAAAATTTTCCGTTGTTTCAATAGATAAGCTTGAAATGTTGCATACATAAGTTAAAACAAGGTGATGTTTACCCTATGAGCCCGCACCACAAAAAAGGACTGCTCAAAAATTTTATTTCAATAGACTAAAATAAAAAAAACAAACATGAATTCTATTATTATATATACTAAGCAGGATTTGCGCTTTTGGTATTTTCGCTATGCTTATCAGAGTTCAAGATTTCCTCCAAGCTTTTACTTCAAACACAGAGACAAAACTATGAAAATGAAACCGCGGCGTTTGTAAACGAATAAAAGCATTGTAGTTATACCCAGATTATGGTCAATCAGCCTTTCGCAGGTGAAAATGTTGGAAATCTATCGGATGCCCATGTTAAATACTTTTAGGAAAATGGTGATTTAAATTCTCAATGTTTTTCATATGAGGGGTCTTTACAATCGAACCCAGTAAACTGCATTTTACATATATGTCTAGCTATTTTGAAATTTTCTTGAGGTTCCTTAATATGTCTAGAATCATGTCCTAAAATTTTAGGAAAAAAAAATATGGTTTTCGAGTTATAGTACTATATATTTTGAGAGAAAAAACGGTGACGCAGCTGTCGTCCGAGCACGCTGTTTGAGACGCCGCGCCGGAAGAAATTCAATTCAGTTATATTTTACGTGGCGACTTGAACGTATCGATAGTTTTTCTCTACAAATTTCGAGAAAATTCCAAAAACTCAAAAGAATTTTACATCAAAAACTCCAAAAAGAAAATTCCGTGGAAACCGGCAGACGGCACTTTCAGCCGGTGAAGTCGATCTAAAATCAAACGCATTTTTCTCGACTTCATTTTTTCAATCGTAATTCCACGATATCTCTTGAACCGCTCCACCGATTTCCATTAACCTTGGTTCATTTTGTTCAGAATTCAATTGTGCACAAATCTAACTAGGATGTAAGACAAAAACCAAGTAGTTTTTTACAGCACTTTTTGTAAAAAATTTTTCGATAAATTCTCGATTTTTGACTTCAAATGGCTGCCATTTTGTTTCTAATCGACCGATTGGTTAGAGCCTAGTGAGATCTATAGATTTTCACGTCTAATTTAAGTGGTTTTTTGATTTTTCTGTTTCCAATGATTTGGCGAGCCGCAATCACGGAATTACGGAAAAGGCCGATTTATTTTGGCGCCCGCTGGCGGCGACGACGGGTGATCGAAAAATGAAAAAATAAAAAAAAAATTTCTAGTTTTTGTTAAAGACTTCCAAATAAAAAAAGATTCAAGGTCATATGTTGTTTTGTTTTCTTGTAAAAAAATCCCAAACTTTTTCCTAGTTAGGAGAAGGTCACCTTAAGGTGGATAAAGATTACAGAAAAAATAAAACGAAGTCTATGGCTATCATTTATTATTTATGAATTCTGCAAGCTATACAAATATACATACATACATACAAACATAAGAACTTAAAAACTAGAATTAAACTAGGACTTATTAATTAACGGGGACAAAAAAGGGAACTATAAGAGGGACAATTAAGGACTTTCTTAAGGGAGTACTTGGTTAGGTGAAGTCCAACGAAGGTGTGGAATTGGCTTTGCGGATCATCCTTGAAATTAGTTCGGAAAAACCATAATTGGTGCAGTGATAGGAAGGGCGGAAGAGAGGTACTGATCTCACGCGACGGGGATTGATTTGAAGGGATATCAGGTGCAACAAAGAGGGGCAGTCAATGGCACCGGAGAGGGGCTGGTGAATAAAGGTAATGTCGGCAGAGTCGCGTCGCTTACTTAGCGGTTCTAAGTCGATCAGTTTGAGTCGATCCTCGTAAGGAGGCAAGTGGTCGGACCACGTAGATCACGTAGAGGAAAGCGAAAGAACCTTCGTTGGACAGATTCGATTCTATTGATGTACGTTGACTGTGTGGGAGACCACACCTAACTGTCATATTCAAGGATGGGCCGTACAAAAGAGACGTAAAGAGATTTCGCAACGTATGGGTTTTTGCATTGGATAGACCAGCGTTTCACAAACCTAAGGGCGGTGTTAGCTTTAGCTAATGTATTGTCGATGTGAGATCGAAAGTTAAACTCGCTATCACAAATGACGCCAAGATCACGAAGAAAGACAACTGAAGGGATATGCTCGCCAGACAAAATATAGACTCTAGGGTGGGAGGGAAGACATTTGCGGGAGTAGATGATGGATTGGCATTTAGGGACGTTTATTTATAAAAAGTTTTTGCTGCACCAAATGCAAGGTCTGCTTGTAAAAGCGGGAGTTCAAGCACGGAGGAAATTTCATTTCATCATTTTCATAAATTGAAAGGTCCGAGTGTTTGATGATGCACTCAACATCGTTTACGGACAGAATGAAGATCAGTGGACCCAGATGGCTGCCTGAACGGGCTACAAAATGGTTAGAGGTCGCCGAGTCAAAGAGATCACTGCATTGACGTAGGTTTAGGTAGGACTCCATCCAAGAAAGAAAACACGACTGGAAACCAAGGCATCATTTGGCGTGAGATTTTGTCAAAAGCTTTACTGAAATCAGTGCCACGCAAGCTTCACCATCATTTTCCAGTACACATAATGTTTTGGAGACGAAGTCAGTGAGGTTAGTCGTAGTTGAACTGCCTTTAAGAAAGTCATGTTGGTACGGGGAGAAAATGGACTTGTAATGAAAGAACATGCAGTCGTAAACTTTTTTTTTTAAACAATTGGGCACATCACTTTTCAGCCCTTTTCGTGGATGATAAATGAATATGAGAGATTGACAGCTGAAAAAGAATAGTTAGAGGTTTAGTTAAGTGTTGTGCGCATTTTTTTTGGAACAATGGCTGGAATCCTGTCAGGGCAGGGGCTGAAGTTATCATCAAGTGTGCTAATGGAAGAAGCGACCTGCAAGAAGTAGATAATAATTGAAGCCATGGATGTCTGAGGTCGGGATTGCATAAAGTGGAAGTAGTTAAAATCTACTATAGAAGAGTGTTCACAGAAAAATTGGTTAAAATAGTTGGCAAAGAGTATAGCTATCATTTTGGGGTCGGCTGAAGAAACATCGGAAATACTGAGGATCGAGGGATAACCATTGGATTTTCTTTTGATGTTAATAAATTTGTAGAATCATTTGGGATCATAAATTCGGTCAAATTGCATCCGATAGTAGAAGAGTTGCTTTCAGAGACAGTCGATTTTCCAGGATCGGTGATGGAAAAAATATCAAACCAGAGGATATACAGGGAGCGCCAGTTTAGAGTTGTTTTAATGCAAACATGTCCACAGACTGAGGAGTTAGAGGTTTGGAAGAGCGTAGCGCTGAAACAGTTATGCAGAGCGATAAGGACAGCACACACCCGGAGGGGAGTGTGTCATCCACGCAGCCGTCAGTCCGGAAGGTAGCAAAGTAGGGTGAAAAGAGTTCATGATTGCTTATGCCAGGGGTTAGGTTGGTTTCGGTAAGGGCAAAGATGTCGTAGCTTTTTGTGCGAAGGCCTCACATGTTTTGGTAGTAGAGTGAAAGATAATTACGGGTATGGTTTGGGCAAGGAGGGGGAAGCACAATAACGTGAGAGGCTTGTGAAATGGGAGAGAGAGATGGATTTTGTTGGTTAGGGGCGATAGTAGTTTCAGGAATCATCACGGCAAGACCGTGAGAGGCTATTGAAATAGGGGAGAGCAGGGGATTTAGTTGGTTAGGGATGATAATAGTTTCGGGAGTCATTGCTGTAAACATTTAGATCGGTTTAAATCAGTATAGCTGTCAAGTCTGTAGTGGAGTCTCCTGCTCTCTAATCTAATAAAAGTAGGCTACCGCCAGTCTGCCTAATAAAGTTGAGTGGTTCACATCTGGAGTTTTACTAAGCCCCCCAAACATAACGTTACAATTGTGGCTTTTTTTGAAGGTAGGAGATTCGTCGTAAACTGACATAGGAGGCAAAGGCTTAATGATCAGCAGATCCTTTTTTAGGTGGGAACTTGAAGAAAAGCTGCCGCAGGGCGGAGTCCAGGCAAGATTTGTTTAAAAATTGGGTATGCTAAATGTGTCATATAGGACTTCTAATTTTTTTTGTGAAGCCTCCGGAATGTCACAAGGAGTGATAGTTTTGACATGTAGTCCAGGCGGGGTCTGTTTTGGGTTGGAGGTTTCATATAAGACCTTTTTTTTTTTTAAGTATCCGGAAGGGCAAAAGTAATGGTAAATTTTTTCAATGGAGATATGTAATGGGCATCTCGTAGAGTGTGGTAAAAAATTAGTTGTGAACACTATTGATTAATCCAGTCGTGATATATAAAAATTAGTAGCAACAAATTATTAACAAATATTATACCATACCATACCATACCATACCATATAATCCTACGTACATCCCAACTAACGTTTGACTAACTAGAATGAATATTTTTACGTTGGATTTTTTATAAGTAATAATTCCAAACTGTTTTCTCAACCGGTTACGATCAACCAACTGCCATCTGATCATCTGCCTGTGCTTATAAAAATATTATCAGGAGCTTCACTCAACGAGGGTCCAAAAATATATAATTTTAAAAAAGCAAACTGGTATCTTATCAGGCAACTAGTCTCAGCTAGTACAAACCTCTCAAAACGTCATTTACCGGACATATAAAACCCACAGATGATTGAAACCCTTATTGACGAATTCACACATACAATAATTCTGCTATTGAAAAATATGTCCCCAAAATAACATCGCAAAATCTACGTCAACCAAAAAATTACCTGATGAAATCAAATTTCTTTTAAATATGCATAACTTTTTCCGTCGGAAGTGGATAAGGACAAGAGACCTTTTTTTTCAAAATGAAATGAAACAAATGAACTATAAAATAACAAATGGAATACTAGCCCTACGGAACTCAAACTGGAATACACTCCTCTCAAGTTTCAGTAAGTCCTCAAAACCTTTCTGGAATGTCGTAAAGGTAATTAAAAATAAAAACAGAAATATTCCGACCTTAAAATTTGGGAATGCGTCTTTCACTACAAGGAAGGAAAAAACTAATCTTCTTGCAGAAGTTTTTGTCCAAAATCACGGGATTACTATAAATAATAACAGCGATAACGCTACTGAAAAGCAAGTATCAGAAACAATTTCTAAAATTTCGCAGATACCTTCTTCTCATCGGTTTGACAAAGCTCCTGGTAATGATGCTATCCCAAATATTTTGCTAAAGTGGCTTCCGAAGATAAGTATAGTGTTCCTGACATTTATAATTAATTCATGTTTAAGATTACACGTTTTCCCCGACGCGACGCCTGGAAAACTGCAAAAATTGTTCCTATACACAAATATGGGAAACCAGCCGACTGTCCGACGAGCTATAGGCCCATAAGTCTGCTTAACTCAATCAGCAAAATTTATGAGAAAATCATAAAACACAGGCTTATGAAGCATATTGCTGAAAATAATATTTTTCCTACTGAGCAATTCGGTTTCCACCCAGGCCATTCGACTATTCATCAGGCTTATAGAATCAAAAAATTTGTCAAGGATAGTATGCAAAGCAAAAATTCTACCGGCTTCTTTACTCTAGATATAGAAAAGGCGTTCGATACAGTGTGGCATAATGGGTTAATTTATAAACTCCGTAAATTCAATTTCCCAATTTACCTTATTAAAATTGTGAAAAGTGTTTTAACCGACAGATGTTTTAGAGTATCCGTGGGTAGTGAAATGTCTTCCCTCCGTAACATTCCGGCTGTAGTTTCGCAACGATCTGTTTTGGCTCCTCTACTGTATAATATTTACACATCGGATTTTCCACATCTCCCGAATTGCCACTTTTCTATGTATGCGGACAACACAGGAATTTTCTCCTCTGACCAATATGCATCAAAAATTGTTACCGATCTCCAAAATGCATCTAATATTACGTCTAAATACTTTGAGAGGTGGAAAATAAAAATAAATTCCAGTAAAACACAAGCCATTTTCTTTACCCGCAGAAGAAAACAGATATTTTTACCTCAGCAAAGCCTTATAATTAACTCCTCGCGCATTGAATGGTGCAATGAGCTAAAATACCTCGGAATTACCTTCGATAAAAAACTATTATTCGATAAGCACATTCAAGCTACACTTCACAAAGTTACAAATTTGATTAAATCTCTGAATCCTTTTATTAATCGGAATTCGGAAATTTCAGTTTGCAATTACTCTTCGTAGTGCAAGCAAGTGCCTAAATATTGTTGGTTTTTTAACGGAGTTTGAAGTGTTGGTTACTAATAGTGTGAAAATGCATAAAACAAGGGAATTTAGTGAGCAAGAACGGATGCGAATTCGGTTTTTGTATGAACAAGTTAAAATTGCAAAAATTGTGAAATGTTCTCGTTCTGCGGTGCAAAGTGCTATAAGACGTTTTCTGGAAACTAGATCACACAGTAATAGACAAAAATCAGGTAGAAAAAGAATCAGTTCGAAACGTGATGACCGAAATTTGATTCGAGAGTTTGAGAGAGAGAAAATTCGGAAAAAACGTCTTCTGAGCTCGCTGCTGGTCTATCTGATCAGATTGGCAGAACGGTTAGTGCTCGAACCACATGAAGAAGACTTGTAGAGGCAGGGCTGAAAGGTTGCAAGGCTAGGAAGAAGCCATTTCTCTCAGCAAAAAATAAAAAAGACCGTCTTGAATGGGCCTTAAAACATCAATCTTGGACGGAGGCCGATTGGGATAACGTGATATGGTCCGAAAAATCAAACTTTGAGGTAAGCTTTATTTTGTATAATTTCAATTATTTATAATGGTGGAATCGTAATCAGTCCGTTTGTGAAAACATTTCATGATTATTGAAAATAATGTTAATTTTTTTTTAATTTTTCAGGTTTTCGGCACCCCTGGTGCCACGTTTGTGAGGAGGAGGGTGGGTGAAGCTTACCTTCTCGAATGCGTCGTGTGAGGGGGCAGCGTGATGATTTGGGTTGTATGGCGTCCTATGGAGTGGGTGAAATGTTTATTTGTGAAGGACGCATGAATAGCGAAAAATTTATTGCCGTGTTGGGAGAGGTTCTACACCCATCTATCACGAAGATTTACGGTGACACTAATGCGGACAATATAAAATTCCAACTAGACAACGCGCCATGCCACACATCAGTAACCAGTAGGCGATATTTGAAACAAAACAATATTGACCTTTTAGAGTGGCCTGCACAGTTGCCAGATCTCAATCCAATTGAGCATCTTTGGTGCATACTGAAGTGGCAGATACGGGAGCACAACTGCACATGCAAAACAGGACTAAAACAAGTCATCCAACTAGAGTGGAATGAAATTTCTCCTGAAGAGTGCCTAAAGCTTGTACGCACAATTGCTAAAAGAATAGCTGCAGTAATATGAGCTAAGGGCGGACCGACAAAATATTAATATGTAGTAAGAATAAAGGTCAATAAGTTAAACCTAACGTGTATAGCGTTAATTTAGTGCAATAATTAGGTTTAGTTAAAATAGTTATAAGATTTGGTAACGGTTTTCACAATCATTAAACCTTCACTTATTATTATAGTTTTCAATAAATTAGCTCTTTATTAGTCAAGTCATTAGATCTCAGATTGTAAAGAACAAAGATTCTAATCACTGTAAATTCATATGAATTCTCGTTACTCATTGTAGATTATGTTAATAAATAATAAACTAAAAAAAAACTGTCAAACCCATTTGCATGAAAGTTGATATGTTGTTTCATAATGGTAAGTGGTACTCTGCACCTCAATTGTTCGGACAATCTAAATAGTCGAAGAAAAGTCAAGAAAAAACCTTTTATTATTTAATTATTCCATTCCTATCTCTTGTAAAATTTTATTGTGAAACTTTTATTGGATCGTAAAGTTTTCTCTAAAATTTCTCGAGTTACCTTGAAAAGATAGGGAAAAACAACAATGATTTTTTGTTTTTTTTCATACTTTGAACTTTTATAACTTTTCCACAACTTTTTCAACTATCGTATATAAAATTCATCAGCACTTCGGGAGACCTTGAAAAAAACTTATAAGTCCTACATGAAACATCCCACATACTCCTTTTTAAAACAGATCCTACCTATGCTAATGCGCCAGTGGAAAACTTTGTGGAAAGTGATGAAAAATCAGAACGTGAAAAAAACCAATCCCTTGTATAAAGTTTTATTACAAAACGTTTTTCTTTCTAGCTTTTTAGTTATCTTGAAGATAAAATACAAAAATAACCCGGTTCTTTTTGGATGTTTTCACATTTTGAATTTTCATAATTTTTCCACAACTTTTTCAACTAGTGCATATGAAAAGTATCATTCCATGTGACATTCCGAAAGATTCACAAAAAAAGTTATAGGTCCTATATGAAAACCCAAACTTAAACAGATTCTGGCCTGGACACATTGGATTCTACAAGTGTGTTTGCACACTTATAATTTCAAAGCTGTTTTGACTCTAAATTTGTGATGTTAGTGAATCGATACAAGCGGATTACGGACTAAATGACCTTTTAGTATCGGAAAATTATATGAATTCGATTCAGAATTTAACGAAGGTATAAATTTGAACTATGAGATATGAATATGTTCTTTGTACGTAATAAATGATTTCAAGAGCTTTGGGAACTCGGCGAAGGGATTGCGAAAATTTGCTTATACAAGGTGGCTGAAAAGTTGTCACCCGATGTTCTTTGGCTGTCATTTTTTTCATGAATGAAACACTTTGGTTCTGCGTTTGGATTGTGTTTATTTGATGTCTTAATTTTCTTTTCCATTAAAGCGAGAAAATGATATCGGCCAAGTGGTCGCCGCCAGAATTGATGACAACACGGGCCCGATTTATGGCATTTTCCATCACTCTTGCCAGAACTCCCGGAGATAGGTTGTCGCTATTCTTGACGCATATCATCTTTGAGGGCTCCAAAAGTCTGAGGCTTGTTGACATATACTCGTGATTTCAAGAAACCTCTACAAAAAGAAGTCGGGATCGGTTTAATCGGGCGATCTTGCGGCTGTGGCTCGTGCAGTATGCGCCGTTGCTCCATCCTGTAAGAACCACATGTTCTGCAGTCCTAATACATCCAATTGAGGAAGGAGAAAGTCCACAGTAGTCGTTTAGCTCGCGGCGTTTTCGAAAAAATAAGGCCCGATTACGCCTCCACCGTAAATAGAACACCATGCAGATTGTACGACACTTTTACTAATCCACTTTTACTAATAGGACAATTTTACTAATACTTCTTTTTACTAATACCACCACACTCACTTTTACTAATACCACCACAATTTGATTTAAATCGCGGATGGGCACGATTTTTGTATCCTTAGCCCCGATGTTTGGGAACGGGTTTCGAAACATTTTGCTGTGCTAATTAACTCCACCGGTAGTTTGTAAAAGGAAAATTAACTCCACCGGCAGTTTGTAAAAGGGAAATTATAATATAATATATAATAGAATTTTCCTAAAAGTTACGAATGTTAGGTGGCTCCAAGGTGGATCATCCAAGCATGTATGCTTTCATGGTTGAAATACAGAAAGAGCAAGCTGATACCGAAACAATGTTTCGAGAGCTGGAACTTGGGCGCAAAATTAAAAAATCTGAAAGTCTTGCTAGAACAACTGCAGAAATTAGGCTTTCAAATATAATCAAAGACTATAAAAAAAAAGAGGAGGGTAAAACATGCGAGTACCTTAAATCTGTTGGTCACACAATTGACTTTTAATTAACAATTATGTAATCTGTGAAATTTACATAAGAACGTGACTGGTTGCCTCGAATAAAGTATTATTTTCGGCCCTATGTGCTCGTTTTTATTCTTTAGTTAAAAAGTAAATTAGTAAAATTGTCCTTTAGTAAAATCGGCTTAGTAAAAATGGATTAGTAAAAGTGTCTCTCTACCCACCATGCAGTAATTTTGAGCGAGAGTGATGGATTTGTGGGTTATACGCGATTTTCGGTTCCCCAGAAACGATAATTCTGCTTATTTATATATCCACAGAGAAATGGGCCTCGTCGCTCATGATGATTTTCGAAGAAAAGTTGCCTTCAGGATGACTTGAGCGTAGATTACACGCGCTTGGCGGTCAACGGCTAACAGTTGATGCACTGTCTGCATTTTATAAGGGAACAGCTTCAATTCTTTCACCAAAATTCTCTGTAACGACTGCCGATTGATGTCCAATTGCGTGGCACGTTGTCTGGTCGATACTCCGGGATTCTCTGCGACATCTTCAGCCATAGCCGCGATATTCTCAGCAGAATGGCTGCTCCGGGGCCGGCCAGAACTTGCAGCATCTCGTGTTGTCTCATACTCTTCTAAGCGAGCGGCTAAACGCCGTAGTGTTGCCCAGTTAGTATCGGACGACTGGGAAATATGCGCCTAAATTCACGCTGCGCCAACACCACCGACGAATTATTCCGCAAAAAAATCTAACCAATTATTCGCTGTTCTTGAGGAGTATAGCAATTCATGTCTTGTTGACGTGTTTTTTCCTTCTGTTTACTTCACAAATGTCAAAGCAGAAATGACATTTGCCGCCATTTGCAAAAATTATGGCATCTTCCGATAGGGTGATGGCTTTTGCGCCATCTTGTATTAGCTGAGTTATTTTATGAAAATTGATAAAATCCTGCTGGGAAATTTAAATTATTGTCGTCTGGGTTTTCATAGACACACTATTTGGTCGGATTGTTCTCTTCAACGGGCAGAACAAATTGTTCTGTTTAATGTATAGCTGTTCCAGAACAAGGTGCACTGAAGAATGCATTATAACTCACCTATTGAACATTCAATGTCGAAAGTCACAATCTCCGCTATTTTATGGAAATTTCTATAATATAGTATGTTTGTTTTACTCACCCATAAAAATATTGTGGTTTTGATACTATGTGGAATCTTTTCTGGATGGAAAAGCATAACAATCAAATTTACAAAATTTGCAAGTTTGTATGCATTCTTGAGATACTCATAATTTATAATAAATTTGAAGTCTGAAACCCGATTCATTAGAATGGAAGGCATTTTAGTTTATCAAAAGAGTCCAACAAGTTGGTGGCATAATGCAATTTTAGGGAATGAAATATTAAGCAATCAGAGCACATAACCAGTACGTTCTATTTGATACGTCTCTGCGCAACATAAAATACACCTGTTAAAAATTCAGGAAGGCGGTCTTATAGCACCTAAATGGGGCAATTTTAGCTCTATCAAACCAATTGTACTGAATTCGATTTGATCATTAAAACGTCCCTGGGATTTACGCTCTTTGCACTTCCTGACCCGCTTATCCCTTTCCAAGCACGCATCGCACATAATAGAGCCTCGCTGTTCTATTTGGGAGCAATTGGCGCAGACCCCATTTAAGTGGCGACGAGCACCTATGTATAGCTGTTTTTATGGCTGTCTACTAAATAAATAAACAAATAAAAATTGAATTAAAAGAGGAAACTGCGAGCAGATAAAAAATAACGACGTAAGAGGGGAACTAGGGTGGAGAATGAGGTTAAATGAGCGTAGCTGGTAGCAAGCGCCGAAATGGGGCTGAATGGATTGTACTTGTTCGCAGGAACATCAAATTGATTAACATCAGTCCTCCGGTTGCTGGAGGGTCAAGAAAGGTTTAAAGGCGGAAAATCCTGCAATCAGATCTGTCTCGTCGAATGGGGGAAAAGCGTGCGGCTAAAAATGAGTTAATATATTCTCCGTCTAGCATGGGTCGGGAGGTGGTAACCGAATTGAATTATGGTAAGTGAATTTTTATTACACTTTATGAGATTTCCTGGTTGTTTATTCAAATCGCGCAGCTTTTTCGTGATGAATTGAGATTACGGCAAACGAAGGCAGATCAGTTTTCGCAGCAATTGGGGTTTTCATAGTTAATGGAATTAAGATTTTGAAGAAAAAAAATTTTTTTTTCTCTGTTAAAATGTTCACATTTTCCTTATAAGCAAATAAAACGTCTGTTACATTTATTAATATTAAACTAAGAAATCGAAAAATAAAGCCCCTATATCCGTATTTGGAAAGGAGCTGAACCTAACAACAGTAAATTATTACTTGATGCGGACGTCAAGCTATTTTTTGCAACGTACAGATATGTTTGCCAGAGCCTTTTTTCCTATCAACACTTTTTTAATTTACATTTTTAATTAATTTTTCATTTGGGGATTTTAAATAACAAAAAAACGTATCCTTTAGAAAGGTCAATATTTTCAATTGTGTATAGATGTGTACAGATAACTAGCTCGCCCGGACCCGCCGTTTCCCGGGATACTATTAAATTTGTATTCCTTAATTTTACAACGCCTCCCTACTGCACCACCGCCTCTCCTATGTGACCCAGCGTTTTCCTATTTGCGTTTTGAACATGTTTTAAATATTTTCCAACAGTGTTATTAAATTTAGTTTTCTTCATTTTCATCACTTCCTTATTGCACCCCTCTCCTATATCTCCCAGCGGGGTGGGAGTGGTCTCATATTTGGAAATTTGAATAGCAGATTCGAAATCAGTGATCCCGAAAATTCCCTAGTACGGATTTTCAGGGAAATCCGTTCAAGTTTACCTTTCGGTCGCCATATTGATCCACCATCTTGATTTCCAAAATTTTGATGGCAGATTCAAAATCAGTGCCCCCAAAAACCCAACAAAAAACAAAAGTTCGCATTTTCAGTGAAATCCCTTGAAGTTTAACTTTTTCGGTCGTCATATTTGATCCGACATCTTGAATTCCAAAATTTTGAATGCAAGCTCGAGATCTGCGATCCCGAAAAGCTCCAATTGCCTTTTTCATAAAGATTCCTTAAAGTTGGAAAATTCGCTTCCTATACAAAACGGAAATTTCGATTTTTTCGATTTTCCGGCTTTTCCTTTTTTCGCTTGTTAGATCAAAATTCGTTTATTTTTCGCAAATCTACAATTGTTTCAAGAAAAATGAAAAAATCCCATGATACATTTTATATTTCGATTGCTGGGTGATCAGATCAGATCAGAGAAATTATAAGCTGCTAATAAAAGCCCACCTTTGATGGTCATATACGAGTTCAAATCGTTCCTCAGCTGAAATAACTACATATTACACAGCTTTCTAAAAAATTTGAAATTTGAAAATTGTAATTTTTGAAAACGGGTACATTTGTTTGCCGGATTTTTCTCACAAATGAATTGTATTTGTCACTGAATTATGAACCAATCTGCATGAATAGTAGTGCTGTTTTAATACCCAGCATACTGGAAGCATACAAAAAGGCATGATAGAGCAATATTTAGAAGCTTAAAAATGCTTACCTCCCGTATCCCTAACCGAATATTTTTAACCAGGGAATGTCATTACGAGGAAGCAAGCTTTTTATATTTTCTTCCCGTGTTCTTCTTTGGAAGCTTATTGGCAAATTTGCGTATCTTCTTATTCTTTAGGTTTTTGGAAGATAGACATGGGGGCGAGGGCAGATATAGAGCTTGTAGCTCTTTCGGTCTCAGGTTTCACAGGAAATATTTGTTAATTTTTAATTAATCAAAAACTAAAATTTATAATGACGAGAGGGGAAATATACTCATATTAAATATGCATAAATTCAAAATTTCAAAATATTCCCGTAACTTAAAAACGCAACTCTCGACCTCGAGCACCTAAACGAAAATGAACTGAAATGCTTCAGCTGAAAGATAATTTCACGACGAAATGATGTCATCGCCCCTTTTACGCATGAAAACAGAAAATCTTCCTTTGCATTGCCTAGCGCATATGCTTTGAAGCATTTTTCACTCGCAGAGAGTGCAGGCAAAAGCTTTAACATCTACATAACTGCTTCATAAAGATATTAATAGGAAGCACTTAAAATTTGCTTCTTAGGAAGATAAAGAATTTTTTACCGCTGGGCAGTGAGCGGGGAGTGGGATGGACATGCCAGCACTGTATTGTGCTTGGAACGCTTTGACAAATAAATTTATAGATAAGTTGCGTTCGACTCTCCAGTGGATGATATGGCACAAAATTGCATTGTACCTTTTACGCATACTAAATTTTACCAATTCGTACACAATTGTACCACTTTCTAAAAACTATTACAAATTCGCGACTGGTACGGCACCTATACATATGTTCATATTCTTAAATCCAAAAACACCTTTCTTGTAAGAAAATGTTTTCTGGCAACAAGCACAAGCAGCGCACCAAGCTCTAAAGGCTGGCCCCCATAGAATCCGGCAACGGCAAACAAAGCGTCCCCTTTGCCGCAGAGCTTGAGAGCTTAAAGCATTTTGAGTCCGGCAAGAGCGACCCGAACCCATAGAATCCGTCGACGCATGCGCTCCCGCTCAGCTGTTTATGACAATTCGAGACCAACCGCCAACTGGCGCAGTATACTCCGCAGGTGAATTAACGAGGTAAATCTAGTACCAATTCCTCAAGCAACTAGACTAATGAATTCGGGAAAAACTCGGCACCCTCCAGGAAATCCAAACGAAGAAACAGCAAACCGAATATTTACAAAATCAACAAAACAATTCACAGATTTGAAATTCAAACCCTTACTTGTCAAATAAACAGCTGTGTCAACGAATCCCAACTGGCAGTTGTCAAAGGTCTCTCACGCCGGATTGCCGCAAAGAAATATAGAAGGTTCCTCTAAATTTCTCTCCGGCAACGCGCTGCCGTTCCGTCGGCTATGGATTAGCTCCCATATGAATGCATGTATTCAATAGTTGTGCGGCGACGGTGAAAGCAACGTTTGCCGTTGCCGGATTCTATGTGGGCCTGCCTTAACTTCGTGGTATCCATGCCCAGTGTTTTCGGTTGCGTTTAGCTTCAACTTCAAGCTGCCCGAAGAGCTGGGAGGAAACGTTCAATCCTCAATCAGGCTTCTTGACTGAACTGAACCCACTGAACGTATCCGAATTGTTGTTAGTAATGCTAGATGATTTCAAAAATGTTTCAAAAGTGCAAAGATTTTTGGGTTAGCAATGATTTTATTATAATATATTTTTCTGTCTGATCGAAATTTCTTTGTAAATGTACCAAAATTTATGTAGATGTACCATTGTAACGTCCCTCTTTTTCCGTATGGCGTCGCTAGTGTTTTCTGAGCCAGAACTGAGTTGCCTGAGCCAGGTAATTCTGTTCTCAGTTGGCTCAACTTAATTCTTCTGACATTTATGCATGATGGCTTGTTAGATATTGACGTCACATGAGATTAATACAGTAATTCTTATCTGAGGAATCTGTATCAGATTCACTGTTCAGAATCAAGCTTTCAATAAACTTTAATAACACAATTGAAATATCATATAACTTTTAAACGTTTTTTTCCACAGCCACGATCACTGAGCCGAAATTCAAATCAAAGCAATATCAAAATCTAAAGAAATCAAATTTCGAAAGGAAACAGAACAATAATCATTTTTAAAATTGGTATTTACTTTAAGCACCTTTAAGTAATAAATTCCACACTCTTGAAAATTGAATTTCAGATAATCCTCGCACGATTTTCAGATGTCGAGCACTAGCTCTAAACAGTAGAAATCCAAATTTTTCTTGCAAAGTATCGGACAATTTTATATTTTTCTTGCCCCCCAAATACCAATAAAATTTTTCACGCGTCTATTCCTTTGCTAACCCACAAACTATTTGTTTGTTTGTTGCCTATCCTATATACAAACAGATCAACGTTATCGTACGCAACCAATCCTCCGTTGCCTTGTTTTCTGGTCTTGTCTCTCGGAATTCGCTCCGTACCGTACTTCTCTTGCGATAAGCTCGCCGCAATCAATTCTAGAAGATGGGGCATTCCATAACGTTCTCTATCTCAGAAACGAATGCAGATACCGTTTTGAAACTTTTGGTGTAACATTTATTTATTTATTTATGAGAAATTCATCAACAATCTCATTACTATACAATAAAGCCATCAATGGAAATTTGCATCGAAAAATATAAACTTTAACGAAGCAGATTCTTTATCTGGCCTCTCGAAAGATGAAAGTCAATATTAGGGAAACGTGAATTAAAGGAACGTGACATCGAAGCTATAGGCTCATTGTAGCCAGAATTAGTACGGTGATGTGTTAACTGGAAGGAGCCGTGATTCCTCGAAGACTGCGCGGGGATGGAAATGTTAAGTAGAGCCAAAAGTTCGGCCGAATTAATAACACCATTCAGACAGTCGAAAACCAAGACAGTTCTGGAATTATTTCGTCTACTCTCCAAAGTGCTCAGCGAGATTAGCTTGGGTCTCTCAGAATAAGGAGGTGATATGAGACTATTTTCCCAAGGCAGACCATGGAGGCCGAAACGCAAAAATGTACGTTGGACAGCCTCGATTTTATTAATGACTTTTTCGTAGAAAGGAGACCAAACGGGACTAGCATATTCGAGTATAGGTCTCACGAAAGACCAATATAGTAGACGAGAGATATATGGGTCGTCAAACTCCTTAGACCACCTTTTCACGAATCCCAAGGTTGCATTAGCCTTATTGATTATGGTATTTATGTGGTATTCAAAAGAAAAACGCGAATTGAGTGTGATCCCTAAGTAACGCACTATATCCCCTTTGAGGGGATGCCCATCGATCTTGAAATTGAAAAGTAGAGGGTTTTTTTTTGCGTGACAGGAAGAAGGTTAATAGAACACCATTTATGAAAGGCGTCTAGATCCGAGGTTAAAGTTTCGCAGTCACGATCGTTAGATATTAAGCTAAAAATTTTCGCGTCGTCAGTATAGAAGAGAATTCTCGAGTGGGTTGGAATGAAGGATACATCATTGATGTATATTATGAACAACAGTGGACCAAGATGACTACCTTGGGGTATTCCTGATGTATTCTCAATATAATCGAAAAGGAATGGAAATGGACACATTGAGTACGCTCAGACAAATACGAGAAAATCCAATCAACAAACCGATTTGGAAAGCCGAGAACAGACAATTTATGAATAATAATATTGTGGTTAATCCTGTCGAAAGCTTTGCTGATGTCGGTGATAATACAATCCACTTGCTTGCCCGATTCAATGGCAGAAATGCAATAATTCGAGTACTCCAAAAGGTTAGTAGTGCATAGCTTTAGCTCTATTTTGAGTAAATAAAAATTAAAAACCAAAATGGTCGAAGTTAAAAAAAAATTGCGTTAAAACAATAACAAGAAAAAACATTTTTTTTTATAGAAAACCGGAAGTGAAGGTTTTCTATAAAAAAAAAATTTTTTTCTTGTCATTGTCCCATAATATGAAAACCAAAAATGTGTACTTCATAGTTGGTGCAATCTTTCGTAGTCCATAGCTTCACAACCGAGTCTCATACAAGAAAACAAATGAATGTGTACATTAGACTGATTAAAAAAAACCGTTTTTTCACTTTTTCAACGGGTCCCCCCCCAAAAAGTTATCTTGTGTCATTTTAATGACGTTTGAAAAATTTCAGCGAAAAAAATTAATATTTAGAGGTCGCTACCGTCGATTTTATGTATTTTTCCATGTAATTATCGAAATATCGATGTTACAGATATGTCGCAGTAACTCGCTTGTTTTCCAACGAAACTTCGCAAAATTTTGCACAATATAAGCTACAATATAACCAAGTCGTTTCATGTTTAAACGGGTTTTAAATATGGCTTTGTTGTTGTTTTATTAATTTATTAATTAACAATTGTAAAATAGGGCATATTTCACAGGGCCACCTAAATTATCAGATTTTTTGCTTTGATCGAGTTTTTTCATGACATTTTAAGTAAGTTAGGGTGTAAAAAGTATCCCGCAAATAAATTTTTCACTATTTAAAAAAAATTTTTATTTTTTTCTCAAAGTAAAAAATTTATTTTTTAACTTTAATTCAATACTTATTAATTTTCTCATTTATTTTCATGATAAATCATTATATTATAATACTTACAGATTTATAATAATCAACATTTCCGTATAAATATTACTTTACAGTCATATTTATGATATGAAATCCGCGCTAGGGTGCGTCGCGACTCTGCCATCTGTGTCTAGAAACATTGGCTGAATATAGCAATAAGAATGCTTCAAAACATCCAGTTTTTACCCCATCGTGTCATTGGAGGAACGAATTGTCAACATAATAAAAGAAAGTGGCTCGTTAAGGTGAAAATTTTAAATATTCAAATTTTTATATTCAAATTTTCCATAAGTGAAGGAAATACTTTCCATGTCAAATGAAAAGAAAAGGAAAAACTAAAATGATTTAATCCGTTAATGTATTCCTTTATTCAAAGTTACTGTACTAACATTTGTTACAATTTTGAATAATTATTGCAAAATTTTAAAACATTTCAAAAGTAATGAACGTAATTGAAAACTTCATGTTTCGTGGTATTTGAGAAATATAAATTGTCAAGTTACATTGAATGAATTTATTATTAAGAATATAATTTATTTATTTGTTGTTGTGTTTGGTGAATAGTTTATTGCTGCAATCAACAATTAATAAACTCACAAATAAATCAATTATAACCTTTATAAAATTGAAGTTACACTAAATATTTAGTCCTTTCAAAATTGTAGACTTTTTGAAATCGGAAATGTTTTTTCTACTTTGACTTACACTTAACAATCCTCCAATGACACGATGGGGTAAAAACTGGATGTTTTGAAGCATTCTGATTGCTATATTCAGCCAATGTTTCTAGACACAGATGGCAGAGTCGCGACGCACCCTAGCGCGGATTTCATATCATAAATATGACTGTAAAGTAATATTTATACGGAAATGTTGATTATTATAAATCTGTAAGCATTATAATATAATGATTTATCATGAAAATAAATGAGAAAATTAATAAATATTGAATTAAAGTTAAAAAATAAATTTTTTACTTTGAGAAAAAAATAAAAAATTTGTTTAAATAGTGAAAAATTTATTTGTGGGATACTTTTTACACCCTAACTTACTTAAAATATCATGAAATAACTTGATCAAAGCAAAAAATCTGAAAATTTAGGTGGCCCTGTGAAATGTGCCCTATTTTACAATTGTTAATTAATAAATTAATAAAACAACAACAAAGCCATATTTAAAACCCGTTTAAACATGAAACGACTTGGTTATATTGTAGCTTATATTGTGCAAAATTTTGCGAAGTTTCGTTGGAAAACAAGCGAGTTACTGCGACATATCTGTAACATCGATATTACGATAATTACATGGAAAAATACATAAAATCGACGGTAGCGACCTCTAAATATTAATTTTTTTCGCTGAAATTTTTCAAACGTCATTAAAATGACACAAGATAACTTTTTGGGGGGGACCCGTTGAAAAAGTGAAAAAAAGGTTTTTTTGAATCAGTCTAGTGTACATTCATGTCCTTAAGGACTATAATTAACCTGAGTATGAGCGAAATTCAAGATGTCACTTTCTTTCTTATGTCCACTTCACGTGGAATGCCCCAGATGCTACATTCAAATGCCCCACAGTAGGTGTTAATTTGTTGAACTCAAGCTGATACATCACAACACATCCCACATGCCATAAAGTCTATGCCCAATATCACAACCATGTGGATTATTTCGTGATATATGTAGAGCTTCAAGTCGAGTTAATCTCAGCGCAAGGCAAAGCGAATTTGGTCGATGGTTTCTTATATGAGATGAAACTTCTTTGTGCGTAGCATTTTTATTCTATGGTAGTAGCTATAATATAATACAATTTAGGAAACACGCTGTATGTTTTACCAATGTGCAGTGCTTATTTATGGAAACTAAGATTTGAATCGGCATACCTACATAATTAGATTTTGTGCACAGGGAGAAATCTTTCCCCATAAAAAATACGAGAACATCAGCTTAACAGACTACGCAATAAAATAATTAAATTATATTCCGAGAGCACACTTAAAAACAATGTCTAGTTGTTTAGGTAACAAATTACAATTTAGAGCGCCGGCCGCAGGAGGGTTACATACTAGAGAGCGCAGCAACTGGGGTGCATGAATGACGAGGGGTGCTAGGGATACCGGCTCTTTGCCAAATTGAATAAAATGTATTCATGAAAACCTGTATTAAATGGTTAACAAATAAATCACGATAAATCCCGGAATGATTAACTCGCATACACTGCGTTGGGTGCTAAGTCCTCGGAGGTCGATAAAAATAGTTCCGTGTTAGTCCCCTAGTTTAAGGCAACACGAGAAAATTAACGGCTGCCAATTGGGTCAGATCCGGCTGTTTGCTCAATCGCCTGTTTCATGTCGTGCATTGTGACTTCACACAGGAGGAAAGAGAGGATTGGGCCACCCACTTGGTGGCAGTGCACATTGGTGGTTGGTTTTAATCAAAATGTTAACATTTCTGTTTACACTTACAAATTGGCTGACAAACATGACAACATGTGAATACAGTTTTTTTTGGAAAACAAATTTGTTCCTCACCCGCATACCCCGCATACGTGAGAGTTTGCCGGGAGCAGTTCTGCACAGACGAAATTTCGGTGGAAACAGGATCAACCAGTCTGCGGGCGGAATGCTAATGATTTCGAAAAATCTCTGTGCCGATGATTACAAACGAAAAATTATAATAAACAAATAATGACTGCTCGACGGACTTTTTAATATGCTGGGCGGGTCTGCCGCACCCCTGCTTCCGCTTTTCGATGATCCACTCACCTTTGTGCATTTGGTTCTCATGCTTCCTGCATTTTGCCCTTCTGTTTTGGAACCAGACCTGTAAGGGAAGGAAGATACATGTAGTAATTGGATTAGCTATTTCGTATGTATGTAAGCATAACTTGTCTAATCTGCCCGGACGTAAATCATTTCAACTTGTCTCGTAAATCACGAGGCTGTGAGAGGGACAAAGACTAAAAAATGCTCACTGGAGTCCAACAGAGATTCGCTACAATACCGAGTAGCATTGATATTAGCCGACTTTTCCCAATTTGTGTCCATCTTCTGGAGCATATAAATAAATTTCACGCGCATGTGTTCTGCCCCAGCTCTAACACGTGAACTTCCTTTTTCTGGCTTTCATGCGAAGGAATGCAAGGAACTAACTTTCTCTATACCTTAGCAAATTCAAGTTTTTAGCCCCCGAATGTATAGTGTAGGTTCAAGTAACAGACTGCAAGGAAAGGTGTAAGAGGGTAAAGTTCGAGCAAATTTATCGTTCTCTGGATTTTATCACCATCTCTACAATTTTCCTTAGGATAAAAGTTAAATGTACATTTCCGTACCCAGCCACTGTATGAAGATTTGTTTCTTTCTTTGCTTTGGAAAAATTTTTTATTCGTTTGGAATTGGATCCCTTCGGGCGGTCTTGCCCACTTTTATGAAAATTTACGGCTGGTCAGCGGTGGCCATGATGTATGCAGAGTCTGCATTTAGGCAGAAACATTCATTTTGGCATAAGTGCGATTTATGGAGCTTTCTTCATTATTTTAAGGTCATAATTTCATAACAAGACAGGCACCATAAACTTCTCATGAAACTGCAGGAGGTATATACTGATAGCATTGAAATTTCGTGTGATATATGTACATATGAACATTCTGTACTAACTACATATATGATTTGTGTGCTTATCATTACAAGTAATTATTTGATTTCTATGTCTTTTAAACCAGCTTTATGTTATATTATAAATTAAAACTAAAAAACACAAACAATAAAAGCAACCAACAACTTTAGAAGTTCAGTAAACAAATAAAATAATGTGAATAAATTATATAGGTATTACAAAACATCACTACTTTGTTTAGCTCTTTCCAATCACAAGAAATGAATAAAAGAAATTCGTTGCGTCTGCTCAATTAACAGGATTTTTGATGAAATTGCTTATTTCAGGTCCCGCATAAAATATAGGTACAGATAAGTTTAGTACGATCAGACAGTTGTTTGAGCAAGTTATGATAGGGTTTGAAAACAAAAATCGCGTGGAAATGTATTGAGCAAAAAAGGTTTAATTGCAGTGTACGCAAAATCTGGTAAAGGTGTACGTGCTATGGCAAGGGAAACAAAAAGATCCCGTAACATGGTAGGCAATTTATTTAAGAAATATGTATCAAGAACCCCTCATACATTGACCATAAAAAAAACTGTACTACGTATCTTAAACTCCATCAAAAAGTTAAAGGATTGGAATTTACGCATATCAACAAGCATCGTCAATGGAAAACTGTAATATTCAAATTATTTTAAATTTATTGGAGGTAATCTTAGAATGTCCAACAATCGTTTATAGGTCACGTTTCGCGTTACTTAATATACTTAAATGATCAAAAAATTTTTTTTTTTTGCGCCCGAGCAAAGACTTATTACGCGAAGTTGCAAGAAAAATCGTTATTTTTCGTGTTTTAGTTCTCATTGATAATTTTTTATTTATTGATTTATTTATTTGTTTACAAATTCATCAAGTGAGCTGACGAGAGAGAGAATAGAAGAGACTAAGAGAGCAGACTTCTCAACTGAGTTTTGCTAAGGTTAAAGTCCACGCAATCCTTATAGTAGAAGTTGAAAAGCCGCGACATAGAAGGTATCGGCATATTCTTACCGTAATTTGTGCGGTGATAAGAGACATGCAAAAGGTCCGAACCTCGCAGTGAACGAGAGGGAACTGAAATACTGATCTGACTCAGTAGTTCCGGGGAATCAATAGACCCTTGAAGCATGTCGAAGAGGAAGGTCGTTTTGGAAATTTCGCGCCTCTTTTCGAGGCTGGCCAGGCCAATCAGCTTCAGTCTGTCTGAGTAAGGAGGTAGGTTAAGAGGGTCCCTCCAAGGCAGGCATCCGAGAGCAAATCTTAAAAATCTGCGCTGGACAGATTTCACTCTTTTTGTCTCAGAGAGATGATACGGAGGCCAGACTGGGCAAGCATATTCAAGGATGGGCCTTACAAGTGCGCAGTAAAGTTGCTTGCAAATATACGGGTCATTGAACTCGCGAGACCACCTTTTCACGAAACCCAAAGCCGCATTAGCCTTAAGGACAACAGAATCAATATGATCTGCGAAGGTAAGCTGGGAATTGAAGATAACGCCTAAATCTCTGCATTTGTCAAGTCTAGTTAATGAACTTCCTCCCACCTCGTAGACAAAAGAGAAAGGATTTTTATTACGGGTGAATGACATAACAGAACACTTAGGTATATTTAACGGTAAGTAGTTTTTGTGACACCAATTATTGAAAAGGGTCAAGTGAGAATTTAAAGAAACACAATCTGAGGAATTATTAATTACGCGGAATATTTTAGCGTCATCAGCGTAGCATAGGATTATGGAATTAGGTACAGTAAGGCAGATATCGTTGATAAATATTATAAAGAGTAAAGGGCCAAGGTGGCTGCCCTGCGGAACCCCCGATTCTATTTTGATCTCCTTGGATAGAGAAGATCTAAAAATGACTCTCTGTGACCGATTACAAAAATAAGAGGACAACCAATTGATAAAAAGAGAAGGAAACCCTAGAAGTTTAAGCTTGTATAAAAGGAGCTGGTGATTTAGGCGGTCGAAAGCTTTGCTAAAGTCTGTATAAATACAGTCCACTTGCTTACCGCGCTCCAGCACAGAGGTGCAAAAATTCGTGAATTCAACTAGGTTAGATGTCGTGGATTTACCCTTGCGGAAACCGTGTTGAAAAGAGCCCAAGAAGGGCTTGGAGTGAAAATATAACGCATCAAAGATAAGAGATTCAACTAACTTCACTAAACACGGCAGATTTGCAATAGGTCTATAATTAGAGATGTCGTCCCTTCTTCCCTTTTTATGTAAAGGCAGAATAAGCGACATTTTCCACATAGAGGGAAAACACCACAGCGAATAGATAAATTAAATAAATAACAAAGAACAGGAGACAAAGACAAACCACATTTCTTAAGAACAGATGCAAGAACACCGTCAGTACCGCTAGAAAAGCCTCAGTTAGAGAAGCTATCTTTGATAAAATAGATGCTTCATCTAAGAGTAAGTCCTTCATCTCAAGAGAGGTAGGAGGAAGTTTAGTCAAGTGTATAAAATCATTAAAGCTAATATCACAGATAGGTTTAATGAATGCAGTTTAAAAAAAGTCGCTAAAAAGATTAGCTGTCGTCAGGGCGTCATTTCTCAGCGTGTCTTCATAGAAAAGAGAGGTAAGTAAACCATCAGAGTTGCATTTGGAATTGACAAACTACCAAAACAATTTAGGATTCCTACGTAGCGTATATTTGGTATGATCCACGTGCTCTTTATAGGCGGATTCAGAGCTCGACATGAAGAGGGAATGAAGTTCACAGTATGTGGCATAGTCCTCGTCGTTTTTTGAGGCATAGAACCTTCTCCATGCCTTGGACTTTTGGTTTTTCAAGTGCTTCAGGTAACTATTAAACCACGGTTGGCGAGTGAAGTGATTTTTCCGCTCTGTAATAGGTACACAACTAAAGAAACAATCATAGAGCTGGTTGTAAAAGGATTGCGTAGCCCTGTCAATGTCTGTTTCATTTAAGACGCTAGACCAGTCACAATTAACTATCCTAGAGTTCAAAGACGAAAAATCAGCTCGCTTAAAATTAAAACAGTAGTCAGTAATATCGGCAAAATCTAAATTACAATCCTCCGTAGAAAACACAATATGAAGGGCAGGATGATGAGATGATTCCAGAAGGATAGGTGCGTCGCATCTCCTTACCATAGTATGATCTGGGTCAATGCAAAAGACGAGATCCAAGAATCGGTCAAAGCTATTAGCTATGCCGCAGACTTGTGAGAGTCCAGAGGAGAGAACGCTGTCGATGAATCGCGGTGAAAAGCCAGATCCAGGTGAACTAGGGAGGAGGGAGGTCTTCTCCGGAGAAGCCTTCCAGACAACTGACGGAAGGTTGAAGTCACCGACGATCAGAAAATCGTCCACAGGAGATAGAGTCGCCATTAGTTGCTCGATGGAGTAAGTCAGCATCTCGTACGTGTCTGGAGATGTGTTAGGACGAATGTACACATTCAGTATAAATGTGGTTTTATACTGGAATTTAATTCCCAGACAAATCGCCTCTATGCCTGGAGGAGAGGGAAACTCCACAGGTGAGCAGGCGATGCCATGTCATCAAAGACATGTTGAAACAAATCGATAACGTATTCGACAGAAATCCAAAACTTATCTTAGCAAATTTCAATCAATTACGTCGCGGGGATCAGAAGTTATTCGTGTTATTCCATTTTATAAATTTTGAATAATTGTTCAAACATCCGGTAGTTCCAGTTGCGATGTCTGCACGCATCGACGCTATCGCATGTAATAGGCCACGCCTACTCTCTCATTTGTTGAAATCATCAAATGCTTTAAAATACAACATTGAATCACTCAATAAAAAATGAGTGCGAAAAAATGTTCGGGGGCGATTTGCATAACAACTGACGAATATTCATGTCCTCAAGCTGACTTCATTAGGGCCGGATCGATTCTAGATATTGCAGTATTATATGATACTGTGCGATTTTTTTGGATTTTTTCAAAAGACATGACCTTAATTAAAGGCAATTTTAAGACAGTTTCAAGTTTTGTTTCTTCATATGGTATAATCGCCATTTAAACCGTCGCAAATTGGCGCACAACAACTTTGCAGACATAAGAAAAAAGTGACTCCTGCTAAAAAAACCTCCTGAACTAATTAATTCAGGGTATACTCTATAAATCGACAAAAAAAAACTGATATCCCACAAAAAAAAAAATTGAAATTTTTCTAAGAAGAAGTGTTGATAGGAAAAAACGGCTCTGGCAAACATTTCTTGTATAAAAGACCTTAAATATAATCTTGAAACCCAGCAACAAAAAGAACTGATATATGCGAATATTACAAGAATATAAGATTTTCTCTGATAATTGGGTTGGAGGAGGAGGATGCATCACACGTCAACACGAGAGAGACAGCAAAAGAAACCAACGATTCTCTTCAAGACTATCAACAGCCTGCGTACACATACATACTTGTTACAAAATAAATTCTGAAATTAAAAATGTTTAATTTGATTACTTTTCTCACATCTCTTAAAACTAAAACCTTCAATTCTGACATCATATAAGCCCTGCCTACTTGCCTACTGTCAAAAAAACTGTCTTAAAATTGCCTTTAACTAAGGTCATGTCTTTTGAAAAAAACCCGAAAAAATCGCTACGCTCGCCTTAGTATCATATAATACTGTAATATCTAGAAACGAGCCGGCCCTGATAAACTCAGCTTGAGGACATGAATTTTTGTCTGTTATTATGCAAATCACCCCCGAACATTTTTTCCACTCTTTTTTTATTGAGTGACTCACTGTTGTATTTTAACGCATTTATACAGAAGATTGAGAAGCGGTGATGATTTCAACAAATGAGAGAGTAGGCGTGGCCTATTACATGCGATAGCGTCGATGCGATGTCTGAACAATCGGAAGTAGCGGATGTCTGAACAACCGGAAATCTGAACAATTATTCAATCTTTTTAAAATGGAATAACACGAATAACTTTTGAACCCCGAAACGTGATTGATTGAAATTTTTTTTGCTAAGATAATTTTTTTTCGTCTGTCGAATATCGTTATCGATTTGTTTCAACAAGTAGATAATCAAATATGAGAACCAGTGGCGTAGTGTGGGTGTCAGCCGCCCGGGGCGGAAGAAAATTTTGCCGCCCTCTTATTTTAGGTATTTCAATTTAAAAGACTATAATATACAGTAATTCTAAAGAACTTTTCGGCACGAACAGGCATCATTATTGTGTATTGTAGAGGTTACAAATAAAAAAGTCATATATGTATATTCTATATGTTATAGAACACTTATGATTATACCTTGACGATCATCAAGATTAAGTTATTAGCGAATTTGATATAAAACGCAAATCGACTTCCAATTAGAACTACGACGATACTGTTAATATTTATATTTTTACTGAAAATTAATATACTTGTTAGAATTAAAAACAAAACTTCTGTCTTAAGCTAAAACTTTATTCGTCCACTTTTTTTAAGGGCAAAGTCTTTTATTCCACTATCAATGTCTATAGCATCACACACCTCTTGCTCAATAGACAAGATAGCCACATTGGTTAGCCTTAACGTAGTCATTGTTGATCTTAAATAATTTTTGACCAGTTTCAATTTTGAAAAACTTCTCTCACAGCTGGCATTGCTTATGGCAGTTGTGAAGAATATTCGGAGCATTATTATAATATTGGGCAGAGTATCTTTCAGCTTGGATTTCACAATAAATTTTAATAATTTAAGTTAGTCCGCTTTACCTAATTAATTTATTTTCGTTGCATGTGGCAGCAATAAAAGTTCGCAGTCGAAGTCGTTCCAGCTTGAAGTCCTGCTCGTCAATTTCGGCAGATGCGTAGTCTAGATTACAATTTGTGTCGTCCGAATTTAGTAATATAGTAATATAAAAAAATGTGACTTACTTTTCTGAAACTTACTTGTTCTGAATGTTTTATTTATATAGTTAGTCAAACATATATGTACATTCACGGGGAATCCTTGCAAGTCAGTACAGACGGTGTTGCCAGTCGCTACAATGAGCAAGATGTCATTATTATACATTCATTTAAGACCCCTTAACCTACAACATCGAGTCTCAGTAGTGGTCGCTCGATTGTGCCAAAAACGATGACATCGAGCCTCACTTGTGGTGAGTCGTTGAGGGCAAAAATTATAACATAGAGTTAGGGGCGTGGTGCTCGTGGGGCAGAAGGGCAAAAAGATTTTTTTCTCATTTATGTATTGTCATTAGTCCTATAAATAATTTTGTGAAAACCCTTAAAAATGTCTTAAAAATATTTAAAACACCAACAGGTCAGACTTAGATTCGGATTCGACCCGAAAGGTAAATGCAGAATATTCATTTGCATATAATCCTGTGTCTACTTATAAACTATTTGTATGTTACACATGTCTTTGCATATCATAGGGCGCCCAAGTTGGGTCCGCTTTGTGGTCTACTGCATGGTTGAATTTGGCCCGCTCTGATGGAAATTAAATCGTAGGTTAAGGGGTTAAAGAAAGGGATTCCCTGATTTCGGCACAGTATAAGTAATGAGTGCTCATTTCGATTGGTCCGGAACAAAAATATGAGATTGTTCAAATATTTACAAGATATTATTATTATTTATTGTGAAATTTTGCCGCCCCCTAAAGTGCCCCCCCCCCTGTGCCGCCACTACGCTACGCCACTGATGAGAACTAAAACACGAAAAATAACGATTTTTTCCCTTAACTTCGCGTAATAAGTCTTTGCTTGGGCGCAAGAAAAAAACATTTTTTGTTCTATCAACACGGCGCCCGAGTGGGCGCCTTGATTTGCAAATTCATAATACATACACACATTTGAAGCAGCATAAAATGACTTTTAGAAAAAACAAATAAACAAATATACGGAGTGAAGCTAAAAAAAAGTTTAAAAATGCGGATGGGACGACTGATTTTTACTTCGGTTATTGTTCATAGAATCATACGTAATCTATTACTAAAAGTACAAATCAATCACTATATTGTCTTTATATGAAACTAGTATTCCATTGTCTGTCCGGCTAAAGCCGGACTGGGGATACTGTAGTGGGGCAAAAATTCTCTTGTTTCCAAAGTACTCAAAATTATCAAGTAGAAAAAGATGCGCTACTTGAAAACACGACCATTATAATTGAATGAATAATTGATTGAATAAAAATACAATGTAATTTAATTTGATTAGTTTATCACGCATGCGGCGAATTTAGCACCCACTGAACAGGCAAGGAAGAATTTCTTTTGTGTATGAATCTTATAGGAAGGTGGTTTTTTGGATATGAATCTAATTACATTCTCACCAACGCCATCTACACTAAATTTATGTAGTAGAGAAAATTTTCTCAAGCTTTCAAAGTACTAAAAAGACCAATTAGAAAAAGATCCGCCACTTGAAGAATAGTTTTTGTATATGAATCTAATAACATTCTCGCCAGCGCCGTCTATACTAAATTTATAAAAACTTAAAATCTGCAATATTCTGTCGTTGGAATAATATGACCACAAAAAAAATGGCGGAGTGAGGTCCGTATAGTGATAAGAAGAAAACGAAAATTTGATTGGATTACCTTTTCACGCATGCGGCGAGTGGGTGGTAACCACTGAAGAGGCAAGGAAGAATAGCTATTTTGCGCAATTAACAGGAAAGGTATTATTTCACAAAGGCTGAAAAATTTCGATTTGTATATATTAATAGGCTTAAATTTGGATATGAATCTCATATAAAAGTGGTTACACTTAATTGAACTTGCCCGCTAACCTGTCAAAGCATGGGTTAGTTTTTTTTGTTCTAAATTTTAACGTGATGATTTACACAAATGAGAGAGTAGGCGGAGCCTATTCCATTAAAACAATTTTCCAATTGAGCTAATCTTTCAAATAAGGATTGTTACATTCTCACCAACACCATCTACGCTAAATTTAGAAAAACGTAAAATCTGCAATATTCTATCATTCCAAGAATATGAACAGCACAAACAGAATACCGAATCTCTAAAATACGGCAGGTGGAAAAATTCACTACTTATTCAGTTTAGGTACATTGTACATTCTGCAAAATAAAATAAATGCGAAATGTGAGTACCCAAATAAACCTACATACAGAGATAAGTAAAAGAATCGCAAAGCCAAGTTTAATCTCATAAGTACCTTCGATTATTTGCTCGTAGCATCGAAGTCACGATGTTTGACATCGCCATCGCTCAACATTGATGTTTCGATGACCGGCAGCTTAATTACCAATATTGTTTTCTTTAAATTCCTTGCGCTAAGAATAATATTGAGGTATTTTTGATTTGAATCCCTTAATACAAAGAATCTCTTTGGGATATTGCAATCTCTAGAAAAGGTCACCCATTTCGGTAGTGTTTTGCGCAATATGTTTACCGTTACGCATTGGCACAGAATACAGGCCGATATAGTGCGATTTTCTTAGTATTTTGGATGGATCGCTGCAGCTGAATTTTTGGCCGCTTCTGAGAATTTTCGATGTTGGGTTTAATTGCTTATGCTCTAGCCCAGAATGACCGTGCACGCACCTCACAAATTCCGCCCCTGCAATTCGCTAACAGTATATTGGGTCGTCTGTTTGGAGTCGTCCTAAACCATGCCGATTTGCACACTTTCCCGTAGCCGTTATAGATTCCTAGTAAAACAACATTTTTTCTATGAATTTCGTGCCTCCTCCTTCATCTTTCCGAACACTTAACCAAAAAATAAGAGGACAGTTCACGCGCCCGGCGATATGAAACGTTTGTCAGTGACGTCTTTATTTTCATACAAAACGACGCTAATTCCGCTAATTCCGGGTTAGACCTTACGAAATTGAACCCAACATCGAAAATTCTCAGAAGCGGCCAACATTTGTGCTGCGGCGATCCATCAAAAATTCGTAGAAAATCGCACTATATTTGCCTGTATTCTGTGCCATTGCGTAACGGTAAACATATTGCGCAAAACACTACCGAAATGGGTGACCTTTTCTAGAGATTGCAATATCCCAAAGAGATTCTTTGTATTAAGGGATTCAAATCAAAAATACCTCAATATTATTCTTAGCGCAAGGAATTTAAAGAAAATAATGTTGGTAATTAAGCTGCCGGCCATCGAAACATCAATGTTTAGCGATGGCGATGTCAAACATCGTGACTTCGATGCTACGAGCAAATAATCGAAGGTACTTATGAGATTAAACTTGGCTTTGCGATTCTTTTACTTATCTCTGTATGCAGGTTTATTCGGGTACTCACCCATAAGCGGTGCCCTTAATTGAATCGCAGAAAATTACTCAAAAAATTCGCGCTCGTCCCATTTGCGAGATATTTAATAAAGTATTTAGTACTTTTGCAGTACATCGATGTTAAAAGTACGATGATCGGACATCGATACTTAGCTACAGATGTTAACATTATGCTGACATTTCGTAACATCGATCATTCCTAATTTCAGCGAAAATTTAACCAATTTCATTGCGCCAAAACGGACCACATTTTCTTTATTTATTCGAGAAACTCGGACATGGACAGGCGAGAAACCCGTATAACCATGTACCCGTGTATTTACACGGGAAAATCGGGTGCGAGTAGATACTGCCTAATAATAATGGACTACCCAGGCTGTTGGAGTTGGTTGCTTTAAATTTGGATATGAATCTGATAGGAAAGTGGTTTTTGATTAATTTGAAGTACTATTAGTAAGAAATATGATATTTTATTGGTATTTCGTTACACATGGGGAGGGTAGTATTTAATAAAAGAGTGATAATTGAGAAAAGTTACTAATTACAGAAGTTATTAAGAGAAATGTGGAATGTACGAACGAATGGTATAATGACAGTGGGAAGGTGGTTTTTAATGAAAATATCATACTATTAGTAAGAAAAGTGATATGATATGGGTATGTAAAAGACGGGGGAAGTAAGTTAGGATGTTGAAATAAAATAATATTTGTATATATTTGGATAAAAGTCACTAATTTTTGAGAAAATATGGTAAAAAGTGGTGTTTTGATTTTTTTTTAGAAAAGTACCATTAGTAAAAAAATAAAAATTAGATAAATGGATTTCTAAGAACTGATGTGAATTTTGAAGACCTTAGTGAGGTGTGTAGGGTTGATAGTTTTGAAGTTAGTACAATATATAGTATTAGCGACAATAATGAGTTGAGATTAGCATAGAAAGATTGGGAAAGGGTGACAGATTGCGAATATGCAAAAAAAATGGGGAAAAAGAAAGTATTTGTATGGGAAAGCGATCGGAAAGTTTTCGTTAATTGGCTTCTGTATGGGTTTTGTTTACAAAAAGAAAGCAAAGCACCGCATCTTGTGGTCTTTTGCCGTCGAACGATGGGAATTGGGAGAAAATTGGTTTTTGAGTGAAAAAAGGTGAAAGTTTGAGAGGTGGTGGAAAAAAAAAATATATTCAATTTTCTTCGAATCTGGACTAATAGATTGGGAAAAATGTGTAGATTTGCAGAAAAATAGTGAGTATACGGAAAGCAAGGTTATAAGAGGCGCAAATAATTATAGAGTTGAAAAAGGGGTGAAAAAAGTGAAATCGGGGGCGCACATAAAGTTGAATAGATGTAGTATTATTAACAAAAAGTATATAGAGTGAGTGAAGAAAAGTTGGAGAAGGGTTTAGCGCGTCGAATGGTTGTAGAACGGAGGGAATAGGAGAAAGGGAAGTAGTTGAAAAGAATAAGTTTAGTTGGGAGAAAGAGGGTGAAAAAAGTTTGTATGGGGAAAAAAAAAAATCGTAGTATTAGTAGTAAAAATATGGGGCTATTTTTAAATGAAAGCTTGATTTTTTTCACGATTTTAGAGCTATTTGTGGAGTATGTACGATTAGTAGTTTAGGCAGGGTGGCCTCTGGAAGTGAAAAGGCTGTTTAGCTTTATATATAGTAAAACAAATCCTCATGTTTATTTATGTATAAATGTTTTATACCTATTGTGCCACCTACACAGTAGAATAGTAATAGTTAATAGGCTTTTGGTGATAAGCTTTTTCCCCAAAAGTATTTATTCAAAAATGTTGCAATGACTACAGCGTACTCGTAGTTGTCTACGTTTTTCCCCACGCTAATTTCGATGATTTCTTAATAAATGACAAGCATCGTATTTGTCTTATTTATGCGGTGTTTTTTGTCGAACTTCATAAATCTTTCGGTAAAGAAAGATATTTCATTAAGTGAAATTGAGAACCAATGATTTCGGCGCATAAGAGACGAACAAAGCAATCTGATGTAAGCATTTATGTCCCCCTAACAGACATCACTTACGCAAATTAAGTTACATTTTGTAATCAATCACCAGGAAACATGTAGCTGGGAACTTTTATTCATGTCGACTTAGCTGTGCACTTTGTGGCGGGATTACTTGCGATCCCCTACCCTCCTACCCTAGAGCGCTTTGGAAATTAACGAAAGGAGCGTCAGAATCCTCAAGGGATATTATTAAGATTGTCACGATTCCCTGCCAAAGCATTGTAGCTGGATTTAGCCTGTGCTGAAGATGCTAAAAGGCATCGGGGTGATGTTGAGTAACAATCATAAATAAATGTGTCACTATCTGAAACCGATTTGCGCAAACACTTCTAACACTACCCACAATCACTTGCCGGTTGCACAGCTAGATTGAAATGGGACAAGGGGTGTCCGAGTGACTTATAGGTTCGGTTCGACTCAGTAATTAATCTCCATTGTTCGAACATAAGTGGACATTTATTTCCACTAATTCGATGTGTCCCCTAATTAAATATGTAATTCAATTACCTGAACTCTGGCCTCACTCAGTCCTAGCCTTTGGCTCAATTCTTCTCTCATAAAGGCATCTGGGTAGTGTGTTTCTTCAAAAAGCCTTTCTAACTCGTTAAGTTGTTCAAGTGTGAAGTTGGTTCTTGAGCGACGCTGCTTGTTGCTAGAATTATTTGAATTGCTGTTATTATGGCTACTACTGCTATTCGTTGTCCCGCTGTTACTAGACGCGTTTCCGCAATTGCTAGCTGCATCTTTTCCTGAAGCATTGCTATGCGTCGTACTGCCGTTGTATAACCGTTGGGAAGGACACAATTGTGGTATAGGAGAACTGCTGCTATCTGTTCTGTCGTTAAGGTCTATTGGACTGGATGATTCCCGTTTTTCTGAAAGTTAAAGTAAATAAAACTCTTGTTTAACCGACTTCAAAATTAAACAGAGGAATAAAGTTTGAAAGGTTACCAAATTGTATGCGATTCATATCAAAAATGGCATAGAGAAGTTTTGTGGTCCTCTGATTTTAAGTATGGCGGCACAGAGGATGCAAATACCTGACTATAAATTAAATTTTTTTAATTTTGTTTTGAAGTACCAGCCGTGCCAGCCGAACAATGACGACCAATTTGTATATTAATTCGGCGCGGTCTGTTTGACCAAAACCTGTTTTATGTGGTTCTAATACTGACGCAGAGGTTTCTGGTTCAGAGTATATTATTTTCCGTCGGGATCTTCACTCGCTAACACTACATGTTCCAGTGGGGGGAGGTGTTTTGTTCCCCATTCGCCGTGACGTTACCCAGCGGGAAATGCTGGGAGTGCTCCATTTCAAAGGCATAAGGGAGCAGTAGTACTTTGAACTGAGAATCTCCTCTCAAACTGTTTTAAACTCCCTTATTACTCCTCTAACGATCCCTTGTATGCTTTCTACTGCGTTCATAGATTATTGAGAGGGTGAGTCATCCTCCTCTCGTTTACGTGAGAATTTTCGCGTTAAATTGTGAAATTCGTTCTGGAGAATGTTTTCGGCTTCACTTCGTTTTCAGAGCTCCCACTATAAGCAACCACGTGTGAGTTAAAAAAGTGAAATTTTGTGTGCCTCAATATTTGGACTGTCACGTAAGTAACGCATGTTTATTACTTGTTATCTTATTATCTAAAGTACAATAATAAGAAATAAAACCTTGCTTTTTGAAGAATAATTCAATTATTACTAAACTGCCTAAGAATTTCGGTGGGGTTAGCAAGAGAGAGGTTTCTTTCATTCATATTTTTCTTTCATGTAGATCCAATTACAGATTGTGTATCTTAAGCAATTCATCGGACGCACAACTATTGCGAATTGTTTTGAATCGTTTTTTACCGAGGATGTAATTTTAAAAATAAACTGGGAAGGAGCGAAAAATAAAAAACCAATAAAAACTATAAAAATGTTTAACAAATATATTTTTGGTAAGAATATAATTGCAAATTTAAATTCCATTGATTTAATTTTTCAAAATTTCATACTTTCAGAAGCCGTTAAGAGTGAGGCTTTCGGCTTTTCCCAGTATGAAAATGCCATTAAGGACGGAATAAGTAGAGCCAAAAATAAAGTGTACAGAAAAACCTATAAAGTAAAAGATTAAGTTTGAGAACTAACTTTTTTATATTTTTAAACTGAATTTATATTTTGTTTTCGTTATTTAAATGTATTTTATATCTCTGAATAATATGAAATCTTAATATTGACTGAAGATTTTCCTTTTACATATCTGTGTGTTTACTAGGATTAATATTATTTCCGATTTAGACAATTCGCCCGCGACGTACCTAAAGTCCCTTGCGTTTTTAAGGCGCTCACCGACTCTAAAAGGTGCTCCAATTTTCCGACTAGGGATGCATGCAAAGTGCTCTCAAGAGAGCATAAGGAGAGCTCTCTCACGAAACGGTGTGCTCTTATTTCCGGCTAGAGGTGCATTCAAAAGTGCTCTCAAGAGAGCATACGAGGAGCTCTCTCACCGAATCTTCCGCTCCAGTGCTCCCTGCTAATGACATGCTGGGTTAAAATTACAATGGAGGTAGAGCATAAATGGAGCACTCCCTACATCCCTTAGGAGGCCTCTTGTATGCATCTTGTTATACTCCTTTTTCCCGCTGGGTAAGTGTTCGCTGGTGGAGTATGCGTCCTCACAGAAGTATACTACTTAGTTTTAAGAGTATACATTCCATCAGGAGTTGTCAGCAGCGTTTATGAGTCCCTACCCAGCGGGAAATGCTGGGAGTGCTCCCTTTCAAAGGCATAAGGGAGCAGTAAAGTACAATGCTCTTTTTGAACTGATAATCTCCTCTCAAACTGTTTTAAACTCCCTTATTACCTCTAACGATCCCTTGTATGTTTTCTACAGCGTTCATAGATTATTGAGAGGGTGAGTCATCCTCCTCTCGTTTACGTGAGAATTTTCGCGTTAAATTGTGAAATTCGTTCTGGAGAATGTTTTCGGCTTCACTTCGTTTTCAGAGCTCCCACTAGCAACTACGTTTAAGTTAAAAGTTTTTTTGTGTGCCTGAATATTTGGACTGTCACGTAAGTAACGCATGTTTACTTTACTTGTTATTAAAAATTATTATTTAAAGTACAATAATAAGAAATAAAACCTTGCTTTTTCGAATAATTCAATTATTACTAAAATGCCTAAGAATTTCGGTGGGGTTAGCAAGAGACATTTTAAAAGATTAGCAGCCAGAGAAATTGAAAAAGCCAATCTTTGCAACCAGGATGAAATATGTAGGTAAAAATTGCTATACAGAATCGGGAATAACAATAGACAGAAATATTAAAACTGGTGTTTGGAAAATATCGACGACCCGCTTAAAAATATTTTCCGAGGAACAGCTGGTAAGTTTTTCTCCAGGTTTCTTTCATTCAAATTTTTCTTTCATTTATGTAGATTAAATTACAGATTGTGTATCATAAGCAATTCATCGGACGCACAACTATTGCGAATTGTTTTAAATCGTTTTTTACCGAGGATGTAAGTTTAAAAATAAACTAGGAAGGAATGAAAAATAAAAAACCAATAAAAACTATAAAAATGTTCAACAAATATATTTTTGGTAAGAATATAATTGCAAATTTAAATTCCATTGATTTAATTTTTCAAAACTTCATACTTTCAGAAGCCGTTAAGAGTGAAACTTTCGGCTTTGCCCAGTATGAAAATGCCATTAAGGACGGAATAAGAAGAGCTAAAAACAAAGTTTACAGAAAAACCTATAAAGTAAAAGAACTAACTTTTTTATATTTTTAAACTGAATTTAAATTTGGTTTTTGTTATTTAAATGAATTTTATATCTGTACTATATATATCTGAATAATATGAAATGTTAATATTGACTGAAGATTTTCCTTTTACATATCTGTGTGTTTACTAGGATTAATATTATTTCCGATTTAGACAATTCGCCTGCGACGTACCTAAAGTCCCTTGCCTTTTCAAGGCGCTCACCTACTCTAAAAAGTGCTCCAATTTTCCGACTAGGGATGCATGCAAAGTGCTCTCAAGAGAGCTCTCTCACGGAATCTACAGCTCCCTTCTAATGACATGCTGTGTTAAAATTACAATGAAGGGAGAGCTTAAACGGAGAACACTTTGCCTCCCTTAAGAGGCCTCTTGGATGCATGTTGGTGTGCTCTTATTTCCGGCTAGAGGTGCATTCAAAAGTGCTCTCAAGAGAGCATACGAGGAGCTCTCTCACCGAATCTACCGCTCCAGTGCTCCTTGCTAATGACATGCTGTGCTGGGTAAAAATTACAATAAAGGTAGAGCATAAATGGAGCACTTCCTACCTCCTTTAGGAGGCCTCTTGTATGCATCATGTTATACTCCTTTTTCCCGCTGGGTAGCCTCTGTCACGGAGGAACTATCGAGCTCTTTGCTACAATTGGATGAGGTATTGCTTTTTGGGGACTACAACATGCCATACATCGACTGGAGGAATTCTGAAAACAACGGGCTTGTACCCTGTTATAATTCTACACTGCTTTAATGTCCGGTTTTTATCGAAGATGTGGTTCTTCCGGACTGCCGCAGTGTTCCTCATTAACCAATACATCTGGACCTGTTTTTTTTATGGACCCTACTTCTACCTTTGTGAGGCAATGCTTGGTCTCTATGCTTTCTGAATCATTTCATAATCGGGCTCTTCACCTCGCGCTATTTTTTGGAGTGACTATATATTCATCTTCAAGCAATTGTACTTTTAATTTTAAAAAGACTGATTACCCCAAACTAAATAATATGCAATTGTGATTGGAATAATGTGCTCATGCAACGGGACGTGCGTCGGCGCATCGAAATTCTACCACATTCATCAGCTAACGTTGAAAGAATATTCAGCCAAAGAAACCTTAATAAGACCAAAACCCGAAATGGGCATGGCAAAAATTTGCTTAAAGAACAATCGTTTATGAAAGTTGATTGTACAGAGATGGTAAAAATGATGAACAAGGATATTTACTAGTTTCATGATTTGTGCATAAATTAAAAAAGATTGAAAGCCAAAAATTAGACATTTGATAAGATTAACTATTAAAGTTTAATTATTCGTTGACTGAATTAAAGTTTATTTTGTCGCGATTAAGTTTTAAGAATAAACCGTTGCCAAGTCAGTTTTTTCCAATATTTTTATTACATTTATTGGTAATTAAAAATAAATAATTAAGATATTATAAACTGAATTGGTTAAAGATATTGGAAAAACAAAGCAGTGCCACATTGCAATAATTTTTGTTGAAGAATAAGTCTTCAAAACATATTTTATTTCACAGTATGGTCTTCATTAAGAATTCAAAGAAATTTGAGAAAAAGTGTGTTCTTATGTATACTGTATAGGATACAATATTATGTCAATTTTAAACAGAAAAACACAATAAATTATATAAAATGTATCATACGTTGTTCTTTTTTATTTTCTCAGGGTTTCAAAATATCAGGTGTTTTCTAGACTCAATGCCTTCTTTGCGTGACAGGTCAAAATTCAAATTCAAACCGGAAATTGAAAAATCCGAATTTGAAATTTTGAATTTCCCGCTAAACATGAAGCGTCACGCATATTATATACTGTTTAATTTTGAAGTGACTGCCATTAGAGGGCTGCTCGGTACACTACGGATTTTTATGGATTTTTCCCTTTCTTGATTTCCTCTACTGCACGGATTTCTACGAAAACGATCTGGCAGCACTGGTCTAGGCATCTTGAATCATTAGAATAGCATCAAGAACAGTGATCTTTGGGTACTCAACACTACTGCTTCCGCAGCCGTCTAGTAACTGGATCCTTTTCAGGACAAGGTTTTTACGAAAATGTGATTTCAAAGCTCGAATAATCCCTTGATCCATGAGTTGCAACACTGATGTCGTGTTTGAAAGCAGAAACACCAGGGTTATGCTTTTCAAGTTTTCAATATGGGGATGTGCAGGACAATTGTCAACTAACAGCAGGATTTTCTTGTTCTTTTTCGTAAGTTCACGATCCCATGCGCGTACCCATTTGTTAAAAATGTCAGAAGTCATCCAGGCTCTTCGATTGCTCTCATAATCCACTGGCAAGTGCCCTACATTTTTAAAACATCTGGGACGTTGAGATTTTCCGATTACGAGAAGTTTTTTTTTAACAGTGCCACTCATGTTGGCTGCCACCATCACAGTTATTCTTTCCTTTGATAATTTTCCTCCAGCTCCAGTACATTTTTCACCTTTAAATTTCAATGTCTTGTCTGGGGTTAATTTATAAAACAGCCCGGTCTCATCTGCATTAAAAATTTCATCATCTCTAAATTGCGCACGTAGAGTAGGCCAAACCTTTTCTAACCAATCGACTACATCACCTTGTTGAACTGATAAATACTCGCCAGCAATCTTACCACAGACGATGTTGTGTCTTACTTTAAAACGGTTTACCCACTCATGGAACATGTGAAATTTTGCATGTCTAACTGTCTAGCAAAAAACTTTGCTTTCTCTTGTAGCAGAGGTCCATTAACGGGTATTCCCTGGTCGCGCTGAAGCTTGAACCACTGTAACAATGCCTTATCCACCTGCTCATGAGTAGAAGTCCTTACACGTTTGGATTTCAAAACATTGGCATTAAACAGCGGCTCGGACTTATCTTTATTCTTCTTTATTGTGGATATTGTAGAATGAGATACGAAAAACTCCTTTGCGAGGGTTACATTTGATTCACCGGCTTTTAATCGGTGCAATATTGCACTTTTTCTTCAATTGTAAAACACTTTCGCTTCACAGAACCCATTTTGTCGAGCTTTAAGAACTTGTCACAGCAAGTGACAAACACTAACTGTGATTTACGCGCGCCAATAAGGAGAGGTGAAGCGCGCGGGGCGGGGCGCCGAGGTATTGGTGCGTAGGCTGCGGAAACAAAACATTGCGCGTCGTTTTAACCGGACGTATTATCATAAAAAATGGTCGCTATAAGCAGTTGGTCGCTTAAACCGGAGCCGCACTAAACGGTTATATTTTCTCTATGAAACCTAACTTGAGTAAACATTATCGTCGCTAAAATTGGTTAGTCGTTATAAGCGAAGTCGTTATATGTGAATTCTATCTATGTTATCTTGTCCTGTGCGCTTTGAGCGAGCTAACTTTACGCAAAGAACTTGAATGAGACCGAATGAACTTTCTCACATAGCTTTCATAGACCGCCGAGCTTTCATTAGACCGCCGAGCTTTCATTAGATTGCCGAGCTTTGATTAGACCGCACTTTAAAATCAAATGTATGAAGCCTGAACTCCGTTCGTGGCTATATGGCGTTGGCCCTCTAGTAAATGTTCCACTTCTCTCTGGGGCAATGATGTTTAAATGTTGCTTTTCGTTATACTACTGAGTCTTTCGATAATGAGATCGGTCCCATTGATATTTGAACATCAAATTCGACTAAAGAAAGATACATGTATTTAAGATAATAATGAAGAAGATGAAAATAAAGAAGCAGTGAATAAAGAGACACCAAAATAAAATTATTATTGAATAAAACATGGATTAGGTCTAATTACCTCGTCCTTGTATCTTGAAAATTACACAGCCACAAAAAAAAATTCGGGCCCGGGGATCGGACTATGTGTTGCATATGTTTTCGGGGTCACTGAAACCGAAGCCGATATCGATTTAACAACCCCATCACGTCAGGTTTCAGCGACCTCGAAAACATATAAAAGACATGGTCTGATCCCCAGATTGAAAATTTTTTATTTTTTCTCTCGTTTTTGCTGAGGTTTTTTGAGGTTATGTCAAAAACCTGACGTCATGGGGTTGAACTGACATCGGATTCAGTTTCAGCGACCCCAGAAACATATGATACACATAGTCCGATCCCCGGGCCCGAAAATTTTTTTTTGTGGCTGTGTTATTGGTGATGATGACGAGTTAAGTCATTCCCAACGCCGACTCCCAGGGGTGTCGAATCACCTTCACTAAAAATTTCCCATACAGTCCCCACATACTAAAACCTTCATATTTCAATTCCCGAGAAACCTATGAAGAATGATTACATTGTTTCCCAGACCACAGATTTCAGTTCAACTACATTAATGCAAAGTCAAACAATCCGAGCAACGCAAATTTAGCTTAATTTGCTTTTTCGGTAGTTGACCGTTGTCTAGCGAAAACTTGAAGATACAGAATATCGAGTTAGTTCTAAGTTGGAAGTTGTCGGAACAGGTTCAAATAAAAAGTTGATTTTGGTCATCAAAGTATTTTTATTATTTTTTAATTGGAAATCCCAAGTGATTTCTTGAATCGTGCGTAAAATTTGTACATGATATGATATCTGAAATTACATAGCATACAACCGATAGAAAGCGAGGTATTCGCCAAAACTGCGTACAACATTTTGGGATGGGCTTTTTAAATTTATTTGTAATATGAAAATTAAGGTGTGTGCACACAATTACGTCACCAGTATTATATAGAAAGAGCAAAGTTTGCTTAATTATTGGATTATTTGAGAATTAATTAATTAATCTCGCAGGATGAATGAAGGAAACCCTTAACAAATATAATCAATATTAGATAAGAGATGATTATGTTTTAAGCATGATTAATGTTTTATTTCAAAAGATCAGAACCGACAGTTGCGCCCAACGGCGTCAAGAATTTATGAAAGCTTTCACTCGGCTCTGATTAAATTATGATGTGTGTAATAATTGCTCGATTTGTATATATATGTACATACAAATGTACATACACCCGGCACAGTGTGACGTAAGCTCAATTTAAATTCAAAACTTGTGAACAATTTGTTATCATGTTTTTCCACTTATTCCGACACTTTCCAGATTGAATTAGTCAGCGAGGGGCCGGAGTATTTCCCAAGGGACCAATCTGCAAATTATTTTATTATTGATGCACACACTCTCCAGGGGCTGGAAGCAAATATGTAATGCTCCCATATGGTGAACGAATCATTCGTATAAGGAACCCTTTTCCATAAGATTTGACGCTCGCCCGAATTCAACATCTTAGTAGACTCCTTTGAATTAAATCTTAAAATGGAAAAGGATATACCAACACCTTCCTTGTTTTTTTTCGTATCAAAGCTAATAAAGAATCAGTCAGATCCACTGGAAATGTAAACAATCAGTCGAACGAAATGGTTGCGTCCGAAATAATTTAATTAAATTACGGCCCTTTCGAACTTGAATTTGATTACCCAACAAAACTGCCGGAAAAACGAAGGAAATAATGGTACCGACAAATGTGATTGTAAACAGCAGGCAGAGCGAGGCCAGCAGTCACAAGCAGAAGAAGCACGTAGACTAGCCATTTAGAAGCGCTGTTTACATTGCCAATTATGGAATTTACATTTCATTTAGGATCCAAGCTTCCCACTCTACGCGCATTTAAATGTTTTTGACTTGCCAAATTTTATGGACCAACTAATAATAATTAGTTATGCAACCAATAATATAAATATATATTTACAGTGTCTTTTGGTCTACATAAATGGCCTTATTTAATTTTTACTAATATTATAAATAGAAAAAGTTTTTAAGATAAGCTCTTAATTGTGGAAACGACTGCGACTGATTTAGTAAACTAATTTTAAATTTATTACGCCAGAGTAGATTGTATTGTAGTGAGTTGCTTTGAAAAGAACTGTTAACTTGAATACTGAACTATGCAAATGCCAATTCCAACCAATTAATAATGTTTTCCAAATCACACAATACACTTCTTTATCAACATAATTAAAACGCTAACGCTAGAGCATGTGATTCCTCCTGTGAGTTTGTTTCTGCTTCAACGATTTTAATAATTCTAACACTGACAGAAAGCTTGTCAACAGAATATGGAACATCAATAATAAAACCTCAAAAAAAGTTACAATGGCAGATTCAATAAGACGACTTAAAAGTTTCAACTTCAAAGGATTCCTATAAAAATGGGTCCTTTTATGTTTTCTTGGTCGCTGATGTCGAATCTACTATCGAAATGGAAAGTAAAGATGGAGAATCCAATATGGCGATTGAAAATTTTAGATGTCCTGAATCGATTTGGATTGGATGGAGCATCCACACTGGTAAATTGTTATACATCGTGTGAAGCCGGGCATAAAAACTAGTAATTGTTACTTCCCTTTTCCCTTTAGGTTAAGTTATACCAACACTACTTTGAAATCGGAAATCCGCTAAAGTAGTCAGTCTAGTCTCCAACTACATTTATTTCTAACACGCCTGCAACCGGCTCTCGTAACAAGTTATGAGTCCAGGTCCAGCGAGATAAGGTGGAAGACTATTCAACCTATGATACAGAAGTAATCTGGAAAACGGTTGGCATTAGAGGGAGAGATTTTAGTCGGTAGTGGTGCCACCTCATTTAGGTGGGTGTCTGGCGTCACGTGCGTAAATGGAATTCCCCACCCTCTTCTAAAAAAAATAATAGTACAAAGACTGTTCACTCCGGAAATTATGTCCTTATTTTTTATTACCTTGGTATCGTTATTCCACCCAACCGCACAATTTTGCTAAAAGTCGATAGCATACCCCAGCATTGTGGGGGAAGAGAGAAGGACAATTTCAAGTCGGAGCTTGAAATTTTAAAACACGGGTGTGGAAAACAGCGTTTCATGCAAACTATATAAGTCCCTTTCACACACCGACGTTTTCCGTCTAAACCGTGCCATATGAAAACAGAAATGCATTTCTTTCTTTATTAAACCATAGTTCATTACTTTTCAGGCGGCACCTTTTAGATGCTAACCGTCTGAGTGGGAAAAGGGCCTTATACATAGATCACTGTATCGGAAACAACAAGGCACCCGCTCGAGTACCGTGTTGATAGAAAACATTTTTTTTTCCGTGCGCCCAGCAAAAACCTTTTAACAGAAGGTAGACAGAAAATATCGTTATGCAGCTTCGACAGAACGAGAGTGAAATCAAGTGTAACGAAAAAGCCTTGAATTCGGTATACGGGGGTACGAACCTACACCCAAGATGGCAGATTACATTTTTCTTTACAACTCCTTTAATATGGACATCAAATGATAGGGTTTGACGTTAGGAATAGGATCAACTACGTGACATCATCCCAAATCCAATATGGTGGATGTCCAGGATGGCGGATTACATTTTTGTTCACAACCCCTAAATATTGACATAATTATGAAAATGACTTGTCTACTATAATTAACATGACGACGGAAGCTCAAGATCTGAGACTTCAAAAAATCAAACTTAAGCTTTTTTAACAACCCTCCACATATCCCGATCACCAACTCTATTGTGTACGGCTTGCAGACAGGAAATGCAATTTAATTGGACTCTGACTGCTCTTAGAAAAATTCTACCGTACCGTGTTTACGGCTTGGTCGCGTGAACGCACTAATGCTAACCAATGCACCACTGTGTCCGCCGTCGTGCTCTGTGTGAAAGCGCCCATATTAGCTCATACACCACTACTTACCGCACCTTTTATGCGGCAACCGTTTGTGTATGAAAAGGGCCTAAATCAAAACATCGAAAATCGTATTCTGTATCGTACGTCATGAAACGAAACGGGTCGCGATAATTTTTGTTGTATAATAGTGATAGTAAGGGTGAGAGCGATGGAAAAAATTACGCAAAACGCGAAGAAAGAGATCGGTATCTACATTTATTCCGCCAATTTTGGAAATAGGTACAGCGTTAGAAGTCCGTCCACCAGTGAAAATGTAGTGATTTCAGCTCACCTTTCTTATGCAACGATGGAAATGTGTACTGATTACTGATATACTGTTACTATGGGCCATGTACTTTACCTTTGAAGACCGGCTGTTATAATTATATTACAATTTTGTTATAAGCATTTACATAATATGTATATAAATCAACCCTTAAAGGCACCATGAAAATATTAATCTTCCAACTCCAATTTTTGACCAAAGAATTTATGAGACGTTTCAACTTTTTTTTTCAATCTCAAGAAAATTCATGGACCGTAACGGTTATGATATTGTTCATAAAACTCAGAAAGAAATAAAAAAATAGTTCTTGATTTTCATTTAAAAAACTTTAACTCGAAGTTTGCTAAAGACCTGCGGAAGTTTATTCAATATTGCAGGGGCTAACGTTATTCCCCTGTCACTTTTCATGGCATAAAATAAACTTTTTCGAATATGCATTTAGTTTTGCACCACTCTAAACTAAAGTTTGTGTACGCCTATGTTACTATTTATCCTGCTAAATCTATGATATATACAAAAATGAGAGTATGTTTGCTTGTGTGTTTGTGTGTTTGTTTGTTTCTCAATCACATCTAACCGGGTGCTTCGATAGGCTCCATTTCTTGACACAAGGTAGTACATGGTCCTACTTAACATAAAGGCTATTTGTTATTTTGAAAAAGTGCAAAGTTTCAAAATGGCGGATCCAATATGGCTACCGCAAATCCTCCACTTTAAGCAATGTTGAAAATGAATATAAAGACGACTAAGGGGATATGGATTTCAAACTTACTAAAATTTAATATAGTGGAGCCACAATGTCTACCGCGGTTCCTAAACTTCAACTGACTGCCATAAAATTCAAAACTAGGAGGTTTTGGTGATTCAACTCCGAAGAATTTGAATGAAAAATAATACAAACAAAACTTTAAAGCCACTGGCTTCAAATCAACTGAAAATGAAAATTTCTGAATATGGTACGAAAGACCTAGAAGAGCGAACGAAACTTTTCAATTTCAGTGAAAATAACATACATATATATGTATGTATGTATATACATTTTTTTATTAGCTGATATTGAAAAATCTGTTGAAAAGAATTTCAAAATCATGAATTCAATAAGGCATCTAGAATTTGTTAACATTAATAAGATAGATTGAGGATATTTGATAATCTATATATATAAAAATGAATTGCTGTGCGGTACGTCTCGCTAAAACTCAAAAACGGCTTGAACGATTTCGATTTTTCTTTTTGCTTTGTTCGCTATAATACAGGCGAGTTTTTAAACAAAAGAAAATTCGGGAAACCCCAAAGGAAAAGCCGGAAAATCGAAAAAATCCAAATTTCCGTTTTGTATAGGAAACGAATTTTCCAACTTCAAGGAATCTTTATGAAAAGGCAATTGGACGTTTTCGGGGTCGCAGATTTCGAGCTTTCATTCAAAATTTTGGAATGCAAGATGCCGGATCCAATATGGCGACCGAAAATGTTAAACTTAAAGGGATTTCACTGAAAATCTGAACTGTTGCATTTGGTTTGGGTTTTTGGGGTCACTGATTTTGAATCTGCCATCAAAATTTTGGAAATCAAGATGGTGGATCAATATGGCGACCGAAAAATTAAACTTCAAGGGATTGCCCTGAAAATCCGCACTAGGGAATTTTCGGCATCACTGATTTCGAATCTGCTGTTCAAATTTCCAAATATGAGATCACCCCCACCCCGCTGGGAGATGTAGGAGAGGGGGTGCAATAAGGAGGTGGTGTAAATTGAAGAAAACTAAATTTTATAATACTGTTGGAAAATATCTAAAATATGTGCAAAAAGCAAATAGGAAAACGCTGGGTCACATAGGAGGGGCGAGGCGGTGGTGCAGTAGGGAGGCGTTGTAAAATTAAGGAATACAAATTTAATAGTATCCCGGGAAACGCCGGGTCCGGGCAAGGTTGTAAAACAATATTTTCCGGTGAATAAGTAATGCACACAGATCCTTGAACTTCTGTACTAATAATAATGGATTGCAAGAAATTAAATGTTTAAACAGGATCATTGCAATGGCAAACTCAGTAAAATCACGCGCCGCCCGTGCAAAGCCGGATTACTCAGCTAGCAATGTATAAAAGCAAGTAGTGATGGGACTATAATGTCTACTTTAGAAAGGATGAAAGAAAATTGTTTTAAAAGCGCTTCTAAAATTGATGCAATTACAATTACAAATTGCGAACATTTGGGTCCCGCCATTCTATCCAATTGAAAAAACATAAAACGGAAATAAAACACTGCCCACCCTATCTTTACTCCCTGCGAAGGCAGAAGTTTCCAGTTTGCTCAAGGGTTAAGTGAGCGGTCCTATTCAATTGCAGAAAACAAGAAAACAGTTCAATTACACAAATTGACTTGGAGTAATCCAGTACGAAAGGGCGTCGAGCGAAAATAAAATGGAAGAATCTACTTGACTCGCGCCCTAGCAAGCCTTTTCCTTCAATCATTTCTTTCCTGTGGCAATTAACCCTACTTGGAAACGTGGACGGCGATTTAAGATAATTTCCTTGTTGGCAGCCTCCTAAAGCACTTCCTATTAATCCTACTGCCTTAATCGCCCTTGTACGAAGTGTTGAGCTGCCGAGAAGGAAACAAGTCTGTTAATTAAGTCATCACAATTTTATTAGCAATTAATTAATTAGGTTGAGCTTTATGTGAGGGGATTAAAATCAACTCACTCAGTTAATTGCAGTAGTTGTCGGATTTTTTCTGCTTCATTTGCATATAAGAAATAGTGACAGAGACATTGTCTACGGAGCTTCGATTAATTGACTGACGTCGTCACTAATTCTTTGAGTGTATTGGTTTCAATGATTGACGTTGCAGACGGAGACTCATGCTTTCATTACGTATACATGACGGATTGAGAGATCGAATTGAGATTGGATTGAGTTTTCGATCCACGTATTTGACTACTTTGGATCAAGTCGTAAGTAAATCCAATGCGGATTGAATTGATGTTTTAAGTGACTCAGAAGTGGTTAAATAACTCGCCAAATTAGCATTTCCAATCTGTGTTCGTGTTCCCAAACATTTCTATTCGAAATTTATAACACTGCAATTTGACGACCGAAAAATTATACTATTAAAATTTCATCCAATTCTCTTGTTAACCGAGGACGAGTATTTGAATTGATAAGACTCAATAATGATGGAGTCTATATTGCCAGATACAATATCATGAAAGAATAGAACAACCAATGCCTCCCTACGCTTAGATAAAGGGGTAATGTCCAAAAGTCTCTCGCTTCTGAATGGCTTCCACACGTGAAATGTGAAGGGGATGGTGTGGTGTTCAAACAACAGATTCATACTCCAGTATGGGACGAACAAAAGCACAAAACAAGGTCTTTAACACATATGGATCATGGAGTTCCTTGGACCATCGCTCAATGAATCCAAGAGAAGAGTTGGCACGGCTAATTATATTTTCCAAGTGGCGCTTAAAAGACAACTTAGAGTCCATAATAATGCCAAGGTCAGAAAATTGTTCACTACGAGACAAGCAAGCTCCATCGATCATATAGTTACAAGGTTAAGTGTTTTTCTGCTAAGTCTGATCATCGAACATTTATATAAGTTCAAGTACATATGATTTTTTGGACACCACTGTGAGAATATGTTAAGATCCGACTAAAGAGACAGAAAATCATGCTCGTTGAAAATCAATTTAAAAATGTATACATTATCTGCATAAGCAAGGATATTAGAGTTTTTCATTAGTGTAAAGAGGTCATTAATAAATAGGGTAAAGAGTAGGGGACTGAGGTGGCTACCTTGGAGCACGCCGGAACAAGCATTAACAGTTTTAGAGAAATGCGAAGAAAACTTCACCTTAAATGAACGGCCTGAGAGGTAGGATTCAATCCAACGAACTAAATTAGACTGAAAACCAAGCTTTTCAAGTTTTCAAATAAGCACTTTACTAAAGTCCGTATAAACACAGTCCACTTTATTTCGTTTCTCAAGCTCAATCAAGCAAAAGTGTGTAAATTCCACAAGATTAGTAACAGTAGACCTCCCTTTAACAAACCCATGCTGTTTGGATAACAATATTGAGTAACACTGAAAAGATAAATAATCACACATTATAGCTTCAAAGAGCTTAGCAACGGGTGTGAGCTTTGCAATAAGTCGGTGGTTCTCAATCATGTCCTTTTTGCCCTTTTTATGAATCCGTACAACAAAAAAATACTTCCAAATTATTGGAAACGTGGACAAACGGTCAGACAAGAGACACAGGACATCTGCGAAGAACTATCCCGGGTATTTCATCAGGAGAGTCAGAGTAATCATCATCAATATTATTTAAATAATTCAAAAGAGTCTCAGTGTCAGGAGTTATACTAGAAGAGTTATTAGAAACGTCAGATAGTTAAAAAGTCAGATAGTTAAAAAAACGTAAATCTATATCACAGGAATCATCACAGAAAGCATTGCCAAAATAGTTGCCAAAATAATCAGAAATGGATGCCGGATCATGCACAGATTTATTGTCAAAATTAAAAATACTAGGAGAGTTTTAAGCCTTCCTTTTGTTGTTAACAAATTTCCAAAACTCTTCAGGGTTTGATTTTATGGACATTTTCATTCAATCAATGTATTGACAATATAAACTCTTTGAATAGGTGTTAAATTGCCTTCTCAATTCAGAATAAGTCAAATAATCGGAACATTCTTTATTTTCTTGAGATCTCCTCCAAGCAGCATTTCACTGATTTTGTCCTACATCGCAGACAAATCGTAGGATTTTACATTGCCTTCCTCGTCCTCATTGAAGACTGCGTTGCGCTTTAGCCATCTACACACACTCTCACAGGTTGCAGTAGATGAGCAATTAGACACGAGAATGCGTCGATGCTTAGATCGGGCGGATGCCCGGAGGACTGGCGGCGCATCATCACTAGCAGCAGAGTCCGAGTACGTAAACTCCGACAAGACAACAGCTTGAGGACGTTTCAAAGCCATATGATCAGAGGAAGGGACAGATGAACCGACGGTACGCTGCGTTGACCCATGGCCAGAATCAACTGGAAATGTTTGAAGAGCCTCCGAGTTAGCTGGCGCGGTAAGATTGGGGTCGTTACACAGCAGTAGGCTCAAGTTACAAAGATTGGCGATCAAAGGATCGATGTCATTGAACTTGCATTCAAGGGAGATAATTTGTGTTTTTAATGATGCTATCTCTAATTGAATGGATGCTTTAAGGTCCTATTACAATTCGATTGTATCACTAATCGAATTGTAACAATATCGCTAAATCAGCGATATATAATCACCCGTATACCATCCGACAGCAACGGAACGGGAGATAACAAAATACACGTCAGCATTTTGCACCCACGGCAGCCGGACATCATACACCACCGGTATGCAGCCACCCAGACGCCACGTCAGCGGTTCGGCAGGCGATAAGCCGAGCGCAAGGCAAAGTAGCTATACGAACCGTGGGAAGAAGGCGCTGGGAATAATGCAATGCAAAAGTGCATTGTGAGTGCAAGCCAATTTGGCACAGAGCAAATTGGCAGTTGCATCAAAACCAGCAACGCGACGAGTAGTTGCATCGAGATCCGCAACCAATACGGTTGGCCGCCGGAAGTTACAATTCTTTAAAAAGTTTCTACATATAAATTTTACTTCAATTCGTGGGGACAACAACTTTACTTCAATTCCTGAGGACCACATTTCAATTTTACATCAGTTCCTGAGGACCACATTTTACTTCAATTCCTGAGGACAACAATTTTACTTCAATTCCTGAGGACAATACAATTTTACTTCAATTCCTGAGGACAACAACTTTTCTTCAATTCCTGAGGACTACAATTTTTCTCCAAGTTTTTACATCAGTTCGTGAGCAATCCCCCACAACCCGCAACCCCTACCTTATTGTCCTCCTTCCCAAACCTCCAATTTACCCGCCCGGTGGCCCGGGGTAATTTTTAAACAGAAAGCCTCAAGTCTTTCATTATCCTCCAAATCCCAATACCCAAATTTAATTGTACAATATACACCCTACAATACCCGGGGTGTATATAACAATTTGGCGCAGCCGGTAGGATCAGGGTAGCCCGATCTTATTAAAGCTTTAAACGAGCCCTGATCCTACAAGAACCAGCTCTCGGGTATTAAATACCCGGCCTAGGGGAGTGCAACTGTAGTCGCCTCTGCTCCAGGCCAGCAAGCGTTTCCCGAACATTTACCAGTGCATTTGGGCTCAACTTCCGCCCTTGATTGAATGCCGGACCGGCAAAGGACAACCCGGAAGACCCAACTCTCTACGAGGGATACTCCAACAACACCTGCAGCTTTAACTGCATCTTCAACTTCATCTTTAACTCCTCAACCGCCTACAAATCCACAGCCGGACCAACAACAATCAACGGGGGATACTCCAGCTTTATCTACAATTTCATCCACATCTTTAACCTCACCTTTACCTCATCAGCCGCCTACCATTCCACAGGCCGAACAGCAACTTTCTACGAGGGACACTCCAACTTTACCTGCAGATTCACCTGCAGCTTTAATCCCATCTTTAACTCATCAGCCGCCTACCATTCCACAGGCGGAACAACAATTTTCATCGCGGGAGCGACTCACCGAGCATCCCGTAGCAGCTTCAACACCACCGACATCTTCCATCGAAGGACTTCGCCTCCGCAGCTGGACCATCATCCACCGACAGCAATCTAATGTAAGTCTAGAAACTCATTTAAATAAGTTATTAAGGAGTGCGCAAGTATCCGGAGAAATCTCTATCCTTCAGTGCGACGATCTAGATAGCAGATTAGATCTGTTACGCGAAGAAAGACAAGCTCGCATTGAAAGATTGAAGGAAGAGACGGAGAAATTTAGAAACGAACTCCTGAACGTTCAAGGATACTCGCGCTCTCTTCAAAATTCCTATACTGTGAATAATGTAAGTGAACCCTGTGAAAGTGAACCGAGTGCTTCGGAGGTGATATTAAATTGGTTAGGAGAATCCTTAATCGAATCTTCCGAGTTACACGAATCTTTCAATTCGCCGCGGTTATCTAAACCCAAACTTTTGAAATCCCAAATAAACATGGCAAATTACGCCCATGTAGTCAAACTAGTGTCCCAAATCGTCCCAATTTTTTCGGGAGAATTCAGCCCACATCTGGGCCAAGATCTCCAAAGTTTCATTGGCTACAGTAGGCAAGCCCAATCCTGTCTTACGACAGAGGAGGATAAAGCCGTTTTTATCCCTATCTTATTGACGCGTTTACGAGGTACCGCTTACCAATTATTTTCTTCTGATACCCCAACCACCTTAAGTGCGTTGGAGGAATGCTTAAACCGGGCATGTCTTCCCAGGGAAACCTACAAGGACCTGATGAATCGGCTCCTTAATACCCGACAATTTCCCGGTGAAACGCTACAAACATTTACGGCTAGGTTGAAACAATTGCTAGGTCAGTGTATAGAAGCTGGCGAAACGGAATTCGGTGCAACAGAACTAAGTTCCTTGGAGGTTCAATTGGACCGTTTCGCGACGGGTGCACTGCAAAGTGGGGTAAATAACCCCCATTTGTGCCAATTCCTCCTTACGCAAAAGGAAGGAACTCTCGACACCCTGATCAAACAGGCACTCGACATGGAACGGCTCCAACAGAGCGCCTTCCAGACACATCCCCAAGTATCCCCGTATACATTGCCTAGCCAATCCAATTTCTACACATTTTTACCTCAAACACAAATCTCCTATAATCAACACATGGGGTCACAACCCCAGCTGAGCTCCACGATAGGTGCCGCAGCACCATTATTTCCAAGGGAATATAATACATTCCCTGTTCTACAAGCAAACCCAGCTCCGACTCAAGGAGCCCCAATCTATTCAGCGAACAATAATTACCCGCAGTTCTCACCAATCAATCCCTCCCAAAAGGTTCCTAAAACGGAACAAAGGTTACAACCTTTTGATCGCGTCAAGGACCTCACAGCTACCACAGTATGTACCCAGCAGGAAATTGGAGATTGCGTGAAATTGTACATCGATGATTTCATGCATGACTAAGGTATGTATGCCAATTCTGAGGACATAGCCATGCTAACAGGAAGGCATAGGAGTTTGTTTGTTTCAAGTGAGCTGAAGTTTTATTGGGGTTTTGTTGTTTCATGCGCTTCTCAGTAATCCAAATCTTCTTCTTTTTGTATTTTTGTGATGACCCCATACATTCCGTGGTCATGCAGAAAGGCATGCATGACTTTCCAATGACATCGCCGTGAGAAATGTCATCGATGTTGGAATGAGTATACATGCCCTTTTATTGATGACTTCCTCGATGCCGTCATGTGTAAATTTCCTGCTGGGTAGCTTCTGCAACAAACGGGGACATACATATTCGGATTGTATTAAACGGAAAACTACGCCCGTATGTGAGAACTGCAAATTACACGGGCACGAAGCGCGATACTAAGCCGTGCCCGTTCAATAGATTCCCCGGTAATAATCCAAACAATTCCCAGACTAATAGTAGCAACAATAAGCCCAGAGTTTTTAATATGCATTTGAAGTGCGAATTCTGCGGCAGGCGTGGCCACGACTTACGATCGTGCCACCAAAAACGTACATAAATAGGAAACACGGGACCAGGGAAACTGCGGCAAGTCGGCCCAGAATTCCCCGGCTCGACTTTAAATCAAAAGAAATTAAATAAAGGGTGCCCTCAGTCGCCCGAACCCAGTGTCCCTACAGTAAAACTTCCTTTAGATATAGGCCTAAACGGCCAAGCAGAACTGATAGTGGACACCGGCGCTGAAGTTAGTTTAATAAGAAACAAGGCACTTAATCCCCGAAAATCGATAAACTCAAGATAAAAAGTGACCCTCCAGACACCCTTCGGAACCGGAAAGACTCTAGGGACGTGCAAAGGAAATTTTTTATTAAACAACAACAAGCTTCCTTGCAAATTTCAGGTCACAAAAAACCTGCCTGGGCTTTCCAGTGACGGGCTCATAGGAAACGATTTCCTGTCTAAAAATTGCAATATTGAGGGTCCAAATGGTAAACTCCGTTTTCCTCGCATGGAAAACAATCAGGAGGAATTTTCTGTTCCATTAACTCTCTCATTAGAACGCATGCAATCCCCAAACACAACCAAGGAGACGACACTAGAATACAGGACAGAACCCGAAGAGATACAACTGTTAGCCTGTAGTGCTCGTAAGGATTTGGGCTGTGGGACTTCTTCGAAATCCAGGGAAAGCAAAGACCCAGTAGAAATACACCCAGCCCGGGAATACAGGATACATAGGTTCACCTTGAATGATCCGGTATATGTACCTGCTTGTGCTAGGAAAGTGGTCACAGTTCCGTTGAGACTGCAGGAGGAAATGCTCTGTACAAAAGTACCATGCAGTATGGGTCATTCACCCAAACGACACCTGCATAAAGAAAAGCAGGTGTCGCTTGCCTTACTAGCAAATTCCGTTTTACCGGCACAAAGTTCACTAACTTACGGCACGGCACATAATTTGTCTACGCAAGCTTCTTGCCCGTCTCGTCAAAAATGCAGCATAAGCTCACTGCACTTACCTGTGCGACCCATTTACGCCAAATGCCCGTGACTCAGTCAACTTGGTTTAATTGCAACATAAGCAATTTGGAATTATGTGTGTTTATAATTATTATTGTATACCGTACCTAGTATGTAAGTATTAGTTTGTGATATTTTGTATAAATAGACTGCAAGCAGTATAATAAATTAGAATTATTTTAGAACCTGACCCACGGTAATTTTAATTGAATTTAGCTTCTTCCATCAAGAACCTACATATTCCTTCACCTTGTTGTTTCTGTGAGCGCAATTGGTTCAAGTACCAATTGCACTTTCTACAAACAGAACTCTCCTTCATCTAGTCAACTGGTTAAAGTACCAGTTGGACTGACTATACCTGAACCGCAGAGATTTCATCACAAAGCCCCCACCAGTGGTAAGCTTAGTGACCGCAATCTACTGTACTCGTAATCTGCCCAATTGGTGCAAGTACCGATTGGAATAGAAATTCCAGTTGGGGCAAAAGACCCCCACCTTTAAACATGCTCTGCTTATCACAGGAAATAAGCGATGGAGTCTTCCTGGCGAACAGTCTACTACCCCAGAAAGATAAGGAGGCCCCAATTGGAATTCTCAATGCAAGCAATAACCCAGTAGTTCTGACCAATTTAAAGTTACAATTGGCTCCAGCGAAAGACTACTCAATAACCCGTCTGTTCCGAAGGGAAACGTCCCATACAAACCCGCCTCGAGAAAGGGTACTAAGCGATGCTAGAACATCCGCCCACAATAGGAGTAATAGTTATAAGAATAATACACGGGCAAAGACCCCGATTAGCGGCGCTTCCGAGTCCCTACAAGAGCTGGAAACAGCCAAGAAAACTCCATCGCCCGTCTCATATATTAGTTGTAAGAATAATACACGGGCACAAGTCCCCACTCCAGATGCTGGCGAGTCCCTCGATGAGCCAAGAACGGCCAAGAAAACTCCCACATCACATACGCAGAATAAAATACTACAATTAATAATAAATCTAATCCTACTCCTAATGAATGCAACAACAATCTTCCGGGCACAAGTCCCCACTCCAGACGCTTGCGAGTCCCTCAAAAACACAACCAAAGAAACTCCGTCGAATAAAACTCCTCGAGCGCGCAAAAGTAGAGGCAATGACGTGGACGACACGGCAACCCTACTACATCTCCGAAACCTATTTTCGGACCAAAATCTTAAAAACTCCTACACTACTAATCCTCGACTTGCCAGGTTAGACGTAGAGCTCAACCTGAGCCCCAATTTAAATTCACACGAAAAGGCCTCCATATCAGAACTCTGCTACGAGTATCATGATATATACCACTTACAAGGAGATAAACTTTCCTTTACCCAGGCTATCAAACATAAAATTCCGCTGGTGCAGGACCAAGCACCCATAAATCAAAAGATGTACTGGTTACCAGAGGTACAACGACATGTGATTAATGAGCAGCTGAAGGAAATGATGGACAACGACATTGTCCAGCCCAGTAAGAGTTCCTGGAACTCACCCCTCTTAGTAGTCCCCAAAAAAGCGGGACCCACAGGTGAGAAAAGGTGGCGAGTGGTCGTCGATTTTCGCAAACTCAACGACAAAACAATCGGCGATGCATTCCCACTGCCCCGAATCGAGGACATATTGGACCAACTAGGTCATTGCCGATATTTTACTACCCTCGATCTGGCCAGCGGATATCACCAAGTTCTGGTCGACCCCAAAGATCGATCCAAAACCGGCTTCAGCACGAATTACGGCCATTACGAGTTCAAACGAATGCCATTCGGGCTCAAAGGAGCCCCCGCTACGTTCCAGCGCCTAATGAACTATGTTCTAACAGGACTACAAGGCTTAAAATGTTTTGTATATTTAGATGACATTGTCATCTACGGCAAAAATCTAGAAGACCACAATTCCAAACTACGAAAGGTCTTCGATCGACTCAGAGAAAATAATCTCAAATTGCAACCAGAAAAGTGTCAGTTTTTACGAAAGGAAGTCGTATACCTGGGACATAAATGCTCGAGTGAAGGAGCACTCCCAGATCCAAGTAAGACGGCATGCGTCCAAAATGTTCCCCCTCCCCGAACTGTAAGGTGAGTTCAGTCATTTTTAGGACTTGCCAAATACTATCGTAAATTTATACCCCAATTTTCAAAAATAGTTCGCCCACTTACAAACTTGCTGCGCAAGAATGTAAAGTTTACGTGGACGGAGAAATGCTAAGAGGCGTTTCAAACTATAAAAAATTCATTAATTTCACCTCCACTCCTAATTTATCCCGACGGTTTAGTAAACCCTTCAATCTTACAACGGACGCTAGCAATGAGGCTATTGGAGCCGTACTCTCTCAAGGAGAGGTCGGTAACGATCAACCCATTGCTTACGCTAGCCGCACTCTAAACAAGGCCGCGAAAAATTACTCCACCATCGAAAAGGAGTTATTGGCCATAGTGTGGGCCACACGTAACTTCAGATGTTACTTACAAGGCCGCAAATTTAAAATATATACGGACCACAAGCCTTTAAAAGGCGTTTTCAATGTAAAAGATCCGACTTCCCGGCTAGTAAGATTCCACCATAAATTGTCGGAATTCGACTATACTATCGAGTAAAAACCCGGAAAGTATAATACGAATGCTGACGCTCTGAGTCGAATACCCCCAGTAGAAAATGGAGAGGGTCAATGTCAAACCTTAACGGTAAAAGCGGTTGTCCATCACCGAATGGACTCGGACCTCGAGGATATTTCCCTCACTAGTGATAACAACCGCAATAAAGTTTTTAAGTCTCACGCCGTGACACGGGCACAGAAACGAAAAGCCCAGGAGACACCTCCCTCCGAAAAAGGCGAGCCCGAACTCGTAAAAGAACAGGCCCTAAATAAATCGACGGTCACCCCGCAATGCAATATTGAAGTTCCAACTTCATCAGATGTCAAGGCTATAAAAACCCCTGAGGTAATTACCGACCCCAACGAAATCAAAATAATCTTACGAGATTATCACGATTCGCTCTTCGGTGGTCATCAAGGTGTTATCAAAACCTACAAAAGGATTAGGCGAAAGTACTGGTGGAGACGAATGCTCAAGGACATCAAAGCTTACATTAAAATATGTCCCATGTGTCAGAAGATGAAAGCTTCTCCCCAATTTCGCATGCCAATGGTCTTGACAGATATAGCCCAGCAACCTTTCGACAAGGTCTACCTAGATATAGTAGGCCCTCTAGAGGAAACAAACACTGGAAATAAATATATTCTCACGTTCCAGGATAACCTCACTAAATTTGTCGACTGGTATGCCATCCCCAACGCGGAAGCCGTCACGCTAGCAGACATATTCTTTAACGAAATCGTTACACGCTACCGAATTCCAAAACGAGTAGTCACCGATCAAGGAACTAACCTTCTGAGTGACCTATTCAAACAAGTATGCAAGTTATTACGAGTCAAAAAATTACAAACTTCAGCATACCACCCTCAATCCAATGGAGCTCTAGAACGAGCCCATCGTCCCCTGACTGAGTACTTACGTACCACTATTGATGAAAATCCCCAAACATGGGATCAATATTTACGCACAGCTGCATTCGTGTATAACAACAGTGTACACGAGGGTACAAAACTTACCCCTATGGACTGTCTATACGGTTTCACAGCTGATGTGCCATCCAATCTCAAACGCGAACCTGACCCCATATACAATCAGGATAGCTACTACCACCTTCTACGGTACAAGTTACAAAAATCTTACGCCACTGCGCGAATAAATTTGCTCATTAATAAGAAGAAATCAAAGGCTCATTACGATCAAGGTGTCCGCCCCATCTCTTTTCACATAGGGGACAAGGTCTTACTTAAGAGCGAAGCGCGAAAACATAAGCTTGCTCAAATTTGGATAGGACCGTACCAGGTAACCGGCATCGTCAGCCCCACGAATACAGCAATCAGAATAGGAAAACGTACGGCTACGGTCCACAATAATCGCCTATAGCCATACTTCGAGTAGCGCCCATTAATTTATTCAATAACAATTTGGCGCAACTAATTTTCTTTCTTAACAATTTGACGCAACTAGCTTTCTTTTTGAACAATTTGGCGTAGCATCCAACACAACACACACCCTTAATACACGGAGTGTATATAACAATGCGCCCAATTTGGCGCAGCATTCAACAAATATTACTATTTCAGGAAAATGGTCGTATACATTAGGTACAATAGGCGTGTGTGAATACGTAAATGCTAAATAACACTTTGGCACTTTTTACAATAGATCTGACATCTTTATGTCTTTACAATCTTACAATGCATTGATAAAAAGAAACACACACGACCATTAGGCGCAGCATACAACCCAAAATACGCCCCCTAATACCCGGGGTGTGTATAACAATTATAACAGGGAATTATAGGGTGTATTAAACAATTAATTGGAGGAATATTCGCTACTGCGCGAAAAAATCTACTCATCAGTAAAAATAATTTTTTTTTTAGCAATTTGGCGCAGCATCCAACACAGAACAAAATACACCCCCTAATACCCGGAATGTATATAACAAATAGAACAATTTGAAGCATCATGCAACGATTTTTATTATTTTATTTGGTTTCTCTTTCTCGCGCTCTGCCTGAGTACCACCTTATTGTAATTTATAAAGATACCAACAAAGGTGAAAACCATTAGAAAGGATCAACCTCCCTAAGGAGCTAGCCAACGCCCCAGGCCGATAGCCACCGTCCAAAAGGACTACCACGGCCCACATCTACTCATATTAAGTTAAACCTTCCAGTATCACTCTGTAATAGTTCGGAAATGATACTTCATTTTTATTAGTTAGGTACTCTGTACCAACTATAGGGTCGTATACACATATACAACATAATAACACACACCCTTAAATACCCGGGGTATGTATAACAATTTGGCGCACTTGGGGCTTATTGTTATTGTTGTTATTTGGGAAATTACTTAAATTATAATAATAATAACAACTTTGCCAATAAAAGGCAAAGGTTTAACTAACCAACAATCCCACACCCGAACCCCTAGCAAGATCACGCACCTTGCCCCGCACCAGAACTCTGCAACTGGTATAAAGCAAATGAATATGTATTAAAGTAAGAAATCTGAAATGCAAAGCCACCTCCAAAGCATAGTGTCACTGAATCAAAAAAAAAAACAACTTTTTAGTTGATAGATTTATTATATATAGGTTTAAAATACGATAAGTTATAAAAGAAAATTTTACGTTTCTATCAATATCTACAAACTATCTTTATAACATTCAAATTTTTATCAAAAAAAAACACAATTAATTCTTTTACACAATAACAATACAAATAACATTAAGACAGCATGCAATTATAGTTAACATTAAGCTTAACCTTACAAAGTAACGCAATGTAAACAAAAACATGTCAAATAAAAACCTTAGCCTGGGCCACGTTCCACGTCCCACGACCCACTTTCGACGATCCACTATCCGCGACCTGGACTCCGCAAGAAGAACACCCCCATTGGGCAGGACCAATCCAAAGGAATCCTCCGTGATCCTGGGACGACAACCAAACCAACGAAGGCGTTATTTCTCCACGGAAAAATAACACCATTTCTTTGTGGGGGAGGAATTGTTACAATTCGATTGTATCACTAATCGAATTGTAACAATATCGCTAAATCAGCGATATACAATCTCCCGCATACCATCCGACAGCAACGGACCGGGAGATAACAAAATGCACGTCAGCATTTTGCACCCACGGCAGCCGGACATCATACACCACCGGTTTGCAGCCACCCAGACGCCACGTCAGCGGTTCGGCCGGCGATAAGCCGAGCGCAAGGCAAAGTAGCTATACGAACCGTGGGAAGAAGGCGCTGGGAAAAATGCAATGCAAAAGTGCATTGTGAGTGCAAGCCAATTTGGCACAGAACAACGCGACGAGTAGTTGCATCGAGATCCGCAACCAACACGGTGGGCCGCCGGAAGTTACAATTCTTTAAAAAGTTTCTACATATAAATGTTACTTCAATTCCTGAGGACAACAACTTTACTTCAATTCCTGAGGACAACAACGTTACTTCAATTCCTGAGGACCACATTTTAATTTTACTTCAATTCCTGATTCCTGAGGACCACATTTTAACTTTACTTCAATTCCTGAGAACCACATTTTAATTTTACACCAGTTCCTGAAGACCATATTTTACTTCAATTCCTGAGGGCAACATTTTACTTCAATTCCTGAGGACAACAATTTTACTTCAATTCCTGAGGACAACAACTTTTCTTCAATTCCTGAGGACTACAATTTTTCTCCAAGTTTTTACATCAATTCGTGAGCAATCTCCCACAACCCGCAACTCCTACCTTATTGTCCTCCTTCCCAAACCTCCAATTTACCCGCCCGGTGGCCCGGGGTACTTTTTAAACAGAAAGCCTCAAGTCTTTCATTATCCTCCAAATCCCAATACCCAAATTTAATTGTACAATATACACCCTACAATACCAGGGGTGTATACAACAGTCCATTATTTGATAAGATACACGCTTCCAAGTTTTTTACAGATAAGTTAATGTCAGATAAAGTTACAGTAGGTAGTAAGTAGTAAGAGTAGAACTATGTGGTGTGTGTATGGTATGATGCTATATATCTGACGCATGCTCTTTATATAACATACATTCTTAAATTAGTAATCACTGACATATACGCGTACATATCAGTTATATGTATATCAAAGATTTCTTTTCAAATGGTTGAATTAACATGCCTACTCTATTGCATAAGTTTATTCGAATTTTTCGCACTATTTGAATATCCTTAAACTCGGTACCTCGACAAGCAAAATAACAAAAATTTAATTACAAAAAGGTCTAAAAGTGAGTCATCAGATAGCATATCAGCTACCTATTTTGTACAGAGTGTTTCATATAACACATGCAGAAATGAGAGGGGTGACCAAGCCACCACCAAGCCAATCAAAAAATTGTATGGCGAGGGCGCGTCTCAACGGTTTTTGAGTTATAGGGGTGCTCATTATTATTTTGTTTTTATCTTCTGATTTAAATAATGCAGCTACATCAAACTCGCCCACAACAACTTGGCAGTAATGTCAATCTAAATTGAAACTACAGTTTAAACCCAGCAAGGATCAAGGCCAAATTACTCGAGAAATTAACATGCTTAGAGTAAATAGAGTATCTGAATTAACTCACAAAATTGATTTATAAGTAAGTGATACATATGTATATCCGAATGTGCTATATTCAGTGAATATAAAATTCATTAATAACACGGCCACAAAAAAAACATATGACATAACCTCAAAAAACCTCAGCAAAAACGGGAGAAAAAAAATTTCAATCTGGGGATCAGACCATGTCTTTTATATGTTTTCGGGGTCGCTGAAACCGAATCCGATGTCGATTTAACCCCAGCACGTCGGATTCAGTTTCAGCGACCCCAAAAACATATGAAACACATAGTCCGATCCCAGAGCACGAAAATGTTTTTTTGTGTGGCTGTGTAATTATTAGCTTAGTCCTAGTGTTTAAAATGAAAGAAATAACTGCAGGTTCATTAGCGGCCGGATTATTCAATAAGTTTAGCTTCAAAGAAATAAAGCCAGTACTAAATAAATATATCGGGCAAGATGAATATAACTTAAACCAAAGAAAAAATAAATATAAATAACTTGCACCAAAGCCAAGCCAAAGTTCGTGCTTTACGAAATTCTCACTGATCGGTCTAGTGCGGTCGTGGCAAGGGAGTTGTTAATAGGGAAATCTTGTGCTGAGCTGAAAACTGTACGATTGCTAAGAAACGTGCTCTAGCGTCTGCTAGCGGGCACATACATATGTTAAGTGTGGCGAAATTCGCACAGCCCAACTGAGCCGTTGTTTACATGAGGTGAGCTGAACTGAGCTGAGCTCAGCTCAGCTGAGCTGAGCTGCTTGAGTGCCCACTGTACTCAAACCTTTCTCGCATATACTCGCAGAATTCCTAGAATATTCAGTTTGTACATATTTTGTCACTGACCAGCTTCTTATGCACGAATTTTAATTTTGAATTTATGGAATGTGTAATGAAGAAATTTTTAGAACTGCAATGCTCATATCATAGCACATCTTTTCAGTCTTTTTTTATTTCAATATGCAAATACGTAAACCTTTCATAGGTAATCCGTTGGGAAGTCGATAAATTATTTTTTCGGGCTTTTCGAATTAAAACACAATTACAAATTGTATGATATTTCGCAGACATAAATTGCTAAGTTACAAAAATAAAAAAAAGTCAAGCAAATTCGAGTCAGATCGCGCGGGGTGCCAAATATTTGCCGCAAATTAAACGTAAAAAAATATTTTTTGATGCGATATAACTACAAATTAACTATTTTCGGACTTTTTCCTTTACTTGTACTCTTAGAGCTTGCTTCGTGCCAAATTTCATTATTCTAGATCAACGGAAGTATAATATAAGGTTTGATTTATCTGCGAGTGTCAAAAAATGCGGAATGAATGAGACATACATGGTCGTATTTTTTAACTGCGTTACCTTAGAAGCTTGGTTTTTTTACAACTCCAAGGGACCGTACACCTTAGTATTTGACATTAATTTCAACTTGATACTTCCACGTGTTCTTGAAAGAAAGAGTCTTGACAGACAGTTAAACCAACAACGATGTGATCTTATAAGGGTTCCTTATTCGCTTTTGATTACGACAACCTAAAAAAACAAAAACAAGCAGGGGATATTGCAAAACAACTTTTGATCTTTCTAAAGTTGGTAATATTACCTAACCACCATTATTCTTATTTTTTTTAGAAAGGTTGTGGGTATCATTTTGCTGGACAACAAATTTAAAAAAAAAATGTTTAATAAAATGTTTTCAATTAAAAAAACCAGTAATAAATTTTTGAAGTCGCTTTAATAAAATTCCATTTGATTACATGGTGGCCTTGAAAATAATATTACAGTAATTCTCTATAAGCAGGGCTACCAACATACAGGCGTGTTCTTAGAACTATAAAAGCTTCGCTATTAATTGTGTTATTATTTATTTCATTATCAAAAAGTGCATTGCATCTGACAATACAAAAATAGAAAAAGTTAACATCAATTTAAAAATAAACACTAAATAGGTAAAATAATAATAAAGCTAAGAAAATATTTAAATATAAATTAGCATTTAAATAGACGTTTTTTCATGTTAATTTTGTCGTAATTAAAATCGAGTACCTACATTAAAGCAGTCGCTATAATTCTGTGTCGGCCGTTCCGACAGGTGGCGGTTCTTTTCACCTTTTTTTTGGAATTGTGAACTTTGAGAGTCCTTGTAGGTGGGTGTCCCGGCTTTGGTGGTCGTCACCACAAATTGAATTTAATCGCGGCCGTTTTCTCTTTTCACTTTAACCTTTTAATGATTCCGAGTGTGAAGGAAGAGGGTAGAAAGGGTTATCGGTAGCGTTGGTTAAAGCTAGATTTCGAACTTTGTCGTTTCGCACCTTGAATTCGGTGTAGAGTTGTACGGGAAATCAAGTAGCTTTCAAGTGAGCTGAGCGAAACAATTTAAATAGGACGTGTTTTTTGTCAATAAAACTGAAAATAGAAGTAAAATGAAAATGATTTGATAACGGTGATATATTATACAATAAATAGTAAAAGTGAAAAACTAAAAAACTAAATATTTAAAAATATTTTATAATCCTAAAATTAATTCATGGTGCATGTACCACAATCTACTAAAACTGGTGACCCCCGACTATCAAACAGCAAGAGAGGAGAAGAATATTGCTGGAAGCCGAACTCTAGGCAAATCCCTCGACGAAGTTCAACCTTACTCAATAATCAACTTTTACTGAATATTTCGTATTGAAGAAACCTCTTCAATTCTAACTCATGGGTGAGACTAGTTCGAAAGAACCGTAACTGGTGTTATGGCTGGAAGGATAAAGAAATGTTTGCCGTCTTGTCACACGAGGTCGGGAATTAAAAAAGTAGGAGTCTAGATTGCGCTCCACGAATTATAGGATTAAGGTCATTGACAAGACAAGTGAGAGGCAAGGGTCCAAAATACGATACAAAGTTTTACTTTGAAGCAACGATTAGAGATATATGACAATCCATTCAACGCAGGGGCGCAACTAGACATTTGGGGGCCCGGGGCAAAAAATTTTGGGGGGGCCCTTCTTCTAAAATTTTTTTTTTATTATTATTATATAAATTTATATTCCAACTTTTACATTTTAAATTTACATTTGCCTCCTCGTTTTGATGGCACTGAAATTCTTTATAATTTTTTCATAATTGATTTCACTCGCTTTTTCGTGTTCAAAATGTTAACCTTATTATTTTCCTATAAACTTCACTTGATCAATATCTCAATACTTTCACTTTTTCTCTAACATGCTTTCGACATTCCCGCCTTACATGGAATGAACTTCCTCAGTCTTCCTTAAACTGTCTACCCTTTATCCCTAATTTACTCAACAAACGATAACGTACCTACCTACTTTTCCCCAAATTACGTAATGACTAGACTGCGGATTTTATGCAACTTTATTATTTATACCTATTGCGGAGACTCTCATGATGCGACTTTGAAAAATGCATGATGTCAAAATCAACTGGTCTTAACCGACTTAAAGAATAGTTTCCGTTCAAATGTTATTTATATACATATATACACACATATACATATGTGTATTTCATTAAATTGCATATAATCCGCAGTCTAGTAATGACTCATCTCTGCTAATTTACCTACATAATAATTCCCACATGTGCGCCACCGCGGATATCTTTCCCTTTTTCCTAATTTCATTTCCTTTGTCTCATTTTTCTAAATCGAGGAAGCCTGCGCTCCTCGCTGAAATTTACTTGCTATGAGCCCGGACCCCCTGCTAAATATTCATATGCACAGATCTTGCTTGTGCACGATTCCTTTCCCATATTGCACAAATGTGGCGTACTCAACTTATCTCTACTGAAAAAAATGCGTTTAGATTTTCAGCCGGTTTTTCCCTCGCATGAAACGTAATGGGTATTCTATCGTAATGATATCATGGAAAATTTTTCTTTCCCAAAAATCAAAAATTTTTCGTTTCCATCATTGTCACTCATTTCGAGAGCTTTTCATATTTTACAAATTTTGTTTTCTCTGTATCGAAAATCCTCTTTTATTTGTTACTTTCAACTGAAGCTGAAAATTTGCTCCTAAATTAACATTATAAATTAGCAAAAATTCGAAGTATGAACTATTAAATATTTTGAATATTGCTAGAGGTATTTTTTCTTTGAGTGAGTAAAGTCAAATGAAACAATCGACAACCACGACAAAAACTCTGATGATTCGACCACTCATCAAAGTCCGTTTTCGAAGTGTAAAATTCAAACAAATCTATAGTAACTTTTCAAGTTCAAGGAACTCCAAGCAGGATATTTTAGCATTTTCGATTATTTTTTCGCGATCCGCGCGGGGCCCCCTTGAACCCGGGGCCCGGGGCAGATTGCCCCGGTTGCCCCCCCCTGGTTGCGCTCCTGATTCAACGATATCAACGGAAAAGCCAAGACGTAATAGTTTGAAAATTAGTACATGTATCATATACGAGTAAAAGCTTGTCAAATGCCTTGCTAAAATTAGTATAGACACAATCGACGTATTTACGCTTCTCCATATTCGTAACTCAGAAGGTTTAAAATTTTGCAAGATTTGTTACAGTTGATCTTCAGCTATGTTGTTTATCAGGCAAGATAAACCTGGATTGCAATGTTAAAAAGTCAGTAACAATGGCAATGGTGAGAGTTTGGCTATAGGCCTATAATTCTCAATCATACTCTTTTTTCCCTTCTATTCTAGTCTAGAATTTTGAACATATCGATTTTTTTTTTGCATATTTTTAAAGATGAAAATTATATACTTCAAAAGAATTTTTAACATTTCAAATATTTATGGAGTTATAGCTATTTAAGTGACACAGCGCGTAAACGGGACCTGCCACAGTGAATCGAACAATAGGAGGTAGACGTTCCCTGACGACATGAATCATCCTACAGAAAGTCTTTTATACACACGTGTGCAGTGCAGCTCAGTTTGCTCTGAGCTATCGTAGAGTACGTGTAGGCCCAATGTATGGAGCAGGAATCGCCGATTAATGAATTGTAAGTACAGACTGCCTACAACTTTGCTCAAATCTTTAAACGCGTTTTTCTCACAACTACTTTTTCCAACACGGTTGACATGATTTCTCAAGTTCTAATAAACCGATTAACTTGAAATTTGGCGTGGAACTTCTTTATATATCCCTCTATCGTTGGAACTAGAATTATGTAAAAATTTTGTTTTTTACTATTTTTAAAAAATTCAAAACTTTGAAAAAAGGGCAAAAAATCAATTTCAGACATTCAGACGATAACGACATTTTTACTGATTAAGAATATTCTTTTATTTTTTTTTTAAGATCACCAGAAGGGTTGGAATCATGTCAGCGAGGACGCACCCTTATTTTTCACGCCCCCACTTTACCAACCTGTGATTTTTCCAATTTGCAAAATTTTTTTTTTTATATATTTTTTGTATTGTTAACATATTAATAAATATCTAGTAAAATAATGGCTACTAAAAATATCCTTAGTTTTTTTCGAATTTTAAAAATCACCTAAAATTTGTACTCTTAGACTAGAATACCCCCTTAAAGACAGGAATTACATAAACCAATTTCCAAACACCAGGGAACACTAAGGACTGAAGAGAAGAGAAGTAACTGGTTCAATAAGAACACCACAATATTCACGAACGACGCCACCAGGTATATTATCGGGCGAATTCAAGAAATCTTCGCCAATTTTACTTAAGTCCAACCTTAACCTTAGAGTAGGTGCAGTAAAGGCGTCTAAAATAATTTTAGTAGATTGCGGTAGAAGGCTGGGAGGTTGGCATCTCCTGTAATCCGGCTACTCGGAGGTCGGGTTTAGGGCCGATTTAAACCGCAAGTTGAGTTTACACAGACCAGTTATAATCGATGAAAACGTCCGCTTAAATCTTACCAAGCCGAAATGCTACGCCATTAAGTTTATCGCATACTGAATTTTCAACTCTAAAGGCATATCAAGTACGTAAAATAGTCTAAGTCAATGTCACGGATGTTATCACTTAACGCATTGCTAAAATACTTAGCAATATCAGAAGGTGCACAAGAAAGTTCCTTGTCAAGAGTGAAAACATCAGGATAATTGTCAGTCTTCCGTTTGCTGTTAATAAAATTCCAAATTGTATCAATCTTTTCGTCGCAGGGCGCCAGCCAACCGCAAAGCAAAGGACAGTGACGGGTCCTTGCCGCACGCATACCGTCCGCGTTCTCGGGCTTTTCAGTCGCCAGTGTGTAAACTAAAATTCGAAAGAACTCCAAGATAGTTCTTGAATAGCTATTAAATAGCAAGCAGCTCATAACACACGACTGCGGTCGGTTTTCGATGTGCTGAACGCTGAGTTCTACCTCTGGGGTTGGGATGTGTTGACTCCAGTCGAAAATTGTCGCACAAAATATTCGGGTGCCTAGCAAGTTCTTTATTGTTAGAAGTTAAGCTTTTGTTTTCTGTCGAAATGCTGTTGTTTATAGGTGTTCGTTTGGTTGGTAAACTAGGATAGTTGTTAAAATCCAATACGGGAGGTGGTTTAGCATATTTGGTATTTTGCGTACCATTATGTCTCGTGCTTTAGCTCGTTCTGCTGACGCATTCTTCATCTGTCAACTCGTAATCTCCATTACAATAATATTATCAAATTACTTACTTGGAATGCTCGCGGTATTCGCAACAAAAGAGTAGAATTTTTATAATTTTATGTCAAATAATTGCATTGATGTGACCTTATTGACTGAAGCAGATCTCAACGAAAGTATTACATTTAATGATTTAAACTACAAACTTTATCGGCTAGACAGAGCTCGTACTAGAGGGGGCGGCGTGACACTAATTGTTCGTGAAAATCTCAAATACACACCATTGCCTTCTAACAAATTAACTACAATAGAAGCAATAGGGGCCGAAATATCTATCGAGAACAACGAGAAGATTAAGATAATCTCCGTTTACTTTCCAGAAAGTAATGCTAATGCAAAAAAAAAACGTAATATTATGTCAGACATGCTAAAACTGTCAAGAATATAGCAGGAAATGTAACACTCGGAGGCGATTTTAATTGCAGGCATCCCTTCTGGAAATGTATTCGACTTAAGGGGACCTATATGGCTTAAATGGGGTTTTGCGGAGTCAAAAGATTTTTTTTTTTTTCAAGAAAAAAACCACATAAAATCTAGAAAATGAGGAAACTAGTTTATTACTGAATACTTTAAGATTGTTTAAGGCCTATAAAAATCACAAAAATACCCATGGGCTCTTATGGGTTGAGCGTCTGTTGCAATGGTGGAATTTCACCGTGGCTTTTTTCCAGAACCCCTGTTCCGAAACACATAAACAAGACATTTTCTGTTAGATAATACTTGACTGCACAGAATGAATTAATTAGTTTTGCTTTCCTGTAATTATTTTTGATTTTGTGTAGTTTAGAGTTCAATTTTTGAAATTTTTCATTACTTACTGAACTAATAAATATTTTAAAAAATAATTATAATCTAAATATTCAAATATTTTTTAATTCATTCCATGACCAGATGTATAATAAACCAGCCCACCAAATTTCAAACAATTTGAGCAAACGGTTTTTGAAATTTTCTACGGCAACTGTCAAAACACAGAATTCCGAGCAAAATCGAATTAAAGTTTGACTTTACAGAAGAAACACAAAGTTTATCAACGAAAATGCTACTTAGAAACGCACTGATTAAGGTTCGTTTACACAACAAACACAACAGAGAATCACAGGGAACGTAGTTGCTCTGCTGTGAACCAAAAATAGCGCGGATTTAGCGCGTCAATTAGGCTTCCGTTATTACAGAGTATTTGAAGTACTTTTTTTAACGACTAAAGCCTAAAAGTAAAAAAAGGCATAACTTCGTTATTTTCTTACGGATTTTAGTTTAGTTTGCAGCGTTTTACTCGAAAAGAGTTGAACAAAAACAAAAGCCAATAAAAAAAAATCGAAAATTAAGCCATATAGGTCCCCTTAAGGGGGCCGATACATTGAAAGTGAGTTTTTTTAAAGAATTTTTTTGATAGGGAAGGAATAAGCGGATCGAGTTAATTTTTTTATTAGTTTACCACAAGAGCTTGTACATTATAAAACATTTTTTTTCGAGTGCCGGCGTTTCAAAATGGCGGTGAAGCCCGTGACGCAACAGCCCCCTCATATTTCAGTCGCTGCGTTCTCGCGGCGGTAATATTGGTCTGAAACAAAGGAGGAAGAAGAAATTGTTAAAAAACAGTTGTGGCTTCAATATGAACCTAACTTTAAGACAAAAAAATTTTTTTTCCCCAAATGCGACTTGAATGAAAATTTTGCTTGTTTTTTTGGCTGAATTCGCAACCTCTACGGTCGGGGATTCGCGAAATCGGCTATAAATTTAGGTTCATCCAGTAGACAAGGGTCTTTTGAAGCTACGGTAAAATTTTCAGCGTAATTGAACCTTTCTTAATAAAGTTATCGTGCAGCGAGTAGTCGAAAATGTCGTTTCGAGGAATTTGAGTTCAAAGTTTGGGGAAGTGAAAAGACGAATTCTCTACTTACATTTTAGTCGGCTATTCCTGCACCGTAGAGTTGTTCTTCCTCTTGTGCACGCAGCTGATTTACGGCAAAAGTTTTTTCTTTCCGAGCCGTTTTTGCTTCTTTTGAATCGAGAAATGTGTCCCGGTCTGCGCTCGTTACTCGAGAATAATTCGAAATATTTGTCTTCGATTAGAACAATAGCTGAGGAATTTGGGAATAATAGACGAAAAGCTAAGAGCGGGGCGGTCTGGAGCCGGGCGATGGACAGCTTCTCACCCGCGCTACTTGACATCGCCGCTTCTATGTGAGATTCCATGAGACCGGATTGAGATATCGGGAAACGCTCTTAGACACACGTTCTCAACACCTTATAGAATATATTCCCGACGAAAAAAAAAAAATTTTTTTTTTGATTTTACATGTATCGGCTTCTATGTGAGATTCCATGAGACCGGATTGAGATATCGGGAAACGCTCTTAGACACACGTTCTCAACACCTTATAGAATATATTCCCGACGAAGAAAAAAAAAAAAATTTTTTTTGATTTTACATGTATCGGCTTCTATGTGAGATTCCATGAGACCGGATTTAGATATCGGGAAACGCTCTTTAGACACACGTTCTCAACACCTTATAGAATATATTCCCGACGAAAAAAAAAAAAAAAAATTTTTTTGCTTTTACATGTATCGGCCCCCTTAAGGGGGTATTCTAGTCTAGGAGCACAAACTTTAGGTGTTTTTTAAAATTCGAAAAAAACTAAGAATATTTTTAGTAGCCATTCTTTTACTAGATATTTATTAATATGTTAACAATACAAACAAAAATATAAAAAAAAAAAATTTGCGAATTGAAAAAATCACAGGTTAGTAAAGTGGGGGCGTGCAAAATAAGGGTGCGTCCTCGATGACATGATTCCAACCCTTCTGGTGATCTTAAAAAAAAAAAAAAGATTCTTAATCAGTAAGAATGTCGTCATCGTCTGAACGTCTGAAATTGATTTTTTGCCCTTTTTTTCAAAGTTTTGAATTTTTTAAAAATAGTAAAAAACAAACTTTTACATAATTCTAGTTCCAACGATAGAGGGATATATAAAGAAGTTCCACGCCAAATTTCAAGTTAATCGGTTCATTAGAACTTGAGAAATCATGTCAACCGTGTTGGAAAAGGTGGTTTTGAGAAAAACGCGTTTAAAGATTTGAGCAAAGTTGTAGGCAGTCTGTACTTACATTTCATTAATCGGCGATTCCTGCTCCGTACATTGGGCCTACACGTACTCTACGATAGCTCAGAGCAAACTGAGCTTCACTGCACACGTGTGTATAAACGACTTTCTGTAGGATGATTCATCCTCAGGTAGTCAGGGAACGTCTACCGCCTATTGTTCGATTCACTGTGGCAGGCCCCGTTTACGCGCTGTGTCACTAAAATAGCTATAACTCCGTAGATATTTGGAATTTTAAACATTCCTGTGGAGGATATATTTTTGAAGGTCTGATCTTTAATAATATGGAAAAAAAATCGATTTGTTCACAATTCTAGACTAGAACACCCCCTTAACGTATGGGGATCTACATATGTATTATACATATATGTAATTATTGAAATAAGTGGTTGCATATATTATTCTAGGAATAATAAATAACACTGTTTAATATGAACATTAGTCTTTATTGGTTTAGAAAGGACGACGCTTTCGTTTAACTGGTAATTATAATATCCATCACAATAGACTTAATACAAGTAGAACATTATTGTGACTGACTCATCTTACTTGTCAGAGTATACTAACTGACCTGAGTCCCTAGAATAACTGACTTGATTTGAGCGGCTGCACGCATACTTAGTTTTAACAGTCTTACGATATTGCGTACAGTTGGCGCCACTACATTCATACAAATACAAACTGTCAATTTACATATTTCAACAGTAATACATAGCTTGCTTACCACCACTACCTACCACTTCCTTTATTCTGCTCTATCCTTCTGATCCTATACATTTATACCAATCCCTTCCAGATCAAATCCATCAACCTTAGACTTGTTTTTAGCCAACTGCCCAAATATATTAACCCAACCGCTTGTATGTAATAATTTATTATCGGACCATCTTCCTGTTTTACTGAAAGTCAAACTACAGTTTATCAAGAGCTGATTGCCCATCATTTTACCACAGTTAATTGGCTGAGCTGTCGATGCCGCATACAATACGAGCTTCGTCCAATGATGAGTAAGCTCTCCCTAGCTTTTATAGTATAGAGCATGTATCACAAATTGACGACATGATAACCCAGCTAAGTAGCATTATTAATTTAGCTATCAATCACTCCGTGATACTTACCACATCGTAATCACAAAGCCCCTTTTGTACTACCAAGATAAGCCGACCACAAGCATTTCAGTATTTACTATGGTACCCAGTTCAACAAAGTTGCATGACAACCCAGATCGCATTGCTACCACAACTCCACCGCCAACAGGGGTATTCACAATGTCGTCGTTGCGATCACGACGAAAAAAAGTAGTTTGGCAGGAAAGCTTGGTATAGAGAATTCCGAGATGAAGCCAACTCTACGTAAGGCATATACATATGTACGTATGTCAAAATCAACAACCAGAAAAGAAGCGTGGAATTGACAGTTTTGCCACGCAGGCCATTTATTCTGATAATAATAATTTTTACCCATGTTCAAGTGTTTGTATGAAGATAATTTTCAAGCGTATTTAGACTTCACAAAATTATTTTGAAAAAATATATGAGTTTTTACAACGTAATTTTTTGTTTAACCGAAATATCTAAAAAAAATATGAAGAGTAAGATTGCCCGGGCCCGGTGTTACCGGGATATTATTAAATATTTAATCCTTAATATTACAGAGCTTCCCTTCTGCAACCCCTTTCTTGTGAGGTGGGGGTGGTCTCATAAAATCAAGCGTAAATTCACACATAATACCGCATACATCCCTTTCATCTATTCCTAATACTATAAATAAATCAATTGTTTCATTTATTTCCAATCGGCAGGGTCGACTTTTTGCCGCTCTCAAAAAGTTTCCACTTTGAACATCCACAGTTTCTACATTTATTTATATTTTGATTCCAAGTTTGGCACACGCATTGTCCCGCATGTTTTCTACTTTCTACAATTGTTTTCATATCCTTTTTCCCAACCCTCTTTTTTGAAAAGGTTCTCCTACTCTTTTACACTTTATTCCATTTTACTAAAAAAAACTATTAATCGTTCAATGTTCATGTCTCTACCTAATTATACTATTCTCCAAGGCGCTTTTATTGTTACTGAGATATTTCAAAATTACTCCTCATTGACGAAAATAAACCCATGCGCTTAATTTCATTAATTTTGTAATTAACTTAATTTTAACGAGTAAAAGGTTTATTTCACTTTTTCGAAATGTTTTTCTATTTTCGTTTTTCACACATTTTTAGATATTTTTTGTTAAAATTGGTCTCGTGTGGCAGTCGAGTATTCATTTTCTTTTTTTTTGTTTGTTTTGTTTTTCATAGAGGAAGAAATGTCGTCGTTATAGGTTCAATACAATTTCTGTATTCGATGTTCCACTGTATCATTTATTAACCTTAACAGGTTAGGCACTAAAAAAATAAAATAAATAAATAAATAAAGGTAAAAACCATCGTGACGAAAGTAGTGAAATCCTGTTCAAGATGGCTACGAGTTCGGCGTCTAGTCCCTCGCGCATTGAGTTATTGTATAAAGACAATTATGATACTTGGAGTATGCAAGTGGAGGCGCTGTTAACGAAGACAGATCTTTGGGAATACGTGGACGGTTCAAGTGTAATGCCGACGGTGGCTGAGGCAAAAGCAAGTTGGTTGAAGCTGGACAAGAAAGCAAAGGCGGACTTAGTGATGTCGATTCAACCATCTGAGCTCAAGCACATACGTGAATGTGAGTCTTCTCGAGAAGTGTGGCTGAAGCTGGAATCAACTTATGCTTCAAAAGGTCCTGCGAGAAAGGCAATATTGTTGAAACAGCTAATGCTTCAAAGGCTTGAAGAAGGTGGCGATATTCGAGACCACATAGCGAGATTCATCGATGCTGTGGATAAGCTGGAGAATATGAAGGTTCAGATCAATGGCGATTTATTGGCTACAATGCTTTTATATAGTCTACCAGCTTCGTTTGAAAATTTGCGGTGTGCAATCGAGTCAAGAGATGATCTCCCCACCGCAGAAATTTTGAAAATCAAGATTATGGAGGAGAGAGAGGCGCGAATGCAAGAGTCAGGCAGCGTTGTCACAGCCATGGTGGCTGGAAACCGCGTAAATGTTCGCCAAAATTTTTCTAAGAAGGGAAAGGGAAAGTCGACCGTAAGAGGCGAATTCAAGTGCTTCAAGTGTGGTGTCCCAGGACACAAAGCAAATGTATGTCCAACAAAGAAGATTGGTGACTACAAGAAATCAAAACAGTCAGCAAATAGTATCGACGAGAGTTATTGTGCGGTGAGCCATATGGCTACTGCGAAAGTAAACAGTGCCGGGAATGCAAGAACAGTCGACAAGGCATGGTTGTTGGATAGCGGCTGTACTACTCATTTGTGTGGAGACAAAGGCCTTTTTGTGTCGATGACAGCATAGACAAATAATAGATAGATATCCAATCTCATAGCAACAATTGTTCCTATGAAAACAGATCTGAGCGGAAAGCTCAGCTTGTTCAACTTCCTTTAAGTTTGTGTGCGTGAGATAAATATTTAGAATATTTCTCAATTCAGAACCCTGCCTCTTTTTCAATTTTCATATTGAGCCCGGTCACCAGCCCAATTGAGAACTTTTGCAAAAAAAGATTGTTCTAGGAATTTTTAGCCTGATAGAGTAAATACATTTCTATTGCATATTTTGTTTAAATTTATTTATAAGAGATTGAGGATGGTAAAGGGTAGGGTAAATTGGAGCTAGGGTTGGGTTGCCATACGTCCCGGTACGCCGGGACATGTCCCGGTTTGAAGCATGGTGTCCCGGCGTCCCGGCCTATAAGCAAATTGTCCCGGTTTAAAAATCATAGTTATTTAATAGAGGGCTGGACTTGGTAAACAGTAATATACCTCCAATAAACGCGCTCTAACTAGCTAGCTAGGCTAATCGTACGTGGATAGAACGACGTAGTAAGCGCTGACACTTGTCCGTTCACGTTTCACGAATTTACGTTAACAGTGTCAACGCATTTCGAGATCGCAGACTCTCAGCGTTGACAGAGCAAGAGCGCATTGGCACGAACACTGTCCCACACTGTCACGCACACTATCGTACACTATCGGGCGCTCTCGCTCATTCGGCTTGCGCTCGGCTCAGGTCGGCGACAGTCGAGTCGGGAGCGCAATTTGTGACTTCGTTTGTTTATATTTAGCCATTTTCATTCGGTTGTTTTGCAAATCTGTGGCTATGTTATAATACCTTTTGTAGAAAAAACATGTTTTCTATCTAAACGTTTGGCAGTTATTTTCTGTGTCGCGCTGTGCGTGTATTTTGTGGTTTGGACAGATAATTTAAACCAAGTGAATAAACGAAATAAACTTATTTTATGCGTGCCGCGCTTTCTGTTGGGTGCTTATTTACTATTATTTTATATTTATAAAAGAGGTAGGCATGATAAGGAAGCTTTCTGTTCAGTTTGTGGATTGTACTTATCTATTGGACATGGAGGTAAGTCAGCTGTGAAGGACGATATTCGAACGGGAGCTCATGCGACGAAATTAACGGTTGCTTCGACATCAAAAGATATATCAACATTCATGATCAAACAAGAACCCCCGAAGATATATTGATACGCTCTGCTGAGCTAACCACTGCGTATCGAGTTGTGAAGCATCACGATTCATTCAACTCTTTAGATTGTACTACAAAACTGAATTCTGTTATGTATCCTGACTCAAACATAGCGTCAAAACAATCCACAGCGAGAACAAAGGCCACCGCTATTATAAAAAATGTTTTAGCTCTACACTCCATTGAGCAAGTCAAAGCAGAAATTGAAAATGTGCCTTTCTATGGCGTGTCCACAGATTCCAGCAACCATAAAGCTGACAAGATGTTTCCTTTGCTGATACAGTATTTCACTGAAAAAGAGGGATTACAAATCAAACTTCTCAAATTAGACATATTACCGAATGAAACACCCGATACCATAACGTCATTTTGCCTAAAAACTCTTTAAAATCTGAATATACCGCTGGAAAATATGGTGGCTTTTAGCGCGGATAATACAAATACTAACTTTGGAGGAAGAGAAAGGCGCGGGACAAATAATGTGTACTTTAAATTAAAAGACATTTTGAACAAAGAGTTGGAAGGAATCGGTTGCCCCGCGCACATTCTTCATAATACAGCCTCCACTGCCGCTGATGTAATGTCAATCGATGTGGAGTCCATGGTACTAAAAATTTACAAATATTTTTCAATATTTACTGTGAGAGTTGAGCGCCTCAAGGAATTTTGTGACCTAGCAGAAGTAACATATAATAATATACTGTCACACTCGAGAACACGATGGCTCTCACTTCTTCCAGCTGTAGAACGCATATTAAAGCTTTGGGTGCCATTGAAAGATTTTTTCGCAGCTGAAGCAAGAGCCCCGAAAGCAATAACCGACTTTTTTGAGAACCCTATATCTGAATTGTACACTCTTTTTGTGCACAGTCAATCATCTTTAATTGAGAAGTAAATTAAAAGGATAGAAAAATCAGTGATTACTGTTATTGAAGGGAAAAGTGTTTTAAATGATACAACGAAACAACTGAACGACCGGTCAATAAATAGCTACTTGGGTAATCAAACAAATAATTATACATGAAACTCAAGAATGAAGGTACTCTTGATGCACAGCAAACAGAAACATTTGACAAAGACACAAGTGATTATTTCCACGCTGCTATTGAATATCTCGAACAGTGGTCTAAGCCTATGAAAAAATTCGAGATTTTTGATTGGATGATGTTGAACGAGATTCCACAGTGGCAACAAATTGAAGAAATTACAAGTTATTTAAGCGAGAAATCTATACAAATTAGTGATTCAATGTATGAGGAATTTATGTACTTACAATCGTTCCTACAAACTGAAATGTCTGATGAATGGAAATGTAAAAACGTACAAGATAGATGGAATTATTTTTTTCAAATGACAGAGGAAAGAGAAAGAAAAACTAATTTACTCAAAATATGTCAATATCTCTTTGCAATCCCTGGCCATAATGCACATGTGGAGCGTGTATTTTCATTGATAACCTCGCAGTGGACTAAAGAGAGGAACCAGCTCGCTGTGGGGACAGTTGAGAGTATAATTCAGTGCATATACAACTACAAGACGACATGCATTGAGTTTTACAAATACGTGAAGTCCCAAAAAGAATTGCTCCGTAAAGCGGGAACATCTGACAAGTATGAATGGGCCCAGAAAAGCGGCAACAATTAGGTTAAGAAACTTCCTTACCGCTGGATTTTATATTTGTTGATTAATTTATTATATTTTGTAATAAGAATAAGACAAAAATGCCATGCATAAATGAGGATATTTGATGATTATATTTTGTGTCAATTTAAAAAAATAACAATGCCATGGATAGATGAGAATGTTATATTTAAATTTGTTGATTATATTTTGGGTTTATTAAAAAAAATACATTGTGATAATTTTATGTTTGTTGATTACATAGTGTGCTAATTAAAAAAATGTTGACAGATAGGTACTTACTTTAGTTAATGTTGATTTCGTAAAAATATTTTTTTTTATCAATATTTTGTAAAATTATCAGAACTATTGAATTGGCATTGAATGGCTGTGTTAAAAGTTGTTCTGTGTTTAGGCAAGGACTAAACCTTTAAAGTTACCTATTGTTGTAATAAAAGTTCAATTTTTTCTACCTTTACTAGTTTTTCTTGAAATGTCCCGGTCTGAGTCCTCACACTTATGGCAACCCTAACCTAGGGTAGGGTAAATTGGGGCTATTATGATTGCTTTTCATCAAATTAAGTTTTATAGATAAGATTTATCCGGATATATGTTTGGAAAAATGTTCTAAGAGCTTTCCCGAGCTCTTGGGATGATCGTCGGAGTGAGGGCAGGTAAATAGAAAAACAAGATCATTTGTTGTTTTCAGGAAACTTTATTAGGGCAAAGAATCGCGTGTTTTCATGTAGAAAGCCAAAACAAAAACTAAACTGACAAGTCTCTGCACTGGGGTGGCTGCTGCGACTCGATGAGTTGGATAGTACCGGGAAGTCTCATTGGTGGCGGCACTGCACGCCTAGAATACTGCGCGCGGGACTAGAATTTGTTTGCGCTGGTGTGTTGGCCGACCTGGCACGGTGGCTGCAGGCCCAGTGCTGACCGCAGGAGGCGAGCAGAACGAAAAAGTGACCCGCTTCTTCGACTTGGATGCTGTAGCCTGTTGGGAGTCCATAGGGCTACCTGGGGAGCTGGTGAGGGCTGCGAAATGATTGGCGTAGTCTGCGAGGTCGCCGGAGTAGTCGTGTCACCCTGGATAGAGGCCCCTGGACCTGAAATGGCAGGAGGAGCCGGTTGGCTTGGGGCGTCGAGGGCGTCCAAGTGCGCTGGCTTGAGGGCGTCCGTGGTGACAGTGCGGTGTTGGCCGTTTACGTCTATGACGTACGTCCTGTCGTCCACACGGCGTATGACCCGGTGGGGGCCCATATAGGGTAGCTGTAGGGGCTTCCTTATAGCGTCGACCCTTTTGAAGACGTGAGAGCACGTTTTTAAATCCTTGTAAAAAAATGTGGCTTTTTCCGGAATGTGTCTCGATGCTGGAGCGGCTTTGATGCTCTGGGCGAGGGTGCGCAGACCTTCGACGAAAGTGGACGGACATGCTGCTGGCAGGCTCGTGGTGGCGAAGAAATCACCTGGTACTCTGAGCGTTGTCCCGTCGAAGAGTTCGGCTGAGGAGGCTTGCAGATCTTCCTTGAAGGAAGTGCGAAGGCCCAGCAAGACCAGCGGAAGCAAGTCTGGCCATGGAGTCTCGGAATTGCACATGAGGGCCGCCTTGAGTGTGCGATGTGATCGCTCGACCATGCCGTTTGACTGTGGATGGTAGGGCGTCTTGCGGATCCTGGTGACTCCGAGAAGCTTGGAGAGCTCCGTGAACAGAGCGGACTCAAATTGAGCACCTTGATCCGTGGTGATGGTCAGCGGGGTACCATATAGGCTGATCCATCGGTCGATGAGGGCTCTGGCTACCGTAATGGCCTGTTGATCAGGCAGAGGGATGGCTTCCGGCCACCTGGTAAATCTGTCAATCACCGTGAGACAGTACTGGAATCCCTGGCAGAGCGGCAGCTTGATAAGGTCTATGTGGATGTGTTCGAAGCGTCCCTCCGGAGTGGCGAAGTTGCCGAGCGCGGCATGATTATGCTTGTGGATTTTAGCGCGTTGGCAGGGCTCGCAGGACTGTGCCCAGCGGTTGACCTCCCTGCGCATGCCGGGCCAGACGAATTTTGACGAGACGAGACGTACCGTGGCTTTGACGCTAGGGTGCGCCAGGTCGTGGTGGACTTCGAAAGCCGTGCGTCGTAGGGCCGATGGCAGGTAAGGCCTGACTTAGCCTGTTGAGGTATCGCAGAAAACGTTGACACCATCGATCGGCAGAGGCTGGAGATCCAGGCTCGAGTGGTCCATGATGCTCTGAAACTCCTGGTCCTCGGCTTGAGCAGAGGCGATGATTTTGGCGGTGAGGGTCGAAGGCATGGAGGTGGTGGCCACTCGGGATAGCGCGTCGGCGACGACGTTGTCCTCTCCATTGACGTGGACTATTCTAGTATTGAACTGCAGAATGTAGTCGAGTTGGCGGCCTAGTCGAGGTGATGCCTTGTCCGAGCGCTGGGAGGCGGCGAAAACCAGAGGCTTGTGATCTGTGTAGATCGTGAAGCTTCTGCCCTCGAGGATCCTCTGCATATTTTTAATTGCTGCGAAGATGGCGAGGAGCTCACGGTCGTAGGCACTATAGCGCCTCTCGGCGTCAGAGAGCTTCCTCGAGAAAAACGACAAGGGCTTCCAACGACCATGGTCATCTTGTTGCTCGAGAGCGGCACCAATCGCAATGTCCGAGGCGTCAGTTCGTAAGGCGAGCGGAGCATCAGCCTTAAGAAAGGTGGCGGTGGTGGCCTCGGAGATGGCGAGTTTGCTGTTTCGAAAAGCAGTGTCCGCTTCTGGAGTCCATTCAAGAACTACCTTCTTTTTGTTGGGAGGTAAGCCCTTCAGAAGCCGTCTTTGGGATGCACCGACGGTAGTAGTTTGCAAGCCCTAAATACCTGCGCAATTAGGTGGAGTTTTGTGGGCGCGGGAAATCTTCGATGCCCTGGACCTTGCGTGGAGGAGGCTTGAAACCGTCAGCTGAGACGGAATATCCCAGGTAGAAAACGTGGTCCTTCCCCAAAACGCACTTCTCCGGGTTAATGCGTATTTTTGCTTTGCGGATAGCCAGGAAGAGCTGCCGTAGATGCTGCAGTCATGGTCATCTGAGAAGATGATTACATCATCCATGTAAGCCCTGGCAAACGGCATGTCCCGAAGAAGCTGGTCCGTTGTTCTCTGGAGGGATTGCGCTGCGTTTCGTTGGCCTAGAGAGGAGCGAGCAAACTCGAAGAGTCCGAATGGTGTCGTCACTGCGGTCTTCGGGATGTCTTCATCGGCGATCGGGATTTGGTAGAAAGCCTTTCTCAGGTCCATAACTGAGAAGACACGCCCACTGACCTCCTGGAGCAAGTCCTCAATAATCGGCAAAGGATAGCGATCCGGGGTCGTGACGGCGTTCAGTCGCCGGTAGTCGCCCGTGGCACGCCAGGATCCGTCTGGCTTCGGGACGAGATGTAATGGGCTTTCCACTGGCTTGAAGAGGGCCGAATGATACCCTGGTCCAGTAAACGTTTGAATTCGTCCTTGGCCGCAGCGAGGCGAGGGCCGACGAGTCGTTGATGACGCTCGAAGACTGGCGGGCCGGTCGTGTGGATCTGGTGTCGGACTGGAAGGTCGGGCAGTTCGGCGGCTGAGCCGTCTGCTAGGGTTATGTCAACAAACTCCGGGAACAAACTGAGGTAGCGATGACCCAGGTCTCCTGTGGGGGTGTCGACTTGGTTGACGACAGCGATGCTATGCACCGGCGCTGAGGCTGTAAAGGCTGCAGATGACAGGCCGATCGAAGTGTCGATCAGCCGTTTGCCTCGAAGGTCGATGAGCAGACTGTAGAACGAGAGGAAGTCTGCGCCCAGGATTGCGGTCTGGACATCGGCCACCGTGAAGGACCATCTGAATGCCCGGCGTAGGCGCAGATTGAGCTCCATCGGCTGTGTGCCGTACGTGGCAATCGTGGATGCATTAGCAGCCGACAGTGTCAGCGGCTGCCGTTGCAGGCTCCTCCAGTATTGAGACGACGGAACCAGAGTCAACCAGGAACTTGGCACCGGAGGTCCTGTCGAACACGTGTAGGCGGTTTTCAGCAGGCAGTGCGCCATCCTCCACCGCCTGGACAGGAGGGGACGTTACTGGTTTCCCTGGGCCGTGACTGAGAAGGAGCACGGCGTCTTGCAGTTTCTAGCCTGGGAGCCGAAGGTGCGATGGAACCAGCACCACTCATCTGCTTTCCCGGAAGCTTCTGAGCAATCACTTGGGACCGCGGAAGACCTAGAGCGCGAACGCCCGCGTGGTCGTTGTTGGCCCGCCATGGAGTCAAAGCCCTGCCTAGTGAACGTGGCGAGTTGAGTCACCGCGCTACGGACGCCCTCAAGCCAGTGCACTTGGGCGCCGTCGACGCCCCAAGCCAACCGGCTCCTCCTGCCATCTCAGGTCCAGGGGCCTCGATCCAGGGTGACACGACTACGCCGGCGACCTCGCAGACTACGCCGGCGACCTCGCAGACTACGCCAATCATTTCGCAGCCCTCATCAGCCCTCCCAGCCCTACGGACTCCCAACAGGCTACAGCATCCAAGTCGAAGAAGCGGGTCACTTTTTCGTTCTGCTCGCCTCCTGCGGTCAGCACTTGGAGGGGAGTGATTGTGGCGCCTGCAGCCACCGCGCCAGGTCGGCCAACACACCAGCGCAAACAAATTCTCGTTCCGCGTGCAGTCTTCTAGGCGTGCAGTGCCGCCACCAATGAGACTTCCCGGTACTATCCAACTCATCGAGTCGCAGCAGCTGCCCCAGTGCAGAGACTTGTCAGTTTAGTTTTTGTTTTGGCTTTCTACATGAAAACACGCGATTCTTTGCTCGCGTTCCAAACCCCTAATAAAGTTTCCTGAAAACAACAAATGGTCTTGTTTTTCTATTTACCTGCCCTCACTCCGACGATCATCCCAAGAGCTCGGGAAAGCTCTTAGAACATTTTCCCAAATATGTACATATTTAAAGTTGGAAATTAAACGAGTATCATAACAAAACCCCACATTGTTGACATTGAACTCAGTATGAAGATAAAAATGGTACAAGTAACATTGAAGACATATTTTGAGCACATAAATAAATAAATACCTCCTTTAATAAGGGGATATATGTATATACTATTTATATTCGGCTTGTATTATTTCACTAGATTCAGAACACTTTTATCTAAGCCGTGCCGATTTTATAAAAATTATGATGATGAGATATGTTCATTTATTTCAATAATAAAATTCCGTTGAAACATAAATTGATTTCGCCATTAACAGAATAAAAACGTATATACCATTTGTTATAAAATAAAAAAAAATTGTATAAATTAATGTTTAACTTCTCAGAATTTTTAGCCTTTTTTTGTTTACGACAATTTTGTTTGTGTATTGCTAATTTTTTGTCAATTTCCCATTTGCAATTCTTCCTGATTAGAATTAAAATAAAATAATCAAATATTTTTAACCTGTGCGAATGACATGGATTGTCAACTTCATACCACGAAGGAAAACTGTTAATGCAAACTTGACGTATTTTTTCCTTTATGTTGTTTTCATGTCCTCTTTGAAAAAAAAAAATCTTCAAAAATTTTTAATTGCACTTTGCATATTTAAAAAAATTGCTTTGTGGGTACTTATAAATTACCAAAATCTGACTTTTGCGCGTAATTTTTATAATGAAGAAGCCACTCTGTTGATGATATTTCTACATTATCTTTTGAAAGTGTCGTTTGTTTACAGATACCATAGGATTTACCAATACCTGTTGTAAGCATACGATGCATAACAAAGCCAGAAAAATACATTAAAGCATTATCAGATAGCGCTCCTGATGAGTCCTCAAAAAGATCTTTAATAATATCGTCATTGTTGTTCATTGATATTTCTGACTCATCCAAGTATTCAACGAAATTGTTTAATTTCACAAATTCATCATTAAGCTCAATCGGCGATTCTCCCGGAGATGGAGTTAAATCTAAAATGGCATCCCAATCCAAATCAAGTGAGTAGTCCGTATCTTCTTCACAATTAGCGAATGTGGATGAATTAATGAATTTAATTGAAACAACCCTACCTACGAGCTGATTGAATTCTGATACTGAAGGGCAGCCCTTTTTATATCTTATTTTACTAAAAAGGTTTTCAAGTGGGTCCTGATTTACTTTGTGCGTACAAAAGTAATTCCAGTCTTCAAACTGTTCAAAAAATTCTGTCGAAAGCCCTAAAATTCCTTCAATTGTTTGTTTTAGTCCATTAATACAATTCATTTTGACACCTTTTCTGGTTACCTTAAACTTACATTTCGATAAATATATGTTTGCTGCTGATAAATTATCTTTAACAAAATTATTTATCGTTAACGCACAATTATCAGGGTTTCGAGAAAAACGGCTTTTACTATTGCAGTTGTCAAACAACCTATTTAAAAATTCTAGCAATTTTGCTGTTGGTAATGCATTTTCTTCAATATTCTTAGTAAATTTACCTAATTGAAGCATTGTTTTTATTCCTGGTGCTGTACTGGTAAAAAAAATTTGCACTGCAAATTTTACTTTCATTTTCTCAAATGAATTAGGTTGGAAATGAGTATTTGTTAGTTTGGGGCAAACTCTAGTAGTGGACTTCTTGTCCAAATCGAACAATTCCTCAATGACTTTCCATTTCGCTACCCCCTGTTCTTCGATTTCTAAGTCATACTTCATCAAATTATTTCTCCATCTTTTAATCAAATGTGGCACATCATACAAACAATAAATTTTTATTCCGTTCCTTATAAAGTAGGCCGTTTCCATAGTAGCAGTTAACGTTTTGTATAACTTTTGATTCACGGGCGCCTGATCACAAGTCATTGCACTAACAGACAGCCCCAAACTTGTACAAATATATGAATTTTCCTCCACAAGTATTTTTAAAAGGTCTACAGGAACCCCATTTTCGGAAATTGAATAGCTTAATACTTGTGTCCAAGAACCACAAAGGCTTCTTACCACAAAGACTATTATGTAATTAGCAAGCAGAGGCAATCGTGGAATTTCTCCAAAACCGTAATCGATATAACCATCTATTTTGTCATAGTGACTGTTGTATTTTAAGTCTTTTTTTATCTTTATTTCATCGAATAATAAGCAAACTTGCCTTGATTGTATGTCCAATTTGTCAACACTTTTCTTAACACATTTTAAAAGATTTTCATATCTGCCTGATTGCAAATTTTTTAATGGCATCCATCTATACATGGAGCTGACAGAAGGAAGATGGAAACTTAGCCTTTGTCTTAAAAGTCTGTACACAGAGCTGAATTTGAAAAATATTGCTTGAGACAATTGTTTTTCCTCTTCTGTGTAGGTATTTGTTTTATTCAGAAGCATTTTACACAACATTTTAGAGTGCAACGAAGCGGTTTTATTTTGATCAATTAAATATTTTACATTTGATTTTTTCAGGTTTTCATATTTTTTCTTATTAATTTGATTAGACTTTTTTGTCGAAGTAATTATATTTTTGCTGCGCTTGCGTGTTTTATTAGGGCTTTTGTTTTGATTAGAAGTTGTTGGTACTTGGTCTTAATTTTATTGTATTCAGTTCGGTAATATTTAACATTGTCTTCCCTCCGATGGCAGTCTGTACAAGTAATTTCAACTTGATGTAAATTGCTTGTAGGAATTAAGCTAGAGGCTTGATTTAATTCTGTAAAGAATACGTCGTTTTCTTCCATATCTTCACTTTCGTTTTTTAAATGTAACGTAGGATAAGCCTCTGGGTATAATTTCTTTTTCCCTAAAAATGTTGGTTCAAAGTGAATATCACATATTTTAGGATACTTCAATTTTGAAATTATATCAAAAGAATCCCAACATTTACTTTCCCAATCCTCACGCTTTGAGGAATTTTTAATTGGAAAATTAAAAAACCGGCGATTATTGTGAGCCGAAGTACTTATGCAATTTTTAATGCAGAACCTGCGTAACCGACAAGCCACTTTATTTAACCTAAAAAACCAATTCAGAAAAACTAACTACTTCAAAGAAAATTTACTTCACTTAAATATTATATTTATGTGTAAAGAAAAGATAAGACAAAACTTCAAAAAACCAATTAAATATATGTATATATGTTTATTTATTTCGCTATAAATTTTTCCCAAATAAACTTTGTGTAACTGTAGTGCTCATGCCAAATGCCCATCATAAAATGAAAACAAGCAAACCCCGCGAGCGCTGAGGAGCTGACGGGCGGCTGAGACTTGTGAGAAGAGGAAGAGATATGTCGCCGCCACGCCACCGCAGAATCCATGCTGCACGCGTGCTGAGCTAAACCTGCTAAACGAACAATTTTCTCTCTCTCCCGAAATGATATATCGAGCCACGTTAGGGATGTGTTAGTAAGATCAGGCGACATCAGGCTACGAAATTGAAAGCTCAATGGATTGAGCTTTAGGACCAGAATGGAAAGCTATATAAGTTATTTGTCTATGATGAAAGAGTCCTCTAAATCAAGGCTAAAAGTTATCTTTGCACTTATTGAGGTGCAATAAAAAAATAAAATATAAGACACCGGACATCGAATAATTAACTTTATTATTAAAGGAACACGTCTGCCTTACATGGCTGCTACGATTGAACTCTCTGAAATTATAAATTTTATGTTTTAGGAACCTATAGACGGACAAAGCATGTAGATATCGGGTGACAAACTTGTCTGATCGCGAATCCGGGAATTGTTGAGCTAAGCGGTTTGGATTCGCGGTAAATGCTCGGAATGTGGGAAACTGAATTATACGAAAATTTTGCTGACATTATGTCTAGCTCGGTGTAGGTACGATATGTTGGGTAGCGCGTGTGACCTACTTATATTGCATTATGCTGGGCTGCACGTTTAACTCCCCCCTCGTTCGCCTGAAGCTCCGATTAAGATATTGCTTTGTCTGTTTCCTTTACATATTTCTTGTTAACAATATAAAATATTATGCTTATAATAATAAATATCCCTATGGTTACTATTACACTTGAATTTTGATTATATTTGATTTTATAGTCGTTTTCAATTTCTTTAATTTTGTTTCTATTTTCTATGTTTTTAAAATGAATTTCTTCTAGCTTGATATTGGGAATTACATTTTTTTTTCTTTGATTTCTATTAAAAAATTGGGTAGTATAACATGATCAAATATTACTTTTTCTAGGTTGACGAATTTGGTATCGTGGTTTATAATGCTGCAGTTTACAAATTTTAAAAAGTTTGTTCCTTTTGCATGTGTTTTTAGATTATTACAATTGTTTTCAATATGTGTTTCGTTAAGATTTTTCTCAATTATTAGACCAGGTCTTACTTCTTTAATTCTTGTTTCTCGTCTAATTTCATATTACAATTGGCTACTTGGGATTTTACAATGCTTTGTATACATTCATCTCTAAGTTCAATTAGGGTTTTCTTTAGGTTCCCTGTTACATTAGCATAATATATATCATTATGTTGGTCTGCCAGAATTTCACGGGTTTTAGTAACAATTGAAGTAGATAGGCTATGCCGATTCTGGACCATTTTTCCCATAAGAAATGTACAGGGCTCAAAAATTCTCATTTTTGCTTCAAAAGCTCTCGGGCTGTCCGTGAACGGGCATTTGAAAGCTTTTCTTGCTCTTACACGAGCAGTTTTAAGGTGAATGACGTCATGAAAGCTCTTGTGTGGGCGTGGGTGTGTGTGTGTGTGTGTCAAGTGGACGTGTTTGCCAGACAGAATGATGTCGTCACTTAGAATGTAGTGTAGCGCATTGGTAATATGTAATTCATTTTCGAGACTTTTGGGCAACTCTTCGGATATGATCTTCCGTGATTATTGCATATCTAATTTATTTATCGAGGCAAGGGAATTGTTGTATTGCACCGAAGCACTCTACTCTATATTCCAATTAAGAAATCTTCCTTTTTGTGTCATATACACACAAAAGTTTTCTAATTTTACGTTAAGAATTTAATGGCAACCGTTTTACATTTTATGCATTCTTTTCAGTGGTCATTATGAAATGCGCTTTCAGCTACCACCGATGCGACTAATTGTATGAAAATTTGAAATACGTAAGCATATTGTTCTAAACTTTAAAGTTATGGTCAGGTGAGACATAGCCCTCTCTGGTCTTAAGGGAATATGTGCATTATTGTATCATAGGATATACCTTATTTTTGTGGTAAATGTACTGAATATATAACGTTTATTTTATGAGTAGTGTTTAAGCTTACCACAATTTACAACCCAATCCGTCTTTGGACAAAAAAAACCGGGTCCGATGTTACCATATTCAGCAATTTTAAAATTCCGATTCATGAATTTCGGTCCATTCAAATTCGTTTTCGAATTAAATTATGCAACCCCGCTGATTGCTTTGACAATTTTGGAATGAATTTTGCCAAATATTTGAGAATAGCCAAAAATGTTAATACATCCGCTTTGTTTTCCGGTTTTCACATTTTTAGAATCGCATTCCGATACTTTAAAGCACCTTTAAATTTTCCCTCCGATAAAATGTTTCCCATAAATTTAACCTCACGTTTCCGATCCTGAATTGTGTCCGGATAAAGCTTGATATTATTTATCCGCGCGAGTTCGATTCCTGCCTGGTAAAGTCGTACAATGGGCCAAAAATTATCGAAAGGTTTTTTCACACCGGTCATGAAGAGCCAAACTTGCAATTGCTTCATGATCATTCGGCAAGAGGCACTTGCACTTCTCATAATGAGAATATCTCAATTGAAATTTTATTTGCGATTGTTGCTCATGACCAATCGGCAAAAGATGACTGCAATTTCTTCATTACGCGAATATCGTATACAAATTAAATGTATTGTTAATATAGGAATTGTCATTAGGTTTGAAATTAAGAAAAATTGAAGAATAAAAAAATTTCATATTATATAAGAGAAGTAGAAAAATGGCAGGGTATCTAGAGCACTTAGAAAGAAACTGCGTCCATACGAAATCTATGAAGACCATCATGGATTGTAGAGAGTTTTTCAGTGCGTCTGGTAATCAGTGTCGAGTTCTTAGTATGAATATCCGAAGCCTTCGGAAACACTTCAATGAACTGACGAGTTTACTGAATGATTTGGCAGTCAACTTTGATGTTATCACACTTACGGAAACATGGCTTGGGCATACTGATTGCTGCAATTTAAATGGCTACGTAATGTACATTCAACCTAACAAAATAAATAAATGTGATGGAGTGGTCATATATGTTAAATCAGACTATTCATCGAAAGCTATTCGCTCTGAAATAGAAGGAGCCAATGTATTGGAGATTCAAATAGATACGCTTTTCAGTGGATCTGTTAATCCACATCACGGGTGTGTATCGAACCCCAAGTATAAAACCAAAAATATTCGTTGATTCTTTGGAGGCATATTTGAAAGACAGAAGTCGCGTTAAAAACCATTTATTAGTCGGTGATATAAATATTGACATTAATCGATATAATAATGCAGTTGTCAACAAGTACCTAGATGTGATGACAAAGTCTGGTTTCAATGAGTATTTGAGAGGAAATACTAGGGTTACAGCAAATAATTCCACCTGCATTGATCACATTTTCTTTAAAACATCGTGTATGGCAAATTTCACCCCCGCAATTTACGAAACTTTTATTACCGACCATTAGTCTACTGTGGCTAAAATAGGTTTGGATGTACAGCGTGACTCGTAATTACCCATATGATTCAAAAACTAAATAACTGTTTGTTTACTTTTTTGGCCTCAACATTTATTATGTACTATTACTAACTAATAAGCCTAGTCTGGCGAGTAATTCACAACACCGAGTCGTAGTAATTTGTTCAAATTGTGTAGTTCGTAAATTTTCATTACCAGGCGCGCAGAAACTTAAACATACCCAGACGGTCAAGCGAGACGGCCGACGGGTCTTATCAATTTAATTTTTGAAGCCGTCGCGTTTTATCAACGTTCATGCACATTGCTGCTGTTGCTCTGCCTGACCGGAATGTATTGGGTGTAATATGTACTATGGAGAGAGTAAGTGCATAAAGAAAATTTTGTTTCTCTAATTTATGATGACCTGTTATCAGGGTTGTGAATTACTCGCGAGACTAGGCTTATTAGTTAGTAATAGTACATAATAAATGTTGAGGCAAAAAAAGTAAACAAACAGTTATTTAGTTTTTGAATCATATGGGTAATTACGAGTCACGCTGTACATCCAAACCTATTTTAGCCACAGTAGAATAATGGTCGGTAATAAAAGTTTCGTAAATTGCGGGGGTAAAATTTGCCATACACGATGTTTTAAAGAAAATGTGATCAATGCAGGTGGAATTATTTGCTGTAACCCTAGTATTTCCTCTCAAATACTCATTGAAACCAGACTTTGTCATCACATCTAGGTACTTGTTGACAACTGCATTATTATATCGATTAATGTCAATATTTATATCACCGACTAATAAATGGTTTTTAACGCGACTTCTGTCTTTCAAATATGCCTCCAAAGAATCAACGAATATTTTTGGTTTTATACTTGGGGTTCGATACACACCCGTGATGTGGATTAACAGATCCACTGAAAAGCGTATTTGAATCTCCAATACATTGGCTCCTTCTATTTCAGAGCGAATAGCTTTCGATGAATAGTCTGATTTAACATATATGACCACTCCATCACATTTATTTATTTTGTTAGGTTGAATGTACATTACGTAGCCATTTAAATTGCAGCAATCAGTATGCCCAAGCCATGTTTCCGTAAGTGTGATAACATCAAAGTTGACTGCCAAATCATTCAGTAAACTCGTCAGTTCATTGAAGTGTTTCCGAAGGCTTCGGATATTCATACTAAGAACTCGACACTGATTACCAGACGCACTGAAAAACTCTCTACAATCCATGATGGTCTTCATAGATTTCGTATGGACGGAGTTTCTTTCTAAGTGCTCTAGATACCCTGCCATTTTTCTACTTCTCTTATATAATATGAAATTTTTTTATTCTTCAATTCTTCTTAATTTCAAACCTAATGACAATTCCTATATTAACAATACATTTAATTTGTATACGATATTCGCGTAATGAAGAAATTGCAGTCATCTTTTGCCGATTGGTCATGAGCAACAATCGCAAATAAAATTTCAATTGAGATATTCTCATTATGAGAAGTGCAAGTGCCTCTTGCCGATTGATCATGAAGCAATTGCAAGTTTGGCTCTTCATGACCGGTGTGAAAAAACCTTTCGGTAATTTTTGGCACATTGTACGACTGTACCAGGCAGGAATCGAACTCGCGCGGATAAATAATATCAAGTTTTATCCGGACACAATTCAGGATCGGAAACGTGAGGTTAAATTTATGGGAAACATTTTATCGGAGGGAAAATTTAAAGATGCTTTAAAGTATCGGAATGCGATTCTAAAAATGTGAAAACCGGAAAACAAAGCGGATGTATTAACATTTTTGGCTATTCTCAAATATTTGGCAAAATTCATTCCAAAATTGTCAAAGCAATCAGCGGGGTTGCATAATTTAACTCGAAAACGAATTTGAATGGACCGAAATTCATGAATCGGAATTTTAAAATTGCTGAATATGGTAACATCGGAACCGGTTTTTTTATCCAAAGACGGATTGGGTTGTAAATTGTGGTAAACTTAAACACTACTCATAAAATAAACGTTATATATTCCGTACATTTACCACAAAAATAAGGTATTCCCTTAAGAGCAGAGAGGGCTATGTCTCACCTGACCATAACTTTAAAGTTTAGAACAATATGCTTACGTATTTCAAATTTTCATACAATTAGTCGCATCGGTGGTAGCTGAAAGCGCATTTCATAATGACCACTGAAAAGAATGCATAAAATGTAAAACGGTTGCCATTAAATTCTTAACGTAAAATTAGAAAACTTTTGTGTGTATATGACACAAAAAGGAAGATTTCTTAATTGGAATATAGAGTAGAGTGCTTCGGTGCAATACAACAATTCCCTTGCCTCGATAAATAAATTAGATATGCAATAATCACGGAAGATCATATCCGAAGAGTTGCCCAAAAGTCTCTAAAATGAATTACATATTACCAACACTACATTCTAAGTGACGACACCATTCTGTCTGACAAACACGTCCACTTGACACACACACACACATCCACGCCCCCACAAGAGCTTTCATGACGTCATTCACCTTAAAACTGCTCGTGCAAGACCAAGAAAAGCTTTCAAATGCCCGTTCACGGACAGCCCGAGAGCTTTCGAAGCAAAAATGAGAATTTTTGAGCCCTGTTCATTTCTTATGGGAAAAATGGTCCAGAACCGGCATAGCTTATCTACTACTGAAAATTGTGGTATCAGAAGCACTATCACGATCTTGTTGTTATAAGTTGATACTGTAGTTTTTAGTTGTTGAAAGGTCTCTAAGTCTTCTACATATTCCATTTCTTTCGGTGTTAAAATGTTTTTTGAGAGAATTCCTAAGCTGCTGGTTAATATGATTTCTTCTATTTCATCTATATGTTCTTTTAGTAAGTTTATGTTATAGTTAATTTGGTATGCCTGTTGAAAGAGATTGAGTTCGCTTTCAATGTCATGAATTTTGTTGAGTACTTCTTTCGAGACTTTATTTATATAATCTTCTATTGATCCTTTTTGATTATTTATATGGTTAGTAATATTCTTTATCTGTTCCGAAATTAGGTTGTTGATTTTGACTTGTTCATTATTCGCAATTATAAGGTTGTGGTTGTTTTTCTCTAAAATATCTAACCTATTTTGTATTTCTAGTTCATCATCGCTATCTAGAGTGCCTGTAAGATACTTAAGTCCCTTTCCGACTATGGTTAGTAGTCCTCTTTTATTTCTATTATGAGGTGTTAGTACGAAAATTTTATTTTGAAGGTTTACAAAGTTGTGCTTGATTATACTAAACATTGGCTTAATGAATTTGACTAATATTGATATGCTATGTTGAATGTTATCTCTAGCAATCTCAAACTCTGTTATATTAACTATGTGAAGGATTTTAAGGTAGTTTCTAATTATTTTAAAGTCTTCGATTTTTATTGGTATGAAACCATTATTAAAGGTGAGATCTTGAATTTCCAAGTGTTGGCCCTTAGCAGCGACTCCATATGAATAATGGATGAGAAAGCACCGAAGGTCGGTCATTTGCGAATTTTTGGATCGAAAGTGATGGTTTTGGATAAGAATCCCAGCAAGGATAAACTCACACAGAGAGCCAATGCTGGCGTGTTTGTAGGGTATCATAGAAATAGGAAGGGGTACCGAGTGTGGCTGCCCAATACCCATCTAATTGTGTATGTGCGTGATGTCAAATTTATTGAGGACACGGGTAAGAGTTTGAGTGATGTGTGTGTGTTTTACATCGTTAGAGAAGGATGACGATAATAATTTTAGTCAACCTAAAGTTGTTGAATTTTCACCGCGGCGCAACGAAGATGTCAACAATAGGATTGAGGAGAAACAGCTTACTACTCTTGAGCAAATTACATCACAAGAAGAAGAGTATAGAAAAGCCCCTGGACGACCGCGATTACTGCGAACTGGAAGCAGAGGGCGACCAAGAAAGTTGTTTCACTCTCATAAGATGACCTTGGAAGAAAATGAACCTGAAGTGAGTGTTCCATGCAAAGATTTTGAGGATGATGTTTTCGCTGGTGCTGCTGAGGTGAGCGTACAAAGTGCTTTGAAAGGAGATAATCGCAGTGAGTGGATAGATGCTATTGAGTCTGAAGTCATGAGTTTAGTAAAAAACGATACGTTTGATATTATCAAAAATAACGACTATAAAAATGTTGTTGGATGTCGTTATGTGCTAACAAATAAATGTGGTCCTGAAGGAAATGTCGAGCGACGTAAGGCTCGCTTGGTAGCGAAAGGCTGTAGTCAAAAATATGGTGTTGATCATCACCAGACTTTCGCTCCTGTTGCAAGGTTAGAGTCATTGAGATTGTCATTGGCTTTATCAGCGCAATTTAACATGGAGATATGGCAGCTTGACATTTTTACTGCGTATTTTAATGGACCCTTAGAAGAAAATGTGCTAATGAAAGTTCCTGACATGCTAGAAGAGGTACTAGTGAGCATAGTGTCGAAACAAAGTGAAACGACCAGTGTCGGTGCTAAAGCCCGAAGAATGCTGAGAAGTCTACGTGATGGCGGCGGGCGATATGTGTCACCTGAGGAAGGCGTTGTATGGTCTACGACAGGCTGGACGCCAGTGGTACGTGAAACTTCCAGAAAAGTTAATGAGTATGGGACTAAAGCCGACGAAGAATGAGTCATGTTTATTTTTCAGTGATGCCGATGACTTGGTATTGGTGCTTGTGTATGTAGATGACCTACTAGTGGCATCTAAAAATGTGAAAAACATTGAAAAATTTAAAACTGAACTGTCGAGTGAATTCGAAGTTAAGGACTTAGGTAAAGCAAAATACTGCTTAGGCCTGGAAATTAATCAATGTGGTGAAAAATTATGGAAATGTTGGTCTCAAGAGAAAAAGTTACGTATTTTGAATTATGATCTAAATTTTCAAATTTATATTAAAAATCTAAACAGGCTACTTCATGGTTTCTTAGTAGGCTTAAAAAGTGCGCTCAACTCTTTTTATCAAAGTTACGAAGCAGGTTATTTTACGTATAAAAGTACCATTCATGACGATTTACAAGTTACAAAAAAAATATCAGCAAAGTCTAGTACTTTTTTTTTTAGATTTTTTTTAAGATGGTCAAGTCGAAAATTCTAAAAACTTCATAAAAAAATTCATAACTTGAAAACCGTGCAAAATCGCGGAACATACATGGGGGTGATTCGAATACCCCATGACACATGGGACCTGTTTTTTTCTTTTTGACGTCAATCTTCCGGCCACCCTGTATAAGGAATAAGTTAGTGTAACAAAATAGTCTTGTACTGAAACGAAAATTACTTATTTTTATTATAATCATGTTTTTTTTTAATTCTTTAACTCTTAAATGTATCCAAAAGATCAATAAAGAATGTTACATCTAAAATTGACCGTTTATTATTTATAATTTTTAATATTTTACAGTTTCTTTAAAAAACCATAGGTGTTCCTTATCAAATTATAACCACACAATTAAGGTAGCTAATGCGATTATCGTCTTTCAGTCAAATCGAGACCGAAAACACATTTGTAAAACTGAAATGCAGGGAGTTTTAGGATCTTGCCTTTGGATTCAGGGCCATTTCACGTGAAGCAGACAGCGAAAAAAAAGTGACGTTCTGAAATTTGTTCATATTCGGCTTAAATGTACTTCTAGTAGGTATGAATGTGGACGCACAATATTTTTTTTGTATTATGTTTATTTGTCAAGTTATTGGCTTCTAAAGAATTGTCGTTATTGAAATTCGTATTTTTTGGAAATAGTTTTTCGAGTTAAACAAATTTTTTTTAAAATATTAAATATGGCGACTTAAATAGAAAATTTACAGTTCTTTTTAAATACAAAATAAAACTGAAGTTTTTATTTTTTTTAATATACAAAACCGGAAATAAACTTTTCAAATCAGAATTTTAGTAACTTCGGCCAATTTTTTTTTTTTCTTTTATTTCAAAATATGGCCTAAAGTACATTTATAATACACCAGAAGTTTCAAAATGGGGTCTCCAATAGGTTAGGAGATAAACGAGTTAAAGTACATACGTGTCGCACTGAGCGTCGTACTCTAGCTTCCTTAGGTCGACTGGTTTGCGCGATATCACACTAAAACGCTGCAATATTTATATTTACTATCCTATTTAAGTGTATTTAAAGCTCTAACATTGTTGTGGGGTATTTATTCTTCAAATTAAAATAGTACTTATTAAACAAAAATATTAGTAGGAAGCAGTAGGTAGTCTAAAACAAATTTTTTGATAAAGTGCGACTGCTAGCGCCATCTCTTAGATACGAGAAGTATTAAAATGACAAATAGAAGCTTTATGTTAGAAAGAGATAGAAGTATGACTCTAAGCCATTTCGTATTTTCCGTTATTTCTGTAGTTGTTGTTCTAACCTCTGAGCGACTTGTGCACATTTTAAGGTAGTTATTGATAGTGTTTAAACTTATCTTCAGGAATGAACGGTTCATCTTGGGTGTTTTGTGAAGGCTCACTCGATGTTTGACTGCACTGTACAAGATCTTCATTAATTAGTACTGATGGTGTTTCATTTAAGAGTCTTTCCCTACAAGAAGCACATACATAAAAATCGAGTGAAAATCTCAACTTTTGAGCCAAATATTCAGATATTTTTCTTAAATTTTTAAACTTTTGATGAAGTACCAAGCGAAATGGATTAAAATATCGATCACCGTACGGAGCCATTATAAATCAATAACTACCTTAAAATGTGCACAAGTCGCTCAGAGGTTAGAACAACAACTACAGAAATAACGGAAAATACGAAATGGCTTAGATTCATACTTCTATCTTTTTCTAACATAAAGCTTCTATTTGTCATTTTAATACTTCTCGTATCTAAGAGATGGCGCTAGCAGTCGCTTTTTATCACAAAATTTGTTTTTTGACTACCTACTGCTTCCTACTAATATTTTTGTTTAATAAGTACTATTTTAATTTGAAGAATAAATACCCCACAACAATGTTAGAGCTTTAAATACACTTAAATAGGATAGTAAATATAAATATTGCAGCGTTTTAGTGTGATATCGCGCAAACCAGTCGACCTAAGGAAGCTAGAGTACGACGCTCAGTGCGACACGTATGTACTTTAACTCGTTTATCTCCTAACCTATTGGAGATCCCATTTTGAAACTTCTGGTGTATTATAAATGTACTTTAGGCTATATTTTGAAATAAAAGAAAAGAAAAAAAAATTGGTCGAAGTTACTAAAATTCTGATTTGAAAAGTTTATTTCCGGTTTTGTATATTAAAAAAAATAAAAAATCCAGTTTTATTTTGTATTTAAAAAGAACAGTAAATTTTCTATTTAAGTCGCCATATTTAATATTTAAAAAAAAATGTGTTTAACTCGAAAAACTATTTCCAAAAAATACGAATTTCAATAACGACAATTCTTTAGAAGCCAATAACTTGACAAATAACCATAATACAAAAAAAAATTATGCGTCCACATTCATACCTACTAGAAGTACATTTAAGCCGAATATGAACAAATTTCAGAACGTCACTTTTTTTTCGCTGTCCGCTTCACGTGAAATGCCCCTTCAACGAAGTATCAACGTCAAATTAGAGTTGACTCAATATTAAATTAACATTTAACAATGTTAATTTAAAAAATTACAATCTCAAAACTAAAAATTTCAATGTCGAATTAAAATTGATGCAATATCAATTTTACAATGAGCAATGTGTAATTTAGCATTGTTAATTTCAAATTGTCTTTTTTTAAATTAAAAGGAAGCATCAATGGAGCGATTTCATAGCGAAAAATTGTTAAATTACAGGGTTTTTTAATGAATTTAAATTGTTTTTCTCTCAGTGTAAGTGCACGTGTTGATGTGAAAGATGACATTGAATTAACTGAAGAATATCCGTATAGAGAACTTATCGGAGCTCTCATGTATGTGTCGGTGTCAACTCGGCCAGATATTGCTAACGCTGTGTCAAGGCTGGCGCAGTTTATAAACAAACCTAATCTAATAAAAGCCATTGGTTGGCTGCAAAAAGAGTCCTGGGATATCTTGCTGGAACTGTAGGAATAGGACTTGTATATTCTAAAACCAATGAGCCCTTGGTAGGCAACACAGATGCCGACTGGGGTGGCTGCATTGTTGATCGACGTTCAAAAATTGATTATGTGTTCCTTCTAAGTGGAGCAGCAGTGACTTGGAAATCGCAAAAACAGAAGTAGACGGTGGCCCTATCTTCGACAGAGGCGGAATATGTTAGCTTGGCAGAAGCTGCGAAAGAGGCTATCTATTTGCGAAGTCTTTTAATTGAAGTAGGTCTGGAGGAGTAGACAAAAATGACGATTTACATTGATAATCGTGCGGCTCAATTTATAGCGAGTGATCCTGTTTTTCATGCACGAACAAAGCATATTGATATTAAACATCATTTTGTTCGCGAAACAATCCATGCTGGTGTGTTTACATTAAACCATATATCTTACAAAGCATATGATCGCAGATATTTTGACGAAACCGCTGGCTCGGGTGGGCCATGAACATTGTCGTGAAGGATTTGGTTTTTTTTTGTTTTCAAGATAATTAGTGTCTTTGTGCGACCTGTGTACTGAGAGGGCGTGTTAAAATTGGTCTCGTGTGGCAGTACACAGTTGAGTATTCATTTCCTGTTTTTTTTTGTTTTTTTTCATAGAGGACGAACTGTCGTCGTTATAGGTTCAATACAATTTCTGTATTCGATCTGAATTCTTCTATTTTATCCGTTAAATTAAACCTTTGTTATACACATAAATGTTCCACTGTATTTTTTATTAATCTTAACATTTTTCAACACTATTAGTAAATTTATTTATCTTTTATTTTACACGCCCTCTCTATATACTATGTAGATATCTATATGTCCCAGCGAGTTGGGGGTGGTCTCAACTTAGAAATGTTGATGGCAGATTGGAAATCAACGCCCCCGAAAACTTCCTAGTGCGGTTTTTCAGTACAATCCTGAAGTTGGACTCTTTCTGTAGCCATATTGGATTCGCCACCTTGAGTTTTGAAATTTTGATAGCAGAATCGAAATCAGCTGTACACCGAAAATCTCCAAGTCGTGAGTATTGAGGTTTGAAAATTCACCGCCATATTTGATCCGCCATCTTGAATTCCAGAATAAGTCTATGATCTTCTGCAGACAATAGCGGATAAAATAAAAAAAAATCAAGCAAATCCGTCCAGTTGGTCGTGAGTTATGGACAAACGAACGAAAAGCATTTCATTTTTATATACATACATATGTACAAGCTTGCCCGGACCCGGCGTTTACCGGGATACTATTAAATTTGTATTCCTTAATTTTACAACGCCTCCCTACTGCACCACCGCCTCTCCTAAGTGACCCGGCGATTTCCTATTTGTGTTTTGCACATGTTTTAGTTATTTTCCAACAGTATTATTAAATTTAGTTTTCTTCAATTTACACCACCTCCTTATTGCACCCCCTCTCCTATATCTCCCAGCGGGGTAGGGGTGGTCTCATATTTGGAAATTTGAATAGCAGATTCGAAATCAGTGATCCCGAAAATTCCCTAGGGCGGATTTACAGGGAAATCCCTTGAAGTTTAACTTTTTCGGTCGCCATATTGGATCCGACATCTTAAATTTTGAATGCAAGCTCGAGATCTGCGACTCCGAAAACCTCCAATTGCCTTCTTCATAAAGATTCCTTGAAGTTGGAAAATTCGCTTCCTACACAAAACGGAAATTTCGATTTTTTCGATTTCCCGGCTTTTCCTTTGCAGTTTCCCGAATTCTCCTTTTTTTAAACCTCCCCTGTATTATAGCGAACAAAACAAAACAAAAATTATCGAAATCGGTCAAGCCATTTTTGAGTTTTAGCGAGACATACAGACAAACATTCATTTTTATATTATAATATATATGTATATAGATTATATAGATATTTTTATTCCAAACTGGTTAGATTTTATTCAAAAGATTATTTTATATACAAAATGTGCTTTTAAACATTATATTTTTTTGTTTGTTTATATATGTTGTTTTGAAAATGTTTTTCAATGGATATCTTTCGTTTTCGTTTTATTTGAGGATATGTTATTCCTCAATCATTTATGAATATAAATTCACTTAAAATTAATTCAGCTTTCATTTTCTCACGGGATATGTATTATGTATTTTTAAAAGGAGTACAACGTCAACGTGTTACAAAATATCCACGCGAATATGTTCAAAACCGTTTGACGCACAGTTCTGCGAAAACATCAAAGATTTGTTTAATTATTTTGAATGGGTTTTCATTTATGTCGATTTTAATACCCTACTATAGTGTTTTTGTTTAATCAGCTTCAATTTTCCAAGATCCTACTGCAAAAAGTGGGGTCCATAAACGAAACACAGTTATTCCATCACGTCTGAAAAAATTTTTTGTTATTTTAGGTTGCCTACTTACATATATGTATATCGACACTTCACTCAATGGGGTAAGTGAAAATATTGTCTTTGAGTACACTGTTACCTCTATATGAGGGGGGTCTAACAAGATCATTTTTTCAAAAATATCACTATTGCTGTTTTGCAACCATCAATCTACGTTCGTATATGTACTTTGGTCGTCGTCTTTGGTTTTTCGCTGAAAGTTTCCAAATATCGGAAAGTGACCCCAATGAAAAAATAAAAAGCATATTTAAGGGTTTATTATACGTATGTGAAGTAATACACGATTTATATAACGCAGTAGAAATGCCAGCTGAATCTACTGAGTAAATTAGGTCAAGATATTTAATATTAATATTCAATGATTGAATCAGTATGAAGTAATTCTTAAGAAGCTAACTCTTTGATAACGTTATGAGCAATATAGCAATTATGTTATGTTAAATGTAATATGTTTAAAATTAATTTCTTACCTTGCGTTTCTCGACATTCTTGCTGATGATTGCTCTCAGTGCTCTCGTTTTTTGGATTCAATTCATGTTCGCTTTTTAGAACTTCAGACTCTGCAGTTGAGCTTTTCTCTTCACTAACTAATTCCCTAACAGGACGTGCTCTAACTGAACTTTCAATTCCTTTGCTAACTAATTCTTCCATACGGATCAAATTAAGAGCCACGTTGGTTTCCGCGCTGTGAGCTAAATCAAAATAACATGTTAGTCAACACGCCTCTACACCTGACCATAATCGGCAAATACCTTCCGATTTTCGCTTAGGTGAATTTGATATTAGCCAATTCCTAGTTGCATTTCGGGCATCCTTTCCGTTGCGCTTTACCAGGGATAATGGGGCGTCCCTGTTATTATTGTCCACGTCATCAATCCCCGACAAATCTGTAATGTCAATATCTACTGATTCGTCGTCTGGCTCAGTCTCTGTTCCTCCATTGATAGACAGAACGTCGGAAGAATCACTGTTGGTCATCACTTTTGGGCCTTCCTTTGTTGACATGTTTATTACGTCCAACACACGATTGTTGTTAAATTCGAAAGACTTTGTCACAAATTGCGCTAACTGCTCCATTGCTGCCGTATAAGTATTTCGCACTACGGTTTATAACACTTTCAATTGTTTATTTGGTAAACTTAGCTGCGCCTGAAATCTGTTCAATTTGTTTTTAATGCGTTATCCTTGACATACAATGAGCGTTCACCTGCTGATATAATTAGCTAAAAATTAAGCTGAAAAATATGTTAGATCTAGTGTCGTGTATTTGCATTGTTTCCGAAACCTTTTAGTTCTTAACATTAAATTTCGCAACAACCAAAAAATATACGTGCTCTGCCTAATATATATCCCTGCATAATAAAAAATATCCATGCTCCCTAGAAAATAAATGGTAATATGTACTTTGTAAAAGTATTTGCTAATGCTTTGTTGAATTTTTGCTAACTTGTAAGAGTTGACTCTTTCTCAACTCTTTTGATCTACCAAATGCAGCGACATCAAACACACGCCAAGCAACTATTATGTGCCTCAATGTGCTTTCCAAAAATGCATGCCACAAATGTTGATCTATCTCTAACACTGCAGCTACAGTCACTTAAGAATGTGAATGAATGCTCGAAAATTGTTTAAAATTTACGTTTCTCTCACATTTTCTCCGAAATTCATGTAATTAATACACCTCTTTTTGATTTATATTAAATTACTCATCTTGCCTTTGGGGCATTCCACGTGAAGCGGACATAAGAAAAAAAGTGACACCTTGAATTTCGCTCATACTCAGGTAAATTATAGTCCTTGAGGACATGAATGTACACATTCATTTTTTGTTCTTGTATGAGACTCGGTTGTGAAGTTATGGACTACGAAATATTGCACCAACTATGAAGTACACATTTTTTGGATAGTGTTGCTGGGATTACTAAGTAAATGAAAAAATGAAAAAATATTTTATGTAGTGACTTATCGAGGCAAAATACGTGGTTTTTATAATATGGGACAATAACAAGAAAAAAAAATTTTTTTTATAGAAAACCAGAAGTGAACTTTTAACGCGATTTTTTTTTAACTTGGACCATTTATTTTTAATTTTTATTTACTCAGAATAGAGCTAAAGCTATGCAGATGTGACACCAAGAGTTTCAAAATGGGATCTGCATTCGTTTCTTAGAAAGAGAACGTTATGTGCAATACATAGCGCACTTTGGGCACCGTACTTAGCGCATGCGTAAGCCGGTCGGTTTGAGTCCGAACTTAAAAAACACTGGTACATATATTAATATAATACTAACTCGTTTTATCTAACTGTCTTATATTAGCAATTGATATTATATTAGCTCTGTGCAAAATTACTTACGGAATTCATAGATGTTAAAACAGAAATAGATGCATGACGCCAAGCCGTCCAATGATTTGAAAAGTCCGTTAATATTTAGTTGCTCCTGTGACTGCTTTACGATGCAGTGTGTCTGAGAATTGAGGAGTGTCTGTTCAAAAGGTTATATTTCACTCATACACAAAATTTTGTTTTTTTTTCGATTCGTGCTCACTATTTCGAATTTTATCTATGCTCGATCTTCATTCTGTTTACTACCCTTTCTTTCATAGAAAAAATCGTACACCAAAATTGAAGTTCTAATCAAAAGGTTAAATTTACCCAATTTTAGTTCATAAATTCAAGCAAAATATTATATTTACCATACAAACAATTCTGTACGGGGTTTTCTTGCCTGACAAGCATTGATATAAGCTGGTAATACTGTGGTCGAGTTAAATGGTACGTTTTTGCGGTTTAAATTAAAAAATTAAAAATTTAAAGCTTCAAATGTTTTTGACCAAAGGGTTATATTTACTTAAGATACTGAACATAAGGTTATATTTTCAAACAGTCTGATCAAAAGGTTATATTTATAATATCTTTTATTTTTATTTAACTCTGACTCAAAAAGGAAATTAAAATCTTTGAGTAGGTTATAATAAGTTGTATTGGAAGCTACAATTTTAGAAAATAAATAAATAAAACTGACCATACAAACAATATTCTATAAGCTTTTTTTCAATTTCTGAACATGTGGAAAATGTGCAAATATAACCTTTTGAATAGACACTCCTCAATTGATTTACTACGCCTTCGTTCGGTGATCGATGTTTCCATCCGTTTCATTTAAAACGTCATCGGAAAACTAAAAGTTTAAGGAAGATTTCCATACATCTAGCAGAAAAGTGGGGAGTTTTATTCAACGTTTACGTTTGTGCCTCGTGCAGAAAACGGCTGATTAATAAAACGCCTTCAGAAGCCAATCCGGGTGTTGTGCAGTTTCCGTGTAGTGAAACATCAAGTAAATATTCTCACAACACCCCAGATGAAACATTCATTCCAGAAGATAAGTATAAACACAAATCAACACAGACAGACATAGTTACAGAAAACCAAGTAATTTTGACACAATTAAAAGAGAAATAGAATGACCCATCAACATAATGTAGTGCTTTGGATGCATTAAATACTGATACTGCAGAACACTAAGCGCTTTATTTCAGAACCCTAAAAGAGACCATGTCTGAAGGTGTAGGTAATTCTTGTTCAGTGTGATTTTGCTGAAAATTATAGCTTCGTTGTGCAAGATGCTGCACAATCATTCCACTGGAATAATGAACAAGCTACACTTTTAACATCAGTATTTTACTATAATGATGGACGAGATATACAGCATAAGAGTATCGTCATGATTTCTGATTATTTGAAACACGATACAGCAACGTTCTACTGTTTCCAAAAGATACTGCACAAGCATCTCACAGAAAAAAAAAAAGTAGTTTATAAAACGATATATGTATGTGAGAGACGGCGCTTCACAACACTTTAAAAGTCGATTAAAGGGGGCACATACCTTTAGAAACTGTAAATATGCAAAAAGTTGTGCCTTTATTTCTACATGTTTGCTGCCGTCGACCGCATCAAAGCAGTAGGGGAAATTCCATCGCGGGCATTAAATTCATCCGAATCTCAAGTGCGACCAGCCATGACCTAATAAGCTATAGTATCGCCTCACCATTGGCTAAATAGTTCAACTCACCCTGTAATGGCCAGTGGTTGGCTGGAAATTGCAGTCTCAGGCGAGGTAAAGAAAATGGAAATTGTAGCCATAAACCAAGAGAATGGTGGTTGGGTAAGTTCTCTGATGCGTCTCTTTACGTTGAAGTTATTGTGCTTTATATATTTTTATTTTATATTATTTATTATTTGTCTTTGCTTCTGAAACATTTTGTAATTTTCTAATAGTCTATTGGAACGCTTTTACTACATCAATGGCTTAGATTTAGGAATGGGTAACATGGGCCACTAAACAGGACGGCAAATTCTAGTGGCGGAATATTTCAATAATTATTTAATCCCTATTCGGTTTTCTATGGAATATAACGTCGTTCAAATGTCCGCCGTGGCTTTGCTTGGTAGCACGTATTCGGAAGCTGACCCAAATTTCACCAAAAACGGCAAGCACTACAGATCAATGATAAATAACTTCTTGTGGCCTAAACTAGATTATATGGATACCGGCAGGACGGCGCTACGTTCCACACAGCGCATGTCACGATGGACATTCTGCAAGAGCATGGTAAACTCGCGCGGCGGCGACGTGGGCTGGCCACCGAGATCGTGCGATTTACCGCCTTTAGACTTCTTGCTTTGAGGAATCACAAGTCCATGAGAATAAACCGCAAATAATTGATACCCTCAAAATGAACATAACCAACGCCATCTAAGAAATTTAGCCGCATTTATACGAGAAAGTCATCGAAAATTTGACCTCTCGAATACGTGCCACCCAGCAAAGCCGCGACGGGCATTTTAACGATGTTTATATTACATACATTAATGATGTTTTCATGCCTTTGATTTACTCTAAAATCCTGTGTTATGATGATAACGCCAAAGTCTTTCGCGTTACGTCTAACGAGCAATTATTTGAAATTCTGACGTAGACGATTTTTACAAATGGTGTGTTTTAAATTGCCTGCCATTAAATATGTATCAAATATGTTTTGCTTCAAATGGTAACCAAATTGATTCAGTGGATCAAATTAATTTAATTTTAAGAGACACGGCTGCATCTAAATTAGTTTAAGTATTTGATGCGTTCGTTGGTATAAACTCACTGATTCTGTTAGGCTGAAAATCGGCTGAATAGTTCTGCTGTACATATTGCACAGCGAATCTAATGTAGTTTCATCTTTAGATAGTTAGGCACAATTTCTTTTGAACATAGTTATTATAATGCTGCAAAAACAATCTCTTAATTCATTGCAATTGAATTTATATTTTTTTAAATAAATTAAAAAATTTGTAATTTTTCACATAGTGTAATTAATTAACTAAATATAAATTTGCTCAGCATATTTTTTACCCAGAGGCTGCACGGTACGCACTTAATTCCGACTCTGAATACGATACTTTTTAATTAACCCTAGCCCCTGCATATGGGTCACTCGTGCCTCCGCGAGAGATGTAAATACCTATGTATATTATGAAGCTGAAATTTCATAATATTAAAATTAATAATCAATTAATTAAAATTGTTTTGCCTGAAAGATATCGTTTGTTACTATTGACTCCTTGAGATTCTGCAGCGCACGTATCGCATATATCCAGGTCATCTACTTGCATCGTCAGGACCATCGGCCAACCACCCCACGATCGGCTTATTCAGGCATGTTGCCTATGGGGCAACTCCGCTGGATCAGTAATACGTCCCAGCAGGAAATTGGAGATTGCGTGAAATAGTGTATCGATGATTTCGTGCATGACTAAGGTATGTTATGTATGCCAACTTTGTAGTCCTAGTCATGCTAACAGAAAGGCATAGGCGTTTGTTTGTTTCAAGTGAGCTGAAGTTTTATTGCGGTTTTTTTTTCAAGCTTCTCAGTAATCCAAATCTTCTCATTTTATATTTTTGTGATCACAACATAAATTTTGAAGGAGATTGTTTATTTTATATATATTATGAGATATTTAAAAAATTATATTATAAATGTTATTTGCGCTTCGTGAATATGATCCTAAAGGGGGAACAGAACTGTGACGGGTAAAAGAGACACGAATTTTCGCGAACCTTGTGCACATGTATTTAGTTTAATGTTTAGGGATCGAATAGAGGAATATTTAGAGTAGATATTCGACAACAGGTCCACAAATTTTTATTAATAAATAATAATCCGAGATAATGTGCATAACTTAATAAATTTTGAATATTTACAAATAAAAATGTGTGAACATATAGTCGAATATATTCCGCTATCCGATCCTTAAACATTAAATTAGAACTGTGTAAAAAAAATCGCCTTTGTTTTGCCCGTCACAATTGTCTTTCCCCTTCATTGCACGAAATCATTGATTGCATCACCACTAATTATTTCAGCGATGCTGTCGTAATGCATTCAATCCACCAATTCTCAGACTTCGAAGAAAGCATCAATAAAAAAACATTGATGAATTCTTGCATTCCAATGCCAAAAATTATTAGCATACATGACCCCTTAGATTTCATGTCATGTGGAAAGACATACACGTCTTTCCAATGACATCGCCGTGAGAAATTTCATCTACATATGTTGGAATGGGTATATGTACATGCCCTTTTATTGATGACTTCTTCGATGCCGTCATGAGTAAATTTCCTGCTGGGGTGATACGTCAATCGAGTCTAAATACATACATATGACCGAGAAGTTAATTTTATCGTCAATAACGAGTAAAGCTTATTTAATATAAATAAGAATTGTTAAGTTGTGTTAACCAATGTGTTTTCACGTTGTCGTCGGTTGACAACAGTTACACAAAGTAATACGGTTATACAATAACTCTAACCTCACATTTCGACGTAGCGTTCAGAGTTCTCTTTGTTCTTATCTCACGCTGGGTAAGATTCAGGCATAAGAGTACTGAATCGTTTCATTCTCTACATGATTTTTGCTACCGAAGTACACATGATTATATTTTTAGAATTTTTTTTCGCGGAATGGCAGTTGTTTGAAAAAAAACCGTTTTTTTTTCGAGGAAAAAACTCGAACTAAATGTCTTATAACTTTTTTTCCTGATATACAATCGTTATTATCTTGTGTACTTCGTTAGATAATTTAATAATAAAGGTCCAGTTAAACTTTGAAGTCAATCGGATGAAAACTGTTCGAGTTGAATTAAGCTGGTAATAACCCATTAATAAACTTTAGTTTGATTTTTCTCTTCCATTTGGCCGGTGACATGTATTTTTTTTTTGTAATTGATTTATATGATGCTAAATTATCATCTAGCGAAATTTGAAGTAATTCTCCCGTTTTTTTCGTTTTCGATCCAGCCTCCTTAAAATAGAAATATGACTTTACGTTCTGGTGTACTTTACATCGGATCGAAAATATCATATTTGAATGTTAGAGAGAGACAGAACACGAAATGCTCCGTGAAAAATTGTATAGGATGGAATGCGAGGAAAACACTTACAAATATGTAAAGTACAAGATCTCCGGACTCCGAGCGAAGTGAGAGCAAAACGTGAATGCAAAACTGGCAGCAATAATAAGTTTGGTTACAGGAAAGCTGGCTTATTTTATATAGTGGCATGCTCTACTTGTTCGGGGACTGATTGCCTTAACAGCCAGGTCTTTTTAAGAGGACATCGACCAGTTGTTAGAGTCAAGATAAAATTAGTCTAAATTGTATTTTTAATTTTCGTTCTATCAATATATTGTTAGTTCCTGTCTATAAATACTGATTTGATGAGGCCTATAGATCTCCTTTGTAGGTTTCTTTAAGTTCCTATCTGAAGATTTCGTAGACGGTTTAAATTTTTGAGAGAATTTAGTCATGCGGTAAATTTAAAAAAAAAACATATAACCATCGCACGGTTTAGACGAATCGATAGAACCTCATTGATTATAATCCATTCTGCTATTGGGATGCTTCGAGAGTATAATGAATCACACGTACAGACCCAGATACGCGTAAAATACAATACCCTGTCTTTGCTGTTGCGCAGTCGGGTAAAAGTATCGAAAGAACAAGTTCCATACTTTAATTAGATTCCATTATTCCAATAGTTCGTTCTAATATGGTACGGGCTGTCAGATGAGGTGTATTAAAACTAGGTCTCCTTGAACAACCTGTAATCAGAATCGAATTTAAGAATGAATGGTGTACTGCTCCCCCGTAGTAGGCATTTATTGCTTTTACTATAATTATCCCGTAAATTACATATCTAAACTCAAAAGCAATTAACATTCCGTCTGTGGACGCGGTGAGATAAAAATAAACAGCATTTCATCGGATCGTTCATGATACTGATGTGCAGATAATGCCTCGAAGGAAGACAGAGTATGTGAAATTCGGTGGTGGATCTTTGATGGGCTGGGGATATACTATATAGCTCTCAATGGAGTAAAGTTAAGATCGAAGGCACCTATGGATAAAAGGTGTTACCTCAAAATTCTGTAAGAAAATTTGCCAACAGCGATGAACCTAATGCTCGAAAATGTTGGTGATATATTTCATATTTTAACAGGATAATGACTCTAAACATACGGTCAAAGTCGTGTCGAATTGGCTGCAGTGTTCTAGATTGGCTATCACTGCTGTGCTACATAAATACCACAAAGTCTGCGTACAGAAAAAAGTATATAAAGGAATTCCAAGAAGAATACAAGAAGTAGAACGGGCTAAGGGATTATGAATATATTTTTAATTAGGTAGACATTAACTAAAGTTAGTCAGTTACTGAATTTGTTACTGGTTAATTTGTCTAAATTTTGAAGTTACTTTTTGTTCATTTTCGAATGTAAATTTATTAATTATAAAATTTTCTTGGAATCTAAACTCAAAAGAGTATACTTTATGAAAAGTTTCTTTCTAAAATATAATTTCATTTTTGAAACCAGCCTCATTGAATCAGTTCAGCTTCTGAGGCTATAAGTATTCACTAGTCCAACCATTTAATTGGACAATTAAAGCTATTAATATTGCAAGATACGCTGGCGGAACTGTTGAAAGCCGTACCGTTAATTAATTGAATAAGGGACATGAAACTCCAGAACGACATACGGAGCGCCATTGCATTTTTAAAAGGCAGTGTCTATTTGCACCCGATTTTTTCGTGTAGAGTTTTTCTTACACGGGTACACGGGTGCACTGGTAAACTTCGGGATGTTTTGCAATCCGTGTGAAATTTTACTTGCACGGGTACACGGGTTTCTCCTCAAACTCCGGAATTGCCTGTCCGTGTCCGAGTTTCTCGAGTAAATAAAGAAAATGTGGTCCGTTTTTGCGCAATGAAATTGCTTAAATTTTCGCTGAAATTAGGAATGCTCGATGTTACGAAATGTTAGCATCGATGTTATACTGCAAAAGTACTAAATACTTTATTAAATATATATATATATATCGCGAAAACGCGACGAGCACGAATTTTTTCAATAATTTTCCGTCGATTCGATTTCAAATTTAGGGGCACCTCGTATCGGTGAGAAATTCCTTGCGCTAAGGATAATATTGAGGTTTTTGTGATTTGAATCCCCTTAATACAAAGTCTTTGGATATTGTAATCTCTGGAAAAAGGCACCCCTTTCGGTAAGATGTTGCGCAATATTATTACCCTTGTGCAATGGCAATGGGTCAAATGCACTCTCTTCCTCAGAGTCGCTTTGTGATGAAACAGCATTGAGGCAAGCTTGTCCATTACACTGAAGTATGTATAGAGTGCTGCCATCTTAATTTCTTTCTCACATAAGACACCTACATATAAAATCGCATCAGGACAGATTAAAGATGGCGGAGCTATAACGCTGTGATCAGCGGCATAACCAACAATCTTGACAGACAACTCGATCTCTTCTTTTCAACCCATCCAGGCAACTCGACTGTCACTAAAAGCACCCATCTTCACTCCTCACTTGACCGATTCCACCTTCCACTTTTTCTTTCATCTTTCTTTAAAGTCTTCCTTCGCCTCTGACCTTGTGGCACAATACTGTTTCAATATCTGTAAGGCCGACTCACAAATAAAACACAAATCAGCCATAATTTTTAAAATTGTTATTCAATGATTTAATAACTTTATGCAAGGTATTATTCACTGAGATTCACGGTTGAGCTGAGCGCTGCGGGCTCTCTGCCCTCTATCTCAAAAACGGTTGGGAATTTATCGCAAATTTTATGCTCCACACTTTTTATAATAAATGTTAACATCATTGGAGCTATAAAAACCGAGATAATCGCGAAAACTGATTTTTGTGACCTTTGGCCTTGAATAACTTACGACGCAGACACAAGATTTCATGAGACTTTTGAGACAACTTTTAGAACACCAAAATGAAGGTGTGTACAAGTTTACAGCTTATTATCTCTCATTCCGAGGTGAAACCCTAATATGACTGGTCTATGAATGAAAAATTCCTTAAACGGTGGATTGGATGTGGTAGTGCTACTCCATGGTTAATTATATATATACATAGATCGGCAGATCTAACCCCGTTGATGTTTATTCGTTTGGATTTATTAAGGAGCAGGTCGGTATATTATACCTCAATTACATTCGAAGGACAATAACATTAATGCAACGAATTCAAGACGCCTTTACAACAGCGAGGCACAAAATAACTTTAACTGACTTAACAAATCTAATTCTTAGGACCTACACCAATGAGGTTGACAGCAACTTTTGTGATTTTTATTTGAGATCTTTGCCAATTTTATTTATCAATGATCAGGCATCATCACCCTCCGAAAGATTTGTATTGAAGTGCGCAACACTCTGTGAGAATTTATACATAGCATTTTTGCATACGTACATCGTGCATGAATTCACTCGCATCGACGTTTCATTAAAAGTAGAAACAGTCTACTCTCTCATTCATCATCTCGGATATGCAGATTGAATGAAATTCCGATGAATAAATTCATCCGTTATGTACATTCCAAATGCAAGCTGTGAATTGGCCTTTAGGAATAATAGTTTACTAACAGAGGATTGAACTATAGGTTCATACTAATTTGCCCATCGTCTTTTGCTGACGATATTTAAATAACCTTATTTTTTTTTATAGGCCAGCTGCAAGTGGCTTGGCGTAACTGTTGGTTGAAATAATTTTAACCGATTTGTGTTTTTATATATGAACAGTACATACCCGTATTATAATTGAATTGCCAATTTCGAAAAGGTGTCATGTCCATTCCAATTTTGCAGGAAACAAAAAACAGTATTTTTGCATACACAATCAATTAGTGATCTGCAAATGAGCGAATGAAATTCCAATAAGATGAACTTGCGAACAGCTTGCATAGGAACCTTTTAAAACATTAATTAAAAGGTCGGAGAATCGATGCCCTTTAGGCTACGTGAAAATTAAGATAATGTTTTAGCACTAAGAGTGGTTAAGAAAATACCGAAGGATTGGAAAAAATCTCCTCTGAGGCATTTATAAAACAATTAACTACAAAACAAGCACAACAATTTTTGATATTTTAAGAAATATGGCACGATTCTTGTATCCTTGGCCCCGCTTTTTGGGAACGGGGTTCGAAACATTTTGCTGTGCTTTGCATTCCTTTGTAAAAGGAAATTTAACTCCACCAGCAGTTTGTAAAAGGGAAATTAGAATAATATAATATAATAGAATTTTCCTAAAAGTTAAAGTTTTCCCAATTAAGGTGGCTCGTCAAGTATTAACTATTTTGCCCTATATCTCGAAAACGGGTCGAGATAGAATTTTTTCATTATTTTTCCGTTAATTAGCACAGCAAAATGTTTCGAACACCGTTCCCAAAAAGCGGGACCCCGTTCCCAAAAAGCGGGGCCAAGGAAACAAGAATCGTGCCATATTTCTTAAAATATCAAAAATTGTATTATTATTATTATTAAATCAATTAATAAATTTTACTCGGGTCGTTCTTTTTGGAGGGAAGGTGGTAGAATGCTTTAATTTGGATTGGAACAGGTGCAGGTCAGTTTTTAAGTGAACATTTTTCAAAACGGGGCAAGTCTCTGAGTTGACACCTTTTCCAATACCATTGTATCTAACAAAGCACACAAGAGAGGGAAAATAAGGAATTACAAGAACCATATCTCGAAAATATGGGACACATCTTCGAGATTCATAATTCAAAATAATTTTACATACTTCGGATTTCTTTTCAAAGAAACCCAAGATTTGAGTGCGCAAACAAATCGATCATCTTACGACTCAAATTGTTAGCTGCTTTTTTTAAAATTTGAACTTTTTAGGACCTAACCTCCAATAATTTTGGACACTACAAATATGAAGATTGCTAATGTGAATAAATGGTGGATTTTAATGGAGCAGACAACAGCTTGTTCTAGATTCAAATTTTAGTATATGATGACTTTGCCGACGGTAAATGTTGAATTTTTATGGTTGCATTTAAAAATCTAGTAAAAATAATTTAATTGAGCAAAGAGGAATATTCCTAAACAGTAAACAAAGTGTGACAAATAGAGTAACACATTCACGAAAACGGTCTATCTTAAAACTGTGTATTATTTTTGGTAGTGTCCATCAAATACTTTGAAAAACTACCCTTAAAAAGTCTAGATTTAGAGTAACCAAGCTGTGTACCTATGTGCAAAGTAAAGTTTTATATTACGGCATGGGGTAAATAATTTTTCAAATTCTTTACTTTTTAAATTTAACTGAGTATAGGTTCAGCTGAGACTAGTTGAATCTAAACGAATACTGCGTATGTCTTTTAAAGCAGCGAATTTTCTTTCAGATACTGGGCTTTTCCCTAGACCACACTCATAAAATATTCCCTAATGCGCACTTGAACTCCACTGGCACTGAATTCTTCAACATTCACCAGAAATTTCACCGCCAACGAAACCATAAAAGCCTTAAATGAGTTCACTCTGCTTCAAAACACTTATCACATAGACACTGCGGTGTAACAATCATCACACAGATCATGGAGCAAATTAATTCCCGATTGCAATTGAGTCTCAACATGAAGGAAGTAAGCTTCCAGCTGGAATGGTGCCTCAAGTACGGTCCAAATGGCTAGACGAGGATTCCCTTATCGTATCCCTTCATATCACTTAAGGCGAATTTCGAGTCCTTTCAATTTCTCAATCACTTAACCGACATCATCTACGGATATCAACTGCCTGTCGGAATTTCGGATCCTTTTCGTTTGCCTTCGCAAAAATAAGATCGGGTTGCAATCGCTTTTTTGCTTTGTGCCTTTGGTCCAGGAGTCCCCTTTCAACAACCTGATAAAGTATAATTTAGGCTGGCCAATCGTATGCCATTAAGCAAGAACCACGAGGACACCGACTAATAAGATTTGATTATGTGAAACTGTAGCACCACCTTTTTGCGCAGTGCATGCTCTGTTCAAGAGTCCTTCGAAACATATGTATCTATTCCTCAGGCAGTATATTCAGATTAAATGAGAATCAACTATCAGACAGTTTTTTAGATAGTAAATTAATAAGTTTAAAGTAAATAAATGAAAAAAACATAAAAGAGTGTAAATATAATAAATCATGTAGGTGCAGGTTGGTTAAGGGTTCCACACACATATAGTACAGTAATTCTTACAATGATATATCATATACACATATTTAATCAAATGAGTGTAAGATATAAAAAAATTAATGAATTCTAGCAGTAAATGTATTTTTTGTGTCGAACTATGTTTCCATTAATGAATAATATGTAAACATAGGTTAAGGGTAAATGTTAGGAAAAAAAATCTCTACACGCACACAAACAAATAAAAAGATTCATTTTTAATTCAAATAAAACCACATATGATTTGGCACCAAACTGGTTTTTATTTTTTTAAACATAAATCTGTTTGATATTTTGATATCATTGAAAGTCTTAAATTTAAAAATTAACGATTTTCATTTACGTGAAAATTGCCTTCTTTTCTTATGTAGGTACAGTCTTTGTGTGGTTTCCAACGGGTTTTGAACTTGGGACGCCTGGCTTCTAGTCTGAACACGCTGCTGCTGTTCAATTAGACCCTTTATATCTGCAACACTTATAATCTGACTCTTTAGAAAGGATAACAATCTGAATCATGTTGAATTAGAACTCGGGATCTCTGGATGATAAGACCACCACTAACCGTTGATCTGCAGATAGCCGCATTTGATTTCAAAGAGCGAAATTTCTCTGAGTGAATGCCCGTCATTGTGTTTCGATCAAACAATTGCGGTAAACAGAATTTGGATAAATATTTCACTTTAAGATGTTTTAAGGTTTTCACAACCTATTGTGGCGAAACCGTGGGACCGGGAGCGATATTGCCTTCAAAAACTATTAAATCCCGCTCCCGCTTGTGTGGAAAACATCGGTTTGTGAAGACCTTCCAACAGAATCGAATTTGACGCAAACTTATTCATGTTTTTAATATAAATCAAATTAAACGTATTTTTCTTTAAAAGGAAGTCAAACAGATTTACATATATTCAAATTCTTCATTGTACTTTTTCTTTGTATTTTTTCAAAATTTTGTCGTGAATACCTCTCGTTGCTTCCGAGCAATGGAAAACAAAATTTTATCGAACTATCGTTTAAAATTCAATATGGCGTACACCCCAAGATGACGGATCACCCTTTCCTTCACAGCCTCCCAATGTCGATATCAAATTAACGGGTTCATTCCCGTTATCAGTGGCGGATTTACCAGGAAGTAATTGCTAGGGGCCCCGCTTCGACATGGGCACCAAAAATTGAAAAATTTTCAAAACACATTCGGAAATTTGAAAAAAAAAATAGAAAATGCAAAATGAAAAAATCGATGTAAACAATATTGTTGGCGCCACCACCAGCCCTCGCATACCTGCACCTGAAAGGAAATTCATACGGCATACACTGATATCGCGCCTAAATTCTCTTTTCTTGTCAATTTAAATACGTCGAAATCAGGAGCAAATCACAGGAAGTTTAGAAAGACTGATAAAAGACTATCCAAATGATGTTAACATGAACATTGTGACTGAAATTCAAAATTTTCAAATCTATGTGAAACAGGTATACGGAAACGAGCCTCGTAAAACTTTCGTTGAATTGTACCAAATCATTTTCAAGGATCAATTGTTGTCAGCGTTTCCAAATGTTGAATGCCAATCAGGCTATTCCTTACACTACCGATAACTAATAGTACAGTGGAGAGATCGTTCAGCGCATTGAAACGCGTCAAAAATTATTTACGCTCATCAAAGTACCAAGACAAAGTAAGTGATTTAGGCTTACTGTTTATCGAAAAAGACAAGCTTCAAAAACTTGACTTTGATGATATCATTCATCAATTTGCGACTAAGAAAAGTAGGAAAAAGTTGTAATTTAGTTAGTAAATTATAAGTAAGCGGAATAATATATTGATTTTGCAAAATTAACTGGTTATTTATTATTTTAAAATATTGGGGGGGGGGGTTAATTTTAGAATGAGGGCCCCAAAAACCTGAGGATGCTTGGGGCCCCGTCATAGGTAAATCCGGCACTGCCCGTTATGATAATAGGCTGAAACTAGGAACGAATTATGATAATGTAATAATATGGAGACCTTGACCTGATGCTGCAGCCAGGACAACATGCACACTACCAAACTTCACAATAGCTTACAACAGATAAAGACCAAAAAATAAATAACAAAATAACTGTATAATATATGTACTATTTTAAAAACAAGGTTTTATTTGAATCAATTGTACTAAAAAGTAAAAAACAAAATAATAATTACCCCTATTCCATTGTCCACCCATGTATATACTTATGGCAATTTTAGGAATTTTTAAATGTGCGCATAACAATAACCAATTTGACTAAATTAATGTTTTGAATTTATTACGATTACTTCATACTAAAGCTCCACATACATACATACTACATCGCAACAAGCTATATCATTCACGTAATCGCAATTGATTAAATAAATGAATTTAGTTAGTAAAATTGGTTATAGTTTTGTGGACATTTAAATTTTTAAAATTCCCGTAAGTATGTACGTGGGTAATTGAATAGGTAGGTAATAATTTCCTTTTTAGTACATTTGACTTAAATAAAGCCTTGTTTTTCAAATAGTGGTTTTTAGAGTTATTTTCTACCATTTAGACTAGAACTTGGCGGTTTCTAAAGTTACTTTTCCACGAAACCTTATCGCACCTCTTAGCGTATTCGTGTTTCCCAGAATTCAAAAGCGCATGATTATTATATGCTCTGTGTACACTCAGGGCAATCAGATCCTCCATTCCACTCTGTGTACACATTACCACTCTACTTTAAGATTATTGGTTATAGCCTCTAGCCCGAGCTAGAGCAAGGGGTGGAGTCTCTTTCAGTTAACCCATTAGAGCGAGTTTGCCGTGGCCGTCGGTCGGAGACGAGTACCGAATATGTGAGTATATGGGTAGAGTTCGTAATAGGCGTTCTTATGTCGGTATTACTGTGTTGTTGCTGATTTTCACACTTTGTGGGAACATTTAATATCATTCGCGTGCGATTCCGTCCCACTTAGGCAGCCGCGAGGCATTCGTGCATGCAAGAAGGATAACGCGACTGCTTCCGTGTAATGAGACCGTCTTCTCAAATAAATTGGAAAAAGCCGGAAAAATCTGTTGCTCGGAATTGGAATTATTTTTCACCCATTTGGAATTGATTTCAAACAATTTTGCCATAATATCCATTACGAGAGCGAGCGAGCCGTATTTGTTTCTGCTCGGTGCGCTGCGGGCGTTGGCCCGTGAAACGAAGCGCCGCTGTTACAGGAGTTCGTTCCTATTTGCACTATCTTTGAAAGTGTAGTTACACCGTTCGATGTGACTTGGAGGAGAAATGTCCATAAAACCCGTCCCCGCGGTGCTTGCATTTTAATTATAAGATCGATGCTGATGAATTTGCTGTCTCCTGACGCTGGTTGCAATTAATTAGACTGAACTCCGGTGGTAAGCGTTTAATTATTTAATTGAATTTACGTTCGATGATGATTTGATTCGCTGTCAAAAAATTTACCTACTTGAGATAGGCACTACATATGGATGCATATGGATTGGAGTTTCAACAATGGCGGAATTGTCGACGAAAATTATGGACCATAATGGCAAATGAATTAGGTATTCGAAAGTCGTAGATCACTTCCACAATTTAGAAATATGTACCTACTTATTGCTACCTACCCACTCTAAATTATTTAGGTATATGCTGGTTCCTGGTGACTAAATCGGAATAATTCATAATCAAATTTAAATTTACCACTATTCTTACAGGGCGGATAGACAGATAATTTGCCTGAGCTAATGGATCTTTAATAAATTTGTTATGTATTTTTACTACCAAACGGAAATGAGAGTTATACCAAAGATTAAGGGGGTATTGCGCTTTGAACGTCATTTTTGGAGCAAGACTGTAAGATTTTTTTTCTCAGAAACGACAAGATATATTTTGATTTTTGTTTCGAAGTAAATGTTGAATTAAAAAAAACTATTAATCGCATTAACAAAATCGTAGTTCCGGTGATAGCGGCTAGTATAAGGATGATTCTGTATAAATTTGAAGAAAATCGGTCAAGTAGAACTTGAGATATCGTGGTCGCCGTTTTGAAAAATGCTGTTTCGAGAAAACGCGTTTAAAGTTAACATAGATAGATCGCCGCGCTCGCATCGCATCGCGCTCGCCGCTCCAACTTTGAAGCATTACGTCAATTTTATGAATTTTTGAAAAATTCGTTTTGAAATATAATCTTAAATACATTAACAATAGAAATAGGGTATTTCCATGAAACTTTACCCTACTGTGATAAAAATTCAATTGTGTTATTAACTAAAACAAAAACCATATCTGGAGTTCTAAATAATCATACTCTCAAAAATTTGTAAAATAAAAATTTTAGCTCTTTTCCAAAATTATATAAATTAATCAGTTTGTATAGCAACCTCCTTTGTTCTACGTAGCGCCTTCTTTTTTTTAAAGTTTGCTCGCTATTGCGCCTTCTTGTGGACAGCTTGTCAGTCTGCACATTACTGTGGCGCGAAGTGCACGTTTTTGAGATTCCTGTGCAAGTGATTTTAATAATTTCAAGTAAGTATTACTTTTGATTTACTACGCTTTTATCAGTGAGTGTAAAAATGTCGCACCCGTTACAAAAAATACGCAAATAGTTTTACTGCGACGTAAATTATAACTTTAAAATCTTTGTACTTTGTAATAATAAGAAGCTTACTTTAATAATCAACACGGGTGAGTTTCAATACTGGATAGAAACTTTAAGTGTCTTTTTTTTTGATGATAAATATATGTCACACCCGTTACAAATTTTTTTTTAAATTTTTATATTAGGTTGTTTTACGCATAATTTGAAATTTATTTGTTGCCAGATATGAAAGCCACCAACAGAATGTAAAAGCATCGAAAAAAACTGAAAGAAAATAAAGAAAATTACGAAACACATTTGCTAAAAGAAAGAGAAAGAGACAAGAAAAGAAGAGATGCCAAGAAGGCTTCAGCGGATGCCGAAGAGATAGAGAAACGGCGCAAACGTGACCGAGAAAGACAAAGAGCACTGAGATTAAAGAAGAAGAACGAAATACGAATCTGCCTACCCAGTCGACGTCATCACTTATTGGAACTTATAAGTCAAAAGATCATTTAAAAAACCTATAACTCCACGAGATTGCTATGAACATTTGAAGAAAAAGGGATCAGGAACAGTCAAAATTTTCGGCCTGTCCAATGAGGACATTAAAGAACATCACCCATTGTTGGAAATACGATGTGAAGGCCTTAAACCGATCAGAAATCTACATGGAAAGCACTATTTTCAAAAGTCACATGAATCGACAAATTGCATCAAAGGTGGTCGTACTGTTTCTTACAAAATGGAAGAAACCTGCCTGAAAATCCTACGTCAAGACACTCGTTTGCGTTATTCTGACATCTATACGGATTCAGAAAGAGATTTAGAGTAATTACATATAATTTACAAGCGAATTTTTCAAATTAGGTTGGAAATTGCACAATCGTCAAAAGAAATTATTAATTTTAGACCAAATCTCATGTTAATTTCCTGTGTTTTCTTATCTGGAATGATTTTTAATAAAGCAATGTTGATTAGAACATTTTTATTTTACGATAAAACTTGAAAAACCATACAGTGTCGCACCCGTTACAAAGGCCTGTCGCACCCGTTACATTTTCAAAAATTTTTATAAAGTACATCATACATGTTTGTACATTTCGAATAACGTAGTTATTTGAGATAACTATTCAACTTTTACATAAAAAAATCTTACTGTATGCTTTCATCGAAAATTTTACAGGTGTTTAACTGAAAGTCATCTTGGTCGCATTTGACGATTTTCTAAGGTCACACCCGTTACGCTATTCATGACGTTGTATAAGTTTTTCATTACAAGTTTCTATACAGATTTTGTTTGAGTTAAATATCTAATTGTTCATACTATTTTTCTTCATAAACGTAATTTGATATATCTGAACAAACACTTTATTATCTTGAAAAAACACAGTGTCAGTGTCGCACCCGTTACAATGGAAATACCGAATATTAAAAAAAAATTTCGATTTTTTCAAAATTTCGAATCGCAATACCCCCTTAAAACAAACTTCGCTTTCTTTTCGAATCAGTGCTATTTTTCCTTATTTTAAAATCATCAATTTAATTAGTTTTTAAAATGAAACCTTAACATTATCGTAAAAAAATTACCAATCCACTTCAGGATGAAATATATTTTTCCTACAATTATGCGAGAGACTTGTTTACTACAAAGAAAGAATTTTACTGACAAACATGTGGATGGCTTAAGAAGAGTCAGTATGTTTTCTAGCTTGTTATTTTTTCATCAGATCTACAGTTTTAGGCATTTATGTATTTATTATATTGTAAATATATAAAATACTTGGAAAACAGTGTTTTTACAACAAATTAATTAACAACTTAATTCGTTGAAATAACAGTATCATTTCAATACAAAAACAAACCAACATAAACAAAGACTAAATATATAGACACATACATATATGAATGTAAATACATTATACATATTTTGCCGCAGAATGGATTTGTTTTGATAATTCCTCATTGTTTGAAATATATTTGTAACATTCTTCACAGGAATACTGGAAATTGCACTTTACTTGTAAAATTGCTTTTAAAGTGTCCACGCTCAGTTGGGTTTTTTCTGAAGTCCAAAATTTGTTGACCACTGAAAAAACCCTTTCCGTTGCAGCATTGGTGCCTGGCAAGCATAAACTAAATTCAATCAATTTTTTAACTCTGTTAAATGGTACCTATGTTGTTTGCATTAAAATATTCAAATATTTCCACTCACTTTGCATCGGTGGGGGTTTTTTGTTCATTAGATTGGATACATTTTTGGTAAAAACTATTGACATTGGATTTGAAAGTTTGTTTTGCACCAACCATTCTCTTCTAAATTTCTTAACTGACTGCGTACATTGAGGGGTAGCTATTGGGTATCCATTCGTTCTTTTAATTTAAATTTAAAATTGTCTATTTCTCTAACAACTACCATAATAGTATTTGTGTCACCTTTAATACTTATTACTGTACTATGGAATATTGCTGTCTTAATATGCGTGAAATACAACCATATTTCTGAGCTGTCATCTTCAAAAAAATTTGCAGAACCTTTGGACAACTGTCGATGGACAAAAAGTATGATTTTAAGGGAGAATACAATTTTGAAACCCTCTCAATTGCGGGCAGTAATGCCAACCATCTAGTCTTGCTGTACCCCAGCAAACAAACGCATACATATGTATATTCCGCCTCTGCATCCTGGCAGAATTCTTTTAGTAATTCCACTCTAATTGAAAATATATAATAATGACTGTGAATTTTAATTATAATGCCCTCAATATCTATAGGAAGTTGATCTGCTGCTGACTGAATAGTATTATGCACTATATGTGCAGCACAACCTATACCAATGATAGGCTTCTGAAGATGGTTCTTTAACTTATTATATAAATTATTGGTTCCTTTTCTAAGAAGACCACCAAAGTTTGTGTTGGCATTATCAGCACAAACTGCTACAACTTTATTTTCGACGTTATTTTCTTTAATATTTCGATAATTGAGTTGACAATTATTTCAGAAGTTTCCCCTGGATGAGATACAAAATCTTTTTTTTTTTTTTTTTATTTCACGAATAATTACAATCTGTTCAAATTCTTAACAATAAGTAATTGTGCTAAAAATATTAATTCATTTCAAAGTAGGCCTTTTGCCATTTTCCTTTGGTGCTATTATGTTGGTTTTGTTTCATTGGGTGAAGCGTTCCTTAAGATCTAGGGGCTTGACTCTCTTCAGCCTTCTCATTACCGACTCTTGCCTGAGCAAGTTTTTTGCTAGTTCGTTTGGGTGTCTTTGTATTCGCTCTTCGTACCTTTCGCTAAGCTTTCTGATCATGTCTTTTACAGTCTCTATATTCAGGTCTCGGTGGATTGATTTATTAGTTACATACCACGGCGCATCTAATATAGTCCTTAATGCTTTGGATTGGAACCTCTGTAGAATTTCCAGATTGGAGTTGGCAATTATTTCAGAAGTTTCCCCTGGATGAGATACAAAATCTAGAAGTTTTATTTGTAATCAAAAAAACGAATTAATGTCGGAAATAATTTAGTTTAATGATGATTTGATGCATCCGTAAATATTGTTATAAAATCATTATTGTTCAAAGTTTTTGATAGTTCTTCATTTGAAAATGGTGCCAATACATTTTTTATTATGGCTTCACTTTTCGTGCGTGCGCAAGTAAACTTTTGCTCGAATAGCATGCGAATCAGTTTAGATGTGCAATCTATTGATCGAAATGTCTGATTATGAGTTATAGTATGATACGCAAATACTGCCTCGGAAATTGCTAACTCTTTTTCTTTCGATTCGAAATCAGCTTTACAAAAATATCCACTTAATTTTGATGAAGAAGCTACTGCTGATACTGCTCATTTGTGTTTATCAGACGAAATATATGACTTTTGTTGATAGCACCTTCTTATTGAATATAACCAACTGACAGATCCGCTTATAGTCTAATAGTGCTTTAGCATACAATTAAAATGCCGCACAATAATGTACAACCATTCATTTATTAGTTTGGAAGTTCACAAGATTAAATTATAATTTCTAACAATTAATAACGTCAGAAGGACGGGAAGAAACACCACAGCTTTAGTAGGAATCAAGTGTGTGTTTAGTTAGTTTTCAATGCGGAACAAACAACTAAAATCCGGGACTGTCCCGTCTAATCCGGGACGTCTGGTCACTATACTGATACCTATACATCGCACATTGTAAATTTGGCTTGAGCTGTTATAACTAGCAATCAAACTATCTCCGTCGTTCTCAATTATTATTCCTTCTTTTTTTCCCCATTCAATGGTGTGGTAGATAGCGTTATATAATAATCAGAGAGCTTCTCGATTTTTCTAGGTGTATGTTACTAAATGGCGAAAAAAAACATTTTTAAGATTGTTTCGTAGCTTCTTTAATTTTCTTTCTTTTGTTTACGTAAATGTTTAATTTTTCCAGAAGGCGATTATATTATTATGTTAGATATTATTTACAAAAAAATTGTGATTTTAGACCATTTTGGTGTATTTTTGAACCTTGTCACTACCGACCCACTTCGAACAATCCCGTGGAAGTTGCCATCAAACATATGGGCTTGACCCAGCCCATTACTACACTCCATGCCATATTCAAGCAGACTAATATACCTTGGAGCTAAGGGGTTATACGCAGTTAGAATTTGCAAAAAATCGATTTATTATTATATTATTGCATTATCGGAATGTACATATACTTAAGTATATTCTCTAAAAATTTGAAGCCAATCCGATAAATATTTACGGAGATATACCTGAATTTGTAAGGCCACGTCAGAGTGTTAGAAAGCAGGTAGAGTAAGAACGCGCTACCCGAGGATCCTTTTTCTATTGTGTTTTCTCGAAGAAGGCGAGTATAATATGTCCACTAAATACTTCAAGGTCACATTCAGTTATTGAAAGTGATTCGTCTGTCTGAAGAGTTCTGCCACGTTGAAAAGTCGTGCGTTCAGTTTAAACTTGTTTTTTTGTGATTTTTTTGTTTTATATTGGAGTAAATTTTATATAAAAGTTATAAAAATGCTCCGTAAATCTTCAAGATTGTAGAAGTACCGAAAAAGTTCAAATTTCTAAAGTTAAAAAGAGAACACAGGCTTTTAATCCAAAGACTGCTGAGACGGATAAGACTAGTTTTAGTGCATCCGCTAAAAAGTTGAAAATGCAGAAAGAGATTTTAGTTTCACGTTATCCTTCCATTGAACATAGAATTTTAAATTTCATTACTCTATTTGCTGCGATAAGTGATTATGTGAAATGTAGCTCTTGTTGGAAAAATAAAATTTGAAATTGCTTCTCCCCCTGGACTTGGTTTTAAAATCGTTGTAGTGTGAAAATTGTGTAATAAACTTCAGTCCTTTTGTGAAGCATTCTTACGAAATAAACAGACGATTTATACTTGTGATGAGTATTCTGGGACTAGGATTAAAAGGCGCAGCTAAATTTTGTGACTTGATGGACATGCCTGCCTTTTTAACGCAAAACACTTATGATTTCATTATTGACAACATTCACTCTTGTGTGAAAGTAGCAGCTGAAAAACTATTTGAAAATGCCTGTACCGGGGAAAAAGAAGCGACTGCTGAAAACCAAGGTGATGAAAATAATGAACAATTAACAGTTTCCGGTGACGGAACCTGCAAGAAGCGACGGTTCAATTCTTTGTATGGAGTGACATTATTGATTGGATATTACACTGGAAAAATCATTGATATAATTGTGAAAACTTCATACTGTAAACAGTGTGAGGTTTGGAGACCTGAAAAAGGTACTGAAGAGTATAATGATTGGTATAAGGAACACAAAGATGCTTGTTCTGCAAGTCACCAGGGCTCTTCAGGTAAAATGGAAGTCGATGCAGTTGTTGAAATGTTTCAGCGTTTGCTGAAAATTGCAAAAAAAGTACTTTCAAGGGAAGGTAAGCTCACGGTTAAACTAATAGATAAGCTGACAGTTTACTATGGTTTGGCAATAAGGAGAAATTGAGATTCTGTGGATAATATGCATAATGCAATTTGGGGAACATATTATCACTATTGTTCGACTGATGAGAAGCCTCAACACGAAATGTGCCCATGGCGGAGAAGGTTCATGGTGTAGTTGGCAGCAAGCGCTAGCAACAGACACATTATCTTCTTACACCCATGACAGAGAGAAGTGGAACATATAGAGGGCCAACCAGAGAGCAGAGGAACACATAGAGGTACAAACCTCGAACAAAATCCGTGCCAGAGTTTGTGGAGCTCGCTTAAGCATAGGGGAAAGTGTAAGACGCAAGTAAGGTGCAAGGAAGCTTTGCGTGGTATACTCACGAGCGCTAGCTCTCTCAGCTCAGCGGCCGTAAATCGGAGCCAAACTCGAGCACACATAAGCAGCCTGCTTCTTGGAATTACACCCTGATGTGATGACTGGGGGTTGTTCTCTGGTGATTTGATTTGTGCGATTAATTCTGCGACTGCGAGGAATTAAATGTTCAATAAATGCGGGATGGTGGATAAATATTTTTAGGTGTAGGGGAGGAACACTTTTTAGTATATTATAATATTTTCATATTTATTGTACATATCTACAATTTTGTTAAATTGACTTCTTTGAATATTTTTTAAACAATTCAAATGAATGGGTATTCCAAGGTGCAATTTTTAATAAAGACAATGTATCTCTTTTTCTTGAAAGTTCGTACCTTTAAGAATTTTCAGTAAAAATTTTCTTCAAATTTCCAAGTATTTTAACACGTTCACTACCAGAGATATGGGGAAATGCATATATAAACTGCTGTAAGTACATATGCGACGTCGTCGGGTAGCTGAGTGAATTCTATAAATGGTAAGAGTAAATGGAGAGAGTAAGATTTGGATATTTGCAGGACTTTGTGCCAATCGACACCTAAAAATTCGTCTTTATCGGTCTGGCAATTAGATCGCGTTGATGGACGTATGATGCGTACGGACGCTATTTTTCCCATAATAAAGTTTAACTCGTAAACCGATGGATCCGAATGATTTCCACACATCGACCGTATTAAAGCAAATAAATTCTCAACCGTATCTTGATTCAACCTATTTAAAAAAAGAAATTTAACATCGAAATCTTGTTGCATATCTTCTAACATTAATAAAATTCCGCTAATCGTTTGAATTAGACCTTTTTTCCAATGGGTGGTATTTTCGGCATTTTCAATAAAAGTGTTATTTAAATATTCCCGCATTTTTACTAAACATTCGTATGGTGTATTGCCGGTTCTCAAGGGCTCTTCCATGGGATTCCGACAGTGAAGAGTCTTACTATTTAGTGCATCAAACAAGTCGTTCATTTTTGAACAAAAAGTAGCAGTGCTGTCAGAAATCTCCTTCAAATTTGACTTGAAATGTTCTTGAATATTATGCGAACGAATTGCAGCAGCTACTGTTGCACTAAAAACTTGTGTAGCTATTAAGGAGACCGACATTTGTTTATCACCTATTGGATTAACGTGGGCTGGTGTTAATTTAAGCGCTGCTTTAGTAACCGTGTGTTTTTCTAATTGGTAGAGTTCCGTAATAACTTTCCAACTCGCCATTATCGCGTTTTCCACGTGGTCGTCATCTGTTTTACCATGCCATATAAAATTATGTTTATAAAGCGAATTTCGCGCACATTTAATCATGTGTGGTACGTCAAAAAGAGTATAGATTTTTCTATTCTTGAAATAAAAAAATGGTTCTACATTCGTGATGCCAAGGTCAGAAAACAATTTTCTGTTATTTCCACCTTGATCGCAAGTAATGGAAACAATACTAACACCTATTTTTTCAGCGTTTTCTAGAACTTCGAATAATAACTCATTCAGTCTACCGGGACTTATTCCATTAACGGAAGTAAAATATCCTAATACATGTTTCCACGGTGTGAAAAGCCCACGCGCCATGAAGACAACTACATACTTACCTAATTCATTTTTTCTAATTTTGCCATCATCATAAAAACCTTCAATTTGATCTGCCGTTACATTATATTTCAATTCCCGCCTAACAAAGACCTCGTCAAAGACCAGAACGGCATTTTTTGACTTTTCATCAAATTCATTAATTGCCGAAGCAATAAAGGGGTATAATTCTTCATTGTGGCCGGGTTTCAAATTCTTTACTGGAATCCAATTCTGCAAAGAATTACGGCTAGGAAGCCCTAATTTTAAATCATTTTTTAAAAACCTATAACACGATGGGGAACGGAAGTATAAACTCAAAGAAATTGTTTTTTCGTCTTCGGTATATGGGACATTCTTTCGCCTAGTAAACAATCTACACATGGTTATAACATTATTATTAAACGTTCCCGCTGATAAATCTAACATATCCTTTTGGTTATTTTGAGTTCTAGTGAAACGTGCTAATCTAGAGCTTAACATTTTAACTTTTTTTTTCAATATAGAATTTTTTTTCTGAATATTTTGAACTGCTGTTTTCAGCTTATTATTTTGCTTTAAGTAAAACCGCGTATTTTCGGCGGACTTTTGGCAAAATGAACATAATGGCTGAATATCTTCATTACTATTACTATTTTCCGGTGTAGTTAAGTGGACTGGGGCAATAACGCTTTGATTTAATACAATTTCAGCAGGAGTACACGGATTAGAAGTACAAGGGGAAAAAAGTCGTTTAGAGTGAATAGTGCTGCAGGGGGGATCAATTTGTTCGGGTAGATTGAGTGTAGGATTTTGCTCACTACTCAACTTTTTTTGCCCCGGGAATTTTAAAATAAAATGCTTTTCGCAAATATAAAACCGTTTAGGTAAAAGGACTTGTACATCTAGGCAGCACAACTTAATCCACTCCTCACGCTTGACAGAATCTCTTGGACAAGAAAACGTAATACTTGAATCTATATCTCTGCAACTCTTACAACCGGGGACGATATACCTAATACCTATTTTCTTCCGTTTTGGCAAGGGGATCCTTCCTGCTCTCTCCATTACAACGAAAACTACACAAAATTTAATTCACAGGCACTACACACAACACCTCTATAATAATTGGAAAATTACAATAAATTGTTTCTAACTAAACAATTTTTTTCATGCAAGACACAACTCTTTACAAAAATCGCTTATTTAATTTATATCTACGCTAAACTCGCAATCGCCAGCATTAGTTCATGCAAATAGACATTTGAATAAACAATACATATTGCCATATCCTATAATTAAGCATTTTGCGCTTGCTCAAATCATAATTTTACATTGCATAGTTTAATGCGGCACCACTATTTTCTCATTTGGCGCCACTCTATGCAGTGCTAGTGTAAATTCATTGATAACCCCAGGAGCGGCAAATATTCATTCATAATTATTACAAACGGACTCCCATTTTACAAGGGCACGATAGGATAGCAGCACACTATAAAATTATTGACAATATTTCTCCACCTATCTCCTTCTGAAAAATGACATCAGAGCGAGACAGTCAGAAAAAATTGTAAATAATTTTACCGTGTCCTCATCCGCATACATACATATGTTATCCTGCTGCTGTAAGCTAAGTTAAAGAACTTGAAGCTGCATACAGAACTTTCTCTCGCAGCTTTCATCAGACCGCCGAGCTTTGAAAAGACCGCCGCTTGAAATCAAATGTATGAAGCCTGAGGTCCGTTCGTGGCTATATGGCGTTGGCCCTCTATATGTTCCACTTCTCTCTGGGGCCAACGCCATATAGCCACGAACGGACCTCAGGCTTCATACATTTGATTTCAAGCGGCGGTCTTTTCAAAGCTCGGCGGTCTGATGAAAGCTGCGAGAGAAAGTTCTGTATGCAGCTTCAAGTTCTTTAACTTAGCTTACAGCAGCAGGATAACATATGTATGTATGCGGATGAGGACACGGTAAAATTATTTACAATTTTTTCTGACTGTCTCGCTCTGATGTCATTTTTCAGAAGGAGATAGGTGGAGAAATATTGTCAATAATTTTACAGTGTGCTGCTATCCTATCGTGCCCTTGTAAAATGGGAGTCCGTTTGTAATAAATATGAATGAATATTTGCCGCTCCTGGGGTTAACAATGAATTTACACTAGCACTGCATAGAGTGGCGCCAAATGAGAAAAGAGTGGTGCCGCATTAAACTATGCAATGTAAAATTATGATTTGAGCAAGCGCAAAATGCTTAATTATAGGATATGGCCAGAGAGAAGTGGAACATATAGAGGGCCAACGCCATATAGCCACGAACGGACCTCAGGCTTCATACATTTGATTTCAAGCGGCGGTCTTTTCAAAGCTCGGCGGTCTGATGAAAGCTGCGAGAGAAAGTTCTGTATGCAGCTTCAAGTTCTTTAACTTAGCTTACAGCAGCAGGATAACATATGTATGTATGCGGATGAGGACACGGTAAAATTATTTACAATTTTTTCTGACTGTCTCGCTCTGATGTCATTTTTCAGAAGGAGTTAGGTGGAGAAATATTGTCAATAATTTTACAGTGTGCTGCTATCCTATCGTGCTCTTGTAAAATGGGAGTCCGTTTGTAATAATTATGAATGAATATTTGCCGCTCCTGGGGTTAACAATGAATTTACACTAGCACTGCATAGAGTGGCGCCAAATGAGAAAAGAGTGGTGCCGCATTAAACTATGCAATGTAAAATTATGATTTGAGCAAGCGCAAAATGCTTAATTATAGGATATGGCAATATGTATTGTTTATTCAAATGTCTATTTGCATGAACTAATGCTGGCGATTGCGAGTTTAGCGTAGATATAAATTAAATAAGCGATTTTTGTAAAGAGTTGTGTCTTGCATGAAAAAAATTGTTTAGTTAGAAACAATTTATTGTAATTTTCCAATTATTGTAGAGGTGTTGTGTGTAGTGCCTGTGAATTAAATTTTGTGTAGTTTTCGTTGTAATGGAGAGAGCAGGAAGGATCCCCTTGCCAAAACGGAAGAAAATAGGTATTAGGTGTATCGTCCCCGGTTGTAAGAGTTGCAGAGATATAGATTCAAGTATTACGTTTTTTTGTCCAAGAGATTCTGTCAAGCGTGAGGAGTGGATTAAGTTGTGCTGCCTGATGTACAAGTACTTTTACCTAAACGGTTTTATATTTGCGAAAAGCATTTTATTTTAAAATTCCCGGGGCAAAAAAAGTTGAATAGTGAGCAAAATCCTACACTCAATCTACCCGAACAAATTGATCCCCCCTGCAGCACTATTCACTCTAAACGACTTTTTTCCCCTTGTACTTCTAATCCGTGTACTCCTGCTGAAATTGTATTAAATCAAAGTGTTATTGCCCCAGTCCACTTAACTACACCGGAAAATAGTAATAGTAATGAAGATATTCAGCCATTATGTTCATTTTTCCAAAAGTCCGAAATTTTAGATCCCGAAGATTTAGAAGTAGAAATTATTAACCAGCCCATTGATTTAGCTTCTAGGAGATATTTTGCAGGTTTTGTACTTTTTAAATTTTTCGGTAAAGTAAATTGTTTAAGCTGCAAAACAAAATTTTCTAAAGAATTGTATTCTTTGTTAGAGCCCTCGGAAAGTTTATTAGTTTTTAAAAATTATCATAATTCGTCCAATAACCAGTTATTAGTAAATCCTTCTGATTATTTTATGAGGTTTTTTGATGTTGTTTTAGAAGTCTTTGACAGAATATTTAAAACGGCTCCACATATTAGAGAATTAAAAAAGTTTATGGTGAATCAATGTCTGAAAAAAGCAATGCCCTTATTTCCTGATATTCTAAATCCCGAATCACCCTGTTACAAGCATGTTCTAGATCTCGTAGATTATACAATTTTAGTACTGATCCGAAAACATTGCTCCTGGAGAACAAAACTGGAGAATCCTTCAAAAAGGTCATTTGCTGAAAAAAATAGGGTGATATCTAAAACTAAGAAGTATAATTCTTTTTGTTAGTCTCTTAATCTATCTCTTTACCATTTTGTTCTACGTTTTGTTACGTTTTTGGTTTTTATCTATAGTTTCCTTCTGGCTGTTTGCTTGTTAATATGTCTGTTGATTTACCTATTATTCTGTCAAGTTCTCAGTCTTCTTTCTATCACATTTGCATATTTGCCAGACTTTTGTCTGAATGTTTTGCTTTCAATTTTTATCTGTGCGTCTCTCTTGTTAATCTTTGTGGATCCATTTTTTTTAAAATATTAAATATATTTTTCTGCCCACTGTTTGTTTCCACGTTGGTCTGTTCATCTGTTTTACAATTATCAGCCGGTCTTTTATGTGTTATTAGTCTTGTTTGCAGTTTATTAGCCTGGTCATATGTTTATATGTCGTTATGTCAATTCGTTCATTAATTTTTTTCTATATTCCTTAGTATTTATATTATCAGCCTCTCTAGATGCTAGTCTGTTTCATTTTTTATTGTTATCTATTTTTCAATTAGTTTATCCATATTTGCCATTTGTCCATCTCTTTATCTGTGTAAAATTTTCATGCTGTCTATTAGTCTGTTGATCTTTCTGCTCTCTATTTGCTTACTTGCCTGCATGTCATTTTGCTTGATATCTTGCATGTCTATTTGGCTGCATATTTTACAATTTGTATTAATTTCCAAAAGTTTTTTCATAGTTGATGAATGAGTAAATTAAATGACCGTTTTTTTTATCTATACCTCCCAGTTCGATTATTTGTTTGCTTGCCTGTTTGCCTATTTAATTGCTTATATGCTTTGAATACTATTTGTTATGTCGGGGGACTAGGGCTACTGGCGATACCCCTAACCAAAAAAACGAGTGGTCTGATTACCTCCATGGTCACTGGGAAATATCAAAACGTATTGTTGTTAATTTAGCGTAAAGTTATCCATTTTGCTTGATGCTAAAATTTAATGACATTTACATACCAACACAGTATTTAAAAATCGAGAAAGTAAATTTATTAGTATTTATCATTTTTGCATGCGCTATACGATACACCCTGCATAAATAAATTGTATTAAAATAAAATGTGTTTATATATACATACATATAATTTAAAATGGGTACGGTTTACTAGGATTGCAAAGATAGTTGAATAATCAAGAATTTTTCTTGCTTTATAATTATTAAGGAGTATGACATTTTTTACCTGTCGACCACTCGACTCTTACCATTTATAGAATTCACCCAGCTACCCGACGACGTCACATATGTACTTACAGCAGTTTATATATGCATTTCCCCATATCTATGGTAGTGAACGTGTTAAAATACTTGGAAATTTGAAGAAAATTTTTACTGAAAATTCTTAAAGGTACAAACTTTCAAGAAAAAGAGATACATTGTCTTTATTAAAAATTGCACCTTGGAATACCCATTCATTTGAATTGTTTAAAAAATATTCAAAGAAGTCAATTTAACAAAATTGTAGATATGTACAATAAATATGAAAATATTATAATATACTAAAAAGTGTTCCTCCCCTACACCTAAAAATATTTATCCGCCGTCCCGCATTTATTGAACATTTAATTCCTCGCAGTCGCAGAATTAATCGCACAAATCAAATCACCAGAGAACAACCCCCAGTCATCACATCAGTGTGTAATTCCAAGAAGCAGGCTGCTTATGTGTGCTCGAGTTTGGCTCCGATTTACGGCCGCTGAGCTGAGAGAGCTAGCGCTCGTGAGTCAGAGAGCAGAGGAACACATAGAGGTACAAACCTCGAACAAAATCCGTGCCAGAGTTTGTGGAGCTCGCTTAAGCATAGGGGAAAGTGTAAGACGCAAGTAAGGTGCAAGGAAGCTTTGCGTGGTATACTCACGAGCGCTAGCTCTCTCAGCTCAGCGGCCGTAAATCGGAGCCAAACTCGAGCACACATAAGCAGCCTGCTTCTTGGAATTACACACTGATGTGATGACTGGGGGTTGTTCTCTGGTGATTTGATTTGTGCGATTAATTCTGCGACTGCGAGGAATTAAATGTTCAATAAATGCGGGACGGCGGATAAATATTTTTAGGTGTAGGGGAGGAACACTTTTTAGTATATTATAATATTTTCATATTTATTGTACATATCTACAATTTTGTTAAATTGACTTCTTTGAATATTTTTTAAACAATTCAAATGAATGGGTATTCCAAGGTGCAATTTTTAATAAAGACAATGTATCTCTTTTTCTTGAAAGTTTGTACCTTTAAGAATTTTCAGTAAAAATTTTCTTCAAATTTCCAAGTATTTTAACACGTTCACTACCATAGATATGGGGAAATACATATATAAACTGCTGTAAGTACATATGTGACGTCGTCGGGTAGCTGGGTGAATTCTATAAATGGTAAGAGTCGAGTGGTCGACAGGTAAAAAATGTCATACTCCTTAATAATTATAAAGCAAGAAAAATTCTTGATTATTCAACTATCTTTGCAATCCTAGTAAACCGTACCCATTTTAAATTATATGTATGTATATATAAACACATTTTATTTTAATACAATTTATTTATGCAGGGTGTATCGTATAGCGCATGCAAAAATGATAAATACTAATAAATTTACTTTCTCGATTTTTAAATACTGTGTTGGTATGTAAATGTCATTAAATTTTAGCATCAAGCAAAATGGATAACTTTACGCTAAATTAACAACAATACGTTTTGATATTTCCCAGTGACCATGGAGGTAATCAGACCACTCGTTTTTTTGGTTAGGGGTATCGCCAGTAGCCCTAGTCCCCCGACATAACAAATAGTATTCAAAGCATATAAGCAATTAAATAGGCAAACAGGCAAGCAAACAAATAATCGAACTGGGAGGTATAGATAAAAAAAACGGTCATTTAATTTACTCATTCATCAACTATGAAAAAACTTTTGGAAATTAATACAAATTGTAAAATATGCAGCCAAATAGACATGCAAGATATCAAGCAAAATGACATGCAGGCAAGTAAGCAAATAGAGAGCAGAAAGATCAACAGACTAATAGACAGCATGAAAATTTTACACAGATAAAGAGATGGACAAATGGCAAATATGGATAAACTAATTGAAAAATAGATAACAATAAAAAATGAAACAGACTAGCATCTAGAGAGGCTGATAATATAAATACTAAGGAATATAGAAAAAAATTAATGAACGAATTGACATAACGACATATAAACATATGACCAGGCTAATAAACTGCAAACAAGACTAATAACACATAAAAGACCGGCTGATAATTGTAAAACAGATGAACAGACCAACGTGGAAACAAACAGTGGGCAGAAAAATATATTTAATATTTTAAAAAAAATGGATCCACAAAGATTAACAAGAGAGACGCACAGATAAAAATTGAAAGCAAAACATTCAGACAAAAGTCTGGCAAATATGCAAAAGTGATAGAAAGAAGACTGAGAACTTGACAGAATAATAGGTAAATCAACAGACATATTAACAAGCAAACAGCCAGAAGGAAACTATAGATAAAAACCAAAAACGTAACAAAACGTAGAACAAAATGGTAAAGAGATAGATTAAGAGACTAACAAAAAGAATTATACTTCTTAGTTTTAGATATCACCCTATTTTTTTCAGCAAATGACCTTTTTGAAGGATTCTCCAGTTTTGTTCTCCAGGAGCAATGTTTTCGGATCAGTACTAAAATTGTATAATCTACGAGATCTAGAACATGCTTGTAACAGGGTGATTCGGGATTTAGAATATCAGGAAATAAGGGCATTGCTTTTTTCAGACATTGATTCACCATAAACTTTTTTAATTCTCTAATATGTGGAGCCGTTTTAAATATTCTGTCAAAGACTTCTAAAACAACATCAAAAAACCTCATAAAATAATCAGAAGGATTTACTAATAACTGGTTATTGGACGAATTATGATAATTTTTAAAAACTAATAAACTTTCCGAGGGCTCTAACAAAGAATACAATTCTTTAGAAAATTTTGTTTTGCAGCTTAAACAATTTACTTTACCGAAAAATTTAAAAAGTACAAAACCTGCAAAATATCTCCTAGAAGCTAAATCAATGGGCTGGTTAATAATTTCTACTTCTAAATCTTCGGGATCTAAAATTTCTATGGGTATGTGTTCAATTTCTGGAATAGTATGATCCTCGAAAGTTGATGGCTCAATATTACTTTAGGTAGGCTGTGAAATGGATTCTGAATGTGTTGAAGGACCATTCGATTTGGATATTTGCAAGACTTTGTGCCAATCGACACCTAAAAATTCGTCTTTATCGGTCTGGCAATTAGATCGTGTTGATGGACGTATGATGCGTACGGACGCTATTTTTCCCATAATAAAGTTTAACTCGTAAACCGATGGATCTGAATGATTTCCACACATTGACCGTATTAAAGCAAATAAATTCTCAACCGTATCTTGATTCAACCTATTTAAAAAAAGAAATTTAACATCGAAATCTTGTTGCATATCTTCTAACATTAATAAAATTCCGCTAATCGTTTGAATTAGACCTTTTTTCCAATGGGTGGTATTTTCGGCATTTTCAATAAAAGTGTTATTTAAATATTCCCGCATTTTTACTAAACATTCGTATGGTGTATTGCCGGTTCTCAAGGGCTTTTCCATGGGATTCCGACAGTGAAGAGTCTTACTATTTAGTGCATCAAACAAGTCGTTCATTTTTGAACAAAATGTAGCAGTGCTGTCAGAAATCTCCTTCAGATTAGACTTGAAATGTTCTTGAATATTATGCGAACGAATTGCAGCAGCTACTGTTGCACTAAAAACTTGTGTAGCTAAGGAGATCGACATTTGTTTATCACCTATTGGATTAACGTGGGCTGGTGTTAATTTAAGCGCTGCTTTAGTAACCGTGTGTTTTTCTAATTCGTAGAGTTCCGTAATAACTTTCCAACTCGCCATTATCGCGTTTTCCACGTGGTCGTCATCTGTTTTACCATGCCATATAAAATTATGTTTATAAAGCGAATTTCGCGCACATTTAATCATGTGTGGTACGTCAAAAAGAGTATAGATTTTTCTATTCTTGAAATAAAAAAAATGGTTCTACATTCGTGATGCCAAGGTCAGAAAACAATTTTCTGTTATTTCCACCTTGATCGCAAGTAATGGAAACAATACTAACACCTATTTTTTCAGCGTTTTCTAGAACTTCGAATAATAACTCATTCAGTCTACCGGGACTTATTCCATTAACGGAAGTAAAATATCCTAATACATGTTTCCACGGTGTGAAAAGCCCACGCGCCATGAAGACAACTACATACTTAGCTAATTCATTTTTTCTAATTTTGCCATCATCATAAAAACCTTCAATTTGATCTGCCGTTACATTATATTTCAATTCCCGCCTAACAAAGACCTCGTCAAAGACCAGAACGGCATTTTTTGACTTTTCATCAAATTCATTAATTGCCGAAGCAATAAAGGGGTATAATTCTTCATTGTGGCCGGGTTTCAAATCCTTTACTAGAATCCAATTCTGCAAAGAATTACGGCTAGGAAGCCCTAATTTTAAATCATTTTTTAAAAACCTATAACACGATGGGGAACGGAAGTATAAACTCAAAGAAATTGTTTTTTCGTCTTCGGTATATGGGACATTCTTTCGCCTAGTAAGCAATCTACACATGGTTATAACATTATTATTAAACGTTCCTGCTGATAAATCTAACATATCCTTTTGGTTATTTTGAGTTCTAGTGAAACGTGCTAATCTAGAGCTTAACATTTTAACTTTTTTTTTCAATATAGAATTTTTTTTCTGAATATTTTGAACTGCTGTTTTCAGCATATTATTTTGCTTTAAGTAAAACCGCGTATTTTCGGCGGACTTTTGGCAAAATGAACATAATGGCTGAATATCTTCATTACTATTACTATTTTCCGGTGTAGTTAAGTGGACTGGGGCAATAACGCTTTGATTTAATACAATTTCAGCAGGAGTACACGGATTAGAAGTACAAGGGGAAAAAAGTCGTTTAGAGTGAATAGTGCTGCAGGGGGGATCAATTTGTTCGGGTAGATTGAGTGTAGGATTTTGCTCACAACTCAACTTTTTTTGCCCCGGGAATTTTAAAATAAAATGCTTTTCGCAAATATAAAACCGTTTAGGTAAAAGTACTTGTACATCTAGGCAGCACAACTTAATCCACTCCTCACGCTTGACAGAATCTCTTGGACAAAAAAACGTAATACTTGAATCTATATCTCTGCAACTCTTACAACCGGGGACGATACACCTAATACCTATTTTCTTCCGTTTTGGCAAGGGGATCCTTCCTGCTCTCTCCATTAGAACGAAAACTACACAAAATTTAATTCACAGGCACTACACACAACACCTCTACAATAATTGGAAAATTACAATAAATTGTTTCTAACTAAACAATTTTTTTCATGCAAGACACAACTCTTTACAAAAATCGCTTATTTAATTTATATCTACGCTAAACTCGCAATCGCCAGCATTAGTTCATGCAAATAGACATTTGAATAAACAATACATATTGCCATATCCTATAATTAAGCATTTTGCGCTTGCTCAAATCATAATTTTACATTGCATAGTTTAATGCGGCACCACTCTTTTCTTATTTGGCGCCACTCTATGCAGTGCTAGTGTAAATTCATTGTTAACCCCAGGAGCGGCAAATATTCATTCATAATTATTACAAACGGACTCCCATTTTACAAGGGCACGATAGGATAGCAGCACACTGTAAAATTATTGACAATATTTCTCCACCTATCTCCTTCTGAAAAATGACATCAGAGCGAGACAGTCAGAAAAAATTGTAAATAATTTTACCGTGTCCTCATCCGCATACATGCATATGTTATCCTGCTGCTGTAAGCTAAGTTAAAGAACTTGAAGCTGCATACAGAACTTTCTCTCGCAGCTTTCATCAGACCGCCGAGCTTTGAAAAGACCGCCGCTTGAAATCAAATGTATGAAGCCTGAGGTCCGTTCGTGGCTATATGGCGTTGGCCCTCTATATGTTCCACTTCTCTCTGGTTCGTGGCTATATGGCGTTGGCCCTCTATATGTTCCACTTCTCTCTGTCGTGAGTATACCACGCAAAGCTTCCTTGCACCTTACTTGCGTCTTACACTTTCCCCTATGCTTAAGCGAGCTCCACAAACTCTGGCACGGATTTTGTTCGAGGTTTGTACCTCTATGTGTTCCTCTGCTCTCTGGATATGGCAATATGTATTGTTTATTCAAATGTCTATTTGCATGAACTAATGCTGGCGATTGCGAGTTTAGCGTAGATATAAATTAAATAAGCGATTTTTGTAAAGAGTTGTGTCTTGCATGAAAAAAATTGTTTAGTTAGAAACAATTTATTGTAATTTTCCAATTATTGTAGAGGTGTTGTGTGTAGTGCCTGTGAATTAAATTTTGTGTAGTTTTCGTTGTAATGGAGAGAGCAGGAAGGATCCCCTTGCCAAAACGGAAGAAAATAGGTATTAGGTGTATCGTCCCCGGTTGTAAGAGTTGCAGAGATATAGATTCAAGTATTACGTTTTTTTGTCCAAGAGATTCTGTCAAGCGTGAGGAGTGGATTAAGTTGTGCTGCCTAGATGTACAAGTACTTTTACCTAAACGGTTTTATATTTGCGAAAAGCATTTTATTTTAAAATTCCCGGGGCAAAAAAAGTTGAGTAGTGAGCAAAATCCTACACTCAATCTACCCGAACAAATTGATCCCCCCTGCAGCACTATTCACTCTAAACGACTTTTTTCCCCTTGTACTTCTAATCCGTGTACTCCTGCTGAAATTGTATTAAATCAAAGCGTTATTGCCCCAGTCCACTTAACTACACCTGAAAATAGTAATAGTAATGAAGATATTCAGCCATTATGTTCATTTTGCCAAAAGTCCGCCGAAAATACGCGGTTTTACATAGCAAAATAATAAGCTGAAAACAGCAGTTCAAAATATTCAGAAAAAAAATTCTATATTGAAAAAAAAAGTTAAAATGTTAAGCTCTAGATTAGCACGTTTCACTAGAACTCAAAATAACCAAAAGGATATGTTAGATTTATCAGCAGGAACGTTTAATAATAATGTTATAACCATGTGTAGATTGTTTACTAGGCGAAAGAATGTCCCATATACCGAAGACGAAAAAACAATTTCTTTGAGTTTATACTTCCGTTCCCCATCGTGTTATAGGTTTTTAAAAAATGATTTAAAATTAGGGCTTCCTAGCCGTAATTCTTTGCAGAATTGGATTCCAGTAAAGAATTTGAAACCCGGCCACAATGAAGAATTATACCCCTTTATTGCTTCGGCAATTAATGAATTTGATGAAAAGTCAAAAAATGCCGTTCTGGTCTTTGACGAGGTCTTTGTTAGGCGGGAATTGAAATATAATGTAACGGCAGATCAAATTGAAGGTTTTTATGATGATGGCAAAATTAGAAAAAATGAATTAGCTAAGTATGTAGTTGTCTTCATGGCGCGTGGGCTTTTCACACCGTGGAAACATGTATTAGGATATTTTACTTCCGTTAATGGAATAAGTCCCGGTAGACTGAATGAGTTATTATTCGAAGTTCTAGAAAACGCTGAAAAAATAGGTGTTAGTATTGTTTCCATTACTTGCGATCAAGGTGGAAATAACAGAAAATTGTTTTCTGACCTTGGCATCACGAATGTAGAACCATTTTTTTATTTCAAGAATAGAAAAATCTATACTCTTTTTGACGTACCACACATGATTAAATGTGCGCGAAATTCGCTTTATAAACATAATTTTATATGGCATGGTAAAACAGATGACGACCACGTGGAAAACGCGATAATGGCGAGTTGGAAAGTTATTACGGAACTCTACGAATTAGAAAAACACACGGTTACTAAAGCAGCGCTTAAATTAACACCAGCCCACGTTAATCCAATAGGTGATAAACAAATGTCGGTCTCCTTAGCTACACAAGTTTTTAGTGCAACAGTAGCTGCTGCAATTCGTTCGCATAATATTCAAGAACATTTCAAGTCAAATCTGAAGGAGATTTCTGACAGCACTGCTACTTTTTGTTCAAAAATGAACGACTTGTTTGATGCACTAAATAGTAAGACTCTTCACTGTCGGAATCCCATGGAAAAGCCCTTGAGAACCGGCAATACACCATACGAATGTTTAGTAAAAATGCGAGAATATTTAAATAACACTTTTATTGAAAATGCCGAAAATACCACCCATTGGAAAAAAGGTCTAATTCAAACGATTAGCGGAATTTTATTAATGTTAGAAGATATGCAACAAGATTTCGATGTTAATTTTCTTTTTTTAAATAGGTTGAATCAAGATACGGTTGAGAATTTATTTGCTTTAATACGGTCAATGTGTGGAAATCATTCGGATCCATCGGTTTACGAGTTAAACTTTATTATGGGAAAAATAGCGTCCGTACGCATCATACGTCCATCAACGCGATCTAATTGCCAGACCGATAAAGACGAATTTTTAGGTGTCGATTGGCACAAAGTCTTGCAAATATCCAAATCGAATGGTCCTTCAACACATTCAGAATCCATTTCACAGCCTACCCAAAGTAATATTGAGCCATCAACTTTCGAGGATAATACTATTCCAGAAATTGAACACATACCCATAGAAATTTTAGATCCCGAAGATTTAGAAGTAGAAATTATTAACCAGCCCATTGATTTAGCTTCTAGGAGATATTTTGCAGGTTTTGTACTTTTTAAATTTTTCGGTAAAGTAAATTGTTTAAGCTGCAAAACAAAATTTTCTAAAGAATTGTATTCTTTGTTAGAGCCCTCGGAAAGTTTATTAGTTTTTAAAAATTATCATAATTCGTCCAATAACCAGTTATTAGTAAATCCTTATGATTATTTTATGAGGTTTTTTGATGTTGTTTTAGAAGTCTTTGACAGAATATTTAAAACGGCTCCACATATTAGAGAATTAAAAAAGTTTATGGTGAATCAATGTCTGAAAAAAGCAATGCCCTTATTTCCTGATATTCTAAATCCCGAATCACCTTGTTAAAAGCATGTTCTAGATCTCGTAGATTATACAATTTTAGTACTGATCCGAAAACATTGCTCCTGGAGAACAAAACTGGAGAATCCTTCAAAAAGGTCATTTGCTGAAAAAAATAGGGTGATATCTAAAACTAAGAAGTATAATTATTTTTGTTAGTCTCTTAATCTATCTCTTTACCATTTTGTTCTACGTTTTGTTACGTTTTTGGTTTTTATCTATAGTTTCCTTCTGGCTGTTTGCTTGTTAATATGTCTGTTGATTTACCTATTATTCTGTCAAGTTCTCAGTCTTCTTTCTATCATATTTGCATATTTGCCAGACTTTTGTCTGAATGTTTTGCTTTCAATTTTTATCTGTGCGTCTCTCTTGTTAATCTTTGTGGATCCATTTTTTTTAAAATATTAAATATATTTTTCTGCCCACTGTTTGTTTCCACGTTGGTCTGTTCATCTGTTTTACAATTATCAGCCGGTCTTTTATGTGTTATTAGTCTTGTTTGCAGTTTATTAGCCTGGTCATATGTTTATATGTCGTTATGTCAATTCGTTCATTAATTTTTTTCTATATTCCTTAGTATTTATATTATCAGCCTCTCTAGATGCTAGTCTGTTTCATTTTTTATTGTTATCTATTTTTCAATTAGTTTATCCATATTTGCCATTTGTCCATCTCTTTATCTGTGTAAAATTTTCATGCTGTCTATTAGTCTGTTGATCTTTCTGCTCTCTATTTGCTTACTTGCCTGCATGTCATTTTGCTTGATATCTTGCATGTCTATTTGGCTGCATATTTTACAATTTGTATTAATTTCCAAAAGTTTTTTTTATAGTTGATGAATGAGTAAATTAAATGACCGTTTTTTTTATCTATACCTCCCAGTTCGATTATTTGTTTGCTTGCCTGTTTGCCTATTTAATTGCTTATATGCTTTGAATGCTATTTGTTATGTCGGGGGACTAGGGCTACTGGCGATACCCCTAACCAAAAAAACGAGTGGTTTGATTGCACCTTGGAATACCCATTCATTTGAATTGTTTAAAAAATATTCAAAGAAGTCAATTTAACAAAATTGTAGATATGTACAATAAATATGAAAATATTATAATATACTAAAAAGTGTTCCTCCCCTACACCTAAAAATATTTATCCGCCATCCCGCATTTATTGAAAATTTAATTCCTCGCAGTCGCAGAATTAATCGCACAAATCAAATCACCAGAGAACAAACCCCAGTCATCACATCAGTGTGTAATTCTAAGAAGCAGGCTGCTTATGTGTGCTCGAGTTTGGCACCGATTTACGGCCGCTGAGCTGAGAGAGCTAGCGCTCGTGAGTATACCACGCAAAGCTTCCTTGCAGCTTACTTGCGTCTTACACTTTCCCCTATGCTAAAGCGAGCTCCACAAACTGTGGCACGGATTTTGTTCGAGGTTTGTACCTCTATGTGTTCCTCTGCTCTCTGACCCATGATTATCCAACTTTACCAACTGATGTTGCTGAAGCTATATGTCCAATTTATGAAGACCTTAGCAACGTAAAATTATTGAAAAGGTGTGTTGGTGGATTCACACAAAACAATAATGAGAATTATAATCAGTTTATATGGAAAATGATGTGGTGTCAACTAAACAGGAAGCAATCCTTATAGTTCTAACGGCTATAGTGGGGCTCAACTTCATCTACCAGCTGTAAGGACTATAGGCGTAGCATTAAGAAAAAATATACCAACCAGACGAACTGCTAAGGATCATCTAGTGCACAACCCACAGGATGGCTCCATCCGTCACTCAGATGTCATCAACCGGAAGCTGCAACCAAAACCTCACGGAAGCATTGGCTACCCGAGGAAAAACAATTAGTATTTAAGAGTTGAAATATTGTAAGCTAGAGATCAACACATGATCTAATTCTTACGTAAAAACCAAATAAAGTGCAAATAAAAAAAAAAAAAAAAAATATGGAAAATAACTCCAATAATTGTTCCACGTGACTCTAAAGATGTTGAAATAGCGGCTTACATTACAGCTGGAATGTTTAATGAAGGTACAAAATCATTATTGTACTTTTTGAGTTCATTAGGACTTTCATGAGGCACCGCAGCTCATGAAATGATGATCTCCGACGCGAGAGCGCATGGGAGCACGCGAGAAGGCAGAATGACTCGACAGCCGGACTTATTAGAAACTACCAATACTGCAGAAGGTCCCTCTTATGGCCCTGGAATAGATGATACCATGTAAGTTGAAGAAAAAAAATTTTAACTATGTGTAAAATCGACAAGAAATTCATGATCTGCATACAGATCTGCCTTTATGTCCCGAGTATTACAGCACCCTCAAATCAAGCAAGAGAAACTAATGGCCACGTTATGCAATAAAACTAAGTACATAATCCTTTATCAGAATTTAAAGGAAGTGCTCCTTCACGGATTAAAGCTTAACCGAATTCACCGGGTTCTGCAATTTAATCAATCTCGATGGCTCAAGTCCTATATTGATCTCAACACTCGCCTTCGAGCATCAGCCAAAGATGACTTTGAAACTAAATTTACTCAAATTGATGAATAACGTGGTTTTCGTAAGACCTTGGAGAATGTCAGGAAACATAGCATTGTCAAACTATAATAGTCACCAAGTGGCTAGGGCGATATGCGACAGAAGACCTTATATTTAAGCCTGATTTCAAGGCCTCAACTATTTTCAATGAAAACTTGGTGGCAGTAGAGCTTAACAAAACAGAAATATATTTGAATAAGCCGATATATGTTGGTATGTGTATTCTCGACTTGGCAACAACTTGACAAGGGCAACTATAAATGACTTCCATTACAATTGCATGATCCCCCAATTTAATTCGGAATGTACAGTAGGTTATACTGGTACATGTTACCCTATTTATGAAGTAATCTGCCGAATTTATATCAAATAATTAAACGCGACTGTCATACCCGTTTCGACTCGAGTGACTATCCTCCTAATAATATCTGGTGCAATCCTTCTAGGTAATGAAAGTGTACTGGATCTCATAAAAATGAAAACAACGGGAGCGTAATGACAAAGTTTGTTGGCTTAAGGTCAAAAATGTATGCGGTGCTGGCAGAGGCTTAAGACAATACCAAAAAAATCCAGAGGAGTAACAAGCATTGCAGTGAAAAACTGATTAACTTTTAATGATTATATAGAGCGTTTAAATAATAATATATTAGGTGTACAAATAAGTTTCCGCGGTTTGTCAAAAGATGGCCCCACCAGAAGGTTATGGAGAAATTGTCAGATGTAAAACGTAATATCCCAAGTTTCGTCATCCGGCAACACCATAACCTTAAAGTACTAGTGATTCCGTATCAGCATCACGTAATTTTTTTCGTGCAAAAATGTCAAGTTTTGTGCCGAATAAGCATCATTTGCGGGAACTTTTGATTTACTTTTTTAATTTGAAAAAATCTGCAGCTGAGGCGCATCGATTGCTTCTATAGAAGCATATGGTGAAGCTGCTTTAAGTGAGAGAAGTTGTCAGGAATGGTTTCAAAAGTTTAAGAACGGTGAGTTTGACGTGAAGGACAAAGAACGCAGTGGAAGGCCGAAAGTGTACGAAGACATGGAATTAGAAGTACTATTGGAGGAAGATTCGTCCCAAACGCAAAAAGAACTTGCACTTACATTACAAGTGACTCAACAAGCAATTTCACATCGTTTAAAATCGTTAGGAATGATTCAAAAACAAGGAAATTGGGTTCCATATGAACTAAAGCCGAGAGACGTTGAACGCCGATTATGCATGAGTGAAATGCTGCTTGCCAGGATTAAAAAAAAGAGTTTTTTGCATCGTATAGTCCCTGGTGACGAAAAATGGATTCACTACGATAATCCAAAGAAGAGAAAGTCATGGGTTAAGCCCGGCGAACCATCAACATCGACAGCTAAGCCGAATATTCATGGAAAAAAACTCATGCTGTGTATTTGGTGGGATCAGCTTGGTGTCGTGTATTATGAATTGCTGAAACCAAGCGAAACCATTACTGGAGCTCTCTACCGAACACAATTGATGAGATTGAGTCGGGCACTTAAGGAAAAACGCGCCCATTACTACTCCAGACACGACAAAATTATTCTTTTACACGATAATGCTCGTCCACATGTTGCGGTGCCGGTAAAAACATACTTGGAAACACTCAACTGGGAAGTTTTACCCCACCCGCCGTATTCACCAGACTTAGCCCCTTCCGATTATCACCTGTTCCGGTCGATGGCACATGGTCTGTCTGAGCAGCGCTTCACATCATATGAAGACACCAAAAATTGGGTAGATTTGTGGATAGCGTCAAAAGATGAAGAGTTTTTTCGACGGGGTATCCGAATGTTGCCAGAAAGATGGGGAAAAGTAGTGGCAAATGATGGAAAATACTTTGAATAAAACGTAATGTACTGTTCCTTCACAATAAATTCCTGATTTTTTATAAAAAACCGCGGAAACTTATTTGTACACCTAATAGAAAAATCTGTTAGCCAAAATTCAATACGGTTGGAAAAATACGCGTTTAGCACAATAAAGCGATAGAAATTGCCTTTAGCCCGCATGATGATAAAAGGTATTTAATATCAAATTCTACTGAAACGCTACCGTGGGGCCATTATAGTATCATGGAAGTAGATTAAAATGAATCAATAAAAATAAATAATTCCATTTTAAGGAATTTATTGTAAAATAGGTGAAGGTGATATATAAGAAATAAAAGAAGGATTGTTTATAACTATTTATAATTATTAAACTGATTGCTAGCTACTACTGAATTACTCAGCAAATGGGATGGCATAGGAATATAAACTTTAGGAAGACACGCATATGTGAATATCTCTTTTTGTTAATGGCTCATATCACTGCTTGTTAGATGTTAGCATTTAGGGTTCGTAGACGTCTGCAAGGCTAACATAAAATGCAGGTTTAATTTTACTTCGTTGGAAACCTATATGTTTCCCGTATGAAACCCGAAAGTGCTGTTTATTAGCTATATATACTCCGGACGTCATTCGACGATTCGTTCAAAATACAAAATACAAGAAAAACTTCAACAGGAGGAACACACCATTGCAACCAGCAAAATAATATTCGAAGAGTTGATCAGAAGAAACATGTATGGGGTTTGTTTACCCGCAAGCCTATTAGCATATGAACTCCTGAAAATGTTGGAGCAGAACTTCGATATCGATTATTATAGTACAAGGGCGAAGCAACAGAATCAATACATTTTTGGATTGAATGGGATGGCATCATTTATGATCTTGCGATTGAAGTAATCAGTAATCAGTGGAAAACGATTGAACTCCCACCACGCACAGTGGGACGAAATGCCGAAAACGTGGACAAAAGTCTAGATATTGTTCAATTTGGACGAAACTTCGTTTTTTATTGTAATTGACCTTGCTGATTACGAATTTGGTGTTAAAATTTCAAAATTCAAGATGGCGGATTCAATATGGCGGACATAATTTTTGAAAAATCGTGTAAATAAGTCCAATACATGTAAATATATTTTTTTTTGCATGCTGATTTCGAATTTAGTGTTGAAATTTCACAATTCGAGATGGCGGATTCAATATGGCGGGAAAAATTCAAAAAAAGAAATAATAATCATGTCCAAAACTTGTATTCATATTTTTATAAGTGAGCTGATTACGAATCGTATAGTGTTACGAGTTGAGTAACAGTTTGGGAACTGCAGGCTGCAAGCGGTGAGTGGATCGGTAATTCTCCCGACGGCCCTGGCGAGGCCGGTACTACGTGCTTGCCACTGTGAAAATCGTCCAGTTGGATCTGAGAACTACAGCAGAACTATAGCAGTGCAGTCGACTCTCGTAGACAACAAATCAGGCAAATCACAGAAGTTGCGGTAAATCCTAGTGTGCAGCTGTTCAACGGCGCGGATGTCTCAAGCGGTGTTCCTTTTTGGCGCTGAAGCTCTGTAGCAGCACTCTCTGAAACGGATTCATCACTTTTCCAGACAGTTCAGTTTTTTTTTTGTGACAGCTCAAAACATATAGTGAGTATTCAAAATTCAAAGTGCTAAATGGTTGATACAATACTATAAAAAATGGAAAATGATTCAAATACTTTTTTAAATTTCTTTTTATCTTGTTTTTGTAATAAAAGAATGGCACATTGATAAAACAAATAATACAAAATCTGTTCTTGTATAATTAAAAAAAAAAGTCACACTTGAATGTAACATGCTGATTTTAATTTGAATCAATGTATTCAGCTGGTTGTTATTGGGAGCATTCATCAGTTTCAATTTCAAAATCGCTTATGTCCCCACTTTAACCTTCATCTTCGTCGGAACCGCTTTCCTCATCGCCTGAATCTCCTTCTTGGTCTTCCGTAACTGGACTTGAGATTAGAAGAGCTTTGGCTTCTGGTAGTAAGCTTTTTGAGAGATGCAATAACAGGATCGGTAGTTGCTAGCAATCTTCGGAAAACATCCTCCATATTTTTCACTCGAGAACATTTCCGAGCGTGATATTCACTATTTCTCTTAATCAATTTGTTTGTCGCTTTCTGCGCTTCTTCTGAGCTTTTACAATCAACAGCATTAGAAAATATTCAGTAATTATTCACCGAAAAATTATACTTTTGAATGTCCGCCATATTGGATCCGCCATTTTGAATTTTTAACTTTTGACATCATATTCGTAATCAGCAAGGTCAATCACTATAAAAAACCAAGTTTTGTCCAAATTGAAATATTGCAGCCGCGGCTCCATCTGTGGTTCATTGACGGAATAGACGCTAGTAGACGGAGTTTGCCCTTTTATCTTAAAGTTAATATAACCTAGCTTAGAAAAAAAAGCATAACTGAGTGGAACTCCGTGGAACTTTTAACTTATCACTTAATTTCAACTAAATTATACGATTTTTTTCGTTATTTTTCAATATAATTGTTAATTCAAATAACAATGTTTTATACATCATATAACAAGTGTCTATGCATTTATAATTTAGTACATACCTTGCTGAACACCCTCCATTTTCAATATTTGGAATCGGTGCTGACTGCAAAATTATATCCACGTTTGAACATGCACCTGGTTTTTCGTGGATATTGCCTAACGCGACACTTATAAACGAACTCCACGTTTGACCTGCTGTGTCCCTTCAACAAACAACAGCTGACCAATCCCATTGCCGGATTTCAGTAGTGCCAACATTACTGTAGCCAACCCAAGTGATAAAAATCACTAAAACGAACCTTTAATTTTTAGACTTTTGTCCACGTTTTCGGCATTTCGTCCCACTGTGCCACGGAACAAAAATCATTTCAAACACCATACGGGGATAGTAATATCAATATTCCCTAAGATTTTGAAGATCACTTTCCACAGCCCAGAAGGTCTAACAACCCAAGAAGTCTATACACAGAGCGGCAACCCAAGAAGTCTATACACAGAGCGATACCAATACCACCGCACTACCGCCAACATAACAATACTACTAAGATACTAATGTCTCTAGCTACTAATATACAACAGCTCACAATCGCGATGCAACAAATGCAAAATATCTTAAATAAGCACATAAAAATCCTACTAAAACTGCTTAAACCATGAGCCAAATAAAAATCGCCCAATAGAATGCTATCGGCATAAAAGGCCACCTACTAGAATCAGTAAAATTCATGCGCATAAATGAAATTGACATAATGTTAGTATCAGAGCCACATTTAACAGAAACAAGTGTAAAATTCGTGGGTATATCCGCTACATCACCAACCACCCGCAAGGCATACCCGGTCGACGTAAACCCCGGAATCATCGAGACGCTTCTAGTTTTTCTCGCCACTCTGGTAGCAGTCAAACTGGTGTATCAACTGTACAAGAACTATCGACGGTCCATCAATATGAGGTGGACTAACGAAACAACAACATAAAGGCATAAAGTAGCGAACCTCCACATAACCCCCTCAATTAGGGCAAGGCAATTATCAAAAATTCTAGAATTAAGATTTGATAAACCTAAATTAATAAAAGTCAAATAAAAGTATTAAAAAAACACATTTCTTCTCTTAAATAAAGAAGTCGCCACTTCCAATCGGCGAATAATATTCACTGGTGTTAGGAGGTGAGGCACCTGTCGAGTTTTTTTTCACCTTTCCAGTAGAATAAAGGTGGCGACTTATAGTTGCAGTGGAGACGTTGAACCTTATATAGCTACTGGAAATAAATACTGTAGCGTCCATTAATATTTCTCAGTGCAAGATAAATATATTGCAAACTTAGGGAGCATATCCAGCCATCTTTCGGTGGTCCCGGCTGAACTGATATAACATAGATGGAAATTGCATGGATATCGAATATAGAATGAATTTTTGGGACATGATCCCCGATAATTCATGTGAGACGATATCCCATACCGTTCTATTCGATGGAAACCCTACCAAAACTCAAACATATGACCTCACGAACAATCAAACGCTTATCACTTATGCGGTAAACATTGAAGATATCATGTTTGCACTCGATATTGTCAAAGAGATAAGAGAGCCTATTTTCTTAATCAGATGCCAAGCTATAGAGGTAATTGTGCGAAAAACCGAGAAATGTTATTATGAATTCCCAGTGACATACAACAGAATCTACTTTATGACTCCAACAACGCACCTTCTACATGAATACCAGACCAAGGACCAAGATTCCGAGCTCATGAACTCTGATGCCAGCTTCTTTGATCCATGGCTCATGATACGAGCTTAGTCCAGCAAGTCAAAAACTAGACGCTTCATCCATGTTATATCTCACCAAGGATGTTCTATGGAAGTATGAAAGTATACATGATCTGATCATGGTCTGGTCTCTGGTTTATGCTTATGATAGATCATGTATCCTATGGAACGAAAGGCAATTGAAAACCTATTTACCGAAACTCTAATAGAACATGACACCGCCCACTAAGCTATGAACATCCTACACCTGTTCTCATCAGCACACTTGAATACGTTTGTTTCCAATTATATGCGTCCAACCTGATCCTTCGTTACGAGTTTTGGTAGTGTCAGTGTTAAATATGTTAAAATTCATTTTCTCTGTCCTTATCAACTTATCCTTGCCGCACTTTACAATCCTTAATGGCAACCTATGTTTGTCATTCTCCTCCTATCCACGATTTTCTTTGTTTCATCAATCATCAACTACGATATCTGCAGCATGGGCGAGTAGGAACGCTCATTAAATAACTCCTTTCATCGTCAAGAGCTAGTCGTGCAGAGGGAGGAAACGCCCCTGCAAGACAGTTTTTCTACTAATAAAGGGTTTTCCAATAGGGATGACCTGGTTTTGATACCTCGTGGCGGCCATATTTGTTTATGGTTTTTTGACAGGTCTGTGCAGTTATGTTCAGTAAGGTTTGCGATTTCATCATGACACGTTAAACTTTGATCCAACTCTTAGAAATTGTCCAAAATTATTACGCAAATTCGCATTCTCTTGTCGGTACTGTAAGACTGCTTCGTGCAAAAAACGGTCGTCATAATGCTCTTTCTGAGCGCGCTATAAGACGCATAATGACAAAGTTTGAAAGTGAATTCACTCTTCACGATACAAAGGTGCCTGTAAGACAAAGAAATGTCCCAAGTGTAAGTATTGCCGCCGTTCAAGCCAGTGTTCGTGAAAACTCAAATGCGTCTGTTCCGCGCCGTTCTCAAGAGTTGGGGCTCTCCAGGATGATAGCTTGACGAATTTTGCGATTGTAGTTGGGTCTGCATCCTTATAATATGGTATTGGCATAAGAACTCAAGCCAACCGACCATCACATTCGTCGTCAGTTCGCTGATTGGTCACTGGAAATGTTGGAAGCCTACGGCGACTTTCATCACAAAATCATCTTCTCAGATGAAGCTCATTTCTGGCTCAATGGATCCATCAACAAGCAAAGTTGCCATTATTGGAGTGAGTCACATCCACGAGTGGTTTATGAATCACCATTGAATCCACAAAAATTGACCGTTTGGTGTGGATTTTCGTATGGTGGAATCATCGGACCTTATTTCTTTCGAAATGAGGCAGGAGATGCCGTTACCATTAATAGCAACCGCTATAACACGATGTTGACCGATTTTTTTCCCGGAATTTATTTATTTATTTATTTATTACAATTTCATCAACAATCTGATTACTCAATTAAAACATTAACGAAGCCGACCTTTAAAGTGGCTTTTCGATAAGTGGAAGTCAATATTGGGGTAATTTAAGTTGAACAAGCGCGACATTGAGGTCACAGGCTCATTAAAACCATAATTAGTACGATGGTATGAAAGGTGAAGGAAGTCACCATTTCTCAAGGTGCGAGCCGGTACCGTTATATTAAAAAGGGCCAGCAGTTCAGCAGAGTTGATAGCACCCTGCAAACAATCGAAAGCCAAGACAGTTCTGGAGATGTTTCGTCTACTCCTCAGCGAGTCAAGAGAAATAAGCTTAAGTCTATCAAGATAAGGAGGTAGGGCAAGACTATTCTCCCAGGGAAGTCCACGAAGAGCAAACCGTAAGAATCTACGTTGAACGGCCTCAATACGGTTTATATGGCACTCATAAAATGGACTCCAGACCGGGCTGGCATATTCCAAAATAGGTCTCACGAAAGTGCAATACAACAGACGAGAGATGTAAGGATTATCGAACTCTTTAGACCATCTCTTGACGAAACCTAGGGTTGCATTAGCTTTCGTAGCAATTGATGCAATATGATCATCAAAAGAAAACGATGAGTTGAGCACAACACCCAAGTCTTTCACCTTAGTCAGTCTGGAAAGAAAATGTCCATTTATAGAGTACTCGAAAAGCTGCGTATTCCTCTTTCGGGAAAAAGACATACACGTACACTTACTAACATTAAGTGGAAGATAATTAATAGAACACCATTTATTAAAGGCGTCTAAGTCGGAGTTTAAAGCGTCACAGTCACGATCGTCAGATATTATGCGAAAGATTTTCGCATCGTCGGCATAGCAAAGAATTCTCGAGTGGGTAGGGATGAAAGATACGTCATTAATGTAAATAATAAATAGTAACGGTCCGAGATGACTACCTTGTGGCACGCCAGACGTGTTGTCAATTGAGTGCGATAGTGCACCGCGAAAACGAACTCGTTGGGTACGGCCAGACAAGTAGGATGTAATCCAGTCAACAAAACTAACGGGGAATCCCAACCTAGTCAACTTGTAAACAAGAATATGGTGATTAATCCTATCAAAAGCTTTACTGAAGTCTGTAAAAATGCAGTCAACCTGTTTGCCTGACTCAATAGTGGATAAACAGTAATTTGTAAATTCAAGGAGATTCGTTGTAGTCGATTTTCCCTTCATAAACCCATGTTGAAAGGGTGATAAAAAGGGTTTACAGTGAAAGTGGAAAACCTTACAGACAATAGCTTCAAACAACTTGGCAATACAACTCAATTCAGCAATAGGTCTATAATTGGAAATATCGGATTTACTGCCCTTTTTATGCAAAGGAATAATTTCAGAAAGCTTCCATGACAATGGGAACACGCCAGAACAAAGGGATAAATTAAATAAATAACGAAGAACAGAAACCAAAGTTGATCCACATCTTTTCAAAACACACGAAGGAATACCGTCAGGGCCACTCGAGAAATTGTCAATTAAAGTAGAGATATGTTCAAGAATAATACTATCGTCAAGTATAAGGTCTTTAGGTTGAAGAGATGTCGGCGAGAGCCTCGTCAAGTGGGTAAAATCCGTAAAATTAATATCACAGGAACTATCACAAAAAGCGGTCTTAAAGAAATCCGCAAAAAGGTTGGATATTATTCTAGGGTCACCACTCTGTAGAGGGCCATAAGAAAGAAGAGAGGGGTAGCCGTCAGAATTACGTTTGGAATTGACAAATCTCCAGAACCGTCTTGGATCATCATGCAACAAAGATTTCACATTAGCAACGTAAGTATCATACGAAGAATTAACAGCACTTAGGAACCGATCACGAGCCTCAGTGTACGATTGGAAAGCGGCATCGCACCTTGAGGATAAAAAAGCCCTCCAAGCTTTGCTTTTAAGGTTTTTTAGGTGCTTAACCGTACCGTTAAGCCACGGTTGATTATTAAACGAGTTATTGGACCTTTTAATAGGAAGACATTGAGCGAAACATAAAGACAAAGTGTCGTAAAATGACATCACCGCTTTATCAATGTCACACTCGTTCAAAACCCCACTCCAATCACAAGCCAGGAACCACTGGTTTAAAAGGGAAAAGTCGGCTTTTTTAAAGTCATAACAATAAGAGAAAGGAACCGAACATTCAGCCACAACGGAATCAAATGAGTAAATCAGTAGAAGAGCCGGATGATGTGTGGACTCAGGAAGCAGAGGTGTCGCGCAGCGCCGCACTCTAGTCCCGTCGGGATCCGTAGAAAAAACAAGGTCCAGAAACTTCCCCAGATCGTTTGCAACAGAATTGCATTGCGATAGTCCGGAAGCTGATAGACTGTCAAGAAAAGAGACAGTGTGCAGCGGAGCAGTCGCTGTGGATGGTGCCAAGCAGCATACGTCCGAGTGAGTCCAGTCGACAGAAGGGATGTTGAAATCGCCCGTTATAAAAAGCTCGTCCGATAAAGAAATATCACCCGAAAGCTTATCAGTAAACAAAGCGAGCTGCTCATACAATATAGAGGCTGAATTCGGCGGAATGTAGACGGTGATGATGTAAATGTTTTTCTTTGGTAGACGCAAGGCTACACACACGAGCTCCAAGTCCGCCAGGTGAGAAGTATCCACCTGCTCACAAGGTATGTCTCGCCGAACAGCACACAAAATACCGCCGCCCACAGGAGCATCCAACCTCTCGTGGCGGTCTCGTCGAAAAATTAGAAATTCCGAGCTAAAAAGCTCTGCGTCCAAAATTCCTCCGCACAACCAAGTCTCGGTTAAGCAGACCACGTCAAGACAGGAACTGGTGGAGCTGATAAAAAGGCGACTCGTTTTTGAGCGTAACCCACTTACATTGGCATAGTAGATGGATATGTCCTTGGCAAGTTTTTTGAAGTGCCAGATGAGGTGGGAGAGGGACGCATCCTAGGCGTGAACTCACGAACGATGCAACCAGTTGGCCAGATGTCGGAGGATATTATGTCTTCAAACAGGCTGTCAGGTGCAAAAATTTTAAAAGAAGCAGTATTAGACCGCCTGTTTCGTCCCAGGGAAGTGTTGAGCTTCTTGCAGTCCACGGAGCCACGTGCCGTTGTCAAGCGCGAAGAAATCAAGCTCAGTATTTCGGTCTCTGTAGTCTCAGGATGAATTCGCGACACAAATATTGAACGGGAACATAATGCAGGCCGCAGAGGAGAAACCTCCATCGTATGGGAATTCATAGAATCCGCGTTCGATAGTCCCACGAGATGCGGCGCAACGTCGGCAGAGTCCACAATCGTGGAGGTGGGTCGCGAAGCTCGATGACGTCTGCGATGAGGTGGTCGATTGGGTTTTGGACGAGACTGTTCACCAATGATTGCCTTATTAGCAGAATCACTCAGGGGGATGTTGTGTGTGTCATGGAGATGATTCATGGACTCACAGCTCATCGATGGAGGGACAGGTGGGAACGGCTGCTCCTGTGACGGGCCGTCGCACGTCACGGGTGGAACAGTCTCTGCACCAGAGCCGATATCCTTGCAGGTCACACCTGAAATAATCTCGGCACCGCGGGAAGCAATAGAGCGGACATCCGACGAAATAGTGTTCATAAGCTCCGATTGCTTCAAAACGTGTGAGTGACACGATCCAACATCAGTTTTAAGCTGCTTAATTCCGCGGCGGATGTCGTCAAGCGCGGGAAATACAGGACCGGATCCGGCAGTAGTTGAATAATTACCTTCCGCAAACAAGGAGCGAAGGTCGTCAATAGAGGAAAAAGTGTCAGAGATCTTTCCGGAGATGGTATGAAATTTAGATAGCACTGTGGATGTATTAGTGTTCAAAAGTGCAGTGGCATCCAATAATTTGTCCAGCTTATCATGGAATGATACCACATCATCCGCGAAAAGTTGAAGGCCAGCGCAATTGGCCGAAATAGCATTGACCTTCGCAGCTATCATTGATTGCTCCGAATACATTTTGTCCGCGAAAGAGTTCATAAACCTTAACATATGGCAAGGTTTGATGTTGGCGCAATCTCCACAGGTGAAGTATACATTAGAGTCGGTTCCATCACTTAATCTAGCACATGAAGCGTGGAAAGACAAATTGCAAACACCCATGCAATCTACCTTGTCGTTGCTGATGGTAGTGGAACATACCCTGCAAACAGCCATGGCCAAAACAAGGCAAATATACGAGGTAAAAAAGTTGTTGGCAGTGTTGAGAAACGCTGATCATCCGGGACAACAACACGGTGTGCGGCGGTTCAGATCCTGGGTGTTGAGAGGATTGTGCCGAAGCTTGGTCGTCAAGTTGCCAAAAAGGCGGGAAGGAACCCAACCTCAAACTCAGCAACACAAAATAAAATGATGCAATAAATTAAAATTGGTAGATCAAAGCCTCGGCAGAGGCATATACTAATGAGATTACCCTTGGGGAAGCAAATAGGTTCAAAAATTAACTATCAGTTCAGCCCACAAGATCCAGAGTGCATACAGCCGGCGAGTCCAGGGGACAAGTCACAAGTTCCACTCAAAGCAAGGCAGCAAGAGATCCTCAAACGCCAAATGAACAAACAACATCCATCAGCAAAGAACGAAGCACAAAATCGCAATTACAAACAGCGAAAATAAGTTAAAACAGAAAACATCACCCGAACAAAATCAAAACACAGCCGACCAGGTTGACAGATTGACAGCTGAAAAAGTGCGGAATTGATGCGGACGATCTTTATTTCCAACAAGACCGTGCACCGCCTCACACTTCCGGACTTAACATGGACATATTGCGCGGTAAGTTCGGTGAGTCGTTAATTCCCAGAAATGGTCCCATCGCTTGGCCGGCTAGATCGTGTGATCTAACGCCTTTGGATTATTTCCTTTGGGGCCACATTAAGTCGAAGGCTTACAGCAACTGTCCTACAACTTTTGAGGCATTGGAAGGCAATAACGTCAAGCCATAGTTGAGATACCCGCACAAATGTTGCACAGACTCATCGGAAATTGGCGTGAGCGGATGAACGTGTGCAAGAGGAGCCGCGGTGGCCATTTGGCCGATATTTTATTCAAATCATAAATCGTATAAAATTATCTTTCAAATAAAGCAATCAGAACCATTATTGCTCGAAAATTGTGTGTTTTATTCAAATTCAAAGCTCGGACGTTCTTATTGGGAAACCCTATATTTCTCCTTGATCTTTTTTGTTTTGTTTGAAATTGACACATTTCAACGCCGCCCGGAATATTTCCGCCTTGAGATTCTGCAGCGCACATATCGCATCTATCCAGGTCATCTACTAGCATCGACCAGCGGCCAACCACCCCACGACAGGCTTATTCAGGCACGTTGCCTATAGGGCAACTCCGCTGGATCAGCAATACGTGAGGTCAACAATTGGGTCAGAGAATACGGACATCGTGAGGAGGAGCAGAATCGATGAGGGCACGGACAAGCAGTCCCAATATCACCATCAACCAATAGAGTCTAAATATCACCGGGAACTTAATTGTATCGTCGATGACTAGTAAAGCTTATTTGTAGTTATAAACTATTGTTAAGTTTTATTAACCAGTGTGTTTTCATTTTTTGTCATTGGTTATGTGTACAGTGGAAGTTTCCACAGATCCAGAATCCTTCGAGGCACCCGCATCATCAGTTATTTTTGCAATCGTAGATTGATAATAAACAAAAAAGTTGCTGCCATAATACGCAATTTATTTTAAAGGTCTGCACATTCTGCGCCAGCTTGCTTCATTTATGTTGCAATATTGGCAATATTATGTATATTGCACTCTATTGTCTAATAATAATATCCCATATTAATTGATTATCGATTGTCTCGATTAATCATATGACCGATTAATCTATTAATTTGAAATATTTGGCTCCCCTATTCCGGTGTTACTGAAATTAATAAAAGTAAAATATTCAGTTTACAATTAAGTACTCACTATAATCAATATAATAATATTTAAATGCTGACTTTTTAATCCCTAGTTCTTGATGATACCGCTATAGGGACATTCTTTTACAAACCGCACACCATTTTAATATCGACTGAAATTTTTTTTACAACTTCTTAACATAAAATTAATCGACTCGTATTTCAGGATTTTGCTCAAAAAAATTTTTTTTCGGAAATATCCACATGTGAATTTTTTACAATTTGCTAGATTTTCTCCAATCATCTCCCATTTCTCCCCATTCATTATCTCCCGTTGTAATAATCGGATTGACCTACTTTTTTTTTTATTTAACGAGTGTCTACGTCAGCTTTACAATAGTTTTTTGAAATTTGAAAATTATTTATTGTTGACATTTAATAAAGTTTATAACCATTTAATTGTTTAACCAGTTTTTTATGCTGTTGCCCCAGGTTTAGTTAATATAAAAAAATATGTTTTTGTTACTTATTGTTTTACTTAAAAAATATGAAAATTAAAACGGAGTTATCTCTATTAGGTCCAAAGTTATTAATTATTTTCGAGGCGCGGAGCCGTGTTGCGAAACATAAAGACAAAGTGTCGTAAAATGACATCACCGCTTTATCAATGTCACACTCGTTCAAAACCCCACTCCAATCACAAGCCAGGAACCACTGGTTTAAAAGGGAAAAGTCGGCTTTTTTAAAGTCATAACAATAAGAGAAAGGAACCGAACATTCAGCCACAACGGAATCAAATGAGTAAATCAGTAGAAGAGCCGGATGATGTGTGGACTCAGGAAGCAGAGGTGTCGCGCAGCGCCGCACTCTAGTCCCGTCGGGATCCGTAGAAAAAACAAGGTCCAGAAACTTCCCCAGATCGTTTGCAACAGAATTGCATTGCGATAGTCCGGAAGCTGATAGACTGTCAAGAAAAGAGACAGTGTGCAGCGGAGCAGTCGCTGTGGATGGTGCCAAGCAGCATACGTCCGAGTGAGTCCAGTCGACAGAAGGGATGTTGAAATCGCCCGTTATAAAAAGCTCGTCCGATAAAGAAATATCACCCGAAAGCTTATCAGTAAACAAAGCGAGCTGCTCATACAATATAGAGGCTGAATTCGGCGGAATGTAGACGGTGATGATGTAAATGTTTTTCTTTGGTAGACGCAAGGCTACACACACGAGCTCCAAGTCCGCCAGGTGAGAAGTATCCACCTGCTCACAAGGTATGTCTCGCCGAACAGCACACAAAATACCGCCGCCCACAGGAGCATCCAACCTCTCGTGGCGGTCTCGTCGAAAAATTAGAAATTCCGAGCTAAAAAGCTCTGCGTCCAAAATTCCTCCGCACAACCAAGTCTCGGTTAAGCAGACCACGTCAAGACAGGAACTGGTGGAGCTGATAAAAAGGCGACTCGTTTTTGAGCGTAACCCACTTACATTGGCATAGTAGATGGATATGTCCTTGGCAAGTTTTTTGAAGTGCCAGATGAGGTGGGAGAGGGACGCATCCTAGGCGTGAACTCACGAACGATGCAACCAGTTGGCCAGATGTCGGAGGATATTATGTCTTCAAACAGGCTGTCAGGTGCAAAAATTTTAAAAGAAGCAGTATTAGACCGCCTGTTTCGTCCCAGGGAAGTGTTGAGCTTCTTGCAGTCCACGGAGCCACGTGCCGTTGTCAAGCGCGAAGAAATCAAGCTCAGTATTTCGGTCTCTGTAGTCTCAGGATGAATTCGCGACACAAATATTGAACGGGAACATAATGCAGGCCGCAGAGGAGAAACCTCCATCGTATGGGAATTCATAGAATCCGCGTTCGATAGTCCCACGAGATGCGGCGCAACGTCGGCAGAGTCCACAATCGTGGAGGTGGGTCGCGAAGCTCGATGACGTCTGCGATGAGGTGGTCGATTGGGTTTTGGACGAGACTGTTCACCAATGATTGCCTTATTAGCAGAATCACTCAGGGGGATGTTGTGTGTGTCATGGAGATGATTCATGGACTCACAGCTCATCGATGGAGGGACAGGTGGGAACGGCTGCTCCTGTGACGGGCCGTCGCACGTCACGGGTGGAACAGTCTCTGCACCAGAGCCGATATCCTTGCAGGTCACACCTGAAATAATCTCGGCACCGCGGGAAGCAATAGAGCGGACATCCGACGAAATAGTGTTCATAAGCTCCGATTGCTTCAAAACGTGTGAGTGACACGATCCAACATCAGTTTTAAGCTGCTTAATTCCGCGGCGGATGTCGTCAAGCGCGGGAAATACAGGACCGGATCCGGCAGTAGTTGAATAATTACCTTCCGCAAACAAGGAGCGAAGGTCGTCAATAGAGGAAAAAGTGTCAGAGATCTTTCCGGAGATGGTATGAAATTTAGATAGCACTGTGGATGTATTAGTGTTCAAAAGTGCAGTGGCATCCAATAATTTGTCCAGCTTATCATGGAATGATACCACATCATCCGCGAAAAGTTGAAGGCCAGCGCAATTGGCCGAAATAGCATTGACCTTCGCAGCTATCATTGATTGCTCCGAATACATTTTGTCCGCGAAAGAGTTCATAAACCTTAACATATGGCAAGGTTTGATGTTGGCGCAATCTCCACAGGTGAAGTATACATTAGAGTCGGTTCCATCACTTAATCTAGCACATGAAGCGTGGAAAGACAAATTGCAAACACCCATGCAATCTACCTTGTCGTTGCTGATGGTAGTGGAACATACCCTGCAAACAGCCATGGCCAAAACAAGGCAAATATACGAGGTAAAAAAGTTGTTGGCAGTGTTGAGAAACGCTGATCATCCGGGACAACAACACGGTGCGCGGCGGTTCAGATCCTGGGTGTTGAGAGGATTGTGCCGAAGCTTGGTCGTCAAGTTGCCAAAAAGGCGGGAAGGAACCCAACCTCAAACTCAGCAACACAAAATAAAATGATGCAATAAATTAAAATTGGTAGATCAAAGCCTCGGCAGAGGCATATACTAATGAGATTACCCTTGGGGAAGCAAATAGGTTCAAAAATTAACTATCAGTTCAGCCCACAAGATCCAGAGTGCATACAGCCGGCGAGTCCAGGGGACAAGTCACAAGTTCCACTCAAAGCAAGGCAGCAAGAGATCCTCAAACGCCAAATGAACAAACAACATCCATCAGCAAAGAACGAAGCACAAAATCGCAATTACAAACAGCGAAAATAAGTTAAAACAGAAAACATCACCCGAACAAAATCAAAACACAGCCGACCAGGTTGACAGATTGACAGCTGAAAAAGTGCGGAATTGATGCGGACGATCTTTATTTCCAACAAGACCGTGCACCGCCTCACACTTCCGGACTTAACATGGACATATTGCGCGGTAAGTTCGGTGAGTCGTTAATTCCCAGAAATGGTCCCATCGCTTGGCCGGCTAGATCGTGTGATCTAACGCCTTTGGATTATTTCCTTTGGGGCCACATTAAGTCGAAGGCTTACAGCAACTGTCCTACAACTTTTGAGGCATTGGAAGGCAATAACGTCAAGCCATAGTTGAGATACCCGCACAAATGTTGCACAGACTCATCGGAAATTGGCGTGAGCGGATGAACGTGTGCAAGAGGAGCCGCGGTGGCCATTTGGCCGATATTTTATTCAAATCATAAATCGTATAAAATTATCTTTCAAATAAAGCAATCAGAACCATTATTGCTCGAAAATTGTGTGTTTTATTCAAATTCAAAGCTCGGACGTTCTTATTGGGAAACCCTATATTTCTCCTTGATCTTTTTTGTTTTGTTTGAAATTGACACATTTCAACGCCGCCCGGAATATTTCCGCCTTGAGATTCTGCAGCGCACATATCGCATCTATCCAGGTCATCTACTAGCATCGACCAGCGGCCAACCACCCCACGACAGGCTTATTCAGGCACGTTGCCTATAGGGCAACTCCGCTGGATCAGCAATACGTGAGGTCAACAATTGGGTCAGAGAATACGGACATCGTGAGGAGGAGCAGAATCGATGAGGGCACGGACAAGCAGTCCCAATATCACCATCAACCAATAGAGTCTAAATATCACCGGGAACTTAATTGTATCGTCGATGACTAGTAAAGCTTATTTGTAGTTATAAACTATTGTTAAGTTTTATTAACCAGTGTGTTTTCATTTTTTGTCATTGGTTATGTGTACAGTGGAAGTTTCCACAGATCCAGAATCCTTCGAGGCACCCGCATCATCAGTTATTTTTGCAATCGTAGATTGATAATAAACAAAAAAGTTGCTGCCATAATACGCAATTTATTTTAAAGGTCTGCACATTCTGCGCCAGCTTGCTTCATTTATGTTGCAATATTGGCAATATTATGTATATTGCACTCTATTGTCTAATAATAATATGCCATATTAATTGATTATCGATTGTCTCGATTAATCATATGACCGATTAATCTATTAATTTGAAATATTTGGCTCCCCTATTCCGGTGTTACTGAAATTAATAAAAGTAAAATATTCAATTTACAATTAAGTACTCACTATAATCAATATAATAATATTTAAATGCTGACTTTTTAATCCCTAGTTCTTGATGATACCGCTATAGGGACATTCTTTTACAAACCGCACACCATTTTAATATCGACTGAAATTTTTTTTACAACTTCTTAACATAAAATTAATCGACTCGTATTTCAGGATTTTGCTAAATTTTTTTTCGGAAATATCCACATGTGAATTTTTTACAATTTGCTAGATTTTCTCCAATCATCTCCCATTTCTCCCCATTCATTATCTCCCGTTGTAATAATCGGATTGACCTACTTTTTTTTTTATTTAACGAGTGTCTACGTCAGCTTTACAATAGTTTTTTGAAATTTGAAAATTATTTATTGTTGACATTTAATAAAGTTTATAACCATTTAATTGTTTAACCAGTTTTTTATGCTGTTGCCCCAGGTTTAGTTAATATAAAAAAATATGTTTTTGTTACTTATTGTTTTACTTAAAAAATATGAAAATTAAAACGGAGTTATCTCTATTAGGTCCAAAGTTATTAATTATTTTCGAGGCGCGGAGCCGTGTTGCCGGGCGTGGCGTGCGACAAGTTGAAGCCTGCCTGAACACCGTGCAAGCAAGTCTGCTTCAGCGTTAAACATAAATAGGCCTGACTATAATAGCCTTAAGACTCTCTAAGATTTGCTGTCAAATTTCCTTAAGATTGGTTAAGATTCGGCCGAATCTTAACGAATCTTAAGCTCAACTACAATCGTCTTAATGTATTCTTGACACTTGCAAAAAGTGACATCTCAGTGATATAATAAAGCTAGTTGTGCACAATGTCCGCTCATTTTAATAGAGCTTATAGAGCTAATCAAGAATTCGCCTTGCTTGTATGACAAACAACACAAAAGATTTTTTAATATTAATTTAAAAACCAGTTCCTGGCAAGAAATCGCCACAAAATTAAGTCATACCCGTAAGTAGTTTGTAATTATATTAATTTAAAGCTTACTAAATCAAACTAGCTGAAGAATACAAAACAAGGTGGAAGCATTTACGGGAAACTTTTGCAAGAAAATGCAAACCAAAGTCAACGGGAAGTGGTGCTGAAGAAGACTCGTGGCAGTACTTTGAAAGTATGAGCTTCTTACAAGCATTTATTAAGCCGAGAAAGTATGTGTAATTATAAACAATTAAACTTTAATTATTTCCATATTTCTTCCAGCACTTAAAGCAATGAAACGCAGAGTAGCAGCAGCTATTCTGCTGATGATATTATTTCACTTAGTGAAGAAAGCGCATTCAACTGTAGCTCGGAGAGTGAGGAGCCAATATTGGGACCACCAGCGCCAAAAAGAAAGCGGACTATTCAAGTCGCTAGAGGTGATTGAACAGTCCGCTTTAGCCCTAGTCAAGAAAAAAGTAGGAAATAGCTCACAGGTAACCAACGACACGGACGATACTATAATACCTCTTGTAATTGAAGTAAAGACCACCGCTATTTTTAGGCCTCGTTATTGCGATGTGCTTCCCGTCTATACTTCCGACGCACTGACGAACATTCCATTGACTCTGATATTGATCTGCTATTAACTCAAAATCCATAGCATTTGGTTCCGACACGTAAATTGGGTACAAAGTTTTCCAAATTAAGTCGCAGGTCTCCAGCACTATTCGCCGAACAGTTTCTTTACCCAATTTGTATGACCACGCCAGGTACTGGATACTGACTCCTTGAGCCAAGTGACTGGAAATTGAATTATTGAATTTCACATTATTTTGATACGGAATATCTCTTACGACAACGTGATTGCTAGGCGACATTGAGGCGGTACTGCCTTTCTTATTGAATTCTTCTGCAAGTGTGTTTTCAACATATCCAGTAGCATATCAAACTTGTCTTTATTCATCCTGCAATGTTTGAAAAACTCCTCCGGATCCTTTTTCTTCATTCTTAAGAACGTCCTACTGAAAAATCCATTCACTTCGCGGTCTCTATTGATTCTGCGGACACTGCAAGATCTTCTTTTTCTTTGTGATCGTTGCACATCTCCCACTAATTCAACCAACAAAGTTAAATCACTTAAGAGGACCTATATGGCTTAAATGGGGTTTTGCGGAGTCAAAGGATTATTTTTTTTTAAGAAATAAACCACATAAAATCTAGAAAATGAGGAAACTAATTTATTATTGAATACTTTAAGATTGTTTTTGACCTATTAAAATCACAAAAATACCCATGGGCTCTTATGGGTTGAGCGTCTCTTGCAATGGTGGAATTTCACCATTGCCGTAGCTTTTTTCCAGAACCCCTGTTCTGAAACACATAAACAAGACATTTTCTGTTAGATAATACTTAACTGCACAGAATGAATTCATTAGTTTAGATTTCCTGCAATAATTTTTGATTTTGTGTATTTTAGACTTCAATTTTAGAAATTTTTCATTATTTACTGAATTAATAAATATTTAAAAAAATAATTACAATCTAAATATTCATATATTTTTTAATTCATTCCATGACCAGATGTATAATAAACCAGCCCACCAAATTTCAAACAATTTGAGCTAACGGTTTTTGGAATTTTCTACGGCAACGGTCAAAAAACAGAATTCCGAGCAAAATCGAATTAAAGATTGACTTAACAGAAGAAAAACAAAGTTTATCAACGAAAAAGCTACTTAAAAGCGCACTGATTAAAGTTTGTTTTCACTACAAACACAACAGAGAATCACAGGGAACGTAGTTGCTCTGCTGTGAACCAAAAATAGCGCGGATTTAGCGCGTCGATTACGCTTCCGTTATTACAGAGTGTTTTAAGTACTTTTTTTAACGACACATCTAAAAGTTAAAATAGGCATAACTTCGTTATTTTCTTACGGATTTGAGTTTAGTTTGCAGCGTTTTACTCGGAAATAGTTGAACAAAAATAAAAGCCAAAAAAAAAATCGAAAATTTAGCCATATATGTAGGGCCCCCCCCCCCCCCCCCCCCCCCCCCCCCCCCCTTAATGTTTCCATTTCATTCACCATATATTTAAATTTCTCTCGAATTATCAACCAATTTTTCCACAAACGTCACTTTTGTCAAGTTTTCTTAAGATTTGTACGCTCCGGACCGTACCTTTAAGACTTGAAAGAATTCGAAAAGATTTCGAAAGTTAACGAAAGATTGGATACACATTCAGTTTGTGTTTGTACAATTCATGAAAAGTCAAATTGTTGATCGAAGGCGCTGACATAAAAAAACTTTCAGCCCACGCCCCTTATCAAATTTTGATGAAAATTATCATGACTGCTTAAAATATATGATTTGCGATGAGCCCACAAATAATTGTTATTTTGGACAGTGCTTCTGAGACTTCTTAATCGAAAAACTAGCAACAATTTTTGAAGAAAATTTCATTGACGAAATTACTTACCAGGGATGGATTTACATTAGGTGCTCTTGGTGCTCCGGCACAGGGCGGCAAATTTTGGGGGGCGGCAAATTTTGAGGGGCGGCAAAATTTAAAACATCAATTAAAAATTTTTTTAGTTACAAAAGATTTTCTTTAAATACCTGAAGAAAGGCATTATGCGTTTCAGACACACGATATCATCACAGTTCATTTGCAATTGCGATAATTTTGGCTTTATTTGTGGAATATTTATTATTTACAACTATCTAAAATTGACTCGGTAATTGTCTGATATTAGTAATATTAATGGAAGTAACGAAACTAAGTTCATTCTACAATTTTAATTTTTTCACGCCACGTATATAGCACGTATATGGTACGTACTGAATTCAAATTCAAATTACGCGCCTCAGAATTCACAAGAAGTTTTCGGTTATCACCGAATTTGGCAATCTGAATTCTAACGAAATTCGTGAAAAGTCAGAACATTTAAGGACAATCTATACCTCGGACCTCGAACCTGCATTGGATGACGAACTGATACATTTCCACGCGTATTGCTCTGAGAAAAAATTGCAACATGAATCACCACGCAACCTATTGAAACTCTTAAGAACGAAAGACTTATACACCGAGTTCCCAAATGTGGAGATAGCATATCGTATTTTCATCACATTAGCAGTGACGAATTGCAGCGCAGAACGTTCATTTTCATGTTTGAAAAGAATCAAAAACTATTTACGTTCGACTATGACCGGCAGTCGGCTAAATAGTCTAGCTATTCTTTGCATTGAGTCGGATTTACTCGAAGGCTTTAATTGTGAAGATTTAATCAATCAGTTTGCGGAAAAAAAAGTCAGACGTGTTTGCATTTGAAAGGTGTATCAAAAATATATCAAGCCAATTGTAATTTTTGTTACAGTGTAGAGTTCAAAATGTTGCTTGTCAAATTGTTTTTTTCTTAATAGCGGATTTTGTCGACGATGAGATACTTAATGCGAATAAGGAATTACCATACTTGACCTACTTCAAGCCGTTTATTTTGCAGATTAATCTAAACTTATAAAAAAAATCTTATAAAAAAAATTCTTCAAGAAATTATGAGATGTGTTCCAATGAATAAAAAAAAGAAAAAAAACCTTATGTGATTATTCATTATTTACCACTGAACAATACATAAATCAAAAGCAATCGTTTTTCATTTATTTCATCTGTTAATTTTGTAAAGCCAAATTAAACTAACATTTCATGCAAGTACAGGTTTCAATTAAAATAAGGGCGGCATTTTCCACAGTGCACAGGGCGACATTTCACGTAAATCCGGCCCTGTTACCTACAGACATTGGACTAATGCTGACAGAACTACCTTGCAATTAATGAGTTCTCCAGTAGGTGAATATTTACTAAAATCAAAGATCGGTTTGGAAAAATTACTTCTCAATTCATTCTTGGTAAAAAAGCAAAACGAGTTCATCAATAAAAAGCAGACCTTAACAGAGAATGAGTGTATTGTAGTCTGTGATTTTTCTGAAAATTATGCATTTGTTGTTCAAAATGCTGCTCAAGGCTTTCACTGGAACAATAACCAGGATACAGTGCACCCATTTGCAATTTATCACAAAGATAGAGATGGCAATCTTCTCGTAAAAAGTCTTGTAATGATATCAGAATGTTTATACCACGACACTGTAGCTGTCCATGTGTTTCAAAAATATTTCGTAAATTTCATTAAAAAGGAATTGAATAAAGTATCAAAAATCATATATTTTCTGTCACGTGAACAGTATATGAATTTTTCCTACGTCTCATGGCAAGGGTGCGTGCGTTGGATTGGGTGGGACTTTAAAAAGATTTGTTGCAGAGCTGGCCTTCAAAAAACATCCAATTCAATTCAAACGCCAAAATGATTTTTTGAATGGGCCTCTGAGTCTCTCCCTAATATTTCATTGAAATACGTAACTAATAAAGAATATGATGAAGAAGAACAAAAATTAGAGGAGAGATTCAAAAAGCAAGAACCGTAAAAGGTACATTGAAATTTCATTGCATTATACCTACGTCAAAAAATAAAGTCCAAGCCAAGCACTTTTCATTGCAAGAACAACATGATGCAATTGAAGTTGAAATTATAAAATAAAATGTGTACTATGTGCAAAAAACATGAATGATGAATTTTCTTACTTTTATTTTCTTACATTCTGATATTCAATAATTATTTAGAAAACGAAAGTGACTTTTCATCTCTTTTAACTATGTATATTAATTGTTTAATTGTCAGTGTCGAACAATTAAAAATAAACATTTATGTTTAACACTGAAGCGGGCTTGATTTCACGTTCAGTACACTTTAACTTGTCGCACGTTACGCCCGACAGGGCGGCTCCGCGCCTCGAAAATAATTAATAACTTTGGACCTAATAGAGATAACTCCGTTTTTATTTTTCAAGTAAAACAATAAGTAACAAAAACATACTTTGTTAAATTAACTAAAGCTGGGGCAACAGCATAAAAAAACTGTTTAAACAATTAAATTGTTATGAACTTTTTTAAATGTCAACAATAAATAATTTTTTCAAAAACCATTGTAAAGCTGACGTAGAAACACGTAAAATAAAAAAAAAAGTAGGTCAATCCGATTATTACAACGGGAGATCTAGTAAATTATGAAAAATTAGCATGTGAATATATTCGAAACAAAATTTTTTTTAGCAAAATCCTGAAATACGTGTCGATTAATTTTATGTTAAGAAGCAGTAAAAAAAATTTCAGACGATTCTAAAATGTCAATTTTTATTTTCCATGAAATTTGTGCGATTTTTAAAAGAAATATAGTAGAAATAAAGGAATCTAAATTAAAATTATTTAATTCTTTTGAGGGCATCGTTTTCAATGTTTTATGTTGAAACAATTTTTAGTGCTAAATTCTCTTCACCGATTAAAAGGGCTGCGAACTATTTTTCAAAGCTAATTTTTATATAGACGTCATTGTTAAAAATGTGCATATAAATTCTTTGGAGATGTTTTATTTTATTGATACCATATAGTTCGTTTATTTTTATGGCATGGACTCGCATTGGAAAATCACAAATAATAATGGCAAAAAGTTTTATTAAATAGAATTAATCAATCATTTCAACACATGCATAAATCATAGGCGGCGTAACTACTTCGCATTTCCTTCACAAAGGGATATGCACACGTATATATGTAAATACAAACATATATGAAAATATCGCATTTAGCAAGTAAGGCCATAATTAAAACTCATAAGCAAATGTCCTTCCTGCCAACGAGGCGTGGCAGAATTGCTAAATGTAGCGTAAATTTAAAACAATTACTCTCATGAATTATGGCCATGCAGTTCAGTTTTTGTCGCATTACTAAGAATATTCCAAATTCAATTGCAGTATTTCTTTCAGAACAACTTAGACTATGGGTGTTCTCCCAAAGTCGACAAACATGGGAGGAAAGGAGAAGATTGCTGAAATAGCGACAAGAACTTTCGAACTTTGGCGACAATGTTTACTTCCCTTCAGCCTCGGCTGGGTGATTACTTGCAAATTATGTTGCGGTTTTTGTGTTTAATTCGCGTACTGTCGCTGGTAGATAATCTGATTTATAATCTGTCCAAAGGATGATAGATATCGGGTTTTGTTTGCACTGCGGTACAAGGCAGTAGTTTGGGTAATATGTCCTCTGAGAGAAAATATTAAATTGTAATAAAGAAAGTAATTTCCAGTGGAACACAATGGTATTGATTACCTGTTTTGCTTTAAGATTATTGAAATTTTTCCTTCTCTGAACACCAGAGCTTTCTATAGCAGTGCACATCCACTCATTCTTCAGACTCCCCCTATCGTGAATATATGTGAGCTTTATTTTATGGCACTGTTAAGCATTTTGTAATTCCCTTAATCGACTAGTTGCATTTGGCGTACTGCAAATTGATGCAAATATCCTTAAGAGTACAATAAAAATGTGATTTTATGGCGGATGTTACGACATCCTTAAGAGGTTCCTTTTTTATGTCAAGATAGTAAATGGAATAGGCGTTCACGTGGAAATCATTTACAGTAATAAAATTGCTTCTTATTTCCCCTTAGTTTGTTTATGCATTTTCATTTAAAAAATGTTTACTGTAACACTGATTTCCGTAAACACCGTAAACAATAATAATCTCCGTGCGCAAACGATACTTGATTTCGATAGGATTATTCTGCAATTTACGAATCACGAAATTAAATTAGCAAACGCTTTGCAAGAAAATATGCATAAGAGGTTAAAAAGATCTCAATTTTAATTTTCTTTTTAAATTCAGCGTACCATTGGGTCGTATACGAATAGCGTACTGGAGTAATATCTAAGGCCGAGAAGAAGCTGATGACACTGAGACAACGCTTGAAATGATATGTGAAACCTAAACCTCAATAGTTCAACTCAGTCTCAGTTAATTTCTAGCTTGTGGAATTTTGATTACTGTAATTTTTCAATTCAAAGTCCTGAAATATGTGCTCGTCTAGTGAGTGTTTTGTTATTGTTCACCCATGAACACCTAAAAATAGAACTAAATTAAACATTAAAAATAACAAAAAATTATCTCCAGCACCTGGGACTCCGCGTCAGCTGCCAATCCTGGAACATTCTGAAATGATATAAATAAATACTAAAGAAGTACAATATTTATCTATTTTTATTCTCTACACCACAAATAACAATACAAACATAAAAAGTCCTATGAAAATGGACACACAGAGGCTCCAAGAGGCGAACTTATGTAGTAACAATATACAACATAAGTAATCACTCCGTTCTTCGTGAGCTTAATAGGAGTTGCGTAATTAATGCTCAATTTCGCTTCTTCTGAGCACCTAGGATGCAACTCCAAGTACTTTGAGGCCGTAAAGGCTTGCATTTATTCGCAAATTAGTGAATTATTGCAATATCGACAGTTCTCGGAAAGCATAAACATATGGTATGGAATAACATAAATACACATTTTCCGAGAACTGTTGCATATGTGATTGATAGAACAACGCAAATAAACCATAACTAAACATTCACAAAAAACATCGCACCTACTTACCTTTAAATTTCCGAAATTATGCCGGCTACCTCACACCATACATAACACTCCCAATAGATGTATATTGTATAGGTATTGTTTCCCCGTGGAATCCACATTATTCCCCTCCTATACGTTTTAGCAGTGTGAACCAATCTTTGTTATTATGTTTTGATGTATATAGCTATTTGCTCTTTTTATTTATTTGCTTTCATTATAATCACGCCTGTGTGAGCATGTATCGTTTAAAATCAAGGCTGGTGACTTTTATGACTTTAAAAAAAAATTCACAAATAACCGGTTATTATACGAATAAAAATTAAAATTCAGTTTATAACCGTTTGGTTGTAACTTTTGTAATAAAGTAATTAATAACCGGTAACTTTTGACTTTTATTTTTCAGTTAAATAATAACAGTCAAATAGTGACTTTTATTTTATCAATCTAATAATAAAAGTCATTTGTTAAAGAATTTTTCATTTTGGCATATTTCAAGCAGAGATACAGTAAAGTTAATCATAGAATTATTTTTATTTTTATTGTCAAAAATAAAAATCATATTTCGATTGAAATAAGTTTTGCTCTTAAAATAAAAATCAGAGAATGATTTTCGGCAATACTCCAAACATAGTCTTAAAACCACCGTAAGGGTCCACTGAGGTCTGGAAGCTCTGGAAATGTGTACAAATAATAAAGTTGCAGTCAGAGCTGTAATATAATGCATTACTTTAGAATGAATTATCACAGCCATAACCATTACAAGTAATGCGATAAATGTGGATTACTGGACCATTACTATTAATAGTACAGTGAATTGTACTGGCTCTTCACCATTACCAAAATGTTCATGGGCATTAACTCAATAATGTAAATATTGCTTTCTACGTATATTTTCGTTCTTCCTATAATTTTTTATTAATACGTATCTCTATTTTATACATATCATATATTTCTAGGTAGAAAAAACACTTTTACAACTATCTACTAGTACATCACAATTGCCTATATTTGATGAATGTTCAAATCAAAGTACGTCCTCGCTTCTTAGGAAAACATCAACAATTTAGAAATATCAATTTCACCGGACGAAGAGTTGGAAAACGAGGGCATAAATGTGAATTTTCTGAGAGTATACAGTGAAATAGATGCTTATGTAGAAAAACGCGTTGTTTGACTCGGATGGTCAAAGTAAATGAATACTCAAAAGGTTCTTTGAATACTGAATTTATTTAACAAAACCGTTCGGTATTTATAACAATGAGAACTTACGACTAATCAGATATGTTGCGATTAATTAGGTGAGCTGGTCATTACTTCATATGAAATTGCGGTCAGACCAAATATTGCTTATGTTGACTTCTGCAATTTCAAGTAGGTGACATGAAGTAATGACTGACTTGTTACAATTAGGAAAATAATTACAAATTGAGAATTACAAAATAATAATAAGATTGTTCAGTTCTGAACATGCTGGGGGGGCTGGGGGCCAGGACCCGATGACAATGTTGTCCAATTGATGTTTGAGGAGATTCTTGTGGGTTGTCGACCTTGGGCTGAGAATTTTTTGCCTTATGCCTGAGTACCAAACCCTTGAGCTGCTGCCGGTACTTCCATCCAAGAATAGCAAGAAGGAAGGTGATGAGTGTTGCTCCTACGCCTGATGAATGCAGAATTAGCGCCTTCCTTAGATTAGGTCCGTGCAGTTCTGGTTCAAAGCTGTAGTCTAGAAGTTGCTCGGTTGATTGGAGAAGACTCTTGGATTTCAGTATTGATGGGGGATTCTGTGGGGTAATGTCAGCGGCCTCAGGTGGAATTTCCTTCATATGGGTTCCTAGAACCTCCACCGACTCTTCAAAGTTGGTTTTTAGAGTCACTTCCTTCGTTTTTACATGGCAGTCATCATGTAGATGAATTATTCCAGTGCTGTTGAGTACTGCTTCTGTTCTGGTACCCTTACACATAACAGCGATTACTGTCGTTTCGTTTGTGACGTAAAGCCAGGAGTTTTTCATTGCCATTGCCTTCCAGACTATGCCCATGACCTTCACTTGGTGCACTTTACACATAGTTTTTGGATGTCGATTATAAAGCTCGTCAATGACACAAGATGGACTTTCCTTTATGTTGTATACAATTGTTGGCGTGCAGAAGTGAAGGTGATGGTCTACTGCACATGATCTCAGTTTTTCTCCTGTTAAGCTGAAGTATGTTTGTTGGTTGAAGTTGATCGCAAGAGTCGAATATTGTATATCAGCTACCACATATGTGTCTTCTTTGATCCTATGTGGCGTTGGAGTAACATGAATCAAGCTATAAATTGTTCTTTCCACTATATTGAGATATCCATACAAGTTCATTGTACTCTTCTCGACCTCAACATCTAGCCGAGTTTGAGGCACTTGAAGTATTAAGAAGTTTGTGCCCAGTTTTTGAGAAACATTTTGTATGATTGCATTTATGTCCCGGATGTGCACAAAGTCCAATATACTCCCATGATTATGCAGTGCTCTCAGCCATTTCTCATATTTTTCCTTTAGCTCGTCATAATAGTCTTCTGCGCTCAGGTAGGCGGAAATAATTTCTATGTTTAGCCTGTTGTGATCTGCCCTTGTGATATATGATGACATCTCCCTAATTGTTGAGTTAGCGTCATCTATCCTGGCATCAACTTGCTTTAAATATTCCAGTGTTCTAAAGTTTGACTGATTTATTTTGGTATTTAGGAGTAGTACTTGCTGATTTGTAAAGTGCAATATATCTTGTTGATTATGCTGTAGGGACTCGATGTCACTGTAAACTTCATCGTTTACCCCGAACACTGAAGTGAGTAGTCTGCCAAGGATGCCTCTTTTGTTCCTGTTATTGTGCTCTAACCTTTGTCGAGCCTCATCAGTAACCCTGAGAAGATCCTGTCTTCTTGTAGATATGTGCTCAAGATATGTCTGGCAGCGAGTAATGTAAGTAAGAGCTTTTGTCCTCTCGCACATACTTTTAACTTGATCCCACGTAATGTCAATATTTTTTTGATCGTTAATCAGTTCATCCTTTGGAAGAGATACCTGCAGCCTAAGATTGCCTCTTTTTATTTGAGCATTACCTAGATTTTCCACGAAGAAGCCCAAATTCGGTTGTATGATCTCGAAGTCCCTTGCGAACGCTACAGTCAACCAGTACAGTATTGGAATGGTTGTGTGCAGCAATTTCGTTGCCCAGGTACATGGAGCAATTTTCCGTTTTTTATTCCTTTTTTCGTTTGTGGGCGTGCCTGTTCTCTTTTTATTGTCAGCTAAGGTATTGCTCTTTGTTGTGCAAATTTGGTCAAAGTGTTCTGGTTTTGACCAAAGTTCGGGCTCTGTATGAACTATTCTGCGAGAATTTCGCTTCCGTGTGATAGCAGTCATTGTTGTAACAGGTTTGGTGCTGGGATTAGTGTCTTCTTCGTTGTAGATCGAAAGCGGCAGTTGACATAACTTGGTTAAAGGACGTTTCTTGATTCCATTCTTAAATTGTACAGAAACAATACGAACCAATCCGTCATCTCCAGGATGTAGTTCTGTAATTCGGCCCAAGACCCATTTCTGTGGTGGCATGTTATCCTCTTTGATGAGGACTAATTCTCCAATTGTTGGATTCTTCCTTTCCGTTTTCCACTTACTTCTCTGTTGAAGCAGGGATAGGTATTCTAATGACCACCTTTTCCAAATGTCCTGCTGAAGCTTCGCTACCAGCTTCCATCTTTGATGTAACCCCTTTTCTTCAATTTCTGGAACTGGGGGTGCTATTAGTGGCTTGCCTATCAAGAAATGTCCAGGCGTAAGTGGCTCTAGGTCTCTTGGGTCACTAGAATGTTGTCCAATAGGTCTTGAATTTAAGCAGGCTTCTACTTGAGTCAAGACGGTACTGAATTCTTCATAAGTGAGCAGCGTTTCGCTCAAAATTCGTCTTAAGTGTCCCTTGACCGATTTGACTCCGGCTTCCCAGAGTCCTCCAAAGTGTGGACTAACTGCTGGAATGAATTTCCACTCTGTACCGTCATTCGCTAGTGCTTCAGCTGCTTGTTTGGTCGCACTGGAGATTGCAAGTTGTAGATCTCTGGTTAATTTGTTATTGGCGCCAACAAAGTTTGTCCCATTGTCGCTATAAACTGCCTTGCAGATTCCTCGACGGGAAACAAATCTTCTGAATGCTGCGAGGAAGGAGTCCGTGGTTAAATCGCTGACAAGCTCTAAATGAATTGCCTTGGTGACAATACATACAAATATGGCTATGTATCCCTTAGGTGTTTTAGTACCTCTCCCCTTTGAAGCCTTTGTCAAGAAGGGTCCTGCATAATCTACTCCTGTACTTGAAAATGGTGGGGATGGAGTAACTCTTACTGCTGGATAGTTGCCCATGAGTTGCTGAGAATGATTTTGGCGATATCGAAAGCATGTAATACATTTGTGGTTTCTTCCCTGCATCTATCTTTTGGCATCTATAACCCAAAATGTCTGTCTTAGATAATTAAGTGTAAGCTGTGTACCACCATGTAGCGTTTGTCGATGAGCGTAATCGATTATGAGGTTCGTGACATGATGTTTTGGAGGTAAAAGTATTTGATGCCTTGCATCTACTGGCAAGGGTGACTTTACCAGCCTACCCCCAACTCTCAAAATGCCGTTTGAATCTATAAACGGATGAAGTGAGAGCAACTTGCTATTCTTCTTCAGCTGTTGATTTTTGTTGAGCGCATTGATTTCTTCTGAGAATTCTTCCAGCTGTATCAATTTTATAATGGAATCTTTTCCTTTCTGTAGTTCCTCTGTGGATAGGTAGCTTGTATTTCTGTTTGCCTTGTTCAGTCTAGCATTGTTGACGAATCGTAAGGCATAGGCGATCACTCGGACTTGTCTCGTTAATGAAGAACATTTAAAGATTTCTGGAGAGGAGACAGTTATGGCACAAACTGTCGTTGTTTTTCTCTCCTCTTTGTTGGTTATCAAATTAAGTCTTTTTAAAGGCCAGGATTCCGGTGATTTGGTAAGCCAAAGCGATCCCTTCCACCAGAGATTGTTTGACACAAGTTTGCAAGGACTTATCCCTCTGGTTGCGGGATCCGCAGGATTTTCAGCGGATTTGACATGTCTCCATATCTCTCTTCCTACTAAATCATGTATCTCACTTACACGATTTCCAACGAAGGTGTGCCAATTGCTAGGGTTTTCCGGAGAGGATATCTCTAATGAAGTCTTGGCAGTTTTAATTAGTTGTGCTAAAAGAAGAGCACCGCATAGCTCTAAGCGGGGCAGCGTGGTCTTTTGTTTTAAAGGAGCAACCTTGGTTTTTGCGGTTAATAACGTTGTATAAACCTTGTTTTTGCTGTCAGTTGTCCTTATATATAGTGCTGCAGCATATGCTTTTTCAGAAGCATCACAGAACCCATGAATTTGAACTTCTTGATTTTTCCGATAGCTTATCCATCGAGGAATTTTAATTTTGTGCAATTCAGTCATTTCTGTTTCAATTTTCTTCCATGAGTTTATGATCTCATTTGGTAGGAGCTCATCCCAATCTGTTCCTATCTTCCAAAGTGATTGCATTATCAGTTTTGCAGATATAGTGACTGGGGCCAACCATCCTAGAGGGTCAAAAATTGTTGCGATTGTCGATAATAGTGCTCGTTTTGTGAGTTCGGAACTGCTTTCCTTCTGATTGATCATAAATTGAAACTCGTCTCTTCTGGGATTCCAGTTTAATCCCAATGTTTTCACTGAATCATCCTCAGTTATTTCCAATATTCCCTTTTCTAATAAGTCTTGAGGTACATTTTTTATTAATTCGTGGTGATTGGATGTCCATTTGCGCAAGTTGAAACCTCCTGCTTTTAACAAATGAATAATTTGCTCCTGGAGTTGATAAGCTTCTGCCTTGGTGTCAGCACCGGAAAGCATGTCATCAACGTAAAAATCTTTTGTTAATACCTCTTTCGCAATGGGGACTTGATTACCTTCATCTATAGCAAGTTGTTTTAGCGCTCTTACCGCTAGATACGTGGCTGGTGCTGTGCCGTAAGTAACCGTGTTCAATGTGTATTCCTGAATTTGCTGGGAGGGATCTTCTCTCCATAGTATCCTTTGATAGTTCCTGTCTTCTTCTGCCATATTTAATTCCCGAAACATTTTTTCGATGTCCGCCGTGAATACGTACCGATGCTTACGCCATCTCAATAGAATCTGGCTTAAGTCGCACTGTAATTTCTGGCCGGAGTGCAGCAAATCATTAAGACTTGTTCCTGATTCAGTTTTGCATGATCCATCGAAAACTACTCGTAGCTTAGTGGTAGTACTGTCCCTTTTGAACACTGCATGATGGGGCAAGTAGTATACCTTAGAAGGATCTCCTCGCTGGACTCATGTGCCCGAGTGCTAGATATTCCAACAGAAACTGGTTATATTCCATCTTATCCTGAGGTGATTTGCTTAGCCTTTTTTTCCATCTGTATTAGTCTGGCTACTGCTCTAGCTCGAGAGTTACCTAATTTCTCTGGAGTTTCCTTGAATGGTAGACGGACCACGTACCGGCCATCCTTGTCTCGCTTATGGGTAGATTGAAAGTGATCGTTGCATGAATCACTGAGCTGGCTTAGTGGATTATCACTGTTTAGTTCCCAAAATTGTTCAAGCTTCTCATCAATTTCGGCAAGAGAGAGGAAACTTGAGACCTCATTGCGACTCTGGCTGGCCTTTCTTGGGATGTCTCCAAAAACTATCCAACCTAGTTTTGTGTTTTGAGCAGTCGGTAGGTTGTAATTAGCTATAACTCCTTCCATGATTATCCTTGCGTAGACGTCAGCTCCCAACAATATGTCAATAGGAACTGGCCTATTGAAGGTGGGATCTGCAAGTATAATATTCCCATATTGCTTAATGTTAACTTCCGGTATTGAGGTATCAGGCAGCACCGAGTTTAATTTTGGCAAAACGAGAGCTTCTACACAAAGGAATGAGTTTCTTTTATCGTTTAATTGCATTGAAAACCTTACTTTGCTGTAAGCTTTTGCTGCTTTGGATTCCCCAACACCCAGGATTGTTGTTTTGATTCGCTCTTTTATTAATTTGAGCATCTGAACGGCCTCCTCGGTAATGAACGATACCTGGGACCCTGGATCAATCAATGCTCTAAGCCTTTCTGATTGCCCAAGAGTGTTTTTTATTCTTATTAACGCCGTTGGTAGTAGGACGCTTCCTACTTTTGTGTTGTTGTGAAAGGCCATTGCGTCGTCAGATTCGGTCTGTTTAGGTGGATCTCCTTTAGCCTTTTCTTTAGGCGATGAAGTTCCGGCAGATTCTGTTTTACGGTGCAGCAACGTATGGTGTCTCTGGTTGCAATAGAAACATGATTTGTTTGTCTTACACCTTTCAGTTTTGCTATGAACCATGCAATTAGTACACAAATTCCTTTTGGCAACAAATGCGCTTCGCTCATGCACACTTAATTTCTTGAATTCTGTGCATTGGTATATTGGATGCCCCTTATTGCAGAAGGCACAGGATCGGTTTATTGTGGCATGGAATGCCTTTTTTTTAGAAGCGGAGTTGAACTTATTTTGGTTTGACTCTTTGATGCAATCCAGCACTTGATAACGTTTCTCCAAAAAGTTTAGCAATTCGCCAGTTGTCGGCATTTCCCTTGGATTATTAAGAGATTCTTCAAAGTAGCGCAGGCTCTCGGCGTCTAGTTTCCTCATGGCGATGCAAACAATTATCGGTCCCCACTCTTGTGTTTGGCAATTAAAATTCTTTAGTGCTTCGATACATTCTCTTATAGTGTCGTAAAGCATAATAATATCTTCCTGACATCTATGCTCTACCTTTTTTGTGTCTAGAATAGTATTAATATACGTCGTAATAATCTTTCTGTTATTACTGTACCGTGATTTTACCAGCGTTAAGGCTGTATCGTAATTCTCGTTACAAAGCTGAAGATGGCTTATTACCTTCTTGGCATCACCTTCCAAATGGTATAAAAGGTATTGCATTTTCTCTACTTTGCTCAGATATATATTGCCGTGAATCACATTAGTGAAAATGTCTGAGAAGGGTTTCCATTCTTTATAATTACCAGAGAACTTCGGAATTTTCACTGGCGGTAGCTTAGGTAAATTGTTGTACCGGCTCGCTTCTAGGCCTAGGGGGAGAAACGATTCCCAAGCATTGACCTGAGGATGTGTGCCAACATTAATGTTTGGGCGCAGAGAGGAAGCCGGAGGCGCAGGTGTCTCTGCTGAGGGTGTAGGCAATTTTGCCAAATCGTGGTCTGTAGAGCTAGTTGTTGCAGTTTTTTGTAAGCAGGCCATGATTTTTTCTGAAGCATTTAAGTAAATCCTTTCAGTTTTCATTTATATTTGCTCTTTGAAATAGGCATGATTCTCATCTTTGCTGAGTTGCTGCACTATTTGGCTATGAAGAAGCTTGAAATTCTCCCATAAGAGCTCAAGTTCCTCACTTTGCTTCTTTAAATATTCCGGCGTTTTTCGTTCCGGACTGTCTTTTTTAAAGTTGCTTAAAAAGCGCTCAAGTTTCTGAGCTATCTCCATTTGGTTGGCAATCAAAATTTCTGTGCTTATTTTGCAACTGAAGGTTCTTGCTTACTCGGCGAATTTTGACTCGGCGATTTCTGTGATGCAATGAACTCGAAGCTGGCAGGCTTGGTGTCGAAGGTCCGGGTTTGTTTTGGTTGAAAATCCGGGTTTGTTTTGTTGTTGTCTCCAGAAGTAAGGTATAGTAACCTCTACGGAGTGTAGATGATGCTCTCGAGGTGAAGTGCTTAAATGTTGAATTCTGGAAGTTCTTGCGCAGGCGGCAGTTGTATGTGGTTGTGGCTAAAAGAATCCAAGGTTCTTGAATTCTGGAAGCTCTTTGCGCGGGCGGCAGTTGTGTGGTTGTAGCTAAAAGAATCCAAGGTTCTTGAATTCTGGAAGCTCTTTGCGCGGGCGGCAGTTGTGTGGTTGTAGCTAAAAGAATCCAAGGTTCTTGAATTCTGGAAGCTCTTTGCGCGGGCGGCAGTTATGTGGAAAAATTCAAGTGGCTTGAATTCTCGCGGTACTTGTAAAAGGCTCGAAGGACCAATGTTTGACTCGGATGGTCAAAGTAAATGAATACTCAAAAGGTTCTTTGAATACTGAATTTATTTAACAAAACCGTTCGGTATTTATAACAATAAGAACTTACGACTAATCAGATATGTTGCGATTAATTAGGTGAGCTGGTCATTACTTCATATGAAATTGCGGTCAGACCAAATATTGCTTATGTTGACTTCTGCAATTTCAAGTAGGTGACATGAAGTAATGACTGACTTGTTACAATTAGGAAAATAATAACAAATTGAGAATTACAAAATAATAATAAGATTGTTCAGTTCTGAACACGCGTCGTCATAAATGCAAATATTATCGAATATTGGGAAGAAAGAAATATGTTTATCCGTTTTTATATAAAGCCACAATGTTGTTGCATGCTGTTCCACCCACACAAGTAAGTGTGGAAAGGGCTTTTTCTGCATTTAAACTGATGCTCATTGACTTGAGAACAAGTTTAGTAGAAGAAAGCATTAAAAAGTTCCTATTTGTAAAATTAATTAGAAATATTTAAATTGAAGCAAAGCCTTCTAATGTAAAATTTCCTTGTTTGATAGTGTTTTTCGCTTTTTATATATTGTATTTTCAGCTATCTATTTAAATAATTAGTTACTGCAGTTTATTTATTCTTTCTTTGTCTTCAATATGATTTTTATTTTTGAAAATCGAAAATAAAAATAATTTTTTGATTATGTTTAATTCTTTAACAAATGACTTTTATTATTAGATTGATAAAATAAAAGTCATTTGCTGACTTTTTTTATTTGACTGAAAAGTAAAAGTTAAAAATTACCTGTTTTTTCATGACTTTTATAAAAAAAAAAGTCAATTTTTTCGTCATCATGCGACCAGTCGACAGTGATTTCAAAAATTCACATACCATTAAAATAATTGGAAATTAGGAATTACCGGTTAATTTCGAGCCCTGTTTAAAATTGTTTGCTAATTAGATAAGTCTCTCTTATTGTTACCCTGTAGGACGTCTCATAAAAATCAGTTAAGATAAACCTTTGGTTACCATATACGGTTTACCGCTAATAACAAAATTTCCACCATCACCTTTTAATGTTGATTTACCTATCCCCCATCCGCCACCGCTCCACTAAGTTTTATCAATTTTCGTAGCATCATGATTAACTAGTTGTTTAATTTTATTCAATATCTGGTCGGGTGTCTCAAATATCCATGAACCACGTTCTTTTAATGTTGATGATTGTATTGGTGGAGCAAACTTGTCATCTTCTTCATTCTCAGCTGCAATATCCCCCTCCTCATTTTCTGTTGATGCTGATGCTGTCAGAGGATTACTAGTCGCCTCCATGAATATTTCCGTGCAGGTGGTGTATGTATATACTTCCTCATTTCTTCGCCTTCTTTGTTGTTGTTTAGATTCTAGAGTAATTTCTTCTTCGGACTCATGCTTTACCGTTGTCCTTAACTCTTTGAGTGCGCCGGTAATTGACTTAAAGGCGGAGTACATATAGCTAATAAACAGCACTTTCGGGTTATTTTTATGACCAGGTTTTATTCGGGAAACATATAGGGTTCCAACGAAGTAAAATTAAACCTCCATTTTATGTTAGCCTTCCAGTCGTCTGCGAAACCTAAATACTATCAGACTAACAAGCAGTTATATGATCCATTAACAAACAGAGATATTCAGTCATAATAATCATTTAAAAGCGCACCACTGGGAAGGGCCGAAGAGTTGTAAAAATGTCCTCTTTAAACTTTGAAATTATGATCACATCATATAACCGTGGGCAAAGATACCCAAAAACGCAACTAAAGTAAACATTCCATAACTATAAACAAAGCCGATAGATGCTGGAAAGTGAAGTTATGATAAGGATTTTTAAATAAAACAATTTAATAATGAGTTGTAAACAATCCTTCTTTTATTTCTTATATATCACCTTAACCTATTTTGCAATAAATTCTTTAAAATGTATTTATTTATTTTTATTTATTTATTTTAATCTACTTCCATGATACCATAATGGTCCCACGGTGGCGTTTCAGTAGAATTTGCTTAATGCAATTTTTATCGCTTTATTGTGCTAACCGCGTGTTTTTCCAACCGTATTAAATTTTGGGTAACCAATTTTCCCATATTATTATTTAAACACTCTACATAATCATTAAAAGTTTCACTACAATACTTTTTAGTCCTTTGGATTTTTTAGTATTGTCTTAAGCGTCTACTAGCGCCGCATACATTTTTGACCTTAGGCCAACTAACTTTGTCATAATGCGCCCGTTGTTTTCATTCTTCATGAGATCTAGTACACTTTCATTAACTAGAAGGATTGCACCAGATATTATTAGGAGGATAGTCACTTGAGTCGAAACGGGTATGACAGTTATGTTTAATTGTTTGATATAAATCGGGCAGATGACTGCATAAATAAGGTAACATGTATCAGTATAACATACTGTACATCCTGAATTGGGGAATCAAGTAATTGTAATGGAAGTCTTTTATAGTTGTTTTAACCAACCCGAGAATATACATACGAACATATATCGGCTTATTAGAATATATTTCCGGTTTGATAAGCTCTATTGACACCAAGTTCTCTTTGAAAATAGTTGAGGCTTTGAATTATCGCTTAGATATAAGGGCTTCTGCCGCATATCGCCCCAGCCACTTGGTTACTAGTTTAACAACAGTATGTTTCCGGACGTATTCTATGGTGTTACCGAAAACCGCTTTATTCATCAATTTGAGTAAATTTTTCTCAAAATCATTTTTAGTCGAGGCTCGAAGACGTGTGTTGAGATCAATGTAGGACTCCAGTCATCGGGATTGAATAAACAGCAAAGCCCGATGCATTTGTTTTAGCTTTAATCCGTGAAGGAGGGCTTGCTTGAAATTCCTATAATGGATTATGTACTTAGTTTTATTGCATAAAGTGGCCATTAGTTTCACTCATTATCATCATGCATTTCTTGTGGATACTCGATACTCTAGATCCACTTCTAAAATGTATCCAGTGGGTTAATCATCAGGAACATATTCAATCTCTAAACTTGAAGCCACTGTAAGGTAGAAGTTGTGATATTGCCCAGCCGTACTGATTATTAACATCATTATATTTACATATATCAGAAATGTGACTGGTTTGGATGGGTTATAGCACAGATAAATAACTATACAGATGTCGCCTCGGCATAGGAAAACGAGAACGCATTTCTGTTCCTGTCGTTATAAACAAGTTCGGGTGAAAATGTTTCAGCAATATGAATCGAAGCTGAAGCCTCTGCACTTGCCCACTTGGTCGAGCGCCAGGACACGAGAGCAGCGAGGTGTTCGTGGGCGCCGACTTGAATGAAAGTGAGGCGTGAGGGAATGCGCAAAGGGATTATTCACGGCAACGTAGAGAAATAGCGAAGCGAACGGGGAAAATAGTTTTCTGGTATTTCATCACGTTTCAATCCGCAGAAGTGGACTTATTCCGTTTTTGGACTGCGACTTGTGAGGATTTATTGTTGGAGCGTTTTGGGTTTGCGATATAATTGACGATTTTGGATATTTTACTTGGCTTTGGATTTTAGGATTTTGATATTTGGATTTATTGACAATTTTTTGATTACTTACGTTGACGACTTTGGCTATTTTTATTGATAAATTAACAATTTTGGCACAGATATTATTCTTATTGACGACTTTGGCTACGTTTCAGGATTTCGATTTTGGTATTTGCTTTATATCTTTTCCTTGGTACCAATTTTTTTATAATAAAAATGGGTAAACCTTGGAATATAAAATGTTGTATAATATCTTGCTTGGCAACGGCAGATAAATACCCTGACAGGCGGTTCTTTCTGTTTCCCAAACCCGGTTCTGACAAATATAAAAAATGGATTGATATTTGCGCAGAATCTGCTTCCGAAATAGAAAAAAAGAAATAACCATATTTGTGTCATATTCACTTCGCAGAAAAAAATTTTTAAAAAAGAATGCTCTACCGACACTTTTTTTGTCATTTTTGCCACAACACAGCTCTTTTGTCGCTGATTCTGAAGCCTTGTTAGCAGAAAATAATATAAAGGTTTACAAAAGACAGAGCTACAGTAATATTGATGATGACTTAAATTTTGATGAACTAAATAAAATGTCTACTTTACCAATAACTAGAAGAAGTTCAAGTGCATCCCCAATTTCATGCAATGTATGCTTGAATAGTGTAAAGCAGGTAAAAGCTTTTAGAAAGAGTGTCGTAGAAGTTAAAAAACAAAATTTAAACCTAACAAGCAAAGTAAGAAAACTACAGACCATAGGGAGAAAACAACGCTGTTATATTAATAGGATTAAAAAAATGAACGCAGAAATGAAAGAATATACTAAAGATATTTCTAAAAATATGTATAGATAGTTTATCTAATGTCAACGGAAATTCGAAAACATTTTCTAAAATGATTTTGCAAAAGCCGCGGGTATATTCTGAAGAAGAAAAAAAATTGTGCCAATTTTTATTATATAGATCTTCTGCCGGATATCAATTTATGCGGAATATACTACAGTTCCATTTGCCACATGTAGCTTCTTTGCATAAATGGGCCAAACTGAAGCACCTGTCGCCAGGTATTGATTTCGAAATTTTAAACGAAGTTAAAAACCAAGTAATGAATATGCCATTGAAGGACAGGGAAGTCGTTTTATCATTTGATGAGATGTCTATTGAGGAATGCCTTATCTATGATAATTTTTCTGATGTTATTGTTGGCTATCAAGATTTTGGATCAAATGAGAGATCAACAGATTTGACGAAAAGTGTAATGGTTTTTATGGTGAGAAGTTTATGTGGCAAATTTAAACATGTTATGCATTATGTGGCTTGTTCCTCTTCTATGAAAAGCGAGGTGCTATATAATGAATTAATGAAATGTTTGAATGTATGTCATATGATGGATTTAAATGTAAGAGGAATAACATGCGATCAAGGTTTACTTAACCGAAAATTATATAAAAGTTTAAACGTTTCAGAAGTAAATCCAATGTTTTCCATACAAAATAGAGAAATCCATGCTATGTATGACGTGCCGCACTTATTTAAAACATTAAGAAATCGTTTGCTTATAAGCGATATCTGTACACCTGATGGAACAATAAGCTTTGATGTTATTCGATTTCTTTATAACTATGAAAGAGATAATGTAACAAAATTATGTCCGAAATTAACATTTTATCACATAAACCCCACAAACTTCCAGAAAATGAGCGTTAAATTAGCTTTGCAAGTTATTAGTCATAGTGTTTCTTCGGCTATTTTGAGTTTGCTCGCTTTAAATAAATTTTCTTTTGAATTAAGGGAAAAAGCCAAAGCTACCGCAACTTGTTTTCAAAACTTAAATAAACTCTTCGATATATTAAACGGCAAACCTGCTTTTACTCGGAGTTTTATTAATATCGAATTTTTACAGGAAATGGAAAAGTATGTTCTTAAAATGAAGCCTGTAAATGGAACTTCATTTTGTTTTAATGGGTTATCTATGACAATTAAATCTATTATTACTATTACACGTTCAATTTTTTTAAAACATGATGATGTGTTTTATATATATGGACAAAAGTTTAATCAGGATTGCTTTGAAAATTTGTTTTCACAGATAAGAGCACGAAATGGCAACAAGAGTAATCCCAATTTATTTGAATTTAACCAGCTACTTGGTAAAGTAATAAGTTAAAAAATTTTGTATACTTCTTCATTTGCCAATTGTGAAAACGATAGTGACGAATATTTTGATTTTGATTGGTCGGCTGTGCTAAATACTCCAAGTACATGACTATGGAGAAGGTACTAGCTCTTCTCAGGAAAATATTTTTGATGGTGGTAACGATCATGATGAAACTATACATTTGCGAGATGAAGATGAGATTTTCAATTTTCCAGAAAATGTACAAATTGGAGCAGATGAAGCCGCATTTAAATATTTTGTGGGGTATTGCTGTTTCAAGATAATTAATAGAATGAAAACACCGTGCGAAAATTGTTTGAAAGATTTAACGGAAGGAGGAAATAATGATGATATGTCAAATATTTTAATAAAAACTAAAAGCTTTTCTAGCATTAATAATGGTCTTACCACTCCCTCGAATCATTTTTTCAATATTTGTAAAGTGCATATAAAATTTTTTGAAGACACTTTTAAAAATCGTCCTCACATTGCAAATATTAAGAAATTCATCATTGAAAAATGTGTAATTTCAACGGAGAATTGGTTTGCATCCAACGAATGCTATTCCTCATCGAATGAGTATTTTAGATTTCATGCTAAAAGTGTTATTAAGAAAGCATTGTTCGTGGGCCGTCGACCAATACCGTGCTAAAAAAAAAGAAACAAAGCTTTCTAATACAAAAAATAAAAAATTCAAAAAGTATTACGTGTAATATTAATATATTTTGTTAATATACATATATCTGGAATACAATATACCTTTGTCATAATATTACACTCATATTGGTAAATAAATAAAACTTTGATGAAAATCAAAATATTCATTATATATTGCCACAGATAAATAGTTATTTATATGTGATAAATGTTATAAATAGTTATTTATCTGTGATATTGCTTATGCGCTTATTTGTGACAATAAATTGCTGAAAAGGTAGCTCCTCGGAGATTCAGATTGAGCCAATACTTTGTGGACAATGTAAAATAAGAATATATTCTAAAAGATTTGTAGCGCACGTTAATCGTTTTCGGAATATAAAATCTTTATTAATATTATCGAGGGGTTTCTGTATATTTCCATTTCTTTCGCTCCTTCAGGTCAAGAGACATAAGTTTCAATAATGCCCAGCAACCTACTTGGCTGCGATTTGCTGCGCAACATACTTGGTTATGAATCTAGCAGAGAGAAGGGGAACATATAGAGGGCCAACGCCAGAGAGCAGAGGAACACATAGAGGTACAAACCTCGAACAAAATCCGTGCCAGAGTTTGTGGAGCTTGCTTAAGCATAGGGGAAAGTGTAAGACGCAAGTAAGGTGCAAGGAAGCTTTGCGTGGTATACTCACGAGCGCTAGCTCTCTTAGCTCAGCGGCCGTAAATCGGAGCCAAACTCGAGCACACATAAGCAGCCTGCTTCTTGGAATTACACACTGATGTGATGACTGGGGGTTGTTCTCTGGTGATTTGATTTGTGCGATTAATTCTGCGACTGCGAGGAATTAAATGTTCAATAAATGCGGGATGGCGGATAAATATTTTTAGGTGTAGGGGAGGAACACTTTTTAGTATATTATAATATTTTCATATTTATTGTACATATCTACAATTTTGTTAAATTGACTTCTTTGAATATTTTTTAAACAATTCAAATGAATGGGTATTTCAAGGTGCAATTTTTAATAAAGACAATGTATCTCTTTTTCTTGAAAGTTTGTACCTTTAAGAATTTTCAGTAAAAATTTTCTTCAAATTTCCAAGTATTTTAACACGTTCACTACCAGAGATATGGGGAAATGCATATATAAACTGCTGTAAGTACATATGCGACGTCGTCGGGTAGCTGGGTGAATTCTATAAATGGTAAGAGTCGAGTGGTCGACAGGTAATAAATGTCATACTCCTTAATAATTATAAAGCAAGAAAAATTCTTGATTATTCAACTATCTTTGCAATCCTAGTAAACCGTACCCATTTTAAATTATATGTATGTATATATAAACACATTTTATTTATGCAGGGTGTATCGTATAGCGCATGCAAAAATGATAAATACTAATAAATTTACTTTCTCGATTTTTAAATACTGTGTTGGTATGTAAATGTCATTAAATTTTAGCATCAAGCAAAATGGATAACTTTACGCTAAATTAACAACAATACGTTTTGATATTTCCCAGTGACCATAAACTGGTTATTGGACGAATTATGATAATTTTTAAAAACTAATAAACTTTCCGAGGGCAATGGAAACAATACTAACACCTATTTTTTCAGCGTTTTCTAGAACTTCGAATAATAACTCATTCAGTCTACCGGGACTTATTCCATTAACGGAAGTAAAATATCCTAATACATGTTTCCACGGTGTGAAAAGCCCACGCGCCATGAAGACAACTACATACTTAGCTAATTCATTTTTTCTAATTTTGCCATCATCATAAAAACCTTCAATTTGATCTGCCGTTACATTATATTTCAATTCCCGCCTAACAAAGACCTCGTCAAAGACCAGAACGGCATTTTTTGACTTTTCATCAAATTCATTAATTGCCGAAGCAATAAAGGGGTATAATTCTTCATTGTGGCCGGGTTTCAAATTCTTTACTGGAATCCAATTCTGCAAAGAATTACGGCTAGGAAGCCCTAATTTTAAATCATTTTTTAAAAACCTATAACACGATGGGGAACGGAAGTATAAACTCAAAGAAATTGTTTTTTCGTCTTCGGTATATGGGACATTCTTTCGCCTAGTAAACAATCTACACATGGTTATAACATTATTATTAAACGTTCCTGCTGATAAATCTAACATATCCTTTTGGTTATTTTTAGTTCTAGTGAAACGTGCTAATCTAGAGCTTAACATTTTAACTTTTTTTTTCAATATAGAATTTTTTTTCTGAATATTTTGAACTGCTGTTTTCAGCTTATTATTTTGCTTTAAGTAAAACCGCGTATTTTCATTGGACTTTTGGCAAGATGAACATAATGGCTGAATATCTTCATTACTATTACTATTTTCAGGTGTAGTTAAGTGGACTGGGGCAATAACGCTTTGATTTAATACAATTTCAGCAGGAGTACACGGATTAGAAGTACAAGGGGAAAAAAGTCGTTTAGAGTGAATAGTGCTGCAGGGGGGATCAATTTGTTCGGGTAGATTGAGTGTAGGATTTTGCTCACTACTCAACTTTTTTTGCCCCGGGAATTTTAAAATAAAATGCCTTTCGCAAATATAAAACCGTTTAGGTAAAAGTACTTGTACACCTAGGCAGCACAACTTAATCCACTCCTCACGCTTGACAGAATCTCTTGGACAAAAAAACGTAATACTTGAATCTATATCTCTGCAACTCTTACAACCGGGGACGATACACCTAATACCTATTTTCTTCCGTTTTGGCAAGGGGATCCTTCCTGCTCTCTCCATTACAACGAAAACTACACAAAATTTAATTCACAGGCACTACACACAACACCTCTACAATAATTGGAAAATTACAATAAATTGTTTCTAACTAAACAATTTTTTTCATGCAAGACACAACTCTTTACAAAAATCGCTTATTTAATTTATATCTACGCTAAACTCGTAATCGCCAGCATTAGTTCATGCAAATAGACATTTGAATAAACAATACATATTGCCATATCCTATAATTAAGCATTTTGCGCTTGCTCAAATCATAATTATACATTGCATAGTTTAATGCGGCACCACTCTTTTCTCATTTGGCGCCACTCTATGCAGTGCTAGTGTAAATTCATTGATTACCCCAGGAGCGGCAAATATTCATTCATAATTATTACAAACGGACTCCCATTTTACAAGGGCACGATAGGATAGCAGCACACTGTAAAATTATTTACAATATTTCTCCACCTATCTCCTTCTGAAAAATGACATCAGAGCGAGACAGTCAGAAAAAATTGTAAATAATTTTACCGTGTCCTCATCCGCATCCATACATATGTTATCCTGCTGCTGTAAGCTAAGTTAAAGAACTTGAAGCTGCATACAGAACTTTCTCTCGCAGCTTTCATCAGACCGCCGAGCTTTGAAAAGACCGCCGCTTGAAATCAAATGTATGAAGCCTGAGGTCCGTTCGTGGCTATATGGCGTTGGCCCTCTATATGTTCCACTTCTCTCTGGCATATAAAATGTGTTTATATATACATACATATAATTTAAAATGGGTACGGTTTACTAGGATTGCAAAGATAGTTGAATAATCAAGAATTTTTCTTGCTTTATAATTATTAAGGAGTATGACATTTTTTACCTGTCGACCACTCGACTCTTACCATTTATAGAATTCACCCAGCTACCCGACGACGTCGCATATGTACTTACAGCAGTTTATATATGCATTTCCCCATATCTCTGGTAGTGAACGTGTTAAAATACTTGGAAATTTGAAGAAAATTTTTACTGAAAATTCTTAAAGGTACAAACTTTCAAGAAAAAGAGATACATTGTCTTTATTAAAAATTGCACCTTGGAATACCCATTCATTTGAATTGTTTAAAAAATATTCAAAGAAGTCAATTTAACAAAATTGTAGATATGTACAATAAATATGAAAATATTATAATATACTAAAAAGTGTTCCTCCCCTACACCTAAAAATATTTATCCGCCATCCCGCATTTATTGAACATTTAATTCCTCGCAGTCGCAGAATTAATCGCACAAATCAAATCACCAGAGAACAACCCCCAGTCATCACATCAGTGTGTAATTCCAAGAAGCAGGCTGCTTATGTGTGCTCGAGTTTGGCTCCGATTTACGGCCGCTGAGCTGAGAGAGCTAGCGCTCGTGAGTATACCACGCAAAGCTTCCTTGCAGCTTACTTGCGTCTTACACTTTCCCCTATGCTAAAGCGAGCTCCACAAACTCTGGCACGGATTTTGTTCGAGATTTGTACCTCTATGTGTTCCTCTGCTCTCTGGAATCTAGCTACAAACTTGGCTATGAGAACGATTTACTTGGCTATTGGAAATGTTGCTACCGTGCCTCTTTTTTAACATGGCATGCGACATCTGTATAGTTATTTATCTGTGGTTATAGTCAGACACGTACTTATTATTACCCTTGGCGTACCGTTTGAAGCATTGGCTGAGGCAGCCCCGAATACCTATCTCAACAAGCAGGAGCATATCAATATCTGTTAATAACTTCAAGGTTATATACATAACTGTGCTTGAGGATGGCATCCCAAGTATAACCAGAAAGTGACCAAATTTTGAATGGTAAATTCAGTCCATACCTTGCAAGCGTGGATATAGTCTTCTGGGCTAATATTGCAATCATTTAGTTTATAATAAAATTTGAATATATCAGGATGAGAATTTTCTAAGAAATTTGATGAACCATCCAAAACATCGTAAGGATAAATACCTTTACGCGTTATTAAATTTAAATGAGAATTCGTTAGCTCGGAAAACTGAGATTTTCAAATAGGGAATGAAGACAAATAGGAGGAAATAGTATCTAGGCTACTTCCCATGAATTTGAAGGAATCAATAAAGTGTAATTTAATGGGATATTCATCCAAATGTTTGGTGCATGAAATGTACTGCTCTTTATTGATGGGGAGTAGATCAACGCGACCCTGGAGATCGAAAGCTATTTTTTTCATCATTAAATGTTAATCGTAACCACTAAGGTTGTGGAAAACAATGGGGACAGTGTAACTATCCTGAAAGTTAATATTGCAACCCTCATGTGCAGGGCCCGGTTTTTACCTGTTAGGTGGCTGTGATCACGCACCTTCCAATCATCCGTGATGAACGATTTCTCGTATATGGGACGTTCTTTTACAAATCGTACAGATTTTGACAAAAATTGACCAACACATTTTTGATTTAGCTGAAACTTTTTTTACGGGTTCTATATTGAAAAAAAAGAGACACGTATTTTTTTATTTTTTTTTTGTCACAATATTTTGGACGCTAAAAAGTATTGAAATGCCGCGATTTCGGTGATTTTGTGCTTAAAGAGGAATTTTCAAAAATTCATAACTCCGGTTCTATTTAAGCTACAGACTGTATTTTTTTGCATTTTGAAGGTAAAAGAACAAGCTTTAAGAAGCAAATACCCTTGAGAAAAATTATTAACAATTTAAGATTGTTATTAACAATTTAAATGTTTAAATTGATTTTTAACGATTGCCCCCCCCTCGTAACGAGTTATTAGTATTACCATCGTATTCTACGTCAAATTTTCTATTAGAACCCACGTTTTTTTTCCTGGGGTATTAATTATTACTATTGGAAATAAATTAATTTATGTAGTGCGGCACGTCTTATCGGTGCGCGGATTCTATCGCCTGTAATATTTTCTTGCATAATTTCGTTTTTCTCTATAATACATATAGTTTTTTATTTTAATCAGTTCAAAATAGATGTTACTGACTGAGACAATCTTATTAAAAATTATTACTAGACATTTTGTATTACTTGAGTACTTTGTTGTTATTAATAGATGAAGCTTAACTACTTCCTTCCGTAGTCGTACCGAACTTTCACGTATGTTACCTATTTAAATACAATTATTGACAATGACACATACCTTTCCAGTGCAATTATAGTCACGTATAACTAAACAGTTAGCCGAATACAGCCTAGTATCTGGCTAAGCATTCTTTACCGCGACCGCGAGTGTTCATATCAAATTTATCCGCTCGTAAGTTTGGCCCTGTGTGTCTAAGCTAGTGAGCCTATTGGTAAAGTGCTGACGAAAATCATAATGATGAATTACAATGCACAAACATTGGTACTGACTCGTGTTTTAATTCCTTTAAGTTAATTAGTCATTCGAGAAGAAGAAAAGTAACATTGAGAAAAGTGAATGAAAATTTTCTGCGCGCATTAAATATGTCCATTTCTGAATGTTTACGTCACGATACTATTGCTGTTCATCTCTTTCAGAGACAACTCGTAGAATTTATCAAAACGAATTTGAAAGACATAGATAAGATAATATACATATTTTTCGGATGGTGCAAGCGGACAATATAAAAACAAAAAAAATTTTATAAATCTTACTCATCATATAAATGATTTTAAAATAGCAGCTGAGTGGCACTTTTTTCCAACCTCACATGGTAAAGGACCATGTGACGGAATAGGTGGAACATTAAAACGACTTGCTGCTAGAGCTATTCTTCAAAGGGTAAATAAACCGATCCGCACTCCGGAAGAGTTGTTCAATTGGGCGTCTATAGCTCTACCAAATATAACGTGTCGCTATTTAACTAATAATGATTATGAAGAGGAAGAAAAAAGATTATTAATGCGTTTCTAAAAAGCTACAACGATAAAAGGCACGTTAAAGTATCATTGTATAGTTCCAAACTCCCTTCAAGAATTGGAAGCAAAGCAATTCTCATTGTATGGAAAGAAAACTATTGTGAAAATTTTTTAATAAAATAATACTATACACGTATAGTATAAGAGTAAATGTAAATATTGTACAATGTCACTTAGAACGATGTACTTAGTCACTAATAATGATGTATTGAAATCTTAATAAATAACAGTATTCATTTGCTACAATAATGTTTTGTATTTACTACTTTTTTTTATTTAATTATGCATGATGTTAATTGTGCTTACAAATACTGTTTAACTGAAGATGTCAAATAATTATTTATATAACGGAAAGAGAAGATGTGGAGAAGAAAATAAGCCGTGCGGTAGAATCCGTGCGCCGATAAGACGTGCCGCACTACATAAATTAATTTATTTCCAATAGTAATAATTAATACCCCAGAAAAAAAAAAGTGGTTTCTAATAGAAAATTTGATGCAGAATACGATGGTAATACTAATAACTCGCTACGAGGGGGGGGCAATTGTTAAAAATCAAATTAAACATTTAAATTGTTAATAACAATCTTAAATTGTTAATAATTTTTCTCAAAGGTATTTTTTTCTTAAAGCTTGTTCTTTTACCTTCAAAATGCAAAAAAAGCACAGTTTGTAGCTTAAATAGAACCGGAGTTATGAATTTTTGAAAATTCCTCTTTAAGCACAAAATCACCGAAATCGCGGAATTTCAATACTTTTTAGCGTCCAAAATATTGTGAAAAAAATAAATAAAAAAATACGGGTCTCTTTTTTTTCAATATAGAACCCGTAAAAAAAGTTTCAGCTAAATCAAAAATGTGTCGGTCAGAAAGGTGTTCGGTTTGTAAAAGAACGTCCCATATATGACAATGAGTGTGGCGGTCATAAAATCCCGATTTTGTGTTGGTGATAATGCATCCATGGGTAGAGGGTCCCGGAAAACAGTTTTAAACTTTTTAACTCGCGCACCAACCACTCAAAACAATTTATCACCGCGATAGCGTGGGGTCATACGAACATTTTACATAAATACCTACACTACACGATACGTGATTTTGATACTTATTACCTCCGCTACATTCTACTAACAAACATTCTAAAAATAGTGTAGGGCATCGATCACAAAAATGCTTCTGTCCATTATGATGTGAAAGTTGAGATGATACGAGCCGGGATAAAACCCTGATTCAAACAAAATGATAGCGGATAGGATTACTGTTGTAGCATTCACATCAGTCTCCTCCTCGTCATAATAAATATTCTGGATCATGAGGAGGTTCACATGACGCTCTTTTTTATCCTTGGTCAAGTGTGTAGGTTCGGTGATGTAATGGTTCCGGCCTCCTTGTTTTTCTTCTTTTTCAAACTATAAACATTGATGAGAACATAATTTTGCTTTTCAAATCACGAAATCTGTCGTATGGTCATCGGGACCCTGATGTTCTTTCGGGTCCAGAACGTTGGAATAGTGGGGGTATTTGTTACACGATACGGATTAATCTCACAGTCCAGACATAATAGACATTCCAGTTTGCATTAATTCCCAACAAGCTGGATTTTTATTATCCGAGGTCAAATGTCACAAATTTTCGTTTTTTGCGTATTTCTCTGAAACGGTGAGAGCTACTGGAAAAATGGATGAGAGAAAGTTTGTGGATCGTGAAATTCTCTACAATAAATATATGAATACTTAGTTCCGATACCTGATACCTCAAAAATAAAGCCAAAGCCGAAGCCTATGGCTTGGTAACGGATTCACAAAGAATTTCGCTACTTTGCAGAAATGCACTTAAGTTTCCCGATGAGAACGACGGCCAGTCCCATTCCCACAGAAAAAATGCTTACCGGGTAAAAACTTCGTTAAGTCACGTTGCACTGCCCAGTGGAGGTGAATTTGCGACTTTTTGAAAATGAGATGCGATTTCAGTCTGTCGAGAGTCGAGTTAGAGAACGGGCCATCAAGATTAAGACAACAAACCATTGTGAAACTTGTGCATTTATTCTAATAAAATTGTACAACCAAAAGTGTCTTTGTGTTCTGGTGTTTTGGGATTGTTGGAGCCAACGATATTGTCGAGTGATTTTAGTCTGTTAAGTCTCCAGATTTATAAATGGCGCAGTCGGTAGGGTCCTGTTCGATAAAATAGGATCCAGTGATACGAATCGATCAATCAATATTGATTGTACAGTTAACAGGAAAGTTGAGTGATATTTTTTTTGCAAAAGTGTGAAACGCAGTAGCCCAAAGCACCATTTAGTGGGATACGAAGAAACGACAGCTAAGCCAAGAAATAATAAGAACACCAACATCCTGGAAAGGAGAAACAATAGAAACCAAATTCTAGACGGAAATCGAAGAATGGCACAGCAAGAACCAGCCCAACAGCAGCAACAAGAAGGTCAACGAAACATGATGGAACAATGTCTGGCAGTCATAACAGAGGTGCTCAACCGGCAGACTCAACACCAACCATCGCTAAGAAGTCGAATTGAAAAGGAGCTACGATTCCTACCAGCTTTTGAAGGAAAAGACGGGACTCTACCCTCATTCATTGCATCAGTGGATCGAGCTATGGCGGAATATGGATATCAAGCCCCTCAAGTATACAGCATAATTTACCATGAAAAAATATTAGTACCAGCAAAGAATTATCTGGATACGGCACCACCAACAACATGGGAGGATTGTAAGCAGAAACTCAAACTTCAATATCGACCATCGAAAGACCAGGGACTTATTATGAAAGAAATCAGCATGTTAAGAGTAAGTACAATATTAGAATTATCTGATAAAATTAGAAATTTCATTAGTGATATTGCCGAATGTGCTATTTTTAGTGAACACCAAAGTGAAATTGTAAATAATTTAAGCAGTGTTCTAGTTTTAAAGATAAAAGAAATTGTAGCAGGGACTCTAGCTTCAGAATTGTTCAATAAATTCAGTTTAGAAGAGATAAGGCCAGTAATTAACAAATACATAGGACAAGACCAGTACAATTTAAAATTCAGACCTAATCCAGTTCCAAAAGACAGATACCAACCAAGACAGAACAGACAGAATTATAACAATCGGACTCATAATAACAACCATCAGTCAGAACAGAACAACAATTCTCAAAATAATTTTAGACAATCCAGAAATAACGCCCAAAGTAATCCGGGTCAATCTAGAACTAACAACCCCACCAATAATTCCAATCAATTTCGACACGGTTATTTCGGACCATATCGCAATAATTCACACAATAATTACGGACAGCCTCAACGAAATCCTAATAATAATAATAATACCCCGCCCAGAAATCAACCGCAAAATAATAACAACCAAACTCAACCTATGGAAGTTGATACACTAGGTACAGTAAACGAAGTGAACCCATTAGAAGAGGCAGAGTTTTTTATAAATTAGCCTCGGAAACGAAGAAAATTTATGTCAAGCTAACAATAATAGTATATTGTGCAACAAGTGCGGTAAGTAGCCGATTGCGCACGCTGGCAGCAATAAACGCACGAGCGAAGCGAGTGCGTTTAGCTGCAGCGTAAGCAATCAGCTACGTACCGCCCGAGTTGCACATTCTATTTTTCCGCACTAGTGAGGCATGCAATCGTCGGAAGAGGGGGTCGAGGAAAGGGCGTGAAAGGGAAAGGGGGGTGTGGGGGGCAGAGCCCCCACAACAGAAATAATAATAATTTAAGAAATAATTACAACAAGACTATCGCTTGTAACGAATTTTGCTTAGTGAAAATAAAGAAATATTGCAGCAAAGTAATGAGGAAGGTTCTGCGTGCATATTTCAAGAATGTTGCTGATTACCTGGAAATTGTTGAGGACAAAAAATTCAATCCTAAACACTTATAAAAAGGACCATTGGCAATAAAGATTTTGTCGTAACGAAACCTTTACGCCACTGCAAGTGCAAGCGAGAAATATTTCTGCATCTCCTCATTGCTCCTGCAAGTGCAAGTGAGAAATGCATACTCCTGACGTGAAAAATTGCTTGTGCGGCACACAGGGATCTCCGTATCTCTTGCCTTGGGTACCGAGGTGCGTGTTTTATTTTCTGCAGCGTGTTTTTTGGACCGTCGAAAGCAAGCAGTGGGAAATAAGCAACTTACCGCACGCAAAGGCGTGCGTTTTAGTGGTACTTATCCCTCATGCGTGCGGAATAGTATATTACGATACAAGGGCGGTAAGTAGCCGATTGCCCACGATGGCGGTGTTGACGCACGAGCGAAGCGAGTGCGTTAACAGCCATCATGGGCACTCGGCTACTTACCGCCCGAGTTACGTATGCTATTTTTCAGCACGAGTGCGGGGTAAGCAGTAGGTACGTTACCGCACATGTTTCCATTCGGTGACTCATAAATTAACCACGGTGCGCTAAGGAGCCGATTGCCCACGATGGCGGTGTTAGACGCACGAGCGAAGCGAGTTCGTTTATAGCCATCGTGGGCAATCGGCTCCTTAGCGCACCGTGGTTAATTGATGACTTACCGCATGGAAACCCGTGCGGTAAGGTACCACTTACCCCGCACGTGTGCTGAAAAATAAAATTAAGTTCGTTGCTATGATAGATACAGGTTCCACAATCAGCTTATTAAATTCAGAACGGGTTCCAGATAGTATATATGAAAAAATGAATGGTAGCAAGATACAAATAATTACTATTGAGGGAGAAACAAAAAAACCTACAGAATACGTTAAAACGAAATGCCCGGAAGAATTTAGGCAAACTGATAATGCAAGAATGAAATGGGTAAAAATTGAATTAGAAAAACAATATGACTTCTTGATGGGGATGGATTGGGTGGAAAATAATGTCAAAATTATTAATATAGCAGATCAACAAATAAAATTAAAAAACGACGTCAAACTACCTTTTCTAAATAGGGCGATTCTAGAAGAAGTGAATGTTTTAGAGACAAGTGAATTAAGTAATATACAATTAGATCATTTGAATGCGGAAGAAAAATCCGGGATAGAAAATTTATTAAGTAAACATAAACAATTATTTTATAAAGAAGGGGATAAACTTACTAGCACCACGAGAATAGTCCATGAAATTAGAACCACGACGGATCAGCAGATAAACTCTAAATTATATAGGTATCCACCCCAACACGAAGCCGAAGTAACAAAACAAATGAAGGAAATGGAGGCCCACGGAATAATAAGGAAAAGCAAAAGCAAATACAGTTCCCCTATAATAGTAATACCTAAAAAAATAGATAATTCAGGAATTCAAAAGTACCGAATTGTAGTAGATTATAGACGACTGAATCAAGTAACGGTGGATGATAAATATCCATTACCAAACATGGATAGTATCTTAGACAAGTTGGGAAAAGCTCAATACTTCAGCACTTTAGATCTGGCAAAAGGCTATCATCAGATCTTAGTAGCTGAGAAAGACATTGAGAAAACCGCACATGTCACACCATTAGGGCTATATGAATATGTCAGGATGCCATTCGGGTTAAAGAATGCACCTGCCACATTTCAGCGTTTAATAAACGAAGTACTAAGGGAATACATCAACAGGATTTGTGTTGTCTATTTAGATGATATCCTCATTTTCTCAACAACTCTAGAGGAACATCTAAACTCACTACAAAATATTTTTTTAAATTGGCAGAATACAACTTAAAAATTCAAGCCAATAAGTGTAATTTTATGAGACGAGAAACCGAATTTTTAGGGCATGTCTTAACCAAGGAGGGATTAAAACCGAACCTAAATAAAATAGAATATATTAAAAGAGTTGAACTTCCACAAACCGAAAAACAGCTAAAAACTTTTTTGGGAATGACTGGTTTCTATCGCAAATTCATCAAAGACTATGCAAAAGTCGCTCACTCTTTAATAAAATATTTGAAGAAAGATACAAAAATTAATATCAAAGACCCACAATATATAAAAGCGTTTGAAAAATTAAAGTTATTGATAGCGTCACATCCTATTTTAAAGTTTCCAATTTACGATAAACAATTTACAGTTACTACAGATGCAAGTGATCACGCTATTGGAGCCGTTCTTTCTCAAGAAGGTCACCCAGTGTGCTATGTTATGTGTCGCGAACATTGAATAAGCATGAGAAAAATTACAGTACCACAGATAAGGAGTTTTTGACTATAGTTTACTCGGTAACTTATTTCAGACCTTATTTGTACGGTAGATATTTCAAAATCATCACCGATCATGCACCAATAAAATATTTGAACTCAAAATATAAGGGAAAAGAGTTTTCACCGAGAAACCAGAGGTGGATCTTAAAGTTACAAGAATATAACTTCGATATTGACTATCTGCAGGGGAAGGAAAATAAAGTGGCGGATTTCCTCAGTAGGCTAGAGAACAGCCCCTATATCAACAAATGTAATAGCAGTGAATCCAATATGGACCTGTCGGGAACAATACATTCAGTAGAAGAACAGCTTTTAGACCACATAGGTATAAAAGATGAGATAGTTAATAAATATAGAATTCAAATTATTTTGACCTATAGTCCAACTAAGGAAATGGAAGTAAGTCACAAACGACGGATTATACAAATTAACCCACAAGATGAAGAGGGAGTAATTGTTAATGTATTGAAGCAATATATAAAACCGGGACACATTGGCATATATGCTGAAGTTAGTGACACAGATTACAATAGAGTACAGCAAATTATTATTAGACTATTTTCAAGTGATAAAAGAATCAAGTTTTTCAAAGCAACCAGAAGAGCACAGGAAATTCCGACAGAAGAAGAGTGTCACAAACAAATTTCCCTATATCACACCAGAGAATCATTACACAGCAGCACTAATGAAACATATAAAGCATTAAAAGATAAAATATACTACCCAAAATTACAGGAACAAATTCAACTTATTATAAATAATTGCGAAAAATGTCAGTGTATCAAATATGACCGAAACCCTATAAAGCCTAAACTAAACGTAACGGAAACCCCGAATTGTAAAAATGACATAATTCATATTGACATATTTCATTACAGTAAGCAAGCTTTTGTAACAATTATAGATAAGCTTACTAAATTCGCAGTAGCGTACCTTATAACTGACAGAAATTGGACCACTAAAATTGCCATGTTAGAGAATTATTTAGCAACCTTTGGTAAACCTAAAAAACTTATTATGGACAATGAATTCAAGAATTTTCTACAGGAACAAGAAATAGAAGTCCATTAGACGAAGCCCAATAGTCATACTGGAAACGCCGACATAGAAAGGTTACACTCCACTCTAATAAAAAAACACAAGCGATAGACGACAATATCCCGTTAGAACAGAAAATTTATAGGGCAATAGGTAATTACAATGACCGATATCATTCCACTCTTGAGATGACCCCGAGACAAGGTAATAATTTACCAAATGTAAAAACTTTAGTAGAAAGAATATTAAAGAAAAGGTAGAGTATATTAACAAGCTTAATAAAAGGAAAGAGACTTATATTGAAAATAGACAGGAAGGCTATATTAAAAATTATAAGAGAGTACGGCATAAAGACCAACCGTACTTCAGAAAATATCCGCTCAAAAATGTCCATCCGTCAAACATTAAAAGACCATATAAATTTACAGGTAATCACCATACTGATCATGATGATAGGCTCAGCACAAGGCCGATTGCAGGCTCATCCAATACTGGAGGAAAAAGGTTATATAAAAATTAAAATTAAGGAAGTAGAAATAGCTAACGAAGTAGATATAATCCTACATGTAATCAATCCAATGGAAATGGTTAATATTTTAAATCAGTTAAATCAGTTAGAGCTCAACATTGAACATTTTAAACTTGAAGACAGACTAGCACTCAATGCGGAAATTAAAACTATTAAAGGTAACCTCCGAACGATTCAAAATCCCGCTAGACAAAAAAGAGGTTTGTTGAATATAGTAGGTTCTGCACAAAAATGGTTATTCGGAACAATGGACGAGACAGACAGACAGGAAATAACAGAACACTTACAGATTACTGACACCAACAACCATAGAGCGATCAAAAATTTAAATAAACAGATAAGAATTAATAGTCATTTTAATAAAACTTTAGTAGATTTAAAAATCTTAATTGAAAATGATAGACAAAAAATTTTGGAATCCCTTAATTCAACTAACGAAAATGTAAAAGAATTAAACTATAAAATACTATTTCTAGACCAAGAAACTAAACTCAGATATTTCGAAAATAAAGTGAATCAGATCTTAGATAATATAATGGCTACAAAAAATAATATGATCCATCCAAGTATGCTTACACTTGAAGAGTTGGAGATGTACCATGTAGACTTTTATAAATTGAAACTTCTAAAGGCAGGAGCAATGAAATATAATGATGACTTATTAATTTTTGCCATTAAAATTCCGACAAATTATTTAATAACCGAATTAAAATTAATTATACCAATACCAAATTCAGAACATTTAGAAATTAATGAAAGAGACGAATTGATTGTCGAGATAAATAATAAAACATACCAGTTTAACGAAAATGCTTTGTTAAAAGACCTGAAATTAAGTAAAAATTGTATTACTCAAGGAAATTGTAAACTAATATACAACAACGTGACGAGTTTGGAGGAAATAGATGATGAGACAATTTTGTTGAAAAATATGAAGAAAGATAAAATGTGGCATAATTGTGATAAGAGAGCATTTACTTTAACAGGACATTATCTGATAAATTTTAACAATTGCAGCATAGGCATTAGAGAAAAGAAATTTTATATAATAATAAAAAAGTAACTTTTGTAGACAAATTTTACTATCCTTCAAAGGAAAAGAACAGCATGTTTTCGAAACCTATTAATTTTGACAAAATTATTTTAGACAATGTAAATAATATAAAAGAAATTAAAGAATTAAAATACCATAGGAACGTAATGTATGGAACAGGTATAAGCATATTTTCAGTGGTAATCATGGGAATATTGGCCATAGTAACATTCATATTAATAAAACGAAGGACTACCAAAATTAAAATAATAAATAAAACGAATCCGCAGACTTCTGACTCAAACAGAGGAGGAGTTACATATATTGACCTTCAGTCAAGTAACCCTAGTCAGGCAACGGATCTACCTGATACCTCAAAAATAAAGCCAAAGCCGAAGCCTATGGCTTGGTAACGGATTCACAAAGAATTTCGCTACTTTGCAGAAATGCACTTAAGTTTCCCGATGAGAACGACGGCCAGTCCCATTCCCACAGAAAAAATGCTTACCGGGTAAAAACTTCGTTAAGTCACGTTGCACTGCCCAGTGGAGGTGACTTTGTGACTTTTTGAAAATGAGATGCGATTTCAGTCTGTCGAGAGTCGAGTTAGAGAACGGGCCATCAAGATTAAGGCAACAAACCATTGTGAAACTTGTGCATTTATTCTAATAAAATTGTACAACCAAAAGTGTCTTTGTGTTCTGGTGTTTTGGGATTGTTGGAGCCAACGATATTGTCGAGTGATTTCAGTCTGTTAAGTCTCCAGATTTATAAATCCCGCGACTGTTCGTGCATCCTTTCCAGGAATTACAAAAAATTGTATTCAGCAGTTTCTCTGGAGCAGGTGGAAGTAAAGTCTGGATTGACTCCAAACTATTATTCATCAATTTCTAGCCCCAGTCTTCAGGCTTCAGTTTATTGCCCAGCCCATACTTGAACTTGGTAGAACACACGAAACAGGTGTTGATAAGCAGAAGCAGATATTGGGGAGAAACAAGATAACTGCACTCTTTTATTGTTCCTTGTATTTTCCACGAAATCCAAAAATCTATACTTGTCTATCGATTCCATTTTTTTCGGAGCTCCATGTAAAGCACGGAGAAAGCGAATTTCGAAGGTGAGGATGACGTCTGCTGAAGAGTTAATGTTTGTAAATACTTCTGCGTTATCAATCAAATCATTACGTTTTTCAAACAATTTAAATACTGCAGTTTGCCCCTTTTGGAAATTGCCGATGTCGCATCGCAGCCAGTTATCGCATGTAGGAATAAAATATGAGCTCGACATTTTTGATATGCAGTTGAACTTTTTGAAGAAAATATTTTTGTTTGAATTTTAGCTTTCCCAGGTTTTAAAAAGTAAATGATCTTATCACTTGGAGTTCGTGCAGTCAGTATTATTAATAAATCTACATCTTCTCCAACAACGATATTTATATTGGTGCTACTGAATTGTTCTATTGCGGTTTCAATAATGGGGACATCAGCATCATTATTAGCTTGTTTCACAGGAATATTGGCAGCTGCGAATTCTTCACACAACATCGAAATCAAGCGAGATTTATTGTGAGTACTAGCGAGAAATTGTTGTTGGTTTGTTGGAAAAGTCATCATCGATCAAAAACGATATCAGACGGTGAAGATGTTTTTGTAGTTCTTTCTTTCGTTTATGGTCTTTTAAATATTCATCAAACCCATCACTCCTTTCATTGCTTGAATCGATTAAAGTTTTCATCCCACGATCAACAACTACAATTTCACCTTCAGTCAAAGATTCACTGCAAATGAAGCAAACTTCTGACATTTTCATAAAATTTTGTAATGGCACAATTTGAAATGAAAATATCACCTACAAACACGTCTATTCACTACGAAAAACCGTTCAAAACCGACTGGATTTACTATAGTTATGTCCCTCGAAAAAAGCAGGTATATGCCGTTTCTACCCGAACAATGTAATGTCGCAGGCAGATGATACTCAAGGCCAACCGACTAATGGAATTAGGAACGAACGTTGACTCACTTAGAATCGTATATTTGTCACGTATAGTATTATATTTGAGGGCATGAGTCACAAAAACCAATATAGCAACATTTTTTTTTCAAATGGATGACCCGATTATGCATACTGGCCATACATATATGAGTGCTTATTCGTATTTTCTAGGTTTGAATTGCCGATAACTCTAGAACGGTGGTTCGTAAGGAAAAAAGTATTGATTCCTTTTTGTAGAGATTTTCACGATCTACGAACTTTCTCTCATCAATTTTTCCGGTGGCTCTCACCGTTTCAGAGAAATACGCAAAAACCGAAAATTTGTGACCTTTGACAACATAAAAAACAAGGCACAAGCGGGATCGATGGGGACTTTTGACATAGCATTTGTAATGACGTATTCAAGACCTGTACAAAAATCCAGCTTGTTGGGAATTAATACAAACTCAGCACTTTTTTTCGTCTCTTTTGTCTGGGTTGTATGAAACACATAGTCCGATCCCCGGGCCCGAAATTTTTTTTTTTTTGTGGCTGTGTTATTGCTCTGGGCACTGAAGTGCATTTAAGCAATATTTTGTTCGCCTGAACAAATTATTGCCTAAGCCGTTCTTATCTCTTGAGATAAGTCACATGCCAGTATGTAACAATAGAACGTTTTCCTGAAGTCGGTAGCAGCAATGTCGATCTCGCCACCATTGTCCAAGGCACACAGTCTCTAGAGACGAAGTCTGTTAGGTTGGTGGTAGTTGATCTACCTTTGAGGAAACCATGCTGGGAAGGGGAAAAATTTATTTACAATGGAAGAGTATACAATCGTAAACAATCCGTTCAACAAGTTTGGGTATACAGGAGAGTTTGGCAATAGGACAGTAGTTGGAAAAGTCGCTCCTGCAGCCGTTTTTATGACTGGGAATGATGAATGAGTCTTTCCACCAAGCAGGGAAGATTCCTTGGGTGATGGAAAGTTGAAAAATGGAGGAAAGGGGTCCAATCAAGTGATGAGCGCACTTTTTCAGGACAATAGCGGGAATGCCGTCAAGGCCTGGACTGAAATCATCAGCAAGTGCGAAGATGGCGGAAGCGACCATTTCTGGGTTGATGTTGATGGAGGCAAGGGAAATCTGGACACAGGAGTGCATTAACTGGAAATAACTAGCATCGAGCACGGAAGAATTCTCACTAAAAGATTGGCTGAAGTAGTGAGCGAAGAGGTTAGCTATTACACGAGGGTCGGAAGAAGAAGTATCACCAAGTTTAAATGCGACTGAATTTTCTTTTGATGTTTAGGATCAGATATGAGGGTGATCGGAGCGAGATAAGGGCTAGGCCAGCCACAATTTTTTTCGACTATACCGAAGTTCTTTATTATACCACGGGGGAGATGAAGTATGGTCTTTCCGAGGTTAATGCGAAAAGTTCAGTATAGAAAAGGTCAAGGGCATCCACATCAGAAAGTAGAGAGTCGGTTGTGGAGGAGAGGGACGATTGGTCAAGTAGGTAATTAAATTTCTCATAGTCACTTACTCAGAAGTTGAAGTAGTAAGACGATTCCGAAATAGTAAGGAGAGAGGGGAGTCGAGAGAAAGAGTTAGGAAGAGAGGAAGGTGATACTGATCGAGAGTGGAAAGAAGGGTACTCTCAGTGACCACCGAGTTTGTGAGATCGGACGAAAAGATCAGGCCAAGTTGCCTACCGAGGTTGTTGGTTAAGCCACTAATTTGGCAGAGACCACAATCGGAGAGACGGTTGATGAGTAAGGTTAGAAGGGACATAATGGAGTTCGTCATCAGACCGCACCCATAGGAGGCGAGGAAGATTAAAATCTCCAAGCACGATGACTTCATCATTAAGCCCAATAATATTAAAGAGGGAATCAATAACATCCGTGGCAAAATTCATAGGCCTCAAGTGGTTGGGAGGGACGAATGTAGATTATGTACAATATAATATTTATTATAATCCTTCTGATTCTCTCGAAGGTGTTCCCATTCAGGATCAGAATTAAGGTTCTTTGCTTGGTTATGTTGCCTTCTTACCCCTTTTCTAAGTTACTTTAACCTGTTATTCCATCAGAAGCATTTACCCTTTGATTTAGTGATGGTGAGGGGGCAGGCTTCAGCAAAATTAGAAGTGGAAGCCCCCTCTATTACTCCAATCGACTGTTCCAGGTCACTCACGGTATTGATCACCGAAGCCAGCCCTCCAGTCTCAAATCCAGGGTGGATCTAAAAAAGTCTCAGTTCGTATTTCTCGCATTCCTGAAACTGGGAGGAGCCGGACAGTTTGCACTAACCATCAGCGAGATGGTTCTGTGATCTTAGTTAATATGTCATCCGTGACTCTCCAGTCTGATACATGAACGGCGAGACTGAACGAGCACAGTGTGATGTCGATCGTCTCACGCCTGATAAAGTTCACGGCCGTAGGATACCGCTTTTGAGGAAAGTCATGATGAAATCAAAAAGCGACTGACCTCTGATGCTGACATTGATGCTCCCTCAACAGGTATGATGTGAATTAGCATCACAACCGATTACCATGTCAGTAAGTTCTAAATCCAAAAAGGATGATACCATTATGCTCCATTATGACGCAGACTTCCCTGTATATAATTTTCTTATGATAGTTAATAGCTCAACTGCATAATAGTAGTTGAATTTCTAAAAAACAAAAACAGAAAGATAATAAATATTTTAGGTGTGTTCATTATCAGATTCAAGCGCTCTCGTCACTTGTTTAAAACGTTACTTGCGTACCATCTGCCGTGGTGTTTTACATTACTTGAAAAGTTCGTCAATCCATAGTGGTACTTTAGATACACTGAAGTTGATGACAAAGAACCCTTCTAAATAGTTAACGTGGATATCTGTTGGATAGCTTAGCTTAACTAGGCATGTGAAAGCAAAACATAAATTTATTTCATGTTTAAAATTTTATTTCATTGAAATCAATCCATAATCAATCTCCTTTTATATTAAACTTTGATGATATACAATTTTTACAAAACGTCCTAGCATCTACACTAACATCGAATTCACAGAGCTTTCGTCAAGAACAGAAACGTGGAAAAATAAAAATAAATGAATAGCTAGTTTCACAGCTAGTTCTAATAAATACTATTTTACAATTAGTCTTTACAGCAGTAAGTTATACTGTTACTAGCGTTTATTAACACTAATGTTACATTAGAACTAGTAGAAATTTGTTTCAGAGCTGATTCGTAGCTGTAGTGACAATTATTGCAACTACATATATTACAAGAATGCGCCAAACATCAAATACAACAAACAAGTTTGCGATTGCTTCAGATTAGTTATTCTGTACATATACACTATCCGACATAATTAGCGCACCATTAACACTTTCATGATTTTTACATCCAATAAAGCAAATTACGGCTAAGTATCTTGTCATAAACACAATGGAGGAAAAGGATGTTGATATCCAGTCGTACGGTGTTGCGGCGAATGTCTGAAGAAGGATTAATGAGTAGAAGGACAGCAACAGGATTACAGCAAACCACAAGTCATGGTATCGCGAGACTTCGCTTTGCCTGAAATCGTGAAGAATGGAATTTGGACAACTGAAGAAGAGTTTTGTTCACGGATGAGTGGCGGTTCAGTTTATTTCCTCCAGATAGCCATCAACGTGTGTGGAGACGAGCAGGTGAATGGTATGCACAATGTACCATGGCATCTAGGGTTAGTTTCGGTGGCTGCTCTATAATGGTCTGGAGATGAATTTATTCGAAGCTCGTAGGGCGTTGGTGGTCTTCCGTACAGGAAATCGGAATGCTCGTCGATATTTGGAAGAAGGCCTACAACCACATTTGCCCTTGCCCTTTTCTGGATTTATTGGCGAAGAATTCATCTTTATGCAAGATAATGCAAGAATGCATACTGCTGGAATGGTTATCGAATATCTTCGTGGGGTTGACATTTATCATAAGGAGTGCCCAGCTCGCAGCCCAGACTTGAATCCAATTGAACACGCCTGGAACATGTTGGGAAGATCCATTCGTAATCGATCTTAGTTACCGAGTACACCGGATGAACTTCAAAGAGCAATAGTTGAGGAGTGGAACATCATCCCACAGGAACAAATTCAAGTTCTAATTGAATGAATAGGAGACTCAAAGCTGTCATATAAGCAAGAGGTGGAAACATATCTCTCTCTCTCAATGAACTGTTATTATCTTATTTATGCTCACGGGCGCCATTAAATATATGAATATTTTTTTTATGAATAAATGTTTTATTTTCTAATAAATATATTTTTTATTACCTTATTGAGATAAGATCTTTCGAAGGACAATATTATTAGGACTCTTTTCATATATTATGTTGAAAAAATAAGAATTACGCCTTAAGTCCTTTTAATGCAGGAAAAAATATAAAAAAAACTGTGTGGTGCGTTAATTTTGTCGGGCAGTGGAGTTTGTTTGTCTAAAAGTTGCTATTCTTTTGCTCCCAGTGCGCTATACTTATACATATTATAGCATTTGTAAACGTAATCTAAAGTAAATGTCAGCCGAGTATTAATTTAAAAAAATATTTATTGCGTAAGAAAAAGAAATCTAGATATTTAAAACCTGAGCGGGTTCACCTTTATAAATCATAATGATTATGTTAAATATGTTAAGCTGCCGGAGGCTGATGTATGTAGTTATATCTTTTAATTTTGGTTTGCAACAAATCATAATGAAAAGATAAGTAATTTGAAATTATTAAAATTATCATACACTTGGGTTTTGCCTGATTTCTCATGACTGCAATTCACAAAGTTATGAACATGTGGAGATTAAGCCTTTCTAATGATTAATAAAATCTTGAAATCGTGAAAAACCAAAGGTTAATCCCAATTTTTAGTATTGGAAACATCATTCAAGAAAATAAAATACACTTATGTATATAGTACCATTTGTGTCTATATATGTACTTCCAAAAAAGAGGCATTTCTGTTTGGAATTATTATTTCGTATATATGTATAAATAACGCACGTGCCATAATTTTCAGGATAAAACAAGGATTGATCGAAACCTATATCGATTTTGTTATTGGAAGAAATTAGATAGAAATCCAATGCTAAGTTACAATATGATAAGAACTTGCATTGCTATGGAAGTACTCGATGACAGAATATATCATATTTTTTTAAGGAACTAAATATTTATTAAGTGAAAAAAGTATTATAGTATGCTGGTCTGTTCGATATTTATTTAACAATACATATGTATATGCCTTACAAATTTATTTTCATATTTGCTAGAGTATGCTGTAAGGCTCTTTATACTAACAAAACAGTAATGAGTTCTGCACTCCATTCCATTTATTTTGTTTTTTATATTAATGTTTACTTCTCCCCGACTTTCCATGATTATACATTTCAAATTTTCTGACCACAATTTATTCGAATTTTGAACTACGATAATTAAGATATAAAAGAAAAAACTAAAGTCTCCACCTACATAGTTCTCCCCAACTTTCTTCTATTCTTTAATACGATTTTGTTAATTTTAATTGACATATAAGTTTGTCATTTATTGAAAAGTCTAATCAAAATAATAATTCTGTCATATTAATTTAAAGAATTGTTTGTTTTTTAAGTTTAAATTTAAGTGACGGGGTTAATTTACGATACTGAGACGATATTTATCCGTTTTGAAAAGTCTGTCTGTTCCTCTGTTTGAAATGAATAAACATGAAAATGGCCGGAGCTTCATTCATGAAACTTTGGTGTGGCGTTTCCGTTTATTCGATGCGCAACGAATCTTGCGGACGAACCAAAATAACTAAAAGGGCTTAACCCAACACCATTAGAAGCAAACACTTCACGTCGTGAATCACGTCACTTAGCGTTAAGATAGCGATTTTAATTATTTCCATTCTTACTAAAGTACCATATCCTGTAACAACATTTTAACAAATCTTTAATATATTGTGCGTTATATGTACGTAGTAGCTGCTTGTACTGACGCTTCATGTTAAAATATTGTGCTTTATTTATTGTTGCACAGCATATCTTCTATCTTCTATATATATAAAAATGAATGTTTGTCTGTATGTCGTTTATAGAATCGTAAACTATGCATTTGATCATATGATGATCTTTAGCAAAGTTGTTGTACATGAGCCCACGAAGGTTTCTGAGGTGGTACGACCAATTTTCGACAGATGGCTCCACTGTTAGGAAGAAGAAGAGGAAATTTGTTATAATGCGTGTGCCATGTTATGGGTATCGTTGGAAAGGGGAGGTAGTGTGGAATGTGTTGGTGGAAGAAAGGTTGGTGAAAAGTGTGAAATGTGGGAATTATTGGTGAAAACGTGTTTTTGTTGTGGGTGAGGTGGGGGATGACACCCCTCAGAAGTGTATCTCAGGGGTAGGAAGAAGAGGCACTATAGGAAATTGGGCCGGGTTGGTGAAAGTTGGTGGAAATAGTGAAAAATTTGTTTTTTCTGTGGGTGCCGACAAAATTGGAACGGCTGTGGAAGAAAAGTGTATGCATGAATTGGAATAATTTTTTCACCAATCGATAGCTAAGGAAGCAGAGTAATCTCTATATATAGAAATGAATCTCTACTTCCCTTGGTCACGCCATCACGCGCGAACGGCTGGACCGATTTCGCTAATTCGTGACAGAAAAAATTAAGAATATTGCGCGGAAAATTAGAAAATTATGTTTTTGGTTTGGGTTTTGGGGGTCACTGATTTTGAATCTGCCATCAAAATTTTGGAAATCAAGATGCTGAATCAATATGGCGACCCAAAAGTTAAACTTCGAGGGATTTCCCTGAAAGTCCGCGTTTGGGGATTTTCGGGATCACTCATTTCGAATCTGCTATTCGAATTTCCAAATATGAGACCACCCCCACCCCGCTGGGAGATATAGGAGAGGGGGTGCAATAAGGAGGTGTTGTAAAATGAGGAAAACTAAATTTAATAATACTTTACAGTTTACAGTTAAAAAAGTATTAGGAATAGGTGAAAGTGATGTATGGGGTGTATTGTGTACGAATTTATGGTTGATTTAATGAGACCACCCCCACCCTGCTGGGTCACATAGGAGGGGGGTTGTGCGGCAGGAAGGCGTTGTAAAATTAAGGAATACAAATTTAATAGTATCCCGGGAAACGCCGGGTCCGGGCATGCTAGTGTACATATATATTCTAAGTTGTTTTTCCTCTGAATTGGGATAATTAACCAAACTGTGAAGATCAAGTATCTTTGTGCATTGTTAACTAACTCTCGTCAAGTAATATCATCCTGTATAGGTAGAGGCATTGACACAAGACACTTCACAAAAACTAACCAAGGAATACTATGTTTGGAATCCCATCTAGAAATTTGATAAAGATTATGAAGTATACATTCAGAAACAACAATATTTGAATCAGCATAACTGCTAATTAATGATGTGAATTTCCTTGCAATGTAATGCTGATGTCCATTTTTGACGTTTCAATCTGATGCAAGGGCAAGTTTGGAAAAAGTAGATATAAAATATATTATAAAATGTATTTCTAAATAAAATACTAGTTGATCTAAAAATGAAGTCGTTAAATTATGAATGAAAAAAGAAAATTCCATAGCAGAAAAAGGATATGATGACTAGGCCTCAATAAAGGTATAAATATGAAAACGCTAAAAATTGTTAAAAGTTATCAATAAATACCAAGAAGATGTGTTTAAAAATTATTGCAGAATGGCTCCGTCAACACTGGATACATCGCATCAAGAAATTTCATCAGATGCCCATACACTGCACAAATTAAGTTTTTACCGTATTTGTGATGCTAAATAGATATATTTTTGAACTTATGATAAGAAATATGCATGATTTAAGCGGCATTGATGCACTTCGGAATGTACTCCACTATGGATTGCGTACTGTATATACCAGTCGAATTGCAAAGATTGAATCACTGTATTCTCTCTCTTTCTGTATAAGTACAATTTTCACTAAATTTAGGAAATACGAGGGCGGTTTGATAAGTCAGTGACTTTTTGAATTTCCCGCGCAAATACTTTAAATTCATCACTGCTGCCCTTAACTGCCATCTATTAATAGACTACTGTCAAATTTTGAGCAAGCTGAATCATTTAGTTTATGCTTGACAGCCATTGAAAGCAGACAACCTCTTGACTTTTAACAGAAATGGAAAAAAGTGAATTTCGTGTGCTGATTAAGCATTATTTTTTGCGTAAAAAAACCATCACCGAAACCAAGGAAAGGGTTGATAAATACTATGGGGACACTGCACCATCAATTTCAATGGTTAATAAGTGGTTTGCTGAGTTCCCTTGTGGTCGTATCAGCACAATTGACGCCGAACGTTCAAGTCGCCCAAAAGAGGTCGTTACACCAGAAATTGTCGATAAAATCCATGGAATGATATTGGATGACCAGAGAATGAAAGTGCGTGAAGCGGCCGAGCCGGTAAGCATCTCAACTGGGCGGGTACATCACATTTTACATGAATATTTGGATATGAAAAAGCTATCCGCGCGATGGGTGCCGGGATTGCTCACACGACCATAAGCGCAACCGTGTGACCACTTCAAAGGATTGTTTGGAGATGTTCAGCCGCAATCCGAACGAGTTTTTGCGCCGTTTCATAACCATTGACGAAACATGGATACATCACAATACACCAGAAACCAAGGAACAACAAAACAGTGGGTTTCTCGAAGTGAACGTGCACCAAAGAAGGCGAAATTGTGTTTGTCAGCCAACAAAGCCATGGCTACAGTTTTTTGGGATGCACGCGGTATCATTCATATCGATTACCTTTTCGAGAGCAAAACGATCACCGGTGTATATTATGCAGAGCGTTTGGACAGATTTGGTATTGATTTGAAGCAAAAACGACCGCATTTGGCGAAGAAAAAAGTGTTGTTCCATCCAGACAATGCACGGGTGCACACGTGTGTTGTCACCATATCAAAAATCCATGAATTGGGCTACGAACTGCTACCCCATCCAGCATATTCTCTAGATTTAGCCCCATGTGGCTATTTCCTATTTCCAAACTTGAAGAAATGGCTGGGTGGTAAGAGGTTTGGGTCATATGAAGAGGTTATCACAGAAACAAACGCTTGCAAAAATTATGCATCATAGTATTTTTGGAAAAATATTTTCGTAATGCAGGCCTAATACTGGGGTAGATACTTCTAATTGTTAAACTAAGTTAGTGGCTTGAATTGGAAAATGTTTTTACTCTAACATTAGAGCCGTGGTGAAATCTTCAACATTATTTATTTTTACATAAATAAAGAGGAGAATATGAACACTGCGACTTAAAAAAATATCAATTATTTTCAAAATCTTTAACTGATGCAGAGCCCTAGTTTTACTTATACATATTTTCTTCAATCAATTTTAAAATTAATAAACAGTATTAATGAATTCATTTAGTCCCAAAACATTTATACACATAATATATTTTGAGGCGCTTTTGGAAAAAATTTTCGATATTTTATAAACGGATCTACTTGGATGTAATAAATAGAGTAAATGTTTATAGTATGAGAATTCTACAAAACTTTCAAGTGGCTTGCAAGTATTAAGTACAACTTACTATCACTGATATTTTCTATTTTAAAAATAAAAATATTAAACTTATAAAATATTTACTCACGAAAAATACAGTCCGAAGCAAACATAACACTTTTAGCATTAATTCCTTGTTTGGTATAAGTTAGGAAATTTTCAATAATAAATGTAGTTTTTAATCAAGAATCAATATATGAGAATTTTTGAAGATATTCCATCTTGGGTTGAGTTATCTAAAATTACGAATACTTTGTATTTATGGCAATATTTCTAATTCTAAATACACGCCCAACCTCTTTGCTTCTCTGCCACATAGCACCGCAAATCGTCCGGTTGTTCTTTCAGCTCACTTTAAAAAAAAGTACGAAATGATTAAATACCAAGACAGCACATAATAATAATAAAGTGCATCATTCACATCATTTAATCATTTATTCAAAATCACTAAGTGTAATTTGCAACATTGCAAGTAGCATTTGTTTTTTTGTAGGAGCCATTTAAACAGTAGTCACAACTGTGTTGATTTTTAAGTTTAAAATTTGCACAGATATCTGTTTGGGACCAACCATTTTCAATTTCACATGTTATTGTAAAATGTTCATGCAATGTTTAACCCCTCACTGAACCTTCTAATAGTATGAAGAACAGTCGAGAATGGTGCAGGCACCGGATGAAACGCACGTTTTTTTTTATTTTATAGACATTTTTAGACGTACTTTAACGAAACTAATAGAGACACACAAAAACTTCAACAACATCATTAGACGTTGCCTGATGACCGCGATTTTATCATCGCCCATATCTTCAGTGGAAGAATTTATCGAACAATTTCGTGTATAATGGATTAGATTACTAGAACAACGAATTTCAGTCCATTATAAACGAAAGTCTGTTATAAGCGAGTGCATCGTAACCAAAATTTATCTCTCAGTCGGGGCTTTGAGAACTAATCTATTATAGACGAATTTCCACCATAAGCGAGTTAATTATATGCGGATTCCACTATATTAGCAAACGAACTTATGAATGTGCTTTGTGCAAATTTTAAGTTTTTCTAATGGCTGTTACAAAAATCTATGAATATATTTATTGTTGTTTGCCAAAAAGATAGAATTTATTCTATAACATAATTATTAGAGGTCTGAGAGGGAGCTTTGATATTTCTATTATTTGATGTATTTATAAAATGTTTTAAAACACATTTTGAATATTTTATTTAGATTTGTTAGAGAACTTAACCTAAGTCCTACTTTAAAACCCTGCATATTCTGAAACTGTATTTACATAGTTTTCGATCACTTCTATAGCTTTGCTCGCTAACTTTATATTTTTGTAATAACAACAAATACTAGGTATGCTGTCATTAGTCTGCGTCACTCCACCCCTATAGCGGATGGCCTAACTCCTCATGGAACCGCAATTTCGTACCTACAATTTTTATAACTGGGCTGAACGTTCAAAGATCATAAAATGTTTGTACTATGGAATATCAGAGCATCTTGTAATGTTCTTTTGCATACGATGTGGAAAAACGTCCAAACATTTTTAATTGTCTAAGCATTTACCACTGTATAAGCAGCGCGTTGAAAATATATTTTTTCGTGAAAAAATATAGAATTAAAAAAAATATACTTGAATCAATTTTTCTATAGTTTGCAGCCTTACAATTATCAGTAAATATTAAGGGTGCCCTGTCCGTTTGGGGGATCGGAAAACAGATTATTTTTTATAATATTATATTAATCTACAAGCGATTCTGGATCGAGTTTAGAGATTCTGAGCACCAGAAGTGCAAAAATTGTTATTTTAAAATTGTATTGTGACGTTTAAAAAACCGATTTTGCACATAAAATTGTCCTCCTCAAAAGTTGTGATTTTCCACTGTCCGGTAAACTTGACTCCATTTCTACCTATCGGATCATAATGAAATTTTACTATTAGGTTTACAATTGTTGAAACAACAAACGTAGCCAACGATTTTTTAAAATAGTGTTTGGTTCACGAAAAAACTTTCACCAAAGCTGAAATATTTTCGAAATTTGCTCTAATTTTTTTATTATTCATTTTTGTTTAAGATCCATAGCTAATTTCTTCTAATAACATTATTAAACATGCTCAAAAAAATTTCAAAAAGATTGGTCCAACAGATTTTAAAATATTTCCCTTTTTCCCATATACATATGTTAATACAAAACTGGCAAAGTCCGCTTAAATAATAATAATTAAATCAGTTTTCAGTTCGACAATATCGTATTGCAATTTGCAACAAGTATTTATTTATTAATGTTTTTAGTGCCCAGGATTTAGAGTGTCTTACAAATGTCTTGACAAGAATGTTAAATATATTACTGGCCTTAAAGAGAAAGAAAAATACAGTAGATAAATGTTCCAACATAACATACATATGTACATTGTCCACATCCCAAAATGTTGTTGTTCTCAGTTTAGATTTGCCTTGTCCCAAGGCGGCACAGAAGTGTCTTCTCTGCTCCAGTGCGGACACCATATGACCATGAGCTACGCCTTACGTCTTGAAAAGCTCCAGTTTGAAAGAAGGTGAATCAAACCCAGATGTGACACCAGCAATAAAATTTCGATTATATGAGCAAACAGCTCCGCCACCCAGTAGTGCTCCAGGATGGGCCAGGAATCAGCCCTCGTTCGACTTGTTTATAATAGAGTCGCGAGCCTTGGAGATAATCACCTCAAGCTCTCTCCCTTCTCTCTAGCGCATTGATGTGAGAAGTTATGGACCCTTAGTTCTCCTCCGGGTCATAGGACACCACGTGCTGACAAATATGTATGAATAACAAGAAAAAAATTACATACGTATACAACAAAGTTTAAAAAAGAATGAGCCCAGTTCACAAAAAGCGAAATAAAACTATGATTAAAACAAAAATACATACAACAATAAGCACAAAATTAACCTCCACTAGCAGCGCTACCTGGCTGGTGGATCATCATAGTCGAGTACGAAGGGACTGACCAGACGCACAGAGTGAGCAACTCTGCATTCGAAATTATATCTTGATATTTGCTCGGTCAGAAAATCAGCAATGTCACGGATTTTCTCGTTATTTAGTGGCACTAGGGCGTCCTCAAGGCACGTGTTTTCTATCAGAAAGGGTAGTTTTTTCTGATTTCGGGAAGCCTGGGACACCTGAATATAAGGTGATTTCATCTTCAATCTCCCCGCAACTATCGCATAGGTTGCTATCGAGGCGAGGAATGTCCCCCCGTCCTAGCCTCATCCGCGCAGCAATGTCAGCTATCTGTGCAACTATGGGATTATCTGTGAAACTTGCATTGAGGGCAGATGATTTCCACAAACCAATTCTACGCTCCACTATACATCGGCATTTAGAATGAAAGGTATTAAACCTGGATTCTCGACTATCTTATGGAGCTGAGCGATATGGAGTGATTATCGATGGTTCTAATGGATAACTAAAATCTCCTAGGAATTGTTTCAGAGCAATAAAAATCAAAAAAAAAATTTTTACTATAAATGAACTTCTACCTAACATCCAGCTTCTTTCTTCATCAGCCTTATTCTGGCCGAAGTGTTGACGTACAGTACTCAGCATTCATACATAAAAATTGTGGGCATCTCCACAATATCTGCCATCAATGGCTCGAATTCGCATATCTTTGTCACAAACCTAAGTGATAACATTAACACAAGTTAAAAATAAAATAAATCAATCATGATATTGAGACTATGGCAGCCTTTGCGGTTAAAAAATAAGTGCTCATCTTCTGATGAGGCAATTACCCTTACGGGGCACACAACCTAAAATATTTGGTATGATATTCTATTGATATTCTTTATTTAATAATAATTTTTCGTTTCAGAGAGCGGAAATTCTACACATTTCGGGCAGATATGAGTTTCAAATTTATTTAAAAATTCATTTAAAACTGTGACACTTTGCTGTGATAGTCTCACATTCTAATCCTCCCCGGCACCTCGTAGGGAAGCAGAAATTTTATTGTAATTGGGGATGTAAGATGACCGAACTACTCGCTTGAAATGGGGCTCCATTTCGATTAATAAAAATTTATATGATTCCTTCTTTATTCTAAAAATTTTAGAATAAAATATTCTTGTAATTCCAGGGGGATTTGATTCATCCCATGATGCGTTTTTGCGCATCACGAGCTGATAAGAAGCCACCAATTCAACATTTCACCTCCTTAAGTAAATCAATAAGATTATCACTTATCATTATCATTTTCAAATCACTAAAAACGCTAAATTGCTATTTTCAATGTGGTCTGCTCTGACGGTATTTATGAATCCGTATAGCAACACTAAAACCATCTGATAATCGTTTTCAAAGAGTAGACCATCTAGTACCGTTTGGTCTCGTTTTGTTTAACGTCTGGTTTTCACGAGTGAGGCCCCCGGACCATTCATAAGCGGTAGGCCACCTAGTGAACCATCAGAAGAGTTTGCAGCTCGTCTCCGTTGGACCATGTTCAAACTGCGTCCCGTTCCGGCGAAGCAAAATTCAAGTGAACGAGCATTCATTCATAAAGATAGTTATAAATCTTCACACGTTTTTGTGCGGCGAGATGCCGTGCGTACACCACTGCAACCAACATATGATGACCCATTCGAGGTTTTCAAGAGATGCAGCTAACATTTTACATTGTTCATCAAGGACAAGCACGCAACAATTTCAATTGTCCGAAATAAACCGGCCTACCTCACTGGCATTAAGGACATTATGGAAGGGACCCGTACTGACGCGGACCAGATCGTCCCACCTGAATGCAGGACTGAAAGCAGACAAAGGGTCCATTTTAGAACGCAATGTTCGCACTACGAGGGGAATCCTTTTTAATACAGCGAATAATGCGCCACTGACGGCATGTGATAGCAACTTTTGCGCCATCTGGGAACGTATGAGATAAACTCAGCATTTCCTTCTTCTTCTTTTAATTGCTGATCTACACACAACTCTTGTTCGTAATTGCTCCTGATATTGAACGGTTTGGTTTAATAAATATATTTTAACTAGCGGACCCGACAGACGTTGCCCTGCCCGACACCTGCCCCTACCTACACCACCTCCTTATTGCACCCCCTCTCCTATATCTGCCAAAAACCCAAACCAAAAGTCAGGAAGGGATTCATCTTTATATATATAGAAGATTACTCTGCTTCCTTAGCTATCGATTGGTGAAAAAATTATTCCAATTCATGCATACACTTTTCTTCCACAGCCGTTTTAATTTTGTCGGCACCCACCGAAAAAACCAAGTTGTCACTATTTTCACCAACCCGGCCCAATTTCCTATAGTGCCTCTTCTTCCTACCCCTGAGACACACTTCTGGGGGTGTCACTCCTCACCCCAACCCCACAACAAAAACACGCTTTCATCAATAATTCCCACATTTCACACTTGTAACCAACACATTCTACACTACCCCCCCTTTCCAACGATACCCATAACATGGCACACTCCACGGCAATATATGAAATGCATTACATTCATACCGACTGCAGCGCCATCTGCCGGGCTGATTTGTGAATATAAACCATCCGGGGCGCCACCCAATGTCACCCCCCACCCCACCCGCACAACAAAAACACGTTTTCATCAATAATTCCCACATTTCACACTTTTAACCAACCTTTCTTTCACCAACACATTCTACACCACCTTCCCTTTCCAACGATACCCATAACATGGCACACGCCAAGGCAATATACGAAATTCATTACATTCATATCGACTGCAGCGCCATCTGCCGGGCTGATTTGTGAATCTGAACCATCCGGGGCGCCACACAAACGCATACAAAAAAATTCATTCAAATCGGTCCAGCCGTTTAGGAGGAGTTCAGTGACAACACACGTACAGTAGAATTATATATATAAAGATAAAGATAAAGATAAAGATAAAGATGTGTAGTCGTGGCACCTCCACAACGTGTGGACAACATTATTTGTATTGTAGAATGTTTATTCAAAGTTTCAAGTAAATCGGATAAAAGAATATTTTTCGGCATATGTACAAAGATTTATACCACCTTGGGGGTTGAATTTTGAGAACAGTACCTACCTATGAAGCTTTCCCGCAAAATAGCCTATATATGAAGAAAACTGAGGAAATCATAATATAAGTACGGTAATGAAAAGTGTTAGGAGAGAAATAAATCCATATAAACATCTGATTGACTTCATGAATTTGCACTCGGATATCGTAAGATTTATAAAACAAATCGGACCAGATAACACCATGTGTTCCATACCAAATCCTCGGCTCGAGTATTTTGATATTATATTACTAATTTTTAGTAATTGTAACGGTTCTGCCACACATCCGACGTGGGTGGTTGGCCTATGTTTGCTTTGTGCCCGGTGGCAAACTCATACAAGATTTTTTAATTTTTTTCTTTTGACCACTGTATATTTTTTTTTTTCGGTATTCTTCCAAGTATTTACACTACATGTAAGATCAATTTTATAATAAATTAAAGATAATTTAAAGATTGCTGAATCCTCTTTTATAAATATTATGCCTGATTGAATCTTTTTTTTTTTTTGAACAAAATGACTGCTTCTGATATTGTACTTATGAAATTTAAAAAAAATCTTGTTTATTGTATATAAAAAAATCAAATAGTGGTTAAAAAAAATTAATCTTTCGATCGGACACTGGTTTTCTATGCGTAGACTATGACGCAAAAATTTCATTTAGATCCGTTTAGTGATTTTTAAGATATCGTGGTCACTGTCCTTGAAAACATACTTTTGAAAACAACGCTTTTTAAGTTCCTATCAGCTGTGTGCTTTGAAGGAAAGGAGTAACTGTTACGACTATGTAGTTTTGTTCCATTCAACAGAGTTTATTTTAGTTAAGAATATTCTTGAAATGTTCTACATTTAGGAAATAGCAAAACCTAAGAATCGTTTTTTTTTAATTTCTGATTCACGTAACAAAAAAAAATCTGCGAATTCAAACTAATTTTACTCCTGAACATGCTTAACTGGAAACGAAGTGGCGGCAAAAAATATGAATAATTTTAACTAACTATTTAAATGTAATATATTTATAAATTAATAGTAAAATTTCCAATTTTTGAGATATTTGATTTAATTGCAATGTAATCTTCGAATCTCTCCTCATCCTAGTAGTTATTCATGTTGCAAAAAAAAACATTTCTTTGAAATTCTTGATGAACTCTGAGCTGTGACCCTGGGCTAAGCAATTTTCATTCAAAATACAAGCACAAATATATCTATAAAAACAATTATGTACATATGTACATATTAGGTAAGCACAATTCTGACACACTTCTTTCCTTTTTACAAATATAGTGCCTTTTTGATTTTGCTTTTATTTTCATTTTGAAGATTGATTTACAACGCATGGGTTTTTAGTTTAAGAATCTTTTGGTCTGTGTTTCAGATAATTAAAATCTACACTAATTGCTGTTATAAACGAGGAGGTGATTGTTCTACTCAACTTATTGAAATAAAAATTGGTGTAGGTACACATTTGTATATTATATAATCTAACAGATTTAACAAAAGTGCGAACCGTTCATTATATTTTGTGCTCCATAAACGGTCTTGTTATTTAAATCATTGGATCTTACAATCTACAGGCAGCGATCGAATGTAACACGTAGTCCCTATAAAAGAAGATTCAAGTTCCAACCGAAAACGAATTTTTTTTCTTATTAAGAGTGAACACTACGTCAATCTTTCACAATGGTTTCAAAACATTATGGAAAAATGTTTACGGTGCTGCAGTTTCTGACTGCGTCTGGGTAGTCCAGGCATGTTAAAATTTTTAACTAAGTACCAACTACGAATATAATGAGACGTACATGAGTTTCAAACAGAACTCCATTAGTTACCTAATATTCAGTCAGGTCATTTTACCCTTTTGATAATTTTCTGACAAAATAGTAAGAAGAGCATTCTAGAAAGAAGTAAATTCGGCAGTTTGCATGGGGCTTCAAATTGAAAATTATTGTCATGTGCAATAAAAAAGTTATCGAAAGAATAAATTGAAGCATGACTACTATTAGAAGTGGGGCCACAGGGAATCATTATATCACATATGTCTTTGAGTCGGTAAGAAATCAAATTTATTTCAAATTCAAATTTGAAAGGTAAACATCTTCTTTTGTGTTAAGTTTTATAAAATGAATTACCAACAGCTAATATTAAAAATTAGCTTTTAGGCCAAAACGCCCTTAGTATAAAGGAAGCTCATACCTGCTTACCTGAGATGATATTATTGCCAATATTAAAAAGAAACGAATTTTCATTTTGTTTTTCGCAGTGACTTCTTTAATTCGCTTGGGACATAAGTAATATAGTTTTTGTAATCCAATCTGCGTTTTTCCAGTCATCTTCACAAAAGTAATGCATCAGTTCTAAAATCTTTGATGTTATGAAAGCAAATAAACAAATAATTATTGTTTACACCTTTTGAATTTTACATAAATGGGCGGTTTCTAACATTTATCGAAATAACAAGTTTTCATGGGTGGGTTGCCTTGTAACTACCAACTGTAGTATCATTATTAATACTAGACAAATGAAACTCTCAATTAAAGAAGTAATGAACCGCTCGGGGGAGTAGTCTTTTCCGAATCGTTACCAAAGCCTCCGTTTTTGTATAACTGGGCCCAATTCTTATCACCATTAAAGATCATTTTTTGGTTTCTTATAATAAGTAAAATTCCTTCATAACTTCATATGTGTGTAAGAAGTGTAATTATGCTGTGTACATATAGACGAAATCCAGCCGATGCGATTTTAGGTTTTCTCCCTTAAATTCAACTTACAATTAGACCGCAGCAATTCGATCGCAGCAGGACACTACATGGATAAATAAAAGAATAAATTACAAATCACGTGGCGCCACACTACAATGTACGCATGCTAGAAGAGTGAAAAAAAGTCTTGTGCTTTTGCGCTGCCTGCTACAGTTCTCCTCTCCTCTTCTCTTCTCATCATATTATTGTTTTTGCCTACAAGCTTCGATTGAAAAAAAACAGCCGTTAGAACTTTTCGTGAACTATCGAAGTTCAAAATCACTTCGATTTGATAAAGCCATCGAGGCATCGCAATTTCAAAGCGTTTCATTTCATTGTGCGAGAATGGACTTCTTCTTCTGCAATTGCCCTAAATGAGTATGATTTGTGTCATGAATGGCCTTCCCATATTCCATATAACGGTTAAAAGTGTTAAAACGGACCTACTTGGTAAGAAACCTACGAATGATATTGAGGAAGAAGATATCAATCCCTTCTCGGGAATGAGAAGAAAAGCATCGAGCACCTCTATGAATCATAGAGTTTGTGGCGACATTATCCTCTGGAGAAATTTGGTTCTGTATTCGAAGCATTTAGCCTCTAGCTGTGAAAAAGAGAACTACCAAAGTTTATAGCACCTCTGCCCATACACACACTCCTGAGGATTTCATCATCACTGTTGTAACGAGACAGGATTCGGTGATAGTCAGCGAAGAGGTTTAGACGTGCCTCTACTCAAAACACCATGCTAAATATCCAAATATTCTCCACCATTAAATCTTGTGTAAAGTCATTCTTGGAGTAGTTAAATAAAGTCTTATGTTAAAATAATTCCGATTTTTATTGTGTGTCGTCCAGCCAATGCTGACCACAAATTGGTGACCCTCCGAATTATTACGCGCATGCGAGTTTTTGGTTTGTTTCGGTCGTCGACTATCATGCACGAGCGAGTGAGTTCCGTGAAAATCATTTTCATACAGTGCACACAGTCGCCGGCAAATATATACACGGGAAAGTGAATTCCACGAAATTCGAACATTAAAGTTGCATCGTGTACCACAGCCTATCGTGAAGAACTTTCCGATATTGTACTTTGTTTTTTTTTGCATTTCTGAACATTGTGCACAAAGCCGAGTGTACATTTTAGCTAAAAAGCGACAATTTTTTCCTTCTGTAAGTGCTCCATTAGCATTTCACAAGATTGCGTCCCAAGGTGGGTTCTTGGAACCGAACCCTTTTGAGTCCCTGCCATTTTTCGGTTTGATGGGAACAGAAGGCAGCATGGCTAATTCAAAACGCGGGTCGCAAGAGAGTTTGGCGGGCGCTACCATAGACAACGCGACAACACAGTCGTCTACAAATGCATACACACCAAATGAAATCTGTCGATTAGGTATCAAACCGCCGGTTTTTAGCAAACGTGACCCGGATCTGTATTTCATTCAAATGGAATCGCAATTTCGAAACGTCAGTATTACGCGCGATCAAACAAAATACGATTATGTCGTCGGGTCGCTCGACAGTTCAACACTTTCAAACGTTTTGGACATTGTACGAACACCACCGGCCGAAGGCAAATTCGACGCGATTAAGAATCGTTTGATCAGCGACTTCACCGATTCAGAAAATCGCAAATTGCGTGGATTGGCACAGGAATGTGAACTAGGTGACGACAAACCTTCGCAACTACTGCGAAAGATGAGAGATTTGTCGGGTGGTGCAATGAACGACGACGCTATTAAGGCACTTTGGCTTGAAAGATTGCATGAAGGCGTACGAGCCGTTGTGTCAATATCCGAAGGTAATTTGAATCGATGCGCCCAGCAGGCTGACAAAATGATGGAAATGGGTAATGCCATGCAGTTTCATAAAACAAAAAAACTAACAACTGTTTCGTCACCGACGGTGAGCGAAACGGTTAGGAAGAAGAAATCAAGCCGTCTTTTTGTTGTTGATCGGAAGACATGTCTTAAGTTTCTGGTTGATACTGGAGCTGATTTTACAATTTTGCCGGTGTCATTCTTTCATAAAAAACCCAGAGCATTGACATGTTCACTTTTCGCTGCAAATGGATCGCCAATCAACACATCCGGTCACAAACTGTTGACATTGGCTTTCGGGCTGCGAAGAAAGTTCGACTGCAATTTTGTGATCGCTGATGTAACAAAGCCCATTTTAGGCGCTGATTTCTTCGAAAGATTCGGTTTACTCGTGGACGTCAGGAACAAACTACTTGTTGACAAACAAACTAAGCTGGAAACACGCTGCGTTTCTGAGTTCACCGACTATGAACCAGTTTTTTCTATTAACAACGACAATAAGTACAAGGAGTTATTAACTGAATTCAGGGATTTGACAACACCGACTTTTTATAACGTACTGAACGCACATAAGACAACCGTTCGACATCAGATCATCACCAACGGTCAACCAGTTTTTTCACGTGCGCGACGCTTAAACCAGCAAAAATACAAAATTGCCAAACAGGAATTCGAGTATATGTTAAGCCAAGGAATTTGCACACCATCACAAAGCGAGTGGGCCAGTCCGCTAAATATGGTACCAAAAAAGAACGGACTTTGACGGCCATGCGGCGATTATCGTCGCTTGAACGCTCAGACAGTTCCAGACCGTTATCCCATCAAACATATACAAGATTTCACTCAATCGCTCAACAACAAATCATTTTTTTCAACACTCGATTTGGAGAAGGCGTATTTCAACATTCCAGTTGCAGAGGAAGACCGAAAGAAGACGGCAATCATTACGCCCTTCGGGCTTTTCGAGTTCAATGTAATGACATTCGGTTTGTGCAATGCTGCGCAGACGTTCCAGCGTTTTATGGATCAGGTTTTTTTCGGCTTGGATTTTGTAATTTGCTACATCGATATTTGCGTCGCATCTAGCAGCGAGGAGGAGCATTATCAGCACGTGCGAACCGTCTTGCAGCGCTTACGCGAGTATGGATTGCAAATCAATGTAGCCAAATGTGTGTTCTTTCAGGAAGAGGTTTTGTTTCTTGGTCATAAGGTCGACAAGAGGGGAATTCGTCCACCAACTGACAGAGTTGAAGCCATCGTTAATTTCCCGAAACCGGTAACAGCGAAACAGTTGCGTAGTTTCATTTCAATGATGAATTTTTATCGACGTTTTCTTCCTGGTGCGGCAACAACACAGAGCCGATTGCAGATACTTATCAAGAGTAATAAGAAAAATGATAAAACGCCTGTCGATGGACGTCTCGAGCCGCTCGGTTTCTATTCGAAACGCATGACTGATACTCAAAAGCGCTACAGCACTTATGATCGAGAATTGCTAGCGATCTACCAATCAATCAAGCATTTTAAACACATGATCGAGGGTAGAAATTGCACTATTTTGACCGATCACAAGCCAATCATGTATGCATTCAACCAAAATCCGGATAAGGCGACTCCACGACAGATTCGTCAGCTCGATTTCATCAGCCAGTATACGACTAACATACGCCATATCTCCGGCAGAGACAATGTGGTGGCCGACCTGCTTTCTCGTATAGAAGTCATCGACAATTCTGAACAGATCAACTTCGAAAAGTTGGCCGAAAGTCAAAAAACCGACAGAGAAATGAATGATTTTTTGGCAAGCAACGAGCCAACACTACAATTAAAACTTGTAAATCTACCAAACACGACGAAAGCTATTTTTTTGTGACGTATCCACGAAATACGTACGACCATTTATCACGGAAGAATTTCGTCATCAAGTTTTTAACTCCGTTCACAACTTGACACATCCCAGCAAGAAAGCCACAGTCAAGCAGATCAGTGAACGTTTTGTTTGGACCAACATGAAGAAGGACATCACTGAAATGGTAAAAACTTGTCTTTCCTGCCAAAAATCCAAAATTGCTCGGCATAACAAAGCAGCAATAGAGAATTTCAAAGTACCAGACAACCGATTTGCTTGGATCCATATAGATTTGATCGGTCCTTTACCAATTTTGAATGGTTTCCGATACTGTTTGACGTGCATCGATCGATTCAGCCGGTGGCCAGTCGCCATCCCGATTGAAGACATCAACGCAAGCACTGTTGCCATCGCCTTGATCAACGGTTGGATAGCGCAATACGGCGTGCCATCTCAGATCACCACAGATCAAGGTAAGCAGTTCGAGGCAAGGCTTTTTAACGAATTGGCACGAATAATATGTGCAAGACATTTTCGATCAAGACCACGACATCCGCAGGCGAACGGACTGATCGAACGTTTTCATCGAACTATGAAAGCAGCCATCAAGTGTCAAGACAACGAACGATGGACGGAGGTTCTGCCACTGGTCATGCTCGCATTACGCAACGTCTACAAGGATGACATCAAAGCGACGCCGTCCGAAATGGTGTATAGCACCACATTAAAAATGCCATGGGATTTTTTCGAAGGAATAACCAACGACAACTTTGATACCGAATTCGCTCAGCATCTACGAGAATTGATGGAAAAAATTCAACCCGTTCCAACGTCGAATCATTCCAACAGCAAAGTTTTTGTACAAAAGGACTTGAAAACCTGCACACACGTTTTCTTACGTGATGACACAGTTCGACCACCATTAAAGACACCTTATGACGGACCTTATCAAGTATTAAGTCGAAACAATAACACATTTGAGATCAAGATCAAGAACAGGACGGCCCGTATAAGCATCGATCGACTTAAGGCAGCTTACCTGCCAATCGATAGGGAACCTGCAACGAAAATCGTCGCACCAAAATCACACGAGAGCCAAGCCACCAGCAAGATAGCCAACACTGGAAATGACCCAACAAAGATGGCAACAAGCGGAAGAGTTATTCGCCTGCCACGGAAATTTGTCACATTCGTTTCATCGTGCCATCGCTAAAACGCTCAGACACTGGTGAGGGGATAGATGTGGCGACATTATCCTCTTGAGAAATTTGGTTCTGTATTCGAAGCATTTAGCCTCTAGCTGTGAAAAAGAGAACTACCAAAGTTTACAGCACCTCTGCCCATACACACACTCCTGAGGATTTCATCATCACTGTTGTAACGAGCCAGGATTCGGTGATAGTCAGCGAAGAGGTTTAGACGTGCCTCTACTCAAAACACTATGCTAAATATCCAAATATTCTCCACCATTAAATCTTGTGTAAAGTCATTCTTGGAGTAGTTAAATAAAGTCTTATGTTAAAATAATTCCGATTTTTATTGTGTGTCGTCCAGCCAATGATGACCACAGGTTCATAATGCTTTTCGCGCAATAAACAATGTGATTGGTGACTCAAGCGCAATCAGTCAGCTCAAAGCAAGTTTGACTGTTACCGTCAACAAGATCACAAAACTGCTCAAAGTTGAAATTGAGCATTCGAATAGTGAATTAAGGCGAGAGTCTTCAAGACGGATTCTTTTATCTGAATATGAGAGTTCTACAGATAAACTGTCAAAGTTTAAAACCTTTTTCGGACGAATTGGCCACTTTTCTGGTGAACAAAGATATTTCTTGTCTGATCGTTGCTCCTGCCGCCGACGGAACGGATCTCTTTACCGAGCTATTTTGTTTATCGTAAAGATAGAATCGATGATTATAGAGGGATTGCGATTGCAGCTCAAATTGGCCTCAATACGAGAAAAATACCTATACTATACTTATTGATCAATAGGAAACTGAATATAGTCCTTTGTTCGGTGTTTGCTCCTCCTCATGTGTGTTAAATAACTCACTTTGTAAGAAAAGCATGGAATCTTTCGTTTGGGGACCCCCCCCCCCTACCACATTAGCCACTCTTGTTTGAGTTTGATATTCATTTGGTGGATCCAAAGCATAGGTTCCGGTCGAAAGACCTCCTGAAAAGGTCGCTCACTTAACAGTCTTAACGTTCCGATAGGAGAACATATGACAGTCCTCGACACTCTTAAGGGGTTATTACCAGCTTAATTTTGTGTTTTCAATTTTTTTTTCTATTGGCTTAAATAATGCCTAAACAGCCCTCGAATCAAAAGAAACTTTGTAGAAAGGTGTATTTAAATGTTGTAATGTCTCTAAACCAATTTTTCCGAAGCTACTTTTTGAATTTTTATTTTAAACGCTTTTTTCTCGGAACCACTTTCAAAAATTGGCAAGCAGTAGAACTCGAACAGTTTTCATCCGATTGACTTCAAATTTTAACTGGACCTCTATTATTAAATTATAATATCTACCGAAGTACACACGATCATATTTTTGAAATTTTTTTTCGCAAAATGGCAGTTGTTTGAAATAAAAAAAAAATTAATGGCTTATAACTTTTTTTTCCTGATATACAATCGCTATAATCGTAATTGAAATCGAAAAATTGGTTTAGAGACATTACAACATTTAAATACACTATGCTACAAAGTTTTTTTTGATCCTTTGGATGTTCAGGCATTATTTAAGCCAATAGAAAAAAAAATGAAAACATAAAATTAAGCTGGTAATAACCCCTTAAGGGCGCGATCAGGAGAGCAACTTTCAATGTTGACTAAACCAAAAAAAAGCTGAAACCTAGGGAATAGTGGTGCCTCGAACTGACCGACTCTTTAGAATCAAAAGCAATTATCTTATAAATATAAAACAGGGGATCTGACTCAAGTACTGAAGCATCATAGTTAGAGAGATGAGTCATATAATGTGTTAGGTGTTGTCCATCAACGAAATATGTTTTTGTGTGTAGATGATACCCCGTCTAAAAATTATTATTATAAATGCAGGCTCTATATCAATCCTGGTGGCCACGAGAGCGCGTCTGAATTCTAAAGTTGCAAAAATATAAAACTAGTGATATCCATGACTGAAATTGTAAACTGCATTTGAAAGCCGAAAAAATGATCCTAATTCAAATCACAGCCACTTCGGCCAATCCTAATGAGGCTTGGCAGCATTTTAAAAAAAGGGATAGAAATTAAAACTTAAACAAAAACAAAAATCCAATTTTTTCCGCGAAACTTTATAGGATGTTACATTTAATACTTAAGATCGATGGAACAATAATCTCGGGTTTCTAAGAGCAGCCATTTTGATGGTTGTTGTTTTTTCGAAATTACAAAAAGTAAATTTTGCAAACAAGTGGTGTTCCTGGCTGAAATTGTGCCACTGTCTTTGTGGAGCTACACAAGACGAAAAACCGATTTTCAGCCAAATTTGTCAATCCTACCGCTAGATTAGCCAATATAAAGTGTCCATTTCCACAAATATGGACATACTACATTTAAATCATATTTTAATGGGGAAAACACTTATGGATCGAGATTTTTTAATAATACTTGCATAAAAAATTGTTTTAAGCTTTCATTTAAGATGCATCTCGACTTTTAACTAAACTTAATTGTTCTTTTAAGTATGGAAAAATGGTTGGAAAACATTGTTTTTTTAACCCCTAGGAGAATGTGGCTGAAAATAATATTTTTACGTTCTCCACATCGAGACGAAGGATTTGACCCCAATATCATCCATGGACAACACTTTGTAAGATTTTTTTGGTTTTTTGAAATGTTGCCAAACCCGACAGGATTGGCCGAATAGGCTGAAATTTTAATGAGGATTATTTTTTGGTCGTCCAACTGCAGTGTTACAATTTCAGTCATGATATCACTAGTTTGTATTTTTGTAACTTCACAATTCAGACGCGCTCTCCTGGCCACCAAGATTGACATGGACCCTACATTTGTAATAACAATTTGTAGAGGTTAGCATAATCCACAAAATAAAAATATTTCGTCGATGAACCACATGTGACTTTATTGCACTCATCTCTCTAACTATAACAAGGAGAACGCCGTGTTTAAGCGAAGAAAGTTTGAGGAGAAGAGAAGGAATTGGAACATCTGACAACTTATTTGCAGACCTTGGGCGCAGGAGTGATATGAGAAACTTTTGGGGTACGAATAATAGAATAAAGGGAAACAGGAACACTAATCAAATGACCAAAGAGAAATGCAGGTCTTTCCTGCAGATGGTTATTGACAAAGTCCTTCCGCCCTTCTTTATCCCGAACCTTACAAAGTCTGGTAATGTGTACATCATCAAAATTCGACTCAAAGATTTGGACTCCTTTTTTGCCTTAAAAAGCTCCTCGGCCCGGGAACCGATGGCATCTCGTTTGAAATGCTGAAGGGTCTCTCGGACTCAGTTTCGCTTTCTGTCTCTTTTTCGGGGATACGTACTCCACTGAAATGGTCCCCAGTGAATGGTTGGCCATTAAGGTAGCAACGATTCTCAAGCCGGGAAAAGAACCTTGTGTGGTGACGAATTATCCTCCTATATCACTTATCAATGTTCCGCTAAAGACAATCAACCATTTTCTTAAGCTGACCATTGAAAAGTTAATTCAAAACAAAACTGTTCTCTTTGAGACTTCCTTGCTTACAGAAAGGGCAGTTCCTTCATAACGTGTCTGTGTGCAATCAGACATATAATCTACGCATTGGTCAATGAGCTTCCTCCCAAGCTGAGGGCTGACTTGATCACGGGCAAGAAAATGTTCAGAACCGCCAAAATTAACAAAAGCATGTAATCATGAACGAGAGAAGGGCGAAATTCTCACATGAGGAAACTTTGTTGCCACCTACGACGCCTCAATTGCAAATAAGAACTTTCCCACCCACTTGCGTCTGTGCGTTATCTTCCCGGCGGAACATATTGAATACATGTTTAGTAGCTGTTGGATGATGTCAACACGTACTGCTGAGCTTTAGCCATTAAACAGGCGCTGGTCCTGGCTGAGGAAGTGGGTTTTAAGAAGACAGCCTGAACGATTGACGAGTCGTGAAGCCTGAGGTAACTGGCAATCTAATAGTGTCTCAAATTGCTGATTTTGTTGAGGAACGTTTCAAAAGGGTCAGGCTGATCTGGGTCCCCTCTCACAGAAGGATTCTTAAAAATTGTTTGGCAGACAGGGTGGCTGACGATGCCAGGAGAGAGGGAACTTTTCTTATTAGGCCCCTGACGAATAACGATGTTAAACTGAAGCTAATAGACCAATAGAAGAGGGAGTATGAGTTGAACTCTGGGACCAAAGGAGTCAGATTTGCACGTTTCCATCCCGGAGTGGGCTCTAAACCGTAGTTTTTAACCTGCGAACTTCCTAATAGGGGTGTCAGAATCATGAACAGAGTTTTAACTGACCATACTTTTGCCAACAAACATTAAAACAAGAAACATTAAATTTTCGAATTCCCAAAATTCCAGGACATCAGAATCTACCAGAGAATCAGAATTTTATTCAAGTTCATCAAATAGTTGATTACATAGAATTAAACAATTAAAGTAAAGTAATTAAAAGAACAAATCGAAAGAGGCTAAACAAGTTAGCCTAACTTTAACTAAGCCGATCTTTTACTTGGTATCTAGAAAAATTTAAAGCCATCACATCATTATGTTGGCTAAAAAGACGCGATATAGATGACATGGGTTCGTTCATACCGTAATTGGTACGAAGTACGATGACTTGATATCTGGAAAAAATCATGATGCATCAAAGGGCGCGCTGGAACACAGATATTATTATTTTTTTGCTAGCAACTCCGGCGAATTAATAGTTCCCTGCAAACAGTCGAAAGCAAAAACAGTTCTGGAATTGTTAGGTCTTTCCTCTAAAGTGCTGAGGGAAATTAGTCCAAGTCTGTCCCTACAAGGAGACAGAACAAAATGATCGTTCCAAGGAAGACTCCGAAGTGCAAATCTTAGGAACCTTAGTTGGACGGCACTCCATTCATTCCATGGGGACCAGACCGGAGAAGCATATTCCAGAATGGGTCTAACGAAAGTGCAATAAAGAAGTTTCATGATGTAAGGGTCATCGAAGTCTTTGGATCATTGCTTAATGAACCCCAGGGTAGCATTAGCCCTGTTGATAATGCTCTCAATGTGATCTCAAATGAAAACCTTGAGTTAAGCAGAACACCCAAAATCTTTGGTTTTGTCAAGTCGAGTTAGGGGAGATCCGTCAATACTAAAATTAAAATTCAGTGGTAGTTTCTTACGTGCAAAGGTCACGCAGGTACACTTAATAACATTTCAAAGGGGATAGTTTACTTTACACTACTTTGTGAAGACTTCCAAGTGAAAGTTGAGAAGCTAATAGTCAGTAATGCTAGACACTGTTCGAAAAATTGAACCAGAATTTTGTGATTGATTCTCTCAAAAGCCTTGCTAAAATCCGTAAAAATGCAATCGACTTGCTTACCAGCTTCTATAGCTGATATGCAGCAGTTAGAACACTAAAAAAGTTAATCGTGCTCAATTTGTCCTTCACGAATCCGTGCTGAAAAGATGACAGGAACGAAAATATAGAACATCGCAAACCAAAGCTTCATAATTTCCCAAGACAGCAGATGTTGGCAATGGGTCGGTAATTATAATAGAAATATCACATTTGTTGCCCTTCTGTTGTAGAGGCCAACTTCCAAGGTGACGGAAAGGCACCACTACAAATAGATAAATTAAATTAATAAAAAATAATAGGAACGAGAGATGGACAGCACCTTTTAGCAAAACAAGCTGGAACACTGTCAGGACCACAAGAACAACTGTCAACCAACTGCAAGATCCGTTCAGAAGTAACACTTTCGTCAAAAATTAAATCTTTAGGTTTAAGGTAAGTCGGCGCGAGCTCCGTCAAATTCGTAAAAAAATTAACACTAATATCACAGTCGAAATTCAGGAAGGCAGTACTAAAAACATTGCTGAAGGGTTTAGCACTCCATTGAGGATCACCAGTATTATGAGAACCAAGGCCGAGGGTGGAGAGATAACCATCAGACTTACGTTTACAATTTACAAATTTCGAGAACTGTTTTGGGTCTTTATAAAGAGTAAACTGATTCGACTAATGTAGGCATTGTATGAAGTATCCGAATAAGAAATGAACGCGTTACGCTACAACTACCCCCTCCCCTTGCTTGAGAATACAAGCCTTGGGGAGGACCTTACTCCACTCAACAACAATAAAATTCAAGTAATTAGCTGGTGCTCTGGGACACTGTTCCACCTTTTATTGCAGCAGGAATCCACACCCTGGGTATCGTGTGTGCATCCTTTTCCTATAAGCAAGTTTATGTTAATGCAGTTCCGGAATGATGGTCGACTTAGTTGTTTGTGGTTATATAGTATTTTTAAGTGGTATGTTATGCACGTTAGGCATTATGTAACTTCCCGCAGTCATATAAAATGAGCTCACTTACTGAGATAAAACCGATCCTTTGAGTTTTTGTGAAAAAGAACAGGAATTTAGCGAAATATGTTTTCTAAATTGATACTCAAGATCATTTTATTTTTCAGATTTCGTAAGCAAAGCACAGTTGTCTCATGGTCACAGAAGCACAGGGATACCACCTATTTTAAAATTGGCAGCAACATTAAATCTGCTAGGAAGTAGATCATACCAAGTGAATCAACTGTCTCTAAAGTATTTAATGAAACAATTAATGCTTTAGAGACACAATAATATTCAAAAAAATAGAAACGGAGAAAACATTTTCACAATACATAAATATAAGATTCCAGAGGTAGTTGGTTGCATCGATGGAACGCAAATAGAGGTAATTAAGCCAACCCTTGCTTAAGGGGGCCGATACATGTAAAAGCAAAAAAATTTTTTTTTTTTTTTTTCGTCGGGAATATATTCTATAAGGTGTTGAGAACGTGTGTCTAAAGAGCGTTTCCCGATATCTCAATCCGGTCTCATGGAATCTCACATAGAAGCCGATACATGTAAAATCAAAAAAAAATTATTATTTTTTTTTCGTCGGGAATATATTCTATAAGGTGTTGAGAACGTGTGTCTAAGAGCGTTTCCCGATATCTCAATCCGGTCTTATGGAATCTCACATAGAAGCCGATACATGTAAAATCAAAAAAAATTTTTTTTTTTTTTCGTCGGGAATATATTCTATAAGGTGTTGAGAACGTGTGTCTAAGAGCGTTTCCCGATATCTCAATCCGGTCTCATGGAATCTCACATAGAAGCGGCGATGTCAAGTAGCGCGGGTGAGAAGCTGTCCATCGCCCCGGCTCCAGACCGCCCCGCTCTTAGCTTTTCGTCTATTATTCCCAAATTCCTCAGCTATTGTTCTAATCGAAGACAAATATTTCGAATTATTCTCGAGTAACGAGCGCAGACCGGCACACATTTCTCGATTCAAAAGAAGCAAGAACGGCTCGGAAAGAAAAAACTTTTGTCGTAAATCAGCTGCGTGCACAAGAGGAAGAACAACTCTACGGTGCAGGAATAGCCGACTAAAATGTAAGTAGAGAATTCGTCTTTTCACTTCCCCAAACTTTGAACTCAAATTCCTCGAAACGACATTTTCGACTACTCGCTGCACGATAACTTTATTAAGAAAGGTTCAATTACGCTGAAAATTTTACCGTAGCTTCAAAAGACCCTTGTCTACTGGATGAACCTAAATTTATAGCCGATTTCGCGAATCCCCGACCGTAGAGGTTGCGAATTCAGCCAAAAAAACAAGCAAAATTTTCATTCAAGTCGCATTTGGGGAAAAAAATTTTTTTTGTCTTAAAGTTAGGTTCACATTGAAGCCACAACTGTTTTTTACCAATTTCTTCTTCCTCCTTTGTTTCAGACCAATATTACCGCCGCGAGAACGCAGCGACTGAAATATGAGGGGGCTGTTGCGTCACGGGCTTCGCCGCCATTTTGAAACGCCGGCACTCGAAAAAAAATGTTTTATAATGTACAAGCTCTTGTGGTAAACTAATAAAAAAATTAACTCGATCCGCTTATTCCTTCCCTATCAAAAAAATTCTTTAAAAAAACTCACTTTCAATGTATCGGCCCCCTTAACATATGTATTTTAGTCGAAAAGGATCTCATAGCATTAATGCAATGCTAGTAGGTAAATGTTCTTTTAAAATTTATATGATTATAATACCTTTAATTTGAGATATGTGATGAGCTTTATCGAATTATTGCAATTAATGGAATATGAGCAATGAGAAACCTTTTTTCGAGGAATTACAACGAAACGGAGATACTTATTCAAGATTATTAGGTAAACAATTTTAAATACTATATGATTTTCCTCACAGCTGATAGTGGTTATGGTTTAGCCCCGTGGCTTTTAACACCGCATCACTCTGCGAATGCTGGATCACCAGAAGAAGTTTTCAATAAAGTCCACTCTGCTTTAAGATGCATACTGAAAAGAGCTATTGGAATCCTAAAAGCGCGATCATCTGATCGGGTATTGAAGTTTACAGCAGAAAAGGCGTCCTCTATAATGAACGTATTCGTACCTCTACATAATATGTGTATTTCATACAACGTAGAATTAAATCTAGCGGATTTAGTAGCTCCAAGCGATTCTATAAGTCTCAACGCAAGTTGCGAAGACAATGCCGTAGCAAATACATCGATAAGAATAAGGAATAGCATCAAGGACTCTTTATTACCCCGATAGATTTTTAATAAAATAAATATTCCAATAAACTTCATATGATTCAACAAAGATAAAATTAATTTTTTTTAAACATAACAGGAAACGACGAACTTTGAAAAAAACATTCTATATAAACTTTGCCGTTCAACAACGTTTTTTTTTCTAGCACCATAGCTTGCAATTTTAGTTTTTCTGTTTTATGTATCTCTTCTTTTTCATATGCTTTATTTTTTAACCCGTATTTCTTGTGCTCTAACTTATACATCTTTCTCTTCATATATGCAGTGTTATTTTTAATTTCTAGTAATTCTCTTTGTGTTTTGTTTTTTTCAACACCAGAGACGTATCTGTTGAAAAGATTGAGTCTGTCCTCTTTATTGATTCTGCAGCTAGGAGTGCGGGAGAAAATATCATGCGTTTCATCACGCGTCGATTTACAATTATTATTTTCCTTGTGTAAGGCACCAGTTTCCTCTCGGGCTTCGAAAGCATTTTCCGTATCGGAAAATACAAATTCTTCAATTATGGCCTCATCTACACTCAAAACTGGTGCTTCTTTTTCTGTTTTTTTTTAGCAGGAGCTCCAAAGGAAGTCGTGTTTTTTATACCACTTACTGCCGCTTCAAGTCCGCTTGCTTTATTACGCTATGCTCATAGGCATTTAACGATTTGTCTTTGTACGGGCCCCCTCCAGTCTTGCTCATACTTCTATTGTTATATGTTAATTTTCTTTTTATTTTATACTTAAATTTGCCCATACCTAATATTAAATTACGAAATGTTTAAATGAACCTACGAAATTTACAAAACCTACCTTTTTCCATTAATTAACTTGCCTGACGGGAGGTCCTTTTTCATTTAGGGAATCTATCAAATTAGTCCACAATTTATTTGAAAGGTTCTATTCATTCGGGGTTTTTAACAGCCCTCTTGCGAGATCCTGGTGCACCTTCATGAAATTCGCCAATGAACCTCAACTTGTTGTTGATTTATGCCCAGTGCCTTATTTTCTTCAGATTCCCTTAAAGATGAGAATGAGTTTAGGTACATTCAAATATCTGAAATTAATGTAAATTTGCAATACTCACATTTTTGTTACAATAAAACCGCTTCCTAAACCGCGCTAAACAAGGTGAATACTGTAGACTAATTTATTTACGATTCAAGCTATCAAAATGCTCGAATGGAAGATACGTGATACCAATAATTCTCGAAACTAGAACGTTCGTGAATTTTAGACGAACAGAACACATTTGGAGATAGCTGATGCTAATTCTAGTCGAAACGAACATAGACGAATCCCAGAATCCTTGTATAAAAACACGAGGTATAAAATAATGACGGCCGTATTCATAAAAATGTTTTGAAAACGGTTTTAAGGGTTTAAGTTACAACCCTCTTTAAGATAATGGAGATAAGCTCTTCACAAATATGTTTTTAGCTTTCTTAAATTGAAATTCATCACGATTTTAACGACGATTAGGAGGTTTTATAATAGATTAAGGGAGTATTCTGTAGTGATGACTGTATTTTAACTCCAACTTCATGAATTTTTTTCTCGGTAACAAAGGGAAATAATTAAAATGTTTTTCTATATATATTCATTCGATCTTTTACTATTAAAAGAAATTTTATTTGTAGAACACAAAAAAAAGTTGTGGGCCCGAGAACGCGTTAAATTTGAGGCGTCCGAGCGCAGATGCAAACGGTGACCACGATTGCCGCCCTCTTGGGAGTCTGGCACATAAAATTCAAAATTGTTATTAATTGCTACTCTGTTTATCATATCCGAGACCACAAGGATGCTAAAATATCAAAAATTACAAAAGTGATTTAGTTACAAACAAAAATGTGCAATTTTTGGAAGTTTTTTATTCTATTTAATTGCTTTTAAAAAAAAAGATTAAATACATATCAACATAATGGATACATTTGTTCTGAGCCAAACTCAGAACATACTTCCACCCAACCCAGAGGATCTACCGGACACCCCATCGAGCCCAAAAAACGTACAAACGTCTCTATAGCAAGAACGCGAGTGATTTTCTGGAACCTGCATGGTCTCTCCAATCTGCATAAATCAGTTGTCATTTCGAAAGCCGATGTTCTGTGTTGCTGCGAAACCTGGTCCGAACGTGAAATTGCCTACAAGGAGTTGCGAGAATTCAACCTCTACACTAAACCCGCCATCCGAGAGAAGAGCAAGGGCAGAGCAATTGGAGGCCTCTTGTTTGCAGGAAGAAAATTGTTCTCTGCCTTTCATCTGATCGACGACTCCCTTCACTGGCAATTCGTTGAGTGCATTGAAGATAATCTATCTTTAATCATCGGAAATGTTTACTTCAGCCCCTCGTACGACCTGGAAACACTCCTCGACTTGTTCGAGTTGAGCCTCGCCGAGGTCAAAGCAACCCATCCGAGGAGCATGCTGCTGATTGGTGGCGACTTTAACTCAAAGGTGGGCGACCTCAACAACCTCCCAGAGGGCTTCCTGTCAGATTCCAACCTTCTAGACACAAGAACATCGACTGACAACAACATCAACGCAAGAGGCCGTCTTCTCTCAAACTTCATGAGCGATCATGGCTTTGTGCTCCTGAATGGCAGAACCTACAGTGACCATCCCGCAAGAATCACCTTTTGTAGTCACCAAGGCTCCAGCATCATCGACTTGGTATGGGTAAATATAGAAGATGTAGACAAGATAGTTGACCTCGAGATAACTTATACTTCCACGTTATCTGACCACTTCCCAGTTTCAGTAACTTTATTAATGAAAAAACAAATAAGAAAAGAACAAACTAATCAAAATATTTTACCTCAAAAGAGACTTGTTTGGCAGGCAAATATGGAAACTGAATTTGCTGAGGCTATGTTGTGGTCTCCTAGCGTGGCAAAATGTACAAGGGAAATAGATATAAATGATATATACGAAAACTTAGTTGAAACTATCAAAAATAACGCGGAGAATTGTGGACTAATTAAACTACGTACTTTTGATTCTAAACGACAGTCTAAACCTCCTTGGTTCGACCTGGAGTGTATTAAATCAAAAAACCTTCTAAATAGATCCTTGAGACAATGTAGAAAAAATGATTTTAGTGAAAATGATAGATTGCTTTGGTTAAACTGTAAAAAAGATTTTAAAATCATTACAAAAAATAAACACAGAGAGTGGGTTATTAAACTGATAAATTCCTTTGCAGAAGTAAAAAATGTAACTCAATTTTGGGAAACATATAAAATTTTTCAACGTAAAAGCATAAACTATGAAATGCCCTCTATTTTGACTTGGAACTCTTTTTTGGAACAACTTTTCCCTCCTAGAATAATTCTCCGAATTCATAGGAGTTTTGGACCCTTTGCTGGATGCTGATATAACCTATCAAGAGGTGTCAGTTGTTTTAAAGGCTTGTAAAAATGGTAAAGCTCCAGGAGAGGACCAAATTCCAAATGAATTTCTCAAAGCACTACCAGAAAACTGGTGTTTATATTTGACAACATTATTTCGTCGAATCTGGGAGGAGGAGAGAGTTCCTCAAAACTTTTCAAATGTAATCTCTACAATGTTATACAAAAAGGGCGACAGGATGAATCCACAAAATTATAGAAGCATTGCTTTGATAAACACACCAACGAAAGTGTTCACTCAGTTAATTTGTAATCGACTTACAAAGTGGGTTAATCTTGTCAATCTTTTTTCTCCTTATCAATCAGGATTTATAGCGGGCAGATCATGTTTAGACAATGTCTTTATATTATTATTTTTATCACAAAAAAAATTAAATCAAGTAAACGGAAAGTTGTACAGTGTAATGATCGACTTCAAACGAGCTTTTGACTCGATTCCTCATAACCTTCTTTGGGCTCATTTAAATAAAATTGGAGTCAGCGCAAAAATAATAAGAATAATTAGTTATTTTTATCAAAACGCCAAACTGAAAATAAATGTAAAAGGAACTTTATCAAATTCAGCTGATATAACAGAAGGAGTTTTGCAAGGAGAAATTTTAAGTCCTTTGCTGTTTATATTATATATCTCTGATATTGATGAATTTTTTAGATCAAAAGGCTTCGACGGCGTATGGATGGATAATCAAAATGATGTTGTTGTACTTTTATATGCTGACGATTTGATTTTGTTTGCGCACTCACCGAGAGATTTAAAATGTAAATTGCTAGCTTTGAATGAATATTGTGAGTTGAAAGGATTGACTGTAAATGTTGAAAAAACAAAAGGGATGATTTTCAGAAAAGGTGGTGGTAGACTGAGAGAATCGGAACGAAACTTTGTATATCGGGACAAACCTCTAGAAATTGTAAACACATTTGAATACTTAGGCATAACTATATCCAGGTCAACGTTAGGGTTAAATGCGACAAATATGGCTATAGCAAAAACCAGAAAAGCCCTCGGTGCACTTTTGTCTACTTTAAACAGAGCGAAAATTGACTCCTGGGAAACCAGAGTCAAACTATTCGACACTACTGTACTTTCAATTCTTCTATACGGAGCACCAGTATGGGGCTTACGTTATGTGGAGGAACTGGAGGTTATCCAAACAGACTTTTTCAAGAGACTTTTATTTCTACCGAGAAATACTCCTCATTGTATTATTAGATTAGAATGTGGCGCTACGCGTATTGAACTGAAACTGTTATCTTTGACATGGAAATGGATCATAAGAGTGCTTGGAATGGAGGATGGCCGACTTCCAAAAATTTGCCTAACCAGGATGCAGAGCTCATATCTTTCAACCTTAAATCCAAAATACAATTGGGTCGGTCAACTGAGGGATATGTTATGTAAGATTGGTTATTCTTGGATTGTAAAAGAGACAGACCCAAGGGTATGGATTTCAAATGAATCTAAAGCTTTAAATTTGTATGCTAACTACCTACGAGCTCTGGATTATGAGGAGGCAATAAACTGTAATGCCTTGCAATTGCGTTTCGACTATTTACATACGACACCTTTTTCAAATTTTCGCTGTCCTCCTAACTTTTGTAAGCTTTTAGCACAATTGAGAATGTCTTCAAAATACATTTGTAAAATAACTTTTTCAAATCACACTTTTATAGTCAATCCTAAAGAAAAATGCACAATTTGTAATTTAAATGAAATGGAAACTCTAGAACATATCATACTGCATTGTCCACAATATGCGCCTTTCCGAACTCACTTTGTGAAGCCTCTGTTGAGTGCTAATGAAATCGCAGATGTTGATATAAACGTAAATGTAAATAACGTATTATGTGATATTTTAAATTGTGAAACGATAGTTAAGATGAGAAAGGTTTACTTTTATATTGTCAATTGTATGCGCCTTAGAGCTTTTTTGCGAAACGAGTAATCATTACATGTATTATTTTGTTTGATTGTTCTACTTTAAGAGACTCTGTATAAATATATAAGCATTTATTTGTAAAGATCACTATGTGGGAATCTTGCTATGGGGACTTATTGTAACCCCCGATTATTTTAGCAATAAACGAACTGAACTGAACTGAACATATCAACATAATTGTCGTCCCGGCTATAGTGGCAATTGTACTAAAGGTGAAATATTCAGCAGCAATACCAAATTCAGCTTTCTTAATTCGAATTCGTGAATAGGCCTGAATGCTCTGTAGTGGCTGCCTATGATATGCATGTAGCTTGCACATGGATTTTACCGTTATCGTCCCCGCCAGAGCCCTACATCCTTCCTATTCAAGTTGAGCATCAGTTCTGCTGTGTTCTTTTCCAGGCGATTGGCAAAGCGCTTGGTATGTCTACTATTTGCTAGACTGGACCATCTCCCTGCATGAATTAACTCTATGTATCGAGTTATCTGTTCTCAACCGCATCAAAACTTCTAGTAGGCTAATAAGAGATAAGGGCATAATATCAATTGCGCGTGATAATGCAGTAACCAGAGTCCTATAAAATTTAAATATCTCGGCTGTCGTTTAGCCGATTGTCTGAGCTGTTGTCTTGTCTCTTAATCGCAAATCAGGACTTTGAAGTAGGTGGGATCATCTTGTTCATAGCACTATTGGACGTTTATGAATAATGTTATAAAGGAGTTATTACAAGATACTTGCAACTTTCAAGGAATGCAGTTATAAGCATTTACTTTCAATAACAAGTTGTTACAATTTAACTAAGACACAACTTTAATCGGCTATAACTCTAAAAATAGAATAGTTCAGTTTTAGTACTACTATGCTAGTATTACTTTATACTTTAGTCATTTAAGTCATAGTTCAATCTTTGCAACAATAATCCAGGCTTATTCCAGAGTCCATCAAATTCGAAACATGGAAAAAAGTATTTAACAATCTAAAGGAATTGTCTGTCAGCGGGCTGTATCTTATGAACCGTAATGGGTAGAGAGTTGAAATTTTTACATAGTGTGTGTTTCTATTACCGCTATAACAACAAATAATGAAAAAACCAAGATAGCGAATTTCAAAATGACCGCTATGTAAATCAGAAAAAAAAATTTTCGATTATGTTATAGTGCCTCTCTTGTTTGTTTCACAAAAGTATTTAAAATGTACGTAGTGTTATAACTTGTACGATGGTACGGAAACCTTCGTGTGCGAATCCGACTAGCACTTGACCGGTTTTAATTTTTGTGTTCGTAACCTCTCCAGCAGATAGAGGAGGAATAGGCCTGAATTCGTCTTGTAGGCGCTTTATTTCAGAAACACAATCAAGCGCAAGCAATGTAGGCATACTGATCATGGAACAAATCGTCCTCGCCTCTTTAGTATATTGCAGACCTTAATTGAAACACTTAATCAGTCACCCAATATCCATAAACACATTTTTGCTCGAGTAAAAATTAAAGCGGTCAAAACATTGTTTTTTGTAATTATAAATTTTTAAAAGTATTTTACCAAATCATATAGGGATATATTCAGAAATCCGCTTTACGTGGAAAGTGGTTCACATTTCAAATTCGAAATTTATATTTTTAGGATGTGCAATAATACCAGCAAATATGGTAACATGCATTTTTATTTTGTCATGTTGTAATTTGCTCAAAAAAAAAAGAAGTTTTTTTGCAGTGATTCGTTGCCTTAGTAATTTTACTTACTTGTGTTTCGCTGATTATAATTCTGGTTGTCAAATGGCGAAAATCGACGACAAGTTTGGCTGAAGATAGTAATACTTGAAATCGCGAAGGGAAAATATCTAATAGGCAAAGAAAAAGGCTTATGCCATTAAAAATCAACTTGAAAATTGCCATACGCTTATAAATCGACGAAGAGAATAGCATATTGCGTATTATGTGTTATTCGACAAGTGAAACAAATTTGAAAATTGGGGTGTATATTTCTCGTTTGCTTAAGAAAAATTCCTGATTGACTTCCTTTTCGAGTGCTGTAGACCAGACTATCCATTTAATTCACATAATAAACAGATATTCTAGATTTTAAGCAATTAACCCGTAACCACTGAAGAGAAACTATCGTATAAAAATGTAGAATACAAAGAGAAATTTTACAAAAAATTTTGATATTGAATGGAATTTTGTGATATGTGTTTGGAATAGCAGCTCAATTTTTTAATATATATTATTAGAATATTTAAGCAATTTTGTCGAGCTTAGGAATTCATACTTTAAACATAAGTAGCACGTTATTGTATCTAAAATATATTTGCACCATTGCCCTTCGCAAATAATAAAAACATACAATTTATAAGGATGCTCCTCTAATTAATAAGGTATTGGCTCTGAAATGTTGTGATAACCCAATTTTGTGAAACATCTACATCTAAATACATCAAAACTTGAAATACTCGGCTTAGTAGAAAAGTAACTTTAATGTGAATTTATTTGCCATATATGTATAATAATTTTGGATAGCAAATAATTACAAATAAATATTAAACCAACGATATAAAAGTATAAGCAGCTTGCTGGTGCATCTTTCCGTAAGTCTGCATAGTTTACAAATCAAAGACCACTTGCAGTTCTAATTTTCATTAGAATTAGTTGAAGTTCATATTTATTCGGTTTAAGCTAGGAGTCTATATATAAATATAAATACACGTAGATAATCTATGTTTAGTTAAACTTATGTATCTTCTCTCGTTTATAATTACATTTATCCATTCGCGTAAATTAAATATTTAACCTTTTACAAAAGAAATTCTTAATTACATCTACAGTACCTTAAAATCCTTTCTATATTCCAGTAAAAATGTTAAGTAAAAAGTCTTTTTCGTATATTATTTCATAGTGTTATATGATCTCATTATTTACCTTTTTACAATTTTTGCATTGAGTTCTTTGCTCGTGTATTATACAAAATAAATTCACTTTGCTCACGGGTTAGCCATATTTTATTTATATAGAGCACTACGGAACCAATTACTATATACAATCTAGCCTTTTATTTTTACACGAAGTCGCTATCACTATAGTCACTATCTTCTTCGTCTGATGAAATAATCTTTCGCTTTTTTCTTTTACTTCTCGCCGGTTGTTTCCGCGTCGACACAGTCTTGGCGGATTTACTGTTTCGTGACGTGGGAGTACTGTTAACATGTTCCTGGTAAAAAATATGAATTGATAAATCATTTAAAGAACACTTTAAATTAAAAATACATATTTTTTTTATAGAAAATTATTATTCATAGTAGTATATTTTCAACACTGTACTTGTGTTATAACACACAAAGGTGAAGTTGGCTATGTGGTTCAAAAATAAGACAGATTAGATAAAGCAAAACACATCAAACTTGTAGATGCAACCTTTTCACTTGCAACCTCTACTTCATTGTTCTTCTTGTTTTATTTGTTAACTTAAGAAAAGTATCATGTTAAAATTAATAAAATCGAATTTCTATAATTGAGAAGTCGCAAAGGATCAGATAGTTAAAGGAGAAATCCCACTGTGATGAACAAAAACATCATGTTTTGCATTTTCTTTAAAGTACATGATTTCAAGAAAATTTGAATTAAAAATTATACATATTAAAATTCTCAGAAAAGACAAGGTTTTGCCATTTGGAGCGGGAGTTAGTAAATTGTTCACCAATTGATGGATACCATAAACAGAAAGATTCAAAAAAGAAATTTTTGAAGGCACCTTGAATGGTAAATTTGTCGAATTTATACTTTTTTATAAAGCCGATCATCATAATTCTAAAAAATTAAGGAAACGGATCGGGAAGAGGTGTGATTAACTATCCAGTTGAAAACTTGACAAGTCTGCAATTGAATAATGCTTGAACTGAGCTTATAGTGTGTATGTCGTCAGCTATAGGGTGGATATCAAAGAAACTCATAGATAACTCCGAAACTATCAAAAATTGGGCAAAATTTTAAAAACTTGATAATTTTTGAAGGGCTACCAATGAAAAATGACAAAATTGAATAATATAAGTTAAATGGAACTGTCAAAGGATACTGCAAGCAAAATATGTGGGTAATAATTAATATGATCACCAGAAAAGCCAATATATATTTTTAAAAAAAGACTTCAAAATGTTGGCGAGTGGAAAAGGCGTTTCGGGCTTGAAAAGAAATAACGCGATTAGCAATAGGTACTTTATTAGGTAAAGGTTTTGGGAATCATAAAATTACACGACGCTTAGCCAAAAATCAGAATAACCGAAATAAGGGCCGCCAATCGTAAAAGGCAACGAGGGGTCTTCTTATCCCCCAGGATTGAAATGGATTGGAACATTATCAACACTTCCCCTCCAGACGATCCTCGACTCCAAATTCTGCCCCAACAGTCCCAGCTTTCTAACTTTAGCCTTAGCACGCACATCAGCAGTCATGTTGTCGGATCTTGTTAAATTCATTGAACTGACTCAAGTTACTCGCTGCATGCGCTATATCCGGGCGAGTCGCAAACCGACAGATACAATAAACAGCCGGCCAAATCTCGGTAAGGAGGCTTCTCGCCGTCGGAGTCCGACCAAGCATTTCCCTTCGCGTGCTTTGGACTAGAAATTTATCTGGTTAAAACTTTATGCAGAGTGGAGGTAAAATGTTCCAAAGTAAACAACCGTCGATTTGTAATGAATTTTTCCTAATTTGTATAACTTCTTTTTAAAGATTGATACACATATTACTGACTGTAAATTAACAAAATTCCTTGCCGAACACTACTGTAATATTTTGCTCTATTATATCCAATTAAATAATGCTGTTATAGCCGTCAATTTATTGCATTTGACAGCACAATTTTACTCACAGAAAATTTGATGGGTAAAAACTTTATAAATTTCTCCGTCTGGAGAATGGAAATTTTCCCAGTTCACAAAGTACGCGAACGTCTTTCGGCGTAAAGTTTTATAAAACTTTGAGTACGCGAACAGACCTAAGATGTCGTCGACGCAGATTACGATTATCACAAGACTTCCCTTTCAACATCTCAAGTAAACGCACGGATCTCCTCTTGTTGGATTGGCCCCAAATGCACGAAGCTCCGCATCAAGCGGTCTGTGCCAGGCTCGACCAGCTTGCTTCATGCCGTATAAAGCTTTCTTCATGCGACATACCTTGTCTCCAGCCTTCAGTTAACATAGCATTTTCCTGGCTCCATCAGTCGAAAAATGACCCGATGCTGCATCACCTGAGATGTGTTCCAAAACTTCTGTCATTCTCCGGCAACTCCATGAAAACTTCCTCGTCCCAGTCATCATTCAGGCAGGTATGTTGTCTCCACGTCATATTGTCGAATGTGCATTCCGCTCTGTACGGCAAATGCAATCATTGCACGAACAGAATTCAGACATCCAACAAACACATACGATTCATGGAAATCACGCCCATACTGTAGACGTAGAGCATAACCTTTTGCTGTTATCGCTTTGCGTCTTTCCAATACGACGCCTTCTTCGAACTTATTGCGGAGTAAAAAACGACTTCTGATCCGGTTGAAGCACACGATCTGTCCACCAAGTCCCATGTCTCCTTTGCAATCACCGACTTCACCTCGTCGGCCATGGCTCTCATCCATTCTGATGAATCTAGACCTGCCAATGCACGACCCACAGGCACTTCTATTTAAAAACACAGTCATCTTCAGATCAGATAGCCTCGTGAGCCGTCCTGTGAACCTTACTAGGTCTTCCATGCCGTCCCGTCCGTATAATGTGCGGCCTGCCTGAAACTCGACCGTGTGCGAATATTTCTTCATCCGGAAAAGCGAGAAAGTCGCTACGGGAGTCATCAGAGTCTTCCAGTTCGATCATTTAAGCTCATTTGCATGGGAGATGGTGCAAGGAAATCGACCGTACAGGGGCGGGGATTTGAATTTTGTCATAAGGAGGTTTCTCCGAAAATGCCTTTTCGTAAATGTTTCCTTTCATATTCAAGACAGATTTTTTCTCAAAAATTAATTCTTTTGATGGACAATCAATCTATTATACCTCTGTCGTGATGATGTGTGAATTAAATAGCACCAGGGGAATCCCCTCGTCCGATTTCGATGAAATTGAAATATGTCATAAAGGACGTTACTCTGGAAACTTTGCCTTTGGACATATGCCGCGGAAACCTACTACAGGTAAAAAAAAGAGCACACGCATACATATACAGAGTCAGTACACTTTTTCTCTTTTGGAAACCGTGTATTTTTTCCTGTAGGTTTCCGCAGCATATGTCCAAAGGAAAAGTTTCTCAGAATGACATACTTCAACATATTGATTTATTTCAATTTAATCGAAATCGGAATTAACGCCGTTAATCTTAACAATTATCCATCATTACTGTGAATTCACTATACTTTGAAAGAGGCTATACAAAAAGACAATGAGGGGATTTCGGGGGACTTTGGATATGTCTTAAAGGGTGACATTCTGCGTTCATACCAAACTTCAGATTGTAGGAATTAACTATTTTGAATTTTAGGCAATATTTTTGCTATCTTTCTTGGACTAGTAGACCCTGTAGAAATTCTCGATTTGATTGAAGCTCAGAATGAGGAGTTGAATTTGACTGAGTTGAAGGTTCTCCGCAAAGTGCAAAAGCCCTCATTAGTTGCTGAGCTGAATCTTTCAGTATGTGATCAGTTACAAGTTTGGCAAGATCCAACTTAAACTAAAAGAAGGCAAGGACAGAGGTCAACCCGTCAAACCGGATGCTGTCACCGAGCTCCTAATCAGCGATCCCCAGAAATCACCGGCGGCTGAAGTCGCTAAACTAACCAGCTGAAATCTGTGGGAAATGCCCCCACAACCGCTAATCCTTCGACCAACACTAGTCAACAGCGGAAAGTAAAGGGCCGCCTCAACGCTGCTCCTGCAGGGGACCTCATGGACATCTGCCCAGACTTCTAGGCTCGGACCAAGTGTCATGACTGGGAGTCTTGTGACATGACTGAGAGCCACTACTCTCATCAGGAAATTAAGGCGGGGGTTTGAAGAATGCATGGTCCCACGACCAAGGTCTAAAATGCGTCTAGGTGAGCCTCCATTACGCGTAGTCGGCGACTGACGTGCTCAGCAGGAGGTTTACTGCAGAGAACGTTGGTAAGGCGCTTCTACAATCCGATCCCTTACAAATTTTAACATTGAATTGAAAAAATCGAAGAAGAAGAGCTGGAGAACTCCATAAGGTCTTATGTCGAGCTCACTCAAATGGAATAGGCTCCCTCGAAAAACAACGGAACCTATACCGCGAGCGGAAAGGAAGCAATTAAACTCCTGCTGGAAATTCTTTTATCAGGCTCTGATATAATAAACAAAGCAACGAAGTTTCTAATCTGATCGACGTACCCGATCACAGAGTCGTGCAGGAGAAATCTTTACTCCCAATAAGGTATATTGGTCCCACAGACAGCCTAAACGACCAACCGACAAATTTTAATGGTTTAGAGATCTTCTAATTCGTCATAGTATCCCGAATGGCGTAGACCATATGACATTCTCGGAAAAGAGAAAATTGTTCTTTAAAAATGCAAAATTAATAAAAGCCAATCGAGTGTGGTATCATATTAACGAGCTTTTAGACACCATCACAAAAAATATAAAATATAATTTCGGATTAAAAAGCAAATAGTAGCTACTGACAACTACGTATATTATCAAACTCTGAAAATGAATCCACAAAACTAATAGTGACGTATCAAATTAGAGAGCCCAAATTACCGATTCCAAAAAATATTGGTATTGTATACACTTGTTTATAAAATAAGATTGATTATTATTACTAATTATGATGTTATAAGACAGCAGCAAACAACAAAAATACTAAAGTAAAATAAAACTACCTAAGATTTATATGTATGTATATCTGAAATTTGAAATATTGAACGACATCGGCAAATTTTGATTTTATTGATATTAAACCAACTGTTTTCCATTGAGTAGTATTTTTTATTACACGTTGCCAGTATTGTACTTCAAAAAGGGGATGAATGATTTAAAGAGGTGCTTTTTATTTTAAATTGTTATATTATGACTGCTCCTTAAACAAAATACTTTATAATTGCAGTCATTGGCACCTATAACCCAAGTTCTCAAGAGCCTCTGAGAGCAATTGATTTCATTCTATAGTATATGTTTTTCCCAATTAAAATCATGCAAATTATCGTGAATTGAAACAAATTATACCTTTTGGGTAACCACAGGAGTGGCAATAGTATTATTAACATTGTTCATGTGCGGCGTTCCACCGTCTTCATCCTTGTTTGGACTCTCAGTAGAAGTGTTATTAGCTGCAGGTGTTTTGGGTGTTCCTGTCATCGAGTTATTAAGTTTGGCTTTTTCATCGTCCTGAGAATCTACATCATCAGGATCTAATTTGAGCATTAATTGTTTGAACTAAAAAAAAGCAATAATTACTAATAATACGAAGAAAAAATAAAGTATCATTACATCTAGATATTTCTCAATTAGATCTCTTTTTTCAGTGTCATCCAATTGTCTGTTGCAATCATTAGCCTTTTTGATAACTTCTATCGTCGACTTTGGATTAAAATCTGTAACTGGTTTCCTTGCAACATTTTTTTCATATATCTTCTGTGATTCTGATGGTGAGTATCGAGAAATTTTTCCGTCTGTTATTCCGTACATATCTTTCAAGTGTTGCTTCAAAATAAGAAGCAACATACAACCTTGGGCAGATGTTATACATTTCTGCACCTCAGTTGTGTCATCAGGTAGACGATTAAATAATGTATCTTTGTCTTCTTCATCATCATCATCTTCAAGTGGATTATCTTTTTCTAATGAAGGTTTTAAACCTTCTTTGAAGGTTGCAAGGAGATTAGTACCCGTAACAGAAATCATTATATCTATTTGATGAATGAGATAGAGCGGTTCATCTTGCACCACGTATGGAAAGTAAGCTAAGTTATCGGCTAAATATAACATTTGTTGAAGTGTAGTTTTTTGATCATCAAATTGTTTGGTAACTGTTTGCACCAGAGCGCGTCTTTGCGGCTTAGTACTACGTAATAGAGAATACAGGAAATCGTTCAAGGATACAGGCTGATTGTCCCTTTTCCTAAATTATAATAATTACAATTAAAGCTTCTGTATTTCTTAAAGATATTATAAACTTACATATATCCTCGAATGACGAAGTTACCAGAAATATCTCGAGGTGTTTGCAATAGTTCTTGTAGTTTGAAAGATAATTGCAAACCAAATTGTAATTTCATATTAACGAAACCAGAATACGTTTTATCGATGTCTTTGAGCAAAGCATCAGCTCTATGTGCGATCTGCAATTAAAATTTTTGTCTAGTTAATATTTTATCTTAATTTTTATTAATTAATTATTAAAGAACTAGTCATTGACCTCGCTTCGCTCAACTGAGTTACGCTTGCCGTGCGTTTGTCTTAATCAAATCAGAAAAAAAAATAAAAAATTTATTAATTTTGAATTCTGGAATCCAGATGAAATTTTCCAACTTATATTTTATTGACTCGAACATGCGTGAAACAACTTTATTTAAACTAAAAGAGAAAATTGAAAACTGTTTTTGTATTTTTTAAATGTATTTATATTTCACTCTTGAAATTTTCCAAAAAAAAAAGGTTATAAGTTTATAATCCCATTTATATCATTTATACCGCAATAGATAGAGCTAATTAGAAACTATAGTTCACTTTTTATTTTGTCGAGATATCTTAAGCAACCTCATTTTAAATTGAAATTAAAAAAACCGAAAAAACTCGACTGACTGTAAAAAAGAACTAAAAAGATGTAAACATAATTGAATCTACATATAAATAAATCAGTACTATTAAAATTGATCTAACTGGTCAATATTTGTAATAATATGACAAAGTATAACTAATTAATAACAATTGGCAGTCGGAGGCTACGCATAGTTTTGTTAGACTGTGTAGGTAGCCAACTACCTAGTAGTAGTAGTCAACTTGCGGATTCTATTCGTAAAGAATTGCTCCTCCTTCGAGGCGATCCAATTATTGCGCCTAATTTGTATACTTTCAAAAGAAGGAAACCGTTTTCCACTAAGGGCTGACTGCATCGACCGGAACAAATAGTAATCGCACGGTGCAATGTCCGGTGAGCACAGCTAGTGTAAACCTTCCCAGTTCAGACTCTCTTTTCATCCCCAGTAACAATCCTGTGTAAAAACCCTTTCTTGATTGCCTTTGCCTTTGCCTTTGCAGCAATATTTCACAAATGGTTTTTCGGTTTTCTTCTTGCCTTTCGGCAAAAAAAGCTCTGTTGTAAACACTTTAACTGATCGAGGTACAATGAATTCTGACACTGACATTAGACCTGTCAAATACATCTCCAACCCGTTCAGATCACATGATACATACAATAATATTTATGGTACGCCATCTTTACAAAACGGAACTTACTTTTTCTCATACCTAATAGTTCAATTCTATCATTTTTATATCTCTATTTCAAGTTGTAAATTCTGTGTAAAAAGTACTGGGAATTGTTAATTTAATAAGCTGGCGAAAAAGGTATGAAAACAATTTTTTTCTTGTCAAGGTCGTACTGATGTACCTAATTTTCAGGTGGAGTTTTGACGTGTTCCGTCAAACAGTTGTGTATGCAAGAAACTTTTATAGAGTATTTACTCAAGAAATATATTTCTCTTTAATGGCTGTCCCGTGCCAGAACGCAAATTTTTATTGGAATGTCTCCGGAAGGTTATTTGGAATGAGAATTGCACCAGTTCAAAAACTGGTACTACACTCAGGAAAAATCTTAGAGTGAAAAACTTGACGTCTTAGGCTCTCTTTTTTGACACATTAGCCCGAATAACTCGGTAAGTATCGTATCTACGTTGAAAAATGTCCTGCAGCATCCCTCTCCAGAGAGAATGCTCTTTTTAATGTAAAAGCTAAAATGGAAGGAATTCGACATGCTGTTGAGGCACAAGGGTGTTGGCTTGCACTTCCAGAGATCAGAATGATAAACAGAGTCCTCACACGCAACACGTACGCGAAAAAACAGCTGTTAAAGTGGAGAAGAGACTGCACTTTTTGTTGTAATACTTGCGGGGATGTAGAGGATGAATACCATCTGATCCTAAAATGTACTATGTACTCGTATAATGATATAAGGACCAAGTACCTACACTTATCTTAGCGATTGGAAAATTTCTAATAGGAAACCGATGAAAACGTTTGATCAAAGACCTTATAACTATAAAGATGTGGCCACGTAAAATTTCAATATGAGCCAGCGGTTGCTCATGCAGCGAAAACATTGCTACATATTTCCATATAGCTGATGCACTCCACCCTCGTGGGCTTGGAGTGGACTTGTCGAACCTCACTGCATTGGCTGCTATGCAAAGAGCTTGTGGGACTGTTCGGAAAGTCAAACGTGAGGGGATATACAAATTTGTATTTTTCTGATATTTTCAGGAATACTCTGAGTTGCGTGTTTTGTTCAATATGAAACTCAGATGGAAATACAGGCTACGAAAAAAGTCATGCAATGTGTGTGCGACACAAGTTCATGGGACCTGTGCTGATCTCAAGTATGTGTATTTATGTTGTTATGTTATACTACCGACCACAGCTAATATCGATATCATGGTTTGAAGATCATGGGATTGCCAATACTACGCATGGTGATAGACAGCGCTTTAGTATTAAGTGGCATTTGTCAATCTTCCTGCCAATTTCGGAGAAGATTTCAATCATTGAGTTGTGCTGTCAATTCCGGAGAAGGTACAATAATTGAGTTGTACTTTTTCAGAATTGTGGAGGGGTAGTGGCGTAGCGTGGGTGTCAGCCGCCCGGGGCGGAAGAAAATGTTGCCGCCCTCTTATTTAGGTATTTCAATTTAAAAGACTATAATATACAGTAATTCTAAAGAAATTTTCGGCAAGAACAGGCATCATTATTGTGTATTGTATTGAGTCGTTGAGGGCAAAAAATATAACATAGAGTTAGGCGCGTGGTGCTCGTGGGGCAGAAGGGCAAAAAGGTTTTTTCTCATTTATGTATTGTCATTAGTCCTATAAATAATTTTGTGAAAACCCTTAAAAATGTCTGCCATTTCGCGAAAAAAAATTGTTTGATACATGATTTTTGCTACCGAAGTACACATGATTATATTTTTAGAATTTTATTTCGCGAAATGGCAGTTGTTTGAAAAAAACCGTTTTTTTCGACGGAAAAGCTCGAACTAAATGGCTTATAACTTGTTTTCCTGATATTCAATCGCTATAAAGTATGTATTTCGTAGATAATTTAATAATAAAGGTCCAGTTAAAATTTGAAGTCAATCGGATGAAAACTGTTCGAGTTAAATTAAGGGGTTACATAGGTCTTAAGGAAAAAAAAAACTTTTCCAAAAAATTGTGTTTTAAAACGCTAAATTTTTTTTTATTTTAAATTTACACATAGAAAAGTTTAGCATTTCTAGAAGTTGCAAAAAATTTTCAGCTAAAAATATTGAAAATTGTCGATTTTCCTGCAGTTTTCCTCGTCCAGCCTTTTTTTGGGGTAGGCAAGATTTCTCGAGAACGAATCGACCGATTTTGCTGAAACTTTGCACAATTTCTCTTTATAGTATTGTTTTGTGATTAACCGAAGGGTTTTTCAATCGGTTGACTCGTTCTTGTTTTATACGAAAAAAATGTTTTAAAAACGATGAGAATCGGAAAAATAAAAAATATGTGACGAAAATACATTCAAACTTATTTCTATACTTTAAATTTCATTCATTTTTTTTTCAATTCCTTCGGTCAATCACGAAACAATACTATAAAGAGAAACTGTGCACAGTTTCAGCAAAATCGGTCGATTCGTTATCGAGAAATCTTGCCTACCGCAAAAAAAGGCTGGACGAGGAAAACTGCAGGAAAATCGACAATTTTCAATATTTTTAGCTGGAAATTGTTTTTTACAATTTCTTGAGATGCTAAACTTTTCTATGTGTAAATTTTAAATAAAATAGAGTTTTGGTTTTTAAAACACAATTTTTTGAAAAAGTTGTTTTTTCTTTCCTTCAAGAACTATGAAACCCCTTAAACTGGTAATAACCCCCAAATAAACTTTAGTTTGATTTTTCTCTTCCATTTGGCCGGTGACATGCAATTTTTTTTGTAATTGATTTATATGATGCTAAACTATCATCTAGCGAAATATGAAATAATTCTCCCGTTTTTTTAGTTTTCGATCCAGCCTCCTTAAAGAAAGGGATTCCCCGATTTCGGCACAGTATAAGTAATGAATGCTCATTTCGATCGGTCCGAAACAAAAATATGAGATGGTTCAAATATTTACAAGATATTATTATTATTTATTGTGAAATTTTGCTGCCCCCTAAAGTGCCGCCCGGGGCGCCCCCCTTCACTACGCTACGCCACTGGCGAGGGGATATTTAAAATTTCTGGAAGACAATTATCAGGGTTAAGGGAGGGAAAACTACGAATCAATGACAAAAAAAAATGCGAAGACTTCCTACGGTTGACAGTAAACAAAGCCCGACCTCCCGCTTTTATTCCGAGTCTCAGAAACAGAGACAATTAAACGCATCACTAGACCCGGGGGCTTGGGACGGCTTCCTGGCTTCATGAAACAAGTCGGCGCCTGGAACTGACGGCATCTCATATGAGATGCTAAAAAATCTTTCTGAGTTAGCTAAGAAGGCTTTTTGTCTGTTCTTAGAGAATCCTTGTGCTGTATCTAGTTATCGCCCAATATCGCTAATAAAGGTTCCAATGAAAGTTATCAAAAACGTTCATAGAAAACCTACTTTATGACAAACGGGTCCTCCCCGATAACTCGCGTATAGTGGCGGAAGATCCTCAACGACATGCCTGAGTGTTGGAAAGCAGCGGATGGCGAAAAAGAGAAATCACAAGTTGGTGGCCTTTGTGACATTGGATCTCGACAGTGCCTATGACACTGTAGACTTGGGCAAACTATACATTACGCTTCTCTGTCATGGAGTTCCTTTTGACTGATGAATTGGATCATTACTTTTTTGAGTAACAGAAAGCTAAAACTAAGAAAAACAACTGTTCAGTCAGTAGTAGGCATTATAAACCATAAATAACAAGTTACAAAGAGCAGTTTTTGCCTTCAAATACGTGGTGGATGAAAGGAAAATCAAGACAAGTCAGGAGAAAGTGAAATATTTGCTTTTCAACCCGAGGGAAAAACTTGAGCTGTTCATAAATGAGAGGGAGATTCCATGTGAGAGAATGATTAGGTTCCTGGGGTGGACCTTCTCCTAAAATCTCAAGAGTCACATGCATTATGCACAGACTCTTAAAATAGGAGAAGGTAATGTAAGAGTAATCCTTAGTGGTACAAGGCATGGGATTTCTTTATTCATTTGCAATGAGCCTTTATACAGAAATAAAAATCTCCAATTACATAAAAGCTGTCCAAGAACATCAAGTTTCAGAAATAATGTAGAAAAAAAGAGAAAGAGAAACAAAACAAAAAATTACAGCTATATTTGAAGAGGAAAATCAAATAATGAAAGATAGATAGATAAGTATAACTAAAAGATGTTAAGTTTATTAAGGACAGCTTGTCTTAATCTGTTAAACGGGCGATTCAGAGGACCAAGTTATAGTCTGTCATGATTTCTTTGGAATCGGATTAGTGGAGAATTATAGTACACATCCACAAGGCTGATGGCGGTTTAAAAATGTCGATGCTTCTACTACTGAAACCAGGCACCCGTGGGGTTCGTCTTAGCGTAGAAATCATTTTGAAACATTTACCGACATTTATAGATAGACAATTAGAAGCACACCATAATTCAAGCATGACTAGATCGTGCTGAAGGATGTCACAGTCTTCTTTGCAGTTTATCATTCGAAAGATCTTGAGTTCGTCAGCATATAAAAGACAGTCGGAAGTAAAATTCGTGTTCAAGTCATTGATAAATAACAGGAATAATAGCAGACCAAGAATAGATGCTTGTGGAACATCAGACATAGGGTAAAACTCAAAGGACGAACAACTCGAAAACACAACATGCAATCTGTGGTCGGATAGGTAGGTTAAAATCCACGTCAACAGAGATCCAAACAAGCCGTTTTTTCCACTTTGTCCAAGAAAATTGAATGGAATACATTCGAAAACTTTAGAAAAGTCAGTGTTGATCGTATCAACTTGGGTGCGTTGCTCGGTCTACGAAGTGGTGATATTCAAGAAGATTGCTAGCTGTAGACTTTCCCACAGTACAGCCATGTTGTTTGTCTGAGATTAAAGGCCGAAGCGCTGTAGACAAATGATTATGCACAAGCCTCTCAAAAATTTTACTGAAACAAATTGGACGATAGTTATGTACATCGCATTTGTCGTTCTTCTTGAATATTGGCACGACGTTAGCTTGTTTCCTTACATCGGGGAAGGTTCCTTCGCCTAGCGATGTGTTGAAAATCCGTGTCAAGGGATAACATAAAGCACTGGCCAATTCTTTGACGGAGTGATTAGGCATGCCATCAGTTCCAGCTGAGCTTTTACAGTCAAGTCCGCGCATACAGTCAAGGACATCGTCAATCTCAAAGGACGAACAAGACAATGTTATTTCACATGGAGGGTTAAAATAAGCAACTGCTAGAGATTCGTGTTCAATAAAAGTGTTACTAAAAAATCCTGCAAACATATCGCACGTTGATGGGTTAGAGTTATTATCACGCAGCTGATTCTCAATGCTCTGCACGTGGTTTTTAAAAGCAGATTTTATGCATTAGAACGACTGGCAGAAAAAACCTCGCAACATCTGGATAGACCGTCCCTCTTGTGCTGCACACAAAGACATTATTTTCCTCAAGCGCCCTAAGTACTTCAGCTGTATACCAAACAGGATGTTTCCTAGCTGAAGACCTGTACAAGCGAACATCTTTTTCTATCAGGCCGTTAAGTATGTCATAAAAATAAGACAGCGGTATTATATGGAGCACCACAAAGTACAGAGTCCCAACATGTGTGCCAGCTCACTTTTCATGGATGCATAGTCGCATTTATAAAAGTTTCTGTTACGACTAGAATAAGGACGAGCTCGAGAAAGAGATACAAGTGCCTTTAAGCTTGGTTGCAAAGGGGGATGATGATGATCTGATGCAAGAAGTCCAGAGTATTTAGTGATACGTCAGGTGAAAAATTGGATAGTACTAGGTGAAGGATGATATTATTATCATTGCATATATTAATTAGTTGATTAGTTGAGGTGAACTCCTAAAATTATTGAGCAAGGTACTCGACCTACAAACAGATAGAAGACTAGATGAATAAGGAAAGCCCCATGTCAAGCTAGGGAGATTAAAGTCGCCACAAATTAATAAATAACATTCAGGATGTCACATTTAGGACGCTCGCAAGATTGTCAAAGAGACATTCTAAGAAACCAGGACCAGTGGTGCATGGAACATATACACAGCAGACGTACAAATACTTATGACTATGCAGCTTAGATCTAGCAGACACGCACTCCACCAAAAAATTATCATGGTGGATTTCTGCATTCGCTATAGAACTATTAGGCCATGTCTCGCCTTTGATTGTTCCCTTCGGACGGAAAATTTCTATTTATCCGATTACGCGGACGAAGAATGAAGGGGTGGAAAATAGTACCCTCTGGCCAGAAGTCCTTACGATTAAATGTTGGGAAAAGCTCCTCGGGAATGAAGACTCGAAAAGAGGCGGTCTGACGATTTTCCAAGATTGCCTTCATCAGTTGCACACAGGTCAAGGCTGTTGATGTGCGATCTAGCTTAGCATGAATGTAATTAATAATATGATCGCACGAGGTCGAGTAGCTCAGTCGGGATAGGAACAAAGAGGGCTCAGGCTTCACGATATCCAATTCTACTAGAGTAGGGCGTTGTGTAGGTTGAGATGTAGCAGACTCATTAATCGTTCCAGCCTTAGTATTATTCCTAGTCCCTGTGATGGCCGGTTTAGGCGTACTGGGTTGTCGTAGCTGATGATAAACCCACAGACGATAGCTCTATTTGCGGCTTACGAAGAAGGCTTTCGATGTCGATGGATTACGACGTTTGGAGGCTGGAGGGATTAACCCAAGAAATGACTTGATTTTATTTAGATCCATTGTAAGATCAAAAATATAGTATGCCAGAGCATTGTCAGTGGAAGAATCAAACCATTTAAACAGAAATATATATTTTTTCTAATGCCTATACACGACTCACGAGTGTTCCTCGCATGTGCATGTAATTTATGACCTCGCAAATGAGATCCCACCCCATTTAAGAGCTTACCTAATAACTGTTAACGAAATTTTTAGAGCAGAACGGGTTAGCCCGGTTTTTTTGCAAGTGTACAAAACCCAGAACTCTTAAATTCCCCATACTCACAGTGTTGGGTAAATATAGAGAAATATTAGACAACACAAAGGTTATTCAGTGTAGAGAGCTCCCTCTTGATAACATAGTGGTAGATACACATTTCTTTGATGCAGATTTTAACAAAGATTGAACTAATGTAGAGGTTGTTAGAGTATTAAGGGGACCTATATGGCTTAATTTCCGATTTTTTTATTATTGGCTTTTCTTTTTGTTCAACTCTTTTCGAGTAAAACGCTGCAAACTAAACTCAAATCCGTAAGAAAATAACGAAGTTATGCCTTTTTTTACTTTTAGACTTTAGTCGTTAAAAAAGTACTTCAAATACTCTGTAATAACGGAAGCCTAATTGATGCGCTAAATCCGCGCTATTTTTGGTTCACAGCAGAGCAACTACGTTCCCTGTGATTCTCTGTTGTGTTTGTTGTGTAAACGAACCTTAATCAGTGCGTTTCTAAGTAGCATTTTCGTTGATAAACTTTGTGTTTCTTCTGTAAAGTCAAACTTTAATTCGATTTTGCTCGGAATTCTGTGTTTTGACCGTTGCCGTAGAAAATTTCAAAAACCGTTTGCTCAAATTGTTTGAAATTTGGTGGGCTCGTTTATTATACATCTGGTCATGGAATGAATTAAAAAATATTTGAATATTTAGATTATAATTATTTTTTAAAATATTTATTAGTTCAGTAAGTACTGAAAAATTTCAAAAATTGAACTCTAAACTACACAAAATCAAAAATAATTGCGGGAAAGCAAAACTAATTAATTCATTCTGTGCAGTCAAGTATTATCTAACAGAAAATGTCTTGTTTATGTGTTTCGGAACAGGGGTTCTGGAAAAAAGCTACGGCAACGGTGAAATTCCACCATTGCAACAGACGCTCAACCCATAAGAGCCCATGGGTATTTTTGTGATTTTTATAGGCCATAAACAATCTTAAAGTATTCAGTAATAAACTATTATAGTTTCCTCATTTCCTCTTGAAAAAAAAAAATCTTGTGACTCCGCAAAACCCCATTTAAGCCATATAGGTCCCCTTAAGGGGGTATTGCGCTTTGAAATTTTGAAAAAATCGAAATTTTTTTTCTTTGATATATCTATTGTTAATGTATTTAAGATTGTATTACAAAAAGAATTGTTCAAAAATTCATAAAATTGACGTAGTTACGATGCCTCAAAGTTGAGCGGCGAGCGCGATGCAATGCGAGTGCGGCGATCTATCTAACTTTAATCGCGTTTTTCTCGAAAAAGCATTTTTCAAAACGGTCACCACGATATCTCAAGTGCTACTCGACCGATTTGTTTCAAATTTATACAGAATCATCCTTATACTAGCGGCTATAGCCGGTACTACGATCTTGCTTATGCGATAAATAGTTTTTTTTTAATCCAACATTTACTTCGAAAAAAACCCCAAAAAATCGAACTTTTTTTAAAAATTTATATAACTTGGGCAAATTTCTATATTTTTACTTTTCCCTAGTTCAGGCGATAACCAAGAGGATACAAATTAACAACAATTTGGAATTTTTTGTTTCAGACGTCTCTGAGGCCTGCAATCATGGTGACCGTTTATCCCTTCGCGAAAAACATCTCCACTTTGACCAGCTCTGACAGCTGGAATTTTTTTGTATTGTCAACGAAAAAAATATATTTTGATACCAGAGACATGTATTAATAAATAACAAAAACAAAAATCAAAATATCTTTTGTAGTTTCTGAGAAAAAAAAATTTAAAATCTTGCTCCAAAAATGACGTTCAAAGCGCAATACCCCCTTAATGAACAAAAAGAGGGCGAGTTTTTCAAGGGAAGAATTGGTGGCTTCTACGAATGCCTCCATCTCTGGGGGGAGAGTGGGTTTGGGAGTGGTTTTCCCTAAGCAGGGAGATGAATACAAATTTAATGTACACTGGACGATGTCAACCCGCACAGCGGAAGTATAAGCCATAAGGCTGGCGCTGTCCAAGGCAGTAAGCAATGGACGAAAATAATCATTGTGTCTGTTAGTACAAAAAAAATGCACAAATGGCTGCAGAGCCTTAAAAACCAGAACAGGTTTCGTGGTCTTATGGCGCCTGCGTTGGATCAGGGAAGATCACGGCCGTGACGCCTTCTAAAAGCAAAATCAAAACAAAACGAACGACTGGCAGAGAAAAGCTCGCAACTTGTGGATAGACCGTCCCTCTTGTGCAGCACACGAAGACGTTATTTTCCTCAAGCGCCCTAAGTACTTCAGCTGTGTACCAAACAGGATGTTTCCTAGCTGAGGACCTGTACAAGCGAACATCTTTTCTATCAGGCCGTTAAGTATGTCATAAAAATAAGAGACAGCGGCATTATATACCACAAAGTACAGAGTCCCAACATGTGTACGAAAGCGGATTTTATACGGAAAAGGGTCACATTTTCGCAGTACCCCTGAAGTAATTAGGAAAGCAAAGGAGCTTGTAGCAACAAGACCCACAGAAGTCATTGAATCGTTGGTTAGATTTGGAGGAAGAATTTTTCGCTAAAAATATTGGGTTTGTTTAATAAAAATGTTTCACGGTACGGAGCTTGATTGACTCCAGGATTTGCCCAAGGGAGAGCCGACCGTTGAGGAAACTAAACTTGCGACTCAATTTAGAGGTGTACATATGCCTATCAAGAAGCAGAAGGCAATCAATGAAGTTCGCGAAATCTCTAAGGATGAGAAGAGGTTTAAGGATTTCGCTACATTGAGAAAGGTACTTGAATTATTAAGAGAATAAAAGAAAAAACCAAATTTTCACAGGCCCGCTCGACGTTCGCCTGTATACCCCAATTAAATATCCTAACTTTGTGAAATCTCATACACTCAATCCTCCTATTTCTGATCAGGCTGTACGCTCTATTCCTTCCTTCTCCACTCCTTCTTCCTCTTCCTCCTCGGATCAACAACCTTCCGGCTCGAGCTCATCTGCACCGCCCCCTCAACTCACTCACTGTTCTGCTCCCTCCACTCCCGCCAGTACGGCTATACCAAAACCTTCTTTTATTGACCCGGGGGTGTAATTGTTAGTCAGTTTTTTTTTGTCTGTACACATCTTAGCTGAATAAAAGAAAATTCTTAGAAATATGGTTGTGATTTTGCCGAAACTAAATTTTTACGATAAATAGCAGAAGTGATTGGAAAAATAAATTATTAATGACTAATTGTAAGTGGGATTGTATCCTAAATTATGAGCTAAAATTGAAGTAAGGTAAGTCATACCAATTGTCAAAATATATTGTGAAGGGTCATTAAACAATCGTCGAACGCGAAATATAGTCGAAGAAGGAAATAGAAACAGCACTCGGATAATTAAAGAACGCAAATTCAAGCGAAAATTAAAGCTCACGTAACAAAGGGAAAATCATTGTATAAACCAAGGATATATACGCGAAAAAGATTTATTTTTATTTTTGTCAATACGTCTGTCCGCGTTAACAGTTGAAAAATTGGTGCATTCTTCTGTAATTCAGGATTTTTTCTTTGCCGTTGCTTTACAATTTCCATATCTTCTGACGTCCATTAAAGTTATTACTAATCATTATTCTAATTGACATACAGTGACATCCAAGAGCTAAGAGGTTTACACTTTTTTTGGGTATCTGGATTCAGATTTAGTCCTTGCGTCTTCTACAACAACCTTCTCTCAGCATCACCACTGTAAATCTCCGGATTTCGCCCGACTATAATTTGGTGTTCGTCACGAACCTTCGATCGACCATAATTCGCCGCGACGCAAGCCTTGGCGGCTGGCTTGCGATTACAAATGTCTGAACTAATTCAAAGCGAGATTTCGCGCTCTTTCGGAAGTAACCGCAAAAATATAACGACCGAGCGTCAGGAATGGACCTCTGCGCCGCCACCTGTCTGCTTTTTTGCCTCCACGATAGTCGGAGCGGTTCAGTCTGCCTCCTACCTTTCCACCCCAACCGCATCAAGCAGACCAGTTCTTGCCTCACCAACAAGTTCCGTTTCGCCCACATTTTTCTGCCCCATGCCGTTCCCACAGCCCCATGAGGAATTGGAACCTATCTTACAATGGGGATAACAAAAAATTAAACATGGATGAATTTATTTTCCGGTTTGAAACCCTGACCTACAATACCCTACGAGGAGATTTCCCATTAATGGTTAGCGGGTTCCACCAACTTTTAAAAAATAAGGCGGCGAACTGGTACTGGTCGAAATCCCAGTCCCTCATGGGAAAAGCTGATCCGCGTAATTCAGTGCGCTTTCGTACTGATTTGACAACGAATTTTTAGTAATAACAATGTTTTTTTTGACAAAATATCTGCTGGGCAGCTATGCGTTACCCTTGTTAAGTTTTCCTAGAATAATGTCGAGTAACACTTAAGGTGGCACGGATCCATAAAAAATTTGTTTTCTTCCAAGCGTAGCCCTTGCTTGACCACCAAATTCACATAACCCTATAGAAAATGTTTGGAATTACGACAGCCCTAACCTAATGGACTAATAAATAGCATAAAGACTGTGCAGCTCACATGAAAAATCGTGAACTCTTTTGCCTCAGATTGGTCTGTGCGATTCCTCGAAATATCTTGAGAGACTGTAATTCGTAATCGCATTAAACTATTTTTCGTAATCGCATACAATTCTTCGCTATCTTCAGCACAGTGCCTCATGATTCTATGATTCTCTACCTGCCGTTGTAGTCTCGTATTTCTTTCTGTGTGAACACAGCATCGTTCGGTTCTTACGCATATCTGGGACGTCCTGCCTATGATACTCACTCATTCGTTAGAAAATCGTTTTTTATTAGTCTTCTATAGTGTTCTAGGTTAGCTTAGCTTATCAGCAGGTTTTAACCTTTATAACGATCCCCATTCCCCGAACGAAACCACCAACGATTTGAGTTGAAGGTTTGTTACAATCGATCTTTGACTAGGAAAGTAAAATTTGGAAGGAATCGCTTTGAAATTATGATAGTGCGTGCACCCTAAAAACGCTTTCCACTTAAATTCCGTCTCCACGTGGGACTACTAATGCCCTCTTTTAAGTTGTGTTCATTAGGGAGGTTTAGAATTTAATCAACAAATACATACTTTCATTGGTTGAATGCTGGTAGGCAATAAGGAAGTAAGTAATACACTAATTGTATTTTCATCATGACTCAGTAAAAGATTGAGTGTATTCTTTCAATTGTGTCATTTTAAAGTGGACAATCTGATATTTAAACCAAATTATTATCAGTTCATTCAAAATAGAATCTAGTCATTAGTCGGTTTATGTACACTCATGTATTCCTTCAAATATTCCTTTGCAATATAGTAAAAGGACTAATTATTTTTTTTGACTGATTAGTAAAATCATATCATAACTATGATAAAGATATTTAAATTTTAAATGTATAAACGTAAGAATATTTGGTTCTTATGAAGTATAAATATATTAATTAAATAGTATACCTCTTGTTTCCCATCTGTACTTAAGCAGATTAAGTAAGGAACCATTCTTACTGGATGAACCAATCCTTGCCTGAGTACAATTTGAATTACTTTAACAGCCCACAACCTAACGGCAGAATCGTGATGTAGAAAACAATTCAAAATCTCTTGTAAATAAAGCTGAATTATTCTACTCGCCATCCCTGAGGAAACATCATTCATTTCTTTTAAGTCTTCAGTTTGAGATTGTGTATGCCCTAAAAAAGATAGATAGTTTAGTCAAATAAAACTTATTCCTCTTTAAAAATACTCACAATCCTTTTCTTTATTATGCATATATATTTCAGATTCAGTTAAATACATCCATATATTTCGCATACAAATTAATTTTATATGCGATTCGACCGTTGATGATATTAATAAATCACGATAGAAGTCTTTTAATGCTGGCCGTGTGAGATACTCATCATTCTGAACGCAAAAATGTCCCAAAGAAACGAGAGCCTGCTTCTTAATTTCAAAATTGGGACAAGTTATAAAAAACATAAGAGAATCGAAAACTTCATCACATATTGTCGGCGATATTTTATCACCTGCAAAAAGATATATTTGCAAAATAATTGATATTCTACAACAAATGCAAACCTTCTTCGTCTAATCCCAAAATCTTCGTAGATTTGAAATCGAAAAAACGCATCAATATACCAATTGTGAATAGGCTTCGACGAAATATGGGTTGATAAATATTATCAATTGGTAAGTTTGGATTGTTAATCAATTGCTCTCTGCTGTTGTATATGCTTTTATAGAATCTAAATAAAAATATAATAAATAAACGTCATGGTAAAGTTAAGAAATGCAAACTTACTTTGAAAAACAATCTCTAATTAATTTGTAATTTTTCGTGATTTTATTTACAACGGCACCTAAGCACGATACACAACTAGAAACAGCTGTTTGATTCAATGACACCACCAGGATCATCAGGTGCTCCTCCAAATCTGCTAAAAACGAATCACTTGGGTGCTCCATCAAAGGTACAACCTATGAATTGTTAATATGAGTATGTACCTCAGATCTGATTTATTACTTTACCTGTTCTAAGATTTCTGCGACAGAACAAATAAACTTTGGAGCATTTGATGAATGGCACTTAATATTTAGATAAGGTTCGATGGTGATTGCGTGGCGCACCAACAACTGTGGTCTTACTTTGGCCAAGAGATGTATTGTTGTTACGCATCCTAACATTCGAGTATTATCTGTATCTTCCAGCTCAATTAACCTTTCCACCAATCCATCTGCTAACTGCTGACAAGCTAAAACAACTTCAGGAGCTGGTTCGGTATTTTTCTTAACTGCTTCTGAAGATCCAGCATCTAATTTACTGTTCATTTCTTTAGGAGTAAATATCTGCAGAATTCAACAATTAAATATCGAACTATTTGTACACAAATCAAAACGTACGCTGGTTAAAAGTCCATCCAGCCACAAAGTTCCAGTGTCATGGGCAGTATTTACCACATCAATGATTTGGTTTATTTTACGATGAATTGCAAACTTTAAAAGGCGCAAACGTTTTAAAGATATTCAAAATATTTAAGAACTATTTACCCTGTCATTTTCCCGGCATGGAGTAAACCACATTCGCATGAAAACTTCAGTAACTAATTTTTGAATACCCTCTTCATCGTTGACTCGACGGATCATCTTAACGCAAATCTCTGGAATTTTTTGGAAGTCAGGATATTCAATGCAAATATCGCGTAGAATTTTGATGACGCGTTTCCGTACTGATACCCCAGTATCCTATATAATATACAATATATCCAATTCAAGATATTGAAAAGATATAGACAAACCAGAATTCTAGTCGACAACATTTCGTAATACTGATCGATCAATTCTTCGCTACTTAAAACATATTTTCCTATTAAATCCACGGCTGCCTCTCTTACGGATATGGCCGTATCGAGAAACTTCTGGTTCACTCCCATTTGCATGTCTTTTCTCTTAAGAATTAACGGATCCACCTCCACAATGTTAGCTAAACATTTCATTGCACGAGTTCTAATTGCTATCGCAGGTTCCCTGTGTTTAAAATTTGATTTATTTTAAATCTATTCATTTTATAGGCTGGAATTTCATATAATTTACCTAACAACTAATATGATTTTTTGAAGATATTTATCAAAAGATTGACTAAATGGCCTTTTGCTTGCTAAATATTGTGCAATTAAATGCGCGTTGTTGTAGTCTATGTAAGTTTTTATATGTTGTGATGTACAGTTAACGTCTGAATATGGTTTTATTTTGCTTAATAAATATTTCTTCCTTTCGTCTAACACTTGGAATATTTCCAGATTTAATGCTTGATCAGGTGTTTCATCAGTCCTAGGCTTTAAGGGAGTATCTTCGTCGTCAGTTTTGTCCTCTTCTTCTTCTTCAGACGATGATTCCGAAGATTCTCCTGTTGATAGAAAAAACAATTTTTCCTTAGTAGTAATAAATGTTGGTTTTGAGGAAATCTTTAAATATAATAGGGTCTTTCGGAAGCACGTTCTCAGTGAGACAACATTTAGAGCAACTGTCTCAGTATCTCAGTTGGGTTGGGTAATTGATTTAATCAGCTGATTTTGACATCGCAGAGATCGTTGATGCAAAATGACGCAATTTTCTGTTAATAATTCAAAGAGAGATATTAGGCCCTTTTCTGGTAGATCGTAGATGTTTTCTGAAGATAGCAGGAATTTTGCTGGCGGTCGTTTCGACACGACACGACACGACTAGCCAAGACAGACATTCAAAGCTAAAATCCTAGGTTTAGAAAGTGCCTTAGCTAGTCGTGTCGTATTTACCAGAATAAGGCCCATTATATATGAATAACCTTAACTATAATAGCCTTACGGGACGTTAATTCAGCTTAAGAATTTGTACGATTATATGAAGTGCTATACTGACAACCATAATAGTCTTATCCAATCTCTCAACTTTCGAAATCTTTCGGCAAGTCTTAAAGATACGGTCAGGAGCGTACAAATCTTAAGGGAACTTGACAAAACTGATGTTTGTGTAAAAATTGGATGATATATCGAAAGAAATTCTTTACTAGCTCTATAAGCTCATCATTAAAATGTACGGACATTGTACACAACTTGTTTTAAGATCCCACTGACACCTCACTTTTTGTAACTGTCAAAAATACATTAGGGCGATTGTAGTTGAGCTTATTCGTTACGATTTGACAGAAACTTAACCAATCTTAGAGAAATTTGACGGAAAATCTTAGGGAGCCTTAAGGCCATTATAGATTGGCCTAATATGCCGATTTTAAAGGCACTTTCACTTGGAAAATAAATAAAATAAAGTAAAAGTTTATTTTGAGGGCTTCTCAAGGGCTGTCACAACAAACAACATATAACTGAGACAAACGAAACACAGAAAACCCATCTCAGATAACTCAGTTGTTCAAAGGCTGCGTTCATTTTTGATGTGAAAGTGAGACGATGTACGAGAACACGTCGAGAATATCTCAGTTATCTCACTGAGAACGTGCTTGCCGAAAGGTCCTATATTCAAGTTGACATTTCACGATATATTTTCGGTGTAAGAAGAAATGGGTGACGAAAATAGTTCATTTGATCATCCTAAATTAAAAGAAAATACAAAACCCAAATGGGCACAGGAAAAAGAACATTTTATGTGGAGTAAACATCTCATTTTAAAGTAAATAAATACAAAATTAAAGTAATAGCTGTCATTTAATCAGATGAACCTTTTCTACAATTGTGTATTCGTGCTCTGCTACTGAGGTGTTCACTCTTTGATGTAATAAAATACCACGAAGTAGCAGAATTGTACAAAATACATCGAAGAGTAAATACCATTTATGTATATGTTGAAAACTTTACGAAATCCAGATGGAAATAATTTTATATGTATAAGCTCGAATTAGCATAACATCCAAAAACGTTGAATGAATAACGGGTCTACCAGAAAGTTATGTCGGAATTTCAGGCAAAAATAAATGTTAATTTTTAATGCATATGTAGATTATAAAAGACGTATTTAAGGATAGTGAAATCGACATAACGATCCTGGCAATAACACATATCTACAACATCTCATAAACAAACATCACCAATACAGCTTTAAATACGGTTTTAAAATGAATGCTAACAAAACCAAATATGTTAGATGGTCATAATCAAAAAGAGCTCACTAAACAAAGTACCTCGGTACTCTAGTTAATTGCATTTGATGAAATAAATGCCAGGATAGGAATGGCAATGACATGTGCAGAGTTGTGTGCAATAACGAGTTAAATCTTAAATTGAAAATAAGACTCATGAAGAGCTATATCGGGTATATTTTATTGTATGGTGTTGAGACATGAACACACAACATTGACAGAATTGAAGCATTCAAAATGTAGCTTTATAGGCAGATAGTGAAGATATCCTGGACAGATAGAATGAGGAATGAAGAAGGAAAATTTTGAGCGTGATTAAGCTGAGGTACCTGGAGCACATTATGTGTCACGATAAATTTGAGATTCTATGATTTGTGCTAGAGTTCCAACCGAGCACTTACATAGAGCCATCAAGTAGTGAGGCAGCGATTTCAGTATTTAAAATCTATGCACCATTTTAAAAAGCGATTAGTGACACATAATGTCTTACTTCTTTTTGTGTTATCATTCAATGAAGAGGAGTGATAAAATGTTTTTATTTTCTGTTTTATGTTCGACTTATCAACGAGAATACATGCAATTTTATGTCACGCTGAGAAATGTACAGTTTCACTTCACTGTATCTTCAAAAGAGTCAAGTTCTCTCAAGGAAAGGAAGATGTGTTTTTAAAGAACAAACAAGATGTGCTCTTCATTTATATAGAGTGTTTCGGTTAGACTGTACCCTTTGTACATGTGGTGAGGACGCAACTGTTTAGAGACTTAACGTATGTCGGAGAACGTTTAGTACAGGATGAACCCTTCTGGCCGAAAAAAATGAAGAAATGGTGATAAGTGCGATTTTTTCGCATTGTATCTAGCGGAATTTATGACCAAATTGTTTAGTTATTCTTTTATTTTTGTGGATGATGCTCGCAGTCAAGAAGTCGCATTAGCAAAGGGTATAAGGAGATAACTGTCATGGGGTTTTTGTTGTGCCCTGAAAACTCTGTTATCATTCTCGATGGTATGAGATGTGTTTTTAAAAAACAGTTTTGAGCATTATTAAAATATGAAGAATGTTTGGATCACATTACGTGAATAAGTGGTTTTCAAGGCACGCCACAACAAAGATCTTTATCTAATACTGGCGCTTAACGTGTTTTGAATCTGAGAAGATCAAATAAGGCCCAATATGTTGAGCTTTTATTAAATTGTGCCCAACGCAACTATTTGGGTAACGTATGTCGGAGACTGATTAGTTCATGATGACCCTTTCTGGTCGAAAAAATGAGGAAATGGTGATAAGACTGATTTTTCTCGCATTGTATTAAGCGGAATTTATGACCAAACTTTATAGTTATCCTTTATTTTTTATGACCGCCAGTGTGTTTATTTGGTTGTTTCCATGATGCTTGCAATCAAGAAGTGCCATCATTAAAGTATAGAGGGAGATAACTGACAGGAGGTTAACGTTGTGCCCTGAAAACACATTTATCATACAACGGTATAAGATGAAATATAGAGTAGCGTTGTTGTTGAAGTTCAAGGAGGAACGGACTGCATATAGATGTGTGATGAATTTGTTGGATATCCTACATATATAGCATCCGGGAGTGGCAGGGCTGCACGTTCTTTGTGCCAGGATTAAGGTACTGAACTTTTGCTGTTATTGGCCTCCTTGCTACTTAACTCAACCTGGAGGAGATCTGAGTTGTTGCTCATGGGAATATGATGCCCGCACTGGATCACAGTCACTGGAAGTCACATTGTGACGCCTCTTTTGGGACAAAACAAACATTTGTGCTACAAGGAAAAATCGAACGCAAGCAGAGAGGAAGACGAAGATTATCGTGGTTGCGCAACATCATTTTAGGAGGTTCTATCAGAGGATGATCACCACAATCCGTAACAGAACGACGAAGATGAAGAATTGTTTATTTAAATTTATTTGAAACCCTCCCCCATCGATCAAGTAAATCATATTTTCCATTAGTTTAAAAAGATTCATCATTTAACGCCAGGAAATTATCAATTGCCTATTTCTTAAGCACATCGTCATCTATGACGGAAGGTCTACAAGACCGGAAATTCATTTTTTAGGTTCAAATTTTCTCTCCTGAGTTTAGCGCTAAAAGGTACGTAGAGATAGTACATCTTATCCGAAAACAGCAACCAGCGTTGGTGCGCGACCGACGCGTTATTCCATTTTCGAAGTCGTATAAGATGCAATGCTTAGTAATTTCTTTTTATTTTCTTTGATCCATACTAAATCCGTGTCAAACGAAATAGAATATATGAGCTGTTATTTTTGAAAGTGATATAAATCCACTTTTTTTAAAAAAAAATGACGTAACGGTAATTTTAGTAAGATATAAACACATCTCTATATTTATAATCATACATTCAATGGAGTACGGGTTTGTCATAAAGTAAACAAAAGAATTTTGGCTATAAAATGTTGTCGCAAAAATCTTCTTTTTTTTAAAGTGGAATAAGTCCATTCCTAATAATTATAATTAAAACAACTTTCTTATTGCAATTATTATTGAATATTACGACTTCAGTGTACACTGTGCTTTGGCAGATATTACTTAGCTAGTGCTATTGTAATAAAAACAACATTGTTAACAAGATAACGGTATTATTGTTCTGATGAAATGGTGAGAAGTAATTTTACTGATTTTGTTTAATTTTCTTTCGCAAGTCCTACTGTTTGGTTTGTGTTTCTTATACTAATAGATTACAGTGAGTATTTTTTAAATATAATTGTTATTAAAGCAGAAAATCGAAGTTTTGATAAATATTATTTCCTACTGTTGTTACAATGAGTTCACATACTTATCAAAAAGACGATGATATGTTATTGACCAACTTGTCGAAAGAAAAATAGCTTCAGTTTGTATGAAATGAAAATCTTTAGAAGAGGCAATGTCTAAGAGGGTATCAAAGGGTATAAAAATACGGACGCAGAAATTATAAAGTGGCTAAAAATATGCTGGATGAGATTTAAAAGGGATGAATCGCACAAAATTTCTTACAAAACTTGTATGGAAGAAAATGCTCCATTTAAAAACTTCAGTTCTTTCGATAAGTTTACGTGGGAATAAACAACATCCGGTTGACCTATACAAACGTGTCTGCCAGGCATACCGGAACATGTGTAGCCGACTTTATATACATAAGTAGGTAGAACACTTTGCCTTATGTATAGAAAATCCAAAAGATCTTTCCGCTAGACCAAATTTATGGGTACATGAAACACACTTCATAGTTGGCGTAACAATTTCCTTACATAACAATCAGCTGAGAAAAATAATTATGGAACAGGAACTAAGAACATAAAATTAAACTAAAATATAACATAGAAAAGGAAATATAATAGAAGAAAAATGAAAAGAAAATAGACAATACACCGTTCTCGCGAGTTTAATTAATTTTTATGGTGAAATTTGTCAAAAAATTTCGTGTTCTAACACGACAGAATCGATATTCATACGATTAGAAAAACGACGGCATAGTCCCAATTAAAGTTTTGACTGCTCAAATGTGTAATCGTAGACTGGTATAATGTACTTAATTACTTAGGTGTGGGTTTATAAAAAACAAAAACTAATTTTAAATATAAGCAAAGCATATTTAAAATCGCATAAATTAATGAAATTAGGTGTCTCTTCATGTGTTTTTTACTAATGGAACTCTAAGAGAAGAGGGTTTTCAAAAATTCCATAAATACTTCCATTTCCTGAGTGGACTTATAATTTTGCAACAGTGTATACCATATAACAGACTTAAAAATACCTGCGATACGAAAAGATTTTCGGTATTAGAAAAATTTAAGTTTACCTTTCTTTCTTTTCCTCTTCGCAGTCTTCTTTTTCCTCGATGCATAACCTTTTTCACCTTCAGCTATTCTTTTCCTTTGTTGCATTACATCTCTATACCACTGCGTTAAATAAAAGTGTCTTGCATAATCCCAAATTAAATTTTCTTCTTGAGCGTTCACAGCCAAAAAATCGAGTAAAATTTTCTGCAGAAATTCGGTTCTTTCCTCATCCGGATCCAAAACAATATTTCTCTACAGGGTAAAAAATAGAATTAATACCATGATTACCAATCATTACATTTGTTCTACTTACGTTGTTTTTTGGTATGTCACCTTCTTTTTCTTGTTCCTGTTTAATACATTTTATCATTTGATCCATAGTATTTACTTTACAGCGTGATTCAACTGTATCCTTTCTTAATCGAGCCGCAACTATTCCTAAATAATCCAGGGAAGCTAGTCGGATAGATTGCTCTATGGTTTTATCCGACATATATTTTACGAGCAATGTTCCTAGCAAACTCAGAAGCAACTCTGCAGCTGGCCACTCTGGTTTATTAACAGTGGAAAGCAAATCGTGAATGAAATTTTCAAAAAGTGGACGGAAGTCGGTTTCATTGGAACGACTTTTGCATTTGCTTAAAAACGTTGTAAGAAAATTACCACCTATGCTAACCGCTGTATCGTATTTCTCCAATACTATTACATCTTTATCGACACTTTTCGCCATTGGGTTTTCATCTGTTTCAACAGGTTTGGCCTTTTTGGAAGCTCGACCTGATTGATCGCAAATATTTTCTGGCAGCACTGTTGCGCACTGTATGAGTTGTAAGACTAAAGCAGTGACCATTTGTATGTTCCCTCCATTATTAGCCAGCTTGAAAGGTCGCAGATTTTTTTTTGAACATGGGAGTCTATCCACTGAAGCTAAAATATCACTTAGTATACTACTACGCATTTTTACATACTGTTCCTTTCGAAATATCTGAAAATAAAATAATTAATGAAAATCATATCATAAAAAACAACCAATATTACCGTTGTAACCAACTCCAAGCACACAAATTGCAGAGTCTCGATGTTGTCCACGAAAAATGGTTCTATCGCCAAAGTTGACAGTCCCAGCACAATTGTGTCGACGAAAATGCATTTATCGAAAAGCGCAACGAAAACTTTCATTAATTCCACGCACTTCGAGTAGAGCAGTTGAAGGCTTCGATTGTGACTGTGAGGGGGCTTCTTTTTGCGATTGTCAATCTTCTTCATATTTTTTACCGTATATACTGGATCATACGAAGGAAATATGGTTTCTCGAAATTGAAACTGCACAAATTTAACAATAGTTGAAATGTTGTCCTCTTGCAAAAATTTTAAATCTTTGGCCGTTGAATAAATGTTGCAAATCAGCAAACAAGCTTCTACTGCATTAAGAATTTTTTCCATTATATCATCACCAATAATTTCTTCCTCCCCGTCCTGCAAACAATTTCATGAAATTTTAAATATTAGTATAGCAAATCCTGAATATTGCCTTCGGTCTAGATAGTTATTTAATGAATTCTGTTTTCTCTTAATAAAGGCATTCTAACCCACTTTGTAAGTGCATATATGTATGTAAATATATTTGCACTCTTCTGATTTTTGTATTCGTACGAAACATATACGATAATAATTTGAGTTATATTTAAATTTTTTGCTGAACACAGATATAACAATTCTCATATTTACGATTCAATATATGAGGGTTAAAATCGGACCTTTTAACTAAAGCTAGCTAAAATTGCTGCCATTAGAAAGGAGTGGAATAATCTTCAACGGCTATACCAAATTCAGCTACCTTAAGAGGTTACATAGGTCTTGAAGGAAAGAAAAAACAACTTTTTCAAAAAATTGTATTTTAAAAATCAAAACTCTATTTTATTTTAAATTTAGACTTAGAAAAGTTTAGCATTTCAAGAAGTTCACGAAACAATGCTATAAAGAGAAACTGTGCAAAGTTTCAGCAAAATTGGTCGATTCGTTCTCGAGAAATCTTGCCTACCGCACAAAAAAAGGTTGGACGAGGAAAACTGCAGGAAAATCGACAATTTTCAATATTTTTTTTACAACTTCTTGAAATGCTAAACTTTTCTATGTGTAAATTTCAAATAAAACAGAGTTTTAGTTTTTAAAATACAATTTTTTGAAAAAGTTGTTTTTTTCCCTTCAAGACCTACGTAACCCCTTAAGATTGTTAAATAAATTTTTTTTTTCCCAGAATTTCTACCAGGAATTTTGAAATAGGCCTAAATATGTCATGATAAATTATTTTCAATTCGCCTAACTTTTTAATCAAATTGAGGCCTTAAAATTTTAATTTTCATACGAATATGGTGCGGAAGTCGGAACAGGCACCAAATATGAGTCTCCCATCTGAATAACGTGTCCTCAGGTAGAGGTGCATTGCGGACTACCATATGACGACAGAACATATAAGCATACAAAACTTGCATGAGCCTAATTTATTATCCAAAAAGAGTTTTCTGATCGATAGTGTCAGGGAAGGGAAGTGATTCTTAGAAACCGCGGCTGCTTGCTGTAGACACAAAAGTACAGAATCGAGCAAAGCACAAAAGTTCGGGCGCACAATGTTATTCATATGGGTTCATGTGTAATCGTGTACCAAGTATGCGTCGATATGACTTTTGGCTGTTGGCAGGCCGAATTCTATAAATGAACGAGTAAAGGTCGCTGCAGACTTACCAGCACGACACCGAACGGCACCAGCAGGCAGCGGTAGACAGCAACAAATTGCATGCACATTGCACACTAGAACGGCGCTGAGCGGAGCGGTCAGTTCAGTCGGAAAATATACAGCGACCAAATACAATTAATTTCTTTTGTATCATATTTGCCACCTTCAGCTTCGACAGGCAAACAGCACGCCGAAACCTTTACTTTTCGGTTAATGCAGAGGGTAATTAAGACTTACCGTCTTAATACAGGAATACTAAAACTCATGCTTTAGTGTGTATTGCTATTAAAATATAATATTAAGTAAGTAAGTAAGTGGGAAGTACAACTACAATTATCAGCTTAAATAAAAAGTACATAGGAACATGGTTTTTTATTAGGCAGTGGTTATTTGCAAACCTCCGTCCGCCTGGCTTCAATGCAAACGTGCGGCACAGACGCTCGGGTGATTTCGGTTTTGTCGCGAATACCGCGAAAAGACAAATTTCAGTTCGTAAATATTCTGTATAAGGAAAATGAAGCCATCGCCTTTGCTTGCCTTGCAGCTTACAATGCAACAGTTTTGAAATTTTACCCAATTACTCATCATTGCTCATACTCGTTTTTGCTAATAAGTCCTCCGAAGCATAGCTCTCTACAGCCCTACACCGAGAATGACGAGCTCAATAATTGCAATCCTAAACACTGGAAAAATGTGCAGTGTGCACATAATCAATCCGCTTACATTTTGCGCTAGGTGTCCGTTTCATTTGTGCCTCGCATACCTTACTGAGACAATACTGAACGAGTTTATTCTTTTTCCCTTACAAAATGTGCGTGCGGAATTCTTGAAATTCGATGAATTGAGAACGGTTATCCAGTGGCTGGGAAAAACAACTTTGAAGGGACTCGACTTGAAAAGTTTGCGCACATTCGTGTACCCCATCTCAAAGCTCTTTTGCTTGATATGTATTGCTTGGCACATCTTATTATTGTAATATCTTTGGCTATAGGGTTCTGATCCTTAGAGCAAATTCTCCATTGCAAGTTATTTCTGCGAGTTCTTTATAGCCTTATATTCTTTGATATTACGAAATAATTACAGAAATGTAAAACATGTGACAATTATGTGAATCACACACATATGAAGAATTTTTTTTAAAGAATTAAAATTACTTACAGGTCCTGCAGAATAATGCCGCGCAAGGTAAACGTTCCGCATAGCGTAGTTAATCAAAAGTGTTAATTTGTTTTTTGGTATAGAATCCAAAACGCCTTTCGCTTTAAGCTTTGCTACATCATTACTCATCACAGTAAGCATTTTAGATGAGATACATTCTATGTTCTGATCAGTTTCTTCTGAAAATATCAAAGACAAAATAAGATACTCCTAATAAAGTCATAGCGGACACAACCTCCATTAAAATTAGGTGACTCTGTATCGTCTAGTTGTTCTATTATTTGTTCCATGTTTTTCATAAACTGCTGATAAGTTTGAGACTTCATAACTTCTTCCTTTGAAGATTTTGGCAGAGGAGGTGCAACTATTCTCTCAACTTTCCTTAATTTAGGCTTGGTAACTAAAAAATAATAATTTATATTGAATAAAACTACAAAATATTGCGTAATTGAAAGTTACAAATTTGTTCCGGCGGAATATCACTGCTAACGGCTACTTTACGTTTACTAGCAGACCGACGTTCATCCGCTTTCATTTGTGAAAAAGCATCTTCGTTCTGTATAGGGTTATCGTGCGCTCCTATTTGTGCTTTTATTGGTGATGCCACGTCCGTCAATCCTAGTTTCTTTGCTAATTCAGGGGACTTCTTTGCAAATTTTTTCAAACTTTGCTGCATTAAAACTTCATCCTCAACCTTCAAACGACTTAAACAAACTTTTGGCTTCAAGGGTATGCTATTGTCCAATTTTGTAGAAGGTGCGTTCAAATTTGAGTTAATAAAAGAGTTATTCATGTTTTGTTCAATGTTTAGTTTCTCGTCAATCGGGGATGTTTTGTTTTGAATAATTTGTTTTTGAGAAAACTGCTGAGGAGTACAAATTTGATTAGATTCTGGGGCCACACTGGCTTGTGCAGGTGATGGTCCTCTCAAATCGAAATTTTTGCTTTGTAGCTCTAAATACTCGTTATTTCGAGGAATTGTTTTTTGTTGTTGCAGTGGCACATGTTGCGGTATCTGGGTTTGTGTTTGCACCATAGTTTGTTGCTGAGATTGAAAAAGTTGATGTTGCTGTTGCTGTGGAGAATCAGGGCCACAAGCCTGTTGTAGTTGTTTTTGAGTCAATGCATTAATTTGAACACAAGAGTTTTGAACTGCCACCCGATTTGGAGATGTTAAATTTTGTTGTATTACACGATTTTGTTGAACGGAATTCAAATGCACCGGACTTTGCTGAACAATAGAGCTCTGCTGGGCAACAACATGAGTTTGCTGAGCGGCAAGGTTTTGCTGAACAAAAGTTGTATGCTGTAAACCTGGCTGCATCACAGGAGATTGATGACTTACTGCCACTTGCTGAATGTTGGGGCTTTGTTGCGGACTTGAGTGAGGAATTTGTTGACCCTGCACTAATATGGTTTGATGCGCTACTTGAGGTTGCTGAAAACGTTGGGATGCTAATGGGGGTTGCTGCACATTTCTTTGTTGAGTAACCGTTTTTTGCAGGGGTGTTGATGGCTGCTTTTGTTGTATAATGTTTTGTTGTATAATGTTTTGTTGTAAATGCTGCTGCTGGAGTGGGTGTTGTGGCACACTTATATTATGCTGTTGTAAAATATTTTGCTGAAGAGTTTGCTGCATTTGTTGCGGCTGCTGGGGGTTTTGCAATTGCTGTGGCTGATTATGTTGCTGCATATGTGGTTGTTGTTGCTGCTGTTGAACATTAAGTTCATTGGCCAGTTGCCGTTTATTCATTGGCCTTTTCGATGGTGTAGTTTCAATAGCATGATAAGCGTTATTTCTGTAATCGGAAAAGTAACATTTCTCATACTTTGTTTTAAAATGTTTAATATTACATATTTATAACACCGGGTTGTGATGCATTTGATTGAAGTGTTGCAGGACTCAATGGCTGCTGCTTTTTCATTTCCTTCACCGAAGCATATTCAATACTGCTGTTGTTATTTATATTTTGTGTATTCCCCGGCTGTGGAAGTTGCTAAGAAATTGGTTTACTTTAGAATACATGTCAATTTCTTTATTTATGGTGTAGTTACCTGATGAGTTTGTACTTGTTGAACAATAACATCTGTTGTTGGGTTTTGCGAAATTGAATTCACAGGAACTTTCTGTTGCTGTTGCGGTTGGTGGTACAAATGGGAGGGATTCGAATTTCCTAAATGATTTGCTGAAGTGGATTTGATTACTGTTCTTACAAATTTTCAGATACCAAATACTTACGAATTCGGTGACTATAGGGAGTATTGAAAACGGTAGGCCTAAACGTATATATTCCCTGAAGAAGTTCAGGATACTCACTAATATTTGTGCCATGTTGGTTAATAGCATATTCACTTTTAAGTTCACTTGAATATATGGGAATAAGAAAATTAAATATTTTTATTGTTCTTCATTAATATGTTTCTTAACGATTTACATCCAGTTGTAACTTTTAAAAAATCTATTATAATTTCTTGCATATTCTATTTCTTTCATTCTATTCAAAATAAACTTTAAAGATCACTTTGACGCAAAACCCATACAACAATAGGGCGACGCAGTTAATCTATAAATGGGCAAAGATCATACCTGTCACTGCGCCCGCCTGGCGCAATTTTTGCAAATATCAAAAACGCTCTTGTGACCAGATTATCATAATTAACAATTTTGTTTTATATCATATTATAATGGATTCTATAGGGTCAAATCGTGTGGTCCACCACCTCAGTCGAAAGATGTCTTTCACTTTAAATGATCATTATTATTTTTTAAATTTATGTATAATATTATTATTATATATCTCTGTAGAAAATAATAAAATCTTTTTAACATCCAATTCCTTTGTATCGAAATTGTTTACAAATACCCATTTGTCGACCCTACAACTGGATGTAAAATTTAAATAGCACTTACATATGATCCGAATTTGTTTGTTCAATTGCATGAACTAACTGTCTCACTAAATTATCATCTCTTACAGATAAAAGATTGTTGGATTCCTCTGCTACTAATGTGTGAAACAGCAACGACTTATTTAAAGATGTAATGCTTGAAAGTGAACCAGATACAGGAAGTTCGCTGAGCACTTAAAAGAAAAGTGTTACAAGAAATTCTTGCTTAAGTTGTTTACTTACAATCTGACAAACTTGTGAGACCTGCTAGCGTTGTAATTGGTACACTAGGTACATCCCTGTCGGTCATTTTGTTTATCCAGGAGAGTTGCTATATCTATAGGTTTTACTATAGAGCTAATTTTGAAATCCGTTAAACAAAGCCTTAAGACACATTCTTCAGGAAAATGCAAAATATGTGGTTCATATCTAGCCTTAGTGGAAATAACATTTCCCACTTCTATACGTAAGGTTACTCCATGATTCGTTTGGTGAAAATTTTGCCTGCAAATACTTATCAAGTTAATATTTTTTTAATAAAAATATGAAAATATTATAACTAAAGTATTTATTAAAATTAATGGTATAATAAATATCTCATATTCCTAATAGTTATTTTTTCCCACAACCTATTTTATTGGGCTTTTCTTATGAAGTCAATATAAATGTTGGATAAATTAATGATAGGCGCATACTTTGAAATCGACATACATATGTATACGTACCTACTGTTGACCTTGACATAATCCTGACTAAATACGTGAGTATATCATATAAAGGGTGGTCCATCTAGTGTTTGGAATTTGAACTACCGGTAATTTGAAGTTTAGTTGATTATATGTCATTCTCGACTTGACAGAAATTTAGTTTAAGGTTTGACATTTACGAAATGGGACAGAATTCGCTTGAAGAAAGGTGGGAAATATTAAATATTAAAAACTTATTTCCAAAGTGATGAGTCTTCTACTCAAACTGTGAGAAATTTGGAAAAAACATTTTACAAAAAGAAACTTCCAAAAACCCACTTTGTGGATCAATTAGTGAAACTGGAATGTTGGTGGATAAACCAACCCGTGTACGTACTCGTCCGGTGCACTCAGCCGAAAACATTGCTGCTGTTGCTCAATACGTGCATGAGCAACCATCAACATCAACTCGTCATCGTTCTCAACAATTGGACATTGCACGCACTTCTTTGATGCGAATTTTGCATAAAGACCTTGCCATGAAGCCACATAGAGTTCAATTGGTACAGCAGCTAAAGCCGGTTGACCATCCGAACTATACAGCGAACGCCACAATCGATCTTTTGCGCCCTATCTTCGGAAATCGCATAATCAGCAAAAATGGTGATGGGATTTGACCATACTCAAAAATCCGCTCACCAAACGAAGCGTTTTTGCTTCCGCTTCTGTTAGTGCATAACCACTTTGGTTAAAAATTACGTTTAAAAGAAACAAAATTGCACCGGCTGTCAACGTTTCCAATAGATACGCATCTCACAAACACGAGAAGAAACGTCTCTAATGGAATAGGCAACTCACAAACACATATCTAGCAGTAAAACAACCCCTGTTTTATACAGTTTTGACAACTTATAAATAACCTTTCGTGCGCACGACTGCAAAATTGAGCTATGCTTTTACACAAGTCGAGATGATCATAACTATGCATGCAAAATTTAACGGAGATGGAGTTTTCATGCACGATAAAGCCCCTTGCCATACAGCAAGGAGAGTTACGGAGTATTTAAGGACTAACAACATCCAAATAATTGACTGGCTAGCGAATAGCCCAGATATGAATAGAAAATGGCAGAAAAGTGCCCACGGATCACGGTGATTCATGAATTCGAGATGCACATTATTATTTTATTTTTATCTTTTGATCTGCTCAACGCAGCGACATCAAACTTACGCCAAACAACTACTATCTTAATGCCCTTGCCAAAAATGCCACTAATGTTGATCTACCTGTACCATTGGCGGTACAGTCATTTGCGAAAGTGAACAAAAGCTCTTAAATTTCCTAAGTACTCAATTGTACTGAGATTGACATTACAATGATCTTATTTACACATTTAATTTCTTGTAATCCATTATTTGTACAGTAGTTTTCTGATCTGTTGACGTTACTAATTAATCGGAAAATATTCTTTTATTCTGATCAAAGAAATTTATATACATACTTATGAATGTTATTTTTCACTGAAATTGAAGAGTCTCGCTCGCTCTTCTAGGTCTTTCATACCATATTCAGATATAGTGATCAGACCTCATTTCTGTTATTTAATAAAAATCTATTAAATTACAAATCGCAGGTGTGAAAACACAGAACTCCTGAATTTAAAAAAGGTCGAATGCCATTTTGGATCCGCCATTTTAGATACAAAAATTCTAGATCTGCACCCTAAGTAACCATAAGTATTATTTTTCGTGGTATTCCTTTGAAATTTAAAATTTTGGGTTATTATACTATTATGGGACCGTCATCTTGAGTTTTGAAATTTTGGTAGATTTGAAATCAGTGGCCCTAAAGTTTTGTTTGTATTCATTTTCATTCAACTTCCTCGAAGGTGTATTACCAAGACCACGCTTTGAATTTCATGGCAATCGGTTGAAGTTTAAGAACTTTGGCAGTCATTATAGGGTCGCTATCTTAAATGTTATTAAGTTTGAAATTCATGCCCTTAGTATTTTTTATATTATTTGAAATTTAAATTGGGCAATTTTGAAGGCAGTTTTGAAACCAACAACCCAGAGAGCTCCTTAGTGCGGATTTTGAGTGAAATCCCTTGAAGTTTTACTTTTTCGGTAGCCATTTTGGGCCCGCCATAGTTTTGGCAGATTTGAGTTCTGTAACTCCAAAGACGTGTTCTTATTAAATTTCACCAAAATTGCTTAAAATTTAGGAATTTCAGTCGCCATATTACGTTGGCCATTTTTATTTTGGGAATATTATATCAGATTCGAAATCATTAACCACGAAAACTCCCTGGTACGAAATTTCGGGGCAATCGCTTGAAATTCAATTTTTCGGTAGCCTATTGGATCCATTTTCAATTTAGAAATTTTGATGTCAGATTCGAAATCAGCGATGAAGTTTAAAGTTTTCGGCCGCCATGTTGGATCCACCATTTTGGAATTGAACAGTTTGGTTGCTGATTCGAAATCAGCGACTCCGGGAACCCCCTAACGCGGATTTTCAGCGCAATCCGTTGAAGTTTAATTTTTTTTGTAGCCATTTTGTGTGCGCTATCTTGAATTTTGGTAGATTTAAATGTTGTCACACAAAAGATTCTTCATATTGAATTTAATCAAAATTCCCATTTTGCAACCTTCCACTTTATCAAAATAACAAAAAGCCTATATGTTAAGTTGGACTATGTACTACCTTGCGCCAAAAAATTAAGTCTATCAAAGCAACCGTTTGAATTGAATAACAAACACACAAACGCACTTTCATTTTTATATACAGGGTGGCCGGAGAAGTGACGTCCAAAGGTAAAATTTAGATGCCTCATATTGATGGGTATCCGAATCACACCGATATATGTTCCGCGATTTTGCGTAGTTTTCGAGTTATCATTTATTTAGTGGGCTTTAATTTTTTTTTTAATTTCTAGGTCTTTTCGGTTTTTTTTTTGTAACTAATTCTTTATTACTTGCACGCATAAAATAATCAACTTCGTAACAATAACCTTTTGAGCGCTATGAACCCATATATGCGTTTCGAAAAATCGTTCGCCATATATAATAAAAATATCAACCCATTATGTCTTTTCACACAACCATTCAATTTGGGCAATGAAAAAACAAACCTAATAGGAATGTTTTTCTACTGCACGCTTGTAAAATGATTTACCGGTTCATTCAGCGTTTAAAGGGTTAAGAAAGCTACAAAATTGTTGACCAAAAATGGAGAATTTACGTTCGAGCGAGTCAGACTTCAATTTTCAACTTTAAATTAAAAAAACATAAAAAGGCAATTCCTTAGTTCCTGTGTAACTTAAAAAACTGCTCTAGACTCTAAACTTTCATAATAATATAATACTAAAAAGTAGCACTTAATATGCTATTATTCGCTGAAATCACCCTTCGAAAATACTGAGGTGGAAAATTCATACGATACTAATTTGGTTGAAAAAAAATAAATTTTTGCATTTTTTATCATTCCTAAGGCTTATTATGATAGAAAGTGTAAACTAACAAACAAAAGATGTAGGAAAACTAAGATCTGGATATATTCAATGTTATTTAATTTTATCATGAATGTTTGGTGCCGCCTGCTCTCGGATATTGGGTTTTAGGTTACCCCTTTTTACCAAGAATAACAATGAATCAGGTAAATAATATTGCTGTCTCTCACTCGCTGTGGCTAGAACCGGTGTAAGCGAGAGGAACTGCGAACAACCGGAGTCAACGCAAAGAAGAATCACCTCACCTCAGTCGTTCTCACCTTGTGCTTACCGCTACTCGTGTCTCTATTTAATATCTACCACTACGCTCACTTCACCAACGGACCTCGCTGCCTACTTATCTGGCTACTATACTCGTACTATATCAGCTGAAAAATAAATTACAATCACTGGTAATTGTTTAGGTTTAGATTAGGAAAAGATAGAGAAGGTAATGAGAATTGAAAGAATTGAAATCCCATCAAAAACATTTCATGTTAAAAATGCAGCCAAATCGGAAGAATCTTTTCATTTTAAAAATTATAGTATTGTTTTGTGATTGACCCAAGGGATTTTCAATCGGTTGACTCGTTTTTGTTTTATACGAAAAAAAAGTTTTAAAAACGATGAGAATCGGAAAAATGCTAAAAAATTTGAGACGAAAATACATTCAAACTTATTAAAAAAACTTTAAATTTGATTTTTTTTTCAATTCCTTCGGTCAATCACGAAAAAATACTATAAATAGAAACTGTGCCAAGTTTCACCAAAATCGGTCGATTCGTTCTCGAGAAATCTTGCCTACCGCAAAAAAAGGGTGGACGAGGAAAACTGCAGCAAAATCGACAATTTTCAATATTTTTAGCTGAATTTTTTTTTACACCTTCTTGAAATGATAAACTTTTCTATGTGTAAATTTCAAATAAGACAGAGTTTGGTTTTTAAAATACAATTTTTTGAAAAAGTTATTTTTTCTATCCTTCAAGACCTATGTAACCCCTTAAAACATTATCGTGAATTGGCCATTAGGCAGAACGGTAATGTATGAGGCTGTCGTTTACACATCAATGTACACATTTATTATTGAAGTATGTATTGTATACTAGTAATATATAAGAACTGATCTTATAAGAAGTGAATATACGTATAGGAGTACGCCTACTGATATAGTGGACTTAAGTTTACATACATAAGCCGGTGGAATTGAATAACTTTTATGTTGCATAATGGCCAAGCCACGAAATTTTTTTACACTAAGATGTAGAGACTTCGAGTGATACGAGAATGAACGTGTTAGATTTAGCTCTACATGAGATCTCATAAATTTTCAAGAAGGAAAGATTTGCGAGACTTGGTTATATTTCTTATATGGAATATTTCAGATGGGATCGTTTAATAATTACAATGTATAAATAAATTATCAACTTTTTTAATCATCAGGAAAATTAACATAAATTGTTATTATTACAGTAGTGTATGGAAGAGACAAAACTTCAATTAGATGAAACTCCAATAAGATGAATGCCCAATCAAATGAATGTCCAATAAGATGAACCCACTATACATATTTTAGCAGCGCGTCCAAATAATCGCAAGAATGTAGATAGTGCTGGGTATAAGTTTAGGACCACGGAAGAAATTATAATAAACTCATACCCCCATAACCTTTTATTCAAATGATCCTTAATATTGATACAAAATTCATCATTATAACAAAATTAGGTACCCTTGAATTTATAAAAAAAAAAACGACTTTATTTGGTTCTAAGTTGTAAACAATACTAGAAATGGAAAATTTCTAAGATTAATACCTGCGTAAAAGCATAGGACTAAAAATACTTTATACAAATATAAATACAAGAACCAGTTCTGCGAGACAAAGATTCTAAAAGATGTTTAAGCATTTCATGTGGTAAATTTCTCCATTCTTCAAGTACTCGTAGTAGATTCTTTAATTCTTCTATTGTCTTTGGCCTTCTCTTTGAAACTCTTTCACCCAGGACTTTCCAAACATTCTCGATTATGTTCAGATCTGGACTGCTGGCCACGGTAAAACAGGTATATTGTGATCATTAAACCAATTTAAAGTGCTCGCAGCCACATGAGGACGGGCATTATCATGTTGGAATATAGCTCCCCTTAAGGGCATATTCCATTCCATAAATGAAATTAGGATGTTCACATATGTATGTGTATTGATTTACAGACCCTGTGATCAATTCCAAATCAGTATACCCATTCCATGATATTTCGCTCCACACTGTGGTCTTACCACCGCCATATTGTTTCTAAGAATTGACGCAGGAAGGAAGAAACTGTTCATTTGGTACTCGGCGAACTGTTTGTCTTGTGATTGGCTGGAAAGTTGAAAAGAGCTTTCGTCTGAAAAAAGGTCCTTATACCAATCATCCACCTCCAATTTCGCCGAGCCTTACACCATTCCAGTCGTGCTTTTGCATGTCTCATCGTAAGGAATGAGATTTATATTGCAGATCTTTTCATCAGCAGCTCGATTATTTTTGATTTAGTCCCTTCGTCCCTGCGGCTTTTTATGTGCAAAGGACCCAGTTTTCGTATATTTTTGTATAGCACGATGGCCACAGCTCTTAATTAACCTAATCAGGTCGCATATTTGCCTTTGGGGTTTTTCCGGCTTTGTGTAATCCACCTATAATCACCTAATACCAATCCGGATCAGTATAATTTTTGTTTTTAATCTCTAATTAATCTTACATAATTTTCCGAAATCAACAGATTTTTCGACCATGCAGAAAATCTCAATAATATACAGAAAACTTTGCTACTACTTCTTCTATGACAATGCACTACTTTTAATCATAATATTTAGAATGGTTCTCAAAAAACGAAGTAACATTATGGTATGGGAGGTGTTGCCATGGCAGAATTTTAAAAATGTAAACTAAAATATTTTTGTCCTATGCTTATACGCAGTTAATGAATTGAGAAATTTTCCATTTCTGATGTTGTTTTAAACTGAGAACCCAATAAAGTTGTTTTATATATTATAAATTCAAGAGTACCTAATTTTATTATAATGAGGAATTTTGCATCAATATTAAGGAACATTTAAAAAAAAGGTTGTGGAGGTATAAATTTATTATAATTCCTACACTGGTCCTACCATAAACTTATACGCAGCACACTAGCCTTGTCTAAGTCTAAGTCTAAGCCCAAGCGCGCACTGAGATTTTGAGCAGCGGGGCCAAATAACTGCAGCAATGTATACTTATGGGGAATTCCCGATAGTTCTGACAGGTGGAATAATGGGAGATTCTTGTTTCCTTGGCCCCGCTTTTTGGGAACGGGGTTCGAAACATTTTGCTGTGCTAATTAACGAAAAAATAATGAAAAAATTCTATCTCGACCCGTTTTCGAGATATAGGGCAAAATAGTTCATACTTGAGGAGCCACCTTAATTGGGAAAACTTTAACTTTTAGAAAAATTCTATTATATTTTTATAATTTCCCTTTTACAAACTGCCGGTGGAGTTAAGTTTCCTTTTACAAAAGAATGCAAAGCACAGCAAAATGTTTCGACCCCGTTCCCAAAAAGCGGGGCCAAGGATACAAGAATCGTGCCTAGAATAAAAATGGAGCCTGCGTTAAAATCAACCTCAAGAAAAATGAATATTTCGAGACCATGAACTGGTCTTACATTTAATAGTTCAACATTCGAGACTCTTTTGTACCTACTATTTACTATTATTTATTTATTTGGTGCAAATTACCCAATTGTACACCGTGATTATTTTATTATAAATAAATTTACTGTTAAACAGTTCTTTTTTACGATCTTTTTTTCAAATCGACTTGTTAAGGATTCTTCCTTAACTGTGAACTGCAATAGCTTATCTCTATTTCAAATCATTTGTTTTAAATTAGTCAAACTCCTTTTCTTTTTGAATAGCTACCACTTATTCAAACTTGTGCTAAACAATTTAATAATTATAAATTACAACGCAACCGTGACAATATGCAAATTACATCGAGAAGGAAAAGATCAATGAACCATATTATAGGTAGAATATTTAGAGGCCTTCACAGCAGTTCGTAGTAGTAAAGATATTTTTTTTTATTGCAATGAAAGCAGACTTTTTTTTAAAATAATTTTGATATTAAGTGAGGAATTGATTTATAGCGTTCCAGCTGAGATATAATGCCGCTTAAAGTAGTATTTTTGTATACAAATTACAGACTATCTACAAATCACTAGTTAAAACCGTTTTTATTGATATTATGCATCAATTGTTTAAAATTGCAGTAGCAATTGACACATTCATAAGAAACGCCAATTTGACACATTTTGACGTTTCAGCCGACATACTGCACGCACGCATCTTCATTGTTTTTACTTTTTGTCCCAGACTATTAAGAATGCTGTAAATCCATCTGAAATGTTAACAACTGAATTTTTCAGGCTGTAAAGAATTTAAAAGGAAACAAATTCGCCCTCTAAAACTGGACGCCCATTGCGCCCAATTTGCGTGCAAGCTCGCCAGTATCTTTAACATTGTCAGGGAGCAGCAGTGAGCTGTGATTTCGTCAAGTAGAAATTTACCTCGGGGAGCTTCATTAGTGACCAAATAGCTTGTAATCCTGTTGAAAATCAGTTCATCGTTAAATGACTACATTTGGTATTTAATGCCACTAATAACTGGATGGTCAAAGCGATTCCCGTATATATTTTCGTTCGCACTTCAGCACAAAACTTCTCGTCAAAAATCAAGAGAAAAACTCTCGCAGTACAGCGGCAGATCTCGATCACAATTATACCACTTCTCTTGCGTAAGAAATCACTTTACACTTAATTATACTTCGGGGATATAAGCGAATTACAATCCATCAAAGTTTATTTGACAGCTGCAGACTTATTTTCACTCTACATTTTATTTTGACTAAAATTATAAATGGCGACGTCCGAACAAACACCAAACATATTTGTGGGCTCCGTTCGTTCGCAGATTTCCCGCTGCTTTTATTATTTGTCAGTTGGCAGCAATTGCGAAATGCCGGCAGGGTGACTCAGATTTTAGTAAACATATATTTATTTCAATTAAATATGTAATTGTTCCGGCATTGTAAAAACCCCATAAGAACAGTTAATTCGAATAATTTTTTTGTTGTTGCAAACGCATCTTTTTAGATAAACTCACAATCTGGGTATAATCCACATAAGTCTCTACATCCTATCCCGTTCAAACAAGCAAATGCAATGCATTTACAACAACAATGAAGATTAACACGATGAATATGATTACGTCGCTTTATGTTAAAAATGTATGAAAACATAAATGTTTTAGATGTGTTTTCCCTCTTTTGTTTATTTTTAAGCACACTAAACTCTGTTCCTTGCTACAGTCCCTGGCCATTGAGTTAGGACCAGTAAGCTTTTATTAAAATTTCGCCTTTCTTTTCTCTAAAACCTTTTACAGAAGCGGAAGAAGTTATTTGTTACAGGGAAATGAAAGCAATTATTTCTAAAGCGTCAGTATTTTGATGGGCCACCCTTAGATTTAACAACTGATTTATTGTATCTGGGATGCTTTGATAGCATCGCTCTATCATTTTTTTTTTGCATTATTTTCCCAAACATCTGTAGGTAATCTTTTGTTTTAGGATGTTGAGAGTGGGATGAGGAGATGAGTACACTTTAGATTTTAGATAGATTTATTTAGATTTTAGGAGGCTACAGACATTCTCAATGGGGTTAAGGTCGGGAGAATTACCGGCCAAGGAAGAATCTGGATTTCACAGGTCGTCAACATATTTCTTAAGGATATGGGACGATGGCAGGGCGCACCATCCTGCATAAAGGTGTCCGAATATCCACAACCCCTTAAGTATAAGAAATATACTGGTCCAGGTCCTTCGCTTGAAATACAAGACCATATCATTACGGCTGGAGGATGTTTGATGGCTGCAATAAGAATGCAATCTTCCTTATACCGCTCTGCTGGCCTCCTTCGAACATATTGAAGGTTCTCCGTTACTGCTTCAAGCCTGCACTCGTCGCTAAATATCACCTAAACAAAACAGAAAAATTAGTATTTTGTGCAACTAGGGTGGAAACTAGCCGATTGCCCACGATGGCAGTGTTGCCATTTGCTGCCATCAAGGGCAATCGGCTGCTTTTCACCCGAGTTGCACACTGTATTTTTCATCACAAGTGCGGCGGTTCGGGTGGGGGAAGGAGGAATCCGTGGGGGCGGAACGGGGGTGCAAATAAAAAAAAACAATTTTTGCTGTAATTATTTCTCAAAAAGATATACGTATCTTAAAAAAAAGTAGTAAGGAAAAGTTTTTATGATATCTAAGGTACAGATGTTCAAAGCAATATACTATTACATTACATAGCCTTGTCTTAACTACTCTGGTGACCATGTGATATTTACTCATGCCCGGCTTAAATAATTTATTTAGGTACCTGAAAAACATTAAAAGGATGTTTAACACGTGCGAGTATATAAAAAAAAATGGGATTTCTTGAAGAAATATTCTGAGTGCACGAGTCGATTGATTGATCGAGTGCTCCTCAGGTAGATTTCTAGAGCTCCTCATTGCTATTGCAAGTGCAATCGAGAAATGCATACCCTGTCCAGTGATCAGTGATGGGACATGTACTCACTCCTTCTCATTGCGTTAATGGAGTGACCCAAATGCACACAAGTATACTGCTCCCATGAAGGATTTCTTGAAGAAATATTCTGAGTGCATTTCCATTTCAGGTACCCGTGCGTTCTTTAAAATTACCAGTGGGTTATTCCCAACAGGCTTTACAGTGGGCAATCGGCGAGTTTCCACCCGTAAACCCGTGCGGTATAGTAGTGGTTTCCCCGCACGTGTGATGAAAAATGTTATTGTTTTAAAAAATACTTCTGACCAAAAAATAAAGGCAAGATCAAAAAATTAAAGCAAAAATCCATGTAAATATTTATATTAAGTATGCTTTACCTTTTCCAGTCTGCTGCTGTATAATTCTGATGAGTTTTTGCGTACTCTAGACTAGCTCGTCGCATTTTGGGAGTTAGTTTAGGTTTTCTCACTGACCGTCTCGACTAAAGGTTGGCTTCATACAGACGTCTCCTTAAAGTCCTTGCTGATATTTGTATTCCTTCGTCCTGCAGATTTTGTTGCAAACACCTTGTGGAGGAAAAATGGTTTTCGAAGGCCTTTTGGACAATTCTACGCTCCATTCGGGGCGTCGTTTCTTTTTGACGGTGACAATTTTTTCGCTTATTGCTACTTTCTTCTACATTTTCGGTGGCTACTTTGGCAATCCGCATCACCGTTTGATGGGAAACCTTTTCCCTCCTTGCAATTTCTCGAAAGGAAAACCTTTCATTCTTTAATAGGGCAATTATTGCCGCTTTTTTTTATGACTTATGTCTTGTCACTTTCCCATCTTTATTTTCACTAAACTTTCAATTAAAATCACTTATGTATATCCAAAAATTCACATTGAACACAATATTGACTTCACTAGCTGACAAACTCTTTCCAACAACTTTGGGAAGAATGAGGAAGTTGCAGTATTTCTAATCGATTTATATACATATAAGAATACCGTAAAGTCGGGTAAAGGGAAGAGTGGGCTACTTAACACTCCCCAGAAAAAAGGATAAGGGGTGGAATTTCCCTGATACCTGATATTACATCACCACAGTGGCGTAGCGTAGTAGGGGGGGGGGGGGGGGGGGGAGCACTTTAGGGGGGGGGGGGGGGGTAAAATTTCACAATAAATAATAATAATATCTTGTAAATATTTAAATCATCTCATATTTTTGTTTCGGGCAGATCGAAATGAGCATTCATTACTTATACTGTGCCGAAATCTGGGAATCCCTTTTTTAAGGAGGCTGGATCGAAAACTAAAGAAACGGGAGAATTACTTCAATTTCGCTACATGATAGTTTAGCATCATATAAATCAATTACAAAAAAAAAACATGTCACCGGCCAAATGGAAGAGAAAAATCAAACTAAAGTTTATTAAGGGGTTATTCCCAGCTTAAGGGGTTACATAGTAGGTCTTGAAGGAAAGAAAAAATAACTTTTTCAAAAACTTGTATTTTAAAAACCAAAACTCTATTTTATTTTAAATTTACACATAGAAAAGTTTAGCATCCCAAGAAGTTGGAAGTCGTCCAGCCTTTTTTTGCGGTAGGCAAGCTTTCTCGAGAACAAATCGACCGATTTTGCTGAAACTTTGCACAGTTTCTCTTAATAGTATTGTTTCGTAATTGACCGAAGGAATTGAAAAAAAAGGAAATTTAAAGTTTAGAAATAAATTTGAATGTATTTTCGTCACAAATGTTTTAGCATTTTTCCGATTCTCATCGTTTTTAAAACATTTTTTTCGTATAAAACAAGAACGAGTCAACCGATTGAAAATCCCTTCGGTTAATCACGAAACAATACTTTTTGTGCAAAGTTTCAGCAGAATCGGTCGCTTCGTTCTCGAGAAATCTTGCCTACCGCAAAAAAAAGGCTGGACGAGGAAAACTGCAGGAAAATCGACAATTTTCAATATTTTTAGCTGAACATTTTTTTACAACTTCTAGAAATGCTCAACTTTTCTATGTGTAAATTTAAAATTAAAAAAATTTTGGGTTTTAAAACACAATTTTTTGAAAAAGTTGTTTTTTTTTTTCCTTCAAGACCTATGTAACCCCTTAATTCAACTCGAACAGTTTTCATCCGATTGACTTCAAATTTTAACTGGACTTTTATTATTAAATTATCTACGAAGTACACACGATTATAGCGATTGCATATCAGGAAAACAAGTTATAAGCCATTTAGTTCGAGTCGAAAAAAACGGTTTTTTTTCAAACAACTGCCATTTCGCGAAATAAAATTCTAAAAATATAATCATGTATACTTCGGTAGCAAAAATCATGTAGATAATGAAACAATTTTTTTTCGCGAAATGGCAGACATTTTTAAGGGTTTTCACATGTTTATGACGATAGAGGTAGAAGTTTCGAAGAAATTGGGAAAAATATGAGTGGTCCTAATTCAATGGACAGGGACTGTAAAACAAAAAAAAGTCCAAAAGAGTTTTATAATATATTTTCTAATAGAACATTAATAAATCAAAAATAATATTACAAACGGATTATATGATTTCAAGTCTATTTTCTATAATAAACTCAAAAACTCCCTTGAAAATTCGCGTATTTGTTTGTTGCATAGATTTGATTCCTAAAATATTCTGATTTCAGGAATTTATATGGTTTTTGCATAGACCAATTGAATTCTAAAAATTATGCAAATGGTCATGGAAGTGCCTATTTGCACCCCACGTGTGTAATACCGTGAAATGCATCACACATCGTCAAAAACCAATACAAAAAAGAATTATTTGTCTTTTACAAAATATGTGTAGGGTAGAAAAAAAACTATACATAAATAAATAAATAAATAAAATAAACCTAAATCATTCTTTAAAAATTTGGCATTTAGGATCCCGAGCGTATGATGCCACACACCAGCCTACTCTTTAGTTGCTCCTCTCCTGTAAATAGGAAAAATACAACCTTTAAATACAATGATGACTCAACCGTGTCTTTTTCGGCAATAAAATTCTTCCAGATTTAACTAAAACCAAACTCGCATATCACAAAATTAGGCTTCTCCGCGTCCCGAGCGTGTCACTGGCAGAAACACCAAATCCAGCGATCCTCCTTCCGAACACAGGTGTCTTCGCCACTAAGGGAGTATCCCAGTCTGGGACATTCAACCCCTAGCCAGGCATACCGTCACTCTTGACGCTCTGACCAAGGGAGCAACCAGTCCAAGACCTTCAACCCTTAAGGGGCACACTTAACATGTCCGGCTCCGTTAAGGCACACACGGGCAAACCCTGCTCCTGTGACTCCCGAGTGCTCCTCAGGTAGCTGTTTTGACTCCCGAGTGCCCACCTCATTGCTACTGCAAATGCAAGTGAGTAATGCATACTCCTGTCGTGAAAAATTACTTGTGCGGCACACAGGACATAGACGATGCTCCGAGTGCGAGCGAGAAATATTTTTTTGGTGGCGAGAAATATTTTTTTGGTGCCTCCTGCAAGTGCAAGCGAGAAATGCATACTCCTGTCCTGAATCAGTGATGGTGGACATGTACTCACTCCTCATGGCGTTAATGGAGAGACCCGAAATGACCCGAAATGCGAAAGGTTTATGGAGGTGTTTATGGAGGTATACTGCTCCCTTGAAGTCAAACTCTGCCCAGCTATGCGTTAAGGCAGCATCAAGTGTCTAAGACTCACAACCCCTAACGGGAAACACTCGCGCGGAATAATTAAACCAAAACAGAAACCAAAAAAGTACGGACGAACATGCCAAAATACTCAGTGAACACTCACCCCCTGTAATTACAAATCACTACACCCAATTTATGCTCGCTTTTCCTTTAAATAAAGCCAAATATTCGGGGACACAACCCTCACTTCACTTTGTCAAGATACTTTGAAAGTGACGATATGGACAAACTATGGCCAATGCTCCTCCTCCAGCGAACGATTCAAATGTACACGTCCAAAGGAGCACAGAAAGGTAAACAAAGCAGAGCCTCTCAATATTATATCATCATGAGGCGCATCATGCTAAATCCTTCTTCGCACATGCATTTCGGGTTCCGAGCTATTTTAGCTTTACCTGGCAGCGCAGTGTGCTTAGAACCCCAAACCTAAGGGAGCAAAGGCGCACACACCCTCATAAGACCGCCGGTCTCGAGCCGGGCAAAGGCCATAAAACACAGTCACACAAAGGATTTCAGGAAAAATGATGAAATCACCGGGGTCTAAAACTTGTTACAGAAAACGTTCTGCGCTAAGAAATTCAATATTTATTTCGATTCATATTTACCATTTTCTCTGCCTTACATATGTATATCTAATGTGTACTGCCAGAATATTTTTATTTTACAAAATATCCATCATTGCCGACATCAGTTTCGTATATTCTCGAAAACTAAAAATTTGCGCATTAAGGGATGTAGATGTAGATGTAGATTATCATGAGGCGGGTAAGATCACCCTGCACTTAGACATATGGTCCATTGTACAAACCTCGGGAAGAGAAGCTGACATCTGAGTTAATCTCGGAGCCCAGATTGAGCCGTTAGACGACCTGTTCTTCTAACAAAGCTCAAGATGGTGGGCAGCGTGAGTTTATGTAGATCATTAGGATCCACATGAGGGTTCCCGAATAAAGCGGTTCTGGCACTGTTGTAGAAAGGACATGCACATAAAAGGTGAGCAATTGTCTCTTCCCCCAACTCGCATCCGCAAAGTGGCGAATCCGCAATTCGTATTGTGTGCATATGCTTGTTCAGCCTGCAGTGGCCAGTGTATATGGCCATCGCAAGGCTCAACTGGCATCTACTTAGGTTGAGTAGATGTTTGCTGAGGCCTAGGTCGACCCGATGCAAGAACATCTTGGATTGTCGACAATCCAATCTATCGGACCACCTCTCATTGTGCTCAGAGCGGACCCAGTCCTCCACCGAGCGATTTATGAGAGATGGTGCAACACCCACGTAGGGTTCTGGTCCTATAAAGGAAGAGCAGGCCCCTTCTTTCGCCAACCTGTCCGCAGTCTCATTGCCTGCTATATTACAGTGGCCAGGGACCCAGGTTATTGAGACTTGATTAGAAGTCGCACTTAGGTCCAGCGAGTGACGACACTCGCTGAGAAGCTTAGACGAGACTGTGTACGAGTCAAGTGCTTTAAGAGCAGCTTGACTGTCAGAAAAAATAAAGATGTTTTTCCCACACAGTCTCCTCTTCAATATCTCTTCTGCACAGATCAAAATACCAAGAACTTCCGCCTGGAAAACGGAGACGAATCTGCCTAGCGAGCGGGAGATGCACACACCTTCATTCGGCCCGTACACTCCGACTCCAGCCAGACCCTCTGCAAGAGATCCGTCCGTGAACCAGGCAGAGCTGGCATCCGATACTGTGTTGCCAAGATAGTCCTCGTCCCACTCCGTTCTGGAGGGAATAGTCACAACATACCTTTTACATAGGCTAAGACGGGGCATTACATAATCCGAGATCATGTGGACGCAACTGTTGGTATGTAACAATTTTTCCCAGATCTTGGAGTGCCCTATCAGCCGATGGTTAGGTCGCCAGAGATTGTTTTGATCAAGGCGCAGGGCCGATTTCATCGCTTCTTTATGCACGATGATATCGAGCGGAGCCAGGGAGAGAGCCAACTCAATCGCTGCAGTTGGAGAAGATCTCATTGCCCCTGTGATTGCATTGCGCATTAAGGGAACCGTGCCGTTTTTTTTTGTACATACATACATACATACATATATGGAAAAAGTAGCCAATTTTCGGAACGCATCTCTCAAAATCTATTGTGTTGTCTTAAATGATTTCGAATTTCTGATGTCCGCAACTACGTTCTCTCCTGCGATATCTGCAAAAAGACGAAAGCGCCAAACGCTTTGCTTCGGCCATCTATAGTAGCTCCCCCTATCGCCGAAAGACCTTGGCAGCAAATTTATCTAAACCTTTTAGGCCCTTAGCCAAGAACAAAAAATGGAAATGTCTTTATTTTCAGTGCCCTGGACCATCTTTCAAAGTTTCCCTTGTTCAAACCGATGCGTTAGGCATCCACATCCAATATCTACGCATTTATTAAGAAGGAAACTTTCACATGTTTGGGTTTCCGAAATAGCACTCAAATTCGTTCGGTCCAAAACCAGAATGAACCTGTGGATGTGGATTTGCCCGATAAATTTCTATTTATTTTTAAGCGCCATATGGTCGCCGCTACCGAGCGCGCTTAATAGAGCAGGGCAGTAGGGGTTCCGTTTGTTTCTGTTAAATAAAATAAATAAATAAAATACTATTTATTCGTGCAAACACGCAACTTAAAGAAGTCCTTTGAACAAGGTGCAAAATTATAATCTACGGGCCAAACCTACAGACTTCCAAGTGGGTCAAGAGGTCTATTGCCGAAATTTCCAACTGAGCAACGCTGCTCAAGATATAAGTGCGAAGCTAGGTAAAAAATTCCATTTAGTTAAAGGTTCATAAAGCCGTGTTGACGACGCTCGAGAGTTGGGTGGGCCTGTGATCTTGGAGTGGGCTGGAGAGCTGCTATCACACATAAGATGATCTTTCTGGCTCGTAGACTCCGTGGATAAATTTGGAGAGGACTTTACTGCTCTTGAACCAACTTCATTCGGAATAAATATTCCGCCTCTTCTATTTTATTTTTCCCTAAATTTTTTTTCTCCCTAAATTTTCCCCCCTGACATGTTCGCTTGCCCATCCCTTATGTACCGAATTTTTTTTGTTCTTTTCTCATTGCTTCACAAAAAATAAATAATTTGTTTCACAAAACAGGAACAGTATCGACGATTCGAAGGACCTGTTCGCCGACACTCTTAGGAAGGTTCTAATTAACAACGTTAATATTTTTAATATTTAAACCCCCAGATACCGATGGCACAATAAGTATAGGAAGCTCTGCTGATCCGGGACTTGGTGTATCGTTCGTAGCACGTCCTTGTCCTATAGTGTTTGGAATTATGCTCTGGAATAAAGTCCGGTAGGACAGTGTTCGGAATCCTGTTTCGGCAGGAAGTCCAGTAGGACTCACTTGCGTGCCGATAACATACTAAACCGTCCCCTAGCCATATGTTGGGCAAATAATATGATTGTCCCTCTTTCTTATCCCCTTCCATTTTTAGCCTTCCCCATTATTTCACCCTATGCTCTTCTCAACTTTACTTGGGACTTGGGAGCCTGTACCCCAATCTCACTTCTTCTGGTTTAAATACTGCCAGATAGGGATCCCTTCCTAAGGTTCATTCGGAACAGAATCCGTTTCTTAACATTATTTCTTCCAACACTCATGTACTGGAGTCGCAGCTGCCTTACTGAGAGGGACAGAGTGACGCGGGCGCTGGGTAAGTGGAGCCGTAGACCGTAGGGGTGGAATAGCCACCATAATTTCTTTTGACAAGCTTTCTCTTCCTGACAGCGATCACACTCAGAGCTGGAAAGCTGATCTGCCAGGAGGAGGGACCTGAGAACGATGGCCCTGAAATTCCGGGGGATCGGCTTATCTCTGAAGGATCGGCCCTGCCTGAGTCGGCAGACCCTCTCCACTGACCGAAAAGCGTGCCTCTCATTATGGCAGCGTTCCCTTGTCAGTCAAAAGGATAGCTACTTGCATCTGTCGAACTTGTAGATAAGGTACAGGAGGGGCCAAGGACGCTGCCTTGTGGCACTCCTGGATTGATTGGGTAAGACTTGCTTAGGCGGTCTTTATACTTTACTTGGAAAGTGCGATTTTGCAGGTAACTGGAGAGGATTTCGTGGAAGCGGTATGGGAGATTAGTAGAAACCTTATATTTTAGCCCTTGGTGCCATACTTTATCGAAGGCCTGAGCCACATCTAAAAAGACGCCTACATAGAATTTTTTCTGGTCAATGGCGTTATTAATTTTGTTTACTATTTTGAAGACTTGCTCAATCGTGCTGTGATTTTTCCTGAACCCGAATTGGTGCTCAGGTATCACTCCCTTTCTCACGAGGAGCGGTTGGAGTTTGTCCAATAGGAGCCTTTCAAATACATTAGAGAGGTTTGCCAATGATAAGCCTGTAAGAGTCTAATCTGATTATATACTTCCCTGGCTTCGGTTATAACTATGATCCTCGCTTTTTTCCAGGTTGTAGGATGATAGCTGTTGTGGAGAATTGCATTGAAAATGTGGAGGATGGCTAATTTTCCGGATAGTGGAATTTCTTTTAGGAGCTTCCCGGTTATGAGGCCATATCCTGTGGCCTTATTGTTGCTTATTTCGATTATTTTCTTGCACAATCTGGGAACAGTTAACTTTAGCGGTGTGCTGACTTTTTGCCCCGGGATAGTCTGTGTAAGTATTAGGGTGTTGTCATGGGGATTATTAGGAGTAAATACTAAATCCCACAAAAAAAGAAATTGAAATTTTTCTAAGTAGAAGTGTTGATAGGAAAAAACGGCTCTGGCAAACATTTCTTGTACAAAAGACCTTAAATATAATCTTGAAACCCAGCAACAAAAAGAACTGATATGTGCGAATATCACAAGAATATAAGATTTTCTCTGATAAGTGGGTTGGAGGAGGAGGATGCATTGCACGTCAACACGAGAGAGACAGCAAAAGAAACCAGCGATTCTCTTCAAGACTATCAACAGCCCGCTTTTGCGTACACATACATACATACATACATTTGATTACTTTTGTCACATCCCTTAAAACTAACACCTTCAATGCTGACATCATATAAGCCCTACCTACTTGCCTACTGGCAGAACTGGCATAACTGCTGAGTCACATGTTTATTTTTATCTAATTTTCCTTCTTCATTGCTATTATTTTATCAATTATTTCAATGTGATTCTTCATTTTATCGCGTCAAAATATAAAGTCCACAGCAAATAAAATGTTGTTCTCTTATTTTCAACTTTTATTGTTATTTAATCAATTAATTTAATAAAATTCTTTATTTTATTATGTCAATTAAAAGTTTTCTGGAAGTACTGCCAGTGCTGTTGCAGTTTATCTGTTAAATGGTCACGCTTGAAATACTTTAAAATATATGCTTGCCGCTCTCGGTATCAATCTATACCTTTGTGGGCTCCTTCCTGAGCGAACTTATTCTACGTACGATCTAAATTTTTAGGTTTCGCTAAAAGCGGGCTGTTGATAGTCTTGAAGAGAATCGCTGGTTTCTTTTGCTGTCTCTCTCGTGTTGACGTGTAATGCCTCCTCCTCCTCCAACCCACTTATCAGAGAAAATCTCCCCCAAACATTTTTTTCCACTCTTTTTTTATTGAGTGACAAACTGTTGCTGAAGAAGCAGAATATAAGCCTTTAGCTTTGTAATTTGTAAGGCCAGGATTTTCTCGTAACGTGTACGTCGTCAATTTCGACCCAGTTATTTTTATCTCGCAGCATACTTATATAGTGCCCACTCTCAAGATGTCCGTGATGAAATATTGCACTCACGACTTTGTAATAATGACCTGCAATCTTACAAAAAAGTCAGCAGTCGTACTATTTCGTTCAATATTATTTTAATTATCTTGTCTTTTAGTCACATTATTCCAGAAACAAAAGGTGGTTTCAAGCATTCAAATACTAGTGTAGTCTTGTTAAAACTTGTTCGTAAACGATTCCGCGTGAGATATTCTACTAACGTTTCCTATTCTTAACCAATCGAAGAAAAGAATGAGAGAATACTATAAAGAAGAGTTTACATGAGAGTTGCCAGAAATTGTCTCGCAGATCTTGATACAAACCCGGAGACCAAATTTCATTCGATAATGCAGTTTATATAAGTGGAACTTGCTCTGGTTGCCGAATAAATTTTTCAAATTCTTCACAGCTCATATCAGAATTGGGTTTGCTTACAAGTTCAGCTTTAACAAGCTCTACTTTCATTCGATCACGAACATCATCTGTTCATACATTCCCCAAATCTTGTCTGCATAGGCATTACTTATAGGAATTGATAATATTTTTCCTACTAATTTTGAAAGTTCTTGTAATGCTTCGGACGCTGCAAATATTTTGGTCCACTATATATCTAGAGGAACACCGAGACTTTGGGAGCCTAAAATTCTGCTGCAGCGATTAAAAATTCTTAGAAAATCACACTATGTATATCTGCCTAAATTCTGTGCCATTGCGCAAGGGTAAACATACATAATGCGCAATATCTTACCGAAATGGGTGGCTTTTTCCAAAAATTGCAATTTCCCAAAGAGATTCTTTGTATTAAGGGGTTAAGGTGATTCGAATCACAAAATCCTCAATATTATCGTTAGTGCAAGGGATTTAAGGAATACAATCTTATATTGGTAATTAAGCCGCCGGACACGAAACATCAATGTTGAGTGATGGCGATGTCAAACATCGTGACTTCAATGCTACGAGCAAATAATCGAAGCGACTTATGACATTAAACTTGGCTAATTGGCTAGTTCTTGATACAAACACTGGTAACCCTAGCTCATGTTATACAGAAGATCCGCTTCTCAATCTTCGGTGTGATGACTTTAGCAAATGAGAAAGTAGGCGTGGCCTATTACATGCGATAGCCGCGATGCCGGATGGAGAACATTATGCAAAGCGTGCCGTAATGACGACACCAAAGTATCGGCTAACCTCACCCTCCCATAAGACGTTTCTTTCTTTTCTCCTTAAATGTATGTTTAGCCAAAACCCTTCTCACCCTACCCTACCAGACCACGTGTAAAGCAAGTATACGCGGAATTAGCTTCGTTTTGTATGAAAATAATGACGTCACTGACACACGCGTGAACTGACCTCTTACTTTTTGGTTAAGTGGTCTGAAAGGTGAAGGAGGAGGCACGAAATTCGTAGAAAAAAGTTGTTTTACTAGGAATCTATAACGGCTACGGGAAAGTGTGCAAATCAGGATAATTTAGGACGACTCCAACCAAATAGAGGACCCAATATACTGGGAGCGAATTGCGGGGGCGGAATTTGTGAGATGCGTGCACGCGTGTTCTGGGCTAGACCGTACGCAATTGAACCTAACATCGAAATTCTCAGAAGAAAATCGCACTATATCTGCCTAAATTCTGTGCCATTGCGCAATGGTAACCATATTGCGCAATACTTTGCCGAAATGGGTGACTTTTTCCAGAGATTGCAATATCCCAAAGATATTCTTTAGCTAGGGTTACCTAGCTCATATTATACAGAAGATCCGCTTCTCAATCTTCGGTGCGATGACTTTAGCAAATGAGAGAGTAGGCGTGGCCTATTACTTGCGATAGCCGCGATGCGATCTGTGAACAAACGTCGGATAGAGGTTGCATACAAATGAGGCAATGCGAACAATATAGTATGCAAAGCGTGCCGTAATGACGACACCAAAGTATCGCATCGTCGGCTCACCTCACCCTCCCATAAGACGTTTCTTTCTTTTCTCCTTAAATGAATTCTTAACCAAAACCCTTCTCACCCACCCCTGCGGGACTCTTCACCGACAGAAGCGGTGAAAAATTCTTAGAAAATCGCACAAATTCTCGCATAGCATACCCCACTTGGGCGCCCTATGATATGCAATATCGCCAATTTTCGGACATACCTACCTACGAGCAACGGTTTCCGAGATATTAGCATTCAATCATTAATTACACAAACTAGGAGACTGGGGGCGCTGGCAACCCTAGCTCATATAACTCAGAACAGAAATTGAGATGAGACTTTAGCAAATGAGAGAGTAGGCGTGGCCTATTAATGCGTTTACATGCGAATAGCGTCGCATATAATCGCAATTACTTAAAAATATTATTTCAACTACAGGTTATAATGCTTTGTCAGGCGCCCTTTTTTATCAACACCGGCGCCCGAGAGGGCGCCTTGATACTTCTGCTATGTTTGGCGAATGCTTCAGCTTTGCTAGCATTGTCAGCGATTCAGTTACCTTTGGGGTCTTTAATAGGGAATCTGCTTGGATGGGCTTATTAATTTTTTTAGTGACTTTCCAGATGGAATATTTGTAGTCTGTAGTCTTGCATCTGGTTATTTTTGTTTATGAATAGAGCACGCTTAAGTTGCTTTGTTGATTCATTGAGAATTTTTGCCATTCTGATTTTGCTTTTCTTTTAGCTTTTAGGAGCTCAAGCACTGAGCTCTTGTAGCAGTTGGCGATTCTATCTGCTGTTGGATATTCCTCCACGGAAATTCAAATGTTTTATATTTCTCTGCGGAAATCACTCACGCTGAATGGGTTTATTAGCCAAAACACCAAATTAGATCCAAACAGCTTATTTATTTTAACTTCCTTCTAATCACAAAACTAAATAGTATTTTCTTTCTCCGTTTTATTCTGGACGAATTTTAGGTTTATTTCCGACGACCTTTTCAGGTGTAAAGCTTGCGATCAACTCCCTCTGTACCGCTCGCTGGGAACTTCAGGTTCACTGCCAGCCGTTCACAGGTTCTGCTGAGTCCGCGCTTCCCATGCGGCGTGCAACATTGGAATTCGTCGCCGATTCGTCGTGGGAAACGCTTGCTCAGCGCAAATGTTTCCATGCGCGTTTGGCCCAGACGAAATCTGAGCCGTTGCTTGCGCTATCTTGTTTGTTCAGGAATTTAACTGCTGTTTCGTCATTGTTAACAGCGGTTAAATTCCCTGGTGACATCATAACAATAATTTAAATATTATTGTGTAATGTGTAAAATCGTTACACAACACTGCATTAGGAGGGTTATTTGGTGTAGGTATCTCGGCGCATTCAGTGATAGTTTCAGTTAAGTACTCCAGGGCATAATCTATATAAGTGTTTGTTTTTAACCTTATATCTGGACTCGAATGTATCTCCGAATTTTTCCCAGTTTGTTTTTGGGTTTGTCTGCCTTTTCTCCGTTAGTGTGGGAAGGGCGTCATTACTTATTGTGAAGAAGGTGAGTGGTTCGAAGAGAGATCATTTGTATTTCTAGTTTTTATGTTATTTGGCCAGATATTTTTCGTTGTCCCATAGCCTATTTTGTCGAGGATTTTTCTGTGGTCTATTGGCTAGTACATTGGGATTCCACCTGAGGTGCAGTTGAACATTTAAACACGATCGCGCCCACATGCAGTGCCAAGACACTTATTTACAACTTTTATAGCTCCAGATAATATGTAGAGTACTGAGTAGATAAGTACCCAGCGGGAAATAAGTCAAGCGCTTCCAAAAGAAGCGGAGAAAATGCGCTTCCAACTCATAGCTGTTGGAAGCACATTCGTACTCTCGTATGTTGTATAGTTTGAATCACGCAAAATGGGCTGTCTGATGACTCAGATGTTGGGGACACAAAGCGTTTCTTGCATTTTCTGGATAGTCTTTTGCTTGCGTTTGCAACGTGCGGTGCTTGGAGTGAAAAGTGCAATTTGTTGTATTTTATTTATCCAGGGTATTTTAGCAGGGTAATGTGGTAATTGCGTGGGATAAAAATATGAAGCGCTCATCGATGTACACATTTAAGTGGCATTAATTGCTCTTCTGAAATGGCAGAGGTGAAGTGCACCTAAAATAGCACAGCTGAAGCGCTTCCAACATAACAGAGTTGAAGCGCTTCTTTCCAATGAAATGTCTGTGTAAAAAGGAAATGAATGAGGTTACACGTAAGAAGCGCTCTGTGCTTCCGATGATGCGCTCTAGAAGCCTATTAAAAGCGCTTCCACTTCCCGCTGTGTAATGTCACGACATGATTGAAAAAGGCAGCTCGTACTCAATCCTAGAAATTTTGCATAATATCACGATGATAGTACTATACATATCTACCTCTATAAATAGTCTTTGTTATCCAGTGGTAATGACGTCACATGGCTTATCGTATTCTTCTCGTAAAATCCTTTCATTTGATATCCACGTCATGAGGGATGTCAACAAAACGTAATCCGCAATCTTGAGGCGTCCGCAATATTGAATTGGAATAGATTATGGTATTTTACCCGTTAAACCCTTTCATTTGATATCCATGTCAAATGGAGTTAAGAAGGATAAAATAAAACAAAATGACGGCTGACGACGGCCATATTCATTTTTCCCAAAAATTATATATTCTATAGGACTCTCACGATTAAGACGAATCTAACGACACGATATTTATGAAAATTCATCAAGCTGTTCAGGCTACACGATGCGCCAAAGAAACGGACTTATGTATATGTACATGTATACCCATATACCCACATACATACATATATACAAACATACACCCGAAAAACATAATCCTCCTTCTGGGGCAGTTGGGTAAGAAATGCAGCTAATGTTTTGTTTTTGGGAATAATATTGAGAATTTAAAAGGAAAATCATCTCATAATGCATAGTATATTTTCTTCAAATCATTTAAATTACATGCCTCATAATTAATATTAAATCTTAAAACTAATAAATCTAATTTGCTCTGCCTCTCTTAAAAAATTCACTCTCTTAATAGCTACTCTAGATAATATACTTTTTCCGTTCAGCAGTAATTCATAGTTCCTTTGCACGCCTTAACGCAAAGGCTCGACACAATTGAACATAAATTCAAAGAACGAAACATATGGAATTTTTTGTTCCTATAGTACACAATTCATCAACAAATTTACACTTTAAAACAATCTGCATTATAGTTAAGACATATACAGTGACATATTAAATAATTTTTTCTAATTAAATGTATAATTTGTATAATTACAATAATGTACATTCATTTGGAATTAATTTGATTCTTTACATTAATCGCAACCGAAGGGCACTCCACAAGCAGTCTTATGTGTGACCTTCGACTATTCATATTCAACACAAATATAACAGCGTTTTATATACCAAAATCCATGGTTACAATTCTTTTTATTTGTTATTTAGTGCAGAAGATAAATGCTTCTCTTGTACGTACCTGTTCACGACACCCCCACATTTCTTTCCATCGAGTAATTAAATAAAAAAAAATGTTTTATATATGCGTAACCTGCTTACTACGATCTTTATAATAATATATATATAATTTATTAATTTCATACTCTTAAATAATATCTACGGTTAGACACAGCCCACCTTTTACGTCATTAAATGACCATCCTAACAATCTTAATATTTTATTTTGGTTTCTGATATCAGACATACTCCATTTCAACTGAGTTTTTACGTATTACATCAATAAAAATACAAATTAATTGTCCTAAATATTGAAGAAATCAAGAGGAAAGGAACCATGACAAAATTCAGAAAATAGCTCATACATTACTAGAATTTTTAAAAAGGAGAACTTGCTGAAGTTCCCAGTTTTACTCAAAACGCAAAGCACGCTTTCTTGTAATTTGTATACGAGTATAATATCGGCAGTGGATGTTCAAATTGTATTGATCATAAATAAAACTATTCGCTTTTTAGATTAGTACATGGCTTTGGTGTTATACATACATGCTGAGGAAGTGTAATTAATATGTAGGGTTGATTCATGCCTTTGTTCGTTTGGTGATGTACACTCTAAAGATGAAAATCCTGGTAAAGTCAATCACTATTAGTACGTGAACATAAAGCCGAGTAAAATGATATATGTATTAGACTCTTACTCCCAAAGGCCAGGAAGTTGGGGAGATCGCGGGTACGAAGGTAACATAAGCCATCTCCCAACATACATTATGTATCCTGGTGTGAAACTAAATTCCTTACTGCGCAGTCAGGTCTTTTGTACCAACCCCTACGCTTTGAATAGGCACATTCAGAAACCCGCATCGAATGTATGGGGATATTTATGATTTTCCAGCTGAATTTAATTTTCAGTATTTTGGTACCTTTATAATAATTATATATCTATAATGTACATAAAAATGAAAGCGTGTTTATGTTTGTTTGTTTGTTACTCAATCACGCCTAAACGGTGGCTTCGATAAGCTTGATTTTTTTAAACAAGGTAGTATATCGCTGTTCCAGAAGAACAATGACGTAACTGCCAAAATGAAATTGTTCAGAAAACGCAAAAAACCGAAAGTTGTATTTTAATAAAATCTTAGTTAAAGTCCAAATTACGCCGAATTTCACAATTGCGTCGTTGTGCCACCGGACACTAACACAGACTCGATCACGTCAGGCACAGAACTGACACATGCGGCGTTGTTCTACCGAAGTTTTGTCACAAACAGCTCATATTTCTACAACGATTCAACAACAATATGTTATTAAATAAGTTAAACTTCCAATGATTGCCCAGATTGATTGCCGGGGCCGCTGGTTCGAATCTGTTATAAAAATTTCCAAATTCAACATGGCGGATCCAATGTGGCGACCGAAATTCCTACATTTTAAGCAATTTTGATGAAATTTAATTTGTAAACATTTTTTGTGTTACAGAATTCAAATCCGCCAAAATTCAAGATGGCGGACACAAAATGGCAACCAAAAAAATTAAACTTCAACTTGAGTCAACTTTCCAATTTTATGGATTAAATATTCTTAGATTTATGAAATATTTTTTCTATCTATCTTGGACTAAAAATGTTAAAATTCAAAACGGCGGACCCAATAAAGCGACCTAAAAACTTAAACTTTAAGGAATTACCTTGAAAATCCGCACTATGAGGTTGTGGAGGTCACTGAATTATAATTTTCAACCAAAGTGACTAATTTAAAAATGGCGGATCCAATATGGCTACCGAAACTCCTCCACTTTAATGTTAATAAAAATGAATATGAAAAAGACTAAGCAGATATGTATTTCAAACTTACTAAAATTTCAGATAGCGAGCCCATAATGACTACCAAAGTTCCTATACTGCAATGGATTGCCGTGAAATTCAAAGCTAGGGGGTCTTGATAATTCACCTTCGAGGAATTTGAATGAAAATTAATACAAAGAAAACTTTAGGGCCACCGATTTCAAATCAACCAAAATTTCAAAATTCAAGATGGCGGACCGAAAATGTTAACCCAAAATTTTAAACTTCAAAGGAATGCCACGAAAAATAATACTAATGGTTTCTTATGGTGCAGATTTTACATGCCGTAGGTACCTTTGTACACGGGGCTAAGGTATCTCACCTACTAGCCCAGTCCGTTTAGGTTTAAAAACGTCCTATCTGCGAAAAAAAATTGGTGAGTAGTAGTCGGGAAACCGGAAAGGTTTTTTAGAAGTTAACAATTATTTAGATACACAGGGAGATTATTGCCTAAAGAGGCGTTTGTTCAGTATAGGTACTAGCTATTACATACGGTATAACACCTATTACGAGGTTCCAAACGAAACTAAGATCAATGCGCATATTGCCAAGAGTGGTAGGAGGCGAGTGAAACCTAACTGGCATGGATTGCCTCCCCGAAGAAATTTTTTTTCTATCGCGGAAACAAACGATGATTTTTGATTTTGGGGTTCCCGAATTCTTATTTTCATTATGTAAAACCTTTATGATTTTCACTATTTTTGAATAAAAATTGTTGTTCTAAATCATGAAAGTGTGTTTCTCGGATGAGATTCTACTTTTTCCAGCTCAACATTCCCTTTGAGTCGCTACTCAATTGCGATTGCCTCATGCATAGTATATATATAGATGCTTGTATTTGTTTTTATTAGATTAACTACACATCAGAAAAACAAAACAAATATTACTATCATAACATACCACTTTTAACTTGGGCAATTTTGGCAATTAACTGTGAAATTTTTTTTCTTCAAAAGTGCTTAAAAATGCAAAAAAAAATTCTGGGGAGCCATACACACTAGAACCCCACCTCCCTTTCGATTCGAGCTTGTGCCTTTTCCACGTTTAACTCATGCTACAGGCTTAAATTCAATGTGCAGTATAGAAACGCTATCGATACCTCTTATTCGACACCGAGTAGGTATCGGTAATTTCTTTCAATACGAGTACCGAGTAAAAGGTCGATATCTACATATTCATCCCTACCCTACTCACACGACACACTTTCAAAAAATACAGCTGGTTTATTTTAATTGGATTTTTATTTTTATTTTAACTTTGAAACATGTCCGCGGACCCCCTGGGATATGCTGACGGACCCCAGGTTGGGAAAGGCTAAGGTCTAGCATGAACATATTTGAACTCTCTAGTTTCCTGCTACGATTACCAACACTGACTTTCCTATTTTACATTTTCTTTTGAACAAAGGGTTTACTTAATAAATTCCAAACCTAGATACGAGCATATCTAAGTAAGGGCCGAGGAGAGTCGCGACCCCGGATCCCTCTGAAGCCGTCAACGTTGTGGAACCCCCCACCGCTGGCATCCATGGAAGTCGACGCGCCGGAAATTTTCTTTTTCTATGTATGTTCTCTTATTAATTTTCAAATAGCGGAACATAAAAAGATGACGTTTTTTAAAAACGGTTTTATTGCACAATTGATGATGTTGATGATATACTAAAAGCTAGAAAATAATTATTGGTTACCAATCTTCGATCAGGCCAAAATAAAATCGTGGGGAGCATTTAGTAGTATACTTTGTTCTGTCAATATATTAATTGTTTCCTACTAAGAGTACTCATTTCGGGACTTTTTAGTCTTTTGACCTTAAACAACTTTTTGCGTATTCAATTTCGCAATGGACTTTTGACTCAATATCTATAAGACCAAAATAAAGAAGCATGTAAAGAAATTACTCGTTTTTTTTTCTTTTGTGAAAGACCTTATGGCATGCCTTATAGTAGCAGAGCGTCTTTTGCATTTACGGGCACCACTGTGGCCACCATATTGGTCACCACAATCCTTATAAAAAGACATATTTAAAGTGGTTGTCTGAATTTCATTTATTTTTATAAAGGATTCTTTTTCAGAGAAACTCATGTCAAAATAAATGGGGTGATAGATCTCACCTCGGTAAACAAAATATTGTAAGGCTTTATTATTTTATTTTTGATTTGATCTACCCAGCGCAGTGACATCAAACTCACGACAAATAATTAATATATGAATTTCCCTTCCAAAATGTCACAATTGTTTATCTACCTATACCACTGCAGGTATAGTCACTTGCGAAATTTAAAAATGTTCTACAATTTCCAAATTTACGTTTGTCCCTCATTTCTCCTGTTTTCTATTTTTATTAAATTTCCAAACTTGTGCCTTTCCAAAGGGGTACAACACGATCACGTATCAAATGGATATGCAAATTTATACGTAGGAAATCTTGAGATTGTAGTAGTTGTGTTGGTGTAAGATTGATGTCACTACGTTGAGTAGATCAAAAGAAAAAAAAAATTAAATTATAATGTGCATTTCGAATTTATTAATCATCCTGTAATTCCCAAATCAATAATATTTCCCCTCCCCTCTGATTCACAATTTTTTGTTTGACTTGTCTAGGTGATGTCTATCACCACATTCATTTTGGGATAGATTATACACATGCTTTTTGCAGGTGATTCTAGACTATCGTTTACATTGCAACTTGTGGGCCATTTTTTGGGTACTTCCTGTCCTTTTGGAACTTAAGTGCAATATCATTTACTCGTCTTGACATCCATAATTGCGTTATTGTGGGATAACCTGTATATCAAGATAAAATATAGTATTCCTAATTTTGTTTTCGAGTGAGTGAATTTCGAGTGTGAATTAATTAGATATGATTTCGGATAATGGCTCATATTCTAAAAAATTAACAAAAGTTCAGCCTCAACTTTTACCTGAAAAAACCGATATAGATCTTTTAAATTGATTCGATTCAGTCGGTTTTTCTATGTAAAAATTGAGGCTGAGTTTTTGCTCAGTTTTTTAGAATATGAGCCATTGAATCGAAAACAGTGCCAATTTTATGAAATAGTTAATTATATTTCCAGACATAGTATCTTTTTGAAATATGTACTATAAGCATGTCACCGTAGATCGAATTTGCTATGTTTGTTTAACAGAATTAATTTCAATAAGAGATTTATGTTTTGTTATTCTCAGATGAATTTTTTAAAAGTGTTAAGGCGCAATATTATTTTGCTTCTTAATTCGGAGCTTACTCGTAATATAATAGCAAGTCGCTATGGCTTACAAAACTAAATAATTGAATAGGGAAGTGAAGTAATTGCGATAAAATTACCTCTTGTTTTATAACCTTCTGCCATTCCAGTCCCATTTAATGCACCAATTTTGAAAGGCATAAAATAACACAATTTATAGAAATTAAACCCTAAAGATAGCGAAAAGGTTACTATTATCACATTAAAACATAAACCTACGAAATAAGAATATTAAGGTCAAGCAAACCTCAATAGCCAGAATTGAATATATGACTCAAATTTTTATATTTCGGTGGTTAAGTTTATAAATTATTTGTAAGGCCAGGTTTTGCATACATAACTTTACGAATCAAGCATTACGAGCATAATTTATTAATTATCTAATCAGCGAATAATTTTGTTTGATCAGATTCCTTATGATATTTGTTATATACAGGTGTTTGTCCTATTTAACGGTATCATCCAGATATTTTTATACAATAACAATTTTTATGACTTAAGGTATTGAAAACGATCTTACACCAGCACTTCCCACGTTGTTTTGGCTTAATTTTAATATTTCCGTGTGTTAAAATTTTTAATTTAATATGCGGTTCCCCTATAACTATTTGTCCTTTTAGTTAATATGATCTATTCGGTGTGAAAAATATATTTTTTTTCTGAATATTCTTTGTAATTCAATATTAACACGTGCTTAAATTTAATATTGGTTTTTGTAATAGGGCTGCATACATACATGGTGTGTGTACATAATATGGAGGTGTGTTTATATAACTGGTGAATTTGTATTGTACATATAAATTGGTATTGTTTCAATATGTAAATTTCAATGTTATGATCCTAGCTCTGAAAGTATCAAATTTGCAAAAGAACGTTCGCTTCGCGGTTTTCCGTTTTTTTAAAAATATTTTTTTCATTGTTTTTTTCTTCCATACTTATGTCTGGAATGATCCTATTTTTCTTTTATTTAATTTGTGAGGGAAGATTTTTAGTTTAATGTACTGTTTGTTTTCACAGTGCGGTTGATCAATAAAAAACTAACTGTATTTATATTCTTAAAGCCTGTAATGCACTTTACTTATGTACTCTATGTATACTTTTGAATTTCCTTTTAAGTGGTTTAAATTTATTTAAAAATTTGTAGATAATATGTTGCTGTAAAAAGTATACTGAATTACATTTAAGATGGTCTACTTGAGGATTATGAGCTTTCATTCGCTTTGTCTTAAATGCTTTAAGAGTCAAGAAAGGGTTATTTTAGTAATAATAGTTCATGGAAAATGCATTTGTAGTATTTAGACGCAATATAAAAAATTCATATTAATATTAAAAGGAATGGTTAAGGTAATTTAACTATTACTTGCGTAATATTAATCTAGCATCTTTAAAATTTCTTTAATTTCACTTTATGACAACATTTTCATGTAAATTTTAAATCTCAGCCTTTATAGGTATCGCTGTACTCAAAGTTATAATAATTTCAAAACGTTTTTATGGATAAAATGGGAATTAGTCTGCGAGAAACCATTGTTAATAGAACCTAGCTAACTTTCTAGTAAAGTAGTAAAATTATGTAGGTACTTTTTATATCTGATAAGAAACCTTTTGAAACAGTCAGCTAGAAATCTAATTGGATTAAAAATGTGGCCAATTAAATTACTTACTTTTTTTTTGTTTATAAGGTAATCCATTAAAAGGCTCAAACAGATCCAAGCGAAGAATTTCAAAAAATCTAATATATTATTGAATTTAATTGCCTTTGTTGAAAAATAAATTTCGTCTTAAGCTATAAAATTTATATATAATAGAACTACGCCATCTGTATCCGGGGCTAACCGAACTTACCTGGTCTATAAAAGTATGCTCGACAGCCCACAATGTTACCGTTCACTACTTTATTGTCTAAGCCCGGAAAACACCCAGGCACCAGTTTTTATAGAAATTCCATAAAGTGAAACGGCATACAGCATCTCGGTTTACATTAATGCACGGTTTTGACATTGATAAAAGCTTAGCGTTAGTTTACTGTGTCGCATCAAAAATTCAACAGTCAACCGTCTTCAGTCATTCTTGCTTGATGCTGGGCACAAGGGTCATTCTTGCTCCGGTCAAGTTTTTTCGATAATGAACTCGAATACGATGCGCATTTGTAAACGTAAGCATTTATCACGTTACACAGTAGATGGCGCCTTCATGCAGGAATTTATTTTTATTAAAATCATCAAATTTATCATCCTGTATGTTGGCACAACTCATCATAATACTATTATTATAATAATTTTAGACTTTAGATACTCGAATATTATATTCAGCATTTCGATCGTAAATAAATCCTGTCAGCTGACCCGTCAATTTGGGAAGTTAATGAACTGTAGGCAAACTGAACGAAACTTTGCATGTGCACATTATTGAAATGTACAGCTTGGGAAATTCGCTTAAGAGATTACACATGCCCATTTATATTCCCAGTAGGAAATGTAGCAAGCGCTTACCCTAAGAAGGCCGATATCACTACTTCCAAGGATTTTCAATATTGCCTCTAGCATGGCTTCACAGGCACCCCTGAAATCCTTGCATCCTGGGAATCGAGTGGGTAATGAGTAAATGAGTCTGGCCTAAAGAACTCTTTTGTTTTATGACGGTTTGCGATGCGCTTGCATCCATGCTTTTATCTGCAGGTACCTCTGAAATCCTTGCTTCCTGAGAATCGAGTGGGTAATGAGCAAATGAGTTTGGCCTAAAGAACTCTTTTGTTTTATGACGGTTTGCGATGCGCTTGCATTTACATTTCTGCAGGTACCCCTTAAATCATTGGTTCCTGAGAATCGAGCGGGTAATGTAAATGGGTTTTACCTAAAAAATTTCTTTTGTTTTATGACGGTTTCGTCATCGTGCGATGGGCTTGCATCTGCGATTTGAATTCAATCTGGAAGAGAAAGTGCGCAGGATAAGTGTTTAAATTTTTGGTGAGTGAGTTAAAAAAGTTTAATGAAGTGAATCAAGTAGGAAGTAAGAGGAATTAGAAAATAATAAAAACAATAATAAATAATATAACAAAATGAATAGAAAAAGCAGCAGTAGAAGTACTCTTCACAGAATGATTGTGAAAGAAAAACAAAAACTTATAAGTAAGCTGAGGGAGTGCGGCGCAGGCGTTGAAAGGAATGAACATTTGGACGAAAATTTGAACTGTGCTTGTGAAAATTTAAGTGAAAATTTGAACTGTGCTATTGAAGAAAGTGTTCCTTTTAATGAAATTGAAGATGAACTTCCAAATGAATCCAATACAACAAACTCTAGCGGCGAAAACAATTTACGGGAAAAGTTAAGAAAGTGGTATCAAGAACTCAATCCTTCAAGGGAGACCGTAGAATCGCTTTTAAAAATATTGAAGTCTGAAGGTCTGGATGTTCCAATTAGTTTGAAGGGACTTTTAAAAACTCAAGGTGAAAAACTAATCATTCGGACTGTACATTTATGAAATAAAATCGTTTCCATACAATTATGCACAGAAATGATTTATTTTTCTTTTTTTCTCTTTTATTTTATAGATTGGCGCCATTCAAAAGATTCTTGGTAAAGGTGGCTTATCCAAACAGTTACACAATATTTTGGACAAGGAGATAATTCTCACATTTAACTATGACGGTATGCAGGGCAAAGAGGCGTTTAAAGTATTTGCAACTGTCAACAACATTTTTTATAGTAAGTTGTTTCTTAGTTTTATTTTCGTACAATCGCAGCTAAATGTTACTGTTGTTTTGCAGAAGCAGTCGAAAAAGATGTCGGTACGAGAGATAACTACATTAAGGAATTGAAGAAGGGGTTTAGATTACATAAAAATAAGTATCACAAAATTAAATGTTTAGGCAATAAGAAAAGTACAGAATAAGAAATTAGAATTAGAACTGAATAATTTTTTTTTTTATTTTTTCAATTACAATATATAATAATCTTTATGAATTAATGTTTTTTCTTAATTAAATGAATTAAATGAATAACTTGTTATTTATTAATTTATGTTTATGATAACCGGGGCAAAACACCAGTCTCGATTTTTATATAGAACACTGAAATTTAAATTTAAATCAAGTTCGGTTTTTCTGTATAAAAATTGAGGCTGAGCTTTTGCTCAGATTATTATAAATCGCTCTATTTTTCCATTTATTTTGAATGACCTCTTGTATCCCTGGTTCTTGTGGAAGCGAAAATAGAAGCGCTTACCTTACACTTCTTATAATTGTCATTCAGCATAAGTGATTATTCCATTTATTTTGAATGCCCTCTTCTATCCCTGGTTCTTGTGGAAGCGAAAATGCAAGCGCTTGCCTCCAATCCCATCGTGGGTAAAAAAGAAGAAGGAAAAGAATCGAATCGGGAAGCACAGCTGCTTGCTCGAGAAGCAGTGATATCACTTCTTCTTACCCCTTCCTTTTCCTACTGGGTTGTGCTTCTATACAGAGTTAACACTGCGTTAACTCGGGTTAGAATCTATGGAAACTAAACTTGAGTTGAGTTTCGTTAAAGCCAGCTGAATTCCATGAAGGAGGCTGACTTTAGCAGAGTTACGTAAATGCATCGGTAGATTGTTTACTTTTATATTAGAAATGCATTCGGTCAAGGAAGAAGTTGAGTTATTATTAAATGTTTAAATTTTCATATGTAACTTCAATTTTACTGCAACATCAAGCCAGGTACATACAGTACATTTATAGGCAGGATCTTCAATCCGGATCGAAACTTCCATCCGGATTAAGAAATCCCTATACACGGGGATTGAAGAACCCGACTAAATCCCACTCGGCGAATGGGATTGAAACTTCGATCCGGGATTTTCCTTTTCTTCTAAAAGGGCACAGTCTGTTGGAGTTTCAGAAGACCAATTCTGGCATTTTCGGGACTTAATCATGTTCTCAGTATAATTATTAATAACTATTCTCACTTCCTTCAACAAAAAAAATGCCTCGTCAAACGTTAAAACCATTCTGCGGCTTAAAAGACCAGTAAGCTTGGAAAATCAAACAGCTGTCAGTTCAATCTCGAATTTAATGAGGTGTTTCAATCCGAAATTTCATTGTGAAAAGCAATCGTGTTGTACTTCGGGATCTTCAATTCGGATTAAAAGTCGAAACTCAAAGAAAATTCAACCCTACTTAACCCTGCTCATGGAACTACCGTAACACATACTATTGACAAAGAACAGATAGATGTCCATTTTCATTTTAGAAATTGTTCCTGTGAAAATAAATCTGAGAGAAAGCTCAGCCACTTCCATGAAAACTTGGGTTGAGTTAATTTTCATTAATTCCAGTTAAACTCCACGAAGGGGGCTGCGTTTGGCTGAGTTACTTAAATGTATTGGTAAATTGGTAATATTTTTGTTGAAAAAAGCGTCCGGTTGAATTTTTTGTATAGAGAAAGAAGTTGAGTTGTTATTAAATGTTTAAGTCTCGTGGCACCTTGGTCGGACCATATAAGTGACAGCTATAACGCTCCTCGAGTCAGGGCAAATTAAACAACAACAACTATATTTAATGTTTAAATATTCGTATATAACTCCATTTTAACGGCAATATCTGTAAAAATTCACCCAGGTCTGTCCACAACACACGTGAGTGCTCAACGATGACGCTTTCGAGGCTTGTTGAACGACAAAAAAAGAAGACCTGCTAAGTGTACGTACACCCATGGACTTAAGGTTCCGTAGCATAATGTAATATACACTATATAATATGTATATACATAGATATTTGGACTACAAAACCATTTTTCACACTTTAATTGTTTAATAAAAATTATCCAACGCAAAAAAATGTAAGCCTAAGAAACCCTAAACTCCTACTATCCTTCTCAACAAACTGAATTTGGGTTATACCTAGAAACATGTTTTTTTTTGTTAAAATGCTAATTCGACTGGACTAAGAGGAACAGATAGACGGACATGACAAAATTATAAGGGTTCAGTTTTTACAATTTGGCAACGGCACCCTAAAAAGACGGTGCTAGGGTAAATGAATATCTAAATATCAGTTGAGCTTGGCAAGCAATAAGCGCTTGGGACCAAAAGCTATTGACAAATGACAAATGCCTTTGAGTTGTGTTTTAGTCAGAGTAGGTACTTCTTTGTTGAAAATTGTGTTTTTACTATCAAAAAGCATTTATAGAGAAATTGTTCTATTTGAATACTGAAATTAGTTTCGAGTACTTAAATAAAGTTGTTTCCGTTTTAAAGAATTTTTTCTTGGTTAATTCAAACGAAGCCGTCCGTATATTATTACTAGGCTACCAACCCGAGATCCCCGATTTCGATGAAACTTGACAGGAATGTTAGCCGAGACATCCAAAAAACCGTTATCATACCCGGCTGTAAATAGGTCTTTGGAGGGAACCACCCCTCAATGATCAGCAAACGGCCATTCTCGGAAACATTGTTTTAACTATTTCTCCCATTATGTTGAATGTATTTTAGTTTTGCGAACGCCAGTTTCTTAAACAGGGTTCAAGCTTTCAAATAAGCTATCAATCATATGTACTTCCTCAGTGTTTAGCACTATAAATCACAAGCAAATGTGCAGAGTTTCTTGAAAAAACCCCTGAATATAAATCAATACATTTTTAGGTTTTCATTTGTTTTTCGCTTCAAAAGTGCATATTTGGTTGTCACAAAGGTTACCACCAACAAACAAACCTATTATAAATAAAAATGTGAATGTTCGTTAATCACCGAAAGTACTTCACGGATTGTGATGAAACTTTGGTGAGTTAGTGTCCGCGAAGGTTTTAAACAAAAATTTCAAGATGGCGGATCCAATATGGCGACGAATTTTCTAACTTCAAAGAATCTTTTTGGACAGCTTCTTATCAGTGAAATTGTATATTTGATTTTTACAAAAATAAAAACACCAATTTGTCCCTTTCATTTATACCAATCTACGACAAGGCAGCGTTTCTGAAGGACTTTTAGTGGGAGTAGTTGTAGTTAGATACTTTTAAATTTATATTCTTTAATTTTACACACCCTCCTTTGTGCACCCCCTCTCCTGTATATCCAAGCGGGGTAGGGGTGGTCTCATACATACACAACTCCACCATGCATCACTTTTACCTATTCATAATACTTTTTGTACTGAATATAAATCAATTTTTTTCATTTATTTCCAAGCGCCCGCCATGCCAGAGGCAAAATATTACCACGCTCAAAAATTTCCCACTTGGAACAGCCACAGTTTCCACATTTATTAATATTTTCATCTCAAATTACCTACATACGTTGGACCATATGTTTTCTATTTCCCAAATTTATTTTTATATCCTTACCCGCACCCTTCTCTTCACAAAAAAAATAAACAGTAAACGCCTATCACACTTTAATTCAATTTTTATCTATTTTAATAAAAAAATATTAATCATTAAATCTGCAGATATTTACGTAATTATACTATTCTTCAAGGCGCTTTTATTGAGCCCATCCACAATACACTACATCCATTAATTACCGAGATATTTCAATTTTCCGAAAAAAACTATGCTTTCCTTACTTAATTTTCACGGGTAAAATTTTTTATCTCTAGTTCGAAATGTTTTTCTATTTTCGTTATTCACAAATTTTTGTCTTATGTTATATGTCCTGGAGGGCTGGGGGTCTCCTTATATTTGGAAATTTTGATAGCAGAAACCCTGAGCGCCTTTTGCCCTTGCAGTTTTTTCCCAGCAATTCGGCGCCATATTGGATTAGGAATTACTTTAATTAACTGGTTCATAAATGGCATAGGAAAAGTGGTTTTTGAATTATGATGACTACTATTAGTAACAAAATGGACATTTATCTTTTGTGCAGATCTACTCGAGAATAACTTTCAAATGACGTACCATATCTCACATTTTTATATTAGGAAATACCTTAAAAAGGAGGGACAAGAAATGCGCTCACGTATTAATAATAAATGTAAATGTAGATATATAATTATAAAAAGATAACAAAAGCATATTACAGGTTAAGTTCGCGCTTAGCTGCAAATTAATTATTGGAGATGGAGTAATATTGTATCTCTATATCAACTGGACATCTACCCGGGCTTGTCTTATTAATAATTCACTAAACCAAAATTTACAAATTGCTTTAGAAGATAAAATGCATTTTCCTTAAACTTGAATGAAAAATAATTATGTAGACGGGTACTATTGGTCCCTACAATCATTATTTTAAAATATAGGTATTCATTCTTCTGATTGAATTTAATAATATACCAATTTAATAATCAGATGAAATTTCCGAATTCGATAGAATTGATAGCTTAAACCGGAGGCAATTTTAATTAAAGAAGAATTTAGAGAAATTGTGATAAATCGTAAAAGAGACAATTTGTTCAAATTTAGCAAGCAAAAAATAATTTGAACAATGAATTTTTATATTTTGTTATTTTTTAAATTCAAAGATATCTCAAATATTTGTTTTGATTTTTTTTTTAATTTATACATGTAGTTGCCTTTTGTAATTACAGTCATTGTATTATTCAATTTTTGTTCGTTTGCATTGAATTTATAATATATATATATATATGCACATATCGGTTTTAATATTTATTTAATACTTTTTATACTATTCTTTTAATTTGTTTTTGTCTTAATTTTATTTTTGAACTCAAACGGAGGTATTTCTATTTTCCAAGTATGTTGATGTCCTTCGAACGTTTTCAACTTTTAGCTTCATTTGATTCAATTCTTTTATAAGGGTTATTTGTTATATCCGGCTCTTTAATCATTTCTCCATTTTATGCCACTATCTGCAAAACAAATTGCAACAATAACAACAACCAATACAAAACAAATTTTATTAAATAAAACAAAAACAAAATAATAATAAACCAATATTAACAATAATAATCTCCCTCAAAAAAAAACAGTGGAATGAAAATAAAATTAAAATTATTATACTGATAGTTTGCTAAAACATTTTATAAATTTTATTTACATAGGATAACAAATTTAAAAATCCATTTTATTCTAACCACTCAGGAAGAGTAATTTCGCGATTAATATTTTACTATACTTTAGGTCGATTGCTTTGCAAGACATAAATTTCAGAATTTCCGTTTATTGAGATTCTAACCACAAACAACTGAAATTAAATTCTTTTCAATTAAAATTTTGTATGTTTCTATAGAATGATTCCAAAAATCTTATCCAGTTCTAATCTAATAAGTTTGATCTAATGTCGGCTACATATTAATGTGATATGTAGCTTTTACTTCTTGATGCGTAATAACTTTTCTTTTGAAACCAACCCCAAATTCGATAAATGAGAATTAAAAATACTTGTGAAGTAAATATCTGTTGAATTTTTCAGCTCATAATTAATTGTTTTGATATGAACCAATTGGACCGTTCATCGGGCTCATACTCAATTTGAGTATTAAACTACTGGATTCAAAAAATTAATAGATGTATGTACCAACGCGTTTTCAACACGCGGCAACAATACTTTCCCTCTGGCCCACAAAGGCTTGCATGGCGTTCCTCAAAACACGGTTAACAATCCTGTTTATCCCTTATAAAAAAAAACCACTGCAAACCATTTGTATGCGCTATATTACAATTATAAAAAACAGTCCAAGATTCGCATTTTTCTCTAAGGGGACATTCTACTGTTGAGGGCAAAGTAAGCAATTTTGAAAAAAATTAAGGACTACAAGGACATTGGGCCGTATTCTATTATGGTCCAGGCGGCATCTGTTGATGACCTTTCGTTTTTTTCACAATTTTCCTGTATTAAATACGTGGATATGTCCTGAACCACTACTCAGACCTGCTGAATTTAACGTGGCAACTCAAAAGGTTGGAAGTTACTGTATGTCTACCAAAACACGAGAAAGACAGGAGACTCATTTTACAATGAGAAGGAAAAGGCAGCAGCAGTTTGGGGTTGTCTTATCGTTGGAGAGTGGACATAACAGAGAATTCCAAACTTTTTGAGTTAAATTAATGTAGGAATGATGTGTCGCTATTTTTCCTGTGGTTTTTTAGTTTTACAGTTTTACAGAGGTAAATTGTTTGAAACGCGCATTTGATCCCAAAAATAAAAAAACAACTTCTTTGTACAGGTATTCTTTGATTCGCTGGAGCGCATTTACCTTGTTTGCCCATTTCATAAGTATGACGTCACAAATTATGAGGAAAACGAAGAAGAGGAAAGGAACGAGGTAGTGAGCCGAACTGGTTCTACTGATGTTTGATGATTGCCCATGGGCGGAAAAGGAGTGGGTGTTCGAACGAATTTAAACTGACAGAATATATTCATGAATTTGACTCATGCCCACGACAGTGTAAAACAACCGCTCATGTTCATGATAGAAAACGCTCATGAAATTGATTCATGGCATGGACATGACAATGTAAATGCGGTCTTGGGAACAAATTTCTTAAGGCGAGACGAATCGTCTCGTTTCGTTTATTATAGCTGAGTTGCAAGTAACATATTCAGCTAATTGTCTCATTTTTCGAAATATGAATGGCCACTGGTTTTGACAGGTTGAGGACTTTGGACGTTGCCTCAAAAGTATTTTAATTGAGACTACAAGGTTGTTACCTGAATTAAACAGGGTAAAAAAAGCAGAAATGTAGAAATAAAATTGGCATTCTGGGCACACAATTCTCTCTGCCTTCCGCCCCAGAAGGAACATCGTAACGTAATGTATAGGTATCCATAGTAAAACTTATTTTTCCTTTTTTATACTTGACTGTTTTGCGATGCTGGGGGTTTATTAAATTTTTAATTTAATTTTTATTATTAAGCCTCCACTGTCCGTCTGTCTGCCAGCGGGCTGTCTCATGAACCGTAATAGGTAGAGAATTGAAATTTTCACAGAGTGTGTATTTCTATTGCCTCTATAACAAATGATAATATCAAATAATGAAACACCAAGATGGCGAATTTCAAAATGGCCGCCATGAAAATCAGAAAAATAAATTCCGATTATACTATAGCGCCTCTCTTTTTTCTTTTAGAAAAGTATTTAAAATGTACACAGTGTTATATCACAGATACGTAATACAGAATGCCAATCAAATAGGCAAGAAAAATGCAAAGTTGCCAAATTGTCGCTTACTACATGTATGTATATAGATACAATTTGGTCGAAATCCGCAGCTGAAAATGTTTAAATAATATAAATCTTAGCTGGAGCCTCTGTACTTTTCCACAAACGAAGGTGAGGCGTGAGGGAAGTTCAGTGTGTCAATCGGCATCAGCCATTGTGGGGTTGGGCTCCAAGATGCCGATACATTCTAGGAATGAGCGAGGGTAAAAATACGAAAACTCGGAGGGAAATTCATAGAATTTGACGACGACGACGAACGGGTTAATTTTGCAAGCAATGTTTTAGAATTTTGTGTGCTGTGATAAATAATTGATTTATCCAGGCAGATGTTCCAAATTTGTATTTTGCTGTTCAGCTTTTCTTTTAGGTGATTTGCGGCGTGTACAATTTGAATTTAATTTCATTTAGGTACGTACTTCAATGAATTTGTTGGGTTTCATATTTGTTAAAGCAAACACGCGAGGTACCGCATTTAATCGAAAATAATTACGGGAGTATCAGCCCACATTATTGAAAATAGCAGTTTGATTGAAATTATACAATAAATACGTATGCAAGTTTAGGGTTATAGCCCAGTCAAATTAATTAACAAAAAGGTCAAAATAAAGAAAAAAGTCCGACCAAGCTGAATTTTTTAATCCTGGAAAGTACGTTTAATTTAACTATTGGATTTAGGAGGTGAATTCTAGTTTTTCACAAATATTTCGTAAATTAAAAAATACCCTACTTATATAAAATACTATTTCTATATGTAACTATCTTTTTGTAAGTCTGCTAAACTTCGGGACCTGTGAACAGATTTCGAGGCGGCTTTCGCCTGCATTTAGATTTTTTTTTAGTGGAAAGCTTTAGGCCACATACCATCACACCTTACTATCCAAAGGCTAAAGCAGTAAATGAAAATCTTCAAATTGTGGAGTGTTTATCGAAGAAGGCTTGAATTTGCTTGATTTTTTTTGTCAAATAAACAGTAGGTTTTTAACCATTTTTGTCAGATTGATATACTATACAGTTATGTAATATCGGGGAGATTTCGAAATTTTTGGGAATTTTGAACTCTTTCTGAGCTCTACGGGGATAAATGGAATGAAGAGGAAAATCTGAGGAAAATGTTGAGCTGATTTGGGTAAAAGTTCGTAGAACCACGGGGAAGGCCGGGTAATTATAGCTAGATATAAAATATTCGAAGGAAATAGTTATATGAAAAATTATAGTTTATAAAATTCTTCGCACAACAGCCCCTTTTACCCTTTCCTTTTGTTGGTCGAATCAGTACTCTTTTCCATCCAAATTATCCAAACTACCACCTACATTCAGTGCATCGCAACAGTTTTAATTTAGAATCTATCTCCAAGTCTAAAAGTAACTTGATAATGATTTGATTCCCGAAAACTGGGGCAATCATATTTAAACACCGAAAATAAAGAAATATATAGTAATGCAGATAGCGATGAAGAAATAGATCTAATGGCTCAAGAAATGATAGAGTCAACAGATGAAGATGGTAAGCTGTCTAATTTATTTAATTTTGTTATTGTGTTTCAAAGAGGATTAGGCCTATTGCGGACAATACATAAAAAAGCCTCTCTGCTGGTGTGGAAAAGAGCTTGTACTGATTTTACGAAAAAAAGAAAAGGGACTGTTTTGTGCAGACTTTTTTAAACCACAATTTTTCTTACAACTACATTCTTGAAGTATTTTCTAATTTACGAGATATTTGCAAAGAACTAGAATACACCCCTAAATCCAATGGCTCAAAGTAAGCGGACTTTACACGATAGCTAAAAGGACATACAAATAAAGGTATCCACAAAAATTCAGCTTGGTCGGACTTTTTTCGTGATTTTGAGCTTTTTGCTAACTAATTTTACTGGGTTATAATCCTTATCTTGCATACATATTTATTGTATAATTTCACTCATACTGTTATTTTCAATGTGGGCTGATATCCTCGTAATTATTTTCGATTAAATGCGGTACCTCGCGTGTTTGCTTTAAAAAATATGAAACCCAACAAATTCATTAAAGTACGTAGGTACCTCAATGAAATTGAATTCAAATAGGTGTACGCCAATCACCTAAAAGAAAAGCTGAACAACTAAATACAAAATTGAAAAATCTGTCTGGATACAAAATCAAACCGTCCGTCGTCGTTGTCAAATTCTATGAATTTCCCTCGAGATTCCTAGAATCTCTCGGCATCGTGGAACCCCACCATGGAACCCACAATGGCTGGTGCCGACTGAAACATTGAAATTCCGTCACGCCTCACTTTCGTTTAGGTCGGTGCCAGCAAACTTTTCGCTGCTCTCTTTGCCTGACGCTTGACCAAGTGACCAAATGCAAAGGCTCTAGCAAAGATTTGCAACATTCATTTGCTCCACAACATCACTTGGCTAGAGCCGAAAACTTGGCTAGCGGAAATGTTGCATTGGGTCGACGTTTCAACATAGTGGCTGGGCATCTGTATTATTTATGTATCTCTGGTTATATCTTGTACGATGGTACGGAACCATTCGTGTGCGAGTTCGACTCGCACTTGACCGGCTTTTGAAAGTTGCTGATTTACGATTTCGGGCCTCTTTTAAATTTAAAATTTAATTTGTATAAAGAAAATGATATGAATATTAATACTGCTTGGTAGGCCTTTCAGTGTATCTATTGAAATTTCCGGATTTCACCGCAGATCGGAGTTTATAGACTTTCAGTGCGAGAGAATCTTTCATTTCACCACATGGGAGTTAATGGTCTTTGGTATAAAAATGAACCATTACTCTTTACATGATATTTTAAGCAACATACATATGCAAAAAAATAGCATTAATTAAATGTCAAGCTCCTAGGTAGATTTTAGTATTTCAGCATTTGCTCGAAATAAAAGCGTTTACTGAGGAAGACGGTATGCAAAGCAACAGCTATTGTTCGTTTATTGGAGAATTCTTTCAATAACTTTCGAGCCACCTATTTGCAGATGATGGCGGAATATCTTCTCGTCACAATTAAAACAAAGTTTGATAAACCGCGAAAGGATCGCATGGAGTGCAGGCAGTAGTATTAGTAATAGGTAAGTCCTATACCGACTTAGTAAAGAAAATATTTATTTTTCCGGCCCAATCACCAAACGATTTCAATTCTCATATGATAATGTCAAGCGAAGTCATTAATACACAACCGGCTGTGGGGTTACAAGGTTGAATACGAGTTTACGAGCTTACTCAAGTGAGTTTAATCTCATTATTTTGTATATCACTATGTACACTTGGAAAAAGGTTTTCCCTAAAATTAATAAAACTTTATTTTAACGAAACTGCAATTTTCATACAAATTACCTAAGTTTTCCTTAAATCTGATCAATGTCTATTGTAGCCCACAAAATAAAAGTCGATCTTCGGACAAATTCCTAGTGGAAAGTTTCTTCGGAATTTTGTTTATTTGAGCAGTAGAGCACATGCGCGAAGGTAAAAGGTTGCGATCGTTTTTCTCAATTATCTCGCAAACTATTAGTTTTACGTGTATTTTCGATATTATGATTTGTTCCCCATCCAAAGTCTACATATAACTGGTCTTATACAAAATATACGTACGAATAATAGTCCTCGAGATATCAGGCTGAGAAAAGTTGGAACAAGGCGCATACTCCACTGTACAATTAGGTACATATATGCATATGCAGGGTGTTTCATATAACGCATGCTGACATGAGTGGGGTGATAGATCTCACATAACCAAACAAAAAATTGTACGACGGGGAGGGGGTGATCTCAACCATTTTCGAGGGTGATTCATAAATTCGGGTAGCACATTATTGTTTTAGTTTCATCTTCTGATGTACTCAACGCAGCGACGCCAAACTCACAGAAAACAACTACGATCTCAATGTGCTTTCTAAAACTTCTATCATCATTTATATACCTCTCCCAAAAATACTGGAAAATGTCCTAAAACTCTCGTTTCCCCCACATTTTACGTGAATTTTCGTTATAATATAATTTGTTCCCCATCAAACTCTGCATAAAATTGGTGTTATGCAAAATGCACGTAGAACTAATAGTTCTCGAGCTTTTCGCACCTGCTTTGTAAAAAGAATCAGTGCTTTCGCGCAGAAAGAAGCTGTGGTAGCTACAGTAAGCGGTTACGACATCTATTAGGTAATAAATACAGGTTCTACTGCGAACTTGCATATCGACTAACGTTTTGGGCATTTGACAAAACCGCGCGAAGAAAGACGATGATGCAATTTGATTGCTAATAACAACTTTACAACGGTTTTTATTTTTTAATGGCTTTATTATGTACAGAATATCGTATTGGTTAAAATTAGTGATTGCGCTGAAATTTGTCACAATGCTAGGGAAGTGAAGATAATACAATATTTTAAAAGAAAACATTATTTTTTGAATGGTGTTCTTATGTAAGGTTGTTTGTATGGTTCAAATCTAGTGATTGAAATTTCACCCTGAAATTTACACACTGATTTGGTTCTGGTAATACAATAAAATAATACAATAATTTATAAAAAGAAATCAGCATCTGTTATCAAAAAAAAAGTTGCAATTAATTAATTTGTATTTTATTGACAAAAACCGTTCAAGAACAAAGCGTTATCAGAGAGAGAAACTGTCAACCCGAGTAAATGAAATAATGGCCTTTGGATAGAAAGAAACGAGAACACGGGCTCAGAGGTCGACAGTGTGTGTCGACATACCCAACTCTGGTTAATCATTATCTTGCAATGTATTAGAACAGTGCTCTCGGATCTATAAAAGGTAAGGTCCAACAAAGAAATAAATTATTTTTCCAAATGGATGAAATTAAAATAATTAAAAGTAAAAAATAAATAAATTTAAAAAAACTTTATAAAAACAATGGTTTTCATCTAAAATTAAATGATTTAAAAAGCAGAAAATAAATTTTCACTGATAGCTCTGATAGATCAGAATAACTTTCACCATTTGTTTGTTACAATTGGGAGCTTATGAAATATTACTGTTCCTGTCATGTTCCTACAATACACTATTAATATGTTTTATCACAATTCTGAGCACCCAATGGTTTTCTTTTTGCAAATGTTGAAAGTTATTCTGCTCAGTTATCAGTGAAAATTTATTTTCTGCTTTTTAGTTCATTAAAGTTTTAGAGGAAAACCATTGTTTTTATAAAGTTTTTTTAATTTATTTATTTTTAAAAAGAATGTGTTTTAGCTTTTTAATGCAGACCCGTCTAGAGTTTTATCATACTTGTAAATTAAAACTGTTCTAGAAATTCACTTTCTCACACGATGAGAAAGCTCTGACCGAAATGACGAGTTGCGTAATTTCTCCAACAAGTATTATAGTTTTTTTTATTATTATTTGCGGGCTGAGTGCTTCGCCGGGACCACGAATACAGCGGAAGCGGAGCAGTACCGGAAACAAATGACGGCGCCATACAAATGTATACAATCTTTCTAATTGATTCAGCTTCGCTTCCGCTGTCTTCCTGACCTTCTGATGATAGCCAAAACCCAGATGGAAGTTCTCGTCAAAACGAATAATATGAGCTTAAGCACGAGGTAGTTGCTATACACCGTTGAGGAGTTCCTCTCGACTGCCTGCCATTTCCATCATCAGATCAGCTCTAGGTTGATTGAAACTACACATACATATGTGCTATGTTTTTTTGTTAACCGTTTAATGGGAAGTGGGTGAAATTTAATAAACATCACCTCATTTTGCACCCTTAGGTGTGGAATATTTTCTTCAACTTTAAATGGGACAATTCCCGATATATAACCTATTCAATAAAAATATGTTCTTTAAAATCAGTTCATAATCGACGAAGACATTGCAGAACATACACACAAAAAATATAGTCGTTTAAATAGCCTCCTCCTTTTTTTGAAGTCGGCTAAAAATGGAAAATTGATTAGAAAAGGGACTTCCCAATTAGGTCATATTTCAGACAAAATTAAGATACATTTGGATAGGTAAATGGATAGTAATGTAATAAGTCAGTTTTGAGTGAATTGCAAACGAGTTTGTACAATTTTTAATTTTATATTATATATTATATTATATTATATATTATATTCTGATATTCACTTCACCCTTTAAAATATGTGATAAGTTGAAATCGGTGGTCCGTTAGTCGAAAATTGAGTTGATATGGTTTTACTAACATACTTTTATAAATATATATTATAGGTACATATAACCATAAGTTAACCCATACCCGTCGTTTCCCGGGCATCGTTTCCTGCATTATCTCATTCTCTCTCAAACTAAATCGGAAATTAAACTTCAAAAGGATTGAGTATATTGAAATTTCAGTGTTAGTTTCAGATTCAAAAAGCCATATTCCTTACTCAGCAGCTACGAAAATAATAAATAGTTTGGGTTTTTGCGGCCACAATTGTCTTCTTTATATAATATAAATATATGAAGCCCAGGCGCAATCATTCTTATAAATAGAGTAAAACCTTAATCAAAGTATGACTGTATGACCTAACTAAAATGTATAAAAAGTGCAATAAAAACATAACTATTAGATAACAAGCTGAATAGCATGTACTATTATCATATGAAATTTTGCACATTAGTCTGATATATTAAACGAATCGAGACGATTCGTCTTGTCTTACAAAATATGGGAGTTCCCAAAATCATGGTTTGTTTTTTATTGATTTAACACTGGAACACTGTGAATGCTGTCGGTAGCGCGTTTGTGGTTGGAGGCTTAGCGGGCATAATTTATACTAAAGGTGCCCTTTCGATGGTCTCGTAGGTTGTGGCTATAACCGCCAGTTCCTGGTAGCCATCTAAGGGTCACATGTGTGAAGGTGCGTGGTCGGCAACAACAACACTGTGCAATTCAAAGACGATGAAATTGTTATTGCGCCAGCATCGCCATACACGACAAAATAATTTGCACAACGCCGCCCGTTGCACAACAGTTTTCAAACGCGTTTGAATATATTCAATCAGATGCGCAACGCACCAGACTTCACCACACACGCGAAATATTTATGTTTGCACAACGGCCTGCTTTGTGCAAATTGTTCGCCCGTGTATGGAGCTCTTTACAGGAACATCCTTCTGACTGGTAGTTTTCGGGTTGAGTATTTCTGTTCCTAGAAATGTTCGAATGAACACGGATTACATGTGCATTTATACAGGGTTACAGGGAAAGTCGTACTGAATATTAAAGGACGTTTTTATTCTGGTAATTTCTGATGGATTTGATCCTTTATATTTTTGGCTTTTTTATCGATTTTTTTTCGGATTAGAGCTCCTAGGGTCTGTTTTTTTATGTATGTATCTAGTTAGAGGACATGTCAGTTAATAAAAATGATTAACAAAAACTGAAGCTACTACTAACAGCTTAAAAGACTGCTTCACAACGGTTAGAATTAAAGAATTTTCACTAAGTAAAACACTTACTTTGAAGCGCTTTTTTTGAAGAAAAATTATGGAACTTATTCTGGAAATAATTTTAAAAACTTCTACGTCTCTTTAGCTATTCAAAAAGGCATGACATTTGCTATAGATAGACAAAATATTGACCAAATAACAGTTAAGATAGTAGAGGATACATTTTTAGTTTGAGGTAAAAATAGCTAAAATACGTAAAAAAACAAAAAAAACAGAGCAATATTTTTATAATTCATGTTCGACATGGCCGCCGCTATTTCTTAGACAAATTCTCATTCTTTTTCTTAAATTACTTTTCAGGACAGAAGTTCGCAGGTTCCGCTTCATTTCCTCAGCCGCATCAATAATCTTTTGTCTTCGTCTAGGAACTTCGATACAAAAGAATCCAGTTTACTACCGTGCATTTTTAAACAATGAAAAAAGGGTCAGGTAGCCATTTTTGTGCTGGGGAGACGTGCGGTCTTTTTGATTCTTGGCGTTTAGTCTGCTCATTCGATTCTTCCGTGGTAGATGTGTTATCCGTGCTCTTAGATAATTTTCTGTAAAAACGCGATTGGCTTGGATTTTTGGACAGTTTCATCTTCTAACTGTGTGACGTAGCTTGTGACTGGACTTTGATTTGTATTATGAACATGGCAACATTTACCAACGAGGAATATGCTGACATCCTAATGTGTTATGGATTTTGCGAAAGAGTGTCGTTGCGTGCACGCAATGAATACATGCTACGGTATCCTACTCGTCGAGTACCTGATATTGGCGTATTTGACAGAGTTTATCGAAGACTACGAGAAACTGGTTCTGTTCTAGTACGACGGACTGACATGGGACGACCTCGTATTCTTGATGACGACGACGACGAAGCAACTGAAATTCGATGTCTCTTTGAAGCCGACCCAACCACGTCAACAAATGTTATCGCTCGACGGCTTGGTATTTCCCAGTGGAAAGTCTGGTTCGTAATGCACACTTCTGGGCAATACCCTTACCATTACACGCCAGTGAAGTAATTGAAGAAGGGGATCGCTTGAGGCGACTAGACTTCTGCAGATTTATGCTCAATGCCGACATTGAAGAAGAGACATGTTCTTTCAACCTGATGACTGCCCAGCGCACTACAGAAGAAGTGTTCGAGCTTGGTTGGACGAGAAATACCCAAATCAAAGGATTGGAAGAGGCGGTCCCATGGCATGGCCGGCGAGAGCCCCGATTTAACGCCGATGGATTTTTGTGTTGGGTCATATGAAACGCCTAGTATACGACCAAATGACGCGGATAGCAAATGTCGATATTTTGAGACAAAAGATTATTGATGCGGCTAAGGAAATGAGGCAGAACCTGCGAACTTCTGTTGTGAAAAGTAATTTAAGAAAAAGAATGAGAATTTGTGTCAAAAATAGCGGCGGCCATGTCGAACATGAATTATAAAAATATTGCTCTATTTTTTTGTTTGTTTTATTTGCGTATTTTAGCTACTTTTACCTCAAACTAAAAATGTAGTCTCTACTACCTTAACTGTTATTTCGTCAATGTTTTGCCTTTTTAATAGCATGTATTATACCTTTTTGAATAGCTAAAGGGACGTAGAAGTTTTTAAAATTATTTGCAGAATAAGTTCCATAATTTTTTTTTCAAAGTTAAAAACACTTAGTGAAAATTCTTTAATTCTAACCGTTGTCGAGCAGTCTTTTTAAGCTGTTAGTAGTAGCTTCAGTTTTTGTTTATCATTTTTATTAATTGACATGCCGTCTAACTAGATACATAAAAAAACAGACCCTAGGAGCTCTAATCCGAAAAAAAATCGATAAAAAAGGCAAAAAATAAAGGATTTTTAAAAAATCTTTACAATTCAATATCTCCATAACGGTTAAGTTTCGGACACCATATTACACAATCATCTCCATCAGAAATAACCTGAATAAAAACGTCCTCTAATATTCATTACAACTTTCCCTGTAACCCTGTATTTGACCGTTTCTCACGGAAATTATTTAAAGATTGGGGGGTGATCCTCAAAAAAATTTTGCGAGTACTACCCGGTGTGTTTTGCCCAGTGGTGTAGAATGCAGCAGATCCGGTCGAATACGCCTAGTGTTGCTTACTGTCAGCTTGATACACTTCCTATCTTCTTCGTCCATCGTTTCTGGTTTTCACTACAAATTATGAGCCAACTCAGGAATTTCGATGTCAATGCGTGCCTCCAGGATTGGTTCACAAAAATGACTCAAAACCTACTACATATTTGACAACAAAATCTATGCCTTCTTCGATAATAAGTCTAAATTTTGGAAATTTTCCTTGACTGCTTAGCGTCTGGATAGTTAAGCGTGCTGATAAGTAGCCTAAAGTGTTCCTCGAAAAAAATTCTAAATACAGGTGAAAACCGCATCGAAATCTGTTCCCGGGCTCCGAAGTTTATCAGACTTACACAGAAATATAAAATAAGATAGGTAGAGATATATAAGTACATATTATGTAATTCGTATGAAAATGAAAGAGATGAATCCTAAACAGAAAAATATGAATCAAAGCAATTAGAGGGGCTTATTGTAGAATCCGTCGACGGAAATGCATATGAGATCCGCATTCTCAATTTCGTTGACGGCTTACACAATAGGCCCCTGCGTGAATTCGGTTACGAGTAAACTTGAATATCAAATAGAAGAATTTTTGGTAAAAAATTCAATGTAACCAAGAACTCAAGAAAGTGAAAAATTATTAAAAGAACTGCTTATTCCTTCATCAGTTCAACTTAATGTGCAAACAAATTTTATCCTTCCAAGATTTCTAAACGAATCATTGCTGTGATGCGCAGAGCTACACAGCTGATGCCTTGTTTTGATGAGTTTGAGAGTCATTGACAACAATTTGTTTTTGCCAGTTTCCGTGTTATTTCGGATAGATTCAATATATGTTGTTGTTGTTATCTTTGGTTTCTGCTTGCGTTCATGATTCTTTGAAATTTTGGCGCACCATATGATGCGCCGTAATGCGTTTTTGAACTTTTGGCGATACTGATGCGATGCGGTTTTGCAAAATTTAATTTAAAAAAACATCTGTTCGGGATTAGATCTCCGGATCTTCTGTCTTTTCTCCTTTTTTCCAAACAGTGTCTGCTTGATTTGACAATTACTCAACTCTTTATTTTCTAATTTGATAATTGGGATATTAATTAAAAAGTGAATTGACGAAAACTATGATATGAGTCGAGATGTAAAGTGACTGTCAGAATAGGGACAACAAGTTTTGCCATTTCATTAAAAAAATTTTAGTGTTCCGTTTACGATGAACAATACCTCTTTTGTCTACTCGCGGCACAATAATGATCTCGTAACTTGAACAAAATTTAATTATTGAAGGCTCTGTTTGAAATCGTTTTATTATTAAAACTAAAAAACTAAAAAGTTCGAGTTATAATTTCATTGTGATGCTTTTTAAGAAAGTCAAGAATTTAAATTTATTTTGATGAAACCGTAGAGTTACTTAAAGCTTTCTGAGTTTTATGATGTTGTGAAGGAAATTTGCCACAAAAGAAAATAACTCCCTCGTCGCATAATAGCTAATAATTGATACAAACTTTTATTTCTCTTACAGGCTAATTTTTAGTTCACCGGTCATATCTGGAAATTTTATACCGACACGAATAATGCTCAAATATAGTGGAGCTTAAAATATTGTGCTGCAAGATTCCTTTGCATCTTAAAAACAAGTTACATAACCGAAAAATAAGGTAGCTATAATGGTTATAAAGCCAGGATTTCCTCCTGGGGAATTTTAAACTGAGAAGCATTTTAGTCAGGCATTACGTATAACAAAAAGCATGTAAAGTAACTTGTGGTGATGAATATACAGTAAGCGACAAAGCAATACATACGCAAAGGTTTCTTCCTTATAAGATTTTTTTGTCATAACGTTTAAAATTACTAAAGTAGAATTCAAAAATTTGTTCGCTCACAAGTCTGCAATAAATACATATGTATGTTATGTGTTATATTTCATGCTGGTAAATAACGATCGCTGTTTTAAAAAGTCAGTGCAGTTCTTGAGTTTTTTTCTTCTGTGGAAATTCATTGTGCGAAAACGGAGAACTATGTACTTGGAATTGTGCCCCTTTACATGGAAATATAAATTTCTATAAAATATAAAATGTGTAGTTTAAACACCAAAATTAATTGTTGATAGTAAGAAATGTCTAATTGTAAGTAACCGCAAATCGGGGCCATATTTGGGAATTCCATTCTATCGGTCGGTCGATCGAATCGAGCTGAGTTGCGACTCGATGCTCTCTATTACCACGTTTACCTGCAGAGTTGAACCTGGGTTGAGCCCGAGTAATGTAAACCCAGGTTGAGTTAAAACTGGGTTGAGTCGACTCGACTCCGATTTGCAAGCTGTGTTGAGTTGAGATTTCGAATAGAGATAGATGTAAACGCAAGTCGAGTAGTTGAGCTGACAGTTCTTCATTCACGCGGTAGTTTGTGTTTTGTTTTTGTACAAATAGTCAAGTGCAATAAAGGAGTTTATTAAGATGAATGTTTCTCTCGGTGAAGCCATTCTAAAAATATATAAGCAAACGAACAATTACAAAATATTTACTTGTCATTCCAACTTGGTTTTGACTCGACCTCGACTCAACCACTGAACCCCGGCGGATCATATACGCAAGTCGAAAACTCAACCCAATTTCGGCTCGATCTTTGAACTCTGCATGTAAACGTGCTATATGCAATTTGGTATTTGTGAATACGATCGAATCGAGCTGAAAATACTGCCACATGGAAGTATAAAAATTATAATATTTTGTGAATCTGGCACTTAGGCACGATTCTTATATCCTTGGCCCCAATGTTTGGGAACGGGGTTCGAAACATTTTGCTGTGCTAATTAACTCCACCGGTAGTTTGTAAAAGGAAAATTATAATATTATAATAGAATTTTCCTAAAAGTAACGAACGTTAGGTGGCTCGCGAATTGCCCTGTATCTCAAAAAAGGGGCGGGATAGAATTTTTTCATTATTTTTCCGTTAATTAGCACAGCAAAATGTTTCAAACCCCGTTCCCAAAAATAGGGGCCAAGGATATAAGAATCTCCCCGGCACTTATTTTCGTGTGTTTTGTTTACTGGTTTTGAAGTGGTGAAATAAAGAAATTGGATTTTGTTGTCAATTTTAAAGCCTTTAATTCATCCAATTGGATGCACACTCGATAGAAAACTGTATTTCCCAAATACATTAACAATGATTTTTGAAAACTCATCGTTGATTTCACGATATTAAAAGTAAATCCACGGTGCCGCCAAGAAATAACCGGCCTTCGAGTAAGAAAAATCGTAATTTGCCCGACTAAGTTTTAAGATATTTTAATTTATTTACAAATATGTTTCTCTCCATACGTTTTTTTGCCATATACATGATTAATAATTTATATCGTTGAAATAATAAAATTAATTTCTATGCCAATATAAGGACTAGTTTCAGTTTTCAATATTTTTTGGCTTTATGCAGGATGTGATTTTGCGACTCACTAAAGATTTTTTTTCTTTTACAGCTTTAACAAATTCGTTGCAGCTGGAATCGTAGTTTAAACGCTAACAAAGCTCAGTTTTCACCATGTCAACCGATGAACGATTCATTTAATGAATAAAATAAAAATATTATTGAGAATAGACCCCATTTACAACTCGGACTCTTGTTCGGCTAAGTCTTCGATTTCGCTTTCATTTTTTTTTGCATTCCGCTTTGTTTTATCTGTTCCTCTCATCTCCTTCATCTTAGTTCTCGAGTCTCATGAGTTCGTACCGTCTTTGCCAGATTTTTTGAATTTCTGAGCAGCCAATGACCAATTTTGTAGATAGTTTAATTCTCTACAACTTTCACATTGTCCTTATGGATGGCGGATGCATAAAACGCGAGATATTTGTATAAAACTTTGACCTTCAATATTGCTGGCTGGGCCACATTTATGTCCACATCTGCGGTTTATGGGAATCACTTCCCCGCTCTGAGAACCTTCCTTCTCTTCTATCGATAGAACACCTGTAGGTTCTTCCAACTACTTTATGATTATATGTTCTTTGTTATTACGCTGAATTGTGCAGTACTGCGGAATTGTGCAGTATTTTGGAATCACAGCGTTTTGGAGAATAACCTTTACCAAGAAGAGAAGTCTTATTGTTATTGTGGTTTTAGCTTAGCCCAACAAAGAAGGCGCCACAGGTGTGACTTATGCGGTCCAATATCAGGGCTATAAGATCACGAGTCTTAGGTTTCCAAACCACCTTTACTCGACGTGAAGAGTGTAAAGTTTAGTTAACCTATCCAAGACAGGCAGGTGATCTCCAGCTGGCACGGGACTCGGTATTTTCAGGACTGCTCCAAGCACTCTCTCAGCCCTCCCTGTGACTGTGGGGTTATGAGCCGCTTGCCACCGACGCGACGCTACTGTTGGGACATTACGCTCAAAAAACAAGATAGATATATTAAATTTGTACAATATAAAAAAGAGAAATAAACAAAACAAAAAGAAGATCAGATAATCTGATCTTAATTTATTGCTTAGATGGTAGTGAGCTACGTTCACATCATGAGCTCGGGGTCGTGGCCTAATCCAACAAACAGGAAAATAAGACCAACGAACGGTCATCATTTTAAATTTCAATTTTCGATTAAAGTATTCGATTCTATCAACATTGAAGGGAGTCAGGACAGGACACCCAGCAGTTAGTCACAACTAACCAGCCACGGATAAGTTTCTAGTATGGTCTATGGAGACATATTTGGAGCAATCAATAATGATGTGTTTTTCATCCTCCAAACAGAAAAATCCAGAAAGAAGTAAAAGCATGACATTTCTGAGTGAATTGTACAGCGACGAATTCGTGAACGTGGTTTTACAAGCCAGGGTCTATTCTGAGATCTGTTTCACGTCAAAAATAGTTCATATTTATAATTTCCCATTCTAAAATTCGTTTAGTGTGAATATTCCACATGCTCCGTTTCTCATGTGAAACTGCCGGTAAAACCTATTATTACATTCGCCTGAAGAAGTGACCGAAAATAACTGGTATTGTTGACTTTTTGAACAATAAAATCCCAATGAAAATGTAGTCGGAAAATTGAAGGAAGTTCACACACACCCCTCGGCGATTCTCATTAAAGCCCAAAAAACAAAAGCAAACTTTTTAAAATTCCGACATTTCGAATTTCTATCACACCAAAATTATTGTTTCTGGACACTTATAATTTGCATCAGAAAATAGCAGTTATTTATGCCTAAACTCCATAAGAAACCAAACCGCAACCAAACCACGGCCGAACCAAAAAACCATCAGGCTGAATTTGCTAACAAATCACGTCTGTACACATTATTAGCAATGTATTATAGTTGTGAAATCTCAGTCAGTCAGAAGCCTATACCAGATACACTGAATTACATTTGGCAACACAAAATGATTATTATCACACAGAGGAAAAGCTACCGCATGTTGATCAAAATGTACGAGATGGGTGACAAAAATTTCAACGCAAATGAAAGAGCTGCAGCTATGTTGGTTGGTTCGGTTTTGGTTTGGTTTCTTATGGAGATTTGGAATTAGGACACTTATTTCCGGTGCAAAATAAAAGATATGTACCTCCAAATTTTAATTTTTTTTTGTGAGGTGGTAAAAGGACATTTTATTTTTGTTGGCAAAAATTAAAGGTACTTTGAAACTCTTTTCTCAATAAGGTGAAAAGTTGTAAAAAGCCTTTATTTTTTCTGATAACTCTGTGAGCCGACTGCTATGTTCATTGTCCCATTCTTCCTCGTCGTAGACTATAATGTTACGTGGAGCAACCATTAGTCAAGTGGCAGTATGTATTTGTAGTTGCTCGGATCACGTTATCGCATGCGGAAAGAACCTGCACTGTAGTTTCTATTTCATTAAAACCTTAAAACATAGCAGTCCAAAAATTCTTTCCTAGAAATAAAAAGGTATTTCACTAATTTACAACTCATAAAAAAAAACTAAAGTTTAAGGGTATGTACATAGGTGCCTTTTAATTTTTCGCCGACAAAATGACGTGTGCTAAATAACTGCTATTTTCTAACATGAATTGTAAGTGTCTAAAAATACCTATTATTTTTTCACTATTTGGCAAAATACCGAACCAGGCATAGTCCCTGAAGTGAATATTTTTAGTATTTCATATTTTAGTTCACCTCACTTTTTCAAGTAAAATACTATTTTGAGAGTTGTGTGTGAAGAAGTAAGACGGAAAATGAGAGGGTAAAGTAAATAGAACGTATAAATCATTCCCCATACTTTTTTGTAACCTTTAGCGAAAAAACGTAGACAAGCCGTTAATTTTCACGTTATATGACATGGAATTTGTGCCAATATTTTGTCTAGGAGGAACCTAAAAAGTATTTTTTAAATTCTATAATATACGTGAAACCTTTGTGAAGAAAACGTTTAAAATGAATAATAAAGTTTAATATTTAAATATTATACCACACTCACAGTCCACTACCCATTTCTAAAAGATTTTATTTACCCTTTTTTTTTATTTTTAAGTACTGCCTTTCTGGATTTTGACTGTGATATTAGTGTTAATGATTTTAAGTATTTCACAAAGCTTCCCTTGAACCCAAAGATTTACGATTTAACGAAAGTGTGGTTTCTAAACAGATCTTGCAGCTGGTTGGCAGTTATTCTTGTGGTCCTGATGGTGTTCTCACTTGTTTTGTTAAAAGATGCTGCCCATCTCTCGTCCCTATTCATTGTTATTTATTTAATTTATCTATTTGTACTGGTGTCTTTTCGTCACCTTGGAAGTTGTCTATAATCATTTCCCTACACAAGAAGGTCTACAATTGTGATATTTCTATAATTACCGACCCATTGCCAACCTCTGTTGTCTTGCGAAGTTATTTGAAGCTTTTATTTGCGATCTTCTATATTTTTATTGCAAACCGTTCCTGTCATCTTTTCAGTATGGATTTGTAAAGGGTTAATCGACCACGACTAACTTGTTAGAGTTTTCTAACTATTGCATATCAGCTATAGAAACTGGGAAGCGAGTCGATTGCATTTTTACGGTTTTTAGCAAGGCTTTTGACAGAATCGATCTCAAAATTCTGGTTCATAAGTTTATTTTTTTTGGGGGGCTCTTTCTGACGGCATTAAAAATATCTCCGGTGTACCGCAAGGCTTCGACTGTTGCAGGGAACTATTAATTCGCCGGATGATTTTTTTCAGATATCAATTTGTCGTACCAACTACTTGATGAATGATCCCATGTCATCTATATTGCATCCTTTTAATCAACATAATGTAATAATAGACAATAAGTAAAAGATCGGCTTAGTTAAGGTTAGTCTAATTGGTCTGGCCTCCTCTGGTTTGCTTGGATTCTCATTATATTGTTTTTCATGAAAATTTAATTGTTTTAATTCTATGTAATCAGCTATTTGATGAACTTGAATAAATTAAATGAAGCTCTTTAGATGTCCTAGAATGTCCTGCTCAAAGTCCAAAATTGAACACTATAGAACATTTGTTGAGCTATTGAGACGAAGAACATAATAATTAATATTAAAAAATTGAACTCCTTTAGTAGTTTTATAAATTAAAAAAAAAACTCTTATCCAAGGGTATGTATACCTTTGTCGTATACTATACGTATAAATAAACATTTAAAACTACCTAATAGGTAATATACGACCAGTCAAGACATTTTTATGCTTAGCCCCAAACGGACTTGCGATAGTTATGACGATGACGGTGTAAAACAACTTCGAGGTTGGCTTAATAGAGCGGCAGCTCGCGACCGATTTAGAGAAACGTCTAATACCAGGCTGCTTCTCAAAGTGTAAAAAAAAAACTCGTGAAAAAATATTCATACCAGGTTGCCAAATCAGGGCATTTTTTGCTAGCCAAAATAGGCATAAGCAAAAATTGGCAGCCGGTTTGAACTTGTTCATCATAATTATTTATTGAAGTCCCTCGCTGTTGCCCACAAAAAAAAAAAAACGATTCATACCAGGCTGTCGCGCACCACTTTCTACGAATAAACTAACAAGTGCAAATAGGTTGCTAATTTTTGAGTATGCCAATTTTGGTTAGCAAAATATACCCTGTCTAGGATGAAAATTTTTGGTAACGAGTATTTTTTTACACTTTGAGATGACCGCCAAAAGACGGTGTACGTAATTTGAAATCGGCTACCGATCGTTTTCCGCTGGATTTATTTTTCATGAATTTTCATTTGCTCCAATATGGCAGCCTGGCATGGATGTTTTTTTTAACCAATTTTTATTACACTTTCTAGATGCTGTCACGCTCATCGCACAAGGTTGGGCTCTTTTTTTATTCATGTTATTGCACTTAAATAACGCAAACAATGAGTAGTTCGAAAGCAGCTTTGTATGAGACGTTTTTCAAAATCGATCGCGTGCTCCCAGTCTATAAGTTTAAAAGAAAATGAAAATAACGAATACTTAGCCTCCTATCAAAAATAGTGTTATAAAATATCAAGCCGAAGATGGTGTATGATTTGTTTAAAATTAAATAAAATAATTCTTACACGAATGCACTACTAACACATTTTTTAAAATTTCATTAAAGAAAACCTTATTCAAATGAACAACAAATTACGATTTTGAATTTGAACGAAGAACAAACAAGAGTTTAAGCTAAATTCACGCACGTAGGGAACTACTATTAATTTGCAAGTTTCATAACCATAACACTTAAAGGGTCCTGCATAGTCAGAAAAGTCACAAAACTAGACTTGGGTTTATTCATATCCTAGAAGGACGCCATTCCAAGAATGTTTTCATGCCAATCGGACCAAATTGACCGCTCTGGGAGCAGCTAGCATGTTGATTTTTCGAGTTCGTAATTTTTCGAAGGATTTTTAAGAAATATCATTTTTGACAAATTGTAGCTGTTTTAAGAAAGAAAACGCGATTCAGGATCAAGCCCTTGATATACAGAATAAGTACGCCATAGTTTTATGTCGATTTCTTAACGGTTCTCGAGATATCATATATCCGTGCCTTTTTCGAAAAATTCGTTTTAAGAAAAACACGTTTAAATTTTTCCGGCGCGCTACTTGTAGAGCGGTCCCTGAATTCAAATTTTCATAATCCAGCCAATTATTGCCCAATTCATATGATTTTTTTTGACGACATTCACGAAATGGCATACTTGTAGAATATGCATATAGCCTAAATCGATTTTCCGCCTTTTTTAACTAGTCATGGCCACTTAAAGTCAGTTTTTATGCTCTAAGACTTTTAAACTCCGCCCGACCCAAAGTAGGTTCTGTTCTGAATGCAATTTAATAAAAATGTTCTTAGTATTGTTTGTAGTTCTCGTTTTCAGTAAAGCTTCATGCCGGCGTTAGAAAGAAAAGCAAACCGTGGTTAATATCCAAATAATAAAAAGGAAACGAGTAATCCAAATAAAAAGAGGCAACAAAGTAAAAGAAAACACAGACTTTATTTAAAAACAACAAAATATGTAATTTTTAAACCCAAAAAGTATCTATTTCGCCTTATATCCAGAATAACACAACAAGTAAACTTTTACAATAAAATGTCCTAAAAACAAAACACTTGCTCATCATCTCATCATTCGCGCCTGCTTATGTCTCTGATTTGCTGCGCTCAATTTCGCCACGGTGTTGTGTTCTTCCTTCTGCTTCATTAAATCAAGCTTACAATTAAATTTATTTATATTATTCTGTATCATCTCGCTCGTCGTATAACTCCAGTGAATTAATAATAACATTATAAATATACATCTAATTAAAGAACTATTTATATATTTATAAATATGTACATTAAGAACTGTTCTCCATTATTTACTCATTACCGTTATTATCTGCTTAGCGCAATAGCTCTGCTAACTAGCAATATCTCCTTCGTGTGAAACATGAGGGAAAATAAAGAGGGAAATAATTAATAATAAAATAAAACAGTTAAATAATAGCAGTTGATAATATTATTAATAAAAGCAAAACATTAACATTTCTCGTCTCTTTATATATTTATATATATTTTATTTAATAACATCACATTACGTTTGTTTAATGGGTTCTGTTTATATTAGAAGTTGTTATTTGTTTTTGCGATTTCATTTTCCTCTTTTCTTGCAGAGAGCGGGGCAAATCGCGTCTTTACAGCACTCTCCCCAGTGGCAATTCTAAGTTCGTGAACGTTTCTCATTTTCACAGTTGCTATCTCTGCGTGCGCCTTATGAAACTAGTTTTGTTGCAATTTACAAATAAAAAATATTAATTTGTATATATTTTCTGAAATATATTACGTCGTACCGCGATTCCTCTGCTTACTTATATTATTCGCTAGTCTAGAAAATATCTCCTATGTACTCGTTTACTTTTTGTATTTTACTCTTAGTCCATTACTTACAGTTAAATTTAATATTTAAAAAAATATCAAATTCTTTCTATTTTTTTTAATAGATTTACAAGTTATCACACTGAAATATTACTTCTTACTTTATGTATTACTCTACAAGGGTAAACCGGTTCTTGGTATACGTTTTGTAGCTAAGATTTATGCCGCTTCCACTGCTGCTAGTTCAAAAATCGTCTCACGTTGATGCTTTGCCTCCGTGTAGTTGAATTGGAAAAGTTTGGATGCTCTGCGTCAATGCGACCTATTTTTGAATTTGTTGCCTTTGGTGTTCCAAGTGGCTTAATGGCAAGCAGCAATTAGCTCCCTCTTTTCCACATTGCCCAGAATAACGTGCTCGGTCTTTACTGTCGCCATTTCAGATTTCACGCGTCCTAGTCTGACAATAGCTTCTGCAAAAGTAGGGATGAATTACTCTTATTAGGGTCACCGGGCTGAATTTCCTCCAAAGAAATCGCCTGAAAAAAAGTTTGAAGAGCCATTGAGTGGACAATAACATTTAAAACTGTAAAACCAAAATATAGTGAATAATAATATTTATCTAAAAATGGTATTCTACCATTAAATTTAATGCAACAGCAGTCGCTAAACTAAGCATGCTTTGGACAGAGAGAAAAGCCTTTTTAGGGTTTGGTAGCCAAATGGCAAAAACTAAACCTTATAATTTCGTTATTTCGGGTAGGGGCTACTGATGTTCCTATGCTGATATACCACTGCTAAAAATTCAACTAGTTAATAGAAGCAGCATAAAGAACATCAACTTCAAGCCTTCTTTTGTCGAAAGTCATTCTGATTCCTTCATTTATAAAACACACAAAATATATGATTTTGCAGAATTACTTTAAATAAAACACAGTACATATATCTAAAAGTATACGCTTTAGAGGATTTGTTGTTTTATTCTTGACAGATGACTGATTTCGAATATGGATATATTCACACGTTTTCCACGCTTCGTGTTTAAGGTGAAGTTGGTCAATTACATCGCGTTGCGTTCACTGTACGTTTTCCCCGATAAGACCCGTAGGCTCCTAAAGTCGTTACAAATGGGTCCCCCTCTAACTTTCCAACCAACGATAAAAATTCTGTATAAAAATCAAGATAGTAGCACTTTATAAATACTTTAAACAAAAAGTATTTTGAACAAGATACGTGAACAAGTTTTTGGATACCCACAATTATCAGTTTTCAATAGCAGCAACCGTCAAAGTACCAGGTGTGCAACCTTAAAACGGCTGTTTTTTTATTTAGCAAAACACAATAATTAACGCAGAAAAGTGAAAAATATTTTATTCGAAGTAATTGTCCTCGTTGGCTATACATTTTTCCCATCTTTGGGAAAGACTGTGGATTCCACCCCAATCCCCTTTGGATAAGAACCACCCATCGAGCCATTTTTTAACATCTTCATAAGAATTGAAGTGCTGTTCAGCAAGCGCGTGCCCCATCGACGCAAACAAATGGTAGTCGGAAGGGGCCAGATCTGGAGAGTAGGGCGGGTGGGGTAGCAACTCCCAGCCAAGTGCATCCAACGTATCCCGGACCAATCTTGCTGTGTGTGATGGTGTGATGTCATGCTGGAAAGTGATACCCTCATGCCGATCCGCGTATTCCGGTCTTTTTTTGCACAATTCACGATCCAATTCGATGATTTGTTGTTGGTAGCGTTGAGTATTGATCGTTTCACCAGGTTTCAACAGTTCAACAAGTTTTGGTCGATTTTCGCGCTTCTTGTCGGTGACGTTAAAAATTCCGTCTTTAAATTGCCGAAACCACGCTCTGCACCGAGTTTCACTGAGAGCATTGTCGCCATAGACCTCCACAAGAATTCTATGCGCTTCGGCGGCAGATTTCTTCCAATTGAAGAGGAATAGCAGTGCTCCCCGCAAATGCTCTTTATCTGGCACAAAATTCGACATGTTTATCGAGATCAAAGAACACGTTCTTGTTCGAAACGGCTGACTTTCTCTTTTGTTTACTAATGAAAAAGATCAAAGGAATGAGAAAAAATGGAGGGCAAGATTGGCTGACGCCTCATGCGCACGTACTGTCATCTATTAGAAAACGGCCGTTTTAAGGTTGCACACCTGGTAGATATTCAATAAAAAAAATTATTACACACACTTCAAACTGGCTTGATTTCGTACAGTGTACTGAAAAGTACTGAAATTCAGGCGCACAATGTTATTCTTATGCATATGCGTTGATATATATGCCTTTGGCTCAACGCACACGGAGCTTTTCTAGACGTATCACGACATTTTTGACCTGTTGATGAAGTTCCATCGTGTTTCACAACGCCTCGGAAAGATCCGAGAACAGACATGCTTAGTCAATAAAGATTAGCTTTCGGCATGAGCAGGCGGCGGGCATTAAAAAGAAACAGTGTCTTACTGTTGAAGCGGCTATGGTGCAGAGAGAGGGAGAAACTGAACATCCCATCGAATACGTAAGCCGATTGCTCACATCAGCCGAAATAAATTATTCCACGACAAACCGAGAAGCTTTTGCAATAATTTGGTCATTAAATCGTTTGCGGGGCTACGTAGAGGGATTTCAAATTACTATAGTGACGAACCATCAACCATTGAAGTGGTTAATGTCGATCAAATCAACTTTGGGGCTATTGGCTAGATGGGTGTACAATCCGCAGGCAAACCCTCCCGAGAGAAGAAACCGCGACCTGAAGACATAACTTGCAATACTTGTGAGAAGAGATCATACAGTACGGGCAGCAAAACTGCCTGCTATACGTTTTGCAATGAACACAGTTATATGAGAAATCTCAACCTAGACGACAAAAGCAATTTGATAGGAAAAGGCGACCTAACCCTTGTTATCAACCAGGAGACAGAGTTTGGGTAAAGACACCCCCTGAGTAGTGCGTCGAACAAATTTTCATAAAAACTTGCACCTAAACGAGATCATCCTATGTAAAAAAGGAGCCTCTAGATACGAAATGGCCGCAAAGTATTCATAGATATTCATCGGTGTTTACCATACGTCACTTTGGTCCCATACAAAGCCCCTGATGAAGAGAAGGACAGACCAGTGATACCACTCCGGCGTTCAGGTCGACCTAAGAAGACCACATCTTCAGAATCGCGTTCTAAGTCTAGAGGGGGAGGTTATAGCACGCCACTGCCCCTACAACCTAATTAACGAAATTAAAATTTGCTTAACAATTAACCTTTAAGTTAATATCAAAACTATCAACGGTCTTATTAACTTCCGTTAAAGTCCGTTAACCGTTATTTAGGTATCGCGATGCGCGTCATGTCGTGTACGTGCTTAATTAAGGAAATTAAGTTACGGCGAACAATTTGTTGTAGGTTTTTTATTTACCTTCACTACCCAGCCTATCCTGCTTCTCTTTTCTACCTACACTATAACAGCAGAGCTGATAAGTGAGAATACTATACGAGGTTTGAAAAAAAAATACTAGGAATATTCAAATTTCCCTGGTTGTACAAGTAGAGCGCACTTAAACACTTGTAAACTTTTCAACTACCAACAGCTAAGCAAGCATCCAATATGGTTACCAATCTCAACATATGTGTACCAACACAACAACAAGAAATTGTGACAATTGGGCTTATACAACCCAGGAAATTAAACAATTTCGCGTATTTTTATCAATCCTCGTACCTATTTAATAATAATTTAATGCTTAGTTGACTTACTAATTTAACATTACAACAAATATTCGATAGTTAAAGTAATAATTAACTTTAACTTCCATTATATCATATTTTGTAAAACTAACGCTTTAACGATTATCGAAGTGTACTTTTCAAGTAACGAATTAACGAAGTTCAATATTAATGTACCTGCAGTGGTAGAGGTAGATGAATATTGGCGGCATTTTTGGAAATGACATTGAGATGGTAGTGATTTGGCGAGAGGTTACTGGCCCTATATTGAGTAGATCAAAAGATAAAAATAAAATAGTAATGTGCATACCTAATTTGTGAAACACCCTGTAACTCCCAAACGCTTGAGATTGCCCTCCCAACTACACAATTTCTTGTTTGCGTAGGTGAGATCTATCACCCCATTCTTTTTGCCAGACGTTAGGTGAAACACCTTGTATCTCAAAAATAAAACTTTAAGATAACCATTTCAGTTTAACAGATTCAGAAGTTAAGAATACCTACTTGTTGCAATCACAATAAAATAAAAATTAATTGCAAATAAAAGGAAATAAACAAATTTTGAAAAATCCTTAACAATTCAAATAAAATAAATTTCTTTATAAACGTTCAAGCTCTAAATAAAACATTTAGTTCGAATAGCAACATTCTGGCATAACAAATCGCAGGCACGATACACAGCAACCGCGTTTTGCATCACATCTACTTTCATGCAGCACCTTTTATATATTAAAGAGATAATAAGTTTTAAATAAATAAGTATAGTCCATGCCAAAATTGCAAAAAACGTCAAATTTCGTGGGTAGCGACGTAACATGCTTACCCCCGTTTTCGGGGTCGGGAAACACGATGGTGCTAATTTCGTATATTTTACCCGCTCGAACTACACTTAAATGCAAAAAACCACCCCTTTCTATCCTTATTCCCACTTTTTCAATGTCATGTCATATGCAAGGGCTTGTTATATTTTTTTGAGGAACCGCGATATGTTGGACAGAGCTTAGCTACGGGTGACCCCATCAATCCCCAGAGATGGAAACTATCCCCTCCCTTAATACCGTCACATGCAAACAAAAAAAACATTGAACGTGGCGGAAATTGTTTTCTCCCCCTTTTTAAGGGCGCGGAACACGATGGAGATATCATGCGGCTCACGCCAATTTTCGATGACTTTGTGCAACATTTCGGCCGGTATCTCAGCTATGGCTTGACGAATATTTTCTTCCAATGCCTCAAGAGTTGTAGGATGGTTGCTGTAAGCCTTCGACTTAATGTGGCCCCAAATGAAATAATCCAAAGGCGTTAGATCACACGATCTAGGCGGCCAAGCGATGGGCCCATTTCTGGAAATTAACGACTCATCGAACTTACCGCGCAATAAGTCCATGTTACGTGCGGAAGTGTGAGGCGGTGCACCGTCTTGTTGGAAATAAAAGTCGTCCGCATCAATTTCATCAAATTCCGGGAAAAAAAATCGGTCAACATGGTTTTATAGCGGTTGGTATTAATGGTAACAGCATCTCCTGCCTCATTTCGAAAGAAGTAAGGTCCGAAGATTCCGCCATACCATAATCCACACCAAATGGTAAATTTTTGTGAATGCAATGGTGATTCATGAACCACTCGTGGATTTGACTCACTCCAATAGCAGCAATTTTGCTTGTTGACGAATCCATTGAGCCATAAATGAGCCTCATCTGAGAAGATAATTTTTCTATGAAAATCGCCGTCGGCTTCCAACATTTCCAGTGAGCAATCAGCGAGCTGACAACGAATGCGATGGTCGGTTGGCTTGAGTTCTTGTGCCAATACCATCTTATAAGGATGCAGACCCAAATCCAATCGCAAAATTCGCCAGGTTGTCATCCTGGAGAGCCCTAATTCTCGAGAACGGCGCGCAACAGACGCATTTGAATTTTCGCGAACACTGGCTTGAACGGCGGCAATATTTTGTTCACTTCGGGCATTTCTTTGTCTTACAGGCACTTTTGTATCGTGAAGAGTGAATTCACTTTCAAACTTTGTTATTATGCGTCTTATAGCGCGCTCAGAAGGAGCATTATGACGACCGCTTTTTGCACGAAAGTATTAGAGAAATAATTATTTTAGATAATTTCCAAGTGTTGGATCAAAGTGAAACGTGTCATGATGAAATCGCAAGCCTTACTAAACATAACTGCAAAGACCTGTAAAAAACCATAAACAAATATGGCCGCCACGAGCTATCAAAACCAGGTCATCCCTATTGGGAAACCCTTTACCTACATATGTGTGTCCAGAGTAATTTTTTGTTATTATACAGTTTCTTTACATTTATATGTGCATGATTTTTATTCTTAATATATGAAACTTATTCACTATCGTCAGTAATTTACTCAAACTCTTTTCCAATAATCAGTGTCACTATGTCACCTCAATAAAACAAAAATAGTTGAGCGATAAAAAGGCTCACAGCAAAGCCCCGTATAATGCACAAAAAAATGGGATACACGTTGTTCGGCTTACGCAATCTCTTTTCAAACACGGCCGCATCTAGTCTAGAGAGGTTCAGCGAGGACCTACGCACAAAAGATACAGCGTAGCCGCCGGTTGTTTATTGTAAATATATATGGATATATGTGCCCGAGTGGGGTGTATTATTGTACTGTTTAGTCCAACAGCAAACGACCGGTGCAGTTGCATCGTCAGCTCCCATGAAAAACACCCTCGCCGCCGCACCAGCAGCAACCGGTCTAAAGATATATAAAATTTATCTATACATCTATATGTATGTATATTTAGTTACATTCTACCCAATATATCAAGATTCCTCGAACAAATCACGATTCAACAAGTCCTCGCATGCCTGACATTATAAAATGGATAAGGCAGGGTGGTTTTTCGCGTTTAGGGGTAGCCCAAGTGGAAAAAAAATGCGAAATTATCACCATCGTATTCCACGCACACGAAAATGGAGGGGATAAGCATGTTTCGTATCTCCAAAATTTGACTTTCTAACCCTTTTTTTGCAAGTGAAGATTCCACGTGGCTCATTGGCAAGTTTTGTAGAGTACCGCAGTGAAAAGTTAATTGAATGAATCACAGTAAGTCTAGTGCAAAGAATTTGTTGAAATAATTTCCTTGAAATAAATGCAACATTTATATAGGAAAAACAAGTGCAACAACTTTGAAGTTTTGAGAAAATAGTTAGCTTTATTTTTTTTATAAATATGTTGTAATTCCTAAAAACCAAGGATTAACAACAAACATCATAAACCAGACAGTAACCAATTCGCTTAACCCTTAAAAGGTGCTAGGGGCTAGGGAACAATGCAATGTATTCATTTAGCATTTATTTAAGACTGTTAAGCACGGATATCCAAAGCCATTTGCACCTAATCAGGATTAAAGCACACAAAATAATGCGAAAACTGTAAAATTTAAAATAGCAAGATAAATTCGCTACGTTATCAAAAAGTGAGTTATTAAAACATAGAAAATGCTGTCTTTTCATTTGCTTTTTCTAATTTTTAAGCAATAAATGTCTTACCCTCGAAGGCGTTGTTGCTGTCGTGGCCTCTCCACGCGACGGCCATTGAGTTGTAACTAACTTATTTGTTGTGACAACTATCGTTGTACCTAAGTCCCGCACAAAGATGTTAACAAACACGATAGTTAATGGTTATTAAAAATAAAAATAAATAATTAGGACTTGAACGAAAGGAAGGCAGATTTTTGAAATAAATAATACTATAACTGAAGCTAACAATGCAATTAGAGACCTAAACCAGACCGCCTTACCAACACCAAATAAACTATACTTCACCCTTAAACAAGTATTCTCAGTTTTAAAAACCCTGAAAAACAGGAAGGCTGCCGGTGAAGACAATCTCAAGGTAGAGGTGTTTAAACAACTACCTAAAGAGGGCATTATTTTCCTTACGTTCATTTTTAACGATTGCATAAATATCGCATATTTTACGAACAAGTGGAAAACTGCTAAAATCATTCCCATCCTCAAACCCGAAAAGGAACCTAAAGATGTTAGTACCTATAGGCCTATAAGCCTGCGAAACACAGTCTGTAAGTTATTTGAAGAGTTAATCCAAGAAATGATAAACTCCCATCTTGAAAGCAATCATATTCTCCCCCCCACAACAATTAGGCTTCATGCCAAAATATACTACTTCGCACCAGCTTAGAAGAATCACTCACATTAAAGATAAAATGGAGTCAGGATTGTCTACAGGAGTGGTACTCTTGGATATTGAAAAGGCGTGCGACTCTGTTTGGCACGAGGATTTAATATACAAAATGATCAAGTCGAACTTCCCTGTCCATATAGTGAAAATAATTCATAACTTTCTCACAAATCGACATTTCTATGTTTCGATTAACGACACCTTCTCCGATACAATGAGAATTACTGCAGGAGTTCCCCAAGGATCCTGCCTCAGCCCTGTACTATATAATATATACACCTCCGATATAACCGAAAATATTGATTGTAACATCAGCTTATTCGCGAACGACACGGCCCTATACCACTGTGATATAGATCCTACTAAAATAATTGATTAGTTGAAAAAAAATTTAGTCTCCCTGCAAGCTTACTTCCATAAGTGGAAGATAAAAACGAATGCATCCAAAACATCCTAGGCATATTTTAGTAGGAAAAGAAGCCAGAAACTACTACCTGATAGGCCCCTAAAACTCAATACCAAAGACATCCCCTGGTCAAACAACATAAAATACCTCGGTGTCCATTTAGACAAAACGCTAACCTACGCCCTACATGTCAATAAAACTATAGAGAAAACAAATAAATTAATAAAAACATTATACCCTCTTATAAAACGTCACTCTCCCCTAGATATAAGCCATAAACTTCTAATATATAAAATGGTTTTCCAACCAATTTTAACTTATGCATCTCCCGTATGGGGAAACTGAGCTAAATCACATAATTTAAGACTAAAGTGGTAAGAAATTTTCTCATATTTCGTTTCAATTAATGTACGAAACTAGTGTTAGCGACATCTGATTCATCTGAAACATTTTGTTATCCATGCTAAATAAATGAATTGAATTGAATTGAGTTCATGATAATTGGCATTTCTTTAGTATATACTAAATTCCTATTTCTTTTAGAACAGCAACATCCAAATGAGCCTAAGCACCGCACCATGTAAAAAAAGATACAACTGTTTTGCCGTTCAGGTTTTACAAGTTATATAAATATGTATGTCGGGGTGAAAAGCATAATTATTCTGCCTGAGATTATGAAAAATCCAAAAATAAAAATATACATACAACTAATCGTGTTCCACCCAAGAACTGTAATTTGTAACTGATGCCCAGGTATTTTATAATAGGTATTAGGCAAATAAGAAGAATGATGCTGATCTCATTACTGTGGTCACAAAACTATAAATATTGTTTTCCTTGTAAAAGATTAGTTAATATCTACTGTAGAAAAATAAATATAATATAATATTAAAAGACTCCAAGTACTCATAATGTTACGCGTCGACAACATGTGACTGCATTACATTTAATTGTAAGGAAATTTATATAGAGTGCAGACAAGTGACAATTGGCGGAAGAAAATTGAGAAGAAATTACAATCATTCACAAAATGAAATCGGTAAACAACGTGGAATCAATAGATCAACAGCCAAAAAGACTTTAATAAAGGAGGTAACAATAAAGCTTTAAAAAAATTAAAATTCATCGTTTAACCGAATTACAGAGGCCAAAAAGTCATCTACGCATTTGACGATTTCAATATTCATCTCACATAATAGTGTGGGGACCAATTGTTGCTATACATCGATAAAAGTGTTAAAGTTAAGGATAATTATTTGAAGATATTCCAGATCAACTGCTCCTTCATGTTAAAATAGGGCCAGTTCAAAAATTCAGTGCTTCGGAAATTAACAATTTCAGCTCTGTTCTGAAAGAGACATCAGCACGCACGTCGTCTCGCAAATTTGCCTACATACTGTTGGATGAAAATCAAAATCGTTTGTCTCTTTGGGGACGGCGATAGTAGGTAATTAAGTAAAGTTAGAGAATAAGTTGGGCAAGTTGAGACGATGTTCAGATAAATGGTCCACAGTCCACAGGTTATCTTCTCACTGCGAAGTTTTTAAAAATAGCTCCCAAAACTGTCAACGCTTGTTGCAATAGTATGCAATGGAATCTGTTTTATCCAGGCAGAATACTTCTTTACTAAATTGTTCTAAAAGGAGTTTTAAAAAACGGAATCAAAGTTTACCAAATGTAGTCTCATGTAACTGGTAAAAAATGGATTTTTTTATTTTAATAAGTCTTTTTGCATGCCGATTGAGGGTATAGTGACGCTGCGATGTGTGACCACGACTGTACATAAATTACAATGGCGGTCAAACAATTCCGGTCAGGGGCCGTACATATTTTAAAATCGACTCGGTTGGTAAAATCAAGCTGAATTTTGTTGTTAAATCAATAATTTGCTTATGCGGAAGGCGCCACAATTGTGACTTATTGACAATGATTCCCAGCGTACAACTCCCAAAGACAGCATGCCACTCTAGCTATGAAAAGGGTTATTGTGCGAGGAGGAGTTTCGACTTATGGAATAGACTCTCATGTACAAATTAAGGGGATCATAAACGGCTCAATTTGCGAGATAATCTCCTCTTTCATATGCAAGCGATGTCATGTCTGAATAGAAACTTTTGTACACATAATGTTTAGTTCCTTTTGACAAAAAAGTTATACACAAAATTGAAAATCGGAACTTTTGTATACAATGCTTCCTGCCAGGTGTGTTTCTCTTAATTTTTTAATAAGTTAGATGTACGTATTCACCGGAAAATATTGACCGCTACAAAAAGTTAAGCACCATAATATTGCTCAGTGATAATTTAATTCATAATAGATTTAACGTGTTACACGACTGATGTTCACCTTTCCACAAGAATTAGTCCCGACTCATAAAGTCAAAATCAGTAGCTAAACAATAATGTAGTAGACTTTATTGTGATCTAACTTCGGCATTGCAATAAGGTAAAGTGTCCAAAATAAAGAAACAAAAATTCAATCTTGAAAAAACGTGGGATTGACTGGGTTTTTACATCTATTTACACGTTGTTTTTTATAATGTATACCAAAATAAGTGGGATGACAGATCTCACCTAGCCAAACAAAAAAGCTGGAGGAAATGTCAGCCCTTTGGGAGTATTAGGTCGATTCACAAATTCGAAATTTGCATGGTATGTACATTATTATTTTATTTTTACCGTTTGATCTGCTGCAAATTAACGCCAAAAACTACTATGCCAATGTTCATTTACCTCTACCACTGTAGATACACCCACTTCCGAAAGTGAAAAATTTGTTATGTAATTCCTAGATTTCACGAATTTTGCAATCTTTTTCTAAACATAATGTAATTAATGCACCAATTTTTTATTTTTATTAAATTTTCCATTTTATCACCTTTCCAAAAATGTAGAACATGCCTAGGTAGAGGAAAAATGTACAAATTTGTACGTACTAGAATACCTTTTACGGAAATTATAATAATCTACTAAATTATTAAATACTTATGAATATGCGTATTGTAAGTTTACATCCTATGAAATTAAGATACACGCTGTCATTCAGTTTCATTTTTCTTCCGGTTTGAAGCTACAAGTATGCATATATTTCGATAAACCAAATATCATTTAATTATCTCAAACGGTTAAGAAGTTATTATTTACGGGCGCTGATTTTGCTTGTGGGAATTGCGAGGATCTTTATACTCCTATTGGAAAATTCTCAGGGCATGTATGTATGGTGGACCACAAACGGGCATGCCCCAATAGCTCAGAAGGAGGACCATAAAATTCTTTACTGGTTATCCCTGAAGTTTGTAAATATGTAAAAACTGATTGAATCATATACCTAAGTGATGCTATGTAAAAAAAATGTTTGTCAGAAAATTCGGAAATTTTGACAAGCTTTGAAGGGTTTAGAGATCATGGGCATTTACCTGGCTTAATCTGGGATGCCCGGCAACGTAAAGCCGAGCTGTTCCAAGGCACCCTTCCGTATTCAGCATTACTGTTACATATCGAGCAATTTCCGATGGCTTAGAAGTTTTTCCGAGGGCATGCCTTAAGGGGTCTCATATAAATTTAGCGTTACGTTCCCCGTGGAATCTGGATTTTAAGGTCGGAGACACTTTGTAATGCTCGCGACTCCTCAGATTCTTGAGTATTTATATCATTGTAATAATTATATAGAATTACCAGGACTTCGCAATATTCTTGTTATTTCATTAATTTCGGTAGTTGCCTGCACTATTTTGGCATTTCAGATTTCCACCTGCTTGATTACAACATGAATTAATTTAAAGTGCATGGTCTGGAAGAAAACTCTCTATGTTTCTTCACATCGCAAATTTAAATCATTATTTCTTCTTATATAAGTTATTTCGTAGCTAGAATACTATCAGTGAAACTGTCATTTGGGCGAACATTACAAGATATGTACGTATTAGTGGAAATTTACGCCAATTCGGCTAAGATTACAAGATACGTACATATTTATGTGTTCGTTTCTATAGCACAGTTAAGTAAAATTTATGTTTAATTTACTGACATATTCCAAAAATAAAAACGTCACATCTTAATATCGCGCTTAATGGCTCTTTGAAACGGTTAATTTTTTGATTTAAACTTGTCGCCGATGAGTGGTATTATTATCATTGGTAAAAACAGGGTTCGAATAAACATGTATCCCTTTGTATCATGTCCTGTGTACCCCTATCTAGAACAAATAATGCACTTTCTTGTCCTCCTTCGATGGATAGTTCTTCGAAGCACATGAAGAATTGCAAAAATAAAGCTTGCAAGCACTTTTGTTCATCAAGGAGCGAGACGGACTCCCACAACTACTGCGTTCTGCGTGATCAATTTTTTTCTGATCAGGAAGTCTTGTATAATAACTACATCAATAGAATGAAATCTAGTATTCGGGACGAGCCAAAGCAGTTTTGGAGGTTCGTCAACTCTAAGAGGAAAACTTATGGTTATTCATCTTCGTTAAAATCAGAGAATAAGGAGGGAAGTGATCCTTTGATTATCGCTAACCTTTTCAGCGATTTCTTTAAGACTGCCTTCCTTAACAACAACTGTGATATTGATTTTAGTAAATTTTCCCATATGACGACATTTCAACCGACTTCCTTGGAAACTAAAGGCATTTTAATTGATGACGACTCAATCGTAAAACACTTACAAAGCTTGGCAGATAGCTTTTCGTGTGGTCCCGATGGTGTTTTCGTTTCCCTCGTTAAGAATTCTACTATTTCTCTTGCCCCTGTTCTGTGTTATTTATTTAACTTATCATTATCCTGTGGCGTCTTTCCCAAAATGTGGAAATCTTCCGCTATAATTCTCGTTCATAAAAAGAATTTTTAAATTCGGACTTAGACGCCTTCTACAAATGGATCGAAATACATCGAACTAACTATGGTTTGCATGAGCCCGTCACATCCATGTCTCGATGTTTTAACGAGAAATTTGATTGTATAGATTTCAATTTGTCGAGAAAATGCGTGCATAAATATATCAAAGCTCTAAACGAAATAGAATATTGCTGACTATTGCGATCAGGTCATGGATTCAGAAGGAATTAATGACCAGAAGTGTACACTCAGACAATAATAACCAATGGAAATAATTCAAGTAAAACAAAAAACTTTCAAAATTGAAAATTTTACATAGAAAGCGGATAATTACCAGACTGTGGTAGATCGAAATTGAAACTGAGCGGAGGATCTGGTGGCGTGTTAAGCAAGGGAGTGCCAGGCATTTGTTGTTGCGGCGTTGTGGACTGTTGTGGTTGCTGCTGCTGTTGTTGTTGTTGCTGCTGCGTTTGCTGTTGTTGCTGCTGCTGTCCAAGTAAATTTGTACTGTTTGCGCCCACCATCGGTCCCTGGCCCATACCGAGGGGGCTTTGTGGTGTTCTGATACCACCGTTGCCACCGCCAACGCTTACAGGAACACTGCCACCACCTGTTGACTGTTGTGTTCGACCACTTACAACCGCTCGCAACTCCTGACGGACATATTCTGACGAATTCATTCCATTTCCAGCTGGAAATCAATGAAAATACAAATTTTAGACGTTCTTTTTCTAAGAAGAATGCCGAAACGGTGATACATAAACAAACATTGAATATGTTAGGCACAAATGTGTGATGTGAAATGAATGTTTCTTTCCAGACATGTGTAAGAAAGCCATTCGGAGAGCTTTTCAAGTTCGAAATAACTTCCAGAAACTGCTTCAATAAGAGTTGAAATATCTAAATACCAAGTGATTGAAAAATTCACAATTACGAAATGAAAAAGTGTACGCAGCTGCTTCTGGAAAATATTTCGAGAAACCTTCCTGTAAGTAAGCAAACTTTTCACCAGTTTCGGTATTATTTACATTTTCCTATAATTCAGATTCTTGGTCCTAAAATCCCTTTGTTAAGTAATTCTTAAAAACAGTGAGGAACGTCAAAATGACAATTGATCTTATTTACATAAAAAGATGGAATGTGAATATAAAACGTGAAATTTAGAAAAGTTACCCAGTTCGACTTATATACAGATTACAGCGAGCAATGAGAAAGATAAAAAATAATATCGAAAGGAAACGAAACGATGGTTAACACAAACATTCAAAACATGGAAACGTTTGTCCAAGACGCAAATTGTCTAAGATGTCTACAGAGCACCACCCTGTGCTTGAAATCGAAATATCTTCAAGGATTTGCTTAGTGCGTTTTCTTCGAAGAGTTTCTTTGACAAATGCGATCTTGGACACGACATTAAAATAGCAAACTTTTCCAGTAGCATAACATGACAAAACTGCACTGAATATCAAACATATAAAAAATGGATGAAATGAGTGCAATATGAAAAATGAAAGTCCTGGTGCAAAAGAAATGAGAGCTGACGATGCTTAAGGATGACTGGAAGAAATTATCATTACTAAGTGATCTGGATGGGGCGGCAAGGGCGGGATGAATTTATTTCCAAACTTGTAAACAATTTCGAACTTTTCGAAAATTTGATTCAACTAAGTAATTTTGTAAATCGTTTCGCCAATTTTATTGATTTCGATTGCAGAGCACAGAGGTGAGGAAATTTGGATAAGTGCCATGATGATGGGATAGGTATACGTGTTAAGAGGCCAGATGGATATGGATGGATGGATGATTTATTATATTATTATTGTGGTGGTAAGATGGAACATTTTTGTGGTTGGTGACCAGCCTTACCGGTCTGGGTGCGACCATAGAAATCATTTGGCGGTGGCCCTTGTGCAGCATGTTGCATATTGTTGAACATCATGCCATAACCGCCAGTACCATCCGATCCACCAAATGAACGGGGTGAGCCTGTTTTATTCAAAAAGTTGTCTTCTTTTAAATATGCATTACTAAAATGTTGTTTCTATTGTTTTAATACTATAGGAAGTTTCCTGATTATCCTAACATTTTTATCCCTAAAGCGTGTAAATGTGCAATATCTATACTCTGAACGATTCTTGTCTTTGTATTTATTAAGCATGTTTTTATTATGGGTTACATAACTGTTATGTTAGGAAAAAGGTAAAATATAGATTTAATTATTTAAAACGGTTGTTCCAACTTCTAAAAGTAACATTATTGTCATAAAAAACAGGTTTTTTTATGGTAATTGATAATAATTTACCAGAGATTTGCAATCACTATTGCTTACGACTACATCACTCTTTAAAAAAGGTTTAAGGAAATGCCTTTGAAATTCGATATGAGGCTCAAATGAAAACTTGATCTTTTATGTATTGATAATACATAGGAATAAATTTGTCTGAGAATACCATTTTTTACTATGTATGTCCCTACATTAAGCTTGTATTGTAAGTTGCAACCTTTCAAGTTAATATTACTACGGTTCCATGCAGAGTTAACTCTGGCTTTACTCAAGTTAGAGTACATTGAATCTAAAGTTAAGTTGAGTTTCGTTAAACCCAGGTAAACTCATCGAAAGGGTAGGGTTTTGGTTGAGTTACACAAATGTATGGGTTTACTTTTGTATTGAGAAATGTGTCCGGTCGAGTTTTTTGGACATATGAAGAAGTTGAGTTGTTATTAAATCTAGGCACATAGAAATTGACAGAGTTACCCTCATTCTTTTGAAACTAAACGAAAACTCAACCCCGCTTTTGGAAACAGTATATACAGTTGGAAAGGTATTTTTATTATCTATTATCTGCCGAAGTTTTATGCCAATCCCGTCAAAAACGCGTGCGTTGACGTCAATGCGGTATTAGCATGTATGTTAGCGTTGATAATAAAATCAACCATGGAAGAGCGAGCAGTGATTAAAGTTTTGTGAAAAGTAATAAAATACTGCAGAGTAGAACAAATGAAAACCTGGAAAACAACGTTCATGTCGGTGCGTCGAGATCGGCTCGAACTGACGGATTAAGCAAAAAGTGTGCGAAACATTGAAAATTTATGGCAATGTGACAACTAGAATTCGTCTGAAAAGACTTGAATTAGCACCTTCCGTGCGCACGATTTATTCCACATTTGCTTAAACAAAGAGTTGCTTGCATCGAATATACGAAAGAACTCGTTATACGAGCAAAAATGGACCCAAATATCCTGAAATTGATTGTTACTTGACAAGACTTGAAGTGGCTGAATATCATGAATAAGTTTCCTATTATATACTTTACATGAGACAACACTTTACTCGAAACGAATTAAGTGGTCCCACTTCTGGTGCTTGCAATACGACCCAATAACAAAGCGGCAGAGTACCGCATGGGTGTCAAAAGATGAGCCAAAACTGAAAAAAACTCCATGACGACACATCGGCGGCTAAAGGCAATTCTGACGAATGAATTAAACAAATTATTCAAATCTATTTTAACTCATGCCCGTCATTTTATCGCTTTAGAAGTACACTATTTTAAATAGAAAATAGTATCCCGAAAAAAATCATTGCATGCATTTTATTTGGGACCAATCTCGTTCTCACGACATACCATGTATTATGCTTTTTATTTGTGCATTAATGAACGCAATGGTACTTTAAAGTATCACACCTTGGAAGATGTTTTAAAAGAAGTATAAATTATTTGATTTGCCAAATATTAATAATATTATCACCCCCACTACAGTATAACTTAAAAGAAACGATATAAGCTAACTAATGTTTATCACTTAAAATTGCACATTTCCACGATAATAAAACCTTGCCTGATTAAAAGCTGGGAAAATGTAAGGAGTAGGTGCCTATTGTCCGTCACCTTACTTTTATTTTACCGTTTTAACAACTGGTTGCCAGTTGCATCATTAAAGTCTGAAGCTCGGGGACCTAATTATATATACAGGAAGTAAAAGTATCAGTTTTCTGAAAAAAAACTAGTCTAAATAAAATCTTTCTCTTACCTGGTAGGTGCTGAGTTGCTTGAGGTACACCCGTTTGCCGCTGCATTCGTTGCAATTGTTGACTACCAAAAACATTAGTGGCTCCGTACGTTCCTTGCGTGCTAGGTGACGGTGGCCCCGGAAACCCTCCGTCCTGCGAAGGGAACGAATTTTGGCGTGTCACTGTCGCACCAGGAGAGTTCAAAGATCTTCGTTGTGTTTGAAATTGTCGAGGTGTGCTGTATGGACTGACTCCCTGTGTACAAAACAAAGTATATCAGGTAAAGCAAAATTGTTGATTACATTTATCTCAACCTGCAGTTGTGCACTCAACATAGGGTTATGTTGTTGCAAGGACAAGCGTGTATTTCCTCCTACGGGTACTGTGTTCCATTGTTGATTTGGTTGAGGTGGCTGTGGTTGCGGTACCACGGAACCGGAAACTGATTGCGCGTTCACGCTAAAAGGTGGTTGGCGCGGGGATAACTGAGCACTACTACTTGGATTTGTACCAGTTTGAAAGGCCATTTGTTGCTGTTGTTGCTGCTGTACCTGAGACAATTGCTGCTGCTGTTGTGGTGATAACCTTTGCCCGTTATTTGGAAATTGCGGTTGGTAACCTGTGAGCAGTCAAAGGGGTCAGAACTAAAACTGAATTAGCAATCACAGTAGTTTACCTTGATTCTGTTGTGGACTGAAGGGTGCCCCCCTTTGACCTGGACTAAGTTGTTGCTGCATCAACCCTTGAGGGAACCCAGGACTCAGTTGGGAATCCGGTAAGTTGCTGCGCGCCAGCGATACGTTTGGTGCTACGGTATTGTTCAGAAGTGACCCAATATTTGACATACCTGGATTTAAGCCTATATGTAAATGACAATTGTATGTTAAGCGCTCAAAATAGTCGCATTCAAATGAAAAGTGAGAGAAGTGGCGAGTAATTTTGGCTATTATAACTACAATGAAGATGCACCTGTCTTGCAACAATTTTTTTTATTGAATCACTTTTCATTCAAACCCTTCCAAAAGTACAATTTCAGAAAGAAATAAATGAGAAGATTGAATCAAGAAAGGATTATCGTTAGAACTATGGACGTGAAACCAATACTTACAAAGTTGATCAGCTCGGGCGGTGGCACTTTCCGGAACGACCATATGTTGTTTTTGTTGCTGCTGAAGAAGTCGTTCCTTTTGTTGTTGTTGCAGCAGCCGATCGCGGTACTGTATCCGTAGACTTGGGTTGTTGGTAACGTTTGCTGGCATTGGAATTCGAACTGAACGCGCTGGGTAAACTGGCGGTGGATGATGAAATCCCTTATAAAAAAACATTTAAAAAAACTTAAGTTGTTGATTTTATTGTATTTTACTATGAATCCTCTACTACGGTAACAATTTCAGAAAATTAGGGCTTAAAAGGCTTTGTTCCGAATTTTAAATATTAGATTTTTGTGAACCTTTTCGAACAAGTACGTGAAAAAAAGTTTCTTAAAAATATCTATGTTAAGGGGGAAGGCCACTGTGATGGGTAAAATCCATCTTAAATTAAAGCTTATATATTCAAAAATATGTGCACAAAATTTCAGGTCAAAATTTCAAAAATTGACAGAGTTACAGCCATTTTAGTATAGTAGTAGTAGTAGACCGACTGTTTTCCGCTTGACGTCCCGATGAGAATGGCACGCCCCTAAGTCCCTTGTTCAAACGTATTTATCAATAGATGAGTTATTGGGGTTCTTTTCTTCGAATTTCTTTTTTTATTGCTATATAAATATATTGTTCTATTGTTATATAAATGAGCGAGAAAAATGGACTAAAAACTTTAAACACGTTTTTCTCGAAATGACTTTTTTCAAACTGCTCGCATCGATAACTCGATCAATTATTAACCGATTTTCGATTTTCTCTTTTTGTTTTGTTCGTATTTTCAGTGGCTATGGTAGAGCGTAGCCGATTTAAAAAAATTTTAATTTTACTATTTTTTAGGCTGTTTTGAAACAAAACAAAAAGGTCGAAATGATGTTCAATTGGTCGCCATTTTGTGAAAAATCAAAATAACCAAAATCGGCTAAGTACGACGAAAACTACATTCATATAGATTATAAAGAACTTTTATTTTGTTTTTTCTGATAACCGGTTCTTGAGTTATCGATGCGACCATGGAAGGGCAATTTTTTTTTGGACTCTACGGCAACGCTCATAACTTTAAAACTATTTAATATTTTTTAATATTGGTCAATGTACACTTTATAAAATAAATAAAAAAGAATCCTGATATTCCTTCATTTTCCCGGCCAAAAAAATTCTCGAAAATCACTCATTTTTTCGGCCGTCACAGTGGCCTTCCCCTTTAACCACCAAGTGGACAAAATCTTTACACGCTCACTAGATTTGCAATCGAATCACATTTTTCTTGCAATTTATTGTTTTTCATACCACCATTTTTTTATAGGTTTTGTTCAACCAGAATCTTGGTAACTGATTATAAAAAAATTATCTTTAATTTTAAATGAAAGCATGTCTACATGACCGAGACCACCCGCCAAAATATCAACCTGAAGGTTGCAAGCCACGCGATTTTTTTTAATTCAAATTTCCAGAGAGAAAACTCATATGCGAATTTGGGTGAAAATCCATGAACTGCAAATACACATGTTCTATTAAAAAGTTACAGAAGGAGTAGCATTGAATTGCTGTAGTTGTTGTTGGATGGTTTCTCCACTAATCTTGATAACTACTTTCCTACGGTTTGGAATATCCCAAATAAGATTTTTAGTTTCTTCTGGAAGAATATATTGATGGCATGATTTGGGATTCTAGTGTTTTCCTAAACTAAAATAAGACTAAATCTTTTTTAGGTGACTTTCGACAGGTAGGTCATATTTCAACTATCGGCATGCAATAATGTATTTATGTATTAGTTAAAGTGTTTATGATCGCTGAATAATTTGACATGTCCCTAAATTGTACTTTCAAAGTTAGGCAAATAGTCATCTATCGCAATTTACCAATGATAGTGTGGATGGTTGGCGGGAGTCAATCCCCACGAATTAGTTATCTTCGATTTTCGAAGGATTAACCAAATATCTGCTCCTGTAAGCTGGGACTTATAAAAGTTTAAATGAAATATTTTTTTAAAATATTGTGAATAATCCCTTTTATTACACAACTGTCTGCTTGAAGTGTACAGATAAGACTCTCTATTTTAATTTCACATTTCGTTCCAAAAAACAAAAAAAACAAAACAATTGCTTTCTCAACCTACTAATTTGACATACATAACCACTACGCTCTCTTAAAAATAAATTTTGGATACAGTAGTTTTTGACAAGTGTCAAGCAAGTAAAATCTACGATTGGCCTAGTTATTCCATACATCTACATGAAAAGCTACGCTATTTTCGCATATGCGCACTTTGTTGCACGTTAACCAAGAAGACTAGAATATAAGGAGACCGTACTCCGTTCCCTATACAAAGGAAGCGATAAGACCAAATATAGGCGAAGTTTCGTGGCACTACGAGCGCACCATTGACTTGCGAAATGCTTGAAAGAAACAATACGTTTTTAACAAATGTCACTTGACAAGGAAGAGTGTTTACGGTTCTTCTACAGAGATTCGCACTAATCAAAACATCACCTGCGCAGTAGTGCTTTGCGCAAGTCCATGACGCGCTCACAGCCTGGTCTCACTTGCGGCACGCCAGTTGGCTCTCCTTATATTCCAGTCTTCTTGACGTTAACAATGAGTATAGAAATCTTAGCCTCTCAAAAGTTTACGTTCACAATGATGAATTTAAGAATATTAACTTTACTTAAAAGGAAAGTGATTAATTTTCAACAAATTTGAACCGGGTCTGACTACGCAAATGCTGACGTCCATTATTGCTTGGTAAATTGCCAATTTTCAAGAGGGTTTAAAAAGCGACATCTTTGGGATTTTAGACACTGCTGACCATTATCGATGAACTCCAGAATGGTATGCGTGGCATTGAACACATCCGCCAGAACATATTAGCCGTTGCGGTCAAATGGGGTCGAAAAGACCCCACGTCAAGTTTACAGCAACTTATCTCATTGCATAAAATTCAAAATCGAGCTTTTGCTGTTTTGCCTAGCATTACGTTTTCCAAAGTTGAATGAATTACATACTGCTGAAAAAAATTGATCCGACTTTCATGAAATTCGAAACGCGCAAGTTGAAATAAGTTACATGGTTTCACCCCTGTTTTTTTCCGTGTGACCTTAACGATATTAAATTGGAAAAAAGTGCCTATCTTAAATTCACTGTTCGTGGGATAGAAAATTGTCTTGAAATTTGAGTACTATGTTCAAATATGTATAATAGATGGTGCATAATCTTCGAAATCGGAACATTTCCAGATCGCTTGTAAATAGGACCAAAATACATACTGCAAATTTCGATGGACCTGTGGGTTCCAATGGACCTCGTGTGGCCTTCACGTAATTACATGGAGGTATGACCGCAACAGGTTAAACCATGCGAACAAAAGCGTTGTTGGTTTTTATATTATAAGATATGGACTAAGTTGACTAAACCATATAGTCCGTCAGCACCGAACCAGTTGACAGCGATTTTTAGTCGGCATATCTCATAATCAAGTACCACAAGCATTTTCAGCCATCATGATATTATATAATATAATTTTTTTTTCCAAAAAATTTCATACCTTTGAACACCCCCAATTTCCAGCCACCTGACAGTCTTTTCATTATTCACCGATACTTCGAAAAACAGTTCATGTTGGTCAAGCCATCATGGAATGATCAAGTCCTAGTTCCATTGGCTCCCGGACTGTATCGTGTAAAACCCTGTGCATGAGCGATCACATAAAGGTACTTATAGAGCAACTAGCAGTGCAAGAGGGGAGCTGAATATCCCACAAAAGCAGGGTAGCTTGTCGTGTGAATGGCAGCAGTAAGTTGAATATAAGGGGGCATAGACATTATGGCAGGTACTTTCGAAAATTTTGTTTATAAAGCCCCCTTCTGATCATGTCTTCATATTTACGCCTGCATGAGCGACCAATGCAAACACAGCCAATTCTAACACATCAGGAAATGTGGTACGCTAGATCTAGCTTATAGCTGTTATAATTTTATGACGCGATTTTAGATTAGCCTTTAAATTATAATAATTTTATTGTATTTTATCAGGGGGGAAAAGGGCGATAATTTTGCAGGTTCGCCTACCTAAACCTTAAGTGAAATTTTTATATTACCTGATTATTTGGTTGAGCCAGCTGTTGTTGCTGTTGCGCCCCTAACATTGCAGAATACGCGGGGGGACTACAACTGAACGAACTGCTTTCACACTGCATCAAGGATTTTTGGATAGCACTAATAGCCATCATTTTCTCCTGCTCCAGTTGGGATGGTACGGAACCTCCCTGAATTAATGCAGTTCCATCCAAGTCCGGCACAAAGTCAATGACGTCGTTGAGGATTTTCGATAGCTCTGGATCGACGTCATTTTGCATTTGTAGGGACATGATACTTCCCAGCCCAGTTGACGATGTAGCCATCTGAGATGATGAAGAGGAAACTGGAACGCTTAACGATAATGTTGATGAGGTAGCTACTGATGTTGCAAACGGTGAATCCAATTGAAAATTTGTCGATTGAGGTCGTTGTACGGATGAGGCTGATGATGATGACTGTGTTTGATTCAGCATCATTTGATTTTTGGTTTGATCTTGTTGTGCTGGCATTGGCTGATTGAGGTAGGCATCGGAAGGCTTGCGAATGTTTCGAGATTGATTCGCGTGAGGATTTGTCGATGGCTGCGTCTGACTGGCGGCCTTCGGTTGTCCACTTACGCCGCTGTTGGCAGTAACCATCTGTTGCTGCTGAGTGCCACCAACAGGCGATTGGCCAACTCCCGAAGAACTTGATACCCGATTCACTACTGTGGACGAGGTAATGTCAGGTATGATCTTAACAACGGGAGAGCTTGAAAGTATTGGGGTTGGAGCTTTTGAGGGATTCGAGAGCAGAGATGCGAGCATTTTATTCTTTTCGCGGAGTTTAGATGGCTTGTCGTCAGAACGTTTTGCGGATGTTCCATCATCGGGTTCGTTAAGAGCTCGTTTGCGTTGCAGTGAATTCATTTGAGGAGCGTCTGAGTTATCATTACTCCCCGTCCCTCCATCTCCTTGGTACTTTAGAAGATGACGAAGATCTTTTAAATCTTCTCTCTTTGGCGTTTCATCTTTTTGCAACTGGCGCAATAGCTCACTTTTATGTGAACCCTGGCTTGACTGATTCGGAGTATCATCATCGCTTTTGTCATTAAGAAGCTAACAAAAAAATAATAATATTTAGCATTTGATCGCTTTAATTCATATTCTGAAATTTACCTGAAGCAGCATGTGGTTTCCTTCGCTTTTACTATCCAGCGACTGAGTTCTTTGGGCGTACATTCTGGAAGCAAGTGCTGAATTGGATTTATTATACCCGCTGTTGTCTTTGTCATCCTCAGCATTAAGCAATCCCTAGAATAGGATAATTATTATAATTCACAATCACAGCTATATAGCTAGCTATATAGATAGCTGATCAATTCAACATAATTTTCAGTCAATTAAAAAATCAAATGTCTAACGCGGTAAATTAAAATAATTATAATTCTAGTAGGAAAAGTTATTAAAACCTTCATAAAATAATATTTTAATCAACTATAAGAAGCAATAGTCAAGAGATTATACATGCGATCAAAATTCAATGGACTAAGAAGCCATTGACTTATCAGTAGGATCGATGAAAACATTTTATTAAGGGCAGGGTAAGGTATTAAATTTTCTAAATGAAGAACCTTTCAAAAATATTGTGTGAAAATTTGAGACGGATCGTAGCAAAACTAACGAAGATACAGCAGTTTAAGCAACTCACTTATGAACGTTTTACTCTAAATTTTTTAGTGTTTAAAACTTCAAGGCGTTTTTCCCACAACTCATGTTTTCAAAGTCGGTGCCCCTCATAAGTTCAAAACTACTACACCGATTCTTTTGAAATTTTGAACACTATTGCTGTACATAATTTGCGAGGTAACACGGGAGAGTTTTTTTCAAATTTGTTAATATTTTTTATGTTATAATAACAAATTATCCGATTTTTTTGACAAAAATCGCGTTTTTCACTTCAAAGTGTTCCCAAAAATTTAAAAATTTAAATTTCGAAAAACCCCTCCCGCGTTACCTGGGGAAAGCGATTATCTAACGACAAAAAATTTCCTTTTTGATTTGAGATGATCCAGCACAGAGTTATGAAGGGCACCGCAATTCTATTTTTTTCTGAGACGCTTCCAAATAATGGCTGCCATTGCCTTATTTTTCAATATTTCTACATGACAATTTTACAAAATATTCTTCAAATGTTCTACTTTGATGTACCATTAGCTTAAATGAATAGATTTTAACTGAGTTGTCGAAAAAAAATTCACAAAAATGTGCCTTTTTTTGTACGAATTAACCTTACCCTCCCCTTAAGAAATTCCAATTCTGTTGAAAAGTAAAGAAATATTAAAATAAACAAATCGATATGAAATAATTTTATTGGCGTGCTATTGTTTGTTATTATATAATTTCTGAAATTGAGTACTTGGACACATATTGCATGGTGGGTAGGATAAGTAATAAAAAAATAAATCAAAAATGCTATTTTTTTTAAACTGCCTATATTTATGGTGGAACTTCAATTGACGCCGTCAGCGCAAATGTGGCCTAAGCTTGAGACAATCAGTATGAAAATAATGGAGTTTGTATTAATAAGAAACTTGTATTAATGTGCATAAAATTTATCATAGCAGATAGTCCCTATGCTTATTTTATGCAACTACTGTCATACTAGAGATAGGCCGATTTTGCATGAAATATTATCACGTTTTGGATAATTTTAGGTAGTTAAATCAGAATATGAAAAATTGAGGGTTAGGCCACTTTTGCACTGACGGCCTCAATTAAGATAAGAGTTCGATGAACATGTTTTAAAATTTCCTACCTGAGCGATGGCGCTATAATATATCAGAAGTGCAGTACTGACGACGGGTTAAAGGATTACTGGGCTAGTCAATAGAAACGTGAATTTTATAAAATAAATTAAACTTCTAAGTTTTGAGATTTTGGAATATTTGGTGACTCAAATATTTTGTGAGGAAACTGCAAACCTATAAAAACTGTAAAATAATTATAACAACTGCTCTGAACACTTGTACCAACTTCCAAATATTTATGTTCGATTCATTTCTAATCAATAGAAAAGCGATTATTGATTTTAATGTTCTTTTATAACAGAAATTGCAATAGCATGTTAAAAAGATTTACTATAATTAAATTGATAAAAATAGCATTGAAATATATTTGTTTGGCAGAAGTTTACTGTTATATTTAGACACCCAATAATTTAACTTTAATAACCCTTAGAATTAAAGCGACTTCTTTATTGGCTGACCACGGGTATTCGAGTGATTCGTCCGAGCGTAAATATAATAACAATGAATATGGAAAGACTATGAGGTCTATGTATGCATTTGTGATACCGTAATGCTACTATACCTATATAAGTACATAGTCAAATTCGCCTTAGCGTTGTCAAGGGATTTGACCCTGTGAAATGCTTTGCCCTGAAATGGGTTTGTTGTCGACATTTTCATCGCATAAATGTACTTAACTGAGAGCTTTTACTATTTGATAGTAAGCGACAGGTTATCCGTGCTAAACCAAAGAATTTTAAGATATCCACATTGAAAAGCAATAAGGTTTGACCGAACTCTCCCATTGCCATACTGTTTTTCTTTTAAAAATATATTTAGACTCTTTCTGCATTTTCTTTAAGGTCAAAAAATTGGTCGGTAAACCTTAAAAAACACATCATGTGTTTGTCATAATTATCGGACGGAAACACATATTCAAACGTTCTGGGTAAAACCGATAACAGCTCTGAATATACGGAATCGTCACATCAGTTGTTGAACTATGTAGTGCACAGACCGATATTTTACAATTAGTACATTTAAATATTCATAGACAAAATGTACTATTCGTAACGCCGATATTTTCAATTCGCAGGGAAGCTATTTTTATACTGTAATTTTAATAATTAAAATAATAATTAAATTGTATGTTTCGTTTTTTTAATCGACTGGAAAAATAGTTGAACAAATTTAAATCACTAAAAAATTAGTTGAGTAATAATAGTAGAGATGTAGAAAAGTACCTTTAATATTCTATGCGCGTTTCTGTGGTCTTCCCCATCTCCCATGCTCCCAGAAGATGTTGATTGCGATCTATTTGTGAGTAGAGTTCGCAGGCGTTCGGAATCGTGGTTTTGGTTTCCAGCGTTATTAGTCTGGGCAATATTGTTGCTATTTATATTATGATTATTGTTAGCGCTACTTTTCGTGTTGTTATTTAAATGGTCTTTTTGGTCCTTTTCATCGAAACCGGGAAACGCAAAACTATTATATCCGCTGTTGTTGTTGTTAAGGTTACTGCTGTTATTGTTATTATTGTTACTTGCATTGCTCTGTGGACTTGGCTGACCAGCGTTCTGCGATGAGTGATAGGGTGTTAAAGGAGATGGGCAAACATTTTGCGCAGCTGGACTGAAAGCCTGCACTGATGGCGGCCTAGGAGTACTAACTGGTGTCGTAACACTCGTCCTCGAGTCTGGTCTAGAGTCCCAGACGGGATGCATTTCGAAGGGAGACTGGGGGAAATCAAAGTCAAATGTATCAGGTGTAAAAAAGTTTGAGCTCTCTGAAACTGAAGGTGGACTCGAGAAGGATGTTACAACACTATTGGTTCTTGGTGAAGCCTGAACTTGTGGAATTGCTCCGTTTATCACTGAAGTCATTAACGGACCACCAACGCTCGTTGTTGACGTGTGATGGTGACTAGTGCTAGGAAGGGACGGTATTTGGTTGCCGCCAACACTACTTACACTACCACCACTAATGCTGGCGACTGTACTCTGTGAGGACTCTATGGAAGGTAAATTGCCGCTTTCGTTGAGAATAGTTTGCACAGACATAATATAGTCACTTTCACCCGGTGTCGTATTTACAAAAAGTCTTGAATTAGCCTTTACGTGTACATATACATCAGGTGACCTTAATCGCAATCGAAATGGCCCGGAGGAGTGACCGTGAATTGCTCCTCCAACTACTCCAACTAATGATGATGGATGTTCCTGGATTTCCTTTAGATGTGCTTGGAGGCGATGCAGATCTTGTATGTGGCAAAGGTCTTGAATAAGTCGACCTTGTTCTTTGGATAGACTTGATGCAAATGAGCTTCGCAGTGTTGTAGTGTCAATTTGTAAAATCTTCCCATTTGTGTCTAGTTTCATAGTCATTTGCTCAAGAGGCCTCTGGTTAGTGTGCTGAAGCATATTAGGTTCCAGAGGTGATTCGTCTTCTGGGCGCGCTATTAGACAGAGCACAGAAGAGGTGTCATCGCCATCGTCTGCAAGGGAAATAGAAAAATCTTTGATATTATTTAGTTGGGCTGTCATGTTGCAAACTACTACTCTACTCACCTTTGACTGGTGAAGCAATGAGCGTAACTTCTTCATATTTTTCCTGTCTCTGTTGCTTTTGCTCCATCGTTTCACTGGCGCCTTCGGGATGTTTTATTAACATTCGAACCTTTGTAGATATGCTTCGTCTATTTTTCTGATGCTGTTGTTCATCTTGATCCCAGCCAAGGGCAAATGACATGTTATTCAGGATTGGGCTTAATTTGGCATGATCGCCAGCGTGCAGGTACGAATAAATTGGTTGCTTTTGAAGTTCGGTCTTTTCATAACCGATTAAATTTTTTATGTTCTGAGTACAGACTTCAATGATCCCCTCGGGATTAATCTGAATTAGTACCCAGCCAACGGAAGACACATAATGTTCGAGTGCCTCGAAATATGCCGATATTTCAGGCGACTGTCCATTTAGTGTTGGTTCCGGTAAGAGGGGTTCTGTAGATGATACTTCACCTTGTTGTACAGGGTGTAAGGTACAGTTATCCGCACAACTAGTTGAACATCTTGTGCACCGAGATGACGATATATCACGATTACTCCCTTTGTCACATATATCACGATACTGAAATGATGAACGGATATTTGATTTAAAAAAGGAAATAACATCAAACGTATTTAGTGAAAATGGAGGATATTTCCTTGACAGGCCTCAAATTCGAATATTAATTCATATAAACATTTCAAGGGTTATTCTAATATAACGACAAAATATATCGATTCATATTATAGAAAATACATATGTATGTTAAAAGATTTACTTCAATTCGTAAAACTTTCCTTAAATAAAGAGAGAGAAAAATAAAACTCAGGTACTTGCCACACCTCATACTAATTAAGAATCATTTGCAATTTTTAGCTTCCAATGAGAAAATCTGGCTTAATATGGACACCTTTCGTGCCTTATTTTTGACGTGAAGCGTCTTTAAACGCCAGAAGCTTGGACCGTAACGCAAATGTAGACATTTTCTTGCCTTATTAACGCTCCAACTATATATTAGCCTCAGATACGTGAGTCAGGTGTTGTTTTTTAGCAAATCTGGCAAGCTTGCTAATACGACATTCACTGCGCGTCGTGGGCGAACGGGTGGTGGAGAGGGCGCCCAGCGCTAATTGAACAAAATCTGAGCTCTCGCTTCTTTAAAGTCAGTGTAACTTACGACTCAGACGTGATAGCGCGGTGATTCAGACGTTTTTTTTTGTATAGTTTGTCGGTTGATATAATAATAAGTGTATTTAGGACAATATCTAAAAAATTAAAGTAAATGCGCATCCAACCGAAAATAAAGATTTCGCATATCGTTGGAAAGAGGAGGCTATGGGCCTCCCACAGGTGCCCGAATGTCCAGCGCCGAGCGCTGATTGACTTTTTTCATAAAATGATATTTTCATACAAGGAAATTGTATTGTAAATTAGAGCTGAAAATTTGATCATCAAAAAATCCTATTGAGATTTTTAGATTACTTGTATTTTAGAACTATATATAGATTAGGGTTCAGATATACATTTGAGCCACGTTCCAAGTTCCTATGCTATTTAATTATTATTTTGCAATTTATGTAAAATAGTGGAATTATAGCATTTTCTGGATTTTAACTCTATTTTTCTCGTAAACCTTACGTAACTGAGCTTTTTTGTTATCGGATCGGTAAACTATACACAAATGCTATTCGTTACAATTTTCGGCAAATTAATATAATAATATAAGTACATAAATGTTCAATAGCTACAGTATTCTCATAAAGAGTTTTTTATATTATAGTTTATTTTACCAAAAAACAAAATTATTTAAATTTCGTAAGATTCAATTATCCTGGAGGTATGCAATCAGTTGAGGAGGGTTCTATATCGAATTTAAATTATTTTTAAATAGAAAAAAAAATTCAGATATAAGTAAACGTAAAAGTTTTGCTCCTCGATTTACAACTGAGCTGTAATTTAGTCTATGTATGGTATACGAGGCTTTTAGGTTACATTAAATAGTAAAATTGCGCAGAAATATTATTCATAGCAAGTAGTCTAATGGTAAGCGTGTTAGACTGCCGATCCAAAAGTCCCAGGTTCGAATCCCACTCTTCTACTCCCAGAGTGCACTTTTCCTAATAAACGACAGGTGAAAGCCCCATCAATTAGCTAATCACCCAGCATAGCGGCTACAAAGGATTCTCGAAACGGAAGCAGAGCCTCGACATGGGGATGCTTTTCGAAAACCCTATACTCCTAACTTGAGTGAAATAGGAGACATGTTATTCATAGCAGTTTCGAAGATTTCCTAAAAGCATAAGACGGCAATAAAATAATGTAGGAAATTCTCTTTTGTAGCATTTCAACTGTGATTTTTTCAGAGTTGCAGAACTAACAGAAATTATATCCATAGAATTAATTGATCCCATAAAATTATTTTCAGTTCTGAGAAAGACACATAATATTGCCATGATTTATACCTGCATACAATTAAAAAATTTGATTTATTTTTCCCAACATTTAAAACAGTATCTATAGTTGATGGTAAATTTCGAATCATTGTAATATTCCATTTTGATTTTATTAGTAAAAAACAAAAACGACGCTATTATTTAATATCTACTGCAAAATGTGTCCAGGGGCGTTTGAAGGATTTTGACAAAATATTGCCGGTGAAATTGTACAGAACGTCCACCTTTAAGGTGGTGAACGTGATTAATTTGTAGACAATACAAAGGTATAAACAAATTGAAAAACATGAAAAAAAATAACAGAAAAAAAGAGACAAATGAGAAGCAACTTGGGGCCATGTCATTTCCGATCATGACAGATTTATTATGTTTTATTGCCAAAATCTTGTTACCAATTGAATTCTGAGCTTTCGCTGGCCACTCACTGCTTAAATCTTACTGGCAATTTGCAGGCAACCAGGAGGACTCCTTAATTCCAATTTGATTTCTGCGTTATTTAGTTATCATCATTTTCAATGGCGAGGTAATTTGAGAATGTATTTCCATGAATTGAAGGAAATTAGACTGATAAGATTATTTCAAGATAGGGAGGATGATTTATTTTTATATCAAGTAAATAACACGGCAATCATTCATAAAGAATCATTATGTGCCAAGTTCAAATTGAAGGCAATTTCTGCTTAGCGCAGTGAGCAATAAGGTCTTTATGATAAATTTATCTTTTTAAATTTAGATCTTCATAAGTCCGGCAGTTCTTTAATATGATCATGTTAGTATATTACGGGCCCTATTCACCAATTGATATTATCTTTTATGCAGGATTAATTAATTACTGTCACTTTCCTACACGATATAGATTGTATTTAAGGTTACGGGACAGAAAAATATTTTATATCTGATGGAAGATAATCTCGATTGATGAATACTGCCCTTACATGTAGGCAAGTATTAATTATATCATTAAGTAGGAAGAATTTATAAAGTGTGTTAACACTGCACAGTAAAATATTTACGTCATTCAGCACAATTCCTTATATCCAACTAGTGACCAACTACTGCCATTATATAGGAATACATTTTAATTAAATTTGGAGTAATTAAACATAATATAGATGGACATATGATTATTTGTTAATGTGAAACAGCCTTGGGGGTAAGACCGAATCGTATGCCGTGACGATGAACGGGATGACGCTCTCTTATGCCATCATAACTTCTAACTTATACAACTTGACCGATTAACTTCATATTCACAACATATGTTAGTTAGATTGTGAGAATGGTTTATAGTTAAGTGTGCTCCTCATAAGTGGCACAGAAGTCTAACTTCTATACCACTTGACCGATTAACTTCATATTCACAACATACAGGGTATCCCGTAAGTAGTGGATAATCTAAAAATTACGTGGTAGGGCAGCCTATTAGCTATCAAATGAACACAACATATCCTTATTAAAAGTCTCACAGTTTTCGAGTTATGTAAGTTTTTATTTTACTTTGAAAATTCTTACCTTATATCAATTATTTGCATACCATTTGTACAAATTATTATATCTTTGCGTTCTGTTTTTTGCATAATATTCTTAGTTGTACCATCAGTGATAGAAGTTAGTTAGTAGTACCAGATAAGTGAAAGAAGTTTTCAGCAGCAGTTGTACTTTTTTCAGAGAAATATTATTTTTCTCAAAGTGTGGCCCCACCAAATTTTTATGACGTGCTTTTAAAAGTTGGTGATGAAAAATTTTTGTACTAAGCAAAGCGTGCCAATTATTTTTCCTATTTACCTACATACATAATATGTAGGTACATAAATATATATTGTTTGTACGAGTGGTGCTTGATAAGTCCATTCTTTTTATAAGAGATGTTTCTCAAATCATAAGCCTGACTCTAATTTATAACATTTGACACTCTCCAAAATAATAATACAGACAGACAGACAGACGCAAGAGTTATCTTATAGTGGATAAAACTTTTCTTTTTAAGATACAGAGTCCTAAGAAACTGAACTGATGCCATAAATCTGATGTTTCTTGTCATAATTTCTCTTAAATTCACAAATAAAGTTTTGGTAGTGTTTGTCATGTAGAATTTTCTGTCGTGGTAGCTTGAACTATATTTCTAAAGACGGTAAAATATACCTTCAATCTACGGTTAGCTGGTAATAACCATTTTAAATTACGTTAAGTAATCTGTTCCTTGTATAGTATTCAATTTATTCCATAAATGTAAAACGGAAACGATCGTCAAAAAAAATATTTGTAAAAAACAAATACCATAACCCGACAATGAAAGAAACGAAAAGTATCAAACAAGAAAATATTTCATTCTTTCTTTACTTAAATGTAGATCGGCGTTTTTACAGTGGTTTTTTTGAATTCTTTTAACAAATAAGGAATTCATATAATTTATTGATATCGTGAGGTCATTTTACACATATACTTGAGAATATATTCTGAAATTTTCAAAGATTTTCTTCGAAAAGTAACGGAGATATCAGCTGCCGCGCAATATTTATTTATTTTCGTGAACTTCAAATGTCTGTAAAAAAAATGTCTGATGACACAGATGCTTAGAACTTGTTTTGTTAGATTACTTACACATAAATTTAATTAAATTAAATAAGAAAGAATTCACTTATCATTTAAACTGGCCATTATTAGCAATTAACTGTAAAATTTTGGGTTTTTTCGCCAAAAAACCATAAAAAATTAAGTAAAAAAAATAGTCAGACTTCGTCGAAGCTAGCTTCGCTTTAAAGCTTTTCACCCATCTCCCAAACACCCTGTAGTATGAAATCATTTGAAACCATTTTAGATTTAACATTCACAAGTGCTAACGTACTCACTGAGTGAATGATGTTTGAAATTATTCTAATTAAAACACCGAAGGACAGCTTTGAGTGTCAGTTTTTATATGAAATAAAATTATGACTGCTACATATAGTAAATATACATACATATGCTTACTGTATTCTAGTTTTTCTTATGAATTTTGAAATTAGATAATTAACATAAATATTTATCGTAATTTTTTGGGATTTTTGAAAGGCATTTAATCGTATATTACTATTACAATATTATGGCTTATATGTGTGTGCACTGGCACCACAAGACTAGGTAACGTATTATTGTTATCGATATAAAGAACTCCATATTTAATAACTCCAAATAACTCAATATAAAATTCAATTAGTGGACAAAGTTGATTAAAAACTACTTTGAGGAAGATCAATTGGAAAGGTAGACAAAATTAGCTGTACATTACGATAACATACTTGTAGAAAAATCATTTGGAGTGGGAAGAATCTATCTCAGCGTCAATCGCTGGATAGGAGGAGTTTCGGAAACTAAAATAGAGCTCAAGAGTGAAGGTCAGGCTGGATCAACCGGTAATTAGCATCGCGCTGTTGACTAACTCTACCTACAAGCCGGGCAGACCTTCAAATTGAGTAATTTCCCATGCTAGATTTCTGCTCGTGAAACCACAGAAGGCTCAGTCAAAGCCATAGAGCAAAGCGTCCCGACCAGTTGGTTTGGTTTACTCCGGCTGTTCGAATTCACTTACGCAATGACTTGCAATCTCGTGGTACTTGGCAACGGTTGTACAGCATGATCACATCTTAACCAGCTTCATATATGCGCTGTGCATTATTATGTACATAGCTGACTGGCTTTGTTTGGTAATTGTATGGCCTTCAACGAATTTTCACGTTAAGCGGAAACTAGTTAAAGGGTGATGATGAATATTTGCAGTTGTCTTTTTGTTACTTACTATTGCGAAGTACTTAGATTCTTTTACATATTCTTTCTGTATTAACCAGATTTTACGTACATGTTTATGCCGGATTAGATAATGAGAATTTGGTTTTTTGTATGCAAGTAACATGACCTCTTGAGAACTAAATGCATAATAAGAGCTACGAAATAGGGCCTACCTTTTTGTTGCTTTCTTATTTCATTTGAAAAATGATTTCTCTCCGCGGCGCACAGTGAAAAAAAATAGCCGAGCACGATTAACACTCCATAACTTTTGAACCCTTAAAGATATCGCAACAAAATGTTGGCAAACAAATCTCTACATATACTTTCAATTCATATAAGCAAAAGTTAATTGAAAGTACAGGGTGGCGACATATTAGTTAACAAACTATAGGGTAATCATTTTTCTAATTCTTTAGGAAGTTTTAAAACGTTTCTCCTTTGAAATGTTAATAGTGTTATATGCGTAACAAAATAAATAAAAACAATAAAGTAAGAAAACAATTTAAAAACGAAAATTAAAACCATTAACAAAAATAATAAAAAAACATTAAAAAATATTTTTTCAAATTCATAGTTTTCATTTATTGATTTAATTACAAAATATTTGTAAAAATACTATTTATGTCTTAAAAATTTAATAATGACCCATTTATTGGGGTATACTTCAATAATATAGCCCGTTTGTTTCTTACCCTTCTAATATTTGTTTAAATATAGGGATCGGAAGATATTAGAACGTAAGAAGAATACGAAAACGTAAGATCATTAATTTTTTTTGTATTAGGATACCTATACCTAGTACTTATAATCCTTATTTTTAGCTTCCTATGCTTCTTCTGACACCTCTTCCAATAGGCAGTAGGTAAATGATGAAGCATGATGTTTTTACCGTGACGTTAATACAATTACTAGAAACTTTTCAGGATTTTGCTGGCTTACCGAAGTAAACCGAGGAAAAAATTCGAGTTTTTCGATCGAGTTATTAAACTTGTTGTCAGTGCAGCTAGGCTCAGCAACTCCGCCACAGACACTCGGGCGGAATTAGCACAGAGTTTTCTAATCATTCGACTGGTTCAAAAACCAAGTACGAGTTATATCGAAGGAACATTTTTACGCTTCGATAAAAGGCCAATCAGTCAAAATTCAAAATTTTGTTCACTAAACGCTGCACGCTAAATGTACTGTAGCCGTTAATTATCTCCAAGGACAACTCCTAATTTAACAACTTTTCTGTTTCTTCTGCATACATACCAAATTTTTCAGCATAAACCGGAAGCCCAGAAGAGAGAACATTTAATATCTTTTTCAATTTCTTGATAATTTCGATGCCCACTCTGGGAATTTCGCATGTTTATGGATATTAGAAAAATGTCCGTGCTCTATTACCGTCATTGCTGCTGGCAAATTCTTTCTTAAATGCATCAATAATTTATCTAAGTCGATTTTTAAATTCGCAAAGTAATTAAATGTACTGCAATAAATTAATTATTTTCTATCGTGCTACTTAATCATTTACCTGAACTTATAAAGATAATGGTGATAAGTTGTGTCAAACATACTAAAGTCATTGTACTATAAAATACAGTCTGTAGCCTCTAAAAGTCCTAATGTTCCTACTTAAGTGGGAAAAAATGTCTTAATATCCTAAGGTAGGTTATAATTCGATGACCTTTTTTTCCGAAATGTATAAGAAGGAGCGGCCAATTCTTGTTATGCACTAAAAATTAAGGTGTGTACTTTTTCGTCATATGAACAATATTGCAGCCAAATGCGGCCATTTTTTTTAAACTCAACTCTTAAACTATTAAGAAATAAAAGTATTGTTTAAAAAAATACCTTTTTTCAATTAAATACTATTATTAAAAAATCTGTTCAATTTTTTCAATAACTTATTCGCTTAATAAAATATGCTCCTATGTGGGCAGTAATATAAATTATTTAAAATATACGTACTAAAGCAAAATGTCCCAGAATTTCGTTTTGAAATAGGGAAAGAATTCGGTAATTTTTCATATACATTGGTAAAAGAAATCATTTTCTGACTTTGGTCGACGGATACGCGGAATGAAAAGTCGAAATGAATAAACTGAAAGTGCCATGTTATACTACAGTTAGTTATCTATCGGATGGCATCAACATTTTTAAAATCCGTGTCATGAGGAAATTCGATTTTTGATCGTGCTCAGATATTTTGTCCTACTGTCCGGCGTGAACACAGATTTTGCTTAGAATGAGGCAAAAATGTGTGTGATTATGATTTTCGCGTAAATATACATATAAAGTCTTTATTTTAAGACGATTCCCCTAGACTAGAGAATAGAGTTGAGTAAACTATATGTACGTGTTGAACGATTAAAAAGTATTTCTGTAACTTGAATGCAGGGTGTTTCAGTTAAGGATAACCAACGAGCGGGGGGCGGTAAGAGATATGAAGCATATCGAAAATTTGTGGTACCCTCAGAAGATTACAGTATGTACGTTAAGATACTCGAGAATATTAAATTCATGTTGCTTTGCAAAGCAATAACAATTGAACACCCTCCTTCTCCCACGCCACGCAATCTTTTGTATGTCTTGATCCTTCCTATCATCTCCTTTAGTTATCGTTAATTCATACACCATATTTGCATTTCAGTCTCTGTGAGTAAGCTGTCTACTAAATAAAAATGCACTTTTATTTATTCAACATATTGCCCTTTTTAATGCCTAATATTACTAAACTATTATCGTCTTGCCTTTTCTATATGATTACCAAATGATTCATCTATTAATTTAATATTTTAAGAAGCAATATATATGTTTATTTTTTAACATTCAATAAAGAAAAGAAAAGGCCTTCAATGTGCTCTCGAAAATAGATATGGAAAAAATGATTCAGATAGATATTTGTTTTGACCAATTCTTATTTTGTAAGAAAACTAAGCTCAAAATATAATATCAAGCTTATTTTATCTCATTAATGGTATTATAGTATAGTTCAGGCTAGGATCGACGTCGCTAGTAGCACCGGTTTTTTGTTCATCTTGATAGATAAGGGTTCATATACTGGATCTTTTTCTTCGATGTAAATGGGTAACTTAGAATGCAGAAGGCAATAAATTTTGTTTGCTGTAGAGTGCTAGTAATTTGAATTCAATTAATGTACATACATATATGTATAAATGATTTCAAAAATTTCGATTTGGCGATTTTGATCTTCATGAACAACGTGAGCGACCTGAGCGCGAGGTGGATGGAATGATGAGTTGAAAGCTGCAGAAAAAAAATGTTCTGCCTAAAGAACACTTCCACAAAATCATGAATGAAAAATGTCTATTAGGTCAACTACTTTATTTTCACGTTAAATTGAATAAACGAAATTGGTTACACTCAAAAAATACAGGGTCTTTCAATAAGGGCGATCGACTTTTAAATGTAAATAAAACAAGTTGTGTGAGAGGATTGTAGGTTGTTTTTTCCATTATACTTTGTCCATTCTGAAAATTCCAGTCCATTTTTTCCATTGGACGTTTTTTTCATGGGACTTTTTTTTCATTCGATTTTTACCATGGATATTTTTTCCTTTCCATCTTTTCCATGGTCATTTTTTCCATTTATTCAAGTTATTTTTTCCTTTAAACATTTTGTAAAAGGTAAATATTCAGTTATGGAAAAAGGAATTAATGGAAAAAATGGAGTGGAAAAAATGACTATGCAAAAAATGTCTATGAAAAAAATTTCCCAGAAAAAAAATATCCATGGTGAAAAGAGTTGATGGAAACAATGTACTAGTGGAAAATTTAGAATGGAAAAAGTGACTGCTTACCACACCATTTTTATTTTATTTGAAAGAACATTTTATGATATTAAGTATGGAATATAAGGTCGTTCACGTGTCTGCCGCGACTTTGCTTGGTGGCACGTATTCGGGAAATCCAATTTTCGATGACTTTGTCGCATAAATCTGGCTGAAGTTGCTGAATGGCGTTCGTTATGTTGACTTTGAGGGCATCCATTGTTTGCGATTTATTCGCATAGACCTATGATATCAAAAAGCCGCACGGGAAGACGTCTAAAGGCGTTAAATCGCACGATGTCGTTGGCTCACGTCGCCATCAAATCGCTCGTGCAGAATGTCCATGGCGGGATGGAATGTGTGGCACGTAGCGCCATCCTGTTGGAACCATATGTCCTCAGTATACAAATCATCCAATTTAGGTTACAAAAAGTTGCTTATCATCGATCTGTAGCTGTAACGCTCGTTGCTAAAGAACGTTTCCCGAACGGAGCATTGATTTTGATAATAAAATTTGATTTGACACATTCTTCAACGGTTTTACCTTCCATGCTGATTTGCCTCACACTTCTGAACAATTTTCAATAGATTTGACAAATGTTGCTTTAACAACATGGGCGCTATAACCTAATAAATTTCGAGGGTCCATCTTTAAAGATTACTAAGAGGTATGACTCGCCGCTTATTGTAAAAATAGACCATGCCACACTCCATGACAGACCGATCCAACCTCACTAAAAATTACCCATCGTGCTGTCATCTCCCAACTTGAACGGGGCTTGCTGTGGATGTACCAGATGCCACCGATCCAAACAGTGGGCACTAAAAATGTTAGAGCGATTTTGTAACAGTACATATGTATATTAAATAGAAACCTAATGGTGTCTGTTTGGTAGTTAAGCATTGATGTTTTGCATTGCAGTTTCAGATGTCTATTGTTACCAATTAGACGAAATGATGCGGGAACTTGGGATTGGGATAGGCCAATTCTCTTGGAGAACAATAATCGACCATATGTCGCACAAATAACTTTGCTCGAACTACAGGAGCTGGACTTGGAAACTTTTTGTCATCCTCCGTATTCATTCCCTAAACCTTAAACCGACTACTACCATTTCTTCCAGGCATTGGACCAATTCTTGCAAAGAAAAATATTTAACCTCCAACAGGCTGTAGAAAACGCCTTTGCGATTTTATCACCACTCTCTGCCGGCACAAAGTACCCTTAAGCTGGAAAAACTGTATTGATAGTTTAGGCGCATAATATAGGCATATGGGCGCAGATATAATAAACCAAACATTTAATTCGAAATCGGATATTTAATACTTAATTACCTAATATATCTTGTTTGAATATACAAATTAAGCCACCTTATGCGGTGATCAAAATTAAACAAATCACCTTTTGTGAAAGGGCCAATATATTGAATTAATATACGTGGCTTATTCCAAGGATCCAGTATCCCATGGTATTTGATTAAGTAAACACCACTGTACTGACGTTGATTTATTTATTCTTAATATAGGATTCAGATTAACAAAACAAAATAACGAAAGTAATCCTTGCTGGAATGAAGAAAATTAATTGAATCCACTCCCCTAATATTCTTGCACACGTAAATACACACACTCTTGCATTTCCATGGCCTTTCATCGTCGGTAATTCCATTACAAATCTAATTAGAGGATTAGATTTGTTCTCTTCTCAAATTTCCATCAATGGACTTGTGCAGAGACTCGGTAAGGCCAGTGGACTTCTGTGCTTCTACCCAGGATGTAGCACTATAAAATGATCTGATGCTGTTGAAGGCCGGATATTTATCATCCTGCGTGATTTTCAGATTTTCAAAGCTTTCCTACTGTACTAATAATGTCCAGCCTACTCATGACCTTCGTATCAAGGGAAATAACTGTGCATTAGGTAAACTTAATTGCGAATCTCATTGCTCCTTTGCGACCCCTTCGATGGCCTAAGCAGAGTGGGAAGCACGACATCAATAAATTGACGCAATTCGTTTTCTTGTCCGATTCTTTCATTTCGCGTTCAAAATTGTTGAGTGGACATGGGATATTCATTTAATTGAGAATGTGGGCAGCGATTAACTCGTGTCCTGCAATTTTCGTAAAATTCGAGCGGTGATCGACAGAGGCAAGAAAGATTAAATTAACCTATCCAAAGAGAATTTGCACCCTGGAATAATATGTAGTTATGTGAATGGCTTTCCTTGTTGCTTTACATTTGCCCATGAGCATCTATCTGACTGCCATTTTTCCTAATTAATTCCAAAATGGGTTAATTTAAGTAGTGCTTACTATTGATTGGAATCACTTAGCCCTTCCTTAATATTCAAACAAAGATAATTTGTATTCGTCACAGAACTGAGCAAATAGTCACCGTAAGAATGCTTGGTATAACCTTTATTCCAGAAAATTTTGATAAAGATAAATACACACAGTAGTGAATAAACATTTTCATCTTTAACTTTTCCGAGCACAGATTTTTCCAGTAAGTAGTATATGGTAACCTATTGCCATTGTGTGATACAGTTTGGAAAGAATTTCCTATGATTTGTCAAAACTTTTGAAGATTTGTAAAACATCTAAAACGCATGCTTATAAACCATTTTGAGTTCCAAATATTTTTACATTACAAATACTAAAAATCCGCGGTTTTGATACAAAAAAGTGTGTCTTAACAATAACTTGAATTGTGAATCCGCAACATTTCTGTCTGTTAAATGTTTAGTCAGCCATATTTGGTATATCTGTCCAAGCGCAAATATCGCGACACCTTTTATTAATTGCGAAGACACATTACAGATATGGATAACATTTTAAAATGACAATTCGCAAGTTATGTGTTTACATTGGTGAGCATAATCGTTCGTCGCAGCCCGCCGAAATTAAATATAATAGGCATATGGTGTGCGATATGGTTTCAACAGGATGACGAGACTTCTCACATCGCACGCGAAAAGATGTCGTTATTGCAAACCAAGTTTCCAGGTCATGTCATATCTCGTTTAGGAGAGTAAAACTGGCAACCGAGAATATGCAATCTATCCTGTTTGGACTTTTTCCTCTGGGGTTTTTTGAAAAGTAGGGTCTATGTGAACTACATTGAGACGATTCAATAACTCAAGGAAAAATGATTTCGTCAAAAGGATACAGCTGCTAATGGAACCACGGTGGCCATTTGAAACACTCACGTCAATGTTTACGAAATATGTAAAGTTACTTAGGATAAGAGTATATTCTGTAATTTGAAAATGAAATGATTACTTGGTCAAGAAACATTTTTACTTTGCGTTCTGCATGTAAAAAAGAGTCTTGGAGAAAGAGGCAATAAGGCTTTTATGTGCCTTAACTTTAATAACTTTCCCTATATGGTTAAAATCGAATAAGTGGCAAGCCGCATTCTTACAAATTAATACTAATAATAGATACTTACAGTTTTGACGACTTGACTTAGAATTGCAGCTTTATCAGGCTTCGTTGAGGTCATATCCCCTCGCTTGTTGAGCTGAAGGAACTCCCCCAATTGCTCGATGTAATTGTTTTCCAATTCTCGCCGTCGTTTTTCATTGTTGCACTTATTTATTTGCGACTGGGGCTAAAAAGAGAAAAGGAGTCCATATGAATTATGCATATTTACACCAGAGTTATGTGGCAATTTATCAAGGATTAGGCTATTTTCGAGCAATTAAATTACAAATTAAGGCGATTATAATTTTAATTGCAACACAATGAGCGGATATGATCTATCTACCTCTTGAACTGTGGACAAAAAAATTAAATTTATTTAAAATATCTTCCCAAAACCAAACTGATAATTTGGACGGAAGCTTACTTTAATAGCAAAAAGGTTGTAATGAATTATTAATTGGCAATAAAATGCAAATGCCTTCATTCGCTTATGACCACTCTCCTACGGAAGTTCAAGGTCATACTTTTGCAAACCTGTCGATACAATTGGCATCCGTTTTGATATGATAAGTAGTCTGAAGTAGTTTTTTTAAAGGGATAATTTTAGATCATGACGAATAAATATATATGTAGACGAGGGTGATTATTTTTCCAAATATTTTTAAATGTTAAATGAAATCATTTCGAGTTTGAACCGTATCTAATATTATTTTAATAAATGAGTGAAAATACCAGTTGTCTATTTTAAAGCGTTTCCGTATCAGTAGTTACATTTTGTCTGTCTAATTGCATTATCTTAAGTAAATTAATAATCCAATTATCTATTTCAGGAATCTAACTAATCTTTACAATCCAGGATTTTAATATGTTATAATATATGGGAACCCATTAAGATGTTAAATGTTGAATTGAGGGAAAATCCGAGTACGGCAACATTACATATGTAACCGCTTAACAAAGAGGTGGAACCACTTTTCCCAATAACTCAGCTATAAATTATCGCACAATTCAAGTTAATTATGTCATTTTGTTTGTTTTTAAGTCGCCTAATATATATGGTATGTATATACATATAATAATGTGAGCATCGCAAAAATATTGTCAAATAGCAAAAATGACATTTTGTAACTATTTTTCAAAATAATTTTCGTTTATTTCAGATGTCCAAGGCATGCCAGATATTCAACGAATCAAATTCATGGAAGAATGGAATATGTTGTATAAATAATTTAGATAAACTTACATTGTTTTTACTTTTGTAAAATGTTATAATAGTATAATGGCATCGACGCCCTGACGATAGCTAATCTTTTTCACCGATCTGTGATATTAGCTTTAACGATTTTATATATTTGACTAAACTTCCTCCTATCTCTATTCAGATGAAGGCTTATTCCTAGATGAGGCATCTGTTTTATAAAAGACTAGCTTGCCCGGACCCGGCATTTCCCGGGATACTATTAAATTTGTATTCTTTAAATTTACAACGCCTCCCTACCGCACCACCTCCTCTCCAATGTGACCCAGCGTTTTCCTATTTGCGTTTTGCACATGTTTTAAATATTTTCCAACAGTATTATTAAATTTAGTTTTCTTCATTTTACACCCCCTCCTTATTGCACCCCCTCTCCTATATCTCCCAGCGGGGTGGGGGTGGTCTCATATTTGGAAATTTGAACAGCAGATTCGAAATCAGTGATCCCGAAAATTCACTTGTGCGGATTTTCAGGGAAATCCCTTGAAGTTTAACTTTTCGGTCACCATATTGATCCACCATCTTGATTTCCAAAATTTTGATGGCAGATTCAAAATCAGTGACCCCAAAAACCCAAACCAAAAACAAAAGTTCGGATTTTCAGTAAAATCCCTTGAAGTTTAACTTTTTTGGTCGCCATATTGGATCCGACATCTTGAATTCCAAAATATTGAATGCAAGCTCGAGATCTGCGACCCCGAAAACCTCCAATTGCCTTTTTCATAACGATTCAAGTTGGAAAATTCGCTTCCTATACAAAACGGAAATTTCGATTTTTTCGATTTTCCGGCTTTTCCTTTGGGGTTTACCGAATTTTCTTTTTTTTCAAACCTCCCCTGTATTATAGCGAACAAAACAAAACAAAATTATCGAAATCGGTCAAGCCGTTTTTGAGTTTTAGCCAGACTAACGCACAGCAATTCATTTTTATATATATAGATAGCTGCTCTAACAGAAGGCTTTTCTAGCGGGATGCAGGACTGACGGTATCCCTACGTCTGTTGTTAAGAAATGTAGGTTGGCTTTGTTTCCCGTTCTTTGTTATATATTTAATTTATCCATTCGCTGTGATGTTTTTCCCTCTATGTGGAAATTTGCGCTCATTCTGCCGTTATATAAAAAGGGAAGAAAAGACAACATCTCCAATTATAGGCCTATTGCTAATTTGCCATGTTTAGTGACCCATATATTTGCAAGCAACTCTATTGTGCACTGGTAACACCCATTATGGAATACATTTGCCCAGTTTGGTCTCTGTAACATCTTTCTGGGAATAAAACCTGTGGAATCTGTTCAGCGCATATTCTTAAGGTTTGCACTCGGAAGCCTGCCTTGGAGTGATCCCGTTAATCTACCTCCGTACTCAGACAGACTAAATCTGATTGGCCTGACCAGTCTCGAAAAGAAGGGCGAAATATCCAAAAGAACCTTCGTCTTCGACATGTTCCAAAGGTCTATTGATTCCCTTGAATTACTAGTCAGTCTACATCAGTATTTTAGTTCCCTCTCATTCGCTAAGAAGTTCGGACTTTCCGCATGTTTCATATCACCGCACAAATTACGGTATGAGTATGTCAATCTCTTCGATGTCGCGACTTTTCAACTATTACTAAAAGGATTGCGCAGACCTTGAGCCAAATTACTCACACAGCCCATGCAAAGTACCCCGCACCATGGTGTTTCCTCCCCCATGCTTCATTGTCCTTTTTACCCGGCAACGGAAAGGTTGTGTTCATGAGCCTTTTTACGTATGTATGCATGAATGTATGTGAATATGTATGTATGTATGTATGAATGTGTGTATTATATATGTATGTATGTATGTGTATATGTACATATGTTACGGCCTAGAGTCCTAGAATATTAATATTTCGGGTGTCATAGGCTAAATAACGTCACAAAAAACGCAAAACCGCGGCCACCATATACCAGGTGTACCGGAAAGTGCTTACCGGTTTTTCTAACAGATGTCGCTAGCCGTAAGCTAAAAATGATTTGACATACAGGTCATTTTATTCTACTGTCATTAATCTTCAAAAACAACAAGTTGCATTCCACCTAAATAATAGCGTCATAATGTTATACCTCTGTGAATATGTCGAATTTCGTGCCTCAAAAAGAGCATTTGTGGCATGCATTGCTTTTTTTATTTCATCAAAAGAAAAAGGCCGTTGAAAGTCATCGTTTGCAAGTAGAAACTTTCGGAGAGCATGCTCCAAGCATAAAAACAGGTGAGACGTGGTTTCGAAAATATAAAAGTTATGATTTTGATAAAGGCAATAAACGTTCGGAAAGACCAAAAACATTTGTTTGGTGGGACCAGAGTGGTGTTCTGTATTATGAACTTCTGAAACCTGATGCAAAAGTTAGTACTGATCGCTACAAAGAACAAATAATCCATTTGAACCATGCGTTAATCAAAAAACGTCCAGAATGGGCCCGCAGACACGGTAAAGTGATTTCGGTGCAATGAAAATGCACCGTCACACACAGCAAAACTGATGAAAGACACATTGAAATTGCTTAGATGGGACGAATTATCGCACCCGCCGTACTCTCCAGACCTGGCTCCGCCCGATTATCACCTTTTCGCATCAATGGGATACGCGCTAACTGAGCAGCACTTTGAGACTTTCGAAAAAGGCAAAATTGGCTCAACGAATAATAAGGACAAACGGTTTTTTTAATAGCATTTATAAATTGAAAGATGGACAAATGAATCGAATGGCCAATACTTTGAATAAATAACTTTTTCCATTTCCTTAAAAATTATATGTTTTACCATTAAAATAACCGGTTAAGTCTTTCCGGTACACCTGGTAAGTCAAAATGTCTGTCAATAAAAATAAATTTCACCAAATAATATTAATATGGGTAACAAATGAAAATGCTGGACGAGTAAAATACGATAAACTATGTGACGTCATTCCAAACCCAATATGGCGGAAGATGGCGGATTACCCTTATCTTTATGACTTCTTCGCTATGGGTACCAAATGAAAGTATTTGACGAGCACAATACAACAAGATATTTGACGTTATTCTAAACCCAAAATAACGGATTACAATTCTTTTCAAAAACCCTCTTGACATGGGCATGAATTTAAAGGGTTTGACGAGCAGAGCATGTTGCATCATTCTAAACGCAATATGGAGGACGGCCCAAGATGGCGGTTTACATTTTTCTTCACAACCCCTCGACATGGGTGCCGAATAAAATAGTTTGACGAGTAAAATAAGACAACATAGATGACCTTATTCTAAACAACATATAGCGGAGTCCCAAGATGACGAATTACATTTTTCTTCACAACCCCTTAACATTGGTATTAAATGTTAGGGTGCGATGAGCAAAATACGATAAACTATGTGACGTCAATGTCATAGGATAAGAGAGATAATTTCTAGACGTAGATATTATAAATACTATCATCCTGATATAATATAATGTAAAATTACTAGTAGGAACTACCTACTTAATCATATCATGACATTACTTACCTAACACAGTAAATAAAAAAAGAAGAAAAGTATGAAATAAAAATATATCTTTCTTTCTTTACTTAATTTAAATTGACTGTAGGTACGATGATGTGCAGAGTATAGCCGTAGTCAGATGCCTACGAATGGATTATCTGCTATATTGATATAATGGATATTATATAAAACTCCGTTTGGCTCTATACATAGTTCCGAAAATACTTAAAAGGGATTTACATTACGAATATTATACATTATTATATAATATATAATATATATAAGCAATAATTTAAGTGTATTCTTACAAATAAAAATGTAGAACGTACATAAAACAAATTTTACTATAAAGAGCGCTCCAGCATATTTTACTCATCCAAAGGCCAACACTTCCTGGGAGAAAAATATTTTCTGGCTTTTCTAAGCTCACTTCAGCTCATTTTTTCTTTTTAGTGCTTGCTTACAAGTGATCTCTTTGGATGCTGGGCTCTAAAACTTTCTAGGGACTAAGGGAGGATGATGTAATAAGTAGTATCTGTTAGTTCCTAAAGGTTATAATGAAATAAAAAACACAATAATAATTCTGTAACATTATAATGCATTATAATCTCCGTTTATTATCGTGAAACTCTAAAGTAATCCTTTATAAATACATAAAGTTGCTAAACATTACTTGGGATAAAGGGAAGAATACATTAATTTCGAATAGGAAAAAATGAAATGAATATGAAAATTAATGGGCGGATTTATGTCGGCAATTCAAAACCAGTTTGTGCATCTCGCCCTAATGAGCACTGCGATAATGTTCTTCTCTTTTTATTTTTACCCGATCATAGTACAAAGATAAATTATAAAAGCACTGAAACAGAAAATACCTTCGCATTAATAATACAGAAAAAACAATTCATTCTCAGCCGGTGCTTGGTGCGAAGGCGCAACCAGCAAAACAACTTCATAAAAACGAGATAATAACCGCAGATTAAGGAGAGGAGTCGAAGGCAGTGCGAGCGGTGAACACTGCAAAGCAACATTTTAAATGGCTCATTACGTACGAACAATTGTTTGGCAACTGTCAATAGTGTTGTTTTGATGCAATCCGTGGCATAATTGTGCTTACGGAGACTTCTCAAAAACTTGTGAGTTGGAAGATTTGTGAGATGCGTGTGAAATAACGATGGATGCTCCTAGTTTTACTTTTAAATTAATGCAAGTCCAGGTTGTCAAACTTAATTCCTTTCTAATTACTTTTATAAATTTATTATTACATATTTTTTTGAGAGCAAGTGCTAAAATTAACATATGTTAATTATGCTCCTGATAAAACTTTCCTCATAATACTATTGGATCATATGATGTATCACAAAATTGGGTTACAGGGTTATGCATTGCTTTCGTGCATTGTCTATAGCTCCATTGTTTCACTACTTGTGTATGACGTAGCGCCATCCTGCTATAGACATCATGCACGTCCAATGCGTGTATATATGCCATAAATAATCAGTTAGTATAGTCCCGCAACGAAATCAGTTCACTGTGACGGTGGTACCAGCTTCATTAAAAAAAAATATATTATTAAAAAATAAACGAAAAACCCGACTACAAAAAACGAAGTTATTTTAATATTTCAAATAGTTAGGTAGCTAGCAAATAAGAATTTTATTTAAACTTAAAATTAGAGGTAAAGCAGACGGAACCCATTCAACATCCCAGTTGAAATTTTAAATATAATGGGTCCCGCTTGCTTTAGCTGTAATATTAAAGTTTACATAAAGTTCTTAGGTACTTACCTACGTAAAATATTAAAATGACTTCGTTTTTTGTAGTCGTAAAATATTAAAATAACTTCGTTTTTTGTATTTTTTAATAATTTTTTTTCACAACATTCATAGTTCCAGATAATATGTAAACTAGGTAAGTAATGTCACAACATGATTCAAATAGGCAGCTCGTACTCATAACTAGTAATTTAGTATAATACCACGATGAATTGCTTACCCTTTTTAATATTTCTGTACCGGCTCGCTCTTCGAGTCACCATTACTTGCTGCATGTCAATCAACACTGCACTTATTATGGCCTAGAGTACATGAGTCAATTTCATCGATATCATGTTCCTTCAATTCTTGCTTCAATATTCATGTTAATCGTAGCCAGTTGAAAGGTCGTCTTCGTTAATTTCACATAGGAACGTCATATAGGATATCATATTCTGCTCGTCAAACCCCTTCAATAGATACTCATGTCATGAGGGATGTTAAGACAAATGATATCCACCATATTGAAGCGTCCGTCATATTAGATTTAGAATGACGTTACATAGATTATCGTAGTCTACTTGTCAAACTCTTTCATTTGATACCCATATTGAAGGGATTGTGAAGAAAGAGGTAATCCGCCATATTGGGTTTAGAATGACGACACATTGTTTGCCATATTCTACTCATCATGTCCTTTCATTTGATACCTCAAAGCGGCCATATTTATTTTTCTCAAAAATTATATATCCTATAGCACTGTCAAGATGAAGGCGAGTCTAACGACACCTCATTTATGAAAATCTAGCAAGCAGTTAAGGCTACAGGGTGGGCCAAAGAAATGGACATACATACATACCCACATTCATACATACATAGATACACTCGAACATAAAATATAACCCTCCTTCTGGAGCAGTCCTGTAAAAATGGCGGATCCAATATGGCGACTAAAAATTCTAACTTTAATGAATAATTATAAAAATGGGTGCGTTTGTTTTCGGGTGCTGATTCCAAGTATACTATGGAAATGTAAATGAAAGATGACGGACTTGTATATTTTGTTATAATATTTTAATTTTGCGTAGAAGTTTCATTTCTTTATTGTGTAGTACATACAATATAAGAATAGAATACGCAGTAATTTTTTTTTATTTACAATTTTTATAGTCCTAGATAATATGAAGAGTAGGTAAGTAATGTCAAGACCATGTGGCAAAAATATTCCATGGAGGAACAACAAGCTGCAAAAGCTCAGGAAAGAAACCAGGAAACTTCTAAATAGAGCCTTAAAAGCTTAAGAAGAAGACGATTGGCAAGCCTATCGCGCTTCGCACCAGGATTATAAGAAAGAGATCAGATCTCCTAAACTCGAGTCTTATAGGAAATACTGCGAAGAGCTAGAAGGGATGAAGAAGACATCACGGCTGTATAAGATATTCCAAACGGATATCACAGCCAAGGTGGACTCCATTCGAAAGTCTGATGGCAGCAACACGGACTCCAGACAGGTGGTATTCGAAATTTTATTCGAAACACATTTCCCCGGTAGCAAAAACACCCATTCAGACGTATCCTAGCTGAGGAATAATCGTCGAATATCACTAGGCATCACAAATATATAGCATCCAGGGTGGTCATGGCGGAGAGAGTAGAGTTTGCGCTATCCTCTTTTGAAAAACTACTAAACTCCTGGACTTGATGGTATATATCCTGTAATGCTGAAGGTTGGAGGTAGAGTCCTGGTGCAAGCCCTGAAAGAAATATTTGGCAGCCTGCATTACTTGGGAATACATACCGACCGCCTGGCGAAAGGTTAGACCGCCAAGGAAAGACGATCACACTCTAGCCAAAATTTCAGACCCATCAGTCCAACCTCGTTTCTTCTGAAATGTCTGAATAGATAGGTTGAAAAGTACATCAGAGTAGGGCTGTTGAAAAGGTGTCGGCTTAGGGTTCACCAGCACACTTACCACAGTGTCAAATCCTGCCGATCAGTATTACAAGAATTAGTTCGCAGAATCGAGAATGCGATGGAATAGGGTGCTTTTGTTGTAGTACAGTCAATGCTGTCACAGAGACTACGAATCACTAACGATGCGAATGATACCAGAGCTTTGGTAATGCAGGCTGATCTTTAGGTCCACACCTGGTGCTGTTTTCAACGCAATGCTTAACTTGCGACCACTGGACATGACAATCTAGGAAGAAGCAATTGAAGCAATCTGTTTGAAGAGACAAGGCACGACAACTACGGGAACGGCCATGGTGACCTATTACGAAGGCTTCAAGAAAACTGTGACTCGTACAGTATGCCGATGGATGACATACCATCGGTAACACTGTACGAAAGGGGATGTCATAATGATATCCCGAATAGAGAAGTATGAAAAGTCATATCATCTACTTTTTCCAATGTCTTCAACATAGATGGCTCGAAAACCTCTACCGGTACGGACGCTGGATGGTGTTGGAGAAACGAAATCAAACACTCATATCCTCTCGGAGATTTTGCGTCAGTTTTCCAAGCGGAAATCCTCACTATTCTGAGTGCGACAAACTGGATAATTGATCAGAGATGGCATGAAAGGAAGATTGGAATCTGCTACGATAGCAAAGCTGCGCTCGCGGTACTCCGAAATTCTATCACCCACTAGAAAATTGTCTTGCAATAAAGGAATGACTGCAGTCGGTAGCTCGCTAAAATTCAATCTCTCTTTTATGGGTCCCTAGGCATTGGGGGTAACGAAACTCTGATAGCTAATCTATTTATTTACTTTTTTTAAAAATACGAAACGATTTCCTTTTAAAAGAAAAGTACGTCACTCATATCTATACACGTACATACAGTGTCCCGCAAATAGTGGAAAATCTGGAAATCAGCGATAGGGTAGCTTATTAGCTATCAAATAAGCATATTATAGCCTTATGAAATGTCTCAAGGTTAACGAGTAAGTTTATAGTTTTATTTTCAAAAATTCTTTCCTTATATCAATTGTTTGCATACTATTTCTTCTGTCTTTTGCATAATATTCTCTAGGAGTTGTACCATCAGATAAATGATAGAAGTTTTCAACACGAGCTGTATTTTTTTTAAAAAAAGGAGTCCACCAAATTTTTACGGCGCGATTTTAACAGTTGGTGGTGTAAAATTTTTGTCCCTACAAGTCGTGCCAATTATTTTAAAAACTTGCATATTTAGTTAACATTTGAAGTTGATATAACTCTTTACATTTATCTTCTGAAATAAAAAGATAGGTATTGCTATGAAAATGACAAAGCTGTTTTAGAATATTTAAAATCTGACCAAAAACTGCTTTTTCTCAAATTTTGTCCAGTAAAATGATGAAAAGAAAACACATTTTTACATTTGAACCCACGCAACATGAGGGAAGAAAGGTCCCAGGATCAATTTCAAATTTGTGGACAAAAATTCTAAAAAACGGGACATCCTGTATATGTATATTCGTAGCTGAGTGGGAGACACGCGAGTTTCCCAATGAGCATGAAGTGCAATCAAGCCATATTTGCCACAAAGGTCAGTTGAAAAAACAAGAAAGGCTAAAAAGCAGTAGTATATATCGAACGTGTAAAGCTTGTACGTGATGAACAAAATGTAACGATGACACATATATTGAACAAAATAAAAAAACATACATCCATACGCTTTCCGTTTCGGTATAGAGCGAATAGTATATCCATCCGGTTATTGAGAAGTATTATACATAGTACATAGGTAAATTTATATATTATTTAAACATAAATATGGTTATTTAAAAAGAGCATAATATAAAAATATCAGCCTACTGAACATATATTGTTACAAAAGCGGCCCTCACATTTGCGGTATTGCGCTAAAAATGTAGATCGGTGGCGTTTGGCACTACAGGCGGCCCCGTCAGCGGGCAGTGAGGTTAGATCAATCGCGGTGAGCGGAAGGACAATTAGACAAAACGCCGAAAAATTGTTACGTGTTGAATAATAAAGAAATGGTTTGACTGGAACGTATATTTTTGTGATTTTTAATTTCGGATTATCGCTTCGTTTACAAGATTGGGCTGGCAAATTCGGTAACAATATTTAATACAACGAGGATCTGATGTGAAATATTTGAAATATTCTTCGAACAATACTGATAATAATATGATAACATTTAAATGGTTGCTTTGATTATAGAGGACTATTCTGAGATCCGATTCACGTTAAAAGTGGTTCACATTGCAAATATTCTATTCTCCTATTCTGACCACGTTTCGTGTAAATGTTCTACAATCTACATGTTCGGTTTTTTATGCGAAAATGTCGGTAGAATCTATTCTCATATTCACCTGAAGTGAATATTTTCAGTATAAGCGAAATCGCTTTTCACGTAAATGGGTATTCAGATTTCAATAATTCTATTGGTCTAAAACTTACTTTGCTTTCGGTTTTTCTACGGATTTTCCTACTTGCCGATGTTTGACATGTCACCGCCGTGGCTACAGCATTCATAATTTTTGCCTGTGGCGAATGTTGTAGAACGGCAACGGTTTGTTGTTGGGCCTGTTGTTGAAGTAATGTGTTTGTAGCTGCATTTGTTTGATGATAGCCACTACCTATGGATACTGGCGACACAGCCGATGAAACAGCAACGGCTGCTGTTGCTGCAGCGGGTGATGAAAGTGGCAGTGAACAGACACCTGAAGTTTGTGTTGTGTGTGTGACCCAGGGATCTGAGAGGGGATCACAAGGGCCCAGCCTGAAATAAACATAAAGGAATATTCGATTACTAAGTTATTATTATTTCATAAAAACACGTTTTGTGATTATATAAATTCTGATATTTTTTATTAAAGTACACTATTAAACACTACTTTAAGAAACCAAAAATTGCATTCAAATGGAACCATTGACGAATGGAGGGATTTACGACAAATGTGAACTGCACGCATGACATGTATCTCTCCCAAAAATCGTTTTGCGTCCCCTAAACAATTCTTTTCAATCATGGATTATCCGCACATTAGAGAAAACTGAGCAGAAAGATACTGAATTTCAGTTTTTCACGATTTATGATACTCAATTTGGCTCTAAGGGTTTTCTTACTTTAAACTATGCATATATTTAGCTGATAAGAATCTGATTTTAAGTGAAATAAATTATTTGTCTGCTGAATAGATCAGATACGATTGTTCCGTTTAGTCGATGGTGTTTAGAAAGAGTTTAAAAGTACAACTTCCAAATATCTTTATGAGGTACGAGCAAACATAAGTGCATATAGTCTGCAGACAACTTGTTCCGTATTGTGAACGGATTTGCAGTTTGATAAGATTTTTGATTTTTTCGTTAGTGTCTGCAAATTGTAAAAAGCAAAAATATAAATATGTATTTGTAAAGTTAAGTTAAGCTTCTCAGCGAGTGTCGTCACTCGCTTGATCAAATTGCGACTTTTAATCAAGTCTCAATAATCTGGGTCCCAGGCCACTGTAACATAGCAGGCAATGAGACTGCCGACAGGCTGGCGAAAGAAGGGGCCTGCTCTTCCTTTATAGGACCAGAACCCTACGTGGGTGTTGCACCATCTCTCATCAGTCGCTCGGTGGAGGATTGGGTCCGCTCTGAGCACAATGAGAGGTGGTCTGAAAGATTGGATTGTCGACAGTCTAAGATGTTCTTGCATCGAGTCGACCTAGGTTTCGGCAGACTTCTACTCAACCTCAGTAGATGCCAGTTGAGCCAAGCAATGGCCATTATTACTGGCCATTGCAGGCTGAACAAGCATCTTCATAAAATACGAATAGCGGATTCGCCGCTTTGCGGATACGAGTTGGAGGACGAGACAATTGCTCACATTTTGTGTGCATGTCCGTTCTACAACAGTGCCAGAACCGCTTTATTCGGGAACCCTCATGTAGATCCCAATGATCTACATAAACTCACGCTGCCCACCATCTTCAGCTTTGTTAGAAGAACTGGTCGTCTAACGGCTGAATCTGGGCACCGAGATTAACTCAGATGTCAGTCTCTCTTCTCGAGGTTTGTACAATGGACCTTTAGTCTAAGTGCAGGGTTTATCTACCCGCCTCATGATAATCTACATCTACATCTACATATCATCCAAGAAATACGAATCTGACCACACACAGAAAAAATACAATGAAAAATTTAAATCTAAATCTTTCTTTTAAAGAACAATGCCTTTGATTAAATGGATTTATACTCAAAAACATGAATAAGTTTGTATCAACCACGATTCGTTTTAAAGTGTTCAGAAACCAATGATTCCCGCACAAGTGGGCGCGACATATAATAGGTTTTTAAGGCAATCCCAAGTTCAACCCAATTTCTGTTTAACGCAAATGTTTGATCGAAACAATGTCAGGCGTTCACTCAGAGAAATTTCACTCTTTGAAATCAAACGCCGCTATCTGTAGACCAATGGCTAGAGCGGTGACTTTATGTTCCAGAGGTCCCGAGTTCGAATCCCACATGATTCAGATTGTGCTCTTTTCTAAAGAGTCAGATTATAAGAGTAGCAGATATGAAGGGTCTAATGGAATAGCGGTAGCGTGTCAAGACTAGAAGACAGGCGTCTCCTGAGTTGGAATTTCATCGGAAACGCAGAGGAAGACTTTACATAAGAAAAGGTAATTTTCGTATTTAATATGGAGTCAAAAATGTATGACTCAAAATCAGCAGATTTTCACTTAAATAGGAAGCCAAAAACGTTAAGCTTTGAATTTAAGATTTTCAATTACTTCAAAATATCAAACAGATGTTTAATACAAATTGAAATCATTTTGGTGTCAAATCCTATGTGTTTCTATTTGAATTCAAAATGAATCTATTTTTTTTAGAAAATTGAATGAGCTATAATTTAGTAGGTATAACTATAATTATTATAAAAGTTGAGAAATCGGTAAAAAATTGATTTTTGTCCTTTATCCCTCATGCTGAAGAGGGGAACGATCTCGCTTGAGGAGGTAAACTTCAGAATTTCTTAGTGATATTTTAAGTAATAATTTTTTTTTTTAATTTTTTCTATCAAACAGTTCTTGGCGCCTGGCCTAAATCGGATAACACAAAAAGAAACCTGTGTTGAGAGTGAAACCCTAGTATACTTAAGTATTTTAATAGGCTGAAAAATAATTTGGCAAAAAAAAAAGTATTTCACCCGTCAATTCGGGTCCAAATTGCATTCACGTCTATTGGGGTAAAATAAAAGGTGAAATTCTCTACTTTCCTGAAAAAAAGCTTGCCCTTTTACACCTTGATCAAAAAGCCGCAAACGGTAGAGGAGAGGAGATCAGCGATGAGGCAAACTATGCTAGTTAGATTTCTCCGAGCATAAGGAATCTTTCCTGACAATTGCGCAGCTTATCTCGATGGGTTCAACTTCGTATTGTAGGCGTTCGATATATCTAAATAAAAGAAAATATCATTCTGTCATGTAATTTAAGTACAATAACATTTCTGTTAAAGTTCTCGTTAGCCAAATTGTATATATGTATGTAATTGTTATCAGTGTGAGAGTCTAAACCGTTCGATTTCTATCAGCCGATGCGCCTATAACAAAACGCTTATCGAGAAGAGAGACTGATGCATTTCGGGAGGTTTGGTACTCATTACCGTTTTTGTTAAGATTCACTTCGAATAAAGCGCTGCAACTGAACGGATCGCTGTGTTATTGTTCAACCAAGTTCTGAAAGCCTACAGTATAGTCGCTTATACACATATTATGCAGGAAATTGTGATTTACCCCGAATTAAGGGTTGAAATTTTTTTTTTGGTTAATTCTCTTTTAGAGGATTAAAGTACAATCTAGTACAATCTAGTGTAATCTATACTATTAAAAATAAGTAAAATTTGTTTGTTTGTTTCTTTGTTTCTTCGGAGTAATCTCTGGAACTACTAACCCAGATCCAAAAATTATTTCACTATTAGAAATATATATATAGGATGCAAGTATTAAACATCTTCGTTTTAATATGGATGTTTAAGGGGACCTATATGGCTTAAATGGTTGTGCGGAGTCAAAGGCTTATTTTTTTTAAGAAATAAACCACATAAAATCTAGAAAATGAGGAAACTAATTTATTATTGAATACTTTAAGATTGGTTTTGGCCTATAAAAATCACAAAAATACCCATGGGCTCTTATGGGTTGAGCGTCTCTTGCAATGGTGGAATGTCACCATTGCCATAGCTTTTTTCCAGAACCCCTGATCTAAAACACATAAACAAGACATTTTCTATTAGATAATACTTGACTGCACAGAATGAATTAATTAGTTTTGCTTTTCTGCAATTATTTTTGATTTTGTGTAGTTTAGAGTTAAATTTTAAAAATTTTTCATTATTTACTGAACTAATAAATATTTTAAAAAATAATTATAATCTAAATATTCAAATATTTTTTAATTCATTCCACGACCAGATGTATAATAAACCAATGATAAAAATAACTTTTCAGTTACAAATATTAATATTTCTAAAGCAAGTGGGAAGAACAAGAGCTACTTGCGTCCATTATGGGTGTGCACTGACCAAATGGTTGGATATGCGTGAAAATAATGTACTACAAATGAAAAGTGAATTTAAGATGCGTGTTCCGATTTTCGGAAATACTTCACAATATGGGCATGTTACATGTTATGTGAAATATAATATGACACGTGACATGACATGTGATAATAATTAAGTGGATCAAATTTATGCTACCATTACGTATCCCGAGCAATGCCGGATCCGCGCAAACTAGTTACTTTACCCTAATTAGGGGAAATTGACGTCTCAAAAATTTAGTGTCAACATAAATAACAGACAAATAGAGTGAAGTGAATTCTGTTCTTTGTAAAGATTGAACATACCTTACCTATGTACTACTACAAATACGAAGGACCATTTGTTTCACTCACGCGATCGTTTATAAAAAAAATTGAAGTGATAAATTCTAGTTGTAATAACCCAGGTTGTTTCTCATCACTTCAAACACTAGCGGTTGGTTAATGAATGAATTATTATTGCACGCTTGAACCCACGAAAATAGCATATCAGCTTTGGTTTGTGTCTCCTGTCACCTTGAAGAAATTAGTTCAATTTAGCTCTAATGCAGCGTACTCTCCTATGTTCTGCCTCACAGATAGCCGTTATTAATCAATGTCAATAATAACCTTGTAAACAAATAATTCTAAGTCACAATGGGTCTTATTAAACCTTTCGTTGTAGAAAATAAAGGACAAAAACGACCCTAAAGTCTTTGCAAGGAAGAACTTAATCCTATTAATCAGTTTTGAACTTCTAAATTCTCAATGATAATTAGCCTCTATTTGATTTAAGGCTGACTGTAACTCTGATAGCCTACTAGGGCTAGATACAATCAAACTTACTTTTGTAACGAATTAATTTGTTCATTTTTATTACAATTAAATACTTACAAGTTCTAAATGCGACTATAGCATTTACACCTCAAAAGTAACCAAATCAACATCAACAACTAATTCAAATTGAAGTGTCACGAATTCAAAACCATTTATACAACAACAATCGTAACTTTTTAAAACATTTAGTAACTTTTGAAAATTCAATAAAAACTCTTTCAAACCCAATAACAACTATTTGAATAACCATAACAATTTTTAGCGCAACCTCTTCAAAAATAAATTAAAAAGGGAGGAACAAGCTAGATTTTTGTGGAGACATTTATTGGTCGATGTCTTAAGCATATCCTGAAGAGTATCTACTCTAAATGAGCGGTGGATTTTTTTAAAGGAGTCAATTCTAGTTTTTTTGCTAATAACTTGTACATTTTCAATCCTTTGAGGAAAATATTCATAAGAAAAATTATGGCTTATAAAATTCCCACATTCGATAATTTCAAATATTGTGTCCAATTTAACAAATTCAGTCCATTTGTATTGAGCAATTCGTAATAATAATTAATATAAAAATATAAAACAATATTTAATCAATGGCAAATATAATAAATGAAAAAGAAAAAGTTACATATTACATTTCCACTTCTTTACGCCCAATACAATGTTAATGTTCATTCCATGCTTATAACAGCAAACAAGGTGAGACATAGATTGAGTTGCAAAAGCACAGGTTCCTCAAGTGTCGGTGCAAAGATCACTAAATTTCTTTTATATTTGATATAATATATCCTCAATGGATGAATGCATATTCAAAATTTTGAATTAAATGGATTCAATCAATAATAATAATTCAAATACATATTATACATTTTTTTCTCAGAAAATAAACTCACAAAAGTCAACTTCTCTGTTCTTCAAACGGTATTAGTTAGAAATCCAAAATAACGGAAATAATAAAAAAGTAATTTCTGTGCCGGAGTGAAAAGTTATTATTAATTTACACACAAGGATAATTATGCAAAGCTTGGAGATATCGTGAATAGAAGAAAAACATCAATATAAAAATTTATAATATAAACATGTATAATATAAAATTAAAGGAGTAATTAAGAATAAAGCGCTTAATTAACAGTTCGAGAAGAAAGAGAAATTAGTTAGTTAGTTATTAATTAGCGATATTAGTTTGGAGAAAGATCGGCGAAGAATGGGTTCTGAAATATCCAGACATGTCACTGTTAAACATGGGGGTGGAGGAGTAATGGTATTAGTCTAACAGGCAACAATTTTGTGAATACTTGATTGAATACTAGCAAAAGAAGAAAATCGAAGTCTGACAGGATTGGCATGGTCGCAATAGTTGATATATTAATAATAGTAGGCAAATTGTTTTTGGTAAATATCTAATCTTCTGGACAAGCTAGAGGAAAAAGTTAGTTTTGGTAGATATCGAAACTCACTACAAATTTAGTTATACATATGAACTTTTTTCGCAAATCAAATAATTTTTAAGTTATAGAGCGAAAAAGGTTAACAAATTAGGACCATAATTGATTTTTCGCATTTATCTCATTTTGGGTAACTCGTAATAAAATACATATCCATAGAAAAGCTGTACAGCACAAAATTTGCAATTGCTTTCAAAAATAGCATTTTTCGTTGCGACCAAAGGTTAAGTCTAGGCCCTAGAGAGGCGCAAGTTGCAAAAAATTGGCGCAAATAGTGATCAGAAATGCTTCCGATTTCAGCCAATTGCAGCCCATAATAGATAGTAAAGAATTTCACTCTGCATGGAATTTTCCATAGGAAAATATTTAAATTAGTTAAAACGGTTTGATTCGCCAAAATAACTAAAGTACGAGTAAATTCCGCAGCTGATATCGTCTCCCCAGACAAAGCATTTTCTTCGTCGGGCTTTGCATCGCTCGTATGTTCGACTATAAATTGCTATCCAAACGTGCAGAAAGTTGGTATTGTGACAGGTTAGACGACTTCCATCGTGGTTCTAAAAAATTGCAATGAAACGAAAAGCCAGTCCTGCCAGTGCGGTTGCTTGCTCTCTTTTATTTCGCCTTGCACCAAGGCCTTCGATAGAAATCCGAACTAAATTAAATTTTTAATTCCCTTTAGCCGGACATCTCATCAGCGGGAGAAAATAAAATGTTCCCAAGTGAAAAGCAACGCTGCGCCGCGCTTAATGAGAATTTATTTTGGCTGAGACCACGTCCCGCTGCTGTCGTCATTATCGTGCAACGTCTGTGATTTATTAGTTCGAAGCTCGTTTGTGTGTCACTCTGTCGCACAAAGTGACTGTGGCGCTGCACCAAAGATGCACAGCCGTTGGCAAGAAGCGCTTTTGCCTTTTTCTCTGCTTGCATTGCAATTCAAGTTCTTTTCATGATGTGCATTCAAGAATTGTCGTAATTTTAATGGGACTCTTAGGAATTTATGATTTATTTCATAAGGTATAATCGCTTTCGGCCATAATCTCGGAGGCAAATTTTGGCCAGCATTAAACTAACAGATTTTCTTTGTTTTATAGAAGTTCCCACACCTTGTATTACTTGTGTGCAAAGACAATTCAGAGATTCAAGAGCAATTCAGAATGTGTTACAAAGTAAAACCAAATAAATTCTTAAAAAAAATATTCGAAACGCCGACACTTCAAAATGTGCTGACACAGATCGCAATTAGCATAGCATTTGTGCAATAAAAAATAAGTGGGGGTACTCGCAGCACCAACCGATCTTTACCTATCCCACCGAGTTAAACTGAACCTCCACCTGAGGCGAGTCCGGGCAGAATACACCGAACCAAACCCTCCTACAATTACAAGCATTGGCTCTCTCTTATATCCCAGCGGGAAAAATATCAAGCGCTTCCCAAGAGCAGCTAGTTGGAAGCGCTTCTCGCCCATACGAAAATCACAGTGACATGCATTCAACGGAATTTTTAAAAAGTTGAAGAGATTGTCATAGTTTCATACAGAATTTACGGAATTCCCCCTTTTCTATTGCCAGGGCCCAGGGGAGGTTTTGTTCTGGAAGCGGCAGTTGATGTGAGAGATTCAATTTTTGTGCGAAGCGTTCCGTTCCGGGATAACAATTTAAGCCTGTTCAGATAAGGTGGCAGACAAAGGTGGTCAACCCAAGCTAGCCCACGAAGATCAAACCTCAGTAACCTTGACTGAACGGCCTTTATTCGATTGATTTGAGTAGCATAGAAGGGAGAGTAAACAGGACTAGAAAGGACGTGTTATACCTCTATGGAAAGGCAACAAGATGGATAATTCAATAAAAATAAAAAAAGAGGTGTATTAATTACACGAGTTTCGGAGAAAAATTGGGAAAACCGTGAAATTTAGGAAATCTCATAGATTTTTTTTAACTTCCGCAAGTGACTGTACCTGCAGTGGTAGAGGTAGATCAACATAGGTATTTTTGGAAAGCACATAAGAGAGTAGTTGCTTGGCGTGAGTTTGATGTCGCTGCGTTGAGTAGATCAAAAGATAAAAATAAAATAATAATGCGCATCTCGAATTTATGAATCACCCCGTAAATCGAAAACTAGGCAAAATCGCGGAGCATACATGGGGGTGATTCAGATGTCCCTCAATATGAAGCAACTAAGTTTTACCTTTGGACGTTACTTCTCTGGTCACCCTGTATACAGTAACCACAAATACTCTCTTCTTAGGCAGCCGCAGGACGACACATAAGAGTTCCAGGTCACAATCAGGAGCATCCACCAGGGAGCTATCTATATTACATGGACAAACAATCGAAATCATCTGAGCTATTGTCCCAGCTTTTATCCTTCTATTCATCGCCCTACCCTCCCTACGTCCACTAGTCGAAATTAATGAACCAGTACTAACTACTAAAACCATCGGCCACCAATGATATTGATCCTATGAATACTCGGACTTCATAAACCTAAGAGCGCATCGTTCGGCGCTCGCAAATAGTTAAATTCTCTTTCCCTTTCTGTTGGGTTGGGTTTGGGTATGCGCGCAGCAGAGTTTTATATGAAGTGCTTATGAAGATAAAAGCAAAACAATTTCCTCTGGGAAAGTAGTATCGGGCCTGAAATTCTCATTTCGATATAAGCATAGAAGCCCCAATAGCAAGAAAGTGCTTCCGACGCAACATGCAATGTTGCCAGTGGAAATCCTCAATAATAATTTAGCAAACACAACTGGCCGATGCGCGCTAAACTCAAAAGTAACATTTTAAAGAAAATTCGCAGCAGCTTCGTGTGGTTGCTGGTTGAGTGACCCAAATAGTGGAGGGATTGGGGAATTGGCAAGTTGCAATAATAAAAAAGTCTCATCTAACGTTATTTATAGCAACAATTTCATTTGATGGATGGAAGCTAACATGGAAAGAGTTGCTGATAAGTTCTTGCAGCAAGGGATGGATTCTAGAGTTGCTGCCCCAACACAGGAGAATTAAATAAACAGCAACCAAAGAAGCGCCAGCCGCTGCTGTCGGCTATTCCACTTCATCCTCCCGTCACTTGCGCATGGCGTTATTAAAAGAGAAAAAGCAAAGTGCTCTCCGAAGGTACGGAACTGGCAAATTTATGCACAGCTTTGTGCAAGGAAAGGAGTAGGTACTTCGAAAAACAGTGCGAGCAAAAGTGTAAAAAGACTCTCACACTGTTCCGCGGCGAATCACTGCTTTGCAAATGCACCGGACGCACGCTTGCGTGCGTGTGGCGGTGTTTGTGCTCTTACGGCTCTTAGTTATTGCTTTAATTCTATATTGCCGGTCGAGTGATTGGTGTCGTTCAAATTGATTCCACTAATTCAGAATTAATTTTTTGTTAATTGATGACACAATCCTATTTGTAGCTGATTTCCTATTATCGCGCCATCTTAGCCAAATGACGTGAAGGATGCTCTGTAAAATGTGTAAGCTGGAAGGTACGCTGTTGTACGTTAACAATAGGCACATTTTTATATATTGATACGCTCAGATCCACCCAGAGATCTCCGCTCCAAAATCTGCTAAAAAATGCTTAATCGGCAGACGATACTCCTTAATACAACTTTCTGAAGAGACATCTCCACAACTTGGAGATATCCGTCCACTAGGTATCCTACAATATGTACATATGTAGATCACAGGACATTTCGTAATTCCCCACTTTTGAGAATGTGACAAACTTCACGCAAATGGGAGAAACCCGAGAAACGTTAATCTCAGTCAGTCATTCTGAAATCGGAAGTATTCGCGAGACAGGTACAAAAAAAAATCCGGAACTTATGGCTTCTATGGAGTTTGTAGGATCACCAGCGAGCTCTAGATACTTAATCATGCACAATTATCGCGAGCACACGCAGTACAACATCTCGAGCTGGATCAATTTTGATGCAGATATTCCAACTGCTCGCTTGAAGCTTCCAAATACTAGCTGAAGAGCAACTTTGGACGGTATGAACATTTGATCATGATTTTGACTGACGAAACCGGAATGCGACGGTGGGAAAATGACTCAAGTCCCGCAGTTCCTACATATGTACAGTGAGCGTAAAAAGTCTACGTACGAATATAAGTTTTCAAGATCCATAACAAAAATAGTCACAAAAACAAAAAAGTGTTTAAACACGTAAACTCCGCTGTCCAGCGACTACAGTATAGTATACTATGGCCACTGGATTTTCACGCATACAAATGTGAACTGCTCACTGGGGCGGAGTGGGGGCCCAAGAGCAACAAAAATAATTTTTTAATTTTTTCAGTTCCTGTTAAATCTATGACAAAAGTGATGATACCAGCATAGAGGGCGCTTCGAGCACTACAACTTGTGATAACTTTTGTCGTAACTGCAATGGCTATCAATTCGGGGGCGGGGCAACTCTTTCGGACCAAAGCACGTGTGACGGAGATTTTCCGTATGGTATTATAATAGACCCACTAACCTCACTGATTTTTTGTATACGGGAAAATTAACTGTCACACCTCAATTCTTCATATCCTCTATATTAAAGCGAAATTTGTTTGCGGCCATGTTGTTAAAGCAACATCTGTCAAATTTATTGCAATAGTTCAGTAGTGTGTGGGAGAACACCATTGAAGGTTATACCATTGATGAACGTGTGTTAGTCATCAAATTTTATCACCAAAATTATATTGGAAGTTGATGCGAATTTCGCCGAAAAAATATCATCTGTGAACAAGAAAAATTGTACTAATTCACACGAGACACATCAGCATCAAATGCATCCATATAAGCTCACTGTTTGGTGCGGATTTTGGTCTGGCGGGAGCATCGGTCCGTACTTCTTTCAAAACGAAACCGGCATTGTCATAACCGTCAACGGCGAGCGCTACAGACTGATGACAAGCAAATTCTTGTGGCCTAAACTGAATGATATGGATAACCGACGACATGTGCAGCGCATGCCACGCACACCACAATTCTGCACGAGCGATTTAAGGGCGACGTGAACTGGCTACCGAGATCGTGCGATTCAACGCTTTGACTTCTTCCTGTATGGCTATCTTAAATCACAGGTCCATGCGAATAAACCGCAAACAATTGATACCTTCAAAGTCAACATAACGAACGCCATCCAGCAAATTCAGTCAGATTTATGCGACAACGTCATCGAAAATTGGACCTCCCGAAGACTCCAAGCAAAGCCGCGGCAGACATTTGAACGACGTTATATTCCATACTTAATGCCATAAAATATTCATTCAAATAAAATAAAAACGGAGTGGATATCTCACACACAACTTGTTTTATTTACATTTAAAAGTCTAGCGACCTTATTGAAAAACCGTTTATAAGACTCCTTTATATATTATAACGATAAATTTCAGAATACAGCTCACGTAATTTTTCAACGGGATATTCTACGACAAAAGTGAAGAAAACGGATGTTTTTGACGATTTTCTTACGCAAAGATACATACATAAATACAATGTATACCTTTTTTTTTTGTTTATTTAAAACAATGTTCTGTACAGAAAATAAATTGTATTAAAGTAAATTTTTGTTTACAAAGATAATAAATAACAAATGCACTGCTGCTGGTGTTGAAAATTGCACTGATTTGGCAAATATGACAGAAAAAATTCAAATGAATTACAAAAGATTAAATAGGTCGCAATCGTCTGTAGCAGATTTAATCATTTAAAATCATCGATAAGCGCATTTGAGAAGATTTTAAAAAGTTGACAAATTAGAGTTTAAAGTTTGTATGAAAATACTTAATACCTGTCGACTAATGGATTCTTAGGATTTAAAATTCTTGGAATTTTGGAAGAAAAATATTCATAAATATTCTAAAAAGAATCTTTTAAAAAAATTATTCAATTTATTGAAAATTGCTTAGTATATAAAATATCCCCTTAATTTGAAGTATTTGTCCCTCTTGTAAACAAAATACCGAAGCAAGTCAATTTAACAAAATTATAAATATATTTATATATACACGCATTCTTCTCCTATACACCTAAAAATATTTATCCGTCATTTCGAATTTATTCAACATTTAATTCCTCACAAAGTACAAATTATAAATCAATTCGCCTGAGAACAAACCCCAGTCATCACATCGGTATAGTATTTCAAAAGCAGAACATCGAGATTTGTAAAATGAATCCTTCGACTGCGGCAGTGGACGTTCAAGCAGCGCACACGTGCGTTTAGGTATCGCTCGAATTAGGCACCGATTTACGGCCACTGAGCTGAGTAACCTACAGCTGGTGATTATATATTGCACAAAGCTTCTTTGCATGTTACCCTGTGTCTCATACTTTCCCCTATACTCAAGCGCGCTCCACGAACTCTGGTACGGATTTTTTCGAGGTTTGTACCTCTATGTGTTCCACTGCTTTCTGACGCTATCGTACGAACCCTCCGTTTGCCTTGGTTTTTGGGTTTATCTCTCGGATTTCGCTCCGCACAGACACGAAAATCAGGGCGCAAACAACTCGACTTCTCCTGCGTCGAGCTCACCGCAAGCAATTCTAGAAGAGGCTTTTCAAATACTTTTACCCACACAAATCGGTGTTAATTCGTTTAACTCATGCTGATACGTCACATACATCCCATGCCCCATAAAGTTTATACCCAATATCACAACCATGTGGATTAAGGAATGAGCTTAAGGTCGAGGTAATCTCAGTGCAAGGCAAAGCGAATTTGGTCGATGATTTCTTATATGAGATGAAACTGAAAGGCAAATCTTGCCAACCCGCAACCGTATCAGGTCAACCACAAAGGAGGGCACTAGTGTCGTAGCGGTAATCACTGGGTACTGTCTCATAGGCAAACATGTCAGTTGCAAAAAGGAGGAGCAGGAAACTTCTTTGATAGTCTGTCAGACGTGAGTGCAAGAACATCAGGGAATCGAGATGGTTCCTCGGTTAGAAAGCGTTGCGTCGTCCATTGTAACACCAAAATGGGTCTAAGTGTGGCCACGTAAACCTAACACCAGGTTCATAAAATTAAAGAGGAATTAAAAAAAACATAGCAAAAATTCTTAAATCCCATTACTTGAAAACCGACTTTTTTTTTAAGTTTGCCTGTGGAAATCATAGGATCTACCGATTTTCATAAATTTTAAGTGTTAGCACACAAAAAATCGGAAGGCATGTGGTGCTTACAGAAGGCGTCCATCCAATTACTATGCACCCAATGCTGCTTGACTTGCCAAACCTACGCAGAAGACAACAGTGCTCACAATAGGTCCTTCAGTCAAGTACTATCCGCACTCAATGCTGCTTAATTTCGGTGATCGACGATGTCGTGCCTGAAAAATCCAAAAAGTTCCTTGTTTTTCCTCCTATTTCTTCATATATGTATTAGGTGCGCAACTAAGTTCTCGCTGTTTTTTTTCATGAATATAAAACTTTATTATGAAAAAATGGTTACAAATGAGTTATTCAAAGTACTGCCCATCGCTAGCGACAACCTTTTCCCATCTTTCTGGCAGAGCTCGAATACCGTCACGGTAGAAGTGTTCGTCTTTTGAGGTTATCCATGAATCAAGCCAATTTACGATGTCGTCATATGAACGGAACTGCTGATTAGCCAGAGCATGTGCCATCGAACGGAATAAGTGATAATCGGAAGGCGCAATATCTGGGGAATACGGTGGGTGGGGTAAAACTTCCCATTTGAGTGTTTCTAAGAATGTTTTGACGGGTCTGGCAACATGAGGCCGAGCGTTGTCGTGCTGTAAAATCACTTTTTCGTGCCCTGATCGTATTGTGGCCGCTTTTCGCACAGTACTCGGCTCAATCGTATCAATTGAGTTCGGTACCGTTCCCCAGTGATCGTTTCGTTCGGTTTCAACGTCTTTTCAGCGTCTTCGAAGATTTTCGGCCTTCCTTCACGCGAACGGTCGTCAACATCAAAATCACCGTCTTTGAAGCGACGGAACCAATCACGGCAAGTTGTTTCACTTAGAGCAGCATCTCCGTAAACTTTTTGGAGTTCTCGATGCGCTTCAGCCGCCGTTTTCTTCGAATGAAAAAAGAAAAGGAACACTTCCCCGCAAATGACGATTATTTGTTACATAATCTGACATCTTCGCACAACCAAAAGTATATGTTGCAAAAACAAAATCACTAATGTGTCAAAGCGGCTTGCATACCATATGTCTAAGCTTGGTTCATGACGTTTTAGTAATGCCATAATCGACCAACTCTTACTACTGGAGCCATTTATTGAAAAACAGCGGGAACTTAGTTGCGGACCTAATATGTATCTCGAGAACTTTCTCTAAAATCAATATTAGAGAAAAGTTGAAGATGGAATAAAAGTTTCACAATAAAATTTCACAAAAGGTAGGATAACTTATAAATTCCAGTATGCATTATTGTTGTTGCAAAATAGAAATGAACGAAAATAGTTAATAAAAAAAGGTTTTTCCTTGAATTTTTTTTTCGACTACATATTTAGATTGTACGTACGAAATTAAAGTACAGAGTACCTGTTACTACACGGAGAAAAATATCACGTTGTAATTCCAAAAATATGAGCTATTAGTCATGACGTATTTGAAATTTGTGGCAGACCATTTTAAAATCAATTACAATATTTGAAACAAGTATAAAACACATTGTTGGTGTATTTCAATCTAGAAAGTTATTCAATCAAAACGTTTCGCTTTTGATTCAAAAGTCTACATAGTAAATAGAACGAACATTGTTTAATCCATTGCTTTCTGTTTCAGAGGTCCGAGTTCGAATTCCACATGAATGAGATTGTTTTACTTTCTGCTAGATCAGATTATATGTACCTATCTGTTGCAACTTTAACTACGAAATATCACATGGCATATTTCTAGCAGTTCCAAACTAAAAGTTCAACCATTTCGGGTTGGAATCCCATCGGGGAACCACAGTAAGACAATTACACACATTAGTATTATACATTTCCTACATTTTTTTGTATATAAATACATTTACGATATCAGTATATAACAATTTGAATTTGAATAAAAAATCTTGCTTTTTGAATCAATATGTTATCATATTGACTTCAAAGTTGGAAACTTTTAATTAATTTTTTAATAGTTGTCACTGTAAAATTAACAATAACTTTGTGGCATTGGCACGAAATCATAAGTGAAAGTAATTAAACTAATCTATAGTTTTTGCAGCCAATTTTTTAACGCACTCTTTTTAAATCGATAAAGCAAAGCAATAATTATATAAATATAATAAGTTAGTGTGAAAAATTGTTTCAGTTACGATGTATGTGTCCAATTAGTATTATGTAAAATATAAATTTTTTGTTTTAAATTGTTAAAATGGAAGTTTTTCTAATGTAGCTTAGAATAGTTGGCATTTCCAAGAGTGCGTAAAAAAATGTCTGCAAAAACTATAGTTCAGCCGTGACAACACTTTTAAAATTAGCAACAATAAATTATTAACAAAAACTATCAAACCGATTTGGATGAAAATTTGGTATGTTGTTTCATAATAGAAAGAGGTAGGTACTACCTCTACAATCATACTTGAAAAAATTAAAGAAAAAACCTTTTTTTTATTTAATTATTATCGTTTATCATTCCTATTTTGCAACAACACTGCATACTGAAAGTTGTAAATTATCCTATTTTCTCGAAAATTTCATTGTGAAATTTTTATTCCTACAATTTTTCTCCAAAATCAATAGTTCTCGAGATATGTTCATACAGCCTTGGCCAAAAGTATTAGGCACCCTAGTTTTTTGCAGGTATCGTACAAAATAATTCCTAGAAAGAATTATCTTGTTTGCCAATATGTTCCCAACAATCATAAATGGTAATTAATGTAATGAACCCTTTCCTAGAAGGGCCATAAAACACCTGGTTGGGAAAATCTGTAATTTTGAGGATTTTGTAAAAAAATTTCAGTTTGCAATTATTGCTCGTAGTGCAAGCAAGTGTCTAAATATTGTTGGTTTTTTAACGGAGTTTGAAGTGTTGGTTACTAATAGTGTGAAAATGCCTAAAACAAGGGAACTTAGTGTGCAAGAACGGATGCGAATTCGGTTTTTGTATGAACAAGGCAAATCTCAAGTTGAAATTGTTGTTTGTGCGGTGCAAAGTGCTATTAAACGTTTTCTGGACACTAGATCACATAGTAATAGACAAAGAACTGGTAGAAAAAGAGTCAGTTCGAAACGTGATGACCGAAATTTGATTCGAGAGTCCCTCAAAAATTTGGAAAAAACGTCTTCTGAGCTCGCTGCTGGTCTATCTGATCAACTTGGCAGAACGATTAGAACTTGAACCACAAGAAGAACACTTGTAGAGGCAGCGCTGTAAGGTTGCAAGGCTAGGAAGAAGCCATTGCTCTCAGCAAAAAATAAAAAAGATCGTCTTGAATGGGCCTTAAAACATCAATCTTGGACGGAGGCCGATTGAGATAACGTGATATGGACCGACGAATCAAACTTTGAGGTAAGCTTTTTTATTTTGTATAATTTCAATTATTTATAATGGTGGAATCGTAATCAGTCCGTTTGTGAAAACATTTCATGAATATTGAAAATAATGTTAAATTTTTTTAATTTTTCAAGTTTACGGCACCCCTTCCCGAATGCGTCGTGTCCACGGTTAAACAAGGAGAGGGCAGCGTGATGATTTGGGTTGTATGGCGTCCTTTGGTGTGGGTGAAATGATTATTTGTGAAGGACGGATGAATGCCGAAAAATATATTGCCGTGTTGGAAGAGGTTCTACACCCATCTATCACAAAGATTTACGGTGACACTAATGCGGACAATATAAAATTCCAACAAGACAACGCGCCCTGCCACACATCTGTAGCCAATAGGCGATATTTGGAACAAAACAATATTGACCTTTTAGAATGGCCTGCATAGTCGCCAGATCTCAATCCAATTGAGCATCTTTGGTGCATACTGAAGCGGAAGATACGGGAGCACAACATCACAACCAAAACAGGACTAAAACAAGTCATCCAGAAAGAGTAGAACGAAATTTCTCCTGAAGAGTGCCTAAAGCTTGTACGCACAATTCCTAAAAGAATAGCTGCGGTAATAAGAACTAAGGACGGACCGAAAAAATATTAATAGTAAGAATAAGGTCAATAAGTTAATCCTAACTATAGTTTTATTTTCCCCTAATTTACGGAAATAAACTGTTTAGTATTATAGGATTTTCAGGGGGTGCATAATACATTTGGCCAAGGCTGTATATGAAGAAATAGGAGGAAAAAATGGAATTTATGGGATTTTTTACATTTCATTTAATAAAAAGTTATTCCCACGTTTTTTAATTGTGAAATTATCATTCCTGGTGATGTTCTGGAGCCATTAAAAAACTAGAGGTCATATATAACACTACCGACATACCCCTTTTTAAAACAGATCCCGAAGTATTAGGCAGTTACACATTCAAGTACTACCATCCCCGCCCAATGCTGCTTGATTTCAATGATCGCGCGAGCCCTAGCCGTAAACACCCAAGCGTTATTCCTCTTCCCAGAGTTTGCATATCAGTAACACTATAGTAAGAAGTTATAACCTCAAAAGTTGAGCTCTAAACCAACATCTATTGGGTATTTTGTATGTAATATAATTTATATTTAAACCAAAGAGCCAAGGAAAACGCCATACCCCCTACGTTACAATTGTCATAAACGCCCCTATGTAGGCTTCGTAAACAAAGCGCAATATATTTAGTTGAGATGTTTAGACTTAATAATTTCGCAAAAAAGGTATGTATAGGCCACGGAAATTAGCATTTGACCTCGACAAAATTCCCTCCAAGCAGAATTTTTGCATGTTCTTGGAGGTGTCCCAAACACAAATGCGCAAAATAGTATTCTATTCCAATCCAAGAGGACAATATAACCCTTTAAAGTGCTTCGACCTTCAAGCCTTTACTTTTATTATACGCAGGTGTATTTATTTACTATGATGATGATATGTAACCTGAAGGTTGAACAAATGTGCACAAAAAAAAATTAAAATTTATTACATATTTCAAAATTTCTCTCGAGTTTCGAGAACACAATTAAGCTTCGAAATTACACTAATGAACAGGTAAATAGTGTGACACTTGTGCAATTTATCTGAATGTGGCGGTGGACACACAATTTCAGCGAAAATGTACCTGTTGCGAACCGTAGGAAATTCCAGCATTAGCATGCAACGGAAGTGGAAGGGAGCACTTCTGAAAATGTCCTTAAAACCGCTTTGGTGAGCTGAAAAATTGTTGCGTCACGTCACCGTGCAAAATCTAAACACTTTCTAGCAACACAGGAAAAAACTGCCAATTTCGGCACTGACATGGAAATGGAAGTAAAACAATTTCGACACTGTACGTTTTGACAAGAGCAAAGCCAGAAAAATCAGTCGACACAAACACACTTTGGCTGTGGTAGCTCCACCATACACAACGCCTCAGTTCTTGCAGAGACAAAAGACTCTTACGTCACGCAATACATTCACAATGTGGCTGAATTTTTCAATGTTGCAAAACTTCACATTGGCGAATTGAGAATTCCGACAAATTTACGATGACGTTGAGTGCGCCCCTGAAAAGCTCGATGTCCGGCAAAGTTACGATAATATCGCAGCGTCGGCATGGCACCACACAATGAGTGCAAACCGAGAGCGAAAACGGAATACAGGCATAACGAGATTAACATTGAAATTTTGAAACCTGTCCAGGTAAAATAATGTTACTGTCGGCGGAGCATGAGGTGAGGAAGTGGTTGGCGAAAAACGCTGAAAACCCCGACGAGTGACGAGCTCACATCACGCCAAACATTGAGCGGGCTGAGCCGAATCGATGAATCCACAACAAACGGTGCCACTGGGTCAGAGCCGACCCGAACTAGACTTTGTTATGCTTGACGAACGCCGCGAATCTGGGGTAAGGCTAACGAGCTCCACTCAGGCCGCTACTGCGTGAATATGGGTGCAAAACATAAAGCTACCGTCACATCGCATCTGATCCCACGACTGTTGAGTGCCGCGCTACACCACGAAAAACCCGCTTAGTAATAGGCTCGAAAGCGAGCCCACGTCCCGTCCACCTTGCACATAATCAATGCAGTCATGTTCGAAATTTCAAGTTTTGTTTTTCCTAAATTGCAAAGTAATCAACGAAAGCTTCTACGGTTTACGGAATTCAGAAAGCTTTTAAAACAAAGAATCCGGCGCACAGACACCCGACGCCGCTCCCGGTTGTGCTAAACTGCTAAAAAGCGGCTACGAAAGCATTTATCCAATTTCCCCGCATCCAATTGAAGGCACCTCTAGGAATGGTGTGTTGGCTGGCATGCAGTTGGAATGAACAGCAACCGGGGCCCCCGAGTAGCTCCAACATCTCTGAGCAGAACGAGCTGAAATTCATGCACTTTCGTGGCTACGCCAGGCAACCTTCGGCGCCTCTGGAAATAAAATCGAAAGCATGACGACACGAGCGTGAGCTTTGTAGTGAAATTAAGAGAAATTACGTAAAATCAGTGTTCTTGGAAAGCGGTCAAAATTGTACTGAAAGCGACAGTGTTTTTGAACCGCGCATTGCAGTTTCTTTTAAGCATTTTAAAATATAACACCCAAAAATGGATTACATAGTTTAGATCGAAGTTGATATTTTTAAATAACGAATAACCCCCCCTAAGCATTTTAAAATATAACACCCAAAAATGGATTACATAGTTTAGATCGAAGTTGATATTTTTAAATAACGAATAACCCCCCCAAGGATCACGAAAAATGTAATACCAAACTACTAACATACTACTACTACTAAATTGTATTGCATTGTTGTTGTAGTATTGTTCCATTACAAAATTCCCACAAACTTATAAAAATTGTTTTGAGCTTAGGAGCATTAAACAGCTTGACGTATATACACGTCAAACCAAAAGCGGTGCGTTTGACGTGTATACAGTCAAACCTGTTTTTGTGCGGTCTTTTTTTTGCGCGTGTTTTTTTGTGCGGTTTTTTTTGTGCGATTCTTTTTTTTTGTGCGATTCTTTTTTTGTGCGGAATATGAATATCGTCACATTGAATTTCGTCGTAAGGTCAGGTCAATCTGAACTGTGTTGGCATCACTTTTTTCAGTGTGTATGTACATATTGCATCAGCCAATTTCAATACATATTGCGTCATCTAATAACTTTAGTTAATTGCCGCCGACCTTTTAACCATTAAGACAGGATTAATTTCATAGTGAGATTAAAGGTAAATTAATTGTTTTCCCTATTTAGATATGGTTTTTCATGATTTTTATTTTATTTTTAGACATAAGTATACCCTTAAAATAAATAATCGTAACCAAAAAAAAGTGAAAAGAAAGACAATTATGGATGTGCATTTTGAAAATGTCTCCATGTAACAGGCGGACTGAAAAGTAATTGGGGGACTTTTTTTGTTGAAATGTTCTTTTTATAGATTAAAAACGGCGGAAAGGAAAAATAATATAAAAATAAAAGTTCACTTTTTACATAGTAAATTATAAAATTAAAAAAAAATAAGTAAATATTTTTTTTTAAGTTAAACGGTTTTATTGAAAATAAAGATAATAATGATGTAGATAATGTACTAAAAACTAAAAAATAATTCAGTAGGTCCTAGGTACCAGTCATCACACCGCTAATGACGTATCATTTTTATCCACCCTAACGCCACACAGTCTTCGACACAATTTGAAATCTTTACTTGGGTGGGAGATCTATGCTTGAATCCCGATTCTAAGTTGACGAAGTTCTTTGTTTCGATTAGATGCCTAGATTTTAATTTTAATGTAAGTATATGTCCCAACTCTATGATCCGCCATGCACAGTGCTCTACTTGTAAAGCCCTTTCATTTCATACCCATATTGAGGAGGTGTGAGAAAATATGTAATCCGCCATTTTGTAGAGGCGGCCATCTTGGAATAGAAATTTGGCATAGTGTACAGTATTCTACTTGTAAAGCCCTTTCATTTGATACCTATATTGAGGGGGTTGTGAGGAAATATGTAATCCGCCATTTTGTAGAGGCGGCCATCTTGGATTTACAATGATACTGATTCTATTAAATTGTATTGTCATCAGAAGTAAAGGCGTGTATCAAATTTCAGATCAATCTGTCGACAGAAAGGTGATTAAATTTCAACTACTAAATTTGACCCAAATAAACAGGGCTAGCTAAATAAAACCGTTTAAAAATTAATTTTTTTTTAAATGTTTCAATGTGTAATTTAATTATTTATTTTGTTTGGAAAGCAATTTCTTGCTATTTCGTGAAGCTTTGACATATTTTCTAAGTGAGACTTTTTTTATGCGATACCTCTCTACCGCATAAAAAAAAATTTCTTTAATATGTTGTGAAAAATTATTTCTTATAAGTTATTTATGAAATTTCTGAATATTTTTTTTGTGCGGTTTTTTTTCTGCGGTCCCTATCTACCGCACAAAAACAGGATTGACTGTATATTTACTTCTGAAGAGAGAACATAATTCCAACGTTTGCTTTTGTTTTACTTTGTAGTCCAAGTTTTCATGTGTAATCGTACATTTAGTTATAGCTAGAAATGCATACTTATATAGAGCGTCGATTATCCAGACACTCTAAATCCGTAAAACCAAATGGTGCGAAACTTTTTTTTATAAAGATGCTAAATTAAATGCTTAAATTAACAAGGATGCTAATTTAACGCGACTTCTTTTCTGTACTTTTGTCCGACACTCATATTGGAGTACGCCTCTTCTGTATGGTTTCCATTTCACACTCTCCACATCAATCGCGTCGAGGCCGTGGAAAGTCGTTTTATTCGTTTCGCTTTTTGAGGGCTTGCTTGGTGTGATCTAGTAATTTTTCCGCCGTTATATGTATGTGTGTAACTGAATGACTGAAACTGATTAAACTGGACTCACTTCATCATAGGCAAAGAATATCTATATTAACAAAAACGGACACTCTAATACGCCTGAAAATGGCTAACTAGTATGCAATTCCTGGAAAACCCATACAGAATAATTTCCCATTAGCTCCCAATGGGAAATCGAGGCAGCGATTCTCAACGAAGGTATTCAGAAATATATTTTAAAATCACTTATTGAGGTATACATATCCTAAATGAATTCTGGGTAATCTAGTGGTAAGGAATATAAAAAGCTTTTGTTCTGCTTCGTTCCGTGCATGCCTGTGTTAAAAAGATATAATAGAAATAGAGGATATGGCGGGTCAAGCATTCCTGCCTTCCACAGAAGGCTTCGGAATGCATAATTGATGCTTCTATTTCCCATTGGGCTAAAACAGGAAGGAACGAGTACCATCCTATTCCCGTAAGGAATTAAGAGAGAGAACCATAACAGGCAAAAATTTCTCACGTACAACATGTACAGTGTCAGATACAAAATGCAGCGTTTTTTTTACTATGGAGTTTTCAGGCTATTTCTAATTCTCTCTATTACCGTGCCATCTGGATGCTATCTTGCCTCGTAATCATGAAGCATAGGAACAATGCGAATGAAGAAGGGGCAACGCAGGTAGCGCACACGTAGTTGATATATACGTACGCGGTTGCTCTCATTTTTTCACTGTGCGCTTTCAGGCGATTTCTACTGATTTTCAGCGACTGTTTTCGGCGCTCACGCGGCTAGAGAGTCAGTGTAGGGTGGTGTTATTTTGTTGTTAGATTTACCTTGACTTGAAAAGTTTGGAACATTTTAAAATGCAAATTTCGTTTTAAAAATGATGGGTACATATCATATTAAGGCGTTTGGTGTGTGGCTTTGCAAGGGACAATTATCAGGAAATAAGTTGGAAAATAGAATTTGCTCAAAATGCACCCTGTAGAAGAGTTTCAATTTTCTTAGCACCTCCCCTCAATAATTTTCTTGTCTTGCTCTCACATATTATTTGTATATAACTAACTATTTCAAACAAAATGAAACGTCTGGTTCGGTTAACGGTACCGAAGGTCACTAAAAGATTAGGGAAAACGTCACGAGTGTCCCTTCTTGTTGTTAGATATTCTTTGACATAGGCGTGACATCGCTAGGGCTGTTTTCGCTTTACAATGTATGCAAGGGAATAGCGACTTCCCTGAGTTCTTATCATCATTTAATAGTTTGATCCCGACTCGTTCACAGAGACGCTTTCGAATCATCGAACTCAATATGGATTCCACAAATCTGCCATATAAGAATTAATACATAACATATATAGGTTTCGTGGTAAGCATAAACAACATTTCCCGTAATTGTAGCATCCATTAGTATGAAATGTTCGATTATCTGAAGTACCAAGTTTGATACCCGATATCTCTGATATTTCATCTTGGCAGTAATTTTTTTTTTTTGAAGGATTTGAGACGCACGTTTTGGTTTATGATTATTTGTCGAATTTCCTTTGCAAACTAAATGTTGTAAACCATAGATAAGCCAAAAATTCGCGTTATTTTCACGTTCCGTTGTGGAACTAATGCAGCGCAGCCAACTCAAAATGTCAATGAAATGTTTGGATGTGTGAACAACATCGTAGTGGATTCATCTCGTCAACTACACGTGAATTAGCAACAACTTTTAAACTTCTAGGACTGTCCAGCAATTTAGATAAAAAGCTTTCTTGCTGGTAGAAAGCAGCAGGTCGGGGCTGGTGGTTCCCTGTGGGGGTCCTTGAGACTTGTGAGCGGAGTCCCATAGGGATCACTTCTTGATACCTTGTTATTCAACATTTATGCTACATTAATGATCTACCTGAGGTTATTAAGCATTCACATGTATGGTGATTATGTCAGCTCCATATTGTCAGAACGGTTGAATTGATGGAAGAGTGTTGACAGAATTAATTGTGGAGAGTTGCTGAATGGGCGGCACCGAACTCTTTCCGCTTAAACACACAAATCAGCTCGCTTGGTTCTGTCTATGGTTCTGCATCGCGATAGGCTGTTTATCTTTTACTTCCCTGGGGTAACATTGTATAACCAGCCACAATATTTTGATAGTGTAAGAAACTTTGGCTTTATAATTTATTCCTCTATGAGCTGCAGTGATTACATAAAGGCGGAACTGTGATGAATACATGGATCGCTTCGAATGTTGTGAAGGTGTGCTAGTATTTACCGTTCCCAATAGAAAAAATTTGAATTCATGAAAATTTCATATTTGACTGCATCGATGAACATAACAAAAATGTAGTCGATGAAAAGTGATCCACGTAGTAAGGGAAAAAGTAGGCTGGCAAGTATGTTTGCTTTGAAGTGATACATTTTACGGCGTAAGAAAAAAACAAGAAGCACAAGATGAGTCACTAAAACGGCAGTTCCAGTTAGAATGGAGTTCTGATCTGATAGGTAGAGCTGAGAGTATATCAGTGAATGAATACTTTCCTTAACTCAATTTAAATTGGTTTATATTAGAGCTGAAAATATTCGAATTAGCATCTGCAATTTATATTTGTTATAAAAACAAAATAACTTAGTGGTGTACTATTTTCTTTTCGCTCGCCGCTAAAAGAAAATCCTTGTTAGTTTCTTTTCCTTCCCTCATTAATATGATTAAATTCAGGGAGTAATCTCATATGAGTTGAGGTTGTTTAATATTAAAAATTTTTTGTATATACCAACATACATTAGTATATACAAACATTCATATTTTTTAACGCTTTTTTCGAAATATTATAATTTCCTATTTATATAAAAAAATTCAAATGAAATTAATTAATAAGCTATTCTAGTTCATGAAATTTTATAAAAATATTACAATCTTTACAAAATACTAGATATGCTATTCGAAAAGTTCGGATATGGATGAGCCTTATCTTGTGCTTTTTGTTCTTACACCGTAAAACGTATCACTTCAAAGCAAAGACACTTGTCAGCCCACTTTTTCCTTACCACGTGGATGATTTTTCATCGACTACATCTTTGTTATATTCATCGATGCAGTGAAATATGAAATTTCATTTTTGGGCGGATTCACTGGCGAAAGTATTCTTCGTCTTTTGATGCAAGTAATGAATAGACCCATTTTGTGGCAACATATCTTCATAAGAATAAAAGAACAGCTTAGACGAGCCATGCGTCAACACTTGAAACAAATGGTAATCGGATGGGGCAACATCTGGTGAATACAGCGGAGAGGGTAGAACATCCCGCTGAAGTGTTTTCGAATAGTTTTGCAACATATGGGCGAGCGTAGACTCGCTGGAAAATGACTTCGTCGTGTTTTTCGGCCCGGTCGTTTTCTAGCTCAATTGTATTAATTGTTGTTGGTAACGGTCCATAGTTAGGGCTCTAAGACTGACTCGGATAATTGAGTATTTGAGTACTCCCAAGTAGGAGTATTTGAGTACTCGAGTCCAAAGATCCGAGTTTGAGTAAAGGAGTCTTGAGTACTCGAGTACTCGAGTACTTGAGAGCAAAACGATCCGAGAACTCGATTTATTTTCCTTTCAGGAGTATTCGAGTATTCGAGTTTGGGAGTATTCAAGTATTTGAGTATTTGAGTCCTGTAGGTTTAATACATTAAGAAGTAAGAAAAACAAGTTAATAAATTGTAGACTTTATAATTCATGATAATTTACGCTTAATTACAGAAAACTAAATCTTTGTTTTGGAAAAGAAATACAAGAATATTGACATTATCGGGATTTAAGCAACTTCTGCTGGAGCTTACTATATTTCCTGCTGTAGAAAACACTCGTTCAGATGTAGCAGAGGTTGCTGGTATGTTAAGATATTTTTTTGCAAGACAAGCAACATTAGGAAGTGCGGTTTCTTGGCATTCCCACCATGATAATGGATTTTGCGTTAGTGGAATTTGTGGAAGAGCTAAATAGGAATTAAACTGAGATAACACATCCCTTGTTGATCCACTTTCATTTATATTAAATTTAAACTCTAGAGCACTTCGGCGTTGTTCCTCTTGGCTGGAATCTCCGTCTCGCTCACTTTCAAGTTTAGGCAAAAGTTGTTTGGCTGCAGATCGGATGTGTGCTCTAGCCTGTTCTGGTTCAGCCAGCAAGTCTTTATATCGCGGATCAAAAAAGGATGCAATCTGTGACACTTTGAGATTGCTTTCTCCTTCAGTCCACTCCATTTCAAACCTATTCTTTAAATCTTGTGCCACGGTTGACTTCAAAGAAGTTTCTAATTCGGTATCAAGTATATTTTCCATTAAATGGTTATCCATAAGGCTTCGGATTACTGGCCTCACCAACGATAAAGTAGAATCTTTTTCGGAACATAAAAGATTAGTGGCCACATCAAAAGGTTTGAGTATTTTACAGATATATGTAATATCGATCCAGTCAGATTCTGACATTTCTAATTTCTGTGCAGTATCTTCCTTTACTACAGTTCTGTCTGCTAACACGGCTACAACTGAACTACGAATTTTAAGAATTCTTTCAAACATTTGGAAAGAAGAATTCCACCTTGTTGGACACTGCTGTATAAGTTTTAGGTTTGATAAACCTAAAAGTGTCTGCTGTCGTTTTAGCGCGTTTGTAGCTTTTGTAGAATGCCTAAAGAATGTTACGATTTTTCCTGCTTTTTCAGACAGATCTTCTATGCGTTTTTCTTGCAAACCACGTCTTAGGCTTAATTGAAGGTTGTGTGCAGCACAGCCAATACCGTTGTTGTCCTCCATTCTCGACACAGCATTAGTTATATTTGCTGCGTTATCGTGGGCAATTGCACTCACTTTGCCATTTAATTGTTTTCAATGTGTTCTTCAAATTAATCGCCGTATGGCTTTCTTCTAAAATTTCAGTTGTTAAAACATAAGATGTCTTGCTCCACTTTTCAGTAATTATGTGCGCGGTTACAGTAATATAAGAATTATTACTACGTGATGTCCAACCGTCCGTTGTCAATGAAACGTCGATTGCTTTCCCCAGAATACTTCGCAGTTTGCAAGTACCTTGTTCATATAATAGTTGAATCCGCTTATGAATCGTTTGGGTACAAGGAATTTTATAATCAGGCTGAAGTGCTGCCATAAAATGCTTAAAGCCCGAGCTATTTGCAAACGACAAAGGTAGCTGGTTCATTGAAATCATAGCTGCCAAAGCTTGTGTAATTTCCTCGTGTCTTTCTTTTGTACATGATGGTAGAGCACCACTCCTTTTAAACTTCTTCCGCTTCAGCGCGTAAACTGAATATAAGGGTGCATAGGCATTATTCCAGGAACTTCGGAGAATTTTGTTTTAGGCCTAAACCATACCGTCGACTTTCTGTAGTACGCCGACGTTCTATCGCCTTGGCAAATTCCACTGCGACGCACGCTCACTTCGGCGACACAAGGAGACGGAGACAGAAAGTTCCGCAGGGCGGCGACAAAACTGTTCCACTACCTGTGAGTTTATATCGAAAGGAGCTCACTGGAGACTTTTGTCGCCGGCAACTTAAATGAATCCAATAGAAAACTTATCCTAATCCTAATCCTTTTTTGATCCGCGATATAAAGACTTGCTACCTGAACCAGAACAGGCTAGAGCACACATCCGATCTGCAGCCAAACAACTTTTGCCTAAACTTGAAAATGAGCGAGACGGAGATTCCAGCCAAGAGGAACAACGCCGAAGTGCACTAGAGTTTAAATTTAATATACAGCCTTGGCCAAAAGTATTAAGCCACCTATTGAATGTTGGGTTTCTAAGGTAAACACAGAGTGGCAATGAAATTAATTTACACACATTTATAAGAAAGTATTACACGTCAAATTTATTAATATTTTGTAGCCCCCCATCCCCCCCTTGCCCTTATTACAGCATATTCGGTAAACCATAAATTAATTTTCTACAATCTTCTGTGTTAATTTTGTTCCATTCTTCACATAGAGCGGTCTTTAGGCTGTCTTTTGTTGTTATTTGATGACTCCTGATCCTAGTCTTTAAAGTAGACAACAAATGCTCCATCGGATTTAGATCCGGTGACTGAGCGAGCCAATCTAAAAGCCGAATGTTATTTTCCTCCATCCATTGTCTTGTTGTCCGAGATGTGTGACAGAGAGCATTATCCTGTTGAAATATCACTTCGTTGTAATCCCCTTCTCCAAATATCCTCCGAAACGACGGCTGAAGACAAGACTCTAGAACATTTATATACTGTTGACTATTCATGCGACCCTCACACACGAACATTTCTCCCACGCCGTTAGCCACCATGCAGCCCCAGACCATGATGCTGCCTCCTCCGTGTTGCACAGTAGGTACAATACATTCTGGGTTGTATTCTTCGCCCACCCGTCTCCGTACAAACGTTGCACCAGGAGTTCCAATTATCTTCCAAATCAAAAAAAAAATTAAGTTGTGGATTAAATACCATAATGAGCCCTAATAAATTTCAAATGTGGCAAATTGATTTTTATCGTATTAAGCAACAACTTACTTGAAAATTGGACTCACCAGACCAGACCACCTTTGACCTATCTTCTTCTGTGAAGTCCATATAAGGATGAGCCCATTCTAGTCGTTTTTTTATGTTCTTTTTGGAGAGCCATGGCTTTTTCCTCGCTTTGCACCCCCTTAGACCAGCATCCAAAAGTCTTCTTCTAATAGTCCTTGCCGATATTTGTCGTCCTGTATCCTCTGGCACTGCAGCAGCCAACTCTGACGAGGTTTTTTTCCGATTTCTTACAGAGGATCGAAATAAATTTCGATCCTCACGAGAAGAAGACTGCCCGATTTCGGCCTGTTCTCATGAGAACCAGTAATCACAAAACGATTGAGAGTATGGTCAACAGCACCACGTGAACACTTTACGATTTTCGCTATCTCCCTCTGCGATTTACCTTCCGCGTGCAAAAATTGGATCTTGATCCTCTGAGTCAATGTCAACTCACTTGTTTTCGGCATGTTGGTTCAACAACTACTGTCTTCAACACTTCACCAACAACTAACCACGTTTTGAACTTTACCTCAGAACTTAAGGCCTTATAAACTGCAACTGATTCATTTATTGAAAAATCCTTAATTACCCATCGTTAAGGAGAAATCCTTAATTACCCGTCCTTCATCCTTTTCTGAGTTATTTTTAATACCTAATTATGACTTTCTACCTGTGACTGAGGCAATAAAAGTGATAACGAGGTATTTTTGTACTTAGTTTTCACATAATGAGAATAAATGAGGGTGGCTTAATACTTTTGGCCAAGGCTGTAAATGAAAGTGGATCAACAAGAGATGTGTTATCTCAATTTAATTCCTATTTAGCTATTCCATAAATTCCATTAACGCAATATCCATTATCATGGTGGGAATGCCAAGAAACCGCACTTCCTAATGTTGCTCGTCTTGCAAAAAAATATCTTAACATACCAGCAACCTCTGCTACATCTGAACGAGTGTTTTCTACAGCAGGAAATATAGTAAGCTCCAGCAGAAGTTGCTTAAATCCCGATAATGTCAATATTCTTGTATTTCTTTTCCAAAACAAAGATTTAGTTTTCTGTAATTAAGCGTAAATTATCATGAATTATAAAGTCTACAATTTATTAACTTGTTTTTCTTACTTCTTAATGTATTAAACCTACAGGACTCAAATACTCAAATACTTGAATACTCCCAAACACGAATACTCCTGAAAGGAGTACTCCTGAAAGGAGTACTCGAGTTCTCGGATCGTTTTGCTCTCAAGTACTCGAGTACTCAAGACTCCTATACTCAAACTCGGATCTGTGGACTCGAGTACTCAAATACTCGAGTACTTGAGTTCAGGAGTACTCGAGTAGTAACAGCCCTGGTCCATAGTGATAGTTTCGCTTTGTTGCAGTGCTTCATACAACACCACTTTTAAAGTGTCGAAACCAGTATTCACAAGTTGAAAATAACACAGCCACACAAAAAAAAAAAAGTGGGGATTACTTTTGATGCCATACGTCATATCCGTAGTATTTTGGCCTACTGAGACGAATCTGCGACCAGAATTGAGCCGTGACATCCAGATTTTTTTCTAACCTCAAAAAATGGGTTAAAAACCGAGAAAATCGTGGAAAATACACTCGTAAAATTCGGAAAAAAATTATTTTTAACATTTAAACCTATATTCATATGAATTGAGACCTGCTGAGCACGAATCCGTCACCAGAATTGAGCCATCACGTTCTGATTTTTTTCTTAAATTTTTTTTTTATAAATTTTTAGAATAATAATTTTTGCGAAGTTTCGTTGGAAAATAAGCGAGTTACTGAGATATGTTTGTAACATCGATATTTCCATAATTATATGGAAAAATACATAAAATCGACGGTAGCGACCCCTTAATATTAATATCATATTTTCGGCTGAAATTTTTCATACGTCATTAAAATGACACAAGAAAACTTTTTGGGGGGGGGACCCGTTGAAAAAGTGAAAAAAAGGATTTTTTGAAACAGTCTAATGTAGGTACATACATATGCATGTAGTAATATCTTATTTTCCCGTCCAAATGTATCAATAATTTTTCCTTCGTTTTATAGCGCATTCAATGCCGGTTTAAAAACTTAAAATGTAAGGCGTGTTCCAAAGATATTTTTTCACGCTACTTGAGGGCACGTAATCAGCTTGGCACCTTAATTCCAGCAAAAGCGTTGTTCACGCGGAATCCCTGACCTACAAAGTCATTTCGGCTCACTTCACAGGAAAATACATGATTACTCACCACAACTCTCTCTCACAACAGCAATTGAGTAACCTTTGCGGACGTAAACAAGCCATCGAAACTTCCGCTATTGTTGCTGTCACCAAAAACACCTAGCCCAATGAACTTCTGAACAACACGTTTTGTGATATAATTTTGTAGCGATATATGTCACGTCCAAATTATTTTGCTAGTGTTATTTTTACACTATATATGATTTAAAAAAGAGTAGAGAAAAATGGACAAAATTAGAACGTCTTCATGCATTTTTGAAGTGAATACTTTCTATACGACAGCAGAATCGTTTAACGCAAGCGTTGAAAATCTATGGTTTGAAAATTTTAAATAAATTTTTTTTTTGTATTTTTTGTTCTTAGCACATCAGGGAAAACCGTTCTGTATAAGACTTATTAAGCTGAAATTAAAAATAAACAAAGTATCAAACAAACAATGTTGTTTGTGACAGTTGCAAATTTTTTGTCCAGTAGCAGTTGAAGATATGACAATGGAGTTAATCAACTTCAATATCAACGAGAATCATAGAAAAAATAAGAACTTGGACCCTATGGTTTTTATTTTAAGAGCATTGATGAGAATTTTTTTTTCTTTAAATCCAAGATAAGGTACAGAGAACAGAAAAAATTAAATTTGCTCGCAAGCGAATAAATAGCAAAGAATTTTATTTTGAATTAACTCCCGAATTTTATTAATTTTATTAAGTTTTATTTTTATAAATTTTCCGTTTCGCTCCCGAATTATTCGTAAAAGATTCGTTATAAAATTTAAATTCATAAAGCATACAAATAACAATTTTATTAATTATACGTAGAAAACCGCTTTCGGGATATTGAAAATCTGAATTTTAAATTTTTTTCACATTAAGCATTTCTAACGTACTAACATTAACTATAATAGGTTTTCATTTAGGTTAAACTCTTTTTGTAAAATGAATTTTTTTGAAATTTTGCAAAATCTCTTCTACGTATAAATATGTATATTCTTTCTCTACCAGGACATGTTGTACCTTTATTGAAAGGCAACAAGATGGGTAATTCAATAAAAATAAAAAAGAGGTAGATTAGTTACGGGAATTTCGGAGAAAATTTGAGCAAATCGTGACTTTTAAGAAATTTCAGAATAGTTTTTTTCACTTTATCAAGTGACTGTACCTGTAGTGGTAGAGGTACAAACGTGAACATTGTTGAGATTTTTGGAAAGGACATTGAGATAGATAGAATGAGTTTGATGTCGCTGCGGTAATTATATCAAAAGATGAAAGTGCGTTAGCAATACGCATAGGATGAAAATTTCGAATTTATGAATCACCCTGTGAAATTATACAGGACTCGAGCAAAGCAGGCGAAATGCTATCCGAATCCATACTATAATTACGAGCGAGATTTTTTGCTGCGTCTATAATATCCTGATCTGTTAAACACAAGGAGCCTATATCTAAAATATTTTCAGTAGTCGAATTATAAGACCTAAATCGTGTGATATATGACCAAGTATAATTTGAAATAATACCCTCATTATTGCATAAAGTGTATCTCTTAACGGCATTTTCCCTGAAACTGGCCTTGATATCACGTTGTTCTTGCAAAGCTCACAAACACTGGACGGTTGAGAACTGAAAAAAAGCCCTCTTTTCGGATGCAAGTTGATTTCAACTAATGCTTAATGGGAGTGAAAATCAGACGTCTTCCAAAAGAACGCTTCAACCCAAGCTGTGTTAAGACTCAGCGGCAATATGGCGGTGGAAAAGTTGTTATTTGGGGTGGAGTGTTCTGGAATGTTTTAACAGAACTGGAAATCATCACAGGACCCATAAATAGGAACATCTACGTTGACATCCTCGAGGGAAAATTACTCTCATTTTTAGAATGGGAAATGTTATTGAGAAGTACACTTTACCAGCAAGATAATGCTCGTCCTCACGTTGCTCAATCTACACTAAACTGGCTGACGACCTGGACCAGCAAGGATATTTATCTTTTAGAGTGGCTTGCCTACAATCCAGACTTCAATATTATTGAGAATGTATTTGGTGTCTTGAAAATAAGAATTTCCAAAAGAAGCCGCAGTCAATACAACAACATTTATTTGAATCTTTGGCCATCTCTTGAGGAGTCGTGAGGGGACAGGCTGTATCGTAACTGCCTCCTCGAAAAATTGTACTTCTTTGTCAATATCGCTGGTGTTGGTGGCTAACGGTTTCCATCCCTCCAGCCTAGACCTTAGTACTTCCCTGAACAGATTCCAGTCAGTTTTCGGGTTTCTAAAGCTAGGAGGAGTGGTACAACGAGCTTTGAGCTTCAGCGATATGCTTTTGTGATCTGAAGTTAGTATCTCGTTTGTGACTTTCCAATCTGCTATGTAGTCTGTAAGACACAATGAGCAGAGCATGATGTCAATAGTTTCACGCCTTAAGGAATTCACAAACGCCGGCTCATGACCATTGTTGAGCAGTGTTAGCTCTGTACTTAAAATAAATTCCATGAGAAACACCGTGAGGTCGGCGCCGCTCCAGGGAGCTTTAATTCTCTGGGCACAATTTTCCAGTCATTTCTTAGACTCCTTGTCTAGTTTAAAGGAAGTCCACTGCAGTTTTCTCTACAATAACTATCCCATTAGGTAAAATCTCTAGCTAAGGGATCGCAAACACAACTCTTCTGCTTGACACCGATCGATCGGGCTTCTAACTATTTGTATCTCAACCTTTGAGGAGATATAGTGGGAGTTTTATAAGTCGTTCTAGATGTTGTGTAGAGAAACAAAAAAAGTCCTACTTAGTCCTGCCTTCAAAAAGTGTTTAAAAAATACCTTAAGCGTTGCTTTATAAGATAAAAGGAAAACCTAAGCCGCCTTCAACCGCCTTTTCCAAATACATATATTATTTTCTTAACGTGTGTCATATTCATCACCCACATAGTTATATTTTCCACATTCGGAAAAAAATTATTTTTAACATTTAAACCTATATTCATATGAATTGAGACCTGCTGAGCACGAATCCGTCACCAGAATTGAGCCATCACGTTCTGATTTTTTTCTTAAATTTTTTTTTTATAAATTTTTAGAATAATAATTTTTGCGAAGTTTCGTTGGAAAATAAGCGAGTTACTGAGATATGTTTGTAACATCGATATTTCCATAATTATATGGAAAAATACATAAAATCGACGGTAGCGACCCCTTAATATTAATATCATATTTTCGGCTGAAATTTTTCATACGTCATTAAAATGACACAAGAAAACTTTTTGGGGGGGGGACCCGTTGAAAAAGTGAAAAAAAGGATTTTTTGAAACAGTCTAATGTAGGTACATACATATGCATGTAGTAATATCTTATTTTCCCGTCCAAATGTATCAATAATTTTTCCTTCGTTTTATAGCGCATTCAATGCCGGTTTAAAAACTTAAAATGTAAGGCGTGTTCCAAAGATATTTTTTCACGCTACTTGAGGGCACGTAATCAGCTTGGCACCTTAATTCCAGCAAAAGCGTTGTTCACGCGGAATCCCTGACCTACAAAGTCATTTCGGCTCACTTCACAGGAAAATACATGATTACTCACCACAACTCTCTCTCACAACAGCAATTGAGTAACCTTTGCGGACGTAAACAAGCCATCGAAACTTCCGCTATTGTTGCTGTCACCAAAAACACCTAGCCCAATGAACTTCTGAACAACACGTTTTGTGATATAATTTTGTAGCGATATATGTCACGTCCAAATTATTTTGCTAGTGTTATTTTTACACTATATATGATTTAAAAAAGAGTAGAGAAAAATGGACAAAATTAGAACGTCTTCATGCATTTTTGAAGTGAATACTTTCTATACGACAGCAGAATCGTTTAACGCAAGCGTTGAAAATCTATGGTTTGAAAATTTTAAATAAATTTTTTTTTTGTATTTTTTGTTCTTAGCACATCAGGGAAAACCGTTCTGTATAAGACTTATTAAGCTGAAATTAAAAATAAACAAAGTATCAAACAAACAATGTTGTTTGTGACAGTTGCAAATTTTTTGTCCAGTAGCAGTTGAAGATATGACAATGGAGTTAATCAACTTCAATATCAACGAGAATCATAGAAAAAATAAGAACTTGGACCCTATGGTTTTTATTTTAAGAGCATTGATGAGAATTTTTTTTTCTTTAAATCCAAGATAAGGTACAGAGAACAGAAAAAATTAAATTTGCTCGCAAGCGAATAAATAGCAAAGAATTTTATTTTGAATTAACTCCCGAATTTTATTAATTTTATTAAGTTTTATTTTTATAAATTTTCCGTTTCGCTCCCGAATTATTCGTAAAAGATTCGTTATAAAATTTAAATTCATAAAGCATACAAATAACAATTTTATTAATTATACGTAGAAAACCGCTTTCGGGATATTGAAAATCTGAATTTTAAATTTTTTTCACATTAAGCATTTCTAACGTACTAACATTAACTATAATAGGTTTTCATTTAGGTTAAACTCTTTTTGTAAAATGAATTTTTTTGAAATTTTGCAAAATCTCTTCTACGTATAAATATGTATATTCTTTCTCTACCAGGACATGTTGTACCTTTATTGAAAGGCAACAAGATGGGTAATTCAATAAAAATAAAAAAGAGGTAGATTAGTTACGGGAATTTCGGAGAAAATTTGAGCAAATCGTGACTTTTAAGAAATTTCAGAATAGTTTTTTTCACTTTATCAAGTGACTGTACCTGTAGTGGTAGAGGTACAAACGTGAACATTGTTGAGATTTTTGGAAAGGACATTGAGATAGATAGAATGAGTTTGATGTCGCTGCGGTAATTATATCAAAAGATGAAAGTGCGTTAGCAATACGCATAGGATGAAAATTTCGAATTTATGAATCACCCTGTGAAATTATACAGGACTCGAGCAAAGCAGGCGAAATGCTATCCGAATCCATACTATAATTACGAGCGAGATTTTTTGCTGCGTCTATAATATCCTGATCTGTTAAACACAAGGAGCCTATATCTAAAATATTTTCAGTAGTCGAATTATAAGACCTAAATCGTGTGATATATGACCAAGTATAATTTGAAATAATACCCTCATTATTGCATAAAGTGTATCTCTTAACGGCATTTTCCCTGAAACTGGCCTTGATATCACGTTGTTCTTGCAAAGCTCACAAACACTGGACGGTTGAGAACTGAAAAAAAGCCCTCTTTTCGGATGCAAGTTGATTTCAACTAATGCTTAATGGGAGTGAAAATCAGACGTCTTCCAAAAGAACGCTTCAACCCAAGCTGTGTTAAGACTCAGCGGCAATATGGCGGTGGAAAAGTTGTTATTTGGGGTGGAGTGTTCTGGAATGTTTTAACAGAACTGGAAATCATCACAGGACCCATAAATAGGAACATCTACGTTGACATCCTCGAGGGAAAATTACTCTCATTTTTAGAATGGGAAATGTTATTGAGAAGTACACTTTACCAGCAAGATAATGCTCGTCCTCACGTTGCTCAATCTACACTAAACTGGCTGACGACCTGGACCAGCAAGGATATTTATCTTTTAGAGTGGCTTGCCTACAATCCAGACTTCAATATTATTGAGAATGTATTTGGTGTCTTGAAAATAAGAATTTCCAAAAGAAGCCGCAGTCAATACAACAACATTTATTTGAATCTTTGGCCATCTCTTGAGGAGTCGTGAGGGGACAGGCTGTATCGTAACTGCCTCCTCGAAAAATTGTACTTCTTTGTCAATATCGCTGGTGTTGGTGGCTAACGGTTTCCATCCCTCCAGCCTAGACCTTAGTACTTCCCTGAACAGATTCCAGTCAGTTTTCGGGTTTCTAAAGCTAGGAGGAGTGGTACAACGAGCTTTGAGCTTCAGCGATATGCTTTTGTGATCTGAAGTTAGTATCTCGTTTGTGACTTTCCAATCTGCTATGTAGTCTGTAAGACACAATGAGCAGAGCATGATGTCAATAGTTTCACGCCTTAAGGAATTCACAAACGCCGGCTCATGACCATTGTTGAGCAGTGTTAGCTCTGTACTTAAAATAAATTCCATGAGAAACACCGTGAGGTCGGCGCCGCTCCAGGGAGCTTTAATTCTCTGGGCACAATTTTCCAGTCATTTCTTAGACTCCTTGTCTAGTTTAAAGGAAGTCCACTGCAGTTTTCTCTACAATAACTATCCCATTAGGTAAAATCTCTAGCTAAGGGATCGCAAACACAACTCTTCTGCTTGACACCGATCGATCGGGCTTCTAACTATTTGTATCTCAACCTTTGAGGAGATATAGTGGGAGTTTTATAAGTCGTTCTAGATGTTGTGTAGAGAAACAAAAAAAGTCCTACTTAGTCCTGCCTTCAAAAAGTGTTTAAAAAATACCTTAAGCGTTGCTTTATAAGATAAAAGGAAAACCTAAGCCGCCTTCAACCGCCTTTTCCAAATACATATATTATTTTCTTAACGTGTGTCATATTCATCACCCACATAGTTATATTTTCCACATTCGGAAAAAAATTATTTTTAACATTTAAACCTATATTCATATGAATTGAGACCTGCTGAGCACGAATCCGTCACCAGAATTGAGCCATCACGTTCTGATTTTTTTCTTAAATTTTTTTTTTATAAATTTTTAGAATAATAATTTTTGCGAAGTTTCGTTGGAAAATAAGCGAGTTACTGAGATATGTTTGTAACATCGATATTTCCATAATTATATGGAAAAATACATAAAATCGACGGTAGCGACCCCTTAATATTAATATCATATTTTCGGCTGAAATTTTTCATACGTCATTAAAATGACACAAGAAAACTTTTTGGGGGGGGGACCCGTTGAAAAAGTGAAAAAAAGGATTTTTTGAAACAGTCTAATGTAGGTACATACATATGCATGTAGTAATATCTTATTTTCCCGTCCAAATGTATCAATAATTTTTCCTTCGTTTTATAGCGCATTCAATGCCGGTTTAAAAACTTAAAATGTAAGGCGTGTTCCAAAGATATTTTTTCACGCTACTTGAGGGCACGTAATCAGCTTGGCACCTTAATTCCAGCAAAAGCGTTGTTCACGCGGAATCCCTGACCTACAAAGTCATTTCGGCTCACTTCACAGGAAAATACATGATTACTCACCACAACTCTCTCTCACAACAGCAATTGAGTAACCTTTGCGGACGTAAACAAGCCATCGAAACTTCCGCTATTGTTGCTGTCACCAAAAACACCTAGCCCAATGAACTTCTGAACAACACGTTTTGTGATATAATTTTGTAGCGATATATGTCACGTCCAAATTATTTTGCTAGTGTTATTTTTACACTATATATGATTTAAAAAAGAGTAGAGAAAAATGGACAAAATTAGAACGTCTTCATGCATTTTTGAAGTGAATACTTTCTATACGACAGCAGAATCGTTTAACGCAAGCGTTGAAAATCTATGGTTTGAAAATTTTAAATAAATTTTTTTTTTGTATTTTTTGTTCTTAGCACATCAGGGAAAACCGTTCTGTATAAGACTTATTAAGCTGAAATTAAAAATAAACAAAGTATCAAACAAACAATGTTGTTTGTGACAGTTGCAAATTTTTTGTCCAGTAGCAGTTGAAGATATGACAATGGAGTTAATCAACTTCAATATCAACGAGAATCATAGAAAAAATAAGAACTTGGACCCTATGGTTTTTATTTTAAGAGCATTGATGAGAATTTTTTTTTCTTTAAATCCAAGATAAGGTACAGAGAACAGAAAAAATTAAATTTGCTCGCAAGCGAATAAATAGCAAAGAATTTTATTTTGAATTAACTCCCGAATTTTATTAATTTTATTAAGTTTTATTTTTATAAATTTTCCGTTTCGCTCCCGAATTATTCGTAAAAGATTCGTTATAAAATTTAAATTCATAAAGCATACAAATAACAATTTTATTAATTATACGTAGAAAACCGCTTTCGGGATATTGAAAATCTGAATTTTAAATTTTTTTCACATTAAGCATTTCTAACGTACTAACATTAACTATAATAGGTTTTCATTTAGGTTAAACTCTTTTTGTAAAATGAATTTTTTTGAAATTTTGCAAAATCTCTTCTACGTATAAATATGTATATTCTTTCTCTACCAGGACATGTTGTACCTTTATTGAAAGGCAACAAGATGGGTAATTCAATAAAAATAAAAAAGAGGTAGATTAGTTACGGGAATTTCGGAGAAAATTTGAGCAAATCGTGACTTTTAAGAAATTTCAGAATAGTTTTTTTCACTTTATCAAGTGACTGTACCTGTAGTGGTAGAGGTACAAACGTGAACATTGTTGAGATTTTTGGAAAGGACATTGAGATAGATAGAATGAGTTTGATGTCGCTGCGGTAATTATATCAAAAGATGAAAGTGCGTTAGCAATACGCATAGGATGAAAATTTCGAATTTATGAATCACCCTGTGAAATTATACAGGACTCGAGCAAAGCAGGCGAAATGCTATCCGAATCCATACTATAATTACGAGCGAGATTTTTTGCTGCGTCTATAATATCCTGATCTGTTAAACACAAGGAGCCTATATCTAAAATATTTTCAGTAGTCGAATTATAAGACCTAAATCGTGTGATATATGACCAAGTATAATTTGAAATAATACCCTCATTATTGCATAAAGTGTATCTCTTAACGGCATTTTCCCTGAAACTGGCCTTGATATCACGTTGTTCTTGCAAAGCTCACAAACACTGGACGGTTGAGAACTGAAAAAAAGCCCTCTTTTCGGATGCAAGTTGATTTCAACTAATGCTTAATGGGAGTGAAAATCAGACGTCTTCCAAAAGAACGCTTCAACCCAAGCTGTGTTAAGACTCAGCGGCAATATGGCGGTGGAAAAGTTGTTATTTGGGGTGGAGTGTTCTGGAATGTTTTAACAGAACTGGAAATCATCACAGGACCCATAAATAGGAACATCTACGTTGACATCCTCGAGGGAAAATTACTCTCATTTTTAGAATGGGAAATGTTATTGAGAAGTACACTTTACCAGCAAGATAATGCTCGTCCTCACGTTGCTCAATCTACACTAAACTGGCTGACGACCTGGACCAGCAAGGATATTTATCTTTTAGAGTGGCTTGCCTACAATCCAGACTTCAATATTATTGAGAATGTATTTGGTGTCTTGAAAATAAGAATTTCCAAAAGAAGCCGCAGTCAATACAACAACATTTATTTGAATCTTTGGCCATCTCTTGAGGAGTCGTGAGGGGACAGGCTGTATCGTAACTGCCTCCTCGAAAAATTGTACTTCTTTGTCAATATCGCTGGTGTTGGTGGCTAACGGTTTCCATCCCTCCAGCCTAGACCTTAGTACTTCCCTGAACAGATTCCAGTCAGTTTTCGGGTTTCTAAAGCTAGGAGGAGTGGTACAACGAGCTTTGAGCTTCAGCGATATGCTTTTGTGATCTGAAGTTAGTATCTCGTTTGTGACTTTCCAATCTGCTATGTAGTCTGTAAGACACAATGAGCAGAGCATGATGTCAATAGTTTCACGCCTTAAGGAATTTACAAACGCCGGCTCATGACCATTGTTGAGCAGTGTTAGCTCTGTACTTAAAATAAATTCCATGAGAAACACCGTGAGGTCGGCGCCGCTCCAGGGAGCTTTAATTCTCTGGGCACAATTTTCCAGTCATTTCTTAGACTCCTTGTCTAGTTTAAAGGAAGTCCACTGCAGTTTTCTCTACAATAACTATCCCATTAGGTAAAATCTCTAGCTAAGGGATCGCAAACACAACTCTTCTGCTTGACACCGATCGATCGGGCTTCTAACTATTTGTATCTCAACCTTTGAGGAGATATAGTGGGAGTTTTATAAGTCGTTCTAGATGTTGTGTAGAGAAACAAAAAAAGTCCTACTTAGTCCTGCCTTCAAAAAGTGTTTAAAAAATACCTTAAGCGTTGCTTTATAAGATAAAAGGAAAACCTAAGCCGCCTTCAACCGCCTTTTCCAAATACATATATTATTTTCTTAATGTGTGTCATATTCATCACCCACATAGTTATATTTTCCACATTCGGAAAAAAATTATTTTTAACATTTAAACCTATATTCATATGAATTGAGACCTGCTGAGCACGAATCCGTCACCAGAATTGAGCCATCACGTTCTGATTTTTTTCTTAAATTTTTTTTTTATAAATTTTTAGAATAATAATTTTTGCGAAGTTTCGTTGGAAAATAAGCGAGTTACTGAGATATGTTTGTAACATCGATATTTCCATAATTATATGGAAAAATACATAAAATCGACGGTAGCGACCCCTTAATATTAATATCATATTTTCGGCTGAAATTTTTCATACGTCATTAAAATGACACAAGAAAACTTTTTGGGGGGGGGACCCGTTGAAAAAGTGAAAAAAAGGATTTTTTGAAACAGTCTAATGTAGGTACATACATATGCATGTAGTAATATCTTATTTTCCCGTCCAAATGTATCAATAATTTTTCCTTCGTTTTATAGCGCATTCAATGCCGGTTTAAAAACTTAAAATGTAAGGCGTGTTCCAAAGATATTTTTTCACGCTACTTGAGGGCACGTAATCAGCTTGGCACCTTAATTCCAGCAAAAGCGTTGTTCACGCGGAATCCCTGACCTACAAAGTCATTTCGGCTCACTTCACAGGAAAATACATGATTACTCACCACAACTCTCTCTCACAACAGCAATTGAGTAACCTTTGCGGACGTAAACAAGCCATCGAAACTTCCGCTATTGTTGCTGTCACCAAAAACACCTAGCCCAATGAACTTCTGAACAACACGTTTTGTGATATAATTTTGTAGCGATATATGTCACGTCCAAATTATTTTGCTAGTGTTATTTTTACACTATATATGATTTAAAAAAGAGTAGAGAAAAATGGACAAAATTAGAACGTCTTCATGCATTTTTGAAGTGAATACTTTCTATACGACAGCAGAATCGTTTAACGCAAGCGTTGAAAATCTATGGTTTGAAAATTTTAAATAAATTTTTTTTTTGTATTTTTTGTTCTTAGCACATCAGGGAAAACCGTTCTGTATAAGACTTATTAAGCTGAAATTAAAAATAAACAAAGTATCAAACAAACAATGTTGTTTGTGACAGTTGCAAATTTTTTGTCCAGTAGCAGTTGAAGATATGACAATGGAGTTAATCAACTTCAATATCAACGAGAATCATAGGAAAAATAAGAACTTGGACCCTATGGTTTTTATTTTAAGAGCATTGATGAGAATTTTTTTTTCTTTAAATCCAAGATAAGGTACAGAGAACAGAAAAAATTAAATTTGCTCGCAAGCGAATAAATAGCAAAGAATTTTATTTTGAATTAACTCCCGAATTTTATTAATTTTATTAAGTTTTATTTTTATAAATTTTCCGTTTCGCTCCCGAATTATTCGTAAAAGATTCGTTATAAAATTTAAATTCATAAAGCATACAAATAACAATTTTATTAATTATACGTAGAAAACCGCTTTCGGGATATTGAAAATCTGAATTTTAAATTTTTTTCACATTAAGCATTTCTAACGTACTAACATTAACTATAATAGGTTTTCATTTAGGTTAAACTCTTTTTGTAAAATGAATTTTTTTGAAATTTTGCAAAATCTCTTCTACGTATAAATATGTATATTCTTTCTCTACCAGGACATGTTGTACCTTTATTGAAAGGCAACAAGATGGGTAATTCAATAAAAATAAAAAAGAGGTAGATTAGTTACGGGAATTTCGGAGAAAATTTGAGGAAATCGTGACTTTTAAGAAATTTCAGAATAGTTTTTTTCACTTTATCAAGTGACTGTACCTGTAGTGGTAGAGGTACAAACGTGAACATTGTTGAGATTTTTGGAAAGGACATTGAGATAGATAGAATGAGTTTGATGTCGCTGCGGTAATTATATCAAAAGATGAAAGTGCGTTAGCAATACGCATAGGATGAAAATTTCGAATTTATGAATCACCCTGTGAAATTATACAGGACTCGAGCAAAGCAGGCGAAATGCTATCCGAATCCATACTATAATTACGAGCGAGATTTTTTGCTGCGTCTATAATATTCTGATCTGTTAAACACAAGGAGCCTATATCTAAAATATTTTCAGTAGTCGAATTATAAGACCTAAATCGTGTGATATATGACCAAGTATAATTTGAAATAATACCCTCATTATTGCATAAAGTGTATCTCTTAACGGCATTTTCCCTGAAACTGGCCTTGATATCACGTTGTTCTTGCAAAGCTCACAAACACTGGACGGTTGAGAACTGAAAAAAAGCCCTCTTTTCGGATGCAAGTTGATTTCAACTAATGCTTAATGGGAGTGAAAATCAGACGTCTTCCAAAAGAACGCTTCAACCCAAGCTGTGTTAAGACTCAGCGGCAATATGGCGGTGGAAAAGTTGTTATTTGGGGTGGAGTGTTCTGGAATGTTTTAACAGAACTGGAAATCATCACAGGACCCATAAATAGGAACATCTACGTTGACATCCTCGAGGGAAAATTACTCTCATTTTTAGAATGGGAAATGTTATTGAGAAGTACACTTTACCAGCAAGATAATGCTCGTCCTCACGTTGCTCAATCTACACTAAACTGGCTGACGACCTGGACCAGCAAGGATATTTATCTTTTAGAGTGGCTTGCCTACAATCCAGACTTCAATATTATTGAGAATGTATTTGGTGTCTTGAAAATAAGAATTTCCAAAAGAAGCCGCAGTCAATACAACAACATTTATTTGAATCTTTGGCCATCTCTTGAGGAGTCGTGAGGGGACAGGCTGTATCGTAACTGCCTCCTCGAAAAATTGTACTTCTTTGTCAATATCGCTGGTGTTGGTGGCTAACGGTTTCCATCCCTCCAGCCTAGACCTTAGTACTTCCCTGAACAGATTCCAGTCAGTTTTCGGGTTTCTAAAGCTAGGAGGAGTGGTACAACGAGCTTTGAGCTTCAGCGATATGCTTTTGTGATCTGAAGTTAGTATCTCGTTTGTGACTTTCCAATCTGCTATGTAGTCTGTAAGACACAATGAGCAGAGCATGATGTCAATAGTTTCACGCCTTAAGGAATTCACAAACGCCGGCTCATGACCATTGTTGAGCAGTGTTAGCTCTGTACTTAAAATAAATTCCATGAGAAACACCGTGAGGTCGGCGCCGCTCCAGGGAGCTTTAATTCTCTGGGCACAATTTTCCAGTCATTTCTTAGACTCCTTGTCTAGTTTAAAGGAAGTCCACTGCAGTTTTCTCTACAATAACTATCCCATTAGGTAAAATCTCTAGCTAAGGGATCGCAAACACAACTCTTCTGCTTGACACCGATCGATCGGGCTTCTAACTATTTGTATCTCAACCTTTGAGGAGATATAGTGGGAGTTTTATAAGTCGTTCTAGATGTTGTGTAGAGAAACAAAAAAAGTCCTACTTAGTCCTGCCTTCAAAAAGTGTTTAAAAAATACCTTAAGCGTTGCTTTATAAGATAAAAGGAAAACCTAAGCCGCCTTCAACCGCCTTTTCCAAATACATATATTATTTTCTTAACGTGTGTCATATTCATCACCCACATAGTTAGTGGGATCAGGAGTCGGAAGAGATACCGACATAGTAATTGCTAAAGTTGTAAAACCAATATACAAACGAAATTTTTTTTTACCTTAGTGCTCGCCCCCGCCCTCAAATGGCCACAAAACCCCTTTTCGCATCCCTCGTGTAAGCGAATCTGGCAATAATTTCGATTAGTGCTAATTAAGCTAGAGCTTTGAAATTTTGCACACGTATATAGATGCGGTGACAATGTGATACAGTATATCTAAAATCGGACACCAAAGATGGCGGATTACATTTTCTTCACAACCCCCTTTACATGGCTATTAAATGAAAGAGTTTGACGAGTCGAATGCGATTACCTATGCGACGTCATAATAAACTTAATATGGCGGACGCCCAAGATGGCGGTTTACCTTTTCTCTACAACCCCCTTGACATGGATATCAAATGGAAGGTTTCGGAGAGGTGAATGCGATTAGCTATGTTACGTCATTCAAATTTTCAAAGCTTTAGCTTAATAAGATTCATTAACTACACGAGGAAACCGAACTAATCCACTTATGATGCCTTATTAATATATCTGGAGACACAAAAGTTGGTGGTGGTTTAACTGGTTATTTTGTTCCAGTCATCATTGAAATCACATCTTCAAATATGATGCGATGATTTCTCATCCGAAAGCGATAATAATAATAATAACATAGTACATATAATAAAAGTATTTTTCTAATGAATATTTGCTCAATATGAACATAAACCTGAAGTTTTAGATTTGTTAGAGTTCTATTTATGTTTCACCGCCTGAAACTCACCCCTTCCAAGGATTTGAATTTTTATAAATATTTTTCTAATGATTCCCTACCTCGTGCAGTTACATTTTTGAAGTTTCGAATTTTTGTCCAATTTTTGCGGAGCCACTGTGTAGTATTTTGAATGCTGGATGCAGGCCTCATGCCGATAAGGAATGGAAATTAAATTTCATAAACAAACAAAAAGTTTCACTGCTGCATATATAGTATGATACAAACGTATGTGTATCATTTAATCACGCAATTTGTTGCGTTTGTTTGCAAGAAATCAATCATAAAAATTGATCAATTGTTTTATTGAAAGAATGATCTCATTCAACCTAATCTAATACAAACCGGAATTTGTACATGTAATTTGCTAATAATTTCCGCCAGTGTAGCTTCTAATACCATCCACAGAAATCAACATATCCGCAGCGCAATTGTCGCCTACTCTCTTAAATCAGCCAAGCGCAATAGTCACCCAGCGGTGCGCGTAAAGATGATCTTCAACTCCACTCATACCACCTCTGTTCGGCTTGGTTAGTGGGCGTGGACTATTCATCAACGAAAGTGAAATGCCAAGTCCATGTCTTCTCCATGCAATCGAAGCAGAAGCGCCACCTTCGACGAGCAATCAGAAGGAAAGCGGCCAATTTACGTCTGATTCCGCTTCGCCGGTGTAATGCGACCCAGATTTTCTTTTTCTTTCATCATCGACCCCGATCCGAATTCGCGATGCACGGGCTATAGGCTCGCGCGTTGTCATTCATTCGTAGAGTGGCTTAAATCTAATGCCACATACACAAACGATGCAGAGCCAATTAAAGTTAACTTTTCTCACGTCAATTGTGGAAACTTGCTTCTACCATATACGGAGAGCAAACCCGCTGATAACTTTCACTTTCGCGCTAAGCATATCATCTGTACTTTTAGTAGACTGCACATGATCTTACTGCTCGACATTTCAATAGTATTTTTGCAATTTCAAACAGATGAAATGGTGGCTGGTTATTGTAAACAAATTGTAAAGAAATTCATAGAAAATAGGCTCTCTTTATCAATATCATCAGGCTTGTGCAGTTTTTACAGCCACTTTCAACGATTCCACCTAGAGAAAGCTTTACGAGCTTTACCGCACCTGATCTTGTAAACAAACAAATCCGATTTACAACTTTGCCACTGATTCAGTGCCGGGCGAATGTTTGCTCATTTGTGGTTGTGTCCGGAGCTGATACACTTACTAGGCTTCGTTTTATTTCAAATTCGTGGGCGGATAAATTAGTTTATTCTTTCATAATGGCATATTAAGTGTTCTTTTTTAATTCTTTGCTTCATACGTTTTTCAAGAGTTAAAATATTTAACCACGTGGAGTATTTTGCATTTTGCTGTTCCATTTTTAGAGATTTAAAGATCAAAAGAATGTTTCATGCGATAAAAAGGCGTAATAAAGTATGGTGCCTGGTATTTATTTTTACACATTGGGAACCTATTTATAACAAGTATTCTCCCATATTTCTTAAATTTCTATAATAAAATTGGTGAAATTTTACTACACACAAAACAACTAAGCTCGGGGATAATTGTTAAAAAGAAGTATAGGAATTCATTCTATTCTTACTACAGTTTTTTTTTTTTTCAAAGATGGCCCTCTTAATCAAGTATCCGAAGAGTTCAATTAGAAAACAAGTTAAGTACGTGTCGGACACGCATGATATTAGGGTTCCGTATATATTGCATAAAAATATTTTTTTTAACAAATGGCAAAATATTAAGAGCTGAAGTTATAAACGGTTTTTTTCGTATATTTTCAAAACTTGGGGTAACCGTAATAATTACATTAAATTAGAAGAAAATTAATGAGACTGATTGCAAATTAGTTGGAAATTTATGGGACTCATCGAAAACGCTTTTGGAGCCTCATATCTCGCGAGTCGCCACTAAAGCATCTGAATCAAAAACGTACTATAAGAATATGTTTCATTGGATTTTAAAACTCTGGCGTATGTGTACAAAATTTTGCTCAACCCCATCTTCAATATTTTGGAAGGATGTCCATAAATATTTGTTTACAATATCTCCTATAATAATATGTATTTCATTACAAAAAGCGATAATATCTAGGAATTACGAGGCTGTGACACACGGATTTGCCGGCATCGAACGGACGAACATGACGGCTTTGGGGCGAACGCTACACGCTCGATATTTATCGTGATCCATGGAGTATCATGGTAATTCGCAAAACGGAAAATCACGAGATAAATGTTGTGTGTGTAGCGTTCGCCTAAGAAGCAGGTTGGGAGTTGTTGCCATTTTTTTTTGGGTTGAAACGGTTTTTTGCGAAAATTGAAATATGCAGTCGAAAATACATTACTTAAAATTCTATAAGTCGAACGTTACTATATCTTTTCTGAAAGTTCAAAAATTCCGAATCGAAATATCCAATTCGAAGCGGCAATAGGATTCTCTAGATGTATTAATTTTCTTCTATAACTGAAGCTTGGAAAACCTCTCGACCCCTTATATTCGAGTTTACTTCTGACGGGTGTCTTTTTAGCTTGTGTAGATAGGACTTCTGTGTAAGCCGGATGTTGAGAACAAGGCCTTTCGAGCCTTAAATGTACTGTATAAGAGGGAGAACATGGACTATGAAGTCAATTATCGCCCATTGGATATGAACCGTTTTCGAATTACAGGGTGATACATAAATTCGGGATGCACATTATTCATCCTTTGATCTAATTTACGTAGCGAATCAAAATCAGGCTAAACAACGACTATTTTAATACATACGTAGATGTAGATAATTTTATTAAAACATTATTTACGTTAACCACTTAAACTTTCACTGCGAATATAGTTTTATTTAACCAGGAAATGCAAAACTAGTTATTGCGCAGACAATTTTGTTTTACTGGAAAAACAGTTTGGAGGACTGATTTATTTAATAATTAAAAGTACTATCTATTAAATTGTACAATTGTTTTTACATAAAACTTAGTAGATGCTGAACATTGAAATCAATTGAAAATTGACTTCGCCCGGACCCGCGAGGTTGATCTTTGCACGTGCCGTCGGCCTGAGGTGTTGGCAGCCTAAAATATCTAAATATTGAGCTATCCACTTCATCGCGGTCAGGCCAACATCGCGTCCACTGGTCCAGGTGGAGTCAATTTTTAATTAGTAGCAATTTTCACACATCCTTGAAGCCGAAATTTAAGTTTGGTTCTACCTTGTTGTATGTTGGCAATAAATTTTCAAAAATAGGCAAAGTTTTAGGCGTTTTACACTGGTATTCACCCTCAACAATTTTTTTTGTACAACAGACTCGTGGAGGCCCCCACCATTGATCAATTCAATTCAATCATACCTATTGTAAGATAATTTTCCGGACTCTAGATCACTAACTTCATTTGCACAATGCTTATAACGAACTACAATTAAGAAACCAAATATTTATTTTAGGAATTTCAGTTTTCATTTTAAGGAATAAAAAACACATAATTGTTTTAAAAGGTACTTTAAAAGGTAGGGCTTGACACATTTTTCCTTCATCTGGAATGAGAAAAGCATACAATGTCTGATATGCTATTTGTCTTCCTCCTCAATAGACTGAACGGCTTCTCTTATAGGTTATGCGAACTGCATAGTCAAATACATATTATGGTTGCAAAAGTTGATTGAAAAAAAGAAGAACACAAAAATGAATTTGAATTAGGACTAAATCCATTTGAGCACATTTATAAGAGATTGGAATTAATTCGAATTCGTGAAGCACTTTATTTTTAAAGGGAAAAAAATAAATAATTGGATATCAAAATACCGATATTTATAAAGATATTGATAAAAAGATATTTTGTCACCTCCTTTGTAAATGGTTTTATTTGAAAATGGTACATATAAATATTTCACTAGAAACATATCAATTAAACATAAAAAATAAAGAAATATTTTCAAACCTTTCTTCCATAATGATAAAATCCATTATGCCTTTTCTCTTCTGGGTGGTTACTTACCTAAAAATAAACAAATAGGAATTATTCAATCAATTTCTTTAAATGCAAAAGTTAAAACAGTGAACAATTTAAAAATGTTATTCATCATTTTGCATAAGATTATCTTCTAGTTCTATGCATTATATCTTAGAATATAACAATGCCATAAATATGGTATTAGTTGAAGATGTGGATATTTCTACAAAACTTCATGTGTTCATGTGTTATTTAAAAAACTATGAAGTGTATTTAATAATTCAAACTGATAATTTATGCGCAAAAACAAGCACTAGAGTGTCATAATACCAACATATTGTAAATTAATTTGAAATTACATGAAATTCGTAAGTACTTGTCAAAAATATGTCTCGTGATAATTATCTCATATTTTCAGCTTACACAGTTACTTCTAGTTTCAATATATGTTATGTACGATCACCTACGAAGTGTAAAAAATCGACAATAGAGCTTGTGTTGAAAACACGTTTTGAGACAGCCAGCACATCAGTCCCTTGACTAATAATTATGCAAACAATTACTTCTATAATTTTACTATTTTCTATTGTTTTGTACTTCTTAGTTTTTTCCTCTAAGGTTGAGTACTTCTTCATATTTTTTGCAACTTAAGGCTACACACAGATCATCGCTAACACCATTTTCCCGCATCATCGCCCCAGGTATTGACCTAATCCCTTATCAGTTCCTCAAAAATGCACCGATAGAGTTTTTGGAAGTCATGTCTACAGTTTTCAACAATATTTTTAAGGCTTGTGAAATACTGGCAAATTTTAAGACCACTTAACCGATATTAGTGAGGTCGAAAGCAATCGAGGAATATTCCTTATGACTTCTATTCCAAAATCCTTTGCTGGTGTTCTTCTCAACCGTGTCATTAGCTGGTTGAAATATCACAGTGCTATAACAGAAGCTCAGGCAGGGCTCCACAAGGATATTCCACCTGCGATCACATATTTACTATTTTCAAAGAGGTTTCTTCAAATAATAAAAAATCGGTCAAGTGCACATGGACTTGCACATGAAGAGTTCCGTACCATCATACAAGATATAACACTGCGCACTTTTTAAATATTTTTGTAAAATAAACCAGAGAGGCGCTATAACATAATTGAAAATTTTGTTTCCTAATTTGCATTGCGACCATTGTGAAATTCGCCATCATTTTCATTAAAAATAAAAGTTTTTGAGACAGTAGCAAGTTCCATGTTATGTTATGCTATGGGGCATAAGTGCTATGATGAAGTAGAGAAATTATTACACTTTGTCATCATCTCCCAAATAATACACCAGGATAAATGTTACATCTTGAAACGGGTATAGGAAAAGTGTATGATTTTACGTCACACCTTAATGCAAGTTACGTCAAAAAGTTATTAGGAAAATACGAAGATAGTAGATTACCAAAACAGATCAAGAGTATTATGATTAGGGAAAAATCATGGAAGACGAAACGAATCGATTTATTGCAAACTGTTAACAAAAAGCTAAACAATGTTTGTATTGTAACTTAAATTATGGATTTGGAAACACATATTTCTCGCAAGCAACATCCGCAGATAAAATCAGGTAAATTTGTATGAGCCGAGGAAACCTTACTCCTTAATATGCAACTTCAATAAAAAAAAGAGGCAACTTAGATTGTTCATTGTGCAATCTTAATGCCAGAGAAGATATGGAATACTTCTTCGGGATGCGCCCTATTCAGTTTTTTGGTAAACGGTTTCAGAATATTGAAGAAGTTCAAGTGCTGAATGATAACAACTGGCATTTAATTTACAACTTGTACATATCTGCTATGCATTCTCGAGCACTACTGAAAAGGGATTTAAGGGTGTGGTCTAGTTGGTAACTTTAAAAAAAAACAATTTTTTTTCACATTTTTTTAATTTTTATGAATCCGAGCAGTTCGAAACGTTAGTATCATGGCTAAAGGCACAGCTAGAAATCAGAATAAAAGCAAGAAACGAGAATTAAAAAAAAAACTTTCAACGCGTTTTTCTTAAAACAAGGTTTTTTCGGACGCCCTCCACGATTTCTCCGGAACCCGTGGGCCTACACATATGTACTAACAAAATGGACTATTATCATGTTAAAATTTTAATATTCACTATAATTTTCTTTACAAAAAACAGCAAAAAAAACACATTTTCAATGTTTTTGGTTTTTGTTAAGTAAAATTAACAAAATTTGTTAGAAATTAATATCCATAGTTAATTTAGTAGCCATTGTCATACCGAATCTAAAACACTTCAGTTTTTTTATGCCTGCCTCCAAATTATGGCGTTACGTTCAACTACGGTTTTTGGTATTACAAAAAATTGAAAAATATGAATAAAAAAATTTGCTTTGGTATTTTAAGACTTAATTTATCATACCTAACAATTTTTTTATCCATATCTTCCATAGCATGCTCAAAAAAAAGTCCCGAAAATAAATAATAATAATTTTTTTAGCCTACGAACTAGACTACACCCTTAAGTGAAAAATATTAACGGCTATTGACAGCTGTCCTGTGATCTTTTTTATCTTATATTCAATCATTTATTAATTTATAATATCTCTTCTTGGTTCTTTGAATCAAGCTGTGATATAGGTATAAATTAATTTAGTATTGTTAATTTATTTAATAATTCTTGAAGGGATCTACCCTCTTTATAATTTTCAAAAAATCTATTTTTTTTATTGCATTTTCGTAAAGTATATACATATGTATACATAAATATCATATTATAATTTTATAAAGATCGGATCAGCGTAACTGTATTTATGTCTCAAAATTAGTCGAGTTTAAAATTTTTATATAACAACATCTCTGCGCGTTTGTTTATAATCGAGAAGTGCGGCGTGCGGCCGTGTGACGCAGGACTGACAAGGAAGCCAGAACGCAACTTTGGATGAAAATGTTCATTTTTAGGAAGAAGAAGGCATAATGTATAGTCCAGGCATCGCTGAGATTTTTCACGATTTTTCATTAACAAAACTATAATCGCGTTTTCGCAAAATAACTTTTTTCGACACCGCGTTGATGAAATCTCGGAAACCACCGAACCGATTCTCACGAAACATTCTTTATGACTACAGCTATAGCGCATATAGAGGGTTTTTCAAAATTTTGATTTTAAAAATTTGTTTGGCCAAAAACGGTGAAAAAAACATGTTTTTTCGTAGTTTTTCCAAAATTGTAAGCCATTTTGTCAATTTTGCAAAAATCAAAAATCGTTCTATATGCGCTATAGCTATTAATATACTGAACCTAAAACTGTTTACTTATTTTTTCAGACCATGCATCTCGTTTTTTGGATAATTTTTCGACCAGCAGTTCCATTCTTAAAAATTCACAAAAATGAATAAAAAAAATTGTTTAATGTAGTTCGAGACTGTATTTATTGAGTGTAACACTTCTATATCAATTTTTATAATTTAAACCTATCGAAAAACTTATTGTAATTAACCCTTTTTTACCTCCGAAAGAGGGTAGATCGCTTAAGTATAACGAATACGTAGGAGATAAGGAATATCTAAAATGACAATATGTATATTTGCTCTTCGATTCAAACAACTAAAGTATGTCAGATTCGTCAAACGGTGCGAAAAACAATTGTCAAAAATTGTAAGATTCTTTTTTGATTTATTTTCCTTCCTTTATTTTATTTTTAAAATATATTGTAAAATGAATTGTTCAACTATTGAACTATGAACTGTGAAATTCTATTAAATAAACTATTATTATTATTAACTAGCTTGCCCGGACCCGGCGTTTCCCGGGATACACTATCTCCCAGCGGGGTGAGGGTGGTCTCATATTTGGAAATTTGAATAGCAGATTCGAAATCAGTGATCCCGAAAATTCCCTATTGCGGATTTTCAGGGAAATCCCTTGAAGTTCAACTTTTCGGTCGCCATATTGATCCACCACTTTGATTTCCAAAATTTTGATGACAGATTCAAAATCAGTGACCCCAAAAACCCAAAACAAAAACAAAAGTTCGGATTTTTAGTGAAATCCCTTGAAGTTTAACTTCTTCGGTCGCCATATCGGATCCAACATCTTGAATTCCAAAATTTTGAATGGAGGCTCGAGATTTGCTACCCCGAAAACCTCCAATTGCCTTTTTCATAAAGATTCCTTGAAGTTGGTAAATTCGCTTCCTATACAAAACGAAAATTTCGATTTTCGCACAGCAATTCATTTATATATATATATATATATAAAAAGCAAAGTAATGTAAAGTTTAATTCATAAAAGACATTCCAATTTTCAGTACATCGTATGTTTTCATGAGTCCCCTTGTGTGCAGGGCGTTTCACATAACGTCTGCATACCGAATTTATGGATCATCCTGTAGACTTCAAACGGTATAGATCTAGGGGTTCTCGAACCAGAAAAACTTTTATTAATTTTTAATTGAAAGACATTATTTTGCGTTTTTTTTAAAAATTTAAAAATTACTGCGTATAATATTATTATATTATACTGCACACTAGAGAAGTAAGACGATAAGTGACCCCGAACACATAAAGGAACCCGTTTCTGTCATCTTTAATTTCCATTTCACTACTAGAACAGCGACCCCCTTTGAATTTGAGGAAGAATTTCTAAATTTGGAGAGTAGATTCGAGATCAGCGACCCCGTAGCGTAAAAGGACCAGTTTTCATAGAAATCCGTTAAAGTTGCGAAATTTCGATTGCCATATTGGATCCGCCATCTTGAATTTCCAGATTCCGATAGTAGATTCGAGTTCAACGACCTCAAGAGCATAAGAGGACCCAATTTCATAGAAATCCTCTACCGTATCAGTGGATACGCAGAGTGCATAGTTTCGTAACGTTTTCATTTTTACGAATCGATTTTACTCTACCGCCCCCTAAAGTATTTTTACTTCAAAAGTTAAGAAATAATTTTTTGCATCTAATTTTTACGGAAAACATAACCTGCATAATAACAAATTTAGCTTCCTTAAAACTATCCGAATAGATCAAAGCACTCAAAAAATCTGAATACTCCAATTATTCGAATAATAAATACAAGGATATGTCAGTTAACGGGGACCAAAATGATAGAGGAGATAGATGTCACCTAGTCAAACAAAAAATCAGAAGAAGCGGGAGCGGACTTTTTCGCGGATAATTTAAAAAATCTGCATTTCACGAAAAAATCAACTTGAATCAGCCCCAAAAATGCTTATTCTCTAATTAAATACTTATAGCAGTTAATGTTAGTACGTTGCAAACGTTCAATTTCAAATATTCCTTAAACAGCTTTCCACGTATAATTTGGTATAACCTTGAAAAGACACTAAGATGGGTGAATCAATAAAAATAAAAATAAAGGTACATTAATGAATTTCGGAGAAAAATTAGTAGAAACGTGGATTTTACGAAATTGTTGAGTTTTTTTCACTTTCGCAGGTGACTGTACCTCCAGTGGTAGAGACAGATACACACTGATGAAATTTTTGGAAAGCACATTAAGATAGTAGTTGTTTGGCGTGAGTTTTATGTTACTGCGTTGAGTAGATCAGAAGATAAAAATAAAATAATGATGTGCATCCCGAATATATGAGTCACTCTGTAACTCAATACCGGTTGAGCTTCTTCCCCCCGCCATACGATTTTTTGTTTTTCTAGGTGAGGTCTGCTCTATCATTTAACCTGTTAACTGAAATACCCAAAAGGTGTGTGATATCCACTATATTTGTATTTTATTGGAAAGAATATTTTATGGCATTAAGTATGGAATATAAGGTCGTTCAGATGTCTGCCGCGGATTTGCTTGTTGGAACGTATTCGGGAGGTCCAATTTTCAATGACTTTGTCGCATAAATCTGAATTTGTAGGATGGCGTTTGTTATGTTGACTTTGTTGTTTACGGTTTATTCGGATGGACATCTGATTGCAGATAGCCCCCAAAAGAAGAAGTCTAAAGGCGTTATCTCGCAGGATCTTGGTGGCCAGTTTCAAATCGCTCGTGCAGATTGTTCATTGTGGCATGCGCTGCGTGGCACGTAACGCCGTCCTGTTGAAACCACATGTAGTCGGTATCCATATCATCCAGTTTAGACCGCAAGAAGTTGCTTATCATCGATCTGTAGCGCTCGCCCTTGATGTCGCAAGATGATTCTTTTGGCTAAATTTGGGTCAACTTCCGAATACGTACCACTAAGCAAAGTCGCGGCGGACATTTCATTGACATTATATTCTATATCTTATGCCATAAACTATTCTTCCAAACAAAATGAAAATGGAGGGAATATCTCACATACAACTTGTTTTATTGACATTTAAAAGTTGAGCGTCCTTATTAAAAGACCCTATACATAAAGATTATGCATACATTTGTGCAGCTCTGTTGAATATCCACTTCTATCTGTAGTTCTAAGAAATAGCAAATTTATCTTGACTGAAACATTTTTAACTTTAAGGAAGTCTTCCAATAATTTGTGTAAAAATGTTATAGCAAAGCCATAAAGATGCCAGAACGCCTTTCCAAATTTACATACAAGGACTCTCCTATATACATACATATGTGTGCTCTTAAATGGCTGTCGTGAAAGACAAAAAAAAATCCTGAATGAGAGATGAGCTGTTGCATATTACAAGGGAAATGTGAAATAGATTTTTTTCATTTTTCGACAAAAACGCGATTTGTTTGAAAGAACTTTTCCTTGGAGCGAGTTTTTCTTGTGTTTTCCCCCAACAGGTATGAGTAGAAAATCGCTCGAATAAGATTGCAAAAGAAAAGTAACTGCTGTATGTACAGCATAAAATAGTCATATTTTGTAGTTTTTTACTGTTTTTGGGGAATTTTTAAAAAAGTATTTCCATTCGAGAGGGATAAAAGTGTAGGAGGCGAATAATCAAAAGACGTGGAGATTGCACCAGGGATGTACCACCCACCACCCACACCCGTCGTATGCTGCTGTTTTGTCACGGTTGCTCTGTCAGGGATGTTTGATTCTGCAAAAATTCTTCTGTCCAGGACATGCTCAATGCAGCGGAATTGGGGAACAAGGAAAGAATCTTCCTTTGATTTGGTCTTTATCCCTCTAGATGTGCGGGAGTGTTGCCAGTTGTGAATGAGATAACTGACATAGTTGTGGTGTAGAAATATGTAGAAAAGGACAGTGTAGGGGTGGCTCAAAGAGACGTCAGCATTAGACAAAAGAGGGTTGAATAGGGTAAAGTGAATGGAAAAATCTTTCATTTTAAGAATTTGTGATTCATGGTTAAATCAATGCTTGCCTACTATCATTGGATAGACCTTACTGTTAATAGGGGGATGACAATGACTTATCCTACAGGAATTCATTTGGGTAAGGTTTATTGGTACATTTATTCCAAAGAATAGGAAAAGTGCTGGTGTGTAGAAATCCCTTCGAGGCTATTTAGCAGTACTAGTTTCAATCACATCAACCCTCTGCTACTAGTTAATGAGGATAAAGTAATTCATTTTATATTATTTTATTTTACTACACCATTTTTGCATTCAAATAGAAGGGTGGCATATAACCCCTTCTGGCAAAGAATTTCATTTATGTTCGCATTAAGTTTTCCGACAGGAGAGCTGAGCTTAACTTATTGATGGAACGAATTCATGATACTAATTGTAAGGGCCAAGCATTATTGTGACTATGAGAAGTTGAGGTAAAATAGTGTACATACATTTTTTGTTTTTACTTCAAATACCATTTTATAAGGTTGTTTTTTCTTCTTCAATTAGTTTGCGCTCAAACTAATAGCTTAGATCACATAACAAGTAACTATCATACGAGTATTGTATCAAAGATTATAAATTTGTGTTTATTTTTTACGCTGTATTGAAGTTAACTAAGTTCTTGAGTTGATTCTCGTTATTAAAAATGACCTTTGTAGAATGTGCTGATTTTTTTGTAAAGTATTGTGATTTAGATAATATTATAAAAGTCCCAGGAGTATACTACTTACAGGAGCAAAAAATGCAAAGAGCGCAAAAGGTTGACTGCGAATTAATTAATTTAGCAATTTACTGCTTTCGCTTCCTTTCTTCCAAAAACAAAATAGTTTCAAATTTATTTTGTAAATAATAGCCAAGGAAAATTGACTATTGACCTCAACAAAATTCGCTTCAAGCTGAAGTGCTGAATGAAACAACGTTCTTTGAGGTGACCCAAACCCTAAATTCGCAAAATCACAATATTCACAATATGGCTTATTGAAGATCTTGAAGGTCAAAGTTTTTTGGAAATATCTCGCGTTCTATGCATAGGACATCCATAAGATATATATACATATATATATGCGAAAGTTGTAGAAAATTAAATTATCTACAAAATTGTTTTTTTTGAATATTTCCCGAAACCTCGCCATTTTCAAGATATTCAAGGTCAAAGTTTCAGAAACAAGCCTTTTCGCTAAAATCTTGCTTCCTATGCATCGGCATAGAACGCGAGATATTTGCATAAAACATTGTTTTTGAAACTTTGACCTTAAATATCTCGAAGAGGGCGAGGTTTCGGGAAAAAAAGCAATAGACCAATCTTGTACATAATTTTAAATGTTTGGGCCCAAAATGAATGATCTCCTTTATGACCATAACCGTAGATTTTCCAAAGTTCTTAAGGCGATCTCTTTTATTTGGCAAGCAAAGTACTTATTTTAGACCAAAATTAGTAAAATTGTAGTATTTGCAGGCAAATAATATGTGATCCGAACGCAGCTGTTTTTCATACTAGTTGACGCGAGAGTAGGTATATAATTTTGATAGTCTTTCAAAAGAAGCGAAATATTTCATAAGGTAATTAATTGTACAAATAAAAAATTTTCTTTACGGAAACGAGGCACCAATACAGGCCAAAGAGTTTTTGTTATTATGTTGTTTAGTGTTGGAAATCTGAAAATTTTGTTTTAAGCAAGTTGAGCATTTTTTTTTGCTTCTAAAAAAAATATTGCCTATTAAATGTATGTGTATCTCTCATATCTGATTACTCCGAATTAAGTGTATATGATGGTTTGTCATAGTAAGACTAAGTATATACTACAGGAGCAGCTTAAAACCATGTTCCTCAAACCTTACAAAAGATAAGTTACATCACTCATAAGTTTGAATGGTGCAACATCACCAATCTGAGACATTTATATTTCGACTTCATGTTTCTGTTATAATAGTAGCTGCAGCTGGACTAAGGTACCTATAGACATTTTATTCTTTGCTTATTTGTTCTGCTCACTTTATTCTCACGGAAACAGGCCAGAGTAGCTTAAGCCGAGCCATTAAATCGTAGAATTAAAAAAACAGTCTCAACCATCAAACAGAACGCGTAAAACGTAAAAAACGAGATTTCGCAATTTCCGGTTACGGGTAAAATTCAATCAGAAACGACCGAAGTGCCTGCTTAGGTCCGCTCCTGCTGATAGATAAGAAGACGATATGAATGGCAGAAGGGAATTTGAATTGAAATATCTTTCACTAGTTTCCTTAAGAGTTGGAAACTGGTTTCTGCCGGCATTCGTGTCCAATGCATAATGCAACGCATTTCGGCCAAAAGCTGTTTTGCTGTTTCATACCGGAGCTAACCGGGAGAATTAGAAGAACGAGATGCTGAGGTTACGTTGCACTTCTCTCAATATCTCTTGCGTGAGGTTAAACTGGTTCCAAGTTATCCAAACCGTAAACCTAGAAACCCAAAGAACGTTTGCATCGGCCGCCTTATACAAATAAGGGCGAATATTCAGGCTGGTATTTGCGATTCAAACACTGCCGGGGTGGTTGACCCATTCAGCCAGTGTTGACGTCGCTTTAAGAACTCGCCGTAGCAAAACTAAATGCAGTTGCATTCATCTGAGGTGATTCAGTCTTTCCACCTTTGCAGAGCGTCGCACTGTGGATAACCAACGCGGGCAAGGACTTGGCCCGCCTCTTCTCTTCGAGCCGGGCGCAAAGGCAGACTCGCTGAAATTTCATGTCCCGGATGAACTTGTGGAATTGAGTTGCAACGAACGGCAACGCAACATTAATCTGCGCATAGCAGCAGAATTCCATGCTTGCAATGCTGAAGTACATGCAAATGACCTCGTGAGAACGATGCATAAGTACATATTATTAAGCCAAGTGATGTAAGGGGGCCAGTAGTGCCCCTGCATATGATCACCTTAAGAAAACTGCGGAGGGAGGCGCTCCAAGGAGCTGGATTGCTGTGCGACTAGAGCAGGTCTATCAGGAACGTTGCCGTGCGTGTACTGCTGCGACTGCGACTCGAACAATGCACGGATCCATTGGGCTGAAACCTTTTAAATTCTCTTGCGTTTTGCATTACTTTATTTTCTACAATTCTTTCTTCCTACCACTTTTGTTTTGATTCTACTTATTCTTCTTTCCCCGGTGCATTCCGACGATGCGATTACGTGTTACAATACAAGGTGCAGCTCATAGCCCTACCGTGAAACCCTGCGCGGTTGTCAGATTGCATACAGAGGGGTCTTTGATCGAACTTAAAAAGAAAAGTCCATTCACTACCATCCACTGGATCTACTTGTACTGAGCATGTTCGTGATGTGACCTGAGCCATAAAAATGACGAACCGAGATGTTTCTATTATGCTTGTGACAACTCTGTAGAAAAATATCTTTAAGTTTTGAATTGATCCAAATAAAAATTAAAGTGAATCTCAAACTGAGGGTCTGATTCTAGCTAAACGTAACTCATTTAAATCTTTGCCATATATTTTGGCTTTTTTATATTATTTAAGTCGGTTAACATGGCCCTATAGCGCGCACCGTCCACTGAAGTTCTCGCCGAAGTGATGAAAAATGCCATAAAAGCCCGTATGGCAATCAATTGTGACGACGCCCATTTGGCCGATATCATCTTCTCGACTTGACCAATAAAATTCTAAAGGTTCAAATAAACATAATCAAAAAACAGAATCAAAGTTTTTCATTTAGAAAAAAAATGAGAGCCAAACAACATCGGATGACTTCTTTTTGCCCACCTTGTACTACGACGTTTTGAAAGTTATAAAAGCTTTTCTAGTGACTGCTTTCAGATCGCGTTCAGTAACGGGTGTTTCTAAAAGTATAGACAGTATATTATATGGTGTTTTTTTCACCTACTAAAGTTTCGCTGGGTAAAAACTTTTTTTAAACACAGTCATGCACGTCAAGCTTTTTCGTGTTGACATTTTATAAAAATGAATAAAAATAGTTAGAAGTTCCGCAGAGTTCCACGATAAGATCATTTTTATTATGTAAAAGAAAGTATTTTCTTTCATTTTACGAAAAAAGCAGCTGCGATAATTTGCGATATTTCATGAAACATAATTTTAAATCTTGCGGACTGAAACTGGCCAGTGGTGCGCTAGCTAGCCGCACACACTGCAGCGAGTGCGATTTCCCGGGAAAGCTGGACAACTATCGGTATATGATTAGAATATACAAACCTGTACACATTTGTTTTGGAAATTGCTGATTACGAATTGATACTGTTCATTTAAAAATCGAAATAGCACATACGAAATGGCGGAAGTGTACTACTCAAAACAGCCGGGCATGAAAAAAATTCAGTAAACTGGCGTTGTCATTAGACGTTCAATGCGAAACACCATAGTCAATTTATACCGACGTAGTGGTGATAAACGGCTTAATATCTAAGACTTAGTGATTGTTAATCATTAAAACTCTCAGCACGTCACTTTACTGGTGAATAAACGCCCACAAAATATGTAACTTCACTTCTCGAATAAGTGTTTTAACCCAGAAATGGAGTCTCCGGAAGAAGGTATGTGTAGCCAAACTTGTGCGTTCAAAAACTGTACCTTTTTCTAATTCATGTAAAACTCATAAGTGGTAGTAACTTCTCTTATTTTCAATGCAGGGTTGAAATATTTTAACAAAAATTAGGAAATTTACACTTAACTTCATAGATAAAAACATTTCATATAACGTTCCGTGATATTGAAATTTTCTTTCACAATTTCATAAATTACTCGATATCATGTATTGAAATTCGTATGAAACGGTTTTGGAAAGTTTTTTGTAGTTTTTTGATATAGCAAAAGTCTGAATCATATGAAATTTTGTTGAAATCAAAATGTTTTAAATAGTACACGTCCGCTATTTTGAATCTGCCATTTTTAATTTTGGAAAAAATGTCATATTCGTAATCAGCGACCTCAAAAACTAAAACATACAAAAGTTTGTTGAAACGGAGTTGTTTTAAGTAGTAGACGTCCGCCATTTCGAATCCACCATTTTGAATTTTGAAAAATAAATTTCATATTCGTGATCAGCGACCTCAAAAACATAAAATTGCGAAGTTTTGTGTAATTCCTATCATTTTTCGACTTTTGGCCAGCTTTTTCGGGAAATCGGCCACTGTGCAACGCTTGGAAATTGTCCAAATTTATTACGCAAATTCGCATTCCCTTGTCGATACTCTAAGAGCGCTTCGTGCAAAAAACGGTCGTCATAATGCTCCTTCTGAGCGCGCTATAAAACGTATAATAACAAAGTTTGAAAGTGAATTCACTCTTCACGATACAAAGGTAAAACAAAGAAATGCCCGAAGTGAACACAATATTGCCGCCGTTCAAGCCAGTGTTCGTGAAAACTCAAATGCGTCTGTTCCGCGCCGTTCTCAAGAGTTTGGACTCTCTAGGATGACAACCTGGCGAATTTTGCGATGCAATTTCGGTCTGCATCCTTATAAGATGGTATTGGCACAAGAACTCAAGCCAATCGACCATCACATTCCTCGTCAGTTCGCTGATTGCTCACTGGAAATGTTGGAAGCCGACGGCGATTTTCATCGGAAAACCATCTTTTCAGATGAGCCTCATTTCTGGCTCAATGGATTGGTCAACAAGCAAAATTGCAGCAATTAGAGTGAGTCAAATCCACGAGTGGTTGACCGTTTGGTGTGGATTATGGTATGGCGGAATCATCGGTCCTTATTTCTTTCGAAATAAAGCAGGAGATGTCGTTACCATTCATAGCAACCGCTCTAACTCGATGTTGACCGATTTTTTTTCCCGGAATTTGATGAAATTGATGCGGACGCCTAACGCCTTTGGATTATTTCCTTTGGGGCCACATTAAGTCGAAGGTTTACAGCAACCATCCTACAACTCCTGAGGCATTGGAAGTCAATATTCGTCAAGCCGTAGCTGAGATACCGGCCGAAATGTGGTACAGAGTCATCGAAAATTGGCGTGAGCAGATCAACGTGCGCAAGAGGAGCCGCGGTGGCCATTTGGCCGATATTTTATTCAAATCATAAATCGCATAAAATTATCTTTCAAATAAAGCAATCAGAACCATTTTTGTTCAAAAATTGTGTGTTTTATTCAAATTTAAAGTTCGGACGTTCTTATTGGGAAACCCTATATACATATATAATATAATATTAATGTACAATCGTCAAAAGATTCAATGGACGGGTGATTTTCTTGGAATTGCACGTTATTAAAATATCAGTTACAGATTAATTGAATTTTTGTTTAAGGGCGACTAGTGTTTGTTTTATTTTTTCCCTGTATATATTTAATGTTTGATGTGCCAAAGATATATACCGCAAAAACGATCCCAGATCGTGCGAATTTTTTTCCGAAGTCAAGCCTTATATGTTAAAACACTTCGTGAATTTTATGGACTGAATAATCGTTCATCAGAACGAGTTAGTCTTTTACTTTCGAATTCATAATCTGCATAAAAATGTCAATGGAAATCATTTATCCCTTGCCCGGGTACGAAATCCTGTTGAACCTTTCTTTATTGTAGATTATATAGTTTTCTATTATTTTTGTAGCTCTATGAAAATGTCTTTCATTTCCTTTATGAGATCCGAAAAATCGATTTTTTTTTGCTTAAATCAATACCTCCGACATTCAAGAATATGTTAAAGTTACAAAGGCCAATTGAAAGTATTTCCAAAGATGGGGTGCCGAAAGCAGTGAGTCGTCAAGGGTGCTTTCCCGTTTATTCGTTGGGGAAAAATGTTTTTGTGCATAGACAGTTCAAGCGATGAGTTTTTTGACGAAACTGAAGGTCGATTATATGGATTAGGAATAGCTGATTAGCAGATAATTAGAGTAACTAGTCGAAAATTTATACTTTTTCCTATTTTGAAGCGGGTTTTCTTTAGTTTTAATTTTTACAATTTTACGAAATTGGCAGGCGTAATAGCAAAAAACTATAGGGCCTTTTGAGGCCACTCTCAGTTAAGACAAGAATAGCGAGCACCATTTTTTCCGCCAATTGGACACTTTAATGCCGAGGCGCTCCACGAATCTGCTCATAATTCGGCTTATAATAAGTTTATTCATGATTTAAAAAATTCGTTTTTAAGTTTAAATATACATAAATATATCCCAGGGCTCAGTTGTTTCTTTCCCTTCCAAAAATGCTTCTCGAAAATAGCTTCTTTCAGGCTGTATAAAGCAGGATGCCTGATATTCTACGCTCCAGCAAAAGACAAAAAAAAATCTTTAAAAATGAGTCAATATACATTCTATATTGAACATTCCTAAGCAGCCTTGACTGCAGTGCTTATCTCAATAAATAACCATAACAAGACAGTATTTGCAAGTGTTTGAGAGTCAAACGGTATCTCAAATTACGAAAGCCAAGAAAAATAGAAAGCAGCAAGCGCCGGCGAAATGATAAAAATCAGATAAGGTGGAAATTCTCATCCGAGATTAATCTTCTAAAAGTGATGAATATAAATTGCTCAATTAAATTTTCACTTTAAGTCTTTTGCTGCTTTATGGTGAAGTTAACATTACGACATCATTCGAGTTCATAGATAGCGTTGAAAAGGACACCGAAGAGAGAAATTGTCGACAAAGTTTCAATTACTCTCAGATACAGTTTTCAAGGTGTTTCGTGCGATGCTACATAGCAAACACTTCAAGCATCACATGAATGACTAATGCTTCAGCTAAGCCGCCTCGTCTGAGGAAGTGACTCAAAACATCATGCGCCTCCTGAACAAGGACAACGAAGTCGCATGACTAATTACTTTAAAATTATTGTTGGGATGAAAGTTAATTTAATGTGGGTAAAAGCGTAAAAGAGATAATTATCCGAAAGCAAAATTTATGGAGGCCTCACTGATTCTAATGATGAAATGAGTTGAGCTCACCACCTGCTAGCTTCTTTGGGCTTGCTTCAGCCCATTTTATTGTGTTTTAAGTGTTCGAGATGAGCGATAACATTTTAATGATCCCCACGAGATTAAGCTGGATTCGCAGTGTTCACTTTTAACCCATGTTCACGGTAACGAAGAAGCTTTGTCTATGATCTTGGAACTTGGAAGGCGAATCAAATCACTGCACGAAATAAAGGTTGTCTTAAGCAAATAGGTTGAACTGTTTTGGTGAAAGTGGATAAATCATTATTTTATGCCCGCACAAAGGCCGCAAAATCCTCGCAATGTTGCCAAAAGTCTTGCAACAAAATCACTTATGATACCTTTTATTCTGGGTAACCCTCTTAGCTTTATGCACTTTACAGGTTTAATTACAAAAACTGTCATAAATAAAGTTAGATGGCGGCAGCGTTAATAGGCTTGACCAATTTACGGACGGGCAGGCTTTCAAAGCCTAATTTATTTAAAACAACCGCTGATTGACTTTTCCTGTTATGTAGTTAAATAAGGCATTATAAAGATGAAAATACCGAAATTTGTGGAAGAACGAGCCAAATCCGCCCTACTCATTTATGGATTTTAAAGCAAAACCTCTTTAAAAATCGGAAAAATATTCATTCCAGTCATGTTTTCATTTAAATCTTATAGCACTACTGATCTTGTGTTGGTTTTGTAAAATGACACACTTTTGTGTGATTGCTTTCCGATTTTGAAGGTCAGCAATAGAAAGAATTTCAAGTATTCGAATTATTTGATGTCGAAATTGTATTAAAGAAGAACACCACAATAAAATTTTACATAAATCCTTTGTGTTGGTATTAATTTTTGTTAATCACAACAGAAAACCAACAGGAAAGGGCATCTACTTTAGATTATAGAGAAACAGGATGGAACATTACGTGTAAAAGCTATTAACGTGAGTGAGGCATATTCCCCTCTAAAGAATTCGAAGAAATAACAACATTTTCTGCCCTGAACATTTTCTGCAGCAACCCACCAAGCACTTAATATTTATATTTTTACGGGTTTTTTACATTCTAACTGCTTAAGTTTTCCGCAAATTTTAGTTAGTTTGGGTTACTTTGAACAAAATCACAGAATTTCTTAAAAGATTACATAAAACACCCGCGTGCAGCCAAAATCACAAACTCGCAAAAGTCAAATACAATTATATTTTTCAAATCTGACAATACGAAGGGGAATCGCTGCTGTTCCCGTTTTTCACTTCCTTTAGAGCAAAATGTTAGTCACAGGTACAGGAATTCTACTTGTGATGCCCTTTCTTGACAGTTGAGGGCTTAGATTCAATCAGAGAACCAAAAAAAGAAAAAAAAAATTGTTTTTTGAATTATTGCGTTCGAAATAATAATAGGCACATAAATCAGTGGACTATAACCACTGAATCCCAAAAATATCTACTTTTGATATTTTTAGACAATGTTCCGATTAAAGGTTAATATTTTTTGATGAAAAGCAATCATGAACAGATCTTGCGGTATGGCATGCTGCGCCATCCTGCATAAATGTGTAAGAGGAAAAATAAAGAGAACTAGGGCCTTCTCTTGTAATGATACTCCAAATCATCAGGTCTCTAAACATTGGACACAGAGTTTAAACTTAAGCTTATTTGGGATGCACACTAAAGCTTGCACCTCATTGACTTCACTAGCCACTCGCTTGTGAGTATTGAAACTCGAAATGCGAAAGAAATTTAATTAAAAAAATTATAAATAAGATTTTTTTACGCATATTAGAAATGACATTTATTTTGGCACGGTCCCTCAATTTGGTTTTCGCACCCCAATTTTGAGAATGTATGAGCAATGCCTCAAAAGAAAGGGCAACAAGCAGGCTTGTTTTTAAAAAGGTTATAACATTTAAGACTATTTCAGTTTGTTGTAATTACTACAAATAAAACAGTTTTCATCAAGTTAATTTAACGCCTTCGTAATATCATTAGAATGTTATTTTTAATAAATTTTAATAATTTCTCGACCTTGATCTGATAAAGAAAAAAATTTCATGATTGAAGGGAAATTGTGTATTGAAATGAGGGACTACTTAGTTCTTGTTTTAAGATCAACTTTGATGACCCTGTCGTTGCTACGCATCTTGAAATAAGAGAAGTTTATTTAAAATTAAGTCTCATTTTCATCTTTAAATAGAAATATCGAATTTTCATACAGGTAAGAAACTACTGTTATAAAAAAAAAATGTCGGTTTTTCTGATTTTCGGGGCTAATGACGGGAACGGTTAAACCGATTTCAATGGGACCTTTATATTATTATTATTGGAAGCTATTTTGTCGATCATAGTTTAGGCTACTTTCTATCCCTGGAGTACTTTCGGTTCACGCGGAAAAAATTAAACACCATCTCGGCACAACAACAATTTCATTTAATTTGCAACAGATTTAATTAAGAAGCATGAAAAAACCCGAATAATACCGAAATGGGTCTCCTTAGTACAATATATGTAAGTATGTATATTATACTTAATTCTATATATCACTTATGCCTCGAGGGGTGTGTACTTTTGGTTTCACCAAAGATTTTTGCTTACTTTACCCGCAGATTATAATCATGTATAATTATGTAAATGAAGCACTTGAACTGAAAACGCTATATTTACAACATATACCCTTCTACTCTAGGAAGGCTTACATATTATTTCTCTTTCTAAACTAATGTGAGTCACGTATAATTCTATTTATCTCAGAATCAGAGATTCCTTCATAAAAACTGATTAAGACTAATTTCAGATATAAACCCCATTTTCATTTAGCACGTAAAATTAACTCAGAAAGAGTCGAAAACCCCTCAACAACTAGAAAATTGTAGAATAAAATGCTTTGTTTTTGAAAATTATACGTGATGGAATTTTTTGAATATTTATTTTTACTAGCACCCAAAACTCTACCCGATTAATAATTTTGATCTGAAAAAGGTTGTGCACACAGGCCTAAGTTATTAAAGGAAATTTCCTTAAAAAAAAAAACATTAATTCTCTGAGAGTAGAATGCGACGAATACAGTTTTATTTCACAAATTTCATTTTACAAAAGTTTAATAAGACATTAAAAAAACGCAATTTGTCAGCCACTCCTCCTGTAACCCATAGACACGCATCGGTTATGAAAAGCGAAACACAATATATCTCAAGGACGATTTCTTCAGTTTTCGACAACCTAAGGATTCGGTAGATACCCTGTATCCATGTCTGTGCCGCTTAGGAGATGCTTTCTGTTTGAATTCAAATATTTAGCCTTTCAAGATATCGAAAAGTATTAAAATTCCAGAGGCTGCAAAAGCAAAGGTACAAAGAAATTAATACCGTGCTAAGGGTTTTCAAAACATCAGGTATAAATATGTATGTACTCGTATACTGAAAGATAAAAAGTCTGCTTAGCGTGTTCAAAGTAAACCAATGCCGAATAAAATTTCACGGCGATAAAGCAGTGGAAGAAATTTTATTAAATTGAACGAAATTTTAGTTTCCAACACTTTGTATAGATATTGTATAGCTATGTATTTACACTGCACAGGTCGGTTAAGAAAAGGTCTGCGAAATTTTACAGCTGCAGTTGTAAAATGCAAAAATATTTCTATAATATGACTAGCTTGCCCGGACCCGGCGTTTCTCGGGATACTATTAAATTTGTATTCCTTAATTTTACAACGACTCCCTACTGCACCACTGCCTCTCCTATGTGACCCAGCGTTTTCCTATTTGCGTTTTCCATATGTTTTAGATATTTTCCAACAGTATTATTAAATTTAGTTTTCTTCATTTTACACCACCTCCTTATTTCACCCACCCCCCTCTCCCACATCTCCCAGCGGGGTGGGTGTGGTCTCATATTTGGAAATTTGAATAGCAGATTCGAAATCAGTGATCTCGAAAATTCCCTAGTGCGGATTTTCAGGGATATCCGTTGAAGTTTAACTTTTCGGTCGCCATATTGATCCACCATCTTGATTTCCAAAATTTTGATGGCAGATTCAAAATCAGTGACCCCAAAAACCCAAACCAAAAACAAAAGTTCAGATTTTCAGTGAAATCCCTTGAAGTTTAACTTTTTCGGTCGCCATATTGGATCAGACACCTTGAATTGCAAAACTTTGAATGCAAGAGATCTGCGACCTCGAAAACCTCTAATTGCCTTTTTCATAAAGATTGCTTGAAGTTGGAAAATTCGCTTCCTATACAAAACGGAAATTTCAATTTTTTCGATTTCCTGGCTTTTCCTTTGGGGTTTCCCGAATTTTCTTTTTTTTTTAAACCTTCCCTGTATTATAGCGAACAAAACAAACAAAAAAGTATCGAAATAGGTCAAGCCGTTTTTGAGTTTAAGCGAGACAAACAGACAAACATTCATTTTTATATATAGAGAAGAAGAAGATATATATGTAGATAGGGTGAAATAAACTTCTCCAAGATGATAAATTTGTTGAAATATTTAAACAGATCGCTTTGCAAAGCGAATTACACACTTCATGTATTCTTTTTACTCAATAGTAAACATTCAGATCAATATTACTTTAATTAAAATTAATATTATACATTATACAACATTGGATATTTATAGACTTTATTCCGACAATAAGGCAAGTAGTGTGTAACAAAAGTACAAGTATCACCTTTACATATTTTGAAGATTATTGTTTTAAAAAATATTTTTTTAAATAAAAATCAGCTGAAATATTAGTCAATATTCAAAAATTCTTTCTCCGTTTGACAAATTATGACTACAAATAATTACTATGATTATAACTTAATTTTATCAGGAGACAGTTATAAGGACATTCTTCAGAATAACATGTTGCCTTATGCTAAAGAACATAGGCCACTATAACGACCCTTCTCCACGCGTAGTGAAAAGTTGGCTGGAAAATAATAAGGTGAAACTGCTACAGTCGCCTGTTCAATCTCCAGACTTCAATCCGATCGAAATTTTTTGAAAATTTAAATTTTTTAAACAATAAATTTGAAAAGCAAGTTTTTAAAAAATCAGATCACTTATGTGTACATTTACACAGAAGAATGGAGGACTCTTTTACACGTTACGATAGTAAAATAAATAAGTCAATGCTGAAGAGATGTGACGAAGTAATTACAAATAAAAAATATTCTATATAATAAAATACAAAATACGCAACATTTCATTCAATTTTTAGATGAATTTATTAAGTTGCAAATTTTTTGAGCTACAAAAAATATCTTTCAATAATGTTTTTTAACTACTGTTCTTATAGCGATAAGAAAAACGATTGTTATATGAATTTTAAGGATATTATTGTCTGTTAATATGAGTTGTGTATTGCGGAAAATTTGTCACATTCAATTACATATATTAGGCATGAGAAAAAGTAAGTTCGGTTTTCTTGTAAAAACAAATCTTTATTTATAAAATATATCTTTTTTGAACATCATTGAAAGTATGCTTCATCGGAAGCTACAACCTTTGCCCATCTTTCTGGCAACTTTCGGATTCCATCCCTAAACTACTCGTGCTTCGAGGCGATCCAATTATTGAGCCAAATTTGGATACTTTCAAAAGAATGAAACCGTTGTCTACTAAGGGCTGACTGTGTCGACCGGAACATATAATAATCGGACGGTGCAATGTCCGGTGAGTACAGCGGGTGGTATAATACTTCCAAGTTCAGCCTTTCTAAATAGTTTTTACTGCTTGAGCTATATGAGGTCTCGCGTTGTCGTGTAACAGTATTATCTTATCGTGTCGATTGTCCCATTCTGGTCGTTTTTCTTCAATAGCTCGCTTTAACGGATTAGTTGCCTCCTGTAGACATCGCCAGTAATGGTTTCAGACGGTTTCAGCAAGATAAATAACACCTTTCATATCCCACCATATGCAGAGCATCGAAAATGCCATATTTAAACTGTCTAAGCCATCTTCTGCACAATCCGAAAAAAACATGTTCACCGTATGCTTCTACTAGCAAACGATGACTTTCAGCAGCGGATTTCTTTAAATTATAGAAGTATAACAAATTCCCGCAAATGTCGATTATTTGGTACAATACTCTCCATGTTCAACCGCAAAAAAAACTGTTGTAAAGACACAATGGATTCTGACAATGATATTAGACCTGTCAAACCGGTTCAAACGTGATACATACAATAATAGTTACGCCATCTATTAGAAAACGGAACTTAATTTTTCTCATACCTAATAGTTGCAAATGTTTTGTTCGCAACTGTATGTCACTGAAAATTGCCAGAAAGCGCCGGCCAACCACAAAGTAAAGATTTGGTCGTAACAACCGATATTCACTGCATACTGATTGTGGAATTATAAGCTCCAATATACATACTTCAAATTAATTGTTGTAAAAACCAAAAATGTTTTTTTGATCATTAGACCTTACATTATATTATGTTAAACTAGACTGCCAGCTCAATTAAGTGATGCAAAAGAAATTGGATCTACATATATAAGCAATTCTATTACACCAGTGTTTCATCAAATATGTACCCATCCACTTAATTCTAATTAAAATATACATATGTATATTCCATATGAGGAGTGTCTGTTCAAAAGGTTATATTTGCACATTTTCCAAATGTTCAGAAATTGAAAAAAAGCTTATAGAATATTGTTTGTATGGTCAGTTTTATTTATTCAATTACTAAAATTGTAGTTATTATAGCCTACTCAAAGATTTTAATTTCTTTTTTTAGTCAGAGTTAAAAAATAAAAGATATTACAAATATAACCTTTATATCGTACTGTTTGAAATATAACCTTATGATCAGTATCTTAAGAAAATATAGCCTTTTGATCAAAAATAGTTGAAGGTTTAAGTTTTTTAATTTAAACCGCAAAAACGTTCAATTTCACTCGACTACAGTATTACCTGCTTATATCAATGATTGTCAGGCAAGAAAACCCCGTACAGAATTGTTTGTGTGGTAAATATATAATAACATTGCTTGAATTTATGAACTAAAATTGGGTAAATATAACCTTTTGATTAGAACTTCAATTTTGATGTGCGATTTTATCTATGAAAGAAAGGGTATTAAACAGAATGAAATTCGAGCATAGATAAAATTCAAAATAGTGAGCACGAATCTAAAAAGAAAAAAAATTTTGTGTATAAATGAAATATAACCTTTTGAACAGACACTCCTCATATGTACTGCGAATAGAACCGTCGAAAAGTGTTTCAATAATTTAATGTGATATAAATTGAAACTTTCTCCATTACCAGTAGGTCATCCTAAAATCCACCATCGACACGTCAATTACCTCCAACTCAATTTTTGTCATGTCAAGTTTCAACAGGTCACAAGTACGCAACAGCGACAGGCAAAATGCCACTTTTATGTCACATTCAAATCACATTTGTCTAATATGCAAATTTGGACTCTGCATTCGCCATCGTTAGCATTAAGCCAAACTGTACGCTAGTGAAGAACGATAAAACAGCACTATAAGAAATTCTTCGAGCAAACGAAGACAGACAGCGACGAAGCAGACGAATAACCATTGCAAGTAGACGCAGACTGCCGAAGATTTTCTCTATTCTGGACGGTCATTTTGGCTTAACCCAAACACCCTCTACTACACCGGGTTTTGGGACATGTTAGACCTGTGTGAACACGTGATATTCGCACGCGTGCGCCGCGAGCTCTCACGGGCATTGTGTCAACCCGGTCTCCAAAGTAGACCATCAAATGCGCGACGCGAATGTCCGCAAGTCAAACAAGGAGGACGCGTGTGCCTTTAAATTACAATCAGTAACTTCATCCAGCGGGCAATATGCCGTTGGTGGGCGAAGTACGACCCGTTAAGCTGTCCGGGTGACGGGCATACTGCCAAGCGTTTTATCTACTCTGGTAGCCGATCAAGATTAGTACAGTCGCTCCGGTGACTAATTCAAGCGAAACTAGAATCGTACACAATTTTAAACTAAGGCTGTATGAGCGCATTGTTAAATTAAAATACGTAATGCGCGCTACCTGCGTCTCATAGGCACTGATTCTACTGGTTGGTTCCACGTAGGAATTGGCTTTTCATGACGTCTGTGTTCACGACAGTTGAGTCATAGGACAGACTTGCTTAGTTGAATATTACACAGTTTTTGTGCAGTTTTACGAGTTTTGTTAGCGCGTTAGATCATAAGAAGGAAAGGTAAACCAGATCTACTTTAAACTGGCAGGTGGTAATAATGCCATTTTTCTTCAATAAGGGGATTAAATATTAAAAATATCGACGTGAAATAAAGTTAAACTTAAATACGTAGCTAATTTGTATAAGCATTTTTATATTGTCTGTTCTCTTCACTGGTTCACCATTGCCATTGTGTGACAATTTATTAAAAGCATTTATTTCATATTTCACATTTTGCATAAATTGGAATACACTTGCTCAAGAAAACTCAACACTGTATTTAGTAAGGTATTACGCGAAGGAGCATCATTATTTGAAAATTTTTTCTCAATATTGTTGCGTCTCACATACATAGAAAGTTCATCAAAATCCTCGAGACACATTCTGAAGATTGACCTGTAAGGATTACGTACCAATACCTAATACCGTTAAGAAACTAATATCGTCGGCTTCGAATGTAAGTATGTTAACTAAATCTTTTGCTTTACGTACCATTTGAAAGGAAAAGAAAAGTCATCAACTATGAAAATAGCTAAACTCCATTTAGCTTGTGCAGCCCCTATTCATCGAATTAGGAACACTACCACCTTTTCGTATTTTGTGGAAATATCTAGTTGCAACACATTTAAATTGCGGGTTTTTCCGAAGGGAGTCGTTTTGTCTTGATCCCATCAATGTTTTAAACAGAACATAAAATAATTAGTACGCACCATTGTCCCTAAATCGTTTTTAAGGACGATTTTTCTACCTGACCATTTTTATGGCTGTTTTCGAAAACTTTATGTCATTATAAAAACTAAGTGAAAAATACGAATTTCATCACTTTTTGAAAAGTGTTTGGGAAGTGATTAACTGTGCGTTATAAGGCGATTGTGTGTCATCAACAGTAGGCGTCAAAATTGCCGCGGAAAAAGAAAAACTACACCTCGAAGAGACCGTAGAATCATCCAAAAGGCCTGCGGAAATCGTTTTGCGTCTCTTACCATATTACACCAGGTCATACAAAGCGAAGGAATTTAAATATCAGCAATGACCTTAAGGAGACGATTATACGAAGCGAACCTAACATCAAGACGGCCTGTAAAAAAGCCAAAACTCACGGCGAGGATGCGACAACCGAGGCTTCAGTGGGCTAAAACTTATAGTCATTATACAGTAGCAGGTTTTAAGAAGGTAATTATCATATTATTAATTAATTAACATATTGCAACTATTTTGCGCTAAGAACCCAAATATCTGATAAAACAATTTTTTTTTTTACTTTCAGATAGTATTTAGCGACGAGTGCAGGATGGAAGCTGTTACGGAGAACCCTCAATTCGTCCGGTGGGGGCCAGGTGAGTGGTACAATGAAGATTGCGTTGCAAGAACCGTGAAACATCCACTAGCCACGATGATATGGACTTGCATCTCTGCCGATGGACCTGGACCACTGTTTTTTGTCGATGGAATTATGAACAAGAACGTGTACGAGGAAGTTCTCCAGGACATTTTTATACCGCATTATAATTATTTAAGATCCTGCGACATGTCTTACACCTTTATGCACAATGGTGCACCCTGCCATACTTCTCGGTCAATCAGAAATTTATTGAACAGCTCTGGTATCCCTATTCTGCCTTGGCTAGGCAATTCTCCTGACATTAATTCCATTGAGAGCGTTTGGAGTCTCCTTGAATCCAAAGATTATTCAGTCCTGAATCCTACTATAGCAGTCCTGGAGGAAAATATAGACAATGTGTGGGAAAATAGCCTCCATATAAATGAAATGATTGAAAGGTGCTTTGAAAGCATGCCACATAGAATTAAGGCAGTTATAGATGCGAAGAGTGGTTCTACAAAATATTAGAATGTCTTATAACAAATTGTACCCGTTATTTTTTAACCACTAAATATAACAGGCGGGCTGAAAAGTTCGTAGGCTAACACATAGATGGCGCTACTAGTATCAAATCCATATGATTTCTAGTTAGCCCCAACCTTCAAAAGACGCGTGTATAAATTTGACAGCTGTTGCACTATTAGTATCTGAGTTATAGCATTTTGAGTGAAAGAACTTTTGTTACTTTGCAAAAAATGGACAAAAAAGAATTTCGTGTGTTAATAAAGCATTGCTTTTTGGCGAAAAAAAATACTGTTGACACCAAAGTTTGGCTTGATAAACATTATTCGGACTGTGCACCAGGAAAATCAACCGTAGAAAAGTGGTTTGCTAAATTTAAACGAGGCGAAATGAGCACCGAGGACGATGCACGCAGTGGACGCCCCAAAGAGGCTGTTACCGAGGCAAAAATCAAAAAAGTCCACAAAATAATTTTTGATAACAGTAAAGTGAAGTTGATTGAAATAGCTGAGACCCTAAAGATATCAAGGGAACGTGTTGGTCATATCGTGAATGAATATTTGGATATGCGAAAGCTCTGTGCAAAGTGGGTGCCGCGCCAGCTCACAATCGACCAAAAACAACAACGGATCCATGATTCTAAGCAGTGTTTGGAGCTGTTCAGTCGTATTAAATCCGAATTTTTGCGTCGATATGTGACGATGGACGAAACATGGCTCCATCATTTCCCACCAGAGTCCAATCGACAGTCAGCCGAGTGGACTGCACGTGGTGAACCGACTCCAAAGCGTGGAAAGACGCAAAAGTCGGCTGGCAAGGTTATGGCATCAATATTCTGGGATGCTCATGGTATAATATTCATTGACTATCTTAAAAAAGGGAAAACCATAAACAGCGACTATTATGTAGCGTTATTGGAGCGTTTAAAATACGAAATCGCGGAAAAGCGGCCTCATTTGAAGAAAAAGAAAGTGCTGTTTCATCAAGATAATGCACCATGTCACAAATCAATGAAATCGATGGCAAAATTCCATGAATTGGGCTTCGAATTGCTTCCGCGTCCACCGTACTCTCCAGATCTGCCCCCCAGCGACTTTTTTCTGTTCTCAGACCTCAAGAGGATGCTCGCTGGACAGAAATTTTACGCCGATGAAGAGGTGATCGCCGAAACTGAAGCCTATTTTGAGGCTAAAGACAAATCGTATTATAAAAATGGTATCGAAAAATTGTATGACCGCTATAATCGTTGTATCGCCCTCGAAGGGAACTATATTGAATAATAAAATCAAATTCTATCAAAAAAATAATTTTTTCTATGCTAGCCTACGAACTTTTCAGCCCGCCTGTTACTATGTAAAAAGTGAACTTTTATTTTTATATTATTTTTCCTTTCCGCCGTTTTTAATCTATAAAAAGAACATTTCAACAAAAAAAAGTCCCCCAACTACTGCAGCGATAGCGACCTTCACAGTGCGTGAAATCAAAAAAACCAGAAAGTTTATTAAACTAGAAGGTATTTCCCGTACCATGACCCTCAATCGAAAAAAAAAATTTAAATTAACAAAATGGCGGAGTTTTTAAAAAAAGTTTCAAATTTCGCGCGGAAATTTTATGATTTTTGGCCTGCCAAAATTACATCTTTTATTCGATCGGACTTTTTTTTAAATTTCACACTAGTAGTCACCCTTAACTATGTTATCTATGTGGTCATCAAACGTAATGTATATTCAACCAATATTCAATATGTATTACAATACAAGAAAAATGATATAAATCATTTTAAGTGCTCTGAAAATACAAATAAGTTTGCAAACCAGTAAAACGACCAGAACACATAAAGCCGGGAACCTCGCCCTTTCACACTTTAAGGGACGTTAGAAAACCCTACTGAAATTCAAGAAGCTAAACTAGTTTGAAGATGTTTTCATGCGGGATTTTGCGTGCAAAGTTAACTTCTTTCAAAGCTGTTTTGCAAAAAACTCAATAAATTAAAAGTCACACTGAAGCTGTCATGTTTTATATGGCTATATACAAATCTGAAAGTCAAAGTCACATAAAGCAATTGCCTGATTCTTTAATCACTTCTGCGGGAAAAATGCGATCGGATAGGCAATAACAAGCACATTCATCACATATGATATCATGCAACTGCGCTTTGAACAGAACTCATTCGTCTATCGTCCTTATTAAATGAAACATTGCAATTGGGGAGAAGTAAAGAAAAGAAAGAAGAAAGGACACCCGTTACCAACGAATTCATCTCCCACCCGTTGTACTTACGGAACCTCTGCGCCACTCCAGTTTGCGAATACGACATGAGTATAGAATACACAACTACCATAAACGTATGGAGGCATCCACATGTAGTAAAAAAAATTAACGAGGAAAAATGAAATATCTCTGTTACCGGCGAACTCGAAATAAGACGGCCGCCGCCGAATGTAAGACGTCATCCTAAATGCGATGTGAATAAAGGATGGAAAGAAGCTTAAGAACCTCTGGATGCCTCCACACCGCGAGGAGACGAAGAAAATATGCTGAAAATATATAGTCACAATATTCGGTTTAAAATGGATATAAATGTCTCATGTGTGGTCATTAAAATGATGAATTGATTCAACTATACTCGTGCAACGATATGTGACCTGTAGTAAGATCCAATCTAGTCTGCTCTGGATTTCAGAACTTCATCCCACCAGAGATAATACATCACGACTGACTTAAATCAGTTCGCTAAGAACTCCAATCGACAATAAGTCTTGTAACATGACGAATCTTAATTTAATATGGTCCGTGGCCTCCGTCGTCCCACATAACTTTTTCCCTTTTTAAACAAAAAATATGTAAAAAAAACTTTTCAAGTTAAACGGTTTTATTGCACAATTAATAATGTACTGATCGGCCTAAAATAAAATCGTGCGGTGCATTTAGTAGAGGTTTAGAGATTTACTTCGAAATCATATTATTATTATGTTATTATAATATGTTACGTGTTTTCTACTAAATCCGCTCACAATTTTATTTTAGTCTGATCAAAGCTCCAGATTGGTGACCCATAATTATTTTCTAGCTTTTAGTACATCATCAATTGTGCAATAAAACTGTTTAACTTAAAAAGTCTTTTTACCTATTGTACATATTTCTCACCTTTAGTGTACGTTATTTGCTTTTCCCGATTTTATTTCATTTATCCGATCCATTGGCAAGTGCCGAACTTACCCTTCTTCATCTAGCTCAATATTTTCTACTGTTTAGTCTATTATCTGTCTTATTCACGCTCCTAATTTGACACATCCTAGAGATTGATATGCGATCGATGTAAAATACATAGCTAACCATGTTCTGCTCATGAAACCCGTAAATTTAATACCTATGTCAAGGGAGTTGTAATCATTATGGTGATCCGCTATCTTGGCGCATCCGCCATATTTAACTTAGAATGAGGTACGTATAGCTTGTCGTATTATACTCACCAAACCCTTTCATTTGACACCTATATCAAGGGGGATGTAAAGGTTATGTACGCCATCTTGTACTGTCCGTCACACTGAGTTTAAAATGACGTCACAAAGCTTACTCAATTCTTCTTTTCATACCCTTTCGTCGTCGAGTGGATTGTAAAGAAAAATATAATCCGTCATTTTCTGTCGCTGTGTCTATGGCAAGCGTAGTTACCGGCAGGGACATGGGAGGTCAAGCCAAAGAAATTTTTGTCCGTGCGAGGTAACCAGGCAACTGGAAATCCTCCCATTGAAGAAGCAGCTGGGCACGGATTGTGCAGGCCCCAAATCCATTGACTGCCGAGGTGACGTGGTCAGGCCAACAAAGAAGGAACCTACTGGATCCCGATGACAGAATGTCAATAGACGGACTATCATCGTTTGATACATTGACGGAACCAATAAAGAGCCTACTTTTGGACCAGGAAAGGACCGGAAAGCAGTTTTCTTTTGTGACTACGGTTAATCCTGTTCTGACGGAACAGAAAAGGACCGGAAAGCAACATTGTGCTGTGATTACGGTTAAACCTGAGCCGATGGACACCCTCACCTCCCCTTGTGCCGATGGACACCCCTACCACCCCTTGTGAGGCTGCAGTGGAAAGGGATCCTCCCTTAAGGGGTTATTCTCATGTGACCACTTCGAAAAATCGATTTTTTTTTGTTTTCATATTTCGATAGTAAAACCTATTGGGAATATGCTGTGAAAAATTCAGACCGAAATTCCTAGTATTAAATAAGTTACAACTCATTATCGCCGCCGCGCCAGGTCTGCTGCTGCTACATTTTTATTGTTTTCACCGGTCTTTTTTACCTGCGTACGGAGTTTCTAACGGTCAACTTTAGTATATTACCTACCTGTGTTTATGTGGAATAGTGTATATAAAGTTTTGTCGTGAATTGTGAAATTGTATGGTCCAGGCATAGCAGATTAGTGTAAGTATAAATTTTCCACGAGAATTCTGCTCTCGAAACTTTAAACGCGTTTTACTCGAAACGTCATTTTCTAGAACGGCCATGGTCCTAACAAAAAAACTAATCGACCGATTGCTTTGAAATTTATATATGTTTTTCTACCCATTAATGGTTATCGCAGGTACCAGAATTGTTTATTTTAGAAAATATGTTCTTACTTTTTTTATATAATTTTTACCAAAAAAAACCAAGATTTTCGTAACTTTCTTTTCTACCGTCCGCCATTTTTTTGTTTTTCAATGAAATTGATTAATTCTGGTACCTGCAATAGCGACAGATGTACTGAACAATAATCCATTCGATTTTTTCATTTCAGATAACATGAGCAGCCGCTTTTACCATGGCCAGTGACCTGCTTTTTTTTTTTGGTGTCTAGTTTAATAAAAAAAAAAAAATATTAGGTGTACAAATAAGTTTCCGCGGTTTGTCAAAAGATGGCCCCACCAAAAGGTTATGGAGAAATTGTCAGATGTAAAACGTAATATCCCAAGTTTCGTCATCCGGCAACACCATAACCTTAAAGTACTAGTGATTCCGTATCAGCATCACGTAATTTTTTTCGTGCAAAAATGTCAAGTTTTGTGCCGAATAAGCATAATTTGCGGGAACTTTTGATTTACTTTTTTAATTTGAAAAAATCTGCAGCTGAGGCGCATCGATTGCTTCTAGAAGCATATGGTGAAGCTGCTTTAAATGAGAGAAGTTGTCAGGAATGGTTTCAAAAGTTTAAGAACGGTGAGTTTGACGTGAAGGACAAAGAACGCAGTGGAAGGCCGAAAGTGTACGAAGACATGGAATTAGAAGTACTATTGGAGGAAGATTCGTCCCAAACGCAAAAAGAACTTGCACTTACATTACAAGTGACTCAACAAGCAATTTCACATCGTTTAAAATCGTTAGGAATGATTCAAAAACAAGGAAATTGGGTTCCATATGAACTAAAGCCGAGAGACGTTGAACGCCGATTATGCATGAGTGAAATGCTGCTTGCCAGGATTAAAAAAAAGAGTTTTTTGCATCGTATAGTCACTGGTGACGAAAAATGGATTCACTACGATAATCCAAAGAAGAGAAAGTCATGGGTTAAGCCCGGCGAACCATCAACATCGACAGCTAAGCCGAATATTCATGGAAAAAAACTCATGCTGTGTATTTGGTGGGATCAGCTTGGTGTCGTGTAATATGAATTGCTGAAACCAAGCGAAACCATTACTGGAGCTCTCTACCGAACACAATTGATGAGATTGAGTCGGGCACTTAAGGAAAAACGCGCCCATTACTACTCCAGACACGACAAAATTATTCTTTTACACGATAATGCTCGTCCACATGTTGCGGCGCCGGTAAAAACATACTTGGAAACACTCAACTGGGAAGTTTTACCCCACCCGCCGTATTCTCCAGACTTAGCCCCTTCCGATTATCACCTGTTCCGGTCGATGGCACATGGTCTGTCTGAGCAGCGCTTCACATCATATGAAGACACCAAAAATTGGGTAGATTTGTGGATAGCGTCAAAAGATGAAGAGTTTTTTCGACGGGGTATCCGAATGTTGCCAGAAAGATGGGGAAAAGTAGTGGCAAATGATGGAAAATACTTTGAATAAAACGTAATGTACTGTTCCTTCACAATAAATTCCTAATTTTTTATAAAAAACCGCGGAAACTTATTTGTACACCTAATATAAACAATGTAAAATTAGCAAAAATAACAATTTATTTATATAGTTTAAGATACAAATAAAAACATATAAAAAAATTAAAATGATTGAATGTTATTGTCTTATAAAAAAAAAAACCCAAAAAAGAGGTAAAATTCATGCGTTCACATGAGAATAACCCCTTAAACACAACCGCTAGCAAGGGGATGTCTAAACGACAGCTGCGACCTAGATGCCAGCTGACTTGATATTTACTCAAATTAACCTGTAGTAAATCGGCCACCGTATTGCTAAGTGGAAGGTTGGCCAAACTGCGGACATATCCCTAAATAAATCTCATATAAGAGCCATGCGTATGCAGAAGTTGCATCTGTGATCTTGAGATAGTTACATGGGGGAAACTCTTTTATTATAAAAGAAGTGAAAGACCGTGGGCTTGCATTATTGTTCCTAGTTCAATCGAAGCTATGATGTTAAGACAGTACTGTAGTCAAGACATTGTCGCGGTCAAAGTATCACACAAAAGGTCGGGGGTCAGGTGCGAAACAATTATTGTTTCTGCTTACCTGCAGTACGACTCAATCAGCCCACCTCCTGCTTGGGAGCTACGGGAAGTTGTGCGATACGCGGAATCTAATAACTTATGACTGGTCATCGGTTGCGACGACAATGCCCAGCATACCCTTTGGGAGAGTAGCAGGTGCAACTCCCGCAGGAATAAGCTATTGGACTTTATTCTGGCACACGATCTCCTGGTAAAAAACAAGGGCAACCGCCCAACCTTTATTAAGAGAAGGCAGCAGGAAGTAATAGACCTGACACTGTCCAATAGGAAAGCAGAAGGTCTGGTCACCAACTGGCGTATTCTCAAAGAGGATACTCTTTCGGACTACAGATACCTAGAGTTTTAACTAGCTGGTGAAGCAAACTCGATACCGGCGGGTCGGAACCCTAGGATACTTAGTCGGACCTTGATCGAGTCCTTCGAGTAGGCTTGTCCAGTTAGGAAGATGGAAAAATGTTCCCTCGTGGAACAACAAACTACAAATACTCCATATATTTATATACCTATTAGGTCGCTGGTTCAAATCCGGCTCGAAGGACCAAATATACTTCGTCTGTGATTGTCACGAAACAATAGACTGTATTGCCTCGGGAAAGGCTAGAGCTTGCCAGCAATTAACCAAGCCATTCTTACAGCTGCTTGAACTGTTATAACCATCCAGGACATCGACCGACCAAACGAAAGAGAAGAGTTGTGGCACACACTTCATAATGAATTCTCGATATACGATTAAGTTATACGTAGTCAGGGCATCGACCCATGGATATTGAACTTTCGTCCTGTTAAACCTATGAAGTGAATTGTATGTGATATCTGAATTAACCTGTGATATGTATTTATTGTGAATTAAATGAATTGCTTATCACCGAGGTTTTAATTTGGCGACCATACCATTACTGATCCACCCTCCCCGGTTTGTAAATCCAATAGAAAGAAACCAGGAAGCTTCTAAATCGAGCCTTAAAAACTCAAGAAGAAGACAATTGGCAATCTTACCGCACTTCGCAGCAGGATTATATATAAGAAAAAGATTAGATCTCCTAACCTCGAGTCTTATAGGAAATACTGCGAAGAGCTAGAAGGGATGAAGGGGACATCACGGCTGCATAAGATATTCCAAGGGGATATCGCAACAAAGCTGGACTCTTTTCGAAAGTCTGATGGCACCTACACGAACTCCAGGCAGGTAGTATTCGAAATTTTATCCGAAACACATTTCCCCGGTAGCAAAAACACTCATTCAGACGTAGGCCTAGCTGAGGAATACTCGTGGAATATAACTAGGCATGAAAAATATGTAACATCCAGGGTGGTCATGGCGGAGAGAGTAGAGTTTGCGCTATCTTCTTTTGAAAACTACTACCTGGACTTGATGGTATATATCCTGTAATGCTGAAGGGCGGAAGTAGAGTCCTGGTGCAAGCCCTGAAAGTAATATTTTGCAGCCTGCATAAATTGGGGATGCATACCGACCGCCTGACGAAAGGTTAGAGGTCCCCATCAGGGAAAAATAGGCAAGGCTGCCCCCAAGGAGGCATACTGTCATCCCTGCTTTGGTGCTTTCTAGTAGACTTGCCGTAACATGAATTATAGACTTTAAACATTCATGCACAGGCTTACGCCGATGACGTGTGTGCACTAGTTTATGGGTGGGTATTCACTAAAGGCAATTTGCCGTAAAGCTCAAAAGACTTTAGATAGAATCCAGAACTGGTGCGAGAAGCACGGGTTATCAGTGAATCCTAGCAAAACAACGCCAATACTAGAAAAATAAAACTGAATAACCCCAAACTTCCAATATTAAAGGGTGCTTGTTTAGCTGTCGGTTTGTCCGAGCTAATCTAGGGAATGACCGTACCGATTTCGATTGGTTTTTCACTGGAAGGTATTATTTTGTTGGACACGGTTTAGGCTACTTTTTACCGCGGGAATATTTTGGGTTTCCGCGAGAGAAATAAAAAACATCCAGCCAGTTCAGCAGTTTTAATTTAAAAGAACGGAAAACCTCAGACTAGGTCGGGTAACTCAACTAGTAAATGAATAAAATATCTTTTGAATCCTAAAAAACCGATGTCACAATCTTTCCTGTCGATGGAATTGCCTTTACCTTCTTTGGCGCTGGACCACGGCATTGCCACTGCATGGGTATATAATGGTGAATCCAAATCTTAGCCGTCTACGTACAAAATCATTTGATTTTTTTTTAAAACAATGCAACCATTGTTGTGAAATTTGCGGCCGAAAATATTATTATTGCTCTCAGGGGCGTAGATTCCTCTAGCGAGTTTTGCATTTTATTATTTAAAAATAGCCACAGACCATAAGCCTTCTGTAGGCTTTCAGAACTTGGTTGAACAATAACACAGCGATCCATTCAGTTGCAGCGTTTTATTCGAAGTGAATTCTAACAAAAACGGTAATGAGTACCAAACCTCCCGAAATGCATCAGTCTCTCTTCTCGATAAGCGTTTTGTTATAGGCGCATCGGCTGATAGAAATCGAACGGTTTAGACTCTCACACTGATAACAATTACATATATACAATTTGGCTAACGAGAACTTTAACAGAAATGTTATTGTATTAGGTCCGCAACTAAGTTCTCGCTGTTTTTTTTTATGAATATAAAACTTTATTATGAAAAAATGGTTACAAATGAGTTATTCAAAGTACTGCCCATCGCTAGCGACAACCTTTTCCCATCTTTCTGGCAGAGCTCGAATACCGTCACGATAGAAGTGTTCGTCTTTTGAGGTTATCCATGAATCAAGCCAATTTACGATGTCGTCATATGAACGGAGCTCCTGATTAGTCAGAGCATGTGCCATCGAACGGAATAAGTGATAATCGGACGGCGCAATATCTGGGGAATATAGCGGGTGGGGTAGGACTTCCCATTTGAGTGTTTCTAAGTAGGTTTTGACGGGTTTGGCAACGTGAGGCCGATCGTTGTCGTGCTGTAAAATCACTTTTTCGTGCCCTGATCGTATTGTGGCCGCTTTTCGCGCAGTGCTCGGCTCAATCGCATCAATTGAGTTCGATACCGTTCCCCAGTGATCGTTTCGTTCGGTTTCAACGTCTTTTCAGCGTTTTCGAAGATTTTCGGCCTTCCTTCACGCGAACGGTCGTCAACATCAAAATCACCGTCTTTGAAGCGACGGAACCAATCACGGCACGTTGTTTCACTTAGAGCAGCATCTCCGTAAACTTTTTGGAGTTCTCGATGCGCTTGAGCCGCCGTTTTCTTCGAATGAAAAACGAAAAGCAACACTTCCCCGCAAATGACGATTATTTGGCACATAATCAGACATTTTCACACAACCAAAAGTATATGTTCCAAAAACAAAATCACAAATGTATCAAAGCGGCTTGCTTACCATATGTCTAAGCTTGGTTCATGACGTTTTAGTAATGCTATAATCGACCAACTCTTACTACTGGAGCCATCTATTGAAAAACAGCGGGAACTTAGTTGCGGACCTAATACTTAAATTACATGACAGAATGATATTTTCTTCTTTTAGATATATCGAACGCCTACACTTCCAAAACCCAGAATTTAGTCACCACACGATATTCAATTTTTTCTAGAGCTGCTGTTTTTATACGAATGAACTGACAGATCGAATTGAAACTTTTGAATTATTAATACTACGTATACATTAAAATTAAAAATGAATTATATATATATATAAAACATAATAGGTTTTGTCATCCACACCAATAAGGCATTTTAAGCATTACTATTAACCTACCTCAATTTGTGATAAGAACATTATTCGCAGAGACTCATCAAGTAAATTAATTAAGATGTAATAATAACATTTGTGACATGAAAATAAAATAAATCATAAAATCTCTTTTTTGAATAGTCTAATAGTTTGCCAAATCCTCATCAAGCCTTAGCGAGAATCATGTTGGAAGCAATCATGAAACAAATACATAGTTCTTATGTATGTACACTATTAATAGCAGCAAAGCTGATAACCACACATTAAAACAACCGATAATTGATAATAAGATCAAACTTACTGCCAAGATACACATGCAACCGCAGATATCGTCCGCCACAACTCCCAAACTATTTAACTTCGTTGCCACTTACCTGGAATAGAAGGAAAAATAAACACATTATCAAGATGTTACACATAAAATTGCAAATGAAGTAAAAAAAGATTTTCTACGAGAAAAAATGATGAAAACAACGAAAATCAGCGGAAATTTTTTTTCATCCGTTCATTCCGTTCAGCAGTTTGAGTTTGAAGTGAAGGAAAAAAACAGCACAGGATCCATTAAAATGCCTTCGTAATGCGCTCCTTTCGACTATTTTACAGCGAGAATTGTTGGTGGCTTTTGCAATGTGGAATAAGACCGCAGAAACCAATTTGAGAGACCAAATATGAAAAGGGCAACTGGTATAGGGCCGAAAACTGGCATATCCGAAAGGAGATGAATTTCAACAGCTGAAGAGACGTAAATGCGATGCCTTGACTGTACTCACACTCCCACAGATTGGCGGCTGCAGGCGAGGTGCGATTAAGAAATTTAATGGCCGCGAACGCATGGAAGTAACTGCGCGGCAGGCAAACAAACAGTAGCAGAAAATTCTAGTCGTGCTAGTCGAGCTTGAGGAACCGTAATGAATTTAGAATGTCACATAATTGTAATGTGAAACAACAAATCAGCATAAATGATAGAGAAGCCAGTTTCACTCGTCTAGTTGCACCTCTAAACAGCCGCTTTGCTGGGAAAATTGGGAAGTTGATTAATGGGATTGGGAAGGGCGTTTGTAAAATTTACCGAGATTTATTATCTCAGGCGCTTAATGATTCAAAGATTGAGGGTCTTCCAAATGGGTGTTAACAAGTTCTGCCCGAGTTTTGCTGATTCTTCACTTCACTACTTCATAACGGACACGGACGACATAAAATATGAAACACAGTTTCGTCATTAATTTGTTTGTTATATCTATAACACAAAATTATTTTTAAGACATCTATTAATGACCAGATCACCAAATTTTATTCCTAAAAAGCTTTTACTTCATATACTCGCCGGGTAACAAACTTGCTAGGAAACTTTGTAACTGTCCATTCCCGAATATTCGACGCAACTTCGTACCACCGGACATTTTTAATGTCTCGTAGCCTCAGAGAAAAAACGGAACACTTATAAATGCAAACATGTGTGTCCGCAAGCGTTCAAAACTCGAAAAGAAATTGGACCAATTTGGATGAAATTTGATATAAATAAATGAAAAGCTCAACAAGGTAGTTAAATGATGTTTTGTTGAGGTTTGATTACAAAATTCGCGAAATTTTTAAATCAAATTGTCACAATTTTTGTTGTGTTGGTGCATTTGTTTCTAACGTATCGGTAGGCTTATTGGATGCTTAGATATATGTTGTTGGCGATTGAAAATTTTACAAGTGTTTAGGTGCGCTAGACGATTTTTCACTGTTGGAAAAGATGGAACTAAGAATTAAAAATGGAAGAAAGTACAGGAACACATTCAAAATGTTGAATATTGTTTGGCGAATATTATAGGAATACAAAGAGTGTTTACATGGGGGACAAACGTTTCCAAGAGGGTCGTGAAGACGTCAAACTTCACTTTTTTTATCTACTCAATGCCGCGACATCAATCTCGGGTCAAACAACTACTATCTCAATGTGCTTTTCAAAAATGCCACCACTCTTCATATACCTCTAGCGCTGTAGGTACAGCGAAAGTGAAAAATGTTCTAAAATTTAGGTTTCTCCCACAATTTCTCAGAAATTCATGTAATTAATATGGATCTTTTTTATTTTGATTGAATTCCCATTCTTGTTACTGTTCCAAAAAGGTACAACATGACCAATTGGAGAAAGGGTATAAATTTTAATGTGGAAAACCTTTTGCGGATTATTAAAAAAATCGGTATTTTAGATTTCTTTTACAAATTATATACCACCATTAAGGGGGTATTCTCATGTGAACGCATAAATTTTACCTCTTTTTAGGGAATTTTTTTTGTAAGACAATAACATTCAATCATTTTAATTTCTTTATGTGTTTTTATTTGTATCTTAAACTGTATAATGACATTTTTTTTTGCTTATTTTACATTTGTTATATTTTTTTTAAATTAAAGTAGACACCAAAAAAAAAGCAGGTCACTGGCGGGGGTAATAGCGGCTGGTCATGTTGTCCGAAATGAAAAATCGAATGGATTATTATTGTTTAGTAGGTCTGTCGCTATCGTCCCTACCAGAATTAATCAATTTCATTAAAAAACTAAAAAATGGCGGACTGCAGAAAAAAAAGTTACGAAAATCTTGTTTTTTTCTCTTCGTTTTAAAAAAATAAGTAAATATTTTCGAAAATAAGAAATTCTGGTACGGACGATAACTATTAATGAGTTGAAGAACATATATAAATTTCAAAGCAATCGATTGAATAGTTTTTTTAGGCCCCCCGCCGCCGCTTTAAAAAATGATGTTTCGAGAAAAATGCGTTTAAAGTTTCAGAATTTTTGTGGAAAATCTATATTTACACTAATCTGCTATGCCTGGACCATACAATTTCATAATTCACGACAAAACTTTATATACACTATTCCACATATACACAGGTAGGTAATATACTAAAGTTGACCGTTAGAAACTCCGTACGCAGGTAAAAAAGACCGGTGAAAACAATAGAAATGTAGCAGCTGCAGACCTGGCGCGGCGGTGACTATGAGTTGTAACTTATTTAATACTAGGAATTTCGGTCTGAATTTTTCACAGCATATTTGCGATAGGTTTTACTATCGAAATATGAAAAAAAAAATCGATTTTTCGAAGTAGTCACATGAGAAAACCCCCTTGATTGCAATAATTTATAAAATAAAAAAAAATTATTTTGGTATTAATTTGAGTTAAATTTTTCTTAAATGCAGATTCTTTTAAAATTCCACATAAGGTTCTCTACCTATAAATTCGTACATCCTTTCTCTACCTGGACATGTTGTAACTCTTTGGAAAGGAAACAAGATAGGTAATTAAAAAAAAATAAAAAAGGGGTGTATCAATTACATGAATATTGGATAAATTATGGGAGAAACGTGAATTTTAGGAAATTTTAGAGCATTTTTTCACTTTGAATTGAAATATGTGAGGCCTTTTGACATATGCCGCGAAAACTTACAGGAAAAAGATACACGCAATTTCTATGGCAAGATTTTATGTTCCTGTAAACTATTAGCATAAATGGCGTAAGAACTAGATATCGCATGGTATACATGAGATTGGGAGTATACAGATTGGACCCAACATGTTTCAGAGCACGCTCAGAGAAATTTTTGCCTTAACAGCAGTTTTGTATACATTTGGTCGACGCCCCCAACACGGCAGATGCGGGCAAATGTGTAACGATTTATCTATTTATAATAATAAAGTTTCAGGATGAAAATTATAGCCAATATTATAATAGAGAATACGATTTGAACAGTTTCGCCAAAAATTCTCACATTATTATAATAGAAAATAAGGGTTCTGCTCAATCGGATCATAACGGGAGATGAAAAATGGGTGTATGGGTATGACGTCGAACCTAAGGCGCAATCGTTCCAATGGACGCTTGCTGAAGAGCCAAGACCAAATCGCTGAGCGCACCTAAACACTTAATCTATCTTAATCACCTAATCATTTAACCGCCAACAACAGACTATGCAACCAATATGGCTAGCAATATTAGCATATGTTAAAGACAAAAAAATTGGGACTATTGCAGTTATACGAGAAATTTAAAAATTCCGCGTATTTTTTTGATCAAACCTCGTACACCAAAAAAAAATATTTCTGGTTAAACTAACAATTTTGGCTTGTTGATTTCTCTGATGAAGTTTATCCCAAAAATAACATAAATGTAAAAAAGGGGTCAAGTTTGGTACAAAGAACAAATGGGTTTAAAGAAACTCAGTTAGGTATATTAAAATTCCTTCAAACACACCTTCAGTACTATATAACGTTGCTTAAATTGTTTAAAAAGAAAAGTTATTTCTTGCTTACTGCTATTATAAATCGTTAACTCTTTAAAAGTAAGTTTTGAATCATGTTGTTCTGCGTGATTTGAAAATTTCCTCCAACGACCTTTATTTGCCCCTCAAGTTTTGCAAGAATCATCTTAAAATGTATCCAGCCACTGAGAAGCCTTCGATCTAGAAACTGAAGGTAAATCTACCCGTTGTCGAGAGAAACGTTTTATCCCTCGGGGTATAAGTGAGTATTTAGCATTTAAATCTAATTGCTCATTGATTTTATTGACTGAGAGGTCAGAGAATGGTTCCCTTAAAGCACTCAATATACATACATATTCGATCATTATTTTCCAGCGCAGAAAGTACACACCCTATTTATGCAGGAAGCATTTCAAGACCACAAAAATTACACAAAATAATTACTTCGGATACGTTGGGGGCATGGTGGCTATTAGCAGTCCATAGTAACCATAACGGTTGCACCTTTTCATGAAATATTTTGGATTTGTGTAGCGACTCCTAAGTCCATTACAGAACGGTTTCCGACTGACCCGAAATCGATAGCATTATTGAGTACGAGAAGCATGCATAAGCTTACTGGGTAGAATGGGTGTGAGGTGTTTACCAAGCGAACTAAAGAAATTACTGTTTACTTCTACTGCACAAAACAAAGCGAAAAGGGTGAAAGCTAGACAGCAATGAAAACAGCCATCAGGACCAGGAAAAAGCTCACCACACCTGACGACGCCCGTACACCGGTGGTTGCTTTGCTTCCATCGGAAGGCCAAGGTAAAAAGAAAGGGAACGTGCGTCATTGCAATGCCCTTCCAGTTTTTCTAAGAAAGCAAACATTCGCATATCTTTGAGGGAAATAGGCGCAACGAGGACGCCAGATAGATCAGACACCAGCATCAGCTGAATCAAATATACAAGGCACCGAACAACCTGGAACCTTAGAGTAGGTCAGGAATGTCAGCCAACCGAACCAGACCCGGTCGTTATATTAACATTATACCACTGTCCAGGAGCACACATTGAATGGCAGTCGGCAGAATGCGCTAGAACTGTTGGAAGCTCCAGCCCATCAAGCTCCCCTTCCTAAGGTATACAGCATTCTTGCAATCATTGGTGTGCCTACCTTGGTATAATTCATGTTGAGCCCAGGGAACGACCGCACCATGTTAAAATCACACACACATTTCTTGACACATATCCTTACACCGAAGGAGAAATTCCCACGCATGCACATCGCGCAATTCACCATCTCAGGGGTTGGGCGAAAGCTCCGCAGCGTCGCAGAATTAAAATAGCTGTCCGGCAGAAAAATTGATTATGGCGGTGGTGGTGTAAGAGTAATGGGATTAGAAACTGTGATGAATGAATTCTGTGCAAAGGGCGGAAAGCTTTAAAATATTTTCCAAATAAATTTATTTTAGGAGCTTCCCTGGACTATCCTCACAAGCGGATAAACGTGTACCATTTATTATAGCTTGTGAATATTATAACATTCGATACCTTTAATTGGTATTATAAGTAAATATTTAAAGAAACTGAATATATAACAATCTTAATTTAAAACTTAAGAAACAGTTCGAATTAGTGAATCCAAAATGGCGGATTCAATTTACAAAACGTGAAGCTCACAAGGGAAGTGATATAATATACCGCCCATAATTATTTGAACAAGATAAGTGCTTTTATTATGACCTTTTTTGATAATCTGTATAGGGCAAGTGAGGGAAATATGGACAAACGCTAGAGATTCGGATTTGCGTTATTATTAAGTCTGTGATGATCATTACTATCGAATTTAATAAAATATTTTTCAGCACATGTGCGGGGTAAGTGGTACCTTACCGCACGGGTTTCCATGCGGTAACTCATCAATTAACCACGGTGCGGTAAGTAGCCGATTGCCCACGATGGCGGTGTTAGACGCACGAGCGAAGCGACTACTTACCGCACTGTGGTTAATTTATGAGTTACCGAATGGAAACATGTGCGGTAAGGTAGCTACTACTTACCCCGCACTCGTGGTGAAAAGTAGCATACGTAACTCGGACGGTAAGTAGCCGAGTGCCCATGATGGCTCTAACACCGCCATCGTGGGCAATCGGCTACTTACCGCCCTTGTATCGTAATATACTATAATAAGAATCCTGATTATCCTATAGATATGTTTACGGGTTTTTAAAATTCGTTGTGTTTGGGCTTACCCTAAACTCACAAGAACATCTGGAAATTGGCAACATCCCATCTGGCGCTATACCACGCACGGGGAACGTGATGTGCTGGTGATTACTGGCTGCGTAGTCCTCGATCATCCGCCAGTCCTGTGCATACATATGTATGTAATTTGGCCTGGAAATCTGCTATCGGCTTATTGACATAGGTAACGTCGTCGCTACTCATCCACACGAAACCAGAGCCCGCGCCGTAACCTGCAACAGTAAACCGCCGCAGATCCGAAACACAAATTGCCGCCGAGCCGAGGATATCCCCTAAACCTTGCTGGCTCAACTCTGTCCCGACACTGTTCGCTGATAAGAACAATCTCGGCGCTTCTATTGAGACGGATCTGAGACAGCAGGTTGGGGGCCGTCCTGCTCATATTTATGTTTGCCCGTACCACCGTCATTTTGTGCCCTTAGCTTTACTTAGGGCCTTGCACTCCCCAGATCCCGCGACGTGTCACCAGGCGTCAATCTTCCCCGTCACCGCACTGGCATGTGTTCCCTCTCCACCGCATCAGAAACAGAGCCTGTTCCGAACATGCATTTTAATTTAAAACACCTGGACACACATGCGGATTCTGCCCTCCACATAGCCGATCCTGACCCTGCCAGCCTTCAACGTGACTTGGATATAGCCGTTGTACTCCCCAAGGCCTTTCCTGAGGGTTTCCAGCACATCCTCCTTTGTCGTGCTTGACGGCTCCCTGATCTCCAGTGCAATTCTGAGAATCAACTGCTTGACGCTGCTCACCGACCAGCCGGCGCTCTTTAAGGCGTTGGAGAAGACTGCTCTGGTCTCTGCCGTCGACTTTTTTAGCTCCAGCAGGACCTCTCCGGATTTGATTTGCCGGACAGCCATTATCCGCACCCCTACTCCAGCTTCTACGCCATCTCAGCCAGCCTGCCCTCCAAGCTGGTTGTTGCAGGCAGAGGGTTCCCTCAATCCGGCTCGATCCGCCGATGCTTGGAATGTTCCAGTGGGCGGAGGCTGGGGCTCCTCCATGTAGGGCAGGCGCCCCGCCTCTCCGACAACCTCCGAGTCCACTGAGGACCCTTCGACCCGGCACCGATCCGCCATTGCTTGGAGTACCGGAGACCGAAGAACCGGTGTTCAGAGTATAACCGTGGTCGCATGCGGTAATAATAACGTATTTATGTTAGTAGGGCAAAGCGGTGATTTCACATTATACCACGATGGTTGTATAATATCTACGTCCAGAAATTGTCTGTTATCATAGGGCAATGACGTCACATAGCTTGTCGTTTTCTGGTCCTGAAACTCTATCATTTGATACATTATCTGTAAATTAGTGTTGCATTTCGTAGGAGGAATATACTTGGCTCTACAAAAGGTGTGACTTTTGGATCGATAGTCTAACACGCTTACCACCAAACTACACGTGTTTCACTTTGAATATACCCACACAATTTTTTTTTTCATATTTCCCAGACGTGTTTATTTACATCACGTTAGAGACTTAACAAACCTATTCACTTTAAACATAAAGAACATTTTCATAATCTGTTTGCTCAAGATCGAGTTTTATGCAATATAAGAAACATTTACAGACCAGGCACACCAAAATAAACAAATTCGTTTTGAAAGCCGCTGCTATTCGATAAAATAAATTTAAACAAAACGTGGACAAATGATGCCTTATGTATCATGGCTTATGGTATTTTTTTTAATTTGGGGCACGAAACCATTTATTTCATTCACCCCACTGGTGAAGCCGGTAAATTTGGATTTTGGATCCCAAAAACAAGGAAAGTTCCCGTTTTCCGCCGGGTGCAGTACGCTTTCCGCTGTAATTAGACTTTGTCATTCATGCCAAATTATTTTGATGGAACGTTGGCAGAGGATTGTTGTACATACAGTGACACAAACAATTGTTACAATGTTTGGCCCATTTTTATATTTCCTTTTAAAAATATATCACTCGTAAAAGAAAAAAATCCATATACATAATTCTGTAATTTTATAAATAAATAAATAAATAAATAATTTGTTTATTTTACACACTCTTTTCACTGTAAATTTACTGCAACAGTTTTTTATATTCCTAATTGATTAAATGTTCATTCGTTTTTTTTCCATACTTAATATTCCCTCCCTCCCTTCGATTTTATGAGGTCATCTATTCTTCGGGGCAAGTTATTAGCAATTTCTTCTTCCTTTATTTCTTTCCATACCGTTTTTGTGCGAAGCCAAAGTCTAACTAAATTGTTTGGGTCAGTTCTAAAATATCACAATTTTCTCTCAATGGCGACGGCCACTGAGATATCCATTACCCCACTTTGAATTAGACGTGATATCCTCCTGCTAATTTCTGATGTTATGAGCACTTTGCGACCACCTCTATTCTTTTGACGCTCAGGTATCTTACTTTTGCATATCCTACTAATAGTAGAGTAGTGTAATCTGGTTGTCCTTGCCATGGCTCACACACTCATACCCGCTTTAGCGCAATGAAGGACTTCCTCTACTTTATTCTCCGACGTGTTCTTCATTACGTATTTGAACTTAATAAACTTTAATGTTTTACCGTTAGATGATTAAAAATACACAAAATGTTTTTCCCATTTTGCAAGCTAAAGATGGCTGCAAGAAAATACAGGGTGGCACATAAGCCACCTAAATTTTACCTTTGGATGTCACTTCTCTCCAAAATGGCAAAGGATGAAAGGCTGAGAGCTACCTCGTTATCCAATTTTTATTCGCGGCTGTTCGAGCTGGTTTTTGCCAAATTCGGAGTGAGCTTTCCACTCAGTTTTGCTTGAAGGCATCCAGTCTACAATTAAAGCTTAATGGTCGGCACAAACAACTTAGCTTTAGTATTTCCAAGTGGAAAACTGCGTCTACAAATCTGCTCATGGCCATCACTTTCTGAAGTTCCATGGTTTCATTTTTCAAAGAAGTTCTCTGTAACGATCGTTAATTATCAAATTTCTATTGGGAAATTATTGTCAGGAGGCAGTCATTTTTTTGCCGAACGAATTTATATAGCAGAAACATTTTCGCCTCTTATTAGTTCTCCATCAGAATTAATTCCCTTAATATTCACTGTAAGCATGCAATTATCGCAATGAGGTCACCTGATAAAATTTCTTGGGTAGTCATGGGTTCTACTGACTCATTGTACATATATTTTGGGAAAAATTTCAGCAGGGTTTTGACAACAATTTTAGAGAAGTCAAATGGATTATTGGTAATTATACTCAGAATAACGGGTGATACACAAGCATGAACAGAATGGGTATATTACCAAATTCAAACCATTTGAAGTACCTATAAATTTCAGTATGAGTAAAATTCCAAGAGTATACTCCACCGTGAATTTGTACTCACCGTAATAATTCGCTACTGAGCTACTCAGTAGGTATTTATATATTTCACTTGAATAAAGTGGAATATATTTTACACTAGAGATTTTAAAGTCAAGTTCTGATTTCACCATTGGTATTTTTCTTAGTGCAGCGGACTATTTGCTGGGAGAAAATTTAGAAACAAGAGGTGGAATCGTGTATCATATACTGCATCCACAAAACGAACCAATGAATTACAACAAGTATCCGTCAGATAATGCCAGACCACTAAGCATACAGCTGTATGTTCAGTGCTTTAACCCATAACCATCAATTACCATTACCAATTAATTATTAACCATTACCCCAGCTTGCACTATTAGATTTTCACGGGAAACATGTCACTTTTCAACAACATCTTGAGAATTTTACGTTCAGAAATCTGAGAAGTACTGGTCGTATGGAATTCAAAAATTGTCAGAGAGTTGGCGAAATTCTGTCGAAAGAATATTACATGCATTGCTCAATCAATTTATTCGCACGAATATAGCAATTATGTGTTAATTTTTACCTAAAAACAAGAAATTAAATTTGACTCAATTTAATACACAATAACTAAAATATTGTCATGCATTTTAAACAACATTCGTTTGATATGTTTCATTTTTTTATTTTTTAGAAACAAAATCATAAAAGCAACAGCTCAACTCAACTTGCATAATGTTCAAATATACGAACTATCTACCTATAATCTAGGCGGAATCTGTTTTAAAAGAGATATGTTGGATGTTTCATAGAAGATCTATAGTTTGTTTTGCAAAGCCTCCGGAATATCATAAGGAATGATAATTTTGATATGCGCCAGTTGAAAAAGTTGTAGGAAAATTATGAAAAATTGAAATGTGAAAAAACGCAATAAAAGAAAATCGTGGATTTATACTTTGTCTTCAAGATATCTCAAGAACTATTGATATTAGAGGAAAATTCAAGACAGAAAAAAGTTAATAAAATTTCACATAATTTCACTTTTTCGACTGGCGCACATAAAAATAATCATTCCTTATGACATTATAGAATGCTTTACAAAAAAAAAACTAAAGGTCCTATATGAAACATCCAACTGATTGGAAAGCAGATTTCGGTTGGACTACTACTTCGTAGCAATTTTTTTAAGTATTCTGTTTGCTTAAGGGCGGGGTAACGTATTAAAAAATTTTATTTTTCATTTTTTTTTTATTGTTTCATATGATTGTACAACATCTTAAGATTGTTGTGTCAACATTTCAAACAAATCGGAGTAAAACTAACAAAGATACAGAACTTTGAGCGTTTGTTGCTTTCATGTATACTACTCGATTTTCAGGTATGCAAAACTTTAAAGCGATTTTCTGACGCTTGTCATTTTTAAAACCGGTGAACAGTTTAGAGCAAAATCTACTCGACCGATTGTTTTGAAATTTTGTATACAGCTTCTTTACATAAATGACCAGGTAACGCTGGGAGCTTTTTTTTTTTTTTTCATAATTATAGATTTTACAATAACAAATAGGTTCATTTTTTAGACGAAAATCGGTGTTTTCACTTCTAAGTGTCAGCAAAAATTGAAAAATCGAAAAAAAAAAATTTCCTCCCAGGAATACCTTTGGACAGCGGTTATCTAATGACATATTTTTTTTTTTTTAATTCAGATGATCCACTCTTCAGTAATATTGTTCACCGACAGACAACTTTTTTTCGAGGCGCCTCCGAAGATTTGCTGCCGTCGGCTTAATTATTTATATTTTGTTTTAAAATATTAAGGAAAATATTGTTCACAGGTTGTACTATAATGCTGCGATCGACTAATTAAATTTGTATAGCCTGTAGCGTCTGGAAAAATTCTTGAAAAAGGGTCTTTTTTACGCCGAATTAACGTTACCCCCCCCTTAAGGGGGGAATACCAATTAGATTTAGGAAATGGTCACTTGATTTTCGGCGTGGATTGGGAAAAACCTATCAATGATAGAAAAATCAAATTTCGTACATAGGTTGTATGTTGTATTTCTAAAAGTACAAAAAAAAATTATTGCGAAATCTGCATTTGGCTTGTTGTTAGAAGCGTGCACAAAAGAGTCTGCAAATTTGCGGTGTGCACGATAGCACCTCAGGTAATTTTTCTAGAACAAAAAAGTGATTACAAATAAGTTTCCTGATGTCATTTATTTGCCCTTGACGTTTTGGGTTTTTAAAAAAAAATTTTTTTTTCTTTATAATTAAAAAAAATCGATTTTTCATTTTTTTTTCAGTTTTGCGAATTTTTTTTGCGAAAACAACACTGTTTTTGCAAAAAAATCGTTCGTCAAGGGCAAGAGAATTGCATTATCTTGTAACCAGCGAAAAATCATGAAAATCTGTCCAGCCGTTTCTTCGCAACTTGTCACACCGTTTTAAAAACATGAGATTTGGGAAAACGAGTATAAAGTTTTAGTTCAAAAAAATGTCTGTTTTTCATTCTTCGAAAAACACACCCAAAAAGCGATGAAATGAAAAAGAAAGCTTTTCTAAAATTCACGAAAAGTTTTTTATGGCTCGGAAATGACTAATAGCATTCTATCGGCCTTGCGGGCGCGGTGGAACGAAATCTGGGATTCGAGCGTACCATGCACGCGCGATACTCCATCGCTTAAAAAAAAACCCAATTCGCAGAATTTCGGCCTGAAATTTTGTGGTGACATTTTCGAATAGTTATAGAATCCATTTCCGTAAAAAAAAAAAATGAATTTTTTGAACCGGTCAATTGGTATTCCCCCCTTAAGGGAGTATCCCGTTTTTCCGTTGAAAAATAGCGTTTTTTTCGAAATTTATTGTAAATAAACGGGTCAACAGATTTAAATAATTTTTTTTTATTGTATAAAGCAAATATTAAATAGAGGAAAATTGTTAATTAAAAAAAAAGGCGGCCGTTGAAACCCTCTCATATCAAGCCTGTTTTGGCGGACTAACTGCAGCTACTAATGTAATGTTTTTTCACAATCATGTTCGTTATCATGCGGATTTTTTTGATACTGCAAAGATTTGATTTTTAATAACAATTTACGGCTGGAAAATGGGGTGAAAAATCGTACAATTGTTAACCCCGCTTAATCGCTTAAAATCAAAAGAAAATCAATGATAGACGATATCTATAACCCTATGTTTTATACAAATGATTCATTTTTTAAATTCAGAAAACTCATGTAGCACTTACTCCGTTACAACAGGTTTGAAAAGGGATGAGGGGCTCAACGGCCGCAATTCTTTTATAAAATAAAAAATTTCTTCTCTTAATTTAATATTTGCTTTATACAATAAAAAAAATTACTAAAATCTGTTGAACCGTTTATTCACAATCACTTTCCAAAAAGCTACCTTTTCAACGAAAAATCGGGAAAGACCCCTTAAGTAAGATATGTTTACGTATGACTAGTAAAGGTTAATGATTATGTTTGAAGTGTATTTTATAAGGTCCTATTCAGTTTAAGTTCTTCCCAAGTTTAAACACATTTTTCCTTTTCGCCTATGCTCCCATTTAGTACAGCTTCGGTTAGCAATAGGAAAACCTTTATCGAGTAATTCTACAAGCTCCTTACAAGCGCATTGTCACGTCGTATATCGAATTTCTCTTGTCGACCCTTGTAACCATGTACGAAATTCTGGCAACAAATTGTTATCGATCCCGAAAAGCTTTTCCGCTTCAAAATTCTGAAACAAAAACTGTCTCCTTCTCCACTCTATAGATCTTTTTCTATTCACTCGGGTTATTGAATAGCAACAAAAACACGCAAAGAAAACCAGTCAAGCTACAAACAAATTTTCCGCCAACGCGCTTTAACACTTTCGTGGAAATCGAAAGCCTTTTGTAGTCTTGTACATATTTCTAGCGCGAAAAATGGAGGAGCTCAGCAGTCACTCGTGTTTTGGGAAAATTTTGCCTTCACAGCTGCTTGGACCTCGAAAATTTTCCGGCACACACCCTGCTATTTGTGAGTGATTCTCAAATCGCATTTCTGTAAAATTAAACGGCATTGCTAGGGAGAGTATTTCTTTGGTCATTTTTGTATGGAAAAGTTTGTATGAAAACGCTAAGACAAATTTTTGTTGTTTGTAAAACTTGATAAGTCCACATTAGCCAGTGAAGAATTAATTGACGCGAGAGACTTGTTGTTTTGTTTTTTCTTTACGGCCCAGTCCGAATAATAAATCAGAGAGGAAAATCGAAAATTATGTTTAGCGTTATTAGTAGTTGTTAGCCTAACTGGTAAATGTAGATATATTCAAAATCAAACACAACACCAAGTTAAACATGACCGAAACAACGTAGTTCATGACCTTTTCGAATTACTCTGAGTGGGTCACTGAACGGCTCATTCCATTAAATCTTGGTTTATTGCCCTTTAACTGCCGTAAATGTCCAAACCACCATGTGATGTTAACAGTGATTAACCGTTTCGTTGTAGCTGCCCTCCATACTGCTTTCTTTAAGGAGATTGGATGCATATAATACCACCGTTTTAGTGGGAGGTTCAGTGCACCATCGCATATGTGCTTTGGCAAAGAGCCTCGTCATCTGCTGGAGTTACCTTTTACTTAATGATCTCATTAGTCTGCCCTTGTTGAGCAACATATTAGATGCGTTTTTTAATAACCCACAGCGCTGTCTCTACTACTCTCCACATACTTACAAAACCCAGACCCAGATATTTTTCTGGTTATCTCCACTACCCTGTGGTCGTGAAATGTTCCTGAAATGTCCCAAAACCCACAATTTTGTCTCCATACGGTAGTAGGGTTATCTTGATAAATAGCTGGATTTTGGGTTTTGTATGGGGAAAGTAGGAGAGACAGCGCTGTGGGTTAATTAAAAAACGCACTTATTAACGCAAGTTGCTCTTTAAAAGGTTTAAATTTGAAGATATTTAGGATCGAATTCTATAAATGCTTTGTCGAACCTTGTTAATACTCATGTTTGCAGTATTTTACGTTTAGCTAGGATTGATTAGATTTTTCTTCTGCTTTATTTATATTCCATGATTTTTAAATAGGAGCAATAAAAAAAATTTGCGGTGGTTTTCGAATTATTAATTTGGTAAATTAAATTATAAGGGTCTAATTGAAATAAAATTTGCTTACGTACTTAGGATATCAATGTTTTGGCCTAAGCATCAAATACAGTGATTGAAGCCAACTCCTACTAAACGCCAATAAAATTGTTTAGTTTTTCGGATCAAAGTGATGTAAATTGCAAATATGTATTATTGAAATTACTATTAATCTCGGGGACAATGGTATATTTAGGCAAATGTCTACACAATTCGGGGAATATCCACTTTTAGTGGAGCGTGTACATTTCTACCACGGATGATAACTTTCAATGATACAACAAAGAGAAAATAGTATGGTTGGGAAACCTCACCATCGCACAGTGGGGCAGAATCCCAAAAAGCTGGCCAAAAATCAAATTTTTGAGTTGTATATATTCGTCTATATACGTTCAGATCTTGTTTAGGGATAGTCCTAGAACAAAATCCCGAACCGGGCAGGTATATACCTGCTCTAGGGTCGCCTCGACATCAGTCGACATTCAGCCTCCGTTCGGTACGCACGAAACAAGTGTACGCGTCGAAAAATTCTTGCCTGTTTTGAAGTGCTGTGAAACTGAAGAAACTATTTCAATTGGAATTCGGCAAAATGGAATCACTTTCTGGAGGTATGTAGAATATATGGTTATGCACAGTTATTGCTCATTTTATGTTTGTAATATTTAAATCTCGCGACAAGTAACCTAAAAAAATTGTACACTTTTTATCTAAAATCGATTTTCTAATGGAGTTTTAAAAATGTCTTCGCGAGTCTCGACCTTGTTTCGACAAGGAACTGATAGTGTACAGTGTTAAATATACTATATTAAAAAAACTGGCTGCTCAGGAGTTCTCAATGAATAGTGAGACTAATTTTTATGGAGTTACTCCATAATAAATGAATAAATTAAAAAAAAAACGAATAAAATTAAAATTACTAATTTCTGTTTTTTTTATTGATAATATCAATTTTACAACACTTTTACGATGTGTTTGCTCTAATTTAACTCCTGAATCGTAAGCAATAACCTCGAAAACCAAATTACATGAGATTTCACTTCATATTTTCGACGTATGAACAGTTTTGGCCGCTATTTTGGATCCGCCATTTAGAATTTTGGAAATCTGTCCTCAGATTCGTAATCAGCGATCCCAAAAACCCCCCGAGTAACCAGTTGCAGTCAAATTAATAGAAATTCGAATTTTCAGTCCGCCATATTGGATCCGCCATTTTGAATTTTGAAAATCTGACCTCAGATTCGTAATCAGCGATCCCAAAAACCCCCCGGGTAACCAGTTTGAGTCAAATTAATTGAATTTCGAATTTTTAGTCCGCCATATTTGAGCCGCCATTTTGAATTTTGAAAATCTGATCTCAGATTCGTAATCAGCGACCTCGAAAACCCTCATATAGGTAATTATAAGTATTTTGAGATTTTTGGCCACGGAATCGGGACTTTGCCCCACTGTGCATCGCTACCTATAAATGGAATTTGATGATTTTTTGATGTTGCAATTATAGACGCCCATTTAACGTGCTTTAACGACAATTGAATCTTCCCTGTCAATATGTGGGCTGAAGTTATTGGCAGAACGTTTATTGGGCACCAGTTCTTACCGAATACTTTGAATGGCAACAATTATTTGCAATTGCTACAAAATGATCTTCCAGTGCTTTTAGAGGAATCAGGTGCCCCGATTTTCGAAACATTGAGAAGTCATCTTTCAGCAAGACGGCTGTCCAGCGCATTGGACCTTAAAAAATTTGTTTCTCCCACAGCTGGATCGGCAGAGATGGGCCCACCCCTTGGCCCGCTCGGTCAACAGACCTGACCCCGATGGACTTTTCCGTGTGAGGTCGGGCCAAAAAACTAGTGTATACGAGTGTAGAAATAAACACAAAAGAAGAATTGATACAGAGAATTAATTCAGCGTTTGAAACCATGAAGCTGGAGAAGTTGAAAACAACAACAACAGAAGCAAGCAGATAAGCCCGTGCTTGTGGTGGAATCGCGGCCATAGTCATTTTGAACGTCAATAACAAATCATTTCAATTAAAATGTTGTTTTAATTAGGCTGCCTACAAATTCAAATTTTCTTCTTCAATTTGGTTTGTAGATCCTAATTTCAATAATTTTTAAGATATCTAATAACCCAAGCATGCTGCTGAAAAGGTTTGAACAAAAAAATCACCCTCCGTATTAAATCAATTAAAAAAAGAATTCACTTATCATTCAAACTGGTCATTATTAGCAATTAACTGTACAATTTTTGGGTTTTTTTTTTCGCCAAAAACTATAAAAATTAGATAAAAAAAATTCGTCAAAGACAACCATGGCTCAAATGTCTCTAAATGGTCTATGCTAGCTTCGCCTTAAAGCTTTGAACCCATCTCCCAAAACCCCTGTAGTTTTATATCTAAAATAAAAAACAATAATTTTCTTTCTTATTACTTTCACTTGGGCCTTTCAATTTTGTTTTTTATGATGATTTTTTGTTCCTGCATGATACTCGTATCAGCCAAATATGCGCCTCCAAAATTAATGTATTGTTGGGCTCTAGTTATGTTATTTTTCATCATTTTTCTCAAAACTTGTCGAGTCTGTTCACGTAAAGCAAGGAGGACTAGAACATTAAAATACGGCAAAAATGATTAATATATTTCTCTTTTTGCCAAGACAGAATTAAATTTTTTGAAATTTATTGCAATCATATGACCTGAATTATTTAAGCTTTGATCACAAGAGTCACTTCTTTAGTATATCTCAGTATCAGGTGGAAACATTTGCTTCTGCAAATTCGTCATTCGCTCAGAGAACCCAAATAGCACCAATAAATTCCGTGAATTTGCACAAATCGCAAATAAGTGTAAAAGATTAAATATTTAAAACGCCCACGTTTTTCTAAGATACAACTTTGATCTTATTGAGATACAAGCATTTGCGATCACCCGTGCTCATGTTTTATTGAAATTGATGAGTTCATATATCAAAAAGGAGGAAATAAAAAATAAGTAGAATGATCTGAAAGGTCCTTTTTGTAGCCGGCTGTCATTGTAATAACCTTGAAATCTTCATAAAATCAATCATGAAATTCTGTGTACTATTGTAAGTAAACCAGTTGGTCTTCATGATATGTTTACTTACCATCCCGTTAATACTATGTAGGTATAATTTAACAATTAAGTATCTCTTAAAAGGGAATATCATTTACAAATAACGCTACGTTGTGTTGCATATATTTTAAAGCGGTAGTACCATGTGAAGAGTTGGAAAATATACAGTCTTGGCCAAAAGTATTAAGCCACCCTCATTTATTCTCATTATGTGAAAACTAAGTACAAAAATACCTCGTTATCACTTTTATTGCCTCAGTCACAGGTAGAAAGTCATAATTAGGTATTAAAAATAACTCAGAAAAGGATGAAGGACGGGTAATTAAGGATTTCTCCTTAACGATGGGTAATTAAGGATTTTTCAATAAATGAATCAGTTGCAGTTTATAAGGCCATAAGTTCTGAGGTAAAGTTCAAAACGTGGTTAGTTGTTGGTGAAGTGTTGAAGACAGTAGTTGTTGAACCAAAATGCCGAAAACAAGTGAGTTGACATTGACTCAGAGGATCAAGATCCAATTTTTGCACGCGGAAGGTAAATCGCAGAGGGAGATAGCGAAAATCGTAAAGTGTTCACGTGGTGCTGTTGACCATACTCTCAAACGTTTTGTGATTACTGGTTCTCATGAGAACAGGCCGAAATCGGGCAGAAAAGGGCGTCTTCTTCTCGTGAGGATCGAAATTTAATTCGATCCTCTGTAAGAAATCGGAAAAAAACCTCGTCAGAGTTGGCTGCTGCAGTGCCAGAGGATACAGGATGACAAATATCGGCAAGGACTGTTAGAAGAAGACTTTTGGATGCTGGTCTAAGGGGGTGCAAAGCGAGGAAAAAGCCATGGCTCTCCAAAAAGAACATAAAAAAACTACTAGAATGGGCTCATCGTTATATGGACTTCACAGAAGAAGATAGGTCAAAGGTGGTCTGGTTTGATGAGTCCAATTTTCAAGTAAGTTGTTGCTTAATACGATAAAAATCAATTTGACACATTTGAAATTTATTAGGGCTCATTATGGTATTTAATTCACAACTTAAGTTTTTTTTTGATTTGGAAGATATTTGGAACTCCTGGTGCAACGTTTGTACGGAGACGGGTGGGCGAAGAATACAACCCAGAATGTATTGTACCTACTGTGCAACACGGAGGAGGAGCATCATGGTCTGGGGCTGCATGGTGGCTAACGGTGTGGGAGAAATGTTCGTGTGTGAGGGTCGCATGAATAGTCAACAGTATATAAATGTTCTAGAGTCTTGTCTTCAGCCGTCGTTTCGGAGGATATTTGGAGAAGGGGATTACAACGAAGTGATATTTCAACAGGATAATGCTCTCTGTCACACATATCGGACAACAAGACAATGGATGGAGGAAAATAACATTCGGCTTTTGGATTGGCTCGCTCAGTCACCGGATCTAAATCCGATGGAGCATTTGTTGTCTACTTTAAAGACTAGGATCAAGAGTCATCAAATAACAACAAAAGACAGCCTGAAGACCGCTCTATGTGAAGAATGGAACAAAATGAACACAGAAGATTGTAGAAAATTAGTTTGTGGTTTACCAAATATGCTGTAATAAGAGCAAGGGGGGGCTACAAAATATTAATAAATTTGACGTGTAATACTTTCTTATAAATGTGTGTAACCTAATTTCATTGCCACTCTGTGTTTACCTTAGAAACCCAACATTCAATAGGTGGCTTAATACTTTTGGCCAAGGCTGTAGTTTTTCGTTTACATATTTGAAGTAATAATTGTGCACTTTTAAGCATACATATGTAAAAATTATGTTAATATCTTAAGAAACGACAAAGTTATAGCGTTTTCAGTTTTTATATAATATTAAATTTATTAATTTTTATTGAACAAAGGCTAAAAACCATGTACATTTTAACCGCGTTTCTTTGGGGGAAAAATATAAAAAAATAAAACACCAATTAACCGATGATAAATTTTTAAAATTACTTAAATGCACCAAAAAGTAATCAAAAATAAATTTTTAAATCGGAGTCATTTTTTCAAAAATCAAAGCAAAAAAGGCTACGCTTCAAGATAGCTACATCCATACAGATCAAGAAAATAATAGGTTTTTTTCTGATATACCGCCGCACCGTCAAGATATTGAGTGGACCATGCGCAGAAAACTTTTTTTATGACGATCATAGAGTTATGGTTGCATAAATTGTGTAATTTTGTAATCTTTTTATTAAAAAATTAGGTAAAGATAGTTCAAAGTATTCTTAATATCATTTTTTTCCGTCAATCCTAAACTCAGTAATTAAATAAAAGAAAACAATTGGTAAAATCATCATTTTCCGACCTATCGCATGGTGGTGTTCCCTAACGTTTCGTGATTAGGGGAAATTTGATTAAGATGGCTTATTCATGGAAAACTAGATTCAAATGAACAAAATATTTGACATAAATTACAGTTTTTCTGGAGAGCCGTATTTAATGTTCAATGTTAACCGAAAAAAAAATTCTATAAATTCTCTATGGATCCTCACAATTTTATAACTTTGCGTGTTTGCTTCGGATTTTCGCAACACATCGTGAAGGCACAATTTTCCACTAGTTACCGTATGTTCCAAATATCTTATTGATCAAACTGAAAGTTGCCGTGGCTAAATTTACTTAGCAATAAGTCAAGAGTATTGCGTTATTGCGAAGAAGTGTTTTTGTATGGTCGGAAAAAACGCAACTTTCCAAGGATTGCAACGAATACAAGACCGATTAATAGCTTCGAATTGAGAGGAACCATTTCATTTTATATTGCTTCGTGTTTCAAAACAAAGTAAGCTACCTTTATTTATATATACTAGAGGATACAAGAAATTCTCTATCCCACCCCGTGCGAGAACGCACCCATGTACAAACCTGACCCCCAGAACTGATCTTTTGCACGAACGTAAATTTTTAATTTGGTTTTTATTTAATTGTGGAGCGATATAATGTAAGTTTTATACTTTTTGGTGATCTGTGTATTTTTGGTACCACATCGCGTGTGGTTATTTTATATTGAAATTTATGTTATGAAAATCTGGTTAAAAATAATGAGAATTAGCTGTCCTACCATGTCCGGAAAGGAACAGCTCAACCTAACTTAACATATGTATATAACCTTATTTCAAACTAACAAGCTCATTGCCGGCCTTGGCCAGACTGTCGCAGTACTCCAAAAAAAAAAACGTCCGCTATATTTGATTTTCCATCTTGGATGATTGAAGTTGAACATACATATAGGTACTAAAAATACTTAATACTAAAGGTAACAAAAACTCCCATGTGGCAACTTTTGTGAAAATTGACAGACATTTTGCATTTCGATTCCGGCATATTGGTGCCACATCTCTATCAATTTTGACACCGTTTGAGATATCGAAATGAAAGCCCAGATTGGTACCAGTAATAATACAAAATATATGCTAGTTTAGCTTAAAATAGTCGAATGTACTAACTCATAGTGAAATATTTGGAAATTACAACAGGCACTTCTATTTGATTTATTTATGTCTATAAAAAAAAAACATTTCTATTATATTTCACTCCAGTTAGAAGCATAGGGCTTCCACAAAGTCTCTCAACTTCGAGGCTCTGCATCAGTTTCTTTAATCGTTTATGTTCACTATACTGGATGATTAGTTCGCAGTAACTATCCTAATTGATGGGGCTTCCATCTGTCACTTTTTAGGAAAAGTGCACTCTGGGAGCGGAAGCGTGGGGTCAGAGTGGGATTCGAACCTGGGACTTTTGGATCGGCAGTCTAACACGCTCACCACTAGTATACTCCGTTCCTATTAATTTTATTAAACTTATTTGTATTGATTAACAAAATCTGACGAAAACGAAAAATAACTTCGCCTTTCTTACAAGATGCACATACGTTATTTTACAAATCCAGCGAGGTGCAAAAATGACTTAATTTTGATAAATAAACTTATTTTTTTCATTGCTACTTCCGGTATGAAAAACTCGTCAGTCAGCATACTTTTTTTTCGTCAGTCAGCATACTTTTTTTTCGTTATTGTGAATGTAGTTAACCGAAGACAAGGTAGGTGTTCACTTTTGAATGTTTTAGAAAAGAGGGGTAGGGGTGTGGTATGAAAATAGAAAACATGTGGTGGGATCCGTGTACTAAATTTGGCATGATAACGTTAATAAATGTGGAAAGTGTGGGTGATGAAAGTGGGATGTCGAAAAAGGTTGCTCGCCCTGCGAAAGAAAATTGATAAAAAAATTTATTTGCATAAAGAAAAAAAAGTAAGAATAGTGATATGATATCGGTATCTACCATAAGAGACGGGGGGAAAATGAGGTAAAATGTTGGAAGAAAATTATATTTGGATATATTTGTATAAAAGTGAATAATTTATGGGAAAAAAGTGGTAAAAAGAGGTATTTTGATTTTTTTTTAGAAAAGTACTGTTAGTAAAAAAATGAAAATTAGATAAATGAACTGCTGAGAATTCATGTAAATTTTTAAGACCTTAGTGAGGTGTGTAGGCATTATAGTTTAGGAGTTAGTAAAATCCATAATATTCGTAACAATAATAAGTTGAGATTAGAATATAAAGATTGGGAAAGGGTCACAGATTGCAAATATGAAAAAAAATGAGGAAAAAGAAAGTATATCTATCAGAAAAGAGGAAGGAAAGTTTTCCTTAATTGGGTGCACGAAAAGAAGAAGAATCACCGCACCTTTGGCTCTGTTGGCAGCGAACGAAAATATTTGGGTGAGAATTGATTTTGGAGTGATAAAAGGTGATTTTCAAACAATCATATCTCTGAATTTCCATGGATGAACCAATAGTTGATAGTTGGTGGAGTAGGATGTTGGGTATTAGGAGAGAAATAGTAGTATAGGCCTGGCCTCACCGTTTTTGAGAAAATGATTTTAGAGTTGAAAAAGGGATGAAAAAAGGCGAAAACAGCGACGTACAAACAGAGTCGAATGCCTTTACCGATTAGATTACTGAGCCGACGGGCAGACGGGCAGACGGGCAGACGGGCAGACGGGCAGACGGGCAGACGGGCAGACGGGCAGAATTTAATGGTATATAAAAGCGAGTGTCTGAACAATCAGGAAGTCTGAACAATCCGGACGTCTGAACAATTCAGATATCTTTTAAAATCGAAAAACACGAATAACTTCTGAACCCCGCGACGTAATTGATTGAAATTGTTTTTGCTAAGATAATTTTTTGTCGTCAATCGAACCGAAATATTGATTTCTTTGAACAAGTCTTAGATTATCTATGAGAACTAAAACACGAAAAATAACGGTTTTTTCTCTCAACTTCGCGTAATAAGTCTTTGCTTGGGCGCAAACAAAATTTTTTTTTTATCAACACGGCGCCCAAGAGGGCGCCTTAATAATTAGGAATTCTATACCTAATACGAAACGGTGGTGCAAGGTTAAAATTTTGAAGACGTGAGGAAAACAAACATATACTGTTTCAGCATCAGATAGTGAGTCCTATTGTGGAATCCGTCGGCGGGAGTGTGAATGCGTATTTCATACATTCGGAAACTGAGAACATATTATAAAATCCTCATTCGCCTCATTCCCGCCGACGGATTTTTATTTTCACAACTGGCCCCAATAATAAAACATGGAAAAGGCATGCAAATAAGATGTGGAATCGTGAAGATATGTCCTACAAAAAAATTGCAGGTACAAGCTTAGAAGAACGGAATAATGTAGATGTAAGCAATAATAGTTTAGACCGGAATATTGAAATTATACCAATAATTCTAACGGAAAAGAAAAAGACGAAAAAACAGCTGCTATTGATAATGTTAATGAAAATGCTAGCAATAGAAACAGTGATGTTAGGTATAATCTCCGATCAACGAAAAATAGTATAATTTGATTCCTATTTTGCTAAATTGTAAGGGCCCAAGCAACGAACTACGAAAACGATAGTGTAATGAATAATAACCACTTTGGTTATTTAACTATTAACGGTTAATCTATATATTCTGTTTAACAGGCTTTAACTACTGATGACTATACTGAGTAATTCGTTGCCGGCCGCTAACTGGCAAAGTAGTTTGTTGCCTAGTTATTAAGTTCATTTAAAATAACCTGCATTAGAAATATCGCGTTTTTTTCTCAAAGTTATTACAGAATGAATGACTACTGAATATGCAGGTAGCTATATTGGATCATTGTTTAACATTAGCTTGATACCATATCCAGTTCCTTCATACTGGTTTTGTTAATGAATGACTTCCTCAATTAATAAATTTTTAACATTATTAAAAAGAAAGTTTTTCATCTGCAGTTGAACTTAATGTTTTACAAAATTAGACAACTTGTTCATATTACCTACGTGCGCATGAAATTGAATTAAATTCAAATCAAATATGAACGTTCTGCTTTTAATGAGTCATCGCTGACCAAATTAGCGAGTTTGCCATAATTTCATACATAGGCACTTCATCATGATACTCCAGCTGGCAGAAAATCCAGCCCGACAAGCAAAAAAGCTTTCGCGTTTGATCGTAATACTATAATGGAGCGAATAGTCTATGGCTAGAAAACAAAACATGCTTTTTTGCAGGAAGTCACGTCATTCACCCTCGCGGGCTTACACAGGACAAGGCTACTTAATGCAGGTGAGAATGCGAAGAGCTTCTGACTAAGAATAGATCGTGAGAACGCACGCGCTCGTGTTTACTAAATACATAGATGACGTTTAGATGCTGATTGTATAAATCGAGGTATGAACAAAAACTGCTTCAATAGCTAAATTGCTAAATTGCATTGCATGGTCTCGGTAATGCCTGGTCTGACGGTATTTGGAAAACTCCTCGCCATAAACCAAGTGCAGTGAAAAAAGCATGAAGAGAACTCAGTTATCTTTTAAATAAATTCAACTAAATTGAGCGTTAGGTTGGTGTTAAATGAGTCCTAACGATATTTTATTGTGCTTATCGCGCTATTATCACTAGAGTTCAACAAGTGATGTTCGCGGCGCTAATTTTATCTGGCGCTCTGGAGCTCGAATCAGAGCTATCGCTCGCCATGTTTTGTTAACACATAACTCATTCCTGGAGCATATGCGACACTGTTTGTTCACGCAATTTAGCTCTCTTGTCATTAAATTTGATTCCAGCTTTAAAGACTTAAGTACTTTAAAGGAAATGTTAACAAAAAAGTCCGTCCACAAGAAATGATCAAACAAAAGTAGTAGAAAGTAGACCCAAAAAATAATTTCAGGGTCGAAGGGCCGAATTTTATTTTGTAACAAGTATGTATGGTATGTGTACGCAAAACCGGGCTGTTGATAGGCTTGAAGAGAATCGTTGGTTTCTTTTGATGTCTCTCTCGTGTTGACGTGTAAAGCATTCTCCCTCTCCCTCCCACTTACCGAGTAAAGCGTTTTTCTTGTAATATTCGCACATGTCAGTTCTTTTAAGGGGGCCGATACATGTAAAATCAAAAACATTTATATTTTTTTTTTCGTCGGGAATATATTCTATAAGGTGTTATATACATATATATCTCAATCCGGTCTCATGGAATCTCACATAGAAGCGGCGATGTCAGGTAGCGCGGGTGAGCAGCTGTCCATCGCTCCGTCTCCGGACCGCCCCGCTCAGCGCAGACCGGCACACATTTCTCGATTCAAAAGAAGCAAGAACGGTTCGGGAACAAAAAACTTTTGCCGAAAATCAGCTGCTTGAACAAGAGGAAGGACAACTCTACGGCGCAGGCATAACCGACTAATATGTAAGTAGAGAACTCATCTTTTCACTTTCCCAAACTTTGAACTCAAATTCCTCGAAACGACATTTTCGACTACTCGCTGCACGATAACTTTATTAAAAAAGGTTCAATCACGCTGAAAATTTTACTGTAGTTTCAAAAGACCCTTGTCTACTGGATGAACCTAAATCCATAGCCGATTTCGCGAATCCCCGACCGTAGAGGTTGCGAATTCAGCTAAAAAAACAAGCAAAATTTTCATTCAAGTCGCATTTGGGGGAAAAAAATTTTTTTGTCTCAAAGTTAGGTTCACATTGAAGTCACAACTGTTTTTTAACAATTTTTTCTTCCTGCTTCGTTTCAGACCAGTTCTCCCGCCGGGAGAACGCAGCGACTGAGATAAGAGGGGGCTTTTGAGTCATGGGCTTCGCCGCCATTTTGAAACGCCGGCACACGAAAAATATTTTTTTCTAATGTACAAGCTCTTGTGGTAAACTAATAAAAAAATTAACTCGATCCGCTTATTCCTTCCCTATCAAAAAAATTCTTTAAAAAAACACACTTTCAATGTATCGGCCCCCTTAATTGCTGGATTTCAAAATTATATTCAAGGTCTCTTTTGCATGAAATATTTTCCAGAGCCGATTTTTCTTATCAACACTTTGTTTCAGAAAAATTTGAAATGGTTTTTTTCGAAGTTTTCACTTTCAGCACCCTCACAAACGGGTGGCACATAAATTTTCTCCTCTACATTAACAAAAAATCACCCTTTTCGAGGGTTGCTTTTGCCCTTTTGGAGGGTTTTAGGGAGGCGTACAAGAGAAGTTTTCACTGCCACCACCGTGCTCAGCACCATCGAAAACGGGTGGTACATAAATTTTCTCCATTATATATTATATAAAACAAAAACATCTTCCCTTTCGAGGGTACCTAGTGTTTGTCCGTTAGGATGGTGGGGGGTGCTACGGATTTCATATTAAGCATCCCCGAAAATGGAGGATCCGGTAGGTCGGGCCGGTGAAAACTTTATTATGAGCGTTTTACCCTTTCAGGGGGTGGTTTTGGACCTACTGGGGGAGAACACAAACCTAGAAAGAAATGCTGAGACCATTACCATGTCAGCACCCCGAAAACGGGGAGGGAGTTAGTCTTGTTCGAATACAAAATAGTGACCAATTCGTCCGACTCACAGATCCTACTCTACTAACAAAACTGTTTTCACGATCTACCAAAAACGCGCGAATGACCATTACTGTAAGGTAGGGTTTAGTGTAATATTTTATGAAGAACAACAACAATATTATTTGATGTCAATACATATTGTTGAAGTAATTAAGTACAATTCTGCATACTTTCAGTAGCACTTTTAATTTGACCGAATTCAAAACTGATACTTCAACCGGAATTCATGTACTCTTAAAAAATAGCTATTTTAACGAGACTGAATGAACGTTGTGAGCATCAAGCAGCAAAAAAAAACGTCAATGTCGTGCATAAAGTGTTTCAGATGACCTGGTTTTGATAGCTCGTGGCGGCCATATTAGTTTATGGATTTTGACAGGTCTCTGCAGTTATGTTCAGTAAGGTTTGCGATTTCATCATGACACGTTTGACTTTGATCCAACGCTTGGAAATTGTCCAAAATTATTACGCAAATTCGCATTCTCGTGTCGGTACTGTAAGAGCACTTCTTGCAAAAAACTGTCGTCATAATGGTCCTTCTGAGCGCGCTATAAAACGCAAAATGACAAAGTTTAAAAGTGAATCCACTCCTCACGATTCAAAGGTGCCTGTAAGATAAAGAAATGCCCGAAGTGAAATATTGCCGCCGTTCAAGCCAGTGTTCGTGAAAACTCAAATGCGTCTGTTCCGCGTCGTTCTCAAGAGTTGGGGCTCTCCACAATGACGAATTTTGCGATTCAATTTGGATCGGTATCCTTATAAAATGGTATTGGCACAAGAACTCAAGCCAACCGACCATCACAATCGTCGTCAGTTCGCTGATTGCTCACTGGAATTGTTGGAAGCCGGCGGCGATTTTCATCGCAAAATCAATTTCTGGCTCAATGGATTCCTCGACAAGCAAAATTGCCGCTATTGGAGTAAGTCAAATCCACGAATGGTTCATGAGTCACCATTGCATCCACAAAAATTGACCGTTTGGTGTGGATTATGGTATCGCGAAATCATCGGACCTTATTTGTTTCGAAATGACGCAGCCGGTACCATTAATAGCAACCGCTATACCACGATGTTGACCGATTTTTTCGCCGGAATTTGATGAAATTGATGCGGACGACCTTTATTTCCAAGAAGACGGTGCACCGCCTCACACTTCACAACTTAACATGGACTTATTGCGCGGTAAGTTCGGTGAGTCGTTAATTTCCAGAAATGGTACCATCGCTTGGCCGCCTAGATCGTGTGATCTAACGCCTTTGGATTATTTCCTTTGGGGCCCCATTAAGTCGAAGGCTTACAGCAACCATCCTACAACTCTTGAGGCATTGGAAGCCAATATTTGTCAAGCCATAGCTGAAATACTGGCCGAAATGTTGCACAGAATCATCGAAATTTGGCGTGAGCGGACGAACGTGCGCAAAAGGAGCCGGGGTAGCTATTTGGCCGATATTTTATTCAAATCATAAATCGCATAAAATTATCTTTCAAATAAAACAATCGGAACCATTTTTTCTCGAAAATTGTGTGTTTTATTCAAATTTAAAGTTCGCACGTTCTTATTGAGAAACCCTATACATCCAAAATATAAGGGGCCAAGTCGGTTGTTCTTCCTTCGTTACGCTGTTTGTACTACTATATGTGAAATAAAATATGAAATTCTACCTTGCCCTTTCTAAATTTTGACCAGGTTTTTGGGCAAATTGGCCATTGTGCGCCGATGCATTCAAGTCGTGTTGCTCAACGCAAATTGACGGAATAAGAGTCCGAACTTAACAGAAGACCAATTTGAATGTTACATGCGACATAGTTACTAACTTTAGTTTGATCACAAGCGCTTTGTTAGGCGTTATTTTTCTATTATTAATTTCAAAATGGTGTTGCACCACCCTGTGGGCTTGTTGAAAATACTGAAATATAAAAATGTTTGAAGTAAAACTTACTACATATGAGTAAAACTTTTATTTACTTTACATATGTATTGATAAAAGATATCGAAAATACCAAGCGGCTTCGTAACCAATATCCACGAGGATATTAAGGGCGGGGTAAGGTTTTACAACCTTTTTTTTTAGCATTTTTTCCTGAATGTACAACATGTCGAAAGTATCGTGTCAAAATTTCAAGTAAATCGGAGTAAAACTAACGAAGGTACATCGTTTCAAGTGACCGTTTATCATGCTGTCTTTTATGCTTCTATGCTGTATAAAAAAATTTAAATCGATTTTCTCACAAACAACATTTGTGAAGTCCGTGAACATCCTAACTCAAAATCTACTTGACCGATCCTCTTGAAATTTTGTACACTATTTCTACACATAAATCAACAGGTAATCAGGAAGTTTTTGTTTTAATTAATTTTCTTCATTTTTTAATAACAAATTAACCAACATTTTTTAAGCGAAAATCGTGTTTTTCACTTAAAAATGCTGCCAAAAATCAAAAAATTGACAAACAAAAAAACTCTTCCTGATTACCTGGCGAAACATATAGGCTTTAAAACGCCTTTCCATTTTTTTTGTTTTGGATGATCCGGTGACGAGTTACGCAGTTCACCGCACAACAACTTTTCTCCGAGGTGCCTCGGAAGATTTTCTGTCACCGGCTTAATTATTAATATTTTTATTTGAAAATTTTACCTGACGTACATGAGATGTTGTACTAATACATGTACATGAATTCAATCAATCAACACTCATATCTCCAAGAAAAAATCATTAAAATATGCTTTGTTTTAGCCTTTAAAACCTTACCCCGCCCTTAACAAAAGCACAAAAGCCGGTAGTAAAAATCCGAACCTTCCCGCGGAAATGCTAGTTTTATTTTGATCAGAAGGAAGAACCCGAATAAGAATAATAGCACGCCCAGGTGGAAAGTGCGTTTCAGTAGCAGCATTAAAGCAATCAGCAAGCGCAGTTGCGGCGCGAGTTGTTCTCTTCATTTAATTAGCTAATTGCTGCCTCATCGCTGTTGGTCGTGTCTCGTGTACAAGGCTGACTTAATCATAGACGAAGGAGTGGATTAGCTCCTATCTGGCTGCGCGTTTCTGAGGCACATGGATGACATTCCCGCTTTATTGAATAGCTGCAGATGAATATTCCATCGCGTAACAATTTTCCATGGTGGAAGGCACAAAAGCACCTAGCAGATAAGCCAGGGAGCTCGCATGCCAAGAGACTATTAAGCAAAACTACAACCGGCTGCAAAAAATTTGCAGAAGCCAACCGCGAGGAGTAACAGCAGGTTGTCTGATACACTAGAATGCACCAAAGGAGCTAGCCAAGCCCGGCACTGATGGTAACAAAGGGGCGGTGGTACATAGAGCGCACTAGACTGCAGCTGATGACTGGTAGTCGTACTTTTTCATAATTTTCAGAAAATCACTCATTAAATTGTCTCCTTGGACGGGAATTGCGATTTTTAACTCGAAATAGCCATCCGGGGAGACAGTTGTTTTTGCACAGTCCCACGAGTGGCAAAAATCGTACAGCGTGTTCATCTGCTTCAGTTTGTTGTTTTACAAGTTCAAGGGAAGATACTGCAGGCTGAACTTGACGGCCTATTATTTGAAAGCGCTAATTTTCTCAGCTTCTGAATAATCCACAAAAAAGATTTAAAAGTCACAGCATTAAGATTAATTGAACCATGTCATTTTGTTAAGGGAAGTTAATCAGCCAAATATGGCGGAACAACAACACCATTGCATTGTCCCAGGGATAACGTTTATACTCTCATTATATTCCTACGATTTTCGTAACATTTTGTCCCAAAGTTCACTTGATTAATAGTTACTTTTCATTCACAATTTTCAGAGAAACCAAATGAATTCATTTGGACTTCTTTTCCTTGCCGCCGTCACGCAATTGGACAGCAAAAAATCGATTCCAGCTTGTCTGCTAGTATCGCCATTCGCCACTTATGGCAAAATGTCATTGCTTCCGACTAATTTTTTTCGGCACGTTTTATAATGACACGGAGAATCCCAAAAATATAATCGTGTGCTACGTGAAGCTACGTACATGTAAATAGGTTAATATTTTATGGTGAAACATTACAACTACTTCTAAAATTGTTATGAAGTAGTAGTTGAAGTTTGAAGTATCTGTAAGCAGTGGTCCTTTAAACCTATGAGGAACCGTCATGATAGGGTTTTTCATTTTAACATACCACCGCTGAATTGTATTTATGGCACAGGGTGAGACAAAAGTAATGAGGCTATAGGAGTTGTGTATGGTTTTTGTAAATTTCGTGATATTGACAGTGTAGTAAACACATGCGAAATACACGAAGATAGTAAGTAAGTAAGTAATTCTTTATTAATGGCACATTTGAGTTAACAAAAACTCCTTACGATATGCCTACTCCAAAAAGGTAAGTTAAACTTTACAAAGTAAGGTAATGGCTTATACAAGGAAATTATATAATTCAATTATATGTACATAAGGAAAGATGATAGGGGAAACATCAGCATCTGAATTAAGGTGACCTTCTCCTAACTGGGGTACAAAAAAATCGATTTTTTTTTTCACGGAAAAATATACCTTAATATGTCTATAATCATGTCCCAAAATTTCACGGAAAAAAAAAATATGGTTTTCGAGTTATAGTGCTATATATTTGGTGACCTCCTAACTGGGGCAAAAAAAAAAACAATTTTTTTTTTTACGGAAAAATATACCTTAATATGTCTATAATCATGTCCCAAAATTTCACGAAAAAAAATATATGGTTTTCGAGTTATAGTGATATATATTTGGTGACTTTCTCCTAACTGGGGTCTAAAAGAATGGTTTTTTTTTTTTTTTTTTTTTGACGGAAAAATGTTCGTTAATATGACTAGAATCATGTCCTAAAATTTCACGAAAAAAAAAAATATGGTTTTCGAGTGAAAGTGTTATTAATTAATACTGTAAGTCTGCTCATTTCCTCGGTATTGTGCGAAATATTCCACTCAAAAACTCTTTTTTTCTTTAAACGCATTTTTCTCGACTTCTTTTTTTCAATCGTAGTTCCACGATATCTCTTGAACCGCTCCACCGATTTCCATAAACCTTGGTTCATTTTGTTCAGAATTCAATTGTTCACAAATCTAACTAGGATATAAGACAAAACCCAAGTAGTTTTTTTTTTACAGCACTTTTTGTAAAAAATTTGTCGAAAAATTCTCGATTTTTGACTTCAAAAGGCTGCTATTTTTTTTTCCTCACACGTGCGCGGAAACCACTACTATTCCGCACGGGTTTGCGTTTGGAAACACGCCGATTGCCCACTGTAAAACCTGTTGGGAATAACCCATTGGTAATTTTAAAGAACGCAAGGGAGACTTCGAATAACGCACGGGTACCTGAAATGGAAATGCACTCAGAATATTTTCTTTCTTCTTCAATTCAATTCTTCAAGAAATCCTTCATGGGAGCCGTATACCTGAGTGCATTTGTGTCGCTCTATTAACACAATGAGGAGTGAGTACATGTCCCACACTGATCACTGGACAGGAGTATGCATTTCTCGCTTGCACTTGCAATAGCAATGATGAGCTCTAGAAATCTACCTGAGGAGCACTCAACTCGACGGTTAAGACTCGTGCACTCAGAATATTTCTTCAAGAAATCCCTTTTTTTTTATATACTCGCACGTGTTAAACATCCTTTTAATGCTTTTCAGGTACCTAAATAAATTATTTAAGCCGGGCATGAGTGTGATAGTATATTGCAGACCTGGGCAAACCCGGCTCTTTTGACTCCCAAGTGCTCCTCAGGTAGGATCTTTTGACTCCCGGTGCCCACCTCATTGCTACTGCAAGTGCAAGTGAGAAATGCATACTCCTGTCGTGAAAAATTACTTGTGCGGCACACAGGACATAGCGAGTGCTCCGAGTGCAAGCGAGAAATATCCGAGTGCAAGCGAGAAATATATTTTTGGTGTCTCCTGCAAGTGCAAGCGAGAAATGCATACTCCTGTCCTGAATCAGTTATGGTGGGCATGCACTCACTCCTCATTGCGTTAGTGGAGTGACCCGAAATGCGAAAGGTTTATGGAGGTGTTTATGGAGGTATTCTGCTCCCATGAAGTCAAACTTTGCCCGGGACTGGTATATTGCTTTGAACATCTGTACCTTAGATATCATAAAAACCTTTCGTATATCTTTTTGAGATAATTACAGCCGCCCCCCGCACCCCCCGTTCCGCTCCCACGGACTCCTCCTTCCCCGACCTCCTTATCGAACCCACCGCCGCACTTGTGAGGAAAAATACAGTGTGCAACTCGGGTGAAAACTAGCCGATTGCCCTTGATGGCTACCCTGCCAGCGAGAAATGAAAAAATAAAAAAACAATTTCTAGTTTTTGTTAAAGACTTCCAAATAAAAAAAGATTCAAGGTCATATGTTGTTTTGTTTTCTTGTAAACAAATCCCAAACTTTTGCTTTTTTTTTAATTCAGTTAGGAGAAGGTCACCTTAAAGAAATAAATGAGGGAGAATAGAGAAGAGCTGGAAAAGAGATGGGGAAAAGGAAAGAGGGGAAAAGCATGCAAAGTCCGGGCTAGGTGATATTCGAATCAGTTTTACTGAAAGAATTCAAGGGTTCTCACTCCAAAACCCCGTGGGCACTGCAGAACCCTAAGGTGTAGGGGAAGGCTATTCCAAACCCTGGCTCCGTGGATGAAAAAGGTACGGGAACTTAACAGGAAGTTATGGCGCGGAATTGATGGCAATCTTGTGCGTCGCGACGAGAGAAAACAGATATGGCTTGACAATAATCAGGGCTCATATTGTTAATGATTTTGTGCATTATGGTGCACATCCTAAGTTTGAAGTAGGAGTCGAAGGAGCAACCGTAAATCGTTCTTGAGAACACAGACACATGGTCGAATCGTCTAAGACCAAAAATGTACCTTGCACAGGCATTAAATGCAACATTAAGCTTTCTACGGCAGCAGCTATCAACATTGCAATACACACAGTCGCCATATGTGATGATAGGCATAATTAATGCCTTGACGAGCCGCTCGCATAAAGCCTTGGGAGTGTACTGCGCATGCCGCCATAAACTTTTTAACCCACCGTAGACCCTAGAAACTATTGAGTTAACATGATTAGTCCATGATAATGTGGAATCCATACACATCCCTAGGTTTTTAACAACTTTCTTAAAAGCAATGGGTGTGCCGTTAAGGCATAAGGGAGGAAACGTGGAGGTGTCAGTAGGACGATTAAAGAGTATTATGCTTTGGGTTTTTTTTTCATTCAACGTGAGTTCAGATAGTGATAAGTCAGAGTTAAATTTAGCGATATTTGCTGAGGCATCATTGCTAGTTGTGGACAGGTATAGTTGCACATCATCAGCATAAAGCAAAATAGAGCAGAACCTAGGAGCACGGACTATGTCGTTTATGTATAACATAAATAAGAAGGGGCCTAGGATGGAACCTTGCGATACTCCTGAGGGTAAGGACAAAAAACTAGATATACGTTCATGGGAACAGGTGGCCTGTTTGCGATTGGTTAAGTAAGAAAGAACCAGCTTTGCCGCTGTCGATTCAAAATTAAATTGCGTTATCATTTTCTGATACAGAATGCTGAAGTCGACGGAGTCAAAGGTTTTGGAGAAATCCAACAAGCACAGAACTGTGACCTGTCTAAGCTCTGCATTACACCTAACCGCCTCAACAAGATGTAAAAGTGCTGAGACAGTGTTGTGTTTGGGTCTAAAACCTGACTGCTGATACACAATGAGGATATTAGCATCGGCATAGCTCTTTATCTGATCATAAAGGAGGCGCTCAAGAACTTGAGATAAAACTGGTAGGATGCTGATTGGCCTATAATCTTGTGGACCAGAGGGCTGGGCAGTTTTCTTCACAGGGCAAACCTTGGAGATTTTCCACTGACGCGGAAAAGTAGCAGTCATAATGACAGTGTTGAAAATATGCGTAACCGGCCTAACAATGTGCGGCAAGATGAGTTTGAGAAAACGTCAATATTGTCGAACGCAACGAAGATGAACAATGGAACGCTATATTTCTCAAGAGCATGGTATTATTGTGTCGATATTTTGCACAACGCAACGTGGAGTTTTGTCGAAATATCCCGCATGGAAACAAGCAGATATTTTATGCTCTATGAGGGAATAACAGTAAGGACTGACATACATATGTAACAACTAAAAACGAAGACGTGGTAGATTTCAAAATGACGAGTTCTTTCCATCGATTTTGTGCTGTTATATGGTAACCATCAAATACTACATAAATGTTGTGTCCATAATTGTTACGTGAATATAGTATAGTGTTCACAAATAGTGCCGACATTTTCATCCAATTGCAGTAATTAACTTTAATTGCATTAACTACACAATAAGAAATATACAAACATTAACAATAATCAAAAACCAAAAAATATTTTTCCCACATATAACCTTAAGCGCAAAAAGTTTCGAGTTTTTAACAGAAAATTAATGAAAACTCCAAAAGAATAATAATAATTTATTTTAATAATTTGAAATTGAGATCGGCAAAAATGAATGGGTAAACATTGCAGTACCTATTTAGTGTTGAAACACACATTCCAAAAACTTTTACAAAAATCCGTTCAATGGACTAGGGTTCCGAGGTATAAACCTTACGACAGTCCACTATTATCCAGTAATTCGAATTCACATTTGATTGATACCAGCCAACGGTCAGAAACGCAAGAACAAACAAACATTTCTGGGGAGGAACATCAACCAAATTGTGGATACTGTACGGAAGGCAGTGCTAGAGTAGAAGTAGTAAAGTTTCAGGAACGCAGAATATCGAAGAAATGACAGCTGATATTGATGGAAACATAAATAAATATTAAGCCAATATTTACCACTAATAACTATGTACTTGTAATTGCTTAGTGCGTAAGCCCGTTAGTAAGAATTTAGATCCCTTAATCAAATCTCATTTTCTTTTATACACTTACGAGTGCTATAAGAAATATGAGAAGTTTTTACAGAATATCACCCTGCGAAGAAGCCGGCTGATAAAATAAAACTCCTTGGCAACCCATAACACTTTGGAGGACATCGCTCCTGAAATGGGGAAGCACATTGTGCAGGCAGAGGCACGCGTTTAGTACTTACGCTTTCGTGAATACTCCTCATAGGCACTTGAACCGGAAGTAGGTATATTATTTTCCAGCACGTGAAAATTATGAATTTGTTTGCATGCGATTGAAAAAATGGCTCCTCTCTTTTTCTACTCCTGAACCTAATCAAACACAAAAATTATACCCGAAAATCCACCGCAGAGCTTTCTAACGAGGGCTCGAGCCCGTAGTTGCAAAATTTGATTCTTATCGATCGGTTTGCCCTCAAGTTCACAACAATTCGGCAACTCCCGTCTGCTATTCATGAACACAAAGATGTTTTAGTCACGGACTTAGAGTACCCGTGCTGGGTGTGAGGAATTGTATAAGCTGCGGTGCCACCCCGTAAATCCGCCTGCCCTGAGATCCGCACTCTATTCAGCCTTGTGCAGAGTGTTGTCGTAAACTTGTACTGCTTTTATTCCTTTCGGCGCTAAGGAACATTTCCACATTGTTTGGAAAACTTTTGCAGCTCAACATTGAAAACATATTTTGCAATTTATAAGACAGCAATCGATCCCTATTTTTTAGACATAATTGAATTTTTTGACGTGGTACAATGCAATGTTACGGAGTTATTCTCAATTGCCGTGTGTTGTTCACTAGCAATATTTGTAGACATACATACTATGTATGTATACATAATAGGAGATAGATTTAACTATATAATTACCACTTATTGTTTACAACACACGATTAATTATTTCCGCAAACAACAATGATAATCGCAACAACACGCGTATTAGTTCAAAAGAAGATTAATAAGGAAGCTGCTGTAAGGCGGAGCTAAAATGTCCAGCAACTTAGCCCCGCCATTTTTGAAAAATAAAAATAAAACAAAGTTGTGCTGAATTGTGCTGCATTATGCTGCTTCGCACAATTTGATATCACCAATAGAAAAAATTAGACAGCATATTTAAATTTTGGGGGTAGAAGTTGGACCCGCCCTAAGTAATTATAACACTTAATTAAATTTAAGAGAATTGTACCTATAAAGTATTTGATGCCCTAAAATTAAAGCAACCAACATCGCGCGTCCCCTAACAGCATCAAACCGCCAATATAAGTTAATAACCTACCACGTCACCACGTCACCATGTTGACTGTGCGCATGAACGCTTTCACATTGTATTCAATGAGAAAAATTACAGGCAAAGAAAAATCGTCCGTAGAAGAAATAAATGCAGTTTTCTTAAAAGTAAGTAGGTTTTTCAATAGATGTTTTCTTTGTCGAAAAGCTTTCTACTATTATGCTAGTAATATATAAATTAAACTAAATTTTGTTAGTTTGTTTTAAAAAAATAATTTTTTATTTTCGGGCAGCGATTCTGCCTTCAATGAATTATAAACTACAAGAGAGAGTTAATGACTTAAAATCTAAGCTTAAGTACTAGGCGAAACTGCTGGTCTTGCATCCAGACGGAAAGGTGAGGCAAAGCAGGTGTTTCCCATGCGCCGAGTTGCTACGCTGACCGGTGCATGTGTCACGTGTAGGTAACCTGTGCGCTACAATTGTGGGTGTCAAGTGGCACTGACGCTCTGGATTGTGGGAATTTGCTGATTTGACTGTGGTTTGACTTTATTGACGTTAACTCCTCCCGCCTTAAGTGTCAACGTCCTCGTTGGCCTTCAGAAATAGGGAATTTGGCTGACACTGGTGATTTTCTGATGTTCCGGAGTCTCTTCTTTTTCAGGCGGTTGTTCTGCTGAAGATGCTGGGATCTGGATGGAGATGGGCGATGCAGCTGGTCTTGTTTTGATGGAACAATGTACCTTCACAGCTATGATGATGATCGCTATGATGGCTAATGCAGATAGGCTGAAACTTGTTATGATGCCTAGCTCATTTTTTGTTTTCAGGAGCTTAATTTGTTGGGTGTTGTTGACGTTCAGCTCTTTCATAGATTCCAGGGTGAGAATCTCCTCGTAGGTGCTACGGGTAGAACTCAACTGCAGGATGGCCGGTAGGGGCTTGTATCCGGGGAATTCTTTCGATGTGAAATTTTTCTCACCAATGCTGATGGTCTCGTTGACAAAACGGATGATGAATGTCCCAGTAATGTTGGTAACATCTTCGTTGATTAAGATCGATCCGTTGAACTGATTCAGGAATAGAAGTCCGGGGGTCACTTCTTCTATTGTAGGAATGTGTAAACCTGTTGTTTTGGTGCAGGATGGTCGTTGGCTCCTCAGAAGTTTCGGGATGCAGTCCGTTTCGCTTAATTTTATTATATTATTTCTATTACAGATATTTAAATCGTTAAAACTATTACATTTTTCCTTAATTCCATAAATCGTGTTTTCACATACTAGAACATTTTCGTAATTTATTTTATTAATGACATCTTTTATTTTTGTTGGTTTTATTATCAACGTGTTACATTGGTTTTTATCAGTAATTGGTATTCCTACTATGTAGATTATTGACGTATTACTAGCAGCTATCTTAACTGTTGCAAATTCTATTGCTTCTTCTATATTTATATAAGGTATTTTATTGTCTTCGAACGATTTCTTAATTACATTTAGTTCTTTATCGCTTAATATAAATGAATTTACGAGGCCTGTCTTGGCCCAATGGAAAGCATATTCGATATTGATTATTTCTTCTTTTATTATTTGTAATTGGAATTTCAGGCTTAAAGTGAATTCGGTTCTTAGTTCATTATTGTTCTTTATGAGTTTTAATATTTGATTCGTTACATTTGTTATCTTATTTACTCGTTCTAAAGTTTCCTTATTTATTACAACTTGTTTGTTATTATTTTCTAATATATTGTTGATTTTATCTGTTAGAATGATTAAATCTTCGTGGTCGGGGTTTCCCGCTATCCACTTCCATGTTTTACCTATGAAATCTAGTGATCTTTTCTTAATTCTAGGCTTAAGTCTATTTAGATGAATTTTGACTTGAGAGATTTCATGACTAAGAAATGGGTGCATGGGATCACTATTGCTTACTTTTGAATTGAATATTGACTCTATTTCTTGAATTTTTGTTTCATAAGTATCCAGGTCTATCACATGGATAAGACGGAAAGTTCCGGTTTGTAATTTGGCTATTCCTTTGTGTAGTGTTACCACCTGAGAGTTAGAGTAATCCAAGATTTGGATACTGGCGAGACATGGTACTAGGAGAAATCTAGAAAGAATGGGTGTTTAGCTTTTGATATTGTTCTTATGAACTACCTTGCCTGACTGAGTTAAGACTGTGGTCGTTTTATCTTCTTTAACTGTTTCTGTCCTATATTTCGGTGATAATTTCGTCCCTAAACGTTTGTTAATTTTGACATAGATGATGTCACCGGGATTATAAATTTTTATTTTCTGCCTTTTTTTATTATGATAGTCTAGATCCTGATTTTGTTTTTCTCTTAGTCTCTCGATATTTGACTGTCTAGCCTTTTCAAAGTCTTCAGGGTTAGTGCTTATTGTTCTTCCAAAGAAGGTTTCGGCGGGCCTTTGTTTCGTTGTCGAGTGGATAGAGTAATTATACTCATATACTGATCTGTCGAGCAGATCCTCGAATGAATTGTGAGTGCGATTCGCTTTGAGGCATCGCATAATCTCTGAAAGGGTAGAGTGGAATCTCTCTACCTGACCGTTAACCGTGCTTGCATAAGGGGGGGTTTTGTAAATTTCTATATTTAGAATATCTTGAAGAAGGAAGCAAATGGATGTTGAATTGAGGGACTTTTCGTTATCGAACACTACCATTTTGGGTACTCCAAAAGCAAAAAGAAGTTGTCGTAATGGTTCTCTTACGTCTTCGACGCTTTTTGATTTTAAGATTCGCTCCTGTGCGTATTTTGAAAATTTGTCTAAAGCGGTGAGGACAAGACGCTTGTCTGTCGAATAAATGTCTAGGTGTAGGAGGTGGCCAGGATATTGCGGTATAGGGGTAGGTTGTATTTCAGGCTTCATTGGATGGCGGTCGTATTTATGTTGTTTGCAAACTGAACATTGGCTGATTAACTTATGGATTTGGGCTTTCATTTTTGGGAAGTAGATGCGTTGCATCAGTTGGGTTTTATTCTCCTCACCATTTCGGTGGGCTCTTTTATGTTCCTTGAGAATCTCTTCTTCCTGTTCCACTGGGTTTGTTACATCTTTTACGCGTGTTTGCGTAAATCTAGACTTATAGGAGGTAAAGTGAAGGGGGTAGATCGTTTGGATTTGAGCCATTATGGGCTCGGAAGTGTGTAAGCCATTGAGCACACTAGGGTTGAGGTATCTTTTGAGTAATTCCGTTAAGGACTCAGTCGTGAACTCTGGTCTCACTATAATGTGTCTGTGAAATGTGGGAAACGGTATTTCGAATTTATAGCTGACTTCGTCTCCTATGGACAGCATGATCTGGTTTTTAAAAGTGTTGATGGGGGCTACTACTGTAGGAACTAGCTCGTGTGATGAGCTTTCGTCGCTATGTTCCGTGGCGGTCATCGAATTCACCGGGGTTATACGAGATAGCGCATCCGCGACGATGTTACTTTTTCCAGGTTTATATTGTAACTCATAGTTAAATTCTTCGAGAATCGCTTTCCAGCGTTTCATTTTGGCGTTTTGATTTCTGGGACTAAGGGCGAAAGTAAGGGGTTGGTGATCAGTGAAAATTCGGACTTTGGCTGTGCCATACAAATAATTTCAAAGGGTGTTAAGAGACCATATGATTGCTAGCATCTCCCTTTCATTGGCAGCATAGTTCTCTTCGGTCTTGCTCAACGTTCTTGAAATGAAGGTGATAGGGCGATTGTCCTGCGATAGGACGGCACCTATTGCTACTTCGGAAGCGTCAGTCGTTAACTCAAATGTTTTGTTAAAGTCGGGATAGGAAAGGATGAGGTCTTGGGAAACTAGAGTATTCTTTAATTTTTCGAAAGCATCCAGGGCTTCTGTACTGAGTGTTATGGATTTTTTTGCAGATTGATTTTTGGAAAGCCTTCCTTCTTCTCCTCTTAGTAAGGTAGTTAGCGGCTTTGCAACTTGCGCGTAGTTCTTTATGAAACGCCTGTAATAGCCGGAAAGGCCTAGGAAGGATCGAAGTTCTTTGAGAGTTTTGGGTACAGGGAAGTTCATAATCGCTTCAACTTTATTTGGGTTGGTTTGTATTCCATCCGAGGAGATAATAAAGCCAAGGAATTCAACTTGCCGTTTGAAAAAGTGGCATTTGTCCAACTGAACCTTCATGTTGGCATCGTTGAGGGTTTGGAATATTTCCGAGATATGTTCGAGATGTTGCGCTTCATCTTCGCTGAAGATGATAATATCATCTATGTAGACGTAACATGATTTTCCTATATGTGCTCGAAGTATGTCGTCGAGCGCACGTTGAAAAATCGAAGGCGCATTTTTTAAACCGAAAGGGAGTCGCGTAAACTCGAATTTCCCGTTGTTCACAGAGAACGCGGTTTTTTCTATGTCGGATTCCTTCAGGCGTATCTGATGAAATCCACTGCGGAGATCAAGGACGGTGAAGAATTTGCTTCTTCCAAACTGCGCGAGAACTTCGTTGATATCTGGTATTGGATATCGATCGGCTGTCGTGACGGTATTCAGCTTTCGATAATCTATTACCATCCTGAACTGCTTGTTCCCTTGTGAGTCGCATTTTTTTGGAACAATCCACACTTCTGAATTGTAAGGGGATCTAGATGGACGAATTATGCCATCCTTTAAGAGATTGCTGATTTGCGTGTTTACTTCGTTTCGAAGGGATGCAGGATAAGGGTAGGATTTGGAGTAAACTGGGGTGTCAGTACTGGTACGAATTTCGCCTATAACTTTAGTAGCGTAGGTGAGCCTTTCGTCGGGCTCGGAGAAGAGAGTTGTGAATTTTTGTGTTAATGATTTAATCCAATCTTTTTGTTGATTTGTTGCCTGATCAAGTTTAGCTTCTAGCGAATTAACAGAGGGAGATTTAAGTTATTTGATTTTTACCTTGACATTGTTAAGCACTTCCATGTAACTGCCTCTTGCATGAATGACGGCCGACAGTTCTTTCAAGCTATCGTTGCCGAGAATTCCATGGAAAGTTTTCAACGTAGGTAAGAGGAAAAATTTTAGTTTAATATTGTTGTTACCAAAAAGATTCAGGAATGTATGTTGATTAATTTTCACATCACCGGCAATTGATTTGGCGTAAAAACAGGAATTGTTAGGAAGGGGGTTTGCAACAAGTTCGGGTTGAATATAGTTCTTACTAGATCCGGTGTCGATTAAAAAATTTAAGAATTCGCCACTCTTCGTTTTACACCGGAAATATGGTAACGAAGAGTCCCTTAGCCTAAAAAATTTAGATCTGTGCATTCGGCGAGTTCGTTTTCTTCAGTGTTATGGGAAAGTTCTGGAGGCTGAGCGTAGTCCGCCAAATTCTGTTCGTAATTCTGATCTTCCATTGCCATAGCGTCAAAATAATTATTTAACTCACCTTGTTCGGGTTCGGTGGCTACGTGGAAGTTTCTTTGGTATTTATTTGGGGGAGTTAAACCTTGTGCTCCTGGTGGAGGTGGTCTTTTCCCGTACAATGGGTTTTATGCTGGCCGATTCATGTAGTTAATATTCTTGGTTCGCAGAGAGTGATCAACGTCCATCGGCTCGGGCCGTGGTTGTGGCTTAGGTTCATTAGGACGCGGTGGTTGTGGCAGATTATACTGCTGAACTTGGGTAGGGTAGTAATTTGGATTTGGTACCGACTGCCTATGGGGATTTTGATTTCCGTAACGATTAACGTTAAATTGGGGTTGTGACAAATAAGGGATAAAACGGTTGTTTATTCGGCTGCATATTCGGTCTATTTTGACTTGTTATATTTTCACGAGGAGGAACAAAAGGGGAAATTTGGTTACGAGTTGCACGAGGTCGCGAATGATGGGATATGGCATATTGGGTTCTAAAGTTCTGGTTCTCTAGCTTCAGACAGAGATGCAGAGCTTGAGGTAAGTCCGAGGGTTCTCGTATGCCGAGGAGTCTCGGTAAGTCACCTTTGAGGCCTCTAACGAAGGTGTCTAGGGCCTTATCTCTGTATATTTGGGTTAATAAGGTGCGAGATTCGTTATTAATGTCCATACATCCTATCTTATTTAGAATTAGTGACAGATGTGAGTATACCGTATGGTAGAACTCTTGAGTGGATTTATGACCTTGAACAAGTGATGTCATTTGGTACTCGAGAGTGGGTAAGTCACGTTTATCCGCATAGTGCATAGTAAGGCACCGGGATATGCATCTCCAATCCAGCGGCGTATTGTAGGACTCTAGCACTACGTCTGCCTGTCCGACAATTTTGTTGCGTATTACGCTAAGGATGCCGAAATACTTAGGAGTGCCCTTGATATTATCGTAAATTGCTAATACACGATCGACACTCTTCCTCCAGGAGTTGAACTCTCCTGGGTGTCCAGTAAATTCCTTTAAACAACGTACAACGTCAGGAATTTTGTCCAATTCACTGGTGTTATTTCGAAATTGGGGTAAAATGGTTTGGTCAGTTCCACTAAATTGGTCCGCATTTGGGTTTATAATTGATTGAATTAAACTTCGGCCCTCGTTTTGGAGAACTCGACTCACTATTCCCGTTATTAGTCGGTCAAGACTTTCGGTAGACACTACACCGGCGGTATTCGTTGAAGCCGCAGGCGGAGGTGGCGGATTAGAACCTTCCGGAGCATTCAGGACTGGAGGCCTTATCAGATTTGGATTTGCCATTTTTTCTTTCAGATTTCGATTCGCAAAAACTATTCCGGAGTTGTTTCACACTTGATAAAACTTAATTTTTAGGCACTTCACAATTAACTATAATATATATTATAGTTAATATAATATTCTGGAACTAATTCTAATTTGCTTAACTGCAAGCAATATCTTTAATATAACTATATAAATAATTCCGTTTGCGGTTAAAATGTTACTTCCGATATAATTATTTCCGAATTTAGGTTTGTGGGTTAATATTCTGTTTGCACTTAAAATGTTATTTTTGATATAAATATTTTCGAATAGAATTGCTTAGTACTAAATAATTATTGGTAATTCTTAGATCTAACCTTACATTAATATGACGTTAGGGCGGCTGACACAGTCCATGTCTCCTGTTCGTCCTTCGCTGAAGGTTACTAGGGGGCCTCGTTTCCCTAATCGTTGCACATACGGGTATTTGAACGATCTACGCGGCCAAAATTATTTTATGGTCAATATCGGTTCGAAACGATATTAGTAAATAAAACAAAGGTTCTAAGTTTATATCCAGACATATTTATTGAAAATAAAATTAAATTACATTTTTGCAGATAAATTTTCATCTTTTCTTTTTTTTCCTTGTAAAATACTATAACAAGGGAAGAACTTTTTGTTGGTATTTCTAATTATTTCGTACTGTAGACGAGTTAGGTCAGCTTCTACGAACATTGCCAGTGCTTGTAATGGCGTAAGAGTGCAAGTTTCTTCTTTTTTCCTTCCTTCAGAAAATGCTCTTTTATATTTTGTTGCACGCGTCGGATTATTGGTAATTTCTTTTAATATATCGGAAGCATTTCGTCTCTTTTCCGCAACACAACCTGAGCAGCATGAACGATTACTTCTTCGTCCAGATTAGACCGAATCTCCTCAGTTTTCCTCCTTTTCGTTCTGTCACTTGACTCTCCAAATGACTTAAGAGGGCGGCCTGGACGCTTGCCTGCAACCACGGGAATCTCAATAGCACCTTCAAGCCATAAATAATTGTACTTGCGAAATACGTCTTCCTTCTTGTGAGCTTTTGACCATCTTTGTTTTAGTTGGCTTTTAAAACGAGAAAAGGTGCATTTAAAAGTCTTAATTTGGTCATCTGAGTAGCTTTCGCATGAAAAAAGATTTTCATATAGAAAAGTCAGTTTTTCTTCCAAATTATGCAAACAAAAGCTTTGCATGCGGTCGAATAAATATTTACGGGTCACAATTCTTGCTCCAGGGGTATTTGTTGAAGCTAAAACAAAAATATAAACGGACTTTTTTTAAAAACGAACTTAACATAACTAATCACATTAAGTTTTTATAACAACGAAGCAGTATCAATTAGCTACTTATCCGCGACTTTCCGCGGATTTTTTAAAAATTATTTACTACTCAAAGCTTTAAACTTTCGACTGTATCAAGATATATTAGCGGATCTAACTGGGAAGTATAACAAATTCACTATCAAAGATAAATTATAGCTAAAAAAATACTCCATTATACGAGTGATTTTCAATACACTAAAACTAATATTTTCAATTCTAAAAAGAAACCATATTCTATTTTAATTAAAAGATAATTACCTGCGGTATCAGAATCCATAACAATTTTTTTCAAAAACGCAAAATTTTAATATTCACTGAAAAAGTCTTTGCTTGTACACGAACGCGCCGAGAACAAATGCATACACCACCGTTTGGGACAATCTAATTCCGACTGCTCGTGGACGCGCTGCATGCGCGTGAGAAAGGCGGGAGTGGTTGAGTATTGTTCTCATACCTGTCCCCTAGCCCAGGTAGTCGTTTTTTTTTTACTTTTTTGCATTTTGTATATTTGTATTATGGCCGCGTAGATCGTTCAAATACCCGTATGTGCGTTGGGTTCGGGTACCGTGATGTTGTCTTCCTGTCTCTCGCACTTCTTGAGGGCTCTGGATCAGGTCCTGGTCACTAGCACTGCTTGAGGGCTCTCCGGGATCAGGTGTAGATTGTACTCTGGTGTTGCGCAACTTTCCTTTGATCGTTATTCGGACACTGGCACTATTTAGGGCACAGGAACCGAATTATTTTATTAACCGCTGTCACTTCTTGATGGCTCTGGATTAAATAACGATCGTTTCTTCCGGACACTGGCACTACTTTAGGGCACGGGAACCGAAATTTTAATTAGCCACTGTCACTGCTTAAGGGCTCTGAGCTAATTTAATAACGTACAACACTACTTTAGACTTATCGCGGTCCCTGCTCGGGCGCCAATTAAACTAAATTTTGTTAGTTTGTTTTAAAAAAATATTTTTTTATTTTCGGGCAGCGATTCTGCCTTCAATGAATTATAAACTACAAGAGAGAGTTAATGACTTAAAATCTAAGCTTAAGTACTAGGCGAAACTGCTGGTCTTGCATCCAGACGGAAAGGTGAGGCAAAGCAGGTGTTTCCCATGCGCCGAGTTGCTACGCTGACCGGTGCATGTGTCACGTGTAGGTAACCTGTGCGCTACAATTGTGGGTGTCAAGTGGCACTGACGCTCTGGATTGTGGGAATTTGCTGATTTGACTGTGGTTTGACTTTATTGACGTTAACTTATAATATGTATGCAGAAAATCAGTTTTACAAGAAAAAATAGTTGAATAACAGAATTAAAAAAAAAAAAAAAATTTGATTATTTCCTTATCCACTTTGAGTGTGATATATATTACATTCTTTTTATATACAATAATAAAACGATAAAATTGCTGATACATTGAGATTGGGTTTATTTACTTGAATGCCGAAAGTGGCATTAATGGGTCGGTAAAAAACATTAATGCGTTGTCGGCCGATTAAGTGTTCAAAATATTGTGAAAAAAAATTTAGGATACGGAAACCAACCGTAGCAATTGCCAGTTGGTACGAGTTGTACCAACATGAATTGTATTAATTGTCATTTTCAGCTATTACAGTGATCATTCGCAATCTATACTTAACATACATATGTATGCCAAGATGTACAGACAGACGGTAAATTAGGTTTTTCGTCTTAATTTGGAAATGTTTGATAGCAATAGACGATGCAAAAATATCGAAGAGTTTTGGAAACTATGACTGTCCCTGTACTGTTTAAAGCATGATCACGCAATACGGCTCATATTAAGGGGGTATTCTCATGTGAACGCATAAACTTTACCTCTTTTTAGGGAATTTTTTTTTATAAGACATTAAAATTCAATTGTTTTAATTTTTTTATATGTTTTTATTTGTATCTTAAACTGTATAAGAAACATTTTTCTTCTTATTTTACATTTTTCATATTTTTTTTTTTAATTAAATTAGACACAAAAAAAAAACAGGTCACTGGTGGGGGGAAAAGCGGCTGTTCATGTTGTCCGAAATGAAAAAGCGAATGGATTATTGTTCAGTAGGTCTAAAACTGTCATGGGCCTAAAAACAAAAACTATTCAACCGATTGCTTTGAAATTTATATATGTTCTTCTACTTATTAATAGTTATCGTCCCTACCAAAATTAATCAATTTCATTGAAAAAAAAAATTGCGGACTGTAGAAAAAAAAGTTACGAAAATCTTGTTTTTTTTTCGTTAAAAATCAAAAATCGTTTTAAAAAAATAAGAAAATATTTTCGAAAATAAGAAATTTTGGTACGGACGATAACTATTAATAAGTAGAAGAACATATATAAATTTCAAAGCAATCGGTTGAATAGTTTTTGTTTTTAGGCCCATGAAAGTTTTAGAAAATGATGTTTCGAGAAAAATGTGTTTAAAGTTTCAAGAGCAGAATTTTCGTGGAAAATCTATATTTACACAAATCTGCTATGCCTGGACTATACAATTTCACAATTCACGACAAAAATTTATATACACTATTCCACATACATATACACAGGTAGGTAATATACTAAAGTTGACCGTTAGAAACTCCGTACGCAGGTATAAAAGACCGGTGAAAACAATAGAAATGTAGCAGCTGCAGACCTGGCGCCTATGAGTTGTAACTTATTTAATACTAGGAATTTCGGTCTGAATTTTTCACAGCATATTTTCGATAGGTTTTACTATCGAAATATGAAAAACAAAATCGGTTTTTCGAAGTGGTCACATGAGAATACCCCTTTATATAATATTAATGCAGCGGCTTCGAGAAGTAACTTATACTGTGTTTTATCTGAATTCAAAGCACATAAAGCACATCAATTTTTTTTTTATTGTCCATACTTACAAAAATCAAAGCTCGAATTATGATGATTAAATTTTAGAAATAGGGAGTCCTGATAGATCATGAAATTTACATGAAGATGAGTAAAAAAAGTGAAAAGATAGTAAAGCAATAGCGGTATGGCGAAAATATGAAATTTCTGACAACAATTTACAGTGGGCAGCTCTGTGTGAATTGTAAGTAGCATAAAAAAAAACCCTAACATTAATATTAACTCTGAATCCTCAATCAAGCTTTAACAGTGAAGATGCTCTAATTACTCGGCTAAACAAGATCTTTGACCCCAAGAATGCACGGCCTTCCACTGATGCCCTTGAATTGTTATCACTTTTTACTTTTCGCATCCTCCGAGATTCCCTTCGACTTCTCGGGTAAACAGAGCGAACAAAAAATGCAAACGGCTTGGCGCTGTAATAAATAAAAAAAAGACGATGTAAATTCGATCTAAAAGCAAATCTAGTCAGCGACAACTTCTGAGAGTCGCATTTTGAACTGCAACAGCAATGGCAGTTCATACAGAATCCAAGATGTGAAAGTATTTACAAAGAACTGAAGAAGACGCAAACAAACATGCGTCACAGTTTGCGCCCAGATGTTTGACGAGTGGAAATGGAATGACGATGCTTGGCACAAATGATCAGTGGCGGGTATTTAAGCCAACACAAATTTTAAGTTGATCGTGATATTGCGCCCACCGCGCTCAAATTATATCAAGATAAGAAAAAATTAAAACAAAAATTTTTCTTTCAAAAATTAAAGTGAAGATAAGATTTTTTTTAAACGAAAACAATTGGTATTAATATGTAAACGGAACTACATAGTAGTTTTTAAGAGGAGTATAGAGTATATATACATATATGCCTTTATTGTCAACGTATCAACTACAGAAATAAACAACCAGAAAATCCACTATTTATTATTACATAAGCGGGTCGCGCAGACTCTCTGGTGCCTCTCGAAAGCAGCGTGACTTATAAGATCTATTGTGCTAATCTCTTCTGAACTAACAACAAAACATGAAGGTCAAGTTCAAATATCGTGAAGGAGTTCAGCGTCGTATAGCAAAACTTGCTTTAAATGCAAATGACCGTTAAAAAGCCTCTATTGACGCGTAGAATTAGAAAGAAGTTTACTACTTTACTTTCACTTTATGAAGTTTCACATTTATAAGCTCTGAAGACAGACTTTGGTTCCTGATTTTGCAGAATTCCCTTGTGGTTTTTGTAATAATCGGATCAGCAGATTATAAACAACAGTGCTTAAAATTTCGATCTCATACGGAGGAATTGAACGTAACAAAAGGGAAAGAATATCTGAACCACTTTAGAATATTTCATGAATCCATCATCAGTAAGGAATATATATTTGGTAACGGACCGTAATGTATGTCGGTATGTAGAACATCGAATGGTGTTTTACCTTTAGGTATACTGTGAAGTATACCTTCTACTTTTCCTGAATTAGGCGAGAAATAGATGCATTTCAAACAATTCTCTATAAGTTCCTTAATTTAATGTTTCATGTTTGGGAACCAATACCACTTTCTCAAAAGTGAGGGTCAAAGATTGTCAATAGGTCACCTTCTCAAAGCATATGGTATATAATTGTCAATTGCCGATGCCTCAAGCTCCTAGCTGGGAGCACCGAATCCAAAAGTGCTTGCGTCATATGGACAAAACAGGTAACTGCAATAACTTCGCCTTTAGGGTTTCAAAAGATTCCAGTTCTTTTGGTCCAAATCTAAAACTAGCATCCTTTCTCAAAAGGTCATATAATGGCTTAATAAGAATGCCGAAGTGTCTAATGAATTTTCAAAAATATATATAAACAAGGGCCGAGAAAACTATGGACACCTTGCGCACCTTTATGTACAGGGAAATCTCTGATCGCGCGAAAATTTTCAGGATTAGGACGTATTCCTGAAGCATTCACAACATACTCCAAATACTCAATTTCTGCATAAAGAATTCGGCACTTATCCCACCTTAGCTGCAGAGAATTCTTTCTCACTAAGAGATCACCTGTTCCAAAGTGGCTAGACGGTCTTCAATTGTATCGCTAGCTATTAGGTCATCCATATACACAAAAAGTCTATCGGCCACAATAAGGTCTTTCAATATAACATACATATGTGTTATAAACCTATGAAGCACGGACGGAGCATTCTGAAGCCCAAAAGGCATTTTTAAATATTCAACCTGTCCCAGTAAACGATGTATATTTGATGGAATCTTCCGGTATATATACGTGGTGAAATCCGCTACGCAAATCTAAGACAGAAATATATATTTAGTCCCGCAATCGACCAAGCAAATCCTCTATTAATAGTAATGATGGGAAATTGTCACGGACTGTGTATTTATTAAGCTCGATAATCAACGATTTTTCTTTTTCACTAAGACGATTGGTGATGCAAACGGCGAGTTGTTATCCCGAATGATGTTTTTTTCTAAAAGAAATAGTAGTCCTCTGGATTAACCGCAGTCACAACATACGGTGGAACAAACTCTTGCTGTAAAATGCTTATTGCACTGCCGGAATCTAAAAGTGGAGTTAGGAAACAATTAAAAGTTCTTCCTCCATCAGACTCAGTGAAATCGAACCTAAAATCATCACAAATCATCAAAATTATTGCTAGGAGAGAATATGACCTTGTATTCTGATATGCTGCTTACAGCCGGCTCGGTTACGGACACAGCTTCCGAAGGATCAGAAACGTCGATGGTCATTACTGCAGCTGAGCTTGAAAAATTCTGAATAACATGACCCAGTTTACCACATTTGAAACACGCTTCCTTTTGCCTCTTCGGTTTAGGACAGCTGATACTCAGATGACCTGCCTCATTGCAGTTAAAGCATTTAGGTTTAGGGTTGTAGACGCGATGATGCAGTCTTGAACCGGATGAGTACTGCTTCGTGAATGAAACGTAGACTAGGATGATGAGCCAAAAGAGTGATGGGCTTTCATAATGTCATACTTCCTGAGCGCCTGTTTATGCTCTTCATTTGTGTTCGCATTCTGTTAATGCAAGAATTGGAGATTCCGTTAATGACGTAGTGGATTACGTCTACTTCGCTCAACTTAGCCATCGATGCAATTCCTTGCATTGCGAACAGATGTTGCTGCAACGATCCTTTAAGCTCATCCCATGATCTAATTTTGGTTGTTCGCAGGAACAATATTGCGGTACCGGTCGTCAACCGTTTTGCATATAAAGGGTGGTCCATCTAGTGTTTGAAATTTTAATTACCGGTAATTTGAAGTTTACTTGATTATATGTCGTTCTCGACTTGACAGAAATGTAGATTAAGGGGTTAGGTGTAGTCAGAGAAATGAAAAAATGACAATTTTAAATAATATTTTTTTGCCAGTAAATTATTTTATTTTATAAAAGTAAAAACAGCATCATTAAATAAGGTGTCGACTTGACTTGACAGAAATTTTAGAAAACAAAATTAATAATTTTAAAAGTAATGGCACTTTTTCCAAATCATGTGCTTTGAACTGGTGACCACTGTAGCTCGAAAATCACTCGATAGATTTTAATGAAATTTATACAGCTTATCGAAAGCTTTTTGTTTTTGATTTTAAATTAACAAAATGGCGGCCTCAGGGAAATTTTTTTCCAGATTTTTGGGAAAACACCAACAATTTCACAGCCACACAAAAAAAAAAAGTGGGGATTACTTTTGATGCCATACGTCATATCTGTAGTATTTTGGCCTGCTGAGCACGAATCTGCGACCAGAATTGAGCCGTGACGTCCAGATTTTTTTCTAACCTCAAAAAATGGGTTAAAAACAGAGAAAATCGTGAAAAACACACTCTTAAAATTCGGAAAAAATTTATTTTTAACATTTAAATCTATATTCATATGAACTGAGACCTGCTGAGCACGAATCCGTCACCAGAATTGAGCCATCACGTTATGATTTTTTTCTTAAATTTTTCTTTATTAATTTTTAGAAAAAAATCAGAACGTGATGGCTCAATTCTAGTGACGGATTCGTGCTCAGCAGGTCTCAATTCATATGAATATAGGTTTAAATGTTAAAAATAAATTTTTTCCGAATTTTACTCCACGATTTTCTCTGTTTTTAACCCACTTTTTGGAGGTTAGAAAAAAATCTGGGCGTCAAAGCTCAATTCTGGTCGCGGATTCGTGATCAGCAGGCCAAATTACTACGGATATGACATATGGCATCAAAAGTAATCCCCACTTTTTTTATTTTGTGTGGCTGTGTTGTTTATAAATAATTGAATGCTTACAATAGGAATGAGATAGTTCACGACTTAACAATAGAGGCAGTGAAGAATTGCGAAGATTTTATATATTAGCTATTTATTAATAAAATCATATATAAATGCCATTCTATGAAAGCCTATGTCAAATGGGAGTCCACTATTGGGAGACTTCTAATGGACGACAGAATAGGCGAACAAAATTATCGTCGTGTAATATAAGAAGGTTGAAAGATTTTCTTCTCCTAAAAAACAGAGCTTTGAATTCTTCCAAAGAATTTTCTCAGAACACTGTTAGGTTAGTTAAGCTTAGTTTACAGATAGCTGGTTGGTTAAAATTTGATTCAATGGTGCGAGGACCTTGGAAATGTTGGGGCAGTGTTTCGGCAAGGTTACTCTAAAGAAAACAGTATTTTACCAGGGGCACGAACCCAATGAGCGAAGACCGGAAACCCACGTCTTTTTCAGTCGAAAAAGAAGGTGATGGCCACGGTTTTCATGTATTACAACGGTGTCTTGCCTCAGGAATTTTTGGGAGAAGATCAGAAAGTCAACAAGGAGGACTATTTGAGCGTTATGAGACGTTTGCGTAAAGCAATTTTTCAAAACAAAAAAAGGATCTGTGGGCAAACCTTCGCACACTGCCATTATTATTCAAGACTCTTTGACCAAGAAAGGAACGAATGCCATCCAACAGCCATCGAATTCACCTGGAATTTTCATAAGTGCGTTGCAGTCAATATGGAGTACTTTGGGGAGGGCAAAATAAATTTTTATGAAAAAACTTGCATTTTGAGACTTTCTGAATGAATTCCGGGAACTTTTGATCAAGGTGGTATGTGAAAATGATTACTGAGAAATTCATGAGCTTTCAAGCCACCAGCCCTAATGACCATGACATGCCATCTAGCAGTGGTAGCCAGCCAAAATATTTTTCAATGTCAGAAATTCGTCTAGGCTGGTTGTTATTTGCATAGGTAGAGCTTGGAGGTATGATACCTACGCCTCAACGTTAAATGCAGGTACCGTATATACTTACATACGCCTAAAAGCCTAGGGCATCTAGCAGAGGCCTTTCCTCTACCTAGCAAGGTGCCTACGGAATATCAATTACTGAAGAATCTCTGGCTTCAGCAAAAGCCTATACCTGGAATAAAATTAATGTTGTCGGGGATTTATAAATATGTAATGTATATGTATGTAAGTAATTGGCGGGCGTGATTGAAAGACGACTAGACCCTATAAAATAGTATATAACATAACACAGTCCCTCGTGGAACTATTAGGCACTCTTTCCATATGACGAGGCTTAATCGATTTTTCAGCTGCTATTCTCAGCTGCCACGTTAGGTTTCTTGATCTAAAAATAAATGTTTGTAATTAAAACGTGGTCGCGTGGCCAAAAAACACAGATGCAATTAGCTGATGAATTCTACATGCGCAGAGAATGGAACTATTCTTCCCCGCATTCTACATATTCATAAGTAATTTTCTTGTGTTTGTTACCTCTTCTCTTGTGGCAGGCTAACTATGCAAAAATCTAATATTTCTGCGGCTCAAAAAATTATATAATATGGTGAGTTATTCCACCTGGCGTATTTAATTTATTTGAAAGTTAATGCGATAGCCCCTTTTGTAAGTACCCTTTTTTCGAAAATTGTGCTAGCTTCTTTAATTACATGACGAACCAGACACGCACTAAATGTAATATATGTAATCAAATAAAGACCCTAAAGCATTGGCATCACATTTGCTTATTTCAAGGTTGCAGAATCTTGCTGATGTGATAACAATTACAATAGATTATTCTCTAAACACAAAGAAGCCAAGAGAAACATAATTCTTCCTTCAAGGCTTATTTTATTTGTTTATGTATGTTGAGAGATCGCTCAGTATACATACATATATTACGAGGATAGTTCAGGGTCAATATTCTCGATTTGAAAAGCAGAATAAGCTAAGCCATTAATATCCATGTGAACTTTAGCGCAAATATAATGCCAGCGTCTTGCTAATTATTAAATTATTCGCAGGCAAGGTGAACAAAATACTGATTTCATATATAAACGTCTCAACTTTGGCACAATCATAAGCCATTTGCTATCTTAAATTTTGGGGACAAATTCGAATTTAACAACTCTACAAACCCCTAATTAGCGTGTTCTGCACCTCACTCTTTTTATTACGCCGTATTAGTTCCTTCTTGAATTTGTTCAAAGGGGGAGGAGCGCGGTACTAACCGCTATTTATATATTGTAATTTTTGTCAAAAAAAACATCCTTCAAATTCTTAATAAATTGAGTAAATAAATAACTGACAATAAAATGTGAAATATAATAATATTGTTATCTATGGTATCTTTCCAACAAAAGACCAAAGACAGATGAAATTCTGCAGAAGTATTTTAAAAAAAGGACAAAACTAAGTGTAATTAAGAAATATTGTTTGTAGAATTCAGTCAGGATAAATTCAGACAAAAATTAACTGATTGCAATGGGGTTTTCAACATTGAGTATACAAGGCTCCAAAGCTGACGGTTTCAAAATGGCGGACTAAATGCTCAATTTCTTTAGATTTGACAACAAAAGTTGTCCAAGGGGATTCTTAGCCGATTTAAAATATGTTGCCTAATTTTTGTTTACACAATAACTGCTTCAATCCTAGAAGGCATTGAGTCAACCAATCCCTGAATGATGTCATCCGTTATTTCATTGTTCCACACATCTTCTAAATCTGATGAATTCGCTGGCCAGTCTAATCGGAATCCCGAGGTTAGAAAATGTATTCTGGAGCTGAACATGAACACAGAGGAACATTAGTTAACTTTTTAATTTTTGTAGTGAAACCTCTTTACCGGCATGTCTTTCGCAATCCAAATCCAGCCTGGCTGTGCCAAAGTTACCATAATATAAAATTCGAAAGCACAGGAACGAACTATTCTGTTGGTTATGTATGACAAAGGAACATACGTAAAGCATTATACCTATTGTGTATGCATCAGTAAAAAGTATATGAGTAAGAAAGACAAAAATTCCTGCACAATTTGAGAGAACAATTAAGGATGTTAGAGAAAAAATTCTTGTTTCTAAAAGTTTCTAAACTTTATATTAGAATGCTTTCGTATGAAATTGAAATTTTTAGAATTACTCGTTACTTACTTTCAGTGATTTTCGCTAACTTTCTTAATGAACAATCACATAATAATGATGATTGACCAATACGAAATCTTAAGAAAGCATTAGGCAACCCTAATATTTTTAATCAGACTGAGAATAAACGAAAGCAAACAAGTGCAACTCAAATAGTATGAGATTCCAACAATAACAATGGGAAATAACAGCAACAACATGAGATATCACTTTGATTGGTTGAAATCAAAAAGCGATAAAGCGAAATGAGAAAAAAAGCTCTCACTTAGCTCGAAGAGCTTGTATTTTGCATATTTATAAGTGGTTTCTTCTCATTCCATCCCATACAACTTTTATCGAGGCATTTCTTGTTTTTCACAATTTGATATTTTATTTTTGGATTCAATATTATTTCTTTCCTTTATGTCATTTAAGTGCTTAATGGAAAACAATCGCAAATATCTTCTGCTTCCTACATACCTACCTTATATAATATTAGGTCAACTTTGGCTGTGCAGCCAGCAACAGTAGAGAGCAGCGAGAGCAGCGAGAGAGGCGCGTGCTCACGAAAGCTGTGTGAGTAAGGGAGAAAGAGGCAGCGAGAGCGACGGGAGAGTGCTCGTGTCTGTGAGGATTAGCTGTGGGCGTGCACATACCGCCAATCGAATAAATTGATAATTATCGTAGTAATCGGTCATTTTTTCATTGTTATTATTAATAATTTAAAAACGTTGCAATGATAAGCAAAGTAGAAAACAAAGTTAATCCACCCGAAGTTTCACTTTGACCGACTGTCCCAGAGAGAACCAGTTTAATTTTTTTATAAAATAGGCATTCCTATTTTACGAAGCGAAAAATCTGGTCGGTCTGTAAAAAGCTTGCATATAGAATATAGTAACCTTCGTTTCGTTTCACGATGCGACTATTGACTAGATCGGCGACACAGCGGAGTTGATACAAGTGAACAGCAACTCATTCTGCTTTTGACTGTGTTACGTATGGACTGTTACTGCTCAGGTTTGATCAGTGAGAAGCTTTTGACTGACCAGCTATTCGTAAAACAGAAAAAAAAAAAAAGCAAATTTTTCTTGGTCACTCTTATCTCTCTTTTACTGTCAATAGTCACACTTGTCGCTTTGTAAAATAGGACCCTGGTAGTTCACATGCCACACTATGACTAAACCCACAGATTTGGCACGAAGCCGATGGAGAGGAGCGCCCCTGGGTATAGAAAGAGAAGCAATTCCAGACTATTTAAATCTGTGAAAATTTCATTATCTTTATTGCGCATTCATCCTTGAACCTATCTCCTGCTGATCGTCGCACATCAAGTTGAATTTGCTTACGTTAGATCATATCACACGTCTCCGCATCAGACGAGTATCCCTCATTTTCTTGGTTAACAGTGGGCTTTACGCTGGTCGTCATTCATATAACCCTATTTCTCGGAGCCTCTTTCGTATTGTTTCGGAGCTTAGCTCAACCTGCTGATGGTCCCTTAGTTCCGCCCTTATACGGCCAGAGTTTTACATCCCCGCAGGTGTTAATTATATTAGAATATCCCTACACCCCAAATCTTTTCGTTATTATTAGTCTTATTTTAGGATATTTTTAGCTCATTTAAAGTTAAAAAAAAAAAAAGAAATTTTATTGTGACGCCCTCCCCCAGGTAACGCAGAGTAACGTTGCAATCCAAAAAACGAAAGCTGAAGGAAGCCATAAGCAAGCAGTTGGCACAATCACTTCGATTTACTTCGTTGCTCGGAAGAATTTTTGGAAAATGTCAAAGCACAATTTCCAAAGGGTTCTACCAACAACTCCCTTTCTACTCGAGCACAAAAGAGTTCTCGCAAAACATGGCAACAAAATGTTCATCACCAATGCCAGAAGCCTTGTAAAAAAAATTTCAATAAGCCACGAAAGGTGCTCGCTTTCAAAAGCCTCCCCTGTGCACCGCCCACACATTTGACAGAAATATTAATATTTCGCATCTTACTTCTGTAGTGGCACCTTTTCTCGAGCTTCCTAAGCATTTCTCGACAGCTCTTACCACAGTGTGTAGTGCTTTTATCATTCGTTACCTAGCCCCTCTGTACATTAAATGCAGGACGGAGCGTGAACAAAGGAGGTACTGCTACATGCCCTTTGATTTCTGCTAGCTTTAGATCAGAATTCTTTCGAGGCGAATTTTTTTTTCAGGCCAGTTATGGCCTGGTCTCGTCATCCAAAATCTGAGACGACTCTTAGGTATGCGCTGTGATGATGAAAATAAAAAAAAGGCTAAAAAAAAAGGTAATGATGGACATTGTTTCCAAGGAAGTTCAAATTCCGACGAAAGGGTCGTTCACGAGAGCAACAATTTAAAGTGTCTTTCCTGCGACTCTCTTCGTTTTGTTGACATGCTCGTCCTGGCAGAACAACATATCATCCTGTTTTTGATCCACCAGAACTAGCTTCTGTTTTCCGCATAATTTTTGTGAATAAACCCACCTCCTCGCGACTCCTCATACCCTGTGACTTTTGGACCTCTTTCAAAGAATTTTTAAATACTTAGAATTGCCTTCATATTTCTTCTGCTACAAAAATCTTAGCCGCAGAGAAATGGGAAAGTGCTTAATAAATTATTTTATGAATAAAAGCCAAGCCCGACAAATGTCGTCAATTTCGTTCCTTGCAACGGAACGCTTCTTCTTCTCAATTAACTTCAGCGTACCGAATTTGGACAGATGTAAATATAAATAAAAAAAATTATAAAATTACATCCATAGAAATAAATATACCTAATTCCACTAAGAAAAAAAGTAATAACTAACGAACACAAAACTACGATGATGTACTGCTCACAAGGCATTTGGATTTATCAAAGCAAGTGCCATTACGCGCGATCATCATGCGTTGTTAAGAGGGATAAGTTAAGTAAGGAAGTTAAGGTTGTTTGAAAAGAAGTTGAAGAAGGAAATTGTTGTTTGAAGAAGATGTGCTTATAATTAATAAGAGATCTGAATAAAGTGTTGGAAGTGATCATACAATCTGTGTATTAAGGGGGTCTACTAGTGTGAAATTTTTCAAAAATCGATTTTTCTTTTTTTGCATTTTTCGATAGTCTATACCTTTAAAAATAACATACTAATATTTCAAGTGCATATCTCAAATAGTTTTTGAGTTACAGCCATATTAAGAGCAGCCGTTCATCGGTTCGAAAGTTGCGATCAAAAAACAGAATTCTGAGCAAAATCGAATTAAAGTTTGACTTTACAGAAGAAAAACAAAGTTTATCAACGAAAAAGCTACTTAGAAACGCATTGATTAAAGTTTGTTTACACAACAAGCACAACAGAGAATCACAGGGAACGTAGTTGCTCTGCTGTGAACCAAAAATAGCGCGGATTTAGCGCGTCGATTAGGCTTCCGTTATTACAGAGTATTTGAAGTACTTTTTTTAACGACACATCTAAAAGTTAAAAAAACGCATAACTTCGTTATTTTCTTACGGATTTGAGTTTAGTTTGCAGCGTTTTACTCGGAAATAGTTGAACAAAAATAAAAGCTAATAAAAAAAAATCGAAAATTTAGCCATATAGGCCCCTTAAACTTTAGACGCGTTTTTCTCGAAACTACATTTGTCAAATTGGCTGCAGTTATAACTCGAAGACAAATCATCCGATCGATTTGATTTTTATTGCAGCTTCTTTCAAAGATGTTTCTACGTACCATGAACCTCCAGTTTTTTGATCAAATCAAAAATGTAATTTTGACAGGCCAAAAATCATTAAATTTTCGCGCGAAATTTGCAATTTTTTTTAGAAACTCCGCCATTTTGTTAAATTTTAATTTTTTTTTTAGCCTGAGGGTCATGGTACGGGAAAAACCCTTAAGTTTAATAAACTTTTTTGTTTTTTTGATTTCAGGCACTGTGAAGGTCGCTATCACTGCAGCCGTTTAGTGACTTTTTTTTTTGAGACTTGGGAGATTGCAAATAACTTGCTAAATTTTCTATTTTTTTGGTCCGAAAATTTTATCATGGATTAACTATATATCCACAAAACTATCCTCAAAACATTAAAACATTCCATGCAGTAGTTTTCTTTAAAAAAAATTCCAAAATATCACCTTTTTTGAGGCGGTCACACTAGTAGACCCCCTTAATTTGTGCTCGAACATTATCAAAATACCTCTCCCCAATGCCCCATTACATAACTGGCGCAGTCGGTAGGATCTTAAAGAATCAAGATTCCAAGGACTTTAAAGGATCAAGATTCTAAAGATTTTAAAGATTCCAAAAGTTTTAAAGGACCTAAAGATTCTTGAGACTGAAAGAGAACCGTAATATTAAGTGTTTACTAAAAGTGTGAAAGGCGGCAAGCTAAGGCATAATTTACTAGTTTGCGATGAAACGACCACAAAGAACCACTGGCACATCGGGAGAGAAGACAACAAAGTATTCAAGTAATAGACTAGCATAGAAGGATGGAGCAAAACCAACCGAATGACATCGAATTGATGGGGCGATGTCTAGCGGCCCTCACAGAAATAATGAACGGACAGACTCAATAACCTTCACTAAGACGAAGGATCGAAAAGGATCTTCGGTATCTACCGATCTTCGAAGGTAAGCAGCAAGGAACTATGCCGGGATTTTTGGCAGCATTAGAAAGAGCCCGGATCAACAACATCCAGTATATACAATAATCTACAACGAGAAGATTTTGGGAGCAGCAATAAGTTATTTGGAAGCTTCACCCCCAGCATCGTGGGAAGATTGCAAAGCGAAACTAAAATTACATTATAGGACAGCGAAAGATCAAGGAAAAATTATGCAAGAAATCAGTACATTAAGAGTAAGTACAATTGAAGAATTAATAAATAAAATAAGTAGATTTGTAACAGATATATCAGAATGTGCTATGTTCAGTGACCATCAAAATGAAATATTGAATCAACTCAGTATCTAGTTTATTAGTGCTTAAAATAAAAGAATTAACAGCTGGAGCACTGGCTGCAGAATTGTATAACAAGTTTAGTCTCGAAGAAATTAGACAAATAATAGATAAATATATAGGTCAGGAATAATTTAATTTGAAATGGAATAAATCAAATGCAAAGCAAACATTTTCACAGTCAAATTCTAGCAATCAGAGACATAATAACAATTTTTGGTTAGAAAGAAATAGATACACAATAGTGGTTATAATAATATAAACCAAACAAGAAATTTTAATAATACCAACCAAACAAGGAACTATAACAACTCAAGACAACTACGATACAATAATTATGATAACAGTAACCGACAACAAAGCAGAACCAATAGTAGACAAGCTCAACCAAACAATTACAACAACACAAGTAATCAACCTAGAAATCAACCAAATCATCAAAATAGTAATAATCTAGAGCAAGAAACAATGGAAGTGGATGTTTAAGTACAAGAAATAGAAATGAAGTTAATCAATTAAAGAACAGTGAGTTTTTTTCAATTGCATCGGACAATAAAAAATCTGTCATTTTAACCATAAATAACAAAAAATACGTAGCTTTGATCGATACTGGATTCATAATAAATTTACTAAACTCTAAAATAGTGAAAGATAACATCTACGAAGAATTAGGGGAAAGAAATATACAAATTAATACTATCGAAGGGGAAGTTCGAAAAGATACAGAATTAGTCAAAACAAAATGTCCGAATGAATTTAAACAGACAACGAATGCAAGGATGAAATGGGTTAAAATACATTTAAATAAAATATATGTTTTTTTAAATCAGATCTAAATCAATCTAAATTCAGAAGATAAAACAAGTATACTAAACATATTAGAAATATATAAAAAATTAATATTTAAAGGAGATCAGTTAACGCGGTATGGTACACGAAATTAGAACAACGTCAAAAAATTCTAAATTCTTTAGGTATCCGCCTCAACATGAAGCAGAAATAACAAAACAATTGGAAGAAATGGAAATACAAGGAATTATAAAAAAAAGCAATAGCAAATATTCTTCTCCAATATTTGTAATTCCCAAGAAAAAGGATGATTCAGGGATCCAAAAATATCGTCTAGTAGTAGACTACAGAAAATTGAATCAAATCACAATAGACGACAAGTACCCTCATCCAAATATCGAAAGTATACTTGACAAGTTGGAGAAAGCGCAATATTTTAGTTCTATAGATTTAGCAAAAGGGCACCACCAAATTCTAATGGCAGAAAAAGATATAGAATAAACTACTTTTATATTACCTCTAGGCCTTTATGAATTTGTTAGGATGCCTTTTGGGCTAAAAAACGCCGCCGCTACATTTCAGAGATTAATCAATGAAATATTAAGAAAACATATCAACAAAATATGCGTCGTCTATATTTAGATGACATTAGAAGAACATCTTAATTCAATAGAAAAAAAAATTAACAATTAAATAATAATTTATGGATAAAGAGACAGATTTCCTAGGACACGTTTTAACAAATCAAGGGATCAAACCAAATCCAAATAAAATAAATGATATAATGAAAATAGAACTACCTAAAATGGACAAGCAATTAAAATGTTTTTTGGGTGTGCAAAAGTGGCATATCCTCTAACAAAATATTTAAAGAAAGATATGAAAATAAACACTACAGATCCTCAAATATCCAAGCTTTCGAAGAATTAAAAATACTACTAATATCTCACCCAATATTGAAATTTGCGGATTATGAAAAACCATTTGTCGTTACAATGGATGCAAGTGATTATGCAATCGGAGCGATTCTGTCTCAAGACAGTCACCCGATTTGTCACATCTCACGAATACTTAATAATCACGAAAAGAACTATAGTGTAAAAGACAAAGAATTTTTAGCGATTGTAAAGGGTTTCCCAATTGGAATGACCTGGTTTTGATAGCTCGTGGCGGCCATATTTGTTTATGGTTTTTCGACAGGTCTCTGCAGTTATGTTCAGTAAGATTCTTCCTTGCTGCCACTTAATGTCCACGGCGCGTTTAGAGAATAAAGCACTAAAACCATTTTCGACCACTTTGCTGACTGACATAAAATAAATAACTGATCAAATAAAAATTAAGTTCGGGTACAAAAAGAACATTATGCAGAGCGATATCCGTTTCCTCTGTCTTAATTAGGACGGTTCCGATTCCAGTTGATTCTATGTATTCTCTCGCAGCTAACTAAATTTTCTGTGTTCTTCATCGCCTTGATTAGACAAATATTTTTGATCCATTATTTGCCTGAACTAGGCCAGTATAGTTATCAATACGGCAGTCCCTATGCTCGTAGAAAATCTTAACGTGTCTTAAGACGCGTATAATTAGGGCTGTCTATAGGGGGACATACGTATGTACTTAGTTCATGTATTTTCGAAGATTTCTCTGAAATATATTAAAAAAGAATCTGTAGGGTTTTGAAATGAGCGCAATAAGCCCTTTCAAACAATAAAAAGTAAACAAAAAAATATTCGACCCACAAGACTTGGCCACCCCACCGCTCTATAAACTATTGCAGCACCCGCATTTGTGAATAGGGTAGACAATGGAGGAACCGAAATAAAATCTTATATCATCTACACTTTTTTATACCAATTTACAATGTAACGACATATTTTAGACACGCACACAACAGTCAAGATATTTTTTAGTTAGTCAAACTATAAGCGGAGTTCAGTCAATGAAAATATGTTTATGACGAAGTTTACACATGATGTTTCATAGACAAATCAGACCAACGTTCACCCGACAGCCCCATGGCTTTCTAATTATTTTCAGTTTACTTGTGAAAGTGAATGTGAGCACACTAACAACAAAACTGTATAGTGCCCCATCCGAACAGGAGTATGGGAGAAACCACTGTCGAGGCCTAAGTTTTCAGATAACATCGTTGGGCATTTAGATTCACACTTCTATCAAAAATTTTTGGCTGATATAGAAATATTATTTTTGCTATCAGTTTATTATCAATTATTCAAGGAAACAAACAATCTAATTGTTTTCTATTTTCGTTACAAAAATAATAATACAATACCGATACCAACAAAACCACACTTCAGTGCATATTTAAAATTAATATGCTATATAACACCAATTAAATCAAAACTGCAACCAAAGTATGTTGGGATAGTTTAAATATAATAAGCGTATGAATTTCAACTTGCGTAGAGAACGCTAACGGTGCAATTAACGTAATTTTGTGATTTTTGTGATTTTCCCTTGTTTCAGATACCTAACCCCAAGTTTATGAGGTAAACAGTTCGTCTTATGTTATGTTTTAAGCATAAAGATACTTTTGCGGAAACCAGTTGTCGAATTGATTATAATAACTAATATTATAATTGTTGTTCCCTGTTTTTAATTCGAATGCTCACAATGAACTTGTAGTAGTTTGAATCATTTTCAATGGCAAGAAACATGATAAGCTTTGAATATACGAATCTGCCAAATCTCAGTCTGTATAAATACCTTGTAAAAGGCAAATCTTCAGCTAGTAGACATTTCATAATGTTTACAGTAAGTTAACTACGTACTTTAACCGGCTTTCTGTAAATTTATGAAGACTAAAATTTGACCCAGAAGCATAAATACGCACGATTCTTGTATCCTTGGCCCCGCTTTTTGGGAACGGAGTTCGAAACATTTTGCTGTGCTTTGCATTCCTTTGTAAAAGGAAAATTAACTCCACCGGTAGTTTGTAAAAGGGAAATTATAATATTATATTATAATATAATAGAATTTTCCTAAAAGTTAAAGTTTTCCCAATTAAGGTGGCTCGTCAAGTATTAACTATTTTGCCCTATATCTCGAAAACGGGTTGAGATAGAATTTTTTCATTATTTTTCCGTTAATTAGCACAGCAAGGGAAATTACAATAATATATTATAATAGAATTTTCCTAAAAGTTAAAGTTTTCCCAATTATGGTGGCTCGTCAAGTATGAACTATTTTGCCCTATATCTCGAAAACGCGTCGAGATAGAATTTTTTCATTACTTTTCCGTTAATTAGCACAGCAAAATGTTTCGACCCCCGTTCCCAAAAATTGGGACACCGTTCCCAAAAAGCGGGGCCAAGGAAACAAGAATTTCCCCCATACATAGGTATGTAGATGCCAAAGCAAGCTCATTCCTGTCAAAATCCTTTACGCTTTTACGCTGTTACACAGGTCAAAAGTTTAGCCAGCGAAATGAAACCCTTACTAGGTATATGTATCTTGATTATTTCCACGACACGCAACTATCGCTCTTTCACACCTCAATGCACCTCATGCTTATCATGTCTCTTTTTTTCCCATTAAGCTAAAATATGTTGAAAAACAGCTTGAAAAGGTGTTTTCTTGTAATTTCCTAAATTTTGATTTGGCGGCCAATGGCAATAAGATTTGCATTTCAAATTGCAACCATGTACCAACACAAGAGTAATTTAGGCATCCGAACTTGTTCCCAAATACACATATGGTCCGACTGCTTGCGCATATAAAACATTTTGTAATGTCAACATCAAGTTGATAAAATCGCTTTTGTATTCCAACTCGCTTAAACTTGAAGATTTTTGCGACGCCATTCCACGTAGAGTGTGTATATCTACCGAAGTTCAAGTTACGTAAAGGAATCCAACATGGTTGTGGCGTCTACATCGTCATCGCTTCCGTCGCTATTTGCTTTCGTAGTTGTTGAAATACTTGCAGTGGACAAGACTTCCCCGACAGTACTCTTGCTATTGTGTAGAAAAGCTTAGCATATCGAACACGAAAAGTTAAACTCTACACATCGTTGTGGGGAGCAGCGTGTGTTTGAAACAAATGGGAACACCGAGCCTCAGCTCTATTATGTAGCCCCCCTCCACGGGTTTCCGCGCTGTTGCCAAATAATCGGCATGGTGCATATGTATACTATATAAGTGGGTTCCTTCAGGCGTGAGGAGGCTTGAAAATTTAAAACTTAATTGAGCTATGCGCTATTCACATTTTGAGCGTTACAGTTAAGTAAAAGTACTTAATTGCACGAAGATCAGAACTAGGAATCGAGGTACATATGTACATATATCAAGTTGCTGATGATCTTGTCGAAATAAGTATTTCGCTAAGCAAGCGGTGCATGTAAAAACCGAAATATGACGATGGCAAACCAAAGGTAGAAGAGCAAATAGGTCACGCATGCCGAGAGCACAAGTGAAAATAGGCCCAGACCTACTTATGTTATATCTAATTTTCGAGCTTAAATAATTCGCGCTAATGTGGCCTCCGTCTAATATTTGAAGTACCAAAGAGGCAAAACCAGCCACCAAGTTGATCTTTTACACTATTACATTTCACAGAATTTACGACATTCTAAAACGATGACAAAATGAACGTAACCTATGTCGCTCTGTAATAATTCTACGGCTTACGTGTAGGTAGCTCCAGACTATATAGATAGCCTTCGTACGGAAGGAAGAAAAACATTAGGGTAAAAGATGGATACAACTCTTAAAGCCCACGGCCTTTCAGTAACATTTCCGTGGCCCCGTAATCCACTGAAAGGTACAGAAAGGTACCCACTCAGCTGTAGTATTATGTAATGTAAACGTCTATTAGGAAGCACAAACGCTTCATTGGCATTGGAGGAATTCCTACTAATTTCAATTCTTGTTGTCACAGATGCTTCTGTTGCACGGGAGTCGTTAGGGTAGGGTGTAATATCCTGACAAATGTATATCAAGACAATTAATGATTAATCTGCCAGAATCACTCCATTTTAGAAGGGTCTCTCGCACTCTGGATATTGTCTATTTTTGCCTACTGTTTCAAAAGTTAAAGGACGTTAAACAAACAACAGCTGATCTCTCCCCAACCTTTTTTTACGTAATTCGCGTATATATTACCGTTCGAGCTCACTGATCCATCAATTATTTTAACGAAGTAATATTGTAATTAAAATTTACGCAAACATCAATTCTAACGTACTTACCCCGTATTTTCAGCTGCAGCAATTTGCATATGGGGCTCATCTGTTAGCTGCAGCGCAGACGTGCCCTGTGGAGGCGCTTGGGGAGCAGGGGGGCGCTCCGTGGTCGCTGTAACGCCAGCCACCTGTAATTAAAATTTAAGGTAAATTACATCACTTAAAAATCCATACAGAAATTGATATTTAGAACCTGCAGAGGATATTACTTATTTGATGTTTAGCTTTTAATTTAGCTTTAGTGGCGTTAGTTGTGTGTCTACTGTGATATGATTTTAACATGAACATAGATAGTCTTCTGTACAGACATATTTATAATGGGCCCGTTAAAATTAATTGCTTCTCGCACATGTAGTACCTACTTATTAGTGTTGATATAAACAAAAATAATAGAAATCACACTTTAGCGTAGACATTTCTCCATTTTGCAAATAGTTCCAATTGTCTGCCAGCCTCCTTCACCTCTTCTTAAAAAAAAAACGCCATTTTTGGACGTTTTGTAAGTAATTTTTTTTATTTATATACAAATACAAAGCTGTTTAACATACGTTACCTACTAAGGAAAATTCAAAACGAGAAAATCCAGTACATATTAAAATATATAAATACCAATGACTTCAGCTCAACATAACCTTTAACTCTAGCCTAACCACACCCAATAGCAGACTTACTGCCCAGATTTCAAAATGGGACGAAGGATAGATATCCCCAATGAGCAAACAAAATTTGATTGCTGTCCTACTGAGACCTAGGCCCGAGAAACACGATTTCAGATTGAATACATAGGTGTTTTCGGGGTTGTTGATTTCGAAAAAGCCATTGATATTTGAAATTTCAAGATGGCGGCTCGCATATGGCTAAAATATTCAACGAATTTCTGTGCAAATGAATATATAGAGTTGTTGGTGCACCGTGCGAAGCCGGGAAGACCGGCTACTTTATAAACTCTATAAATATAATAACCTAAAAAGAAACCACTTAAAAAACGTGTCGGGAGCAACGCCGTCTATAGCACATAAAACTGGATTGATTATTTCATGTCTAAACAATTAATAGCACCATTTCTTGGAATAAAGTGGCGATGGATACTTATTTTTAATTATCTGTCAAAGTTTAATGACAATCCGATATCGATGTCAAAAATGACGGACGTTGATGTAAATCTGTTTTCAGTATGGGTACAATAAAGAGCAGTGATTAAATTGTTGGTACAAGGTGACAAAACTCCATCGGGATAACTTCAAATGTTGCAGTGTTTATGTAGTACTTAAAAGGAATGCTTTTTGAGTGGCACAAGCGAAGAAAGACAGAGGATACCTCGACGTTATGCCGGTGCATCGACATCGGTTCGAACCGATAAATTGTCCCAAAAAGTCTGTTAAAGGGTTATTACCAGCTTAATTTTTTTTTTCATTTTTTTTCTATTGGCTTAAATAATACCAAAACATCCCTAGAATCAAAACATACTTTGTAGAAAGGTGTATTTAAATGCTAAAATGTCTCTAAACCAATTTTTCCGAAGCCACTTTTTCAATTTTTTTTTAAACGCGTTTTTCTCGGAACCACGATTTCAAATTCGGCCGGCAGTAGAACTCGAACAGTTTTCATCCGATTGACTTCAAATTTTAACTGGACCTTTATTATTAAATTATCTACCGAAGTACACACGATTATAGCAATTGTCTATCAGGAAAAAAAGTTATAAGCCATTTAGTTCGACTTTTTTCATCGAAAAAGCGATTTTTTTCAAACAACTGCCATTTCGCGAAATAAATTCTAAAAATATAATCAATCGGTAGCAAAAATCATGCAGATAATGAAAAAAATTTTGTTTTTTTTTTTAAGTTACTTTGGACGAGACTTCTACTGCCGACCGTGGAAGGACCTTTTTTAAATGGTGGTTTACGCGACCTACTGTATAGCCGCCGTTTTGGAATATGTTTCAATGAAGCAATTTTTTTTTGTAGTTCAAGAAGTATTTAATCAAATGTATATCATACTTATAAAATTTATTTTAAATATATTTATGAAAAATTATTAAAAACAAACCTTATTTTTGGCCAATAAGCTGGTAATAACCCCTTAAATATTAAAAATTAATAAAAATGTGATACCGACGCGTTTGCTGAAAGCAATTACAACGAATGAGCTAAAAAAATCGTGGAAACAAGCTCAATTTATGAAATATACGTTAAATATAAGAAAAATTATGTGCTGCAATTTTCATCTTCACCAATGTTTTCCTAAAAGGACGGATTTCGGATATACATATGTATGTACGAGTATATGAGTTTAAAAAGTGTACTATAGACAATTGCGAGAATTATGTATATGGAAATTAGCTGCACGGTAAGTTATATGACATTTGTTCGCCCGAGTAAGGGTTTAGAATATAAATTAAGGAAGGATCAAACTTTTTAGCACACTGTTTCTAACCTTTTTATTCAAGGGTATACAAAATTTGCGCCTCAAATAATTTAAGGAAAAAAAACCAAATTTCTAGAAATAAATAGACTGCAAATTATACCTTAATGTGCTCTATCCATATGTATATTTCATGAAATTGTGATAGAAATGCAAATTCATACATATGAAGGCATCAACCGTCTCACTTTTGTCTGCAAACATTAATTATTATACTGAAATGATACTGAAATGTCCCTAACAGGACCCATAACGTTTTTTTGATAGACTTCCTGAAAATGAAGATGGGGCCATTAGTACCTTCCTAAAGTGCCGAACTTTTCCGTTGCGATCTATGCCTAGAGCATAGATAATTTTTTTCACAATGAAATTGACATTTTATGTGATGGGAAAGTATTGTTTCCGAGAACTTATGCTTACCTAATTCACTCGTTCCAACCATAAATGGAAGATTTCCATAAGGTTTTAGGGCAATTCCAAAGAAACCGGCTAAGTACCTTTAAGCCGTCACTTCTTACTTGTTGGTCTGAGCGTCGTGGTAAGTACGCCTCAATAATGTGCAGCTGTTATTGCAACATTTGTAATTTGTATCAACTGACTGGTTGATTTGAGAATTCAGAACGCATCCCCATAGTTTTTCATTATTCATATTTCATATTTTATTCACCACGACTATTTTCGTGTTAAACGCCCAAAGCCGACCGCAATTTCCGCTTGGTCTGCATACCGGGCTTTAATTGCGCCCTTTTACGTGATTTATTTAAATTCAACTTTTGCTCTTTATTTCTGAGTCATGTCCAATCGCACTACTTATAAACTACTCTATAAATCCAAAATGGTAGCGATTGCTTGCCTGCAACAGCCTTGATGCGATTTCCCTCTCAGGGGTCGGCGGAATCCGATGAAATACAAAAGCACATTCACTCATAATAGCGCTGTGATTCTTCTGACTTGTGGTGAGTTGAGGTTGAGCTGATCCTCAAGTCGTAGCCCATGAGATTAAGAGAACGGATATAAAAATGACGAGAAGGAAAAAAAAAGAAGAACCACAGCAATATTTTTGTGCGCTCGAAACAAAACGCTCAACTCGAACAAGTTTATCTTCATCAGACTCTACCTGGCTCAAATCTTATTTATTGTTCGTGGCTCGTCGATGGCAAGGCAATCGTTTGTATATCGGCGGTCGTAAATGCAGAAGCTTTGTAATACGCGAAGGAGGCGCGTTTTTTGCAAACGATTGCAGGGAAAGCTCATCGCACGATTTACCAAAAGGATTTACTTTTCTATATCTTAAAAATGGCATCGCAGATTACGTGAAGCAAAGCTGCTTGTACCCGACAGTCTAGCAATTAGAATCATAACGAAATCAATAGAGCTTGGAGGAGATTACCAGTTAGTTATGTAAAATCCGAGAACGATACCTAATAAGATTTTCTAAATTGATAAACGGTAGTATTATGTCCGCTAATGGTACTAGATAAATCAAATTTAATTTTTTTAAGCTACTTTAACTTTAGCTGGGTTTTTCCTCCATGTGACTTATCTGGGTCAGCGTGAAATGAACAAAAAAAAAACATATCAGGTTAGTGATTTGGCGTAAAAACTGGGTGACTAGAAAAGTGACGTCCAAAGGTAAAATTTAGGTGCCTCATATTGAGAGGTATCCGAATCAACGAATCTTATGTTTCGCGATTTTGCGTATTTTTCGAGAAACAGGGTGATTCATAAATTCAGGATGCATATCATTATTTTATTTTTATCTTTTGATCTAATCAAGGCAGCGACGTCAACTCACGCCAAACTACTATCTTAATGTGCTTTACCAAAATGCAACCAATGTTGATCTACCTCTACCACTGCAAGTACAATCACTTGCAAAAGTGAAGAATGGTCTATAATTTCCTAAATTTCACGTTTTCCCCATATTTCTCCGAAATTTTTGTAATTAATGCACCTCAAGGTAGACAAAGCATATACGAATTTATACGTAGAAAACCTTTTGCGGAATTTTAAATAAATATGCATTTTAGACAAAATTCAACTCAAATAAACCCCGAAATTTTCTGAAATTTAAAAATTATTACATTTAATGTTAGTACGTTACAAATGTTTAATTAACAAAAATGTTTCTTTTAAATTCAGATTATTGAATATTCTGCAAACGGTTTTCTACGCATAATTTTACAATACCCTTTCTTTACCTGGACATGTTGTACCGCTCGCTGTAGAAAGGCAACAAAATAATTTATTCAATAAAAATAAAAAAGGGGTATATTAATTACATGAATTTCGGAGAAAACTTGGGAAAAACGTGAAATTTAAGAAATTTTAGAGCTTTTCTAACTGTCGCAAGTGACTGTACCTGCAGTGGTAGAGGTAGGTGAACATTGGTGGCATTTTTCGAAAGCACATTATAGTAGTTGTTTCGCGTCAGGTTTAATTTCGCTGCGTTGCACAGTGGAATAAAATCGGAAAAAGGTGGCCATTTGTCGAAAATCGAAGATTCTAGTTTAACGCTGCCATCTGTCCCGACCGTTTCTAGGAACGCCAAAGTATAAAGAAAAGTTTTCAAGAGCTAAATGCCGCGCAGAATTGCATAAGGCCATTCGGAAGTTGACCGTTGAAGGAAACACGTCTTGAACGTAAATCCATGTAGTCTCAGTGCAAAAGTTAAACTGCGTGCATTTCAGAATAACACAATATAATTACAAATCGTGCTATGGACTCTTCTCAGCAAGGTATGTGAAATTCGACATAAAATTGAAATTTCTTAATTATTAACCATAAAATATTTTTTAACAATTAAATAACCCTATGTTTTTCTCATTTAAATGAGAAATTTTTTATAAACATTGAGAAAAAACTCACCACTCGACTTCACTCGATCGATGGCTATCACTGGAAATTGTTTGTTGACTCCTTAACTTTGAATCCGTGGAAGAGTTAGTTGCTACAACCTGTTACCCCGTTGTTTACACTAATTTATATATAAACATGCAATATTAACAAAATATAAAGAGAACGTACATGACTGAAAAATCGATTCGATCTAAATGAATGCTGCTGAAAATGGTTACGCGGGGATTTCTGGAGTCGCTGATTACGAATCTGACAATATTTTTTCGATAAACGAAATGGTGGCCAAAATTGTAAGCTTTTATTTCATCGACTATTACTTAGCTCTGATCCCTTTGTTTCAAGCGGTCGAAGAGTTCCCAAAAAAATAAGAAATGACTGTAACATGAAGCACGGCAAATTATTATAAATGATACCGACACGAAAGCGAAGTACAAAAATCAGATGTTACAGATGGAAGCGGTTTTGAAGTTGACGGCGATTGATATATCAATGTTATTCTGATTTGCTGATCTAACTTTAAATTTGAATAAAACACACAATTTTCGAGCAAAAATGGTTCTGAATGCTTTATTTGAAAGATAATTTTTTGCGATTTATGATTGAATAAAATATCGGCCAAATGGCCACCGCGGCTGCTCTTGCACACGTTCATCCGCTCACGCCAATTTTCGATGACTCTGTGCAACATTTCGGCCGGTATCTCAGATATGGTTTGACGAATACTGGCTTCCAATGGCTGGTTGCTGTAAACCTTCGACTTTATGTGGCCCCAAAGGAAATATTCCAAAGGCGTTAGATCACACGATCTAGGCGGCCAAGCGATGGGACCATTTCTGGAAATTAAGGACTCACCGAACTTGCCCCGCAATAAGTCCATGTTAAGTCGGGAAGTGTGAGGCGGTGCACCGTCTTGTTGGAAATAAAGATCGTCCGCATCAATTTCATCAAATTCCGGGAAAAAAATCGGTCAACATCATGTTATAGCGGTTGCTATTAATGGTAACGGCATCTCCTGCCTTATTTCGAAAGAAATAAGGTCCGATGATTCCGCCATGCCATAATCCACACCAAACGGCCAATTTTTGTGGATGTAATGGTTAATCATGTACCACTCGTGGATTTGACTCACTCCAATAGCGGCAATTTTGCTTGTTGACGAATCCTCAGAAGGAGGCATTATGACGACGGTTTTTTGCACGAAGCGCTCTTACAGTACCGACAAGAGAATGCGAATTTTGCGTAATAATTTTGGACAATTTCCAAGCGTTGGATCAAAGTGGAACGTGTCATGATGACCAACAACACGCAACACGTGCTGAACATGCACAGACCTGTCAAAAACCATAAACAAATATGGCCGCCACGAGCTATCAAAACCAGGTCATCCCTATTGGGAAACTCTTTATGTACTCTTTTCAATTTTTCTAGCTAGCCAAACTTTTAGCTCCAAAATAATCCAGTGCCATAATACCATAAAGGATAGCACCCGCTTGCATCTAGAATTGCTTCTTTTCGCGCTGGGTTGTTTTACTGGTGTTTGTGAAGTGCGTATCTCAAATTTGATCAGGCCTTCTTAGGGAAGCGTAATGTAATAAGTATTTTTTATGGGCAAAATGTACACTTGCTTCCAAGTTGATTCCAGGTAAGTTTGGTGGAAGGTGTATATTGCGAGCGGAGCTTTAATTGCCATAAAAAAGAAAACTTCTTGTTCATTCCGGTTTGGGTTTTTGTAGCGTGAGATCGTGTTGTCTAAAGTGAGCCTTAAGTTCTGCCTTAATTTAAAGTCACTGCTATAGTCATACATCGAGGATTACTTCCAGATTAGAAAACTGGGAGCAGTATGAAAGTTTTTCGAAAGATTCTACACTGCTACCAGAGAATCTATGTGGAAGCAGTAAAAAAGCTCTTTGATTGGTTCCTCCCCTGTTGTTTGTGAGATGCGTATCCATTAGAGACTTTGACCACTGGTGCTATTTTGTTTCTTGTAAACGTAACTTTTAACCAAATAGTGCATTTTAACACAAAGTGATTATGCGATGTCAAAAGCGAAAGCAAAACCCCAACCTTCGGTGTGCGAATTATTGAGTATGGTGCAGTATTTGTGCAGAAAAAGAGATATTGACATGAGAAATAATAAATTTGTTCGTGTGGAACATTCCTAAAAACTCATCATGCGAGTAGAAATATTTTTAACTCACGTATTTATTGAATTATAACCTTTCCTTATTGTCAACACATCATTTTTTAAATTTGTTTAAAATTGGTAAAATGTCAACATATTCAAAACAACGGGCTGTTAAATTGTAATTTGTAAGCAATTGTTATGAAAATTATTTTCCTTCTGAAAGTAACTGATTTAACGTTATCAAAATTTAAATGACATCTTGTACTACATTTTCATAATACTTGTGGTTTCATGTAACCGGAGAGCATACACCAATTGCATTATAAGGAAATCTAATCCGCCGGTTGTTTGAAGAATACCAGATGCAAAGTCCCGCAAGTATATAAAATTCTGCCGTAAGTTTTTAACTAATAGTTCATAGAATTTTGCAAGTAAAAGCTTATGAGTAATTCAGTTGTACGAGTACTTATGAATGTATAGATGCTCTAGATATAACGTGCAAGCGAGCCGAGCTTTGCATATTTGCACACACAAAAGCATGATAATATGTACATATAAACGATGGGCGATGTATTTTATAATTCACAGTCACGAAAATGTTGAACAGATGCATCACATTTGTTCTGTATTGAAATTTGTGTAGCCCTTTCTGCACTTTTCGCGTGTTCTCCTTTGCGCGACAATTAGATAGATGCTTTTTCTATCGGGCTTGAGCAGGAAAAATAATCACCGTCTGCGCATTGAAAATGCTGCGCGATTGCGCTGAGGAGACTAAATTGAGACAAACTTTTCATTCTTCGCGGTACAGTGATAGACAGGAAGGAAGGCAAACAAAACTGAAAGAGGGAAAATTGCTCATGCTCGAAGAGATCAAGTTTACTGCCTACGATATGAATGTTTTGCAATCTTCTTAATGATTTCCTGTGTGTTTACGTAAAATAATCGCCTCGTATGTTAAATTTAATTGAAAATTATTCCACGCGTGCACAAATATTGTCACAAAGAAATTTGTGTATCCTAATTCAGTATCGTATTTTTCTTGAAACTGTTTTTGTCATTCCGAATGTTAAATATAGCGGCATTTTAATAAAAACGATAGAGAATAAAAATTTGATGATTTTTGCCACATTTTCATTATTAGTAATCTTATTGAAAAAACTCAATTATTAACGACTTTAGAAGCTTATATCTCGTAATCATTAATAATATTCACCAAAGGAAAAACATTTCTTAAGGGCGGGGTAACGCATTAAAAAATTTTATTTTTCATTTTTTTGTTATTGTTTCATATGATTGTACAACATCTTAAGATTGTTGTGTCAAAATTTTAAACAAATCGGAGTAAAACTAACAAAGATACAGAACTTTGAGCGTTTGTTGCTCCGATACGGTTATGTCTGCCCAGCAAGTGCGTGGCGCGCTGAATTTGTGCTCCCGGGATACCTAAATTTTTTTATTGTTTCATATGATTGCACAACATCTTAAGATTGTTGTGTCAAAATTTCAAACAAATCGGAGTAAAACTAACTAAGATACAGAACTTTGAGCGTTTGTTGCTTTCATGTATACTACTCGATTTTCAGGTATGCAAAACTTTAAAGCGATTTTCTGACGCTTGTCATTTTTAAAACCGGTGAACAGTTTAGAGCAAAAGCTACTCGACCGATTGTTTTGAAATTTTGTATACAGCTTCTTTACATAAATGACCAGGTAACGCTGGGAGCTTTTTTTTTTTTTTTCATTATTATAGATTTTACAATAACAAATAGGTTCATTTTTTAGACGAAAATCGGTGTTTTCACTTCTAAGTGTCAGCAAAAATTGAAAAATCGAAAAAAAAAAATTCCTCCCAGGAATACCTTTGGAAAGCGGTTATCTAATGACACATTTTTTTTTTTTAATTCAGATGATCCACTCTTCAGTAATATTGTTCACCGACAGACAACTTTTTTTCGAGGCGCCTCCGAAGATTTGCTGCCGTCGGCTTAATTATTTATATTTTGTTTTAAAATATTAAGGAAAATATTGTTCACAGGTTGTACTATAATGCTGCGATCGACTAATTAAATTTGTATTGCCTGTAGCGTCTGGAAAAATTCTTGAAGAAGGGCCTTTTTCACGACGAATTAACGTTACCCCCCCCTTAAGAGCCTTTATTGCATTTTTAAAGACGTCTCCAACGATACCCCACAGAATGGGGTGCACGTTTTCATCACTGGATTAATCGACATCTAACCAGTTTATTGTTTTCCGATATTTCACCGGTATATTTGAAAAAAGTAGTTAGCGGTGTCTTCGAAATTAAAGATTTTCTGAAACAAAAAATGGTTTTTTTTCCAATTTTTATGCAAGGTAAGGGAAAACAAATGAGAAACACAAGATTTTAAATACTTGACAACACAGTTTATTGCAAATTTATGATGACAGTAGAAGCTAAATTTACGATGAGTTTGGAATTTTTTTTGATCGTCACAGCGAGGCTTATAACTTTGTAATTCCTTAATATTTACAAATAAACATTGGTATTGAATAAGTCGAATATATACTTGATAAAATATTCTTTACTCGATCATTAAATTGTTATTCAAATCAAATTCTCAAACATTGACAATTTTTTGACCCGTCACAGTAGCGTCCCCCTTATTTATTGCAATAGTTCTGTACGACAGTGGGTAGAACAAATTCGTGCCCCAGGCACGAGCCACCTAAAAACCACTCGTGTCTCGGTTACCGCTCCTTTTGGACCAAGGCACAGTCGTACGCATTACTTTCGACAAGCACTGTCTCACTTTGGTAAATCAGTATCAATATAAATATTACAAATTTTTATTGTTTCTATCATAATTAAACGTAGGAATGATAAAAAATGCAATAATTTATTTTGATCAAATTACTATCTTAGGGATTTTCCACCTTAATATCTCTGAAGGCTGATTTCAACGAATAATAGCAATATTAAGTTCTACTTTTTTTGTATTATTATAAAAGCTTAAGAGTCTAGCGCAGTTTTTAAAGTTACCCAGGTAAGTATTAAGGTATTGCATTTTGAAATTTTTAATTTAAAGTTGTAAATTCAATTCTGACTCCCTCAAACGTTAATTCTCCATTATATATCAAAAACTTTGTAAATTTCATTAATGTTACGAAGCTGATTATTTTATGCGTAAAAAGTACACTTCATAAAAATTGAGGGGTAACCGAATCACCCCCATGTATTATATATTCCGCGATTTTGCGTATTAATCGAGTTAAAGGGTGATTAACAAATTCGGGAGGCACATTATTATTTTATTTTTATCTATTAATTTACTCAACGCAGCAAGATCAAAGTCACGCGAAGCAACTACTATATTTATATCACCAATGTTGATCTACCTCTACCACTGCAGGCTCAGTCATTAGCGAAAGTGAAAAACAGCTCTAAAAATCCCTACATTCCACGTTTTTCCCAATTTTTCTCCGAAATTCATGTGATTAATTAACCTCTTTTCTATATTTTTGAATTACCCATCTTGTTGCGCTTCTAAAGAGGTACATGTTCAGAATTTCAAAGTTTTTTATTTTCCAAATGAAACATTTTTAATGTGCTAACATTGCCTGTAATAAGTTTCAAATTTGAGAAAAAGCATTTTGGGGTTCCTTTTAGTTAAATGTTTTGTAAAATGTAGATTTCTTTAAAATTACTCAAATTTTTTCTACGAATAAATTCCTATATCCTTTTTCTACTTAGACGTGTTGTACTTCCTATGGAAAGGCGCTACAAAAAGAGCACATAAATAAAGTATAATTATCATATGGTTTCGAATCCAATCCGAGCAAGACCCTGGAGTCCGGGGTGTTGCTCGACTTCGAACTGCACCCCGGACTTTGAGTCTTTTAAGGGGGTAGTCTCATGTTCGATCTTCAAAAAAATTTTTTTTTTTTTTTGCATTTTCTCAAAGTTAAATAAGTTGGGAATATACTGTACAAATTTTAGACCGATACACTACGTCATTTTAAAGTTACAACATATATTAGTGGAGAGCGCACCCTGCATCTGCATATATGAAGATTTTTTCTCTAAACTTTAAACGCGTTTTTCTCGAAACTACTTTTTTTTCGTCGGCACGGATGATTAAAGAAAAACTACTGGACCGATTGGGCTGAAATTTTCACATATTATTATATACATGAATGGTTCTGGCGGGTACCAGAATTAGATGTTTTTATCGATTTCTTTCTGTTTTATATCGATTTTAAACCGAAAAAAACCGTCGATTTTGTAAATTTTTTTTTACAAGGCCGCCATTTTGCTATTTTTCACTCAAATCTTTTAAATCTGCTACGGGCCAGAATGACAACCCTACTGAATAATAATCTTTTTGGAATTTTGATTTCAGATGATTGGGAAAGGAGCAATCAGGGGGGCGAGCTACCTACTTTTTTTTGAAGAGACCTACTTCGCCTCACCAAAATGACCTTAAAAAATTTCTTTTTTTATTTAAAAGAAATGTTTTTGTATTGTTCAATAGTTTAATAATAACATATAATTATCATAAGAAGATTGTACTTCATTTTCCACAAAAAAAAAATCTTAAAAAACCTTCAAAATTTAAGCTCGGAAATGAGACTACCCCCTTAAAAAAGCACTTAAATGTGCAGCACATAATTTTTTTGGCACTGCATAAAGAGCACATAAATACAAAATATTTCTCATGTGGTTTCGAATCCAATACGAGCAAGTCCCTGAAGTACGAGGTGTGGCTCAACGTCAAGCTTATTTTAATTTTATGCCACATATGGTAACACTAAAGTTTTATATCGAAATTATGTGACGAAACAAAACGAACTCAAAATGGCCGCCTCCCCCCTGCGCGCGATGTGTCAAAGTCCTCATTCAACGTAACGAATTCTTTGATCCTTTAGCTATCGAGAGGTGCAATTAAATTTTGGATGTACAGTGAAGAGCAAAACTGTAACAAAGAATTTAAGTATCATCTCTTCTCATATTAATTTTTCTCTAAAACTTAAAATTTCCCATATTTCTTATCACATGAGATTTTTTGATTCCCATAGATCACTAAAATTAATAAATGCAAAAAATCGAATCAAGTCATCGTTATGGTATACGAAAATTACCGTTTTAAGTTGATTGTTACAGTTTTGCTCCCTGCGTAAATTGAAAAAAGTTTTAACTTCTCTGGGCAGATTAAATTAGTTTAAGGTTAACCCTTATAAGAAGTGCTGATAAGAAGTGCAGTATCCAAAATGAGAGCAATAAGTGCAGGAAAAACAGCGGGTATTGTGGAGGATTTAAAAAAAAGCGAATCGCTCCGAAAAGTGACTGGAAAGCACAGAGTCAGTCACACAAACGGTTAAGAGAATTCGCCAGAAAAATGGTATATCTGCTTGTGGACAACTTGGAGATGCTCCAAGGTTAATAAGGCTATAGCTCGACTTTTAACGCCTGGCAACGAAAAAACGCCGAAAGAAGCTGCTTCAAGGCTGCAGGTGAAGGCTTCACAGTGCACTGTTCGACCAGCTTTGAAGAGAATCGGTCTGCAAGCTTCAGAAAGGAAGAAAACGCCGGCAATTTCACATAAAAATCGCAAAGCGCGAAAGGAATTCGCCGCAAAATTCTGTAATTGGAGTATTGCCAATTGGAAGCAAGTAGGATTTTGTCAGTCTCAGTATCCTGAGCAAATTCGAAGGATTCTTTTTATTTCTGCAGGTCGTCTGGTCTGATGAGACTAAGATTAACCGCTTCGAATCGGATGGAAGATGGTACTGGAGCAGAGACCCTAGATTAGAGCATCCCAATAAAGTCACGCAAACCATGAAGCATGGTGGCGGAAGTATCATGGTTTGGGGATGCTTGACCTCCAAAAGTGTCGGTCCTTTGGTGAAAATTGATGGAATTATGGGGAAGGAGAAATATTTAAGCATTATTCGTGAACATTTGCCCTGGTGCCGGTTGGACATTCCTTTAGATAAAGTGATTTTCCAACAAGACGGAGACCCGAAGCATACAGCGAAAATCGTAAAAGAATGGCTCCAGAAGAAAAAATTTTCCACGATATCATGGCCTGCTCAAAGTCCTGATATGAATCCCATAGAACATTTATGGGCTTATGTTAAAAGACAGCTGGCAAACTATGCTGAGCCTCCAGCAGGCGTAAATGATTTATGGGATCGTGTTCAGGACTTTTGGAGCAGTATTCCTGCCTACATCGTGGAAAATCTTTACTCTAATATGTCCACAAGAGTAACACAACTGGAAAAAGTCAAAGGCTCCTGGACTTCTTATTAAATTTTTTGGAACAAAATCGTTTTTAATTCTAGTGCAAAACTGTAACAATGGGTATAGTTAAGTTAACATGGACACAAGGTATTACTTACACATTGTATTTTTTTTTTTAGTTTTTAAGACCTAATGGAATAAACAATTTATAATATATTGATAATTTCGTTCGATATGCATTTCATTTCTTTCCCCAAAGAACACAAGACATTAAAAATGAAATTCCTTGTTACAGTTTTGCTCTTCAGTGTAGATGATAAATATGTACCTGCAACACCAAACTGTATCCCCCGAGTTTTGTTATCTTCAGTTTTCTGAATCGCCTCCCATTGTGGAAACAAATTTAAAGACGTATTCACGTCAAAAAGCACTTAAATGGGCCGAACATAATTTTTTTGCGGTGCATTATGAGCACATAAAACACACATAACTCTCATTTTCGGTTTCGATTCTAATTCCAGAAATCGGGGGTGCAGCTCGATGTACCTCAATAATTGCGTGACAAAATGACTAAAGCCAAACTTTCTACGGTTCTGCGTATCGAAGACGCAAAGCAGTTATTTCTCGATCAATTTTCGAAAAGTTATCGAAAGTAATTTTGTTTTTCATTTTCTGGCTTCGAGAATTTTTCGAGATTAGCGACATCCCGCTAAATTGTTTGCTGCGGGGCTATGCAATGCATTTTTGGTAATAACTTTATTGTTAGACATGGTGGAATTATGTAGCTCGTTTCGATTTTATTAAAACGACTTGAAATGGCTGAATTTCATATACAGGATTCCAATAGGAAAGTTGCATATAATTCAGCTATTAAATTCGTTTCGAATAAACTCGAAACGAGTCATAATAACTTTATTGTTAGACATGGTGGAATTATGTAGCTCGTTTCGATTTTATTAAAACGACTTGAAATGGCTGAATTTCATATACAGGATTCCAATAGGAAAGTTGCATATAATTCAGCTATTAAATTCGTTTCGAATAAACTCGAAACGAGTCATAATTCTACCCCTGGCCAATGCCTCTACCTGTGATTGTATTACGAAATTTCTCTCGGTGACACTTCACTCCCGATCAAAACAAACAGAACTTTCTGTCATTTAGCATCTGTATTGATAGAAATGTACACGAACGCATTTTATCAGCCAATTCAACCAACTGGTAGGTGTGGTTGCGGTCTGCTCATTGGAGAATAGGCATAAGTGTTCACAGAACATTAAAAACAAGCGTGTGTGTACTTTCGCACCACAAAACAAAAATGTTTTGCCATTTTAAATTGGAAATTTTTTTTACATTTTTGCTGGAGGAAAAAACTAAAACTAAGGATAATTAATCCAGATTTTTTACAATATGACAGTATATGTACCTTATTATATACGAGTATGTACATTTATTTAAAATGAAAATAGGTCAAAAACTAGACCACAAACTAATAAAAGGAATGAGCGCTATCGTTCTATGCAAGACATGAAGAAAGTTCCATGTTTCCTCGCGAATCAAAAACGGCGTCGCAGAGTGCAAAAGTAAAAAATGATTTTCAAGATCAGCCGGCTCACTCGTTTGCTTTCTATCAAGCTTTCAAAGTTTGTTTTCAAGGTTTCGAGGACATTGACGCGAGCAGCAGCACACCATCAAGCCATCTGTGGCATGAACACCAGTGGAGTGCCGCAGAGAAGAAATAGATTTGGAAATTTATTTCCACATATCCAAAGAACCATTAACGACAATAATCGAGTTCCGATCTTGATTCGATCGATTTTGATTTATTTTTCGTCGCTTTTCTGATGAATTGGCGGCGTGCTTCGGCGTGGAACAAATTTGAAATGCTACCGAGCGAACGGGGACAATTTTTCAAATAAATGGTCTTGCGCCACAGCAAATATGCCTTCACGGGTAAATAGTACCTTTGACGGCCGATGATCTCGTGGCATTTGCATTCGATTGCTAATGAAGCCACAAGCAGCCGCGCACAGCGCGCGCATACCTAAGCGGCAGCAAGACGAGAACAGAGGAAGTTCGGGTTCTAGTTGTGTGTCATCAATTAAAAATAAATGAAAGTTTTCTGCCGCTGCAGTTCTATTTGCCCCGCGCGTGGAGTTTATTACTCTCGCTCTAGTGAAACTTTGAATTTTGCGAGCGGCGACTATCACCTGCTGGTTGATCAGGTCAGGTGGGATTACGTAATACGTTTGTTATTTCGACATCTGTCCATAGGAAGCAAGTTAGGGTTTAGCGATTTTTTTTAAAAATGGTTGAAGGTCGAATTCCCATGTCGAAAGTTTAAAGAAAAATCCCATTTATTCCAAAATAAAGTAAGAAAATGTTTATTATTACAGCACTGTGCGTAAGTTAGACCAAAAGTGTAACTAAAGTATACAGGTGATTCAGAATAAAGTACTAATACTAATACTACCTGATAAAAAAATATATAATAATTTTCTTTATTAAAGCGTTACTATTACCCCTGCATAAAAAGAAGTCAGCCAAGTGCGAGTCAGACTCGCGCATTAAGGGTCTCGAATATTTGCAAATTAAATGACTGCTATTAAAAAAAATATTTTTTTATGTGATATAACTACAAATTAACGTCTTCGTACTTTTTTCTTTTCTTATGCTGTGAGACCTTGCTTCTTGGCAAATTTGTTTTTTTACAGCTCCAAGGAACCGTAGACGTAAGTATTTGATATGAATTTCAACTTGATACCTCCACGCGTTCCTGAGTAAGTCTCGACAGACAGACAGACGGACGCGGAGTGATCCTGTAAGGGTTCCTTTTTTCCTTTTGAGGTACGGGTATATATGCGATAGAAACCTACCAACGATTACAACCCCTCGACACAAATAACATTAAAAATATATCCAACCAGAAATCAGAGTAACCTTGTGCTGTAGATAAAGATTAGAGACAGCGATTACTTGATGTGACGGTAATAGGATTTGCAAAAATGTCAAAATTGTTTACGAGCACCATTGGTCATAAATAACGAAACTGAATTTCGTATCTAGTTTTTAATTGTTATTCAGATCTTGGATTGCTCATATTGCGATATTTAACACTATGTAGAATCCCCGGATATAACATATGTACCATATATGAACAAATTTGACATCCAATACTAAAACAAAGTAGTCATTCTACAGGGTGTATCATATAACGCATGCAGATATAATGATAGGGGTGATAGATCGTATGGGGGGGATCTGAACCGTTTTCGAGTTACAGGTTAATTTATAAATTCGGAATGCGCATATTATTTTATTTTCATCTTTTGATCTAATTAACAACATGAAAAGTCACGTTTTTCCCAAAAATTACCCATCTTACTGCCTTTCCATAGAGGTACAACGTCTAGATAGACAAAATATATACAAATTTATACGTGGAAAACCGTTTGTGGAATATTAAAAATATTAATTTCAAATAAGCATTTTAGGGTTCATTAAGTTTAATTTTTTATAAAATGCACTTTTTTTTAAATTCTTTAAATCTATTTTACCTGGATGTACCTCTTTGGAAAGGCAACAACAACAAGGCAATAAGGCAATTAAACAAAAAAAAAGAGGTGCATTAATATATGAATTTCTAAGAAAAATGGCGACAAAAGGGGATTTTAGGAATTTTTAAAGCATTTTTTAACTTAAGGTGACCTTCTCCTAACTGGGGTACAAAAAAATCGATTTTTTTTTTTTTTCACGGAAAAATATACCTTAATATGTCTATAATCATGTCTCAAAATTTCACGGAAAAAAAAATATGGTTTTCGAGTTATAGTGCTATATATTTGGTGACCTCCTAACTGGGGCAAAAAAAAAAAACGATTTTTTTTTTTTACGGAAAAATATACCTTAAGGGGGGGGTAACGTTAATTCGTCGTGAAAAAGGCCCTTTTTCAAGAATTTTTCCAGACGCTACAGGCAATACAAATTTAATTAGTCGATCGCAGCATTATAGTACAACCTGTGAACAATATTTTCCTTAATATTTTAAAACAAAAAATAAATAATTAAGCCAACGGCATCAAATCTTCGGAGGCGCCTCGAAAAAAAATTGTCTGTCGGTGAACAATATTACTGAAGAGTGGATCATCTGAATTACAAAAAAAAAAAAATGTGTCATTAGATAACCGCTTTCCAAAGGTATTCCTGGGAGGAAATTTTTTTTTTTCGATTTTTCAATTTTTGCTGACACTTAGAAGTGAAAACACTGATTTTCGTCTAAAAAATGAACCTATATGTTATTGTAAAATCTATAATAATGACAAAAAAAAAAAAAGCTCCCAGCGTTACCTGGTCATTTATGTAAAGAAGCTGTATACAAAATTTCAAAACAATCGGTCGAGTAGATTTTGCTCTAAACTGTTCACCGGTTTTAAAAATGACAAGCGTCAGAAAATCGCTTTAAAGTTTTGCATACCTGAAAATCGAGTAGTATACATGAAAGCAACAAACGCTCAAAGTTCTGTATCTTTGTTAGTTTTACTCCGATTTGTTTAAAATTTTCACACAACAATCTTAAGATGTTGTAAAATCATATGAAACAATAAAAAAAAAATGAAAAATAAAATTTTTTAATACGTTACCCCGCCCTTAATATGTCTAGAATCATGTCCCAAAATTTCACGAAAAAAAAAATATGGTTTTCGAGTTATAGTGATATATATTTGGTGACTTTCTCCTAACTGGCGTCAAAAAGAATCGATTTTTTTTTTATTTTTTTTTACGGAAAAATGTTCGTTAATATGACTAGAATCATGTCCTAAAATTTCACGAAAAAAAAAAATATGGTTTTCGAGTTAAAGTGTTATTAATTAATACTGTAAGTCTGCTCATTTCCTCGGTATTGTGCGAAATATTCCACTCAAAAACTCTTTTTTTCTTTAAACGCATTTTTCTCGACTTCATTTTTTCAATCGTAGTTCCACGATATCTATTGAACCGCTCCACCGATTTCCATAAACCTTGTTTCATTTTGTTTAGAATTCAATTGTTCACAGATCTAACTAGGATATAAGACAAAACCCAAGTAGTTTTTTTTTACAGCACTTTTTGTAAAAAATTTGTCGAAAAATTCTCGATTTTTGACTTCAAAAGGCTGCTATTTTTTTTTTAGTCGAGCGATTCGTTAGATCCTAGTTAGATTTATACATTCTAATGTCTAATTTAAGTGGTTTTTTGATTTTTCTGTGTCAGAATTACGGAAAAAGGCCGATTTTTTTTTGGCGCCCTCTGGCGGCGACGGGTGAGAGAGAAATGAAAAAATAAAAAAACAATTTCTATAATAGTTTTTGTTAAAGACTTCCAAATAAAAAAAGATTCAAGGTCATATGTTGTTTTGTTTTCTTGTAAAAAAATCCCAAACTTTTGCTTTTTTTTTTAATTCAGTTAGGAGAAGGTCACCTTAAGCAAGTTACTATACCTGGAGTACAACTTTAGCAAGTTACTGTACCTGGATTGGTAGAGGTATATCAACATTAATGGCATTTATGGAAAGCACAATAAGATAGTAGTTTTTTGGCGTGAGGTTGAATTCGCTGCGTTAATTAGATCAAAAGATAAAAAAGAAATAATAGCGTGTATCCCGAAGTTATGAACCGCCCTGTAACTCGAAAACGATTTCACGTTTTTTTTTCAGCTAGGTGAGATCTATCGCCACATATCATTTTTGCATTAGTTATACGATACACCCTCTATAGGCATTACCAACTTAATACATGATGATTTCTCGAATTTGTTTAATTAGTAGAGGTAGATATTTATTAAAATTGTAGGACGTTTTTCCTATTCTGAAATTTCCAATGTATTTTTTCATTCCATATTTTCAATGGGACGTTATTTCCATGGACATATTTTTCCATGGTCATTTTCTCCAAATATTCAGTAATAGAAAAAAGAATTAATGGGAAAAATGTACTAGTGCAAAATTTAGAATGGAAAATGTGACCCCCTACCATTTATCATCATTCGACATTAATATGTTCTAATTTGAATAATCTTTAATATCTATCATTGGGTACCATTTTTCATGTTTTTTCTTGCCACAAAAACATTGATGGATGATTTGGATAATATTTTGTCCATAAATTCAAACCCTGAAAGAAAACATTTTCCATCATGTAAGATTTTCAAGAAAATTAGAGTTTAAATGTGAAAAAAAAAAAATGTTTCCATATTGAAAAAAAAAGTATGACACAGAGTCTACACACACCTAAATGAAAGCTTGAAGCATCAACTAAAAAGAAATATTTATAAATCTTGAATTTTCGTCAGGATATGCTTTTCCCTTGCAGGGAATATGGAGAGTTACGCTTCATTTGGCGAATGGTATATAACAACGTGTTGCAAATCACGTGTATCGAGAGGGATGGCGACTACGTGGAAAAGTAATTCATATATGTACTGATGTAACATTGCAAAAAAATATTAATTGTTTGAAACCTACAAAAATCTAGTACACTTATTTTCTGGACATGGCTCGTATTAATGCATTTGGTGTGGTAGGTACTATCCCATTATATATTCTACTTTTTCGATTTCCCACCAAATTCAGCAACAGTGATATTTCATTGTAACTAGCAGCACTTGATATGGACACATAGAAAAAGTAACGTCTGATTTAAATGATTTAAAGATTATTGCTAGGTTACCTACAGATCGGAATTTAATTAATACGCCAAGGGAATGTAAGGATGAAAGTCTAAATAATAAATTATATCTTCCAACATTGCCACGCCGCCGCACAGTGGGCCAAAACGACTTGGTCGCTATCAAAAATCTGTAACTTTTGTTGTGTTAAAGATATCATAATGAAATTTAGGCTAATTAATTTTGACATTATTACCCCTTAACTGCCAATAAAAAAAATTTAATTGGTTTACAGGGTGCCGCTAACTAAATCAAAGAAATTTGAAGTACTCCATAAATGAATTATTAATGTTATTTAAAAAGTTTTCACAACATTTTTATTTTATTCTTTAATTCTTTTGTCATCTCCATGATCAATATTTAATAAAAAAAAAAGAAATTACAAATTTATGCAAAACAATAAAAATTTTATATTGGTATTTTCGACGAAAATTTTTTTTTTCAATTTTCGCAAATCTTTTCCCATTTTCGTTTTCATTATTTTTAACAATATTTTTCTGTGTATTTGAAAAAAAAATAAAATTATTTCACACCCCCTCTCCTATAAATCCCCTCCCCCATATTCCCCACCGGGGTGCGGGTAGTCTCATATAATCAGGCATCCATTTACAAACCCAACCCCAAAATATCTTTCACCAATTCCCAACACTTTTCCCACAATAAATAAATAATTTCTTCATTTTCCGTGTCATGGAGCAACATCTCACCTTTATTCACTTTTTTCTTCGAATTTCTTTTCCCACATTCGTTTTTCTAATTTCAATGGCTTTTTGTTTACGCTATTGTATGAATCATTTTATAACCTCTCCCCACTGCACCATACATATGTATATCTTACAAAAATTCGAATAGTCTCACACAACTTTCTAATGCATCATTCTTTCATTTATTCCTAATATCCTTTTTTATAATGGCTTATAACTTTTTTTCCTGATATACAATCGTGTGTACTTCCATAGATAATTTAATAATAAAGGTCCAGTTAAAATTTGAAGTCAATCGGATGAAAACTGTTCGAGTTCTACTGCTGGCAGATTTTTAAAAGTGGGTCCGAGAAAAACGCGTTAAAAAAAAATATTGAAAGAGTAGCTTCGGACAAATTGGTTTAGAGACATTACAACATTTAAGTACACCTTTCTACAAAGTTTCTTTTGATTCGAGGAATGTTTAGGCATTATTTAAGCCAATAGAAAAAAAAATTGAAAGCACAAAATTAAGCTGGTAATAACCTCTTAAGTAGCTAAGATTTCCGTTACTTTCACCTACCTGCAACTGATGTTTTAAAACATACACACAATTACAATTCTCCCTTATGTCAGGCAATTATAATAAAACAAATTAAGTGTCATAAAAATCAAAGTCAATAATCATCGTACGTATTTACCTGGATGTTATAAAGAACTAAGCACATACTGAATAGGGCGCATATGCAGAGTAAGTCAAAGTAATAATATAACTTCTTTAAATACAAATGATGTCGTTAATCCTAAACGTGCATTAGGAAAACTGTAATTTATTTCCCAAACAAACATTATGCAGCCTTAATAGTATATTACGATACAAGGGCGGTAAGTAGCCGATTGCCCACGATGGCGGTGTTGACGCACGAGCGAAGCGAGTGCTTTAACAGCCATCATGGGCACTCGGCTACTTACCGCCCGAGTTACGTATGCTATTTTTCAGCACGAGTGCGGGGTAAGCAGTAGGTACGTTACCGCACATGTTTCCATTCGGTGACTCATAAATTAACCACGGTGCGCTAAGGAGCCGATTGCCCACGATGGCGGTGTTAGACGCACGAGCGAAGCGAGTTCGTTTATAGCCATCGTGGGCAATCGGCTCCTTAGCGCACCGTGGTTAATTGATGATTTACCGCATGGAAACCCGTGCGGTAAGGTACCACTTACCCCGCACGTGTGCTGAAAAAGTCATAAAATGCCTGCATAAATGGGAACATTGTGTGGAAATATGCACGTGAAAGCAAGGTAGACTTTACTTCAAATGCAATTTTCTCCCAAGGTCGCAGCCAATTTTTGTTTTAAATGATAAAGGAGGGTTTATACTTTCATTGGAGCGTGGCCATCTGTGGCCATTTTTTTTAAAGTCAAAAAGAAACAAAAATTTGAACGAAAAATCGCCCTTTTCAACTAAAATGCTATTATTAAAAAAACTGTTTGACTTTTATCATAAGTTATTGGCCTAATAAGACCTCCTCCTATGTAGTAAGTGTTTTCATTAACAACAATTCAACCTCCCCATACAAACATTTTCACAATATAACTTTGAAATCATAGAAAACTCGAACATTTTATAAGGAAAATGAGCTGTTCAGATTTTTCTCTGACTTTAGCCATTCCAAACACATAGAGGGGGGGTGAATATTGAAAAAAAATTTTGCCATAAGGTGATACAATTAGTTTGGTATCGAATGGCATTAAAATTTTTAAAATCTATGACATGACGAAAATCGATTTTAGGTCACCTAAAATTCGTTTTGGCCCACTGTGCGCCGCACAGTGGGCCAAAACGACTTAGTCGCTATCAAAAATCTGTAACTTTTGTTGTGTTAAAGATATCATAATGAAATTTAGGCTAATTAATTTTGACATTATTACCCCTTAACTGCCAACAAAAAATATTTAATTGGTTTACAGGGTGCCGCTAACTAAATCAAAGAAATTTGAAGTACTCCATAAATGAATTATTAATGTTATTTAAAAAGTTTTCGCAACATTTTTAATTTATTCTTTAATTATTTTGTCATCTGCATGATCAATATTTAATACAAAAAAAAAAAATTACAAATTTATGCAAAACAATAAAAATTTTATATTGGTATTTTCGACGAAAAATTTTTTTTCCAATTTTCGCAAATCTTTTCCCATTTTCCTTTTCATTATTTTTAACAATATTTTTCTGTGTATTTGAAAAAAAAAAAAAATTATTTCACACCCCCTCTCCTATAAATCCCTTCCCCCATATTCCCCACCGGGGTGCGGGTAGTCTCATATAATCAGGCATCCATTTATAAACCCAACCCCAAAATATCTTTCACCAATTCCTAACACTTTTCCCACAATAAATAAATTATTTCTTCATTTTCCATGTCATGGAGCAACATGTCACCTTTATTCACTCTTTTCTTCGAATTTCTTTTCCCACATTCGTTTTTCTAATTTCAATGGCTTTTTGTTTATGCTATTGTACGTATCATTTTATAACCTCTCCCCACTGCACCATACATATGTATATCTTACAAAAATTCGAATAGTCTCACACAACTTTCTAATGCATCATTCTTTCATTTATTCCTAAAATCCTTTTTTATAATGGCTTATAACTTTTTTCCTGATATACAATCGTGTGTACTTCTATAGATAATTTAATAATAAAGGTCCAGTTAAAATTTGAAGTCAATCGGATGAAAACTGTTCGAGTTCTACTGCTGGCAGGTTTTTAAAAGTGGTTCCGAGAAAAACGCGTTAAAAAAAAATATTGAAAGAGTAGCTTCGGACAAATTGGTTTAGAGACATTACAACATTTAAGTACACCTTTCTACAAAGTTTCTTTTGAATCGAGGGATGTTTAGGCATTATTTAAGCCAATAGAAAAAAAATTGAAAACCCTAAATTAAGCTGGTAATAACCTCTTAAGTAGCTAAGATTTCCGTTACTTTCACCTACCTGCAACTGATGTTTTTAAACACACACACAATTACAATTCTCCCTTATGTCAGGCAATTATAATAAAACAAATTAGGTGTCATAAAAATCAAAGTCAATAATCATCGTACGTATTTACATGGATTTTATAAAGAACTAAGCACATACTGAATAGGGCGCATATGCAGAGTAAGTCAAAGTCAGTTAAAAATGTCATAAAACGTAATAATATAACTTCTTTAAATACAAATGATGTCGTTAATCCTAAACGTGCATTAGGAAAACTGTAATTTATTTCCCAAACAAACATTATGCAGCCTTAAAAGTCATAAAATGCCTGCATAAATGGGAACATTGTGTGGAAATATGCACGTGAAAGCAAGGTAGACTTTACTTCAAATGCAATTTTCTCCCGAGTTCGCAGGTAGACGCAGCCAATTTTTGTTTTAAATGATAAAGGAGGGTTTATAGTTTCGTCGGTATTAAGAAGAGCGTGGCCATCTGTGGCCATTTTATTTAAAGTCAAAAAGAAATAAAAATTTCATCGAAAAACTGTTTGACTTTTATCATAAGTTATTGGCCTAATAAGACCTCCTCCTATGTAGTAAGTGATTTCATTAACAACAATTCAACCTCCCCATACAAACATTTTCACAATATAACTTTGAAATCATAGAAAACTCGAACATTTTATAAGGAAAATGAGCTGTTCAGAGTTTTCTCTGACTTTAGCCATTCCAAACACATAGAGGGGGGGGTGAATATTAAAAAAAAATTTTGCCATAAGGTGATACATTTAGTTTGCTATCGAATGGCATTAAAATTTTTAAAATCTATGACATGACGAAAATCGATTTTTGGTCACCTAAAATTCGTTTTGGCCCACTGTGCGCCGTGTGAAAGAGAAAATCATGAAATTCCCATTTTCAATTATTGCGTCATTTTAACACCCCAACGACATATCTTCTTTAAGTATTTTTGACCGTCCTTGGACGAGTTTGCTACCCCAGGCCCAGAGTCCATTTACTCTTGTAAATTAAAACGTGCCTTTGGTGACAACCTGTCCTCGCTAAGATACATTGAAGCAGGCCGCAACTTTATTACCGCTGAGAGTGAAAAGCGGCACATACATATGTCCGCAAAGAGGAAGCACGTGCAACAGTGTTCGAAAAGAGAACTTCGCGGGAAAAGCCTTCTCTGGCGCGTCCGTCACAATACCATTGGAGGCAATGATCTCCCGATTGGCATCCTCGAGCTCCGTCGGGCAGAGTGAGTACTAGTAAGACGGCGATTAAATTAGAATTTCTAACTTTCTTGATCTCCCTTAGAAATACGCGAAATCAGGGCAGTTTTCTAAGATTCATTGTAATTTAACCGCATTAAAGGCGTAGGTAGTACTTCACGTCATGTAAATTCGTCGGAAACAAACCGCTGTTTTATGTTGTTCCCTCTCTACGTGGTATTTTCTCAATTGAAATCTAAATCAGCCCAGGACAATAAATAATTCATGTCTGCCACCTCTCCGTCGGATAAAACGAGAGACAGTCGTCGGAGTGCTTCGGTCCTAATTTGAATATTTCTTATTTTCATGAGGAGATAGTAATCGCACCGACATCGCTTTTACTGGATCAACAGCAGATTTTTTGCAAAAAAATTTCAGAAAGTGATACTTTCTCAGAGGGCGAGAGACCAAGAATGACGCGATGGGCGGTTTTTCGTCTGGTTCAAACAAACAAAATTTTATCGTAGGATCCCTCCTTTTGCTTATTATAATGTTATACATAAAGTCATTTCCACAAGAGCGTATTCGTCACAAAAAAAATTTGAAATAAACTATAAATAAGAATGAAAACAAAAAAATTTTAAAAATTGAACCGACTCCAAAAAAACTTGACCCTAAAAAGTTTTAAAAAATTTCACAGATCAAATCCTCTGCTACTAATTTCAATATTGAATCCTAAGATTTTACTAAATTTTTGAAGTCGGTGCGAAAACCTGACTGATATTAATCCAGTAGTTAGTAATTAAGATAGTAAGTTTATCTCGATTCCAATCGGTATTGTAGTTCACATATAGCATCCTACCAGATTTCAATAATCCTTTTTTACGCAGGATGATCATCCTTTCAACAGTAAGAATTCTGGTGAACGTTATCAATTTTCCGAAACCGCTCAGGGCTCTCTTATTTCCTTTAAAGGTACAGAACCCTACCTACCAACTAAATTTAAACTAAAATTGAACCGAAGTTCAAATAAATCAATGCAAAATTTAATGAGAAATTAGGTTTTGAAAATTCGGAAATACAAAAATGTATCTAAAATAAAAATAACGCACACAGATATTATCAAAAATTTAAAGATTCCGCGGAATAAAAATATTTTGGTCGGTTGGAAAAATTTTAAATCAATCAATCTTATTATGGAAAAGTTATATATTGATAAAATATATTCTTGATTTAAAAATTTACTTATAGCAATGTATACTTTATTAGTGAGCTAAATAAGATTTATTGTGGTTGATAGATTTAAAAACTCATTTTACTGTAAAGAAGAAAATATACAAATTGTGAATTCTCGTTATGTCAAGGCGCTTATTTATTCACAAAGTTTGTGGATTATAAATTTTTTTCTACATTATGTAAATATTAGGTATGAGAAAAAGTAAGTCCTCTTATCTAATAGATGGCGTAACTCTTATTGTATGTATCACGCCTAAGCCGGTTTGACATGTATTTGACAGTATCAGAATCCATTGTATCTCGATCAGTTGAAGTGTTCACAACAAAGTTTCTTTTCCGATTAACATGGAGAGTTTTGTACCAAATAATAGACATTTGCGGGAAGTTTTGTTATACTTCTATAATTTAATGAAATCCGCTGCTGAAAGTCATCGTTTACTAGTAGAAGCATACAGTGATCATGATTTTTCGAATTTAATGTGCAGAAGATGGCTTAGACAGTTTAAGGGGCTATACGCAGTTATGTTAGAATTTTCAAAAAATCGATTTTTTATTTTATTTTTTTTTGCATTTTCGGAATGTACAGATATTTAAGTATATATATTCTCTGAAAATTTGATTTAGATATATTCCTCAGGTATTGAACGAAGGAATAAAATTTTGAAAAATTATAACTATTACTAAAAAACGAAATTTTTTTTTCAAATAGACGCCATTTTGTCAAAAATCAAAATTTGTATTATTCCTTCGTTCCTGAGGAATATATCTAAGAAGATTGTGTAAAAATTTGAGACCGATCGGTTGAACCACTTCTGAGAAATCGAGATCACCGCCAAGCGCCTTTTTTTAGAGGTCCTTCGGGACATCACTACAGAAGCGGTGCACATTAATATTTTTACATGATCGACGCGCTATTGTATTCTTAAAAGTAGGCTCTATGTGAATTACAATCACTTGTAATTAATAAATAAAAACTGTTTCTATAGAAAATTCATAAAAAGACGTCTTTTTTGAGCCTCGCAACTGCGTATAACGCCTTAAAGATGGCATTTTCGATTCTCTGCATATGGTGGAATATGAAAGGTGTTATTTATCTTGCTGAAACCGTCTGAAACCATTTCTGGCGATGTCTACAGGCGGCAACTAATGCGTTTAACGCGAGCTATGGAAGAAAACCGACCAGAATGGGACAATCGACACGATAAGATAATACTTTTACACGACAACGCGAGACCTCATATAGCTCAACCAGTGAAAAACTATTTAGAAAGGCTGAACTGGGAAGTATTATACCACCCGCTGTATTCACCGGACATTGCACCGTCCGATTACTATTTGTTCCGGTCGACAGTCAGCCCTTTAGTAGACAACCGTTTCATTCTTTTGAAAGTATCCAAATTTGGTTCAATAATTGGATCGCCTCAAAGGACGAGTAGTTTAGGGATGGAATCCGCAAGTTGCCAGAAATATGAGCAAACGTTGTAGCTTCCGATGGAGCATACTTTCAATGATGTTCAAAAAAGATATATTTTATAAATAAAGATTTGTTTTTACCAAAAAAACGGAACTCACTTTTTCTCATACCAATACAAATTTAAGGGGGTAGTACACTACTTTAGCCCGTTTTTTTAGAATTTTTTTTTTTTGTATAAATCTTTATTTAAAAATGAAAGTTTTCTTACATATTATAAGGCATATTATCAGCTGTAAAAAAAAATTATTTTCAAAACATATTGATGCTGTATATCCTAGAAATGGATGGCCGAATGACGTCACTTTTTTTTATGGCGGACATGGTTTCTCACGTATGGATCATCGGAAACAAAAAAATTAATTTGATTCTTAAAGAGTACATGAGTGGTTATCGTCCCTACCTCAATCATGAAAATATGTTGATAAATAAACAAGTAATAAATTTTTTTTGTTTTTTTCAATTTTTTCCCATGTTTTTGGACATAAATTTTGTTGTTATATTGTTAATAATAAACTCAAAATTATGTTCGAGGTAGGGACAATAGAGGCGTTTTGTGAACATTCATGCAAAATTTGGTGGAAATCGGTCAAGTAACTCGGCCGGAAACATGTCCAAGAGTTTGAAAAACACTGTTTCGAGAAAAAAGCGTTTAAAGTTTGAGGTAAGAAAAATGCATACAGAGATTGACATGAATGAATAATCAATACGACAGTTTATTGGAACACGTTTTTTCGACACACGGATGCAGGATTACTGTTGCGACACAGGTTTAGAAAGGATACGTAGATGACAGCGTGAAACCAAACGATTTGACTCCGAGCGCCAGGTGTATGTTACGTTTCGAGCGTCCCGAACGTCGTGCGGTATAGTAGTTTTTGGGCCCCTTCCGAGAACTTTTGCGGTAAAAGTAGGTTTCTAAATAAATTTTGAGGGTATGAGGAAACGGAAAATGCAACAAACAAAAATTCGATTTTCAAAAAAAAAAGTAGTGTACTACCCCCTTAATACAAAACATAAATACTCTTATTTTTTAAAAAACGTTTATTCCAATATTTCACGAGCAGCAGCTTAAAATTGCAATTCCTTAGCATTTTATTTCCCATCAAACGGTGGTAGGTAACCACAAGAATAATAACGAATCATTACTAACACCTTTTCGTAAAACGTTTTGTAAATGCGTACGAATGGAATATGTGCAGCTCATCCGTCTTAAGGACATTTCTAAAAATAGAAGCGCAAAATACTCATCCCCACATCAGCGACATGCAAATATAAATTTGATGGCGACACCATAAAATGATGATGATGATTTTAACATACATATACGTATGTAGGTATAATTAAATTCCTATTACTAATATGAGTTTTACTTGCATCGAATGCAGGCTTCATTATTATTGCACGTGCTAGGTATAGTGGTACTGCAAAACTATTAATTGACTGCATGGCTTAATCATTTACCTACTCACGAAAATCATAAAACTTGCTCAAGTTATGTATTACAGGTTTCATTATTATAAACCTAGAGGCCAATCAAAATGTTAAGATATCTTTCTCAGGGTCTATGGACGCAAAGCAAGAAGTAAATTTCCAATGTGAGCGTGCTATTTTTTTAAGCCGGCATATGCTTCTTAACGCTTCGTTTCATTTTTCAATTCGTTTCGTATCATGTTACATAACTGAGACAACAAATAGAGTCCGCAGCGGTAGCCGCACTCGACTTTAATTGGCATCAGGCACTAGGCTTGAAGAAATCAGTCTAAAGCCCCAAGGCGACCAGCAGTCACAACTGATCTCTCTGAAAATGTACTAGAGTGGCGGCGGCTGAACGAAGACTGTGGTGTTGACGAGAAAATACTGCCCTGCCGCTATTGATTGGCGGAACGATCGCTGATCGTCGCGACATTGAATTCATCGTCGTTCCGTTTTATGGCATAAAATAAAAGCGACGAACAGTCGACCGTGTTTGCCAGGTCGGCAAGAATTCTTTTCGTCTGCTCTAAGTCCAGAGACAGATGCACGAAAATCCGCCATGTGCCGAGAGTCTGAAACCGGTGATTGTCACAGCCAAGGGAACTTACCTAAACTGGCAGTTTTAAAGTTGTATGCAAATGCATCACCACCAGCAGACGGCACCCGCACTCACACTCATCCGGAAACTGTGGATCTGATCAGCTCAGAAATTTTATATGATCTGAAACACGCGCTACAATCGATCAGCGGCGATTCTGCTTCGAGTTTTCATAATTTTATCTACCCAATTCCAAGATGTTGCAGGTAGAACTGTACTAATGGCCGCTTTGTCTGAATATGAAGGGACAGAGATCCGTTCGAGGAACACCATCGCCGTCAAATCGGACGGGCGTTCACACACGAACGCGATTCTCGGCATGGATTGGATCGACTTTTCAGCTATGGTGTAAGGTGGCTGTGTGCCGGCTTTCTTATCATCCACACGAATAGATATTCAGTGCACTTTGGCCTCTGCGGCGATATATCTTCATGGACGTCGTCTTATAATTGAAATGTTTTACTCGTGATTATGCTTAACTCAAACATGGAAATTTATTTTTGGAATATATTTTACGTCAACAATTTTGAAGTGTTCTATGGTCGAAAACGGTAGTAATAAGCTAGAACGCATTACAACTGTTACAGAGAAAGGAATTTTAAATTTAAAACTTTTCATATAAAGCATTATTATTATCACATCAAACAAAACAAAACTAAAATCACAAAGGATTGCAGAGATTCAATTCTAAAACAGGAAACTAAGCAAACTGTGTGTACGCTCCTTTTAACGCGTGGCACACTGATAGCCGGAGCAAATGCATTTTTATCAAAAAACCGTTATAAAAAAAGTACTTTGCGCCGATGCGGGTGATTCGAACCCACAACGCGTGGGATTGTAGCCAGTGCGTTTAACACTAGTGTACTAAGGCGACTTTTTCAGTTTATTTATCCACCGTCCAATTAATAGATTATGTGCAGTTAAAGGATTCGCATCATGAATGGTACCAAAATTGGATATATTGCAGACTTTAGGTTGAAACACATTTTCTCCGTTGATCTTTGTTATTTTTGATGTGTAAACATCTTAGCTCTCGGTCTTGAAATAGCCCAGATAGGGGCTATTTCCGCTTCCAGCATAAGATCGGTTTCAGCGTCAGACTTACCAGTGTGTAACTTCCTCCGTAATGTGTCTCAATTCAATTTATGTGATTTAGTGAGAGAGACAGAATTGGAAGGTCAGCACACCGACTACGAGATCCGATGTTGTTCCAAACAAATCCTTCCAGTGAGCATGCCTTGTATTTGCTGTAACACAATATAGCGGTTTGATCTGTCAAGTGGTCTATACACGATCGCACCAAGTTCTAAAACCTGATGCGTGACCGAAATAATAGTCCGTTACAAAGGTGCGCCGGTTGTAAAACTTAATTTGCCATGCAGACACCCGCCGGGAAAGTTCCGCGCACCGCTTATTTATCTTATAACAATGCGACACACGGTGAAACCTGACATCGAAACGCACCAGGTTTTAGAACTTGACGCGATCGTGTATGAGTCGCTAAAGTCTTAGCAAGTTGCGGTTTGTTTTACAGAACTTTTCCGTCAGCGATAAAGGCGGCTACCCACGTCACAATTTTACTGGCAATATGCAGATCCAATCGATAGGATTGGCACATGAGTAGGGAAGTTGAAAGAGCACAGCCGTGTGTTTCGAAAGAGACCTTGCCGTTCAGCCCTGCACACTGCCAGTAAAATTGGGATGAATTAAAGTTACAAGTTGGGTGAACTGTGTTCCTGCCTTCATGCTAAGAATTTTGTGTTGTGATGTCGCTAATCGGAATGATATAATGATTAGCTTTCGGTAGGGGAAGACTCGGTAGAAAGTTTGAAAATTAAAGATGGCTCATTGCCATGAAAACGGGTGATTTCGAAGCCAATATCCAAATGGAAATTAAAGATGGCGAATGCAATATGGCGACCCAATATGAAGGAGTGCTCTACATTTCGGTCATACAATGTGTTCGGGGTCGCTGATCTTGAATCTACTACCGAAATACAAATTAAGGGGGATATTTCGATAGTCTACACCTTCAAAAATAACACACTAAAATTTCAAGTGCATTTCTCAAATAGTTGTTGAGTTATAGCCATCTGAAGAGTAGTCGCTTATTGGTTCGAAAGTTGCGTTAGCTTAGACACCGTACCTGTTATTCGGGCTCTGGCGGCCATGAAAGTTATTATAAAGGGATTCTGGTTTCTATTGTTGACCTTGAGATATTGAACCCTACAGGTATTTTTCGAAAAAGAGGAAAGTCCATTGTATGGGTCTGGAATAGCAGATTCGCAGTAGGTATGATATCTAAGTGCGTCCAGCTGCACGCAAAGCAATTAAAGTCAAAACAGACAGAAATATATGTGTGGTGGTGGAAATTTTTGAAAGACCACTACTATTTTATGAAGTTTACAGTACAAACTTTTACCAGAGCAATAAAATCATTACCTCATAAATCGTGATATTCTTATACTAATTCAGAGGGAATTCATATAAAACTAAAATAAATTAAAGCTAAAAAAGTGGAATACTAGGACACAGAATAAAGGAAATATTCTTTTACATTTCGCTGATGACCCTTGTTGGAAAATAACGGAAAAAACCTGTTTGACAACAAGGCTGACACACACAAATAAATAAATGAGTTCACATACGTAGATTACTACTTAGGCCTTAAGATATGGCAACACCAGTGTGAATATGTCAAATCTGCCATTGTCATTGTAAATTTTGCCATTTTTAATGGTAAACGTACTCAGAACGTTTTGTGCCAACAACAGTGTGTCGATCAACTCGCTGCGACTTTTGGTGATGAAGCACCATCTCGAGCCACCGTGTTTCGTTGGTTTTCTGAATTCAATCGTGGTCGCACTTCGTTACAGGACGAATTTCGTGAAGGTCGTCCAAAATCGGCTGTTGTACCAGAAAAAGTCGATGCTTTGCGTGAACTGATATTGCAAGATCGTCATGTGATATGCCGTGAGATTGAGGCATGCTTGAGCATTAATTCCACTCGCATAAATTCAATATTGCATGAACATTTGGTCGTCAACAAGATTTGTTCGCGTTGGATACCGCATAATTCGACAATCACTCAAAAAAAGGCTCGTAAGATCGTGACAGGCGACGAATCATGGATCTATGCTCTATATATATAAAACACAAAAATTTTTCTACTATGTACTTTCTATGTCCGTTATAGACTTTGAAACCATAAAAAAAAAATAATATTTTTAATTATTTGTAAACAAGACAATTATCACTCGTATGACAAAACGTTCTGAGTACGTTTACCATTAAAAATGACAAAATTTACAATGACAATGGCAGATTTGACATATTCACATTGGTTTTGTCATATCTCAAGAGTTAAGTAGCAACCTACGTACATATGCATCTACTTTATTGCAGTTTTGAGCGGACCAACGGTTTCATATTGCCGACCATTGGTATTGGCCTTGTAATTATTCCCAACAGGTTTTCTTGTGGATGACAGGTCAATCATCTCATTAAAATAATCCTTTTATTTCTTTGAAATGTGGCTGCATTTTCTTGCTAAAAAATGAGCCCTAACCACATAAATCCTAAGATAATATTATAATAATATTTTTTGGAATCCATGCGTGTTCAATATTGCCATGGACCATAAATTTAGGCCAGATCATAACACTTCTACCGCTAAAGTTCCTCTGTGTTACGTTATTATGCCAGTAGAATTCGAAGCCATTTGGACCGCAGAGATTGAACTTCTTCTCATAATAAAAAATTACTTTGCCATTCCTTGCTCCAACTCATGTGATTCAAACGCGCAGCTTTAGCCTAGGCGTGCACTACGACTGTTCAGCAGCGCGACTAAAAAATCCCGACGATAACACACGCAGTTCTAGGAGGTGGCGCGCACTTGGCTGCTGCGATTTTTTAACCGCTCCCCATAAGAATACATTGCTGTGTACATTATTTGGCCGCCCTGCTCAAAATCGCAGCGTATCAGAAAGAGGTGCTTCTCATTAAAAACCATGTTTGGATTTATTAAAAACTATGTTTAAAATTTGCATTACAGGCCGTCGGTCTGTGCCGGACAAATCAAAATTTCAAGCGATGTACTCCCACTCACCTTATCCACCGGATCTTGCGCAATCAGATCTTCAGTAGTACCTACTTATTTCTGCAAAACTCCATAATTATTATTTAAGTTTTGTTATATTATATTGTGATAGGAGGCCCATCCCGGCTTTGCACGGGCATTTCTACATTTGTAAATTTAATCTGTTGCAAAATGAATAATATTGTTGATAGAAGCGCAGTCTAGTTTTAGAGAGACACACACGTTAGAGACTGTCCTTCATTGGTCGATCTTTAAATTGAAAAAGGAGATTGATACTGGAATGTTGTTGTAACCTGTCTTCTTTAATTTTAAGCGCGCCATTGATCCCAATATAAATCCCGGAGCACTCCACCTCCATTTGATCTGATTTTTGCATTACCATATCTGCAGAAGAGAGACTTCCATATAAGTTTCTCAGAGAGTATCAAAAAATAGAGAGTTTTTAAGCTCATAAAAAGGTCCGCTTGACCTCTTCTGAAATATTTTCAATCTAATGGAATTTTGTCTTTCCATGTAAAATTGACGGATAATCGTTTTCATTCATCAATTCATCTATTTGCATCCTTTGGAAGATAGTTAATTCTCGATGCACCAGTTCAATGAAATATTTTCATTCTGTTTGTTTTTCAATTTTGTGTTGTCGAAAAAAAGCTTCTGCGCATTCGTTTGGCCTCCTCTGGAATATATTTAATAACAAACCCGTCCCTTGCCGGATTTTTCATATTTGCAAATTAAAACTGTTGTAGAACTAATGCAACTATTACATGCGCAAAGACGGTTTTTCATTTTTCCCGCGGGACCCAAAACTATCTTGGGATAAAATGTAGCCTGCATCATGAACGATAAAATGCTGTACCTCATCGAAATCGATTCAACCGTTCTCGAGATTAGCCCCGACACATAGACAAAATTTGTTGACATGTTTGTGTAGATTTTCATATAGCGTAAGTAAAGACATGAGCTTCGAAAAAGGCAGTTATTTCAAAAGCACAGACCCTAAGAACCATTATATTCAATTACACGGATTTCCGTTCCAGTTGAGTCCCCATATTTGATCCGCCATCTTGAATTACCAATTATCGATGGCAGAATTAAGATCAGCGACGCCAAAAACCCCGTATATGAATTCATTAAAACGGAAACCCTTTCATTAGCCGATTGTTCTAGGGTCACTTTATATGCAGAAAGCACCCTACTCCCACGAGCAGGAGTTAAGACACTCCGTGAATATAATATCGAAGCCATTTCGCCAAGGTCTGAACCTGTATAACGGTTTAAGGGACAACACCACTGTGACGGTTTCAAAAAATCGATTTTTTGAAAACCATCTAGAAAAATCTAAAATACATTTAAGAATAGAATGCCGTTGGTCCCAGGTCGAAAAAATAATTATTTTCGGAGATATTGAATATTTTGTGGAGCGGTGCAGCTCGGGGTCCACACATAAATTAACAAACTTCAAACTTTGAACGCGTTTTTCTCAAAACCTTCTTCTTTGAGTGCGGCCTGCAGCATAACTCGAGCAATTTTTATCCGATCAACTTCAAATTTGGACTGCATCAATAAAACTAGATTATCTAAAGAAGTACATAGGATCTTTTCGATATCTTAATAAAAAAAAAAATTATAGCATTTTTCGACGAGAAATTGTGCTCGAAAATCGACCTTAAATTTCAAAAGCGTGCCTATTTTTTTAAAAATCAATATTTTTTCACATCCCTATGTACTTCTCTTCAAAATATCATATTATTAACGAAAAAAATCGGTATTTTTTTTCCGATCGACTTTGAAGACAGTTCTGCTGCAGGCCGCGGATCACTGCAGAGCCAACAGCACCTGACGCGGGAGCTTCCCCAGCGCTACCATGGGGCGATAAATTTTTAATTTTTTTTTTTTATGTATCTTTAATAAAGTACAAACAAAACAAAACAAAAAAATTTTTGATATGTCTTTTTTTTCCCACAAAAAAAAATTCTTGAAAATCGGCAAAAAAACAGGGGGTCACAGTGGTGTTGTCCCTTAAAGATATTGCATGTATCACATAGTTTTCCAGAAAAACCGATGATAGACAGATAATTTTCGTTACGCAAACTTTCTGAATATATGCCTGATGAGTGTACCGGATATGATTTTATGGGAACTTCCGTAAAAATGCTTCAGTTTTCTGACACTTAACATACTTGTATCAACACGTAAATGGACTAAGAAATTGTATATGATGAGTGTTGGCAGGCATTAAAGTTAGTAGACAATATGTTACAATAAGGGAGCTAAAACTTACTTCACATCGAAAAGAAGTCCCATATTCTAAAAACTGAGTAAAAGCTCAGTCTCAATTTTGATTGAGCTCGATTTTCCTTTTTAAAAATTAAAATAATTTGAGCCCCAGATTTCTTGCTTATTACATAAACAATTAAAAGTAAAAATAACTTACCAACTCGGAATAGTAATCCCAAATGTTGAGGCAATTTTATTACCAAATCCAAAGGAAAATTATCAAATTAGCTTTTTTAGAAATGTTGTTTGTTGTCGATTTATTATATCAATGCTTTCATGTTGTGATATATTTTTCTCTTGAGTTGCACTACAAATCTGCTTTTTACTGGCTATAAATATTCGCTCAACAAATTTGCTATCAACACTAACACACAAAGAGCACAGCACTGAAATTATAACTTGTAAACACTGGAATTGATTGGTAAATGCAACTATATATACCACTATTTGACTTACGTTTCAACTACTTGCACAATTTTTCTTTCACTTGTTAACACTATTTTTGGTGTAATGATAATAATGTAGTAAACACTATATCATTTGGGTAAAATGTAAACCTACGAAATAGCTTCTTATTAAACAGAGTAAGCAACATTTATAAGCATCATCAAACAATTTTATATAGGGAAGTACTGCACCAAATGGCTAATGTGATATTATTTTCTTTTTATTCATATTTAGCAACAATAATACCTCAAAAACTAAAATAACCTGCCTTGTGTCTTTTGTTTTTGGTACATTGGGGAAGGAAAACAACACAAATCGTTTTATGTATTCTGGTTTTTAAGAAAATATTTTTCTCCCTAATTACTTTTTTGTAATCGCAAATTTAGAAGACATTGTGTGCTTTCGTTTTAGTTAAAATCAACGCATACAGTCAATTACAATCATTACTGCTCGTCCAGAATGTGTTGTTTGTGTTTTAGAAAAATGAAATGGAAAAATTGTTACTTTTTACTATCCTTTCAACCTAAACACTAGAAGTTCGTCTTTTGCTGAGCCCCACTTTATTTTATTTTTATGTTATTTTCACGATAATGCCCAAAACGCTCACTGTGCAAAACACGATCACAACAATTAGTGGCCATTTAAAACAGCCGTAATCAACTATTTAAATAAAACGAAAACATCAAAACATTTGAAAAACAACATCAAAAGACCACAATCCCAATAGGCCAAAAATATAACAGAAAATCGATTAGGGAATTTCGATATACTTCATTAGCAAAATTGTTTTCTTTGCACCATACCGTGAAAGACAGCACGAAAATATGAAAATACAAATCCCGACACAATGTCAACGCACTTTCACATATATGTTATATATGGCGCGTGATATTTCAGGTAAGTGTTTGTTGTATCAGGCTGCATGAGTGACACTGCTTAAGATATATTTGACCACTTTGAAAAAATAACGTATCACCTTGATCAAAGTCTCTAAACCCCGATCATATATCGTTTTCGTTTCTTTTGAATGCCAGAAATATCCGGATATTACTATTTTATGAATCTCTGCAGCGCGAGCCGAAGCCCCTAACAAATATAAGCTTTGTTTTCCTGGTATCAAAACTACCATTTAATATAAGGATGCGTTCGCAATTGTCAAAATGATCACTCAACCAGTCAATTCATGCAAGTTGCGTGAATCATTATATAAGCGGGTGAGGTGCATAAGATCTATTGTGCTAATCCCTTTTTTTTAATGAACTGATCACAACTCTCCACTACAAAAATGCTAAATCCCCATATGAAAGTGCCAAATCCAGCTTTCTGAAGAGCCCTCCAATGTGTCTCCAATATGCTATTGTACATACGTATAGATCATGGAACATTTCGTAATTTCCCACTTTTGACAATGTGGCAAACTTTACGCAAATACACGAGAAACGTGAATTTGAGTGTTTTTTTGAAGCTTCACGGTGAGCATGGTTTTCGTGCTGCAACTTTTAGAGAATAATTAGATAACTCCTCTTTAGTTCAATTTATTAGAAATATACAAATGCGCAGTGAGCACAATGAAGAGCAGCGTCGTCAACAAGATGTTGCCTATGAAGGGTGCACTATTTTATCTTCAATGCAAGAACTGCGTTAGTAGTGCCTTTTATACTTACTTTGGCCCGCACACGCAATTTTGCCTGTTGTGGGTATGCTGGCGAAACCCCTTTTCAATGATATTACTGACAGGTTTCACAGGCACAAGATCCAGTTTTTTGATATTCCAACTAATGACTGCGTTTGCATTCTCTCGATTGGATTTATACCTCTCTAAGCCCAAGGATCGATTTTCATTGTGACAATGCAGTGTCGGATGTTCAATATTGTCTAAAAGATGATCTACTATAGGAATGCATGCATCACAAGCAATATCATTAGAGATCTAGGAACAATTTTTTTCATTCACCAAAGGTGATGAAAATTTTCATCTGGTGCATTTGTTGGCTTCTACACTGCTCTAATTTGGAATTTTCTTCTCTGGCATCTAGACGAACTGAGTAACTTGGAAAGCAGCTGTGATAATCATGGAATTTATGGAAACATTACAAGAACTTGCCATGGGCATACAGTGCTTCGGCGGAGAACCACCCTTCTTTATCTTGTCTGGTCTGACACTTTACAAAATCGATCACGTAAATGGAATGAGTTTGGTGCTCTTAGGCCTCGGTGTGAGGTTTATCCTATATTCCCTTCTGCGGAACCCGTGATGGATATTGCTCATTGAACTTATTTACGGCATTACTTTTTGTATATTCTATTCAACAATGGTCTCGTACGCCATTATTGTTGCACCTTCAGGAACAGAAGCAACCATAGACGGACTAGTCGAAGGAGTATCTATCGGTACCTTAATTTTTGAAGTCTGGTAAGCCTAGTAGCAGCATGTAATTTGTTTTGAGCTAAGTCGACACAACTAGAGAAAGCCGAATTTTATGTAAGGGATTAATATATAGGAATTTTACATGCAGTCATCTCAAATAGTTTCGATTAAAGTCGAACAAAATGCATGCTGACACCCCAGCGCAGTCCATTGATGTCATTTGGCCATTTTTGTATGTAGAGTAACAGTTCAGGTACTTTGGGACTGGAAATTCATATTCCCTGGAGATCTGCCATGCAGATGATATTTGGGAACACGGCGCTTTTCTCAAGTCCAAATACTATCCACTCCCAATCGGTTATCAGACGAACTCGAGCCAAACAGAGTAGTGGTCCTCCTTCCAAGTACTAGATACGCGTGATATTGCCTGCATTCAGTAATCTAACAAGCCCGAGTCGAAAAGAGCGATGTTCGCAGATGGTTGGTTCCCCATCCGATTACAACACGCACCCAATACTGCTGGACTTCGGTGATTAGATGAGCATGATCCGAAGAGTATAGTGTTGACAGGCGGCCCCCATCCAACTATCCTTCGTGTTCGATACTGCTTGACTTGGGTGTTTGGACGAGCCCTAGTTAAAGACAATGATATGTTCCCTATTCAAGTACCATCTGCATCCAATGCTGCTTGACCTCGGTGATCAGACGAGATTCCCATCCAAGTATTATCCATGTCCAAAGATGTTTCACCTAAGGTCTTAATGGGCCCATTAGGAGATCCGCGTACTATGAAGTTAACTGCAGTTCATAACATTTATAAAATGTCTACTGACTGTATATTTCTCTTTTACAAAATATCTACTGACTGAAAATTTGGCACGATTCTTATATACTTGGTGCCAATTTTTGGGAACGGGGTTCGAAACATTTTGCTGTGCTAATTAACTCCACCTGTAGTTTGTAAAAGGAAAACTAACTCCACCGGCAGTTTGTAAAAGGGAAATTATAATAATATAATAGAATTTTCCTAAAAGTTACGAACGTTAGGTGGCTCGCGAATTGCCCTATATCTCGAAAACGGGTCGAGATAGAATTTTTTCATTATTTTTCCGTTAATTAGCACAGCAAAATGTTTCGAACCCCGTTCCCAAATATAGGGGCCAAGGATATAAGAATCTCCCCGAAAATTTCCTTTTACAAAATATCTACTGACTGAATATTTTTCTTTTGCCAATAATTGCAGCATCTGACGCTCTAAATTATTTTTGTTATGTTCCATATGATCAATCGTTTTCAACTTCAGTTTAGTTAACCCCCGGATCCTAGAGTGTTACCGTCTAAATTCTGATATCCAAATAGATTGAATTTCTCTTATAAATTAAATATAATTAATAAATTATAACTTATGATCTTCCAGCTGAAATCAAATGACCTTTTGGAGGTGAATTTCCATTTAAAATAAATACAAATTAATTCTACTCATTAATATCTACGCCCATCCAACTATCCAGATGTGCATCCCAGTGAGGTTAAAAACATAATAATGCTATTTCATTCCATTAGGTGCAGTACGGCAAATAATAATGAGAAATGATTTTTCTATCTGCAAACTGCAATACGACTCTTTTTTTCAGTGTTCGCGATGGATACTGTTAGAATACATAAAACATGATTGGCAACACTCGGTCGAGCTTAGGATTGGTGAAATTTGTAATAACTGGACACTCGCGCTTAATCAAATCACATAAAAAATAAAAATTTTTATGGGAGCAGGCAATTGCAGAGGCATTCACAGTCTACCGAGTTTAGCGTTACCATCGATCTTGCAAATATCCGGTGCACTTCATAGCGAACATATGTTGCTTGGAGCGATTGACGCTCTGTCGAAATGTTCTGCTATGCAATGGCTTTCACTAATTTTGTTAGATGTCACCGAGCCCTTGTCTCAACTTAATCAAATTTTTCATAAATGCAAGAGTTTAAAACTTTAAGATCCGATGAAGGGCAAAAAGTGTGAAGCGGCGTACGGTGCCATGAACGAGATAAAAAATATCACAATTTGAAGAGAGATGGATGTATTCAACTAGCACTTCATTAAGCGGCACTGCTTGTTTGAGCTTTAAAAGCTCACATCCCCATCCATCGATATTTCACTTTTTTGTGAGGAAAAAACTGGCCATAATCACACACCATGTCCAAAGCACTACCAACACATCTAGTAGCCGAATTAATTCAATACACTCAATTAAAATAGAAAAAGATAGCCGAATACAAATTCACTTATGATAATTACAATCGAGAACGAGATGAAATCATCACAGCACGTTTCATTTCTTTGGCATATATGACGTACACTGTACAGTCGAAGTGTTACTCTTTATCTCTTTCACAATAACGGATCTTAGAGAGGAGCGAAGCGATAGAAACAGAATTAGATCTGTGTATACACACCAAGCCGTGCACAGTCACATACCGTATTTACAAAGCAACGAAAATTCCAACAGTGTCGTCACATAGAAAAATCATTTTCCACGCAAAAATAGCCCAAAAACCAGCGTATGAGGCAAACAATTATTCACTTTTCTAACAATCCCATAATCCAGATAGGTGGAGCTCGGAGATAGAACCTACATGAAAGGTTTTTGAGTTTTTTTTATCTTCGCCTGGCCGCAGACGACTTGAAACCGATTTTCAGCGGAACCCTTCCGACGTGACAGTTAAAACAATTTGCAATCAAACTCTCAAATCGAACAAATGCGTACAAAAAATATTATTTTAGATAACTACTTCCCAACGAAAACAAACAAAATAAAGTCGCGGGCGCGCGACACGTAAAAACCCTCCCATCCAACTAGCGTGAAATACAAACTCGAACTGAAGTTTCGTTTGGAAACAAGTTGCGTCGTCAACAAAAATTTTTCTGGCAAGGTTAAAACGAGACGAGCACTGTCATCACTGTAGAAATAATTTGGAGTAAACGAGATAGGAGTTGTTAGCCTTGCTGAGCAGTGTTAAATGTATCACAAATACAGAACAGCTTCGTGGGGAAGTTGTGCCGCCGCTTACTGTACTGACGTGCGGCATTTCGCCTACATCGCTCGGCTCGCCCGTGCCCCGTCCCGACGATGTTCAGCTTCAGCATTCGGAATTGTACAAAAGAGACAGATGAAAACGCTTTTAATGATGGCGGATAAAACACAAAAAGGGAGCTTTGTTTTTGATGACGACACATGTTCTATCCATCAATTACATTATGATTACGACGAGCAGTTTTTTTTTATTCGCCTCTGATTGTTTATTTGCCGAGGAAAAGAGGAGATAATATCTACACCTGTGGGAAGGATAAGTGTTCAGAAAAGTAATTTTGGTACACTAGGTACGAGGTTTTTCATTGCCACCAAGTCACTGATGTATCAATGAACAGCCAACTTTCCTTTACGTATGCATATTTTTTTTATTATAAAATTAGAGAATATGACCAGGCAGTTTTACAAGTGTAAATGTAGAGATATATGTAAGCCCTCTCCAGCAAAAAGCTTTTTTTATACTTATTCGTACTTCACCGAGAGAAATAAAAGAGAAGACATGTACGAGTACGTACTTATCTTGCCAAAAACGAAAGGCAACTGCAAACAAAATCCCCAACCAACCAGTTCGAGAGGAATCAATAAGTTTGTTTACAATATTCTATTAAACCTGCAAATATTAAGGATTTCATTTTAATTGTTCCATTTTCTGTGAAGTGGGGCAACAATCGGACAATATGATAAGTATCACCAGATTTTATCTGTTTGCAAAGCTTGGACTAAACTAACAGTAAGATAAAAACTGCGACTAAATGTTTATGTGAAGACATTTTTCATAGCACTGACATTGTAATAAAAACAATTATTGGCACAACTCGAATTACCTTATTTCATACTTAACTAGCAAAGTGTAAAATGTATTTAATATGGTATACAATAGTAGTATAATAGTTATAAATTAAAACTGTTGCAGAATGAAAGAAACTGTTTCCATTTATGGCTCAAAATCACCAAGGTGCAGAATTGGCTTTGCTAGCAATTTAATGTCTTAAATCTTGACTTTATTGAGAAAAGAAAATTAATAAAATACTACAACTAACCTGTTTTGTGTGTACATCAAATAATACAACTTATTAAAGAAGTACATTTAAATTAAATCAATATAAATGGAGAGAACGTCATTTCGGGAACGCGTCCGTCAGGATCTTCAACAACAAGTCCAAAATATTAAGGAAAAATTTAAGGTATTTAACTCCTGTCATTACTTAATATACCGTATTTTTTATACAAAATCTAGTTTTGGAAAGGATACTAAAAGATTATTTATTTTATTTAATTACAAAATGCAAGAATAGTTTGCCCGATAGCGCATAAGTCATTTCAGTGAACGCATCGATAACCGAACAAAAATAATTTTAAGCGAACGCTGCCATTCTGCGTCAAACGTCAGTAGAAGAAGAAAACAATGACAAAGCCGGCTGTCAGTATATTTATCGGCAAATATCTACGTGGTAAGTACCTTTCAATTCATTTTGCGTAGAGCGTACATCAATAGTCCGTCATTTCGGGAACGGATTTTTTACATTTAATTATTCATGTGAATCTTTTTTAGGATCCGAAATAACAAAGTAACCTCAAATATATTACTATTGACAAAGTCAGATCGCATTTAAGATGGCCACTGAATAATTAATTAAAGCGCGCGCTTATGTGAAATCGTCATTTCGGGAACGTTCCCGGACATGACGGTACGTTCCCAAAATGACTGTTGCGTTCTCGTTTTTTGCCGTATTTTGCTTGTAAAAGGTTTTGTATTTATTGTTTTCAATATTGTTTATATATTATGGATACATAATGTACCCATGTTATTAAGCAATCCTTAAGTTATGTGCTTTGTTTTGTTTTTGTACATTTTATCAAACTTAGAAAAACGTTCCCGAATTGATGGTTTCCTGTAAGATATTCAGTGCAAAAAAAATTTTGAATTCTGTGCGCTGCCCTGTCAAAGTTTACTTATATACAAATTTTGCAACAGTATAAACCAAGAGTCATCACTATAGCTTGATATTTTTTTTGGCATAAAACCAATCTTGAAATTCGCAACCTTGGTGATTTTGAGCCTTATATCTACAGTGTTGGAAAAAACTAAAGCAGTCTAAGTTCTTACAAGTAATAAAATTTGTCTGGAAAAAACTAAAGGAACTCTGCTGGAGTTAAATAAATTATAATAAAAAAATAAACTTCAGTATTTAGTAGCGAAGCCGTTTTGTTTGATAACGGATTGACATCTTATTGGCATCGATAAAATAAGGTTCTCAATAGTTTTTTTTGGAACCTGCGACCACTCTGATTGTATTGCTTCAAACAACTGCCTGTGGTTAGAGAACCTCTGTCCTCTCAACTGCCTCTTAACAATTTGCCATAGATTTTCTATTGGGTTTAAGTTAGGTGATTGCGCAGCCCAATCCAGAACATCGACATGCCTCTCTCTGATCCAGGCAGTTACAAATTTTGAGGTGTTTTTTGGGTCGCGATCGTGCTGAAACCTAAAACGAAGTGGCATTTCCTCTTCTGCATATGGCAACATGTGATTCTCCAGGATTTCTTTATACTGGAACCTATCCATTTTGCCTTCAATTCGCACAATGGGTCCCCTTCCTGCCCAGGAGAAACATCCCCACACCATTACAGAGCCTCCTCCGTGTTTTATTGTATGGTTACAATATTTAGGAAAGAGTCTTGTTCCGGTAGGACGTCTAGCACTTGTCATTTCATCAGATTGAATCAAATGAAATTTTGATTCATCTGAGAATAAAACTGTTTTCCACTCTTCTTGAGTCCAGTTTTGATATTTTTCAGCGAATTGAATTCTCGCTTTTCGGTTTTTTTGAGATATTGCTGGCTTAGACGCTGGTCTTCTTGCAGGAAGTTTGGCTTCAAAGGCTCGATTTCTGATGATCCTATCAGTAACGTTCAACGGGAACTGCCTGAGAATTTCCGCTGATGATACAAACGGGTTTATTTTTATTTTTCGTATAATGCCCTCTCTCGTGCTGTCGTCTTCCTCGGACGTCCACATTTGTCCACAAACTTTTTTAAAAGTCTTGATATCACAGATTTGCTTATATTGTACTTTTCACATAAGGCCTTTTGAGTCAAACCCTTTTTAAAATCACTTATTATGCACTCCTTGGTGAACTCGGTTTATTTATTCCTGGCCATGCTCACTAAATTCGATTAAATAAACACTTTATGCGATGACTAGTACTCTTCAAATGAAAGCGCAAGGAAAATCGTGCATTACCGTCGCAATTGTGTAACGGTACATTAATCGTTTGGTACATTCATAACCGTGCAGAGGATAAGGAATAGAGTTCGCTAATATTGTAAAACAACGTTTTTTACTTATATTCTTTGACCTGAATAAAAGTTGCTTTAGTTTTTTCCAGGCAAATTCTATTACTTGTAAGAACTTAGACTGTTTATTACCAAAATATTTCCGTACCCGTTCAGTATCCTAACTCATGAACGACAAAATACTCTACCCTCTAGTAAAAGTTCCATTGAAATAGTTTTACTCGTTCCTGATATTATCCAGAACACAAAGATATACCGAATAAAAAGTAAACTAAATCATGCCCGACAAAATATTCCACTTTTCAGTGACAGTCCCATCGAAGTCTGTTCAGGCGTTCTCAACATCACCCCTGACAAATACTCGTAGATGGGGACAGATAAAAATCTTTGAAATGCTTGTTTGGGTTTTTTTTAGTATCGCGTAAATAGGCTTAGGCTTAAAATGAATAAGCATTAATTTACGTTGGCAACTTTCGGACGCCTTCTGCAATTACGAATTTTTGAGAGCAGATTTAAAATCAGCGACTCCAAATACTCCTATATTATCATTTACACAGATATCCGCTCAAGCAATTTCGGTCACCATATTGGATCCGCCATCTTTAATTAATTTCTATAGTAGATTCAAGATCAGCGACCAGAAGAGACATTCGTTTCCATAGCAATTGAACCCTTTCAAGCACCATATTAGATCCGTCATCCTTAATTCCCAAATTTTTCTTGAAGATCAACTTTTCGGGTAACCGTAGCTTTTAATGATTGTTTGCAAGCTGACAAGATTTAGCCATGTTTCACAGTACTCTAACTCACTTCTTGAATTTCCACTTCACATTTACTTACATACACAAAATAGTGTACGTTCGACAGCCGATTTAATTAACTGAGTAATAGATTGGAATTTTCGCAATCGTCCTGGCATCTTAAAATTATAATTTTACATAAATCTCGATTTGGGGAGCGATCATTCTTTGTCCAGTGTGTGCGTATCTGGAATCAGTTACCGGTTCATATTCAGTACGCATCGTCCAGCGGATCCTTTCATAGACATCTCCAACTGTCTGAACTATTTAAAAATGTTGTCTAAATTTATGAATTTCTTTGTTTTGCTCATATTTCATACTTTTTTCTCCTTTTCTCTGAACTACCAGTTCTAATGAATTTACATTTTCATGCATGTTGTTGATAGAGTAAATTTTATTCTAAATTTGCCAATATTTTCTCCTCCACTTGAACTTTGTACGCTATAAAATTTCTTTGTACAGTTTTTACAGACCAAATAAATTATTGATATTTTCAGGGTAGTCCAGGCGGGATTAGTTTTTTTTACTTTCTATATAACTAACTAACTAACGAATTCTTGATTTTAGAGAAAAGTTGAGAATGGAATAAAAGTTTCACAATAAAATTTAACAACAGATAGGATAACTTGTAAATTCCAGTATGCATTGTTGTTGTTGCAAAATAGGAATGATTAAATAACAAAAGGTGTTTTCTTGTTTTTTTTCGACTATTTAGATTGTACGTACGTCTTCCTTCCGGAGACTTTAAAAAAATTAGAGGTCATACATAAAATATAAAAAAAAAGTCCCTTTTCGCAAGAGATCCCGCCTGGACTAGTAGCCATTTTGAGTGCGCCGCCTTGAATTTTATAAATTTGAATTCTGTCACTGAACTCACAAGGCTTCTTAATATTAATTTTCATTAAAATTGCTTAGAGTCGAGGAATTTCGGTCGTCATTTTGAATCCGCCATATTGGATTTGGGCATTTTAATCACAGATTCGAAATCAACGACTCCGAAAATCCCTAGTGCGCCATTCCCTCCCCGCCAGCCTGCAATCTAATCTAAAAGATATTGAAAAATGCACATTTCACCACTTTTTACACTCGGTTGAATTGCGAAAAATCCCTTCGTAGTGGGCGCTTATGTTATAAGGGCAAGGCACTCATTAATTTCAACGTTTTTAGGTCCGTGGGCTAGGACTGCGCCATTTTTTTAGTATCCCGCGGTAACTCCCTTCTTTTCCAGGATAAAAATTATCCTATAACCTGAATAAAGAAATAAGCTACCAACATGCTAAGATTCATTTAAATCCGTCAGGTAGTTACCGCGTGATGCGCACACAGGCAGACATAAATTGTAAAAATTGCTGTTTTAGCTTCCATATCGATGTGTCCACCGCGATTATGATTTTGAAAAAATTGACCATGTAGTACAGATTCGGCCCTGTTATAGCTTTATAATATGTACAGATTAGAAATCAGCATCACCAAAAACCCCCCACTACGAATTTTCAGTGCAATCCACTGAAGTTTAATTTTTCAATAGGTATTTTGGATCCGCCATTGTGAATTTAGGTAGACTGGATTTCAGTAGCCCCAAAGACGTCTTTATATGAAATTTCATTAGAATTACTTAAAATTGAGGAATTTTGGTATCCATATTGGAACCGCCATTATAAATTTGGAAAATTTATTTATTTATTTATTATCTTCTTTCATTCAGATTGCTAAAATTTAAGAATTTCGGCAGCCATATTGGATTTTCCATTTTGAAATTGAACATTTTAATGGCCGATTCAAAATCATTGACTCCGAAAACATCCCAGTGCCGATTTTCATGGCCATCCCTTAAAGTTTAACACTTTCCGTAGCCATTTTTGGTCCGCCATCTTGAATTTTGGTAGATTTGAATTATTACATTATTACCCCGAAAACGTTTTCATATTAAGTCTTATTAAAATTGCTTAAAATTGAAGAGTTTCGGTCGCCAGATTGGATCCGCCATTTGTATTTTTGGAGGTTTTGATGACAGATTCGAAATCAGCGACTCCGAAAACCCACTAGTGCTGATTTTCAAGGCAATCTCTTAAAGTTGAACTTTTTCTGTAGCCATCTTGGAACCGCCATATATTGCAACCCTGCACTTTACTACAAAATAGGTTATATTCTAATCCAGGGCATAAACTATCTATCCACCAAGTCCCATTTAAACCCCTTCAGCCGTTAAGACGTGATTGAATAACAAACATCCAAATTTTCGCATTTATAGTATTACTAAGATTAGTAAGATAGTAAAATAAGAAGTAAGATAAGATTGATTTCATTACGTTAATAGTCATAAAGATTGTCGTGTTGCTGTCCAGAAACCAAGAATATTTTAAATTTAGATTTTTGAAGAAGTGTGAAAATAGGGCGATTAAATGATACCATCAATAAGAATTACATACTTAATACTTCATTCAAAACTAAGATGGAGCTATTCTAACCAGAAATTTCCAAAACAGAAAATATGTCTATCTCGACTCTCGACACCGAAGTAAAAGCTCTTTCATACGAACTTTCATTTCAAATAAACCAACGAAAAAATTATCGCGAAATTATTATATGTTCGAAAGAATGGACCGAAAACTGATACACACAGAATTACGATAATGGAGAACATTTGCCCGGAGACTTACAAAGTGTGCAAGGTTAAATGAGCAAGGAGTAGTGTTACAGTCCTAAGGCAAACTTGCAAAAATACCTGTGTTGTGGGCCTGTACGGGGCCACAGGTCCAATATTTCAAGGGGGGTGCTATACTTATCCAAAATCGCGATGAAAATTCAATTTCCAGGGCCTTCCCAAACAAACTGTTGACAAATAGTTGACATTTGTCAACTCACTAGACACTGACAACTGGACACTCTAGCGACAACCATTAAACAGCTAATTGGAGGGAGCAACTTAATTTTTCCAATTTGTCCAATTATCGAAGAATGTCACTTGCTTTATTGCACCCACTAAGTGAGTGAATGCATTCTTATTCACACTCGAGTGAGATTTCACTATATAACAGGCTTCACGGCGCAGGGAACTTAACTTCAGTTTCGACTAAGTTCAAGAGCGAGTGTAAGCCACTAGCATACTCTCGGTATCTATTCCACAACTTGCTAATGCCGACCGATATTTTTGTCTTTCCTTGGTTTTACATTTTTGTGTCTTTCTAACCTACAAATTTCTTTACCATTTCAGAAATTGACTTTTTTATCAAATTAATTTAAGATTTCATTTCATTTCTTTGGATTTCTTTACCTTTTGTAAATCACATTGTTTTGAGTATGTTTGATTTTTAGTTTTATTATTACTTCATTATAATTTTTTATTGTAAGAAGGAAATTTTTATTATTATACCAAAAAGGAAGGTTTGAATAAAAATATTTTTTTAAACAGAAAATTTAAACACCACAAACAATTTTATGCTATTAGAGGCCGTAACAAGTAGTATAATAATTTGAGTGACGACGTTATGTCGTAGATAATATCAGACTAATACATATAAAATGTAAGCGCCCGGCAAAAGAACTCAATGAATATGCTATTCAGAACATAATTCGTAAAAATTTATATCAGAGAAGCAAATTAGCGACACAAACCCATGTAACAGTTAAAAATATCAGGAACGCATTCTTATCAACACGGATTTTTCTTTAGAGATGCTAGATGAAAAATTCAATTACTGATCGATTTTCACAATTCTTATGATAAAGTACGCGTCGTATTATAAATTTTGGACCTCCCATTTTCCTACTGTAATTATTAAAAATAATTACTATAAAAAACAGGGAACCCGACAACGGAAGAAACGAAAAGTATGACACAAAAAATATTCTTTCTTTCTTTACTTAATTAAAATCTAAATAATTAAAATTAAAAATTAAATAATTTTCAGAGTATAACCGTAGTCGCATGCCGCAATAATAGCATATTTATGTGAATAAATCGTCACTCTGACAATTTCGTGACATAGCTTGCCGATTTTTTTTATTATCTTTTTAAAGATAGATAGACAACTTTATTATACCTTAAAAATAAAAAAAAATACGTATAACTTTCATAGCTTCAAGTAAGCATTCACATATTGGATAGTTATGCCACCCTACTGAAAATAGCTGAGCTGATATCGCAATTTATCTTTTTTTATTTTTTTTAATTAAAAACACAATGCATCTCACAAGTAATATTATATTAAATTAGATTGTTTAGTGCGATTGCCAAGTCAATCTATTTATTTAAAACATAAAAGATTTTTAATATTGTTATGGTCACTATAAGATGTTGTTAGGTTAGCCAATGACGTAATAACTTAAGACAGAAGGACCCTTAAGTAAGGACTGAATAAATTGACCGACTTGGTATTACATGGATCTCACAACTTTTTACGATTACGATAGAAGAACTGAGTTGCGAGACCTTGTTCTTTTCCAGGTTATGTTTTTTATGGCATCTCATTTCTTTTTGTAGGTAGTCTTCCTTTTTTTCTTTTTATTTATATGTACGTATACATATCATATAATCATTGTCATTCACTGCAAATGTATTAATTAATATGGGGTCCTATATGTATATGGGATTACAGTTATTTATGCAGTTGGTGTATCTAGAAAACTGGACCGAAATGATGATGGACTTTGATTAGTTGTAATTCTTAAACTACTGGTTCAAATTGAATTAAATTTGAAATACACCGTGTTTATACAATGCCTGCTTGATTACTGAAAATTGGAAGGTTTCTAGTTTTTTTCACAACGAAGTTATAGGGGGGTCGAAAATTGCCTGAACTGCTTCGAGAAAAGGATGGTACGGCGGTGCTCGACTTGGCGGGGGCACTACCGTGCCCCCAGATATATATAATTTTTACTGTGCATAGCACCTCTGCTGGTGTTTCACAAAACGGTTGTCAATTTCAATTAACTGTCCTTAGTTAGGAACAACAGCAATTTGTCATATTATAATTTATAATCAGTGTCTTTCCGTTTGAGTGTTTTCAGTTTTTCAACCAAATAAAGAAAAGTTTTCCGATCAACCAGAAAACAATTTTCAAATTTCTCTACATCAGCAAGCAGAACGTATTTTTCCCAGAAACTCGATTTCTCAACCTGAAGTAAACAGGGTTAAAAGAAGATTTTAATAAATGTTCTTAGTTACTTACTTTTGACCAACACTTTCTCCGTTTAGATTGAAATTAACCAGTCAAAAAACTCAGTTTTCTGTAAATTTCACATCTTATCGCCCACGCCTGTATTCTAAACATTTCTTCTTTTTAACATTCATATTTAAGTTGCGTTTATTTTTACCTATTCATTTTAACAACATTTTAATTTCCGTATTTACAACTTACACTGTGAATGTCTAATCACAAACTACTTCGAATACTAGGTTTATAATATGTGTCCCGGTTGTAAAGATACTATTATATTGTCAATATTATGATATTGAAATTAATATCGATACCGCAGGTGTGTCATGAGTATTATTTAAAATAATATTTGTAAAGAGCTCTTGTTTATTGTTTGTTGAAGAAGCGTAGCTTAAAAAAGAAATTAAAGATAAAATCCCTCCTTTTTGTTTAATAGGAGCAATTCATAATGCATATATAGTACAAACAGCAGATATGTATAATTATCCTCTTACCTCGCTTCTTTAGAGTGGGATTCGTTCCTCAAATTAATTTCATAGAAAGCTTTTATTCAAAGCTTTTATAAATGTATCGAGGAGACCAATTGAACTCAAATGCTAGCAGCAACACTTACCTGTAAAGAAAGGGAAAACATTAAAATGGGAATCATCGACATCTATATAGCTGATCTTATTTAGTTCGAAAAGAATGTGTGCTCCCGGTCAAAGTTTGTTCCAACATGGAAACATCCACATCAATTTGAATATGCTGCGTATTGATTTATGAAGTCGTTCGTTTCACCAGCCTCCATGGAAGCAATATTAATGTCCTTCAAGCAGGAGTCAGCGACATTATGTTGGTAAGAAAAATATGGTTAGGGTTAAACGAGCTTCTCCCTTTTTAGTTGCTATTATGTAGGACCAAATTTGTGAAAATCCTTTTTTCGTCTTTTTTAATGGAAATAAATAGTGGAAACAAAAAACACGAACCATGTTTTCTTAAATTACACGCCATGATAACCTTCATTTTTAAATTTGAGTTAAGCAAGCAGAATTCTTCATACATTTTACGCATAGAAAAATAAACTAAGGACGGAACGGCTGTATCGTGTATAAACCCTGTACATGAGCGACCACCTAAAGATAGCTACGCAGAGGAGTACAGCAACAGCGTGTATGAGGGAAGCTAAATAAGCATTATAGCTATCAGTGAATGGCAGCGTGAAAATACAGCCCCTGTTCATCGAATTAGGAACACTGGTAATTTTGTTGAAATGCTCAATTTATTATTTTATTATTAAAAAATACATGAAGGAAAAATAATATGAAAATAACAGTTCACTTTTTACATAGTATATTTAGTGGTTAAAAAATAACGGACACAATTTTTTATAAAACATACTAATATTTTGTAGATTCACCTTTCGCATCTATAACTGCCTTAATTCTATGTGGCATGCTTTCAAAGCACCTTTCAATCATTTCATTTATATGGAGGCTATTTTCCCACACATTGTTTATATTTTCCTCCAGGACTGCTATAGTAGGATTGAGGACTAAATAAACTTTATATTTAAGGAGACTCTAAACGTTCTCAATGGGATTAAGGTCAGGAGAATTGTCTGGCCAAGGAAGAATAGGGATACCAGATCTGTTCAATAAATTTCTGATTGACCAAGTAATATGGCAGGGTGCACCATCGTGCATAAAGGTGTAGGACATGTCGCAGCATCTTAAATAAATATAATGCGGTATAAACATGTCCTGGAGCACTTCCTAGTACAAGTTCTTGTTCATAATTCCATCGCCAAAAAACAGTGGTCCAGGTCCATCTGCAGAAATACAAGACCATAACATATAATCGTGGCTAGTGGGTGTTCACGGTTCTTGCAACGCAACCTTCATTGTACCGCTCTTCTGGCCTCCTCCGGGCGAATTGAGGGTTCGTCGTGACAGCTTCCAACCTGCACTCGTCGCTAAATATTATCTGAAAGTAAAAAAAAATAATTGTTTTATCAGATATTTGGGTTCTTAGTTCAAAATAGTTGATTATTTAATAATATGATAAGTACCTTCTTAAAATCTGCTACTGTATAATTACGATATGTTTTAGCCTACTGAAGCCTCGCTCGTCGCATCCACGCCATGAGTTTTGGGTTTTTGCAGGCCGTCTTGATGTTAGGTTCGCTTCGTATAATCGTCTCCTTAAGGTCATTGCTGATATTTGAATTCCTTCGCTTTGTATTACCTGGTGTAATGTGGTGAGAGACGCAAAACCATTTCCGTAGGCCTTTTGGATGATTCTGTTCGAGGTGTCGTTTTTCTCTTTCCGCGGCAATTTTGACGCCTACTGTTAATATCATCTGGATTTTCGTGTAGTCCTTTTGATATTCTCATAAGAGTTTGAGGAGATACGTCCTCTTTTCTTGCGATTTCTCGAAAGGAAAATTTCCTTGTCTTCAAGCAAGGCAATGATAGCCGCTTTTTTTCACTGCTGATGTCTTTAGCCTTTCCCATTTTTGCACTTTTGCAAGAATTCCTTGCAAACATTACAACTTCGCAAATGTCCGCAAAAGTTTGGAAAAAAACACATCTTCCGATTCCTTTAAACTGATACGCACAATCGCCTTTTAACGCATAGATAATCACTTGCCAAACACTTTTAAAAAAGTAATGAAATTCGTATTTTTCAGTTAGTTTTTATAGTGACACAAACTTTTCGAAAACAGCCATAAAAATGGTCAGGTACAATCGTCCTTAAAATCGATCAAGAAACAATGGTGTGTACTAATTATTTTATGTTCTGTTTAAAACATTAATGGGATCAAGAAAAAACGACTCTCCTCGGAAAACCCCGCAATTTAAATGTGTTGCAAGTAAATATTTCCAAAAAATACGATAAGTGTTAGTGTTCCTAATTCGATGAACAGGGGCTGTAGATTATAAGGAGGGCACAGACATTATGGCAGGAACTTCGGAAAATTTTGAATTGTAAGCCCCCTTCTGATTAGGTCTTCATATTTACGCCTGCACTGAGCGACCATATGAATACAGCAAATTCTAACCCATCAGAGAATGTGGTACGCTAAATCTGGCTTACAGCCGTTCCGTGCTTAGTTTATATTTCCATGATTTGACGTTAGTAAAGGAGTTGGTGCTGTCATCTCTATTTTTTTTTCATTTATCCCGTGTCAAAGCTAATCTTTGAACGATTTCATTTGAGTATAACTTATTAAATATTTTTGATAGAAGAACAGACGTTGCTGTTATTGGCATTCTTTTTACTTTTATAATTAAATAGTAAAATAAAGAGGAAAATGGAAGTTCATATATTCGACCTTCTCCGTGAAAAAACATGCCCGGGATAAGAACATTTCTCGGAAATTGCTGGCAGATTCAAGTTTAAGGTTGAACAATTCGAGTTTCGCATAAACCTCGGAAATATAATATTATAATCAATTCGAAGCACATTTTTTAGCACAGATAAAAAGTACAAATTATGCACCTATATATTTCCTATAAGTTTTTAAATGAATTTAAGTGATCATCCAACTGTGATGGTCCAATAAACAATTGCAATTTCAGGAGTTAATTTCAAGAAATCTGTAAATATATCGATTTATGTATGTATATTCAGAAGACACCTTAATAAGTATATAGGTACATAATATTTACAAAGCGTTGTAAGAAAATATTCATATCCAAAATTTTATGTAGCGGTTCGTGGTATGATATACAAGATCCCGCCGACCTTATTAGTCAGAAATACAGAAATTAATTATATTGGTGTGGGTATGCCAATAAGCTTCTGCCATTTACAGAAAGATGTAGTTAACTTCGTGTTTGATGAAAAGGCTATACTTCTGCTAATGATGTAAAGGATTTCCCAATAGGAATGACCTGGTTTTGATAGCTAGTGGCGGCCATATTTGTTTATGGTTTTTGAGAGATATGTGCAGCTATGTATGTTCAGTAAGGTTTGCGATTTCATCATGACACGTTTCACTTTGATCCAACGCTTGGAAATTGTCCAAAATTATTACGCAAATTCGCATTCTCTTATCGGTACTGTAAGAGCGCTTCGTGCAAAAAAACGGTCGTCATAATGCTCCTTCTGAGCGCGCTATAAGACGCATAATAACAAAGTTTGAAAGTGAATTCACTCTTCACGATACAAAGGTGCCTGTAAGACAAAGAAATGCCCGAAGTGAACAAAATATTGCCGCCGTTCAAGCCAGTGTTCGTGAAAACTCTAATGTGTCTGTTCCGCGCCGTTCTCAAGAGTCAAATCCACGAGTGGTTCATGAATCACTATTGCATCCACAAAAATTGACCGTTTGGTGTGAATTATGAAATGGCGGAATCATCGGACCTTATTTCTTTCAAAATGAGGCAGGAGATGCCGTTACCATTAGTAGCAACCGCTATAACACGATGTTGACCGATTTTTTTTCCCGGAATTTGATGAAATTAACATTTGTTTCTAGCGACCACAGCATTGGTAACCAGGTTTCGCTGATTTACAAAATAATCACGGTTCTCTTTTTTTTTCTTCTCCATCGGTGAAGAAGCATGTCCCTAGTTGACATTATTCTATTCATTTCAGGAGTCATACATGGTGGGTAACCCGTTCGTCTAATTCAAGTTTTTATTGGGACGTGCACTTCATATAATTGGGCAATAGAATTATTCATGATGGTAACTTTTTCATCAATGTCAACAGTGTTGTAAATATTGTCACATGGCAAATCATAGAAGTCCCTATATAGCTCTGTATAGTCAATTGAATTAAAATCTCTGTGTGAAATCGATCGTCCGTTTTTAAAAGACTTGGAGAATCATACGTATGATAAAAAAATTCAAATCGTGATCAGATGTAGAAAAAGTGCATTGATTTTTAAACAAAACCTTAGATTCTCGGTCCACTATGAACAAATCGATTAAAGTTGATGTTGTTTGAAATTCGTCATGCAATATTGAGAATGTCTTGTCTTACCTTTGCAAACTGGAATTCATTTCAATTTAAGAAAAAGATGACTTAATTCCCAAAATTAATTTAAAAAAAACAGCAAAGGTCATAAGCATTAGAGGATGCTTCTATTGACGTATTTGAAACAACTCTTCAAGTATTTAAAAAGAAACAACGTTGAGTGAGACTAGTACAAATAACGAATCATATGAGCACATGAGTAAAATGTAAATTTAATAAGAACTAAATCGATACCGCCTCAGTGTGCGACAATAAAGCTTTTAATGATGTCCATTGATATTCCGGACTTCCACAATATATGTATTTGGTATTTTTCTTGTTTTCGGAAAGCTCCGCGTCTCGTAGAAGAGTAGAAAAGCATGCAGACTTGTTCAACATGCCAGCAACCGCTCTGATGAAAGGTGTCTCTTGCATTTGTCTGCGAGTGCGGAGAAATTTCTTAATCTAACGTAAGCAAAATAAAAAAAATCCAAATATTTTCGGTGTTTTGATATTTTCAAGGACCCCGTTGAGATAATCCAACGAATCAGCCAGAATCAGCCAGCAATTGAGTGTGCTGAAAATGATTTAAAGTTTCACAGCGATGTGAAAGAAATTGCAACTCTAAGGAAGACTAATCTTGGTTTGTTTGCATTCAACTGCAGTAATATCAATTAAAATATTACAGACAAAATAATTCGAATATTTCGAAAAAGAATATTTTGCGCACTTAGTTATTGAATATTCCGTTGATAATATTATAATCTTTGTACCTCTGGCCTATTAGCTTTCTTGAAAGTATTTGGCAAAATACATTCACACATAATTTTTGCTTCTACATTTAAACTTTTTCTTTTTACTACTGATTAATAAGTTCCTTTTCTTACAAGCAAGCCTTTCCTATTCTTGCGTGCCATAAAATAGATCCGCTTTTAATTTATAAAATGTAAAACAAAACATCGACACGTCCATCATTTTTATGGCCCCTCGATTTGAAAACAGTTCCTTAAGCATGATTGACATAGAAAATAGAATAGTTTATTTTAAAAAAATCTCCCAGCAGACTCTTCAAATACTTCGGAAAATAATTTTTAGGAAGTTGTGCAATATAGCCTATTACCAGGCAGTGTAAAAGTGACGGTCCGTGTTTGAATTACAGATACTAATGTTTTTCTCTGGTTTGTATGTCTTTTAATATGTTAAAGCCCATTTAAACGTGTTCCCAAACGTTTTTATATATTCCTCAAAAAAAATGTCGATTAAGTTATAGCGCCTCTCTTGTTTTTGTTTCCCAAAAGTATTTGAAAAGTACATAGTGATATACTGTGTATCATGTACGATGACACGGAAACCTTCGTGTGCGAGTCCAACTCACCCTTAACCGGTTTTATTTACTATCAGTGTGATGTTGCTCTTAGTAAGCTTATTTGATAAAAGGACATATTGCTTTGGTTTAGAAAATTTTGCAAAAATTTAACAAATAATGACATTATTCCTTCAGAAATATAAGGCGGCCAAATATCTCACTGTTTGCCAGCAGTGCGCATAGTGATATATAGCCAGATCATTAAGACAGAATAGAACTTCTTTAAAAATTGGTTTAATTTACGAAATAAATCAAATGCTTTCTAACTTAAGAGAAGCTGTGATGAAGGAATGGTTAAATATAAATTAGTATTTATTAGCAGAATTCTGCACAAACCTGGTGAAATTAATTACAAATGTTTATAATCATGCATCTCTGTTTAGAATTGCCTGATATAAAAATGTCTGCTGGCACTCCAAAGGGTTAATATTATACAAAATGATTGAGGACATCTTGCAAGAACAGTTTTTCAAAAAAAAGGCAATGCTCAACCATAAATTAATTAAAAAATGCTGTTTAGGAGGCTTGGACTTTGACTTCTAAAAAATACTTATTATATTTAATATTGTTGATTAATAATTAAACAATACACAGGGTGAGAGGCACCGCAGACGAATTTAAATAAACACCTCCAATTGTCCTTTTCTTTTTATCACTTTAGGAATTTTTTTCAATATGTTAAAATTAAATTTCTTTTGTATGTAAATCGTACATTTTGGCTTTAAGGTTAACTCAATACTGTCCTTATGCTTACAGCAGTCATTCAAGAGGCTGGGATATCCTGCACTCCAGTGTGTAGAGTATGTAATTATTTTGAAGTATGTACATATGTAGTTTAAATGTTAAATCTCTTCCAAAAAAAATGGAGGAGGTAAAAGGAGGAAGAGCAAACTCCACCCATTATTAAAAAGCAATAAACGTCCTTATAAAAAATTACTGTCTTCTTTATTTATCCCTTTCTTAATGCATCTGCCACCTGGGTCATCATGTTGCCGCACAACTTTTACAGAAAACATTATTTAAATACTTAAAATTAATTTTAAATATAAAACAATCGTATGCCATTTTTAAGCAACATTTGCTTTGGATGGAACAGCACAATGTTAACAAACACATAAAGGAACAGAATGCTCGTCGCATACTAATTTATGCTAATTTATGCGACTTTTCAGGTTATTCTTCTCTGCTTATGTGGTGCAGCATAGTTTATTTAATATTACAATTAAAGCAGACGGGACCAATTTGATATCCCAGTTGAATTTTAAATGAAATTTTTAGTTGGTACCTACCTACTTAAAGTTTTCAAATGACTCGTTTTTTGTAAGAGGGTTTTTTGTTTACTTTTTATAATATTATTATTTCTTTACTTTTATAGTCCTAGATAATATGTAGAGTAGGTAGGTAATGTCACGACATGATTCAAACAGGCAGGCTGTAAATATATAGGGCCACCTAGCACTTTTGACACCGAAGTCATTTTTCAAGGTACAATGAGGTAGGTACTTAAAAAAATTAATATTATTCTATTATAAAGCTAATTTAATACTCTTTAAAATAAGACAAAAAAGTCTGAGATTGCTTTATTGTTTTTAAAGTCAAGAGCGGTAAAACAAAAATACACGTTTTTTCCTTGCTTATCAGGGTATGGGTGCCGTTTCTTATGAGGCTATAAATATGGGTGCATGCGTGCATGCATTAATTGCACATCAGTTCCATTTCAGTGCTCGACTAGAGATGTTTCTTTGCTAATACACAATTTGAAATGCATACTACACCCGAAAAAGCCGCTCAGGCCGTCGTTTTACTTGAAAGAGGACAAAGTGAGTTAAAGTGGCCCGTACTATGAATATGACCTGTTCAGAGATGCAAAGGAAGGTATCAAAAGACTGGCGCCTACACTCGGCGTAACGCGACAAGTCGACCTGGGGCAACGTCGGAGCGAGACGACCGTTTCATCATATCAGTGTCCTTGCAAAATCGTCAACTCAACCCTGTTCATGGAAATCGTGCATTTTAGGAAATTTTAGAACATTTTTTTCAGTTTCGCAAGTGACTGTACCTGCAGTGGTAGAGGTAGATAAACACTATTGAGATTTTTGGAAAGGACATTGAGATATTAGTTGTTTTGCGTGAGTTTGATGTCGCTGCGTTAATTAGATGAAAAGATATATATACGATAACAATATACATACCATGAAAATTTCGAATTTATAAATTACCCCTGACATATGATTTTTTGTTTGGCTAGGTGAGATCTATCACCTTCATTCTATCATTTTGGCATGCGTTAACTAATACACCATGTATATACTGAAAATTTTTTTCTCCTTTAGAAACCCCAAATACTTTATGCCTTGCATTAACTTCTAACCTATACGACAGGCAGAAAAATTCCCCAATGACGCCGGTAAAAATTTGTTTCTTGTATTTTCAAGTGCATATGACAAAATGTGTGACGCATTAATTCGCGAGTAGCCCGGCAATATGATAAAAAATGTTCTTCTAACGCAAATTCATCGTCTAAAAATATACAAGTTTTACGGGTGAAACGTGTTCCACCCACTTGAAGTATAAAAATTTAAAAGATTACATATACTACATAAATATAATTCGGGATTACGATTGCCTCAAATTGAGTTACGAATTCAGAACACCTCTGAAGTACCTACATACATATGTATGTGCATGCGGCTGCTCCGCAAGATTTTAAATTCATTTTCCTTGTTACTTCAATTCACTATGCTGATGAAGTTCTGGTGATTCACTCCGCTGGCAATGGGTAAATATTTTTCATCTTTTGTTGCTGATTTCCCTAAAACCCTCGATCAAATAAACCGTCTTAGCTCCACCTTGCAACACATCACGTAAACAAGACGTTAACTAACTTGCAGGCCTGCAAGAATGGTAGCGTGTGTGGTTCCGTATCGAGTTTGGTAAGGCCGCACTTCTGGCCTAACTAATTCGAACGATTCGAAACCGCAGCATCAGCATGAACACCACCAGTTGGACGAGTTTGGGTTATTTCATCATTTGGCAAGTTTCTGATGTGAAGACATAATTACACCTCGATGCTGATATGCTCGCCTTTCCTGTCTCTAAAGGTTTCTCGTGGTTTTGTTTTATGCTAATTCCACTGTTTTCTTTTATCATTTCCAACAGTTTTTATTCCTCGTCTTGCTCTCTGACGTGCATTCAAGAGCGAGCTGCTTGCACCACTATGGGTAAGCGCGAAGCCGTGAATAATTCTTGCCGTGAGCTATCGGAACTTTAGCGAAATCACGAAATTCGGTATTTTCATTATGTTTATGTATTCACGTCGACGTAGTACAGAAGATTGGTATTGCAATGAAAGATAAGCACCCAATTAAGATACACTTCAGTTATTACCTACTAGGTCTGATCAACTACCTGCAGCCCGTTAAATTGTACAATCCCTGGTGCAGACTGGGGGTTTCCAATGGAATTCAATAATTCTCGTGATAAAAAAAGCAATGATAACGCATTAGAAAATTGAAACCTATATAGATGTGCACTTTTCCTTCCTTAATTTTTTACGAAGATCAGCACGGCAAGGTTAGTGATTGTTCACAAAACTGTTTATAGGTATATATACCTACAGTGGTGATCAATGGAATTCAATAATACGTATGGCAACTGAATTGATACTGTTCAAGATTCCACACCAAAAAAGTTGCATCACTATGATAAAGGAATTCCAAAAAATAGTATGTAAATACTTGCATGCGAACTGCTTTATTGCTGTAACTGTTTTGCTTTGCAGTATAACAATAAAAATTGTGCTTAAGTTAAACCAGTGAGTATTTGTATTGCTAATCCACCTGCCTCAACCTAGCCAGATACTTGCGAGCTAATATGTTAATAACAGGAAAAAACCATTTGGTTCTTCGAGCCGGATGCTCACCCCAACTTAACAAAGGTATAAAAAATCCGATTAATCTGCATTAATCCGAAGAGAGACTTGGTCGACTGCAAGTGCGAAATATTGCTACGGGAGCTTCAACACTGTAATAATTAAACAGCGGGCAATGGAAATGGATTTCAAAAAGTTGTCAGTGCAAAACCTGTACAGATCTAAAGATACGTTTTTAGCTCGCATAAACTTTTTTTTTAAATTTTTATAATTCAAAGTGAGATATCCTGTCAAGAGTGTGATTTTTCTTGTTCAGGATCTTCCTAGTTATTAATCGTCGTTTGCAAGCTATACAGAATTCTTTCGAACTTCACCCCGATTATCAAAAAAAAAAAGAAACTGCCATATATTATATTTCTAAATTTAATTTGGACTATATTAAACAAGATTCGGCGGTATATCTAAATTAGCTGTAAAACTTTTAGCCCAGTCATATTAGGGTTTCACCTCGGAATAAGAGATAACAAGCTGTAAACTCGTACACACCTTCATTTTGGTGTTCTAAAAGTTGTCTCAAAAGTCTCATAAAATCTCGTGTCTGCGTCGTGAGTTATTCAAGGTCAAAGGTCACAAAAATCAGTTTTTCGCAATTATCTCGGTTTCTATAACTCTTAACTCACTTAATGATGTTAACATTTATTATAAAAAGTGTAGAGAGATCGAGTTGTCTGTCAAGGTTATTGTTTATGCCCCTGATCACAGCGTTACAACTCCGCCATCTTTAATCTATCCTGATGCAATTTTACATGTAGGTGTCTTGTGTGAGAAAGAAATTAAGATGGCAGCACTCTATACATACTTTAAACGAAAAGTAGTTTGAACGATATACATTAATAAGTTTTTTAGATATCCACAATTATCAGTTTTCGATAGCAGCAATCTACTAAATAGATTTTCAACAAAGAACTTGCATTCTTTACACTTCATTTTGTAGCGTTTAATAAAACGTCAATGTCAAAGTACAAATCTATTCATCAAAAAGTTTTGACAAATATCCCCTTTCTAAAAAACATATATTATTTTTACATGCATCCAGTGGCTGTGACAATTTCTGCGCTGTTTAAAAAAGGGAAAAAAACGTTCATCAAATCTCTACAAAAACTTGCCAATTTCGACCAACTGGCTCAAGTTTTTCTACAAGAAAACTGCCCTGTACAGCAATTATACGAAAATGGATTACGCATCTTACTAGCGATTTATGTATAATGCTCCTAAATCTGAGGGCATGATTTAGAACCCCAGGAATGGGGTTGGGTGCTTGAAAATGGACGCCTGGAGCCAATAACAACAATATTACCACCAGCTCCTGAGGAATTACTTTACACTATTTTGTAATTGTAAGAATGGATGTGGTGTTCGCTGTGGGTGCAGAAAAACAGGGTTGCACTGCAATGCACTTTAGCTTGTGGCCAATGTAATGGGCAAGCTTGCTTCAGAGTGTGATATTTCCACATTCCCGGAAGATGACGACGATGAAGAAGAAGTAGAGAAAATTAATACTTTAGTTCTGTAATTACTTAAAGATTTATATATTTTCACTTCATTTCAATTGAAATTGTAAGAAATATATAGCTACTGAAACAAATTATTTATTGTTAATGATATTTCAATGATTTAATAACTTTATGCAAGGTATTATTCACTGAGATTCACGGTTGACCTTGCATTACAGTGAGTATGGCTGAGCGCTGCGGGCTATCTGCCCTCTATCTGCCCTCTATCTGAAAAACGGTTGGGCGTATGAAAAATTTTATCAAACGAAATTTGTTGCAAATTTTATGCTCTACACTTTTTATAATAAATGTTAACATCACTGGAGCTATACAAACCGAGGTAATCGCGAAAAACTGATTTTTGTGACTTTTGACCTTGAATAACTCACGACGCAGACACGAGATTTTATGAGACTTTTGAGACAACTTTTAGAACACCAAAATGAAGGTGTGTACGAGTTTACAGCTTGTTATCTCTCATTCCGAGGTTGACCCCTTTTTTTGCTAAAATGACTGGGCTATTTTGAATTCGTTATTGAATGACTGTTGTGATATGTATGGGCTTCATTTTTAATATAAGAGACATGAATAATTTGGCAAAATTGGCTGTGAAGACAGCCCGCATAGAAAAGCTTTTGACTAATGTAATGAAAACCGGTAAGGAAAAACGGAATGAGGCTTTCTTAAACGTGCGTACTCATCTACTTAAAAGTTATTGGACACAGTTGCTAACGTATTACGATCAATTATTCGAGTCGGTTACACCTGAAGAATTAGACGAAGATGAGTATTTTTAATTCCAAACTTTTTCGAAAATTGAATGCGCTAATTCACTTTAGACATAAATATGATTTCTGAATTAGATCCCTAACTTTTTTTTTTTGATCGGTTTATTTTAGTGTCTTCATTAAAATATTAAAAATCGAGAACGAGATCACGATCGCTCCAAAACTTATTCAAGGTCAAAGTTTACAAAAAACCGTTTTTTTGCGAATATTGTGCTTGAAGTTTCAGTCATCCATTAGCATGGCAAACTCACTTGCACAAGAGGAACTGGAACAGGTGCGCCTGTTGTTCAACTAACGTCGTTTGGTGAATATTATTTCACGGAGCGAAGTGAGCCATGTTACAAACTTGCATATTTCTACCACCGATTTGGGTGCCTATCTAAGAAAATTTTGGGAAGTGGAGGAACCGCCACAGTCATCCCTACGAACTCCAGAGGAGGATGAATGTAAAAAGCACTTTGAAGACACACATTATCGAAATGCAGATGGTAGATATGTTGTACGACTGTCTCTAAAAGAATCAGCTTCCTTACTAGGACATTAAAAATTTTCCTACACCCGCTTCGAGTCGAATGGAGCAAAATTTCTCTAACGATCAACCCCTCTTTGAAGCGTGAAGTTTTAATGCAAGAATTTAAAAATTTACATGGAGGAATAAAGTCAGTAATTGACACTTAATAATTTAATGGACACCCCATGTCAATTAATATGAGTATAACAACAAATTTGTGTTGATCTTTCAGGACAATGCTGAATATAAAAGAGTGTACGCCACAGTGCTTGAACAGCGCATCAGTATTTAATTTATCGTTTTATATTGTAGTTTCGCTAAATCTCATTGCATGTCTTCTTCTTGAGTATATGACTTTAGAAAAGTTAATTTTATTAATGATGGGAATAAAATGTAGTGGAGAATTTAATACACAGCTGTTAAATCGTATTAGTTTATTTAACACGCGCCTTTAAATTATAAGTACAGTTTTGTTATATTAAAAGAAGACTCGCAGGTCCTATTCGTAAAACATGTCAAAGCGAAGTGATGGCTATCGCGCATCAGCCAAAAAATCCTGAGCAGGCCAAATAATACTGAGTAGGCCAAATAATACTGAGTAGAACAAATAATACTGAGTAGAACAATAAATAGGAGCGACCACCATACAGCAGCAGACATCCGCACATATATAAATATATATATATATATTCCGTCACTCCCTCTCGGATGTCTGATCGTCTCCCAAAATCTTCAATTACTTCCTGTGAACAAAATCAGAACAATTAAACATTGAAAATTTTATCAGATAAATATTTATGTGTATCAAAAGCCAATGGCTTAGTAAAAATATCTGCTAATTGTTTTCTAGAACGCACCCACTCTAACTTAATCAATTTCAGCCTCATACATTGTTTAATATGATGTTCTCGCGCCTCAATCATGTGTCTAAGCTTATTTCCTCCGTTTGTTTCTGCACTAGCAATAGCAGCCTTGTTATCGCACCATAGCGTCATTGGTAACAGGGGTTCTGTAAGTATGAATTTCAAAGAGTTATAAATGGACAACATTTCTTGAGTAGTTTCACTCATCGCGACATATTCCGCCTGACAAGTGGATAATGCCACATATGTTTGCTTATGCGTCCTCCAGGCAATCGCATCGCCAAATAATTGGATTATAAATCCGCATGTTGTTAACGCACCCTTACAATCGGCAAAACTCGCATCTGAATAAGCTTGAATATCATTCAATTCACCAGTGTATCTCAGACTTAGCGAGCTTGTTCCTTTCAGATACCTGAATACTCTTTTCACCATTAGCCAATCTTCTTCAGTGGGCTGCAATTGATGCCTGCTGAGCACATTCACCGCGTATGATATATCGGGACGTGTCGCGCCTGATAAGTATAATAGGCTACCAACTGCTTCTCTATATGGAGCATTTTGAAGAGAATTCGTAGAATTTAATTGTTCCGCATCGTACTCGTTTTCTCTTTCGCGCCGTTGTCTATTCAACACCTGGTTAGTATTCATAGGTGTTCTCTGAGGATGTGAATTATCGAACCCAAATCTCATTAATATTTTCTCGATATATCGTTCCTGATATAATTCAATAACACCGTTTTGTCTATCGCGCCGAATGGTTATTCCTAAGAATTCTTTTGGTTCACCCAGGATTTTCATTTCAAATTCTCTACTTAACTTTGTTTGTACTTCTTTTGATTTTCCACAATCATTGCTTGTAATTATTATATCATCGACATATAATAGCATAATAAGGAATTTTCCTTGATCTCGCCAGACAAATAAGCAAGGATCTATTTCAAAGTTTTGTAAACCTATACCTAACGCGACTTGAGTAAATTTATCATTCCATCGTTTCGGACTTATTCGCAAACCATACAGAGCCCTTTTTAATTTACACACCTTGTTTTGCTTTTCAACACAGTGCACACCTTCAGGAATTTCCATATATATTTCTTCATTTATCTCGCCATTCAGAAAGGCCGTTTTCACGTCCAATTGACACATTTCTAAATTGTATTTATTTGCTATTGACAGTACTGCTCTTACAAGAGTGAGTCTTGTTACAGGAGCATAAGTTTCAGATAATTCATATGAATTTCTGTCCTTGAATCCTCGTATAACTAAGCGCGCCTTATGTTTAATCTCGCCGCTTGATTCTATTTTTCTTTTAAAAACCCACCTTGAATCAATAACATTGGCCTTTCTACCATCATCCATTCTAACAGGCCGATTTACAATTTCCCACACTTGATTTTTATTCATAGATTTAAGTTCATCGTCAATAGTATTTTGCCAATGAAACTTATCTTTTGAATTCATCTTTATAATTAGTTGGATCTTGATTGATTTCAGCCAATAATGCATGATAACCTACATCAGTAATAAAGTTTGCATCAGATTCATTATTGTTAGATTCATTAATATTTTGTTTCATTGTCCCTTCAATTTGCAAGTTAGTAAAACTCGTGTCATTAATAAATTTATTTGTTATTTTTCCATTCAATATTTTCGGTGGTCTACCGCGCCGTTTTATTTTCAATTCTCCCTCTGTTTTTATACTTTCGTTCAAGCTACTTTTATCCTTTTCCTCAAAATTTATAAACCATTTATCCTTTTCAATAACTTCATAATTTTCAGGATAGTCTTTAATTTTATCTTTCCCATATAAATCACCGTAAACTATCTTTTCATTAAATCGCGCATCTTTACTTTCATAATATTTTCCTTCTTCTGGTCTGATAAATTGATATCCCGTAGGCGTATAACCTACTAATATAACACGTCGACCCTGAGCTCTGAATTTAGGCCCTGTTTTTCTTTGCACTTTAATATAGGCAACACAACCAAACCGTTTCAGTTGATTAATATCAAAATTATGAAAAGGTGCAAATTTTTCCAAGGGAGTTATCATATCATTTGATTTATGTGGTGTTCGGTTGTACGCATAAACCGCTGCAGTTAACGCTAAGTCCCACATACTTTCCGGTAATTTCGCATCATACATGTAAGCTCTAACCTTTCTTTGAATGGTTTGATTAAATCGTTCTGCCACACCATTATGTTCAGGAGTGTCAGGGCATGCCAATTGTAATTCCGCGCCTAGTTCATTTAATACTTCAATTGTATAACCCCCTGTAAACTCAGTTCCTTGATCGCTCCGTAAATAACACACTTTAGCATCTGATCGTAATAAGTTCCTAGCACTTTTAACAAACAATTTCAAATAGTGGCCTGTTTCAGATTTGTTTCTCATAGGGTATGCTAATGCTAACCTTGAGTAATCATCAATAAATACTGCTATGAATTTGTACCCATGGGGATGAGACACTGGGGATATAGGACCCATGAGATCAGAATGTATAATTTGCAACGGTGCCGTGGCACGCGTTCGTATACTTTTAGTCGGCAGTTTATTGAAGTTAGCAATTTTACAAACTTCGCACTCCATAACGGACTGATCAAATATCGCATTATTCAAGTCTCTATTGTTTGGGAACTTCTTTTGCAATTCTTTGAGATATGATAAGGAAGCATGTCCAAATCTCAAATGCCATAATAAAGCTTTGTTATTTTTTATTAGGTTTTTATATTGTGTAGAAAAAGGAGACGCATCATCCGGAATTTCTACAACCGGCAAATCATCGACATTATGAAATTTCCTATCCCAAATCGTAGTATCAAAATTTGAATGTTCATGAATGATCTGTGTTCTACTATTATCATTATCATTTTCTATATTCGCCTCAGATTCATTATTAGTTTCGGAACTTTTATCACACTCCGTGAGAGTTTCAGTTATAGAATTTTCTTTATTTAAAAAGCCATCGTTAATTTTAGCATTTGCTGATACGCTACGAGTAATATATTTTTTCACTTCTGAACTAGCTTCTGCTAAATTTGCTAATATTTGCCTATTTATTTGATTAATTGATTTGTCGCGCCCTAAATCGCTTTTATTAATCTCGAGCTCTATCAGCCAATATGGTTTACTATACACGCCTGACAATAATGTTTCTTCAGACTGTGGGTCAAAAATATCGATTTTATCGCTGTCTAAATAAATAGCTAAACCCATTTCAGCAAATTTCCTTAAAGACAGTAAATTTTCCTTTAGATCTTTAGCAAAAATGACATTATTAATGTTAACTAATTTACCATTGTCAAGTTTTATCTGAACATCACCTACTCCCTCTGTTTTTAAATTAGCTGCATCATCTTTATTCGCACATTTAACCATCCCTTGTTCAGATTCATTTAAAGATTTAAAAACTATTCTGGAATTTGTTAAATGTTCAGTCGCGCCTGAATCTGCAATGAACTCTGAGCAAATATTTTCATTTGTTGAGTTCGAATTTGTATAAAAAGCAATATGATTTACATTATAATTCGTTAATTGTTTATTCTCACCTTTGTTATCCACACCCTTTGTCTTTGATGTGTTGACTTGATAAGCTTGCCTATTATTCCGATTGTTGGTATTGTTATTCCGACCACGACCTCTATAGTTAAACCTGCCCCTTTTCGTATCAGTCACATCAGTGTTGTTAATATTTTTAGCACTCCGTTTTTCACCGACTTGAGTGTTAGTATATGAGCCACCACCTCCCTTACCTAGCCCAATATTTCCATTTTTAACATGCCTGTCATCACGACGGAGGTTTCTAGCTCGACCCCTTGGGCCTTGTTTGGAAGTCGATAAGTTAGGACATTCGTCCTGCTTATGATTCCCAAATAGGTTGCATCTATAGCATAAGATGCCTTTTCCCACATTTGGGCAATTTCTACTTATGTGTCCTCGCGCCTGACACTCGTAGCACCTGGTGTTCTCACTTTGAGCCAGATTTGCTGCACGCACCATTGTCACACCTTGTCCCGCCCCTGTCACCTGATTTCTCTGAGCTTCGTCCTGCATAACAAGAGACTTAAGTTCTTCAAATGATATATTTTTACCTTTAGTATTTTTAGATATGAAATCAATTGTTTGAACAGAAGGAACAGAAATCATAACCGCATTATAAAATGCATCTCGTTTTTCCTCTTCAGATAGAGGATTCGCGCCAGGAGAATTTTCATAGTTTCTTATTGTTTCGTCAAAATTTTCACAAAATTCTACTGCGGAATTTTTACCGATTATATAACGCATGTTATATAGTTGTTTGCGCACCGAATGGGATGTTATGTTTATTTCGCACCGTTTTAATTCCTTTAGTTTTTCCAAAATTTCTACAGGGTCTTTCAAGTGCATAACTTTTGCATGATAATTAAAGTCTAAGCGATTTATTAAAGTATCCCGAACTTTAAAACGTTGTTCGTTTAAAGTGTCTTGATCTATATCACTAAGGACATCTCCGTTTTCAATGACATGTAATAAACCGCAGAGTCTCAATTCAGATGACAAATAATCATAAAAATGTTCATATTTCGTATTCGAATTTAACTTATAGTCTCGTTTCACGCCCGCGCCTTTATTAATTATTTCAAATTTCAAAGTTTCTTTTACATTGTTAGCAATAGAATCAATTTGACAGCCTGATTTCTTTAAATTCAATGAGTTTATTTGTTCTTTAATTTGTCTAGAAATTTCATTGCGAAGATTGGTCGGATTATCAATTATTTTTCCTCTCACCTCCGATGATGACTCAGAATCGGATATATGCGCTTCAAATTTAGCAATTATTTCATTAAATCTTGTTACTTGAAGCGCATAATCTTCCCGCACCGTTTGCATAAGTTCAGTGAACTTCCGTTGCTGAACTTGTCTTTCAGCCTGGCTTTTCTCCAATTCTGATTGAGCAGACTTTATCAGAACAGTGACAGACTTACTCAATTTATCCACTGCCCGTTTCAGGGTATTGGTTGTCTGCTCCTGTTTATTTAGACGCTCGAGGACTAGGGAATTGTCTAAAACAACGTTACTTTTACTGGCAACATTGTCAAGTAACAGAGGATCGCCAGGCTCGATAGGTTTAACACTCAATTTTTCTGGTAACTTGTTACCTTGTTTTAATAAGTCAATTATACATTCCTCGCCCTTATTTGAGTTTTCATTATCAGTCGCGCCATTGCTCACACCATCTCGCACCTCTGAACTGATTTCATTATCCTCGCCATCTCGCACCAGATTTTTATGCACATTGGATAATGCGCTGGGCGGAATCGACTTTGACTCTATTAAAGGTCTCGGCATATATAAATCCTGTCCTTCTATCAGTCTCTCTTCCCTCCATTCAATGAAACGATTCCATGTTGCTTCATCAACCATACGTTTTGCTGTGAAAGAGAGATAAAGCTAACAAAATAATAACAAGGCATATATACGATGGGATCACATAAGCATATATATGTATATACACATGTTCAGCCGAGGACCAAGTCTCAGAAATAATCTACCGAACACAAGTAAGACATTTCTAAGACAAGCTAAGTAAGTGATGACCTGAACCCAAGATCAATCACAGACCCGCTAAATTTGATAAGAAAACGCGTACCGAACACAAGCACACAACATTCTCGAATCAAATAAGAGTCTTAATTAAAAATAAAAGTAATATATTTAATTTTCAATATAGATTATAACATCTACGTGTAAAAGTCATCAGTTACAGCATACGAGTATGTTAACCTACTCGCACGCGCACGTTATTATAGTACATACCGCGTCTCACATTCATCACGCTCCTCATATACACATATATATATACACGCCGATAAATGCACGCCTGTGTATACACAGTATACACTTACCGGTATAATAACCAGATCCCATCTCTGGTTTTAGAAGAAGGCGATCACCCTCGAGCTGTAGCTCGATTTGTTCATCTGGATGCAACGTATCCAATTTAAACGCATCGATAAGATACCTCCAATATTCTTCCAATAGGGTATCAGCTGAAATGATCATTAATAATTACGTATACGTTTATTACATCACGAATTTTATCATACGCATCATTTTATAATTTATTCAATTTTCATTACGAAAATATATACATATAAATATGTACATATAAATACGTATATATGTACATATACATCATACATATATACTCGCACCGAACATATTCGAATTGTCATTTTCCTATTGATAAGCAATAAAATGATCCCGTACATATATACTACGCGTCCGCAGTACTTATATACAGCGACCATATGACCATATATATAGGCACATATATCATATATGCGCGCACTCTAAGCCAGGCGACGACAAGCAAGAGAGAAGGAAAAAGAGAACTATACGTGTACACACCCAGCGCAGTAGGTATACACGTTATCCTCCCCGCTCGAACTTCGCGCCTTATAGCTCAAACTCTACTCATCCGAACGCACGCGCTTGTTTTGAACGCATGTTCTCTTGTTTTAAAACACATACACCCGTTTCGACCGGTCACTTCCCCGGATTTTTAAGAATTTACCGCATCATGTACTTATAGTAGTAATAAATTTTACCGTTACAAAATCGAGAAGTTATATTATAATTCACTCGCGCGCCATTAATATACTTTCAATTTTGTAACTTACCCTTCTCAGCATGGACATTTTTAACAGGATCAGATTCATCAACCTCAATCTGGACCTCCTTCTCAGTCTCAGCTGTGTCTTGAATGATTTCCTCTTCCATAGTTTTAATACACCGCACCTTTATTATATCACACTAATATTAACAACTGCTCTTTTTTAATTACTAACACCACAGAATGATTTTCTACTTTTAACAAAAAGCACTTGCGCAGTGGAAGCGTGCTGGGCCCATAACCTGATGGGAATAAAATGTAGTGGAGAATTTAATACACAGCTGTTAAATCGTATTAGTTTATTTAACACGCGCCTTTAAATTATAAGTACAGTTTTGTTATATTAAAAGAAGACTCGCAGGTCCTATTCGTAAAACATGTCAAAGCGAAGTGATGGCTATCGCGCATCAGCCAAAAAATCCTGAGCAGGCCAAATAATACTGAGTAGGCCAAATAATACTGAGTAGAACAAATAATACTGAGTAGAACAATAAATAGGAGCGACCACCATACAGCAGCAGACATCCGCACATATATAAATATATATATATATATTCCGTCAATTAACTTATTTTAATTTCTGAAAATGCTGACTGGTGTTATATCTTAGAGAGACATTCATTGGAAGAGGCATATAGCAATTTTATTGGAGTTATAACAAATGGTCTGCGTAATAAATATAGCCAAGTAAACTATACCGCTGTTATTGAGTTTGCCTTGCTTTTTGGGGCTATATTAATGATAAACGTACATCCTTTTAAACTATATGGAATTAGACAATACCAAATCTAATAATCCAAATGAGTCCTGCGATCTTTTTCCAAAATTTTTCGAATCGGTCTATTGTGCTAATACACTGCTAAGTTTTTATGCTTTTCAATCTTGACAGCCCATTGAATATTGGGAATTTATCATTCACTGAATTCGATATCAGAGGAGCAGTTAATAATCTCCATTATAATTACTGCCCCGACTACGATAATTTGTCGCCAGGCCTTCACAGATCATGTGCGGATTCTTTGGCTAACCACGGGAAGTTTTCGTGATGTATGGAAAATATCCACCGTTAGACCGTTTTTAGAGTGGTGCTAAGCATTTAGTATATATTTATACAGCAATTTCATTGATGAAAACAATCCCTAAGTTACTAAACTTTATTGTGCCGAATAAGTTGGCCTTTTAGTGCGAAAATGTTATGTGTTCACAGCAATATGGCTTCTTAAAATGAAAATCTAGTCACTAATCTGGCTTTATTACTAATTATTGCTTAAGGGGATCTATGGCGGAAAAAAAATTGATTTTCAGGAAATTTTTTCTAATGCAATGTATTTCTGGAAACTTATAATTTACATAAATGGTTTTTTCCGAAAAAAAGTTTGTTTTCTACACTTAGTGGCGTCGCAGAGGAGGCGCTGCATTTTAACGCCGACCAACATCCAGGCCTTATCAATCAACTGAAATATAAATTGTTGGTCTTATATTATTTCTTACATATTTTCGCACCAGATTAATTTCGAAAAATTTTTGAATTATCAAAATTGTACGAATTGCTATTAATAGTATATTACGATACAAGGGCGGTAAGTAGCCGATTGCCCATGATGGCGGTGTTAGACGCACGAGCGAAGCGAGTGCGTTAAGAGCCATCATGGGTACTCGGCTACTTACCGTCCGAGTTACGTATGCTACTTTTCACCACGAGTGCGGGGTAAGTAGTAGGTACCTTACCGCACATGTTTCCATTCGGAAACCCGTGCGGTAAGGTACCACTTCGCACGTGTGCTGAAAAGATGTTTAAATAAATATTATTGTTAAGAACTCAACGGTAGGTTGTAGGTGCAATGGTTATCTTTCAATAGAAATTAGTTTGAAATCAATCGGTTGAGTAGTTGTCCCTCAATCGTGGTCACCAACTTAAAAAACTAGGTTGCATATAATCCCAATCTAAACTTAATGTCAGAGAAGCACATGAGAACAAAAATATATGTATCTCCTACCCTAGTGATTCTCCATCACGAAAAATGGAGGAAGGTATAACCTAAAACTGCTTTGATTGCGGGAAAAGCAACGCCCCAAACACGTACCATTTAAAAAAATGTGAGACATTGTTACCTAGTACACGTGTGCAGCAAAAACACTCAAAGTGGGAAATTTGTTTTACCGTGACACAAAGGCGTTTTTTTTTATTTTTCATTTCATGTTTATTTCCCCTTCATTTGCCACGAAAAGTCAAAAGAATAATTCTATGCACACCTGGCGCTCTCTGGAATTGTTAGAGAAGTTAATTTGCTGCATTTATACTTAAAGGAATATGCGGTGTAATATGCGACAATAATAATGAAAAGCGCCATTTACGTACCGCCTGAAGTATAAATCACCGCACATATGATGTGGTCTTGAATCCAAATTAATAACATTATGACGAAGATGCTTTTAATGGGAAAATAGATAAATGATTTCGGTGCAAAAAGTATACTCTAGTTATACTTTAGAAACTCCGCAAAAGTAACTAAAAATGCTCACGTCGCGTGCTGAAAGCTAAACATCGAAAGAGGTGGGTTTGTCGTCAACCAGATCCGGATTTAGTCCAGTCGGCATCTGTTCAAAAAGGGCTTAGGTTGGCTTTCGAGCCGGAGCGGAAATTTGTTGTTGGAATGAGAATTTCGATATGCGCAAGTGAAAAAACCTGTGCTAGACTCAGGAAAAATATTAGAGTGAAAAAATTGACGTCTTAAGCCCTCTATTTTTACCTTTTTGCCTGAATATCTCGGTAAGTATCATATCTACGTTGAAAATGAATATAAGTGAATTGATGCGCAATAAAATTTCCTATCGGAATATATATAACAAATTTTCCGCGGCACAAAATTTGAAAAAAATTTCGTTTGGAAAATAACTCAACAGAAACCGAAGAAAACGTTTGATGCTTCTGAATATGTAGTTCGAGAAATTTAAAGTTACACACAAGGCACAAGGCAGAACACGAAGTATCTTTTCGTTTTATAATTTAGCAATTTTGCAAATTTTGGAAGTTTTGCTGAATGCCAAATACAGTCTTTTTGAATCATTGATTTTTTTACGTATAGATGGGCATTCAAATTTTCACACCCATTTTCAAAAATTCAAATCGATTGATTTGGAGAGCCTACGGAATGTTTTGACATTTTTTTCAGAATATTTTTGTGGATTTAACATAATGTTCATACTATTTGTTATGGTCAATTTATGCGGACCATCACGCAAAACAAGAAGATTAAATAATTCCTGGCCCTTTTAAAAACCCCTCGGCTGTATTAGCCCCAGTGTAAGCTGAAAAGAACGAAAAATTTCCATGCATCCTAGTAGGCAACAAAATTCAATCGTATGATTGCTTAAATGCAGCCCATAACGGGCCCCCCGTCTAAAAATAGCAATTCGACTTACGCTGGCTCAGGCCCCTCTAGCAAATCGCCTCTAAAACAGCTACGACGGAAGAAAAATTCTCAACAAAATCCCGCTAAGTACAGCCGAAACAAAATTCTAAATGTATGCAATGCATATACGGCAGAGGGAAAAATTCGTCACCAAGAGCCCTTTTCGGCAGCGGTGACTGTAAAGTTTCTCTGAGTTCTACTTCCCAGCAGCGCACTAATGTGCGGGAAATGTTAGACGGCCGAGGAGGCCAAAAGTATGAAGAGCGCAACAGCTGTGAGGATCGAAGCAGCCGACTCATGACGCTAGCTTCTGGCGCCGAAAATGAGGCGGAGGAATCTCCCCAAAAATTACACGAGAGCTTTCTCATCAGGGCAGTTGGGAGATGGATTTTACTGCGGGCGCACGTGCAGCCGAATTTGAGGATCGATATCCAGCGGACGGGAATAGGAGAAGTGAGTTTGAAGCGGTTCACCTATAAAGGGAAAATCAGACGCAGGTGGAAAAAGCGTACAGAGACTTTCACGCGCCCGCGAATTTTTTTTGTGTGTACCGAGTCGATAAAAACTTAACTTTAAACGCGCGAGAATTTGCCGGTTCGGTCGCTATGTGTGTGTGATAGGTGCAATCACGCATCTCATTAGGAGTAACAGAGTGGGCCCTGGGACGCTAATTTGTTCTTGGAACGATCCAGAACCAGCCATCGTGACATGGCCTACCCCTTTTGATACCCATCAGCATCAACGGATTTCTGAAGACGGAGTTCTTAGGAAAGCAGGAAAAGCAGTTAGAGTTTCAGCGTACCGTTGGCGCTCACCGCAGGCTTTGTGGCGAATATAAATTAAAAGGGCAAAATACGTGAAATAGAAACAAAAAAAAAAAAAAGAAAAGTGCAGCAACCGTCAGTTGCCCATTAACTTCCAGATCCCTAAATTTTACGAATGTACCAAATCTGGTTCACGTTGACAATATTAGCAAGAAAAGCTGATTTTTGGAGAAAGTGCAGTAATTTACGGCTTATTTTGTCGCCCTCGGAATATTTTAAAGTTATAAATTCGAGCCTGAATCAGTGTGGGCATACTATGTACGGAGCTAATGTGCTATGGAAGTAGTGCAGAATTCCGATTATTTGTTTTTTTGAACAGCAAAAAGTTTGTTTTTACCTCAATTAAAGTAGAAACTGATAAGGTTTTGGTTTTATGCGTTCAGGGGGAGTGGATGAGTGACATTGGGATGGTGACACTGTAAGTTGCGAACAGTTTTTTTCAAATTTAGTTGCGGTTTGTCCGTAATCAATGGCATCGAATATTGCGACTGACCTGTATCTCGTACTAAATAGTGCTCTTTTGTAAATGACCCAATTAAAGGCGGAGATTTGCTTTTGTGTTCCGCATTGTGAGAGCTGGTTTATTTTTGTTTTCGCGTAATAGAATTTTAAAATCATCGAGATGATGTTGGATTTCCCGATCCTCGCGGTTTGGTGACCTTGCCGATGTGAACGAAAAGAACAATAATTTTTCTTTTATTTAAATTGTGGTGTACAAAAAAAAAAAAAAAAAAAAAAAAGAAAAGAAAAGGGAACGAAAGTTTAGGAATTCATGTTTTGGTGGCCTCCTCAAAAGAAAACTAAATAAATTAAACCAAGTACAAAAAGAAAATTTGAATTAAACGAGAGACAAGTTTTTTTCCTGAACCGAAATGGTATGTGTAACTAGATAAATAAATAGAAAGACAAAAATGTAAGTGATATAATAACAAATAAAAATAAAAATTTTGAAAGGTTGTAAATAAATAAACAAGGAATAATACTGAAAAGAAAGACAATAAAAGAAATAAAACTATAAATAAATAAAATAAAATATAATTAAACAAATTAATAAAAGAAAAAGAAACTAAATAAATACGAAGATAAATAAATAAAGAGACTGAATTTAAGTAAAATAAAATATTAAAGAAAAAAAACCAAAGTAACAACAAACAAAGACAGTGAACGAGATATCAGGGGGACCCGAGGAGGGTGAAACGTTTGGACCTCCACCCCCCAACGCTGGAGCAACTCTACGCCACATCACCCTTCCCGGCAGCGGCGGCCGCCCATCATCATCTTTGCAGCTCTAGCTTCAACATCATCATAGCAGCTTCATCAACTACAGTAGCAGTGGCTAAAGTCAGATTTTTCTTGTTCATGTTATATTTTATATTTTTTTTTTTTCTCTTTTCTCTATTTTATTTTTAAGTATATATATATATGACTATACTAAAAGGAACGGAAAAAAAAAAAAAAAAAAAAAAAAAACAGGTTATTTTTTTTTGGGAACGAATAGGATAAGAAGTAACAAATGTAAGCAATTTGTATCGCGCATATTAGATAGAAGCCGTTTCTAGTTAATCAATTACCCGTAATGAGCAAAACGGATGAAAAAAAAAGAAAAAAGGGGGAAACTATGTCCAAAAGGGAAGCGATATAAGCAATTAATATAACCTTTATAGTAATAATGCTATTATTTTTCTAATTAAGTCGGAATATTATAAGTGGACTAGTTACTGTAGGAGGTAATAATTGAATATACATATATAACGGCAATTATTATAAATTATATATATATATATTTCCGGGCCAACATATCTATAAGGCGTGATAGGTTAGTAGGGAATCAAAGTTTTTTTTCTGTAATGTAGTTGATTCTAAGCGCTATTTTTGTAAAGACTTATGTAGAGAGGCATTCACCAGAGGAATTGGAAGCTAGAAATTCCTTATTAAAGTAGAATTATGATGAATCAGTAAATCTTTAATTGTTCCCTAATTCCCCTCGCTCTCTTTTAGCCTCTTCGTTTCCGGGTTTCGCGATTTGAATTTTTTTTTAGGGACCTCCCCAAAAATAATGGGCCAAGTGGGAGGTCATTGGGCGGTTGGGGATTAGGCCATGGTGGGGGTCATTTTCCATCGAGACCCCCCCACAATTCGGAGAGTCATTCGCCGGCAGTTGCAGGGGTTCCTCCTGCCACAGTTCCTTTTCCCCCCTTTTGACTTTTTGTCGATCCTGTCCAGCGCGAGAATTCGTTGCGGGCAGCTCGCCTCCGAGGCTAAATGCGGCTTTGGCAACCCCCCCCCACACTACCGCAATGCTAGCCTGCCAGCTCGCGCTGCCGCACACCTCGGAGCAACAGTTTTAGCCGGGCTGTTGAGAGCTCGCTCCCGCAACAAAATGGCGCCCAACGGGTGGGGCCTTCCCTATCCCCTCCCCTTTGAGCTTAGGGCTCACCAATCTCACTTACCTTTTCCCTAATCCTTTCGAGGCCCTATTGGTCTCTCCTGGGGTTGAAGAGGGCTTGAGATCCTTGAGAATTACGAGGAACTGGCAGTGGTGCCAGTTACCCGTCTCAGGATCTCAAGACCGCTTCATCCTCAGGAGAGATTGGTAGTGGGGAATCCTGGCCAGTGTGCACTGCTGGGCCTGTGTGGCAGGAACTGCCGAAGTGTCCTCCTGGAATTACAGGAGTTGACTGTTTTGGTGAGCCAGCTCCTGTCCGGAGGATCACTTCGGACATTTCCGGTCACGCAGTCCTTGCAGTTGTGCCTGGTCGGGATCCCTTCCTCAAACTTCCTTCCTGTAGGAGGAATGCTCGGTGGCCAGTGTTTGGCTCTCCGAACTTCGCGAATTAGTCCGAAAAAAATTTAAAATTCTTTTATGAGGTTGGCTGGAAGAGAAGAGGTGGACGGCGGGAACAATAGTTTTGTGATTAAATTTTTATTATTATTTTTTTTTTTTTGAATTTTGATCTTCTGCTGGAAAGGAACACGACAAATTGTTCGTTTTCTTTTTCGCTTCCTTGCTGAATATAAACTGAAAAAAGAAAAAGTTATATAATACTTGGACGTCGAAAATTGTTATCCCTTGGTCATATACTAATGTTATATGTCTAAGACTAAAAGAGGGCCTGTAAAAATATTCAAATTTATAATACGAACCTTACGAATTTCCTTTTGTGTGAAATATTTGAAGTAAGCAAATTAAAATATTTAATAATTTTTAGGATTCATTGTGAAAATTGATGGAAAAGGCCACCAAACGTTCGCGGTCATACGAATATATCTTCTTTTAACATTTTTGTTGAAATTTGCCTTTGCTCATCAAACATCGTCTTAGGTTATAAAATTTGTTCTTCGATTTGACCTACATATTTTTTTTGCTGTATTTTATCTCTCATTAATCAGAAGAAGAGAGAAGGGGAAAAGCAAGATAGAAAGAAGTTCTTGTATATCACACTTCTTTCTTTCTTCCTTTTTTAAAGTTAATTTCTTTTGTTTCGAAAAAGATACGGGCCTTTTAGTCCAGCACTTTAGCAGACCCTGGTCTACATTTTTTCCGTTGAGCCTGATTCTAGAAATTTAAACATGGCAGTTGCACGATCGCCCGTTGAGCTCGTAAAAACTCCGGCGCAGGTTGAAAAATGCTCGATATGTCATATTGAGGACTGGTCATTGGAAACGGATCCGGTAGTCACGGTCTGCTACCATTTATTTCACAAGAAGTGTCTGCGGGAATGGCTGCGAACGGACAGCAGCTGTCCGAATTGCCGGCGCGCGGTAAATTTGGCTGACTGTATACCGTATACAGGAGCAGTCCCGAAAAGATATAATACCCGGTCCAGTAACAAAAATTATACAGCTACTTCTTTGACGCTGCCCCCTTCGCAGCCATCCTCGCAGCCACTTCCACGGCGGGCGCAAACATTCGCCGATGATTCTCCGCCGCGTACGGAAGCTGCTAATCGGAGCAGTAGTCACGAGCCTAGTACGGTCGACCAGGACTCGCCGCGAGTCGAGTCTGCCGCATCTCAAGCTTTGCTGTCCGGGCTGAAATTACAGATTGCCGAATTAATCCGTTCGGAGGTGGCACAGGCATTCGAGACGAATATACGTGGAAACATACCACCAGAACGTCAGCCAGAGTCACATGCGAGACCGGCACCACCTGCTTTTCTGCCTCCGCCACAAGCAGAGAGGTTCAGTCTGCCCCCGACTTTTCCACCACAACCACCTCAGCATGATCAGTCTCTTCCACCTTATCCAGCCTCTCGTCCGCCACATTTTTCTGCCTCGCGCCGATCCAGTAGCCCCATGAGGAACTGGAAAATTCAATATGATGGTGACAATTCCAAGCTCCATCTTGAAGAGTTCATATTCCGTGTGGAAACTTTAACATACGGTACCCTTCGTGGTAATTTTGATCTGCTGATCAACAATTTCCATACTCTGCTCGGTGAGGCTGTGGCGAATTGGTACTGGACGATCAGAAGAGGACATATAAGTCCTTCGTGGAATGAATTGAAAACTGCGTTAAGAGCTGACTGGGGTGAACGAACTAATGACATCGAGATAAAGCGGCAAATGTTGAACAGACGACAGCGGCCCGACGAACGTTTCGCTTCCTATTATCTAGCGCTAGTGAGTTTGAGAAACCGTCTCTCCATTCCTGTTCCTGAGGCAGAGTTCGTGGGTATACTGAGGGCAAATCTGCTCCCGTCCATTCGAGAGCGGATTTGTCTTCGGCGTACTCATTCGGTGGCTCAGTTGAGAGAGTTCGTGTCGGAGATTGAGGAAGCGCGTCGTGAAACGAAAGCCGCGCGGTTGCCGTTTGTTCACAGGCCCGCAAGAATTGAAGAGACTTACGTCTTCGATGACATGGCCGAGACCTTACCGGAGGAAGAGCATTCTGAGCCTGTGGACGCGGTAGTGCGTTGTTCGCCTACAACCACCAAGTGCTGGAATTGCGACGGACCCGGTCATTTTTATCAGGATTGTCCCAAGGAACCTGTAGGTTTCTTCTGTTATGGCTGCGGCCGGAAAGGAGTGGTCAAGCCCCGCTGTCCGATATGCTCTGAAAAAAACAGACGTCGGGTCGGGAGCAATTACACCAGCCCTCGACCCCTTCGGACGCCAGCAATTACAGCGGGCGAGCCAACGAGCACTCCTCCCCGCCCCCAGACCTAGCTAGTGACAATTCAACCAAGCCATTTTTCTCTTCTTCTAATTTCACTGCATTAACGGAAATTCAGCCTCTGAATTTAGTACCCCATGAATCTCCCTCTCGAGCGGTTACGATTCTACCGCGCAAGGCTGGCTCGCGAATTGAAAAACGGTCTGAACCATTTCTTTTCCCGATCAAGCCTTACCATATTCGGTTACAAGAGTATCGAGCCGCTCGGAAGAGAATATTCATGGAGGACACTGAACACCCGCTGGACAGGATAGCTGAAATAGCAAAATTTTCCAGGCCCAAAAGATCTACATTACGTATGAGAGCATTTTGGAGGCTTGTTTTATCTAATCGCCGGAAATTGGCTACCGCTTTCGTGTCAGTTCCGAAAGACGTTAGACCTTATGCCGAAGTTAGTATCATGGGTACTACAATTGTTGGCTTACTGGACAGCGGAGCCAGTATTAGTATTTTGGGCAGACAAGCTGAAAGTCTACTGGAGAACTCGAAAATTAAGTGGAGTCGGTACCGATCTGTGATCGAGGTGGCCAACGGAGCCCGACCCGAAATTCAGGGACATGCTGACGTAGATATTTCATTTCGAGGCGAAACTAAAACCATTCGCCTCTATATAGTTCCGAGTTTAACCCAAAATCTTTACCTTGGTATTGATTTTTGGAAAGCTTTTAACTTGGCTCCAGACGTCCTGGGTCCGGTGTCTGCGTTGGACACCCCGATCGCGGTGACGACCAATACTGCCGCTCACATATTACCATCTGATCTCCAGAAGCGTTTAGATGAAATAAAAGCGAAATTCCCCTCCTATACGTCTTTGGGCCTGGGAAAAACTCATCTTTTGGAACATTCAATCGATGTTGGAGATTCCAAACCGAATAAACAGCGATTCTATCCTGTCTCACCGGCTGTTCAAAAATTAATGGACGCAGAACTAGACCGAATGCTCTCGCTTGGAGTGATAGAGGCAAGCCAAAGTCCGTGGAGCTCGCCAGTCGTATTAGTCAGAAAGCCAGGTAAAGTCAGACTGTGTTTCGATGCCCGGAAGGTCAATGCGGTAACTAAAAAGGATGCGTATCCTTTACCGCATATTGATGGTATTCTGAGTCGCCTTCCACCTGCGAAATACATCACCAGTCTGGACCTGAAAGATGCTTTCTGGCAAATCCCTTTAGAAAAGAGCTCCCGGGAGAAAACGGCTTTTACGGTCCCCGGTCATCCCCTCTATCACTACACAGTGATGCCATTCGGTCTCTGCAATGCCCCGCAGACGATGTGTCGACTGATGGACAAAGCCATCCCTTACGACCTGAGAGAAAATGTGTTGGTGTATCTCGACGATCTTTTAATCCTGTCTCAGGATTTCGATACACACTTAACACTTCTCTCACGAGTGGCTGAATGTCTGCAGAAGGCGGGGCTCACAATTAACGTCGAGAAAAGCAAATTTTGCTTGAAAGAGACGAAATACTTGGGCTTTATCATCGGCGAAACAGGCATGCGCATGGACCCTGAGAAAATTTCTGCAATCGTGGATTACCCCGCCCCCAAAAGTGTACGACAAGTACGTCGTTTCATGGGTATGGCTGGCTGGTATCGGCGATTTATTTCCAACTTCGCAGATCTCTCAGGTCCAATCACCGACACTCTGAAAAAATCGAGTAAATTCTGTTGGTCAGCCGAAGCGCAAATAGCCTTTGATAAATTGAAACAACAGCTGACTACAGCCCCTGTATTAGTGAGCCCCGACTTCTCCAGACCATTCATCATTCAGTGCGATGCAAGTAGCCACGGAGTTGGTGGTGTTCTTGCTCAAGCTGATGATGAAGGAAACGAACGCCCTCTGGCTTTTGTCTCTCAGAAACTAAATTCGGCTCAGCGGAACTATTCGGTGACCGAATTGGAGTGTTTGGCTGCAATAGTCAGCGTGGAGAAATTCCGACCATATGTGGAATTAATGCCTTTTAAAATCGTCACGGATCATGCCAGTCTGAAATGGTTGATGTCTCAGAAGGAATTGAGTGGCAGACTAGCGAGGTGGAGTCTGAAGCTTCAACGCTTCGACTTCACTATTGAGCATAGAAAGGGTAGCCTGAACGTTGTGCCGGACGCTTTGTCCAGAGCCGAAGCCGACGCGCTGTCAGTTCCGGAAGAAGTAGTGCCTGAGGTCGATCTCAGCTCTCCACACTTCACTTCGGTGGAGTATGTAGAGCTGGGTCGACAACTGGAAAATCACCAGGCAAAATTTCCGGACCTGACAGTGCGAGACGGTTTCATCTACGTCAGAACAAAGCCGCGTTCAGGTGACCCTGTTCAAGAGGACGAAGCGTGGAAGCTTTGGATTCCACCCGCCCTCACTAACGATTTAATTAAAAATGCTCATGATCCGCCACTGGCATCCCATGGAGGAGTTGGAAAAACTCTCGAAAGAATCCGACGGCATTTCTATTGGCCACGTATGGCAGCTGATGTTCGCAACTATGTTCTCTCCTGCGATGTCTGCAAAGAGACAAAAGCTCCAAACACTCCACTTCGTCCACCTATAGTAACCCCACCTACCGCTGAAAGACCTTGGCAGCGAATCTATCTAGACTTGTTGGGCCCTTATCCACGAACCAAAAATGGAAATGTCTGCATTTTTATAGCCCTGGACCATCTTTCCAAATTTCCCTTATTCAAGCCTATGCGTAAGGCATCCACTTCCAATATTTGTGCATTTGTCGAGAAGGAAATCTTTCACATGTTCGGAGTTCCCGAAACGATTGTGACCGACAATGGCACTCAATTTCGCTCGGCTCAGTTCGCCAAACTACTGGAAAAGTATGGTGTGCAACACATGCGCACGGCACTTTACTCTCCCCAGGCTAATGCCTCTGAGAGAGTAAATCGATCAATCCTAGCAGGAATTCGTGCGTATATTCAGAACGAGCATCAAAGGTGGGATGAACATCTCAGTAGTATTGCCGGTTCTCTTCGGAGTTCAATTCATCAGGCAACTGGTTATCCCCCTTTCAAAATGCTGTTCGGTCTGAATATGATTACCCATGCTTCCAGCTACGAACTGTTACGCAGTTTGCAAAGTTTAAATGAGCCTTTGGATGTGGAACTGCCGGATAAACTCCAATTTATTCGAGCCAATGCGCAAGAAAATTTGAAAAAGTCGTTTGAACAAGGTGCGAAATCATACAATTTACGGGCTAAACCGACAGATTTCCAAGTAGGCCAGGAAGTCTATCGACGAAATTTCCAGTTGAGTAACGCTGCTCAACAAGTAAGTGCCAAGTTAGGAAAGAAATTTCTAAAATGCCGGATTAGAGCGAAAAAGGGGAATTCTCTTTATGAACTAGAGGATTTGAAGGGAAAACTAATAGGAGTCTTTCATGCGAAAGACATAAAGCGCTGAGATCTGGATCTTCAAAGACACGGTTGGAATTGTTAATCGCTTTTCTTATTGCATTTTCTTCTTATTGTTGACACACACCGATATTAACGACGTTTTATTGCTGGTAGGATGCCTTACATATATATATATATATGATATATAGTTCTGACGGGTTTTCGTTCAGAAAATGTCATTTTAATCGGTCGCCCTAATAAGGCATCCGCCCAGCTTCACTGGCATCGGGAGTGTCGTAGGACCGCCTCTACTGGGTATTGCGGTGGACACATCCCTGTTCAACCCTATTCCCTTCCTAGTTAGAGTTCCCCAATACCTTAACCCTATCCTATCCCTTTTTGGTAAACTTTTTATCAATTTTATCCCCACCTCACCTTTAGCCGAGAGGCCCTGGCTTCGATCTTCGGAGCTGGGATAGTCTCGAGACCTCTTGAGAATTACGGTTTGGCTGGACTTTGGGCCAACCACCGTCTCGAGGTCTCGGGACTGCCCTGTCTCTGAGGCAAGGAGTCAGGGAGGGTCTCCGCTGGTCTGCGCTGCGGGAATCCGTGCGTCAGAGACGACAGGAGAACTCCCTGGAAATACAGGGATTGGCTATTTGGTGTGCCAATCCCTGTCCGGGAGACCTCTCCTGTCGCGCTTCGTCGCCGGATTTCCGTGGGGTAGTTTGGCGGAGTACCCTTTCCTCAAAAGCTTTACTTTATTCACCCCTATACGGTCACCGGACCTTCAGTCCGGCTATTCCGCTTCTTAGAAAACTTTTCGCCACAAATTTCATTAAACGCCCCAATATGCTGTCTTAGCCACATCAGATACTTCTTAGCTTATTATATCTTGGCACCTCAATACGTCCCTCTCATCCAAGTACATCTAGTATAACTAGATATCATTTGCTGTAATACTTTTTTTTGTGAATTTTAAGATATCGTTGCATATTGTTATACCTTTTATCTGAACCTACATCCTGTATTAGAGTACCTCTGTTATTAATTGATATATCTCATTGGAGCAATACATTGTTTTCTTCGGCAAGTTTGGGAGAAGTGCTCCATTTGGCTATGTTAGAGGCGGCATTGTATCTTAATCTATCTTTTGGCCTCCTAATATATCTTTGGTATCCATGCACTTCTTTATATATCTTGTATCATATGATACCCCTAAGTGAAACTATCCTCCTCATTGGAATGTCGCTATATAGTGACCTGTCTTTTGATTCGTAATTTCCTACTATTGCGACGTCACCTTTTCATACAAAAGATGCTCCTCTTACTGGAATATGTTTGTTAAATAAAGCACTTCTAAATAATATCTCCTTTACATCTTAAGGTATCCGTGGCCTTCTAATCCATCTTCCCTTCTGCGCATTTTTATGAACTATTTTCCATTTGGCCATATTAAAACCGTGATTCGGTACCTCGATACCTTTCCTGAATCTATACGTATCTTTGGAATACTAATACCTCCTTTATCTAAAGCATCTCTGGTGGCATAAAATGCCTTTTCTTCCCAGGCATTTTCCCCTGGTTTTCCTTATTGGCTCGTTTTCTGGAGGATTGTTCCCTTCGCAAAAGGAGCGGCTCCAAACATTAATACTCACCTAAATAAATAAAATAACACAGTGGTAATGAATACTCCATGGGTCGGATTGCATCGTTGGCATCCCGATATTTTTTTTGTAGCACATACAACTCTTGACTCCCTTTCTTACCGTTATACAATTTTTAACTCCTTTGTATCTTTATATAATCTTTAAGGTCATTTATCCCAAACATCAACAGTTTTCTCTGGGTACTAGAGGTGTATGTATTTTGCATATTTGTTTTATTAATAAACCACCACAGGAAAGATGTGGACTGGCTCCCGTCTAGCCAATTGGCTTATATAAAAACCGTACTCTTGAGTACCAATACACCCACCTTGGCCTCTTCTTGCATACTCTTACGCAATTTTAACTCCCCTTTGTATCTCAATACAAATTTTGGTTTCCTATATATATTGATACGTTTTTGACTCTTTGTCGCTTGACGACGCATTTTGACATAGTAAATATAATTTTTTTTCATATTACGACACTTATATCGACTTTCTTGTATCTTAATACAATCTTTAACTTTTAGTATATCCTTATACACTTTTGAATCCCTCTCATGTCAGTTGACTATAATTAAGCCGTAATTTGGTGCATCAATGCACCCATTGACATTTATGACCTTTTGCGCGTCTATATATTTTGTGAATCCTTTTGTATACCTATACGTATACCACCCTGACTTTTCTTATCCCAATATACATTTTAACTTCTCTTGTATCTATATATATATATACAACATTAATTCTTTTGGTATTCACATACAACTTTAACTCCTTTTGCATTTATATGCACCCTTTTAACTCCCTCTTGTCTAATATATAAAATGTTTGACTCCCTTTTGTATCCATATACATTCCCTTTTGACTCCTTACATACATCGACACATATATGCTGATAACTTCGGAGGATTTTCCCTCTTATCCTACAGGACCCTGGTCGTATGTCTCTATGAGACATCTTCGGTATCCTGGTGTTTTCTTCTGTTTATCCGAAATAGAGGTCAGCGTGAGGCCTCGCTGGCTACACGGTGGTGTCTGAGCAGCGGAGCCGACGGGAGCGTCCCTGGAGATCCAGGGATTGGTTATTTGGTGTGCCAATCCCTGTCCAGGAGATTTCTCCCGCCGTTCTCTGTGGCAAGGATTCCGTGGAGTAGCTTGGCGGGGTACCCCTTCCTCAAAGGCTTTATTTCTTCCCACACGGTCACCAGACCTTCAGTCTGGGTATTCCGTTTTGAAAATTTTTTTTCTCTTTATCGGAACCCCCCCATTTTGTCTCAGCCACATCATATAGATATATCAATTCGTAACACTTTTTTTATATATATATCAAATATCTCGGCAACTAGATATATCTCGTGCCTCGCAAGATATTCCTTGTATATTAATATATAGATCAAAATGAAATTTTTTTTTGTGGGTGTCAAAAGATCCAGATGTCAGCGCTGATGACAGCGACGCAGGTTGGCGGCAATCCGCCCTGCTAGTCGTCATTAATTTTTTTTTGTCTCTTTCCCTCTCAACTCGACACATCGTCTGCGAACGGTCTCGGTCATGTCTCATGATATATATATTATTCGGTGAATAACACCTCTTCGTACCGACAACTTGGAGGCAGACTGAACCATCTTCAAGGCCGAACAAGCGCGTAAGATATTACAAACCCTCTTTATATCCCCTCCCAATTTTTACCTGTCCCATTTTTCTCCTCCATCATTTCTACTACTACTTGGGAGCCTGCACCCCAATCTCACCTCTTCGAGTTTAAAGACTGCCAGACAGGGATCCTGCAGGGGAACCCTTTTTCTTGGTTCTTTTGTTTTAAGGACCAATGCCAAACCCTAGAAATTTTTCTACCAATCCCACACTCATGCCCCGGAGTCGCAGCAGCCCACAAGTAGGGGACAGAGTGACACGGACCCTGGGTAGGTGGACCCGCAGTAGGCCGTGGGATGGTTTTTACCACCACAAATTTTTTGGGGATAAGCTTCCTCTTCCTGACAGCTATCACACTCCGAACTGGAAAGCTGATCCGCTGTCAGAAGGAGGGACCTTATCTTTACACCCCTGAACCAGACGTTCTGGGGTTGATTTTTTTTTACTTAGACGACAGGTAGTCCCTTTGCCTCGTTTCCGTGGCCCCGGATTCGGCCCATGGACGGAAACAGGCTCTGGACAAGTTAGCAACCCTTTTCGTTGTCAGAGGAGCCTACCTCTCATAAGGGTAAGCGCTCCTCTGCCAATGAAAAGGGGAGGACTGAATCAGCCCTGGACTCTCCGACCTCTCATTAAGGTTCGAGAGGGTTCAGTGCTGATAAGGACCGGCTAGCTCAGTCTAGAGCGTGGGTCCAGACGTGGGTCGAGCCACACAATGGGCGCCTGCAAAATGACCATTTTTCAGCCCCATTGTCCACGGAAGCGAGGCCAATGGACCTGCCCTGTTATGGTCAATTTATGCGGACCATCACGCAAAACAAGAAGATTAAATAATTCCTGGCCCTTTTAAAAACCCCTCGGCTGTATTAGCCCCAGTGTAAGCTGAAAAGAACGAAAAATTTCCATGCATCCTAGTAGGCAACAAAATTCAATCGTATGATTGCTTAAATGCAGCCCATAACGGGCCCCCCGTCTAAAAATAGCAATTCGACTTACGCTGGCTCAGGCCCCTCTAGCAAATCGCCTCTAAAACAGCTACGACGGAAGAAAAATTCTCAACAAAATCCCGCTAAGTACAGCCGAAACAAAATTCTAAATGTATGCAATGCATATACGGCAGAGGGAAAAATTCGTCACCAAGAGCCCTTTTCGGCAGCGGTGACTGTAAAGTTTCTCTGAGTCCTACTTCCCAGCAGCGCACTAATGTGCGGGAAATGTTAGACGGCCGAGGAGGCCAAAAGTATGAAGAGCGCAACAGCTGTGAGGATCGAAGCAGCCGACTCATGACGCTAGCTTCTGGCGCCGAAAATGAGGCGGAGGAATCTCCCCAAAAATTACACGAGAGCTTTCTCATCAGGGCAGTTGGGAGATGGATTTTACTGCGGGCGCACGTGCAGCCGAATTTGAGGATCGATATCCAGCGGACGGGAATAGGAGAAGTGAGTTTGAAGCGGTTCACCTATAAAGGGAAAATCAGACGCAGGTGGAAAAAGCGTACAGAGACTTTCACGCGCCCGCGAATTTTTTTTGTGTGTACCGAGTCGATAAAAACTTAACTTTAAACGCGCGAGAATTTGCCGGTTCGGTCGCTATGTGTGTGTGATAGGTGCAATCACGCATCTCATTAGGAGTAACAGAGTGGGCCCTGGGACGCTAATTTGTTCTTGGAACGATCCAGAACCAGCCATCGTGACATGGCCTACCCCTTTTGATACCCATCAGCATCAACGGATTTCTGAAGACGGAGTTCTTAGGAAAGCAGGAAAAGCAGTTAGAGTTTCAGCGTACCGTTGGCGCTCACCGCAGGCTTTGTGGCGAATATAAATTAAAAGGGCAAAATACGTGAAATAGAAACAAAAAAAAAAAAAAGAAAAGTGCAGCAACCGTCAGTTGCCCATTAACTTCCAGATCCCTAAATTTTACGAATGTACCAAATCTGGTTCACGTTGACAATATTAGCAAGAAAAGCTGATTTTTGGAGAAAGTGCAGTAATTTACGGCTTATTTTGTCGCCCTCGGAATATTTTAAAGTTATAAATTCGAGCCTGAATCAGTGTGGGCATACTATGTACGGAGCTAATGTGCTATGGAAGTAGTGCAGAATTCCGATTATTTGTTTTTTTGAACAGCAAAAAGTTTGTTTTTACCTCAATTAAAGTAGAAACTGATAAGGTTTTGGTTTTATGCGTTCAGGGGGAGTGGATGAGTGACATTGGGATGGTGACACTGTAAGTTGCGAACAGTTTTTTTCAAATTTAGTTGCGGTTTGTCCGTAATCAATGGCATCGAATATTGCGACTGACCTGTATCTCGTACTAAATAGTGCTCTTTTGTAAATGACCCAATTAAAGGCGGAGATTTGCTTTTGTGTTCCGCATTGTGAGAGCTGGTTTATTTTTGTTTTCGCGTAATAGAATTTTAAAATCATCGAGATGATGTTGGATTTCCCGATCCTCGCGGTTTGGTGACCTTGCCGATGTGAACGAAAAGAACAATAATTTTTCTTTTATTTAAATTGTGGTGTACAAAAAAAAAAAAAAAAAAAAAAAAGAAAAGAAAAGGGAACGAAAGTTTAGGAATTCATGTTTTGGTGGCCTCCTCAAAAGAAAACTAAATAAATTAAACCAAGTACAAAAAGAAAATTTGAATTAAACGAGAGACAAGTTTTTTTCCTGAACCGAAATGGTATGTGTAACTAGATAAATAAATAGAAAGACAAAAATGTAAGTGATATAATAACAAATAAAAATAAAAATTTTGAAAGGTTGTAAATAAATAAACAAGGAATAATACTGAAAAGAAAGACAATAAAAGAAATAAAACTATAAATAAATAAAATAAAATATAATTAAACAAATTAATAAAAGAAAAAGAAACTAAATAAATACGAAGATAAATAAATAAAGAGACTGAATTTAAGTAAAATAAAATATTAAAGAAAAAAAAACCAAAGTAACAACAAACAAAGACAGTGAACGAGATATCAGGGGGACCCGAGGAGGGTGAAACGTTTGGACCTCCACCCCCCAACGCTGGAGCAACTCTACGCCACATCACCCTTCCCGGCAGCGGCGGCCGCCCATCATCATCTTTGCAGCTCTAGCTTCAACATCATCATAGCAGCTTCATCAACTACAGTAGCAGTGGCTAAAGTCAGATTTTTCTTGTTCATGTTATATTTTATATTTTTTTTTTTTCTCTTTTCTCTATTTTATTTTTAAGTATATATATATATGACTATACTAAAAGGAACGGAAAAAAAAAAAAAAAAAAAAAAAAAAACAGGTTATTTTTTTTTGGGAACGAATAGGATAAGAAGTAACAAATGTAAGCAATTTGTATCGCGCATATTAGATAGAAGCCGTTTCTAGTTAATCAATTACCCGTAATGAGCAAAACGGATGAAAAAAAAAGAAAAAAGGGGGAAACTATGTCCAAAAGGGAAGCGATATAAGCAATTAATATAACCTTTATAGTAATAATGCTATTATTTTTCTAATTAAGTCGGAATATTATAAGTGGACTAGTTACTGTAGGAGGTAATAATTGAATATACATATATAACGGCAATTATTATAAATTATATATATATATATATTTCCGGGCCAACATATCTATAAGGCGTGATAGGTTAGTAGGGAATCAAAGTTTTTTTTCTGTAATGTAGTTGATTCTAAGCGCTATTTTTGTAAAGACTTATGTAGAGAGGCATTCACCAGAGGAATTGGAAGCTAGAAATTCCTTATTAAAGTAGAATTATGATGAATCAGTAAATCTTTAATTGTTCCCTAATTCCCCTCGCTCTCTTTTAGCCTCTTCGTTTCCGGGTTTCGCGATTTGAATTTTTTTTTAGGGACCTCCCCAAAAATAATGGGCCAAGTGGGAGGTCATTGGGCGGTTGGGGATTAGGCCATGGTGGGGGTCATTTTCCATCGAGACCCCCCCACAATTCGGAGAGTCATTCGCCGGCAGTTGCAGGGGTTCCTCCTGCCACAGTTCCTTTTCCCCCCTTTTGACTTTTTGTCGATCCTGTCCAGCGTGAGAATTCGTTGCGGGCAGCTCGCCTCCGAGGCTAAATGCGGCTTTGGCAACCCCCCCCACACTACCGCAATGCTAGCCTGCCAGCTCGCGCTGCCGCACACCTCGGAGCAACAGTTTTAGCCGGGCTGTTGAGAGCTCGCTCCCACAACATATTATACTAAATTATCAAATCATTTAAGGCCGTATTGCGCTTTGAAATTTTGAAAAAATCGATTTTTTTTTTAATATTTCTATTGTTAATGTATGATTGTATTCCAAATTTAATCCATTTTTTCAAAAATTCATAAAATTGACATAGTTTATGATGCCTCAAAGTTGGAGCGGCGAGCTCATTCATTCACGTTATCTTAATCCAAAACTTTAATCGCGTTTTTCTCGAAACAGCATTTTTCAAAACGGCGACCACGATATCTCACGTTCTATTTGACCGATTTTCTTCAAATTTAGACCGAATCATCCTTATACTACGATTTTGTTTATGTGATAAATAGTTTTTTTAATCAAACATTTACTTCGAAAAAAATAACCAAAAATCGAACTTTTTTTTTAAATTTGCATAACTTTTGCAAATTTCTATATTTTGACTTTTCCCTAGTTCAGGCGAAACCAATAGGATACAAATGAACAACAATTTGGAATTTTTTGTTTCAGCCGTCTCTGAGGGCTGCAATCATGGTCGCCGTTAATCCCTTCGCAAAAAACATCTCTACTTTGACCAGCTCTGACAGCTGGAATTTTTTTGTATTGTCAACGAAAAAAATATATTTTGGTACCAGAGTACCAAATGGTATTAATAAATAACAAAAACAAACATCGAAATATCCTTTGTAGTTTCTGAGAAAAAATCTTAAAATCTTGCTCCAAAAATGACGTTCAAAGCGCAATACCCCCTTAAACAATTATTGTCAAAAATTGTGTCAAATTACGTAAGCACAGGTTAACTATGAATGGCTATATCTCGAGAACGGGTCAACGTATTTCAACTTCTTTTTTTTTAAATGAAGCGCTATGCCGGGTACATGCTATAGTTTTTGATTATAGTAGATTTAGTCGCGTTGATTTAACTAGAATCAAATTACATGCTGCTACTATGCTTGCCAGACGCCTCACTTTACAAAGTTCCAAATCCTGTTTTTCTTTAATTGCAACGTCTACCAAAACCCTGTCAAAAAAAAATTTTAATAGCGAACGGTCCTATCTAAAAATAAAATCATATTTTTTTCTCGAGTCTGCAATAATTTAATTAATTCCAATTTTGAAAAGTTCATTATGGTAAAAAAGAGAATTTATTTTAAAGCTAATTCAATTTTACAGTTTGGTGGCTAAATGGCAGGCAGTGATGAAAGTTTCAAGTCTCGCAGCAATGCATATGTAGTAGTTCCGAGTACATTAAATACTTACAATTCGGATTCATATCCCACACTTCTAGCAATGGTTTCTTCGAGTTAACATGTTTATTAATTATGGTCAAAGCGAAATTAAAAAGACTGATTCGTATTCGACCAGCTCTTGATCAGCGATGAAGGAGCAACCTTCATTTTATCTTTGTATTCATGCTGGTGTGAGCAAACCTCTCCGTTCATAAAGAACAAACCAAACTGCCTCGGATTATAGATATTTAACTAAATTAAGGGGGGAATACCAATTAGATGTAGGAAATGGTCACTTGATTTTCGGCGTGGATTGGGAACAAACTATCAATGATAGAAAAATCATATTTCGTACATAGGTTGTATGTTGTATTTCTAAAAATACAAAAAAAAAATTATTGCGAAATCTGCATTTGGCTTGTTGTTAGAAGCGTGCACAAAAGAGTCTGCAAATTCGCGGTGTGCACGATAACACCTCAGGAAATTTTTCTAGAACAAAAAAGTGATTACAAATAAGTTTCCTAATGTCATTTACTTGTCCTTGACGTTTTCGGTTTTTCAAAAAAAAATTTTTCTTTCTTTATAATTAAAAAAGATCGATTTTTCATTTTTTTTTTCAGTTTTGCGAATTTTTTTTTGCGAAAACAACACTGTTTTTGCAAAAAACATCGTTCGTCAAGGACAAGAGAATTGCATTATCTTGTAACCAGCGAAAAATCATGAAAATCGGTCCAGCCGTTTCTTCGCAACTTGTCACACCGTTTTAAAAACATGAGATTTGGGAAAACGAGTATAAAGTTTTAGTTCAAAAAAATGTCTGTTTTTCATTCTTCGAAAAACACACCCAAAAATCGATGAAATGAAAAAGAAAGCTTTTATAAAATTCACGAAAAGTTTTTTATGGCTCGGAAATGACTAATAGCATTCTATCGGCCTTGCGGGCGTGGTGGAACGAAATCTGGGATTCGAGCGTACCATGAACGGGCGATACTCCATCGCTTAAAAAAATACCTAATTCGCAGAATTTCGGCCTGAAATTTCGTGGTTACATTTTCGAGTAGTTATAGAATCCATTCCCGTAAAAAAAAAAAAATTGATTTTTTGAACCGGTCAATTGGTATTCCCCCGTTAATCGATATTAGAAGTTTTATTCTACCTGCACGCTTGTTCACTTAAGGGCATTTCCACTTTCGCTAGAGGTATTTCAAACCAAGCTCGTCCAAAAGTTGCTTTAACAAAAACTATACATATAAATTTCCGTCTTTTGCACAACTGTAGGACAAAAAACAGTAGCCGTTCTTCTGGTTCTATAGCAATTATCCCCCGAATAAATGCTTTCCAGCAGTCACCACTCTGAAGCTCAAAAGCTTCTTGATATATTATCCATTCGGGATACTTTTTCTTAAGTACCGAGGCCTTATGTATGAAAACAGGACCTCCCATATCTGGGCACTTGGATGCGTACTTGAACTTTCTTTTCACTTCTCTGTCCTTCATCTCGTAGTCTTGCATCTTCCTAGCAACTCTATCGCCAGAATGCAAAATTTGCCGCAAGTATTTCCCTTGAATATCGGTAGGTGGCTTCATTTGTGGATCCAATCATTTACGTTCCCTTCGATCTTATAAGATGAAATTTCCTTCTCGGATAAATTCATTGCCTTTGAAATACGCTTGGACATCGAAATACCGGCAACTCGCCTGGGTTCTGTAACTTCAAACATTTTCTTCCAGGTTTATCCTGCTCCATATGGGAATTGAGGGACTTGAGTCGTTTTCCCACTGCCGGTTTCGTCAGTCAAAATTATTATCGACTGTTCGTTTATACTTTCCAAAGCTGCTCTTCAGCTGATATTTGGAGGCGTCAAACGAGCAGTTTGAATATCCCTATCAAAATTTATCCAAATCGAGATGTTGTACTCGTGATACTTGTGCATGATTAAGTATATCTAAAGCCCGCTGGTAATTCTCCAAACTCCACTATAGAGGCTTTAAGTTCTCGATTTTTCTGACGGATCTCACGAAAACTTGGGTTTTCAGGTTGACTCATCTCTTGGCAAAAAGTTTTCAAATAACAATAGTTAAACTCTTGTTACATTGTTGCTATAGCGTGAAAATACCCTTGTGCACTTATACGGAAAACATTTGTAAAGATATTTCTCGTTCGTTACAAGCAAACTAGTTTAAAAAATGGATAGGTGTTCCGATCCGAGGAACCAAGCCGATCTCATCATCATGGCGCTTAGTTCGTCTGCCATGAATACTCACGAGGAGGGATTGAAACCCAGTACCTCTTATTGACTTGGTTAAGACTCCAAGTATTATAATGAAGGTTTAGGAATGAACAGGGGAAGATTTAGTGAAATAAAGAAAACTTTGAGTAATTGCTGATATAAAAACCCGAAAATATCGGATTGATCTCGCGCGGAGGATCGGTTAAGAAACCAACTAATATAGGATTATCCAACAGGACTTACTTACTTTACCTTGACACTTGAAAAATAAAGATATTAACGAGAATGAATCGCTATACGCTTGATCAATGCATTGAAATAGTGAAAATTCACCACAGTTACAAATTTCACAAATAGAGTTCTTACAGCTTGTATTGTTTTTGGTTGTAACGTAATTGTTAATTTAATCAGCAAATTTCAACGTTGCGACTAACTTAGTAGTGTGAAAACAACAAACAGAGGTCGCTCAGCCAGATACACTGAAAACATTACTACCGTAACTGAAAATATGGCCCAAAACCTAGGTTTGTCGATGCCAAGACGTTCTTGTCCAAGCGGTATCTCTTTTGGGTTGGGTGGATCATATATGAAGCTATTTGTTTTTAAATGGGTCCAGAACATCACCAGGAATGAAAATTTCACTATGCGTGAGTTCAAAAGCATGGGAATAACTTTTTATCAAGCAAGATTTAAAAAAATTAAAAAAATTTCATTTTTTACCTCCTACATCTTTATAAAACTCAAGAGCTATTGATTTTAGAGAAAAGTTGAAGATGGAAAAGTTTCACAATAAAATTTCACAAAAGATAGGATAACTTAGAAACTCCAGTATGCATTGTTGTTGTTGCAAAGTAGGAATTTTTAACGAAAATAATTAAATAAAAAGGGGTAATTCGGACACCACTCAATATGAGGCAGCTTGATTTTACCATTGGACGACACTTCTCCGGCCACCCTGTATAGCCTAAATACGGTATCACCTCCGAAATGTGGCTTGAGCATCTGTAGACACCACACAATTTAATATCATTCCAAAAACCGATTTGGATGGGCTTTAATAATCCATGAAAATTACAAATTACGGCGTGCAGAGCCTCCGTCGGTTTTAATGTAACTTCCTAGTTGGTATGATCATAGCAGAAAATGTAACGCGGACAACAATAACCGGGAGCTGAATGCGAATGGAGTAATTGAAATTGCAATGGAAGAAGCGTCCGTTGAGAATGTGAAATAAAAACCAACCAACCGGTGGCCGCTTAATAGATAAGGAGAGCTGCGAAAAAAACTTGTGTCCCGCAAGGGGTTTCAAAAGAAAGCATACATATTCAACGCGAACTTATAAGCAGTGCCAGCAACGTTCAACGGGTTTCCCCTTTCTAGTGTATGTAGGTAAATTAAGTTTGCCCATTCTTCCATTGCTAATATTATATTATTTGTCGCAAATGCCTTTTGGTTTCTTCACATCCTCGACGCCAGCAGACTTGGGAGATATTGGCTTGTCACGGTAAAAAGAAACAATCGTAATTGTCTCCGCTTGTTCCTAAAATTAATTCACGTAAAAACTGCTTAACCGATTATGATGATATTTTATCGATTTTAAAGAAAACGTTGTTAATAAAAAAATTGGCGTTTCAGGAGTGAGTCCAGTTCATAGGAGACTCTACAGACCCCATATAGCGCATCCATTTAGTGCAGTTCACCCATGAATGAAGACGTCATCGATCATTCTTTAAAAATAGGACAGGAGCTAGGAGTTACGATCAATGGAAATCGTTACCGGCCCGTGATCAATGAATATTTGTTCGAAAATATGGATGACATTGATCCTGGCAAATGTAATTTTAACAGAATGGCGCTACATGCCATACAGCGACTCACGCCATGAATTTATTGAAATCATGATTTGGCTATAATGTTATTTCGAGAAATGTCCCTGGAATGGAGTTACGTGAAATCACTAATTTATGCTGATTAACCAACACCAATTGACGACCTCGAAGCAAAATTTGTTCGTATTATTCATGAGTCATCACTCCTTTAAAGAAAAGCCCTACAGACTAATCGAAAAATTATTCTTCGATCCACAGATGGTTATTAAATCGCCCTGAAAAGCTTCTAAGATTTTCTCGGGCGCCTCCTTCAACAGTTTTCGTTTCATCAGATTTTATATCACTGATTCGAGTGTAAACAATTTATATCTCTCTCAAAGTACATATCTTGTCCGTTTTATTTGCCTTTCGAATTTATTTTGTAATACTTTAGAGTTCTTATTATCACGTCTTTTCAATCTCGTTATTTCAATCAATTTGGGTATAGTTTATATGATTATTCAAACTTTGGATTGTACGGTCATTCTTATTACAAGTTTATGTATTAATAATAATTAATTAATGAGGTACATTAAAAATGTTGTTAATATAAAATGTAGACAAATACTAAAACGAAAAAAGACAAAAATGCATAAATAGCATTTATTTACTTAAGTTGCTTAATACATGAACACATACTGTATAACAGATATGTTGGAAAATAACTTGGTCGCAAGGAACAGTGTGTTTTGGGGAAAATTAATTAAAACCCAAGAGAACTTTGTCGCGCTGTAATATTAAAAATTATACTTAAATTTTAAAAAAATGCAGCAAGATTTAATTTTACATATTTACCTAAAATTGATTAAACGTTATTGCGGGTGAACATAAAGTCCATTTCAAGAGAGCCTACCTGAAAGAAAATATAGAATAAAATTAACGAGGTTTTCGAAAAAGAAACTTGTTTAATTGCACAATAGCATTTTAGAGGGGTAAAAATTATCACATTTAAGACTGTATCCATTAAGGCACAAAGCAGTCTACAATAGCTGCAGCAACATCATTTAAAATATGTTTTGTTAGTCGTAATTGATTTTTTTGACATTTTCTAAGTTTTTACACTACATAATGGGTCTTATCGTGGGAAACGTACGTGAACACAACCTAGTGGGATTAACATTCACTTCACTTTAAACGCGAATCATGGAAAACGTGTGAATAAATCCATATTCAAAAATTTCGAAATCATCAGGAATCTGTTAAGAATAAGTCAACAAGACATTCTAAAGCGTATACATTTAGATCTCTGTGTTATATGTAAAGTATTTCGAAAATAACTTCGGACGTTTTCCACTAATATGTTGACGCCGATAAGCAAATACTATGTTTGACGCTTCTTTCGCGTTTACGTTGTCCACGATAAGACCCAATTTCTGGGTAAAATCTGGTAAAGTAATGGAGAGGAAATGCTGATGTGACAAAATCTCCCTCAGTTGTCCAGTAGGAACTTCCTTCCTTCCTTTAACGACGAACGCCGACGCACACGTCGAAAAAATCGTTGAAACCTGATTAGATTTTTCGTCGTGGCGAAGCTGCGTTGTCATCCACACTGCAAATTTTTATCATTATTCGTCGGACAGAGTTGTCTAAATCTAAACATCGTTCAGGCAACGCTGCTCGACCAACGCGGAGTAATACGACGATGGTGTGTAGCGGCTTTAATTCACCACGATTTTCATATATGTAATACCCTTCTGAATTAAAAGTGTTTGCATAATTTACTTTTCTTGAAAGTGTTTTTCCCGCGGATTACAGGAATTGTTGCAGAATCGAATGATAGTTTTCACCCCTTCGAATTATTGGGAGGGGAAAATGCCTCACTCACATACACCGCTTTTAAATGACTCATCCTGTCTCTCTATAATCTAAGCTAGTGAACCTGAGCAAGATAGGCGTTTTGTACTAAACTCGTCAGGACTGGGCGGTTGCTGAGATGTGACTTTCTTTCTACTATGCAGGAGATATGTAATATATGCACAAGGCTCGGTGCGCTGGCCATTTCGCACCGTACGAACGCGTTTATGAAAATATCTAAACAAAAGAGAATATATCGGCTAAAATAAAAAGCTACCTTTTAGAACCGCAAAAGAGACACCGACTCGCCCTCAGATCTCAATGTGTCGACCGTTTCGTTGCGCTCTGGTTTAATTAGGACAATGTGCGTGGGAGTAGGGACAATAATGCCTGCTCTCCAATGGGCATGCCAACCACTAATGGCTATTCTCCAATGGGCATGCCAAAGACAAACCGACCACGAACCATGCTGCTGCCTTTTCCTTCTCATTATAAAATGCGTGTCCCTTCTCGCTCGTGTTTTGGTCAACATGCTCTAACTTTTCCTTTGTGTTAGTTAAACCATATGAGTTGCCGCATTTAATTCAGCACTTTTTAGCAGTGGTTCGGGCCCTAGATACGTATTTAGTACTAGATAATTGTCAAACTTCAAGCAAAAATGAGCTTAAGCTCAAGTAAATATTGTGTAAAAGTGTGTAGAAACGAAGAAATGGAATTTATTAAGCAGCTAGTTCTGCTAAATTAGCTAATTGTTAAAAATAAATAAAATAAAACTTAGTTCGTTTCTTTGCATTTCACCGATCACAACAAACAGAGCTTTCTGACTGTTCACATCTACATTGATAGAATTATGTACGAACGCATTTTGTCAGCCAACTGGTTGGTTGACGGCATTCCCATTGGAGAACGGGCATAACCAACCAACAAAAATGCTGCTGCCTTTTCCTTCTCATTATAAAATGAGTCTCCCATCTTACTCGTGTTTTGGTCGACATGCTCTAACTTTTCCTTTGTGTTAGTTAAACCATTTGAGTTGCCGCATTTAATTCAGCACTTTTTAGCAGTGGTTCGGGCCCTAGATACGTATTTAGTACATGAAATTTGTCAAAGTTCAAGCAAAAGTGAGCTTAAGCTCAAGTAAATATTGTGTAAAAGTGTGTAGAAACGAAGAAATGAAATTTATTAAGCAGATAGTTTTGCTAAATTAGCTAATTGTTAAAAATAAATAAAATAAAACTTAGTTCGTTTCTTTGCATTTCACCGATCACAACAAACAGAGCTTTCTGACTGTTCACATCTACATTGATAGAATTATGTACGAACGCATTTTGTCAGCCAACTGGTCACTGGTCGGTTAGTGGTAGGCATGCCCATTGGAGAGCGGGCATAAGGACATCAAATGTTTGAAGAGCAAGCCGCCGACGTATTATTGTCTTCTATTCTCTTAGTTGGAATATCCGATTTTCCACCTAATTCAAATTGAGTTAAATTCGGATGAAAGTGGTTCGTGAAAATAGAGAACCAAGCCTAATTTCAAATTTCCAAGTTCGTTTTGTTCAATTGACTGGAAGGTTGCAGGTTTCACCTGCAGTTCCAGCGCTTCTTTGTTTGTTTCGATTTTTAGGAAAGGAAGGAAAGGAAATATATTGGAACGCTTTCATTGCTTTTCGGCGTAAGTCAACATCGAACTGGTTTATCATATGAAATAATAAACTTAATAAATTATTTGAATTGTGGAAATAAGATAATTGTTCAGTCCTATGATGGTGCAGCAGATATGCCTTCCGAACTCTGGAAGGCTATTTTTATTGACTGCTTCGCTCATAGGCTTAATTTCGTACCTAATGTCACAATTAGTGCATTATATACATACCGATTATAAAATAATTTTAATATACGGAGACCTCTTTTCCTTTATCTTTTAGCCATTCTTCGAAAAGAATTATCGTTCTTAATGGAATAATAAAACGAAGGTTCCCCCAAGTTTCTGCAGTGAGAAAAAACGTCAAAGCTAGGGTAATTACACTGCTTCAAAATTATCGCCAATCCTTCAAAGACCTTTTTCAAAGCATTAACGATGATTCCAGAAATTGGGATGCTCATACCATCCACGCTGCGGACAGCTATCAATAATTTTTTGAAGATTTCTTCAACATATTATATTTTTATTAAATATTTTTCATAAGATCTTTGCACATATTGATCTAATTTTTGATGTCCTTCAATCTAAACGTTTAGATATTTTCTATTGCATCGAAAAACGTTTTTAACATTAATGCGATGTGATTTTAAAAATTTTATTATGAAACTGTGGCTGACATCGGACCTCCCCGGAAACGTTTAAATTCAGAAACTTGCCACTTTATATAATACAAATTTATTTTGAAATTTCAGATGCCGTAACGATGCAATTGAAGACTATTGATAATTTGAAAAGGCTGGAATTTCTGCAACTTTTAAATTCGCACAAATATCGACTTATGAAAGAATTTTCTCTGAAAACTCATTCAATAATCTGAAAGAAAATTACGGTGAAACTTTTGACTTCTACAAGCTTAAAACAGAACTGATAGTCTTTTACAGCTCGAATTTTAATGGCACCTGTGAAAGTATTTGCAGTATGATAACAAGTTTAATTTGAACGATTTGAAAGACTCCTTTCCCGAAGTTTTGAAATTGACAGAATTTATTTTGACATTGCCAATTAGCACTGATTCTGTTGAAAGGTTTTTTTCGACATTGAAGAAAATAGAACCTTTTTCCAGAAATACCATGATGGACGAACGATTGTCAGGTTTGGCGCTAATGTCAATAGAAAAAGCATTACTACATTCAATGAAAGAGAGGCCAAACTTTTATCAAAAAACCATTGATATGTTTTGCATCAAAGATAGAAGGATCGATTTAGTATATAAATAAATTTCTTATTAATTCTTTATTATTCAGGTTTCCTATTGCATGCTGGTTTGAGTGAGCTTAATTTCCGAGTTTTCACATTGTTGGAATAGGTAAATAGTCTCTCAGCTTATTCTTAGGGTCGTGAAGTGCGCCTTCTGTGTTAGAAGGATAACTCTATTATTAACTACACTAGCAACACTGAAATTTTTTCCATTGTTTAAATTGATTATGTTACTCGGACAAGATATCGCACACCTTGATGATGTAACCACCAGTCACCACTGCTATGTATATGCCTATATATAATATTAATAAATACAAATATATTATAACAAGATATATGTAATGCCCATCCGGCATATGTGTTAAATAGATTCCAATGCTTACATTAATATGCGGATAAGGTGGATAGTAGAATTTATTATTTTCATTCATAATTAAATGTGTTTACTTATTATATATTTTAAAATAAAAATATTTAGCATGGCCTTAAAAAATTAAAAGAATGTGAACGATATATTGTATTTTAGCCAACATTGTATTTTGTTGAAGTTTTTTGAGTTAGGAAACACAGGGTGATTTTTTTGTGGTTGTGAAGTTTTTTTGAATAACTTTAACACAAATTAATTTGTTATCAAGCCTTTTTTTATTGACATTTAATTTGGGCTTGCACAATTTTTCATCACTGCTTGAAGTGTTTCACGTGAAATTCTAGTGATCTCGTTGCGAATGTTGGCCTTAAGTTGTTCAAGAGACTCTGGTCGTTTAGCATAAACCTTGCTTTTAAAATATCCCCACAAGAAAAACTCAACAGCGGTCAAATCAGGTGAACGTGGTGGCCAGTCGTAAACGTCGTTTTTTTAAATCAATCGATTGGGGAACATCGCCTTGAATAAATCGATTTTTTCGCGTGAAGAAAGGCATGTTGCACCATATTGTTGAAACCAGTAATGCTCCATTCCATTTTCGTCCAACTCAGAAGCCACATAGTCGATGGATGCAAGCCAAACTGTTGAGCACGGCAGCGAGACGATATTTGGGGATGTTGTTCAACATGGCCCCGTACAGCATCAATAGCATCATTACTTCGACGTGGACGTGCTTTAACTTCAGGCCTCTCGGTTGCCACTGAAGCGCTATCACGAAATTTCACCACTAAACGTCGGATTGTCTTCGGCACTTTTTTCGAACGATATTTTGCTCTGTACGCTCGTTGCGCTACCGTAACAGAGGACTGATTTTGAAAATAAAATTGAAAAATTTCGGCTTTTTTTGGCGTGTAATGCCTCAATGGTTAAAATTGTGCTGGACTGAAGTTTATGACAGAAAATGCCAGATGGCGATTTGACAGATAGCACTGAAGGGGTGAATTTATATTGTAATGAGTAATGACAAATATGTACATAGATGAGTAGTTTTCGTAGAATGTATTGTTTCATTCCGAAAAATATTCAAGAGCAACACGACCAGTAAAGACAATAAAAACAACCATATTACGGTATTTCTGATCTCTCGAGTGTATCTAGAGAGAGCATTGTTCTGATGTATTATACTGGAATTTCTTTTGCCGAGAAAATTAACAAAAACGAACGCGAAAATTCAACATTATCTTACTAAGAAATTGAACTACAAGCGAATATAAGTTTTCATGAAGCTATTTTAAGTTTTAAGAAAGTCCCGCGTATAAAAAATAACCCAAGAACTAGTCGTCCGACGAGGGAAACAAATAATTATCCATTTATAACATTAACATTTATAAAACAAAAGACTAAAGCTACTCGTATCTAACAAATAAAGGGTGGTCCATCTAGTGTTTGGAATTTGAACTACCGGTAATTTGAAGTTTAGTTGATTATATGTCATTCTCGACTAGACAGAAATTTAGTTTAAGGTTTGACATTTACGAAATGGGGCGGTATTCGCTTGAAAAAAGTTGGGAAATATAAAAACTTATTTCCAAAGTGGTGGGTCTTCTACTCAAACTGTGAGAAATTTGAAAAAAAAAATTTGACACAAAAAAAATTCCAAAAACCCAATTCGATCAATTCATGAAGTGAGCTCGTGAAACTGGAATGTTGGTGGATAAACCAACCCGTGTACGTACTCGTCCCGTGTGCTCAATCGAAAACATTGCTGCTGTTGCTCAGTGAGCGTGAGCAACCATCAACATCAACTCGTCATCGTTCTCAACAATTGGACATTGAACGCACTTCTTTGATGCGAATTTTTTGTAAAGACCTTGCCATGAAGCCATATAAAGTTCAATTGGTACAGCAGCTAAAGCCGGTTGACCATCCGAACCGTCTACGGTTCGCAGATTAGGCGGAAGATCGTTTGGCCGAAGATGGCGAATTTTACCGAAAAGTCATCTTTCGGACGAGGCTCATTTCCACCTCGGTGGTTATGTTAATAAGCAAAACTGTCGTATCTGGGGCACAGAAAACCCAATGCAATGGAAAAGCCAATGCAGCAACAACGAGTGACTGTTTGGTGCGGATTTTGGTCCGGCGACATCATCGGCCCATTTTTCTTCGAAAATGAACACGGAGCCGCCGTAACCGTCAAGCGAGCGCTACCGCGCAATGCCGATTGGTTTTTCGGGGAAAGTGAAGCCGAAGACTTAGACGATATTTGATTTCAACAGGACGGCGCTACGTGCCATACAGCGAACGTCGCAATCGATCTTTTGCGCCCTTTCTTCGGAAATCGCATAATCAGCATAAATGATGAAGCGATTTGGCCGGCAAGAAGCTGCGATTTGACGCCGTTGGACTATTACACAGCCACACAAAAAAAAAAAAAGTGGAGATTACTTTTGATGCCATATGTCATATCCGTAGTAATTTGGCCTGCTGATCACGAATCCGCGACCAGAATTGAGCCGTGACGTCCAGATTTTTTTCTAACCTCCAAAAAGTACGTTAAAAACAGAGAAAATCGTGGAGTAAAATTTGGAAAAAATTTATTTTTAACATTTAAACCTATATTCATATGAATTGAGACCTGCTGAGCACGAATCCGTCACCAGAATTGAGCCATCACGTTCTGATTTTTTCTAAAAATTAATAAAAAAAAATTTAAGAAAAAAATCAGAACGTGGTGGCTTAATTCTGGTGACGGATTCGTGCTCAGCAGGTCTCAATTCATATGAATATAGGTTTATATGTTAAAAATAAATTTTTTCCGAATTTTACGAATGTATTTTCCACGATTTTCTCTGTTTTTAACCCATTTTTTGAGGTTAGAAAAAAATCTGGACGTCACGGCTCAATTCTGGTCGCAGATTCGTGCTCAGCAGGCCAAAATACTACGGATATGACGTATGGCATCAAAAGTAATCCCCACTTTTTTTTTTTGTGTGGCTGTGTTATCTTTGGGGAGTGGTGAAAGATAAATGTTACGCCAACAAACCAGACACAATGCAAGACCCCAAGTCCGAGACTCAAGCTGTTATTGCTGACATGAGGCCCGAAACAATCGAAAATGTACTGAAAAATTGGGTGGACCAAATGGAATGAAAGAATCGCTGTAGCTAGTGCGCACATTCATTGAACTGAGTGTACTACATCATTACGGATTTTTAGCCGCGCTGCAGAACAGCTGCAGAATTGAGTGCAATAAACAATATTTTCTAAATGCAAATTTCTAAATAGTTATTAATTTTTGAATACAGCTGCATTTTGAAAACTTACGCTGAAAATTCTTTTGTTAAAGAAGCCCTCCAAAAAAATTCCTGCTAGTTCCTACTTTCAAAAATGTTTTAACTTGTTCGTTGAAGACTTCTACACTAAATATGAAAAAATTACGTGCGACCGTTTGCGGTCTCGCAGTCGGTGCGGGTTTTTCTTCGGATAAGTTTCGTGGCAATTGGAGCTTATCTTACTGTTTCGGGCCGCGATTTTGTTCATGAAAAAAATAACAATAAATTCGTAATCAGCGACCTGAAAAACTCTTCGACACCAAGTTTCGTGGAAATTGGAATATTTTAATTACTGCCAGTCGCCATTTTGAAGCTGCCATATTGTTTACGAAACGAAAAACATCAAATTTCAATCAGCGACCCCAAAAACCCCCCGATACCAAGTTTGAAAATAATTGGTTAATTTTAAATATTTTTGATCAGCTTTTCGGCCTTTTCCCCACTGTGCGGCGGATTCTAAGGGCACAAGCCTTTAGTCCTGTCACTTTTTCGACACGACTCTTTTCGAAAACGCGATGGCAATAATTCCCTAATCAAATGCTCACATCTTTTATTTTTAGAGTTTGAATGGTGAGATACTTTCAATTATCAAAAGAAGCCCTTATTGTCGTATTAAAAAAAATTTGGGCGGCCGAAAAATGATCCCAATTCAAATTTCACCCGATTCGATTAATACAGGCGGGTTTAGCAGCAAAAAAAAATCTGATTTTTTTGAAAGCCTGCCAAACAAGCCTGGACTGACAACAAAATACAGTTGCTCCAAAACGTATTCGCTCACCACACTATCCAGCAAACTTTTATTTATAACTTTCAAGGCTTGAATGATAACACAATCAAATGTTAAGTAGATTTGTTTATTCATATGCTAACTTCAAAAGTAAAATATTTCAAGTTCATTCATTTCAAAATACGCCTTAGATTATCAAAAATACTGACAGGCTCCTCTATTCAACCGACAAAAAGTATTCGCTCACTTCCACTATTTAAAAAAAAACGCCATATTTTAGCAGTTTCGTTACTAATATGTCTTGCTTAATATTTTGTAGGTCCTCCTTTCTGCCTAATTACACTTTCCAATCTATGTGGCATGAATTTTATTAGATTTTCCGTTATTTGTGCAGATATAGTATTCCATTCTTCTAAAAGAGCAGTTTTTAACTGTATTTTATTGGAAATGTGGCGAGTTTTTATTTTTTTTCCTAAAACATCCCATAGATGTTCCATGGGTTTTTTATCTTGCAGTTTGAAGGTATTGTGGAACATTATAGAGCAACTAGAGCTTTGTATACACAGCTGTGTGCTAGGGATCATTATCTTGGGTAAATATAAAGTTATCTTTTATAATAATTTGTTCGGCACTTTTGTGTAAATGATCCTTTAAAATGTTTACATACATTTTGTGGTCCATAATAACATTAAATATATGCACCCCACGTGCACTCATACAACCCTATACACAAATAGAACCTCAACCATGCTATACCGATGGAACTAAATTATCCTTATTCAGCTCTGTATTGACCTTTCTCCATATGTTGCATTTACCATCTGAAGAGAAAATATTGAATTTACTTTCGTCGGTAAATATGACTCTTCCCCAGAACTTCTCATCTTTATTTCTGTGCTCTTTTGCAAAGCGTAACCCTTTTTTATGGTTTATTTCGGTCATGAAAAATTTTCTGCGTGCTGTTCGACCATTGTATCCTGCTCGGTAAAGCACATTCCGAATAATCCCAGGTGAAACAGACTTTTCAATTTCAACGAGAACTTAAGCTGCTAATTTTAGCGTACTTAATTTCGGATTTTGTGCAATTTTTCTAACTGTTTCTACTGCGTTCTTCAGCTTCATTCAAAATTTTCGGGCGACCATTTCTAATGCTATTATTTACAGTATTACGATTTGAAAGCTATTAATTATTCCTTTAACAGTAGAATATGGTCTGTTCATGTTTTTAGAAATTTCTCTCAATGATTGTCCTTGATTGCTTAAGTTTATCACAATTTTTCTTTCTTCCTCAGGTGTTTCCTATTTTGTATAAAAAAACACTACAAATTTTTCGAAATGCACTATGAAACATTGGAATGCAAGCTCAGAACAGTTTGGTCAGCTGCAGACTACGTCTGGATATTAGTTTGTGAAATTAGCGGTACTTTTATTCCGGGAGTGTGTGAGTGTGAAAGTGATGAGCGAATACTTTTTGTGCGTTGAATTTAGGAACCTGCCTGCATTTCCATTAATAGAAAGCGTAATTCGAAATCGATGGACTTGAAACTTTTTACTTTTGATGCTAAGATATGAATAAACAAAATTACTTAACATTTCGTTTTGTTATCTATCATGCCTGGAATGTTATTAATAAAAGTTTACTTGGGTACTGTGGTGAGCGAATACTTTTTGGAGCCACTGTATGTATATTAAAAGTTTATATAAACCATTAATATATTTCGTATTTTCTTAGATGTTTTGAATTCATAATTACATACTTTTCTTTTTAAAACTGGACAGCTTTCTGCTTGTATTTTTATAAGCATTTCTTTTTCTATAATTTAATAAAGAATCAATTATTAAATCGGTCTAAATGAAAATGACTTATGTAACACCTGGGATCGCTTTAATGCGACATCATCTATATTTTATTATACACATATAATGTGTTGTTCATGTAAAAAGTGAAGCAATTATATTCCATATCTTCAAATTCACAATAGTATGATGCTCTTGAAACTTCCTTTTCATCCATTAAAGCAATATCTATACAGTGCCAAAATTGTAAAATATGGAAAATAAACCAAGAACCAAGAGATGCCTTCATCAAGCAGGCACAACGAAACGGTGGTATTGTTTTCCTGTTATCTCCTCCTCTTTTCTGGTGGCCATTTAAGTACCCAACAGATGCATAGGGATGATGGTAATGGATGACGTACAAATTTTGTTAAGTAAAATAAGACTCCGTCAGAATATTTAAAAAAAAACTCAAAAACTACGGTCTGATGTTACAGCCGTACATAAGCAAGAAGAGTACATTGACCGACATAAGCTTCTATTAAAGGACGCTCATGAGTGGTTTTCTTGTTTTCTAGAAATTAAAAAGACCAACCCGGAATTTTAGGCTATTTTTACGGAACTTGATATTTCTTCCTTCGCCGAGTTCGTTGGAACCTGATGTAGGTTTTGGCCTGTTCACAAAATCGTTTTTGGTGCTTCATTTGAGACCACACCGGACATTGTGGATGGGTCTTTGTTGTTTCGTCGGTGCTTCAATTCCCAGAATTAATGTGACCACAGCAGATCATCATTGCTTTTTCTACCCTCTGTAGTGTGTGTATCTACCTGCCATCCTTCTTTAGGCGCTGCTGCCGGTGTATAGATCAAGAATAGTAAAGGGGGGCACCAAATGTGTACGGTTTTTCTACAGCCAAGAAAGCAGCAGTAAATAGAACGGGAGTAATTCTCGTCAGTCTCCTGACATGTATAGACTCTGGTATATGCAGATTTATATACCTGACTGAAATCTCCTCTCTCGTTTCATCCATCAGGGCTTTTTTGGGCAATCTTTCAGTTCGGACTCGGTGTGCAATTTTTCTTTTCCCTTTCATCAAATCTTAATTATTCTATTTTCATTTTGCTCTAATTTAGAACTCACGTGAAAATATATTTTTGCACTTTTACAAACTTATAATTTTAAAACGAGCTATCTAGGTAAAGTGGTGGCAACGGTTGGTTGAATTTACTGTTTCAAAAGTGTTCCATGCCTAAGCCATTCCTGAACAATTTATTTAAACAGAAATAAACAATTAATCAAAACAATTTAATAAAGAAAACAGGATAAGCTTGAAGAGGGTGTACAAACACGGAAAAAAATCCCACTTTTAGTTTCCTTCAGAGTCTATTGATGTCTTATTCGTATTATGGTCGATAGCAACCCAATATACAGTGCGAGACAAAAGTATTGGCGCACTCGTAATAATTAAATAAAACTACTAATAAATGGTGTACAAGTTAAACAATTTATTCAGTTTTTCAACAAAAATATTTTCCGTTTTTGAAAGCTACAATTTAAATAAAAAAGTTCTAACAAAAGCACAATTCTTATTTAAAGAAAAAAAAACAAAAAACAACTTCGAAACATCACATTTTCCTACGGACTACAGTATTGGCACATTATAATAGAACATAGTAAATTATAGAAAAAACAAGTACTTAATATTTAGTAGGCCATCCTTTCTTTTTAATTACTTCTCTTAATCTATTTAGCATGGAACTAACTAATATTTGAGTTATTTCTGAACAAATTTTTTTCCATTCTTCGGCAAGTAGTTGTTTTAATTGAGGCTTGCTAGCAAATATTATGCTTTCTAATTCTTCCCAAAGATGTTCAGTGGGGTTCAGGTCGTAGGAGCGCGGAGGAGTCTGTAACATGTGGGGAATGTTGCAAATAATCCACTGACGGACGATGTAGGCGGTATGTTTGAGATGATTGTTTTGCACTTTTGTTTAGATAATTTTTTAAAATAGTAAGTAAAGTAAAGTGTCTTGTCCATTATATCCTCAATAAAAACTACCCCCGAAGAAGCCATACATCCCACACCATGACTCCTCCGCCCCCATGCTTAGTGCTGTAATGGACACCTTGCGATGTTGCCGAGCTATGGCTAATAATTTTTCTATCCATACGCGATGTTTCCCGTTTTGTAGTTGGAGCCGGTCCTAATTTCAGATTTTCGCTTTACTCTTCCATAAGAAACGCACTCCTTTCGGACAATTTCCAAATACAAATATTTATTTTGTTTCAACAACGTTGAAATGACAACTTATTTTTGGTTGATGACTGAATGATTAGCGTCTAGTTTATGTACAGAATACTTTCCGGCGTAACTGAAAACTAATTAGACATAAATATATTTTTCGGGTGATAACGTATCCATAAACAACCTTCACATAACAGATTCTGCCCGAGAAATTGTCGAAATAATCTAAAAGTTTTGTGTGATTTTTGCCGGCTATCGTAATTATTTTGTTTTGATTTGCAAACGTAGAAATTTTAAAATGAAATTATTTGTCAGATTAAATTTAACCAATCAACTACATAGTGATATTTTTTCACAAACGTGCAGAAACATTTTTACTTCACTTTGCGGACGAGCGTATAAAGATTAACTCCATCATTCGTTTACTCCTCCAATTTCACTATTTCTTCGATCTCCTTCTTATTTTAACGCGCATGGCCCAGTACAAATGTTTGTACTTTTCCGACAATTGCTATTACTTCGACAAGCCGTCCCGACCGGTTATCGTCTTCAATCTTATAAATCAAAATTTGTTGAATTTCCTAGTTTCAGATGATTATCCCTGCTTTCTTAGGAGCACTATGGACACATGATACTCAACTTTTTCATTTTCTTCCGAATTGACTTGCTAGATAAGCGAAATCTCGATAGAGCAACAACTGGTATATATACTTATAAAGAGTTGCACAATACAACTTATTCCAAGCCCTCATATGTAATATCTTAGAGTAAAATAATTGCCCATTGAATTTTCAAAGGATATTCTAATTCACAAAAGTGTTCTGTCATATTTTAACGTTTACAACTATTGCTGAAAAAAAAATGCCTAAAACATTTATTGTGGGATACACTCCAAGCGGTTGGTTTTAGGTTTCCTCAGCGCGTTCTATTAACAACTTGAGACGAACTCAGAGATTTTTTTTTTGTAATCTTTCGGTGCTGAATTTCGCTATCGAAATACCCATTTTGCAAAACTTATGAAAGTTTGCATCTATGTCTTTTGCTTTGCAGCATATAATCTACGGTCCCTTTTGTTTCTTATAGTCAAACCTTCGTAGGTAGGTATATAGATTATGGGACATTCAACTGATTATGTTCCACAGGTTCTTGCTCCGATTTCTTTTGAGCATAAACTTAACTTTAACTAAAACGAATCTAAGCTCGAGACAAAAAGGCATCAATGCGTTACATAAATTATTACTTAGTCATTTTTGCATGACCCAACTTCTCGTGTTTGTATTACACATTTATTATTATTTCAAATCAAATATATTCCATATATAATGCGACGCAAATGCAGTTGGTTGATCCTGAATATGTTGGTATTGAGAAATATTCGATAACAGTACAAAGTTTCGGTCTTGCAGCGAAAACCACTTTTACTAAGAGAAATCAAAATCCCCCTACGGGTAATTCAGTTTTCTTGTTATCTCTGTAGGTGGTTGATAGAAAACTCCGTTTGTGCTGAATTCGTCGTGGTAATCAAGGCAAAACCTCTTTTTGAAATTGCAGTAATTTCGACCTGTTATGATGAATGAATTGTCATTCATCTAATTCGACATATTGCTCCATTTGATTGGCAATTGCTAGGATACTGAATAGGTAAAGATGCTGCATTTTTTATTCGCTTTTATCGTCTGGTAAATCGGTTTTTGATTTAAGGGGGGACATCACAGTAGCACACAAAAAAATAGGCATATTTTCGGGAATTAATTTTGGCTGAATAAAAGTATCAATCGAAAAACTGTAAAGTAGGTTTTATAGCAATACTAAAAAAGTACAAAATGTAATTTTTTCAATAAAAAATATTTAAAAATGGCGGCTGCGCAGCATATGCCCCAAAGCGCCTATTTTTGAAACCGCGTCGATGGCCGAAGACGTAGACTCCTTAATTTTTGACCTGGAAGAAAAAACCAAAACTTTTTGGTTTCCACATAACAACAGCTAGCGAGCTACGTAGTCGATATATTGATTTTTCACAAAATGGTGCATGTTTGAAAAAAAAATTTGATTTTTAACAAAAAAAACGCCATAAAATCGTCGATAAAAAAAAAAGTAAGCCATATAAAATAAAAATCCTACGTAGCTCCGTGGAGAAAGATATTTCGAAGCTACTGTCAACATTTCAAGTCGATCGGTAAAGATTTGCTCGAGTTATGTCTTCGGCCAGCTAAAAAAAAGTGGTTTCGAGAAAAACGCGTTTAAAGTTTTAAGTACTGAGAAACCGTATGAAAATTTCATATACCTCTAACCGCAGAATGAAAAATTTGGGCACTCGGACACTTTTGCCGTATTCCATCATTTGGTATATTATTTTTAAGACCCTAAAGCACCTTTTAAGCGAAAAAAAATTTTTTCGAAACATTGAAAATTTTACTGTGATGTCCCCCCTTAAGGGGGACTTCCCATGGAGAGCACCATTTTTGAAGGTTTTACATTTATTTCTTTTATGGGAAAACGAATAAAGGTAAACACTTGCAGTTTTTTGGAGGTTGAAAAGGACCATTTAGTACATTTAAAAAAATTATTGAATTACATAAAAATTCAAAATGGCGTCTTTGGCTGTAGTCCAAAAAGTGGTCTAAAAATTTTCAGAGGCAAACGGTGTGCAAGTTTCCATGGGAAGTCCCCCTTAAGCAAAGACAAGTGAATTAAGGGGTTAGGCCACTCTAGAGGCCGAAAAAATAATATTTTTCAGGATTTTTTATTTCGGAAGTACTACAAAATAAATTGAGATTCCAATAATAGTATATTACGATTCAAGGGCGGGTCGCTTCGCTCGTGCGTTAAGAGCCATCATGGGCACTCGGCTACTTACCGTCCGAGTTACGTATGCTACTTTTCACCACGAGTGCGGGGTAAGTAGTAGGTATTTTACCGCACAGGTTTCCATTCGGTAACTCATAAATTAACCACGGTGCGCTAAGTAGCCGATTGCCCACGATGGCGGGGTTAGACGCACGAGCGAAGCGAGTGCGTTAATAGCCATCGTGGGCAATCGGCTACTTACCGCACCGTGGTTAATTGATGATTTACCGCATGGAAACCCGTGCGGTAAAGTACCACTTACCCCGCACGTGTGCTGAAAAGAGTATTTATTATATATATCAGTGACTGTACACAAAAAACTTTTTTGAAGCGATTAATTTCAAAATGGCGGCTGTGCAGCGTGTATCTCAAAACCACATTTTATAAGTTGGCCGGAAATTCAGACAATTTTCAACCGATTCACTTGAAATTTTGAATATATCTTGAAAAATACATTGTCTATGGAAGTACGTAGGAAGTTTTTATACATTGAATAGTTCATTTGTTATTAACAATTATCTGATGATTTTTTTGGCCAATTTTTCACTTTCACTTTTTTTTCGGCCTCTAGAGTGGCCTAACTCCTGAAGTAGAAATTCAGCAATATTTAATAAAAAAACGGCAATGCTTATTTTATAGGAATTAAATATTTTAATTTAAATAAATATTAAATATTAAAATGAGTTCACTTTTCAGTTTTGCTCTTGGACCTCTCATTTTCTCCCTAACTTAGAAAAAAACGAAAACGAGATTTTGAAGACATGCGTAACTAAATATAATAAACCTGGATTTTATGTATCAGATTACCAAGGCAAGTGAGCACAACCAGAAGGCTCAAATAACTCCATTTAAGTAAGATGGAAACAACTATACTGCGACGATATTTAACAATTTTGTAAATTTGGTCGGTTTGTCTTTTTGAGAGAAATAATCGATAAAATAACTAATCTGTATTGGGCTTTGTATTGTTGCGTAATTTTATGGAGTTTTGCTCCTTAAACCAATTAAATAATAGCTAAAACCATAATAGTATAAGCATATTGGGCTAAAGTTAGGAAAATTAGCTTAACAAGCTGAAAATTGGTGGAAGTATACTTTGGATAGCCTGGAACAAAACACCAAAAGGCCCAAGTTGAATGAAAATATTGATTGTTTCAGTGTAATTAACTGTATGTTATTAAACAAAAAAACATTTATTAATATATTAATAAGCTTTTTCAAATTTTTTAAATAATTTGTTAGGTAGTATAACAATCTATATATGAAAATGAAGAAGATTTTTCGCGTTGTTACCTTATATCTCCCAAACCACTAAATAAATTCGAATATGATTTTCACTGTTGGGTTGCTTTGTTGTTCGGCAAGGTAAGGGTTATATGTAATTGTAGGGTTTCATTATGGCGGATCTTATATGGAACCGAAAAAGTTCAACGTCAAAGGATTGCTATGAAAATGCGTCGCCATTTTGGATCCGCTATTTTGAATTTTAAACATCATATTCGTAATCAGCGACCTCGAATACCCTCTACTAGCATTTTTCCGGTTTCCTTTTTTTAAATTTTGCACGCAATATCAATAATATGACGTTTGTTCCATCATTCCACCATTTTGAATACCGTCGAATTAGTCGTAGTCCTTTTGTTACCTCGTGTTTTCGTCAATATCCACAATCGCATTTGCGCAAAAAAGAGGCACATTTTTTCAACGTTTCCAAAGTCGAGAAGACGCTTAGATCACACGAAAATCACAAAAAAATAAAGAAAAACGAACACCAGCGCCAACTATACCCTTTTTGCTTTTTAGTAGTAAAGGGTGGTCCATCTAGTGTTTGGAATTTGAACTACCGGTAATTTGAAGTTTAGTTGATTATATGTCATTATCGACTTGACAGAAATTTAGTTTAAGGCTTGACATTTACGAAATGGGATTCGCTTGAAGAAAGTTGGGAAATATTAAAAACTTATTTCCAAAGTGAAGAGTCTTCTACTCAAACTGTCAGAAATTTGAAAAAAAAACTTCTATAAATCCAATTTGTGGATCAATTCGTGAAGTGAGCTCGTGAAACTCGAATGTTGGTGGATAAACCAACCCGTGTACGTAATCGTCCGGTGCGCTCAATCGAAAACTTGCCGCTGTTGCTCAGTGTGCGTAAGCAACCATCAACATCAACTCGTTATCGTTCTCAACAATTGGACATTGTATGCACTTCTTTGATGCGAATTTTGCGTAAAGACCTTGCCATGAAGCCATATAAAGTTCAATTGGTACAGCAGCTAAAGCCGGTTGACCATCCGAACCATACAGCGAACACCACAATTGATTTTTGCGCCCTATCTTCGTATCTTCGCGAATCGCATAATCAGCAAAAATGGTGATGTGAATTGGCCGGCAAGAAGCTGCGATTAGACACTGTTGGACTATTATCTTTGGGGAGCGGTGAAAGATAAATGTTACGCCAAGAAACCAGAAACAATTCAAGACCTCAAGTACGAGATTCAAGCTGCTATTGCTGACATAAGGCCCGAAACAATCGAAAATGTACTTAAACCGACCGAATGGGCTACTGCCAAGTCAGCCGTGGTGGTCATTTGACCGAAATTGTTTTCCATAAATAAATGACAGAAAACAACCTTTCAAATAAATGTTCAACCATTGAAAAATATTGAGCCGTTTTATTCACAACAAAAAGAAATTCCAATTTTTAAATGGGCCACCCTTTACAACAAAATGTGTAAATTATCAATAAAATAGGTTCTCTCTACGTGTACAAATTGTACACACTAAATACGATTTTTGGTGGTGCATTCCCGCAGGTTCGGCGCCTTATAAAAGCCACAATTATAGATTTACAAAAATTCCAATTGTGTATTCGTATGCGTTTAGATGTGTTCTAAAACTTTTATTATGATATTTTTTCCAATCCGATAACTAGAGAAGGTCGAAAATCAAGATTGAACTCCGGTTTATCATCTGCATTGCTAGATCTTGTCTTTTCAAATTTGTCACCAGCCTCCATTCATATTAAGAAACCTACTGCCTTCGTTCCTGGGGATCCTCACCATCCTCCGCTTGAGTTCGATCTTAGATTACCTCTTAATATAAGAAATCCTTGCTGATAGAATACCTACTCCAGGAACTTTTTCAAATTTAACTTTGACGCGGTTAATAATGATCTAGTTAATTTGGATTGGGACACTTTATTTCATGGTATGTCTTGTAGTGGGGCGTTATCAACATTTTAAGCTATCCTTGAGGATTCCTTTTCCAAGCACATTGCTCTCCGAATATCAGCAAAGAGAAAACAACCAGTCTGGTTCACTGCCGAAATTATCAAGGCTCTCGCTTATTGAAAGACCCTATGTATTTTATATTTCGTTGATGTACAACACTTGACCCATAATTGCTCTCATCTCTCTAACTATGAATGCGGTTCAGTTAGCAACCTTTATAATGTTTCCCTCGCCCATATTAATTATCCTCTCCTTATGTAATTTAATGTTAATGTAATGTTAAATATTTCTTTCTAAAAATTTCCTACAAAACAATAAAAACAAAAAAATAACTCCTTAAAATATTGTCATAAAAATGCAACATTGCAACTTTATCCTGTTGTACATATTTCTTTAAAAACCCCCGAAAGAAAAGAAATCATTAAAAATGACTCACGGAAAAAAGAAAAAGAATATTTCATGAAGAGCTAAAGAAAAGCTTGTCCCCTCGTCACTCTTTTAAGTTTTCTTGGGATATGACACCCTTACAATTTTAATTAAAATGAATCTTCGAAAACAATCTTCTTAAGATTTTTTGCTGTCGAGTTCTGTTGCAACCAGAAGGGCAATAATATTACAAGAGCACTCACTTTTAGACACAACACGCAATCTAAATACCGGCCATGCAAGAGTAGCACTAAAGTATCTTATTTATTGATGTTTTACCTTTGAAATTTGACACAACAAATAATGTTATTAAATAGTAAACAATTTTGATTTACTCCATAGGAAGTTAATCAACATAATAAAATGAATATAACATAAGCTCAATAAATCCTAACTTTTGAAGAATATACATACATACATATATTTCCAGAATGGACATTCAATTATTTATCATCCTAATTGTTTTTTGCGGAAGAGAATTTTTCGGTAAAATATAATCAGAGCATTTATAACCATAAATACGATTGTACGTTTAAAATCCAGTGTTTCAAAACGAACAGAGAATAAAGGTCGCTACACCCTAACAAGCACGACACGAAACGGCACCACACAGCAAAATATTTTCCTCCCAAATCATTCACACACACAGGCACCGTCAGGCAAAGGCACGAACCGCCAGCGGTGTTGTGGGTGGATTTCGTCAAAGACAATTCTGACCGGCATGGCACTTACTGTTTGCCATTCGAAGCTGAAGGTGTGAAATAAGATGCAAGCGAAATTGTATTTGGTCGCTGGATATTTTCCGACTGAACTAAGTTCCATAAGTAAGTAGTGCAGTAAAATAAGGCATCAGTTTCGACATCTTTTGTAACAGGGCGGAATTTTTTCCATTGCCTTCTAAATTGTATCGATAATATATGATAAAAAGTCCGCTTTCTAAAAAGTGCCGCTGTAATAGTTATTAAACAAAATAGGTGTAAAATTACGGTTTTCCGCGAATAACTGTATAATAAATTATAATTTTACCAAAAACAATCTTGCGCCAATCGAAAGAGAGAAAATTTTACGAAATAATGGGTAAGAAATTTTGTTTACGATCAAACCCCTTGAAGATATGAATTTTTTAATTAAGGTCTAATATATGGCTGCAAAGTACGTGTGTATGAGGATAATGAAGCGTACGGAGCACGCTACAGCTATAACTTTTGATTGATAAAAGCAAAAGCAAAAAAAAAACAAAGTGATTATTGAAGTTTTCTTCTTTGACTGCACACACTCGATCCATTTATTTAAATGAACAAAAACATAATTAAATATTTATTATTAACTAATAATTAGCATGCAATCACTTATTTTAATAAATCTTCTGTAAATTGTTAAAAAAAAACTTTTTTGTAAATTAAAATTGTGAATTGGTTCTCTGAAATGGTCACTATTAAGATGTATGTATTGAAAAAAAATTAATAGAATTTTTTTCTTCAATGCGCACCTTTTATTACAGTAGCGCTCAAGAAAACTGCACCACCCCCATTGAATTTTTCAAAATAAGTAGGGTAAACTTCCAAACAATTTAGGAAATTTGATCGGTAGTTAGGTAGGCAACTTAAACCTTTGTAAATGTAGAGACAGTTTTCTCTACTTGCCTTTATGACCAGAGAGATTTGCGTACCCGACCCAACAAGGTTTTTCTGATTTCTTTCAACTTACAAAGAAAAAGTCTACAAAACTAACAACGCAAAGTAATGAAAAGCAGGGGTCATATAACAATAAAATTTTATTTATATTAATTGCGAACAATAACCTCAATACTATGTGGAACCTCCTTCTGCTACAATTACGGCCTGTATCATTAATGGCATCTAAGCAACCACATCTTGAAGATTTTGATGGTAAATCCTGTCATGCCAGAGATTTTCTAAAACGGTTTTCAGCTCTCTTAAATCTCTAGGTTTCCTATATCTCAGTTCTGCTTTCATAACATCCCAAAGGTTATATATGGGGTTGAGATGTGAGCTATTTCCTGGCCAGGAATTCCCAGATTTACAAGAAAATCCTGAAGCTGGAAATATACGAAAAGGACGCATCGATAATTTTGTACTTATTTTGTTGAGTTAACACCAAACTATTAGAAAAAAATATCCCTTACCGATTTAGCTGTGTGACATGGCGGACAGTCGTCTTGAAAAATTAGTCCTCATTGCCTAGAAATGTGCTCTTCGATTGATGGAACAAACTTTCCGTTAAAATATCTTGGCACTTTTGGCATTCACGGTTCCTTCAATAAAGTGGAGAAGTCCCACGACATAGTATGAGAAGCACCCCTTCACCATGGTGCTAGGTGCACTCCTTAATGTTCTTTGCAGGCAATCTTCTTGGAAGCGTTCTTCAACTCTGTGGCGTACGTAGTGAGTACCATTAGAACCAAGCAAGTTGAACTTGCTTTCGTCTGAAAATATGACATTTTTCCTTCTACATCTTCTAGCGTCCAGTTCTTATGGTCTTTTATCCATTGGAGTCGAATAGGTATATTTGCAGCTCTTCTTCCAATTAATCCGCTCTCATTTAATCTCCTGCAAATAGTTTGGAAACTGAGGCTGACGTCACACTGATCCTGTAGATCCCTTCCTAAATCGATTGCAGAATAAAATTGGTTTCTCAATCTAATCCTCCATAAAAGACGATCTTGTACGTATACATATCAACGTTGTCTTCCTCTGAGACCTTTTCGGATTGGTCTATCTACGGAGCCAGTTTCTCGATTTCTCTTCAACAAACGTACTACAGTGCAATGACTACATACCACAATACTTGCAATTTCACGAGCGGATTTTCCGACTTCAAATAACGCCAAAAATTTGAATTTTTTTCCACGAAGCCAATTGCACGTATCTTGCCATATTTTCTTCCAATATAAAAATGTAATAATTTCAGCGCCAAAGTCAATCACCAAATGATATCGAAAGGATTAGTACATCTTCTTATACTAATCAGCTAGAAAATATAGCGGTACCTGACATTTACTTCTGAGAATTTAAGGGAATCATAAAATTTATGGGTGGTGCAGTTTGCTTGAGCGCTACTGTATATACCATACATATACTAGCTGAGTTACCCGGCTTCGCACGGCGGCACGAGATCGTACTGGGCTTGACATTACAATGATCCTATTTGCACATTTAATTTCTTGCAATCCATTATTTGTACATAAGTTTTGTCATTTGTGTACGTTACTTATTCATCGGAAAATATTGTTTTATTCTGATTCAAGAAATGTATTATATATACATACTTATGTACGTTATTTTATTTTTCACTGAAATCGCAGAATTTCGCTCGCTCATCTAGGTCTTTCGTACCATATTCAGAAATTGTGATAAGACTTCATTTGTATTATTTAATAAAAATCTATTAAATTACAAATAGCCGATGAAATTAAAAAAGCTCGATTGCCATTTTTAATCGGCCATTTTAAATTAGCTATTTCTGCTATAAAAATTCGAGATCTGCACCCTCAGAAACCATAAGCATTATTTTTCGTGGTATTCCATTGAAGTTTAAAATTTTGGGTTACCATTATGGGTCCGCTATCTTGAGCTTCGAAATTTTGGTAGATTTGAAGGTCTTTAATTAGATCCCTAGATTGGCCTAAAGTTTTGTTTGTATTCATTTTCATTCAAATTCAACTTAATCAGGCGTTTGTCTTTTGGTTCGTCTAACAAACTCAGTAATTTAGGTAATATAAGTTTGTGTAGCTCAGTAATTATTTTTGAAGTAGAGGGGCGAATCTTAGGGACAATCAGATTATTAAAACTTTCCTAAAATAGCGGTAACAAAACGTTCATGCTATATGAAGTATAACAGTTCAGTAATTTTCCACTTATGTTATTATAGGTCTTTTTGCGTACCCAAATGCATACGAAAACTTTCGAAAGTTTTTACCAGAACGCTGTCACGAACTCACGAATTGAGAGAGAATTTGCTTACGTCACATATCCCCTCCGAAGAAGTTTTCGTAAGTTTTTATTCGATAAACTAGCATGCCCGGACCCGGCGTTTCCCGGGATACTGTTAAATTTGTATTCCTTAATTTTACAACTCCTTCCTACCGCACAACCCCCTCTCCTATGTGACCCAGCAGGGTGAGGGTGGTCTCATTAAATCAACCATAAATTCGTACACAATACACCCCATACATCACTTTCACCTATTCCTAATACTTTTTTAACTGTAAACTGTAAAGTATTATTAAATTTAGTTTTCCTCATTTTACAACACCTCCTTATTGCACCCCCTCTCCTATATCTCCCAGCGGGGTGGGGGTGGTCTCATATTTGGAAATTCGAATAGCAGATTCGAAATGAGTGATCCCGAAAATCCCCAAACGTGGACTTTCAGGGAAATCCCTCGAAGTTTAACTTTTGGGTCGCCATATTGATCCAGCATCTTGATTTCCAAAATTTTGATGGCAGATTCAAAATCAGTGACCCCAAAAACCCAAACCAAAAACATAATTTTCTAATTTTCCGCGCAATATTCTTAATTTTTTCTGTCACGAATTAACGAAATCAGTCCAGCCGTTCGCGCGTGATGGCGTGACCAAGGGAAGTAGAGATTCATTTCTATATATAAAGATTACTCTGCTTCCTTAGCTATCGATTGGTGAAAAATTATTCCAATTCATGCATACACTTTTCTTCCACAGCCGTTTCAATTTTGTCGGCACCCACCGAAAAAACCAATTTTTCACTATTTCCACCAACTTTCACCAACCCGGCCCAATTTCCTATAGTGCCTCTCCTTCCTACCTCTGAGATACACTTCTGAGGGGTGTCACCCCCCACCCCTCACCCACAACAAAAACACATTTTCACCAATAATTCCCACTTTTCACACTTTTCACCAACCTTTCTTCCACCAAAACATTCCACACTACCTCCCCTTTCCAACGATACCCATAACATGGCACACACATTACAACAAATTTCCTCTTCTTCTTCCTAACAGTGGAGCCATCGGTCGAAAATTGGTAGTACCACCTCAGAAACCTTCGTGGGCACATGTACAACAACTTTGCTAAATATCATCACATGATCAAATGCATAGTTTACGATTCTATAAAGGACATACAGACAAACATTCATTTTAATATATATAGAAGATAGATAGAAGAAGAAGATAGAAGAAGATATAAGAAGAAGATTTCGCAGTGTAAAAAATTGAAAACTGTAATGCCCGCTCCACACTTAATCGCGCGAGAAACAATGATGCGAAATCAGCGCGACTTGCGACAAGGCTCCACATTTGCAAATATTTCGGTAGTTCCACAGTCACGTTCGCGCGTTCAAAGAATCCCTTCGAGTTCGCGCTATTTTCACGCTTCGCACCCTTTGATCGCGGGAAAAAACCACAAAAAGTGGAGAAAATGGCGTGAAGCCGCGAAAAATATGCGTATCGGCTCCACACTAGCGTTCTCGCTGTTTTCGCAGTGTCGCGCGCGATTCGCGTGGTAAGTGTGGAGCGGGCATAAAAGTGTAACAGCTGATATTTTAAGGTTAGGTTGTCCTTTGGAAAATGGTTTACAACAAGAAGGTCCATCAGTTATTGTGGCGGAATGTTCACCAAACACCTATGAACGCATAAAAAATATTTAACGCTGATTGGTCTTTCCCATGCACTTAAAAAAGCACTTTGATGCTTGCTGAGAGGAATTTCTCTCTCACTTTCTCTCTTTTCTCAATTTGACTAAAAAGTACGCGAACAGACCACATGTTTCCACCAATTCTTTATTGGATTGACGCAAGCAAATCAATCGAACTGCACATTTCTGAAAAAACTTTAATTCGGCTTGGTAACTGATACATTGTGGGCCAGTTGAACAAATAACCCAGGAAATTTCTTTCCGAATAAATATACAGTTTGAGTTGCTGAGCTTGGTTATATGAGACAAAGCAAGGTTTTATGCTAGTAGAAAAACGTTTCAAATCCGTATTATTGCAAAATGCTATGTCACACATGTGTGACCCAATTCAACATGTTTTTTTACCTCGTATAAAATATGCATACGCATCACATTTCATATATGACAACTTTTAAGCTATAACCCACTCAACTCAACCAAAATCCCTGCTTTAGTAGTGGAAGAGCATCAATAAAAACCTTCACAGAGCTTTCAGTATCTCAAGTTTTAAGCGCTTTTATTTAAATAAGCTTAGGGCGTAACACCAAATTACTAATACTGTGAGAAAGATAGGAATGCACATCCCCTGACGGCAGCGTAACGCCCTCATTTCACTTAATTTACCTCCCCTTGTGCAATTAAGTCCCATCAACATTTTCAGTTCAAATTAAACCTAATTTAATGATCTTTCTAAAATCTATCTCAAAAACCCTCTAAAGTACGTTTATATCTTTCGAAAAGGAGAAAGATTTTCCATGTCCCCGAGGAGACGTGTAAGTGCCCGCTTGCATTACAGCACCTGCACCCGACTGTAAAACAAAAACGCTTAAGATGAAACTACAACATAAACATGTGTTTAAAGATTTTCCACAGATAACTCTTTACAATTTGTTCTTACTACAAAAGTTATTGTAAATTAGAATTTGAAGTTTGCCGTAGTAATGGATGTAATGAATAACTAGTAAACTGAAATGCATAAATTCAAACATTTGGAAGTAAAAATTAAAAATTAAATATTTAAAAATTGTACAGCAATAATTGTTATCATAAATTTCTTCTCTTGAATAAGTAATTATGTCTCTTGCCAAATAAAAGGTTAACGCCGATGGACTAGTTAAAGGAACAATTAAATAGTAGATTGGTTCCAATCAATTTGTATTTTGTGAACAAATATCCCTTTACAAAATCATATATGTAACTCCTTCGAAATGAAACTTTTGAACCGAGATTTCTCGAATAGCACTAAAATGGACTTATCCGGCTATATCAGGAAACCACAGAAATCTTTGATTGTTATTATTATTTTAACTTTTAAGCATATCTTTTACCGAAAAGGCAAAAGTATAATTAAAAAACAAAACATACGACTGCGACAACACCAAAAATACCTAACTAAAATGCAAAAAAAAACAGGTAAAATTAGCCAAAGCCTTTGATTTTCTACAGGCCGAGCTCCGATTCACGTTAGTATAATTACTGTAGTTAGCATAAATCAGAATAGAAGTTGATTTAACGGATAGAATTGGATTCCTCGGAATTTTCTTGTGTGGGAGAATGGTAAGATTATTAGGATTGCAATTGACATTACTAGGGCAATTACTCCGCCTAATTTATTAGGGATTGATCGTAGAATAGCATATGCAAATAGAAAATATCATTCAGGTTGAATGTGGATTGAAAGCAGGTAGGGTCCATCCCAATCACAGTTGAAATACGAGTGAATAGTGAAATAATGCATAGTTAAGCAATTGCGTGGGAACATTTCTTATTATTATTAAGGAATTTTTCTCTTGAAATTCATTCTACAAAAATGTTATTTTATTTTATTTCAATCATGTAAGCTATTTAATTGTTCTAATAAAACGTACATTATAAAGATAGAGCCATATTTACATTCAGATGATTAATTGCAACTATAGGAGAATACTTCTTCTACAGACTAACCCTTATTACACTAATTATATGCAGTTTATTTGCATCCGACTACTCACATCAGTCGTAATGTTAATGATCATACTGAATTGTTTGATATTCGTGTCAGTAAGGATGCTTTAAAAATAAAATTGTTTTCCGTCGTGCACTTTGTTTAATTGTCTGTGGTTTCTGATTATCATCGGACCATATGATAAGTCTCAAGCACCAGATTTTATCTGTGTTGCCTATAGCAGCGTTTCCAATATCGCGTGAAGCCCGGCGCCAGAACAGGTCTTGTTCCAAATGGAAGCACAGGGTGTGTTCGAGCTTTTCAGATTTTTCGAAATCATATGATTACCTGTCATTTTGTTTTCTTTAATGCCAATTGAGTATTTGTTTCTATTGTGATTTTCTCTAATCTAGTGAAATATGTTAAATGTTGTGTTGTGTTAAAATGGAAAGCCTATTTGCAGCCATGATTGCAATTTAAAAAATAGTGCAAGTATTATAAGCTCGAAAATGCGAGCCATCTGTTGATGCCTTAATGCAACTCTTCCGAAAATACAAATTTAAAGAATCAATTACTGCTTAAATAATGAGCAGTTCTGCAGAATATTATATTCTGTGAATATATTAGGCAAATAATAAACGTATTTTATGTATGAGAAGTAATATTTTTGCTAATTTTCCGTTCTAAGGCATAAAATTTACAGCAACACCATCTCGTATAAAATCAAGTTTGAAAGCTTTCGACATTCCCAACACTATACTATGATTGGGCCCACTTCTGTGACGGCTCCCAACACAAGAGCGTGATTTTTAAACAGACAAAAAGTACAACTCTGTCGTGGAGATAGCAAATAATCCCAATCTGCACACTGTATTGGAAACGCGTCTATAATTGCAGCAACAAACATCGAATAACAAGGAATAACCGCTGAAATTAAATTACATGTTTACTTCGGAAGGATTCCTAACTAAGACCAAATTGGATTGAATGGAAAATAAAATTACATGCGAAACCACAGGTGGCGCTGTCAACATTTTCACTCTCACTCTCAGTAGAAGTAGATTGTTTGGATTCTTTTACACGTAATTTTTAACCAAATAACATTTTAACGCAAAGTGATTAATTATGTGATGTCAGAAGCGGAAGCAAAAACGCACCGTTGGTGTGCGGATTATTGAGTATGGTGCAGTATTTGTGCATAAAAAGGCATATTGAAATGAGGAATGACATATAGCTATGATTCATCTGATTCCGTGTATTAATTCTTACCCTCGACATCCATCAGCGTAAGAAACGGGCAATTTGCCACCCGAAACGATGAAACGTTCAGTGTGCGCGAACTAATTGCAGTCGCGCCCGTTTTTGGCAGCCCCTTTAAAGTGTTAGGTGGATAAAAGCCTTCGATGAAAACATCGAAACATCTACAATGACAGCGAAAAAGTCTCACTGTCCAAAATGCAACAAAGTTAGCCCGGACGAAGGGATCGAGGACGATACCCTAACCCAGGACGGCCGAGCTGTAACGCAAAATTTCCCATGAGGCAGCCCCGACCAAAACCGGCGCCCAGGAGGATCTGTTGCAGAATTCACTCTTTCTTCTTTTGTCAATGTCACGTCACGAACCGGGCGCGCTTTTGTACACACTAAGAAATTATGACCGAAATAACAATAAATCTTAATTAATTCGACTCCATGTATCAATTCTTGCCCTCGCCATCCCGGGGATATCCTCCCTTTTACATATATATTTCATATTTCACTATGGGAATCAAAAATTCTCCTCGTAAAGGAATTTCTCGAAAATCGGCCTCAGAGATTTTCAAGATTTCTGCTTTTCATTCAATTTGGCCGAATTGGCGAATATGTCTTCGAATATGGCCACCAAAACGACTCAGCTTCAAACTTTAAAGGCTATTTTTGTCTATTTGGGGATTTAAAGGCTAGGCTAGGCTTTTTCGAGTCTGTCTTCAAAATTTGAGAATGTATGATAGCGGATCCAAAAACGACCAGTGCAAATACTGAACTTCAAATGTTCATAAAACTTTAAATTTTCATAAAAGACATAGTAGGACTTTTAGGGTCGCTGACTTCAAATATCGTAACCAATTCAAGTATTAGTTCGATTTTAACGAAGGATCTCAATCACGATGTAAAAAATTTACGTCAGCAATAAGTTGTATCTTTAGCAAAAAAATAAAAGCGAAATGAGCCTTCACTAAATTTTTTACACACACGGCAGTGCAAGTACCACTTTTCTATTGAATTTATTACTTCGGAGCAAGGCTCACGTTGATCTTGCGATTGCGTCTACCTTCCACACGGAACGGAAACAGAAGCACATCACATTTCGTTTTAAATCAACCAATGGACTTAGCAAGCACAGAGATTTCGACAATATTAGCAAAAAGAGTGATATGGTGGCTATACTACAGAGATTGCAAGTTATTATTTTGGGATAAATCCACTATGCCACATAAACGAGGAGGCCACTATACTATTAACAACACTACAATTTATATTTAATTTGTTTACTTTATAAAAATGGACACGCCCGGGAAAGGCCGAGGACGAGTCGGGTAGTTATAAATAAATAATTCATAATTACAAGAAATCAAAGCTGCAAGTTTACATTTTCTGAAAGTGGATGCTACAAGTTGTCTTTTTATTTGGAATCAAATTTGCATCACCCGCACAGATAACGCTTAAAATATCATTATAAATAAAAGTTAATAACTTCAGGGTTCATCCTAGTTTACCAACTTAAAAAATTTTTTTTTTTTTTATGATGAATTTCAAAAGTAAATCACTTCAGAAATATCATGTTAAAATTTCATAAAGATAGGAGCAGTCTAACTTTATTTTTTCGATTTTATTCGAGCGCGTTCTCCGGCATGCTATTGAGTATATGAGCGCTTGTTTCGTCTCTCTTCGGTGCTCTCGGCTTTGTAAATGCAAACAATTGTCTTATTTATACTTGAAAACAAGTTATATTAGTCTATTCTAATACCCAAAAATCTTATATGTATGTTATTTGAACGTTAGTCTCGTTTTGCGTAAGTACAATTTTTTCATGATATTTCAACAAAAAAACTTTACACGCGTTTTTCTGAAAATCATTTTTTCTTATACGGTGTTGTAGTTTTCTCCGGAACGGTTAGACCGATCGTTCTGAAATTTTTACCACACATTTGTGACATGTATGGGTATCGTGTATACTAGAATTATGTCAAAAGTTTCATTTGTTCAATTTTTTTTAACCGAAAAATCATGAAAAAAAACACGTTTTTCGAAAATTTTTGTATAAGTTGCCGCCATTTTGTTATTTTTGCATAAAAATTAATAATTCTAGTATACACGATAGCCACTGGCACACTGAATCTAAATGTTGCTGGTTTTTGTGTTTCAGGCTAATCTTCACTAAAAAATCAACAACACCGTTAACATAGCTTTTTTTTATATGCCTACACGAATTCCGCCATTTTGAATGTATTTGTTATGAAAAATAAAAAAAACATATTGTTTCGTATTTTGTAAGAGTGTGTTTATTTAGCCCAAAAAGAATTAAAACGATATATAATTTAGGGGCTGTGAAAGAAATTCTCCAAAAAAGCTAAATTTTCAGGCCTTTAAACTAGGATGAACCCTTAAAGCTATTTCATGGATATGTCCTGATCCGTTTCATTCCGTTTTTCGTGGTCTTAACGTCTACGACATCAGTGTAACTTGCATGCCTTCTAAAAGCTTTTCTTTTCAAGCTTTCTCTAGTTCACTTGTAGATGTTTTTCCTCCTATAGTTTATGGGCGCTAAGGTGTTCGCGGTGCGTCATATAATTTAAGGCAAACACATTTGCACTCGAAGCGGAATGATGCTTTTGTTCTCTTTAGAGAAATTGCCTAAAGGAGCCTGCTTTTTCGCTGCAATGTTACTGACGTTATTCATTTTGTGATAAATAATTTAAACATTTGAATGGAAATTCATTCATTCTATTGGTGGGATTTAGCCGCTGGTTCTATATAAAGGGTCTTTCAATATGGACGATCGAAATTTATTAGGTTATAGCAGTCATGTTGATAAAGTAACATCTGTCAAATTTGTTGTAAATTGTTCAGTAGTGTGTGACAAATAACCATGGAAGTTTATAACTGTGAAGAACGTGTGCAAATCATCACATTTTATTGTAAAAATCAGTGCTCCGTTCGAGAAATGTTCCATGTATTACGTGATTTTTGTTTTCGCCACAACCGTCCTGCCGAGTCGACTATTCAACGTTTGGTGGCCAAATTCGAGTCAACAGGTTCTAAATAATCAGCCAACACCAGTACGTCACCGAAAGGTCAGGTGAAAACATCGTGAAAACCCGAGAAGTCAATTTGTCTGCGTTGACAAGAAATTGGCCTTTCTGCCATTTCAACTTTCCGAATTTTGCGTCGGAACTTGGGACTCCACCCGTATAAAATCGAACTGACCCAGGCACTCAAGGTAAACGAACATAGCATAGCGGTTGGAATATCGAAATATCTCAACAAAAAAAAAATAATCATCTAATATTTATGATCGTATGAATATGCTTTTAATGTTTTAATATCTTCCGATCCTTATATTTCATCAAATAGAAGGGTACGAAACAAACGCGCTACATTATTGAAGTATACCTACCCCAAAAAATTGTTGTAGACGTCATAGATAGTATTTGTACACATATTTTGTTATTAAATCAATAAATGAGACCTATATTTAAAGGTCAAAAAAAATATTTTTTTTATTATTTTATTTAGTTTTTTATTTTTTTTCTCTTAACTGAAATGTTTTATTTAGTTGTTGTATATATAAAAATATTAACATTTCAGAGGAGAAACGTTTCAACTTCCTAAACAAAGAAAAATTATTATCCTATAGTTTGTATATTAATATCTCGAAATACCCTGTATTTTAATGCAATTTTTGCTTACATGGATTGAGAGTCTATAATGCAGAGATTTGTTTGCCAAAATTTTGTTAAGATATCTTTGAGAGTCAAAAAGTTCAGTGCGCGGCGTTGCTCGGGATATGTAAAAATACCATAATTTTCTATCTAATTATTATTACACATAACTGAGTTACCTGGCTTCGCGCGGAAGCACGTGGAAAAGTTCAGTAATGCTACCTAATATCCTGAATTATTGTGTATTCCAAGCTTATACAAGGTGGTGCAAAAGTCATCACCCTATCGGAAGATGCTATAATTTTTGCAAATGGCGGCAAATGTCAGTTCTGCTTTGCCATTTGTGAAGCAAACAGATACAAAATACACGTCAACAAGACATGGATCGCTATACTCCTCAAGAATACGGAATAATTGTTTCGATTTTTTTTGCGGAATAATTCGTCAGTGGTGTTGGCGCAGCGTGAATTTAGGAAATATCGCCCGATTTAACCGTTCCAGACTTCTTTTTGTGAGGTTTCTTGAAGTCACGAGTCTATGTTAACAAGCCTCAAACTCTTGAAGCCCTCAAAGAGAATATCCGTCAAGAATGCGAGAACCTATCGCCGGAAGTTCTGGCAAGAGTGATGGAAGATGCTATAAATCGGGCCCGTATGTCATCAATTCCGGCGGCGGCCGCTTGGCCGATATCGTTTTCTCAACTTAATGGAAAAAAAAATTAAGCCATCAAATAAACACAATCCAAAAGAAGAACTAAAGTTTTTCATTCTTAAAAAAACTTACAGCCAAAGAACATCTGGTGACAACTTTTGCGCCACTTTGTACATATTACACATTCGCTGGGCGATATACCAGCTCAAGGAGAAGCATATAAAGCAATCGATTTCGGGGCTACCATGGGTCCACCACCTTGAATTTTAATAAATTTGAAATCAATATCCTATTAGTTCTCTTTATATTAATTTTCATTAACATTGCGTAAAGTGGAGGAGTTTCGTCGCCATATTGGATCCGCCATTTTTAATTAAGAAATTTTGATGGCTCATTCGAAATCAGTGACCCCGAAAACCCGCTAGTGCGGATTTTCAGGGCAATCCCTTGTAGTTTAAATTTTTCGGTAGCCATTTTGGGTTAGCCATCTTGAATTTTGGTAGGTTGTAATCCCAAGGACGTCGTCATATTAAATCTCAATAAAATTGCTTAAAATTGATTAATATCGGGTCACCATATGAGGATCGTGTTATTTTAAAACTGCTTAAAACAAAAAAGTTGATTTTTCAGAAGGTTTTGTTTTTATAAATAGAGAAATAAATGTACTTTTTGAAGTTGCAAATATATACATATGTATATAATAATTCTTTATAAACAAAATTAAAATCCTTGGTTTTCGGAAAAATAATTTAAAATCATCAGTTTTTTTCAAAACTAAATTAAAAAAAATTTTGACGTACCATTTAATTAATTTAAATTTCATCATACATACATAGATTCATTGCGTTATTATTTTCAGGAGATTCAGCGTTAAAAACATTTCGATAAAATTATTCCGCACAGTCCCGAATCTCAAAATAAGGCAAAGGTTTATATTGTCACTTTTTTTTAAAAAAACCACATTTAAATTAGGTGAAATATCATCATCAAATATCAATAGTCTTACCATTCTTTAAAATGTCTACAGTAATAGGGTTTCCGGAATATATGTTTTATATAAACAGGTCCACACTGTCATTCTTCTTCTTATTATGTTCCTATATTCTTCTGTGAATCTTCGAGCGGGGTGCGTCCTGGGTGTGATAGAGTGTTTTCGATGCCGTGTACAATTCGCCTGAAGGCTCGCTGGCGGCCGACACTGCGGGCCGCGAAAAACGTAAAAAAGGTCGTTGAATCAAAGGAAAAAAGCTTGCCTGTAAGTCATTAAGTACGACCCAATCGGAAAGACTGGTTCGGAAATTATGTAAGAGTACAGCCATACATGTTTGGAAATTGAAAGTAGGCCCAAGAGACCACTTTCGGGTAAAACTTCACCCCAGCAGGAAATTAAATGGTATAAACCGCATAAATCTCTACCGAAAGTTGGAGACAAAGGAGTGCCAAAAATCTCTTTTGCCTCTGTTGCCAAAGACCAAAGTGTGCAAGTTTTTTAGAGTGCAGGACGATCCGCACTTCTTGTTTAATAGCAAGGAAGCGGAATCTTTGCAGAAGACCTTAACCGTGGAGATTTTTAATATCGTAATAAACCAGTTTTCTCCGCAATCCTTGAACGTGGCGGACAGCAAGGGGATGTCCATACGACAATGCGACGGCAAAGGCAGACAGCGAACAGGGCCAAATTTCCTCCAAGCCGGAAGGCCTGATGGTCTTGCTCACTCTCCGTCCACCCCGATAGCATCGGCTAACAAAAGAAGTAGATCGGATCCTCGTGTCGTAGCACAAAAGAAGATCAGCCAGCGAGACTTAGTCCAAGCTGGCCCTTCGAATGCGAAGTCGGGCTCAAGGACTGCGGACAGGTTGGCTGAAAAAGGCTTTGCCAAGGCTGCTTCCGAAGCCTTGGTCGTCGTAATTGAGGCCGACAACCCACAAAAAAGCAGGACCCAGCGTCATGCTACTTTTGTGGAAGGTCACATTTGGAAGCTTCTTGGTGCAACCAAGGAGTCACCAAAGTTTGAGGGAATGGCCGTCTGCGACGGGGCCATGAAGGTTCAGTGCGCGGACGAACATTCTCTCAAATGGCTGCTTGTAAATGTGGCAAATATACCAGCTTGTGAGGGCATACAGTTTAAGGCTGCAAAAGGCAGCGACATGCCCAAGCTGATTCGGGCCGTTATGTGGACCTCGGGACCTCGTAAGAGACTTGGAGACATAATGACCGGAATCCGTATCCAGAACCCGGGACTAAATACTGGCGTGTCCGTGCATACAGCGGGAAGAGGAAGAGCTCCAGTGACCCTGAGGGCTCTACTCTGACGCTGGGCATAGACCTGGAGTCTGTTTACGGACTCGGCCCGAACTTGGGGTTTGGGAGAGAGAAAATTCACGTCTCCAAAAAATAAGTGCGTTCGACGAGTGAATAGGGGAGTAGTTGACTCATATGCCAGCTGACTTGAAATTCAGTCAAATTAACCTGCAGCACAGTAAATCGGCCACTGCATTACTTAGTGGAAGGTTGACCAAACTGCGGAACAAATTTGTTCAACAAAATCCTGAAATCCAAATAAGTGCTAAATATTTTATGTATATAAGTTGTACAAAAATGTTCGTACGATTCTGAAATGTCAAGGTCAATTTGGTGTGCGGTTTGTAAAAGAATGACCCATATGTAAGTATGACCGAGAAAGCTCTTTCCTATAAAAGTATGGTTTCGTGGAGATGGCGGTTGCTGGTTGCTAGATGTCAAAGCTTGCTGCTGAAAACGACTACTCGTACGGAGGATATGAATTGACGATTTGTTCACGTTACGCGACAGCTCAGCAATAGGTGTCAGCAGCTGTTATGTTCCGCTTATTCTGAAACCAGTCGAGATGCGCTATCGGAGCAAAATAATAAACAGAGTACTTAGTTTGCTGACTTCAGGTGTAAAGGTTTGTATGTAACATATTTCCAACCAAAACACATGACTACGCTGTTCAACTGCTACTGGCGATGGCTCCAGCGAAAGCGTACCTGAAAACAGCTTGCGCTCATGAGCGAGGACGTTGTTTGCTGTTTACAAAATGAACGTACAGTCTCAGTCCTTTGCAACTCGTTTTATCTCGATTTCGACCAAAAAATGTCTATTACAATCAAATACTAATATTCGATGCATTTATCTCAGATGGATAGATACAGCAGTTCTCCTAATGAGAGTAGTATTTGCTTTTTTAATAACATAGCAATTATATTGGTGACGCAGCGAATGCTAATGAATGCCTGAGAAATCGAAATTTAAATAATTTCAAAGTTTTTGCAGCAATATAAAAAATCCACCTCGCATCGTTCTCGAGATATTACAAAATATACAGAATGCCTTTTATAGAAAATCCAGCGTGCGCGCCTTTTTTCTGCATAAATTATTCTCCTCAGGCGAATGTTTTCACATTCGCCAACTTTGCCATTCGACTCGCTAACCAAATAGGGCTCACACATATACTACATATTTAATGCATAAATACGCTTCCGTTACGAATCAAACAATATTAAATACATAATTATAATTGAGAAATGTAGTTATAAAGTACCTAATAAATAATTTAAATGTTTCCTTTATTTTGAAAACATCGGACTTGAGGTATTTTGTACAAGGAACATATTCGTCAAACCTCGCATATGATACAATTCTTCTAAATTTGAAAAGTTTCGAAATCACCATTTCAACTTAGTTCTTAGTTGCCAATTAGTGCATTGCTGATTTAGTGGGCGGTATGAGGCCAAACTAATTTAACACAGTACAAAATCAACTGGCATAATCTAAGATGCATCATAGTGCCTCCAGCAGACTTTCATTCGACCCACTAAATTTTCAGATTTACCTAGATCACTCCGAAGTACTACAGAGGCACGCAAAAACGCTGTCAAAAACGCATAGTCATTCCGCTATTTGACAGATCTGATGTAAAAGTTGAAAGAAGCCAATCCTTATAATTTTGCAAATATTCGTGCTTTCGCCCGTTTGGCACAGTCTCGTAGTACTTACATTTCACCACCGTCTGTAGTGAAATTTTCCTGAAGACATTGTTTTGTGCCTTTCGTTTTGTCAAACCGGAGAACTGTAATCCATCAGTTCTCAACTTAGTCCAGCCCAAAGTAAGAGGAGTTCGGAACCACTCCGACTGGTGTCAAAAGGTGTGTTCGAGTCACTAAATTTGCAAAGTTGATCGAATTAAGGTGACCTTCTCCTAACTGGGGTACAAAAAAATCGATTTTTTTTTTTTCACGGAAAAACATATCTTAATATGTCTATAATCGTATCCCAAAATTTCACGGAAAAAAAAATATGGTTTTCGAGTTATAGTGCTATATATTTGGTGACCTCCTAACTGGGGTAAAAAAAAACGATTTTTTTTTTTTACGGAAAAATATACCTTAATATGTCTAGAATCATGTCCCAAAATTTCACGAAAAAAAAATATATGGTTTTCGAGTTATAATGATATATATTTGATGACTTTCTCCTAACTGGGGTCAAAAAGAATCGATTTTTTTTTATTTTTTTTTACGGAAAAATATTCCTTAATATGACTAGAATCATGTCCTAAAATTTCACGAAAAAAAAAAATATGGTTTTCGAGTTAAAGTGCTATTAATTAATACTGTAAGTCTGCTCATTTCCTCGGTATTGTGCGAAATATTCCACTCAAAAACTCTTTTTTTCTTTAAACGCATTTTTCTCGACTTAATTTTTTCAATCGTAGTTCCACGATATCTCTTGAACCGCTCAACCGATTTCCATAAACCTGGGTTCAATTTGTTCTGAATTCAATTGTTCACAAATCTAACTAGGATATAAGACAAAACCCAAGTAGTTTTTTTTTTACAGCACTTTTTGTAAAAAATTTGTCGAAAAATTCTCGATTTTTGACTTCAAAAGGCTGCAATTTTTTTTTTAGTCGAGCGATTCCTTAGATCCTAGTTAGATTTATACATTCTAATATCTAATTTAAGTGGTTTTTTGATTTTTCTGTGTCAGATGATTTGGCGAGCCGCAATCACGGAATTACGGAAAAAGGCCGATTTTTTTTGGCGCCCTCTGGCGGCGACGGGTGAGCGAGAAATGAAAAAATAAAAAAACAATTTCTAGTTTTTGTTAAAGACTTCCAAATAAAAAAAGATTCAAGGTCATATGTTGTTTGGTTTTCTTGTAAAAAAATCCCAAACTTTTGCTTTTTTTTAAATTCAGTTAGGAGAAGGTCACCTTAACTCTAGGCAGTGTCTATTTGCACCCGATTTTCCCGTGTAAACTTTTCTTACACGGGTACATTGGTACAAGGATACACGGATTGCTCGCCAAACTTCGGAATCATTTGCACCTCACTTTTCCGTGTAAACTTTTATTTACACGGGTACACGGGTACACGGGTTTCTCTGCAAACTTCAGAATCGCCTGTCCGTGTTCGAGTAAATAAAGAAAGTGTTGTCCGTTTTTACGCAATGAAATTACTTAAATTTTCTAAATTAGGAATGCTCGATGTCACGAAATTTCAGCATCGATGTAAACATCTGTAGCTAAGTATCGATGTCCGATATCATTGAACTTTTAACATCGTTGTTCTAAAGCAAAAGTACTAAAAAATATAAAAAAAAAATGCTAGCTGAGCTACGGCTGTTCTGTTTGCAGTTCTCGATTTACAAAGTGAATAAAGAAACGAATTCGGCGAGAGGCAAAACATCAATGTTCAGTGATGGCGATGTCAAGCATCGTGATATCGATGCTACGAGCAAATAATCGAAGCAACTTATGACATTAAACTTGGCTTGCCGATTCTTTTACTTATTACTGTATGCATATCTATTCGGGTCAAAGAATATCTATCAACAAGAAGGGACACTCTAATACGCCTGAAAATGCCTAACTAGTATGCAATGTCTGGACAACACATCCTGAAAAATTTCCCATTAGCTAAAACAGAAACGAACGAGTACCATCCTATTCCCGTAAGCAATTAAAAGAGATAACCATAGCCGGCAAAAATTTCTCATGTAGAGTGTGAGATACAAAATGCAGCATTTTTTTACTTTTTACATTTACTATGGAGTTTTCAGGCGATTTCTAACTCTCTCTATTACCATGCCATCTGAGTGCTACCTCTCCTCGTGATCATAAAGCATAGGAACAATACGAATGAAGAGGGGGGCGCAGGTAGCGCACACGTTGTTGATATCTACGCATGCGATTGCTCTCATTTTTTCACTGTGCATTTTTAGGCGATTTCTACTGATTCTCAGGGACTGTGTGCGGCGCTAGAGAGCCAGTGTAGAGTGGTGTTATTTTGTTGCGAGATTTGCATTGACTTGAAAAGTTTGGAACGTTTTAAAATGCAATTAAGTAAATAGCTGCTGTTTCGTATTAAAAATGATGGGTACACATCATATAAGGCGTTTGGTCTGTGGCTTTGCAAGGGACAATTATCAGGAAAAAAGTTTTGTGCCTTGCTGGAAAATAGAAATTGTTCAAAATAAATTCAACTACCCTATAAAAGTGTTTCAATTTGCTTAGCACCTCCCTTCAAATTTTTGGATTGCTCGCACATATTACTTGTTTACAACTATTTATTTGCAACAAAATGAAACGTCTGGTCCGCTTAACAGTACCCAAGGTCACTAAGAGATAAGGGAAAACGTCACGAGTGTCCCTTCTTGTTGTTAGATATTCTTTAATTCGGGTACTCATACGAAGTGCCCCTAAATTTGAAAGCTAATCAACGGAACATTTTTGAAAAAATTCATGCTCATCACGTTTTCGATATATTTAATAAAGTAGTTAATACTTTTGCAGTATAACATCGATGTTAAATAATAATAAAAATAATAAAACAGATGTTAACATCGATGCTGACATTTCGTAGCAAAAGTTCACAGGAAAAGTGGGGTGCGAATAATTCCGGAGTTTGCCGAGCAACTCGTGTAAGAAAAAGTTTGCATGGGAAAATAGGGTGCAAATAGACACTGCCTTAACTCTAAACCACTTCCAGTTTACCCGAGTTTTTGAGGGAAAATCCTCAACTGACATTTCTCCATTTGACTGCTAAATATTGTGATTTTCGCAAAAAATTCCTTTTACGGTGTGTGTGTTTGAAATTAATTATAGGTTAATCACTTGATTATTTTTCAAGGCCAATAGACATATCAATTGAAATTCTTCTTTTTTATCCGGTGCAACCTAAGGATTGGTGACGAAAACTGGACGCCCGGCGAATTTTTATCACAACAAGCGGCTTTTCAGACAGGAGAACAGCACAATTACAATTTCCGCATTCATAATACAAAGCCAATATTTATTTGGAACACATTAAACATAAATAATATTTGAAACCACACTTGCACCCGCCGTGAAAACAAAATCTATACCAAATATCAAACAATTCAGCAGTAAAAATGGGAAATGTCATCAGTTCTTAATGTTCCCATCGTACCCTAGGTTAACGAAGAGTTCGGAACCATTCCGACTCGTGTCAAACAGACTGTAAAACACACAGACTATTCCCGAGTCATCTGGAGTGAAAAAGAACCTGCAAACGAACACAGCTAATAGTTAGTCAATTCTGAATTTTAAAATTACCTTTGAAACTGTTTAACATACTATTCCAACAGATACCATATGAATTTGCGCTTTTATGGCAAGACGAGTTACACGGCACTTAGGTTCACAGCTCAATGAAAGTATTATTGAAACCAACAAGCTGATTAGCAAAGTAGTACTATAACTCAGATTTGTTTTCCTGAACGCCTTTTTTGTTCATACGAATTTAGTAAATATTTTCAGCCAGAAGTAATTTGTCAAAAAAAACTCCGAGTTTTCGAAACCACTAAATCTTCGAAAAGACCGAAAATTGACATTTCACACACGCTCTCAATAGTATACTCAACCACACTGTTTACAGGGTGTCTCGTCAAAATTCGTCATAAAAGTACCTAAAGAGGGGAAATGTGTCACTGAGTTCACCAACACATCGATTCTACAACTCTTCGCAGTATATTTGTCCTTCTCCAACGTACACACATAAACATCACCTTGTTTCGCGCAAAAATATTTTCGAAAATTCTATCAAGACACTTTATGAATGAAAGAATTTAGTTTCCTTGTACACTGAATTTTACGTAATTAATAATAGTTTACCCTGCTGAAGAATTCTTTCGTCACAAATCAATCGCCGAGGATCAAGCACTGCAAAATCATTTTTCCATGGTCCTTCTCCCCTAACATTCTGCACTTACACACACTGCGGATCGAAAATACCTCCTTCACCAGAAATTCGCAACAGATCTCAGCACTGCAATTAGTTTTCGAATTGCTTATACTTTGCACAAAATTCTGCACTAGTATAACACTAACTGATGGAGATTTGCACGACATTAAACGATTTTCCCAAAAGATGAGAATTTCTCCAACACGGCGACGAGACGACAGCACGTCAAATTGGAGTAGACTAGTAGACGGGTTGTTAGTTTCATTTCACAATATGGCCGACAGTATATTTTTGTTTCTTCTTCTTCGTACAAAGGCTCTAAACATTAGATGCATTCAAATTATAGAAATATTAAACTTGATTCAAATTGGACTTTATATCCAATTCAATATCAGAACGAAATTTAATTGGTCAATTTATATTTGAAATAATTCGAATTGGAATGAAAGAAATCCGCTTACATATAAATGTGAAATAAATTAATTATATGGCAGTGAGAAAACCTTATTTATTAGATTTTCTTCTAACTTCTTGACGTAACTGGTTCAAGGACAACCTAAATAAGTTGTTCCCTTGTTGTTCCGGTCCCGGTTCTAACTAGAAAATGACTATTAATGAGAAATGTCACAATTTCGCCAAGAAACGGAATAATGGCCGCAGTTGCCGGTGCGGATTTTGAGGGATGGCTAAACGAGAAATTAAAACGGCTGAACACAGATGAAGGTGTTTTCGGGTCATACATAATTGGGATTCTCAAAGGAGACGAAAACAAGGAAGAAAAGGTTGAGGCGCTCGAGGGAATCTTGAGCGAAATAATCGTAAGTTGATTCCCTTCCCCACTAAATTGACTTTTATGGAGTTTGTCGTCGAGGTTAAATTTCATCTGATTGTTGTGTGCATTGCAGGAGAAGAATTTAAATGAAATTGTTCACGAAATCATAGACAAATGGAATTCCTGCCATCCGAAAGCCGACGACAAGAAGGATGCTAGTACCACCAACGCGGATGTCGACGCTCAGCTAGCGAAGATGTTAGAGGCACAGAAAATTCAGACAACTGTCCAACGCCAGTATACCGCCGAGGAACTGCGGATCAGAGAGCAGATTCTTGCACAGTATAGCCAAGTAGGTATCGTAACTAGTAATACTTCAATACCAGTTCCTAGGACTATTAGGAGTATACGCGAATTTATTCATATTTTTATTTCGTACCCTAGTTTTTAAATCTTTATCTATGTTATGTTCCTCTCCTTGGCCTCTTAATTTAGAATCCCTTATATACTTCTCTATTGCTGGCATTAGCTAGTATATTTGTGATTTTGACTTTGCTTAGAATGAGTGCGGGTAATTTCCGTACAAGTTTGTAATTGGAAGTTATTTTTCGTGCCCATTGATAAAATCTATGTTAATGTCTTCATGATATTAAAAAAAAGTTATAATGTGAATTCTAAACTTTAGTGTTTCTGCAGGGATCACATTTAATACATTAAAAGCCGCGTTTACTACATTAAAAATTGCAGTGGAGTTAAAATGAATATCTTTGTTATGTAATTTTTAAATATTGGAATGCATTATAATATGCAATGCTATAAATTCAGGTCAAGTATAATGAACATTACGTGCCGTCGCTTGGCCTTGTAAGGGATTGTACTCACTGGAAGTCTACAGTATTTTAAGTTGCTATAATCACGTCTACTCTACGTTACATGGTGTCGTACGTCGAACGGCACTTTTTCAGGGTTGCTTTATTTTGTCCTTTGATTTCGCCTCTATGAACAGGTTGTCTAACCACGAGACATGCTTCCTGCTCCTGCTTTCTCATCACATGATTTTCCTTTGTATGACCAGTTGGAGTAGGTTGTACTGTTCCTCATTAGTTGGCAAATGCACCTAAGTTTCCTCGCTTTGATGTTTAGTGTCTTCTTTCCTGTTCTCATATGCCTAGAAATTCCACATTGGTAACTTTATCGCGTCACGATATTATCAACAATCGTGTATATAATCATATTGCAAAAGCTTCTATCTTTAATACTTTTTTACCAGATCCGGGTTTCCACTATATATGAGGATCGACCATATGTAGCATTTCATCTAAAATTGATACTATCTCGGGACTTATTTCGGCCTTCGATATCTATTCTTTCAATTATTAAATCAGCACATGACGACCGAGGCCATCCAGGATTGGAAGGAATAATGGAAACGTTGCGGTGCGGTTCCCGTTGCGATGTGGTTCCCGGGCCCCATTCCAGGAGGCAAGCTCCTCTTCAAGCGGTTCAAGTTCCTCCACTCATCCATCATACGTCACCTAATCTTTGTCCCAACTGCCTAAGTCCGATGTAACCCTATCCCATTTCGCTCTAAACATTTCTATTCGACATCACTCACTCCCCTTATCTCTTAAATGCAAATCTACTTCCTCCTTTCTTCCTTCCGCTATCTACTACGCCTTTGTACTCTCCAACTATATATAGTCTATTTTTTTCCTTCTATTCACAAAACTAACTATTCACAAACTAACTGACTATGTACTTTCCTTTCACTAACTTAAACCGTTCACTGATGTCTAGCCCTTAACACTTCCTATCAAATTTCACCTCGCGTTTAAATTTACAAATGCTTCTCTTTTCCTACTTCCCTCATTTAAGGCCCGCGCCCATAGAATTCGCCACGCGTGGACGTGGAGCTTAAAGCTCCAAGGTTTTAGCACGCGTACGGAGAGAGGCGCGCCCATAGAATCCGTGGACGTTATCCGTTGCCGCACAGTTGTTATTTGAAAATTCGAGAATCAGATTTTATCGAGTGGGGAATAGCTCAGTAAAATTAGAGTTTGAAGCCCGAACAAGCTGGATTTTTGTGGATACCTTTATCTCGATGTGCTAAGCATATGCCTGAATTTGAGCCCGTGGTTTTTTCTTTTTTTGGAGGTTAAAATGTGTTAATTATAGTTTTTCGCAAATGTCTTGTAAATTATCAATTTGTTGAGAAAATTGTGGCCTGTAAAAATCTGCACAAAAAGGGTCTTAGACTTTTTTTCATAGAATTAATCGGTTTTGAGTAAAACGTGCGGTAAAGAGTTTCATTCGATTAGCCCAATAAAATTACACTTTGATTACGAAAAAAGTCCGAAAAAGCTGGATTTTTGTGGAATCCCTTTACTTCGATGTCTTAAGCATATCCCGAAAAGTTGTTTAATTTTTTGCCGGGGGTTCTCCTTTTCTTTTGGGGTGAAAGGGGCTTAAATTTAGTTTTTTTTTGTAAATATCTCGTAAAATATAAATTTGTCGAGGAAACTAGTTATGAGAAAATTGTAGCCTATGAAGTTTTGCACAAAAAAGATCCTTACACTTTTTCCCGTATCGTTCAAATCAATCGTTTTTCTGTAAAACATGCAGTTTGCGTCATTCAGTTATTTTTCAAATATATATATCTTTCTACATCACCTTGGGTGTAGAGTATCTACTATGCAAGTTTTTCTGCAAGTGCAACTCGGATTACATCAAATCTATTATTGTTAATTATCCACCCCAAGTCTTCAGGACTTAAATCATTATCAAGTCATTTTTGGACCTGGAGAGAAACTAAATAAATGATGTAGTTAGACACTGAATGTGGGGGGTGGATTTGATAATTTTATTGGTTTATTTGATCTGTTGGTTTAAACTCCACTAAGGCTTTAATTTGAGTTGCAGTTGTAGAAAAACAGGTCTCCGCTGTTCTAGTATGTCGGCATTGCCGTGGGAAGTCATGTTCAATCGCTGAGAGTTAGAAAATAGAAATTAATGGAAACAACGATGAAGAAATTGATCCAATCTTCTTCTTCTTCTCTTCTATATACACTTGCGGTCATAGAAACCGCACCACTTGAAATTCACATGATAAAATTGAATAAAAGGGTATGTACTTTTCCGAATGAAATGATTCTTTGCCACAATATTCAACAGAAACTCATTAACAGTTGGGCAGGATTTCACCTTCCTTCTTCTTTTTTTTGGGAAGAAATGAAGAAAAAAATTAAATTATCGAATTTTCATACTTTGCTACCATTTACTTATTAATTACATTTACTAGGAACTTTACATATCATTTGGTATATTTTTATTAAAACATAACTTAAACATAATTTACATTGTATGCACAGTCTTCAGTACCGCGTTCCTCCCCCTTTGGCTTCGATAATCGCTTTTATCCTAAAATGCATTGAATCCACCAATACTTCAATGATGTCATCCGTTATTTCATTGTTCCACACAAGATCCAACACTTGAATCAGCTTTATTTTGCTCTTTGGTTTATGCTCTGCTACTTTCCGTTTCATTACATGCCATAGATGCTCAATTGGATTCAAATCGGGCGAATTCGCTGGCCAGTCTAGTCTCTGAATTCCGAGATCAGAAAATGTTTTCTGGAGCTGGAAAAAATTAATGAGGATTAATTCGTGTTTTATTTATTGTTTATGAAATAGACATTTGGCACTTCATATGCCATACTGTACTTACCGATTTGGCACGATGACAAGGTGCCGAATCATCTTGAAAAACTACTTCATAAGTGAACGAAAGGTGCTCCCCAATGGCTGGTATCAAAATTTCCTTTATGACTTGCCCATACTTTTGGGCATTCATTGTTCCATCAACAAAGTGCAAAGGATCTAGGGAGTAAAAAGAGAAACATCCCCAGACCATTTGGCGTTGAGGAAACTTCACTGTCTTGATCGTGCACTCTTCCTTAAATCGTTCCCCTGCTGAACGTCGCACGTACGGCCTGTTGCCTGCACACAACAAGTTGAATTTGCTTTCGTCAGACCAAATTACTCGTCGCCAGTCTTCCTTCGTTCAATTTTCATACTTCTTCGCCCATGCTAAGCGAGTCGCCTTCATTTTCTTTGTTAACATGGGCTTTTTCGCTGGTCTTCTTCCAAGTAGTCCTACTTCTCGTAACCTCCTACGGATTGTTTCGGCGCTAAGGTCGACTTGATGATAATCCCTCAACTCTGTTCTTAAACGGACAGCGTTTTTAAAGCGATCTTTCAAGCTCATCCGTCATAATGCTGTGTCCGTCCGTGAGTTTGTCTTCCGTTTCCTTCCAGATCCTTTTGTCCTCTCCAGTGGGTCCAAATTCTCCTTTTTCTTGATCAAACGAACGATGGTTGAATGACTGCACCCTATTTGAGTCGCTATCTGACGATACGACAGACCTTGATCTGCCAAAGTCAAAATTTCGACTTTTTCGTCCCTGGTCAATTGCTTATATTTTCCGGCCATTTCACTTTTTTGACTTTATCTTCATCACCACTTAACTTCAACTGAATATTTTGTCACCAAAAGGGTTGCTTTTATACCCCAACAAAGCAGGTCAAATTATTTCATCCCTCCCCCTAATCTACCTGCTTCAATTATGCGCATTCTCGGAACTAACTGAGTGGTGCGGTTTTTATGACCGCAAGTGTATATAAAAATGAATGTTTGTTTGTATGTCCTTTATAGAATCGTAAACTATGCATTTGATCATGTGATGATCTTTAGCAAAGTTGTTGTGCATGAGCCCACGAAGGTTTCTGAGCTGGTACGACCAATTTTCGACAAATGGCGCCACTGTCAGGAAGAAGAAGAGGAAATTTGTTGTAATGCGTGTGCCATGTTATGAGTATCGTTGGAAACGGGAGGTAGTGCAGAATGTTTTGGTGAAAGAAAGGTTGGTGAAAAGTGTGAAATGTGGGAATTATTGGTGAAAACGTGTTTTTGTTGTGGGGGAGGGGTGGGAGTGACACCCCCAAGAAGTGTATCTCAGGGGTAGGAAGAAGAAGCACTATATTAAATTGGGCCGGGTTGGTGACAGTTGGTGAAAATAGTGAAAACTTGGTTTTTTCGGTGGGTGCCGACAAAATTGAAACGGCTGTGGAAGAAAATTGTATGCATGAATTAGAATAATTTTTTCACCAATCGATAGCTAAGGAAGCAGAGTAATTTATATATATAAAAATGAATCCCTATTTCCCTTGGTCACGCCATCACGCTTGAACGGCTGGACCGATTTCGCTAATTCAAGGGATTTCCCTGAGAATCCGCACTAGGGAATTTTCGGGATCACTGATTTCGAATCTGTTATTCAAATTTCCAAATATGGGACCACCCGCCACCCCGCTGGGTGATATAGGAGAGGGGGTGCATTAAGGAGGTGGTGTAAAATGAGGAAAACTAAATTTAATAATACTTTACAGTTTACAGTCAAAAAAGTATTAGGAATAGGTGAAAGTGATGTATGGGGTGTATTGTGTACGAATTTATGGTTGATTTAATGAGACCACTCCCACCCCACTGGGTCACATAGGAGAAGCGGTTGTGCAGTAGGGAGGCGTTGTAAAATTAAGGAATACAAATTTAATAGTATCCCGGGAAACGCCGGGTTCGGGCAAGCTAGTGGTTTAATAAAAATGATAGGATCAACGAGATCGAATCACTCTCCATCAATTTGCTTTTTGAGGAAGAAATTAGATGATCTCACCATCTTATTAAATAAACTTTTGGCCACCCAATCATTACCTGCAACCACTAAGGATAGTGCTGCAAAACGCCGCTCATTTTCATCCAGCGACTCTTCCTCTACCGGCACTTCGGCTGGAATTTCTACATTCGGCTCATCACCTGTTTCACGTATTACGCGGAGTTCTGCTAAATCTGCCACATCTGTGAAATCCGGACTTAATAACAAACCCGTCTCAGGATTACCTAAAAAACTGACTAAGGTGCGTGAAGGAATTACTCCACCTGAAATTTCATTGAAGCCACCTAGTGATGCAAGCAATAATCCTAACGCCCCCGACCGTCAGGCTTCAACCTCTGCATCGGCAAGTGCATCCGTACCAATGTTGTGTGCTGTTCCTAAGCCATCTTGCATCTTCGTGTCTCGACTGGCGCCTAGTACAACAGCTGACGATGTAACGCAGTACATTGCCTCCAAATGTGCTGTCCCGCTAGGCAATAACTTTAACTGCGTTCACTTGAACTCCACAGCTGAGGATCGCTTCGTGTCGTTGGAGGCGGTGTTTTAATTGCAACACGGACTAATATGTTGGCTGAATCTATTTATGTACCTGGATCAGAGTGCTTGGAGTTTCTTTGCGTCCGCATTAAGTTGGCCTCGTTTTCTCTGCATGTCATTGTTGTGTACATCACTCCTGGATCTAGTAATGCTACATACGCGGAATACTTAACCTGTATTGACTTGGTTTTCAATATGTGCCAATCACAACTTACCTTCAATTTCTTGGAAGGCCTCAGACGATGATAGTACTTTCATTCCGTCTGAGATTTCTTCTGTGGCTGGACGTCATTTAATTGACACTCTATCATCATGCGGTCTTAAGCAAATTAATGGCATATATAACGATCGTAATAGGATTTTGGACTTGGTATTCATAGATGAAGAGTGTTGTTCTTGTGTTTCCCGCCCCGCGGATCCACTGGTGAAGGAAGTTCGAGATCATCCGGCTTTGGTGGTCCATCTAGACGTTTTCTGTGATAACCCCACTCAGTTCAATATAGGTTGTGATTTTGATTTTGCAAAAACAGACTTTTATAGGCTTAGAGCGGAGCTAAATACTATTGACTGGTCTATTCTAAATAGATACTCTGATATTAATCATTCTCTGTCAATTTTTTATGATTTAATCTTTAATTGTTTCCTTGCTGCTGTGCCAATTTGTAAAGTAAAAAACTATGATTGTGCTCCTAATTGGTTTGATGACAATTTACGTAAACTACGTAATGCACGAAATAAAGCATGGCGAGTTTTTTCATCAGCTAGATCCGAGGTAAACTATCAGGCATACTCTGATCTTAGAAAGGCATTTAAGGATCAGGCGCAGGTTCTTTATTCCACGTATCTCAATGGTTTGGAGTCTAATTTGAAAAAATGTCCGAGATTATATTGGAAATACATTAATTCTAAACGGAAGAGTGACGGCTTTCCTAATTGTATGTCGTTTTCTAATAATTCTAGTCAAGACCCATCTGTGATATCTAATTTATTTGCTAGTTTCTTTTCTGACTCTTTTAAAATTGACAATAACACTAGTATTAACTACTCATATCTAACGTCTTGTGTTTCTTCCTATTCCTGCTGTGATATTAATGTACCGAGTGTTAATGACTCCATGTTGTATAAGTTTGTCCATGAGCTTAATGAATCTTGTTCTGCGGGGCCTGATGGTATTCCCAGCATAATTCTGAAACAATGTTTTCCTGGTCTTTCTGAGCCACTTCTCTTTTTGTTTAATTTGTCTTTGTCATCGGGAGTATTCCCGGATGATTGGAAATTGTCTTTCGTTATTCCAACCTTCAAAAATGGCAAAAGGAATCTAGTTGATAATTACAGACCAATTTCAAAGCTCTCCGCAATACCCAAACTCTTTGAACGTGTAATTTGTGACCTTCTAACGTTTGACTGCAAGCCTTTGATTAGTTCCAAGCAACATGGTTTCGTTAAAGGTCGTTCTACAATAACAAATCTCACGGCTTTTACATCCTACATTTCGGACAGCCTAGAAATGAGAGCCCAGACTCATTGTATTTATACTGACTTTTCCAGTCCCTTTGACAAGCTTTCCCATGAGGTGCTGCTTTTTAAGCTATCCAAACTTGGCTTTTCTCCCCTGTTAGTTAAATGGATTTCATCCTATTTAAGCGATAGGAGTTTCCATGTACTATTTAGAAATGCCTTATCAAATGTAGTTAAAACGAAATCTGGCGTTCCTCAAGGCAGCCATCTTGGCCCCTTACTGTTTATTTTATTTATTAACGATCTTGAATGTGTGGTAAAACATTCCGAACTTTTAATTTATGCTGACGATGTTAAGATTTTTAAGCGGATTAATACTTATGACGACTGTTCCCTTTTACAGAGTGACATTGATGTTTTTAATTTGTGGTGTATGAATAACAACTTATTTTTAAATATTAAGAAATGTAATGTCGTAGTCTATAGCCGTAAACTCAATCCGTTTGTATTCACATACTCCATAAACAACATCCATCTAGATTCTGTTGATGATATTAAAGATTTGGGTGTAATCTTTGACACTAAATTATCTTTTTCAAAGCATTTAGATTACATAATCAATAAAGCCCTGTTAATGCTTGCCTTTGTCAGACGTTGGGCAAAGGAATTTCGTGATCCTTATACATTGAAGGCCATATATGAATCACTTGTTAGATCTCAGCTGGAGTATGGTTGCCAAATTTGGAATCCCAACTACAGCGTTCACATTGATAGATTGGAATCGGTACAAAAAAAGTTTTTGCGTTTTGCTCTGCGTCGACTTCCGTGGAGTGACCGATTTGTGCTTCCTCCGTATGCTGAACGTTTAAAGTTACTCGGCATGACTCCACTTTATAAAAGACGAGAAACGCATATGTGTCTGTTTGTTCACAAGGTTTTGGTTGGTTTAGTGGATTCGCCTGATATTTTATCTTTAATTACTTTGAATGTAGGTAATAGGCCCTTGCGTTCGCGAACTTTTCTTTACATTAAAAGTCATCGAACAAATTATGGATTTTTTGAACCAATTAGTGATATGTGCAGATGTTATAATATATATTTCCAGTCAATAGATTTTAATCTTGATTTGTTTAACATTAAGCTAAAGCTCCTCTCTTGTAGTTAAAATTTTTTTTTTCTTAAGTCAGATTACTTGTGATGATGTATGTTGGCTTGTGAAATAAATAAATAAATAAACATTTATTTATTTTTTCACTTGCATATTTCATATTTTCTGAACGAATTGTAGTTTTTGTCGATTAGATTAGTATCTTTTTGTTTAATACCCTTCCAATTTTATTTTCACACCAAAGTAATAAGAGGAGCTGTAAAATGATTGAAATTCTGTACGGGGTCTTTCAATAAGGACGCTCGACTTTTAAATGTAAATAAAACAAGTTGTGTGTGAGATATCCACTCCATTTTTATTTTATTTGAAAGAATATTTTATGACATTAAGTATAATATAACGTCGCTCAAATGTCCGCCACGGCTTTGCTTGGTGGCACTTATTCAGGAGGCCCAATTTTCGACGACTTTGTCGCAATAAATCTGGCTGATTTTGCTGGATGGCTGGCGTTCGTAATATTGACTTTGAGGGCATCAATTCTTGGCGGTTTATTCGCATATTTGTGTTTTAAGATAGTCCCAATGGAAGAAGTCTAAAGGCATTAAATCGCACGATCTCGGTGGCCAGTTCACGTCGCTCGTGCAGAATGTCTATCGTGGCATGCACTGTGTGACACGTAGCGCCGTCCTGTTGGGAGCTGTTGTTGGTAATTAGGTCTTGTTGTATGACAGCGAGCCTACTGACTGGTGACTGGTCTAGTCACGGGTGAGAGGGCTCCGTTGGGGCCTGCCACGGTTTACTAAGGAGGCAGCTATTTGATGTTTGTGCTGTTAAGCGCTGTAACTGGAACTTGTGCTCCGCTGGCAGATCGGGTACCGTTAGCCGCGCCTCAATAGGTGTTCTTACTCGTGATCTAAAGTAAGTTCATTTAAGCGAGTAGTAAGTAAGTAACTCAAGTGTTTCTAAAGACTGTCTGTGGCTGGGATTGGCCTGACGGCTGAGCCCTATCACTTGCACTTGTTGTCTCCGTAAGTAGAGATACTGGTTAAGTGTCACTTCACTTTTCGATGTTGGCGATGTAGAAGATTATTGGATATTCGCTGTTCATTATTTGCGTTTAAAGGACTGAAATTATCAAACTTTCTAGGCGACCAAGCAACTCTATCACTAGCTACGTAATGACTCGAGTTAACCGATTGTATGCTTCGTATAACGGGGTAAGGGTACCTTTATACAGCCTTGGCCAAAAGTATTAAGACACCTATTAAATGTTGGGTTTCTAAGGAAAACACAGAGTGGCAATGAAATTAAGTTACACACATTTATAAGAAAGTATTACACGTCAAATTTATTAATATTTTTTAGCGAATTAAATTTCGATCCTCACGAGAAGAAGACGCCCATTTTCTGCCCGATTCCGGCCAGTTCTCATGAGAACCAGTAATCGCAAAACGTTTGAGAGTATGCTCAACACCACCACGTGAACACTTTACGATTTTCGCAATCTCCCTCTGCGATTTACCTTCCTCGTGCAAAAATTGGATCCTGATCCTCTGAGTCAATGTCAACTCACTTATTTTCGGCATTTTGGTTCAACAACTACTCTCTTCAACACTTCACCAACAAATAACCACGTTTTATTTATTTATTTATTTATTTATTTACAATTTCATCAACAATCTGATTACTTAGTTTAAACATTAACAAAGCCGACCTTTAATGTGGCTTTTCGATAAGTGGAAGTCAATATTAGGGTAATTTAAGTTGAACGAGCGCGACATTGAGGCCACAGGCTCATTAAAACCATAATTAGTACGATGGTATGAAAGGTGGAGGAAGTCACCATTTCTCAAGGTGCGAGCCGGCACCGTTATATTAAAAAGAGCCAGCAGTTCAGCAGAATTGATAGCACCCTGCAAGCAATCGAAAGCCAAGACAGTTCTGGAGATGTTACGTCTACCCCTCAACGAGTCAAGAGAAATAAGCTTAAGTCTATCAAGATAGGGAGGCAGGGCAAGACTATTCTCCCAGGGAAGTCCACGAAGAGCAAACCGTAAGAATCTACGTTGAACGGCCTCAATACGGTTTATATGGCACTCATAAAATGGACACCAGACCGGGCTGGCATATTCCAAAATGGGTCTCACGAAAGTGCAATACAACAGACGAGAGATGTAAGGATCATCGAACTCTTTAGACCATCTCTTGACGAAACCTAAGGTTGCATTAGCTTTAGTAGCAATTGATGCAATATGATCCTCAAAAGAAAACGATGAGTTGAGCATAACACCCAAGTCTTTCACCTTAGTCAGTCTGCAAAGAAAATGTCCATTTATAGAGTACTCGAAAAGCTGCGTATTCCTCTTTCGGGAAAAAGACATACACGTACACTTACTAACATTAAGTGGAAGATAATTAATAGAACACCATTTATTAAAGGCGTCTAAGTCGGAGTTTAAAGCATCACAGTCACGATCGTCAGATATTATGCGAAAGATTTTCGCATCGTCGGCATAGCAAAGAATTCTCGAGTGGGTAGGGATGAAAGATACGTCATTAATGTAAATAATAAATAGTAATGGTCCAAGATGACTACCTTGTGGCACGCCAGATGTGTTGTCAATTGAGTACGATAGTGCACTGCGAAAACGAACACGTTGGGTGCGGCCAGACAAGTAGGATGCAATCCAGTCAACAAAACTAACGGGGAATCCCAACCTAGTCAACTTGTAAACAAGAATATGGTGATTAATCCTATCAAAAGCTTTACTGAAGTCTGTGAAAATGCAGTCAACCTGTTTGCCGGACTCAATAGCGGATAAACAGTAATTTGTAAATTCAAGCAGATTCGTTGTAGTCGATTTTCCCTTCATAAACCCATGCTGAAAGGGTAATAAAAAAGGTTTAAAGTGAAAGTGGAAAACCTTACAGACAATAGCCTCAAACAGCTTGGCAATACAACTCAATTTAGCAATAGGTCAATAGTTGGAAATATCGGATTTGCTGCCCTTTTTATGCAAAGGAATAATTTCTGAAAGCTTCCATGACACTGGGAACACACCAGAACAAAGGGATAAATTAAATAAATAACGAAGAACAGAAACCAAAGTAGATCCACATCTTTTCAAAACACACGAAGGAATACCGTCCGGGCCACTCGAGAAGTTGTCAATTAAAGTAGAGATGTGTTCAAGAATAATACTATCGTCAAGTATAAGGTCTTTAGGTTGGAGAGATGTTGGCGAGAGCCTCGTCAAGTGGGTAAAATCCGTAAAATTAATATCACAGGAACTATCACAAAAAGCGGTCTTAAAGAAATCCGCAAAAAGGTTGGATATTATCCAAGGGTCACCACTCTGTAGAGGGCCATAAGAAAGCAGAGAGGGGTAGCCATCAGAATTACGTTTGGAATTGACGAATCTCCAGAACCGTCTTGGATCCTCATGCAATGAAGATTTCACATTTGCAATGTAAGCAACATACGAAGAATTAACAGCACTTAGAAACCGATCACGAGCCTCTGTGTACGAATGGAAAGCGGCATCGCACCTTGAGGATAAAAAAGCCCTCCAAGCTTTGCTTTTAAGATTTTTTAAGTGTTTAACCATACCGTTAAGCCACGGTTGATTATTAAAAGAGTTATTGGACCTTTTAATAGGAAGACATTGAGCGAAACATAAAGACAAAGTGTCGTAAAAGGACATCACCGCTTTATCAATGTCACGCTCGTTCAAAATTCCACTCCAATCACAAGCAAGGAACCACTGGTTTAAAAGAGAAAAGTCGGCTTTTTTAAAGTCGTAACAATAGGAAATAGGAACCGAACATTCAGCCACGACGGAATCAAATGAATACATCAGCAGAAGAGCCGGATGATGTGTGGACTCGGGAAGTAGAGGTGTCGCGCAGCGCCTCACTCTAGTCCCGTCGGGATCAGTAGAAAAAACAAGGTCCAGAAATTTTCCTAGATCGTTTGCAACAGAATTGCATTGCGATAGTCCGGAAGCTGATAGACTGTCAAGAAAAGAGACGGTGTGCAGCGGAGCAGTCGCTGTGGAAGGTGCCAAGCAGCATACGTCAGAGTGAGTCCAGTCGACAGAAGGGATGTTGAAATCGCCCGTTATAAAAAGCTCGTCCGATAAAGAAATATCACCCGAAAGCTTATCAGTAAACATAGCGAGCTGCTCATACAACACAGAAGCTGAATTCGGTGGAATGTAGACGGTGACGATGTAAATGTTTTTCTTTGGTAGACGCAAGGCTACACACACCAGCTCCAAGTCCGCCAGGTGAGAAGTATCCACCTGCTCACAAGGTATGTCTCGTCGAACAGCACACAAAATTCCGCCGCCCACAGGAGCATCTAACCTCTCGTGGCGGTCTCGTCGAAAAATTGCAAATTCTGAGCTAAAAAGCTCTGCGTCCAAAATTCCTCCGCACAACCAAGTCTCGGTTAAGCAGACCACGTCAATACAGGAACTGGTGGAGTTGATAAAAAGGCGACTCGTTTTTGAGCGTAACCCACTTACATTGGCATAGTAGATGGATATGTCCTTGGTTAGTTTTTTGATGTGCCAGATGAGGTGGGAGAGGGACGCATCCTAGGCGTGAACTCACGAACGATGCAACCAGTTGGCCAAATGTCGCAGGATATTATGTTATCAAACAGGCTGTCAGGTGCGAAAATTTTGAAAGAAGCAGTATTAGACCGTCTGTTTCGTCCCAGGGAATTGTTGAGCTTCTTACAGTCTACGGAGCCACGTGCCGTTGTCAAGCGCGAAGAGATTAAGTTAAGTATTTCGGCCTTGAGCTTTACCTTAGAATTTAAGGCCTTATAAACTGCAACTGATGCATTTATTGAGAAATCCTTAATTACCCGCCCTTCATCCTTTTCTGAGTAATGTTTAATACCTAATTATGTTTTTCTACCTGTGACTGAGGCAATAAAAGTGATAACGAGGTATTTTTGTACTTAGTTTTCACATAATGAGGATTAATTAGGGTGGCTTAATACTTTTGGCCAAGGCTGTAGAATATCAAAGTTAGGCATAAAGAAGTTTCTTCTCATATAAGAAACCATCCACCAAATTCGCTGTGCCTTGTGCTGAGATTACCTCGACCTGAAGCTCTAAATCTCGAAAGAATCCACATGGTTGTGATATTGGGCATAAACTTTATGGGACGTTCTTTCGAGATTTAGAGCTTCAGGTCGAGGTAATCTCAGCAGAAGACAAACGGAATTTGGTCGATGATTTCTGATATATATGATATGAGATGAAACTTCTTTATGCGTAGCTTTGTTATTCTATGGTACCGGTTAGATTCGCTGATAGTCACTACCGATGTCACATGTGTCCTCTTGGTGTGTCGAGACTCGGAGCCGATACCGTTGGAGTTTGACGCGAGTTTAGGATTCTATGTTAAATGTGACACTTGTGGCATGTGGCACTTCATATGTAATGTAATGACTCTTTAGGCGATAATCCTTCTTTGAGCGGGAAACAGTTTGCTACATTAACGAGTTAGTAACACGCGCGATGAAATCGGATCGAGACTCGAGCTGAGTACCGTTTGAGTGGTAGCCAGAGCGCGAGGGACTGGCTGTTTTTATTAGGTGAACACAGTTTCAGCTGTTAAGGGTGTGTTTACGCTTAGCGCGTGCGTGGCGCACTATGCTGCCGGTTTCTGCCAGCTGCTGCCTCTCGCTGCCAAATCAAACACATTGTTTTTATAGAACTGTTTACGCTAATCGCTGCCACCAGCGTCCTAAAGCGACCAAATCGCGAGAGCATTCCCCGGTTTGTTTTCTGGCGCTACCTGCCAGCAGCTTTTTCGGCGAAATAGGTGTAGTAAAGTTCACTGAATGCGTTTGAAGACATAAAAATGTATAGTACTTATTCGGAAGTTTTAAAAAAATGTCTATTTATCAAATTCCGAAAATAAAAAATTCAGTTCTTGTTTTTGCTCTCGAGTGATCGGACGTATGACACTGTTTAAATTTGTGTTGCAGAACTAATGCAACTGTTTCATGCGCCTAGATTTTATTCATTTTTCCCTCAGGAACTCAAAATATTCGCGGGATAAAATCTATAGTCTAAGCCATGAACGACAAAATACTGTGTCTTTCAATAAAGACTCCATCAAAATAGGTTCAGCAGTCCGCAGTAGCGGAACAAGCACTCCATTGAACCTAATCTTCGCTGGAAATTTGAATTTCGTTCTTTATTTCTGGTTCAATTGTTTTTAATATACAGGGTTACAGGGAAAGTCGTACTGAATATTAGTTATAGTCCGTACCAAAATTGCTTATTTTCGAAAATATTTTCTTATTTTTTTTAAACGATTTTTAACAAAAAAAAACGAGATTTTCGTAACTTTTTTTTCTACAGTCCGCAATTTTTTTTTTCAATGAAATTGATTAATATTAGTAGGGGCGATAGCGACAGATTTACTGAACAATATTATTCTATTCGATTTTTTTACGATTCCCTAAAAAGAGGTAAAATTTATGCGTTCATATGAGAATACCCCCTTAATGTCGCGCCACGCGTTTTTCCATAAAAATTAGTCTCACTACTCAAGGGGCACTCCAAACCAGCCAGTTTTTTAATATGATATATTTAACACTGTACACTATCAGTTCATTGTCGAAACAAGATCGAGACTCCCGAAGACATTTGTAAAACTCCATTAGAAAATCGATTTTATATAAATATAAAAAAAATATATTATATACTTGTCGCGAGATTTAAATATTACAAACATAAAATGAGCAATAATTGTGCATAACCATATATTCTACATACCTCCAGAAAATGAATCCATTCTGCCGAATTCGAATTGAACTAGTTTCCTCAGTTTCACAGCACTTCAAAACAGGCAAGAATTTTTCCACGCGTACACTTGTTTCGTGCGTACTCAACGGAGGCTGAATGTCGACTGATGTCGAGGCAACCCTAGAGCAGGTATAAGCCTGCCCGGTCCGGAATTATGTTCTGGGACTATCCCTAAAAAAGATCTAAACGTATATAGACGAATATACACAACTCAAAAATTTGATTTTTGGCCACCTTTTTGGGATTCTGCCCCACTGTGCGGCGTCGCCTCATATTGCAATTAGTAATTGTTTACATTGAGGCGCGCAACTTTTCATTTTATTTTCCTGTTATGGAAAATTGATCGAAAGAATAAAACGGATGGAAAAAAATAGTCTCTTTATTTTTATTAATCGTACATTTTATAAGAGTAAATTAGGAACCGAACTAACTGCTTCGAGGAGTGGATCAAGACTGCAACTACTCTGAGTTGTTATCGCTGGGAGTCGGGAGAAAAAATGGGACGCTAGGAGTTCTGGGAATCAGATGTCTGTGGGATATTTTGTCTAGAGCTGGAGCAATGGTAATATAATATGAAGCAGTGAATGTTCACTGCTGATGACAGCTAAACTAAATTCTTAGAATTAAAGTGGCTGGGAACGTTATTAAAGATAACTAAATATTCTTAGAATTAAATATTGCTGGGAATATGACTCCCCCACTGTTAGATTGAACATTCTCCTGAATTTCTTCATGCTCCACAGATTTTTCTACGGCTTTCTTTTTTCCTAATTTGATTTTTACAAAATATATAATTACAATTGATATTGCCAAAGTAATTGCCACAGATGAAAGAGAGTACATAGAAATTGTATTGTTTTTGGATTTATAATTGATTTCCTCAATTTTGTTAATATTATCTATTTGTTGGAGATGAATATCCTCTATATTCATTTTAAGACTTACATTTTCGATACTCAAATAGTTTGGTAACACTATATGGTTGATGACAACATTTTCTATATTTGAGAATACAATATTCTTTATCTTTATCGTACAATTTTCGAATGTGATAAGATTATTTCCAATTAGTTTATATTTAGCATGATTACAATCATTACTTAGAGTAATATTCTTTGCATTTTTTACTAGAATTGTATTTGGTGAAATTTTAACTATCTCATTTTCCGTTTTTATTATTTTTTTGCAATCATCATATTTTTCATTTATAATAATACTATTCATACAATTATTTGCTAACTTTAACTGTTTTACATTTATTTCTCCGTTATCCACATATATTTTACTTTTGAATTGGAGAATATTCGTATTTTCGATAACAATTTCTTCAAATTTCTTGTTTGGAACAGGTATGATTTTATACTTGACCGCGAGATCTTGCGCAAAGTTGGGTATTAAAACGACAAAAACCAATTTATTATCAAATTTAAGAAGGCAGCTTTTGATTTCTTTATATCTAAATATATCTACATTATACTCATCTATTTCGTTGTCGGTAAGTATTGACTGACTCATAATCCCATATCTTGCAAAAACTATATTTTGTTGAATTTTATTTATTTCGGAATTCAGAATGTTAATATCGGTAAGTATTGAAAGAAAATGAAAAACTTTTATGCTTTTTCTGGTTATCTCGGCTGTTTGTGTCAACATGTCAAGAGTAAGAATTAAACTTTCGTTTATACGTTTTTGTAATATTTGTAAATTATTTTGTAGGTCATTATTGATTTTTATTTGTTTATTCAAGTTAGTAATAGCATTGTGGTTATTTAAATCAATTGCTTTTAGGTGTTCTTCAATTTCAGCTTTATCGTCGCTATCCATGGTTCCGAATAACCAACTGGCTATTTTTCCTCCTAAATTTATGAGACCTCGTTTTTGCCTATGTAGTGTTAGTGTTTTAATGTTATGTCTACTTTTCTTAATTTCAGTTTCTAGTTGTTTGATTAATATGATATCTTCGGTTTTGGAAAATGCTTCATCCATGCTCATTTCTAATTTATTTAGTGTGATTTGAAACTCATTAGGGTCGATAATGTGTAATAATTTTGAAAAGTTTTGAATGAGAGGAATTTCTCCTTGTCTTATTGTTTGAAAACCTCCTTGAGTCTCCAGTTTTTCTATATTAATCAGCGCTTGGGTTGGCGTGATGAGTAGCAATAGTATCAAGGTTGTTACCTGGAAAATATTTGAAATTTCGTTTGAGTCTACAGGGATGTATATTACGATTTTTTGGGTCTGTCAATTTTCCATTGACCTTTTTCGTTTTTAATTTAATGTACCGGGGTTCTGTTTTATGCCTTTCTATTTTGGGATTTTTTACTAAGACCTCTTCTTTGTCTTTTAAAACTACGGTTTCCCTATCCTCATTTAATTTTGATATAGTCCTAATCTGTTTCTTATTTATTCTATCCTTAATTTTATCTAAATCTTTAATTTGGTTATTAATGAAATCAGACGGTTTTGCTTGCGTTGTTGAGTGAATTGTGTTGTTATACATTTCAACGGCTTTGAGGACCTTTTCTTCTGGATTGAGTTTTATTTTTTCTGTTTCAAATATTCTCAAATGCTCATTTAAGGTACCGTGAACTCTTTCTACGTCGGAATTTCCAGTATGTGATCGCGGTGATGTAAAATGAATTTCAATTTCTTCTGTTCGTCCAAAGTCTCTCATGTTAAGGCTATCGAATTCATTATCTAATACTAATTTCTTTGGTTTCCCGAAAAGTGCAAACCTTTGTTTTAAAGTTTGTATAATGGTAATACTATTTCTATCATTTAATTTCGATGCCATCAAATGTTTAGTAAATTTGTCGATTGTTGTGAGAAATGTTTGATGGTAACAGAAGAATAGATCTCCATGGATTATTTCATTAGGTGAATTTGCTGTTTCTGATAAATTAAATTTGTGTTTTATGGGGTGTCTGTCATATTTAGCCAGATTACATGTATCACAATTATTGATGTATTTATATAAAAGTTCTTTTAGTTTTGGAAAAAAATACTTGTGTTTTAATTCAGCAAAATTTTCAGTAATACCTCTATGATTCGTGCCTCTATGAATTTGTTCGATTACCTTAATGGCTTCATCCTCGTTTTCTAGGTCTGGTGCTCTAATTGTACACTTAATAAAACGTATTTGTTTATCATTACTAAAAAGTTCTAGTAGTTTTTGTTGCATTAAATTATATTTTGTGTCTTCTAGTTCAGAATAAATACCTATGGTTCCCTTTTTTATTAACATTCTAAGTATATTATTCAAATGGTCTTCATTTGTTAATTCCTCTTCTGTTATATATATTTTTCTGTATCTTTTGTGTTTTATAATTAATTCTTGATCCTTGGTTTTGACTAAATGTATTTGAGTGAGATATTTGTTTATTATTACTTCGGCGATTGGAATATGATCGTTCAAATTTTCAATACCACTGTGAATTGTAGCTTGATCACTTTCCATATTTTCTTCGACCGCATTTATTTCGTGACTCTCAGCGTTTATTCGACTGAGAAAGTCTGCGACCTTGTTGTCTTTCCCGTTTAGAAATTCTATTTGGTAGTCGAATTCGTTTAATCGAATCCGCCATCTTTGCAGTTTTGCATTTGGCTCCTTCAATGAATTTAACCATATGAGAGGTTTGTGGTCGGTTCTTATTATGAACTTTTGACCAAAAAGATAAGGTCTGTAATATTTGGTTGCCCAAATAATTGCCAACAATTCCTTTTCGATGGTGGAATATCTAATTTCATGCTCATTTAAGGTTCGACTGGCAAAAGAAATGGGGTGATTGTCTTGTGACAACACTGCGCCAATTGCAAACTGACTAGCATCAGTTGTAAGGGTAAATGTTTTCTTAAAGTCTGGATATTTTAAAACGGGGTCCTTTGTTATGAGTTTCTTTAGCTTTTCGAAAGCTTCAATGAAATGTGGATCATATTCATTGATTTTCTTGTCCTTTTTTAAACACTGTGTAAGGGGTAAGGCTATTTTCGCATAATCACGAATGAATTTTCGATAGTAGCCAGTTATTCCCAGGAAACTTTTTATTGCTGTACGAGTTTTAGGTACTTTCAGATTTTGAATAGTTTCAACTTTTCTAGGGTTAGGTTTAATACCCTCACTTGTCAAAATATGACCCAAGTACTCCGTTTCTTTTTCAAAAAAATTAGATTTGTCGACCTGTATTTTTAAATTAAATTCCCTCAATTTTCGAAAAATTTTATTAATGGCGTCGACATGTTCCTGAAGTGATGTGCTGAAGATCAGAATATCGTCTAGGTATACGACACATATTCTGTTAATATAATCCTTCAACACAAAATTCATCAGTCTTTGGAAAGACGCTGGGGCGTTTTTTAAACCAAACGGCATCCTTATATATTCGTAGTGCCCTTGGGGTGTTGAAAATGCCGTTTTGGCCCTATCTTTTTCGTCTACGAGGATTTGATGAAAACCCTTAGCGAGGTCGATAGTGGTGAAGTATTGAACCCTTCCCAATTTATCAAATAAAGATTCTATATTTGGCATTGGGAATTTGTCGTCTACGGTTATGTCATTAAGCTTCCTATAGTCCACTACAATCCGCCATTTTTGGTTACCTGAATTATCCAATTTTTTTGGAACCACCCAAATCGGTGAATTGTAGGGAGAGTTGCTTGGTTGTATTATGCCGCCCTTTAACATTTCCTTTACTTGTCGTTCTACCTCCTCCTCATGAATTTTAGGAAATCTGTAGGTTTTGGCATAAACTGGAAGACTATCTTTCGTTATTATCTGATGTTTGATCTCAGTTACATTGGTTAAATTTTGGCCTTCTTTATAGAACAGATCGTTATATTTTGTAGCGATTTGTTTTAAATGATGTAATTCCTCGGAATTTAAATGGTTTGTTTTTAGTTGATCAAGTAAGTCAATGTTATTTAGATAATTGACTTCTAATTGGTGTATTTCGTCATATGGACAGGTATCCCTGAATTTTGTTAATTTGTTTTTAATTTCTATAGTTCCTTGTTCTATATCTAGTTTAGCACCTATGGGTTTTAATACATTGTGTCCGATTATGCAATTGAAACTTTTATCTTTTAAATTTAACAACTTCCAACTCATTGTTGCCTTGTGGTTAAATTCGTCTGGAACTTCTGTAATTATTTCTTTTGTTATTCTTTGTTTTCCCGATAATGTAACTAAATCTATTGGCTTATCTAGATGAATTCTTTCGTAGTTTGGAAAGAGATCTTTATGCATAATTGATGTAGTGGCACCGGTATCGATAAGACAATCGATTTTTTGTCCACTTATGGTGAATGTTACTATGGGTAATGAGCTTCCCGAGGCTCTGATTGAAAATTTCCTTCAATCTCAACGTGGTCAACTTCCATTGGTACTGTCTGGTTATTAGTTAAAAATTGTCTGCTTTGAGGATCATTACCGCCTGTATTATTCGGGCGATTATTTTGAGAATTTCCCATATTTGTATTTGTGTGATTATTATTGAACCTTTCAGAGTTATTTGGATTACGTTGGTTTTGATTTCTGCCGCTATTAGGATAAAAATTTGTATTTGTATTGCTATTATTCATCCTATCAGAGTTATTTGAATAATATTGGTTTTGATTTCTGCCGTTATTAGGATGAAAATTTGTATGATTTCCGTTAGGGTTTCTACTGTTACGTCTGTTATTATTAGAGTAATTGTTATTATGGTTCCTATTAGGATCCCTGGTATTATTGTTTACAGAATTATTGTGAAATCTGTTAGGTTGATTTGGCAAACTGTTTTTGTGTGTCTGATTTTTATTCCTAGGTTCAACACTTGTATCAATTCCAGTTTGGATCAATTCATGATAGGCTTGTTCTAAACTATCTACTTGTTTTATCCTAAGGTACATACTATCCGAACGAGGTAATTTGTTTAAAAACTTTTCCAATATGCTAATTTCGTTATTTTTGGGTTTAAAGTCTATCGGTTTTTCAACGTCTAAATTGTATTTCACATTTAACTTATCTAAAATCTTAGACAATTCTTCATAATATTGACTTACATTAATAAACCTGGTTGAATCTGCTTTCTCCTTGAGTTTTAGGTAGGTTTCCTGCACTCCAAATGATTTTATGAGCTGCTTCTTGATGGTTTCCCAGTCTGGGTTCTGGGTTTGTATCCTCCTTATTGAGACTGCTGCATCGCCTTGGATTTTTGTAGTTAAGATCCGGAAAATATACTGCTTTGCTGCGTTGTCTGTCACCATTCCGATGAGAGTTTCGACTTCGCTGATAAAGTGTGATAGCTCGTAAGTTCCGTCTCCTCTGTAAGCTGGTACTGCTCTGGCCTCATTGATGATATCTTTTACTGTTATTGAAGTTAACGCCATGTTGAAACTGCCTTGAAGGTTTTCTAACTTTTCAACGTCGATTGGTTCGTACACAGATGGATTTATCATTAGATTTTGAGACTATTTCACGAAAACCACCGTTAAATTTTTCGTTTTTCTCTACTTTTATGTTTGTTCCCTAGTTTATCTAGTGGAACTTTGTATTTTCGGTTGATCACGATTAGTTTTAAATCAGACACCGACTTAATTCTTTTAAAAGAAAAGTGTTTTGGTCCCGTTCACTGATCACAAATTTTTCGTTGATCGAAACTTTTATGTGGATCGAGTTAACACAAAACACTGTCGGTATCCTACCGACTGCGCCACTTTTCACTTTATTTTCCTGTTATGGAAAATTGATCGAAAGAATAAAACGGATGGAAAAAAATAGTCTCTTTATTTTTATTAATCGTACATTTTATAAGAGTAAATTAGGAACCGAACTAACTGCTTCGAGGAGTGGATCAAGACTGCAACTACTCTGAGTTGTTATCGCTGGGAGTCGGGAGAAAAAATGGGACGCTAGGAGTTCTGGGAATCAGATGTCTGTGGGATATTTTGTCTAGGGCTGGAGCAATGGTAATATAATATGAAGCAGTGAATGTTCACTGCTGATGACAGCTAAACTAAATTCTTAGAATTAAAGTGGCTGGGAACGTTATTAAAGATAACTAAATATTCTTAGAATTAAATATTGCTGGGAATATGACTCGCACATATGGTTCAGTGCTTGTTTGGCCTTGTGGCTATTTCCCATTGCGTCACACTTGTTGCGCCGCTGACCGTACTTTCGGGTAGGTCGGGATCTCGAGTGGCTCAAGTTGCAAGTGTGCAATTTTGTCTTTTGCTTTGAGCATTCGGTCAATGTGCAAATACGTTTACTTATATACCTTCCCTCTTTGAGAAAACAAAATTAAATGAGCATGAGTGTCATGTTTCTTTTTTAGGGTCTTTGCATTGCTACATATGTAGTGGAGTGTGTCGGCCGATCAGAGAAATTTACTTACATGGATATTTACATTGTTTTTTAAATTTTATAATTGCTTTGGCTTCTGGATTATTTTTACATTAGTATTTTTTTTTCATATTGTACTATTAATTTTCCTTGGACTATTTTTGTGTACTGTAAATTTCCTATCATTATCGTCTTCTATAGCACAGTTTACCCTATCAATGGTTATTATGGTAATGGAACCGTTAAACAATGGTCTAAATTCTTCCTATTTGTAGTTTCTAATAATACTTTATCACCTATCTCAACAGTGAGTGGTTTACATTGTTGGTCAAGTTTTTGTGTTCTCTGGCTTTTGGTTTCTTCCAGGAGTTTTTGTTGCCTTGACAAGTGTTTTCTGAAGCCTGTATTAAAGTTCTTTGCTATATTGTTCATCGTTATATAGGGGGTCAATTTTATTTCCCGTAAGGTCCGCTGGTAAATATACCTTTTTCGCGAATATTAACTCGAACGGTGTGTACCCGTGTGCGGTGTTTGGAGTAGTATTATAATAGAACGTATAGTATGGTATCCACTTATTCATTCAGTATTCATTTAGACACTTGTAATTTCTTTCGAGTGCACCTATTGCACGGGTGTGCAGCAGTTGCGAATAGTTGTTCTATCTTTAGCATGTTGCATATTCCTAAGAATATTTGGTTCTTATATTCCGTCCCGAGATCAGTTTTTATTTTATTTACTCGTCCATAGATCAGTATGAAACCTTGAATGATTGCTCTTGCAATGGTGTGGCTTCCTTATCCTCGGTGGTAATTATTACAACATATTTGGTTAAGTCGCTCTGTATGGTCACTTCATACCTATTGTTGTTAATTGTTTTGGTAAACGGGCATGCTGTATCGATGGATGTAACGTCGAAAGTTTGTGCCGTGGTTGTGGTAATTTCCATTTTCTCTTTATTGTGCTTTTGATATTTACTTTTCGCACATAACTCGCAGTTCTTTACGTATTTAGCTACAGTCTTCTTCATCTTGTTCCACTTGTAAATGTCCCTTAGCTTGTTGTATAGCCTTGTCTCTCCTATGTAACCGCCAGTCGGGGTTGTGTGGTTGTTAGATCATTTCTTTGTCGGCAACGTACCACTGAGGCTTGTATATTAGGATTTCTATTTTCGTTAGCTTCTTGTTGGGGTTTAAATGCGTCCATGCTTATTAGCTTAAATATTTGACTTTCTCCAGAAAGTTTCAGAGTCGAGGTCGGTAGTTTATCATAAATATTAATTTCCAATTCTTCGAATGCTCGCTCTAGTGCGAGTTCTACTGAATGGTTTTCTTTAATTCTGATGGAACGCTTTTATATATTTATTTTTTTTTTTGCGGGTCTTGTTTCTTCGGTTTGGTCCCCTGTGATTTCGTTGTACTTCTTCCGCATAGCACGTGGCCGCACTTGCAGTACCTTGATTTCCTTTAAGTCATTTATGTCGATTTTTATTCTCGACAATGCGTCTGGTCCGACGTTTTCTTTTCCCTTCACGTACTGGATCTCGAAATCATATTCTTCAAGATCCAGCCTCATTCGTGTTAGCTTAGAGGGTTTTTTTTAATTTTTAATTTTTAATTCAGCTAAACACAAGCTATACATACAAATACATGCATACATAAATATAAACATAAGAACTTAAGGACTAGAAACTAAACTAAGACTTATTAACTAACAGGGCCAAAAAAAAGGGGACGTTAGGAGGGACCATTAAGGATTTTCTGAAGGGAGGACTTGGTCAGGTGAAAGTCGAACAAGGGTGTGGAATTGGCTTTACGGATCATCCTTGAAATCGGTTCGGAAAAGCCATAATTGGTGCGGTGAGAGGAAGGGCGGAAGAGAGGTACTGATCTCAGGCGACGGGGATTGGTGTGGAGGGATATCAGCTGCAACAAAGAGGGGCAGTCAATGACACCGGTGAGGAGCTGGTGAATAAAAGTAATGTCGGCAGAGTCACGTCGCTTACTTAGAGGCTCTAAGTCGATCAATTTCAGTCGATCCTCATAAGGAGGCAAGTTTTGGTGGTCGGACCAAGGTAAATCACGTAGAGCCAAACGAAGGAACCTGCGCTGGACAGATTCGATTCTATTAATGTGCGTTGACTGAGTAGGAGACCATACCTGACTGGTATATCAAGGATGGGTCGGACAAAAGAGACATAAAGAGATTTGGCAACGTATGGGTTTTTAAATTCGGTAGACCAGCGTTTCACAAACCCGAGGGCGGAGTTAGCTTTGGCTAATGTACTGTCGATGTGAGAGCGAAAGTTAAGCTCGCCATCACAAATGACGCCGAGATCACGAAGAGAGACAACTGTAGGGATGTGCTCACCAGATAAAAGATAGACTCTAGGGTGGGAGGGGAGGCGTTTACGGAAGTAGGTGATAGATTGGCATTTAGAGACATTTAATTCCAAAAAGTTTTTACTGCACCAAATGTAAAAAGAATCTAGGTCTGCTTGTAGAAGGGAGGTCTAGCGCGGAGGAAATTTGTTTGGAGATTTTCATATCATCGGCGTAAATTGAAAGGTTCGAGTGTTTGATGATGCATTCAACATCGTTTACGGCCAGAATGAAAATCAGAGGACCTAGATGGCTGCCTTGAGGGACCCCTGACCCGGCTATAAAAGGGTGACCTCTACACCGAGTCAAAAAGAACACTGTATTGACGTATGTTTAGGTAGGACTCAATCCAAGAAAGGAAACACGGCTGGAATTTTTCATGCCAAATAAGTAAGCTGACGGTCTATGGTCCGATTTCACCATGAATTTTCTACCATAGACGTATGGTTTGTAATATGTGATCGCCCAGTGTATGGCAGCTAATTCCTTCTCTATAGTTGACTTATTTCGCTCTCCGGGAGTGAACGATTTGCTTGCGTATAGCTCATGTCCCTCTTCACTTGACTTTCACTAAAACGGCATCGCACGCATCATTTGATGCGTCGTTCGAAATTATGAATTGTGCCTCAATATTGTGGGTGACATTAAGGGGATGGTAACGTATTAAAATTTTTTTTGTTTTCATTCTTTTTATTGTTTATATATATATATATGATTGCACAACATCTTAAGATTGTTGTATCAAAATTTCAAACAAATCGGAGTAAAACTAACTAAGATACAGAACTTTGAGCGTTTGTACCTCCGATACGGTTTTGTCTGCCCAGCAAACGTGTGGCGCGCTAACTTTGTGCTGACTTTGTGGTATAAACAAATTCATTTTGTTTTATTGTTTCATATGATTGTACAACATCTTAAGATTGTTGTGTCAAAATTTCAAACAAATCGGAGTAAAAATAACTAAGATATAGAACTTTGAGCGTTTGTTGCTTTCATGTGAAATACTCGATTTTCAGGTATACAAAACTTTAAAGCGATTTTCTGACACTTGTCATTTTTGAAACCGGTGAACAGTTTAAATCAAAATCTACTCGACCGATTGTTTTGAAATTTTGTCTACAGCTTCTTTACATAAATGACCAGGTAACGCTGGGAGCTTTTTTTTTTTTCATAATTATAGATTTTACAATAACAAATAGGTTCATTTTTTAGACGAAAATCGGTGTTTTCACTTCTAAGTGTCAGCAAAAATTGAAAAATCGAAAAAAAAAATTCCTCCCAGGAATACCTTTGGGAAGCGGTTATCTAATGACACAATTTTTTTTTTTTAATTCAGATGATCCACTCTTGAGTAATATTGTTCACCGACAGACAACTTTTTTTCGAGGCGCCTCCGAATATTTGCTGCCGTCGGCTTAATTATTTATATTTTGTTTTAGAAAATTAAGGAAATATTGTTCACAGTTTGTACTATAATGCTGCGATCGACTAATTAAATTTGTATTGCCTGTAGCGCCTGGAAAAATTCTTGAAAATGGGCCTTTTTTACGCCGAATTAACATTACCATCCCCTTAAGGTGCCTATTAATGGATCAAATGCTTTCTGGTGGATATCTGACCATTCAAATTTTGCGTTCTTACGGAGTAGTCTATTTAGTAGCGTTGCTTGCAATATCTGCGAAGTTGGGTATAAATCGTCTGTAGTAGTTGCAAAAAGCTACAAAACGTCGTACTTCATCCGTATTTTTAGGAATGGGGTAGTGTTTGATAGCTTCGTATTTTGAGCTATCTGGTTTAATATCCAAAGATGGCGGCCAAAATTACCAACGCAAATGGATTTCCCAGGTTCTTAGAGTCTGGTTTCAAAATAACTGCCTTTTTCTAAGCACACAATACCAAATCCCAAACAAGCCTTTCAAATATTTTTCGTCTGTCTGTTTGTCGACGTTAATTTCGGCTGAAAATATTTTCATGGGGCTTTCACTCGAAGGTAGGGTATTTTTTCGGGCATGATTAAGGCTAATTTTTGTCTGTCTGTCTGATTTTTCTGCAGCGAAAGTACAATATTTTTAGACAACGAAGAATCAGGCACTTTTATGTATAGTACGGATGTACATATTTATTTCCCCTTTGCAAAATCAACGCCGCCCCATAAGGCAATAAAGTTATCACTTACGTTTTATCTTGTACCCAAAAATAATTTCTAAATGCGTTGTTTTTATGAGTTTAATTATAGTCTTATTATTAAAGTTTTTTAAACCTTTTCTTCTCGTAGCTTTCTGTGAGCGAGGATTCGGAAGAAGGTTCTATTACGGAAGATGACCCAAGTCTTGTTAAAAATACCAACGCCCAGGACGTCCAACATGCACTTAAGGAACGACGGGAACAAGCAAAGCTAGAAAGTCAAAAGAAAAAGGAGAAAGACAAGGAGGATAGAGAGAAACAAAAGCAATTACGTGAGGAAAAGAAGGAGAAGCGAAAGACCGTAAAAGGAGAACGTCGTCGGTAGCGGAGCTCATCAACTCTTACTTTTTACGTTTTTGTTTTCCTCTTGTAATTATTGTTTAGAATGTAGAGAGAGAATGGAGATGCCGAATTTACATTTAAACTTCGAATTCAATACAAATTTATATCCGAACGCATTTATTGAGTTCATTGCCAAATGTTTGCAAATTAAAGGCGTTCTTGATTGGTAAAATGGAATATATTTTATTTAAAAACCCATAATACTTCATAATGTTCCCGAGCCAATGCACAACGGCCAGAATTCGAAGAAAAAGTAGAAAAAATTAATTTTTTTCAAATTTTGCATATCATTTCTATATAATAGTTTAAAAAAGACCACTTCATCTTTCTCTAAAATACCTATCCCATTAGGTAAAATCTGCTGTTAAGGGATCGCAAAGACAACCCTTCTGCCAGGCACTGATCGATCGGGTTTCCAGCTAATTGTATTCCCACATTTGCTATCTAAAATTCTTGTAGCATCATTTTCGCCCTCACTGTTACGGGTGTTAGCCATCCAAAGGGTTCGAATATTTTTGCCGTTTCTGACAGCATTGTCCTTTTGGTAGGGCTGCTCATCATTGATTGTAGGATCCCTTTCTCCCCTTTATCCTTCCGAATATTTTCTAGCACTTCTGTATGGTTGCATATCCACTTTCTCAATGAGAATCCCCCCGATCCCATTATATCAATCAATTCCTTGATGATGATGTTAGCTTCGTGCGCTGTGTGTGCACCTGACATGTCGTCAACGTAAAAGTCCTCGAGTATGATTCTAGAGGCATATGGATTTGTCTGTTGTTCGTCTTTTGCCAATTGCTGAATCGTTCTTATTCCCAAGTATGGGGCTGTCGTGGTGCCATACGTGACTGTGGTTAGCCTACATTCCTATTGGCTCGTTTGAAGTAGATCGCCACAGTATTCGGTGATAGTCTTGGTCTCTTCTATCGACCTTAATCTGTCGATACATTTTCTCAATTTCGGCCGTGAATAGATATTTATACTTGCGCCCTCTGAGAATAATATCTGAAAGGTTTGCCTGAGTGCGAGAACCAATCCACATATTGACATTTAGGCTGACTCCGGATGACGTCTTGGATGATGAGTTTTGTTGTGGAACTGTCATATTTTATAACTGCTGGATGTGACATATAATACAGTTCCTCAACTGGAGGCTCGAACGGGTTGACGGGCACCATGTGCCCCAGGGCTCTATACTCCTTGATAAATTTCTTGTATTCGTATTCAAAATGCCCTCTTCTGAGAATCACCTTACGGATGTTTTCCTGATTTAAATGGAATCCTGACTGTGTAAGTTCCATCGTCCGTCCTTACGGCTGTGGGTTTCAATAAAATGCCGTTCGCATTCATCTTGTGGATCTGGTCTTGTATTTCTTGATATTTCTTCGAGTTCCCAGAATTTCTGCAATGTGTAATTAATGTCGGTACTTGCTGTTGGATCCCATACGGGCCAACATAAAACAAATGCACAAGCGCAGCGGGTGCGTCAGATTCCTCGAGCATAAAAATGTGCTGATTTGAGCATATCAGCTGTCGTAGACGCTCAGCACGGCTGCCAGTTCAGCGAAACCGTGGGTGCATGACCGCCCGTGCAACCGATCGGATTACTCGCGGAGTCTGATAATCATTCGATGCACTTGTGCATGAGCATATTTAGCATGATAAGCATAATTAATCTGTGGTAGTTAGTAAGCATTTTTGTAACTTTGGATACTGTGAGGAGGAATAAAATCAGTTGCCAGAGAACAACCAACCGATCAACATCTTGAACTTTTAATCATCCAATTAAATTGATTTTGTCACATTGGTACAAGCACCAGCTGTGACGTATCATTCCCGCGCGCATTAGGTGTTACGCTTAATGCAACAGCGCTAAATAAGTCAAAAGAGGCTTTAACATTTGGTGACCCCGACGTGATCGCCGGCATATAAACCATCACAAGTGCTAAATGTTTAGTGAATCAGGGCAGTGTCCGAGAAGGTTGTTCGACAAATTGGGGTAAAATGGAGGTCCTTGCCAATCAGCAAGACGCCACAGGACAGGCAATTCAACAATTGATCAGCAATTTCAACAAAGACTCAGCTGATCGAAAATCAACAGCCGCTTATTACCAGAGACGGCTGACAGAGCTACAAAAACTCTGGAGCGAGTTTTACACTCGACACAAGAGTTGTGAAACCGCAGATCCTGATCCTGAATTATTACACAGCAATCTCTCACCTGGTTCCCATATACGAGACACTGTTTAAGGCGAAGATTGAGGCATTTATACGCGAGGAAGCAAGCACTTCCAAAACAGCACGTTCAGCTGAGCCAATTCAGGATGTAAATATTCCAGACAAGCCAACGTTCACTCTGCGTGACGCTGAGGAGTCGGTTATCCCGGACAATACCTTAGTATTCACATCAAGTGAATTAATCGAGGCCATTAGAAGGCTGCCTTGACACAGTTGTTGGAGAGGACCAGTCAGATTACACCCTCTACATTCAGGCACCAGGATGCAATCAATCGACAGTGGGCTAAATTGGAAGAAGGCCACTCTCAAATTTACGAACTCTGTGAAGATCCCGCAGCAGCTGGGTACAACATAGAGGAATATGCCAATTTGGACAGTAAAGTACACGACGCAACAGTTCTTTTTTGTCAAAAAATATCTATTATTATCGGAACTATCAGCCACACCGCTTGGGCTGCCGCAATGTAACACTAATGCAGTTGTATCAAATATAGGAGCATTCACGACGTCTCAGATGAAGCTACCAAGGATAGCATTGCCCATTTTCAATGGTGATTACCTACAGTGGCGCCAATTCCATGATCTATTCACCCAGACGGTGCATAACCAGAATATGGGAAGGTGTCAGAAAATGTGGTACCTCAAGACCAGTTTAACAGGTGAACCGGAAAAACTCATCCGACACTATACTCTTTCGGAGGAGAACTACAGCGCGGCATGGGAGACGTTAGCGAATCGGTACAACAACACAAGAATCATTGTAACGGCATTGTTGAATAAATTAAGTTTGCAGCCAAGTATCCAACAGGAAGGTGCACCGGCAAAAAAACTTTACACGAGACCACCAAAGAATGTCTCAGGGGTTTGAACAATTTGGGAACAACACACGTCCTATTCGAGCAATCTCTCGAAAATCCAAGAGAAGTCCAAACATTAGGAAGGTTACTGAACTTCCTCGAAAACAATTCCAGTCCCTGGAGGCCCTGGTGACTAGGGGAAACACACTGAAGAAGGGAACCGAAGAAGTCCCACTGCAAGTTCACTTGCAGCCACTACAGTAAGAACACACAAGTGTCCTTCATGCAATGCAAGTCACCCATTATTTGTTTGCCCACAATTCCTTAGATTAGCACCAAAGAGTCGTCTGGAGCTTGTAAGAAACAAGAAGCTATGAACCAACTGTCTCACGGCAGGACACAGCTGACCAAATTGCACTTCAAGAACATGCTACACCTGTATCAAGGGCCTCAAGGGCAGCAACAGCAACACCCATTAGACAAAAATATCCAAAGCCGTCGAAACCCCATTGCACACTTGCATGCACACAATGCAGAGTCGCAACAGACTACTCTATCAGCACAGGTTCCTGCCGCACTCAACTTCATTACACAAAAAATGGCAAAGGAATTGAGGCTCAGCTCCAACACTACAGGGTTTTCAACAAGGTTGGAAGCATTTGTATTGCAAAAAAAATATCCATTTTTACAAAATTCTCGGCTAGAATACTCCCTTAAAGCAAAAAAATTGTGTGTGCTTAAGACCACACGACAGAAGTGAAAACTTCAAAAGGTGAAATTAATAATACCAAATACAATTTTTTTTGCGTTGTATATTGACAAAGTAATAACATTTATAATGTCCTTAATTATAATTGTGTATAAATTACTCTAGTGACTTTTGTCCTGAGTGGCCTTCGTCTGCATCATCATACTCTAAAAATGAAACTATAGGTTTATGGCCGACAAAGCGGCTGGCGCTTTCAAAGCGCCGAAAGCGTACATTGGGTAAAGGAAGCAAAGCTTACACTGGGTCTTGCCGCAGATAAAGCGTTCAATATGACATAAAGCGACAAAAGCCGACAAAGCGGCTGGCGCTTTCAAAGCGCCGAAAGCGTACATTGGGTTTCTACCTTTAGTCGACTCGAGCCGACTTCACCCGAATGAGCGTTAATCAGCCGAGCGTGACGGCTCAGTTTAATTCAGTGCCCACAAAAAGTGCTAAATGCGCCTAAAGAAGTTTTCACTTCAAAAACCATCCCACAACATCCAACAAATGACTCAAGCATTGAAGACTGGTCAATTCCACAGAACATCAACCGCATCGACTTTCTCATTTGGGCTGAGATATGTCATCAGCTACTATCAGTCGGCCAAATTAGGCTGGGTGATGGTTTACCTATAATTTAAAACACCCTATTAGGGTGGATCGTCTGTGGCAAAGTAAACAACTTGCTACATCAAAACACATCCCTATGTGGTATATGCAGCGAAGATGCAGCGTTAAGCCAACAATTAGAGAGGTTCTGGAAGTTGGAACAGGACGAGTCCCCACGCAAAACGCTCACTCCAGCAGAAACGAACTGTGAAGACCATTTCAATCAGACAACATGCCGAGATTACTAGGGCAGGTTTGTGTTAGGTCTCCCATTTAAGAAAATCTAGTCAGTTTGGGAGGGTCAAAGGACATTGCCCTACAGCGGTTCTTCTCATATCATCGTATCTCATAGGCCCCACCACTCCACCCAAACCGCTCTACTTGGCGTACTTCAAGACACTGTCGATGGGATCGAGAATGGCAAATTAACTGCACTTGTTCTATTCGATTTTTCCAAGGCCTTTGACACTATCCCGCACGCAAAGCTATTACAGAAACTTCGGCTTATCAACTTCAGCTCTTCCGCAATTAAATGGGTTGCCAGCTATTTAAGAGAGCGCGAACAAGCAGTTAGAAGACTCAAACAAATGCTCTGATTGGCTTAAGTGTAATGCAGGCGTTCCGCAAGGCAGTGTTTTAGGGCCGCTATTTTTTAACATATTTATGCGTGATATACCATCTAAGCTCCGCCACTGCAAAAGAATGTTTTATGCTGACGACACGCAAATCTATAATCAGTTTTACCTTAAAGATGCTGCAAACGTCATTGCAGAGCTGAACATTGATGCTAATGCTGTTGCGGAGTGGGCTTCAGAAAACGGGCTTCAACTCAACACTAAGAAGACAGTCGCAATTACACTCACTCGGAAGCAAGCCCTATATCGCTGCTCTGGACTTGAATAGTCTTCCACCCCTCACGATAGGTACCTCGGTCATTCCCTACTCGACCAAGGCAAGTAATCTCGGGATCTATATCACCAGCGCTCTTAATTGGGAGGATCAGATCGACGCCGTCTCACAAAAGATTTTTCAATCTCCCTTCAAGCTACGCCCATACACTCATGCTCTCACTCGAGACACCAGGAAAACACTTGTAGAGAGCCTCATTTTTCCGTATTTCGACTACGCATGTGCGGTGTACAACAACCTGAACGACAGACAAAACAAAAGGCTGCAGGTGCTTCCAAATATTTGCGTACGCTTTGTTTATAGGAATATACCCTGGGCTGCACATATCTCACCCTATCGTATCGCACTGGGATGGCTATCTGTCAGAAAGAGGAGGGAGTACTTCTTAGGTAACCAGGCCTTCGCAGTCATTAAACATCGATCACCGAGTATCTCTTCAATCGCTTCAGATTTGGCCCCCTTAGAAGAAGGTCACCTAGATATGCACCACCACTGTTTGACCTTGAGACGTCTGAGTTGGAAACCTGCAAGAAATTCTTCAGGTACAGAGCGACTGAATTGCTCAACTCAATCATTGGACTTGATCCTGCGACTTGGACCAAAGCACGCTTTAAGGCAACGCTCTACAACAAGCTTCTACTTCAGGACAAACAGGAATGGGTTATGCGTTGCTATCGTGAAGGATTTGTCCCTTACTTTACCCGCCCCCCAGCTTGCCTCTGACCCCTAGTGCAGTCTTTGTCTCCGCCCTCTCATTGTAGTTCAGTCGAGCAGTCACTCTGTATCCTTTGAGCTTGGTCTACAAAGTAACTGGACTCACGACATATGTATATACATACATGCAATGCTATTCAATTATTTATATATGCTATATCTACCTATAATGTTTAGAATATCAAATATATTGTGTCTAATTTTTCTACGTTTGTTATAGTATTTTTACAATATATACTTACTAGTTTATTTTTATACTCTACTATGGCGAGAGATTGCCACTGTTATTTTATATACGCTATTGTAATTACTCATTGAATTTATTATGCTTCGTTATTTTTCTATTCAAAATTTTTTATGTGAACCTAAATGTAAAAGTTTCTATACAGCCATCATGAGGTTATACCCCATGGCTGCAATAAATAAATCAATCAATCAATCAATCATTGGAAAGAAAATTCATTCGAGACCCAGAGCTTAAGCAAAGATATTCCAAATTCATGAATGAATACCTCGATCTCGGCCACATGGAGCTTATTGACGGTAATTCAATGAGATCACCCTACTACTTCTTGCCGCTTCATGCGGAAGTGAAACCCGATAGCTCCACCACCAAATGGAGGGTAGTTTTCGATGCATCGGCCAAAACATCAACAAATGTGTCTTTAAACGAGTTATTGCATGTGGGGCCGGTTATCCAGTAGGAACTCGTTACCACACTTCTTCGTTTTAGGCTGCAAAGGTACGTGTTCACGGCGGACATCGAGAAGATGTATCGATAAATCCACCTGAAGGAGGAGGACCGTAAATATCATTTGATCTGGTGGAGAGATGAACCCAGGGAGTCGTTAAAGTGTTATAAACTTTGCACGGTAACTCATGGAACAACATCAGCCCCATTTCTTGCTATAAAATGCCTGCAGAAACTACAAAATCAAACATGGAATCATATCCAATGGGCTCTGAGGATTTGAAAGGTGACTTTTACGTGGACAATTGAGTATTCTTAAGAGAGTCACAATGGATTCAGCTCAACAATCCGAATGAGTAGCTGTGCTCTGTAAAACAGCTAGCGATGGTCAAGATCGCATGTGGTAGCAACGTCACTTCAAGTACGCTTGATGGATCTGGAATTTTGAAAATGCATGGAAGCTGCATCATTAAACAAAACCACATTACCATTCAGGGGCATGACATTTACCCCACTGTACGAAAAAGCTCCTACATTCCATCTGGTAACATCTCGCAGGTGGTGCGGAGCAAATAAGTCAGCTCAAGGCCCATAGGTACCGGAACCAAGGGTCAGAATTGGAAGACATAAAGAAGCAATTACAACGGCAGACGGACTCCAACTATCTGCCATCCAGCTTACCAGCTCATAATGTCCATCAATATGCTGTAGCATACATCGGATCAGCAATGTCGATTGCCATCCTCATCTATGTATGTGGTATGTAGGTTCCGCAGCCACACTTATTCGCCACAAATCGTACCAACAAGACCAAGGGTATTCCCCAGGACCAATCAGCCGGATCCATTTGGAGCCACTCCATTCATGAGGGCAGCGCCGACCCCTGCATTTACTACACAGGTGGACCAATAGATATAATTTACAAGCGCAGCATCAGATTCTTAGAACTTAAAAATGTGCTAATTTGATCATATCAGCTGTCGTACACGCTCAGCACGGTTGCCAGTTCAGCGAAACCGTGGGTGCATGACAGCCCGTGCAACCGATCGGATTACTCGCGGCGTCTGGTACTCATCCGATGCACTTGTGCATGAGCATATTTAGCATTTTATACGCATTTTATTTCCTTAGCTTTTTTTTTTATTTATGTATATATGTATATCTAAGTAGATAGATAGATAGGGCGTATTTTCATAAGTTCTTATTAGTATAACAAGTAGTACTAAGTGTTTTTTTTCTTTAATTTGGTTGGACACGCGGACATGGCATACGAAAATCAAACATTGGAGAGAGAGTTAGCCAGAAAACGCGGAATAAAAATTGAAAATGGATTGAACAAATAAATTTTATTGCTCCTTAACTCCCCTCTTGACTTTTCAGTCTCCTCTTCGGGTCGTCGCGATTTTGATTTGATTTATTAGGGACCTCCCAAAAATTATTGGGCCAAATGGAGGTCATTGGGCGGTTGGGGCTAGGCTTGGGGGGATCTATTCCATCGAGATCCCCCGTTCGGAGAGTAATGCCCGCTCTCCAAGGGGCATGCCAACCAAAAACCAACCACTGACCAGTTGGCTGAATTAGCTGACAAAATGCGTTCGGACATAGTTCTATCAATGTAGATGTGAACTGTCAGAAAGTTCTGTTTGTTGTGATCGGTGAAATGCAAAGAATCGAACTAAGTATCAAGTGAATATGGAATTAATAACGTTAGTATATAATGACGATTCAAGAATTTGATCATTTGCTCCACCTTGTAGGTCCCCATATAGAAAAATTTTCAATTAGACGCCCTATTTCACCAGAATGCAGACTTCTTATAACGTTAAGGCAAGTGCACATTTTTTAACATCAGCTAGGTACAATAAACCAACATTGCAATTATAGGTATTTAGCAACTGGTTGCTCTTTCCGATCGTTGCATTACCAATTCCGGATTGGTTATTCAACAGTTCCTAAAATAATATACCAAACGTGCGAAGCAATTCATAGCATTTTAGCTCCAATTTACATGTCGGCTTTAAGTGCAAATAACCTGGAAGAGATTTCGCAGGGATATAAAGGGAGGACATGTTATCCACATATTATTGGAGCAATAGACGGTTTGCTTTGAAATTCAATAAAAACAATTAAAATGAACACATATTATATTATCTTTAGGCAAACACATTACTATTAGAGCTCCTCCGGGATCTGGAACACAATTTTATAATTCTAAGAAACAATTTAGCATTGTGTTACTCGGTGTGTGTGACATTACATAACAATAACATGTGACAATGTTACATTACATAAAAATATTCATCAATTTGTTTCTTTTCTTACCACTCCAAATAAATTCCATTGCTTCGTTTGTACACACTTTTTTGGCGGTAAATATTTACCTGTGCTTAACCTCACTTTTGCTTGACTTTTCACAATTTTCATGTACTAAGTACGTATCTAGGGCCCGAACCACTGCTAAAAAGTGCTGAATTGAATGCGGCAACTCAAATGGTTTAACTAACACAAAGGAAAAGTTAGAGCATGTCGACCAAAACACGAGTAAGATGGGAGACTCATTTTATAATGAGAAGGAAAAGGCAGCAACATTTTGGTTAGTTGGTTCGTGGTTGGCATGCCCATTGGAGAGTGGGCATTAGTTACCGGTAGGTGCAGAGGTTCCATCCCACATTAACCTTTCCCCCTATACCTTTTCTTTTCTTCTTGTCTGCGCGAGATTTCGAGTTGTCAGCAGTTCGTCTCCAAGGCTAAGTGCGCCTCGGCAGATCCCCCCACACTACCGCGAAGCTAGCCTGCTAGCTCGTGCTGCCGCAAAACCTCGGAGGGGCAGCATAGCTGGGCTGTCTGGAGCTCGCTCTCACAACATTTTTACATTGAACGATTTAAATTATCAAGTTCATTTCTAAAAGTCTCTTCTTTGCTTCTAGTTTCTTTAAGCTTATTTCTTCCATTTTTCATTCTGACCAAATTTCTTTATACGTTTATCGTTTGGCAGATGCTAGTTCATCTAGAGATCGATAAACTTTCTTTACATTATCTACTGAAGTTTTCATGTTCTCATTATAATCTTTTAAAAAACCGGAAATATTTTCATGGAATTATGCAAGTCGTTGCAATTTCAATACTCCTAAAGTATTTTCCTTGCATGAAAAATATGTTGTACTGTTGCTGACGTTTTCTCTGTTTATCGGTGTACATTGCAGGTAAAGAGTGGTGGTGATCCTGTATCTATAGATCTTATAAGACGTGCGATGCGTTGATATTCGTTGGTGCACCCAAACATGAACATTTTTCAGACCTTTTATTGTTTTTTTCATTGATGTCAACGCTATCACCTGCTCTTCCAAAGGCGAAAACTCATAGATTTTGTTAGGACCGCCGCCCGTGGATGCCTGCTCCTTTTTGGTTTTATGTAGCACTTATAGTCGAACCGAATCTGAAATATGAACTAATTTCCCTAAGGCAGTGGAATACACATTTTTCGTCCCTTTGGAACAAAGGTACAATGCTGGTTTTTTTGGAATTGCCCTAAAACCTTATGGAAATGTTCCATTTATGGTCGGAACGAGTGAATTAGGAAAGTTAAAGTTCCCGCAAACAATACTTTCCCAAAAATTAGCTTGTTTTCGCTTGTTTTAACACCAAAAATTGAAAATTTTGTAAAAAGAAAATATTCTGTCAGAAGATATTTTTTAAGAAAGGCAAATTTTTCTTACGAATTATTTCGTGCCGATGTACGAATTATTTTAAAAATTATTTACCATGTCCATGAGCGCAAATTTCGATTGTACAAAGCAAGGACGATGCGAATAGCTACTCTGAATTATTTTATATCTCGAAAACGAGACGAGATTGACTTTGATTTTTTAAATTTTTAGTGTTAAAACAAGGTAATTTTTGGGAAAGTATTGTTTGCGGGAACTTATACTTTCCTAAGTAACTCGTTCCGACCATAAATGGAACATTTCCATAAGGTATTAGGGCAATTCCAAAAAAACCAGCATTGTACCTTTAAGCCGTCCCTATTCCTACCCTTCACCGGAGGTCCTAAACTGTTCAATTCTTTTGCAGCATTTTCTCAAAAGGATTGTTGTGCGCTTTCTCTTCCCTTAAAATATCCTCTGGCAATATCAAATAATAAAATACACAACATTTACTTTACTTACATTTTTCCAAGCACATATTCCGTTACATAAAATTGTCGGAACAAAACTGCACTACCATGACACTTCGATCGGAACTCGGAACTAAAGGCCAAACCATAATGTGCATACCGCTCCGTACGGAATCCCATGCAAACTTGCGATTGCACACAAAACCTAACCCCCAACGACTATTCCCATTGTTCGATTCGTCAACTTTTGGCGAGTATGTTTTGCTATGCAAGGCACGGTCTGTAGTGTAGTGCGCATATGAAAAATGACAACACCTGGAAATGGGAACAATGGATGTGGATATACATTTTTGAAGTAAAACTTCTTTACGCACGCTTGACTTGGGGAGTAAGCTGGTGAATGCGTGATGAGAGCGTTACGAAAAGTGTGATCGGGCGAGGCGAACGGAAGTTGAGAGAAGACACAGTGCAGACCTACTGTCTGTATCACACTGTAGGAGCAAGAGAGAGATATTTGTAGAAAATTAATATATTATACATATATACATATATAAACATATATATATACATACATACATTAGATAGAGCTAAAGAAGTTTTACTTCAGTCGTGTGGTCTAAAGCACACTCGTATTATTTTCGAAAGTTTGATTGATGTTGTGAACTCTAACAATACACAAATTGCAGTGATTTATTACACTCTGACAGCCTGTCGAATATGCTTAAAGGCCAAACCATTGTGCATACTATTCCGTACGGAAACCTGTCAAAACTGGACGAATGGAATCTTATGTACATACATTCGACGGGCTGTCAGAGTGTGATAAATCACTGCGATTTGTGTTTTGTTATACTTCACAACATCAATCAAACTTTGGAAAAAAAGTATATCCACATCCATTGTCGCCATTTCCAGCTGTTTCATTTTGCTTATGTAAGGTACGCTCCAGATCATATCTTGCATAGCACAACAGACTTGCCGAAACTTGACGAAACGAACGACTATTCCTATTTGTTTTGGGGTTCCGTACGGAACGGTATACACAATATGGTTTGGCCTTAATATTCCGTTCGACCAGTTTTGGCAGCTTTCCGTACGGATCGGTATGCACAATATGGTTTGGCCACTTTCGAATAAAACGCATTTTCAAAAGTAATCGAAATAACGAAAATCAAACAAGGGTTTCGTTCGAAATGTTTCGATTCCGTCGGAAATAAAAATAGGCCAAAAGGTTTCGTTCGAAATGTTTCGATTCGGAATTAAGAATAAGTTAGATATTCTTTAAGCAGTACAACCAAAGATTATATAAATACAAAGATGTAGCAAAGTGGCTAAAATCCACTTCGCGCGTCAGGGGCCAGTTCTGGGCCCCCATAAATGTATTGGTAACACACCTGTAGGAACTCTCTCTCAAATTTTTAATTTCTCTGGCTCTATTTTCCGAGGGCACCGAGCGAAACGCGAATCGAAGACGAGGCGAGCAACAAAAAAAAGGGAAGAAGCGAATAATGCACGGGAGCATGTAAGCGGGGTATATTGTGGGGTGGTTCTGTTGATTCCGAGAATATTTTATAATATGAATTCTGCTGTCGATGCCGTGGCTGCTATGCGTTTCATTCTAAAAATCTCATTTCGCTGTGAGAATCAGTTGAATGCGGTTGCGATTTTTGGCTGGGTATTAAGTATTTAATATTCTTTGTGCCTCGTGAATAATTTGAATTTGAAACTGAACCCTGACATTATTTTTTCGTTTGTTGGTTCTCTGTTATTTATACCTAGAATAAGAATATATATATTATATATATATAGTAATAAGAATATATCATAATCATATAATATATAATTTGAAATACTTTTGGATTTGGAGTTTTGCTTTATATTTTTTGCTTTGTATTTTCCTTTTCAATGGAAGGAAATCATAATATATCTGGGCAAAAGTGCTGCATAAGTGCTTGTGGTAACTCCAGGAGAGAATTTCCGCATTTAAAATTTTTTAAGTTCCCCTCTAAAATGAATTCGAGAAAAGAGTGGGCAGAAATATGTAATATCAAAGAAAACGCTGCATTCATCAATAAAAAAATACTGATATGTGAACGGCATTTTGATCCCAATGTTATTGGCCAAAAATATTTGAAAAGAGATGCTCGTCCATCATTATATCTATTCACCGAAGAGCGTCAGATCGAGGATAATTCAGAATGTGATATTGATTTATCTGCTTTAAAATCTCCGCAAAGAAAACGGAAAAGAAGTTCCTCAAGTGAATCAGTAGCTGAAATTTGTAATTCTTGCTTAAAACATGTTAAAACAACCAATTTTTATATGAAAAAATATTCTAAAAACTGTAAAAAGTTGAACGAGTTGCAAAAGAATTATAATAAACTAAAAATACAAAAGAAAAAGCTCATAGCGATCAACCATAAACTAGTTAAGGAAAACGAGTCTTTGAAAAAAAACACCATGGAAACTATAGAGCAAAAAATTGAAATGTCTCCTATAAGTGATCATGCAAAGACTTTGTGCAAAATGTTTTCTAAAAGTAACTCAGTCCAAAGGTATACTGAAGATGAGAAATCTATTGCTCAAAATATTTTTTATAGATCACAGTCTATGTACCAGTTCTTTCGACTTTGTTTTAAGGTCAATTTACCGCATGTCACAACACTGTACAGATGGGCTCCTGTAAGAAATCTTCAACCCGGTCATGAGAATTCTTCAATGGACTTTATACGAGCAAAATGCAATGAGATAGATCCTTCAGCAAGAGATGTTATGCTTATATTCGATGAAGTTTGTATTCGTAAAGAACTAAGATACAATACAGCCTTGGATTTAATTGATGGAGTGGAAGATCTTGGTTCCAAACGGTCAAAGAATTTTGGGAAGCAAGTTTGTGTTTTTATGATTAGGGGGCTCACAAATAATTGGAAAATTGTCCTTAATTATTTTGTTTCTGGCAATGCAATCAAAGGTCCACAACTTAAAGAAATTTTGCATAAAAATATAGACCTTGTGCAAGATTTGGGCCTAAATCTTCGAGGTATTGTATGTGATCAAGGTCCGAACAATAGGAATTGTTTATCCAAATTGAATATAGATGTTGAAAAACCATACGATTTTATAAATGGCAGGAAAATTTTGTTTTTTTATGATTTCCCTCATCTACTTAAATCAGTTAGAAATACCTTATTGAAAGCCAATTTAAAAACGCCGGATGGAGTTGTTAAATTTGATGTAATAAAAGAGCTTTGGGAGATGCAACAAAAACAGAAGACTACCAGAATTTGTACGAAATTGACTGAGGCACACATAAATCCAAATTCTTTTAATAAAATGCGTGTGAAGCTTGCCACAGAAATCTTTAGCCGATCAGTGGTCATTCATACAGCCTGTGAATTGCAGCAATTCAAAAGAAACTCAGTAGAGTGTGCTTTATCTACGGCAAAATTTTTACAGAAAGTTGACCGCATTTTTGATTGCATGAACAGCTCAATTTTAAACGACAAGAATGCATACAAATCTGCGCTAAAGATAGATAGCATCGTATATACCTTCATAAAAGAGTTCATACATTATTTAAAAGAGACAAGTGTAGTAAAAGGTTCAAAAGTTTACTGGATAAAGGGTATGATACAATCTCTGACTGCTACAATTATGTTAGCAGATGATATCTTTTATAACAATACTAACTTTTTACTTACAAGGCGTCTAAATCAAGATCCAATTGAAAATTTGTTTTCTCAAATTCGTGCTCATAGCGGAAATAATAAAAATCCAAGCGTTTACGAATTTAATCAAGTGGTTGCAAAAATTTTGTTTATGAACCTTCACCACTTTAGTCCATCAAGTAATTGTACAGAAGACAAAGATGAATTGTTGATGGTTGAACTTAAAAACACTTATTGCTGCAACGAACATCCCTTAACACAGAACAACATTTCATGCAGTCTACAAGACATACAAGCAGAATATTCGGATTTTTTTATTGAAGATACTTTTGAGAACATAAATTCCATCAAATTAGAGATGACTTCAATGCGGTATTTCACTGGATATGTTGGATATAAAACTTTGCTTAAATTAAATTGCTCAGATTGTGAAAGTGAGATTCGTAAAATCGATGAAGTTCTTACATCTCCTTCAGAATTGTTAATTTTTGCAAAAAATTATACAAGCCAAAGTGATTTTGGAAATTTGCATGCACCATCCGAAAAATTCTTTAATATTTGTAAAATACATATTGCGGCATTTGACAAAATCTTTAACGCAAATTTTGAAGCACATTCAATCAAGCAAACAATTATAGAGCATTGTATTGTCGTCACAAATGAGGACCCAAATTATGCTGGCTGGTTTGAAACAGAACACCCTTGTTTTGAGCATAAAAAGGAAATGTTAGATTTTTTGATTTTGGTACTCCTACGGAAACATTGCATTTGGTTGAGTAAGAAAGAACACACTAGCAAGGAATCAAAATTAAAAATTTTAACTGCTTAGTGCGATGATCTCATGCCGCCTAACGCGATTAATTGCATAGGTTGATTCGCAGCACATTTTTACGAATGGCGGTATATAGTACCACAATACATTTTCGATTATTGAAACTAATTAAGATAAGCCGAGAATCTCGCAAGGACCCATAGTATGATTTTTATATGAAACATGAAATACAATTAATAGGTTTTTCTAATATTTAACCAAACATGTTTCCCAAAATTCTTTCTTAGTGGATGCCCACGTCATAAAATCTACATACATATGTACCCCCAACAAAATCTACATACATATGTCTCAATAAGTCAGATAAAATAAGAAGTCAATCAGTGAAGGTATCATTTTATGCAATAAAGTAGATATAAAGACACATTTTGTTCAAAGATAAGCCTTTAAATTGAATCAAATTATCTTATTGCACGAAATCTGTAACCTCTTTGGATTAGTTTTAAAATTTGTCTATTCCTGCTTCAAAAAAACCCAAAGTGATAAAATGTAAAAAGGAACATATTTAGAGAAAACTCAGAAATAATAAAATTAAGGGGTTACGCCACTGTAAAATTTTTAAAAAATCGATTTTTTTTTTATTGGCTTAAAAAATAGTTTAAACCATTTAGAATAAGGAAAAAAAGGTCCCGTAGCCAAAATCATTTTCCTTTCTTGGAAAATCGGGGTGTCGTCTCGCGCGTCAAACCGGTTCCGAGGCGGCTGCCGGCTGCGTCCTTGCTTGCGCGCTCTCTATTGTGCCGCTATTTTTTAGGACCAGTATCATCATAAGCCGCCGATGAGTACTGAAGTTTATGAAGCAATAAAACCTATCTATACGGACTTAAGCCGAGACGAGTTACTGCAGCGTTGCTTGGGGGGTTACACGCAAAATAATAACGAGAGCTTCAACGCTACTGTTTGGAGTTTGGCCCCAAAATCACATTCAAGCGGAAAAGCAGTACTGAATATCGCAACGGATATTGCTGTTTGCAATTTTAATGGTGGCCTCACAAGTGTCCTGGAAATATTCAAGGTCCTGGAGATGAAAATAGGCTCCCAATCTTACAACTTTTGCTTGGAAGCCGACGCCAAACGGGTCCAGCGCTCCGAGGCCTCTTTGAGCGATGCAGCGAAAGAAGCGCGCGCGCTCAATAGATCTATCAGAAAAGAGGCAGATGACGAATTTCTGCAACTTGAAGGGCAGCTATATGGTGCTGGTATAGCTGACTAACGGTAAAGATTTTTTTCAATGCGAGTTTTCCCATTTTTCTCATAGAAAACTTCAAACGCGTTTTTCTCAAAACAAGGTTTTCCAAAATGGCACGCAGCATAGCTCCTACAATTTTCAATATTTTGCTTTGAAATTTTTACCAGATCTTGTCATTAATATTATCTAGAGCGTGTCGGGCCATTTTTTGGATAACTTAATTTGTTTATTTTTAATTAACAAAAAACATGCGATTTTTAGGTCAAAAATCAACCTTTTTTTTTAAACCCGTGCCAAATTTTTAAAAATCGATATTTTTAAAAAACCGCCCGACATTCTCAAGATATTACCCTCTAAAATGATGTAAATTTTTTGTTTGGTTCCAGGTTCAAATTTGCACCTGTAGTGCTGCGTGCCCCAGACCCCTACAGGCAAAACACGTCGCGGGAGCAATGCCTTGGAGCCGCCATTTTGTTTAATTTTCGTGTGAAAAAATTATAGAATAAAGTTCAAGTTATGCTTTATAACACCCTTTAAAAGTTATTTTAAAAAACCTTTACGTTTGCGAGAAAAAAAATCGCAAAAAAACCATTTTTTTTCAGCGGTTACAGTGGCGTAACCCCTTGGGACAATAACAACGAAATCAAGAGAACACAAAATATCTTAATTAGCCAAGAATCATCGGAATTACAGCTCAAATTCCCGGAATTGATATATGAGAGACAAGCAACCCCACAATATACCCCGCTTACATGCTCCCGTGCATTATTCGCTTCTTCCCTTTTTTTTGTTGCTCGCCTCGTCTTCGATTCGCGTTTCGCTCGGTGCCCTCGGAAAATAGAGCCAGAGAAATTAAAAATTTGAGAGAGAGTTCCTACAGGTGTGTTACCAATACATTTATGGGGGCCCAGAACTGGCCGCTGAAGCGCGAAGTGGATTTTAGCCACTTTGCTACATCTTTGTATTTATATAATCTTTGGTACAACGTTAGTACGTTTCCCTTGAATTACAAGGATAGGTCTTCCTGCTGTAAATGTAATAAAAAGAAGCTTTGCAAATGAAGGGCGATGTGTGAAACACATTCCCACCAGTAAAGTTCTCTGCTTTTCAATCTTGTTTTTTTTTTCTTGCAGATCACTTATTGTACTATACAAATTTTTTTCCTGAGTGGATCACTTCTGGGACGGGGTGTGGTTAAGGTATATTGTGGTATTATTTTGAAGTAAGAAAAAACATAAAATAGGTAAAAATAATATTCAATCAATACTTTGATAGTTTATTTATTACACCAAATAGGATGAATGGGCGTCAGTCAATATGCGCCTGATTGATCTGAAAAGTACAATTACAGAACTAGTCCTACTGACTTTAGACTGTAAAACTCCCTTAATTATTAAAAAGCTATAAAAAGTTTTATAAACAAAATATCACAACGAAATAGTGGAAACATGGTAGGATAAACGTTTAGTTTGACTATGCCAAGATTTTTGTAAACTAGAAAGGAGTCGGACTCAAGGACTGTGGCCGGTGGGGAGGTGTGATTGGTGGGGAACACCTATAAACTAGATCCAGAGGCTAAAATCCTCATCTAACCCTATTTGTATATGAATTGCAAGTTTAATACTGTATTTATATAAGCGCTTGATAATTAAAATTAGTGCCATGGACCGCGGACCGATTCTCCGACTGGACATTGAGTTTAACGCAGAATTAAAACTTATGAAGTAACATGTTCAGCTTGCATTCACCAGGTTAATGCAAGCCTTAGGAATACACAAAATGTTTATGAGCACGAGGCACCCTCGTTGGTACTGCCTTCCTCGCCTCCGGAATACTCGTTGTCGCCATCTGAAGTTTTGGCACTAATTATGTCGTCTTCACCCGATTTTTCCTCATCATCATCATCGTCATCATCGTAGTCTTCGTCCTCCTCCTGGGAGTCCAACATCTCATTCGTACTATCATCTTCATCTTTTATAAGCCCTTCTGATTTTAGTAGTTTGCGCTTGGTGGCTTCTTCGGCTAACGTTTGCAGGCATTCAGAATTCTGTAAGGTGACTCTCCTGTTGTTGTCCTCGAGACATTTTACGGTGACCGTTGCGAAATCCTTACGGCGCCGTTCGTCCCAACTAGAATACTAGAGAAAGAAAAAATTATTATTAGTGGTACATGCATAGTGTACAATGAAAGCTGCGTTTTGTGTGTGCCTTGTTCTGAAACAACACATTGAGCAGAACTTTGATCTGTTCATTTGGCGCGTTTCTGCATTCCCAGTGAAATAAAATCGAAATGGATTTAAGTTTCACTCTAACTGAAATTCGGTGTTCTGAATTCCGATCGGTTTAAAATTATTCGAATTCACTTTCGAAATGTAACCAGTATCAACTGACATAGGTAAACATTCTGAAAATATTTTAATTGGATATTTGTGAATCTTTAACTTAACTTAATCTTTTAATCTTAACTATTATATTATAATATTGGAATAGAAAATTGCAAAATTAAATGGAAAGAATTAGAAGAAAAATGTTAGGAGACAAATCGAATGTGTTGGATATCCCAAAAGAACTGTATGTAATCTGGTTTTCAATAAAGTACATAAACAAACTTCGATCATGCTTTAATTGCAGAAACACGTTTAGGTTAAGCAAAGTGCGTTTTTATATATTATGGATATAATAGACACATCGATGGAACACTCAACAATTGCGAGAATATTACAACTTTCTGCAGCATTTCGATTTTTGGCCGAGGGAAGTTATCAAAGATCTGTGGGTAAAAATTTTGATATCGGTGTATGCAGATCTACAGTTAGCAAAATTCTTTCCAAAATCTTAAATATTTTCGAAAGGAAATTGTGTCCAATACGGATAAAGTTAGCTATGTCAGAAAATAATAAACAAAAGTCCAAACGAATTTTTTCTGAAAAGCATCGCATACCGGTAATAGGGTGCGTAGACGGAACGCACATCAAAATTTTAAAACCAAGCGGAGATCATTCCGTTTTTACAATAGAAAAGGATATTTTAGTATTAATGCTTTAGTTGTAAGTACTGTAATTTTAGGTTGTTTATATTTTAAACATTTTCATTTTAGATTTGCGATCATAAAATGAGAATTAGAGCTATTTTTTGCAAAACTTGAAACTGACCCAATGACCGCGGTTTTTGGTTGCTTGGAGATTTTGGATTTGCGCTGAAACCATTTGTAATCACTCCATATAAATTTGCTCAAAGGGATATTGTACAATTTAACTTCACCAAAAAAACAATCCCAAGTTAGAAATATAGTCGAAAGAACTATAGGAAACTTAAAAACTCGCTTCAGATGTTTGCTTAGTACATAGTCAGGTGTATGTTGCCCCTTTCTTTTTGTTGCTTACATTAAGGGGTTATTACCAGCTTAATTTTTTCTTTTCAATTTTTTTTTGTAGGCGTCTTTTTGGACGTGGCTCAGGCATTTGATACAGTCTGGCACCAAGGACTAAAATATAAGATTTCTATTAATCTCCCGCCACAATTTCACGAAATACTCTTCAGTTACCTACAAAATCGCACTTTCCAAGTGAAATACAAGGACTGCTTAAGCAGGTGTTATCCAATAAGCGCTGGTGTGCCCCAAGGTAGTGTCCTCGGCCCTGTCCTGTACCTCATCTACACCTCGGACCTTCCAACCAGTAATCATATTACAACTACAACCTTCGCAGATGATACTGCCATCTTATTTACATACGTCAACCCAACAACTGCGACAAGGGAGCTCCAAGATCAAACTAACCAAGTCATCGAATGGGCTAATAAGTGGAAAATAAAAATCAATGAATCAAAAACGGAACAAATCACATTTTCGCTAAGAAACATTACCTGCAGACCAATAACCATCAATGGTCAAAAGATTGCTTTAGTGAGATCGGTAAGATATCTAGGTATGCACCTTGATAACAAATTAACATGGAAAGTCCATATTCAAAAAAAGAAAGAACAATTAAAACTAGGATTCCGTAACCTTTACTGGCTACTTCATAGTAAGTCCAAATTAAACATCAGCACGAAAATCGTAGTATATATTATATTATATATATATATATATATATATATTCATTTCACACAAAATTACGAGTGTTCCTAATTCGATTGCTAATAATTGCTTCCTTTCCTCAGTTATTGTGAAAACAGTAAAACATGTATAATAAAGTCAAGTGAAAGCGTTAAATCCAGTCATTTTTTAAAATATTTAATATACTAGAAAAATTATTCCAGAAATTCAATTTTGGTAGTCTCATTCCTCCTATAAAAGCTTTTTTTATTTGTCATCTACACGTTACAATTTTCAAACAAATCTTTACCGCAACACCCCATTTGAATCACATAAACGAAAACATCATAAAATACTACATTAAAGCTACAGATAAAATTCCAAAATTTTCTATATGGTTTGCTATTAACATTGGTTGCTTCGAACATCGAACGAAAGAATTTTGTGATTTGAATTTGTGTACATACTTCAAAAAACTTTTTCTATTCAAAAAATGTTTTGGCAAAGAAAACAAAAAATGATTGGAGGTCTCAGATCAAGATGGTGAATTCGATAGATTTTTGAGTGTGATTATTTTCGTAATTAGCACTCCAAAAAAACCTATAAAGCAGTCGTTCAAATTGAAATAGGTATTCATGAATTAAATTTCTAGGGTTAAATTAACTAAACATGTCTCTATTTATTCCTCAACTAATTCTGTAAGTCCTGCAAAAACATGAATTAAAAAATATTTAATCTTCTGTGACTGACAGACACCGTATACAAAAGAATATGGTGTAGTTCATTGGATTATTGCAATATGGACTGCTCTCTCCCAGTACCTTCATACGGCAGCTTTAGCTATCAGTCTGTAAGAAGCGGACTTGCGCTGCGGTTAACTACATTGAGGTACATCACTTGTGCACGAGTCTACCACGTGAGCTAAATCATAAGTTTCTGACAGATTACTATTATACATCAATAAAATCGTAATAATTCCATAGTGTCTCCCAGACTCCACATTAGCAGAAATGTTTCTTTTCAATATTTTTTCCCAATTTTATTCAGACAGCTCGCTAAGGCAGGCAACTTCTATTCAATGTTGCAAACCGCTTTGCATAGATTGTAAGGAAAAATTGTGAACTTTGAGACTGTGTACTTATTAATTCCACTGTTGAATATTTTCAAAACTTTACATAAGTTTAGGATAAGTGCAGACTATTGAATTTTTATGAAGATAAAAACTGTGAGATGAGAAATTTATATAACATAAGAAAATGTGTACAAATTTTCTAAAGCTAAATAAAACGTGTATAACTTTATAAAGTTTTCTATTAGGCAGGGATCCTTTCCTTATTTTATTATTATAAAATGGACATTTATAATTCATTGTAGTAATATTCCAACTTCAATATAGTGTCCATCAGAGTACCACGTCAGTGGAATTTTAACATCAGAGTCACGTCAGTCACAGAGGGTTAAGATTACTTTAATCTTCGGATTTTTGAGCAGAGCACTCCAAAGAAGAAGTATTATCTATAGCTTCAACGAGAAAGAATCTGGAAGCATTGCAGTCTGAATATTTTTACTGAAACACGTAAATTTTATAAGAAGCTGTTTTGTTGCTTCCTTCGATTGACATCCCAATGTTAAAAGAATCGGTCTCAAATTTTAGCACAAGCTTCTTAAGTATGTTTGTTAGTAATTAAACGAAGCTTTTTTTCTCACCGATAAATATTTATTTTTTTATGAACAATTTAAGGGGTTATTGCCCAAAAATAAGGGTTGTTTTTAATGATTTTCCATAAATACATTTAAAATAAATTTTATAAGTATGATATTACATTTGATTAAGTACTTCTTGAACCACAAAAAAAAAATTGTTTCATTCATTATATTTTTAGAATTTTTTTTCGCCAAATGGCAGTTGTTTGAAAGAAAACCTTTTTGTTCGACGAAAAAACTCGAACTAAATGGCTTATAACTTTTTTTCCTGATATACAATCGCTATAATCGTGTGTACTTCGGTAGATAATTTAATAATAAAGGTCGAGTTAAAATTTGAAGTCAATCGGATGAAAAGTGTACGAGTTCTACTGCCGGCCGATTTTGAAAACGTGGTTCCGAGAAAAACGGGTTTAAAAAAAAAATTGAAAAAATTGGTTTAGAGACATTTTAACATTTAAATATACCTCTCTACAAAGTATATTTTGATTCTTGGGATGTTTTGGCATCACTTAAGCTAATAGAAAAAAATTGGGGAAAAAAATAAGTTAGTAAGGCCAAAATTTTGTTCAAAAATCGATTTTTTTTGAGAAACCGCCATTTTGTCAAGAAAAATGTTTTTCCTTATTGCTTCGTTTAATTACAAGATTATAAATTACTTTAACGAAATCCGTTTGATTTTTTTCATTTTAGATGATCCAGTCCAGAGATATCGTGGTCACCGCAAAGCGCCTTTTTTGAGAGGAACTCCTGGAGATCAACTAAGCAGCTTTCAAAATTAAAATTTTTACAAATAAAAAAAATGTTAAAATACAGTTAAAGGTTGCCATAATATGTGTACAAATTTTTACATTAATAAGTTTAAAAGTCTTCTCAGGAACATTTCTTGAAAAGTCGCTTTTTTCGGCCTCCTGAGTGCATATAACCCCTTAAGGGGGTATTGCGCTTTGAAATTTTGGAAAAATCGGAATTTTTTTTTAATATTTCTATTGTTAATGTATTTAAGATTGTATTTCAACACGAATTTTTCAAAAATTCATAAAATTGACGTAGTTACGATACCTCAAAGTTGGAGCGGCGAGCGCGATGCGATGCGAGTGCGGCGATCTATCTAACTTAATCGCGTTTTCCTCGAAACAGCATTTTTCAAAACGGCGACTACGATATCTCAAGTTCTACTTGACCGATTTTCTTCAAATTTAGACGGAATCATCCTTATACTAGTCGCTATCACCGGAACCACTATTTTGTTTATGCGATTAATAGTCTTTTTTAATCCAACATTTACTTCGAAAAAAAAACCAAAAAAAATCGAACTTTTTTTTAAAATTTGCATAACTTTTGCTAATTTCTATATTTTGACTTTTGCCTGGTTCAGGCGATAACCAATAGGATACAAATTAACAACAATTTGGAATTTGTTGTTTCAGCCGTCTCTGAGGGCTGCAATCATGGTCGCCGTTAACCCCTTCGCGAAAAACATCTCTACTTTGACCAGCTCTGACAGCTGGAATTTTTTTGTATTGTCAACGAAAAAAATATATTTCGGTACCAGAGACTTGTATTAATAAATAACAAAAACAAATATCAAAATATCTTTTGTAGTTTCTGAGAAAAAAAAATTTAAAATCTTGCTCCAAAAATGACGTTCAAAGCGCAATACCCCCTTAATGGACATAAGGGCGTCCTCACGTTTCACTCGAAATTTTAAATCAATCAAAAAGAACTGAAACACCCAAAAGCTGAAATTTCATTAAGAGCTGTTTCTCTTTTTTCAGTGAAAAATTACCAATTTTTGGAATTTTTTTCCTCACCTTTACCCACGATTGTACTGGTATTAAAGAAAATAATCATTTCTTTTGTATGAAGTTAATTTTACACTTTGATAGAGGGGGTAAAAGTGAAGGCTGCAAAATTTATCCGCCTTTCGGTTTCCAGCATAATTCCTTTACCCAGGTTCGGGAATAATAAAAACATATTTTAGAAGAGAACCATTAAATCTTGTGCGTGTATTAGGATGTTTATAAAATAACAATTTTTAAAAAGAGGACAAGCATGGAAAAAAAGTTTAAAATTACGTATCTTTCTACCTTCGGCATCAATAAAAAAAAAGGCTTAAAATGAATGAAAATGGTTTATTTTAGTACACGATCTAAAAAACTAAGTAATAAATAACATGCCTTAATTTTTTTCACAATTGTTTTCATCATGACGTGAGATGTCGTTGCAACCGTTTTCAGAAATCCAGTTTAGAGGATAATGCATTTTAAACTTTGTGTCGTCGAGCAGAAACTATTAGAATATGCATAAATACATATGTACAAAAACACGTTCATAGCATCAAAAATGTGTATTTAAAAAAAATTGAATTAATTTTTTTAACCCTTATGTCAATGCCCAGTCGTTACAACGTTGTTCAATAGCCGGGGTACCCGCACGGGTTATTTATTCAATAATAGAATTTCGATACCTAGAGACTTTCACATTATAACTCATCTCACTAGTAGATATTACTCAGAGAGTAGTCGACTACCTGAGAAACCCTGTTTTTATAGAAATGTTAACCTTGGGAGAGATGGGAGGTAGAAGAATAGCTGAAATTTCGTTGCAGCTGCTTAGTTGACGTCACTTATAATGGTCATGTTCAAACTAGACTTGACTTCGAGTGGACGTTTGAATATTTTGTGAACACTGTGTTTATTTTTTTGCTTGAAATTCGTTTGTTATAGTGACAAAATTGTTATATATAATGGAAAATTTATCATCAACTGAGTTTTCAAGGTACGTTAAAATTTATATATGAATGCTGGCAGTTGCATGTACTCGATTTACTTTATACGTTTATAAACGCTCATATTATAATTATAAATTTAATAACTTAACAGATTGACGATTGAAGAGAAGAGTAGATATTTGAATGAATTATTGGGAGAAGATTTCGCTGTCGAGGATTATATCTCAGATAGTGACGAGGACTACATGCCTAATAGAGAGCGTTCAGAAGTCTCTGACTGCGAAGAATCAGGTAAGTACTATAATTTTTTTCGATTATTATAATTTCTCTATATTTAAAAATAATTGCGATTATATTATAATATTTTTATAATTTATATAATATTTCTGTGTTTATTGGAAAATCGTGAGAGTGAAGCTGAGTCAGACGAGCATGACGATGAGTAGACTGATAGCTTTCAAACGAGTGGCGAATCGTCACAACTGACGACAACATTTACTGCCAAAGATAACACTGTTTGGTCTAAAACACCACCAACGGAGAAAAACGCGAAAATCATGTAAAGAATGTAATAAACCAGTTTGCGATAAACATTCCAAAGCAATTACAAAATGTGACGCATGTGTTCAAGAATAAATTCAATATAACATTATTTCATGGATAATTTATAATAAGTTTAATAATAACATTAATTAAAAGTTAAATAAATTCGTTTATTTATATATTAAGTAATATTTTTGATCCCTACAGATAAGTTTATTTATTTATTACTTTGTAATTTTGTAGACGTTTTGCATATTTCAATATCTTAACGTATATGAATCGATGTTTATAGACTCAAATAACGAGGATCTAAAAGGATTTGATAATTTGTCGTTAAATACAAAAGATATGTAAGTAAGAATACTCAAAAGGGTACCCGGGTATTGACATAAAGGTTAAGAAAAAAAGGGAGACCACTTAATACAAATCTAATGAATCTGCCTGTGTGCCCTTTCTCTTTGAAGGGATTTCATTCGTTGATTTGAGGAGAGCACACGAACTCCTAGAAAAATACAAAATTCTCTTCTCTTTCGGCATAGTCCAACAAGCAGCATCACTTTCCCAGCACATAGCGCTAGTCTACATAGAACACACAAAATTTCGCAGCTCATAAAACTTGCCGAAGCATTATTATCGCTTCGCTTAGTTATATAAGCGACAGGGTGATCTTGTTGTTTACGCCATGGCTAGAACTAGACCAATCCATGGAATGTTAATTACCTTTGTTAATTGAAATGAATGGAGTTTAAGAATTGAGTCGGAAAAAAAGGGATGAAAGCGACAGTGGACAAAAGCAAGTTAGATGCATGGACAGGTCCTTCGGGCAGCGGGCCAATTGATGTTAAACGGACAGAATCTACCGATATTTTGGTAAGAGTTCAACTATCCAATAGAAGCGGCCTATAATACATCAACTTCAAACCTTTTCTTTTGCCACATTTTACATCTCTATTTTTCTCACTCCCTCAATTTCAATACTGAGGAATGGGAATTCGCCCCCAAGCGAATGATTCCTTTACAGCTCTGAGTTAAATGTCTGTTAGACGGCTCTTATAAAAACTACTAAGTCCAACAAGAGATCGCGCAAAGTGCAGCAGATAACTATTTAACATTCCAAATAGTTTAATTGCAGATTCAATTATTGGCAGTCGTCACTTGCCTTTATTATTGCCTCCCTGTTTCAAAAGCTGAAACCTAAAATTCTACTTTGTCACTCTCAACGAGTACCCACCACCGAAGATGATGTAAAAATAAACTCCTCACAGTTGTTGGTTTTCACTCGGATGTACTTCTGCAGAAGGCTAGATCCGTCTCGGCGCCACAAACATAGATGTGAATTGTTTTTGTAATCCTTGTCGAGATCTTTCTTGTACAAGTAAAGATTGAATGCTTCTTCGTCGTCCGAAGTGGGATGCTCGTCCAATTTCTTTAATTGAGCGCCCTGCTCCGCACTCATAGTGAATGTGGTACTTTCTGTAGGCTGAGAGATCTCTTGGCAACTATCCTCATCAGAGTCTTCGTCCTCGTCCTCGTCCTCGGCATCTTTCATCATCTCTACCATTTTCTTCTTTGCCAACAATCTGGAGGCAGTTGTTGCTTTACGTTTGTTGCGACGCTTTCCCCTTGCTTGACGTTTCTTCCCATTTCTGGAGGACTCTGGTCGCCAGTCCTCCTCCGAGTCATCCGATTCTGTTTGCTCTTCCTCAGAGTCGATGAATGTTGTCGTCACTAGCTCGGTGCGACTTCGCATTTCCTAACGTATGCGGGAGCGCGTCCAAGCCGCTTTTTTAAGTGTTTAGTTCTACAGAATAATTTGTGCCCACTCAAGACTTTAATTCCGATATTTATATTTTCTCGCGCCGACCGCCGAGCAAACGCTCTTTCCACAAGATGCAGAAAAAAACTTGACAGATCTAAAGCTAGATGCCTAAGCTGCTGGATGCTCAAAGCTGCTTCAACTCCTTCTGCGACTAAAAAAAAGCTTCTGAAGGTTTGATTCCTAGCTTTATGGAAATTAAAACCGTTATTTAAGTGAAGACAAATCTGAAGTTCGAAATGTAATTTCGAATTTAGCATTTTTACCACTGATCTATTGTATAACTGGATAGCGAATGGGCTTGAATTGCTGTGCGTACGCCGTACAGTCGCCATGTTTTGGTTGGGACAATTCCAGCAGGAATGACAGTCGTCATATCAGCAGCGTTTGTTTACGTTTATTGCGAATCGGTGTTTTTCATTATTGAAATAAGTGTAGTGTAATTTTAATTACATATGTACGTAATATTCATATGATTTAATTTTCCGTAATAGCTTCCCTTGCAGCTGGCAATGGAGCAGTTCTTATATTTTACCCAATTACTCGTATTTGCTTATACTCGTTTTCGCTAATAGGCCGCTGCACACGGCGAGGGGTTTATGCGTACAAACTTTCTGACAATCTTAGGACAATCAATTGTTTGTATGCCACGGTGCCCACACACGATGCGAACAAAATGTTGACGCAGTCAGATGCTTCATGTTTCAAGTTGCTGTCCAAATATTCGCGAGATTTCAATCTCTACATGCACTATTCCCATATTTGGAGATAAATACTAGGAAAAATTAATAGAAAATTTCTTATGTCAGAGTGATATATTTGATGTCTGACGTAAAACCGACAGAAATATCAAACAGAGAGGATATTTGGGACGGTTTTGTGACATTCTTTGGGCCTTTCGGCAAGCACGTTCTCAGTGAGACAAATGAGTTATTCTCAGTTGGCTCACTGAGATGGCGTGTTCTCGCACATCGTCTCACTTTCACATTGAGCAACAAAAATGAACGCAGCCTTTGAGTAACTGAGCCATCTGAGATGGATTTTCTGCATCTCATTTGTGTCAGTTATATGTTGTGTGTTGCGACAGCCCTTGAGCAGCCCTCAGAATAATCTTTAATTTTATTTCATTCATTTTCCAAGTGAAAGTCCTTCTTAAAATCAACATAATCATAGGGCCTTTCGGTAGCACGTTCTCACTGAGACAACTGAGACAAGATATTGAGCAACTGTCTCAGTTGTCTCAGTTGGGTAGGATAATTGGATTAATCAGCTGATTTTGGCATCGAACTTTTCTGGTGGTCGTTTCCACACGGCACGACTAGCCAAGGCACATTTTCAATGCTAAACTCCTTGGTTTGGAAAGTGTCTTGGCTAGTCGTGTCGTGTTTACCATTATATATGACCTATTATATATGATTATGCCGATTTTAAGAGGCACTTTCGCTTGGAAAACAATTAAAAACAGTAAAAGTTTATTCTGAGCACTACTCAAGGGCTATCACAACAAACAACATATAACTGAGACAAGTGAGACACAGAAAATCCATCTCAGATAGCTCAGTTGCTCAAAGGTTGCGTTCATTTTTGTTGCTCAATGTGAAAATGAGACGATGTGCGAAAACACGCAGAGAACGTGGTTGCCGAAAGGCCCTCATATATAATGGGTCTTATTCTGGTAACATGACACGACTAGCCAAGACACTTTCTAAACCCAGATTTTAGCATTGAAAGTGTGCCTTGGCTAGTCGTGCCGTGTGGAAACCATGGAAACTAAGCACGGAACGGCTGTAAGCCAGATTTAGCGTACCACATTTTCTGATGTGTTAGAATTGGCTGTGTTCGTAGTAGTCACGCAGTACAGGCGTAAATATGAAGCCATAATCAGGAGGGGGGCTTATAATTCAAAATTTTCCAAAGTTCCTTCCATAATGTCTATGCCCCCCTTAACATCTATTTACACGCTGCCATTCACCGCTTGGCCTAATGGTTTTGTGGGAGGTAAACAAAACCAGCGAAATTTAAAAATAAGGCCATTTTCTTAATTTTCTGAAGTTAATGTAGCTCCTTGAAATGCGGTTTGATGAAATAGATTGTTTATTATGCATTTCTATCCATCCACTGACCTATAAAACGATTCACCACGCGGAAATTGCGTGTTGTTGCGACAACCCACCACAGAGAAATTCATATCGTAAATTCTCGTACAGTTTAGTTTTATTGCACTACTAACTGCACTTAAACAACCCGTAAACTAGTTCTTTATAAAATCCTCGCGGGGTGTTGCCACAATTATAGTATACACTCGAAAACTTGCACTTTTCCGGTTTAATCAACTCAAACTTCGAAGTAGCAGAGATTAAATTTGACACTTCAATCAGGTGTTTTATTCAGCTTCCCTCATACACGCTGTTGCTGTTCTCCTCTAGGCAGGTCCCACTAGGTGGTCGCTCATGTACAGGGTTCATACACGATACAGCCGTTCCGTGCTTAGTTTGTATTTCTATGTTGGAAACGGCCACCAGAAAAATTCGATGCCAAAATCAGCTGATTAATCCAATTATCCTACCCAACTGAGACAACTGAGATGGTTGCTCAAAATGTTGTCTCACTGAGAACGTGTTTCTGCCCTACATCGAGAATGACCAGCTCAATAATTGTAATACTATACTCCGAAAATATGTGCAGTCTACATACAATCAATCAAGGTGTCCAGGTCCGTCTCCTTTGTACCTCGCATATATCCCAGCCAAAGAGTCATGAACGAGTTTGTTCTCCTGTCACTACAAAATGCAGGGCAGAGTTCTTGAAATTCGATGAGAGGTGAGAGTAATGCCTGCTCTCCAATGGGCATGCCATCGACAAACCGACCACGAACCATGCTGCTGCCTTTTCCTTCTCATTATAAAATGCGTGTCCCTTCTCGCTCGTGTTTTGGTCGACATGCTCTAACTTTTCCTTTGTGTTAGTTAAACCATTTGAGTTGCCGCATTTAATTCAGCACTTTTTAGCAGTGGTTCGGGCCCTAGATACGTATTTAGTACAGGAAATTTGTCAAAGTTCAAGCAAAAGTGAGCTTAAGCTCAAGTAAATATTGTGTAAAAGTGTGTAGAAACGAAGAAATGAAATTTATTAAGCAGCTAGTTCTGCTAAATTAGCTAATTGTTAAAAATAAATAAAATAAAACTTAGTTCGTTTCTTTGCATTTCACCGATCACAACAAACAGGGCTTTCTGACTGTTCACATCTACATTGATAGAATTATGTACGAACGCATTTTGTCAGCCAACTGGTTGGTTGACGGCATTCCCATTGGAGAACGGGCATAATTATCCAGTGACCGGGAAAAACAACTTTGAAGGGGTTCGGCTTGAAAAATTTGCGCCCATTCGTGTAACCCATCTCAAAGCTCTTTTGCTTGATATGTTCCGATTGGCACATCTTATTATTGTAATATCAGGTTGTACCAGAGATAACTAACAAGTAGATGTGGAGCGGCACATCTAAACGCGGTACAGATTTTTAAAATTCATCAGGAGAGTTTACTCAAATGTTTCTGCTAGTTTCTCAAATGTATCTAAGCCCAAGTTTAAGTTTTGGTGGAGGGCTCATAAAATGATTACAGATTTGAGTGCCCGCTTTGCACTGGAGGAGTAAAGTGCACAAGGGGTGCAATACGGCGGTGGCGCAAGTGGGATAGATAATGTTTTACAAAAATCGATAATTTGCTTCTTGGAATAATACACTGATGGGTAGGGAACCAGTTTTCACAATTTTTTTTCACAAAGCATTTTTTCCCAAAATCCACTTTTCCCAAAACCTTCCACAACCAAATTAAAATTAATATGAAATACTTAGGTCTAGGTCAATCCTTTGGAGCTGTAGAAAAATCAAGCTTTTCAAATCAACGCAATCAAAAAATACGGCCATTTATGCCTCATTTTCCGCACTCAAGGAGTATTTTTCCGGGGGGATTTTTCTGATTCCATTAAAAATACCTTCGGTGTACCGCAAGGATTTGGGTCCACTGGCTTTCACCATTTACGTCAATGATGTATCTTTGAATGCCTCCCACTCGAAGATTTTTTGCTACGATGACGATGCCAAGCTTTTTTGTACAGTGTCTAGCATTACTGACTGTCAGATTTTGAACTCTGAAGTGCAAGCCTTCCAAAAATGGTGTAAAGTAAATTGTCTCACTTTAAATATCAATAAATGTACCTGCATGGCATTTGCACGTAAGAAACTACCACTGAATTTTAATTTCAATGTCGAAAGATCTCGCCTAACTAGACTTGACAAATCCAAAGACCTCGGCGTCCTACTTAACTCGAGGTTCTCATTTGAGAATCCCATCGAGAGCATCGTAAACAGGACAAATGATACCCCGGGATTCATTAAGCGATGGTCTAAAGCAGAGCCGGGCAAAGTTTGACTTCTTGGGAGCCGTATACCTCCGTATACCTGAGTGCATTTCGGGTCGCTCCATTAACGCAATGAGGACCATCACTGATTCAGGACAGGAGTATGCATTTCTCGCTTGCACTTGCAGGAGGCAATGAGGAGCTAAAGAAATATTTCTCGCTTGCACTCGGAGCACTCGGGAGTCAAAAGAGCCGAGTAGGCCCGGCGTTGGTCTAAGGGCAGCCCCCCACAGAATCCGTTGCCCTTCGCCTTTGACACAGAGCTTTGAGAGCTTAATGCTTTTTTAAACCGTCTAGAGCGACCCGAACCCATAGAATCCTTCGACGCATCCGCCACCGCTCAGCTGTTTATGAGAATTCGAGACCAACCGTCAACTGGCGCAGTATGCTCCGAAGGTGAATTAACAAGGTAAATCTAGTACCAATACAGGTGTTTTACTTGTTTAGTGCACTTTAATTAGGCCCATCCTGGAATATACTTGTCCGGTCTGGTCCCCATTTTACAAGGTTCATATAAATCGAATTGAGGCCGTTAAACGAAAGTTCCTAAGATTTGTACTTCGGAGACCTCCCTGGAACCTTAGAGGATGGGCGCAACAATTCCAGAACTGTTTTGTTTTCGACTGTTTGCAAGGAAAAATTAATTCGCCGGAGTTGTTAGCAACATTTAATATCTCTGTTCCAGTGCGCTCTTTGACACATCATGCTTTCCTCCAAATATCAGTTCATCGTACCAACTACGGTATGAGCGAACCGATGTCATGTATGTTATATTACGTCTCCTTAATCAACATAATGATGTGATTGATTTTAATTTTTGTAGACGCCAAGTAACAGATCGGCTTAGTTAAGGTTGGTCTAATTGGTTTAACCTTTTTCGCTTTGATTCGTTTCTGTTTATTTTGTTTTTAAGAAACTTTAATTGTAAAATTCCAGGTAATCCGCTTTTTGATGAAATTGAATAAATTCCTGCAAAAGATAAATTAATGAATTTACGGAGTTGCGATGCCGAATTTTCTGCCTTATCACGAAATTCATCTCGCTCCCGTTTATACTTTAATGCAATAGCATTAAGACTGCTTTGTTATTTGGCCATAATTATTTTAAACTTTTGGTGTAAGGGAAGGAGTGAGAGACAAATATAAATCTAAAACTAAATACTATTTTGTAATTATTGAATTATATAAAAATTGATAACTATGTAGTGAATTCAACGATGTAAAATTTCTGTATAAACAATGTTTTTGGTAAATACTTTTTCATCATTTGCTAAATGCCATTGTCTTGTCCACTATTTTCCGAAATATGAAATCTCAATCCATCGAAATATCAAACCCCGCTTGCTGCGACGTATAATTGACCATGTGTAAAAACTGATTGTCTCAATAAAATTTCAACTTTATTGAAGCTTTGGTCCTGCGTGTTATTTATTTTCATTGCAAATGCAGGAATAAGCGGAAATTGAGTTCTTTTAATATCAAACAGTAAAATGGTACCTAAATAAGTTAAAATTCGCTTATTCCGTGCTGTTCCAGTTAACACTTCGCAATCAATAGTGTTCAGCGAACACATAAATAAAAAATAATAATAATATAAACTTAATTCCTTTAATTTAAAGAAAGGCCCCGATTCGAATTATATTTGCTTCTTGTATCTGGGTTAGCACAGATATAGTTTCCTGAGTCCTGAAACAATTTAAAGGGTAAACGGTAAGAAAAACAGGCAGTCAACGGTGAGAGACAGAGTGTAAGCAAACCAAGCAATGCTCAGAAAGAAACATTTGTTTCCGAGATTCACCCCCTGGTTTTCGCGCAAAGACATAGTATAAATATGCCAACAGAATTTTACCTAATTAACATATTAATCCAATTATAATACATTCCGAGCTCGGTCGATTTTATCCTCTCTATAGATGAAGCATAAAATTTGAAAACCGCGCCTCGAAATCGAAGATTTGATGTATCATAAATCAAAAGAAGCGGGTCTCCCAAAATTCAATCGAAGGAGGCGAATTTGAATTTTTTAGGGTATAAGAGCCAGGGTACGGAGAGTGAAAAAATTTCCGAAAAGAACAGATCGTGAAGTAAATAAAAAATAAAACGAGATACGGATGGTGGAAAAATTTAAATTGAATTAATTTATTTTTAGTATCTAAATCGAATATAATGTTCTTGTTCTTAGCTTATTCTAAACATATTTGGTTTGATAAATTTGAATTTAACTTAACTAACAAAATATTATTTATATAATAGTTTCTTTAGATAATTTTGTTCTTTGTTTGGTGATTTTAGTTGATAACGCACTGAATGCACGCTCAACTAACGCTTGAGTAGAGGGTACTGCTAATGCAGTTTGAATCAATTTCCCAAGTTCTTGATTTTTTGTTGAAAATTCTTCCAAAATTCTTGTATATTTGTATCAAAAGAAACCCTTTCATTATAGCATAAATTTTCCAGTTTTTGTTTTAAGCTCCTCTCTGTGGAAATATTGGCCGTTGAACAATTAGCTCCCATTAATGAATGAAGTTTGTCTTTTAGTCTGGAAAATGGACCGTCAAATGTGGTGACCGAAGTGCAATTAGTGGACTCTTGGCCACTCAAATTGTCCTCAAGCAGTGTTCCGGTTAATCTCTTTATTACAGCATTGGTGTTTAGTAAATGGCGCTAAAAATAACTAAAGTATTAGTTTAAAATTGTCAAACATTAAAACAATACTTACTGTGGCTATATGCTTTTGCGTCTCATTCAAAAATGGTATGTCAAAAAAATTAAACCGTGGATCTAAATAAATGGTAGAAATAAAGGCTTCATTTTGTAGAAGGCTTTCTTTGCGTGATTTCAACGATAAAAACAATCGCTCGGCATAAATGTTTGGTTCTTTTGAAAGATCTTCCAGTTCGATTTCACATAATAGCCAATCGCGGTAGAAATCACCCATAACATACTGTTCCTTTTCAAATTTTTGAGTACAATCGTATAAGGGCTTAAAAGCCTTTATAAAATTTCTAATAAATTCCCAATCAATTTCCGGCACTATTTCATTTTCTTCTTTATTTCTAGTAACGAATTTAACATTTCATATGTAGAATTCCACCTCGTTGAACTGTTTATTATTTGCATTTGGATATTTTCTATGTATCCGTTACCACGAATAATTGACCGAATCATCTTTGAAATTTGTCTGCACTGCACATGTATTTCGACGGTTTTCATTACATCATGGGCGGCAAGTTGAATTGTATGTGCAACACATCTGACAACAGTTAAGGTGACCTTCTCCTAACTGAATTAAAAAAAAAGCAAAAGTTTGGGATTTTTTTACAAGAAAACAAAACAACATATGACCTTGAATCTTTTTTTATTTGGAAGTCTTTAACAACAACTAGAAATTGTTTTTTATTTTTTCATTTCTCGCTCACCCGTCGCCGCCAGAGGGCGCCAAAAAAAAATCGGCCTTTTTCCGTAATTCCGTGATTGCGGCTCGCCAAATCATCTGACACAGAAAAATCAAAAAACCACTTAAATTAGACATTAGAATGAATAATTCTAACTAGGATCTAACGAATCGCTCGACTAAAAAAAAAATAGCAGCCTTTTGAAGCCAAAAATCGAGAATTTTGCGACAAATTTTTTACAAAAAGTGCTGTAAAAAAACAACTACTTGGGGTTTGTCTTATATCCTAGTTAGATTTGTGAACAATTGAATTCTGAACAAAATGAACCAAGGTTTATGGAAATCGGTGGAGCGGTTCAAGAGATATCGTGGAACTACGATTGAAAAAATGAAGTCGAGAAAAATGCGTTTAAAGAAAAAAAGAGTTTTTGAGTGTAATATTTCGCACAATACCGAGGAAATGAGCAGACTTACAGTATTAATTAATAGCACTTTAACTCGAAAACCATACTTTTGTTTTTCGTGAAATTTTAGGACATGATTCTAGTCATATTAACGAACATTTTTCTGTAAAAAAAAATAAAAAAAAAATCGATTCTTTTTGACCCCAGTTAGGAGAAAGTCACCAAATATATATCACTATAACTCGAAAACCACATTTTTTTTTTTCGTGAAATTTTGGGACATGATTCTAGACATATTAAGGTATATTTTTCCGTAAAAAAAAAAAATCGTTTTTTTTTGCCCCAGTTAGGAGGTCACCAAATATATAGCACTATAACTCGAAAACCATATTTTTTTTTTCCGTGAAATTTTGGGACATGATTATAGACATTAAGGTATATTTGTCCGTGAAAAAAAAAAATCGATTTTTTTGTACCCCAGTTAGGAGAAGGTCACCTTAAAACTGATGTAAGCCGACTGTGAATCTCTCCGAAATCATCGTCACTCTTAATAGAAATTATCTCGTCGTTATTGTTTTCGCTAAGTCCCTGAAAAAATAAACAAAAATCTTTTAAATATTTTTGATTTTTCATGTATGTTGTTTATTCTTACTTTCATTTCATCCTGAAGCTCTCTTAGCAATTTTGATGCTTTAAAAACATTAGCTCCGTTGTCAGTGGTACTGGAGTATAACTGATTTATGCCTACATTGTATTCGCGAAGACAATTTAAAATTTCCTGTTGCAAAAATTCCTGTTTATTCCTAAAATATGCTTTTCCATATGTGTTGCAATGTCGACTTTTCATCCTTTTACTAAAATTTTTTTTATAACTTCTTTGATTTTACTTGCAGCTTGTGCCACTGTTTGGGCAATATTTTTGCAGTTTACATTAATTTTAAACTGTTCTTCGTATGAATTTATTAATTACTTGAAATATTCAGTGTCATCAAAAATTCGAAACGGAATATTTTTAACTGTAACTAGTCTAATGCAGCAATTTAGGAATTTATTTTTGTCCATTTTCAAATAAACTTGACTTTGTATTTTTCTCATTTCTGGTCTAATTTCTCGCGGCTCATGATCGCTGTCACTTTCATCGAAATTTTGCTTATGAACTAATTTATAGTGTCTTAATGTTTGCTGTTCTAAGTCCTTTCAATTCTTTATCACTTTCTTGTCTATATAGCACATACTTCGAAGAATTAAAATCCTTATGTCGTCCCATTTTCTTGGAAATTTAGGTACACTCAAAAGTAAATTAAAACAATGCACTAAATACTAAGAAATTAAAAAAACCGGTTCACTTCACAAACGCTGAACGCAACACACAAGAAACAATCAAGAACAGATATTTTACACGCATAGCGCAAAGAGCCGAAAACGAATGATTTTGTTCGGCTCTTATTCACTCTAAGAGTCGAGTCGTAACTACAGAGAGTCATAAATTCCGCTCGCTCCCGAGAGATTTAAATTGAAAAGGAGAATTTAACTCTCGCTCTGAACTGAACCAAACAGTTGAAAACTCGGAACTGAATTTTTGGCTCTGAAGTTGAAGGTGATTTTGTTCACTCGGGAACCGAAAAATGTGAGCGAGCTAAATATTTTTCGTTCGCGAGTGTATCAGGGTACAAAATTTGTTAATCATTATAAATCAAATATCGTTTATTGGTTAACCCAACCAATAAAATCTATAGGCATGAGCAGCCTTTGTCTCGTGCTTCATACATAAAATTTCGCATAAATACAATACATGCTTACACCATGCCCTTGTCACACTTCCTTCTCTTTCATGCATAACATAGGTGCACTACATCATTACAATAATTTTCAAAACCGACTGACACCGGTGCTATACTGAGCAGACTCTGCATACAGGACTAGTGCATAAAATGTTCATAATAACAACATTTGATTACCACACACTGAAATATAGATTCAATCAATTTAATAATCAAAAATTGAGTTGCTAATCTCAATTTCTGATTCTTTCTTTCAGTTATCGTGAAACAGTTAGTAACGGTCCACATCACAGGGATGACTATCTTCTCCATACCCCCATACATGGCTTTCATTTAAACAAAGAAACCATTTACAACAGAAAAATTTTAGAAAAACGGGAAATTGAAGTCCCATCATTATACTTATCTACAAAATGTTCACTCCTCAACATTATTACCGCATCACATAAAACACTCACCGTTAACAACAGTAAAAAAACACAGAATGTGCTTTTACGCACATGGTCCTATATGCATCATCAGCACACTTTCCCTTAATAACACTTTATAATTCAGAAAGCACCGAATAAAAATACACAAAGTGCTACACAAAAAAGAGTTGATTTAAATAACCAAAAAACCCGACTGACTGTAAAAAACAACTAAAAAGATGTTGTTACGGGGCGATTCTGGGCTTGCCGCGGGTCGGGCTTGCCGGAGTCCATGCGAAAGGAAAACACCTTGTTTGATTCTGGGCAAATAGAGATTTATTCACGCAACTAATATCTTAAGGCTAACTGGTACATTTACTGGTACGTCAGCTGTGTGGTGACGGTTGCTGTTGCTCGAGTCCCTCGATCCGCCGGCTGCTGACTGGTCGCCGATGCTGGTGGTCCGGTGGTCGACTGGCCACCCCGTGGCAAAGCCTCTCGCAGTTTTATAGGCCGCAAGACGGCGCGGCGCTCGTGTTGGGAAGCCACGGGGCTCGTAACAACCCCCTGTGTCGGGAAGAGAGGTACCCTCACTCTACTTACATATCTAATGCAAATTCCAATACCCAGTATTTGAGTTCTCAGCCATTCGGCCCGGAGGCCGTTCAAGTATTTGGCCGGTGCTGACCACGGTATTCGACTTATTGGTCGTTCGGCTCTGAGGCCGCTCAGGTATTTGGCCGGTTCTGGCCATGGTATTCGACTTACTGGTCGTCTGGTTCGGTTTTTGGCCAGTACTGGCTACGGTATACGGTTATCGGTTATCTGGTCAGGAAGTTGGCCAATTCTGCCCACGGTATTCAACTTATCAGTCGCTCGGTTCTGAGGCCGTTCAGGTATTTGGCCTGTGTTGGCCACGGTATTCGACTTACAGGTCATTCGGTTCGGTTTTTGGCCGGAAGTGGCCACGGTATACGGGTTATCGGTTATCTGGTCAGGTAGTTGGCCGATGCTGGCCATGGTATTCGAATTATCTCTCCTTCGGCTTGCGTCTTCGGGTTGCGAAGCCGATAGGCCTGCCTTACTAGTGGCACTCCATGGTCCGGGTGACGGTATGGGAAGGTGTCGCAGCTCCGGCCCTTTGGGCGTTTTCCGGCTGGCCGGTTTGTTTCGGGCAAGGGCAATCGCGGGAGAAGGGACGAAACTTGGGAACCCATATATTTTTTTCAAGGAAATTCAATTCATCTGTGAAAAATTTTAGTACGTATGATCATGAGCTTTCAGCATTCACGTCAATAAGGCATTTTCGACATATTCTAGAAAGTCGTCAGTTCACTATAAAAACTGATCACAAACCGTTGGTTTATTGTGAACGTTCAGAGAGAGCATCGCCAAGGCAATTAAGGCGACTAGATTTCATTTCGCAGTGTTCCACTAAAATCATTTAGGTGAAAGGCGACGATAATGTTAAAGCGGATGCACTTTCTCGAATCAATGCAATAACGATGCCTATAGTAGCACTAAGTTCAAAAGAAATCTATGAACATCAAGAACAGGATGATGAACCAAAAAAAATTCTTGGTGGAGAAACTTCACTGAAGCTTCAATAATTAATTCAAACATATTCATCACTCAGGATTCACCAGCAGACCCTGAAATCTTTCGGAAAACTTCTGCTGCACATCATTATTTATTCAAAAAGGCTCTGTGATGTAGTTACGTGTTCCTGCGCTTGGATGAAGTTCAATCACCATTCAAGCCACCCTATTCCGGTCCGCATATGATTATAAAAAGAACTGACCACAGAAGATTTCTTGTCAAATTGGACAGAGGTGAAGAAAAGGTCGTAGCGGTCCATAAACTCAAACCAGCATTTTTAACTAAAAAGACCCCATATAGAGGAACACTTATGGAAATGGATATCATCCCACCACATCAACAAGGAGGTATAGACAAACCTTCAAGAACCTACTCAAAAAAATCCGTTGCTGTTCTTTTTTCAACTGAAACTAGCAATGTTTCTAGGAGGGGGGTCGAGGTGGCAATATCAGTGCCAAAACAGCCGAGAGTCGGAAAGCAACAAAAAGGACCGCAACTAACTTCAGACAAAAGCCTGTTTAAAAACTCTCCCGTTCACTGATATGTATTATATGTACATTGGATAGTGGATAAACCTGCTTTCCAATGTTCCGCCGTGTACCGCATTGAAGCCGTTGAGTGGGGACTTTTAGAAACTGACGTGTTGGTAAAACAGGGTACAGTCAAGACAGTCAAGTTGACAACGATTAATAAATTTAGCAGTTTAGTAGCCAGAATCTTGGAATTATTAGCGAAAGGAAAATATTCAGTCAGCAGACATTTTGCAGAAGGCAAATATCCAGTCAGTACAAGGTAAATTCTACAGCTGTTAGCTTCTTGAATCTTTCACAAGCGGTCATTTGCATCTTCATATGGTCTCTAAAAGAACCCCTTTAAGCTGCTTCAATGCGGCACATCTCCCACCACTATATCCACTATCCAGTGTTTAATACATATTAGTACTCCCCTTGTCTTGTCACGAACTGAAACTGTAAAGAGTGCAGCAGAACTTAAGGGGTATTCTGTAGTGCCCGCTGTATTTTGACTCCAACTTCATGCATTTTTCTTCGGTGACAGAAAGAGATAATTAAGATTTTTTCCTGTATATATTTATTCGACCTTTTACTATAAAAATACATTTAATTTGCCGAGAAAAAAAATTATGGGCCCAAGAGCCCGTTGAATTTAAGGTGTCCGCAGCGTAGGTGACCATAACGAATGGTTACTCTGCTGGCTGCAGCCGGAACCACAGAGATGATAAAATATCAAAAATCACAAAAGTTATTTATTTCACAAACAGAAAAGTTTGCGGAGATTTTTTTTCTCTTTAAATGTATAAAAAAACAGATAATACACATTTCATTATAATTGTGGTCCTCGCTATAGCAAAAATTATACTAAAGGTGCTGTTAAAGTTTCAACTGAATCGGTTCAGTAGAACTCGAGATATCGTGGCCACCAATTCGAAAAAAGGGGTTGAAGTTTTGCAATATGATTACACCGAAGCAAATCTTCATGCTCGTCGAACTTCTAAGCCCTGCAACTTCCTTAATTGTACGGATTTGAATTTTCCGAATCCCTTTTACAGGCGTATTCTTGAGGGTTTTCGGAATGCATAATTGCAAAAAATCGATTTTTTGAAACCGTCACTACAGCATATCCTAAAAAAAAATAAAAGTTGTCCACAAAAGTATTGCCTTTAATTGCCTACCGAAAACAATATATTCTAGCTCGGGATTTAAGGGGTTAGGTGTAGTCAGAGAAATGAAAAAATGACAATTTTAAATAATTTTTTTTCCAGTAAATTATTTTATATTATAAAAGTAAAAACGTAGCATCATTAAATAAGGTTTCGACTTGACTTGACAGAAATTTTAGAAAAAAAAATTAATAATTTTAAAAGTAATGGCTGTAACCGACTGGTGACCACTGTAGCTCGAAAACCACTCGGTAGATTTTAATGAAATTTATACAGCTTTATGAAAAGATGAAAAACTAGTGCCTGATGGAAGGATTTTTTGTTTGTTTTAAATTTCGTTTTTTTAGAAACAATTAACTGTTGGTTTTTTCCCGAAAATCTGGAAAAAATTTTCCTGAGGCCGCCATTTTGTTAATTTAAAAAAAAAACAAAAAGCTTCGATCAGGCACTAGCTCTTCATGTTTTCAAAAAGCTGTATACATTTCATTAAAATCTATAGAGCGGTTTTCGAGCTTTAGTAGCCACCAGTTCAAAACACATGGTTTGGAAAAAGAGCCATTACTTTTAAAATTATTAATTTTTTTTTCTAAAATTTCTGTCAAGTCAAGTCGAAACCTTATTTAATGATGCTACTTTTTTACTTTTATAAAATAAAATAATTTACAGGCAAATTATTTAAAATTGTCATTTTTTCATTTCTCTGACTACACCTAACCCCTTAATGTGCATAGCTCGAAAGAACCTACACTTCTATACCAATGGGTCGATTGTGCCCATATTCACGCCATATATTAGTTTTTTTACGGGAAAATTTTATAGGTAGGTGCTGTTCCCCAAATTCAACCCCCAAAAGGGTAAAAGGAGGTATAAATATTTGTACAGAGAAAACTTTTTTTTAACCGATTTACTTGAAATTTCTTAAACATATTTTCCCATGCCCATGATCTACAAACTTTAATGAACACTAACAGCAGCGGTGGTTCATTGGTAAGCACATGCAACGTTAGTACGGTTCAAAACCAAGTCGCGCCGAAAATTTACTTTTGAATTTTTTTTTTAACAACTAAATACTCAATTTTTCCACTTTCCTTTTTCTTTTTTTCGGGCAATTTTTCTAAACTATCAGAAAAAATTTTGTTCCTTCGTTTCAAACCCCCGACTACTGCACCCCCTATATGTCCCAGGGGACATTAACTTGTCATTAAATCAAGCAAGTATTCATACACAATTCCCCCATACATAACGTTCAACTATTCTGAATACTTTTTTAAGTTAATCAAATAAATTTTTTATTAATTTTCTATCCCTAGGGCTAACATTTCAAAAAGTTCGCAATTCATGACCCACAGTTTCTACATTTATTATTATTTTCATTCCAAATATTGCATACGCACTCTCAAACATGTCTATTTCCAAAAATTGTTTTCTTACCTTTTCCGCCTCCCCTATTTTGCAAAAAATACACTTTGAACTACTACCTCTTTTACACTCTATGCCATTTTACTAAAAAAAACCATTATCAATTAAAGGGGATTTTTCCCTGGAGCATTCAAAAATCATCCTTTTTCCCAATTTTCGTTTGTGTAACAGGGAAAAGGTATTGACAGGCGGTTTTTTGGAATGAAGTAAGCATCGACTATATTATGTTTTTATATTTTTAATTTTAATAAAAAAACAAAATGGCGGCCTTCGGCCAATCACAAACAGGGAGGTCTCCGTTATGCATATCCCACTTTGATGCCGGATTCCGCGTGCTGTAGTAGTCCGTTTTGAAAAATTTCGAAACTTTCTTAAAATATACCCTTTTCCTGGGTGCTCTATGTGAGATTTTTTCAAATTTCGAATTCGGTAAAAAATGGCGCCACTTTTTGAAAAAAGCTCAATTTTTCGGATTTTTTTTCTGCTTTTTTAGCTCGAAAATAATATTAAATATTCGAATTTCGAAAAAAGCTCACATAGAGCAACCAGGAATAGTATAAACTTTAATTTAAATTAACAAGAAGCCGAATCGGTTAAATAGATTTAACGCAATCCGGGACCGAAGTTCAAAAAACGTTGTTTCGAGAAAAACGCGTTTAAAGTTTTGCAATGCAATAACACTAATCAAATCATCTGTGGATAGAGCTTCGTAGATCGGAAATATAGCTCCCTGAACAGAATTTGCGAGAGGGGCCTGATGTTTGAAGGAGTTGAGTGTACCTGCAGCTTGCGCCACTCTTCATTTGCAGATAAGTGCGCTCCCGGGCCGCGCGAGTTATCTTCCTCAAAAGGGAACTTCATAAAAAAAATAAAACTAGGATTGAACTGAATTAAAATTTATTGTCTTGCTAGATTGCTGGTAAATTTTAGACTGGCTGCTTGAGAACAAAATATGAACATTACAAGTTACAAAGTTAGAATTAAAATGATAAGTCTGCATTTCCCACGTTTCGCAATTTCGTCTAGACGATGACCTGTTGTCTGCGGATATCATGTTTCCAGGTGAGCTGCATTTGCGTTGAACTCCCATGACTTCGATGTCACGTGTAATTGGTGGGTGATAGCGTTGGTGACGTAACTCCTCCCCCCTTAGTGAAGGGACGGCCAAAGGTACAGCGTCTTGGGTGGACCTTCTAAGGAAGATGCTGTAGGGTTTTGAAGATGTGAGTCGAGTTGGAATTGGGTGCTGAAGTTTCTGCGTTTATGGATTAGGTAGATTACGATGATGATGCCGATGATGCTGAAGGTAGTTGTTGATGTTCCAAAATTTATGTAGTCCCATAGTGTGCTTTTAATGTTTAGTAGTTCTATTGATTCTTTGTTTTCTAGATGGTATGATTTTAGCGTTTGTAGATTAAGGTCTTCGGTCATGGATGCTGAACTGATGTTGCTGAATATTGTTGGGAGAATATGGACTTCATCCCAATGGGTACTGGTTCTATCGGAGTAGGTGATTCCATTTATTTCAACTTCGCAATCGTTAAAATGTATTAAGACGGTCCCTTTTAATCCTTGGTGGTTGAATTCGCAGGTTGAATTTATCTTTGTTTCTGGAGCGTTAAGTAGGAGGATGAAATTGGGTTCTGGTTCTATGATTTCCATGTTTTTTGTGTTACTATCGATTATATCACATTCTGCAGGTTGATTTTTCAGGAGGCGGCCAACGCATGATGATTGGTTTTGATGTTCTTGTTGAGTTGATGTAGGGCAGATGTATATTCCCTCTATTTTGCTGCATTGCTTGTCGAAATACTGAATATTTTGTGGGTTGTGGGCTATGTAGGGTTTTACGGAGATTTTCTTGGTGCCTTTGATTGGTAGAGGAATTAGGTGTATTAAGGAGTATTTTTCTTGGGAAAACATTGGGATTCGGATATTGAATATTATGTTGGTGTTATTATAATAGGCTTGTAGCCCGAGTAGTTCATACAAGTGCTCATCTGATTTTATTTCTAACGACTGTTTTTGTATGATTGAGAATATTTCGGAAATCTCGCTAGGATCCAAAATTTGTTTAGAAATTATATTAAGTCTGGCTAGTACTAGTGTTTCGGCTAAATTGGTCAGGTGGGAATTTAATAAATCAATGTTGTAATTCATTTGACTCAAATACTGCATATGTTTTAAAGTGTCTTCATCTGTTTTAATTTTATGTCTAGTTTTTTCGTTATAGTCTTTTAAATATTTTACGATAACTGTCTGTTGACTATTGATATGTTGGGTTATATTTTCAAATCTTTGGATCATTGCGTTATTGATACTAGTTTGTCTATTTAGATTAATTTTAATTTCTGTTTGGTTATCCATAATGTTCTTTATTTCTTTATTGAGTCGCTCGGCATCTTGTGCGTCCATGTTTCCAGTAATACTTTTTATAATTGTCCCTAATCCGTCAATAAGACCTCTTTTATTTCTTGATCTTGGCATTAGTGTAACTAGTTTATGTTGCAATTCAGAAAGTTTTATTTTAGTTATTCTAAGTGAGTGTCTTGTTTCTTCTAGATCGCCAATGTTTTGAAGGGATTGTGCTATTTTTTCTATGTTCTGCTCATACTTTCTTAAACTAACTATATGTAGTAGATTATCGAACTTATGTATTATTCTAGTGGGTCCGAGATTAATGGGTAACAGTCCTTGTGCGTTGTTAAGGTCACGTATTTCCAGTTTCTGTCCTGTCGTCATTGTCATTCTGGAAGAGTTTTTTCTTTTTAATTTTGGATTTATGCAGTTTCTGTTTTTTGTCAGTAATTACAGTAACTCGTTTGTTATGTTTGATTTTCGTAAACCTAGGGGTTAGTTTGTTTCGCCTGCATTCTTTTCTATATACAGTAACGTTTTCACCTAGTTCTGGTGGTGGTTCGCGGTTTTTATTTAGTTTATCAATATTTTTATTAACTACTAGCATGCCCGGACCCGGCGTTTCCCGGGATACTATTAAATTTGTATTCCTTAATTTTACAACGCCTTCCTACCGCACAACCCCCCTCCTATGTGACCCAGCAGGGTGGGGGTGGTCTCATTAAATCAACCATAAATTCGTACACAATACACCCCATACATCACTTTCACCTATTCCTAATACTTTTTAACTGTAAACTGTAAAGTATTATTAAATTTAGTTTTCCTCATTTTACAACACCTCCTTATTGCACCCCCTCTCCTATATCTCCCAGCGGGGTGGGGGTGGTCTCATATTTGGAAATTCGAATAGCAGATTCGAAATGAGTGATCCCGAAAATCCCCAAACGCGGACTTTCAGGGAAATCCCTCGAAGTTTAACTTTTGGGTCGCCATTGATCCAGCATCTTGATTTCCAAAATTTTGATGGCAGATTCAAAATCAGTGACCCCAAAAACCCAAACCAAAAACATAATTTTCTAATTTTCCGCGCAATATTCTTAATTTTTTCTGTCACGAATTAGCGAAATCGGTCCAGCCGTTCGCGCGTGATGGCGTGACCAAGGGAAGTAGAGATTCATTTCTATATATAGAGATTACTCTGCTTCCTTAGCTATCGATTGGTGACAAAATTATTCCAATTCATGTATACACTTTTCTTCCACAGCCGTTTCAATTTTGTCGGCACCCACCGAAAAAACCAATTTTTCACTATTTCCACCAACCCGGCCCAATTTCCTATAGTGCCTCTTCTTCCTACCCCTGAGATACACTTCTGAGGGGTGTCACCCCTACCCCTCACCCACAACAAAAACACGTTTTCACCAATAATTCCCACATTTCACACTTTTCACCAACCTTTCTTCCACCAACACATTCCACACTACCTCCCCTTTCCAACGATACCCATAACATGGCACACGCATTATAACAAATTTCCTCTTCTTCTTCCTAACAGTGGAGCCATCTGTCGAAAATTGGTCGTACCACCTCAGAAACCTTCGTGGGCTCATGTACAACAACTTTGCTAAAGATCATCATATGATCAAATGCATAGTTTACGATTCTATAAACGACATACAGACAAACATTCATTTTTATATATATAGATTTCCTCTGCTCTGGTCTTTATTGCAGGGTAAAGGGTTGTTTGAAATTCGTTAAGTTTTTTTAGATATTCATGGACGTTGTTGTGTTGTAAATTGTTATTAAATTTGTACGTACGACCGTAAAATAATTCGTACAGGGTGAGCTGTGTGGTAGTGTGAATAGCATTATTGTAGGTTATCATAGTTTCGCTTAGAATTTCGTCGTGATCCTTTTCTTTATTTTGGTTATATATAATGCGATAGATCTCTGTCAATGTTGAGTGCATTCTCTCAACGGGTGAATTGCTACTTGCTTGCTGGAACGATGTGACATGGAGATTTATATTATACTGTCTGCAAAAATCTCTAAAAATTGTGGAGGTGAATTCGGCACCTTGATCTGAAACTAAGTTTTTAGGGATGCCGTGGAGGCTCATATAATGTTTGAAGGATTTGATTACCTCTAGGCTATTCCTTGCAAAAAGCGTGTAGGCAGCACCAAATTTGGAAAATTTGTCTATGATTGTTAATATCTGCCTATTGTTGATGCTATATATGTCAGTATGTAGGGTTTCTAGTGGTTTTTCTGGGGTTGCTGGTTTTTGGAATTGGATTTTCGGAGGGTTGCGGTCGTACTTTAGTGTCTGATAGATCTCGCAATTATTAATGACCTTGGTAATCTTGTTTTTTAAGTAAGGGAAATAGTATTCACGTTTGATGTGCACATGAGGGTTTCCGTGATTCCTCTATGGTTGTTTTTCAAATGGTAATCGTTAATCAATTTGTCTTGATCATCGCTATTTTTGATATCTTTGAGGATTTCTACACATCTGATGAGTTTGAAAGTTTTTGCTTGCGAGAAGTATTTCGAGAAAACGCCTTGAACTATTGTAAAGGTATTATCATCAGTGTATATTGCGCACAATCTATTAGGTGAAAGATGTTGTTTAAATATGCCTATTATATTTTGTTCCGAGAAATTGGGGGATCTAAGGATTCGACGCAAACGATTTTTAAATGGTACTTCTAATGTGACTGGAGGTTTATTATTTGATTTTTCCAAAATTATTTGTATATTAAACTCGTTTAAGGGACGTTCTGATATAGGAATGCCGTCGTTTAGATTCTCCTGGGCGGAGTGAATGGTAGAATCGGATGTTCCTAGCACTGAGGAGGGTTCTTCGGTTTCATTGGCGTGTAACTCCGCGTTTGATGGTTGATCCAGTTTAATACGGCTCAGTGCGTCAGCATTAGCGTTTTTTATGCCTTTTTTATACACTACCTCATAGTCGTACTCTTCGAGTTTTAACCTCCAACGAATTAATTTAGAGTTGGGGTCTTTTAGGTTCATAAGCCATAATAAGGGCTTATGGTCGGTTACGATTTTAAATCTATTGCCAAAAAGGTAGGGCCGAAAGTACTTTGTCGCCCATGCGATCGCTAATAGCTCCTTTTCAATAGTGGAATAATTTGTTTCTGAGCTGGTGAGCGTTCGGCTGGCAAAGCATATGGGGCGATCGCTTCTGATCGGGCCTTGTGAAAGGATTGCACCGATGGCGAAATTGCTCGCATCGGTGGTTAAAACAAATGGCTTTGTAAAATCTGGAAAGGCTAGGATGGGGTCATTTGTGAGGTAATCTTTACATGCTTGGAACGCCTTTCTATATGCATCGTCCAAGGTAACTTTACAGCCTTTTTTCAGGCATGCTGTAAGAGGTTTAGTAATTTTAGAAAAATCTTTAATGAATTTACGGTAGTAGCCTACCAATCCTAAAAAGGCTTTTATCTCTTTCTGTGTGCGGGGAATAGGGAAATTTTGTATGGCTGAAATTTTATTGGAATTAGGTTTGATCCCTTTGTCGGTTATGAGGTGCCCTAGGAATTAAATTTCCTTTTTTAAAAATTCTGATTTGTTTAGCTGTAATTCAATTATCAAACACCTTTTTGAGATTTTCGATATGCTTTTGGAGCGACGATGAAAATACGATGATGTCGTCCATGTAGACTAAACAGATTTTCCCTTGGATATCTTTTAATATATTATCCATTACGCGTTGGAAGGTGGAAGGTGCGTTTTTGAGACCAAAAGGCATCCTTAAGTGTTCGTAGTGTCCTCCTTTCACTGTGAACGCTGTTTTCTGTATGTCTCGTGTGTCCATCTCGATTTGATGGAACCCACTTGCCAAATTGAGGGTCGAAAAATACATACACTTCCCAAGTTTGTCCAATATTTCATTGATATTGGGAATAGGGTAACGATCGCTGATTGTTTTTTCGTTAAGTTTGGGGTAGTCGATAACTAACCGCCACTTTTGCTTACCCGAAGCATCTTGCTTCTTTGGGACTATCCACACGAGAGAGCTCCAAGGTGAGTAGCTCTGTCTGATGATGTTTTGGTCGAGCATATCGTTAATCTGCTTTTTGCTTTCGTTCTTGTGTATGTAGGGATATCTGTATGATTTTGTGTAAATGGGTATCTCGTCTGTAGTAGGGATTCTGTGTTTGATCTGGTTCATGAAGCTTAAATTCTGGCCTTGTTTGAAGAGAATGTCTTCGTAGTTTTTACAAAGTTTTACTACTGCTTTTCTTTCCTCGGAGTTAAGATGAGAGGTGCGTATCAGTTCATTGATATCTTCTGATGCTATTGGGGATTCTTGTGCATTTTCATATTGTACGTTAAAATTGTGAATTTCAATAAACTGAGCAGATGAGAAGCGGCCAACCTTCAAGGGTTGCTCCAGAAAGATCTCTTGATCCACGTTTGATTCGTTTACTACTACAACTGGGCTGAACCATTTTTCTGCTTTATAGAGGCCTTCAGGTATGTAAAGGTTGGGTTTAATTTGGGTTGTACCTATAGTTATGTCTCCGTTTTCAACGTCGACAGGTAATTTCACAATAATTTTAGATCCGGAAGGGATAACGTAATTCTTTGATACAAAATTTGGTTTGAAGTTTAAAGTGTTAATTGAATATTTGGTTATTAGGGTTTTATTTTCAAGATCAACTTTGGCTTTTAATGTTGTAAGGGCATCGAGGCCTAATAGACCATCGAAGTAGCCATGAAATTTAAATATCAGAAATGTAATTTGGCCAATTTGATTAAATTCCTTAAAATGCGATAGGGTTACTTGTTTATCTATAGAATGTTTGTGTAGCGCCGTAGTTATTACAGTGGGTTTTATATATTGGATATCGTCAGGATGCACGAATTCTGGGTTAATAAATGAAGATGATGAGCCGGTGTCTATTAAAAATCTGTATGGTCTGCCAAAAGGGGATGAAATGAGGATAAAGGAGAGTATAAACCCGTGTTTATTTAAATCTAAGTAACTGATGGGTTCTGTGAGGCTAGTGCTTGAAAATTCGTGTCATCGATTTCGAATGGCGCCTCGTTTCCTTCAGGTTGTTCGGAATTGTAATATTGTTCCTGTTGCGGTATATGATTTTGTTCATTATAATTTTCATCGGGGTTCTGAAGGGAATTTTGTTCTGATATATTATGTAGTTCTTCTACCGTATAAAAACCTTTTTGATAATTGTTGTAGGGTGGTGCGAAATTAGGTGAGGGTCGAGGAGTAGCTTGATTTCTGAAATTTGTATGTCCTGAGCCTAGTTCCATGGGTTCTGGTTTAGGCAATGTTTGATTATTGTGGGGTCTGAAACTATTATTTGGTTGTGTTGGTCTATGCTGTTGAGTTAATTGATTATTCGGTACGGCAAATCGTGGATTGGGAAGATTTTGTTGTTGAGAACGAAGTTGATATTGCTGAGGACGAGGTTGATATTGGGGATTAGGATTTCTATTAGGGTTCTGGGGAACTGGTCTTAAATATGTTTGTCTATTTGTTTTATTTGTCAGATTGCTATTGTTTCTGTTAAAACTGTGATTTTCTGCTTTAAAATATGTTATGTTCTGTTCTTTGACACAATAGGAGTAGGCTACGGCTATTGTATCTGGTCTCATGGATCTAATTGTAGAGCCTAAAGGTTCTCTCAAACCCGTTAGAAATATGTTGAGACACATTTCAGAATATAGTAATTTCTTGGATTCTATCACAATCGCCTTCTTTTCGTGTATTTGAATGTGATTGTTCATTGCTGAAGATATCTCGATTACTTCACTGTAGAAATTTTCGAGGGTTTTATTGCCTTGTTTGCAGTTGTGTAAATCTGTTATTAGAGATAGTTCATTACGCTTATCTGCGTAATGCAGGATCAAATTATTTTTTATTGACGCCCATTCTAGAGGGGTCCCGTACATGTTTAAAACTTCGTTAGCCGGGCCTTCTACTTTATTGCGAATGGCACGCAACAAGATTCTACCATGAGCAGATCCATCAAGGTTACTCAATAAAGACAAAAGTTCTTCCACGTTATTAATAAATTCAAATAGCAGTCACGGATTGCCATCGAACTTTGGCAAATCCTTGATTGCATCTGGTACTTTTAATAGAGCTAAATTATTACTTATATCTACTGCGGGATTCGCCATATTTGAGATAATAGGATTTCTTATAGCGCTTGAATCGATTTCTCGCGATATTTCCGAAATATTTTCGGTAGATTGCGTTGCACTCGTTGAGCTATCACGTTCACTAGCACTTCTCTTATAATATATTTTTGTTGGATAAGGGTTAACCCGTGGTTTATTTTTGCGAAGGGGCATTCAGGGAATGTAATTAGGAAATAAGAATGGAAATATTCACTTTTGACTTACAATATTAATATGATGATAGGTATTAGCATCTTCTTGGGGATAGGTTCCGGACCAATGCGTTGATACACTTCCAAGGTGTCCTAATCCGAGAATGTGCTGCTGTTAGTCGATAATCCCTCGACGATAGCTGATCGATAATCCCTCGATGGTATAGCACACGTCCTAGCTGACTCCTTGTGTCCGTTGAGAAGTGATGATTGTGCCGCTACTAGTCGATGATCCCTCGACGATATGACACACAATACGACACTTCGTAAAAAAATAGGTTCCTGCACTTCGAAAAACACCAATAAACCGTCGGTGCTAAGAATTTGCTTTCCGATAAACCGTCGAACCGCTTTTCTTACTTTCGAAAGATTAGGAACCGAGGATCTTTATGATCCTACCAACTGCGCCAGTTATCTTCCTCAAAAGGGAACTTCATAAAAAAAATAAAACTAGGATTGAACTGAATTAAAATTTATTGTCTTGCTAGATTGCTGGTAAATTTTAGACTGGCTGCTTGAGAACAAAATATGAACATTACAAGTTACAAAGTTAGAATTAAAATGATAAGTCTGCATTTCCCACGTTTCGCAATTTCGTCTAGACGATGACCTGTTGTCTGCGGATATCATGTTTCCAGGTGAGCTGCATTTGCGTTGAACTCCCATGACTTCGATGTCACGTGTAATTGCCTCGTGTGGATATTCGGTGGGTGATAGGGTGATAGCGTTGGTGACGTAACTCGCGCGCAGGGATTTAAGCGGACCCTGCGCGCTCGGCTTGTAAAAAGTTTTACTTAGTCACCACAATGTTTAGTGAAATCGCGGTTGTCCTTTCTGGTACCGGTTAATGATTCTGAGTGCGAAGGAAGAGTAAAAAATTAGCAGTAGCTTTAGGAAAAACAGATTTGGCACTTTGTAAGTTTCGCACTTTGAAATCGGTGCAGGGGTGCGGGGAAATCAAGTAGGATCGGAGAGAGAGGTATTAATTGTTTTTTGGGAATAACAAAAAAAATCAGTTAGAGTTCGCTTGTGAGATTGTAAGGGAAATACGATACCCGGAAATATAATAAATAAAATGTTTTTCCAAGTTTGGAATTCGGAGTTTTTTTCGCTTTATTAGTGATCAAGAGCCCTCGTTCAGAGACGCACCAAGGGCACATTTCTATTTCATTTCAGTGCTACTACTCACCAAGAACACTCAGATTTGCTGGTCAACGGCTGATTTCCTTCAGCAATCTATCGGCTCCATTCAGCGAAGATAACACAGATCTGGAGCATACGCACGGATACTGTCGCAGCCGTGCTCAACTTTCCTATTATACAACTTCACCGTCTGCACGTTAGCTGCGGTGATTGCTTAGGCCCCAACCAGGGCCACCCCAGGACTCAACGAAGACACCATCCCCGCTACATTGATAGACAAAAAAGAAGGAAGAAAACAAAGAAAAACCGAAAAAAGAAGAAAGAAAAAAAAGAAAAAAGAAAATCAAAAAAAAAGAAAAAAAAAGAACGAAAAAAAAAGAAGAAGGAAGAAAAGAGAACTTTAAAGAGAGAAGAAAAGGAAGCAAGCAAAGGAAGAATCCTATAAGGCAGTACCTTTTACATTAAATTTAAGCATATATTTCAACATAAACAGAGTTGATTAGTTAATATATTTAAATTGTGAATTTTCTTCCGCACTCCGCGTTCTCTTTCGTCTTCAAAAGAAAATTTTAATTGAACAATGAATAATTCAAGTGGTGACTTCTCGCGAGTCTCCGTGATTCCCGGGAATCCATCCGACCTTTCGGAATCTCAGAGTTTTGCGGAAGGTGTCTTACGGTTAAGTCCGCTTCCAACACCACGTAATTTTGCGGCCTCCACCCCGTCTGTTCCAGCGATTTCCGCGTTTTCGGTAGTGGTTCCACCTTTTTGGAGAAATGCCCCAAAATTTTGGTTTATGTGATGTGAATCCTCGAAATACAATCATGTGCTTTCTGCGTTGGACGAAGGACTAGTTTTTATATTGAGTGATATCCTCGATAATCCAAATGCTCAGCGCCCATATACGGAACTCAAAGAGGCGTTGATATCTCGCCTTTCAGACAGCGAGACTTCGAGATTAAATAAGTTACTCGGTGACTTGGTTTTGGGTGACAGATCCCCATCTCAATTCCTGCGAGAGATGAGGAATCTTTCAAACGACGACATTTTGAAAACCCTTTGGTTGCAAAGACTTCCAGAACATATGAGGGCAATTTTATCGTGTAATTCCGGACCGCTTTCGGAACTTGCGAATTGTGCAGACAAAATTTTTGAGGTGAATTCCAAGCCATCAATTTTCGCTCTGTCTTCGCCAAGACAAGAGAGTAACTCTTGGAGTAGCTTGACAGCTGAAATTATTAAGTTGAATAAAAGGATGGATGAGCTATTGCTGGAAGTCCAGGCAATGAAACGGCAATCTAGAACAGCTAACTGTTGTTCCCATAACGGCACAAGATTTTCAGCTAGTCGTTCGCCATCGCGGCCTGGATCTGATTTTCATCGAGATACGTCAAAATCTCGTGATCGTTCAGGGTTGTGCTGGTACCACTCCAAATTCCGCGATAATGCTAATAAATGTATCCCGCCTTGCTCGTTTTCATCTTCCGAGCTTTCAAAAAAATAAAATGCATATCATCAGCAACGGCGGGTGGTAAAAGCATTTATAACAGCCGTTTACACGTTTGGGACAAATCAACTCGGCAATATTATTTAATAGACACAGGTGCGGATATCTCCGTTATCCCTGCACCATATTTCAACAAATTACTACCATCTGACATAAAATTATCGGCAGCAAATTCTTCAATTATCAACACCTATGGTACCAAAATTCTAAATTTATATCTTGGTTTACGTAGAAATTTTCAGTGGCACTTCTTAATCGCAGATGTTGAGAAGCCAATTTTAGGAGCAGACTTCCTGTTTCACTTCAAATTATTAGTTGATCTGTCAAAAAGGATTTTAATTGATCCGTTAACCAACCTAACTTCTAAAGGTAAGTTACTTAACGGTTGATCTTCAAATTTATCGCTTTTGATCAGACCTTCAATTGATTTGGATGTTCAAACATTGCTTCGGGAGTTTAGCAGTATAACTATCGATTCTGGGTTTTCCAAACCAGTTAAACATTCGGTTACACATCAAATTAAAACGTCAGGTCAGCCAATTTTCTCGAAGGTACGTCGTTTATCCCCAGAAAAGCTCCTGATTGCGAAAAAAGAATTCGAATTCTTACTCAATCAGGGCATCTGCAGTCCCTCCAATAGCTGTTGGTCTTCCCCTTTGCATATGGTCCCGAAAGCCAATGGGGAATGGAGACCTTGCGGGGATTATAGCAGCTTAAACGCAGTAACAGTGCCAGACCGTTATCCGATTCCTCACATTCATGATTTCGCGTCCAATCTTCAAGATTGTGAAATATTTTCCACTTTAGCTCTAGCAAAAGCGTATCATCAAATTCCGGTAGAACCTGAGGACATTCCAAAAACAGCCATCTGTACACCTTTTGGCTTATTTGAATTTACAAGAATGACTTTTGGACTTTGAAATGCTGCTCAGACTTTCCAAAGATTTATTCATTCGATACTCAAAAATTTCCAATTTTGTTTCGTTTATCTAGACGATATTTTGGTAGCCTCAATCTCTAGACAAGAGCATTTGGAGCATTTAAAACAAATTTTCATAAAATATCAGGAACAAGGGTTGATCATAAACGCCGAGAAATGTAATTTCATGCAACAAGAAGTGAAGTTTCTCGGCCACTATATCAACTCAAAAGGTATCAAACCTTCACCTGAGAAAGTTAAAGCAATTACAGAATTTAAACAGCCGACAAACTGTTAAAGAACTTAGACGTTTCTTAGGGATGATTAATTTCTATCGTCGCTTCTTACCACATGCAGCTGAATACCAGCTTTTACTCAATCAATATTTAACAGGAAGTAAGAAAGACGGCAATAAACCTGTCAATTGGACATCCGAGGCACTGAAAGCTTTTGAAATTGCTAAAGCTCAACTTTCAAAAATCACCCTTTTAGCCTTTCCAAATTCCAATTCTCATCTGGGATTATTCGTAGATGCTTCTAATGTCGCAATCGGTGCTGCTTTAAACCAAAAAGTAAACGATGAGTGGCAACCTCTGGGATTTTTCTCTACTAAACTTTCTTCGGCTCAAATTAAATATAGTGCTTACGACCGCGAATTGCTAGCCGCATATAAAGCCATCAAATATTTTCGATTCCATCTCGAGGGTCGAACTTTTACACTCTTTACGGGTCACAAGCCGTTAAATTTCGCCTTCAAGCAAAACCCAGACAAGGCCTCCCCTAGACAAGCGAGACATTTAGACTATATCGGGCAATTTACCACAGACATTCGCCACGTAGCGGGAAGTGACAACGTTGTAGCAGATGCACTCGCGAATTGAAGAACTCCAATTGCCAACCACGGTAGATTTTGAAGCTATAGCTCTCGCACAAGAGAACGATAGCCAGCTTCAAAGTTGTCTGGAAAATCCTAATTTCAAATTTTCTAAATTACCAGTCATTGGCTCAGATAGACAAATCTTTTGTGAGGATTCTAAATCTCTTAAGAGACCTTTCATCCCCGAATCATTTCGATTGCAAATCTTTAATTCGGTGCACAATTTGTCTCATCCAAGTATCCGGGCTACTAACAAAATGGTAACAGCAAAATACTTTTGGCCATCAATGAACAAAGATATCAACAATTGGAGTCGAAGCTGTCTAGCTTGTCAAAAGAACAAAATTTCGCGACAGATTAAACACCCTTTTGGTTCTTTTCCAGTTTCCTCTTCTCGTTTTGAGATTATTCACATGGATATTATTGGTCCACTTCCACCTTCTCAAAATTTCAGGTATTGTCTCACCATCATAGACAGATACTCTCGGGGGCCAGAGGCAATTCCTTTAGAGAATATTTCAACTGAGTCCTGCGCGCGAGCCCTTTATCACGGATGGATTTCTCGTTTCGGTGTTCCTAAAACTATTATCACAGACCAGGGTAGACAATTCGAATCAAATCTCTTCAGAGAGCTAGCGAAATTCCTGAGTTTTCGGCACAATCGGACTACCGCATATCATCCGCAGTCAAACGGTTTCCTCGAGCGGTGGCATAGAACCCTCAAGGCGACCATTAGAACGTATGAATCGGATTCTTGGTCTGAAGTACTTCCGGTTATTTTACTTGGTTTGCGAACTTCCTTCAGGGAAGAGTTTAAAGCAACGCCCGCCGAGCTCTTATATGGCCAGTCCTTAAGACTCCCCGCAGATTTTATAGAGCAGAAATCGGCAAGTTGCCCTCAAAGTACGTTCTTTAGCCAATTGCGTAATTTTTTCGACCACGTCCGTCCTGTCTCGGCCTCAAATCATTCCAAATCTAAATTTTTCAAATATAAAAACCTAGACTCATGCTCTCATGTGTTCATTCGGAATGATGCAGCTAAAGGGACTTTTCAGAATGTATACGATGGACCATTCCCGGTTGTGACTAGACATCGAGATTTCTTTACGGTCAGCGTTAGAGGGAAAGATATCAACGTCTCTTTGGACCGGTTAAAGCCATCTTTCGTCCCGGAAATCTTGGAAGTCGATCAAGAAAATTTTGCAGATTCAACCAAATTTATTCAGTCTAGCTCAACACAACTAGAGGGACAGCCAGAGACTGTCCAATCAGAACAATTCCTTCGGCATAGACCAGTGTCTGTGAGAGGATTTCCACAAGCAAATTCTCTTTCCACTTCAGACATACACAAGATCAAAATTCCTACCACACATTACAAAAAAGTTACCTTCGCCCATGACAAAATATTTTTAAAGTAGACTTTCGCTTGCCTTACGCCGTCGCTGGAAGGGGGGTGATGTGGCGGTCGTGGAGTTCTTTTCATCTTGGTTAGCTTGAGAAACTTTGAGAGTATAGGTGGATGGTTTTCCCGGCTTTGGTGGGAGTCACCACAATGTTTAGTGAAATCGCGGTTGTCCTTTCTGGTACCGGTTAATGATTCTGAGTGCGAAGGAAGAGTAAAAAATTAGCAGTAGCTTTAGGAAAAACAGATTTGGCACTTTGTAAGTTTCGCACTTTGAAATCGGTGCAGGGGTGCGGGGAAATCAAGTAGGATCGGAGAGAGAGGTATTAATTGTTTTTTGGGAATAACAAAAAAAATCAGTTAGAGTTCGCTTGTGAGATTGTAAGGGAAATACGATACCCGGAAATATAATAAATAAAATGTTTTTCCAAGTTTGGAATTCGGAGTTTTCTTCGCTTTATTAGTGATCAAGAGCCCTCGTTCAGAGACGCACCAAGGGCACATTTCTATTTCATTTCAGTGCTACTACTCACCAAGAACACTCAGATTTGCTGGTCAACGGCTGATTTCCTTCAGCAACCTATCAGCTCCATTCAGCGAAGATAACACAGAGCTGGAGCATACGCACGGATACTGTCACAGCCGTGCTCAACTTTCCTATTATACAACTTCACCGTCTGCACATTAGCTGCGGTGATTGCTTAGGCCCCAACCAGGGCCACCCCACGACTCAACGAAGACACCATCCCCGCTACACTCTCTAAGGCGCTTCCATTTAGCCCACCCACAATATACAGCGTCCAATAATTACCGAGATATTTCAATTTTCTCCTTAATCTCGACAAACCCCATGCTATTGGCTTTTTCGGGTTAACAGTTTTATCACTTTTATAAGATTTTTTTTAAATTTCGGTTATTCCACGTTTTTGGATATTTTACTACACTATTATCACATTAATTTTTTCATTTTGCACCCCTCCCTACTGCACTGCTCTTTTACATGTCCAATGGGGGTGGAGGTGGTCTCATTAAATCAAGCATAAATTCATACACAATACCCGCATACATTACCTTCACCTTGATTCGATTGACAATGAATGAGTTTTCAGCTCTTTCTTCCCTGGCTCATAGATGAAAGTGAAAAAATAACAAAATTAAATTATTTATTTACGAAACGTTATTGTCGTGTCAAAGGCTAAAGAAATTGAAAGCGCGGGATGATACGACGACCCGGGCAAAAGAGAGTAAAACGCAACGGATCCAAGCCACACGCTAGATCAAGGAATCTTACATTGTCGTTACCAATCCCCGAGCACTGCTTCAGTCCTGAATAACACTGATTATTATTGATGAAAGCCACGTGATGCTGAGGAATTGACAAATAATTAGGGATCCGGCCATCCGAGTTTGACTGCAACCAGGCTATAGATGGGAGATTAAAATCTCCGGCAAGTATAAGCTCATCACAAGCACGTAAAGAACCATTCAAGTGGTCAATGTGGGCAGTAAATGCCGTATAGGTGGGAGCTTTGGCATCAGGTAGGATATAGGCAGTTGCCACAAAGATATTTCTATTGAGAAGCTTGAGGACAACGCATAGGAGCTCCAGATCTTCGCCGTCACCCAAGTCCGGCAGAGACAAGATAACGCATGGAATACTGCGACGGACACTACATAGAACACTCCTTCCCATGAAATGCTCAGGCAAAGATGAATATCTGTCCCGCCGGAACACCACATACTCTTGACCAAACAATTCGCCATCCGCAAACGTATAACAAAACCATGTTTCGGTAAAACAGACCACGTCGAAATCAGAATCAGTAGACCTTACATAAAAGCTCCTTGCCCTCGAACGAAGGCCGTCTACGTTTGCGTAGTACATGCCGAAGTTTTGTAGCCGTATATAAATTATAAATAAAACAAAGAAAGGCCCCAATGCCAATATTTTTTAAGTCCTTGCAGAACCCAGACAGTTGTCAGTCAAGTGTACTTACACGGTTAACATCAAATAGTTAAGCATAGACAGTGGAAAGCTAATTTGTAAAAGCTTAGTATTTGCTTCTATAAAATTTTATTAAACATTACAAGAGTATTTAATCGAAATATCTTTAAACTAAACGAGTAACGATATTAACATAACATACTGAAACATACAGTACAATAACATAAAAACGCAATGTCGTTAGGTGCTTTAGATCTTTAGACTACATCAAACGCCGGTAGCTGGCTCAGTTCGACTAATTAGTCTTAAGGTCTCTTGAAACCATTTGTTTCAAAATATTTATCCAACATCTTTCTCCTTTCGATAATTAAAATATAATACTTGTATGTGCAGGCATTTGTCATTTAAGAACCAAATCGAAATTTGCGCTCTGATGTGCTAAACTTGTAGGATAATTACTTGATTTGGTTGCAGATATTGTGCTCTAACGCTGTCGTTATAAATTTCCTTCTAAAGATATCTTTTGCTACTCAAGCAGGTTACTTCAAAAGCTTTTATAAAACTATAAAGAATTTCTCTTTCCGTACTCGTTCTATAGTTTCCTTGACCATAGCCTGCGGCACACCAAAAAAAGCAATTTCCGTCGCCTAAATAACCGAAATTGTTATACTCGAGTAGGGGTGCCGAAGAACGCAGCTCTTCGTGGGCTGGGTGAAGGATTATTGTTGACTGTTCGTCGCGGGCACTGTTGGCAATCAGAAAACGATCGATCTGCAATTTAGAAATATATTAGGCAACGAACAAGTATGTCTTAAAACATTATACCTCTGAACTTAACTCCTTGAGCTTCGTTGATGATTGCTACGAGCGCGGGATGCTGATATCTTTCTCTGAAGATAGCCGATCCATTTGCATTAGCTAAGTGGTTACTATTCACTTTGTAGTATCGATTCTGGTTAGGGTCATAAAGTTCGTTGTGATTGAGGCGATTGGCGGATCTGATTGAAGCACACCGCTCTTCTTCGTTGCGGATCTTGAGAATTCTTTCCTGCGCACTGTACCGAGATCCATTGACTGCATTGTTGCTAACGTTTGTTAACTGCGTGTTTTTAACTCGAAAGCTTCCTCCAGGAGAAGCCAACATAGTTCCACGAGACGAGCTTACAGTTGTTTCTGTTGAATCCCTTTGATTTGGGTGAATTACATCACGATAACTAGATGGACGATGAGTCGATGGGGGGGTATCTAAGCCACTGTCATTCGCAGAATAATCGATGTCAGTCTGCACTGAAATTATAAAACAGGATTCTAAATCGTCTTAATATGTCAACTGTTAAATTGTTCAGTCCCTGGAAATATTTAATGATTTTAAATGATATCTTAAATTTTGGTGTATGCATTTGTTTGTCGGGAAAAACGTAGCAACGTTTATGTACTGCCTTATGTGTACGTCATAACGCAGCATCCAAACCACTAATTGGTACTCTAGTAATGGAAAAACAAACGCACAAAACAAAACTTTCGGCATTTAAGGATCAATTAGATTTTTAGACCGGCGATTGATTAAGTTGGCACGACTAATAATTCTGTCAATACGTTTTTCGAAATTCAATTTATTATCAATAATCGGTAATGTATATTGGACGTAAATTATAACTTAACAAACTCGAGCTCCATGCTGCTCGAAACATGACACCAAGTCATAACAAACATCTCAACCTTCCCAAATGTGAGCGTCTCGTGGGACTTGCAGCGATGCACCGTCGTACCGTGGGATCTGCAAACACTGCAGTTTCGGCAGTTCCAGTCTTCAAGCAAATTAGTCTTAAGAAAATTGTCAGTAGTTAGTTGCTGTAGATTCACCCAAGAATTAAGTTCTCTTCAAGAACAATAAAATAATAAATTTTATTTTTTTTATTAAAAAGTGATTTAAAATTTATTAACTGGCGCCCGAGCAGGGACCGGTGTTGTGAAAAGTGAGTCATATTCCCTTGTGAAGGATAACCACGCTTGAGCAAGGAGATAGGAGAAACCCAGGACAACCAAGCCTGAGATAGGAGAAACCCAGGACAACCAAGCCTGAGATAGGAGAAACCCAGGACAACCAAGCCTGAGATAGGAGAAACCCAGGACAACCAAGCCTGAGACAGGAGAAACCCAGGACAACCACGCCTGAGATAAAAGGAAGCCAGGACAACCACGCCTGAGGAGAAATCAACGCGGGACAACCACGCCCGGAAAGAATCCCAACAAGGACCCACAACGCAGCACCGGTTCCACCAAAAGAAGAATGCGAACCCCGCATCTAGTTATCCTAATGTAAGTCTAAGTCAATTTTTTGAAAAAAATTTTTTTAAGTGATTATAGAAGTGTATTGAATTTACAAAATCGAGTGAATTATATTAATATTTGAGAAGAAATTTTGAAATAAGTCGCAAAAGAAGGGAGCGAATTTAAATTTTTTTTATATAAAAAGTTAAGTGAAATCAAACGTGAATAACGGGTAAAATATTTTAAGTGCAACTCTGAAGAAAATAGAATTTAAAGATAAAAAGAGAAAAGAAAAAGTTAATAATAATATTTCAAGTTTAACCTACCGAACCAATTTTGAGGAAGGGTGAATAGGAATTAGTGTTATAAGAAATTGTTAATCAACTCGCATAACAAAGTCATAAATATTGAAAAATGCCCGATAATAATATATTGAAACCGGCCACATTAAACGCGGTCCCCGGCATACCGAGTGCAAGTTCCAATCAATTCCCAAACCCAACTGCGCAGGGTATAACGAATGAAGCACAGTTAACCGCCATGATAAATAGGTTGGTAATAAATGCTCTCCAGCGGGAGGGTAGAACCATCCTACAATCAATCCTTAATCCTGGGGTCGATATTCACAACGATGTGGATCAGCAAATTGACGCCGGAAACGAGGGTAACTTATCCGAAATGGATAGAATCCCTGACGTGGTAAAAAGCCTTCGCGATTTCTCTGGGCAACCTGGAGAATTTTCCTCGTGGAAGAAGAGCGTAGACAGGATCTTATCAATTTATGAACATTTAAAAGGAACCCCAAAATATTACGGGATCCTAAATGTTATTCGAAACAAAATTACGGGTCAAGCAGACATTGCTTTAGAGTCGTACAATACTCCCCTAAATTGGGAAAAAATTTCGAGATGCCTTACCCTACATTACGCGGATAGACGGGATCTAGGGACATTAGAATATCAAATGACCACCCTAGTGCAAGGCAATCAAACAATTTCCGAATTCTACCAAACCGTTTACCATCACTTATCATTAATACTTAACAAATTAAGCTGTATGGAAATGGGTCACGAATCGTTAAGAAACATGACCCAAGCCTTCCGCGACAAAGCCCTAGACACCTTCGTTAGGGGACTTAAAGGCGACTTACCAAGACTTTTGAGTATGAAGGAACCTGTAGATCTGCCTCAGGCACTACATTTGTGCCTCAAACTCGAAAATGTCAATTTTCGTGTCCAACACGCCCACCACACTATAAATAAATTTCAAAACAGATCTGCACCTCCTTACGGACCACAAAATTATTCGCAATTTTACCCTGAACTAGTTCAAGATCCCAGAAAGATACAGAAGCCTAATTTTTGGCAACGACAGCCACAACACTACTCTCGACAAACACCATTACCTCCCAAGCCTCTACCAAGGCCAGAGCCAATGGATGTAGATCGATCAATGCGCTCTCGTGCCGCAAATTACCAAAACTATCCTAGCAAGAATCGCCAATTTATTAACAAAAGACCACCACCCCAGCAGGTTCATTCAGCAAATAAATACCAACGAATCAACCACGTAGGGCAGGAAAAATATGACGATCTCCCTAAGGTTGAACAAGAACCGCACACCCTTGAACAAAACAAATACGAAGAAGATGTTAGAACTGAAGATCTAAGTTACGATCAGAGTCTGAGTGATTACATTAACTCTAATAATAACGATACCTTTGATCCGCCAGAAAGACTAGACGACATTTATTTTTTAGATTAAAACGCTCTTCGTTACCTTATTTTGATTACACGGCGAAGAGCGGACAGGTTCTAAAATTCCTGATAGATACAGGATCAAACAAAAATTACATTCAATCCCGATATATTCGAAACCCAATACCAAACAATAAAAGATTTTTTGCTACCTCAATTGGAGGTAACGTCGAAATTACACATCATGCGGTATTAAATTTATTTGGACCAGAAACAGAAGATCTGAAATTTTTTATTCTACCCAGTCTCAGTTCGTTCGATGGGATAGTCGGTAACGACAGTCTGAAGGACCTCAAAGCTGTCATTCACACAAATGAAGATTTTATGACTATCAAACCAAACATCCAGATAGACCTCAAACAACACACATCTGACTACATTAACTCCATAGTAATTCGAAATTCCCACATGAACCAAGAACAAACAGCTAAGCTCAATAGCATAATTAAACAATGCCCTAGCCTTTTCTCGGAACCTAATGAAAAATTAACTTACACTACAAACGTCAAAGGTGAGATTCGAACAACCACAGATGACCCCGTCTACTCTAAATCATATCCTTACCCTATGTCTTTGAAGGACGAGGTAGAAAAACAAGTAGGAAAGCTCCTCGAAGACGGTATCATACGGCCATCAAGATCGCCATATAACTCTCCAGTTTGGGTGGTTCCCAAGAAATTGGATGCGTCTGGAGAAAAGAAATATAGAATGGTCATTGATTATAGGAAGTTGAACACCGTAACAATAGCCGATAAATACCCCATTCCGGAAATCAATGAAGTGTTAGCAAACCTCGGGAAAAATGAATTCTTCACAATAACAGATTTGAAAAGCGGTTTTCACCAGATCCCCCTTAGAGAATCCGACATCGAGAAAACGGCCTTTTCTATAAATAACGGCAAATATGAGTTCACTCGTTTGCCCTTCGGGCTGAAAAATGCTCCCGCTATTTTTCAAAGAGCCCTAGACGATATTTTACGAAATCATATTGGGAGAAGATGCTATGTTTATATCGATGATATAATCATATTCGGAAAAAACGAGACAGAACATTTCAAAAACCTGAAAGAAGTTTTTAAAACTCTTGAGGACGCTAATATCAAAATTCAACTGGACAAGTGTGAATTCCTAAAGAAGGAAGTTGAATTTCTTGGATTCATAGTGTCAAGGGAGGGCATCAAAACCAACCCCCAGAAAGTGCAAGCAATCATTAGCTTCCCACCACCTAAGACACTCAAGGACTTACGATCATTCCTTGGAATGTCAGGCTACTATCGCCGTTTTATTAAAGATTACGCGAAACTTGCGAAGCCCCTGACATCTCTCTTAAGAGGGGAAGATGGACACGTGTCCAAAAACCTCTCTAAGAACAAACTGATTCAACTTGATGAAGAAGCAATGGAAGCATTGGACAAAATTAAATCGACACTAATATCAGACGAAGTTATTCTTCTTCACCCAGATTTCGAAAAAGAATTTCAATTGACGACTGACGCATCGGACTACGCGATAGGTGCAGTCCTGTCTCAATACAATAGGCCGATAACATTTTTATCAAGAACATTAAACAGAACCGAAGAGAACTACGCCACCAATGAAAAAGAAATGTTGGCGATTATTTGGGCCCTCAATTCTCTAAGAAATTATCTCTATGGGGCCAGAAAAATAAAAATTCACACAGACCATCAACCCTTAACATATGCCTTGAGTAACAAAAACACTAATTGTAAAATGAAGAGGTGGAAAGCCATGCTAGAAGAATATAACTACGAACTGGAGCATAAACCCGGCAAAACAAACATAGTAGCCGATGCATTATCAAGACCCCCTATAGATACACATGCTAACTCGTTGACTACTACACAGCGCAGTGATGAAAGCTCATCACACAATCTCATTCAAACTGTGCAATGTCCTATAAATGTCTTCCGCAATCAATTAATTTTTCAAATAGGTGAAGAAACAAGCTATCAACTTAAATCCCCATTCCAAAATTATCTACGCCACATTATCATCCAGCCACAATTCACTAATACAGACATCATCAATTTTTTTAAACGATATCTTAACCCACGTACAATAAATGGACTAAAAGCAGACGAAACTATAATGGGTCAAATTCAGGAACTGTATCCAATTCATTTCCGAGATTATAAAATAAGATTTACCCAAACTATCGTACAGGATTTAGCCGACGAGACGGAACAAGAAGAAGCAATCTTAAATACCCATCGAAGAGCCCATCGAAATGCCGAAGAAAACAGGATACAATTATTAGAAAAATATTACTTCCCGCGTATGAGTTCCAAAATAAGAGACCTTGTGAAACGATGCAATACGTGCAAGGAAAACAAATATGATAGACATCCGAATAACCAGTATATAAATCCTACACCCATTCCACTCTATCCCGGCCATACAGTTCATATTGACATTTATTCTACCCAAAAACACCTTGTTCTTACTGCTCTTGATAAATTTACAAAGTTCGCGCGAACAAGAATAATAAAATCCCGTTCGACAGAAGACATAAAACGTCCCCTCAGAGATGTCCTATTCTTCTTCTGTGTCCCTGAAAATGTCATAATCGATAATGAAAAAGCACTGAACTCGGTGTCAATAACTTCCATGATGGAGGACGGATTAAACATAAAAATTCACAGAACACCATCCTACAAAAGCGAAGTGAACGGACAGGTCGAACGCTTCCACTCCACGCTATCCGAAATAATGCGATGCCTTAGAAGCGATGGCGTTGAACGCTCATTCGAAGCACTGCTAGAGCGAGCAGTCAACGAATATAATTTTACCGTTCACTCGACAACCGGGAAGAAACCTGTCGAACTTTTCTATGGACGAGATCCAAGAATTAATCCGGAAACGTTCGAACAAACTCGGTTGAATAATATTGACAAACTTAAGCAAAAACAAGAAAAGGACATTCAGTATCATAACAAAAAGAAAAAGCCGATAAAAAACTACGAAGTAGGGGAAACAATTTTTGTAAAACACAATAAACGAATAGGATCTAAACTAACTTACAGATATGTTAAGGAAATTGTTAGGGAAAATAGAAATACAAGTGTTCTTACGGAATCAGGCAGAGTTATTCATAAAACACACATTAGAAACTGAATCTTTTTCATTTCAGACAAATCCTCTGGGCAATTAGAGGGGAGGTACAAATCCTCGATTATTCAAACTCGCAAATAATAGCCCTACACATAGGAACCGCAAGAATCCAAGAAGGTTATTTCAAAATTATACACGTCATTGAACTAAGTTACTATGAAACATTTTTATCCGATATGTCCTCACTCCTCGAAAACCAAGTTCCTAAGAACTATACTCTTTTCCCATACCTCTCGCATGAAGTAACTCAGATTCAAAATTTATTTAATAATCTAAAACCACATAAAGCAAAAAGATCATTGAATTTTATTGGATCCGCATGGAAGTGGATTGCGGGCAATCCTGATCACGAAGACCTTGTTATGCTAGAGGATAAAATAAATAATGTATTAGCAAATAACAATAAACAGGTTGTAATCAATGAACTCTACAATGAAAAGATAAATAATATTACTAATGTAACCAACCAAATTATAAAGGTAATAAAAGATGACCACCAGATAAATGATCATTTAATACTGAGTATTCAATATAAGCTGAAATTAGTAAAAGAAGAACTAACAAATATCATTTATGCTATTCACTGGGCCAAGAAAGGTATCATTAACTCAATGACACTATCTAAGAAAGAGATACATATGGCTACAAATATTTTAGACAAAGGAAATTTACCTTATTCGACTCCAGAAGAAGCACTCGATTTTGCTAATGTAAAAATAATCACAAACTCCATGTCATTATTATACGTAATAAACATTCCAATTACAAACAATGTAACCTTTGAAGAACTATTGATCAAACCAGTTAAGAGAAACAATGCTGTCAACGATATAACTTATAAAAAAATCCTGAAAAATAAACATAAAGTTCTCGCCATAATTAATAGTTGTAAAAGATTAAGATACTTATCAATTTGTGAACAAAACAATGTTATAGATGTAAGTAATACAACATGCATCCCACGCCTCTTATCGAGTAAGAACGCTACCTGCAATATCATCAACAGTCAACACATCCCATCAGTAGACGAAATTTCCGAAGGTGTCCTGCTCCTCAACCAGTTTAGTGGAATCATAAAAATCGAAGATGTTCTACATAGCTTGAATGGAACTTTCCTTATAAAATTCCACAATGCAACAATCACCATCAACGAGAAAACTTTTATCTCCAAAGAAGAATCAACGTTCCACGCATTACCTGCCATTCTACAGATTACGCCAAAGGAAAAACAATATCGTGAATTACTTTCCCTACAGATGATGAAAGACCTCCATATAAACAATACCAATAAATTAGAACTTCTGGAAACCGAAAATGATTTTCTTCAATGGACCAGTTATGGGTCACTTACCACAACAGTCGTCATATTAGCAATTTTGATTATATGCGTTATAAGGAACAAAAGGGGAACAAAAATAAACATCAATACAAAACAGGCAGAGAGTACCCAAAAATCCAGTGACTTAGAATTGAGAGGAGAAAGCCATCCGGCCTTGACGACATCAGCAATTTTCGACATTACCCAACATTATTCAGCAAACAGGCCAAAGTTCTTTGAAATATAACGAATGCGGACATTCGCACCTAAGAGGGGAAGACTTAACAAACTCGAGCTCCATGCTGCTCGAAACATGACACCAAGTCATAACAAACATCTCAACCTTCCCAAATGTGAGCGTCTCGTGGGACTTGCAGCGATGCACCGTCGTACCGTGGGATCTGCAAACACTGCAGTTTCGGCAGTTCCAGTCTTCAAGCAAATTAGTCTTAAGAAAATTGTCAGTAGTTAGTTGCTGTAGATTCACCCAAGAATTAAGTTCTCTTCAAGAGCAATAAAATAATAAATTTTATTTTTTTTATTAAAAAGTGATTTAAAATTTATTAACTTATATATTACATATAATTATACAGGGTGATTGGGAGATGGGTGCAAAGCTTTAAGGCGCAGCTAGTAGAGACAATTTAGAACCATTTAAGCCATGGTTGTCTTAGACGAAGTCTGACTATTTTTTTTTTATTTTACGAGGTCAGAAAACGGTATTCTTGATTTTTTAAATTTTTTACATAAACTTCAAAAGTTTGTAAAAAAAAACCTCATGACACAGACGCTTCGATCATGTTTTGCTGGATGGCTCACACATTACTTTAATGAAATAAAATGAATAACAATTTAATTGTCATTTAATTTGGCTGTAATTATCCGAAAACTGTAAATGGCTATTTTTTGTAAAAATGACATAAATATTAGTAAAAAAAAAAATAGTCAGACTTCGTCTAAGGTAACCATGGCTTAAATGGTTCTAAATTGTCTCTACTAGCTGCGCCTTAAAGCTTTACACCCATCTCCCTATCACCCTGTATATCTATACTAATATATAAAACTAGTTCGGGTCGAGAATGGGAGTATATACCTACATACCCGGTGAGCTCAAAAACACTTGACTGATTTTAATGAAACCTTCACTATTATCTTCCTTGACATTTTAGGAGTAACATAGGCTACAAATTATAACGCTACGGGCCTAATTAATTGTGTCAACGAGTTCGGAAAAAAACACAGCAGATTTGTAATTTCGGTTTTATATTAAGCCCCGATATTTTATAATAATTACCTAGAATCTCAAATTTTATAAAAATGGATCAAATAGTTTCCGAGATATTGACGTGTGAATATCGTAAGTCTTAACACTCACTCAATCACTTACTCATGCATCAAAAGCCTAAACAACTTCCAGTTGACATAGAGACTTGAAATTTGGCATAGAGTTAGGTCATTCGGCATATATTAAGAAAGCAATCAGGAAACAGCCAATGTGTTGCATGATAATGCTAAAATACATATTACATGAACCAATTTCCAAGTCGAGCTATTTTCGACCCCTTATAACTTTAATCCTCCTTAACCTACACACTTGTAATTTTGTTTATCTATTTAGACCCTCCCAGTAACCCAGAATCCCAAACTTAAAAAAAAAGCTTAAGGAGTTATTATCAGCTTAATTTTTTTTCTATTGGCTCAAATAATGCCTAAACATCCCTCGAATCAAAACAAACTTTGTAGAAAGGTGTATTTATATATAAAAATGTCTCTAAACCAATTTTTCCGAAGCCACTTTTTCAATTTTTTTTTTAAACGAGTTTTTATCGGAACCACTTTTAAAAATCGGCCGGCAGTAGAACTCGAACAGTTTTCATCCGATTGACTTCGAATTTTAACTGGACCTTTATTATTAAATTATTTAACGAAGTACACACGATTATAGCGATTGTATATCAGGAAAAAAAGTTATAAGCCGTTGAGTTCGAGTTTTTGCCTTTTCGCGAAAAAAAAGTTCTAAAAATATAATCATGTGTACTTCGGCAGCAAAAATCATGTAGATAATGAAACAATTTTTGGTTTTTTTTTAAGTTACTTTGGACGAGACTTCTACTGCCGGCCGTGGAAGCACCATTTTTAAATGGTAGTTTAGCGACCTACTGTATAGCCGCCTTTTTGGAATATTTTTCAATGAAACAATTTTTTTTGTGTAGTTCGAGAAGTACTTAATCAAATGTAATATCATACTTATAAAATTTATTTTAAATGTATTTATGAAAAATCATTAAAAACCACCCTCATTTTTGGGCAATAAGCTGGTAATAACCCCTTAAGTAGTTCCTGAGATCTTGACTTCCGAATATCGCTACACTCACTGATTCACCAAAAACCTAGGCAACTTTTAGCTGACTTACTTGTAAATTGGCATGGATTTAGGACATTACTCATTGGATTTATATATGTGTAAAGATAGTATCTCTTAAACACAGAAAAAAAGTATAAAGTAATGTATTTAAGCAAAATCTAACTTTACAAAAATAATGATATCCCACCGAAGTGAAAAAGTGGACAAGTTCGGTACAAAGAACAAAAGGGTTTATCGGCTTTGCCGATAAAAGAATTGAGATCCAAGTTATATTAAAGTTCCTTCAAATTCACCTTCAGAAATATATAACGTTGTTTAAATTGTTTAAAAAGAAAAAAATATTGCTTACTTACTACTAAATCTTTGAATGGGTAAGTTTTATTTATAATACGTAAATAATTCGTGTGTAAATTTGTTGTTGTTGTTGTTTTATTTTGCCATAAAAAAGCGCCACCAAGTGGGCTTCTTTGATCCGGCGCAAGCGCCATAAGACCACGATGCAGGACCTTTTCCTTTTTCTGACCCTCTCCGTGGATATTAAGAAAGTGAGAGGGAGAGGCCCCGTGAGAAGTTCTCTCCCTTGGCAGTACCGAGTTGATGGCTTGAATTCTCTTCTTCGATGTGCTTCCACTACACAGGACACCACGTCTGACACTAAAATAGCTATTAAACTAGTACAAAATACATTACAACAAATTATAAATGAGTGAGTGAGCCAAGTTTACAAATAGCGGTAATGGTATTGGTGCGAATCCTAAAATACATCTAGATTGAACATTTGTAGATAAAATGAGCTCTAATATTTCACCCCATGAACAGAGGGGTGTCGTCTGATCTAACAGGAAGGCGGACGCGACGCACACGAACAGTCAGACCGTCAGAAAAATTTTGGACCACTGCGCCAAGAGCACCAGTCAAACTCTTTCAACACTATATATGTATTTTCGTCTCTGGTATGAAATTTGCAATCATACTGATATTGTCCTTGTTAAAAATAGACGGGGCATCGGTTAGGTAGCTGTGCTGTCTAGATAAGCGGTAACCCAATTCTAGATTCTTTGTGAAAGCGCTAATCCTGAGATGCGGTGGCGCATATACCGAGTTGAGTGTGTTCTCATGGACTTTGTCGGATAAGGTAACCCTACATGGATCGACCCCACTCGAAAGTGGTATTCTTTTCACTTTTAGATCGGCTTTGGTAGTCAAAGCTACTTCTCCATAGCCGTCAATTCTATCTTTCCTAAGGGCATTATAGCCTGGCAGCGAGACCCCTTCCAGCGGGAGGAGACCAGGTCTCAGCAGCTATTAAAACCATTCGTCTGCGACGGGATTCACGCTTTGGCAGTTGTATTTTAAAATTCTCATGTCGATGAGAGACATCTCATTGAGGCGGCTTCCACCGAAAGGCTCTCCACCTGTCCGATAAGCTTTTTCAAAAGTATACATTTTTCATCACCCTGATCCGAATGAAAACTTAGCGATTCCAGTATTTTTTTAGCTACATCGATTAGGTTGGATTTAAAACTTTTAAAGTTTTGCTCATTCAAAACCTCTTCCCTACCATGGCCAGTATCCTTCCCCCACTTCAGGGTTCGATCAGCTTCTTCACCCCTATTGGAAGGGTCCTTAAAAGGGTTGTAGTGACCCCCCGGTCCTGTTCTTCTAAATGTGTCTCCCCCCACATTGCCTGAGTTTAAGAGGCTTACACTGTCATCTCTTTTTCGTGAGAGCGGGAACTCTTTGGGCATTTTTCTTGTCATTTTCCTCGCCTCTCTTTTGGATATTTTCTGATTGGCTGCTACCCAATTAATTCTTTCTTCTTGTATTTTCGCCGGACACTCTCTGTAGAAAGCTGGATGATCTCCTCCACAGTTAACGCAATGTGCCAAACCCTCACATCTGCCTTCCCTCACCTCATGTCGCTCCCCACAGTTGACACAAGTCGTCCCTCTGGACTTGCACTCCCTGGCAATATGACCAAAGCGCTGGCATTTGAAGCACCTCACCACTCTCGGAACATACGGGAAAAGTTTAAAGGAGGTGAAATCCAATAAAATGTTTTTGATAGGATGATTGCTTTGATAGAAAATTTTTATTCTATCCGTGGGTTCCTTAGTTTTAAATCCTTCATACCAAACATTCCTCATCTCCCTAAAAATTCTGACCACCCTTAGCCCCGGATTCTTTTCCTCCATCATATTTACTAACTCCTCATTGGTGAGCTCCTGGTCAATACCCTTCAAAAGGCCAGTCCTCGCAACCAAACCCAGGGGAATATATACCCTAAAAGATTTGTCCAGACTGTGTTTTTTTGCAAAGTTATTTGCCATGGAAGCATTCTGGAACTCGACTCTACATTTGTTGGCTGCTGTCTTTCTAATTCTTGTGATCCCCAGTACACCGCTCCTCCCCAAAGTTCTGCCAAGAACTAGGGGGTTTATTTCTCTACCTCCCGCTCCCAACATCTCACTTAGAGCAACCATTACTACCTTGGGGCGCTCTCTACCCTCCTCATACATAAGAGCCTCCCCGGCACTCTGATTCACCCTCGTCGGGACTCCAATAATCTCTCTAATGCTGGCTCCAGAGTGGGCCATGTCAAGTTCTTCTTCACCCCTCTCCAAAGAGTATCTTTCATCGCCACCCACCGATCCCCCAGCTCTGCCTTTACTATCACTTGACGTTGACGACTCCGATAACTCTATTCTGGTGCGCTTCAGCGTAGTATCCGCCCCCCCCCCCCCCCCGCACGCGCCGCGACCTCTCCCGTCTTCCTCTTTCCCGCCACCATACCGTTCGTCATTCCCTTGCCCAAATTTCTTTTCTGAGCTTTTTTTTCAAGTTTGATGAGGTTGGAAGCTACTTTAGCCGCAGATTTTCTGGTCATTTCGCACCGAACTTGGCACTCTTATAGTAGGTTAGTTCTATAATTTAACCTTGATAATTTTAGACTAGCAGACTGGTAATTGTGCTTCTGCAGCTTCCCACTTCGGGGAATGTACTTGGTTCACAAAGGAATTCCGTTACCAACGGCCTAACCTGAAATAACGGAGCAATGCTCCTTCGTCAAAGAGTTTATAAACAGTTTTGATCTACAAAGAGTTTCAGAATCTCCTTCCCGCCTTACAAAACCACTTACTTATTTCTACAAAAATTATTGCGCCCCACACAAATGATACACACTTCTACATAAACTACTGGGTAAAAGGAATATTGTACCCCAGCCTGTCCTTAGTATCGATCCAAGATTACTAATTATTCAATTGTTTACAAAATTGATTATTTTTAATCCTTTTCAGATAACTCTAAAACAATGAACAAAAAGAATGGTTTCTCTAAATACAAAAAGAATTTCTTTATACACAATGGCCGTCTCAACAGGTCCGGGCCTTACAAGCTTAAAATGATGGCGATGCCTTTCCTCAGCGCACTTAACAAAAATCAACTTTTATCTTGTCTAAATCATACCATCCGCAAACATACAAAGGCTCACTCACCTTGGCGATAATGAATTCGGTGGAATTTATCGCTATTTCCCCCGCAAGAGAGAAGGCACTGCGTAAATTATTTAGAAACTTTTTTTTAAAAAAATTGAAACACGAAATGACTACACAATACCACGTGGTGCCCTTTTGGAGCCTCTGCTGCAAACGATGCGTACTGCTCGGTGGTTGGGAGAGAACTGTGTAAATTTGTTATTTGTACCGAATGTGGCCCCGTTTTCACATTTATTACTGTAAATTGTAAAACAAATTGACAGATATGGATATTTTTATTGTGAAGGTTGGCACTATGCAACCTGTTATATTAGGAAGAAATTTTCTTGGAATTAGTAAATTACAACTCTTTAATGAGGGAGGGGGAACTTGTGAGCATCATGATGTAAATGTAACTGACAAACGAATTCCTGCTTATGATTTAGACTATAATTTTGAGAAACAAATGTTAAATATTGAAATTGACGATAATTGAATACCCGAATTGGACATAAATTCTAGTAAAACCTACAATCACAAAAAGAGGGTCGGAGATTATTTTGGCTTTGAACAGCGATGTTATTTGCGATCCTTCAATTAATAGTAAAATCCAAATTGATATAAAGTTGACTAAAGGAGAGTCCTTCTACTGCACCCCGCGCAGATTGCCTTATCTTAAATGGCAAGAATTGGAAAAAATCATCGATGACTTATTAAAAACAAAAGTAATAAAAGAAAGCAATTCACTGTATGCCTCACCGATTATAATAGTAAAGAAAAAGACTGGTGAATTTCGTTTATGCGTCGATTACCGGGAATTAAACAAGCATATAGTACAGTTAGAGATAACTATGCATTATCTGTTATTAAGGACTTATTAGATCGCTTACGTTTAAACAATTATTTTTCTATTCTTGACCTTCGCAGCGGTTTTCACCATGTTAGCATCGCAGCTGATTCCGTTATATATACGTCTTTAATTACACCTATCGAATAATTGAATATTCCCTTCAGATATAAAAACGCTCCGTCAGTTTTCAAGAGGGTATCAAAATGGTGTTTTTGGAAACTTAGTCGCAAAAAATAAGTTGTTGATTTACCTGGCCGATATGTTGTAACCCAATGAATCCCTTGACGACCATTTGAGAAATATTGTATTTGTAATTTGGTGGTAAATATAAAATTGGTACAGAACAAATAACAGGTGATTTCAGTAGCATTTTTTATATAGCTTACGGATCCGAAAACAAAATGCTCAGTTACGTAAGGCTTTCGAGAAAAATAGAGTTAAAAACTAGAAAATCCCATTATTTCACTATTTTACAAAAATTGTAAAATAATAATTAAATAGCATAGGAACTTGTAGCGTGGCTTAAATATTGTATTATATATCTGAACCCTACTATAGCTCTAAAAATCTCCATAGGATTTTTTGAGGATCTGTATTTCAAATGAGAGTGTATTAGCTCTAATTTCCAATACAATTTCCTTAATTGAAAATATCAGTTTATGAAAAAAGTAAATTTTTCTGAATACTTCGTAGCATTATTGAACTCTTCGCATTTTTAAGTAAAAGTTCCAACGTTCATTTTAATCATTGGTATATTGTAGTTCCACATTGTTAATTTTTTAAAAATGGACAAAAACGTTTTTTTAATTATTGCCCCTACTTTTCTCGAAAACTGTACGTAGTTGAACATTTTCGTGTTTCGATACAAAGCCCTATTAATATCAATTATCAATTGTTTGGCACCAAACAGATTTGCTTTATAATGTAGACCTGCGTAATTTGCTAATTTTCCAACCCCAAATGTTAAGGGGGACTTCTCATGGAGCAATTTCAAAAAATCGATTTTTTGTTGCATTTTTTTAATCTATATATAAGTACAATTTACCCTGTGAAAGGATTTTTCGGAATTCGATCTCTAACATTGCTTAAACGACCTTTGAAGTCGACATGTAAAGCGCGAACCGAACCGAAATGCCGACATTGCAAAACTTTAAACGCGTTTTTCTCGAGAACACGTTTTACAAAACGGTTTGCAAACTTCTGAAGACTGTAATTGACCGATCGGCTTGGAATTTCCACAGAACGTTCGAAAACATTTTTGCAGGTACCCACGTACGGATTCGAAATCTTAAAAATTCGAATTTTAAATTACGGTTTTATTCGAAAAAAAACGGGAACAATGAATTTTTTTTATAAATTTGGCACCATTTTGTCAATTTTGAAGATATCGAAAAAATCGTACGTGGGTACCTAATCGAGAGGATACTGATTGATAACATTTCGGTCATTTCTGTTTCAGACCACCTAGGGAGGTAGAAACCTGCAAACCGTTTGCCTCTGCAAAAGCCAAGGACGTCATTTTGAATTTTTATGTAATTCAAAATTTTTTTTATAGTATATTACGATACAAGGGCGGTAAGTAGCCGATTGCCCACGATGGCTGTGTTAGACGCTAAGAGCCATCATGGGCACTCGGCTACTTACCGTCCGAGTTACGTATGCTACTTTTCACCACGAGTGCGGGGTAAGTAGTAGGTACTTTACCGCACAGGTTTCCATTCGGTAACTCATAAATTAACCACGGTTAAGCTAAGTAGCCGATTGCCCACGATGGCGTTAATAGCCATCGTGGGCAATGTATTAAATGGTCCTTTTGAACCTCCAAAAAACTGCAAGTGTTTATCTTTATTCGTTTTCCCATAAAAAAAATAAATGTAAACCCTTCAAAAATGGTGCTTTCCATGAGAAGTCCCCATTAAGGATATTCTTAGTCTTTTTGGGCTTTGTTCTTAGTTTAGAAAGTTGATCATGAACTTTGCGAGTTTAGCCAAGGCACTGTATTTTTCTCTAAACAAGGATGCTATTTTTTACGTCGGGCCTGACGAGTTTGAGTTAAGCAGAAAGCAATCATTAGAAATTGTGCGAACAAGTTTCGAATCCTTGACGTAACAAAGGATTCTCGAATGGCTCGAGATAAGGGAAATCATTGATGTAAATAATAAATAAAAGTGGAGCTAGGTGACTGCCTTGCGGTACCCCAGATGTATTAATCAGCAGTACAAAAAGAACGCCACGAAAACAAACACGTTGCGATCGTTCAAACAACGAAGAAATCCAGGAAACACAGCAGGAAAGGAAATCCAAAGCTCTCAATTTACAGATAAGTATGTTGTTATTGATATTATCAAAGGCTTTACTAAAATCTGCGAAAATACAATCGAATATGTTTAGTATAGATTTACTTTTAATAAACCCATGTTGAAATGACAGCAAAAAAGGCTTGCAGTGAAAGCAGAGTAATTCACAGACTAAAGCTTCAAAAAGTTTGGCAATACAGTATAAATTCGCAATTGATCTACAATTAGAGATATCACATTTGTTGCCTTATTTATGCATAGGAAAGATCACAGACATTTTACAAGACCTTGGGAATATACATCAGTGGAGAGATAAATTAAATAAATAACAAAGAACAGGAGCAAGAACGGTATCACATCTTTTTAAAAAACAGAACGGGATACTATTAAGACCAATCGAGAAATTGTCAGTTAGATCAGCAATGTAATTAAGAACCATCCTGACATCAAAGGTCAGATCACAAGGTAGAAGGAAAGTCTGCGGAAGCTTCGTCAAGTGTGTCAAATCATTAGGATTAATATCACAGAAAACAGTTTTAAAATAATCAGCGAAAATATTTGGTATCATTTGATATCACTACTATTAACAGTGCCGTAAAATAGTAAAGATGAGAAGCCATCGCAACCACGTTTAGAGTTAACTAATATCCAGAACTGCTTCGGATCATCACGAAGGGAAGACTTGTTATCAACAATGTAGCCTAAGTAAGAATCATTACAATAAATTCATTACGTATATCCGAGTATGCACGGAAAACTTCCGAGCCTTACTCTTCACATTTTTTAGATATTTGACTACAGAATTGAGCCACGGTTGCCAACATGAATTACTGGTAGTCCGCTTCATAGGTACAAAACAGAGAGATAAAATGTCATGTCATACAAAGACTTAACCGCCTTGTCGATATCGCCCTCATCCAAAAAGACACTCCAATTACAAGAGAGCGAGAGATTCCTCCTGGAAAAATCGGCTTTCCTAAAGTTATAGCATGAATTGCAAGGCAAAGATGAAGCTACTCAAACAGGATCAAATGATGGAACCAAACACAAGGCCGGATGATGGCTGCTCTTTAGTAATAACGGAGCAGAGATTCTCACAATTGATGTACAGGCAGGATTTGTGGAAAAGATGAGATCAAAAAATCGTTTATAATCATTGGCCACAGTATATCAAGAAATGATGAGGTATATTGGTGCCTACCAGTAATTGAGGGGAGAATAATGTCGTTCTCTGAGCGTGTCCAGTCAACAGATGGTAGATTAAAATTACCAGAAAAAATAATGTCATCAGTAGTTGAGATATCTCCAGAGAGGTCGTCCACAAAAATTTCGATTTGCTCATAAACTCTAGATGCGGCATTTGGGAGAATGTATGTCGTCACAACATAGATAGTTTTTCGAGGAAGCCACGAAAAAAATTTTTTTAAAATATTCCGTCACGATCGGCAAAGCAGCCAAGGTATTCAGTTTGCAAACAACAGACAACACGTTTAGAATAAACAAACAAATAAATTAAATAAATAAATATCACGGCGAACATGAAGTTTTTGTCAATACATACAGTTTATATCCGCGATTTTGGTTCCATACGCAAAGTATCGTCAATTATGCAATTGCATCCACCCGGTTTTCGGGGTTACTGATTTCTGATATGATATACTATGTATCTGATATGAAACAGGATCCTTTTATATTTTCGGGATTGCTGATTTCGAATCTATTATAGTATCGAAATTTGGAAATTAGAAATGGCGACCGGAAATTCTCAATTGAAAATATTGCTATGAAAACAGGTTTTTTTATGTTAAGCGATTTTGCTGTCGGTTGAAAAGAATCACTTCAAAAATCTTCAAGTTTTCTAAGAAAATTGCGTTCTGTTTAATTTCTAAATTTTCAATCGTCTCATTATAATAATAGACGAACGCTGATGCTTACACATCTTGGCCATGAGTCCCGGTACTAACACATTTTATTTTAAGACCCGCCTATATTTGTATAGACGACCACTTTAACTCGGTCTTTTTCTAAACTGGAGAGCATTTGGTCCATTATCAAGAGCCAAATTACTCCTTCTTTAGGATATCCTCTGCGAACAAATCTGGTTATGCGCCTGTTTCTTAGACCCGACTATATGTATTATCCTAGTTGTTATATTTTTATTATAATTTTTTCACATAATCATACCTTTTCAAAATTTAGAGCAAAGTAAGTGATTTAAATTCTAGTAGTTTTGTTCTTTTAACAATTAAATACTTTTATTTCACCCTTCAAACGTTCAGACCGCACATAATGGCTCAAATGTATTTTCCAATTAATTATTTATCGACAAAATTCTCGATCGAGTGTCAGAAATTTTTCTCGTCGAGTTCTGGAATAGGAAAGGTTTTTGCCTTGATACCGCTTGATGTCTCCTTGTGTTTGCCATATCAAAATACAAAAACCAAAATAAAGCTGTTGCATTGCACAAGTGCAGCACATTAGAATCGAAATAGCATTAGACATAATTGATATCGAAATTGTAAAAGAGGCGCAATGATTCATTACTCTCTAAGAATTTGCTGCAAATTAAAATTACCGTATTGAGAAGCAAAATTATTGAATAAATATAATATATAGAAACAGCTCACACCAACTGTGTAGCTAAAATTCCAACCTCACAGCTCAGTTGTTAACTGCGTATTTTAAGCTTTGTTGCTTTATCTTAAACGAAATACTATTTTATTCAATTTCTTGGTAATTTGGCACCACTATAGTAAGACGATTTGGGCCTGGTTATTATTTTATGAACTTTAGGTTTCCTCAAGTGAAAAAGGCTTGCTGCTATACTAATCTAAAAAATTATTTATTCAATGATATCCAATATGCTGCGATACTAAAATATTTTTTTTCTTGGGGTACCAAACTTTGACCCCTCATCGAAAAATACCTTTCTATTTCAACGGTCAAAATATTTTCGGCTTAGCTTAGTAGGCTCTATAACTAGATATATAAATTTTCAGCTTGATACCTATATCCGTATAAGTAAGCGTTCCGTTTTTTTGGAGCTAGGAACACTAAAAATTATTTCTTGGATCGTAAAAAATGAAAACTCTTTGCCGCATTGCATATAAAACTGTAAGATAAAACCCAACTGGAGCATAAATCCTTAATTTAAAAGCATATAACTAATTTTCCATAGTGCCGAATAACCAACTGCACATGTACATATACATATATTAATGTTATATAAGTTTAAAATTTTAAAAAATTTTTCAGACATTTTTCAGATTCATAAAGCAGTCGACCAAATGCCCCTTTAAGTCAAGAAAATTTAAATTTAATACTCTTAGGTAGGACACCACATTACCTGAGTGCCTGTTATCATTTGGGCCTTTAGGTTTCCTGTACATCCATTCCTTTTCATCATTCCCATTATTATTATCCCTTCGTTGACGCCTCAGTTGTATGTCACTTTCGTCTTCCTCATTAACAACGTTGTTGCTGCCAAAATTGCTTACGAATATTCTTCTCGGAGATCCATAAAAGTTTCCCGAGTAGGAATTATTCTGCACATTACCTCCATTCGAATAACGACTGTTTGCGCTGCTAGAGTAGGGAATTTTTTTTGGTGTTGAATGGTTCGTAGAGATTCCATTGCTAGCGGGGTTCTCATTGTTTAGAGCACTAAGATCTGGAACCGAATCGGAGAAAAGGAACGGATTCGCTGAGTTAACGCTTTTTTGCCTCGTCATAAGCCAGTCATCAAGTGCACTTGAGTAGGTTCCCCCAAGTCCAAAATGATGAGCTTGCAACGATGCGTGTGTTGGCGGTGCAGCCAAAGAAGCCCGCGATCTTGGGCCCTGGGTGATCTTCAAAGCTCGGCGACGTTCTTTGCTCGTTAGCGTACATTCCTGGAATAATTGATGATTTCTAGATAGTCAGCAGGAACCTTTCTTTAATTATGTATGTCACCCACCTCAAGCAATTCGAACCAGTCTTCCAAGCCGTGATCGCATCGCAATAAAACCCGTCCTTCTCTGCCCAAGAGAAGCCCGATTGCACTGTACGACCTCCGATTTAACCACTCGACCTTCTCGACATCGACAAGTTTAACCTAAAATAAATAAAAAAACAGATATTCATTATTCAGTCGATAGGTGGAAGTGCCTAGCTGCAACATGAACACAAAACTCCTAATTGCTGTAAGATATCGGCCCTAACAGATATTTTGGCATCTTTCATAACAAGCAATATCTTAACAAAGAAACTGTTAGATGAGCATGAAATATGTAGAAGGTATTTTGAAAATCTCGAAAGAAATTGGTGGTGGGCGTTACTGAGAAAATTATGTAAATGACAATGTTTATAAAGATAATAGATTCTGTTTGCAGGTGAGATTCATTTCGTCTGTTGTATAACCGACGGCCGCTCACCTTATGTTACGCAATTAGAAATGAAATGAACGCTTGGGCCCAAGAAATTGTCGCCAGAGGGATTAATTTAAGATTTTTATTATGCATACATATGGTGAACTTCACTGTGCTGAAAGGTTACATAAAATACTGAAAGTGAACTGGATTTTCTGCATGGGAAAACGATTTTTTTGTATTGTATTTGTACCAATAACGGGCAAAACTCTTGATATATTTTTATAATATTGTTTTTATGCGCACTCTCAATAACTTAGTACTACTCAACAGCAAAGGACTTAAGAGTACGGAAGTTTGGCACCGTACCTAAAAAATGTGTGAATGTATTTTCGCCTGTAATATCAACTCTTTAGGTGTTGTAATGCTGGAGAGGCAGCCGAATCGTCAGGGATAAACATTCTCTAAAGTGCGTTAACGGACAGGGTTTGAGAGGGGCGAGCAGACGATTCTATAACTTCGCCGTTTTCTGCAGTTTCCCCTTATAACGGGAATATTCGCTCCTAGTAATAGGGAAGACCAAGTGATTAAAACTTCATCGAACTGGCTGGGTTTGATTTTCATATTTTTTACTGACTACGAAATAGCGTTTGAAATTTTAGCCTATGCATGTAAAGGGTTACCCAATAAGAACTGACGTACAATATTATTATACCTGGAAAATTGACGAATAAAAATTACACGATTAACGAAAATCAAAATATGCATTGGTCCACGCATATAGAAAAAAATCATTACAGAAATGTCACAAATACAGTTCGTAAAGCTCGTAACGTCGGTCAGTCTCGTAACGCAATCGTTAATTTAATTAAATTTGAACGTCACGGTCAAGTAAGAGATGTGAAAGTATCAACACGTGCTCGCTCAGCTAGATCAACTGAAAATATTGTTACCGTAGCTGAAAGCGTGGTATTTCGTTCGGTCATTGCATCGTATTTTATAAAAAAATATAGGCTTAAAGGCTTAAAAAGTTGGTGTAAGAATTAAAGCTTGTCGACTTTAGAAAACTGGTGGTATGATAAGACCATATTTGTTTCATAATGAAGCTAGCACCACCGTTACAGTGTATGGAATTCGTTACCAAACGATGTTGATTATTTATATCCATAATTGACGTATTAGACTTGGATGATGTTTATTTCGAGCAGGATGGCGCATAAGTCGTGAAACAATCGAGCTAGTGTGTCAAGCAGGACAATATCCCAGCTGTTGTTGAAGAAATTGAGCCTTATTAATGTGAAAACGGATGTAAAATTTCTTTAAATCAGCGGCCGCCCCAAGAGGGCTCAAGGAGGCCACTTGTTAGTTATTGTAGTCGATGATTAACCGTGGAGTTTGTACTTTGGATTAAAATAAATATATCACCATTGTTCAAAAACTATCTCTGATTTTTTAAGAATTTAAATTGTCAGTTCTTGTTGGATAACCCCGTACAATGAACGACGTGCAAAAACATGGGTTAAACTAACAATTCTGCATTATAATAATACCTATTAAAATGGCATATTTCTTTTGATCTACAATGATAGTAAATCTCTAGAAGTAATGTAACAATCTATTTATTGTTTGAAAGTACCAATGATATTCTTTGAGTATAAGTACCAGGTTGATCATTATAACTGCTTCACTGCAGTCTCTTGAACTCCCACATGATTCCCCTAAAATCCTTAGAGTAATTATAATAAATTGTTATTATTGTAAGCTATTGTAAAATTGAAGCATTCAAAATATGTAGGTACAGTACATGTTCTATAGAGAAAATCAGCACAGCCTAAACATCTAAAAAAAATATAATATATGAATAAAAAAAAATTGCCATGGGTGCGAGTACTTAATGAAATGCGGTAATGCGACTTTTGCAAATTAATAAAGACCGTTTAACCGGCTTAACTCCTATAAATTGATATGTTCTACAATTGGGGTTTACGGAGATATAAATATTTTTCTACCTGAAAAACTTAATTCATTCCAGTTGTATCGACATCCTCTATCTATAGGTTTCATTCCTTAAACAGATAGGTAACTGCAACACCCTGTACCCAGTATTTACTTAACATGTCTCTCATTGGAACAAATTACATAAAACTTTCTCGTTGCTTTTAGTTCGAGTGTATGTAACATACATATGTATGCATATTATTGTGATTGTAGATACATACATAATTCATAATTTCGGGAATATTTCTAAGAAGTTGCTATTGCTGATAAAGTGTTCATCATAAGCTTATCACTGGTTCCCGGAACGGTGGCACTTTAAAAGTAAAAGCAGTTTGTAACCATGCTAAATATGATTCATCTTGGAACGCGTATAGATTTTCAGCGCTATTTGGTCAACAAGTGACATTTCCGCTGAATTAGTGTAAAAATGGACTGCAAGCCTAGCTCGAAATAGAGCTTGTCGGGCATGTTTTATTCGGTACACGGCCTACACGTGAGATTCCAGCCGCAAAGTCTGCCTTTGGCGTATCGCAGTGATTCGTTCCAATTAGCACCAGAGCGCAGAAATCAACAATCAGACAGGGCACTGCATTTTATTCGATTTGAAGTGTTGGCTTGGCGTGACAAATTATCAAGGAAACAACGAGAACATGGATCCATCAGCAAAAGCATGCAGAGCCTCAAGGATCCGAACCAACAAAGTCCAACTATCTGGATGTATAGCTTTGTTAGCCGTGAGAATGCCCGACAGTATCAAATTGAAAAACCGTGTTGCGAGTTGAGTGTGCATAAACTGATTGATCAGGTAGCAGTCGCAGATTAACTGTAGAGGCGTATTTCATCTGGTTGAACCTTACCTTGAAAATAAATTGTCCCATGTCTGATATCCTCTCGGCCGACGATCCTGAGGCCCTTTTAAAGCAGTGCAAGTAATCCCGAGTGAGGACAAAGTATCTGTAGAGAGAAAATGTACTGGTTAGAAAATAGCTACGAGGGAAAAGTGCGCTTCCGGTGATGCAATGAAAATAAGACTTTTGTGGCTAAGTTGCATATGGGCCTCTCATTATGGCCATTAAGCGCGGTGTTTATTATGAAGCCTCGTGGTGTAGAAGTATGAAATGTGCATTAATCGTAGAGGAAGATTTTTCGTAACTCGCCCTCAAAGCGTTTGACTGTGTTCTCTCTTGCTGGTGAGTATGTTCACGAACAAGATGGTTGGGATATTAAAAGCTGTGTGAATAAATAAAAAAATAAAGCAAGAGTTGCAGCAGCGCCATGAGTCATTGCCCAACGTCGCCGAGCACTAGAAAACTTCGCATTTCATTGGGGTCGCAGAAGTTTTTTATGAAAATATGAAGAAACAACGAAGTGTTTCCTCATTTCGCTAGACTACGTTTTTCCGTCACATCATGGAAGAAATAAATTACCGCAATTTTATGCGAAGATACGCGAGACTCAGAGAAGTGGCCAACTGCAGGCACATCAAAGGTGACTGTAAACAATGAGCGTACCTCAACATGATCTACAAGTTGAGACCATTCTTTGGGAAAAGTTCAAAGAAGCAGGTAATCTCAGCGGCAATCAATTATTTTCGCTCCATGCTTATTAAATGCTAGCGCTCAGATTTGTTCAGATTTGCGGCCGTAAGTTATGACGGAGCATGGACTACGAACTTTTATATTTTAACGGTAATTTGAGCCATTGAAAACGTTAACGGTTAGTGCCAGTTTTTAAATATATATTTTTGCACGGAGGAGGTGAAATTATTACGGGATGCTAGATGAGTAGAAAACTAACATACATATCTGATGTATGTTATGAATGTAGTGTTTTAAAAATGTTCGTCCACTAGTCTGCTCCCGTGTTCCCCAAATGTCTGTTAACAATACATTATTATTTTTGTTTATTAATCACTTGAACTGACTATGAAAATTACTTCTGCGTTTCATAGGCCGGTTCGAGTGATAATTGTTACAAAGGTTATGACATTCTTCAGTGTGATATGATCGTTTTTCGAACTTCGTGATGTATGCACATGCAGAAATGACTGGGGTGATAAACCTCACCTAGAAAAACAAAAAACACTCTATGACAGGGAGGGGGATGGGTTTCGTTTTCGAGTTACAGGGTGGTTTATAAATTCGACATTTTTATGATATCCACACTATTATTTTATTTTTATCTTTTGACTACTATCTCAATGTCCTTTCCAAAAAAGTATATAAAGTAATAATGTTGACCTTCCTCTACCACTGCAGGTACAGCCACTTGTGAAAGTGATAAAAATGTTCTGAAAGTTCCTAAAATTCACGATTTTTCTCAAATTTTCACCGAAGCTCATGTATTTAGTATCCCGTTTTTTAATTTCATTAAATTACCTATCTTATTACCATTCGAAAAAGGTACAATATGTCCAGAAAGAGAAAGGACATACAAATTTATACGTAGTAAACCTTTTACGGAATATTATTAAAAATACCACTTTAACGAAACTAAACTCAAATTAAATTCTCTTTAACATATTACATTAAAACCTTATTACATAAAACATTATAAAAGGTTCTCGAAATATCCTTCGCTATTATTGATGCATTCCAAAAACTTCCTTCCAATTCCCTGTTCGAGTAGTATTGCAGCCAGCTTTTCTCGTATTCCCGTAGCTGCAGTTTGAATTCTCATCATTAATTCCTCTCTAATGTTAACAGGTCTTGAATAAATTTCATTCCTCATTGTTTTCCTTAAGGAAAAGTAAAATGCCATAAAAAACATAACCTTTAAAAAAAACCAAGTCTCGCAACTCAGTTCTTCTATCGTAATCGTAAAAAGTTGTGAGATCCATGTAATACCAAGTCGGCTAATTTATTCAGTCCCTACTTAAGGGTCCTTCTGTCTTAAGTTATTACGTAATTGGCTAACCTAACAACATCTTATATTGACCATATAAATATTAAAAATCTTTTATGTTTTAAATAAATAGATTGACTTGGCAATCGCACGAAAAACAATTTATCTTTTTTTTATTAAGAACACAATGTATCTCACAAGTAATATTATATTAAATTAGATTGTTGATATACCGTGTTTATACAATGCCTGCTTGGTTACTGAAAATTCAGGCTTCTAGTTTTATCCACAACGAAGTTATAGGGGGGTCGAAAATGGCCTGAACTGCTTCGAAAAAAGGATGGTACGGCGGTGCTCGACTTGGCGAGGGCACTGCCGTGCCCCCAGATGGAGTAAGCTTTAGAGATCTATAATCGGAATCGGAGTCGGAATCGATCCACCTCATCAAACCCAGCACTCTTGACGGTTTCACAATGTTGGCAGTACATACGTGCTGATTGTCCGTCGTATCGGGAATACATTGCTCTTCGATTTCCATAGAGAAATTCTCTAGTAGATCTGGCAGTAGATGTGGGAGTTTTCAAAAATCAGCATACATTTGGCTATTAAGCACTTACGGCAAAAAGATTGGCCCTATTAAATAATTGTCGGTAATATCAACCTAAATATTAACACTGAATTTATGCTAGAATGACGTCACCCTTATCCTATGTGGGTTAGTATACAAAGTTTGCGGGAATGTGTGATAACAATCCTGGTGAATTGCAATTCATCCGTCCACAGAATTCGGTCCAGAAACGTCATGTTCTCTGTGTCGCATTCCAGAAACTAAGTGAAAACTCCAATCTTCTCACGGAATATCCTTATTTATTTATTCATCATTAACAGGTATAAGACCATCTGACTTACAAAACTAAATATTATGTTATATTAAAAGTGTGAGGCTAACTACAATAAATCCCAGAAAAGAAAATTAAGTTTCCAACAAACGACGTTTTAAAGTCAATTTATTACAGTTAAAATGAATTACATTATAGGAAGCATTATATTTAACAGCCATAGCCGTGACCTGTTTAAATGAGCCATGATTAGTCCTGTGTTTCACAGGGTAAAGAAACAAGACCTAGAATTAATATTTATGTATAAGGGATAAAAGGGTGGGTGAACCTATACCGCCAGTAACAATGTCATGCATAAACAAAACACGTGCCACCTCCCTATACCTTGAAAGAGACGTCATATCTAAAAGCATCAACCTTTCTCTATATGGAGGGAAGAAATCGTGTCTTAACAGCCTCGGTACGATTTGCATGCATTTCATAGTGCGGCATCCAAATTATTGATGTATATTCAAGTATTGGCCGGACAAAAGCACAAAATAGTCTTAAGTAGGTAGGGATCAGAAAGATCCCTGGAGCAGTGCTAGAGGGTAGAGTTTGCATGACTAACTATATTATCAATTTGATGGAAAATCGAATTTTGCGTCAATTGTCACACCAAGATCAATAAAAATTTTTGGCGTGATACGGGACTTGCATCAATTTTTCAAGTGCTCAAAAATGGACTTTTTCTTTGAAAATAAAATAATGTTACACTTGTTAATATTTAAAATTAAATGGTTTTGTGAGCACCATACCGCAAACATAGCGCGTCATTTATGGATTTGATAATTTCAAATAGTTTTAAATTATCCGCATAAGCTAAAACACTTAAACACAAAATCATTAATAAAAATGGTGAACAACAGATGCCACAGGTGGCTTCCCTGCGGAACGCCAAATAGAACGACAACACTGTCAGAAAACGCTAAGGAGACTTTAACTTTGAAGTAATGGTTAGATATACACTTGCGGTCATAGAAACCGCACCACTTGAAATTCACATGATAAAATTGAATAAAAGGGTATGTACTTTTCCGAATGAAATGATTCTTTGCCACAATATTCAACAGAAACTCATTAACAGTTGGGCAGGATTTCACCTTCCTTCTCCTTTTTTTTTGGGAAGAAATGAAGAAAATAATTAAATTATCGAATTTTCATACTTTGCTACCATTTACTTATTAATTACATTTACTAGGAACTTTACATATCATTTGGTATATTTTTATTAAAACATAACTTAAACATAATTTACATTGTATGCACAGTCTTCAGTACCGCGTTCCTCCCCCTTTGGCTTCGATAATCGCTTTTATCCTAAAAGGCATTGAATCCACCAATACTTCAATGATGTCATCCGTTGTTTCATTGTTCCACACAAGATCCAACACTTGAATCGGCTTTCTTTTGCTCTCTGGTTTATGCTCTGTTACTTTCCGTTTCATCACATGCCATAGATGCTCAATTGGATTCAAATCGGGCGAATTCGCTGGCCAGTCTAGTGTCTGAATTCCGAGATCAGAAAATGTTTTCTGGAGCTGGAAAAAATTAATGAGGATTAATTCGTGTTTTATTTATTGCTTATGAAATAGACATTTGGCACTTCATATGCAATACTGTACTTACCGATTTGGCACCATGACAAGGTGCCGAATCATCTTGAAAAATTAATTCATAAGTGAACGAAAGGTGCTCCTCAATGGCTGGTATCAAAAATTCCTTTATGAATTGCCCATACTTTTGGGCATTCATTGTTCCATCAACAAAGTGCAAAGGACCTAGGGTGTAAAAAGAGAAACATCCCCAGACCATTTGGCTTTGAGGAAACTTCACTGTCTTGATCGTGCACTCTTCCTTAAATCGTTCTCCTGCTGAACGTCGCACGTACGGCCTGTTGTCTGCACACAACAAGTTGAATTTGCTTTCGTCAGACCAAATTACACGTCGCCAGTCTTCCTTCGTCCAATTTTCATACTTCTTCGCCCATGCTAAGCGAGTCGCCTTCATTTTCTTTGTTGACATGGGCTTTTTCGCTGGTCTTCTTCCAAATAGTCCTACTTCTCGTAACCTCCTATGGATTGTTTCGGCGCTAAGGTCGACTTGATGATAATCCCTCAACTCTGTTCTTAAACGGACAGCGTTTTTAAAGCGATCTTTCAAGCTCATCCGTCGTAATGCTGTGTCCGTCCGTGAATTTGTCTTCCGTTTCCTTCCAGATCCTTTTGTCCTCTCCAGTGGGTCCAAATTCTCCTTTTTCTTGATCAAACGAACGATGATTGAATGGCTGCACCCTATTTGAGTCGCTATCTGACGATACGACAGACGTTGATCTGCCAAAGTCAAAATTTCGACTTTTTCGTCCCTGGTCAATTACTTACATTTTCCGGCCATTTCACTTTTTTGACTTTATCTTCATCACCACTTAACTTCAACTGAATATTTTTTCACCAAAAGGGTTGCTTTTATACCCCAACAAAGCAGGTCAAATTATTTCATCCCTCCCCCTAATCTACCTGCTTCAATTATGCGCATTCTCGGAACTAACTGAGTGGTGCGGTTTTTATGACCGCAAGTGTATATGACTCAATCCATTGAATAAAATCAGTAGCCAAACCAAGTCGATGAGGCTTAAGAATAAGTACTTTATGTGAGAGCTTGACAAAAGCCTTGTTAAAATCGGTGTATATACAATCGACTTGCTTTCCCTTCTCCAAATTCGCAAGATAGAAACTTGAGAACACGACTAGGTTAGTAACTTACTGTTGACCTGCTTTGACAAAACCATGCTGTTTCTATGATATATAAGATCTACAGTAAAAAGTTAAGAAATCGGTTACTTGGGAATAAGTGAGAGTTTAGGAATCGGTGTGTAGTTTTCAACTGAGTCTTTTTTCCCTTCTTCAAAATAGGAATGGTATAAAAAACTTTCCAAACGCCAGGAAAATTTACGGAGGACAGCACTAGGAACGTTATCAGGCGACCCCGAAAAGTCTTCGTCAAGTTTGCTTAAGTGCTCAGTACACTAAAAGCGTCTATGATAATTTTAGTTGATTGCGTTGGAAGACATGTCAAGTAGGTAAAATAATCTAAATCTATATCACAGGTTAACACACAGTATGCTTTGTTCAAATATCTAGCAAAAAGGTTAGAAATAACTGAAGAACTGAAGAATAACATCTTGCGACTCGTTTCGTGCTCGTTTCAGGGTTTTGCCTGACGAGGATGATTATTTACTGGTCGACGTCGGCAGAGTGTCCCGATGTTTTAGACTGTGATTCACTGCTGTTTGAAATGACATTTTCGGTTTCTCTTAACCTGCGAAAAGGCAGAAAAAATACCTGTCCTCGGGGAACAGGAATTGGAAATGATTGGGAAATCTCTATTGGTAAGTATTCCCACACAGCCGCTCTATCTTTTCCGTCTACTACACCTTCAGAGTAAATTATAGTTACGTAGTCCTCAAATTCGGCCATTTCTTAACAAATTTATATTAAGAACACCAGTAGTTATCGATTTTTTTATCTAGTTTGATCGATATTCTTTCGGATTGACCCTATTTTATAATATAATGTCCAACAGGTATTAGTAATAGAGCTGGCTAACACAACGACAATAATTTAAATTGCACTAATAACACTAACAGTGAATAAAACAAATTTCTTAGAAATTTTGTTTACGTTACGCATTTCGTAACTACAATGCAATAAACTAATTAAGTAGTCAGGGTTTTCTAATGAACAGGTCTTTTAGCCTTTGCTTTACATGGACATTACCTTTTTGGAAAGGTTATAAGATGGGAAAGTTAATAAAAATATAAAAAAAATAAAAATTTCGCAGATAATTTGCGGAAACCGTGAATTTCAGGAAATTGAAGAACATTTTTAACTTTCGCAAGTACTTTGTTGAGATTTTTGGGAAGGACACTGGAATATTATTTGTTTGGAGTTAGTTTGATGTCGCTGCCCAACGCAGTGACATCAACCTCACGCCAAACAACTACTATCTTAAGGTGACCTTCTCCTAACTGAATTAAAAAAAAAGCAAAAGTTTGGGATTTTTTTACAAGAAAACAAAACAACATATGACCTTGAATCTTTTTTTATTTGGAAGTCTTTAACAAAAACTAGAAATTGTTTTTTTATTTTTTCATTTCTCGCTCACCCGTCGCCGCCAGAGGGCGCCAAAAAAAAATCGGCCTTTTTCCGTAATTCCGTGATTGCGGCTCGCCAAATCATCTGACACAGAAAAATCAAAAAACCACTTAAATAAGACATTTGAATGTATAAATCTAACTAGGATCTAACGAATCGCTCGACTAAAAAAAAAATAGCAGCCTTTTGAAGTCAAAAATCGAGAATTTTTCGATAAATTTTTTACAAAATGTGCTGAAAAAAAAAAACTACTTGGGTTTTGTCTTATATCCTAGATTTGTGAACAATTGAATTCTGAACAAAATGAACCAAGGTTTATGGAAATCGGTGGAGCGGTTCAAGAGATATCGTGGAACTACGATTGAAAAAATGAAGTCGAGAAAAATGCGTTTAAAGAAAAAAAGAGTTTTTGAGTGGAATATTTCGCACAATACCGAGGAAATGAGCAGACTTACAGTATTAATTAATAGCACTTTAACTCGAAAACCATATTTTTTTTTTCGTGAAATTTTAGGACATGATTCTAGACATAATAACGAACATATTTCCGTAAAAAAAAATTCGATTCTTTTTGACCCCAGTTAGGAGAAAGTCACCAAATATATATCACTATAACTCGAAAACCATATATTTTTTTTTTCGTGAAATTTTGGGACATGATTCTAGACATATTAAGGTATATTTTTCCGTAAAAAAAAAAATCGATTTTTTTGTACCCCAGTTAGGAGAAGGTCACCTTAATGTGGTTTCCACAAAAGCCAACAGTGTTGATCTACTTGTACAACTGAAGGTACACTCACTTGCGAAAGTGAAAAATTCTGTAAAATTTCCTAAATTAAACGTTTCCCCACATTTTCTCCAAAATTCATGTAATACATACATCAATTTATTTGTGTAAATAGCGCATCTTGGTGCCTTTCCAAAGGGTATACAAATTTACATTAAAAATACTTAATATTTTTAATAATAATCTTAAGGTACTAACAACTAGTAAGGCCACTATATAGAGAAAACTAAAAAGTTTCATAGTGGCTAATTATGAGTCAATAAAAATGTTTAATTCAAGGGCGTCATGGTATTTAGATTTGTCAGAGGATAGGAAACCTTCCCTGAAAATATTGTTCACCAACTCGGTACAATACCCACCTTTTGTAGTTACTTCTCCGTCTCTATGGGCTGCAATCGGCTGAAATCCGAAGCATTTATGACCACTTCTTGCGGCAATTTTGCAACTTTGAGCCTCACTACAGGTTTAACATATTATTGTCGCAGCGAAAAATGTGATGCTGAAAGCGATCTCAAATTTCATGCTCTACAGTTTTTGTATGGATATATTTTTCATTACGAGTTACCCAAAACGAGATAAACGTGAAAAACAAATTGTGGTCCTAATTTGTTAACCTTTTTCGCGCTATAACTGAAAAAGTATTAACTTTACGAAAAAATTTGAAAATTTGTAGAGAATTGCAAGATCTAACAAGATGTTTTTAACTTTTTCCAATAGCATGTTTAAAAGATGAGATATTTACGATTTTCCTACTATTATTAATATACCAATTATTACAACCACGCTAATTCTCCCAAGCGATGATTATCCTCTTTGAGAAGTATTAAATCAACAATGCATAAAATTGTAGCCTTGTATGTATCTCGCATGTTAGTCGAGGTGACTACCAGCTCTTAGACTATACCTAAGACGCTTAGATTTTTCCGAAATAATCCGATTTATTATTATGCCTTCTATTTTAATTTTAATGGTATTTTGTGTGCTTGTTGTGCATAATTCTTATTTTCTTTATTTATATACATAAAATGCAATCTTATTTATTTACATCTTGTCTATTTTGTATTTAAGCTATGTAAGTATGCTGTTCGTAAGTAGGTGATCAAGAAAATCTTTTCTATGCAAACTAACTATACATACATATATGGGTGAACAATTTTGCGTCATTTTTGCTGCGAATTTTCGTAAGGTGTCGTGAAGACACACTTCCTCAAATTTTATTGTAATCTTCGTTGAAAAACTCAAAATGATAAGAGGATCAGCTTTTGACTGTCAAAGGTACGTATCAGCTTTGAGGGTTGTTTTATACTACTATTAAATTTGTATTCCTTAATTTTACAATGCCTCCCTACTGCACCACCGCCTCTCCTATGTGACCCAGCGGTTTCCTATTTGCGTTTTGCACATGTTCTAAATATTTTTCAACAGTATTATTAATTTAGTGTTGTTCATTTTTATTTAAATATTTGGAAATTTGAATAGCAGATTCGAAATCAGTGATCCCGAAAATTCCCTAGAGCGGATTTTCAGGGAAATCCCTTGAAGTTCAACATTTCGGTCGCCACATTGATTCACCATCTTGATTTCCAAAATTTTGATGGCAGATTCAAAATCAAAAAAAAACCCCAAAAACCCAAACCAAAAACAAAAGTTCGGATTGTCAGTGAAATCCCTTGAAGTTTAACTTATTCGGTCGCCATATTGGATCCGACATCTTGAATTCCAAAATTTTGAATGCAAGCTCGAGATCTGCGACCCAGAAAACCTCCAATTGCCTTTTTTATAAAGATTCCTTGAAGTTGGAAAATTCGCTACCTATACAAAACGGAAATTCCGATTTTTTCGATTTTCCGGTTTTTCCTTTGGGGTTTCCCGAATTTCCTTTTTTTTTAAACCTCCCCTGTATTATAGCGAACAAAACAAAACAAAATTATCGAAATCGGTCAGGCCGTTTTTGTGTTTTATCGAGACGTACCGCGCAGCAATTCATTTTTATATATATAGTTAAAGGTGGATCAGATTCTTCATTAATTTCAATAATTAAAAAAAGTAAATTGATTATAGAAAATGATCAAGTAAGCAAATCAATCGCATTATGTTGACAAATCGTGCCATCGGAGGCCACGCATATTTTTGTTGGACTGTATAGGTAGCCTCCGACTGCCAATTAGCTATACTTTGTCAGTTTATTACAAATATTGACGTTATATCAATTTTAATAGTACTGATTTATTTATAGTTTTAATTTAATTAGTTTAACTCGGTTTTTTTTGTTTTTTAAATTAAATTTTTTATTTCTATCTTTGCAGTTCATTTATTAAGTTAATTTGAAAATTTTAAGTTCGAAATTTTTCATGCAGTCGGTTTTTTTTGTTTTTTTCAATAATTTTTTTTTTAGCATTTCTCATTCTTAATTACATTTAAAAATATAATTTGTATATATTATATAATATTTTTCTAAGCCATTTAAAAAACCCGTTATGTTGATAATCTACTCCATAGGTTTTGAGAGGAAAAAAATTTTTGAAGACAAATTATATGGCGCCAAAAATCGGCCATTTCAATTTTTGTAATTTTGATATATCCAGTGTCACTCTCGCAATTAAGACGAATATAACGACACCTCTCAAGATAAAATCCATCAAGCCGTTTAGAGCGGGACAAAGAAATCTACATAAACACTTGCATACATAGATACATATATACACACATTCATACACTCGAGAAACATCTGGGCCTCTGAAAACTCAAAAGAAAATTTCGAAGCGGTTTTGAGGCTGTTGGCGTGAATAGATCATTTTTAAAAATGAAGCTGGTATCACCGTTACAGTGAATGGATTGCGTTACCGAACGGTGCTAACAGATTAATTATTTGAATGGTTTGGTTTTTGAACTCGTTTGGAGTTTTTTCTCTGGATTATGTTAAGGATAAAGTCAATACCAATACTCCACAAACGATTCAAGCACTTAAAGACAATATTTGAGCTGTTATTGGAGAAACTGATGGACAATTTCCTTGAAATACTCGCCGTCTCTAACAGGGCTCTAGAAGGCCACTTGGAAGATATTGTATTCCATGATTAATTGTAGAGTTTGTACTTTGGATAAAATTTAAATATCATCATTTTTGAAGGAATATCCTTTATGTTTTTAATAATTTCAAATGCCAAGTTCTTGTTGGATAACCCTGTATTTTTTGCCATGCCATAATTTCCCGTACAGGTAGTGTAAAAATAGAATCATTTTTTAACTCCTACTTGTGGACAGCATAATTAGCTTTCAATTCTAAGGATAAATAGGTGCATCAAAAATGGTTTAATGGTTATAATAGCAATGTGCAATTTTATTATAAAAAAATACCAACCTTTCTTTCCATCTAGAAAATAGTCGATCTCGCTGCTGCCACAGTAGCCCTCGTTTAATGGGTCCAGTCATGGACGAAATTGCAATTCTACCAGCGAGAAGTGACTGCTGAAATAGAGGCAAAACGGGTGGGTAAATTAATTAACAATTTAACTTATTAGGATATTAACTATGTCTAATTTCACACATACCAGCAACTTACGGTATATACATGTGAACCTTAACAAACGTTTTATTTTACCTCTTTGGGCTATCATTGATATATGGAGAAAAAATAAATTTCCGCATGTCTAATCAACAAAATTATTTCATTCTTGATCTACCTATCCTCCTAGTCTGCTCTCTGATTTTCCCCCAAACATTAAGCTAAGCCAGTATAGCACTTAACCTTCGCTCCTATATCAGATATTTTCATTCCATCTTGCGATGTTTTGCAGGCAGGCAGGCAAGTAGTGTGCGAACTTGGAAAGGATGTAATGCGGATTGCGTAAAAACAGGGAATTCGCTGCTGCTATTCGATGCCCCTTTTTAAGTGTAATCAGAAAATTTATTTGCCATTTCCTTTATCTTTTGCACCTTTAACACATTACAATTACTTTTCCCAGAAATCTTACGAGTCAACTGAGGAAAATGTACAATCGACCAGCAGAAAAAGGTAAGGATGGTTTTGCCGTGGCAGCAACGTTTCCCTCTGCTCGCTTATTAAATGCACAAAAAGCGAACAAGAAAATTAATGTACAACCGCCAAGATGGTATCTTTCTCGCTGATAAGTCCGCTTTGCTAGAACCTAGATGGATCTAGTGGAGTGGAAAAAATAAGAGTAATAAAGCCAAAATGTCTGGCGGAACCTTCAAGGCAAAGTGAATGAAATACAATTTAAGGTTCTCCCACTTGAGTATTCTTTTCCTTTTTTATTACAAAGAACGGAGGAAATCGCAAAATCCTTCCCTTATTGGCGGAAGGGATTGGAAATTTCAATTCAATTGGAATGGATTTTGAATTTGTATAAGAGCCTTCAGGAAATAAATATAATTTTGAGAATGTAAAGGCTTAGGACTGCGATTAAGTACGAGTATTGCTATGTTGAATTTTGCAAATATGACATTATTCGAAGCGCATTCTATCTAGTAGTTCCTGTAATATTGATACATATCAGCACGTATTAGTAAATATTTATGACTCCTCCTAAATATGTATATTTGTTTTGTTTAGTTTCCAGAGAATTGTGAGAAATTTTTAAGGGCTTCAACTGGTGTTTCTTACGTTTCCTCTTTCGGGTTTATATAGCAAGGGGTCAAAAGAGGATCTCACTATGAAAAATATACAGCATTAAATCACTTTTAGAAAAAACATGCCGCCATGTATACACGTCATCTTCAGTGTTCAAAATTAGGCACCATATTTGAAATCAACGTCCCCAAATTTTCATGAGATTAAATGTCTAGTAGGATCAAGGTTGAACATTTTACCTTTCCTGAGAGTATTTCGTTGCATTTTCTCGCAAAAGTTTGATATGTTGTGTTAATTTTTTGCGAAGCTTGCAATCAAGTGAGAAATAACTCTCGACTTGGAGTATCCTGCAAGAAAAGACCAAACGGGATATAAATTGTAATAAGTCCCAAATGGTGATACTTTTCTCTTAACAAAACGGGGTTAACCTTTTTTTTACGAATTTTTCAAGGCACATTTTCCGGAAAAATAGGTAACTCCTTAATAGAGGTAGACATATGTAGTTAAACTTTTGTGAAAAATTGTAACGAAATTCAAGTTATAAGCCTTATAACCGTTCGAAAAGATCAAAATTTACTCTATTATAGAAGTACACAAACTTGGTAGTGTGAGATTAAGATTAAGTTATCTAATTCGTATTATAAATTGAAAAGTGAACTTACAAAATATTTAAAAAGCTGTGCAACCATTATTTGCTTCGTAAATATAAATAAATCACTAATTAACTAAACATTATAAATAAATAAATAATCCAAAAGACAATAATTATACACACGAAAGCTTCTAATGTGCTTTAATGTGCTTAAAATTCTTTCAAATCGGTTTAGTGATTTTCGAGAAATATTGGTTACCGGGTCAAACGGATATATAGTACATACTTAAATAACTGATGATGTCACCCATATGTCGTCACACGAAAAATTATTTTGCATGTAAATGCTCATCTATTATACTATTATATATAAATGTAAAACTTCAGTGCAGGAACCTTAGTATAAAAGACATAAATTTTTGAATATATGCAATTTATCAAACATTACTTATTGGTGTATGAAGCCCTTTTATCATTTTGAACTAGTCTTCCCTATCTACAAAATTGAGTTAATCGGTGTATGTCGAAATACACATCCAGAGACCATACGGTATAATTTTACCTAATTAAACTAAGAAATACCAATTGTTTGCTATTTCCTGAGAAAAAAAAAATATGTAAAAATAAGAAATATGCGATTATTTACAAAAAAATGATATCCACTTTAATTTAGCAATAACAAAACAAAAGGAACTCCTCTTAAGGGTTCATCCTAGTTTACCAACTTAAAAAAATTTTTTTTTTTTTTATGATGAATTTCGAAAGTAAATCACTTCAGAAATATCATGTTAAAATTTCATAAAGATAGGAGCAGTCTAACTATATTTTTTCGATTTTATTCGAGCGCGCTCTCCGGCGTGCTATTGAGTATATGAGCGCTTGTTTCGCTTCTCTTCGGTGTTCTCGGCTTTGTAAATGCAAACAACTGTCCTATTTATACTTGAAAATAAGTTATATTAGTCTATTATAATACCCAAAAATTTTATGTGTATGTTATTTGAACGTTAGTCTCGTTTTGCGCAAGTACAATTTTTTCATGATATTTCAACAAAAAAATTTTACACGCGTTTTTCTCAAAATCACTTTTTCTTATACGGTGTTGTAGTTTTCTCCGAAACGGTTAGACCGATCGTTCTGAAATTTTTACCACACATTTGCGACATGTATGGGTATCGTGTATACTAGAATTATGTCAAAATTTTAATTTGTTCATTTTTTTTTAACCGAAAAATCATGAAAAAAACACGTTTTTGGAAAATTTTTGTTTAAGTTACCGCCATTTTGTTATTTTTGCATAAAAATTAATAATTCTAGTATACACGATAGCCACTGGAACACTGAATCTAAATGTTGCTGGTTTTTGTGTTTCAGGCTAATCTTCACTAAAAAATCAACAACACCGTTGACGTCGCTTTTTTTGATATGCCTACACGAATTCCGTCATTTTGAATGCATTTGTTATGAAAAATAAAAAAAAAATATTGTTTCGTATTTTTTAAGAATGTGTTTATTTAGCCCAAAAAGAATTAAAACGATATGTAATTTAGGGACTGTGAAAGAAATTCTCACAAAAAGCTTAATTTTCAGGCCTTTAAACTAGGATGAACCCTTAAGAAATTTGTTATTTTGATTCCGTCATATTGAGGTTTTTAGATTCAGTACCATATTTGAGAACGACCCCAAGAACCCGTGCGCCAATTGTTATTAAAATATAAACTAAAGTATTTCAGTATTTGGTGCCCATCATATTGAACCCGCCATTTTGAATTTGTAAAATCATATACCATATTTGAAATCAGCGACTCCAAGAATGCCCAACTTCTCAAAATATCTTAAAAAGTTTTTATTTTAGAAAATCAACCCCTAAAGGGGTTAAAGGTGGTACAAATGTTTGCACGGGCAAAAATATTTTTTGATCCGATTTACTTGAAACTTTGCACAAACACTTTACAACATAAATAGTTTATCTCAGTAATTCTCAAAATTCAACCTTCAAGTGTGGGCATAAATCTTTGTATGGGGAAAAACATTTTTTTATCCGATTTACTTAAAACATTGCACAAATACTCTTGAACATAAATAATCGAACACGTATTTCAGTATTTCTCAGCATTAGGGGGGTGTAAGGGGGTATACATTTTTTGATGGGAAAAAACATATTTTTAAATTTACATAAATATACCACAACACAAATAATGGGGAAAGCTATAAGTGATACTTGCAATATCTTTATGTCGTTTAAGATCTCAAAGTTGCCCCAATATTATTTTCACGGAGTGTCTTAACCCCTGCCCCCAGAAAGGGGCGAGCTTTGTATATGCGATGTTACACAAGGAAGCTCGTGTAATGAATGAGTTTCCGTGGTAATGAATACATATAGCGGTTTTTGGGGTCGCTGGCCTTGAATGCGCCATGGATAATTGGAAATTCAAGATGGCGTCCCCTATATATGTTAGAGACTGAAAATGCTCAACTTGAACAGATTTCCGTGTAATTGAATGTATAGGGGTTTTTGGAGACGCTGATTTAAAATCTGCTATCGACATTTTGAACTTCAATATGGCGATCAAAAGTTTTTAACGTAAACGATTGTTTTGGAAATAACTGCCTTTTATCCGCGATTTCGACAGTGTAGATTTCGGATATAAACTTTCTTAGATTTTAAACGGTTAAGGTTAAGTTGTTTAGTTATGACTTTTCTGATTAGGCCAATAATGTTATATTATATAATAAAATTTCTTTTCAGGTTTTTTTTTCATATACATATGTACATATTTCCGGAAAAAAACTTCATTAAAAAAAATCAGAAAAGTCATAGGCCAACTTAACCTTCTTTGTTTAAAATCAAACAAAGTTCATATCCGAAATCTACATACTTGGACGAAGTAGTGGGTAAAATCTAGTCGTTAATATGTAAAATCGGGCACCATACTTAAAATTAGCGACCTTCATGAGTCACCTTTATGAAAATATAAAGAAGTTTAGTATTTTGTGTCTGCTATAAATATGCCCTCCTTCTCTCTGCATACATGTATAAAAACGTTACTAATTTACATTTGATTTCATTGTCGCAAAGCCAGGTGAACTGTTTTAGTATTTATTCCAAATTTTGCATAAGTTGCTCACGCTAAAATGTGTCAATAAGCCCAAGGCAGCTGTTACTATTTATGTTCATCGCAGTTGATATGCATGGAAATGGCAATCACTCGCAATACAAATATGCAATGAAATCATTAACACTGCGGGGATGGGCAGAAAGCGCGAAATACTCTAATAGCAACATGTTTTCCGCTCTTCTATTGCGAAATTGCTTAGAACCCCGGCCAGTCTAGAACGATGAATCAGTTTAACGCAACACGTTGGTCAAATGTGGGTCATCCAAGGCGAAACGAGCTTGCCGCAGTACGGCAACATTCCAGATCTTGGTCAGTTGTAGTATAGTCTCAGGAAAGCACGGGCAGTAAATATGATCGATTTAATCTAGCCAACCGTGTCCGCGTTCTTTATTTGGGGAGCCAAACTCAGGCTTTTAAGCCATAAAACCGAGATTTCCAAACAATTTTTATTTATGGGTGGACAAATTAAGAAGAATATTCCCTGAGACCGAAATCGCTCTGTCGTCGGAAAAGAAACATTTTTAAAAATAACTCAAGCAGAGAACGTGCCTGCTTTTTGAATTCTTTGGCAGAGGGCATTTACAGCAATTACCATGAATTTGCCAAATTTATGACTAAATTTACAGTTGCGGAATTTTTTACGAAAATCTAAGTCTTTAAATCATCATGAGCTTTTGCAAGTGGTGGACCGACCTCATCTCCCTGCTTTGAGTGTATATGTATAACGTATTTCCTTTCAAATACAAAAATTATTAAAACACATTTTATTTTAACTCTACCCAATTAATAAATGAAAATCTTTGTCCAAAACAAGTAAAAAGATAACAGAATGTTGAAGATTAAGGCAGGATGCTTCACTAATTAACGGCTATCATTTGATGAGAATTTATTTGGTGTCGGCAGATCGCACAAAGAATGAACAGCTTCTTTTGTTCAAGCACAATTCCAGAGAAGCCTAATCTTGAACCATTTCCCTTCTAGGCAGCGTTATCGCTGTGAGGCGTACACAGTGCCACAGAAATTTACAGGGGAATAACCGCAGAAATTAATTGAAATTGATAAAACGTAATTTAAATTGATAAAACGTAATTACCGTTTGGAAGATGAATGCGCTTACTTTATTTAACTGGCTTAGTGGGATCGAAATGATGGTTCACATATGTTGTTCTGCCGTACCTCCCACCTTCGATATAATTAACTTATTTCTTCATTTCATTTATTTGTATTACTGATACATATAGGATTTGAGTATTATGCTAAGTACAAATTTAAGAGTTCAGGTTTGGATTACCTTTACAGCTATTCATATTCGTTTCAATTTTTACATTGAGTTAGTTAATGATTCTACGTGAAGTAGTGTAATATTCGTTTACGTTGAAGGAAAAAGTATACAAAAAAACCTTTTTGTGAAGGAGAATTTACTTAAAAACTAGGGGTGTTATTAGTTTTGTCGAATCCTTATGGTAAAATGTTATGGTGTCATACCGACTGGTGAGGATTAGCTAATTTATTAGATTTGGTACTAGAGCACGCATAAGTGGATTTTTGGATTTACGGCAGCTTTGTTTGAGTTTGATATGTGCCAAATTAATTTTATCTGCGATGAAGATCGTTTGAACAAGGTGGTGTAGCTGAATGGTTGAAAAATGCCAGGGCAGCATCATTTTAACAGTATACAGAGTATAACATCATCGATTGGTAAATCGTTTTGTAAATTGTTATTTTGTTGTCGATGTTTAGAAAAGACTTTCTGTTTATTAGGGAGTACAGCATTTTGATTATCATGTCGCATTTTTTTATACTACTAACAGTGTTTTCATAGTAAGTCAGTTTGCGGTCGATGGTAAGGCCAGGGTATTTGATGTTATCCTTCCATACAATTTGTTTACCAGCAAGGTATAGGTCCCCAGGTGGGAGATATTGGGCTATTCTTACACGGACCGTTTTTAGCCAATTAGACATTTTCAATTATATCTTACACGAGTAGGTTGGGAAAAAATTGTTTTAGAACTCCTTTTACATTTAATGTATCCTACAAAAACATGACCTAGTACGTATAGACACGATTTTTCATTTGGGGTGAAGGTCACACATATACACTCTATAAATTTCAAGTTCTTATCTTTACGGTATTTACGGGATTACGAACTAGAACGTACTGAGAGACAGGCGGAGCGACGCCCTTTTATTATTTCCATAATTAATCATTTATAGTTTAATTTCTTTAAAGCTAACTCTTTCCCAGGAGCTACCGTTCGAAAATAATATTCCCTTGGTCAGCTTTTGAAAGCTACAGCTGATATATTTTAAATTCTCCTCTTAGAAAGTACATAAATAAATATGCGACTTCGCTTTCTATTGTACATTGTAAAGTTAAAATTATAATAATTAGGTACACCTTCCGTTTCCGATAACCGCTCAGCTACTAATATTTGTGCACATCAAGTTTCTTTGCTACGAAGCAAGTTTTCCCACTAGCAGTTATCTTGATCAGTACGTTGACTTTTATATAGCGTTAGGAAAGCAAAGAAGCGAAAGTGAAATAGCCGTTTACGTTGGACGAGAGAAATTTTTATTGCTCATCATAGCGTCCAAAGAAGTCTGTTAGCTACTATTTAGGGACCGGACTGAATTATGTGTATGTGGAATGTTTCAGCATATTTTGCAAAAGTTGTGTCGCTGCAATTAAATCTCAAACAAGATAAACAGCCTACTGTCTCACAAGATTGCGGTTTCATACTAGTAGACAAAACCAGGCAAAACTGGTGTAATGAAATGCAAAAAAAAGAAAAAGTAGCTTTTTATGGTTATACTGTAGTAATTTATTGCAAAATGCATCACCTTTTTCTACCCTGATACTAGCGTAGTACGTTAAGCTCGTCTGAGGTTGAGTTGAATCGCAGGTCTGTGAAGTTGGCCACCGAATCGAATGAAAATTCGATTTTAATAGCTCATTTGTTTGACCGGTGAAAGACTATTTGTTTTGTAGTTTTGATGATCCACTTTTTGAAAATAAGAGAATCCAAAAACAAAAACAGGTGTCACTACACGATTCTTTAAAATTTTATGAAATTAAAAAAAATCGCTAGCTACATATATTAATTGACCATCGTTTGGCAATGTAGGTAGATCCACCCCAAAATTGTTGTCACACGCATTTAAAAAAAGTTATAAACAAACAAAATGTGAAAAAAGAAATTTTGGGAAACTTTACACCATCCTTGACCCATTATTAAAACGAAATTGAACAATCAGACTTTTGATTAACTTTACCATTTAACCATCCCACGAAAACGTTCCCTCATTCTGTTTACCCACCTCCGGGAAATTTGTAAAAACTCGCAACTATGATTTAAAAAAAATGGTGGGTGGGTGGGTTAACGTTTTCGTGGGATGGTCAAACCTAAGGAAAAGTCTGATTGTTCAATTTCGCTTTTATAAAGTTTTCAGTGAAAAAACTGAAAAAAAGTGTGTGATAAAAAAAAAAATTGAATTGAAAAGTGAATTTGTACAACCTACATATAAAGCTTTCCCGCAAAATAACTTATAACATATATGGTGTGAATATGAGCTTATATTATATTAGTACAGAAGTTAGATTGCGGCGCCACCTACCCGGATCACACCTAACTAACATATTTTGTGAATATGAAGCCAATCGGTAAAGTGGTTAGGTCAGCGCACGCCCATATAGGACGCAACATTGATTTTACACTTTACAATATCTTCATATGGTTTTCTGTATCATATAACATAATAGATGTCTCTACTTACACTGAAAAAGGAAATTAAGCAAAAGAGCTTTCTCTCTCCAAATATCCGATGATTGCCGTGAATATGCGTGATTTCACATTGGCCACAAGCATAGGATTTGCAACGCCGATGAAGTATCATGGGAAATAATTCGTATGATTTATCATATGGATAATGGCACTATAAAAGAAGTGCATAAACTTACTGATGTACACATTGCCCAAAAAAATTTTGATCGTATGTCCGTCAAGGTCGCAACACAGATTTTTAGTCACTCAGTCGCGTCAGCAATTTTCGTGGCAATAACAGCGTGCAATAAAACAGAAGAGTTATTTTCAAAAATGTATACATTGTTCGACCAAATATATAGTGTTTTGAAATTTACTAAAAATCCAAAAGGATGCGCACTTTCAGACAATACCGATATGATTGACAACCTTTCTAAAACAAAGTGCTGGTTCACAAAGGGAAAATGAAACACCCCTACGGCTTCGATGGCTTATTGCTAACCATCAATGTCATAACTATGTCATGGATCGAATTAAAATTGATGCAGGACTATTTAATTACAAGTGATTGAGATAACTTTGACACTTTGGAAAATCGTTATTCATTGATCAGAGGGTTCAAAGGGACGTACGAGAAAAATCCATCCGTAGACGTTATAGGAATTTAAAAAAAATCATTTTTCATAACTTTTCTACAGCAGAATTTTCTAATTACAGAATTTTAAAAGCTATAAATTTAATACACTTGAACACAAGAGACTCACAATCGGATGAAGTGGATGAAAAAACTAATTTTGATGATAATTTTGAAATTGTGCAGCTATAGAAGAAATTTATCAAATATTTTTTGATGATTTTGAAAGAAAAACTTCTGTACAAGGATTTAGAATCTCTTCAAAATTGTGCTAAATAAAAAACAGAAGTGTGTATTCTGTTAAAAATATAAAATCAACGATGATCCTGCTTACCATACAGTCAAAAGCATACAATGACTGAAATGAAAAAACTTGAGTCTAATTATATACATCAATTTAGGGATGTTTGACAGTTCACGCAATAAATATTGAAATGGACTTCAATCAAATTTATGATGAATTTTCTAAAAATTTTCAAAAACACAGACATCAGGTAAACATTTTAAAAGATACCCTCATATTGCATACCTCATTTCTCAATGGGACGGATGCGATCACAAACTTGGTATCGTTGTATATGTTTTAGTTAGAGCAAAACTCAAACGTTTCAGTGATAACATAAAAACCACTAGTAAAACAAATCGAGTAAGTACACTGTAAGGTTTAAAGTAAAGTGGGATGTGTTCTACAAACTTATGTTTACGGAGTTATGAGTAATTCGATATGTATGACTCATAAAATTGTCATTTCTTTTTTTAAAATTATAATATTAATTTTTTTGAAAATCTGTTGCTGTCCCCTAGCACAGCTAAATCATCGGGCTTCAATGTTCAGGGCTACGCAGACGACATAGTTGTGACCGTTAGAGGCCTGCCCACCGCCTCAGTATTAATGCGAATAAAACAGTTCTGATTCCGTTCACCAAAGAAAGAAGCAGAACAAATGCAACACTTGATGGTACGGAAATAAGATTTTCAAGTACCTGGGGGTAACTCTAGAAAGTAAATTTACTTCGAACTCACATTTGTCGAAAGTGACTAAAAGAGCCCCTCGCTTTACACGTGTCGCATCTTTGCAGGCAAAACTAGGCGTATGAAGCCGAAAATGTCGTTCTGGCTTTACACAACAGCAATAAGACCCATGACCAAATATACAGCCCTTGTATGGTGGCCAAAAACTAAGCAGAAAAAGGCGGAGACTAGCCTGTTTGGGAATCACAGGCGCAATGAATACCTGCCCCACTGCAGCCGTTTAATTCCTCCATAACCTTACACCACTACATCTTCAGATAAAGAAGAAGGCTTTCCTAGGAACACTCAGGCTGCAAAGAACTAGTTTTTAAACCAAAAGACCTGGTGGGGCATCTCGCCATCCTCGAAGAAATTCAATTAGAGAAGATTACAAAAATGCCCAACGTCACCACAACCAAACTGGAAGACTATACAGCGTGGTAATAAAAACCCGTAAAAAATTGCATGGCACGCCAGTTAAGTGTCCCCACCGAAGGGATCGATGGTGTGGTATACCGACGAAACAAAAACCGATGATGGGGTAGGGATCGGCATCTATGGTAGCCGAATTTCAAAGGGACTAGGAAAATCCCCTACCATATTCCAAGCTGAAATAATAGCCCCACTAGAATGTGTCAATACCTGCATTAACAGAACCATAAGATAGTCAAGCTGCACTAAAAGCTCTCAAATCTATAGAAAACTGGGAGAAGAGTAGCGGACTCCAATATTGGAATAGCACTCAAGGATATCGATATGAATATCATATGAATTCAAAACCTTCATGTTCGCGCACCGCATGATAAGGCCGGGAAACTCCTCCGTCTAAGCAAACGGGAGCTCAGAACAATATTGGACTCTTCACTGGACATTGCTCCTTAAGACATCACCTTAAAAAGTTTAGCAAAGCTGACTCTGACTATACGAAAGCTTCAGAGACAGCGGTGAATATTCTTTGTCAGAGTCCAGCCTAAACAAGGCTCCGACTAACACAGTTACAGGACGCCTTTCCAACACAGGAACAGGTGTGGAATACGACTCCCAGGAAAATCCTGAGCATATTGATATTGATATGACCTGGGATATTGCTTTATCGATAAGCTACTAACTACTTAATTCTGTAAGTAACCACCAATGAGCTCCTGGTCGATTTACCTAATATGATTTTATTTATACGTATTTTATTAAAATAATGCTGAAATGCATATCAACAAAATATAAAATTAAAATTGTACGGCGGAAAGGATTGAAAAAAAATTACATCAAATCTTACTATTCTCATCAATCGCGCGCCATTTTCGTCCGTGAAATGTGAAGTCAGTGATATTTCGTAGCTTAAATAATAATATATAGCAATTTACGAAAATGCTTAGAAGAACGTTTATTAATTGTGAAATTCAAATGGAAAAAAATTTACGGGGAAAATTGGTCAGTTTTCCTGTTCATTTTGGTGTGCATAATCATCTGTCATAGTTGGTTGGATGGAAGTAAGTAACATGTAGTTTCAACATCGGCTTGCCGCACCGTACGGGAACCAATAATTGAAAAAAAACTGGCCATCGAGGAATTTGGATGTAATCTGGGTTTTTGGTGTTAAAGTAATATACTATTACAAAAATCGCTTCTTCTTCCAAAACATTTGTGGTCTTAGTTACAAGACAGTCCTCAACATCTGGACTAACCCCCCTGCATTTCCGAAAACGGCATGAGATTGCATCTTCAGAGGAGAGCGATGGACCAAGTTTCTTTTGAATAGATTTTGATTCCCGACCGATTTATATTTCGTTCCGAAACAAATAAATTGAACTAACTTGAGCCAGTGTGTTTCATTTTAATGTGCTCTGAACTACGGCCCTGCAACAAGTATTGCTCCTTTCTATCGATCCCTTGCACAACAGTTTCAGTAGTGCACCACTTGAAAAAAAACTAATTAATGTAGATTATAAGATAATGTTGCAGCTTGTTTTATACAGATATGGCCAAATTATTATCACCTCTTAAAAACACTTATTAATGTAGTTTATGAAACTACTGTTGCATCCCTATTATAAACTGACATGCCGTTTACAAAAGGTTACCTCAATCACGAAGAAATATCGCAATAAAAATGTCATAGAGTAAGACGTCGACTTTTTCAATCTGGGATATGTGCAAGACGACCACGCAAAAAGCAGAGGCTGAACTTTAGGATGGTTTAACAAAGAAAAACATGGGCGGATGGACATTTGACATGGACTACAAATGATTGGGAAAAGATAAAGATGAGATAAACACTCTTTTTCATATTACTCTGAAAAAAACATTTTCCAACACATTTTTCACTTCACTTAAATGAACTCTATTTTTTGAACATGTTATATTCAGTGACGAGATCATGGTGAGTGTGACACTACCAATGTCTAGGATTGCTCGCAGATCCAAAGGAGAAGAGTATTTAACTTCATGCGCCCAACAGCAGGTCAAGCAGCCAGTTAGGGTCATGATTTGGTCAGCAATATCGTCCAAAGGACTTTTCCCACTCTACGTCGTTGACCGGATAATGAACGCGGAGCAGTATTTAACAGTCCTTCAGACACAGATGATCCCAACTATGCATGCAAAATTTAACGGAGATGGAGTTTTCATGCATGATAAAGCCCCATGCCATACAGCAAGGAGAGTTACGGAGTTTTTAAGGACTAACAACATCCAAATCTTTGCCTGGCCAGCGAATAGCCCAGATATGAACCCTATCGAAAATATCTGGGCTATTTTTAAGCAGAAAGTGGCAGAAAAGTGCCCACGGACCAAACCAGAATTAATTGAAGCCATGAAGGAAGTTTGGGAACATGATGCCGATTTGGTCACCACAGCTAAAAACCACTGGAATGCCACGTAGCATGCAATCCTTGAAAAATAAAAGGGGAATGTTCGCAAAATATTTATAAATGTATTTACAACAAAACTTTTTTACGTTTTCATACAATTTTGCTAAAAATTTCTATAGGTGCTAATAATTTGGCCACATGTATGTATATGTGAAGTATCTTGAGGTACATATATGGATGTATACACATCTGCCAACGAAGCTGCCATTTACCTGATATTTTCTTTTGCGAATAATGCGAACAATTTCACTTCACAATTCAAGAAAAATTTTGAAGAATTTTATTTAAATACTGTGTTATTGTTAATTTAAGATTCAAGTTTTTGTTGAGCAAATCTTTGCAAAGTTAAAGTAATTCTTAAGGAATTCTAACGCGAAACCACAAAAACTGAATCGTCGCTTTACTTATACATACAATCATATGCATATTTAAGGAAGGATATTTGGTAGTGTCAACGGAAAACTCCTAAGGAACTACGGAAATTGTGATTTACTTTCGCTTTATATGTGACGGTATTTAAGTAGGTACTTAACCTATCATATTTTCATAAAAAATGCAAACATTATTTTATTTCTAGGGTAGTTATTCTCTGAAAACATCGACATATTTTTCCTTACAACAAAACTTCAAATACATACATAGATATGTACATACATTGCAACCAACGCGTCCCATATTTCCAATTTAAAAAGTAATGCGTCCACGTTCAAGGCCCGAGGAGATTAATTTGACAAGGGCAACAGTCCATTTTCGTACATAAATTCGCCAGGTCGCGTAATTAATTGACTCTTGAGATTCTTAATTCGTTTGTAATTACGTAACGTAGGCGGCGGAAGAAGTCGAGGAAAAATTTAATTATTTAAGATCATGCACTACTACGCAATTAAGACTGATCTTCGCAAAACTTTCGATTTCTCATAAATCCTTTCACATTACATTACAAAATCATTAGCAGAGCAAACATGGATATTTTTTTATTTGCTGTTTTTTTCCATTGGAGAAATCGAAATATTATTTAGCCCAAAGCCCAAGCTCTCGAGTTTCCTGCCCAAGATTAAGAGAATCCAGCCAGCCAGTCGAATAGCCTGACCGCACAAATTAATTACTTTTCCGATATTCACCTTGTGCTCAAGATTCTGCGGTTTTAGTGCCATTGGCGTACGATAGTTGTAGAAATCGTTATTGAATCTCCTGCTATTAAAATGTAAAAGTATTAGTTATAATGGATTTCTAGCGGAATTTTCAACAAATCATATTCATCTTATAAGTATGTGAAAAAATGCATCTTTGGAAACAGGTTGAAGAACGTTTACATTCATAGTCCAGTCACTTTAGACAAAAACAATACTTCCGATCTAATAAATTAGATTAGAATTATTATCGGTTTATTTTAGTGTTTTTAATAAAATACTGAAAATCGATAACGAGATTACCGTCGCATAAAAAGTTATTCAAGGTGAAAGTTTACAAAACACAGTTTTTTTGCGAATATCGCGCTTCCTATGGCTCGGAGGCCAACTCAGGTTATTATGAAATTGAAAGATAATGAAATCCCCCAAATTCACTAAATTCTTAATCCATTGCAGGCTTCAAAAATTTCGAGTTTTAAATCTGATATCGTAGAATACTGTCAGTTCTGCGAATACCAGTATACTTTTCCGCACAAGAACAGCCCAAACGCTTTCGATGTTATTTTGGTTTGGAGAGTTCGCTGGCCATTGCAATATTTCAATCCCATTAATGCTGGCTGAACCACTGCTTTGTGTGACGATTTGAATATATGTACCGGAGCATAATCGTGCTGAAACGTTCATTGAGATTTGTCTTATCATTGACTCCAGCCACTAAAATTCTTCCTGGAGAAGTACTTAGCTTACTTGCGCAATTTCCTCCAATAATGGTTAAAGCTATCTGGTCATACAAGGTTAAACTTGGTTTCGTCTGAAAAAATTATCTAAATGCTGGGAACGTTATAAGGAGCTAGGAAAAGGACTTTTAGTTCAGAAACAAAAACATCAGGGTTTAGTTTTAAGTAAACTTTACCTGATTCCATATCTTATTCACGTTTTCGCGCCTGAACTGAAATCGCGCAATTTTACGCTGAGGCAAGAGCTTAGCGACAGACTTACTACATAAACTTTGCCGCACAAAGTTACGATTTTCCCTGAATACGATGCGCATCCTCCAACGTAAAACATTCACTTGGCATTTACTTGAAAATCTGCTGCAGTTCTTTAAAATATTTAAAATCTTGGATGCTGCATTAGCCATACGGCACTTTTCGCTTTCAGAAAGCTAGTTTTTTTGTTCTTCTTTCTGGTTTTTCCCATAACGCTCGGGTTTTCACGGAGAGTTCATTACTACCTTGTGCGAGCAACTAATTTTCCTAGTGCTCAAACGAAACCAAAGTCCGCCCGTTTGGCACGCTAAAATCTTCTTTTTTCCGCACGGATTTTCATAAATTCTTTATAATAAAACATAATTTAAAGGCTGTAAAAACTCGACGAACTTGGTCGAGAAGAACACCGAAAATCGAACGGCTAAAAAAGCCTAAAAAGGCACACAAGAAAAATAGTATTTTACCGTTCTATTTTTCTGTATTTATGTTGTAGAACGTACGTATAAACAAATTGCTTTAGATTTCCTACGATATATTATTGTGGTGCTGCCAGAAATGCACATAAAGATGGTAAAATTTCAAAAAATTGTGTGGTGCTATAGTTATGCTCCAAAGTGTATAATCATCATGTGTTTTACATATTGTTTACATAAACGACGATCTTTGATAAAAGAAAAAATGGAAACTTTTTCTCATATCCATCAATTAAAAATAAGATGGCCAGGTAGGTGGTCAAATTTATGCTGGACGTTTTCCCCCGTTCATTTTTCCTCTTCTAACTTTAATCGTGCTCTGTTTCTCCACAGCCTTTTTTCCCAGGGGTTAAATTGCCCCTGGTAATTTTTCCCTTCTAAATTTCGGACTAATAGACTGAAATGAGCCTTTTACATTTTTATAGACGGGGAAAAATGACCGTGGAAAAATCGTCAAGGTAAACTACTTGACCACCAATCTGATTACCGACTTGGAGGTCCCTTATTTCAAATATGGGAACGAATTAAAAAAAATCAACGTGACGGATCTAATATGGCGAAACCAGAATAATAAATTTCTTAAGAGGGACCCTTGTTTATCATTATATCGAGAGGAAATAATTTGACTGTGGCCCGTAACTGTACTTTCCACAGACTAATTTAATTATTTTCTGCTATTTTCCGAATAATAAATGTTATTGACGAATTGCACATTGAAAGTACCATGGTAAAGTAAATAAATATACATATATTGAAAATTGCATGATCCAACAATACGAAAGTGAGAATATTTGGTGCAAGGCCATGTATGCATAAATCTTTCTATATTTTTTACACGAATGAATCAGCTGTACAGGTAACAAACGAAACACCCTGGAAAACTAAAAATTTAATTTAATTTCAGTTTTCCGCAATTAGTCTTTAAGTTGGGCAAACTTTAAGAAACCTCTGCAGCAGTGATGATAGGTGGAAAACACAACAAGAAATAGCCAGACTCTCTGAAATACAGAAGGCGAGAGGTTAACACATTTTTGTGGTGGTTCTGTTGGGGCATCTTTCGCTTTGTAGCCACAACCTAACGAGCCATGAAGTGGAAAATAATTCATTTCAGCAACAACCAACCAAGCGGCGCTCCTATGAGGTAAAAAATCGGAATAAAACAACACATCAGATATAGAGATTGTTTCCCGTCGAGAGGGCTGTTTCATTAATTTGAGCAATAATATAATACAGAGGAAAGTACGAAAACATGGTGGGTCTTTCTAAAGATTTTACACAAAAAATCGAAACATCGATGATATGGGCTTTTGAAGTCGATTTTTGCTTTGGGAACTAAACCTTGTTTGAATATTGTATAACTGTCTGCAAAGGACACAAGGGTGGCGAAAATTAAAAGATATATTTTGAGTGTCCAAAATACATTATAAATAATCATTTTACTTCCACAGACTGTCGACAGATTGGTTGAGTAGAGATGAAATCGACCCGTGTTTTGGTATGTTTGGCTATGGTCGTCGGCAGGATGAAGTTGAACAGCGTTAATTTTTCGACCAGGCAGGTGTCGAGAATGGTTACCATCCAATTTCCCCAATGCAATTTCCCGAAAAACCATTTTTCAGAACGCACTTTTCCCGAAACCATTTTCTCGGCAACCTTTTTCCCGACAAGCTCTTTTCCCGACAGTTTGTTGCGTGAGGATAGTTGGTTAAGTTGTTTCCGTTTTTGCTTGTGTTAATTCTTGTCTCCTGATAAAGCAAATGCGTGTTCGATTTGAAGGTGTAATGTCTCAAAGTTTCGTTGTAAAATTACGTATGACCTGTAGTTCGAAGGATCTTAATGGAATTAATTGTTTTAAATTAAGCCGGAGACTCTTACACGTTTTACTATATGTTACCTATCACGACTATCTAGGACACATTTTCAAAGCTAAATTAGCAAACATTTCCGAAGATAAACTTGGTACATGATACCAGATAGGGATGAATAGTCCTAGAGAAATTAAACGCAATAATACAAGATTCGGTTCGAAAATTTAGAGCTAATTCCAGGGCCCTATTTCATAAAACCATTACTCTATTTCTAAAGCGCCAAAAAGCTGGCTAAAACTCATTAATCGAAGTTTTTTTTTTCAACGTTTCAACGATTCAAAACGTTGTTGTAGTACCCCTAGTACAAGAAACGACCGTCGGTAAGGGCCTGAGGGCGCTACCTGCCTCAGGAATTCATTTGTAGTGTGAGTGCGCAGCAAGCCGCGTCAAACAGCTGTTCTGTGAATAAAGTGAGCGTGCATCGTTAATTGTAACAGAGCTTCCTCACAGATTCATATGTTTCAATTCTGCAAAATGTAATGTGCTCTAGCAAGTAAGTAAAATGAAGAAATTTGAGTAACATAGCCATTTCTTAATATGCAGATTGACCCCGAGTCGTAAAACATTAGAGATTTTTTGTTTTTTAGTAATAAAAATTATGCGTTTCAAAAGCAGTAAGTTACTTCCTCCGCGCCAAACTCATCCAGAAGTTGTTTATTGAACCCATTTTAGTAAACACAAAAATTTAGCTGCTACTTTTTGTAACTTTGGCGTTGATCATATAATATAGCCGCGTATGTAAGAAACTTAGTGAATAAATGCACTGTAAAGTTAACGTATTTCGTTTTAAACATGAATTTCACTCAATGATAGAGTTTGATACCTTAAAAACAATGTTTTTTTATTAACCTAAACTCACTTTTTGCCATAAAAAAAATAATAAAAATTGTCGATTTTTGTCACCATTTAGTTTTTTCAAAAAAATTTCGCAAGATTCGTAATCAGCGACCCAAAAAACCCCCATATACCACATTTCGAGAAAATCCAATGAAAATTGTCGATTTCTGGTATTTTTTTTTGTAATTTCAAGGTCACCATTTGGTTTTTTTCGAAAAAATATTATCAGATTCGTAATAAGCGACCCAAAAACCCCTATATACGATATTTTGCGAAAATTGATTGATGCTTTCATATTTTGGCCAGGTTTTCGGCATTTTGGCCCACTGTGCGGCGCGGCGCGCAAACTTAGCGTTAACATCGCCATCTATTGGCAACCGTTAAGACTAAGATGCAATACCAAACGTCGTCTGTCAGCAGCCCCCACTGGGTGGCGCCCCAAATTCGATACAAGTATCCATAGTCGTACTCTATGAAAGGCAGGACTGGCGAAGTTAGGGGAATCCCCTCTGAGCTCTTTTCTCAGTTGATAGGTTAGGTAGGTACTTGTACGTATTCGTATGGTGGATAAACAGTAACGATCGCACATTAAATTGCAATTATTTTGTAAATAGTTCTTCTGAGGTCCAAGACGACAACCAACACAATTTCAATATGAACACATTGATGAAGTTTTAGAAGACCTAAGAAGGTCTAAGAAGTTATCCTTATTTAGTTTTCAATTATACTCTAAATGTATTTATCATTCCTTGTCGCCGCGTAATTCCACAGATGCTGGATTAATTGTTGAGGTTTCGCTAGGTTCTTCTTCACTTCCTTCTTCTTCGTTTAAAATTTCATTTGATGAGTGGTTTTCAAAACTCCAATTGCATAGCGTAACACAAGATTTTACTATGTTGCAATCATAAACAGGTTGAACGAGTAAGTAAAATAAGCACGGGAATTTTTCTTTAATATGCCTATACCATTCTCTCCTAGTGGGAAATTCGGAAGCTTCTTCCAGAGGAAGCAGCGTGGAGGCGCTTCAGTTTTGTGAGTAGCCCAGGCGTTAACGGAAAACGATTCTTGGGAATATGTATAAGTTCTTTTGCTCTGAGTTATCGCGGATGATGCAACTTTTAGTCATCGGCTATATTTCCAAAGAACTGTTATGCGGGGTGCTTAAGCGAGGTGTGCCAATCATAGAAATACAAACTAAGCACGGAAGGGCAGTATCGTGTATAAACCCTGTACATGAGCGACCACCTAAAGATAGCTACGCAGAGGAGTATAGCAACAGCGTGTATGAGGGAAGCTAAATAAAACATCTGATCGAACTGGCAAATGTAATCTGTGCTTCGAAGTAGCATTGAGTAGATTAACCCGGAAAAGTGCAAGTTTTCGAGTGTATATCTATAATTGTGGGAAGAGTCCGCGAGGATTGTATAAAGGACTATTTTACGCATTCTTTAAGTACAGTTAATAGTGCAAAAAAACTAAACTGTGCGAGAATTTATGATATGAAGTGTTCTGTGGTGGGTTGTCGCAAAAATATGCAATTTCCGCGTCGGAAATCGTTTTTTAGGTAAGTGGATTGATGGAAATGCATGATAAATATTCTATTTCAGCAAACCGTATTAAAAGGAGTTACATTAACTTCAGAAAATTAAGAATATACAAAGCAATCACATTAAAAAACAAAAACGATTCACAATTGAGGCGTTATTTACAAAAACAGCCTTGTCCATTTTGGCACATTTTACTTTTTGACTGCTGGCAGCACTTAGGATGGCAGTCTTTTAGGCGGTATTATTGGTTTTTACAAAAACAGCCAACAGCACACATAATCCTTGGTGTGAAAAATTCATGTTTTTACAAAAACCGTCAAGGTTTGTATGCAAGTAGATTGCTCGTTTTTTACAAAAAGAGCCAAAGTCATATCATGCTTGACGGAAAATGTTGAGGGGATAAAAATTAAATGTTCTAACACAATACTGCTATAAGTATGCCAATATAGATAAACTTTATATTTAGCTAACACACTTTCAATATCCCATTACTATATGTATAAAAACTGTTTTTACTCTGTCCTGAAAAGTCAATGCTTTGGACAAAGGCTGTTTTTGGAAATAACGCCTAAATTGTGAAAGTCAAATGTCTTTATAGCTTTTAAATATGGACGCCCGACTTTTAAATGCATATAAAACAAGTTGTGTGTGAGATATCCATTCCATTGTTATTTTATTTCAATAAATATTTTATGGCATTAAGTATGGAATATAATGTCGTTTAAATGACTGCCACGGCTTTGCTTGGTGGCACGTATTCTGGAGATCCAATTTTCGATGACTTTGTTGCATAAATCTGGATTTTGCTGGATGGCGTTCGTTATGTTGACTTTGAGGGCATCAATTGTTAGCGATTTATTCGCATAGACCTGTGATTTAAGATAGCTTCGAAAGAAGAAATCTAAAGGCGTTGAATTGGAAGACCTCGGTGGCCAGTTCACGTCGCTTTGAAGTACATAAATGCGGACCAATGATTGCGTCAGATCAAAATCCTCACCAAACACACGTTCGATCAGCGTGGGTGGTTCTGTTTTAATGGGAAATTTTGAGAACTTGAAAAGTTCTTGAATATTTTAAAATTTCTAATTGTTCTTTTCATTTCGATCAACTATATACTATCCGCCCACAGCCGTCTACCCTACCTCCGACCTCTTTAGTTGCTGCACGGTCCAAGTATTAATATTTATAATATAACATTACGGCGTTCGTACTTAATCCTTCTCTTACTTACCCCAGTGTTTAATATGTTAATTCACGTTTGCATGGTGAAATTTGAAAATAAATTTTGCTATGCCCATTTATTTTTACTATATTTTCATTTAAAGTTGTATAAAAAAAATTTTCGACATATAAAGTAATATTTTCCAATCGTTTTATACACTTTACCAGCAATTCTGAAATAGGTAAAGTAGTTGCACAAAAAGAGGAATTAGAGTGAAAAGTGCTATAATCAAAACGCCAAGCAATCACAGCAATAACTATACAGCTATTCTTCTTTGAGAATGAAAGTTAGAAAGCTGAAACATAAGAATTTCCCGTCACACATTGATTAAAGCCATGCGCCAGATGGAGAGATGAGAAGTTAATTGTCAGTGGTAAAAATACGATCCTACATCTTAAAATCTCTAGCAATTGTAGAGATCAATGCCTTTAACTTGAAGACCTGGTATAGACTAGAACTTTATATAATATGTTAACGACATTATCGTTAAAGCAAATCAGCTCCGGTAGTGTAGATTTTTACACTTTTTGCGTTTATTGAGATGTATGGGAAAGTGTTGATTGAAAAACATGTGCATGATAGTGTACTCCTCGCAGCACTTAATTACATAAATATGAGCGAAATTCGGAAAATACAAGATTGGAGCATAATGAAATATGTAGATTTGAACTTTTATAAATGTAGCAAATTTTTTGTCAAGCTGCATTTCTTGATAATAATAATCTATGTATATCTAATACAACGAATAAAACATTTCACAGAATTCTTAAGTAATATTATTATTTCTGAGTCTGAGTCTGTTCTTCATGCAGTGGTGAACCTAACCAGACATTATGGAAATGGAGTTCTTATAACTTGCCTTTCAAAATTGGTGTAAAGTAAACTGTCTCCCTTTAAATCCGCAATTTTGAATTATAAACATCATATTTGTAACCGGCGACCTCGAAAACCCTTTACTAGCATATTTTTCCGGTTTTATTCTTTTGAATTTAACATACACTACAATCTATCATTTAATTTTGAAATAATTGTTTATAATTGCAACAACTATACGACCTGTTGCACGGAATCACGAAGTTAAGACCGTTTTATGTGTTATTTTACTACACTATTGTTTTAATGAGAACATGAAACTGTGCGCATTATGTGTATCACCCTTATTGTACGAATACTACCAAAATCACTGCCTACTTAATACATGTAATAACAAAAACCATATAACTCTTAATACGTATGATTAAGACGACTGAAATGCTGGAAATCAAGCACGAACTTAATTAGTTAATGAGTTTCTTCGGTGAATGGCTCATTTAGTGTAGCGCACCCTCGTCGCTACAAAATTAAAAGGTCAAGTTAGTTCGACATTTGCCCGGAAGACAAATTATGTGATAAAGGCACTGACATATAGGAACTGGACTGCTGATCCCGTATAAAAACTCATTTTGAAACTGAGATAAAATTTTGCCCGAATTCTAACTATTTCGCTCCCACCTGAATGCTGCAGGCAGCCAACATAATACAAAATCCTTTTAATATTCGAATGAACATGGTGTTACCCCGATCCGCCTGGCAGCTCTTGGGAATGTTAGTGAAGACAAAAAATAAACATTACAAAATTTGTGCGAAAGAAGGAAAAGTGCCTTATTTTTGCAGTGTGTGCATGTGAATGAGGGTGAAATTCAACTTCACTAACTGTTTGCACATACAGATGTGGCCAAATTATTATTACCTCTTAAAAAAAAAACTTATTAATGTGGTTTATAAAACTACAGTTGCATCCTTTTTTCCAAATTGACATGCCGCGCCGTTTAAAAAGGTTACCTCAATTACTAAAAAGTACTGCAATAAAAATGTCATATTCTTGAAAATATCCCATCCCTGGAACAATTATTACGTCAATGACCTTTTCAGGAAAGTAACAGTTTAGAGTTTTTATTGTGTTACTAATTAGTTTCAGTTACAAGTTGCTTTAATTTTATGGTTACTGTGTAGTATTTAAGGCAGACCCGGGCAAAGTTTGACTTCATGGGAGCAGTATACCTCCATAAACACCTCCATAAACCTTTCGCATTTCGGGTCATTCCGGGTCGCTCCATTAACGCAATGAGGCGTGAGTACATGTTCACCATCACTGATTCAGGACAACAGTATGCATTTCTCGCTTGCACTTGCAGGAGGCACCAAAAAAATATTTCTCGCCACCAAAAAAATATTTCTCGCTTGCACTCGGAGCATCGTCTATGTCCTGTGTGCCGCACAAGTAATTTTTCACGACAGGAGTATGCATTTCTCACTTGCACTTGCAGTAGCAATGAGGTGGACACCGGGAGTCAAAAAATCCTACCTGAGGAGCACTTGGGAGTCAAAAGAGCCGGGTTTGCCCAGGTCTGATTTAAGGTTGAGCATCTAGCCGAGCATATTTAGTCTCATTTGCAACACTTCGAATAGTGAACGTGACCAAAATCTTGTTGAATTTTATAAAACTTAATATGGGTAAAGCAAAGGATATCAGCGCAGTGACCAAAGCGAAAATTTCGACTTTGTTGGAAATAGCACAACATTCTCATGGAGTAATCTCTTCTTCTAATCTTTCTAATATATAAAATTCTCGTGTCACAGTGTTTGTAACAAAACTCCTCCGAATCGGCCTGACCGATTCTTATGAAATTTTGTGTGTATATTCAGTAGGTCTGAGAATAGGATGTAAACTTTTTTTCATACCCCTAAGTGATAAGGGTGGTCCACCCCAAAACATTTATTTTCATATTTTAGACAACATTTTTTGTGTTAAGTTTTTTATGATTCGGCATTAAAAAATACATAAAACCCTATATTTTCACACTTCTACCACCAACCCCTGCTTTTTAATAGCGATATTAGTACTTTAATAATTTTCAAACATCATATCAGTTACCACTCGATCAGTTATTCCCGCCAGGCGTCTACGGGTGTCCCTTGTCGTTTTACTTTCTCAGTGCAACTGTCATATTTACTAGTTCTTACTAGCAAAATTATTGGGAATCATTTTCAATTAAAAGAGAAATATATATGTATTTTATAATTGTGAAAGGTAGATAAAAAAATAAAAGAACAAATACATTATCAGTATACTCTTTTCTACCATTAAGTACTTCAATTTGATCTATTTGTGTGTTTTGTACAGTGAACAATGCCAGCAAGACGCAAAGGGTCTGATTTTTAATTTCCACATTTCGATAGTAGGTTTGAGATTAGCGACCCCGAAAACACTCTGCAACACAAATAATGGGAGAGATATTTCAGCATATCTCAAATTTCAACCGCCAAGGAGGTAAAAGAGGGTATAAATATATGAATGGGAAATGGCACATGTTCAGAAAGTTTGCGTAACGAAAATTATCTGTCTATCATCGATTTTTCTGGAAAACTATAAGTGATACAGGCAATATCTTTAAGGGGGTATCCTCATGTGACCACTTTGAAAAATCGATTTTTTTTTGTTGTCATATTTCGATAGTAAAACCTATTGAAAATATGCTGTGAAAAATTCAGACCGAAATTCCTAGTATTAAATAAATTACAACTCATTATCGCCGCCGCGCCACGTCTGCAGCTGCTACATTTCTATTGTTTTCACCGGTCTTTTTTACCTGCGTACGGAGTTTCTAACGGTCAACTTTAGTATATTACCTACCTGTGTATATGTGGAATAGTGTGTATAAAGTTTTGTCGTGAATTGTGAAATTGTATGGTCCAGGCATAGCAGATTAGTGTAAGTATAAATTTTCCACCAAAATTCTGCTCTTGAAACTTTGAACGCATTTTACTCGAAACATCATTTTCTAAAGCGGCGGGGGTTCTAACAAAAAAACTAATCAACCGATTGTTTTGAAATTTATATATGTTCTTCTACTCATTAATAGTTATCGTCGGAACTAGAATTGTTAATTTTCGAAAATATTTACTTACTTTTTTTAAACGATTTGTACCAAAAAAAACTAAGATTTTCGTAACTTTTTTTTCCACAGTCCGCCATTTTTTTGTTTTTCAATGAAATTGGTTAATCCTAGTTCGGACGATAGCGACAGGCCTACTGAACAATAATCTAGTCGACTTTTTCATTTCAGACAACATGAACAGCCGCTATTACCCCCGCCAGTGACCTGCTTTTTTTTTTTGGTGTCTAATTTAATTAAAAAAAAAATATATAACAAATGTAAAATAAGCAAAAACAACAATTTCTTTATACAGTTTAAGATACATATAACAACATATAAAAAAATTAAACTGATTGAATGTTATTGTCTTATAAAAAAAAATTCCCTAAAAAGAGGTAAAATTCATGTGTTCACATGAGGATACCCCCTTAAATCGTTATACAGCTTCAGACCTTGGCGAAATGGCTTCGATATTATATTCACCGAGTGTCTTAACTCCTGCCCGTGGGAGTAGGGGGCTTTCTGCATATAAAGTAACCCTAGAGCAATTGGGTAATGAAAGGGTTTCCGCTGAATGAATACATATACGGGGTTTTTGGCGTCGCTGATCTTAATTCTGCCATCGATAATTGGTAATTCAAGATGGCGGATCAAATATGGGGACTCAACTGGAACGGAAATCCGTGTAATTGAATATAATGGTTCTTAGGGTCTGTGGTTTTGAAATAACTGCCTTTTTCGAAGCTCATATCTTTACTTACACTATACCAAAATCTAAACAAGCATGTCAACAAATTTTGTCTGTGTCGGGGCTAATCTCGAATTCCTTACTGGAATGTCAGCATTTTATCGTTCATGATGCAGGCTACATTTTATCCCAAAATTCTTTTGGGTTCCCGCGGGAAAAATGAAAAACCGTCTTCGCGCATGTAATAGTTTCATTAGGTCTAGAACAGTTTTAATTTACAAATATGAAAAATCCGAAGTTTTCATGCACGATAAAGCCCCTTGCCATACAGCAAGGAGAGTTACGGGGTTTTTAAGGACTAGCAACATCCAAATCCTTGCCTGGCCAGCGAATAGCCCAGATATGAACCCTTTCGAAAATATCTGTTCTATTTTTAAGCAGAAAGTGGCAGAAAAGTGCCCACCAAATCAGAATTGATTGAAGCCATGAAGGAAGTTTGGGAAATTGATGCAGATTAGGTCAGCATAGTCTACAACTAAAAACGGTATCACTCGAATGCCACGTAGGACACAATCATTGAAAAATGCAAGGTGAACATTCCACAAAATATTAATAAATTTATTTACAAGGAATTTTTTTTTTTGGAATCATAAAGATCCGTTTTCATACTATTTTACTAAAAATTTCTATGGGTGATAATAATTTGACCAAATCTGTATAACTACCACCAGATGTCTAAAAATATTTCCCATTAGTATCAGCTATTACAATTGTTGGACGATGACCAGCAGATGGTAATGGCATCTTGTGCCGCACCTTTTAGTTTATGTTGGCAAAAACGGGAAATATGAAGGGTGGACAAAGGTAGAAACAATGGCTTCTATATCAACCTCTGCCGCACCTGAATCTCCAGCTGATTAGTATCCGGCGCCTTTTTGTGAAAAAACTATATAGTGAAGGTATTATCAGTGATGATGCAATCAGTTTGTGACAATGTAATTATTTATTATTTAGTTTTATTTAAACATAATTGTGTAGCATTTTTTAACAAATTAAATGACATAATTTGCGCCTGGGTTAAAAATGGTTTTTCCGACATGTGTTAGCAGTCCAGTTCCTACACATAATGTCAGTATATAAGAGGTTTCAAAATACATATGTATACATATGTATACTTAAACTGCTGAAACTATCGCGCCTTGTTAACGTGTCGCTCCGGAAAGTATTTAACTTCTATTATATTTGTGGGGTTGTTATCGCATATTTGGCGTTATCGCAGCCGAGCAGAGGACAATGTGATCGCAGTTAATGCCATTCTCTCTCTCTTCTTTATTGCCGTCCGGCACATAACCCCATCAAACAAATCCGTGTCTCATTCTGCAGTGTGCGGGGTGTAGTGCCGCTTTCTACAACCTCCTTACTGTCCGTCGATTTCACAACTATGTATTATAACAGAACTGGCGGATTTTCTGCTTTCCGCATGTGAGTAATTGTCCCCGGAATTCCGATGTGCTGAGCGTTCGTTGCCGGGGTGAACGCTCGTGGAGGAAGTTCACATGTCGGAAGCGAGTAAAACATATTTCTGTTGGAAGATTATGAGCTTTTCAGTTGGAATACGCTAAGAGGCAAGACAGCTGAAAAATGTATTGTAGATGACCTAACAAATCAATGATAAATTCTTTCCGCGAAGCATGCCACATGCTAGCCGAAAGCTTTGATAAGAGAGAGAACTCAGACAATGAATTTTATTAAAATCACCGTGAAAAGTTAAATAGAGGTGTGTATCATGGTGGCCTTTCAAGAAATCCATTCAATTCAAATAATTCAGATTTTGCTAAATTCACCATGGCTTATATTTGGCATTTACACATCGGGAATTCCCGGAGCGCAGGTTTATTTGCATCAGAATGGATTTATTCGAAAGAAGAAATGATAAAATATAAATTATGTAATGATAAGGAAATACCTTATATTCTAAGGATTTAATTAAGTAAATGCAAAATAACTGTACATTTAAATATTATGGGACCATTCTACTAATCCAATTTAAAAGGGGAGGTTCTTGTTACTCAGGCCCCAATTTTTGGGAACGGGGTTCGAAACATTTTGCTGTGCTAATTAATGAAAAAATAATGAAAAAATTCTATCTCGACCCGTTTTCGAGATATAGGGCAATTCGCGAGCCACCTAACGTTCGTAACTTTTAGGAAAATTCTATTATATATTATAATTTCCCTTTTATAAACTGCCGGTGGAGTTAATTTTCCTTTTACAAATTACCGGTGGAGTTAATTAGCACAGCAAAATGTTTCGAACCCCGTTCCCAAAAATTGGGGCCTGAGTAACAAGAATCGTGCCATTTAAAAATATAAAGTATTTGTAATATCTTTATAATATCGTTACTTTTTATTTTCCGAAAGTAAGTACTTTTAAGAATGCATGATGTACATATATGCATATGTATTTCGACCTACACATACTTTAAAGGCAAACACGGAGCCCTTATAATTTCGTCATGTCCCTCCGTCTTCCGTATGTCACAGCCCTATAGTACCGTCATCTTTCCATCGATTTTGTTGAAATTTTAAATACAAGTGTCTTGTGTGAACCTCCACTTAGTTATGTAATGAAATAGAACTGAGGCATGCAATTTTTTTTTCGCACACCCCATTGTGTGGGGTATCGTTGGACATGGACAGGTCTTTTAAAATGCTATAAAGGTCTTTAAGATATTTATTGAATATAGTTTAGTTTTATAAATGCCAGTTTCTTAAGCAAGCTTCAGGCTTTGAAATTAGCTATCAACAGGGTGTCTACAGAAAAGAGCAAATATGGTTCAAGGATAATTCAAGGATTTCCAGGACATATTTTAATGAAATTCAAGGACATATTTTGACATTCCAAACCGCAACATTGTATCTCTTTTAGTTCGCCCGCAATAAATAATTGAACATAGCACTCGAAACGAGGTCAAGGATTGGAGATTGCTGGGAAAAAATAATTTTTTTTTTCATTACAGTACGAGTAATTTATTGCTCTTTTAAACTAACAGGATATATTAAGAATCTTAATATATATATTAATATAACTTAATATATATAATAACAGAGAATATCACAATACAAACAGTCTCATTATTATTTAGTCAACCCTTTTCTTCTTCTAATTTCTGCAGCTCTTTCTCATAGCCCTGCAGTTCATGACGGGTTAAATCCAGAACTTCTAATGCTTGTTTCTTTTTCAATTTAATCTCATTGATCCCATCACTAAGTTCTCTTCTTCGTTTGTTCTCTTCGTCTTCATTTTTTTTCTTTTTTTTCAATGCTTCAACTCGGTTTGAAGAGGCATTTTTAAAGGCTGAGATCATGTCTCTGGTGATATCAATATCTTTAATATTATTAAGAGATTTAAGATAGTCATGGACGCAGCTTTGAGATACAAGACTTTCTTCTTGCAGATTTTCAACGAGGAATTCCTTATTTACAGAAAAACTCCGTTCTACGGCTGCATTCCCATGAAAAAGAACTAGAAGTCTTTTTATAAAATTAATAAAGAGATCAGATGCATTATGCTCTCTGCATATGTCCATAAGAAACTCATCTAACTTATTTTTATCACGATCGAATTTCTTGAGTTTTTTTATCACATTGTCACCGGATATAAAACTAGAATACTCTTTTTTTATGCGTTCCCCTTGAATAGGTGTTATATGATTTACCTCAACCAACACTTCCAGAGCTATTTGGATTCGAAAATTTGCTATCTCCGGTTTCAACATTATGAGAGGTGATAAACAGCTAGCTCCTTTTATAATTGGATAAGATAGAGGACATTTTTCTTTCAATTTTCTGCACACTTCGATTATCAACTTCTGACAATCCATTCTAAATCGCATCAGATCAGATTCTTTAACATTTTTCAGGTTTTTTAGTGCATTTAAAGCAGCGAAACCGATATCGACTTTTGATGGCAAACAGAAATTATTCTTATTATCTAAGTCTATACTAAGCATATGTTTTACATTCTTTATACCCGAACATAATATATCAGCCTTCAAAACTCGCGAAATCATCGATTTATAAAGTACGTGTAAGTCATTATACAAAAACGGTACCAGTGGTTTATCATCTTGATAACTGGTTAAAAACTTCTCCAAATCCAAAGATATGCATATAAGAAAGGACAATTTAGCATCAGTGAAATTGCATTGTACAAACTCTTTAATGGTTGAAAAACATTTTGAATCAGGGGGCTTCTTATTAATAATAATAGCACGCACATATTTTTGTAATGGAGGGAGCATAAGTTTTGCTCTTTCCATGACCCGACAATTCTCGGTCCAACGAATGCAACAAAAGTCCAGTGGAAATAAGCAAGACCCAGTGATGTTTTTAAAAATGTTTCGACGCGTTGGAGAATCTTTGAAAAAATAATATAGAGCTCTCAGGAAGGAATCGATATTCCATCCAACTTTTTTATGACCAGTTTTATAAGCTCCACTGACAATATGCAAAGAGCAAGTGCCGGTTTCCAAAATCTTTTGATCGGATAAAAGTGACAAATCTATTTTAAAGTCTTTCAACAATTTTAAATTGACGTTGGGGCCGTCCATCGAGACTTGAATAATTTTTCTGAGCTCAAGACCTAAATCTGTTAGACCGAATTTCAACGCTTTCAGCAAATCAGCAGCTGTCGCGCCGGTAAGAAAACAAGAATTCAGGTATCGGGTTTGAATCCGATCTCCAGTCCAAAAGTGAATAATAATATCCATCCGTCCCTTTTGCGCAATTTTGTTTAAAGTTTCGTCGAAAGAAACAGCATAAAAATCGGATTTCTGTATTGCATCCGCTAGTCTTCTCTGAAAGTAAGGACCCAGCCCACAGGTTACAGAATAACTCAATTTATCCTTATGGATTTTAAACTTTGAAGCGATTTCACTATCATGAAACATGTAAGGGATCAGGTCCGACAGTTCAGAAAAGCATCTCAAAGATGCCTGTTTTTTAACCATACATAAACAATAATATATTTCAGCTTTCGTGACATCGGCTTGTGTCACATACTTATCTAAACTAAAACTATAATCTCTTGTTGCTTTTGCATTTGCATATCTCTCCGCTGTTCCTTTGGCTTTTTCAACGCTTTTTCCATCCTTTTGTATTTTGTTTTGATGATTATCAGGCGAATTTTGGTTGCTAATGGTCGTGCAATTATTATTAGTTGTCGTCGCAGCCAACAAATTCACAATCGAGCCTTGTGTGCAATCTTGAGATGTTCGATGCTTTTTCCCTTTTAGATGAGATGTTAGTGCTGAAACTCCCATACTAGACACGTCAATTTCTGCATTGCACTTGGAACATGTAGCCTTGTGTTTGTGTTTACTTTCTCGGAGCCAACCTTGGAATTGAGGAAATCTATCCTTATCTAACCACAGAGGTTTAAAATGACACTGTCCTTTGCCCATTTTAAAAGCGATAGAGGTTTGTTCTCTGCAAACAGCAAAGATCGTTACTGAAGGTCCAAATCGAGCATATTATATTTTCACAAAGAAAAACAGAAGAATACAAACATTACATACCTTTTTTGAGGTGAACTCAAACAGTATCAATTATATTGGTGTAAGCAGTCGTGACTTTCACTAGCCAAATTTACACTTTGAATTGCACTTGATTTTTCAACGAGCCTGCACAGCATTATTTGAACATTGATTTATCTTTGCAAAAACAATACTCCACTCACTGCTATGGCCGAAGTGTCAAGTGGCTTCGTAACCGTCGAATGACTTCATTAAGCCGCCAGTTTGGCCAGCTTGAGTGTTGCCTGTTGTTTCCTTTATTTGCCGCTTGGCGTACCTTATTGTGAACGGAGTTGCCACAAAAGTACAATAATTTCGAATTTATATATTTCAAAAGATAAAAAATTTCAAGGGTTCGCGATAATATTCCAGGACAATTCCAGGATTTCCAGGGTGAATTTGAAATTCAAGGGTAATTTAAGGATATCAAGGATTTCAAGGCTCTGTAGACACCCTGTATCAATCTTATATACATACTTCTCTCAGAGCGTATCACTATAAATCACAAGCAAAAATGCTGCATTTCTAGCAAAACCTCTTTCATATAACTTAATATACAGGGTGAACGGAGAAGTCTCATATTGAGGGGTATTCGAATCACACTCATGTATGTTTCGCGGTTCTGCGCAGTTTTCCAGCTACAGGGTGATTCATAAAATGGGGATGCACATTATTATTTTATTTTTATCATTTGATCTACTCAACGCAGCCACATCAAACTCGTGCCAAACAACTACCATCTTAACGCCCTATCCAAAAGTGCCACCAATGTTGATCTACCTCTACCACTGCAGGAACAGCCCCTTTCGAAAGAGAATTCGAATGAGAAAAAGTAAGTTCAGTTTGCTAATAGATGCCGTAACTCTTATTGTATGTATCTCGTATGAACCGGTTTGACATGTACAGTGTCAGAATCCATTGTATGTTGATCAGTTAAAGTGTTCACAACAGAGTTTTTTTTGCGATTAAACAAGGAGAGTTTTGTACCAAATAATCGATATTTGCGGGAAGTGTTATAATTCTATAATTTAAAGAAATCCGCTGCTGAAAGTCATCGTTTGCTAGTAGAAGCATACGGTGAACATGTTTTTTCGGATTGTATGTGCAGAAGATGGCTTAGACAGTTTAAAGATGGCATTTTCGATGCTCTGCATATGGTGGAATATGAAAGGTGTTATTTATCATGAGTTGCTGAAACCGTCATTACTGACGATGTATAAAGACGACAACTAATCCGTTTAAAGCGAGGTATTGACGAAAAACGACCAGAGTGGGACAATCTACACGATATGACAATACTTTTACATGACAAGGCGAGATCTCATATAGCTCAACCAGTGAGAAACTATATAGAAAGGCTTAACTGGGAAGTGTTATACCACCCGCTCTACTCACCGGACATTGCACCGTCCGATAATTTTTTGTTCCGGTCGAGCCAGTCAGCCCTTAGTGGAGAACGGTTTCATTCTTTTGAAAGTATCCAAATTGGACTCAATAATTGGATCGCCTCGAAGGACGAGCACTTCTTTAGAGATGGAATCCGCAAGTTTCCAGAAAGAGTTGTAGGAGTAGGTTGCGATGGAGCATACTTTCATTGATGTTAAAAACAGATAATGTTTTATAATAAAGTTTTATTTTACCAGAAAAACGAAACTTTATCTCATATCTAATACATTTCACATTTTTCCCCGAAATTCATAGATTTAATGTACCTCTTTTAAATTTCATTACTCATCTTGTTGCCTTTTCATAGAGGTACAACACGTCCAGGTAGAGAAAGGATATACAAATTTATAGGTAGAAAATCATTTGCGGAATTTTTAAAAAATCTGCATCTGCAAATGAACCCCGAAATGCTTTTTCTCAACTTTAAAACTTGAAATCGTTAATGAAGGTACGTTAACAACGTTTAATTTGAAAAAAAAAAATTTCGATTTTTTTATTATTCCGCAAACGATTTTCCTTCGTATATTCTTTCTCTACCTGGACGTGTTGTACCTCTATGGAAAGGCAACAAGATGTATAATTGAATCAAAATAATAAAGAGGTGCATTAATTACATGAATTTCGGGGAAAAACATGAAAGTTTAGAAAATTTTAGAGTTTTTTCACTTTGGCAAGTGACTGTACCTGCCTGCAGTGCTAGAGGTAGGTCAAGATTAGTGGCATTTTTGGAAAATTAAGATAGCAGTTTTTCGCGTAATCACCCTGTAACTCGAAAACCACGCAAAATAGCGGAACATACATGGAAGTGGGGGGAACACCCCTCAATATGAGGCACATAAATTTTACCTTGGAACGCCTCTTCTCCGGCCACCCTGTATCTTTTCAGGGCAATCCCTTGAAGTTTAACTTTTTCAGTCGCCATATTGAATCATCCATTTTGAATTTGGAATATTTAACTCGGTTTTATTTAATTGTGGAGCAATGTAATGTGAGTTTTATACGTTTTGGTGAAGAACGGTAATCTGAGGAGTCTACAACTGTGCCATATATTCTGTGCCTTTACGTTTGCTAACAAACTGATCTCGACCCATAACGAAATAATGTAGGAAGGATTATAGTTAATAGTACGTAGCAAAAAAATTTGAATAATTATTTTTTTTTAATTTTATATTATCAATATTCCGCAAAACCATTGCTACGTATAAATTTGTATATTACTTTTTCTACCTGGACATGCTTTAGCTTTTTGGAAGGTAATAACTAATAAGATAAGCAATTGAACAAAAAAATAAGTGTATTAATTCCATGAACGTCGGAGCAAATGTGAGATAAACGTGAATTTTATGAACTTTGAGAACATTTGTTCACTTTCGCAAGTACTGTCTGTACCTAGAGTGAAATAAGTAGATAAATACCGGTGCCATTTTTGGAAAGGACATTTAGATAGTAGGTGTTTGGCGTTAGCTTGATTTCGCTGCCTTGAGTAGATCAAAAAATTAAAATAAAATAATAATCTGCAAACCGAATTTATGAATCACCTTGGACATAGCAAATGGTTGAGTTATACCCCCACCCACACCATGCAGTCTGTAGCGGATCGACAGGGGGAGGGGGCGGCCTAGGGAAAGTTCCACCCAAGCTCCAGGAAAAATTTTTTAAAACTTCTTGCTGAAAGAGAGATTCAACATTTTAAATGTGGTGTTGGAAACAAATGTACACTGACCCAGATTGTAATTCCCCAAACAAGAGCGTAAACCAGCACTTTTTTTCGACTCTCACTGTTTATTGAGAAAAATGGGAGAACTCTTAAGACCGCTCGAATTTTAGGGGATTAGTAAATCTTCATTGCCACGGCATGGCATTGTAAACGAACCGCAATTCTTCCAATCCCGCTTTGTACATACATGCTGTAAATTTAAATTGATTTTCAATTTCAATGCGGCTATATTTGTTAGAATAGTTTATTGCGCACTTGTACTTAAGATTTCAGAGCATGTAAAACAAAAAGCAGATTTATTATATCTGACAGAATAAACAGTGTAGACAATTTTCAGCATCTCAAATAAGGTGATTGTCTATTTACAGATTTTAGTAAAATACTCGTAGGTATGCACTATGAGAGTCCTAATTTATAAACTGTTGAATTTATATTTTATTTGGTGGTAGTTGTGACAGAGGTCTGTAAAAACATCGTGAATAGATAGTGATAAAGTGATTGTTTTGATGAGCTCCGGCTTCGACTGACTTTTACGTGAGAGTCCTTGCAACCACAGATAATACTTATCCAGTGGCGGGTCCAAAATAAAGTGGGTTAATGGCAATTAATGAAGAGACAAAAGATGAACTTAAAAAGAGGTCTTATTTTCGCAAAAAAAATTAAAAAGAAATCCCGCTCGCCATGCTCGTCAACTTCTCTAAAAAATTAACAAAAATGATGTTGTCGGTCGTGCAACTAATCTATGTATATATGTATGTATATCAGGAAGTTTAAGTTGCATATTTCAAACGAAGGCTAAGAATGTTGCTAACTCATTTGGGTCATTTGTGATTCCAGCATAAAATAAATCGTATAAGTAATCGTGTTTCGTCTATCGGGGACTAAAATGAATGGGGTCATAGATGTCACTTAGAGACACAAAAAATTGAAGGGGGGGATTCAATTTCAACCATTTGGGTGGCACAGAGTGATTAGTAAATTCGGGAATTCATGTAGTTAAAACAACTATTTTTTATTTTTATTTAATTGCCCATCTTGTTGCCTTTTGAAAGAGGTACAACCTGGATACGTCGTGGCAGTGAAAGAATATACAAATTTATGCATATAAAACCTTTCGCGGAATATTAAAAAAATTCACATTTAAAATTTAACTTAAATTAACCCCAAAATGCTTTTTCTCAAATTATTAAATATTATTATAGTGTAGCGAACGCACGGTGTTGTGGCATTGTGGACACCACTGCATCGTAAAAACGCACGCAAGTTCACCCATCATCATATCCCTCTCGTTTCCCACCTTCTCCAAACGACATGAAATCGTATAGCCCATGTAGTGTAAATAATCGGAATAAATTGGATTAATCAGAGGAAAACGCTTTTTGTTTTAATTTCTTATATCTCCGAAGTGAAATATCGCGGAGAAAATGAAATTATTTCGCGTATTAACCCGAAAGTAATTGCGCAGTGTTACCTTGTTCAGCGTGCAGGCGAAATGTCAATTCCGCGTTTGAGGAAGCTTCCACTTATGAATTATCCTCAATCGGCATACGACCTAGTGAAATCAAGATTGAAGCAATGCGACACATGCAAGTGCCACGAAATACGCACGAACTGAGACAATTCATCGGTCTAACGAATTATTTCCGCCGGTTTGTTCCGGAGTACGGAAACATAGCCTCTCCATTAACGAATTTGTTGAAACGCGACCTTCCATTTGTGTTGATAGAACAACACGAACACTCTTGTTAAAAGCTAAAAGACATTCTGACGTCTCGTCGGGTTCTGGCGCTTTTTAACACAGCTTATAATCACGAAGTGCATATGGACGCATGCGCTACTGGTTTAGCGGGCGTCCTACTTCAATTGAATGTCAACGAAAAATTGCATCCAGTAAACTAGGTAACTTTAGTAGGCATACGACCGAACGGGAAAGAGTATATCATAGTTATGAATTGCAAGTCTTAGCGATTGTCGAATCGCTTAATCGATGTCGCAGTTTACAGTATTGTCACTTGTTGCGAAGCTGTTTAATCACATCGAAGAAAAAAAATAATCCCCGAAGAGCGAGCTATGGTGGTTGGTCTTGTTCGAATTTAACTTAGAGGTGACTTACCACGGTAAACGTCTAATCCAGCATGGCGATTGTCTGAGTACGCACGACGAACTCAAAGACGCTGAAGATCAGGATTGGTTTTTAACTATTTGTGCTGTCGAATATTTACTCTATTCCGCAAGGTGAACCTACTACGAATGAAGAAAGCAAATTCACGTGGATTATGTGGTCAAATCGGGTAGAATTTATCGCAAGGTTAATGCCGATTTTAAATTGGTATTCGGAATAGCTGACGAATTCACGAAGCATCTTCTCCTTTATGCGGTTAAAAATACAATACCTAGATTTATCCTCAAAGTGCTCGATGCCGCAACTCAACATTTTGGAACGCCCGAGCGTATAATTTCACACTGCGGAACGGCTTTCACAGCGCGCAAATTTAATCATATCCGCCACGTTCTAATATTTGTCAGGTCTCCCCGTAACAATGGACGGACAGAACGATGCAACCGATGAATACTATTCGAACTAGGGCCGAAGGATACAAACATGGGATAAATTATTCCTAAATATCCAGTGGGGTATAAATTTCTAGCAACATGAGACTTCCAAACGATCCCCTCATGAACTCTTTTTGGATTTCAACCGAGGGATGCCTTAAGTAATAACATTCTGCTAACGCTGCATATTACCAAAGCGCAACGTACCCAGAAACAGCATTATGATGAACGGAGAAACCCTGCTAAGAAATAGGACCGGCCTTTTCCAGGCGTCACAAAGTCGCATATCCCACGTAGTTGAAATAATCGGAATAAATTTGATTAATCATAAGAAAATACTTTTTTTTATTTGATACAGAGTTAATGGCAGCACGTTACAAACGTTTAATTTGAAATAATAAAATTTAAAATCCGAAACCAACCAAGGAGATTGCTCCCCCCTTCGATTCAATTGTTTGTTTGGATAGGTGAGACCTCTTAATCCATTAATTTTGGTCCCCGAAAATTTAAACACCCTGACAAGCAGGAATTTGTAAAGTTAGAGACACATAAAACAACTACGGATGCTGGCGGTAAAATTTCCGTAGCCCGGTTCACTCATCTGATTTGTTAAACGAACCGAATTGCATTAATTGGAGCGTTTTGCGTTCATGAAAACGTATGTGAAATGGCAAAAGAATTAATATTTTCATTAAATAAACGAGATATGACTCTATTTGGTTTTAAATAACGTCATTATTCACTACACTCCTGACATGACTCATGAGTCATGTACACTATGACAATTCGTCATCCTGTTGAAACCATATGTCATTTACGTTAATTCTAGCCAATTCTGGCGGATCGTGACGAACGACTATGCACACCAATATCAACACCTAACTTGCAAATTGTCACTGAACTTCTTCCTTTTGATAATGAAGCTTCGAAGTGTGACGTAGCATTTTCGTAAAAGTCGATGTTTCCATATGATAGCTACCAAATATTAGATAACATTAATTAAAAACAGTACAAACACCCATAAATAATAATTCTTGGGGTGTGGTCTTACACATATAAACATCAGAGGAGGTTAGGGACTTTGAGGTGGTGAAAATTTCATAAGATTTTCACAAAAATTCGAAACAGGACTTTATGGAGTCGTTGATCTTAAATCTGTTCATCAATTTAATAAATTAAAGATGGGGAACTTAAAATATTGAATTTAATTGAATTTCAATAAAATTTGCCTCATTGAAGACTTTTTTCGTGTTCTTTTTAAGTGAAGAACCCAATTTTAGTAATCCAAGGTGACGAATAAAATACAGATAGTTTTTTGTTAATTGAACGCCTTGTTGTTTATTTCAATATTTACCTCTGACAAACAAATATGATTAATTTCCTGTTGCAACCCTAACAACTAAGTATTCGGATACTTTGAGTGCTTTGATTTAAGTACTTATGTACTTATTTATTTATTTTCGGATAGTTCTAAGGAAGCTTAATTTCTTATTATGCATTGTTATGCATGCCTTCTCCGTAAAAATCAGAAGCAAAAAATCATATCTTGATTTTAATTTTAATAAACGCAAAATAATGTCTTTATTTATTTAATTGCACCATGTTGTAGAGCAGGACTCAATTTTTGGGTTGAGCGATGAGTTGAATTAGATATTAGTTTTTTACAACCCAGGATTTTAGAAACATCCCAATTTACTTTAATTTGGGTGAAACCAATTCTCGGTTATAGGTTCAAAAAGAAGGCCAAGTGTTTTATTGAATTGGTTAGTAAACAACTATTAGAAAATTATTCCCGCCAGAATTTGTTTGGGTACAGAAAGACTACAATGTTAAAATTTACCGAAGCTAGGTAGCTTCTCTTGGCCCTAACAAATATTTCCTGCAGTGGAAAGCGTTCGTCTTGATGCGGCGGAAGAAACGTATTTAATGCTTGCAAGATCAGCAAGTAAGGGGTAAAGGGTAAGGACTCAAAAAAATCCGAATACTTCGAATATTCGAATAATAAACTCGTACTCGAATATATTCGAATAGTTTAACTATTCGAATATTTTCAGCTCTTATTTTAAAACAAAAGGAAGGAAAACAAGAACACATTAAACGTATTAAGAAAACATTCACACAATTAAAGAAACGTTTAATTGTATTAAAGTCAATTTAAAACGTTTAAACAAATAAACGTTTCGGATTTATGGCCTTGCTTATTTATTAGCTCCATCTCTGTGGATCGTCTGTTTTTTAGCGCCAAAAAAAGGAGTCTTGTGGAGCGTTCTTAAGTACACATTTTAGTGTCAAATTAGTATTTCAAATGAGAGACATGCACAAAATGAAATTCAATTAGCAAGCATAGATTTCAAGTAAAGAGAAAGCATATATTTATGTAGGTAGCACCTACATATGCATGCACGAATATGTAATACAATAAAAATGCAGTAAACTTTATAGTACTAAAATGAATATTGGCATAGAAAAACTAAGCACATACCATACATACTATGTAGAATTTCCAGGCCGAACAAAAATTCAAAACGCTTTTCCCTGTAGCGAGGTATCCACTAAGCACACGCAACTGAAAGCTGACCTGCCTGAACTGCCTGCTCTGTGAATGAAAATAAGGTGGATGCCTCGCTACAGGCAAAAGCATTTCTAATTTTTGTTCGGCATGGAACTTCTTTATGCTCAGTTTTTCTATGATATTGGCTATTAAAAAATAATTTTGTACAGTGCTTCAATCCATGGCACGGCTTTTATTGTAAATTCAACATCCGGCTGGACAAGCATATATGTATGTACATACATATATAATACGAAAAAGTGGAAATGTAAACTAATTCTGTACGCCGCCGGCCGTCTTTATGTAAACTACGGACAGATGGACGCATATGCTCCAATTTCCAGAATGTCCATTGGCAAACGAAATTTGTTTGCAGTGCTCTAGTTCTGTTAAAGACGACACACAGCGCTTTGCTTGGGTGAGTGTTATGTATGTAAGTATGTTATGATTATTATCGTTTCCCATAAGAAATTATTAGCCAGATGGGTGCTGTATTATTGATAATATAGGACCTGGTAACTAGCTGTACTCCCACTATAAGTTTTGGAGAAGTGCATCTGACATTTAGGGAATAATGTGCAGCCAGCTGCATCATACGAAACAATTGCAATATACTCGTACGCGGACACAACAGGGCGGCTGCTAGAGTGCAATGTGGGCCTTTGCGGTAAGCAGGGTTATGTAACAAAGAACGAGAAAAACGAGTTAATGTAAATTTATATGACGGCCTCAGGGGTTCCTATATCTCAGTTTTATCTGTCGGGGTTAAAGCTTGGACGAGGGCTAATAAAATTAGCAGCGACAGAAACTCTTTTAATTCAAGTACCAAGGGCATGGCAACAAATTCATTCATACGACCTTCTGAATAAACTACAGACGCTGGGAATGCGATCATCTCATGAGTACCTGGCCGTAAGAAATGAATGTACAACGAGTAGGCATACGGTACTTCGTACTAGTCACGACCCGGTTCACTTGTACACCGTCTATCACTGCTTCACGAATGCTTCAGAAATACACATCTTTCATGCAGCTGTCTACCGCATGCACCGCTGTTTATAACCTGAGTGTTTTTTTGTTTCCCGTTTACAGTTAGCAAATGTAGGCATCCGATAAATATCGTTTCAGCCACTACTGAAAATTACATTTCAACCGCCTCTAATCCCCGAGTCGTTCACAGGTGAGCAGTTAGTTCCACTTTCTTTATACGTTTTCATCTGCACAGATTTATATACTCGTACCTCCCAGTTCCACTTGAGATCATTTTTAGGCAACAAGTGAACAACCGGAAGGTTCTATATACGTTCATACATAGAAGAAATTTGCGTTTTGGCGGCCCTGCGCTGGAGCACTCCCGTACATGGTACCGATTCGCCGTAAATTATTGAACTCATTATCCGCGTGTTACATTAACCAATGTTACCTCAGCATCCCGCAGGCCATCCAAGTGAGGGTAATGAAAAGCTGTAGATGTTTATGAAGATTGGAGTTGATTAGATAACACAGTTTCGCCCGTCTCAAAATAGATGTTTCACAGTGCGGATGTTGGCAGCCAACTACATGCAGAGAATTTATAAATAATAAAATTTGGAGCCATAACAATTCGTAAATCAGATGAAGCTCATCCGGCTACAAAAGCGTGAGAAGTCATATATATTTATTTTATTTATTTATTCATTCGCTTAATATAAGCTACAAACAAACAAACAAATATACAAAAGATAACCAAAATAAATTACAATCTAAGTAAAGGGTAAGAAGCCTAAGAATTAGGGATAACAGGAGGGGCGCAATATTTATTAAACTTAATGTTAAGAGGTGCGGTGCAGGATACTCCTGAGACCACATTTTCCCAAGTGGAAGTTAAAGGAAGGGAGGGAGTTGGCTTTCCGAAGCATATGGGTGAGGGGTTCAGAAAGGCCATAGTTACTGCGATGGTAATCAGTGCGGAAGAGAGGGGCCGATCTAAGGTTGCGGGGATTGTTATAAAGAGAAATCCGCTGAAGCAGTGAAGTGCAGTCAATGTCGCCAAAGTAGCTGGTGGTTGAAGGTTACATCTGCAGAGTTGCGTCGCTTCCATAAGAGCTCCAAGGCGATCAGCATCAGGCGATTTTAATAGTGGAGAAGATTAAGACGATCAGACCAGGGAAGCTCTCGCAAAGCACATCGAAGGAACCTTCGCTGGACTCCTTCAATTCTGTTGATGTTGGTAGATTAAGAGGGAGACCAGACTTGGCAAGCGTATTCAGGGAGAGGCCCGACGAACGAGACGTATAGTGATTTCGCAACGTAGGGATTACGGAACTCCTTTGACCAACGCTTCACAAAGCCGAGGGCAGAGTTGGCTCTAGCAACCTCGCTGCCAATGTGATCACGAAAGTTTAGTTCGCTGTCACAAATGACACCGAGATCGCAAAGGGAGCAGACAGTCGGGATAGGTTCATCAGATAACAGATAAACCCTAAGGGGAGAAGAAGGGCGTTTGCGGGAGTAGGTAATAGTCCGTGTAGGAGAAAACTAGTTTGGAGATTTTCATATCATCAGCGTAGATGGAAATGTCAGAGTGCTTAATAATATAATCGATATTATTAATGGCAATAATGAAAAGCAACGGACCTAAGTGGCTACCCTGAGGGGCACCCGAATTAGCCACGAAAGAGTTGAAGGAAGCAGAGCAGAAGAGGACCTTATACTGGCGTTGATCAAGATAGGACAAGAAAGGAAAAGCTAATTGAAGCCGAGGGGGCATAGTTTGAAGAGAATCAATTTATGTGAGATTTTATCGAACGCTTTAATTAAATCGGCAGCAACAAGGTGGACCTCGTCACCATTCTCCAAGGCGTATAGTGTTCTAGAGACGAAGTCGCTTAAGTTGGTGGTGGTTGATCTACCTTTGAGGAAACCATGCTGGGAAGGGGAAAAAATTGATTTACAATCTACATATATTTTGTTCACTTCGGGCATTTCTGTCTTACAGGCACCTTTGTATCGTGAAGAGTTCACTTTCAAACTTTGTTATTATGCATCTTATAGCCACTCGGAAAGAGCATTATGACGACCATTTTTTGCACGAAGCACTCTTACAGTACCGACAAGAGAATGCGAATTTGCGTAATAATTTTGGACAATTTCCAAGCGTTAGATCAAAGTGGAACGTGTCAGGATGAAATCGCAAACCTTACTGAACATAACTGCATAGACCTGTTAAAAAACCATAAACAAATATGGCCGCCACGAGCTATCAAAACCAGGTCATTTCTATTGGGAAACCCTTTACATCGGGGTGATTCGAACACACCTAGATATTTGGAGTTTTGGACATCACTTCTCCGGCCACCCTGTACAACAAGAATCGCCCTAATTTCTTTGGATTATTTTCTTTTTATCGATCATTTCCGAATTGTATTTAATTTTTTATGAAATCGTACAACTCGTATACAGTGTAGAAGTATAATGAACAAATGTTTATATAGACAGCTTTATAAGGGTCTGTTATATGTAAGAGCAAAAAACATCATAACAAAAGTTATTGATTTAATTTTAAATAAATCAACAACAACAATTTCTGTTCTAACAAATAAACGCTAAATTCTAATCAAACTAAAAGGAAATAGTTCAGTTTAGTACCATCCTTTTTCCCGTCTATGCACTGAAATTAGGATTATTATTATTATCTTTCACATTTGTTTAACTAAGTATTTTATATTGAAGTCCCTTTAATGTCTATCCGCCGTTTGATAATTTAAGTTAAGGGGTAACACAACTCTAGTGTTTTCGAAAAATCGATTGTTTTTTGCTTGAACAATACTTTAGGGTCATAAAAACAATCCCCAGTTGGTCCTATAGTGACATTTTTAAAAGCTTCAATTCTCGATTTTGCCAAAGTACCTCAGAGCATGCGGTGAGTATGATGAATTACCTTTTACCTGTCGAAATAATACGACGCCGAGCAGGCGCTTCGTTTTGCTTTTTCCTTTGAATTCTCGAAATCACTTTTTCAAAGGGACAGGAAAAGGAGGACAGATTACTTGAACACCGTTGCATGGATCGATTTGAAATATGGACAATAGCTTCACAATTAATTTCTCAATGGGACTACGTAGCCATTTTTTTATTAAATGTAGGTAAACTTTTTTTTATAGACAATTTACTGCTTATTTTTTGACCAAAATTCCACGTTTTTTTAAAAGTGCGCCATTTCCACAAAATTTAATTTAAAAAAAACTCCTACGTAGTACCATAGGCAATATTATATAGATCATAAAACCATTTCGTTTTTGGTTCAGGTATTATACTTTACGAGAAATGTTTGAAAAAATTGCGATTTCTAAGATTCGCTCTGTCGCCGCCGTTTTGCATAACAATGATAATAAAATATTTTGTTTGGATACTTCAATATTAGTTAAAAAACCTTGTAAAATAATCCTATTCCTGTTTCCATAATCCCAAAATAAATCGTCAAAGTTAGGACGCTAGAGTGATGGTGGAAGAGTGGTACCCCTAACTAAAATCATCAATATTATACAAGTTCATATCCCCCTATTTTAATGAAACCATCCTCTTTAACAGTACATGCAATTCAGAACCAAACAGCAGCTTTAAAATTTAAACGAATGAGATGCGCTTATTGTTCTCACGTTTTCACCTCGTCCTCACACATGTGCAAGTGCGCAATGAGTTGTAAATTTTCTAGAAAAATTGCAGAACGTATGGTGCAACTCTGATGAAGTCTCTTTGGCGAATGGAATGGGCCGCTTTTATTATTAATAAAATGCTTTCCATCTTCCCATATCCCGCAGCGCAGATGATTTTTACCTGATTCCCAAGTGGATGATGTGCCACCTTTGAACCGACTCCATAAGTGCATACGAGTATATCAAAAAACACCCTTAAGAGTGCACAAGTAAGGAAGGATCTTTGCACCCGGCAATCAACAAGACAAGAAAATGACGGACGTGTGCAAAGCATAAGTCAGCAGAAATATTTTTTTGATTGATTTTTGTTATGCTCTTCAGACACCCATTGCAGTTCTCCGTCGTTGTCTGCCCAGAGTCTTCACATGAACATTGCAACCATGTTTAAGTGTGGGCGAGGATGTGCCAGAACCGCGGGGCTCCTACCGATAGACGATATACATAAGTACTTACTATGTATGCATGAGCTTGGGGTACGTTCGGCATCTGGAAAATATGTGTGGAATGCTCACATGCATAGTTGAGAAAAAACACGTTTAATATAGTCAGAAGCAGAATTCCAACTTTCATAATGCGTCTTTCTCCGGAAGCGATACTCTGAGTCACCGACGAGACATACAACTATCCTTGGGCTTGATTCAGACTCACATAAAGTGGTCGGCCGATGATTAGTGACCGGCGCGTCGTTGTGGAAAAAGCGAATTTCTTAAACGGCAAAAAGACTGGGATGATCTCATTCATTAGTAGTCAGTACTCATGTTTGACCTACTAAGACTACATGTGATGCGCAACCATTTTAGCGAATTTTTTTTTATAATAATAATACTAATAGAGTTTTCCTTGTCACACTCAGCAAGTTGCTGGAAACATTCACTCAACTCTGCACCCATAGTACACGATTTTGGACTCTGTGGACCCTAAATAACTTATGTCTATTTCTCATTTTATAGTACAATTATTTCCAAAACTGTTCAATCACCTGGCTGCTGGTATTGGAGCAGTTTGGATTTCCCTAGATCAATAATGTATAATTAACAGTTACGTAAAATAGATCTACGCACACACTCATTGAGTCTTTTCATTTATCTTTCATCCAAACCTCATTCATTTCCAATTTAGTATTAGCTTATATCAGCACCTACCTTAACGTGACTTTATATTGCATTCTGAAACATCTTCATATCTCCTAATCTTTTGATTTCCTACGGTAGTTTATTATATATCTCGATTGCACTCGGGATGAGTCCTACCCGATTCTTTTCCGTTCTCGCCTTCTACGTGCACAATAAATCTCTGATTCGCGTACACTAGTAGTGTATTTGCCTAGCTGAATTCATCCCAATTGGCCTAAGTAAACCAGCAACGTCTAGCACTAGTCGTTTTATCGTTTTATTGCCGGCAGCTTGTTTCATCCACTTTCACGCAAAATTTCCTACAGAGCTTCCATCGAGATCTATGACTCAATCCGCTTTGGAATTCATCACTATCAACTAAGGACGCAACTTGAAGTCTATAGGGAACCGCACAGGTTTGTGGTGACGACCTGTTGTACGCTCCAAGAAGCGTGACTATGAGATGTCACATCAGCCAAGTGGAGATAGGGAGGCCCGACATTACTTGAATTTTCAATTAATTTGTCACCCCCGCGACTGTGCGAAAATCCAGGGAACATAGAGTACATTAATATTTTCCTCCCACGCCCCAAAATTGGAGAATATTCACGAGTGGAAGACGTCACAGCCATCAAAAAGTGATTAACTGAACTGCTTAAGGCAGAGCTATTTAAAGCCGATTTAAATGTTTTGTCACATTTTCCAAAAGTCTGTCTCCAGGTAACGTAGCGCCGTTCGACGATTGAGACTTATTAAATTTATAGCTTTCGTGTGGACATTGTTACCTAAATTAGAAGTCTTCTTGTGGTTTACGAACATTGAGTTGTCTAGAGATTATATTTGAGATAGCTACTTTTAAGGAACATACCTCCATATACATATTAAAGAAAGACTTCCGATGTACGTGAATTAAAAGATTGTGAAGTATGTAAGCCTTAGCCGCAGATGCTATAGTATCAGCGCGTGGACACAATTGCCATTAAAATCCATCCTAATATGGCGTGCAATTGTTTTGGTGATATTGTGAATTCATTGTTCCTTAGCCTATTGTACGTAAGAGACAATGAGCAGCTAAATGCATACATTTATTTATTTCGGTTATAACTTTTATATTTCTTTTCATTTTGCATTAATTAAAATATAAAATTATAACATAGAATGGCCAAACATTTTAATATTCGGGTCATTTTCTCCGACTTTAACGTCATTCAGATACACCAAATTGTGTGTTTTGAAGCCACTTTTATTGATTTCATGGTAGGTATGTACATATTTCAAAAATCACACAAAGTAGGAACATGCTAATTGCAATTTCCGGATATTTTGTCTCTAAGTACCTTAATTGCTTATGCGATCTTAATTATTCCAAGAATCAGGTACGCAGTTCGTAGTAGATGTAAAAATATGGAATTGATGATTCATACAAAAGCAAAATTAGCATCGCATTATCTCCACCCATCCTATTGATACCATTTCCAGGCAATGGCACGGTAGTATCGTTGCGTTTTCTATAAATGAGACTTGAATTTGAAACTGCTTACTATATCAGTATCAGCAATTTGTGAAAGCAGTTGCCGTAAAATAATACTATAGAAGAATATAGTTTGGAGGAATACGCAGTCATACATAACATATGTTACGTGTACATACAAAAAAACTGTTCCGAGACTGACTGGGTGGCAGAAAAGGCACAGAAGATAGAAACATGAAATTTGGAAGATAGGTTCCTTGGAGGGTGTAGAGGTTCACTAATAAAGGATTTTTCGAAAATCATTCCCTAAGGGGGTAAATTGGAACACGTATTTCAGCATTTCTCAAAATTCAATCCCGAAGGGGGTTAAGGGGGTATAAATCACTAAATGAGGAAAAATATTTGTTTGATCCGATTTCATTGAAATTTGCATAAATACTCTATCTGCAACATAAATAACGGAACACGTATTTCAGCATGTATAATTATTTAATTATAAAATATTTCTATCGGACAGCGTGCTAGCAGTAGGGTAGACCGGGGTCAGTTGAAACAGCGCTAAAACACTGCATTACAATTTTGAATACCCTCGACGAAAAAAATTCTTAGATATATAATTACACATTAAAACATAAAATATAAGGTTAAAAACATATATTGAACATAAATTATTCAAAATGTTTAACTTTTCCTTTTATGCTGGGAAATATCTTCTAGCTTTACGCCAGCAGTATTCGCCTAACATAGCTGCGCCCCAAAGACCTTGAAACTGTTCCTCACGCCTTTTACACCTTGGTGAAACCTCTCCCTGTTCATTACTCATAGCTCCAAGATTCGAAGAGAAAAAAAAGAAATGGGAATAGAGGAAATGAAATTTTAATGACACAACTTTTTTACTAAGAGTTCCGCATTTTCGGCTCCGTGATCACCTAACAAACCTTCTACAACAGCTGTTAACGACGCCCATGCGGCTAGCTCTTTGTCATTTAGTTTGTGATCGAAATTTTGGTCTTTCATTAATTGGCGTACTTGTGGTCCGATAAATATTCCGTCCTTTAACTTTGCGCTACTTGTTTATCCATTGCCTTCACAAAATTCTTCATTAAGCCGAGCTTTATATGTAGAGGAGGTAAAATAACGTCTTCGGGATCAATTCAACACAAATTCCGTTCGTTTTGGCCAATCTTTTATCAAATAGTGCCTGTCAGTATCTCTGCATACACATACAAAGAAAACAACAATATTTAGTGAATTCACCAAACCTTGTTCTGGATAGCAGCTTATGAGTAAAATGAGGGTGGTTAGTAAAGTGATCGGTGTGTAGGTACCTGAAAAACGAGACGTGATAGAAACAAAAGATATCCACCGCTTACACACAGTAACTAATAAAAATCTATTATAGCTATCTGTTTTGCGGGTACCGAAATCGTGTCACACAGTGCAAATTAAAAACTATAAGGAATAGCGGGGGCGTTCAAAGATTGAAAAAACAGCTTTCGTGTCGTAACGTGTCCGTCAGTGTTCGCAAGTATTTTTGTTGCTGTTTTCTTGTCTTTTAATCCACAACTTTACTAGTTACGGTTAAACTTTTTAACATTACGGTTATCGAAGTTCAAATATGCGTAATTCTTTTTTATATAAATTTTTATTTTGGCGATTATGACGACAAATGTTCTAAAAAATGTGTCAGGGACGGTTGTAACAATTACTGAATACATGATAAGAATAACACAAATGTAATCTGGCTGATTAGTAATTCAACACCACAAATTCTATTATTCTGCAGCAGAGAGGCTAATTTTGTTACTTTCATCAGATTTTATTAGTTAGTATATGACAAGTTAAGATTACATTTAAAATCGATTTACATAAGTAAGACGTTCATTTTGTGTCTTATCATTAGTAATATCAATAAATAAGCAATTATATGATTTTGAATTAGTAAATAACGACATAATTCTTTTTAATTTGCTAGTGTTACCACCGTTTCGGGTATGGGTTCGGTTGAAACATTTTTCCAGTTTTTTTAAATGCCTTCAGATGGTTTTGCAATACAGTTACTTAATGCAATTATAATCTCACCCATTTGTACACTCTGAGAAATTTCGCACTTTGAAATCAAATGCGAACATATTTTATTTGAAAGTTTAATTTTTTTTAAACAATTCTTTAATTTAAAAAAAAAATGCTTTATTTTATAATGAAAAATTTTAAAATAATATTTTGACATTAAATTCAAAAGTGACCAATTTAAATATATACTTTGATTCTAATGGGTCGCTTTTGAAATTGGTACGATACAACGTTAATTTTTTATTTAAAATTATATTTATATAGTCCCAAAGCTATCTTAGATCTATGGGGAAAGCTGAGAATACATGATCCAGAGGCCCCGAGTTGGAAACCAATATTAATGATATTGCTTTGCTTTCTAAAGAGTCATATTGTAAGTGTAGCAGATATGAAGTGTAGAGGAATGCAAACGTCCACACTAGAAAGCTGGCGCCCAAAGTTCGAATCTCATCAGAAATCACAGAAAGGCTTTAAATAAGAAGGCAGTTTTCGATCGCGTATTCACTATGGGTATGGAAGTCACTGGGTAAAATCACCAATTGTCAGACAAACAACATAATATCATTGTGCCTATTGAAAATAAAATAAATTTCTCTTCATTATCGTATTTACATATCTTTTGGTTAAAAATGAACCGAAGTAAGAGATATTTTAAAAGTGATTATAAATGTTCGAAATTTTGCGGAAACACGTTTCGCATTTTCGTGCGCGTGATCTAGCCAGTAATTTGTATGCGTAAGTGGTATAAAGATGAAAAAATTAACATTGTCATTCACCGCCATCTTGAATTATGGTAGATTTTAATTATGTGGCGACAAAGATGTCTTCATATTAAATTTCATAAAAATTGCTTAAAATTGAGGAATTCCGGTCGCCATAATGGATTCGCCATTTTAAATTTGTAAATTTTGATGGCAGATTCGAAATCAGTGATCCCGAAAACCTCCTAGTGTGCATCTTCTTAACTTTTTCGGTCGCCATATCGGAAGCACCATTCTGGGTTTTCCTGTTGTGCACATCTACACTGTCTTTTCTTTGCAAAAAAAACATGATTCAAATTCGTGCAAAGGAAAGACACTAAAAGGGTCCCGAACGGATTTACGTTAGCGGAAATATACAAGTTAGCGTATTTCATTTCATACCCATATCGACGGCGTAGTAAAGAAAAAGATAATCCACTTTTTCGTATTGGCCGCCATATTGTACTTAAAATGGCGGCACATCTTATTGTATTCTATTCGTCATACCCTTTCATTTGTTATCCATGTCAGGGGGGTTGTAAAGTAAACGGTAATCCGCCATTTTGTGGTGGACGCCATATTGGATGCCCCATAAAATTGAATATATTACATTTTATGGTCATGCAGACTGAATACGGATGCAAAATTTCATTGGAATTCGTTGAGTAGAAGTTGCCAAAAAATCAATTGCAAGATTTAAAGCACATATACGTGAAATTAAGCGTTTAAAAAGTGAAAATTTTAGTGGTGAAAATATCAAACAAAAAGTAAACTTTCGTCAAAGACTGATTTGAACCTCGGTCCCACGGCTCACCATACTGGGTATACTTGGCCTTGAGTCACGGCTTCTTTTGGGCATTGCTTTAAGTTAGTGGGTCATAAATGGCATCGGAAAAGTCGTTTATGGTTTATTACGACTAGTATTAACAAAATCGACTTCACTTTTATTTTGTGCACATCTACTCGAGAATAGCTTTAAAATGATGTACCATACCATACTAAAACGGTACCGAACGGATTTATTTATTAAGCGCACTAGTATATATTATATTGGAAATTCCCCGTCCTCTGCAAAGGTTATAAGTAAAAGTATTCTATTGTACAATTTCTGCAAATATTGAACGCTCTTTGTTAGGTAGTTATTCACTAAATTTGGAATTTCCTTTCTTCAATAATATTATATTGTTCCAATGGAAGCTGCCTTAATCATGTGAGTGATCCTTTTTATTTGCTCCATTTATCTTACCAACTTCGCTATTTATTGCCCTTACTTATTCTGCCATCATAAAAATACAGATTTATAATATTTGCCGTCTGACACTTCTTATACTTTATTTCCGAAGTATCTCTACTACTGTTGCGGAAAGTTATAATAAATTAAATATACTGAATTATCAAAAACATAACACAAATTTACTATATTATGGATTCTAGTGCAGATGTTCAAAAAATGTAACTAGGTACTAAACAAATTAAATAATAAATAAAAATAAAATTGTCGAGTTTTATCCATATTTTATTTTCTGTTAAAAGAAAACACTACATTATATATTTAGGATTTGGAGAAAAGATATGTTCTTAAGGATACATTGAACTAATATTATACAAATTTTTATTGAAAAAAAAAAAAGTTATAATATCATCATTAGGTATGACTTTTACTTTACATTTATGTACTTCTATTCGGGAAGCGCGAAAATATACTAATTAACAAACAAAAAACCCCCTACGTATAACGATTATCAATACGATTCAAAATAATTTCACGATTACGATTTACGAATAAAACGATTACAAATAATTTCTTGTTTTAAAATTTAAAATCGGACAATTGTAGGTCGTGTTATGAAGTCAACCATGTTGAGAAAAGTCGTTTGGAGAAAAACCAGTTCAGAAGTTTAAGGCCATGAAAAGAATTTTTGAGCATAGCTTATTCTGTAAATCGCAGTAAACGATGTATGAACATTAAAATGTTCATATTTACCAAACTTCGTCGATTCCCGCCCATAAGACGGACCTTCTCCAACATCGGCGTTCTGGCTGGCGCTTTTTTTTCAATTTTTTATGGGCATTGACGTTAGATGGCTGCACCCTACACCCAGGTAAAAGGTTATAACTTAGGCATTTATTCGATTTGTGAATTAAAATTGTTAGCACGATTCTTATATCCTTGGCCCCAATTTTTGGGAACGGGATTTGAAACATTTTGCTGTGCTAATTTACTCCACCGGTAGTTTGTAAAAGGAAAATTAACTCCACCGGCAGTTTGTAAAAGGGAAATTATAATAATATAATATAATTTTCCAAAAAGTTACGAACGTTAGGCGGCTCGTGAATTGCCCTATATCTCGAAAACGGGTCGAGATAGAATTTTTTCATTATTTTTCCGTTAATTAGCACAGCAAAATGTTGCGAACCCCGTTCCCAAAAATAGGGGCAAAGAATATAAGAATTTCCCCAGATTTGTTATACATAGTTTTGAAAATATGTACTTTCAGAAAATGAAAAAAATATTTTTTCAACTCTCCACCGTGGTGTCCCACCTTAATAATATTCCTTAGGCGCAGCACATTACTCGCCGTCCCCTTATTATAATCGAAATCGTTCGCAAATAATAGAGCCATTCACCATCAATTAAAAAGACTTACACCTGCACTGTCAAGACATTTCTTTTAGTTTTGGTTTTTCTTTAATAGCAACGCTCTTAGGAACTGTCCGAAAATGTGTCCAGATGTTTATACTAGTAAAATTGGTTTGTTAAAAAAAACACTACGACCCAGTATTTTCTACATTTCTGCATTCCCTGCAAAGACAAGTTTGTGGCTTTTAAGTTTGCTTAAGGGGGTATTCTCATGTGACCACTTCGACAAATCGATTTTTTTTTTCATATTTCGATAGTAAAACCTATCGAAAATATGCTGTGAAAAATTCAGACCGAAATTCCTAGTATTAAATAAGTTACAACTCATAGTCGCCGCCGCGCCAGGTCTGCAGCTGCTACATTTCTATTGTTTTCACCGGTCTTTTTTACCTGCGTACGGAGTTTCTGACGGTCAACTTTCATATATTGTGTATATGTGGAATAGTGTATATAAATTTTTGTCATGAATTGTGAAAGTGTATGGTCCAGGCATAGCAGATTAGTGTAAGTATAAATTTTCCACGAAAATTCTGATATTGGAACTTTAAACGCATTTTTCTCGAAACAGCATTTTCTAAAACTGTCAGGGTCCTAACAAAAAAAACTAATCAACCGATTGCTTTGAAATTTGAATAATAAGTTCTTCTACTCACTAATAGTTATCGTCCGTACCAAAATTGCTTATTTTCGAAAATATTTACTTATTTTTTTAAACGATTTTTAACAAAAAACAACAAGATTTTCGTAACTTTTTTTCTAGGAGTCCGCCATTTTTGTTTCCAATTAAATTGATTAATTTTGGTAGGGACGATAGCGACAGACCTACTGAACAATGATCCATTCGATTTTTTCATTTCAGACAACATGAACAGCCGCTATTACCATCACGAGTGACCTGCTTTTTTCTTTGGTGTCTAATTTAATTAAAAAAAAAAATATAAAAAATGTAAAATAAGAAAAAAAAACAATTTTTTTTATAGAGTTTAAGATACAAATAAAAACATATAAAAAAATTAAAATAATGATGATAAAAAAAAATTCCCTAAAAAGAAGTAAAATTTATGCGTTCATATGAGAATACCCCCTTTAGGAATACATTTCACTTTGTTCATAAAATTCTTATCTCCAAACTTCCGTCCTACATAAGTATAGTATGTATGGTGGCATATCATTTTTTAAGTTAGTGAATACTGTCCAGAAACTGGAAGTTTTATCTTAATATCACAAAATTTTATCCCGACCTAATCGCTCCAGTCGTTATGATTATTTAATCTCGTAAGCGAGATCTTGATAGGACGAAACTGTTTAAAAATTATTCACATAAATGTTTCGCGGTTTTGACTTTTTTGTTTAATCAATAAAATAAACTTAGTCCAGCACTAAAACCTCTCACATACATTAGCAAAAAAACCCATAAATAAAAATATGTATTTTAATTGCAATGACTAGAGCACCCCAGACAGCAGTGCAAATTATTATCATTATGCAACATCTGGTGATGGTTCCGCAAAATTAAACACTTTCCATAATCAACAAATTATATTAGCAATTTATAGTGAAATTGTTTTTCCACAAATCTACATAGATGTCTACATATTCCGTGGCGGTCATCTAGTAAAATTTTTGGCAACAAAACATGAGAATTAAACTCACAAGTTGTTGATTTTACTTAAATACGTTTTTCAACGCCTTAATTGTATTTTACATGGATATTTATTTGCTAAAGGCCCCCAAAACCGTAGAGAAAGAGAGTGCAGGATCAACTAACCTTTGGGTCCAGTAAGCTTCGCTCCAAGCTATCCTCCCGTTGACTTCCGTTGCTGCTAGCTTCCAATCTCAAACGAGCACGTTCGACACGTGCTAGAGTTGGACTATCTAATATAGACTGTGTACGGCTGGGAGGTCCGGAGTTTGGTTCAGAGGTTACCAGCATCTTGAAGTAGCGAAGTCGACGTCCTTAAACGGCAACAGAATCACAGTTTCACTGCACAGTACAAAGCAGAATATTTGTGCCTGCGGAAATTAGTTACCACTATCTAGTGTGCTCGATCTTATTCAGGAACTTAGTGGTGGAGACCATGTTAATCGCTCATCAAAATCAGCTCAAAGCGTGACTCAGAGGAGATGCCAATTGCTAGATCGCCTCTTTTCAATTCCGGTCGTGTCTTGGCGCTTAAAAAAAATTCACGGCAAACGGGGATGCGATTTCAACGTCTAGCTGATCGCTGTGCAGTTAGATTCTTGCACACAACACTCACGGGTCCGTCAATATTGCACCTTTTCATACAAAAGAAAATTTTCTTATTCACTGGTAATCCACAAAACGCTAGCAGCCCACAGCGACGAAGAGCCGGCCGAACTTAAAATTCTGATTGCATTCTCCACACCTTCACGGCAACATCCTGTGCGGTTCGGTGCTCTTGGGCCGTCGTGCGACGAAATCCACTATGCTCAGTGCTGTGATGTGACCCTCAGCCGGAGGTGGAAATGTTCACGACAGACCTTCACTGCACTCCTCTGCGCTCTGCTGGCTTTTGCGTTAAGGCAATCCCAGAAATTACACCACCGCACGAAAAAAACAACCTCCCGGGAACAAAGTTGACTTGAAACTGATTTCAGCTGCAGCGGTTTCTCATCAGCTGGTCCCGGACGGATAGTTCGCGTGTTCGCCGTGTATATTGCGTTCGCCCCGGCCCGCCAGCTGAATCTGCATGCGCAGCGCAGTGTTGCTGTTGCTCAACGAGAATAATTCGATTGGTACAGGTTGTCGCGGCAGGCTGGGGAATTGCACAAGGGTTTCATTCAGCAGCACTGCGCTTGTTTACGTTTTGTGTTCGAGCATTTTTAGATTAAGGTGAGCAAGTTGGAGTTTACCTAATAAATCTGTGCAGAGCCGTTGAATTTATAGTTGACTTATCAGCGATATTGAGATTCGAACATTGCAAATCGGTGCTGTCAGTTTTGGCTTTAAATTAAGTAATGGGGTCTGGGGTTAGCAACAGTAAATAGTTGTTTTTGGATCTATTAAGTTGCAGCAATAACAAAGAGATAAAATATTCAATAATCCCAAGCGCTTCCACACCGTAGTTGAAGCGCTGCTTTGGAATCACGGAGTGCTTCTACATGTGTATATAGGTATCCTTGAAAAAAGTTGCCATAAAAAGGAGTCAAATTTGCAGTAGATCCAAGGAATGTAAACTAAAGAAAGAAAACAGCAGAATAAGAACGTTGAACAAAAATTTGAAAAATATGTAAAACTTAAAATTAAAACAAAGGGAGTTAAGATAAAAGCTCAATAAACTGAAACTGAACACATAGATTCTCTAGAAGTCTACTCTAACTCTAAATCAAGTTGTAAAATGTTTTTAGGCTCAAATAAACAATATAGTAATGAAGAAAAAGTTCTTTCCCAAGCCTTACTTTTTAAATCAATAACAGTTCACAAATTCTCGCCTTTTTCGACATTTCCCCGTTTCTTTTACGGGTTTTCGCTAGTTTTCAACTGTTATTGTTAATATATTTATTATTTATGCATATTTATAAACACTAGTATCACCCAGTGATCGACATGAGACCTAGAGTAATAGTTATTAATGATGAAATTACAGTGATAATTGTAATAATCTTTTAATATATAAAATTCTCGTGTCACAGTGTTTCCAACAAAACTCCTCCGAAACGGCTTGACCGATTCTTATGAAATTTTGTGTGTATATTCAGTAGGTCTGAGAATAGGACGTAAACTATTTTTCATACCCCTAAATGATAAGGGTCGTCCACCCCAAAACATTTTTTTTATTTTTTGGACAAAATTTTTTAATTTTCTTATGATTCTGCATTAAATACATTACAACCCTAAATTTTCACCCTTCTAACACCGACCCCGGTTTTTAATAGCGATATTAGTACTTTAATAATTTTCAAACATCATATCAGTCACCACTCGATCAGTTATTCCCGCCAGGCGTCTACGGGTGTCACTTATCGTTTTACTTTCTCAGTGCAACTGTCATATTTATTAGTTCCTACTAGCAAAATTTTTGGGAATCATTTTCAATAAAAAAAGAGAAATATATTTGTATTTTATAATTGTGAAAGGTAGGTAAAATAATAAAAGAACAAATACATTATCAGTATACTGCTTTCTACCATTAAGTACTTCAATTTGATCTATTTGTGTGTTTTGCACAGTGAACAATGCCAGCAATACGCAAAGGGTCTGATTTGGGCCGTCGAACGGCTAGATCTACAGTCATGCGAAATAGAAGAGCCCAAAGAACAGACTGATAATGAAATACATTGTGCACCTGCAATCACTTGTTGATTTTTACTTTATCACTTCATTAAGTTTCTTTAGTTGGTAGCCAACACAGATCATGACATGTATATTGTTCTTTTGAACAATCGTTTGAGATTGTTCGATTTTAGTTAATAAGTTAATAGTTAATTTTAGGAACATACAATTCGTCTCAAGCTAATCAAATAATGCTGACATTTAAAATCCTTGCAAACGAATGCTCGAAAACATCAGAAGCTAAATAGAAATCCAAAGAGAAGTAATTTGAAGAGTCGAAGCTTTCATTCAAGCAGGGAGGAAATCTTCTTCTTATAAAATACTTATGGTGCTTATGTGTGAGGCCTCATCCCAGCCAAAACACCCCAGCGGGAACTGGAAGCATGAAAGAGCAATTTTTAGAAGCTTGGCAGGCCCCCATAGAATCCGTCGGCGCGTCGCCTTTGACACAGAGCTTGAGAGCTTAAAGCATTTTTGCCCGGCAAGAGCTACCCGAACCCATAGAATCCGTCGACGCACCCGCTCCCGCTCAGCTGTTTATGACAATTCGAGACCAACCGTCAACTGGCGCAGTATGCTCCGAAGGTGAATTAACAAGGTAAATTTAGTACCAATTCGTCAAGAAACTAGACTAATAAATTCAGGAAAAACTCGGCACCCTCCAGGAAATCCAAACGAAGAAACAGGAAACCGAATAATTACAAAATCACCAAAACAATTGACAGATATTAAATTCAAACCTTTACTTGTCAAATAAACAGCTGATTCAACGAATCACAACTGGCCAATCCCAACTTGTCAAAGCTCTCTCACGCCGGACTATTGCAACGAAATATTGAAGGTTCCTCTAAATTTCTCTCTCGCAACGCGCTGCCGTTGCGTCGGCTATGGGTTAGCATGTATTCAATAGTTGTGCGGCGACGGCGAACGCGACGTTTTCTATGGGGGCCAGCCTTTAAAAATGCTTGCCTCCCGTATCTCTATCCGTATCTTTTTAACCAGGGCATATCATTGCTAGGAAGAAAGCTTTTTCTATTTTCTTCCCGTGTGCTTCGTCGGAAGGTTATTGGCAGATTTGTCTGTTTCCTTATACCGTGTGCTTCTTTGGAAGCTTATTGGCAAATTTGTCTGTTTTCTTTTTCTTTGGTTCTTTGGAAGATTATAGGAAGGTAGACATGGAGGCGAAGCAGATATTGAGCTCAACTCTTTCGATCCTGTTTTCGCATGAAATATTTGTTAATTTCCTAGCTATGATTAGGCCGCTGTATGTTATGTACTAAAATTTATAAGGACAAGAGGGGAAATATATTCATATCAAATAAGCATGAATTCAGTTTTATATATGTAGGAGCAGTATCGACAATGACTCATCGTCATCATCAGCATCGGCATTACAGTCATTTTATTAAGAACTAGTGTCACAGCCCTACTTGCTTTTTGTATTGCACGTAGTATCACAGTTGCTCATCACAGTTGCTTATTACAGCCACAGTAGTTACCAAAGTAGTCAGTTATTGTCAGTAGCCAGACGAGTAGGCGCTTCTGTCACAGTAGTCAGTCGAGTCAGTCAGTATAACCAGCAGTCAGTTGTTGTCAGTAGCCAGACGAGTAGGCTCTTGTGTCGCAGTAGTCAGTGGAGTCAGTCAGTATAAGCAGTAGTCAGTTGTTCTTGCAGTAGTTAACTTATTCAGAATCCCAATTATTTTAATTATTATAATTACAAGTCAATGAATTTATAAACCAGAAATAACTAATTTATTTATTTATTTCGCTTAATCCAAGCTACAAATGACAATTTAAATTGGCTTAAAAATAAACAAACGAAATCAGCTTAAAACTATGACTAGAACTAAGGCAAGGGGCATATAAAACGAAGATGGGGTCAATGGGGAGAAGACAGGAGGGTCAATGGGGAGAAGACAGGAGGGGCAATTATATTTATTTATTTATTCACTTACTTGCTATAAGCTACAAATAACGAAAGAATACAAAAAGTAACTTTAGTTAAGCGACAAACAAGTAAAGGGCTTTGGAATAAGGGATAACAGGAGGGACACAATATTAAGAGGTGCGGCGCAGGGAACTCCTAAGAGAAGATTTACTCAGGTGAAAGTCAAAGGAAGGGAGGGAGTTGGCTTTCCGAAGCATGCGGGTGAGGGGTTCAGAAAGGCCATAGTTAGTGCGGTGGTAAACAGGGCGGAAGAGAGGGGCCGATCTAAGGCTACGGGGATTGGTATAGAGAGAAATCCGCTGAAGCAGAGAAGGACAGTCTATATCGCCAGAAAGTAGCTGATGGATGAAGGTTATGTCGGCAGAGTCGCGTCGTTTCCATAAGGGCTCCAAGTCGATCAGCATTAGGCGATTTTCATAGGGGGGAAGAATAAAACGATCAGACCAGGGAAGCTCTCGTAAAGCAAAACGAAGGAACCTTCGCTGGACTGCTTCGATTCTGTTGATGTAGGTAGATTGGGAGGGAGACCAGACTTGGGAAGCATATTCAAGGAGAGGCCTGACGAACGAGACGTATAATGATTTGGCAACGTAGGGATTACGGAACTCTTTAGACCAACGCTTCACGAAGCCGAGTGCAGAGTTGGCTCTAGCTACTACGCTATCAATGTGATCACGAAAGTTTAGTTCGCTGTCACAAATGACACCGAGATCGCGAAGGGAGGATACAGTTGGGATAGGTTCATCATATAACTGGTAAACCCTAAGGGGAGAAGAAGGGCGTTTGCGGGAGTAGGTAATGGATTGGCATTTGGAGACATTGAGTTCGAGGGAATTTTTGCGGCACCATAAACTAAAATTGTCAAGATCGTCTTGAAGCAGTCGGGAGTCCGTTGAGGAGGAAATTAGTTTGGAGATTTTCATATCATCAGCGTAGATGGAAATATCAGAGTATTTGATAATAAGTTAGACATCGTTAATGGCAAGAATGAAAAGTAACGGACCTAAGTGGCTACCCTGAGGGACACCCGAATTAGCCACAAAAGAGTAGGAGGAAGCAGAGCAGAAGAGGACTTTGTACTGGCGTTGATCAAGATAAGACTTGATCCAAGAAAGGAAAAGCTGATTGAAGCCAAGGGAGCACAGTTTGAAGAGAATTAATTTATGTGAGATTTTGTCGAACGCTTTACTGAAGTCTGTAGCAACAACGTCGACCTCGTCGCCATTTTCCAAGGCGCATAGTGTTCTAGAGACGAAGTCGCTTAGGTTGGTGGTGGTTGATCTACCTTTGAGAAAACCATGCTGGGAAGGGGAAAAAATAGATTTACAATGGAAAAGTATGCAATCGTAAACAATGCGTTCGAAAAGTTTGGGTATACAGGAGAGTTTGGCAATAGGACGAAAGTTGGAAATATCGTTCTTGCAGCCCTTTTTATGAATGGGAATGATGAATGAATCTTTCGAAAGTTGAAAGATGGAGGAAAGGGGTCCGATCAAGTGTTGAGCGCACTTCTTCAGGACAATAGCGGGAATGCCGTCAGGGCCTGGACTGAAATCATCGGCAAGTGCGAAGATGGCGGAGGCGACCATTGCTGGGTTGATGTTGATGGAGGCAAGGGAAGTCTGGGCACAGGAGCGCAAGAAATGGAAATAGCTAGCATCGAGCTCGGAGGAATTCTCACTGAAGGATTGGCTGAAGTACTGAGCGAAGAGGTTAGCTATTACACGAGGGTCGGAGGAAGAGGTGTCACCAAGTTTAAGTGTTGAGGGGTAGCCATTTGATTTTCTTTTGATGTTGATGAACTGGTAGAAGCGTTTAGGATCAGATACGAGGACGGATTGCATGCGTTCAAGATATTCAAGGTAAGGGGATTCGCTGAGATCAGAGAACAGAGAAGCCACAGAAAGGTAGTTGGAGAGGTCAGGATCGGAGCGAGATAAGAGGTAGGCCTGCCACAGTTTATTACGCCTGTTTCTAAGGGACCGAAGTTGTTTATTATACCATGGGGGAGATGAGGTATGGTCTCTCCTAGGTTGATAGGGAATAGATTGGGTCAGGCAGGCGAAAAGTTCTGTATATAAAAGGTCTAGGGCATCCTCCACAGAAGGCAGAGAGTCGGTTGTGGGGGAGAGAGACGATTGAGCAAGAAGGTAATTTAATTTCTCAAAGTCGCCTGTTCGGAAGTTGAAGTAGTACGAAGATACTGAATTCGTGAGGAGAGGGGGGGGTTTCGAGAGAAAGAGTCAGGAAAAGAGGAGGGTGATACAGGTCGAGAGTGGAAAGAAGATGGGTACTCTCAGTGACAACCGAATTAACAGGGTCGGATGAGAAAATCAAGTCGAGTTGTCTGCCTAGGTTGTTGGTTATACCACTGATTTGCCAAAGACCACAGTCGGAGAGACGGTCGATGAGTAAGGTCTCTTTGTCGGAGAGAGCGTTAGAAGGGACAAAATGGACTTCATCATCAGACCGAACCCATAGGAGGCGAGGGAGGTTAAAATCACCGAGCACAATGACTTCATCATTAGGCCCGAGAGTGTTAAAGAGTGAATCAATAAAATCAGTGGCGGATTTATAGGCCTCAAGTGGTTGGGAGGGACGAATATAGACACAGAAAATGAACAAGAGTTTACAAGGTAGAGGAATATTGATACAGACGAAGTTGCAGCTTGAGGAATTAGAGGATGATAAAAGGCTAGCGCCAAAACGATTATGCACGGCTAGAAGTACACCGCGGTTTGTGGAGATGAAGTCATTATCGCAGGCGTCAGCGCGAAAAACAGAGAAGTCGATGGAAAATAACTCATTACTGTTTACACTGGGAATTAAGTTGGTTTCAGTAAGAGCGAAAATGTCGTAAGGAAAAACGATGGAGTTCTGGAAAACTGAGGAAGTTTTGGTACGCAGGCCTCTGACGTTTTGGTAGTACAGGGAGAGATTACAGGGAGAGCGAGCCTGGTAAGAAAGGGGCAGGGAACAGGAGACTAATACTTGTGTTTTAATCCTACATATATATATTTAAAAAAACAGCTTTTGTTTCCTTAAAATATGTTTTAAATACCAGTAAAAAAAAAATGGTCTCAACATAAAGAACATAAACAGCTTCTTTTCGCTAAAATAATTTCCAAAACTAATGCAACAACATAAACAGCTTCTTTTCCTTCAAATAATTATAAAAAACAGCACAAAAAACAAACAGGAAAATCAATTATTCAATTACCTAAGCAAGTGCCGTTGATAAACTCTATTAACTAAAACCACTTGTAAATATTCCCGTGACTTAAATGAACTGAAATGCTTCAGCAGAAAGCAAATTTTACAACGAAATAATGTCATCGCCCTTTTACGCATGAAAACATAGAAAATCTTCCTTTGCATTGCCAAGGGCATATGTATGTTTTGATGCATTTTTCACTCGCAGAGAATGCAGGGTAGGAAAAAGCTTTAACATCTTCCTGACGATTGGGTACCAGTTTTCACAATTTTTTTTCACAATGCCTTTTTTCCCAAAATCCATTTTTCCCAGAAACCTATTTTCCTAAAACCATAATTCCGAGGAAAATTATGTTAAAGGAAAATCATCTGTCAGGGGATATTTTTTAAGTTAGGAAAAAAAAATTTTATTATAAAAAGTTTTGGGAAAAATGGAAGGTTTTGGGAAAAATGGATTTTGGGAAAAAAGGCTTTGTGAAAAAAAAATTGTGACAACTGGTCCCCTACCCTTCCTGACTGCTTCATAAAGACATTGATAGGAATCACTTCAAATTTGCTTCTTAGGAATTGATTCGGAATTTTTTCCCGCTGGGACTTGATCTACATATATTGACTTTCTTTTACAACATATGCATGTGGCTTGCAGGAATGGTTAATTAGTAGGTATGGTCCCGGTACTTGCCGAGCGGGAACAGGAAGCATACAAGAAGGCATGAAAGAGCAATTTTTAGAAGCTTAAAAATGATTGCCTACCGTATCCCTATCCGTATCTTTTTAACCAGGGCATGTCATTAAGAGGAAGAAAGCTTTTTTTATTTTGTTCCCGTGTGCCTCGTCGGAAGATGATTTACAGATTTCTTTGTTTTTTTCCCGTGGGCTTCTTTGGAAGCTAATTGGCATATTTGTCTATTTTCTTCTTCTTTGGTTTTTTTGGAAAATGGAATGGAGGCGAAGCAGGTATAGAGATTATAACACTTTCGGTCACTGTTTCGCATTTGTTAATTGGCTGACTATGAGTAGGACAAGGGGGGAAATAACCTATATTAAATAAGCATGAATTCAGAACAGCAAATATTCCCGTAGTTTACAAACGTAACTGCACTCTCGAGCACCTTAACGAAAGTGAACTGAAATGCTTCAGCAGAAAGATAATTTCACAATGAAATGATTTCATCGCCCTTTCACGCATGAAAACATCGAAAATCTTCTTTTGCATTACCAAGGGCATATGCTTTGAAGCATTTTTCACTCGCAGAGGATGTGGAATTGGCAAAAGCTTTAACATCTTCCTAACTGCTCCATAAAAATATTGATAAGAAGCACTTCAAATTTGCTTCTTAGGAAGATTCAGAATTTTTTCCCGCTGGGTGGCGCCGTAATCTAACTGCTATACCAGTGGGCCGATTGAGACCATATGCATACCATATATAAGTTATTTTGCGCGGAAGATTTATAGGTAGGTTCTGTTCTTAAAATTCCACCCGCAACGGGGTAAAAGAGGGTATGAATCTATGGAGAAATATATGTTTTTAACCGATTAATTTAAATTAATAAACCACGAATGGGATAAACTGCGGTATAAATCCTCGTATGAGAAAAAATGTTTACTTGAAACTTTGCATACACGTTCGTCATCAAACTCACGCCAAACAACTACTGTCTATGTATTCTTTTCAAAAATGTCAACAATGTTCATTTACCGCCACCATTGCAGGTACAGTCACTTGCGAAAGTGCAATAATACCAAAATTAAATTATTTCTTTACGAATGTAGGCTAGGGCGAAACAGCGTTTGCCGGGTTCCGCTAGTTAAACTATTATATAATAATTTTTGATTTGGAAAACAGTAGTCAACATCATTGCGCAAAGCAATAGTATTAAAATAAAAAATAAAAAAGGGTATATTTCACTGTCCGGGCAAAGCTTCAATGAAGTTGGCAACGATTGCTGCAAAAAATATTCAAACAGTAGCAAATAAATCGGAAAGCCAATTACAATTTAAAGTAATGCTTCTTTCGAAAGTAATGCAAGATATTTTGTAGAAATTTGCCTGAAAGCGTGTTAAGGTAGGTAGTTTAACATAACAGGGCCTTTCGGCAAGCACGTTCTCAGTGAGACAACTGAGACAAGATATTGAGCAACTGTCTCAGTTGGGTTAAACAGCTGATTTTGACATCGCTGAATTTGTTGCTGCAGAGTGAGAAATGGATGCCGATAAAGCACGCGCAATTATTTTATTAAGTTCAGGCATCTAAATATAACCCTAATGCTACTCAACGGCTGTTATAACATATAACTGAGACAAATGAGACACAGAAAATCCATCTCAGATGGCTCAGTTGCTCAAAGGCTGCGTTCATTTGCGTTGCTCAATGTGAAATTGAGACGATGTGCGAGAACATGCCGTTTTAGTGAGCCAACTGAGAATATCTCTCTCTGCTTGCCGAAAGGCCCTAACATAATCAGAAACCTTGATTCATACAATTTTTCTTTTAAAACGTCCACCCTGTTTCGTTACTTTTTTAGTTTTTTTGAAGTGAAGCTTCTATCGTCACGTTATGATCTTACTTACCGACAGTTGTCACGTAACCGTTGAGGCACCAAAATAACCCAACGCCGGCTCACCTCATCCTCCACCCAAGAGCCTCCTCTCTCTCTCTTTACCCTTCTGAGTATGTGCTTGGCAAAACCAGTCCACTGCGGTGCACGCTACACACGAATACCTGGAATTAGCTTCTTTTGTATGAAAATAATGACATCACTGAAACACGTTGCGCATTTTCTTGCGAGTTAAGTCATTCCCAACGCCGGCTCCCAGGGGTATCGAATCCAGTTCACCAAAAACTTCCCATACAGTCCCCACATACTAAAACCTTCATATTTCCAAAGTTCCAAGAAACCCATACAGAATGCTTACGTTGCTTTCCAATAAGCTTCTGATTTTCTAATTCGCTTAAACGCGAATTCGAAATAACGGAAACTGCAAGAAATATGAGCACTGCACTCAGATTGTTCCCCAAGTGCACCTAAACGCATAGAAATATAAACTAAGCACGGAATAAACCCTGTACATGAGCGACCACCTAAAGATAGCTACGCAGAGGAGTACAGGAACAACGTGTATGAAGAAAGCTGAATAAAACATCTGATCGATCTGTAATATGTAATCTGTGCTACTTCGAAGTTTGAATAGATTAAACCGGCAAAGTGCAAGTGTTTGAGTGCATATCTATAATTGTGGCAACAGTCCGCGAGGATTATATAAAGGACTATATTACGCATTGTTTAAGTGCAATTAGCAAAGCGAAAAAACTAAACTCTACGAGAATTTACGATTTGAAGTGCTCTGTGATAGGTTGTCAACACGCAATTTCTGTGCGGGAAATCGTTTTTTAGGTAAATGATTGACGAAAATGCATGATAAGTATTCTATTTCATCTAACCGTATTAAAAAGAGTTACGTTAATTTCAGCAAATTAAGAAAATCGCTTTATTTTTAAAGTCGCTGGTTTTGCTTACCTACCACAAAAGCATTATAGCTATCAGTGAATGGCAGCGTGTAAATACATATGTACATAGATTATAAGGGAGTGTAGTCATTACGGCAGGAACTTCGGAAAATTATGAATTGAAAGTCCCCTTCTGATTGTGGCCTCATATTTACGCCTGCGTGACTTTTTTATTTTTAGGAATATCATAACAAAAATTTGAGACGTGATTTCTGATAATAAATTGAAAAAAGCAAAAAAATAAAAATAGTTTTTTTTTCAAAATTTTAACCGGTACTACCCCCCCTTAAAAATAAAATTGTTTAACATAATATGAGTCTTCTGCCTCCTTTTTCTAAATTTGTTAAAATGAATTATTAATCTTGTACTGTAATAACTTGTGGGTAGCTCAGTGAAAGACGATGACTGCTTGGTAACTTTATTGACTTAACGCTAGTTACAGACTGGCCTACTCAGTGGAGTAGGTTTGCTTCACTTGCTAACTGTGTTAATACATCCACATGATATTAGTTATGTGTTATTAGATATGTATTTTAATTCGAGTTCACATAATCTTGCACCTCCCCTTTTAACTGCAAGCATCTCAATTCAGTATTAATTCATTTCAATTCACTAGGTGTTATCATCTAATCTATCGGCTACACAACTCTTTTATTAGCTTACACTATATAATTATTTATATTATACAATTCTTTTAATACACAATTTTTTTTATTTGCTTACACTATACAATTCCTTTAATTACTTACACTACTACGCTGACTTCATTACGTAATACTTATTGACAGAGTATATTCGTTTGTTCGATTCCAAGATGTGCATATACATTAGTATTTTGACTGCATGTTAGATCCTAGCACACTCTAACTAATTTATAAGGAAGCGCACAGCCTCATCAGGATTATCGATTTGATCCATTTACAATGCGTCATCGTAAGAACCTAGAATTTCTTCTTAGAACCGTTGCATTATCAGTTTCTACTAGATACGAGCGAGGAGTTTCATGTTTTTCCTTCACCTCCCCTTTTGACCACCTCTTATTTTCTTGAATCCAAATATTGTGACCGACTTTTAGTTCTTCTTTGCTCTTTGATTTTTTTACTGTAGTTTTTTTTATTATTTTCATTATTTCTATCCACTACTATTTTACATCGTTTACTGTTTTCGGTTTTGAATGCTTTACTTTTCATGGGCAACAACGTCCGCAATTTGCAACCCATTAAAACTTCCGCTGATGATTTATTACTATTCATAATAGGAGTATTTCTATACTCTAACAGACATTCCATAATTCTTCGCCCGATTCTTTACTTTTTTTTATTAATTTTTTAGCGATTTGCACTGACTTTTCTGCTAAGCCATTGGCTTGTGGATATCGTGGACTCGTTGTGACTATTTCTACGTCAGACTTACAACCAAATTGTTTAAATTCAAATGACCCAAAAGGCATATTGTCTGCTACAATTATCTTGGGAATACCATGAATCGAGAATAAGATTTTTAATTTCAGGATGATTTCCGAGGACGTTTTGGATCTTAGTGGAATAATTTCTAAATATTTTGAAAGGTAATCGCACACAATTAGATAGGCTTTCACTGCGAGCTCAGAAAGATCTATCCCAATCTTATTCAAAGGGATCTCTGGTACATCATGTGGTATATATGGCTCCCTAATATTGGAATTTCCAAATTTTTGGCATATCTGACAGAGACTCACTTTATCTTTTATGGCTTGGTCTATTCCTGGCCAATAGACTGATGAACGAGCTCTAACTTTTGTTTTGCTAATCCCGAGGTGGAGGTTTATGCAATAGATTAAATATTTCGGTTCTCATAGAGCTGGGAATAATAATTCTATCATGTAGGAATATTAGTCCTTCTGATAGTACTAAATAATTCCTGAGTTTCCAATAGCATTTTATTTCATCGTTTAGTTTCGATTTACAACTTGGCCAACCTTCTTCCAAAATTTTTTTTAACTCTTTTAACACTGGATCCTTGTCTGTTTCAAGTTTTAATTGTTCTTTCCTATCATTTCCAACATTTATCGTGTGCACAACTTCTAAGCCAACTATTTCAGGTTGGCCTTCCTGTCTATCAAAATTTCTTGAGAGGAGATCGGCGATGTACATATATTTTCCTGGAGAGTGACTAAGATATATTTGGTATTTGAAAAGTCTCAACATCATTCGTTGCAACCGCGGATTAGGCACTTTCCACATATCTTTTTGGAAAATGCCTAACAGAGGTTTGTGGTCTGTCACCACTCTAAATTTTTGGCCGTAAACGAAATTATGAAATTTGCTTCATCCGAACACTATTGCGAGCAATTCTTTTTCCACTTGCGAGTATCTTTGTTCTGTCTCGGACAAACTTCGAGATGCGAACAAAATCGGTCCCCCATCTTGAAGCATACATGCTCCCAGACCATTTTTTGAAGCATCTATTTGCAACGTGATTTCTTTCATGGGATCAAAGGTTCTCAAAGTAGGGGCCTCAATTATTGCCTTTTTGATTTGTTCCAGGCAAATCTGATGAGTCTTTTCAAATCTAAAGACTACATATTTTTTGAGCAAGTTTCTAAGGGGTTGAGACATTTCAGATAAGTGGGGTACGAAAGCCCGGACATAATTAATCATACCGAGTAAGCATTGCAGCCCTTTTTTATCTTTTGGAGGGGAAATTTTGGTGATCGCTTTGATTCGATCAGGATCGCCCTTTTCAGAGACTATGTGTCCCAAAAACTTCACTGAATTTATTTTGTACTGCAGTTTGTTTAGGTTAAATTTCAAATTTATTTTCCTCGCCCTTTCCATTACTTTATTGAGGATTTCATCGTGTTCTTTCTCTGAACCGGCATAAATAAGTATATCGTCAACGTAAACGACGACTCCTTCGATGTCTTTGAAGTTTCTTTCATTGTATTTCTGAAATATCTCAGGGGCTGTTTTAATCCCAAAAGGCAATCGTCTAAATTTATAGGTATCATTCGGAGTGCTAAATGTGCAAAGTTGGCTAGACTGGGCATCCAGTTCAATTTGCCAGTAGCCGTCTTTCAAATCGAGTACGGTAAACCACGACTTGTTTGCTAACCTGGCGGTTATTTCCTCGAACGTGGGGATGGGAAAATTTAGAGGCTTTATGGCATAAGTTCAAGTCCCTAGGATCTAAGCATATTCTTATTTTTTTATTGGGCTTGCCCGTCAGCTTTTTCTATGATTCTTGAATTTTCTAGTCTTTCTAGCTCACTACTTAATGCATTTTTGAGAACTAGCGGGATTCTTCGTGCCGGCTTCACAACTGGATTTGCATTATTTTTTACTTCGATGTGAAAGTTTTCTATGAACGACCCAAGGCCCTCAAACAGGTCCTTATTTTTCTCAATGAACATTTCTCGATTCATGGGCATTTTTAAGCTGTCTACCCTTTTTACTAAATTCAAATCCACACTTCTTTCTAGGCCTAAAATAGGAACTGATCCTTCTCTACTAATAATAAATTCAATTTCTTTGATTCTATTCCGGATAGTGAAATTCAACTTAGTCGTTCCAATTGTTTTTAAAACCGAGCCCCCATACGATTGAACTTTTAACATTGAGTCTGCGATATTTAGATTTTTAATATTCCTAACTATGTGCAAAGGCAAAACATTCACGTCCGCGCCCGTATCTATATTAAATTTAATTAACTGATCTTCAATTTTTACCGTTTCATACCATGACTTGTTCATCGTTCCATCATTATTTATTGCATCAATAACGTATTTATTAACATGTTGTAATTCACTTACTCGTTTAGTTTTTGTTTTGCATGCTATCGCGTAATTATTCTTCCGGCCATATTTTCTACATAGGTACATATTGTGTTGTAAGCTGGGCACTTCCTGATTACATGTCTTTGCGCACAATATGTACAATCAATCATGCTATTCCGACTAACCTGATTATTTATTCTAACTTGTTTTTTCCTAGAATTAATTTGGTTAGTACTATTATTTTTATTAGTTTTATAATTAACACTTAGGTTAGGACATTTCGTAACAGAATTGAAAGACGAAGTGGCCGGCACTCCAGTTTGTAACCTTTGAACCTGTGTATTTGACACCTCAGCAGCAAGCGCCATCTCTATAGCTTTGGCGAGATCCAGGTTGTCTATCTCCAGCAGTCTTTTTTGCACTAGTTTGTCGTTTACCCCCAGGATAATGCGGTCCCTGGGCATGCGATTTTCTTGTTCACCGAACCCACAGTTGCGAACTAGTTGATAGCCATCAAGAAATTGTCGAAAGCTTCTCCTGGTTCCTGCTTTCGGCTATGGAAAACGAAATTCTCAAATGCCTCGTTTCGCTTTGGGCGACAGAATTCTTCAAAAGCCTTCGTTACTTCATTGTATTTTGATTTCTGCTCCTCGGTTAGGTTAAACGAATTATAGATCTCTACCGCTTCTGGGCCTCTACGGTATTCAAAAATACCGCTACTTTCACGTTATCAGGCTTCTTGTCCTGTTCGGCGGCCGTACAAAAAATCTGGAAATTTTGCCAGAATCTTCTCCAACTTTCGGCCAAATTAGGTCCCTCCAGGTCCAACTTATCAATTTTCTTGATATAATCCATAGGAATTGATTCCTTCACGCTTACGTAGCGAACACTTTTGGGCGGTCTTCCTCGTAGTTTGGGTGCTTTATATAATTCCACCACTTTATGGGTTTTCCCCATTCGCAAGTTTACTTATGATTTTTTTTTCACGAACTGCAACTTGTTAGGTGAAACACAGTGGATACCGGCTGCGCCATGTAATAACTTGTGGGTAGCTCAGTGAAAGACGATGACTGCTTGGCAACTTTATTGACTTAACGCTAGTTACAGACTGGCCTACTCAGTGGAGTAGGTTTGCTTCGCTTGCTAACTGTGTTAAGGGGTTAGGTGGCTTTGAAAATTTCAAAAAATCGATTTATTTTTTTTGGTCTTATTAAATAGTACAATATGTTTAAAATATTCTCCTAAAATTTCAAATCGATCCGAGTAAAATTTTAAGAGATAGACCCTTCGGAAGTTCCGCCCATCAGGCCACGTCAGTGCAGCGCTTTAACTTTAAACGCGTTTATCTCAAAACTCAATGTTCTAAGTCGGTGGACATGATTTCTCGAAAAATTATGAAGAGATTCAAATTTTGCACACATCTTTGAAATAACATTATCTAGTTATTGAACGAAGGATTTTTTTTTTATTAATTACAACTAATTTTTTCGAGCGAATACATGGCGAAAATGTGAACAAAAAATGTGTTTTTTTGTTCAAAGTCTGTCAAAAATTCAAATTCCAATTTATTTTTTTTTCCTTCGTCCAATTTATCCATGTACTATCGAAATCTTTTTGGTTTTTTGATTTTAGATGAACCAATAATGAGTTATGCTGTCCACGGCAAGAGCATTTTTTTTTGAGACTTCAAGGGAAATGAGGTACCAACGGCTGAGTTTTCGGAATTTTTAAATAAAAATTTCACAAAGTACTGTTTAAATATGTATCTTTGATATGCTGAATTGTTTAAGTAAAATATATGATTGTATATATGTATGTAAAAAAAATAGTAAAAATACCCTTTTTTTGAACCTCTGAAACCCACCTAACCCCTTAATACATCCACACTGATATTAGTTACATATGTGTTATTAGATATATATTTTAACTCGAATTCACATACTCTTACAGTACTGTTTCAGAAGATCCTCAATATTATTATTCAATGGAACGAAAATAAAGTAATAATAATATTATCGAAAGATATCTAGCATAAGGTCATCACTGTGGTTTTGTTTAGGAAATCTGTTGAAAATTATATAAAAGTGGTGTAAAATTTAACTCTATGGTTTGAATTTTATTCTGATAAATTCTTACATACATCAATAGGTAAAAAATTAAAGAAATGTATAACTCAAAATGGAGAAAATTCTGTGAATATACTGAACTCAGTTTATATCATTCTCATTTTTATGACATTGCCTTGCGCCATGTCATGAAAACATTTCAGGTCTTAACTTTTATCTTATTCGACTTACACATATCAGAAAAAGTCGATTTAAACGAACGAGTGCAAAATTTCAATCCCTACATACATATGTATATACATACTTTATTTTCGAGCTAAGAAGAGAAAATTCCTATTCTAGATCAAACCTGAGAATTTATTTAACAAAATGCCCGTAAATCTTACGAAAAGTCGAATTTGAATGACTGCGTAGCTCGGGTTAAAAATCACTTGGCCCTCATAAAATACATTCCGGACTGAAAGGAACCTTTTATCAAGCCGTTTTCAGGTGTTTGGCTGCTCCTTTCCAGACAAGGTGTGTATAAGTCTCCTAAGCTCTGTGTGCGAACGTTGAGAATGACTACAAATAGTTTCTGCAAGGTAAGGAGATCAAACGGAATGAGTAGCATCCTTTGGATAATCAACAATATCGCAGACAACAAAGGCATATACACCAAGGCGCTCCTACCATTCTTTTCCTATCCTGAGGTTCTCAATTTCCATTTGAAGACATTTCGTGCGTTGAATTGTAAATTGCCCCAAATTGGCTTCCTGAATATAAAAAGGAAAATCGCAAGTTGGGTGAGTAGTTCCTCCTTCGACTTTCCCTATATGCTCTGCATTGCTGCCGGCTTCTTCGGTTTCGTCTCAACTTAGACGTGGTCTTGCTTTCCATTTCCAAGCGAATTACGTTTCACGAACAAAACTCTCACTCCTCCCTGGTGTACTCCGAAATAGAAAAAAGGAGCAAGACGTTAATCGATTACTTCATCCGTCTGCCTCCTTAACTGCTGACTGAAGAATAGGGCAAATCAGCTGGGTTTCTTGAAACCAGACTGAAAATACGTTTGTCATGCTGCCACAAGAATCCTCTGAGGGCGCCCAAGGAAGTGTTTATTTGTGCAAATAACAGATAACGAAAGGAAATGGAAAAAAGGCAAATTGCCTCAGGTTAATATCTGATTATCATTTCCGTCAATTTCCATCGGCCTTTTTTCGTACTGTCTCCGTCTACACGGAGCTCTTAGGTGATGGAACTCAGGGCCTTTAGTTTTGGGCTATTCTCCTTTCTATTTGCAATAACGGCAAGTCTTCAAACAATTCGTGTCCCTTTGTGGTAAATTCGCCATTCAAACTGTCTTCTTTACGACTTTCATCAAAGCAGGAAAAGGCATTGTTCTTGATATCAAACGAGCCGGGACAACTTCAAGGTGAAGCATTTCCTTCAGCCCTATGCACATTACATACTTACTATATTTGTATGCGATATAAAAATAATGAAAATGGAAAAACTATACATTGAAGTTTTGTAAAAATTGGGGGATGCCCACTTGCCCTACAAACGGGCTATTTTTTTATTATTATTATTTGGGGTAACACTATTGGTGGGCATTGCGACTAGGAAGGTCTTTTGTGTCAGAACCCCACTACTGCAAGAGACGATCGGCTACCCTGTTGTGGGAGCGAGCTCTGTAGAGCCCGGCTATGCTGTAGCTCTGTGGTATGCGGCCGCGCGAGCTTGAATGCTAGCTTGCGGTAGTGGTGGGGGGTTGCTTCAAAAGCCGCTCTTAGCTACAGACACGAGCTGCCCGCAACGAATATCTTGCGCAGACAGGATCAAAAAAGAAGGGTTAAGGGAAAGGGACAGTGGCAGGAGGAACCCCTCTTCCTGCCTAGATTGACTCTCCGAAAGGGGGATGCCGATGGAATGGATCCTCCTGGCCTAGCCCCAACCGCCCAATGACCTCCCAGTGGCCCATGATTTTTGGGAGGTCCCTTAGAAAACTACTAACCCGGAAAGTGGAGGCTGATGAGAGAAGTAGAGGGGGAGGTAAGGAGCAATTAAATTTTCTTTCTTTTTAATTCATGAGTCTATGTTATTAAAATCGGTAATCTCCCTTTCTCCGGTGAGTATACACAAAGAGAAAAAAAAGATCTACAGTGGCCAGAACTTATGAATGAAAAGAAACTCCCTACTAACCTATAAACTTTGTACAGGACGTCTTAATTATCTATTTTGGCTCGAAAAGATTTACACTATAGTTCTATTGTACAAATTACCGTTAAATTTATTAAGTATTTCCCTTAAGACGAAGAAAAATTTTGTGTCAAGGTGTTGTTTTTTTTGTTTTAGTTTCTTTTTTTAAAAAAAAAATTTTCTTTAGGAATAAATACTATAGGCATATAATTTCATGTCAATTTTGGTCTTTCAATACTTTGCTTCTGTTTTTTTTAAGGAAAATAATCTACTCTAGTATAGTTATATACTATCACATCAATTTCGGCCATAAAAAAAAAAGTTTTTGTTTTTCTTATATATAAAAAAAAAAATCGATTTTTTTTAAAGGATAGATATAAATATAGATATAAAAACTTGGTTCCGGGTGCCTAAGGATGGTGCGTTGCTGCGACGAAGGCGGCCGCCTATGTTGATTGGTGATCCCACGAAGGGGGAAGGGGAGGTCCAAGTTTCCCTCCTCGGGGTCCCCCTGGGTGTCGGCTCGTTCAGTTTTTTTTCTTTATTTTATTATAATTTTTAATTTTTTATGTTATATAATTTGTATTATTTAGTTGCTTGTCTTTTCAAAAATTTTTTCTTATTATTGTGGATTTTATTTTATTATTTATTTCATTATGTATTTATTGATTTTTTTATTATTTTTCTTTCCCTTTTTTTTAGTTTGTTTCAACAAATTTTTATTTACTTTTTTTCCTTCTTTAATTTTTCTATTGTTATGTGGTTTCTTTATTTTATTTTGTTTGATTTCTTTTAATTAAGTTTTCAACACATTTTCAAACGACTCGGGGTTTGTAAACAAAAAGTAGCTTTAGTCTATTCTTTCTTTTCGTTATTCTTTTAAGGAGGCCACCAAAGTTTAATGTTTTCCGTCTTTTTCTTATATTCGCACGTATACTTTCACTGGTTTGTTTTGTTTTCATTTTGCTTTCCGTTTCTCTTTCTTTAGAAGAAAAAAAATTGAAGACTGAATTGAAAAAAATGCGCATTTCGGGATTCCGTGAGGAGGAAAAAAAAAACTTTTTAGAACTCTGCACTTCCGATCAATTCTCTTTTACCGTTCTCGGATTAGAGCTACTTGCTTGGACGTTACTTATCTATAATGCCAGTAAGTGGACTTTCAGACACCTGCTGCTTCTAGTACTGTGCGCGATGCCAAATAAAAACGCTTTCCACCGCTCATCTATTCCACTAATGTACCACCTGAACATCTAACCAGATCAGTTGGGAAGTATCAAGCGGAATCCGATATCACTGCTGTGATCCAACTGTGAGTTGGAGTTGAGCATAATTTTATGCTTTCCAGAACACCTGCACCATGGGGCAATTTACCGTGGGGTTTTCTTCGACTGGGTGAGGCGGGTAAATTTAAATATTTAAACAGCTCCATGCTGATGATAACAATCGCTTTGGCTGCATTTCCGCAGCGATTGATATCAGCAGCATGGGCTGCTTATGCTTGACCATAACAACCCTAAGGAACAATAGAATGTCAGTTGTCGGATATGATCGAACGACGGTTGAACTCAACAGTTCTCGACCGAAGATCAATCTCCGTGTCCGTGCCAGAGCCATAGACAAATGTACTGGATAGGTGACGCAGTTTCATCGCCCTCAAGACATAAACGGCATTCCGTCTCATTAGACAGGACAATCTTGTTTATATGATACCTTAGCCTATGGTGGCATGACAGGTAGCCTTCCAATCTTCTGAGATCCGCTCTATTGACGGCAGTGCTTTCAGAGTGTGTGAATGGGTTGACAACCTCTTTAGCTTGACGACGCACGCCCAGAGATCGTTGGTCCTTAGATCAGTTCTCTATCGCAGCTTTAATCGAAGACCAGTTAATGCTGCAGTGTGTTTCCGGGTCAATGATTCAAGTCGATGAAACTTCCCTAGATAGTTCGTAGGCGATTTCATTGCCCTTAATATCAGAGTGTCCCGGGAACCAAATAAGAGTGACTTCGTAAAAGGCAGCCAACTTTCGTAAGGCTGTAAAGGGCTGTAAAGCACTCCTTAACGAGTTTCGATGAGAAACACCATGGCAAGAGTGCCTTGATAGCCGTTTGGCTAACGGAAAAGATGTTTATTATAGCATCTTTTAGTCCCTTGCGGATGATAAGGAGGGCACAAATTTAAAAAAAAGCAGTGATCTCGGCTTGGAAAACACTAGACCAACTGCCCTTTTGCAATCGAGACCTTGGTGTTAGGTCCATGGGTGTCAGCTTCGGTGCTGATTTCGGTTTTTGATCTATCTGTGAACCAACTAAGGCTTCTGGAATCCAGTCTGGGCCAGGACCTTTCCAGACTGTGCGCTCTGTAATGAACGTCCCGAAATTTCTACTGAAACACAGTTACGTGGTCATGTTACCCGTTATAAAACAGATTTTTAGATCAAGAATGCTCCAAAGGAGGCCCATGCGACCATTGTCAGCAATTCGCGTATTTCAGGTGAGGTGCACTCTCAGAGCACTAGTTGCTGCTGATTTCAGAATGAAAATGTGCATGAAGGTTAGTCCCAACATGGCCTCCCTAGTCAGCGTTGGAAAAGTCCGCATGGCTTGTTGCATTTGGTCGTAGCCGTTAGCTGTTGAACCTTAGGCTACCATAGGAGAGCACCATAAATAATAATTGGGCTGATAATCGTATTATCTACCCACCGGATCATCTTTGAGGTGAGACACCAGGTCTTTCAAAGGAGTCACCTGGAGGCCCATACATCTCGTGTGACTTTTCCTAAGGTGTTATCCAGTTGAGTATTCCAGTTTAGTCGTTTATAAAGCTAGATGCACAGTTACTTAACTTCGTTGGAGTACTCAATAGTCCAGATGGTGTCGAGTACTCCACCTTGCGGGCATCCTTCGACTGCTTTGATACACACGGAGGTATTGCCCATTGTGGAGGAGATATCACGCTCTTTCAGCATGGTGTCCACCTATGGTCTGGTCTGTATTTCTAGCCCAGGAGCCCTTGAAATGAATTCGAATACATTATTGTTAAAAGCCCTTTCTAAGTCCAGAAAGGCACATGAGGCTATTTCCTTGGACTAAATGGATCTTGGGCTGACAAGAGTGTCCAAAGCAATCTCTGTTGATTTTCCCTTTGTGTAAACAAATTTTTGAGGTACCGCTGAACTTCAAATGCAACGATTAAATCGCTAAAGAAAAATTACCTGCGAATTCACGCTCTCTGGCCCACCCAATTTAAATCCAATAAATCTTCGTTAAAATTCATATAATTCAAAAAAACCAAACTATAATATAAATAAAATAAAATAAAACAACTAAAGCAAATGATTAAATGAATTAATGAAATCAAATTGAAAGATTGTTGTGGTCAAGCACAGATCTGACAAACAATTTTAAGTCAAACCGTCATACATTTTTCAAGCCGGCAAAAGTAGCCCATTTAATTTCCACATGCAACCCATAACGGGCTTGCATTCTAAAATTAAATTAACTCCATCCGTCGTGGCTAATGGCCCCTGTACAAATTGCGTCTAGTCCCGTTGCCCCTGAAAAATCCAAAAAGCAAAATGGTACAGCCGCACCAAAATCCTAAAATCACTGTACGACCAAATGCAATGCACAATTCGGGCCACGGACAATCCCATTGCTGAGTCTGAGAGACATTTGAGCCCAACACAGCAAAAGTGGCCTGTGAAGAACTCAAATGTATCCGACCGAGAAATAGCGAGCAATTCCGTCACAAAGCCCTTTTGGTGAAAAGTTCTTCTGGCCTCGGTCGGAGATTTTGTGCAGGTAGCGATCGGTCGGAAATGTTGTGACCGACCCAAGTCAAGAAAAATTGCGCCGGTCGAGTCATCAGCTTTGGGGTAGCGGTTGTTCGGACCGACAAGAGTTGCATGGATTTTGGGTTTTGGCGCGACGGGGAGAGAATATTTTTTTTTGGCCTAGGATGAACGGCGAGAGTTCAGTTGGTAATTTTGATTCAAGCCGATCGGTCGTGGAAGTTGGACACAGCGGCACGGGAGTATTGCGGGCGGTAATTTCAAAAGTCACGGCGAACGGAGGCAAAAGTTTTGGACACGGTACGGAGGAGATTTTCCCCGGCGATTTTGGGAGTGCTCCTGTGAAATTTTTTTTTGGTAGCTGGACGTGGACGTTTTGGGATAAGGTGCCGTCTAGAAACGGGGCAATAAGCCAATACCGATTGCGAAGTTGTTTTTGTGAGCCGCTATCTCGGAGATTTAGCCGGCAAAGACGCGTTTTGTCTTAACAGGAAATAGGTTCACGCAATTTAACCTTTTGTCCGCACGTGCCCGTGACAAAGTGCCGTTCAGTACCTAATTAATCAGCTCAACCGGCTGAGAGGAAGTACAAATTAAAAGAAACATTTATGGACTTGATTACTAGCATGATCAGAATTCAAATTTAAGTTTGTGCGTTGGTTTTCTGCAAGCCTGACAATTTGGTGGCCTACTGGAAATAAACGTTTGATAGGGAAATAAAATCGTGACTAGTTAAAGCAAAAGAAATGTGGAAATTAAATCAAAGTTAGAAACTGAAACAAATTAGAAATAGACAAATTAAAGGTGAAACAAACACTCAAATAAAATATAGATAAAAACTATAATAATAAATAAATAAGGAATAAATAGTGTGATTGAATAAGTGAAACTGAAATGAAATTAAAAATTAAAATTTTGTAAATAAATAAAAATACAAATTGAAAGAGGCAAAGGAACTGTTAAATTTAATAGAAAACTAAAGTCGAATAAAGGTTGAAATAAACTAAAATAAATTAACGTAGAAATAAAAAAAGCAAGAACTGTAAAAATTTAAATTAAGAGAATAAAAAGATAAATAAATAAATTAAATAAAGATCAAAATAAAGAAAATAAAATAAGCCTGGGGAAAAGTGAAAAAAACAAAAAAAAGAAAAAAACCAAAAAAAAAAAAACAAAAAAAAACAAAACAAAAGAAAACAAAAAAAAAGGCAACCCCGAAGAACCCGCCATTACCAGGGGGACCACGAGCAGGGTAACCATGGACCTCGCCTTCCCCCCTCCGTGGGATTTCATCATCGTCATCATCAGCAGCAACTGCATCAGGCGGCGCCGCCGCCAGCTTTAGCCTTCGCAGCAGCATCGCCGTTCCAGAAACAACCACAGGTTTTTAAGTCTACTTCTAAACTTATTCGTTTTTGGTAAATTTAAGTCGATAAAAGTTTTTTTTTTTTTTTTTGTATAATTACTTAATGAATATAATAGTCAAACGCGGGTACTGCATTTGAAATACGGAAATTGAAAATAATTACGAAAACTAAGGAAAAGTTGTAAAATATAACCGTGATGTAAACACCTCAGCCCAACTAGAAAATAAGAGTCGTGTGAAAGGTTTAAAGGTTGAAGGGATTATCTAATTGCGTGAACTGATGAAAGGTGTATAAGGCTGATATAATACGATTACATAATGTTGCAAAAACGTAAACAAAATAAGAAGGTTAGAGTAGTAGGGAATTACTGATTCTTTTTTTTTGATTTTATTTTATGCTCTAAGTTCTCCTTTGTAACGATTTTTGTGGAAAATGTATACTCCAGTGGAAGAAGGAAGCGGAAATCCTACGAAATTATAATTATGCATTAATTAAAAGAGAATTTAATTGTTCCCTAAATCCCCTCGCCCTCTTTCAGCCTCCTTTAACGGTTTCGCGTTGATTTAAATTTTAATTAGGGACCTCCCAGAATATATGGGCCAATGGGAGGTCATTGGGCGGTTGGGGCATAGGCCAGGGGGATCCAATCCATCGGGATCCCCCTTTCGGAGAGTCAATCGTAGGCAGTGACAGGGGTTCCTCCTGCCATAGCCCTTTTCCCCTTACCCTATTTGCGATCCTGTCTGCGCGAGATAATTCGTTGCGGGCAGCTCGTCCCGGTGGCTAAGTGCGGCACTTAGGCAACCCCCCCACACTACCGCATGCTAGCCTGCCAGCTCGCGCGGCCGCAAACCACCGGGGTGCAGTTTTAGCCGGGCTGCATAGAGCTCGCTCCCACAACAAGATTTGGGCAATAATATAAAAAATTAAAGTACGAGTACGTTCATAAATGAAGTTGAGATCACGCAATAAATTTAAATCAAACAAAGCAAATTACTATATGTCAATAAATTGTATTTTGGCAGTTACTCTAATATCGTCATCTTTACTTTAAATTAATCGAAATTGAAACTCACTCCACCCAGATTTATTCAAAATACCAAAAACTGAAACTTTGAATATTCTAATTTTTCTTGAACCAATAAACACTTCGCACTTCATCACTATCGATCCCCAATCGACCGAAAACTCCTTTGTTCAGTCGGCAGCTACCTACATTTCCATTAGAAAATGGTAGCGAAAGTGTTCCGTGATTAAATCCCTGGTATGCGTAAGGGGAAATTCAATCACGAGCTCCTTTAAAACCTTCGTACAAAATCGCCGGCATTTCTCCTCAGCTCACTGGAAGATTTAAATCTTCGCAACATCCCCATAGATTACCCTTTACTGATCTTTATTCAGCCGAACCGATTAGAATTGGCCGGCTTCAATAAACTAACTTCATCTAATCTAAACTTAATGAACCTATCCATTCTCGTTCTAGATATGTGTTCCAGGGGAGATCTCGCCTTCTTCATCTTCGCCGAGGGAGGAATTGGTCGAAGGAGTCATAAATATGCATCTGTTGCGTGCTGTGAAAGGTAAGTATTTTCAGTTTCTTTCGTTCATTTTACTGACAAATGTCCTTTCAGGTGCAGGTATTCCTTTGTGTTTTGTGGAGCGGTTTGTTCGCTCCAGTGTGTCCTTATATGAAGGTCTACCAGTCTTTCCTTTGTTTTTAGTATGAAAGACGTCAGACTTATTGGGCTGTAGGATTTTGGTAGATCGAGGGGCATATTGCCCTGTTTTGGGATAAATAAAAGCTTTCTCGAAAGTGGTATGTATCCCTAAGTGAAGCTAGCCCTAGATGTAGATTTGATGTAGATTTTCATGAGGCGGGTATGAAAACCCTGCAGTTAGAAGGTCCATTGTACAAACCAAAAGCTAGTTAGCCCTAAATAAGCACACTAGGATTCAGAGGGTCCAGAATTGTTCTGAAATAGAGCTAGGAAGATTCCGTTTTCTCCAGTGGCTTTGAAGGTGTAACGGGAGGCCACTGTCCCTATATCTGTCAAAAAAAAAATGACACGAGACATGCTAGGGGAAGTGTATCTGTAAAACTCGAGTTTCCCTCTGGGACTCGGTGAAAGAACCATCTTGCTTCTTCAGGTATCAGTATATTCGAGGTATCTTTATCTAGAGCCCTTTAGAGGTGAGTTTCTTCCGGCAGGGCTTCTATGATTTCACAGTATCTGCGCCAAGACTAGCATTTAGAACATCTTAGTTCTATGTTTGTAGTCCGTAAACGCAGACCTATATTCGTCCCACTGTTTTGTACGCTTGTTGATATTAAATAACCTACTGATATGTCTACGCATTGCTAGCTGCTCGTTCTACAAGGGCACCTTTCGTACAATCTGAGATGGAATTTGCACAGTGCTGTCGTACTAGGAGAATATCAGTACATCGTTTAGTTGATATACTGCTTAGTCCAATTTGCCAATTGTGCTGACATTGGACAACGGCTCGTCAGCTCTAGAGCTCACTAGTAATCTAAACATATTTCAATCTTTTTTCTTAGACTATATGTGTTCGCAGTGCGTTCTTGTCGTCTCGGGATATCAAATCTGGTTGGTGGTCCGAGAGCGACGCTTCATTCAAAATCCGCCAGTTCCATATGATCTTGGATATGGCTCTGCTAGTAAAGGATCAGATCTAGCACCTGCTCCCTGGTGGCAGTTATGAAAGTTTGGTTGCACCCCTATTTAGTTATGCCTATGTCCCTACTGGCTAAATAATTTAGGAGGTACTACCCTTTTCGTTCACGTCTCTCCTCCGGAAACCTATACGTTTCAGCTTATTTAGAAGAGCAGATATATTGACCTTGTCAAAGGCTTTGGAAAAGTCTGTGTATATGGCATCTACCTGATAGCCATTCTCAATCGAGTTTATACAAAAGTTTGAAAAAATTGCCAGATTCGTTGTAGTGGATTTACCCTTCCTGAATCCGTGCTGCTGCGGACAAATAATTTGTTTGCATATGAAGGACAGTTTATTTGCAACAATAGAGTCAAGTAACTTCGGGACTGTCTTCATTAAAGAAACCGCTCTATAGTTTTTAATCAGATGTTTAGCACCATTCTTATAAATTGGTTTGATTGTCGAAATCTTCCAAGTATTAATGAACTGTCCACTACTCAGAGATAAATTAAATATCAGAGTTAATGGATGAACTAAAGAAATTATGCATGATTTTAGAAGGGCTTGTGAAATATTATCCGAATCTGCACTATAATTCCAGCCTAAATTATTCACACCATTTATAATATCCTTATCACTAAAACATAAAAACCCAACGTCCACAAGATCTTGAGTAGACTGTGAAGAACAGTAATGAGGGCTATCTGAATCATAAACTGATTCAAAAAACTTTGCAAACAACTCACAAGTTTCTTCAAGGTTGTTAGATTTCAAATTATTGAATTCCATAATATTAGGAAAGCTAGATAATTGACGTTTGTCGTTAATATAACTCCAAAATGCTCTACAATCCTTTCTGATGCTGGTTTCAATAGCATAAATATACTGTCTGTGTAGGAAGCGATGCAAATATTCAAATTCATCTCTTAATCTCTTGAAGTTATTAAGCTTATTATTACTATTAATATTTGGGTTATCATCTAGTTTTAATGCTTTGTGGGCTTTATTTCTAGCATTTTTTAGACGTAATAAAGATTTGTTAAACCATTTGGGATGATTATTAGACATCTTCTTCTTCAATGGAACATATAGATGTAAAGCAGATTTAACAGTCTCAAGAAACTTGTTATATGCTTCCTCCACTGAAAGATCGTTCAAGGAATCATTCCAATTAACATTTAAGAAATATTCATTTAAACTATCAACATTAGCAATGCGTAGGTTATACTCCTGAGATTTAATACAAGGTCCTAACATATTAAACCTGTAAGCTGAAATACTAAAGTTCAGTGCTTTATGGTGCATGTCGCATTTAAGTAAAGGTGACAGTGACTCACATACTTTCGTAAAAATATCATCAGAGATAAAAACTAAATCTAAGAACCTACCAAAGATGTTGCTGACTGAATTAATCTGAAATAAGTTTAGCTCTGTCAAACCATCTAATATTAAGAACTCAGCTTCAGATGAGATGTTCGTCGGTGTCAGGTGAGTGTCATCTTCTATATATGTCCACGTAACGCTGCTCAGGTTGAAATCTCCCATTACACAGAGATGTTCATCATCAGATAGTGTTGAAGATAACAATTTAATGCTTCGCAGGTGAGCTGCAAATACCTCGCAATCTGAAGCCGGAGGAATATAACACACGTAGAAAATGATCGATGATCCCTTTAAACGTACACGGACGGCCAGATGTTCAATAAAATTTAAATCACAGGGTAATGCGATGAGTTCGCCATGTAGATCCGAACGGATGGCAATCAGAACACCCCCACCTCTACTGCAGCCTGATGAAATCGGACAGCGATCTTTCCGAAAAGTTACAAACTCTTTAGTTGAAAATTCAGAAGAAGATATGTCGCTAATCAGCCAGGTTTCCGTAAGCACAATTATATCATACACAGATTCCACCAATGCAAGTTTAAAATTAATTAATTTAGTTCGCATACCACGGATATTTTGATAATAAACAGAGAGAGAGTTCAAATAATTATTGAGACCATTCAAGATATTAGAACTTGAGACTGAGTTTCCCCGTTTTTTAAACTTTTGTTCTTGAAGATACAGATTTGTAGTCCAGCAGGTCAAATTGAAGGATCGAGAGCTTTTTTAAGCATATCCGATGGAATTCCCAATTTAAAATTTAGGAATTTAAGCGAAGAAATATCAGCATTCTTTTTAATAAGAGGAAAACACTTGAACATCTCCTTCGGAACCATCAACTTAGCAGATATCTGTTATTATGCATTCTGAAGTCGTTGAGGGCCGAAAACGGGAGAGGTGGATCCATTTCATACCCCGCAAGACTGATAATTCAGTTGGGGATGAATCGGTTCCGAGAACCTTTCTCCTTCGATGTCTTCCTTTCACGTGATGCCATTCTTCATCAGTATTAGAAACAACTGAAACAGCTGAGTTTAGCTCACAGCCGGTCACAGCAGATGATAGACGATCTCTAGTAGGTGTTGGGGTGATAGCAGCAGCATTGCTAGTGATCAGCACAGCCGATGACTTAGTTGGATACCGCTGTGACTCTTCCGGCTGGGCCCGAATAATTGGAGCGGTAGAGTCAGTCGCAGTAGAAACGACATGAAGACCAGCTGACAATTGATCACTAGGCTGGTGTAGTAGCTCATCCGCTAACCCACAAGTACTTGAACCTGCCATGGTATGTGTTTTGGATCGTTGCAGTGGGTTTGTGCAGCGAGTTGTTGCATTTGAAATATTGCGCTTGGCAATTTTTGGTGGCGCCGCTCTAGCCTCAGGCAACCCATCCTTTAGAAAGTTTATTCCAGACATCACAGCTGCAATAGAATGCTCAATACCATTTAGCCTGCTCAGAAAATCAGTCTGCATATGGTTAAGTTGCCTCTGGAATCTAGAATCCAAATCATCTAGTCTTGCACTCATATGTTCCACGGCGATTTGAAGGGCCTGCAGCTCATTTTGACTGTTATCCATAACAGGGACGTTGAACTTAGATGTAGAGGAATCCGAATGTTTATCAGCTGAGACAAAGCGTGCATCTCCAGTGTTGATTGTACATGCCACCGATCTTGCTCTGCTGCGAGTTATAGGTGGATCTTGTTGAATTTGTAGTGGTGGAGAGCGCATCATTATGTCGCTGCACTGGCAACCTTTCAGCAGCAAATTTATAATCCAAATGGAGACGATGGAATATTTGCAAGCAAAATTAAAGAGCACTACACTATAGTTTTCTAAAAAGACCAAAAAACTAAAGAAATACCAGAGTTCAATCGGATTATGTAGTTATACGAATTAACATAACGAGTAACCCGGTAAAAAATGCAAAAGTACGAGGAATAACTTATGTACACGTGTACGTTTGTGGCCGACTCTTGATTGATCTATGATGATTGATCTTATGGTGCTCAACCCTCTGTATTTGCGAGGGACCAGCTACTTCGTCAAGGCGCGTGTCCCTACCACCTCTAGGGATTTGGTGTGGTGTCTTCTTTTTTGTTGCCCTGTTTAGTCTTAGGCAACCCAACGATTGCCGACTTGGGGCGGTTTGGATGGTTTGGAATTAGCCGGCCTTGTGGCATGACTAGACGAAGGTTCAGCGGTGGATGCAGCTCCGTCTTTTCCGCAGTGGTTAAAGGAGCCCTGGGAGTGCTCAGGCCCCTTGACGTTAAACCCTCTCCCCCACTTCGCTCATTTTCCCCAACTGCCGTCTGGTCCTCATTTGGACGTTTAAGGGCCAACTTTATAACGGCGTATCGATATTGGACTCTGCCCTTAAGTTCTTGTAGCGGGATGGCCTCAACCTTATTTTTATGCGAAATGTCTTATCTATCTTGAGTAGAATTCAGTATTCTCCCATCAAAGAACTTTGATGAAAACCACGATATGAAAAAATAAAAATTAACATTTAAGGTTGTTTCAAATCGATTCGTTTGCAGTGTTAGAGATTGCTAAAAGAACGGATGGCCCAGAACCCGGTGAAGAATCCGAGCGATCTCGAGTGCAATAAACGAAGCCATTTGAGTAAAAGTACGCGTTTTGCTTTTTTCGAATCCCATCCCAGCGTCCGATCGCAGAAAGTTCTTTTCCCGCTGGTGCTGTGTGTAATGTGGGGAGCCCCTGGTTGAAGGGCTAGTTGAAAGTTTAAAGTCATACAACATATTTTGCGCAGCCGGTAGGATTGGAGATTGTCCCGGAGGAATCTACGTGTTTTCATCACCCCCATCAACATCACCATATTCACCTAAGGCTGACCAGGAGTAGCACAACAACAGAAGGAAAATAGTCCCCTCCCACATCAAATCGACACAACACAACGTATGCAATTTTGTTTTGTTATCATTGTAAGCACAAATCGGCAATAAAGTAGCAAGTAAGTTAAGTGAAATTTGTTAAGCGTTTTTTTTCAACTTATGGAAAACAGCTAGTGTTTTTCGCGTAAATTGAAAAGTAAATTGCTAATAAGTGATAAAAGTAAGCAAGTTCGAGTTTGATTTACGGTGGAAAACGTCGCTACAACTCCCGTGTTTCTTTTTCTCTTCTTTTCGTTTTTCCCCTCTTTTCTTGGATTTTTTGCGCAATTGCGCCACTACCCTGGCAGCTCATAGCCGAAAATCCAGCTCCGCTACAAATAGCATTAAGGTCATAACATTTTTTGTTGTTGAATCAAAGTAGGATTGTCAATTTCTTTGTTAACGGCTGCAAGTTTTTCGTCCTGTCGACTTTTTGATGTTAGTGCCCGAGTTGGCATAGTGGTTTTTCTTTTGCTCCTAGTAAAATCACTTAAATTGTTCTCATCACAGTTAGTTTCTAGTTGTGATCCTTCACGTTCTTGATCTGCTAATATTTCTTCAATTTCGTCTGGGTGGGAAGAGGAGGGGCGACTTGTGGCGTGGTAGTTCTTCGAAGTCGAAGACGACATTGTTTCGTCTTCTATCTCCGCCCCAAATTCTTTAACATTTGAAATCCCAGTTAATTGCGCTTCAATTGAAGCTGCCGCTGTAGCCCTCTCTTCAAAGCTAGAAATTGGAACAGCATCATACGGTCCTGCCCCTGTCTTTAACCTATTTTGCTTATTTTTCGACACCTTCCTCTTCAAATTGTATTGATAGTCCGTCCACACCTGAAGATAAAAGCTTGAAATTTGTATAAATAATTTTTGATGCAAAAACCGTTTGCCACGCTTTTGTTGTTTTTTGCGGTGGTCCGTTGCTGTTTACGATGTCGGTTAGCTTAGCCCATAACTTTTGCTTTGTATTTCTTCCTTTTGGGCCACTCTGTAAGCTATTTGTTGCTAGATTAGAATGCACTTCCATGTATTCCACCAAAAATTTAAGTTGTGGCTGTGTTATTGGCTGAGGCCTAAAAAATCATTACAATTAATTGTGGAGTTACAATATCTTATTGCAAGCTACTTACATTTTGGAATTCCGAGTTAAATCTCAACAAACGAGGCAAACTAACGCGAACCACCAATTATGTTCCCGTCTCGACACCAAATGTCATATCGAACTGCCACTATCGAGTAGCCGACGTGATTTGGGCGATAAATCGAGTTCATGAAGTAAGAACGAGTGTCGAACGATCATTTTCATTCGATATCGAATTACATAATTTGGACCCTGGATCGAACGGAAAAGTACAGCTTCCAAAAAAGTCACAAGATCAATGTCAAAAGGTGGGCTTGATAGAAGTGCAAAGCCCAAATTTAAGCCCAGACATTATTCCACACCGGTATCCAAACGGTACTCCAAAGCCACGACAATTCCTTTTTCCGGTGTAAACTGAGCTAAAAAGAAATTTTGGAGAAAAATAAATTCCTTTTTTTTTTGAGAATATTATAATAGTTCGAACTACAGTAGTCACAACGAAGAATTTGAGCAGGAAAGCAAGCAGTAGATGCTTTTAAAATCGGGGCGGTTGTGCAGTGATCCAAAGTGGTCGGCTTTAGAAACGGGCGAAGCATCCCAGATTCCAGGGCCAAGTGCCGTAAAACCCACGAAAACGAGCGAGAATCCCGAGAATCAAACGATAACGTGATCAGAAACATACGCGATATGGCATTTACTACTGTCAGCGAACTCGTTATGAAGAATGTGCCAACACTAGAGGCTGAAATGGGTCCAAATGTTCAGACCGATGTATACATTTTCGTTCAATATTGCGAGTATGCGAACCAGTGTCTACAAAGGGAAGACAAAAAATTGTTTTTCGGAGTTTGACTATGACATCGTCTATAAGCCCGGTAAATATAAGTCGAATTCCACCCAACGAAAGCAGTGATGAAGAGGGTGATGCGGAAATAGTTAAAATAAAAGTATAAATCCATTCTATTGCCAATAATACCATATCCAAGGAATTTACATGCATACCAATCACGAGAGCAGCCGCAAAAAAGATCGCCGAAAAAGGAACTGCGGAACTAGTGTTGAAGGAGCCACTTCCCGCAACGCAACTATTAATAAAAATAGTGCAAGCGAAGAGCTCAAGAATAACATGAACACCTCGAGACACAATGCATATTTTTCAGTACCCAACAAAGGAACAGTCTACAGACAAAATAGCTCTGTTTATTCCAATTCAGAAAGCAAATACGAAAATTTGGACGACGAATGCCTCAATGAAAAAGTAAAGCAAGAAGTAAAATTACTAATACAACCCGAGGACATTCAATTCATTCATCGTACTCAAGGAATACCATGATTCTCCTTTGGGCGGACATCTCGGGGTGTATAAAACCCACAAAACGATAAAGCCTTATTTCCGTTAAACAAACATGCTAAAAGATATCATAACAGAGGTGTCTAAAATGCCACCGAAATGAAAGTATACCCACATTAAAGATGCCAATGGTGATCAGCGATACGGCAGAGAAACCCTTCGATAAGGTTTATCTTGATATATGTTAGTTGGACCCTTACCGATTACTCATCAGGGGAACAAATATATATTAAGATTCCGAGACGATCTAACTAAAATATTAGGTTGTATTCCCCTAGCCGATAGCGAAGCTGTAACTGTTGCCGACACATTCTATAAAAACGTCTTTCTCAAGTACTTTACAATTCCCAAGATAACTGATAACTAGTCATAACTTTACCAGCCAGCTGTTAAAAGAGTTTTGCAAATACCTTAAGATTAAGAAAGTGCAAACCACGGTTTATCACACAGTCGAATGGGGGACTGGAAAGAGCTCACAGACCATTAATAGAGTTTTTGCGCTCGGCGATAGATGGCAATCCGTTAAGTTGGGATGACTGGCTGGACGAAGGTGCATTCGTTCACAACCACTCCCTGCATACCGGTAGTAAATATGCACTCGTATACGCTTTTTAATGTTTCCAAAATCCCTTGCATTCTAAGTTAAAGCAGGATATGGAGCCTGTAAATAACTTCGACAAATATTGTACCTACGGTAAGTTCAAAATGCAAAGCATTCAAATCTTATACTACTCGTAAGTAAGCAAGTTTCAAAAAAATATTATGACCAGAATCAGAAAGTAAGAGAATTCCACGTTGGTGATCAGGTCTTGTTAAATAACATGGCCGGAAAACGCAAACTGTCACCAATATACTGGTCGCTACGAAATTATGTGCGTTGTGAACTGCACAATCCAAGTAGGCAAATCATTAAATCGCGTTCATGATAACCGTCTGAAAAATTTTTAATCAAACTCAATTATTTTAGAGTTAGAATTTAGTTCCAAAGGTAAATGAAACATGAATGAAACTTATAATTAATTTTTTATATAAAAACCTTTTTAACTCAAACCGCATTATCACAAAACACAACACGTTACTTTTAACAAAATTTATAAACACAATATATGGATGTATAATAATCTTCGCGTTTAACTCAAGAGTCAATAAAAAAAAAAGTAAATAGGACCAGATTTTGCCGAGAAAAACTTCAATTGAATATAATAAAAACAAACAATTAAATGTATCAATTATTAATTTAAAAAAGTTATGTATATTTATGTAAATAATAAAAGATTGTTGATAAAAAAATTCAATCAAGTCAATAATAATATACTACAAATAAATAAATATGGAAATGATAAAGTAATGAAATATTGCATACAAAAATTATGTAAAATTCATATATTGAAAACTAATAAAAAATACAGATGTTATCTAATTAAGAAAAAAAACGAAACCTAACGAACACCGCACAAATTATCAATATATGTACTAGCTTGCCCGGACCCGGCGTTTCCCGGGATACTATTAAATTTGTATTCCTTAATTTTACAACGCCTCCCTACTGCACCACCGCCTCTCCTATGTGACCCAGCGTTTTCCTTTTTGCGGTTTTTACATTTTTCAGATATTTTCCAACAGTATTATTAAACGAAGTTTTCTTCATTTTACACCACCTCCTCTCCTATATCTCCCAGCGGGGTGGGGGTGGTCTTATATTTGGAAATTTGAATAGCAGATTCGAAATCAGTGATCCCGAAAATTCCCTAGTGCGGATTTTTAGGGAAATCCCTTGAAGTTTAAATTTCGGTCGTCATATTGATCCACCATCTTGATTTCCAAAATTTTGATGGCAGATTCAAAATCAGTGACCCCAAAAAACCAAACCAAAAACAAAAGTTCTGATTTTCAGTGAAATACCTTGGCGACTTTTTCGGTCGCCATATTGGATCCGACATCTTGAATTCCAAAAGTTTGAATGCAAGCTCAAGACCTGCGACCACGAAAACCTCCAATTGCCTTTTTCATAAAGATTCCTTGAAGTTGGAAAATTCGCTTCCTATACAAAACGGAAATTTCGATTTTTTCGATTGTCCGGCTTTTCCTCTGGGGTTTCCCGAAATTTTTCTTTTTTAATCCTCCCCTGTATTATAGTGAACAAACCAAAAAAAAATTATCGAAATCGGTCAAGCCGTTTTTGAGTTTTAGCGAGACTAACGCACAGCAATTCATTTTATATACATATATTTATATAGATATGTAATTCAAAAAATTTTTATGAACCAATACTAAAGTATAAAAATATGTATTAATTACCTAACCAGTTCACTGGTATATTAATTTTGGGAAACTACATGTGTAATGCAAAATTGAAATCAAAAAAAATTTCCACTAAGAGGAAAATTTTAAACAAAAATATTTGGAACCTGAAATTTTCAAATTAAAATTTTGTATTTATGTATTACATATTAAAAATTTAAAAAGTTTAAACTGCTATTTGCGCTAGAAAAAACCAGTTAGGAGCATAATTGAAAAAAAAGAGAGAACGATATATGTATAATGTATATAACATATAGGACATTCCATGCCAAATCAGCGAGTTTTTGACCCGACCCTCTTCGATTTCGTTCATATTTTTATTTGTTTTAGTACGTATTGAATGTAGCTCGCACACCAATTTTCAGTCTTTTATTCCAAACCGTTATAGAGTAATAGATTTTTAAATATTTAGGCAAACAATTTTGAATTAATGATAGTCTAGTAATAAATATCGATATCAATAAAAAGTAGGGTAACATTTTTTTTTTAAGGTATTAACGTTTTAATATTAGAATTGGCATTTTCGAAAAGTCCGACCCTTTCGATTTTTTTTTATAACTTATCTTAAATTTAATTTTTTTTTCATGATTGAATTATCTATAATTTCACTTTCTTGACTAAATATCGTCCAAAAACAGAAAGCAATTTTATTATAAGGGATTAAATTATTTTAATCAACTTGAAATATTTTATTTAAACATATTATTTTATATTCATATAATTTTATTATTATTATTATAATTAACGATTGGTTTTTCGAGTTTTTAATTGTACTGTGGTGTGTACCATAAACTTGTCTGAGAGGGAAAACTACTTTACTTCCACAATAGAATTTAATAAAGGCGTAATTTTACCGATTTTCTGTGTGGCTGGTATCGGTTTTGAATTTCTGAAGCGATCTTCCAATTTTTCTTCCATTGCACTATATTCTTCAACTTTTGCGAACTGGATATTTATATTTGGTGAAATTTTTGATGATCACTCGAACAATTGTATCGGTGTTAATATTTGTAGACGAGTTGGCATTTGCTCATTTTTGGAGACGAGAAGGAGCCAACCAGTTCGAGGGATGCAAGCCTCGAATTTCGGCTCGGTCCTTTTGTCCGCGAGATCTGGCCATGTCTATTAATCATTTCTCGCAGTAGAGCCATATGTTGCTTGTTGAGAGGACGATCGACCACTTCGATCGATATCAGACCTAACTTTACACTGCTTAACCACCTGGCTAAAGGTGTGCCTCGCTGACCTCCTGTGGGTCACCGTCGACTTCTTAGAAGTCGGTAATTCCTGGGTTTATATTTCCGTAAGCTGCTCTTTGTGATTTGTAGAAGTTGGTTTTAATGAAGTTTGTGATTAATTCCTAGCATAAAATGTTGCATCATTGTGTAGTAGTAATGAGTATCACTCAGAGAAAAATGACAATGTAAAATCATGCCATAGCGATGTAAATTCAAACATTTCATTTTGTACAGTACACATCGTTAATTTACGGACTTATTTTTGGAATCAACATGACGAAATGCTAAATTGTGAGCTCCATGTTAATTTAACAAGTTTTCTCTGTACATTCACCATTTACTTTTTTTTCTTGTTAAATCATAAAGAGCCTTGCACAAACTAGCTAGAACGAATGTTTAATAAAAGGTTTTTGCCTCGAGGGTATCTGCAGATCACTGGTGAGAGCTGTGGATTACTTTCCCAAAAGGCCCGGGATTAAATCTAACATAAATGAGATTGTTCTGCTTTTTGAAAGGTCAGATTATATACATATATCTATTACGACAACTTTGAAGTATCATATTCGCTTATTGGTATGGACTATATTGGTAGCGTTCCAAGCTAAAAGTTCAAGCATCTCGGCTTCGAATCCACATCTGGAACCACAGGAAAATCAAAACTAATTTAGAGCTACGTAACGCTATATAATTTAACTAGTTGACCCATGCAAAATTTCGAAACAACTAAAGAGTTTGGAGGCGCGGTAGACGGCGAAGTTTGATGTTCTCGGTCGCCATGTTGGATCCGCCATTTTGAGTTTGGAAATTTTGATGCCAGATTCGAAATCAATCATCATTCACCACTTATTGGGATGATTATTTGGGGGAAACTCTTTTATTATGAAAGAATTGAAGGAACGCGGGCTTGCATGATTGTTCCTAGTTCAACCGAAGCCATAATGTGAAGACAGTTCTATAAACGAAGAAGTTTGGCTGGGACGGGGGTAGAGTACAATGGACTTGATGTAGCCTGAGTACTCGGGGTCTTTCGCTCCCTCCTTTCACCCAATTATTGTTATTATGCCGAACTGAGGTTTCTTCTATTCTAAGCTTGCAAAACTAATCCAGTTGCCTATTTTCAGACCAACTTGATTTTAACTTTTGAAATCGTCTAGGTTTTTTTTACTGTTAACTGAACGTTAAAATTATGAATACATTTATTTAAACACGTATAGTTTTCATTTTTACTACATGAATAGTATAGTTAATATTGTCTTTCGTGCTCTAGTATTCTCATTTCGTATTGCTCTAGAAACTTGCCAGGCTCCAGGGAAAAAATTTCAACCGTTACATATGCCTGCTCTCAAACATTCTAGTTGCTAATTGAATCAGATTTTTATAATGTTTTAAAATTCCCGAACTGTATTAGCCCAGTAAAGTTAGACTTTGACTACGAAAAAAGTCCGAACAGGCTCAATTTTTGTGGAGACCTTTGCTTCGATGTCCTAGGCATATCCCGAAAAGTTTCCCAAATTTGAATGCCGGGTTTTTCTTTGTTTGGGGGTTAAAGGGGGTTAGTTCTAGTTTTTCACAAAAATTTTTTAAAATATCAATTTGACGAGTATATTAGTTATAAGAAAATTGTACCCGGTCCTTACACTTTTTCAATATAAATTTGTCGAGAAAACTAGTAAAGAGAATATTGTAGCTTGTAAAGATCTGCACAAGAAAGGTTCTCACACTGAGTAGTACGCCTAAAGTTTATGCCGAAAATTACAAAAGAAAATTTCTTGCCGAAAAGCCAATTAAAAATTCAAAAATTCAATATTTATAAAGGTTTATTCTATTATACCAAAAGCCAATTATCACACCATACCATCCACTTGTCTCACAGTCGAAAAACGAAGTGTTTCTTTCTTCTCTTCAGCTCCAGAAACTCACCAAATAGTTACCGAATAACTTCCACGTAATACCCTTCTAGAATGGTATGAGAATAATGGGGCATTATGAACGCCATCTGTTCGCAAAATTGGATTATTTTTTTGTTTTCATTACTTGTTGATGCTATCGTTCTTGGACAATTGTTTACAAAATCGAAATGTCAATTAGAGTTGTTAAGACTGAGTTGTATTATTTTGGTGTTCAGTGCAATTTTATGTAATGTTTTTAATGTTTTCGTCTTCGTTTTGGTTCGTTTTGTGATGGGTAGGTATTGTGCAACTGTGAGACATGTAAATGTTTGATTTACATGTTTGTTTATACATATTTACAATTCATTTACAATTTTCTTTTCTAGGTGAACTTCTGTCATCATGGTCCCAACTTCGGGCATCCTTCCACAGCCTCAACACACACTTTTTCCCGTAGAATCAATAGTTTTTCTCTAAAACGGGTGGTTTTCAATATCCGTTGTTTTTTTTCGAGTACATAATCCTTTTCACACTACCTTGGGGGTAGATAGAATGATTTTTTAAAAATTTATTTGTATGTGTAGGTCTACTGGGAATACCACATAAAAAAAGCGCGCCTAGTTATCTACCCCCAAGGTGTATGTATTTGAAAAAAAACAACACATATTAAGACCGTTTTAACCCCCCAAAAAAGGAAAACCTGCCGCTCACGAGTATACTTACGACATCGAAGCAAAGGTCTCTACAAAAATTCAGCCTGCTCTTACTTTTTTCGTGATATTGACCTTTTTTTGACTAATTTTACTGGGCTATATAGGCATCATCGATGAAAAGCATTGTCAAAAAAAAGAAATCTCTTCAACGACCCAGATTACTATATCCTTATGTTTTTGGTGGTTCACTGAATCCGAACCTCGTGTGACGGTTGCTCTATTACCTCTTGATTTTTTCTAACCTCAAATTTTTAATTCACTTACTATAATTATATTAACATGTTGTTTACCTGTACACCCCATTTTCTTTGCCACTCACTCCCATAATTTCAGCAACACTCTTCGGTTGTCCTATTTGTTTTAATCACTTCCCAAACAGGTTTTCAGAGAAAACGTGCATTAGGTTGAGAGAGGGCAACAATTTGTCTGTCACCCAGTTCTCGGATTAATTTTAACTATACGTCAAACATTTTTACGTCCAACATTAAAATTCATTCAATTTCCTACAAAAGAATGAGTACACATTTTTCGGCAAATTTGTATTTCAAGAATTAATGACCGCCTAAATTTACATCACAAAAATGTTTAAAACACAAAGAGGTTTGATATTAAGAGAATTTGTTACAATACTTAATCTAGTCTCAATTTTGCTCATGGTATTGCAATCCATTGATTTATACATATTTAGATTTGTTAAATGAGCATGGAAATGGGTGGTACAGATTATAGCCTAGAATACTTGAGTACCCTTTAGAGAGAGGATTTCAAGCTTGGAAGACATTAACCCAATTGTCTTGTAAGATAAGATTTATTCGTGGCATTATTACAGGCAAAGTACGTTATCGCAGATGTGAGTAAATCAATATAAACGACTTAATGAACAGCTGTTGAGCTCCTTCAAGGTGATATATTCTGTTGATCAGTTTATGAAAGATGTAGACTTTAAGAAGACAAGAAGGTTTATTAAATGAATTGAGAATGCGGATGGGGAACGTTGTATTTTTAAAATATTGGAAGATGAGCATTCTAAGTTCGAAGATTTTAATGGAACAAATTAGTTGTATTTCAAGCTTTTATATTTTCTGTAAACCTATTTGCTTAAGCTGGTATGTTTTTAATTTAATCAATCAGGCAAGACTTCTACACCCTGAATCATTAAATATAATTTTCAGCACACGTGCGGGGTAAGTGGTACCTTACCGCACGGGTTTCCATGCGGTAAGTCATCAATTAACCACGGTGCGCTAAGGAGCCGATTGCCCACGATGGCTATAAACGAACTCGCTTCGCTCGTGCGTCTAACACCGCCATCGTGGGCAATCGGCTCCTTAGCGCACCGTGGTTAATTTATGAGTCACCGAATGGAAACATGTGCGGTAACGTACCTACTGCTTACCCCGCACTCGTGCTGAAAAATAGCATACGTAACTCGGGCGGTAAGTAGCCGAGTGCCCATGATGGCTGTTAACGCACTCGCTTCGCTCGTGCGTCAACACCGCCATCGTGGGCAATCGGCTACTTACCGCCCTTGTATCGTAATATACTATTTCAGCACACGTGCGGGGTAAGTGGTACCTTACCGCACGGGTTTCCATGCGGTAAATCATCAATTAACCACGGTGCGCTAAGGAGCCGATTGCCCACGATGGCTATAAACGAACTCGCTTCGCTCGTGCGTCTAACACCGCCATCGTGGGCAATCGGCTCCTTAGCGCACCGTGGTTAATTTATGAGTCACCGAATGGAAACATGTGCGGTAACGTACCTACTGCTTACCCCGCACTCGTGCTGAAAAATAGCATACGTAACTCGGGCGGTAAGTAGCCGAGTGCCCATGATGGCTGTTAACGCACTCGCTTCGCTCGTGCGTCAACACCGCCATCGTGGGCAATCGGCTACTTACCGCCCTTGTATCGTAATATACTATTCTTCTCAAAGCAATCGTATGTATACAATATACATGTTACATTTGTATGTATTTACATGCCGCTGAATATAAATTTAAGGAACTTAATAGAATTCTAAACACCTCCATAAAATCAATTTTTAGTCAATATAGTAATTACATGCCTTTGTCGTGCATTCTGTGAAGGTGGGTAGAGGAGATGAGAATATTCTCCGCTTAGGCACAACAGAATACTTAATTCTTGTTTAATGGTTCCTTTCTCCCAAGATTTATTGGAGAAGAATTTCTCTTGTGCTCAGTAAAACAAGGAGTCTTCATTACAGTGGATTATGTCCAACATAATAGATAATGTATGTAATTACCATTATCTCTTATGATGTGCGGAACTTTTACAATCAACAACTGCCAAATGTCGCTGTTAATCCAATACTATTTGGAAGGATTTAATGTTTTGTCTTTTCCCTATTTAACTTTGAAATTTCGAAAATACTTCCCTGCAGTATATCTCTGGGGAAGTGAAGTTAAGTTGAATGCAACTTCTTTTAAGACCATAATTGAGTTATCAGCGAGAATTTCCTCAGGGAGACATCGCTGAAATTTGCACTGATTTCGCCACTCCTAGATTAAATGTCTGTGAATGGGTGGTAAAAAAATTTAGAAAAGTTTCCAACTTTGGCTGAAAAGACCCATCAAGCACATCCCTGGAATTATTTGGTTACTTCTCCAAAGAAATAAAAGAAGTGAGTGTCGAGGTAATTGGAATTTCCAGTAGCTGACACTTATATAAGGAATAAATAAGAATTCCTTCAATGGGCAGAAACTGCAATATTTTCAGATGGCAATATCACACCCAGACGCAAACGTATACGGGGTTTGGAATTATCCTTTATTAATTGCAAAATCCCAGCCAAGAGACAAAAAATATTCATTAGTTAACATATAGTTATAGAGTTGTTAGCTCTTTTAATCTTTAACAAGCAATCATTGCCAACTTCATAAAAATCTGAAACTCCCCGGAGAAAAGGCTTCTATGCGAAACACCCCAAAATCGAGTGTATAATACATAACAGTGGTTACGTTACCCCTTTTTCAAATTGTTTACCACATATTTGGAATTTCTTGAGTGGCTTAATTTTGACGAGTCCACCACAATTTTCATTTGCGAAAATTCTCGATAACTCTGCGTTTTCGAATGCGCAGCTTCGAATCATGTTAATTTCATAATGTTCTGACCACTTACTCCTTTTGCAGTAATATTGAAACATAAGTTGACAAGAAATGCGAAGCAAATGTTTGACATAAAAATAATTCTGTGATCGACGAGTTTACCGCCTGCAACATGAAGAAATGAGGAAGAAGTGTTTTGTGATTACCTTACGGCTGACAAAAAAGAGATTAACAAAACGTATCGTATAATCGCATTTTTTTAAATGTCTGTGCCGATTTTCCCCTAACCATTTTCCTTTCGACTATTAAATTTTTTCTGGTAATTTTTCCCCTGTTGTACTTCAGTCTATAATATAATATATTTTGTAAAAGCCACATTTCAGTCTATAAGATATTTTGTACAGTATATAAAATAATTTGTAAAAGGCACATTTCAGTCTATTATTCAGAAACTTAGAAAGGCAAAAATTACCGGGCCAAATTTAACCACTGGGGCTCAAAGAAAATCAGGACGAGAAAAATTACCGGGAAAAATCGGTAGGGTAAATTTGACCCCCACCGGATTTGCCACTATCTACAATAGCTATTTGCCGATTGCTCGTGTGTCACCCGTATTTTTGTTGGTGCTCTAGTGCACTTTCTTTACTACTTTGGGCTGTCCGCCTGTCATCGGTTGAAGATTTCCAGCGTCAGATGTAAGAAAGTGTGGAATTTCCTCCCTAACGTGTTTCAATTCAATCTATATCATTCATCAGCGAGAGTGAGAAACCAAAACCATTCAAAATCCTTCCAGTAAGCATACCGTGTTGCGGCTGATATGTCAGTTGCGGTTGAGTGAACAAGATGCTTTCTTCAGTGTTCAGTGAAAAAGCTGCACGTCGGCTGAAAAGTCTGGAACTGTGTTCCTGTTTTTATGTTATGAACTTTATTTTAAGAGATGTCGCTACTCAGAAATGTGTAATCATATGTAATGTAAAAATCTTAGCTTTCTGTACGAAATTTGGATATTAAAGATGCCGGACTGCTATTAAAACGGGTCCTTTCAAGTTTCCGAGGTCGCTGTTTTCGAATCTACTATCAAAATGGAAATTAAAGATAGTGGATCCAATATGACGCCTAAAAACTCCTAACTTCGAGGGTTGCTCTAAAATTTAGACCTTTTATGTTTTAGGAGTCGGTGATTGCGAATGTAATATCGAAATGGAAATTAAAGATGGTGGAACCAATATGGCGCCTGAAAATTCCTGACTTCGAGGGTTGTTCTAAAATTCGGTCCTTTTAGGTGTGTGGGGTCGCTTATTTCGAATCTACTATTGAAATGGAAATTAAAGATGGCGGACCAAATATAGTAGCTGAGACTTCCGAACTTCGAAGGATTGTTCTAAAATTCGCTTTTTTTATATTTTCGTGGACGTTAATTTCGAATCTATTATCAACATAAACCAGTGCCTTCACGCAACCGCATAGGTAATAGTCGAGAGATATCGAACCACACGACACATTATTGTCAAATCGTGATTTAGAAAAATCGCTGGTTTTAGTCGCTGTATGGCAAGTAGCGTCATCCTGTTGAAACAAGATCTCACCAGGATCAATGTTATTCATATTTTCGGAGAAATATTCATTGATCATGGTTAAGTAACGATCAACACCGACTAACACCGAGATTTTGACACATTTTCAAAGAAATAAGGGCCGGTAATGCTATCAGTGGATAAGCTTAAAGACGCGGTGCATGTTTCTGGATGGAATAGCTTCTATAGAGTTTCATTTGGATTAGTATCATTCCAAAAGTGAGATTTTCTTATAAATATATTCATTAAGTGAATACAACATATCACTGAACAGTGACTGTCACAGTGACGGTCGCTGATCTCGAATCTACTATCGAAAAATAATTTAAAGATAACGGACCCAATATGTCTGACGATGCCAAGATTTATCATGTTGTGTCAGCCGTAAGTGACTGTGACATTTTATGTTCTGACTTAGACGCTTCCAAAAATGGTGTTCTATTAATTATCTCCCTCACAACGCGGAAAAATGTACCATAGTTTCGTTTTCTCGAAAAAGATTCCGTATTGACTTTGACTACACAATAAATCATTAACCATCATCATTTTGCATTAACCAGACTTGACAAAACCAAGGAGCTTGGTGTGTGGTTGAATTTCCATTAGAATTTCCACGACAAGTTTGTCATTAAGGCTAACTACTTTAGCCTTCGTTAAAAGATGGTGTAAGGAGTTTAATTACCCCATATACAGGGTGTTCAGAGGTGGGAGGGAAATAATGCAGGAGGTGAAAGGTCAGGCCGAGGCAAGCAAAAAATCGTATGAGTGGGGGGGGGGTCACCTCGCACCGTTCGGCAGTTACAGGGTGATTCGTAAATCAGGATGTTGCCTTATATGGGAACCGCTATTGTATTTTTATTTTTTTTTCTACGCATCGCAGCGACCCCAAACCGGTCTCAACAAATCACTATTCTGAAACCCTTTCAAAAAAGGTCAACACCGCCCCCCTACCCCCAACCCCTTGGCCACAATCACCTCTGGAAGTTGAAAAATTGAATTTTATTTCACGATTTTGCATCTTTCGCCCCACTTTTCTCCTAAATTCACGTTATTAACATACCTACTTTTTATTGTTCTTAAGTTTCCTATCTAATTACCTTTCAAAAAAGGTACAACATGCACAGGTAGAAAAAGGATACAAACATTTATTTACAAAAATCCTTTTATAAAATATTAGGATAATTCGAATTTTTAAGAAATTATACTTAAATTAACTAAAAAATAAATTTTGTTTACTTGAAAACTAATTACAATTAAAACTTATGTGCTACAAAAGATGTTCGAAATGTTCTCCGGCAGTCTCGATGCATGTAAGTAGCCTTTTTCTGATTCCGCGTTTGAGGTCTATGGTAGCCAGTCTCTCCCGTATTTTTATCGCTGCAGTCCCAATCCTGGTAACTAATTCTTCTCTGGTGTTGATTGGTTGTGAGTAAACATCATCTTTCATCATTCCCCATAAGAAAAAGTCCAGTGGATTAAGGTCCGGTGATCTAGCAGGCCAAGGAATCGGTCCACCTCGTCCAATCCAGCGCTCTGGGTAATGTTCATTCAACTTTGCCCTAACAATGTTCGCAGTATGCGCAGGTGCTCCGTCGTGCTGTAAATACATTGCGCTTCTGGTGGCCAAGGGGATATCCTCTAACAGATCCGGAAGGGTATTCTCCAAAAAGTCCGAATATAGCTGACTATTCAGCACTTGAGGCAAGATGAAGGGTCCTATCAACTGGTTGCCGATGATGCCAGCCCAGACATTGGCACTAAATCTTTGCTGGAAGGACCGACACCTTGTCCTATGTGGGTTCACATCTGACCAGGTATGGAGGTTGTGGAAGTTTGTGATGCCATCCCGGGTGAATTGCGTTTCATCCGTCCACAGAATTCGGTCTATAAAACTTCTGTTTTCGATGTCAGACTCGAGCAGCCAAGTGCAGAACTGCAATCGTCTTTCGGAATCTCCTTGATATAGTGCTTGGACCGGGGTATGGTGGTAAGGATGTAGTCCCTCTCGGTTGACAACGGTCCACACTCTCCCTACAGACAATCCTAACCGTCGTGCGACCTGTCTGATGCTTATTTCAGGGCTGTTCCTGACAATGTTGAGAATTTGTTGGTCGGTTTCCGCTGAATCGGCCGAAGTTCCTGATCGCGCTTCTGCTCTAGGGGTGGTCACACTTCCGGTTTCTTTTAACCTCCTGAAAGTCCTTGAAAATACCCTTCTATCGGGTACACGCCGATTCGGGAATCTCCTTTGGTATTCCCGTAAGGCCTCACTATCATTTCCGTCTAATAAACCGTACACGTAAATTATGTCGGCATACTCTTCAACAGTGAATTCTGCCATTTTGTCTTAATGTTTTGTGTTAAACACCCGTTCTTATCAATTTCCTCTTCAACTATGGTCAGTGTCCTTTCAAACCTACCCATTTTTATACCATAATTCATAGGAGGTATTAGACACGGAGCGTCAGGATACTTAGAAGTCAATACTGGATATCATAAACTAATAACGCCATTTAACGAGATTCCATTTAGTATTTTATAACAGTTTTTCTGAAATAATAAAACTTTATTACCTGTGTTTCCTAATAAACATTTCCGAACTTGCTGTCATTAAAATTCTTTACTTAACAACTTTTTCCATTATGGGGCAATAAAGTAATTAGGTACCTGTGAAGATGTTTTAATTTGAGGATTTTTGTATCCTTTTTCTACCTGTGCATGTTGTACCTTTTTTGAAAGGTAATTAGATAGGAAACTTAAAAACAATAAAAAGTAGGTATGTTAATAACGTGAATTTAGGAGAAAAGTGGGGCGAAAGATGCAAAATCGTGAAATAAAATTCAATTTTTCAACTTCCAGAGGTGATTGTGGCCAAGGGGTTGGGGGTAGGGGGGCGGTGTTGACCTTTTTGGAAAGGGTTTCAGAATAGTGATTTGTTGAGACCGGTTTGGGGTCGCTGCAATGCGTAGAAAAAAAAATAAAAATACAATAGCGGTTCCCATATAAGGCAACATCCTGATTTACGAATCACCCTGTAACTGCCGAACGGTGCGAGGTGACCCCCCCCCACCCATACGATTTTTTGCTTGCCCCGGCCTGACCTTTCACCTCCTGCATTATTTCCCTCCCACCTCTGAACACCCTTGTCTGCTATATTGAACTTTTGTAAGGTCTATCTTAGAAAACCCTTGTTGTGTGTGGTCGCCATTTCACACTTTTCACATTAACTGGGTGTAAGCTGTCCAGCGTAAGTTTATTCGTTTTGCGCTTTGTGGCCCTCCATGGAGTAATGCCCTTATATTACCACCTTACGCGAATAGAATCAAACTTTTAAATTTGGAGCCTAAGAAACATTTCCAAAACTGTCTTCACTATAGCACTGCTTGCAAGGCAACATTGATTCTACTCAGTTGCTTTCATTGTTTAATTTATCTGTTCCTGCTAGCTCTTTGCGGAATCAGACTTTCTTAAATGTTCCTCAGCACAAAGTTTGGAGAAATGGGCGGAGAAAACATGATTTCAATTTTCCAGAACAACAATCCAGAAAAAAAGCAAGAGCTATCCACATTACTCACAGAAGGAAACTACCATACACCAGAGATAACAATGAACGGAGTCAAGATCATATACCATACAATGTCAAAATTGTTGGAGCAACATGTGACAGGAATATGAACTGGAAAACACACATAGAGGAAACAAAAAGTGAAGCCCTATTAGCCATCAATATCATGAAAATCGCGGCAAGCAACGAAAGGGAAGCAAACAAGAGCACACTGTTACAATTATACAAACCATTTGTGCTACCAATCATAAACTCCATTGGTTATTATACAGCTAATACCTAAACAAAATTGATCGCATTCAAACTACAGCACTATACATTGCAATAGGTCCTTATAGAACTAGCAGCGCTAAGAGCCTGCACGTAGAAGCATGTGTAATGCCTCAGCATTTAAAAAGAAAATGCTAATAAACTACGCTCTGAAAATCAAAAGCATAGAGGACAATCCAAACTATGAAAAAATATGGGAGACGCGAATCAATGCCGAACGTGAACAATCCAAAAGCTTAAGAAATATCAGCAATTAAGATCCATAAAATATGACAGGAAATTGGACTCCAACAATCACCTAAAATTAACTCCAGCAACCAAAGCTAAATCTGAGCTTATGCAAATACCCAAAGAAATCACAAGAGCTGTGGTCGCGTGCGGACGTGCTTAAATCGTTCCTTTTTAATTAATATTATTTGCCGTCTAAATACGCATTAAGTTATTGTGTTGTAACATTTATACATATATACTGTGATATTAATAATGTTTCAAGCAATAATCGTGATTTAGAAGCTCCAACTGTGATATTTTCACTTCAACACGGACTCTGATATTTTTTACTCTACGTGTTATTTGGTGTGTTCGATTAGTTTCGTGGCGTGCTCTCTTTTATTTATTTTATTTATTTTGTGACTGTTTTTTGCTTTGTACCAATGGCAAATCGAATTACTCGGAACAATTCTAGAATGCATAACAAAACAGCATCGCGCCTAAGCTTAACTAACGTGACCGTAACATCATCGCCTAAACCTGCGGCGACAATTTCTGAGGTGCAATTGTAAGAGAAATCGAGTAAGTTGATTTTGTTCTCATTATGTTGTGTGAACATGAGAAGCGTGAACAAATAAAATATTATATATATATTGGATCTGCTTTCGTGAAATCAAATCCAACGGCAGTGCATACATATGAGTTTTCTCAGCTCATTAAAAAGGGATGCAATTCGAAATAACAGAACTCCTAGGTAAAACGATACAAAAGAAAAGATTTTACCGCAGGAGACGGGTTAAACTGTTAAATTATAGTATGTATTTATTGGCTCCCAGGCCCATGAATAGTTTTGGTTTTTTTTTCGCTACCTGAACGAAGCAGGGTAGATAATTTCAAGTGCTGCACGCATCTCGTCTGTACCCAAGGCCAGACTCGGGCAAAGTTTGACTTCATGGGAGCAGTATACCTCCATAAACACCTCCATAAACCTGAGTGCATTTCGGGTCATTTCGGCTCGCTCCATTAACGCAATGAGGAGTGAGTACATGTCCACCATCACTGATTCAGGACAGGAGTATGCATTTCTCGCTTGCACTTGCAGGAGGCACCAAAAAAATATTTCATTGAGGTGGGCACCGGGAGTCAAAAGATCCTACCTGAGGAGCACTTGGGAGTCAAAAGAGCCGGGTTTGCCCAGGTCTGCAAGGCGACCACAGCTATCCCTAAGCATTTTGTGCAGGGGCTGATGTAAAAATGAGTCACCGCCTTTGTTTTAACATAAACGTGCCCAGGCAAGTTTATGGCACACACGGGCAAACCCTGCTCCTGTGACTCCCGAGTGCTCCTCAGGTAGCTGTTTTGACTCCCGAGTGCCCACCTCATTGCTGCTGCAAGTGCAAGCGAGAAATGCATACTCCTGTCGTGAAAAATTACTTGTGCGGCACACAGGACATAGACGATGCTCCGAGTGCAAGCGAGAAATATTTTTTTGGTGGCGAGAAATATTTTGTTGGTGCCTCCTGCAAGTGCAAGCGAGAAATGCATACTGTTGTCCTGAATCAGTGATGGTGAACATGTACTCACGCCTCATTGCGTTAATGGAGCGACCCGGAATGACCCGAAATGCGAAAGGTTTATGGAGGTGTTTATGGAGGTATACTGCTCCCTTGAAGTCAAACTCTGCCCAGCTATGGTTTATGGGAAGTTCCCTGGATGGGGGTGCATTTTAATGCCCTTCTGAGGCATTCTTAGTTGAATTCTTGTGAGAGGCGGTTGATTTATTTAAAACGAGTTGTGCATTCAAGGAGAAAATTACAGTGATTGGATTAAATATCTGAAGAATTAATAAAATTAATTAATTAAATAATTAATTAAAAAATAATAAATAAGGAAGTGTTAGGAGACCTGATGGTTTGATAAAAAGTTAATTTAGAAAATATGAGAGCTCTGGGTGTGCGTGTGTGCTGGAGTATGTTATTATACGTTGAATTGTTATGTGTCGCAATCGCTTGGCGTAGTAGCTGCTTTATATTGTTTGATTAGTTAATTGTGAATATGGAGGAAAAATTCCTCGCGGGGGTGCGGCAAGAGGAACACCCGAACTTATTACAAAAGGGATTGCGTAGCAACTCGGCGTTGTGTGTGTTGTGGCTTGCTTGGGTTTAAAGTAAGCGCAACGGGTCCCTTCGCCGTAGGTTTGTCGGTCCATCCCGTTTTGTCTTTCATGAGGTTGTGTGGCGGCTTGCTCTGTGAAGTGCGTAATTCACCTCGCTCAGAAAGTGAGAGTGATCGTTCCCTTCGTTCAGAGTATTGCTGCGGGTTCCCCTCAGTTTTTATCGGTGTTACCTGCCGAACCTACCTTGTTCCCGGAAACCGGAGGTCCTTAGCTTAAAAACGAATTTGACCGGTAGTCGCGTCACGATTGTATCACATTTGTCTGTGTGTATTGCAGAGCACTCACAGTTTGTTTTCTCTTTATTTTCAGGTCAAGGATGGTGACAGCCGATGAATTCGAATGAATTGAATTTTCTTTTGTTTTGTTATTTTTTTAAATTAAAATTGAACTGTGTGTTTTTTTTACATAAAAGAAAAACAAGTTTTTTTTTTCCGTCCTGGCCCCGACAAGAGATCTAACGTCTCTTTGTTTATATATTTTTTTTGGGTCTATTATACAATCTTCATTAAAACATTCAAATTATGGACATGAAATCTTTTATTCAATCGGAGATTGCGGCATTCAAAGCGCAGATCTTTTCTCTTGAACGAAAGTTAAACGAGATCGATCCTCTAATTACCCAGCTGAGGTAGCTGAACTCTATACAGCCAACTAACGGCCCTAATCGCCGCCCAGCAGCTGATCCGGAGGCTCATCGACCTGTTCTTGCCAGCGCTGTCGTTAATTATAAGCAACCTGCTGTCATTATGTCTTCCGTCGCTGACCCTGCTTTAACAAATGTGAACACTGTTCCGACTCTGAGCGCCTGTGATTTTCTAAAAACAAAAAGCTTGTTATTGACGAACTGCGCTCCTTCGGCAACGTGCGAGAGTGTATGCCATTGGATCAACAATAATGCGAAATTTGATCTGTTGATCTGTCTGCGAGACGAAGGCAGTCAGGAAACTTGACATTCGCCTCATTTAAGCTGATTGTTCCAGAAGTGGCTGTGGAAGTGCTGAACCAACCGACTTCCTGCCCTCCTGGTGCTTTGATTAAGGAGTTTGTTCGGCATTCTCCACCGTGGGGTTTCGAAGGAAGTTCCACCGTCGGCCAGAGAGAATTAATCCGAATTAACAATTTATTATCAAAATGTTAATGGGATGCGGACTAAGCCCGGCGATTTCTACCAGGCCTCATGCAACAGCTCAATTGACATCCTCTGCCTAACTGAAACCTGGCTGCATGTAGGAATTTTGGACGCGGAGCTTTGCAGCCCCAATGATATGGTATATAGAAGAGACCGTCACTTGGACAATTTTGACGTTCCTGTTGGTGGAGGGGTCTTAATAGCTGTACATACAAGGTTCCCATCGTTTATCATTGAGCCTGAATCCGCGGACATTGAATTTCTTTGTGTCCGTATTAACTTACCGACTAGGAACATTTTCGTTTGTACGGCTTATATCCCGCCCAGCAGCCTGCTTGTCGAATACCAGAGTCTAATTAGGAATCTCGATGGCATTTCTGGTCTCTGTACTTGTAAAGATGACATGCTTGTCCTTGGAGATTATAATCTTCCGCATCTTAATTGGGAGTACTCTGATGTTGATACTTTTCTGTCTGCAACACGTGCAAGACGTGATTTTGAACGAGAGTTTGTGGACAATGATCAGTATAATGATATACTAAACTCTAGGCAACGACTCCTCGACTTGGTGTTTGCGAATGATTCCTCAACCGTCCATGTCGACGCGTGCTTAGATCCGATATTCAACGAGGTTCCAGATCACTCGGCCTTAATATCTCCACTATTATACTGTAATCCACCATCTGATGATAGGGTTTCCAATTATTTCCGTAATTTTAGAAAAGCTGATCTTAACGTCGTTAATTTATTTCTAGCTAAATGTGACTGGTCCCTGGTTTACAAGTGCGCTTACATGGAAAAGGCTGTGAGTAAATTCTATGAGTTAATATTATTGGGAATCGATCGTTTTGTTCCTCTGACTAAACGAAAGTTTTTTTTTCAAAATCCGATATGGTTTTCATCATGGGGATCATTGAGAAATCAAAGAAACACTGCTTGGCTTGGAATTGTAAATGATCAAGCGGACCATCTGCGCTATTCTAATTTACGGAGACAATTTAATAATTACTCAAAGGTCCTGTATCGCCAGTACATTGATCGTGTGAAAGGTAACATTAAGTCTAATCCTAAAGAATTTTGGAATTTTATAAATACTAAACGGAAGACCAATAGCTACCCCTCTGTTTTAACACTTGACAATGAAACCTGTTACGATCCTTCTGCTATTTCTAATTTGTTTGCTAAGCATTTTAACAAATCATACTGTGATGAAGTCTGCGATATAGGTTTAGATTATTTTAATAACTTGACTTGTTGCATAGACAGCCTTTTTCAATTTTAAAACTTTACTACAGTCTTTGAAAGGAAAACCTTCAGGTAAATGCATGAAAATACTTTCTTTTAAATAACCATTAAGGAAAGCAGTGGTAACATCTAGATGAGTAATGTCCATACCTAGCTGCGCACTGAAAGCAAATAACAACCGCAAGGTTGAATGTCTAATAACTGGAGAAAAGGTCTCCTGATAGTCCACTCCTGCCTTCTGCGTGAAGCCTTTAGCTACGAGTCTAGCACGATATCTCACCTTATTGTCACTGTCGTACTTCTTTCTCAGTACCCACTTGCACTGCACTACACTTGCACTATCTGGAGAATCGACAATCTCCCACACTTGATTGTCATTGAACGATTGCAGCTCCTCTGTCATCGCCTGCAACCACTGTTGTTTCTCAGGACCACTGATAGCCTCCGCATATGTCAGTCCATCTTCTCCTATAGACGTAGTACACATGTTTGCATAGCCGTATCTTGTAGGTTTTGTTCTCTTTCTCTTTTCGCGGTTCTCTGCGACTGCCGGTACTTCACTTTCTTCTTGTGTTTCTCTTTCACATTGCTCTGGTGTCCTATCTTCTTCATTCTGTACGGTTTCATCAACTTCCTGATAGTCAGATTCACTAGAACTCGACTGGTCCAGAGGTTCTAACTTCACTACAGATTCCTGGTATAACTCCCCCACTGAATCTGTACTCTCTATAGGAATAGTCACCGTGTCTTCTTTTTTTATCTTCTCATATATCACAACATCTCTACTCGTTGTTATAAGGTTCTTCACTGGATCATATATCCTATAACCTTTGACATTATCACTGAACCCAACCAATATGTGTTTCTTGGACTTGCCGTCCCACTTGGTTCTTTTTTCTTTTGGTATATGTGCCATTACAGGACTCCCAAATATGCGTATATGCTGCAGGTTTGGTTTCCTTCCGGTCCACGCTTCATATGGAGTAATTTCTATACCTGAAGCCACTGACCTGTTCTTGAGGTAGACTGCGGTATTAGCTGCTTCTGCCCAGAACTTCTTATCTAGGTCTGCTTCATATAACAAGCACCTCGCTCTCTCCACTATAGTGCGGTTCGACCTCTCGCTGAGTCCATTCTGCTCTGGCGTGTACGGGTTTGTTTTTTGATGAATTGTGCCTTCATTTTTCAGATACCCTTCAAAATCCTTGCTGCAGTATTCGCTGCCATTGTCTGTTCTTAGGATTTTCATTTTCTTGTTTTGGTAATTCTCTACCATACTCTTAAATTCCTTGAAGTAATGCAACACTTCACTTTTTGTTTTCATGAAATAGATAAAGGTCATTCTGCTCTTATCATCGATAAACAACACAAAATAACGTGCACCACCAATCGACTGTTTCTCCATGGGGCCACAGATATCCGAGTGAACAATTTCTAGTATCTCTGTTGCTCGCGTTCCTGTACTGAACGGATGCCTAGTTTGTTTACCAACACAGCATATCTCACAGTTAGACTTACTTGTTTTTAAAGTATCTTGGTATTCTAGACCTTCTACCAATCCACGACACTTCATTTTGTTCAAATCACTACTGTTTATGTGCCCGAGCCGACGGTGCCATGTTTCTCCACTGACAGAAGTCAATAAACAGTTTTGTGTTTGTTTCAAGTTTATTTATTTATGATCATCAACAGGTACACAGACCATCTGACATTTAAAACTATAATATAATAATGAATAATAAAAATTGAAGAACAGTTTTAACAAAATTCTACTAATTTACAAATAATATTTTTTTCAACGCTACTCGACTACAATTGAAGTCAATTAAAAAATAGGAAGAATTATAATTTCTAGACATAGTAGATACAGGTTCAAAAGAGCCATAATTGGTCCTATGATAATTAGAATATAGAAAATTTTGTCCTCTAGTCAAGCGAGGACGCGAGTTTATATTAATAAGGTTCAAAAGATTAGGTGAATTTATAGCGCCAGTAACGATATCATGCATACATATAACACTTGCTACCTCTCTGCGTTTAGAGAGAGACGTCAAATCTATGAGCTTTAATCTGTTCTTGTAAGGAGGAAGATTACAAGGATCATTCCAGGCTAGATCTCGCAGGGCAAAGCGTAGGAACCGTTTTTGTACAGCCTCAATGCGGTCGATGTTGACTTGATAATGAGGCATCCACACTATTGACGCGTATTCCAATATAGGACGTACGAAAGCGCAGAACAGAGTCTTGAGGAGATAAGGGTCAGCTAGATCTCTAGACCAGCGCTTAATAAAACCAAGCATTGAATTAGCCCGATTTATAATGTCATTAATATGGACTCCAAAATTAAATTTTGTGTCAATAGTGACGCCTAGGTCAATAACGCGTACTTGTCGAGACAAAGGAAGATCGTCAATCCTGTAGGGATGATCCAAAGGGGAACTCTTCCTACTAAACGAAATCAGGTTGCATTTTCCAATATTCAGCTTCATATGATTTTTGGAGCACCATTCAGAGAACTTAATAAGGTCCTCTTGTAGTCTATAGGCATTCTGTAAGGATTCGATCGAACTAAAAATCTTCAGGTCGTCAGCGTAAGCTAAGATATGTGCATTTTGAATTAGAGGGAACAAATCATTAATGAAGATTGTAAATAACAAGGGCCCAAGGTGACTACCCTGTGGAACCCCGGACAATACAATAACACTGTCAGACAAGGTGGAAGAAAATCCAACCTTAAAAGATCGATTTGTGAGGTATGACTTAATCCATTGAACCATATCGGTGGAAAAGCCAAGTCGGAGTAATTTAAAAATTAGCACTCTATGGGAGAGTTTGTCGAATGCCTTGCTAAAATCAGTGTAAATGCAATCAACTTGTTGTCCCTTTTCTAAATTCGTTATACAAAAATTAGAGAATTCTACTAAGTTAGTCACTGTTGACCTACCTTTAACAAAGCCATAAAAAAGAAGTGCAATAGAAGGTCAGATACTCCGTTACGATGGACTCAAAAAGTTTTGGGATAGGGGACAGTTTAGCGATAGGCCTGTAATTCTCAATAAAATTCTTATTCCCTTTCTTGAAAATAGGAATAACGTAAAATAACTTCCAAATATCAGGGAAAGTACATGAACGCAACGATAAATTAAACAAAAACGTAAGGGGTTCGACAAGTGAGACACCACATTTACGGAGGACAACACCAGGAATGCTATCGGGGGAATCCGAGTAATCTTCCTTAATTTTATTTAAATAATTTAAAACAGTACAGACGTCAAGAACAATGTTAGTAGATTGTATGGGAAGACAAGTCAAGTAGTTAAAATAGTCTAAGTCTATATCACAGATTTCATCACAGTAGGCATTGCTAAAGTGTTTAGCAAAAAGGTTAGAAATAGCAGAAGGTTCACAACCCGTTTCATTGTCAAGAGTTAAAACAGATGGGTAGTTATTAGTCTTCCGCTTAGTATTAATAAAATTCCAAAACTGCTTAGGGTTAGATCTAATATTAGATTTCATGCGATTAATATACTGGCGATACAAATACTTGGAATAATTATTAAATTGCCTCCGCAAATCGCAATAGAGGAGGTAGTCATCGCTCGCATCAGATTTTTTGTATTTATGCCAAGCCTTGTTTCTATGATTTCGCAATAACCTTAATTCTTTATTATACCACACAGGGTTATACAAAAAGTCCTTTTTTCTGACTAGAGGCACAAACCGAGCAATTCCATCTAAAATTAATTCATAAAATTTACGCACGGCTTCATCAACCTCAAGGCAATTGTAAATAATGGACCAGTCACAGCTATTCAAAAAACGATTGAGCGCATTAAAGTTCGCTTTCCTAAAATCATGAAAATAATCGTGAATATTATTGTCAGATGGTACCTTAAAAAAAGAATGCGAAACAAGCAGTACTGGATGGTCGGGAACCTCATCGAAAATAGGATCAGCGCATGCATCAACATAGGTGTTCATAAGTTCAGTTTGTAAACACCGTTTACTAAATCCGCGTCTGCGACCAAATCACCCGATTTGTTTCTGATTAGACACTTATTCGGCACAAATTCGACACTGTTTCCGTTTTTTATTAACTCACTGACCGACAATAGGTTAGTCGTCAGAGTAGGAATACACAACACATCCTTTACAACTATGTCGTAATTGTAACTGGTTGTGATTTCCACTTCTCCTGTACACAATACGGGAACTTTCATCTTGTTTGCCACAACAATTTCTTGTAAACAAGGCGTATATGCGGCGTTTTTCAACCAACTTTCGTTCGCCGACATATGCTGACTGGCGCCGGAGTCAACGTAAAAATCAGTCTTACTGAACTCGCCTGATAAGAAAACAACGCTGAATGCGTTACTTTGCTTTTTCTTTTCCGTTTTCTCATTAGAAAGTGGACATTGGTTTCGGTAATGTCCTATTTCCTTACAACGAAAACATTTCATTGTTTTCATATTTTTGACATTTGAGTTTGACGTATTCGGCGTACCATAGACATTCTTCCCTCCATATTTGCTAGTGCTGCCACCTTTAGCGATTTTTTTCTTTTGCCAATTTCTAGTCGATAATAGTGCTGTGCTGCTTTCCGACTCATTCGGATCAACTGACTCCATATCCATCAATTTTGTTTTGATCGAATCTGCAGTTATCTGAATGCCAGAATGTTCGATTGCCATTATCATCGGCATAAATCGCTCTGGTAATCCGGCCAGCAACAATGAACCTACCCATTCATCGTTAATAGCGAATCCCGTTCCGCTTAAACGTTGAGAAGTTTCAACAATTTGTGTCACATAATTCGTCATACTTTCACAGTTCTCCAAACGTATTGAAATCAGATGACGAAGCAAAGTAATCCTCCGCGAAAATCCTGAATCGTCAAACAAAGCTCGCAGTTTTGTCCACAACTCCTTCGTGGTCTTTGTCTCCTTTATGTGCACAAATAAAGATGAATCGATCGTCAGTATTATCTTCGCGCGTGCTTTAGCATCTGCCGCCTTGGTTGCAGCCTCAGTGCCTTCTTCTTTTAGGTATTTGTCAGCACCTTCGAGCACCAACAGGTTCTCCACAGCGAAGGCCCAATCGTCGAAGTTCTCGCGACCCTTCAGCTTTGGAATGTTCGTAATATAATTAGCACTCATTGTCCTGCTTGCACCACACGATACACTACCGAAATACTCAAAATATTACGTTATTTTTGGTTAAAATGGGAAGCGGCCCATAACCTATAAGTAAAACAGTATGGTAGTTGACGAACGAATGATTTATTCAGGGTCTCGTTCAGAAAGACAAACAGGTAGTACACAATCTCTTATACTAGATGGCGCTAGGAACCACATTTTGATATTATTTCAACAATAATCAATCGTGCAAATTCCACCCTTGGTTAGTTAAGCGCGGGTCTAAAGATTTTAATGATCCTTATCTCTTAAAAACATTGTTTTGCGCGTTTGTCCGGCCTATCTTGGAATATGTTTCTGTTGTTTGGTCACCTCATTATTCTGTGTATATAGACCGTATAGAAGCAGTCCAAAAACGTTTTCTCCGGTTCAGTCTTCGTCACCTACCCTGGCGTGACCCACATAGTCTTCCTCGTTATGAAGACAGACTTAAACTTTTAGGTATAACGACTCTATCCAACCGTAGAGAAATCTCAAATGTTACGTTCATGCACGATATCTTTACTGGCGTTATAGACTCTCCAAAGCTTTTAAATCTTGTTAAGAAGTGTCCACCAGCTCACAGGATAACTCATGTCATATGGGGCATAATACTCTAGCGCTAAACGGAGCATTCAAGGTAGAGTGGCAATCAAGACGAAAAACCACGTAGTCAGCATTGAAAAGTTCAGCATCCTCGATCCCACCGCAAAGTCACGTTTTCGTCAAAATATGATTTCGTCGAACCAGTAAAGAGGCGAGTCGCTTTCGTACGTAGTCCGGTTACATATACATATGCGTATGATGACTTCATTAAGCGATTGCCCCGAGAACATCCACAATTCAAAGTTTTCTTGTTGGTCAATATATCTAGTCTGTAGAGGCTAACATTAAATCAAGCAGCAAAGCGTTTTAGTCTTAATTTAATTGTAAGCATATGTAGGTCGTCTAGTTTTCCTGTAAACATGGAATTTAATAGTAAGCAGTCTGAAAATCTTAGTGGAATTTGCGAATTATTCGATGATGTCTTCTAGTCAGTTTACTACACTAATTTCAACACCAATCACAACTCTTTGCCGGACGAATTTAAAGCCTCTTCTGATGTACGTCTTATACAGGGTGTCCCAAGAGCGATGACCTGGTTTTGATAGCTCGTGGCGGCCACATTTGTTTATGGTTTTGGATACCACTCACGACGGCAACGGCAAAATCTGGGAGCACCAGGCATAGGTTGCTCCTCCTAGCCAGTCCACACCAGCACCAGGCACAGGTCGCCCCTCCCAGCGAGGTATACGACCTGAAATAATTTAAAACTAATTATTAAAGCAACATAAATAAATCAGATGGCTACCCTGAGACACTTCGTGATGACACTGAAGTTGTTTTGACAGCCAATCTGACACGATCAAAACAATGTCAGAAATTCCAACTGACGCCATATGGGAACGCAAGCATGAAGCTTAATTTCCTAATGGAAACGTTTTGCTGCCATCAAATAGCTGGTAGAAGGTGAAGCTCCATATAGCTCCATGCAAACTGGGGCTATAAAAGGAGCTCGCCGAGCAGAACGAATCACTCAAGTTTTTGCAACTGAATCGGTCAGTGTCTACACTCACGTTTGTCCTACTGAGTCACGATATACACCATAACATATTATCAGGTTTGATCCCAGAAGAATGATTATTCAAAGAAAAAGACAGGTATTTCACCCTCTTTACTTGAATCTATTATTCTGAAAAAAAAAAACAAAGGGCTACAATCTCTCTCGATTCAAATAGTGGACCCTATCCGGCTCGGAGGACCAAATGTTACGGCCTCTTATGACCGTAGCAGTAACAGAGAAAAAATTCACTATACTACAGCCTCTTATAGCTCGTAGTCTAGTGAATCTGTAGGAATAAGAAAATGGATGTACAGGTCTACAGGACTCTAGGTCAAGATCTTGTGATTTGAAACACACTGAATTTTTTAATGTTAAATAAAGATGTTTATTCAAAATAAATATTTTTATGATTTATAAAAATATGACAAAATAATGATAAATTTTAAAATAAATAATAACAATAATAATAATAATCCAAAAAATTAAATAAGTATAAAAACAGAGAAAATGAAAATAAATAAAAATGAATTCGCAAAAATTTAAAACTATTTAACTTAATTTCTGAAACGAGATAGGGGCCATTCATTAATTACGTAAGGACAATTTTGGTGACTTTTGACCCCCCCTACCCCCATGTAAGGATATACATATAAGAATTCTCGAACTCCCCCTCCCCTTTCTTACGTAAGATTCTATATCGTTCTTCTAAATAATAAAATGTTAGAAAAAGGTCAATGGCACTAAAACCTATAGTTTAACGTACATATATATATATATATATATATATAACATAAATCAGTAAAACTACAAACGAATAATACTTGAAAATCGACTAGTTTCAAATTAGTCTTAAAGAAAATAAATTATATAGTGAAAGCTAGATTAATTCAAATCATTAATCTTCGTCCGGACTGAATGGATTACTAAGCCATGTTGTGCAATCGGAGACAATTGGTAACTCATCAGATGCAGCGGTAAATGGAATTTCGTTAGGAACGTCTATTGGCACCTCAGCTTCCTCTAGCCACTCTGCATCTTCGGTACCGGTAAAGGAATGTATTGTACGACACAGTACATATTTTTCGCGCTTCGCAATCTTTGCTGCGATGCGCTGAGAGCGTCTACAATTGTTGTTGGCAGATTCTCTCATAAACGATTATTGTTGGCGAGAATGAACAACACGGCAGTGGCTGTCTGCAGCTGCGATTGATGCAAAGTACAGCTTACACGTCTGCGATAAAATAAAATTCAATTAAAATATATACGAGTCGAATTCTATAATTTAAACCGTTAATTAATTCGTAATTTTGATAATCGTATATAAAATACAAACTTTGCACTTCTGCATATTCGACGTCTCCCTGCACTGAAGGACAAGCAAAATCATATGGTAGGATCTCACAAGTAGTGGGAATTTGCACTTTAACTGCCATAGTTTGAAAAAGGGATAAGAAATGAGCGCCCTGTACGTTTTATAATGCTTTTAACACGTGCAGCTTTCCCGTATCCAGATCTTGAACGGGCTGGACTGGTGGTGGAAGAAATCCATTGTTGAGAATCTTTTTTAAATCAGTACCTTGTTCCCTGCAGTAATCAGCAATGTCGCATTTTACAATCTGTGAATAATGTAAAATAAATAATAATATTCATTAAATGTTTTTAATCCAAATAATCACTAAATTCCAAATGTTCTTTAACCTGCAAACAATACTGTGATTCTCTAACGTGTCTGGAGTACCAGACTGCATCAACGGACTTGGGTACTACTGCTTCAGCGTCTGGACCCTCGTAATGCGCGATTACAGGAAAGGAATCTATTACTAATTCTGACCAGAGATCCGCCAAAGTTTCCCCAGCAGCCTGAAAATTCTTAAGCTCAAGTTCAGGGTCAGAGGTTTTCCCTCGTGCATCCAGATGTGTTCCGTACTTATCATGAGCAGAACAACGCCCGTTAATAGCTTGCTTAATGGTGCCATTCTACGCTCAACGCGATTGAAAGCACTGCGCCCTGAAGCATTCGTCGCGACAAACATAGCATCCAAATCGAAGTCTGGGAAATGTTGGATGGCAAAAGCGATATTTTTAGGAAACCTTTTTAAAAAACGACAAGTTAAGCTTTGTTTATCGAAGCTACTTTGATATATGTACATACATATGTACAAACATTTTGTTTTGAAACTTACCTTGGATTTTCATCTGGACCCCCGTCTACACTCACAATCATAACAGGTTTCACTTTCACATCACTTTCGTCAGTCTTTAGGACCTTTGAAAAGCTAGGCTCATTCCGTAGAGTATGAATATCATAAGCATGAGTTGCTGAAGTAGACTGAGCGTGTTTCCCACTTCGGATTGCAATGAATGTCGGACCACTGTAAGTAACATCATGGGGATCACCCATACCATTCGGTTTGATACTAATTCCGGCGTAGACTGAGGGTATGAGTTTATGTCTTTCTCCAATAATGAAGTCGTGGTCAGAAAGCTGGACTCTATAATCGACATGCATGACAAGAGACTGCTGCTCTTTGGCAGCAGTGATCCCAATAGGTACGCGTGCCTTGTCATCTTGGGATAAAAAGACGCATTGCTTCGGTCCTAGCATTGAGGCAAGTGATTCTAAATTTCTCAAAGTGGCAGTACAAAACTTTCCATCCGGATGTTGTTTGTGTAAATCATTCGATGGTTTAGAGAGCTTAACTGGCACCGTCACTACATGACGCGATCCTTGGCCAGTTCGAGAATTTTTGGGAATTAGTCTGGTGTAAAGAGAACTTCTTGAAATAACGCGTACTTGTCGAGACAAAGGAAGATCGTCAATCCTGTAGGGATGATCCAAAGGGGAACTCTTCCTACTAAACGAAATCAGGTTGCATTTTCCAATATTCAGCTTCATATGATTTTTGGAGCACCATTCAGAGAACTTAATAAGGTCCTCTTGTAGTCTATAGGCATTCTGTAAGGATTCGATCGAACTAAAAATCTTCAGGTCGTCAGCGTAAGCTAAGATATGTGCATTTTGAATTAGAGGGAACAAATCATTAATGAAGATTGTAAATAACAAGGGCCCAAGGTAACTACCCTGTGGAACCCCGGACAATACAATAACACTGTCAGACAAGGTGGAAGAAAATCCAACCTTAAAAGATCGATTTGTGAGGTATGACTTAATCCATTGAACCATATCGGTGGAAAAGCCAAGTCGGAGTAATTTAAAAATTAGCACTCTATGGGAGAGTTTGTCGAATGCCTTGCTAAAATCAGTGTAAATGCAATCAACTTGTTGTCCCTTTTCTAAATTCGTTATACAAAAATTAGAGAATTCTACTAAGTTAGTCACTGTTGACCTACCTTTAACAAAGCCATAAAAAAGAAGTGCAATAGAAGGTCAGATACTCCGTTACGATGGACTCAAAAAGTTTTGGGATAGGGGACAGTTTAGCGATAGGCCTGTAATTCTCAATAAAATTCTTATTCCCTTTCTTGAAAATAGGAATAACGTAAAATAACTTCCAAATATCAGGGAAAGTACATGAACGCAACGATAAATTAAACAAAAACGTAAGGGGTTCGACAAGTGAGACACCACATTTACGGAGGACAACACCAGGAATGCTATCGGGGGAATCCGAGTAATCTTCCTTAATTTTATTTAAATAATTTAAAACAGTACAGACGTCAAGAACAATGTTAGTAGATTGTATGGGAAGACAAGTCAAGTAGTTAAAATAGTCTAAGTCTATATCACAGATTTCATCACAGTAGGCATTGCTAAAGTGTTTAGCAAAAAGGTTAGAAATAGCAGAAGGTTCACAACCCGTTTCATTGTCAAGAGTTAAAACAGATGGGTAGTTATTAGTCTTCCGCTTAGTATTAATAAAATTCCAAAACTGCTTAGGGTTAGATCTAATATTAGATTTCATGCGATTAATATACTGGCGATACAAATACTTGGAATAATTATTAAATTGCCTCCGCAAATCGCAATAGAGGAGGTAGTCATCGCTCGCATCAGATTTTTTGTATTTATGCCAAGCCTTGTTTCTATGATTTCGCAATAACCTTAATTCTTTATTATACCACACAGGGTTATACAAAAAGTCATTTTTTCTGACTAGAGGCACAAACCGAGCAATTCCATCTAAAATTAATTCATAAAATTTACGCACGGCTTCATCAACCTCAAGGCAATTGTAAATAATGGACCAGTCACAGCTATTCAAAAAACGATTGAGCGCATTAAAGTTCGCTTTCCTAAAATCATAAAAATAATCGTGAATATTATTGTCAGATGGTACCTTAAAAAAAGAATGCGAAACAAGCAGTACTGGATGGTCGGGAACCTCATCGAAAATAGGATCGGCGCATGCATCAACATAGGTGTTCATAAGTTCAGTTTGTAAACACCGTTTACTAAATCCGCGTCTGCGACCAAATCACCCGATTTGTTTCTGATTAGACACTTATTCGGCACAAATTCGACACTGTTTCCGTTTTTTATTAACTCACTGACCGACAATAGGTTAGTCGTCAGAGTAGGAATACACAACACATCCTTTACAACTATGTCGTAATTGTAACTGGTTGTGATTTCCACTTCTCCTGTACACAATACGGGAACTTTCATCTTGTTTGCCACAACAATTTCTTGTAAACAAGGCGTATATGCGGCGTTTTTCAACCAACTTTCGTTCGCCGACATATGCTGACTGGCGCCGGAGTCAACGTAAAAATCAGTCTTACTGAACTCGCCTGATAAGAAAACAACTCTGAATGCGTTACTTTGCTTTTTCTTTTCCGTTTTCTCATTAGAAAGTGGACATTGGTTTCGGTAATGTCCTATTTTCTTACAACGAAAACATTTCATTGTTTTCATATTTTTGACATTTGAGTTTGACGTATTCGGCGTACCATAGACATTCTTCCCTCCATATTTGCTAGTGCTGCCACCTTTAGCGATTTTTTTCTTTTGCCAATTTCTAGTCGATAATAGTGCTGTGCTGCTTTCCGACTCATTCGGATCAACTGACTCCATATCCATCAATTTTGTTTTGATCGAATCTGCAGTTATCTGAATGCCAGAATGTTCGATTGCCATTATCATCGGCATAAATCGCTCTGGTAATCCGGCCAGCAACAATGAACCTACCCATTCATCGTTAATAGCGAATCCCGTTCCGCTTAAACGTTGAGAAGTTTCAACAATTTGTGTCACATAATTCGTCATACTTTCACAGTTCTCCAAACGTATTGAAATCAGATGACGAAGCAAAGTAATCCTCCGCGAAAATCCTGAATCGTCAAACAAAGCTCGCAGTTTTGTCCACAACTCCTTCGTGGTCTTTGTCTCCTTTATGTGCACAAATAAAGATGAATCGATCGTCAGTATTATCTTCGCGCGTGCTTTAGCATCTGCCGCCTTGGTTGCAGCCTCAGTGCCTTCTTCTTTTAGGTATTTGTCAGCACCTTCGAGCACCAACAGGTTCTCCACAGCGAAGGCCCAATCGTCGAAGTTCTCGCGACCCTTCAGCTTTGGAATGTTCGTAATATAATTAGCACTCATTGTCCTGCTTGCACCACACGATACACTACCGAAATACTCAAAATATTACGTTATTTTTGGTTAAAATGGGAAGCGGCCCATAACCTATAAGTAAAACAGTATGGTAGTTGACGAACGAATGATTTATTCAGGGTCTCGTTCAGAAAGACAAACAGGTAGTACACAATCTCTTATACTAGATGGCGCTAGGAACCACATTTTGATATTATTTCAACAATAATCAATCGTGCAAATTCCACCCTTGGTTAGTTAAGCGCGGGTCTAAAGATTTTAATGATCCTTATCTCTTAAAAACATTGTTTTGCGCGTTTGTCCGGCCTATCTTGGAATATGTTTCTGTTGTTTGGTCACCTCATTATTCTGTGTATATAGACCGTATAGAAGCAGTCCAAAAACGTTTTCTCCGGTTCAGTCTTCGTCACCTACCCTGGCGTGACCCACATAGTCTTCCTCGTTATGAAGACAGACTTAAACTTTTAGGTTTAACGACTCTATCCAACCGTAGAGAAATCTCAAATGTTACGTTCATGCACGATATCTTTACTGGCGTTATAGACTCTCCAAAGCTTTTAAATCTTGTTAAGAAGTGTCCACCAGCTCACAGGATAACTCATGTCATATGGGGCATAATACTCTAGCGCTAAACGGAGCATTCAAGGTAGAGTGGCAATCAAGACGAAAAACCACGTAGTCAGCATTGAAAAGTTCAGCATCCTCGATCCCACCGCAAAGTCACGTTTTCGTCAAAATATGATTTCGTCGAACCAGTAAAGAGGCGAGTCGCTTTCGTACGTAGTCCGGTTACATATACATATGCGTATGATGACTTCATTAAGCGATTGCCCCGAGAACATCCACAATTCAAAGTTTTCTTGTTGGTCAATATATCTAGTCTGTAGAGGCTAACATTAAATCAAGCAGCAAAGCGTTTTAGTCTTAATTTAATTGTAAGCATATGTAGGTCGTCTAGTTTTCCTGTAAACATGGAATTTAATAGTAAGCAGTCTGAAAATCTTAGTGGAATTTGCGAATTATTCGATGATGTCTTCTAGTCAGTTTACTACACTAATTTCAACACCAATCACAACTCTTTGCCGGACGAATTTAAAGCCTCTTCTGATGTACGTCTTATACAGGGTGTCCCAAGAGCGATGACCTGGTTTTGATAGCTCGTGGCGGCCACATTTGTTTATGGTTTTGGATACCACTCACGACGGCAACGGCAAAATCTGGGAGCACCAGGCATAGGTTGCTCCTCCTAGCCAGTCCACACCAGCACCAGGCACAGGTCGCCCCTCCCAGCGAGGTATACGACCTGAAATAATTTAAAACTAATTATTAAAGCAACATAAATAAATCAGATGGCTACCCTGAGACACTTCGTGATGACACTGAAGTTGTTTTGACAGCCAATCTGACACGATCAAAACAATGTCAGAAATTCCAACTGACGCCATATGGGAACGCAAGCATGAAGCTTAATTTCCTAATGGAAACGTTTTGCTGCCATCAAATAGCTGGTAGAAGGTGAAGCTCCATATAGCTCCATGCAAACTGGGGCTATAAAAGGAGCTCGCCGAGCAGAACGAATCACTCAAGTTTTTGCAACTGAATCGGTCAGTGTCTACACTCACGTTTGTCCTACTGAGTCACGATATACACCATAACATATTATCAGGTTTGATCCCAGAAGAATGATTATTCAAAGAAAAAGACAGGTATTTCACCCTCTTTACTTGAATCTATTATTCTGAAAAAAAAAACAAAGGGCTACAATCTCTCTCGATTCAAATAGTGGACCCTATCCGGCTCGGAGGACCAAATGTTACGGCCTCTTATGACCGTAGCAGTAACAGAGAAAAAATTCACTATACTACAGCCTCTTATAGCTCGTAGTCTAGTGAATCTGTAGGAATAAGAAAATGGATGTACAGGTCTACAGGACTCTAGGTCAAGATCTTGTGATTTGAAACACACTGAATTTTTTAATGTTAAATAAAGATGTTTATTCAAAATAAATATTTTTATGATTTATAAAAATATGACAAAATAATGATAAATTTTAAAATAAATAATAACAATAATAATAATAATCCAAAAAATTAAATAAGTATAAAAACAGAGAAAATGAAAATAAATAAAAATGAATTCGCAAAAATTTAAAACTATTTAACTTAATTTCTGAAACGAGATAGGGGCCATTCATTAATTACGTAAGGACAATTTTGGTGACTTTTGACCCCCCCTACCCCCATGTAAGGATATACATATAAGAATTCTCGAACTCCCCCTCCCCTTTCTTACGTAAGATTCTATATCGTTCTTCTAAATAATAAAATGTTAGAAAAAGGTCAATGGCACTAAAACCTATAGTTTAACGTACATATATATATATATATATATATATATATATAACATAAATCAGTAAAACTACAAACGAATAATACTTGAAAATCGACTAGTTTCAAATTAGTCTTAAAGAAAATAAATTATATAGTGAAAGCTAGATTAATTCAAATCATTAATCTTCGTCCGGACTGAATGGATTACTAAGCCATGTTGTGCAATCGGAGACAATTGGTAACTCATCAGATGCAGCGGTAAATGGAATTTCGTTAGGAACGTCTATTGGCACCTCAGCTTCCTCTAGCCACTCTGCATCTTCGGTACCGGTAAAGGAATGTATTGTACGACACAGTACATATTTTTCGCGCTTCGCAATCTTTGCTGCGATGCGCTGAGAGCGTCTACAATTGTTGTTGGCAGATTCTCTCATAAACGATTATTGTTGGCGAGAATGAACAACACGGCAGTGGCTGTCTGCAGCTGCGATTGATGCAAAGTACAGCTTACACGTCTGCGATAAAATAAAATTCAATTAAAATATATACGAGTCGAATTCTATAATTTAAACCGTTAATTAATTCGTAATTTTGATAATCGTATATAAAATACAAACTTTGCACTTCTGCATATTCGACGTCTCCCTGCACTGAAGGACAAGCAAAATCATATGGTAGGATCTCACAAGTAGTGGGAATTTGCACTTTAACTGCCATAGTTTGAAAAAGGGATAAGAAATGAGCGCCCTGTACGTTTTATAATGCTTTTAACACGTGCAGCTTTCCCGTATCCAGATCTTGAACGGGCTGGACTGGTGGTGGAAGAAATCCATTGTTGAGAATCTTTTTTAAATCAGTACCTTGTTCCCTGCAGTAATCAGCAATGTCGCATTTTACAATCTGTGAATAATGTAAAATAAATAATAATATTCATTAAATGTTTTTAATCCAAATAATCACTAAATTCCAAATGTTCTTTAACCTGCAAACAATACTGTGATTCTCTAACGTGTCTGGAGTACCAGACTGCATCAACGGACTTGGGTACTACTGCTTCAGCGTCTGGACCCTCGTAATGCGCGATTACAGGAAAGGAATCTATTACTAATTCTGACCAGAGATCCGCCAAAGTTTCCCCAGCAGCCTGAAAATTCTTAAGCTCAAGTTCAGGGTCAGAGGTTTTCCCTCGTGCATCCAGATGTGTTCCGTACTTATCATGAGCAGAACAACGCCCGTTAATAGCTTGCTTAATGGTGCCATTCTACGCTCAACGCGATTGAAAGCACTGCGCCCTGAAGCATTCGTCGCGACAAACATAGCATCCAAATCGAAGTCTGGGAAATGTTGGATGGCAAAAGCGATATTTTTAGGAAACCTTTTTAAAAAACGACAAGTTAAGCTTTGTTTATCGAAGCTACTTTGATATATGTACATACATATGTACAAACATTTTGTTTTGAAACTTACCTTGGATTTTCATCTGGACCCCCGTCTACACTCACAATCATAACAGGTTTCACTTTCACATCACTTTCGTCAGTCTTTAGGACCTTTGAAAAGCTAGGCTCATTCCGTAGAGTATGAATATCATAAGCATGAGTTGCTGAAGTAGACTGAGCGTGTTTCCCACTTCGGATTGCAATGAATGTCGGACCACTGTAAGTAACATCATGGGGATCACCCATACCATTCGGTTTGATACTAATTCCGGCGTAGACTGAGGGTATGAGTTTATGTCTTTCTCCAATAATGAAGTCGTGGTCAGAAAGCTGGACTCTATAATCGACATGCATGACAAGAGACTGCTGCTCTTTGGCAGCAGTGATCCCAATAGGTACGCGTGCCTTGTCATCTTGGGATAAAAAGACGCATTGCTTCGGTCCTAGCATTGAGGCAAGTGATTCTAAATTTCTCAAAGTGGCAGTACAAAACTTTCCATCCGGATGTTGTTTGTGTAAATCATTCGATGGTTTAGAGAGCTTAACTGGCACCGTCACTACATGACGCGATCCTTGGCCAGTTCGAGAATTTTTGGGAATTAGTCTGGTGTAAAGAGAACTTCTTGAAATAACGCGTACTTGTCGAGACAAAGGAAGATCGTCAATCCTGTAGGGATGATCCAAAGGGGAACTCTTCCTACTAAACGAAATCAGGTTGCATTTTCCAATATTCAGCTTCATATGATTTTTGGAGCACCATTCAGAGAACTTAATAAGGTCCTCTTGTAGTCTATAGGCATTCTGTAAGGATTCGATCGAACTAAAAATCTTCAGGTCGTCAGCGTAAGCTAAGATATGTGCATTTTGAATTAGAGGGAACAAATCATTAATGAAGATTGTAAATAACAAGGGCCCAAGGTAACTACCCTGTGGAACCCCGGACAATACAATAACACTGTCAGACAAGGTGGAAGAAAATCCAACCTTAAAAGATCGATTTGTGAGGTATGACTTAATCCATTGAACCATATCGGTGGAAAAGCCAAGTCGGAGTAATTTAAAAATTAGCACTCTATGGGAGAGTTTGTCGAATGCCTTGCTAAAATCAGTGTAAATGCAATCAACTTGTTGTCCCTTTTCTAAATTCGTTATACAAAAATTAGAGAATTCTACTAAGTTAGTCACTGTTGACCTACCTTTAACAAAGCCATAAAAAAGAAGTGCAATAGAAGGTCAGATACTCCGTTACGATGGACTCAAAAAGTTTTGGGATAGGGGACAGTTTAGCGATAGGCCTGTAATTCTCAATAAAATTCTTATTCCCTTTCTTGAAAATAGGAATAACGTAAAATAACTTCCAAATATCAGGGAAAGTACATGAACGCAACGATAAATTAAACAAAAACGTAAGGGGTTCGACAAGTGAGACACCACATTTACGGAGGACAACACCAGGAATGCTATCGGGGGAATCCGAGTAATCTTCCTTAATTTTATTTAAATAATTTAAAACAGTACAGACGTCAAGAACAATGTTAGTAGATTGTATGGGAAGACAAGTCAAGTAGTTAAAATAGTCTAAGTCTATATCACAGATTTCATCACAGTAGGCATTGCTAAAGTGTTTAGCAAAAAGGTTAGAAATAGCAGAAGGTTCACAACCCGTTTCATTGTCAAGAGTTAAAACAGATGGGTAGTTATTAGTCTTCCGCTTAGTATTAATAAAATTCCAAAACTGCTTAGGGTTAGATCTAATATTAGATTTCATGCGATTAATATACTGGCGATACAAATACTTGGAATAATTATTAAATTGCCTCCGCAAATCGCAATAGAGGAGGTAGTCATCGCTCGCATCAGATTTTTTGTATTTATGCCAAGCCTTGTTTCTATGATTTCGCAATAACCTTAATTCTTTATTATACCACACAGGGTTATACAAAAAGTCATTTTTTCTGACTAGAGGCACAAACCGAACAATTCCATCTAAAATTAATTCATAAAATTTACGCACGGCTTCATCAACCTCAAGGCAATTGTAAATAATGGACCAGTCACAGCTATTCAAAAAACGATTGAGCGCATTAAAGTTCGCTTTCCTAAAATCATAAAAATAATCGTGAATATTATTGTCAGATGGTACCTTAAAAAAAGAATGCGAAACAAGCAGTACTGGATGGTCGGGAACCTCATCGAAAATAGGATCGGCGCATGCATCAACATAGGTGTTCATAAGTTCAGTTTGTAAACACCGTTTACTAAATCCGCGTCTGCGACCAAATCACCCGATTTGTTTCTGATTAGACACTTATTCGGCACAAATTCGACACTGTTTCCGTTTTTTATTAACTCACTGACCGACAATAGGTTAGTCGTCAGAGTAGGAATACACAACACATCCTTTACAACTATGTTGTAATTGTAACTGGTTGTGATTTCCACTTCTCCTGTACACAATACGGGAACTTTCATCTTGTTTGCCACAACAATTTCTTGTAAACAAGGCGTATATGCGGCGTTTTTCAACCAACTTTCGTTCGCCGACATATGCTGACTGGCGCCGGAGTCAACGTAAAAATCAGTCTTACTGAACTCGCCTGATAAGAAAACAACGCTGAATGCGTTACTTTGCTTTTTCTTTTCCGTTTTCTCATTAGAAAGTGGACATTGGTTTCGGTAATGTCCTATTTCCTTACAACGAAAACATTTCATTGTTTTCATATTTTTGACATTTGAGTTTGACGTATTCGGCGTACCATAGACATTCTTCCCTCCATATTTGCTAGTGCTGCCACCTTTAGCGATTTTTTTCTTTTGCCAATTTCTAGTCGATAATAGTGCTGTGCTGCTTTCCGACTCATTCGGATCAACTGACTCCATATCCATCAATTTTGTTTTGATCGAATCTGCAGTTATCTGAATGCCAGAATGTTCGATTGCCATTATCATCGGCATAAATCGCTCTGGTAATCCGGCCAGCAACAATGAACCTACCCATTCATCGTTAATAGCGAATCCCGTTCCGCTTAAACGTTGAGAAGTTTCAACAATTTGTGTCACATAATTCGTCATACTTTCACAGTTCTCCAAACGTATTGAAATCAGATGACGAAGCAAAGTAATCCTCCGCGAAAATCCTGAATCGTCAAACAAAGCTCGCAGTTTTGTCCACAACTCCTTCGTGGTCTTTGTCTCCTTTATGTGCACAAATAAAGATGAATCGATCGTCAGTATTATCTTCGCGCGTGCTTTAGCATCTGCCGCCTTGGTTGCAGCCTCAGTGCCTTCTTCTTTTAGGTATTTGTCAGCACCTTCGAGCACCAACAGGTTCTCCACAGCGAAGGCCCAATCGTCGAAGTTCTCGCGACCCTTCAGCTTTGGAATGTTCGTAATATAATTAGCACTCATTGTCCTGCTTGCACCACACGATACACTACCGAAATACTCAAAATATTACATTATTTTTGGTTAAAATGGGAAGCGGCCCATAACCTATAAGTAAAACAGTATGGTAGTTGACGAACGAATGATTTATTCAGGGTCTCGTTCAGAAAGACAAACAGGTAGTACACAATCTCTTATACTAGATGGCGCTAGGAACCACATTTTGATATTATTTCAACAATAATCAATCGTGCAAATTCCACCCTTGGTTAGTTAAGCGCGGGTCTAAAGATTTTAATGATCCTTATCTCTTAAAAACATTGTTTTGCGCGTTTGTCCGGCCTATCTTGGAATATGTTTCTGTTGTTTGGTCACCTCATTATTCTGTGTATATAGACCGTATAGAAGCAGTCCAAAAACGTTTTCTCCGGTTCAGTCTTCGTCACCTACCCTGGCGTGACCCACATAGTCTTCCTCGTTATGAAGACAGACTTAAACTTTTAGGTTTAACGACTCTATCCAACCGTAGAGAAATCTCAAATGTTACGTTCATGCACGATATCTTTACTGGCGTTATAGACTCTCCAAAGCTTTTAAATCTTGTTAAGAAGTGTCCACCAGCTCACAGGATAACTCATGTCATATGGGGCATAATACTCTAGCGCTAAACGGAGCATTCAAGGTAGAGTGGCAATCAAGACGAAAAACCACGTAGTCAGCATTGAAAAGTTCAGCATCCTCGATCCCACCGCAAAGTCACGTTTTCGTCAAAATATGATTTCGTCGAACCAGTAAAGAGGCGAGTCGCTTTCGTACGTAGTCCGGTTACATATACATATGCGTATGATGACTTCATTAAGCGATTGCCCCGAGAACATCCACAATTCAAAGTTTTCTTGTTGGTCAATATATCTAGTCTGTAGAGGCTAACATTAAATCAAGCAGCAAAGCGTTTTAGTCTTAATTTAATTGTAAGCATATGTAGGTCGTCTAGTTTTCCTGTAAACATGGAATTTAATAGTAAGCAGTCTGAAAATCTTAGTGGAATTTGCGAATTATTCGATGATGTCTTCTAGTCAGTTTACTACACTAATTTCAACACCAATCACAACTCTTTGCCGGACGAATTTAAAGCCTCTTCTGATGTACGTCTTATACAGGGTGTCCCAAGAGCGATGACCTGGTTTTGATAGCTCGTGGCGGCCACATTTGTTTATGGTTTTGGATACCACTCACGACGGCAACGGCAAAATCTGGGAGCACCAGGCATAGGTTGCTCCTCCTAGCCAGTCCACACCAGCACCAGGCACAGGTCGCCCCTCCCAGCGAGGTATACGACCTGAAATAATTTAAAACTAATTATTAAAGCAACATAAATAAATCAGATGGCTACCCTGAGACACTTCGTGATGACACTGAAGTTGTTTTGACAGCCAATCTGACACGATCAAAACAATGTCAGAAATTCCAACTGACGCCATATGGGAACGCAAGCATGAAGCTTAATTTCCTAATGGAAACGTTTTGCTGCCATCAAATAGCTGGTAGAAGGTGAAGCTCCATATAGCTCCATGCAAACTGGGGCTATAAAAGGAGCTCGCCGAGCAGAACGAATCACTCAAGTTTTTGCAACTGAATCGGTCAGTGTCTACACTCACGTTTGTCCTACTGAGTCACGATATACACCATAACATATTATCAGGTTTGATCCCAGAAGAATGATTATTCAAAGAAAAAGACAGGTATTTCACCCTCTTTACTTGAATCTATTATTCTGAAAAAAAAAAACAAAGGGCTACAATCTCTCTCGATTCAAATAGTGGACCCTATCCGGCTCGGAGGACCAAATGTTACGGCCTCTTATGACCGTAGCAGTAACAGAGAAAAAATTCACTATACTACAGCCTCTTATAGCTCGTAGTCTAGTGAATCTGTAGGAATAAGAAAATGGATGTACAGGTCTACAGGACTCTAGGTCAAGATCTTGTGATTTGAAACACACTGAATTTTTTAATGTTAAATAAAGATGTTTATTCAAAATAAATATTTTTATGATTTATAAAAATATGACAAAATAATGATAAATTTTAAAATAAATAATAACAATAATAATAATAATCCAAAAAATTAAATAAGTATAAAAACAGAGAAAATGAAAATAAATAAAAATGAATTCGCAAAAATTTAAAACTATTTAACTTAATTTCTGAAACGAGATAGGGGCCATTCATTAATTACGTAAGGACAATTTTGGTGACTTTTGACCCCCCCTACCCCCATGTAAGGATATACATATAAGAATTCTCGAACTCCCCCTCCCCTTTCTTACGTAAGATTCTATATCGTTATTCTAAATAATAAAATGTTAGAAAAAGGTCAATGGCACTAAAACCTATAGTTTAACGTACATATATATATATATATATATATATATATATAACATAAATCAGTAAAACTACAAACGAATAATACTTGAAAATCGACTAGTTTCAAATTAGTCTTAAAGAAAATAAATTATATAGTGAAAGCTAGATTAATTCAAATCATTAAACTTCGTCCGGACTGAATGGATTATTAAGCCATGTTGTGTAATCGGAGACAATTGGTAACTCATCAGATGCAGCGGTAAATGGAATTTCGTTAGGAACGTCTATTGGCACCTCAGCTTCCTCTAGCCACTCTGCATCTTCGGTACCGGTAAAGGAATGTATTGTACGACACAGTACATATTTTTCGCGCTTCGCAATCTTTGCTGCGATGCGCTGAGAGCGTCTACAATTGTTGTTGGCAGATTCTCTCATAAACGATTATTGTTGGCGAGAATGAACAACACGGCAGTGGCTGTCTGCAGCTGCGATTGATGCAAAGTACAGTTTACACGTCTGCGATAAAATAAAATTCAATTAAAATATATACGAGTCGAATTCTATAATTTAAACCGTTAATTAATTCGTAATTTTGATAATCGTATATAAAATACAAACTTTGCACTTCTGCATATTCGACGTCTCCCTGCACTGAAGGACAAGCAAAATCATATGGTAGGATCTCACAAGTAGTGGGAATTTGCACTTTAACTGCCATAGTTTGAAAAAGGGATAAGAAATGAGCGCCCTGTACGTTTTCTAATGCTTTTAACACGTGCAGCTTTCCCGTATCCAGATCTTGAACGGGCTGGACTGGTGGTGGAAGAAATCCATTGTTGAGAATCTTTTTTAAATCAGTACCTTGTTCCCTGCAGTAATCAGCAATGTCGCATTTTACAATCTGTGAATAATGTAAAATAAATAATAATATTCATTAAATGTTTTAATCCAAATAATCACTAAATTCCAAATGTTCTTTAACCTGCAAACAATACTGTGATTCTCTAACGTGTCTGGAGTACCAGACTGCATCAACGGACTTGGGTACTACTGCTTCAGCGTCTGGACCCTCGTAATGCGCGATTACAGGAAAGGAATCTATTACTAATTCTGACCAGAGATCCGCCAAAGTTTCCCCAGCAGCCTGAAAATTCTTAAGCTCAAGTTCAGGGTCAGAGGTTTTCCCTCGTGCATCCAGATGTGTTCCGTACTTATCATGAGCAGAACAACGCCCGTTAATAGCTTGCTTAATGGTGCCATTCTACGCTCAACGCGATTGAAAGCACTGCGCCCTGAAGCATTCGTCGCGACAAACATAGCATCCAAATCGAAGTCTGGGAAATGTTGGATGGCAAAAGCGATATTTTTAGGAAACCTTTTTAAAAAACGACAAGTTAAGCTTTGTTTATCGAAGCTACTTTGATATATGTACATACATATGTACAAACATTTTGTTTTGAAACTTACCTTGGATTTTCATCTGGACCCCCGTCTACACTCACAATCATAACAGGTTTCACTTTCACATCACTTTCGTCAGTCTTTAGGACCTTTGAAAAGCTAGGCTCATTCAGTAGAGTATGAATATCATAAGCATGAGTTGCTGAAGTAGACTGAGCGTGTTTCCCACTTCGGATTGCAATGAATGTCGGACCACTGTAAGTAACATCATGGGGATCACCCATACCATTCGGTTTGATACTAATTCCGGCGTAGACTGAGGGTATGAGCAAAGATTATATAGCTTAACTGGCACCGTCACTACATGACGCGATCCTTGGCCAGTTCGAGAATTTTTGGGAATTAGTCTGGTGTAAAGAGAACTTCTTGAAATAGGTAAGCCTGCTTCTTGCACTTTGGGCTGCAACTCATCTAATGTTTTACAGCATTTAATTTCATCCGTTTGACAGCGTTCATGAGCTGCGCTTCCGTAAATCGCTGCTGCTTTGATGGCATCAAGCAAACCTTCCTGATTTTCCTCTAAACGAGGACGTCCAGCCTCTGATCTCAAGCCAATATCAGAACTAGAAGTAGAAATTGTCTTGAGATTCTCTTTCAATTTCCCTCGGAACTTAGCTTGATGTGTGGCATTTTTTTCTTTGTTTCTAAGTACTTGCTTCTGCTTTGAAAGCTCTTTACGAGTTTTCTTCAAGTCATTTTCAACATCTAAATCTAATTATACATCCCTTGCTAATAGAGCAGATGATAGTCGACCCTGTAATGCACAAATTTTTTGTCGCGAAGCGTCCTGCGCCGGGGTCGCGTACTTTCGTTTTAATACATTTATAGGATCATCTATATCCTCTACCGGGTTCTCAATTTCTCTATTATACTCGACATTTCAACTTTTACAAAGTCATGACATCCAGTCCCAGAAGATCCCGCAATAGGTTCAGCAAGAACGCATTGTGCATCACTGCTGGTATTCTTGACAGAAGTAGACGCCTATAATTGAAAATCATTACCAATGTACATCAACTTAAATGTACTTTAGATTGTGAATTTTCAGTATTCTACACGACTTGAATTTTTCACATTTTCATACGTAAGTAAGTTCGTATAAAATATTTGTGAGAGAAATTCTGAGGCTGACTTCAATTTATAATTAATAACCATCTTATACAAAACAATTTTAAGAAGAAAAGAATCTCTCATTACCTGAACAAAGAAACGAAGCAGACTAGACTGAGTTGTTTTTGTTTCAGCCTTCAGTTCCGAAATCTTCTTATCAACAACACGATTTAGCTCTGTACCACTAAATTGCTTCTTAAGATCCTTCCAGCACGCATTACAATTATCTTGAATACGTTGTTTCGATAATTCACTCTCGTAACGTTTTGAAAACGCTTCATACAAATCTCTGTATGTATCCATTGTGTGTGTCAGTATATGTTACAAAAATTCACCGCATTGAAAAAACAAACGCTGTCGCGCGCTCTCAGGAGGCAGGCCGCACTCAACCTGTCGCGACGTATCGGTGGGTGCTAGTAAAGAGTCAAAGAGAGTGGGGCTAAAACCACCATTGTTAAAAGCATGGCAGGTAGCTACGCGGGACTTTTGAAGTTGTGAAATAATGTTAATAAACTAACATTATTTCATATACTACATACTATATATGTTACATACATACTTTCCAAATAATTAAAATAGGATTAATACACGGGAAAATGTATTATGATTTTTTCTATAATGTAATATCAAAAATAGATAAAAATAAAAACATTTAAAATTTTAATAAGTAATTTTTTCAATAAACAATAAAAATAGGATTTAACTTACATTGTACACTATAAAATGAAGAAGACCATTCGGAATCCAAAATGGAATTAGATTCCTAATATTGAATATCCATTTACAAAAGATTACGTAAGAATGAGTTTCACCCCCCCTCCCGACAACATAAGGACTTGTAGAGATTTTCTTAACCCCCCCCCCCCCCCCCCCCCCCTCCCCCTCGGTACCATTACGTAATTAATGAATGGCCCAATAATGAAAAATATGAAATTAGTTTTTTCTTTGGAAAAAATACAGAAAAATTCAAAAGTTAATGTGGAAAGTCAAAAACATGCTGTTTTTAGAAAAATCTTAAGCACAACTTCCCCGACGGATATTCTGGAAAAGTTGTACCATCAATTTTTCTAATTTACTATTTCTCAAGTTCAAATAGTGGAGACCTTATTTGAATCGAGAGAAATTGCAGTCCTTATTTTTTTTCAGAATAATACATTCAAGTAAAAAGGGTGAAATACCTGTCTTTTTCTTTGAATAATCATTCTTCTCGGATCAAACCTGATAATATGTTGTGGTGTGTATCGTGACTCAGTGGGACAAACGTGAGTGTAGACACGGACCGATTCAGTTGCAAAAACTTGAATGATTCGTTCTGCTCGGGGAGCTCCTTTTATAGCCCCAGTTTACATGGAGCTGGAGCTATATGGAGCTTGCCCTTCTACCATCTGTTTGATGGCAGCAAAACGTTTCCATTAGGAAATTAAGCTTCATGCTTGAGTTCCCAGATGGCGTCAGTTGGAATTTCTGGCATTGTTTTGATCGTGTCAGATTGGCTGTCAAAACAACTTCAGTGTCATCACGAAGTGTCTCAGGTAAGCCATCTGATTTATTTATGTTGCTTTAATAATTAGTTTTAAATTATTTCAGGTCGTATACCTCGCTGGGAGGAGCGACCTGTGCCTGGTGCTCGTGTGGACTGGCTGGGAGGAGCAACCTATGCCTGGTGCTGCCAGATTTTGCCGTTGCCGTCGTGAGTAGGTTTTCCGGTAGGAAAACGGTGTAACGTTTCCGTTTTGATTGCCAGATCTGGTCGAACGGAATCTCCTAGAGCTCTTCGAACGACATGGTGAAGGCGTCCCCCCCTACCGTGGTAAGGTTGTATATCTTCTCCATCAGCCTTGTTGGTGGGACAGGTGCTGTCAGCTGAATTGTGGCCCGTACGTCGGCCACACTGCGGACCTTTAGCCGTTCCAGCGACCCCACTGGTGGCGCAGTTACTGCCGGCTGGACAGCTCCACGCGGCTTAGCGGTCCTGGGGCGGTTTGGGCGCACCTGTTTTTGCTGCGACTCTCCTGGTTGCAACTGACTGGTGACTGCGGCTGACATACCTGCTGTCACTGGAGTGTATGGCGGCTCTTCATCCTTCACCTGTCGTGATTTGTCACTGCAAACCGTTGCTGGCTGGGTCGGTTTCCGGACGCAGCTCAGTTTCAGCTGCTGAGGTGCCGGCAATTGCGATGTCCTTGCCGTTGGTTGGATTGGCGGTGTGGGCATCAACAATTGATCGAAGTCAATTGTTTTGCGCGATGTTGGTGGCAGCTCTCCTTCTAACATCGGGGGCGTGCGCGGCGGAGATCCCATGGAGACGTCTGCGGAACTGACGCTCGCTGAATCTTCCCATGGCATCGTGTCGAACAACTCTAAAATATCCTCCATTGTCTTGTAATGATAGAAAATAAATAAAATATTAATCACACAAGTTGTTTTACTTATGCAATTCACATGACGGTACGTGACACACACAAAACATTACCGATCACAAAGAGCCTACCAGTTGGTTGCACAGCTAAACTCCGAATGGGTAAAGCCGTGCAATTGACCGTTGGGTCGTGGTAGTTGCTGTCTTCAGTGTAACCACCCTGACCTTACCATCATTGCCAGGGTGGACCGCAACTACTCGACCCATGACCCACTTTTGAGGTGGTAATTTATCCTCTCGTATGAGGACAATTTGTCCGATTTTAATGTTTTCCCTTTGCGTTTGCCATTTGTTTCGGTGTTGGAGCTCGATTAAATATTCTTTACTCTACCAATTCCAGAGGGTTTGTTTTAGTTGTTGGATATATTTCCATCGGTCAGTTATAGATCCGGTTGTCTCTGATATTTCCTTTTCTGGTGGTGACAATAATGCCGTCCAAATCAGAAAATGTCCTGGAGTGATTGGATCTAAACTTGTGTGATCTCCAGAAATAGTGCCTAACGATCTGGAATTCACACATGCTTCAATCTGATGGAGTAACGTACTTAACTCCTCATATGTTAATGTGTGATACTGGAGCATTCTTTAAAGATGGTATTTTATTTTTTTAACTGCCGCTTCCCACAATCCCTCCATATGTGGTGCGTATGGTGGATTGAAGTGCCACTGTATATTTTTTATACTGTCCTTCTCTGCGGTGTGTTAGATGCCTCTTGAATGGTGTTTTGTATTTGTTTGTTTGCACCAACGAATGTGGTGCCGTTGTCTGAATAGACATTTGTAGGTAAGCCCCTCCTGGCAATAAATCTATTGAAGCCGGCCAAGAACGCGTCAGTAGTTAGATCAGATACGAGCTCCACATGCATTACCTTTATTGCCATACATATGAATAGGCAAATGTAGCCTTTATATTCCTTGGCTCCTCGGTGTTTAGACATTTTTAGTGGAATTGGTCCAGCATAGTCTAAGCCTATATTTTGAAATGACCTTGCTGGAGTTACTCGTACTTCTGGTAGTTCACCCATGTATTGGGTTTGTTGCGTTTTTCGATACCATGCGCATTGTACGCAGGTATGTATTCTGTTTTTAATGGCATATGCATGCCGTTGATGACCCAATAGCCATGAAGTCGCATTGTGTTCAAGACTAATTGTGGTCCTCCAAGTGATGGCAACTTGTGAAAATAATCGATGATCAAGTTAGTTACATGTTCTTTATTTGGCAGTATGATTTGGTGCCTTTTTTCGTAGCTGAGCGTAGAACTCGCTAATCTACCACCAATCCTGAGAATTCCTTTCTCTTCGATTAATTATTGGTGATAGCTTGTATATAGGGCTTGATTTGTACAATTGTTTCGTAGCCTTTAATGTGGAAAGCTCTTTCTCGAACTCTTTCTGTTGTAACTGCCTGATGATAATACTCCGTGCTCTTGATAGTTCTGTAGTTGTTAGGGGGCCGTAATTCCCTTTTTTATTGCTAACGTTTTTAAATCTCAGGCAGTATGCACTGATTCGTAGTAATTTTTGAAACGAAGAGTACCTTGTTAAAAGATCGTTTTCTGAATTGACCACTAGAGCGATCTTTGTACCGGCTCGTTTTTCTAGTGTGGTCGCTATGTCTGTGATAGTTTGGTGACGCCAGACTTCTTCTCTGTTTTGAAGCCAGTTTGGGCCGTTCCACCAGAGATCACAGTGTAATAAGTCCCTTGGAAATATACCTCGAGTTGATATGTCCGCAGGGTTGTCCTGGGATTGGACGTATCTCCAAGAACAGTTGTCGTTGTTATCTTGAATCATGTGTCCTTGTTGTATGTAATCGTTAATACATTCTGTATATTCGTTGCTACGCTGTGGATTTTGATTGAGTTTCCTCTCCAACTGTAGGTATCGAGACATGGCTTGTCTTTTTGATTCACCTAAAGTTGGAGGTGTATTGCCTTTGAAGGGAATGCGCACTTGGTATTCCCCTGTTGGTAAACGTGTGACTGTCTCTGTGTAAAATTTATCACAATCCCTGCCTTCTCTAGACAACCGTTTACCAGGAATCTCCTCACTGGTCCAGAACTCCTTCAGTTGTTGCTATTGTTGGCGTCTGTTCAACCAAAGCTGAGAAGCTGGTATTTCCATCTGTCTCTGTGATTGGTATTTCGCCAAACAATATACAACCCAATTTTGTGTTTTGAGCTTTAATTGGTTATCCTCTTCATTTATGACGCCGTTAATGATAATTTTGGCGTGAGTGTTTACACCCAACAGTAAGTCAATGTCCCCTGGTTTCATGTATTCAGGGTCTGCTAACTGCAGGTTACTAATGTGCCCTATACTGTCTGTTGGTATAGTTTTTGGCGGCGTTACATTAGTACTTTTCTTCACTACGTATGCCTTCATCGGCAGTTCGAATTTCGTAGTTTTTGATTGTAATATAAATGACGCCTCTTTTTTGGACGTTGTTAATTTTGTTGACCCAAGCCCACAGATCTGTAGGTATGTGGGGTCTCCCTTGATTTGGAGTGTTTGCAATGTTTTGTTTGTCTTTTAGTGATAGTTGCAGATATCTACTACATTTTGTTAACAAATGTGTTCCCTTGCATAACAAACACATTTTATGTTGTTGACACGTTCCAATCTGATGCTCTTGCAAGCAATTGAAACATGCTTTGTTTGATCGAAATATGTCTTGTTTAGCATTTGGATCAAGTCCCTTAAATTTTTTGCAATGTTTAATTGCGTGATTATCCTTACATACAACACAGGTTTGTTTCTGTTGTATGTGATAGGTTTTTGTTTTAAGCGCTGTGCTCGTTGTATGTTGAGCACTTGTGTTCGCTAAGGCTTCCAGTGTTCGAAATCTTCACTCTAGAAAGCCGTATAACACGTCTACTTTGGGTGGATCTCGTTTTTTCGATATCTCCTGTTCCCATAGCTTGTGTGTTTCGTTGGGTAGTCTCTGTACCACTAAGTATGTAATTATTGGATCCCAGTCTCTTGTTGACACATCCAATGAATTTAGCTCGTAAATGCATTCCTTGGTGTGATCCAATAATTCCTTAATCGCCTTCCTGGATTCATGCTTGATGAATGGTTGGCTAAACAGTTCTTTTAACTGTGCTGTGATAAGTGTACGTTTTTTGTCGTACCTATCGATTAGTGTTTGCCATGCAGTCTTGTAATCAGACTCTGTAATGTCAAATTGTTTAATAAGTCTTTCAGGTTCGCCGTGTAAGCATGATTTTAAGTAATGAAGTTTCTGCACGTCGGGAATTCGTGAGTCCTTGTGAATGAGTGACGAGAACATATCGTGAAATGCTCTCCACGACTTGCAGTCCCCATTGAATTTTGGTAGATCAATGCGGGGAAGATTCACATCAACTCTACCTTGTGGTTGTGCCCTTTGACTGACACTGGAGCTTTCGGCAACTTGTTTTAGTGCTAACAGCTCCTTCAACTCACAATGAAATTCGAAATATGTCGCTTCGAATGTTTCATAGGTTAACTCGTTACTGTATTTTTCCATTAAATCTTTATGCGCTGCAATTTTCTCATCATCTGCTATACTGATAGCCAGATGATTCTCTTTGAAAATTGTCCAAAATTATTACGCAAATTCGCATTCTCTTGTCGCTACTGCAGGTTCGCTTCGTACAAAAAACGGTCGTCATAATGCTCCGTCTGAGCGCTCTAAAGGACGCATAATAACAAAGTGTGAAAGTGAATTCACTCTTTGCTATACAAAATTGTCTGTAAGACAAAGGAATGCCCCAAGTGAACAAAATATTGCCGCCGTTCTAGCCAGTGTTCGTGAAAACTCAAATGCGTCTGTTCTGCGCCGTTCTCAAGAGTTGGAGCTCTACAGGATGACAACTTGACGAATTTTGCGATTGGATTTGGGTCTGCATCCTTATAATATGTTATTGGCATAAGAACTCAAGCCAACCGACCATCACATTCGTCGTGAGTTCGCTGATTGGTCACTGGAAATGTTGGAAGCCGACGGCGACTTTCATCGCAAAATCATCTTCTCAGATGAAGCTCATTTCTGGCTCAATGGATTCGGCAACAAGCAAAATTGCCACTATTAGAGTGAGTCAAATCCACAAGTGGTTCATGAGTCACCATTGCATCCACAATTATTTGTGGATTTATGGTGTGGATTATGGTATGGTGGAATCATCGGGCCTTATTTCTTTCGAAATGAGGCAGGAGATGCTGTTACCATTAATAGCAACCGCTATAACACCATGTTGACCGATTTTTTTCCCGGAATTTGATGACATTGATCGCTTGGCCGCCTAGATCGTGTGATCTAATGCCTTTGGATTATTTCCTTTGGAGCCACATTAAGTCGAAGGCTTACAGCAACATTCCTACAACTTTTGAGGCATTGGAAGCCAATATTCGTCAAGCTATAGTTGAGATACCGGTACAAATGTTGCACAGACTCATCGGAAATTGGCGTGAGCGGATGAACGTGTGCAAGAGGAGCCGCGGTGGCCATTTGGCCGATATTTTATTCAAATCATAATACATAATCAGGATCTTATTCCCAACATCTTCTTAAAAAATTGTTGTTCTTCGCTTTCGACTACACTTACATTGATTTTTAATAATTTCCTTAATATGAGATGCTTTTCGATGCTGATTTGGATTTAATGAAATTGATACCTATTGGTAATTTAGCGGGCTCCAGCACCGCTATATTAATATTTCTTCAAAGTGTAGTTATTTGGTTATCGTTCATTATTAGGTTTGTTATGAGTTACATAATTGATTGACCGAATTTTAAATTTAACTTTGAGTTTCTCTGAAAAGTTTCATCCGTCGAACTAAACAAAATGTTTTGAAATTATTGCAATACCGACTTGACTTGATGTTTTTAAAATCCAAATTTTATTTTAATAAAACTTAAAACGTTTGGTTTTCACTCGGCTATACTTGCTTAGTTGGCCTTTTAGTTATGTGATAAATCGGTACTAATGTGTGAGAATAAATGCAATTCAGTCTCGCACATTAAGGTACTGTCTGGTGTTCCCCATAGTACTCATTTAATTCGTCCTCTTTTGTGATTTTTATCAATGACGTAATTCAAAATTTCGGTTTTGCTCAGTGCTTGTTGTTTGAAGATGATTTAGAACATTTTTCGTATATAAAAGGCTCCTCTTGCAGTCTATTTTGGAATGTTTGAATGAATGGTGCAATTTGAATGGCCTTACATTTCTACCCTACTATTTACAAGACTTTTACTTTTCACCGCATAGGAACTCCATTAATATTTAGTTATTGTCTTACAGAGTACGCACTTAAACGGCCCAATGAAATTAAAGATCTTGGCATAATTTTTTATACAAAAATGCTTAACAGCTTGCATGTGGACTAACATATATGTATTTGCTGTAAAGCTTTTAAAATGCTTGGTTTTATAAAACACAACTCACCGGATTTTATGACTCTTTTACATTAAAAGTATTATATGTATCTCTAGTTCGATTTATTGTAGAATATGCATCGGTCGTGTGGCCGATACACTAGTTCGACCTTACACTAGTTCGCTTACAGTACGTGTTCTATTTCACTAGGTTTGCTTTAAGGAAGTTTCTCTTGGCGAGTGGTGCATGCTTTTAGGTTTGCAATCTAATCTCTTGAGCTAAGAAGATAAATTGCTCCTGTAATGTTTGTGAGAAATACTTTGTGCTTTACTATTTGCTCGCCTGCCTTGCTGGCTTTGTATAATATTTACGTACTCGGCGTTTTCCTTAGATCTTGTTTGTTATACATATTAGTTATGATGAAAGTAAGTTCCGTTTTCTGAAGATGGTGTAGATGTAGATGTAGATTATCATGAGGCGGGTAAATAAACCCTGCACTTAGACTAAAGGTCCATTGTACAAACCTCGAGAAGAGAGACCGACATCTGGGTTAATCTCGGTGCCCAGATTGAGCCGTTAGACGACCAGTTCTTCTAACAAAGCTCAAGATGGTGGGCAGCGTGAGTTTATGTAGATCCTTGGGATCTACATGATAGTTCCCGAATAGAGCGGCTCTGGCACTGTTGTAGAACGGACATGCACACAAAAAGTGAGCAATAGTCTCGTCCTCCAACTCGCATCCGCAAAGCGGTGAATCCGCTATTCGTAGAGTATGAAGATGCTTGTTCAGCCCGCAATGGCCAGTAATAATGGCCATTGCTTGGCTCAACTGGCATCTACTGAGGTTGAGTAGACGTCTGCCTAGGCCTGGGTCGACCCGATGCAAGAACATCTTAGACTGTCTACAATCCAATCTCTCGGCCCACCTCTCATTGTGCTCAGAGCGGACCCAATCCTCCATCGAGCGACTGATGAGAGATGGTGCAACGCCCACGTAGGGTTCTGGTCCTATAAAGGAAGAGCAGGCCCCTTCTTTCGCCAACCTGTCCGCAGTCTCATTGCCTGCTATGTTACAGTGGCCAGGGACCCAGATTATTGAGACTTGATTAGTAGTCGCAATAAAATCAAGCGAGTGACGACACTCACTGAGAAGCTTAGACAAAACTATGAACGAGTCAAGTGCTTTAAGAGCAGCTTGACTGTCGGAAAAAATAAAAATGTTCTTCCCGCTTAGTTTCCTCTTCAAAATCTCTTGAGCACAGATCAGGATGGGAAGAACTTCCGCCTGGAAAACGGAGACGAACCTGCCTAGCGAGTGAGAGATACACACATCTTCACTCAGACCGTACACTCCCACTCCAGCCAGACCCTCTGTGAGGGATCCGTCCGTGAACCACGCAGAGCCTGCATCCGACACTGTGTTGCCGAGATAGTCCTCATCCCACTCCGTTCTGGAGGGAATGGACACTACATACCTTTTACATGGGCTGAGACGGGGCGTTACATAATCCGAGATCATTTGGACGCGACTGTTGGTATGTAGCAATCTGTCCCAGATCTTAGAGTGCCCTATAAGCCGATGATTGGGTCGCCATAGATTGTTATGAACAAGGCGCAGGGCCGAATTCATCGCTTCTTTGTGCACGATGATATCGAGCGGAGCCAGGGAAAGAGCCAACTCAATCGCAGCCGTTGGAGAAGATCTCATTGCCCCTGTGATGGCTAAGCAGGCCAATCTTTGTACCTTAGATAATGTACCTTTGATGGTGCTTAGATTTGTCTTTTCCCACCAGACCAGCGCCCCGTAACAGAGACTCGGTCTGATGGCTGCAGTATACATCCAGTGGATGATTTTTGGACTAATGCCCCAAGTACGGCCGAACGCTCTTCTGCACTGCCAAAAGGTCGAGATAGCCCTTTGTATTTTGCAGTCCAGATGTAGCTTCCAGTCCAGCTTGATGTCCAGGATCAATCCTAGGTATTTCACACTTTTTGCGTAAATAATCTCTCTGTCGAATATTCTCAATTGTCTGAGACCCTCCAGCTTCCTTCTGTTAGAGAAGAGTAGAGCAGAGGTCTTGTCAGCGTTAACTGACAAGTTCCTGTCCCTGCACCACATCTCCACCATACTCAGGGCCTGCTGCTGGAGATCGCAGAGAGTACTGAGGAATTTGCCTCTGCACAGTATCACTATGTCATCCGCATAGGCAACTGTGCAGTGGCCCCGCCGGTCCAGTAACCTGATGAGGCCATCAACCAGCAAGCACCACAGGAGAGGAGACAGAATGCCCCCTTGTGGACAACCCCTACCTACCCTCCTGACCGCTGAGTGGGAACCTACCTCGGTGGATACAATACGGCTTTGCAGCATGTTAATAATCCACCTGGTTACGGTTTGGTTTACACCATGCTCCTGCAAGGCGCAGGCCATTGCAGAGAAGCTGGTGTTGTCGAACGCTACCTCGATGTCCAGAAAGACACCAAGGGCCGCTTCTTTATCTAGAAAAGCCCTTTCGATGTATGAGATAGCATGATGGAGGGCCGAATCAGTAGATTTCCCTCTCTGATAGGCGTGCTGCGCAACGTGGAGCGGGAATGCCTTCAGATTGTTCGATCTAATGAAAGTGTCCAACATCTTTTCCAGCGATTTCAACAGAAAGCTCGTGAGTGAGATCGGCCGGAAGGATTTGGCAGCCTTGTAGTTGCACCTCCCTGGTTTATGTATGAATATTACCCTGGCAAGGCGCCAGCTACAAGGAATATACCCGAAAGCTAGGACCGCTCTGAAAATTGTGGTCAGATGATCCTGAATCAAGGAGAATGCCTTTTGCAGCATGACCGGGGAGATGCCATCTCTACCCGGGCTCTTAAAAGGTGAGAAAGAAAAGACCGCCCATTTAAGAAGATCCCTGTCTATAACAGACCTGGCGACAGCCCAGTCCGAATCATCCGGATTGTGCTGTACAGCCGCTAGGTGATCTTCTTGCACCGGTTCACAGCCAGGAAAGTGGGTTTCCAACAGATGAGCCGCAACAGAGGGGTCATCAACGATGAAATCACCACAGGGTAGTTGGAGTGAACCCAGCTGGATGGCCTTGTCCTTTTTAAGAATCTTATGGATTCTCGTGGTGTCTCTCATCCCTTCAAGGTCTGAGCAGAATTTTTTCCAAGAAAGTAGCTTGGCAGATTTCACCTCTTTCTTGTAGGCCCTCTGTTTCTCTCGAAAGAGTTCCCATTCGGGTACAGAGTTGAGGTTTTTTGCACGGTTATGTTGCTTCCTTACTCCTTTTCTAAGCAACATAAGCCTGCGGTTCCACCAGGGGCATTTGCCCTTGGAACTGGGGGTGGTAAGTGGGCATGCCTCTTCGAAACTAGAGGTGATAGCCCTCTCTATTACCCCAATCGACAGATCCAGGTCACTGACGTTAACGATCAATGGTAGCCATCCCTCCAGTCTCAGATCCAGAGCGGATCTATAAAGATCCCAGTTAGTTTTCCTGGGGTTCCTAAAACTGGGAGGAGCCGGACAGCCCGCCGAGATCCTCAGCGAGATGGCTCTGTGATCGGAGGTAAGAATGTCATTCGTTATTCTCCAATCAGATATGAAGTCGACGAGACATATCGAGCATAATGTAATGTCAATCGTCTCGCACCTAATGGAGTTAACGAAAGTAGGTCCGGTACCGTTGTTGAGGACAGTCAACTCCGTGGATATTATGTATTCGAGGAGCGACTGACCCCTACTATTTACGTCGGAGCTTCCCCGTTAGCGTCGCAGCCGATCACCATGGGGAGGTTTTCCCTGCGGCAGAAATCCACGACCTCAACGAGTTCAGAGCTCGGCGGAGGTACAGCAGAATCATACGGCAGGTATGAGGAAACGACAATTACGTCCTTAGCGCCGTCTGCCAGGTTCAGAGTTACTCGAATAGTAACCTGATCTCTGGAGCAGTGCTCATGAATTTGCGCCGCCTTTAAACCATTCGCGATCCAAATACATGCTCTAGATTTAGAGGCGGCGTCTGCCGTGAACACACGGCCATTACTTAGGCCCAGTCCACGAACCTGATTTTTGAACAACCAGGGTTCCTGAACTAGGGCTAGTTTTGTGTGCCCCATTGCCAGGACTCTGCAGAGTTCTGCAGAGGCCGATTTGCTATGTTGCAAGTTAATCTGTAAGATATTGAAAGAGTCATCACCCATTTTAAAGTGCGCTCATTTCAACATCTTTGACAGGGGGTAACCCCGCGGAGATCACTGTTGAGCCAGCGCACTCCACGGCCGCCTCAGGCCCGGAGGCGGCGACGTCGACATTGGTCGCCGTCGCCTCCTCCGACTCCGAGTCCGCCGAGTCGTCACCATACTCTCCAGAGCCTGTATCCGATTTGCCCCTGATGCGCGCCTTGAGCTCTAGGAAACCGTAATAAACCTTTCCTCCGCGCGCCATCAGTGTTTCGAGGGACAAATGGTCGAGTCCCAGCAATAGAAGGGTTCCCTTGGGGGGCTCGTCCTTCATGTGGAACAATCGCCATTTGTCAACCCCTAGCGATTTGTTTTGCTTCTGCAGCCTAGCATGGAGCTGTTCTGCAGAAACATTGAAGCACTCCGGGATCCAGAGCGAAACTTTGGTGTGCCTGGGAATTCTGGAGAACTCGCAGGCAACCATCTCAGCTCCGTTCCAGGGCGCTTTCATTCTATTAGCGAACTCTATGAGCCATCGCCTGGTTTCCGCGTTCAAGCAAACTATTGCCAGGTACCCACGGTTATCGCAGCCCCTTCCGACAAAGTTTGCGCCAGGGAAAGCAAGCGAGGGCCCATCGCCCGCCACGCTAAAAATCTCTTCCGAGATTAAATCCTTCAGCGAAGCAGCCTGCTCGCTGGTTAGAAGAAGGTCTTCCGTTTTGGGACCTACAGCCATGCGAATGCTTTGGTCGCTAGCGACCTCGGCAAAAGATGGCTTAGGTACACCAGAACCGCCTTCCCCAACCTTAGCTGCAGCCTTGCAGCGCTTGACCTCCCTCCTCGCCTCAGGCGGAGTTTTTTCCGGCGAAAGTGGGCGTTTAGGAGTGCCGGAACTGCCCTTGACAACAATGTTCAGGGGTTCTGCAGCACTCCCAACCACCCCTTTCTGCTCTTCGAGCGAAAGCCGGTGTTTTCGTGTCGCCGCATTTCTACGGCGACGCGCACTTTTACTTGGAACAGGGAGCACACTACTTGCCCGACCTGTACCAAGAGCTTTGCCGGCGAAAGCTTGCGACATCGAAGTCGCGCACCCTCGCTCAGGCAAAATACTGGGCCCTGCCGCTCCCGGTTGGTTGGTGACTTTACTACCGGGCTGCACTGTTTTGACAGCCACTTTCCCAAACGGGAGCGGAGTACCTCCAGACCCACGTACCTGCAACCTGCCAGGTACGTCGGCAGGTGTCACTCCGGGCTTGCTGACAATGCCCTTGCGCCTTCTCCCGCGCACCGTCTTCCACGACCCGTACTCCTTCGCCGAAGTCGCTGGCTGGCTTATCACCGGCAGGCTGGAGCTCCTCTCGACCGGCTGGAACATCCCACTGGAACAACTTCCTGGCACCGTCGCACTCACTCCACAATCACCGCCAACACAAGAGCCCCCCGCACCTCCGGGCGGGCCTCCATAAGTTTCAGGCCCCGAATTATCGGGGTTTTTTACAAAATTGTCACACATTTTCTCAAGAACGTCTATCGCAGCTGTCAGTTCTTCTCTCTCCTGTAGATGGTGTAACTCTTATTGTACATATATATCACGTCAGAACTGATTTACTCGTAACATGTATTTGATAGGTCTAATGTCAGTGGCAGAATCCATTGTATCTCGATCAGTTAAAATGTTTACTACCGAGTTTTTTTCTCGAAAGGCAAGAAAAAAACCGAAAAACTATTTGTGAAATACTGCTGCAAAGGCAAAAAAAGGGAAAGGGTTTTATATACAAGACTGTTACTGGGGATGAAAAAAAGGCTGAACTGGGAAGTGGTTCACTACCCGTCGTACTCACCGGACATTGCACCATCTGATTACTATTTGCGCTGGTCGATGTAGTCAGCCCTTAGTGGAGAACGGTTTGTATTTGGCTAAATAATTAGATCGCCTCAAAGGACGAGCAGTTCATTAGGGATGGAATCGGCAAGTCGCCGGAAAGAAAAAAAATTTTAGTGTGTCGCGACGCACGACTGAAGTGAAAACAGCAAACATTGATTTGTTTTTAATATGCCTATTATAATGCATTAAGTTCAATAATATTTACAATTGGATTACAACTGAAATACGATATACATTTTCGTTGAAAATGGCTCACGGTAGAAATGATCCAACAACTAAAAGTGGCACCACTATCGACGTCGTATTTACGAGAAATGTCGATAAAATAGAATTAAAACACTTCATTTCATATATCAGTTATCATATTTTCACTTCAGTCGTGCATAACGACACACTAAAATTTTTTTTTATTTTCAAAATTTATACACACTGAAAATATTTATTTACTTTCGCAATTTGTTTACGAATGGATGCCACGCAACAGATAAAATGACGCCATACACCACACGAAATATAGCATAGCGTCTCAGCTGTAGGACGCTGCTAGTCGTAGTGGGTACTAATATATTTAGAAATGGTAATAGCAGAATGCTGCGTCATTTACCTACTGTGTCAAAAAGTATAAGCAATGCAGGGCTTCGTGTCCTCTGTCCTTATTCCAATATACACAACCCGAATTCTTCTATATACTACCCGAATAACGTTTTTCGTCTTCATCCCTTCCACACGTCGATTTGACACCTACGCACAGGCCATACCCCCTCTCCTAAAGCGTTAGATTTTAACATTAAACGGTCCGGTGTCCTGTTAGAAGTTTTTACTTAAAAAAAAAAACGTCGGAGCTTCAGATGGAGGATACTTTCAATGATGTTCAAAAAAGATGTATTTTATAAATAAAGATTTTTTTACCAGAAAAACGGAACTTGCTTTTTCTCCCCCCCTAATAGCATTTGATCGTACTTTTTATGGCCAGTATGAACGTACTAATTATTGCTCGAATGAATTTAATTTATTTTACGATGAAAATGTTGATTTGTGCATTTTAAAAAAATTGCAAAATAACTGCGGTTCTTCTAATCTCATATGTTTATTGTCATGATATACCCTAACAAAAATTTTTCAATTTTTTGTCTGTTTGCCCGGGCTGTTTCTGGAACGGCTCAACCGAATGCTATGAGACTTTCACTGCAAGGGAGAGTATTTTATCGGAGGTACTTTTAACCTTTTACTTCTTGTAATTTCATTACATAACTAATACAACACAAGACACTTTCATGTAACATTTCATTAGAATCGATGAAAAGATGGAGTTATAAGGCTGTATGTGACAGACGCACATGACGAAATTATAAGGGTTTCTTTTTTGCCAATTGGTAACGAAACCTAAAAACGCTTCCGTGCATTAAACAGATTCATTTAATGTGCAGCAAGTTGAATTTACAAAAACGGAGGACCACGGGCAAAGTCGGATAACTCAGCTAGGTATACATATGTATAATAATATTGACATAATGTTAAATCGGCCGAAGAGCACCAAACTTACGGAGTGTAACTTATTAGCATTATTTTATTAAATGCCAGCTACTTTTTAGGGTTTCTTATCCAAATGGCAAAAACGAAACCTTTATAGTTTCGTCAAGACCATCTGTCTTTGCGTACGCCACAGCCTTATAATTCCGCCATCCTTCCCTCAATCTTGATAAAGTGATGATTAGTTACGCAATAAAATCACAAAAAAAAAATTGTGGTGCCGTTACATATGTATATATGTATGTACTGTACATAGAACTGAGGGATGAAATTTTTTTTTCGCGCAACCCATTGTGTAGAGTATCGTTGGACAGGTCTCTAAATATGCAATAAAGGTTCTTAAGACACTTTTTCCCTTAGGCGAACAGTTTGCAAAATATAGTTTCCTGAAGTCTCTAAAAAGCACTTTATAAATACATACTTTAAACGAAAAGTATTTTCAACAAGATACGTAAGCAAGTTTTTTAGACATCCACAATTAGCAGTTTTAATAGCAGGAATCTAATAAGTAGATGTACATGTAATTGCATTATTCATTCTTCAAATTGCCTTGATTTTATAGCGTGTACCAAAACGCATGGTCAAGGCCTAATACTTGCTTATAAATTATTATTTAGTTTCGACAAAAACATTCAATTTCAATGAGAGTGAATGGTTTTTATTTTTACAATCCTGACAAAAAACAAATAATTTCTTGGTACTTAATACATGCTATACGGAACCCTAAGTTGATGCGTTTACGACACGCATTTGCCCGGTTTTTATTCATTACGTATATCGCATAACGTAAAGCCATTGAACTGAAAGTAACGTAACAAGCCATCCAGCATTGATTGTTAATTATTATATTAACTCTAATTTTCTGCAGCTATATAGCTTCCAAAGCTACATATAAATCTCTAGTGCGAATCAAGGGGTAAACACACAAATTATAATTTACTGGAAGCGAATGTGTCTTCATACCTGGTAACTATTCCTTGGAAACGTGATAATTAGTCGTTTTGGATGAAAATTGTGCGTGACATATTCTTGCAGAAAAGTCGACTTAAACTTATTCAGAGTAGAAGATAACTTAATTAACTATCCTGGGAAATTGGAGAACTGCCTAGAGCTCTTAGACAGCGCTCTGGGTCACATGCGATATTCTTGACACGTGATAATATCAGTGCCATATGAAAGCTATACACGGTAAATTTCGGGTGATGTTTATTATACATATACGAGTGGCATAAACTGCCGGTGGCTTTTTGGTAAATTATGATAAATGTGGCAACTAAACGACATTGACAATTACTTTCAGGTTTCAGGTAAAATTGTAGTGATAGACCGTCATATTTTATGTTTTTTTAAGGTAATTTAAGATTTAATTAAACATGAAGGAAATATTTATTACTAAATTGCAACCTTGAAGAAAATGTATTTTAAATTCATTAGAATACACATACTTCAAGTAATTTTTGAATTTTTACGAAACCTAATTTAAGTACTCGAAAGTATCGTACCACAATTTTCAATTTTATCCATTTGAATCGTTTAAAATGTTTCTAAAGTTGTTATGGTTAACTTAATCAGCCTATGTTGCTGACATCAATTGCACAATGGATGTCACCAACATAGAACTTGCAAAACAATTAAATTTTCCTCCAGCCGTACTCGCTGTAAAATGGTACAGGTAAAGGAACATCAAACGCGGCATTGAATCTTCTAGCATATTGCTCGCTAAAGATAAATCCCTAATACCCGCCTTGCCCCACAGAGTTTGTACCTGAAAAGGGAAACGCTAACATGCTGCATTAAATTGCCCATGCACAAGCGAGCAAAAAGCATAACATTCGCCGTGCGTTCCAAAGGCCGGAAAAACCATTTGAATTAGGTTTCATGCAAGTTAAATGGCTTGCATGCAAAAATCTCCCCAACCAAATGGATAACTGCGAGTGCCCTTATAAGGTAACAAAATCAGAAAATCAAGCTGTTCCTAAGTTGCTCTGTGAGTAAAATTTCAGCCAAAACCTATAGCTTGGGACCGGCTGTACCGCGGCAACAGGCTAAATATAGACTCGCCTAACGGAAAACAGTCTCGGGTGACCCGAATCTACCAATCGGGAAAATCTCGCCATGCATCCTAGCAGTATCGCACACACACATTTGTGCGAAAACCAAAAGCTCTGCCCGTCGGTGAGTGGCATCGGAAGAAGCGACTCGGCAGTTGGTAATGAGCACACTTTCAGAGCCGTTGGTCACAGGTTTTGGTCTCGATAGACGGTGGATCGGGAATTTCAGGAGACAGGGCGAACGGCGTTAAAAAAGCTATAAGCCCTCGCGGAAAGCGCCGCGTAATTCGTGAGATCGTGGGCTAGTTATCAGTGCATGCAGCCGTTGTGTAAATTGCATAATTTTTATTGAAGGAACAAACTGAGTTCGGCAACAAAAAGACCCATCAAAGAGTGTATTCGTGATCTTTGTCGTAAAAATTACACGTGCGTCAAACTGATTATTTATTGCGAAGTGGAGTTCGGCCCTTATAAAATGTTCAGCTTGTAACTATCGCGCCCCAAACATTTCGAGAATTTCGCAGAGTAATTGAATTACCCCGCAAAGTGCCCAATTCAGGCATAAACCTGTATTCAATCGGTGACATAAAGGATAACGGAACGAGATCGCTGAGTAATTCCGCAGGGTGCACGTTTTTTTTTTAACCCCTGATTACGGGGAGGCAGTGCCGGTGAAGGACGTTAGCAGTTTTTTTGAATAAATTGTTACTTAAGTGATAAAAAAAAAAACAGCGATTCAGTATAACAGTCTTATTTGTCAATCTATAGTACCCCCACATTCTTATGATGTATACAAATCTAATGGGACTTACGATATTATGAAATCATTATGGTTTGGTTTGGAAGTGCTGGTGGTGTATGTTTATATAGAAAATAAAAAGGAACCTGTAGAATGCCTAACCATGAAATTGCTGAAAGGATCATAAAAGAAAGTGGTTTTGCTATAAATTTGTGACAAAAGCGGATAATATGCAATATTTGTACGAAAGCAACACTTACAGTATCTGCCTACATAAAAATAGTGCCATCACCTTCCCACCGAAATTAATTTTAGTCTCAGTTAATTCAATTTACCACTTACGAAATAATTAAAATAAATCAATAACATTTAAATAGTTAATGGTGCCATTAGGCCTACGATAAACTCAAGGATCTATAGTTATAAGACGTTCTGTTGGCGTCAAACGAGAGGTTGAATAAGTTCAAAATATATTGAGCGTGTCGTGACACGAATTGATCCAGTTCGCAAATCTTAAATGTGACCTCATCATAAGCTAGTTCAATTTCCGAAATCAGCCTAGGTCTCATAAGATTCGAGTAAGCTTATTTTTTTTTAACTGAACAGTGAGACGAGTTCTATATTTCGTTCGCTATTAGACAATTATGTCCTAAAATAATATACACAATTTCGGTAGTTGGTCTTCGATAGTTCCTTTTCTCGATATTTCGAGAAATAACCAGGATGAATCCAGTATTGCTTTTTGTTCTACTTATGCTTGTAACATTGACTTTTGGTAATGAGCAGTTTGGTGGCCTCTGAAAATTAACGCTGACAATAAAAGAATAGAAAAATTGGTGACCTGTAATAAAATTAAAATAACACTAAAACTGACGAACTGTAATAAAGGAATAAATAATTTAAAAATGAAATCAAAATAAGTAAATAAATAGATGAACAAAAAAAATAAATAAATAAGTAAACTAAATAAAAACCAAAGGAAATAAATTAATTAAATAAAAAAAATTAGGAATAAAGAAATAAATAAACAAAATAAAACAAACAAAATCCGCGTGAACGAGCCATCAGGGGGACCCCGAGCAAGGGTAAAACATGGACCTCGCCTTCCCCCCAACGAGGGAGCACCTATACTACCACAGCAGCGGCGGCCGCCAACAACAACTACAGCAGCTATACCATCATCAACAGCATTGCAGCACCAACCACATGTGATAAATCCAGGTTTTTCATTTCTTGTCTGTTTGTTTGTAATTTGCTTTCATATTTTTTTATTATAATATAATTTTTTTTATATACATACATTTATATAAGTACATATAACAGAGAAAAAAAAAAGGGAATATGTATATATAAATTTTTTTTTTGTTCGAAGAAAATTTTTTTTTAATAAGGCGGGCTCATAATAGTTATTCGTCATTTATTTGGTTTTTTTTATTTTTCTTTTTTTTTTTGAGTTAGAAAGAAAATGATCATACTCCGTTAGATTTTCCTTGTAAATAGTGGTAATCACTACATATCTTGGTTAACTATTCAATTCAAAAAAAGGAGGAAGAAAAAAAAATTAAAAATATATGTCTTAAGAGCTGAGATAAAACGAAATCCTGATGTACGATAACAAGGAGGTAAAGTAATGTGTTCTTTGCAAAGGTAACCACGAACTTGTATTAATAATAAGAAACCATTATAACTACACAAATCTAGCCGAGGTTAGTAGGGATTAGATCCTTTTTATTTCCTAAGTTTCCGATTGTAGAGATTTTTTTTTTGGTTGGATGTGACCAAGAGTAAATGGAAGCGAAGAGCAATGTACAATGAAAGCTATGTATTAAATTTGAGCCATGTCGTAATTAGAAAGTGAATTTGATTGCTCCTTAAGTCCCCTCGACCTTTTTTCAGCCTCCTCACTGGTTTTCGCGTCTTTTCTTTAAATTTACTAGGGACCTTCCAATAATCATGGGCCAGTGGAAGGTCATGGGCGGTTGGGGCATAGGCCAGGGGGATCCATTCCAGCGGGATCCCCCTTTCGGAGAGTCATTCGCCGGCAGGAACAGGGGTTCCTTCTGCCACTGTCCTTTTCCCCTACCCCGATTTTTTTTATCCTGTCTGCGCGGGAAATTCGTTGCGGGCAGCTCGTCCCGGTGGCTAAGTGCGGCACTTTGGCAACCCCCCACACTACCGCATGCTAGCCTGCCAGCTCGCGCGGCCGCAAACCACCGGGGTGCAGTTTTAGCTGGGCTGCATAGAGCTCGCTCCCGTTAACAAAGTATGAATATGAATACACGTTTCCTTAATTCGCCTAAGAGCCGATCCATACACAGAGTCGTGTGAGTGAGTAGTGATCTCCGAGGTGTGCAGTATCGTACACGATGGGAAATTAAATAACGGCGCGGACACAACTATAGGTCTCTGCCATACCGACGACAACTAGCATCCTTTGGAATGAATACACAGTCTTCGCCCAACAAAGAAACATCTTATACTGCAAAGCACAACTGGTGATATTTGAAAATGGCACAAAACTGGGAATGAGCTCTAAAGGTGCCCAGCGCGAAATTTGGTCAGACCTTCCTAGGGAAACGGATTTGGAATCAGTAAATTTTATGAGTGAAAAATATGTTGCTTCCCTGTTGATTCCGGGAAAGGCAGGTATGCATCAACCCAATTAATCTTGCTGGGAGCGAACCATATCGCTTTGTTTTTAAGGCATAAAAGAAAAAACGAAATCTTGCTCATTCCTGTTTGATCTTTTTGTGCAGTAAGGTGGGTTTTTTATTTTGCGTTGTATTGAGTGGTTTTTTTTTGTATTTTTAATAATAAAATCAGTTGTGAAAAATTGTTTTTGTGCTTTTATAAAAGAGAAGGTAAGTTGAACAAAATATATTTTTATTAAATAATAAACAACGCAAAAGATCATCTAAAGAATATGAAGCGAAAATAAAAAGGGTAATGATAGCGTCATTTATTCGAATATAATATAATATAGTAATATTCGAAATAGAATCTTTTTTTATTTCTGCGTTAGACAAGTCAATTATTTTCCTCTGCAACTTTGCGAAATTTTCATGTTTTCGAGTTTTCAATAGTTTAAATTTTACAAGTACGAAATCATGAATTAAAGTAGCAAACATTTTTAGCTGAATCAGGTTAAAGATGAGCCAAAATGTTGCAGGCTAGAGTAAAGGACACAAAAGGCGTTTGGTGACATCACAAATGAATAAGAATTTTCCCGAAAAATGCCTTTTAGAAAGTGAAAATGCCGCAGAAAATGAAAGTATTTCAGAAAATGTAAATGTCATAGAAATAAAAAGAGATCAACTATGTGGAGAAGGATCTAGCCACAGCAGTGAAATTCCTCAAGAAAAAAAGGAAAGTCTTGCGGATAAAATAGCAGAATGGATTGCGAAATTTCAAATAAGACGAGAAGCAAGTGACGAAGTGTTTAAAATTCTCAATGCTGCTAACTTAAATTTGACTCTTTGTACAAAAACTTCTCTAGAGATAAAAAATCATGGTCTAGTTGAGCCCCGCATTGTTCAACCAGGCATTTACTACCATTTTGGATTGGAAAAAAGCATTCAAATGTTACAACTTGATTCATTTCAATTTACGGAAATACATAGAAATCGATATCGGCGTTGACGGTTGACCACTTTATAAGAGTTGAAAGAGCTGAAAGAGGTGGATAACAAATTGTCCAAAATTCCCACTGATCAAGCAGTGAGTTAAAAATCCTGTGTATAATAAATAACAAATAATAATTTATTATTGCTTTATATTTAGGTTTCAGCACTAAAGCAAATACTGGGGAAAACGCTTACCCCCGAATTACTATTAGAAGTAAACTGCGATGGACGAAATGAAAAAGAGGCGTTGAAACCAATAAAAACCTTCAATTCGCTGCTTTATGGTAAATATTTTGATTACTTTAAAAATATGTTAAAATAAATGTGTTTCCTATTCGATATAGATCCAGTTAAGACCGACGGCTTTGGATTCCGTCAATTCCAACAGGAAATGCGGAAAGCCGTTAGACTGGGGAAAAGTCGAATTTATAAAAATACCTTTCGAAATATATAGAATGATAAATAGTAGTTAAGTGTTGCATTCTTTTAATTTTTTTCTTAATGAATTAGAATGTATTTAAAAAAACTTGAACATATTTATAAGAAGAACTGACATTTTTTTGTCTTTAGTCAAGGAATTAACTGTTAGTTTGTTAATATGAATTACTTTTTATTTACAATTTAGGTAATTTAGCCTTTTTACAAGAATAACTTATTTTTTTACTCTTTTCAGTCAATGAATTTGTATGAAGAACTGATTTTGGTTATTTTGTTAATATGAATAACTTTTACTTCAAAACAACTGAAATTTTGTTCGTCTTTTGACCTGTCCTTTACCTTGATCTTTGACTTAAAACGAAAATAATTCGATGAAAGATTCCACATGCATAAACATGTCATGCATTATAGATTATACTTCCAGAGAAGCACTCTGGGAGCAGTATGAACGAGATTCCATGTGCATTCCGAAGAAGCTAAATGGAAGCAGTAAAAAAGCTCTTTCACTGCTTCCTTCTGCGGACATGCAATGTTAAAAAGAAATGGAGTGTCCAAGGAAGGGAATGCATCCATGGCTTTTCAGGAATTGATTCCGTTTGCATCTTGGACTGCTTCTTTTCCCGCTGGGGGGTTTTGCACTATTATCGTCGGACGCACAAGGTCATTGGCAATTTGGTGAATGTGGGGTTTTGAAAGTCAACAAATTCGCTCATGTTCATGAGCAAGTTAAAATGATTACCGGTCTGATTCTATTTTGATGCGATTCATTTGCTTACTAAGTATGTGCTGCACTGGCATAAAGTAGGTTGCTTATTTCGTATTGTATATTGTCTTTCAATGCAGTAGTTATTCCCTACAAAAGGTAAAAACCCATGTTGACTCCACAAATTTTGAAGCAACACTATAGTGAGGATCAATGCGTTTGAAATTGTCCCGTAATATGTAATGTCTGGCAATGACACGTAACATGGAAAACATGAATGCTGGACGGTAGTGTTCACAAAATTTGGAAGACGTGGGTTTTAGGGTCGCTTAATTTAGTGTGGTTAATGATGGAGGTTTAAATACAAAACTTATTTCGATTTACATGAAGTTTGGGACCTGAGGTTTTTGTAGTCGCCTATTTCAAATATACATACATCATAATTTAATGATGACTAAAAATAATAAACTTCACTAGATTTTCATGATAATTGGCAAATGGGATTCTTGGAGTTGCTGATTTTTGAAGCCGCTCTACCGTCCAACTACATCGATCACAAATCTTCACTGAGCTTCCACAAAAATTCTCGGATTGTTTTACCACGCTCCATGTAAGTCCTGTGGTTATTTTATACGTCTCCGTTAATCTAACTCACGTTGCAAAAATTAATTTCAGAAACACGAAAAAGAAACACACTCTCCCTTCTGGCACAACTTGGTGCCACTATTCAGAGCCTCCCCGTCTAACCCAAATATTTCGATGGCTTTGAATTTCAACTTTTTCGATGTCAAGCCTATGGCTGACAGCCGCGTACCAGATGTCAAATGGGTAAGTTTGTTTACAAACCTGATCACTTTCTTTAGTTAATTTTACTCCCTTTTTATCTTCCAGATTGCAGTGGATCTTCCCGGGACGTCTTCCTGGTTCCCCCGGAGATGTTTGGATAGCGTGGGACCTCGTGGGAACGTTCTTCGTTGGAAAAGTGGATCCCAGGTAAGTCGGTGTTCCAGTGATGTTCTTCGCCAGAATTGAGTGCTCCGATTTGTGGATATATACAAAAGGGCAGGTCCGTGAGCCCCAAAATTGTGCGAATCCTCGTGGTAGTGCAGGTGGAGACGGGCTTAGGCCAATCTTCGCGAATTTTATTCGCAGCCGGCCCGTTAAACCTAAAAAAGAAACACTTCCTCGCAATGTGCGCCAATCGAATTATTTTGATCGTAAAGGTGATCGCTAATATTAATTTCTCGAAATTAAATCACAACTATTCGCGGACTTCCCTAACAGAGCTAACTGTTTTAACAGTATGCCGATTATTCAAATAAACTTGCGTGGGCTCCGCTCCGCTGCCTAGTAAATTCGCCGTGAAAAAGAGACCGATCAAGAAAAATCCGGGGTTTTTATACATGATTTTTCCCCTACTTATGGCGCGTTGTTGACCGTGTAGTCGAAGATTTAGTGAGTGTGAAAGTGCGTGATCCGTTTTGGACTATCCCGCGGGCGAATTTCCCAAGAAATTCGAAATAATGGGATACTTCCCCAGGCCTGTTGATGTAAGACGACAGCCATCAAAAGGGGAAAATCTAAAGCGGTGATTGGCCGAAAAGTGTCGAGGCTAATCCTACGATTAGTAACACTTTTCGGTCTTCGCGAGTGCAAAATTCGATACCGCGATCGCCGATTTCCCCCGCGAGTGATTTAAAAATCCGTGGAAATTGTTCGCCGTGTAATAATTCCGCGTCTCAACTGTCATTTGACAGGTGAACAATTTCCACGGCTTTCGCCACAAAATCCAGATGCCGCGCCGCGAGTGTTTCCAAATAGTGCTCCCCCCGTGCTCGATTCTCCCGGAATATCCCGATCCCGTAGGGATTTTCGGCATTTTTATCGAGTTTTGGCCGACCGATCGTCTCGCCGATTTTACGTCATTTTCGCGCTTTTTGCGCAATTTCGCGTCGCGAATTCGTTTTAATCGGTCGGCCAACGGTCCCGTGCATCGATTGCACCGGTCCGTTCCCCGGGGAACATGGAGTTCCGGGAGAAATCGAGGGAGCACCATTTGGAGGTTATGTCACCTGTGTTTGTGTTGTGTTTAGGTGGTGGTGTTGTTGGCGCGTGGGGGCCTTCCGCTTGTGGTGTTGTCTTCTCCTCTGGTGTCGTACTGCCGTCCCGTGTCTCTTACATGTTTCCCCAGAAGATTTACTAATCTTTTTATCCCTTTTTAGGTGCCGCGAAGATACCCTCCTGCAGGCCGCTGGAAAGGGCCCTGGACCCCGGGCAGCATCCGCTGTAAGCCTGGGAAGGCATGGTAGGGAGAGGAGGAGGATGTTGTGAGGATTAGGGAGGATAAAGGGTGGTTGGTAAACCCCGATCGACACCCCCTTCTAATGCAGGCATTACATATTTCCAATCGTTCTTTCTTAGATGGAGTCCAAGTGCTAAGCCAATGTTAATCTGTACATCATCCAATCTCCATCCAAACATATTTCCACCGCGATTGACCCCTCACTTTTACAAGCAGACTTGGCTTAAGTTTCCTTAGCCATTTTTTTGGAAATGCCCTAAAACCTTATGGAAATGTTCCGTTTTTGATCGGAACGAGTGAATTAGGTAAGTATTGTTTACGGAAAACAATACTTTTCCAAAAATTATCTTGTTTTATTAACACCAAAAATTGAAATAATAAGTTGACTTTGACGTCTCGTTTTCGAGATAAAAATAATTCAGAGTGGCTATTCGCATCGTCCTTGCTTTGTACTATCGAAATTTGTGCTCATGTACATGGTAAATAATTTTTTAAACATCGGTACGAAAGAATTCGTAATAAAAATTTACCTTTCTTAAAAAATATCTTCTGACAGATGATTTTCCTTTAACAAAATTTTCAATTTTTGGTGTTAAAACAAGCTAAAAGAAGCTAATTTTTGGGAAAGTATTGTTTTCCGTGCACAATACTTACCTAATTCACTCGTTCCGACCATAAATGGAACATTTCCATAAGGTTTTAGGGCATTTCCAAAAAAATGGCTAAGGAAACTTGTTCCGCAGACTTAGATTATTTTTCTTTACATATGGTGGAGCAAAATCTTTGTTGAATTAAACGTCTCTAAATGTCAATCTGCGGCAACTCGTTTCATGCTTCTTGCCCTAAGTGGGTTTCGCGAAATTCTACGGCACTCACCACCTGTCAGAAGTGCACTGAAATCAGGGGCATTTCACGTGAAGTGGACAGCGAAAATAAAGTGACGCTCTGAAATTTGTTCATATTAATTGTACTTCTAGTAGGTATAAATATGGACACACAATATTTTTTTTGTATGATGTTTATTTGTCAAGTTATTGGCTTCTAAAGAATTGTCATTATTGAAATTCGTGTTTTTTGGTAATAGTTTTTCGAATTAAACAAATTAAAATATTATTAGATATATGTATATTATATTAAATATGGCGACTTAAACAGAAAATTTTCTGTTCTTTTTCAATACAAAATAAAACTGGGTTTTTTATTCTTTTTTAAATACAAAACCGGAAATAAACTTTTCAAATCAGAATTTTAGTAACTTCGACCAATTTTTTTTTTTTTTTCAAAATATAGCCTAAAGCACATTTATAATACACCAAAAGTTTCAAAATGAGATCTGCAATAGTTTAGGATATAAATGAATTAAAGTACATACGTGTCGCACTGAGCGTCGTACTCGAGCTTCCTTAGGTCGACTGGTTTGCCCGAAAACATACTTAGTAAAATTGCTGTGCTGTCATAATAATAACATAATGAGACAATATTTTAATAAAGGAGGTAAGTACTCATTTTATTTAAAAAATTTTACAATTTTACAATCTACGCTAGAACTGGTTCTTGTTACCAAAAGGCCTTCGGTTGTTGGAATAAAGGCGTGCAACATTTTTGTTCCAGGAATTGTGATTGCTGAATAGAACCGCGGTTGCAAAAAAATTGTCTGACGTTGAATATTGTCTTTGGAGCAGTAGTAAATGGCAGTCTGTTTTAAAGATGATTTTTCCCATTCTTATAATCCCATTGGTGTAACGATTGCGTTACTTGCAGGCAACTATAGGCCTGCACTCGTTGCTAAACGTGTGAGGCTTCCTCCAAGCCCATTGCACGGTCCTTTTCCGTGAGACGTTGCGTCAAAATGTGTCTCTGCATCCGCATTGAAATTTTCTTTGTAATAAAATAGATTCACAAAGTTAAATCTATTTTCAAAATGTTGTGAGGCCCCGTCAGTTCCATATATAATTTTAGACACATTGATTGCTTTTCCTAAAAGATGCTCGTGTAGTATTTTTTGAAAAGCGTAGAAGGTGGCTTTAAGTAATCTGAAATCATAACAATGCTGCCATGTTTTATTTCATTTCCATCTCTATAATAAAAAACCGATGTCAGAAGTGTTGCCTGTTCATTATTCCAATTAAAAGATTGAACAACATTTTGGACAACAAAACTATAATTTTCGGCAAAACCACATTGCACGAGGATTTCGCCTTCAACGATAGTCTCCTTGAAAGTTTTAAAATACAACGCCTGTTCCTCTGCAATATAGGCATGAGGTTTGAATGTATCCAAAGCGTCACACAAGCTATCCACAAAATCATCAGAAGACAGCAGTTGAGTAGATATTGTGAAGCGATCTGTGCCAACCCATTTTTCAAACTTCACGTCCGTCACTTGATTGTTATCAAATATGATTTTCAAATATTCACGAATTGCACTTAAACCAGGACAAGATTTGCAACATTAATTTGACGGTGTTGGATTGAGACACATCATCTTACGAAGGCAATCTTTATAAGATGAAAGTGGCATGGCAGTTCCAGCAGTAAGATTGGCAATATCTCCTCCTTAACATTAGCTTTACATTTTGATGGTAAGCACAAACACAGGATTCATTGCTTGGGTCTTAGAGTAAAAAACTTTTTTAAGCCTATCTGAATGTTCGAATATTCGTCTTTGAACTTCTGATAAAGTTCATCAATGTTGCACATCAGAAGCTGTTTTTGTAGATGCGTTCTTTTGCCATCATCTAATTTAACAGATATAAAATCTTTTTTACCAGGCAATATTCGGCTAATATCTTCTCGGAGATAAAAACATTTAACTAAATTTTCGGTCTCAATTGGTAGTTTATGGCCACCATGTGGGTTTGGAGATGACAAGACACCGAATCGATCTAGAAGTTGCTTTGCTTTTCTCGCTTGCCGTCTGGACGTCCCAAATTCTTCCGCAAGTTTATTTTCACTCCATGACTTAGGCGTAATAGTCAGTATCACAGTCTTCATAGAAGTCGAAGTAGACAGATCATTAAATTTTTCTTTTAGTTGCTTTAAAATTTCTTGGTTTTCTAGTACTATTTCAGTTTGGGTTGAATTATGTTTCAGGAATGAACGGTTCATCTTGGGTGTTTTGCGAAGGTTCACTCGATGTTTGACTGCACTGTATAAGATCATCATTAATTAGTACTGGAGGTGTTTCATTTAAGAGTATTTTCCTACAAGAGGCACATACATAAACATTGAGTGAAAATCTCCACTTTTGAGCCAAATGTTCAGATATTTTTCTTAAATTTTTAAGCTTGTTTGCAAGTGAGGGTAATCAAGTGTCCCTATTTAAATGGAACGAAATTTGAAAATGGGAATTTTTACCTGCTCTGTTTTTTAATTACTTATTTCCGTCATTGGTAGCATGTAACAAGAGGTAATAAATGCTGTTATAATTGTTTCCAAGAAATAGTTCCACAGCAATACGACTTACATGAAAATTTCAAGTGAGGGTAATCAAGTGTCCCGCAGTGTATTGTATGTCACAGCAGGGCAAACCCGGCTCTTTTGACTCCCGAGTGCTCCTCAGGTAGATTTCAGAGCTCCTCATTGCTACTGCAAGTGCAAGTGAGAAATGCATACTCCTGTCGTGAAAAATTACTTGTGCGGCACACAGGACACAGATTACCTCCTTGTCACTTCTTACTCACTCCTTCTCATTGCGTTAATGGAGCGACCCAAATGCACTCAGGTATACGGCTCCCATGAAGGTAAAGCTTGCCCGGCTCTGGTGTATGTGGCTTCCGTCAGCCTCAGCACACCAGTTGTAGCAGACGTATTTTAGCTTCCGAAAAAATGACTTTCGACAGAAGAAATTATTCGGGAAATTGAAAGCCGTAAAGCAATTTGGGACATATCATCAGAAGAATACAGTGATCGTGATTTAAAGAAAAGAAGATGGGAAGAAATCACGAACAAAATGTGCTCGGAAAATTTATCAGAAAATGAAAAAAATGAATTTAGTAAGCATGTATTTTTATTTTCACTTCAATGTTTTATTCAGATAAATAGGTAGGCACTATCCTTATGCATATCTGTTTTGCCATTCTAACGGATTTTCATCAATAAAATAATCCGCAAATAAATCCCTATAAGATGCCGATGATCGGCTGCCTCTATTTGTTGGACCCGTGGTTATTTCCAGTTCTGGTGGAACGTACAGTGTGTCTTTAAATCTATACCCGTCTCTTTCGCGCACCTAGTTATGTAAGACACAGCATGCTTGTACTATGGCAATTGCAAGTTCTTGTCGGACATCTAGTGGACGGTGAAAAATTCTCCATTTGTTGGCTAGAATCGCAAACGTGCATTCTATGTACCGCCTTGCCCGAGACAGTCTATAGTTGAAGATTCGTCTCTTCGCTGTTAAACTTCTACCTCCATAAGGTCTCATTAAATTTTCAGATAAGCCAAATGCCTCATCTCCCACTATGACGTATGGCATCGGTACTTCATTATTTGATATGGGGCGCTTCTCCGGGATTTGTATATCTTTGTTGACAAGTTTTTGATACAGTATGGATTTTATATATATAGATGAGTCACTACATTTTCCATAAGCCCCAACATCTATATATTTGAACTTGTAATCTGCATCACATACAGCAAGTAAAACGATGGAGAAATAATTTTTATAATTATAGTAAAGTTATCCTGAATCGGTGGGTTTTATTATTCTTATATGCTTCCCATCGATTGCACCAACGCAATTGGGATAGTTTGCATTTCCATTGAAACCTTTTGCTATTTCAAGCCACCTCTCTTCATTCAATTCTGGCAACGATGACTGCCTCATATTCTCCCAAATCGCCACGCAAACTTCATATATGATATCTCGGACAGTTGTATGTCCAATCCGATAATTATGACTTAATTCCATCACAAAACATCCTGTAGCAAGATATCTGTAACAAAGAACAAATATTAATTTTCAGGTAAATCTCTACAGAACAAGTGGAAGAACATCAGGACTAGTTACAGCAGGGAAGTAAAACGCAGAGCCGGTGCTAAAAGTGGATCAGCAGCTTCGCGCAAGAGTCCATACGTATATTTCGAACAACTTCATTTTCTTCGGCCCACTGTAGTAATTAATGAAACTCAAAATAGCATGGATGAAACAGGCACTGCCGAAACCAACGCTAACAGCGGTAGTACTCAAGCTGAACGACCTGTTTCCAAAAAGAAGAAGACAAGTGACAACGAAAATTTGGTTCAGGTATTAAGGGAAAGCATCGTAATGAGAGAAGAGCGTGAAAGAAAGCAAGAGTCTGATTCAGATAGATTATTCATGCTTTCACTTCTAGATGATTTTAGAAACATCCCGAGACATCGTAAGCTTTCTACAGAAATTGAGTTAATTGAAGTATTAAAAAGAGCTCAAATGGAAACTCACAATTCCGAATTTGGTCCGTTTCGCCAACGTTATGGCCAAGGATACTCGACTGAATACGGATTGGAAACCGCAAGCAGTGGGCAGTATCGCTATGGATACTCAACACAATTAAATAATAGGCCAGAAGCCTCGACCACTGAAAGTCGCTGTGCGTATTCTACGGCTGTTCCAGACAGGCAAGACAATACTGCTTATACTGAGGCGTTATCACCAACTGACACAAATGCAACAGATATGTCTCAGGATTCTGAATTACTATTAGGTGTACAAATAAGTTTCCGCGGTTTTTTATAAAAAATTAGGAATTTATTGTGAAGGAACAGTACATTACGTTTTATTCAAAGTATTTTCCATCATTTGCCACTACTTTTCCCCATCTTTCTGGCAACATTCGGATACCCCGTCGAAAAAACTCTTCATCTTTTGACGCTATCCACAAATCTACCCAATTTTTGGTGTCTTCATATGATGTGAAGCGCTGCTCAGACAGACCATGTGCCATCGACCGGAACAGGTGATAATCGGAAGGGGCTAAGTCTGGTGGCGGGTGGGGTAAAACTTCCCAGTTGAGTGTTTCCAAGTATGTTTTTACCGGCGCCGCAACATGTGGACGAGCATTATCGTGTAAAAGAATAATTTTGTCGAGTCTGGAGTAGTAATGGGCGCGTTTTTCCTTAAGTGCCCGACTCAATCTCATCAATTGTGTTCGGTAGAGAGCTCCAGTAATGGTTTCGCTTGGTTTCAGCAATTCATAATACACGACACCAAGCTGATCCCACCAAATACACAGCATGAGTTTTTTTCCATGAATATTCGGCTTAGCTGTCGATGTTGATGGTTCGCCGGGCTTAACCCATGACTTTCTCTTCTTTGGATTATCGTAGTGAATCCATTTTTCGTCACCAGTGACTATACGATGCAAAAAACTCTTTTTTTTAATCCTGGCAAGCAGCATTTCACTCATGCATAATCGGCGGTCAACGTCTCTCGGCTTTAGTTCATATGGAACCCAATTTCCTTGTTTTTGAATCATTCCTAACGATTTTAAACGATGTGAAATTGCTTGTTGAGTCACTTGTAATGTAAGTGCAAGTTCTTTTTGCGTTTGGGACGAATCTTCCTCCAATAGTACTTCTAATTCCATGTCTTCGTACACTTTCGGCCTTCCACTGCGTTCTTTGTCCTTCACGTCAAACTCACCGTTCTTAAACTTTTGAAACCATTCCTGACAACTTCTCTCACTTAAAGCAGCTTCACCATATGCTTCTAGAAGCCTCAGCTGCAGATTTTTTCAAATTAAAAAAGTAAATCAAAAGTTCCCGCAAATGATGCTTATTCGGCACAAAACTTGACATTTTTGCACGAAAAAAATTACGTGATGCTGATACGGAATCACTAGTATTTTAAGGTTATGGTGTTGCCGGATGACGAAACTTGGGATATTACGTTTTACATCTGACAATTTCTCCATAACCTTCTGGTGGGGCCATCTTTTGACAAACCGCGGAAACTTATTTGTACACCTAATAGAATTATTTTAGGACAACTTGAACTAATTCACCATAAATGTAAGAAATAAATAATAAATGTTATGACTAATTAACAATATTTTTCATTTTCGCACTCACCTCAAAGTAATCACCAGTTTTTCTTCTGCACTTATACAAGCTCGCATAGGAGTATCAATGCCCTTGATTGAATTTCGTATTTTTTCCAAAAGGTTATCAAACGATTGCACTGACATCCTCGTGTAGTTCAAAAACCGGTCTGGGAATGCGCGAACATCTTTGTAATAGGTTTGGAATAAGCCTTTTGAGTGCCTTTCTCGCAAAAGAGGATGAATCCAGTGCCTTTTATTTGTTTTGCGTTTTTTACGAGATAGGTAAACAATAATAAGTTCTTCCACGTCCATATCGCTCGACCGAAGGAACTCGAATAGTCGTCGACTGGCTGCTATACTGGCTGCTATGACTGGCTGCTATGACTGGCTGCGCAAATATTCTGGCTGGCTGGGCAGCCAGGCTGCCTAGTGCGCGGGGAACCTAAAGCTTCACCTCTGGACTTCTTTATTGTTGATGCCTCTACTAAGGCCAAATTTATAAGTCAAATTGACTTTTCCTCGTCGGACCATGATCTTATTTTCATGAAGTTTCAACCACCTCAGCCTGTAATAATACTATAAATAAATTTCCAGTATCGTGATTTCAAATCAATTGATGCTGAATTGCTTTGCACTGACTGCACTCAATTACCCTGGGAAGAAATATATGCCAGTAACGACATTAATGTGAAACTAGAAATTTTTAATGGCAATATTCAAATCTTGTTCGACATGCACGGCCCGATTAGGAAGGTTTCTAGAAGCTAATTTAAACCAAAATGGCTGTGCGGGCCCTCACCAAAATACAACCGTCCAACGCTGCCAAGCCAGTCCAGCGTCGCCTCCCACCGAAGACACCTTTTTATTTCCCATCCTATAAAGAAAATCAAATGATAATCACACAATATTCTTTAAAAAAAAAAGGGAACGTCCTTACCAAAATCTTTGACAATTAACACTTTTGACAACTGTCCTAACAAACTGTCACTGACAATGTAAAATAGTTCAGTGGGGAACATTTCGACCAAACACGATTGGTCGTTTTAGTACTGCCACACGGTTCTCTTGGATGCAGGGCAGTATAAAAGGTAGTCAAAATGCATCCAACGATCAGATCAGCTTTCGATCTCCGACGAAATAGTCGTTAGTAAGGAAATCCACTCCTCATCAGAAGATTAATCTGAGAATACTTAGCAAAATATTACTTTGCGTTAGAGAGATAATCTAAGTTATTCATTCGTACCAAAAAATACTCTGGAATCACTACCTTAATAATAATAAATAATAATTGTAAGAAAGGGGGGGAGCGAAGCCCCGAGCACTCAGACAAACAGTCCATTGTACTCTGCCCCCACCCTAACCGAACTTCTTCGTTGCTCTGATGAACCGAAGAACCTCGGCTAGGGGTCGAGGACAGATCTCTCCCATCCTCAATACGTCAGCGCCGAATACAGCGCACCGCGCTTGGGAGAACGCGGGACACTCGCAGAGAAAGTGCTCTACGCTGTCCTCATCCTCCCCGCACGACGCGCATGTAGGATCACTGACGATTCCCAGGGTATGTAGATGTTTGCCACATGTACTATGCCCTGTTACAATCCCTACAAGATTCCTGCATTCTCTCCTGTTTAGTTTCAAGAGAGTTTCTGCAGTGCCCTTATCGGGACGACCTATAAAGAGTTTGGTGTGTCTGCAGGTTTGTAACATGGACCATCTCTGCGCATGGATTTTCTCCATGTGTCGAGTTATCCAGTCTTTCACTATTGCAGAATTCACGCCAATTTGTGGTTCCGGTCCAAAGGGGCTGCTTTTCGCGCCTTCCTTTGCTAGGCTATCAGAGTTTTCGTTACCCTCGATGCCTTGATGACTAGGAACCCATATAAGAGAGACTTCATTGTAGCGAGCTACCGACTGCAGTCGTCTCTTACATTCCAGGACAATTTTCGAGCGGGTGATTGGATTTCGTAGTGCTGCGAGCGCAGCTTTGCTGTCGCAGCAAACACCGATCTTCCTTTCACGCCATCTCTGATCAATTATCCAGTTTGTCGCACTCAGAATAGCGATGATTTCCGCTTGGAAAACTGACGCAAAATCTCCGAGAGGATATGAGTGTTTGATTTCTTTGCTCAAACACCATCCAGCGCCCGTACCGGTAGAGGTTTTCGAGCCGTCTGTGTAGAAGACATGGGAGAAACTCTCCAGTAGATGGTGTGGGTTTTCCCAGTCCTCTCTATTCGGGATTTCAACGTGATATCCCCTATCGAACAGTGTTACCGGTGGCATGTCATCCGTTGGCATACTGTACGAGTCACAGTTTTCCTGGAGCCTTCGTGATAGATCACCATGGCCGCTTCTGTGGTTGTCGTGCCAGAGTCCTTGTCTCTTTAAACGACAGACTGCCTTCATTGCTTCTTCCTGGATTGTGATGTCCAATGGTCGCAAGTTGAGCATTGCGTTGAGAGCCGCACCAGGCGTGGAGCTGAAGGCCCCAGTGATCCCTATGCATGCCTCTCTCTGTAGTCTGTTTAGGATCGTACAGGTAGATGTTTTTCCTGTTCTGATCCACCAGACCACAGACGCATAAGTTATGATGGGTCTAATAACAGCGGTATATAGCCAGTAGACCACCGCTGGTCTCAGACCCCATGTCTTCCCAAAGGCCCGCCTGCATTGCCAGAAGGCATTTAATGCTCGGGCGGATTTTTGTTCGACATGTGGTCTCCACGTGAGCTTGCTGTCTAGGATTACTCCCAGATACTTGACCTCAGTGGAGAGTTGGATTGTAACACCCTTTAGTGTTGGAAGTTTAAGGTTATTCAGTTTTCTCTTCCTAGTAAACAATATAAGTGTCGTTTTACTAGGGTTCACTGATAACCCGTGCCTCTCGCACCAGTTCTGGATACTATCCAAAGTCTTCTGCACTTTATGGCAAATTATCTTTAGTGAGTAGCCACAAACCAGTGCACTCACGTCATCGGCATAGGCCTGCGCGTGTACGTTGTGAGTCTGTAACTCATCCAACAGCGAGTCTACTAGAAAGCACCATAGCAGGGGCGACAGTACGCCTCCCTGGGGACATCCTCTGCCTACCTCAGCCCTGGTATCGTCCGCACCGTCCGCAATTAGTAGTCTCTGTGTCAGCATGGATTGCATCCAACGTACTAGTATGTTGTCCACCCCATGCGCTTTGGCTGCGTTACACAGGGAGGAGAAGGTGGCATTGTCAAAGGCCCCCTCAATATCGACGAACACGCCCAGAGCAAAAGCACCCTGCTCCATCGCGCCCTCGATTCTTCGAACTAAATCGTGTAGTGCTGATTCGCAGGATTTGCCACTCTGGTAAGCGTGCTGACGAACATTGAGCGGACATCTTCTCAACACTCCTCCTCTAATGTACTTTTCAACCAGGCGTTCCAGACATTTCAAAAGAAAAGAGGTTACACTGATGGGTCTGAAACTTTTGGCTAGAGTATAGTCGTCCTTCCCTGGTTTGGGAATGAAGACAACTTTAACCTTTCGCCAGGCGGTCGGTATGTATCCCCAAGTTATGCAGGCCCTAAATATTTCTTTCAGGGATTGCACCAGGACTTTACCTCCGACCTTCAGCATTGCAGGATATATACCATCAAGGCCGGGAGCTTTGTAATTTTCAAAGGAGGATAAAGCGAACTCTATCCTCTCCTCCGTGACAACCCTGGATGCTATATATCTGTCCAGCCTAGTAATGTTCAACGAGTGATCATCAGCTGGGCCTACGTCTGATAGGGTATTTCTGCTACCAGGGAAGTGTGTCTCAAATAAAATTTTGAACACCTCCTGTCTGGAGTCCGTGTAGCTACCGTCAGACTTTCGAATGGAGTCCAGCTTGGCTGCGGTATCCCTTTGGAATATTTTATGCAGCCGTGATGTCTCCTTCATCCCTTCTAGCTCCTCGCAGCATTTCCTATAAAATTGGAGCTTAGAAGATCTAATCTCTTTCTTATAGTCATGCTGCGAAGCGCGATAGGCTTGCCAGTCCTCTTCTTTTTGAGTTTTTAATGCTCTATTTAGAAGCTTCCTGGTTTCTTTCCTGAGCCTTTGTAGCTTATTGTTCCACCACGGAACATTTTTGCCACATCTGCTCTTCCTGACTGGACAGGCTGCCTCGAAGGACTCAATCAAGGTCCGACTGAGTTTCCTCGTCTCATCCTCAATTTCCGTCCTAGAGTGCAGTTTGGGCACTTGGGTTAGCTTATTCCCCAGTGCCTGCTTGTATTTATCCCAGTCAGTCTTCCTAGGATTCCGGCCCGCCGGTATTAGATTTGTCTCACCAGCTAGCCGGAACTCTAGGTATCTGTGGTCCGAAAGAGATTCCTCTCTTAGAACGTGCCACTTGGTAATCAGACCTTCCACCTTCCTATTGGACAGTGTCAGGTCTATTACTTCCTGCCGCCTCCTCGTGATGAAAGTTGGGTCTTTGCCCACGTTTTTCACCACGAGGTCGTGCGCCAGAATAAAATCCAATAGCTTCTCCCCACGGGTGTTGCACTTGCTACTTCCCCATAGGGTGTGCTGCGCATTGGCGTCGCAGCCGATGATCAGCCCCAAGTTATTGGATTCAGCGTATCGTACGATTTCCCGTAACTCCCAAGCGGGAGGTGGGCCGATTGAATCATAGGGCAGATAAGCAGAAACAATAATTGTTTCGCACCTGACCCCCGATTTTTTGTATGATACTTTGACCGCGACGACGTCTTGGCTACAGTATTGCCTTAACATCATGGCTTCGATTGAGTTTGGGACAATCATACAAGCCCTCGGTCTGTCACTTCTATCGTGATAGAAGAGTTTACCCCAAGTAACCATCCCAAGGCCACAGATGCGTTTTCTGCACACCCATGGTTCTTGTATGAGAGTAATTTGGGGGTATGTCCGCAGTTTGGTCAACCTTCCACTTAGTAATGCAGTGGCTGATTTACTGTGCTGCAGATTAATCTGAGTGAACTTCAAGTCCGCTGGCATATAAGTCAACTACTCCCCTATTCACTCGTCGACCGCACTTATTTTTTGGAGACGTGAACTTTCACTCTGCCAAACCCTAAGTACGGGCGGAGTCTGTAAACAGACTCCAGGACTCGTAACGACTCCAGGTCTATGCCCAGCGCCAGAGTAGAGCCCTCAGGGTCACTGGAGCTCTTCCTCTTCCCGCTGTATGCACGGACACGCCAGTATTTGGTGTCGAGTCCCGGGTTCTGGATCCGGATTCGGGCCATTATGTCCCCAGGGCTCTTACGAGGTCCCGGGATCCACATAACGGCCCGAACCAGCTTGGGCATGTCGCTGCCTTTTGCAGCCTTAAACTTTATGCCCTCGCAAGCCGGTATATTTGCCACATTTGCAAGCAGCCATTTGAGTGAATGTTCGTCCGCGCACTGAACCTTCATGGCCCCGTCGCAGACGACCATTCCCTCAAACTTTGGTGACTCCTTGGTTGCACCTAGAAGCTTCCAAATGTGACCTTCCACAAAAGTAGCATGATGCTGGGTCATGCTTTTTTGTGGGTTGTCGGCCTCGATCACAGCGACCAAGGCTTCGGAGGCAGCTTTGGCAAAGCTTTTTCCAACCACCCTGTCCGCAGTCCTCGAGCCCGACTTCGCATTAGAAGGGCCAGCTTCGACTAAGTCTTTCTGGCTGATCTCCTTATGCGCTACGATACGAGGATCGGGTTTCCCCTTTGCCTCGCTCGGTGACGAAGAGCTCGGGAGCCCGGTCTTGACGACTTTCCTCCTTTTGCTCTTCGCTGGCTGCTCGGGTTTGCTCACCCCAGAGCTTCCGGCGACAGTCGAAGAGCCCGAGTTGGACGAATCCGCCTCGGATCTACTTCTTTTGTTCGCCGGTGCTATCGGGGTGGACGCAGAGCGAGCAAGTCCATCAGGTCCTCCGGCTTTCGCCTCCGGAACTTTGGCTTTCCTCGCTCTCTGTCTTAGCCGTCGCAGCTGGCGTTTGGACATCCCCTTGCTGTCCGCCACGTTCAAGGGAGGATCCCTTACCACTGTAGCCTCAAGCAAGGGGGTGGGAGTGTCCATCGAAACAGGATTAACCGTAGTCGCAGAGGAATACTGCTTTCCGGTCCTTTCCTGATTTAAAAGTAGGCTCTCCATTGACCCTGTCAATGTGCCAATCGATGATAGTTCGTCTGTAGACATCCTATCATCGGGGTCCAGTAGAGTACTTCCTCCTTGGCCTGGTCCCTTCACCTCGGCAGTCAATGGAGTTGGGGCCTGCACATTCCATGCCCCAGCCGCTTCTTCAGCGGGAGGATTCCCAGTTTCCTGGTTACCTCGTGCAGATAATATTTCCGTAGGCTTGACCTCCATTGTTTATGTGAAAGATCACCCCTCTTAGTCTGACGCCTCAAGACTGGCCTGTTCGACATGGGTGACCCTGCCGGCAACCTTGGTTACCGTCGACGTAGCCCAGTCCATCATCGGACGCGCGCAAGCTCCTTCACCGCGGCAAGGTGGGGGATCGGTCGAAGGAGATCACTACCTTACCAGAACACTAATCTGGTTCCTCCCTAGTACTTATCGACTCAAGTTAAGAGTCTAAGTACAAACCGAAATATTAATTCGGCAAACTAAATGAAATAGCGCCAAATACTAATTGGCCGAGAATTACCCTCACAGAATAAGTTCTGTTCGAGGTAATAATTTATCAACAAGCAACTAATCATCGCTTATTTCACATTCCAGCCACCAATTCTATTCAGCAGATATAGTGAGTAAAGTTGGCCCTAATGTAAAGCTGTAGGACAGCATTTGCGAATCTTAAGCGGCAGGAAGCCCAGTTTTTTTTGAATTTCACGACATCAGCTGCACGACTAGCAAAGTACCATTTGCCTGAGTCGCTGCACTAGTTTGTAAGAATAGTATTATACAATTTTTGAATTAAAAACGAATATTGAATTTCTGTGATAATTTGTGAACTGTGATACTGTATTAGAATAAAAGTTGGAATTAACGACTTTGTGATTGCACGTTTTGTTCCGGAACCATTCTTGTTATTTTTGTGCATAGCCCGCACATTTTTTGGTCCTTCGAGCCGGATGGAAACGTAATCACATTGGTAGCAATGGAGCCTCTAATAAAAATGCAAACAGCTCTGCACGAGCAAATTTCCAAGGCCCTTGTAAACCACAAAAAAGCCAACAAAACGTACAAGTCTAGAGTCACATATCACGAAATTCGTATTCAAAGTGTTGAAGGGTTATGGAAGAGTTTTTCCGATAACCACTAGTCAATTATCGTGCATGAACCATCCGGGACGAAAGATTATCTGGACGCAGACACATGCGGCAAAACAGAGGAGATGTATATAGAGCTGATCACGGACTTAAAGGAGAATATCAAAAATTTGAAGAAACAGATGCAAGCAGAGGAAGAACCTTCCATGACGAAAGAAACGAAAAACTCGTCAAACTTCATCCTCCCGCGAATCAACATCCCCAAGTTCGATGGAAGTTACCAGTCATGGAGATCCTTCCATGACCTATTTAAGTCTCTAGTCCACGACGATCTTACGGTTCTTAACGTGCAAAAATTGCACTACCTTAAGACAGCTGTGTCCGGAGAAGCTGAACGATTATTGAGGCAATTCGAAACGGTGGACACAAATTATAAAAAGGCGAGGCTAACCTTGGAAAAGCGATACAACAACAAAAGAGTTCTCGTCAGTACGCACTTGAAAGGGTTACTAAATCAGCCCGTGATGAAGCAAGAATCACCTTCCGGCATCCGCACCTTAATGGATAAAACAGAAGAGTACCTACATGAACTGAAGGCTGTTCACCTGCCAGTCCAGCACTGGGACGACCTCATCATCCATATTTTGGTACAGAAACTAAAACAGGAAACACACTACCAGTGGGAACAACATACTCAAGATAACCAAGAACTTCCAAGGTATGCCGAATTCATCGCATTTCTGGAATTCAGATTCAGGACGTTGGAAGCTTTGCAAGGGACCACAACACACAATCAGACAAGAGCTCACAAACAAACTTCTCAGAAACAAGGATCCTACAAAACTCAACAGAACAAGAACGAAAGGACATTTCCGCCATACGTGCAATGCAAAAATAATCACTCTCTCTTCCACTGTCCTGAGTTCAGAGCTCTCAGTCTAGCTTATAAATTTAACGTCATCAAGGACAACCAACTTTGCAAAAACTGCTTATCAGACCACGTGTCCCGACCATGCTTAAGCAAGCGAAACTGTTCCCACTGTAACCAACGGCACAATAGTTTACTATACCAGGAGACAGCACCACCCAAGTCCAAGACATCCGCTGCTCCTATTAACAGCTCCACAAGTGGACAGTCATCTTCAGACGCTCAAACATTTCTAACGAAAAACATACGGAAGGCACTACTATCTACAGCACTTGTACGAGTGCAAACTGCCTCTGGACGCATTCTCACTTTACGAGCCCTCATTGATTCTGGGTCACAAGTGCCCTTCATCTCCGAACGGGCCTACCAGCAGCTCCAGATCAAGGGAGACCATACCAACCTGAAGATCAATGGTTTAGGTAAAACCAATACGGTCCACGTTCGGAAACAGATCCCGATCAAGCTCAGATCCATCCCGTCTAAATTCAAGACTGATATAGAGGCACTTGTGATACCAGAAATCACTGACGCGGTACCAACAGTGGCAATCAACTATCAGGATTGGGCACATGTTCAAGATATACCATTAGCCGACAGTAACTTTAACATACCCGGACTTGAGGATCTCCTCCTTGGAGCAGAAGTATACGGTCGCATCATCCGCAACGGGATCAGAAAATGGAAGGCAGATCAGCCAGTGGCGCAAAACACCCAGTTAGGATGGATTATAATGGGATCGGTACCAGATGCCCAACCTCCCATCAGTACCCTGCATACACAGATTGCTTCAAGTCCAACATTGGACGACAAATTGGTAAAGTTCTGGGAGCAAGTCCACAAGATGCATTGAGTGAATCCTTTTTTAAAGAAACCCATAAACGAATGGAAGATGGGTCCTACGAAGTTAGACTGCCATTCATCAATCTGAAGCCACCGGTTTTGGGCCAGTCCAGACAACACGCTGTGCGACAATTTCAACAACTTGAACGAACGTTCAGCCGAAAGCCTGACCTAAAGACAGCCTATTCTGCTTGCATACAGGAATACCTCCAACTAGGTCACATGCGTTCAACTATGAATCTGGATACAGCAACAGAGGGCTGCTACTTACCTCATCATGCTGTATTGAATGAGAGTACTACGACCAAGCTAAGGGTAGTATTTAATGCAGCTGCCAAAACGACAAATGGAAAAACACTGAATGAGCAAATGATGAAGGGACCAACCATACAACCAACACTCTGGGCCACCCTGTTACGATGGATACAATATAAGTACGCCTTCACTTCTGACATTGAGAAAATGTACAGAATAATACACATGAACAGGGAAGATCAAAAGTATCAAAAAATTGTATGGAGACCCTCATCTGACAGCAGCATACAGGACTATGCTTTAACCACAGTGACAATTGGAACCACGTCAGCTCCATTTCTCGCAATCCGTACCCTGATTGAACTAGCAAGTGACGAACAAAAGAACTATCCGTCGGCATGCGAACGGGTTCTAACAGATTTTTATATCGACGACTTTGTCAGCGGACATCATTCGTTGCATGAAGCCGAGAACCTGCGAAGTCAAATAATCACATTGATAAAAAGGGAAGGACTACACTTGCGAAAATGGACAACGAATACACCACAATTACTCAAGAATATCCCAACAGCTGACCGTGAGTTCCAAAACACTTACAACATCCACGAATCGGACAGCATCAAAGCTCTAGGAATTCATTGGCTCCCATCACAAGACGAACTGACTTTTTCCGTTAAGTTCCCGACGAACGAAATTCGACACAGCAAGCGGCAGCTGCTATCTGAGATCTCCTGCCTGTTCGATCCACTAGGTTGGCTGGCACCAATAGTAATAGTGGCAAAAATTCTAATCCAAAGGTTGTGGTTATCAGGCTGCGGATGGGACGAAACTCCCCCTGAGAACATTATGCAAGAATGGGTAACCTTCCGAACACAACTGCCAGCTATTTGAATCTATCAGAATCCCAACGTGGACCAGGTACCAACCGAACACAGAGTCACTCGATTTTCACGGTTTCTGCGACGCATCAATCCATGCATACGCAGCCGTAATCTACATACGGATACAAGGCGAAGGATATCCAACAAGCACCCAGCTACTTACTTCAAAAACAAGGGTTGCCCCAACAAAGCCTGTATCTATACCAAGACTCGAATTATGCGGAGGATTGCTGTTATCTAGGTTGTTAAAGCAAGTTCAAAACGAACTGAATATAGACAACAAGTCTACGCCTGGACCGATTCCACCATCTCCCTCATGTGGATAAGAGGACACGCATCTAAATGGAAAACATTTGTATCTAATCGAGTAGCCGAAATACAGTATAATCTTCCCCAACAAAGCTGGCATTACGTGCCCACGAAGGACAACCCAGCAGACTGCGCTTCTCGAGGGTTACAACCAAAACTCCTGGCACACATGGAATTATGGTGGAACGGTCCCAACTGGCTAATCAAATCCTGCCCGGACTGGCCCAAACAACCAAAAATCGAATCCACGGAACAGGAACCTAAAAGGACGTTAGGATTCACCACTACAGTCGCATCTACTGAGCCTTTATTTCTAACTAAGTATAGCTCTTATACTAAAACAATTCGGATCGTCGCGTATATCCAACGTTTTATCTACAACAGTCGAACAACTCAAATTTTGCGTACAACATCATTCCTGTCTACCACAGAGCTTCATAACGCTAAACAAACTATCATCAGACTCATGCAACAGTCGGTATTCGGACAAGAAATTAAATTACTGAAGGACAATAAGCCAATCCCACACAACAGCAGACTTAGCTCGTTGAACCCGTTCTTGGACAAGCATGATGTCCTACGAGTAGGAGGACGACTCACTAACAGCCATCTCAGTTTCGCTCAGAAACATCCGATAGTATTGGACAACAAACATCACATCAGCACTCTTATTATTGACCATCAAGCATGACATAAAGCAACTCTACATGGCGGTACACAACTTATAATGAACACGTTACGAGACGAATTCTGGTTGCTCAACACTCGCAATGCCATCAGGTGCCAGATACATAAGTGTGTAACCTGTTTTCGATACAAGGCCAAAGCCAGTTCACAGTTGATGAGTCCATTACCAACAGCCAGAGTGACTGAATCCCTGCCATTCCAGCATACTGGAGTCGAGTATGCTGGTCCCATCACTATTAAAACTTCGAAACTACGACAGGCAAAGCTTAGTAAAGGATATATAGTGCTATTCGTTTGTATGGCTACGCGAGCAATCCACCTCGAAGCCACGACAGACCTGACCACCGCAACCTTCCTAGCAGCATTTAGAAGATTCGTTGGACGAAGAGGACTACCGAACTGTATGTACTCCGACAGAGGAACTAACTTCGTGGGAGCAAACAGAGCTCTTCAAACCTCGTTGGAAGAAACTATAAAACAAGTAGAGACTGACGTTACAGCAGACATAGCTAATAATAATATAAACTGGAAGTTCAACGCTCCAGCAGCTTCTCATCAAGGGGGTTTGTGGGAAGCTGGAGTTAAATCTACCAAACGCCATCTCTACAAAACTACGAAAATTACGTCCCTCACATTCGAGGAATTATCGACTCTAATGCTCCAAATCGAAGCCTGCCTCAACTCACGGCCTATCTCGCCTCTCAGCAACGATCCTAACGATCATAATGTACTGACTCCAGGACATTTTTTAACTGGAAGAGGTCTGATATCAGTTCCAGAACCAGTGCTGAACACTGATTCACACCCCATCAAGAGATGGCAATATATACAATGGCTCAATCATCAATTCTGGAAACAATGGTCCCGAGATTACCTGTACCAGTTCCAACAAAGAACCAAATGGCAAAACTCGAAAACAAATTTAAAACCAGGAATGACAGTAATCATTCGAGAGGACAATCTTCCCCCTGGACACTGGCCTATTGGTAGAATTACCAGCACTCATCCTGGTAAAGACAATCTGGTACGAACGGTCACAATCAAAACTATGAAAAACACATACGTTCGACCAGTTACAAAAATTTGTCCACTTCCGATTACTATGGACCAAGCTTAACGACTGGCAATGCCACGAACCAACGGTCAACATCGACCCGTTATATTCAAATTCAAGCGACAACCCACCAAAAGACGGTCCTTTCAGTGCCGGACAAGCGACCAGTAAAGTTCTAAGAATTAAAGTGCAAGTGAAAAATATGGAGGACATTCTCAATATTAATATCGAGGCTGCAATAGAGGAAGCTATGGCTAAGGAGCTCAGGACGCCTATCCCACAAATGCCAGCTATAACAAAGAAGAGGCACGTCACCAAAATTACTTTAGATGAATATTTGGCACGGCGTAAAAGGACAATGCCTATGCCGGTACCTACCTCTAAGGTAAGGATCGTGGAGACCGTCGGCAGCGCCCAAGCCTCTACAGCCACCAGCAGTGGCCATCCACCTGCTAAGATTCGGCCGATTAGCCGGCCCCCAGCAGTAGCCACCAAAGACGCATCAACGTCAACCTGCAGTTCCCCGCCGAGATCACAACCTCGAAACTTGCCTCTGCCAAGCGCATCACGTCTCGGATTATCATGCCGGATGATGCCGATTTAAGGCAGATGATAACTGGCCAACTTACTTGGGATAAAATACTTATCGCCAGGAAGTATTATATCCACAACCAAACCGACAGGACAGCTATAAAGTTTGTCAGGAAGGGAAATGGGAAATTTAAAGTCCTATTTCACAAAGGTATGGTTTCTTTTGATTATTTATTTCGGTTACAAAAAAATGTATTCATTTTTGGGGCGGAGTAATGTGCGGGCCCTCACCAAAATACAACCGTCCAATGCTGCCAAGCCAGTCCAGCGTCGCCTCCCACCGAAGACACCTTTTTATTTCCCATCCTATAAAGAAAATCAAATGATAATCACACAATATTCTTTAAAAAAAAAGGGAACGTCCTTACCAAAATCTTTGACAATTAACACTTTTGACAACTGTCCTAACAAACTGTCACTGACAATGCAAAATAGTTCAGTGGGGAACATTTCGACCAAACACGATTTGTCTTTTTAGTACTGCCACACGGTTCTCTTGGATGCAGGGCAGTATAAAAGGTAGTCAAAATGCATCCAACGATCAGATCAGCTTTCGATCTCCGACGAAATAGTCGTAAGTAAGGAAATCTACTCCTCATCAGAAGATTAATCTGAGAATACTTAACAAAATATTACTTTGCGTTAGAGAGATAATCTAAGTTATTCATTCGTACCAAAAAATACTCTGGAATCACTACCTTACCAGAACACTAATCTGGTTCCTCCCTAGTACTTATCGACTCAAGTTAAGAGTCTAAGTACAAACCGAAATATTAATTCGGCAAACTAAATGAAATAGCGCCAAATACTAATTGGCCGAGAATTACCCTCACAGAATAAGTTCTGTTCGAGGTAATAATTTATCAACAAGCAACTAATCATCGCTTATTTCACATTCCAGCCACCAATTCTATTCAGCAGATATAGTGAGTAAAGTTGGCCCTAATGTAAAGCTGTAGGACAGCATTTGCGAATCTTAAGCGGCAGGAAGACCAGTTTTTTTTTAATTTCACGACATCAGCTGCACGACTAGCAAAGTACCATTTGCCTGAGTCGCTGCACTAGCTTGTAAGAATAGTACAATTTTTGAATTAAAAACGAATATTGAATTTCTGTGATAATTTGTGAACTGTGATACTGTATTAGAATAAAAGTTGGAATTAACGACTTTGTGATTGCACGTTTTATTCCAGAACCTTTCTTGTTATTTTTGTGCATAGCCCGCACAATGGCTAAACTGTGATCTTTAAGATGCAATGCCAATTAGGGACATGCTGCATCGGCGCTTGAAGAGGAATCGGTCAATGGAGAATCGCACGCTTTTCGGTGAGTGGCATAATTTAGTTAACCGACTAGTTTTTGATGCCAAAAGGAAATATTATGATTCTTTGATGAATGCCACAAGCTCAAAAGAGTTATGGCGTCAGCTTAGAGGAAGTGGTATAATTTCCTCCGGACGAAAAGGCATACCTCAAATTGCTCCGAACGACCTGAATGTTTTTTTTGCTTCAGTAAACACGCCACAAACGAGTCATTCTCCTTACGCTGTTTAACAACGAAATGTCCCTGACTCCCTATACTTTCGCAATGTTACTGACGATGAAATTATATCAGCCATAAAATCCGACGCTGATGGGCTAGACCTCGTGATTACCTCAGTTTTTTAAACTTGTTTTACCGTTTACAATTCCCTTTTTGACACATATTATAAAATATATATTGACTACATTATTTTACCCTAACATTTGAAAGACTGATAAGGTAGTCCCTATTGCAAAAAGTAACACGGCTAATCTTCCCACAGGTCAATTACTATCTTACCTTATTTCTAATTTTATAATATTTATAATATTATTTCTTTCTAAGGCCTTTGAAAAGGTCATTCACCAACAAATAACTGATTTCTTACATGAACATCATCTTTTGTCCTCAAGTCAGAATGGATTTCGAAAAGGGCATAGTACCCTCACAGCACTTTTAAGGCTATCTGGAAATGCTCGAAGCACTATTGACATAGACAGAGCCACTATTCTTGTACTGTTAGATTTCTCAAAGGCTTTCGACCCTGTTGAATTCTTCTGGCTAAACTTGAACATCGTTTTGGATTCTCTCGTACATCCATTGCGTTAATCATAACTACATATATCGTGAACCGTCATCAGGCTGTCAGGTGGGTGACAGTCTTTCTGATCGTGTAAAGTTAATTCGTGGGGTTCCCCAGGAATCGATTTCAGGACTTCTAATATACAGTATATATTGACAACCTGGACTCTTTAGAATTAAGGTGCAACTTAATTATATATGCAAACGATGTTCAAATGTATGTGTCTGTAACCAAAATTTCTATCTGTGATACTATTCATGACGTAAATAAGGACCTTGAATTGGTCCATAAATGGGCTGAGTGCAATAATTTAATTCTTTATCCCAGTAAGACTCAGGCAATCATTATCTATAAAATCAACATCGAGGCATCCAACTTACCCAAAATTCTTGTGAATGATGTAATTGTTCTATTAACAAACAAAGTTAAGCACATAGGAGTAATATTTAACTCAACATTGACCTGGTCTGACCACGCAGCGCTAGCACGGATATTTGGAATTGTTAGGCAATGGTAGTGTTCCTGTCGGGGTTTGTCAATTAGAGTCCGGAAACACTTGGTTATAACCAATATCATACCTCTCATAAATAACTGTGATTGCCCTTTATTCATATCTCGCCTCGGCGTCATCTGTCAAATTTCGAAAGGCTTATAACGCCTGTGTCCAGTTCGTGTTTAGCTTACGCCGATTTGAACATGTGCCACCCTACTCTAAAGGTGTCTCTAGATATGAGTCTGGAAGAGCTCTTGACTTTCCGTAAATGTTTGTATTTGTTCCGACTAATTAAGCAGAGATCACCTTCGTTTCTATATGAAAAAGATACGTTTTTCACCTTCACTATGAACGAAAAGTTTACTGATCCATCGATTTAAATATATGCAGTCAATAAACTCATTCTTTGTGTGCGCAGCTAAACTGTGGGACGCCCTCCCAAATAAATGTAGAATTTCAAAAACGGAGAGCCAATTTAAACAGACTTACAGGGAATTATGCATCAATAACTAAACAATTGACGTTGCACTAACTCTTTTTATATATATCAATTGACACTATTTTATTATACCAACATTCTCTTCTTTTTATTTTCTTATGTGTTAGCTTAGTTTTTTAATTTATTTAATTTTAATATATGTTTTTATGATTTTGGATTAATTATTAATTTTTATCATGTAATAATTTAGTACCACATAATTTTATATATAGTGTACATTATAAGGCTAGGCCTTTGTACAAGTTTTAAAATAAATTATTATTATTATTATTATTATTGAAGAGGAATATCTAGCCGCAAGTGGTAAAGTTCTGCTGACTTTTCGTTTGACGCCATTTACCTATCAGAAACGTGTATATGTATAAATATATCTGATGCTGAACTCTTTTGTACGGGATATTTATATATGTGGTCGTCATGGCGCTGCGCTCGACGCTACGGTTGGCGGAGAAGTACTTTGCGAGATTGGGATATTGCTATTGCTAACTCAGACGACCTTTAATTACTTTGCGTGGCCATGGCGTTCCCAAAACGAAACATCTACCTGGTTGTTGTATACGCTCCACCCAAGGCTCCACCAGCGACTTACGAGCATCTTGCTGCCAGCGTCGACTCGATCCTTGGAACCATGGATCCGCATGATGAGTTCCTGATTTTCCGAGATCTCAATCTGCCGTCAGTTAACTGACTCTAGTCCCATGATGGTTGTGTTGTGCCTTCTTTTACTGCCGCTCCACCTTAATCAATGAACTGACATCATTGGGACTGACGCAAACTTGCTGTGTTGCAAACAGCGGCGGCCGGTTTCTCGATCTAATTTTTTCGACAGATCCTGAATGCACAACAGTTAATCATTGCTTGACTCCTCTTATTGCCGAGACTGAGCACCCCCGTCTCGTGGCTCGCAAAACAATTTGACTTGATGGGGCATTACTAAGAACAAAAAAAACAAGGCCTGGAAGAAAATTTGCGTCTCAAGGAATGACACCGATTACGCGTTTTACTGCCCTCTTCGTAGTCAGGTCGTCACTGAATTGGAGTCTTTCTATAACTTCTTTCTCGACGATGTGAAGAATCCCTTACGTGAGAATCCAAAGCGCTTCTTAATTTCTTTAGTTCTAGTCTGGTAGTCTGGTTTTGAAGGATGCCCATCCTTACTCAGTCTTGGTGATATTACTTATGACGACCTCAGAAGATTTCTAATCGCTTTGGTGTTTTTTTTTTGCTTTTTGGCAGACTGTGATTTCGTTACCTGTGATAATAGTCTTAAGGGGACCTATATGGCTTAAATGGGGTTTTGCGGAGTCAAAAGATTTTTTTTTTTCAAGAAAAAAACCACGTAAAATATAGAAAATGAGGAAACTAGTTTATTACTGACTACTTTAAGATTGTTTATGGCCTATAAAAATCACAAAAATACCCATGGGCTCTTATGGGTTGAGCGTCTCTTGCAATGGTGGAATTTCACCGTTGCCGTAGCTTTTTTCCAGAACCCCTGATCTGAAACACATAAACAAGACATTTTCTGTTAGATAATACTTGACTGCACAGAATGAATTAATTAGTTTTGCTTTCCTGCAATTATTTTCGATTTTGTGTAGTTTAGAGTTCAATTTTTGAAATTTTTCATTACTTACTGAACTAATAAATATTTTAAAAAATAATTATAATCTAAATATTCAAATATTTTTTAATTCATTCCATGACCAGAGGTATAATAAACCAGCCCACCAAATTTCAAACAATTTGAGCAAACGGTTTTTGAAATTTTCTACGGCAACGGTCAAAACACAGAATTCCGAGAAAAATCGAATTAAAGTTTGACTTTACAGAAGAAACACAAAGTTTATCAACGAAAATGCTACTTAGAAACGCACTGATTAAGGTTCGTTTACACAACAAACACAACAGAGAATAACAGGGAACGCAGTTGCTCTGCTGTGAACCAAAAATAGCGTGGATTTAGCGCGTCGATTAGGCTTCCGTTATTACAGAGTATTTTAAGTACTTTTTTTTAACGACAAATCCAAAAGTAAAAAAAAAGCCATAACTTCGTTACTTTCTTACGGATTTGAGTTTAGTTTGCAGCGTTTTACTCGGAAATAGTTGAACAAAAATAAAAGCCAATAAAAAAAAATCGAAAATTAAGCCATATAGGTCCCCTTAAGGCTTTCTCGCCAACTTCCCTCACGACTACTGATTTACTTATTAACGAAGCTAAGATTTCGAGTTTAACTTCGAGTTTAGCTGGTAGTTCTAGGACCTGATGGAATTTCGGCCTTTTTCATTAAGCGTTGTGCCGTGCCTCTTGTGCCTATGTTATGTTATTTATTCAATCTGCCTCTTTCCTTTGGTGTGTCTTCGACATCTTGGAAAATGTCGACGATAATTCCACTACACAAAAAAGGCCTAAAGGGTAATACATACATCGAATTATCATCCGATCGCTATTCTTGTCAGCATGGTTTCCTCAAAGGGAAAATTAGCACGACTGACTTGCTGGAATTCTCAAATTACAGCATTTCAAATATTGGAAGGGATAAACAGGTAGACTGTACCTTCACAGACTTCAACAAAGTTTTTGACAGAATTAATCACCGAATTCTGCTCTGTAAATTTAGACCCCTTGGACTTCCCTCTTTTTATTGAATGGCTTTGTTCGTTCTAGTGCTATTTGGAGGCGTTTAGTCCAGAGAAATATTTAATATCAAGTACCCCAAGGTCAATTTGGGTCCTCTTTTATTCATCATATTCATTAATGATTTATTTATTTACGGCTTCATCACAATACTGATTTCTAATCATTTTAAATAGACAAAAAAAATAGTGAAAACTCATATTGAACCGAAAATAACAATAAAATCAAAAGTACACCTTACTAGAGAAAAGATTAAAAAAAATCTGGAGAAGACGGCCTTTCAACTGGAAATCAATAGCAGAATAATTCGAGTTGAAAGAACATGACATCGCAGATAGTTGTGTTGAGCAAGGTGAAGAAAATCATCTTGCCTAAGAGAGCGAGCAGGAAATAATATTTTGAAATAGTGCAGCAATTCGGGTGAGTTAACAACACCTTGCAAACAATCAAAAGACAAAACAGTTCCGGGAAATAAGTTTGAGCCTATCAGAATATGGAAGTAAAAATAAATTGTTTTGCTAGGGAAGACCACGGAGCGCGAACCTAAGAAGTCTCCTTTGAACGTCTTCAATGCGATTGATGTGAAGCTCATACAAGGGAGACTAAACTGGGCTAGCATATTCAAGGATAGGTCTAACTAATATACAGTGGAGGAGTCGACAGATGTAAGGATCATCGAACTCCTTGACCCATCTTTTTATGAAACGCAAAGTAGCGAATCGCAAATTAAGAATAGTACCCAAATCTCTTGATTTGTCAACTCTGTTGAGAGACTGCCCATCAATAGAGCAATTGCAAAGGAGAGGAAAAGAAGGAGTGAGAAAGTCATAACGATGCACTTAGAAATATTCAAAGGATAGTGATTAATAATACATCACATCTGGAAGGTTTCTAAATCAGAGAAGAAGAAAACAGTCATAGTCACTATAAATTATGCGAAAAAGTTTCGCGCCGTCTACGTAATTAAGAATTCTCAAATAGCTAGAGATCTTTGATGTAAATAATAAATTAAAGTGGAGCTAGTTAACTGCCTTGCGGTACCCCAGACGTGGGGTGAATATGGGCACACGTTGTAGCTTCCGTCAGGGCGAACTTTCAATTATGTTCAAAAAAGATATATTTTATTAATAAAGTTTTGTTGTCACCAAAAAAAGGGAACTCACTTTTTTTATACCTAATAGTAATCAGTGTATTGATGAAATCGAAATAAAGAAGTAAATAAATAGACATCCTAAAATGCGAAACTTTTTAAGAAATGACTTATTAGACTGAAAAAATACAATTAAAAACATGCTTTCATTATTTCACTGAAAAATAAAAGTAAAGACATCACTTTTATTATTTGACTGTAAAATAAAAGTCCTTTTTTGAATATTATTATTTCACTGAAAAATTAAAAATGTGATATTTAGACTTTTATAACAAAAAGACAAATTTTTCGTGATCATGACAGCAGTTGATAGTGCTCTTAAAAATTCGCCACCATTAAACAAATTCTTATCACAGTGCCCTTTTTGTACGTGACTTTTTTGTTTGAAAAGTAAGAAATACCGATTATTTTCGAGCCCTGGGACGAATCGATTGATTCCTCATTTTCCAAAATCGCTTCTTAGTTTAAACGTTAGTGGGGAACATCCATGTCAACAATTTATATACATATATCTGTATATACCTACGCTAAAATCGTAGCCCTTTCTTGTTGGCTTTGCTGTAGTCGACAAATAAACATTAACTTATACGTGTAATATTATACGTATAATATTCTTACATTTCTTCTAAATAAACACAGCATTATTTGTGAGGTTCACTCAATATGCACTATAACCACAGCACTCATTTAAATCAAAGCATCGGTTGACTGCAAGTGCCGATCTTATGTCTATGTTTTCCAATTGAAAGAGCACATAAATAAATTCATAAATCTTAAATAATATGCTATCCTAAGCTAAAAGTGCTCAAAAAATTTAATCCCCGGTTTGGGAAAATTAACATTTAAATTAAGGTTATAAAGGTAATCAGGTTAAACCCAAAAAAACACTACAAAGCCAAATAATCTTTGATTGCATTTTAATGGAGTTATTGAATTCTCCCTTTAGAGATCTTAATCCTTCAGAAGAGTTTGTGCTCCATTGTCTGACGGCTTTAGAAGAATGATGGTCCCTTACGTCTGATTACTTTTGCAAAACCACCAGATTAATTAGGTGGAGTTTGATATGAGTCTGAGAAACATAGGACGTAATTGTAATTAATTGTCTTTAAACCCGTCTTCAAATCGTGATTTCATTAGTTATAGTACTCATTATGGGAAATGACGGGAAACAAGGCTTATAAATATTTTCCCAATGCTTCCAATGTTTAACAACGCGTCGTTCTCAAATGTGACAATGATTGAAATTTTCCCACCGGGGAAACACAATGAAAAATTAATGGGAGCTCATTTACTTTCTTTAATGTTATCACAAAAACCCGTGACATGCTCCCTATTAGCGTCATTAGAAGCGCGCGGAGATTTCAAAATATCGCAATTCCTTTTACACGGCCGACTTCCCCTAAAATCAGCCTTCAAAGGAATGTTTGGGTTCAGAGCATAGTATTCACCTGGGGCGCCTAAGTTGCCTGCCCCCGGGGTTCAAGTGTTATCACACGTAGAAAAGCTCAAGATCTTACACTGGTCGGGTTGCTCTGTCGGCGGATATAAATGGATATCACGTAGTTCAAAAATTTATTTTTCGCGTTAAGTGAATACCTCAACGATGAGATTAACTTCCGCTTTCACAGCAGCCAGCAGTCTGACTTAAAGGCACCGTTCGCCGCCGGCAGCAGAATTACAAGATGTCGTGGGATTAAGGAAAATTTCAAGAAATTAGGGGTGTCGTCAAGTTAATATCACGAGTCAACGACGTGCTATCTGAATAGGTACTTCATGAACTTGGAAGATTTAATGGATATTTAAACCTGTTAGAGGGTTTGTTTGTACTTTGCACTGTGCAGGGTACTCAAAGTACCTAAGGTGTCTTTTAAAAGGTAAACATAATAATACAACATTTTTGGCGCCTTGCGCTGATGCCAATTTGTATTTTGATTGATTTTTTAATATCTTAAACTTCTGAATATCAAAGAGGAGTCCAAGCTTCAATAGAAACTGAAACGTACCGCTTGTCTTCAAGGCTAGCAAAACATTGCAAGGGGCGCAGTTACGACTGTGTTGTAAACAAAAGACGTATATAGAACTAATATATGTATATGTATATACATACGACTATAGCTGTTCTGCACTGGTTTCGCATTCATCGCTTAGAGCGCTTGATTCATTGTAGAACATTGCACGAATAGTGCATCTACATTTATACCTGGTCAGTACCTTTACCTGTACCTGTTACTGAATCGGGCCTGATCCTATACTTGTATTGTGTATAATTATCTCTTCCCTTATCTTTCATCTATATTGGGTGATATCAGTTCACATTTTCAAATAATATCAGCAGGTTTGAAATTTACGTCTGTGACAACTGACGACTGGAAGTCCAGTTAGGATGTTAAGTTCGTCATATCAAATATATTAATTTTAATACCTGTTTGGAAAACAGTACTCCTCAAAACAGATAAATAAATTTACACACGATTTTCTTTAGGCTGAGAGATTTTCGTAGCCAATTTGAATTAATCACTATGTGTTTTCCAAATCTCAATATCAGATTCAAATTCAGCTACTTAATTAATTTACTTTGAAAATTTTTGATCGCCATCTTGAGTTTCGTAATTGTAATAGCTGATTTCAAATAACTGACTACGAAAACTGCTATATTAAATGGTTTTATTTAGCTTGACGTCGTATATATGTATATATGCTTCAAATCTTGTGACAGATTTTTCAACTACTTCTACTAAAACGATTCTTATGAAACTTTGCACACATATTAAGTCACCGCGACAATACAATATTAGATAGATGGTCTGATGATGGAGTCAGGAGGTGGACAGTGGAACTCTTAAACCGTTACTAGTAACCCCGTCGAGTTTCGACTCATTTGGTTGGTTTTGACGAGTTCTATACAGTATGCTTGGTGACGAGGGTCTGATGATATCGTTATCGTTGTGGATGAAAACCTTCCCAGAAACTACTGGACTAAGGGAAAAGTACAAGAAACCACTATTGATAAAAAATGGGCAGGTCAGACGTGCCGTTATTCAGACGACTTCACTCGTCTACGAAAGGCCAGCAACTAAGATTGCGGTGCTTGATGTTAAAGTCGGTAAATATATAGGTAATTCGGCCAAAGAGCTCGTCGCACAGTGGGGCAGAATCCCAAAAAGCTGGCCAAATCTCAAATTTTTGAGTTGTGTATATTCGTCTATATACGTTCAGATCTTGTTTACGGATAGTCCTAGAACAAACTTCCGGACCGGGCAGGTACATATATACCTGCTCTAGGGACGCCTCGACATCAGTCGCACGAAACAAGTGTACGCGTCCAAAAATGCTTGCCTGTTTTGAAGTGCTGTGAAACTGAAGAAACTATTTCAGTTGGAATTCGGCAAAATGGAATCACTTTCTGGAGGTATGTAGAATATATGGTTATGCACAGTTATTGCTCATTTTATGTTAGTAATATTTAAATCTCGCGACAAGTAACCTAAAAAAATTGTACAATTTTTGTCTAAAATCGATTTTGTAATGGAGTTTTAAAAATGTCTTCGTGAATCTCGACCTTGTTTCGACAAGGAACTGATAGTGTGCAGTGTTAAATATAACATATTAAAAAACTGGCTGCTCAGGAGTGCTTAATGAATAGTGAGACTAATTTTTATGGAGGAACGCGTAGCGCGACATTAACGGACGTGTGAATAAAATGCATTGGTTATTATGTTATAGCGCGTTGGTATATTTTCATATATTTTTACAGAGTATTCCAAATCTTCAAATCTGGAATTGTCAAGAAAAGATGTGTTCTTTATGGTGAAAGACAGATTAAAAAATGAACAAAAATTCGTCATTGACGTTTTGAAAGATGCAGTTTTCAAAAAAACCGAACAAGTGATACAAGTAGACGAGGATGAAAAGTCATTAGGACTGTTATTTGCAAATTTTTGATCGAGATGGGGCCCAGCTAAAAGAGGCCAAGAATAGTTTCTAAAAAATAATGAAGAATGGTTGAAGAGCACCGTACAATTTTCAAAATTATCCAATGCTGAATGCACAACATCAACATCTGAGAAGATTGTGAAGAATGATGAAAAAGGAACACGTGGGCGACCTTCGCAAGCCTTTGCTTCCTCCATCATCAAAGAGGCGAAAGACTCAAGAAGTACGTTCTACTTTATCTACAGAAGAATTGGCGTATGCTGCTCAAATGAGTTTAAGGAGTTCTGGTCAAGTACATGCTGCTCAAGTTCTTAAAGATGTCACGTTAACAGGCCCAACAAGGGCCTCAAAATATGTATCTGCTGTTCGGTTACAAAATGAAGTACCTTTAACCCCAGACGAAGCACTTTCTTTAATGATTGAGAAAGGAGAATCAAAGCGCTCTTATCAACTATCAAGAAATGCAGGTAGACTCTAGAGCACATAAGGCTCAAAATCACCAAGGTGCAGAATTGGCTTTGCTAGCAATTTAATGTCTTATATCTTGACTTTATTGAGAAAAGAAAATTAATAAAATACTACAACTAACCTGTTTTGTGTGTACATCAAATAATACAGTTTATTAAAGAAGTACATTTTAAATTAAATCAATATAAATGCAGGATCTTCAACAACAAGTCCAAAATATTAATGAAAAATTTAAGGTATTTAACTCCTGTCATTACTTAATATACCGTATTTTTTATACGAAATCTAGTTTTGGAAAGGATACTAAAATATTATTTATTTTTTTTAATTATTATAAAAACTGCAAAAATAGTTTGTCCGATAGCGCATAAGTCATTTCAGTGAAAGAATCGTAAACGAATAAAAATAATTTTAAGTGAACGCAGCCATTCTGTGTCAAACGTTAGTAGAGGAAGCAAACAATGACAAAGCCGGCTGTCAGTATATTTGTCGGTAAATAAATTAATATCTAAGTGGTAAGTACCTTTCAATTCATTTTTCATAGAGCGTACATCAATAGTCCGTCATTTCGGAAACGTGTTTTTTACATTTAGTTATTCATGTGAATCTTTTTTACGACCCGAAATAACAAAGTAACCGCAAATATATTCCTATGTACAAAGTCAGGTCGCATTTAAGATGGCCGCTGAATAATCAAAACGCATGCTTATGTGAAATCGTCATTTCGGGAACGGTCATTTCGGGAACGTTCCCGGACATGATGGTACGTTCGCGAAATGACTGTTGCGTTCTCGTTTTTTGACGTATTTTGCTTGTAAAAGATTTTGTATTTATTGTTTTCAATATTGTTTATATATTATGGATACATAATATACCCATGTTATTAAACAATCCTTAAGTTATGTGCTTTGTTTTGTTTTTGTACATTTTATCAAACTTAGAAAATCGTTCCCGAATTTATGGTTTTCTGTAAGATATTCAGTGCAAAAAAAATTTTGAATTCTGTACGCTGCCCTGTCAAAGCTTATTAATATACAAATTTTGCAACAGTATAAACCAAAAGTCATCACTATAGCTTGAAATTTTTTTTTGGCATAAAACCAATCTTGAAATTCGCAACCTTGGTGATTTTGAGCCAAATGCAAATTATACAAGCTTTTATGATCATATATTATAAATTGTGTATAATGAGGTTATAAGTTGATAGTTAAAGTTTTAAACGAACATTTTATTTTCTTCTTTATAGAACATTTAAATAAAAGCTTTTTTTAAAAAAGGTTTTTTTGCTTTTAATTTATTTTTTACTTTTTAGTTATCGCTGGCTAGGTTTCTGAGTCTGTTCATCTCATTCAACGCATCATTGTTGCAAGGTCGTTTGCCGGCTAATTTCGAACAGTCTAGCTCTTCAATAAGGAGACCTTCTAATGATTTTACCCTTCTTAAGAGCACGTATGCTTGAGCAGTGGTAAAGAGCTTTGAGCTTAAGTAAACAACGGCGTGGTCGACAGTACTACCCTGCATTTTGTGTACTGTGCAAGCCCAGCATAATACAATTGGCAGCATTCTTCGTTCTGCGGTTCTATGACTATATTTTGCTGGAAGTTTTTCTAATTATTCTCGGCAAGCCCTTTCATTTGATACCCATATTGCAGAAGTGCATAAAAAATAACTATTCCGCCATCTTCGATGGTCCACCATAATGTATTTAGGATGACGTCACACAGCTTATCGTGTAGTGTCATCCAAACTAAACGTGTATACAAAGTTTCAGCTCAATCGGTTGAAGATATCTGCTTCAAAATTGAGTAGCAAGATTCCACCCGAACATACATATTTACATACAGTGCAAGTTAAATAAAAGCTTTTAAAATGGACATTACTACAGATAATTTAAGATTTGGCATATGTTCATTGCATGCGTGGATTCGTTTTTTCGAGGGATGTTTGCATTTGTCCTATGAGCTAACGACTAAGAAGTGGCAAGCTTGTCAAGAGGAAGAGAAAACGAATGTGAAAATACGCAAGGAAGAAATACAGACTCAATTTAAGATAAAACTGGGGCTTATCGTTGATCGACCAAAGCCAGGATATGGCAGCTCAACCGATGGAAATACAGCACGCCGCTTTTTCGAAAATGCTGCCATATCTGCTGAAATAACAGGAGTCGATGAAAATTTAATTCACCGATTTCATGTTATTTTGCAGGTAATTTCGAGCGGGTATGATATAGACTATAGACGATGAAAAATTCAAAGACTTTTGTGTAAATACTGCCCGTTTATTCGTTGCTTTATATCCGTGGTATTACATGCCTACAACTGTACATAAAGTGTTGATCGACGGAGCAGAATTTGTAAAATATGCCCTTTTACCGATCGGACAACTTTCTGAAGACGCTCAAGAGTCACGCAATAAAGACATAAAAACTTGAAATTACATCATTCAAGAAAATGCTCTAGAGAATCGAATATGAGAGACATTTTTAATAGGCTCTTAGTAACATCAGATCCATTTCTCTCGAGGATCAGGAAATTGCCCCAGAGACCGGCAAAATCTCTACATCAAGAAGCTATACAATTGTTAAAACAACCTGAACTCACCAGACCAGAGACGTTCCTTGATTTAGATTTAGATACAAGAGGGTCAACATCAGAATCCGAATCGAATGATTCGAACATTGATGAATATGACATACATGATTTTTGTTACTGGGAGTAAATAAACATACATACATAACATATACATGACTTAATCTTTTACCACTTTACCTATATCAAGTCACTCCATAATAAATGCATAAATTTAAAAAAAAACAAATAAAAGTAAAATTACAAATTTCTGTTTTTTTTATTGATAATATCAATTTCACAATACTTTTACGATGTTTTTGCTCTAGTTTAACTCCTGAATCGTAAGCAATAACCTCGAAAACCAAATTACATGAGATTTCACTTCATATTTTCAACGTATGAACAGTTTTGGCCGCTATTTTGAATCCGCCATTTTCAATTTTGAAAATCTGACCTCAGATTCGTATTCAGCGATCCCAAAAACCCCCCGAGTAACCAGTTGCGGTCAAATTAATAGAAATTCGAATTTTTAGTCCGCCATATTGGAGCCGCCAATTTGAATTTTGAAAATCTGAGCTCAGATTCGTAATCAGCGACCTCGAAAACCCTCATATTGGTAATTATAGGTAGTTTGGGATTTTTGGCCACGAAATCGGGACTTTGCCCCACTGTGCGTCGGGGGGAAGTGTCAACAAAACTACAATCACTATAAAAACAAATAGTTTTGTATTTGACAAAGGAACCGATTCAAGGCTAAATGGAAAAAGGAACCGTCGACCGAATAAAGAAAAGCAGTTTTTCAAAGGAAGTCGACGGGGGAAAGCCAAGGAAAATTATTTTATTAATTGTTGAAGACAATTGCTTTACTTAAAGTAGGTACCATTATTTCTTGGTTATTTCAATTAATAATTTGTACAAACCAAATAGTTTTTAATAGTGTGAAAAAAGTGGTTCTTCTGCGGAGGGAATAAAAGGAAAAAGAAGAAAATAAGCCACAGCAAGTATGAAAGGAAAAATTAATAAAATAATTGAAACTGAAACAGCGAAAAAGGAGCCTAGAAAAACCTAGGGTAAAGTCTAGAGCAAAGCGCGCTAAAATGAGTGAAGACGACAAGCAAGCTGAACTACAAAGAGAACGAGAAAAGCTAGCATCACAAACACCTGAGTAATGTGAAGCGAGGTTGTTGAAGCTACGGCAACGTTCTTGTAGTTACTATGCCTCACAAGCCGCCTGAGCAACGAGAACAAGATTAACAAACTTGCGACAAAATTCAGCACATCAAAGAACTAAAGAATTAACAGATTTTTGTCATGTAGAAGTATTTGAAAATGTGAGAAAACTCTTCCAACAGAATTATCTACGAAACCTACGTTACTATTGTGTTGTCGCTGCCAAACACACGTAACTAGTAATAAAAGAACATCACCAGCAAAGGCTCACTGGAACAATCTAGACGCTTGTCTTCAGTAGCTTTACTTACCTTGCCACAGGCGAAAGAGTTTATAACGCCTTAAGATGGTTGATTGCGAATAACCCGCTTTATAAAGACATCCGTGTTGAAGAATCTGCCCAAATCAATTAGCAAGACCTAATACGTCTTACTGAGACAGAAATATCCAGCGACGGAGAGCCTTATGAAGAAGTTATTAATGCGTTCGCTCCCATTAATGACGTTGCCAAGATAGTTCGAGCATCGTGGCATCTTCACTTCAGGCTATGCTGGTATTCAATGCAGTGCCATATCAATGGCCATTATTGTACGATCCACAATTCTTGACCCAAACCGATGGTCTACAAATATACTGAACAATAACATGATAGAGGGAGTTTCGCAGTATTCCAAAATACGAGCCCTGTTACAACCTCACGAACACGATGAAACTGGATACTTAGAAGTACGAATCTTTAACCGTGGGGCGCATCGCATTTGAAATATTTCTTTTGGTGGGCTTGGAAACACATTTTGCTAGATAAATCATTCTTATTTAATTATACAGTCGTTAAACAGTTTCTTATGCGTCCCACAGTTTTAATACAGGCTCTTAAAAGTCCCAGATTATTACTTATTCCGTTGACGCACAGACACAAAGTGCCTGTCAAAGTCAATCTGACTTGAGGAGACATTACTTTTAGTATTGCATTATTTCTTACCAGATGTCAGAATCTCAAGACTGTCCAGATAAGTAAGTGTTCTAATTATTTCGTAGTTTTTGGTACAGCTGATGAATTAAAATAAAACTGTTTAACTTAAAAAGTTTTTTTACCTAGTTGAATAATCCATCCGCCATTCGATATTTTAATTTCCATTTCGACAATAGATTCGAGATCATCGATCCCAAAAATGTAAAAGAAAAAGTTTTGATAGTATTCCTTTCAAGTTAAAAATTTGCGAAAGCTAACATATATAGGGTTAACCTTTAGTTTCCAAATTTCGATAGCAGATTCGAGATCAGCGACTCCGAAAACATAAAAGGAGGCTTTTATAGCAATCATCCTTTGATGTTAAGAATTTTTATTAACTGAGGCATAAGTAAAATTCTAGAATCGGTAGTACCAAGTATAAAAACTAAAGTTTGGACTTCACAAGATCATAATTGCTATTAAATTTGTAGCAAACTGATATATAACATACATGTATGCCAATGGATGGACAGTTTTACGCATACCGTTTGTACATACTTCAATAAATGCGCATACAAAAATGCGAACGTTTAATTATATGTATTGTAGGTTATTTGTGCAAAGTTTCAAGTAAATCAGTATAAAAAAAATTGTTTTTCTATGCAAACTTTTCATACCGGTTTTTACCCCTCACATGCTCCACTATTTATGTTGTAGAGTATTTATACTAAGTTTCAAGTAATTCGGTTAAAACAATTTTTTTCCCATACAAAATTTTTAGACCAACGTAGCAACGTAGGGATTACGGAACTCTTTAGACCAACGCTTCACAAAGCCGAGTGCAGAGTTGGCTCTAGCAACCACGCTGTCAATGTGATCACGAAAGTTTAGTTCGCTGTCAGAAATCACACCGAGATCGCGAAGGGAGGAGACAGTCGGGATAGGTTCATCAGAAAACAAGTAAACCCTAAGGGGAGAAGAGGGGCGTTTGCGGGTGTAGCAAATGGATTTGCATTTGGAGACAGACAGTGAGTTCGAGTGAGTTTTTATGGCACCATAAACTAAATACATATGTCAAGATCGCCTTGAAGCAGTCGGGTGTCCGTGGGGAGGAAATTAGTTTAGAAATGTTCATATCATCAGCTTGGATGGATATGTCAGAGTGCTTAATAATATAATCGACATGATTAATGGCAAGAAGGAAAAGCAACGGGTCTAAGTGGCTACCCTGAGGGACACCCGAATTAGCCACGAAAGAGTTGGAGGAAGCAGAACAGAACAGGATCTTATACTGGCGTCATACAGCAGAAGTTTCAGCGACTTTTATGACGTGGCAACTAAACGGGTCGGCCGGAGTGAATAGAACAATAGATGATAATTTGAGGACGAGTCCCCTCGAGAAAGTTGAGAAAATGAACTATATATGAAATACTCCATATACCATATACAATGTATGAATCAGGGATCACAGATTAACCAAATGTGAGTATTGATTACCAATATCTGAGTTACATTGCCGAAACTTTGTCTCTAACTTCCAACGCTTTTTTTCTCGAAACTGCTTTTTTTCAACCTGGTCGACATGATATCTGGAGTTCTACTTGAGCGATTTACTTGAAATTTGGTGGAAATCTTTTTTGTATATTCCTCTACAGTCTAGAGGATGGATTTGAGAAAGATCAAAAATAGGGGCGTGTTTTTTCTCAAATCGTCGCCATTTTGCGAACATTTTTTTTCCCAAGTTCCGAGCCATAGTGACATCCAGGCCAGCCGCTAGCTGTTTGATCGCCCGCGTGCAATACCGCCCTACGGCTACATATGCTGAGTTTTGTTAAAAAAAAGACTATTTACTGTTTTTTTTTCATTATGGCGAGAAAAAAGAAAAATCTTAACGAAAAAAACACATTTCTTTTGATTAGGTACTTAGTTATTTTTGTTTACTGAAGTGTAAAACATATACTTAAATATTTATCTACAAAAATTTAACTCTTCTTGCCTTTATATTTGCGAAATCTTCTATCAACTCTCTTGTATCCAAGCTGTCTAACATTTCATGTTCAATTGAAACTATAGCTAAATTACTTAGTCATTGCTGAAGCATTGTTGATCTTAAATAGTTTTTGATAATTTTTAATTTTAAAAAGATCTTTCACCAGATGTAACTGAAACCGGCAGTGTAAGTAATAACATTGTTTTTAAGTTATCAAACTCTATCATTGAGTGAAATTCATGTTTAAAACGAAATACGTTAACTTTACGGTGCATTTATTCACTAAGATTCTTACATTCGCGCCTATATTATATGATCAACGCCAAGGTAGCAAAAAGTAGCAGTTAGTTGTGTATTTACTAAAATGGGTTCAATAAACCACTTCTGGATGAGTTTGGCTGGGTGGAACTCGGAGAAAGTAATTTACTGCTTTTGAAACGCATAATTTTTATTACTGAAAAACAAAAAATCTCTAATGTTTTATGGCTCGGGGTCAATCTGCATATTAAAAAATGACTATGTTACTCAAATTTCTTCATTTTATTTACTTGCTCTGTTACAAACGATGCACGCTCACTTTATTCACAGAACAGCTGTTCGACGCCCTTAAGGCCTAAACCCATAGAATCCGTCTCGCGTCGCTTTTCTCTTAAGTAGCTCTCTTACGACGCGCTGCCGCGCGAAATATAGAAGATTCCTCTAAAATTCTCTCTCGCGAGGCGCTGCCGCGCGCTTCGGCTATGGGTTAGCTCCCATATGCATGCATGTATTCAATAGTTGTGCGGCGCCGCACAAAGCGACGCCTGATGCCGACGGGCTCTATGGGTTTAGGCCTTTAGGCCCTTACCGAGACGGTCGTTTCTTGTAATAGGGGTACTACTGCGTCATTTCAAAGTTAGCCCTCGACTACGTGCAGGTGTGACGCTCAGGCAACGCTTATAATACGTAAACTTTGAACGTTAATATTTTGGTAACTAAGTGTCCGATTTGAGTGCTTGAAAATGGATATTGATCGCGAAGGTATGTACAATAATAATATGTGATTGAATTTTCGCTACGGCTTATATTTGTTTATTCCCATTATTATTAAGTATGACACTGCACTTCCCATAAATGAACTTTTTTTGTTAATTCAATTGGAGCTACGTTTTTTAGTCCGCAAAAGTCCGCTCTGATTCTTTCACGAGAACGTTCCATGGAGTGTCTAGTTTTCGTATACCAAGCAACTAGCTCCGCGTTTTTCCACGAAAAAAAGTTACAGCTGTTAGAGTGACGCGTTGCATAATTTCACACGCGCCGCAGCACAGTGGGATGAAAATCGAAAAATTGATGAATCGTTTTGAAAGTCGGTATTATATGGTTGTCGAGGGCGCTGATTACGAATCTGATATCGGATTTGTAAAATTCAATATGGTGGACCAGAAGTGACGTAAAGTTTTTCGAAAAAATTGAGTTAGCGCTCTGAAACTCGGTATTATATGGTTTTCGGGGGCTCTGATTACGAATCTGATATCGGATTTATAAAATTCAAAATGGCGGACCGGAAGTGACTTAAATTTCCCCGACTTTGGATTTCCCCAATTATTAGAGCAGTTATTTGCCGGTTGTTGCTTTGCTTGTGCCTCGTAAGGAGACTGCAACTAATCCGCGTGATTTGTAGTGTAGTGTCGCCGTATAATTTTCTGAGTTGAATTTTAGTGTTGGGTGATACAAAGTACCCGCCTGCCACACCGCAACAAGAGGCCTTCCTTTCGGATAGTGATCCCCGTAAAAATTCCAAGGCCTTTTGTATTAGCCCGTCCAAATCCGCACTAGAATGGTCTAATAAATGTTCGTTGATTCGTTCGTTACTTATACGCTTTTTAAGTGCGTTTCGAGCGAATTGCTGTACGGCACTCATCGGTTGCTCCGAATTGCTCTACGACTGCTTCACGGCAGGTCTCGTGTAATTTTTTCACCCTTGTAGTAAAACTGCTTATTGGCTCACCTGGTAATTGTCTGGAGGCAATTAATTGTGCCACCAAATCAGTGTAGCTGTCTTGCGGCAGGTATCTTTTGTCGAGGGCTTTTTCGAACTCCTCAAAAGTGTTGGGAGTGGTTGTATGCTATTACCTGACTGGCTTTTCATCATAACCGGGTTTTAACCATTTTTAATATTGCGGTAGCATCTTCCCCAGGGAAATAATCCTTACCTTCTCGGCAAGTGCTGAGAAAAGATTGCAATTTTTGCTCGATGATGGGGTGCAGAGTTCCGTCGTACAAAGGGACTATCTCCTTCATCATGGTCAGCACACCGCTGTAAATAACCATTTCTACCTTTTTCCGCACGAAACTTGATAAAGGCTTATCGCTCGAGATCGATTCGGCGCTTGAGTTCAAAAGCGACTCGCCTTGCCAATTTATTTCCAACGGTTTACACTTTTCACTACTTATTCTAGTACTCTGTCTTAAGTCTAAACCTGTTAAGGCTTCCAGGATGCGCGAAAATCTTTTCAGCTCTTTCTTAAGTTGTAAAGTTCTTTTTAGTTGATCTGATCAGAGCTTCTCTCTTTCCCTGGTTTGATTCAGACCGAATTCAAGCAATTCACAATGAGAAAGAGTGAGACCAGATTTCCGCGCTTCCGGTTCAATTTCTTTAAATTTTGAATTTAGAATAAGACTTACCGATCGGCTATCGCTGCTGGGGTTTCTTAGAATATGGATGCTTAATTTTACTCCCTCGGCGAGTGGTTGTACTTCTGGCGTAAAACTTTATTTATTAATTCATTCGCAATACAAGCTACAAACAAACAACAATATGCAAAATATAACTTAAATTATACTATGTTAAAAAGAGTAAAGGGGAAGAAGCCTAAAACTTAGGGAAAACAGAAGGGACGCAAAATTTATTAATCTTAATGTACAACATATATATAAAATTTAAGAGGTGCGATGCAGGATACTCCAAAGAGATGTTTTGATCAGGTGGAAGTCAAAGAAAGGCATGAGTTGGCTTTCCAAAGCACACGGGTAAGGGGTTCAGAAAGGCCATAGTTAGTGCGGTGGTAAACAGGGCGGAAGAGAGATCACCAAGAAAGGAGGCAGTCGGCAAAGGATCATCGGACAACAGGTAAACTCTATGGGAAGAAGAAGGGCGTTTGCGGGAGTAGGTGAAAGTTTGGCATTTGAAGACATTGAGTTTGAGGGAGTTTTTATGGCAACTAAATTTGTCAAGATCGTGTTAAAGCAGTCGGGAGTCCGTGGAGGAGGAAATTAGTTTGAAGATATAAATATCAGAGTGCCTGATAATATAATCGACTTCATTAATGGCCAGAATGAAAAGCAATGGACCTAAGTGGCTACCCTGAGGGACACCCGAATTAGCCACGAAAGAGTTGGAGGAAGCAAAGCAGAGAGGACCTTATACTTGCGTTGATCAAGATAAGATTAATCTAAGCAAGGAAAAGCTGATTAAAGCCAACGGAGCACAGTTTGAAGAGAATTTATGTGAGATTTTATCGAACGCTTCGATTGCAACAACGTCGACCTTGCCACCATTCTCCAAGGCGCACAGTGTTCTAGAGACGAAGTCGGTCAGGTTGGTGGTAGTTGATCTACCTTTGAGGAACACGTTGTGGGACGGGGCAAACATGGATTTACAATGAAAGAGTATAAAATCGTAAAGAATGCGTTCAAAGAGTTTGGGTACACAGGAGAATATGGCAATAGGACGGTAGTTGAAAATGTCGCTCTTGCAGCCCTTTTTATGAATGAGGATAAGGAGTGTGTCTTTCCACCTAGCAGAGAGGATTATTCTTTGGGTGATGGATAGTTTAAAAATGGAGTAAAGGGGTCCAATCAAGTGTTGAGCGCACTCAGGACAACAGCGGGAATCCCGTTAGCGCCTGGACTGAAATCATCAGCAAGTGCGAAGACGGCGGAAGCGACTATTGGGTTGATGTTGATGGTGGCAATGGAAGTCTGGGCACAGGGGCGCATGAAATGGAAAATCGAAAATCGAGCACGGAAGAATTCTCACTGAAAAATTGGCTGAAGTAGCGAGCGAAGTTAATTGTAATGAAATTACAATTTAATATCACGCCTGCGACCTATCTTTCCAATCTTCTGCTTCTGGGTCCAGATAATAACTTCACTTCAAAGTTCTTGGCCGGCCTTAAATTCCGCTGTCAAATTCATCAATTGAAGCGGAATCAAATGCTGCAATGATTCTCCCTTAAATACTTTCTTTGCCCACGCTGCATTTCTTGCTTCTCGCGGCAATGACGCGTACCCCGTTTTGAGTCACTCGTCATGTTGTGAAATAATATCTGAGGCGAAAATGTGCTTGAGTAATAATTGACTGCTTGTCAATTACTGTTCTGGGTACTTAGGTGCACTTAAGTAATATTATGTTCATCTAAACAAATTATGTTTAAGCCGTTTAAGATTACCATGCTTCGTGATTTAACTTTGATTTCTTCGGCATACAGCTTATCACTAAAATAAGTCACATGCCGGTATGTATTATAACAATTACTTCAATAAATAAAATCCGTTATACTAAGTAGCACATACGGAGTGCAAAACGCGAATATACATACATATCTTCTATATAATCAAAACGACAACGCGAGTGTTTGGGATTCCTCCAGTGAGTTTAATTCTACATCAATTTTAATGATTCCATCACTGCTCAAAAGCTTCTGAACTGTATATGGAACACCACTAACAAAACTTTTGAAAAAAATAAAAATGGCGAATGTTTTCGAGGCCGCTGATCTTGAATCTACTATCGAAATTTGGAAATTAAAAATGGGGGGGAACATGTCAAGAATGGGGATAAAATATTTTGGGGGGCTCGGTCCTAGTTTTCGAAATATTCAACTTTTAATTTTAACGAAACGTCAAAATGAAAAGTTGAATATTTTGCACAATTCTTGCACTTTTATCACAATTTTAGGTAGCCACCTGCACTTGCACCCCCCTATTGTTCCTTTTTTCCCACTTCACTGCACTGCAAAATCTGCAAAAAATAATATTCATTATTAAAACCAAAAACTCGTAACTGTCAAGCGTCTATTGTTTTATTTGTCTTCAATTTTTTTATTCTTGCAGGTGGCTCCTCTGCAATTTGCAGATGGCTCCCTTTGAAATTTTCGCTAATCCTTCACACAGCTTTTAGATTTTTTTAGAAACATTTTTATTCAAATATTTCATTATTTTTGTTAAATATTTGCAAATACATATTATATTAATTATATTACATAAATTTGTCTTCTTTATACCACTTCGCTTACAAATAATTTCGATCATTAATTGAAATATTATTTTAAGTTTATTTTATCACTCATAAAGCGTTTAAATTTTACTAACACATATTGTTGTTATTATTATGTTAATTTAACAATAATATATAAACAATAAATATAATTTTTTTTTTAAGTAGGAGGAAAAATGCCTTACGCACCGGCAGGGGAGGATTTCCTCACCCTAGTGTGTGGGACTTGCACCCACTAAAAAATCTCCTAAAAAAACCGCAGAACTCTTCGTCTTCCTGGTAAAAAACCATTATAATATTACATAAAATCATAAACTATGTATCTTACTTCGTAATCCGAACTGTCTATATTGGCTGCGGAAGTGCTGGGTAGTGGATCAGAAGATGTGCTGGGCAGTGGGTCAGATGATGTTGCAGGCTATAAATTATTCACAATAAATTACTACATTTCAACATAAAAACCATCAAAATATCTGGACCGTTTCGCCGCCCCACTCCTCGTCGCCATCGCTATCCTCCTCAATTTTCTATAAAATCGAAATAAGTACAATATTTCAAATAATATCAACATTTTCTTACCTCTTCCAACAGAGTTCTATACGGATTATAGAGTACCCCCACGGCATGAAAAAACTCCACAGTAGGATCCAAATTATGCCGTTTACAAAACAGAAGAAATATAAATTTGGAAAGATAGCCCACAAACAAAGATTTTTCTCGACGGTACTCGGGTAATCTGCATTTGGCGTGTCTCCACAACCCTTCGATGGTGTTGCTGTGAGCACCCACCCGTAGCAGGATCCTTAAAGCTAATCGAATGATTAACCTTAAGGTGCCTGAAAGTCACTGCATCAATCCCATCATACGCGCGCCAGCAGTCACTAATAATAGTGCTGCCGGGCAAAATCCACTTAATGATCAGTGAAATCAGGGTTGATGCATCGCGACTCTCTACGGGCACCAGAAACACATCGCCGGTTTCGCGGCAAACTCCACCAAATACCCATTGCCCTTCCACAAAATGTCCTCGATGGTACTTCCTCTTTCCAAATTTAGATTCATCTATCTCTACCGTCATATTTGGACCTCCTTAATAAACGGTAAAATAAATAATAAATAAATAAACAACCAATAATTATATAATTACACCTATGTGCTTTTCCTGCCGAATACAAAAATCAATGGCGACTTCGCGACAAAACGAATTCCAATCCACGGCAGTCGAACGAGACATCTCTGTCTCGTGAATAATATGATTTAGCTCGTTATTCCAACACCAGAAGTGGCAAAAAATAACAATCTAAACATACAACACATCAAAATTGTTCCCAGAATAACATAAAAAACATCTTACCTGACATAAACTGAGCTCGGACTTCTCAAAAAACGTGTTTTCCGAAGGCTCCAGTTTTCCCCCTGTTGTTGTCGCACACCCAGCGAAACCCGTCGATCTTGTCACTTGCCTTCCTCAACTTCATAGCCTTTCCACATTTCCCACACATTAGCCTTCCCTCGCAGGCTAAGACTCCCCACTTCAGTCTTTTATAAGCCCGAGCTCCTCCATCTCCAGACAAATAATTCCCTTCAAATTAATCGTTTCTGCAGCCTAAATAAAAATTCAATAAAACATTTGATAAAAAGGCATTTTGTAAAAGGAAAATCACTTCGGTAGGCATTTTGTAAAATATATACACATATGTATATATATGAAATATATATATAATATATATATATATATATATATATATAGCAACACTTAATTTAACTTAAATAAATATCAAATTAAATTGCCTCATTCTCGTTTAGGCTGCGTGCAAATGAAATGGACAGTGCGGATCATTAATTGCGGCTAAATCGCAAATAAATAACGCAACAATAAAAATCTGTCCTTTCAGGACAACAAATACATCAAAGAGTATATTAATAAAATACATACCATTTTATCCAAAAAGCACTTTTTTCACTCAAACAATTACCGTAATCTTGAAACCAAAACACAATTATTGCAGCAAATCCAATGCACTTGTTATAACATATAACAAATACCGCTATAAAGTATGCCTCAACGGACCAGGAATACAATTGGAGGCTAATGATCTAATAGCTTTATGAGTGATAATAAACTTAAAATAATATTTCAATGAATGATCGAAATTATCGATTATTTGTAAGCGAAGTGGTTTAAAGAAGACAAATTTATGTAATATAATTAATATAATATGTATTTTGCAAATATTTAACAAAAATAATGAAATATTTGAATAAAAATGTTTCTTAAAAAGTCTAAAAGCTGTGTGAAGGATTAGCGAAAATTTCAAAGGGAGCCATCTGCAAATTGCAGAGAAGCCACCTGCAAGAATAAAAAAATTGAAGACAAATAAAACAATAGACGCTTGACAGGTAAGAGGTTTTGGTTTTAATAATAAATATAATTTTTTGCAGGTTTTACAGTGCAGTGAAGTGGGAAAAAAGGAACAATAGGGGAGTGCAAGTGCAGGTGGCTACCTAAAATTGTGATAAAAGTGCAAGAATTGTGAAAAATATTCAACTTTTCATTTTGACGTTACGTTAAAATTAAAAGTTGAATATTTCGAAAACTAGGGCCGAGCCCCCCAAAATATTTTGTATGCCTTCGTTTTAGGCCTAAAGGAAGCCACCTGCAAAATTTTATTCCAATCGGAGCAGGTCCCCTATTCTTGACATGAATATTATATATTGTTTAACACCGTGCGAAGTCGGCATAGAAGCTAGTATAGTACTACTACTACTAAAGTACTACTTAAGTTGTGTGTTTTGAAAATAGGTTGCCATTTCTGATTCAGGGGGTAAAAGGCGTCCTATTTTTTCTGTCGGTAGAGAATTGTATTTATAATTAGATCCATAGTTTGATACTTTAACGCAATGATGTTTTTTAGTAATAAAGTAAAGTAAGAGAAATCAAGTAAGTTGATTTTGTTCCCATTCTGTTGTGTGAACATGAGAGGCGTGAACGCTTAAAATTTAAATATTTGTTCTGTTTTTGTAAAATCAAACCCAACGGCAGTGCACACATGTGAGTTACTCAAAAGGAGTGCAAATCGAAAGAACAGAACTCCTAGGTAAAACTATATGAAAGAAAAGGTTTTACCGCAGGAGACTGTTTAAAGTACGTATTTATTAATCACAGAGCTTCTCTGTTATGTGTGAGTAATCACTGAGCGTTTCTGTTATGTTAACAATTATTTTAATTTTGTGCCATCTGTGTGTGCTAGATTAATCTTTGTGAGATAGCGCCTTTGCAAGGTTTCATTTTTGTTAAACCCTTATTATAATTAATGCAAATTGATAGGGAGGTAGTGTGAGAGGTTTCTCCCTTTTGAGTGAGCTTTGACGAGTGCGCCACGTAAATATATATATGGTTTTATTATCGCGCCGCAATCGTTGGTAAATTAATTTTTGATTCTGTCGAATTGAGGGTATCAATTCTGTGAGGAACTCAGTGTGAGAAGCCTTGGTTGAGGATGAATTCCAACAGGTTATGTTGATGAATCTCCGCAGAGTTGTATGAAAGGTTGGGTAAACCGTGCCAGATGAGGACGTGTGGTTGGAGCCGCGCATTTACTCTACCTGGGAGACATCGGGTTTGAGTGAGAGAGGTAACCAATCCCCTCACGATATCTCTACTGAGCCTCAGTAAATTGTTCAGGGAATGAACATTTTTGCTATATTTATTTGTACTGACAACGATTGCGACGTTACACATGCATGAGTTTGTGTGTGTGTTTATATTCTTTTGTACATTGCAGAGTGCTCATTGTTGTTTTTTTCTTTAATTTCAGGCCTAACACAAATTAATGCCTTGCCGCTAATGAGCCTTAATAAGTTTCAAAGGAACAATAAAATTTAATTAAATAAATTAGGTTCTAAAGTTTTATTTTTGAATGACGTCAAGCGTCTACTTTTCTTCCCCATAACCCTAAATTGTATAATAGTTTTATTATAGTTTGCATAGGCAATCCTATATATTTAAATAAGGCTCAAAAAGCCAGAAACTTAATATAACTTAAAAGCCTTAACTCGATATAATCTTACTTACATTGATTTTTTTTGGATCTAGTGTGGGTTGCTAGATAGTTGTGTCAGAGTATAATACATTCTTTACTGAACATGTCGTCGCACAAGTACATATAGCATATACAATCCACGTTTTTGCGGTCGCAACGCATCTCTGCATATAATACCTATATGTACGTTTACAGAATGGAACGGAATATTGATGGATGGGGGTTCCAGAACATAATCCTGTGTATTTTTAAAGGGGGGTCTAAATTCTCGAGTTGGTAATATTGCGAAATAAGCAGGAAACTTGTTTAATTAAGCGTGAGTTCTTGTCTCCGGATTCGGTGCGAGAGGTAGCCTAATAAATTGTATTCAGCGTAAAATTATTTTATGTGAAAAATATTGGTGTATTTGTAGTAATTTAGTAAGTACTTTGGAAATGTTCTGGGAGATAGTAAAATTATAAAGAGAAGGAAAACAAAGAAAGAAGAGATGCGGGGCGTAAAATGACTATAAATAATGTGCGCAAGCTAACTTGAATTCAGTTTCTTGTGTTCCCTTAAGGAGGGGGTAACGTTAATTCGGCGTGAAAAAGGCCCTTTTTCAAGAATTTTTCCAGACGCTACAGGCAATACAAATTTAATTAGTCGATCGCAGCATTATAGTACAACCTGTGAACAATATTTTCCTTAATATTTTAAAACAAAATATAAATAATTAAGCCGACGGCAGCAAATATTCGGAGGCGCCTCGACAAAAAGTTGTTTGTCGGTGAACAATATTACTGAAGAGTGGATCATCTGAATTAAAAAAAAAAAAATGTGTCATTAGATAACCGCTTTCCAAAGGTATTCCTGGGAGGAATTTTTTTTTTTTCGATTTTTCAATTTTTGCTGGCACTTAGAAGTGAAAACACCGATTTTCGTCTAAAAAATGAACCTATTTGTTATTGTAAAATCTATAATTATGAAAAAAAAAAAAAAGCTCCCAGCGTTACCTGGTCATTTATGTAAAGAAGCTGTATACAAAATTTCAAAACAATCGGTCGAGTAGATTTTGCTCTAAACTGTTCACCGGTTTTCAAAATGACAAGCGTCAGAAAATCGCTTTAAAGTTTTGCATACCTGAAAATCGAGTAGTATACATGAAAGCAACAAACGCTCAAAGTTCTGTATCTTAGTTAGTTCTACTCCGATTTGTTTGAAATTTTGACACAACAATCTTAAGATGTTGTGCAATCATATGAAACAATAAAAAAAATTTAGGGATCCCGGGAGCACAAAGTCAGCGTGCCACGCACTTGCTGGGCAGACATAACCGTATCGGAGCAACAAACGCTCAAAGTTCTGTATCTTTGTTAGTTTTACTCCGATTTGTTTGAAATTTTGACACAACAATCTTAAGATGTTGTACAATCATATGAAACAATAAAAAAAAATTAAAAATTAAATTTTTTAATACGTTACCCCGCCCTTAAAGTGATCAGTTTAAATATAATAAATAGTAAAAAATATTTCAACAACAATAACAAGAGAAACAACAAAATATGGAAACTTATTTTACAAAATTAATTCTGGAGTTCTGGATATTGTCAACTCGTACAGCGTTAAATCAATTATAACTCGGAGCAGGTGACTTCACAAATGAAGGAATCTGTATCAGTACTGTACATTCTAAATTAAATTGAGGGATCATGTAAATGTAATGGAAGTCATATATAGTTGTTTTAGCCAAGTTGAAAATAAACATGCCATCGGCTTATTGAAATATTTTTCTGTTTTATTAAGCTCTATTGCCACCAAGTTTTCATTAAAAATAGATGAGGCCCTGAATTCAGGCTAACATATAAGGGCTTCTGCCCCATATAGCCCCAGCCACTTGGTTACTAGCTTAACAATGCTATGCTTCCAGACATTTTCCATGGTCTTTCCAAAACAGCGCTATTCATCAATTTAAATAAATCTTTCTCAAAATCCTTTTCGGCTGATGCTCGAAGACGTGTGTTGAGATCAATTATGTATTTGATTTTATTGTACAGTGTAGCCATAATTATCGAAATTCGAAAGAAAACTCGGGAAACCCCAAAGAAAAAACCGGAAAATCGAAAAAATCGAAATTTCCATAAAAATGAATTGTCGTGCGGTACGTCTCGTTAAAACTCAAAAACGGCTTGACCGATTTCGATAATTTTTTTGTTTTGTTCGCTATAATACAGGGGATGTTTAAAAAAAAAGAAAATTCGGGAAACCCCAAAAGAAAAGCCGGAAAATCGAAAAAATCGATTTTAGTTTTGTATAGGAAGCGAATTTTCCAACTTCAAGGTATCTTTATGAAAAAGGCAATTGGAGGTTTTCGGGGTCGCAGATCTCGAGCTTGCATTCATAATTTTGGAATTCAAGATGTCGGATCCAATATGGCGACCGAAAAAGTTAAACTTCAAGGGATTTCGCTGAAAATCCGCACAAGGAAATTTTTGGGATCACTGATTTCCAATCTGCTATTCAAATTTCCAAATATGAGACCACCCCCACCCACCCCGCTGGGAGATATAGGAGAGAGGGTGCAATAAGACGGTGGTGTAAAATGAAGAAAACTAAATTTAATAATACTGTTGGAAAATATCTAACACATATGCAAAACGCAAATAGGAAAACACAGGGTCATATAGGAGAGGCGGTGGTGTAGTAGGGAGGCGTTGTAAAATTAAGGAATACAAATTTAATAGTATCCCGGGAAAAGCCGGGTCCGGGCAAGCTAGTGTCTATATACATATGTCTATCTATGTATATGACTTAAAACTCTTTCTGGAAGCCAGATTCCTCTACTCGCCTACAACACTATATGGATAAGTTGGCTGAATGGTGTTCTTTCAATTAAATTACCTATATTTAAATAATTTAATTGCCGTGTTATTATTTTTTTTTACTCCTTAAATTAAATAGAGATGTTTAATGTGTTTCCGATTCTCAATTGGTCAGAGTTCAGGGAATCTTTGATTTTGGGGTAATTCTTGACAACACGCCTTCGTATTTGTCAATTAAAACTCTAACATTTATAACACGGTTTTTTAGATATTTTTGCTATAAAAACTTTGTATGTCTCCTTAGAAAGACTCATTCTTGAGTTAACTGCTGTTATTTGGAAACCGTTTCTTATAATATTAGGATATAAGATAATATGTATTCCTTCTTATAAATCCAGACGTTTACTAGTGGGATGATCTAAACTTAGTTTTCGACGTGCCTACAGTGTTTTGCTTGTTAGAGACACCTTATGTGGTACTATTGTGTGTTCTGAATTATTAAGACTAATTAAGACTAACGCTATTGAAAGACCTCTTCGGTCGAAAAAATTCCTTCAGGCTTTTTCTCATAAAAATAGTTACGGTTTAAATAACGTGATAAATAGAAGTATCAACAAGTTTATTTCATTCAATGATTATGTTGAGTTAAAAATGGATAAACAAAATTGCAAAACAAAAATTGCTCTTTTGGAAAATGTTAAATGAATTTTAGGTATTGTAATTCTTGTGAAGTTTTCGGTATAATGTATTATAATATGTCTAGTTTGTAAAATTCTAATGAAATCAGTAGACTGAATAAATAAATAAATAAATAAATACAATAAATATGTAGTTGAGAAAGAATCGGAACGAACGTTTGGGCGTGATTAAAGGATATAAACAGACAGGGATTTTGCCTAACATCTGGGTTTTTATGCTGCCTTTATAAAGGATGAAAGTTGAAGGGTTGAAACTTTACACACAAACTCAATAAATCGGATTGCAAAAGCTTTCTATTAGCGTTTGTTTGGCTATTCGACGATTATTATTTTAGAAGATTACGCAGTTTAACTCCCCATCCTATACTGGTGGAAAAGACGTAGTTCTACGCCAAAATGTATTCATCATGCGCTGGGGTTACTGAAATCCAATTAAAAAATTCCTAGGTGACTGACCTAAAATATTTTGCAAACGAAAAAATCGCACTTGGAGGCATCTTGATGATTCACTCTTGAGTCGTTGGCAATGAGAAACTTACTGCCTATAATTCATACAGCTGCGTAGATGACTTAATTTAGTGCTCACTGTTCCAGCAGGTCTGGTGACTTTTACCATGATTTAACCAAAAGATGGCTCACTTGGCTCGCGTAATATAATTTTGTGGTGCTCACCCAGTGAATCACTTAAATTTTGCGATGTGCTGGGTAAGACGTATTCAAGTATGCAGATTTTTATGTAGGTTAGGAAGCTGCGTTTAATTATTACACATATTTACAAACTCGATTTTAACTACATATTATAATGAGAAAACCAATTAATGATTAATGAAAAATGACATCAAGGGAGTAAATAAATACTAAAACTGTTCGCGACCTCACATCGTCAAAGTCACCTTTGATTTTCTTATGTTTGTCGATAACTCATATTTTTTTGTTTCAATTTGGACTAAAAAAACTATATACACATATATTGTCTTTGCAACTTATATCTTTCATATTAAATCTGAAATGTGGTCGATACTCCATCTAGGTGTGACTGATTACTGTTTAATCTTACTTTAAACAAATTCATTATTTTTTGGATGCCTATTGTGTTACCGAGAGGTTTTATATTATTATTATATTTCGGGCACAACCTGAAAGAAATTAATCTAATCAATAATAGGTAGTGATGTTCTATAGGATTTTTAGTAAAATGTAAGGAAAATATAGAGACAAGGACAGTACATAGATATGTATGTATATGTAATATATATTTCGTATAGAACCAGAATTCACATACGGGTCATTCTTTTAAAAATCGCACAAATTTCATGGAAAAAAAAATCGACATTTTAGAATCGTCTGAAAATTTTATTTCAGCTTCTTAATACAAATTAACATAAAATTAATCGACACGTCTTTCAGGATTTTCCTCAAAAATATTTTGTTTCGAAAATATCCACATATGAATTTTTGGAACAAGTTCCCTTTCTCACTTTTTTCGAAATGCCCTAAAACCTTATGGAAATGTTCCATTTATGGTCGGAAGGACTGAATAAGGTAAAAATAGTTGCCGGAAAGCAATACTTTCCCAAAAATTAGCTTGTTTTCGCTTGTTTTAACACCAAAAATTGAAAATTTCCATGCAATTTGTAAAAGGTAAATGATCTGTCAAAAATTATTTTTTGAGAAAAGTGAATTTTTATTAGGAATTCTTTCGTACCGTTGTTTAAAAAGTTATTTACCGCACATATTTCGATTGTACAAAGCAAGGACGATGCGAATAGCCACTCTGAATAATTTTATATCTCGAAAACAGACGTCAAAGTCAATTGATTTTTGCAATTTTTGGTGTTAAAACAAGATAATTTTCGGGAAAGTATTGCTTTCCGACAACTATTTTTACCTTATTCAGTCGTTCCGACCAGAAATGGAACATTTCCATAAGGTTTTAGGGCATTTCGAAAATAGTGAGAAAGGGAACTTAAGCCGAATTTTTCATAATTTGCTAGATTTTCTCCAATCATCTCATATTCGAAATTCATTATCTCCTGTTGTAATGATCGGATTGACCTACTTTTTTTTATTTTACGTGTGTCTACGTCAGCTTTACAATGGTTTTTGAAAAAAAAAATTTATTGTTGACATAAAAAGTTTATAACTATTTAATTGTTTAAACAGTTTTTTTATGCTGTTGCCCCAGGTTTAGTTAATTTGGAAAAATATGTATTATATTTGCTCCTTATTATTTTACTTAAAAAAAAAAAATTGTGTGTGCTTAAGACCACACGACAGAAGTGAGAACTTCAACAAGGTGAAATTAATAATACCAAATACAATTTTTTTTGCGTTGTATATTGACAAAGTAATAACATCTATAATGTCCTTAATTATAATTGTGTATAAATTACTCTAGTGAAGTGTCACTGCTATACTCGCTCGGCAGAATTCGACTCCTATATTCAATCCGAACTGACCCGATTGAACGTTACATGAAAGAGCATGACGCATCAGTCGCATTTAGTATCGACGTGGAAACAGTGTGCGCCATACCAATAATCACATTTTATTTGAAATAATTTTTTAAAATAATTTTCAAGAATAATTTATTATTTTTCTTGAACGTAATTTACTATTATACACGCGTGTACATTTGTAAATGTGACAGAATTTGTTGTGTATATATTATAACGGGTTTTTCACATTTCACTAATTATTCTCAATAATAATTAGTGACTCAACAATTACCAATTACCTTCGTCAAATGTCAGCTCTGTTCCTGTGGTCCCTGGTAGAAAAATTCTTTTTCCCCCGGTAATTGACAAGCCGGCAATCACATCAAAATTCACACACACAATGTCACAATAATTCATCAAAATTGCTCACATCGCATTCACACAGCGGATTCTCCCTTATACTCCACGATACTCCCGATCCTCTTAGTATCGCGGGCCTTATAGAAAATCCAAGTCGACCACCGGAACAGAAATACTACAATTGAAACGGAAAAAAAAACAAACAATAGCTGGCTAGCTATTCACAGGGGGTGGTGTTTTAATTAATCTGTATTATTCAAAAACTCAAAATTTATGCTAGGACTAACTTTTATTATAATAAACCGAAATCAATTCACAAAGAAAATCCCAATCACTCAAACATACTAATTGACTCACAAAATACTCAAAATGCTAACCATAATCGCGAGTCCCAGCAATTCCCACAAAATAAATTCTCGACACCAAATGGCCGCCAACAATGCGCCATTTGTAGTGACGCGAATCAATTTATTTCCTATTTCCCGAAATTCACACTAATACAACAATAACGCATATTTTCCCAAAACTTGACATATTGACTCGTTTCATTATGCCTCACAATTTCCAAGTCGCAAAATTAAACATCCTTCCATACCAATAAATCGATAAATCATTCACCCGCTACAAATATTTCTCGCAACAATCATACCATAAATTAATAAATTACAACGTCAAACTCACAACCTCGGATCATCCAGGTGTCGTCCATTGTCTTCAAACTGTCCTCCGAAAGATCTTCTCCCTTCGAGCACTGGCCCACCGCTACTCAATCCACCGCGTCCAGGTACTCGACTTCACGCTCACTGCGGCTGTCGCCGCTCGACTCTCCTTAATCCAAAATTTTGGCCAATGACAACAATGACACTTCGACTATCTGTCTCTCTCGCTCTGCTGACTGTTCCTCTCACGCTTAGTCGACTCGAGCCGACTTCACCCGAATGAGCGTTACACAGCCGAGCGTGACGGCTCAGTTTAATTCAGTGCCCACAAAAAGTGCTAAACGCGCCTAAAGAAATTTTCACTTCAAAAAGACGGAGTTATCTCTATTTGGTCCAAAATTTTTAATTATTTTCGAGCGCTTGTCTTCGCGCAGTTCGATGGCTTAAGCATATCCTTGAAAAGTTGCCTAAATTTGAGCCAGGGGTTCTTCTTTTCTTTTGGGGTGAAAGGGGCTTAATTTTATTTTTTTTTGTAAATATCTCGTAAAATATAAATTTGTCGAGGAAAATACATAGTTATGAGAAAATTGTGGCCTATGCAGTTCTGTACAAAAAAGGTCTTCACACTTTTTCATCGTTTTTGTGTAAAACGTGCAGTGTGCAACATTCTTTTGAAGTAAAACTTCTTTACGCACGCTTGACTTGGGGAGTAAGCTGGGGAATGTGTGACGAGAGCGTTACGAAAAGTGTGATCGGGCGAGGCGAACGGAAATTAAGAGAAGACAGTGCAGGGCTATAGTCTGTATCACACTGTAGGAGCAAGAGAGAGATATTTGTAGAAAATTAATATATGTATATGTATATACATGTTTATATTATACATATTGATGGAGCTAAAGAATTAGTTTTACTTCAGTCGTGTGGTCTAATGCACACTCGTATTTTTTTTTATTAGGGATGTTCCTTCTCCGTTCGCAATAGACTCACTAGTCGCCATTAATGAGAAGCTTCTCCTTTTTTTAAACAATATGAAGTTTTACAAGCACAAGGTAATACACATTTATCAGCCTTATCCAGAAAATTTGCATGATACCAGCACTAATCAGGATGTTCTCGAGATTTAGCAACGTCACGATAAAATTTATTTTTAGATCCATTGCGATAACGTTTGTTTTGTGAATTATTCGAGGAACGACTTGATGATCTACTCGAATGCCTACAGTTACAATAATTTGGTACAGAAGTATGTGTTTTGAAAGAATTCAAGTCTAAAGAATGATCTTGAACCTGTTTGGCAAGTTGCTGAAATTGCGTCGTCAAATTCAGCAATATAGCATTATCAGACTGTTGGGGAGAATAAGCTAGAATTGAATGTTTTTTGTTCACTTCAACAATCCTATCGGCACACCTAGCTATATCGGTCAATGTGCCCGTTGAACAAGACAATATGGCTCTCATACTATCTGGCAGCCTCTGCATCCAGAGAGTTTTCAACACCTCATCACTCAGACTACCATTTGACAAATCCTTCATCTCCCGGAGAAACTGTGAGGGTGACCGGTCGCCCATCACAATCTCCCCAAGAAGTTGGTTTAATTTAGCGGTCTCGCTAGCTGTAAGGCGTGATATTAAAGCCTCTTTCAATTGTGAGTACGGGTATTGTGGATCCGGACTTTGTAATATATCACTAGTTATTCTAATTAAATCCTCATCCAACGAGGAGAGAACATGGTTGAATTTTGTCGATTGAGATGTTGTTCGCGATAATTCAAATTGTGCTTCCAATCGTTGGAACCAGAAATTTGGTGCCGTTTTCCAAAAAGGTGGTGCATTCACCGCAATTGCTGTTACTGCCGGCGGATTCTCAACAGCTGGTATCAAATCGCCAGACGCCACATTAGCTGGAACATCACCGCATTCCATTTTATTTTATTTCTTTTATTGTAATTGCTTCCTTAAAGAGCAGCTTTTATTCCAAAAAGAAAATCGCCGGAATACAAAATCCCAGAGGATAAAATATACGCGAGTGGAAAATAGCGTACGAGTTAAAGTTTTACAATTTAATTTATATAATTTAGACTAAAATAGACAAAAGAATATTTTTATTTGCTAAACCTAAAATTGTTCTACTTATCTGTATCTTTGTTGCATTTATCCTTTTGTTGTTCGTATTTTCTTTTTTCTTTATTCTTTTTTGATTTTTATTTTTCCTGTTCGTTGCCGAATTTATTGTTCTTTTTTCTTTCTTGATTTAAATCTTTTAATTTTATTATTATTAATTATGATTAATATTGTCGTGCAAAGGCCCTTACCACTGGTGGGGGGTGCCTGAACAACAATAATTAAAAAAAAAAAAATCACTTCGAAAAATCTTCTTAAAAATTCTTCTTCCTCGCGGCCAAATCAGGTCGGAAAATCCGCTTAAAAACTCTTCTTCGTGTCATATCACGTCGGAAATCTGCTTAAAAATTCTTCTTCCTCGGGGCCAGATCACGTCGGAAATCTGCTTAAAAATTCTTCTTCCTCGGGGCCAGATCACGACGGGGTCACCAGTTTTTGGTCGATGATGTGTTTCTCGCCACAATTCAATAAAATAAGTTTTAAGACACTTATTACTTTGAATATTTATTTTTATTAGGGATGTTCCTTCTCTATTCACAATAATCCAAAGACTAAAACAAATTTCTCTTAAAATTTTCCGCTGACAAATCTAAACCTACTTTTCTAAAATTCCCCTCAATAAACTACTATGTTCTCTCTACAATTAATTGCTACACAGTGCTATACTTGCACAGTTACTATAGTTACTTTATATATGAACATTATTGCGCGACGCTATTTTCCACATAGGCGCGCTTGATAGTGAATTCTCAAACAGATTTACAAGACTCTCAAATTTTGTATTCACATTACCAAAATATCTTTTTAGCCGAAAACAAGTTAAAAAATACTCCGGCTGTTAACCGAGTGGCCACACCACCTTACCCGCGACGCACTTTCACTCAATTCACTAGCGATTACTGATTACTTCGCAAAACACCGAATTTGTTGTAAAAATAACCGGCCAGCCAGCCGTTCATTCACCAAGCACTACGACGAACGCAAACAAGTGGAGAAGTGTAGTACGCACCACTCCACTTGCACCCACATACAGCACACAGAGCGCCGACGTGGTAAGCTTACGCCCTGTGTAGGCCGCGCGTTGTGTGTGTTTCACGGCGGCCATTAAATTCGAGGTGACACGGAGGGGAAAAGCTCTTGCGGCAAGACAAAGCCTTGACAGAGTCAACTTCTGCCGACATTTCGGTTGCTGCTTAGCAGCAAGAAGGGCTTCGTAGCCAAGTTCAACACTTCGTGGTAACGACCGCTGAATTAGTAGAAGACTCGAGACGAACGAGTATCGAGAGATACTCCATCTGCGCTTCCTCACACACGTTCCTAGGAAAACAAACGCGAGTAAGATGGCTAGTGGTGGCGACAATCATAACGATTTTAACTCACTTCGCGAAATGATGAGCGGCTTTAACACGTTCGTCGAGACCCATTCCCGCATGATGCAGGATCTTTTGGGCTCCGTTAAGAACCTGGCGGAGCGCGCAGAGCGATGTGAACGTTCGCAGGAAGAGAAGTTCCGCTCAAGGCTCGATCAATGGCGAGCGAACCAACCCCCGAGTGGGCGAATAGCATCGCACATCCGACGGAGCAGGCCACAGCGAATCAAGCGTCGTAAACACTACTGGGATCGGACGACTTGATCGATTTTGATCCGATCATGCCCAGTGTACGGGTAACCCGACCGACCCGCACCCCAATGCCACGCCCTCGGACTAACAATCGAGGTGAAAACTCGGAAAGATTAGGGTTTTCTTGGAAGGGCGCAATTTCGGCTTCATTACGCTCAACGACAATGGCGAGAATGTGTTTCTTCACCGGAACGAAATCGCCAATGTACCGGCAAACGCTTCCGGGGTCTTGAGGGAAGGAGACGAGGTTGTGTTCGACGTTCTGTGGACGAACAGGACTCCAGCAGCCAAAAACGTCTCGCTGCTGATACGACCCCAGACGAGGCCTACGACCACATATGCGGCTACAGTGGCGTCCAACAACCCTCCAGCGTTGAATTCGTGCGCGGCGATACCATCAATGAGCAGGGATTACAACGCCACACCCCTAACACCGGCTGACACGGCCGATTTAAATGGATCGGGGCTAACCTACAGGGGCTAGAGTTAGCGGATACCGAGCGCCCCATAATCCGTGTCAGTTCGGGTAAACATCAGGGGAATCTCCAAATAGAGGGCGAAGTAATCGGGGACCCCTGCAAAATTTTACTGGACACCGGAGATAGCCAGTCGATCGTTCACCCAGACATAATTAAGGCTAGTGGAAAAACTCTACGTATGCGCCGAACAAAGGTGGTAATAAAAAGCGTTACCAGTAAGGAATCGGAAATACTGGGGACGGCGGAAATACCTATGCCAATCGATACCTTAGCGGCGCGCCATCCTTTTAATATTGCGGCGATAGAGGATGAGTGTATCCTAGGAATGGACTTCTTCATGAGGTACAAATGTAGGCTCGATTTCGGCAACGGCTCTACACATGTCGGGAGCATCAAATACGTCTACATGACGCATCAGCGGCGAAAAATTATGCGACGACATGTAGAGAAGTGATTATTCCCCCGGACACTGATGCTCTGATTCGCCTGAACGTCGCCGCACTGCCGCGAACTACAATACTCCTGACCAGCACGGAGAACAGGGACGAATTAATCGTGGCCCCTACGCTGACAGAATGCTCATCTGGAGTCGTCTGGGCGAGAGTCAGCAACACTTCGAACAAACCGGCCAAAATTCCCACCAACCCTATTCTGGTCCGAGGGAAGGAGATAATGTTGGTCGAGGAGACAAAAACGGAAGCTACAACTAAAGAGACAGGACATAGCGTTTAGCTTGAGCAACTATTCGTTGCGTCCAATCAGGACCTGGACCACGAACAGAGTGCGAAGCTGTCCTCACTGCTACGGAAACATGCCTTAGCCTTTTCCCAGGGTAAACAGGATCTGGAACGGACGGGGATGTTAATTATGTTCGTGTCTGTGATCCATCAAAATCAAGCGCTAGAGGATGTCCAACAATTTCATTATTTAAAAACGACTCTCACTGGCGACGCCGCTAATGTCGTTAAGCAATTTAACATAACGCAAGCTAATTATGCATCAGCGTGGAGTGCACTCAAATGTCGCTACGAGAATAAAAGAATTCTCGTATCATCCCTTTTGAAAGCATTTACGGGGCAACAAAAAATTGTTGTGGAATCGGCTAGCAACATAAAAGCTCTGCTAGATGTAACGAGCGAATGTCTCGCATCGCTTCACAATATTGGTGTCAATACCCTACATTGGGATCCCCTTACAGTGCATCTGTCAGTTCAGAAATTACCACTAGAAACCCACAAGGCTTGGGAAGAATCTGTCAGTGATAACACCGACGTGCCAACGTGGGAAGACTTTAAAAGATTTCTCGAACAAAGATTCCGCACATTAGAAGCTATCAGTGGTTCAAAACCAAAACCTACAAGGGAAAAGAAATGTGACACCAACAATAAACCAAATACGAAAGTGCAGAACTTTCATATATCGAAGTCAGAATGCCAATTATGCCGCGGTAATCGTGCGCTCCGTCAATGCCCTCAATTCATTAAACTTGACCCCAAAAATCGTTTAAAGACGGCAAAGCCCACTAGTAGCTGCCTTAATTGTTTGGGAAAATATCACACCGTAAACAAATGCCTCAGCAAAGCTAAATGTGCCAACTGCGGAGCGAAGCATCACACGTTGCTGCATTTCCCTAATCAAGCGCGTGCGACAGAACTACCTACGGAAGCAACCTTGGCCCTGACCACGGGCAACATACCGAATAATGGGGTATCTACGTCCCATGTATCAACTTACTTTGTGGCTGAAAATAAACAAGTGTTACTCGCAACGGCAATTGTGCAAGTCGATACTCCTCAAGGTCTCTATGCTATTCGCGCATTGATAGACCCGGGCTCTCAAGCGACTTTTATCACAGCTGGTGCTATAAAACGTATGAGACTCCGCACCAATTCAACCCAGGTAATGGTAACGGGGTTAGGTAGTACTGAAGCAGCTTTGTCCCGAAAAATGGCAACAATTGTGCTACATGCCCGCAATGTTAACAAGCATATAGAAACAAATGCCATTATATTGGATCGTTTAACCGATCTTCTTCCATCCAAGGCTATCATAGATACGAATTGGCTACACTTACAGGGATTGGAACTAGCTGACCCCTGTTTCGATAAACCACAGCCAGTTGACATGCTGGTAGGAGCGGATATCTATCCATTTATAATACTGAATGGAGTCAAGTTCGGACCAGCAGGTACTTCGCTTGCGCAGAACAGTATCTTTGGCTGGCTTCTATCTGGAAAGCTTGAAGAATCATCACAGAGTTCTCCAATTAAAATTCAATCGTATGTAAATGTTTTGGAAAGCACTTTCGACTTGAAAAAGTTTTGGGAAATCGAAGAAGTCCGTGAAGATCAGACCATTGAGGAGAAATTATGTGAAAAGCATTTCCAAGAAACTCATAGCCGATGCGCTGACGGCAAATACGTAGTAAGACTCCCTTTTAAGTCGAAGGCAAGATCAGCAGTAGGTGCGTCGAGACACGACGCATTGAAATGTTTCTTATCTGTAGAAAAAACTGCAGAAAAGAAGGGATATCTGAACGACTACAATACCGTTCTCAAAGAATACCTCTCATTACAGCACATGGAAGAAATATCTCTCGACCACGCAAGCTTGATAGGAAATTACTTGCCGCACCACGGTGTTATAAAGGATTGTAGTTCCACCACCAAACTGCGTGTGGTATTTAACGCATCGTATAAAGGTACTACGAATAAATCGCTGAATGATGAACTGTTTACTGGTCTTGCCTTACAGCAAGATGTGATGACGATATTACTGAGATGGCGTTTACACAAATATGTATTCTCAGCAGATATCGAAAAAATGTACCGACAAATTTGGGTAAATCTCGATGACGCCAATTACCAGCAAATAGTATGGCGCCCCGATCCACATGGACCAGTAAAAGAGTACCGTCTCGCAACCGTTACCTTCGGAGTGGCTTGTGCTCCATATCTCGCTATTCGCACGCTTCATCAACTAGCTGACGAAAGGCGAGACTTTCCAAAAGCATCTCAATGTCTACTGCATGATTTTTATGTGGATGACGTTCTTACTGGCAGAGGAACTATCACTGAAATTAACAGCCTTAAGAAAGATCTGATAGCCCTATTCAAACGGGGAGGTTTCCATCTACGGAAGTTTACAGCGAATCATGAGGATATTCTTAGAGATTTACCATCCGAAGATTTAGCTGACAATCCTCATGTACTCCTGAATGGGGAAGAAACGATCAAAGCACTTGGCATTACATGAAATCCGAAAGAGGATACTTTTTACTATAAACTTAACCTAGATTTTGGGGGTCCCCCCACAAAAAGACACATTTTATCAAAGATATCTAAACTCTTTGATCCTTTGGGGTGGATCAGCCCTATTATCATTTGCGGCAAGTTACTAATACAAAGTCTCTGGCTCGCTGGAATTGATTGGGATTCTACTATTCCTACATTACTTCTAACACGTTGGAACGAAATCGTAAACGATCTACAAGCCATAGAACAAATTAAAATGCCTCGGTGGATAACTTTTCTACCTACATCATCCATCGAATTTCACGGGTTTTGTGATAGCTCGGAGCGAGTATACGCTGCAGTCATTTATGCTCGAGTACTGCAAGACGACGGGAATTGTTCAACTTATATACTCATATCTAAGACACGAGTCGCTCCTGTAAAAACGGTGTCGCTACCTCGATTAGAGCTTTGTGGAGCTCACCTACTCTCGAGACTGGTACGATATTTAAAGAAACACCTGGGTGAAACCCTACAATTTCATCTATGGTTGGACTCAACTGTAGTTTTGGCATTGCTTAAAGGGCATCCCAGTCGATGGAAGTCATTTGTCGCAAATCGAGTAACAGACATTATCAGTAATACCGCCGAAGCATCGTGGAGACATGTTCCCTCGGAAGATAATCCAGCTGATTTGGCATCACGAGGAGTGCTCGCATCAGAGCTAAGCCATCAATCTGCATGGTGGCCAGGCCCCTCATGGTTAAAACTGAGCCCTGAATACTGGCCAATGCTGCAACAGGAACAAGACTCAGAGCAAGTGATCGAAGAAACAAGGAAAGTTAAGTCATTTCAAGTTCAAGTACGGCTAGAACCCATCATTAACCGATTTTCTAGCTACACAAAAGCTTGTCGCACCCTAGCATGGTGTTATCGTTTTGTTTATAATTGCAAATTAAAAAATTCTACATCGAAATCAACCGCGGGTAAACCCCTTTCTCCAAATGAACTTGAAAGATCTAAACTGCATCTGATTCGGGAATGCCAAAGAACGGCCTTTCTTCCGGAAATAACCAGTCTTGGTAATCAACTTCCTCCTCCCAATAAAAGTTCATTGAAATCATTGACGCCATTCCTAGATGGTGATAATATTCTTCGTGTAAGAGGACGATTGGAGGAAGCCAATTTACCGTTCTCCGAGAAACACCCGATCATATTGCCATATTCTTCAAAATTAACAGAGTTATTGGTTGAGCATACGCATAAAATTTCCATGCATGGCGGACCTAGTCTCACTTGCGCAGTATTACGCACAACTTATTGGATAATAGGTCTCCAAAGAGCGGTCAAAAAAGTCTTGCGGCGATGCATGACTTATGTGCGATGGAAACAGCAAACCGCTAGCCAAATTATGGGAAACCTCCCTGTAAACCGAATTACGCTACAACGTCCATTCTATGCCGTCGGAAACGACTTCGCGGGACCAATCACGATTAAACTGAATAGAACTAGAAACGCGAAGACCTCTAAGGCTTATAGCGCCATTTTTGTATGCTTTGCGACCAAAGCAATACACATTGAGGTTGTGAGCGACTTAAGTTCTGAAGCGTTCTTAGCAGCTCTTAGAAGATTTTTCTCCAGACGTGGCATATACAAGGACATTTATAGTGATAACGGCACTAACTTCGTTGGAGCCTCAAAAATTCTTAAAAATGAATTGAATGATGCAATCAGCCGGAATATGGAAATCGCAGCCGAACAGTTCGCCATTCAAAACGTTAGCTGGCATTTCATTCCCCCCGGAGCACCACACGTCGGTGGGCTTTGGGAGGCGGAAGTGAAATCAATCAAACACCACCTTCGACGTATAGTTGGCCAAACGCTTCTTACATTTGAAGAGCTTACCACGGTGGTAACTCAGATAGAGGCGATCTTAAATTCACGACCGCTGTATCCCTTATCCTCAGACCCAGCGGATCTGACACCTCTCACTCCAGGACATTTTCTGGTTGGAGATGCTCCTCTTACATTACCAGATGTAAATCGAAATGACTCTAAGTTATCAGTTTTATCGCGTTGGCAACTTCTACAAAAGCTCAAATACGACTTTTGGAAACGCTGGTCTGCCGAATACCTGTCTCGATTACAACAACGAACAAAATGGCAAACCATTCAGCCTTCAATTAACATCGGAGAGCTAGTACTTTTGAAGGAGGACAATCTACCCCCATCTGCGTGGAAATTCGCCCGTATAGTGGAGACTCATATAGGCAAAGATGACCACACCCGTGTAGTCACGGTGCAAACTGCCTCCACTCAGCTAACGAGACCAATTACTAAAATTTGTCCGTTACCATTTGTGAACAATGAGCAAGTCGAAACGCTTGAAAATATGTCTACAGAATGTGCTGATTATGGTTACCAAGAGATAGTAAATTTAACTTCAGTTCAATAAGAATTTAATAGCCATAAGCATTATTTTGTAACGCTAATCTATAATCATTCCCCTTAATTCTACAGAAAATTTCCTCATGGGGATTAAAATCGTTATTTTTGTAACCGTAATCTCAACGGCTAACGCTCTTATTGCCTACGACTGTGGACACGATAAGATGAATCATACCAGGGTATCGGTATTAAGTGTTGGAAACTGTAAACAAAATGCAGCATTCTAAAGCGTTTCTTGAAACCGAAGATATCCAGCTACTAGAAATAAATACCGTAGCGCCTATTCACATTTCACAATGCAAGATAAATATATTGCAAACCGTCTACCATTGTGGCATGTTCAGCCATCTTTCGGTGGTCCCGGGAGGACTAAGTTCCTTTATCGCTGATATAACACAGGAGGAATGCATGAATCTCCAACTTAAAGGACAATATAAACTTCAAAATGGTAAAATCATCATGGATATTAAAGCGAACTCATCAACACGATTTACCGAGACTATTGCTGGTTCTTTAGACTACAAGGGTAACTGCGAAGGAACATCATATACATTCGGAGCACATTCCTGGCATGGCGTCATTGTAATCCAGGCCATAGAAATTACCCTCCATAACTACATGGGCACCTTACGACTGGATGATAACCATTTGGTTCTGCGAAACAGTGTTGTTTGCCCATATACGTCAGGAAATTGCATGGATATCGAGTATGGAATGAGTTTTTGGAACCTGATCTCCGATAAGTCATGTGAGACTATATCCCATACCGTTCTATTCGAAGGCAACGCTACAAAAACTCAGACGTTTGACCTTACGAACAATCAAACCCATATCATTTACGCGGTACACACTGGAGAAATCATCTTTGCACTCGAGATCATTAAGGAGATTGCCATCTGTCGACATCCTGGATACCAAACAGAACATCCTCGACTGCTTATAGTAAAGAAAACCTCTGTGGAATACGTATTCAAAGCCGAATCTATAAATCCGAAGAACATCGATCTTTTCGCATATATCAATGCAAAATTCGTCTACGTAGAAAGACATTTAAAACATCAAATCGAAAACCTACACAGACATTTGATCCATAAGAAATGTGAAGTAGAGCGTCAAGTACTTGAAACGCAATTAGCCGTAGCTCATCAACATCCTGCGGAATTTGCCTTCATGCAGATGAAAGAACCCGGATTCACGGCTATTGCAAGAGGGGAGGCGATTTACTTAATCAGATGCCAAGCAGTCGAGGTAATTGTACGAAAGACCGAGAGATGTTACCATGAACTTCCTGTGACATACACCAACAGAAGCTACTTCATGACTCCTACTACGCACCTTCTCCATGAATATGGCACTGAGATTCCGTGCTCATCAACTCTGATGCCAGCTTATTTGATCCATCGTGGTATGGATTCAGTCCTGCAAGTCATAAGCTAGAAGCTCCATCCATGTTACATCCCACCAAGGATGTTCCATGGAAGTATGAAGATGTACATGATCTGATCAAGTCTGGTCTCTATTCCTATGATACAACGGAAGAACTACACCGGCAAATCATGTATCCTACGGAACGAAAGGCAATTGAAAATCTAATTACCAAAACCCTAATAGGACATGACACCGATCAGCAAGATCTCAACCTTTTACATCTATTCTCATCAAAACACTTGAATACATTCGTGTCTAAATACATGCATCCAACCTGGTCCTTCTTTACGAAATTTGGTAGTCTTAGTGCTGGTGTCATAGCAATCTGGACGAGTTTTAATCTATTAAAATTCGTTTTCTCGGTCCTTATCAACATATCATTGATCAAACGGATGCGCGGCTGCAGTTGGTGGCTTTTAGGAGCACTTTGTGATACGTGCACGAACTACATCATCCATCAAGGAAGCAAAGCTGCAACGGATAATGAACTGACGTCTGTAGTCTGCCAGGAAGAGAAAGAAGCCGAAGAGAGTTCCACAGTCCTAGCTTCTTCATCAGAAACCATAGCAACCGACTTACAGACCGCACATCGCCACACGATGATTTATCCGCCATTAAACAACTGCACTTCAATTAATCCCTAATGCTATCCTATATTTATCATCCTACCCCTCACCTCATCCTTCGTTGGTTATATCTGTCGTCAACCATGATACCTACAGCATGGGTGAGTCGGAGCGCTCCTTAAATAACTCCTTTCATCATCAAGAGCCAGTCGTGCAACGGGAGGAAATGCCCCTGCATGAACCTCTTTCTACTAATATATTTCTTTTTTTATTTCTTGTTTAGTTTTGAAATTGATACATTTCAACGCCGCCGCCCGGAATGTTGACGCCTTGTGATTCCGCAGCACATGCAGGTCATCGATTTGCGTCGTCAGGACCATCGGCCAATCACCCTATGACCGGCTGCTTTAAGCACGTTCCCTATTGGGAAACTCCGCTGGATCAGCGACACGTGAGGTGCCCAATTGGGTCACCTAACTGACATCGCGAGGGCAAGCAGAATCGATGGGGGCGGTATTGGCAGTCGTTCCAGAACATCCGTGGAGTACAACCGTACTTCTTTTGTATCTTTTAGTACAACCGTACTTCTTTTGTATCTTTTTTATCCTTTTGTTGTGTATCTTTATCTTTGTATAGCTAAGTAATAGTTGACGTGTATATCGCTAATTGTTAGTTAATATAATATAATATCAGTGGTTAGGTGAAGAAAGAAAGTGCTTTGTGTTTTTATACTCCATTATCATCAGAAAACGCCAGAAAGTGCTATGTGTTTTACTCTCCAACATCCGCAGCAGAAAAGTCATTCGAACCGAATACCTCTCCAGCATCATCATCAAAAATCAACCACATCAAGACCCAAGACGTCGACCCAATCAAAACAACCCCCTCGCAGGATTCCTTCGCGCGGCGTGGCGAGGCGGGCGTAACACTGCGTGAGATGGAGACGCTAGGGGTAGTTAAGTCCTCCACTAGCCCGTGGAGTTCACGAGTGGTGTTGGTGAAGAAACAAGATGGGAGTCTCAGATTTTGTATAGACTATAGAAGGCTCAATGCAATGACGAAAAAAGATTCGTACCCTTTGCCACGCATCGACCTAACTCTGGACGTTTTGGGCAGATCCTCCTGGTTCGCGACCTTGGACTTGCAGTCGGGGTACTGGCAGGTGGAATTCAACCCAGTCGATCGCGAAAAAAACAGCCTTCACCATGGGCAATGGGCTGTGGGAATTCACCGTGATGCCTTTCGGATTAACGAACGCACCGGCGACATTACAGCGGCTGATGGAATTGGTTCTAGAAGGGCTCCCATACACTACCTGCTTAGTATACCTGGACGACATTATCGTCCATGGAGAGACCTTCAAAGAGCTCACGGAGCACCTGGACCTCGTTCTGGCTCGCCTGAAAGCTGCCGGGTTCAAACTTGCACCAAACAAATGCCAGCTCTGTCAGCTTAGGGTGAAATTCCTAGGGCACGTTGCACAGTGGGGCAGAATCCCGATTTCGTGGCCAAAAATCCCATATTACCTATATGGGAGTTTTTGATGTCGCTGATTACGAATCTGAAGTCAGATTTTCAAAATTCAAAATGGCGGCTCCAATATGGCGGACAACAATTTCGAATGTCTATTAATGTGACTGAAACTGGTTACTTGGGGGGTTTTTGGGATCGCTGATTACGAATCTGTGGTCAGATTTTTAAAATTCAAAATGGCGGATCCAATATGGCGGACAAAAAATTCGAATTTCTATTAATTTGACTGAGACTGGTTACTCGGGGGGTTTTTGGGATCGCTGATTACGAATCTGAGGTCAGATTTTCAAAATTCAAAATGGCGGATCCAATATGACGGACTAAACTCATACGTTGAAAATATGAAGTGAAATCTCATGTAATCTGGCTTTCGAGGTTATTGCTTACGATTCAGGAGTTAAATTAGAGCAAAAACATCGTAAAAGTATTGTAAAATTGATATGATAAATTGATTAGTGTAAATATCAACTTTCCACGAAAATTCTGCTCTTGAAACTTTAAACGCATTTTTCTCGAAACATCGTTTTCTAAAACTCTGATGGGCCTAAACAAAAAACTATTCAACCGATTGCTTTGAAATTTATATATGTATGTTTTTCTACTTATTAATAGTAATCGTCCGTACCAGAATTGCTTATTTTCGAAAATATTTTCTTATTTTTTTAAACGATTTTCAACCAAAAAAACAAGAATTTCGTAACTTTTTTTTCTACAGTCCGCCATTTTTTTTTTTTTTCAATGAAATTGATTAATTTTGGTAGGGACGATAGCGATAGATCTACTGAACAATATTCCATTCGACTTTTTTTTTCGATTACCTAAAAAGAAGTAAAATTTATGCGTTCACATGAGAATACTCCCTTAATATCGCGCCACGCGTTTTTCCATAAAAATTAGTCTCACTACTCAAGGAGCAGTCCGGAGCAGCCAGTTTTTTAATGTGTTATATTTAACATTGCACACTACCAGTTCCTTGTCGAAACAAGTTGGAGACTCGCGGAGACATTTTAAAAACTCCATTAGAAAATCGATTTTATATAAATATAAAAAAAAATATACTATATACTTGTCGCGAGATTTAAATATCACAAACATAAAATGAGCAATAATTGTGCATAACCATATATTCTACATAACATACCTCCAGAAAATGAATCCATTTTGCCGAATTCGAATTGAACTAGTTTCCTCAGTTTCGCAGCACTTCAAATAGGTAAGAATTTTTCCACGCGTACACTTTTTGCGTGCGTACTCAACGGAGGCTGAATGTCGACTGATGTCGAGGCGACCCTAGAGCAGGTATTTAGCTGCCCGGTCCGGAATTATGTTCTAGGACTATCCCTAAACAAGATCTGAATGCATATAGACGAATATACACAACTCAAAAATTTGATTTTTGGCAAGCTTTTTGGGATTCTGCCCCACTGTGCGTCGTGTCCGAAGATGGAATTTTAGTAGACCCCGAGAAAATAGCTGCCGTCCGAGACTGGCCAGTGCCAAGGTGCAAGAAGGAGGTCCAGCCGTTTTTAGGCCTGTGCGCGTACTATCGCCGATTTATTCTTAATTTTTCGGCCATTGCGAAAGCACTCACGGCCCTCACAGGAAGAACGTGAAATACGACTGAACTCCTGAATGCGGACAAGCCTTCTCTCGGCTCAAGGATATGCTGACGACGGCTCCAATACTCAGCCAACCCCTGCCAACCGGAGACTTCATCGTGGACACGGACGCCAGCGATGCTGCATGGGGCACTGTCCTATCCCAAGTACAAAACGGACAAGAAAGGGTGCTGGAGTATTACAGCAAAACCTTGAGTCGCGCCGAGAGGAACTATTGCGCGACGTAAAAGGAATTGCTTGCCGCTGCTGTAAAGGGAATACGGCATTTCAGCCCATATCTGCTCGGTAGGCACTTCACGCTGCGGACAGACCACGCTTCGCTCCATTGGCTGATGAACTTCAAGCAGCCATAGGGCCAAATCGCGCACTGGATTGAGCGCCTACAGGAGTACCACTTTACGGTCGAGCACAGAGCGGGCACTCGACATGCGAATGCGGACGCTTTATCCCGACGCCCCTGTGGAGAAAGTGGTTGCAGGCACTGCGAAAGAGCGGAGGAGCGGCAGCAACTAAAGGCGTGCTCAATAACTGTCCAAGGACAAATGGCTACCGAGCAGACAAAGGACCCAGTCTTGCGAGAGGTCCGAGAATGGCTTAGGACTGGCAACCGAACGGCGAAAGAAGAAATCACCAGGGCCGACCCCCTCCTAAAAGCGTACTGGGCTATGTTTTCCACGCTGGAGTTGGAAAATGACATCGTGCTCCGGAAATTTACTGACGGGAAAGGAGACTATCGCCAAATCCTAGTACCCAGTAATATGCGGCAAGAAATCCTGGAGCAACTACACAACGGACCCGCCGGTGGACATCTCGGCGTGGAGAAAACGCTCCGAAAAATAAAGGACAGATACTACTGGGTCGGCTGCACGAAAGGCGTGGAAAGCTACGTGTTGCGATGCGCGATCTGCCAGCGACAGAAGGGACCGATTTCAAGGACTCGAGCGCGGTTGCAAATTTACAACGTGGGATGATGCGGAAATTCCGCATCGACAAGACGAGGACCACAGCCCTGCACCCCCAGTCGGATGGAATTGTAGAAAGGTTCAACCGAACACTGCTGGACTTTCTCGCGAAATACGTGGCGGAACACAAGCGGGACTGGGATGAGCACCTACCTTTGCTCCTCCTAGCGTATAGGTCCGCAGTACACGATACCACCGGCCTAACACCCGCCGCATTGACCTTAGGGAGAGAGCTGCGACTACCTGTACAGCTCTACACGGGAGAACCTCCGGCGGACCACACTGAACCCTCAGAGTATGAGGAAAGGCTGGCCACGCAGCTAAAAGAAGTGTGCGAGTACGCTAGGCAGAGGATAGGGGATAAAAGTCGGCAAATGAAAGATCGCTATGATCTTGCGACGCGAGGAACACCATTTAGGAGCGGAGACACGGTGATGCTGTACCACCCGAAACGGAGGAAAGGCCGCTGCCCGAAGTTGCAGCTCGACTGGGTCGGCCCCTGCGAAATCGAAGAGGCCATAACGGATGTGGTCTACAGGATCAAGGACAAGGCCAATAATAAACGCCTTGTTGTACACCGCGATCGGCTAGCCCCTATAAGACGCCATGAGTCTGGAGCCAGGCGAAGAAACGGTTTCACGGTGCTGGGATTGCGCTTTGAGCGCAAAGTACGGTGGAACCCGACCACAAAAAAAAAGAAAGCGCGCAATAAGAAAATAAAGGGCACGGCAAATAAAAGGCACAGCGTGAAAGCAGAGAAGTGGGAAATAATGTCGTAACCATACACTGCAAGCCATGCACGCCTGCACTTGAACTTGACGCCACTAAAATGCACCGGCTGCACGGAGTGATTTGTTTACCACCATGACCTGCCCTAAGTACGGTCGGTGATTACTCACTCCGATTAATGCGAAGCACATGCGGACTTCAGCAGGGTGCGAGGTACCCATGGGCCGATTGAGTAACCGTACTCATTTGCTCGGCCCAAATGCTAAATAAACAAATAGCATATGAAGAAACCGTAGCGCAAGCGCCGCGTGAAATGCATTGGGGGAGTTCAGGTTGCGTCAGACCAATGGGTCAAGCAATTAGTACAATTCGTGTAATACGACACCCTCTCTGCGAGTAAGAGTAAAAGAAAGAACGAAGAAAGTGCTAGAGTGCTAGGAGAGTGGCCATCGTTTAGGGTTTAGAGCAGCTAACCGATTTGTGTAAATAGGGTAAGTTGAAATGAATAAACAAGGGATTAATAACCAGAACTTCGGTGGTTTCACTTGTTGTGTGCTCTAGTGGCGGCAATATTTGAAGACTCTAAGTAGTACCTTGCTTAACTGCGGCAATACCCGGAAGTCTCCCTGAGGAGCATTGTCTAGCGGCAGTCTCCTCCTCTTAACAGATTCGCTCAAGCAAGACGGAGGACTTCAGCGCCTGAGGAAGAATACAACCTAGTACCAACACATTACAATAAAATGGATAAATGGATTTAACAAGAAAAAAAAATTGGAGATAAACTTAAATTAAGAAAGACCCTGGAAGAAACCAATAAAAGGGGAGTAAATAGAAAAAAAACCCTGAAAAAAACGAAAACTAAAGAAAAACTTAGACTAGACGTTAGGCTAAAAAACTTAGACTAGAACCTTAAAATTAGAAACTTAAAATAGAAACTTGGGCTGAAAAAGGTGCGAGCGATAAAAGCGTAAACGCCAACAGAAAACGTAAAAATGAAATAAATGCGAAATCAAAAAAAAATAAAGAATAATGAAACGCGCGACATTAAAAAATTAATTTTTTTTCCCGTACGCCAAACAAAAAAACGAGCAATGAATTAAAAAAAAAACAAATTTCTGGGCACGGCACGCTCGACGCGATCCGGGCCAAAATTTTTTTTCCCCGTTCGAGCGAGTCGCAGGCGCTCGTTCAAACCTCTGCCGTTCCAGGCCCAGATAGTCCGGTCGACCTCTACCCGACGTTGAAAATACCGCGCGCGGGCGGAAATGCTAACTGCTCAAGCTGGTCACAAAAAGAAAAAAAAACCAACGCACCTGCCGAGGCCCTAATAGTCCCTACCCTGAACCTGATGGAGACGGACCAAGAATACCCCCACGAAGCGGCGAAAACTCTGCGATGGTCGGAGTGGTGATTTCCAACGAAGTCCCACTCCTCACTTCCAAGAGATGAGGACAGCTCTTCTTCTCAACGGGGGAGCGTACTGAAAAATTAGCAAAAAGTTAGCGAATAATCGAATATTTGTTTAAATTAGAATTCCGTAGTTTGACAATTGGCTTTACCTGTGACGGGCTAGTGTGAAATAGAAAGTAAGTGTAAATTTAATGTGCAAGAGACTCCAAGCCGCAGAGAACGCAGGAAGTGGCCCCACAACTACAGAGTCCCGCTGGCCGTGCAGGAACGACTCCAGCGTCGCCCTAAGGAATCAGAGGACACAAGCGAACGGTAAGTCGGTCCCAGTTTTCCTTAGCGCGAATTGCACGTTGATTGGCCACGAAAAACGGATTTGAGCACTAATTGCCCAGAGAATCCTCGTCGTGTAGCAGTCGAAACACACGGGACCTCAGTGCATGAGCGAGCACTAGGGTTTAATTAAACCCGATCGCGCACCTTTCACGGCCCCGCTTGAATAATTCCCGTCCAACTTTATTCGTAAGTCTAAGCGCACTCATTATTCTTAAGTCTACTTGCGAATGCTAATCTTAAGTCTAATTACTAATTTCTAGTCTTAAGCCTAAGCAAGAATTAATAAACAAAAGTTCGCTCACCCGAGATTATTCCTGACGAGCGAACTGTCCAGCGGCGTATTCCCCATCGAGCTAAGACCCACCGCTCCCGCTCGCGTATGGTCGATCCTGTCCAGGGCTCTCCTCTATCAGAACCTAAAAGGAGAAAAAATAAAAAGTTAGTTTCGGATATTACCAAATTCCAGCGTAAATCAGGGCTCCCGTGGAATTGGGGCTTCGAGCTGTTACTCGCAAAACATTGCGAGCGACTTGTTGCCGCAGCTTTTTGCTGCCGACAGCAACTTTTCGGTTTCGCCGGCTGGCACACACACACTGAGACCGGCCAAGGAAATTTTGTTGCCAGCGAAGCTCAAAAAACAACGCGATTCCGCCGTGGAAACGATTGGCCGCGATGACACTTTGTTTTTACTGATCGAACAAAGTTCCACTTACCTGTAGATAATCCGGAAGGCGATTCCCACGGAGGTTGCAGCCCTTTCCTCCCACGCCGCCGTCCATCTGCTGCGGTCTCCTGCAATAGAAAACACTGAATTATCACTGCAATTCCATTCCATTTCACTCGTGGTGGAACTATACCACCTTACCCGCGACGCACTTTCACACAATTCACTCGCGATTACTGATTACTTCGCAAAACACCGAATTTGTTGTAAAAATAACCGGCTGCCACCGACCCGAGCAGCCAGCCGTTCATTCCCCAAGCACTACCGGCGAACGTAAACAAGCGGATAATTGTAGTACGCACAACTCCACTTGCACCCACGTGCCACAGAGCGCCGACGTGGTAAGCTTACGCCCTGTGTAGGCCGCGCGCTATGTGTGTTTCACGGCGGCCATTAAATTCGTGGTGACACGGAGGGGAATAGCTCTTGCGGCAAGACAAAACCTTGCCAGAGTCAACTTCTGCCGACAATTCGGTTGCTGCTTAGCAGCAAGAAGGGCTTCGTAGCCAAATTCAACACTTCGTGGCGACGACCGCTGAATTAATAGAAGACTCGTTAAAATCGTAGCAGTACGGAAAATCGTCTAGCGTAACAGTATATTTATATTTAACTGAAGCAGATCAGGTTCAGGGGGCGATAACAGGGCATCTCCAATCAAAAAGTGGCCTGGAGTAAGAGCTCTCAGATCTTTAGGGTCATCATTTAACTGGCAAAGTGGTCTTGAAATGACACAGGCCTCCTTGAGAAAAGTGGACATCTCTTCATAGATCAGAGGGACGTTTCCGACTATCCTCTTGAGGTTGTATTTAATGGATCTCACCCCGGCCTCCCACAAACCGCCAAAATGGGGAGATGTCGGGGGAATAAAGTTCCAATTTATACCATACATACTACTTTGGTCTTCTACGACGCGAGTAGCTTCTGTGTAAGCTGTCTTGATATCTTCATCAATTTGGTTTATAGCACCCACGAATGTCGTTCTACAATTCGTATATATATTTGAACACAGCCCACGTCGGGAAATGAAACGCCTAAAGCTTGCTGGGAACGCATTAGTGGTAAGATCACTCACTACTTCGATATGCATGGCCTTTGTATACAAACAAATGTACACGGCAATATAGCCCTTATAGGTTTTACATCCCCTTGTACGAGATGATATTAAATGGAATTGGCCTGCATAATACATCCCGACATTTGAGAAGGGACGAGAAGGGTTTATGCGAGGTGATGGTAAAGCTCCGATTAGTTGGTTTGCATATGCAACATAATTTATGGGTGTACTCTATTAGTAAATGGGTTAAATGACCCTTTGGATGCACAATCAAAGGGTGCTTTGCATTAAAGGGAAGGTGAGAATTATTTAAACGACCGCCGACTCTGAACAGGCCTTCACTGTCAAGAAATGGATTGAGATTTACAATCTTACTCGAACAATGAAGAGGTTTCTTATTTCAAAGGGCGACAATTTCATCCAAGAAGAACTTCTTTTGCTCATGTCGAACCCAAAATGACCGGCCTGAGTCTAGTGCTCTTGCCGAGATATTGGCTGAAATAGGGGTAGGATTAGTGTGACATAATTTAGCAACAAATCGTTGACATAATGTTGTAACTCGCAAAAGTTTTGTGAAAGACGAAAACCTCCTCAATATTTCTGAGAGATAGTCCGAGCCATCATTAGTTGCCCTTTCAAAGAAGGTTTTAGTCGTTTTGAGTTCGTCCTTTATCAGCTCAGGTTCGAAATTACGCAAAGATGGCCATGATGCCTCCGATTTGCAGAGCGAATTTCGTCGACGAACTCGAAAAAACCCAGTCAACGTTCACTAAGCTGAAAATAGCGCGCAACACCCCACATCATGCAATCAGGCTGGAGAAGGGAGACGTGGCTTAACAGAGTAGTCAAAATGGACGATACACGCTACCCGAAAGCATGTCTCCGAGGCCTTCTGACACTCGCCGAACGTTTTCCCGACTACCACAACAACTTTCTACTACAACTAAAAACCAAGCTGACTTCATTGAATGCTCTGCCTTTTTGGGAGGACGTACTAAATTTGAGGCCCACCAACATCACTCTTCTACACACGGCCCTGAGACAAAGGTAACACCAAGCCGACCTGGACAGAGCAAGGGCATCTACAAGCCTCGACCTATATCCTCTCCTACGTCCCTCAGTCAATCCAGAACCGACCTATCTCCACTCATCTAACATGCAGTTAGGCCAGAAGGCAACTCTCGCGCAATGCCGGACACTAAACTCGTACAACTCCAGAATCATAACTGGGAACACAACGCGACGGAATCTCTCATCATTGCAACTGGAGAGTTACACAATCCCTTATCCACATCCTCTCTGAGTGTCTCTTCTACGACGACTTGCGTTCAAAATTTGTGTCTCGAGACTTAACCGAACAAGACCGAAGGCTCTCTTTGTAAACAATCTGTCGTCTCAAGACCCAAATCTGTTAAAACAATTAGCTTTACTTATCGAGAAATTTCTAGAAAGGAAAACGAACAATAATTTTTAAAGTCACACTGTAACTATCACTAGTGTACTATTTTTATATTTATTTTCCTTGCGCTTCTTTTGTATTCCTCTCTTAGAAGTACCAAGTATTATTATTAACTATCATTAATTATTCATGTCGTTTCCTTTCGATTGTACAAACATTGTAATTACTTTTTATACTACATGTACATTTATTCACACACGCTCTTTCCTAACGAAACTGTAACTCTAAATTTGAACTGTGCAAACAAATGAATATTTTTGTACTGATGCGAAACCTCCCTCATGTACGGGCACTGCCCAAACAGGTGTAAATAAATTGAAATTATTGTGACTTGGTTTCATGCAGTAAAGTGAATATAAGCCTGCACACATTTTTTATTTCATTTTCGCTACACAATCATTCCTGAACCAAGTGTCTTACAGTACATTAATCTTTATTTTCATTTTTGCTGTACTGATTTGCAACACTCTTATTAAGTAATCAAAAATTTGATGAAGTTGTGCAAAATATTATAAATAAACACTTATTCATGAACATTTGGATTTTGATTTTGCTAATGCTGGATTTTTTGACTAACCAAGTTTCGCTTCCGTATAGCAAGACTGACTTTACGCAGGAATTAAGTTAGGTTCCCCTGGCGAGGTGACGGGATTTCCAAACCGCCCTGAATCTTCCGAAGGCCATTCTCGCTTGTTTCAGTCTATTATTAATATCGTCTTCTGTACCCCCATTTATGGTAATTGTAGGTACTACCGAAATATTTGAATTTGACCACGTCCTCTGTTGTAGTGTTGTTGATTTGGATCTGATTTGTATTCCCTGTGTTGATTCCCACACACTTTTATTTTTCGTGTATTTATTTTCAGACCAACTTCTCGTTCATATGTTTCCTGGTTATTAACCATGGTTGGCATGGCTTTGTAGGTGTGGTTCTCTAATCAGCTGGTCAGCGTCCATCTTATTCCTCGTGGTATTGAGATTGTTTTTTTCAGTACCTCATCTAGTACTATGTTGAACAACAGGGGGATAGGGGACATCCTTGTTTAACCCCAAGATCTAGTCTTATTGGTTCGCTCAAATTGCCGTCGTGGATCCTTTGTTCTGCGCCATCATTGAGTGCTTTGATCAGACATAAATTTTCCCGGTATTCTTCGCTCTGCTAGTATCCTCCATATTGTACCACGATTTATTGTGTCTAATGCTCTTTCAAAGTCGATGAATGTAATGTATAGGGCAGAGTTCAATTCCAGTGATTGTTCTACAAATTAGCCTCAGGTTGTTCGATTGATTAACACATCCTTCCCTAAAACCAATTTGTTCTTCCCTCATGTCCTTTTCAATCATGTTATATATTCTGGTGAGTATTATGAGAGCTAGAACTTTATTTATTACGTTCAGGATTCTGATGCCCCGCCAATTGCTACACTCTTTTACATCCTATTTCTTTGTAGGCTTGATGATTATTCCTGTTTTCCAGGACGATGCTATATTTTCTGTGGTCCAGATTTGTACCAAGATGGACTGAAAGGCCTTGGTGGTGGTGTCAGCATCTACCCTGAGGAGTTCTGCGGGGATTTCGTCAGCCTTTGTTGCCTTTTTTGTTGTAACTTCTCCACTATTAGGTCATTTAATCTCGCTCTATCCAATCTTGAGGGTTCTGTTAGTGTACATGCATTCCATTGTCCTATTCTCGTCCATGTTTGTGTGCTAATAGTCGTTGCCGTGTTTCTGTCTGCTTCGTTTTCTTTAATCGTTTATGCTCGCTATGCTAGGTGATTAGCCCGCAGTTGCCATCTTGACTGATGGTTCTACCATCTAACGCTATCAGGGAAACCGCACCTGAAATTTGATCCGAACCAAGCTCGAACCGGCGGGACCCGAAGGTGATAGCCCAGCATACTTACCACTGAGCTATTAGGTTCCGAGACAATATTACCTGACTATAGATTGAATGGGTCAAAATCGCAGTGAAAAATGCTTCTGATCTAACATAAGAATTCAAATGCAGAGAATACATATAATGTGCCCCACAGGCACAGTGCGAGGTTCCGTGAAAAGTGTTGGATCAGATCAATTGTCGAACTTAGCGCCCTATCTATCGCTAACAGCGCCACCTTCTTTTTGCTCCTGCTATGACAGATCAGGACGGATGCTCGCCCCTTCTTGCACTGGCTCTCAGACAGGACAGACGTGCATCCCGACTGTGAACATATTCTTATCGATTATAACTTTGCTATTTTAAATGTGTTTCTTTTCTTGTAACTTGCTATTCAATTATAACTTTGCTAACAAAAAGTGTTAAAACAAAACAAAAAAACTGAACGAGAAGAATGATTCCAATCCATTCTGTAAAGCGCATCGATGAGTCACAGGCTCTGTGGTTACATTTATTTATTTATTTATTTATTGAAATCTCTGCTCGAGAATAAATTCCGGAAAGAAGGCTGCAACGCACTCGGGAACTTAACCCATATGGCGTACAATGTACAGTTTTTATTATAATAGACTTATAATATAGTAAGCCAAGTTAATAAAAAAAAAATAGCACAGGAGAAAAATCTTTCAAATTCAAGCAAGTGCAATCCCCCGACAAAAAGCAGAAGCATAAACTACAGAGATATTAAAATTTAGATTTTTACAGCATTGGCTATGCGGTTGTGGTTACATTAAGTTTTTCTTATTGCTTTCTAAGCAATAAGCATTACAAGCAAAAAGAAAGTAGAAGTATTTCAGGTATTCAAAGCTATTCTAATTGTCTTCAGTTACTAAAGTACTACTTAGTTATATTACTGTGAAGGCTATAAGCCTACTTATACATGTACAAATCTTGGTCTATCTACAATAAAAATTTTATTAATATGTTCTTTATCAATTTCAGGTACGATCGTGCAAAACTAAAAAGGTTATTTGGAAAACAAAAGGGAAGGAAAAATCATAAGTTGTAAATCATCCTACTAACTATATAAAATAAAGCAAAAGAAAATATCCAAAGATCAAAAAGCAAAAATTAGTTATTATTCCTCCTAGGCATGACTTATTCATGTTAAGTAATTAAATCTATTTTAACTAAATAAAATACTTAAACCACCACAACCTTACATGTGTTTATATACTGGCTAGTATGCCAAGGTAGTCGAGGAGGAATAACAGATCGGAGGGACTAGCGGGATCTAGTAGTATGCTGATGTCCGGGAAGGATCCATTGCACAGGTCCCTGGTTCTAGGACATTCCGTGAGAATGTGTTTGATTGTTAGAGATCGTTGGCATGTCACACATTCTGGTTGGGGGGCTCGATTTAACAGGTATAAGTGCGTTAACTTTGTGTGCCCCACTCTGATGCGGAATACCTTTATTCCTTCCTCTGTAGAAAGGCTCGTATTGGTCTATCCTCCGCCAGTGTGATGCCAAGAAGGTGGAGCTGTTCCTCCACTCATTTGCGATGCTTTCCTTGATTTTTGTACAGCCGTATCGCACCATAAAAGAAGAGCAAGGTGGGACTAAGTTCTCTCTACCAGTAGAGGGTGTGGTTTTTGCTGCCTCGTCTGCCGCTTCGTTCCCGGGGATACCCATATGGGCGGGTATCCAGGTCACAGAGATTTTTCCTCCTGCCTCGGTCAGCAGTGATCTCATTGCCTTGATTATTGGGTCTTCCATCTTAGAGTTTTTGATAGCCTGACAAACCGACATGGAGTCCGAGTATATTTGGGACGTCATGGTGTGGGATTTGCAGTAGCGAATAGCCTTCCACCTGTGGTTACAATTCGCTGTTCGCCGATCGCTTGCGCGTGAAAGTCTCAGTGGAAAGCACAACCCAAAATTTGTACCTTTGAAGCTTGAAAATTTTTCTTGTTTTTAGCGAAATGAAGAGTCTGATAGTTATAAGGTCTGTGCTAAAAGTAACTCAGAAAAATTAACAATAGTAAATATATTCGCCAAAATTTCAACAAGTGAACATTAAAAAGAAAATGTTTAACATTTTCGTCAGACGCTTAGATTGGCAAAACTAAAAAAATTTCGTAAATGTCGCGGCTTTCCAACACACAGAATTTGAGGACAGAATAGTATAAGGGCGAAAAAGGACCTTTAATACACCGCAATTATCTTTTCAATTTATTAAAATCTAACACTTCGACCAAAAAAATCATGCTATTATATTATTTCAATTCGGAAGCACCCTAAACACTAACAAAAATAATTTTGAAACACCGAGTTTTAATTGAATTTGTAGAAATTGTTCAACTTTTTAAAATCGGAACTAACAAACAACTTTTGGAATATTATCAGACATGTATTTTATAGAAGTTCCGGTTAATTCTTTCATCAAATGCAATAAAATTCACTCTCAATTTCTAACTGAGAAAAACTGCAGGCTAGGGTCAAATTGGAAGTTAGTAACTCTGTTTTGAGAATGATAAAGTTATTTATTGTTTTAGGCTTGCTGACTTGCTGCAGCGTTCAGTATCGCAGCGGTCAGTTATATCAATAATATCATAAAAGTGCTTGGAGCGACGTTCACCGCCGACATAAAAGCTTTTTAGGTAGTGAAGGAATTGCGCATTTTGCATGTCAATTTCACGGGGTGACACATTACTTTCGTGTCGTGAAATATGTGTGGAATAAATGGGCCCTCCACGTGGTCTACCTTTCTGATTCTATGAGTGGAGTCAAGGAATAATGTGGCTGTTTTGCATTTCTAAACCTGATGGCAAAGCCTGCACGCTATACTTCCTCCAGGACCGTAAAGCGTACGTGGCCCTTCTTGCATAGGTACTCTGCGTCGTCAATCTTAAATCGAAGAACTTCCTCGCAACTTTATGATGCTTGTGAATCATAAAGTAAACCGCTCCTAAAACGAGGAATACACAAAATCTGTGTGATATGGTTCAGAATCCTACAAACACCCCCACGAATACTTTGGAGCGAACTTAAGTATTTCTATTTATGGTGCTAATTTTACAGTAATGAATTCAAACAATTGCTTCCAGAAGAAGTTCAAACAGTCGCTCTATTTCCATTACAAACATATGATAATATTATTTTCCCATACTGAAGAAGAAAATCATCGGTATTTACGTTATAACACATTAGAGTAAGATTATTCGTGGTATTACTATAATATAATTTCCACATAAAAATATCAGTCTTTAACCTATAAGGCTAACAACACCGCCAATAAAATGTACGAAATTCTATCATCTCTTATAGAACAATGTAGCTACATATCACAAACCACAAAAGCATGTGCCATATTCCTAAATGATATAAATTCTCTGAATTTAAGTTTAAAAGGCAATGTACATATAATTAGAAATTGTCATATGCAAAACTATTCGAATGGCACAAATGATTTTATTGCGAAAAAATTCACAGGTCTGTGAAGTTGGCACCCACTTTTGCGAATTTTGCAATACTTGCGTGTGCGATCGATTGTCCATCGATTGTCCATGATTGTCCAGAAGATTATTTTGTTTGTCCACCCTTCGTTTCGAAATGGCAGCCCAAAAAATTTTTTTTTCAATTTTTTCCACTGGCACCCTCAAATTGCTAAAAAAAATTTTTAACCGCATAGGTTGTTTGTCCTTTGTTTGTCCATCAATAAGTTTCGTTTGTCCACCAACTGGTTGATTATAATTAATTTTTGAAATTTTCAAAAAACGTGAAGTTGGCACCCCCTTTTTCGAAACTGGAAAATTTTTTTTTTGCTTACGTTTGTCCATCGATTATCCATAATTGTCCAGTAGATTATTTTGTTTGTCCGCCCTTTGTTTCGGAATGGCAATTCAAAAAATTTTTTTGCCAATTTTTTCCATCGTCACCCATAAATTGCAAAAAAATTTTTCCCCCGCATAGGCCATTTGTCCTTCGTTTGCCCATGTTTGTCCAGCAATTACGTTTGTTCGTCTCCCCAGTGGAAAATTATAATTGATTTTACAAATGGTCAAAGAAAAGAAATCCTCGAAAAAACACGTTTTCACTTGGAGAAACATAACTTTGGCATGGACAAACGAAAAAAGAGCTGGACAAACGAGATTTTTATCTGGACAAACGAAATAAGAGCTGGACAAACGAAATAGGTCCAGGACAAACGAGGTTTTGATCTGGATAAACGAAATAAGAGCTGGACAAACGAAATAGGTCCAGGACAAACGAGTTTTTGATCTGGACAAACGAAATAAGAGCTGGACAAACGAAATAGGTCCAGGACAAACGAGTTTTTGATCTGGACAAACTAAATAAGAGCTGGACAAACGAGTTTTTGAGCTGGACAAACAAGATTCCGAGCTGGACAAGCAAGATTCCGAGGTGGAAAAACAAAATTTTGAGCTGGACAAACGAAATAGGTCCTGGACAAACGTGGTTTAGGGGTAGACAAACAGAGAACGGCCTGGACAAACGAAAAAAGGCTAACACAACAATCAAATAATCAAAATTTTTGCAGTATACCAATCGTGTTTATATTCTTACGTTCTACATAACAAACAGAAATAATCTTAACCGTATCAGTCTTCTATATCTCTACGTACATGACTATAACGGGGTAGACAGTATCGGAGCTTTTCACTCGTAGTGTCGGTTTTTTAGCTAGATCATCATATTCTACCCAACTCCCTTGGACTTGTCGACATAAAGCTGTAAAATGATCTTTCGTATAGTTCACTATGCCAGCTAACATATACATAGCCTCGTTACATTGAATTTTTTCAGGAATATCGGTGAAAGCCAAACCATTTGGGAACACATGATTGTTTATCTGCAGTACAAGGTCCAACTCGAAACACAGAAAACTGTTGTAATTCTGTACTTCTTGCAATGTTGCTTTGCATGATAAACAGTTTCTCGATTCACAAAGGCACAGTTTTCTTACAAATTGCTGAAAGTGATCTGTGAAAGTACAATTCTTAACTGATCCTTCAACTGTAATCACTATTTGAGACGCATCTCGTGAACCACATTGTCCACATTTCAGTGTTTTCTTAAGACTAGGGTAATCTATGAGTAATTTTTCTAACAATGCAGACACGCTGTCATGGCAGTTTATAACGTCGTTCTCCAAAGTGTAATTCATACTCAAAATCACAGCTCGTTCACGATATGTAGATGCGATCCCACCACTTTTTACATACTTCTGTACAAATTGAAAAAAAATTGAATCACACGATTTGTCCACCAAATTTTTTACTTTGGGGAAATTGCAATACGCGTTTGCAAACATTTCGGTAATGGAATCGAACGCACAACTGTTCTTTATATAATACATCGCACTCTTTATTTTAATAGGTTTACAAATGCTTGCATTTAACAAAATACGGTCTTTTCGCTTTCGAACAGGGCGATCGTACATTATTTCAATATTTGAACACGGCTGTAAATATTTCCCCCGTTTTGCCAAGTTTTGAACCTCTTTTAACGGCGATCTATCCGACGAATCAATCGTGTTTTTCTCCGAATCAGCATCATCGAGACACTGTGAAGTTGGAACTATGTTCAAACCGCGCCAATTTTCTTCGTGCCGCAAATGATCGTGTTCTCCATCTGATGGCAGAACTTGAGGTTTTTTGTCCGCCAGTTTAGAACGCTTCACATTATATTGTTCTACAGCCCTCATTTCTGCCTTACGTTTACCTGCAGCGCATTCTAATTTCGATATACTTTCGATTGATCGAATGTACTTCACTATAAATTTATCTAAACGTATCGGCACATAGTCTGTTCCTAAATCAGAATGTTTCAGATCTTTAAAATAACCCTCACACCTTGCAGAAGAGGCCACATTCGAGGACAATGGAAAGTATTTCGTCATAACATTCGTCCAAATCGGGAAGTGTTTCGATAATCGCAGCACATGAGGCACTATTTCAGGGCAATAGAAAGCGTTGCATAATTCGGTTTCCTCGGCATCTGATACTAATTCTTTAACAGATTCGTAAGTATCTTTGATGAAAGCATTCAATGTAGCGCTGTTATTGACGCTGTCATCCAAGTGTTCATACTCTCTATTCAAATAACCATCATTCTTAACGGGCAAAAATGTCTTAATCCGATCAACAATTTGCGAGTATTCAATTTCGCAAATTCCTTTTTGCCCATTAGCATCGAGCCCAGAGTATTGGCTAACAGCAACGATCAGTGTAGATCTCAGTATGTTTTTGAAGTCATGGATATTTTCGGCCGTTGACATTAGCGCAATCGACCTGACATAAAAGTCATTCACTTTAGGCAGTTTATTTTCGAACACCTTTTTATCGCATATTATCTTGATTAAATGCGCAATGTCAACGCGAATATATGTATTCAGAGGGTGCTGCAAAATTTCCTGCGACAGCCATCGAAAACAGTCTCCGATGTACGTGTTTAGGTTTCTTTCATTGAAAGCCATGCAGATTCCATGTAATAACGCAAGTGAATAATCGCAAACTGTTTCCGGTGGTATTGGAGCCCCATCTCTTAAAACCTCCCGCAACCAATAGCATATTGTATTAGTGTCGTGCTTTTCTGAAAGCATTTGAAATAACGGCTGGATACCGTCATCTCCCTTTATAACTACTTGATACAAAAAAGTTGGAGTCTTTGCACCATTGAGTTTCACCATTGATTTTACAAGAGATCCTGACGCATCAATTTCTGCTTTTTTATACTTTTTGATTAAGTCTTTGTATAAACTCATCTGAAAAGGAGACCAGTAAAAAACAAAAAATCGATCCGCGCCTATGTCTTTTATGTATCCGGCATATCTTTCGTCATACTTCAATTTTTTCAAGGAATCGACAGGATCTATGTTTCGGTCAACTCCTAAATATACATTGAGTCCATCTTCTTTGATCTTTCTGTAAGTCGCTTTGTGTGGGAGGAAAGGCGGTTCAGCGTCACCATACGACATGTCTGCGACGGCTTCATTACGTACTTGCCGAGGTTTTTTATTTAGCAATTCTTTCGCTAATTCGACTCGGGCATCACCGGTCACCTGACGCTTCTGGTGATGGGCAACTCCACATGTATCATGCGTGTGAATCCGCAGAGTTATCCCATCACCAGGAGCCGGCTCGAACAGGCAATACGCGTGAAATACCGCGGAACAATCAGTGCAAACACCATGGATGTGCAAGTAACATTGAGCTTCAGCCGACGTGTTAACTTTAGCCTTTTTGAATTTAAATACGCATGGAATTTTCACCTTCAAATAACACGCTTTTACAATGGAATCCGTCCACCCAGACTGCAAAACTAGATATTTTTTGCCCTTGTAAGTCTTCGACACAGGAGCTATCATACGCCATTCATCTTCAGTGAAGCTGATGTCAAAAAGTAACTGCGGATATTTTTGCGACATGAATTTGGAGTCGTTGTACGGAAGATATTCATCATTGGCCGTGGAATTGAGAGAGGTGTCCAGTGTAGACTCTTGTAACGATTCGTCCACGGTAGCAATGCCATAATGCACTTTCAAATGAGTGAACAAATTCCACCGATTGTTTCTAACGTACGAGTTCACTGTATCGAAGGTGATTGTTTCCAGCTCTCGGGAAATTTTTTTCCATACTTCATGAGACCGCTTCTGAAGGTTGTTTTTGTCGTCGAAAATATGATGCTTTTTACAGACTTCTAGAATATCGTCTGAATTAGTAGCCGCAGTCTGAGGCATTATGAATTATTTTCAAATACCTGCGAATGACAAAAAGTCCAATAGATGATTGAAGCTTTACAATTATTTCTGTATTTATCGAAAATATCTAACTATCACGGAGTACATTCGTAAATTAGACAGAGAGAATGTATCTTACCATATAATTCATACGAAGAATTGATTCTTGGTTTCGACGTATTTATCTGATTTTGTTGAATACGAAACTGTAGTCTCAGAATTGATGAATAATGGCAGGATGCAATATACCTTTCAGTCAAGAATATAATGATTTAATCTGGAGAAAAATTAACGAGTCAACGAAAGGTCCCACAAAACGGTATCTATAATAGAATTTGAGTGGCACTTACCAATACAGTTAACACTCTGTAGCACATAAAACATAAATAAATATCGTTAGTTATATTAAACCACGAAATATGTACTATGTATATCACACACGAACTGCTTCCTTAAAAGGCTTGCCAAAAACTGACGCTTGTTTGTTGTGGAGGATTCACTAATTGATTGATTTTTTTCTTGGAACGCTAACGCCGGCATTGTTTTGGTTTTCCGGGTACCGGAAAAAGGGGTGCCAACTTCACGTTTTTTGAAAGTTTGAAAAATTATTTATAATCAACCAGTTGGTGGACAAAAGAAACTTATGTTGGACAAACAAAGGACAAACGACATATGCGGTTAAAAAATTTTTTTTGCAATTTGTAGGTGCCAGTGGAAAAAATTGAAAAAAAATTTGTTTGGGCTGCCATTCCGAAACAAAGGGCGGACAAACAAAATAATCTGCTGGACAATTATGGACAATCGATGGACAAACGTATGCAAAACATAAATTTTCCAGTTTCGAAAAAGGGGGTGCCAACTTCAGCTTTTTTGAAAATTTCAAAAATTAATTATAATCAACCAGTTGGTGGACAAACGAAACTTATTGTTGGACAAACTTGGACAAACAAAGGACAAACGACCTATGCGGTTAAAAATTTTTTTTAGCAATTTGTGGGTGCCAGTGGAAAAAATTGAAAAAAAATTTGTTTGGGCTGCCATTCCGAAACAAAGGGCGGACAAACAAAATAATCTGCTGGACAATTATGGACAATCGATGGACAAACGTAAGCAAAAAAAAAATTTTCCAGTTTCAAAAAAGGGGGTGCCAACTTCACGTTTTTTGAAAATTTCAAAAATTAATTATGATCAACCAGTTGGTGGACAAACGAAACTTATTGTTGGACAAACTTGGACAAACAAAGGACAAACGACCTATGCGGTTAAAATTTTTTTTTAGCAATTTGTGGGTGCCAGTGGAAAAAATTAAAAAAAAAATTTTTTGGGCTGCCATTTCGAAACGAAGGGTGGACAAACAAAATAATCTTCTGGACAATCATGGACAATCGATGGACAATCGATCGCACACGCAAGTATTGCAAAATTCGCAAAAGTGGGTGCCAACTTCACAGACCTAAAATTCACTCGTAAGGGTTCCGATGTCCTACTTTTGTAAGATATAAGTATGTATTAGGTACCAGTATGTAGTGAAGTGTAGTATGCTGGCAATGCCTGGCTGATCGGTCTCCGAATAAGCGGCAGTGGAGTGAACTGTCATACACCGCATACACATGTATTATAATAAGTCAGTCGGAATAAAGCTGTCAACCAAGAGGTCGGTGTTTTGATTTCCTCGGACGCCTTCCCATTTTCCAGTACTGTTGTGAAATGGAAAGATTGAACAGGTTTCTAGAGGAGGCATTAGTTAATGGCCTAAAGGAGAAATTGACCGTTCTAAATCTCACCACGACAGGTAATAAAAGGGCTTTGAGGTTGCGTCTTCAGGAAGCGCTTGTCGGTGTGGCAGAGGAGGAAATCGTCGCCCTGTTCCCGGAAGAAGAAATTCCACGTAATGCGGAATTGGAGGATGTTCCCGAAGAGAGAAATTCGATGGCGTCCGAAGGTGCGGAGAGTGTAAATGGAATGCCCGAAGTGCTTTTGAACGCAGAGTTGGAGAAATTGCGGACAATGGTTGCTAAAAAGCAGGAAATTTTGGAGCTGCGTAGGCAATTGAGAGAGCTAACGGAGGTGGAACAAAGTTCAGTTAGGTCATCGGAGTCGACGGGGGTGAATTTTCGTGACATAGAGAATTGTGTGCCTGGGTTTAGTGGCGATGACAGTTACCCCATTCGCCGTTGGATAGACCAGTTCGAGGAATCGGCAGACATTTTTGGATGGAATACGAGCGTCAGATTTCTGTACGGAAGAAGGCTTTTGTCAGGAACGGCTCAACTGCTGATTCGGAGTCGAAGTATAAGGTCGTGGGCGGAGTTAAAACATGCCCTACTCAAGGAGTTCTCTAGAACGGTAACGAAAGCCGATATTCATGCTGATCTGGGGAGACGGTTAAAACGAAGAGACGAGAACTTTCAACAATATGTTCTTAAAATGCAGGAGATCGCCGCCAGTGGTGAGCTCGACGAGGAGGACCTGATATATTATGTCATCAAGGGCATTCAGGACACGGAGACAAATAAAACACTTCTTTACGGAGCTAACAACATTGACGAATTAAAATCAGCATTGCGTAAGTATGAGAAGCAGAAGGTGAATAGTAAACCCGAAGCATCACCGAGGGAAAAAACGAAAACAATTTCCAAGATGACGTGTTTCAATTGTCGAGAGGTCGGGCATCTGAGTAATTCCTGTCCTAAGTCAAAGGGCAGTGGACTGACATGTGGGGCATTTCACGTGAAGCGGACAGCGAAAAAAAAGTGACGTTCTGAAATTTGTTCATATTCGGCTTAATTGTACTTCTAGTAGGTATGAATGTGCACGCACAATATTTTTTTTGTATTATGTTTATTTGTCAAGTTATTGGCTTCTAAAGAATTGTCGTTATTGAAATTCTTATTTTTTGGAAATAGTTTTTCGAATTAAAGAAATTTTTTTTAAAATATTAAATATGGCGACTTAAATAGAAAATGTACTGTTCTTTTTAAATACAAAAAAAAACTGGATTTTTTATTTTTTTTTAATATACAAAACCGGAAATAAACTTTTCAAATCAAAATTTTAGTAACTTCGACCAATTTGTTTTTTTATTTTTTTATTTCAAAATATAGCCTAAAGTACATTTATAATACACAAGAAGTTTCAAAATGGGATCTGCAATAGTTTAGGAGATAAATGAATTAAAGTACATACGTGTCGCACTGAGCGTCGTACTCTAGCTTCCTTAGGTCGACTAGTTTGCGCGATATCACACTAAAACGCTGCAATATTTATATTTACAGTCCTATTTAAACGTATTTAAAGCTCTAACAATGTTATGGGGTATTTAATATTCAAATTAAAATAGTACTTATTGAACAAAAATATTAGCAGGAAGCAGTAGGCAGTCTAAAACAAATTTTGTGATAAGTAATAAAAAGAGACTGCTAGCGCCATCTCTCAGATACGAGAAGTATTAAAATGACAAATAGAAGCTTTATGTTAGAAAGAGATAGAAGCATGACGCTAAGCCATTTCGTATTTTCCGTTATTTCTATAGTTGTTGTTCTAATCTCTGAGCGACTTGTGCACATTTTAAGATAGTTATTGATAGTGTTTAAACTTATCTTCAGGAACGAACGGTTCATCTTGGGTGTTTTGCGAAGGTTCACTCGATGTTGACTGCACTGTACAAGATCTTCATTAATTAGTACTGGAGGTGTTTCATATAAGAGTCAGATATGTATGTACATAAACATCGAGTGAAAATCTCAACTTTTGAGTTCAGACATTTTTCTTAAATTTTTAAACTTTCGATGAAGTACCAAGCGAAATGGATTAAAACATCGATCACCGTACGAAGCCATTATAAATCAATAACTATCTTAAAATGTGCACAAGTCGCCCAAAGGTTAGAACAACAACTACAGAAATAACGGAAAATACGAAATGGCTTAGCGTCATGCTTCTATCTCTTTCTAACATAAAGCTTCTATTTGTCATTTTAATACTTCTCGTATCTAAGAGATGGCGCTAGCAGTCTCTTTTTATTACTTATCACAAAATTTGTTTTAGAATGCCTACTGCTTCCTGCTAATATTTTTGTTCAATAAGTACTATTTTAATTTGAATATTAAATACCCCATAACATTGTTAGAGCTTTAAATACGTTTAAATAGGACTGTAAATATAAATATTGCAGCGTTTTAGTGTGATATCGCGCAAACTAGTCGACCTAAGGAAGCTAGAGTACGACGCCCAGTGCGACACGTATGTACTTTAATTCATTTATCTCCTAAACTATTGCAGATCCCATTTTGAAACTTCTTGTGTATTATAAATGTACTTTAGGCTATATTTTGAAATAAAAAAATAAAAAAACAAATTGGTCGAAGTTACTAAAATTTTGATTTGAAAAGTTTATTTCCGGTTTTGTATATTAAAAAAAAATAAAAAATCCAGTTTTATTTTGTATTTAAAAAGAACAGTACATTTTCTATTTAAGTCGCCATATTTAATATTTTAAAAAAAATTTCTTTAATTCGAAAAACTATTTCCAAAAAATAAGAATTTCCATAACGACAATTCTTTAGAAGCCAATAACTTGACAAATAAACATAATACAAAAAAAATATTGTGCGTCCACATTCATACCTACTAGAAGTACAATTAAGCCGAATATGAACAAATTTCAGAACGTCACTTTTTTTTCGCTGTCCGCTTCACGTGAAATGCCCCATGTTTTGGTTGTCAAGAGGTCGGGCATCTGAGCAATTCATGTCCTAAGTCAGGGCGCAGCGGACTAATCTGTTTCAGGTTTAAGAAGGTGGGCCACAAGGCTTCTAGTTGCCCAAAAAGTGCCGTTTTGTGCACACATACTTCCAGTTTCCCGGAGGATGACGTTTTGTGCGCACACCATCAACTGCCAACCACTCCAATAGGAGAAAATACTTTTGAACGTGTGATGGACTTCACGTTTTCCGACGGAGAGCTGAAAAGTCGCATTGAACTGAGGACACTGATGGACTCAGGGAGCCCAATAAGCTTTGTCCAGGCGGATTACGTGCCGCCAGCGCTAATAAAAACGGTGGAACCCGGCAGGTATAGATTTACTGGAATAAATGAGAGTATCTTAAATATTTTAGGAAAAGTTAAGACTCACCTAGTTTGCAATAAAAGTGTTGTAGTTTTAGATATGTTTGTTGTTAGGAATGGGACCATGAGATACCCAGTCATTCTCGGAAGAAACTTCATGGAGGGGAGCAGTCCGGTGCTGAGAGATGGAAGCAACGTTGACTGGAGCTTGACGAGCTCCAAAGTAGGTGATGTTTCGGCTTCAGGTGGGTCGCATGCGTCTGATAGAAATGAAGCTTTTTCCGAAATTTTAAATGTTTGTGTTTTCAATGATGAGAAAAACTTTGAATTACGCGTTAACAAAATTTTACCATACGCAACTAAAAAACGAGTTGAAGAAATTATAGAACCGGCTTTGTCTCTCATTCCTGAGAATGGTTTTCCAGACATTGATTTTGAAATGGTGATCAGGGTAAATAAAGATCAACCGTTTCATAGTACACCACGCAGATTACCTTACGCACACAAAGTTGAGCTTGAGAAGATCTTAAATGAACTTCTGCAGCGGAGGATAGTCCGCGAAAGCGATTCGCCCTACGCATCGCCAATAGTTTTGGTACAGAAAAGAAATAAAGAATTAAGGCTATGTGTGGATTATAGAGCCTTGAATAAGGTTACACTTAGAGACAATTTTCCTTTGCCCTTGATCGAGGACCATTTGGACCGAATGAAGGGTAAAAGGTATTTTTCGGTTCTAGACTTGAAAAACGGATTTCACCACGTTAAGATCGCCGAGAACTCAATAAAGTTTACATCATTTGTTACTCCACTAGGGCAGTATGAGTACTTGCGAATGCCGTTTGGGCTTAAAAATGCTCCGGCGATTTTTGAAAGGTTTATGAAGGAAATTTTTAAAGAATTGGTGTCTACCGGTAAAATTTTGACTTATATTGATGACCTATTAATAGCAACGGAAACGATAGATGAGCACCTTGAAATTTTAGAACAAGTCGTGGACATCGTCGTTAAATGTTCCTTGCAACTAAGACTTGATAAGTGCCTATTTCTTCAAGAAGAAATATTTTATCTTGGGTATAAAGTGTCTAGGGATGGTATACGACCTAATGATGAAAATCTAAGGGCAATTCATAATTTCCCGGTCCCTACTTGCGTCAGAGGCGCACAAAGTTTTTTGGGCATTGCTTCTTATTTTAGGAAATTTATTAGGAATTTTTCTGTAATAGCAAAACCTCTTTACGATCTTCTAAAGAAGGATGCGGTTTTTGTGTTTGGAGAAGCAGAATTGGCTGCTTTTGAGACATTGAAGTCAAAATTGTCTGAGGCCCCGACTTTAGCTATTTTTTGCCCGCACAATGAAACCGAGCTTCACTGTGATGCGAGTAGTCTGGGCTACGGTGCCATTTTAATGCAAAGGCAAACGGATAATAAGTTTCACCCAATTACATATTTCTCCAAGAGAGCTAGTGAGCCCGAATCCAAGTACCATAGTTTTGAACTTGAGGCGCTATCAATTATATATGCATTAAGACGTTTTAGAATTTACCTGATCGGACTAAAATTTAAAATCGTGACAGACTGTCTAGCCCTGGCGCTTACTCTAAGTAAAAAACTACTTAATCCGCGAATCTCTCGTTGGGCATTGGAGCTGCAGAATTTTGACAATGTTGTACAACATCGCAATGGGAATAGAATGACGCACGCTGACGCACTCAGCAGGTCCATTAATATTTTAGATATGGTTGATGATTCCCTTGAATATGTTTTAGCGGCGACCCAAAGACGAGATCCAAAGATTGTAGATATAGTTTCCCAACTCGAGAAATGCGAGAGTCCTAGCTATGAAATGATTGATGGCCTGATATACAGGAAAATCAAGGATGGGATATTGTTTTACGTACCAGAGACTATGGAGAATCAACTAATACAAACTTACCACGAAAGATTGTGTCATCTAGGATTAGAAAAGTGTTTTGAACAAATTAATCGTACATATTGGTTTCCAGAAATGAAGAGGAAAATAAAAGAGTTTACGGGAAAATGTTTAAAGTGTCTATATTTTGCGCCAAATTCTGGTAAAGTAGAGGGAGTCCTGCATAACATTCCCAAGGGCACACTTCCTTTTGAGACTCTACATGTCGACCACCTTGGTCCTTTTGCTTCTTCGCGTACTAAGAAACGACACATTTTCGTTGCGATAGATGGATTCACAAAATTTGTAAAGCTATTTGCGGTTAATAGCACTGACACAAAGGAGGTAGTAACGTGTCTACAGTTTTACTTTAACACATACAGCAGAGCTATGACTTTGATATCTGATCGAGGGACCTGCTTTACCTCAGAGTCTTTCGAAAAGTTTTTAACTGATAACAATGTAAAACACGTTAAAAGTGCTACGTTGTCACCACAGTCAAATGGACAGGTGGAACGTGTTAATCGGGTGCTTATTCTTATGTTAGGAAAGGAATGTGATGGTGATTCAACAATCGATTGGTATAAGCATCTAACCAAGGTTGAATTCGCTATCAACAATACAGTTAATAGGGTCACGGGTTTTACGCCAAGCAAATTGCTTTTTGGGGTGAATCAGAAGGGTAAGTTCTGCGACGGAGTGGCTGAATATTTGAAGGAGAACGTTTTGAAAGAGCAAGCAATAGATGTCGTGGAAATGAGAGACCAAGCTAGTGAAAATATAAAGAAAGGTCAAGATTACAATAAGACGCAGTATGATAGATCACATAAAAGACCTAAGCTCTATAAAAAGGGTGATTATATTCTAATAAAAAATAACATAACAATTCCGGGAGTGAATAAAAAATTATTCGCAAAGTATCGTGGACCATACGAGGTCGAAAATGTACTTCCTCATGATCGGTATTTAATAAAAGACCTGGATGGCATGCAACTAACCCGCATACCATACCGCGGTGTATGCTCACCCGCGAACATGCGACCCTTTTTGACGTACACAAGTACCAATGAGCATGAAGATCATACATAGGGTATTTCAGAACTAAAGTACATATCTCATTTTGGTAATCCGGATTGCTCTTGTCCAGATTATTTGCTGGGTAGACCATTGGTGATTTTGATTTTGTTTTTTAAAGAAATTATATGTATTATACTTACTATACGAGGGTGCTGTAAAATTTTTAAATAGAATTAGGTTATGTGCGTATAACTTTCAAATGGAAATTGTGAATTATGTCTTATATAATTTTGTTTTACATGGTATTTTGTACGGATTTTGTTTTGCTATGGTTCGAGGGTTCTTATAGGAAAAACAATTTTGTTATCGGAAAGCGATCAGCCGAACCCAAAGTAATCGAGTCGATTACTGGTCAGGACGGCCGAGCTGTAGTGAAGTGTAGTATGCTGGCAATGCCTGGCTGATCGGTCTCCGAATAAGCGGCAGTGGAGTGAACTGTCATACACCGCATACACATGTATTATATTATAATAAGTCAGTCGGAATAAAGCTGTCAACCAAGAGGTCGGTGTTTTGATTTCCTCGGACGCCTTCCCATTTTCTCCCTACAAGTATAATACCACTGCCGCAGAGTTAAGGTTTTAAAGCGGAGAGGCGACCCCAAAATATGGAGTGTCAGTATCCTGTTGGTGGACGATATGAAAGTTTAGGAAAGGTTAATTATGCTCTGACAAACATAAACTTGTATAGACCCCCCAACCTAATGTGTTCCTCTCGCCACTCCATCTACTTCCGGCGTGCTGATCAAGATGGTAAAAGGCAACCTACTTTAATTTGTACCTACTTTAATGCTTTAACGTGAAGCAATTTTTTATTTAAAAAAAACTAAATTAGGGGAATTTCCAGGAAGAAAATCAATACTAGAAAAAGAAATCACTCACTCGAATTTCCATTTCTTTTTCGGCTTACAACAAACTTCTACTGCCTGGCTGCAAACTACTAATAACCTAGTTATCATTCAAAACTATGAGTTAATTTGATCTTCACATTTTGTAAAAAGTACCGTGTAGGTACATGTACCGTCCGTGCATTTCTCATTTTTGGGGCAAATCGAATTTGAGCAACAAAATCCCAACGAATTAAGGAAAATATAGCCGGATTAACTTCTTTATTCAATCAATATTTATTTTACAATTGAGGTTAATATTCGATTCAAAGGAACTCTTTCTACCTATATAATTGAAAAACTATTCTATCTACACAAAAAAAATTATTTCAAGTGTACACTTTAACAAGTTCAATTAAAAAAACTCGGTAATATTAAGTCCACAAAGAAAGTCTAAAGTCCAAAAACTTGATAAACTAAGAAGTCCAAAACGCAAATCTAATTATAAAAAAAAAATACATGTTCAGTCCCAAATACCAAACAATCATTATTTTCCTTTACCTTCTAACTGGGATTGTTAAGACCGTAAGTGACAGAACGTTTTGCGCAAGACGCTTTTATGGTATAGTGGCTGAATGTAGTCAAAATGAACTTCAACTTTGATTCACGTGTGGGATAGAATGCTTGACGCATTTCTTGAATATTCTTTTATGCATGCTCATGGGAACAATATCACATATTCTTTTTTTTCTTGGTATCACATATTGCAAAATTGCCTAACTCTAATCTGATCTGTATTATAATGGTTCCAGTAAACAGTGTTATCGAAATTGACAAAAAAGGCAAAGGTACGCTTCTGCGTACACATACATACTTGTTACAAAATAAATTCTGAAATTAAAAATGTTTAATTTGATTACTTTTGTCGCATTTCTTAAAACTAGCACCTTCAATTCTGACAGCATATAAACCCTGCCTACTTGTCTACCGGCAGTATCTACTGGCATAACTGCGGACTTTCATGTTTTTTTTATCTAATTTTCCTTTTTCAGTGATATTATTTTATCAATTATTTCAATATAATTCTTCATTTCATCGCGTCAAAATATAAAGTCTGCAGCAAAGAAAATGTTGTTCTCTTATTTTCAACTTTTATTGTTATTTTATCAATTAATTCAATAAAATTTTTTATTTTATTGTGTCAATTAAAAGTTTTTTGGATGTTGGAAGGAAATGGTCACGCTTGAGATACTGTTACGAAATTTGCCAACCGAGCGGCTAGCTGACAAATCTCGGGGACAAAAAGTTCGGAAAAATTTAAAGACGGGCTCGAACCGACGCGCAGTGTTTCCTTTTCTCGATTTTGTGGCCAAAAATACTTTTTATGGTTTGATTTGGTTGAACATTTGTATATAGGGGTTTTTTTGGTGTGATGGGTTTTCAAAATTCAAAATGGCTGACCAAAAATCGCCTCCGTTTTTAAAATTTAAAAAAAATGTTTTTTTTAAGTTGTTTTTTTTTATACTCGTTAATACTTTTGACATTTTGACTATGACAATTATATGCCATTTTCAAAATTTGCCATGGAGGATGGAAAAAAATGTTTTGAAACAAAGAAATGTAAATTGGCTATTAAAAATACAAATAAATGGCTTTTCATGAATTATGTATTGAATTACATAGTAAGATTAATAATTACAAAGTACTTAAATATACTAACCTTAACCTAACTAGTTGTACTGCTAGAGGGCTTTTCAGAAAATTCTGATTCCGATTCATCGGACGAACAATCGGAAAATTCTCCCGATGCTTCTGAAATCTTTATTTCTGGCTTCCTGCGCATCTTCAGACAACTCTCCAATTAGCTGCTCAGCAGCTTCAATGATTTGCGAACCGTGAATAAGTACTTTGTGTAAACTAGTCGGCATATTATTCCAGGGATATAAATCGACGTATAATCGAGCTGTCTCCAAACTATAATTACTGAACGCTTCGATGTTAACTGCAAAACCGCATGAAAGTACTTGCAGAATATGATAGAATCGTTGAGTCAATTTCAAATCTACACCAGTAATCACTGAAACTGTTTCAGACGATCCAAAAAAACGTCTAGCAGTGTTTCCGTCATTTGTGGCTCCTGCTCCTTGTTTCGGAATGTCAACTATTAGCGATAATTTACTTTTTACTTTTACCTCTTGAATGTTCTTTTTCCTCTGTTCAACTACCACCTAATCTGCACCGCGAGCTTGCCAATTTCTAACTGTTATTCTGCACCCAATGTGCAGAATACACTCCATGAATCTAATCCACGTGTTCAGAACTGAACAATCTTATTATTATTTTGTAATTCTCAATTTGTAATTATTTTCCTAATTGTAACAAGTCAGTCATTACTTCATGTCACCTACTTGAAATTGCAGAAGTCAACATAAGCAATATTTGGTCTGACCGCAATTTCACATGAAGCAATGACCAGCTCACCTAATTAATCGCAACATATCGGATTAGTCGTAAGTTCTTATTGTTATAAATACCGAACGGTTTTGTTAAATAAATTCAGTATTCAAAGAACCTTTTGAGTATTCATTTACTTTGACCATCCGAGTCAAACATTGGTCCTTCGCACCTTTTACAAGTACCGCGAGAAATCAAGCCACTTGAATTTTTCCACACAACTGCCGCCCGCGCAAAGAGCTTCCAGAATTCAAGAACCTTGGATTCTTTTAGCCACAACCACATACAACTGCCGCCTGCGCAAGAACTTCCAGAATTCAACATTTAAGCACTTCATCTCGAGAGCATCATATACACTCCGTAGAGGTCACTATACCTTACTTCTGGAGACAACAACAAAACAACCCGGATTTTTAACCAAAACAAACCCGGACCTTCGACATCAAGACTGCCAGCTTCGAGTTGATTGCATCAAAGAAATCGCCGAGTCAAAATTCGCCGAGTAAGCAAGAACCTTCAGTTGCAAAATGAGCACAGAAATTTTGATTGCCAACCAAATGGAGATCAGAGCGCTTTTTAAGCAACTTTAAAAAAGACAGTCCGGAACGAAAAACGCCGGAATATTTAAGGTGACCTTCTCCTAACTGGGGTACAAAAAAATCGAATTTTTTTTTTTCACGGAAAAATATACCTTAATATGTCTAGAATCATGTCCCAAAATTTCACGGAAAAAAAAAATATGGTTTTCGAGTTATAGTGCTATATATTTGGTGACCTCCTAACTGGGGCAAAAAGAATCGATTTTTTTTTTTATTTTTTTTTACGGAAAAATGTTCGTTAATATGACTAGAATCACGTCCTAAAATTTCACGAAAAAAAAAAAATATGGTTTTCGAGTTAAAGTGCTATTAATTAATACTGTAAGTCTGCTCATTTCCTCGGTATTGTGCGAAATATTCCACTCAAAAACTCTTTTTTTCTTTAAACGCATTTTTCTCGACTTCATTTTTTCTATCGTAGTTCCACGATATCTCTTGAACCCTAAAGAAAAGTCTAAAGGAGATCCACCTAAACAGACCGAATCTGACGACGCAATGGCCTTTCACAACAACACAAAAGTAGGAAGCGTCCTACTACCAACGGCGTTAATAAGAATAAAAAACACTCTTGGGCAATCAGAAAGGTTTAGAGCATTGATTGATCCAGGGTCCCAGGTATCGTTCATTACCGAGGAGGCCGTTCAGATGCTCAAATTAATAAAAGAGCGAATCAAAACAACAATCCTGGGTGTTGGGGAATCCAAAGCAGCAAAAGCTTACAGCAAAGTAAGGTTTTCAATGCAATTAAGCGATAAAAGAAACTCATTCCGACTGCTCAAAACACAAAACTAGGATGGATAGTTTTTGGAGACATCCCAAGAAAGGCCAGCCAGAGTCGCAATGAGGTCTCAAGTTTCCTCTCTCTTGCCGAAATTGATGAGAAGCTTGAACAATTTTGGGAACTAAACAGTGATAATCCACTAAGCCAGCTCAGTGATTCATGCAACGATCACTTTCAATCTACCCATAAGCGAGACAAGGATGGCCGGTACGTGGTCCGTCTACCATTCGAGGATACTCCAGAGAAATTAGGTAACTCTCGAGCTAGAGCAGTAGCCAGACTAATACAAATGGAAAAAAGGCTAAGCAAATCACCTCAGGATAAGATGGAATATAACCAGTTTCTGTTGGAATATCTAGCACTCGGGCACATGAGTCCAGCGAAAAAATTCTTAGGAGATCCTTCTAAGGTATACTACTTGCCCCATCATGCACTGTTCAAAAGGGACAGTACTACCACTAAGCTACGAGTAGTTTTCGATGGATCATGCAAAACTGAATCAGGAACAAGTCTTAATGATTTGCTGCACTCCGGCCAGAAATTACAGTGCGACTTAAGCCAGATTCTATTGAGATGGCGTAAGCATCGGTACGTATTCACGGCGGACATCGAAAAAATGTTTCGGCAATTAAATATGGCAGAAGAAGACAGGAACTATCAAAGGATACTATGGAGAGAAGATCCCTCCCAGCAAATTCAGGAATACACATTGAACACGGTTACTTACGGCACAGCACGAGCCACGTATCTAGCGGTAAGAGCGCTAAAACAACTTGCTATAGATGAAGGTAATCATCTCCCCATTGCGAAAGAGGTATTAACAAAAGATTTTTACGTTGATGACATGCTTTCCGGTGCTGACACCAAGGCAGAAGCTTATCAACTCCAGGAGCAAATTATTCATTTGTTAAAAGCAGGAGGTTTCAACTTGCGCAAATGGACATCCAATCACCACGAATTAATAAAAAATGTACCTCAATACTTATTAGAAAAGGGAATATTGGAAATAACTGAGGATGATTTAGTGAAAACATTGGGATTAAACTGGAATCCCAGAAGAGACGAGTTTCAATTTATGATCAATCAGAAGGAAAGCAGTTCCGAACTCACAAAACGAGCACTATTATCGACAATCGCAACAATTTTTGACCCTCTAGGATGGTTGGCCCCAGTCACTATATCTGCAAAACTGATAATGCAATCACTTTGGAAGATAGGAACAGATTGGGATGAGCTCCTACCAAATGAGATCACAAACTCATGGAAGAAAATTGAAACAGAAATGACTGAATTGCACAAAATTAAAATTCCTCGATGGATAAGCTATCGGAAAAATCAAGAAGTTCAAATTCATGGGTTCTGTGATGCTTCTGTAAAAGCATATGCTGCAGCACTATATATAAGGACAGCTGACAGCAAAAACAAGGTTTATACAACGTTATTAACCGCAAAAACCAAGGTTGCTCCTTTAAAACAAAAGACCACGCAGCCCCGCTTAGAGCTATGCGGTGCTCTTCTTTTAGCACAACTAATTAAAACTGCCAAGACTTCATTAGAGATATCCTCTCCGGAAATCTTTGCTTGGTGCGAATCTGAAATAGTCCTCGCCTGGATATCAAAAAACCCTAGCAATTGGCACACCTTCGTTGGAAATCGTGTAAGTGAGATACATGATTTAGTAGGAAGAGAGATATGGAGACATGTCAAATCCGCTGAAAATCCTGCGGATCTCGCAACCAGAGGGATAAGTCCTTGCAAACTTGTGTCAAACAATCTCTGGTGGAAGGGACCGCTTTGGCTTACCAAATCACCGGAATCCTGGCCTTTAAAAAGACTTAATTTGATAACCAACAAAGAGGAGAGAAAAACAAACAACGACAGTTTGTGCCATAACTGTCTCCTCTCCAGAAATGTTTAAATGTTCTTCATTAACGAGACAAGTCCGAGTGATCGCCTATGCCTTACGATTCGTCAACAATGCTAGACTGAACAAGGCAAACAGAAATACAAGCTACCTATCCACAGAGGAACTACAGAAAGGAAAAGATTCCATTATAAAATTGGTACAGCTGGAAGAATTCTCAGAAGAAATCAATGCGCTCAACAAAAATCAACAGCTGAAGAAGAATAGCAAGTTGCTCTCACTTCATCCGTTTATAGATTCAAACGGCATTTTGAGAGTTGGGGGTAGGCTGGAAAAGTCACCCTTGCCAGTAGATGCAAGGCATCAAATACTTTTACCTCCAAAACATCATGTCACGAACCTCATAATCGATTACGCTCATCGACAAACGCTACACGGTGGTACATAGCTTACACTTATGTTAATTATCTAAGACAGACGTTTTGGATTATAGATGCCAAAAGAGTAGTGCAGGGAAGAAACCACAAATGTTTTCCATGCTTTCGATATCGCCAAAATCATTCTCAGCAACTCATGGGCAACTATCCAGCAGTAAGAGTTACTCCATCCCCACCATTTTCAAGTACAGGAGTAGATTCTGCAGGACCCTTCTTGACAAAGGCTTCAAAGGGGGAGGCACTAAAACACTTAAAGGATATATAGCCATATTTGTATGTATGGTCACCAAGGGAATTCATTTAGAGCTTGTCAGCGATTTAACCACGGACTCCTTCCTCGCAGCATTCAGAAGATTTGTTTCCCGTCGAGGAATCTGCAAGGCAGTTTATAGCGACAATGGGACAAACTTTGTTGGCGCCAATAACAAATTAACCAGAGATCTACAACTTGCAATCTCCAGTGCGACCAAACAAGCAGCTGAAGCACTAGCGAATGACGGTACAGAGTGGAAATTCATTCCAGCAGTTAGTCCACACTTTGGAGGACTCTGGGAAGCCGGAGTCAAATCGGTCAAGGGACACTTAAGACGAATTTTGAGCGAAACGCTGCTCACTTATGAAGAATTCAGTACCGTCTTGACTCAAGTAGAAGCCTGCTTAAATTCAAGACCTATTGGACAACATTCTAGTGACCCAAGAGACCTAGAGCCACTTACGCCTGGACATTTCTTGGTAGGCAAGCCACTAATAGCACCCCCAGTTCCAGAAATTGAAGAAAAGGGGTTACATCAAAGATGGAAGCTGGTAGCGAAGCTTCAGCAGGACATTTGGAAAAGGTGGTCATTAGAATACCTATCCCTGCTTCAACATAGAAGTAAGTGGAAAACGGAAAGGAAGAATCCAACAGTTGGAGAATTAGTCCTCATAAAAGAGGATAACATGCCACCACAGAAATGGGCCTTGGGCCGAATTACAGAACTACATCCTGGAGATGACGGATTGGTTCGTGTTGTTTCTGTACAATTTAAGAATGGAATCAAGAAACGTCCTTTAACCAAGTTATGTCAACTGCCGCTTTCGATCTACAACGAAGAAGACACTAATCCCAGCACCAAACCTGTTACAACAATGACTGCTATCACACGGAAGCGAAATTCTCGCAGAATAGTTCATACAGAGCCCGAACTTTGGTCAAAACCAGAACACTTTGACCAAATTTGCACAACAAAGAGCAATACCTTAGCTGACAATAAAAAGAGAACAGGCACGCCCACAAACGAAAAAAGGAATAAAAAACGGAAAATTGCTCCATGCACCTGGGCAACGAAATTGCTGCACACAACCATTCTAATACTGTACTGGTTGACTGTAGCGTCCGCAAAAGACTTCGAGATCGTACAACCGAAGTTGGGCTTCTTCGTGGAAAATTTAGGTAATGCTCAAATTAAAAGAGGCAATCTTAGGCTGCAGGTGTCTCTTCCAAAGGATGAACTGATTAACGATCAAAAAAATATTGACATTACGTGGGATCAAGTTAAAAGTATGTGCGAGAGGACAAAAGCTCTTACTTACATTACTCGCTGCCAGACATATCTTGAGCACATATCTACAAGAAAACAGGATCTTCTCAGGGTTACTGATGAGGGTCGACAAAGGTTAGAGCACAATAACAGGAACAAAAGAGGCATCCTTGGCAGACTACTCACTTCAGTGTTCGGGGTAAACGATGAAGTTTACAGTGACATCGAGTCCGTACAGCATAATCAACAAGATATATTGCACTTTACAAATCAGCAAGTACTACTCCTAAATACCAAAATAAATCAGTCAAACTTTAGAACACTGGAATATTTAAAGCAAGTTGATGCCAGGATAGATGACGCTAGCTCAACAATTAGGGAGATGTCATCATATATCACAAGGGCAGATCACAACAGGCTAAACATAGAAATTATTTCCGCCTACCTGAGCGCAGAAGACTATTATGACGAGCTAAAGGAAAAATATGAGAAATGGCTGAGAGCACTCCGCACATCCGGGACATAAATGCAATCATACAAAATGTTTCTCAAAAACTGGGTGCAAACTTCTTAATACTGGAAGTGCCTCAAACCCGGCTAGAGGTTGAGGTCGAGAACAGTACAATGAACTTGTATGGATATCTCAATATAGTGGAAAGAACAATTTATAGCTTGATTCATGTTACTCCAACGCCACATAGGATCAAAGAAGACACATATATGGTAGCTGATATACAATATTCGACTCTTGCGATCAACTTCAACCAACAAACATACTTCAGCTTAACAGGAGAAAAACTGAGATCATGTGCAGTAGACCATCACCTTCACTTCTGCATGCCAACAATTGTATACAACATAGAGGAAAGTCCATCTTATGTCATTGACGAGCTTTATAATCGACATCCAAAAACTATGTGTAAAATGCACCAAGTGAAGGTCATGGGCATAGTCTGGAAGGCAATGGCAATGAAAAACTCCTGGCTTTACGTCACAAACGAAACGACAGTAATCGCTGTTATGTGTAAGGGTACCAGAACAGAAGCAGTACTCAACAGCACTGGAATAATTCATCTACATGATGACTGCCATGTAAAAACGAAGGAAGTGACTCTAAAAACCAACTTTGAAGAGTCGGTGGAGGTTCTAGGAACCCACATGAAGGAAATTCCACCTGAGGCCGCTGACATTACGCCACAGAATCCCCCATCAATACTGAAATCCAAGAGTCTTCTCCAATCAACCGAGCAACTTCTAGACTACAGCTTTGAACCAGAACTGCACGGACCTAATCTAAGGAAGGCGCTAATTCTGCATTCATCAGGCGTAGGAGCAACACTCATCACCTTCCTTCTTGCTATTCTTGGATGGAAGTACCGGCAGCAGCTCAAGGGTTTGGTACTCAGGCATAAGGCAAAAAATTCTCAGCCCAAGGTCGACAACCCACAAGAATCTCCTCAAACATCAATTGGACAACATTATCATCGGGTCCTGGCCCCAGCCCCCCCCAGCATGTTCAGAACTGAACAATCTTATTATTATTTTGTAATTCTCAATTTGTAATTATTTTCCTAATTGTAACAAGTCAGTCATTACTTCATGTCACCTACTTGAAATTGCAAAAGTCAACATAAGCAATATTTGGTCTGACCGGAATTTCACATGAAGCAATGACCAGCTCACCTAATTAATCGCAACATATCTGATTAGTCGTAAGTTCTTATTGTTATAAATCCCGAACGGTTTTGTTAAATAAATTCAGTATTCAAAGAACCTTTTGAGTATTCATTTACTTTGACCATCCGAGTCAAACACCACGCGTGTAATGTTGACATTCCGTAACATAAGTATGATTCATTTACGGCATTTGAAAGGACAAAATCTATTTTGTTAAAATCTTTTGATGTCATATCACACAAATAACAACGCATCGCGGATTTAGTATCGGTCACTACATTTGCCGTATATCATCGTGTAGAATAATTTATAATTAACAGTTATTTTTTTCCCGTCTAAATAAGTTTCGTAAGGCTTCAGACATTCAAGCTCTTTATCAATTCGCGCTTTTTCTTTTATTATAGAATCTGCATTTTCCACCATAAATTCAATTTCAATTGGGCGACAATATCGCGGTGATGATCGTCGTACATTTTTCCAAATAATAAAAGTATTCGCGGATTGGCTATTGCTCGGCACAAGGTGCAATGGAGCTAGTGAAGTCATAAACATGTTAGCATCAGACACTTTACTATTTGTAAATGATTGTTTATACTGACTTTGTCCGGAGCTTCCATCGCAACTCCACTTGATATACAATTGCAGATTTTCAACCATTTCTTGGTTTACATTGCATATGACCTCAAATTGTAAAGTTAATAATCTTTCAACAGTATGATCTAACAAATTTTGCAATGGCACATAAGCACAAGTTTCCGAAATTCGCATATCTTCCGGGTAACACTTTTTTTTGGCGTCCAAAATTTTCTTATACGCCGTAAAAATTAGAGCATTGTATTCTCGCGCAACGCTACGATATTTTTGATGATCGTCAACTGTTAAACTCGTATTCACCATAAGTGCTAAAGCAACTTCTTACTGCAGCAGGCATTCCACAAAGGGGCGACGTTGTAGGCGCTTCACGCATTTTTTTGGCTGACCCTGGAGATAAAACAGACGCTTCCTTAACGACAGCAGCCGCGCCGGAAAATCCGGACCTACGTAGACTCATTTCTGTGGCATACACGAGTTGAGTAGTGGGATGAGAATCTGCAAGTTCTGACGCCTTGCGCCTTTTTGTACGATCGCTCCCTTCTTCGAAATATTTAGACGGTCGACCACTTTTTGTCCCAACATTCTGCGATGTAGAAGGTTCTGCAGCTTTGACAGGAACGACAGGCGTGTTTTCCGGGGAAATATGAGTGCTCGATAAATCCAGCTAAACAGTCATTGTTTTAAAATTTAAAAAAATTTGACATTTTTTGTCATTATTTTCCTTACTTTGAGCTGTAATATTCCATTCAGCCATGATTCATTTTTATTGTAAAATTATGATAACTCTCGGTATGCAAGACTCCACTTTTCCTTTATTTTAGTCACAACCGGCCTTAAAGAATCAGCTAACTCCTTGGACAGGGGAAACTGCACGTTAAATTTCAGTTTAATGGTTTTTTCAATTGCTGATAATTTGTCACTGTAGTCGGCATTTCCAAGATCTTGTATCATGAGAAAAATATCTTTTCTGGTTAAAGATATTAAATCCATATTGAATTTTTATCTGAAATAGTTTAACCAATGTTTAAATTATGCGTAAAATGCATTTACATTTTCATGAATATTGACTTCTTAAAATGAATTTTTGGAAAATAAAAAATTTAAAAATTTTTATGATTCCATGAAAAACGATATGTATATTGTCAAAATATTTCATATATGTATATGTGTATATAAAGTGAATATATATACAATGCGCTTTGTGGAAGCCAGGTATGAAAGAAAGTTTCATGCCTGACTGTTTACAATCGTCAACGGCCTTGAGGGCCGAAATTCCTATGTCGCGCGCGAGCTAACTCTAATGGCGCCCTACAGCGCTAGAGCACCTAAAAGCAGCTGCCAATCGCACAAATCGCAAGTTTAGACTTCCCTTTAAACATTCTGTACGGTGTCAATGTCGAACACGGCGGTCCATGTAACCATAACTCTGCTTGAAAATCAGTTATCGGAAAAAAACACCGATTTTACAGGACTATATACTAATAATACACATATAATACTGAAAAATCACATATTTCCATGATTCTAGCGTCATTATTTAATATACTTACCACAATAAACAAAATCCGAAAGGTGTTGTTGATATGAAGTCACTGAGTTTACAAATATACTAGGTTAAAGATCGTATTGTCAGCCGAGCGGCAAGCGCGCGGAGCGTGCAGCTGCTTTAACGTACACTGTCATAGTGCCGCTCTGCCTCAGAGAATGGGTTTGGGGTCCTACTATTCAGGATTTTAATGCACCGAATCTCCCTCTACAAAACCCAAATGAGAAAAACTTAATGTGACAACCTTCGATTTTTGGATTTTTGGCCACGAAATCGAGAGAAGGAAACACTGTGTGGCGTGGTGTTATTGAATATTATGTCATTTCTTTTACAGCGACGCATTCTTTCCATCGGTTTTGTACAGTTCTTGTTATAACCATCAAATGCGACATAAATATTGTGTCCATAATTGTTATGTAGATATCTGACACAATGTTGGCAAATAGTGCCAACATTTTCATCCAGTTGCCACTTGCAACGGTGTAGTAACATCCCTCCATCCATGACGTAGGAAAATTTTTGTACATCGTTTACATCCACCGACACTTCTGGGAATAGGTCATAAAATGTAGATTTTGTTGTTTTTCGTATTTCACCATCTTCAAAAAGCGCAAGAGTATAAGGAACTAATTCACAGGCCATGTAGTTTTTAAGTTCTTCATCATAAACCTGTGTCCAGATACATATGTCGTCGTAAAATTTCACCAGCAGCCTTTAAAATGCGATATTCTTCTTCTTCACTAGCTTTCGACCTCTGACAGTGCCAGTTATCGGACAATATTTCGTATTCCTTTTTTTTTAAAACATATTATTGTATTAGATTCAAATTTGCTGGAAAATAAAATACTATCCTCATAATGGTTCATTAGTCTCATTTTTATTGTTTTATATCAGGAATATGATCAGTTGTTAAAACTCTTTTTAATTCTGTCAGAGAAAACTGGCAGTCATCGTTTTCTTCAATGTATTTGAAAATCTGCTCCATTGCTGCGCTGCGTCTACTTGGATTGTTACTGGATGAATTTTTTTCTCCGTCTGGGTCTGTTTTATGGTAGTTCTTAAATGTGCGTAACAATCTGCGTGATATTTAGCCCCTTGAGCAACTAAATCTAACACGCCTACAATTCTTTTATGAATCTTGGTACAATATTCACTTTTTTCTCGACTTGTAATCAGAGGTAGTTACATAACTGATTTGGTGCATTGACGATTTGGGCGTTCTTCTTTCCTTCATTTCATCTGCTTCTATTTCACATAAAAAACACCTACTTTTCCAATCAAAGTCAGTTGAATCAGCCGTTCGAAGTTTTTTCTTTGGTGGAGAGCATGCTAATGTGTTTTTTTTTTTTTTTAAATAAGCATTAATACATCCTTTATTTATATATTTTTATCTGCATACTGAATGCACGTAGACAAATTCGCGATCATTTAAATACTGAGACAGTCCATCCGCTCTTTCTGCAGAAGCAGATTTCAGCGTTGATATTCCTCTTGTTACTTTTACAATTTCTCCTAGTTCGGAGCTTAATTGAGAACTAGATCCGATTTTGTCATAAATGAGGCAATCATTACTTTTATTTTCATCACTATTCGATGGTTCATTTTGATACGAGGCTGTAATAACAAGTATTTGTAATATTAATAATTAACGTTTATATCATGATTAATAATTAATATTATTGAATTTTACTATAACATTCTAATTTTTAGCATCAATTTATTATAGAATATATGATTGAGTATTCACAATTGTTTTTTATTAGCGTGCAATATAAATAAAAAACAAATACCTACTATCTATGCCACTATTTTGAAAGTTTGAAAAACATAATTGTTTTGTAATGATGTAAATATTCAATAATTCACTTTTATCGCACTTACTACGCAAAAACAAATATATATATATATAAATACTAGCTAATAACCGTCCCGGCTTTGCCCGGGCATTTCTACATTTGTAAATTTAAACTGTTGCAAAATGAATAAAATTGTTGATAGAAGCGCGGTCTAGTTTTAGAGAGAGACACACGTTTGAGACTGCCCTTCATTGGTCGATTTTTAAATGGCAAAAGGAGATTGATACTGGAATGTCGCTGTAACCTGTCTTCTTTAATTTTAAGCGCGCGATTGATCCCAATATAAATCCCGTAGTACTCCACCTCCATTTGATCTGATTTTTGACCTTACCATATCTGCAGAAGAGAGACTTCCATATAAGTTTCTCAGAGAGTATCAATAAAATGAGAGTTTTTAAGCTTATAAAAAGGTCCGCTTGACCTCTTCTGCAATATATTCAATCTAATCAATTCATTTATTTGCATCCTTTGGAAGATATCTAATTCTCGATCCACCAGTTCAATGAAATATTTTCATTCTGTTTGTTTTGCAATTTTATATTGTCGAAGAAAAGCTTCTGCGTATCCGTTTGGCCTCCTCTGGAATATACTCAATAGCAAACCCGTTTCTTGCCGGATCTTTTATATTTGTAAATTAAAACTGTTGTAGACCTAATAAAACTATTACATGCGCGAAGACGGTTTTTCGTTTTTCCCGCGGGAACCCAAAACAATCTTGGGATAAAATGTAGCCTGCATCATAAACGATAAAATGCTGTACCTTCCAGTAAAGGCCTCATCGAAATCGGTTCAACCGTTCTCGAGATTAGTTCCGATATAGAGAAAATTTGTTGACATGTTTGTGTAGATTTTGGTATAGTGTAAGTAATATGAGCTTCGAAAAAGGCTGTTATTTCAAAACCACAGACCCTAAGAATTATTATATTCAATTACACGGATATCCGTTCCAGTTGAGTCCCCATATTTGATCCGCCATCTTGAATTACCAATTATCGATGGAAGAATTAAGATCAGCGACGCCAAAAACCCCGTATATGTATTCATTAAGACGGAAATCCTTTCATTAGCCGATTGTTCTAGGGTCACTTTACATGAAGACAGCCCCCCCCCCCACTCCCACGGGCAGGAGTTAAGACACTCCGTGAATATAATATCGGGGCCATTTCGCCAAGGTCTGAAGCTGTATAACGGTTTAAAGATATTGCATGTATCACTTATAGTTTTCCAGAAAAACCGATGATAGACAGATAATTTTTGTCACGCAAACTTTCTGATCATATGCCTGATAAGTGTACAGTCAAAAAATAGTTTCCCATTCATATTTATACCCTATTTTACCTCCTTGGCGGTTAAAATTTGAGATATGCTGAAACATCTGTTCCATTTTTGTGTTGCAGAGTGTTTTCGGGGTCGCTAATGTCGAACCTACTATCGCAATGTGGAAATTAAAAATCAGACCCTTTGCGTCTTGCTGGCATTGTTTACTGTACAAATAACACAAATAGATCAAATTGAAGTACTTAATGGTAGAAAACTGTATACTGACTGTATATGTGTTCTTTTATTATTTTACCTACCTTACACAATTATAAAATACGTATATATTTCTATTTTAGTTGAAAATGATTCCCAACAATGTTGCTAGTAAGAACTAATAAATATGACAGTTGCACTGAGAAAGTAAAACGATAAGTGATACCCGTAGACGCCTGGCGGGAATAACTGATCGAGTGATAACTCATATGATGTTTGAAAATTATTAAAGTACTAATATCGCTATTAAAAAATAGGGGTTGGTGGTAGAAGGGTGAAAATTTAGGGTTTCATGTATTTTTTAATGCTGAATCATAAGAGAATTAAAACAAAAAATTTTGAACAAAAAATAAAAAATATGTTTTGGGGTGGGCCACCCTTATCACTTAGGGGTATAAAAAATAGTTTACGCCCTATTCTCACACCTACTGCATACACACACAAAATTTCATAACAATCGGTCAAGCCGTTTCGGAGGAGTTTTGTTAGAAACACTGTGACACGAGAATTGTATATATTAGATTTTTTTTTTCAAAATGCACAAAAATTGCTACGTATTTAGCCTAGCTAGTTGCCACGTGTACTGATCTGTTAGGGACCGCGTCAACAGCTGCTGTTGTCCCTTCTATAATTCCCCCCACCCCTCACCTTTATACCTGCAGCCCCTTGAGGCCCAAGGACATGTTTGTAATAGTTCTCCTTTTCAAAATATAGCTTTATGCTAATAAAATAAAAGAAAACTCTAAAAATTAATAAATATTTATTTAAATAATAAAAAAATCAAGATCGCACAAAAAATTTGTTTTCAACATTTTTTTATATATTGTTAAAAACACATTTCAAAAGTTTATATAAAGATTCATTGACTGGCCCTGGATTCCGAGGTATAAATCTTACGGCGTTCCACTAAATAGTTTTTTATGGCGATCCCACTCTCGTGGTTTCGCCGCGATATAGCGTTAGGGCCTTGGTCTTGAACTGAAGATGCCGTTTTGAAGTTAGATGAAATATTCTGGTTCTATGTTACATTGCGTGTGTTGCGTTGACAATAAATAACGCAAGAGGATTGGGTTTGTGAAGATCATAGACACGCCCACACAGGGTGCGCTCTTTCTCCCTACACTTCTAGAAGAAAATCAGAATCAGAATCTAAGAAAAAAACATGTTTGGTTTCACAATAATGTCCCTTAGTCTACCCATGAAAGTGTAAAATGAGGCTAAAGAAGTTTCATTACATAAATATACATAATAACTAGCTCTTTTGAAAAACCCAAATATTCATTTTTTTTTACATTTGTGGCGCAAAAAATCCATTAAAGTGTCGCCTTATCTTTAGTGCGTACCAGGAAAAGTGGTGGGTTATTCCCCCTCTAACTTAATCAGGACATACACATGTAAAAACTGAAATCGCAAAATGTGGCGCATAAACAAACATTGACTTAAACTTAGTTCGCGTTACGTAATTCTTATTATCAGTGTCTGTCTGGCTACGATTGAAAATGCGTAAGCTTTCTGAACAACAACTTATATGAACTTTGCATTGGTATATCTTTCCTTTCTCAGTTTTTCTTACAGTTTATTTGTAGAAGATCCAGGAGTTCTGCCGTTCCAGTATCATTGTACATACATTTTTGTTAATTTTTTTCATATGAATGTAACTATAAATTTAACTCTTCTTTTTTTTTTCTGGATGTGTCCTTAGAAAATATTTCCAAATTGTCAAAAGCGTAGCCGAACAGATTTACTCAGAAAATTGTTTAATGCAGTTATTATGCAGTAAGTAAGTATAATACGGTAACATTCCATTCAATAAATAGTCGAACATATAAATCCAGCAATAAAAGTTTTATAGACAATTAAAGCTTATAAAATGTTGTTGGAATCTCTTAACCCAGTGATCAAAGTGAAGGAAACTTAAATTTTCAAGAGACCGGAAAAACGCCCTTTGAAAATCGTATGCTCCTTCTAGATCGGCCTCGGGTATCTAATCATAATTGAAAGGAAGTCAATTAAGCCCGCCCCCACGTTTCTATTGTGGGCAATTTCATATCATGGGAAAATTTACGACCGTCTACCCGCATGTCTACTTCAAAAGTCTTGTTATTGCTTTTTTCCGGGGAAACGGCGCCAGTTTTCCTGCAGTCGCTGGCAAAAGCTCACTTAATACAGAAAGGCCCTCGAGTGTGCGGTGCCCATACATGAACGAGTTCTCCCTTTTCGGTTGACATAAGCCGTATAAACCAACGTTTTTGTGTGGTTTCGTCAAATCGATTGGCTGCATTGCAACTCGCTTAATAAATCATTCACATGAGTACAGAGCCCCACAAATTGCACTTATTTCAACTCTTATTAGTGGCGGCAAGTTCTACCTGCCAATGCAACCTTGAAACTGTAGAAATTCATACTATAAATTGCCCAGCGGGAGCAGAAAAAATCCTAGATGCAAGCGAGGGCTATCCTTTAGGAGGGATGGATACATGGCTCTTTGTTGAACACTTAATTTCATTTGAACATTGCATGTCATTAGGAGGAAGCAGTAATAAAGTTTTACTTCTGCTTCCCCCAAGATTCCATGGGAGCAATAAGGAATGCATCACATTGACTGGACATGATCTATTTGGAATTAAAGGCTATGCTCTGCCGCTTCCCCAGAAGCATCCAAATATACATGGCTTTGAAGCAAAGTGGGATCGGATTGCAACTGCCTCCTATAGGGTTCGGTTGCATTTTGAATTTCGGAAATTTAAAGTAAATAAATGAAAAACTCAATTAGTCCAAAGTCATGTCATGACTTGAACGATCAGCGCTCTGCTTCCGCTCAAAGTATGAACAGGAATGAATCTTTTTCAACCGGCATTCATGAGCTGCGTCGACGAAGAGGTCGATCGGAAAGGACGTGAATTGACAATTCGCTTAGATGTTTTATTGTCCTCTTTTTACCCCTAGTACGATGTTTCTGTACTTCTGCGAGAAGCTATAATTTCAGGTGGTCGCTAATGTACAGGGTTTTTACACGATACAGCCTTTCCGTGTTTAGTTTATATTTCTATGGGTATGCCTCATCAATAGTCGTAGTTTCAGAACTGAATTAGGGCGTTCGAAGCCGAACACTAGGTGAAATCGTTGGTAAATTGACCAACTGTGAGTCATTTTGTGTCATCGATTTTTCAGTGGATCACTAGCAGCTGAAATTGTCGGAAAAATCACATGAATATGTGGGAGCTGGACTCTGAGTAGCTGAGCCGGGCATCGCCTAATCTAGAAAAGCAGAGATAATCAATTGTGTTCTATTGTTTCTAACTTTACTTACCGCTAAGCCGAACCCCAGCTGGGCCAGATCATTGCATCTGCATGAGCACCAAGCTCATTGCTGTTGTCCTTGTGCTGCTGGCTAGACGTTTTCTCTTGTGCTGAATCCCTGCCGTTAGTTACTTTTTGCCGCGAACTGCTGATTTTACTTACCTGCGCTGATAATCTGTGGATTAAAGAAAAGATTATTATAGAATAGTGATCCGTGAATTCCAAATCAATCAAATCAAACTTACCTTCTTACTCAGACTAGGAGTGAATTAAAATTAGTTTTTTTTATAGTCATTAAGTACTACTTACCTGTGAAGAATTTCACATCAATAAAACTTGAATTCTATTAATTTTAAAATATCGGTTTCTCACTTAACCTCTGATCCCACAAATATGTAACAATCAATACTCTGCCACGATCCCTTAATAACAACATACATTTGTAATATCTTCTGCACTTTGAACTTTTCAAAGCGTAATGGACCATTTGAAAGGCGTTCAAAATGTGTCGTGTTACTTGGATGACATAATAGCTGCGTTTTTTTCATTCTGCTCCTGTTCCAGCTCAATTACAGGGTTAGCGATTTTATGTTGGACAAATTGGAGTGGATTCCTGTCAGTGGACATCGCAGACACAAACATGACCGAACCCGAAATAAATAAATGAAATAGGTAAATAATTGAATACTTATTTAAACCTTAACATTAGTCGTTACGTTAATTACGACTTTAGATCTTAAATCATACAAATTGGATGCAATTTCAGACTTATTCTTTACAATTATTTATTAATTTACTTGCCTACAAAGTTATATTAACAAGCCATGCATAAAAGTAATTAAATGCTTTGACGCGACACCTCATTCTAAATTTTATATTAAAATTCTTTCGTTGTTTTCTCTTGTCTCTTTTTTTGATAAACATATATAATGCAACAATTAAGTATTGGTTTTAATCACCTTTATCTTACCAAATTATTAATGGAAAAGGTAAACGATTGTAAATCATCATAATAAGCGCTCTGCTTCAGCTCAAAATATGAACAGAAATGAATCATTTTCAACCGGCATTTACGAGCTGCGTCGACGAAGAGCTTGATCGGAAAGGACGTGAGTGAGAAGAAAATATTCAAAGCAAAGAACGAAAATAATGTTAAAATATAGATAACAAAATAAGTTCCTATGCTTAATATGTCTATGGTTCATATGAGTTAGTAGCGCCATCTACGTGTGCTAGGTGTACCTTGTAAATGAAAAATAAAGTTAGTCTATTGCGGAAAACCAACGTGTTTCTTTTAGGTTATGGGCGAATATCCATAATTTTCGGTTTTTTACTGAGTAAATTTAGTATAAAACAGTCGAAAGTAGTTGATTTTTCGTAGAAATATGGCTGTGAACTATATTCAAAGTATTCCGAAATTAAAAGGACGAGAAAATTACGATGAGTGGTGTTTTGCCGTCGAAAATCTGGTGGTGCTTGACAACCTCGTAAATTACATCAAGTCGGAGCCAGATGCCGGTTTCGAGAGTAAAACATCAGATGACGCAAAAGCCAAGGCGAAGTTAGTGCTAACAATTGACCCGGGATTGTACGTGCACATTAAGGAAACAAAAACATCTTTGGAGCGGTGGACGAAACTGAAGGCTATGTTCGATGACTCAGGTTTTTCCCGTAAAATAACCCTGCTAAGACATTTAATCTCGTTACGACTAGAGAATTGTGAGGCAATGACTTCATACGTAACGCAATTAGTCGAAACTGCGCAGAGATTAAAGGGCACAGGATTCACAATCACCGAAGAGTGGGTCGGATCACTATTATTAGCCGGTTTACCTGAAAAATTCTCGCCGATGATAATGGCAATAGAGCACTCTGGAATGCAGATAACTACAGATACAATAAAATCAAAATTGATTGATATGGAGGTTTCAAAGAATGATGTGGATATCACCGGCGCTGCATTCGCTGCAAACAATAACAAAAAGTATCATAAACAGAAAAATGGAGCGACGTCATCGACAAACTCTAAAGTGACAGTGACAGGTGACAAGACCATAACTTGTTACAAGTGTAAACAAACAGGCCATTATAGAAACCAGTGTCCATTATTGCAGAAACACAAACAATAAAATGCATTCAGTGTTGTATTTTTGAATGGAAAATATAGTTCAAATGAATGGTACGTGGACAGCGGCGCTAGTGCTCACATGACGGCCAACAAAGAGTGGATAAAAAATGCGAATTTTACGCCGTATTTATCTGAGATAACCATCGCGAACAATATGAAAGTGCCAGTATTGTGTTCAGGAGACGTACAAATAACAACTAATTATAACTACGACATCATGGTTAAAGATGTGCTATGAGTGCCAAGCTTAACAACAAACCTGTTATCAGTGAGTGAATTAATCAAAAACGGAAACAAGGTTGTTTTTGAAGAAAACAAATGCTTCATTCGCAACAATAAGAATGTATTGGTGGCTGCAGCAATGTCAACAAATGATGTGTACAAGCTAGGTATTACAGTAGCAGATTATATACTGGCAGCAGTGGCAGCACCAGCTGTAGCAAGTGCAGAGCTCTGGCACAGGCAATGTCTAAATGTGTGACCTGCTGCGAAGGTAAACAAACAAGGTTACCATTTCCTCATGTTGGACAAATAAGTACAGAAACACTACAGATAATACATGCTGATGTATGTGGTCCAATGAAAACAAAATCCATAGGTGGGTGCTCAGTATTTCGTCTTATTCATAGATGATCACAGTCGTATGACTTTCATTTACTTCCACAAGCATAAGAATGATGTTTTCAAGATATTTAAGAATCTTAAAGCAATGGTTGAGAATCAACAGAAGAAAAACATAAAGACATTGCGCACTGATAATGGTGGTGAGTTTTGTAGTGGTGAGATGGAGAATTACATACTGAAAGAAGCTATTATCCACCAAAAGACAAACGCGTACACGCCAGAACAAAACGGGGTTTGTGAACGGCCTAACCGAACCATTGTAGAGAAAGCTCGATGTTTAATATTTGATGCAAATTTAGAAAAGAAGTTTTGGGCCGAAGCAGCTCATACAGCAGTATATTTAAAAAACAGATCAGTAACTTCAAGTCTGGGAAATAAAACACCCTATGAAGAGTGGTATCAAAAGAAACCAGATCTCAGTCATATACGTCTGTTTGGGAGCCCTGTAATGGTTCACGTTCCCAAAGAAAGAAGATTTAAATGGGACAAGAAGGCTACCATGCACATTTTGGTAGGTTTTTCAGAGACAGTAAAGGGATATCGTGTATATGATCCAATAAAAAATATCGTGACTATAAAGAGAGACATAATAGTGATGGAAGAAAAAACAGTATCATCAGAAATCATTAAAGAAGACTTAGGAGAATGGATTCAGGACGTTGTTGAAGAGCAGGAATCTCCGGCAACAAATGAAGATGGCAGAGATTCAGTAGGGGAGTCTTCAATGAATGAATCTCTCCATGACTCAGATTGTGCGATATCAGCACCGCGAAAATATGCTATCTTTAACAGCCTCCTCAAACCATAGCAAATCCGAAAGCAAAACCTTAAGAGAAATTTATCGTGACTGAAAAAAGGAAGCTCTGATATTGGAAATTGAAAATCACAGGTATTCTATATAAATCATCCAGTATATATATTATTCAATTCTCTAAAATACTTAGTGTATAAATTTTCTATTTCTAACTAATTTACAATACTGATTAAGCCCAAAGCAATCTAAAGCAAATATGAATTAAAGGGAATAAAATTTTGAATACCAACCAAGCAAGCATTTTAAAACAATAATTACCTTAAGGCTATGCGAAACATTACTGTTACCCGTTATTCTGACGGGATTATAATGAAAATATCACAAATCTGGCAAACTACGAAAAATTAAAAAATACGACGGACCTTCCAAGAATAGTTGACCTCACATTAACATTTTGAACAAAATGTTACCATTCGAATCTCCAAAATCGCAAATTAACATGGGAACTTTAAACTTGAAAAACTTGGAACTTTAATTACTCCTGACCAACAATCACTTTCTTACAACTCGCACAGCACGTAAAAACCAACTGAACTGAACTCAACTCTCTTTACTTGCAACTACCTCGCAGCCACACTTTACCACCGTTACTTCAAACCGTTCTTGGCAGTTGCCACCGCCCATTCTATTGGGTCGCGTTCGGACTTTTATGATCGTTTTCGTGTCCTGACTCCAATTCCCTCATTCCGGGTGAAACGCTAGGAATGGAGCAGGACGCAGCTGATCATTTTGTTTTTGACAATTGTCAAATTTGTTGTGAGCGCCCACAGAATCCAGCTGACGGTAAGTAATATTTTATTAATTATTAAATTCGTGATGCGTGCGGTTTGTGTCAAGTATGGTTAAGCAGTGTAGTTTTTAAAGGAGTTGATTAATTTCTATCTGAAAGTGATTGTTTTACAATTTATTTAAACTAATAGCTATATATTTCGCTTATTACAGGACCTAAATCGGCCACGGACAGACAGGACGGACGGACTGATGGATGGTAAGTTTAAATATTGTTTTGTAACTACTGCTTACGCTCTCTCTCCACTCCAGGTATACCGAGAAGGATCTGTGGCCCCAACATATTGGCCCCCTTGGAATGCCGGAGGTATTTCAATGAACCTGTGCAGCTCCAGTCGTCGTGGTCGTCATCTCCCGCGCGATGAGGACGAAGCAACTATACGCGGTAATTCAACAGTTGCATCGCACCGCGCCGCGAATTTAAGTATCCGCTTCGGGATTAGCATTAGGAAGCGGACATATTAGTGTAATTGGGCGAGTTAAAATTTTTGTAGCCGTTTTTATGGTCACGACTCGAGTAAGCCCATCTTTACCTGGACTCGTATTAATGATCCGACCGAGGACCCATTTACAGGGTGCAAGGCGATCTTCCTTCACCAAGACGAGAGAATTATTTTTTATATTTGCTATTTCCTCCCTCCATTTAGGCCGTGGTTGAAGACGGTTTAAGTAGTCACGGCTCCAACTGTTCCAGAAATCGCGATATAATTTCTGCAGAAGGTCCCATCGTGTTAAACAATGAATGTTGACATCCGTGTAGTCGGTTTCCGGCGGCATTAACGGGGCTGTTCCCATTTGAAAATGTCCTGGGGTGATAACTTGAAGATCTGCCGGATCATTCGACAGTGGGCAGAGCGGGCGCGAGTTCAGACACGCTTCGATTTGGCACAGGACTGTGGACAGCTCTTCATACGTAAGCAGTGAGATTCCCACGATGCGTTTGAGGTGGTGTTTCATTGATTTCACACCGGCTTCCCACAAACCTCCGAAATGTGGGGAAGCCGGTGGATTAAAGTGCCATTCAATGCTTTCGTTCGCCAAAATCTCTGCAACTTTTGCTTCTTGCTTAGCTTCCTGGAACTGGGCCCTCAATTGTCGATCTGCCCCGATGAAATTTGTTCCTTGATCACTGTATACGTGCGATGGTAAACCACGGCGGGAACAAAATCGCCTAAAAGCAGCCAAAAAAGCGTTAGTGGACATATCACTTACGAGTTCTAGATGAATTCCTCTTGTACATAGGCACACGAAGACAGCAACGTAGCCTTTATAGGATTTGGTGCCTCGTCCTTTCGATAGCCTCACGTCGATGGGCCCGGCATAATCCACTCCTACGTGAGTGAATGGACGTGTTGCGGTTACTCGGGGTGCTGGAAGTTGCCCCATTAGTTGTTTGGAAGCTTCCGCCGAATATCGCAGGCATCTGAGACAGCCTCGATAATAATATCGTACTGCATTTCTACCGCCCAAGAGCCAATATACACGCCGTAAGTGAGTCAGTACGATCTGGGGTCCTCCATGGAGAGTGTCTTGATGAGCCTTCGCTATCAGCAGCTGAGTAAAGGAATGTTTGGACGTCATGATAATTGGGTGCTTCTCATTGTATGGTAGGTTAGTTTCATCTAGACGACCACTAACTCTTAGAAGACCATTGCCGTCTAGAAATGGAACTAATGAAATTAGTTTGCTGCTTCGAGGGATTGGAAGCTTTTTGTTTAAGCATCTGATTTCCTCGGAAAACATGTCGTGTTGAGCTTGTTTCTGCAAAATAGACAACGCCTCTTTGAGTTCAGAGACTCTAAGGTGCGCAGCTTCTTTCGGGGTCTTATTTGGACGACAATTGTTCGCGAATCGGCGACAATATGCAACTACCCGAAGTAGTTTCGTAAATGATGAAAATCGTTGGAAAATTGGATTTTCGATGGGTTCTGGCTTAGTGAAAAAGACCTCGACTCGTCGTAGTTCTTCGTTCGTGTCCGGGATAATGCTTGATGGCCAACTTTCAGCGGAGCCTTGTAGCCAGCTCGGGCCTGACCACCATAGTTCGTGCTGAGCTAGCTCCTGAGCGCTTAAACCTCGCGTAGCACAATCTGCTGGATTATCGGGGGAACTGACATGACGCCATCGGGTGCCACGATGGAAGTGATCTCAGTCACTCGATTGGCAATAAAGGTTTTCCAGCGGTTGGATTGCCCACGGATCCACGCCAGGACTATTGTTGAGTCGGTCCAGGCATAGGTCCGCTCTACATGGATGTTGAGAGCTTGCTGAATTCTTCTTAACAGTTTGCTGACCAGAACAGCACCACAGAGCTCAAGTCGAGGCAAGGAAACGTTCCTTACTGGAGACACCTTGGTTTTTGCTGCAAGTATGGAGATTGTATTATTTGATAAATCTTTTAGGTATACCGTAGCCGCATATGCCTGCTCGGAGGCGTCGCAAAATCCGTGCAATTCCACTTCGTGGGATGCATAAGTATTCAGCCATCGCGGAATTTGAATACGCTCTAATTGATGCAGCTGCCTTCGAAAGTTAAGCCAATGTTGTAGTAGGGTGTCTGGCAACGGTTCATCCCAGCTTAAGCCGCATTGCCAAAGCCGCTTAATGAAGATTTTTCCAGTAATTAGAGTTGGCGCCAACCAACCTAAAGGGTCGAACATTTTGGCAATGTCGGATAGAATTGCCCTTTTGGTACAGCTTTGCTCTTCGTTGGGAAGATTGATCTTAAATGACATAACATCTTTTGCAGGATGCCACCAAATACCAAGTGCCTTGATTGTCTCGTCCAGATTGATAGGAACCAAGTTCTCGTCGGGGCTAGAGGTATTGCTAACGTCCTTCAAGGCGATTTTTGAATTTGATACCCATTTTCGCAGTGGAAAGCCGCCGGACGCAGTAAGATCAACGAGTTCCTGAATGAGTGTCTTCGCGTCAGGGACAGTGTCCGCTCCGGATAGAAGATCATCGACATAAAATCCACTGGTGATAACGGATGATGCAAGAGGAAATCTAGAAGCCTCGTCAACAGCTAGCTGTCGCAGCGTTCTAATGGCCAAGTATGGCGCTGAGGCCGTACCAAAGGTGACTGTTAATAATCGAAAATCCTTGACAGGTTCATTTGGGTCAAATCTCCATAGAATTCTCTGGTAGTTAGCGTGTGACGGGTTGATGCGGATCTGCCGATACATTTTGGCAATATCGGCGGTAAAGGCAATCCGGTGGAACCTCCAGCGAAGAATGACTTCCAGCAATTCTGCTTGAAGTTTCGGCCCAACCAACATCGCGTCGTTTAAGCTTACTCCTGACGACGTTCGACTGGAGGCATCGAAGACGACGCGGAGTTTAGTCGTCGTGCTTTCTTCTTTGGAAACTCCGTGATGCGGTAGATAGCAGCAACTAAAATAGCGGTTACCGTTTTCATCTAGGTGTAAGAACTCTTCTTCTCGATCTGTGACTTCTTCCATGTGACCCATATCAAGATATTCTTGTAAACATTCGTTGTATAAAATTCGTTGCTTTTCATTTTTCTGAAGTTTGCGTTCAAGATGTTCGAAGCGTTTCAAGGCCAAATGTCGCGACTGTCCAAGCGTTGTAGGCTCGTTCATAGGACCCTTAAAGGGAATACTGACAGTATAGCGTCCAGTAGGATCTCTTGAGTGGGAAGCTTCAAATAATTCCTCGCACTTCTCTTCGTCTGCGGTTAGGGATTTTTGAGGTTCTACCTCTTCTAGCTCCCAGAATTTCCTCAAAGTGAGGTCAAGATTTGTTCTACTGTGTAGAGAAATAGACTCATCGACAGAGCCGTCATGAAAGGATGGACCTGACAGGACCCATCCGAAGATAGTTTTTTGCGCCACTGGCGAGCCTATTGGACCCTTACGGATCCCTTCCAGAATGAGACTGGGATAAACGTCGGCCCCCAGCAGGAGATCGACTTTACTGGGTTTCCAGAAAAATGGATCGGCTAGGTCGAGACCAGTCAAATGGTCCCATTTTTGATAAGAAAGCTTGAGAGGCGGTAGAAGACTTGTGATTGAAGGAATCACATAAAGGTGCGTACGTAACTCTTCGCGACCACCCTGGTGAGCGCCAAGATTCAGAGTGATTGACCCTCGAGATTTGAGTGTTGGACTTTGATTGAGTCCTGCAACCGAAATGTTTATAGACTGTCTTTTGATCCGGAGTCGTTGAGCAGCCCATTCGGAAATAAACGACGTTTGAGAGCCTTGATCAATCAAGGCTCCCAAGGTGTGTGCTTCGCCCGTGGCATCAAGGGTCCTCACCAAGACTGTCGCAAGGAGAACGTGTTTTGCTGGGGCGATCATAAAGGTTTCGTGCAAGGGGTCGGTCCGCAAGTGCAGAACGTTTGAAGAATTAGGCTCTGGTGGCTTTGACGCATTGCCGGACGGACTTTGTGACTTAGATTTTGACTCCGAGTGGAGTAGCGTGTGATGCCTAGCACCGCACACGTAGCAGTTACTGTCACTTGAACATTGATTCGTACTATGTTTAGCGGACAGACAATTTAAACAAAGGCCCTTTGAAGTGGCCAAATCACGCCTTTGAATAGGGTTCTTTTTTATCATCATAGGGCATTGCCTAGCCGTATGCGAATTTTGGCAAACAGGGCACGAAGCGGAGGCTGTCCGATGAAAGGACTTGACACCGCCCTGATGTGAAGGTTTCCGTACTGTGGTATTCGTTGCGGACTTGTGATTGCTTGAGACCCTTTGGAGTGTATGCGACCTTCCTTCTAGAAAATCATGAAGTTGTTTAAAGGTTTGTACCTCTTTGGAATCTTCATGTTTCGATTCCCAAAGTTTAAACGTTTCTGGAGGAAGCTTTTGAGCCGTGATATACACCACCAAAGGATCCCAATGGTCAGTTTCAATTCCAAGATTATGTAGCGAGGCCAAACATTCCGATGTAGTGTCAATGAGTGTACGTAATTCTTCAGAGCTTTCTTTCTGCACTTTAGCAAGAGACATTAACCTGCTTAATTGCGTATCTACTAGCATCCGTCTATTTTCATATCGATCGTAAAGCGCTGACCAAGCGATATCGTAATTCGTTTCGGTAATACTCAAATGTGCTAACAATCTTTCGGCGTCGCGAGATAAATTCGATTTTAAATAATGTAATTTTTGAACTTTCGATAGAAGTCGATTGTCGTGAACTAAGGATAGAAATAAATCCCGAAAAGAGGTCCATTTCTCGTATGTGCCGTCGAATTGTGGGACCTTAATGGGCGGCAATTTGAATTCCGCCGGAATTCCTCGAGGATGAGGTTCATGCACGGAAGGCGCAGATCCTTCTTCGACTCCTCTCAAAAGATCATTTAATTCCCCTAACAAATCTGAATACCGTTCTTCGAATTGTTCATAATCTTCACTTAATTGTTGTTCTCTGTCGGATTTTTGAGCGCACGCAATTAACGAATTATGGTTCTCACAATAATTTTGCCAGAGTTCAGTAAGCATATTTAGGCGACCACGTAGATAGCCAGCAGACTGACGCTTATTGACGGGACTTTTCTTAAAGTTGCGCTCAAAAACATCCAGTTCCGTAAGCAAGGCCTTGTGACGCTTGAGCAACGTCTTCATTTTGAATCAGTTTAATAGAACCGACCAAAAAAACAATTCGCGTATTTGTAACACTACACGCCAACTACTGTAACAAATCTTCACCGAAAAAATAAAGTTAACGGATGTAAATTGCCTCCAGTTCAAGCAGTACCGTTAAATACCGGTTTGTTCGAGGATCCGGTTCGAAGGACCATGTGCGATATCAGCACCGCGAAAATATGCTATCTTTAACAGTCTCCTCAAACCATAGCAAATCCGAAAGCAAAACCTTAAGAGAAATTTATCGTGACTGAAAAAAGGAAGCTCTGATATTGGAAATTGAAAATCACAGGTATTCTATATAAATCATCCAGTATATATATTATTCAATTCTCTAAAATACTTAGTGTATAAATTTTCTATTTCTAACTAATTTACAATACTGATTAAGCCCAAAGCAATCTAAAGCAAATATGAATTAAAGCGAATAAAATTTTGAATACCAACCAAGCAAGCATTTTAAAACAATAATTACCTTAAGGCTATGCGAAACTTTACTGTTACCCGTTATTCTGACGGGATTATAATGAAAATATCAAAAATCTGGCAAACTACGAAAAATTAAAAAATACGACGGACCTTCCAAGAATAGTTGACCTCACATTAACATTTTGAACAAAATGTTACCATTCGAATCTCCAAAATCGCAAATTAACATGGGAACTTTAAACTTGAAAAACTTGGAACTTTAATTACTCCTGACCAACAATCACTTTCTTACAACTCGCACAGCACGTAAAAACCAACTGAACTGAACTCAACTCTCTTTACTTGCAACTACCTCGCAGCCACACTTTACCACCGTTACTTCAAACCGTTCTTGGCAGTTGCCACCGCCCATTCTATTGGGTCGCGTTCGGACTTTTATGATCGTTTTCGTGTCCTGACTCCAATTCCCTCATTCCGGGTGAAACGCTAGGAATGGAGCAGGACGCAGCTGATCATTTTGTTTTTGACAATTGTCAAATTTGTTGTGAGCGCCCACAGAATCCAGCTGACGGTAAGTAATATTTTATTAATTATTAAATTCGTGATGCGTGCGTTTTGTGTCAAGTATGGTTAAGCAGTGTAGTTTTTAAAGGAGTTGATTAATTTCTATCTGAAAGTGATTGTTTTACAATTTATTTAAACTAATAGCTATATATTTCGCTTATTACAGGACCTAAATCGGCCACGGACAGACAGGACGGACGGACTGATGGATGGTAAGTTTAAATATTGTTTTGTAACTACTGCTTACGCTCTCTCTCCACTCCAGGTATACCGAGAAGGATCTGTGGCCCCAACACAGATTCAGATACATCCATATACACTGATCCACCTAGTGTAAACGATGGTGATACAACCACCACAAGCGAGTTGCAACTCATTCCAGAATTAGAACAAGAAAGGAGAACACGAAGACCACCAGAACGTTACGGGTTTGGTAATATCTGTATTTCCAATACTAGTACAGATGTCGAACAAGTAGACTTCTCAGAAGCGCTGAATGGACCAGAAGCTGAGCAGTGGAGACAGGCCATGCGGAAGGAGCTGCAGTCATTCGAGGACAACAATGCGTGGGAAATTGTTGATATGCCAAGCAGTGCATCAATAGTGCAAAACAAGTGGGTGCTAAATAAAAAACTAGATGTGAATGATAAGGTGCGGTATCGTGCGAGACTCGTGGCTAAAAGTTTCACCCAGCGACGCGGTATCGATTATGAGAACACTTTTTCCCCTGTTGTAAAACATTCTACACTGAGAAGTATGGATATATCACATCTAGACGTGACAACAGCTTTTTTAAATGGACATTTAAAAGAAAATATTTACATGTCTATTCCAGAAGGTTTTGTAAGTAAGCAAGTTGGAAAGGTCTTGAAATTAAAAAGAGCCATATATGGGCTGAAACAATCCTCTTTAATACATATGGTATGAAAAGGTGAAAGATTGTTTGTTTAAATTTGTTTTTAAAATAAGTAAATTCAAACCATGCTTGTTTACATTTTTTAATGGAAATGTAAAAGTTATTGTAGCTGTATATGTTGATGATTTTTTTAATTTTTTCCAATAGTATGTTAGAAACTGAAAAATTAAAAAAGGTATTAAGTTCTGAATTTAAGCTGAAAGATTTAGGTCCTGTTAGACGTTACTTGGGCATGAGAATTCATGAAACAAAGAATGTAAAACTATAACTGTAGATCAACAGGAATATATAGAGCAATTGTTGTTAAAGTTTAATATGTCAAATTGTAAGACTGTAGATACACCTATAGAGAGTAAGTTAAACATAGAAAAGGCTGAAAATAATGCAGCAAACATTCCATATCAAAAGCTTATTGGAAGCCTTATGTACCTAGCAGTTTTGACTAGACCAGACTTGTCATATTCTCTCAGTTACCTCAGCCAGTTCAATAACTGCTATAATGAAGTTCATTTCAATTATGCAAAACGAATTCTGAAATATTTACAAAAAACAAAACATTATTGTCTAACGTATCATAAGGATAATGTAGAGCTGACTGGTTTTGTTGATGCAGACTAGCCGACAGTCTAGATCGTAAGTCGTATACTGGTTTTTGTTTTGTAATGAGTGGATCTGTAATTTCCTGGCAAAGTAAAAAACAAAAGACTGTCTCCTTGTCCAGTACTGAGGCAGAATATGTTGCCCTGTCAGAGGCGTCTAGGGAAGCTGTTTATTTAGGAAATCTAATGTATGAGCTTACTGGTAAAAAATGTGCAATTAAATTGAAGTGTGATAATCAAAGTGCATTAAAATTAGCAACAAGTCATCAGCGACATGCTCGATCTAAGCATATTGATGTTCGCTTCCATTATGTTAGAGATGCAGTTGAAAATAAATTAATTTGTATTGAATATATTTCAACTCAAGAAATGCCTGCTGACTTGTTAACTAAAGGCCTTATGTCAACTAAACATTATAAGTTCATGCACATGCTAGGAATTAAAGCTAAATAAAAAACTTTGTATTCTGTTTAGAATTACATTTATTTTGTTAAGTAGGGGTGTTAAAATATAGATAACAAAATAAGTTCCTATGCTTAATATGTCTATGGTTCATATGAGTTAGTAGCGCCATCTACGTGTGCTAGGTGTACTTTGTAAATGAAAAATAAAGTTAGTCTATTGCGGAAAACCAACGTGTTTCTTTTAAATAACAGTACATTTCACGAACCGTACGTAATGAGAACATACATATACTCTTTCTCGCCTCATACTGTTTGTGTACACGTACACATTCCGAATAAAAACCAAATACGCTAAACGAACGGTACCTTTAATCTTTAGTGTACCCATCATCCCAGGCATCAATACAAATTCAGCGCAGGTACCCGGGCCATTTACTTTAATCCTTTGGCTCAAAGGCATTTTAATGTTGTCCTCGAAATCGGCGAGTCGCCAATGTGGCGACATGATATTTTTTATGTGAACAAGCCTTATTTTATGATCAAGAGGTATTGTATTATTTGGAATATTACAATTTACAATTACAGGAATTTCTTCACCTTTTTTTTTTTTTGGAAAGGAGCCTCATTATGGGAGACAAATAAATTAAGATATGTTATATATGTATGTATACTGAAGTTTTTAGAATCGCTTAAAATTAAAGATAAAAAACAAAATAATTAAAACTAATTTCATAATTGAAATCTGCATTTACTCTTACTAGTAAAATATGCTCCAATTTCTGAGCTGTTAACCTCTTACGCTGGTTAGATAAAATATATTTTAGAGCTGAAAATAATCTTTCCACACTGAATTGTGTCGATGGTATAGCTAAAAGGAGGGAAGAAGAAGACTTGACAGCTGTTGGTTTGTGATTTTTTGTGCGATGGAAAGAAAAATAAAAAGCCCCGATAATTCGGGGCCCGAGTCTGCGGGAGGCTCATCAGTGGTTGTGGAGGGTGCTGGTGTTGTCGGGAGTGCTGGAGGGAAAGGCTTGACTGCGCCTAAGGACAGTTCTTGTAGGAGGCACCAGCTGGACGACGCGGGACCCGGCCTGCTGGAAGTGAGCCGGCCTGCAGCGAGGGTGGAGCACGGGCTGTGGACGACGGTGCGCGGGAGACGGCGCAAAGGAGTTGGAGGAGTAAAGTCCGGTATTACACCTGCCGATGTGCCAGGCCGTACACAGGTAAGTGCAGGTGGGCCGGGTGGGACAATGCCATCACCGGGAAATGTCAGAGCGGGGCAACCTGCTAGCAAAGGCACCAACCTATCGAAAGCAGTTGTGCCCAGTTTAGAAAGCGAGCGGAGGTGCGCGCCTCCGGTGTCGCAAGCTTTCGCCGAAAAAGCACTCAGTACAGGCCGGGCAAGTAGTGATCTCCCTAAACTGAGTAAAAATGTGCGTCGCCGCAGAAATGCTGCGCAGCGAAAATACCGGCTTTCGCTCGTAGAGCAGAAAGGGGTGATTGGGAGTGCTGCAGAACCCCTGCATAAAGTTGTCAAGGGCTGTTCCGGCACTCCTAAACGCCCACTTTCGCCGGAAAAAACTCCGCCTGAGGCGAAGAGGGCGGTAAAGCGCTGCAAGGCCGCAGCTAAGGTTGGAGAAGGCGGTACTGGTGAACCAAGGCCGACTTTTGCCGAGGTCGCTAGCGACCAAAAAAAAAATTATCGACAACGGTCCAGCCGTTTCTGAGTTTTAGCGAGACTAACGCACAGCAATTCATTTTTATGCAAATTTTGATTTATGTGTGTGTGTGTGTGTGTGTGACCGCGTGTGCGTGTGGTGACAATATTGCGGGAACAAGATGAAATCAGCAGTCAAACAGGCCGTGCTCCTGCCAAATCAATTGATTGTCACACCTGCGCAAATTTTGTCAATATCAATCGACAATGGACAAAGGTAAGAAATCTGCAGAAGTGCGTGCAAAAATTGTATAATTTGCGGAAAGTGAAATTCTGCTTAAAAGACTTTTTACTTTACTCCTGCCAAATCAATTGATTGTCACAATTGCAATTGTGGTGACATTACAGGTACATATTACTTTGCAGGAACAAGATGAAATCAGCAGTTAAGCAGGTCGTGCTCCTGCCAAATCAATTGTTTGTCACACCTGCGCAAATTTTGTCAACAATTTTCAACGGTGAGGAAAAATGCGTGTGCAATTGGATTTATCTTATTTCTACTGTGATGAGAGGCAAATTGGCTGTTTGAATATCAATCGACAATCGCTAGCATCCGTATGGCTTTTGGTCCCAACACGGAAGACCTTCTCCTAACCAGCGAAAATGCTGATTCGCTAAAGAATTTAATCTCGAAGAGATTTTTAATGTAGCGGGCGACGGGCCCTCGCTTGCTTTCCGCGGCGCAAACTTCGTCGGTAGGGGTTGTGACAACCCAGGCTACCTGGCGATCGTATGCTTGGACGTGGAAACCAGGCGTTGGCTCGCCGATTTCGCTAATAGCTTGAAAGCGCCCTGGAACGGAGCCGAGATGGTTGCCTGTGAATTCTCTAAAATTCCCAGGCACACCAAGGTGTCGCTCTGGATTCCGGAGTGCTGCAACGTTTCTGCAGAACAGCTTCATGGTAGGCTGCAGAAACAGAACAAAGCTCTCGGGGTTGAACGATGGCGATTGTTCCACTTGAAGGATGAGCCCCCAAAGGGAACCCTTCTGTTGTTGGGACTCGACCAGTCGTCCCTCGATAACCTGATGGCGCGCGGTGGCAAAGTGTACTACGGGTTCCTTGAGCTCAACGCGCGCATCAGGAGCAAAGCTGGCTCTGAAGAGACTGTTGATCACTCGGCGGACTCGGAGTCGGGGGAGGGGACGACGACAAAAGTCGACGTCGCCGCCTCTGAGTCTGAAGCGGCCGCGGAGTGCGCCTGCTCTTCAGAGTTCTCCGCGGGGTTTCCCTCTGGCAGTGATGTTGAAATGAGCGCACTTTAATATGGGTGCTCACTCTTTCAATATCCTACAGATTAATTTGCAACATGGCAAAACGGCCTCTGCAGAACTAAGCAAAGTCCAGGCGATGGGGCACACAAAAATAGCCCTAGTTCAGGAACCCCGGTTGCACAAAAATCAGGTTCGTGGACTGAACCAGGGAAATGGCCGTGTGTTTACGGCAGACACTGCCTCTAAACCCAGGGCCTGCATATGGGTCGCAAATGGTCTAAAGGCAACGCTAAACCATGAGCACAGCTCCAGAGATCAGGTTACTATTCGTGTTACCCTGCACCTGGCAGATGGCGCTCTAGAGGTAATTGTTGTTTCTTCATACCTGCCGTATGATTCTGCTGAACCTCCGCCGAGCTCTGAACTCGTAGAGGTCGTGGATTTCTGCCGCAGGAAAAAACTCCCGATGGTGATCGGTTGCGACGCAAACTCGCATCACACCTGCTGGGGGAGCTCCGACGTTAATAGTAGAGGTCAGTCGCTCCTTGAATACATTATTTCCACGGAGCTGACAGTCCTCAACAACGGCACCGGTCCAACGTTCATAAACTCCATCAGGCGCGAGACGATTGACATTACTTTGTGTTCGATCAGTCTCGTCGACCTTATATCTGACTGGAGAGTGACGGACGACATTCTAACCTCCGATCACAGAGCCATCTCGCTGAGGATCGCGGCGGTCTGTCCAGCTCCTCCCAGCTTTAGGAACCCCAGGAAAACCAACTGGGACCTGTACAGATCTGCTCTGGGTCTGAAGCTGGAGGGATGGCTGCCACGGACCAGTAACGTCAGTGACCTGGACCTGTCGATTAGGGCAATAGAGAGGGCCATTACCTCTAGTTTCGAAGAGGCTTGCCCCCTTACCACCCCCAGTTCTAAGGGCAAATGCCCCTGGTGGAATCGCAGGCTTATGTTGCTTAGAAAAGGAGTAAGAAAGCAACACAACCGTGCTAAAAACCTCAACTCTGTACCCGAATGGGAACTCTTTCGAGAGAAACAGAGGGCCTACAAGAAAGAAGTTAAACCTGCCAAGCTACTCTCTTGGAAAAAATTCTGCTCAGACCTCGAAGGGATGAGAGACTCAACGAGAATCCACAAAATTCTCAAAAAAGACAAGGCAATCCAGCTGGGTTCACTCCAACTACCCTGTGGTGATTTCATCGATGATGACCCCTCTGTCGCGTCTCATCTGTTGGAAACCCACTTTCCTGGTTGTGAACCGGTACAAGGGGATCACACAGCGGCTGTACAGCACAATCCGGAGGCTTCGGACTGGGCTGTCGCCAGGTCTGTTATAGACAGAGATCTCCTTAAATGGGCGGTCTTTTCTTTCTCACCTTTTAAGAGCCCGGGTAGAGATGGCATCTCCCCGGTCATGCTGCAAGAGGCTTTCTCCGTGATTCAGGATCATCTGACCTCGTCTCAATTATCTGGGTCCCTGGCCACTGTAACATAGCAGGTAATGAGACTGCGGACAGGTTGGCGAAAGAAGGGGCCTGCTCTTCCTTTATAGGACCAGAACCCTACGTGGGTGTTGCACCATCTCTCATCAATCGCTCGGTGGAGGACTGGGTCCGGTCTGAGCACAATGAGAGGTGGTTCAAAAGATCAGATTGTCGCCAGTCTAAGATATTCTTGCATCGGGTTGACCTAGGCCTCAGCAGACATCTGCTCAACCTTAGCAGATGCTAGTTTAGCCATGCAATGGCCATTATTACTGGCCATTGCAGGCTGAACAGGCATCTTCACACACTACGAATAGCGGATTCGCCGCTGTGCGGATGCGAGTTGGAGGACGAGACAATTGCTCACCTTTTGTGTGCATGTCCGTTCTACAACAGTGCCAGAACCGCTTCTTTCGGGAAACCTCATGTAGATCCCAATGATCTACATAAACTCACGCTGCCCACCATTTCGAGCTTTGTCAGAAGAACTCAAGGCTCAATCTGGGCACCGAGATTAAATCAGATGTCAGTCTCTTTTTCTCGAGGTTTGTACAATGGACCTATAGTCTAAGTGCAGGGTTTATCTACCCGCCTCACGGAAATCTACATCTACATAGCTAAAACTACATATGTCAGCTATAACAGAAAAGCTGTTATTCTGAGTATTCCAAAACTCTAAAATATTTGCCTTTAGGTCTAATCTTGGTTGACGTTCGCACATTAATAGATCAGTTTCCAGATTTGAAATTGACGATGACACTCGCTTACTTATAGAAACTGGATCCAAGTTTTGCAGATAGTCCGAAAAGCATTTTGGTGTTTGATAACTGCGACTATTGGTTGGTTCATCCGGATTTTCTTCAAAAGTCTGAGCCGGAAGTGAAGTCTGGTTGGGTATGGTTTCTGTTTGAATTGCAATAAATAAATACAAATATTATACTTTAAAAGTCAATAGAATGTCGAGATATACATATATACTAACTAGGTAATAGTAATATGTTTACATTTTATGAAATCACTAACCTTTTAAAGACGCAATTCGTTTGTGTAGGGTAGATATAGTCATTATTTATTTTTAATTCATTAGTTTCTGAGCTTAATGAATTTATTATGTCTTTCAACTCGTATAACCTTTCAAGCATGTTGAACGTAGAATTCCATCTCGTCGCACAATCTAATATCGGTTTTCTATAGCGGCCATTTTTTAATATATTTGGGGGATCTAATAAGTTGGGGATCTTAGTTTTTTCGCAACGAATCTACACTTATCTAATTTGGCTTTAATTTCACCTCTTTTCAACGCATTATTAACACAAAGTTGCAATGTATGTGCACCACATCGAACACTACTTCTGCTGTAGAATGAAAACTTTGATCTTATGGATTCCAAACTGTCTGTCGTTAAATCATTCTCATAGCTTTCTTCCTCCAACGAATTTATTAAGTCCGTGTTCAAATCACTAACTGCCTTAAGCATGTTTGCTCCATTGTCTGTTGTAATTGTTAAAATTTGATTTACGTCGACGGAGTAATCTTTTAAAACTTCCAATATTATTGATTTGAAATATTTACTTGTGTGGCTTGATTTTAGTTCTTTAATTGCTAGAGTTTTTGTCGTCATACTTTTATTTTTTATGTATTGCATATTTACCCCGAGCACACTCAAATCTAGCCTAGTTGCCGCATCAATTTTTAACAAGAGTAATTTCGCTTTAAGTTCTTGAATTGTTTGTGTTTTTAGTTTTTCAGAAAAATCAATTATTCTCTCATTTATATGGTGTTCATTCACAGTTATATTCAAATTCAACACATCGAAAACAGGTTGCACTAAAGTTTTAAATGCGCGATCTTCTATCATACACAACGGTCGTCCATTTTTCGTAAACAGTTCCACTATTGCTAGTTCAATATTATGTTTATTCACTTCCTTTGATAGTTTTGCTCTCGTTACATTATTTTGAGGTTGATAGCCCACTTTTTGTTTTATATAGTTTGCGTATAACTCCGGATGTACTATTCTTAAGTGTCTTTCTAAATTCCCGCTATGTTTATTTAAAATTTTTCCACTGCAATTTATTCTGTTGCACACTATTTCATTGTCATTTTTATCAAATAAATCGTGCAAAATAAAATTTTTTGGTCGAGGCATTTTTAACTTGCTTAGGAGCATTTCCGATTTCCACTAAACAATTTTTTATTTCTTTCACTTTCAAAAACTCAAAAAACAATATGTATATTGCAAATCATAAAACGATTAGATGTATCGTTCGTTTAGTGTACTTATTCGGTATGTGTACGTGTACACAAACAGTATGAGGCGAGATAGAGTATCTGTACATAGTACAGTCCGTTATCTTTATGGTTATTTGTCTCTCTTCTCAGTTATTTTTTACTGAATATCGTTTGTGTACATGAACACAAACTTTATGAAAAGAGAAAAAGGTTGTGATCTTTCAATAGTGAATGTGTTTGCGTACTGTACTCCCGAATGTTCGGTACAGTACCTTAAGGCAGAGCTGGGCAAAGTTTGACTTCATGGGAGCCGTATGCCTCCGTATACCTGAGTGCATTTCGGGTCGCTCCTTTAAAGCAATGAGGAGTGAGTACATGTCCACCATCAATGATGCAGGACAGGAGTATGCATTTCTCGCTTGCACTTGCAGAAGGCAATGAGGAGCTAAAGAAATATTTCTCGCTTACGCTCGGAGCACTCGGGAGTCAAAAGAGCCGGGTTTGCCCGTTTGTGCCTTAAGGGGGCCGCCATTTTGAAATTAATCGCTCCAAAAAAATTATTGTATAGAGTCACTGATATGTATAATAACTCCTCTTCATTAGAATCTCGATTTATTTTGCAGTACTTCTGAAAAAAAATCCTAAAAAAGACTATTTTTCCGGCCTCTCTACAGTGGCCTAACCCCTTAAGGTACCGTTAATTAATGTTTTTTTTCGCACACTGGTAAAAAGTTGTCTTTGCTTCCACAATGCTTCCGTTGGCCTGACCAAATTTCCCGCTAGGTGATTATGCTCTACCACTAGCACATTGCACAATACTTCATCCATCTCAAAAGCCGGCTGCTCACGTCTTAATTTTGCTAGCAAACTTTAGGACTGATCGGCAGGGTCCCTGCAGAAACACACGGCTGTGCTCTTTCAACTTGCCTACTCATGTGCCAATTCTGTCGATTGGATCTGCATCTTGCCATTAAACTTGGGACTTGGTGAGTAGCCGCCTATAGTCCATTTCAACTCTCATAAAACATTTACGCTAAATTTAGAAGAAAGGCGTTAATTAAAGAATCCGGGGTCTGCCCAGGAATACAATAAAAGAATCGTTAGAGGATTTTTTCACCTCTGAATCTTTTTAAAAACGAAAGTGGGGAGGGAGAGACCAGTCTTAGCTTGAAAACAGAATTCAAAAGCTTGTGCTTGAGGAGATCCACAAATCCTTAAATAAACACCTCTTACAAGCTGTAATGCAACGATAAGAGTCCTTTAAACTTTCAATTTCCTTGTTGCCATCTTATTGTGGTGCTCCGTGTGAGGCAAGTCTAGAGCCATTTCTATTCTTCTTACTCTGTACGCTATAAGCAAGTACGTAATCTCCCACGACAAGGGTACACTTATCCCTGCCGTTCTTTTGCTTGTTATTATGAATCTTATATATGTATGTACAGATGAACTAGGTATGAACTGTGCTGCGGTCTCTCTAAGATGCTCCGTTTTTCGTAGTGGAGAGCTTTTCTTTTCGTTCACCTAGGAACTTTTAGAAACTAAAAACTTACATTGCAGCATTTAAAATCTTTATCTTTAAAAAGTATTTTCCCTACCTTTTGTAGTTTATTTCACAGTAATGAATATCTGTGTAACAACAACTTGTGCAAATTGAGTGAAGTTCAAATAATTATTTAAATTACAGTAATGGACTTCTTTGTTCTATTTGTTCTCTGTTAAAATTAAAATTTAGAATTCATTTGTAAGTTAATATTAAGAAAAAAAAAGATGTGGCTGGTTGTGGTAGGTGGTGTGGTTTAGATTCTAGAGCCATTTACACATATGGCGAAATATTTCAACTCTTATAGTGAGGGTTCCGCCATATTCATTTTTTATTGTGCATATATTATTTTTGAAAAACATTTCTTTTGATTTAAATAAGCAATTCTTTTATGTGTATTTTAATGTAGACCGACTAAATTTTTTCGCAGGGAACGCTAATGGTACCCACACATGATCAGTTTTACCTGCCAGTTAAGACTAAACAGTTTAAATGGACAGTCATAACGACGTACCTTGTGGGACATATAGTAAGTTATTTTTTTTAATGACGGTTTTGCAGATTTCTTCGAAATCTTTACTTTTATTAGGTCCGCAACTAAGTTCCCGCTGTTTTTCAATAGATGGCTCCAGTAGTAAGAGTTGGTCGATTATAGCATTACTAAAACGTCATGAACCAAGCTTAGACATATGGTAAGCAAGCTGCTTTGATACATTTGTGATTTTGTTTTTGGAACATATACTTTTGGTTGTGTGAAAATGTCTGATTATGTGCCAAATAATCGTCATTCCGGGGAAGTGTTGCTTTTCGTTTTTCATTCGAAGAAAACGGCGGCTCAAGCGCATCGAGAACTCCAAAAAGTTTACGGAGATGCTGCTCTAAGTGAAACAACGTGCCGTGATTGGTTCCGTCGCTTCAAAGACGGTGATTTTGATGTTGACGACCGTTCGCGTGAAGGAAGGCCGAAAATCTTCGAAAACGCTGAAAAGACGTTGAAACCGAACGAAACGATCACTGGGGAACGGTATCGAACTCAATTGATGCGATTGAGCCGAGCACTGCGCGAAAAGCGGCCACAATACGATCAGGGCACGAAAAAGTGATTTTACAGCACGACAACGATCGGCCTCACGTTGCCAAACCCGTCAAAACCTACTTAGAAACACTCAAATGGGAAGTCCTACCCCACCCGCTATATTCCCCAGATATTGCGCTGTCCGATTATCACTTATTCCGTTCGATGGCACATGCTCTGACTAATCAGGAGTTCCGTTCATATGACGACATCGTAAATTGGCTTGATTCATGGATAACCTCAAAAGACGAACACTTCTACCGTGACGGTATTCGAGCTCTGCCAGAAAGATGGGAAAAGGTTGTCGCTAGCGATGGGCAGTACTTTGAATAACTCATTTGTAACCATTTTTTCATAATAAAGTTTTATATTCATAAAAAAAAACAGCGAGAACTTAGTTGCGGACCTAATAAAAATTCGTCTTTAATGTGAACAAATCGTGTTAATTATATTTATTCAGTTGCCTTAGCTTCCACTTCTTTAAATTTTTGTAATAGTTTCGTATAAGCTGCTAATTTCATTTCTCCATTACGGTAGTCTTTACTTTTATTCTGCCACAAACAAGGCTCATTTTTATATAATCCTATTTACTCCGCCAACCACTGTTTTTGCGAAATTTTTCTAATCGATGGTGCTGTTCCGTCAGTTTAGCCAATAAACTCAATCATTTTTATTTGAATTTTAAAAACCCACACATGCTTGCCACACACATAGTAAGTAATAGGTAGGCGAAAGTTACTACAGAAGAACAAAAATCGTAAACAAGTGAAGAATAGACCTCTTCCATGCTATTTTTCGCTAGGGCCATCGGTACATCGCATGGATATAAACCATTTCAGAGACGTCGAATTTTTAAATAACAATAGTCGGTTTTCCAAATTTGAAGTATTCAATATCCCCAAAGTTAGTTTCATATGTATCCATATGAATGCTGATATTCGGTCGGTTGGTTGTATGGACCTGTGGTAAAGTCAGAATAATTATGAACCAGTATCATAAACCGCGGCATTTAGGTGGTCGTGCTTTCACTAAAAAAATGTTAAATCTATGCCTGGGGTCATATTGTTAAAATATGGGTTTGTGAAAGTACTTTGATTTACTTACCAAGCCCAAAAAATAGTAATAAAAGACGAATTTACTCTGAGCTACGGGCTTAGCATATCTCTGTCTGGCACCTGCCACGTTGCGTGTTTATACAATTTTGCATCTGGTTGTCACGAAGTTGCGGTAGCCTGAGATGTGGCAATCTACGGGATCTTTCAATAAGGACGCTCTTCTTTTACATATTAATGAAAGAAGTTTTGTGTGAGATATTTACTGCATTTTTATTTTATTTGAAAGAATATTTAATTGCATTAAGTATGTAATGTAACGTCCTTCAAATGTCCGCCGCGGCTTTGCTTGGTGTCACGTGATGGTGGAGGTCCTATTTTCGATGACTTTGTAATAATAATAACAATAATAGTGTATTGCGTTATGTACAAAAATTGCATCTTTAACCCTTAGCTGCCACACTTCTGTAGAATAACATAGCTGCCACACTGGGGTACGAGATGCCCCAACAATAAAATATCATATTGTGATGCAACTGTTGAATTTTTTGGCTTGAAAAAATTCTGTGTTGATCATTAATATGTATTTTAAAAGATAGAATGGGTTTAAATACAAATATTAATATTTGCTGTTCATAAAAAATAGTTTATTGTAAAAAAATGGTGATAATGGTCATTTTCATTAAAAAAATCAAATTTTTTTTATTTTTCAATATTTTGAGCAAAAAATTTAATGAAATACTCTCAAGATGTATATCTTCAAGAAAAAAAATATTTGATATTTGTCTTATAGAAAAAGTTTATTTATTTTTAACTATGAAAAGGGCTACATTGAAGAAAAAAATGTTTTCCAATTTTCAAACTTTATTGCCAGTTTACGATTAATTTTTCAATTCAAAACGTTTTAAAATAATGCTTTTCCAAAAAGATAATAGACAGACATAGAAAACAGAAAAAAAAATTGTTCCTCAAAAAAACATCCTCAATTTTATCGTTGGTGTGCTGAACAATAATCTCAATAATTTTTTCATCAAATAATCACCTGCCGGGCCAGGAATTAGTTCAGGTTGAATGTCAGACACTCGCACTGAATTAAAAATAACCGTAAATATGTATGTATATTGTGTGTATGTGTATAATTCAAAAGTCTTTCGAAGTCTAAGCCGACCGTGCTTTGTGCTTTGGTAGCACTGCTTGCACGTACCTGATGTTCTCTGAGGAACTCTCGTATCCCACGAGAAACCGTTTTTTCCTTTTAGCTTCGTCGTAGGTCGACCGCGTGCGCGAGACCCTAAAATATGTTGATCGGCAGCTGCATCTTCCAACTCCATAGCTGACACCGACGAAGATGAACTTTCAGATTCACTGTATTCAGAACCAGAACCATCGTCGACTTCAGCATCCGACATACGTTCAGCAACACCATCGTAACAATCATTGTCGACCATTTCTTGTCGAAAAGTCCTAGAGCGCAAATTGTATGCCATCTAATGGTCACGAATAATGAAACGTTTTAAAAAAATTTTTAGCAGCCGAAATATTGTACTTACGCTTATTTAGGATCAATAGAGCCAAAACAGTGTGGAAATATTAAAAAAACAAAAATTAGTTGAATAACTATTGCTGCCACGGCACCACACCACTTCAAACCACTGCTAGAACGATACTGACGCGCAAATCATCCCACTATGGGTGTCATGGGGAAGAGGTATCCCTCAACTAATAACAAATGGAACCACAAATTCAATTTCTTAAAAGTAGTATGTTTTACTGTAACTTGATTATCGCTGGGGTCACCTGGACCCCTCAGGTGCAGCTAAGGGTTAAGTACAAAATTCTCCTTAATGGAACAACTAAATTAAATTCAACAATTAATAACTACTTATATACATTTAATAACTGACAATGTCTACTATGTAATAATGATAAACTATATGAAAAAATTGAAATTAGGAAGAGCGAATAATCACCAATTAAAAATGAGAGAACGAAAGATATATTGATTGGAAGAAAAAAAAGTTGCTCTTAAGACGTGCAACCTCTTTTAGGGAATTTACAGCCCTGTAGTAACTTATAGAAGGATTCGCTTATCGTCGTCTTCTGTATATCATTTGACAGTTGATTCTACTCCCGCGTGTATTTGACAAAGAAGGAACGCTTGTCATAGTTAGAACCACAATCTCGTCGCATAAATCTGGCTGGATTTGCTGGATGGCGTTCTTTATGTTGACTTTGAGGACATAAATTGTTTTCTTAAAAGAAGACCTGCGATTTCTCAACGGAAGAAGTCTAAAGGCGTTAAATCGCATGATCTAGGTGGCTTGTCTCACGTCACTCGTGCAGAATGTCCATCGGCGCATGCCAAACGCTGTGTGGCATGTAGCGCCGTTCTGGTGGAACCACATTTCCTCGGTATCCATATCATCTAGTTCAGGCCGCAAGAAATTGCTTATCATCGATCTGTAGCGCTCGCCGTTGACGTCGCTAAAAATGATTTTTGTGGCCAAATTTGGGTCAACTTCAGAATATGTGTCACCAAGAAAACTTACGGCGAATATTTGAAAGACTCTTTATGCTTAATGTCATAAAATTTTCTTTCCAATCAAATAAAAATGGAGTGGATATCTCATAAACAACTTGATTTATTCACTTCTAAAAGTCGAGCGTCTTTATTGAAAGACCGATTTTATTCCAACCAATTTTGCCACCGATTTTAAACCAAACGAGCGGCTAGCTGGAAAAACCGGGAATAAAATGTTGATTGAGAAAAGTAACTCTGCCCGAATCAGGATCAAACCTAGCAGATAGATGGTAAGAAAACAAAGCCAGTCACGTTCACTTGGTCGCCAAGCCAGGATTAAACCTGCTATATACTGCACGTAAGGTGTGGCGGTCCTATAGATCGTGTTTTAAAAAGCCATGAAGTGAACCTTGCTAGATAAGGTTACACTTTACAAGAAACGCGGAGCATTTGAGAAATTAAATTCAAATCCTTAATTACACTAATTCGGCTTGTTGTTTAAGCAAAGTAATTAAGTCCATGATTTATGCCAAATTTTCGATATATCGCATTACGGTCCATCCGAACCAACCTGTAACTCTCTTCAGATTAGCCCCTTAGTCAACGGCAAATCTTCCGGCTCCAAATTTTGAGAAACAGAACAGATCATTTGGTTAGGCCAGCATAGAGGATGTTCGTCGATCCAAATTATCAGAATTGTTCGATATATGCAGGCCAGTTTTGTAAGACGAGGGTGAACATACTTTGTAAAGCATTTCTCTATTCTTTGCTATTAGCAACGGCACGCGTGTTATTTACCATGCGCCGCTGAATGATTCACGAAAGCGAATGAGTGATCCAGTAAGCGGGGCCGCTAGGCGCAATAGAAATTGATGATCAAGGAATTGTTCGTACTTGAGTACTGATTCTTGATTACCGATAATTATTGATAACTCTAAATGTAGATGTAACACTAATTCTGTATAAATACACTAAGCAATCTTTATAAACCGATGATTCATCAACACTTTACTTCACTTTCAGTTAAGTTCTATCGAGCTTCTGCACATCAATCACTTTGCGGTTACGTTCTGATGAGCTACTGCACTTCAACCTTCATCTAAAGTTAGGCTTAAACCAAGCAACTTGGCTAAACTCAGAAGCCAGGTTCTAACTCGGGCTGTTGAAAAAATTCGAAGCAGCTCATTCGTTGCTTCGAATACGAACATTTCGAAGCAGCCATTCGAAGCTTCGAATATTTAGAGCTTTGAAACTTCAAGTAATATGAAGCCTTAAAATTAGCGAATATTAAAATACCGCAAAGGTTTTTTTTTTTCTGTGTAGCCGAAGTATCTTACACAGTACTCACAGTCATACGGCGGCGTCTCATACACAAAGTAGCGCACCCTTGTGCTTTATGCCTGCTCTCCAATGGGCATGCCATCGACAAACCGACCACGAACCATGCTGCTGCCTTTTCCTTCTCATTATAAAATGCGTGTCCCTTCTCGCTCGTGTTTTGGTCGACATGCTCTAACTTTTCCTTTGTGTTAGTTAAACCATTTGAGTTGCCACATTTAATTCAGCACTTTTTAGCAGTGGTTCGGGCCCTAGATACGTATTTAGTACAGGAAATGTGTAAAAGCTCAAGCAAAACTGAGCTTAAGCTCAAGTAAATATTGTGTAAAAGTGTGTAGAAACGAAGAAATGGAATTTATTAAGCAGCTAGTTCTGCTAAATTAGCTAATTGTTAAAAATAAATAAAATAAAACTTAGTTCGTTTCTTTGCATTTCACCGATCACAACAAACAGAGCTTTCTGACTGTTCACATCTACATTGATAGAATTATGTACGAACGCATTTTGTCAGCCAACTGGTTGGTTGACGGCATTCCCATTGGAGAACGGGCATTAGAATTCGTGCACCGCGAACAATACAATAAACATAAGGTGAGATGAGGGAGTAAACATAAACACAAATCCAAGTAAGCACGAGCAGAAAACATGTGGGGCGGAACTAGTATTATCAGTAATATCAGGCAAAATCCCGCCCTGTGCTCAAAATATTATTTGAATAAGGGCTTGGCGTCTTCCCATGGTCGAAAACGTGAACGCGGTGAACGTATCCTCATGAAAAGTGCTTGCGGAAACATCCGGTATTATCCCTGCATGCTCTGATTAATATGAATACAAATTTATGATTATGAGTTATTTGCCCTGCACACCACAAAGAATACAATTTCAAGGAATTTTAGCGCCGAAAATCAACAGCTCTAGGTCTAAAGATCTACTTCTGGCTGGACTGGATCCATTCAATAGAACATTAAACGGCTGAAATTTAGACTCATGGCGACCGTGATTTCAATCTGTAGTCTTCAGGCTGATGAAATTGAACACCAGCAATCAAAGTCTATATACAGAAGGAAGGCCGTGCCGTCTGATTAGCAGTATTCAAGGTGATAAAATTGAACAACATTTTTCGTTTGATTCAATTAAATACAAAATCTAAAGAAGGAATACGAGACATTCTTGAGAGTGACCTAGAAGAGGAACGCAAGCGGCAACGGTGAAAACATTATTTTTTCACATTAATAACCACCAGAAAATAATATTTAAAATGGTAGAAACAAGAATCTCGGAAAGTTTTATAACAGTTAACGAGGAACTTGAAAATATATGCGTAATCATTTTAAATGCAAATTTAGTAGCGCTAATTGCGTTAGCAGTTATGTGGTTAATTTATTGGGTTATGTCTCACAAAAAATAGAATAACGTTTGAATGAATAAGTAACATTTTAAATGTGAAATTTCTTGAACTTCAATAAGATTTTTCAAATAATTTGAAATTAACATAAATATGGGGACTACAGCAATTAACAATAATGTTGGTGAAGTAATTAATAACGTAATTATAGAAGACACAGTTGCAGTAAAAATTAATAAAATGGTTATTTAGCCGTGTGGAGACTTCCGACATACATAAATCGCGTTTCCGATCAGCCCAGCTGAGTCCACCTTGCATAAAGACAGCACACAGAATCACAGATCGCTCCACACCTTTGCGGGAAATACAGGGCTAGGGCGCAACGACCTAAAAACACAAAAAAGCACAAAGTATCGTGCCCACTAAAAATGATAAGTGTACTTATCTAATTATTGGAAAAAATCCTCGCGGTTTGACAGTCAAGTTGTTTTGACAATAGCACAACTGATATATTCACGGAAATGTCAGAAATTCTAAGCAACGTCATGCACAAAATTCAATTTTCTAAATGGGAAATTTTCTGTCGCCAGCACACAAATGGTAGAAGGGGAAACTCCATTTAGTTCCATGAAAACTGGGACTATAAAAGGAGCTTCCTGATGCGAATAAACCACTCAAGTTTTCACTGTACCACAAAGCATACAAAAAATATTTCAGGTTTCATCCGGTTAGAGTATTAATATTTAAAGACACCCTTATTTAAATATATAATATTCTGAAGAATAGTTTCTTCTCAATATTCAAATAAACTTTCTCACTATTTGAATTCGAGAAAGTACCTTGGAAATATTAGAGTATGACTTCTCTAAAAAATTCGTCGGGGAAGTTATTCTTTGAATTCATTTGTTTTTATCTTTCTTTAATTTTATTTCTGTACTTTTTTTCTGAACTTTTCCAAAAACATCTCCAATTAATATTAGACCTTTTATATTCTCGTTTCAGAATGTGAAATTAATTTAAGACAATATATTTAATATTGAATTCATTAATTTTTTCTTTTCTTTTTAATTTTGGATTATTATTTTTATCATTTGTATTATTTATTAAATTATTATTATTTACTTTGCATTTTCTTTTTAATATACAAATTGACTGAAATAAAACCTTTTTTTTCTGATTAATACAGATTCAATGTGTTTTAAATCATAGATTTGACCCAGAGTCCTCTACTTACCACTTCCCTACAAAAATTCAATAGGCTTTAAGCTATTGGAGGCTGTAGTTTAGTGAATTTTCCTTTTTTTACAGTTTCGGTCAAAAGAGGCCGTAACATTTGGTCCTTCGAACCGGATATATGTATCTATGATCAAACACAGTGAATGAAAAAATTACGTAGACAAATTAGAAATAATTATGCAGAGACTCAATTAATAACATTTATTGACAATACATAAAATTGTGAAACGATGAAAGGAGTATTTGAAACGCAATTTTTACTGAAAACGTTCCTTGATTAAGCTTTGTCAAATTTCAAGAAGACAGGAGATGCAAGGAGAAAGCCCACAAATCACAAATTTATCTGACAGGATAACCCAAATCTCCGTACTTTGCAAAGAGTTCAAAGAGAATCATCTGGCCATCAGTATAGGAGATGATATAAAAATTGGCCAGCATAAGCACAAGGGAGAGTTGATGTTAATCTTCCACGCATTGACGTAACAAAATTCAATGGGGACTACACAACGCGTGAGCGTTTCAAGATATGTTTTCGTTGATCATTCACAAGAACTCACGAATTCCCGACGTGCAGAAACTTGAGACTTATTAAACAACTAGCTTGCCCAGACCCGGCGTTTCCCGGGATACTATTAAATTTGTATTCCTTAATTTTACAACGCCTCCCTACTGCTCAACCGCCTCTCCTATGTGTCCTAGCCGGATGGGGGTGGTCTCATTAAATCAACCATAAATTCGTACACAATACACCTCATACATCACTTTCACCTATTCCTAATACTTTTCTAATGTAAACTGCAAAGAATTATTAAATTTAGTTTTCCTCATTTTACACCACCTCCTTATTGCACCCCCTCTCCTATATCTCCCAGCGGGGTGGGGGTGGTCTCATATTTGGAAATTTGAATAACAGATTCGAAATCAGTGATCCCGAAAATCCCCAAGCTCGGATTTTCAGGTAAATCTCTTGAAGTTTAACTTTTCGGTCGCAATATTGATCCAGCATCTTGATTTCCAAAACTTTGATGGCACATTCAAAATCAGTGACCCCAAAAACCTAAACCTAAAACATGATTTTCTAATTTTTCGCGCAATATTCTGAATTTTCTCTTTCATAAGAACCTTCTCCTGACAATAACAAACATAACAAAAAAAGAATTAGCGAAATCGGTCCAGCCGTTCACGCGTGATGGCGTGACCAACGGAAATAGGGATTCATTTTTATATATTAATATATAGATTACTCTGCTTCCTTAGCTATCGATTGGTGAAAAAATTATTCCAATTCATGCATACACTTTTCTTCCACCAGCCGTTTCAATTTTGTCGGCACCCACCAAAAAAAACCAAGTTTTCACTATTTTCACCAACTTTCACCAACCCGGCCCGATTTCCTATAGTGCCTCTTCTTCCTACCCCTGAAATACACTTCTGGGGGGTGTTACCCCCACCCATCCCCCACAAAAAAAGCACGTTTTCACCAATAATTCCCACATTTCAAACTTTTAACCGGCCTTTATTTCACCAACAAATTCTACACTACCTCCCCTTTCCAACGATACCCATAACATGGCATAAATGCATATTCACAAATTCCTTCTTCTTCTTCCTGGCCGCGACAGGAACGCGGTCGAACGGGATAAAAAGTCCTATGTCCGTCTCCTAGTTCTAAGCTACCTCCCCACCAATTTCCAGCCAAGTCGGTTCAGCCGTTCTTGAGTTATAAATAGTGTAACTAACACAACACGACTTTCTTTTATATGTATACATATATACTTTTTCTCTTGAGACCAACATTTCCATAATTTTTATCAAAGTTACGAAGCTAGTTATTTTACGTATAAAAGTACCATTCATGACGATTTAGTTAAAAAAAAAATATCAGCAAAGTCTAATACTTTTTTTTTAGATTTTTTTTAAGATGGTCAAGTCGAAAATTCTAAAAACTTCATAAAAAAATTCATAACTTGAAAACCGTGCAAAATCGCGGAACATACATGGGGGTGATTCGAATACCCCATGACACATGGGACCTGTTATTTTCTTTTTGACGTTAATCTTCCGGCCACCCTGTACAAGTAGATTTGACATGACTGCATGGCAAATATTAATCGATAGGTACGATAATAAACATACACTTATCACAGTCCAGTTAAAAGAACTTTTTAGCTATGGTAAGCATTCATCAAACATGAATCCCGGAAGGCGATTAAAGAATTGTTGGACGGGACATATTGCGATCAAACCAAATTTGTTTCAATTGCTTGCAAGAGTATAAAATTGGAACTTCTCAGTTAAATAAAATGTAAAAAAAACGGAACGCATTTGCTAAGAAAATGTACCACGCAGGAGCGTAACCAGGGGGGGGGGGGGGGGGCAACCGGGGCAATTTGCCCCGGGCCCCGGGTTCAAGGGGGCCCCGCGCGGATCGCGAAAAAATAATCGAAAATGCTAAAACATCCTGCTTGGAGTTCCTTGAACTTGAAAAGTTACTATACATTTGTTTGAATTTTACACTTCGAAAACGGACTTTGATGAGTGGTCGAATCATCAGAGTTTTTGTCGTGGTTGTCGATTGTTTCATTTGACTTTACTCACTTAAATAAAAAATAGCTCTAGCAATATTCAAAATATTTAATAGTTCATACTTCGAATTTTTGCTAATTTATAATGTTAATTTAGGAGCAAATTTTCAGCTTCAGTTGAAAGTAACAAATAAAAGAGGATTTTCGATACAGAGAAAACAAAATTTGTAAAATATGAAAAGCTCTCGAAATGAGTGACAATGATGGAAACGACAAATTTTTGATTTTTGGGTAAGAAAAATTTTCCCATGATATCGTTACGATAGAATACCCATTACGTTTCATGCGAGGGATAAACCGGCTGAAAATCTAAACGCATTTTTTTCAGTAGAGATAAGTTGAGTAAGCCACATTTGTGCAATATGGGAAAGGAATCGTGAACAAGCAAGATCTGTGCATATGAATGTTTAGCAGGGGGTTCGGGCTCATAGCAGGTAAATTTCAGCGAGGAGCGCAGGCTTCCTCGATTTAGAAAAATGAGACAATGGAAATGTAATTAGGAAAAAGGGAAAGATATCCGCGGTGGCGCACATGTGGGAATGATTATGTAGGTAAATTAGCAGAGATGAGCCATTACGTAATTTGGGGAAAAGTAGGTAGGTACGTTATCGTTTGTTGAGTAAATTAGGGATAAAGGGTAGACAGTTTAAGGAAGACTGAGCAAGTTCATTCCATGTAAGGCGGGAATGTCGAAATGTAAATGTAAATTTAAAATGTAAAAGTTGGAATATAAATTTATATAATAATAATAAAAAAAAAATTTTAGAAGAAGGGCCCCCCAAAATTTTTTGCCCCGGGCCCTCAAATGTCTAGTTGCGCCCCTGGTACCACGTATACCAACAACTACCACTAAGAGACCAACGGAAACTTATCTCAAACTATGGGCTATGTTTCAATTGTCTTACAAAATACCCAATCATAACGTGTCCTAGTTACGGAGGATGTTTCAAATGTGATCAAAAACACCCAAACTTATTACACGAAAAAAAAAATTACAGCAGTCAATATGCTGCACAGGGTAAAACAACCCAACTAAATGTAGAACAGACAATAGCATGTCACTACAGTAAACTGCAAATGCAATCACTTTTAGCAACCGCAATGGTTAAAGTGAAAAGCAATAAAGGAGTTTGGGCACTTCGTGCACTGGTAAATTTGGGGTTCCAAAATTTTTTCATATCAGAAGCAGCAATGCAAGCACTACAAATCAAGGGAGACCCCACATATCTACAAATATGTGGGCTTGGGTTATCAAAGCTAACTACGTCAACAAATGTAACGCCGCGCCGCCGAAAACTATACCAACGAACGGTATAAGGCACATCAGTAACCTATTGACCTATTGCTGGGTGCAAATATATACTCCAAAATTGTCTTTAACGGTATCGTAAACGGAGTGAGGAGATTTGTGGTAAGCGACTGTCTAGGAAGAAAGGAATTACTATAAATTCTATACATAGATAGCCGGACGTTTACCAACAGGGGAATACAAAGTGCCTATTCCCTTCAGAGGCAATACATCCTTGTGCGAAAACATTTGGAATTCGATTTTTTAATTTAGATTGAACGCCATTAGACTGTCCCATCATCACTGAACAAAAACGAATAATATATTGTCTAATGAGATTTCATGTTCATTTTTTGCCTTGAGCTGAAGTATTTGACACAGGTCTAAATCTAGGAAACGATCATACTACTTCTTTCGTTCTTTCGTCTATAATTAATAAAAATTACTATTTTATTGCTAGATTAGACAGTAATGCAATGTATTTAAGCTTTGCACTATTTTTGAATCAGAAATATTATAATATATTATTTCGTATTAATAACTATTAAGGTGATCAAGAACTAGACACTTAAATGGAACGAAAAGCTGGCAGAAAATATTCAATCCCCAATTCTGTTTCTCACCTGAACTGGACTCACTGATTGTGGACCAAAAAGTCAAAGTGTCGGCAAATAAAAAATAAATGACAGATTATTATTGGCAATGATGTGACAATCATTTTTTGCTATAGCATCAACATTCTACGATGAGCGACCCAGCAACTATTTAAGTTCGAAATTCAATTTTTTGGTAAGTATCTTGCAGCACACTTGTATAAACCCTAAGCTTGTACAAAGCACTCACGACTGTGAGAGACATAATGAAATGCAATCTTAAATTGAAAGGTGGGGAATGTTTTAATGGAATATTTGGCTATTTTCGAAATGACTTTCGAATAAATGCCACTTCGGCTTTTTGTTTTCTCTGAGTATGAAGCAGTGCTCATAGATAGAATAGATTTTTTCACGTTTGCCGAACTCCCCGTCAAGAAATATCTGATGTGTTACAATATTTGTCTTTGCACCAACAACTGATATTTCCAGGACAGTACTACAGTCGTTGTGCTCGTGTATGAGCACGCGACACTCAAACATGGCGTAGTATAACGTAATTTACATTCAATAATATTTGTAAGCATGTTTTCACGGTTCAACAGATCGGTTAGAAATAATGAAACGTCTTGTTGTTCAATCGAGTACAATTACCCGCAGCGTTTTAAAATTGATTTTTCATCTATTTCCAGGTCTTACGGAGCTCTGTCCATATCTTCGGGATTTTTAACATCCTTTAACACATGGTGCAATAAAAATATATGTGCACGCATCATGACACGTGGCATGACACGTTTAACATTTCATATCACATGCCACAAAACATGTAACGTGACCACCTCGTCAACATGGTGCATATGAATTTTACGGAATCATCATAACTGTTACGGTCCCTGGTTGATATTGATATGAATCTGCTGCCGTGCTTCATATGTCGCCGGGCTTTAGAGAATTCAAATTCAAGCCAGAGCAATTGAAGATTTGAACGCGCTCAATTCAAAATATTAGGCGTTCAACTGAAAATTGGATTTCGCTCCGGATTTGAGTTCAGGTCACATGCTCAAAATTTGAGCGGACTCAGATTTTGACTTAAGCGATGAGTTGAGTACAGATTTACATTCCTGGTTTTCAAAATACAAAATTCAAATTCAGCTGCCCTAAGAACCCAATTTCATAAGATGTTTTTACGTTGGCAACTTTTTGCTTTAAAGTTGAGAATTTCCGGTCGCCATATTGGATCCGTTATCTTTGATTTCCATTTTGACGGTTGATTCAGGATCAGAGACCCTAAAAATATAAAATTAATATTTATTTACATGGAAATCCGTTTAAGTTCCACTATCCTAATGTTAGTAGAGGAAGATGGAAATCCACAGGAAAGAAATGAAAACTAGTTTAGATATGCGAAACTTGCGATTGCTTTTATTAGTCGAAAAAATCGGAAACGGTTAAAAATGTTAACAATAAAAAAATATATATCAAATGAGGGAAAAATACAATATTTAGCAATTTACAATATTTATAACATTTGATTTTTAAATTTACATATTATTCAACCAAGAAATATTCAATTAAAAATTCAGTAAAAAAGAAATACCTATAATAAATTCCAAAATTTAGTGATAACAATTCCAACTTATGTACATATATAAAAATGAAAGGAAAAAAAAATCTGAAATCTCAAAAAAAATTATTTGAATTTTACAGAAAAATCCTATCATCAAAAATAATAAGTGTTAAAAAAACCTTGCACCAAAATTATTCTAAGTCTAAAAGTTAGATTAGTACGCGTATGCGAAAAGCCGTCAGGAAGAGCAATGGCAATTTCCACCTTATTGTGTATTCCTTTGCGATATCCACAAGCCTTGAAAACGAGCGAAAAAGTGCAGACAGATTGAGGTTTCTGCGTTCTTTAATAGTGCTCTTGCCTGAATTTCTTCAAAATGGTCGCGATTTTCCACCTTCGTTCAGCCTGCCATATAGTTGTAGGATCCAAATAATCCGACCCACTTTGCTTTGATTTTACATTTTATGCAGATATAATCATCAATTTCCAATTTATTTCTTAATTTGACTTTACAATCCTGTCGTGACACTAAATTGTCGCATTTTAATATCAAATTCCTTCCAAATTTGACTCTCAAAATGTTTACCAACTGCGCCTGGATTTCCGTCTGGCAAGTCCATCTGCATTGTAGAAAGAAGATTCGCCGAAACTCTCCAACCATAGACATTCCATCTCGCTCAGAGTTTTGTCTCTTTCACTCTCATTACGCTTATGAGAAATTTAAATTTTGTAATATTTCTTAAATTTGGCCTCCGTTCGCCAAGCAATTGCAATCATCGAGATCGCCGCGAAATTCTCCGTCGATTTATTGCTCGAAGTCGCGGGTGCCTTTAAAGGCGAAGTGTCAAGTTGAAAGTGAAATGACCTATTGACAAGTCAAAGTTTACCAACTTTTAAAGGTAAGTTTTGAACTATTGTTAATAAATTATTAGTTTTTAATGCAACCATTTTCCTTGCAGCACATTTCTGGATGGAGTGATGTCTCTGGAACATGGATGCGAGCACCTGCGCAACCGAATGGAGTTTGTTTATATTGATGACAGCGATTAAAAATTTTATTTTTTATACTTCTGGCGAGCTCTACCGGAAGGCGCATTTAGGAACAAACCCTCTTCGGATACTTTGGGTAAGTACTTTTTTTTCAATGTTACAGTGTCCATCTCACCGTGGGTTGCGAGCCTTTGGGACAAGCCCGAGCCCAGGAGCTTCCGGAGGAACACCTAATTCCAAAATACCAATAGTCCAAAGATGAACTTACACGTCAGCAATTTAAAATAAACGCAACCCCTATACAAACGTGCACCTCTTTATTCTCCCTTTAGGAATTTAATTTCCATAAATCCCATCTTCAAAAGCACGCAGAAAACAAACAGACACTGTCGAAGAAGCGAAATATCCTGAAACCAATGAAACGTTTCTTAAAAAAACGTTTGTTTAGTCAAGGAAAATATTTGCAAAACGTTTAGCTACAAAAAATACGAGTGTGCTTTAGACAACACGACTGAAGCAAAACGTCTTTAGCTCCATCTATATGTATGTATATATATGTATAATATATACATGTATATACATATAAATATATGAATTTTCTACAAATATCTCTCTCTTGCTCCTACAGTGGATACAGACAATAGGCCTGCACTGTGTCTTCTCTCAACTTCCGATCGCGTCGCCCGATCACACTTTTCGTAACACTCTCGTCACGCATTCAACAGCTTACTCCCCAAGTCAAGCGTGCGTAAAGAACTTCAAGGAAACTTTTCAGCACATGCTTAAGCCATCGAAGTAAAGGGACTCCACAAAAATCCAGCATGTTCAGGCTTCAAACTCTAATTGTACTGGGCTATTCCTCACTCGATAAAATATGTATGTTTCTCGAATTGCCAAATAATAGCTGTGCGGCAACGGATAACGCCCACGGATTCTATGGGTTCGCCTATTTCCGTACGTGTGCTAAACACTTGAAGCTTTAAGTCCACGTCCACGTGCACGTGGGCGCTGTTCTTTATCGCTGTTGCCACACTCAAAAAGCTTTAAAATTTTAAACTCTACCTCGCCCGATCACACTTTTCGTAACGCTCTCGCCAGCTTACTCGCCAAGTCAAGTGTGCGTAAAGAAGTTTTACTTCAAAAAGTTTAAATGTTTCTTAAGAAAACGTTTATACAAGATTTATTAAACTTGCTTTGTTGTGTATCTGTCTGATACAAATCTTGCAAGTCAATTTTGAACTAGTTCCCGTTATCAGAATATGGCGAACGCCCCAAGATGGCGAAGAAAGCTCCTTGATGTCCAGTGTTGATCCAGTGTGGTCGCATCTTAATCGTGCTGCGACCAAATTATTAAGTTTTGTTTACCATTTACTCATATCTGTGCTTCTTGTTTACCTTACTACCAGTGCCTGTGTTGCTGACAATATAGTGCTTACGTAATGGAGAATTGCTGTGCCTACAACAACTGTACGATTACTGCCTTGCTTCCGGCTTCCGAATGGGTGACCTGCAGTGGACTTTGCGCAAATTCGTTTCACGCGGTCTCCACCGCCATTAACAGACGTGCGCAGACCTGCCTCAACGAATTTAGAAACTCTTCGTTTGTTTACTACTGCGCGGAATGCAAGAAAATTTCCATTGCGGATGTGCTGCTTGCAATTATATGCAACAATGATTCCATCTGCAACACCCTGAGTCAGCACGCATCTATGATTTAGTGTGTCTCTAAAGGGATTGACGACCTCATCTCGTTGGCCGTGCCGAATCCCACAAATCTAAAATTGTAAACCTGAAAAAATATTTTTGATGACCTGAAGTCTCTCATTGATATTTCTAAAATGCAGTGCCCAGTATCCAAGAACGGTATGAACACATCGCTTCATTGGGAACTCCTTGAGGTTTCAGTCAGACAGAGAGGATCCAGTCCGCCCCTTCCACCGCGGCATCGTCTCTATCACCTTCAACAGCACTATATCCCACTCGGAATGAATCAAGCCAACCTGCCTCTACCTCTGCACCGGCTACACAGTCAGAACCATCCATCTGCAAATTTGAGACCACATGGACTGTAAATGACTGGAACAAAAGACTGCGTAATCTCCATGTAGCAAATGATGCTCTGTGCTCGATGACCTCATCAGGTTATATTACCATTACCAAATGGGTCACCAATTCTGTGAGGTTTTCTAATTCTATTTCCACGACTAACCTTAGTACTAAGAATGCACCTACTTCTAAGTCTAAATTTAGGTCTAAGAATTTACAAAATAACAATGCATAAAAACCTCTTAACACCTCCCGCCTTTCTTTACATCTCTTCAAATCTGTTTCCCATAACCCTACAGAACTTAAATCTAGACCTACAGCCGTAACTCCTCATCAAACAAAAGCCCAACCCAGTGTTACTCCCCGCACTTTGTCTAACTCTCGTCCCGCAAACCCTCAAGAAAATCCCAATTGGCAGCTAAAAGCTAGTCTTTTTCCCAATTTTAATTTTAGTAGCGCGATTAAACACCCTAACTTCGTCAAATCGTACACACTCAATCCTACTAATGTTTGTCGCTCTACCCCATCTTCTTTCATTTCACCCACCATGGTCACTAGGCCACTCAACCAATTTCCGTAATACCTGCTGTTAGTTAGTAGTTAGTTAGAAAGGGGGGCGTTCAGGCTTGTTAGGCCTTCCGTTCACCGCGACCGCTAGGATCTATTGTGATTCCCCATCAATATTTTATCCCAAATTTAGCCTCTTATAGAGGCCTAGGATTTTATTGGGAGTCGTTTTCCAAACTTGTTCAGGTGTTGGAAAGGCATCCTCTAATTGTGTTAGTCGGAGCCTTGCTAGGGCTGTACAGTGACAAAGGATGTGCACCGCTGTCTCTGGGGCTTCCGCACAGTAGCGACAGGTGTCAGAGTCAGCTTTCCTAATCTTTTTAAGGTGGTACCTTCAGGAACAATGTCCAGTGAAGAGCCCAGTAATTATTCTGAGCTCCTGTTTGCTTAAGTGGAGGAGTTTCTCGACCTTTTCATACGGTGCACCCATGAAGGTCTTCGATTGCCGGCATCCTGGGGTATTATTCCAGTACCGGAGTCGGCTGCTCTTCTCCCAGCTTTCTATGGCCCCCTTTAGGTGGCATTTAGACACGCCACAGAAGGGTTCCGGACCAATAAGAGCAGATTCCGCCCCTTGTTTTGCCAGACCATCGGCTATTTCATTGCCTGTATAGCCTTCATGGCCTGGGACCCACATGAGAGTAACCCTGTTGTGGGTTGCTAAGAGCTTCAGGGATTTCAGGCATTCCCAAACCAGCTTTGAGTCTACACTGAAGGACTTGAGTGCTTTTAGTGCAGCTTGACTGTCTGATAATATAAAGATAGTAGAACCGTTGATGGTTCTGTTGATGCAGGTATTGACGCATTCTAGTATGGCCAATATTTCAGCTTGAAATATGGTAGGGGTTTTACCTAGTGCCTTTGAGATGCGGCACCTTGGGCCATACACGCCAATTCCCACCCCTTTATCTGTTTTTGATCCGTCCGTATACCACACCATCGATCCCTTCGGTGGGGACGCCTCACTGGCTTGCCATTGTTGACGGGTTTCGATTACCACGCTAAATGGCCTTGTGAAGTCCAGCTTGGTTGTGGTCACGTCAGATATTTTGGTCATCTCCTCTAATCGAATTTCTTCGATTATCGCGAGATGTCCCACCAGGTCCCCTGGTTTGAAGACCATGGTTCTTTGCAGCCTAAGTGCTCCCAGGAGAGCCTCCTTCTTAACCTGAAGATGTAATGGTGTAAGATTAAGAAGGAATTGGATGGCTGCAGTGGGGCAGGTACTCATTGCGCCTGTGATCCCCAAACAGGCTAGTCTTTGCACCTTTTGTAGCTCGACTTCCGCCTTTTTTTGTTTTGTTTTTGGCCACCATACAAGGGATGCATAAGTGACCATGGGTCTAATTATTGTTGTGTAAAGCCAAAACACCATCTTCGGCTTCAGACCCCAAGTTTTACTCACGAAACTGCGGCAAATGTAGAGTGAGGTAATCGCTCTTTTAGTCACCTTCGACAGGTGTGGGTTCCAAGTGAGTTTATTGTCCAGGGTTACCCCTAGATACTTAACCTCACTTGAAAAACTGAGTTCCGTATCGTCGAGTGTTGGAGCCGTAAGGTTAAGCTTCCTCCTCTTGGTGAACGGAACCAGAGCAGTTTTGTTCGCATTGATGCTGAGACGATGTCTGTCGAGACAGTATGATCATACTTGCCTCTGACGGTGACAACTATGTCGTCTGCATAGCCCTGAACATTAAAGCCAGAGCGAGTCAGCTCCACTAGGAGATCGTCGACAACAATCGACCACAGTAGTGGTGACAGCACCCCTCCCTGCGGGCAGCCCGTAGCGGCTATTACCGTTATCGATTTTTCTCCCAGGTTCGCCGTTATCCTTCTGCTCTTGAGCATGGAATCAATCCATTTTACCGTGGCAGGTTCGAAGCCCCTTTCCACAGCAGCTTCTTCGATTGCCTCGAAGGAGGTATTGTCAAAGGCTCCTTCTATGTCGGCAAACTCACAAAGGGCAATTTCCTTGGCTTGAAAAGTTTTCTCAAGGTCCTTGACCAGTGTGTGAATGGCAGTTTCCGTAGACTTGCCAGCTTGATAAGCAAATTGCTTTGCATGGAGAGGTGATCTTTTCAGCAAACCTTCATTAAGGTGTAGGTGTAAGATCTTCTCCATGGTTTTAAGCATAAATGACGTGAGACTTATGGGCCGAAAGGACTTCGCAAGCGTGCTAGGTCTCTTTCCTGCCTTGGGTATAAAAGTTACCCTAACGTCTCTCCAGTTTCTTGGAATATATCCCAAAGAGTAACTAGCTCTAAATACTTTGAGTATGGAGGGGAGTAGCTCTTCTATGCCGTACTGAAGTAGGGCTGGGAAGATGTCATCCCCCCCAAGAGATTTATAAGGTTTGAAGGTGTTGATGGCACACCTGACCTTATTGGGAGTGAAGATCCTCCCTGCAAGGCTTTTATTCCTATTCTGTGATCGGTAATCAGGTGTGTCGATCCCGGTAGGAATTTCGTTGCCTTGATTTATTATCCGAGAGCCTGGAAAGTGAGTTTCCAGGAGGAGTTTAATTATCTCCTCTCCGCTCTCGGTGTAGGTTCCGTCTTGTTTTTCAAGGGAGCCTATACCATTTGAGTGATCCCTAGATAAGACCTTATACGGCCTAGTTGCCGCAGGAATCTGGTCAATTCCCTCGCAAAAAGTCCTCCAAGTCTTCCTCTTGGACTTTCTCAGTTCAATGTTGTAATTTGTGAAGGCCCGCTTATATTCAGCCCATTCTCCGGAGCGTTTGGCTCTGTTGAACAGCTTTCTGGCTTCCGCTCTTTTCTTATCCAGCTCCCTGTTCCACCAGGGCACAGTTCGTGTGCCCATTTTTTGTTTCACAGGGCAGCTGGTTTCGAAGGCTGTCATGATAGCTGTGTGGAGTTGCTCAGAGGCGAGGTCCAGTTCCTCTGCAGTACTGATATGACTGCTGAGGTTGACGTCCTGTGCCTTTAGGAGTTCTCGGAAGAGCTCCCAGTCAGTCATCTTTGGAACCCTGTGAGCCTCTCTTTGAGCTAGGATAGACTCGATGTCGAATCTAATATGCATATGGTCCGACATGGAGACCTCATTTGATACATGCCATCTTTGTATCTTTGTGCTTATAAATGCGCTTGAGAGAGTTAAGTCTAAAACCTCTTGCCTAGCCGCATTCATAAAGATTGGTTTGTCGCCTTTATTATTGATTTCTAACTCGTTAAGTATTATGAAATCTAAAAGGTACTCACCCCTTGTGTTGGTGTTGGTGCTCCCCCATATTAAGTGATGGGCATTTGCGTCGCATCCCACCAGCAGTTGCTTGTTCCTTCTTTTGCAATGATCCACCAGGCGTTGCAGCTCACTTGGAGGTATCTCATCGGAGTCCCCTGGGAAGTAGGCTGAGGCTATAACAGCCTCTACACTGCCTCCTGCAAAGGGGATCTCTACGGCCGCTGCAGCCAGGTCCCTGGTGATGAATCTTGAAAGTGGAATGAAGTTTAAATTAGCTTTGAGCAACAAGGCTGCTCTTGGGCTCTCGTGTAATGTATCATAAATCAACTTACACGAGTTAGTGGGCAGTCCTCGGATCCTTCCTTGGTGCGCCCACGGCTCTTGAATAAGCGCCATGCTAAGGTTCTCCACGATGAACCTCCTGCCAAGCACGTCAGACGCCGCTTTTGCATGATGGAGGTTCACCTGGACACATCTTAGACTGGCGCTGGTCATCCTAGGCCTTTTTGTGGGTGGGGCCAGACTGTGCCCCTGCCTTGGCTTTAGGGCCAGGCCTGACTTTAGGCTTTCGCCTATTTTCCTTGCGGAGGGTAGAGGCCCTCTTCTCAGCCGCTTTGGAAGGCCGGATGTTCGGTCCGGGCCTAAGGACCTCGGTGGATGTTGATGGCTGTTGGGGGTCCCTTGTAGACGCAGCAGGGAGGCGGCCCCCCTTCCGCTGTTGGCCAGTATTGGCCAAGGCTTTAGCAGTCGGGGAGACCTGCCTCTCAGATACCACCCCGGGCGGCCCAGTGGCCACTGGTGGTTTCTGGGGGTTGCTGCTTGGGGGCTCGGTGGCAGTCTTGTCACCGTCCGGCTGGGCGGGCTGACGTCTGTCCTTGCCCCCCTTCAGTCTAAGCTGAACTTTGCCGAACTTGTAACTGATTACAAGTCCGGACTTCTTCAGCTGTTCGGCTGATTGAAGATCAACCGAAAGAGTCACTTCAGCAACTGAGGAGGGCCTTTGCACTTTGCGTGGCACCTTCCATTCAGTTACATTCAGATCCTCATTCTGACCTTCTATCAGATCGAGGATCAAATCGACAGGGTCCTCCGAGCTTTGCGGGAAGTATCCGACCATGATTTGAGGGCGAGGAATTTTGTCTTCCTCTACAACCTTCAGATCGGCTCCTTCCCACAGCTTTAAGCTCCTAATTGCCCCCCTCAGCCACATTGCTGTAGCCTGATTGGCGCAAGTGAGAACCATCCACCCCGGTCTACATGCGATGCCGAGAAACTTCGGCTTTATAGAGCCCTGTTTCTCGGCAGCGATCCTCAAGATGATGGCAGTCTGAACGTTCCTTATTTGGTCCGTTGTCAGACTGTCATCTGGAAATTTGGCGGGGATGATCCCCAACCTAACGCTCTCGGTAACTTCCTTGAACGAAGGTTGAGGGCCACGCGTGGAGACATGCCTTTCGGTTTTCTCCTTATCCGCCTTTGGTCTTTTGAGACCGGGTTGAGCTCCACCCGGTGAAGAGTCGTCGGAGCGATTCCTTTTCAGGCCTCTTTCCGTCTTCCTCTCCATCGGCTTCCGAGCCAACTCCTTAGCCTCTTCCACTTTGTGGCCCTGCTGGAGGAACCACTTGTACCGCTTTTTAGCTGCCCCTGATAGTCGGGGCATGCGGACAGTGGGAACGAGAGTCGCATCAGCTGATACGGTCCCGCTCGGTTCAGGCGATCTCAGGAGCTTCTCCTCTTCCTGTGAGGATATCTCCATAGATTCGCCGGTACTTGCAGGACTAAGGTCTACTGCTTTCCCTAATGCAGGGATATTTTCCCCTTGCAAGGTTTTTGGAGCATTTTGAGGTGCGCCTCCCTCTTGGTTTTCTAGAACTTCAATTTTGTTCCCACGAGAAGCTAGGGAAAGGGTGGTCACCTGTAACAGAGGCCCGCATGTCACAGGAAGGCTAAATTAAAACTGAAGGTCGCCAGGTATTCAGAGTCCATCGTTCGAAGACACACTAACGCAGTGCCATTCATCCTATGGGCACCACACCCAGGATTGCGGGTTTTATCGAGTATGTCCCCTCTAGATCCGTGACGTTTTGTTCAGCGGCCATCTCATCCCGAAGGATGAGATTTTCGCTTTAGCAGAGGTACCTCGGGCAGGATGTGATAATAATCACTGCCACGATCCTGGGACCATGAAATCAGATTCATGATGATGTCCCCTGGTGCTATTCAATTTATTCACTCCTCACCTCCTTGTTGACAATTTAGGAGAACAAATATTATTGTTTACTGTGATCCATTAATAGAGTTTATGAACGCAAATGCCATTTGAGTTTTATTCTTGAAGAACGTGCGCAGAATTTCAAAGAATGCCAAAAATTATAATACAAGAAAAAGAACTGCATTAATCGCAGATTAGATTAAATCGATCGATCCAGAAAATTTGGAATTTGTTAATAACGCAGTTTATTGTGAAAAGTGCGAAAAAACGGTAGGTAATTTTTAATTGTTAATTTTGTTGCTACCAAACTATTTTGATATATATATATAAACTAGCGGTCCCGACAGACGTTGCCCCGCCCGACACCTGCCCCTACCTACTCCACCTCCTTATTGCACCCCCTCTCCTATATCTCCCAAAAACCCAAACCAAAAACATAATCTTGTAATTTTGCGCGCAATATTCTTAATTTTTTCTTTCATAAGAACCTTCTCCTGACAATAAAAAACACAACAAAAAAAGAATAAGCGAAATCGGTCCAGCCGTTCACGCGTGATGGCGTGACCAAGGGAAATAGGGATTTATCTTTATATATATAGAAGATTACTCTGCTTCCTTAGCTATCGATTGGTGAAAAAATTGTTCCAATTCATGCATAGACTATTCTTCCACAGCCGTTTCAATTTTGTCGGCACCCACCGAAAAAACCAAAACCAAGTTTTCAGTATTTTCACCAACTTTCACCAACCCGGCCCAATTTCCTATAATGTCTCTTCTTCCTACCCCTGAGATACACTTCTGGGCGGTGTCACCCCTCACCCCTCCCCCGCAACAAAAACACGTTTTCACCAATAACTCCCACATTTCACACTTTTCACCAATCTATCTTTCACCAACACATTCTACACTACCTTCCCTTTCCAACGATACCCATAACATGGCACGGCCACGGCATTATATGAAATTTTTACATTCATACCGACTGTAGCGCCATCTGCCGGGCTGATTTGTGAATCTAAACCATCCAGGGCACCACCCAAACGCATACAAACAATTTCATTCAAATCGGTCCAGCCGTTTAGGAGGAGTTCAGTCACAACACACGTACAGTAGAATTGTATATATAAACATAATTCAATGCCTATTAGATATCTGCTGAAAGAAAATCACAACTGCAGCAGCATATAAATACTTTGATGCATAGAAGAGATTACAGCAAGTAATGCTAATGTAGACGACGATTCAGGAAATCGAAACAAATTTGTTTATGATATGTGTGAAGATATGGTGGCTGCCAATATACCTTGGCGAGTACTAAACAATGAAATATGGACAAAATTTATAGATATTGGGGACAATTATATATGGATATCTGTTGATGAAACCACTGACTGCACAGGACGTTACATAGCCAACATTACACCTGGAAAGCTTGACGAAAAGGATTCGGGCAACACACATTTATTTACAAGTCGCTAGATGGATAAAACAAATAATTTAACAATATCCAGGTTTGTAAATGAGTCCATTTACTTTATGGCCTAGTGGAAATGCAGAAAAAGTTTTATTATTTGTTACCCATGGAGCCAAATATATGATTAAAGCCGGCCAGAATTTAAAAATATTTTATCCTGATATGGGTCACATCACCTGTTTGGCACATGGTGTAAACCGAGTAGCTGTAGCTTACTTTGGTTAATACATTGATTTCCGTAAATAAGAAAATATTTTTAAAAGCTCCACTTCGAGTTCAAGAGTTCCGAAGTAAATTAGGTAACATTGCTCTACCACCGGAACCAATAATCACCCGCTGCACTGTGGCACATGGGTCAAAGCAGCACTATTTTATGCAGAAAATATAACTTCCATCAAAGAGGTGCATTCCTAATGTACATATTTAATACATTTTTATTATATTAATAATTCAAAATATATGCAGGTTATAGACTCATTTAACGGTGAAGATGCAGCGTCCATTAAATTCGCACAAGAACTATTAAAGGAGAATTGGACGCAAATTATTACTGAATTAACTTTTATTAAAGTTAATTTTAGTAATATACCTGACACAATCACAATGCTGGAGCAAAGGTGATTATCTTTAACTAGGTCAATAAATATTGTGGCTAGTTTTAAGTGTTCCCTAGAAAATATTACAGGAAACTTTGGTTTGGAAATTTGTAAAATATTCGACCGAATTTTAAATAATAATCCAGACTTTAATGCTTTGCACAAGATTAAGAGTATTTACTGTGGCGACAATATCGAAGGACCAGAGGAGATCGATAGTAAACTTTGGAACAAATTTCAATTTGCTCCAATAACATCTTGTGATGTTGAACGATCTTTCTCAGCGTATTAAATGATTTTGACGGACAAACGCATAACAACCCAAAATTTAGAAAAGTTGGTAGTTGTTTATTGTGAACTGAATTATAGTTAATGAAATTTTTCTTAGAAATAATTTCAATCTTTTATTTATAAAATAAAATTTTTCCATTAAATCTCTCTTCTTCTCTTTCTTTAAATGTAAGATATACAAAACCGCCTTTTGGAAGGCATTTGAAACCTGTGTTAGGTATACCATTTAGCTCAGCAGCCTTGCCTATTCGGGAACCCTTTATAATGTTTTTAATCAGTTTGACCCCGTGATGACCTCCACGCCACTCTCAATAATATTTGTGTTAATTTTAAGAAGACTGATTACTCAAGACTGAATAGTTTGCTAGGTAGTTTAGGTTGGAGTAATGTACTTTTGGAACGAGACATCGATGCTGCGGTCGAGGCTTTTTATAAAAACCTTTTCGCTTGCTTTTCTCTGTGCACCACTATGTGCAGGTCGAGCAATGCTTCCTCGGGTCTCCCCTGGCTTAATAGCTCATTGAGACACCTCAAGAATCTAAAAACTAAAGCCTGGAAAAGATTTTGTGCCTCAGAGAGTGGGGACGATTTTCTGATTTATTCTAGTTTGCGTGATCGGTTTATCGCGGGTATCGAGAATGCATATTCGGAATACGTTGATAGCATGAGGAGTGTCTTATTGGCTGAACCTAGACGGTTTTGGAGATTTGTGAATTCCAAGCGGGGAACCGACGGGTACCCATCATTACTGAAGCTCGGGGAATCGGAGAGTGGCGATCCTCTGACAATTGCTAATCTTTTCGCCGATTTCTTTAAGACGGCCTTTGTTGTTAATACCTGCGATAATAGCTCTATGGATTTTAACATGTTGACGACTTTCCCGGCGACATCGCTGGAAATGAAGGTTTACTTATTGACAACAACGCAGTTACGCGACACTTGTCTGGCTTGTCTGACAGTGTTTCATGTGGTCCTGATGGGATTCCTGTTTCTCTTTTAAAAATTGTTCCACATGGCTGTGTGTTATTTGTGTTATTTATTTAACTTATCTATCTCTTGTGGCGTATTCCCCGTTTCATGGAAATCTTCGTTTATTATCCCTTTGCATAAAAAAGGTAACAAGACCAACATTTATAATTATAGACCAGTTGCAAAATTGTGTGCTGTTGCTAAAATATTCGAGGCACTTATTTACGACGCTCTATACTTTCATTGTAAGCTATTCTGAGGCTCCTTCCAGCACGCTTTAGAAAAGGCAAATCGACATCGACTAACCTTCTCGAATTCTCGAATTTCTGTTTTTCTGCCTTGGAAACTGGTAAAAAGGTAGACTGTGTTTTTACAGATTTTAGCAAAGCATTTGACCGAATTAGTCACGACATTTTAACACTCAAGCTCACTGCACTTGGATTTCCACAATTGTTTGTGAACTGAGTTGGTTCTTACGTCACGGGCTGCACTCAAAGGGTACTATTCCGTGGATCCTTGTCTAATGAAATAGCAAACACATATGGTGTACCTCAAGGTAGCCATCTTGGTCTCCTTTTATTCATTTCATTATTTATATAAATGACTTGTCGGGGTGCTTAAGACACTCCAAAATTTTATGTTATGCTGACGATGCAAAGATTTTTCGTGTTGTATCTTCCTTCAATGACTGCTTTCTTTTAAATTCGGACTTGGACACCTTCTATAAGTGGTGCTCTGCAAACTGTCTCCCTCTCAATGTAAGCAAGTGTACGTCTATGACCTTCTCAAGGAAAAGGGTCTATTTTGACTACATTTACAGTATTAATAACTATAAGTTGTCACAACTTGATAAGACCAATGATCTGGCTGTTGTGGTTTAATCGGCGTTTTACATTTGACAATCATATTATTGTGATTACAAGCAAAGCTAATGCTACTTTGACCCCGGCCCCGCCCCCAGCTCCCAGCCGACCGGCGGGACCCACCGGGAGGGCCAAGCCGGGGGCCATTCTGCTCAAGCCCGCAGCGGGGAAGACCTTTGCGGAGGTGCTCAGCACTGTCCGCAAGGCGGTTAACCCCGAAAGCTGCGGGGTACAGGTTAAGTCTGTCCGGCAGACTCGGGCTGGTGAGGTGCTGCTCGAACTCGGGCAGTGCACCGCGCAGACCCGGTCGGCCTTCTCCGAAGCCTTAAGGGGCGCAGCCGGGTCAGCAGGCAGCGTCAGGCAGCTGGTGCCCAGAACCACCCTGGAGATAAGGGAGCTGGACGGCTGCACGGCCAAGGAGGAGGTCCTCGATGCCCTCAGGCAGGTTCTGGGAGACTATGAGGGCCACCTCCGGGTCGTGCTGACTCGGCCTAACGATCGGGGCCAACGCTTGGCCATTATCGAGGTGGAGGTGAAGGCTGCAGCGAAATTGCTGCAGGCTGCCCGTGTGAAGGTTGGCTGGGTAGTCTGTAGGATCCGCAGGAGGGTGGTCGTGTCCAGGTGTTTTAAGTGCCTGGGCTACGGCCATTTTAGCCACGCCTGCAAAGGCCCAGACCGGAGCAAGTGTTGTTTTAAGTGTGGGGGGCCAGGGCACAAGTCGGCGGCGTGCACCGTGTCCCCGGTATGTTTCCTCTGCCCGGAGGTGGCGGGGAATGCCGGGGCCCGGCGTCACGCCGCGGGGTCGGGCGAGTGCGGGGCCCTCCGGAAGGCCCTCGCTGAGTGTAAAGGTGTTTGATGGTGATTGTCCTTCAGTGTAACGTGAATAGGAGCAGGACGGCACATGACCTGTTGGCCCAGATCCGTCTCGAGAAAGACGCTGACATCGTTTTAGTAAGCGAACAGTACCGAGTCGGGTCTGAGCCGACATGGCATCGTGACACCCTTGGCACGGCGGCAATCTGGGTCCCTGACCTGCGGCGTTTCGACGTTGCAGACCATGGCGCGGGCGCTGGCTTCGTTTGGGTGAAGAGCAGGGACGTCACATACGTCAGCTGTTACTTCACTCCAAACGAGCCTATCGCGGACTTCCAGGCCAAGTTGGATGGTCTGGAGGACGCAGTTCGCGTCATGGATGGGGAGCTGGTGGTGGCTGGAGACTTCAACGCGAAAGCCTTAGAGTGGGGGGAGCCAACACCCGACTCTCGAGGTGGACGTATCCTGGACTTTGCGTCCAGGACTGGGCTGGTTGTTCTTAACACTGGCTCGGCGTCCACCTTCCGGCGTCCTGGGTACAGGGAGACAATCATCGATGTCTCCCTAGCAACGGAAAATCTGGCTGCACGCGTGCAGGACTGGCGGGTGATCGAGGACTATACAGCCAGCGATCACCAATACATCACGTTCCGTGTGCGTGATGTAGCGCCAGTGCGGGCCCGGCGCTCGCAGGGTCCGCCCAGATGGGATGTCACCAGGATGGACGTCGAGAGGCTGTCTCTAGCCATTGAACGCGGCCGGCGAACCATTGATGGGATACCAGAGGGTTTGCCACCTCTCGAGCAGGCTGTACGGGCGGTGGACTCTACGATGAGTCTCATCCACCGGGCCTGCCGGGAGGCCATGCCAAGGAAAAAAAGTTACGGGGGGCGCCGTCCTGCGTATTGGTGGACGGACGAAATCGCGGAACTGAGGCGGATATGTCTCCGCCTCAGGCGGTTGGCCCAAAGAGCTGACCGACGCGATGCCGACGCAGCCCGTAGATCTGCCGATCATTTGGTAGCAAAAAAGAACCTTCGGAGGGCCATCCAAAGGAGTAAGCGCCAATGCTGGCAGCGGCTGGGCGAGGACCTTAACAAAGATCCCTGGGGATTAGGGTATAGGATCGTTCTCCGCAAGTTGGGGGCGTTCTCGCAGAGCGCTCCCCTCGATGCGGAGACGGTCCGATCCATTGTGGATGCCCTTTTTCCCACCCATCTGCTAGTGCCAAATTTCGCGGCCCGCGAGGCACTAGATCTTCCCCCATTCACAATGGAGGAGTTAATCAGTGCCTCGCAAAGCCTTCAGAATAAGAAGGCACCAGGGCCCGACGGACTTCCAGCAGAGGTGCTGAAGGCGTTGACGGCGAGCCATCCAGGGCTCTTGCTTGATATGTACAATGCCTGTCTGAAGGCGGGAGTGTTTCCCTCCCGCTGGAAGACGGCTAGGCTTGTGCTTATCAGCAAGGGCAAGGGACCTGCAGGGTCCCCCGGGTCGTACAGACCGCTGTGTATGCTCGACACGGCCGGCAAGCTCCTGGAGAAGCTCCTGAAGCCTCGCCTCCAAGCAGCGGTGGAAGCTGCTGGAGACCTTTCCGAGAGGCAGTATGGATTTCGGAAAGGGAGGTTGACGGTGCATGCTATCCAGGAGGTGGTCGATGCGGCCCGGGCCACCGAATGCGGGAATCATTATTCTCGCCCGGTGTGCCTGCTGGTCACTCTGGATGTGCGCAACGCCTTCAACTCGGTAAGGTGGGGGGACGCGCTCAATGTGTTAGAGCGCGACTTCAGGGTCCCTCAGTATCTCTTGCAGATGATGAGGGATTATCTGAAGGATCGCACCCTCACCTTCGACACGGAGGATGGCCCGGAGACGAGGGTTCTCTCGGCAGGGGCGGCCCAAGGCTCCATACTGGGACCCGACATATGGAATTATACATATGACGGGATCCTTCGTATGGAGATGCCTGAAGGGTCTTTCCTGGTTGGGTACGCCGACGACATCGCGGCGGTTATTACCGCCAGAGATGTCGAGAAGGCTCAGATGAGACTCAACCAGGTGATGCGTCGGGTGAGTGCCTGGCTACGCGACCACGGGTTGGAGTTGGCGCTGGCTAAGACCGAGATCGTCCTTCTTACCAAGAAGCGCATCCCCTTGCTTTTGGAGATGCGGGTTGGAGACATGTCGGTCCAGACGCGGCCTGCGATCAAATACCTAGGGGTGAGTCTCGATTGTAGGCTCACCTTCTGGGATGAGATCAAGGGCCGGGCCGATAAGGCGGCTGCGGTGACGGCAGCGTTGAGCAGGATCATGGCCAACATTGGGGGCCCAGACCCTGCAAAAGACGTCTGTTGCTCCGCACGGCCGAGGCGATCATGCTCTACGGAGCGGAAGTCTGGGCCGACTCGATGCGGTGGGAGAAGTACCGGAAGCGTATCCTTGCGGTACAACGCCGTGCGGCCCTCCGCATCGCGTGCTCCTACCGTACGGTCTCGGAGCCGGCGGTTTTGGTGGTCGCGGGGGTCATTCCAATTGACCTCTTAGCCAGGGAACGGCAGTTCGTCCACCGGGAGAAATTTGTCTTGGGGGGGGAAACATCGAGGGTGGCCCGAGCCAGGACCATTGCGTTCTGGCAAGCGCGTTGGGATGGGGAGGCGCGAGGCAGGTGGACAGCTCGGTTGATTCCGTGGCTGGGCACCTGGCTGGACCGTCAGCATGGTGAGGTTGATTATTACCTCACACAAATGCTGACGGGGCACGGGCACTTCCGGTCCTTCCTCTATAACATGGGGAAGGTACCGAGTCCGTGCTGCGCCTACTGTGATTCCCCATCCGACTCCGCTCTCCACACATTCTTCGAATGTGTCCGGTGGAGGGCGGAGCGGGTCGACCTGGAATCGGTGACGGGCAGCATAACCCCTGACAACTTAGTCGGGGTTATGCTGCAGTGTGACGACTTCTGGCGGAGGGTTGCCTCGTTTGTGAGAGGGATCCTCCGCCAGAAGGAGAGAGACAACAACAGGGGTTCCTAAGGGGCCCCTGTTGGCTCCGTGGTTGCGTGTTAATTTATTTAACTTATTGGCGTGTTTGTCTGTTTTGGTGACAACGGCGGGTGCTCTCTCGGGGGCACCCGCTGGCTAGTTTCAAGAAGGGGGTGCCGACAAAAGCAGGGGTCTCTTAGGGGCCCCTGCTGGCTGTGTGAATGGCATGCATGTTGCATGGAGTGGTGTGTGCCTGCGTGGGCGGGCGAGTCTACAGGGCTCCACCCCGAAGTAATGTCTAATAAGATGGTTCCGGGGTGGGGTTCCTGGAGGGGGGAGCGGGGTTTTAGCCGGTAGGCCTGGCCTTTGGTCAGGGAGTCCGGCACAGGGGTGGCTCCGGCCTCCCCAGTGCGTAACGGCATTTCCCCGCTTCCCTACAAAAAAAAAAAAAAAAAAAAAATGCTACTTTGGGCTTCATCAAAAGATGGTCCAAGGAGTTCGATATCTAAAAAATGTATTAAGACTAGACTTGGTTGACTTCCACGTCACTTAACTTTACTTAATTTTTTCTGTTGTAAGTAGGTCACTGTATCTACAATGGTTTAACAATTTATACATACATGTATTTCTAAAGTAACCATCCTTTGATGAATTTCCAATAAATAAAAATAAATAAAAAGGGCTCGTTTATCCTTAATCATTTTTGTTATTTTCTAGAAGTTCTTGGAGCATTTTTCCAAGCTTTCTAGTAATGTGGATCACTTCTTGTTCCTATTCTGGGTGATTAAGGACTTTACTTGGTTATTTATCTGTATAAGTTCATATTTGAGGTATGGTATTCTGTATCGTATCCAATTTAGCCTAGCATTATTCCTGTGTGCGATCGTTTCAAGCATATTGTTGCAAAAGTGCATTTTGCATTAAATAAATGCATTTGTCCGGTTTTGTCCGATCAGCTACTAACGCAAGCTGGCACGACTTCTGATTTTCGCTGCCGTTAGAAGTGTTCCCGTTGAACTTCCGTAAAAAAGGAGCAGTTGGACGAGTCGGATCGAGTGTGTGCGGGCGATAAGCGATAACGACGGCTAACCTTTTCTTTGTAAATTGACTTTCGATTGTTGAACCAAATGAACAAAAAAACATTAAATTGAATTTTAAAAACTCGACCTGGTGTGTTTTCCTTAAGGGGGTATTCTCATGGAGCAATTTTAAAAAATCGTTTTTTTTTTACATTCTGGTAATCTATATACAGGGTGTTCAGAGGTGGGAGGGAAATAATGCAGGAGGTGAAAGGTCAGGCCGAGGCAAGCAAAAAATCGTATGGGTGGGGGGGGTCACCTCGCACCGTTCGGCAGTTACAGGGTGATTCGTAAATCAGGATGTTGCCTTATATGGGAACCGCTATTGTATTTTTATTTTTTTTTCTACGCATCGCAGCGACCCCAAACCGGTCTCACCAAATCACTATTCTGAAACCCTTTCCAAAAAGGTCAACACCGCCCCCCTACCCCCAACCCCTTGGCCACAATCACCTCTGGAAGTTGAAAAATTGAATTTTATTTCACGATTTTGCATCTTTCGCCCCACTTTTCTCCTAAATTCACGTTATTAACATACCTACTTTTTATTGTTTTTAAGTTTCCTATCTAATTACCTTTCAAAAAAGGTACAACATGCACAGGTAGAAAAAGGATACAAAAATCCTGAAATTAAAACATCTTCACAGGGACCTAATTACTTTATTGCCCCATAATGGAAAAAGTTGTTAAGTAAAAAATTTTAATGACAGCAAGTTCGGAAATGTTTATTTAGGAAACACAGGTAATAAAGTTTTATTATTTCAGAAAAACTGTTATAAAATATTAAATGGAAAATCGTTAAATGGCGTTATTAGTTTATGATATCCAGTATTGACTTCTAAGTATCCTGACTTTCCGTGTCTAATACCTCCTATGAATTATGGTATAAAAATGGGTAGGTTTGAAAGGACACTGACCATAGTTGAAGAGGAAATTGATAAGAACGGGTGTTTAACACAAAACATTAAGACAAAATGGCAGAATTCACTGTTGAAGAGTATGCCGACATAATTTACGTGTACGGTTTAGTAGACGGAAATGATAGTGAGGCCTTACGGGAATACCAAAGGAGATTCCCGAATCGGCGTGTACCCGATAGAAGGGTATTTTCAAGGACTTTCAGGAGGTTAAAAGAAACCGGAAGTGTGACCACCCCTAGAGCAGAAGCGCGATCAGGAACTTCGGCCGATTCAGCGGATACCGACCAACAAATTCTCAACATTGTCAGGAACAGCCCTGAAATAAGCATCAGACAGGTCGCACGACGGTTAGGATTGTCTGTAGGGAGAGTGTGGACCGTTGTGAACCGAGAGGGACTACATCCTCACCACCATACCCCGGTCCAAGCACTACATCAAGGAGATTCCGAAAGACGATTGCAGTTCTGCACTTGGCTGCTCGAGTCTGACATCGAAAACAGAAGGTTTATAGACCGAATTCTGTGGACGGATGAAACGCAATTCACCCGGGATGGCATCACAAACTTCCACAACCTCCATACCTGGTCAGATGTGAACCCACATAGGACAAGGTGTCGGTCCTTCCAGCAAAGATTTAGTGCCAATGTCTGGGCTGGCATCATCGGCAACCAGTTGATAGGACCCTTCATCTTGCCTCAAGTGCTGAATAGTTAGCTATATTCGGACTTTTTGGAGAATACCCTTCCGGATCTGTTAGAGGATATCCCCTTGGCCACCAGAAGTGCAATGTATTTACAGCACGACGGAGCACCTGCGCATACTGCGAACATTGTTAGGGCAAAGTTGAATGAACATTACCCAGAGCGCTGGATTGGACGAGGTGGACCGATTCCTTGGCCTGCTAGATCACCGGACCTTAATCCACTGGACTTTTTCTTATGGGGAATGATGAAAGATGATGTTTACTCACAACCAATCAACACCAGAGAAGAATTAGTTACCAGGATTGGGACTGCAGCGACAAAAATACGGGAGAGACTGGCTACCATAGACCTCAAACGCGGAATCAGAAAAAGGCTACTTACATGCATCGAGACTGGCGGAGAACATTTCGAACATCTTTTGTAGCACATAAGTTTTAATTGTAATTAGTTTTTAAGTAAACAAAATTTATTTTTTAGTTAATTTAAGTATAATTTCTTAAAAATTCGAATTATCCTAATATTTTATAAAAGGATTTTTGTAAATAAATGTTTGTATCCTTTTTCTACCTGTGCATGTTGTACCTTTTTTGAAAGGTAATTAGATAGGAAACTTAAAAACAATAAAAAGTAGGTATGTTAATAACGTGAATTTAGGAGAAAAGTGGGGCGAAAGATGCAAAATCGTGAAATAAAATTCAATTTTTCAACTTCCAGAGGTGATTGTGGCCAAGGGGTTGGGGGTAGGGGGGCGGTGTTGACCTTTTTGGAAAGGGTTTCAGAATAGTGATTTGTTGAGACCGGTTTGGGGTCGCTGCGACGCGTAGAAAAAAAAAATAAAAATACAATAGCGGTTCCCATATAAGGCAACATCCTGATTTACGAATCACCCTGTAACTGCCGAACGGTGCGAGGTGACCCCCCCCCCCCACCCATACGATTTTTTGCTTGCCTGGGCCTGACCTTTCACCTCCTGCATTATTTCCCTCCCACCTCTGAACACCCTGTATAAGTACAATTTACCCTGTGAAAGCATTTTTCGGAATTCGATCTCTAACATTGCTTAAATGATCTTTGAAATCGACATGTAAAGCGCGAACCGAACCGAAATGCCGACATTGCAAAACTTTTTCTCGAAAACACGTTTTACAAAATGGTTTGCAAACTTCTGACGACTGTAATTGACCGATCGACTTGAAATTTCCACAGAACGTTTCGAAACACATTTTTGCAGGTACCCACATACGGATTTTTCGAAATCTTAAATATTCGATTTTTAATCCACGTTTTTATTCGAAAAAAAATTTGGCGCCATTTTGCCAATTTTGAAGATATCGAAAAAATCGTACGTGGGTAGGTACTCGAGAGGATGCTGATTGATAACTTTTCGGTCATTTCTGTTTCAGACCACTCAGGGAGGCAGAAACCTGCATACTGTTTGCCTCTGCAAATTTTGAGACCAATTTTTGGACTACAGCCAAGGACGCCATTTTGAATTTTTATGTAATTCAATAATTTTTTCAAATGTATTAAATGGTCCTTTTGAACTTCCAAAAAACTGCAAGTGTTTGTCTTTATTCGTTTTCCCATAAAAAAAATAAATGTAAACCCTTCAAAAATGGTGCTTTCCATGAGAATACCCACTTAATGTGTCTGGAACTACTGCACTGTAGCAAGCTTTGCTCCCTCCTAACGAGCGCTTCTACAAAAACTTTCGGTAGTGCAGGGGAAAACACACGGACTTTCACGCCGGAATCTGCGATTCGAGCCCCCTTCAATTTTTTTTTTTTAACATTTCCGTCACCGAGATTTGTCAGCTAGCCGCTCTGCTGGCAAATTTTGTAACAATATATTGCGGCAGTTTTTGATGTTTGTCTTTAATTTATTTTTTATTATTTTTGTAAATGTTTAGACCATGTCGTCTATTTGACTGTGGTTTGTAATGTCAGCTAGCGACAGGCGTGACAGGTTAGGTAGTTTCTGCTTAACTAGGTTATGGAAACGATACCAGTTTGTTAATTTTAAGTGGGGTCTACTTTGGTCTTGTACGCTGGGATTTTTTAATAGGTCAAGGGCGACTGGCATATGATCTGAGGATAAGTTATTAAATACATTTGGTTGTGAAAGGAGCTCAGCGCAGTTCGTGAGGAAAAGATCTAGTACTGAGGTATTTGCTCTAGTATAGCTCGGGATTTAGGCAGGGTCAGGGGGGTGCAATAGGGTAAATGGAAAATTTGAATTTAGATCGTGCAAGATATTTCCCCAACAGTTTGCTCGGAGGCAACCCCATGATCGGTGTCTGCAATTCAGATCACCTCCAATAATATATTTTCCGCGTAGTCTTGTGAGTTTTAATATATGTATATGTATGCTCGTAGCGAACCTTTAGCATAATTTTTAGATGCTGGAAAATAGGCACAAATAACTTTTAATGGATCGTCCTTACTAATTTTGATTTCCACTCCTGGGGTTTTAATCACGTTGCACGTAATTGATGGTAATACATTTAATTTCAGTTTTTATTAATGACAATTGCAATTTCCCCACCTATAGAATTTTCCCTGTCTAATCTAAAACAATTCTATTTCTGATTTGAGAAGCTTAGATTGGGATTTAAACCTGTTTCTGTTACTAGCGCTACATCGATGTTATTGCTATTCATGAAGTTGAAAAATTCAATGGTCTTTGATGGAATGCCTCTAGCATTCCAAGTAAAGAGCTTAGTTATATCACGGACCATTGCTTAGATACTTCAGTGCTAATTCTGTTATGACGTTGAATTGTTCAAATTTATCCTTACATATTTGTAATCTTGATACCAATTCATTGGTTAGCTTTTGAATTTCAATTGCACTAAATATAGTTTTGTTACTTGTATTATTACTATTAGCTAGTATTTACGGCTTGCGGGGTAAACCTTTGACCTGACCAAACCAAATTACCGGCATTATATTGATTGTTGCTTCCTCTCTTCAGCGGTGGGCACCTTACGGTCGGAGTACATATCCTCTAGAATTAGTGTTTGATGGTTTTCTTGTAGTAGTTTTTTGACAAAAGTCTACATAACTCCGTCGGCTGGGACAATCCGGATCTGTTGATTTGTGATTTCCGTGGCAATTTGCGCACTTATTGTTGTCCTTTGAGTTGCGCTCAGCCGTTGCGTGAGGTTCAGAACTGTGTGCACAGGATGTTTTAACACGGCAGTGTTTCTATCAATGCCCAATCATATGACAGTTGTAACGTTGCGGTACTTTCATCGGAAGTTTTCTATAGAAGCTCCATTTAACAACAGTCCGGTTTATAATGCCACACTTTTCTCGCAACTACCTTAGGGTTACTGTACCTCGTTCAATGTAGACGATGAAAAGTGTTAACTGTCCAAGGTTCGTGTTTTTTGCTCATGGGCTTAATATCTTTCTATTTAATATTATTAGCAGTGAGATGCAACCTTAGTGGCTCGAGATCGTTCATATCCAGCCCGGATAATACTACTTTAAAGGGTAGTTCTGTTTTAGGGCTATGTGAAAAGTACTCACACTTGGGCACTGTAAGAATTTCGCAAATCTTCCGAAAGCCATGTATTGATAGTAGTATGATCTTAATTCCTATCGACATTCGCTTGATGGTATAGTGGTTAACTCCATTTTCGTTCAAGATTTTATGAATCTGGTCACTGCCGCATTTGATTACATTTATGGGAGGAGGTTTAGGATCCGCAGTTTTGCTTTCCTTAGCAGCTGCTGGCTGATCTGCATCATCCCTAGAGTCTGCTTCATCGGCAAGAGTTTATAACGGTGTAAAATAATTTCCACTCTGCGATGTACTGTTTTCACTTGATTTGCCTCTGGACGCGTGAGTCTTTCCGCGCTGCGATGTGCTGGCTCCTTTGGCTGACATTATTTCCAGAGAATTTATACATTTAGGTTTTCCTGCATGATTTAATTCCGACTCGTTAGAGTCGTCATCATTGGAATACACTTCGCGAGCTCGTTTAATAGTTTTGGATTAGAGTTATACTAGTTACATGAACTATTATGGACTACGATTATAGAATACGTCTGATCGCTACGAGACACACACCACCAATCTTTAAGCCCTTGTATATTTGGAAAATATTAACAGTCATTTAACAGAACGGAACACTGCCATACGGCGTACTTTTATTTTATTGTCGCTTAGCAACATCGGCGTATCCACTTCTTGTGTGACGCCATTGGATAGCGCGTATCCACTTCTTGTGTGACACGCTAAAAACTAAGTTACCCCAGAAAATCCTCGCTGCACCTATCGTATATTACATGGTGACCCTGCAACTACAACTTTCCTAAGATCTTCTGAATTTTATCAAATGTGGAGAAGAGGACCCTTCCAGCCAGAGATTTTTTGACGAATATGAAAAGGACCTTGCTGGGCAGAAATGTTTTTCTGCAGGAAGCATTTTTAACTATTTGGATCGAAGAATAGCTTAACAGATTTTACAATGCGTGAGACCATATGAATCGCAATCTCACTGCTTGAATTTATGGCAATGCTCGCTCATACGATAACAGCGGGACTAAGAAAATTAGCAGTCTTCTATAGAAGTCATCCAGTACACCTATACGACCAACCTATATTTTTATGAACTTATCAAACCATAACAATGAATACATGATGATAACGACAATTTTTCCTGTGTTGCTGATTCCGCCTATCGAAGGCGAACCCCAAAGACATTCCTCTGAAGATTCCGAAGGAGATCAAGACAGCAGCGACGTACCAGCAGCACACATCCCAAAGCGTTACCAGCGTACGACCATTTCGTCCATTTCAAATGTGCGAGTATTCAGTAGCAAGAGAGAAGGTAAGCAGTACAACTCAACTCCCCATAAGAAGTCCAAGAAGAGAAAGAAATCAGAAGATGAAGAACCTGACGGAAATAAGAGCGAATAAGACCCTCACAAATCCAGTACATTTTTTTAAAAATAAAACACAGCAATTGAATTTAACGTATAAGTACCGACATTTGCAAAGATTTCTTAGTTTAGCCAAACAAAGTAACAAATGTGTTACATAAAAAATTTATAATAGTAACAATAGGCCCAATAATGGCAACTTTACAAGATAAAATAGTGACAACAATTATGGAACCAATTCGTCGCTGTGCGTGCAATACCGCGGAAGAGCAGTTTGTTAATACCGCGTAACAGCAAAAGACGCAAATTTGAAGAATCGCGCTAGTGAATGCTTAACGCGTACTAGGCTGGTAGTAGATTTGACACAATTTCAATTAGCCAATATGGAACCTTGATTGATGACATTGAAACAATACCGTGAACAGCAGCATTCACTGGTGCGATATTTCAAATTTGCGCCTTTTGCTGTTACGCGGTATTAACAAACTGCTCTTCCGCGGTTTTGCACGCGCAGCCACGAATAGTCCTACTAGCAATATAGAAATTATAATCATTATATAATAGAAATGACGATGGTTGTTTTGCATCGCAATATTATTGAAAATAAAAAAAATCAAGAAAGGCATTTATAATTGCATATAATTGTTCAAATTGCACTACTTTATGAAGCGAAAATGCGAGCATTTTAGATCCTTAATATAAATACTGAAGCAGATATCTTGATAGTAGAACCTAAATATTCGTACCTTTGGTTTCGTTGATAAATGTAGTGCCGAAAAAAATGAAGAAAAGAGAAAGAGAAAGAAGGAATAATGCGTTAAGATCAATAATTTCTGAAACCAGAAGTTGGAAAATATAGAGCATGGTCTAACCCATGGAAACAATATCGCTAAGTATTGCACGGATCAGATTACCAGTAAGGACTGAGGCGACAATGCCGATGATTTATCAAGAATAGAATTGAACTCCGATATTCTAGAATATATGGTCCCGAAAGAGCGAGATCTAACGGTGGACAAAATGCTAGCACTAACAAGGGATATGATAGAGAAACAAAAAGCCCGCAATAATAAGAATTAAATAATTGGCGGTGGGAGGCTACACATATTGTTGTTAGCCTGTGTAGGTAGCCTCCGACTGCCAATTAGTTATACTTTATCAGTTTATTACAAATATTGACCAGTTGGATCAATTTTAATAGTACTTATTTATTTATAGATTTATTATCATAACTCCATTACAAACATATTTAGATCGGAGATGAGAACAAATTAAGTATGGGTATCTACGGAAGGTTCTATTCTAGCTAATCTATCTATCTATACCTGGCTACTTACAGTTTATGAAGATAGGTGATATTTTCCAGGATGGATAGGAAGTTTTCTGGTTTAGCTGGGTCGAGTAGGATTGTGAGAGGGGGAGAGGGTTCCCCTATGATCCTGTGCGTGTTTGGGCATTCCTCCAGGAGATGTTTCATGCTGAGAGGGACCTGGCAGTGGGAGCATCCGTTGCGGGGGCCTCTGGCGAAGTAGTGACCATGAGTGGGCAGGGTGTGGCCGGTTCTAGCGCGGAATAACTGTATCCCTTCCGCTCTGGAGAGGTCTTTATGGTGTAGTGGAGCTTTTGGCTTTTGGCCAGTGGGTTGCCAGGAAGGTGCGATCATTGGACCAGGCCTCTTGGACTCGGTCTCGCAGTTTGAGCCGGCAACAGCGGTATATAAAGGAGGCAGCTGGGAGAGGTTCGATTGGATGTAGCTGTTCGAAGGTCTCTTTTGCAAGGTTATCTGCCGCTTCATTCCCTGTGATACCGATGTGGGCAGGTATCCATTCCAAGATAATCGACTGTGGGGCACTATGTAAGAGGGTCTGGCAGGCCTTGATGATTGGCTCCGTTGACCTTGGCTTATTGAGGGCCATCAGTGTGGCCTTGGTGTCCGAATAAATAGCGACAGGCCTGTCGCTGGTGGTTGCGAATTGGATGGCCTTCCAAATAGCCAACATTTCGGCCTCGTAGCTGATCGCTTCCGTTGAGAGCTTGAAACGCAGGTGTTGCGTAAGGTTTCCAGCACCAGGGGAGATCACGACGAAGGCCGCTGCCACGTGGTCCTGCGCCTTGGATCCATCTGTGTAAATTCTCAGCCGATTGGAGTAGCTAGTTTGAGCCGCATGGGTTGCCAGAAATTCCAGGTTGGTGGTGTTCTTCCTATTGGCCCTACCTATCCGTGCTAGGGGGCGGAAGGGTCCCTGCTGGGGTGTGGCTGGGAGGGGGCGGTGATAGAAAAGTGGGGTCAGGCAGGTTAAAAATTAAGGCCCTATCTAGGCCTAATGCTATACGTAGCGCTGGGTTTCGCCTGGGGGTGGTAAAGGTGTCGTCCAGCCTCCCAAGTGTGTGGTGGTGAGGTCTTTCGGGGTCCAGCCAGTTCCAGGCTACGAGCTTGACCCTGGCCTTCTCGGCCCTGTCCTGAATGGGGAGGCAACCACTTTCTATCCAGAGGGCTCTTATGGTGGTGGATCTGAGGGCCCCCATTGCTGTCCTGAGGATCCTGTTTGCTGCTGTCTGGATTTTTGAGAGGTTGTTTTGGGTGGTTGAGGCGTATAGGGGGAGGGCATAATTGGTGGTCGCCTCCAGAAGGACCCTCGCGATGTGAATAGTCGCATGCATGGGGGCTCCCTGCTTCCTAGCCGCTATTGCTCTTAGTAGGTTGTTTATCTTACCCAGTTTCTTGCAGGTCGTATTGCAGTGGGATGTCCATCTTAGATCCTTAGTAAAGAGAACTCCAAGGATTTTTTAGGGGCTGCTGATGGGAACCTGATGGTCCCCGCTTCCAGGCTGGATGGTGTCGGTGTTCTGCCTCTCGAAAAGACAATGGCTTCCGCTTTCTCCATCGGGATTCTAGCGCCCGTGTTGTACTCCCAGATGGATAGGGTGGTTGTGGCTCTTCTGAGTTTGTCGGTGGAGGGGTTGGCGTCAGTCGTTAACAGTATATTTTCAGCGTAGGCGTACGTTTTTAGTCCGTTAATGTTAGAAAGTTGTGTTACAAGTGAGGTAATGCAGGCGTTGAAGAGGGTAGGAGAGAGGGAGATCCCTGGGAAAAAATATTAGCAATTTTTTGTAATTTTTGATGTGTAACCATTAACCCGGACTTGCATGGTACGGGCGGTGAGAAAATTATTGATCAGCTTGGTGGATGGCTCATCGAATTCCCAGCTATATAGCTGGTTGGCGATAACATCCCTGCGGACCCTGTCGTATGCCTTTTCAATGTCCACCGCGAGGAGTTGAACATTTTTCCGGAGGTTGAAAGAGGTTAAGTTGTTAGCTTCTAGTTCCAGCAGAAGAGAAGCAGTTCCTCTATATTGCCTGAAACCATAAATACTTTCCGGAAGGAGGTGGTTGATGGAGTCTCCAAGCCGTGGGCCGAGTATTTTTTCTGAAAGGCGGGACATGCAGGGTAGCAGGGATATCGGACATAGATTCCTCGGGGTGATAGTTGCGTTATATAAGTTTCTCTTACGGATGGGGATCTGCACAGCGTTTTTCCAAGCTTGTGGAAAGACGCTGCTCTGCAGAAGGAAGGGGCCTGTCCGTGTAGGACCAGTTGTCTCGGCGATTAATTGATTCTGGGCTAAAAGTATTGTCGCTGGAGTAGCTGGACCATGACTGGGCTAGCTGGGAGGCAATTTGCATGGAGTCGTTATAGGTTCTGCCGTTATACGTTAAGTTAGCAATCAGGCTGTTTTGCCTATTGCCGGAGATGGATTTAACCTTCCTCCATGCATCGGCTAGGTTAAGGCTGGGATCGATCGATTCGGCGAAGGTGGCCCAGGTGGATTCCTTCGCTTCCTTAGCCAGATTTTTGGCGGTTGCCGATTTCCTACGGTAATCGTGCAGGTTGTCCTTCGTAGGATGCCTTTGATATTTTTTCCAGGCCCTATTCTTCTCCCTGATTTTGGAGAGGATGTAGCCATTCATCCAAGTTGGTTGAGATGGAGGTAGGGGAAGGCGGTTGGCATGCTCTCAGCCGCGGCCACCCTGATGGCTCTGGTGAGTAGCGCTGCCTCTCTGTTGGTGTTCCTGGTGGAGCTCGGCGATTTAGCTCCTCCTCGACGACGGCCCTGAACTTCTCCCAATTGGCTCTGGATTCAACGAATCTGGCACAGGGCTTGCTCCGGCCTAAGTTGTACTTGGTCTTGAGTATAATGGGGAGGTGGTCACTATTTTCGGGGCTATCGTGGACGCTCCAGTTTAGTCGAGGGGCCATGTGAGGAGGGGCTAGCGTCAGGTCTATACATGAGGTGGATCCATGTCCAGAAAGGAATGTGGGGGAGCCATCATTGAGGAGACACAGTGGGTGTCTATCGATCCATTCGGCCACACGCCTACCCCTCCGGTCCCAGCGCTCGGAGCTCCAAATGGGACTGTGGGCGTTGAGGTCACCACCATAGATGGTGTTGGGGAGCTGCTGGCGCGCCATGGTCTCCAGGTCGCCCACTGTGATCCTCTGATGATTTTCTATGTAGACGGACGCTAAGGTCATGGGCCCTGAAGCCTCCAGAGGGACAGCGCAAGCCATTATGGGACTGTTCAGATTGACCTGGGCGGCCGGGATGGAGTCGTGGATTAGAATGGCCACGCCGCCATGCCTGATTTCCTTAGGGGTGCTGAAGCCGAAAAATTGGTACCTTCCTATTCTCTCGGGTTGTTCCTCCAGAAGAATAATCTGCGGTCTATATCTGAGTATGAGTAGATCGAGGCTAGGTCGGCTATTGTAGAGCCCTCTGATGTTCCACTGGAGGATAGTGACCTCCTGTGTGGGAGCGCAAGTGTTTGAGTTTGGATCACACATCAAAATATTACTGAGGTGGGAGGGGGTTAAGCCTCCTGGTTTTTACTTTTAATTTTTTTATTTGCTGTGTTGTCTGAATCGGAGAGGGAAGTGAATTCCACATCGGGAGTTGAGTCGTCCGAGTCTTCAGACACAGTTAATTTTTGTTTATTATTTTTGTTCTTTGATTTTCTTTTTTTTAAGACTTTGTTTGTGTTTATTGTGTTGGTTGTGGTTTGTTTGGGGGTTGGGTCGGCCTTTATCAGGCCCAATGGGGACTTAGCTACTGGTTTAAGTAGCGAATCCACTGCGGTAGAAAACTCCGTGACCACCGCTCTACTCTCCGGGGTGAGTTGAAGTTTCTTTGGGATCTTGTTTCGGTCGGGGGTGTTTTGAGTTTGAGAGTTTTCTTTTTTGGGTGGAATTGTTCTTCTGGGGTTGGTAATTCTATTGGTTATGGCTGGTGTTTGGGGCAATATGCGGAACGGGAGTGGGTTGGTTGGAAGCCACTAAGCCATTAGCAGCTGCAACTTGAGCGAAGGATACCAGGGGGAGGTTTTTTTGATTTTCCAGATAAATTTTTTTTGCTTCAGCCTGAGTGCACTTTCTTGATGTTTTAATTTTTAGAATTTCGTATTGTTTATTGAATTCCGGACACTTCCTGCTATGGGATTCATGCCCGACCACGTAACAGTTGACGCAGTATTTGCGATTACATGCGTCGTTGTGAGTGGATGAAAGTCCACAGGTGCTACAAATTTCTTCTAGGCTATTGCAATGTTTGAGGGTGTGGCCCAATTTTTGGCACCGACGGCAGCTCATAGGGAGGAGGAAGTATTCTCTCACTGGAAGATTTTTCCAAGCGCCCTTAACGTCTTTGGGAAGCTGGTACGCATTGAATGTTAGAATAAGTAGCCCTGAGGGGATCCTCTTTTGTTTGTTTTCGTCACGTTTATCTAGTTTTGTTGTCTGGTAGACCTCTGTGACTCCCTGTGGAGCAAATTCTTCCAGCAGTTCCTCATTGGTTAAACCAACGAAATCACTGGAAAAAATGGTCCCCTTGACGCAATTGAGAGTTGGGTGTAGAGTTATGGACACGTCAATGCCTGCAATGGTTTTGGTACTGAGGAAATTCTCTGCAATTTTCGCGTTGTCCACCAAAAGGACGAGTGAGCCGTCCCTCTAGTAGCCCGCGGACTGGAACCTCGTAGATATGGCGTCCACTCCCTTCCTGACGAGAAAAGGGTTGTACGACCTCATCGATTTGTTTTCGTCGGTGGCTTTAATGGTAATGAATTTGGGTTGTGCGGCAAAATCAAGCGCTTTTTGTTGTATGGCTGGTAGGGCTGGAAAGTTAAATTCTTGCAGGGACATGGTGTTGCCTGCTTGTCGCCTAGAATTTTGCTGGGTCCGGCGGGCTCCTCCAGCAGGGCGAAGCGGTTGGGGCTGGCCTGGCCAGCCGCCATTGTTAGATTTACAAATTCTAGGTTTTTAACACTTATTCTAGTTAGTTTTTAGTTAAATTAGTAAATGGAAAGAAAGAAAGGTTAGGTTAGGTGATAAGTTATAACAGTTTGGGTGTCAGTGCTTTCGATCAGTTTAATAGTATTCTGTTTTGTAAACGCCCCCCTGTAGAGAGCAAAAGTTCTGACATGCGCCAAAAGGCGCGGTGATGGCTGTCAAATGATAGCTGCTTCTGGGTGGAATCTAGCACTGCGGGACTCTGGATTGATTACCTCGGTGCAAATATTAGGTGAAATCCCGCCCTCCGGCAGGCGGTTTCGGCACTCCCTTGGGAGGGGAACTCCTCAGCTGAAAATCCGAATAGTTTCCGCAGGTGTACGTGACGTTTAGCCTGTATAAACTCCTAATTCGGCTGACCAAGACTCGATCGATATGTAACTCTCAGAGTGGAAGATGGAAATCCACAGGAAAGAAATTAAAACTAGTTCAGATATGCGAAACTTGCGATTGCTTTTATTAAGGAAAAATCGGAAACGTTTATAAATTTCAACAATAATAAGATATATCTAAAATGCAAGAAAAATACAATACTTGGCAATTTACAATGTTTATAACAATTGATTTTGTTAACTTTACTAATTATTTAACAAAGCAATATTCAATAAAAATTCAGTAAAAAAGAAATAACAATAATTCCAAAATTTAATAATAACAATTTGAACTTATTTATAAAAAAAAATTAAAGAAAAAAAAAACTCTGAAAAAATCTCAAAAAAAATTATTTAAATTTCACAAAAAAAATTCTATCACCAAACAATAAGTGTTAAGAAGCCTAGCACCAAATTATTCTAAGTCTAGACCAGATATTAGTACGCGAACGCGAAGAGCCTTTAGGAAGAGCAATGGAATTTCCACCTTCTTGTGTATTCCTTTGCGATATCCACCAGCTAAAAACGAACGGAAAAGTTGTTGTGGGAGCGAGCTCTATACGGCCCGGCTAAAACCGTATCCTCGTGGTGTGCGGCCGCGCGAGCTGGAAGGCTAGCTTTGCGGTATGTGGGGGGGTTGCTTCATGCCGCATTAAGCCACGAGGGCGAGCTGCCCGCAACGAATTCTCGCGCAGACGGAAACAGGTAAAAATGAATATGGACGACGGCAGGAGGAACCCCTGTTCCTGCCGTGAATGACTCTCCGAAAGGGGGATCCCGCTGGAATGGATCCCCCTGGCCTAGCCCCAACCGCCCAATGACCTCCCATTGGCCCAAAATATTTGGGAGGTCCCTAGTAAAATTCAAATAAACGCGAAACCCGAAGAAGAGAGGAGGCTGAAAAAGGTGAGGGGATTTAGGGAATATTAGGCGCTGCTAAATTTCCATTATAGGACGAATTGAAATAAGAAAAATAATTCCTTTTTTTTTTCTTTCCTTCTTCCGGCTGTATTGCTCCTTGACAATGTTCATATGTACATTTATACAAAAAAAATTTCTAAATTTAGATCTAGAATGGTTGTGTTAGTAGCCTTCAATTAAGTTGTACTTTCATCTTATCTAAGAATTAACAGAGGAAATCAACAATGTACCTTTTTATCTTCACTTAGTTTATTATACAAGAGCCAAAATTAATTTTAAAAATTCCCATTGGGAAAGGAACAACTATATAAATAACCCAGGCGGTATAATTCATTTCTTTCTCTCGGAGTTTAAAAGAAAATATTATATCTTTGGCTCTTTCATCTTTTGAATCAAATTCTAGTTTAGTATTCATTAAGTTTTGTCTAATTAGGCTATGGATTCCCTTTTTCTCATATTAACTTTATAAGGTACAGTGTTTTCACATCAATTTTAAATAATATATATAAAAAAAAAATTTAAGAAAATAAAAAGAAATACATAAAAACCTGGCTTATATTCAGCTAATGTTGTTGATGAGGCTGCTGCTGAAGATTGATGGGCGGCCGCCGCTGAAAAAAGATGAGGATGGTGAAGGGTTGCTCCAGCGGTGGGGGATGGAGGTCCAAGTTAATCCCTCCTCGGGTCCCCCTTTTGATGCCTCGTTCACACTCTTTTTTTTTTTTTTGTTTTATTTTATGTTATTCTGCTTCTTTTTTTTTATTTTGCTTATTTGTTTATTTATTTTATTATTGAATTGTTCTTGGGTTAGTTCTTTTTCATTTATTTGCGGCTTATTTTACTTATTTATGCTTTTAGTTACTAATTATTTATTTAGGTATTTAACTTTTTTTTTGTTAGGTATTTTATTTTATTTTCCTTGTCCTTAATTTATTTATTTCTTTCAGTTACCATTTTTTTTTGTTTAATTTTATTTATTTATGATTTTTATTTCTTTCATCCATTTATTTATTTACAATATTTGTAACTGGTATATTTAATTTTTACAAGTCTTGCTTATTTATTTCTACGTTATTTTACTTCATTTTCTTTCAGTTTTTATTTCGCTTTAGTTTATTATAGACCACCAAATTTTTACGGTTTACCAAAAAAAAATCGTCGTTAATGCGCGCTGCTAAAATTGGTTTTTAACCTTCACGGTCCACAAGGAACAATATTCGCACTACAATTGTTATGTAACTGCTGCATGCAGCTGTTAGGATTCGTCGAATGGTGCCGATCGCAAAGGGTTCGCTTATAAAAGCTTTTACAGATATATTCGGTAGGTTATCAAGCTCAAAAAAAAAAAAAGGAACACTAATTCACATAAGAATTGAGATTTTAAATGTTTCTTAATTAAATTGATGCGAACTTCCTGCGTTCTCATTTCAGAAGAACAATCTCGTGGAAGGAAAAATAGCTGCTTTTTTAGCGAGGCGACTTGGGCACTAAACGCATAGGCTCGCTCTGCTAGCAACCAGCGTACTCATTGATAAAAAGGAAAATTCTGTGTACATTTACCCCGAGTTATTTTACACGGACCGGTTCTTCGAATGCAATACGCGCCAAAACGCTTATTCAGGTGTTCTCCCGTTTGCTAGCACAACAACAACGAAAAATCCGGCGACAGCATGTAAATTCCGTTTTTATGATTTTGGAATAATTCTGCCTTTAATCCGATAACAAACACGTCACTGTTCTCCAATATGCGCAAGATATCTTTGAATTGCCTTTAATTTCGTTCCACAGTCTCCAGCTACAAATATTATACGGAGAGAAAATGGTCTGTTTCCCTTTAAATTATTGCTAACTTTTGTGTGCAGTTATGCGAATCTCCTCGGTCGTACATTACCCGAACTCACTGATCAGCAAAACCTCGTTTTAAACATACATTTCGACTTGAAAACGGCAAAGTCAGGGCATCTGTGCGATTCCTCACTTTCAATTATGCCAATCCCGACGTACTGCGATTACACACCAACGAAAGAACTCGAACCGCAATGATTATTTTACGCAGATAACTTTTGGAAAATGATTCACTATTGATGCGCTGTCCCTTCCAGGTCGGATCTTAAGCCCGTTTTTCTGCAAGATCACCTCCCAAGGTATCCGAAGTTTAATCAGGTTCGCATGCAGTTTCACAATCACTGCATTTCACATGTAGAAACACGTTCGCGGGCTAACTCCCATCGCTAACTTTCCGTCCGACCGCGGTGAAGATAAGTTCCCAACCGCCCTAACTACCTTTAAACACTTTCAGGTGATCGTCAATATCCATAGCACATACACGGCGACAGTCTCCGGCGTGCTCCTTCGCGGCGGCGCGGCGTCCGAACAATTTCCGTTAGCGACTCCCCGACGGCCACTTTTCGCTTTCTTTTTCGTTGACTTTCTTTTCGGCTAAAGGAACGCCGTGCCTAACTTTTCTGTCTCCTTATTCCCCGACTCGTCTGGCCGACCGCTATGAACCCCCAATGCCAACTCTTTTCCGTCCGATCGCTCTGATTGCCAATTCCAAACTGCCGAGTCGCCTCTCGTGGTGCCACTCACCGACGCGAAGAGCTTTTCGTTTCGTACAAAGGTATGTGTGCGACACTGCTACTATGGATCGCGTGATTGTTCGCCCATTGGGAAAAATGAAATCATGCCATACTAGAACGGTAACTAATTCCGTTTTTGAGGCAGTCTGGTGGTACAGATGCCTCCAAAATATATAGTTTTGGAGGAATAGATTACTCACAGAGCAAATTAGAGACAGCGTGAATTCCTTTGCTTGAATTCGTTTGCTACCATATAAGGGCATATCGCAGCGAACCATTTGGTTTGGAAAAGATTTGTTTTCGCCTTTTAGAACGCACGGCAAATGTTGCGTCGATGGCTCGGCTTATGTGTGAGCAATTTATGCAGCCGGTTAATGTTTCCCTTTTCAGGTACTCATTGTCGTGGGGCAAGGCGGGTATTTGGAAATTTATTTTCAGCGAGCATTATGCTAAGGATTTAATGCCGTATGTGATGTACATTTGCCTGTACGATTTTACAGCGGGTACGGCAGGTAATAAAAAAAATTGATTATTGGCAAGCTCTATGCTGGTGGCATCAATTGCTTCGGTGGTATTACCGCGGCATTTGAAGTCATCAGCGTGGGCGGTTTATGCTGACCATAACAGGGCAGGTCCATTGGCCTCGCTTCCGTGGACAATGGAGCTGAAAAATGGTCATTTTGCAGGCGCCCATTGTGTGGCTCGACCCACGTCTGGACCCACGCTCTAGACTGAGCTAGCCGGTCATTATGAGAGAGAGAGAGCCTTAATGAGAGGTCGAAGAGTCCAGGGCTGATATAGTCCTCCCCTTTTCATTGGCAGAGGAGCGCTTACCCTTATGAGAGGTAGGCCCCTCTGACAACGAAAAGGGTTGCTAACTCGTCCAGGGCCTGTTTCCGTCGATGGGCCGAATCCTGGGGCCACGGAAACGAGGCAAAGGGACTACCTGTCGTTAAGGTAAAGGGATTAATTCCCAGAACGTCTGGTTCAGGGGAGGTAAGGATAAGGTCCCTCCTCCTGACAGCGAATCAGCTTTCCAGTTCGGAGTGTGATAGCTGTCAGGAAGAGGAAGCTTATCCCCAAAAAAATTTGTGGTGGTAAAAACCATCCCACGGCCTACTGCGGGTCCACCTACCCAGGGTCCGCGTCACTCTGTCCCCTACTTGTGGGCTGCTGCGACTCCGGGGCATGAGTGTGGGATTGGTAGAAAAATTTCTAAGGTTTGGCATTGGTCTTTAAAACAAAAGAACCAAGAAAAAAGGTTCCCCTGCAGGATCCCTGTCTGGCAGTCTTTAGGCTTGAAGAGGTGAGATTGTGGTGCAGGCTCCCAAGTAGTTAAGAAAGCAATGGGGGAGAAAAATGGGAAAAGGCAAAAATTGGGAGGGGAGAGAAAGAAGGTTCGTAGTATTTTTCGCCCTTGTGTGGCCTTAAAAATGGTTCAGTCTGCCTCCAAGTTGTCGGTGCGAAGAGGTGTTATTCGTCGAATATGGATATATGATGAGACATGACCGAGACCGTTCGCAGACGAGGTGTCAAGTCGAGAGCGTAAAAGAGAGAAAAAAATTGATAGCGAGTAGCAGGGCGGATCGCCGCAAGCCTGCGTCGCTGTCATCAGCGCTGACATCTGGATCTTTCTGATACCCCCAAAAAAAAATTATACAACTATATATTGATATACAAGGGATATCTTGAGATGCACGATGTTTCCAAAATGCCTTTATTTTGGTTTGAGTTAAGGTGCTTGGTACCTTTACTCTAATGGCGTGATCGTGGTGCAATGTACCACTTCACAACAATTCCCAAAATGAGGTGAGGTTGAGACGTAACGACGTATACTAGCTGCTGGCGAAAGTTTAGCTCTTCACTGAGCTACGTGTCTGAAGAGGTAATTAGTTAATTCAAACACACGGTGACAATACTAACGACAACTGATGATTTTATTTCCAAGCGGCTTTTTAAATATACATCACAATGATGACTTAGTTAAATTATAATGCTTGTTAATTGATTGCATTCGTGCGCAACGAATTATTGATTGCATCGGCGGCAAGTGCTAGCTATGCCGAAATTGCATGAGCCGTTGACCTGCAACTGGGCGAGCGTTTGACTCATGCGGCTCATATCATATTACGAGTTCAAGAATTTGTTGCGTATGAATGCTGACAATGATTTACAAATTGAGAAATTTATTGTTCCACATTCTGACTGATCTTAACTTCTAAGCTTAAATTATTTTAGAATAAACATTCTCCCCCGCGTTGAATGGCAATTCAACAAATCCTAGACGTCGAATCGGATGTTAAAGGCTGGTTCTGCATTGGGTGCTGAATTGTTCTGTTGCCGTGGTGCTGGGGCTGGTTTCCATACCCTTTGTACTGGGCAAATCTTGGTTTGATATTTCCATAGCAGAGTGACTCCTATTATAACTATTAGTACGAGGCTTACGTATCCTATTGAAAATTGGTGTATCTCATGTGCAGGTAATTGCACTGACGTACTCGTGTGCATCCTTAGCTGTTGGACCTCCTGCTTTAGAGTTTCTATTTCCGCTACATACGACTGGTATTCAACGGTGTGATTAAGGGTAAAATCCGACCTATTTGCGATGTTCATGTCTGTGAGGTTGCTTAGTGGGATGTAAGATGCTCTCATAATAGATGGATAGATGTTGTGTCCTTGTATGGTTACCAAGGGTTGTCGAATTATGCAACGATCTCGAATTTTTAGGTTTCCTGTTCCCTGTATCACCTGCTGAGAAATCTTGTCACCGCATACTACATTTATCGTCGTCTCATTGCTTAGTACGTATATCCACTCATTTGCAGTATATAGTTGAATCCAATGAGGTCCATCTTCAACTCTGATAATCTGGCAAGTGGATGAGGGAGGTGCATGATTCATATAATTGATCTCGCATTCGCTGACTGAAGATCCCTTTCTATATATAGGGTGGTTTTGGTTGCAAAGGTGTTTGCCTTCTTCGATGATGATGCATGCTTGAAGTTCTTGCTCTGTTACCGGATAGTATTGGTCTCGATGTAAGTTGATCATCAGGAAGGGAGATGATGGTTTAATTGCCACATAGCTATCATTGAGCCTCACTGGCACAGGAGTGACTTTGAACAGCTCGAATTCTTCTGTTGATAGTAAAGGTATTATCAATTTGAAGATTGCGTATCTGTTTGTAATTCTTCCTTGAACTCTCATTAATGAGTAATATTTAATTGGCTCGTTTCGTTGTAGCGGCAACTGCAAAGATGATGGAAGATGAGTCTTAATTTTCACAAGTTCTTCCTTTAGTTGTTGTGGAGCAACGAGTAGTGGGCTAATTCTTCCGTGATGAATATCAGCAATCACGTCTAAAATTGAGGTCTGAATTCGAAGAAAGTTGGTTGCTGTGAGAATTACTGACAGGGTAGCCGTGATAAATGTTTGCGCCAGTTTTTCTTGGTAGAGTTCTGCCATTATACCATTTATTTGTCTGGTTACTTGGTCAATGTTGGCCTGTAGCTGATGGAACTGGTGACTAATTGCCTCTTCTTCTCTTTGCATGATGTTTAAGGTGGCGTCTAAAACCGATGTTTGGTTTTTCATCAGCTCTAGTGCGTGATTCTCATTTCCCTTGATCTCGGCTATTGTTTGGGTCATTTTTTCAGCATATTCTGAATCTAGAACCCCGAATAATGCGTTCGCGACATTTCCGACGAAGTTTAAGGCTCCTCTCTTCCTCCGCCTTTGATTATTACTTGATGACAGTAATATGTTGTTCGTGGTTAATTCAGATAGCAGATGTGCTAAATGGCTGACAATTCCTCTGCAGGCCTGATTATCTTCGATTTTTCTACACAACATTTTGAGAGACGTAGTATAATTTTGTAGAAATTCGTACTCTTTCCAATAAGGTGCCAAATCATAATAAACTACTAGGTCCCATTCGTTTGAAATGATGTTGGCTGCTCCTAGATTCTCAAAGTAGATTCCTGGTTGATGACTGAATGGTGTTATTTCTATTTCTGCGGCCTTTGCTACTGGCATAACTAAACAGGTAAGTAATAGCGATACCATGGCGGCGCCTAGTGATATTCGTTGTACCTTTCTAGGGCTGTGCTCACGGCTGTTGCCTTCAATGCTTTCTGTGGCATTTCTGTCGGTAGTTATCGAGTTGACAGACTCTTCCGGTGATTCTTCCCTTGGACGCTTATATTCATTGTCTGAACGTTCCGGATTCACAGGAAGTGGTGCTAGTTTATGAATTGGTCGACGACTAATTCCATTTGCTGTTCTTACATCAACCACACGGACCAAATCATCTTCTCCTTTAATGACATTGATTATTCGACCAAGCATCCATTTCAACGGTGGTAAATTGTCCTTGAAGCCTTCTTGTTGCATCAGCCTGACGATGACTACTTGAGCTTCCTTAAGTTCATGTGTAGTTACAACTAGAGTGTCTGGAATGCGTGAGCTCTGTTTTCTGGACCCTTTAATGAATCGTAGTGCATAGGCTATAATGCGCTGCACCTTGCGGAATGAATTTTTATGATCTATGCCTTCCAACAACGTTTTTGCTTCTGCATTGACTGAAGCTCCGGCTACGGCTTTTCGCCTTCTTTCTGTATCATTCTCAATGCTCTTCTTTGCATATGCTGGTGGCCATAAATCTTCTGAACCATGCAAAAAGGTGGGTCCATAAAGCCACAGATTGCATTTGCCTAGCTTTTCGGGCATTAATCCTCTTGACAATATGTCTGCTGGGTTCTCCTTGGATCGCACATGTCTCCATTGTTCAGGGATAGACAGTTGTTGAATTGAAGAAATACGATTTGCCACGAACGTTTGATATGACGACGATGATGCATTTATCCATGACAGAACTACTTCAGAATCTGTCCACAGATATATTGGAGAATTCTTGATGTTAAGATCCTTCTTGAGGCGATGTGCAAGCTCTGCTGCTAGTTTCGCCGCGCATAATTCTAATCGAGGCAGAGTGGTTTGCTTAATAGGTGCTACTCTGGATTTCGCACAGAGTAAGCGTACTGCTATAATATGATCATTGTCTATTGATCTAACATAAGCTGCGGCTCCGTATGCCTTTTCTGAGGCATCTGCGAAAACATGGATTTGAGTAAGCCTTGGGATCTTGTGAGCGAACACATGTCTTGGTATTTTAACATTATTTAGTTCCTTTAGACCTTCACGGAAATTCAACCAGAAGGACTGTAGTTCCTGAGGCAGAGCAGCATCCCAGTCACATTTTAAAAGCCACAATTTCTGCAGGAAGATTTTTGCTGTAACCACAACCGGTCCTATGATGCCAAGCGGATCAAAGAGTTGCGCTATTTCCGAGTAAGCTGTGCGCTTTGTGACTCGATGATTGAAAATTCCTGCTGCCTTTATGCATAGATCGTCATTCTTAGGCCGCCATATTAATCCCATTGTTTTAATGTGCTCGTCTGATTTGCTACCGACATCCAGTTGTAGCTCTTGGTCCTCCCTTGAGATGTTTTTCAACAAGCTGGGGTGGTTAGCACACCACTTCCTTAGCTTAAATCCGGCAGACTGTAGCAGAGATTGCAGCTGAGCTTGTTTTTCTATTGCTACAGTGAGCTTGTCTGCCCCAGTGAGGACATCGTCTACATAAAAGTCTTGTTTAAGTACTTCTGTCCCCAGAGGGTATTGATCAGCCTGCTGTTCGGCTAGCATTTTCAGACATCTGACTGCTAGGTATGGAGCACTTGTAGTTCCATACGTTACCGTGCATAGCTCATAGCAACGTAATCGATCGCTAGGACTGTTTCGCCACCAGATAAGCTGATATTTTCTGTCATCCGGATGCACTTCTATCTGCCGGTACATCTTTTCGATATCCGCAGTAAAGACGAATCTGGGCATGCGGAAACGTAATAGAATTGCAAACACATCATCCTGTATAGTAGGTCCAGTATACAGTAAATCATTTACGGATATATTGCTGGAAGTTTTGGCTGATGCATCAAAGACTACGCGTAATTTTGTAGTTGTACTTTCAGGCTTGATGACGCAATGATGTGGTAGGAAACTATAGGGTGCCTGGACTTTATTAAAATTGATTTCTCTCATGTGTCCCAATTTACTATATTCTTCCATGAAGCTGATATATTGATTTCTTAAATCTTCTCGTATGCTGAGTTTCCTTTCGATAGCCAATAGTCGATGATATGCGATGTTCTTCGAATCTCCTAATTTGTTAGGGTCATCCTTGAATGGAAGTCTTACTACAAAACGCCCAGTATCTGTTCTTCGTGTGGTCTGCACAAAGTGCTGTTCACATCGTCTCTCAGCAGCTGTGAACGCTCTTGATGCTGTTTCTGCGTCATCTAATGCCCAAAATTTTTCAATTTGTAGCTTGAAATCTTCCTCCTCAGAGCATATTCCACAACTTGCTTGTGATTCTTGTGCATGGTGCACTGTTCCTGCTGCTGTCCATCCAAAGACAGTATTTTGTAAAATTGGTAATGAATCTCCCAATTTGATTTGGCCTACAGACAGAGTTGAGTAGTATAAGCCTGCTCCAATCAACAAGTCAATGTTGTCTGGCTGATTGAACCTTGGATCTGCTAATTGTATATTAGCCGGTATTTCCCATGTTGAAATGTCTATTTCCTGTGAAGGCTGTGGTGAAATGATGCGAGGCAGCACATGAGCCTCCAGTCTAGTGCTGAATCCATTGATTCGTGACTCTAGCAGAATGTTTACTCGCTTCTGAGCCTTTTGTTTACCAGAGCCGATGCCTTCTATGTTCAGGATTTCAGGAGTTCCCGTTAATCCGAGTTTCTTGACGAGCCTTTCGCTTATGAAATTTAACTGTGAGCCACAATCTAGAATAGCTCTGCATTCAATACTAGTCCCATGTTTGTTGGTCACTTTTACGCTGACTGTACTCAATAAGACGTAATTTCTAGTTGCTGAGGCCTTTGTGGTAAGTGAAATACCTTGATCAGTGTCCGTTGTCGATTGCGGAGTTTGTGCTTGTGTTGTTTTTGGGTCTAGAGGTTGTGTTTGGCTGCGAGATGTAGTTTCTATGTGCAATAATGTATTATGCCTTTTTCCGCATTTAGAGCAACCTCTGGATGTGCAATTGCTCAGATTGTGTCCCATTTTCAAGCAGTTGAAACAAGCCTTAGTGTTCTTGATTAATGATACTCGTTTACTTGGGGACAGCTGTAGTAGTTTTTTGCAAGCGAACAGTGGATGATTGCCATTGCATGATGGACATCCTGAATTGACTGTACTCGCTAAGGCCCTTTGCGTGGGCAGTCTTTTGTTATCGACCTTGTTCCCGAGTGCTTCTAATGATTGGAAACGATTCTCTAAGAATTCCAGACATTCCTGGAGGGATTGTAGTGATCGAGGTTGGCTAAGAGATTGTTCCCATAGGGTGTGTGTAGTCCTATCCAATTTCCTTATCAAAATGTGAAGAATAATTGGATCCCAATTCGTGATATCGATCCCAAGATTGCTTAGCGCCAGTAGACATTCTTGAGTAGTGTCGTGAAGTATCTTTATAGCTGATGCGCTTTCTGTTGTCACTGCTGGCTGTGCTAATAATTTACTTAGTAGTGCAGTGACTAGTAATCGCTTATTTTCATAGCGATCACAGCTCAATTTCCATGCCGTAGCGTAATTGGCGTCTGACACGGTTAGATGTCTGATTAATTTTTCGGCTTCGCCTGATAGACTGCCTTTCAGATACCATAATTTCTGACCGGCGGATATTGATTGGTTATGTACTAATTCGGTATACAGGTCGTAAAATTGCCTCCACTTGAGGTAATCGCCATCAAATTTAGGTAACTCGATTTTCGGGAGCTTGATGGCGGACCTAACACCTTCTGTGGGAATGCTAACTGTAGTAGCTGATGATTGACGCTGACACTGACTCAAGCCTTCGTGGAGGAGTAATAATTTGTCCCGTGTTTGATCTTCAAGCTGTAAGTAGTCTTCCATATGTTCGAGAAGATAAGCTTCGCCAGCTTGATCTACTAATTTTCTGTGCAGATCTTGAATTTGTTCCCACTGAGCATTTATCGCTTTTATTATCAATTCATATGAATTGACTGACTGCAATGTTGTGCTCAGGGAATGCTTTGTGAGTAGCCTTCGCAAACCTTGCATTAGATATGCTTTGTGACGGATATTGCCGTCTTGTTGATGCTCTGATCCTCTTGCACTGGTGGACGCATCGTTATTGCCGGAGCTTCGAGATTCCTGAATCTGATCCTGCTGCGGCTGCTTTTGAATGGGCTGATTGCCCTCTATAACTCCGACATTCTTCATTCGCTGCAGAATGTCTTCTCGGACCTCGTAATACCCGGCTCGGATACCCTCATAGTACCCTTTTACAAAGTAATCGTGGTCCAGTTGTTGTCCATAACTGATTCGGATTTTGTTATCTGTGGCCTCAAAGTCATCCCATAGTTGTTCCAAAGATTTAAGGCGTGCTGCAAGATATTGCTCTGTCTTGCGTGTTACACTATCCTTCTTGTAGTTGATCGCCAATCGCTGGATCTCCTGTCCGGTGATCTCCTGTTGGGCAGCAAGTTCGTTGAGACTCATTTTGGGAGTACGTGAAAAGTAATCACGTCGGGGTCACCAATGTTTCCAAAATGCCTTTATTTTGGTTTGAGTTAAGGTGCTTGGTACCTTTACTCTAATGGCGTGATCGTGGTGCAATGTACCACTTCACAACAATTCCCAAAATGAGGTGAGGTTGAGACGTAACGACGTATACTAGCTGCTGGCGAAAGTTTAGCTCTTCACTGAGCTACGAGTCTGAAGAGATAATTAGTTAATTCAAACACACGGTGACAATACTAACGACAACTGATGATTTTATTTCCAAGCGGCTTTTTAAATATACATCACAATGATGACTTAGTTAAATTATAATGCTTGTTAATTGATTGCATTCGTGCGCAACGAATTATTGATTGCATCGGCGGCAAGTGCTAGCTATGCCGAAATTGCATGAGCCGTTGACCTGCAACTGGGCGAGCGTTTGACTCATGCGGCTCATATCATATTACGAGTTCAAGAATTTGTTGCGTATGAATGCTGACAATGATTTACAAATTGAGAAATTTATTGTTCCACATTCTGACTGATCTTAACTTCTAAGCTTAAATTATTTTAGAATAAACACACGAGATATATCTAGATGCCGAGATATTTTGAAATATAAGAGGTATACTGATATACCAGAAATATATGAATGCAATGGTTCTAAGATTATTTAAATACGAAAGATATATTCAGATACAAGCCAAAAAGAGAATGTAAAAAAAAAAAAATTTGATGTGAAAGTATTTCTAATGAAGGATGGGGCTACTCTACCATGTCAAGGGGTTACTAAAAATCAATGAGAAAGTTTCAAAATAAACGGAATAACCGGACTGAAAGTCCGGTGACCGTATAGGAATGAACAAAAACCTTCGAGGAAAGGGTACCCCGCTAATCTACTCCGCGGAAATCCAACAACGAAAAACGACAGGAGAGGTCTCCCGGACAGGGATTGGCTCATCAAATGACCAGTCCCTGTATTTCCAGGGAGTTCTCCTGTCGTCTCCGACACTCAGACTTCCGCAGCGCAGGCCAGCGGAGACCCTCCCTGACTTCTTACCGCAGAGACGAAGCAGTCTCGAGACCTCGAGACGGTGGCTGGCCGAGGACCAACCAACCGTAATTCTCTAGAGGTCTCGAGGCTAGCCCAGTTCCGAGGGTCGAAGCCAGGGCCTCTCAGGCTAAAGGTGGGGTGGTGATAAAATTGAGAAAAAGTTTACAAAAAAGGATAGGATAGGGTTAAGGTATTGGGGAAAGCTAACTAGGAAGGGGTAGGGATTTAACAGGGATGTGTCCACCGCAATACAAAGTAGAGGCGGCTCTACGACACTCCCGATACCAGTGAAGCTGGGCGGATGCCTTATTAGGGCGACCGAATTAAAGTGAAATTTTCTGAACGAAAACACGTCAGAACTATATATCATATATATAAGGCATCCTATCAGCAACACAAATCATTTTATACAGGTGTATGTCAGCGACGAGAAAATAAATGACGAGAAAAAGATTAATAACTCTAACCATGTCCTCTAAGATCCAGATCTCAGCGCTTTATGTCTTTTGCGTGAAAGGTTCCGATGAGCTTTCCCTTCAGGTCTTCCAATTCATAAAGAGAATTCCCCTTTTTCGCTCTAATTCGGCATTTTAGAAACTTCTTCCCCAGCTTAGCGCTTATCTGTTGAGCAGCGTTGCTCAATTGGAAATTTCGTCGATAGACTTCCTGGCCCACTTGGAAATCTGTCGGTTTAGCCCGTAAATTGTATGATTTCGCACCTTGTTCAAACGACTTTTTCAAATTCTCTTGTGCGTTGGCTCGAATAAATTGGAGTTTATCCGGCAGCTCCACATCCAACGGTTCATTCAAGCTCTGCAAACGGCGCAGCAGTTCGTAGCTGGAAGCATGGGTAATCATATTCAGACCGAACAGCATTTTGAAAGGGGGATAACCAGTTGCCTGATGTATTGAACTCCGAAGAGAACCGGCAATACTACTGAGATGTTCATCCCACCTTTGATGCTCGTTCTGAATATACGCACGAATTCCTGCCAGGATTGATCGATTTACTCTCTCCGAGGCATTAGCCTGGGGAGAGTAAAGTGCCGTGCGCATATGCTGTACTCCGTACTTCTCCAGTAATTTGGCGAACTGAGCCGAGCGAAATTGAGTGCCATTGTCGGTCACAATTGTTTCGGGAACTCCGAACATGTGAAAGATTTCCTTCTCGACAAATGCACAAATATTGGAAGTGGATGCCTTACGCATAGGCTTGAATAAGGGAAATTTGGAAAGATGGTCCAGGGCTATGAAAATGCAGACATTTCCATTTTTAGTTCGTGGATAAGGGCCCAACAAGTCTAAATAAATTCGCTGCCAAGGTCTTTCAGCGGTAGGTGGAGTTACTATAGGTGGACGAAGTGGAGTGTTTGGAGCTTTTGTCTCTTTGCAGATATCGCAGGAGAGAACATAGTTGCGAACATCAGCTGCCATACGTGGCCAATAGAAATGCCGTCGGATTCTTTCTAGAGTTTTTCCAACTCCTTCATGGGATGCCAGTGGCGGATCATGAGCATTTTTAATTAAATCAGTAGTGAGGGCGGGTGGAATCCAAAGCTTCCACGCTTCGTCCTCTTGAACAGGGTCACCTGAACGCGGCTTTGTCCTGACGTAAATGAAGCCGTCTCGCACTGTCAGATCCGGAAATTTTGCCTGGTGATTTTCCAGTTGTCGACCCAGCTCTACATACTCCACCGAAGTGAAGTGTGGAGAGCTGAGATCGACCTCAGGCACTACTTCTTCCGGAACTGACAGCGCGTCGGCTTCGGCTCTGGACAAAGCGTCCGGCACAACGTTCAGGCTACCCTTGCGGTGCTCAATAGTGAAGTCGAAGCGTTGAAGCTTCAGACTCCACCTCGCTAGTCTACCACTCAATTCTTTCTGAGACATCAACCATTTCAGACTGGCATGATCCGTGACGATTTTAAAAGGCATTAATTCCACATATGGTCGGAATTTTTCTACGCTTACTATTGCAGCCAAACACTCCAATTCGGTCACCGAATAGTTCCGCTGAGCCGAATTTAGTTTCTGAGGGACAAAAGCCAGAGGGCGTTCATTTCCTTCATCATCAGTTTGAGCAAGAACACCACCAACTCCGTGGCTACTTGCATCGCACTGAATGATGAATGGTCTGGAGAAGTCGGGGCTCACTAATACAGGGGCTGTAGTCAGCTGTTGTTTTAATCTATCAAAGGCTATTTGCGCTTCGGCGGACCAACAGAATTTACTCGATTTTTTCAGAGTGTCGGTGATTGGACCTGAGAGATCTGCGAAGTTGGAAATAAATCGTCGATACAAGCCAGCCATGCCCATAAAACGACGTACTTGTCGTACACTTTTGGGGGCGGGGTAATCCACGATTGCAGAAATTTTCTCAGGGTCCATGCGCATGCCTGTTTCGCCGATGATAAAGCCCAAGTATTTCGTCTCTTTCAAGCAAAATTTGCTTTTCTCGACGTTAATTGTGAGCCCCGCCTTCTGCAGACATTCAGCCACTCGCGAGAGAAGTGTTAAGTGTGTATCGAAATCCTGAGACAGGATTAAAAGATCGTCGAGATACACCAACACATTTTCTCTCAGGTCGTAAGGGATGGCTTTGTCCATCAGTCGACACATCGTCTGCGGGGCATTGCAGAGACCGAATGGCATCACTGTGTAGTGATAGAGGGGATGACCGGGGACCGTAAAAGCCGTTTTCTCCCGGGAGCTCTTTTCTAAAGGGATTTGCCAGAAAGCATCTTTCAGGTCCAGACTGGTGATGTATTTCGCAGGTGGAAGGCGACTCAGAATGCCATCAATGTGCGGTAAAGGATACGCATCCTTTTTAGTTACCGCATTGACCTTCCGGGCATCGAAACACAGTCTGGCTTTACCTGGCTTTCTGACTAATACGACTGGAGAGCTCCACGGACTTTGGCTCGCCTCTATCACCCCAAGCGAGAGCATTCGGTCTAGTTCTGCGTCCATTAATTTTTGAACAGCCGGTGAGACAGGATAGAATCGTTGTTTAATTGGTTTGGAATCTCCAACATCGATTGAATGTTCCAAAAGATGAGTTTTTCCCAAGCCCAAAGACGTATAGGAGGGGAATTTCGCTTTTGTTTCATCTAAACGCTTCTGGAGATCAGATGGTAATATGTGTGCGGCAGTATTGGTCGTCACCGTAATCGGGGTGTCCAACGCAGATACCGGACCCAGGACGTCTGGAGCCAAGTTAAAGGCTTTCCAAAAATCGATACCAAGGTAAAGATTTTGGGTTAAACTTGGAACTATATAGAGGCGAATGGTTTTAGTTTCGCCTCGAAATGAAATATCTACGTCAGCGTGTCCCTGAACTTCGGGTCGGGCTCCGTTGGCCACCTCGATCACAGATCGGTACCGACTCCACTTAATTTTCGAGTTCTCCAGTAGACTTTCAGCTTGTCTGCCCAAAATACTAATACTGGCTCCGCTGTCCAGTAAGCCAACAATTGTAGTACCCAAGATACTAACTTCGGCGTAAGGTCTAACGTCTTTTGGAACTGACACGAAAGCGGTAGCCAATTTCCGGCGATTAGATAAAACAAGCCTCCAAAATGCTCTCATACGTAATGTAGATCTTTTGGGCTTGGAAAATTTTGCTATTTCAGCTATCCTGTCCAGCGGGTGTTCAGTGTCCTCCATGAAAATTCTCTTCCGAGCGGCTCGATATTCTTGTAACCGAATGTGGTAAGGCTTGATCGGGAAAAGAAATGGTTCAGACCGTTTTTCAATTCGCGAGCCAGCCTTACGTGGTAGAATCGTAACCGCTCGAGAGGGAGATTCATGGGGCACTGAACTCAGAGGCTGAAATTCCGTCGAGGTAGTGGAATTTGAAGGGATAGAAGATGGCTTTATTGTATCGTCAATGTTTATGTCTGGGGACGGGGAGGAGTGCTCGTTGGCTCGCCCGCTGTAATTGCTGGCGTCCGAAGGGGTCGAGGGCTGGTGTACTTGCTCCCGACCCGACGTCTGTTTTTTTCAGAACATATCGGACAACGGGGCTTGACCACTCCTTTCCGGCCGCAGCCATAACAAAAAAAACCAGTAGGTTCTTTTGGACAATCCTGATAGTAATGCCCGGGCTCGTCACAACTCCAACATTTAGTGTTTGTGGGCGGACAACGCACTACTGCGTCCACAGGCTCAGTATACTCTTCCTCCGGTAGGGTCTCGGCCATGTCGTCGAAGACGTAGGTCTCCTCGATACGAGCTGGACGGTGAACGAACGGCAGCCGCGCGTTTCTGGTTTCTCGGCGCATTTCCTCAATTTCCGTGACTAATTCCCTCAGCTGAGCCACTGTGTGAGTATGCCGGAAGCAAATTCGCTCTCGAATCGACGGAAGCAGATTTGCTCTCAGCATTCCCACAAACTCCGCTTCGGAAATAGGAATAGCCAACCGATTCCTCAGGCTAACTAGCGCTAGATGGTATGATGCAAAACGCTCATCGGGCCGCTGCCGTCGGTTCAGCATCTGTCGTTTGATCTCTATGTCATTCAGCCGTTCTCCCTAGTCCGCTCTTAATGCCCCTTTCAACTCATTCCACGTCGGAGGTGTTAAATAAGCTCTCCTAATTGTCCAATACCAATTTGTGGCTGCGCCACCAAGCAACGAGTGGAAGTTGTCGATCAAAAGATCGAAATTTCCCCGAAGGGTACCATATGTGAGAGTCTCAATCCTGAAGATAAATTCTTCCAAGTGAAGCTTGGTATTATCTCCATCATACTGGATTTTCCAGTGGCGGATTGGACTACTAGATCGACTAGAAGCCGTAAAACGCTGATGTTGCGATGCTTGGTATCTGGGCATTGGACGATCAGGAAGCTGTGGCTGTGACATGAACGTCGGAGGCAGACTGAACCGCTCTGGTTGTGGCGGAGGCATAAAGGCAGAAGGCGTCGGTCTTGAATGTGGCCTTTGCTGACGTTCAGGTGGTATATTTCCTCGCGTATTGGTCTCGAACGCTCGAGCCACTTCCGTACGAATTAATTCGGACATTTGAAACTTTAATCCAGCCATCAACGCTTCTTTCGCGGCAGAATCGACTCGCGGCGAGTCATGATCAACCGTACTGGGTTCGCGACTACTGCTCCGATTAGCAGCTTCCGGACGCGGCGGAGAATCGTCGACAACTGTTGGCGCTTGCTGTGGAGGTGGTTGCGAGGATGGCTGCGAAGGGGGCAGCGTCAAGGTAGCAGCTGTATAATTCTTACTGCTGGACCGCGTATTATATTTTTTTGGAACTGCTCCTGTATAGGATATACAGTCAGCCATGTTCACTACGCGCCGACAGTTCGGACAGCTGCTGTCCGTTTGCAGCCATTCCCGCAGGCACCTCCTATGGAATACATGATAACAGACCGTGACGATCGGATCTGTGGTTGAGGACCAATCTTCGACTCGACAAATCGAGCATTTTTCGACCTGTGCCGGAGTTTTAACGAACTCAACGGGCGATCGTGAAACAGCCATGTTAAATGTTTAGAGGAGTTACTTTTGTAAAAAGAAAATACAATCTAACAAAAAGAAGCTCAAAATATAGCAAGGAGTTGATGCTGTTAAAGATTATACCAAATTTAAAAAAAAGATGCAGAAAAGCCGAAAGATAATCGATCTAATATTAATTCACCCGGGCTGCTTATTTATAGTGAAATATTATTATTGATGCTTAGCAAAATTCGAACCTTATGCTACAAGAAGAAGCGCACAGAATTCTTTTTCCTCTTTTTGAATAGCGATGGATGACAAAAAAAAAAACTGTAGGTCAAATAGAAGACCTAGCTAACTAACTTGAAATACTGTTGGATAAGAAAGAACACCAAAAAAAAAACAAAAACCAAAAAAGAACGATTTGGATGACCGTGGAAGTTTGGTGGCCTTTTACATAGGTTTTTACACTCGAAATTTACTTACCGAATTGCTGCTTCCTTACAATTCTTACGCTTGCAATCCTTAATATTCTTACAAATCGCAAAAATTTACAGAAGAGATATACATATGTATATATATAACGAATTTTTCGCCGTTGATTTAACTCCCTCTCTGTACCAACCAACATATGCAGAGACAAGAAGGAAGCAAAAGAGCACAAAAAAGAAATCAGTATATATATGTGTATATGCGCTATAGGTGATTTCCACCAAAATTTCCAAAATTCAATGAAATGACGTATTGTTCCCTTCGTCCCTCTCTTTCTCTTTCAGCCTCTCATAAGAAGATAAAAATTTTCGGACAAAATTCGCGAAGTTCGGAGAGCCAAACACTGGCCACCGAGCATTCCTCCTACAGGTAAGGAAATTTAGGAAGGGATCCCGACCAGGCACAACTGCAAGGACTGCGTGACCGGAAATGTCCGAAGTGATCCTCCGGACAGGAGCTGGCTCACCAAAATAGCCAACTCCTGTAATTCCAGGAGGACACTTCGGCAGTTCCTGCCACACAGGCCCAGCAGTGCACACTGGCCAGGATTCCCCACTACCAATCTCTCCTGAGGATGAAGCGGTCTTAAGATCCTGAGACGGGTAACTGGCACCCTGCCAGTTCCTCGTATTTCTCAAGGATCTCAAGCCCACCTCAACCTCAGGAGGGACCAATAGGGCCTCGAAGGATTTAGGGAAAGGTAAGTGAGAATTTGGGAGCCCTAGGCTCAAAGGGGAGGGGATAGGGAAGGCCCCACGTTGGGCGCCATTTTGTTGTGGGAGCGAGCTCTATACGGCCCGGCTAAAACCGTATCCTCGTGGTGTGCGGCCGCGCGAGCTGGAAGGCTAGCTTTGCGGTATGTGGGGGGGTTGCTTCATGCCGCATTAAGCCACGAGGGCGAGCTGCCCGCAACGAATTCTCGCGCAGACGGAAACAGGTAAAAAGGAATATGGACGACGGCAGGAGGAACCCCTGTTCCTGCCGTGAATGACTCTCCGAAAGGGGGATCCCGCTGGAATGGATCCCCCTGGCCTAGCCCCAACCGCCCAATGACCTCCCATTGGCCCAAAATATTTGGGAGGTCCCTAGTAAAATTCAAATAAACGCGAAACCCGAAGAAGAGAGGAGGCTGAAAAAGGTGAGGGGATTTAGGGAATATTAGGCGCTGCTAAATTTCCATTATAGGACGAATTGAAATAAGAAAAATAATTCCTTTTTTTTTCTTTCCTTCTTCCGGCTGTATTGCTCCTTGACAATGTTCATATGTACATTTATACAAAAAAAATTTCAAAATTTAGATCTAGAATGGTTGTGTTAGTAGCCTTCAATTAAGTTGTACTTTCATCTTATCTAAGAATTAACAGAGGAAATCAACAATGTACCTTTTTATCTTCACTTAGTTTATTATACAAGAGCCAAAATTAATTTTAAAAATTCCCATTGGGAAAGGAACAACTATATAAATAACCCAGGCCGTATAATTCATTTCTTTCTCTCGGAGTTTAAAAGAAAATATTATATCTTTGGCTCTTTCATCTTTTGAATCAAATTCTAGTTTAGTATTCATTAAGTTTTGTCTAATTAGGCTATGGATTCCCTTTTTCTCATATTAACTTTATAAGGTACAGTGTTTTCACATCAATTTTAAATAATATATATAAAAAAAAAATTTAAGAAAATAAAAAGAAATACATAAAAACCTGGCTTATATTCAGCTAATGTTGTTGATGAGGCTGCTGCTGAAGATTGATGGGCGGCCGCCGCTGAAAAAAGATGAGGATGGTGAAGGGTTGCTCCAGCGGTGGGGGGTGGAGGTCCAAGTTAATCCCTCCTCGGGTCCCCCTTTTGATGCCTCATTCACACTCTTTTTTTTTTTTTTTTATTTTATGTTATTCTGCTTCTTTATTTTTATTTTGCTTATTTGTTTATTTATTTTATTATTGAATTGTTCTTGGGTTAGTTCTTTTGCATTTATTTGCGGGTTATTTTACTTATTTATGCTTTTAGTTACTAATTATTTATTTAGGTATTTAACTTTTTTTTTGTTAGGTATTTTATTTTATTTTCCTTGTCCTTAATTTATTTATTTCTTTCAGTTACCATTTTTTTTTGTTTAATTTTATTTATTTATGATTTTTATTTCTTTCATCCATTTATTTATTTACAATATTTGTAACTGGTATATTTAATTTTACAAGTCTTGCTTATTTATTTCTACGTTATTTTACTTCATTTTCTTTCAGTTTTTATTTCGCTTTAGTTTATTATAGACCACCAAATTTTTACGGTTTACCAAAAAAAAATCGTCGTTAATGCGCGCTGCTAAAAGTGGTTTTTAACCTTCACGGTCCACAAGGAACAATATTCGCACTACAATTGTTATGTAACTGCTGCATGCAGCTGTTAGGATTCGTCGAATGGTGCCGATCGCAAAGGGTTCGCTTATAAAAGCTTTTACAGATATATTCGGTAGGTTGTCAAGCTCAAAAAAAAAAAGGAACACTAATTCACATAAGAATTGAGATTTTAAATGTTTCTTAATTAAATGGATGCAAACTTCCTGCGTTCTCATTTCAGAAGAACAATCTCGTGGAAGGAAAAATAGCTGCTTTTTTAGCGAGGCGACTTGGGCACTAAATGCATAGGCTCGCTCTGCTAGCAACCAGCGCACTCATTGATAAAAAGGAAAATTCTGTGTACATTTACCCCGAGTTATTATACACGGACCGGTTCTTCGAATGCAATACGCGCCAAAACGCTTATTCAGGTGTTCTCCCGTTTGCTAGCACAACAACAACGAAAAATCCGGCGACAGCATGTAAATTCCGTTTTTATGATTTTGGAATAATTCTGCCTTTAATCCGATTACAAACACGTCACTGTTCTCCAATATGCGCAAGATATCTTTGAATTGCCTTTAATTTCGTTCCACAGTCTCCAGCTACAAATATTATACGGAGAGAAAATGGTCTGTTTCCCTTTAAATTATTGCTAACTTTTGTGTGCAGTTATGCGAATCTCCTCGGTCGTACATTACCCGAACTCACTGATCGGCAAAACCTCGTTTTAAACATACATTTCGACTTGAAAACGGCAAAGTCAGGGCATCTGTGCGATTCCTCACTTTCAATTATCCCAATCCCGACGTACTGCGATTACACACCAACGATAGAACTCGAACCGCAATGATTATTTTACGCAGATAACTTTTGGAAAATTATTCACTATTGATGCGCTGTCCCTTCCAGGTCGGATCTTAAGCCCGTTTTTCTGCAAGATCACCTCCCAAGGTATCCGAAGTTCAATCAGGTTCGCATGCAGTTTCACAATCACTGCATTTCACATGTAGAAACACGTTCGCGGGCTAACTCCCATCGCTAACTTTCCGTCCGACCGCGGTGAAGATAAGTTCCCAACCGCCCTAACTACCTTTAAACACTTTCAGGTGATCGTCAATATCCATAGCACATACACGGCGACAGTCTCCGGCGTGCCCCTTCGCGGCGGCGCGGCGTCCGAACAATTTCCGTTAGCGACTCCCCGACGGCCACTTTTCGCTTTCTTTTTCGTTGACTTTCTTTTCGGCTAAAGGAACGCCGTGCCTAACTTTTCTGTCTCCTTATTCCCCGACTCGTCTGGCCGACCGCTATGAACCCCCAATGCCAACTCTTTTCCGTCCGATCGCTCTGATTGCCAATTCCAAACTGCCGAGTCGCCTCTCGTGGTGCCACTCACCGACGCGAAGAGCTTTTCGTTTCGTACAAAGGTATGTGTGCGACACTGCTACTATGGATCGCGTGATTGTTCGCCCATTGGGCAAAATGAAATCATGCCATACTAGAACGGTAACTAATTCCGTTTTTGAGGCAGTCTGGTGGTACAGATGCCTCCAAAATATAAAGTTTTGGAGGAATAGATTACTCACAGAGCAAATTAGAGACAGCGTGAATTCCTTTGCTTGAATTCGTTTGCTACCATATAAGGGCATATCGCAGCGAACCATTTGGTTTGGAAAAGATTTGTTTTCGCCTTTTAGAACGCACGGCAAATGTTGCGTCGATGGCTCGGCTTATGTGTGAGCAATTTATGCAGCCGGTTAATGTTTCCCTTTTCAGGTACTCATTGTCGTGGGGCAAGGCGGGTATTTGGAAATTTATTTTCAGCGAGCATTATGCTAAGGATTTAATGCCGTATGTGATGTACATTTGCCTGTACGATTTTACAGCGGGTACGGCAGGTAATAAAAAAAATTGATTATTGGCAAGCTCTATGCTGGTGGCATCAATTGCTTCGGTGGTATTACCGCGGCAATTGAAGTCATCAGCGTGGGCGGTTTATGCTGACCATAACAAAGTGCAGGCAGATTGAGATTTCCGTGTTCTTTTATAGTGTTCTTGCCTGAATTTCTTCAAAATGGTCGCGATTCTCCACCTTCGTTCAGCTTGCCATATAGTTGTGGGATCCAAATAATAAGACCTACTTTGCTTTAATTTTCCATTTTATGCAGGTATCATTATGAATTTCCATTTTATTTGTCCATTTGACTTTGTAGTACTGTCGCGACATTAAATTGTCGCATTTTTATATCAAATTCCTTCCAAATTTGACTCTTAAAATGTTTATCAACTACGCCTGAATTTCCGTCTGACAAGTCCATCTGCATCGTGGAACGAAAATTCGCCGAAACTCTCCAACCAGAGACATTCCATCTCGCTCAGATTTTTGTCTCTTTTACTCTCATTACGCTTATGAGAAATTCTAATTTTGCAAATATTTCTTAAATTTGCCCTCCGTTCGCTAAGTAATTGCAATCATCGAAATCGCCGCGAAATTCTCCGTCGATTGATTGCTTGAAGTTGCGGATGCCTTTAAAGGTAAAGTGTCAAGTTGCAAGTGAAATGGCCTGTTGACAGGTCAAAGTTTACCAACTTTTCGAGGTAAGTTTTTGTACTATTATTGATAAATTATTAATTTTTAATGCCACCATTTTCCTTGCAGCACATTTCTGGAGGGGGTGATGCCTCTGGAACATGGTCCAGGTAAGTTTGTTTACGTTGATGACAGCAATTAAAATTTTCATTTTTTATGCTTCTGGGGAGCTCTACCGGGTGGCGCATCTAGGAACAAATCCTCTACGGATAGTTCAGGTAAGTATTTAAATATTTACATTGAAGAATATCGAAATTGAAGCCCCTTTTTTTAATGTTCCAGTGTCCATATCACCGTGGGTTGCGAGCCCTATGGACAAGCCCTAGCCCTGGAGCTTCCGGAGGAACACAGAGGTTAAACACCGACTAGCCCGTGGCACATGGGTCTGGAAAATATTAGAACTATGAGGTCTGCAGATACTGTTGCAGAGCCTGAAGATACTGTTGCAGAACCTGAAGATACTGTCGCAGAACTTGAAGATACTGTTGCAGAGCCTGGAGATACTGTTGCAGAACCTGAAGATACTGTTGCAGAACCTGAAGATACTGTTGCAGAACCTGAAGATACTGTTGCAGAACCTGAAGACACTGTTGCAGAACCTGAAGATACTGTTGCAGAACCTGAAAATACTGTTGCAGAGCCTGAAGATGCTGTTGCAGAACCTGAAGATGCTGTTGCAGAACCTGAAGATACTGTTGCTGAACCTGAAGATACTGTTGCTGAACCTGAAGATACTGTTGCAGAACCTGAAGATTCTGTTGCAGAACCTGAAGACACTGTTGCAGAATCTGAAGGTACTGTTTCAGAACCTACTAAATCAAGTAGGAATGCTAACTTGAAGCTACTGTTGCAGAACCTACTAAATCAAGTTAGAATGCTAAGTGGGAACCTGAATCGTGGCACATGGTTCTGGAAAATATTAGAACTATGAGTTCTGCATCCGATGCACCTGTGGACACGATGGGCTGTCATAAATGCGCTGACAGTGAAGCCGATGAAAAGGTGAGGTAAATAAATTGGCTCGTTCAGTGCCCTTATTAAGGTTTAGGTAAGTTTTTAGGGTACCTAGCTCATTTTAGTCACAATACATGAATAGCTTCGTCTACATTTAATTGCTTCGCATGTTGGTGAATATCTGCCACTAAGCAATCAGACAGTCTGCTGAAAGATCCAAATTTTGCAACTTATGAAAGCTATTTCATACAAAAAGGTTCCACTATTTGGTGGCTTTAATGCTGTCCAAGCAAACAGAGGATCAGGTAATGCGTATGCTTTGCAAGAATGCTCAGTCACTGTTTATTTTTCACAGGTAATATACGAAGTAATGGGTAGGCTAAAGGAGCGTGGTTTGACACCCAAGGGGATCACTGAAATTGATACAAAAGACCTAGAGGACTTGTTGAAACACGTGTCCTTCTACAAGGTATTTTTATTATATGGAGCATATTGTGAGGGCTTCAGTCACTTGTATTTGCGCCACTGCCACTGTACCAGCCTTTGAAATATTTCTGGGTTGTTAAGTACACTAAAAAATTCCTAATAATTTTTATTTACTAGTATAAAGCAAAATATCTGCAGAAAGCTGCTGCAGTACTGCTGGAGAAGTACGACGAAGACATTCCAAATAATATCGAAGAAATGCTGTGGGTCGAAAACGGCCCACATTTGTATGAATACAGCATGGGGAGTTGCTTCTCTGATAGGTAGTACCTTAAAATAAATCAATGCATACGCGATGACTATAATAAAATTTTACAAAAGGTGTCGATTTTCATGTCCACAGAATCTTCAATCGACTTCGATGGGTGAGAAAACGCACGAAAAAGCCCGAGAAGACTAGAACTGAGTTGGAGTCCTGGCTCCCAGAATGTTATTGGAGTGAAGTTAATCACCTTCTTGTTGGCTTTGGCCAAACTATATGCATTGCCAAAAATCCCCGCTGTGATAAATGTCTCAACAATGCCATATGTCCCTCAGCAAAAGTTGCCAAGAAAAAATCTGGTTAGGATTAAGCGAAATGTTTATTTACTTTCCTACAGCATAATAAATTAATTCCTATTTTGTGTATTACTTACTTTCTGTTAGGAGTCCTCCATAAACCACTTAACTCTCTTGGTGGGGTAGGAGGGGTGACCTACAAAGTCCACATGGCGTTACAAGGGCGGTTTCGCCGCTCCGATGCAGGTGTGGCCACCCGGGTTACAGCCGGAGTAGTTTTTAACTTGTTTTCGACTAAAAAAGATATTTTGGTATAGTGAATAGAAAATTTAAGGGTCTTGTAAATCTGTTTAAGAATTCAATATCAAGCGCGCATAGGTGGAAAATAGCGTCGCGCAATAATGTTCAATGATAGAGTTACTATAATCACTGTGCAAGTATAGCACTGTGTTGCAATTAATTGTAACAACGCTGTCGACAAGGGATCCTCTCCACGGAATTAATCACAGGTAAGTAGGTGAGGTGTTACGTCTTCGCTGATACCTCCTTGTAGTGCCAAAGGAGTGAGGGGGCACTAGCGTGAACCCCAAAGTGTCGTCGTGGTTTTCAAATGCAAGTGGGTAAAGGCAAAATTTCGCGAAAATTCGCAGCTTGCCCACGAAAACGTGCAAAATAAATTCACTGCTTGCGGTAAGTGCGTGAATTAAATCAAGAAAAGTGATCGCGAATCTAAGTGTTTTGCACCACTACTCTATCACGAGACTTCCCCAACCGTTTGTTAACTGTTCGCGTTTTAAAGGAAATTTCTGCGTGAGTTCCGCTGCCTTGCTAAAATCATCAAAGCGCTCTACGGACCAATACTTGTTGCAAACGGTCAGACAGAGAAGGAAACCCAAGGAAGGACAACTCACGAAGAATTCTACAGAATGCTTTACTGAAATCCATGAAAACACAGTCAACCTAGTTCCCAGATTCAATAGAAATACTTGAGGAACTCTAATAAATTTCTAGTATTTGACTTGCCTTTGGAAAATCTATGCTGGAATGAGCCAATAATGGACCTGCAGTGAAAGTGCAAAAACGAATTAACCAGCGTTTCGAAAATTTTAGCAGTATGCCATAAGTTAGCAATTTTTGCCCTTTTTATTCAGAGGTAGAATCTGATAATGTTTCCATTACATTGGAAAACGAGCGTTGGGTACCAGGTAAATTAGACAATTGTTCGACAAATTCCAGATCGTCGAACACAAGAGCCTTAACTTCAAGTATGTGTATTCAATATAACAGTCAGAATCACCGAAAGCGCTATTAAAGAAGCATGCGAAAATATTGGCTATTTGGAGAGGATCACCGCTTTCATTATTACTAAGCTTCAAGGAAGAGGGGTGCCCATCGGATTTACGCTTATAATTCACAAATCTCCACAAAAATTTGAGGTTGCCCGGAGCTTAGGTGCAATATCAGCTAAATATTTCCCGTAAGAGTTCTGTGACTGCCATGAAAATTGGTAGCTAAAATCGAGATAAGTTAATTAATCGATCCCACTCTTAGAGTAGCAAAACCCTGTTTTATTTCTCAAATTTTTAGTATGGCTGTGAACAATTAGAACTTTTAGCTAATCAAATAGGTACACACTTAATAAAACATAAGTTAAGAATTTCGTAAAATGTGGCAACAGCCTTGTCAATATTTAGTTCGTTAAATATAAGCCACCAATCACCTGCCGATAGGGACTCGTCAAATAGTGGAAACTGGCCTTTCGAAAATTAAAAGGAAAATTACAAACATCACTAGTAAGAGCAGCAGTTGAATCGTAACAAAGAGCTATATGAAGCGCTGGGCACGAGGATACATACACCTCTTTACAAAAACATTTATCAGCGGAAGACGTGAAAACCAGGTCGAGAAGTCTTCCTGAGTGATTTAACACATCGTTGCATTGACAAAGACCAGATGAAGCCACGTGTCCAGCAAAGAGCGAATATGAGGAGGAGAGTTTAAGAATGAAAATATTAAAATCTCCGAAAACGAAGATATCATCAGAAAGTTGTAGCAAGTTCAATAAATCGTCAATTGTGGAAGCTAACAGCGCATATATCTCGGAGGGAGAGCCAGATGGGATATATACAGTAACCACAAATACCCCTTCGCGGCCAGCCGCAAGACGCCACATAAGAGCTCCAGGTCACAATCAGGAACATTCACCAAGGAGCACGGGAACTTTGCGTCAATAGCACATAAAATGCCACCACCCACATGAGCGTCGACAGTGGCAAGGTGGTGATCAGGTCGACAAAAATCTGGAAGCCAAGGGCGAACTACTCGACGTACAAAAATCCCGCGCGCAACCTAGTCTCAGTCAAGAAGACGACATCGAACTCATGTCCGGAAGTCGATGAAAAAAGTTGAGCCGTCTTTTAACGGAGACCCGTTACGTTCGCATAGAGGAACGAAAATTCACTGATGCCTTTTCTGAAACCGAGTAAGAGCCAGAGCCTGGGAATAAATTCGCGGGCGATTTCACCAAGAGGCCAGGGAACATGTCAAGAATAGGGGACCTGCTCCGATTGCAATACAATTTTGCAGGTGGCTTCCTTTAGGCCTAAAACGAAGGCATATAAAATATTTTCGGCGGCTCGGCGCTAGTTTTCGAAATATTCAACTTTTAATTTTAACGAAAGGTTAAAATGAAAAGTTGAATATTTTTCACAAATCTTGCACTTTTATCACAATTTTAGGTAGCCACCTGCACTTGCATTCCCCTATTGTTCATTTTTTCCCACTTCACTTTTTATTTTTGCACTGTAAAACATGCAAAAAATAATATTCATTATCACAACCAAAAACTCTTACCTGTCAAGCGCCATTGTTTTATTTGTCTTCAATTTTTTTTTCTTGCAGGTGGCTCCTCTGAATTTGCTGATGGCTCCCTCTGAAATGTTCGCTAATCCCTCACAAAGTGTTTAGATTTTTTAAGGAACATTTTTATTCAAACCTGTATGGTATCTAAAATAGACATAGATAAAGCGTTAAGAAACTTTTGGGAAGTGGAAAATATTAAAGAAGATAAATCACTCACATTTGAGGAAAAAATATGCGAAGACATTTATAAAAATAATCATCGAAGAAAACCAGATGGAAGACATATCGTCAAGGCTGCATTTAATGAAAAAATAGAATTACTGGAGGATGACAAAAACAAAAGGCTGTTGCAAGACTATTACAATTGGAGAGAAAATTCCAGAAAAATACGGTGTTAGCCGAAAAATATAAGCGATTTATGAACGAATACATAACATTGAATCATATGTCCCCAGTAAAATCAGGTAATGACCATAAAATTCACTATTTACCTCATCATGCGGTAGTAAAAGAAGGCAGTAGTGCTACTAAAGTCAGGGCAGTGTTTGATGCAGCTGCAAAAACAAGTACAGGACTAAGCCTCAACGAAACAATGATGAACGGGCCCATTCTTCAGGAAAATCTGTCATCAATTTTATTGCGATGGCGAATTCAAAAAATTGCATTCACAGCGAACATTGAAAAAATCTATCGCCAAATAGAAATAAATGCAACTGATCGTTCCTATCATCGAATTGTATGGAGAAACTAACCAGATGCAAAAATAAGGGAATATTCACTAAATACAGTCACATTTGGAACAAAGGCAGCTCCATACTTAGCAATAAAAACATTACATCAACTTGCGTCTGATGATGGTAAAAATTATCCAAAAACAGCACAGATAGTAACTACTGACTTTTACGTGGACGATCAAATGACAGGAAGTTACAACATCAACGAAGCCATCAATATGCGGGAAGAATTAATAAAACTCTTAAGCTCAGCCAAATTCAATTTACGAAAATGGACTAGCAATAAGAAAGAAATGCTTAATAGCTTACCTGAAAACGCCATTGAGCAAGGAAACCACATCGTAACTACAGATAACACTGTCTGAACGCGGGGACAACTTTGGAATTCCCGTGCAGACGTATTTATCATCAAAACGCAGCTAACGCAAGAGGATGACGTATATACAAAAAGGAAATTATTATCAGACTGTGCTAAAATGTTCGATCCGCTAGGATGGTTTGCTCCAGTTACATTAATGGCAAAAATCATGTTTCAGGAATTATGGTTAACTGGAATAGACTAGGACGACCAATTACCAGAAAGATTAAAAACAAAATTTAAAAAATATCGAAAGGAACTTCCTGCATTAGAGCAAATAAAAATACCCAGATGGATTAAAAATACTAAGAACTGTACTAAGTTTGAACTACATGGGTTCTCGGATGCCTCGGAGGCAGCTTACGGAACCGTCATTTATAGCAGAATCATAATTCCAAAAAGTTGGAACGGTAGCTGTTACATTGCTAACAACAAAAACAAAGGTAGCTCCAATTGGACACAAATACTCATTGCCCAAATTGGAGTTATGTGCAGCCCATTTATTAACAAACCTAATAGAGAACACATTAACAGCATTAAAATTAAAGCATGTTACTGTAAAAGCATGGACAGATTCGAAAATTACACTAGGATGGATAAAGGGAAATCCAAGCCATTGGAAAGTTTTCGTTGCTAATCGAGTGCCGGAAATACAATCAGTCGTAAAACCGGAGCACTGCAATTATATAAAATCAGAGGAAAACCCTGCAGACTGTGCACCCAGAGGAATTTATCCATAGCAACTTGAATCTCAGGGCTTGTGGTGGAAAGGCCCAAAGTGTTTATCATCATATATCATTATTTATGAAGAACAAACATTTAAAACTGACTTGGAACAAAAACGCATAGCACACACGATAACAGTCAAGCCAGCAAAAGACACCAATGACTTCCTAGAGCGATATTCAAGTATACTCACTGCCAAACATCTAATGGCATATTGTCGACGATTTATCAACCAAAAAATTAAAACTGCGGAAAGATTTACAGGATCCCTTAAAGCTAAGGAACTAGACTACGCACTCAGTAACCTAATTCGAAGCATTCAGAAAGAGTCACTTGGAGATGAAATCAAAAATCTATTAAAAAGACAAGACATAAGCTCTAAGAGCAACATATTGAAACTAACTCCCTTCATCAAAAGAAAGAATATTAAGAGTTCGAGGCAGATTAGAAGAGGCGGATATGCCTTATGAACAAAAACATCCAATTATTTTACCATATGAGAGCAAATTAACAACATTACTGATTGACGACGTACATAAGGCAACCTTACATAGGTGAAGCACGTTGACATTCTCACATCTCAGGTACAAATATTGGATAACCAATGGACTAAGAGCTGTAAAAAAGGTCATTTTTAGGTGCACTATTTGCCATAGATACAAGGCAGAAACAAGAACTCAATTAATGGGAAATCTACCTGCTCCAAGGGTGACAATTAGTCGACCATTTACAAACACAGGTGTTGACTACGCTGGCCCAATAGATATACGCATGTCAAAAGGCCGGGGAAATAAGTCATATAAGGGATATATTTCAATATTTATATCAGTCTCCAGCAAGCTCTGATCAGCGACGGACGTGTGTGATTGAACTGCGGAGAAACTTGGTAGTGAACCTAGCGATTTTTGGCGACCAGATTAGTTAGTGGTGTCGGACGTGAGTGTTCATCCCGGACTTGCTCCTGTGGGAGCGTGTGCTTTTAGCCGGGACGGCCGGCTAATCTAATTTTGTGCGTGCGATAATACACAGAGACAGATATTGCCTGTGGTAAACACGTGCCATTGCTGTCAGTGACAGCCCGACCAGTGGTTGTCAAGTTCTCTTGGAGTAGCAGTCTGAACAGAGAGGCCAGCCAACTTACATAGATAAGCGAGTGCCGAAACACAACAATGGCGGCCGGCGCTGCCGACGGCAATAACTTGGAGTCTTGCTGGAGTCTTTTTCGGTCCTGGATTCCCAGCCGGCGAAAAAGGCCCATCCAGCTCCGAAGAGAGGAACCAAATGGGTCCCTTTTGAATCTTTCCCGGAACTTCCAGCAAAAACACAAAATATCACCCCTGGTTCCGAGCAACCTAAATACATTGTCATCCAGTCAAGCGATAAACCACTGCGATTATACAACCATTTCTTGGTAAGGAAGGGAGTTGAATCAATCTCTAAAAAATTCAATCAAGCAAGTTGCCAGAGGGACGGTTCGCTCCTGTTGCTGGTGGACAATGCCAGAATTGCTGAACTATTTATAAAAGCAACAACCATCGCAGGAATTAAGGTGTCAATCAAGTACCATGAAATATTAAACTACGTAAAAGGCCTAGTATTTTCATTCTTCAACGCGTACAAAATTCCGCCATTTATCAGAGAAGCTTGGACGAACCTACCGGTAAGAGAGTACTACCCCAACCCCATGCGGTGTAGGAACTGTCAGGAGCTTGGTCACACAAACAAATGGTGCAAATCCACCATAGCTATCTGCGGATTATGCGGTGTCCCTACCCCGCATATACCCGTCAAATGCAGCAAAGTGTACTGCATAAATTGCAAGGATGATACGCACTCGACCACTGACCCTGCCTGTCCACAATTCCTCAAGGCCAAAGAGATCGTAAAAATCAAGACGATACGCAAATATGCGATGCCGGAAGCCAGACGTGAATACGAGGATCTCAACAAATCAAGGCCCGGCCTCACCTATGCGGAAGCCGCCGCCAACCTGCAAAGGAACAAAAGCAATGCTGGAATCAACCCCCGGAACAACAAACAGGACCAACTTCCACCAGGCCTATCTGCCCACAGCCCGAAGCCCACCACCACCAACCACAACACCAACAACAACAACACCAAAAACAACAACTCCAACAACAACAACACAAACAACAAAAAGGACCACCAACCAGCTGGCCCTCCAACCCCCAACAAAAGGTCCACCAGCCCTCTCAACAGAGAGGTAAGTATCTCCGTCCCTTCTATACCAACAACACTCACAACACCAATGGACACAGACGCAGACACACACAACAAACTCACAATTCCCGAGCCGTCTTCAACGGCTCACCCTTTAACCCACTCGCCCCCTAACACTACCACACGAACGCAAAACGCAATCTCTTTCACCCCCCCAAACTCCCATCAAGCAGTAAACTCAATTATTCAGTCTATTTTCGCTTTAAACACCGAGAATCCGGCAATATTAGCCGCTTCAGGCCCGGATTTTGAAAAATAAAATAAGTTATTTGGGGAACTGGTCGAGACTGAAGCTGCTCTGCGGCCTCCGTCCACCAATATCAATAGAGAGGCTGCACAGGTTACAAAAATGATCAGGGCAGCAGCGGCGGGCAGTATGCCTGTTTCCGTACCCAAACCCAAGACGCAGTTTGGATGAACGCCAGCATCCTCTGAACTGTCAGGGAAAAGAACAGGGCCTGGAAAAAATTTCAGAGGCGTCCTATCGATGAAAACCTATTGCCAATGGCAAGTGCAAGGGATCGGCACCTGGACACGACAAAAACCTCTTACCGGATGATAAAAGAAGCCCCCGACACCTTCAAAATGAGATTAGTCTCACTTTACAATCTCATGCTGAGGAAAAGCACTTTTCCGCATGGTTGGAAAAATGCCGTCCTCATTCCGATCCGTAAGAAGATATTCTATGCCAATGGCACAATAACTCCAAAGGATCTCCGTCCAATCTCACTCATACCCTGCCTGTCACGATTGCTCGAGAAGATTATCGGCCGCAGACTCTCTTGTCTTCTAGAGGGCATTCTACCAGATGGTGTTCACGGGTTCAGGAGGTATCGAGGAACCACCTCGCTACTTCTTGAGCTGGAGAACTCTGTCAGAGAAGCTTTCGACAAGAGAAGAGAGCTCTGCCTACTATCTGCCGACATAGAAAAGGCATACGACAGGGTGAGTTGGGGATATAATTGCCGCCCAGCTCCAGGTATGGGGCGTTGATGCGGCGTTCATACACCTTGTTAACAATTTCCTCTCCTCCCGATCACTTGAGGTGCGGGTTAACGGCTGCACATCATCAACTAAATCACTAAACAACGCCCTTCCCCAAGGGTCCCCCTTTTCTACCACCCTCTTCAACAACTACCTAGCATCACTGCCTCCAAAACTACTAGACATTAACAGACTGAACGTATACGTCTACGCCGATAATTTACTGCTGACGACTACGGATGAACAGCCGGCGGAGGTGCTACGAAGAGCCCAGCTACAACTAGACGTCTGGACCCGCCACGCAGGAGCCATAATCCCAGCAGAAAAAAATGAAGTCATAATCTTTTCCCGGAAGAGACGCCCAACTACTCGCGCCCTGGTAATAGGGGATTATGAAGTGACAACGGTGAACAGCCTGAAGATCCTCGGCCTCGACTTCACCACAAAATTGAAATGGACCGCTGACGCGAACAAAACTGCCGCTAAAGTGGAGAAGATCAATAACTTAACCAAATCGATCGCCGCCAGAGGTAGTGGTGCCCCACTGCATGCAATCGTACAGATAGCTAAAACATTAATCAGAGGCTTCACTAATTATGCACTACCTGTGATAGCAGGAACAACGTCACAAAATCTAGCCAAAATCCAGGTGGCCATAAACAAAACTCTGCGGGCAGCCTTGGTGTACTACCGTCCACCCCGAACCAGGCACTCTGGGTCGAAGCTGGACTGCCCGACATGTCAACTAGGTCGGAAATAACTATGGCGAAATTAATATCCAAAAACTGGGTCGACTGGAGAAAACCGCACCACCACACCCTTAGGCGCCTTCGGACGAGCTTGGCCAGGCCTGGTGCTACATCGGCGCTAAACAGGGCACTCCAAATGGTCGTCCGCCTTGGGTTCACTCAACCTGCCCCCCTCGAGTCCCCAGGATTGCAACCATCCCCACTGGCCCAGACTCCACGCCGCATCCTACCAGTTGACGGAAGCAAAAAAGACCGGCCGGCTGCAGAACACCAACATCGGCATCTGGAAAAAATCGCACAAACATCCGACTGGTTGAGGATTTACACAGACGGATCCAAATCTGACGGTAGAGTGGCGTCGGCCGTAATATCCTTCCCTCCAGGGCTATCTACTTATACTAGCCAGGTCTATGGCCTCTCGACCACTAGCTCGAGCTTCGAGGCGGAGGCTTTTGCCATCTGGAAGGCTATTGCGTTGGCACAGTCACCGGATGGTCGACTGTAAGGCAGCCTTGGATGCGATCAACAATCCCACTCCAGCGGAACCAATAATCCAATTGATCAGGCAGTCCATCATTGAGGGAAGAGGAAGACTCAAACTTGAGTGGGTCCCCAGTACCGTCGGGATCTGGGGGAATGAAATAGCGGATAAAGTAGCAAAAAACGCTCCTCTACCACCCTCTCCCCCCACACCACCGCCCATGGCAGGCTTCATTACAAACGTGATGATGGCGAATTGGAGGTCCAAGCCATCTTTCGTCCATACCCACTGGATGACCATAAGCCCCCCCCAGCTACAACAGGGACCTGTCAAGGAGAGAAGGCTGCAAGATCTTCCGGATCAGAACGGGCCACACTCTACTCACCAAGGGGTACTTTTTCATGAGAATCCCGTAGAGAGGATGTGTGCACTGCCAGTGCGCATTGACGATACACCACGTGCTCACCTGCGAACTGACTAAGAGGGTATATGGTCGGGAGCTCCCGCTCCTTCCCGTGCTCTTGGACCCAGCGGATCCATCGATCCTTCTGGAATTACTAACAGCGATCGATGTTCTCCCGCTCCTGTGAGGTATTAAAAGCGTAGGTTAAGGGTTCATCCTAGTTTAAAGGCCTGAAAATTTAGCTTTTTTGGAGAATTTCTTTCACAGCCCCTAAATTATATATCGTTTTAATTCTTTTTGGGCTAAATAAACACACTCTTACAAAATACGAAACAATATGTTTTTTTTTTTTTCATAACAAATACATTCAAAATGGCGGAATTCGTGTAGGCATATAAAAAAAAGCTATGTCAACGGTGTTGTTGATTTTTTAGTGAAGATTAGCCTGAAACACAAAAACCAGCAACATTTAGATTCAGTGTGCCAGTGGCTATCGTGTATACTAGAATTATTAATTTTTATGCAAAAATAACAAAATGGCGGCAACTTATACAAAAATTTTCGAAAAACGTGTTTTTTTCATGATTTTTCGGTTAAAAAAAATTGAACAAATGAAAATTTTGACATAATTCTAGTATACACGATACCCATTCATGTCACAAATGTGTGGTAAAAATTTCAGAACGATCGGTCTAACCGTTCCGGAGAAAACTACAACACCGTATAAGAAAAAGTGATTTTGAGAAAAACGCGTGTAAAGCTTTTTTGTTGAAATATCATGAAAAAATTGTACTTGCGCAAAACGAGACTAACGTTCAAATAACATACACATAAAATTTTTGGGTATTAGAATAGACTAATATAACTTATTTTCAAGTATAAATAGGACAGTTGTTTGCATTTACAAAGCCGAGAGCACCGAAGAGAAGCGAAACAAGCGCTCATATACTCAATAGCACGCCGGAGAGCGCGCTCGAATAAAATCGAAAAAATATAGTTAGACTGCTCCTATCTTTATGAAATTTTAACATGATATTTCTGAAGTGATTTACTTTCGAAATTCATCATAAAAAAAAAAAAAAATTTTTTAAGTTGGTAAACTAGCATGAACCCTTAAGGGGATGGTAACGTATTAAAATTTTTTTTGTTTTCATTTTTTTTATTATTTCATATGATTGCACGACATCTTAAGATTGTTGTGTCAAAATTTCAAACAAATCGGAGTAATACTAACTAAGATACGGAACTTTGAGCATTTGTACCTCCGATACGGTTTTGTCTGCCCAGCAAACGCGTGGCGCGCTAAATTTCTGCTGACTTTGTGGTATAAACAAATTCATTTTGTTTTATTATTTCATATGATTGTACAACATCTTAAGATTGTTGTGTCAAAATTTCAAACAAATCGGAGTAAAACTAACTAAGATATAGAACTTTGAGCGTTTGTTGCTTTCATGTGTTTTACTCGATTTTCAGGTATACAAAACTTTAAAGCGATTTTCTGACACTTGTCATTTTTGAAACCGGTGAACAGTTTGAATCAAAATCTACTCGACCGATTGTTTTGAAATTTTGTATACAGCTTCTTTACATAAATGACCAGGTAACGCTGGGAGCTTCTTTTTTTCATAATTATAGATTTTACAATAACAAATAGGTTCCTTTTTTAGACGAAAATCGGTGTTTTCACTTCTAAGTGTCAGCAAAAATTGAAAAATCGAAAAAAAAAATTCCTCCCAGGAATACCTTTGGGAAGCGGTTATCTAATGACACAATTTTTTTTTTTAATTCAGATGATCCACTCTTTAGTAATATTGTTCACCGACAGACAACTTTTTTTCGAGGCGCCTTCGAATATTTGCTGCCGTCGGCTTAATTATTTATATTTTGTTTTAGAAAATCAAGGAAATATTGTTCACAGTTTGTACTATAATGCTGCGATCGACTAATTAAATTTGTATTGCCTGTAGCGTCTGGAAAAATTCTTGAAAATGGGCCTTTTTTACGCCGAATTAACGTTACCATCCACAATCATAATGGTAAAGAAAAAAAAAAGCTTCTGCTTGAAGATTATATCTTGAATATTTAGTAAGTTTTTATTTCTGGCTTATGAATTGTTCCTCAGATTTCGGTGTTTTTGTTTTTTGTTTTTTGTTTTTCGATTTGTTTTCTTGATTTTATTACTGAATTTTGTATTTGTGATCCTGAATTGTACAATCCTCTTTGCAGTATATGGTTGGTGCCCAGTATACTAGGAGCAATCCTCAGTGTAGGGAAGACCACCTGCAATTGTAAAACAGATTTGTAGTAAGTAGCATATTTGAAATGAGCTGTTAGATTAACCGCTTCCTTTTCTTTTCGCTTGGTTTTGCATTATATAGCCTAAGTAGGTATTTTGGATTGCATATAATAGTTAATTGTTAGGCCTTTGCTGTATCATTCTAATTAACGTAGGGAAAAAAAAAATATCTAATAATATCTACTATCCTAAGCTACGTAGTTTTAAGTAGTTATCACACTGCTTTGTAGATTACATGTACTCACCGACGAACCATATGGGCCTAGCTCCCGAGAGCACTTGTTTTTCTTACATGGTGGATTTATCCTCCATGTTAATAAATAAATAAAATAAAAATAAAAACAATATTTATATGCCTAGCCACAAAGGCAGTACATTTAGAAGCAGTATCTGACATGACTGCGGAAGCCTTTATAGCTGCTTTAAAAAGATTTACGGCCAGACAAGGCCACATTCAGAACACATACAGCGATAATGGAACAAACTTCATAAAAGCCAACAAAATTCTAGCCAAGGATGCAAAATCTTACACTCAACAATATAATCATGAAGTTACAACCTTCTTAGCTAACCAAGGAATTCAGTGGCACTTTATATCTGCATTCCCCCCACATTTTGGAGGATTATCCATTAAGCACCATCTGAGAAGATCGATCGGAAATTCAACACTCACCTTCGAGGAATTGACTACTCTTCTTACTCAGATTGAAGCTTGCCTTAATTCAAGACCACTATGCGGACTCGCAAATGATCTAGATGACCCTCAAACAATAACACCTGGTCATTTCTTAATAGGATCATCTCTGATGACAACTCCTGAATGTAACAGAATGGAAGAAAAGTTGAGTACCATGAATCGCTGGCATCTTCTTGAGCGGAAAAAACAGGAGTTTTGGAATAAATGGACAAAAGAATATCTCTCACGTCTTCAGCAGCGCCCAAGGTGGGCTCAGACGAAGGCCAACATTGAAAAAGGAGAAATAGTCCTAACTAAGAAAGAAAATCTTCGCCCTCTCAATGGGCCTTGGGTCGCATTAGGGACACACATCCTGGTACAGATGGTTTAACGCGACCATGTCATGGCCCTTTTTCGCCACCTGTGACCGACGCTAGGTGGTGCCCCGCCCGGACAACAGTGCCGCTGGCTCAGACAGGGTGGGTCAGGGTTATTCGTCCAAATCCGAATTTGGACCGGGCGCCACGTGATTTTTCCAAAAAAAAACAACTCCGGTTCTAACCACGAAACCGGCTGAAATAAAAAAACAAGGGTGTCGAGAAGGGAGGGGTTTTCAAACAACCTGGAATTCTCTGGTATAAATTTATTTGGCCCTATTGACAAAATAGAATAATCTGTGAACAATGTTATATCTGTATAAATCTCCAAATATGATACCAAAATAAAATGTAAATTATTTTACATAAGAAGATATGGCTACGTTAATTTAATTTGAGAGAAAAAAGAAATTACAAAAATAACTGATGAGAAAGAAATTGAATTTAAATATATTGAGCAAAGATAATATGAATTGAACAAGGTAAAATAATGAAAATGTGTTAAAGGCAAAAGAAAACAAAATGTAAAGAAATTATCAAAAAAAAACTACAATGTGTATATTTATATCAAAACAAATAATGAAAGGAGGAGAGATAACGGAAGGAATGAAATGGGAGAAAATAAATCGCAAATGAAAAGAAAAGATTTAGCAATTAAAAGAAAATAATAACCCAAATTGGCGCGCCGATATATGAAATAATGTATTTCGACAATCTCGCAGGTATCCTCTTTTGACAAACAATCACAGGTGTTTCACAATAATAACTCAGGGCCCCTTATACCCGTTCCACAAATACAATGTATGGTACGTTCCACCGATTCTTATCTGTTGTCCGGCAACTTCCGGCAACCAAGAATTTTCTCAAGTATAATCGACAATAAAAGAAATGACTTTCCCCAAATAACCTCTCACGACACTTCGGACTGGAGACAGTGCGTAAAAAAAAAGATCGAATAAAAAAAGGAAGATAAGTTACTAAAATAAATCAAGGTTATTACCAACTGCATGCAAAACAGATAAAAGGTATCGAAAACTAACGCGACCTGTCTCGATACCACACAGGGCTAACAAAAATGGAAACTGTCGAAATAAATTAAGCGCGGGAAAAATAATGTATCAAAATTTAGGCCAAAGAAAAAAACTAACGCATGAAAATGTATGGGTAAACTATTGTATGAGAATGTATATAACAAAAGGTTGTTGTATGAAAATGGAAAAAAACTAATATATGTAAATATATTAAGCAAGCAGGAAGAAAACTACTGTGAAAAGACCAAAATGTAAACAAAGGAAACGAAGGAGTTGATACAACCCTACGGGAGGGGTTTGTTCCGAGCGGGCGTGAGTCCTCAACCGTGACTAGGAATTCTGGACGGCCAAACCAATCGCCAGTCACACCAATCTCCGTCCGTGGCTCGCTCCACCCTCCAGGCCTCTTCCTAAAACGATAATATAGGCTGCCCCAAAATCTCACGGACTATCTTCAACTCTTCCCGATTAACCGCATCGGCTCCTCAACCAACTCCCGCTATGGCTCTACAAAGTCGGCACCAATTTCATCTAAAATTCCAAATAACCGAATTTTCAACTACCGGCAAATGTTCGAATCAATTCCAACGTCCAAAATTTACTCCCTCTACACGCGACTTCCCGACATGGCCCTCAAAAATAGCCACCCAAATCTTTCCTACAATCGAGTAAGGTAAAGACACTTACTATTGAAGTCGCTCTATCGTTCACCTACAACCATCGCCAACTTCACTTGGCTTTCACGAAAATTCTCCGGCTGATCTACCACGCTCCAGGCAAGTCCTGGGTATATTTTACACGTCCCCCTTTACACTAACTCACTTCGCAAAATTAATCTCAGCAACCCCAAAAAAAAACACGCTCCCACTGACACAACCTAGTGCCACCATTCAGAGCCTCTCTGCCTAACCAAAATATTTCGATGGCTCTGAGTTTGAATCTCGTTCGGTGCCAACTCTACGACTGACAGCTGCGCACCAGATGTCAACTGGGTAAGTTTATTTTCCAAACCTGATTTTCCTTTCTTTTTGCCAAATTAACTCCCTTTTTGTCTTTCAGCATACGATGAGCCTTCCCGGGACGTCTTCCTGGTTCCCCCGGAGGTAAGTGGGCATCGTGGGACCTCGTGCTTCACAGGAAAAGCCAACCTCTGGTGAGTAGTGCTCCTATGTTGTTGTTCCACCGTATCTAAGTGCTCCGCGTTGTGAATATTTCCAAAGGGGAGGTCCGTGAGCCCCAAAAGGACGTGTACCTTCGTCGGACCGCAGGTAGAGACGGACGTAGGCGAAACTTCGCGAATTAATTTCGCAGCCAGCCCGTTGAACCTGAAAGAAAACCACTTCCTCGCGATGTGCGCGCAACTAATCAATCTAAATTTCCTAAGGTGATTGCGTATCTCAAACTCTTTTTTCCTTTCGCTACTTTTACCGCGTACTTTTCCTAACTGTCCCTAACAGTATCCCGAATTTCAAAAAAACTTGCGTGGGCTCCGCTGCCTTAAACTTTCCGTCCGAAAAAGAGCCCGTTTAAGCAAAATCCGGGGTTTTTATACTTGATTTTTCCCCTCCTTATGGCGCGTTGGGGACCGTGTAGTGGCCGTTTAAGTGCAGGTGAAAGTGCGCGATGGATCCAGGATAATTCCGGGCCCCTTTATCCTGGATCCGAGTCCCGTTTTTGGTCATCCCGCGGGCGAATTTCCCGAGAAACTCGGAATAATGGGATCCTTCCCCAGACCAGTTGGTGAAGGACGACGGCCATCGAAAGGGGAGATCCTCCAGCGGTGGTTGGCCGAAAAGTGTCGAGGCTAATCCTACGATTAGTAACACTTTTCGGCCTTCGCGGGTGTAAAATCTGGAACCGCGATCGTTGTTTTCCTCCTCGAGTGAATCAAAAATCCGCGGAAATTGTTCGCCGTACCTTAATCTCGCGTCTCACCTGTCTTTTGACAGGTGAACAATTTCCGCGGATTTCGCCACGAAAACTCGATTACGCGCCGCGAGTATTACCAAACAGTGTTCCCCGTGTTTGATTACCCCGGAATACACCGATCCCATAGGGATTTTCAGGATCTTTATCGAGTTTTGGGTAGACCGATCGTCTCGCCGATTTTTCGTCATTTTCGCGCTTTTTGCACAATTTCGCGTCGCGAATTCGCTTTAATCGGTCGGCCAATGGTCCCGTGCCGGATCGATTCCGGTCTGTTCCCCGGGGAACATGGAGTTCCGGGAGAAATCGAGGGAACACTGTTTTGGGGTTATGTCACCTGTGGTGTTGTTTTGGTGGTGGTGTCGTGGGCGCGCTGGGCCGTCCCCTTGTGGTGTCGTCCTGTCCTCTGGCGTCATTCTGTCATTCCGTGTCTCTTCTATGTCTCCCCATAAGATTTTCTTATCCTTTTATCCCTTTTTAGGAGCCGCGGAGATACCCTCCATGGAGGCCGCTGGAAAGGGCTCAGGACCCCGGGCAGCATCCCCTGTAAGCCTGGAAAGGCATGGGAGGAAGAGGAGCAAGGTCGGAGTAGGAAAAGGAGGATGAAGGGTTGATGGTGCACCCCTTTTCGACATCCCCTTCAAATGCATGTATTACAAACAGTTACGCTGGATACTGCCAAAACTACATGTAAACGCCCGATAACCAAGTTAAGTCCATTACCAATACGGGATAATTAAGAGTTACGACAAAAGAAGAAAAACGATGAGGAAACAAAAAACCTTTCTGTAGATACACAACCAGCAATTTCATCATCAAATTAAGATGACCACCAACCTGCTATAACATCAAACATTGCTACTATTCATCAGGAACTGGTAGAAAAATTTAGGAGGGTTGCACATACAAAACCGCTATTAAAGAAAAAGATAAGGCCCACTGCAATACCAATCAGACCTCCGATTGAACAATTAATGCATGAAAATAAGAGGAAACGAACCACACAAGAATACAAGGAATAAAGGAAATTTGCAACAGAATACAAGGAAATGTAAAGGACATATGCCACGAGATTGAAACACAATTCCAACATAGAATGACTGACATCGAATTTAAAAATATATTATTACATAGTGGAAATGGGAACAAGATAATAAGGAACAAAAGAGGAGCTGTAAATATTATATGAAATATAGCAAACTCATTATTTGGAGTGCTCGATTCTGAGTTCGCCAAATATCATAAAGAACAAATACAAGAACTGAAACAAAAGGAAGACCACATATAAACGCTAATAAAAGGGCAAACATCGATAGCAGAAGCGACGAAAAATATAATTAAAAAAGAGAAAAACGAAATAGAAGCACAAATCAAAACACTCCAGTATCATATTTCAGCATTAAGCAACAGCACCAATATAAACGAAGATAGAAAAATAAGGCAACAAGAAGCTACCACATTAGCCAATTTCGGATTGTGCCTTTTAATACTAATGAATCATTATGTCAGGACTCAAAATGCTTTAGTAAATGTCGTGACCAATACACATAACGGAAAAATAGATCCTTTGCTACTGACGCTTGATCAACTACACGAGCAATTGGAATTCATTCGGAATCATATGCCTACTTCTTTAAGAGTCCCGGCAGATTCTACATCAGTAGAAAACACTTTGGACATCTACAAAATTTTAAGGGTTAAAGCTAGAGTAACAAGCCACTACGTTATATTCGAGGTCAAGATTCCGCTGGTGACTAGAGAACAATTTCAACTATTTAAGATAATTCCAGTTCCAGTCCCAAATAAGAAGGAATTTATATTTATTGATCCAAGCACAGAGTACATCATAGTATGCATTGATAGGGAACAATATTATCCTTTTAAATCCAACGAAATTCAAATGTGCACTATCCTAGCAGAAGAAAAAATACTCTGCCCACTAAATAAGCCGCTGTACAACCTACTATCAAATACAAGCAAATGCGAAATGAGCTTACTACGTCATGAAAAAGAAATATCATCTGCCTGCGGAGTGAGGCGTTCAACACCAACCAAGTATGGATACAACTACATAACCCAAATACGTGGATATTTGTTCTGGATCAAAAATATACGCTTAACATCATCTGCGACAACCAAGTGTTCACAAGGCCCCTGCAAGATGATGGTATCAGCCAACTAGCAGCTAACTACGACATCAAAGAGTAGGCTATGACAATTTCATCACACAACAAATATTCAAGTAAACTTCTGTCATCTTTCTCTCCGCATATTAATATCAGCGAGAAGTTAACAACCAGCAACACATCAAAAACTATCAAGCCCACTATATACACCACCAGAGTTAGTGATACCATCGAGGATATTGAACTATTGGAGAAATCACTAAAGGAAGTCAAAGATAACCTAACATTACCAAGTAGCATAAATAGTCACGATGTACATCAGTACACCGTACTCTATGGGATATTGCTAATGTTAGCAGCAATTGCTATATATGTCATTTGGCAGAAATATCGACGGCACAGTTTCCCTATCCCAAAGCCTGCACCCAGAAAATTGGGAATCAATGATTTCAAGTTAAAAACTGTTTAGGCAAGGTCGGGCAGAATGTGCAAGATTCCACATAAAAGGTATGTCATAAGTGCCGGCTGTTTACCAGCATGTGCGATCACCCCAAATATTTCAGCACAAAGTTCTTCCACACGTAAACTGCGCTACATCAGCATAAATTCACCTGTAAGAACCAAGCGCGTCATCAACGCAAATTCACCGATCGTTCAACTGATTGTAATTATTAATCATCAGCAAATTAATTGTATAAAAGCGAGTAGATATTAAGTGTTAGGTGGAATTGTAATAAAGTCGTTTTAAAGGCAACAACTTTCTTTTAATCTCTAAAGCCCCCACCAGCGGTAAGCTAGAGATATAATTCCAATAGCCAGCTTGTGCCCCCACCAGTGGTAAGCACAAGAAAGTCAGTACTCTCTTGGCATCTGGCTACTAAGGGGGATTGAGCAGTGGTCTCTCCAAGCTAAGTAAGAAGAGTGGTCAATTCCTCGAAGCATCTAGATACTAAGGGGGATTGAACAGTCTCCGTCTCAGGGGGTTGGCGCAGCGAACCAAAACCAAGATCGTCCTTCTGACCAAAAAACGCATTCCCCTCCTGATGGGAATGCAGGTAGGAGACATGACGGTCCAGACTAAGGCTGCGGTCAAACACCTGGGGGTGAGCCTCGATTGCAGGCTCCCATTTTGGGAAGAAATAAAGAGCCCGGCGGACAAGGCGGCTGCTGTGACGACGGCACTGAGCAGGGTCATGGCCAATGCCTGCATAAGGCGCCTGTTGGTTTGCACCGTCGAAGCCATAATACTGTACGGAGCTGAAGTCTGGGCCGATGCAATGCAGTGGGAGAAGTACCGTCACCGCATAGCGGCGGTACAACGGCGTACAGCTCTCCGCAACGCGAGCTCCTACCGGACGATCTCGGAACCAGCGGTACTAGGGTTCGCGGGGGTCTTTCCAATTGACCTCCTGGCCAGGGAGCGACAGTCCGTTCACCGGGAGAAGGCGGTTCTCGGGAAGGTGACCGGAAGGGTAGTGAGGGCCAGAACCATGGTATCCTGGCAGGCAAGATGGGATGGGGAGTCGCGGGGCCGGTGGTCAGCCCGGGTTATTCCCCAGCTGGACATCTGGCTAAACCGTCGGCATGGTGAGGTGGGCTACTACCTCAGCCAAATGTTGACGGGTCACGGGCATTTCCGCGCCTTCCTCCATCGTATACGGAAGCCACCGAGATCGTGCTGCGTATACTGCGACTCTCCATCAGACGCCACCTTACACACATTTTTCGAATGCGAAAGATGGAGGGCAGAAAGAGAAGAGATGGAGGATGTGGTCAGCAGCATGACCCCGGAGAACATAGTCGGGGTCATGCTGCAGACAGAGGACAACTGGCGAAGGATCCTCCGCCGAAAAGAGTTGACGCCAATAAGGCGCGGGAGAGATAGCGGCGTAGCCGTAGGAGGGAGGCAAATAAATAGGACGCCACCCTGAATTAATGTTTTTTAAGGCGGTCCCAGGGTGGAGTTCCTGGGTACAGGGAGCGCGGTTTTAGCCGGTATGCCTGGACAAACGGGAAAGTGCAGCACACGGGTGGCCTCGGCCACTTATGGTGTCCGACGCATTTCCCCGCTCCCTTTAAAAAAAACACAAATTCTTTGAACTTGTGTTTTGATTTAAAATAGATTTTTTTGAATAAAAGAGTACCGCCTTGCTGATGGCTTCTAGGACGAATTATGGAGTTACACCCAGGTAAAGACGGGTTAGTTAGAGTCGTTACTGTCAAATGTGATGATTTGAAAGGAGCAAGAAAATATGTAACAATAATTAGAATACAAAAAAACCAGACTAAACCTTAGACAGATATTTAGTATATATAAAAAATCTTCGTAAGTTAAGTCTTCTCTGTCCCTTCGCCCTTCCAGTTCTCTGACTTGTCATCAGTAGTGTAGAGGATCGATGCCTGAAAAAACATTAAATTTTCACCCTCAAAATGATATCCTACACCAACAGCAAGATATCAGTTTTTCGAGCACATCAGCTACCACATGGAGTAGTATACTCCTACTTATAATTCAACTTATATTAGTTTCGATGGTACTCGGAATCGCTGCGTATGATTGTGGATATGAACGAGTGAATCTGACCACCATCTCGATGATATCTGTTGGCCCGTGTATTATTGACACTAACCGGGTATTAAATCAAATTGAAGATATATGTACAGTTATTACAAATGAGTGAGACGGCATCGTTGCATATTCTCCAATGCAAAATAAATGTCATACAAACCGTATACCATTGCGGCATGTTTAGCCATTTATCTATTGCGCCCGGGGGAATAAGTAGTTTTTTGTTGGACGTTAGTAGAAAGAGCTGTATGAACATCCACCAATATAATACGATGAAACTGTCCAATGGCAGAATAATAGCTGATATTAAGATAAATACATCCACCTCTCATACTAAGATCATTGCTGGAACCGTAAAAGCAAACGTAATTCGTTGAACGATGTGATTGTAATACATGCAATGGAAATTACTATAATGGACTACCAAAGGTCTGTTCGATTCGATAACAACATGGTCATCCTCCGGAATAATGTACTTTGTTCATATCTCCCAGGGAAGCGCACGGCTCCAGATTATGGATTAAGTTTTTGGCACTTAATTCCAGATACATCCTGTGAGAATTTGAAGAATGATGTGTTATGACAAGTGAAGGCGGTGAAGGTCTAGGCAATACACCAGATGAGTAGTACCACCGTTTATACAGCAACAGCCGGAGAAATAGTATTCGAGCTGAAAATTAAAAGAATAATATCAGTGTGCTGGATGACCGGTTATCAAAGAGAGCATCCTCAATTTGTGATTATGCCAAAAACAACTAATGACTACCGGCTTACGAAAAACTCTGTTGAAACACGAAATCTTGATCTATTTACCTACGCAAACTCTAAATATATTTATGTTTGAACGTCATTTCAAGATTCAAGTAGAAAAACTCTATGCTAATCTTCTAATGAAAAAGTATTAATTAAAGAGAGAAGTACTCCAAACCGAGTTCATCATCCGGCTGAATTTGCGCTTATGAGAATTAAGGAACAGGGTTTCACAGCCGTGTATCGAGGTGATGTTCTGTATTTAATCAAGATCAGCGGTACGGGTTTAATCCCACAATTCATCAAATAAAAAATCCCAACGAACTTGAGCCCTCCAACCCTATGGACTGGTCATACGAAGATCCAGGTGAACTTAGAGCAGGAATTTATTTAAGGGAGTCACTGCAAATCTTGCACCATAAAATTATGTATCCCTCTGAACGACTAACCGTTTCTAACATCATTACTCAACGGGTTCTTGGGCATAATGTCGACCATCAGGAAATTAACACCCTCCATCTCCTATCATCAACGGCGATGGATAAACTAGCCGAAGGTTTAAGGTCAAAGGTTTGAGGAATTTTAAGTGTTTTTGGAAACTTCTGCTCAGTGATGATGGGTATCTTCATATGTTTCAAAACATTAAAATTTATTTCTGACGTGGTCATCAACGCAAGCCATATATGGATGGAGTTGGAAACTGTCAGCTGCGTTGTGGAACACCATGACCAATCACATTGTCCATCGACATCATTAGCAGGAAATAACAACCCTTGGTCGCAATATTAGCAACACCCCGAAAATTCAAGCAGAAACACACTTGGACCAGGAGAACCAACCAACATCGGAACCGAACGAGCTTGCGCGACTTAAACAGAAGGTATCTGTTTTTTATCGCAACTTAAATTAAGACCCCTTCATTTCCCTCAGTCCCACCACCGCAAGGCAACTTAGTTTTACGAGTCATCAAGGCGAGTCGAGGCGCCTTAAAACCTCCGTTCCAGGACTGACCATTATATAAGACATAGCGGAAAGGCCGCTGGTAGTAGTCAGTCACGTCGAACAAAAAAAATTAAAATTATTGACACCACTAGGGGTTCAAGGGAGGCGGAATTTTGAAGCTGAGGTCAAGACGAGAAGTATAGACAAGAAGTGCATTCTTTGCGCGTGCAAATTCCGCTTCTCATATTGCACACAGGTGTGCACTCACCTCGCCTAACAACTCCAATATTTGACTCAGCACCCAGGTCAGCTACCAGCGCCGATCACATCATCATCGAGGGCGAACTGAGTTAATTTTTGGATAGTGAGTTGGAACCACACATCCCGATCAACGAGTATATTTTGAGTAATAAGTAATAATTGTAATACCTTGTGCAATCATTTTCTTAGGTAATAAATACTTAATTGGTATATATTATATTTTTGAGTGTTTTTGATATCTATAATCTTAAGTATATTCGTAAAACAGTCCAGATGAACTCTAGAGATGATAATGCATTTTAGTATAATATTATAGTTTCGCTGGTCTCACAGTAACAGATCCAAAGCCAGCGTCCAAAGAAGATCGGTGCCACTAGTGGGTGATAAGGTTGAAGCAACACTAGTCCACTAGCCACATGCCGACGCCTTACGCCCTTGCGCCGCTGGCAATGAATCGCCGCGGACGGCAACACGCTAACCACTTGAATTAGATGTAGCAAATTGTGCATCATCAACAGCAGCAACAGTTGAGATCAGAGACTCAGCCGACAGAGCCAGAGTAACATCATGCTGAGAACCTGGCTCGGCCAAAGAAAACTGCGTATCAACATCAATAAGACCGGCCGGAGACTCAGTCAAAGGAGTCGATGAAGATGGTGCAGTACTCGGGCCATGGAGACCCATGGACGAATGCAAATCATACATGGTGCCAGATATGAGCCACAACTTAGTAGAAAGCCCATGCGATTTCTCCAGAAGAACTACAGAGTTCGATTTCGCAGCGATGACAATATTTAAAATTGTGTCAATCTTGTCGTTAATTGTACTAAAATTGTCAGAAACCGACTGCAAGTTGGCCTAATTGGAGAGAATTTTATTTGTTGGAAGTGATTGGTCGTTAGATATAGAATCAACCATAACGGCCATCGATCTGAGGATATGGCAAGAATTAATATCCGAAAACTCGGCACATGTTGAAGGAGCCGGGGTAACCTGAACCCGCGCACTGCGCTTTAAACAATTCGCATGAAAAAATTTCAAAAATACAACCGATATCAATTATCAATAAAAGTTGAAAGTCACTTCTAATGGTTCTTAAAAATTAAATGCTTTCAAGAAACCTGGAAATAAGCCAGACCAACAGCAACAGTCCAAACAAGTCCGCACTACTGCACTGCACACCACCAATCCTACACCACCGGAAACGGCGCATTACAAAGATTGCGACAATCTTATACTGCCCACTGATGATTTTATCGTAAAAATTAACAAACTGTTCGATTGTTTAAATAGTCATCTACTACGTACAAAAATCCCAAAAGATCTGCTTTGGGTAAAAATAATAATAAAGAAATTTACTTAAAAGAAATGAGAATTTAATATATATTTTTGAAGTGAAAACTTCTTTAGGCGCGTTAAGAACTTTTTATGGGCACTGAATTAAACTGAGCCGTCACGCTCAGCTGATTAACGCTCATTCGGGTGAAGTCGGCTCGAGTCGACTAAAGGTAGAAACCAAATGTACGCTTTCGGCGCTTTGAAAGCGCCAGCCGCTTTGTCGGCTTTTGTCGCTTTATGTCATATTGAACGCTTTATCTGCGGCAAGACCCAGTGTAAGCTTTGCTTGCTTTACCCAATGTACGCTTTCGGCTTTGTCGGCCATAAACCTATAGTTTCATTTTTAGAGTATGATGATGCAGATGAAGGCTACTCAGGACAAAAATCACTAGAGTAATTTATGCACAATTATAATTAAGGACATTATAAATGTTATTACTTTGTCAATATACAACGCAAAAAAAATTGTATTTGGTATTATTAATTTCACCTTTTGAAGTTTTCACTTCTGTCGTGTGGTCTTTAGCACACACAATTTTTTTAATACAAAGTACTGTGGATTAAGTACAGTTTTTTGCATAAATGGTATAGTTCTTTCTTTCTCTTCCTTACTCCATTTTGAATTTAGCTAGTATAGTGATCATGCAATAAATGCAATGATCACATAATAGCGGGCAATGTGTAACACTACCCCGACCAAATGCCGCACAGGTGAATTGACCAAAACATAAACAGAAATGTTACGTCACACGGAATCCCCATGACGATGACTCGATCAGCGCAGCACTATGAGCGAGCACGGCAACGTGCAATATGAAACCCTTCGAGTTCATCGCACTGGGTAAAGCAAAGCACCTTAGTGCAGCGCCATGCACTTATGACGTATGCCAGTGCACCGTGTGACCAGTAGATTAGAATTGGGTCAATTCACTGCGAGTAATAATTTGGGCTATGAGTAATGTTAAGATTATCAAAGTAGTTGTGTAAGTATTACTTATGTACAGAAATAAGATTTAGTATTTAAGCCATTGAAAAATTGAAGAATATAGACAGTCTTTTATCATAACTGAACGCTGAATTCGGCGTATTGTTTTATTCTAAACTGTTCTCCCCTTTAGAAATAGCGGCGTATCTACCTCTGGTGTGACGCCATTTTACAGCGAGTATCCACTTCTGTGTGACTCGCTACACTAGGTTTTCAGCTCTCCCCATCTTGGCTTCCATCATACATTACACTAGTGACATTTGGGAGGAAGAAAATGAAATATTATTGCTTGCTCTTTCTCGAGTACAACAAGACCTGCTAGAAAATTAGTACTATTTAGTAAGATAAAGAGGTGTTACCAATTCGAGCCCAGCCCAGCTTATAAACGTAAATAATACGTTTAAAAAAATTAAAAATTTGCTTATATCAGCATTTTGTTGAGAATAAAATTTCCTACCAAAAAGCTATTCTTTCATGAGTTATTCACGTTTTTGAAAAAGAAGAGCAATTTTTCTCATGTATGTTAAATTGTATGGAAAACTAAACTTTCTTTACGTCGTCGTCGTCGTTAAAAAGTAAAAACCTTTCTTAAGCCATAATGTAAATTACCTCAGGAAATCAAATTCATTAACGGAATTGTTTAAAGGTATTTTAATAAAAAAAGCATCAATTTCAGAATTTTAGTAACAAAATTTTGCGGTGTAAAAGTGTATTGTTGTAACTAATAATAATTAATTACGTATATATTTCTTGGAAAGGCAAGCTGATCAAAATTATTTGTTTCCGGTAAAATATATTGAAGAGATTTTTCTATTATATAAATTTCTAATTACCGAAGAAAAGTGATAACAATAATTCAACAAATTCTTTACATATCAAGGAAACTCGCAGCATTAGAAACGCGCGCTTAATTGGGGGAGATGCGAGAATACTCTTCTTCATTCCTCACCCCACCATCTCACCTAGTGCTTAACCCAACAGCTAGCCTGCCAGTAGACCGCAGATCCCACTTAAATGCAAATTAACTTTCATCGTTTATTCTGCGCTCCTTTGAGAGAATGAAACTTTGTGGTATCTTCGATAATAAAAAGAAGCAGTTAAATTTTGTCGACAAATTTTTGCTCACACTGAGCCCTCTATATATTACATGCTTAGTTACAGAAGTCAATCACCTTAATATAACATATTTATATCGCGCCTCTTTAATTGTCCGTTTACCAGTATTGATTTTAACTTATAGACACACCATATCTAAGCTCATCTTGTTTAAGGTTACCTTGTGTTTTATTCTTTACAAGAACATCTTAATTATAGTAATCATTTCATGAGTCGTATATAGGCAATATTCATATATTATAGATTATAATAAGGATTTTGTCAGTAAAAATTAAAGATGTAAAATAATTTCCGTTCACTTATCTTAACATATATCTTGTAATGTTGGTTAGAGACAAAATTTTAATGCACCGTAAAAAAGACGACAGGAATTCTTAATCAGTCAATTTTAGACAACAAACCAAGGATTTTACTTTTTTCCGGAAGAGTTTTCAGAACTTCCGATTCAGTACCTTTACAGTCTACTCCCCCAGTATTTATAAAATCTTAAAATACTTCGAATGGCACCCAATTTGAATGAATATTTCAAAAGCAACAAATTTTAATATTATTAACCTCCACGGGTTTCTCCCTACATATTTTATCTATTTTTACAGTGCAAATGGCGCGACCTCAATCCAAATGGGACCATTCGATTCATGCGATTTTAGGCAAAGGGGAAAACCGTAATGCATAAAAAATTTATGGAGGCATAATTTCTGTTAAAAGGTCGAACAGAATTTGTGTAAACCCCCTCACGGGGTTTGCGGTGCATTTTTCATACAATAAATATTACAGGAAAGAACTGGAAAAAGGGTCGTTACCGCTTTCATCCGGTAAGCGACTCTACTTTAAAAATTGTGGGTGAAAATGAAAAAGAAAGTTTAGGGTTCGTAATTACATTTTTGAGAAAAACGGGAAATAGAATACATAGCTGCTGTATAAATTGAAATTGTAATCTGAAATTGGTTTTTTTTCTATTCATGATAGATGGCGCTGTATTTTATTGTAATTTTTACCGTAAAACTTGAAATATCTCGAAAAATAAGCACTTTATGAAAAAAATCTCCATAATCAAAAGTTTATTATTCCGTGGGGGAAGTGCAATAGTGCTAAAATTAGCCCCCCTGCTTCTTAAAGGCGTGGCGTGGGGTAACTGAAATTTTAAATAATAATTCATATTTTTTATTGCAGATTTTGTTTCTATGGCTAAAACTACATAGGTTTTTACCGAAACATTTTTTTCCATTCATGATAGATGGCGCTGTAGTCAACGAAATCACATTATTTTTCAAATTCTCCTACTGGGAACCTATGAATATACGTACCATTCTTCACTACTTAGGCACACGTATACAGGCACAATTTGGCTGAGAGTCGCAGCTGAAAATGCTTAAACAATATATTATATATATATACATATATATTATATATATAACAACTTATTCATGCACTCTTTCGAAAAAACCCTTTATTAACCAATTATCGGTCACGATTTCGAATTTCTCCACGTTATTTATCACTGGATTCCTTTATTGGAATCCTACCGGATTATACGAAATAAGAATTTTATTTCAGGCTTTTACAAACGCTTTTAGTGCTTAAAAGCTATTGCGAAGTTTCCGAATCTAGACCTCAAGAAGAACTGACTTGTAGGAAAATCTAGCAGGGTGCAAGATGCTGGCTGCTTTCTTGGTTTCTTACGGTGGGAGAACGATCTTCCGCATTCTCTCACGTTCCCGTCCGACGGGCGCTAGTCTGCCTAGGTTCTAAGAAAAGCGTCTCTGGGAACGAACTTGCTGGTTCTATTGAAACGGAGTTTGCGAATCCGCTGACTTAAGGTCGCTGCACACTTACCGGCACGGAACGGAACGACACGACACAGCAAATTATTATTCTACCCTGAAAACAAATGTTTTCATTCACATACACCGGCACCGGCAGGCAACTACACGCACCGGCACCGGCGCACAGTGGGCCAAAACGACTTGGTCGCTATCAAAAATCTGTAACTTTTGTTGTGTTAAAGATATCATAATGAAATTTAGGCTAATTAATTTTGACATTATTACCCCTTAACTGCCAACAAAAAATATTTAATTGGTTTACAGGGTGCCGCTAACTAAATCGAAGAAATTTGAAGTACTACATAAATGAATTATTAATGTTATTTAAAAAGTTTTCACAACATTTTTAATTTATTCTTTAATTATTTTGTCATCTCCATGATCAATATTTAATAAAAAAAAAAAGAAATTACAAATTTATGCAAAACAATAAAAATTTTATATTGGTATTTTCGACGAAAAATTTTTTTTTCAATTTTCGCAAATCTTTTCCCATTTTCGTTTTCATTATTTTTAACAATATTTTTCTGTGTATTTGAAAAAAAAAAAAAAATTATTTCACACCCCCTCTCCTATAAATCCCCTCCCCCATATTCCCCACCGGGGTGCGGGTAATATTCATATAATCATGGTTTAGAGACATGACAACATTTAAGTACACCTTTCTACAAAGTTTCTTCTGATTCGAGGGATGTTTAGGCATTATTTAAGCCAATAGAAAAAAAAATTGAAAACCCAAAATTAAGCTGGTAATAACCTCTTAAGTAGCTAAGATTTCCGTTACTTTCACCTACCTGCAACTGATGTTTTTAAACACACACACAATTACAATTCTCCCTTATGTCAGGCAATTATAATAAAACAAATTAGGTGTCATAAAAATCAGAGTCAATAATCATCGTACGTATTTACCTGGTTGTTATAAAGTACTAAGCACATACTGAATAGGGCGCATATGCAGAGTAAGTCAAAGTCAGTTAAAAATGTCATAAAACGTAATAATATAACTTCTTTAAATACAAATGATGTCGTTAATCCTAAACGTGCATTAGGAAAACTGTAATTTATTTCCCAAACAAACATTATGCAGCCTTAAAAGTCATAAAATGCCTGCATAAATGGGAACATTGTGTGGAAATATGCACGTGAAAGCAAGGTAGACTTTACTTCAAATGCAATTTTCTCCCAAGTTCGCAGGTAGACGCAGCCAATTTTTGTTTTAAATGATAAATGAGGGTTTATGGTTTCGTCGGTATTAAGGAGAGCGTGGCCATCTGTGGCCATTTTTTTTAAAGTCAAAAAGAAATAAAAATTTCAACGAAAAATCGCCCTTTTCAACTAAAAAGCTATTGTTAAAAAAACTGTTTGACTTTTATCATAAGTTATTGGCCTAATAAGACCTCCTCCTATGTAGTAAGTGATTTCATTAACAACAATTCAACCTCCCCATACAAACATTTTCACAATATAACTTTGAAATCATAGAAACTCGAACATTTTATAAGGAAAATGAGCTGTTCAGATTTTTCTCTGACTTTAGCCATTCTAAACACATAGAGGGGGGGTGAATATTAAAAAAAAATTTTGCCATAAGGTGATACATTTAGTTTGCTATCGAATGGCATTAAAATTTTTAAAATCTATGACATGACGAAAATCGATTTTTGGTCACCTAAAATTCGTTTTGGCCCACTGTGCGGCGTTTGCCGGTGGATATCATCGAGGAGAATATTGACCGGCATTTGCAGTTTGCCGGTGGAAGCTGAAGGTATCGAAAATGATGCACGAAAAATTACTTGAACTAGTTAGAGAGAATGTGGTGCTATATAATATGGCATATAAAAAACATAGTGACCACAATTACAAGGAGAGAGTATGGATTGTTATTGGGGATCAACAACAAACAACCGCAAGTTTTTCTTTGGATGAAATAGCTGCTCTCAATCTTGTGTTTTTCTTTTCTGTTTTAAATAAAATTTTTTTATGCAACCAATTAAACTGCGAGATACTCATGCGAAAGTACATATAAAACTTTGACTCGTTGTCCGTAAGTTGCTTATAAAGAGTCGCAAACTCTCCCTTTTGTCCCCTTACCAAGAATAAAGGGTGAACCCAGTATTCTCGCTCTCGATTCTTGTTTTCCTCTTCTAACAGAATTGCAATTAAAATTAATTGTTTTTTATTAAATTTTGCCATATTTTTCATAATTTTCATAATTTCCGACTGAACTGAGGTTCCATCGGCTCGCGCGGCGCTAAAAATGTGCCGTTCTAGTGTGCATGCAATTTGCTGGTGCCTGCCGTTGCCAGCCGGTGCCGTTCCATGCTGTGCCGGTAAGTGTGCAGCGACCTTTAACCATATATTTTAGTTGAATTTCATTGAGTCTCGTACTTTAATGAATTTGTTGGGTTTCGTATTTTTATAAGCAAATATACGTGGTATCGCATTTAATCGAAAAAATTTACGAGAATATCAGCCCCCATTATTGAAAATATCAGTACGATTGGAATTATAAAATAAATAACATATGAGTGCAAGATTAGCGTTATAGCCCAGTAAAATTAGTCGCCAAAAAGGTCAAAATTATGAAGAAAGGATACCTTTATTTGGATGTCCTCTTAGCGTATCCTAAAAAGTATCCTTAATTTGAGCAATGGGTTTTATTATGTGAATTCTTGTTTTTTACTAATACATACATATGTATATCATAAGTTATAAAATATTCAAAAAAATATTTACAAGAAAAATTTTAGTTTATGAAATTCTTCACAAACAGTCCCTTTTTTTCTGTGGAACCAATACACTTGTTTCCACACCACCGCGGAAGTAGAGTATCCCAGTTGGGAAAAGAATGACTGATTCCAGAGCAATTGATTCCGAATACATTACAAGAGAATCTATTGATTCCACTTTTGCTTCCTAGTAATGCAGTAAGGAATCAGTTGTTCGACTACGATCCTTTGTTAAGGTCTTCACAAATCAACGATTCCCGCACAAGGGGGAGCGAGTTTTTTTTTTGTTAAATGAAGTCCCGTTTTAAAAAAAAATCAATGTGAGCCGTCACGGGACACCTGGCAGATGTAAAACATCGAGTGAAATAAAATGATGACTGTTTATTTATTTATTTAACGTTTATTTTCATTAAATACAAAAATTCAAAAATTTATTTCAAGTTGCGATAACTCATTTTTTTTACTCAGTGACTTCAGTAAACGTTACACTCGATGTTGCCTCTGACGGTATTACTGTGACAATTGGTCGATGATAACTGAATTATGTTACGACGAACAGAGACGTTAAGAGAGATTGATTTGTGCGATTAATTCTACAACTGTACAATTTTGTTAAATTTACTTGTTTGGATATTTTTCAAAGAATTCAAATTAATGGGTATTCCACGGTGCAATTTTTAATAAAGACAATGTATCTCTTTTTCTTGAAAATTTGTAGCTTTAAGAATTTTTAGTACAAATTTTCTTCAAATTTCTAAGTATTTTAACACGTTCGCTACCAGAGATATGGTGAAATGCATAAAAACTGCTGTAAGTAGATGGGCGACGTCGGGTAGCTGGGTAAATTCTATAAATAACTATCTTTGCAATCCTAGTAAACCGTACCCATTTTAAATTATATGCAAACACATTTTATTTTAATATAATTTATTTATTCAGGGTGTGTCGTATAGCGCATGTAGAAATGATAGGGGTGATAGATGTCACCTAGCCGAATAAAAATCGAATGAAAGGAGGGGAAGTCTCAATCGTTTTCGGGTTGCTGGTTGATTCATAAACTTGGGATGCACATTATTATTTCATTTTTATATTTTGATCTGTGTAACGTAGCGACATAAAACGTACGCCAAAGAACTACTATTGTAATGTTCTTTCCAAAATTGCCCCCAACATTGATCTACATCTACAATACAACACGTTCATCTAAAGCGAGGGTGTACATATTTATAGGTAGAAAACCTTTCGCGGAATTTGAAAAAAATTAAATATTCCCGCCTTTTTTCTGAACATTCGTATGGTGTATTGCCGGTTCTCAAGGGCTTTTCCATGGGATTCCGACAGTAAAAAGTCTTACTAATTAGTGCATCAAACAAGTCGTTAATTTTTGAACAAAAAGTAGCAGTGCTGTCAGAAATCTCCTTCAGATTTGAAATGTTCTTGAATATTATGCGAACGAATTGCAGCAGCTACTGTTGCACTAAAACTTGTGTAGCTAAAGAGACCGACATTTGTTTATCACCTATTGGATAAACGTGGGTTGCTGTTAATTTAAGCGCTGCTTTAGTAACCGTGTGTTTTTCTAATTCGTAGAGTTCCGTAATAACTTTGCAACTCGCCATTATCGCGTTTTCCACGTTGTCGTCATCTGTATTACATTACCATATAAAATTATATTTATAAAGCGAATTTCGCGCACATTTAATCATGTGTGGTACGTCAAAAAGAGTAGATTTTTCTATTCTTGAAATAAAAAAATAGTTTTACATTCGTGATACCTAGGTCAGAAAACAATTTTCTAATATTTCCACCATGATTGCAAGTAATGGGAACAATATTAACACCTATTTTTTCAGCGTTTTCTAGAACTTCGAATAATAACTCATTCAGTCTACCGGGACTTATTCCATTAACGGAAGTAAAATATCCTAATACATGTTACCACGATGTGAAAAGTCCACGTGCCATGGAAAACACCTACATACTTAGCTAATTAATTTTTTCTAATTTTGCCATCATCATAAAAAACTCCAATTTCATCCGCCGTTAGATTATATTTCACTTCCCGCCTAACAAAGACCTCGTCAAAGACTAGAACGGCATTTTTTGATTTTTCATCAAATTCATTTTTTTCCGAAGCAATAAAGGGGTATAATTCTTCATTGTGGCCGGGTTTCAATTCCTTTACTGGAATCCAATTCTGAAAACAATTACGGCTAGGAAGCTAAATATAATTTTAAATCATTTTAAAAAAAGCTATGAAACGATAGGGAACGGAAGTATAAACTCAAAGAAATTGTTTTTTCGCCTTCGGTATATGGGACATTATTTCGCCTTAGTAAACAATCTACACATGGTTATAACATTATTATTAAACGTTCCTGCTGATAAATCTAACATATCCTTATTATGGTTATTGGATATTTTTAGTTCTAGTTAAACGTGCTAATCTAGAGCTTAACATTTTAATTTTCTTTTTCAATATAGAATTTTTTTTATGAATATTTTGAACTGCTGTTTTCATCTTATTATTTTGCTTTAAGTAAAACCACCGCGTATTTTCGGTGGACTTTTGGCCAGATGAACATAATGGCTGAATATCTTCATTACTATTACTATTTTCCGGTGTAATTAGGTGACTGGGGCAATAACACTTTGATTTAATGCAATTTCAGCAGGGGTACACGGATTAGAAGTACAAGGGGAATAAAGTCGTTAAGAGTGAGTAGTGCTGCAGGGGGGGATCAATTTGTTCGGGTAGATTGAGTGTATTGCATAGTTTAATGCGGCACCACTCTTTTCTCATTTGGCGCCACTCTATGTAGTGCTAGTGTAAATTCATAGATAGCAACTCCTCTCCTTCTGAAAAATGGCATCAGAGCGAGGCAGTCAGAAAAAATTGTAAGTAATTTTTTGTCACACGTGCGCCGAAAGTGCCACTTTCGGTACCTCTTTTCGGGGCCGAAAGTAGCTCTTTCTGACCTCTGCGAGAGCGGGCTGTAAAGTAACTCGAGCGGGCAGTAAAGTTCTTTTTGTCACACGTGCGCCGAAAGTGCCACTTTCGGTACCTCTTTTCGGGGCCGAAAGTAGCCCTTTTCTGATCTCTGCGAGAGCGGGCTGTAAAGTAACTCGAGCGGGCAGTAAAGTTCTTTACAGCCCGCTCGAAACAAATAAATGCGCAAACTGTGTGCATGACAGAGCTGGGCAAACTCGGCGCACTCGTGACAAAAAGTACGGTACGTTCCTCGGGCAGAGGAGGCTTTTACCGGACTCGAGCGGTGACCTCACTCGCCTTCGGCTCGTTCGGCCATCTCCGCTCTCGTCCGGTAAAAGCCTCCTTTCTGCCCTTGGTACGTAATGTACTATTACAGCCCGCTCGAAACAAAGAAATGCGCAAACTGTACATACTTATGTAGCTCAGCACACTCGTGACAAAAAGTACGGTACGTTCCTCGGGCAGAGGAGGCTTTTACCGCCTCCTTTCTGCCCTTGGTACGTAATGTACTATTACCGTGTCCTCATCCACATACATGTGTTATCCTGGCTGCTGTAAGCTAAGCAACTTTGCTCAAAGAACTTGAAGAGCGCATGGCGCTGCATACAGAAATTCCTCTCGCAGCAGCCTGAGCTCCGTTCGTGGCTATATGGCGTTGGCCCTCTATATGTTCCACTTCTCTCTGACTGCGTCTGATTATCGACCAAGTGGCCAAGTGCAGAGGCTCCAGCAAAGATTTATATTGTTTAAACATTTTCAGCTGCGGCTTTCGCCAAAATTGTGCCTACATATATGTATATTTACGTGTGTCTAAGCAGTGCAGAATGCTATTTATACGTTCCCAGTAGGAGATTTTGAGAAAAACGAAATTTCGTCCCGCGGAACTCTCCAATGTGACAAGATCAATTGAACAATATCACCTACAGTAGTTTCTGGGTGAATTCTGGAATCAAAACTCGTTCTCATGTGATATCCCAAAATAAGGCGAGAACGATAATACAGCATTGTATGCATGCAGAAAAGGACTTGTGACATAATATGGTAAATTTAAGATAAAGCTTTTGCCATGGTCCAAAGACCTCAGCAACGGGGAGCACCGACCGCCATAATAATATAAACAAACCAAAAGCTTAAACCGGCAAGCATGTTCACCGAGGTATAAACAAATCAGGCGACTTAGCATTTGAGTGTCTGACCTAATTGCCAAGCGCCACTTGTTGAAGCCATTGGAGAAGCCACTTAGCAGACGGTGTCACTAGGTGAAGCGGAAATTGCTGACCGAGGGAAGTTCAGATTTAGGAAGTGATCCTTAGTTGCCAATAACTATTTGCAAATGTGAAGGTAAATGTAAGGCAAACATTGTATATATACCCTAAGAACTGAAATAAACTCATAATAGAACAACCAGGACTCTTGTACTTCACTTGTGTTCTAACGAGCTACTGCATTTCAATCCGCACCCAAGGTTAGGCTTTTACCAAGCTACTTGGAAAAACTCAGAAGTCAGATTTTAACTAGCTATTTCTGGCAGCAATTCCGTGCACTTATGCTCCATTGCGAAATACATCAGCAGACGACACCACCACACTCGAACGAAATACCGGCCTCAGAATGATGTTGTCTGCAGAGAGCGGTGCATCAGATGTATCAGGATTCACCACGGCTGGTGTTGTAGCATCATAAACACGCGCGGAAACGGAGGGGCCAGAGCCAGTCAAGAAGACGACTTACGTGTCTGACGGTGTATCCTATTGCGTCAACAAACCAAGTTCCCAGGTCGTGTTATCTATCATTTACACTTTCCCAATTTCTGAAATAAAAAGAAATTCAAAAATTAGTTTGCAAACAAGTCGAAGAGAAAGCCTAAAGTCTCTGCCAAATATCCGTCCAAGTCCAGATCTTGAGAGTAGTCAAGAAAACATCGCCAAGTCCAAGACCACAAGTCGTCGATGCCGTTGTCCAGATGAATTAAATTTCATTCGAATTGGCCCAGTAATGGTCTTTAATGGCGGTTTTTGCTGTACTTTACACACAAAGATTGTTTCGTCTTATAATTTTACGTTCTTTGGTCGCAAATACATCATTGCATTCACAATTTTTACTAATTACATCCTTTTCGAACTTGGAATGACATTTGTGGAACCTGGAAAATTTGCCCAGTCTTTCGTCTCGCTTCACCGGTAATTCTTATCATTTTCCTCATAAAAAGTGAGTTCTACGTGAATTCGTACTATTATTAATCAAAATTATCTATAAAGGCACTCCGCTAATTTGGTTATATAAACTGTCAACATGGCAACGCGCAGCGATAGTTTTGACAGTTCGCCGGTTGATTGCTTTATTTATTAAGCGTAATAATTATCACAAATTTGTGCTTGTTTTGCTACTCAGGTAAGTTCATTTTCCTGAAGTAATTAAATTTGTTACGAGCCCCGTGGCTCGTATTACGGGGCCCGCCGCCTATAAAACCCCGAGAGGCCTTGCCTCGGGGCCTGAGTCGTCCGGTGAACACCGAACCAGCCGCATGGCGCGCAGTCGGTCGGCATGGACCGGGCCAGCAGCTGCAGAAACCAAATCGCTGTCCCCAAGATCAGGGGGCACGCACCAGTAGCCGTACCTGCCAGCCGTACCAGCCAGCCGTACCAGCCGCCGTACCTGCCAGCCATACCAGCCGCCGTACTAGCAGCCGTAATAGCAGACGTACCAGTAGCAGTAGTCTTAAAACCGTAACCGAAGAATTGTAAACGTTAGGATACCGAGAATATATGGCTCTTTAAGTCCAAACCGCTGGGTGCTCCTTCACACCGACCCCGGACTCCGGCGTGCCCAACTCGCGGCAAGACCGGAATCGCACCGTAACAAATTTTTATGATTTTTGGTGTTCATTTTATAAATTCCTGTGGGCTCATCAAGCAGGCGACGACGGTCTTAAGACGGCGGATGCTGCGCTGGACATATGGGCCAAAGTTCCAGTGGCTCCAATCCAGGAATCTTGGGTCGGATTTCGGGTGGCCACAATGGAATGGAATCTTGGAGATGAGTGGATGGCTTCGACGGGGGAAAATTAATTCATTAAATTGTGGGAGTGTTTCTAGTGTATGTAAATAATTAATAAATAGTTATAACTTAATGCTGTTTGCCGAACAAACAATCTTGATCCTTTCGCGGTGGTTTTCGCTTGTTTGTTTGACGGAATCAAAACTCGTAACTACTGGCCGAATAAGACGTTTGAGGCGGAGCTGTTGTGTATTCCAATAAAAATTATTTCCAATTCGGGGACTCGCAAAACTAAAGTCTGGCATCCTGCTTCGCCTGAGCGCAGGTGAAACTCCTTCCTCAGTCCGTGTGAGGAAAAACTGCGATGGCCCCCACAAAACACACTAAAGCGCGGCGTCGTGACTGGAATATGCCAAAGCTCTACAGCGGCGCGAAAATGTGTGTGAGTTCTAATTGTCTTATTATTTATATTATTCCGCGGTGTTGGGGGACAACTCCAAAATTCTGGGAATCAAAATAAATTCTTCATACACGCAATTGTAGATTTATTACAAATTGATCTTGACAATGACTTTGTCTACGTTGTGATCTGGTGCTGCTGGGTGCGTGATGGCATTTTGCTTGTATCGTACTGACGTTCAACTTCTTATCGATCTGCTGGGCTGTGGGTGGCAGTGCTCCGGTCAGCTTCAGTTAAGAGCGCTTTCCATCCATCGGCCGGCTGTGCTTAAATTTCCTAAACATTACTGCCCGCCTTGAAATCGCCCAAATTTCAACATTACATGTTGGGCTGGCGGCAGAGGGTTTGTAGTGGACTGAATGATGACTCATGGTGTTAATGACGACTCCGCCTTCTGAGGTTCTCGCAGCATGATGATATCGCAGCATGATGATCAAATTTCATTTAGTTTACGTGCAGCTGTGCGAAGGGTTAATATAAGGGATACTTCAGTAGGAACGGACAAAGGTTAAAGGTTTCATAGGACTATAATATAAATGGATGATGTTACCACTTGCACATTTATTATTCAATTCACTTGGAATAGGCATATTTCAGACAAGCTTGCAATATTATGTCGACTTGGCTGAAGAGAATATTTCATAAATTGATATAGGTACATACATATTTTTTTTTTATACGGCTTCTTCTTCCGTAGACGACACGGTTGTCATGTTTATCGGCAGTGAGCAAAGCTTCGCAATAGGCCGTTCAATTTCGCCTTCGCCTCTTTGGGTTTTCAATGTCATCACGCGGACAAGTTTGTTGCTACCGGGATGTAATTTAGTGATTTTTCCCAAAGCCCATTGTTTAGACGGAATATTTTCGTTTTTTACTAGCACGAGATCGCCAATATTGAAATTCGGAGAAAATTTCAATCACTTTGGGCGTTGTTGAAGTTTATTTAAGTATTTTAACTTCCATATTTTCCAAAGTCTTGTTTTAGACGCTGTTACAGGTTTCATCTGGTGAGTATATTTATATTTGACTGATGCACATCAGGTTCAGGGGGCGGTAACAGGGCATCCCCAATCAAAAAGTGGCCTTAAGTATGAGCTGTCAGATCTTCAGGATCATTATTTAACTAGCAAAGTGGTCTTGAATTGAGACAGGCCTCCACTTGAGAGAAAAAAGTAGACATCCCTTCATAGGTCAGAGGGATATTTCCGACTATCCTCTTGAGGTGGTGTTTAATGGATTTCACCCCGGCCTCCCACAAACCGCCAAAATGGGGTGATGCCGGGGGGATAAAGTTCCAATTTATACCATACATACTACTTTGGTCCGCTACGACGCGAGTAGCTTCTGTGTAACCTGTCTTGATATCTTTATCAATTTGGTTTTTAGCACCCACGAATGTCGTTCCACAATCCGTATATATATTTGAACAGAGCCCATGTTGGGAAATGAAGCGCCTAAAGCTTGCTAGGAACGCATCAGTGGTAAGGTCACTCACTATTCCGATATGCCTGTCCTTTGCACATAAACAAATGTGCACGGCAATATAGCCCTTATAGGTTTTACATCCCCTTTACGAGATATTCTTAAATGGAATGGGCCTGCATAATCAATCCCGACATCAATCGAAAAGGGACGAGAAGGGTTTATGCGAGGTGATGTTAAAGCTCACATTAGTTGGTTTGCTGTCTTGCACGAGTTTCGAAAACACGGCATGCAGGATTTAGCAACCCTTTTAACGAGGCTACCTCCTTTAATGGGCCAAAACGTCTTCCGTAAAACACAGAGGGTTAGTGTTGGTCCACCATGCAAACATAATTTATGGGTGTACTCTATTAGTAAATGGGTTAAATGACCCTTTGTATGCACAATCAAGGGGTGCTTTGCTTTATAGGGAAGGTCAAAATTATTTAAACGACCACCGACTCTTAACAGGCCTTCACTGTCAAGAAATGGATTGAGATTTGCAATCTTACTCGAACAATGAATAGGTTTTTTTATTTCGAAGGGCGACAATTTCATCCAAGAAAAACTTCTTTCGCTCATGTCGAACCCAAAGTGACCGGGCTGAGTCTAGTTGTCTTGCCGAGATATTGATTGAAATAGGGGTAGGATTAGTGTGATGTAATTTAGCAACAAATCGTTGACACAACGTTGTAACTCGCAAAAGTTTTCTGAAAGATGAAAACCTACTCAATATTTCTGAGAGATAGTCAGAGTCATAATTAGTCACCCTTTCAAAGAAGGTTTTAGTCGTTTTGAGTTCGTCCTTTATCAGCTCAGGTTCGAAATTACGCAAAGATGGCCATGATGCCTCTGATTTGCAGTGCCAAGGTGGTCCGTGCCACCAAAGAGGGTTGTGCAATTCCTGCACTGTTGTGATACCTCGACTGGCAAGATCGGCAGGGCTATCTTTAGATGGTTTGTCGTCGATTCTAAATTTCTTATGATTTCCGAGACCCTATTACTAACAAAGGTCTTGAAGGATTTGGGGTGTCGTTTAATCCATGAAAATAATATCATGGAATCCGTCCACGCAAAAATTTTAAGGGTTTGGGCTGTTATAGACGAGCGAAACCTTTTTATAAGCCTAGACAACAATACTGCGGTGCAAAGCTCCAATCTTGGCAGCGAACAAGGCTTTAAAGGAGCTACCTTCGTTTTTGCAACTAAAAGATTGAATGTAATTTGACTATCATTTTGCGATCTCCGATATAGAGCTGCACCGTATACTCGTTCGGAAGCATCTGCAAATCCGTGCAGTTGTATTACAGTGGTGGGTATGGTATTAAGAAATCTCGGAATTGGGACTGAAGCTATTTCATTAAGTAATTGTAGGAATCGAGACCATTGTAGGGACAGACTAGCGCATATTGGCTCATCCCAGGTTATTCCTTGTTGCCATGAGGTTTGCATCAAAATTTTCGTCGAAATCGTTACAAGAGCCATCCATCCTAAAAGGTCATAAATTCGTGCAATTTCCGAGAGTTTTATAATGGCAGTTCAGAGTTTTTAGGATTAAAATGAAAGAAAACTTATCTTCTTTAGGAAACCATTAGAATTGGCAGCCCATTTCCTCAGTTCAAACCCTCCCGGCTTCAAAATAATATCTACTTGCCGCTTTACTTCTCGGGTAGTTTCTAGATCATGCGAGCCCGACAAGACATCATCTACATAAATATCATTCATAAGAATATGAGCTCCTAAAAGGAAAGTTTGGCCTTCATCTTTGGCGAGTTGATCGCTAAAAACGGTGCACTGGGAACACCAAAGGTCACCGTCGTCAAGCGATAGTTAGATGGGATTTCGTTAGAACTTGATCGCCAAATAATTCTCTGAAAATCCTGAGCGATGGATGTATTAAGATCTGCCGATACATTTGCGCTATATCAGCGACAAAGACGAATTTGTGTATCTCCACTCGGAGATAAGCAAATATCGCGCTGCAACGGGGCTCCGCTGAGCAGACGATCATTTAAGGAAAATCCGTTTGTGGACTTGCAACTTGCATCGAACACCATCCTAGTCTTTGTGGTTAAATTTTCTATCTTAAAAACGGCGTGATGCGGGAGATAAAAATCGTCTGAGGTTTTAGATACTTTACTAAGAGGGATTTTCACCATATGACCTCTCTTCAGATAATCTTGAAGGCAACTATTGTAATCACTTGCTGCATCAATATCTGTCTGCAAGCGATTCTCCAAAGCAGCATATCAACTTTGCGCAGACTTTCGGGAATCACCGACTTTGGTTTGATCCTCCACAAACAACATACCTTCCTGATATACATATATCGAAATTGTGTCTCTGAAAACAAGCTTTCGCAAAGCTTATCCTCTGGGTTCATTTGATAAGGCGTGGAGATTTCTTCAAGCTCCTAAAAGCACTCGATTGCCTCGAGTTCGTTTACTTGAGAACAAAAGCTTAGGGTAGTATCAAATGAAGGCTTAGGCGAAGTTAACGCATTAACTTCCCCGAAAAGAATACAACCGAAACTTGCGAACATTTTTGCGTATATTTTTACTACCAATGCGCGGTCTATTTTCCCCGGGCGACCGAAGGAAGGGTCTGCTAGCTTTATTGGCTGGAGTTGCTTTAAATTCAAGTATGCAAATACGTTTAGGGAGGAGAAAATCAGTGAGTGTATCAAGAAGTACTGCCTTTATGGACATTATTGAAGTGTTTTCTGAATAAGGTTGAATTGGAAATTCAGTAGAGGAGTTCGATTTTCTTGTTAAAACATTTCCTAAGCCCGCGATTGTTATATCAAGTCGATATAATTTATATTGCAGTTGAGTCGCTCTCCTCGTAATAAATGTGGTTTGTGAGCCAGGATCCATCAAGGCTCTCAATATAAAAGGCTCTACGTTAGGACCGCACGCCTTTATGAGCAAAGTTGCCAGGAAAACCTCTCTGTTCTCCCTAATGAAATGAGGATTAATTTTGCTAGTTAAAGCAGACAGAGTCGTTTGCTTTGATTGAGTACTCGAAGCAATCTTGGGTACGCTTTGGTTGCCGAAAGAGGGCGCTGGTAATTGAAGCATATTTGGCGAATTGGGACTATCTTCAATATGTAACAGGGTATTATGCCGTTTTTGACAATGCTGGCAAGTTTGTTCACTAGGGCAATATTTTGAAAGATGACTTTGCCCGAGGCAGTTAAAGCAGATCGAACGAGAAGACACAAATTTTACTGTTTGGCGGTGACATTTTGGCGTATTTAAAGCATTTTTTCAATGAATGTTGACCTTGAGATAATGGATAGGAAAATTGTGTGGCTTGATAGGTACATGTTCTCTTCTCGGGATGCCTTAGAGTTGTTTTTTGTATTGGCCTTTGCGGATTTAGTGTTTCCAGAGTTCGGAAGCGGCCATCAAGAAATTCTTCAAGTTCAGAATGTTTGGGTAATGAAGTTGATTGTCCTTGCTGTTGCTCCCAAAGCTCACCGGTTTCCAAAGGTAAGCATTCCCCTATAATAAAAACAATGACTGGATCAAGGCTATCGATTTTGACTTTGAGATTTTCCAAAGTAGATAGACATTCATTCGTAACGTCGTGGATACGTCGGATTAGAACTGCCAATTCCACCTTAATATCAGGTTGGGACATAAGCCATTTAAGGGTATTATTAATCAGGGCTCTCGTGTTTTGGTAACGTCTAATTAGATTGTTCCATGCGATTTCGTAATTATCGGTCGTAATGTTTAAGTGTCTGATTATGTTTGGCGCATCACCAGCTAGAGACGCCTTTAAATAGTGCATTTTCTGTACTTGAAATAATTTCGCATTTGAATGGACCATGGAATTAAATATATCAAAAAACGGGAGCCATGAGTCATAATCTCCAGAAAACTTGGGAATAGAAATCTGTGGAATTTTTATTTCACTTAGGAGAGGGTTGGAGGCTATACGATACAGTTGTTCCGATAGTATAGAGGTTATATTTATAATTAAGCCTTTGAGTATATCTTGATACTCAAAATACACATTTTCAAAGTTGTCGAACAGACTTCCAGTAAAATATTCATCTGTCCTATCTTTGGCAGCACTATGAATTTGTCCATCGTTAAATTTATCCCCTATCTCTTTCAAGGCTTCAAGGCAGCTTTGGAGATACCCTAAGCTTCCTAATCTTTCCTTGAAGGATTTTTTGAAATTTGAGACAAACCGTTCTAATTGTTCAAATAGAATACGTTGATCAGTTACAAGACCTGCGAGCATAGTCATTACGGGGTTAAACTGATTTGCGAAATCACATAAGAAAATGAAGGAGGAGATCACAATGTCTCGCCTTTATATTACTACGCGGTTACAAAGTACACTGCACGTGGATTATCCCGGAACCTTCGCCTCCAGAAATGAAAAAAGAGACACTGTAATTTAGGAATAACTGCGAAGACGGGAATTGGGGGCACTAAGAGGAATATACCACTCACTAACAACGACCGAAAGGGGTAAAGTCTCTAATTTTATTTTAGGAATAACAGCGATCGGGTATGGTTCATAAATATGAATTTCCCAGGGCAATCACTATTTCTATTAATTTTCCGGGAGCGACCACTTTCCACCTACCCAATAAATGTGCTACCGATATACCGCTATGCCCCGCTATGTCCGAAGAGAATTTGCCGAGTTTCACTTATCTTACTTAAATTTGTACTGGATATTCCCAATTCATATATATATTTTATTTTATTTTATACTTTTCCTTTTTTTTCACTCTACTCTTGCACGCTTATTCTTATTCTTTTCAATTTCCCACTATTTTATTTTTTGCTTCGCATTACACTACTTGAAATGTGCAAGCAGTAGCTACCCGGGTTATCCGGCTCGAAGGACAAAAATGTTGGGGGATGACTCGGAAACTCTGGGAATCAAAATAAATTCTTCATACACGCAATTATAAATTTATTAAAAATTTATCTTGACAATGAATTTGTCTTCATTGTGATCTGGTGCTGCTGGGTGCGTGCTGGCCTTTTGCTTGTATGGTACTGACGTTCAACTTCCAAGCCCGACTCCTGCCAATAATATAAAAACGAGTAGGGATCTCCGTATTTAATAGTGAAAGTAGTGTCAAAAGCTCGTTCGAAAAAGATCCCCCACCTTACCGCGGTGAAGGCGCTTGTGCGCGTTCAATGATAGACTGGGCTATGTCGACGGTAACAGTGGTTGCCTGTGGGTAACCCATGTCGAACAGGTCAGTCTTGAGGCGCCAAGAGGGGTGACCACCAAACACAATGGAGTACAAGCCTAAGGTTTTGTCCGCACGAGGTAAAAAGGTAACTGGGAATCCTCCCGCTGTAGAAGCGGCTGGGGCACGGAATGGCCAGGCCCCAACTTCATTGACTGCTGAGGTGACGGGACCAGGCCAAGGAGGAACGAACCCAGTAGAACTGTTAACAACCAGTGAATTAAGAATTAATGATTTCAACAGTGACCTTATCGGAAATGGGAATGAGTTCTATAGTAATGCAAAGGGTAATTGATAAAAGAACCAACAGAACGTGCCTCTAGCTAACTGCGTGCACTTGGTGAGTTTTCGAATCTCCCTTTTGTTTTCGTTCTTCCCGTTCAGTTAGTCGCTCATGACCAACGGAAGCAATTGGCAGGCAATCAAGTGCAGTGCAGTTTGTAAAAATTAAATGCGCAATATTTAAAACTTCAGGTAAGGAAATATAATTTTTCATCTTTTTATTATAAACTTGTCGTAATAAAACTAGAGCAACTTCAAACAACGAATAAAATGGCAAAAATGGGTTTAAGCTCGAGAAACCTGAAAAGACTGATCAAAAAGGAAAAGGAAATTCAACTAAATAAATTCAGAAAAATTTTTAAACAGAATAATGCAAGCATCAGTGGCATTAATAATACAAGTTCATGCGAAAGGGGGGAAGGAGAAGCCTATTTGGCAAATATTGAAAATGAAATTCACACTGTATGTTTTACAGAAAAATTATTGAAATGGTACCATAAATATTGTCCTTAGAGAAAGCTTCGAGGGTATTTGGCACATCCTTAGAGAAGAAGGTTTGCAAGTCCCACATAGTTTGAAGGGATTAAGAGGAAAAACTGAGAAAATAAAACCGAGAACAGTTGCCCCCGGCCAAAATTATCACTTTGGCATAACAAAACGAATTGAAAAAATACTCGAAATATATAAATTTGATCAGTTAATTTTCGACATTGGAATAGATGGACTTACTTTCTATAAAAGTTCCCATCAATAGGTATGGCCTACTTTAGGTCATATTGTGAATGTTCCAAATTGTAAAGTAATGTTGATAGGGTCTTTTTTAGGGCAAAAGTAAACCCAATTGTGCTTATTAATTATTTACATGACTTAGTAAATGAGTTGAAAAATTTGTTATCTTTTGGAATAGTAATCAATGAAAAAACAATATATTTCAAAATACGTGCATTTGTATGCGATCACCTGCACTTTATTTATATGCGGCACAGTAGGCCACAATACAGTACGCAAATTGGAAATAACGTCAATAATGTTGTCACCTTCTCTTCAAAGTCAGGAAGTTTGCGAACAGTTAAAGATTTTGTTGAAAGGACCAATAAAGACTACCATAAACAGATTTATTGGGAAAGAAAAAGCTCGTTAAAAGTACTTGGAATAGGCATGGTGTCTTGTTTCCCATCGATCCAAAGCACCTTATTGATTTAGGCGTTGCTAAGAAAAATACTTGTTAAATTATGTGAAGGGTCAACGACTGCAATGAAAATGAGTAAAAATGATAAAAATACTTTATCCGTAAATCTGACATCTCTAGGTCCCTTTATACCTTGCGCATTTAGCAGAAAGCCTCGAGGACTAGAAGAGTTGTCTAAGTGGAAAGCAACTGAATTTAGGCAATTTGCTTTGTACATAGGTATTGTGGTAAGATATTTTAAATGAAGATTATTATTACCATTTCCTTTTGCTGCATTGTGCATACCGTTTATTGTGTTGTCCAAAGAATTACCTCGGAAATATTAATATTGCAGACAAATTGTTACAATATTTTCTTTCAAACTTTACAAATTTATATTCACAGAAAAATCTTACTTATAATGTACACAACTTATTACAACTTTGTGAATCAATTAAAAATACAGGCTTTATAACAGATTGTTCAAAAATACCGGCTTTTTTAAAAAAAATGCAAGGGGCTATATAAAATCATATTACTCTGGTATGTATATTTTAAGCACGAATATTTATTTATTTATTTATTTATTAACAAATAGCCTACGGCTAACAAAATTTACAAATCCAACATTTTTCCACTGACAGCTAATAAAATCACAGTCCTTTAACATTAACAAAAATAAATGTATACTTCAACAACAACAATTCATTTTTGAGACATAATCTTAACTAAAGCACTACAAACAATAATAACAACTATGTCTTGGTCTCCAACCATATCCAACTTTATCCCTGAATGTCCTAATTGACCCAGCTTGTTTTATTTCTTCTGGCAACATATTATACAATACAAGTCCATTTCCAAATAATGATTTTAATCCTTTACTGCTATGTACAGGCTCCAAATGAAAATCCCTAGCTTGCCTCGTTGAATAATTATGAACATCTGAGTTTTTTTGGACTAGACAGTCCAAATACACTGGAAGAAGACTATGTTCCAATCTATAAATAAATGTTAACACATCCCTTTTGATTTCATTTTTTACAGACAAGTAACCTAACTCTTTCAACATTGAACCGATATTTTCACTGCGCCTTTTATTTAAAACTGCTCTCATTCCGCGATTAAAATTACGTTGTACACTTGCAAGTTCTCGTTTGCTTATCATAGAAAGAATAGTAGAACAATATCTTATATGAGGAACCAAGAGTAATTTAAATAACAATTCCTTGGCAGTTTTTGACAGTGTTTTTCTTAATTTGTACAAGAGATTAACTTTCTTTCCTATTTTATTATTGATATATTCAACATGGTCTTTGAAACTTAAACTATTATCTATAATAACCAACAAGCTGCTTAGAGGAGGACCCTAACAGCGTTTAAATATTAGGTTAAGATTTGCAAAACATCATGTTAGAGCTAGCAGTAGCTGATCCATGTATACAAACACAAGTTCTTGAAAAAAAAAAAAAATTCTATAATAACTCCAAGGTATTTGTAATTCTTTACCCACTCCAGACTAGAACCCATAAGTACAACTGTGTGTCTGGTCTCAGCCTCATCCCTAAATCCACTCTTCCCCAGCACCATACATTTTGTTTTTGCACATTTATCCCCAAATAATTCTTGCACAGCTACAAACTACACAACAAACTACATTCAATTCGTCATTTATCACATTGACTACATTTTGAGCATTATCCCCACTCATGTATATTAAAGTGTAGCGGATGGTGGCGTATTCGCTGGGTCCGCTGAGACCTGTTGGGTCCTAAACAACCCTCCCAATTGATGTGTCGTCGGGGAGGTTACACCTTGGATAAGTGTAGCTTGGCGGCGTCTGTATTCTTCCTTGAGGGGAGCTGGAGAAACTGCTGGATGGCTTTAAAAAAACCAGCCGTTGATCCTTAACCAGAGGGTCCTGGTAGAAGTAGCAGCACTGAAATACAATAAAAATGTGCCCTTGATGCGTCTCAGAACGAGGGCTCTTGATCTCTCATAAAGTGAAGAAAACTCCGAATTCCAAACAACTAAGAAAACATTTATTTACTTCCGGGTATCGTATTTTTCACAAGCGAACTCTAACTGACTTTTTCACAGACTAAAAACAATTTTCACTTCTCTCCCCGATCCTACTGGGTTTTCCCCGCACCCCTTGCACTGATTTCTAAGTGTGAAATTTACAAAGTACAAATGAGATTTTCTAAAGCTACTGCTACTAATTTTTACTCTTCCTTCGCACTCAAACATTATTACTCGATACCAGAAAGGACGAGCGCGATTTCCTTAAGCCTTGTGGTGACTTCCACCAAGTCCGGGAAAACCATCCACCCTAGACTCACAAAGTTTCTCAACTTAACCGAAATCCACAAAACTCCACGGCCGCCACATCACCCCCCTTCCAGCGACGGCTAAAAGCAAGCGAAAGTCTATTATTATGTGCGAAAGGTAACTTTTTTGTAATGTGTTGTATGAATTTTTATCTCATGTATGCCTGGGGTGGAAAGTGAATTTTCTTGTTGCAATCCTCTCACAGACACTGGTCTATGCCGAAGGAATTGTTCTGTTTGGACAGTCTCTGGCTGTCCCTTCTTGTGTGTTGAGCTAGACTGAATAAATTTGGTTGAATCTGCAAAATTTTCGTGATCAACTTCCAAAATTTCTGCGACGAAAGATGGTTTTAACCGGTCCAAAGAGACGTTGATATCTTTCCCTCTAACGCTGACCGTAAAGAAATCTCGATCTCTAGCTACCACAGGGAATGGTCCATCGTAAACATTTTGAAAAGTCCCCTTAGCTGCATCATTCCGAATGAATACATGAGAGCTTGAGTCTAAATTTTTATACTTAAAAAATTTAGCCTTGATTTGAGGCCGCGACAGGACGAACGTGGTCGAAAACATTACGCAATTGGCTAACGAATGTACTTTGCGGGCAACTTGCCGATTTTTGCTCTATAAAATCTGCGGGGAGTCTTAAGGACTGGCCATATAAGAGTTCGGCGGGCGTTGCTTTAAACTCTTCCCTGAAGGAAGTTCTCAAACCAAGTAAAATAACCGGAAGTACTTCAGACCAAGAATCTGATTGATACGCTCTATTGGTCGCTTTGAGGGTTCTATGCCACCGCTCGAGGAAACCGTTTGACTGTGGATGATATGCGGTAGTCCTATTGTGTCGAAAACCTAGGAATTTTGCTAGCTCTCTGAAGAGATTTGATTCAAATTGTCTACCTTGGTCTGTGACAATAGATTTAGGAACACCGAAACGAGAAATCCATCCGTGATAAAGGGCTCGCGCGCAGGATTCAGCCGAAATATTTTCTAAAGGAATTGCCTCTGGCCACCGAGAGTACCTGTCTATGATGGTGAGACAATACCTGAAATTTTTCGAAGGTGGAAGTGGACCAATAATATCCATGTGAATAATCTCAAAACGAGAAGAAGAAACTGGAAAAGAACCAAAAGGGTGTTTAATATGTCGCGAAATTTTGCTCTTTTGACAAGCTAGACAGCTTCGACTCCAATTGTTGATATCTTTATGCATAGATGGCCAAAAGTATTTGGCTGTTACCATTTTGTTAGTAGCCCGGATATTCGGATGAGACAACTTGTGCACTGAATTGAAGATTTGTAATCGAAATGATTCGAGAATGAAAGGTCTCTTACGAAATTTAGAATCTTCACAAAATATTTGTTTATCTGAGCCAATGACTGGTAATTTGGAAAATCTGAAATTAGGATTTTCCAGATAACTTTGAAGCTGGCTATCGTTCTCTTGCGCAAGAGCTATAGCTTCAAAATCTACCGCGGCTGGTAATTGAATTTCTTCAATTCGTGAAAGTGTATCTGCTACCACGTTGTCACTTCCTGCTATGTGGCGAATGTCTGTGGTAAATTGCCCGATATAGTCTAAATGTCTCGCTTGTCTGGGGGAGGCTTTGTCTGGGTTTTGCCTGAAGGCGAAAATTAACGGCTTGTGGTCTGTAAAAAGTGTAAACGTTCGACCTTCGAGATGGAATCGAAAATATTTAATGGCTTTATATGCGGCTAGCAATTCGCGGTCGTAAGCACTGTATTTAATTTGAGCCGAAGAAAGTTTAGTAGAGAAAAATCCTAGAGGTTGCCACTCATCGTTTACTTTTTGGTTTAAAGCAGCACCGATTGCGACATTAGAAGCATCTACGAATAATCCTAGATGCGAATTGGAATTTGGAAAGGCTAAAAGAGTGATTTTTGAAAGTTGAGCTTTAGCAATTTCAAAAGCCTTAAGTGCCTCGGATGTCCAATTGACAGGTTTATTGCCGTCTTTTTTACTTCCTGTTAAATATTGGTTAAGTAACAGCTGATATTCAGCTGCATGTGGTAAGAAGCGACGATAGAAATTCATCATCCCTAAGAAACGTCTAAGTTCTTTAACTGTGATTGGCTGTTTAAATTCAATAATTGCTTTAATTTTTTCAGGTGAAGGCTTGATACCTTTTGAGTTTATGTAGTGGCCGAGAAACTTCACTTCTTGTTGCATGAAATTACATTTCTCGACGTTTATAATCAACCCTTGTTCCTGAAATTTTTTAAAAATTTGTTTTAAATGTTCTAAATGCTGTTGTCTAGATTTTGAGGCTACCAAAATATCGTCTAGATACACGAAACAAAATTGGAAATCTTTTAATATCGAATGAATAAATCTTTGGAAAGTCTGAGCAGCATTGCACAGTCCAAAAGTCATTCTTGTAAACTCAAATAAGCCAAAAGGTGTACAGATGGCTGTTTTTGGGATGTCCTCAGGTTCTACCGGAATTTGGTGATACGCTTTAGCTAGATCTAAAGTGGAAAATATTTCACAATCCTGCAGATTGGACGCGAAATCATGAATGAGGGGAATCGGGTAACGGTCTGGCACTGTTACCGCGTTTAATCTTCTGTAATCCCCGCAAGGTCTCCATTCCCCATTGGCTTTCGGATGCAAAGGGGAAGACCAACAGCTACTGGACGGCCTGCAGATGCCCTGATTAAGCAAGAACTCGAATTCTTTCTTTGCAATCAGGAGCTTTTCTGGTGATAATCGACGTACTTTCGAGAAAATCGGCTGACCCGACGTTTTAATTTGATGTGTAATCTGGTGTTTGACCGGTTTGGAAAAACCAGTATCGATGGTTATATTTCTAAACTCGCGAAGCAATCTTTGAACATCCAAATCAATTGAAGATCTGATTAAAAGTGATAAATTTGAAGATGAACCGTTAAGTAACTTACCTTTCGAAGTTAGATTGGTTAACGGATCAATTAAAATCCTTTTTGATAGATCAACTAACAATCTGAAATGGAACAGGAAGTCTGCTCCTAAAATTGGCTTCTCAACATCTGCTATTAAGAAGTGCCATTGAAAATTTCTACGTAAACCAAGATCTAAATTTAGAATTTTGGTACCATAGGTGTTTATAATTGAAGAATTTGCTGCCGATAATTTTATTTCAGATGGTAGTAATTTGTTTAAATAAGGTGCAGGGATAACGGAAATATCCGCACCTGTGTCTATTAGGTAATATTGCCGAGTTGAATTGTCCCAAACGTGCAAACGGCTGTTGTAAATGCTTTTATCACCCGCCGTTGCTGATGATATGCTTTTTAATTTTTTGAAAGCTCTGAAGATGAAAATGAGCAAGGTGGGATACATTTACTTGCATGATTGTGGAATTAGGAATGGTACCAGCACAACCCTGAACGATCACGAGATTTTGACATATTTTTACGAAAATCAGATCCAGGCTGCGATGGCGAACGACTCGCTGAAAATCTTGTGCCGTTATGGGAACAATAGCTAGCTGTTCTAGGTTGCCGTTTCATTGCCTGTACTTCCAGCAATAGCTCATCCATCCTTTTATTTAACTTAATAATTTCTGCTGTCAAGCTGTTCCAAGAGTTACTCTCTTGTCTTGGCGAGGACAGAGCGAAAATTGATGGTTTAGAATTTACTTCAAAAATTTTGTCCGCACAATTCGCAAGTTCTGAAAGTGGTCCGGAATTACATGATAAAATCGCCCTCATGTGTTCCGGAAGCCTTTGCAACCAAAGGGTCTTCAAAACGTCGTCACTTAAATTTCCATTTGAAAGATTCCTCATCTCTCGCAAGAATTGAAATGGGGATCTGTCACCTAAAATCAAATCACCGAGTAATTTATTTAATCTGGAAGTCTCGCTGTCCGAAAGGCGAGATATCAACGCCTCTTTTAGTTCCGTATATGGGCGCTGAACATTTGGACTATCAAGGATATCACTCAATATAAACACTAATCCTTCGTCCAAAGCAGAAAGCACATGGTTGTATTTGGAGGATTCGCTAGTTATTCGGGCCAGCTCAAACTGTCCTTCGATTTTTTTGAACCAAAATGTTGGAGCATTTCTCCAAAAAGGTGGAGCTATTACCGAAAATGTAGAAATCGCTGGAACAGATGATGTGGAGACCGCAAAATTGCGAGGTGTTGGAAGCGGACTTAAATGCCCGACACCTTCTGCAAAACTCTGAGTTTCCGAAAGGCCGGATGGATTCCCGGGAATCACGGAGACTCGCGAGAAGTCACCACTTGAATTATTCATAATAATTTGCACACGAAAGAGAACGCGGAGTACGGAAGAAAGTTCACAATTTAAATATATATTAACTAATCAACTCTGTTTGTGTTGGAATATGTGCTTAGGTTTAATTAATTAACTTTTATTAAAAATAAAAGTAAGGTACTCCCTTATATGTTTCTTCCTTTGCTTGCTTCCTTTCTTCCCTTCTTTTTTGTTTTTTTTTCTTTTTTCTATTTTCTTTTTTCTTTTTTCTATTTTCTTTTTTCTTTTTTTCTTTTTTCTTTTTTCTTTTTTCTTTTTTCTTTGTCGGGGTCACCACTGTAGCGGATGGTGGCGTATTCGCTGGGTCCGCTGAGACCTGTTGGGTCCTAAACAACCCTCCCAATTGATGTGTCGTCGGGGAGGTTACACCTTGGATAAGTGTAGCTTGGCGGCGTCTGTATTCTTCCTTGAGGGGAGCTGGAGAAACTGCTGGATGGCTGTAAAAAAACCAGCCGTTGATCCTTAACCAGAGGGTCCTGGTAGAAGTAGCAGCACTGAAATACAATAAAAATGTGCCCTTGATGCGTCTCAGAACGAGGGCTCTTGTTCTCTCATAAAGTGAAGAAAACTCCGAATTCCAAACAACTAAGAAAACATTTATTTACTTCCGGGTATCGTATTTTTCACAAGCGAACTCTAACTGACTTTTTCACAGACTAAAAACAATTTTCACTTCTCTCCCCGATCCTACTGGGTTTTCCCCGCACCCCTTGCACTGATTTCTAAGTGTGAAATTTACAAAGTACAAATGAGATTTTCTAAAGCTACTGCTACTAATTTTTACTCTTCCTTCGCACTCAAACATTATTACTCGATACCAGAAAGGACGAGCGCGATTTCCTTAAGCCTTGTGGTGACTTCCACCAAGTCCGGGAAAACCATCCACCCTAGACTCACAAAGTTTCTCAACTTAACCGAAATCCACAGAACTCCACGGCCGCCACAAAAGTATCATCAGCAAACATATGTATTTTACACTGCCCAAGTACCCCGGGGAGGTCATTTATATACAGTATAAATAGCAATGGTCCTAACTTACTCCCTTGTGGGACCCCATGTATGACTTCCTCCTCTTTAGATACACTAGAGTTAAAACGCACAGTCTGATACCTTTTACTTAAGTAATCTTCTATCCATTCATATACTTGATCAGTAATTCTATACACATCTCTCAATTTCCTCAAAAGCAAGGACCTGTTTATTGTCTCAAAAGCTCTTTTATAATCTAAGAATACAGCCACTACTCCATCTCTCTTGTCCATCGCTCTCAACCACTCCTCTATTACTAACTGTAGCGCTGACTCAGTACTGTGTTTTTCTCGAAATCCCGAATGTTTATATGCCATATTGTTTAACATATTCTATGAGTGTTTCATATACAACAGTCTCAGTAACTTTCTCAATTATTGGGAGAGTATTAATGGGTCTGAGATCATTACACCTTGCACTTCCTTTAACCTTAGCAATAGGAACAACAAGCGATGTTATCAATGTCCTAGGTAATATTCTTTGAGTAAGGGACTTTCCTACAATATTTGTTATTTTATCACCAATTACTGGCCACAACTTTTTCATTATTTTACTACTAATTCCATCAGGTCCAGTAGTATTCTTTAAATTTTGTACAATCCTTTCAATGTCCATTATGCCTACTTCTGAGAAATTACTTAGACTAACATCTTGAGCCCTCGCAATCAATTCACAACCATTCGTAAAAGGTATATTTGCAACAATTTCATTGACACTGTTCACAAAATATTGATATAGTTTGTTTGCCACTTCCTGGGCATTAAATACATATTCATCCTCAAACACAACATAATTCATTTCTTTTGGTTTAGCTTGGTACAAAGTTTTTAAGTGCTTCCACAGTTTATTTGGTTCATTCTTTAGACTTTGAAAGCTGTCTTCATAATACTCTTTCTTTGCCTCCCTCCATGTATTTACAAAGTTATTTCTACACTGTTTGTACAGATTCCATGCTTCTTCTGACCCATGACCTACTTCCTTCCATAACAAAAATCTACCATATGCTATATCTCTTTGCCTCATATAATCCTTAATTTCTGGTGAAAACCACGGACATGGCTGTTTATTCACCCATATATCTGGTCTCCTGGATGCCTGAACACTGAATTATGTTCTCTCTCAAAATATTATACCCATTTTCAATTCCTACATCCATTCCATTTATATTTGTAGCTTCTCCCAATGTCTGTTTCAGTACATCAGATAATTTGTTGTAATCAATCTTCCCTTTCATTAAAAACATTTTTCTTTTACCAATGTTTCTATTTAACACTCCTTTAATATGAATCATACTGTGATCAGAAAGCCTTGGTTTATGTAAAACCGTACATACTATATTCCTATTATCAGTGAGCACAAGGTCAATCAAAGTTTCACTGTCTTTAGTAATTCGAGTTGCTTCAGTTACCATTTGCTTTAAACCAGCCCCATATATAAACGATTTCAGTCTATTTGTATAATAATCATCTGTTTTGAACCAATCTAAAATCCCTAATTGTACATTCTTTCTGCCTCATGTCCAAAATTGTTTCCATAGCCAATGGAAAGCTATCCAAAAATTCACTTTTACTACAGCGTGGTGCTCTGTAAACCCCTGCAAATGTTCCTATTAACTCAGATCCAATAAATAACTTAATAGCTAATATCCACCAGTCTCTCGGCCTCACATCACTTTTTCCGACTTCAAATGACAAGTCTTATTATTATTATCCTATTATCTGAATCACACCTAATACATGAGTAACCATCAATGTCAATTAGCATATCCTCATCAGCTTTTGTTACATGAGATTCAACAATTATCACTAATATTGGTTTAGTTTCAAACCTAAAGAGTGCAATCATGTCTCTCTTAGTGATAAAGCCATCAACATTTCAGCCAATGACACCTCCATTATTGCTTTACAACAACTTCCTTAATCCTAACAATTCGTTTTGTTCGAAACTAACTTCCCTACTCCTAACAATTCAGTAGGTTCTAAAATAACTTCCCTAGCAATTCATTTTGTTCTAAAATAACTTCCTTAATCCAAAAAAAAGAAAGGCTGCTGTGCCGTGAGAAGTGTAGCGTCCTTATCGTCGCGCCGCCTGGTGTTGGGGTACCTCGTTGAAGGAGCGGTATAGGAAGGTCCCCTGATAGCGTCTTCCGACAAACGTTGCTCCGGTGCGGAAGTTCCGCACAAAGTGTGGGACGCCGTCCCGGAACCTTAGAGACCAGCGGTCCCCTGTGGCGGGATTGTGTCGCCACCTTCGCGCTTGGATCGAGGCTACTGGTACCTTGATGAGTTTTCCATCGGGCAGCGGAATCGTCGTGTTCCGGGAGCTGGGACCCAGTCGCTCCCATACCTGTCCTGCCGGGGATGCAGGGGGTCCAGCTGGTGGTATGTCGTTGGGTACTTCGGGGGCAGGGGGTGGCTGGACACTGGCGGTCGCAATCGGGCGGGTCATGGTGGTTGCCGGGGCCCTCGTTGGCCGTGGCTCCCGTTGGTGCGCGGATCCTTCACTCGGGCGGGTGGATGCCTTGGTAACGAGCACGACAAGCTGTGTCCCTGGTCCGGCCGGCCGGCCCTTGGCTGCCTCCCTCCTGAGCCTGGGTAGCATGCCGCTCCCTTTCGGCTGGCGCGTCCCCTGGGTCTGCGGCGGGGAGATCGTCCTCCTGAGGTTCCGTCGGGCGTCGGTTGGTGGGGCTGGGCTCGCCAGGAATTTCTACACCGGTTCCGGTGTCGCTGCTCGTCGTTGATGGGCCTCCCTCGGCCCGCTTCCGCGGGGGGCATCTGGCGACTCGTATCCAAGGGGGCCCTTGGCGGGTGCTGTATTCGACGGGGCTGAGTGCGTCGTTGGGTGGTGGCGTCTACGTCCTGCTGGTGGACACTCGGTCGCGGCGTCCTAGGGTGGTCCCTCGGTAGCGGGGGCGGTGGGTGTCATCAAGCCCAACGACGTCTCAATCTGCCTGATCAATTCGGCGGCTGATTCGCCCTCCATTTCTTCGCCTTCCGACACTTCTAAGCCCAAGGCCCGGATGTCTTGCTCTAGTTGCGCTTCCTTGGAATTCTCCATTTCGACTGATCGTGCTGCCAGTTTGCTTCGCCCTTTTATAGGAATTTGCTGGGCTCCGGTGATTGGGAAGGGCTGCCGCCTTTGGCTCTGTCCTTGCGGCTGTCGATCGGTATTGCCGTGGTGGCGGAGTTTGGCCACGAAATTACGGTTCTGGCATGGGCTGGTGTCCAGATCCTGGCGGTATCCTGGTTCTGGCGGGTTCTGGCTGGGTGGTTGGCCGGTGCTGGCCACGGTGTCCAGATTCTGGCGGTATCCAGATTCTGGCGGGTTCTGACTGGGTGGTTGGCCGGTGCTGGCCACGGTGTCCAGATTCTGGTGGTATCCAGATTCTGGCGGGCTCTGGCTGGATGGTTGGCCGGTGCTGGCCCCGGTGTCCAGATTCTGGCGGGTTCTGGCTGGGTGGTTGGCCGATGCTGGCCACGGTGTCCAGATTCTGGCGGGTTCTGGCTAGGTGGTTGGCCGGTGCTGGCCACGGTGTTCAGATTCTGGCGGGTTCTGACTGGGTGGTTGGCCGGTGCTGGCCACGGTGTCCAGATCCTGGCGGTGTCCAGATTCTGGCGGGTTCTGGCAGGGTGGTTGGCCGGTGTTGGCGACGGCGTCCATATTCTGGCGGTATCCAGATTCTGGCGGGTTCCGGCTGGGTGGTTGGCCGGTGCTGGCTACGGTGTGTACCTTCTGGGTAGATCGGCCCTGTGGCCGTTCGGTTTCCGTCTGGTTGCTCGGAGGAGTGGACCCTTCGCTCCTATCCCCGCAGGGTGCTACCTTCAAGTCCTTCACGTGTATATTCCTAATGTGTTTCCCGTTGCTGTCTTTTAAGTCGTAACGCACAGGTGAATGCTTTTTGGCTACGGTGTATGGTCCGGAGAACTTTTCAGCCAGCTTGGCATTGAATTTTTCCGCCTTTTGCGAGAGCGGGATTTTCTCTTCCATACTTTCTGCCCGACCGCGGGTTGCCAATTCCGGTGGCGCAGATTGTATGCCTTTTCCCCCTTTTGGAAGGCCCTGGCCAGGTGTATCTTTACTAGTTCGTATGCGTCTCGGAGGTTCTGGTGTATTTCCTCCGGACTTTGGGTGTCCCTGGCTTGACCGTTTCTGTCTTCGGGGAGCGGAGAGCTAAGTTTTCGACCATGGTTCAGGTATGCCGGGGTATATCCGGTGGCCTCGTATTTGGTCGTGTTGTAGGAGTATTGAAACGCGGGGATATGTTGGTCCCAATGTTGATGGCGGGATCCGACATACTGGGATATCATGGTCTTTATGGGCCTGTTTGTGCGTTCCACGGGATTACACTGCGGGGAGTAGGGCGGCGTTAGTCGGAGTTTTATACCATGCTTCTTCAGAGTACTCTCCAGCTCTTTGCCTGTCAGCTGGGTCCCGTTGTCCAAGATGACAGTCTCTGGGCAGCCGTGTTGGTAGATCACTCGCTCCTGGAGGGCCCGATTAACGGCAGTGGTGGTGGCAGCTCGGAGCGGTTGTAGCTCTACCCACTTGGAGACTCGATCTCGCATGACCAGGAGCCAGGTGTGGCCTCTTGACGAACGGGGTAACGGACCGATCAGGTCGATGGTGACGTGTTGCCATGGCTTCTCCGTGGGGGATGGTTGGACGAGTCCTGGGGCCGTTTGCTGTGATACCTTATGGGCCAGACAGTTCGTGCAGTTTCGTACGTAGACAGCTGCTTCTCTAAACATCCCCGGCCAATAATAGAGCCGTGCTATGCGGCGGCTGGTATGGCGACTAATGCGGCGGCTGTGGCGGCGGGCGACAACGGCTGCTGGCATGACTGCTGTCCACGGCTATCGTTTGCTCGTCTTCGGGCCTCGGGGACCGCTTGTTTGGCCTCTGCAGCTGCTGGCCCGGTCTATGTCGACCGACGGTGCGCCCTGAGGCAAGGCCTCCCAGGCTTTTATAGGCTGGGTCCCGTACAGCGAGCCACGGGGCTCGTAACATCTTCATGGTCACTCTCCTTTGGTACACCGGACACTCTGTACTGAGTACACTGTGCCTAACATCCAATAGACGGAGAGCCAGCAAAAAAAACTGCTCTGGATTTATTAAAGCAGATCATTTGACAATTGATTATAGTAGTTGAGTACACACACATGCTGCGGTCATTCAAGCGAACGTTAGAACAGGCGTCAGATATAAGCTATTAAAACGGTTATCTTTGCCGTGGTATATTAAATGAATGAAAGCTGAAAATTGTTTTACAGATTGTATATTGTATATAAACAATAGTTATGTCAGTCAGTCAGTTAAATGTTAAAACGGAGCTGGTCAGTCAGCCCTAATGCACATATGTACAATAAATAAATAAGTTGCAATTCATTTATTAAACCTGAAAATTTTTTTGGGGGTACTTTATTGTGTAGTAACCATAAATAAAATGGTCAGCCAAACCATGTTGTGGAACAACTCCCGTTACACAACATATGCATTCATTATTTGAAATTTTCTTCTTGCATTTCCCACAGCACTCCTCCTTACTTCCCATATTGACTCTTAAGGTTAAGTTGTCCACTGGTTAGATGTTCCACTTCACTTTTGCTCACAAGTCCACTTTGCCCCTCACACACCAACTTGATATTTGTGCTAAGTCTATATCTCAATCTCAATTAAGTCAATTTACATCACTGTAATCAACTTAGGATTACTTAAAATATATAATTGTTCAGCCGTCAATACCTTGACACATCACATATTCCAGACAATATTTGCTGTATTCAAAATACTCCAGTTGTGATTAACTGGATTATTCGAAAATGACAAAAAATACATACTGGGCAAAAGATTTCTCAGCACAAACAACTTTTTTCCGAGCCACTTCAAGCGTCTGAAGGACTAGATTATATTAGCCGAAAATGAGATATCAAGCCAAGAAGAAGAGTTTGATGCAGAAATATATGAATTCTAATATATGTTTCCTTGCCCTATAAAATCAAATATTTTGTATTGATTGCATTGCTACATGGGGTTAACTATTACGTTTTAACTATTATTTAAAACTTTATGTAAGAATTTTTTTAACACCTTACTTATAGACCAAAATGATAAGTGAAAATAAAGAGAATAAAAGAAATGACAATTTTAAACACGGGCCCGGCCAACTACACCGCTGTAATGCTACTCTACATCTTAGAGAATTACATCCACGTAAGTTTTCTATAATCACACTTTCTCAATTTTTAAATTTTTATAGAAAGAAAATCAAGTGAGAAGGCACCTAACAGAATATTAATAAATGAATTAAAAGGTATTTATGTACATATATGTAAGCTATTTACAAAATTAAACTAACTTAATAGTGTTAATCCACGGCGAACAATTTCCACGGATTTATAAACCACTCGCGGGGTAAATCGGCGATCGCGGATCGGAATTTTGCACTCGCGAAGGCCGAAAAGTGTCACTAATCGTAGGATTCACTTTGACACTTTTCGGCCAATCACAATCTTATATTTTCCCCTTTTGATGGCCGTCGCCCTTCTACAATCCGCCTGGGGAATTATCCCATTATTCCTAAATTTCGGAAAAATCCGCCTACGGGATACCCCAAAATAGGACGCGGATCCAGGATAATGGGGTCCAGAATTATCCTGCATCAATCGGACACTTTAAAACTCGCGATATTAGCCACTATACACTCTACAACGCACCATAAGACGAAGAAAAATCGGGTATAAAAACCCCCGATTTTTCTCAGTCTACCTCTTTTTTCACGGCGAGTTCATAGGCAGCGGAGCCCACGCAAGTTGTCTTTTAAAATTCAAGTACGGTTAGATATTAAATTCACGGTTAGGTTAGTCGGCGAAGAAGTAGTGGAAATTTTGAGAACGATTAGATCCGCGATCACTTTTGATTAACTTTCTTTGATTTCACCTATTCGCGCACCTCGCGAGAACAGTTGACAGTTGACCTTGTTGACATCTGGTGTGTGGCTGTCAGCCATAGACTTAATACCAAAGGGGGTTAGCCATAGAATCATAGAAAATTTCGTTTTGGGTTGGAGATAGTTGGTGGTACTAAGCCGTGCCAAAGGGGACGAGTTTTTTTTATATTAGGAAGTAATCGTGCAGCGTGAATTAGCGGGGGCGCGTATGATAACCGCAGGATATACCTCGAGTGTGGCGGGAATAAGTTCGTGGAATTTATTTGGGTGATACATTATGGCACCCAATTTGAGTTTCGGTGTTTGATTTTGGTTGACGGCAAAGTGTAATCGTTTTTTTTATTTGGTGGTATTCAGCCTTTCAGGCAAACCCGGTGGTAGTGGATTGGGCGTCGGGATATCCAATTCGTGCGTGTTACCTGGGGTACACGAGATTTTAGGAATTTTCAGGGTATCCAGCCAGACGGAGAGAGCAGCACGGAAGATGCGACAGGGTCCTGGAGACAGGAAGAGGTCTCGAGAGCTGGATGAACCACAGTTGATGGTTACTAGTGCGGTGTACGATTGTATTCTGCGGTCCTCTATTTCAGTTCACTTTAGTGGACTCCCAACCCACTCGTTAATACCCCTCTCGTAGTTCGACATTGGTTTCTTTCGATTTTTACATTTGGTTATTTTTATTCGTATTTTTATACATACACATATTGTCGCTTAATAATTTTCTTTCTTTCTTGATTTATTTCGACCAGCTTAATTTTTTTTGTAAACCCAATTTTGTCCAGAGACAGATCGCGTTATTTTTACATTTGTTTTGCATGCAATTTTATAATTATTACACGTTAATTTTCGTTACTGCCCTAGTTCGTATGGCAGAAGTACCTTTTTTTAATAAACGATTTTCGCATATCTCGCACTGTCTCGATTTGAAGTGTCGTGAGGGGGTTCTATTCATGTCGTTGGACTCGAATTTGGGACACACTTAGTTGCCGGAAGTTGTCGGTCAACTAGTCTGAATTGGCTAAACTAATAGTTTTTTTGTGGTACAGGTAGATGGTCAAATTCAGTCAAATTAACCTGCAGCACAGTAAATCGGCCACTGCATTACTTAGTGAAAGGTTGACCAAACTGCGGACATACCCTCAGCAAGCAGCAAGTGCAACTCCCGTGGGGAGAAGCTATTGGATTTCATTCTGGCGTACGACCTCGTGGTGAAAAACGTGGGCAAAGACCCAACCTTTATCACGAGGAGGCGGCAGGAAGTAATAGACTTGACATTATTCAATAGGAAAGCATAAGGTCTGTTTACCAAGTGGGGCGTTCTTAGAGAGGAATCTCTTTCGGACCACAGATACCTAGAGTTCCAGCTAGCTGGTGAGTCAAACTCGATATCAGCAGGCCAGAATCCTAGGAAGACTGACTGAGATAAATACAAGCGGATGCTGGGGAATAAGCTAACCCCTGTACCTAAACTGTGCTCGAGGACGGACATTGAGGATGAGACGAGGAAACTCAATCGGACCTTGACTGAGTCCTTCGAGTCGGCTTGTCCAGTTAGGAAGAACAGCTGTGGCAAAAGTTTCCGTGGTGGAACAATAAGCTACAAAGGCTAAGAAAAGAAACCAGGAAGCTTCGAAATAGAGCATTAAAAACTCAAAAGGGAGATGACTGGCAAGCCTATCGCACTTCGCAGCCAAACTATAAGAAAGAGATTAGAACTTTTAAACTCGAGTCTTATAGGAAATACTGTGAAGAGCTTGAAGAGATGAAGGAAACATCACGGCTGCATAAGATATTCCAAAGGGATACCGCAGCCAAACTGGACACCATTCGAAAGTCTGATGGCAGCTACACGGACTCCAAACCGGAGGTATTCAAAATTTTATTTGAAGCACACTTCTCCGGTAGCAGAAATACCCTATCAGACGTAGGCCCAGCTGATGATCAGTAGATAAACATCACTAGGCATGAAAGATGTGTAGCATCCAAGGTTGTCACGGAGGAGAAGATAGAGTTCGCTCTATCCTCCTTTGAAAATTACAAAGCTCCCGGTCTTGATGGTATATATACTGCAATGCTGCAGGTCGGCAATATGGTCCTGGTGCATTCCCTGAAAGAAAAATTTAGCACCTGCATAACTTGGGGATACATACCGGCCGCCTGGCGAAAGGTTAGAGTTGTTTTCATTCCCAAACCAGGGATTACGACTATACTCTAGCCAAAAGATTCAGACCCATCAGTCTAACCTCGTTTCTTTTAAATCGTTTGGAACGCCTGGTTGAAACGTACATTAGGGGAGGCGTGTTGAGAAGGTGTCCGCTCAGTGTTCGTCAGCACGCTTACTATAGTGGAAAATCCTGTGAATCAGCACTATACGATTTAGTTCGAAGAATCGAAAGTGCGACGGAGCAGGGTGCTTTTGCTATGGGCATGTTCATCGATATTGAGGGGGAATTTTACAATGCAACTTTCCCCTCCCTGTGTAACGCAGCCAAAGCGCATGGGGTGGACAACGTACTAGTACGTTGGATACACTCCATGCTGTCACATAGACTACTAATCGCGGATGGTGCGGACGATATCAGGGCTGAGGTAGGCAGAGGATGCCCCCAAGGAGCCGTACTGTCGCCCTTGCTGTGGTATTTTCTAGTAGACTTGCTTTTGTATGAGTTACAGACTCAACGTACACGCACAGGCCTATGCCGATGACGTGTGTGCACTAGTTTATGGATACTCACTAGAGATAATTTGCCATAAAGCGCAAAGGACTTTGGATAGTATCCAGAACTGGTGCGAGAAGCACGGGTTATCAGTAAACCCTAGCAAAACGACGCTAATATTGTTTACTAGGAAAAGAAAACTGAATAACCTTAAACTTCCAATATTAAAGAGTGTTACAATCCAACTCTCCACTGTGGTTAAGTATCTGGGAGTAATCCTAGACAGCAAGCTCATGTGGAGATCACATGTCGAACAAAAATTCACCCGAGCATTAAATGCCTTTTGGCAATGCAGGCGTTTCTTTGCGAAGACTACTGTTATTAGACCCATTATAACTTATGTGTCTGTGGTCTGGTGGATCAGAACAGGAAAAACATCTACCTGTACGATATTAAACAGAGTACAGAGAGAGGTGTGCATAGGGATCACTGGGGCCTTCAGCTCCACGCCTGGTGCAGCTTTCAACGCAACGCTCAACTTGCGACCACTTGACATCACAATCCCGGAAGAAGCAATGAAGGCAGTCTGTCGTTTGAAGATACCAGGACTCTGGCACGACAACCACAGAAACGGTCATGGTGATCTATAACGAAGGCTCCAATAAAACTGTGACTCGTACAGTATGCCAATGGATGATGTGCCAGCGGTAACACTGTTCGATGTTGAAATCCTGAATAGGGAGGACTGGGAAATCCCACACAATCTACTGGAGAGTTTTTCCAATGTCTTCTATACAGACGGCTCGAAAACCTCTACCGGTACGGGCGCTGGATGGTGTTTGAGCAACGAAATCAAATGATCATATCCTCTCGGAGATTTTCGTCCATTTTCCAAGAGGAAATCATCGCTATTCTGAGTGCGACAAACTGGATAATTGATCAGAGTTGGCGTGAAAGGAAGGTTGGTATATGCTGCAACAGAAAAGCAGCGCTCGAAGCACTACAAAATCATATCACCCGCTCGAATATTGTCCTGAAATGTAAGAAACGACTGCAGTCGTTAGCTCGCTATAATGGAGTCTCTCTTATACGGATTCCTAGTTATCAAGGCATCGAGCGTAACAAAAACTCTGATAACCTAGCAAAGGAAGTCGCAAAATTTAGTCCGCTTTGACCGGAACCACAGATTGGCGCGAATTCTGCAATAGTGAAAAACTGGATAACTCGGCACATGGAGAAAATCCAGGCGCAGATATGGTCCGTGTTACAAACTTGCAGACACACCAAAATCTTTATAGGTCGTCCCGATAAGTGCACTGCAGAAACTCTCCTGAAATTAAGCAGGAAAGAATGCAGGAATCTGGTAGGGATTGTAACAGGGCATAATACATGTGGCAACAACTACATACCCTGGGAATCGTCAGTGACCCTACATGCGCGTCGTGCGGGGAGGATGAGGATAGCGCAGAACACTTTCTCTTCAGTTCATCAGAACAACGAAGAAGTTCGGTTAGGGTGGGGGCAGAGTATAATCGACTGTTTATGTGCTCGGGGCTTCGCTCCCCCTCATTCTTACAAATTGCAATTACAGTGTCAGGATCATTTTATGGGCCTCAAAGGGTGTATTCCTGTGTGGTGTTGCGCCGTGGCCATGAGGGGGCGCCGATAAAAAGTATCCACAAAATGTAGTGCCTGCTGTGCCGTGATTGTTTGTTTCTCTTTTTCAGGGGACGCCATCGACGATGCGGACAAACAACGCAGTAGGATCAGCGGCGGTCAAAGGGAAACTCTTTGGATGGAAAAACAGCTAAGAAAAATTCTTTATTTGAGTAATGACTTTCGGAGTAGCGTCCGGAAAATTTTTGCTTCGACAACAAAGGTTCCACGGGGCGATGTGTTTGTGGGCGTGCACCGGTCGGGAAAAGTTGCGAAACATTGTTGCTGCGAGTGATAGTTCTTGATCCCCAATTGCGGAGACTCTTTTCTGTTCCAGTCCAGTCAAATTATCAGCCTGCAAACCGTCCGCAATAAAGCTAACGATGGATCATTGTAGGAGGATGTTAGAAAAGCTTAAGTTTCTGTAGTCAGAGACTTTAAGCTTTTCCCGCAATGTTAATTATTCTAGAAAAATCTTTTTTTGTAAGATGGAAGGATGGACATGCTAGATGAAAAATTTAAAAACAGTGTTTTAGACCTCGCTCACTCCATACAAATTTAGTCATTTCAACTTTTTTCTTAAAGTTAATTGTTGCGTCGTCCACAACAATTGGCAGCGCCAGACAGGCGAGTTGAGATTGCGCTGAAAATCACCAAAAGCATTATCCTATTAGTGGATAGTGAATGATATACTTAGCTGATGTTCTTAGATCCGTGTGGCTCCGATGCTGGTCCAAACAAAGAAATTCATCTTACAATACTGCAAAATATGAATTGTTAATAAAGCAAAACATGTGAGCTAGTTTCCAACAGAAAACCATACAATACATTGCACAAAACGGAAAACAAACAGTACCTTCGGTAGTCGCCTCAGTTTGTTTAGTTTTGAAATGTCACTGTAACACTTGAAAACGATACTCTATTGATCTTTGATTTTGTACTAGATCAAACAAAAGAGACACACGATCAATAGGGGAAAGCATTGATGTTCTACATGTATATGCAGGGAATGTAAAGATGATTTCTACATGCATAATAATGCAGTTATGCGTTAAACATTACCAAATAAGGAAATTCATCCCGAAAGTTCTAATGAGGGGAAAGATCCGTGAAATGAGAACGGCTTTCGATCACTTTTGAATTGGCAATCCGGGAGAATAGTTGGTGTTCATACTCGTAACTCGAAATCGTAAAATTTATTAGAAATCCATTGGAAGTAGGAGTGAGATAATTTTGTTTGAATACCTGATCGATGTGAACTTAATTTGAAATTGAATAAATTGTGTCAATAAATTCAACTCGAAATCTGATGTACTGTTTGCTCTGAAAAAAAATAGTTGAACTGGTTTGGCAATTGTGTATCAGCAATTGATCGCTAAATTATTAATACTTTTTAAGTTACAGAGCGAAAAAGATTAAAACTCAAGAAAACAATTGGTTTTTCACATTTGTCTCGTTTTGGGTAACTTGTGATAAAAAATATATCGATACAAAAGTTATAGAGCGCAAAATTTACCATACATTTCATATATATAAGATTTCTTACTGCGACAAAAGGTTAAGCCTCTAGAGTGCTGAAAATTCGCAAAATTGTCGCAAAATCGTCGCAAAAGGTCATAAATGCTTGCAATTTCAGCTGAGTGTAGTCCATATTGATGGAGAAAAGGGGTTATTCTCATGTGACCACTTCGAAAAATCGATTTTTTTTTGTTTTCATATTTCGATAGTAAAACCTATTAGGAATATGCTGTGAAAAATTCAGACCGAAATTCCTAGTATTAAATAAGTTACAACTCATTATCGCCGCCGCGCCAGGTCTGCTGCTGCTACATTTTTATTGTTTTCACCGGTCTTTTATACCTGCGTACGGAGTTTCTAACGGTCAACTTTAGTATATTACCTACCTGTGTATATGGGGAATAGTGTATATAAAGTTTTGTCGTGAATTGTGAAATTGTATGGTCCAGGCATAGCAGATTTGTGTAAGTATAAATTTTCCACGAGAATTCTGCTCTTGAAACTTTAAACGCGTTTTACTCGAAACGTCATTTTCTAGAACGGCCATGGTCCTAACAAAAAAACTTATCGACCGATTGCTTTGAAATTTATATATGTTCTTCTACCCATTAATGGTTATCGCAGGTACCAGAATTGTTTATTTTCGAAAATATGTTCTTACTTTTTTTAAACGATTTTTACCAAAAAAAACCAAGATTTTCGTAACTTTCTTTTCTACAGTCCGCCAATTTTTTGTTTTTCAATGAAATTGATTAATTCTGGTACCTGCGATAGCGACAGATGTACTGAGCAATAATCCATTCGATTTTTTCATTTCAGATAACATGACCAGCCGCTTTTACCATGGCCAGTGACCTGCTTTTTTCTTTTGGTGTCTAGTTTAATTTAAAAAAAAAAATATAAACAATGTAAAATTAGCAAAAATAACAATTTATTTATATAGTTTAAGATACAAATAAAAACATATAAAAAAATTAAAATGATTGAATGTTACTGTCTTATAAAAAAAAATTCCCAAAAAAGAGGTAAAATTCATGCGTTCACATGAGAATAACCCCTTCACTTCAAAAGATTGAGTGTACCGAGTTGGTGGACAATATTATCGGCAAAGGTTCATTATGCTCTAATAAACCTAAATAGAATCCCTCCTTCATGATAAGGAGATAAATGCGCGAAAACAATTGTTGTCCTAATTGTTTACCTTTTTTTTTTAATACGTTAATACGCTTTTTTTTTTTTTTTTTTTAGCTTCACTTGTAACTATGTATGTAAGAAAATCTTGGAATCTTAATTTTACCCACTTCCCGGTCTTCGATGAGGATGAAATTTTGCACACGCTCTGAGTTCTGATGACAATACATGACTAGCTAAGAAACGTCATTACAAATCCAATATGGCGGACTGGCTGTTTGAAATCCACCCCCATGATATGGATATCAAATGAAAGGGTTTGCTGTCAGGAATACGAAAAAAATAGTCACGTGACTTAAATCCAACATGGCGGACAGGCTATTTGAAATCCACCCCCATGATATGGATATCAAATGAAAGGGTTTGCTGTCAGGAATACGAAAAAAATAGTCACGTGACATTAATCCAACATGGCGGACATCCAAGATGGCGGACAGGCTATTTGAAATGCACCCCCATGATATGGGTATCAAATGAAAGGGCTTGCTGTCAGGAATACGAAAAAAATAGTCACGTGACTTAAATCCAACATGGCGGACATCCAAGATGGCGGACAGGCTATTTGAAATGCACCCCCATGATATGGGTTTCAAATGAAAGGGCTTGCTGTCAGGAATACGAAAAAAATAGTCACGTGACTTAAATCCAACATGGCGGACATCCAAGATGGCGGACAGGCTATTTGAAATGCACCCCCATGATATGGGTACCAAATGAAAGGGTTTGCTGTCAGGAATACGAAAAAAATAGTCACGTGACTTAAATCCAACATGGCGGACATCCAAGATGGCGGACAGGCTATTTGAAATGCACCCCCATGATATGGGTATCAAATGAAAGGGTTTGCTGTCAGGAATACGAAAAAAATAGTCATGTGACTTAGATCCAACATGGCGGACATCCAAGATGGCGGACAGGCTATTTAAAATGAACCCCAATGATATGGGTATCAAATGAAAGGGTTTGCTGTCAGGAATACGAAAAAAATAGTCACGTGACTTTAATCCAATATGGCGGACATCCAAGATGGCGGACAGGCTATTTAAAATGAACCCCCATGATATGGGTATCAAATGAAAGGGTTTGCTGTCAGGAATGCGAAAAAAATAGTCACGTGACTTAAATCCAATATGGCGGACAGGCTATTTGAAATGCATCCCCATGATATGGGTATCAAATGAAAGGGTTTGCTATCAGGAATACGAAAAAAATAGTCACGTGACTTAAATCCAATATGGCGGACGTCCAAGATGGCGGACTGGCTATTTGAAATGCACCCCCATGATATGGGTATCAAATGAAAGGGTTTGCTGTCAGGAACACGAAAAAAATAGTCACGTGACTTAAATCCAATATGGCGGACATCCAAGATGGCGGACAGGCTATTTAAAATGCACCCCCATGATATGGGTATTAAATGAAAGGGTTTGCTGAATGGGATACGAAAATACAATAGGGTTGCCCCCCTACTGGACTGTTCAAAGCTCACGGGGAAAACTCCTTGCAACACGGACGCATTGGCGGAAATGGAAAGAATGCGTGCTAACGCCGTATTAAATTTGGATGCGTAAAACTAAGAATTTTGTCAAGTTTGTTAATAATAAATATCTTTAAATACCTATTAATATTTTAAATTAGTAAGTAGTAAATTAAGTTTGAATAATAAGAAGACTAAAAAGTATAAAATAAAAATAATAGTTTAAAAAACTAAAAAACACGCTTTTAGCACGCACTAAAAATTACAAAATAATTCGGATATTTAGTTTGATGACTCAAGAGTTTTCCCTTTGCCAAATCTTCATTAGATCGCAGGTAAACATAAACAATTTCAGTTCGTGATGAACGATAAATAATTACTTATGCGAAATGGTTATAAGTAGGTAATCATCTTTATTAAATATTTACTATGATTTATTATGAAAGAAAGCGTGGAGCGTTTATGTAATCTTTACTCTTTTTGGACAAAACGCTCCACGCTTTCTTTCATAATAAATCATAGTTAATATTTAATAAAGATGATTGCCTACTTATAACCATTTCGCATAGGTAATTATTTATCGTTCATCACGAACTGAAATTGTTTATGTTTACCTGCGATCTAATGAAAATTTGGCAAAGGGAAAACTCTTGAGTCATCAAACTAAATATCCGAATTATTTTGTAATTTTTAGTGCGTGCTAAAAGCGTGTTTTTTAGTTTTTTAAACTATTATTTTTTCACAATACCTTTAAAAGTATCAACTTAACGAAAAAGTTGATATTACTGAGTTTGTAGAGAGCTTCGAGGTTAAGTCAAATTTTTTAAATTTTTCATCAAATTCGCCATCGTCAGCTATCCTGTATCAGGCAGAAAGTACAATTGGACTGGACTATCAACACTGATAAAAATTCTCTCTACATTGTAGCTAAAGACCTGGATCCATGGAAAACGCCCAGAGGGAAATAAAAGCTGGAAGGTATTCAGTCGGTATAGGGCAGATAAATTTCACGGTGAGTTTTATTTATTTTTTCACTTTTTCATCTTACTTCACTTCTTTGTGCATGCGGTTTTAAATGTGGCAAAATTCGGCACCAATGAACCGCCGGAAATGATCAAAATTTCAGCAGAAATCAAGAATATGCTTCGAGTTCTGCACAGGCCTCCGCGATGGCCGTTTCCTGCTTATGAATGGACTTTTAGGCAGGAGCCTTGTTCGTTGTATTCTTTCATTCGTTCAAAACCGGGGTTCAGCTCGCGAGTTGAAATAAATCACGGCTGATTGAGTAATAAAAAAAACAAACGAATCGCGTTGAATCAACTGGGCACAGAATTATCACTGCTCTCTGGTCTTATTGCGGTCCAGCGCTCAGTTGTGAGATATCCTGACCTCACATTTATCTGAAATTATTCAGCGTGGATCCGGAGAAGATCCAGGGCATCTTGGACTTAACGTCTCCATTTTCAGACAAATAATATGGTATCGCCGCTTCGTACCGAATCTCTCCACCCTCATCGCTCCCGCTAATCGTCGGTCACTGAATCCAGCTGAGCGGAAGTATTCAACAACCAAAAATGAGTGTCTGGCGGTCATTTGGGAGGTCGAAAAACTACGGCCTTTTATCGAGTGTTTATTAATTAAGTACATTGTTCCAGCTTATTGGACCAATAAATACCTGAAATGTGGATTGGATCGCTAGTTCAAAAATGTCATTTAATTTCACTGTTTTATTCGAGCAAACTCAATCATACAAATTTACAATTCTAAATCAATACAAAAAAAAAACACTTTAGCTACAGCCTTCCTAAATTTTACAATTCGATATTATTCGAACTATTAATATTTAACAATTCATTTTATTATTATATTATTAATTATTCTTATATATGTATTTTATTTATTTCATTAGTTATTTATCAATGTTTTCTTTTTCTTTTCAGTATTTCACGTGTGCAAGTTATAGGTCTCCAGGATAAAAATGTTTAGGTGCTTCATTTTAAATTTCATTGATATTAATGAGTTTCGTTTTAGGGTTTGTCTGAACATTCTCCCCCCGTTGAAGTGTTCGCTTCACCTTGGGAAGTCTTGCATCTCGCTTGTGGTGATGATGGAAGTGCATCGTTCCATCTGCCCGAGTCCTCAGTTTGATTGGAAACTGATCGGGTAAGTTCACAGTAAAATTCAGTTTTTTCTTTTTAATTTTTTACAAGTCTATATGTTGCAATCCCCTTTAAGGTACATATGTAAATAATTTCACCCTCCTGGGTTATGGAGCATTGGATGTCATTATCCATACGCATCATGACGTCCTTAATTGTTTTCGATGGTCTCAAGCGCTCGATCTCAGTTAAGGACCTGCCATTAACGTTCACCGGAAAGTTGATGCGCCTTAGTGAGTCTTTGGCATTGGGTGTTGGATATGGTCGATGTCGATGGCCAGATGATCCTGCACCTGTTGATTGCAGTGACGGACTTTGGACCAGGAAACAGTCTATCCGATTCTCGCTGCAGCATAGACAAAACGTCCTCTCCAGGCCGGATGTTGGTTTCTGCTTCTTGGAAGGACCCACAAATCGGATAGAGGTCGTAGTCATCAAAGAGATCTAAGATATCGTCGGCTTCTTGCATCTGTAAAAAGTCTTGCAAGTATTTTGCATTATTTTATAAATGTAACACGAGACAACACAACATGACGGCACGTCTGACTGCACATATGTGTTACATATTCGCTGTTTCCATCAGTAGGCGACATATTTTGACTTTGTTTGTCCCTACTTTGATTACCCGGATGAGGCCATCGCTACCTGGATATATTTCTACCACGAGTCCAAGTGGCCAATAGGTAGGGAACTGTTCTCGATCTTCAACAGGACCACATCGTTGACCTTCAAATTTTGTTGAAGCATTGTCCATTTTGGCCTCTGTTGCAGTCGGTGTAGATATTCTTGTTGCCATTTCTTCCAAATCTGTTGTAGCAGGAACTGCGTATACTTCCATCGCTGAGATGGCAAAGTTTGACCCAGTTCCGGTTCCGGTAGAGCATTTAAAGGCTGCCCAATGAGGAAGTGTGCTGACGTGAGAATTTCCAAGTCCTCTATATTGTTTCCCGTTGGACAAAGTGGTCTTGAATTCAAACAGGCCTCTATTTGAGCATGGACAGTCGCTAACTCTTCGTAAGTGCATGAGGTATTTGTAAGTGTTCTTCGGAGATGATGTTTTAACGACCTCACTCCTGCCTCCCACAATCCTACAAAGTGAGGAGCCGCTGGTGGATTGAAGTGCGACTTTATCCCTCGTAGCGCAAGTGTTTCTCCAACTTGGTCAGCATGTTCCTTTATGGCTAATTTGATATCCTTGTGCAGCTGGTTCATTCCGCCTATAAAGTTGGTGCCACAGTCTGAATAGATATCTGTGCATAACCCTCTGCGTGGAATGAATCGTTTCATTGCCGCTATAAATGCAGAAGTAGTTAAATCAGATACCGCTTCTAAGTACATTGCTTTCGTTGCCATGCACATGAATATGCATGTGTAGCCTTTATATTTTCTGGAGGTTTTATGTGGCGAAGTTTTGATTAATATGGGCCCAGCATAATCTAAATCTACATGCATAAATGGCTTAGTTATATTCACACGAGACGCTGAAAGATTGCCCATAAGTTGTGTCATTGTTGTTTGACGATATCGAGTGCTAATTGAGCATTGGCGTATGCGCCTTCAAATTGCTCCTTTACCATTTATTATCCAATATTCATTTCTACTGGCATTAAGCGTTAAGCTAGTTCCTCCATGCATAGTATCCAGGTGCATTTTATCGATTACAATATTTGTAATGTGATGATCGAAAGGTAGTATAATTGGATGTTTTCTACTAAATGACATTGCCGAGTTGTGTAACCGACCACCAACACGAATTAATTCGTCTTCAGATATGTATGGACTTAAACGTAACAATTTGTTCTTTTTAGAAATTGGGTTATTTTCCAACAATTGTACATATTCTTCAGCGAATTCCGATTTCTGTAGTTGAATCAAAACTACGTTTCTGGCATTCAGCAGCTCTGAAGTGGTTAACCAACCCGTTTTCTTGGACCTTGGCTGTTTAGTATTCTCCATAAAGCGTAAAATATATGCAATAATACGCATTAATTTGGTAAATGAAGAATATTTGCTGAAGATCTCAACATTTATTTTTACTAAGTGAGTGTAAATTCTTTGCTTTTTTGCTTCTAATTCTGTATCTCCTTCTAGATTTGTTGAAACTGGCCAAGTTTCAGGCTTTTCTTTAATCCAACTTGGTCCGTTCCACCACAATTTTCTGGTAACTAATTCGTCGACGATGCTTCCACGTGAACCAAAGTCTGCTGGATTTTCCTTGGTGCTGACATGAGGCCAACAACTCGGTGGTAACCTGTCCTGGATTTCCATGACCCTGATTGCCACATAGAGTTTCCATTTTGTAGAATGTGCTTTGATCCAATTCAACGCAATCATGGAGTCAGTCCACGCATATATTGGTATTGTACCCAGTTGCATGTCTTGTACCGTTGTTTTTTCTAATTTTGCTAGCAATAAGCATCCGTTTAATTCTAACCTAGACCTTTCCATCACTGTTTTCCACACGCAAGTATACTACTGCAGCATAAGCCTTAATTGAGACGTCACTAAAATCGTGTATTTGCGCACTAATGCAATCGGTTTTCCATCTGACCTATCTAAGTATTTTAATGCATTCGACTTTATTTAGGTCATCTTTGAATGCTTCCCATTGCTGATGAATTTCCTTAGGTACTTGCGTGTCCCATGCAATCCCTGATATCCACAGCATTTGCATAAGTAGCTTCGCTACTATCATAATTGGTGCGACCCAACCTGAAGGGTCGTATAACAAGGCTATCGTGGAGAGCATAGTGCTTTTGGTTATTAAGTTATTTTCCTGAACCTATACATTTTCTCAATATCGGCAGTAATTGCAAACTGATTCTTTCGCCACTTGAGAAGTGTCGCAAATAACTTTGGCTGTAGTACTGGTCCAGATAAAAGTTGTTGGTTTAGTGATTTGCCATTACTCGGTTTTGCCCAAGCATCGAAAACGACTCTTAGTTTAGTCGCTGAACTGTCCTTCAGTACAGCATGGTGAGGAATATAATAGTTATTTTCTTTATTGGATGGAACATTTATTTCTTCCATATGATTTAAAGATATATACTCATCCAGGCATTTTGTGTATTCCTCCTTAAATTGAGGATCACTCTCAAATTTTTTCTGAACTGATATGTATCGCCGTAATGCCTGCGATCTAGATTCTCCTAAATCAGGATTATTCCCGTTTGTGAACGAAAGTTTTACTTGGTATCATCCATCTGGAAGACGTTTATACTGTTACGCTAGTCGATTTTCCGTACTGCTACGATTTTAATGAGTCTTCTATTAATTCAGCGGTCGGCGCCACGAAGCGTTTAATTTGGCCACGAAAACTTTTCTGCTGCTAAACAGCGACCGAATTGTCGGCAGAAGCCGCCTCTGGCAAGGCTCTGTCTTGTCGCAAAAGGTTTTCCCCTCCATGTGTGTTACACCAGCTACCTCGAACGTAATGACAGCCGTGAAACACACACAGCGCGCGGCCTACACAGTGCGTAAAGGTGGAAACCCAATGTACGCTTGCGGCGCTTTGAAAGCGCGTGCTGTTTTTTCGGCTTTTGTCGCTTTATGTCATATTGAACGCTTTATCTGCGGCAAGACCCAGAGTAAGCTTTGCTTGTCCCGTGAAATTTGAGATTTGCTCCCACGCTTCTGCTTTCTTATTGCGATTTCGATATAAAATCGACTTTTTGTTATATATGCAATTTTATTTTTGCACCTCTTCTATTAATTTCTCTTCAAAACTCATTTTCACAATTACACAAATTCAATACAAACGGAAAAGTGAGCTGTCAAAGCGGAAGATGCATCTAAAAAGTTTAAAGTTGGCCAACTTTCTGCTTGAGGCGAGTCGGGAGCGTTGTCACTGGGTTTTGCTGCCATACAAACTGTGCATTCAAGTTCAGCTGTCAAAAGCCGAAAAAGCAGCAGGCGCTTGGCCACTTGTTTACGTTCGGTGGCCACTTGTTTACGTTCGGTGGTTCAAGATGAATGGCGCCTGGCTGCTCGGGTCGAAACAGCCAGATATTTCCAAAATTTCGGTATTTTGGCGCAGTCGGTAGTAATCGCGAGTCAATTAAGTGAAAGTGCGTCGCGGGTAAGGTGGTATCGTTCCACCACGAGTGAAATAGAATAAAAGTGCAGTGATTGATTGTGGTTTATTGAACTGAATAACTGCTTACAGGACACTGGACCGTTTAACGCTAAAATCTAACACTTTAGGAGAGGGTGTATGGCCTTGAAACATAACCCAAATATATGGGTATTTTCCGAGGCCTGGCGCGAGACTAGCACGAACTTCGGAGATCTCGCTGTAGACTGGTATACATGCACACGTGCCCCTCACTCGACCGAGCGAGCAAAAGCACGCGGGGGGCGGGGACGCTTTCGATGAATTATTTATGGTTATTTATGCGCCTGCATAATCTTCCACCTCCCGCCGTGGCAAGCTCGACGACCCGGCCCGGTCCCACGGCATAATAATCCCACAGCGTATGTGTGGGTATACCACGTCGCCATATGGTGGCACATAATGCGGTAAATGGATTTTTACTTATAAATTAATAATGAGAGTAGTATATACGCTGGCAGGTGGGAGTGTTGGTGACCAAGATGGCTACCGGATTTCTTTCTTTCAACCGCTAGCGGTAATTGAAAAGTGACACAATTTGCCTTTACAATTATAATTGTTCTCTTCTTTTCGTTTCACCGAGAAAAGGTTGATTTTTGAAGTGAATAATTGAAGTGAATAACTTCTTACAGGACACCGGACCGTTTAACGTTTAACGCTAAAATCTAACGCTTTAGGAGAGGGGATATGGCCTGTGCGTAGAGGGTGAAGTAGACAACGAGCCTGTGCGTAGAAGTTCGTATAACCGTATTACGTATAAAGCTTACATTTAACGTCTTTAGAGGGCCTGTGCGTATAAGAGAAAGATACATAAGTGGTAAACTCGGGTGTAAAATATTCACTTCAGTCGTGCGTCGCGACACACTAACATGTTTTGCAGGAGACGGCAGCGAAGAGCGGCGTGGGAACCAGGACAGCAGTCGCCGAGGAAATTAGCTTTGGGATTATCCAAAGGTAAGTGAAACTTTGTTTTTATCTGCGCAATCATTGTATCGCGGCAAATAGTGTTCTACCGTGAAATCGCGTGGTTTTTGGGGGGGTGGGCGCTGGCAACTTGGTGCCTTCTTAGCCGGCCGGTGATACAGAAAAGTTGCCGTCCGCAGCGGAATGTTGCGGCAACAAGTCGCTCGCAATGTTTTTGCGAGTGACAGCTCGTAGCCCCAATTCCACGGGAGTCTTTGTTTACTTTGCAATTTGGTGATGTCTGAAACTAACTCTTTATTTGTTTTCTGCTTTTAAGTTCTGGTAGAGAAGAGCCCTGGACAGGATCGACCAGTCGCGAGCGGGAGCGGTCGGAGGCTCGGGGCTTGATCGGGGATACGCCGCTGGACAGTTCGCTCGTCAGGAATAATCACGGGTGAGTGAACTTTTGTTTATTACTTGTTATTCGGCTTAAGGTGACCTTCTCCTAACTGAATTAAAAAAAAAGCAAAAGTTTGGGATTTTTTTACAAGAAAACCAAACAACATATGACCTTGAATCTTTTTTTATTTGGAAGTCTTTAACAAAAACTAGAAATTGTTTTTTTATTTTTTCATTTCTCGCTCACCCGTCGCCGCCAGAGGGCGCCAAAAAAAATCGGCCTTTTTCCGTAATTCCGTGATTGCGGCTCGCCAAATCATCTGACACAGAAAAATCAAAAAACCACTTAAATTAGACATTAGAATATATAAATCTAACTAGGATCTAAGGAATCGCTCGACTAAAAAAAAAATTGCAGCCTTTTGAAGTCAAAAATCGAGAATTTTTCGACAAATTTTTTACAAAAAGTGCTGTAAAAAAAAAACTACTTGGGTTTTGTCTTATATCCTAGTTAGATTTGTGAACAATTGAATTCAGAACAAATTGAACCCAGGTTTATGGAAATCGGTTGAGCGGTTCAAGAGATATCGTGGAACTACGATTGAAAAAATTAAGTCGAGAAAAATGCGTTTAAAGAAAAAAAGAGTTTTTGAGTGGAATATTTCGCACAATACCGAGGAAATGAGCAGACTTACAGTATTAATTAATAGCACTTTAACTCGAAAACCATATTTTTTTTTTTCGTGAAATTTTAGGACATGATTCTAGTCATATTAAGGAACATTTTTCCGTAAAAAAAATAAAAAAAAAATCGATTCTTTTTGACCCCAGTTAGGAGAAAGTCACCAAATATATATCACTATAACTCGAAAACCATATATTTTTTTTTCGTGAAATTTTGGGACATGATTCTAGACATATTAAGGTATATTTTTCCGTAAAAAAAAAAAAATCGATTTTTTTGTAACCCAGTTAGGAGAAGGTCACCTTAAGATTAGAACTTTGCGATTAGGCTTAAGACTAGAAGTTAGCGCTTAGACTTAAGATTAGCGATTGCCGATGATGATTGAAGCGGGGCAGTGAAAAGTGCGCGACCGGGTTTAAATAAACTCGAGTGCTCGCTCATGCACTGAGGTCCCGTGTGTTTCGACTGCTACACGGCGGGAATTTTCTGGGCAATTAATGCTCATCTCCGTTTTCGCGGCCAATTAAAGTGGACTTCGCGCTAAGGAAAACTGGGCCCGGACTTACCGTTCGTTTGTGTCCTCTGATTCCTTAGGGCGAAGCTGGAGTCGTTCCTGCACGGCCAGCGGGACTTTGTTGTTCCTGGTGCGAGTTGAAGGGGAAAGAAATCTTGCGACTCGGTCGGCGAAACAACAAGAAATAAGGGCTCTGAGTCCTCGTCCTCTATTTCTGTGCATTATTCACAAATTCTTCGCCCGTCGCAATTGATTACTTAATTTTACTCTAACTTTTTAGCATGCGGTCTCAAAAACACCTCTTCGCTGGGGGAATGCCGAACAAGAAGGAAGAACTTAATGGCGGTCAGCTGTTCTTCCGGCCTTGACCCCGCCTGGCCTTGACCGCTGTTGTCTTTTGCGTCGCTTCAGTCGCCAGGTGAGTACTTAACTAGCCTACGAGTAAAAAAATTTAGCTCTTTTCGAATGAATCAGAAAATTAATTTATTCTCCTTTCAGGGGCCCGGAACACTACCCCCCCGTTGAGAAGACGAGCTGTCCTCAGCCCTTGGAAGTGTGGAGTGGAACTTCGTTGGAAATCACCACTTCGACCATCGTAGAGTTTTCGCCGCTTCGTGGGAGTATTCTTGGTCCGTCTTCCTCAGGTTCACGGTAGGTCCTATTGAGGGCCTTGGCAGGTGCGTTGGTTCTTTTTTTTTTTGTGTGACCAGCTTGAACCGTTAGCATTTCCGCCCGCGCGCGGTATTTTTAATGTCGGGTATAGGTCGGCCAGCCAAGCTGGTCCTTGAACGGCGGAGGTTTGAGCGAGCGCCTCCGACTCGCTCGAAAGGGAAATAAAAAAATTCCGGCCCGGATCGCGTCGAGCGTGCCGTGCCCAGCAATTTTTTTTTAGTTATTTTTTAATTCATTTGTTCGTTTTTTTTTATTTGGCGTACGGAAAAAAAATTCATTTTGTAAATTTCGCATTTAGCTTATTTTCGCGTTTTCATTTCCTTTTCTCGTATTGATTTTAATTTCGCCTATTTCGTTGGCACTGTGGATCTTACGAGTTATTGTACGCACTTCTTTTTTTTTATTAGCCTAAGTTTCTAGTCTAAATTTCTAATTGTAAGGTTCTAGTCTAAGTTTTTTTTTAGACTAGGTTCTAGTCTAAGTTTTTTAGCCCAAGTTTCGTTTTTTTTCAGTTTTTTTTTTATTTATTCCCCTTTTTTTCGGTTTCTTCCAGGGTCTTCTAAGTTAAATTCAAATTCATCGCCCATAGTTTTTCCGTAAAATCCGCTTTAATTTTATTGTCGGGTCCTTCAATGCAACTCCTATGTATTCGCGCCGTGCTTTTTATTTGCCGTCGTTTTCGTTTCCTGCCTTACCTTTTTTTGTTATTTTCGCGCTTTCTTTTTTATTCGTTGTAGGGTTCCACCGGACTTTGCGCTCAAAGCGCAATTCCAGCATCGTGGAACCGTTTCTTTTTCTGGCTCCGGACTCATGACGTCTTGTAGGGGGCTAGCCGGTCGCGGTGTACCACAAGGCGTTTATTATTGGCCTTGTCCTTGATCCTGTAGACCACCTCCGTTATGGCCTCCTCGATTTCATAGGGGCCGACCCAATCAAGCTGCAGCTTCGAGCAGCGGCCTTTCCTCCGTTTCGGGTGGTACTGCATCAGCGTGTCTCCGCTCCTAAATGGTGTTCCTCGCGTCGCAAGATCATAGCGATCTTTCATTTGGTTTTTTGATGCGGCAAATCTGCATTGCGGATAGTGGAAATATCCAGCGTATATCCATCTCTTTAATTTTATCACTTGTCTCTTTTATACTTAATATGTGGGGTTATGTTAATTATTAACTATAACATTTCATAATTTTATTTCATTTCTATGAAATTCTCCATATAAAATTTTCCTTAGTCAAAAAGCCGCTGTAACGTGATATATAAAGTTCGGTGAGATATGCCGATGTCAAGTTTGGCATAAGTGACAGTTGTGAGTGGTTAATGTTTTGAATCCTTCGTGGGATAATTTGTTGTATTAATGGTTAGTTCAAGGTTTGTTTTTGATTAGTAATAGTAGCTAGGAGTCAATCAATGCAAATACAATGCATTCGGATCGTATTTGGTTGACTCCAGCTCGAATACCAATGTTCCAGGAACCCTCCAAAGGACCCGCTTGGCTAACTTAGGGGCTTCCTTGGAAACATTATAAATACAATATTTTATTCTTATATATGTATTTTATTTATTTCATTAGATATTTATCAATGTTTTCTTTTTCTTTTCAGCATTTCATGTGTGCAAGTTATTGGGGCTTGAGTTCCCTTAGCCGGCTTTTTAGAAATGCCCTAAAACCTTATGGAAATGTTCCATTTATGGTCGGAACGAGTGAATTAGGAGAAAATAGTTGTCGGAAGGCAATACTTTCCCAAAAATTAGCTTGTTTTAACACTTGTTTAAAAACAATTTTTGGTGAAAACACCACCTCGTTCGGACCATAAATGGAACATTTACACAGATTTTTATGCCAAACTTACTCACCCACAAACCCCCGAAGGATTCTACGACTGCTGCTGCTGCTTCAGCTGGTTCTTATCCCCTGAAAATATATAAATATTTGCAATTATAAAATAACTTACCTTTGTTTTACACTTCACTGAAGCTTCCCATTGACAACTGTCACTTGACATCTTCTTCTTCTTTTCCATACAAAATTTCCCATTAATTTCCGTTGGGATATTTTGTGCCATGCGTTCGTCAAGAGATCATCCATTCTGCTTTTAGTCGGAAATCCAACGAAAACATTTTATAATTTTTAAGTGTTATTTATGTTATTCTTAAGAAAAGAAACAATTGTTATTAGTAATTTAGTTTAGTTAGTAAGAGAAATGGTATTTTATTTTATAATTCACAAAATGCGTCCTTTTGAAAAATATCTGCTCTGCTGATTGAGTATTTTCCTTTAACAAAATATCTATTAAAACTTGCGTCCTTTTGAAAAATATCTGCTGACTGAGTATTTTCCTTTAACAAAATACCTATTAAAACTTGCGCCCTTTTGAAAAATATCTGCTGACTGAGTATTTCAGTCAGCAGAAATAACTTTTCATCAAAGATCTGTAAATTTTCCGGAAAAGGTTCCAGCTGTCTTCCGAGAGATTTATATTGACGCAGTCTAATTTTGTTTTTCATTCAAAATGGACAGTGCGACAAAAAAGCGAGTGGAAGCAAATAGAATTCGTGCGCGAAAAATCCTGCTGAATAAGCTGGATTTTTGTGATTTTTCAACTGTGCCGGGTTTCATTGTTGATGGTTTCTTTGGTGAAAGAACATATCAAACTCGTTTGCTGGTCACCACGTTCGGGTTTGTTAATGGATTGACTGTTGAGCAAATCTTTCAGTTGGTTAAATGGAGACCATTTAAACCAACTGACAAGAGAAAAATCGAAGCCTTGTTTATATGGTTGAGGAATCCTGAAAATTAGAGGAAGTACTACAGCCACAGCACCATTACAAAGCAAGTAATGCTTTGTAATGGGGATGTGCGAAGGTATGGCGAAAGAATTGCGTGGGAAGAGTCACCATGTACCAAGAAATCAGTCCTTTTCAGGACTACCAAAAAATCAGCGCTTTTCAGGACTCCCAAAAACGTCACCAAAGAGTAAAGAAATTAGCAAGTCACTTCATGGGAGATATACACTTAGGAAATTTGAACATAAATAATGATTTTTGGACCAAGAATTAGTTATTATTTTTCCTATAAAACAAAACCGAAGTAGCGAAAAAAATATGTTTCTGATGTTTCCAAGTGACCAAGGAGGTAATCAGACCCACTCGTTTTTTTTAAGGAGGTTTCGGCAAAGCAGCCCTAATCCTCTCACTAGAGAGGGACCCCTCGGTTCGTCACTCCCGAAGTATTTAACGACTCCAAGCCCCCTCTAGTGCAACATGCCTAAAATACATCATCTGGCCGGGTAACCTGGCTCAGATGAGTCTTTTTGAGATGGTGACTCTTCCTTAGTGGCTGTTAAAAATAAAATGTTATGAAATTAAATTTAATTATTATAATTCAAATTACCTTACATCTGAATCGGGGGCTATCTGTTTAGCATTCAAAAATATCCGGTTAACCTGGCTCAGATGGATCTTCAGTAGAGCTGTTAAAAATAAAATGTTATAAAATTAAAATTAAATCATTGAAATTTAGCTTACATCTGGATCGGGGTCTTACTCTTCTTCCTCTTGAACGTCTCCAGAGGCTTCGTCTTCTTCAGAAAGGAATTTCCTGTTGATATATTATAATATTATAATTATAGAATTGTTTAAAAAATTAATCTTACAAGTGTTACGACCCTTTTTCTCAACCCGTGCCGACACTGAATTGAGTCCCGCCGCGACAATGGTGCCACTAGCTCAGACGGGATGGGTGGGGTAGATTTTTATTCCGTCAATCAGAATCCAATGGGCGCCACGTGGTTTTCTCTCAATTTCTCGGCCCAAACCACGAAACCGATCATCAAACAATCCCGAAAAGTGCCGAAGTAGATGCCAACAAGGGTGGGGAAATTAACAAAATAGTGTCTCTCAATTTTAACAACAAAACAACAACAATTTTTATTTACAAAAATAAAAAAAAGGTTATACAATCAATTAAAAAAGGTTAACAAAATGAATAACCTACCAAACATAAAATAAGAAAACAATAGAAAAAAAGATTACGGAAAAACAATAAAAATAAAAAACAAATGATAAGCTAACAAAAAAAAATAATATGGGTAGGGTAATGAAATTAGGAAGGGATCGCAGGATCAAAACAAAAATGGAAAAAAATTAAACAAATTATAATAAATTTGCAAAAGAAAAGAAAAATTGATAAAATTGTAAAATAAAAGTGAGGCCCAGCCTTCTACGATAATCTGCCTCGGAACTACAAGGACAGCCACCACAAATCCTGTTGACCGCTGGTCCTCCCAGCCAGGTCACACAATAGACGGCACTTCCAATTACATTGGCCTCCTCGAACCGAGGAACGGGCGTTCCAACACCTCTCACAAAACGTACGAAAACGATGCACTATTTCCCCTAGCGACTATACGTATAAGTAGTTATGCTCTGAAAAATGTCCGCCAATATCGAATAAAAAGAACATTCTCTGGACGACAGGTAGTACCACAGTGTCGAGACACTCATTCGAGACCACTCTCGAGTATCTAACAACCTTTCGTGATGGGTAACTCCCACACAAAAAAAGAAATAATTGTAATGGGCTATTCCCGACGCACACCTCGTACACAAACGTTAGGACAAACAGTAGTAGCTAACTCGAAGGAGATAATCGAATAATAAAAAAAAAATGTGAACTTTATAGTTGAGAAGAGCTGGCTCAATGAAATAGTCTAATACTAAAGTTTGCAATAAAAAAGGCAGTATTTTAATTATCGAGCCACTAAGTGATCGAACGACTGGCAGGAAGGGTAAGAAGTCGTCGTTATACTAACAAAAGGCAGTAGGGTAAAAATGGTTCAATTGAGCGACTGTGATAAATAAGAAAAAAGTAGGGAGTTAAGCAAAGGAAATTTACAATTAATATACCGATATTCAATGATCACAGTAGGAAAAAAAAATTGTCGAATTAAATAGGAATTAGACCTTGTACTATAATGAAATTATCGCTAGCCGGGAAAATGTTCACTAATCAAAGCCGAAGGGTTTTTTAACTAGCAGAACAATTGTTCAAAAAAAAACAAAGGTAAATATACTAATTACAGAATCTGTCCAATCTAGAATAAGCCTTAGCTAGTAAGTTCCTGTCAATATTATTAATTGTAGTTCAATCTAATTCCGTCCTGTCGTCGTTTGTTCGATTTAACGTTGTTTCCGAGGTATTGGTTTAGAGTAGGTGTAATTGCGAATTCTCCTATCTGGGAGATAATTGGCCTTGTGAAGTCTGCAATGGATGTCCGCTCTCACGATGGTAGAATTGTACCTAAAAAAAAGAAAGGACAAAATAACCCACCCCCTTGTCCTCGCTGGGACCGACCAAGCTCCAGGGTTACGACCGACTCTTCAAGTAACCTGTCGATATCACGTCCTACAGAAAACAACCTTTTACCCTCGCAAGAAACGCTGTCGCTACTCCAAAGGTTGACGCAAATATTTATTTGATTCCCGGAAAATATTGTCCTGCTTACCAGAACACGAAAAATCCTATCTCCCCTGTAAGGGTATTCCGAATAACTTCGCACCAGGCGTACCCGACGCAACAAACGAAACAAGTAATCCAATTTAATTGAAATCGATGCACCGAACCTTTCTCACGAACTATTTTTAACTAGAGCCAACCGATAGATTACTTTCAAATTGAAAGATCTCTGCCTAAACTGGGAACGTTTACTCTTTCGCCGACTTGTACTACGATTTGTTCCTTCGAATAGAGCAACTACCGCTTCCTGTCATTCAACCTCTTCACTAATTTGAAATAAAAAACCTTGCGTCTGCAAGTCGACTTCTGACCACCGAACAAATGAACTCTAACTTCAGAACGTTAAGTCTTGCTGATTTACCGACTTTATTCGCCACTCTAAGAACAATTATGCCGCTCCACAAATCACAAGAAACCCACCGAACATCACACTTAGCTTAAGGGGGGACATCACAGTAAAATTTTCAATGTTTCGAAAATTTTTTTTTTCGCTTAAAAGGTGCTTTAGGGTCTTAAAAATAATATACCAAATGATGGAATACGGCAAAAGTGTCCGAGTGTCCAAATTTTTCATTCTGCGGTTAGAGGTATATGAAATTTTCATATGGTTTCTCAGTACTTAAAACTTTAAACGCGTTTTTCTAGAAACCACTTTTTTTGAGCTCGCCGAAGACATAACTCGAGCAAATCTTTACCGATCGACTTGAAATGTTGACAGTAGCTTCGAAATATCTTTCTCCACGGAGCTACGTAGGATTTTTTTTTATATAGCTTAGTTTTTTTTTATCGACGATTTTATGGGGTTTTTTTTGTTAAAAATTAAATTTTTTTTTCAAACATGCACCATTTTGTGAAAAATCAATATATCGAAAAAATCCTACGTAGCTCGCTAGCTGTTGTTATGTGAAAACTAAAAAAATTTGGTTTTTTCGTCCAGGTCAAAAATTAAGGAGTCTACGTCTTCGGCCATCGACACGGTTTCAAAAATAGTCGGCTTGGGGCATATGCTGCGCAGCCGCCATTTTTAAATATTTTTTATTGAAAAAATTACATTTTGTACTTTTTTAGTATTGCTATAAAACCTACTTTACAGATTTTCGATTGATACTTTTATTCAGCCAAAATTAATTCCCGAAAATATGCCTATTTTTTTGTGTTCTACTGTGATGTGCCCCCTTAAGTAGCCCCTCTAGTACGCTCTAGTACTACACGTGCGATCACCTTTCCAATTTAGCTGGTCCCTCTAGCTCAGCTTTCAAGCAGCTGTCATTCCGCTGAGTGTACACCCGAAGGTAAGCAAATTTATTTAATCAAACCTGGGATTATTCCTTAAATTTACTCTCTCTCCTCTTCCAGACTCTCGGGAACGCTGCCGGACAGTCCAGGGGGATCCTGCGCTGTGTCGTGGGACGTCTCAGCCTCAGGTGAGTAGAAAGAAGTGTCGGGAAGGTTGTTACGATTAATCGGACCGGTCATTGATCTGGAAAGGAAATGTTTAAAACTAATCTTTCAACTATTGGATGCCGATACTTACCTTGTATTGTCCCCTTACGTGTTCCTATAAGCGTTGAAACTGCAAGGAAATTTATGTATAATTTCAGGGCCTATTGAAAAAAAAAGGAGGTGTTAAAAGAAGAAGAAGTAATAAACTTGCTCTGCGGTTGGGGGCTTGGTCAGTGCTCTTCTTATGACTACGAAGATGAGCGTTGAGTTGAGTAAAGGATATTGGAAAAAAAAAAACGAGAACGACGGCGGCAGTACTCCGTTTTAACTAAGTGAAGTTACGAGGAGCAAGATTTCATGAACGACGGGCGGAATTAGCTAGAGCGAGACGATGATGAGACGAAGAAGAGACTGGGAAAATGAGAAGAGGAAGCAGTAGCAAAACGGAAGCAAAAGGTTTTGTTTTATGAAGAAAAGGCGTATAAGAAAGAAGGTTGTACGGTAGTAGTGGAATTCTTGTAGTGTAGGGCATCGTAGATGCAGTGGATTTGTAGTAGATAGCTAATTAGAATATTACTAATAGAAAAGGAAGTTACTAAAAAAAAAAAAAAAAACTGGAATGTTAAGATTGGTGTACGTCGGGTAAAGGGGTATCTCGAGTACTGCAAATTCCTTTTCTTTCTTTTCCTGCTGTAAAAGAGACGGGAGGGGTATTTAGTTTAGTCGGGTAATTAAACATTCAGTGGAAATACTTACTTGGTCCCAGCCTCCTTCAACTCAAACACAAACCGCACAGCACCCATTCGAAGAAACGTACCACGGAATTATTGGAAATTGCGAAAAGACTTACCTGAACCCTGAATTACCTAAATTGGTCAAAGGAAAAAAGGAAAAAAAAAAACAAAAATTTATTGACGTTAACATCAAGAGAGCCAACCGCAACCCGGGTTACTATGTACTATTCTCTACTCGATACTGGAATCTACGACGTAAGCTTGTAATTCGGTTTGATCAAACCATGAGGATCGAGGGTATCGATTGATATTGCAAAATGCCGAGGGAGACAATTCCAATATATACATTCCATAATATTTAATTATATGGAGTTCCCAATTACGAATTGGAAACGAGACTGAATGCTGTAAGTGTCATACTGAACACTCGATACGCCGAACGACTCCACCGGAAATTGGAATACGGGTAAGGGCAGTAGTATAAAACCCGGTAGGTGAAGCGGGCGGCTCTCTCTCTCGTCAGTATCTCTTTAGTAGCTGGTGGTCGTCAACGGTAGCAGTCGGAGGTTGCAGTTACAGAAAAAAAAAAAAAAGGCTGAACTGGAGAGGAGAAGAACCAAGGAAGCAGGAAGTGTACATCAGAGGAAAATTCGAAACCTACTGGAGGATAGGAACGTAAAATTTCGAATTCCAAGGAAGTGGCGGGAGAAACCATAAGGATGGCGGAGAACATATCCGATTTTGGTGCAGAGTACATCCGAGGAAGGAGGCTGGACCTCGTGTAAGCTGTGCGGTGGGATCCCTCGTTGGAGATAATCAAGACAAGTTAAGTACTTCTTTGCGTTTCTCTATATATCATATAGGATAGTGCATGCTCGTTTTTTTATTTCGTGCATCTCCGCGATTTTCGTGTGACCTACAACGGGGAACACATTATTCGGCGTTCGAGGTACCTCGCTTGGCATTCTATATTGCTTGTTGGATAGTAGGCTAAGTAAAAAAAAAAAAATTTTTATTGAACATTGCGGAATTATATGAAGATCTCTTTTATTCCGATACCCGAGCGTTTCGTTTATATGTCCTAAGGGACTTTCCAAACTACGGTTCTCGGTTAGCCTCAAACCGAGTGGCGCCCGACATATATCTGCTGTTTAATTACAATCACCAAGATCGACGTTCGATCAATTGACGATCAGCCCTTGCTTGCTGAAGTACCCGGCCCACTCTCCAACGCTAGCGAAGCAGCCTCACGCAGTAAATTTGCGTGTAACAAGGTGATATTCGACGGCCAAGGAGCCAGCAAATTGATGGACACACAGTGGGAAGTGCTAGTGCTCCTGAAGTACGGCGAATTGGGCCAAGGTGCCCCTCCGGTGCTTCTCGGGCAGACACAGAGTGGGTTGGCAGTCCAGATTACTCCACTAGTTGATTCAAAATCTGCGACTCCCACTTCTACCTGCAAATTAAAACACTTTTGCTGCGAGTGAAATTAAACGCGTTCCCAAATTAAAAAAAAAATTATCGCGAGCTAACTTCGAAACTGTACTCCCGGAACTTCCCAAACCGTTTATAACACTCGCGTGCGTTAACTTATTTAAGATCACTTTTAGCTGCACCAACTCGTAGCCATGCCCAACAGTAATCTAATCTTGCGGCTGAAGGAACCCAGCTTGAAACCTCGCATTGCTCATGATTTCACCCAACAAACACTCCTTGACCCTAATTAAGCCGGCAATAAACTAGTAGCAATCATCCTTCACACATTCGTACTGCCCATGCATTTTGGGTTTTCCCGCAGTACCCTTGAGGCGCCGATATTATTACTCATGGCTACGAGAAGGCACCGAATGGTCCTTGTCTTAATGGTTTTGGTGCCAGGCGGGCTTTTGCCTGGGTAGCCGTTACAGTTCGGCTAACCTGCGATGTCACTGTCCGCAGTGACGAACTTTTACGTTTTTTTTTGTTCTTAAGCGTAATTTCGACTCTCAGCCGAATACGTCCTACATGACGACAACTCTCAGCTGTCACTTCTCCGCATATCAGGCTCTCAGCCAGAAAAATCCTCGACTCTCAGTCGAGTACATCCTATTTAGCGGCAACTCTCAGCTGTCGCTTCTCCGAATATTAGGCTCTCAGCCAGAAAAATCCTAACCTCCCAGTTATCGTCATCACTTTATTTATTGTTTGTGACTATCAGCCATCACTCCTTTGTATTCCTATTTCTTTTACATAATCTATTAACGGTTACTGCACTCGACTCCATTCATCTAGTCTTCCTCGTCTTCCCTTCCTTCACATACCAAACCGTCATCGAAATTCAACGCTTCCAGATCACACCACGGTTTCATCCTGTCCGCGGATTGTACCTACTCATACGGTGTCCTTGTCACCTGAAGCTCTTCTGCGTCAGTTATGACGTATTTGTCATTCGAGAGAACTGCTTTCACCAAATATGGGCCCCTAAACCTCGGTTATACTTTCCGCCCTGAAGAGGGTTGATCGGACTTTATCAGAACTAAATCTCCTTCCTTGTAAATGTGTGGCTTCCTATGAGAAGAATTAAATCGTTCAGCCTGAACCAGCTGATTTTCTTTAATTCTATCTAAAACACGTTTCCTAAGCTCTGCAATGGGATGAGCTCTTCCTCTTTTTCTTCAATAGTAGCATGCAGTGCCAATAATAACTTATTCTTTAGAATATCTCTTGGCTGGTACGTTATTATTAGCTGATGTGGCGTCACCTGCTTGGTTGAGTTCTTTAAACTGTTGAGAGCCCATTGAATTGCTCTAATATTTTTATCCCATTCCTTGCCATTCAAGTCCCGAGTCATCGTAGCAATTGGCGCCTTTGTCGTCCTAAAATACCGCTCAATTTGCCCATTCGCTCGTGGTGTTTTTATAGCTGTTAATACATGTTTGATATAGTCTTCCTGGCAAAATTTTTCAAATTATTTTGACGTAAAAGCGTTTCCCCTATCGGTAACAATACGAGTTGGCATTCCCAAATATTGAGTAACTTCCTCCAAGAGTTTAATGACACCTTTGCTTGTTGTTGTTCTGACAGCTCTCAGAACGATATATTTAGTGAAGGAATCCACGATACCAATGACGTGCATGTTACCACTTTTACTTTTTGGATATGGACCCAGGTGATTAACATGTATGGTATGGAATGGTATTGGCTGCCTTTCGGGAAGATGAATTTGGTACCTTGTTTCGTCCGCTCCGCGTTTATTATAGAGACAGTCGATGCACGAATCGACATACTTCTTCACGACTACCTTCATACTAGGAAACCACACATATTTCTTCAAATTCTCAAGAGTGCGGTCTAATCCAGGGTGTCCTCTGTCATCATGAGCCGATTTTATCTTGAAAATTCTTCCCTTTTCCAGCATGTAATTTCTTTTTATTCCATCAATATCATCATGCACGGTTATATCACCCTCTAGAATTTTCTTCACCACCATTAACCGTGGGTCTCGCTTCTGCAACACTGCTAACCAATTCTCTCGCTCTTCCATGATTCCGATTGCTAACATTTTTTTCAGATACAACCTCTCCTTCTCGTCCATTCCCCACCGGTGATCGACTCAGTGCATCCGCATGATGCAGTTTATTGGCAGGTCGGAAGACTAATTCGAAGTCAAATTCAGATATCCTAAGCCACCACCGGGCGATTCGGGGAATTAGATCCTTTTTCTCTTGCGTTTGCCGAAGAGAATTGCAATCCGTTACCACCGTGAATTTCCTGTGAAGGAAGTAATGTTTGAAACGCTCCAAATACTCGACGACAGCTAAAGCTTCCAACTCATAGCTGTGATATTTGGACTTCGATAGTGTTGTAGCGCGACTGAAGTACGATACTGGCCTTAAGTCTCCAGGCCTCTCCTGCATTAAAATTCCAGCTATTCCATGAGAGCTGGCATCTGTATGTACCTCATGCTGGGCGTTCTCATCATATAAAGCCAGAACAGGTCGCTGAATCAACAGATCCTCTAATCGCACAAATGTCAAAATATCATCCATGTAGACGTAGATAATTTTTTCCATAAGTTTCATGAAGACCGCAGGTGAATTCGTCAGCCCAAAAGGAACCCTTTTGAACTCAATATGTCCCTCAGGGGTTATGAATGCTGTCAAATGTTGGCTATCCTTTTCGATAGGGATTTGATGATATCCGCTTAACAGATTTAATGTAGTGAACAAGCTCTTATTGGCTAGCGAGTTGAGAGTTTCTTCAATGTTAGGAACTGGAAATGTTTCTCTCTTCGTTAAGCCGTTCAGCTTCCTGTAGTCCACGCACATTCTGTATTCACCATTTTTCTTAGGTGAGAGACTTCTCCTTAGGAGAAGGACCGGACTTGCGTACTCCGATGACGATGGTTGGATGATATCCTGCTGTAATAAATCATTTATTGCTTTACGCAGAACCGGCTTAAGCCCATAAGCTACTTTATAGGGGTGATATCTTATCACCTTATTCTCTTTCAGTTCTATTCTCATTGATACAAAGTTTGTTTTCCCTAATTCTGTAATATTCTTCGCAAAACAGTCACGACATTTGTTAATTAAATCTAATAGGGAATCCCCGTCAAGAGATGTCTGTTTTGCTTAAGTTATCTTTTCCCCTTGTCATATCTGCCTCGTTCGTCCTCCCATTTGCACCACCATATTTATTTGTGGGATTTCGAATATTCCCGGTCGTATGAGTACTTGTATGTTGTGTTTGTCCACATAAAATTCCTACCAATTATCATCGGAACAGTTTGTGCCTCATTATTAACAACCATTATGTCTATTGGGGCTGTTATTCCCGAAACAGTCACACGTTTGTTGATTTTGCCTAACACACTCGTCTGTTCGCCCCCGAAACCTATTAACTTCATATTGCTTTCCATCCGTTCTCTTTTATGATATCTTCCCGTAAGGTGCTACACTCACTGCCCAAATCGAAGAAAGCAATTACCGACTTACCTTCGATGGAAACAACCTTATGGTATTCATCTTGCGCGGCGCATTTATTTTCTACAACCACCCTTAGATGAGACACGAACTTCCGAGGGCCGTTTCTAGCTACATGTCCTATCTGGTCACACTGGAAACATTTTTTCATCCCTGGATCGACAGTACAGTTTCTGGCATAATGTCCAGCTTTATCGCACTAGAAGCATCTGGGTTCACTAGTTACCGTCTCACCCTTTTCAGTTTTATGACGGTTCATCCCGGGTTTTTCATTAAAATTTCGCCGATCGTCCCACCGGCTGGGTGCAGGCATATACGGCGCCGACGCATGTTTATGAGAATTACGTCCAGACATGAATCTTCCTGTCGCCTCATGCGTACGGTCGTTCAGATTACGTCGACTACGTCCTTGTTTTTGTACCTCCTCGTAGTTGTTCGTTTGAATTAATAAGTCTGAAATAGTCTGACACCGGGATGCTAATAAGACATTTGCCAGGTTCTGATCTCGTGACCCATATATTAGGTGTCTTATTGTAGAAATTTAATTTAATTTTATTTTTCTTGCCAACGCCGCTACCTGGTACACGTAATCCTCAATCGCTTCCCCTGGAATCCTTTCCTTTCAATAATTTTCCTTAAAATGGAGGCGTCATCGTCTCCTTTGGGGAAACTTCTCAATAAATTTTCCTTGAATTCGCCGAATGTCCTGATTGAGTCTTGCTTCGACTGATACCAGTAGTATGCTGCTCCCCCAGACGTAGGGTAGCATAAAAAAGCGTAATGCGGTCATCCCAACCATACACTCCGTTACTCCGTTAATTCGCGGCGATCAACAGTCCGTTAATTCGCGGCGATCAACCCTCCGTTAATTCGCGGCGATCAACCCCAAACCTGGAAAATATGACACTCGCGTGCGTTAACTTATTTAGGATCACTTTTAGCTGCACCAACTCGTAGCCATGCCAAACAGTAATCTAATCTTGCGGCTGCAGGAACCCAGCTTGAAACCTCGTATTGCTCATGATTTCACCCAACAAACACTCCTTGACCCTAATTAAGCCGGCAATAAACTAATAGTAATCATCCTTCACACATTCGTACTGCCCATGCATTTTGGGTTTTCCCGCAGTACCCTTGAGGCGCCGATATTATTACTCATGGCTACGAGAAGGCACCGAATGGTCCTTGTCTTAATGATTTTGGTGCCAGGCGGGCTTTTGCCTGGGTAGCCGTTACACGTTCTTCTAGCAGTAATTTAAAAAAATAACTTGCGTAGGTTCTAACACGTAAAGATCGGCAACCAAAAAAGAGGACGATTATGGGAAATCGCCTCTTTTATACCAATTTTCCTGTGATTTTATGGCGCGTTTTGACGCTGATTGCGGTCGAATCAGCGTCCTGGATAAGAGGGTGATTAATCGGGGTAATTCGGGACCCCATTATCCAGCCTTCGAAGTGTTCCCTCTCTTATCCCGCGGGGGTGATTTTAAGAAATTTGTAAATAATAGGAAAGTTTTCGATGGCGGTTTGTCTGCGATCGTCGGCCATCATTGCGCCGAATATAAAGTTCTGATTGGCCAAAAGATGTCATCGCTAGTTCTACTATTAGTGACACCTTTTGGCCCATCTCGCGCGCTCTGCCGGAACCGCGGCCGTCGATATCCCCAGCGAACGGTGTTGTGGTCCACGGAAATTGTTCGTCCTCTAGTTTTTGTGCTGTGCACCTGTCATCTGGCAGGTGAACAATTTCGGCAGATTTTGGTGTAATCTATTGGATTTTTCTCCCGATACGCAAGTAAAGTGAGTTCCCCGCCTCTGATTCTCCCGGTTCCAATCAATCCCATAGGGATTTTCGGGTTATTTTCCGAATTTTGGCCGACTGGCGCTCCGCCCGTTGTAGGGCCGATTTCCCCCGTTTTTCGTGCCCCGGGCCGTAGTCTAAAGGATATCAGCCGGTTTACGATCCCCTGCACCGATTGTGCCGGTTCGTTCCTCTGGGAACATGGAGTTCCGGGAGAACTAGACGGGAACTCGTTTTGAGATGGTGGTGTCAGTTCTCGTTTTTTTGTGATCCTGTTGGGCAGTGTTGTGCGCTGCGGTGCCTCCCCTTGTCCGAGTGTATGTTCTCCCTGTGTCTTCCTCGTGTCTCCCTTTTCCGTTGCCCCTCATGTGATATCTATACTAAACTTTTTCCTCCCTTTTTAGGTGGTGCGGCGAAGTTGCCTTGGAGGCCCTGGGCCGGGCCATGGAAGCCCAATTTGGAACCCCTGTAGCGAGAAGCCTGTAAGCAGGGAAGGCTGGTGGAAAGGAAGGAGGAAGGAACGAAGGGTGATCGTTATCTCCCCAAATTGGCACCCCCTTCAAAAATAAGTATAACAGAAGCTTTACCCGCGCAGCTGTGGATGGTTCTCCAGATTTGTACGGGTTGTACAACTCTCCTGCTGCTTTTAAAAACTCCACCGTTGGGTCTAACTTATGGACTTTGCAAAAGTGGCCGAATAAAAATTTGGCAAGTTAGCCAGTAAAAAGAGGTTTCCTGCGACTGTACTCAGGCAATTTGCCTTTGGCATGTCGCCAGAGACTTTCGATTGTGTTGCTATGCGCGCCTGTTTCCGGATCCTTGAAGTTAATTGAATGGTTAGCTTTAAGATGCCGGAACGACGCTGCATCCAGCCCATCGTACGCTTTCCAGCAATCGCTGATAATCGTACTTCCGGGCTGAATCCACTTCTTAATGAGTGGTATCAGCGTCGCCGAGTCACGACGCTCAACAGGTACTAGAAACACATCTCCAGTCTCTCTGCAAACACCACCAAATACCCATTGCCCTTCCACGAAGTGGCCTCTGTGGTACTTCCTCTTACCAAATTTCGATTCATCCACTTCGACAGTCATGTTTTCACCACCTAAATAAACAAACAATCAAATATTGAAACTCAAAACAATGTTTATTAATATTACCAATGGGTTTTTCCCGTCTGGCCCCGAAGTCGATTACGACTTCGTAGCAGAAGGAGTTCCAATCCACAGCAGCTCTGTGGCCCAGTCTAGCCTAGAGCTCAATTAACTGCACCTCCACGTTGTAAACCCACAGGTGGGAAAAGGCGAGAATCTAAGATGAACAATTGAAAGTAAATTTATACTCTATGAAAATTCATATGTAACAAATTTACCTGCTTGATGGTCAATTCCGATCCTTCGAAAAAGGTGTTTTTACGAAGCATCTGCTTCGTTCCGCATATAACATCCTTTTTTTTATTAACCTACTCCTTCTTTGTACACGTCCAGATTACTTCCTGTTTGCCTATGAGCTTCATAGTGCCTCCGCACTTTGAGCATTTGAGGACACCCTCTTGCGCACGGAGTCCCCATTGCCCCAATTGTCTGATCAACGACATGTTGTCATCAGTTAGTCTGATGATATCCTCAGCGTTTATCTTTGTTGCTGCCTGATATATAAAATTTATATATATATATTATACATATATATTTATCGAGATATATAGAATAATTCAGAGTGGCTATTCGCATCGTCCTTGCTTTTATAATCGAAATTTGCGCTCATGTACATGGTAAATAATTTTTAAAATAATTCGTGCATCGGCACAAAATAATTCGAAAGGAAAATTTGCCTTTTTTAAAAAATATCTTCTAACTGAATATTTTCCTTTTGCAAAATGTTACAAACTTTTGGGTAAATATTATTTTCCGACAACAATACTTTCCTAATACGCTCGTTTCGACCATAAATGGAACATTTCCACAAAGTTTTAGTGCAATATCAAAATCCAGGTTTCGTGCACTTAAGCCCAGAATGGTTACTGTAATTGCCTTTTACAGACTGTATACCGACTAAAATTGGCCTTCCAATTAATCAACTCAAAATTTTTGGTGACCGCACAAACTCCGCACATTGAAGATACTTCACGTGGTGATTACATATTTTTATAAAATTATTAAGCCGAAAAAAGTGGGAATGCAGTACTTACCATTTTAAAGTCACCACTTTAATTTAATCTTGATATTTTTCGAAATATTAACAGCACAATTAAACAAACTTGCACGTGTCACCTTTATACCAAGACTTAAACTTTACCGTTATAAAGTTGCAATTTACGTTCAGAAAATGTTCAAAGAAAAACACAAAAGTTTCGGAAATATTTTGTATTTTGCAGTCCATTATATAAAACAATTATTTCTCTAAAAATTACTACTAACAATTGCTTCTTTTCTTAAGAATAACATAAATAACACTTAAAAATTATAAAATATTTTCGTTGAATTTCCGACTAAAAGCAGACTGCATGTTCTCTTGACGAACGCATGGCACAAAATATCCCAACGGAAATTTATGGGAAATTTTGTATGGAAAAGAAGAAGAAGATGTCAAGTGACAGTTGTCAATGAAAAGCTTCAGTGAAGTGTAAAACAAAGGTAAGTTATTTTATGATTGCAAATATTTATATATTTTCAGCGGATAAGAACCAGCTGAAGCAACAGCAGCAGTCGTAGAATCCTTCGGGGGATTGTGGGTGAGTAAGTTTGGCATAAAAATCTGTGTAAATTTCCATTTGTGGTCAGAACGAGGTGGTGTTTTCACCAAAAATTGTTTTTCAATTTTTGGTGTTAAAACAAGCTAATTTTTGGGAAAGTGTTGCTTTCCGACAACTATTTTTTCCTAATTCACTCGTTCCGAACATAAATTGAACATTCCCATAAGTTTTTAGGGCATTTCCACAAAACCGGCTAAGGGAACTTGTTTCCGGTATTGGTCTCCAGGACAAAAATGTTTAGGTACTTATTTTAAATTTCATTGTTATTAATGAATTTCATTTTAGGGTTTGTCTGAACATCGATGGAGTCCGATTTACCGTTATCACCGATCACCATTCTCTACTCTGGTTGCACCGACTCGACTGAAGGACCCTCGAGGTCGCCTAGCGCGGTGGGCCGTACGATTACAACAGTTTGAACTGGAGATAGTACATCGGAAAGGCAAGGATAATGCCATACCTGATGCTTTGTCGCGTGCCATCTAGGACGACAGGCCTATCGTCGGTTGTGTGGAGGAGCCCTTGAATATGTAGATGGTGGGACAAAATGGGGACTACGGTGCCAGCCAATCCTTGAAAGTTTGCGAACTGGAAGGTCCAACAAGAGGTACAAGAAGATTTGGGTATCTTGTCTAGTGTTGGTAAACGAGCAGGACCACTGGAGGGGGGTAATTCCCAAGCCGCGACGGAAGGACGTGTTGAGATGTGGTCACGACGGGCGAGGTCACATAGGAGCTCAGAAGACCACACATTTCCTGTGGATTAGTACTACTGGCCAGGAATGAAGCAGGATGTGGTTGACTACGTGAGGAGGTGTTCTACCTGCCAGGCGATCAAGCTTTGATCTGCAAGGACCTACTGGCATGATGCAGACACGCAGCAGCTATTTCAGACAACCTTAGGAAATGCTGTGTCTGTATTTTGTAGACCCCTTATTACGTTCGTCGAACGGAGACTCTTACATCCTGATCGTGGTCGACTATTTCAGTAAGTACATGCTACTTTTCTTTGAAGAAGACGATGGAGGACTGGGTCTTGCTGCTGTTCGGAGTGCTGAAGTGGATTGTCTGTTACAATGGTGGCCAGTTCCGAAGCAAGCAGTTTGGGGATTTAGCTAATTCCTATCGGGCGACGTTGTGTTTCACCGTAAAGTACCACCCACAGGCAAACCCTTCGGAGAGGGTCAACCAAGTGGTCAGGACGATGCTGAAGGCTTACGTGGGCGAAAATCATCGGACATGGGCCAACCAAGATTGCCTGCGCGATCCGCAACTCGGTTGACGAGGTCTCCAAACTTACACCTCACTACATCCTATTCGGGAGAGAGATGCGCCAAAAGGGAGATTTTTCACGGCTGCCTGAAGACGGAGTTAGGGTCGTACGGAACACAAAATTGGAAGCCCAGGAAAAGGAAAGAGAGGAGACGTGACGGACCAGCTGGCGAAGGCGGCGCAACGAAGTGCCAGGGTGTATAACCAGAGGCGGCGTCCAGCGGAGTACGACGTAGGCGACGTCGTGTGATAGGTGCTGGTGAACGTGCCTAGGTTTAGGGGTAATTCCTAAAGTTGCTTGTTAAAGCCTAGCTTTAGGAGAGTGAAGAGCCTCAGTAGCTCGTGAGAATCTAACTGAGGCAGGATTGTTCTAGCAGTAGTTCGAATGAACCTGACTGCTTATGAGTACGCCGAGTGTTCTCTGATCAATCCTGGTTTATTTCAAATTCTTTGGGTATTTATACAGTTTGTTCTTTCATCTACATTTACATTACTTATTGATTGGTAACAACCAAGAATCAATACGCGAATCCATTCTATCCCCTGGTCAGCGATTTTAGCCTAGTGACACAATTTCATTGGACTTTGGTTTGCTTCCGCAGTGGCGCCTAGTAATTAGCGCAGAGCGCGTGGCGCAACTTCTTACCATCGACGGTAAAGCTTAATCGCTGACTCGCGCGCAATCATTGAGTCTGCCTCGATATTTGTTTACACCTCGGGAAAACGTGCTTGCCGGTTAGGCTTATTGTTTTTTTACGTATTCTTGTGCCGGCCGGCGTTCCCCGTTGTCGAGTGCTTTGCACTAGGGCATGGTCTTGAACTTGGACTTATTATGTCACAAGTGCTTTTCTGCAGATCTGCAATGTTGCATCAACGTTCGCTGTTGCCGCGGCTCTTTTGTCTTCCAAGCAAGCCTCTTCTGTTGGGATATTACACCCTCCCCCTTTGGGAGAAAAAAAAAAATTCGGACTTAAGGTTCGTACAATTTTTTTTTCTACGTCTTCTTCCTTGGTTGTTTTACAGGTAAGATTAAATTTTTGTTCCTATTATTTACACTGGTATTTTCCCTATTGCTATATTACTTATGGTTTTATTAGGTAGATCTAGGTATGCTATATTCCCGTGTTTTTTTTTTTTTTTTTTTTCATATATAACATATGCATACATATAACATGATTAAAGTACTTTTATTTGCTAGCTTGGTTATTTTGCTTCACTTAAGGCTATTTTACTTAATCTTCAAATTTCCTTAGTCTATTTTTATGTACAGTGAATGTTTTGTCATTCTCATCTTTGATGGTGCAGTTTACATTATCTATTTGTGTTATCGTAAACGGACCATTGTATAATGGGTCTAGTTTTTTTCTATTTGTTATATTCACTAGCACCTTATCTCCTACTTTTACCTTTAATGGGTTGCACTCTTGGATGCTTCTTTCCCTTCTTTGGCTCTTAGATGCTTCTAATAGCTCTTTAGCCTTCGCTAATGTTTTTTGAAGTCTATACTTTAATTCTTTGCTGTACTGATCATAGTTATACATTGGGTCTATTTTATTGTTTTCAAAATCTGAAGCTAGCTGTACTTTCTTCGCGAATATAAGCTCAAACGGCGTGTATCCGTGAGCGGTATTTGGTGAGGTGTTGTAGCAGCACGTGTAGTATGGTATCCACTGGTCCCAATCATCGTTGTTTTCGTTAACGAAGCTTCTCAAATATTCATTTAGGCATTTGTGATTCCTTTCGAGTGCACCTATCGTTTCAGGGTGTGCAGCGGTTGCGAATAGTAGTTCTATCTTTAGCATGTTGCATATTTCTGAGAATATTTGGTTCTTATATTCCGTCCCGAGATAAGTTTTTATTTTATTTACTGATCCATAGATCAGTATGAAGCCGTTAACTATTACTCTTGCAATGGTGTTGGCTTCCTTATCTTCGGTGGGAATTATTACAACATATTTGCTCAAGTCGCACTGTATGGTCACTGCATACTTATTCTTGTTAATTGTTTTAGTAAATGGTCCTACTGTATCGATAGATATCACGTCGAAAGTATTTGCCGGGGTTGTGGTAATTTCCATTTTCTCTTTATTGTGCTCTTGGTATTTATTTTTCGCACTTAACTCGCAGTTCCTCACGTATTTGGCTATAGTCTTCTTCATCCTATTCCACTTGTAAATGTCCTTCAGCTTGTTGTATAACCTTGTCTGTCCTATGTGACCTCCAGTAGGGGTTGTGTGATTATTGAAAAGTATTTTTTGTGTCATTTCTTTGTCTGCAACGTACCGCTGAGGCTTGTATAGTAGGATTTCTATTTTCCTTAGCTTCCTGTTCCCTAGGGTTTTAAATGCGTCCATGCATATTAGCTTAAATATTTGACTTTCTGCAAAAAGTTTCAGAGTCGAAGTCTGAAGTTTATCATGAATATTAAATCCCAATTCTTCGAATGCTCGCTCTAGTGCGAGTTCTACTGACTGGTTTTCTTTTATTCTTATGGAACGCTAATATATGTATATTCATCTTTTTGTTGCGCATTATGTTTATTTCTTTTGCCTTCCAAGCAAGCCTCTTCAGTTGGGATATCACAGTCGTATGGAAACGAAATTATGTTATCTCGGATGCGGCAGAACATTTCGCGGCTAAGTTGGCTTCTAAGTTTATTGGTCCCTTGTACATAGCCAAAAAGGTCTAAAACGTGGCCTGTCAGTTGCGAGACATAAACGGCAAGGACCTCGGTGTGTGGCACGTGAAAGATCTTAAGAGCTATTGGGGTCACTCACTAATTGCACTTGCGATCACCAATCTGGAGCACCATAAAAAAAAAGAAAATGACACAAAACCTCACACTTACCTGGAATTTTTCCTGTGAAGCGGTTCCCACGGTGACCCACCTCCTCCCTGGAGAACTCGCCTGGCGAGGTTTAGAGGAACCTGGGATCACAAAAAGAATTAATTTCAGGAAAATTCCAGGTATGAAAATACTTACCATTGTTTACTTTCCATCGGTTGCTGACAGCTGTAGATCAACAAACAAAATTCGACGGGCTAAATTGGTGTAGAGCAGCCATTAAAGGTGGTACAAACCAGTACCAGAGGGGACTGTTGTTTTCGTTCGGAATATTTTTTGCGGAGTTATTTGTATGCAATATACAATCTGTATAACAATTTTCAGCTTTAGTAAATTCATTTAAATACCACGGCAATCATAACCATTTTGATAGCATATATGTGACGCCTGTTCTACCGTTCGCTTGACTGACCGCTGTTTGTGTGTGTGCGCAACTACTATAACCAATTGTCAAATGATTAGCTATAGTAAATTTAGAGCATTTTTTGACCTGGCTTTCTTGGGATTCCCCACCACCACAAGGAGACACAACGAAAGTAGAAATGATGTAAAGAGCAACACAAAGATCTGGAAACCCTAAGAATTCTAAGATGGGTGCTAGACTCTGATTACAATGAAGTAAAACTTCAAGCATTCTCAGATAGTAGCACTATAGCCTACGCAACGTGTTGCTACATTCGCACACATGATAATTTCGACCTAATCCAAACAAAATTTTTTGTGCCAAATCAAGGTTGGCTCCATTACAATCCTCAACTATAGCAAGACTAAAACTTTGCGCAGCCGTCCTTATGATTGAACTAGTGGAGAGATTATCACAAATCGTCCTGCGGTACTATCCTGGATTGCTGGACCTTCATATTCTTTGGGAACCTTCGTAGCCCACTGAGTTGGTAAAATTCATGGTTTGACTCAAGAAGGGAAATGACGATATATTGATGGAACAGCCAACCCAGCAGACATACTTTCGAGAGGCATGCTACCAAACTGCCTAAAACAGTCGAAAGTCTAGTTCGAAGGACCATCAGTTTTATCGCAAGACAAAACTCAATGGCCCATTTCTAAATTCAAACCACCACAAAATATTCCAGAGGCCAGAGCAACTAAGTGAGCATTGACTGCAATAAACTTGACAGATGCATCAATCGACATTCCTTTCCACATAAATCATTACAATTCCTGGGTAAAATTAAAAAGGATCGTTATTTATTGCCTGAGATTTTATCGAAATGGAACACTCACAAAGAAATTCAAACCGTCAGATTATCCCACGGCCACAGAGTTAGATGCAGCAGAACAGGTAATACTAAGGAACATTCAACAAGTCAACTTCTCTAAGGAATATCAGAAGTTATCGAAGGGCTCACCACTGGATAAAACAACTACGTACCACGTGCAATCACTCAGTTGATGCATCTGATAGCTTGATAAGAGATGGAGGTAGACTTAAACTGTCACGGCAGAGGCCTTGAAGGCCATATATCGCACGCGTCCTGAGGAAATGGAACGCGTGCCTTACGGCTGAGGTCTTCTGCCGATGGTGGAAATATATTCGCTTCGTGGTAATCAGCAAGGGAAAGGGCGATATGAAGGCTTCGTCGTGGACATGCCAGAAGTGGCGTGCCTGATCGTGTACGCAAACGATGTTGCAGCTGATAACTCGCACCCTCGAGTTGGCGCAGCTGACCTTGAATATTTTGCAGCGGGTGAACGCGTGAATGACCACACATGGGTGGTTTATCCAAGACCGAGATAATCATCCTCACGAAGAGGAGGATTTACCCCATCCTGCCGCTGATGGTTGGTGAGGAGCGCGTGCGGACGAAACCTTCCGTTAAGTACCTGGGTGTGTTGATGGATTCGAAACTAACCCTCGGTGAACAGCTGAGGCGAACAGCTGACAGATGAGCATCTACAGTCGCAGAGGATCAGGACTAATACCCAGGCCCTTGCTCGAGCAAGCGCTGGCTGCTGATGATTCTATGGTGCTGAGATCTGGGGCAACCAGATGCGGGTCGACGTTTACATTAAGCGTATAGTTTCGCTACAATGTCTTGCCGCTCTGAGGGTAACCTATGCCTACCGGTTGGTCTCGGAGTTGACGGCCCTCGTTATCGCTGGGGTGATCCCTATAGGTTTCCTAGCGATTTAGAGGGTAGTCGTCTATTAGAAAAAACAGATCGAGCGAGCGCGGGCTACTGTGGAGGAAAGATCCCACACCATGGACAGATTGCAGGAGTCCTGGGACAACAATTCAGAGGACGATGGACGAAGAGATTCCTACTTTGGATTTAGCTGTGAGTCAATCGTAGCCATAGTAATATTAACTACTGCCATTGTGACCGCTGGGTGAATGAAAAAGACGCTGTCGCGGAAAAAACTGGACGCTGTCGCCAGAGAATATGATCTCATTCTGGATAGTGAGGACCAGTAGCAAAGTTTGTTGTTGTTGTTATTTGTCTCCATTACCTAGAATCCACAACTATATAAACACACTCCACACCAATAGCCGCGAAGCCACGCGTCAGTGCTCGCTACCGACTGTGGCCACCCAGGCGGACAACCTTACGGGCTACGCAAAAAAGGTCCAGCTCGAAGAAATGTGGAAAACTGTTCCGGGCTGGTGCCCTGGCGCTTGAGGGAGGTCGAATTTATTTTGGGTGGGAGTGCGGCACTGGTCCGTGAAAGGATCTCCCCCACCCTCCACCCCTTCTAAAAAAATAGACTTTAAATGTTGAACTTAGATCCAGATGCAGTGCACCAAATTTTTTTCCCGAAGGATCATATATTACTTATTCATCATCAACAGGTATAATTAGTTGACCATATGACACAATAAGAAAAAAAAATTGATCATTAAATATCCATGCAATAAAGTTTAAAGAAAATAATTAAAAATACTATGTATGTATGAAACATGTAAACAATATAATAAAATTAAAATTAAATTAGACTGCCAAATAGTTAAATAGTACTTCCTTTAGTGTGAGTTTAGAATTATTAAAATCCAAGCAATTAAAATAATTATTGTGAGACATCGGTTCGAAAGTGCCATAGTTTGTCCGGTGGAAGGAAGAATATAGAAAGTCTCGTCCTCTAGTCAATGTGTAATCCAGTATGGGACGGACGAAAGTACAATACAAAATTCTTAAGATAAAATGGTCGTCAAATTCCTTCCACCAGGTCGTCAAATTCCTTCCAGGAGGCAATTCGGCAACTTTGCATTTTTCTTGCCTAGTCGACTGGGTATCTGTATTACTTATCTGTGATTTGACACAACTAGCGTGGATTATTGTGGTCACTTCATCATATACCACAAACTCACTTTCATTTGCTTCTCAACAAAGGCAGTACGTGTTGTTGGAGGAAAGTTAAAGTAGCTACACACCCTAGTCAATTCCATGAATTTCAGGATTGCAGTGGTGTATGGTGTATGTATGTATGGTGTTTACTATCGGTTTAGCGTTTAGGGGTGGAGAAAAAAGTCTGATTTTTGATGTGAAACATCTATAGCCGCGGGTGAAACTGATTGTTGGCGTGGCGACACATTCCGTGGCGAAGCATCGCCACGCTATACGATGGTATGTACATATATATATACAGTCTATGCGTACCCACTACGCTGTGGGTGTACGCTATACGATGGTATATATATATATACATACAGTCTAGTATACAGTGTGTACGGTGTGGCGACACGTCGCCACTCGCAAGCGACTGTGCGATTCTCTTCCCACTCGGTTCGGCGGTGTTGTTTATTATAGTACACATAACCTGTGTTTTACTTAAGAAGTTAATTTTTAACAATAAAATATGTCTGACAGTGATAATTTAGAAAGTGAAACTGAACAGCCTCCTGCAAAGAGAGCAACATTACCCTATGACACACTATCAAGTCATCAGTAAGTTGATTATATTTAAATGTTGTATTGTTTACATTTTTCAGTAAATTTCACCGTCAGTAAATGTAAAATCTACTCTCTTGGTAGATTAAAATTTGCACAATTTTTATTGTATTTATTTCAATTTCATTCTCATTATTCTTTTCTTATTAAAAATAATGCACTAAAACAATTGCTTGGAGAATAAATTTAAAATTTAATAATGACTGACAAAATCGAATTTCAAAATCAGCTGGTAGCAAGTAGGGCACGAATGTTTTTCTTATTTGTTATTAATATGAACATCTAAAAATTAATTAATTAATACATTTTCTAATCATGGTGGAATTTAACATTTATTATTGAAATTTATAATTTAAGATCTTTAGTAGTATATTGCAATAACTAGCTAAGATTCTTCAATTTACTAGTAAATTAAAGCCCAATTACAATTTTATCATTTATATATACATATCACTACCATTGATTTTAGCTGGAGATTTCAATGTAAATTTTGCAAAAGATGAATCAATGCCATTAATGACGTTCCTCCAAGCAGAATTTTTACATACAAATTAACAATAATCCAAGAGAACCTACTACCAGATATGGAACAACAATAGATGCCGTATTTATTAGATATCTTGATAATGTTACGTCCAATGCTTTTGTAACATACTTCAGTTATCATCGACCAATTGTCACAGTAATACCGTCAGAGGCAACATAGAGTGTAACGATTACTGATGTCACTGAGTAAAAGAAATAAGTTGCCGCAACTTGAAAAAATTTTTAAATGTTGGCATTTAATGAAAATAAACGTTAAATAAATAAATAAACAGTCATCTTTTTATTTCACTCGATGTTTCACATCTGCCAGGCGTCCCGTGATGGCTCACATTGATTTTTTTATTTATATTTCGATTCCGTGGGTGCGCTCGAGACAAGAATTGGGTTTCGGGTAGAAGTTGACAATCACATGCCAGCTGAGTTGCTCCGTAACCTTTTTCCTATTTTGAGTTATAAAAAGTGACTAATTGCGGCAAGTGTCGACCCGGTTTGTTGTTCTGCGCACCGGTGAACTCGGGAACACCTCCCTGAGTTTCCAAATCGCTGAGAGCAGAAGATCTCGACCCTTCTTCAAGCAGGACACGTGCCCTGTTACGGCCCTTTTTCGCCACCTGCGACGACGCTAGGTGGTGCCTCCGCCGCGACAACAGTGCCGCTTACTCAGACGAAGATGGGTCGGGGTCATTTGTCCAAATCCCGAATTTGGACAGGGCGCCACGTGATTTTTCATAACAAACCCCGGCTCTAACCACGAATCCGGTTCCGAAATCTCCAAACGTACCAACGCTGAAATAAAAATAAACAAGGGTGTCGAGAGGGGAGGGGTTTTCAAACAACCTGGAATTCTCAGATATAAATTTATTGGCCCTATTGACAAAATTGTGAACTATAATGGTGATCCGTGAACAATGTCATAATACCAAAAACTCTAAATGTTATACTAAAATAAAATATAAATTATTGAACAAAAGCAGAAAAGAAAAGCTACGTTAAATAATTTAAAGGCAACAATACGAAATTACTAAAATAAATGTTATGAAAGAAATTGAATTTATATAAATCGTACAAAGAAAATATGCATTAAAGAAAAAGGAAAATAACCAAAATTTGTTAAAGGCAAGAGAAAACAAAATATAAAGAAATCATCAAATAAACCACTACGTATATGTATACTAAGTCAAGTAATGTAAGGAGGAGAGATAAAGGGAAAGAAAGAAATGGGGTAAAAATAATTGCAAAAAGTAAAAGATTAAATTATTAAAAGCAAATAATAACCCAAATTGGCGCAAATATTTCGACAATTCTCGCCGTATCCTCTTTCGATAAACACTCACAAGAGTTCCTTAATAACTGCTCAGGGCCCCTTATACACGTTCCACAAACACAACGTTTGGTACGTCCACTGATTCTCATCTGTTGACCGGCAACTTCCGGCAACCAAGAATTCTCTCAAAGGTAATCGACAATAAAAATAAACTTTCCCCAAATACCCTCTCACGACACTACAGATTGGAGACAGCGCGTAAATAAAAAAACAGAGGGATCGAATGTAGACAATATAAAAAAAAAAGAATTTAAAGTATCCAAATTGACCAAGGCATGGTCACCACAACGGCATGCGATCTAACGTAAAACAATCTAAGCTTACGCGGCATGTCTCACAAAATGAAAACTGTCGAAATAAAACAAGGGCGGTAAAAAAAAATAATGCATAAAAAAACTATAAACCGAAATGTAAACAAGCAAAACTAATGGGAAGGAATGAAATGAAAACCAAAGGAAAGAACGAGCTGATACTGCTCAACGGGAGGGGTTTTAGAGAGCGGGTGAGAGCCCATTTCCGTGAACCGACGTGCAGGAACGCAGAGTCGATCGTTCGCCATCCTATTCTCCTTCAGCAGTGGTCCGTCCAACAGTCCAGACCTCTTCCTGACTCCAGGACCCTGTGGTAGCTTCATACCTCTATCTCCGTCCAGCTAGATACGACCGAATTCAGTATCCCAATCCCAATCCACTACTACCGGGTTTGCCTGCGAGTATAACCGCCAACGACTGCAAGAGGATCAACCACTCTACGCCGCCCCCAAAATTCCACGGACCACCAAATGACTCCTTCTCACAACGCTCTCGCCTCACCGTCCGAACATCACCGAAATATCCGAATCATAATCAGCATTGGCTCTCAGGCAACTTCCAGCTGTGGCTCTCCAAATGGCCACCAAATCTGTCCAAATCTAATATCCATCACTCAATAAAATCAAAATAAATCGAAATAGCCAATTTACCGTCTGCCGGCAAAAGTTCGAACCGGCCCTAACTATCAAAAATAACTACCTAATACACGGATGGGATCCCAAACGACTCCCAGCTGTGGCACTCCGAAATAGCCACCAAATCCATCCACCATCCGAGTATCGTCACCGACACCTATCATGAAGTCGCTCTGCCATCCGCCAATATCAAACACGAAACTTCGGCAAACCAAATAAAATCCGCGGTTTATTCCACCACGCTCCAGGTAAGTCTGGCGGTTATCTTACGTCCTTACCGTCCGAACACGTCAGCCACAAATCTTCACTGAGCTCCCACAAAAATTCTTCCCGAAAGACCGATTCAACTCCTCAACCGTCGTATGTTATGGCCCTCCAGAATAGCCACCTATGTCAGCGAACATTCGCTCATCCTACCCGAGTTCTGTTACCGGAAAATTTCCACCAAATCTGATTCGCACGAACCGATTCTCAGCGTCTTCCCGATGTTGGCCTGTAAAACAGCTACCCAATTTGTCCAACAACCGAATAGATAAAAGCCAGGTTCTATTGAAGCCACTCTATCGTCCAACCGCAATAAACGTCAACTATCGCCAACTTCACTAGACTTCCCGATAATTCTCGGACTATTCCACCGCGTTCCAGGTAAGTCCCGTGGTAATTTCTCACGTCCCCTTTACTCTATCTCACTTCAAACGAAATTAATTTCAGCAACACGAAAATTAGAAATAAAACACACGATCCCCTCGGACACAACTCAGCGTCCCCGATTAGAGCCTTTCCACATAACCGATTAGTTCGATGGCTCCCAGTTTGAAGCTTGTTCGGTGCCAACTTCGTGACTGACAGCAGCACACCAGATGTCAAACGAGTAAGTTTATTTACCAAACCTGATTTTCCCTTTTTATTGCCAAATTAACTCCTTTTTCCGTCTTTCAGCACACGATGAGCCTTCCGGGACGTCTTCTCGTGTTCCCAGGAGTTGACTGGACCACGTGGGACTTCGATGGACACTTCTTCGTTGGAAAAGATGTAAATCGCTCTCAGGTGAGTAGGTGTTTTCGCCGTGTTGTGCTTCCGTGATTTGAGTGTCCCGCGTCGAATTTCTGCAACCAGGTGGGAGTCGCGAGTCCCAAAGGAGAGTTCCCTTGTTGTCCTACAGGTGGAAACGGGTACAGGCCAACCTTCGCGATTTATTCGCAGCCTGTCCGTTGTAATCTGAAAAGGATTTCACCACTGTCACGAGGTGCGCAAATCAATCAAATTAAGAGAGTTAATCCAAAGTGATCGCGGATCCAAAACGTTTTCTGATCTTTCACTGATACCTCGCGGACTACCCTAACCGTGAATTAATAAATTACCGTACCGGGATTTTTGAAGAAAACTTGCGTGGGCTCCGCTGCCTATTACTTCGCCGGGAAAAAGAGGACGATCGAACAAAATCTGGGGTTTATATACTCTAATTTTCCCCTCTTTATGGTACGTTGTGATTCGAATCGTGGCTGATTAAGTGCGTGAGAATGTGCGCGATGGATCCAGGATAATTGCGGACCCCTTTATCCTGGATCCGAGTCCCGTTTTTGGTTATCCCGCGGGCTGATTTCTCCGAAAGTTAGTAATAGTGGGATCCTTCCTTGGGCCCGTTGGTGTAAGACGACGGGCATTGAAAGGGGAAAATCTACGATTGTGATTGACCGAAAAGTGTTGAGGCTAATCCTACGATTAGTAACACATTTACGGCCTTCGCGAGTGTAAAGTACGAAACCGCGATCGCCGTTTTCCGCCGCGAGTGATTCAAAAATCCGTGGAAATTGTTCGTCGTGTAATAATTCCGCGTCTAACCTGTCATTTGACAGGTGAACAATTTCCACGGATTTCGCCCCAAAAACCCGATTACGCGCCGCGAGTGTTACCAAACAGTGCTCCCCGTGTTCGATCCTCCCGGAATATCCCGATCCCATAGGGATTTTCAGGATTTTCATCGAGTTTTGGCCGACCGATCGTCTCGCGGAATTTGCGTCTTTTCCGCGCCTTTACGCAATTTCGCGTCGTGAATTCGATGGAATCAGTCGGCCAACGACCCCGTGCACCGATTGCACAGGTCCGTTCCCCGGGGAACATGGAGTTCCAGGAGAAATCAAGGGAACACTGTTTTGCGGTTATGTCACCTGTGTTGTTGTTTTGTCGTGGTGTTGTTGGCGCGCTGGGGCCGTCACCTTGTGGTGCTGTTCTCCCCTCTGGTGTTGTCCTGCCGTTCCGTGTCTTTTCCACGTCCTCCTAGAAGATATTCTAATCTTTTACTCCCTTTTGGGAGCTACGAAGACACCACCCTGGAGGCCACTGGAAAGGGCCCTGGACCCCGGGCAGCATCCCCTGAAAGCCTAGGATGGCATGGAAGAGAGAGAAGGAAGGACGTAGGATGGCATGGGAGGATGAAGGGTGTCTAGGAAATCCCTTTTCGACACCCCCTTCAAAGGTAAGTATTACAGCCCTAACCTCAACTTGGACCACATACTGGAAACAAACATAACGTGAGTTTTGGGCCACAAATCCACAACGGTCAAACATCGACGAAACCAGCATTGGTCTCGGAGATCATTTCCATCGAAATTTTTACCCGTGAGTACATCTGGAGCAATTTCTACATACATGTGCCCTGCGTTGCCTGAATGGGTGACGTATGTGTGTGCTGCATACACACTCACACATCAGTGCCGGCGCGCACTTCCCGCTCCGCGATTGAATCCATTGCTACCAACTGAGAAAAGCTATCTGGAACTGGATCTCTGGTGAATTTCTACTAGGCTTCAAACAACCAACATGGCGGACCGTGAAATGTCAAAACAACTTCCGGAAACAGATGTATACTCAACGGCTCCACAAAAAAAAAACTATGGACGACGTATTTCAAGCGATTGGTGATCTGACGCAGTCCCATGCAAATTTGAAGACCTCAATTGATGTGCTGTGTGCTGGCTACGAGTCTAAAAATGAACAGGTGCGTTCAAATGCGACAGAAATCCTTTCTTTTCGCACTCTACTTAAACAACAAAAACGAGCAAGAAATTTGGTCATATATAACCTGAGAGATGTCCCCGAACTTAATTCAAAGCTATTTGACTCTGTCAACAGACTTTTTGAGGCAACCAAGCTTGACATCCCGGATATTGCGATGGAAGACGTATTCAGAATGGGCAAAGTAGCAGGCAGCCGTCCAGTTTTGGTGAAATTCATCTCTGAAAGGTGGTTCAAGCAAGTTTTGAAGAACGTGATGGAGCTGAGGAAATTGAACATCTTCATCGCAAACAACCTTTCTACAGATGAAAGGCAAAAACGACGTAACCTCGTCGAAACTTGTCGTCAACTGAAACAATCACGAAAAAACGCTCGTAATAAAAATAACAAATTTCTGATCGATGGCAAGCTGTGTGATGCTCTAGAGACTATCCAGGATGTGTTCATCATACTTGGAGCTCAGTTGTCTAACATCACAAACACCCTACCAAAAATGGGCACCCATGTCAACAAATCCAAACAGACATACGCAGCCACAGTGTCAGCCTCACCGAAACAGAAACGCAAACGAGGCAGACCAACAAATGAAAGTAAACTTAACTCACAAGACCCGCATATGAGTAGCAAACAACTTCGACTGGATACATTTGTTCTGAGCCAAACTCAGAACATACTTCCACTCAACCCAGAGGATCGACCGGACACCCCATTCAGCCCAAAAAACGTAGAAACGTCTCTATAGCAAAAACGCGAGTGATTTTGTTGATCCAATCTGCATAAATCAGATGTCATTTCGGAAGCCGATGTTCTGTGTTATTGCGAAACCTGGTGCGAACGTGAAATTGCCGAGAAGGAGTTCCGAGAGTTCAACCTATACACTAAACCCGGCATCCGAGAGAAGAGCAAGGGCAGAGCAATTGGAGGCCTCTTGTTTGCAGGAAGAAAATTGTTCTCTGCCTTTCATCTGATCGACGACTCCCCTCTCTGGCAATTCGTTGAGTGCATTGAAGATGATCTATCTTTAATTATCGGAAATGTTGTACCGTACCCCACGTACGACCTGGAAACACTCCTCGACTTGTTCGAGTTGAGCCTCTCTGAAGTCAAAGCAACCCATCCGAGGAGTATGCTGCTTATTGGTGGCGACTTTAACTCAAAGGTGGGCGACCTCAACAACTTGCCAGAGGGCTTCCTGTCAGACTCTGTAGCGTGAATTAACAAAAAAACTATCCTGGTTAGGTGAGGAGAGTGAAAAAAAGCGATAAGTTCCAATACGATTTATTCACAGCAAAGTTTAACAAAAAACTAAACTCATTTAGTTACACGTCATCGAAATGAAAAAGCAAGCCAGCTGAGAGGGAAAAAACAAGTACAATTTGCCGAGAATCGAATAGCTGATTACTCAACATTCTCCCCCCCTTTGGCAACAGCGTTGACAAATGGTTCTTCAAGAGCGGAGACTGGTAGCACACAGAGTTTAGCGATTGGCCTCGTCAGAGTAGATGTTGCGGTTTTGATGGTGACAACTCTGGTCAGTCCGTCCTTGCCAGGATGCAGTGAAAGTACTCGAGCGAGAGGCCACTTAGTTGGAGGTAGTCGTTCATCGGTTAGAAGTACCATGGCGCCGACTTTAATCTCATTAGAGGGATGATGCCATTTTGAGGTTGATTGGTAGCGATGTAGGCACTCAGCGGACCATCTGTTCCAGAAGTGTTCGATTCTCTGTTGTATAAGCTGCCACTTAGAGAGTCTCGTCTCAGCGACCTCGCTCAGCGACGGTGAAGGAACAGAAGTAAGCGGCTCACCGATAAGAAAATGACCTGGTGTAAGCGATGCCAAGTCTGCAGGATCCTCAGAGAGCGGTGCGAAAGGCCGAGAGTTTAATACGGCCTCGACTTGGTTCAGAAAAGTAGTCATCTCCTCGAAAGTTAAGAGGGTTTCACCAATGACTCGTTTTAGGTGGAACTTCAACGATTTTACCGCGGCTTCCCATTTACCACCGAAGTGGGGTGCGCCAGGTGGGTTGAAGACCCAGTTGGTGCCGTCGTTTGAAAGTAGCGTAGCGAGTTGTCCCAGTTCTTTTGATCCTACCTTGAAGAGACTTTTTAGAGTTGCGTCTGCCCCAGCGAAATTGGTACCACAATCACTGTAGAGCGTATGGCAGATGCCTCGACGACTAGCGAATCTCCTGTATGCAGCGATGAAAGCGTCTGAAGAATAGTCGGTAACGACTTCCAGATGGACAGCTGATGTGGCGAAGCACACAAAAACTGCAATCCAACCTTTGTGGGTTTTGGAACCACGTCCTTTCCAAGTTTTCAAGGTAATTGGACCGGCATAGTCTATACCGGTATGAAGAAAGGCACGTGAAGGCGTTATTCTCGCAGTGGGTAGCTGTCCCATTAGCTGTTGAGCTCGTAGCCCTCGATGGCGAGTACAAGTGACGCAGCGAAGAATGAAGGATCGTACTGGTGCGCGACCACCAAGAATCCAATACGAACGGCGTAGGTAAGCGAGTGTCAGTTGAGTGCCGCCATGTAGTGTGCGGTGATGAGCGTCGGCTATTAAAAGAGTAGTTAGAGTTGATTCTCGAGGCAAAATAGCGGGGTGCTTCTGCTCTGTATCAAGCAGAGAATGTTTCAAGCGTCCACCAACTCGTAGTACCCCTTGATGATCGAGGAATGGTGTCAACTTGGTTAGATGACTAGATTTAGCGAGCTGATTGCCTTTTGCTAATGTTCTCAACTCCTCAGTGAAGAAAGATTTCTGCATTATCTTGACTATCAATACCCTAGCGGTTTCCAGGTCAGCGGTAGTCAGCGGTGTGGTCAGCGAAGAGTGTGGTACCTTTTTTAAGCGAGCGATAAATCGTAAGCAGATCGCTATAGTTCGTAGTAGGCGTGGCAGCGAAGAGTAGCGAGCAAGTAGTTCCCAGAGAGGATGTCGATCTGCTTCAATAGCGACATTGAAGAAGAGACCTGGTTTTTCTTCAAGATGAGCGGTTGTTGCAGCGGGAGGGTCGAATGCAGGCCACTCTTCACAAGGTTGTGTTAGCCATGGGGGCCCATGCCACCAGAGAGAATGCTGCTTCAGTTTCAGAGTACCAAGTCCTCGAGAGGCACAATCAGCGGAGTTTTGCTTCCCAGCAATGAAACGCCACTTAGCTGAGGGTTGAAGGCCCTGAATTTTCTGGACTCGATTGCAAACGTACTCTTTCCAGCGAGATGGATGAGTTCTGATCCAGGTAAGCGCGACAGCGGAGTCGGTCCAGAGGAAGGTGGAAACGTTACCAAGCTCAAGCGTAGTCTGGACGTAACGAGTAAGCTGAGAGAGTATCACAGCAGCGTTGAGTTCTAATCTCGGGATCGTGAGATGCTTTAGCGGAGCGACGTGCGTTTTAGCACACACAAGCGTAGTCGTAGAGCTGCCATCAGTAGCGGTGACCTTGAGGAACACTACTGCAGCCATAGCGAGTTGCGAAGCGTCAGCGAAGCCGTGTATCTCGACCGTAGAAGCGGAGGTTAACTGCAGCCAGCGAGGTATCTCCAGCGATTCAATGTGCAGTAAGTCGTTTCTGAAGAGTTGCCATTTTTGCGAGAGAACTGGTGAAAGAGGTTCATCCCAGCCGAGTTTCTCTAGCCACAGTACTTGCAACAGGATCTTGGCTCGTATCACTAGCGGAGCGAGGAATCCCAGTGGATCAAAAAGTCGAGCTGTTTCGGAAAGAATAGATCTTTTGGTGACTGTCTTCTCAGTAGATGAAGAATAAGTAAACTTGAACTTATCTTGAGTTGGGTGCCAGGTCAGACCAAGCACCTTGATGGTAGATTCCTCGAAGCTGATGGGATCGTCGGTAGTCAAGTCAGCTGGTGACACTTGAGCGAGGAGTTCTGAGGAATTACTGGCCCACTTAGCGAGCGGAAAACCTCCAGCGGAGCACATGTCGGTGAGCTGTTGAGCGACCAAGGTAGCGTCCTGAAGAAAATCAGCTCCCCCATAGATGTCGTCGACATATCGACCCTTAGTGAGCGGGTCAACGGCGAGCGGGAAGCGATGGCCCTCATCCTTCACGAGCTGAAGAAGGGTGCGAACAGCTAGGTAAGGCGCACAGCGAGTTCCATAGGTTACAGTAGTGAGCTGATATGGAATGACCTGATGATGTTGGTCGACCCAGAGGATCCGTTGCAGGTCCCAGTCAAGAGGGTGGACCTTGATCTGACGGAACATCTTCGTAATGTCTGTAGCGAAGACGAAACGGTGTCGGCGAGCCCAAAGAAGGACGTCAGAGAGATCGATTTGAATCTTTGGCCCAGGATGCAGGATATCGTTGAGCGAAACTCCTGTTGAGGAGTTACTGGAGCCGTTGAAGACCACGCGCAACTTGGTGGTAGTACTCTGCTCCTTCAGTACACCATGGTGAGGAAGATAGAAAACTGGTTGCGAATCTGAAGACAGGGAAGGAGCTACTGTCATGTGTTCCAGCTGTTCATATTCACTCATGAAGTTGGTGTAGCGAATACTGAAGGAGGAGTTAGCAGTTAGCCGTTTGAGGGTGCTCTGAAGACAGCGTCGAGCAGTTCGGAGCGAATCACCCAGTTGAGTAGCAGAAGAGGTGAGTGGAAGTCGCACAATGTAGCGACCAGATGAATCCCTCGAGTGAGTGTTGATGAAGTGCTTTTCACACTCTTCATCCGAGGGATTGAGTGGCGGAACTGCAGAGGTAGGCGTCTCTTCTTGTGACCAAAACCGTGAGAGTAGGTCATAGAGATCCTGGTCAGTGCAGACATGGTGACCGTACACGGCAGCGGTTGAACTCAAGGAGTCAGCTGTCCCAAAAATAATCCACCCAAACATGGTGGACTGAGCGACTGGGGTGTTACTCGGTCCTTTGATAATTTCAGGATGGATGATCAGACCGGTTGGAGCAGCCCCCAGCACAATGTCCACGGGTCCAGGTATCAGAAACCCGGGATCGGCGAGTTGCAACCCGTCTAGGTGGGGCCAGTGAGGATCTTCCATAGCGAATGACGGTAGGTGAGCGGTAAGGACTGGAAGAATATAGGCTTGAAGCAGAATTTTCTCATTGGAGTATAAGGATTGGAGCTCCAGAGAGCACGTTCCCCGAGTGTAGCCAGCGGATGTATTGCCTATGCCACGAAGAGAGACGGCGGTAGGTTGTCTCACAACACCCAGCTTCTTGGCAAACTTCTCGGTGACGAATGAAACTTCAGCGCCTTGGTCGACCAGGACTCGGGCGGTTAGCGAATGACACCTTGGAGCGGATACTGAAACCTTGCAAGTAGCGAGTAAAACAGTCGGTTTAGAAAGACTACTTGTAATGCTATCAGATGCTGCAATGGACGAGGTAGTAGCGACAGCAGGCGTATAGGTAGGTAAATTAGCTGAGAAGGTAACTCTCCTCAGCGAAGGAACCACAGGCGTAAAGGTGGAGAATGTATGCTTCTTGCGGTCGAATCCAGTCTTAGTAGAGGTAATACTCGTAGCGGATGGCGTAAAGATTCATTGCTGAGGTTGTTGATCTGGAGCGTCAGCAATGGTTTGAATAGCGGCAGAGGACATCGAGCTGATGGAAGTGGCTCGTCTGAGAGGAGACTCATGTGGCTGTGAATCACGGGAAGGCCGGTCAACATGAATAGAAGTGTGGTGGTACTCACCACACTTCTGGCAGGTTTGCTTAGTTCTGCAGTCAGCGATGCGATGTCGGCCCAAGCAATTGAAACAGAGGCGGTAGTGCCTCACTGCCTCGAGACGCTCTTCAACCGATTTTGCTCGATAAGTAGGGCAAAACAACACGAAGTGCTTCTCGGAACAGATAGCACAAAATCCCGGCGCATCTGTTGCAGCAGCGACTGACGAGAGGTTCACGGAAGCGTATGACCTGGAAGCGGTTGGCCTGGTAGCAAAAGTTCTTGAAGAGAAAGTTGGCCTGACTGGAATTAGTTTAGGCGCAGATGCCGCAGTCGTGGTGACCTCGAGCGTCTCCATAGCCCTCGCTCGACCAGTCAGGAAGGTCTGGAGCTCGGCGTACGAAGGGATGGCGTTGGATGATCCCAGCTTGTTTTCCCAGCTCTCCCTCAGTCGATCATCTAGCCGACTGGCTGTTAGATGAACCAGTAGTGGGTCCCAGGAAGCGGTGACAACATTGAGAGCCTGGATAGCGTCCAAGGCCTTCTTGTTGGAGCGTAGCAGCTCATCAAGTGCCTTGGCGGAGCGTGGAGCGATTTTCTCTCGAGCCAGGAGCTTATCAAGATGAGCGGATAACAGGAGGCGTGGATTGTCGTAACGGTTGACAAGAAGGTCCCAAGCGGTAGCGAATGCTTCTCCGGTAATCGGCAGATTAGCGACAACATCAGCGGCTTCACCCTTTAGCGATGTTCTTAAGTAATGCATTTTTACGACTGGAGTGACAGCCTCGTTGGTTCCAATAAGAGACGTAAACATTTCATGGAAATGTGTCCACTCTAAGTAGTCGCCACTAAAGGTAGGTAGCGGAACTTCTGGAAGCTTCTGTAGCAGCGAACCTCCTAGTTGAGCGAATGAAGTCTCTAGCAGTGCGGACCCAGTAGGAATATCACGGGTACCCTCTAGTTCTTCCTTGCGCTCTAGTAGCACCACCTTGGCCTCATTATAATGTTGGAACGTCAAGTTGTACATGTCCCTTTTCACATAGATAGAGTCTAGAATTCCGTCGAATTTTCCTTCAAATAAAGAAAGGTGAAGGGAGCTAAAGGAATCCCAGGCCGTGTCGAGCGCCCCGATCTTGAAGGCGAGTGCAGAACGGTTGAGAGAGGCGAACGAACCAGCTTCACCTTCAGCAGCGATATTTTTTATCGCTGTGGAGCGAATCTCCTGCAGCTTAAGCCGTTGCTCGAGCTTTTGGTTTACAGGAGAAGGGGGCGGCGCAGTTGACATGATTTTAGCGAATGTTCTATTACGTAGCGAATATCGCACAAGAAATGGCGAATTGTACGTGCTCACACGCGAAAAAAGTCAGATAATCTCCGTCGTAACACAACGTCCAGGGTGTTCCACAATGCGATGGAACTAGATCAGCAAGCGAAAACTCACAAACTTGCACTTATTTCACTTTTACTCCTCACCATCCGGTTCGAAGGACCATAAATGTAGCGTGAATTAACAAAAAAACTATCGTGGTTAGGTGAGGAGAGTGAAAAAAAGCGATAAGTTCCAATACGATTTATTCACAGCAAAGTTTAACAAAAAACTAAACTCATTTAGTTACACGTCATCGAAATGAAAAAGCAAGCCAGCTGAGAGGGAAAAAACAAGTACAATTTGCCGAGAATCGAATAGCTGATTACTCAACAGACTCCAACCTTCTAGATACAAGAACATCGACTGACAACAACATCAACGCAAGAGGCCGTCTTCTCTCAAAATTTATGAGCGATCATGGCTTCGTGCTCCTAAATGGCAGAACCAACAGTGACCATCCTGTAAAAATCACCTTTTGCAGTTACTAAGGCTCCAGCATCATCGACTTAATATGGGTAAATATAGAAGATGTAGACAAGATAGCTGACCTCAAGATAACTTATACTTCCACGTTATCTGACCACTTCCCAGTTTTAGTAACTCTTTAATGAAAAAACAAATTAAAAAAGAACAAACTAATCAAAATATTTTACCTCAAAAGAGACTTGTATGACATGAAAATATGGAAACTGAATTTGCTGAAGCTATGTTGTGGTGTCCTAACGTGGCAAAATGTACAAGGGAAATAGATATAGATGATATACATGAAAACTTGGCGCGGAGAAATGTGGACTAATTAAACTACGTACTTTTGATTCTAAACGACAGTCAAAACCTCCTTGGTGTATTAAATCAAAAAACCTTCTGAATAAATCTTTGAGACAATGTAGAAAAAATGATTTTAGTGAAAATGATAGATTGCTTTGGTTAAACTGTAAAAAAGGTTTTAAAATCATTACGAAAAATAAACATAGAGAGTGGGATATTAGATAAATTTTAAGTCCTTTGCTGTTTATATAATATTATATATCTCTGATATTGATGAATTTTTTATATCAAAAGGCTTCGATGGCGTATGGAAAGGTGATCAAAATGATGTTGTTGTACTTTTATATGCGGACGATTTGATTTTGTTTGCGCACTCACCGAGAGATTTAAAAAGTAAATTGCTAGCTTTGAATGAATATTGTGAATTGAAAGGATTGACTGTAAATGTTGAAAAAACAAAAGTGATGATTTTCAGAAAAGGTGGTGGTAGTCTGAGAGAATCGGAACGAAACTTTGTATATCGGGATAAACCTCTAGAAATTGTAAACACATTTGAATTATTAAGCCTAACTATATCCAGGTCAACTTTAGGGTTAAATGCGACAAATATGGCTATATCAAAAACCAGAAAAGCCTTCAGTGCACTTTTGTCTACTTTAAATATAATGTACTACGAATATGTACTCCTGGGAAACCAGAGTCAAACTATTCGGCACTACTGTACTTTCAATACTTCTATACGGAGCTCCAGTATGGGACTTACTTTATGTGGAGGAACTGAAAGTTATCCAAACAGACTTTTTCAAGAGACTTTTATTGCTTCCGAGAAATACTCCTCATTGTATTATTAGATTAGAATGTGGCGCTACGCGTATTGCCCTGAAACTGTTATCTTTGACATGGAAATGGATCATAAGAGGGCTTGGAATGGAGGATGGCCGACTTTCAAAAATTTGTCTAACCAAGATGCAGAGCTCGTATCTTTCAACATTAAATCCAAAATACAATTGGGTCGGTCAATTGAAAAATATATTATGTAGGATTGATAACTCTTGATTGGTCGATCTTTCTCGACTTCTCCCTGGGAAAGTACGGCTCCAATTGCTTCATCGCTTGCGTAAGTGATTAGATTAAAGGGTTTCTTGAAATCTAGATTTATTTCGAGGAGAATTTTTGGTAACAGTTAGCCAAGCCCAAAAACGATTGGACCTGCCTAACTGTTAGGGGTACGGGGAATTCCAGTACGCAAGCAGTTTTGTTAGGGTCTGGGAGTGCTCCTTCACTGGTACACTTGTGTCTCAAATAAACAACATCTTTCCTCAGAAACTGACACTATTCGGGGTTCAGTTTCAAGTTGCTTTGCATTAATCTATCGAAGACTGCGTAGATCACAATATCGTCTAGAATTTAATTAGAGCTTCTCTCTTTTTCCCGTGTTAGAAGTGTATCTGAATCCTTACCTTTCGGGTGGGGGGTATTCAAACTATCAGTTCCTACTCAAAAGTGATTTATTTAACAAATGTTTATTCTATTTATACAAAATTTCTTATAAATACATACACATAATTTTATACATTCATTTACAGTAATTGCCTAATACTTACTCAGGTTCAGGTGGGAACAGGTGAAAAATTCAGTGGGAATGAATGGGACTCATGTTACTGTCTGGAGTGTAAAGTGCAATTTTGCATTATTTTACGTGCAGGTGGTACTCGTGATATATTGGATTGCGTGGTGCTGGATTTGGGTTTTTACTAAATTGTGCGGAAAATGCTTGAGTTACATTTTAGAGAGTTTCATGATCAATTTGAAATATGTTTATGAATGATTGATCATATTGACCGGGCCAATACAGATGGAGCAGAGGGTCTTCTAATAGGAGTAGGTGTAATAGGTTGTACCTCAAAGGGTTTGTTTTCCGTTTTATTGCAACATTTCCAAAATTGTGAGCATCTAAACCATACCACGGCCAAGATAATTATAACAACAATTACATAGGTAGAAAATTAATGGTGAATATGGTGAGCCTCTAAACCAGGGAACTTACTTTGGACCTTTTTAAATTCTAGAGTGTCTAAGGGTTTGGTGTCTAAATGAATAAGGGGGTTTTTTAGTTCTTCTACTTCTTTATGGAAAATTGATTCATTCAATAAGCTGGATAAATTGGTTATTGGGAGGAATGAGGAGCGCTGAGTGTTTGAGAAATTTGTTTGGCTCGTAATCGTCATTGTGGGATGTTTCACCTGACAATGTTGGTTTAATTTCTATATAGTGTCTTTATAATAACTTGGTCTTTACATGCAATATTTATGGTAGTAGCTTTTTCAACAATGAAAATCCAATGATTTGAATCTTGGAGTTGAATCCAATATTGAGAGGGATGAGTTTTCTTTATTTTGCAAACTGAGGCAGTTGGTTTTTTATGGTTTAATAATTCCATTTCGCAGCGGCTTATTGAGGATTGCATCGTATAAAGTGGATGTTGTTGTCGACAAAGATATCCTTAAGTTTCGCTTTTGATGCACTCAGTTAATTCTGCGCGGTTGAGTGTGGGTAATAGTGATCACGATGAAGATTACTTGCTAGATACTCTGTGGAGGGCTTGATATAAAGGAATTCTCCTTTGTTTTCCGATGGAACGGGATACATTTTGAAAAGTTGAAAAGAGTATGGTAACGATATGTTAACTTGGAAAATAATGAAATCGTCAGTGACCCTTCTTTTTACTGTCATAATTTTGTAAAGGGTAAGTAGTTCATCTGCGTTTGCTTCACCAGGAATAATTAAGGACGCCGAAACATGCGTTCGAATAAAGTTTATTTCTTTTCTTAATTGCTGGGGTGTGAGCAACAACGGACTAATTCTTCCGTTGTGCGCATCTAACAGTACGTTTATTAGTTCCTTTTGAACATTTTCGTAGCTGTTCATAATTATGTTATTGTAGGTGATACTAGCTGTAAGGTTTGAATTACTGAATTTTCTTCTATACCAGCTTTCAAGGCTCCCAAATTGGCGTTCAATTGGTTGTTGAAAGCTTCAAACTGTTCCTTGATTTGAGTCGTTGTCTTTTTTAAGACCTTAGTAGTGACTTCAGCAATTGATGTTTGATTTTGAGCTAGTGAAAGGAGATAATTTTCGTTCCCTTTAACTTTGCTTATCTCTTCTTCGATATAATCCGCATAGGATTGGTCCAGTACTCCGAATAGTTAGTGCTGAATGTTTCCTATAATCTCTAAGGGTGCTCTACGTTTTACTCGTTCATTTATTTCATGGTTGCCATTTCTTTTGTGTAGTAAAACATTATTTTGATTCATTACCTGGACCTTGTGTATCATTTCAGTTAATATGGAGGTGCAATAGTTTTTCCAATGTCTTTAGACTTTGGTTGAATCTATCAAGTTGGAGATAATAGGTGTGCAAGTCATAATAAATTATGAAGCTCCATTGTTTGTTTATCATGTGAAGGTCTGATATGTTCTCCATATATAATCCTGGGTTATCTTTAAATTATGTTATCTTTTCTGGTGGTATTGCTGATATGGGGGCTGACAGAGCTCCTACGATCATGCTGATCACTAGTAGCACTGAAAATATACCTGGTAATTTAACTCGTCTTCCTTTATTTGATCGTATGGCCGTTTTTCATAATTCCTCAAGGGGTGGTCGAACTGGTATGTTTGTCGGGTGAATTCGTTTTAATCTTTTTGTGCCCATTGATATTTTGTTATCTATTTGTTGGCTTGTCATCAATTTCTCAATTGTACTCACTGAAGATGTTACAACGTCATTGGAACCATAATGAACTGTTTGGCTTGGCTGAGGGCACTTATCTTTTTGATCTGGTAGTGAGAGTGTTGGTAGTTCATCTTTTTCAAAAGGTAGTTTATATACTTTCGTGATTGGTCGTTTAAGTATGTTTTTGGCAGTTTTGATAGTCACCACTCGAACTAATCCGTTATCACCTGGGTATGCGGTTTCAATTCGGCCCATTAACCAATGGGATGGTGGTAAGTTGTCTTCTTTCACATATACTATGTCTCATGGCTTAATGTTGTTATTTGTACCCTGCCATTTGTTGCGTTGTTGTAACCGGCTTAGATATTCTGATGACCAATTTTTCCAGAATTCTTTCCTGAGTTTTTGTATTAGTTGCCATCTAGTCAGCAAATGTAGTGATTTAACTTCCTCTTGAGGAGGTTCTGGAGGGGACATCAAAGGTTCACCGACCAAGAAATGTCCAGGTGTTAAGACCATTAGGTCTTCTGAATCATTACTTAAGGCACATAATGGTCTTGAATTTATGCAAGCTTCTATTTGAGCTAATAGAGTGCTAAATTCTTCGAATGTCCAACTTACATCACCCGCTATGCGTTTCAGATGGTACTTGGTAGATTTGACACCTGCTTCCCATAGGCCTCCAAAGTGAGGTGCTGCAGGAGGAATTAAATGCCATTTCGTACCATAGTTGGAGAGATGAGGCAACAATTCTTTGTGGAGTCCTTATATAGCTTGAGCAAATTGTTTGTCAATTTGATTGCTGGCTCCTACGAATGTTGTTCCACAATCGCTATATATGTTGTAACACATTCTCCGTCTGGATATAAAACGTTTATATGCAGCTAGGAAGGTTTCTGTCGTTAAATCACTCACGGCCTCTTAATGGATGGCTTTGGTAGCAAGACATATAAAAACGGCTATGTAGCCTTTATAAGCTTTGGTACTGCGGCCTTTAGAAACTCGTAGTTTAAATGGTTTGGCATAGTCTACACCTGTATTTGTAAATGGTTTTGATGGACGTACTCTATATGCCGGAAGGTTACCCATTAATTGATTTGTTGTTATACCTTTTTGCTTAATACAAATTACGCATTTATGTATAAGTGATCGAATAGTACTCTTGGCGTTAATTACCCAATACATCCTTCGAATGTGTGCCAAGGTTAATTGGTTGCCGCCATGTAGTGTTTTGCTATGAGCATCCCGAATTACCAATGTCGTCACGTGGTGACTAGTTAGTAATATAATGGGACGTTTTGCATCGTAGGGTAAGTCGGAATTTGTTAACCTTCCTCCTAGCCGAAGTAGTCCTTCAGCATCAAGGAATGGCGATAATGACAATAATTTGCTAGCCGTCGGTATATTTTGTTTGTTTGCGAGTGATCTTATTTCATTCGCAAAGTGTTCTTGTTGGACGATCTGAATACATTTTTGTATAATGTTTCTTGGAGTTCGGACCTTTCTAATTGTGTAGAATGTTTTTTGTGTTTAATAAAACGCCGACAATAACTAAGTACACGAATCATACGTTGCAGACATGAGAACCTGGTTATTAGTCCGCATGGATTTTGTGTGGTTATGCTCATTAGGGTGGTTGTGGGATGGTCATACTTGATGTATGTTTGAACCTCTTGAGGCCATTTTTCTTTCGAGAAAGATAGCCAAGATGGTCCCGTCCACCACAAGGGAAGATTTTTCAATTTTGAGGGTGAGAGTCCTCTTGAGGCACAATCAGCAGGGTTGTCTTCAGATTTTGCGTGGTGCAAAGCCTCGGGCTTGGTATTTTTTAATACTTCCGCGACCCGGTGTGTTACGAACTAATCTTTTGCTTTTTTTCCTGGATTTTTAATCCATGCTAGGGTTATTGTTGAGTCAGTCCACAAATAGGTATTATTTTCGTTGATACCAATAGCGTTTTTTGTTCTACTGAGCAGCCTTGTGAGTAGTACTGCTGCACAAAGCTCAAGACGTGGAAGTGTGGTTTCTGTTTTAAGAGGCGCCACTTTGGTCTTTGCAGTAAGCAGTGACGTGTGACACTCTCCTTGCGTTGTACATACGCATGTGTATAACAATGCTGCGTATGCCTTCTGTGAGGCGTCGCAAAATGCATGATATTCCAAGCTTTGAAACTCATTACCACATTTAATCCATCGAGGTATTTTTATTCGCTAGATTGTGGATAATGTGTTTTTAAATTCATTCCACTGGTGGGCCAGATTGAGTGGCAATGGTGTGTCCCAATCAAGCTCGGCTATCCATAAATCCTGCATAAGAATTTTAGCCTTGATTATGACCGGGGATATCCAGCCGATGGGATCGTATATTCTGGCTATAGTTGCTAGTAGTAAACTGTTTGTGATTTGCTGATCGTTGAAGAGGTCTTTTATTTTGAACTGAAAGGAATCGCTGTCGGGAAGCCAATATAAACCTAAGGCCTTAATAGAATGTTCATTGCTTAGTTCTAATGAACATTTTTCCCTATATTCCTCAGGTATGTTCTGTAATAGTGTCTGGTGATTTGTTGTCCATTTCCTGAGTGCGAACCCTCCTGATTTTAGAAGTGATACTAGTTCACTTTGCAACTATCGTGCGTTCTTTAACGTATTTGCCCCTGTAAGGAGGTCGTCTACGTAAAAGTCTGATAGTAGTATTTTAGATGCCTGCTGGTATTTTAGTTTCTCATCCTCTGCCAACTGATGAAGGGTGCGTATAGCCAAAAACGGGGCTGACGTTGTTTCATACGTGACGGTAGTTAACTGGTATTCTTGTATGGGTTCGTTTGGTGATGGCCTCCATAATAATTTGTGATATTTTTGATGTTCTGGGTGTATTTTAATCTGCCGATACTTTTTTTCAATATCGGCAGTAAGCACATACCTGCATTTTCTCCATCGTAGTATTATATTTGTGAGGTCATTCTGAAGCTTAGATGCAGCATGCATTGTGTCGTTTAGACTTATGCCTGTGTTTGTCTTTGATGATGTGTCAAAGACAACTCTCAATTTTGTTGTTGTGCTTTCCTTCAGAACAGCTTGATGTGGTAAATAATATCCATCTTCCTCCATACTATTAGCCGGCACCATGTGTTTCAGGTTCATGTATTCTTGCATGAATAGTCGATAATCTTTTTCTAGTGGTTTATTTGATTGAAATTTTCTCTCAATTTGTAGTAATCATGCCAGAGCTCTCTTTTTTGAGTCGCCTAGTTTTGTTACATTTTCTTTGAATGGTATTTTGATAGTGTAGTCTCCGTTTTTGCTACGAATGTTGCACGGAATTGTTGCTCACAAAACTGGTCCTCTTCGGACAGTTGTCTTGTGAGTGTTTCTGGGTTTTCTATCTCCCAGAACTTTTTTAAGCTTTCATCAACTTCTACATGTGATATCATGCTAGTAACATGTAATACTTCGTTCTTGTTATTGTTAACAGGACCGGACAATATCCAGCCAAATTCTGTTTGTTGCCTCAGTAATCCATTTCTGAATCGATTAACGTCGTCACACAAAATTTGAGAGAATATATCAGCTCCGATAATTATGCTCATAGGTGCCGATGTATTAAACGTTGGGTCCGCAAGAATGATATTTTTGAATTCTTCGTACTTACAATTAGTATGAATTGAGTGAACTGGTAATTTTTTTGTTAAAAGTGGAAGTATTAAGGCTTCTATTTTCACTGAAAATTTTGAAGGGAAATGCGGACATAATTCTATTACAGTTTTTTGTTTTATTTTTCCAGCACTAGTCAATTCTACTCCTACAACCTCTGCTCGAGTTTTAAACCGAGGGAGTGATAGGAGACTCGCAGATTCCTTAGTTATAAACGAAGCCTGTGAAACTGGATCGACTAATGCTCTTAGTAATTCAATTTAATTGTTAGCATTCCGTACCTTAACAAGTACCGTTGCTAGGATGACATGAGAGTCATTTATAATTTGTGGAGATTGTATTTTATCACTCGTAGAATTCACAGTATTAGAGTTATACCCTGTTGGATTTTTTGTGGTAAGGTTCGTTCTATGCAGCAGAGTGTGGTGAGGTTTTTGGCAAATACTGCATCTGTAGTGGCTGTGGGGGGATAAATAGATATTCCGTCCTGGGGTTATGTGCTGACTGGAATATCCCATCACAATTTGTTGTAAAGACGGCTGGCTGTGGACTCTTGAGTTACCTATAAGCTTTGGAATCTTCCCATATAAAAATTTAAAATAGAAAGACTAGTAACTTTCTAGCACTTTTATTTTGGATGTTGTTACATAGAATACTGATTGTGAACTGACTTCTGCTCTAAGTTCATTTTTTATTTTTCCCTTAAAACCTACTCTTTTCTAAAATTTATAATCAACTCCTACTATGCTCTCTCGTTAACTTACAGTAAATTTTGAGTGGAATTTACAGTAGTCATAGCGACCGACTATGAAACCTAAAGAAAACATATTCACACATTGATACTCTACTTGATTTTGCTATTTGGTATGCGGCCGAGGTGTTTCACGTTACTTTCTGCGCATCTCTCAATAAAGATTCACAATAATAAATTTTGAGGTACTACATCTAATGCAGTTTAGATAATCCGCCAGAACACCCCCCTTCCAGCGATTTGCCCGAAGCGCGATAATAATTCTCGGTGGTTTCTGGAATTTCTTTGAATTTAACACTCTTAAAACTCTGTTTTGTGAAATTTGCTTGGGGTGTAATTGTAGCTGTTAATATTGTGTTTGGAACTGTATTGATTTTGCTTACTAGGCAATTTTGAGAGTTTGATGTTGAGACAGGCGCTGGATGAACTCCTAATGTATGTGTGTTAATTTGTATGGCTGTTATCTCCGTCGTTGAATTTGGATCTTCTTTGATCATAGTGGTGAAGCATGGCTTTAAACGATTTAAAGATACGTTAACATTTCTGTTTTTTAATTTAATAGTGTAGAAACTTGGTTGTCTACTGATGATCTGAAATGGTCCTTCATAACAATTTTGGAAAGCGTGTTTAGGAGAATCGTTTCGGATGAAGACATGCGAGCAAGTTTCCAACTCTTTAAATTTGAAAAAATTTGGTTTGTTGTGGTTGGTTGCCGGAGTAGGTTTTATATTGGTAAATGAATTTCGTAATTTATTGATGAATGAGCTTTGTGGTATGTACTGCGAATTTTGTTGAAGGAAATCTCCAGGGAGTCGTATCGATTGGCCGTAAAGTAGCTCAGCCGGTGTTGCTGAAAATTCCTCTCTGAATGCAGTACGTAGACCTAACAAAACTGATGGTAACGTGTCGGACCATGAAGTATTTTGGTGCATTTTTAATGCTGTTTTTAATATCCGATGCCAACGTTCCACAAAACCGTTTGATTGAGGGTGATACGGAGTTGTACGGTTGTGTTTGAAACCTAAAAATTTTGACAATTCCTTGAAAAGGTTCTACTCAAATTGTCTGCCTTGATCAGTCACAATAATTTTGGGTACTCCATAACGGGTAATCCATTCCCGATAGAGTGCGGCTGCGCATGTTTCTGCCGTTATACTTGCTAGTGGAATTGCTTCAGGCCATCGAGTAAAACGGTCGATGACTGTGAGGCAAAACCTGAATCCTTGTGACTGTGGAAGTGGACCTATAATATCTAAATGAATGGTTTCGAATCGATTTGTTGTTGTGGAGAAAGAAGTAAATGGAATTTTAACATGACGAGAAATTTTATTTTTCTGACATGCCAAACAAGCTCTACTCCAGTCCTTTGTATCTTTGTTAATTGAAGGTTAAAAGTATTTTTTTGTTATTGTTTTGTTTGTTGACCTAATACTGGGGTGTGTGAGATTGTGGATAGAGTTGAAGATAGTTTTCCTGAATGTGTTTGGGATATAAGGTCTGATATTGTTTTTTGTATGTTCGCAAAAAATTTGTTTGTCGGTTCCCAAAACTGGAAATTTGGAAATTGTATAAGATGAATCTTTAAGCAGTGTGCTGAGTTTATTTATTTATTTGTATACAAATTCATCAAGTGAGCTGACTACTAAAGATAAGAGAACACAATAGAAGAGACTAAGAGAGCAGACTTCTCAACTGAGTTTTGCTAGGGTTAAAGTCCACGCAATCCTTATAGTAGAAGTTGAAAAGCCGCGACATAGAAGGTATCGGCATATTCTTACCGTAATTTGTGCGGTGATAAGAGACATGCAGAAGGTCCGAACCTCGCAGTGAACGAGAGGGAACTGAAATACTGATCTAACTCAGCAGTTCCGGGGAATCAATAGACCCTTGAAGCATGTCGAAGAGGAAGGTCGTTTTGGAAATTTCGCGCCTCTTTTCGAGTAAGGAGGTAGGTTAAGAGGGTCCCTCCAAGGCAGGCATCCGAGAGCAAATCTTAAAAATCTGCGCTGGACAGATTCCACTCTTTTTGTCTCAGAGAGATGATACGGAGACCAGACTGGGCAAGCATATTCAAGGATGGGCCTTACAAGTGCGCAGTAAAGTTGCTTGCAAATATACGGGTCATTGAACTCGCGAGACCACCTTTTCACGAAACCCAAAGCCGCATTAGCCTTAAGGACAACAGAATCAATATGATCTGCGAAGGTAAGCTGGGAATTGAAGATAACGCCTAAATCTCTGCATTTGTCAAGTCTAGTTAATGAACTTCCTCCCACCTCGTAGACAAAAGAGAAAGGATTTTTATTACGGGTGAATGACATAACAGAACACTTAGGTATATTTAACGGTAAGTAGTTTTTATGACACCAATTATTGAAAAGGGTCAAGTCAGAATTTAAAGAAACACAATCTGAGGAATTATTAATTACGCGGAATATTTTAGCGTCATCAGCGTAGCATAGGATTTTGGAATTAGGTACAGTAAGGCAGATATCGTTGATAAATATTATAAAGAGTAAAGGGCCAAGGTGGCTGCCCTGCGGAACCCCCGATTCTATTTTGATCTCCTTGGATAGAGAAGATCTAAAAATGACTCTCTGTGTCCGATTACATAAATAAGAGGACAACCAATTGATAAAAAGAGAAGGAAACCCTAAAAGTTTAAGCTTGTATAAAAGGAGCTGGTGATTTAGGCGGTCGAAAGCTTTGCTAAAGTCTGTATAAATACAGTCCACTTGCTTACCGCGCTCCAGCACAGAGGTGCAAAAATTCGTAAATTCAACTAGGTTAGATGTCGTGGATTTACCCTTGCGGAAACCGTGTTGAAAAGAGCCCAAGAAGGGCTTAGAGTGAAAATATAACGCATCAAAGATAAGAGATTCAAATAACTTCGCTAAACACGGCAGATAAGCAATAGGTCTATAATTAGAGATCGTCCCTTCTTCCCTTTTTATGTAAAGGCAGAATAAGCGACATTTTCCACATAGAGGGAAAAACACCACAGCGAATAGATAAATTAAATAAATAACAAAGAACAGGAGACAAAGACAAACCGCATTTCTTAACAACAGATGCAGGAACACCGTCAGTACCGCTAGAAAAGCTCTCAGTTAGAGAAGCTATCTTTGATAAAATAGATGCTTCATCTGAAGAGAGGTAGGAGGAAGTTTAGTCAAGTGTATAAAATCATTAAAGCTAATATCACAGATAGGTTTAATGTATGCAGTTTGAAAAAGTCACTAAAAAGATTAGCTGTCGTCAGGGCGTCATTGCTGAGCATGTCTTCATAGAAAAGAGAGGTAGGAAAGCCATCAGAGTTGCGTTTGGAATTGACAAACTTCCAAAACAATTAAGGATTCCTACGTAGCGTATATTTGGTATGATCCACGTACTCCTTATAGGCGGATTCAGAGCTCGACATGAAGGTCTCCTCCGGAGAAGCCTTCCAGACAACTGACGGAAGGTTGAAGTCACCGACGATCAGAAAATCGTACACAGGAGATAGAGTCGTCATTAGTTGCTCGATGGAGTAAGTCAGCATCTCGTACGTGTCCGGAGATGTGTCAGGAGGAATGTACACATTCAGTATAAATGTGGTTTTATACTGGAATTAAATTCCCAGACAAATCGCCTCTATGCCTGGAGGAGAGGGAAACTCCACAGGTGAGCAGGCGATGCCACAGCGCACCGCACAGAGTACACCGCCCCCAACAGGTGCGTCGACTGCTAACAGGTGTCGGTCACGACGAAAAACTTGGAACTCGGCTTGGTTGAAGAGTTCTGCGTCGAAAAATTTACCGCATAGTCATGTTTCGGTAAGGCATACCACGTCGAAATCTGAATCAGAAGATGAAACGAAAAGTTTCGCAGTCTTAGATCGAAGCCCGGTTACATTAGCGTAGTAGATGGACAGCTCGCCTTTGAGTTTTTTGAGCTGGGCGCTTTGGTGATGCTCGTCCTAGGTTTAAATTCTCGCACAATAGATCCAGTGGGCCAGATAGCAGGTGAAATTGTAGCAGAGAACAAATTTTCCGGGACGAAAACCTTAAACGAAGCTGTAAATGAGCGTTCGGAGCGTCCGTGGGCCGAAGTCAGCTTCTTGCAGACAACACTGTCGAGAGAAGCTCCGGTACGATTGGAGATGTGGTGACTCAATCTTTCCTCCGTGATCTCGGGATCAACTCTTGAAATGAAAATGCAGCGGGGACGCCGGGCAGGTAGCAGCACGGAGATGTTGGAAGGCTGCGTGTTAGAGTCAGGGGCCGCGGCCGATTTTGCGTTTATTTCCCTAGTTGGAACGGGAGAAGTACGACGTCGTCGTCGTGGTGTTCTTCGACGGGCTGGCTGCAAGTCATCAGTGCAAGCTTGCAGCGGTGATGAAGATTGTAGAGCAGTTGGTGACGTAGGAGGTAGGTTCTTAGAGTCCTCCGATCTGCTAGCAGGAGGACGCAGTGGGTTCTCATCCCCAACAACCGCGATTGACTTAGACGCTGGTGAGTCGCCACAAGGCTTATTGTTGAGAGATAAGGCCTTAACATCCGAAGCGATGGTGCTGATAATCTTAGAGTTAGCGAGGACAGCATTCGACCAAGAGCCCAAGTCGCTTTTAACCTGCTTGACACCTCTTCTAATATCTTCGATTACAGGAAGGAAGGACTCCACAATGTCTGCGGTGTTAGTAGGAGGGCGGTCGTCAGCGGACAAGCGGAGATCGTCAATGGAGTCGGAAATAATATTAATTTTAGTATTAAGCTGGTGCGATTTTTCCAAAAGACTGCACGAGTTTGAGTTTAAGGTCTCGGAAATAGTCAGAAGCTTCTCGAGTTTCTCGCCCATTAAATTGATGTCGTCAGAGATAGCGATGAGGTGCCCAGTTAGCACTGATGTGTGCAATTTTGTCGCCAATGACGGATTGCTCACGGGAAAAACTGTCCATTGCCTTGTTGACGAATAGCATAACGTGGCAAGGTAGTATCTGCGAACAGTCATGGCAGGTAGCGATAGCAGACGTAGAGGATCGTGAAGGGCGGTTCAGGCAAGTGGCATGGAAAGACTTACCGCAGACGCCGTCACACATAGTAAGGTCTTTAGGTGTACCTTTGTAGCAAATCTTACAGGTGACCATTGCGAGTTGTAATGTTGTCCAAAAAATGGGGTTGAGAGGCGATGTATAGCCGATGCAGGAACCTGGTGCGGATTGACAACTGAACGGTGATATTCAGAGTGATTCGTGTCACAGATGTCAGATGAGTTGTGCCGAAACTTAAAATTCAAGGCGGGAAAGAGCCTAACCTCCAACTCCAGCAATATATGCGCCAAGAAATTGGGAGAAAGAAAACGAGTAATTAAAATTTGGCAGATCTCAAGCCTCGGCAGAGGCATATACTAAGAATTCACCCTAAGAAAAATAAGCGAGTCCTATGCTTATAATCCAACGTCCAGCAGGGCAAACGTCCAACCACACAGAAAATGCTGTATATTCCGACAAGCGGGAGACCAGGCATAATCCTCCAGCAGCAAACCACAAAGGGACACAAACGACGGAAATTAGAACGCAAAACAGTGATGCACAGAGCAGCAGAATGAATTAAAACAGAAAAAATACTCAAGACCGTACAGTTGAGTGTCTGCTTGTTGTGCCTCTGCTATTGCTTCAAAATCTATTGAAGGTGGAATGTGTAGTTCCTCAACTCTTGATAAGGTGTCTGCTACTATATTGTGTTCACCAGAAATGTGTTTTATGTCTGTAGTGAATTGGCCAATGAAATCTAAGTGTCTGAATTGTCGTGGTGTGGCTTTTTCTGGTTTTTGTTTGAATGCAAAAGTTAGTGGCTTATGGTCTGTGTAAAGTGTGAAATTTCCACCTTCCAAATGGCAGCGTATGCTGCTAATAGCTCTCGGTCATAAGCGCTGTATTTTTGTTGTGTAGTGGTTAACTTCGTTGAAAAGAAACCGAGAGGTTGCCAATGGTTTTCAACTAACTGATTTAGAGCGGCGCCTAAAGCTGTATCAGAGGCGTCTACAAATAATGCTAATTTAGCATTATTGTTGGGAAACGTTAACAGAGTAATTTGGGATAACTGTAATTTGACTTCTTCGAAAGCTTTAATCGCTTCCGGCGTCCAGTCAATTTTTTTGGTCTTTGTTCCCAGTGAGGTATTTATTTAGTAGCAGCTGATTCTGCGCTGCGTGTGGCAGGAAACGGCGATAGAAATTTATCATGCCAAGAAAACGTCTTAATTCCTTGACGTTGGAAGGTCGACTAAAATTTTTAATGATCTCCACTTTCTCTGGAGTTGGTGTAATGCCTTTGGAATTAATAAGGTGCCGGAGAAATTTCACTTCCGATTTCATGAAGTTACACTTCTCGGTGTTTATTATTAACCCATGGTTTTGGAAAAGTTGAAAAATTTCTTTTAAATGGTTGATGTGATCCTGTTCTGAATTTGATGCAACTAATACGTCATCCAAATATGTAAAGCAGAACGGTAGTTTTTGAAGAACAGAGTGTATAAATCTCTGAAATGTTTGTGCTGCATTGCAAAGACCAAACGTCATTCTGGTGAATTCGAATAAACCGAAAGGAGTGCAAATTGCAGTTTTGGGTATGTCTTCCGGTTCGACCGGGATTTGGTGATAAGCTTTGGTTAACCTTTAAGCACCGACGTGCATTTTTTATAACGTTAGTGCCGATGACGTGAGGCCTGAGAGGCCGCTTATATTATGTAGTGTTTATTAAAGAAAGTGTTGATTTAAATATTTGTCTCTCCAATATAATGGAAAATAAAGGGTTTTAAGAAAAAATAGATATAGAAAGAAAATAAACTTTATTATATTTTTAAATTAAGGACTACAATAATATTCGTCTTGAATTTTGGGGGAAAATCCGACTATTAGATATAAAAAATCATAACACAAAAACAAATCCTCTCAGAATAACAAAAAATAGTATTTCTTAAATACATAAGACTAATATAAAATTAAGAAAAAAAAAATAGTAGGAACATAAAACTTCTGGAAAAAAAAATGTCCACAGTCGAACTACACCTTAAATTCTAAGCACAGTCAGGGCACACTTGTTTCGCGCACTGTAAACAAATGTGTTTTTTGCACGAATAGCACCTATACGTCGATTTTCTTTTGAGTTTAGGTTGACAAGAAAAACAAGTCTTGCGTGTCTTGACTTCTTCAGCTTGATCTTCAGATGCCTCTGGCTTATCAGAACCAAGTACTCTTGCCAAAGTCATCCTAAGTTCACGAGGCAATCTTAGGTTACAAAATCTTCGCTTCATGTGCTCTAATACCAACTGTCGAGCTAATTTTTTTATAAAGGCTCCTCTGTCAGTTTGTCTTCCGACATGTATGTACATCATGTAAAATATGAGAATTGACGGAACTTATATCTAAAATCCGGTAAAAAATTGTCATAGGCCAGCGTCTTGATCGGCGGCTGCAAGTGTATATAGAGCATTTCTTATCTATTTCATCTACACCACCTTTCGTAGAATTATAAAACTTTATAATTTCTGGCTTCCCTGAGTCCGTATCGGTTCCTTGAGTATGATGCATTGATGAAGCCAAAATGACCGCTTTTCCCTTCTTGGGAATATGAGATAATAACGTTGTGTCTTTTGTAAAACCATATAAGGTTGATTTTTCTGGTCTCGTTTTAGCAGGCAAGAACTCTGGGGGTATTTCCCTTTTGTTTTTTTTACCGTACCTACACAGGTCAATCCTCTCTGTTTCAATGCATCAATTAGTTGTATTGACGTGAACCAATTGTCACACGTTATATTTTTATTACTGCCATGTAACGGTTTACTCAAACGAATCACAGCCTGCGTAGGAACTAAAAACTTTTTTCCTTCGTCTGATAATGTTTCTCCATCTGAACCTTTACCACAATAAACATAACAATTGTAAAAATAACAGTTTTCGGCATCACACATGCACATTAGTTTTAGCCCATACTTAGCAGGCTTCTTTGGCATATATATCATCAAAAATGATCGCCCTCTGAATGGAACTAGCATTTCGTCAACAGTAGCGTATTGACGTATATTATATACCCTCTGGCAATTTGATACAAATTTGTTGAAAATATTCGCTATCGCAGCCAATTTATTAGTCTCCTTTCTCTGTGCTCTGTCAAGTGCATTGTCAAACCGAAGACAGTGAAGCAAGCACAGAAATCTGTTTTTAGACATAACACATCTAAAAACATCTCTTCCGGTACCATCAGTAGCAAATATTAAATCTGCGTCTTCGTGGTTAGATTTGAATACAGCTGTGTACATCAATAGGCCAATAAAAGCTTGCAACTCAATCATATCAGTATCCTTTAGTTCTGGGCGATCCTGCTTCGTATATTTACATCTATATTCAGCCAGCTTCTCATTGGTTCTTAGCAAAATCTCCGATAACATCTCGCCATTTATATATTGTTTCCATAAAGAATAAGGATCCTTTCCATCATTTTCGGTCAAATTGGAGGTAGGTACTCGGTTAATAATATTATGTTGTGGTGTTCTAACAGATGATCTGTTTGGAGGTGATTTAGACCACTTATATTTATCCTTTAAAACATCCCAGCCTTGAGAGCGGAACATCTTCATCTGATGACGATGACGGCGCGTCCAGGTGTTCAGGTTGAGTTTCTTCGGTATCAGAAATATCAGTGCTAGTATCTGTATTATGCTCACTGTGCTCCGGACAAAAATCTTCACTAACGTCCTCAACCTCAGATCCGCTGGAATCTTCATCCGCGAGCCAGCTCTCAATCACTCACGTATAATTTGGATTAGACACATTTATACCTATCCGAAGTCTCTTTGAATGCTGTAAATCTGTTGCAGAACTATTTCTCTTACTACCTGAAGGTCCTGGTCTATCCATAGTTTACAATATCTGTAAAAATAACAGTTTACTGTAACAAAGAAATAAAACAAAAACACTTACGTAAGTACCGATGTGAGGCCTGAAAGGCCGCGTCGGAATTTCAAATTGTAATTACTCACCAAATGCACGCGCGACGTCACGCCTTCCTGTTTCAATGTCAACGTGGGCACTGTTCTTGCAGCTACTTAAAAGCAGGGATCGGATTTTTGCGGGGAAAGGGGTACAGTAGCAAGTCAAGTGCCTGCCGGGGCCTCTCAGACCGCACGTCGGTACTTAAAGGTTAAGTCCAAAGTTGAAAATATATTGCAATTTTGAAGATGGAAAGTGAAATCGTGAATCAGTGGTATCGGATAACGGTCTGGAACTGTAATTGAATTTAGACGCCGATAATCACCGCAAGGTCTCCATTCACCATTTTTCTTGGGTGCCATGTGTAATGGTGAGGACCAACAGCTGTTTGATGGTCTGCAGATACCTTCGTTTAGGAGAAATTCAAATTCCTTTTTTGCTACTAAGAGTTTTTCGGGGGAAAGTCTTCGTACTTTTGAAAATATTGGCGGCCCATTAGTTTTGATTTGGTGTGTCACCATATGTTTAACTGGCTTGGTAAACCCAGTGTCCCTTGTAATACTAAGGAATTCTTTGAGTAAATTTTGAATTTGTTTGTTAATAGTTGGCCGAGAGAACCGAAAGAGTATTGAATGGACCTTTAATAATTTTCCCGTCTAACTTTAGATTTGTAAGTGGGTCGAGTAATTTTCTGATGGCTAAATCGACTATTAAACCATAGTGGAAAAGAAAGTCTGCTCCTAATATGGGTTTAATAACGTCGGCAATGATAAATTACCATTGAAAATTTCGCCTCAAACCCAAGTCCAACGAAAGAATTTTTTTTCCGTAAGTGTTGATGGATGAAGAGTTTGCTGCCGAAAGTCGTAAACTAGACGCTGGTAATTTATTGTCTAGCGGAGCTGGAATGAGCGAAATGTCTGCTCCTGTATCAATTAAATAATTTAATTGAGATGTTTTATCATAAATATGTAGGCGACTAGTGTAGTTGCTTTTATCATTCGTCGCCATTAATGATAAACGTTCTCTTTTTTTTGTTGCTCCAGACTTTTAAATGTGCATGGCGAAACACATTTAGTTGCTTTTTCTGCAAAGTTGTCATGATACCAACACCAATTAGGGTGTTCCCTTACCTTAGAATTGTCTCTTTTGAATTTGGCATTGACCTATTCTCTGAGTGTGAAGAGGAATGTCGAGAATGGTAATGTGGAGAATAATTTCGTGATGGCCTGGATTTTAAATTTCGAATTTCCATGGACATTTCTCTCACTTGATTAGATAACTGCTGAATTTGAACCGTGAGGTTTGTTACAATACCTTCGTCTGCTCGTTGCATGGAACAGGCGAAGACTGAGGGTTTATTGTTCACCTCGAAAATTTTGTCGGCACATTTTGCCAAATCTGTTAATGTGCCCGAGCTGCACGACAATATTACTCTCATATTGTCAGGCAGTCTCTGCATCCAGAGAGTCCTCAGCACGTCATCACTTAACGTCCCGTTTGATAAATTTCTCATTTCTCGAAGAAATTGTGAAGGAGACCGGTCACCTATCACAATATCTCCAAGAAGTTGATTTAGTTTGGCTGTTTCACTAGCCGTGAGACGTGTTATTAAAGCCTCTTTAATTTGGGTGTAAGGTTGATGTGTACTTGGATTTTGTATTATGTCACTCACGATACGAATCAGATCCTCATCCAACGCGGAGAGAACATGATTAAATTTGGTGGTTTCAAGAGTGATTCGAGCGAGTTCGAATTGCGCTTCTAAGCGTTGAAACCAAAAGTTCGGCGCAGTTCGCCAGAAAGAAGATGCTGTCACAGAATATGCAGCAACTGTGGGTGGAACTTCTGCATTTGCAAGATTATCCGTTTGCATTGACGGATTGTGGGCCGAATCACCACATTGTTGCATTGTCACACTTTTTAAATTTTATTCACAAAATTAAAAACTTCACGGGAGAGAACACGGTTAACACTTGAGAGGAACGCAAAAGTAAAGTGTGTAACGCAGAGAGAAGGTGTAATTTTAAACAATTTGATGTTTTTTCTTTTTTTTTTTTTTAAATTTGACAAATTTATTTAACACTAACTAAACCTAATGTACTTATCATGCTTATGTTGTTTCTTTGATTGTTCTCTCTCTTTCTTCTGGTGATTGTTCTTTCTTGTTTCTCCTTTTGATTGTTCTTTCTTCTTTTTTGTGGTTGTTCTACTTTAATTCTTTTTTCTCTCTTGGTTTTTCTTTATTCTCTTTTCTTTCTTGGTTTTTCTTTATTCTTTTTTCTTTCTTGGTTTTTCTTTTTGTTCAAATTTGCTCGTATTAAAGGACCTTACCACGGGTGGGGGGTTCCTTTAATACTGGTGTTTGTATTTGTGATTATATGTTATTAAAGCCCCTTACCGCTGGTGGGGGGTGGCTTTAATAATGTTTTGTTTTTTCTTTTTAACGATCCTTACCTCTGGCGGGGGGTATCGTTAAATTTATGGTTTTGGTGTAAGTGAACACTTTTCTTGCGTCCTGTTGATTGCCGATTGTTGCCAAAGTCGTCTGTTGCTAGCTGCATATAACTTGTCCTTTGTCGCTGTCGGGGTGTTCGCTGTCGGGGTCACCAGTTTGTGGGGGGATAAATAGATATTCCGTCCTGGGGTTATTTGCTGACTGGAATATCCCCTCACAATTTGTTGTAAAGACGGCTGGCTGTGGACTCTTGAGTTACCTATAAGCTTTGGAATCTTCCCATATAAAAATTTAAAATAGAAAGACTTGTAACTTTCTAGCACTTTTATTTTGGATGTTGTTACATAGAATACTGATTGTAAACTGACTTCTGCTCTAAGTTCATTTTTTATTTTTCCCTTAAAACCTACTCTTTTCTAAAATTTACAATCAACTCCTACTATGCTCTCTCGTTAACTTACAGTAAATTTTGAGTGGAATTTACAGTAGTCATAGCGACCGACTATGAAACCTAAAGAAAACATATTCACACATTGATACTCAACTTCAGTGGTTTTCAAACTTGATGTTACTATGCCTCCCTTAAAAATATTTAATCATTTGGTGCCGCCCCCTGAAGATTTCATAAAATAAAAACACAAACATTTTTACTCTTATAAAATTTATTCATACAAACTAATGGAAAACGATATTTTATTATTGTTTTTAATGAGATGGGTGTGCTTGTCTATTAGCACAAAGTTTATCAAATCTTGGTATTTGTGACGATATAGCTACTCGTAGCTTTTTTTCTACAACTAAACGAGCTAATATTTACTAATATTTGGATTTCATTGCAGCCAAAGTGCGCAATATGATGTTGCGAACGGCAGCAGTACTTTCAAAGCTTTGTTTGACAAAGTGTTATATTCTGTATGAAGATTGAACCAGAATTGAACCAGAGATACAGTCTGAAATTTATGTGTTAATGTAGTATCACAAGATAATTCAATCAATTTTTCTTTTTCAATACTTGTCAATCCAAATTCATCATCTTCTTCGTCGATAAATGGATTCTGTATCCACGCAAACTTTGTAAAATCAAGATCACCAAAATAATTCGAAAATTGAAGCAACCAACTATTCAAGTGTTCCACAAAGAGATTTGTTATCTCGGGCGCATAAATTTAAACGTGGAAACATGTCAATCTAATTTTTTTGCAAATTTGATTTCCATAGCTCCACTTTTTTAAATAAATAAAATGCCTTCACTTTGTCTTTTTGTATTTATAAGCAAACGCATTTGCGGTCCTTACATTGATTTATTAAGAACACTCAATTTTTCAAAAATGTCAACCAAATATGTAAGTTAAACAATAAAATTATCATCCCTAAACATATGTTTAGTTTAACTATGCGCGATAAAGCACGATGGTATTTTTTCATTTATTCTCTCATTTTTTACGTAGAAAACTTTAGCAGTAATTTGGAAAATTGTTCACTGTGACTAATTTTCTCGGCTCCCTTTAGACTACTCCGCGCCTCCCAGTTTGGAAAACGCTGCTTTACTTGATTTTTCTATTTGGTATGCGGCCGAGGTGTTTCACGTTACTTTCTGCGCATATCTCAATAAAGATTCACAATAATAAATTTTGAGGTACTACATCTAATGCAGTTTAGATAATCCGCCACATGGCGCTGGTGGATTTATGCATCAGACAATTTGTGCACAATTTGTTTGTTTGCGTGAAGTTATTTCTTTCCTGTATTGACAGGCGTAAAAATGTTTGACATTCATATAGTCTATGTTCTTGTCTACACAGAGAACATTTTTTGTTACTCTCTTTTGACGCTGCATGATAACTTCTGTATTGGTTAGGCTTGTGAATATTAACTGAATATTCCTTCTTTTTTGCATCTTTTAGTGAATCTAGTGAATTGAATCTGGATTCAAGAAACTTGAAAATAGATGCTATGTTTGGATTTTCCAGAGTTTGTGACTCTCGTGGTCTAACTTCTGTAATATTATGTGCACTATAAATGGTGCCCAACTTGAGGTGTCTATTTCTATGTTACTAAGGGCATGCAGACATTTTCTTGTGGTGTCATGCAGTTTTCTAAACCCTTTGGCAGTTTCATTTTCTTCTTTTGGTTGAGATATAATTGTTTGAATTTATGTCGAACAGATTTTTCTTTTATTGTTATATCTGTCTTGTAACAGCTTCCGTGCTGTTTGATAGTTTGCATTAGAAATGCTTAGGTGTTGTAGGAAACTGCTAGCTTCCTTTTTGAGATGAGCCTTGAAGTACTGCATCTTTTCCGCTGCTCCTAGGCGCGAATTGTTGTGAATTAATTGTGTGAATATGTCACAAAACGATGTCCATTGCTGGAAATCGCCATCTAACACGGGTAGTAGTAGTCTTAGTAGCTTTTCTTCTGCTTCTGATCGATCTTTTGCTCCCAATTTTTCTTGGGTTTGGGACATTACCTTATAGTAACGATCTTCCAGTTTAGTGTAAGCTTGAGTTTCTGAATACTTTTTTGTAGCTTCAATCGGGTTTGCTACAATTTCAGTGAGATTTAACATCACCTTACTCCAATATATCTGCGCGGCGTTCATTTTCTGTTGATAGTAATAAGGGAAGTTTGGAGTGTTTAACTCGCTTTCAACAGATACCAGCAGATAGTTTAATAAATTCATGGTCTCTTCTTGTACTCGAAGAGCCTTTATTGTAGAAATGTCCTCAATGTTTGAGGCAGTTTTTACTTCAGGTATTTCAGGTTCTGTGGTCTTAACCTGGGATATGGCTCTTTCTAAATCTTGCCCAAGCATATCTTTCAGTGCCTCGTAATATTTTTCTACTTCACTATAAAAGGTTTTAATGAAGTATGCATGCTCGGGATTTCTTTTTGTCGTTTTTAACGAATGGCTCCCATAGTTTATCTAGCCGTTCTAGCTTATTTTCAATGGAGAATGGCGTTCTCCTACTTTCCGACTCTTTTTTTGAAGTTAGTTTTTATCTTCACTATTTGGTGGTACAAATCCTTTTGTTGGTTTGTTAATATATCCATTTTGATCGGTATTTATCGTTATGGATTAGAAAAAGGGTGAACAATTGTAAAACAAACAATAACAAAGAAACAGACAAGCAAGTTCTTGAAAACTCACTGCAATACATTTTGTACGCTTCAGGTTACGCAGCTTGATTTGCCCTGTGTGGCACTCTAGAATTTTGCCTTGAGTTTTACTACAGTGTTGAGTTGCACTGTAGCTGTCGCGAGGTTTTGCGACTTAAATGCCTTTTATTTTGAAATGTGACTATACGCACGGCAGATGACCCACGAAAAACATTTAAGTAGTGCTTTACTTATAAGAATGCACAACGGTACAACGATATAGGGAATTTTTATATTTATGGGAGACTTGTGAACCGTGAACTAAGTTTTTTATAATATAAACTAGAATTCTTACTTGAATAGACTCCTATTGATGTGGGAGCTCAAGTAGGGGAGGTGGCCTGTGTGCCTTGGATGGCAATCCAGTGGCTTAGCTCCAGGGATGGCTCGCTTGTGTTGCAACCTTTAGGTGTTCCAGCAGCTCAAGTAGGGAAGGTGGCCCCTGTGGCTACCTTAGATGGCAATTCAGTGGCTCAGCTCCAGGGATGGCTCGCTTGTGTTGCAACCTTTGGGTGTTGCAGCAGCTTAAATAGGGAAGGTGGCTTGTGTGGCTACCTTGGATGGCAATCCAGTGGCTCAGCTCCAAGGATGCCTTGCTTGTGTTGCAACCTTTGGGTGTTGCAGCAGCTCAATGTTGGATATTCCTCCACGGAAATCCAAATGTTTTATATTTGCTCACTCAGATCACTCACGCTGAATGGGGTTTTTGTATTGAAGCACCAAATTGGATAGAACAGTTGTTTTATTCTGACTTGGAGCCTTGTATTCCGGGATTACTTTATGTTTTGTGGACTTTTCTTGTGACCTTCTCCTAACTGAATTTAAAAAAAAGCAAAAGTTTGGGATTTTTTTACAAGAAAACAAAACAACATATGACCTTGAATCTTTTTTTATTTGGAAGTCTTTAACAAAAACTAGAAATTGTTTTTTTTTTTTCATTTCTCGCTCACCCGTCGTCGCCAGAGGGCGCCAAAAAAAATCGGCCTTTTTCCGTAATTCCGTGATTGCGGCTCGCCAAATCATCTGACACAGAAAAATCAAAAAAAGAATTAAATTAGACATTAGAATGTATAAATCTAACTAGGATCTAACGAATCGCTCGACTAAAAAAAAATAGCAGCCTTTTGAAGTCAAAAATCGAGAATTTTTCGACAATTTTTTTACAAAAAGTGCTGTAAAAAAAAAACTACTTGGGTTTTGTCTTATATCCTAGTTAGATTTGTGAACAATTGAATTCTGAACAAAATGAACCAAGGTTTATGGAAATCGGTGGAGCGGTTCAAGAGATATCGTGGAACTACGATTGAAAAAATGAAGTCGAGAAAAATGCGTGTAAAGAAAAAAAGAGTTTTTGAGTGGAATATGTTATTTCGCACAATACCGAGGAAATGAGCAGACTTACAATATTAATTAATAGCACTTTAACTCGAAAACCATATTTTTTTTTTTCGTGCAATTTTAGGACATGATTCTAGTCATATTAACGAACATTTTTCCGTAAAAAAAAATAAAAAAAAAAATCGATTCTTTTTGCCCCAGTTAGGAGAAAGTCACCAAATATATATCACTATAACTCGAAAACCATATTTTTTTTTTTCGTGAAATTTTGGGACATGATTCTAGACATATTAAGGTATATTTTTCCGTAAAAAAAAAAAATCGTTTTTTTTTGCCCCAGTTAGGAGGTCACCAAATTAGGCTAGACGGCGAGGAAGTAAAAAGATTAAAAAGTGTATTATTCGGGCACAGGCGAGATTATTGTTGGAATCGCTTCGTTTTAGGGTGTAGTTCAACCCCCTAAGTTTGCTTACAAATTGTTGGTGTGCTTGATTTTATAATTAACTATTAGTGACGAAAAAAGTGTTTTTTTCTCTATTTCCTTTAATATCTCCGTTCCTATTGACTTTTAGTATAGCATATGCATTGAAAAAGTTGTTCCTTATGAAATTTCCTAAAATATGAGCCCTGACAGAGGTCGCTAAGTGCAATTGTTAACTTGCAAATAGCCCCGAAAGTTAAAAAAACACGTTTTTTTCACAATTTTTTTACTAAAAAATGACCAGCTCAAAGATGGCTGAAAATTCTCAAAAATGATGTGTATGTGGACCCAAACATCCATGAATAATTTTAGCGTCATCGGTTAATTACTTCTCGAGTAATTAACGATCACTTTTTTTTTTTGTCCTTAATTGCAACTTGCGCCATTTTTTTCACAAACGGGTTTCGCTGGTCGGACCAAGCCAGAAAAATCACAAATCAATTCAACTTTAGTACCCCGTTGGAATTTTTGGAAAAAATTAATTCTAACCGATTATGCAATCTCAATGCATATGCTATACTAAAAGTCAATAGGAACGGAGATATTAAAGGAAATAGAGAAAAAAACACTATTTTCGTCACTAATAGTTAATTATAAAATCAAGCACACCAACAATTTGTAAGCAAACCTTAAAACGAAGCGATTCCAACAATAATCTCGCCTGTGACCGAAAAATACACGCAAAATTCCTCGCCGTCTAGCCTATAAGGGGATATCCAAAACATCAGAAGGCAATTACAGGCGGTATCCCGGTCACCAAACGTTTAACTCATATTGAACTTAGACAAGGGCCTTGTTCTATATAATTGTTATTGTTTCAACCTATTTGAAGTAAGGCTTGAGGCGGTTGTTGTGTACCATCTTTAGTTTTCTACCCAAGCGTATAGTGGTGTTCACTGATGACGGGGTAGCGGTTACCAGATAAGGTCCTACCCAGAATTCTGAGAGCTTGTGTTTTCTGGTTTCGCTTTTCAAGAGGACCTTATCCCCCACATGGAAAGAAAGGGGTTTAGCAGCTTTATCATAGTACTCCTTGGATTTATTTTTACTCGCTAGAATGTTTTTCCGTGCTGTGGCATACGATTTTTGCAACCTGTATCTGAGCATGTGATAGTAGCTCTCGTGGTTATAAACAGGTTCAGGATCGCGTTTTAAATTTTATGGAACATCTGCCGTGAAACCATATAGGCAGTCCATTGGGGTGAGTTTAGTCCCTTCATGTATACTATTATTGTATACGACAGCGGCAGTTCGCAAGTATTGATCCCACGCTTTTGGGTTTTCATCCACAGTCGTCCGCAAATATTCTATTAGGGGTCTATGCGCCCTTTCTAGCGCACCATTTGATTCGGGTGATACGCTGAGGTCTGTAATTTGTTCACCCTTAATAATTTACAGACCTGTTTAAACAAATTGCTCAGAAAATTTGTTCCTTGATCGGTGACTATTTTCTTGGGAATGCGGTAGCGCGTAACGATTTCGTCAAAGAAAATTTGCGCTATTGTTATTGCTTCCGCATTTGGTATGGCATACCAGTCGACAAATTTTGTGAGGTTGTCCTGGAAAGTGAGAATATATTTATTCCCAGTATTTGACTCCTCGAGTGGACTATGTCCATATAAACCTTGTCGAAAGGTTGCTCAGCGATGTCTGTTATGATCATCGGCATTCGGACTTGTGGAGATGCTTTCAATTTTTGGCACTTTGGGCATCGTTTGATATAATTTTTTATATCTCGCAACATATTTTTCCAAAGAAACTTACGCTTTATTTTCTTGTAAGTCTTAATCACACCCTGATGACCTCCGAAAAGTGAATCATGATAATCATGTAAAATGATTTTAATTTCTTCAGGGTTCGTTATTATCTCGGGGTCTTTGCGTTTTTCCTCGAATGGGGTGGTTGGAGTTTTGTCGTCTTCAGGCTCCGTATGATTTAGGGGCTCTTTATCGTGACATTCTTCTGTCTCTAGGGCCTCTCTCTTTGCCTGTATTTCCTTTTGTGCTTTTTTCGAGGCCTGTTCTTTATTTTTGTGGTTTCTCTGGGCTTGAGCCCTAGTAACTGCGCTAATTATTCGAGATTTTTCCAAATCGGGGTGTTCTTCCTCCGTATCGGAATTTTTTCTGTGGTATACTTGAGCCTTTACCGTGAAGGTTTGGCTTTCTTGGTTTTCGTTTTCTTCCTGCGGAATACGACTTAAAGCGTCCGCATTCCTGTTGTATTTTCCGGGCTTGTATTCGATGGTATAATCGAACTCGGATAGCTTATGGTGGAACCTCACCAAGCGGGATGTGGGATCTTTCACATTGAAGACCCCCTTAAGAGGTTTATGGTCGGTGTACACTGTAAATTTTCTACCCTGAAGGTAGCACCTGAAATTCCGCGTTGCCCAGACAATGGCCAACAACTCCTTTTCTATCGTGGAGTAATTTTGTTCGGCCTTGTTTAATGTACGGCTGGCGTAGGCTATGGGCTTGTGACTTCCTACTTCTCCCTGAGAGAGGACAGCACCAATAGCTTCGTTGCTTGCGTCAGTCGTTAAATTAAAAGGTTTACTAAAATCAGGATATATGAGGAGAGGAGGGGATACTAGGGCATTTTTAATGGTTAAAAATGCGTCTTGACATTTATCGGTCCAAGTAAATTTGACATCCTTACGGAGCAAGTTTGTTATTGGACGGGCTATTTTTGAAAATTCGGGGATGAATTTCCGATAATGATTGGCAAGTCCTAAAAAGGACTGAACTTGTCTGACTGTTCGGGGAATCGGAAAAGTTTGCACACATGCCGTTTTGCTGGGGTCTGGGAGTGCTCCTTCATTGGAACATTTATGTCCCAAATAGACTACCTCTTTGCGGAGAAATTGGCATTTCTCCGGTTGTAATTTAAGGTTGTTCTCCCTCAACCTATCGAAAACCTTTCGCAGTTTTGAGTTATGGTCCTCTAAGTTTTTCCCATAGATGACTATGTCATCCAAGTAAACAAAACATTCCAGGCCTTGAAGGCCGGTTAGCTCATAGTTCATGAGGCGCTGAAATGTAGCTGGGGCTCCCTTGAGCCCGAATGGCATACGCTTAAATTCGTAGTGCCCTTAGTTAGTGCTGAAAGCTGTTTTGGGGCGATCTTTAGGATCAACCAGCACTTGGTGATAACCACTGGCCAGATCAAGGGTGGTAAAATACCTTGAATGACCTAGTTGGTCAAGTATATCTTCGATCCGGGGGAGAGGGTATGCATCGCCGATCGTTTTTTCGTTTAGTTTCCGAAAATCGACTACTGTTCTCCATCTTTTTTCACCATTTGGTCCCGGCTTTTTGGGGACTACTAGAAGTGGCGAGTTCCAAGGGCTTTTACTTGGTTGTACTATGTTGTTTTTGAGCATGTCTTGTAGCTGCTCATCTATAATGTTACGCATTTAATGTATTTCTGGTAACCTATACCTTTTTTGGTTTATTGGTGCTTGATCTTGCACCACTGGAATTAAATGAGTGACGGCATCAGTATGTGTCAGATGGTCACCCTTTAAGTAGAATATGTCATTATAACCATTGCATATTTCTAAAATTTCAGCTCTTTGGCTGCTCAGATTGGGGCTCAGGTGGAGTACTTCCTTCAACCTGGCTATACGTTGTTTTATGGCGGGATCAGTTGGAATTTTGTAGTCCGCGTTTGGGTAACGGATATAATTTAGAGTAGCTTTATTATTTTCAGTACACTTTTTGGCTGCTTTCGGCCGTTTAGCTTGTGCTTCATCGCTCTTGGGGCGTGTTTGGGGTATTTTTTCCCTTACTTTGTAGTTTTCCTGAACTGATAATTCCGCATTTTTCATAGAGCCTTTTAAATGTGACTCTGCAATTTCACTTGGTGCTGCCTCCATGGGATGCATCGGGACTATTGAGTAGTCATTAACTGGAACCAATTGTAATACTATGTTGGTCAGAACTACCCGAAAATTGTTGGCGTTGAGGATTCCAATCTTCGCTTCTTCCTTCTCTGAGGATATGATACTGTTGGCTAGGAAGACTCCATCGCATACCTCCTGGGATAGACAGAGTATTTCTCCCTGTAGTATCAACGGAATTCTAGCCACCATCTGTGAACGCGCAGGTACGCATATTGATTCTTTCAGAATTATTATATGCCGCCTGATTTCGTCGATCAGAGGTGTATTCGCTAGTAATTCTTGTTTGCTTTCCCGTGATGTTTCTGTAGCCCGACAACCATCATCCGTTAATTGGGATGCCTCAAGAACATGGCAAGTGGACAGCTTAACCCCTACGGATTCCATCACTTTTGCCTGATCCTTGGTTTTGGTTGCTTTTTGGGGACAGATTGTTTCTGTCTCGAATAGTATCGGAAAAGAAAATGTCTCTGTATTAATTTCCGTGCGAGGAAATCGAAGTGTTTGATTAGGACCTTCCACGTTGCAATGTTTTGATAGGAAATCATTTCCTAATAGTCCGTCGTGGGACAACTCGGGAAGGTTGTAAATTACATGAAAACCGCAGGGAATTTTAGCCTCTCTTTTGTTCGGCAGTTTTGTTATAACATTTCCCTGGCAGCTTCCCAGAGTTCGTCCCTTACCAAATGGAGATTGCAGGGTATATTTTTTCTCGGAGTTGATTAACTCGAGTGACTTTAAAGCTTTCTTTTTTATTAAACTTATCTCAGCGCCTGTCTCAACCACTAGCTGTGTCTTCTTATGGAGACCAATATCTAGCGGGAGCTCCACTATGGGAGTACTTGGTTTGGGCGGCTGAGAGTACCCTGCATTTTGACTTTTATTATTTAGAGTCGAGTCGGGGATTTCGGATTCGACTGAGTCTCGTTTCCCTGGGTTCTATTTTCCCATTTTATTTTTTGTCTGCATTTTTCTAAATTATGCCCGCGTTGTCCGCAAAATTCGCACCTGACTCGGACGTGATTTATGCGGGTGTTCCCCTCATGTGGGGTTCGATTATTGCGCCCTTGGCTTTGCTGACTGCTGGAGGGTCTGTTACCAGAGTCGGGGCGCGATTCGTTGTACGCATTGTATCCGCGCCTATAATTTTGCACTTGCTGGGAATTACCTCCCTGTCGATAATTTGACTTTATCGGATCGCGGCGGCACTCGTGGGCTTGGTGCCCATACTCTTTGCATTTTTCACAGACCGGAGTATTTTTCCGCTTTATGCAATCGGAATATGTGTGGCCTCGTTTGCCACAAAAACTGCAAATAGTTTTAGCTATTAGTTCTTTTGATCTATCTAGCTCTGTTGATTTGTACGCCTGCTTAGATGCATTTTGTGTCGGCCTGTTTACAATTTTAGCGTCAGAATTAGACTCGTGCGGTCGAGACTCCGAGCGATTTTCAATGTAATTGAAGTTTTCACTCGTCGCCTGGACCGGGGGTAAATATACTGCATTTGCATTTTCAGATGCAGGCGGGGTAGTGTAGGAGACATCGGCAATTTGGGGAGCAAAGCCGAATGCGCTTTGCTGAAGCCTCTCCATATCGAGGGCTTTTCTTACGAGGTCCTCAAAGGTGCCCTCGTTTTGTTGCAATAAGTATTGGCAAAGATGGGGATGACTAACCCCTTTTTTAAGCGCGTTCTTGGCGAAATCACCTAATTGCCTTTTCATTGAAGGCGATTCAACCTCGCCGTATTTCGTGCCTACTGCCTCCTTACATTGGGCTAAAAGGTATTTTATCCGCTCGATAAAGTTATTCAATGTTTCCCGAGAATTTTGTCTGGAATTGATTAAACGATATACCAGCTCCTCGTATGTTTCTCGTGGCAAATAAGCACGATTTAAAATTTCCTCCAAATCTTGAAACGTAGTTGGAGTATTTGCTAGAAATAGGTCATGCGCGTTTCCACGGAAACGCGTCGGAATAATTTGGAGAAAGGCCGCCTTTTCTTCCTCCGAAGTAAGGCAGAGTTTTACCTGCCTGCAACAACTTAAAATGTACGGAGCTCTTGGCTCAAATTGGGGCCTGAGCCCGAAAAAATCGGCACTGCTCGTGAGACTAATTCAGTGATTTTTCGGTAATCCGCCATATTTACGTACTTTTGTTTAAATTCGGGACTTGCGGGTGAATAAAACGCGTCTTGGGATTGATAAGAATTGGATAAGAGCGATTCTCCTAACCAATTCAACACTACCTCGGTCGTAGATTGATCACCCGCGTTTACACTATCAGCACTTGTATTTAATTCACCGCTTAAATCTAACACTTTAGGGCTAGAATTTTCTTGACTAATATGTTGGAGAGAGCGTGAATATCCCTGGAAATCTAGGAGGGCTTCTCTGAATTTGACAGTGTCTTCTTTTAATTTTTTAATTTGAGCTTCTCTTAGCTCGCGAGTACGATCGATATTTCTATCGAGATCGTCACACTGTCTAACTGAGATTCCTCCGGATATTCGCGCTTCCTCTAATACGTTATTTAATTGTTCTTCAAGACTTACAGTTACTTTTCCTGCTGGTCTGGGGATGATATTGCCGGTCCTTAGGCGAAGTCCTGGCTGCTCTTGAAGACCTGATGGGGCTGCTGCTGTTGCTGCTTCACTCGTTGGGGTTGATGAAGAATCCCTCGGCGGTTGAGATGAGCTGGGATTATTAAAGTTGCTTGTAGACGGCTGCTGCGGTGATGGTTGCTGCTGCTGTTGAGGTTCCCTCGGTGGTTGAGGGGGAGTTATCGTCGCGCTGGAGATTTGGACGTCTTCTGGTGGTTATGCCGGTCCGGCATTCATCCGCTTCACTTGAAGTTTTTTGGAGTAAATTCCTTGGTTAAAGTTGTGGGCAGGGTTGAAGCCCGCGTAATTCCAACGATGGGTACCTCTGCGTACGTTGCGGAGGAGAACGCTTGACCTTTGATTTAGGCTGAAGCGCCTATAGTTGTTCTACTCCGTGTGCTGGAGTTCCTATAGAGGCCTCCGAAACCAGACTCAGTTCCAGATGAGAGGGTAAGGGTGTCTTGCCCGGCTCTCTATTTCTCTTATGATTCTTATATATATTGAATCGGGCTTCCCTGATCCTACCGGCTGCGCCAAAATGTTGGATATTCCTCCACGGAAATCCAAATGTTTTATATTTGCTCACTCAGATCACTCACGCTGAACGGGGTTTTTGTATTGAAACACCAAATTGGATAGAACAGTTGTTTTATTCTGACTTGAAGCGGACGACAACTCTTATGCGTTCCTAGCTAACTCCTCCGAAGTGGCTCACGTCTTGTATTCCGGGATTACTTTATGTTTTGCGAACTTTCTTGTTTCACGACTTAAGATTGACTCTATGGTAGGATTTATTCCGATGACCTTCTCGGTTTCAAGCTTGCGATCAACTCCCTGTGTACCGCTCGCTGGGAACTTCGGGTTCCCTGCCAGCCGTTCACAGGCTCTGCTGAGTCCGCGCTTCCCATGCGGCGTGCAACATTGGAATTTGTCGCCGCTTCGTCGTGGGAAACGCTTGCTCAGCGCAAATGTTTCCATGCGCGTTTGGCCCAGACGAAATCTGAGCCGTTGCTTGCGCCATCTTGTTTGTTCAGGAATTTAACTGCTGTTTCGTTATTGTTAACAGCGGTTAAATTCCCTGGTGACATCATAACAATAATTTAAATATTATTGTGTAATGTGTAAAATCGTTACACGACATCAAGTAGGGAAGGTGGCCTGTGTGGCTAGATGATGTCGATCCAGTGGCTCAGCTCAAGAAATCACTCGCTTGTCTTGCAACCTTTGGGTGTTGCAGCAGCTCAAGTAGGGAAGGTGGCCTTTGGCGGTATGCCGTAAACTGTATAGGTTCAGCCTTAGTGTTCTGCAACTTAGCCCGCTTGTTCAGGGCTCGAAGGACCAATGTTAGAAGTGTATCTGAATCCTTACCTCTCGGGTGGGGGGTATTCAAACTATCAATACTACTCAAAAGTGATTTATTTAACAAATGCTTATTCTTTCTTGTAAATACATACACATAATTTTATACATTCATTTACAGTAATTGCCTAATACTTAGTCAGGTTCAGGTGGGAACAGGTGTGAAGTTCAGTGGGAATGAATGGGACTCACGTTACTGTTCTGGAGAATTTTGCATTATTTTACGTGCAGGTGAAAGGTACTCGTGATATATTGGATTGCGTGGTGCTGGGTTTGGGTTTTTACTAAATTGTGCGGAAAATGCTTGAGTTGCATTTTAGGGAGTTTCATGATCAATTTGAAATATGTTTATGAATGATTGATCACCTGACTTGATTCAGACTGAATTCAAGCAACTCACAATGAAAAAGGGAGAGACCAGATTCTCGTGCCTCCTTCTCTAATTCATTTAGTTGATTAGTTAAATCGGGACTTACGTTATTCCTGTGCCGGCTGGCGCTTGGCTCTCTGTTAATGGTCCGACCACGCAAGCGTAGTCCTCGGTGAGGGGTTGCGCCTCCGGCGTAAAACTCGAGCAGCTAAATGCTCGGCTCCTCTCGAAATTAGGGAAGGCTCCCACCCGGATTTCCCAGTTGTCGTCTCGCTACACGGCTCTTGCGGTCCGGGTACTGAGGTCCCTCGTAGTGGCTCGCAGGTGTGGGGGTTGATGTTTGGGGCTGGAGCTGTGTTGCTGTTATTCCTGCGGTGTCTTCTGGTAGTCCCGCGCTGATAGTCGGTACTTCAGGCTGCTCTTCTTGCTGCATTCATGCGTCCTTATATTTTTTTGATTATAGTTGCAGACAGGGGGTGAGCCGATGGTCCTGCGTAGGTGACGTCTAGCATAAATTTGTTCGGGGAAATCGCTTGCTTGCTTGTAGCAGAGGCGACTAAAGATGCTTTCCCCAGGGTGTTGCGAGTTACTCTTAGAGGCCCACAAAAGCAGACTCAGTTATAGGTTAGCGGGTTAGGTGTCTTTCCCAGCTCTCAAAATCATAGTAGTACTCGTATTTCGAAGTTAGGGCCTTTTCAAGCGCTTATGATTCTTGAGGCTTCCGTGATTCTAACGGAAGCTCCAAATATGTGAAGTATTCACCCTTGATTATTGGAGAATAGGTTTAACGTGGTGAAGTTGTTCCGACTTCGGGTATTGTTTAGCTTCTCAAGAGTGTAGAGGGCGGAGTTCACTAAGCGTCAAGGGCAGCTATCACTAGCTTGACCTAAGCGTTTGTGTACTCATAGGGAAGCTCCCGAGACTCTTTATTTGTTGATTGTTCCGTTGGGGTGCGAAGGGGTTGCGTGGCCCTTTGCTCATGCATACAAGGTGGTGATACGCAAAATACTATCACTTCTTGCACTAAGTACACTTTATTTCCCAATTTTCACACAGCTGTAATTCAACAACTTAGGGATTTCGCCAGCGTCATATTTCTTACGACATTCCTTGACCAGTTCCAGAATACAAGTCGAAAAATAGTTCTTGACCGAACGGTCCGCGGAGGATTTAGGAATCGGGGCGGAACCAAATGTTCACCCCACCAGTCTGATCGTTCGAAGCCCAGTCAGCTCTTGTTAAATTTCTCTTTCAGAAATTCCAATCAGTATCGGAATCTTAAGCGGTTTTCGCCCACGCTTGATTTATAGCTCTTCATAACTACAGCCATGTGTAATACGACCGTGCTTTGCTTAGATTCGACGTCATATTATGAAATACTTTTCCATAATCGGGACGGATGTGTACTTGAGCATCAAATTGCCCTTCCCATGTTTACATTTATTATTGAACATCGTTACTATTTATCTATATAATAAGTGAACATAAGTATAAAAGTATGTTTTTTGTGATACTTAGTTAACCTAACTTCGTGGGATTTAATATTTTTCGTGTTACGTAATGGCCAAGTCATGAATTTTTATAACCTATTGTATAGAAACGTTAATTAGTGTTGCAGTTCGTGGGAGGAATAGGCTTGACTTTACAACGGATCCCACAACTTTTTTAGAGTGAGAGTCGCGAGACTTGGCTAGATTTTTTCACGTGAAATGTTTTTGATGGGATCTCGATCTCTCACATTTTCTGATCGAGGAACCGTTGCTGTCTTTGCCCGCTCAAACTTACCCCATTTCAGAAACTTATCGCCTTAATCGTTGACTATACATGCAACAATTGATGTAATCATTTTGGGAACGTTGGCAGTCAGAATATTTGAATAATCTCCAACAACGACCGAAGTGGGCAATCAAAACAGAAAACATTAATGTTGGATCACGGATCACCCCATATAAATGGGCTCTCGCAAGAGTTTCAGAAGTTTATCCGGGAACCGATGGTTTAGTAAGGGTAGTAACAATTAAAACCAAAGACTTAACGTATAAAAGAGCAATAGCTTAACTATGTTTACTACCCACAAATGATCCAGAGCATCCTAGACTACCATCTGCTTAACCCTATCATTATTTCCTTTATCCTACTTAACAAAAACAAAACTAAATCCTTATAATTGTTGTTCACTTTATTTAGATGGTTCCTGTCGGGACTTCCGACATGCTACATACAGTGACAGCAAATCTGACACCATCAAAACAATATCAGAAATTCCGACTGACGCCATCTGGCAACTCAAGCATGAGGCTCAATTTCCTAAATGGAAAACGTTCTTTCGCCATCGGACAGATGGTAGAAAGGGAAGCTCCATATAGCTCCATGTAAACTGGAGCTATAAAAGGAGCTGCCCAATCAGAGTAACTCACTCAAGTTTTTTCCACTGAGTCTTACGGTATACACCACACCACACTTATATTGTCAGGTTTGACCCGAAAGGAATAAATATTCGAAAAAAAAGACAGGTATTCCACCCTTTTTATTGAATATATTATTCCAAAAACAACTAAAGCTACAATTTCTCTCTGTTCAAATAAGTTTTCCACTTTTTAAATTTGAGAAATAGTAACTTAGAAGAATTGAAGGTACAACTTTGCTAGAATATCCGTCGGGGAAGTTGTGCCTGAGATTATTCTAAGGACAACATATTTTTTTTTTTAATTCACGCTTCAACTTTTTATTTTTCTGTATTTTTCCGAAAAACTAATTTCACATTTTTTTATTTTAGTTTCAGAAGTTAATCTAAAAATAGTTTTAAATTTTGAAAATTTCATTTTTTGCTTATTTTAATTTTGCTATTTTTTGATTTAATTTTTTGGATTTTTATTTATCATTTGGATTATTATTATTGTTTGCAATTTATCATTATTTTTTTTTTGTATCATAAGAATTATTTATTTTAATAAACATCATTATCCAGCATTAAAAATTCAGTGTGTTTTAAATCATAGATTTTGACCTAGAGTCCTTTACATCCATTTTTTCTTCCACAAATTCACCAGACTTCAAGCTATAGAGGCTGTGGTTTGGTGAATTTTTCTTTTTAATGCTACGGTCATAACAGGCCGTAACAGTTCCACTTCCAACACATTTTTATCAAGGGCCAAACAGCGTAATCCATAGCGGTGAATCATCCTCTTCATTGAAACCAGGAGTTTCAAGGTGCCGGTGAATGTTAAGGCTTCACCAAAGATGTTCGAAGTTGGGACCGTGTATCTCATTAGATCACCTGAAAAAGAAAAACCCGAAATAAAATAAATCGTAAATATGTACAATGTAAACAAACATGGAAATTACACACCTACAGTCACACAATACCTACCTACCCATCGCAAAACAAATCGAAAACATTGACAATATTACACAAATTTTCACACTGATAGGATAATAACAACAAATATAGTATTTATGAATTTGTTTAAAATTTAATTACTAACTACTCACCTGCTAGGTTATCACGATTCGCTCCATAACTTGTAATTGACATTTCTCGCTTTCAGCAATAGTCCAAAGACGGAAGCATCAACACGTAATACAAAATAAAAATAAATAAATTGCGTAGAGGTGGCGTTCACAATGCCCCATTATTTTCGCACCATTCTACAAGGGTACTACGTGGAAGATCGGTACCTTATCCTCGTATTTTGGTTGGGTACCCGAACATAGAGAATTTTGAGAAAGATTACTTCGATTTTCGGCTGTAACACAAGTGGATGGTGTGACAATTGCCTTTTTTATATTTGAATTAAGTAGTGGAATAAAACATTGTTAAAATTGAAATTTTGAATTTAAATCGGCTTTTCGGCAAGAACATAATAAATTCAGTTTTCGACGCAAATTTTGACGTGGAAACCACTGACAGTGATTTTTAATGTATAAATAATCTTAGCTCTCGGTCTTTCAGACGTCCAGCGTCAGACGTAAGAACGCGTGGAATTTCCTCGGAGAGAGGGAATTGTAAGTTCAGCAGCAGCTCACCTACTACGAGCTCCGATTCCAGGATAGCAAGCGGCGAGGCGAACGCATGTATAAGCACTAGAGAGGGCTAAACGGCTATCTCGTAAAAAGTATATTCTCTCTTATTTTCCCGATTTTTCATACAAATCCTTCCAGTGAGCACATCTTGAATTCCCTGTAAAGTGTTGCGGCTTATCAGTGACTTGTGACTCTTCGCAAGTTGCGGTTGAGTGAACAAGCTGCTGTTTTGATTTCCAGAACTTTTCCGCTAGCCGTAAAGGTGACTGCTATCGTTCGAATTTTACTGGCAGGCAATATACAGGGCCAAATAACTGGATTGCCACATGAGAACGCAAGTTGAGAGAGCACAGCCGTGTGTTTCGGTAGGGACCCTGTAGTTCAGCCCTGCAGATTGCCAGTATAATTGGGACGTAAGTAGCCGGCTTAAAGCTACAAGGTGACACAAAAATCTTGAACAGTGTTCCTGCCTTAATGCTCAGAACTTTGCCTTTTAAGTGATATCGATAATCATAAAGGTATAATGATATTTAATGTAAACATCTTAGCTTTCGGTAGGCGGCTCAGTGGGAAATTTGGAAATTAAAGATGGCGGATTGCTATGTTCTTTCAGGTTTCCGGGGTCGCTGATTTCGAATCTACTATTGAAATATAAATTAGTTATGGCGGATCCAATATGGCGGTCTAAAATTCCTAACTTCGACAGCCTCGAAATTTGGTCCTTTAATGGTTTAGGGGCTCTGGTCTCAAATCTAATATCGAAAGGGTAAAAATTATGGCGGATCCAATATGGCGGATCCAATATGGCGGATCCAATATGGCGGCCGAAAATTCCTAACATCAAAAGATTGTTTTATTATTCGGTGCTTTTATATTTTTGTATTGTATGTATGTATATGTATTAAAGATAGTGGATTCAACATGGTGCCTGAAAAACCCAGCTTCAAGAATCAAAATAGGACTTAAATATGGGTGGTCAAATATGGCTACCGAAAAATGGATTGTTATCAAATCGGGTCCTTTCATGTTTCCGGAGTCGCAGATCTCTTATTATTTTTCTCCATTATTCTACCATACACTCCGTTCGGAGCTAAAGATCTTGGGTAAGTATAAACCACAATACAATATAGAGGACGACGTCAATATCAACTCGGCTTCAGATGCGGCCGCACACCTCACGTCATATTTATATGGCAAACATAATCTATAAACAGATACGAATCGGAGTATTTCAATAATAAATGCAAAAACAACCATCACTGTATATACATTTCTTATTTTAGTTATCACAAGCCTATAATTTCATGTGTAAAAGAAATTGAAAAACAATAAATTTGAAAATTTGGTTCCTCATACTTCTTATTGCAACATTATAAACAAATTTAAATCAAAACCATATATTTTCGTAGCTGAATTGAAATAAGGTTTGATGTTCACACATCAATTTTCGTGTGTGGCACTCACACCTAGAAAAAAAATTAGACCTAAACCTATTATTGATTTGGTTGAACACTAAAATGCGAAACATAACGGGTTTTTCTCTCAATTTTCCGTAATAAGATTTTTCCTGGGCGCACGAAACAAAAAAGTTTACTTTGTTTTTTCCATCAACGCGGCCTCCGAAGGGGCGCCTTGATTATGGAACATCATATCTGAATATCAATATTTTTGGTTTCACTTAGAAAATTTAAAGTTGAAATGGCTTTAAATTATTGCCATCAGGAAATGCTTTGAAATGTCTGTAGCAGAATAGAAATCAAATGCTTAATAAACTGATGGATTTTGAAATTAATCCATTCGGTTGTCGACTTTATTAGTCAAAACTCAACGTTTCCATGAAAACTCAATTAAAGCTTTCCGACGCCGTAAATATACTCGCTGGAGTGGTCCTTTAAGAGGACGTTTTTACTGCATGGACGACTTTCATTTCATTTCCTCTCCAACTGAGTGCCAATTGTCACAGTTCCGTGGTCGGAATTATTGCGAAACTTGAACTTATGACTCTAATTTACAGGGGATTGTGTAGCTCCAAAACGTCAAGCAAACCGATGAAATTTGTGCGCTACGTTAGGCGCCCCGGCACGACTCTTTAAGGTTCATGTAACTTAGGGTTCGCCCGAGAATCTGTGTGCATATGAAGTCATATCAAATATTTTTGCTGACGTTTTCTTTTCGCGCACGTATTTACGTTCACATTTTATGATTTAGCTTTAAATGATCATCGATTATATTACATATACTTAATACATTATTGTGAATTATGATGATGGATATCTTGAACAATAAACAGTAAGGTTGAGGCTTGAGTTTTGTTTGTTGTTTACGTTTTCACGAAAAATATGTTTATCTGATTGACATGGAACTTTAACCATCGTATAGCTTATAGTATCCTGGTAAACGCATGGTATGATATTGTATAATCGAACGAAACTAAAGACTCTTGAACGAATTCATTATTCCAAGTTTTAGAAAAATAGGAAAGTAAAAACTCTCAAGTTACTAATATTACAATTAATTTATGCATTGCATAATAAATAATAATTAAATTTTGCAAATAAAAAAAATTAAATTAATATGGAGTCCCCCTTGTTTTTTAAAACTGCTTGGCACCGTCTAGGCATAAATTCAATTAGCTATGAGTGTTTGAGGAATTTTATTTAATCCATTCTTCTTTGAATTCCTTATTGTTACGAAATGCTTTCCCTTTAAGCCTCTTTGGAATTTATGATAGATTTTCAATTAAATCAAGATCTAGGGATTGTGATTTATTTATTTGTCACAACTTCATCAAATTACTGATTACTATAACAGAGTTTCAAGTCAGTACAGCTAAATTAAATAAAAAATTAACGAAGACAACCTTTCAACTGGCTACGATTAATATGAAAATCTATAATATTGTAGAGAGAATTGAAGAAACGTGACATTGATGAAATAGGCTCATGTAGGCCATAGTTAGTATGGTGATAATTAACATGCAGGAAGTCATGATGCCTCAAAGAGCGAGCCGGAACAGACATATTAAAGAGGGCAAGCAATTCAAGAGAGTTGCCCGTGCCTTGCAGGCAATCAAAAGTCAAAACGGTTTTGGAGTTGTTCCGTCGTTGCTGCAATGATTCAAGGGAGAGGAGTACAAGCCTATCGGCATATGGTGGCAAATGAAGGTTATCCACCCAGGACAGTCCACGAAGAGCGAACCTTAAGAACCTGCGTTGAACCGCTTCAATCCTGTTAATGTGGCTTTCATAAAAGGGTGACCAGACTGAGCCGCCATTTTCGAGAGTTGGTCTAACAAATGTACAGTACACATCGTCTTAAAAAAGTTTTGAAGATGTGAGTGAAACATTTTAAAAGGTGTTTACCGAAAAATAGTAGATAAACTATGGGCGTTCTGGCACACTTTTCCCCTTTAAAATACACAGGGGCCAAAAATCGCTCAAATAAGGTAAGTAAGTACAAAAATATAGTTCTTTACTCTTAACGGTTATTGCACCTTTTTTATTTCTCATTATAATCTTATATACATAATTTCTGTTTTTTTCATAAAAGATTCATGGATTGTGAAGAGAAGTCCATCAGCTACTGGTGAAATAGTAACAGAAGTGTCGACCCTTCCTACACCACCTAAAGAAAAAAGTAGTTTCGTGCTTGAGGGAGAGGCTGACCCCGTGGATTTTTGGCAGTGGTACCATATTAAAAATAGTTCTGCGTAAGTCTAAGAAATTAGAATAAAACTTAATTATAAAATGACTTCTGAAGAAATTGTTATTCATTTAAAGTGTGCGGTAAACTTAAATTCAGATATATTTTTGTCTGCGTTAAATGTATGTATAGACACAGTGAAGAAAAATAACGTTGTATTTTCGGATCACGAAAAGTTTTCCTTGTTGTCATTGATAACAAAACACTCAATTTTACATAATGTGCCTCTAGGCAATAGTGTGCTTAAAAACGCCATTAACTTTCTGAATTCTGAGGGGGAGGCCACTGAACAGAACGCTATTGCTTGTGAAAATATACCTTTACAGGAAAAACGTGACATAGTGCAAATAATTCAGTGTGGTAGTGGTCTAAACAAAGGCTTCAAATTGCTATCAAAGCAGACGTTGTTTTACAAGAGGTTTAATACGGCGGGTGTTAAGCTTGCCTTTCAGTTACAAGATTTTGGTAACACCAATCAAAACCCTCTCGAGACATTAAAACATGCGTTTGATAATGTGCTTAAAGAGCTGCTGTCAAATTCTGTGGAAGATAGCAAAATAGGTTTTTCAATCGCGCTACCTAATTCGTCGCACGTAAAACCCATATGGTCTAGCTTTAGGCCTATTGCGGATTTATCCGGGGAATATATTATTGGATTAATTTCCAATGTGATCCAATCCAACACAATTTTTCTTTCTGACGAGGCCATGCAATTAAATGCATACATAACCAAATTCCCTTTCGCGGGGGAAACCGGTTTTTAGCCACAGGTTGTTCGTCAATAAAGAATTACAATATGAGCCTTTGATATTGGCAATTATACACACACACACACCCCCTCCCTTTCTCACCTATTCTCTGTCTCTCTCATACGTGTGACGTCACAATTAGAAATTCAAGATGGAGGATTGTTGCGAGATTTTTGCACCATGTGTTTTAAAGGGGGGAAGGTGCGCCATAACGCCCATAGCTTATCTTCAACTATGTGCAAAGAGAGCGGTCATCATTGTCAGCGGATATTATTCTATCACGGATAGTTGTAAAAATTCACAGCTAGATAATGTGGATGTGTCATGTTGAAAATCTGTACATATAATACACATATATATATATAAATGTTCACGCACGGCTTCGCGTCATACCGTATTTCATCGTCAAGCTATAATATGGACAAATTTATCTTGGACATTCAGTTTGTATGCGGAAATAATGGCAAGTACTTTATTAAAGAACTTGCCATCCTTGCTGTTGGAACGATCATCCCGGATGCTTATCATTTCATGCCTCCCTACCCATACCAGGAGTTGTCATCGAAGGCAAGACGACAGAACCAGTATGACGTGGAAAATATAAATGGTCTACATTGGAGTGGCGGGGACATCAGCTACAACATCATACCCGAAGTGTTTTCAAGATTTAAAAATACAACAGTGTATGTAAAAGGTGTAATCAAGGCTTCTTTTGTCAGCAAATACTCGCCCACTTCAGAAATCATCGAGCTTGGAGAAATGCCTAGGCTTGGTGAACTTGCAAATTATCAACTTCCTTGCAAAATCCACAATAATGTATCTTTTATCCGTTGTGCTCGATAAAACTGTGTAAATATGTACCTGCATATGTTAATCAATAAAATCATAAAATAAAATTAAAAAACGCTTTATTTGTTTTTATTTAAAAAATTTATTCAATGCTTATTATGTCGAACAGAATATTGGTACTACAGAACAAAGGTATCTCGAAGAAAAGCCTAGAATAATTTAGATGGACATAAGAAGTTCTAGACGGAATAAAAAAGTCTTCGTCTGACAGCAAAATTACATTTTTGTTTTTACACTTCTCACAATATTGCTTATGTACTCTTTCACACTTTCGGCGGCATTGTTATTGTGGAACATAACAATCTTGAAGAAATCCTGCATATCAACCAATTTATAGAGTTCATCAAGGGTCAGCTGAATAGTACCTGTACCAACGGGGATTGTGTATTTCGTCTGAAGCACTTCTTGGTTTGGCGGGAACATGTCTGGAATAACCTCGTCTTTCAGTTTGGCTAGATGTTTGTAAACTTCCAGCCATCCAGAGTAAAATGTTGAGACAGGCGCGAGACTATGGCGGTGGAAGACTATCTTTGCCTTAAACGAGGTCGTATCAAATCCGAGGACAGCCTTCTGATTATGGTGATGATCCAGAAGATATGTATAGTTTAGCAAATGGTTTTCGCCAGGAACCTCTGATTGTTTATTGCCTTTCTTCTGTATCGATCTATGTTTTTGCTTTTTAGATTTTGTGTCCATAAGCTCAAACTTTTCTGCACACACTCTTTTTGCCCTCAACTGTTTAGACCTTTTAGCTTTAGGTACTGGCTCCATCTTAAAACAACGACTTATACTTTAACATTAAGTGTGCATCACCATCGCCTCGTATTTATACGCTTATTTTCCGGTATACATAACTGGTTATATCTACCCCCACCAGATTTTAAACATTTTTTGAAGTATATTTTGCGATATAAATTCACAACTTTGTTATCATTTAATCTAAAATTATTAAAGGAAAATTGTTTCAGAAAATGTAATGTTTTAAACTTTTTCCTTTACACCGAAAATACAGATACATACAGCAATAATGACCACAGGTAGATGAAAGGGCACCTTGCAATCGTTTTTTACTGTTTACAAACACATCTGAATTTGTATGCAAGAAGTTGCGAAAAAACCTGTTACTGAGGGGGTTGCCATACGAATCAAAGTATTCTGCAGGACCTTTTTCTGGAATGTAAAATGCAATCCAGTGGGTGCCGCTCTTTCGTGCAGGGTCCGTATTAGCTATGACGCATGCTGGCCTTTTTATTTCTTTTGATAGACGGTCACAAGCAAATACTCCTCTAAAGACCCTTTTTGTAGCGGAGTTACTTGCTAATGATTTGGTAAGATCAATCGTGTTCATTCTTGTTCGAAATCCAGGGTTACTATTCCTACGCGAATAATGTTGGTATAGGATGTAACATAGTTATTTATAAAATCCTTGGTTGGCGTATCGCAAACAAGTATTGTAGTAAATTTTGCTAATGTTTTTATTAGGTCTTCATCTAAACGTCTAAGTTCAATGTTACCCAATTTATTTGATTGGTCGATACACCCTGAAGCTGATGTAGGGTATTTAAAGACAATCTCCTTGGTAAATAATTTACTTTGTGCAGTGAATCCCGCAAAAGAAACCTTTTTCAAGAAAGTCAAGCAACCTCCAGAAAAGTATTCGACATTTATTAAGCAAATCATGATAGCAGGGTTCACTGTCGAGGCACTATGATTAATTTTAAATTGTATCGCCTTATATAGCCTTTTTAGAAGCTGGTATATACGTTCCTTTCTTTGTCGATTTCCACACTTCCGTCATATTCAGCATACACGATGCAAGTTACTGTTGTCTTCAAAGCCTCCTTAAATCTTCCTTCAATTCTAACCGTACCTTGGTTTAATAGACTACCGCAGTTTGAATTATATGAACGGTCAGAATTTCTTTGAAATCTGATGTCCTTTATCGAAATAATGTATTCCAGTGCCTTTGAACAAGGACATGTATCTCCTCGTACTAATTGGCTTTTCTCTTGAATAATCGAATTCTATAGGCTGGTTTGGTATCTGGACACCATTTACTCATAAATTAAACCTTGTAATGTTTTTATGTTTAAAATTATAGGCATTTTTTGTTCGATTTCCTGTATATGCGTCGTTATCAACCTTACCGAACACTAGTAAGTTTGGTGATTGCCCTATGACAATATTGCCTAAGGATAATGTGTATGTGTTTGCAGGTATAGTATATGTTTTAACTTCGACACGTTTGTATGGGTATACAGCATTTGACCGTTGTAAAACAGTTTCATGAGCCAGCATGATGCTGGGGTTAACAGCTACGTGATTCATGTACATAGTAGCCTCTACAATCTTAACTCGTGGGGAGTTGTCATCATCTTTTGACAAAAGGTAAAATTCGGGTTTTTCAAGTGATAACCCTACGCGCAGATCCACGCCATTCATTAATAATTTATCTTGGTTAAACATATCAGCATGTATTTTCCCCATTAGCTCGACAACGTTGCTCTTATTAAAAAGTTTCTGTCTTGCTAAGTAGCCTATATTTTCTTCGCGACTTTGAACAACCTCCATATTGTCTTCATCAATATACCAACCAACAGATTCCAAATGTGTTGATGCCGCATCTTTTCCATAATTTAACAAATTTTCGATATATGCCCTATAATTGTAGTTATTGTCAGTTTGAACGACAGGTCTCCCATTTAGGTAAATAGTGCACTGGCGAAAGAGCGAGTGAAGCATGTTATTGAAAACACCAGGACTTTCATCAGTCGTAGTCTTCACGGAACCATCTGGGGCAGTTACGGTAATATCTTTTCCGGTATAAAGTACTTCTTTTCCATCTTTAAATTTAATTAGATGCACTTTTAAACGTAGGTATATACTTGACAAGTCTCGATATGTATCTCCATGTCCCAGCGAAACAAATTCCAAAACTGATGAGTTATCCAATGAGGCTATAGGCTTGTATGCTACCTCTTCGGTTTTTAAAATATTACTTTGAATAGCCGGTGTAGAGTAGACATTTTCTTTATTTATCAAAAATATCCAATACGCGTTTACGAAAACCGCGTTTGCCTTTTATAGATTTTTTCTTCTTGCTTGCTGTTTTTTTCGTAGTCCGTTTTGTTTGCTTTGAACGTCTTTTTCGTTTTGGAGACTTCGCTAAGCGTAACGTCGTAAATGGATTAGCTGTTTTAATAATCGTGCGATTATTTATACCTGCACCGCCCATACTATCGAAGAGTTTATTTATACCCTTTTGCGCTAGGTCTTGTACTGCAACTTTTCCCTGTTCTTTTAAAATATCCTTAACCGCTACTATTACAACTGGCTTGCTGCCAATTTCTTGCAGTATTGTTTTTCCAGTTCTTAGGGCTTGCTGTCTTATAACTATAGCCCCTGAAGCAACTAATGGCTGTAAATAGCGAAATAGCCCGCTGAAGAAGCTGCCAATACCTCTTCCTTGCTGGTAAGTAAGTGACGTTCGGTACAATTCTCCTATATCCAACAAGTTACCACCGCTCTGCAGTAAGTAGTATCAAGTATAATATGCATTCATTTTTAATAAAGGCTGGAGTCAGACAAAGTGCTATCAAATTGAAAATTGGCTGGGGGGTGCACATATATTTATAGCTCATTGTTTTTTTAAAATGAAGCATCACATAAGTTGGAATATAACTTGGTTTAAAATTTATCAATTCACCCTGTCTATCAGTTATTTTTATAGAAATACCTTCTACAAATGTTTTCTCGATTGGGCAGTATTCTACATGCTCAAATCTTAGTACACCCTCACACGACTGTGTCGGTATCACTCGTAAGTATCGAGCTAATTTATAACCAATAATTCTTGGTTTAATAATATCGGTGTAAATGAAAATTAAGTTTTTATCATTGCAGTTTTTTGATATTTCCATAGATTCTCGGGGGAATCTTTGTATTAATTCATTGATCGTACTTTCCAGACCATTAAATTTATTAATAATTGACATATGCTCTTGACGTAGTCCAGCAGTGTTAAATGATTCTTTTATTTCCGAAAGTATTGCCTCAGGTTTACGCTTTTCTTCAGGTGTCCGAAGAAATATATCCGTAAAGAAATCCGACAAATTTTCTATATTTGTATCAATAGGCACCGGTGTTGTCAAGTATTCTCCCGAACTCTGCTTTTCGTATGGTACATCCAAAACAGTACTATCTTTAGCAATTTGTCGCGGATCAGGTGCTTTTGCAGTTAATGAATCTTTTTTTAGCCTGTTTAAAATACCGAAAATTGTGTCTTTAATCTGAATAATCTTTTTTTGCTTTTCTTGCTCGGTAATTGATTGATCGTCAAAATGCACATTTGATATTAAAAGTGTGACAAGATCTTTAACATTAAGGTGTGATGGTAGTGGTTTTTTTATCTTTATTGTTACTTTCAAGTCTTCTAGCCGTAGTTCAAACATATCATGCACCTTCTTGGCGGTACCTTTTGTGGCTTTATCTCGGGCTTTTTTAATGCTAAGGGCAGGATGTGTGTAATTATCGATTGAATTCTGTACGACAATTTGCTTTCTTTTTCTTCTAGGAATTTTTCCAATAATGTCATCAACAAATGCTTCAACTGTTTCATAGTCCTTATACTTTAAAACGACATTTTCTGAAGCTTTTTTCCCTTGATAGATGTGTAATATAAACTCGTCCGGCTCTAGTGTGTAACTTATTTCAGGTATCACCTCGTCGTAAAAGTCAGCTTCCAGCCGATCCCACATTGCTTTTTTAACGTCGTCCAAAAACATAGTATACCAAGAAGGACTGACCGCATTGTAAAATGTTAGAAGAAATGCTGAAAAATTTACCTGTCCTACTCTATAGCTAGCTTCTTCAAGACTTTCTTTTGTCCACTCAAGTTTGACATTATCATTTATTTTTACTGTCAGTGATTTAAATTCTTCTTTTTGTTGCTCTCTTATTTCCTTTAACGGGTTATCAGGTGTTTCGCGCCTTACCCTTTTAATGCTACTCTCATCTACCGTGTCAGCCACATCGCGCTTCACCCCCTTCTTTTTATTTATGTCATAGTTCGGTAATGATATTTCAGTTACCCCAACGCTCCAGCTATTAGAAAATTTACATGGGCTGGCAAGTGCATTTGTAAAAGCGGACAAAGTGTTTTCAGGATAAATTTGCATAGAATTGTTGCTAAAAAGACATACGTAAAAGTCCTTATTCACTATGTCTACAGGCATTTTTTATATATTAAAACCTAACCCAAGCAACGTCCGGTAGACTTGAACTTCGCTCTTTTCAACATTTTAAGCGTTCACTTTGTCGCGGTCCTTTTTTCACTGGGAATGCAAGCTCGTATTGGCCAGGATCTAGTTGTGAGGGCCTTAATATAGGCCTTCTAGTCGGAACCTTTTCTTTTGGATCATCTTGCTCTAACTCGTCTATAAGGCTAGCTGCTTCGTCAATACTCATATCCACAGGCACGGTATACTGGGTTATCGGTGTTACATCGGTGATTACTTTATAGTCTTTATTTTGCGATTTTGGTACTTTTGCTGGGGGTTTAAGACTTTTTGCTATCCCACTAGCTGATAAACGTCGTTTTGCAGCTGGCGATAAAGATCGCCTAGGTGGTGTTGTTTCCTCTATCTCGAAAATCTCTTCGTTGAAATTGACGGGAGAGGTTTCGGTGGAAATCTCATCTTTAAATATCATTATTGTCTGTGTTGCACTGTCTCTTAAACTTTTTTGCCTCACGTTTTCTTCTCGTGGTAAATACAAATTTGTGTCTCTTAAACTTCTATGTCTAACTGGTAAATTTTCTTCGATGCTAACTTTAGTTTTCTGTTTTTCGATAACTTGGGCCTTTTTACGTTTTACATTAAAAAACTTTATTAATTCGTTCCTATAATTATACCATTTTTCTTTGTCAGACAGATTGTTACTTTTTAATATCTTATTCATTGATTTATCAAATAATGACAAGTTTGCAGAATGCTCAATTTCACCTTTTAAAATATTATATACTTCCGGTGAAAGAAGTAGCTGTACGCAGTACATCTAATATTAAGAAATCTAATTTAATCTATTAGGTAGAAATAAGAAAATCCTGTTATCCAGTCATATTACGCAGCAAGGGCATTGCACTGTGTGCCGGATATTGCTCTTGCTGCCTAATATTGTGCGTAAGCACTTATATGTAAAAACATTCTAAAGTTCATTCATTTCATGCAGCAGGGGTAATGCACCCTGCGCTGGCAATTGCGCTACTGTGCAATTTGAGACGTAAACACTTTTATGAAATGAATGAACTTCGCGCTGACACCGCTGGCACGTGAGCTCGTGCCCATCGTGAAATGTTGTCATTTTGCGGACTTAGGCAATTTCTCTTTTTTTTTGTTATTTGTTACAATTAGCTTAGTATAAAATTGTTTTCTTTTTACCTTAATAAATTATTGATTTTCAATCAGTCAACTGCAAGCATATGCTTGTTGTCCTTTAATCGTTTTACTCTTGACACCATTTTTACTATTTAAGAAACTTTGTCGACAAAAACAGGTTGCAAAGTCTTTGTTAAAAATATCCGTTGGGAATCTTAATGTGTCGTTAATCTCCTGAGTAAGATCTATCAGTAAACACCCGTAAGGCTCCTGAGTGGTCTCTTTATATATTTTTAGAAGTTCTAAACTATCTTCCGGGTAAATTTGCCTCGCTAAATGCACGAATTGACTTTTATCGCGGGGATTTTTAAAACGATGAGGTACTTACAGTTTAGCGATATATCTCTGCAGAATTTTCCCTGATGAAATACGTTCTGTGTTACAAGAATTACTGAAAAATTACGATGATGTGATCCTTTAGTAAAAAGCTCACAGACCTGCTTACTAAAAGCAATTAACATCATGTCATCTATAACAATCAGCGTGGGTTCATTTGTATAATTTATAAACTCATCGGGTACACTGTCTATATATTACATGTTTGTGGGCGCAATATCTAATGGCAAAGCTTCGCGTTCTGCATTAGACCATATAATCCTCGTAATTTCCGGTTGTATTGCCGAAACATCGTTCAAAAGATTTTTAATAAACGTAGTCTTTCCACATCCGGAAGGCCCCGCCACGATCATTGCAAATGGATGTTTGAACGCGATCATTTCTGCCACAAAAACAAAAAAAAACTCTTGACAACAAGCCTTTTTGTATATAAACCCCATATTTGTTTGCAAATAAGTACTTATATACTCTTTCAAGAATGAGCAGAAGACAAATTATTAACGAACTTCATAGACCAGCCCGCAAAAACTTCAAGCGCCGTCGTGTCACGATTAAAGGCAAAGATGACCTGTGGCAGACAGACTTGGTTGATATGAGTTCATATGCGACAAAAAATCAAAACTTTCGTTTTTTGCTAACTGTCATTGATACATTTTCTAAATATGCATGGACTTTACCAATCAAAGACAAAAGTGGGATAGAAGTCGCTAAAGCAATGCAGCTAATTTTCAGCCAGGGTCGTATTCCAAGAAACTTGCAAACAGATGATGGGAAAGAGTTCTACAACAAGTCGTTCAGACACTTGATGGAAAAATATGATGTTAATCATTGCTCGACTTATAGCTCATTAAAGGCATAAATTGTAGAAAGATTTAATAGAACGTTGAAAAATATTATGTGGAAAGAATTTAGTATGAACGGTTATTATCATTGGCTGAGTATGCTGGACAAGTTAACAGACAAATATAACAGAACAAAACATCGAACTATTAAGATGAGGTCTATAGATGTAGACCTTGCTAATAAGGTACGTTTATTGCTGACTGTGTATAAAAAACCAAAATCAAAATCAAAACCAAAGTACAAAGTAGGAGACTTTGTTCGCATAAGTAGATAAAAACATGTTTTTGAAAAAGGCCACACCCCAAACTGGTCCACTGAAATTTTCAAAATAAAAGAGGTAAAAAACACTTATCCCGTAACTTACATTCTTGAAGACTGTCAAGGAGATATAATACAAGGCACTTTTTACCAGCTTGAACTAACTCCCGTCAGATATGCCGACGTTTACCTTGTAGAAAAAGTTTTAAAACGACGTGGGGATAAAGTTTATGTTAAATGGCTTGGCTTTCCACAAAAGCACAACACATGGATTAATATAAAAGATGTTGTATAAGCAGTTCTTATTGCAGTCACAATGCTGGTCTTAAAACGTGAATCTGACCGACTAAAAACATTTAAGAATTTAACTTTGGACGATAGAAAATCTTACAAGCTAGCAAGGAGCGGGTTTTTTTACACCAACCTAAAAGATATAGTAAAATGTTACTTTTGCTGTATGGAAATGAGCACCTTAAACACGCCTGACGACGTTGAGGCACAACATCTTCAACGTTCACCTAACTGCATCTATGCAAATGGTAAGGATGTATGTGGACCGTACAACAATCGATCTACACCATCAAAATACACGAGCCGTGTCCTAAACACTTTTAAAGTTCTTGGAGCATCGTTCATTTTGTTTGGCATATTCTGCGAGATATATTATTTTTACGAACAGTTTACACGGAAATGAAAAAACAAGTGAGTTTTCCAAAACTGATAGAAGTTAAATATCTATATGTCTGGAGTTATGCCTACCGAAGCGCCCGGAAAGGACCCTGGGAAATTGATGCGCTGGATCGATACAGATTTAAGACGCGTATTTCTCAATGTAGCGTAGTTTTGGCCCCCATTCTACGCCCGTCACACAGGCGTACTGTCTTTGATGAACGATTTTACCTGCAATAAAAAACATTTTATCTCAACCGAATTCGTTTTTTATTCATTCTTTTACCTAACCTTCACCCACATTCGCGTCATTCACAACACCAGGTTCACCGACTGCGGCCGGTCATCATCTTTCTTTAATCTTTTTGCTCCAGCTCTATGTCACACGCTGCACGCATTGACCGGCACAAGACCATGTGCATGCATAACAACATCAGAACTTGTTCTTTCTCAAGGTGCTCCGGCCAGCAACTTTTCTCTTTGTGTTTTTGTTTTCAAGCGGCTTTTCACCTTCTCCCCGAGGCACGCGGCTGCATCACGACTTTTTGCCTTTGTTTTATTTTTTCAAAAGCTGCTTACCCACTCTTTCGCCCGATCATTTCACAGGCACGATCACTTTGCCCACTCGGCCTCCTGCCTTTTTGCTCTTGTCATCAAAAAAACTCCTATAGCGCACCTACTTGCACCCACCAGCCACAGCCATCCTATCAGCTGGCCCTTTCCAAAACCTGTCATTGTCTCCCATTCTTCCCACAGGCAGCACCAACTCTCCCCCTCCAACCTGCCATCTACAACAACACAACTCGACCTCGACACAGCTTTTTATTTTTACCCCTTGTGCTCGGAACAGGGACATGTCTTTCCCGCTCCCGCCTCACACACTTCTTATCAGGCGGTGGGAACAGTCTTGCAGAAAACCCCACCGGTGGGATGCCAACCGATCGTGAGGTAGCTTGTCCCTTATGCGCCTAATGATAAGTAGACGTGAGGTGGTCACCTTACTACTTATGTTATATGCTTCTGCCTAAGTAAGAGGCAATTCGGCAGCTTTGCATTTTTATTGCCTATTTGATTGGGCATCTGTATTACATATCTGTGGTTATTTGTAAAAGTCAAGTAACATAATTGGGGGTTTAAATAAACGGAGGGATATTAATTTTCAGTTGAGAGTCTTAATTCAAGAGCCTGATTAACGTGCTCACGACTTACAGATAAAAAGAACGATGGCTTCAGAGGTCTTCAATTACATCAACGTTAAATTTTATGAGACGCAGCGAAAGAATTTTTAATATTGTAGTAGTCCGGTTTAATCTGAGGTAGACTTAAATGAAAATTTGCCATTCTCCTGTGATAATATTTTCTTGTTATTACTAAGAGTACTCAAACCTTTCTCCTAACAGCAGATTTTAAACATTTAAAACAGCTGTTCTTTCGCCAAATTTATAAAAGTAAACACGACACAAAAACTTTTCCGGATCAAGTTCCTGCAGCAGAAGAAGTGGAATAGATGTGTATAAGTTGGACCATAGCAACCAAAGCTAGTAATTTATGCCACTTTTTGGGACAAGAAATGTGTAATGGGAAAAAGTTCCAGAGACACGCTCAGGATCTCTTAGGGATTGCATACATTTTCCGGAGGACTCCATATATTTCATTTCCATAAAGAGAAAAACTTTATCGTCACTTACTGGCTGGTACTGATAGCGGAGATGGTGCAAATGGATACAAAAATATGAGCTAAAATCCTTAGAATTTTACGAAATATGAATGTTTTTAAAAGGAGCTATGTTGAGTATGTTTAGAGTGGTCAATACAAATAAAAACATGCCGTTATTCATCATTAACGTTAATGACATCTTTTATTGGCAGATTCTCTTATTGCATGGTTGGATGTAATGGAAGGAATACGGCACGACAAGTGCGTGGGGACTTCTCGACATCTAACTGTTCCATCGCCATGGGTCGCCATCAATTAATTAATATTTTAAAAGTTAAAATGGTGGATGAGACACGGTCAAAGGAAATTTATAACTTTTATTATATTACTTATATAACTAATTTACCCAAATATCGACCTTGCCAGGACTTATTTATTTATAGAAGTAAAATCACGACAAACATAGGTAAAGCTTATAATACAGACAAATTTTATATCTAATATGGAAGAAAATCATTGGTCTGACTACCTCTCGAATTTGTACAGAAGAATTAAAAAAAGTTGAGGACTGGGTTTGAACTCGCGTCTCCTGACACCATAGCCGAGTGTCTTCACCACTTAGGTCTGTGAAAAGTTTGTGATTGCACTGATGGAAGTGATCAAATGCACTTTAGATGGAACTTGGTTTGGGTTTTTGGGATGAAACAACTGAGTTCTCGCGTTACTAACCGAATTCTCTAATTTAAGCTCTAAAAACCGTAGATATCGCCGAAAGCCACCCCGCGTATTTATTGGGCCTTCTCCATCGGTCCGTTCTTTTGTTGCAACTGGACTCTGGTTTTCACATCCAACGGTGTATCGTCTGTCATTGGGTGTGAGTGTGATTTGGTTAGAGTTAAAAGTGAGTCCAATCACCGTAAATCACCACAAATGTCTGCCACACGAGGCGAAGTCTCGGCCAATTTTACAATAATACAATCTTTGGTCTACTAATGGATTTTGGCTAAAATGTTCAGAAACATTTTCTTTTTGATTATAACTAGGATTTAAAATATTGAGAACATTTGCTTGATTCCAAACCCGAATTTAGCAGAAATGTGAGGAACCAATCTCTAAATCCCAAAGGAAATAGTTTCAAACAAAAGGAGACCTGAAAAGAATCGGTGTGTAGCGGAATGATAGATGTACCGTTTGATAGTTTATTCAATTTATTTTATTTCTTCTCCAAGCAGATATAAACTCCATATCCGATTCAATTATTATTCAAAAGTAATGTTGGTTTGCAATAAATTGGTCATTAACTTTTAAGATGATGATTTGGTGATGAATGACGAGTCTGAGCCTGAATCAATTAAACAACGAAGCATTTCATCTTTTCCTCGTCGTCCTTGCGCTACTACCAACGCTGTTGATAATAATACCTCATGGGACCGTTCGCTACTCAGGTAAGCTTGGCTGGTTTGTGAAGAATTTGCGCTAGGGCTTCTTTCTTCATTACTTCCTTTAACTTGTTGCTTATTTTCACATTTAGGATTTCGTTTAAAAGATTTTAACATCTCTGAATTCATATCCTCATGCAAGGTTTTATGATGTTTCTTTTGACATTTTAAACATCGAAATTTACTTATGTATTCCTTTACCGAATGCCCCTTCGTTACGCAATTGTAACAGCATCCTGTAACAGAAATTAATCTCCTTTTTGCACGAGCATGTACAGCACAATATGGTCGAAAGGTTGTGTTGGAGCTGAACTCTAAGATTATTTACATGCCGCAGAGGTTTGATAGCTTAGATGATGATGTCCTGGGAGACATCAATAACAATCGGCGTTTCTACGTCACCAACAAGGGTGAAATTGGGAAATCCTTTGATATAAATATTGTACATGAAAGTGAATTGGATGTAAATATCTATAATAATCCTTCTGTATCTTTTTATAATCAAACCTATTAATATATATAAAGCTAAACAGCCTTTTCACTTCTAGAGTGAACCCTGGCTAAACTGCTCATCCCACAAACTCCCAAAATAGCTCTAAATTCGTGAAAAAAATCAAAAAAAAATCAAAAACTATCCCCATATTTTTAGTACTAATACTACGATTTTTTTTTTTCCCATACAAACTTTTTCCACCCCTTTTTTCCCAACTAAACTTATTCTTTTCAACTACTTCCCTTTCTCCTATTCCCTCCGCTCTACAACCATTCGACGCGCTAAACCCTTCTCCAACTTTTCTTCGCTCACTCTATATACTTTTTGTTAATAATACTACATCTATTCAACTGTATGTGCGCCCCCGATTTCACCTTTTTTCACCCCTTTTTCAACTCTACACTTATTTCCGCTTCTTATATGGAGGCTTTCCGTATACTCACTATTTTTCTGCAAATCTACACATTTTTCCCAATCTATTAGTTCAGATTCGAAGAAAATTGAATATATTTTTTTTTTTCCACCACCTCTCAAACTTTCACCTTTTTTCACTCAAAAACCAATTTTCTCCCAATTCCCATCGTTCGACGGCAAAAGACCACAAGATGCGGTGCTTTGCTCTCTTTTTGTAAACAAAAGCCATACAGAAGCCAATTTACGAAAACTTTCCGATCGCTTTCCCATACAAATACTTTCTTTTTCCCCATTTTTTTTGCATATTCGCAATCTGTCACCCTTTCCCAATCTTTTCATGCTAATCTCAACTCATTATTGTTACTAATACTATGAATTTTTGCAACTTTAAAATATCATGCCTACACATCTCTTTAACCAAAACTTTCCTTCCTCTTTTCCCATACAAATACTTTCTTTTTGCACATTTTTTTTTCATATTCGTAATCTGTGACCCTTTCCCAATCTTTTAATTCTAATCTCAACTCATTTTTGTTACTAATACTATGATGTATTGTACTAACTTCTAAAATATCAACCCTACACACCTCGCTATGGTCTTCAAAATTCACATCAGTTCTTAGAAATCCATTTATCTAATTTTTTTTTTGTTACTAATAGTACTTTTCGAAAAAAAAATCAAAAACCCACTTTTCACCATCTGCGGTGATTTTCGGAACCGAAAAAACTTTTTTCACTTTGCACAGCCACAGTTTCTGCGTTTATCAATATTTTCATTCCAAATTTCCCACAAACTAGGCCCCACATGTGTTCTATTTGCTAACACTCTTTTTTTTATTCTATCCCTATCCGTTTTTTTGCAAAACAATTATTACTAAAACTCTAACTTTTTTAACAATTTTCCATTTTACTCAAAAACTATTATTCACTACATTTTTATTTTAAAACCTATTTAAGTACTCTCCAAGGCGCTTCTTCTGAGTCCACCCACATTACGCTACGTTCAACAATTACCGAGATATTTCACTTTTTCTCCATAATCACGGCGATATCAAGGCTATCTATCGGCTATGAATTCGGATGAAAAAATTTTTTTTCGATTTTTTCATTTTTTTTTGCATATTCGCAATCTGTCACCCTTTCCCAATCTTTCTATGCTAATCTCAACTCATTATTGTTGCTAATACTATATATTATACTAACTTCTAAACTATCAACTCTACACACCTCGCTAAGGTCTTCAAAATTCACATAAATTCTTCGGAATCCATTTATCTAATTTTTTTTTTGTTACTAATAGTACTTTTCTAAAAAAACATCAAAAACCCACTTTTTACCATCTTTTCACAAAAATTAGTCATTTTTATCCAAATATATACAAATATTATTTTATTTCAACATGCTAGCTTACTTCCCCCGTCTTTTACATACCCATATCATATCACTTTTCTTACTAACAGCATGATATTTTCATTAAAAACCTCCTTCCCACTGTCATCATACCATTCGTTCGTACATTCCACATTTCTCTTAATAACTTCTGTAATTAGTTACTTTTCTCAATTATTACTCTTTTATTAAATACTACCCTCCCCATGTGTAACGAAATACCAATAAAATATCACATTTCTTACTAACAGTACTTCAAATTAATCAAAAACCACTTTCCTATCAGATTCATATCCAAATTTAAAGCAACCAAATCCAACAGCCTGGGTAGTCCATTATTATTAGGCAGTGTCTATTCGCACCCGATTTTTCCGTGTTTACGGGTTTCTCGCCTGTCCATGTCCGAGTTTCTCGAATAAATAAAGAAAATGTGGTCCGTTTTGGCGCAATGAAATTGGTTAAATTTTCGCTGAAATTAGGAATGATCGATGTTACGAAATGTCAGCATAATGTTAACATCTGTAGCTAAGTATCGATGTCCGATCATCGTACTTTTAACATCGATGTTGTACTGCAAAAGCACTAAATACTTAATTAAATATCTCGCAAATGGGACGAGCGCGAATTTTTTGAGTAATTTTCTGTCGATGCGCTATCCAATTAAGGGCACCGCTTATGGGTGAGTACCCGAATAAACCTGCATACAGAGATAAGTAAAAGAATCGCAAAGCCAAGTTTAATGTCATAAGTCGCTTCGATTATTTGCCATCGCTCAACATTGATGTTTCGATGACCGGCAGCTTAATTACCAATATTGTTTTCTTTAAATTCCTTGCGCTAAGAATAATATTGAGGTATTTTTGATTTGAATCCCTTAATACAAAGAATCTCTTTGGGATATTGCAATCTCTAGAAACGGTCACCCATTTCGGTAGTGTTTTGCGCAATATGTTTACCGTTACGCAATGGCACAGAATACAGGCAAATAATATAGCGCGATTTTCTACGAATTTTTGGTGGATCACCGCATCAGAAATGTTGGCCGCTTCTGAGAATTTTCGATGTTGGGTTCAATTTCGTACGGTCTAGCCCGGAATTAGCGGAATTAGCGTCGTTTTGTATGAAAATAAAGACGTCACTGACACACGTTTCATATCGTCGAGCGCGTGAACTGTCCTCTTATTTTTTGGTTAAGTGTTCGGAAAGATGAAGGAGGAGGCACGAAATTCATAGAAAAAATGTTGTTTTACTAGGAATCTATAACGGCTACAGGAAAGTGTGCAAATGGTTTAGGACGACTCCAAACAGACGACCCAATATACTGTTAGCGAATTGCAGGGGCGGAATTTGTGAGGTGCGTGCACGTGCATTCTGGGCTAGAGCGTAAGCAATTAAACCCAACATCGAAAATTCTCAGAAGCGGCCAAAAATTCAGCTGCAGCGATCCATCAAAAATACTAAGAAAATCGCACTATATCTGCCTGTATTCTGTGCCATTGCGTAACGGCAAACATATTGCGCAAAACACTACCGAAATGGGTGACCTTTTCTAGAGATTGCAATATCCCAAAGAGAATCTTTATATTAAGGGATTCAAATCAAAAATACCTCAATATTATTCATAGCGCAAGGAATTTAAAGAAAATAATGTTGGTAATTAAGCTGCCGGTCATCGAAACATCAATGTTGAGCGATGGCGATGTCAAACATCGTGACTTCGATGCTACGAGCAAATAATCGAAGCGACTTATGACATTAAACTTGGCTTTGCGATTCTTTTATTTATCTCTGGATGTAGGTTTTTTCGGGTACTCACATTTCACATTTATTTTATTTTGCAGAATGTACAATGTACCTAAACTGAATAAGTAGTGAATTTTTCCACCTGCCGTATTTTAGAGATTCGGTATTCTGTTTGTGCTGTTCATATTCTTGGAATGATAGAATATTGCAGATTTTACGTTTTTATAAATTTAGCGTAGATGGTGTTGGTGAGAATGTAACAATCCTTATTTGAAAGATTAGCTCAATTGGAAAATTGTTTTAATGGAATAGGCTCAGCCTACTCTCTCATTTGTTTAAATCATCACCTTAAAATCTAGAACAAAAAAAACTAACCCATGCTATGACAGGTTAGCTGGCAAGTTCAATTAATTGTACAATCGCATTTATTTTATTTTGCAGAATGTACAATGTACCTAAACTGTATAGGTAGTGCATTTTTCCACCTGCCGTATTTTAGATATTCGGTAATCTGTTTGTGTTGTTCATATTCTTGGAATGATAGAATATTGCAGATTTTACGTTTTTATTAATTTAGCGTAGATGGTGTTGGTGAGAATGTAACTATCCTTATTTGAAAGATTAGCTCAATTGGAAAATTGTTTTAATGGAATAGGCTCCGCCTACTCTCTCATTTGTTTAAATCATCACGTTAAAATTTAGAACAAAAAAAACTAACCCATGCTATGACAGGTTAGCGGGCAAGTTCAATTAATTGTACAATCGCATTTATTTTATTTTGCAGAATGTACAATGTACCTAAACTGTATAGGTAGTGCATTTTTCCACCTGCTGTATTTTAGATATTCGTTAATCTGTTTGTGTTGTCATATTCTTGGAATAATAGAATATTGCAGATTTTACGTTTTTATTAATTTAGCGCAGATGGTGTTGGTGAGAATGTAACAATCCTTATTTGAAAGATTAGCTCAATTGGAAATTTGTTTTAATGGAATAGGCTCCGCCTACTCTCTCATTTGTTTAAATCATCACGTTAAAATTTAGAACAAAAGAAACTAACCCATGCTTTGACAGGTTAGCGGGCAAGTTCAATTAAGTGTAACCACTTTTATATGAGATTCATATCCAAATTTAAGCCTATTAATATATACAAATCGAAATTTTTCAGCCTTTGCGAAATAATACCTTTCCTGTTAATTGCGCAAAATAGCTATTCTTCCTTGCCTCTTCAGTGGTTACCACCCACTCGCCGCATGCGTGAAAAGGTAATCAAATCAAATTTTCGTTTTCTTCTTATCACTATACGGACCTCACTCCGCCATTTTTTTTGTGGTCATATTATTCCAACGACAGAATATTGCAGATTTTAAGTTTTTATAAATTTAGTATAGACGGCGCTGGCGAGAATGTAATTAGATTCATATACAAAAACTATTCTTCAAGTGGCGGATCTTTTTCTAATTGGTCTATTTAGTACTTTGGAAGCTTGAGAAAATTTTCTCTACTACATAAATTTAGTGTAGATGGCGTTGGTGAGAATGTAATTAGATTCATATCCAAAAAACCACCTTCCTATAAGATTCATATACAAAAGTAATTCTTCCTTGCCTGTTCAGTGGGTGCTAAATTCGCCGCATGCGTGATAAACTAATCAAATTAAATTACATTGTATTTTTATTCAATCAATTATTCATTCAATTATAATGGTCGTGTTTTCAAGTAGCGCATCTTTTTCTACTTGATAATTTTGAGTACTTTGGAAACAAGAGAATTTTTGCCCCACTACAGTATCCCCAGTCCGGCTTTAGCCGGACAGACAACGGAATACTAGTTAAGTATACAAGTAAATAAAGAAATAAAAATATAAAAAAAAATTTTTCTTGATGGTTTTGGTAGAGGAGTTATATATATATATATATATATAATATATATATAATATATATAATATATATAGATGGAAGGGGGGGAGCTTTCAGAATTTTTTGGTAAAAATCAAATTTTTAGAGTGGTGTCACTAAAGTTTTGAAATAACTTCAAACCTAGAGGACTGCTCGTGAAGAAGTTTAACATACACACACACACATTTGTGGAAATATAATAATTCAATCAACAGACAGTGAATTTTGCTAAAGAAATCAAATTAAAATGGCTTCAACTACAAGGAGTGTAATCAGTATGGTTGAAGAAATTAAAGATTCATTAAGAAATCTAAATGATGGTGGTGGTGGTGAAGTGGAAATGAATGCTGTTCTAAAGAAGTGCAAACTGTATATTCAGCGAGCGTCTTCTGTGCTAAAGATTTGCTCTAATTCAGGATCTAGAAGGTGTGTTGCTGAGCTGAAAGGATTTAAAGTAAAACCACACTCTCCTTTACATCGTGAGAGTGGTATTAATTCTCAACCACAATCAAGGAAACATCGGGTAATATGGGAAGATCTAGAATCTGCATTTCAAAGGCGAATCAGAAAAGGAGTGGTAGTTAATATAGTGCATAAGGATCCTAAACAATTTTTAGAAGATGCTCAGTATGTGGTTTCGAGACAGATTAAAAATATTTTAAAGAAGCACAAATCACTGAAAATTAATACTACCTTTAGTGGACAATTTAAAATTGTTTGTAAGGAGGGAGAAGAATTCGAATATAAATATTTTAATACATAAAATGCAGCAGTGGATCAGAGTATTAACTTAAAGCAATGGTTTTCTAGGATTGTTACAAAAGATATTTTAAATCAACTAGAAAATTTTCAAGAGCGTTGGAACCACATGCTATTAATGTGAGCACGAGAACCAATAAATATCAAAAACATAAGGCATTTAGTATAGGATATTATTTTAACTGCTCTTTTAATTGTAGTCTTAACTATTTTCGTTCTTATAGGGGTGTTGATTGCCAACATTGGTTTGTAAAGCAACTACAAGAAATTGTAACAAATGTAGAGGAATTATTTTCACAAATTAAACCAATTGTCGCATTAACTGCAAAAGATAAATTGCAATATACACAGGCCAATTGTTGTCATATTTGCGAAAAACCTTTAACAGTTGAAACAAAACGTGTGCGGGATCATTGCCATCTAACTGGAAGGTATAGAGGTCCAGCACATGAAGACTGTAATCTTAATTATCAAACTACACGTATAATTCCAGTAGTATTCCATAATTTGAGTGGTTATGATGCTCACTTTGTGATAAAGGAAATCGCAACTGCGTTTGATGGTCGCGTTGTTCTTTTGCCAATAAATAAAGAACGCTATATATCATTCACAAAAAATGTTATAGGTAGTGATATAAACTTTCGATTCATTGATTCGTTTAAATTTATGGCATCATCTTTAGATAATTTGGTATCATATTTACCTAAAGAACTTCTGATTATAACAAAAACAGAGTGGAATGATTTGAATTCTGTTGAATTTGACCTTGTAACGAGAAAAGGTGTATTTCCCTATGATTACATTAGTGATTTAGAAATATTGACTGAGATAACATTACCTCCTCAACAAGCTTTTTATAGTCAATTAAATGAATCAAATATATCTAATGATGATTATACGCATGCACAAACTGTGTGGACCACATTTAGCATACAAACTCTTGGAGAATACTCCGATTTGTATTTAAAAACAGATGTAGGAAAACATACGGTCTGGACCCTGCACACTATTTTACTCTCCCAGGATTAACATGGGATGCGATGTTGAAATACACCAAAATTGAGTTGGAATTACTAACTGACATCGAAATGGTTATGTTTATAGAAGAAGGTATTCGAGGGGTAGTAAGTCAGTGCTCGAATCGGTATAGTAAAGCAAATAACCCTTATATGGAAAACTACAATGATCAAGAAGATTTCAAATATATCATGTACTTTGATGTTAATAATCTTTATGGTTGGGCAATGTCCCAGTATCTTCCAACGCATGGTTTCGAATGGGCAAATACTGATATAGAAATAATGAATGTGTCAGATGAATCACCAATAGGTTATATATTAGAAGTTGATCTTGAGTACCCTCATTATTTACATGATAATCATTCAGATTTACCATTTTTCCCACTACATGATTCAGCTGATGAATCTTCATACAAAAAACTATTGACAACATTATCCAATAAAGATAAATATATTACACATTACAGAAATTTGAAACAATATTTATCTCATGGGCTTCTTTAAAAAAAACACACCGTGTTCTTCAGTTTAATCAGTCGCCATGGTTAAAAAAGTATATTGATTTAAATACAGAAATGCGAAAGAAAGCTGTAAATGATTTTAGGAAAAATAAATATAAATTGATGAACAACGCAGTCTTTGAAAAAACTATCGAAAACATACGTAAGCACGCTATTGTAAAATTGCTTACAAAGTGGGAAGGTCGATATGGAGCTAAAGTTATGATAGCCAAATCAAATTTTTCTAGGAGAACAATTTTTGATTCAAATTTAATTGCTGTTGAATTAAATAAGACTGAATTTTTTTTTAATAAACCCATTTACATCGGAATGTGTGTACTTGATATATATAAAACATGTGTTTATAAATTCCATTACGATTATGTGTTACCTAATATGAAAGAAAATTGTGAACTATTGTACACTGACACAGACTCTCTAATTTATGAATTTAAATGTGATGATATTTATCAGCTTATAAGAGCTGATGTTAAATATTTTGATACTAGTGATTATCCCCCGAATAATGTTTATAACATACCTTTAGTAAATAAAAAAGTTCCTGGACTTATGAAGGATGAATTAAATGGAAAAATAGTGACTGAATTTGTAGGCCTTAGATCAAAAATGTGTAGTGTTAGAGTGAATAATAAGGATTTAATAAAGAAATCTAAAGGTATTAAAAGAAATGTAAAAGAGAATAGTATTTGTTTTAATAATTATTTGGAATGTTTGTTTAACTATGTTGAAATAGAAAGGACTCAACAAACCATTCGATCAGATAAACATAATGTATATAGTGTAAGGCAAAATAACGTAGCATTGAACCCTTATGATAACAAACGATGTTTAAGGCAGAATACGAGTTATACATTTGCTTGGGGCCATTTTAGGATACTTGATAAATAAAGCTTACATATGTTAAAAAAAAAAAAAATATGACTTTATTTATATTATAATATTTCACTTTTATTAATCCATGAATTATGCTTATCGGGAAAGCCTAACCATTTTACAAAGTATTTGTTTCCCTTCTTCTTTAAAACCCTTTCAATGAGATAATCCTGAGGATATTTTGTCTTCAATAACTCCTTGTCATAAAAACCGCCCTTTATTGGATTTCCCTCAAAATCGTCGAGAAGGTATGTTACAGGATTTGTGTTCTGCACAAATTTAATTCGAAATATTTTCGTTGTCCAGTTGGGAGAATATCCTTTCTCAAAAATATGCTTATATTTGCTAATGCGAACATAATCCCCAACTTTATATTTTGGAATATTACTTATTTTTATGTGGTTATATACTGTTTTTAGTAAAACATTTTTGTTTGAATAATTAACATCTGATGGTTGCATTTGAAATGTCCTGTGTTTTTTGTTATTGTAGGCATTTACTAGTTTTTTTACCATACTTATCCATCGATAAGAACCGCTTTTCCTAAATTCTTTCCACATTATCCCCTTTAATGTTCTGTTAAACCTTTCAACTATGGAAGCCTTCATTATGCTATAAGTAGAATAATGGTTTTATGATGGTCTTGCATTAATTTTTGCAATATTTTATTATAAAATTCTTTGCCATCATCAGTTTGTAAGTTCTTAGGAATACGACTGCTTTTCAAGATTCTCTCCATCGCAACCTTTACCTCTATACCAGTTTTATTTTTAATAGGTTCTGCCCAAGCATATTTGGAAAATGAGTTAATTACAGTTAATACAAAACGGAATCCATTATTTTCACGAGAGTAGGAACCCATTTCAACCAAATCCACTTGCCAAAGATCATCTAAATCTTTTTATAATTACACGTCGTCTAGGGAAATTACGTCGAGCTCCTTTGTGCAGCTCATTTACAACAGCTTCTTTACTCATTGCAGGAAAATGTCTGAAAATATATTTTTAGTATTTAATGTCATATTTCAAAATTTTATTCGTTAGTTTTAATTACAATTGATTCCACATTCCATTCCGCTTTTCTAAAGCCGAGTTAATCTTACTAATATTTGTATCAATATATTTCATTCTATCGCTAATAGCTTTTTCAATGTATTTTTCCAATTCTTTCTTTACTAACTCTAATTTAGCGTTTAAAGATTGTAATTGAATTTCCATATCTTTATATGTATCTTCAATTTCGGATTTTAGATATCTACTGATGATATCAATATAACTTTTAGTTACAGCATCTCCGTCTTCTTCAGGATCTGCGAGATATTTAATATATTTGAACTGCATATCATAATTATTATTTGATGTTAAGACAAATCCCTTTCCAGGTTCTCCTGGAGGACCTTGTACTTCTGGGAAACCAGATGGACCTGGTGAACCTTGAGGGCCAGATGGGCCCCGAGGGGCACTAATTGATTTGCCGTCAAATTTGTTTCGTCCGGACTTATCAACAGTCATTATTAATCTGATAGAAAGGTTGAAATGTGGTTTCATATATATGTATTATACTATAATATTAGCTTCTTCCAATTCTTCTATTATGGAGATGATTTCATTATGATGATTGTTATGACCAGCTCGCTCAGATGCTATTAAAAGATGTAATTTTTCTACTAATTCATTTGGATCATTCCAATATATATAATCAATGCTATCTTTAGGGAGCTTCATTAAACTTGTTCCCGTATGATGAATAAATTTACTTATAACAGATTCATATTTAACACCTTTGTTACCCTTTACTTGACCATCAGAGTTAAAACCACGTCTGAAAGCATTACTTTCTGTTAAAATCTCTTCATAATTCACCAAATCCTCTTCATTATATAAACTTTTACTAGGATTTTTCATAAAAAGTAGTTCATATAAGCCCATTGTAATTTTGTAAGATTTCCCATTAATTATAAAGTTTTGATCATCATCAAATATAATTGTAGAATTACCAATTTTCCAGTCGTCGTTAATTTGCCCATTTTATAAACACCATAAATATAATCAATTTCCGGTTTATTTTGAACATATAATTGGAAATATTTTTTAATTATACTCGTAGATAAATTTGGGGTAGATTCAGGGATACTTGTAGATAAGTTCGGGGTAGATTCAGGGATCCCTGTAAAAGTTCTTGAGTGTGTTGGTGTTTCATATTCATTTTCTGTAACTTCATCATATTGCAGAGGAGTGCTTTCTCTGCTATAATTATCTTCCAATTTCATATACTCCTTAATGTTTCGTTTTGTTTTACATCCACAAGTTCTTTTAGAGGTTCTGTAATGGGCTTTAATGTTGTCTCAAGTTGAAATTCATTGCATTTCTCGATTGTATAATGTCTTCTATTAACTTCTCCTTATTCATTTTAAACTTCCGGTTGTTACCCATTTGAACAGTTGACCTGATTTTATTAACAGCTTTAGCTGATCAACGGGGATCTGTTGATCTGGTTTTATTAACAGCTCAGTTGATCGGTTGATCTGATTTTATTAACAGCTTTAGTAGATGTTTAGTTGTTTAGCTGATCAACGGCGATCTGTTATTTTTTTTTAGCAAACCATTATATTTATAAGACAATGTGTGCATCAATTCCTTTACGGTATCGCCCCTCATTAAATGGGCTATCTTTATCTATTACTAGAAATCCATATTTATCTGGCCAACATTCAACACATAAATTTCGAAAAATATTATAGCTCATATCGGCGTTTATATGATCACCATAAATATGCTTAAGATTCAGATCATCTTGTTTAAATAATATGAGAAAGTAAGCATTGTCTCGTATCAAATGTTTCGGTATGTGCATATAAGTTTGACAGAGATAGAAACTATCAACATTATTATGATATCCTATGCAAAAATATGAACGTATGTTGTCTTGCTATTCGCATGCAACATCATCAAAAATGAATATAGAATTTCGCTTTGCCTCTTCCAAAGGTATCACATCACTGTTGTTGGAAAATGTATACTACCCTAGACCTCGTATTGGCTTCAAAAGTTTGTTCAAATATTCATTTTTTGGTTGGGAAAGTGATTTAGAGTAGACATAGACGTTTTCAAAGCTTAACCCATTAGGATGCTCTAATAAACTTATCATTACATTCGTCTTTCCACAGTTAGAGGGTCCAACAACAACAGCACGTATACTGTTAGGTAATAGTGCACTATGTCTTTTAAGTTCTTTTGTATTACTTTTGAAATCATTATTTTGAATTGGTAAAGATAGATTTTGTTTGATTAACTTCATTTTGACTACTGGGCTTGAACTATAAATACTCATGTAATTTATACACCTCTTAGTCTAAATATGAAAGTTGAGCAATACAGTCGCTAAATTAATCTTGGAATATAATCAAAACAAACGACGTAAACAAAAAGGAATAACCGGTGGAGGAGTAGTTAACACATTAACTAATAAATTACCATTTGAGTTACATTTACCAGGCTATCAATATTGTGCGCCAGGTACTCGGTTTGCTGAAAGATTAGCTCGTGGAGATCCTGGAGTAAATTCTTTAGACAAGGCTTGTAAAGAGCATGACATATTGTATTCAAAATTTAAAAATACACAAGATCGTAATATAGCAGATAGAATTTTGGCTAATAAAGCTTGGGGTAGGATTAAGGCCAGTGACGCAAATCTTGGTGAGCTTGCAAACGCATTACTAGTAACAAACATTATGAACGCTAAGTCAAAATTTGGAATGGGTATGAGGAGGTTAAGAAAAAAAGGGAAAAAGCTTGGCAAAAAGCTTAAAAATGTTGTTACACTTTCGAAACCTATGTTAAGGGCTCGAAAAGTAATTGAAAAAGAAAAACCTGATTCCATAAAAGCAGCTATTGCACTGGCACAAACAGAAATCAAAAGTACTATTAAACATAGGAAAAAAAACCTGAAAATTCCACGAGTTGTACCAGTGCCCAAAACTGGTGGAATTTTACCGTTCCTAATTCCATTACTTGCAGGACTTTCTGCTTTTGGCGGAGGAGCAACCAACATTGTGAAAGCTGGTAATGCGGCGAAGAATGCAAAGGAAAAACTTAAAGAAAGCGAGAGCCACAATCAAACAATGGAATCTATTGCTTTGGGAAAAGGGCTCTTCCTTAAACCCTATAAAAATGGTTTTGGATTATTTTTAATCCTCCATCAAAAAACTAATGAAAACGCTACCTAACAGACCCCTGACTGATGTAGATATACGGAAGTATGCAAAAAATGTCGCAAATTTTAGAGGAGTGTTTATGCGTGACAAACTTCCAAAAAAGCCCAAACATCGAGAATGTGGCATCATCAATTTGGACATATCTTCAGGACCTGGTACTCATTGGGTAGCATATTATAAATATGGTGAAAATATTCAATATTTTGACAGCTTCGGCAATTTACAACCTCCATTGGAAGTTATAAACTATTTAGGACATGATTTAAAGTATAATTATCGTCCACATCAAACTTATAACACCGTAATTTGTGGACATTTATGTTTAGAATTTGTAAATAAAATACAAATAAATGTAAATGTAAATAAATAACAAAATAACTAAATTCATGTTTTATTAATGTCCTGCACAAGAATATATATATAAAGCAATGCACAGGCACCTTTATTCATTCAATCGATAACTGTGTAAAAGGTGAAATGTTTTGGGTGGATACTATTTGGGATGAAAATCATTTTTGCACATGGCTTGACTGCCTGGATGTACATGAAAATTGTGCATGCTGTTGTTAGGTGTGATATATTGAAAGTTTATATGACTGCAGAGCATGGCAAAAGATGTAAGGTATTGACAATAACTAAGGATGAAAAAATTCCTACACTTTTGCACGAGATGCAGATTAAACCTTTTGAGCATGTAAAAATTGAAGTCAAAGGAGGGGAAATAACTGTACTGGGCTGGCTAGAAGATGGTGCCATGCACGAATTTCTTTGACAGGGCTTGTCCGTTTGCTGGTGAGGAAGAGTGGAATCGAAAACCAATCAAATTAGAAAAACCAGCAATAGTAATGCTGGAAGCTGAAGAAAGAGATGAAAATTGTGATTCTCAAGCAAATTTTGAAATGAAAATTGTGTAACTTTTAAAGTAATTAAACACACACACACACACACACACACACACACACACACACACATACACACTAAAGAATAAAAATAATATTGTACTCGGTTTTTTATATTCATATTGTTTATCAGCTCCAATTGATGTGCACTTGAATGATCAATCAAACGATGAAATTGATTTTAATTTATTATTACCCAATAATGATACTGTTAAAGTTTCTCTGTCATTTCGTTTATTTGTGAAAAGTATAGCTACTGCTACTTCATTAACACCAACAACAGCAACCGCAACAACTTCTAATCCACATCATCCTGATATCTCTTCAGAAAGCATCAGTGAGCCGCCAAAAGAAAATGATGTAGAATTTGTACTACTAGAAACGAATTTAGTAACCCTTGAAGAAGCCCTTGAGGGATTTAGGCAAGATTTGATTAATAAAGAGCGAGACATTGGTGGAATCATAGAAAGTGATCGTGTATTTTACAGACATTTCAAATTAGATTTTGATGACGATAAATCGATAAAAGTTCGCTGCACATTTGATAGCAATTACCAACATAAAAGCTTAAGAATATCTTGTTACGAATTCCACGTATTACCGGGGGAAAGAATTTTAAGCAATGGTGAAATTGAAAAGTATGTAGAGAATGATCCCACACAGATGTTAAATATCTCTTTTGTGGATTTAAAGAAAATGAAGCAGACCTTTAATATGGACACTGTTTAAATAAATATATATATGAATAAAAAAGTAAATTGTATTTAAAAATAAAAACATGTTTTATTTATATCTATCCATGAATTTTTTACATAAAAAAACATTTTGTTTTGCACATTTGCCAGAATGGAGTATACAACGCGGTACATCAATAAACATTTTTCTTGATTGCTCAATATTTGCACATCCAAAATCTTCCAAATCATAACAAATCATAAATCGTACTGTTGTTATTTAGTCTAAACAATTGATTAAGCCATTTAATTTTTTCATCTCCTAACATAAATGATTTTATTTTGGAAAATGTGAACAAACAGTTTTGTAATATCCTCCATTGAAGTGTACCCATTATCCCACGAAAATCCATGATGATACTTGCACAGCCATAATGCCTGTTTTTGCAATTGTGGTGGTAGGTTATTGAAGATATATGGTGGTTTTAAAATGATGTGTTGTAACATGTTTTCTTCGGTAATAACAGCAATTTCTTTCAAAATGAACGTTCGTCCAGGCCCCTTGAATCCTTGAATATCAATGATGCAACTCATGGTTTCACAATTTTTGAACTTCACTGGTTAGAGGATTATACTGAACTATTCTATCATGTAAAAGAAAACAGTATGCAGTGGTTTTCCCAGGAATATTTTCAAACGTTTGAAATTCTACTCTTATGTCCACAGGACCACTTTTAAGGTACTCGTTCTGTTGCGAACAGTCTATGACGACTAATGGAGCTAAAGTCTTAAACTGGTCTCGCGAAAGCAATGGTTCAGCTCGACGGTTGTAATATGATTGTTGAAATTTGCTATACATCTCATATAATAAATCATATTGGGTTGCGCTGTATTTCACATTGAGATCAATTGGGGTATTTTTCAGCGTTTAAGTATACTTGTAAATCTGTGAGGTTGCAATGATCAAATTTAGATGCATCTTTCTCCTTGGAATCTTTACGGTCAGTTTGAAAAGCTATTATAACAAATCTTGGCTTTTCCAGCTGATTAACTGTTTTAAAAGCCCATGTATGTCGAGTAGATTGGGGTAAGGGTGGATATTCGTACAGGTCCCAACTTCGAAATGCAATTGCAATTAGTTGATTGTTCTCAGTAATTTTTAACAATGACAATTTTTCTCTATCAGCTGCAGTGACATGTGGCATATGCCATTGCAATTTCAAAATATTTACAGTAGCTTCAATATCTTTAACATATAGTGCATTGAGATCTGTTCGGGAGCGAATTAGAACGAGTTCATGCTTCGCATTTATTACTATTTTCTTATAATCTTCAGCAAAACCAAGAAGTAATTTTAATGGCACGCAAAAGTTAAATTCACCATCAGAGCTAACACTTATATTGGTTAGAGACCATCCTGAATTTAGAAGCATTTTACCTGCCCATTCATTTAGAGAAAGCTTATTCTTTATTGTTGATGTAAGACCAACATTTTTATTGCGACCAATTTCTACTCCATTGATTTCGTATCGAATTTCCGTAAAACAAAAAGGCTATTGCGTTATTGGTAAACCTCACACTTTCTGGCTTATCAGGAGTGCATTCTAATTTTCCTTCTATATAAAGAAAACTTTGACTTGGAAGTACATAGATATCTTGGTATTGAATAGCTATACGTATTTCATCATTATTTTTAAATGAATTGATGAATGGTGAGCAAGAGTGAAATTCAAATTTTGCAATGCTGTTGTCATAGTGGACAGCTTCTCTTACATTTAATATTTATTCATTTTTATTTTTTACCGCAAAACCTAACGACTTCAAAATTTTTTTATTTTCACTTGATAGTTTCAACTTTTTCCCTCCTCCTCCTCGTTTAAGCTCTTTAAGCGGTAAAGAAGAACTATTATTAATATGAAATTTACTCTTATTATATACTATCATGCTTGTGGCTTCAAATGTAATCTGGTTGTAATTATTTCGCCCCTAAAATTTATTAAATCACCGTCCTGATCAAGGAGCTTTAAGGTGATTGAGCTAATTCTTCGAGTGTTTACTGGTAAATAAATCACATTTGTTGGTACCTCAACTATTTTATACCCAAGCCCAACCTTTGGAGAGAATTCATGCAAAGTATAAACTCTCATTCCATTTATGAAAGCGCCATTTATTAAATTGCATTCTATTCTGACCACGTTTACCTTAAGGGAGGGGTATGGGTTTCAGCGTTAAAAAAAACACTTTTTTAGGAATTTTTTTTGAAGGAACGGATGGAGCAAATTTATTGAAACCTTTTGTACATTATTAAGCATACCTTTAACAATACTCTGTAATTTTTTCATGCAGAAATATTGCAAAACAAGCCCGTGATAGAGCTTGCCCCAGAACGTCTTTGAAAAAATACAATTTGCGGTGTTCACTGGTTCTCGGTCGGAAATTATCAAAAATCAAAAACCATTAAAATTTAGTCAAAGTATTATCAAATCCTCCCCCCCTCGAGCTCCGATTTTTTTTTTTTCATTTAAAAATTTTTGGTGGCCATCTAAAGTGTAAACTGCTATTTTCCACGAAAAATTCCGCCATTTTGTGGGTGGGAAACCCCCTTAATGTAAAAAAAAAATTTTTAACGAAACGAGGGGGGGGAGGTATTTTATATGTAGAAAATGTGTACCAAGTTTCAAATGAATCGGTCTAGTAGTTTTTAAATGGCAGTGAACACGGACTTTGCAAAAGTAGTTTTGAGAAAAACGCGTTTAAAGTTTTTTCACACAGCATAGAAGCATAGAAGACAGCATGAGAAGCGGTCACTTGAAACGCTGTATCTTCGCAAATCGACGTTCGATTTACTTGAAATTTTGACACGATACTTTCGACATGTTGTGCATTCAGGAAAAAAATTAAATAGAAAATGCTAAAAAAAAAATTACAAAACCCTACCCCGCCCTTAATTATATTTACAGGTAAGTCTGATACGTGTAATTTATTTGCTTCCAAGACACGTTTACTAAATCCTAGCAGCGAACTTATTGAATTTTTTGTATTGAAATAAATTGTGCCACTAGATTCTATTTCACATTTTAATGTGTTATTGTTTGCTCTTAACAAGATCGTGGGCCTATTTTTAAATTTATTTAATAGTTTATCGAGATAATCGGCTATATCATCTATCTCATATGATCCTAGTGGCAGTTCCACAACACGATTTCCAACGTGGAACAAATTATTAATGTGGTCAACATTAGTTATAGAATTATAAGTATGACAATCTATTAACCCACACACATAATCTGAAGGTAGGTCTAACGGTGGAAAATATTCAGTTGTTAATACAGATGTGTTCCCACTTAATGTAAGTGTCAGGGACATTATGTGAATGATGTTATTTGAAGGTGCAGCTCTCATATATAATATATCAATTTTCCCTATATGAAATTTTTTGGAGCACAATAGCTCTGTATGCTACCACAAGTCATCTGTTTGATCTTCTTGTTGCATAAACATATCAGCGGAAGCGTGTTCATGAACTTGACGCACAAAAAAATGTTTGGGGGTACACGAACTAACCAAGAGCATATCATGGGAATTTGTAAAAGCTTTGTTTCTTCTGGCAATGAAGTATTCTTGACTCGTGCCGGAGACCACCCTGCTGTTACATTTGTGATCAAGCATGGGAAAACAAATTTCGTTGCCCCCAGAGCAGCATGAGAATGAAATTTGGGTGTTTATGCTGCGTGCAATTTTTGATCTTGCGGTTTTGTCCAAATAAACTACTGTGTGCTGCGTGCGACTTTTGTTATTGTGGATTTGTGCGCTATTTCAAATAAGCTTTCAATTTGTTTAAAAAAATAAAACAACTCACAGCTGCACACATGCGAAACCACAAATGTTTTTCAACCCCACAAAAACCTTTTCAACAAGATCAATCAACTTATTTCCAAAAAATGTTTTGACCAAGTTCAGTCAACTTGTTTAAAATAATAAAACAACTCACAGCTGCACACGTGCGCAACCACAAAAGTTTTTCAGCCTCACAAAAACCCTTTGGACAAGATCAATCAACTTGTTTCCAAAAAATTCTTTCACCAAGGTCAGTCAAATTGTTTAAAATAATAAAACAACTCGCAGCTGCACACGCACAAACCGGAAGCTATTTTCAGAAATCGTACATGTGCGCAACCGCAAATGTTTTTCAACCCCACAAAAAATTCTTTGAACAAGGTCAGTCATCTTGTTTACACAAGTGCATCATGGCCCCACCAAGTTTTGAGAAGGGCGGGGGCGGGGTGGGGAATACCCTGCCATTGGGTGGCATGACAAGGGAGATCAATGACTCATACACCCAATGACTCAAGTACACGTGCACTTGATACAACAATTCTCAGACCCCCCCTATTAGAGTTCTGGATCAATTTTTGCATGAACCAAAATGATCCAGAACTCTCTTTGCTTACCTACTGTTGATAGAAGTAAATTGTGCATAAGCTACTATCTAATTGTAAAATTGCAATCAAATTACTCTGATATTGATTTTTGCATGCAAGATCAAATTCATGAAAACTGCTTGTATTTTACCGTGCTGAGAACCATGTAGAACTTTGCAAGTTTTTTCCTTAATATAACGGCGATTTCCTACATCGTAATAGTAAAGTTAAACTCAGAGCTAGTCTTGAAATAGATTTGAAATATATACAATAAGTATTATTATACTTTTCCATAAATCTAATATCTTAATTTCAAATTATTATATTGTTTTGATACTTATTTTTTAAACGTTTATATAAAAACATACGCAGAGACGTCCCAGCCCATCAGCTGTGAACTGTCAAACAAATGTCCAACATACCTTGTTTTTCTATACCGTGTGTTAACATCAGCGTTCGTCTTTAAATGTAATAGGAGGATTGAAAATTTAGGAATAAAACAGAAAGTGATTTCTTTAGAAACCTTAGGATTTTTAAGGTGATATTTGTTTCGACAGCGAATTCGCTTAACATAAATTGACCCGTTTTCAAAGCAATCCGTTGAATTGACAATTTTCGGTCTCCATATTGGATCCACCATCTTTTATTTCCTTTTCGACAGTAGATTCGAAATCAGCAATCCCGAAAATATAAAAGGACCCGATTTCATCCTTTGAAGTTGAGAATTGTCGGTCGCCATAGTGGATTTGCCATCTATAATTTCCATTTCGATGGTACAATGCAATGGCACAAATCACCCCAGCGTTTTAAAATTGATTTGTGACCCATTTGTAGGCCTCCTGGTGTTCTATTAACGCCTTCGGGGTTTATAAGGGGTAGAAACCAAAAATTCTCTACAACATGGTGCAATAAAAAAAATAATGTGACATTACGTGTATCACGAAACGTCCCACGACACGTGGCATCATCGGGTTATCGAGCATACTTTACTACAACATGGTACAATAAAAAAAATTATGTGACATGACATGTGCCGGGGAACGTGCCATAACAACTGTTGTCTCGTTTTTATTGCACCATGTTGTAGTAAAGCATGTTCGTTAACCCTATCCTTAAAAGTCCCGATAGAGGAGAAAAGACCTCCGGAAGGCCTGGAAAAAAATGACACGTGGAATATTTTTTTATTGCATGTATTATAAAAAAGGACTCCAATCGAACTAGTCATCCATAAAACTGCTTCCCTGAAAAAGGATTTTAGCCGCGCGAAAGCATTACATCCACCGTCAGCAAAATGGCATCATATTGAAATTCGTAAAAAAGAAAAACGACAGAAAATTCCGTATTTTCATGTATTCAAAAGGTGAGCTTTTTCCTCCAATTTACCACATTTTGGGGGCGGAGAATGCTCGAGCCAACGAGATACTCACGAATTGCAATAGTTTTTAGAATCCTCAACTGTTCCCAGTTGCGTTCACCAAAAATACTACCATACGTATTTGGTAAGGCCTACTGACAAGCATGAAATGTGCTGAAATAATTCATTTGTTTACCACAGGTGAACATAATCCAAGTAGGCAAATTAGAAGTGCCATACGAACAATTTTGAACCCGAGAAATGGGTATATAAGACCATGAAAATGCAATAAGAATTAAGAACATTTCATGGTCTCAGTCCTAAAAGACATAGCAGAGTTCTCATCTGCACCTCAGAGATAATCTGAGAACCTAGTAGAGTTCTAATCTGCACCTCAAGGATATAATCTGAGAACCCAGCAGAGTTGTAATCTGTAGTCAGAAATCTAATCTGACATCCACAGAGATTTAATCTGTGCCTTCGAAAGTTCTAATCTGATATCAGCAGAGTTGTAACCTGCAGTCAGAGATCTAATCTGACATCCACAGGGATTTAATCTGTGCCTTTAGAGTTCTAATCTGAAGTTATCAGAGTTGTAATCTGCAATCAGAGATCTCATCTGACACTCACAGAGATTAAATCTGTGCGATCTTGACCTACTTGTCTCATTTAATTTCCTAAAAACCTAAAGGAAATCAAATCACCAACAACAAGAACCAATCTTACTCAACAGGGAAATAAGATTTAAAGAAGAACAACCTCAATAATCATCGTCCACCGTGACCAGACCTACAGTGAATTACATCGTTTACGGAACCAGAATTTTAAATTGTACCTAAAAAATATTCATTTTATTACGTTTCTAAAAAAAGAATTAATTATATGAATTACCCGAAGATTTGAACTATTGTTATTATTCCGGCAACTATCTGTTCGTGCAAAGAATACACAATTGGATTTCGGTTTTTATGCAATATTTGTACAAAAACCAATTTCTAAGAAATTTATAAGTTGTTATCTTAAAATTCGGAGTACCTAAGGGAAACTTTATTTATTTTAATCCGGCATCACAGCCATATTGGAAAAACTGCTTAGCTCCACGTTTTCACCTTTAAGCATTTTAGGCACTATATTTTCTATTTCAATTAGAAAAGCCTTAAAAAAACTAGTTGTATATCACATAATAATTCTCTAGAAATACATAACAGGGACAGTCTTGAGGATGCACAATAAAAACAACTTTTCGGTGCCTTAGAGTTACTTGGCAATTCAATAAAAATACTTAAAGAAAATACTTAACAGACTCGGGACAAATTTCATTGGATTTTCAACTTGCAGCTCTTGAATATTTTTATGTTTCCAGGCACGTTCAGTCACTCAGTATTTTCCATACTTATCAACATTGTCCAGGATGAAAGTAAGATGACGTGCTGTTTGCTCCTCTTTATCTATCAGACACCGTCCGCATTTGAAACTTTTCAGTGTTTTTCAAATGTGATGGTGTAAGCTTCGGAATCAGAATCACGTTAAATGCGATTTGCTTTTAAAACATCTTTCAATTTGTTGAGCCTCAAATGTCTAAGTGTTCAGCGAATAATCCTCTGTCTAGACAAAAGCTGCGATGATATTATCTTGTTAACAAAAGTTTAACGTAATCCGCTCATAAACTGCATGAACTAATTGCATTTAACGCTCAAGTGAACAATGCGCTGAAGCTGCTGGCATTGATCTCAACTAAACACATGGGAGCAGCAAGTAATAATGGAAAGTATTAATAAATCGTTTTTGTACATATGATGTGCTAATTGAAGCACATGTGAAGATAGTCATATGTTTTTGTATTATCGCATAACACTTTTAATATCAATTTTTAAAGTAAATTTCACATGCGACTGCTCAATGTAGGTGACACATATAAGGTTTCCCACTAAGAACGTCCGAACTTTGAAGAAAACACACAATTTTCGAGCAAAAATGGTTCCGATTGCTTTATTTGAAAGATAATTTTATGCTAGTTATGATTTGAATAAAATATCGGCTAAGTGGCCACCGCGGCTCTTCTTGCACACATTCATCCGCCTACGCCAATTTTCGATGACTCTGTGCAACATTTCGGCAGGGATTTCAGCTATGGCTTGACGAATATTGGCATCCAATGCCTCAAGAGTTGTAGGATGGTTGCTGCAAATCTTCGACTTAATGTGGCCCAAAGGAAATAATCCAAAGGCTTTAGATCACACGATCTAGGTGGCCAAGCGAAAGGACCATTTCTGGAAATTAAGGACTCACCGAACTTACCGCGCAATATTACATATCTGCTAACAGTAAAAAATAAAGTTATTGTGACATACATAAATATATTCAGGTATTAAGACGTCATGTCATTTTAACGCGGAGCACCACTGCTAAGGACACACAAAAGTTGTTTTCATTTTTCAATATCAAGAAAATGAAGAAGAGCTATCAAGTGTTCCATAACGTACGTCTGTTTTGGCAGCTGATATTTTTCTGCGTTTTTATTGTTATTCTGCTTGGCTGTATTTTATTTACTTCTTGCCAATTTGTGCTTGTTGCTTCCATTGTTATATGCCGTTCGAGATTTTAAAAAATAAATTCCTTTTCGTCCTTAAATGCTGTAGTAATCCCGATTGTGACAAGGAGTTTATCGGAACCTCCCTTAAACTTTATGTTTTCCGTGATGTTTATTTATTTAGCTGATTGCCGTGACGGAATATAAAAAAAAAACATTTGTTTTGCAACGAAAATTGTATTATGACTTAATTTGATCATGCATAATTTTGTGTTCTTTGTTTGCTGTGGTAAATGTAGTATTAGCGCGTATTTTTCGTGTTTTCGGTAGATTTCAGTGTTTTTTTACATTTTGTGTACATTGGTTTTTTAATTAGTCTTGTTTTGTTTGTTCTAGTTAATCTAATACAGGTGTGATGTAATCTGAACTAAATTAATTCTATTCTTTCAGGTGTTTTACTGTATAGCGTCGTCGATGAGGGGCGAGGAAGGTGCTGCGCTGGACATTATGACCGCCCGGTGCATAGGATGAAAGGTAAGTCATTTGTGCAATTTCGTTCCCTTGCTTACTGATGATGATGACTTACGCTTTCCTTTTTAGGTGAAGCAAAGGGAGGGTGCACCCAACATTCCTCCGCCTCCTTGAAATGCCTTAGGATTGGGCATTTCAACATATGAATGAAACGATGTTCAGCGAGGGTCCTCTTTATGGAGACAAATGTTTACGCCTCCCTGTATTCAGGTTCGTGGCATCCTTCGTTCGATGCCTGGAATTTCAAGGTACGTGCTTTATATATTTTTCTAGTATGTGTAGATTATAGTGTCCGTGCATGCTTGAGCTTTGTGCAGTGCTATATTTCTTGACCCTACGGATGGGTCACGTGATGCGAGTGTGTATCCGAATTACTTATCTGCTTCGGGAAGCAGGCAGAGTTTCGTAATTGGCCGTTTAACTGTTGAGGTGGCCGTCTTGACGGTAACCACCCGCACGAGACCATCATCGCCCGGATGGACCTCGATGATTCGGCCCAGAGGCCATTTGGATGGAGGGAACCTTTCATCCTTTATGAGAACAAGGTCATTTTGTTTGAGACCGGCGTGTTCCTTGGTCCATTTTTGTCTCTGTTGAAGTCGGCTTAGATATTCTTCGCTCCATCTATTCCAAAAATGCTGCAGTAGTTGCCACCGGGTCAGTGAGTGTTGTTTGCGGTCCAGAATTTGAGGTTCCGGTGGCGTTAATGGGGCTGTCCCTAATGTAAAGTGTCCTGGTGTCAAAGCACTCAAGTCTGCAGGATCCGTTGTGAGTGGACATAGGGACCTTGAATTTAATGAGGCCTCTATTTGGCTAGCACTGTCAACATCTCCTCGTAGGTGAGCGTGGCGTTTCCTACGACTCTTCGGAGGTGGTGCTTCATAGATTTAACCCCGGCTTCCCACAATCCGCCGAAGTGTGGAGAAGCTGGTGGTATGAAGTGCCATTCTATTCGGTCGTTGGCGAATAGATTTGCGATTCCCTCCTCTGTTTTGGCTTGCTTGAGCTCCTTCCTTAATCTTCTTTCAGCTCCCACGAAGTTTGTGCCACAGTCGCTATACAGGCTCTCCGGAAGACCGCGGCGTGCAAGAAAGCGACGAAAGGCAGCAAGAAATGCCTCGGTAGTGAGGTCGCTGACTGCCTCGAGATGTATGGCTTTTGTGCAGAGGCATACGAATACGGCGATGTACCCCTTGTACGCTTTATTGCCTCGCCCTTTGGATACGCGCATGTCTATAGGGCCGGCATAATCGATGCCTGTATGCGTAAAGGGTCTTGTCGGAGAAATTCTGGGGGATGGCAATTGGCCCATCAATTGCTTGCTCACTTCCGCTGAGTGTCGAAAACACTTCACACATCGATGGCAGTGTTTTCGAAGAACGTTTCTGGCATCAATTATCCAAAAGCGACATCGAAGATGTGCCAAAATCAATTGTGGGCCTCCATGCAATGTAGCCTGGTGTGCTTGCGCGATGATGAGAGCGGTCAGACGATGCTTTGGTGCTAAAATGATGGGATGTCTTTCGTCCTCAGATAAATCTCATTATGCCTTGAGCATCGAGATACCGATGTAATGAGCCTAATCGGCTCTTGTCAGGAACTGGCAGTCCTTTTAAAAGACAACGTATTTCACCGTCAAACATCTCTCTTCGGGAAATTTTTATTAGCCTTTGCATGGCTTCGCTTATTTCGAAGGCAGTTAAAGCCTTAGTATTATAATTTTCTCCCGAAATTCTCGATTTCAGAATTTTTATAAAGCGGAGAACCTGAACTGTGACTCGGACAAGCTTGGTGAGAGACGAGAACTTTTGAAATATGTGAAATTCGTTGTATTCCTTTATTGTGAGGAAGCCTTTTTGCCATTGCAAAAAGCCATTTGAGTTCGTTGAGAGACCTTTGTTCGTTCCTCTTCATCAGTGGTATAGTTGAGGTTTTTCATTGGCCATTTGCAGGAAGGTTGTTGTAACCATTCAGGGCCATTCCACCAAAGGTTATGCCTTGCGAGCTGCTGAGGGGTCATTCCCCTTGAAGCGCAATCAGCCGGGTTGTCCTCCAACCTAACATGATGCCACATTTCTGGAGTGAGGGTGGAAATGATTTCTGTGACTCTGTTGGCAACGAAGCATTTTCAGCGATTCGGTGAGCTTCGAATCCATGCCAGTGCGATCGTCGAATCAGTCCAAGCATGGATTGCCGAGATACTCAGGTGAAGAGTGTTTCGCATTTTCTGCACCAGTCTCGCTAAGAGGACTGCTCCACACAGTTCCAGTCTTGGTGTGGATATTCTTTTCAACGGAGACACTTTCGTTTTTGCTGTAATTAATTCAACATGCACTGGGCCGTCACCATTACTCACCCCCGAATACAATGCTGCAGCGTAGGCATCGTCTGAAGCATCGCTGAATCCGTGCAGCTCACATTTTTGGCGTCGTGTTGTCTTTAGCCAGCGGGGTATTCGAATGCTCTCTAGTTGTGGCAGTGTGTTGCGGTAAGTTACCCAATCGCTGCGAAGTCTCGCTGGCACTTCTTCATCCCAGTTGAGTCCCTCGTGCCACAATGATTGCATCATTATTTTTGCAGTTACGACCACCGGTGCTAGCCAGCCAAGTGGGTCAAAAAGGCGAGCGACATCTGACAGTATTTTACGCTTGTTTAGAGTACCCTGCAAAGGTGCAAAATTAATTTTGAAGTGAAATATATCATTCACGAGTTGCCATAGAACTCCAAGGGCCTTCACGTTGTCGTCCAAATTTAGCTATATCGAAGACTCTCCGTGCCGGTCTTCGCTTGCTAATCCCATGAGAGCTCTGGTATAGTTGGAGACCCATTTCCGGATGTAAAGGCCTCCGACCTTAGTCAGTTCGATGAGCTGATTACGAAGTTCTAATGCTTCTTCAACGGTGTCGGCTCCAGTCATTAGGTCATCGACGTAAAATCCCGCATCGCTATTGATGATGCCATGGGGAAAATTTTTTCTTCATCGCTTGCTAATTGATGCAGCGTTCGAATTGCTAGGAACGGTGCAGCGGATGTGCCAAATGTGACCGTATGGAGCTCGTAATCTCGAATTTCATCACTAGTATTGACCGCCACAAAATTCCCTGTAAGGCGTGTGTTCCGCATCAATCCATATCTGCCGGTACATTTTTTCTACATCGGCTGTGAGAGCAACTTTATGAGTGCGCCATCTCAATAAGATCTGGATAAGTTCTTCTTGGATAGTGGGCGCCACGAGAAGTTCTTCATTAAGGCTGACTCCAGGCGACGTTTTAGCTGATGCGTCGAATACCACACGCAATTTTGTGGTGGAGCTGCTCTCTTTTACCACTGCGTGATGTGGCAGGTATGTGCTTCTGTAACATTTTACACCTTCAGTAGACTCAACAAATTTTTCACTAGGCGATTGTATTTCGGTCATATGCCCTAGTTCGAGATATTCGCGCATGCAGGCGTCATAATCGGCACGAAGTTCTGGATTGCGTGCGAGTTTCTTCTCCAGATGATGCAGTCTCTTCACGGCCAATTCTCTGGATCGTCCGAAAGAAGCCGCTTCGAAAGATTCATCTTTAAATGGTAGCCTGACGGTATAGCGCCCACTCGACTCGTCTCTTTTAACCGTGGTTTGGTAAATATTTTCGCATCTTTCTTCTTCGTTTGTCAATGTCCGTTTAGTTGTAAGCTCTTCAAGTTCCCAGAATTTTCGCAGCAGTGTATCGAGCTCACTGGTAATGTGAAGGCTTGTAATGCTTTCATTAGAGTTTCGTGCATTGACTGGACCAGATATGATCCATCCAAAAATTGTTTTTTGTGCAAGTAGAGAACCATCAGACTCCCTAGTCATTCCGTCCAGTATTATTTGTGGGTATACATCAGCAAAAAAAATAAATCTATCTTGCCCGGTTCTCGGTATGTTGGGTCCACTAGCTCCAGCTCGGAAACCAGGCTCGGTACGTGCAAGAGATTAGAAGCCGGCAAATGAGTTGTGATGGACGGAATGACTAATAGCTCCGTTCGAATTGTGTCCATTTCGGACATGTAGGAGCTGATGGTTAATAAAACGGATCCCTTCGCTTTGATTGATCGGGTCTGGCTGAGTCCATTTATCGTGGCTGAGGCATACTTACGCTTTAGATTAAGTGTGTGTGCCGCAACTTCGGAAATGAATGACGCTTGAGAACCTTGGTCAATGAGGGCTCTGAAGAGACCGGTTTCTCCACTAGGTGCGTATGCTTTCATCAGAGCGGTGGGAAGTAAGGTGCACACAGAGAGAGACTCTGTTGTGCAATGTGCGTGAATTTGCCTAACTTCTTCGGACGGATGTTTTGTCCTGTACGGAAATCGCCGAATTTCTGGCCTTAGAATCAGATTGATTACCTTGATTGTTCTCAAAGGCTGAATGGAGGAGAGTGTGACGTGCTAAGCTAGAAATGTAGCACTTACTGGAGCTTTGGCACTCTCTAGTGGTGTGTCTTCGTGACAGACAATTGAGGCATAGACCTGGGCCAGTTCACGCTTCTTTTTTCCATTCATTTTCAGAAAATTCTGGCATTGGCGCACAGTGTGTGGTTGTTGACACACTGCGCACTCGATAGAAACCGATCGGTGAAAGGATTTCACAGCCTTGTTAGATACATTGGTTCGCGTAGCTGAAGAGTTTGGAATGTTTGCCGATGATTGTACAGTTGCTGAGATCCTGTGAAGCGTTTGATATTGACCCTCTATAAATTCTTTAAGTTGATTATATTTTAGAACGTCCTTGCAACTTTCGTGCTTCGATTCCCATAGTCGATACGTTTCGGAAGAAAGCTTACGCACTGTAATGAACACAATCAGAGGATCGCAGTCATATGTTTTCATGCCGAGGTTTTTTAAACTTGCTAGGCATTCGTTAGTGGTGTCCAATAGATGTTGCAAATTCTGTGTATTTTCCTAAGTGACCTTTGGGAGTTCCATTAGACGACATAACTGATCGTGTTCTCGTAACGATCAGTTAAGGCCTTCCATGCTGTGTCATAACTTTTGTCTGACATTTGCAAATGCCGCAACATTTTCTCAGCATCGCCTGAAACGTTAGATTTCAGGTAGTGCAGCTTCTGGACTGACGACAAACTCTCATTCGTATGAATGAGGGATACAAATAAGTCCTTAAAAGAGCTACCATATTTTCAATTAAAATGAGGAATATTAATAGGCGGTAGCTTGAACTCATTCGTAATGGAATTAGCCTTCGCAGCGTTCTGGCTGCTGCTTCGTTCGGAATGATGTGTACCTCTATACTCTGCCAATTTGCCCTTGAGATCAGAGACTTGACCTTCGAACAACATGTATGCTGTTTCTACTGGTTCGAGATTTTCAGAATCACATTCTTCGATTCCGTTCAGGAAGTTTTTCCGGTAAGCTTGCCAAACTTGATCTATCATATCAAGCCGATTGGTAAGATAGCCCATCGTGTGACGGGTTTTGGAAGTCTTGCGATAACTTCGTACAATTATCTCGAACTCTTTTTTCAAAGCCGTCTGCTTTTTAATGAGCGCTTCCATGGTGACACTAATAATGGTTCCGTTAAAGAACTCGATGCACACTATGCACAAATCAAAGGTCACTCGCGGATTAACCGTTAGCACTAGCTGGATCTTAAAAAATATCCGGCTCGAAGGACCATATGTTCAGGCGCCGCTGAACTTACAAAATTAACTGGATAATCGCGGGAGAAACCACTCGAAATTGCACCACCCAAACCAACGAATAACTCAATTATTCAATTTAATTTAATAGTTTTTTAATATAAATCTAAATTCACCAAATTATACAGAAAATTACAAATTAAATCAAATAATAAAACCGAAATCAATTAATTTATTAAAAAAGAAATTTATGATGTTAGGTAAAGAAATAAATTCACGGAACAAATTCAAATGATCAAACGAAATTAATAATGGGAAAAATTATATATCTCTTAAAATTATCAAAATGGTACTCTACGTTACTCTACTTTACTGTATTAAATTTGAATTACTTACAATGAGGAAATTACAAAAAAGAAAGAATCAAAAACTGAAATTCCACGTTCTGAAATTAAACCTTTAAAAAATCTCTCAAACTCCTTCCCTCTACAACTTTGCACTTGCCAATCCTCTGTTCTTCCGATTTCCAATTTCGATTTAACCGTGACAACGGTAGCATAATGGTACCGTGATATAGTCCTCAGTGTACGTGCTCAAAGGGACCAATCGCGGGCACTCTGGCACTGTGTTTGCATAATCGCACTTCCCCTACATAACAGCCAGATTTAAATTTCCCCTCATGCATCCTCATAAGTTCCACTCAGTGTTCTTATTCGGAGCAGTCCGTTTCCCTCCATTCCTGAGCGAATGGATTAAAAGTGGCTGCTCCCATCGGAAACGTCAAAGTGGTGAAGGGCAATGGATAGGAGCCGGCGCTGTTTGAGGTAAGTTGATATATTTTAAATATTTTACTATGTTGTAGCTGTTAATCGAAAAAAATCGGACAGAATTTGATCATGCATGATTTTGTGTTCTTTGTTTGCTGTGGTAAATGTAGTACATTTTGTGTACGTTGTTTTTGTCTGTAATTAGTCTTGTTTTGTTTGTTCTAGTTAATCTAATACAGGTGTGATCTAATCTGAACTAAATTAATTCTATTCTTTGAGGTGTTTTACTCTATAGCGTCGTCGATGAGGTGCTGCGCTGGACATTATGACCGCCGGTGCATAGGATGAAAGGTAAGTCAGTTGTGCAATTTCGTTCCCTTGCTGATGACTTACGCTTTCCTTTTTAGGTGAAGCAGAGGGAGGGTGCACCCAACAGAAAGTGAAACCAAAATTCCAATAAAGACTCAGAATTTTGCTTTGGATTTTGAAGGTTATAGGATCGCAGGATATCAAGGTAGAAAAGAGAGCGGTTGCTTCTGTGCACTGGCTTATATAAGTTAACTACAAACATTATAATCAGCATTTTCACATCGTTCGACCTGCAGTCCAACGACCGGGTCACCGCTGCAACGTGACCGAAGTACACATGCATCTGAAATATGCTGACGGCGCGTCTAGACGGCAGAATTCCCATCCGGCCTCAGGTAGAACAGGTAGCCGTAGAGTTAAGCAAATGAGTTATTAAGCGCACTTTGTAATTGATTGTAAACTAGATCGGTTGGCGGAGCCAAGCTCGAAATACATTTTTTTATCAACTTTAAAAAATAAAGTTTTAACTGGCGCCCAACGTGGGGCACAAGAGTGAGTCCTTTGTGAACTGTGAGTTTAAAAAGAAAAAGTGACCTCAGTTAATAAGCCCTCAAGAAGTGCAAAAAAGTTTTCCTAATAAGCCCTCAAGTAGTTCGAGGAAATCACCTGAGTTAATAAGCCCTCAAGAAGTGCGAAAAATATTTCCTAAAAGCCCTCAAGTAGTGCGAGGAAATCATCACAGTGTTAACAAAGAGCTCATTAAGCCCTTAAGAAGTGCATCCTGTGTCCCGAACCAAGGAAGCTGCTAGAAGCGCAAGGTCCGATAGGAGAATTGCGCTCGTCACCGCGGTATTGATAGGAGGATCCTGAGTCACCAAGAGGAGAAAAAGGAGTCATCCACTACAGTCCCGGTACGCATCGTCAGCAGCATGTTCTATCAGGAACAGTAATATCAGTTACTGTAAGATTTTAAGAATATTTTTCGGGTTGCAAATTTAATGGTCAGTAAGAAAAGAATTGAAGAAAGGAAAATTGTGAAAATTTAAGAGCCAGTGAAAAGATAAGTTAATAAAAGAAAAATTTCATTGAAAAAGGTACAGAAAAACTCATGCAAATTTAATAGCCAGTAAGCAAAGAATTGAAGAAAGGAAAATTGTGAAAATTTAGTAGCCAGTGAAAAGAAAGTGAATAAAAGAAAATTTTTATTGACTAACGTACAGAAAAAATTCACCTCGCAGATCCTGCGAGCTGTAGCAAATAAAATAAAAGATTTCAATAATAAAAATCGAGAATCAATAACATAAAAAAAATTAAGTATAGTACACAAAATTGGAAATTTGGGAAAAGAAAAACGGTTTGTTTAATAATCCATAGAGACTTCCGTATTTAATCTATTTGTAAGTGAGCTTTTCTTATAAAAAGGGAAGAGCGAAGTAATCAACAAGACATGGCAAACTTAAACAGATTGAAACCAAAGACAAAAGTCCAGCGGGCATTAGATTTTTTGGGGAAAACCTGGAAATGGATAGCCGGGAACCCCGATCATGAAGATTTCGTAATATTAACCGAAAAGATAAACAATGTTCTCGAAAATAATAACAAACAAGTAGTAGTAAACAAAGTCGTCCTAGAAAGAATGAATAAACTGTCGAATATTACGAACCAAATAGTGAAAATTGTGCAGACAAGTCGAGAGCTGCTCAGACGAGGCTGCACAGAAGTCAACAAACGACCTGTACCAGAACAACTGGACTCCATGTACCCACAATAGAAGAAATAGGACCCGGAGTGGTGTTCCTGAACCAGTACACCGGACCAATCCTAATCAACGGAGATGCGACGAATCTCAATGGAACGTTCATTGTCCACTTCGCATCGTGAGGTTTCGCTGCAAAAGAAAGCCGGAGTCATCTGTAACTGCCATCACACCTATCTCTATTCACATCCCAGCATCTTCAAGTACAGAAAAAGTACCAGAAGAAGGAGAGTTCCCCGAACCACCAAGGATAACAAGTGTGAACAAAATTCCTTACTTCTGAGGTTCAACGAGGACGTCGAACTTTTAGAAGGGAGGAGTTAACTACAAACATTATAATCAGCATTTTCACATCGTTCCACCTGCAGTCCAATAACCGGGTCACCGCTGCAACGTGACCGAAGTACACATGCACCTGAAATATGCTGACCGCGCGTCTAGACGGCAGAATTCCCATCCGGCCACAGGTAGAACAGGTAGCCGTAGAGTTAAGCAAATGAGTTATTTATTTTATAATTTATTGAGCGCACTTTGTAATTGATTGTAAACTAGGTCGGTTGGCGGAGCCAAGCTCGAAATACATTTTTTTATCAACTTTAAAAAATAAAGTTTTAACTTATACCCGTGAAAGTGCACACGGCACGCAAGTTACATGCACACCACTGTGCAAGTTGCACACGGCACGCAAATCGGGCACACACCACTGTGCAAATATACACCACACACGAACCGCGTACACACCACTTAAGTTTTTAATATATTTTGCTTGTTTGGTGTGTTCCCCTTTAGGTTTGCGCGTCTCTTTGGAGTCCCAGGGGTTGCGCTCAAGCTGACTTCGAATTTGCGAAAGTCAGGTGTCAAATGTCAGCTGTGCATTTGTGTTGTTTAAATTAAGAAAGTGAAAGGCGAGGAAGCGTCAAATCAGAGTTTTCAGGTAATTTTATTATATTGTATGTTTAACTAAGTTCTAATGGACTTTTAATTTCATGTACAATAACACGCCGTGGGCATTGGGAGACACCACTACTCGAGGAAGACGAGGATCCAGGAAACCTAAAGAGTGCAGATCAGCGAATGTAAGTCTTTGTTTTCTTGGTGAAATTTGGTTTGACTAAAGCAGGTTACTTTCCAGAATAGCTGCTTGAGTTTTTAGTGCGAACTGCACTAATCACACTCCCCCCTCCGTTTGGTATTATACATCGATGGACCAAAGGAGAAGTAGTGGTTCAATATTTGAAACCGTAGGGCCAGCGATCAAAGTTCAAACCTCGGTTAAAGGAATACAGAAATAAAAGAAAAATAAAGGGATTACATTGCTTTATTCGTAACCCTCAAGCGCCCATCGGCCAGTAGCTTAACGGTTACTTGGGTCCCTGCCTTGGTGGAAGGCCGATATTTTCGCCGTTTAGATCTTTTGAGAGCGTCCCAAGGAACAACCTGTTATACCTGTTTTTGAAGGGGGTGCCAATTTGGGGAGATAACGATCACCCTTCGTTTTCCCTGACTTCCTTCCTCCTTCCTTTCCTTCAGCCTTCCCTGCTTTCAGGCTTCTCGCTGCAAATGGTCCAAAGGGGCTTCCATGGCCCGACCCAGGGCTTCATAGGCAGCATCGCCGCGGCACCTTAAAAGGGAGGAAAAAGATTATTATAACTGTGGCGGACTATCTAAATTACTCTAAAAACCGCAAAAGCAGCGAAGGGACTTTAAAAACATTTTACTAAAACAAACACATGCATTAAAGGAACCCCCCACCCGTGGTAAGGTCCCTTAATACAAACAAAATTTGAACCAAGAAGAAAGAAATAAAAGAAAAAAGAAAAAAGTTGAAAGATAAGTAGACAAAATTTAGCTAGCTTTTACAAAATATTTTTTTTTGAATATAAAAAAAAACAAATTGTCCTAAAAAATTCACACCTATTTACACCCTTACGTTTCATGCGTTACTTTTGCGTTCCTCTAAAAGTTAACTCGCGTTCTCTTTCGAAAAGTTTTTCAGATTTGGAAAAGAAATATTTTTTAATAAAAGTGTAGTCAATGGTGTGATTCAATCCACAACCCGTTGACGCAAGCGGGTAACGTTGGTAACGAAGAAAGTCCAGTCTCAGTTGCTGCATATACAGTGACAACACCTTCTTTCTGGCGAACTGCGCCGAACTTCTGGTTTCAGCGTTTAGAAGCCCAATTCGAACTCTCTCGAATTACTCTGGAAGCCACCAAATTCAATCATGTTCACTCCGCGTTGGATGAGGATCTGATTCGAATCGTGAGTGACATTATACAAAATCCAGATACGCGAAACCCATATACGCAAATTAAAGAAGCATTGATAACACGACTCACAGCTAGTGAAACAGCTAAGTTAAATCAACTTCTGGGAGACATTGTGATAGGTGACCGGTCACCCTCACAATTTCTTCGAGAAATGCGGAACCTATCAAACGGGACTTTGAATGACGACGTTCTGAAGACTCTCTGGATGCAGAGACTGCCTGACAATATGACGGTAATATTGTCGTGCAGCTCAGACACATTAGCCGATTTGGCAAAATGTGCTGACAAAATTTTCGAAGTAAACAATAAACCCTCAGTCTTCGCCTGTTCTACGCAACGAGCAGACGAAGGTATTTTGGCAAATCTCACAGTTCAAGTTCAGCAGTTAGCTAACCAAGTGAGAGAAATGTCTATGGAAATCCGAAATTTAAAATCCAGGCCATCACGAAATTATTCTCCACATTACCGTTCTCAACATTCTTCTACGCATTCAGAAAATAATTCAATGACAAAATTCAAACGGGATAATTCTAAAGCAAGGGAACACCCTAATTGCTGTTGGTACCACGTTAACTTTTCAGAAAAAGCAACTAAATGTGTTTCACCATGCTCGTTCAATATTCTGGAACAGACAAAAAAAGAGAATATTTATCATTAATGGGGACGAATGATTACACCTACACCAGTCGCCTGCACATTTATGATAGAACATCTAAATTAAATTATTTAGTCGATACGGGAGCGGACATTTCGGTCATACCAGCTCCGCTAGACAATAAATTACCACCGTCTAGTTTACGAATTTCGGCAGCAAACTCTTCGTCCATCAACACTTACGGAAAAAAAATTCGTTCATTGGACTTGGGTTTGAGACGAAATTTTCAATGGCAATTTTTCATCGCCGACGTTATTAAACCTATATTAGGAGCAGACTTTCTATTCCACTATGGTTTAATAGTCGATTTAGCCAACAGAAAATTAATCGATCCTCTAACAAATCTCAAGTCAAACGGAAAAACTATTAAAGGTCCATTCAATACTCTTTCGGTTCTCATAGAACCAACTATTAGCAAACAAATTCAAAATTTACTCAAACAATTCCCTAGCATTACAAGGGACACCGGTTTTACCAAGCCAGATAAACATATGGTGACACACCAAATTAAAACGAATGGGCCGCCAATATTTTTAAAAGTTCGAAGACTTTCCCCCGAAAAACTCTTAGTTGCAAAGAAGGAATTTGAATTTCTCTTAAATCAAGGTATCTGCAGACCTTCAAACAGCTGTTGGTCCTCACCATTACACATGGTACCTTGTGGTGATTGCCGACGTCTAAATTCTATTACAGTTCCTGACCGTTATCCGATACCACTGATCCACGATTTCACTTTCCATCTTCAAAATTGCAACATATTTTCAACTTTGGACTTAACCAAAGCATATCATCAAATTCCGGTCGAACCAGAAGATATACCCAAAACTGCAATTTGCACTCCTTTCGGTTTATTCGAATTTACTAGAATGACGTTTGGTCTATGCAATGCAGCACAAACTTTTCAGAGATTTATACACTCTGTTCTTCAAAAATTACCGTTCTGCTTTACATATTTAGATGACGTATTAGTGGCATCAAATTCAGAACAGGAACACATCAACCATTTAAAAGAAATTTTTCAACTTTTCCAAGACCACGGGTTAATAATAAACACTGAGAAGTGTAACTTCATGAAACCGGAAGTGAAATTTCTCGGGCACCTTATTAATTCCCAAGGCATTACACCGACTCCAGAAAAAGTGGAGATCATTAAAATTTTTTCTCAACCTTCCAACGCCAAGGAATTAAGACGTTTTCTTGGCATGATAAATTTCTATCGACGTTTCCTGCCACACGCAGCTCAGAATCAGTTACTACTAAATAAATACCTCACCGGAAGCAAAAAAGATGGGACCAAGAAAATTGACTGGATGCCAGAGGCAACTAAGGCTTTCGAAAATGTCAAATTACAGTTATCCCAAATTACTCTCTTAACGTTTCCCAACAACAGTGCTCATTTGGCGTTGTTTGTAGACGCTTCAGATACGGCTTTGGGCGCCGCTCTAAATCAGTTAGTCGAAAACTCTTGGCAACCTCTCGGTTTCTTTTCAACGAAATTAAACACTACCCAAAAAAAATACAGCGCTTATGACCGAGAGCTATTAGCAGCATACGCTGGAATTAAGTATTTTCGTTACCATTTGGAAGGTAGAAATTTCACACTATACACAGACCATAAGCCACTAACTTTCGCATTCAAACAAAATCCAGAAAAAGCTACACCACGACAATTCAGACACTTAGATTTCATCGGCCAATTCACTACAGACATAAAACACATATCTGGTTAACACAATATAGTAGCAGACACCTGCTCAAGAGTTGAAGAACTACACATTCCACCTTCAATAGATTTTGAAGCAATAGCAGATGCACAACAAACAGACACTCAACTCAGCACAATGCTTAAAGACTCATCTTATAATATTTCTAAATTTCCAGTTTTGGGAACCGACAAGCAAATTTTTCCGGAACATACAAAAGACAACATCAGACCTTATATCCCAAACACATTCAGGAAAACTATCTTCAACTCTGTCCATAATCTCACACACCCCAGTATTAGGTCAACAAACAAATCAATAACAAACAAATACTTTTGGCCATCAATTAACAAAGATACAAAGGACTGGAGTAGAGCTTGTTTGGCATGTCAGAAAAACAAAATTTCTCGTCATGTTAAAATTCCAGTTACTTCTTTCCCCACAACAACAAATCGGTTCTAAACCATTCATTTGGATATTATAGGTCCACTTCCACAGTCACAAGGATTCAGGTTTTGCCTCACAGTCATCGACCGTTTTACCCGATGGTCTGAAGCAATACCACTAGCAAATATAAAAGCAGAAACATGTGCAGCCGCGCTCTATCGCGAATGGATTACCCGTTATGGAGTACCCAAAATTATTGTGACAGATCAAGGCAGACAATTCGAGTCGAACCTTTTCAAAGAACTATCAAAATTCTTAGGTTTCAAACACAATCGTACAACTCCGTATCATCCCCAATCAAACAGTTTCGTGGAACGTTGGCATCGGACATTAAAAACAGCATTAAAAATGCATCAAAATACTTCATGGTCCGACATGTTACCATCAGTATTGTTAGGTCTACGCACTGCATTCAGAGAGGAATTTTCAGCAACACCGGCCGAGCTACTTTACGGTCAATCTATATGACTCCCTGGAGATTTCCTACAGCAAAATTCGCAGTACATTCCACAAAGTTCATACATCAATAATTTAAGAAATTCATTCACCAATATAAAACCCACTCCGGCAACAAACCACAACAAACCTAAATTTTTCAAGTTTAAAGAATTGGAAACTTGCTCTCATGTCTTCATCCGAAACGATGCTTCTAAACACACTTTTCAAAATTGTTACGAAGGACCGTTTCTGATCGTCATTAGACAACCAAGTTTCTACACTATTCAAATTAAAAACAGAAAAGTTAACATATCAATAAACCGTTTAAAGCCATATTTTACGACAATAAACAGCGAAGATCCAAATCCAACGATGGAGAGAACAAACACACAAATTCACATATGTACATTAGGAGAACAGCCAGCGCCTGTCTCGTCATCAAATTCTCGGAATTGCCCAGTGGCAAACGAAATTCATACAGTTCCAGACACAATATTTACGGATACATTTACACCCCACACAATTTCCACCAAACAGAGTTTCAAGAGAGTTAAATTCAAAGAACTTCTAGAAACCACCAAAAATTATTTTCGCGCTTCGGGCAAATCGCTGGAAGGGGGGTGTTGTGGCGGACTATCTAAATTACTCTAAAAACCGGGCAGAGATAAGATGTCTGTCGCAAAATCATAATTGTGAATTTTATGTATTAACAGATATGCGCAAAAGTAACGTGAGACACACCAATAGTAAATTCAAATAAAGTTTAATTGTGTGAACATGTTTGCTTTAGGATTCATAGAAGATCGCTATGACTACTGTAAATTATACTCGAAATTCACTGTAAACTAACGAGAGAGAGAAGTACGATTTTGATTGTAAATTTTGATACGAGTAGGTTTGAGGAGTGGAAATAAAATTTAAATATTATAGAAAATATGTCAGTTCACAATAAGGAGTTATATAGGCAAGGTCGTGTAATAAAGTTTAAACGAAAAGTAGTGAGTTTCGGCCGGTACCCTTGAGACCGCGGCCCGGGGTCACGAAAAACGGGAGAAATCGGTCCTACAACGGGCGGAGCGCCGGTCGGCCAAAACTCGAAAAATATCCCGAAAATCCCTATGGGATTGATCGAAACCGTGAGAATCAAAGGCAAAGAACTCATTTCACTCGCGTGTCGGGCGAAAAATTAAATAAATTACGCAAAATCCACGGAAATTGTTCACCTGTCAGATGACTTTCAAAGTAGCGAAGAGTTTTAATGAGAGGAAGTGGGTGTTGCTCTATTCGAAGGAACAAATCGTAGTTCAAGTCGGCGAAAGAGTAAACGTTCCCAGTTTAGGCAGAAATCTTTCAATTTGAAAGTAATCTATCGGTTGGCTGTAGTTAAAAATAGTTCGTGAGAAAGGTTCAGTGCATCGATTTCAATTAAATGGTATTACTTGCTTCGTTAGTTGCGTCGGGTACGCCTGGTGCGAATTTGTTCGGAATACCCTTCCAGGGGAGATGGGATCTTCCGTGATCTGGTAAGCAGGATAATATTTTCTGAGAATCGAATAAATATTTTCGTTACCGCCCGTGTGTCAACGTTTGGATTTGCGACAGTGTTTATTGCTAGGGAAAAGGTCATTTTCTGTAGAACGTAATATCGACAGGTTACTTGAAGGGTCGGTGCAGGTCAGTGGAACCCTGGAGCTTGGTCGGTCCCAGCGAGGACAAGGGGGTGGGTTATTTTGCCCTTTTTTTTAGGTACAATTCTACAGTCGTGTGAACGGACGTCTCTTACAGATTTCACAAGGCCAATTATTTCCCAATCAATATACGAAGAATTCCTACCTACACCTACCTTAATCTAGCATCTCGGAAACAACGTTGAATCAAACAAACGATGACAGGACTTAATTAGATTAAACTACAATTAATAATATTAACTTAACTAATTACAAGCACTAAGAGGAACTTACTAGCTAGGGCTTACTCTAGATTGGACAAATTCTGTTATTAGTATATTTACCTTTGTTATCTTGAACAATTGTTCGGCTCGTTAAAAACCCCTCGGTTTTGATTAATGAATATTTTCCCCGGATAGCGTCAATTTCTTTACATTGCAAGGTCTAATTCCTATTTAGTTTGACAATTTTCGCCTTCTGTTCAGGCGCCGCTGAACTTAAAAATAACGATTAACTCGCGGAAGCAGAATCACCTGTAAATTCGCACTCACCAAATGGTCCACCCGGGTGGTCTACTCCTTTTAAAATTTTCACCGATCGCACAATACTTCGCACTTCCTCAACTTTCGCTTTCCAATTGCGCCAAAACTCCTTTGTTCCGTCGGCAGCAACCTACATTTCGATCAGGAAAAACGGTAGCGAAAGGGTACCGTGATGTAATGCCTGGTATGTGTAAGGGGAAATGCAAATCGCTAGCTCCCTCAACATCTCCATACATAATCGGCGGCCTTTCTCCTCTTTTCGCTGGAAAATTCAAATGTTCGCGCCATCCCCATAGATTGCACTTTAGGCTCCCCATAGATTGCGTTTTAGATCTTATTCCGCCAGTCCAATTCCCTCGGTTGCTGAGCGAACCGATTAGAACTGGCCGGCTTCATTGAAATGTCAAGTGTGCAGTGATGGTTGCTGGATGGATGAATATGAGGTAAGTTTTTCTGATTTTAATTAATTATTCAAATTGTAGTGGCTTAAGAGTTGTGTGTTCGTGCATTTAATGTTTCGCTAGTGGTTCAGTGTTAAGTGTTGTGCCTTAAGTGCTGTTTCGACGTATATTGTCGCGTTTCAGTGTTTGTTTACATTTTGTGTTCGTTTATTTTTTACCTATTCGTGTTGTTGCATGCAATTAACTATTTGTTTCTAATCTGAAATGTACTAATTATGTATATATCTTCTCGTTCTAGATCTTCCAGGGGGATCTCGCCTTTGGTCTTCGTCGAGGGAGGAATTTGCCGAAGGGTTTGCAGAATATGTACCTGTTGCGTGCTTTGAAAGGAAAGTGTTTTTCAGTTTTTTATTCGTTTGTTTTTCTGATGAATTTCCTTTCAGGTACAGGCATGCGATGACTGGTGGTGGCGCCAACATTTCCTCCGCCTCTTTGAAATGCTCGAGGAGAGCATTTCGACATCAATTATAAAGGACAGCATGCATTGCTTCGTTTCGTTCGGTGGGTTAGCTGCGTCGTTCGTGCTTCGGAAGAAGCTTGGTAAGTCCAGTTTATTTATGGCTGGACTCAAGGTACGTTCTTTTAGTAGTACTATTTATTTTAGTTCGTGCGGTAGTATTCGGGTACATTTGGCGGAATTAATATCCGCATTTATAGCATTGCGTAATCGTGCTTACGCTTTGTTGATTTTCGTGCTTACGGTTGTAGAGATTTTATTCCGGTGAATAATTCTGGGCTTCCGGTAGAACACAAATTTTCGTTATCGGTCGCTTTAAGGTTGTTGTAGCCGTTTTGACCGTAACGAGACCATCATTTCCCGGGTGAATTTCAACGATCCTTCCGAGGGGCCATTTGCAGGGCGGTGTTCTTTCATCCTTTATAAGGACCAGGTCGTTTACCTTGAGGCTCTCGTGTTCTTTCGTCCATTTGGGTCGTTGCTGAAGACGACCTAAATATTTCCCGCTCCATCTGGACCAAAAATGTTGCTGCATTCGTTGTAAGAGTTGCCAGCGAGTTAACGAATGTAGCTTGAGGTCGAGTAACTGCGGCTCCGGTGGTGTTAATGGGGCCATTCCTGTTAAAAAATGTCCGGGTGTTAACGCGCCAAAATCTAACGGATCATTTGTTAGAGGACAGAGTGGCCTTGAATTTAACGCGGCCTCAATTTGGCAAAGGACTGTCGTTAGTTCCTCATAAGTCAGGTTGTAGTTTCTAACAATCCGTTTTAGATGATGCTTCATCGATTTCACTCCAGCTTCCCATAGTCCACCAAAGTGTGGTGAGGGTGGAGGGATAAAATGCCAATCTATGCCATCATTGGCCAAGATATTTGCGGCGTGTGTGTCCGTTTGAGCTTGCTTGAGCTCTTGCCGTAATTGTTTTTCAGAACCGACGAAATTGGTGCCGCATTCGCTGTATAGACTGCTTGGAAGACCTCGTCGAGCAGAAAAGCGGCGAAATGGTGCCAAGAATGCCTCTGTGGTTAGATCGCTAACGGCCTCTAAGTGTATGGCCTTGGTACAGAGGCATACGAATATCGAAATGTATTCTTTGTAGGACTTAGTGCCTCTTCCTTTCGATACTCGTACATCGATGGGGCCCGCGTAGTCCAGACCTGTGTGGGTGAAGGGTCGAGTAGGCGTTACTCTGGGGCGTGGCAATTGTCCCATAAGCTGCTTACTAGCTTCTGCTGACTGTCGGAAGCATTTTAAGCATTGATGACAGTGCCTTCGTAGCGCATTCCGAGCATCGATGATCCAGTAGCGATGACACAAGTGTGCTAACATTAGCTGTGGACCTCCATGTTGCGTGACTTGATGAGCCTCTGCTATTAAGAGCATCGTCAGCCGATGTTTAGTGGATAAAATTATCGGGTGTTTCTCGTTTGTGGGGAGGTTGGCGTTTTGCAGACGACCGCCCACTCTCATCAAGCCTACCGGATCCATATAGGGGTGTAGCGAAGCTAGTTTGCTTTTGTCGGGGTTTCCCAGATTTTTCGCAAGATGGTGCATTTCAGTTTTGAATGTGTCCCATTGAGAAATTTCTACTAGTTTGTGCAACGTCTCTCTTAACTCGGGAGCTGATAGGCTATGAGACTTATAATCCTTCCTCAAGTGCTTGACCTTCTGAAGGTTGTCCATGTACCGACGAATTTGAGCCGAGACTCGGATAAGCCTTTTTAGTGATGAGAATCTCTCGAAAATATAAAATTCCGTGTGGTCGTGCGTTGCGACCAAGCTTGTGAGATGCTCTGGTCTGTTCTCATCGTCAGGGCTAATTAGTCCTTTGCGTGCTTCCTCATCAGTGGTGAAGGTTGCTCTGGTGGTTTGCCATTCAGCTGATTTCTTAGATAGTCATTCAGAACCGTGCCACCACAGATGATGTGTCGGAAGGTCTTTAAGAAGTATACCCCTTGAAGCACAGTCAGCCGGGTTGTCTTGCGACTTTACGTATTGCCACATTTCTGGTGTGAGGGTGGAAATTATTTCGGTGACCCGATTGGCGACGAAACATTTCCAACGATTCGGTGAGCTTTTGATCCAAGCGAGCGTAATCGTTGAGTCAGTCCATGCATGTACAGCCGAAATGTCAAGGTTTAGGACTTTTTGTACTTTTTGGACCAGTCTGGATAGCAGGACTGCGCCACAAAGTTCTAACTTTGGGGTAGATATTCGTTTGATCGGCGATACCCTGGTTTTCGTTATCAGTAAATTAACATGTACTTGCCCATCACCATTACTCACCCTCACATACAATGCGGCTCCGTAAGCGTCTGATGCATCGCTGAATCCGTGGAGTTCGCAGGATTGACTGCGAGTTGTCTTCAGCCATCGAGGAATACGAAGATCTTCCAGTTGTGGTAGTGCTTCACGATATTGCAGCCAGTTGTTGCGAAGCTTTGTTGGTAGTTTTTCGTCCCAGGACAATCCTTCTTGCCACAAAGATTGCATCATAATCTGGTGCCAACCATCCTAGCGAATCAAAGAGTCGTCCGACGTCCGAGAGTACCTTACGTTTGTTGATGGAACCCTGCGGAGATGACAAATTAATTTTGAAGTGGAAAACATCTCTGCTTGGTTGCCAAAGAATTCCAAGAGCCTTAACATTATCGTCTGGGTTGAGTTCGATTGATAATTCCCCTTGCCGGTCTTCGATCGCCAGCCCAGTAAAGGCTTGGGGGTTGTTGGACATCCATTTCCGAAGATGAAAGCACCCTGTTTTGGTTAACTGGGTTAGTTGAAAGCGCAGTTGTGACGCTTCGTCGACGGTTTCAGCTCCAGTCATCAAATCGTCTACGTAAAAGTCGCGCATTGTGATGGTTGATGCCAGTGGATACTTATCTGCTTCATCCTTCGCAAGCTGGTGCAGCGTTCGAATTGCTAAGAACGGTGCGGCTGACGTGCCGAAGGTAACAGTACGTAACTTGTACTCCTTTACGTCCTCGGATTCATTAAAACGCCACAGAATTTTTTGATACGAAGCATGTTCGGGAGTAACCCATATTTGCCTGTACATTTTTTCGACGTCGGCTGTGAGAGCAATTTTGTGAGTACGCCATCTCGACAAAATTTGTATGAGCTCTTCTTGAATTGTGGGCCCAACGAGAAGTTCTTCGTTGAGGCTTACTCCGGACGATGTTTTCGCAGAGGCATCAAATACAACTCGCAATTTTGTTGTGCTGCTACTCTCTTTCAGGACTCTATGATGTGGTAGGTATGTATATTGACATGCTATTTTACCTTCAGCTGTTTGACCAATTTTATTTTTAGGTGCTTCTGTCTCGACCATATGTCCAAGGTCGAGATATTCTTGGATGCATTCACCGTAGCTGGATCGAAGTTGTTGATTGCGAGCCAACTTGTGCTCTAGATGTTGTAATGTCTTCCACGCCATTTCTCTCAATCGTCCAAGAGAGCAGGCCTCGCCAGAAGGGTGTTTAAACGGCAGTTTGACCGTGTATCGGTTTTTCCATCCCTTTTCGTTGTTGTGCGGTAAATATCTTCGCATGTCTGTTCTTCATTGGTCCATTTTCGTTCGGGACTAATCTCCTCCAGTTTTCAGAACTTTCTTAGGAGTATTTCAAGTTCATTCGTAGTGTGAAGGCTTGTGATACCTCCATTATCCTTTCGTGCATATGTTGGTCCGGATATAGTCCAACCAAAAATAGTTTTTTGCGCGAGTAGTTGACTATCAGCTTCTCTAATCATTCTTTCGAGGATAATTTGCGGGTACACATCAGCACCCAGAAGTAAGTCGATTTTGCCTGGTTTCCAATAGGTTGGGTCCGCTAATTCCAATTCGGAAACCAAGTTTGTGGAATGCAACAATTTTGACGATGGCAAATTAGTTGTAATCGTAGGAATGATTAGTAGCTCTGTTTGTATTGTGCTTCTTTGGCACTTGTGCGAGCTGATAATCAATGAAACGGCTCCCCTTGCTCTGATCGACTGAGTTTGGCTAAGTCCATTTATCGTGGCCGCTGCATGTTTGCGTTTTAAATTGAGTGAACATGTTGCGGCTTCGGAAATGAACGAGGCCTGAGATCCTTGATCGATCAAAGCTCGGAAAAGCCCAGTTTCTCCGTTCGGCGCATGGATTTTCACCAAAGCAGTGGGAAGAAGTGTGCTCATAGCCAGAGTTTCTGTGGCACAATGAGAATGTAATTCCCGTGGTTCTTCGGACGACGTTCTGTCTTTCACAGGAATTAATTTAGGCGGAGAACCTTTCGTTCGTGAACCTGAAGAATTAGGTTCGTTTTCTTGAAAAGCTGAGTGGATTAGAGTATGGAGCCTTGAACCACAAATGTAGCATGAGCTGGAGCTCTGGCATTCGTGCGTGCCGTGTCTTCGCGAAAGACAGTTGAGGCATAGACCCTTTGCCTGGGTCAGTTCGCGTCTCTTTTTTCCACTCAGCTTCAAAAAGTTCGGGCATTGACGCACAGTATGTTGTTGCTGACATACTACGCATTCAAGAGCGATAGAGCGGTGAAAAGATTTCACGGCTCTGTTGGTCGGATTGGTCCGCGATGTTGATGAGTGCGAGGAGTTCGTGAGTGGTTGTGCAGTGGCGGAGATCCTCTGAAAAGTCTCATATCTGCCTTCTAAGAAGTGTTTTAATTGTTTGTACGTTAAAACTTCTTTAGTACTTTTGTATTTTGACTCCCAGATTCTATAGGTTTCAGAAGGCAGCTTGCGTACTGTTATGAAGACTGTCAGGGGATCCCAGTCATCCGTTTTCATCCCGAGATTTTTTAAGCTTGCCAAACATTCATTGGTGGTGTCCAGTAAGTGTTGCTAACTCTGGCTGTTCTCTTTAGTCCCTTTCGGGATTGCCATTAGTCGTGACAATTGATCGTCTACAAGCATTCGCTTGTTCTCGTAGCGATCGTTTAGAGCCTTCCATGCCGTATCGTAATTGTCGTCGGTCATTTGCAAATGCCGAAGCATTTGTTCGGCATCACCTGAAATGTTCGATTTCAGATAATGCAATTTCTGAACCGGCGACAAGTTATCATTTTTATGAATAAGCGATACGAACAAGTCTTTAAATGAACTCCAGCTCCCGTATGTTCCGTTAAAATGCGGAATAGTAATGGGCGGTAGCTTGAAGTCATTTAGCATAGAGCTAGCCCTTCTTTCAGCATTTTGATTGCCACGTTGCTCAGGCTCCGTCGTTCGTGAATTCGTTGGCGCAAATTGCCGTGATAATTCGGCTAATTCGCCTCTTAAATCAGACACCTGATCTTCGATCTGCGAATAGGCCACTTCGAAAGCTTCGAATTTTTCGTCCGTACTGAAATCTTCGATTGCTTTCAGTAAATTCGCACGATATGCCTGCCAAATTGTGTCAATCATTTCTAGACGAACATTGATATAACTGGCTGAGTAGCGAGTTTTCGAAGTCTTCCGAAAATTACGTACTAATATTTCGAACTCCTTTTTCAACGCAACTTGCTTTTTCATAACTGCTTCCATGGCTGGAATTTATAAATGAAGTTCCGTGCAGGAAATAATTACCCACTAAGTGTGAATACAAGGGTCACTCGCGATTAACCGTTATAGCGTAATAGCGTAACTGGATCTTATGTGCCCGATCCGGCTCGAAGGACCAAATGTTCAGGCGCCGCTGAACTTAAAAATAACGATTAACTCGCGAAAGCAGAATCACCTGTAAATTCGCACTCACCAAATGGTCCACCCGAATTAAAAGCAATAAGTTACTAATAAATTCATGTAATTCAAAAATATCAATTCAAACTATAAAATAAATCAAATATAATAAAGCCAATCAAAGCAAATAAGAAACTGAATTACAAATTAATTAAAAAGGCAAGCAAATGATAAAATGAATTATGAAATCAAATAAAGAGGCAAGCAAATAATATAGAAAATCAAGTACCTTAATATCTCAATCAAATTATGCAATAAATCTACTATTTTATATTTTTACGTTAACTTTAACTCGAATCAAATTAAATAAAACTCAATCAAATCAAATTCAGTCAAAAAACCAAAAACTGAAACCTTTACTCCTTTTAAAATTTTTACCGATCGAACAACACTTCGCACTTCCTCAACTTTCGCTTTCCAATTGCGCCAAAACTCCTTTGTTCCGTCAGCAGCAACCTACATTTCGATCAGGAAAAACGGTAGCGAAAGGGTACCGTGATTAAATGCCTGGTATGTGTAAGGGGAAATGCAAATCGCTAGCTCCCTCAACATCTCCATACATAATCGGCGGCCTTTCTCCTCTTTTCACTGGAAAATTCAAATGTTCGCGCCATCCCCATAGATTGCACTTTAGTGATCTTATTCCGCCAGTCCAATTCCCTCGGTTCCTGAGCGAACCGATTAGAACTGGCCGGCTTCATTGAAATGTCAAGTGCGCAGTGATGGTTGCTGGGTGGATGAATATGAGGTAAGTTTTTCTGATTTTAATTAATTATTCGAATTGTAGTGGCTTAAGACTTGTGTGTTCGTGCATTTAATGTTTCGCTAGTATTTCAGTGTTAAGTGTTGTATGTCTTAAGTTCTGTTTCTACGTATATTGTCGCGTTTCAGTGTTTGTTTACATATTGTGTTCGTTTATTTTTTACCTATTCGTGTTGTTGCATGCAATTAACTATTTGTTTCTAACCTGAAATGTACTAATTATGTATATATCTTCTCTTTCTAGATCTTCCAGGGGGATCTCGCCTTTGGTCTTCGTCGAGGGAGGAATTTGCCGAAGGGTTTGCAGCATATGTACCTGTTGCGTGCTTTGAAAGGTAAGTGTTTTTCAGTTTTTTATTAGTTTGTTTTTCTGATGAATTTACTTTCAGGTACCGGTATGCGATGACTGGTGGTGGCGCCAACACCTTCCTAATATTTAAAATTTTAACCTTTTGTGAATTTCATTCTACTTTGATCATCGAATATCGACATATTAATTGTAAATTTCCTTTTCTTAACTTCCTGGTTTTTTTTCCTATGCTCTTTTCCTATTTATCACAGTCGCTAAATTGAACCATTTTACCCTACTGCCTTTTGATAGTATAACGACGATTTCTCACCTTTCCTAACAGGCGTTCGATCACTCAGTGATTCGATAATTAAAATTCTACCTCTTTTATTGCAAGCTTTAGTATTAGGCTATTTCATTGAGCCAGCTTTTCTCAACTATTAAAGTTTACATTTTTATTCGATTATCTCCCTCGAGTTAGCTGCTACTCTTTGTCCTAACTTTTGTGTACGAGGTGTACGTTGGGAATAGCCCATTACAATTAGTTTTTTTGTGGGAGTTACCTATTTCGAAAGATTGTTCGATACTCGAGAGTGGTCTCGATTGAGTGTCTCGACACAGTGGTACTACCTGTCGTCCCGAGGATTTTCTCGTTATTCGATATTGGCGGAAATTTGTCAAAGCATAACTACATAGACATATAGTCGCTAGGGGAAATAGTGCATCGTTTTCGTACGTTCCGTGAGAGGTGTTGGAACGCCCGTTCCTCGGTTCGAGGAGGCCAATATAATTGGAAGTGCCGTCTTGTGCGTGACCTCCACCAATTCAGACGTCCACACCACGCCCGCGTTGGAGGTAGGCCGGAGCGAGGCTCATCCGAGGGTCCCAGTTGCTAAATAGGGCTTAGTGTTCACGGGAGATGGGACCTCTTCGGTGAACAGTTTTCTGGAGAGAGCTGAGGAACTTCGTCGAGCCAGAGGACTAGGAAAAGGGATGTTGTTTAGGTCGGTAGTGGACTTGTTTGCGGGACGAGCGTTGACATGGTATCGGGCTGTCAGGGATAAGGTTGCGGAGTGGGATGGCTTGGTAAAGGAAATGAAAATGGAATTACTGGGTATGGATTACGATGACAAGCTGTTGGAGGAGATCAGGCACAGGACGGAGGGGAAAAGGGAGAAAATTGGGATGTACGTGGCCGTGATGAAAGGCCTATTTGGTCGGTTGTCGGAACCGCTTTCGGATTCTACGATGCTTAGGACGGTCATGAAAACCCTCGACCCCTTCTAACAAGCACAACTCGGCATGTTCGAGGTCACTTCACTCGATGTCCTCATAGAGAAGGGCCGAAGACTAGAAGGCATCCGCGCTCAGACAGAGGCCCCCACCCCACAAAAAAACATCAGACGTTCCTGTAGCCAGATCTGGCGTATGCGGCGAGGACCAACGAACCCCACGACTAGGAAAATCCAACATCACCTACCTGCTCGAGTTGTCAAGCCAAGCCACCTTCAGTCGCCTCAACGGACGGGAGTCGACCATACAATCCAGCGCAATACGTTTGTTACTACTGCAAACCGGCCACACGTCGAAGCGCTGTAAAGCCCCGAAGAAGTGCTTCGGATGCGGGAAGCCGGGTGTGTTCAGGAAAAACCCGGAAAACGACGCGAGAGCTCACGAACGGGCAACGCAGTGAGTCCTCAACAATAAGCCCGTATTGTAACCGAAGCTGTCACCTCTAAACGACAACAACGGGCAGGTCGGCCTCGAAAGAGAAAGACTAAGGTGAAGGAGAAGGGAGAGCTGGACGGAGGTAGTGAGTTGACTGCAACCCAGACGGATGAATCTCTTTTCCGAACGGTCGGAACAGAGATCTCGGCGAGACAGATGGAGGAGAGGGTAGCGGACACTTTTTGCGATGAGGATACTAACTTTGGGGATAAGGCCGTATGTGCCAATTATGTCCTCGGGCAAAGGGAGGGGGATAGTAGACCGTACCTGACCGTCAAGATCTACGGACAACCCTTGGTAGGCTTATTGGATTCTGGAGCGACATGTACGATATTGGGTGGCACGGGCTGGAATCTCGTCAAAGACCTAGGGGTACTCAGACTACGGCCTAGGCGCTGTTCTGTCCCAGGAGCACCCCGAAGGCGAAAAGGTCATCTGCTACCTCAGTCGGTCACTAAACCCTGCCGAACGGATCTATACGACAACCGAGAAGGAATGTCTATGGTCATATGGGCGGTTGAAAAATTACGGCCTTACATCGAGGGAGTCCAGTTCACTGTCATCACTGACCATCATTCTCTGCTCTGGTTGCATCGACTGAAAGACCCCCGAGGTCGCCTAGCGCGGTGGGCTGTACGCTCACAGCAATTTGAATTCGAGATGGTACATCGGAAGGGCAAGGACAACGCTGTGCCTGATGCTTTGTCGCGCGCCCTTAAGGATGAGAGCGTTATCGTTGGATGCATCGACGAGCCCCATGACAAATGGTGGGACCGAATGAGGACTATAGTACCAATGAACCCGAAAAAATTCGCGAGCTGGAAGGTCCTGGACGGGGTCGTTTATAAGAAGGCTCCAGTACCATATCCGGCACTGGCGAATGAGCAGGACCACTGGAGGGAAGTCATTCCCAAGCCGAAGCGTAAGGAGGTACTGCGGAATGGCCATGACGAACGAGGCCACCTAAGGGTCAAGAAAACCGCACATTTCCTGGCGAGCCAACACTATTGGCCAGGAATGAAGAAGGACGTCGCTGACTACGTAAAGTGGTGCAATACTTGCCAGGCGATCAAACCGGATCTGCAAGCACCTGCTGGCATGATGCAAACACGTAGCACCTATTTGGGGTCCCGAAGTGGGTCGTATGTGATAACGGAGTCCAATTTCGCAGCAAGCAATTCAGTGAGCTGGCCAAGTCCTACGGAGCGACGCTGACCTTCACCGCGAGGTATCACCCACAGGCAAACCCTTCGGAGAGGGTCAACCAAGTGCTGAAAACTATGCTCGAGGCGTATGTCGGAGGAAATCATCGTACTTGGGCCAGTCATCTCCAGAAGATTGCCTGCGCGAAACGTATTTCGGTTCACGAGGCTACTAAGCTTACACCGTACTACGTACTATTCGGGAGGGAGATGCGACAGAAAGGGGATGGTTCACCACTACCGGAAGATGGAGTGTTGGCCGAGCGCAACGTCGATTTAGGAGCTCGGGAGGAGGCCAGAGAGGTCCTCTACAAGGACGTGAGGGACAGGTTGGCCAAAGCAGCGCAACGAAGCGCCAAGACTTATAATTTGCGATGTCGTCCATAAGAGTACAAAGTAGGTGATGTCGCATGGAAGAAGAACTACGTCATCTTGGATGCAGCTGGACATTTCGCGGCTAAGCTAGCCCCTAAATTCATCGGGCCTTTCCATATCAGTAAAAAGGTCTCGAACGTAGCCTAACAACTACGGGATGTGGATGGCAAGGACCTCGGCGTTTGACACGTGAAGGACCTGAAGAGCAATCGAGACGGGAGTGTGCCTTCGGAGTCGTGATCGTCGAAAAATGTTTTTTTTTATATAATTATTTTTTTTTAGGTTAGCTAGTTTAGGGTCGATTTAGGAACGTCGCACAGTTTTTCACCTAGAACACCATAGGTGGACAAAAGTCAGAAGCGAATTTTTAGAAAATTCTTCCATGGGCAAAGAAGTTCGCCGGTATTATAATTCCAAGAATTATTTCGGATGAGACTTGTCTAGTAATGAGTCAGTTAGGCCAACATGTCGGAAAAAGGCAACAGCGTTTGAAATTAATTGCAGTTCTGCTATTTTTGCATTAGTACTTCACAGAATATTTAATAGTGTTTCCGAGAACTTTAGTCATGGATTTAGAAGCTAAAAGTGAGTAGTTGTTCAGCCGAACCCTAAAATGAAATAATTAATAATGCTGAAATTTGAAATGAATTACCTTGATAATTAGGTCCTGGAGACTAATACCTTGCACATATATGAAATTCTGAAATGAAAAAGAAAACATGGATAAATAACATATGAAGTGAATAAAACACATATATCAGAACATAATAATGTATTTATCATGTTTCCAAGGAATCCCCTAAGTTATTCAAGCGGGTCTTTTGGAGGGTTCCGGGAACATTGGCATTCGAGCTGGAGTCAACCAAATACGATCCGAATGCATTGAATTTGCATTGATTGACTCCTAGCTACTATTGTACAAAAGTACCATGAAAGATGGGTAATTCACCCAAACAACACCTGCATAAAGAAGAGCAGGTGTCGTTTGCCTTACTAGCAAATTCCGTTTTACCGGCACAAAGTTCACTAACTCACGGCACGGCACATAATTTGTCTACGCAAGCTTCTTGCCCGTCGCGTCAAAAAATGCAGCATAAGCTCACTGCACTTACCTGTGCGACCCATTTACGCCAAATGCCCGTGAGTCAGTCAACTTGGTTTAATTGCAATATAAGCAATTTGGAATTATGTGTGTTTATAATTATTATTGTATACCGTACCTAGTATGTAAGTACTAGTATTCCATTGTCTGTCCGGCTAAAGCCGGACTGGGGATACTGTAGTGGGGCAAAAATTCTCTTGTTTCCAAAGTACTCAAAATTATCAAGTAGAAAAAGATGCGCTACTTGAAAACACGACCATTATAATTGAATGAATAATTGATTGAATAAAAATACAATGTAATTTAATTTGATTAGTTTATCACGCATGCGGCGAATTTAGCACCCACTGAACAGGCAAGGAAGAATTACTTTTGTATATGAATCTTATAGGAAGGTGGTTTTTTGGATATGAAACTAATTACATTCTCACCAACGCCATCTACACTAAATTTATGTAGTAGAGAAAATTTTCTCAAGCTTCCAAAGTACTAAATAGACCAATTAGAAAAAGATCCGCCACTTGAAGAATAGTTTTTGTATATGAATCTAATTACATTCTCGCCAGCGCCGTCTATACTAAATTTATAAAAACTTAAAATCTGCAATATTCTGTCGTTGGAATAATATGACCACAAAAAAAATGGCGGAGTGAGGTCCGTATAGTGATAAGAAGAAAACGAAAATTTGATTTGATTACCTTTTCACGCATGTGGCGAGTGGGTGGTAACCACTGAAGAGGCAAGGAAGAATAGCTATTTTGCGCAATTAACAGGAAAGGTATTATTTCGCAAAGGCTGAAAAATTTCGATTTGTATTATATTAATAGGCTTAAATTTGGATATGAATCTCATATAAAAGTGGTTACACTTAATTGAACTTGCCCGCTAACCTGTCAAAGCATGGGTTAGTTTCTTTTGTTCTAAATTTTAACGTGATGATTTAAACAAATGAGAGAGTAGGCGGAGCCTATTCCATTAAAACAAATTTCCAATTGAGCTAATCTTTCAAATAAGGATTGTTACATTCTCACCAACACCATCTGCGCTAAATTAATAAAAACGTAAAATCTGCAATATTCTATTATTCCAAGAATATGACAACACAAACAGATTAACGAATATCTAAAATACGGCAGGTGGAAAAATGCACTACCTATACAGTTTAGGTACATTGTACATTCTGCAAAATAAAATAAATGCGATTGTACAATTAATTGAACTTGCCCGCTAACCTGTCATAGCATGGGTTAGTTTTTTTTTGTTCTAAATTTTAACGTGATGATTTAAACAAATGAGAGGGTAGGCGGAGCCTATTCCATTAAAACAATTTTCCAATTGAGCTAATCTTTCAAATAAGGATTGTTACATTCTCACCAACACCATCTGCGCTAAATTAAAAAAAACGTAAAATCTGCAATATTCTATCATTCCAAGAATATGAACAACACAAACAGATTACCGAATATCTAAAATACTGCAGGTGGAAAAATGCACTACCTATACAGTTTAGGTACATTGTACATTCTGCAAAATAAAATAAATGCGATTGTACAATTAATTGAACTTGCCCGCTAACCTGTCATAGCATGGGTTAGTTTTTTTTGTTCTAAATTTTAACGTGATGATTTAAACAAATGAGAGAGTAGGCGGAGCCTATTCCATTAAAACAATTTTCCAATTGAGCTAATCTTTCAAATAAGGATAGTTACATTCTCACCAACACCATCTACGCTAAATTAATAAAAACGTAAAATCTGCAATATTCTATCATTCCAAGAATATGAACAACACAAACAGATTACCGAATATCTAAAATACGGCAGGTGGAAAAATGCACTACCTATACAGTTTAGGTACATTGTACATTCTGCAAAATAAAATAAATGCGATAGTACAATTAATTGAACTTGCCCGCTAACCTGTCATAGCATGGGTTAGTTTTTTTTTGTTCTAAAATTTAACGTGATGATTTAAACAAATGAGAGGGTAGGCGGAGCCTATTCCATTAAAACAATTTTCCAATTGAGCTAATCTTTCAAATAAGGATTGTTACATTCTCACCAACACCATCTGCGCTAAATTAAAAAAAACGTAAAATCTGCAATATTCTATCATTCCAAGAATATGAACAACACAAACAGATTACCGAATATCTAAAATACTGCAGGTGGAAAAATTCACTACTTATTCAGTTTAGGTACATTGTACATTCTGCAAAATAAAATAAATGCGATTGTACAATTAATTGAACTTGCCCGCTAACCTGTCATAGCATGGGTTAGTTTTTTTTGTTCTAAATTTTAACGTGATGATTTAAACAAATGAGAGAGTAGGCGGAGCCTATTCCATTAAAACAATTTTCCAATTGAGCTAATCTTTCAAATAAGGATAGTTACATTCTCACCAACACTATCTACGCTAAATTAATTAAAACGTAAAATCTGCAATATTCTATCATTCCAAGAATATGAACAACACAAACAGATTACCGAATATCTAAAATACGGCAGGTGGAAAAATGCACTACCTATACAGTTTAGGTACATTGTACATTCTGCAAAATAAAATAAATGCGATTGTACAATTAATTGAACTTGCCCGCTAACCTGTCATAGCATGGGTTAGTTTTTTTTTGTTCTAAATTTTAACGTGATGATTTAAACAAATGAGAGGGTAGGCGGAGCCTATTCCATTAAAACAATTTTCCAATTGAGCTAATCTTTCAAATAAGGATTGTTACATTCTCACCAACACCATCTACGCTAAATTTATAAAAACGTAAAATCTGCAATATTCTATCATTCCAAGAATATGAACAGCACAAACAGAATACCGAATCTCTAAAATACGGCAGGTGGAAAAATTTACTACTTATTCAGTTTAGGTACATTGTACATTCTGCAAAATAAAATAAATGCGAAATGTGAGTACCCGAAAAAACCTACATACAGAGATAAATAAAAGAATCGCAAAGCCAAGTTTAATGTCATAAGTCGCTTCGATTATTTGCTCGTAGCATCGAAGTCACGATGTTTGACATCGCCATCGCTCAACATTGATGTTTCGATGGCCGGCAGCTTAATTACCAACATTATTTTCTTTAAATTCCTTGCGCTAAGAATAATATTGAGGTATTTTTGATTTGAATCCCTTAATATAAAGATCCCACAAAAAAAAAATTTAAATTTTTCTAAGAAGAAGTGTTGATAGGAAAAAACCGCTCTGACAAACATTTCTTGTACAAAAGACCTTAGATATAATATGAAGACCTTATAAATAATAAAAATCCAGCAACAAAAAGAACTGATATGTGCGAATATTACAAGAATATAAGATTTTCGCTGATAAGTGGGTTGGAGGAGGAGGATGCGTTACACGTCAACACGAGAGAGACAGCAAAAGAAACCAACGATTCTCTTCAAGACTATCAACAGCCCGCTTTTGCATACAGATACATACTTGTTACAAAATAAATTCCGCAATAAATAAGACCGCGCAAAATAAATTAAATTATAAATAAAGTCTTGAAGAGAATCGTTGGTTTCTTTTGCTGTCTCTCTCGTGTTGACGTGTAACGCATCCTCCTCCTCCAACCCACTTATCAGCGAAAATCTTATATTCTTGTAATATTCGCACATATCAGTTCTTTTTGTTGCTGGATTTTTATTATTTATAAGGTCTTCATATTATATCTAAGGTCTTTTGTACAAGAAATGTTTGTCAGAGCGGTTTTTTCCTATCAACACTTCTTCTTAGAAAAATTTAAATTTTTTTTTTGTGGGATATCAGTTTTTTTTGTTGTCGATTTATAGAGTATACCTTGAATGAATTAATTAGTAACGTTTTTTAGCAGGAGTCACTTTTTTTTATTAACGTATATGGCGGGCGCGTACACAGGAGCGGTTTTGAGGTTTGAACTTCCCCCTACCCCCTTCCTTCCCAAATGTCAGCAAAGTTGTTGTGCTCCAATTTGCCGCGATTTAAATGGCGACTATACCATATAAAGAAACACAACTTAAAATTGTCTTAAAATTGCCTTTAATTAAGGTCATGTCTTTTGAAAAAACCCAAAAAAATCCCGCTCATAATGGATTTAAGTCACGTGACTATTTTTTTCGCATTCCTGACAGCAAACCCTTTCATTTGATACCAATATCATGGGGGTGCATTTCAAATAGCTTGTCCGCCATATTGGATTTAAGTCACGTGACTATTTTTTCCGTATTCCTGACAGCAAACCCTTCAATTGATACCCATATCATGGGAGTGCATTTCAAACAGCAAGTCCGCCATCTTGGACTTCCGCCATATTGGATTTAAGTTACGTGACTATTTTTTGCGTATTCCTGACAGCAAACCCTTTCATTTGATACCCATATCATGGGGGTGCATTTCAAATAGCTGTCCGCCATCTTGGACGTCCGCCATATTGGATTTAAGTCACGTGACTATTTTTTTCGTTTTCCTGACAGCAAACCCCTTCATTTGATACCCATATCATGGGGGTGCATTTCAAACAGCCAGTCCGCCATCTTGGATGTCCGCCATATTGAATTTAAGTCACGTTACTATTTTTTTCGTATTCCTGACAGCAAACCCTTTCATTTGATACCCATATCATGGGGATGCATTTCAAATAGCCTGTCCGCCATCTTGGACTTCCGCCATATTGGATTTAAGTTACGTGACTATTTTTTGCGTATTCCTGACAGCAAACCCTTTCATTTGATACCCATATCATGGGGATGCATTTCAAATGGCCTGTCCGCCATCTTGGACGTCCGCCATATTGGATTTAAGTCACGTGACTATTTTTTTCGTATTCCTGACAGCAAACCCTTTCATTTGATACCCATATCATGGGGATGCATTTCAAATAGCCTGTCCGCCATCTTGGACGTCCGCCATATTGGATTTAAGTCACGTGACTATTTTTTTCGTATTCCTGACAGCAAACCCTTTTATTTGATACCCATATCATGGGGGTGCATTTTAAATAGCCTGTCCGCCATCTTGGATGTCCGCCATATTGGATTTAAGTCACGCGACTATTTTTTCCGTATTCCTGACAGCAAACCCTTTCATTTGGTACCCATATCATGCGGGTGCATTTCAAATAGCCTGTCCGCCATCTTGGACGTCCGCCATATTGGATTTAAGTCACGTGACTATTTTTTTCGTATTCCTGACAGCAAACCCTTTCATTTGATACCCATATCATGGGGGTGGATTTCAAATAGCCTGTCCGCCATCTTGGATGTCCGCCATGTTGGATTTAAGTCACGTGACTATTTTTTTCGTATTCCTGACAGTAAACCCTTTCATTTGATACCCATATCATGGGGGTGCATTTCAAATATCCTGTCCGCCATCTTGGACGTCCGCCATATTGGATTTAAGTCACGTGACTATTTTTTTCGTATTCCTGACAGCAAACCCTTTCATTTGATACCCATATCATGGGGGTGCATTTTAAATATCCTGTCCGCCATCTTGGATGTCCGCCATATTGGATTTAAGTCACGCGACTATTTTTTTCGTATTCCTGACAGCAAACCTTTTCATTTGGTACCCATATCATGCGGGTGCATTTCAAATAGCCTGTCCGCCATCTTGGATGTCCGCCATATTGGATTTAAGTCACGCGACTATTTTTTTCGTATTCCTGACTGCAAACCCTTTCATTTGGTACCCATATCATGCGGGTGCATTTCAAATAGCCTGTCCGCCATCTTGGACGTCCGCCATATTGGATTTAAGTCACGTGACTATTTTTTTCGTATTCCTGACAGCAAACCCTTTCATTTGGTACCCATATCATGCGGGTGCATTTCAAATAGCCTGTCCGCCATCTTGGACGTCCGCCATATTGGATTTAAGTCACGTGACTATTTTTTTCGTATTCCTGACAGCAAACCCTTTCATTTGATACCCATATCATGGGGGTGGATTTCAAATAGCCTGTCCGCCATCTTGGATGTCCGCCATGTTGGATTTAAGTCACGTGACTATTTTTTTCGTATTCCTGACAGCAAACCCTTTCATTTGATACCCATATCATGGGGGTGCATTTCAAATATCCTGTCCGCCATCTTGGACGTCCGCCATATTGGATTTAAGTCACGTGACTATTTTTTTCGTATTCCTGACAGCAAACCCTTTCATTTGGTACCCATATCATGCGGGTGCATTTCAAATAGCCTGTCCGCCATCTTGGATGTCCGCCATATTGGATTTAAGTCACGTGACTATTTTTTTCGTATTCCTGACAGCAAACCCTTTCATTTGGTACCCATATCATGCGGGTGCATTTCAAATAGCCTGTCCGCCATCTTGGATGTCCGCCATGTTGGATTTAAGTCACGTGACTATTTTTTGCGTATTCCTGACAGCAAGCCCTTTCATTTGGTACCCATATCATGGGGGTGCATTTCAAATAGCCTGTCCGCCATTTTGGATGTCCGCCATGTTGGATTTAAGTCACGTGACTATTTTTTTCGTATTCTTGACAGCAAGCCCTTTCATTTGATACCCATATAATGGGGGTGCATTTTAAATAGCCTGTTCGCCATCTTGGATGTCCGCCATATTGGATTTAAGTCACGCGACTATTTTTTTCGTATTCCTGACAGCAAACCCTTTCATTTGGTACCCATATCATGCGGGTGCATTTCAAATAGCCTGTCCGCCATCTTGGACGTCCGCCATATTGGATTTAAGTCACGTGACTATTTTTTTCGTATTCCTGACAGCAAACCCTTTCATTTGGTACCCATATCATGGGGGTGCATTTCAAATAGCCTGTCCGCCATTTTGGATGTCCGCCATGTTGGATTTAAGTCACGTGACTATTTTTTTCGTATTCCTGACAGCAAGCCCTTTCATTTGGTACCCATATCATGGGGGTGCATTTCAAATAGCCTGTCCGCCATTTTGGATGTCCGCCATGTTGGATTTAAGTCACGTGACTATTTTTGTCGTATTCTTGACAGCAAGCCCTTTCATTTGATACCCATATCATGGGGGTGGATTTCAAATAGCCTGTCCGCCATCTTGGATGTCCGCCATGTTGGATTTAAGTCACGTGACTATTTTTTGCGTATTCCTGACAGCAAGCCCTTTCATTTGGTACCCATATCATGGGGGTGCATTTCAAATAGCCTGTCCGCCATTTTGGATGTCCGCCATGTTGGATTTAAGTCACGTGACTATTTTTTTCGTATTCTTGACAGCAAGCCCTTTCATTTGATACCCATATCATGGGGGTGCATTTCAAATAGCCTGTCCGCCATCTTGGATGTCCGCCATGTTGGATTTAAGTCACGTGACTATTTTTTGCGTATTCCTGACAGCAAGCCCTTTCATTTGGTACCCATATCATGGGGGTGCATTTCAAATAGCCTGTCCGCCATTTTGGATGTCCGCCATGTTGGATTTAAGTCACGTGACTATTTTTTTCGTATTCTTGACAGCAAGCCCTTTCATTTGATACCCATATCATGGGGGTGCATTTCAAATAGCCTGTCCGCCATGTTGGATTTAAGTCACGTGACTATTTTTTTCGAATAACGGCTCCTGAATAATTAAAGTTAGTAATATTACATTTTTTGAAATGCTAATGGATTCTATATGCTCCCTCCGGTTAGGGTGATGGTACCGGTGGGGGATAAAATTTTCATTAAAAATCGTCTACGAGCAACGGTTTCCGAGATATTAGCATTTTTGTTTTTAACGGTTCCTGAATAATTAAAGTTAGTAATATTACATTTTTTGAAATGCCAATGGATTCTATATGCTTCCTCCGGTTAGGGTGATGGTACCGGTGGGGGATAAAATTTTCATTAAAAATCGTCTACGAGCAACGGTTTCCGAGATATTAGCATTTTTGTTTTTAACGGTTCCTGAATAATTAAAGTTAGTAATATTACATTTTTTGAAATGCCAATGGATTCTATATGCTTCCTCCGGTTAGGGTGATGGTACCGGTGGGGGATAAAATTTTCATTAAAAATCGTCTACGAGCAACGGTTTCCGAGATATTAGCATTTTTGTTTTTAACGGTTCCTGAATAATTAAAGTTAGTAATATTAGATTTTTTGAAATGCCAATGGGTTCCATATGCTTCCTCCGGTTAAGGTGATGGTACCGGTGGGGGATAAAATTTTCATTAAAAATCGTCTACGAGCAACGGTTTCCGAGATATTAGCATTTTTGTTTTTAACGGTTCCTGAATAATTAAAGTTAGTAATATTAGATTTTTTGAAATGCCAATGGGTTCCATATGCTTCCTCCGGTTAAGGTGATGGTACCGGTGGGGGATAAAATTTTCATTAAAAATCGTCTACGAGCAACGGTTTCCGAGATATTAGCATTTTTGTTTTTAACGGTTCCTGAATAATTAAAGTTAGTAATATTACATTTTTTGAAATGCCAATGGATTCTATATGCTTCCTCCGGTTAGGGTGATGGTACCGGTGGGGGATAAAATTTTCATTAAAAATCGTCTACGAGCACCGGTTTCCGAGATATTAGCATTTTTGTTTTTAACGGTTCCTGAATAATTAAAGTTAGTAATATTACATTTTTTGAAATGCCAATGGATTCTATATGCTTCCTCCGGTTAGGGTGATGGTACCGGTGGGGGATAAAATTTTCATTAAAAATCGTCTACGAGCAACGGTTTCCGAGATATTAGCATTTTTGTTTTTAACGGTTCCTGAATAATTAAAGTTAGTAATATTACATTTTTTGAAATGCCAATGGATTCTATATGCTTCCTCCGGTTAGGGTGATGGTACCGGTGGAGGATAAAATTTTCATTAAAAATCGTCTACGAGCAACGGTTTCCGAGATATTAGCATTTTTGTTTTTAACGGTTCCTGAATAATTAAAGTTAGTAATATTAGATTTTTTGAAATGCCAATGGGTTCCATATGCTTCCTCCGGTTAAGGTGATGGTACCGGTGGGGGATAAAATTTTGATTAAAAATCGTCTACGAGCAACGGTTTCCGAGATATTAGCATTTTTGTTTTTAACGGTTCCTGAATAATTAAAGTTAGTAATATTACATTTTTTGAAATGCCAATGGATTCTATATGCTTCCTCCGGTTAGGGTGATGGTACCGGTGGGGGATAAAATTTTCATTAAAAATCGTCTACGAGCAACGGTTTCCGAGATATTAGCATTTTTGTTTTTAACGGTTCCTGAATAATTAAAGTTAGTAATATTACATTTTTTGAAATGCCAATGGATTCTATATGCTTCCTCCGGTTAGAGTGATGGTACCGGTGGGGGATAAAATTTTCATTAAAAATCGTCTACGAGCAACGGTTTCCGAGATATTAGCATTTTTGTTTTTAACGGTTCCTGAATAATTAAAGTTAGTAATATTAGATTTTTTGAAATGCCAATGGGTTCCATATGCTTCCTCCGGTTAAGGTGATGGTACCGGTGGGGGATAAAATTTTCATTAAAAATCGTCTACGAGCAACGGTTTCCGAGATATTAGCATTTTTGTTTTTAACGGTTCCTGAATAATTAAAGTTAGTAATATTACATTTTTTGAAATGCCAATGGATTCTATATGCTTCCTCCGGTTAGGGTGATGGTACCGGTGGGGGATAAAATTTTCATTAAAAATCGTCTACGAGCAACGGTTTCCGAGATATTAGCATTTTTGTTTTTAACGGTTCCTGAATAATTAAAGTTAGTAATATTACATTTTTTGAAATGCCAATGGATTCTATATGCTTCCTCCGGTTAGGGTGATGGTACCGGTGGGGGATAAAATTTTCATTAAAAATCGTCTACGAGCAACGGTTTCCGAGATATTAGCATTTTTGTTTTTAACGGTTCCTGAATAATTAAAGTTAGTAATATTAGATTTTTTGAAATGCCAATGGGTTCCATATGCTTCCTCCGGTTAAGGTGATGGTACCGGTGGGGGATAAAATTTTCATTAAAAATCGTCTACGAGCAACGGTTTCCGAGATATTAGCATTTTTGTTTTTAACGGTTCCTGAATAATTAAAGTTAGTAATATTACATTTTTTGAAATGCCAATGGATTCTATATGCTTCCTCCGGTTAGGGTGATGGTACCGGTGGGGGATAAAATTTTCATTAAAAATCGTCTACGAGCAACGGTTTCCGAGATATTAGCATTTTTGTTTTTAACGGTTCCTGAATAATTAAAGTTAGTAATATTAGATTTTTTGAAATGCCAATGGGTTCCATATGCTTCCTCCGGTTAAGGTGATGGTGCCGGTGGGGGATAAAATTTTCATTAAAAATCGTCTACGAGCAACGGTTTCCGAGATATTAGCATTTTTGTTTTTAACGGTTCCTGAATAATTAAAGTTAGTAATATTACATTTTTTGAAATGCCAATGGATTCTATATGCTTCCTCCGGTTAGGGTGATGGTACCGGTGAGGGATAAAATTTTCATTAAAAATCGTCTACGAGCAACGGTTTCCGAGATATTAGCATTTTTGTTTTTAACGGTTCCTGAATAATTAAAGTTAGTAATATTACATTTTTTGAAATGCCAATGGAATCTATATGCTTCCTCCAGTTAGGGTGATGGTACCGGTGGGGGATAAAATTTTCATTAAAAATCGTCTACGAGCAACGGTTTCCGAGATATTAGCATTTTTGTTTTTAACGGTTCCTGAATAATTAAAGTTAGTAATATTACATTTTTTGAAATGCCAATGGATTCTATATGCTTCCTCCGGTTAGGGTGATGGTACCGGTGGGGGATAAAATTTTCATTAAAAATCGTCTACGAGCAACGGTTTCCGAGATATTAGCATTTTTGTTTTTAACGGTTCCTGAATAATTAAAGTTAGTAATATTACATTTTTTGAAATGCCAATGGATTCTATATGCTTCCTCCGGTTAGGGTGATGGTACCGGTGGGGGATAAAATTTTCATTAAAAATCGTCTACGAGCAACGGTTTCCGAGATATTAGCATTTTTGTTTTTAACGGTTCCTGAATAATTAAAGTTAGTAATATTAGATTTTTTGAAATGCCAATGGGTTCCATATGCTTCCTCCGGTTAAGGTGATGGTGCCGGTGGGGGATAAAATTTTCATTAAAAATCGTCTATGAGCAACGGTTTCCGAGATATTAGCATTTTTGTTTTTAACGGTTCCTGAATAATTAAAGTTAGTAATATTACATTTTTTGAAATGCCAATGGATTCTATATGCTTCCTCCGGTTAGGGTGATGGTACCGGTGGGGGATAAAATTTTCATTAAAAATCGTCTACGAGCAACGGTTTCCGAGATATTAGCATTTTTGTTTTTAACGGTTCCTGAATAATTAAAGTTAGTAATATTACATTTTTTGAAATGCCAATGGATTCTATATGCTTCCTCCGGTTAGGGTGATGGTACCGGTGAGGGATAAAATTTTCATTAAAAATCGTCTACGAGCAACGGTTTCCGAGATATTAGCATTTTTGTTTTTAACGGTTCCTGAATAATTAAAGTTAGTAATATTACATTTTTTGAAATGCCAATGGATTCTATATGCTTCCTCCGGTTAGGGTGATGGTACCGGTGGGGGATAAAATTTTCATTAAAAATCGTCTACGAGCAACGGTTTCCGAGATATTAGCATTTTTGTTTTTAACGGTTCCTGAATAATTAAAGTTAGTAATATTACATTTTTTGAAATGCCAATGGATTCTATATGCTTCCTCCGGTTAGGGTGATGGTACCGGTGGGGGATAAAATTTTCATTAAAAATCGTCTACGAGCAACGGTTTCCGAGATATTAGCATTTTTGTTTTTAACGGTTCCTGAATAATAACTTCGGTTAGGGGGTATCCGAAAGGGGGATAAAATTTTCATTAAAAATCGTCTACGAGCAACGGCCTATTATATGCGATAGAGTAAAGGCGTGTAGCATCGCAACTGAAAGCAGCGGATGGCTGAAAAATATATCGCAGCAGCGGATGGCTGAAAAATATATTATCGCACACTGAATTCGTAGAGTAAATACGTGCAGACATCGCAAGACATCGCAACCGGAAGTACCGGATGTCTGAACAATCGTCGCATAAAAATTCAAATTTTTTTTTTGTGGAAACACGAATAACTTCTGAACCCCGCGACGTAATTGATTGAAATTTGTTTTGCTAAGATAACTTTTGGATTTCTGTCGAATACGTTATCGACATTTTCCAAAATGTCTTGGATATCATCAATGAGAACTAAAACACCGAAAATAACGACATTTTCTCTCACATTCGCGTAATAAGGCTTTGTTCGGGCGCACGAAAAAAATTTTTTTTTTTTTTTTTTTTTTTTTTCTATCAACACGGCGCCCGACCGGGCGCCTTGATTCTCTTTGGGATATTGCAATCTCTAGAAAAGGTCACCCATTTCGGTAGTGTTTTGCGCAATATGTTTGCCGTTACGCAATGGCACAGAATACAGGCAGATATAGTGCGATTTTCTTAGTATTTTTGATGGATCGCTGCAGCTGAATTTTTGGCCGCTTCTGAGAATTTTCGATGTTGGATTTAATTGCTTACGCTCTAGCCCAGAATGCACGTGCACGCACCTCACAAATTCCGCCCCTGCAATTCGCTAACAGTATATTGGGTCGTCTGTTTGGAGTCGTCCTAAACCATTTGCACACTTTCCTGTAGCCGTTATAGATTCCTAGTAAAACAACATTTTTTCTATGAATTTCGTGCCTCCTCCTTCATCTTTTCGAACACTTAACCAAAAAATAAGAGGACAGTTCACGCGCTCGACGATATGAAACGTGTGTCAGTGACGTCTTTATTTTCATACAAAACGACGCTAATTCCGCTAATTCCGGGCTAGACCGTACGAAATTGAACCCAACATCGAAAATTCTCAGAAGCGGCCAACATTTCTGATGCGGCGATCCATCAAAAATTCGTAGAAAATCGCGCTATATTTGCCTGTATTCTGTGCCATTGCGTAACGGTAAACATATTGCGCAAAACACTACCGAAATGGGTGACCGTTTCTAGAGATTGCAATATCCCAAAGAGATTCTTTGTATTAAGGGATTCAAATCAAAAATACCTCAATATTATTTATTCTTAGCGCAAGGAATTTAAAGAAAACAATATTGGTAATTAAGCTGCCGGTCATCGAAACATCAATGTTAAGCGATGGCAAATAATCGAAGCGGCTTATGACATTAAACTTGGCTTTGCGATTCTTTTACTTATCTCTGTATGCAGGTTTATTCGGGTACTCACCCATAAGCGGTGCCCTTGATTGGATAGCGCATCGACAGAAAATTACTCAAAAAATTCGCGCTCGTCCCATTTGCGAGATATTTAATTAAGTATTAAGTGCTTTTGCAGTACAACATCGATGTTAAAAGTACGATGATCGGACATCGATACTTAACTACAGATGTTAACATTATGCTGACATTTCGTAACATCGATCATTCCTAATTTCAGCGAAAATTTAACCAATTTCATTGCTCCAAAACGGACCACATTTTCTTTATTTATTCGAGAAACTCGGACATGGACAGGCGAGAAACCCGTAAACACGGAAAAATCGGGTGCGAATAGACACTGCCTAATAATAATGGACTACCCAGGCTGTTGGATTTGGTTGCTTTAAATTTGGATATGAATCTGATAGGAAAGTGGTTTTTGATTAATTTGAAGTACTGTTAGTAAGAAATGTGATATTTTATTGGTATTTCGTTACACATGGGGAGGGTAGTATTTAATAAAAGAGTAATAATTGAGAAAAGTAACTAATTACAGAAGTTATTAAGAGAAATGTGGAATGTACGAACGAATGGTATGATGACAGTGGGAAGGAGGTGTTTAATGAAAATATCATGCTGTTAGTAAGAAAAGTGATATGATATGGGTATGTAAAAGACGGGGGAAGTAAGCTAGCATGTTGAAATAAAATAATATTTGTATATATTTGGATAAAAGTGACTAATTTTTGTGAAAAGATGGTAAAAAGTGGGTTTTTGATGTTTTTTTAGAAAAGTACTATTAGTAACAAAAAAAAAATTAGATAAATGGATTCCGAAGAATTTATGTGAATTTTGAAGACCTTAGCGAGGTATGTAGAGTTGATAGTTTAGAAGTTAGTATAATATATAGTATTAGCAACAATAATGAGTTGAGATTAGCATAGAAAGATTGGGAAAGGGTGACAGATTGCGAATATGCAAAAAAAAATGAAAAAATCGAAAAAAAATTTTTTCATCCGAATTCATAGCCGATAGATAGCCTTGATATCGCCGTGATTATGGAGAAAAAGTGAAATATCTCGGTAATTGTTGAACGTAGCGTAATGTGGGTGGACTCAGAAGAAGCGCCTTGGAGAGTACTTAAATGAGGTTTTAAAATAAAAATGTAGTGAATAATAGTTTTTGAGTAAAATGGAAAATTGTTAAAAAAGTTAGAGTTTTAGTAATAATTGTTTTGCAAAAAAACGGATAGGGATAGAATAAAAAAAAGAGTGTTAGCAAATAGAACACATGTGGGGCCTAGTTTGTGGGAAATTTGGAATGAAAATATTGATAAACGCAGAAACTGTGGCTGTGCAAAGTGAAAAAAGTTTTTTCGGTTCCGAAAATCACCGCAGATGGTGAAAAATGGGTTTTTGATTTTTTTTTAGAAAAGTACTATTAGTAACAAAAAAAAAATTAGATAAGTGGATTTCTAAGAACTGATGTGAATTTTGAAGACCATAGCGAGGTGTGTAGGGTTGATAGTTTAGAAGTTAGTACAAAACATAGTATTAGTAACAAAAATAAGTTGAGATTAGAATTAAAAGATTGGGAAAGGGTCACAGATTACGAATATGAAAAAAAAATGTGCAAAAAGAAAATATTTGTATGGGAAAAGAGGAAGGAAAGTTTTGGTTAAAGAGATGTGTAGGCATGATATTTTAAAGTTGCAAAAATTCATAGTATTAGTAACAATAATGAGTTGAGATTAGCATGAAAAGATTGGGAAAGGGTGACAGATTGCGAATATGCAAAAAAAATGGGGAAAAAGAAAGTATTTGTATGGGAAAGCGATCGGAAAGTTTTCGTTAATTGGCTTCTGTATGGGTTTTGTTTACAAAAAGAAAGCAAAGCACCGCATCTTGTGGTCTTTTGCCGTCGAACGATGGGAATTGGGAGAAAATTGGTTTTTGAGTGAAAAAAGGTGAAAGTTTGAGAGGTGGTGGAAAAAAAAAATATATTCAATTTTCTTCGAATCTGGACTAATAGATTGGGAAAAATGTGTAGATTTGCAGAAAAATAGTGAGTATACGGAAAGCAAGGTTATAAGAGGCGGAAATAATTATAGAGTTGAAAAAGGGGTGAAAAAAGTGAAATCGGGGGCGCAGATAAAGTTGAATAGATGTAGTATTATTAACAAAAAGTATATAGAGTGAGTGAAGAAAAGTTGGAGAAGGGTTTAGCGCGTCGAATGGTTGTAGAGCGGAGGGAATAGGAGAAAGGAAAGTAGTTGAAAAGAATAAGTTTAGTTGGGAAAAAGAGGGTGAAAAAAGTTTGTATGGGGAAAAAAAAAAATCGTAGTATTAGTAGTAAAAATATGGGGCTATTTTTAAATGAAAGCTTGATTTTTTTCACGATTTTAGAGCCATTTGTGGAGTTTGTGCGATTAGTAGTTTAGGCAGGGCGGCTTCTGGAAGCGAAAAGGCTGTTTAGCTTTATATATAGTAACTAGTAGTCCATTGTTTGTCCGGCTGAAGCCGGACTGCGGATACTGTAGTGGGGCAAATAGTCTCTAGTATCAAAGGTTCTAAAAAAAAACCAAGTAGTAGAAAAAACCTAGTAGTAGAAAAAAGAAAGAAAGAAAGAAAGAAAGAAAGAACGAAAGAAAGAAAGAAAGAAAGAAAGATTCGCCACTTAAAAACACAATCATTACATTATAGAATGAATGAATGTATGAATGAATGAATGAATGAATGTAATAATAAAATGTAATTATTATATAATAAAAAAAAGAAAAGAAAAGAGAAAAAAAGAAAAAGAAAACAACGAAGAAGGGAAAGTAAGACGTAAAAAATAAATATGAAATGAAATGATATGATTATAATATGATGATTATTAATAGTAGTAATAATAATAATAATAATAATAATAATGATAACAAAGTTAGTACATGTACATATACATATGTATAGAATAAATATTAAAACATACATATCCATACATACATACATACCAAAAAAACATGCATAATAGATATATTTCTGATGTTTCCAAGTGACCAAGGAGGTAATCAGACCCACTCGCTTTTTTTAAGGAGGTTTCGCCAAAGTAGCCCTAATCCTCGACATTTATTTATAGGTACATATGTACAACAAATTCAAAATCTACAAATAAATATGTATAATATGTATATTATTTACAATTTAGTTAATAAAAATAATTTATTTACAATTTAAAAATATATTTATTATATATATACAATTGGATAATTATAAAAAATAACAAATTGCCCGCGCAGATCAGAAAAAGATGAACCTAACAAACCTAATAACATACGCTTCCTGAGCCAGTCAAAACCCACTACCTAATATGAATACCCGAAATACGAATACCTAATTCAATCATAACAAACGCGAATGGACAGCCATGAGATATGACATGAGAAATGTAATTATAAATATTATTGAAAAAAAAAGGAAAAATATAAAAAAAATTGTTCAAAATCCTTTCGATGTAAAAGTCATAATATGTGTGTGTGTGTGTGTGTGGAAATAAATAAATAAGAACATCTAATACTTTCCAGTACTGTATTCTATATACCACCCAAAAATTATGTAAATCCTAACATTCTCCTTAATATTTATTGTACAAATAATAATAATAAACACCATTGGAGGAGCTAACAATATTTTTCTGTTCTATAATGTAGTTCTCTAATTATTAATTAAAAATAGTAGCTAAAACCTAATATACAACAACAACAACAAAAAAAGAAGAAAAATTATAAAAGTTCCCTATAAACTACATTTTTAGTATGCGCTACACCTGAAATAACAGTATTAGTAATGTCTGAAACTAAAACCCTTAAATTGTCTGATGATCTAACCCTACCTAATGCAACATAAAGTTGCCCATGAGCAAAAACATTATTTCTCAAATCTAAACCTACACAATCTAAAGTCTGACCCTGACTTTTATTAATGGTTAAAGCGTAAGCTAATTTAACTGGAAATTGTCGTCGCTGCATCTGGATCCCCGATCGCCCCGTCGAGAATTTGAAGGTTATTCTCGGTATCGAGACGATCTCCGAACTACCGGGAACAGATGCCTCCAAGAGAAACTGGGAAATTGATCTAATTATCAATTTAGTTCCATTAACTAACCGGTGCTCAAAGCTCAGATTCCGAATTAATATACATACGGAACCGACTTTTAAACACAAATCATGATCGGGGACACCCTTATCGGAAATTCCGTAAAGAATTTCCGGTCCCAAAACGGAACTATTATCGGTGACGCCATCCACAGAAAGAAATGAATCGGCGCTAAGCAAATGCTTAATGTCCCCGGGCAGCCTATTCAAAATAATTTTATTAACAATATTAATTGCTGCATTTGTAGGTGATAATATTGCCCTTGATACACAATCTTCAGGTCTTAAAAGCACATCATCTGGATACACATAGTTAATTAATTCTTCAATAGAGTTGACGTTATTAATTCCAGTTAAAGAAACTAATCTAACATTATCTATTGTTGTTTCATTAATTGTTCCCTCCCCAATTGATAATAAAAATCGTTGAAATTCCCTATCTCTAGTCCTTTGTGGTTCAATAAGTCTATAAGTTCTTATTCCTTCCCATAAAGGTGAAAATTTTAATGAAACCCTAATTATATCATCTTTACTACCATATTCTATAATTGGTGCTATTTGCCGAAAGTCACCAGCAAAAATAATAATTTTTCCTCCAAATGGTTTCTGATTTTGGCAAAGATCCCGCAATGAATTATTAAATATATTAACTATTCCCTTATTTGCCATTGTGCATTCATCCCATATAATACAATTAGCTTCTCTTAATAATTGGGCCCTCTGACTATTCCAACTAATATTGCCAGATCCTAACGTATTTGGATCAAGTGGCAACCTAAACATGCTATGCGCGGTAGTCCCTCCCTCATAATTTAAACTTGCAAGCCCCGTTGATGCTGTACATAATACAATATGACCATTTGATCGCAAATGGTTTGCAATACAATTTAAAACTAATGTTTTTCCAGTACCTGCTGGACCATCTAAAAAAAAATGTGTTTTTTGATTATTATTTACTCCCGACGACGACCTGACCGTTACAGGTTGTTCAACTAAACGAATTATAGTTTGAACAAAATTTAATTGTTCCGAATTAAGCAAAGGCATCCAATGATCAGAAAATTGTCTACAATTTTCTCTATCCCATTGAATGCGCTCTCTATCTACTTCAGTATTATGTGTAGCATCAACCTCGGGTAATCCCATATCTTGCAAAGTTTTTCCATGTCGGCGCAGCATCCTATCAATAACGACTAATGCTTTATTATAAGCCCATATAATGCTTTCAGGATTACGTTCCGGTCTTAATCTAAGGAAATCCTCACTTAGATTATCCTTGAACTCGTCCCAAAGTAGTGCAGCTGGTGCACCAAATATAATAATTGATATAAATAATTGTCTAAGCCCACTACCCATTTTAAATATACTTGCTTCTCTCATAGCTATAAAGTATTCGTCTTCTGTATCTAATAAGCCTCTAAATTTAGCTGCTTCCTGGAAAGTTCCAAACACTCGACCGTTTATTGTGCGTAATGATTGATAATCATTTCCCGGATAATGTGTTAATAGTAGTCTTAAAAAAAAAATTTCTCCTAACGATGGAGACATCCAAAATAAACGGGCAACACAACTACCCCTTTGCCGCGGAACAATAAATAAGTTTTCCCTATTCTGATACCGATAAACTTGTATGTTAATATTATGTGGTCGTGTCGATAATACCTGGAAACGTTCGTAAAAGTCAATATATGTCAAATTAATCAATTCCTCAACTTGGGGCCTTTCAAAATAAAGCAAAAGCTTTGAAGAGCTACGTTCAGCAGCAGCAGCAGCAGAAAGTGCCTCCCCAGGTCGAAAAATTATCGTTTCCCTATTAGGTAGGTGCACAGGAAGTGCAATAACGGTTGGCCTTCGACCACCAAGATCATATCCTAATAGCCGCCATACCGCTTCTGTGGCAGAAATGTATCGAGAATTAACATATGCTTCGATTTCATCATTTACTGCTCTGTTCCTAATGTCAGTATTAGTCGTAGTAGTCGTAGAAGTAGCAGTCGTAGAAGTAGTAGTCGTAGTAGTAGTAGTAGAAGTAGTAGTTGTCGTAGAAATAGAAGGATTTTCAACAACTGCTATTCGAGCATAATCTGGCCCCTTATGAATATATTTCATCATATATTTAATAACTTTTGTCGATGTGGAAATTTCTAAATTGCAATGGCTGTCCATAATGAGGAGAATGGCAGGATTGTACGGCACTACCCATCCATCATTTACCTGACGGAAATTTCTACTTCTCGGTATACGCACATTAATTGAATTATGGCATGGCCTTTTATATAAAATGTAACCGTTATTGTCAATATATGTAATTTCATTCGAATTTTTGGGGAAAAATTTTGAACATTGTTTTGTATTATTATTCATGCAAGGCGCATGTGGATATGAATTTCCGCAAGGACCATGCAACATATGCTGTAATACAGCTTTTCGGAGTCTCCCTCCAGCTTCCTCTTCTGAGGGAATTGTTGCACGAACAAATTTATCAATTTGTTCTGGAAAAATTGGTCCTCCGCCTTGGACACGAATTGCCATATGGGCATGTGGAAGACCTCGTTTTTGAAATTCAATAACATGTATAATATACTCAACATGTCCAAAAAGCTTCCCCGAATAGAGCAAATGTAATAAATGGCGATATTTTAATTCAAAAACCCGATTACAAAGATCTGGACGATCCATAAATGATTCACCGATATGTAAAGAATTTGTAATCTCTGGCCAGCGAGGATTACATGTAATTGTTAAAAAATATGAAGGTTGTCCTAATCGACTTACTATCGCCATTGCATCATAATAATTTTTTTGCATATACCGAGGGCCATGGGTAAATGATGATGGCAAATATACTTTTCCTGCCATAATCTCACCCTCCCCGGCAATGGTTTCATCAATTTCCTGACGGGTAGCTATACGTAATACACTTTTCTGATTATTTCTATAATACTGTAATCTTTCCTCTTCTGTTCTACACCACATATCTACTAAATACTCTTGCGCTAAACGTCTAAACTGTGTAAATCTAGGCTCAGAAAGTAAATTTAATCTATAATACTGTAATTGGGAAATTTTACCACCATTCCTATTTCTAAGATATATATGCCATCCTACCGTACCATGTGGAAATAATACGGGATATTGTAAAGCTTCGTACGCCTGATCTAAATAATTAATTGCATGAGGCCTAGCATTCCCTAACTTCCAAACTACCACCTTTCTTGGATCATAATCTACTCCTGTCCTAATGATAGCAGCTATTTCGTTATACCCTGGATCATTATCACTACCACTACCACTATCACCGCCAGAAGATCTACGTCTAACACCATCAAAAACTAAATGTGCCGTCTCATCTGTATGCGAGTTTAATTGCCTAAAATATCCTATAAATGGATTTACTGAATTCAAATACAATTCAATGTCATTCATAATATTTATATTTAATCTTTCATTTCGCGCCAATCTTTCCCGTTCGGTATGGTCTTGAAAATATAAAGTTATATTGTTATTGCCCGTATAGCTTAAGTCAAAAATTCTGTGATAAACTTTACCTAATATTTTAACAAAGGAAGTTCTATTATCACGACCACGACCACCATGACCATATTGTTGTGATGATGATGATGATATATTGGAAGCGGAAAATGCGAATAAATTATTATATTGTCGCGCGTGTTTTAAAAACGTATTATTTTTATAAAAATTAGCATTTAATTGTGGTAGCTTTTGAATGAAATTAATCCCGTCACGTCCGCAACACCACGTTTTTTTTGTTTTCTCTTCTTGAAAATACGGAGCTTGGCAAATATTACATTTATAGGTATTAACAGAAATTAAAGAGCCGGGAGATTTTAAACAATAAGGGCGGATTGTATCTAAATCCACACCATACCTATCACCTAAGCAAGTAAATCTAGGTACTCTAAATACTATATTTTCGATAATCTGAGGACGAACAGGGGGGGGTGAGCTAACAATTGCAGAAGAGGTAGAAGAAGAAGGGGGGTCAGCAACGGCGGGTAGTGGAGGTGCAGGTGCAGGTGCAGGTGCAGGCTGCACTGGAATAGAAAAAGAAGGGCCAGCAACAGGTAGTGGAGGAGGAGGAAGAGGTCCAGGCTGCACTGAAACAGGATTCAATTTTCTACGTTTTTTTGGCCTTCCCCTAGGCCGTTTACCTTCAGGTAGATTAATTACTGAAGTATTAGAAGATGAAGAAGAAGAAGTGGAACAGCTGCCTGCTATAGAAACTGCATGGTCATCATTACGATCACCAGCAGTAGCAACAGCAGCAGCAGCAGCAGCAGCAGCAGCAGCAGCAGAAGCAGGAAAAGTAATATTAGCAACAGACACAGAATTAGAAAAAATTGGTTGAATTTTAATTAATTCATAATATGAATTATCACGGGGATGGTCAATTAATAGTAAAATTGCTAAATCTCTAACACTATCACATTTAAAATATCTAGCTACTCCGTCAATGGAATCTAATTTTTTATCAATTGTGACCGGATGTGAGTCGAAAACATAATATATGTCATTTTCGACCCAAAATGCTACCGTCTTTAAATGAGCTGTAAATAAATATCCATCATTATGTCGAGTGGTTAAAAATAATTCCGAAAGCTTATCCTGAAGTTTATTTACAGCAATGTCTAATCTTTTATTTTTTCTTGAAATACAACACCCCCCCATCCCATCAGTGAAAATTGGTTGAGTTTTTACTATGCGAATTTCTTCTCCTGACAATAAATGAAGATTTTCTCTCAAATCTTCAGAAGTTAAATATTCATTCCTTCCCTCTGGCCTACAATATGCATAATATGCATCCCCATTTCGCAAAATCTCGTCAATTTTTTCCGTATTAATATTCTCCCTACCATTAAGTAAAGCCGAATAAACAATGGCCGTAACAGCAATAGCCATACATTGCTTATTACGCCAATCCTCACAAAAAATTTCCGATTGCTGACTGATTGTCCCTGATGCTACACATGAAATTGAGCTTTTAACGAACGGCATTTTTTGTTTGTTTGTTTTTTTTTATAATTATTATTATGTATATATATAATAATATAAAATAGAAATTGATAATAAATTAATTCAGTTCAAGTTTTAGTCAATATTATATGTATATATATGTAAGTGTGTATATATATTAAATATATATTTTTAGTATATTCCTTTTTACGTTGGTCGTATGTATCCGAATGTGTGATATTATCAACTCTGAAATCAAAATTTTATTTGTATTAGGAAAATTGTTTTTAAATAGGTATAGGAAATAAAATATTATTATTATAGAATAACTTAAACATAAATTGCGAAAAAAAAAATAAATATATATATGTATATGTATAGGTATATAAATTAAATTTGGAAATATATACTTAATTATTAATTAATAATCTATAAGTTGATGGTCGGACAAAGTAATAATAATAAAATATATTTAATAAATGAATAAAACTATTAGTTTTTAATAACTTTAAGGGATAGTTCTAATAGAATAGGATTTCTACATATTTCAAAATCCTCTACAGAACGGTAATAATATAATTTTCCAGAGACGGCTATTTCAACTGTTTGTAATTATATTGTATTTATATATATATGTACATATATATGTATATTAAGATGCGGAAATATATACAGTAAAAGCTCCTTATTCGCACTTCCTTCATTCACGTTTTCACTATTCGCGGATTCAAAAAAATTCGACCCAATTCCTATATTCGCGGTTAAAGATTTCTTTATTCGCATATCTAATTGGTACATCGGTACATACATATGTATGTATTAATAAAAAGGATTCCAATAGGTAGGTCCAACCCAATATTCTTTGTAAACGCGTCGTCAAATGGACTAATAAAAAAATATAATCGACCTTATTACAACTGTGCCTAAAGTTTTGAAAAATCTTGGTGAAGGTTTAAGAATGGCAAATGAGCTTTGTGATTTCTTTATGAAAATTGATCCGTGAATGGAACGAAGTCATATTTTTAAGAGACAAATTGCTAATGCCACTGCTGTATATGAGTCTCTGAATTAAAGGAGCTTTTACAAACTGCCAAGCAAGAAAAAAATACAAAATTCTTTAAACCATTTCCTAAGCCTGAAGATAATATAATTAATCAATATGGTCAAAAACTTTAATTAAATTGATTTTTTTATTTTGTCACCTAGGAACGTATCCCCTATAATCCCATATAAATTACCATTCCATATTCTCGGTCTGTCCGCGAATAAAGAGCTTTTACTGTACTCTATATTCCATGGTCCGAAAAAGTAACAATAATATTATATTTATTTAATAAAATGATTTTACTTATTTTAAGGGATAGTTCTAATAGAATAGAATTTTTAAATATTTCAAAATCCTCTACAGAACGGTTATATATAAGTTTCTAGAGACGGCTGTTTCAACTGTTTGTACTTATAAATTAAAATGCGGAAATATATATTTTATATTCCATAAGTTGATGATGGTCGGAAAAAGTAACAATAATAACATGATTAGTTTTTTAATTAATATACTTTAAGGGATAGTTCGAATAGAATAGGATTTCTAAATATTACAAAATCCTCTACAGTACGGTAAAATAAATTCCATGTGTTTGCTCTTATCATGTATACATGCCAAATATTTTACATACCTTATTAAATTGCTTCCAGAAGATGATGATTATGATGATAATAATAATGATGATGATCTTGATTATGATGATAATAATGATGACGATGATGATGATGATGATGACGACGATGATGATAATGTTGATACACACACAAACACACACAAAAGGCAAAAAAGAATAAAACCAAAAACACAAACACTATACACCAAAAACACAAATTCAATTAAGTTAAACAGAATTTAAAATGGCAGAAAAATAATTTCATTTAATATAAATGAAGAAACTCACAATATATCAAAAGTCAAATTATTCTTTATGATAAAAAATATTTTTGTGGAAAGTCAAAAATGATTTTTACAGTTTCACGGTTGAACGTGCAATGAGAATTCAGAAGATGTAAATTTAAAAATATAAAATTATATTATATTATATGAGATGGAGAAAAATAAAACACATGTAATATGTAATAACAGGTAGATAAAAAAAACATGACATTAAAAAGTCAAAGGTAATAAGTAAAATACAAAGAATAAGAAAAGGATTGGCCTTTCTCAAATACCAATTTAATGAGTGTAGAAAAGGGACAACATGATGAGACATGTTCCAGGTAGTTCGGCATGCATCGGAGATAAGCGGAAAATGTTTCGGTCCCAATTCAAGCAGACGCTTGGGTGGTTTTCCCATAATCATGACGCCGTTATTTGTTTTGTACACAAAGTAATTACTTTGAAAAGGTATAAATATGCAATATAAATAAACAGACGACGTAAGGCAAGGTGAGGCGAAAAAACATTCAGAGGTGCATGCACTGTGTGTGGCTGTGTGTGTGTGTGTGTGTGTTTGTCAGAAAAACGCGACCGAGGTGTATTGGAATGTCACCACCCCTCAGCTCCTCCCACGTGTTCCAATTATTTACCTTGATTTCGCCTAACATGTGTACCTGTCTATAGGTAGATAGATATGTATGCATATATATTTTTTGATATTAAGTTATACGTAAGTTTTAGGTTATCCATTTAAAAGTTGCGGCGGGGATAAATTCTGTTTAACAGAAAATTATTTCAGAAGAAAATGAAGGAAAACACGTGGTTCGAGGATACAAAAATATAATAAATTCGATGAAAACAAAAGTCCAACAATTGATTTATTTATAGTAATAAAAAAGGATATTAGGAATAAATGAAAGAATGATACATTAGAAAGTTGTGTGAGACTATTTGAATTTTTGTAAGATATGGTGCAGTGGGGAGAGGTTATAAAAAGATACGTACAATAGCATAAACAAAAAGCCATTGAAATTAGAAAAACGAATGTGGGAAAATAAATTCGAAGAAAAAAGTGTGAATAATTAAAAAGGTGACATTGTTGCCCAGACCTGGTTTCGAACCTCCGATCCATGACACGGAAAATAAAGAAATAATTTATTTATTGTGGAAAAATTGTTGGGAATTGGTGAAAGATATTTTGGAATTTATTTTATAAATGGATGCCTGATTACATGAGACCATCCGCACCCCGCTGGGGAATATGGGGGAGGGGATTTATAGGAGGGGGGGGTGTGAAAAAATTTAATTTTTTTTTTCCAAATACACAGAAAATTATCGTTAGAAATGATGAAAACGAAAATGCAAAAAAAATTAAGAAAATCGAAAAAAAATTTTTTCATCGAAAAAAATCCATGGGGGGTAGCCTTGATTTCGCCGTGATTGAAGATAAAAAGTGAAATATCTCGGTAATTGTAGATCGTAGCGTAATGTGGGTGGGCTTAAAAGAAGCGCCTTGGAGAGTACTTAAATTAGGTGCTAAAAAGAAAATTTAGTGAATAATAGTTTTTGAGTAAAATGAGAAAATGTTAAAAAAGTTTGAGTTTTAGTAATAATTTTTTTGCAAAAAACTGGAGAGGGTTAGTGAAAAAAGAAGAGCAAATATGAATAGCGAACATGTTAGAGAAGATGTGTGCGAAATTTGAAATGAAAATATTGATAAATGTAGAAACTGTGGGTGTTCAAAGTGAGGAAATGTTGGATGGTTGCGAAAATTGCCGCAGGTTGGTGGGATTTAATCGAAAAAATTGGATTATTTTTAATGGGAAAAGTGTAGGGAATAGAAGAAAGTAATGTATGTAGAATTTGATAATAATGTTTGCTTGATTAAATGATATCATTCGTAGCCGAGTAGGATGTGTGGGAGAGGGGGTGCCATGGTGAGGGGGGGTGAAATGAGGGAACCAAAAATTAATAATATAATAGAAAAATAGCGCTATCTATAACAATAATGAAAGTGAAAAAAGTTTTTGCAAAAAATTAATTTTAAGGGGTGAAAAATATGTTGAAAAAGGAAAAAAGTAAATTTCTCCGTTGGTGGGTGGGATTGAACCTCCGTTCCCATTGTTCTTTATCCCATCCGCTTAGTCTACTGCACTACACAGGTCATTCGATTTGGTTGCTTTGAAATTTGATGTGTATCTGCTAGGAATGTGTTATTTTCATGGGTATGAATGCACTGTACAGGCCGAGTGTGCCGAGTGTGGCTTGGGGAAAGGGGTTAATTTGAAGGAAAGGTGAAAATATATTGGTATAAATTAATTGATTTATAATGGGGGAAATTATTGGGAATATGTGAAAGTGATATATGGAGGAATTGTTTAGAATGGGAGTATATGCAGCGCGCTGAGGCATATGGAGGTGGTGGATTGGACAAATTGATTGATTTATTGTGGAAAAAGTATTAAGAATTGGTGAATGATATTTTGGGGTTGGATTTGTAAATGGATTCCTGATTACATGAGACCATCCGCACCCCGCTGGGGAATATGGGGGAGGGGATTTATAGGAGGGGGGGGTGTGAAAAAATTTTATTTTTTTTTTCCAAATACACAGAAAATTATTGTTAGAAATGATGAAAACGAAAATGCAAAAAAAATTAAGAAAATCGAAAAAAAAATTTTTCATCGAAAAAAATCCATGGGGGTAGCCTTGATTTCGCCGTGATTGAAGATAAAAAGTGAAATATCTCGGTAATTGTAGATCGTAGCGTAATGTGGGTGGGCTTAAAAGAAGCGCCTTGGAGAGTACTTAAATTAGATGTTAAAAAGAAAATTTAGTGAATAATAGTTTTTGAGTAAAATGAGAAAATGTTAAAAAAGTTTGAGTTTTAGTAATAATTTTTTTGCAAAAAACTGGAGAGGCTTAGTGAAAAAAGTAGAGCAAATATTAATAGCCAACATGTTAGAGAAGATGTGTGCGAAATTTGAAATGAATATATTGATAAATGTAGAAACTGTGGGTGTTCAAAGTGAGAAAATGTTGGATGGTTGCGAAAATTGCCGCAGGTTGGTGGGATTTAATTGAAAAAATTGAATTATTTTTAATGGGAAAAGTGTAGGGAATAGAAGAAAGTAATGTATGAAGAATTTGATAATAATGTTTGCTTGATTAAATGATATCATTCGTAGCCCAGTAGGATGTGCGGGAGAGGGGGTGCAAGGGTGAGGGGGGGTGAAATGAAGGAATAAAAATTTAATAATAACATAGAAAAATCGCCCAAGCTATAGCAATAATGAATATGGGAAAAATTTTTGCGAAAAAATTCTTGAGAAATGAGAAAAGGTGAATTTCTGCATGGGTGGGTGGGTGGGTGGGTGGTAAATGGAATTTTGTTAAAAATGGTAATATCTCGGAAACCGTTGGTCGTAGACGATTTTAATGAAAATTTAACATATATATAATATATATATGTTAGCCCAACTAAGTATGGATATAGCATCGATTGGCATTTTCAAAAATGTAATATTACTAACTTTAAATAATGGGTGGAAAAATGAATTTTGTTAAAAATGCTAATATCTCGGAAACCGTTGGTCGTAGAGGATTTTAATGAAAATTTAATATATATATTTATATATATATGTTAGCCTTACTAAGTATGAATATAGCATCGATTGGCATTTTCAAAAATGTACTATTAGTAACTTTAATAATTTTCGAACAAAAAAAAAGCGAAATTGCTAAGTTTGGATGTAGTGATGGTAGTGGCATGTTATGGGTATCGTTGAAAAGGGGAGGGAGCGTAGAGTGCATTGGTGAACGCACGGTTGGTGAAAAGTGTGAAATGTGGGAGTTGTTGGTGAAAACGTGTTTTTTTAGTGGGGGAGGGGAGGGGGGTGGCACCCCTCGGAGGTGTGTCTCTGTAGCAGGAAGAATAATCACTATCGCAAAAAGTTGCCTGTTGGTGAACGTTGGTGAAATCGCGAAAAGATCGTTTTTTGGGTGGGTTCCGAAAAAATTGAAACGGCTGTGGCGGAGAAGTTTATGCATGAATTGGAATAATTTTTTCACCAATCGATAGCTAAGGAAGAAGAGCAATTAACATAGAAAGAATCATTCGAAAAAGTTGGAACAGTTCAAAGATAGACAAATTTGAAATGTGAAAATTGGTAATTGACGATGAAATTTTTTTGATAAAAATGTTTTTAAAAAAAAGTTCCATTTTTAATTTTCTTGAAAATGTTATAATTGTTTAGACGGTTAATAAGAGTATTTGCAAAAAATATCGGTATTGCCAAAAGCTTTTGGATAAGGTGATTTATTTGTAGATAAATGGTAAAAAAATGGAAAAACAGCACTTACATAAAGTGAAATAAATATAGTAGAATTAAATAAAATTGAAAAGTTTAAAATGGTAGTGTACATAAAACATGTGTGGGTATATAGGAAAAATATGAAAAAAATCGTAAGTACATAAGAAGTATATAATATGAAAATGGTGTGATGATAAAATTAGTGTGAAAATTGGGCGATTTTTTGAGAAGAAAGTAAAAGAAATGTGAAAGTGTGTATAATTTTGTTTAAAAATATGTGTTAATAGCTATCATTTGAGATATGAATGAAGATTGTAGGTGTAGTAGTTTTGCCAGAAAGTAGATTTGAAAATTTGAGAAAATGCCCTAACTGGCCGGACAAATAGTGAAAAAAAAAATAAAATTGTATGAAAATGGAAAAAAAATGTAAAGTGAAAATATTTAAAGAACATAACAGTAAATCGAGGAAAAATACAATTAAAGCGGTAGCAGTACTAACAAAAAGGAAAACGATGGTGAAAGTTGAAAATTTGGGAGTAAATTTTTGTGGTGGAAAAAGGGAAAAAAATCGATAAAAAAAAACTGAGAAGAAGAAGAGCCAAATAATGAAGAGTAGGAATAGTCCTCCCCCCAAAGAAGGGATTAAAAAAAAAATGAAGAAAATTGGTGAAGTAGTGTAGGAAGAATGTACGATTAAGGGAAAAAGGCTGCTTAGCTTTATATATACCGCTTTTTTTAGACTAGTAGTCCATTGTTTGTCCGGCTGAAGCCGGACTGCGGATACTGTAGTGGGGCAAATAGTCTCTAGTATCAAAGGTTCTAAAAAAAAACCACCTAGTAGTAGAAAAAAGAAAGAAAGAAAGAAAGATTCGCCACTTGAAAACACAATCATTACATTATAGAATGAATGAATGTATGAATGTATGAATGAATGAATGAATGAATGTAATAATAAAATGTAATTATTATATAATAAAAAAAAGAAAAGAAAAGAGAAAAAAAGAAAAAGAAAACAACGAAGAAGGAAAAGTAAGAAGTAAAAAATAAATATGAAATGAAATGATATGATTATAATATGATGATTATTAATAGTAGTAATAATAATAATAATAATAATAATAATAATAATAATAATAATGATAACAAAGTTAGTACATGTACATATACATATGTATAGAATAAATATTAAAACATACATATCCATACATACATACATACCAAAAAAACATGCATAATAGATATATTTCTGATGTTTCCAAGTGACCAAGGAGGTAATCAGACCCACTCGCTTTTTTTAAGGAGGTTTCGCCAAAGTAGCCCTAATCCTCGACATTTATTTATAGGTACATATGTACAACAAATTCAAAATCTACAAATAAATATGTATAATATGTATATTATTTACAATTTAGTTAATAAAAATAATTTATTTACAATTTAAAAATATATTTATTATATATATACAATTGGATAATTATAAAAAATAACAAATTGCCCGCGCAGATCAGAAAAAGATGAACCTAACAAACCTAATAACATACGCTTCCTGAGCCAGTCTAAACCCACCACCTAATATGAATACCCGAAATACGAATACCTAATTCAATCATAACAAACGCGAATGGACAGCCATGAGATATGACATGAGAAATGTAATTATAAATATTATTGAGAAAAAAAAGGAAAAATATAAAAAAAATTGTTCAAAATCCTTTCGATTTAAAAGTCATAATATGTGTGTGTGTGTGTGTGTGTGCGTGTGTGTGTGTGTGTGTGTGGAAATAAATAAATAAGAACATCTAATACTTTCCATTACTGTATTCTATATACCACCCAAAAATTATGTAAATCCTAACATTTTCCTTAATATTTATTGTACAAATAATAATAATAAACACCATTGGAGGAGCTAACAATATTTTTCTGTTCTATAATGTAGTTCTCTAATTATTAATTAAAAATAGTAGCTAAAACCTAATATACAACAACAACAAAAAAAGAAGATAAATTATAAAAGTTCCCTATAAACTACATTTTTAGTATGCGCTACACCTGAAATAACAGTATTAGTAATGTCTGAAACTAAAACCCTTAAATTGTCTGATGATCTAACCCTACCTAATGCAACATAAAGTTGCCCATGAGCAAAAACATTATTTCTCAAATCTAAACCTACACAATCTAAAGTCTGACCCTGACTTTTATTAATGGTTAAAGCGTAAGCTAATTTAACTGGAAATTGTCGTCGCTGCATCTGGATCCCCGATCGCCCCGTCGAGAATTTGAAGGTTATTCTCGGTATCGAGACGATCTCCGAACTACCGGGAACAGATGCCTCCAAGAGAAACTGGGAAATTGATCTAATTATCAATTTAGTTCCATTAACTAACCGGTGCTCAAAGCTCAGATTCCGAATTAATATACATACGGAACCGACTTTTAAACACAAATCATGATCGGGGACACCCTTATCGGAAATTCCGTAAAGAATTTCCGGTCCCAAAACGGAACTATTATCGGTGACGCCATCCACAGAAAGAAATGAATCGGCGCTAAGCAAATGCTTAATGTCCCCGGGCAGCCTATTCAAAATAATTTTATTAACAATATTAATTGCTGCATTTGTAGGTGATAATATTGCCCTTGATACACAATCTTCAGGTCTTAAAAGCACATCATCTGGATACACATAGTTAATTAATTCTTCAATAGAGTTGACGTTATTAATTCCAGTTAAAGAAACTAATCTAACATTATCTATTGTTGTTTCATTAATTGTTCCCTCCCCAATTGATAATAAAAATCGTTGAAATTCCCTATCTCTAGTCCTTTGTGGTTCAATAAGTCTATAAGTTCTTATTCCTTCCCATAAAGGTGAAAATTTTAATGAAACCCTAATTATATCATCTTTACTACCATATTCTATAATTGGTGCTATTTGCCGAAAGTCACCAGCAAAAATAATAATTTTTCCTCCAAATGGTTTCTGATTTTGGCAAAGATCCCGCAATGAATTATTAAATATATTAACTATTCCCTTATTTGCCATTGTGCATTCATCCCATATAATACAATTAGCTTCTCTTAATAATTGGGCCCTCTGACTATTCCAACTAATATTGCCAGATCCTAACGTATTTGGATCAAGTGGCAACCTAAACATGCTATGCGCGGTAGTCCCTCCCTCATAATTTAAACTTGCAAGCCCCGTTGATGCTGTACACAATACAATATGACCATTTGATCGCAAATGGTTTGTAATACAATTTAAAACTAATGTTTTTCCAGTACCTGCTGGACCATCTAAAAAAAAATGTGTTTTTTGATTATTATTTACTCCCGACGACGACCTGACCGTTACAGGTTGTTCAACTAAACGAATTATAGTTTGAACAAAATTTAATTGTTCCGAATTAAGCAAAGGCATCCAATGGTCAGAAAATTGTCTACAATTTTCTCTATCCCATTGAATGCGCTCTCTATCTACTTCAGTATTATGTGTAGCATCAACCTCGGGTAATCCCATATCTTGCAAAGTTTTTCCATGTCGGCGCAGCATCCTATCAATAACGACTAATGCTTTATTATAAGCCCATATAATGCTTTCAGGATTACGTTCCGGTCTTAATCTAAGGAAATCCTCACTTAGATTATCCTTGAACTCGTCCCAAAGTAGTGCAGCTGGTGCACCAAATATAATAATTGATATAAATAATTGTCTAAGCCCACTACCCATTTTAAATATACTTGCTTCTCTCATAGCTATAAAGTATTCGTCTTCTGTATCTAATAAGCCTCTAAATTTAGCTGCTTCCTGGAAAGTTCCTAACACTCGACCGTTTATTGTGCGTAATGATTGATAATCATTTCCCGGATAATGTGTTAATAGTAGTCTTAAAAAAAAAATTTCTCCTAACGATGGAGACATCCAAAATAAACGGGCAACACAACTACCCCTTTGCCGCGGAACAATAAATAAGTTTTCCCTATTCTGATACCGATAAACTTGTATGTTAATATTATGTGGTCGTGTCGATAATACCTGGAAACGTTCGTAAAAGTCAATATATGTCAAATTAATCAATTCCTCAACTTGGGGCCTTTCAAAATAAAGCAAAAGCTTTGAAGAGCTACGTTCAGCAGCAGCAGCAGAAAGTTCCTCCCCAGGTCGAAAAATTATCGTTTGCCTATTAGGTAGGTGCACAGGAAGTGCAATAACGGTTGGCCTTCGACCACCAAGATCATATCCTAATAGCCGCCATACCGCTTCTGTAGCAGAAATGTATCGAGAATTAACATATGCTTCGATTTCATCATTTACTGCTCTGTTCCTAATATCAGTATTAGTCGTAGTAGTCGTAGAAGTAGCAGTCGTAGAAGTAGTAGTCGTAGTAGTAGTAGTAGTAGTTGTCGTAGAAATAGAAGGATTTTCAACAACTGCTATTCGAGCATAATCTGGCCCCTTATGAATATATTTCATCATATATTTAATAACTTTTGTCGATGTGGAAATTTCTAAATTGCAATGGCTGTCCATAATGAGGAGAATGGCAGGATTGTACGGCACTACCCATCCATCATTTACCTGACGGAAATTTCTACTTCTCGGTATACGCACATTAATTGAATTATGGCATGGCCTTTTATATAAAATGTAACCGTTATTGTCAATATATGTAATTTCATTCGAATTTTTGGGGAAAAATTTTGAACATTGTTTTGTATTATTATTCATGCAAGGCGCATGTGGATATGAATTTCCGCAAGGACCATGCAACATATGCTGTAATACAGCTTTTCGGAGTCTCCCTCCAGCTTCCTCTTCTGAGGGAATTGTTGCACGAACAAATTTATCAATTTGTTCTGGAAAAATTGGTCCTCCGCCTTGGACACGAATTGCCATATGGGCATGTGGAAGACCTCGTTTTTGAAATTCAATAACATGTATAATATACTCAACATGTCCAAAAAGCTTCCCCGAATAGAGCAAATGTAATAAATGGCGATATTTTAATTCAAAAACCCGATTACAAAGATCTGGACGATCCATAAATGATTCACCGATATGTAAAGAATTTGTAATCTCTGGCCAGCGAGGATTACATGTAATTGTTAAAAAATATGAAGGTTGTCCTAATCGACTTACTATCGCCATTGCATCATAATAATTTTTTTGCATATACCGAGGGCCATGGGTAAATGATGATGGCAAATATACTTTTCCTGCCATAATCTCACCCTCCCCGGCAATGGTTTCATCAATTTCCTGACGGGTAGCTATACGTAATACACTTTTCTGATTATTTCTATAATACTGTAATCTTTCCTCTTCTGTTCTACACCACATATCTACTAAATACTCTTGCGCTAAACGTCTAAACTGTGTAAATCTAGGCTCAGAAAGTAAATTTAATCTATAATACTGTAATTGTGAAATTTTACCACCATTCCTATTTCTAAGATATATATGCCATCCTACCGTACCATGTGGAAATAATACGGGATATTGTAAAGCTTCGTACGCCTGATCTAAATAATTAATTGCATGAGGCCTAGCATTCCCTAACTTCCAAACTACCACCTTTCTTGGATCATAATCTACTCCTGTTTTAATGATAGCAGCTATTTCGTTATACCCTGGATCATTATCACTACCACTATCACCGCCAGAAGATCTACGTCTAACACCATCAAAAACTAAATGTGCCGTCTCATCTGTATGCGAGTTTAATTGCCTAAAATATCCTATAAATGGATTTACTGAATTCAAATACAATTCAATGTCATTCATAATATTTATATTTAATCTTTCATTTCGCGCCAATCTTTCCCGTTCGGTATGGTCTTGAAAATATAAAGTTATATTGTTATTGCCCGTATAGCTTAAGTCAAAAATTCTGTGATAAACTTTACCTAATATTTTAACAAAGGAAGTTCTATTATCACGACCACGACCACCATGACCATATTGTTGTGATGATGATGATATATTGGAAGCGGAAAATGCGAATAAATTATTATATTGTCGCGCGTGTTTTAAAAACGTATTATTTTTATAAAAATTAGCATTTAATTGTGGTAGCTTTTGAATGAAATTAATCCCGTCACGTCCGCAACACCACGTTTTTTTTGTTTTCTCTTCTTGAAAATACGGAGCTTGACAAATATTACATTTATAGGTATTAACAGAAATTAGAGAACCGGGAGATTTTAAACAATAAGGGCGAATTGTATCTAAATCCACACCATACCTATCACCTAAGCAAGTAAATCTAGGTACTCTAAATACTATATTTTCGATAATCTGAGGACGAACAGGGGGGGGTGAGCTAACAATTGCAGAAGAGGTAGAAGAAGAAGGGTCAGCAACGGCGGGTAGTGGAGGTGCAGGTGCAGGTGCAGGTGCAGGCTGCACTGGAATAGAAAAAGAAGGGCCAGCAACAGGTAGTGGAGGAGGAGGAAGAGGTCCAGGCTGCACTGAAACAGGATTTATTCTTCTACGTTTTTTTGGCCTTCCTACAGGCCGTTTACCTTTTGGTGGATTAACTACTGAAGCAGTAGAAGATGAAGAAGAGGAAGTGGAACAGCTGTCTGCTATAGAGTCTGCATGGTCATCATTATCATCATAACGACCACCAGCAGTAGCAACAGCAGCAGTATCAGCAACAGCAGCAGCACTTGCAGAAAAAGCAGGAGTAGGACCAGGAGCAACAGATGCAGAAACACCAGCAGCAGCAGTAGAAGCAGAAAAAGTGGTATTAGCAACAGACACAGAATTAGAAAAAATTGGATGAATTTGAATTAATTCATAATATGAATTATCACGGGGATGGTCAATTAATAGTAAAATTGCTAAATCTCTAACACTATCACATTTAAAATATCTAGCTACTCCGTTAATGGAATCTAACTTTTTGTCAATTGTGACCGGATGTGAGTCGAAAACATAATATATGTCATTTTCGACCCAAAATGCTACCGTCTTTAGATGAGCGGTAAATAAATATCCATCATTTTGTCGAGTGGTTAAAAATAATTGCGAAAGCTTATCCTGAAGTTTATTTACAGCAATGTCTAATCTTTTCCTTTTTCTTGAAACATAACACCCCCCCATCCCATCAGTGAAAATTGGTTGAGTTTTTACTATACGAATTTCTTCTCCTGACAATAAATGAAGATTTTCTTTCAAATCTTCAGAAGTTAAATATTCATTCCTTCCCTCTGGCCTACAACATGCATAATATGCATCCCCATTTCTCAAAATCTCGTCAATTTTTTCCGTATTAATATTCTCCCTACCATTAAGTAAAGCCGAATAAACAATGGCCGTAACAGCAATAGCCATACATTGCTTATTACGCCAATCCTCACAAAAAATTTCCGATTCCTGACTAATTGTGCCTGATGCTACACACGAAATAGTTGAAATATTTCGAACGAACCGCATTTTTTGTTTTTTTTTGTATAATTATTATTATTACGTATGTATATAATAATATAAAATAGAAATTGCTAATAAATTAAGTCAGTTAAATTTTTAGTTAATATTATTATATATAAGATGTGTGTATATATTAAATATATATTTTTAGTTTTTTTCCTTTTTGCGTGTATATCCGAATGTGTGGTGGTGTTATCAACTGAAATCAAAATTTTATTTGTATTAGGAAAATTGTTTTTCAAAATAGGTATAGGTAATAAAATAAATTAGAATAACTTAAACATAGATTGCGAAAAAAAATAAATAATAATATTATATAATAAACTTAATAATCTATAAGTTGATGGTCGGACAAAGTAATAATAATAAAATTTATTTAATAAATCAATAAAATTATTAGTTTACTTTAATAACTTTAAGGGATAGTTCTAATAGAATAGGATTTCTAAATATTTCAAAATCCTCTACAGAACGGTAATATAATTTTCCAGAGACGGCTATTTCAACTGTTTGTAATTATTATGTATTTATATATATATGTACATATATATGTATATTAAGATGCGGAAATATATACAGTAAAAGCTCCTTATTCGCACTTCCTTCATTCGCGTTTTCACTATTCGCGGATTCAAAAAAATTCGACCCAATTCCTATATTCGCGGCTAAAGATTTCTTTATTCGCAGATCTAATTGGTACATCGGTACATACATATGTATGTATTAATAAAAAGGATTCCAATAGGTATCCAACCCAATATTCTTTGTAAAAGCGTCGTCAAATGGACTAATAAAAAAATAAAATCGACCTTATTACAACTATGCCTAAAGTTTTGAAAAATCTTGGTGAAGGTTTAAGAATGGCAAATGAGCTTTGTGATTTCTTTATGAAAATTGATCCGTCAATTGGAACGAAGTCATATTTTTAAGAGACAAATTGCTAATGCCACTGCTGTATATGAGTCTCTGAATTAAAGGAGCTTTTACAAACTGCCAAGCAAGAAAAAAATACAAAATTCTTTAAACCATTTCCTAAGCCTGAAGATAATATAATTAATCAATATGGTCAAAAACTTTAATTAAATTGTTTTTTTTATTTTGTCACCTAGGAACGTATCCCCTATAATCCCATATAAATTACCATTCCATATTCTCGGTCTGTCTGCGGATAAAGAGCTTTTACTGTACTCTATATTCCATAAGTTTATGGTCCGAAAAAGTAACAATAATATTATATTTATTTAATAAAATGATTTTACTTATTTTAAGGGATAGTTCTAATAGAATAGAATTTTTAAATATTTCAAAATCCTCTACAGAACGGTAATATATAAGTTTCTAGAGACGGCTGTTTCAACTGTTTGTACTTATAAATTAAAATGCGGAAATATATATTTTATATTCCATAAGTTGATGATGGTCGGAAAAAGTAACAATAATAACATGATTAGTTTTTTAATTATTATACTTTAAGGGATAGTTCGAATAGAATAGGATTTCTAAATATTACAAAATCCTCTACAGAACGGTAAAATAAATTCCATGTGTTTGCTCTTATTATGTATACATGCCAAATATTTTACATACCTTATTAAATTGCTTCCAGAAGATGATGATTATGATGATAATAATAATGATGATGATCTTGATTATGATGATAATAATGATGACGATGATGATGATGATGATGATGATGACGATGATGATAATGTTGATACACACACAAACACACACAAAAGGCAAAAAAGAATAAAACCAAAAACACAAACACTATACACCAAAAACACAAATTCAATTAAGTTAAACAGAATTTAAAATGGCAGAAAAATAATTTCATTTAATATAAATGAAGAAACTCACAATATATCAAAAGTCAAATTATTCTTTATGATAAAAATTATTTTTGTGGAAAGTCAAAAATGATTTTTACAGTTTCACGGTTGAACGTGCAATGAGAATTCAGAAGATGTAAATTTAAAAATGTAAAATTATGTACATATATGAAGTATACACATACATAATGTGTAAAATCTCCCCTCTAGTCAGAATTATTGGGAATAAGTAAAAGAGTACAGAGATAGAGAAAAATAAAGCACATGTAATATGTAATAACAGGTAGATAAAAAAAACATGACATTAAAAAGTCAAAGGTAATAAGTAAAATACAAAGAATAAGAAAAGGATTGGCCTTTCTCAAATACCAATTTAATGAGTGTAGAAAAGGGACAACATGATGAGACATGTTCCAGGTAGTTCGGCATGCATCGGAGGTAAGCAGAAAATGTTTCGGTCCCAATTCAAGCAGACGCTTGGGTGGTTTTCCCATGATCATGACGCCGTTATTTGTTTTGTACACAAAGTAATTACTTTGAAAAGGTATAAATATGCAATATAAATAAACAGACGGCGTAAGGCAAGGCGAGGCGAAAAAACATTCAGAGGTGCATGCACTGTGTGTGGCTGTGTGTGTGTGTGTGTGTTTGTCCGAAAAATGCGACCGAGGTGTATTGGAATGTCACCACCCCCAGCTCCTCCCACGTGTTCCAATTATTTAGCTTGATTTCGCCTAACATGTGTACCTGTCTATAGGTAGATAGGTAGATATATTTTTTGACATTACGTTATACGTAAGTTTTAGGTTATCCATTTAAAAGTTGCGGCGGGGATAAATTTTGTTTAACAGAAAATTATTTCATGAGTGAAATATATTCAAAAGAAGGTCAAATTATATAGAATCTTTTGGGAGGGAAAAAATATTGAAAATTACCTAAGAAGAAAATGAAGGAAAACACGTGGTTCGAGGATACAAAAATATAATAAATTCGATGAAAACAAAAGTCCAACAATTGATTTATTTATAGTAATAAAAAAGGATATTAGGAATAAATGAAAGAATGATACATTAGAAAGTTGTGTGAGACTATTTGAATTTTTGTAAGATATACATATAAGAGAGAGGGGGTGCAGTGTGGAGAGGTTATAAAAAGATACGTACAATAGCATAAACAAAAAGCCATTGAAATTAGAAAAAAGAATGTGGGAAAATAAATTCGAAGAAAAAAGGGTAAATAATTAAAAAGGTGACATTGTTGCCCGGACCTGGTTTCGAACCTCCGATCCATGACACGGAAAATAAAGAAATAATTTATTTATTGTGGAAAAAGTGTTGGGAATTGGTGAAAGATATTTTGGGCTTTATTTTATAAGTAGATGCCTGATAATATGAGACTACCCGCACCCCGCTGGGGAATATTGGGGAGGGGATTTATAGGAGAGGGGGTGTGAAATAATTTTTGTTTTTTTTTCTCAAATACACAGAAAAATATTGTTAAAGATGATGAAAACAAAAATAGGAAAATATTTGCGAAAATTGAAAAAAAAATTTTTCCTCGAAAAATATCCATGGGGGGTAGCCTTGATTTCGCCGTGATTGAAGATAAAAAGTGAAATATCTCGGTAATTATAGAACGTAGCGTAATTTAGGTGGGCTTAAAAGAAGCGCCTTTGAGAATACTTAAATTAGGTGTTAAAGTGAACATTTACTGAATAACAGTTTTTGAGTAAAATGAGAAATTGTTAAAAAAGTTTGAGTTTTAGTAATAATTTTTGTGCGAAAAAATGGACAAAGGTGGAGAAAAAAGAAGAGCAAATATTATTAGCCAACATGTTAGTGAAGAAGTGTGCGAAATTTGAAATGAAAATATTGATAAATGTAGAAACTGTGGGTGTTCAAAGTGAGAAAATGTTGGGTGGTTGCGAAAATTACCGCAGGTTAGTGGGATTTAATTGAAAAAATTGAATTATTTTTAATGGGGAAAGTGTACGGAGAAAATTTGAAAGAGATTTATGCTTGATTAAATGAGATGATTGGGAGCCCAGTAGGATGTGTGGGAGAGGGGGTGCCATGGTGAGGGGGGGTGAAATGAGGGAACCAAAAATTAATAATAACATAGAAAAATAGCCCTATCTATAACAATAATGAAAGTGAAAAAAGTTTTTGCAAGAAATTAATTTTAAGGGGTGAAAAATATGTTGAAAAAGGAAAAAAGTAAATTTCTCCGTTGGTGGGTGGGATTGAACCTCCGTTCCCATTGTTCTTTATCCCATCCGCTTAATCTACTGCACTACACAGGTCATTCGATTTGGTTGCTTTGAAATTTGATGTGTATCTGCTAGGAATGTGGTATTTTCATGGGTATGAATGCACTGTACAGGCCGAGTGTGCCGAGTGTGGCTCGGGGAAAGGGGTTAATTTGAAGGAAAGGTGAAAATATATTGGCATAAATTAATTGATTTATAATGGGGGAAATTATTGGGAATATGTGAAAGTAATATATGGAGGAATTGTTTAGAATGGGAGTAAATGCAGCGCGCTGAGGCATATGGAGGTGGTGGATTGGACAAATTGATTGATTTATTGTGGAAAAAGTATTAAGAATTGGTGAATCATATTTTGGGGTTGGATTTGTAAATGGATGCCTGATTACATGAGACCATCCACACCCCGCTGGGGAATATGGGGGAGGGGATTTATAGGAGGGGGGGTGTGAAAAAATTTTATTTTTTTTTTCCAAATACACAGAAAATTATTGTTAGAAATGATGAAAACGAAAATGCAAAAAAAATTAAGAAAATCGAAAAAAAATTTGTTCATCGAAAAAAATCCATGGGGGGTAGCCTTGATTTCGCCGTGATTGAAGATAAAAAGTGAAATATCTCGGTAATTGTAGATCGTAGCGTAATGTGGGTGGACTTAAGGGGGGGGTAACGTTAATTCGTCGTGAAAAAGGCCCTTTTTCAAGAATTTTTCCAGACGCTACAGGCAATACAAATTTAATTAGTCGATCGCAGCATTATAGTACAACCTGTGAACAATATTTTCCTTAATATTTTAAAACAAAATATAAATAATTAAGCCGACGGCAGCAAATCTTCGGAGGCGCCTCGAAAAAAAGTTGTCTGTCGGTGAACAATATTACTGAAGAGTGGATCATTTGAATTAAAAAAAAAAAAATGTGTCATTAGATAACCGCTTTCCAAAGGTATTCCTGGGAGGAAATTTTTTTTTTTCGATTTTTCAATTTTTGCTGACACTTAGAAGTGAAAACACCGATTTTCGTCTAAAAAATGAACCTATTTGTTATTGTAAAATCTATAATAATGAAAAAAAAAAAAAAGCTCCCAGCGTTACCTGGTCATTTATGTAAAGAAGCTGTATACAAAATTTCAAAACAATCGGTCGAGTAGATTTTGCTCTAAACTGTTCACCGGTTTTAAAAATGACAAGCGTCAGAAAATCGCTTTAAAGTTTTGCATACCTGAAAATCGAGTAGTATACATGAAAGCAACAAACGCACAAAGTTCTGTATCTTAGTTAGTTTTACTCCGATTTGTTTGAAATTTTGACACAACATTCTTAAGATGTTGTGCAATCATATGAAACAATAAAAAAAATTTAGGGATCACGGGAGCACAAAGTCAGCGCGCCACGCACTTGCTGGGCAGGCATAACCGTATCGGAGCAACAAACGCTCAAAGTTCTGTATCTTTGTTAGTTTTACTCCGATTTGTTTGAAATTTTGACACAACAATCTTAAGATGTTGTAAAATCATATGAAACAATAAAAAAAAGAAGAAAAATAAAATTTTTTAATACGTTACCCCGCCCTTAAAAGAAGCGCCTTGGAGAGTACTTAAATTAGGTGTTAAAAAGAAAATCAAGTGAATAATAGTTTTTGAGTAAAATGAGAAAATGTTAAAAAAGTTTGAGTTTTAGTAATAATTTTTTTGCAAAAAACTGGAGAGGGGTAGTGAAAAAAGAAGAGCAAATATGAATAGCGAACATGTTAGAGAAGATGTGTGCGAAATTTAAAATGAAAATATTGATAAATGTAGAAACTGTGGGTGTTCAAAGTGAGAAAATGTTGGATGGTTGCGAAAATTACCGCAGGTTAGTGGGATTTAATCGAAAAAATTAAATTATTTTTAATGGGAAAAGTGTAGGGAATAGAAGAAAGTAATGTATGTAGAATTTGATAATAATGTTTGCTTGATTAAATGATATCATTCGTAGCCGAGTAGGATGTGTGGGAGAGGGGGTGCCATGGTGAGGGGGGGTGAAATGAAGTAACCAAAAATTAATAATAACATAGAAAAATAGCCCTATCTATAACAATAATGAAAGTGAAAAAAGTTTTTGCAAGAAATTAATTTTAAGGGGTGAAAAATATGTTGAAAAAGGAAAAAAGTAAATTTCTCCGTTGGTGGGTGGGATTGAACCTCCGTTCCCATTGTTCTTTATCCCATCCGCTTAGTCTACTGCACTACACAGGTCATTCGATTTGGTTGCTTTGAAATTTGATGTGTATCTGCTAGGAATGTGGTATTTTCATGGGTATGAATGCACTGTACAGGCCGAGTGTGCCGAGTGTGGCTCGGGGAAAGGGGTTAATTTGAAGGAAAGGTGAAAATATATTGGCATAAATTAATTGATTTATAATGGGGGAAATTATTGGGAATATGTGAAAGTAATATATGGAGGAATTGTTTAGAATGGGAGTAAATGCAGCGCGCTGAGGCATATGGAGGTGGTAGATTGGAGAAATTGATTGATTTATTGTGGAAAAACTATTAAGAATTGGTGAATGATATTTTGGGGTTGGATTTGTAAATGGATGCCTGATTACATGAGACCATCCGCACCCCGCTGGGGAATATGGGGGAGGGGATTTATAGGAGGGGGGGTGTGAAAAATTTTATTTTTTTTTTCCAAATACACAGAAAATTATTGTTAGAAATGATGAAAACGAAAATGCAAAAAAAATTAAGAAAATCGAAAAAAAATTTGTACATCGAAAAAAATCCATGGGGTAGCCTTGATTTCGCCGTGATTGAAGATAAAAAGTGAAATATCTCGGTAATTGTAGATCGTAGCGTAATGTGGGTGGGCTTAAAAGAAGCGCCTTAGAGAGTACTTAAATTAGGTGTTAAAAAGAAAATTTAGTGAATAATAGTTTTTGAGTAAAATGAGAAAATGTTAAAAAAGTTTGAGTTTTAGTAATAATTTTTTTGCAAAAAACTGGAGAGGGTTAGTGAAAAAAGAAGAGCAAATATGAATAGCGAACATGTTAGAGAAGATGTGTGCGAAATTTGAAATGAAAATATTGATAAATGTAGAAACTGTGGGTGTTCAAAGTGAGAAAATGTTGGATGGTTGCGAAAATTGCCGCAGGTTGGTGGGATTTAATCGAAAAAATTGAATTATTTTTAATGGGAAAAGTGTAGGGAATAGAAGAAAGTAATGTATGTAGAATTTGATAATAATGTTTGCTCGATTAAATGATATCATTCGTAGCCGAGTAGGATGTGCGGGGGAGGGGGTGCAAGGGTGAGGGGGGGTGAAATGAAGGAATAAAAATTTAATAATAACATAGAAAAATAGCCCAAGCTATAGCAATAATGAATATGGAAAAAATTTTTGCCAAAAAATTCTTCAGAAATGAGAAAATGTGAATTTCTGCATGGGTGGGTGGCTGGGTGGGTGGGTGGGTGGGTGGTAAATGGAATTTTGTTAAAAATGCTAATATCTCGGAAACCGTTGGTCGTAGACGATTTTAATGAAAATTTAACATATATATTTATATATATATGTTATCCGAACTAAGTATGGATATAGCATCGATTGGCATTTTCAAAAATGTAATATTACTAACTTTAAATAATGGGTGGAAAAATGAATTTTGTTAAAAATGCTAATATCTCGGAAACCGTTGGTCGTAGACGATTTTAATGAAAATTTAATATATATATTTATATATATATGTTAGCCTTACTAAGTATGGATATAGCATCGATTGGCATTTTCAAAAATGTACTATTACTAACTTTAATAATTTTCGAACAAAAAAAAAGCGAAATTGCTAAGTTTGGATGTAGTGATGGTAGTGGCATGTTATGGGTATCGTTGGAAAGGGGATGGAGTGTAGAGTGCGCTGGTGAACGCACGGTTGGTGAGAAGTGTGAAATGTGGGAGTTGTTGGTGAAAACGTGTTTTTTTAGTGGGGGAGGGGAGGGGGGTGGCACCCCTCAGAGGTGTGTCTCTGTAGCAGGAACAATAATCACTATCGTAAAAAGTTGCCTGTTGGTGAACGTTGGTGAAATCGTGAAAAGATCGTTTTTTGGGTGGGTTTCGAAAAAATTGAAACGGCTGTGGCGGAGAAGTTTATGCATGAATTGGAATAATTTTTTCACCAATCGATAGCTAAGAAAAAAGTGCAAATTTAGGCAGAAAGAATCATTCGAAAAAGTTCGAACAGTTCAAAGATACACACATTTGAATTGAGAAAATTGGTAATTGACGATGAAAATTTTTTGATGAAAATATTTTTAAAAAAAAACGACCCGTCAGACCTTTTTCGAAATAACTTAAATGTTTAGAGGGTTGATAGGTGTAATTGAGAAAAATATGCAAGTTCCTCTGGTCTGTCGGTTGGGGTGATTTATGTGTAAAAAAATGTGAAAAAATGAAAAAACTTGAATTAGTTAAATTGAAATAAATATAGTATAATAAAAGAATGAATGAAAGTTTAAAATGGTAAAGTACATAGAACATATGAGGGTATATGGGAAAAATATGAAAAAAATCGTAAGTACATAAGAAGTATATAATATGAAGTAAGGTGATTGGTAAATTTAGTGTGAAAATTGTGCGATTTTTTGAGAAGAAAGTAAAAGAAATGTGAAAGTGTCTATGATTTTCCTTAAAAATAGTAGTGAATAGCTATCGTTTGAGATATGAATGAAGATTGTAAGTGTTACGAAAGTGCCAGAAATAGGGTTTGAAAATTTGAGAAAATGCCCTAACTGGCCGGACAAAAAGTGAAAAAAAAAAATATTTTTGTATGAAAATGGAAAGAGAATAATAAGGGGCAAATATTTAAAGAACATAATTGTGCATCTAAGAAAAATAATTATAAAGTGCTAACAATACTCGAAAAAGAAGAAAATGATGATGAAAGTTGAAAGTTTGGGAGTAAATTTTTGTGGTGGAAAAAGGAAAAAAATTCGATAAAAAAAAACTGAGAAGAAGAAGAGCCAAAAAATGAAGAGTAGGAATAGTGCTCCCCCCAACGAAGGGGGGAAAAAAAAAATTAAGAAAATTAATTCAGTAGTGTAGGGAGAAAGTACGATTTAGGGAAAAATGCTGTTTAGCTTTATATATACGCTTTTTTTAGACTAGTAGTCCATTGTTTGTCCGGCTGAAGCCGGACTGCGGATACTGTAGTGGGGCAAATAGTCTCTAGTATCAAAGGTTCTAAAAAAAAACCACCTAGTAGTAGAAAAAAGAAAGAAAGAAAGAAAGATTCGCCACTTGAAAACACAATCATTACATTATAGAATGAATGAATGTATGAATGTATGAATGAATGAATGAATGAATGTAATAATAAAATGTAATTATTATATAATAAAAAAAAGAAAAGAAAAGAGAAAAAAAGAAAAAGAAAACAACGAAGAAGGAAAAGTAAGAAGTAAAAAATAAATATGAAATGAAATGATATGATTATAATATGATGATTATTAATAGTAGTAATAATAATAATAATAATAATAATAATAATAATAATAATAATGATAACAAAGTTAGTACATGTACATATACATATGTATAGAATAAATATTAAAACATACATATCCATACATACATACATACCAAAAAAACATGCATAATAGATATATTTCTGATGTTTCCAAGTGACCAAGGAGGTAATCAGACCCACTCGCTTTTTTTAAGGAGGTTTCGCCAAAGTAGCCCTAATCCTCGACATTTATTTATAGGTACATATGTACAACAAATTCAAAATCTACAAATAAATATGTATAATATGTATATTATTTACAATTTAGTTAATAAAAATAATTTATTTACAATTTAAAAATATATTTATTATATATATACAATTGGATAATTATAAAAAATAACAAATTGCCCGCGCAGATCAGAAAAAGATGAACCTAACAAACCTAATAACATACGCTTCCTGAGCCAGTCTAAACCCACCACCTAATATGAATACCCGAAATACGAATACCTAATTCAATCATAACAAACGCGAATGGACAGCCATGAGATATGACATGAGAAATGTAATTATAAATATTATTGAGAAAAAAAAGGAAAAATATAAAAAAAATTGTTCAAAATCCTTTCGATTTAAAAGTCATAATATGTGTGTGTGTGTGTGTGTGTGCGTGTGTGTGTGTGTGTGTGTGGAAATAAATAAATAAGAACATCTAATACTTTCCAGTACTGTATTCTATATACCACCCAAAAATTATGTAAATCCTAACATTTTCCTTAATATTTATTGTACAAATAATAATAATAAACACCATTGGAGGAGCTAACAATATTTTTCTGTTCTATAATGTAGTTCTCTAATTATTAATTAAAAATAGTAGCTAAAACCTAATATACAACAACAACAAAAAAAGAAGATAAATTATAAAAGTTCCCTATAAACTACATTTTTAGTATGCGCTACACCTGAAATAACAGTATTAGTAATGTCTGAAACTAAAACCCTTAAATTGTCTGATGATCTAACCCTACCTAATGCAACATAAAGTTGCCCATGAGCAAAAACATTATTTCTCAAATCTAAACCTACACAATCTAAAGTCTGACCCTGACTTTTATTAATGGTTAAAGCGTAAGCTAATTTAACTGGAAATTGTCGTCGCTGCATCTGGATCCCCGATCGCCCCGTCGAGAATTTGAAGGTTATTCTCGGTATCGAGACGATCTCCGAACTACCGGGAACAGATGCCTCCAAGAGAAACTGGGAAATTGATCTAATTATCAATTTAGTTCCATTAACTAACCGGTGCTCAAAGCTCAGATTCCGAATTAATATACATACGGAACCGACTTTTAAACACAAATCATGATCGGGGACACCCTTATCGGAAATTCCGTAAAGAATTTCCGGTCCCAAAACGGAACTATTATCGGTGACGCCATCCACAGAAAGAAATGAATCGGCGCTAAGCAAATGCTTAATGTCCCCGGGCAGCCTATTCAAAATAATTTTATTAACAATATTAATTGCTGCATTTGTAGGTGATAATATTGCCCTTGATACACAATCTTCAGGTCTTAAAAGCACATCATCTGGATACACATAGTTAATTAATTCTTCAATAGAGTTGACGTTATTAATTCCAGTTAAAGAAACTAATCTAACATTATCTATTGTTGTTTCATTAATTGTTCCCTCCCCAATTGATAATAAAAATCGTTGAAATTCCCTATCTCTAGTCCTTTGTGGTTCAATAAGTCTATAAGTTCTTATTCCTTCCCATAAAGGTGAAAATTTTAATGAAACCCTAATTATATCATCTTTACTACCATATTCTATAATTGGTGCTATTTGCCGAAAGTCACCAGCAAAAATAATAATTTTTCCTCCAAATGGTTTCTGATTTTGGCAAAGATCCCGCAATGAATTATTAAATATATTAACTATTCCCTTATTTGCCATTGTGCATTCATCCCATATAATACAATTAGCTTCTCTTAATAATTGGGCCCTCTGACTATTCCAACTAATATTGCCAGATCCTAACGTATTTGGATCAAGTGGCAACCTAAACATGCTATGCGCGGTAGTCCCTCCCTCATAATTTAAACTTGCAAGCCCCGTTGATGCTGTACATAATACAATATGACCATTTGATCGCAAATGGTTTGTAATACAATTTAAAACTAATGTTTTTCCAGTACCTGCTGGACCATCTAAAAAAAAATGTGTTTTTTGATTATTATTTACTCCCGACGACGACCTGACCGTTACAGGTTGTTCAACTAAACGAATTATAGTTTGAACAAAATTTAATTGTTCCGAATTAAGCAAAGGCATCCAATGGTCAGAAAATTGTCTACAATTTTCTCTATCCCATTGAATGCGCTCTCTATCTACTTCAGTATTATGTGTAGCATCAACCTCGGGTAATCCCATATCTTGCAAAGTTTTTCCATGTCGGCGCAGCATCCTATCAATAACGACTAATGCTTTATTATAAGCCCATATAATGCTTTCAGGATTACGTTCCGGTCTTAATCTAAGGAAATCCTCACTTAGATTATCCTTGAACTCGTCCCAAAGTAGTGCAGCTGGTGCACCAAATATAATAATTGATATAAATAATTGTCTAAGCCCACTACCCATTTTAAATATACTTGCTTCTCTCATAGCTATAAAGTATTCGTCTTCTGTATCTAATAAGCCTCTAAATTTAGCTGCTTCCTGGAAAGTTCCTAACACTCGACCGTTTATTGTGCGTAATGATTGATAATCATTTCCCGGATAATGTGTTAATAGTAGTCTTAAAAAAAAAATTTCTCCTAACGATGGAGACATCCAAAATAAACGGGCAACACAACTACCCCTTTGCCGCGGAACAATAAATAAGTTTTCCCTATTCTGATACCGATAAACTTGTATGTTAATATTATGTGGTCGTGTCGATAATACCTGGAAACGTTCGTAAAAGTCAATATATGTCAAATTAATCAATTCCTCAACTTGGGGCCTTTCAAAATAAAGCAAAAGCTTTGAAGAGCTACGTTCAGCAGCAGCAGCAGAAAGTTCCTCCCCAGGTCGAAAAATTATCGTTTGCCTATTAGGTAGGTGCACAGGAAGTGCAATAACGGTTGGCCTTCGACCACCAAGATCATATCCTAATAGCCGCCATACCGCTTCTGTAGCAGAAATGTATCGAGAATTAACATATGCTTCGATTTCATCATTTACTGCTCTGTTCCTAATATCAGTATTAGTCGTAGTAGTCGTAGAAGTAGCAGTCGTAGAAGTAGTAGTCGTAGTAGTAGTAGTAGTAGTTGTCGTAGAAATAGAAGGATTTTCAACAACTGCTATTCGAGCATAATCTGGCCCCTTATGAATATATTTCATCATATATTTAATAACTTTTGTCGATGTGGAAATTTCTAAATTGCAATGGCTGTCCATAATGAGGAGAATGGCAGGATTGTACGGCACTACCCATCCATCATTTACCTGACGGAAATTTCTACTTCTCGGTATACGCACATTAATTGAATTATGGCATGGCCTTTTATATAAAATGTAACCGTTATTGTCAATATATGTAATTTCATTCGAATTTTTGGGGAAAAATTTTGAACATTGTTTTGTATTATTATTCATGCAAGGCGCATGTGGATATGAATTTCCGCAAGGACCATGCAACATATGCTGTAATACAGCTTTTCGGAGTCTCCCTCCAGCTTCCTCTTCTGAGGGAATTGTTGCACGAACAAATTTATCAATTTGTTCTGGAAAAATTGGTCCTCCGCCTTGGACACGAATTGCCATATGGGCATGTGGAAGACCTCGTTTTTGAAATTCAATAACATGTATAATATACTCAACATGTCCAAAAAGCTTCCCCGAATAGAGCAAATGTAATAAATGGCGATATTTTAATTCAAAAACCCGATTACAAAGATCTGGACGATCCATAAATGATTCACCGATATGTAAAGAATTTGTAATCTCTGGCCAGCGAGGATTACATGTAATTGTTAAAAAATATGAAGGTTGTCCTAATCGACTTACTATCGCCATTGCATCATAATAATTTTTTTGCATATACCGAGGGCCATGGGTAAATGATGATGGCAAATATACTTTTCCTGCCATAATCTCACCCTCCCCGGCAATGGTTTCATCAATTTCCTGACGGGTAGCTATACGTAATACACTTTTCTGATTATTTCTATAATACTGTAATCTTTCCTCTTCTGTTCTACACCACATATCTACTAAATACTCTTGCGCTAAACGTCTAAACTGTGTAAATCTAGGCTCAGAAAGTAAATTTAATCTATAATACTGTAATTGTGAAATTTTACCACCATTCCTATTTCTAAGATATATATGCCATCCTACCGTACCATGTGGAAATAATACGGGATATTGTAAAGCTTCGTACGCCTGATCTAAATAATTAATTGCATGAGGCCTAGCATTCCCTAACTTCCAAACTACCACCTTTCTTGGATCATAATCTACTCCTGTCCTAATGATAGCAGCTATTTCGTTATACCCTGGATCATTATCACTACCACTATCACCGCCAGAAGATCTACGTCTAACACCATCAAAAACTAAATGTGCCGTCTCATCTGTATGCGAGTTTAATTGCCTAAAATATCCTATAAATGGATTTACTGAATTCAAATACAATTCAATGTCATTCATAATATTTATATTTAATCTTTCATTTCGCGCCAATCTTTCCCGTTCGGTATGGTCTTGAAAATATAAAGTTATATTGTTATTGCCCGTATAGCTTAAGTCAAAAATTCTGTGATAAACTTTACCTAATATTTTAACAAAGGAAGTTCTATTATCACGACCACGACCACCATGACCATATTGTTGTGATGATGATGATATATTGGAAGCGGAAAATGCGAATAAATTATTATATTGTCGCGCGTGTTTTAAAAACGTATTATTTTTATAAAAATTAGCATTTAATTGTGGTAGCTTTTGAATGAAATTAATCCCGTCACGTCCGCAACACCACGTTTTTTTTGTTTTCTCTTCTTGAAAATACGGAGCTTGACAAATATTACATTTATAGGTATTAACAGAAATTAGAGAACCGGGAGATTTTAAACAATAAGGGCGAATTGTATCTAAATCCACACCATACCTATCACCTAAGCAAGTAAATCTAGGTACTCTAAATACTATATTTTCGATAATCTGAGGACGAACAGGGGGGGGTGAGCTAACAATTGCAGAAGAGGTAGAAGAAGAAGGGTCAGCAACGGCGGGTAGTGGAGGTGCAGGTGCAGGTGCAGGTGCAGGCTGCACTGGAATAGAAAAAGAAGGGCCAGCAACAGGTAGTGGAGGAGGAGGAAGAGGTCCAGGCTGCACTGAAACAGGATTTATTCTTCTACGTTTTTTTGGCCTTCCTACAGGCCGTTTACCTTTTGGTGGATTAACTACTGAAGCAGTAGAAGATGAAGAAGAGGAAGTGGAACAGCTGTCTGCTATAGAGTCTGCATGGTCATCATTATCATCATAACGACCACCAGCAGTAGCAACAGCAGCAGTATCAGCAACAGCAGCAGCACTTGCAGAAAAAGCAGGAGCAGGACCAGGAGCAACAGATGCAGAAACACCAGCAGCAGCAGTAGAAGCAGAAAAAGTGGTATTAGCAACAGACACAGAATTAGAAAAAATTGGATGAATTTGAATTAATTCATAATATGAATTATCACGGGGATGGTCAATTAATAGTAAAATTGCTAAATCTCTAACACTATCACATTTAAAATATCTAGCTACTCCGTTAATGGAATCTAACTTTTTGTCAATTGTGACCGGATGTGAGTCGAAAACATAATATATGTCATTTTCGACCCAAAATGCTACCGTCTTTAGATGAGCGGTAAATAAATATCCATCATTTTGTCGAGTGGTTAAAAATAATTGCGAAAGCTTATCCTGAAGTTTATTTACAGCAATGTCTAATCTTTTCCTTTTTCTTGAAACATAACACCCCCCCATCCCATCAGTGAAAATTGGTTGAGTTTTTACTATACGAATTTCTTCTCCTGACAATAAATGAAGATTTTCTTTCAAATCTTCAGAAGTTAAATATTCATTCCTTCCCTCTGGCCTACAACATGCATAATATGCATCCCCATTTCTCAAAATCTCGTCAATTTTTTCCGTATTAATATTCTCCCTACCATTAAGTAAAGCCGAATAAACAATGGCCGTAACAGCAATAGCCATACATTGCTTATTACGCCAATCCTCACAAAAAATTTCCGATTCCTGACTAATTGTGCCTGATGCTACACACGAAATAGTTGAAATATTTCGAACGAACCGCATTTTTTGTTTTTTTTTGTATAATTATTATTATTACGTATGTATATAATAATATAAAATAGAAATTGCTAATAAATTAAGTCAGTTAAATTTTTAGTTAATATTATTATATATAAGATGTGTGTATATATTAAATATATATTTTTAGTTTTTTTCCTTTTTGCGTGTATATCCGAATGTGTGGTGGTGTTATCAACTGAAATCAAAATTTTATTTGTATTAGGAAAATTGTTTTTCAAAATAGGTATAGGTAATAAAATAAATTAGAATAACTTAAACATAGATTGCGAAAAAAAATAAATAATAATATTATATAATAAACTTAATAATCTATAAGTTGATGGTCGGACAAAGTAATAATAATAAAATTTATTTAATAAATCAATAAAATTATTAGTTTACTTTAATAACTTTAAGGGATAGTTCTAATAGAATAGGATTTCTAAATATTTCAAAATCCTCTACAGAACGGTAATATAATTTTCCAGAGACGGCTATTTCAACTGTTTGTAATTATTATGTATTTATATATATATGTACATATATATGTATATTAAGATGCGGAAATATATACAGTAAAAGCTCCTTATTCGCACTTCCTTCATTCGCGTTTTCACTATTCGCGGATTCAAAAAAATTCGACCCAATTCCTATATTCGCGGCTAAAGATTTCTTTATTCGCAGATCTAATTGGTACATCGGTACATACATATGTATGTATTAATAAAAAGGATTCCAATAGGTATCCAACCCAATATTCTTTGTAAAAGCGTCGTCAAATGGACTAATAAAAAAATAAAATCGACCTTATTACAACTATGCCTAAAGTTTTGAAAAATCTTGGTGAAGGTTTAAGAATGGCAAATGAGCTTTGTGATTTCTTTATGAAAATTGATCCGTCAATTGGAACGAAGTCATATTTTTAAGAGACAAATTGCTAATGCCACTGCTGTATATGAGTCTCTGAATTAAAGGAGCTTTTACAAACTGCCAAGCAAGAAAAAAATACAAAATTCTTTAAACCATTTCCTAAGCCTGAAGATAATATAATTAATCAATATGGTCAAAAACTTTAATTAAATTGATTTTTTTATTTTGTCACCTAGGAACGTATCCCCTATAATCCCATATAAATTACCATTCCATATTCTCGGTCTGTCTGCGGATAAAGAGCTTTTACTGTACTCTATATTCCATAAGTTTATGGTCCGAAAAAGTAACAATAATATTATATTTATTTAATAAAATGATTTTACTTATTTTAAGGGATAGTTCTAATAGAATAGAATTTTTAAATATTTCAAAATCCTCTACAGAACGGTAATATATAAGTTTCTAGAGACGGCTGTTTCAACTGTTTGTACTTATAAATTAAAATGCGGAAATATATATTTTATATTCCATAAGTTGATGATGGTCGGAAAAAGTAACAATAATAACATGATTAGTTTTTTAATTATTATACTTTAAGGGATAGTTCGAAAAGAATAGGATTTCTAAATATTACAAAATCCTCTACAGAACGGTAAAATAAATTCCATGTGTTTGCTCTTATTATGTATACATGCCAAATATTTTACATACCTTATTAAATTGCTTCCAGAAGATGATGATTATGATGATAATAATAATGATGATGATCTTGATTATGATGATAATAATGATGACGATGATGATGATGATGATGATGATGACGATGATGATAATGTTGATACACACACAAACACACACAAAAGGCAAAAAAGAATAAAACCAAAAACACAAACACTATACACCAAAAACACAAATTCAATTAAGTTAAACAGAATTTAAAATGGCAGAAAAATAATTTCATTTAATATAAATGAAGAAACTCACAATATATCAAAAGTCAAATTATTCTTTATGATAAAAATTATTTTTGTGGAAAGTCAAAAATGATTTTTACAGTTTCACGGTTGAACGTGCAATGAGAATTCAGAAGATGTAAATTTAAAAATGTAAAATTATGTACATATATGAAGTATACACATACATAATGTGTAAAATCTCCCCTCTAGTCAGAATTATTGGGAATAAGTAAAAGAGTACAGAGATAGAGAAAAATAAAGCACATGTAATATGTAATAACAGGTAGATAAAAAAAACATGACATTAAAAAGTCAAAGGTAATAAGTAAAATACAAAGAATAAGAAAAGGATTGGCCTTTCTCAAATACCAATTTAATGAGTGTAGAAAAGGGACAACATGATGAGACATGTTCCAGGTAGTTCGGCATGCATCGGAGGTAAGCAGAAAATGTTTCGGTCCCAATTCAAGCAGACGCTTGGGTGGTTTTCCCATGATCATGACGCCGTTATTTGTTTTGTACACAAAGTAATTACTTTGAAAAGGTATAAATATGCAATATAAATAAACAGACGGCGTAAGGCAAGGCGAGGCGAAAAAACATTCAGAGGTGCATGCACTGTGTGTGGCTGTGTGTGTGTGTGTGTGTTTGTCCGAAAAATGCGACCGAGGTGTATTGGAATGTCACCACCCCCAGCTCCTCCCACGTGTTCCAATTATTTAGCTTGATTTCGCCTAACATGTGTACCTGTCTATAGGTAGATAGGTAGATATATTTTTTGACATTACGTTATACGTAAGTTTTAGGTTATCCATTTAAAAGTTGCGGCGGGGATAAATTTTGTTTAACAGAAAATTATTTCATGAGTGAAATATATTCAAAAGAAGGTCAAATTATATAGAATCTTTTGGGAGGGAAAAAATATTGAAAATTACCTAAGAAGAAAATGAAGGAAAACACGTGGTTCGAGGATACAAAAATATAATAAATTCGATGAAAACAAAAGTCCAACAATTGATTTATTTATAGTAATAAAAAAGGATATTAGGAATAAATGAAAGAATGATACATTAGAAAGTTGTGTGAGACTATTTGAATTTTTGTAAGATATACATATAAGAGAGAGGGGGTGCAGTGTGGAGAGGTTATAAAAAGATACGTACCATAGCATAAACAAAAAGCCATTGAAATTAGAAAAAAGAATGTGGGAAAATAAATTCGAAGAAAAAAGGGTAAATAATTAAAAAGGTGACATTGTTGCCCGGACCTGGTTTCGAACCTCCGATCCATGACACGGAAAATAAAGAAATAATTTATTTATTGTGGAAAAAGTGTTGGGAATTGGTGAAAGATATTTTGGGCTTTATTTTATAAGTAGATGCCTGATAATATGAGACTACCCGCACCCCGCTGGGGAATATTGGGGAGGGGATTTATAGGAGAGGGGGTGTGAAATAATTTTTGTTTTTTTTTCTCAAATACACAGAAAAATATTGTTAAAGATGATGAAAACAAAAATAGGAAAATATTTGCGAAAATTGAAAAAAAAATTTTTCCTCGAAAAATATCCATGGGGGGTAGCCTTGATTTCGCCGTGATTGAAGATAAAAAGTAAAATATCTCGGTAATTATAGAACGTAGCGTAATGTAGGTGGGCTTAAAAGAAGCGCCTTTGAGAATACTTAAATTAGGTGTTAAAGTGAACATTTAGTGAATAACAGTTTTTGAGTAAAATGAGAAATTGTTAAAAAAGTTTGAGTTTTAGTAATAATTTTTGTGCGAAAAAATGGACAAAGGTGGAGAAAAAAGAAGAGCAAATATTATTAGCCAACATGTTAGTGAAGAAGTGTGCGAAATTTGAAATGAAAATATTGATAAATGTAGAAACTGTGGGTGTTCAAAGTGAGAAAATGTTGGGTGGTTGCGAAAATTACCGCAGGTTAGTGGGATTTAATTGAAAAAATTGAATTATTTTTAATGGGGAAAGTGTACGGAGAAAATTTGAAAGAGATTTATGCTTGATTAAATGATATCATTCGTAGCCGAGTAGGATGTGTGGGAGAGGGGGTGCCATGGTGAGGGGGGGTGAAATGAGGGAACCAAAAATTAATAATAACATAGAAAAATAGCCCTATCTATAACAATAATGAAAGTGAAAAAAGTTTTTGCAAGAAATTAATTTTAAGGGGTGAAAAATATGTTGAAAAAGGAAAAAAGTAAATTTCTCCGTTGGTGGGTGGGATTGAACCTCCGTTCCCATTGTTCTTTATCCCATCCGCTTAGTCTACTGCACTACACAGGTCATTCGATTTGGTTGCTTTGAAATTTGATGTGTATCTGCTAGGAATGTGGTATTTTCATGGGTATGAATGCACTGTACAGGCCGAGTGTGCCGAGTGTGGCTCGGGGAAAGGGGTTAATTTGAAGGAAAGGTGAAAATATATTGGCATAAATTAATTGATTTATAATGGGGGAAATTATTGGGAATATGTGAAAGTAATATATGGAGGAATTGTTTAGAATGGGAGTAAATGCAGCGCGCTGAGGCATATGGAGGTGGTAGATTGGAGAAATTGATTGATTTATTGTGGAAAAACTATTAAGAATTGGTGAATGATATTTTGGGGTTGGATTTGTAAATGGATGCCTGATTACATGAGACCATCCGCACCCCGCTGGGGAATATGGGGGAGGGGATTTATAGGAGGGGGGGTGTGAAATTTTTTTTTTTTTTTTCCAAATACACAGAAAATTATTGTTAGAAATGATGAAAACGAAAATGCAAAAAAAATTAAGAAAATCGAAAAAAAATTTGTACATCGAAAAAAATCCATGGGGGGTAGCCTTGATTTCGCCGTGATTGAAGATAAAAAGTGAAATATCTCGGTAATTGTAGATCGTAGCGTAATGTGGGTGGGCTTAAAAGAAGCGCCTTAGAGAGTACTTAAATTAGGTGTTAAAAAGAAAATTTAGTGAATAATAGTTTTTGAGTAAAATGAGAAAATGTTAAAAAAGTTTGAGTTTTAGTAATAATTTTTTTGCAAAAAACTGGAGAGGGTTAGTGAAAAAAGAAGAGCAAATATGAATAGCGAATATGTTAGAGAAGATGTGTGCGAAATTTGAAATGAAAATATTGATAAATGTAGAAACTGTGGGTGTTCAAAGTGAGAAAATGTTGGATGGTTGCGAAAATTGCCGCAGGTTGGTGGGATTTAATCGAAAAAATTGAATTATTTTTAATGGGAAAAGTGTAGGGAATAGAAGAAAGTAATGTATGTAGAATTTGATAATAATGTTTGCTCGATTAAATGATATCATTCGTAGCCGAGTAGGATGTGCGGGGGAGGGGGTGCAAGGGTGAGGGGGGGTGAAATGAAGGAATAAAAATTTAATAATAACATAGAAAAATAGCCCAAGCTATAGCAATAATGAATATGGAAAAAATTTTTGCCAAAAAATTCTTCAGAAATGAGAAAATGTGAATTTCTGCATGGGTGGGTGGCTGGGTGGGTGGGTGGGTGGGTGGTAAATGGAATTTTGTTAAAAATGCTAATATCTCGGAAACCGTTGGTCGTAGACGATTTTAATGAAAATTTAACATATATATTCATATATATATGTTATCCGAACTAAGTATGGATATAGCATCGATTGGCATTTTCAAAAATGTAATATTACTAACTTTAAATAATGGGTGGAAAAATGAATTTTGTTAAAAATGCTAATATCTCGGAAACCGTTGGTCGTAGACGATTTTAATGAAAATTTAATATATATATTTATATATATATGTTAGCCTTACTAAGTATGGATATAGCATCGATTGGCATTTTCAAAAATGTACTATTACTAACTTTAATAATTTTCGAACAAAAAAAAAGCGAAATTGCTAAGTTTGGATGTAGTGATGGTAGTGGCATGTTATGGGTATCGTTGGAAAGGGGATGGAGTGTAGAGTGCGCTGGTGAACGCACGGTTGGTGAGAAGTGTGAAATGTGGGAGTTGTTGGTGAAAACGTGTTTTTTTAGTGGGGGAGGGGAGGGGGGTGGCACCCCTCAGAGGTGTGTCTCTGTAGCAGGAACAATAATCACTATCGTAAAAAGTTGCCTGTTGGTGAACGTTGGTGAAATCGTGAAAAGATCGTTTTTTGGGTGGGTTTCGAAAAAATTGAAACGGCTGTGGCGGAGAAGTTTATGCATGAATTGGAATAATTTTTTCACCAATCGATAGCTAAGAAAAAAGAGCAAATTTAGGCAGAAAGAATCATTCGAAAAAGTTCGAACAGTTCAAAGATACACACATTTGAATTGAGAAAATTGGTAATTGACGATGAAAATTTTTTGATGAAAATATTTTTAAAAAAAAACGACCCGTCAGACCTTTTTCGAAATAACTTAAATGTTTAGAGGGTTGATAGGTGTAATTGAGAAAAATATGCAAGTTCCTCTGGTCTGTCGGTTGGGGTGATTTATGTGTAAAAAAATGTGAAAAAATGAAAAAACTTGAATTAGTTAAATTGAAATAAATATAGTATAATAAAAGAATGAATGAAAGTTTAAAATGGTAAAGTACATAGAACATATGAGGGTATATGGGAAAAATATGAAAAAAATCGTAAGTACATAAGAAGTATATAATATGAAGTAAGGTGATTGGTAAATTTAGTGTGAAAATTGTGCGATTTTTTGAGAAGAAAGTAAAAGAAATGTGAAAGTGTCTATGATTTTCCTTAAAAATAGTAGTGAATAGCTATCGTTTGAGATATGAATGAAGATTGTAAGTGTTACGAAAGTGCCAGAAATAGGGTTTGAAAATTTGAGAAAATGCCCTAACTGGCCGGACAAAAAGTGAAAAAAAAAAATATTTTTGTATGAAAATGGAAAGAGAATAATAAGGGGCAAATATTTAAAGAACATAATTGTGCATCTAAGAAAAATAATTATAAAGTGCTAACAATACTCGAAAAAGAAGAAAATGATGATGAAAGTTGAAAGTTTGGGAGTAAATTTTTGTGGTGGAAAAAGGAAAAAAATTCGATAAAAAAAAACTGAGAAGAAGAAGAGCCAAAAAATGAAGAGTAGGAATAGTGCTCCCCCCAACGAAGGGGGGAAAAAAAAAATTAAGAAAATTAATTCAGTAGTGTAGCGACAAAGTACGATTAAGGCAAAAAGGCTGTTTAGCTTTATATATACGCTTTTTTTAGACTAGTAGTCCATTGTTTGTCCGGCTGAAGCCGGACTGCGGATACTGTAGTGGGGCAAATAGTCTCTAGTATCAAAGGTTCTAAAAAAAAACCACCTAGTAGTAGAAAAAAGAAAGAAAGAAAGAAAGATTCGCCACTTGAAAACACAATCATTACATTATAGAATGAATGAATGTATGAATGTATGAATGAATGAATGAATGAATGTAATAATAAAATGTAATTATTATATAATAAAAAAAAGAAAAGAAAAGAGAAAAAAAGAAAAAGAAAACAACGAAGAAGGAAAAGTAAGAAGTAAAAAATAAATATGAAATGAAATGATATGATTATAATATGATGATTATTAATAGTAGTAATAATAATAATAATAATAATAATAATAATGATAACAAAGTTAGTACATGTACATATACATATGTATAGAATAAATATTAAAACATACATATCCATACATACATACATACCAAAAAAACATGCATAATAGATATATTTCTGATGTTTCCAAGTGACCAAGGAGGTAATCAGACCCACTCGCTTTTTTTAAGGAGGTTTCGCCAAAGTAGCCCTAATCCTCGACATTTATTTATAGGTACATATGTACAACAAATTCAAAATCTACAAATAAATATGTATAATATGTATATTATTTACAATTTAGTTAATAAAAATAATTTATTTACAATTTAAAAATATATTTATTATATATATACAATTGGATAATTATAAAAAATAACAAATTGCCCGCGCAGATCAGAAAAAGATGAACCTAACAAACCTAATAACATACGCTTCCTGAGCCAGTCTAAACCCACCACCTAATATGAATACCCGAAATACGAATACCTAATTCAATCATAACAAACGCGAATGGACAGCCATGAGATATGACATGAGAAATGTAATTATAAATATTATTGAGAAAAAAAAGGAAAAATATAAAAAAAATTGTTCAAAATCCTTTCGATTTAAAAGTCATAATATGTGTGTGTGTGTGTGTGTGTGCGTGTGTGTGTGTGTGTGTGTGGAAATAAATAAATAAGAACATCTAATACTTTCCAGTACTGTATTCTATATACCACCCAAAAATTATGTAAATCCTAACATTTTCCTTAATATTTATTGTACAAATAATAATAATAAACACCATTGGAGGAGCTAACAATATTTTTCTGTTCTATAATGTAGTTCTCTAATTATTAATTAAAAATAGTAGCTAAAACCTAATATACAACAACAACAAAAAAAGAAGATAAATTATAAAAGTTCCCTATAAACTACATTTTTAGTATGCGCTACACCTGAAATAACAGTATTAGTAATGTCTGAAACTAAAACCCTTAAATTGTCTGATGATCTAACCCTACCTAATGCAACATAAAGTTGCCCATGAGCAAAAACATTATTTCTCAAATCTAAACCTACACAATCTAAAGTCTGACCCTGACTTTTATTAATGGTTAAAGCGTCAGCTAATTTAACTGGAAATTGTCGTCGCTGCATCTGGATCCCCGATCGCCCCGTCGAGAATTTGAAGGTTATTCTCGGTATCGAGACGATCTCCGAACTACCGGGAACAGATGCCTCCAAGAGAAACTGGGAAATTGATCTAATTATCAATTTAGTTCCATTAACTAACCGGTGCTCAAAGCTCAGATTCCGAATTAATATACATACGGAACCGACTTTTAAACACAAATCATGATCGGGGACACCCTTATCGGAAATTCCGTAAAGAATTTCCGGTCCCAAAACGGAACTATTATCGGTGACGCCATCCACAGAAAGAAATGAATCGGCGCTAAGCAAATGCTTAATGTCCCCGGGCAGCCTATTCAAAATAATTTTATTAACAATATTAATTGCTGCATTTGTAGGTGATAATATTGCCCTTGATACACAATCTTCAGGTCTTAAAAGCACATCATCTGGATACACATAGTTAATTAATTCTTCAATAGAGTTGACGTTATTAATTCCAGTTAAAGAAACTAATCTAACATTATCTATTGTTGTTTCATTAATTGTTCCCTCCCCAATTGATAATAAAAATCGTTGAAATTCCCTATCTCTAGTCCTTTGTGGTTCAATAAGTCTATAAGTTCTTATTCCTTCCCATAAAGGTGAAAATTTTAATGAAACCCTAATTATATCATCTTTACTACCATATTCTATAATTGGTGCTATTTGCCGAAAGTCACCAGCAAAAATAATAATTTTTCCTCCAAATGGTTTCTGATTTTGGCAAAGATCCCGCAATGAATTATTAAATATATTAACTATTCCCTTATTTGCCATTGTGCATTCATCCCATATAATACAATTAGCTTCTCTTAATAATTGGGCCCTCTGACTATTCCAACTAATATTGCCAGATCCTAACGTATTTGGATCAAGTGGCAACCTAAACATGCTATGCGCGGTAGTCCCTCCCTCATAATTTAAACTTGCAAGCCCCGTTGATGCTGTACATAATACAATATGACCATTTGATCGCAAATGGTTTGTAATACAATTTAAAACTAATGTTTTTCCAGTACCTGCTGGACCATCTAAAAAAAAATGTGTTTTTTGATTATTATTTACTCCCGACGACGACCTGACCGTTACAGGTTGTTCAACTAAACGAATTATAGTTTGAACAAAATTTAATTGTTCCGAATTAAGCAAAGGCATCCAATGGTCAGAAAATTGTCTACAATTTTCTCTATCCCATTGAATGCGCTCTCTATCTACTTCAGTATTATGTGTAGCATCAACCTCGGGTAATCCCATATCTTGCAAAGTTTTTCCATGTCGGCGCAGCATCCTATCAATAACGACTAATGCTTTATTATAAGCCCATATAATGCTTTCAGGATTACGTTCCGGTCTTAATCTAAGGAAATCCTCACTTAGATTATCCTTGAACTCGTCCCAAAGTAGTGCAGCTGGTGCACCAAATATAATAATTGATATAAATAATTGTCTAAGCCCACTACCCATTTTAAATATACTTGCTTCTCTCATAGCTATAAAGTATTCGTCTTCTGTATCTAATAAGCCTCTAAATTTAGCTGCTTCCTGGAAAGTTCCTAACACTCGACCGTTTATTGTGCGTAATGATTGATAATCATTTCCCGGATAATGTGTTAATAGTAGTCTTAAAAAAAAAATTTCTCCTAACGATGGAGACATCCAAAATAAACGGGCAACACAACTACCCCTTTGCCGCGGAACAATAAATAAGTTTTCCCTATTCTGATACCGATAAACTTGTATGTTAATATTATGTGGTCGTGTCGATAATACCTGGAAACGTTCGTAAAAGTCAATATATGTCAAATTAATCAATTCCTCAACTTGGGGCCTTTCAAAATAAAGCAAAAGCTTTGAAGAGCTACGTTCAGCAGCAGCAGCAGAAAGTTCCTCCCCAGGTCGAAAAATTATCGTTTGCCTATTAGGTAGGTGCACAGGAAGTGCAATAACGGTTGGCCTTCGACCACCAAGATCATATCCTAATAGCCGCCATACCGCTTCTGTAGCAGAAATGTATCGAGAATTAACATATGCTTCGATTTCATCATTTACTGCTCTGTTCCTAATATCAGTATTAGTCGTAGTAGTCGTAGAAGTAGCAGTCGTAGAAGTAGTAGTCGTAGTAGTAGTAGTAGTAGTTGTCGTAGAAATAGAAGGATTTTCAACAACTGCTATTCGAGCATAATCTGGCCCCTTATGAATATATTTCATCATATATTTAATAACTTTTGTCGATGTGGAAATTTCTAAATTGCAATGGCTGTCCATAATGAGGAGAATGGCAGGATTGTACGGCACTACCCATCCATCATTTACCTGACGGAAATTTCTACTTCTCGGTATACGCACATTAATTGAATTATGGCATGGCCTTTTATATAAAATGTAACCGTTATTGTCAATATATGTAATTTCATTCGAATTTTTGGGGAAAAATTTTGAACATTGTTTTGTATTATTATTCATGCAAGGCGCATGTGGATATGAATTTCCGCAAGGACCATGCAACATATGCTGTAATACAGCTTTTCGGAGTCTCCCTCCAGCTTCCTCTTCTGAGGGAATTGTTGCACGAACAAATTTATCAATTTGTTCTGGAAAAATTGGTCCTCCGCCTTGGACACGAATTGCCATATGGGCATGTGGAAGACCTCGTTTTTGAAATTCAATAACATGTATAATATACTCAACATGTCCAAAAAGCTTCCCCGAATAGAGCAAATGTAATAAATGGCGATATTTTAATTCAAAAACCCGATTACAAAGATCTGGACGATCCATAAATGATTCACCGATATGTAAAGAATTTGTAATCTCTGGCCAGCGAGGATTACATGTAATTGTTAAAAAATATGAAGGTTGTCCTAATCGACTTACTATCGCCATTGCATCATAATAATTTTTTTGCATATACCGAGGGCCATGGGTAAATGATGATGGCAAATATACTTTTCCTGCCATAATCTCACCCTCCCCGGCAATGGTTTCATCAATTTCCTGACGGGTAGCTATACGTAATACACTTTTCTGATTATTTCTATAATACTGTAATCTTTCCTCTTCTGTTCTACACCACATATCTACTAAATACTCTTGCGCTAAACGTCTAAACTGTGTAAATCTAGGCTCAGAAAGTAAATTTAATCTATAATACTGTAATTGTGAAATTTTACCACCATTCCTATTTCTAAGATATATATGCCATCCTACCGTACCATGTGGAAATAATACGGGATATTGTAAAGCTTCGTACGCCTGATCTAAATAATTAATTGCATGAGGCCTAGCATTCCCTAACTTCCAAACTACCACCTTTCTTGGATCATAATCTACTCCTGTCCTAATGATAGCAGCTATTTCGTTATACCCTGGATCATTATCACTACCACTATCACCGCCAGAAGATCTACGTCTAACACCATCAAAAACTAAATGTGCCGTCTCATCTGTATGCGAGTTTAATTGCCTAAAATATCCTATAAATGGATTTACTGAATTCAAATACAATTCAATGTCATTCATAATATTTATATTTAATCTTTCATTTCGCGCCAATCTTTCCCGTTCGGTATGGTCTTGAAAATATAAAGTTATATTGTTATTGCCCGTATAGCTTAAGTCAAAAATTCTGTGATAAACTTTACCTAATATTTTAACAAAGGAAGTTCTATTATCACGACCACGACCACCATGACCATATTGTTGTGATGATGATGATATATTGGAAGCGGAAAATGCGAATAAATTATTATATTGTCGCGCGTGTTTTAAAAACGTATTATTTTTATAAAAATTAGCATTTAATTGTGGTAGCTTTTGAATGAAATTAATCCCGTCACGTCCGCAACACCACGTTTTTTTTGTTTTCTCTTCTTGAAAATACGAAGCTTGACAAATATTACATTTATAGGTATTAACAGAAATTAGAGAACCGGGCGATTTTAAACAATAAGGGCGAATTGTATCTAAATCCACACCATACCTATCACCTAAGCAAGTAAATCTAGGTACTCTAAATACTATATTTTCGATAATCTGAGGACGAACAGGGGGGGGTGAGCTAACAATTGCAGAAGAGGTAGAAGAAGAAGGGTCAGCAACGGCGCGTAGTGGAGGTGCAGGTGCAGGTGCAGGTGCAGGTTGCACTGGAATAGAAAAAGAAGGGCCAGCAACAGGTAGTGGAGGAGGAGGAAGAGGTCCAGGCTGCACTGAAACAGGATTTATTCTTCTACGTTTTTTTGGCCTTCCTACAGGCCGTTTACCTTTTGGTGGATTAACTACTGAAGCAGTAGAAGATGAAGAAGAGGAAGTGGAACAGCTGTCTGCTATAGAGTCTGCATGGTCATCATTATCATCATAACGACCACCAGCAGTAGCAACAGCAGCAGTATCAGCAACAGCAGCAGCACTTGCAGAAAAAGCAGGAGCAGGACCAGGAGCAACAGATGCAGAAACACCAGCAGCAGCAGTAGAAGCAGAAAAAGTGGTATTAGCAACAGACACAGAATTAGAAAAAATTGGATGAATTTGAATTAATTCATAATATGAATTATCACGGGGATGGTCAATTAATAGTAAAATTGCTAAATCTCTAACACTATCACATTTAAAATATCTAGCTACTCCGTTAATGGAATCTAACTTTTTGTCAATTGTGACCGGATGTGAGTCGAAAACATAATATATGTCATTTTCGACCCAAAATGCTACCGTCTTTAGATGAGCGGTAAATAAATATCCATCATTTTGTCGAGTGGTTAAAAATAATTGCGAAAGCTTATCCTGAAGTTTATTTACAGCAATGTCTAATCTTTTCCTTTTTCTTGAAACATAACACCCCCCCATCCCATCAGTGAAAATTGGTTGAGTTTTTACTATACGAATTTCTTCTCCTGACAATAAATGAAGATTTTCTTTCAAATCTTCAGAAGTTAAATATTCATTCCTTCCCTCTGGCCTACAACATGCATAATATGCATCCCCATTTCTCAAAATCTCGTCAATTTTTTCCGTATTAATATTCTCCCTACCATTAAGTAAAGCCGAATAAACAATGGCCGTAACAGCAATAGCCATACATTGCTTATTACGCCAATCCTCACAAAAAATTTCCGATTCCTGACTAATTGTGCCTGATGCTACACACGAAATAGTTGAAATATTTCGAACGAACCGCATTTTTTGTTTTTTTTTGTATAATTATTATTATTACGTATGTATATAATAATATAAAATAGAAATTGCTAATAAATTAAGTCAGTTAAATTTTTAGTTAATATTATTATATATAAGATGTGTGTATATATTAAATATATATTTTTAGTTTTTTTCCTTTTTGCGTGTATATCCGAATGTGTGGTGGTGTTATCAACTGAAATCAAAATTTTATTTGTATTAGGAAAATTGTTTTTCAAAATAGGTATAGGTAATAAAATAAATTAGAATAACTTAAACATAGATTGCGAAAAAAAATAAATAATAATATTATATAATAAACTTAATAATCTATAAGTTGATGGTCGGACAAAGTAATAATAATAAAATTTATTTAATAAATCAATAAAATTATTAGTTTACTTTAATAACTTTAAGGGATAGTTCTAATAGAATAGGATTTCTAAATATTTCAAAATCCTCTACAGAACGGTAATATAATTTTCCAGAGACGGCTATTTCAACTGTTTGTAATTATTATGTATTTATATATATATGTACATATATATGTATATTAAGATGCGGAAATATATACAGTAAAAGCTCCTTATTCGCACTTCCTTCATTCGCGTTTTCACTATTCGCGGATTCAAAAAAATTCGACCCAATTCCTATATTCGCGGCTAAAGATTTCTTTATTCGCAGATCTAATTGGTACATCGGTACATACATATGTATGTATTAATAAAAAGGATTCCAATAGGTATCCAACCCAATATTCTTTGTAAAAGCGTCGTCAAATGGACTAATAAAAAAATAAAATCGACCTTATTACAACTATGCCTAAAGTTTTGAAAAATCTTGGTGAAGGTTTAAGAATGGCAAATGAGCTTTGTGATTTCTTTATGAAAATTGATCCGTCAATTGGAACGAAGTCATATTTTTAAGAGACAAATTGCTAATGCCACTGCTGTATATGAGTCTCTGAATTAAAGGAGCTTTTACAAACTGCCAAGCAAGAAAAAAATACAAAATTCTTTAAACCATTTCCTAAGCCTGAAGATAATATAATTAATCAATATGGTCAAAAACTTTAATTAAATTGATTTTTTTATTTTGTCACCTAGGAACGTATCCCCTATAATCCCATATAAATTACCATTCCATATTCTCGGTCTGTCTGCGAATAAAGAGCTTTTACTGTACTCTATATTCCATAAGTTTATGGTCCGAAAAAGTAATAATAATATTATATTTATTTAATAAAATGATTTTACTTATTTTAAGGGATAGTTCTAATAGAATAGAATTTTTAAATATTTCAAAATCCTCTACAGAACGGTAATATACATATAAGTTTCTAGAGACGGCTGTTTCAACTGTTTGTACATATAAATTAAAATGCGGAAATATATATTTTATGTATATTCCATAAGTTGATGATGGTCGGAAAAAGTAACAATAATAACATGATTAGTTTTTTAATTATTATACTTTAAGGGATAGTTCGAATAGAATAGGATTTCTAAATATTACAAAATCCTCTACAGAACGGTAAAATAAATTCCATGTGTTTGCTCTTATTATGTATACATGCCAAATATTTTACATACCTTATTAAATTGCTTCCAGAAGATGATGATTATGATGATAATAATAATGATGATGATCTTGATTATGATGATAATAATGATGACGATGATGATGATGATGATGATGATGACGATGATGATAATGTTGATACACACACAAACACACACAAAAGGCAAAAAAGAATAAAACCAAAAACACAAACACTATACACCAAAAACACAAATTCAATTAAGTTAAACAGAATTTAAAATGGCAGAAAAATAATTTCATTTAATATAAATGAAGAAACTCACAATATATCAAAAGTCAAATTATTCTTTATGATAAAAATTATTTTTGTGGAAAGTCAAAAATGATTTTTACAGTTTCACGGTTGAACGTGCAATGAGAATTCAGAAGATGTAAATTTAAAAATGTAAAATTATGTACATATATGAAGTATACACATACATAATGTGTAAAATCTCCCCTCTAGTCAGAATTATTGGGAATAAGTAAAAGAGTACAGAGATAGAGAAAAATAAAGCACATGTAATATGTAATAACAGGTAGATAAAAAAAACATGACATTAAAAAGTCAAAGGTAATAAGTAAAATACAAAGAATAAGAAAAGGATTGGCCTTTCTCAAATACCAATTTAATGAGTGTAGAAAAGGGACAACATGATGAGACATGTTCCAGGTAGTTCGGCATGCATCGGAGGTAAGCAGAAAATGTTTCGGTCCCAATTCAAGCAGACGCTTGGGTGGTTTTCCCATGATCATGACGCCGTTATTTGTTTTGTACACAAAGTAATTACTTTGAAAAGGTATAAATATGCAATATAAATAAACAGACGGCGTAAGGCAAGGCGAGGCGAAAAAACATTCAGAGGTGCATGCACTGTGTGTGGCTGTGTGTGTGTGTGTGTGTTTGTCCGAAAAATGCGACCGAGGTGTATTGGAATGTCACCACCCCCAGCTCCTCCCACGTGTTCCAATTATTTAGCTTGATTTCGCCTAACATGTGTACCTGTCTATAGGTAGATAGGTAGATATATTTTTTGACATTACGTTATACGTAAGTTTTAGGTTATCCATTTAAAAGTTGCGGCGGGGATAAATTTTGTTTAACAGAAAATTATTTCATGAGTGAAATATATTCAAAAGAAGGTCAAATTATATAGAATCTTTTGGGAGGGAAAAAATATTGAAAATTACCTAAGAAGAAAATGAAGGAAAACACGTGGTTCGAGGATACAAAAATATAATAAATTCGATGAAAACAAAAGTCCAACAATTGATTTATTTATAGTAATAAAAAAGGATATTAGGAATAAATGAAAGAATGATACATTAGAAAGTTGTGTGAGACTATTTGAATTTTTGTAAGATATACATATAAGAGAGAGGGGGTGCAGTGTGGAGAGGTTATAAAAAGATACGTACAATAGCATAAACAAAAAGCCATTGAAATTAGAAAAAAGAATGTGGGAAAATAAATTCGAAGAAAAAAGGGTAAATAATTAAAAAGGTGACATTGTTGCCCGGACCTGGTTTCGAACCTCCGATCCATGACACGGAAAATAAAGAAATAATTTATTTATTGTGGAAAAAGTGTTGGGACTTGGTGAAAGATATTTTGGGCTTTATTTTATAAGTAGATGCCTGATAATATGAGACTACCCGCACCCCGCTGGGGAATATTGGGGAGGGGATTTATAGGAGAGGGGGTGTGAAATAATTTTTGTTTTTTTTTCTCAAATACACAGAAAAATATTGTTAAAGATGATGAAAACAAAAATAGGAAAATATTTGCGAAAATTGAAAAAAAAATTTTTCCTCGAAAAATATCCATGGGGGGTAGCCGTGATTGAAGATAAAAAGTAAAATATCTCGGTAATTATAGAACGTAGCGTAATGTAGGTGGGCTTAAAAGAAGCGCCTTTGAGAATACTTAAATTAGGTGTTAAAGTGAACATTTAGTGAATAACAGTTTTTGAGTAAAATGAGAAATTGTTAAAAAAGTTTGAGTTTTAGTAATAATTTTTGTGCGAAAAAATGGACAAAGGTGGAGAAAAAAGAAGAGCAAATATTATTAGCCAACATGTTAGTAAAGAAGTGTGCGAAATTTGAAATGAAAATATTGATAAATGTAGAAACTGTGGGTGTTCAAAGTGAGAAAATGTTGGGTGGTTGCGAAAATTACCGCAGGTTAGTGGGATTTAATTGAAAAAATTGAATTATTTTTAATGGGGAAAGTGTACGGAGAAAATTTGAAAGAGATTTATGCTTGATTAAATGAGATGATTGGGAGCCCAGTAGGATGTGTGGGAGAGGGGGTGCCATGGTGAGGGGGGGTGAAATGAGGGAACCAAAAATTAATAATAACATAGAAAAATAGCCCTATCTATAACAATAATGAAAGTGAAAAAAGTTTTTGCAAGAAATTAATTTTAAGGGGTGAAAAATATGTTGAAAAAGGAAAAAAGTAAATTTCTCCGTTGGTGGGTGGGATTGAACCTCCGTTCCCATTGTTCTTTATCCCATCCGCTTAGTCTACTGCACTACACAGGTCATTCGATTTGGTTGCTTTGAAATTTGATGTGTATCTGCTAGGAATGTGGTATTTTCATGGGTATGAATGCACTGTACAGGCCGAGTGTGCCGAGTGTGGCTCGGGGAAAGGGGTTAATTTGAAGGAAAGGTGAAAATATATTGGCATAAATTAATTGATTTATAATGGGGGAAATTATTGGGAATATGTGAAAGTAATATATGGAGGAATTGTTTAGAATGGGAGTAAATGCAGCGCGCTGAGGCATATGGAGGTGGTGGATTGGACAAATTGATTGATTTATTGTGGAAAAAGTATTAAGAATTGGTGAATCATATTTTGGGGTTGGATTTGTAAATGGATGCCTGATTACATGAGACCATCCGCACCCCGCTGGGGAATATGGGGGAGGGGATTTATAGGAGGGGGGGTGTGAAAAATTTTTTTTTTTTTTTTCCAAATACACAGAAAATTATTGTTAGAAATGATGAAAACGAAAATGCAAAAAAAATTAAGAAAATCGAAAAAAAATTTGTTCATCGAAAAAAATCCATGGGGGGTAGCCTTGATTTCGCCGTGATTGAAGATAAAAAGTGAAATATCTCGGTAATTGTAGATCGTAGCGTAATGTGGGTGGACTTAAAAGAAGCGCCTTGGAGAGTGCTTAAATTAGGTGTTAAAAAGAAAATCAAGTGAATAATAGTTTTTGAGTAAAATGAGAAAATGTTAAAAAAGTTTGAGTTTTAGTAATAATTTTTTTGCAAAAAACTGGAGAGGGGTAGTGAAAAAAGAAGAGCAAATATGAATAGCGAACATGTTAGAGAAGATGTGTGCGAAATTTGAAATGAAAATATTGATAAATGTAGAAACTGTGGGTGTTCAAAGTGAGAAAATGTTGGATGGTTGCGAAAATTGCCGCAGGTTGGTGGGATTTAATCGAAAAAATTGAATTATTTTTAATGGGAAAAGTGTAGGGAATAGAAGAAAGTAATGTATGTAGAATTTGATAATAATGTTTGCTCGATTAAATGATATCATTCGTAGCCGAGTAGGATGTGTGGGGGAGGGGGTGCAAGGGTGAGGGGGGGTGAAATGAAGGAATAAAAATTTAATAATAACATAGAAAAATAGCCCAAGCTATAGCAATAATGAATATGGAAAAAATTTTTGCCAAAAAATTCTTCAGAAATGAGAAAATGTGAATTTCTGCATGGGTGGGTGGCTGGGTGGGTGGGTGGTAAATGGAATTTTGTTAAAAATGCTAATATCTCGGAAACCGTTGGTCGTAGACGATTTTAATGAAAATTTAACATATATATTTATATATATATGTTATCCGAACTAAGTATGGATATAGCATCGATTGGCATTTTCAAAAATGTAATATTACTAACTTTAAATAATGGGTGGAAAAATGAATTTTGTTAAAAATGCTAATATCTCGGAAACCGTTGGTCGTAGACGATTTTAATGAAAATTTAATATATATATTTATATATATATGTTAGCCTTACTAAGTATGGATATAGCATCGATTGGCATTTTCAAAAATGTACTATTACTAACTTTAATAATTTTCGAACAAAAAAAAAGCGAAATTGCTAAGTTTGGATGTAGTGATGGTAGTGGCATGTTATGGGTATCGTTGGAAAGGGGATGGAGTGTAGAGTGCGCTGGTGAACGCACGGTTGGTGAGAAGTGTGAAATGTGGGAGTTGTTGGTGAAAACGTGTTTTTTTAGTGGGGGAGGGGAGGGGGGTGGCACCCCTCAGAGGTGTGTCTCTGTAGCAGGAACAATAATCACTATCGTAAAAAGTTGCCTGTTGGTGAACGTTGGTGAAATCGTGAAAAGATCGTTTTTTGGGTGGGTTTCGAAAAAATTGAAACGGCTGTGGCGGAGAAGTTTATGCATGAATTGGAATAATTTTTTCACCAATCGATAGCTAAGAAAAAAGAGCAAATTTAGGCAGAAAGAATCATTCGAAAAAGTTCGAACAGTTCAAAGATACACACATTTGAATTGAGAAAATTGGTAATTGACGATGAAAATTTTTTGATGAAAATATTTTTAAAAAAAAACGGCCCGTCAGACCTTTTTCGAAATAACTTAAATGTTTAGAGGGTTGATAGGTGTAATTGAGAAAAATATGCAAGTTCCTCTGGTCTGTCGGTTGGGGTGATTTATGTGTAAAAAAATGTGAAAAAATGAAAAAACTTGAATTAGTTAAATTGAAATAAATATAGTATAATAAAAGAATGAATGAAAGTTTAAAATGGTAAAGTACATAGAACATATGAGGGTATATGGGAAAAATATGAAAAAAATCGTAAGTACATAAGAAGTATATAATATGAAGTAAGGTGATTGGTAAATTTAGTGTGAAAATTGTGCGATTTTTTGAGAAGAAAGTAAAAGAAATGTGAAAGTGTCTATGATTTTCCTTAAAAATAGTAGTGAATAGCTATCGTTTGAGATATGAATGAAGATTGTAAGTGTTACGAAAGTGCCAGAAATAGGGTTTGAAAATTTGAGAAAATGCCCTAACTGGCCGGACAAAAAGTGAAAAAAAAAAATATTTTTGTATGAAAATGGAAAGAGAATAATAAGGGGCAAATATTTAAAGAACATAATTGTGCATCTAAGAAAAATAATTATAAAGTGCTAACAATACTCGAAAAAGAAGAAAATGATGATGAAAGTTGAAAGTTTGGGAGTAAATTTTTGTGGTGGAAAAAGGAAAAAAATTCGATAAAAAAAAACTGAGAAGAAGAAGAGCCAAAAAATGAAGAGTAGGAATAGTGCTCCCCCCAACGAAGGGGGGAAAAAAAAAATTAAGAAAATTAATTCAGTAGTGTAGCGACAAAGTACGATTAAGGCAAAAAGGCTGTTTAGCTTTATATATACGCTTTTTTTAGACTAGTATTCCATTGTCTGTCCGGCTAAAGCCGGACTGGGGATACTGTAGTGGGGCAAAAATTCTCTTGTTTCCAAAGTACTCAAAATTATCAAGTAGAAAAAGATGCGCTACTTGAAAACACGACCATTATAATTGAATGAATAATTGATTGAATAAAAATACAATGTAATTTAATTTGATTAGTTTATCACGCATGCGGCGAATTTAGCACCCACTGAACAGGCAAGGAAGAATTACTTTTGTATATGAATCTTATAGGAAGGTGGTTTTTTGGATATGAAACTAATTACATTCTCACCAACGCCATCTACACTAAATTTATGTAGTAGAGAAAATTTTCTCAAGCTTCCAAAGTACTAAATAGACCAATTAGAAAAAGATCCGCCACTTGAAGAATAGTTTTTGTATATGAATCTAATTACATTCTCGCCAGCGCCGTCTATACTAAATTTATAAAAACTTAAAATCTGCAATATTCTGTCGTTGGAATAATATGACCACAAAAAAAATGGCGGAGTGAGGTCCGTATAGTGATAAGAAGAAAACGAAAATTTGATTTGATTACCTTTTCACGCATGCGGCGAGTGGGTGGTAACCACTGAAGAGGCAAGGAAGAATAGCTATTTTGCGCAATTAACAGGAAAGGTATTATTTCGCAAAGGCTGAAAAATTTCGATTTGTATTATATTAATAGGCTTAAATTTGGATATGAATCTCATATAAAAGTGGTTACACTTAATTGAACTTGCCCGCTAACCTGTCAAAGCATGGGTTAGTTTCTTTTGTTCTAAATTTTAACGTGATGATTTAAACAAATGAGAGAGTAGGCGGAGCCTATTCCATTAAAACAAATTTCCAATTGAGCTAATCTTTCAAATAAGGATTGTTACATTCTCACCAACACCATCTGCGCTAAATTAATAAAAACGTAAAATCTGCAATATTCTATTATTCCAAGAATATGACAACACAAACAGATTAACGAATATCTAAAATACGGCAGGTGGAAAAATGCACTACCTATACAGTTTAGGTACATTGTACATTCTGCAAAATAAAATAAATGCGATTGTACAATTAATTGAACTTGCCCGCTAACCTGTCATAGCATGGGTTAGTTTTTTTTTGTTCTAAATTTTAACGTGATGATTTAAACAAATGAGAGGGTAGGCGGAGCCTATTCCATTAAAACAATTTTCCAATTGAGCTAATCTTTCAAATAAGGATTGTTACATTCTCACCAACACCATCTGCGCTAAATTAAAAAAAACGTAAAATCTGCAATATTCTATCATTCCAAGAATATGAACAACACAAACAGATTACCGAATATCTAAAAGACTGCAGGTGGAAAAATGCACTACCTATACAGTTTAGGTACATTGTACATTCTGCAAAATAAAATAAATGCGATTGTACAATTAATTGAACTTGCCCGCTAACCTGTCATAGCATGGGTTAGTTTTTTTTGTTCTAAATTTTAACGTGATGATTTAAACAAATGAGAGAGTAGGCGGAGCCTATTCCATTAAAACAATTTTCCAATTGAGCTAATCTTTCAAATAAGGATAGTTACATTCTCACCAACACCATCTACGCTAAATTAATAAAAACGTAAAATCTGCAATATTCTATCATTCCAAGAATATGAACAACACAAACAGATTACCGAATATCTAAAATACGGCAGGTGGAAAAATGCACTACCTATACAGTTTAGGTACATTGTACATTCTGCAAAATAAAATAAATGCGATAGTACAATTAATTGAACTTGCCCGCTAACCTGTCATAGCATGGGTTAGTTTTTTTTTGTTCTAAAATTTAACGTGATGATTTAAACAAATGAGAGGGTAGGCGGAGCCTATTCCATTAAAACAATTTTCCAATTGAGCTAATCTTTCAAATAAGGATTGTTACATTCTCACCAACACCATCTGCGCTAAATTAAAAAAAACGTAAAATCTGCAATATTCTATCATTCCAAGAATATGAACAACACAAACAGATTACCGAATATCTAAAATACTGCAGGTGGAAAAATTCACTACTTATTCAGTTTAGGTACATTGTACATTCTGCAAAATAAAATAAATGCGATTGTACAATTAATTGAACTTGCCCGCTAACCTGTCATAGCATGGGTTAGTTTTTTTTGTTCTAAATTTTAACGTGATGATTTAAACAAATGAGAGAGTAGGCGGAGCCTATTCCATTAAAACAATTTTCCAATTGAGCTAATCTTTCAAATAAGGATAGTTACATTCTCACCAACACCATCTACGCTAAATTAATTAAAACGTAAAATCTGCAATATTCTATCATTCCAAGAATATGAACAACACAAACAGATTACCGAATATCTAAAATACGGCAGGTGGAAAAATGCACTACCTATACAGTTTAGGTACATTGTACATTCTGCAAAATAAAATAAATGCGATTGTACAATTAATTGAACTTGCCCGCTAACCTGTCATAGCATGGGTTAGTTTTTTTTTGTTCTAAATTTTAACGTGATGATTTAAACAAATGAGAGGGTAGGCGGAGCCTATTCCATTAAAACAATTTTCCAATTGAGCTAATCTTTCAAATAAGGATTGTTACATTCTCACCAACACCATCTACGCTAAATTTATAAAAACGTAAAATCTGCAATATTCTATCATTCCAAGAATATGAACAGCACAAACAGAATACCGAATCTCTAAAATACGGCAGGTGGAAAAATTTACTACTTATTCAGTTTAGGTACATTGTACATTCTGCAAAATAAAATAAATGCGAAATGTGAGTACCCGAAAAAACCTACATACAGAGATAAATAAAAGAATCGCAAAGCCAAGTTTAATGTCATAAGTCGCTTCGATTATTTGCTCGTAGCATCGAAGTCACGATGTTTGACATCGCCATCGCTCAACATTGATGTTTCGATGGCCGGCAGCTTAATTACCAACATTATTTTCTTTAAATTCCTTGCGCTAAGAATAATATTGAGGTATTTTTGATTTGAATCCCTTAATATAAAGATCCCACAAAAAAAAAATTTAAATTTTTCTAAGAAGAAGTGTTGATAGGAAAAAACCGCTCTGACAAACATTTCTTGTACAAAAGACCTTAGATATAATATGAAGACCTTATAAATAATAAAAATCCAGCAACAAAAAGAACTGATATGTGCGAATATTACAAGAATATAAGATTTTCGCTGATAAGTGGGTTGGAGGAGGAGGATGCGTTACACGTCAACACGAGAGAGACAGCAAAAGAAACCAACGATTCTCTTCAAGACTATCAACAGCCCGCTTTTGCATACAGATACATACTTGTTACAAAATAAATTCCGCAATAAATAAGACCGCGCAAAATAAATTAAATTATAAATAAAGTCTTGAAGAGAATCGTTGGTTTCTTTTGCTGTCTCTCTCGTGTTGACGTGTAACGCATCCTCCTCCTCCAACCCACTTATCAGCGAAAATCTTATATTCTTGTAATATTCGCACATATCAGTTCTTTTTGTTGCTGGATTTTTATTATTTATAAGGTCTTCATATTATATCTAAGGTCTTTTGTACAAGAAATGTTTGTCAGAGCGGTTTTTTCCTATCAACACTTCTTCTTAGAAAAATTTAAATTTTTTTTTTGTGGGATATCAGTTTTTTTTGTTGTCGATTTATAGAGTATACCTTGAATGAATTAATTAGTAACGTTTTTTAGCAGGAGTCACTTTTTTTTATTAACGTATATGGCGGGCGCGTACACAGGAGCGGTTTTGAGGTTTGAACTTCCCCCTACCCCCTTCCTTCCCAAATGTCAGCAAAGTTGTTGTGCTCCAATTTGCCGCGATTTAAATGGCGACTATACCATATAAAGAAACACAACTTAAAATTGTCTTAAAATTGCCTTTAATTAAGGTCATGTCTTTTGAAAAAACCCAAAAAAATCCCGCTCATAATGGATTTAAGTCACGTGACTATTTTTTTCGCATTCCTGACAGCAAACCCTTTCATTTGATACCAATATCATGGGGGTGCATTTCAAATAGCTTGTCCGCCATATTGGATTTAAGTCACGTGACTATTTTTTCCGTATTCCTGACAGCAAACCCTTCAATTGATACCCATATCATGGGGGTGCATTTCAAACAGCAAGTCCGCCATCTTGGACTTCCGCCATATTGGATTTAAGTTACGTGACTATTTTTTGCGTATTCCTGACAGCAAACCCTTTCATTTGATACCCATATCATGGGGGTGCATTTCAAATAGCTGTCCGCCATCTTGGACGTCCGCCATATTGGATTTAAGTCACGTGACTATTTTTTTCGTTTTCCTGACAGCAAACCCCTTCATTTGATACCCATATCATGGGGGTGCATTTCAAACAGCCAGTCCGCCATCTTGGATGTCCGCCATATTGAATTTAAGTCACGTTACTATTTTTTTCGTATTCCTGACAGCAAACCCTTTCATTTGATACCCATATCATGGGGATGCATTTCAAATAGCCTGTCCGCCATCTTGGACTTCCGCCATATTGGATTTAAGTTACGTGACTATTTTTTGCGTATTCCTGACAGCAAACCCTTTCATTTGATACCCATATCATGGGGATGCATTTCAAATGGCCTGTCCGCCATCTTGGACGTCCGCCATATTGGATTTAAGTCACGTGACTATTTTTTTCGTATTCCTGACAGCAAACCCTTTCATTTGATACCCATATCATGGGGATGCATTTCTAATAGCCTGTCCGCCATCTTGGACGTCCGCCATATTGGATTTAAGTCACGTGACTATTTTTTTCGTATTCCTGACAGCAAACCCTTTTATTTGATACCCATATCATGGGGGTGCATTTTAAATAGCCTGTCCGCCATCTTGGATGTCCGCCATATTGGATTTAAGTCACGCGACTATTTTTTCCGTATTCCTGACAGCAAACCCTTTCATTTGGTACCCATATCATGCGGGTGCATTTCAAATAGCCTGTCCGCCATCTTGGACGTCCGCCATATTGGATTTAAGTCACGTGACTATTTTTTTCGTATTCCTGACAGCAAACCCTTTCATTTGATACCCATATCATGGGGGTGGATTTCAAATAGCCTGTCCGCCATCTTGGATGTCCGCCATGTTGGATTTAAGTCACGTGACTATTTTTTTCGTATTCCTGACAGTAAACCCTTTCATTTGATACCCATATCATGGGGGTGCATTTCAAATATCCTGTCCGCCATCTTGGACGTCCGCCATATTGGATTTAAGTCACGTGACTATTTTTTTCGTATTCCTGACAGCAAACCCTTTCATTTGATACCCATATCATGGGGGTGCATTTTAAATATCCTGTCCGCCATCTTGGATGTCCGCCATATTGGATTTAAGTCACGCGACTATTTTTTTCGTATTCCTGACAGCAAACCTTTTCATTTGGTACCCATATCATGCGGGTGCATTTCAAATAGCCTGTCCGCCATCTTGGATGTCCGCCATATTGGATTTAAGTCACGCGACTATTTTTTTCGTATTCCTGACTGCAAACCCTTTCATTTGGTACCCATATCATGCGGGTGCATTTCAAATAGCCTGTCCGCCATCTTGGACGTCCGCCATATTGGATTTAAGTCACGTGACTATTTTTTTCGTATTCCTGACAGCAAACCCTTTCATTTGGTACCCATATCATGCGGGTGCATTTCAAATAGCCTGTCCGCCATCTTGGACGTCCGCCATATTGGATTTAAGTCACGTGACTATTTTTTTCGTATTCCTGACAGCAAACCCTTTCATTTGATACCCATATCATGGGGGTGGATTTCAAATAGCCTGTCCGCCATCTTGGATGTCCGCCATGTTGGATTTAAGTCACGTGACTATTTTTTTCGTATTCCTGACAGCAAACCCTTTCATTTGATACCCATATCATGGGGGTGCATTTCAAATATCCTGTCCGCCATCTTGGACGTCCGCCATATTGGATTTAAGTCACGTGACTATTTTTTTCGTATTCCTGACAGCAAACCCTTTCATTTGGTACCCATATCATGCGGGTGCATTTCAAATAGCCTGTCCGCCATCTTGGATGTCCGCCATATTGGATTTAAGTCACGTGACTATTTTTTTCGTATTCCTGACAGCAAACCCTTTCATTTGGTACCCATATCATGCGGGTGCATTTCAAATAGCCTGTCCGCCATCTTGGATGTCCGCCATGTTGGATTTAAGTCACGTGACTATTTTTTGCGTATTCCTGACAGCAAGCCCTTTCATTTGGTACCCATATCATGGGGGTGCATTTCAAATAGCCTGTCCGCCATTTTGGATGTCCGCCATGTTGGATTTAAGTCACGTGACTATTTTTTTCGTATTCTTGACAGCAAGCCCTTTCATTTGATACCCATATAATGGGGGTGCATTTTAAATAGCCTGTTCGCCATCTTGGATGTCCGCCATATTGGATTTAAGTCACGCGACTATTTTTTTCGTATTCCTGACAGCAAACCCTTTCATTTGGTACCCATATCATGCGGGTGCATTTCAAATAGCCTGTCCGCCATCTTGGACGTCCGCCATATTGGATTTAAGTCACGTGACTATTTTTTTCGTATTCCTGACAGCAAACCCTTTCATTTGGTACCCATATCATGGGGGTGCATTTCAAATAGCCTGTCCGCCATTTTGGATGTCCGCCATGTTGGATTTAAGTCACGTGACTATTTTTTTCGTATTCCTGACAGCAAGCCCTTTCATTTGGTACCCATATCATGGGGGTGCATTTCAAATAGCCTGTCCGCCATTTTGGATGTCCGCCATGTTGGATTTAAGTCACGTGACTATTTTTGTCGTATTCTTGACAGCAAGCCCTTTCATTTGATACCCATATCATGGGGGTGGATTTCAAATAGCCTGTCCGCCATCTTGGATGTCCGCCATGTTGGATTTAAGTCACGTGACTATTTTTTGCGTATTCCTGACAGCAAGCCCTTTCATTTGGTACCCATATCATGGGGGTGCATTTCAAATAGCCTGTCCGCCATTTTGGATGTCCGCCATGTTGGATTTAAGTCACGTGACTATTTTTTTCGTATTCTTGACAGCAAGCCCTTTCATTTGATACCCATATCATGGGGGTGCATTTCAAATAGCCTGTCCGCCATCTTGGATGTCCGCCATGTTGGATTTAAGTCACGTGACTATTTTTTGCGTATTCCTGACAGCAAGCCCTTTCATTTGGTACCCATATCATGGGGGTGCATTTCAAATAGCCTGTCCGCCATTTTGGATGTCCGCCATGTTGGATTTAAGTCACGTGACTATTTTTTTCGTATTCTTGACAGCAAGCCCTTTCATTTGATACCCATATCATGGGGGTGCATTTCAAATAGCCTGTCCGCCATGTTGGATTTAAGTCACGTGACTATTTTTTTCGAATAACGGCTCCTGAATAATTAAAGTTAGTAATATTACATTTTTTGAAATGCTAATGGATTCTATATGCTCCCTCCGGTTAGGGTGATGGTACCGGTGGGGGATAAAATTTTCATTAAAAATCGTCTACGAGCAACGGTTTCCGAGATATTAGCATTTTTGTTTTTAACGGTTCCTGAATAATTAAAGTTAGTAATATTACATTTTTTGAAATGCCAATGGATTCTATATGCTTCCTCCGGTTAGGGTGATGGTACCGGTGGGGGATAAAATTTTCATTAAAAATCGTCTACGAGCAACGGTTTCCGAGATATTAGCATTTTTGTTTTTAACGGTTCCTGAATAATTAAAGTTAGTAATATTACATTTTTTGAAATGCCAATGGATTCTATATGCTTCCTCCGGTTAGGGTGATGGTACCGGTGGGGGATAAAATTTTCATTAAAAATCGTCTACGAGCAACGGTTTCCGAGATATTAGCATTTTTGTTTTTAACGGTTCCTGAATAATTAAAGTTAGTAATATTAGATTTTTTGAAATGCCAATGGGTTCCATATGCTTCCTCCGGTTAAGGTGATGGTACCGGTGGGGGATAAAATTTTCATTAAAAATCGTCTACGAGCAACGGTTTCCGAGATATTAGCATTTTTGTTTTTAACGGTTCCTGAATAATTAAAGTTAGTAATATTAGATTTTTTGAAATGCCAATGGGTTCCATATGCTTCCTCCGGTTAAGGTGATGGTACCGGTGGGGGATAAAATTTTCATTAAAAATCGTCTACGAGCAACGGTTTCCGAGATATTAGCATTTTTGTTTTTAACGGTTCCTGAATAATTAAAGTTAGTAATATTACATTTTTTGAAATGCCAATGGATTCTATATGCTTCCTCCGGTTAGGGTGATGGTACCGGTGGGGGATAAAATTTTCATTAAAAATCGTCTACGAGCACCGGTTTCCGAGATATTAGCATTTTTGTTTTTAACGGTTCCTGAATAATTAAAGTTAGTAATATTACATTTTTTGAAATGCCAATGGATTCTATATGCTTCCTCCGGTTAGGGTGATGGTACCGGTGGGGGATAAAATTTTCATTAAAAATCGTCTACGAGCAACGGTTTCCGAGATATTAGCATTTTTGTTTTTAACGGTTCCTGAATAATTAAAGTTAGTAATATTACATTTTTTGAAATGCCAATGGATTCTATATGCTTCCTCCGGTTAGGGTGATGGTACCGGTGGGGGATAAAATTTTCATTAAAAATCGTCTACGAGCAACGGTTTCCGAGATATTAGCATTTTTGTTTTTAACGGTTCCTGAATAATTAAAGTTAGTAATATTAGATTTTTTGAAATGCCAATGGGTTCCATATGCTTCCTCCGGTTAAGGTGATGGTGCCGGTGGGGGATAAAATTTTCATTAAAAATCGTCTACGAGCAACGGTTTCCGAGATATTAGCATTTTTGTTTTTAACGGTTCCTGAATAATTAAAGTTAGTAATATTACATTTTTTGAAATGCCAATGGATTCTATATGCTTCCTCCGGTTAGGGTGATGGTACCGGTGGGGGATAAAATTTTCATTAAAAATCGTCTACGAGCAACGGTTTCCGAGATATTAGCATTTTTGTTTTTAACGGTTCCTGAATAATTAAAGTTAGTAATATTACATTTTTTGAAATGCCAATGGATTCTATATGCTTCCTCCGGTTAGAGTGATGGTACCGGTGGGGGATAAAATTTTCATTAAAAATCGTCTACGAGCAACGGTTTCCGAGATATTAGCATTTTTGTTTTTAACGGTTCCTGAATAATTAAAGTTAGTAATATTAGATTTTTTGAAATGCCAATGGGTTCCATATGCTTCCTCCGGTTAAGGTGATGGTACCGGTGGGGGATAAAATTTTCATTAAAAATCGTCTACGAGCAACGGTTTCCGAGATATTAGCATTTTTGTTTTTAACGGTTCCTGAATAATTAAAGTTAGTAATATTACATTTTTTGAAATGCCAATGGATTCTATATGCTTCCTCCGGTTAGGGTGATGGTACCGGTGGGGGATAAAATTTTCATTAAAAATCGTCTACGAGCAACGGTTTCCGAGATATTAGCATTTTTGTTTTTAACGGTTCCTGAATAATTAAAGTTAGTAATATTACATTTTTTGAAATGCCAATGGATTCTATATGCTTCCTCCGGTTAGGGTGATGGTACCGGTGGGGGATAAAATTTTCATTAAAAATCGTCTACGAGCAACGGTTTCCGAGATATTAGCATTTTTGTTTTTAACGGTTCCTGAATAATTAAAGTTAGTAATATTAGATTTTTTGAAATGCCAATGGGTTCCATATGCTTCCTCCGGTTAAGGTGATGGTACCGGTGGGGGATAAAATTTTCATTAAAAATCGTCTACGAGCAACGGTTTCCGAGATATTAGCATTTTTGTTTTTAACGGTTCCTGAATAATTAAAGTTAGTAATATTACATTTTTTGAAATGCCAATGGATTCTATATGCTTCCTCCGGTTAGGGTGATGGTACCGGTGGGGGATAAAATTTTCATTAAAAATCGTCTACGAGCAACGGTTTCCGAGATATTAGCATTTTTGTTTTTAACGGTTCCTGAATAATTAAAGTTAGTAATATTAGATTTTTTGAAATGCCAATGGGTTCCATATGCTTCCTCCGGTTAAGGTGATGGTGCCGGTGGGGGATAAAATTTTCATTAAAAATCGTCTACGAGCAACGGTTTCCGAGATATTAGCATTTTTGTTTTTAACGGTTCCTGAATAATTAAAGTTAGTAATATTACATTTTTTGAAATGCCAATGGATTCTATATGCTTCCTCCGGTTAGGGTGATGGTACCGGTGAGGGATAAAATTTTCATTAAAAATCGTCTACGAGCAACGGTTTCCGAGATATTAGCATTTTTGTTTTTAACGGTTCCTGAATAATTAAAGTTAGTAATATTACATTTTTTGAAATGCCAATGGAATCTATATGCTTCCTCCGGTTAGGGTGATGGTACCGGTGGGGGATAAAATTTTCATTAAAAATCGTCTACGAGCAACGGTTTCCGAGATATTAGCATTTTTGTTTTTAACGGTTCCTGAATAATTAAAGTTAGTAATATTACATTTTTTGAAATGCCAATGGATTCTATATGCTTCCTCCGGTTAGGGTGATGGTACCGGTGGGGGATAAAATTTTCATTAAAAATCGTCTACGAGCAACGGTTTCCGAGATATTAGCATTTTTGTTTTTAACGGTTCCTGAATAATTAAAGTTAGTAATATTACATTTTTTGAAATGCCAATGGATTCTATATGCTTCCTCCGGTTAGGGTGATGGTACCGGTGGGGGATAAAATTTTCATTAAAAATCGTCTACGAGCAACGGTTTCCGAGATATTAGCATTTTTGTTTTTAACGGTTCCTGAATAATTAAAGTTAGTAATATTAGATTTTTTGAAATGCCAATGGGTTCCATATGCTTCCTCCGGTTAAGGTGATGGTGCCGGTGGGGGATAAAATTTTCATTAAAAATCGTCTACGAGCAACGGTTTCCGAGATATTAGCATTTTTGTTTTTAACGGTTCCTGAATAATTAAAGTTAGTAATATTACATTTTTTGAAATGCCAATGGATTCTATATGCTTCCTCCGGTTAGGGTGATGGTACCGGTGGGGGATAAAATTTTCATTAAAAATCGTCTACGAGCAACGGTTTCCGAGATATTAGCATTTTTGTTTTTAACGGTTCCTGAATAATTAAAGTTAGTAATATTACATTTTTTGAAATGCCAATGGATTCTATATGCTTCCTCCGGTTAGGGTGATGGTACCGGTGAGGGATAAAATTTTCATTAAAAATCGTCTACGAGCAACGGTTTCCGAGATATTAGCATTTTTGTTTTTAACGGTTCCTGAATAATTAAAGTTAGTAATATTACATTTTTTGAAATGCCAATGGATTCTATATGCTTCCTCCGGTTAGGGTGATGGTACCGGTGGGGGATAAAATTTTCATTAAAAATCGTCTACGAGCAACGGTTTCCGAGATATTAGCATTTTTGTTTTTAACGGTTCCTGAATAATTAAAGTTAGTAATATTACATTTTTTGAAATGCCAATGGATTCTATATGCTTCCTCCGGTTAGGGTGATGGTACCGGTGGGGGATAAAATTTTCATTAAAAATCGTCTACGAGCAACGGTTTCCGAGATATTAGCATTTTTGTTTTTAACGGTTCCTGAATAATAACTTCGGTTAGGGGGTATCCGAAAGGGGGATAAAATTTTCATTAAAAATCGTCTACGAGCAACGGCCTATTATATGCGATAGAGTAAAGGCGTGTAGCATCGCAACTGAAAGCAGCGGATGGCTGAAAAATATATCGCAGCAGCGGATGGCTGAAAAATATATTATCGCACACTGAATTCGTAGAGTAAATACGTGCAGACATCGCAAGACATCGCAACCGGAAGTACCGGATGTCTGAACAATCGTCGCATAAAAATTCAAATTTTTTTTTTGTGGAAACACGAATAACTTCTGAACCCCGCGACGTAATTGATTGAAATTTGTTTTGCTAAGATAACTTTTGGATTTCTGTCGAATACGTTATCGACATTTTCCAAAATGTCTTGGATATCATCAATGAGAACTAAAACACCGAAAATAACGACATTTTCTCTCACATTCGCGTAATAAGGCTTTGTTCGGGCGCACGAAAAAAATTTTTTTTTTTTTTTTTTTTTTTTTTCTATCAACACGGCGCCCGACCGGGCGCCTTGATTCTCTTTGGGATATTGCAATCTCTAGAAAAGGTCACCCATTTCGGTAGTGTTTTGCGCAATATGTTTGCCGTTACGCAATGGCACAGAATACAGGCAGATATAGTGCGATTTTCTTAGTATTTTTGATGGATCGCTGCAGCTGAATTTTTGGCCGCTTCTGAGAATTTTCGATGTTGGATTTAATTGCTTACGCTCTAGCCCAGAATGCACGTGCACGCACCTCACAAATTCCGCCCCTGCAATTCGCTAACAGTATATTGGGTCGTCTGTTTGGAGTCGTCCTAAACCATTTGCACACTTTCCTGTAGCCGTTATAGATTCCTAGTAAAACAACATTTTTTCTATGAATTTCGTGCCTCCTCCTTCATCTTTTCGAACACTTAACCAAAAAATAAGAGGACAGTTCACGCGCTCGACGATATGAAACGTGTGTCAGTGACGTCTTTATTTTCATACAAAACGACGCTAATTCCGCTAATTCCGGGCTAGACCGTACGAAATTGAACCCAACATCGAAAATTCTCAGAAGCGGCCAACATTTCTGATGCGGCGATCCATCAAAAATTCGTAGAAAATCGCGCTATATTTGCCTGTATTCTGTGCCATTGCGTAACGGTAAACATATTGCGCAAAACACTACCGAAATGGGTGACCGTTTCTAGAGATTGCAATATCCCAAAGAGATTCTTTGTATTAAGGGATTCAAATCAAAAATACCTCAATATTATTTATTCTTAGCGCAAGGAATTTAAAGAAAACAATATTGGTAATTAAGCTGCCGGTCATCGAAACATCAATGTTAAGCGATGGCAAATAATCGAAGCGGCTTATGACATTAAACTTGGCTTTGCGATTCTTTTACTTATCTCTGTATGCAGGTTTATTCGGGTACTCACCCATAAGCGGTGCCCTTGATTGGATAGCGCATCGACAGAAAATTACTCAAAAAATTCGCGCTCGTCCCATTTGCGAGATATTTAATTAAGTATTAAGTGCTTTTGCAGTACAACATCGATGTTAAAAGTACGATGATCGGACATCGATACTTAACTACAGATGTTAACATTATGCTGACATTTCGTAACATCGATCATTCCTAATTTCAGCGAAAATTTAACCAATTTCATTGCGCCAAAACGGACCACATTTTCTTTATTTATTCGAGAAACTCGGACATGGACAGGCGAGAAACCCGTAAACACGGAAAAATCGGGTGCGAATAGACACTGCCTAATAATAATGGACTACCCAGGCTGTTGGATTTGGTTGCTTTAAATTTGGATATGAATCTGATAGGAAAGTGGTTTTTGATTAATTTGAAGTACTGTTAGTAAGAAATGTGATATTTTATTGGTATTTCGTTACACATGGGGAGGGTAGTATTTAATAAAAGAGTAATAATTGAGAAAAGTAACTAATTACAGAAGTTATTAAGAGAAATGTGGAATGTACGAACGAATGGTATGATGACAGTGGGAAGGAGGTGTTTAATGAAAATATCATGCTGTTAGTAAGAAAAGTGATATGATATGGGTATGTAAAAGACGGGGGAAGTAAGCTAGCATGTTGAAATAAAATAATATTTGTATATATTTGGATAAAAGTGACTAATTTTTGTGAAAAGATGGTAAAAAGTGGGTTTTTGATGTTTTTTTAGAAAAGTACTATTAGTAACAAAAAAAAATAAATAAAAAAAAAAATATCGCCGTGATTATGGAGAAAAAGTGAAATATCTCGGTAATTGTTGAACGTAGCGTAATGTGGGTGGACTCAGAAGAAGCGCCTTGGAGAGTACTTAAATGAGGTTTTAAAATAAAAATGTAGTGAATAATAGTTTTTGAGTAAAATGGAAAATTGTTAAAAAAGTTAGAGTTTTAGTAATAATTGTTTTGCAAAAAAACGGATAGGGTTAGAATAAAAAAAAGAGTGTTAGCAAATAGAACACATGTGGGGCCTAGTTTGTGGGAAATTTGGAATGAAAATATTGATAAACGCAGAAACTGTGGCTGTGCAAAGTGAAAAAAGTTTTTTCGGTTCCGAAAATCACCGCAGATGGTGAAAAATGGGTTTTTGATTTTTTTTTAGAAAAGTACTATTAGTAACAAAAAAATAATTAGATAAGTGGATTTCTAAGAACTGATGTGAATTTTGAAGACCATAGCGAGGTGTGTAGGGTTGATAGTTTAGAAGTTAGTACAAAACATAGTATTAGTAACAAAAATAAGTTGAGATTAGAATTAAAAGATTGGGAAAGGGTCACAGATTACGAATATGAAAAAAAAATGTGCAAAAAGAAAATATTTGTATGGGAAAAGAGGAAGGAAAGTTTTGGTTAAAGAGATGTGTAGGCATGATATTTTAAAGTTGCAAAAATTCATAGTATTAGTAACAATAATGAGTTGAGATTAGCATGAAAAGATTGGGAAAGGGTGACAGATTGCGAATATGCAAAAAAAATGGGGAAAAAGAAAGTATTTGTATGGGAAAGCGATCGGAAAGTTTTCGTTAATTGGCTTCTGTATGGGTTTTGTTTACAAAAAGAAAGCAAAGCACCGCATCTTGTGGTCTTTTGCCGTCGAACGATGGGAATTGGGAGAAAATTGGTTTTTGAGTGAAAAAAGGTGAAAGTTTGAGAGGTGGTGGAAAAAAAAAAATATATTCAATTTTCTTCGAATCTGGACTAATAGATTGGGAAAAATGTGTAGATTTGCAGAAAAATAGTGAGTATACGGAAAGCAAGGTTATAAGAGGCGGAAATAATTATAGAGTTGAAAAAGGGGTGAAAAAAGTGAAATCGGGGGCGCAGATAAAGTTGAATAGATGTAGTATTATTAACAAAAAGTATATAGAGTGAGTGAAGAAAAGTTGGAGAAGGGTTTAGCGCGTCGAATGGTTGTAGAGCGGAGGGAATAGGAGAAAGGAAAGTAGTTGAAAAGAATAAGTTTAGTTGGGAAAAAGAGGGTGAAAAAAGTTTGTATGGGGAAAAAAAAAAATCGTAGTATTAGTAGTAAAAATATGGGGCTATTTTTAAATGAAAGCTTGATTTTTTTCACGATTTTAGAGCCATTTGTGGAGTTTGTGCGATTAGTAGTTTAGGCAGGGCGGCTTCTGGAAGCGAAAAGGCTGTTTAGCTTTATATATAGTAACTAGTAGTCCATTGTTTGTCCGGCTGAAGCCGGACTGCGGATACTGTAGTGGGGCAAATAGTCTCTAGTATCAAAGGTTCTAAAAAAAAACCAAGTAGTAGAAAAAACCTAGTAGTAGAAAAAAGAAAGAAAGAAAGAAAGAAAGAAAGAACGAAAGAAAGAAAGAACGAAAGAAAGAAAGAAAGAAAGAAAGATTCGCCACTTAAAAACACAATCATTACATTATAGAATGAATGAATGTATGAATGAATGAATGAATGAATGTAATAATAAAATGTAATTATTATATAATAAAAAAAAGAAAAGAAAAGAGAAAAAAAGAAAAAGAAAACAACGAAGAAGGGAAAGTAAGACGTAAAAAATAAATATGAAATGAAATGATATGATTATAATATGATGATTATTAATAGTAGTAATAATAATAATAATAATAATAATAATGATAACAAAGTTAGTACATGTACATATACATATGTATAGAATAAATATTAAAACATACATATCCATACATACATACATACCAAAAAAACATGCATAATAGATATATTTCTGATGTTTCCAAGTGACCAAGGAGGTAATCAGACCCACTCGCTTTTTTTAAGGAGGTTTCGCCAAAGTAGCCCTAATCCTCGACATTTATTTATAGGTACATATGTACAACAAATTCAAAATCTACAAATAAATATGTATAATATGTATATTATTTACAATTTAGTTAATAAAAATAATTTATTTACAATTTAAAAATATATTTATTATATATATACAATTGGATAATTATAAAAAATAACAAATTGCCCGCGCAGATCAGAAAAAGATGAACCTAACAAACCTAATAACATACGCTTCCTGAGCCAGTCAAAACCCACTACCTAATATGAATACCCGAAATACGAATACCTAATTCAATCATAACAAACGCGAATGGACAGCCATGAGATATGACATGAGAAATGTAATTATAAATATTATTGAAAAAAAAAGGAAAAATATAAAAAAAATTGTTCAAAATCCTTTCGATGTAAAAGTCATAATATGTGTGTGTGTGTGTGTGTGGAAATAAATAAATAAGAACATCTAATACTTTCCAGTACTGTATTCTATATACCACCCAAAAATTATGTAAATCCTAACATTTTCCTTAATATTTATTGTACAAATAATAATAATAAACACCATTGGAGGAGCTAACAATATTTTTCTGTTCTATAATGTAGTTCTCTAATTATTAATTAAAAATAGTAGCTAAAACCTAATATACAACAACAACAACAAAAAAAGAAGAAAAATTATAAAAGTTCCCTATAAACTACATTTTTAGTATGCGCTACACCTGAAATAACAGTATTAGTAATGTCTGAAACTAAAACCCTTAAATTGTCTGATGATCTAACCCTACCTAATGCAACATAAAGTTGCCCATGAGCAAAAACATTATTTCTCAAATCTAAACCTACACAATCTAAAGTCTGACCCTGACTTTTATTAATGGTTAAAGCGTAAGCTAATTTAACTGGAAATTGTCGTCGCTGCATCTGGATCCCCGATCGCCCCGTCGAGAATTTGAAGGTTATTCTCGGTATCGAGACGATCTCCGAACTACCGGGAACAGATGCCTCCAAGAGAAACTGGGAAATTGATCTAATTATCAATTTAGTTCCATTAACTAACCGGTGCTCAAAGCTCAGATTCCGAATTAATATACATACGGAACCGACTTTTAAACACAAATCATGATCGGGGACACCCTTATCGGAAATTCCGTAAAGAATTTCCGGTCCCAAAACGGAACTATTATCGGTGACGCCATCCACAGAAAGAAATGAATCGGCGCTAAGCAAATGCTTAATGTCCCCGGGCAGCCTATTCAAAATAATTTTATTAACAATATTAATTGCTGCATTTGTAGGTGATAATATTGCCCTTGATACACAATCTTCAGGTCTTAAAAGCACATCATCTGGATACACATAGTTAATTAATTCTTCAATAGAGTTGACGTTATTAATTCCAGTTAAAGAAACTAATCTAACATTATCTAATGTTGTTTCATTAATTGTTCCCTCCCCAATTGATAATAAAAATCGTTGAAATTCCCTATCTCTAGTCCTTTGTGGTTCAATAAGTCTATAAGTTCTTATTCCTTCCCATAAAGGTGAAAATTTTAATGAAACCCTAATTATATCATCTTTACTACCATATTCTATAATTGGTGCTATTTGCCGAAAGTCACCAGCAAAAATAATAATTTTTCCTCCAAAAGGTTTCTGATTTTGGCAAAGATCCCGCAATGAATTATTAAATATATTAACTATTCCCTTATTTGCCATTGTGCATTCATCCCATATAATACAATTAGCTTCTCTTAATAATTGGGCCCTCTGACTATTCCAACTAATATTGCCAGATCCTAACGTATTTGGATCAAGTGGCAACCTAAACATGCTATGCGCGGTAGTCCCTCCCTCATAATTTAAACTTGCAAGCCCCGTTGATGCTGTACATAATACAATATGACCATTTGATCGCAAATGGTTTGTAATACAATTTAAAACTAATGTTTTTCCAGTACCTGCTGGACCATCTAAAAAAAAATGTGTTTTTTGATTATTATTTACTCCCGACGACGACCTGACCGTTACAGGTTGTTCAACTAAACGAATTATAGTTTGAACAAAATTTAATTGTTCCGAATTAAGCAAAGGCATCCAATGGTCAGAAAATTGTCTACAATTTTCTCTATCCCATTGAATGCGCTCTCTATCTACTTCAGTATTATGTGTAGCATCAACCTCGGGTAATCCCATATCTTGCAAAGTTTTTCCATGTCGGCGCAGCATCCTATCAATAACGACTAATGCTTTATTATAAGCCCATATAATGCTTTCAGGATTACGTTCCGGTCTTAATCTAAGGAAATCCTCACTTAGATTATCCTTGAACTCGTCCCAAAGTAGTGCAGCTGGTGCACCAAATATAATAATTGATATAAATAATTGTCTAAGCCCACTACCCATTTTAAATATACTTGCTTCTCTCATAGCTATAAAGTATTCGTCTTCTGTATCTAATAAGCCTCTAAATTTAGCTGCTTCCTGGAAAGTTCCTAACACTCGACCGTTTATTGTGCGTAATGATTGATAATCATTTCCCGGATAATGTGTTAATAGTAGTCTTAAAAAAAAAATTTCTCCTAACGATGGAGACATCCAAAATAAACGGGCAACACAACTACCCCTTTGCCGCGGAACAATAAATAAGTTTTCCCTATTCTGATACCGATAAACTTGTATGTTAATATTATGTGGTCGTGTCGATAATACCTGGAAACGTTCGTAAAAGTCAATATATGTCAAATTAATCAATTCCTCAACTTGGGGCCTTTCAAAATAAAGCAAAAGCTTTGAAGAGCTACGTTCAGCAGCAGCAGCAGCAGAAAGTGCCTCCCCAGGTCGAAAAATTATCGTTTCCCTATTAGGTAGGTGCACAGGAAGTGCAATAACGGTTGGCCTTCGACCACCAAGATCATATCCTAATAGCCGCCATACCGCTTCTGTGGCAGAAATGTATCGAGAATTAACATATGCTTCGATTTCATCATTTACTGCTCTGTTCCTAATGTCAGTATTAGTCGTAGTAGTCGTAGAAGTAGCAGTCGTAGAAGTAGTAGTCGTAGTAGTAGTAGTAGAAGTAGTAGTTGTCGTAGAAATAGAAGGATTTTCAACAACTGCTATTCGAGAATAATCTGGCCCCTTATGAATATATTTCATCATATATTTAATAACTTTTGTCGATGTGGAAATTTCTAAATTGCAATGGCTGTCCATAATGAGGAGAATGGCAGGATTGTACGGCACTACCCATCCATCATTTACCTGACGGAAATTTCTACTTCTCGGTATACGCACATTAATTGAATTATGGCATGGCCTTTTATATAAAATGTAACCGTTATTGTCAATATATGTAATTTCATTCGAATTTTTGGGGAAAAATTTTGAACATTGTTTTGTATTATTATTCATGCAAGGCGCATGTGGATATGAATTTCCGCAAGGACCATGCAACATATGCTGTAATACAGCTTTTCGGAGTCTCCCTCCAGCTTCCTCTTCTGAGGGAATTGTTGCACGAACAAATTTATCAATTTGTTCTGGAAAAATTGGTCCTCCGCCTTGGACACGAATTGCCATATGGGCATGTGGAAGACCTCGTTTTTGAAATTCAATAACATGTATAATATACTCAACATGTCCAAAAAGCTTCCCCGAATAGAGCAAATGTAATAAATGGCGATATTTTAATTCAAAAACCCGATTACAAAGATCTGGACGATCCATAAATGATTCACCGATATGTAAAGAATTTGTAATCTCTGGCCAGCGAGGATTACATGTAATTGTTAAAAAATATGAAGGTTGTCCTAATCGACTTACTATCGCCATTGCATCATAATAATTTTTTTGCATATACCGAGGGCCATGGGTAAATGATGATGGCAAATATACTTTTCCTGCCATAATCTCACCCTCCCCGGCAATGGTTTCATCAATTTCCTGACGGGTAGCTATACGTAATACACTTTTCTGATTATTTCTATAATACTGTAATCTTTCCTCTTCTGTTCTACACCACATATCTACTAAATACTCTTGCGCTAAACGTCTAAACTGTGTAAATCTAGGCTCAGAAAGTAAATTTAATCTATAATACTGTAATTGGGAAATTTTACCACCATTCCTATTTCTAAGATATATATGCCATCCTACCGTACCATGTGGAAATAATACGGGATATTGTAAAGCTTCGTACGCCTGATCTAAATAATTAATTGCATGAGGCCTAGCATTCCCTAACTTCCAAACTACCACCTTTCTTGGATCATAATCTACTCCTGTCCTAATGATAGCAGCTATTTCGTTATACCCTGGATCATTATCACTACCACTACCACTATCACCGCCAGAAGATCTACGTCTAACACCATCAAAAACTAAATGTGCCGTCTCATCTGTATGCGAGTTTAATTGCCTAAAATATCCTATAAATGGATTTACTGAATTCAAATACAATTCAATGTCATTCATAATATTTATATTTAATCTTTCATTTCGCGCCAATCTTTCCCGTTCGGTATGGTCTTGAAAATATAAAGTTATATTGTTATTGCCCGTATAGCTTAAGTCAAAAATTCTGTGATAAACTTTACCTAATATTTTAACAAAGGAAGTTCTATTATCACGACCACGACCACCATGACCATATTGTTGTGATGATGATGATGATATATTGGAAGCGGAAAATGCGAATAAATTATTATATTGTCGCGCGTGTTTTAAAAACGTATTATTTTTATAAAAATTAGCATTTAATTGTGGTAGCTTTTGAATGAAATTAATCCCGTCACGTCCGCAACACCACGTTTTTTTTGTTTTCTCTTCTTGAAAATACGGAGCTTGGCAAATATTACATTTATAGGTATTAACAGAAATTAAAGAGCCGGGAGATTTTAAACAATAAGGGCGGATTGTATCTAAATCCACACCATACCTATCACCTAAGCAAGTAAATCTAGGTACTCTAAATACTATATTTTCGATAATCTGAGGACGAACAGGGGGGGGTGAGCTAACAATTGCAGAAGAGGTAGAAGAAGAAGGGGGGTCAGCAACGGCGGGTAGTGGAGGTGCAGGTGCAGGTGCAGGTGCAGGCTGCACTGGAATAGAAAAAGAAGGGCCAGCAACAGGTAGTGGAGGAGGAGGAAGAGGTCCAGGCTGCACTGAAACAGGATTCAATTTTCTACGTTTTTTTGGCCTTCCCCTAGGCCGTTTACCTTCAGGTAGATTAATTACTGAAGTATTAGAAGATGAAGAAGAAGAAGTGGAACAGCTGCCTGCTATAGAAACTGCATGGTCATCATTACGATCACCAGCAGTAGCAACAGCAGCAGCAGCAGCAGCAGCAGCAGCAGCAGCAGCAGAAGCAGGAAAAGTAATATTAGCAACAGACACAGAATTAGAAAAAATTGGTTGAATTTTAATTAATTCATAATATGAATTATCACGGGGATGGTCAATTAATAGTAAAATTGCTAAATCTCTAACACTATCACATTTAAAATATCTAGCTACTCCGTCAATGGAATCTAATTTTTTATCAATTGTGACCGGATGTGAGTCGAAAACATAATATATGTCATTTTCGACCCAAAATGCTACCGTCTTTAAATGAGCTGTAAATAAATATCCATCATTATGTCGAGTGGTTAAAAATAATTCCGAAAGCTTATCCTGAAGTTTATTTACAGCAATGTCTAATCTTTTATTTTTTCTTGAAATACAACACCCCCCCATCCCATCAGTGAAAATTGGTTGAGTTTTTACTATGCGAATTTCTTCTCCTGACAATAAATGAAGATTTTCTCTCAAATCTTCAGAAGTTAAATATTCATTCCTTCCCTCTGGCCTACAATATGCATAATATGCATCCCCATTTCGCAAAATCTCGTCAATTTTTTCCGTATTAATATTCTCCCTACCATTAAGTAAAGCCGAATAAACAATGGCCGTAACAGCAATAGCCATACATTGCTTATTACGCCAATCCTCACAAAAAATTTCCGATTGCTGACTGATTGTCCCTGATGCTACACATGAAATTGAGCTTTTAACGAACGGCATTTTTTGTTTGTTTGTTTCTTTTTATAATTATTATTATGTATATATATAATAATATAAAATAGAAATTGATAATAAATTAATTCAGTTCAAGTTTTAGTCAATATTATATGTATATATATGTAAGTGTGTATATATATTAAATATATATTTTTAGTATATTCCTTTTTACGTTGGTCGTATGTATCCGAATGTGTGATATTATCAACTCTGAAATCAAAATTTTATTTGTATTAGGAAAATTGTTTTTAAATAGGTATAGGAAATAAAATATTATTATTATAGAATAACTTAAACATAAATTGCGAAAAAAAAAATAAATATATATATGTATATGTATAGGTATATAAATTAAATTTGGAAATATATACTTAATTATTAATTAATAATCTATAAGTTGATGGTCGGACAAAGTAATAATAATAAAATATATTTAATAAATGAATAAAACTATTAGTTTTTAATAACTTTAAGGGATAGTTCTAATAGAATAGGATTTCTACATATTTCAAAATCCTCTACAGAACGGTAATAATATAATTTTCCAGAGACGGCTATTTCAACTGTTTGTAATTATTATGTATTTATATATATATGTACATATATATGTATATTAAGATGCGGAAATATATACAGTAAAAGCTCCTTATTCGCACTTCCTTCATTCACGTTTTCACTATTCGCGGATTCAAAAAAATTCGACCCAATTCCTATATTCGCGGTTAAAGATTTCTTTATTCGCATATCTAATTGGTACATCGGTACATACATATGTATGTATTAATAAAAAGGATTCCAATAGGTAGGTCCAACCCAATATTCTTTGTAAACGCGTCGTCAAATGGACTAATAAAAAAATATAATCGACCTTATTACAACTGTGCCTAAAGTTTTGAAAAATCTTGGTGAAGGTTTAAGAATGGCAAATGAGCTTTGTGATTTCTTTATGAAAATTGATCCGTGAATGGAACGAAGTCATATTTTTAAGAGACAAATTGCTAATGCCACTGCTGTATATGAGTCTCTGAATTAAAGGAGCTTTTACAAACTGCCAAGCAAGAAAAAAATACAAAATTCTTTAAACCATTTCCTAAGCCTGAAGATAATATAATTAATCAATATGGTCAAAAACTTTAATTAAATTGATTTTTTTATTTTGTCACCTAGGAACGTATCCCCTATAATCCCATATAAATTACCATTCCATATTCTCGGTCTGTCCGCGAATAAAGAGCTTTTACTGTACTCTATATTCCATAAGTTTATGGTCCGAAAAAGTAACAATAATATTATATTTATTTAATAAAATGATTTTACTTATTTTAAGGGATAGTTCTAATAGAATAGAATTTTTAAATATTTCAAAATCCTCTACAGAACGGTTATATATAAGTTTCTAGAGACGGCTGTTTCAACTGTTTGTACTTATAAATTAAAATGCGGAAATATATATTTTATATTCCATAAGTTGATGATGGTCGGAAAAAGTAACAATAATAACATGATTAGTTTTTTAATTATTATACTTTAAGGGATAGTTCGAATAGAATAGGATTTCTAAATATTACAAAATCCTCTACAGTACGGTAAAATAAATTCCATGTGTTTGCTCTTATCATGTATACATGCCAAATATTTTACATACCTTATTAAATTGCTTCCAGAAGATGATGATTATGATGATAATAATAATGATGATGATCTTGATTATGATGATAATAATGATGACGATGATGATGATGATGATGACGACGATGATGATAATGTTGATACACACACAAACACACACAAAAGGCAAAAAAGAATAAAACCAAAAACACAAACACTATACACCAAAAACACAAATTCAATTAAGTTAAACAGAATTTAAAATGGCAGAAAAATAATTTCATTTAATATAAATGAAGAAACTCACAATATATCAAAAGTCAAATTATTCTTTATGATAAAAAATATTTTTGTGGAAAGTCAAAAATGATTTTTACAGTTTCACGGTTGAACGTGCAATGAGAATTCAGAAGATGTAAATTTAAAAATGTAAAATTATGTACATATATGAAGTATATACATACATAATGTGTAAAATCACCCCTCTAGTCAGAATTATTGGGAATAAGTAAAAGAGTACAGAGATGGAGAAAAATAAAACACATGTAATATGTAATAACAGGTAGATAAAAAAAACATGACATTAAAAAGTCAAAGGTAATAAGTAAAATACAAAGAATAAGAAAAGGATTGGCCTTTCTCAAATACCAATTTAATGAGTGTAGAAAAGGGACAACATGATGAGACATGTTCCAGGTAGTTCGGCATGCATCGGAGATAAGCGGAAAATGTTTCGGTCCCAATTCAAGCAGACGCTTGGGTGGTTTTCCCATGATCATGACGCCGTTATTTGTTTTGTACACAAAGTAATTACTTTGAAAAGGTATAAATATGCAATATAAATAAACAGACGACGTAAGGCAAGGTGAGGCGAAAAAACATTCAGAGGTGCATGCACTGTGTGTGGCTGTGTGTGTGTGTGTGTGTGTTTGTCAGAAAAACGCGACCGAGGTGTATTGGAATGTCACCACCCCTCAGCTCCTCCCACGTGTTCCAATTATTTACCTTGATTTCGCCTAACATGTGTACCTGTCTATAGGTAGATAGATATGTATGCATATATATTTTTTGATATTAAGTTATACGTAAGTTTTAGGTTATCCATTTAAAAGTTGCGGCGGGGATAAATTCTGTTTAACAGAAAATTATTTCATGAGTGAAATATATTCAAAAGAAGGTCAAATTATATAGAATCTTTTGGGAGGGAAAAAATATTGAAAATTACCTAAGAAGAAAATGAAGGAAAACACGTGGTTCGAGGATACAAAAATATAATAAATTCGATGAAAACAAAAGTCCAACAATTGATTTATTTATAGTAATAAAAAAGGATATTAGGAATAAATGAAAGAATGATACATTAGAAAGTTGTGTGAGACTATTTGAATTTTTGTAAGATATGGTGCAGTGGGGAGAGGTTATAAAAAGATACGTACAATAGCATAAACAAAAAGCCATTGAAATTAGAAAAACGAATGTGGGAAAATAAATTCGAAGAAAAAAGTGTGAATAATTAAAAAGGTGACATTGTTGCCCAGACCTGGTTTCGAACCTCCGATCCATGACACGGAAAATAAAGAAATAATTTATTTATTGTGGAAAAAGTGTTGGGAATTGGTGAAAGATATTTTGGAATTTATTTTATAAATGGATGCCTGATTACATGAGACCATCCGCACCCCGCTGGGGAATATGGGGGAGGGGATTTATAGGAGGGGGGGGTGTGAAAAAATTTAATTTTTTTTTTCCAAATACACAGAAAATTATTGTTAGAAATGATGAAAACGAAAATGCAAAAAAAATTAAGAAAATCGAAAAAAAATTTTTTCATCGAAAAAAATCCATGGGGGGTAGCCTTGATTTCGCCGTGATTGAAGATAAAAAGTGAAATATCTCGGTAATTGTAGATCGTAGCGTAATGTGGGTGGGCTTAAAAGAAGCGCCTTGGAGAGTACTTAAATTAGATGTTAAAAAGAAAATTTAGTGAATAAAAGTTTTTGAGTAAAATGAGAAAATGTTAAAAAAGTTTGAGTTTTAGTAATAATTTTTTTGCAAAAAACTGGAGAGGGTTAGTGAAAAAAGAAGAGCAAATATGAATAGCGAACATGTTAGAGAAGATTTGTGCGAAATTTGAAATGAAAATATTGATAAATGTAGAAACTGTGGGTGTTCAAAGTGAGAAAATGTTGGATGGTTGCGAAAATTGCCGCAGGTTGGTGGGATTTAATCGAAAAAATTGGATTATTTTTAATGGGAAAAGTGTAGGGAATAGAAGAAAGTAATGTATGTAGAATTTGATAATAATGTTTGCTTGATTAAATGATATCATTCGTAGCCGAGTAGGATGTGTGGGAGAGGGGGTGCCATGGTGAGGGGGGGTGAAATGAGGGAACCAAAAATTAATAATATAATAGAAAAATAGCCCTATCTATAACAATAATGAAAGTGAAAAAAGTTTTTGCAAAAAATTAATTTTAAGGGGTGAAAAATATGTTGAAAAAGGAAAAAAGTAAATTTCTCCGTTGGTGGGTGGGATTGAACCTCCGTTCCCATTGTTCTTTATCCCATCCGCTTAGTCTACTGCACTACACAGGTCATTCGATTTGGTTGCTTTGAAATTTGATGTGTATCTGCTAGGAATGTGTTATTTTCATGGGTATGAATGCACTGTACAGGCCGAGTGTGCCGAGTGTGGCTTGGGGAAAGGGGTTAATTTGAAGGAAAGGTGAAAATATATTGGCATAAATTAATTGATTTATAATGGGGGAAATTATTGGGAATATGTGAAAGTGATATATGGAGGAATTGTTTAGAATGGGAGTATATGCAGCGCGCTGAGGCATATGGAGGTGGTGGATTGGACAAATTGATTGATTTATTGTGGAAAAAGTATTAAGAATTGGTGAATGATATTTTGGGGTTGGATTTGTAAATGGATCCCTGATTACATGAGACCATCCGCACCCCGCTGGGGAATATGGGGGAGGGGATTTATAGGAGGGGGGGGTGTGAAAAAATTTTATTTTTTTTTTCCAAATACACAGAAAATTATTGTTAGAAATGATGAAAACGAAAATGCAAAAAAAATTAAGAAAATCGAAAAAAAATTTTTTCATCGAAAAAAATCCATGGGGGGTAGCCTTGATTTCGCCGTGATTGAAGATATAAAGTGAAATATCTCGGTCATTGTAGATCGTAGCGTAATGTGGGTGGGCTTAAAAGAAGCGCCTGGGAGAGTACTTAAGTTAGGTGTTAAAAAGAAAATTTAGTGAATAATAGTTTTTGAGTAAAATGAGAAAATGTTAAAAAAGTTTGAGTTTTAGTAATAATTTTTTTGCAAAAAACTGGAGAGGCTTAGTGAAAAAAGAAGAGCAAATATTAATAGCCAACATGTTAGAGAAGATGTGTGCGAAATTTGAAATGAATATATTGATAAATGTAGAAACTGTGGGTGTTCAAAGTGAGAAAATGTTGGATGGTTGCGAAAATTGCCGCAGGTTGGTGGGATTTAATTGAAAAAATTGAATTATTTTTAATGGGAAAAGTGTAGGGAATAGAAGAAAGTAATGTATGAAGAATTTGATAATAATGTTTGCTTGATTAAATGATATCATTCGTAGCCCAGTAGGATGTGCGGGAGAGGGGGTGCAAGGGTGAGGGGGGGTGAAATGAAGGAATAAAAATTTAATAATAACATAGAAAAATCGCCCAAGCTATAGCAATAATGAATATGGGAAAAATTTTTGCGAAAAAATTCTTGAGAAATGAGAAAAGGTGAATTTCTGCATGGGTGGGTGGGTGGGTGGGTGGTAAATGGAATTTTGTTAAAAATGGTAATATCTCGGAAACCGTTGGTCGTAGACGATTTTAATGAAAATTTAACATATATATAATATATATATGTTAGCCCAACTAAGTATGGATATAGCATCGATTAGCATTTTCAAAAATGTAATATTACTAACTTTAAATAATGGGTGGAAAAATGAATTTTGTTAAAAATGCTAATATCTCGGAAACCGTTGGTCGTAGAGGATTTTAATGAAAATTTAATATATATATTTATATATATATGTTAGCCTTACTAAGAATGGATATAGCATCGATTGGCATTTTCAAAAATGTACTATTAGTAACTTTAATAATTTTCGAACAAAAAAAAAGCGAAATTGCTAAGTTTGGATGTAGTGATGGTAGTGGCATGTTATGGGTATCGTTGAAAAGGGGAGGGAGCGTAGAGTGCATTGGTGAACGCACGGTTGGTGAAAAGTGTGAAATGTGGGAGTTGTTGGTGAAAACGTGTTTTTTTAGTGGGGGAGGGGAGGGGGGTGGCACCCCTCGGAGGTGTGTCTCTGTAGCAGGAAGAATAATCACTATCGCAAAAAGTTGCCTGTTGGTGAACGTTGGTGAAATCGCGAAAAGATCGTTTTTTGGGTGGGTTCCGAAAAAATTGAAACGGCTGTGGCGGAGAAGTTTATACATGAATTGGAATAATTTTTTCACCAATCGATAGCTAAGGAAGAAGAGCAATTAAAATAGAAAGAATCATTCGCAAAAGTTCGAACAGTTCAAAGATAGACAAATTTGAAATGTGAAAATTGGTAATTGACGATGAAATTTTTTTGATAAAAATGTTTTTAAAAAAAAGTTCCATTCTTAATTTTCTTGAAAATGTGATAATTGTTTAGAGGGTTGATGGGAGTATTTGTAAAAAATATCCGTATTGCCAAAAGCTTTTGGATAAGGTGATTTATTTGTAGATAAATGGTAAAAAAATGGAAAAACAGCACTTACATAAAGTGAAATAAATATAGTAGAATTAAATAAAATTGAAATGTTTAAAATGGTAGTGTACATAAAAGATGTGTGGGTATATAGGAAAAATATGAAAAAAATCGTAAGTACATAAGAAGTATATAATATGAAAATGGTGTGATGATAAAATTAGTGTGAAAATTGGGCGATTTTTTGAGAAGAAAGTAAAAGAAATGTGAAAGTGTGTATAATTTTGTTTAAAAGTATGTGTTAATAGCTATCATTTGAGATACGAATGAAGATTGTAGGTGTAGTAGTTTTGCCAGAAAGTAGATTTGAAAATTTGAGAAAATGCCCTAACTGGCCGGATAAAAAGTGAAAAAAAAAAATAAAATTGTATGAAAATGGGAAAAAAATGTAAAGTCAAAATATTTAAAGAACATAACAGTAAATCGAGGAAAAATACAATTGAAGGGGTAAGAGTACTCACAAAAGAGAAAACGATGGTGAAAGTTGAAAATTTGGGAGTAAATTTTTGTGGTGGAAAAAGGGAAAAAAATCGATAAAAAAAAACTGAGAAGAAGAAGAGCCAAATAATGAAGAGTAGGAATAGTCCTCCCCCCAAAGAAGGGATGAAAAAAAAAATGAAGAAAATTGGTGAAGTAGTGTAGGAAGAATGTACGATTAAGGGAAAAAGGCTGCTTAGCTTTATATATACCGCTTTTTTTAGACTAGTAGTCCATTGTTTGTCCGGCTGAAGCCGGACTGCGGATACTGTAGTGGGGCAAATAGTCTCTAGTATCAAAGGTTCTAAAAAAAAACCAAGTAGTAGAAAAAACCTAGTAGTAGAAAAAAGAAAGAAAGAAAGAAAGAAAGAAAGAACGAAAGAAAGAAAGAAAGAAAGAAAGATTCGCCACTTAAAAACACAATCATTACATTATAGAATGAATGAATGTATGAATGAATGAATGAATGAATGTAATAATAAAATGTAATTATTATATAATAAAAAAAAGAAAAGAAAAGAGAAAAAAAGAAAAAGAAAACAACGAAGAAGGGAAAGTAAGACGTAAAAAATAAATATGAAATGAAATGATATGATTATAATATGATGATTATTAATAGTAGTAATAATAATAATAATAATAATAATAATGATAACAAAGTTAGTACATGTACATATACATATGTATAGAATAAATATTAAAACATACATATCCATACATACATACATACCAAAAAAACATGCATAATAGATATATTTCTGATGTTTCCAAGTGACCAAGGAGGTAATCAGACCCACTCGCTTTTTTTAAGGAGGTTTCGCCAAAGTAGCCCTAATCCTCGACATTTATTTATAGGTACATATGTACAACAAATTCAAAATCTACAAATAAATATGTATAATATGTATATTATTTACAATTTAGTTAATAAAAATAATTTATTTACAATTTAAAAATATATTTATTATATATATACAATTGGATAATTATAAAAAATAACAAATTGCCCGCGCAGATCAGAAAAAGATGAACCTAACAAACCTAATAACATACGCTTCCTGAGCCAGTCAAAACCCACTACCTAATATGAATACCCGAAATACGAATACCTAATTCAATCATAACAAACGCGAATGGACAGCCATGAGATATGACATGAGAAATGTAATTATAAATATTATTGAAAAAAAAAGGAAAAATATAAAAAAAATTGTTCAAAATCCTTTCGATGTAAAAGTCATAATATGTGTGTGTGTGTGTGTGTGGAAATAAATAAATAAGAACATCTAATACTTTCCAGTACTGTATTCTATATACCACCCAAAAATTATGTAAATCCTAACATTTTCCTTAATATTTATTGTACAAATAATAATAATAAACACCATTGGAGGAGCTAACAATATTTTTCTGTTCTATAATGTAGTTCTCTAATTATTAATTAAAAATAGTAGCTAAAACCTAATATACAACAACAACAACAAAAAAAGAAGAAAAATTATAAAAGTTCCCTATAAACTACATTTTTAGTATGCGCTACACCTGAAATAACAGTATTAGTAATGTCTGAAACTAAAACCCTTAAATTGTCTGATGATCTAACCCTACCTAATGCAACATAAAGTTGCCCATGAGCAAAAACATTATTTCTCAAATCTAAACCTACACAATCTAAAGTCTGACCCTGACTTTTATTAATGGTTAAAGCGTAAGCTAATTTAACTGGAAATTGTCGTCGCTGCATCTGGATCCCCGATCGCCCCGTCGAGAATTTGAAGGTTATTCTCGGTATCGAGACGATCTCCGAACTACCGGGAACAGATGCCTCCAAGAGAAACTGGGAAATTGATCTAATTATCAATTTAGTTCCATTAACTAACCGGTGCTCAAAGCTCAGATTCCGAATTAATATACATACGGAACCGACTTTTAAACACAAATCATGATCGGGGACACCCTTATCGGAAATTCCGTAAAGAATTTCCGGTCCCAAAACGGAACTATTATCGGTGACGCCATCCACAGAAAGAAATGAATCGGCGCTAAGCAAATGCTTAATGTCCCCGGGCAGCCTATTCAAAATAATTTTATTAACAATATTAATTGCTGCATTTGTAGGTGATAATATTGCCCTTGATACACAATCTTCAGGTCTTAAAAGCACATCATCTGGATACACATAGTTAATTAATTCTTCAATAGAGTTGACGTTATTAATTCCAGTTAAAGAAACTAATCTAACATTATCTAATGTTGTTTCATTAATTGTTCCCTCCCCAATTGATAATAAAAATCGTTGAAATTCCCTATCTCTAGTCCTTTGTGGTTCAATAAGTCTATAAGTTCTTATTCCTTCCCATAAAGGTGAAAATTTTAATGAAACCCTAATTATATCATCTTTACTACCATATTCTATAATTGGTGCTATTTGCCGAAAGTCACCAGCAAAAATAATAATTTTTCCTCCAAAAGGTTTCTGATTTTGGCAAAGATCCCGCAATGAATTATTAAATATATTAACTATTCCCTTATTTGCCATTGTGCATTCATCCCATATAATACAATTAGCTTCTCTTAATAATTGGGCCCTCTGACTATTCCAACTAATATTGCCAGATCCTAACGTATTTGGATCAAGTGGCAACCTAAACATGCTATGCGCGGTAGTCCCTCCCTCATAATTTAAACTTGCAAGCCCCGTTGATGCTGTACATAATACAATATGACCATTTGATCGCAAATGGTTTGTAATACAATTTAAAACTAATGTTTTTCCAGTACCTGCTGGACCATCTAAAAAAAAATGTGTTTTTTGATTATTATTTACTCCCGACGACGACCTGACCGTTACAGGTTGTTCAACTAAACGAATTATAGTTTGAACAAAATTTAATTGTTCCGAATTAAGCAAAGGCATCCAATGGTCAGAAAATTGTCTACAATTTTCTCTATCCCATTGAATGCGCTCTCTATCTACTTCAGTATTATGTGTAGCATCAACCTCGGGTAATCCCATATCTTGCAAAGTTTTTCCATGTCGGCGCAGCATCCTATCAATAACGACTAATGCTTTATTATAAGCCCATATAATGCTTTCAGGATTACGTTCCGGTCTTAATCTAAGGAAATCCTCACTTAGATTATCCTTGAACTCGTCCCAAAGTAGTGCAGCTGGTGCACCAAATATAATAATTGATATAAATAATTGTCTAAGCCCACTACCCATTTTAAATATACTTGCTTCTCTCATAGCTATAAAGTATTCGTCTTCTGTATCTAATAAGCCTCTAAATTTAGCTGCTTCCTGGAAAGTTCCTAACACTCGACCGTTTATTGTGCGTAATGATTGATAATCATTTCCCGGATAATGTGTTAATAGTAGTCTTAAAAAAAAAATTTCTCCTAACGATGGAGACATCCAAAATAAACGGGCAACACAACTACCCCTTTGCCGCGGAACAATAAATAAGTTTTCCCTATTCTGATACCGATAAACTTGTATGTTAATATTATGTGGTCGTGTCGATAATACCTGGAAACGTTCGTAAAAGTCAATATATGTCAAATTAATCAATTCCTCAACTTGGGGCCTTTCAAAATAAAGCAAAAGCTTTGAAGAGCTACGTTCAGCAGCAGCAGCAGCAGAAAGTGCCTCCCCAGGTCGAAAAATTATCGTTTCCCTATTAGGTAGGTGCACAGGAAGTGCAATAACGGTTGGCCTTCGACCACCAAGATCATATCCTAATAGCCGCCATACCGCTTCTGTGGCAGAAATGTATCGAGAATTAACATATGCTTCGATTTCATCATTTACTGCTCTGTTCCTAATGTCAGTATTAGTCGTAGTAGTCGTAGAAGTAGCAGTCGTAGAAGTAGTAGTCGTAGTAGTAGTAGTAGAAGTAGTAGTTGTCGTAGAAATAGAAGGATTTTCAACAACTGCTATTCGAGAATAATCTGGCCCCTTATGAATATATTTCATCATATATTTAATAACTTTTGTCGATGTGGAAATTTCTAAATTGCAATGGCTGTCCATAATGAGGAGAATGGCAGGATTGTACGGCACTACCCATCCATCATTTACCTGACGGAAATTTCTACTTCTCGGTATACGCACATTAATTGAATTATGGCATGGCCTTTTATATAAAATGTAACCGTTATTGTCAATATATGTAATTTCATTCGAATTTTTGGGGAAAAATTTTGAACATTGTTTTGTATTATTATTCATGCAAGGCGCATGTGGATATGAATTTCCGCAAGGACCATGCAACATATGCTGTAATACAGCTTTTCGGAGTCTCCCTCCAGCTTCCTCTTCTGAGGGAATTGTTGCACGAACAAATTTATCAATTTGTTCTGGAAAAATTGGTCCTCCGCCTTGGACACGAATTGCCATATGGGCATGTGGAAGACCTCGTTTTTGAAATTCAATAACATGTATAATATACTCAACATGTCCAAAAAGCTTCCCCGAATAGAGCAAATGTAATAAATGGCGATATTTTAATTCAAAAACCCGATTACAAAGATCTGGACGATCCATAAATGATTCACCGATATGTAAAGAATTTGTAATCTCTGGCCAGCGAGGATTACATGTAATTGTTAAAAAATATGAAGGTTGTCCTAATCGACTTACTATCGCCATTGCATCATAATAATTTTTTTGCATATACCGAGGGCCATGGGTAAATGATGATGGCAAATATACTTTTCCTGCCATAATCTCACCCTCCCCGGCAATGGTTTCATCAATTTCCTGACGGGTAGCTATACGTAATACACTTTTCTGATTATTTCTATAATACTGTAATCTTTCCTCTTCTGTTCTACACCACATATCTACTAAATACTCTTGCGCTAAACGTCTAAACTGTGTAAATCTAGGCTCAGAAAGTAAATTTAATCTATAATACTGTAATTGGGAAATTTTACCACCATTCCTATTTCTAAGATATATATGCCATCCTACCGTACCATGTGGAAATAATACGGGATATTGTAAAGCTTCGTACGCCTGATCTAAATAATTAATTGCATGAGGCCTAGCATTCCCTAACTTCCAAACTACCACCTTTCTTGGATCATAATCTACTCCTGTCCTAATGATAGCAGCTATTTCGTTATACCCTGGATCATTATCACTACCACTACCACTATCACCGCCAGAAGATCTACGTCTAACACCATCAAAAACTAAATGTGCCGTCTCATCTGTATGCGAGTTTAATTGCCTAAAATATCCTATAAATGGATTTACTGAATTCAAATACAATTCAATGTCATTCATAATATTTATATTTAATCTTTCATTTCGCGCCAATCTTTCCCGTTCGGTATGGTCTTGAAAATATAAAGTTATATTGTTATTGCCCGTATAGCTTAAGTCAAAAATTCTGTGATAAACTTTACCTAATATTTTAACAAAGGAAGTTCTATTATCACGACCACGACCACCATGACCATATTGTTGTGATGATGATGATGATATATTGGAAGCGGAAAATGCGAATAAATTATTATATTGTCGCGCGTGTTTTAAAAACGTATTATTTTTATAAAAATTAGCATTTAATTGTGGTAGCTTTTGAATGAAATTAATCCCGTCACGTCCGCAACACCACGTTTTTTTTGTTTTCTCTTCTTGAAAATACGGAGCTTGGCAAATATTACATTTATAGGTATTAACAGAAATTAAAGAGCCGGGAGATTTTAAACAATAAGGGCGGATTGTATCTAAATCCACACCATACCTATCACCTAAGCAAGTAAATCTAGGTACTCTAAATACTATATTTTCGATAATCTGAGGACGAACAGGGGGGGGTGAGCTAACAATTGCAGAAGAGGTAGAAGAAGAAGGGGGGTCAGCAACGGCGGGTAGTGGAGGTGCAGGTGCAGGTGCAGGTGCAGGCTGCACTGGAATAGAAAAAGAAGGGCCAGCAACAGGTAGTGGAGGAGGAGGAAGAGGTCCAGGCTGCACTGAAACAGGATTCAATTTTCTACGTTTTTTTGGCCTTCCCCTAGGCCGTTTACCTTCAGGTAGATTAATTACTGAAGTATTAGAAGATGAAGAAGAAGAAGTGGAACAGCTGCCTGCTATAGAAACTGCATGGTCATCATTACGATCACCAGCAGTAGCAACAGCAGCAGCAGCAGCAGCAGCAGCAGCAGCAGCAGCAGAAGCAGGAAAAGTAATATTAGCAACAGACACAGAATTAGAAAAAATTGGTTGAATTTTAATTAATTCATAATATGAATTATCACGGGGATGGTCAATTAATAGTAAAATTGCTAAATCTCTAACACTATCACATTTAAAATATCTAGCTACTCCGTCAATGGAATCTAATTTTTTATCAATTGTGACCGGATGTGAGTCGAAAACATAATATATGTCATTTTCGACCCAAAATGCTACCGTCTTTAAATGAGCTGTAAATAAATATCCATCATTATGTCGAGTGGTTAAAAATAATTCCGAAAGCTTATCCTGAAGTTTATTTACAGCAATGTCTAATCTTTTATTTTTTCTTGAAATACAACACCCCCCCATCCCATCAGTGAAAATTGGTTGAGTTTTTACTATGCGAATTTCTTCTCCTGACAATAAATGAAGATTTTCTCTCAAATCTTCAGAAGTTAAATATTCATTCCTTCCCTCTGGCCTACAATATGCATAATATGCATCCCCATTTCGCAAAATCTCGTCAATTTTTTCCGTATTAATATTCTCCCTACCATTAAGTAAAGCCGAATAAACAATGGCCGTAACAGCAATAGCCATACATTGCTTATTACGCCAATCCTCACAAAAAATTTCCGATTGCTGACTGATTGTCCCTGATGCTACACATGAAATTGAGCTTTTAACGAACGGCATTTTTTGTTTGTTTGTTTCTTTTTATAATTATTATTATGTATATATATAATAATATAAAATAGAAATTGATAATAAATTAATTCAGTTCAAGTTTTAGTCAATATTATATGTATATATATGTAAGTGTGTATATATATTAAATATATATTTTTAGTATATTCCTTTTTACGTTGGTCGTATGTATCCGAATGTGTGATATTATCAACTCTGAAATCAAAATTTTATTTGTATTAGGAAAATTGTTTTTAAATAGGTATAGGAAATAAAATATTATTATTATAGAATAACTTAAACATAAATTGCGAAAAAAAAAATAAATATATATATGTATATGTATAGGTATATAAATTAAATTTGGAAATATATACTTAATTATTAATTAATAATCTATAAGTTGATGGTCGGACAAAGTAATAATAATAAAATATATTTAATAAATGAATAAAACTATTAGTTTTTAATAACTTTAAGGGATAGTTCTAATAGAATAGGATTTCTACATATTTCAAAATCCTCTACAGAACGGTAATAATATAATTTTCCAGAGACGGCTATTTCAACTGTTTGTAATTATTATGTATTTATATATATATGTACATATATATGTATATTAAGATGCGGAAATATATACAGTAAAAGCTCCTTATTCGCACTTCCTTCATTCACGTTTTCACTATTCGCGGATTCAAAAAAATTCGACCCAATTCCTATATTCGCGGTTAAAGATTTCTTTATTCGCATATCTAATTGGTACATCGGTACATACATATGTATGTATTAATAAAAAGGATTCCAATAGGTAGGTCCAACCCAATATTCTTTGTAAACGCGTCGTCAAATGGACTAATAAAAAAATATAATCGACCTTATTACAACTGTGCCTAAAGTTTTGAAAAATCTTGGTGAAGGTTTAAGAATGGCAAATGAGCTTTGTGATTTCTTTATGAAAATTGATCCGTGAATGGAACGAAGTCATATTTTTAAGAGACAAATTGCTAATGCCACTGCTGTATATGAGTCTCTGAATTAAAGGAGCTTTTACAAACTGCCAAGCAAGAAAAAAATACAAAATTCTTTAAACCATTTCCTAAGCCTGAAGATAATATAATTAATCAATATGGTCAAAAACTTTAATTAAATTGATTTTTTTATTTTGTCACCTAGGAACGTATCCCCTATAATCCCATATAAATTACCATTCCATATTCTCGGTCTGTCCGCGAATAAAGAGCTTTTACTGTACTCTATATTCCATAAGTTTATGGTCCGAAAAAGTAACAATAATATTATATTTATTTAATAAAATGATTTTACTTATTTTAAGGGATAGTTCTAATAGAATAGAATTTTTAAATATTTCAAAATCCTCTACAGAACGGTTATATATAAGTTTCTAGAGACGGCTGTTTCAACTGTTTGTACTTATAAATTAAAATGCGGAAATATATATTTTATATTCCATAAGTTGATGATGGTCGGAAAAAGTAACAATAATAACATGATTAGTTTTTTAATTATTATACTTTAAGGGATAGTTCGAATAGAATAGGATTTCTAAATATTACAAAATCCTCTACAGTACGGTAAAATAAATTCCATGTGTTTGCTCTTATCATGTATACATGCCAAATATTTTACATACCTTATTAAATTGCTTCCAGAAGATGATGATTATGATGATAATAATAATGATGATGATCTTGATTATGATGATAATAATGATGACGATGATGATGATGATGATGACGACGATGATGATAATGTTGATACACACACAAACACACACAAAAGGCAAAAAAGAATAAAACCAAAAGCACAAACACTATACACCAAAAACACAAATTCAATTAAGTTAAACAGAATTTAAAATGGCAGAAAAATAATTTCATTTAATATAAATGAAGAAACTCACAATATATCAAAAGTCAAATTATTCTTTATGATAAAAAATATTTTTGTGGAAAGTCAAAAATGATTTTTACAGTTTCACGGTTGAACGTGCAATGAGAATTCAGAAGATGTAAATTTAAAAATGTAAAATTATGTACATATATGAAGTATATACATACATAATGTGTAAAATCACCCCTCTAGTCAGAATTATTGGGAATAAGTAAAAGAGTACAGAGATGGAGAAAAATAAAACACATGTAATATGTAATAACAGGTAGATAAAAAAAACATGACATTAAAAAGTCAAAGGTAATAAGTAAAATACAAAGAATAAGAAAAGGATTGGCCTTTCTCAAATACCAATTTAATGAGTGTAGAAAAGGGACAACATGATGAGACATGTTCCAGGTAGTTCGGCATGCATCGGAGATAAGCGGAAAATGTTTCGGTCCCAATTCAAGCAGACGCTTGGGTGGTTTTCCCATGATCATGACGCCGTTATTTGTTTTGTACACAAAGTAATTACTTTGAAAAGGTATAAATATGCAATATAAATAAACAGACGACGTAAGGCAAGGTGAGGCGAAAAAACATTCAGAGGTGCATGCACTGTGTGTGGCTGTGTGTGTGTGTGTGTGTGTTTGTCAGAAAAACGCGACCGAGGTGTATTGGAATGTCACCACCCCTCAGCTCCTCCCACGTGTTCCAATTATTTACCTTGATTTCGCCTAACATGTGTACCTGTCTATAGGTAGATAGATATGTATGCATATATATTTTTTGATATTAAGTTATACGTAAGTTTTAGGTTATCCATTTAAAAGTTGCGGCGGGGATAAATTCTGTTTAACAGAAAATTATTTCATGAGTGAAATATATTCAAAAGAAGGTCAAATTATATAGAATCTTTTGGGAGGGAAAAAATATTGAAAATTACCTAAGAAGAAAATGAAGGAAAACACGTGGTTCGAGGATACAAAAATATAATAAATTCGATGAAAACAAAAGTCCAACAATTGATTTATTTATAGTAATAAAAAAGGATATTAGGAATAAATGAAAGAATGATACATTAGAAAGTTGTGTGAGACTATTTGAATTTTTGTAAGATATGGTGCAGTGGGGAGAGGTTATAAAAAGATACGTACAATAGCATAAACAAAAAGCCATTGAAATTAGAAAAACGAATGTGGGAAAATAAATTCGAAGAAAAAAGTGTGAATAATTAAAAAGGTGACATTGTTGCCCAGACCTGGTTTCGAACCTCCGATCCATGACACGGAAAATAAAGAAATAATTTATTTATTGTGGAAAAAGTGTTGGGAATTGGTGAAAGATATTTTGGAATTTATTTTATAAATGGATGCCTGATTACATGAGACCATCCGCACCCCGCTGGGGAATATGGGGGAGGGGATTTATAGGAGGGGGGGGTGTGAAAAAATTTAATTTTTTTTTTCCAAATACACAGAAAATTATTGTTAGAAATGATGAAAACGAAAATGCAAAAAAAATTAAGAAAATCGAAAAAAAATTTTTTCATCGAAAAAAATCCATGGGGGGTAGCCTTGATTTCGCCGTGATTGAAGATAAAAAGTGAAATATCTCGGTAATTGTAGATCGTAGCGTAATGTGGGTGGGCTTAAAAGAAGCGCCTTGGAGAGTACTTAAATTAGATGTTAAAAAGAAAATTTAGTGAATAAAAGTTTTTGAGTAAAATGAGAAAATGTTAAAAAAGTTTGAGTTTTAGTAATAATTTTTTTGCAAAAAACTGGAGAGGGTTAGTGAAAAAAGAAGAGCAAATATGAATAGCGAACATGTTAGAGAAGATTTGTGCGAAATTTGAAATGAAAATATTGATAAATGTAGAAACTGTGGGTGTTCAAAGTGAGAAAATGTTGGATGGTTGCGAAAATTGCCGCAGGTTGGTGGGATTTAATCGAAAAAATTGGATTATTTTTAATGGGAAAAGTGTAGGGAATAGAAGAAAGTAATGTATGTAGAATTTGATAATAATGTTTGCTTGATTAAATGATATCATTCGTAGCCGAGTAGGATGTGTGGGAGAGGGGGTGCCATGGTGAGGGGGGGTGAAATGAGGGAACCAAAAATTAATAATATAATAGAAAAATAGCCCTATCTATAACAATAATGAAAGTGAAAAAAGTTTTTGCAAAAAATTAATTTTAAGGGGTGAAAAATATGTTGAAAAAGGAAAAAAGTAAATTTCTCCGTTGGTGGGTGGGATTGAACCTCCGTTCCCATTGTTCTTTATCCCATCCGCTTAGTCTACTGCACTACACAGGTCATTCGATTTGGTTGCTTTGAAATTTGATGTGTATCTGCTAGGAATGTGTTATTTTCATGGGTATGAATGCACTGTACAGGCCGAGTGTGCCGAGTGTGGCTTGGGGAAAGGGGTTAATTTGAAGGAAAGGTGAAAATATATTGGCATAAATTAATTGATTTATAATGGGGGAAATTATTGGGAATATGTGAAAGTGATATATGGAGGAATTGTTTAGAATGGGAGTATATGCAGCGCGCTGAGGCATATGGAGGTGGTGGATTGGACAAATTGATTGATTTATTGTGGAAAAAGTATTAAGAATTGGTGAATGATATTTTGGGGTTGGATTTGTAAATGGATCCCTGATTACATGAGACCATCCGCACCCCGCTGGGGAATATGGGGGAGGGGATTTATAGGAGGGGGGGGTGTGAAAAAATTTTATTTTTTTTTTCCAAATACACAGAAAATTATTGTTAGAAATGATGAAAACGAAAATGCAAAAAAAATTAAGAAAATCGAAAAAAAATTTTTTCATCGAAAAAAATCCATGGGGGGTAGCCTTGATTTCGCCGTGATTGAAGATATAAAGTGAAATATCTCGGTCATTGTAGATCGTAGCGTAATGTGGGTGGGCTTAAAAGAAGCGCCTGGGAGAGTACTTAAGTTAGGTGTTAAAAAGAAAATTTAGTGAATAATAGTTTTTGAGTAAAATGAGAAAATGTTAAAAAAGTTTGAGTTTTAGTAATAATTTTTTTGCAAAAAACTGGAGAGGCTTAGTGAAAAAAGAAGAGCAAATATTAATAGCCAACATGTTAGAGAAGATGTGTGCGAAATTTGAAATGAATATATTGATAAATGTAGAAACTGTGGGTGTTCAAAGTGAGAAAATGTTGGATGGTTGCGAAAATTGCCGCAGGTTGGTGGGATTTAATTGAAAAAATTGAATTATTTTTAATGGGAAAAGTGTAGGGAATAGAAGAAAGTAATGTATGAAGAATTTGATAATAATGTTTGCTTGATTAAATGATATCATTCGTAGCCCAGTAGGATGTGCGGGAGAGGGGGTGCAAGGGTGAGGGGGGGTGAAATGAAGGAATAAAAATTTAATAATAACATAGAAAAATCGCCCAAGCTATAGCAATAATGAATATGGGAAAAATTTTTGCGAAAAAATTCTTGAGAAATGAGAAAAGGTGAATTTCTGCATGGGTGGGTGGGTGGGTGGGTGGTAAATGGAATTTTGTTAAAAATGGTAATATCTCGGAAACCGTTGGTCGTAGACGATTTTAATGAAAATTTAACATATATATAATATATATATGTTAGCCCAACTAAGTATGGATATAGCATCGATTAGCATTTTCAAAAATGTAATATTACTAACTTTAAATAATGGGTGGAAAAATGAATTTTGTTAAAAATGCTAATATCTCGGAAACCGTTGGTCGTAGAGGATTTTAATGAAAATTTAATATATATATTTATATATATATGTTAGCCTTACTAAGTATGGATATAGCATCGATTGGCATTTTCAAAAATGTACTATTAGTAACTTTAATAATTTTCGAACAAAAAAAAAGCGAAATTGCTAAGTTTGGATGTAGTGATGGTAGTGGCATGTTATGGGTATCGTTGAAAAGGGGAGGGAGCGTAGAGTGCATTGGTGAACGCACGGTTGGTGAAAAGTGTGAAATGTGGGAGTTGTTGGTGAAAACGTGTTTTTTTAGTGGGGGAGGGGAGGGGGGTGGCACCCCTCGGAGGTGTGTCTCTGTAGCAGGAAGAATAATCACTATCGCAAAAAGTTGCCTGTTGGTGAACGTTGGTGAAATCGCGAAAAGATCGTTTTTTGGGTGGGTTCCGAAAAAATTGAAACGGCTGTGGCGGAGAAGTTTATACATGAATTGGAATAATTTTTTCACCAATCGATAGCTAAGGAAGAAGAGCAATTAAAATAGAAAGAATCATTCGCAAAAGTTCGAACAGTTCAAAGATAGACAAATTTGAAATGTGAAAATTGGTAATTGACGATGAAATTTTTTTGATAAAAATGTTTTTAAAAAAAAGTTCCATTCTTAATTTTCTTGAAAATGTGATAATTGTTTAGAGGGTTGATGGGAGTATTTGTAAAAAATATCCGTATTGCCAAAAGCTTTTGGATAAGGTGATTTATTTGTAGATAAATGGTAAAAAAATGGAAAAACAGCACTTACATAAAGTGAAATAAATATAGTAGAATTAAATAAAATTGAAATGTTTAAAATGGTAGTGTACATAAAAGATGTGTGGGTATATAGGAAAAATATGAAAAAAATCGTAAGTACATAAGAAGTATATAATATGAAAATGGTGTGATGATAAAATTAGTGTGAAAATTGGGCGATTTTTTGAGAAGAAAGTAAAAGAAATGTGAAAGTGTGTATAATTTTGTTTAAAAGTATGTGTTAATAGCTATCATTTGAGATACGAATGAAGATTGTAGGTGTAGTAGTTTTGCCAGAAAGTAGATTTGAAAATTTGAGAAAATGCCCTAACTGGCCGGATAAAAAGTGAAAAAAAAAAATAAAATTGTATGAAAATGGGAAAAAAATGTAAAGTCAAAATATTTAAAGAACATAACAGTAAATCGAGGAAAAATACCATTGAAGGGGTAAGAGTACTCACAAAAGAGAAAACGATGGTGAAAGTTGAAAATTTGGGAGTAAATTTTTGTGGTGGAAAAAGGGAAAAAAATCGATAAAAAAAAACTGAGAAGAAGAAGAGCCAAATAATGAAGAGTAGGAATAGTCCTCCCCCCAAAGAAGGGATGAAAAAAAAAATGAAGAAAATTGGTGAAGTAGTGTAGGAAGAATGTACGATTAAGGGAAAAAGGCTGCTTAGCTTTATATATACCGCTTTTTTTAGACTAGTAGTCCATTGTTTGTCCGGCTGAAGCCGGACTGCGGATACTGTAGTGGGGCAAATAGTCTCTAGTATCAAAGGTTCTAAAAAAAAACCAAGTAGTAGAAAAAACCTAGTAGTAGAAAAAAGAAAGAAAGAAAGAAAGAAAGAAAGAACGAAAGAAAGAAAGAAAGAAAGAAAGATTCGCCACTTAAAAACACAATCATTACATTATAGAATGAATGAATGTATGAATGAATGAATGAATGAATGTAATAATAAAATGTAATTATTATATAATAAAAAAAAGAAAAGAAAAGAGAAAAAAAGAAAAAGAAAACAACGAAGAAGGGAAAGTAAGACGTAAAAAATAAATATGAAATGAAATGATATGATTATAATATGATGATTATTAATAGTAGTAATAATAATAATAATAATAATAATAATGATAACAAAGTTAGTACATGTACATATACATATGTATAGAATAAATATTAAAACATACATATCCATACATACATACATACCAAAAAAACATGCATAATAGATATATTTCTGATGTTTCCAAGTGACCAAGGAGGTAATCAGACCCACTCGCTTTTTTTAAGGAGGTTTCGCCAAAGTAGCCCTAATCCTCGACATTTATTTATAGGTACATATGTACAACAAATTCAAAATCTACAAATAAATATGTATAATATGTATATTATTTACAATTTAGTTAATAAAAATAATTTATTTACAATTTAAAAATATATTTATTATATATATACAATTGGATAATTATAAAAAATAACAAATTGCCCGCGCAGATCAGAAAAAGATGAACCTAACAAACCTAATAACATACGCTTCCTGAGCCAGTCAAAACCCACTACCTAATATGAATACCCGAAATACGAATACCTAATTCAATCATAACAAACGCGAATGGACAGCCATGAGATATGACATGAGAAATGTAATTATAAATATTATTGAAAAAAAAAGGAAAAATATAAAAAAAATTGTTCAAAATCCTTTCGATGTAAAAGTCATAATATGTGTGTGTGTGTGTGTGTGGAAATAAATAAATAAGAACATCTAATACTTTCCAGTACTGTATTCTATATACCACCCAAAAATTATGTAAATCCTAACATTTTCCTTAATATTTATTGTACAAATAATAATAATAAACACCATTGGAGGAGCTAACAATATTTTTCTGTTCTATAATGTAGTTCTCTAATTATTAATTAAAAATAGTAGCTAAAACCTAATATACAACAACAACAACAAAAAAAGAAGAAAAATTATAAAAGTTCCCTATAAACTACATTTTTAGTATGCGCTACACCTGAAATAACAGTATTAGTAATGTCTGAAACTAAAACCCTTAAATTGTCTGATGATCTAACCCTACCTAATGCAACATAAAGTTGCCCATGAGCAAAAACATTATTTCTCAAATCTAAACCTACACAATCTAAAGTCTGACCCTGACTTTTATTAATGGTTAAAGCGTAAGCTAATTTAACTGGAAATTGTCGTCGCTGCATCTGGATCCCCGATCGCCCCGTCGAGAATTTGAAGGTTATTCTCGGTATCGAGACGATCTCCGAACTACCGGGAACAGATGCCTCCAAGAGAAACTGGGAAATTGATCTAATTATCAATTTAGTTCCATTAACTAACCGGTGCTCAAAGCTCAGATTCCGAATTAATATACATACGGAACCGACTTTTAAACACAAATCATGATCGGGGACACCCTTATCGGAAATTCCGTAAAGAATTTCCGGTCCCAAAACGGAACTATTATCGGTGACGCCATCCACAGAAAGAAATGAATCGGCGCTAAGCAAATGCTTAATGTCCCCGGGCAGCCTATTCAAAATAATTTTATTAACAATATTAATTGCTGCATTTGTAGGTGATAATATTGCCCTTGATACACAATCTTCAGGTCTTAAAAGCACATCATCTGGATACACATAGTTAATTAATTCTTCAATAGAGTTGACGTTATTAATTCCAGTTAAAGAAACTAATCTAACATTATCTAATGTTGTTTCATTAATTGTTCCCTCCCCAATTGATAATAAAAATCGTTGAAATTCCCTATCTCTAGTCCTTTGTGGTTCAATAAGTCTATAAGTTCTTATTCCTTCCCATAAAGGTGAAAATTTTAATGAAACCCTAATTATATCATCTTTACTACCATATTCTATAATTGGTGCTATTTGCCGAAAGTCACCAGCAAAAATAATAATTTTTCCTCCAAAAGGTTTCTGATTTTGGCAAAGATCCCGCAATGAATTATTAAATATATTAACTATTCCCTTATTTGCCATTGTGCATTCATCCCATATAATACAATTAGCTTCTCTTAATAATTGGGCCCTCTGACTATTCCAACTAATATTGCCAGATCCTAACGTATTTGGATCAAGTGGCAACCTAAACATGCTATGCGCGGTAGTCCCTCCCTCATAATTTAAACTTGCAAGCCCCGTTGATGCTGTACATAATACAATATGACCATTTGATCGCAAATGGTTTGTAATACAATTTAAAACTAATGTTTTTCCAGTACCTGCTGGACCATCTAAAAAAAAATGTGTTTTTTGATTATTATTTACTCCCGACGACGACCTGACCGTTACAGGTTGTTCAACTAAACGAATTATAGTTTGAACAAAATTTAATTGTTCCGAATTAAGCAAAGGCATCCAATGGTCAGAAAATTGTCTACAATTTTCTCTATCCCATTGAATGCGCTCTCTATCTACTTCAGTATTATGTGTAGCATCAACCTCGGGTAATCCCATATCTTGCAAAGTTTTTCCATGTCGGCGCAGCATCCTATCAATAACGACTAATGCTTTATTATAAGCCCATATAATGCTTTCAGGATTACGTTCCGGTCTTAATCTAAGGAAATCCTCACTTAGATTATCCTTGAACTCGTCCCAAAGTAGTGCAGCTGGTGCACCAAATATAATAATTGATATAAATAATTGTCTAAGCCCACTACCCATTTTAAATATACTTGCTTCTCTCATAGCTATAAAGTATTCGTCTTCTGTATCTAATAAGCCTCTAAATTTAGCTGCTTCCTGGAAAGTTCCTAACACTCGACCGTTTATTGTGCGTAATGATTGATAATCATTTCCCGGATAATGTGTTAATAGTAGTCTTAAAAAAAAAATTTCTCCTAACGATGGAGACATCCAAAATAAACGGGCAACACAACTACCCCTTTGCCGCGGAACAATAAATAAGTTTTCCCTATTCTGATACCGATAAACTTGTATGTTAATATTATGTGGTCGTGTCGATAATACCTGGAAACGTTCGTAAAAGTCAATATATGTCAAATTAATCAATTCCTCAACTTGGGGCCTTTCAAAATAAAGCAAAAGCTTTGAAGAGCTACGTTCAGCAGCAGCAGCAGCAGAAAGTGCCTCCCCAGGTCGAAAAATTATCGTTTCCCTATTAGGTAGGTGCACAGGAAGTGCAATAACGGTTGGCCTTCGACCACCAAGATCATATCCTAATAGCCGCCATACCGCTTCTGTGGCAGAAATGTATCGAGAATTAACATATGCTTCGATTTCATCATTTACTGCTCTGTTCCTAATGTCAGTATTAGTCGTAGTAGTCGTAGAAGTAGCAGTCGTAGAAGTAGTAGTCGTAGTAGTAGTAGTAGAAGTAGTAGTTGTCGTAGAAATAGAAGGATTTTCAACAACTGCTATTCGAGCATAATCTGGCCCCTTATGAATATATTTCATCATATATTTAATAACTTTTGTCGATGTGGAAATTTCTAAATTGCAATGGCTGTCCATAATGAGGAGAATGGCAGGATTGTACGGCACTACCCATCCATCATTTACCTGACGGAAATTTCTACTTCTCGGTATACGCACATTAATTGAATTATGGCATGGCCTTTTATATAAAATGTAACCGTTATTGTCAATATATGTAATTTCATTCGAATTTTTGGGGAAAAATTTTGAACATTGTTTTGTATTATTATTCATGCAAGGCGCATGTGGATATGAATTTCCGCAAGGACCATGCAACATATGCTGTAATACAGCTTTTCGGAGTCTCCCTCCAGCTTCCTCTTCTGAGGGAATTGTTGCACGAACAAATTTATCAATTTGTTCTGGAAAAATTGGTCCTCCGCCTTGGACACGAATTGCCATATGGGCATGTGGAAGACCTCGTTTTTGAAATTCAATAACATGTATAATATACTCAACATGTCCAAAAAGCTTCCCCGAATAGAGCAAATGTAATAAATGGCGATATTTTAATTCAAAAACCCGATTACAAAGATCTGGACGATCCATAAATGATTCACCGATATGTAAAGAATTTGTAATCTCTGGCCAGCGAGGATTACATGTAATTGTTAAAAAATATGAAGGTTGTCCTAATCGACTTACTATCGCCATTGCATCATAATAATTTTTTTGCATATACCGAGGGCCATGGGTAAATGATGATGGCAAATATACTTTTCCTGCCATAATCTCACCCTCCCCGGCAATGGTTTCATCAATTTCCTGACGGGTAGCTATACGTAATACACTTTTCTGATTATTTCTATAATACTGTAATCTTTCCTCTTCTGTTCTACACCACATATCTACTAAATACTCTTGCGCTAAACGTCTAAACTGTGTAAATCTAGGCTCAGAAAGTAAATTTAATCTATAATACTGTAATTGGGAAATTTTACCACCATTCCTATTTCTAAGATATATATGCCATCCTACCGTACCATGTGGAAATAATACGGGATATTGTAAAGCTTCGTACGCCTGATCTAAATAATTAATTGCATGAGGCCTAGCATTCCCTAACTTCCAAACTACCACCTTTCTTGGATCATAATCTACTCCTGTCCTAATGATAGCAGCTATTTCGTTATACCCTGGATCATTATCACTACCACTACCACTATCACCGCCAGAAGATCTACGTCTAACACCATCAAAAACTAAATGTGCCGTCTCATCTGTATGCGAGTTTAATTGCCTAAAATATCCTATAAATGGATTTACTGAATTCAAATACAATTCAATGTCATTCATAATATTTATATTTAATCTTTCATTTCGCGCCAATCTTTCCCGTTCGGTATGGTCTTGAAAATATAAAGTTATATTGTTATTGCCCGTATAGCTTAAGTCAAAAATTCTGTGATAAACTTTACCTAATATTTTAACAAAGGAAGTTCTATTATCACGACCACGACCACCATGACCATATTGTTGTGATGATGATGATGATATATTGGAAGCGGAAAATGCGAATAAATTATTATATTGTCGCGCGTGTTTTAAAAACGTATTATTTTTATAAAAATTAGCATTTAATTGTGGTAGCTTTTGAATGAAATTAATCCCGTCACGTCCGCAACACCACGTTTTTTTTGTTTTCTCTTCTTGAAAATACGGAGCTTGGCAAATATTACATTTATAGGTATTAACAGAAATTAAAGAGCCGGGAGATTTTAAACAATAAGGGCGGATTGTATCTAAATCCACACCATACCTATCACCTAAGCAAGTAAATCTAGGTACTCTAAATACTATATTTTCGATAATCTGAGGACGAACAGGGGGGGGTGAGCTAACAATTGCAGAAGAGGTAGAAGAAGAAGGGGGGTCAGCAACGGCGGGTAGTGGAGGTGCAGGTGCAGGTGCAGGTGCAGGCTGCACTGGAATAGAAAAAGAAGGGCCAGCAACAGGTAGTGGAGGAGGAGGAAGAGGTCCAGGCTGCACTGAAACAGGATTCAATTTTCTACGTTTTTTTGGCCTTCCCCTAGGCCGTTTACCTTCAGGTAGATTAATTACTGAAGTATTAGAAGATGAAGAAGAAGAAGTGGAACAGCTGCCTGCTATAGAAACTGCATGGTCATCATTACGATCACCAGCAGTAGCAACAGCAGCAGCAGCAGCAGCAGCAGCAGCAGCAGCAGCAGAAGCAGGAAAAGTAATATTAGCAACAGACACAGAATTAGAAAAAATTGGTTGAATTTTAATTAATTCATAATATGAATTATCACGGGGATGGTCAATTAATAGTAAAATTGCTAAATCTCTAACACTATCACATTTAAAATATCTAGCTACTCCGTCAATGGAATCTAATTTTTTATCAATTGTGACCGGATGTGAGTCGAAAACATAATATATGTCATTTTCGACCCAAAATGCTACCGTCTTTAAATGAGCTGTAAATAAATATCCATCATTATGTCGAGTGGTTAAAAATAATTCCGAAAGCTTATCCTGAAGTTTATTTACAGCAATGTCTAATCTTTTATTTTTTCTTGAAATACAACACCCCCCCATCCCATCAGTGAAAATTGGTTGAGTTTTTACTATGCGAATTTCTTCTCCTGACAATAAATGAAGATTTTCTCTCAAATCTTCAGAAGTTAAATATTCATTCCTTCCCTCTGGCCTACAATATGCATAATATGCATCCCCATTTCGCAAAATCTCGTCAATTTTTTCCGTATTAATATTCTCCCTACCATTAAGTAAAGCCGAATAAACAATGGCCGTAACAGCAATAGCCATACATTGCTTATTACGCCAATCCTCACAAAAAATTTCCGATTGCTGACTGATTGTCCCTGATGCTACACATGAAATTGAGCTTTTAACGAACGGCATTTTTTGTTTGTTTGTTTCTTTTTATAATTATTATTATGTATATATATAATAATATAAAATAGAAATTGATAATAAATTAATTCAGTTCAAGTTTTAGTCAATATTATATGTATATATATGTAAGTGTGTATATATATTAAATATATATTTTTAGTATATTCCTTTTTACGTTGGTCGTATGTATCCGAATGTGTGATATTATCAACTCTGAAATCAAAATTTTATTTGTATTAGGAAAATTGTTTTTAAATAGGTATAGGAAATAAAATATTATTATTATAGAATAACTTAAACATAAATTGCGAAAAAAAAAATAAATATATATATGTATATGTATAGGTATATAAATTAAATTTGGAAATATATACTTAATTATTAATTAATAATCTATAAGTTGATGGTCGGACAAAGTAATAATAATAAAATATATTTAATAAATGAATAAAACTATTAGTTTTTAATAACTTTAAGGGATAGTTCTAATAGAATAGGATTTCTACATATTTCAAAATCCTCTACAGAACGGTAATAATATAATTTTCCAGAGACGGCTATTTCAACTGTTTGTAATTATTATGTATTTATATATATATGTACATATATATGTATATTAAGATGCGGAAATATATACAGTAAAAGCTCCTTATTCGCACTTCCTTCATTCACGTTTTCACTATTCGCGGATTCAAAAAAATTCGACCCAATTCCTATATTCGCGGTTAAAGATTTCTTTATTCGCATATCTAATTGGTACATCGGTACATACATATGTATGTATTAATAAAAAGGATTCCAATAGGTAGGTCCAACCCAATATTCTTTGTAAACGCGTCGTCAAATGGACTAATAAAAAAATATAATCGACCTTATTACAACTGTGCCTAAAGTTTTGAAAAATCTTGGTGAAGGTTTAAGAATGGCAAATGAGCTTTGTGATTTCTTTATGAAAATTGATCCGTGAATGGAACGAAGTCATATTTTTAAGAGACAAATTGCTAATGCCACTGCTGTATATGAGTCTCTGAATTAAAGGAGCTTTTACAAACTGCCAAGCAAGAAAAAAATACAAAATTCTTTAAACCATTTCCTAAGCCTGAAGATAATATAATTAATCAATATGGTCAAAAACTTTAATTAAATTGATTTTTTTATTTTGTCACCTAGGAACGTATCCCCTATAATCCCATATAAATTACCATTCCATATTCTCGGTCTGTCCGCGAATAAAGAGCTTTTACTGTACTCTATATTCCATAAGTTTATGGTCCGAAAAAGTAACAATAATATTATATTTATTTAATAAAATGATTTTACTTATTTTAAGGGATAGTTCTAATAGAATAGAATTTTTAAATATTTCAAAATCCTCTACAGAACGGTTATATATAAGTTTCTAGAGACGGCTGTTTCAACTGTTTGTACTTATAAATTAAAATGCGGAAATATATATTTTATATTCCATAAGTTGATGATGGTCGGAAAAAGTAACAATAATAACATGATTAGTTTTTTAATTATTATACTTTAAGGGATAGTTCGAATAGAATAGGATTTCTAAATATTACAAAATCCTCTACAGTACGGTAAAATAAATTCCATGTGTTTGCTCTTATCATGTATACATGCCAAATATTTTACATACCTTATTAAATTGCTTCCAGAAGATGATGATTATGATGATAATAATAATGATGATGATCTTGATTATGATGATAATAATGATGACGATGATGATGATGATGATGACGACGATGATGATAATGTTGATACACACACAAACACACACAAAAGGCAAAAAAGAATAAAACCAAAAACACAAACACTATACACCAAAAACACAAATTCAATTAAGTTAAACAGAATTTAAAATGGCAGAAAAATAATTTCATTTAATATAAATGAAGAAACTCACAATATATCAAAAGTCAAATTATTCTTTATGATAAAAAATATTTTTGTGGAAAGTCAAAAATGATTTTTACAGTTTCACGGTTGAACGTGCAATGAGAATTCAGAAGATGTAAATTTAAAAATGTAAAATTATGTACATATATGAAGTATATACATACATAATGTGTAAAATCACCCCTCTAGTCAGAATTATTGGGAATAAGTAAAAGAGTACAGAGATGGAGAAAAATAAAACACATGTAATATGTAATAACAGGTAGATAAAAAAAACATGACATTAAAAAGTCAAAGGTAATAAGTAAAATACAAAGAATAAGAAAAGGATTGGCCTTTCTCAAATACCAATTTAATGAGTGTAGAAAAGGGACAACATGATGAGACATGTTCCAGGTAGTTCGGCATGCATCGGAGATAAGCGGAAAATGTTTCGGTCCCAATTCAAGCAGACGCTTGGGTGGTTTTCCCATGATCATGACGCCGTTATTTGTTTTGTACACAAAGTAATTACTTTGAAAAGGTATAAATATGCAATATAAATAAACAGACGACGTAAGGCAAGGTGAGGCGAAAAAACATTCAGAGGTGCATGCACTGTGTGTGGCTGTGTGTGTGTGTGTGTGTGTTTGTCAGAAAAACGCGACCGAGGTGTATTGGAATGTCACCACCCCTCAGCTCCTCCCACGTGTTCCAATTATTTACCTTGATTTCGCCTAACATGTGTACCTGTCTATAGGTAGATAGATATGTATGCATATATATTTTTTGATATTAAGTTATACGTAAGTTTTAGGTTATCCATTTAAAAGTTGCGGCGGGGATAAATTCTGTTTAACAGAAAATTATTTCATGAGTGAAATATATTCAAAAGAAGGTCAAATTATATAGAATCTTTTGGGAGGGAAAAAATATTGAAAATTACCTAAGAAGAAAATGAAGGAAAACACGTGGTTCGAGGATACAAAAATATAATAAATTCGATGAAAACAAAAGTCCAACAATTGATTTATTTATAGTAATAAAAAAGGATATTAGGAATAAATGAAAGAATGATACATTAGAAAGTTGTGTGAGACTATTTGAATTTTTGTAAGATATGGTGCAGTGGGGAGAGGTTATAAAAAGATACGTACAATAGCATAAACAAAAAGCCATTGAAATTAGAAAAACGAATGTGGGAAAATAAATTCGAAGAAAAAAGTGTGAATAATTAAAAAGGTGACATTGTTGCCCAGACCTGGTTTCGAACCTCCGATCCATGACACGGAAAATAAAGAAATAATTTATTTATTGTGGAAAAAGTGTTGGGAATTGGTGAAAGATATTTTGGAATTTATTTTATAAATGGATGCCTGATTACATGAGACCATCCGCACCCCGCTGGGGAATATGGGGGAGGGGATTTATAGGAGGGGGGGGTGTGAAAAAATTTAATTTTTTTTTTCCAAATACACAGAAAATTATTGTTAGAAATGATGAAAACGAAAATGCAAAAAAAATTAAGAAAATCGAAAAAAAATTTTTTCATCGAAAAAAATCCATGGGGGGTAGCCTTGATTTCGCCGTGATTGAAGATAAAAAGTGAAATATCTCGGTAATTGTAGATCGTAGCGTAATGTGGGTGGGCTTAAAAGAAGCGCCTTGGAGAGTACTTAAATTAGATGTTAAAAAGAAAATTTAGTGAATAAAAGTTTTTGAGTAAAATGAGAAAATGTTAAAAAAGTTTGAGTTTTAGTAATAATTTTTTTGCAAAAAACTGGAGAGGGTTAGTGAAAAAAGAAGAGCAAATATGAATAGCGAACATGTTAGAGAAGATTTGTGCGAAATTTGAAATGAAAATATTGATAAATGTAGAAACTGTGGGTGTTCAAAGTGAGAAAATGTTGGATGGTTGCGAAAATTGCCGCAGGTTGGTGGGATTTAATCGAAAAAATTGGATTATTTTTAATGGGAAAAGTGTAGGGAATAGAAGAAAGTAATGTATGTAGAATTTGATAATAATGTTTGCTTGATTAAATGATATCATTCGTAGCCGAGTAGGATGTGTGGGAGAGGGGGTGCCATGGTGAGGGGGGGTGAAATGAGGGAACCAAAAATTAATAATATAATAGAAAAATAGCCCTATCTATAACAATAATGAAAGTGAAAAAAGTTTTTGCAAAAAATTAATTTTAAGGGGTGAAAAATATGTTGAAAAAGGAAAAAAGTAAATTTCTCCGTTGGTGGGTGGGATTGAACCTCCGTTCCCATTGTTCTTTATCCCATCCGCTTAGTCTACTGCACTACACAGGTCATTCGATTTGGTTGCTTTGAAATTTGATGTGTATCTGCTAGGAATGTGTTATTTTCATGGGTATGAATGCACTGTACAGGCCGAGTGTGCCGAGTGTGGCTTGGGGAAAGGGGTTAATTTGAAGGAAAGGTGAAAATATATTGGCATAAATTAATTGATTTATAATGGGGGAAATTATTGGGAATATGTGAAAGTGATATATGGAGGAATTGTTTAGAATGGGAGTATATGCAGCGCGCTGAGGCATATGGAGGTGGTGGATTGGACAAATTGATTGATTTATTGTGGAAAAAGTATTAAGAATTGGTGAATGATATTTTGGGGTTGGATTTGTAAATGGATCCCTGATTACATGAGACCATCCGCACCCCGCTGGGGAATATGGGGGAGGGGATTTATAGGAGGGGGGGGTGTGAAAAAATTTTATTTTTTTTTTCCAAATACACAGAAAATTATTGTTAGAAATGATGAAAACGAAAATGCAAAAAAAATTAAGAAAATCGAAAAAAAATTTTTTCATCGAAAAAAATCCATGGGGGGTAGCCTTGATTTCGCCGTGATTGAAGATATAAAGTGAAATATCTCGGTCATTGTAGATCGTAGCGTAATGTGGGTGGGCTTAAAAGAAGCGCCTGGGAGAGTACTTAAGTTAGGTGTTAAAAAGAAAATTTAGTGAATAATAGTTTTTGAGTAAAATGAGAAAATGTTAAAAAAGTTTGAGTTTTAGTAATAATTTTTTTGCAAAAAACTGGAGAGGCTTAGTGAAAAAAGAAGAGCAAATATTAATAGCCAACATGTTAGAGAAGATGTGTGCGAAATTTGAAATGAATATATTGATAAATGTAGAAACTGTGGGTGTTCAAAGTGAGAAAATGTTGGATGGTTGCGAAAATTGCCGCAGGTTGGTGGGATTTAATTGAAAAAATTGAATTATTTTTAATGGGAAAAGTGTAGGGAATAGAAGAAAGTAATGTATGAAGAATTTGATAATAATGTTTGCTTGATTAAATGATATCATTCGTAGCCCAGTAGGATGTGCGGGAGAGGGGGTGCAAGGGTGAGGGGGGGTGAAATGAAGGAATAAAAATTTAATAATAACATAGAAAAATCGCCCAAGCTATAGCAATAATGAATATGGGAAAAATTTTTGCGAAAAAATTCTTGAGAAATGAGAAAAGGTGAATTTCTGCATGGGTGGGTGGGTGGGTGGGTGGTAAATGGAATTTTGTTAAAAATGGTAATATCTCGGAAACCGTTGGTCGTAGACGATTTTAATGAAAATTTAACATATATATAATATATATATGTTAGCCCAACTAAGTATGGATATAGCATCGATTAGCATTTTCAAAAATGTAATATTACTAACTTTAAATAATGGGTGGAAAAATGAATTTTGTTAAAAATGCTAATATCTCGGAAACCGTTGGTCGTAGAGGATTTTAATGAAAATTTAATATATATATTTATATATATATGTTAGCCTTACTAAGAATGGATATAGCATCGATTGGCATTTTCAAAAATGTACTATTAGTAACTTTAATAATTTTCGAACAAAAAAAAAGCGAAATTGCTAAGTTTGGATGTAGTGATGGTAGTGGCATGTTATGGGTATCGTTGAAAAGGGGAGGGAGCGTAGAGTGCATTGGTGAACGCACGGTTGGTGAAAAGTGTGAAATGTGGGAGTTGTTGGTGAAAACGTGTTTTTTTAGTGGGGGAGGGGAGGGGGGTGGCACCCCTCGGAGGTGTGTCTCTGTAGCAGGAAGAATAATCACTATCGCAAAAAGTTGCCTGTTGGTGAACGTTGGTGAAATCGCGAAAAGATCGTTTTTTGGGTGGGTTCCGAAAAAATTGAAACGGCTGTGGCGGAGAAGTTTATACATGAATTGGAATAATTTTTTCACCAATCGATAGCTAAGGAAGAAGAGCAATTAAAATAGAAAGAATCATTCGCAAAAGTTCGAACAGTTCAAAGATAGACAAATTTGAAATGTGAAAATTGGTAATTGACGATGAAATTTTTTTGATAAAAATGTTTTTAAAAAAAAGTTCCATTCTTAATTTTCTTGAAAATGTGATAATTGTTTAGAGGGTTGATGGGAGTATTTGTAAAAAATATCCGTATTGCCAAAAGCTTTTGGATAAGGTGATTTATTTGTAGATAAATGGTAAAAAAATGGAAAAACAGCACTTACATAAAGTGAAATAAATATAGTAGAATTAAATAAAATTGAAATGTTTAAAATGGTAGTGTACATAAAAGATGTGTGGGTATATAGGAAAAATATGAAAAAAATCGTAAGTACATAAGAAGTATATAATATGAAAATGGTGTGATGATAAAATTAGTGTGAAAATTGGGCGATTTTTTGAGAAGAAAGTAAAAGAAATGTGAAAGTGTGTATAATTTTGTTTAAAAGTATGTGTTAATAGCTATCATTTGAGATACGAATGAAGATTGTAGGTGTAGTAGTTTTGCCAGAAAGTAGATTTGAAAATTTGAGAAAATGCCCTAACTGGCCGGATAAAAAGTGAAAAAAAAAAATAAAATTGTATGAAAATGGGAAAAAAATGTAAAGTCAAAATATTTAAAGAACATAACAGTAAATCGAGGAAAAATACAATTGAAGGGGTAAGAGTACTCACAAAAGAGAAAACGATGGTGAAAGTTGAAAATTTGGGAGTAAATTTTTGTGGTGGAAAAAGGGAAAAAAATCGATAAAAAAAAACTGAGAAGAAGAAGAGCCAAATAATGAAGAGTAGGAATAGTCCTCCCCCCAAAGAAGGGATGAAAAAAAAAATGAAGAAAATTGGTGAAGTAGTGTAGGAAGAATGTACGATTAAGGGAAAAAGGCTGCTTAGCTTTATATATACCGCTTTTTTTAGACTAGTAGTCCATTGTTTGTCCGGCTGAAGCCGGACTGCGGATACTGTAGTGGGGCAAAAATTCTCTAGTTTCCAAAGTACTCAAAATTATCAAGTAGAAAAAGATGCGCTACTTGAAAACACGACCATTATATATATTACTAGTAGTCCATTGTTTGTCCGGCTGAAGCCGGACTGCGGATACTGTAGTGGGGCAAAAATTCTCTAGTTTCCAAAGTACTCAAAATTATCAAGTAGAAAAAGATGCGCTACTTGAAAACACGACCATTATAATTGAATGAATTATAATTGAATGAATTATAATTGAATGAATAATTGATTGAATAAAAATACAATGTAATTTAATTTGATTAGTTTATAACGCATGCGGCGAATTTAGCACCCACTGAACGGGCAAGGAAGAATTTAATAATTTTTGTATATGAATCTTATAGGAAGGTGGTTTTTTGGATATGAATCTAATTACATTCTCACCAACGCCATCTACACTAAATTTATGTAGTAGAGAAAATTTTCTCAAGCTTCCAAAGTACTAAAAAGACCAATTAGAAAAAGATCCGCCACTTGAAGAATAGCTTTTGTATATGAATCTAATTACATTCTCGCCAGCGCCGTCTATACTAAATTTATAAAAACTTAAAATCTGCAATATTCTGTCGTCGGAATAATATGACCACAAAAAAAATGGCGGAGTAAGGTCCGTATAGTGATAAGAAGAAAACGAAAATTTGATTTGATTACTTTTTCACGCATGCGGCGAGTGGGTGGTAACCACTGAAGAGGCAAGGAAGAATAGCTATTTTGCGGAATTAACAGGAAAGGTATTATTTCGCAAAGGCTGAAAAATTTCGATTTGTATATATTAATTGGCTTAAATTTGGATATGAATCTCATAGGAAAGTGGTTACAATTAATTGAACTTGCCCGCTAACCTGTCATAGCATGGGTTAGTTATTTTGTTCTAAATTTTAACGTGATGATTTAAACAAATGAGAGAGTAGGCGGAGGCTATTCCATTACAACAAATTTCGTGCATATTGTAAATTTTGTCGAATAGATGGTTTATTATATGAGATGATCGGGTGGCCGGTGGTACGTGTGGGAGAGGAAGTGCAACGGTGGGACTGAAATGAGGGTATAAAAGTTTAATAATAGCAAAGAAAAATAGCCCTCACAATAACAACACTGAATATTAAAAACAAAATAAGAAAACAATGAATATTTAGGTGTGAAAATAATGTTGAAAAATGAAAAAAGTAAAATTGTCCGCTGGCGAGATTAGAACCTTCGTTCGACTGCTTTCTTTGGAGGTGGTATTTTGATGTTTTTTTAGAAAAGTACTATTAGTACAGAAATAAAAATTAGACAAATGGATTCCTGAAATTTTTTGTGAATTTTGAAGACCTAAGTGAGGTGTGTAGGCATGATAGTTTAGAAGTTAGGAAATTTCATAGTATTAGAAACAATAATGAGATGAGATTAGCATAGAAAGATTAGGAAAGGGTCACAATGCGAATATGAAAAAAAAATGAGAAAATTGAAAAAAAAATTTTCATTCGAATCGCTAGCCGATATATAGCCTTGATATCGCCGTGATTGAAGAAAATGCCCTACGTATTCAGTTTAGGTACATTGTATATTCTGCAAAATAAAATAAATGCTATTGTACAATTAATTGAACTTGCCCGCTAACCTGTCATAGCATGGGTTAGTTTTTTTTGTTCTAAATTTTAACGTGATGATTTAAACAAATGAGAGAGTAGGCGAAGCCTATTCCATTAAAACAAATTTCCAATTGAGCTAATCTTTCAAATAAGGATTGTTACATTCTCACCAACACCATCTACGCTAAATTTATAAAAACGTAAAATCTGCAATATTCTATTATTCCAAGAATATGAACAGCACAAACAGAATACCGAATATCTAAAATACGGCAGGTGGAAAAATGCACTACCTATACAGTTTAGGTACATTGTACATTCTGCAAAATAAAATAAATGCGATTGTACAATTAATTGAACTTGCCCGCTAACCTCTCAAAGCATGGGTTAGTTTCTTTTGTTCTTAATTTTAACGTGATGATGTAAACAAATGAGAGAGTAGGCGGAGCGGAGCCTATTCCATTAAAACTATTTTCCAATTTTGCTAATCTTTCAAATAAGTATTGTTACATTCTCACCAACACCATCTACGCTAAATTTATAAAAACTCTGCAATATTCTATTATTCCAAGAATATGAACAGCACAAACAGAATACCGAATATCTAAAATACGGCAGGTGGAAAAATGCACTACCTATACAGTTTAGGTACATTGTACATTCTGCAAAATAAAATAAATACGATTGTACAATTAATTGAACTTGCCCGCTAACCTGTCAAAGCATGGGTTAGTTTCTTTTGTTCTAAATTTTAACGTGATGATTTAAACAAATGAGAGAGTAGGCGGAGCCTATTCCATTAAAACTATTTTCCAATTTTGCTAATCTTTCAAATAAGTATTGTTACATTCTCACCAACACCATCTACGCTAAATTTATAAAAACGTAAAATCTGCAATATTCTATCATTCCAAGAATATGAACAACACAAACAGATTACCGAATATCTAAAATACGGCAGGTGGAAAAATGCACTACCTATACAGTTTAGGTACATTGTACATTCTGCAAAATAAAATAAATGCGATTGTACAATTAATTGAACTTGCCCGCTAACCTGTCAAAGCATGGGTTAGTTTCTTTTGTTCTAAATTTTAACGTGATGATTTAAACAAATGAGAGAGTAGGCGGAGCCTATTCCATTAAATCTATTTTCCAATTGAGCTAATCTTTCAAATAAGGATTGTTACATTCTCACCAACACCATCTACGCTAAATTTATAAAAACGTAAAATCTGCAATATTCTATTATTCCAAGAATATGAACAGCACAAACAGAATACCGAATTGAAAATTACCTTAGAAGAAAATGAAGGAAAACGCTTGGTTCGAGGATACAAAAATATCATCATCATAATAAATTAGATGAAAACAAATGTCCAACAATTGATTTATTTATAGTAATAAAAAACGATATTAGGAATAAATGAAAGAATGATGCATTAGAAAGTTGTGTGAGACTATTTGAATTTTTGTAAGATATATGTACATATAAGAGAGGGGGTGCAGTGGGGAGAGGTTATAAAAAGATACGTACAATAACATAAACAAAAAGCCATTGAAATTAGAAAAACGAATGTGGGAAAATAAATTCGAAGAAAAAAGTGAATAATTAAAAAGGTGACATTGTTGCCCGGACCTGGTTTCGAACCTACGATCCATGACACGGAAAATAAAGAAATAATTTATTTATTATGGAAAAAGTGTTGGGAATTGGTGAAAGATATTTTGGGGTTTATTTTATAAATGGATGCCTGATTATATGAGACTACCCGCACCCCGCTGGGGAATATGGGAGAGGGGATTTATAGGAGAGGGGGTGTGAAATAATTTTTGTTTTTTTTTTCAAATACACAGAAAAATATTGTTAAAGATGATGAAAACAAAAATAGGAAAATATTTGCGAAAATTGAAAAAAAAAATTTTCCTCGAAAAATATCCATGGGGGGTAGCCTTGATTTCGCCGTGATTGAAGATAAAAAGTGAAATATCTCGGTAATTATAGAACGTAGCGTAATGTAGGTGGGCTTAAAAGAAGCGCCTTTGAGAATACTTAAATTAGGTGTTAAAGTAAACATTTAGTGAATAACAGTTTTTGAGTAAAATGAGAAATTGTTAAAAAAGTTTGAGTTTTAGTAATAATTTTTTTGCGAAAAAATGGACAAAGGTAGAGAAAAAAGAAGAGAAAATATTATTAGCCAACATGTTAGTGAAGATGTGTGCGAAATTTGAAATGAAAATATTGTTAAATGTAGAAACTGTGGGTGTTCAAAGTGAGAAAATGTTGGGTGGTTGCGAAAATTACCGCAGGTTAGTGGGATTTAATTGAAAAAATTGAATTATGTTTAATGGAAACAATGTACGGAATAGAAGAAAGTAATGCATGAGAAAATTTGAAAGAGATTTATGCTTGATTAAATGAGATGATTGGGAGTCCAGTAGGATGTGTGGGAGAGGGGGTGCCATGGTGAGGGGGGGGTGAAATGAGGGAACCAAAAATTAATAATAACATAGAAAAATAGCCCTATCTATAACAATAATGAAAGTGAAAAAAGTTTTTGCAAAAAATTAATTTTAAGGGGTGAAAAATATGTTGAAAAAGGAAAAAAGTAAATTTCTCCGTTGGTGGGTGGGATTGAACCTCCGTTCCCATTGTTCTTTATCCCATCCGCTTAGTCTACTGCACTACACAGGTCATTCGATTTGGTTGCTTTGAAATTTGATGTGTATCTGCTAGGAATGTGGTATTTTCATGGGTATGAATGCACTGTACAGACCGAGTGTGCCGAGTGTGGCTCGGGGAAAGGGGTTAATTTGAAGGAAAGGTGAAAATATATTGGCATAAATTAATTGATTTATAATGGAGGAAATTATTGGGAATATGTGAAAGTGACATATGGAGGAATTGTTTAGAATGGGAGTAAATGCAGCGCGGAGGCATATGGAGGTTGTGGATTGGACAAATTGATTGATTTATTGTGGAAAAAGTATTAAGAATTGGTGAATGATATTTTGGGGTTGGATTTGTAAATGGATGCCTGATTACATGAGACCATCCGCACCCCGCTGGGGAATATGGGGGAGGGGATTTATAGGAGGGGGGGTATGAAAAAATTTTATTTTTTTTTTCCAAATACACAGAAAATTATTGTTAGAATTGATGAAAACGGAAATGCAAAAAAAATTAAGAAAATCGAAAAAAAATTTTTTCATCGAAAAAAATCCATGGGGGGTAGCCTTGATTTCGCCGTGATTGAAGATAAAAAGTGCAATATCTCGGTAATTGTAGATCGCAGCGTAATGTGGGTGGACTTAAAAGAAGCGCCTTAGAGAGTACTTAAATTAGGTGTTAAAAAGAAAATTTAGTGAATAATAGTTTTTGAGTAAAATGAGAAAATGTTAAAAAAGTTTGAGTTTTAGTAATAATTTTTTTGCAAAAAACTGGAGAGGGTTAGTGAAAAAAGAAGAGCAAATATGAATAGCGAACATGTTAGAGAAGATGTGTGCGAAATTTGAAATGAAAATATTGATAAAGGTAGAAACTGTGGGTGTTCAAAGTGAGAAAATGTTGGATGGTTGCGAAAATTGCCGCAGGTTGGTGGGATTTAATTGAAAAAATTGAATTATTTTTAATGGGAAAGGTGTACGGAATAGAAGAAAGTAATGTATGAGAAAATTTGAAAGAGATTTATGCTTGATTAAATGAGATGATTGGGGTTCCAGTAGGATGTGTGGGAGAGGGGGTGCCATGGTGAGGGGGGGTGAAATGAGGGAACCAAAAATTAATAATAACATAGAAAAATAGCCCTATCTATAACAATAATGAAAGTGAAAAAAGTTTTTGCAAAAAATTAATTTTAAGGGGTGAAAAATATGTTGAAAAAGGAAAAAAGTAAATTTCTCCGTTGGTGGGTGGGATTGAACCTCCGTTCCCATTGTTCTTTATCCCATCCGCTTAGTCTACTGCACTACACAGGTCATTCGATTTGGTTGCTTTGAAATTTGATGTGTATCTGCTAGGAATGTGGTATTTTCATGGGTATGAATGCACTGTACAGGCCGAGTGTGCCGAGTGTGGCTCGGGGAAAGGGGTTAATTTGAAGGAAAGGTGAAAATATATTGGCATAAATTAATTGATTTATAATGGGGGAAATTATTGGGAATATGTGAAAGTAATATATGGAGGAATTGTTTAGAATGGGAGTAAATGCAGCGCGCTGAGGCATATGGAGGTGGTGGATTGGACAAATTGATTGATTTATTGTGGAAAAAGTATTAAGAATTGGTGAATCATATTTTGGGGTTGGATTTGTAAATGGATGCCTGATTACATGAGACCATCCGCACCCCGCTGGGGAATATGGGGGAGGGGATTTATAGGAGGGGGGGTGTGAAAAAATGTTATTTTTTTTTTCCAAATACACAGAAAATTATTGTTAGAAATGATGAAAACGAAAATGCAAAAAAAATTAAGAAAATCGAAAAAAAATTTGTTCATCGAAAAAAATCCATGGGGGGTAGCCTTGATTTCGCCGTGATTGAAGATAAAAAGTGAAATATCTCGGTAATTGTAGATCGTAGCGTAATGTGGGTGGACTTAAAAGAAGCGCCTTGGAGAGTACTTAAATTAGGTGTTAAAAAGAAAATCAAGTGAATAATAGTTTTTGAGTAAAATGAGAAAATGTTAAAAAAGTTTGAGTTTTAGTAATAATTTTTTTGCAAAAAACTGGAGAGGGTTAGTGAAAAAAGAAGAGCAAATATGAATAGCGAACATGTTAGAGAAGATGTGTGCGAAATTTGAAATGAAAATATTGATAAATGTATAAACTGTGGGTGTTCAAAGTGAGAAAATGTTGGATGGTTGCGAAAATTACCGCAGGTTAGTGGGATTTAATCGAAAAAATTAAATTATTTTTAATGGGAAAAGTGTAGGGAATAGAAGAAAGTAATGTATGTAGAATTTGATAATAATGTTTGCTTGATTAAATGATATCATTCGTAGCCGAGTAGGATGTGTGGGAGAGGGGGTGCCATGGTGAGGGGGGGTGAAATGAAGTAACCAAAAATTAATAATAACATAGAAAAATAGCCCTATCTATAACAATAATGAAAGTGAAAAAAGTTTTTGCAAGAAATTAATTTTAAGGGGTGAAAAATATGTTGAAAAAGGAAAAAAGTAAATTTCTCCGTTGGTGGGTGGGATTGAACCTCCGTTCCCATTGTTCTTTATCCCATCCGCTTAGTCTACTGCACTACACAGGTCATTCGATTTGGTTGCTTTGAAATTTGATGTGTATCTGCTAGGAATGTGGTATTTTCATGGGTATGAATGCACTGTACAGGCCGAGTGTGCCGAGTGTGGCTCGGGGAAAGGGGTTAATTTGAAGGAAAGGTGAAAATATATTGGCATAAATTAATTGATTTATAATGGGGGAAATTATTGGGAATATGTGAAAGTGATATATGGAGGAATTGTTTAGAATGGGAGTATATGCAGCGCGCTGAGGCATATGGAGGTGGTGGATTGGACAAATTGATTGATTTATTGTGGAAAAACTATTAAGAATTGGTGAATGATATTTTGGGGTTGGATTTGTAAATGGATGCCTGATTACATGAGACCATCCGCACCCCGCTGGGGAATATGGGGGAGGGGATTTATAGGAGGGGGGGGGGGGTGTGAAATTTTTTTTTTTTTTTTCCAAATACACAGAAAATTATTGTTAGAAATGATGAAAACGAAAATGCAAAAAAAATTAAGAAAATCGAAAAAAAATTTGTACATCGAAAAAAATCCATGGGGGGTAGCCTTGATTTCGCCGTGATTGAAGATAAAAAGTGAAATATCTCGGTAATTGTAGATCGTAGCGTAATGTGGGTGGGCTTAAAAGAAGCGCCTTAGAGAGTACTTAAATTAGGTGTTAAAAAGAAAATTTAGTGAATAATAGTTTTTGAGTAAAATGAGAAAATGTTAAAAAAGTTTGAGTTTTAGTAATAATTTTTTTGCAAAAAACTGGAGAGGGTTAGTGAAAAAAGAAGAGCAAATATGAATAGCGAATATGTTAGAGAAGATGTGTGCGAAATTTGAAATGAAAATATTGATAAATGTAGAAACTGTGGGTGTTCAAAGTGAGAAAATGTTGGATGGTTGCGAAAATTGCCGCAGGTTGGTGGGATTTAATCGAAAAAATTGAATTATTTTTAATGGGAAAAGTGTAGGGAATAGAAGAAAGTAATGTATGTAGAATTTGATAATAATGTTTGCTCGATTAAATGATATCATTCGTAGCCGAGTAGGATGTGCGGGGGAGGGGGTGCAAGGGTGAGGGGGGGTGAAATGAAGGAATAAAAATTTAATAATAACATAGAAAAATAGCCCAAGCTATAGCAATAATGAATATGGAAAAAATTTTTGCCAAAAAATTCTTCAGAAATGAGAAAATGTGAATTTCTGCATGGGTGGGTGGCTGGGTGGGTGGGTGGGTGGGTGGTAAATGGAATTTTGTTAAAAATGCTAATATCTCGGAAACCGTTGGTCGTAGACGATTTTAATGAAAATTTAACATATATATTCATATATATATGTTATCCGAACTAAGTATGGATATAGCATCGATTGGCATTTTCAAAAATGTAATATTACTAACTTTAAATAATGGGTGGAAAAATGAATTTTGTTAAAAATGCTAATATCTCGGAAACCGTTGGTCGTAGACGATTTTAATGAAAATTTAATATATATATTTATATATATATGTTAGCCTTACTAAGTATGGATATAGCATCGATTGGCATTTTCAAAAATGTACTATTACTAACTTTAATAATTTTCGAACAAAAAAAAAGCGAAATTGCTAAGTTTGGATGTAGTGATGGTAGTGGCATGTTATGGGTATCGTTGGAAAGGGGATGGAGTGTAGAGTGCGCTGGTGAACGCACGGTTGGTGAGAAGTGTGAAATGTGGGAGTTGTTGGTGAAAACGTGTTTTTTTAGTGGGGGAGGGGAGGGGGGTGGCACCCCTCAGAGGTGTGTCTCTGTAGCAGGAACAATAATCACTATCGTAAAAAGTTGCCTGTTGGTGAACGTTGGTGAAATCGTGAAAAGATCGTTTTTTGGGTGGGTTTCGAAAAAATTGAAACGGCTGTGGCGGAGAAGTTTATGCATGAATTGGAATAATTTTTTCACCAATCGATAGCTAAGAAAAAAGAGCAAATTTAGGCAGAAAGAATCATTCGAAAAAGTTCGAACAGTTCAAAGATACACACATTTGAATTGAGAAAATTGGTAATTGACGATGAAAATTTTTTGATGAAAATATTTTTAAAAAAAAACGACCCGTCAGACCTTTTTCGAAATAACTTAAATGTTTAGAGGGTTGATAGGTGTAATTGAGAAAAATATGCAAGTTCCTCTGGTCTGTCGGTTGGGGTGATTTATGTGTAAAAAAATGTGAAAAAATGAAAAAACTTGAATTAGTTAAATTGAAATAAATATAGTATAATAAAAGAATGAATGAAAGTTTAAAATGGTAAAGTACATAGAACATATGAGGGTATATGGGAAAAATATGAAAAAAATCGTAAGTACATAAGAAGTATATAATATGAAGTAAGGTGATTGGTAAATTTAGTGTGAAAATTGTGCGATTTTTTGAGAAGAAAGTAAAAGAAATGTGAAAGTGTCTATGATTTTCCTTAAAAATAGTAGTGAATAGCTATCGTTTGAGATATGAATGAAGATTGTAAGTGTTACGAAAGTGCCAGAAATAGGGTTTGAAAATTTGAGAAAATGCCCTAACTGGCCGGACAAAAAGTGAAAAAAAAAAATATTTTTGTATGAAAATGGAAAGAGAATAATAAGGGGCAAATATTTAAAGAACATAATTGTGCATCTAAGAAAAATAATTATAAAGTGCTAACAATACTCGAAAAAGAAGAAAATGATGATGAAAGTTGAAAGTTTGGGAGTAAATTTTTGTGGTGGAAAAAGGAAAAAAATTCGATAAAAAAAAACTGAGAAGAAGAAGAGCCAAAAAATGAAGAGTAGGAATAGTGCTCCCCCCAACGAAGGGGGGAAAAAAAAAATTAAGAAAATTAATTCAGTAGTGTAGCGACAAAGTACGATTAAGGCAAAAAGGCTGTTTAGCTTTATATATACGCTTTTTTTAGACTAGTAGTCCATTGTTTGTCCGGCTGAAGCCGGACTGCGGATACTGTAGTGGGGCAAATAGTCTCTAGTATCAAAGGTTCTAAAAAAAAACCACCTAGTAGTAGAAAAAAGAAAGAAAGAAAGAAAGATTCGCCACTTGAAAACACAATCATTACATTATAGAATGAATGAATGTATGAATGTATGAATGAATGAATGAATGAATGTAATAATAAAATGTAATTATTATATAATAAAAAAAAGAAAAGAAAAGAGAAAAAAAGAAAAAGAAAACAACGAAGAAGGAAAAGTAAGAAGTAAAAAATAAATATGAAATGAAATGATATGATTATAATATGATGATTATTAATAGTAGTAATAATAATAATAATAATAATAATAATAATAATAATAATAATAATGATAACAAAGTTAGTACATGTACATATCCATATGTATAGAATAAATATTAAAACATACATATCCATACATACATACATACCAAAAAAACATGCATAATAGATATATTTCTGATGTTTCCAAGTGACCAAGGAGGTAATCAGACCCACTCGCTTTTTTTAAGGAGGTTTCGCCAAAGTAGCCCTAATCCTCGACATTTATTTATAGGTACATATGTACAACAAATTCAAAATCTACAAATAAATATGTATAATATGTATATTATTTACAATTTAGTTAATAAAAATAATTTATTTACAATTTAAAAATATATTTATTATATATATACAATTGGATAATTATAAAAAATAACAAATTGCCCGCGCAGATCAGAAAAAGATGAACCTAACAAACCTAATAACATACGCTTCCTGAGCCAGTCTAAACCCACCACCTAATATGAATACCCGAAATACGAATACCTAATTCAATCATAACAAACGCGAATGGACAGCCATGAGATATGACATGAGAAATGTAATTATAAATATTATTGAGAAAAAAAAGGAAAAATATAAAAAAAATTGTTCAAAATCCTTTCGATTTAAAAGTCATAATATGTGTGTGTGTGTGTGTGTGTGTGTGTGCGTGTGTGTGTGTGTGTGTGTGGAAATAAATAAATAAGAACATCTAATACTTTCCAGTACTGTATTCTATATACCACCCAAAAATTATGTAAATCCTAACATTTTCCTTAATATTTATTGTACAAATAATAATAATAAACACCATTGGAGGAGCTAACAATATTTTTCTGTTCTATAATGTAGTTCTCTAATTATTAATTAAAAATAGTAGCTAAAACCTAATATACAACAACAACAAAAAAAGAAGATAAATTATAAAAGTTCCCTATAAACTACATTTTTAGTATGCGCTACACCTGAAATAACAGTATTAGTAATGTCTGAAACTAAAACCCTTAAATTGTCTGATGATCTAACCCTACCTAATGCAACATAAAGTTGCCCATGAGCAAAAACATTATTTCTCAAATCTAAACCTACACAATCTAAAGTCTGACCCTGACTTTTATTAATGGTTAAAGCGTAAGCTAATTTAACTGGAAATTGTCGTCGCTGCATCTGGATCCCCGATCGCCCCGTCGAGAATTTGAAGGTTATTCTCGGTATCGAGACGATCTCCGAACTACCGGGAACAGATGCCTCCAAGAGAAACTGGGAAATTGATCTAATTATCAATTTAGTTCCATTAACTAACCGGTGCTCAAAGCTCAGATTCCGAATTAATATACATACGGAACCGACTTTTAAACACAAATCATGATCGGGGACACCCTTATCGGAAATTCCGTAAAGAATTTCCGGTCCCAAAACGGAACTATTATCGGTGACGCCATCCACAGAAAGAAATGAATCGGCGCTAAGCAAATGCTTAATGTCCCCGGGCAGCCTATTCAAAATAATTTTATTAACAATATTAATTGCTGCATTTGTAGGTGATAATATTGCCCTTGATACACAATCTTCAGGTCTTAAAAGCACATCATCTGGATACACATAGTTAATTAATTCTTCAATAGAGTTGACGTTATTAATTCCAGTTAAAGAAACTAATCTAACATTATCTATTGTTGTTTCATTAATTGTTCCCTCCCCAATTGATAATAAAAATCGTTGAAATTCCCTATCTCTAGTCCTTTGTGGTTCAATAAGTCTATAAGTTCTTATTCCTTCCCATAAAGGTGAAAATTTTAATGAAACCCTAATTATATCATCTTTACTACCATATATATATAATTGGTGCTATTTGCCGAAAGTCACCAGCAAAAATAATAATTTTTCCTCCAAATGGTTTCTGATTTTGGCAAAGATCCCGCAATGAATTATTAAATATATTAACTATTCCCTTATTTGCCATTGTGCATTCATCCCATATAATACAATTAGCTTCTCTTAATAATTGGGCCCTCTGACTATTCCAACTAATATTGCCAGATCCTAACGTATTTGGATCAAGTGGCAACCTAAACATGCTATGCGCGGTAGTCCCTCCCTCATAATTTAAACTTGCAAGCCCCGTTGATGCTGTACATAATACAATATGACCATTTGATCGCAAATGGTTTGTAATACAATTTAAAACTAATGTTTTTCCAGTACCTGCTGGACCATCTAAAAAAAAATGTGTTTTTTGATTATTATTTACTCCCGACGACGACCTGACCGTTACAGGTTGTTCAACTAAACGAATTATAGTTTGAACAAAATTTAATTGTTCCGAATTAAGCAAAGGCATCCAATGGTCAGAAAATTGTCTACAATTTTCTCTATCCCATTGAATGCGCTCTCTATCTACTTCAGTATTATGTGTAGCATCAACCTCGGGTAATCCCATATCTTGCAAAGTTTTTCCATGTCGGCGCAGCATCCTATCTATCAATAACGACTAATGCTTTATTATAAGCCCATATAATGCTTTCAGGATTACGTTCCGGTCTTAATCTAAGGAAATCCTCACTTAGATTATCCTTGAACTCGTCCCAAAGTAGTGCAGCTGGTGCACCAAATATAATAATTGATATAAATAATTGTCTAAGCCCACTACCCATTTTAAATATACTTGCTTCTCTCATAGCTATAAAGTATTCGTCTTCTGTATCTAATAAGCCTCTAAATTTAGCTGCTTCCTGGAAAGTTCCTAACACTCGACCGTTTATTGTGCGTAATGATTGATAATCATTTCCCGGATAATGTGTTAATAGTAGTCTTAAAAAAAAAATTTCTCCTAACGATGGAGACATCCAAAATAAACGGGCAACACAACTACCCCTTTGCCGCGGAACAATAAATAAGTTTTCCCTATTCTGATACCGATAAACTTGTATGTTAATATTATGTGGTCGTGTCGATAATACCTGGAAACGTTCGTAAAAGTCAATATATGTCAAATTAATCAATTCCTCAACTTGGGGCCTTTCAAAATAAAGCAAAAGCTTTGAAGAGCTACGTTCAGCAGCAGCAGCAGAAAGTTCCTCCCCAGGTCGAAAAATTATCGTTTGCCTATTAGGTAGGTGCACAGGAAGTGCAATAACGGTTGGCCTTCGACCACCAAGATCATATCCTAATAGCCGCCATACCGCTTCTGTAGCAGAAATGTATCGAGAATTAACATATGCTTCGATTTCATCATTTACTGCTCTGTTCCTAATATCAGTATTAGTCGTAGTAGTCGTAGAAGTAGCAGTCGTAGAAGTAGTAGTCGTAGTAGTAGTAGTAGTAGTTGTCGTAGAAATAGAAGGATTTTCAACAACTGCTATTCGAGCATAATCTGGCCCCTTATGAATATATTTCATCATATATTTAATAACTTTTGTCGATGTGGAAATTTCTAAATTGCAATGGCTGTCCATAATGAGGAGAATGGCAGGATTGTACGGCACTACCCATCCATCATTTACCTGACGGAAATTTCTACTTCTCGGTATACGCACATTAATTGAATTATGGCATGGCCTTTTATATAAAATGTAACCGTTATTGTCAATATATGTAATTTCATTCGAATTTTTGGGGAAAAATTTTGAACATTGTTTTGTATTATTATTCATGCAAGGCGCATGTGGATATGAATTTCCGCAAGGACCATGCAACATATGCTGTAATACAGCTTTTCGGAGTCTCCCTCCAGCTTCCTCTTCTGAGGGAATTGTTGCACGAACAAATTTATCAATTTGTTCTGGAAAAATTGGTCCTCCGCCTTGGACACGAATTGCCATATGGGCATGTGGAAGACCTCGTTTTTGAAATTCAATAACATGTATAATATACTCAACATGTCCAAAAAGCTTCCCCGAATAGAGCAAATGTAATAAATGGCGATATTTTAATTCAAAAACCCGATTACAAAGATCTGGACGATCCATAAATGATTCACCGATATGTAAAGAATTTGTAATCTCTGGCCAGCGAGGATTACATGTAATTGTTAAAAAATATGAAGGTTGTCCTAATCGACTTACTATCGCCATTGCATCATAATAATTTTTTTGCATATACCGAGGGCCATGGGTAAATGATGATGGCAAATATACTTTTCCTGCCATAATCTCACCCTCCCCGGCAATGGTTTCATCAATTTCCTGACGGGTAGCTATACGTAATACACTTTTCTGATTATTTCTATAATACTGTAATCTTTCCTCTTCTGTTCTACACCACATATCTACTAAATACTCTTGCGCTAAACGTCTAAACTGTGTAAATCTAGGCTCAGAAAGTAAATTTAATCTATAATACTGTAATTGTGAAATTTTACCACCATTCCTATTTCTAAGATATATAGATATGCCATCCTACCGTACCATGTGGAAATAATACGGGATATTGTAAAGCTTCGTACGCCTGATCTAAATAATTAATTGCATGAGGCCTAGCATTCCCTAACTTCCAAACTACCACCTTTCTTGGATCATAATCTACTCCTGTCCTAATGATAGCAGCTATTTCGTTATACCCTGGATCATTATCACTACCACTATCACCGCCAGAAGATCTACGTCTAACACCATCAAAAACTAAATGTGCCGTCTCATCTGTATGCGAGTTTAATTGCCTAAAATATCCTATAAATGGATTTACTGAATTCAAATACAATTCAATGTCATTCATAATATTTATATTTAATCTTTCATTTCGCGCCAATCTTTCCCGTTCGGTATGGTCTTGAAAATATAAAGTTATATTGTTATTGCCCGTATAGCTTAAGTCAAAAATTCTGTGATAAACTTTACCTAATATTTTAACAAAGGAAGTTCTATTATCACGACCACGACCACCATGACCATATTGTTGTGATGATGATGATATATTGGAAGCGGAAAATGCGAATAAATTATTATATTGTCGCGCGTGTTTTAAAAACGTATTATTTTTATAAAAATTAGCATTTAATTGTGGTAGCTTTTGAATGAAATTAATCCCGTCACGTCCGCAACACCACGTTTTTTTTGTTTTCTCTTCTTGAAAATACGGAGCTTGACAAATATTACATTTATAGGTATTAACAGAAATTAGAGAACCGGGAGATTTTAAACAATAAGGGCGAATTGTATCTAAATCCACACCATACCTATCACCTAAGCAAGTAAATCTAGGTACTCTAAATACTATATTTTCGATAATCTGAGGACGAACAGGGGGGGGTGAGCTAACAATTGCAGAAGAGGTAGAAGAAGAAGGGTCAGCAACGGCGGGTAGTGGAGGTGCAGGTGCAGGTGCAGGTGCAGGCTGCACTGGAATAGAAAAAGAAGGGCCAGCAACAGGTAGTGGAGGAGGAGGAAGAGGTCCAGGCTGCACTGAAACAGGATTTATTCTTCTACGTTTTTTTGGCCTTCCTACAGGCCGTTTACCTTTTGGTGGATTAACTACTGAAGCAGTAGAAGATGAAGAAGAGGAAGTGGAACAGCTGTCTGCTATAGAGTCTGCATGGTCATCATTATCATCATAACGACCACCAGCAGTAGCAACAGCAGCAGTATCAGCAACAGCAGCAGCACTTGCAGAAAAAGCAGGAGCAGGACCAGGAGCAACAGATGCAGAAACACCAGCAGCAGCAGTAGAAGCAGAAAAAGTGGTATTAGCAACAGACACAGAATTAGAAAAAATTGGATGAATTTGAATTAATTCATAATATGAATTATCACGGGGATGGTCAATTAATAGTAAAATTGCTAAATCTCTAACACTATCACATTTAAAATATCTAGCTACTCCGTTAATGGAATCTAACTTTTTGTCAATTGTGACCGGATGTGAGTCGAAAACATAATATATGTCATTTTCGACCCAAAATGCTACCGTCTTTAGATGAGCGGTAAATAAATATCCATCATTTTGTCGAGTGGTTAAAAATAATTGCGAAAGCTTATCCTGAAGTTTATTTACAGCAATGTCTAATCTTTTCCTTTTTCTTGAAACATAACACCCCCCCATCCCATCAGTGAAAATTGGTTGAGTTTTTACTATACGAATTTCTTCTCCTGACAATAAATGAAGATTTTCTTTCAAATCTTCAGAAGTTAAATATTCATTCCTTCCCTCTGGCCTACAACATGCATAATATGCATCCCCATTTCTCAAAATCTCGTCAATTTTTTCCGTATTAATATTCTCCCTACCATTAAGTAAAGCTGAATAAACAATGGCCGTAACAGCAATAGCCATACATTGCTTATTACGCCAATCCTCACAAAAAATTTCCGATTCCTGACTAATTGTGCCTGATGCTACACACGAAATAGTTGAAATATTTCGAACGAACCGCATTTTTTGTTTTTTTTTGTATAATTATTATTATTACGTATGTATATAATAATATAAAATAGAAATTGCTAATAAATTAAGTCAGTTAAATTTTTAGTTAATATTATTATATATAAGATGTGTGTATATATTAAATATATATTTTTAGTTTTTTTCCTTTTTGCGTGTATATCCGAATGTGTGGTGGTGTTATCAACTGAAATCAAAATTTTATTTGTATTAGGAAAATTGTTTTTCAAAATAGGTATAGGTAATAAAATAAATTAGAATAACTTAAACATAGATTGCGAAAAAAAATAAATAATAATATTATATAATAAACTTAATAATCTATAAGTTGATGGTCGGACAAAGTAATAATAATAAAATTTATTTAATAAATCAATAAAATTATTAGTTTACTTTAATAACTTTAAGGGATAGTTCTAATAGAATAGGATTTCTAAATATTTCAAAATCCTCTACAGAACGGTAATATAATTTTCCAGAGACGGCTATTTCAACTGTTTGTAATTATTATGTATTTATATATATATGTACATATATATGTATATTAAGATGCGGAAATATATACAGTAAAAGCTCCTTATTCGCACTTCCTTCATTCGCGTTTTCACTATTCGCGGATTCAAAAAAATTCGACCCAATTCCTATATTCGCGGCTAAAGATTTCTTTATTCGCAGATCTAATTGGTACATCGGTACATACATATGTATGTATTAATAAAAAGGATTCCAATAGGTATCCAACCCAATATTCTTTGTAAAAGCGTCGTCAAATGGACTAATAAAAAAATAAAATCGACCTTATTACAACTATGCCTAAAGTTTTGAAAAATCTTGGTGAAGGTTTAAGAATGGCAAATGAGCTTTGTGATTTCTTTATGAAAATTGATCCGTCAATTGGAACGAAGTCATATTTTTAAGAGACAAATTGCTAATGCCACTGCTGTATATGAGTCTCTGAATTAAAGGAGCTTTTACAAACTGCCAAGCAAGAAAAAAATACAAAATTCTTTAAACCATTTCCTAAGCCTGAAGATAATATAATTAATCAATATGGTCAAAAACTTTAATTAAATTGATTTTTTTATTTTGTCACCTAGGAACGTATCCCCTATAATCCCATATAAATTACCATTCCATATTCTCGGTCTGTCTGCGAATAAAGAGCTTTTACTGTACTCTATATTCCATAAGTTTATGGTCCGAAAAAGTAACAATAATATTATATTTATTTAATAAAATGATTTTACTTATTTTAAGGGATAGTTCTAATAGAATAGAATTTTTAAATATTTCAAAATCCTCTACAGAACGGTAATATATAAGTTTCTAGAGACGGCTGTTTCAACTGTTTGTACTTATAAATTAAAATGCGGAAATATATATTTTATATTCCATAAGTTGATGATGGTCGGAAAAAGTAACAATAATAACATGATTAGTTTTTTAATTATTATACTTTAAGGGATAGTTCGAATAGAATAGGATTTCTAAATATTACAAAATCCTCTACAGAACGGTAAAATAAATTCCATGTGTTTGCTCTTATTATGTATACATGCCAAATATTTTACATACCTTATTAAATTGCTTCCAGAAGATGATGATTATGATGATAATAATAATGATGATGATCTTGATTATGATGATAATAATGATGACGATGATGATGATGATGATGATGATGACGATGATGATAATGTTGATACACACACAAACACACACAAAAGGCAAAAAAGAATAAAACCAAAAACACAAACACTATACACCAAAAACACAAATTCAATTAAGTTAAACAGAATTTAAAATGGCAGAAAAATAATTTCATTTAATATAAATGAAGAAACTCACAATATATCAAAAGTCAAATTATTCTTTATGATAAAAATTATTTTTGTGGAAAGTCAAAAATGATTTTTACAGTTTCACGGTTGAACGTGCAATGAGAATTCAGAAGATGTAAATTTAAAAATGTAAAATTATGTACATATATGAAGTATACACATACATAATGTGTAAAATCTCCCCTCTAGTCAGAATTATTGGGAATAAGTAAAAGAGTACAGAGATAGAGAAAAATAAAGCACATGTAATATGTAATAACAGGTAGATAAAAAAAACATGACATTAAAAAGTCAAAGGTAATAAGTAAAATACAAAGAATAAGAAAAGGATTGGCCTTTCTCAAATACCAATTTAATGAGTGTAGAAAAGGGACAACATGATGAGACATGTTCCAGGTAGTTCGGCATGCATCGGAGGTAAGCAGAAAATGTTTCGGTCCCAATTCAAGCAGACGCTTGGGTGGTTTTCCCATGATCATGACGCTGTTATTTGTTTTGTACACAAAGTAATTACTTTGAAAAGGTATAAATATGCAATATAAATAAACAGACGGCGTAAGGCAAGGCGAGGCGAAAAAACATTCAGAGGTGCATGCACTGTGTGTGGCTGTGTGTGTGTGTGTGTGTTTGTCCGAAAAATGCGACCGAGGTGTATTGGAATGTCACCACCCCCAGCTCCTCCCACGTGTTCCAATTATTTAGCTTGATTTCGCCTAACATGTGTACCTGTCTATAGGTAGATAGGTAGATATATTTTTTGACATTACGTTATACGTAAGTTTTAGGTTATCCATTTAAAAGTTGCGGCGGAGATAAATTTTGTTTAACAGAAAATTATTTCATGAGTGAAATATATTCAAAAGAAGGTCAAATTATATAGAATCTTTTGGGAGGGAAAAAATATTGAAAATTACCTAAGAAGAAAATGAAGGAAAACACGTGGTTCGAGGATACAAAAATATAATAAATTCGATGAAAACAAAAGTCCAACAATTGATTTATTTATAGTAATAAAAAAGGATATTAGGAATAAATGAAAGAATGATACATTAGAAAGTTGTGTGAGACTATTTGAATTTTTGTAAGATATACATATAAGAGAGAGGGGGTGCAGTGTGGAGAGGTTATAAAAAGATACGTACAATAGCATAAACAAAAAGCCATTGAAATTAGAAAAAAGAATGTGGGAAAATAAATTCGAAGAAAAAAGGGTAAATAATTAAAAAGGTGACATTGTTGCCCGGACCTGGTTTCGAACCTCCGATCCATGACACGGAAAATAAAGAAATAATTTATTTATTGTGGAAAAAGTGTTGGGAATTGGTGAAAGATATTTTGGGCTTTATTTTATAAGTAGATGCCTGATAATATGAGACTACCCGCACCCCGCTGGGGAATATTGGGGAGGGGATTTATAGGAGAGGGGGTGTGAAATAATTTTGGTTTTTTTTTCTCAAATACACAGAAAAATATTGTTAAAGATGATGAAAACAAAAATAGGAAAATATTTGCGAAAATTGAAAAAAAAATTTTTCCTCGAAAAATATCCATGGGGGGTAGCCTTGATTTCGCCGTGATTGAAGATAAAAAGTAAAATATCTCGGTAATTATAGAACGTAGCGTAATGTAGGTGGGCTTAAAAGAAGCGCCTTTGAGAATACTTAAATTAGGTGTTAAAGTGAACATTTAGTGAATAACAGTTTTTGAGTAAAATGAGAAATTGTTAAAAAAGTTTGAGTTTTAGTAATAATTTTTGTGCGAAAAAATGGACAAAGGTGGAGAAAAAAGAAGAGCAAATATTATTAGCCAACATGTTAGTGAAGAAGTGTGCGAAATTTGAAATGAAAATATTGATAAATGTAGAAACTGTGGGTGTTCAAAGTGAGAAAATGTTGGGTGGTTGCGAAAATTACCGCAGGTTAGTGGGATTTAATTGAAAAAATTGAATTATTTTTAATGGGGAAAGTGTACGGAGAAAATTTGAAAGAGATTTATGCTTGATTAAATGAGATGATTGGGAGCCCAGTAGGATGTGTGGGAGAGGGGGTGCCATGGTGAGGGGGGGTGAAATGAGGGAACCAAAAATTAATAATAACATAGAAAAATAGCCCTATCTATAACAATAATGAAAGTGAAAAAAGTTTTTGCAAGAAATTAATTTTAAGGGGTGAAAAATATGTTGAAAAAGGAAAAAAGTAAATTTCTCCGTTGGTGGGTGGGATTGAACCTCCGTTCCCATTGTTCTTTATCCCATCCGCTTAGTCTACTGCACTACACAGGTCATTCGATTTGGTTGCTTTGAAATTTGATGTGTATCTGCTAGGAATGTGGTATTTTCATGGGTATGAATGCACTGTACAGGCCGAGTGTGCCGAGTGTGGCTCGGGGAAAGGGGTTAATTTGAAGGAAAGGTGAAAATATATTGGCATAAATTAATTGATTTATAATGGGGGAAATTATTGGGAATATGTGAAAGTAATATATGGAGGAATTGTTTAGAATGGGAGTAAATGCAGCGCGCTGAGGCATATGGAGGTGGTGGATTGGACAAATTGATTGATTTATTGTGGAAAAAGTATTAAGAATTGGTGAATCATATTTTGGGGTTGGATTTGTAAATGGATGCCTGATTACATGAGACCATCCGCACCCCGCTGGGGAATATGGGGGAGGGGATTTATAGGAGGGGGGGTGTGAAAAAATTTTATTTTTTTTTTCCAAATACACAGAAAATTATTGTTAGAAATGATGAAAACGAAAATGCAAAAAAAATTAAGAAAATCGAAAAAAAATTTGTTCATCGAAAAAAATCCATGGGGGGTAGCCTTGATTTCGCCGTGATTGAAGATAAAAAGTGAAATATCTCGGTAATTGTAGATCGTAGCGTAATGTGGGTGGACTTAAAAGAAGCGCCTTGGAGAGTACTTAAATTAGGTGTTAAAAAGAAAATCAAGTGAATAATAGTTTTTGAGTAAAATGAGAAAATGTTAAAAAAGTTTGAGTTTTAGTAATAATTTTTTTGCAAAAAACTGGAGAGGGGTAGTGAAAAAAGAAGAGCAAATATGAATAGCGAACATGTTAGAGAAGATGTGTGCGAAATTTAAAATGAAAATATTGATAAATGTAGAAACTGTGGGTGTTCAAAGTGAGAAAATGTTGGATGGTTGCGAAAATTACCGCAGGTTAGTGGGATTTAATCGAAAAAATTAAATTATTTTTAATGGGAAAAGTGTAGGGAATAGAAGAAAGTAATGTATGTAGAATTTGATAATAATGTTTGCTTGATTAAATGATATCATTCGTAGCCGAGTAGGATGTGTGGGAGAGGGGGTGCCATGGTGAGGGGGGGTGAAATGAAGTAACCAAAAATTAATAATAACATAGAAAAATAGCCCTATCTATAACAATAATGAAAGTGAAAAAAGTTTTTGCAAGAAATTAATTTTAAGGGGTGAAAAATATGTTGAAAAAGGAAAAAAGTAAATTTCTCCGTTGGTGGGTGGGATTGAACCTCCGTTCCCATTGTTCTTTATCCCATCCGCTTAGTCTACTGCACTACACAGGTCATTCGATTTGGTTGCTTTGAAATTTGATGTGTATCTGCTAGGAATGTGGTATTTTCATGGGTATGAATGCACTGTACAGGCCGAGTGTGCCGAGTGTGGCTCGGGGAAAGGGGTTAATTTGAAGGAAAGGTGAAAATATATTGGCATAAATTAATTGATTTATAATGGGGGAAATTATTGGGAATATGTGAAAGTAATATATGGAGGAATTGTTTAGAATGGGAGTAAATGCAGCGCGCTGAGGCATATGGAGGTGGTGGATTGGACAAATTGATTGATTTATTGTGGAAAAAGTATTAAGAATTGGTGAATCATATTTTGGGGTTGGATTTGTAAATGGATGCCTGATTACATGAGACCATCCGCACCCCGCTGGGGAATATGGGGGAGGGGATTTATAGGAGGGGGGGTGTGAAAAAATTTTATTTTTTTTTTCCAAATACACAGAAAATTATTGTTAGAAATGATGAAAACGAAAATGCAAAAAAAATTAAGAAAATCGAAAAAAAATTTGTACATCGAAAAAAATCCATGGGGGGTAGCCTTGATTTCGCCGTGATTGAAGATAAAAAGTGAAATATCTCGGTAATTGTAGATCGTAGCGTAATGTGGGTGGACTTAAAAGAAGCGCCTTGGAGAGTACTTAAATTAGGTGTTAAAAAGAAAATCAAGTGAATAATAGTTTTTGAGTAAAATGAGAAAATGTTAAAAAAGTTTGAGTTTTAGTAATAATTTTTTTGCAAAAAACTGGAGAGGGGTAGTGAAAAAAGAAGAGCAAATATGAATAGCGAACATGCTAGAGAAGATGTGTGCGAAATTTGAAATGAAAATATTTATAAATGTAGAAACTGTGGGTGTTCAAAGTGAGAAAATGTTGGATGGTTGCGAAAATTACCGCAGGTTAGTGGGATTTAATCGAAAAAATTAAATTATTTTTAATGGGAAAAGTGTAGGGAATAGAAGAAAGTAATGTATGTAGAATTTGATAATAATGTTTGCTTGATTAAATGATATCATTCGTAGCCGAGTAGGATGTGTGGGAGAGGGGGTGCCATGGTGAGGGGGGGTGAAATGAAGTAACCAAAAATTAATAATAACATAGAAAAATAGCCCTATCTATAACAATAATGAAAGTGAAAAAAGTTTTTGCAAGAAATTAATTTTAAGGGGTGAAAAATATGTTGAAAAAGGAAAAAAGTAAATTTCTCCGTTGGTGGGTGGGATTGAACCTCCGTTCCCATTGTTCTTTATCCCATCCGCTTAGTCTACTGCACTACACAGGTCATTCGATTTGGTTGCTTTGAAATTTGATGTGTATCTGCTAGGAATGTGGTATTTTCATGGGTATGAATGCACTGTACAGGCCGAGTGTGCCGAGTGTGGCTCGGGGAAAGGGGTTAATTTGAAGGAAAGGTGAAAATATATTGGCATAAATTAATTGATTTATAATGGGGGAAATTATTGGGAATATGTGAAAGTAATATATGGAGGAATTGTTTAGAATGGGAGTAAATGCAGCGCGCTGAGGCATATGGAGGTGGTGGATTGGACAAATTGATTGATTTATTGTGGAAAAAGTATTAAGAATTGGTGAATCATATTTTGGGGTTGGATTTGTAAATGGATGCCTGATTACATGAGACCATCCGCACCCCGCTGGGGAATATGGGGGAGGGGATTTATAGGAGGGGGGGTGTGAAAAAATGTTATTTTTTTTTTCCAAATACACAGAAAATTATTGTTAGAAATGATGAAAACGAAAATGCAAAAAAAATTAAGAAAATCGAAAAAAAATTTGTACATCGAAAAAAATCCATGGGGGGTAGCCTTGATTTCGCCGTGATTGAAGATAAAAAGTGAAATATCTCGGTAATTGTAGATCGTAGCGTAATGTGGGTGGACTTAAAAGAAGCGCCTTGGAGAGTACTTAAATTAGGTGTTAAAAAGAAAATTTAGTGAATAATAGTTTTTGAGTAAAATGAGAAAATGTTAAAAAAGTTTGAGTTTTAGTAATAATTTTTTTGCAAAAAACTGGAGAGGGTTAGTGAAAAAAGAAGAGCAAATATGAATAGCGAACATGTTAGAGAAGATGTGTGCGAAATTTGAAATGAAAATATTGATAAATGTAGAAACTGTGGGTGTTCAAAGTGAGAAAATGTTGGATGGTTGCGAAAATTGCCGCAGGTTGGTGGGATTTAATCGAAAAAATTGAATTATTTTTAATGGGAAAAGTGTAGGGAATAGAAGAAAGTAATGTATGTAGAATTTGATAATAATGTTTGCTCGATTAAATGATATCATTCGTAGCCGAGTAGGATGTGCGGGGGAGGGGGTGCAAGGGTGAGGGGGGGGTGAAATGAAGGAATAAAAATTTAATAATAACATAGAAAAATAGCCCAAGCTATAGCAATAATGAATATGGAAAAAATTTTTGCCAAAAAATTCTTCAGAAATGAGAAAATGTGAATTTCTGCATGGGTGGGTGGCTGGGTGGGTGGGTGGGTGGGTGGTAAATGGAATTTTGTTAAAAATGCTAATATCTCGGAAACCGTTGGTCGTAGACGATTTTAATGAAAATTTAACATATATATTTATATATATATGTTATCCGAACTAAGTATGGATATAGCATCGATTGGCATTTTCAAAAATGTAATATTACTAACTTTAAATAATGGGTGGAAAAATGAATTTTGTTAAAAATGCTAATATCTCGGAAACCGTTGGTCGTAGACGATTTTAATGAAAATTTAATATATATATTTATATATATATGTTAGCCTTACTAAGTATGGATATAGCATCGATTGGCATTTTCAAAAATGTACTATTACTAACTTTAATAATTTTCGAACAAAAAAAAAGCGAAATTGCTAAGTTTGGATGTAGTGATGGTAGTGGCATGTTATGGGTATCGTTGGAAAGGGGATGGAGTGTAGAGTGCGCTGGTGAACGCACGGTTGGTGAGAAGTGTGAAATGTGGGAGTTGTTGGTGAAAACGTGTTTTTTTAGTGGGGGAGGGGAGGGGGGTGGCACCCCTCAGAGGTGTGTCTCTGTAGCAGGAACAATAATCACTATCGTAAAAAGTTGCCTGTTGGTGAACGTTGGTGAAATCGTGAAAAGATCGTTTTTTGGGTGGGTTTCGAAAAAATTGAAACGGCTGTGGCGGAGAAGTTTATGCATGAATTGGAATAATTTTTTCACCAATCGATAGCTAAGAAAAAAGAGCAAATTTAGGCAGAAAGAATCATTCGAAAAAGTTCGAACAGTTCAAAGATACACACATTTGAATTGAGAAAATTGGTAATTGACGATGAAAATTTTTTGATGAAAATATTTTTAAAAAAAAACGACCCGTCAGACCTTTTTCGAAATAACTTAAATGTTTAGAGGGTTGATAGGTGTAATTGAGAAAAATAAGCAAGTTCCTCTGGTCTGTCGGTTGGGGTGATTTATGTGTAAAAAAATGTGAAAAAATGAAAAAACTTGAATTAGTTAAATTGAAATAAATATAGTATAATAAAAGAATGAACGAAAGTTTAAAATGGTAAAGTACATAGAACATATGAGGGTATATGGGAAAAATATGAAAAAAATCGTAAGTACATAAGAAGTATATAATATGAAGTAAGGTGATTGGTAAATTTAGTGTGAAAATTGTGCGATTTTTTTAGAAGAAAGTAAAAGAAATGTGAAAGTGTCTATGATTTTCCTTAAAAATAGTAGTGAATAGCTATCGTTTGAGATATGAATGAAGATTGTAAGTGTTACGAAAGTGCCAGAAATAGGGTTTGAAAATTTGAGAAAATGCCCTAACTGGCCGGACAAAAAGTGAAAAAAAAAAATATTTTTGTATGAAAATGGAAAGAGAATAATAAGGGGCAAATATTTAAAGAACATAATTGTGCATCTAAGAAAAATAATTATAAAGTGCTAACAATACTCGAAAAAGAAGAAAATGATGATGAAATTTGAAAGTTTGGGAGTAAATTTTTGTGGTGGAAAAAGGAAAAAAATTCGATAAAAAAAAACTGAGAAGAAGAAGAGCCAAAAAATGAAGAGTAGGAATAGTGCTCCCCCCAACGAAGGGGGGAAAAAAAAAATTAAGAAAATTAATTCAGTAGTGTAGGGAGAAAGTACGATTTAGGGAAAAATGCTGTTTAGCTTTATATATACGCTTTTTTTAGACTAGTAGTCCATTGTTTGTCCGGCTGAAGCCGGACTGCGGATACTGTAGTGGGGCAAAAATTCTCTAGTTTCCAAAGTACTCAAAATTATCAAGTAGAAAAAGATGCGCTACTTGAAAACACGACCATTATAATTGAATGAATTATAATTGAATGAATTATAATTGAATGAATAATTGATTGAATAAAAATACAATGTAATTTAATTTGATTAGTTTATAACGCATGCGGCGAATTTAGCACCCACTGAACGGGCAAGGAAGAATTTAATAATTTTTGTATATGAATCTTATAGGAAGGTGGTTTTTTGGATATGAATCTAATTACATTCTCACCAACGCCATCTACACTAAATTTATGTAGTAGAGAAAATTTTCTCAAGCTTCCAAAGTACTAAAAAGACCAATTAGAAAAAGATCCGCCACTTGAAGAATAGCTTTTGTATATGAATCTAATTACATTCTCGCCAGCGCCGTCTATACTAAATTTATAAAAACTTAAAATCTGCAATATTCTGTCGTCGGAATAATATGACCACAAAAAAAATGGCGGAGTAAGGTCCGTATAGTGATAAGAAGAAAACGAAAATTTGATTTGATTACTTTTTCACGCATGCGGCGAGTGGGTGGTAACCACTGAAGAGGCAAGGAAGAATAGCTATTTTGCGGAATTAACAGGAAAGGTATTATTTCGCAAAGGCTGAAAAATTTCGATTTGTATATATTAATTGGCTTAAATTTGGATATGAATCTCATAGGAAAGTGGTTACAATTAATTGAACTTGCCTGCTAACCTGTCATAGCATGGGTTAGTTATTTTGTTCTAAATTTTAACGTGATGATTTAAACAAATGAGAGAGTAGGCGGAGGCTATTCCATTACAACAAATTTCGTGCATATTGTAAATTTTGTCGAATAGATGGTTTATTATATGAGATGATCGGGTGGCCGGGGGTACGTGTGGGAGAGCAAGTGCAACGGTGGGAGTGAAATGAGGGTATAAAAGTTTAATAATAGCAAAGAAAAATAGCCCTCACAATAACAACACTGAATATTAAAAACAAAATAAGAAAACAATGAATATTTAGGTGTGAAAATAATGTTGAAAAATGAAAAAAGTAAAATTGTCCGCTGGCGAGATTAGAACCTTCGTTCGACTGCTTTCTTTGGAGGTGGTGTTTTGATGTTTTTTTAGAAAAGTACTATTAGTACAGAAATAAAAATTAGACAAATGGATTCCTGAAATTTTTTGTGAATTTTGAAGACCTAAGTGAGGTGTGTAGGCATGATAGTTTAGAAGTTAGGAAATTTCATAGTATTAGAAACAATAATGAGATGAGATTAGCATAGAAAGATTAGGAAAGGGTCACAGAATGCGAATATGAAAAAAAAATGAGAAAATTGAAAAAAAAATTTTCATTCGAATCGCTAGCCGATATATAGCCTTGATATCGCCGTGATTGAAGAAAATGCCCTACGTATTCAGTTTAGGTACATTGTATATTCTGCAAAATAAAATAAATGCTATTGTACAATTAATTGAACTTGCCCGCTAACCTGTCATAGCATGGGTTAGTTTTTTTTGTTCTAAATTTTAACGTGATGATTTAAACAAATGAGAGAGTAGGCGGAGCCTATTCCATTAAAACAAATTTCCAATTGAGCTAATCTTTCAAATAAGGATTGTTACATTCTCACCAACACCATCTACGCTAAATTTATAAAAACGTAAAATCTGCAATATTCTATTATTCCAAGAATATGAACAGCACAAACAGAATACCGAATATCTAAAATACGGCAGGTGGAAAAATGCACTACCTATACAGTTTAGGTACATTGTACATTCTGCAAAATAAAATAAATGCGATTGTACAATTAATTGAACTTGCCCGCTAACCTGTCAAAGCATGGGTTAGTTTCTTTTGTTCTTAATTTTAACGTGATGATTTAAACAAATGAGAGAGTAGGCGGAGCGGAGCCTATTCCATTAAAACTATTTTCCAATTTTGCTAATCTTTCAAATAAGTATTGTTACATTCTCACCAACACCATCTACGCTAAATTTATAAAAACGTAAAATCTGCAATATTCTATTATTCCAAGAATATGAACAGCACAAACAGAATACCGAATATCTAAAATACGGCAGGTGGAAAAATGCACTACCTATACAGTTTAGGTACATTGTACATTCTGCAAAATAAAATAAATACGATTGTACAATTAATTGAACTTGCCCGCTAACCTGTCAAAGCATGGGTTAGTTTCTTTTGTTCTAAATTTTAACGTGATGATTTAAACAAATGAGAGAGTAGGCGGAGCCTATTCCATTAAAACTATTTTCCAATTTTGCTAATCTTTCAAATAAGTATTGTTACATTCTCACCAACACCATCTACGCTAAATTTATAAAAACGTAAAATCTGCAATATTCTATTATTCCAAGAATATGAACAGCACAAACAGAATACCGAATTGAAAATTACCTTAGAAGAAAATGAAGGAAAACGCTTGGTTCGAGGATACAAAAATATCATCATCATAATAAATTAGATGAAAACAAATGTCCAACAATTGATTTATTTATAGTAATAAAAAAGGATATTAGGAATAAATGAAAGAATGATGCATTAGAAAGTTGTGTGAGACTATTTGAATTTTTGTAAGATATATGTACATATAAGAGAGGGGGTGCAGTGGGGAGAGGTTATAAAAAGATACGTACAATAGCATAAACAAAAAGCCATTGAAATTAGAAAAACGAATGTGGGAAAATAAATTCGAAGAAAAAAGTGAATAATTAAAAAGGTGACATTGTTGCCCGGACCTGGTTTCGAACCTACGATCCATGACACGGAAAATAAAGAAATTATTTATTTATTATGGAAAAAGTGTTGGGAATTGGTGAAAGATATTTTGGGGTTTATTTTATAAATGGATGCCTGATTATATGAGACTACCCGCACCCCGCTGGGGAATATGGAGGAGGGGATTTATAGGAGAGGGGGTGTGAAATAATTTTTGTTTTTTTTTTCAAATACACAGAAAAATATTGTTAAAAATGATGAAAACAAAAATAGGAAAATATTTGCGAAAATTGAAAAAAAAATTTTTCCTCGAAAAATATCCATGGGGGGTAGCCTTGATTTCGCCGTGATTGAAGATAAAAAGTGAAATATCTCGGTAATTATAGAACGTAGCGTAATGTGGGTGAGCTTAAAAGAAGCGCCTTTGAGAATACTTAAATTAGGTGTTAAAGTGAACATTTAGTGAATAACAGTTTTTGAGTAAAATGAGAAATTGTTAAAAAAGTTTGAGTTTTAGTAATAATTTTTTTGCGAAAAAATGGACAAAGGTAGAGAAAAAAGAAGAGCAAATATTATTAGCGAACATGTTAGTGAAGATGTGTGCGAAATTTGAAATGAAAATATTGATAAATGTAGAAACTGTGGGTGTTCAAAGTGAGAAAATGTTGGGTGGTTGCGAAAATTACCACAGGTTGGTGGGATTTAATTGAAAAAATTGAATTATGTTTAATGGGAAAAGTGTACGGAATAGAAGAAATAATTTATGAGAAAATTTGAAAGAGATTTATGCTTGATTAAATGAGATGATTGGGAGCCCAGTAGGATGTGTGGGAGAGGGGGTGCCATGGTGAGGAGGGGTGAAATGAGGGAAACAAAAATTAATAATAACACAGAAAAATAGCCCTAGCAATAACAATAATGAAAGTGAAAAAATTTTTTGCAAAAAGTTAATATTAAGGGGTGAAAAAAATGTTGAAAAATGAAAAAAGTAGATTTCCCCATGAATGGGTGGAATTGAACCTCCGTTCCCATCGGTCTTTATCCCATCCGCTTAGCCTACTGCACTATCCAGATCGTTCGATTTGGTTGCTTTGAAATATGATGTGTATCTGCTAGGAATGTGGTATTTTCGTTCATATTAAATGGGTACGAATGCATTGACGCTGGTCGAGTGTGCCAGGGGAAAAGGAGTAAAATTGAAGGAAAGATGAAAATATATTTGCATAAATTAATTGATTTATAGTGGGGGAAATTATTGGGAATAGGTGAAAGTGATATGTGGAGGAATTGTTTAGAATGGGAGTAAATGCACCGCGCTGAGGCATATGAAGGTGATGGATTGGACAAATTTATTGATTTATTGTGGAAAAAGTATTAAGAATTGGTGAATGATATTTTGGGGTTGGATTTGTAAATAGATGCCTGATTACATGAGACCATCCGCACCCCGCTGGGGAATATGGGGGAGGGGATTTATAGGAGGGGGGGTGTGAAAAAATTTTATTTTTTTTTTCCAAATACACAGAAAATTATTGTTAGAAATGATGAAAACAAAAATGCAAAAAAAATTAAGAAAATCGAAAAAAAAATTTTTCATCGAAAAAAATCCATGGGGGGTAGCCTTGATTTCGCCGTGATTGAAGATAAAAAGTGAAATATCTCGGTAATTGTAGATCGTAGCGTAATGTGGGTGGGCTTAAAAGAAGCGCCTTAGAGAGTACTTAAATTAGGTGTTAAAAAGAAAATTTAGTGAATAATAGAGTTTGAGTAACATGAGAAAATGTTAAAAAAGTTTGAGTTTTAGTAATAATTTTTTTGCAAAAAACTGGAGAGGGTTAGTGAAAAAAGAAGAGCAAATATGAATAGCGAACATGTTAGAGAAGATGTGTGCGAAACTGGAAATGAAAATATTGATAAATGTAGAAACTGTGGGTGTTCAAAGTGAGAAAATGTTGGATGGTTGCGAAAATTGCCGCAGGTTGGTGGGATTTAATCGAAAAAATTGAATTATTTTTAATGGAAAAAGTGTAGGGAATAGAAGAAAGTAATGTATGAGAAAATTTGAAAGAGATTTATGCTTGATTAAATGAGATGATTGGGAGTCCAGTAGGATGTGTGGGAGAGGGGCTGCCATGGTGAGGGGGGGTGAAATGAGGGAACCAAAAATTAATAATAACATAGAAAAATAGCCCTATCTATAACAATAATGAAAGTGAAAAAAGTTTTTGCAAGAAATTAATTTTAAGGGGTGAAAAATATGTTGAAAAAGGAAAAAAGTAAATTTCTCCGTTGGTGGGTGGGATTGAACCTCCGTTCCCATTGTTCTTTATCCCATCCGCTTAGTCTACTGCACTACACAGGTCATTCGATTTGGTTGCTTTGAAATTTGATGTGTATCTGCTAGGAATGTGGTATTTTCATGGGTATGAATGCACTGTACAGGCCGAGTGTGCCGAGTGTGGCTCGGGGAAAGGGGTTAATTTGAAGGAAAGGTGAAAATATATTGGCATAAATTAATTGATTTATAATGGGGGAAATTATTGGGAATATGTGAAAGTAATATATGGAGGAATTGTTTAGAATGGGAGTAAATGCAGCGCGCTGAGGCATATGGAGGTGGTGGATTGGACAAATTGATTGATTTATTGTGGAAAAAGTATTAAGAATTGGTGAATCATATTTTGGGGTTGGATTTGTAAATGGATGCCTGATTACATGAGACCATCCGCACCCCGCTGGGGAATATGGGGGAGGGGATTTATAGGAGGGGGGGTGTGAAAAAATTTTATTTTTTTTTTCCAAATACACAGAAAATTATTGTTAGAAATGATGAAAACGAAAATGCAAAAAAAATTAAGAAAATCGAAAAAAAATTTGTACATCGAAAAAAATCCATGGGGGGTAGCCTTGATTTCGCCGTGATTGAAGATAAAAAGTGAAATATCTCGGTAATTGTAGATCGTAGCGTAATGTGGGTGGACTTAAAAGAAGCGCCTTGGAGAGTACTTAAATTAGGTGTTAAAAAGAAAATCAAGTGAATAATAGTTTTTGAGTAAAATGAGAAAATGTTAAAAAAGTTTGAGTTTTAGTAATAATTTTTTTGCAAAAAACTGGAGAGGGGTAGTGAAAAAAGAAGAGCAAATATGAATAGCGAACATGCTAGAGAAGATGTGTGCGAAATTTGAAATGAAAATATTTATAAATGTAGAAACTGTGGGTGTTCAAAGTGAGAAAATGTTGGATGGTTGCGAAAATTACCGCAGGTTAGTGGGATTTAATCGAAAAAATTAAATTATTTTTAATGGGAAAAGTGTAGGGAATAGAAGAAAGTAATGTATGTAGAATTTGATAATAATGTTTGCTTGATTAAATGATATCATTCGTAGCCGAGTAGGATGTGTGGGAGAGGGGGTGCCATGGTGAGGGGGGGTGAAATGAAGTAACCAAAAATTAATAATAACATAGAAAAATAGCCCTATCTATAACAATAATGAAAGTGAAAAAAGTTTTTGCAAGAAATTAATTTTAAGGGGTGAAAAATATGTTGAAAAAGGAAAAAAGTAAATTTCTCCGTTGGTGGGTGGGATTGAACCTCCGTTCCCATTGTTCTTTATCCCATCCGCTTAGTCTACTGCACTACACAGGTCATTCGATTTGGTTGCTTTGAAATTTGATGTTTATCTGCTAGGAATGTGGTATTTTCATGGGTATGAATGCACTGTACAGGCCGAGTGTGCCGAGTGTGGCTCGGGGAAAGGGGTTAATTTGAAGGAAAGGTGAAAATATATTGGCATAAATTAATTGATTTATAATGGGGGAAATTATTGGGAATATGTGAAAGTAATATATGGAGGAATTGTTTAGAATGGGAGTAAATGCAGCGCGCTGAGGCATATGGAGGTGGTAGATTGGAGAAATTGATTGATTTATTGTGGAAAAACTATTAAGAATTGGTGAATGATATTTTAGGGTTAAATTTGTAAATGGATGCCTGATTACATGAGACCATCCGCACCCCGCTGGGGAATATGGGGGAGGGGATTTATAGGAGGGGGGGGTGTGAAAAAATTTTATTTTTTTTTTCCAAATACACAGAAAATTATTGTTAGAAATGATGAAAACGAAAATGCAAAAAAAATTAAGAAAATCGAAAAAAAATTTGTACATCGAAAAAAATCCATGGGGGGTAGCCTTGATTTCGCCGTGATTGAAGATAAAAAGTGAAATATCTCGGTAATTGTAGATCGTAGCGTAATGTGGGTGGACTTAAAAGAAGCGCCTTGGAGAGTACTTAAATTAGGTGTTAAAAAGAAAATTTAGTGAATAATAGTTTTTGAGTAAAATGAGAAAATGTTAAAAAAGTTTGAGTTTTAGTAATAATTTTTTTGCAAAAAACTGGAGAGGGTTAGTGAAAAAAGAAGAGCAAATATGAATAGCGAACATGTTAGAGAAGATGTGTGCGAAATTTGAAATGAAAATATTGATAAATGTAGAAACTGTGGGTGTTCAAAGTGAGAAAATGTTGGATGGTTGCGAAAATTGCCGCAGGTTGGTGGGATTTAATCGAAAAAATTGAATTATTTTTAATGGGAAAAGTGTAGGGAATAGAAGAAAGTAATGTATGTAGAATTTGATAATAATGTTTGCTCGATTAAATGATATCATTCGTAGCCGAGTAGGATGTGCGGGGGAGGGGGTGCAAGGGTGAGGGGGGGGTGAAATGAAGGAATAAAAATTTAATAATAACATAGAAAAATAGCCCAAGCTATAGCAATAATGAATATGGAAAAAATTTTTGCCAAAAAATTCTTCAGAAATGAGAAAATGTGAATTTCTGCATGGGTGGGTGGCTGGGTGGGTGGGTGGGTGGGTGGTAAATGGAATTTTGTTAAAAATGCTAATATCTCGGAAACCGTTGGTCGTAGACGATTTTAATGAAAATTTAACATATATATTTATATATATATGTTATCCGAACTAAGTATGGATATAGCATCGATTGGCATTTTCAAAAATGTAATATTACTAACTTTAAATAATGGGTGGAAAAATGAATTTTGTTAAAAATGCTAATATCTCGGAAACCGTTGGTCGTAGACGATTTTAATGAAAATTTAATATATATATTTATATATATATGTTAGCCTTACTAAGTATGGATATAGCATCGATTGGCATTTTCAAAAATGTACTATTACTAACTTTAATAATTTTCGAACAAAAAAAAAGCGAAATTGCTAAGTTTGGATGTAGTGATGGTAGTGGCATGTTATGGGTATCGTTGGAAAGGGGATGGAGTGTAGAGTGCGCTGGTGAACGCACGGTTGGTGAGAAGTGTGAAATGTGGGAGTTGTTGGTGAAAACGTGTTTTTTTAGTGGGGGAGGGGAGGGGGGTGGCACCCCTCAGAGGTGTGTCTCTGTAGCAGGAACAATAATCACTATCGTAAAAAGTTGCCTGTTGGTGAACGTTGGTGAAATCGTGAAAAGATCGTTTTTTGGGTGGGTTTCGAAAAAATTGAAACGGCTGTGGCGGAGAAGTTTATGCATGAATTGGAATAATTTTTTCACCAATCGATAGCTAAGAAAAAAGAGCAAATTTAGGCAGAAAGAATCATTCGAAAAAGTTCGAACAGTTCAAAGATACACACATTTGAATTGAGAAAATTGGTAATTGACGATGAAAATTTTTTGATGAAAATATTTTTAAAAAAAAACGACCCGTCAGACCTTTTTCGAAATAACTTAAATGTTTAGAGGGTTGATAGGTGTAATTGAGAAAAATAAGCAAGTTCCTCTGGTCTGTCGGTTGGGGTGATTTATGTGTAAAAAAATGTGAAAAAATGAAAAAACTTGAATTAGTTAAATTGAAATAAATATAGTATAATAAAAGAATGAACGAAAGTTTAAAATGGTAAAGTACATAGAACATATGAGGGTATATGGGAAAAATATGAAAAAAATCGTAAGTACATAAGAAGTATATAATATGAAGTAAGGTGATTGGTAAATTTAGTGTGAAAATTGTGCGATTTTTTTAGAAGAAAGTAAAAGAAATGTGAAAGTGTCTATGATTTTCCTTAAAAATAGTAGTGAATAGCTATCGTTTGAGATATGAATGAAGATTGTAAGTGTTACGAAAGTGCCAGAAATAGGGTTTGAAAATTTGAGAAAATGCCCTAACTGGCCGGACAAAAAGTGAAAAAAAAAAATATTTTTGTATGAAAATGGAAAGAGAATAATAAGGGGCAAATATTTAAAGAACATAATTGTGCATCTAAGAAAAATAATTATAAAGTGCTAACAATACTCGAAAAAGAAGAAAATGATGATGAAATTTGAAAGTTTGGGAGTAAATTTTTGTGGTGGAAAAAGGAAAAAAATTCGATAAAAAAAAACTGAGAAGAAGAAGAGCCAAAAAATGAAGAGTAGGAATAGTGCTCCCCCCAACGAAGGGGGGAAAAAAAAAATTAAGAAAATTAATTCAGTAGTGTAGGGAGAAAGTACGATTTAGGGAAAAATGCTGTTTAGCTTTATATATACGCTTTTTTTAGACTAGTAGTCCATTGTTTGTCCGGCTGAAGCCGGACTGCGGATACTGTAGTGGGGCAAAAATTCTCTAGTTTCCAAAGTACTCAAAATTATCAAGTAGAAAAAGATGCGCTACTTGAAAACACGACCATTATAATTGAATGAATTATAATTGAATGAATTATAATTGAATGAATAATTGATTGAATAAAAATACAATGTAATTTAATTTGATTAGTTTATAACGCATGCGGCGAATTTAGCACCCACTGAACGGGCAAGGAAGAATTTAATAATTTTTGTATATGAATCTTATAGGAAGGTGGTTTTTTGGATATGAATCTAATTACATTCTCACCAACGCCATCTACACTAAATTTATGTAGTAGAGAAAATTTTCTCAAGCTTCCAAAGTACTAAAAAGACCAATTAGAAAAAGATCCGCCACTTGAAGAATAGCTTTTGTATATGAATCTAATTACATTCTCGCCAGCGCCGTCTATACTAAATTTATAAAAACTTAAAATCTGCAATATTCTGTCGTCGGAATAATATGACCACAAAAAAAATGGCGGAGTAAGGTCCGTATAGTGATAAGAAGAAAACGAAAATTTGATTTGATTACTTTTTCACGCATGCGGCGAGTGGGTGGTAACCACTGAAGAGGCAAGGAAGAATAGCTATTTTGCGGAATTAACAGGAAAGGTATTATTTCGCAAAGGCTGAAAAATTTCGATTTGTATATATTAATTGGCTTAAATTTGGATATGAATCTCATAGGAAAGTGGTTACAATTAATTGAACTTGCCTGCTAACCTGTCATAGCATGGGTTAGTTATTTTGTTCTAAATTTTAACGTGATGATTTAAACAAATGAGAGAGTAGGCGGAGGCTATTCCATTACAACAAATTTCGTGCATATTGTAAATTTTGTCGAATAGATGGTTTATTATATGAGATGATCGGGTGGCCGGGGGTACGTGTGGGAGAGCAAGTGCAACGGTGGGAGTGAAATGAGGGTATAAAAGTTTAATAATAGCAAAGAAAAATAGCCCTCACAATAACAACACTGAATATTAAAAACAAAATAAGAAAACAATGAATATTTAGGTGTGAAAATAATGTTGAAAAATGAAAAAAGTAAAATTGTCCGCTGGCGAGATTAGAACCTTCGTTCGACTGCTTTCTTTGGAGGTGGTGTTTTGATGTTTTTTTAGAAAAGTACTATTAGTACAGAAATAAAAATTAGACAAATGGATTCCTGAAATTTTTTGTGAATTTTGAAGACCTAAGTGAGGTGTGTAGGCATGATAGTTTAGAAGTTAGGAAATTTCATAGTATTAGAAACAATAATGAGATGAGATTAGCATAGAAAGATTAGGAAAGGGTCACAGAATGCGAATATGAAAAAAAAATGAGAAAATTGAAAAAAAAATTTTCATTCGAATCGCTAGCCGATATATAGCCTTGATATCGCCGTGATTGAAGAAAATGCCCTACGTATTCAGTTTAGGTACATTGTATATTCTGCAAAATAAAATAAATGCTATTGTACAATTAATTGAACTTGCCCGCTAACCTGTCATAGCATGGGTTAGTTTTTTTTGTTCTAAATTTTAACGTGATGATTTAAACAAATGAGAGAGTAGGCGGAGCCTATTCCATTAAAACAAATTTCCAATTGAGCTAATCTTTCAAATAAGGATTGTTACATTCTCACCAACACCATCTACGCTAAATTTATAAAAACGTAAAATCTGCAATATTCTATTATTCCAAGAATATGAACAGCACAAACAGAATACCGAATATCTAAAATACGGCAGGTGGAAAAATGCACTACCTATACAGTTTAGGTACATTGTACATTCTGCAAAATAAAATAAATGCGATTGTACAATTAATTGAACTTGCCCGCTAACCTGTCAAAGCATGGGTTAGTTTCTTTTGTTCTTAATTTTAACGTGATGATTTAAACAAATGAGAGAGTAGGCGGAGCGGAGCCTATTCCATTAAAACTATTTTCCAATTTTGCTAATCTTTCAAATAAGTATTGTTACATTCTCACCAACACCATCTACGCTAAATTTATAAAAACGTAAAATCTGCAATATTCTATTATTCCAAGAATATGAACAGCACAAACAGAATACCGAATATCTAAAATACGGCAGGTGGAAAAATGCACTACCTATACAGTTTAGGTACATTGTACATTCTGCAAAATAAAATAAATACGATTGTACAATTAATTGAACTTGCCCGCTAACCTGTCAAAGCATGGGTTAGTTTCTTTTGTTCTAAATTTTAACGTGATGATTTAAACAAATGAGAGAGTAGGCGGAGCCTATTCCATTAAAACTATTTTCCAATTTTGCTAATCTTTCAAATAAGTATTGTTACATTCTCACCAACACCATCTACGCTAAATTTATAAAAACGTAAAATCTGCAATATTCTATTATTCCAAGAATATGAACAGCACAAACAGAATACCGAATTGAAAATTACCTTAGAAGAAAATGAAGGAAAACGCTTGGTTCGAGGATACAAAAATATCATCATCATAATAAATTAGATGAAAACAAATGTCCAACAATTGATTTATTTATAGTAATAAAAAAGGATATTAGGAATAAATGAAAGAATGATGCATTAGAAAGTTGTGTGAGACTATTTGAATTTTTGTAAGATATATGTACATATAAGAGAGGGGGTGCAGTGGGGAGAGGTTATAAAAAGATACGTACAATAGCATAAACAAAAAGCCATTGAAATTAGAAAAACGAATGTGGGAAAATAAATTCGAAGAAAAAAGTGAATAATTAAAAAGGTGACATTGTTGCCCGGACCTGGTTTCGAACCTACGATCCATGACACGGAAAATAAAGAAATTATTTATTTATTATGGAAAAAGTGTTGGGAATTGGTGAAAGATATTTTGGGGTTTATTTTATAAATGGATGCCTGATTATATGAGACTACCCGCACCCCGCTGGGGAATATGGAGGAGGGGATTTATAGGAGAGGGGGTGTGAAATAATTTTTGTTTTTTTTTTCAAATACACAGAAAAATATTGTTAAAAATGATGAAAACAAAAATAGGAAAATATTTGCGAAAATTGAAAAAAAAATTTTTCCTCGAAAAATATCCATGGGGGGTAGCCTTGATTTCGCCGTGATTGAAGATAAAAAGTGAAATATCTCGGTAATTATAGAACGTAGCGTAATGTGGGTGAGCTTAAAAGAAGCGCCTTTGAGAATACTTAAATTAGGTGTTAAAGTGAACATTTAGTGAATAACAGTTTTTGAGTAAAATGAGAAATTGTTAAAAAAGTTTGAGTTTTAGTAATAATTTTTTTGCGAAAAAATGGACAAAGGTAGAGAAAAAAGAAGAGCAAATATTATTAGCGAACATGTTAGTGAAGATGTGTGCGAAATTTGAAATGAAAATATTGATAAATGTAGAAACTGTGGGTGTTCAAAGTGAGAAAATGTTGGGTGGTTGCGAAAATTACCACAGGTTGGTGGGATTTAATTGAAAAAATTGAATTATGTTTAATGGGAAAAGTGTACGGAATAGAAGAAATAATTTATGAGAAAATTTGAAAGAGATTTATGCTTGATTAAATGAGATGATTGGGAGCCCAGTAGGATGTGTGGGAGAGGGGGTGCCATGGTGAGGAGGGGTGAAATGAGGGAAACAAAAATTAATAATAACACAGAAAAATAGCCCTAGCAATAACAATAATGAAAGTGAAAAAATTTTTTGCAAAAAGTTAATATTAAGGGGTGAAAAAAATGTTGAAAAATGAAAAAAGTAGATTTCCCCATGAATGGGTGGAATTGAACCTCCGTTCCCATCGGTCTTTATCCCATCCGCTTAGCCTACTGCACTATCCAGATCGTTCGATTTGGTTGCTTTGAAATATGATGTGTATCTGCTAGGAATGTGGTATTTTCGTTCATATTAAATGGGTACGAATGCATTGACGCTGGTCGAGTGTGCCAGGGGAAAAGGAGTAAAATTGAAGGAAAGATGAAAATATATTTGCATAAATTAATTGATTTATAGTGGGGGAAATTATTGGGAATAGGTGAAAGTGATATGTGGAGGAATTGTTTAGAATGGGAGTAAATGCACCGCGCTGAGGCATATGAAGGTGATGGATTGGACAAATTTATTGATTTATTGTGGAAAAAGTATTAAGAATTGGTGAATGATATTTTGGGGTTGGATTTGTAAATAGATGCCTGATTACATGAGACCATCCGCACCCCGCTGGGGAATATGGGGGAGGGGATTTATAGGAGGGGGGGTGTGAAAAAATTTTATTTTTTTTTTCCAAATACACAGAAAATTATTGTTAGAAATGATGAAAACAAAAATGCAAAAAAAATTAAGAAAATCGAAAAAAAAATTTTTCATCGAAAAAAATCCATGGGGGGTAGCCTTGATTTCGCCGTGATTGAAGATAAAAAGTGAAATATCTCGGTAATTGTAGATCGTAGCGTAATGTGGGTGGGCTTAAAAGAAGCGCCTTAGAGAGTACTTAAATTAGGTGTTAAAAAGAAAATTTAGTGAATAATAGAGTTTGAGTAACATGAGAAAATGTTAAAAAAGTTTGAGTTTTAGTAATAATTTTTTTGCAAAAAACTGGAGAGGGTTAGTGAAAAAAGAAGAGCAAATATGAATAGCGAACATGTTAGAGAAGATGTGTGCGAAACTGGAAATGAAAATATTGATAAATGTAGAAACTGTGGGTGTTCAAAGTGAGAAAATGTTGGATGGTTGCGAAAATTGCCGCAGGTTGGTGGGATTTAATCGAAAAAATTGAATTATTTTTAATGGAAAAAGTGTAGGGAATAGAAGAAAGTAATGTATGAGAAAATTTGAAAGAGATTTATGCTTGATTAAATGAGATGATTGGGAGTCCAGTAGGATGTGTGGGAGAGGGGCTGCCATGGTGAGGGGGGGTGAAATGAGGGAACCAAAAATTAATAATAACATAGAAAAATAGCCCTATCTATAACAATAATGAAAGTGAAAAAAGTTTTTGCAAGAAATTAATTTTAAGGGGTGAAAAATATGTTGAAAAAGGAAAAAAGTAAATTTCTCCGTTGGTGGGTGGGATTGAACCTCCGTTCCCATTGTTCTTTATCCCATCCGCTTAGTCTACTGCACTACACAGGTCATTCGATTTGGTTGCTTTGAAATTTGATGTGTATCTGCTAGGAATGTGGTATTTTCATGGGTATGAATGCACTGTACAGGCCGAGTGTGCCGAGTGTGGCTCGGGGAAAGGGGTTAATTTGAAGGAAAGGTGAAAATATATTGGCATAAATTAATTGATTTATAATGGGGGAAATTATTGGGAATATGTGAAAGTAATATATGGAGGAATTGTTTAGAATGGGAGTAAATGCAGCGCGCTGAGGCATATGGAGGTGGTAGATTGGAGAAATTGATTGATTTATTGTGGAAAAACTATTAAGAATTGGTGAATGATATTTTGGGGTTGGATTTGTAAATGGATGCCTGATTACATGAGACCATCCGCACCCCGCTGGGGAATATGGGGGAGGGGATTTATAGGAGGGGGGGGGGTGTGAAATTTTTTTTTTTTTTTTCCAAATACACAGAAAATTATTGTTAGAAATGATGAAAACGAAAATGCAAAAAAAATTAAGAAAATCAAAAAAAAATTTTTTCATCGAAAAAAATCCATGGGGGGTAGCCTTGATTTCGCCGTTATTGAAGATAAAAAGTGAAATATCTCGGTAATTGTAGATCGTAGCGTAATGTGGGTGGGCTTAAAAGAAGCGCCTTAGAGAGTACTTAAATCAGGTGTTAAAGTGAACATTTAGTGAATAATAGTTTTTGAGTAAAATAAGAAAATGTTAAAAAAGTTTGAGTTTTAGTAATAATTTTTTTGCAAAAAACTGGAGAGGGTTAGTGAAAAAAGAAGAGCAAATATTAATAGCCAACATGTTAGAGAAGATGTGTGCGAAATTTGAAATGAAAATATTGATAAATGTAGAAACTGTGGGTGTTCAAAGTGAGAAAATGTTGGATGGTTGCGAAAATTGCCGCAGGTTGGTGGGATTTAATCGAAAAAATTGAATTATTTTTAATGGGAAAAGTGTAGGGAATAGAAGAAAGTAATGTATGTAGAATTTGATAATAATGTTTGCTTGATTAAATGATATCATTCGTAGCCGAGTAGGATGTTTGGGAGAGGGGGTGCCATGGTGAGGGGGGGTGAAATGAGGGAACCAAAAATTAATAATAACATAGAAAAATAGCCCTATCTATAACAATAATGAAAGTGAAAAAAGTTTTTGCAAAATATTAATTTTAAGGGGTGAAAAATATGTTGAAAAAGGAAAAAAGTAAATTTCTCCGTTGGTGGGTGGGAATTGAACCTCCGTTCCCCATCGTTCTTTATCCCATTCGCTTAGCCTACTGCACTAAACAGGTCTTTCGATTTGGTTGCTTTGAAATTTGATGTGTATCTGCTAGGAATGTGGTATTTTCATGGGTTTGAATGCACTGTACAGGCCGAGTGTGCCGAGTGTGGCTCGGGGAAAGGGGTTAATTTGAAGGAAAGGTGAAAATATATTGGCATAAATTAATTGATTTATAATGGAGGAAATTATTGGGAATATGTGAAAGTGATATATGGAGGAATTGTTTAGAATGGGAGTAAATGCAGCGCGGAGGCATATGGAGGTTGTGGATTGGACAAATTGATTGATTTATTGTGGAAAAAGTATTAAGAATTGGTGAATCATATTTTGGGGTTGGATTTGTAAATGGATGCCTGATTACATGAGACCATCCGCACCCCGCTGGGGAATATGGTGGAGGGGATTTATAGGAGGGGGGGTGTGAAAAAATTTTATTTTTTTTTTCCAAATACACAGAAAATTATTGTTAGAAATGATGAAAACGAAAATGCAAAAAAAATTAAGAAAATCGAAAAAAAATTTGTTCATCGAAAAAAATCCATGGGGGGTAGCCTTGATTTCGCCGTGATTGAAGATAAAAAGTGAAATATCTCGGTAATTGTAGATCGTAGCGTAATGTGGGTGGGCTTAAAAGAAGCGCCTTAGAGAGTACTTAAATTAGGTGTTAAAAAGAAAATTTAGTGAATAATAGTTTTTGAGTAAAATGAGAAAATGTTAAAAAAGTTTGAGTTTTAGTAATAATTTTTTTGCAAAAAACTGGAGAGGGTTAGTGAAAAAAGAAGAGCAAATATGAATAGCGAATATGTTAGAGAAGATGTGTGTATGAAAATTTGAAATGAAAATATTGATAAATGTAGAAACTGTGGGTGTTCAAAGTGAGAAAATGTTGGATGGTTGCGAAAATTGCCGCAGGTTGGTGGGATTTAATCGAAAAAATTGAATTATTTTTAATGGGAAAAGTGTAGGGAATAGAAGAAAGTAATGTATGTAGAATTTGATAATAATGTTTGCTCGATTAAATGATATCATTCGTAGCCGAGTAGGATGTGCGGGGGAGGGGGTGCAAGGGTGAGGGGGGGTGAAATGAAGGAATAAAAATTTAATAATAACATAGAAAAATAGCCCAAGCTATAGCAATAATGAATATGGAAAAAATTTTTGCCAAAAAATTCTTCAGAAATGAGAAAATGTGAATTTCTGCATGGGTGGGTGGCTGGGTGGGTGGGTGGGTGGGTGGTAAATGGAATTTTGTTAAAAATGCTAATATCTCGGAAACCGTTGGTCGTAGACGATTTTAATGAAAATTTAACATATATATTCATATATATATGTTATCCGAACTAAGTATGGATATAGCATCGATTGGCATTTTCAAAAATGTAATATTACTAACTTTAAATAATGGGTGGAAAAATGAATTTTGTTAAAAATGCTAATATCTCGGAAACCGTTGGTCGTAGACGATTTTAATGAAAATTTAATATATATATTTATATATATATGTTAGCCTTACTAAGTATGGATATAGCATCGATTGGCATTTTCAAAAATGTACTATTACTAACTTTAATAATTTTCGAACAAAAAAAAAGCGAAATTGCTAAGTTTGGATGTAGTGATGGTAGTGGCATGTTATGGGTATCGTTGGAAAGGGGATGGAGTGTAGAGTGCGCTGGTGAACGCACGGTTGGTGAGAAGTGTGAAATGTGGGAGTTGTTGGTGAAAACGTGTTTTTTTAGTGGGGGAGGGGAGGGGGGTGGCACCCCTCAGAGGTGTGTCTCTGTAGCAGGAACAATAATCACTATCGTAAAAAGTTGCCTGTTGGTGAACGTTGGTGAAATCGTGAAAAGATCGTTTTTTGGGTGGGTTTCGAAAAAATTGAAACGGCTGTGGCGGAGAAGTTTATGCATGAATTGGAATAATTTTTTCACCAATCGATAGCTAAGAAAAAAGAGCAAATGTAGGCAGAAAGAATCATTCGAAAAAGTTCGAACAGTTCAAAGATACACACATTTGAATTGAGAAAATTGGTAATTGACGATGAAAATTTTTTGATGAAAATATTTTTAAAAAAAAACGACCCGTCAGACCTTTTTCGAAATAACTTAAATGTTTAGAGGGTTGATAGGTGTAATTGAGAAAAATATGCAAGTTCCTTTGGTCTGTCGGTTGGGGTGATTTATGTGTAAAAAAATGTGAAAAAATGAAAAAACTTGAATTAGTTAAATTGAAATAAATATAGTATAATAAAAGAATGAATGAAAGTTTAAAATGGTAAAGTACATAGAACATATGAGGGTATATGGGAAAAATATGAAAAAAATCGTAAGTACATAAGAAGTATATAATATGAAGTAAGGTGATTGGTAAATTTAGTGTGAAAATTGTGCGATTTTTTGAGAAGAAAGTAAAAGAAATGTGAAAGTGTCTATGATTTTCCTTAAAAATAGTAGTGAATAGCTATCGTTTGAGATATGAATGAAGATTGTAAGTGTTACGAAAGTGCCAGAAATAGGGTTTGAAAATTTGAGAAAATGCCCTAACTGGCCGGACAAAAAGTGAAAAAAAAAAATATTTTTGTATGAAAATGGAAAGAGAATAATAAGGGGCAAATATTTAAAGAACATAATTGTGCATCTAAGAAAAATAATTATAAAGTGCTAACAATACTCGAAAAAGAAGAAAATGATGATGAGAGTTGAAAGTTTGGGAGTAAATTTTTGTGGTGGAAAAAGGAAAAAAATTCGATAAAAAAAAACTGAGAAGAAGAAGAGCCAAAAAATGAAGAGTAGGAATAGTGCTCCCCCCAACGAAGGGGGGAAAAAAAAATTAAGAAAATTAATTCAGTAGTGTAGGGAGAAAGTACGATTTAGGGAAAAATGCTGTTTAGCTTTATATATACGCTTTTTTTAGACTAGTATTCCATTGTCTGTCCGGCTAAAGCCGGACTGGGGATACTGTAGTGGGGCAAAAATTCTCTTGTTTCCAAAGTACTCAAAATTATCAAGTAGAAAAAGATGCGCTACTTGAAAACACGACCATTATAATTGAATGAATAATTGATTGAATAAAAATACAATGTAATTTAATTTGATTAGTTTATCACGCATGCGGCGAATTTAGCACCCACTGAACAGGCAAGGAAGAATTACTTTTGTATATGAATCTTATAGGAAGGTGGTTTTTTGGATATGAATCTAATTACATTCTCACCAACGCCATCTACACTAAATTTATGTAGTAGAGAAAATTTTCTCAAGCTTCCAAAGAACTAAAAAGACCAATTAGAAAAAGATCCGCCACTTGAAGAATAGTTTTTTTTGTATATGAATCTAATTACATTCTCGCCAGCTTCGCAAAGGCTGAAAAATTTCGATTTGTATATATTAATAGGCTTAAATTTGGATATGAATCTCATATAAAAGTGCTTACACTTAATTGAACTTGCCCGCTAACCTGTCATAGCATGGGTTAGTTTTTTTTGTTCTAAATTTTAACGTGTTGATTTAAACAAATGAGAGAGTAGGCGGAGCCTATTCCATTAAAACAATTTTCCAATTGAGCTAATCTTTCAAATAAGGATTGTTACATTCTCACCAACACCATCTACGCTAAATTTATAAAAACGTAAAATCTGCAATATTCTATCATTCCAAGAATATGAACAGCACAAACAGAATACCGAATCTCTAAAATACGGCCGGTGGAAAAAATCACTACTTGTTCAGTTTAGGTACATTGTACATTCTGCAAAATAAAATAAATGCGAAATGTGAGTACCCGAATAAACCTACATACAGAGATAAATAAAAGAATCGCAAAGCCAAGTTTAATGTCATAAGTCGCTTCGATTATTTGCATCGTAGTCACGATGTTTGACATCGCCATCGCTCAACATTGATGTTTCGATGACCGGCAGCTAAATTACCAATATTGTTTTCTTTAAATTCCTTGCGCTAAGAATAATATTGAGGTATTTTTGATTTGAATCCCTTAATACAAAGAATCTCTTTGGGATATTGCAATCTCTCGAAAAGGTCACCCATTTCGGTAGTGTTTTGCGCAATATGTTTACCGTTACGCAATGGCACAGAATACAGGCAGATATAGTGCGATTTTCTACGAATTTTTGATGGATCGCTGCAGCTGAATTTTTGGCCGCTTCTGAGAATTTTCGATGTTGGGTTTAATTGCTTACACTTTAGCCCAGAATGCACGTGCACGCACCTCACAAATTCCGCCCCTGCAATTCGCTAACAGTATATTGGGTCGTCTGTTTGGAGTCGTCCTAACCATTTGCACACTTTCCCGTAGCCGTTATAGATTCCTAGTAAAACAACATTTTTTCTATGAATATCGTGCCTCCTCCTTCATCTTTCCGAACACCAAAAAATAAGAGGACAGTTCACGCGCCCGGCGATATGAAACGTGTGTCAGTGACGTCTTTATTTTCATACAAAACGACGCTAATTCCGCTAATTCCGGGCTAGACCGTACGAAATTGAACCCAACATCGAAAATTCTCAGAAGCGGCCAACATTTGTGCGGCGGCGATCCATCAAAAATTCGTAGAAAATCGCACTATATTTGCCTGTATTCTGTGCCATTGCGTAACGATAAACATATTGCGCAAAACACTACCGAAATGGGTGACCTTTTCTAGAGATTGCAATATCCCAAAGAGATTCTTTGTATTAAGGGATTCAAATCAAAAATACCTCAATATTATTCTTAGCGCAAGGAATTTAAAGAAAATAATGTTGGTAATTAAGCTGCCGGCCATCTTATGACATTAAACTTGGCTTTGCGATTCTTTTACTTATCTCTGTATGCAGGTTTATTCGGGTACTCACCCATAAGCGCTGCCCTTAATTGAATCGCAGAAAATTACTCAAAAAATTCGCGCTCGTCCCATTTGCGAGATATTTAATAAAGTATTTAGTACTTTTGCAGTACAACATCGATGTTAAAAGTACGATGATCGGACATCGATACTTAGCTACAGATGTTAACATTATGCTGACATTTCGTAACATCGATCATTCCTAATTTCAGCGAAAATTTAACCAATTTCATTGCGCCAAAACGGACCACATTTTCTTTATTTATTCGAGAAACTCGGACACGGACAGGCGAGAAACCCGTATAACCATGTACCCGTGTATTTACACGGGAAAATCGGGTGCGAATAGATACTGCCTAATAATAACCCAGGCTGTTGGATTTGGTTGATTTAAATTTGGATATGAATCTGATAGGAAAGTGGTTTTTGATTAATTTGAAGTACTATTAGTAAGAAATATGATATTTTATTGGTATTTCGTTACACATGGGGAGGGTAGTATTTAATAAAAGAGTGATAATTGAGAAAACTTACTAATTACAGAAGTTATTAAGAGAAATGTGGAATGTACGAACGAATGGTGTAATGACAGTGGGAAGGTGGTTTTTAATGAAAATATCATACTATTAGTAAGAAAAGTGATATGATATGGGTATGTAAAAGACGGGGGAAGTAAGTTAGGATGCTGAAATAAAATAATATTTGTATATATTTGGATAAAAGTCCCTAATTTTTGAGAAAAGATGGTAAAAAGTGGTGTTTTGATTTTTTTTTAGAAAAGTACCATTAGTAAAAAAATAAAAATTAGATAAATGGATTTCTAAGAACTGATGTGAATTTTGAAGACCTTAGTGAGGTGTGTAGGGTTGATAGTTTTGAAGTTAGTACAATATATAGTATTAGCGACAATAATGAGTTGAGATTAGCATAGAAAGATTGGGAAAGGGTGACAGATTGCGAATATGCAAAAAAAAATGAAAAAATCGAAAAAAAATTTTTTCATCCGAATTCATAGCCGATAGATAGCCTTGATATCGCCGTGATTATGGAGAAAAAGTGAAATATCTCGGTAATTGCTGAACGTAGCGTAATGTGGGTGGACTCAGAAGAAGCGCCTTGGAGAGTACTTAAATGAGGTTTTAAAATAAAAATTTAGTGAATAATAGTTTTTGAGTAAAATGGAAAATTGTTAAAAAAGTTAGAGTTTTAGTAATAATTGTTTTGCAAAAAAACGGATAGGGGTAGAATAAAAAAAAGAGTGTTAGCAAATAGAACACGTGTGGGGCCTAGTTTGTGGGAAATTTGGAATGAAAATATTGATAAACGCAGAAACTGTGGCTGTGCAAAGTGAAAAAAGTTTTTTCGGTTCCGAAAATCACCGCAGATGGTGAAAAGTGGGTTTTTGATTTTTTTTTAGAAAAGTACTATTAGTAACAAAAAAAAAAAGAAATAAATGGATTTCTAAGAACTGATGTGAATTTTGAAGACCATAGCGAGGTGTGTAGGGTTGATAGTTTAGAAGTTAGTACAAAACATAGTATTAGTAACAAAAATGAGTTGAGATTAGAATTAAAAGATTGGGAAAGGGTCACAGATTACGAATATGAAAAAAAAATGTGCAAAAAGAAAGTATTTGTATGGGAAAAGAGGAAGGAAAGTTTTGGTTAAAGAGATGTGTAGGCAAGATATTTTAAAGTTGCAAAAATTGATAGTATTAGTAACAAAAATGAGTTGAAATTACCATAGAAAGATTGGGAAAGGGTGACAGATTGCGAATATGCAAAAAAAATGGGGAAAAAGAAAGTATTTGTATGGGAAAGCGATCGGAAAGTTTTCGTTAATTGGCTTCTGTATGGCTTTTGTTTACAAAAAGAAAGCAAAGCACCGCATCTTGTGGTCTTTTGCCGTCGAACGATGGGAATTGGGAGAAAATTGGTTTTTGAGTGAAAAAAGGTAAAAGTTTGAGAGGTGGTGGAAAAAAAAAAATATATTCAATTTTCTTCGAATCTGGACTAATAGATTGGGAAAAATGTGTAGATTTGCAGAAAAATAGTGAGTATACGGAAAGCAAGGTTATAAGAGGCGCAAATAATTATAGAGTTGAAAAAGGGGTGAAAAAAGTGAAATCGGGGGCGCAGATAAAGTTGAATAAATGTAGTATTATTAACAAAAAGTATATAGAGTGAGTGAAGAAAAGTTGGAGAAGGGTTTAGCGCGTCGAATGGTTGTAGAGCGGAGGGAATAGGAGAAAGGGAAGTAGTTGAAAAGAATAAGTTTAGTTGGGAAAAAGAGGGTGAAAAAAGTTTGTATGGGGAAAAAAAAAAATCGTAGTATTAGTAGTAAAAATATGGGGCTATTTTTTAATGAAAGCTTGATTTTTTTCACGATTTTAGAGCTATTTGTGGAGTTTGTGGGATTAGTAATTTAGGCAGGGCGGCCTCGGGAAGTGAAAAGGCTGTTTAGCTTTATATATATTACTAGTAGTCCATTGTTTGTCCGGCTGAAGCCGGACTGCGGATACTGTAGTGGGGCAAATAGTCTCTAGTATCAAAGGTTCTAAAAAAAAACCAAGTAGTAGAAAAAACCTAGTAGTAGAAAAAAGAAAGAAAGAAAGAAAGAAAGAAAGAACGAAAGAAAGAAAGAAAGAAAGAAAGATTCGCCACTTAAAAACACAATCATTACATTATAGAATGAATGAATGTATGAATGAATGAATGAATGAATGTAATAATAAAATGTAATTATTATATAATAAAAAAAAGAAAAGAAAAGAGAAAAAAAGAAAAAGAAAACAACGAAGAAGGGAAAGTAAGACGTAAAAAATAAATATGAAATGAAATGATATGATTATAATATGATGATTATTAATAGTAGTAATAATAATAATAATAATAATAATAATGATAACAAAGTTAGTACATGTACATATACATATGTATAGAATAAATATTAAAACATACATATCCATACATACATACATACCAAAAAAACATGCATAATAGATATATTTCTGATGTTTCCAAGTGACCAAGGAGGTAATCAGACCCACTCGCTTTTTTTAAGGAGGTTTCGCCAAAGTAGCCCTAATCCTCGACATTTATTTATAGGTACATATGTACAACAAATTCAAAATCTACAAATAAATATGTATAATATGTATATTATTTACAATTTAGTTAATAAAAATAATTTATTTACAATTTAAAAATATATTTATTATATATATACAATTGGATAATTATAAAAAATAACAAATTGCCCGCGCAGATCAGAAAAAGATGAACCTAACAAACCTAATAACATACGCTTCCTGAGCCAGTCAAAACCCACTACCTAATATGAATACCCGAAATACGAATACCTAATTCAATCATAACAAACGCGAATGGACAGCCATGAGATATGACATGAGAAATGTAATTATAAATATTATTGAAAAAAAAAGGAAAAATATAAAAAAAATTGTTCAAAATCCTTTCGATGTAAAAGTCATAATATGTGTGTGTGTGTGTGTGTGGAAATAAATAAATAAGAACATCTAATACTTTCCAGTACTGTATTCTATATACCACCCAAAAATTATGTAAATCCTAACATTTTCCTTAATATTTATTGTACAAATAATAATAATAAACACCATTGGAGGAGCTAACAATATTTTTCTGTTCTATAATGTAGTTCTCTAATTATTAATTAAAAATAGTAGCTAAAACCTAATATACAACAACAACAACAAAAAAAGAAGAAAAATTATAAAAGTTCCCTATAAACTACATTTTTAGTATGCGCTACACCTGAAATAACAGTATTAGTAATGTCTGAAACTAAAACCCTTAAATTGTCTGATGATCTAACCCTACCTAATGCAACATAAAGTTGCCCATGAGCAAAAACATTATTTCTCAAATCTAAACCTACACAATCTAAAGTCTGACCCTGACTTTTATTAATGGTTAAAGCGTAAGCTAATTTAACTGGAAATTGTCGTCGCTGCATCTGGATCCCCGATCGCCCCGTCGAGAATTTGAAGGTTATTCTCGGTATCGAGACGATCTCCGAACTACCGGGAACAGATGCCTCCAAGAGAAACTGGGAAATTGATCTAATTATCAATTTAGTTCCATTAACTAACCGGTGCTCAAAGCTCAGATTCCGAATTAATATACATACGGAACCGACTTTTAAACACAAATCATGATCGGGGACACCCTTATCGGAAATTCCGTAAAGAATTTCCGGTCCCAAAACGGAACTATTATCGGTGACGCCATCCACAGAAAGAAATGAATCGGCGCTAAGCAAATGCTTAATGTCCCCGGGCAGCCTATTCAAAATAATTTTATTAACAATATTAATTGCTGCATTTGTAGGTGATAATATTGCCCTTGATACACAATCTTCAGGTCTTAAAAGCACATCATCTGGATACACATAGTTAATTAATTCTTCAATAGAGTTGACGTTATTAATTCCAGTTAAAGAAACTAATCTAACATTATCTAATGTTGTTTCATTAATTGTTCCCTCCCCAATTGATAATAAAAATCGTTGAAATTCCCTATCTCTAGTCCTTTGTGGTTCAATAAGTCTATAAGTTCTTATTCCTTCCCATAAAGGTGAAAATTTTAATGAAACCCTAATTATATCATCTTTACTACCATATTCTATAATTGGTGCTATTTGCCGAAAGTCACCAGCAAAAATAATAATTTTTCCTCCAAAAGGTTTCTGATTTTGGCAAAGATCCCGCAATGAATTATTAAATATATTAACTATTCCCTTATTTGCCATTGTGCATTCATCCCATATAATACAATTAGCTTCTCTTAATAATTGGGCCCTCTGACTATTCCAACTAATATTGCCAGATCCTAACGTATTTGGATCAAGTGGCAACCTAAACATGCTATGCGCGGTAGTCCCTCCCTCATAATTTAAACTTGCAAGCCCCGTTGATGCTGTACATAATACAATATGACCATTTGATCGCAAATGGTTTGTAATACAATTTAAAACTAATGTTTTTCCAGTACCTGCTGGACCATCTAAAAAAAAATGTGTTTTTTGATTATTATTTACTCCCGACGACGACCTGACCGTTACAGGTTGTTCAACTAAACGAATTATAGTTTGAACAAAATTTAATTGTTCCGAATTAAGCAAAGGCATCCAATGGTCAGAAAATTGTCTACAATTTTCTCTATCCCATTGAATGCGCTCTCTATCTACTTCAGTATTATGTGTAGCATCAACCTCGGGTAATCCCATATCTTGCAAAGTTTTTCCATGTCGGCGCAGCATCCTATCAATAACGACTAATGCTTTATTATAAGCCCATATAATGCTTTCAGGATTACGTTCCGGTCTTAATCTAAGGAAATCCTCACTTAGATTATCCTTGAACTCGTCCCAAAGTAGTGCAGCTGGTGCACCAAATATAATAATTGATATAAATAATTGTCTAAGCCCACTACCCATTTTAAATATACTTGCTTCTCTCATAGCTATAAAGTATTCGTCTTCTGTATCTAATAAGCCTCTAAATTTAGCTGCTTCCTGGAAAGTTCCTAACACTCGACCGTTTATTGTGCGTAATGATTGATAATCATTTCCCGGATAATGTGTTAATAGTAGTCTTAAAAAAAAAATTTCTCCTAACGATGGAGACATCCAAAATAAACGGGCAACACAACTACCCCTTTGCCGCGGAACAATAAATAAGTTTTCCCTATTCTGATACCGATAAACTTGTATGTTAATATTATGTGGTCGTGTCGATAATACCTGGAAACGTTCGTAAAAGTCAATATATGTCAAATTAATCAATTCCTCAACTTGGGGCCTTTCAAAATAAAGCAAAAGCTTTGAAGAGCTACGTTCAGCAGCAGCAGCAGCAGAAAGTGCCTCCCCAGGTCGAAAAATTATCGTTTCCCTATTAGGTAGGTGCACAGGAAGTGCAATAACGGTTGGCCTTCGACCACCAAGATCATATCCTAATAGCCGCCATACCGCTTCTGTGGCAGAAATGTATCGAGAATTAACATATGCTTCGATTTCATCATTTACTGCTCTGTTCCTAATGTCAGTATTAGTCGTAGTAGTCGTAGAAGTAGCAGTCGTAGAAGTAGTAGTCGTAGTAGTAGTAGTAGAAGTAGTAGTTGTCGTAGAAATAGAAGGATTTTCAACAACTGCTATTCGAGCATAATCTGGCCCCTTATGAATATATTTCATCATATATTTAATAACTTTTGTCGATGTGGAAATTTCTAAATTGCAATGGCTGTCCATAATGAGGAGAATGGCAGGATTGTACGGCACTACCCATCCATCATTTACCTGACGGAAATTTCTACTTCTCGGTATACGCACATTAATTGAATTATGGCATGGCCTTTTATATAAAATGTAACCGTTATTGTCAATATATGTAATTTCATTCGAATTTTTGGGGAAAAATTTTGAACATTGTTTTGTATTATTATTCATGCAAGGCGCATGTGGATATGAATTTCCGCAAGGACCATGCAACATATGCTGTAATACAGCTTTTCGGAGTCTCCCTCCAGCTTCCTCTTCTGAGGGAATTGTTGCACGAACAAATTTATCAATTTGTTCTGGAAAAATTGGTCCTCCGCCTTGGACACGAATTGCCATATGGGCATGTGGAAGACCTCGTTTTTGAAATTCAATAACATGTATAATATACTCAACATGTCCAAAAAGCTTCCCCGAATAGAGCAAATGTAATAAATGGCGATATTTTAATTCAAAAACCCGATTACAAAGATCTGGACGATCCATAAATGATTCACCGATATGTAAAGAATTTGTAATCTCTGGCCAGCGAGGATTACATGTAATTGTTAAAAAATATGAAGGTTGTCCTAATCGACTTACTATCGCCATTGCATCATAATAATTTTTTTGCATATACCGAGGGCCATGGGTAAATGATGATGGCAAATATACTTTTCCTGCCATAATCTCACCCTCCCCGGCAATGGTTTCATCAATTTCCTGACGGGTAGCTATACGTAATACACTTTTCTGATTATTTCTATAATACTGTAATCTTTCCTCTTCTGTTCTACACCACATATCTACTAAATACTCTTGCGCTAAACGTCTAAACTGTGTAAATCTAGGCTCAGAAAGTAAATTTAATCTATAATACTGTAATTGGGAAATTTTACCACCATTCCTATTTCTAAGATATATATGCCATCCTACCGTACCATGTGGAAATAATACGGGATATTGTAAAGCTTCGTACGCCTGATCTAAATAATTAATTGCATGAGGCCTAGCATTCCCTAACTTCCAAACTACCACCTTTCTTGGATCATAATCTACTCCTGTCCTAATGATAGCAGCTATTTCGTTATACCCTGGATCATTATCACTACCACTACCACTATCACCGCCAGAAGATCTACGTCTAACACCATCAAAAACTAAATGTGCCGTCTCATCTGTATGCGAGTTTAATTGCCTAAAATATCCTATAAATGGATTTACTGAATTCAAATACAATTCAATGTCATTCATAATATTTATATTTAATCTTTCATTTCGCGCCAATCTTTCCCGTTCGGTATGGTCTTGAAAATATAAAGTTATATTGTTATTGCCCGTATAGCTTAAGTCAAAAATTCTGTGATAAACTTTACCTAATATTTTAACAAAGGAAGTTCTATTATCACGACCACGACCACCATGACCATATTGTTGTGATGATGATGATGATATATTGGAAGCGGAAAATGCGAATAAATTATTATATTGTCGCGCGTGTTTTAAAAACGTATTATTTTTATAAAAATTAGCATTTAATTGTGGTAGCTTTTGAATGAAATTAATCCCGTCACGTCCGCAACACCACGTTTTTTTTGTTTTCTCTTCTTGAAAATACGGAGCTTGGCAAATATTACATTTATAGGTATTAACAGAAATTAAAGAGCCGGGAGATTTTAAACAATAAGGGCGGATTGTATCTAAATCCACACCATACCTATCACCTAAGCAAGTAAATCTAGGTACTCTAAATACTATATTTTCGATAATCTGAGGACGAACAGGGGGGGGTGAGCTAACAATTGCAGAAGAGGTAGAAGAAGAAGGGGGGTCAGCAACGGCGGGTAGTGGAGGTGCAGGTGCAGGTGCAGGTGCAGGCTGCACTGGAATAGAAAAAGAAGGGCCAGCAACAGGTAGTGGAGGAGGAGGAAGAGGTCCAGGCTGCACTGAAACAGGATTCAATTTTCTACGTTTTTTTGGCCTTCCCCTAGGCCGTTTACCTTCAGGTAGATTAATTACTGAAGTATTAGAAGATGAAGAAGAAGAAGTGGAACAGCTGCCTGCTATAGAAACTGCATGGTCATCATTACGATCACCAGCAGTAGCAACAGCAGCAGCAGCAGCAGCAGCAGCAGCAGCAGCAGCAGAAGCAGGAAAAGTAATATTAGCAACAGACACAGAATTAGAAAAAATTGGTTGAATTTTAATTAATTCATAATATGAATTATCACGGGGATGGTCAATTAATAGTAAAATTGCTAAATCTCTAACACTATCACATTTAAAATATCTAGCTACTCCGTCAATGGAATCTAATTTTTTATCAATTGTGACCGGATGTGAGTCGAAAACATAATATATGTCATTTTCGACCCAAAATGCTACCGTCTTTAAATGAGCTGTAAATAAATATCCATCATTATGTCGAGTGGTTAAAAATAATTCCGAAAGCTTATCCTGAAGTTTATTTACAGCAATGTCTAATCTTTTATTTTTTCTTGAAATACAACACCCCCCCATCCCATCAGTGAAAATTGGTTGAGTTTTTACTATGCGAATTTCTTCTCCTGACAATAAATGAAGATTTTCTCTCAAATCTTCAGAAGTTAAATATTCATTCCTTCCCTCTGGCCTACAATATGCATAATATGCATCCCCATTTCGCAAAATCTCGTCAATTTTTTCCGTATTAATATTCTCCCTACCATTAAGTAAAGCCGAATAAACAATGGCCGTAACAGCAATAGCCATACATTGCTTATTACGCCAATCCTCACAAAAAATTTCCGATTGCTGACTGATTGTCCCTGATGCTACACATGAAATTGAGCTTTTAACGAACGGCATTTTTTGTTTGTTTGTTTCTTTTTATAATTATTATTATGTATATATATAATAATATAAAATAGAAATTGATAATAAATTAATTCAGTTCAAGTTTTAGTCAATATTATATGTATATATATGTAAGTGTGTATATATATTAAATATATATTTTTAGTATATTCCTTTTTACGTTGGTCGTATGTATCCGAATGTGTGATATTATCAACTCTGAAATCAAAATTTTATTTGTATTAGGAAAATTGTTTTTAAATAGGTATAGGAAATAAAATATTATTATTATAGAATAACTTAAACATAAATTGCGAAAAAAAAAATAAATATATATATGTATATGTATAGGTATATAAATTAAATTTGGAAATATATACTTAATTATTAATTAATAATCTATAAGTTGATGGTCGGACAAAGTAATAATAATAAAATATATTTAATAAATGAATAAAACTATTAGTTTTTAATAACTTTAAGGGATAGTTCTAATAGAATAGGATTTCTACATATTTCAAAATCCTCTACAGAACGGTAATAATATAATTTTCCAGAGACGGCTATTTCAACTGTTTGTAATTATTATGTATTTATATATATATGTACATATATATGTATATTAAGATGCGGAAATATATACAGTAAAAGCTCCTTATTCGCACTTCCTTCATTCACGTTTTCACTATTCGCGGATTCAAAAAAATTCGACCCAATTCCTATATTCGCGGTTAAAGATTTCTTTATTCGCATATCTAATTGGTACATCGGTACATACATATGTATGTATTAATAAAAAGGATTCCAATAGGTAGGTCCAACCCAATATTCTTTGTAAACGCGTCGTCAAATGGACTAATAAAAAAATATAATCGACCTTATTACAACTGTGCCTAAAGTTTTGAAAAATCTTGGTGAAGGTTTAAGAATGGCAAATGAGCTTTGTGATTTCTTTATGAAAATTGATCCGTGAATGGAACGAAGTCATATTTTTAAGAGACAAATTGCTAATGCCACTGCTGTATATGAGTCTCTGAATTAAAGGAGCTTTTACAAACTGCCAAGCAAGAAAAAAATACAAAATTCTTTAAACCATTTCCTAAGCCTGAAGATAATATAATTAATCAATATGGTCAAAAACTTTAATTAAATTGATTTTTTTATTTTGTCACCTAGGAACGTATCCCCTATAATCCCATATAAATTACCATTCCATATTCTCGGTCTGTCCGCGAATAAAGAGCTTTTACTGTACTCTATATTCCATAAGTTTATGGTCCGAAAAAGTAACAATAATATTATATTTATTTAATAAAATGATTTTACTTATTTTAAGGGATAGTTCTAATAGAATAGAATTTTTAAATATTTCAAAATCCTCTACAGAACGGTTATATATAAGTTTCTAGAGACGGCTGTTTCAACTGTTTGTACTTATAAATTAAAATGCGGAAATATATATTTTATATTCCATAAGTTGATGATGGTCGGAAAAAGTAACAATAATAACATGATTAGTTTTTTAATTATTATACTTTAAGGGATAGTTCGAATAGAATAGGATTTCTAAATATTACAAAATCCTCTACAGTACGGTAAAATAAATTCCATGTGTTTGCTCTTATCATGTATACATGCCAAATATTTTACATACCTTATTAAATTGCTTCCAGAAGATGATGATTATGATGATAATAATAATGATGATGATCTTGATTATGATGATAATAATGATGACGATGATGATGATGATGATGACGACGATGATGATAATGTTGATACACACACAAACACACACAAAAGGCAAAAAAGAATAAAACCAAAAACACAAACACTATACACCAAAAACACAAATTCAATTAAGTTAAACAGAATTTAAAATGGCAGAAAAATAATTTCATTTAATATAAATGAAGAAACTCACAATATATCAAAAGTCAAATTATTCTTTATGATAAAAAATATTTTTGTGGAAAGTCAAAAATGATTTTTACAGTTTCACGGTTGAACGTGCAATGAGAATTCAGAAGATGTAAATTTAAAAATGTAAAATTATGTACATATATGAAGTATATACATACATAATGTGTAAAATCACCCCTCTAGTCAGAATTATTGGGAATAAGTAAAAGAGTACAGAGATGGAGAAAAATAAAACACATGTAATATGTAATAACAGGTAGATAAAAAAAACATGACATTAAAAAGTCAAAGGTAATAAGTAAAATACAAAGAATAAGAAAAGGATTGGCCTTTCTCAAATACCAATTTAATGAGTGTAGAAAAGGGACAACATGATGAGACATGTTCCAGGTAGTTCGGCATGCATCGGAGATAAGCGGAAAATGTTTCGGTCCCAATTCAAGCAGACGCTTGGGTGGTTTTCCCATGATCATGACGCCGTTATTTGTTTTGTACACAAAGTAATTACTTTGAAAAGGTATAAATATGCAATATAAATAAACAGACGACGTAAGGCAAGGTGAGGCGAAAAAACATTCAGAGGTGCATGCACTGTGTGTGGCTGTGTGTGTGTGTGTGTGTGTTTGTCAGAAAAACGCGACCGAGGTGTATTGGAATGTCACCACCCCTCAGCTCCTCCCACGTGTTCCAATTATTTACCTTGATTTCGCCTAACATGTGTACCTGTCTATAGGTAGATAGATATGTATGCATATATATTTTTTGATATTAAGTTATACGTAAGTTTTAGGTTATCCATTTAAAAGTTGCGGCGGGGATAAATTCTGTTTAACAGAAAATTATTTCATGAGTGAAATATATTCAAAAGAAGGTCAAATTATATAGAATCTTTTGGGAGGGAAAAAATATTGAAAATTACCTAAGAAGAAAATGAAGGAAAACACGTGGTTCGAGGATACAAAAATATAATAAATTCGATGAAAACAAAAGTCCAACAATTGATTTATTTATAGTAATAAAAAAGGATATTAGGAATAAATGAAAGAATGATACATTAGAAAGTTGTGTGAGACTATTTGAATTTTTGTAAGATATGGTGCAGTGGGGAGAGGTTATAAAAAGATACGTACAATAGCATAAACAAAAAGCCATTGAAATTAGAAAAACGAATGTGGGAAAATAAATTCGAAGAAAAAAGTGTGAATAATTAAAAAGGTGACATTGTTGCCCAGACCTGGTTTCGAACCTCCGATCCATGACACGGAAAATAAAGAAATAATTTATTTATTGTGGAAAAAGTGTTGGGAATTGGTGAAAGATATTTTGGAATTTATTTTATAAATGGATGCCTGATTACATGAGACCATCCGCACCCCGCTGGGGAATATGGGGGAGGGGATTTATAGGAGGGGGGGGTGTGAAAAAATTTAATTTTTTTTTTCCAAATACACAGAAAATTATTGTTAGAAATGATGAAAACGAAAATGCAAAAAAAATTAAGAAAATCGAAAAAAAATTTTTTCATCGAAAAAAATCCATGGGGGGTAGCCTTGATTTCGCCGTGATTGAAGATAAAAAGTGAAATATCTCGGTAATTGTAGATCGTAGCGTAATGTGGGTGGGCTTAAAAGAAGCGCCTTGGAGAGTACTTAAATTAGATGTTAAAAAGAAAATTTAGTGAATAAAAGTTTTTGAGTAAAATGAGAAAATGTTAAAAAAGTTTGAGTTTTAGTAATAATTTTTTTGCAAAAAACTGGAGAGGGTTAGTGAAAAAAGAAGAGCAAATATGAATAGCGAACATGTTAGAGAAGATTTGTGCGAAATTTGAAATGAAAATATTGATAAATGTAGAAACTGTGGGTGTTCAAAGTGAGAAAATGTTGGATGGTTGCGAAAATTGCCGCAGGTTGGTGGGATTTAATCGAAAAAATTGGATTATTTTTAATGGGAAAAGTGTAGGGAATAGAAGAAAGTAATGTATGTAGAATTTGATAATAATGTTTGCTTGATTAAATGATATCATTCGTAGCCGAGTAGGATGTGTGGGAGAGGGGGTGCCATGGTGAGGGGGGGTGAAATGAGGGAACCAAAAATTAATAATATAATAGAAAAATAGCCCTATCTATAACAATAATGAAAGTGAAAAAAGTTTTTGCAAAAAATTAATTTTAAGGGGTGAAAAATATGTTGAAAAAGGAAAAAAGTAAATTTCTCCGTTGGTGGGTGGGATTGAACCTCCGTTCCCATTGTTCTTTATCCCATCCGCTTAGTCTACTGCACTACACAGGTCATTCGATTTGGTTGCTTTGAAATTTGATGTGTATCTGCTAGGAATGTGTTATTTTCATGGGTATGAATGCACTGTACAGGCCGAGTGTGCCGAGTGTGGCTTGGGGAAAGGGGTTAATTTGAAGGAAAGGTGAAAATATATTGGCATAAATTAATTGATTTATAATGGGGGAAATTATTGGGAATATGTGAAAGTGATATATGGAGGAATTGTTTAGAATGGGAGTATATGCAGCGCGCTGAGGCATATGGAGGTGGTGGATTGGACAAATTGATTGATTTATTGTGGAAAAAGTATTAAGAATTGGTGAATGATATTTTGGGGTTGGATTTGTAAATGGATCCCTGATTACATGAGACCATCCGCACCCCGCTGGGGAATATGGGGGAGGGGATTTATAGGAGGGGGGGGTGTGAAAAAATTTTATTTTTTTTTTCCAAATACACAGAAAATTATTGTTAGAAATGATGAAAACGAAAATGCAAAAAAAATTAAGAAAATCGAAAAAAAATTTTTTCATCGAAAAAAATCCATGGGGGGTAGCCTTGATTTCGCCGTGATTGAAGATATAAAGTGAAATATCTCGGTCATTGTAGATCGTAGCGTAATGTGGGTGGGCTTAAAAGAAGCGCCTGGGAGAGTACTTAAGTTAGGTGTTAAAAAGAAAATTTAGTGAATAATAGTTTTTGAGTAAAATGAGAAAATGTTAAAAAAGTTTGAGTTTGAGTAATAATTTTTTTGCAAAAAACTGGAGAGGCTTAGTGAAAAAAGAAGAGCAAATATTAATAGCCAACATGTTAGAGAAGATGTGTGCGAAATTTGAAATGAATATATTGATAAATGTAGAAACTGTGGGTGTTCAAAGTGAGAAAATGTTGGATGGTTGCGAAAATTGCCGCAGGTTGGTGGGATTTAATTGAAAAAATTGAATTATTTTTAATGGGAAAAGTGTAGGGAATAGAAGAAAGTAATGTATGAAGAATTTGATAATAATGTTTGCTTGATTAAATGATATCATTCGTAGCCCAGTAGGATGTGCGGGAGAGGGGGTGCAAGGGTGAGGGGGGGTGAAATGAAGGAATAAAAATTTAATAATAACATAGAAAAATCGCCCAAGCTATAGCAATAATGAATATGGGAAAAATTTTTGCGAAAAAATTCTTGAGAAATGAGAAAAGGTGAATTTCTGCATGGGTGGGTGGGTGGGTGGGTGGTAAATGGAATTTTGTTAAAAATGGTAATATCTCGGAAACCGTTGGTCGTAGACGATTTTAATGAAAATTTAACATATATATAATATATATATGTTAGCCCAACTAAGTATGGATATAGCATCGATTAGCATTTTCAAAAATGTAATATTACTAACTTTAAATAATGGGTGGAAAAATGAATTTTGTTAAAAATGCTAATATCTCGGAAACCGTTGGTCGTAGAGGATTTTAATGAAAATTTAATATATATATTTATATATATATGTTAGCCTTACTAAGAATGGATATAGCATCGATTGGCATTTTCAAAAATGTACTATTAGTAACTTTAATAATTTTCGAACAAAAAAAAAGCGAAATTGCTAAGTTTGGATGTAGTGATGGTAGTGGCATGTTATGGGTATCGTTGAAAAGGGGAGGGAGCGTAGAGTGCATTGGTGAACGCACGGTTGGTGAAAAGTGTGAAATGTGGGAGTTGTTGGTGAAAACGTGTTTTTTTAGTGGGGGAGGGGAGGGGGGTGGCACCCCTCGGAGGTGTGTCTCTGTAGCAGGAAGAATAATCACTATCGCAAAAAGTTGCCTGTTGGTGAACGTTGGTGAAATCGCGAAAAGATCGTTTTTTGGGTGGGTTCCGAAAAAATTGAAACGGCTGTGGCGGAGAAGTTTATACATGAATTGGAATAATTTTTTCACCAATCGATAGCTAAGGAAGAAGAGCAATTAAAATAGAAAGAATCATTCGCAAAAGTTCGAACAGTTCAAAGATAGACAAATTTGAAATGTGAAAATTGGTAATTGACGATGAAATTTTTTTGATAAAAATGTTTTTAAAAAAAAGTTCCATTCTTAATTTTCTTGAAAATGTGATAATTGTTTAGAGGGTTGATGGGAGTATTTGTAAAAAATATCCGTATTGCCAAAAGCTTTTGGATAAGGTGATTTATTTGTAGATAAATGGTAAAAAAATGGAAAAACAGCACTTACATAAAGTGAAATAAATATAGTAGAATTAAATAAAATTGAAATGTTTAAAATGGTAGTGTACATAAAAGATGTGTGGGTATATAGGAAAAATATGAAAAAAATCGTAAGTACATAAGAAGTATATAATATGAAAATGGTGTGATGATAAAATTAGTGTGAAAATTGGGCGATTTTTTGAGAAGAAAGTAAAAGAAATGTGAAAGTGTGTATAATTTTGTTTAAAAGTATGTGTTAATAGCTATCATTTGAGATACGAATGAAGATTGTAGGTGTAGTAGTTTTGCCAGAAAGTAGATTTGAAAATTTGAGAAAATGCCCTAACTGGCCGGATAAAAAGTGAAAAAAAAAAATAAAATTGTATGAAAATGGGAAAAAAATGTAAAGTCAAAATATTTAAAGAACATAACAGTAAATCGAGGAAAAATACAATTGAAGGGGTAAGAGTACTCACAAAAGAGAAAACGATGGTGAAAGTTGAAAATTTGGGAGTAAATTTTTGTGGTGGAAAAAGGGAAAAAAATCGATAAAAAAAAACTGAGAAGAAGAAGAGCCAAATAATGAAGAGTAGGAATAGTCCTCCCCCCAAAGAAGGGATGAAAAAAAAAATGAAGAAAATTGGTGAAGTAGTGTAGGAAGAATGTACGATTAAGGGAAAAAGGCTGCTTAGCTTTATATATACCGCTTTTTTTAGACTAGTAGTCCATTGTTTGTCCGGCTGAAGCCGGACTGCGGATACTGTAGTGGGGCAAATAGTCTCTAGTATCAAAGGTTCTAAAAAAAAACCAAGTAGTAGAAAAAACCTAGTAGTAGAAAAAAGAAAGAAAGAAAGAAAGAAAGAAAGAACGAAAGAAAGAAAGAAAGAAAGAAAGATTCGCCACTTAAAAACACAATCATTACATTATAGAATGAATGAATGTATGAATGAATGAATGAATGAATGTAATAATAAAATGTAATTATTATATAATAAAAAAAAGAAAAGAAAAGAGAAAAAAAGAAAAAGAAAACAACGAAGAAGGGAAAGTAAGACGTAAAAAATAAATATGAAATGAAATGATATGATTATAATATGATGATTATTAATAGTAGTAATAATAATAATAATAATAATAATAATGATAACAAAGTTAGTACATGTACATATACATATGTATAGAATAAATATTAAAACATACATATCCATACATACATACATACCAAAAAAACATGCATAATAGATATATTTCTGATGTTTCCAAGTGACCAAGGAGGTAATCAGACCCACTCGCTTTTTTTAAGGAGGTTTCGCCAAAGTAGCCCTAATCCTCGACATTTATTTATAGGTACATATGTACAACAAATTCAAAATCTACAAATAAATATGTATAATATGTATATTATTTACAATTTAGTTAATAAAAATAATTTATTTACAATTTAAAAATATATTTATTATATATATACAATTGGATAATTATAAAAAATAACAAATTGCCCGCGCAGATCAGAAAAAGATGAACCTAACAAACCTAATAACATACGCTTCCTGAGCCAGTCAAAACCCACTACCTAATATGAATACCCGAAATACGAATACCTAATTCAATCATAACAAACGCGAATGGACAGCCATGAGATATGACATGAGAAATGTAATTATAAATATTATTGAAAAAAAAAGGAAAAATATAAAAAAAATTGTTCAAAATCCTTTCGATGTAAAAGTCATAATATGTGTGTGTGTGTGTGTGTGGAAATAAATAAATAAGAACATCTAATACTTTCCAGTACTGTATTCTATATACCACCCAAAAATTATGTAAATCCTAACATTTTCCTTAATATTTATTGTACAAATAATAATAATAAACACCATTGGAGGAGCTAACAATATTTTTCTGTTCTATAATGTAGTTCTCTAATTATTAATTAAAAATAGTAGCTAAAACCTAATATACAACAACAACAACAAAAAAAGAAGAAAAATTATAAAAGTTCCCTATAAACTACATTTTTAGTATGCGCTACACCTGAAATAACAGTATTAGTAATGTCTGAAACTAAAACCCTTAAATTGTCTGATGATCTAACCCTACCTAATGCAACATAAAGTTGCCCATGAGCAAAAACATTATTTCTCAAATCTAAACCTACACAATCTAAAGTCTGACCCTGACTTTTATTAATGGTTAAAGCGTAAGCTAATTTAACTGGAAATTGTCGTCGCTGCATCTGGATCCCCGATCGCCCCGTCGAGAATTTGAAGGTTATTCTCGGTATCGAGACGATCTCCGAACTACCGGGAACAGATGCCTCCAAGAGAAACTGGGAAATTGATCTAATTATCAATTTAGTTCCATTAACTAACCGGTGCTCAAAGCTCAGATTCCGAATTAATATACATACGGAACCGACTTTTAAACACAAATCATGATCGGGGACACCCTTATCGGAAATTCCGTAAAGAATTTCCGGTCCCAAAACGGAACTATTATCGGTGACGCCATCCACAGAAAGAAATGAATCGGCGCTAAGCAAATGCTTAATGTCCCCGGGCAGCCTATTCAAAATAATTTTATTAACAATATTAATTGCTGCATTTGTAGGTGATAATATTGCCCTTGATACACAATCTTCAGGTCTTAAAAGCACATCATCTGGATACACATAGTTAATTAATTCTTCAATAGAGTTGACGTTATTAATTCCAGTTAAAGAAACTAATCTAACATTATCTAATGTTGTTTCATTAATTGTTCCCTCCCCAATTGATAATAAAAATCGTTGAAATTCCCTATCTCTAGTCCTTTGTGGTTCAATAAGTCTATAAGTTCTTATTCCTTCCCATAAAGGTGAAAATTTTAATGAAACCCTAATTATATCATCTTTACTACCATATTCTATAATTGGTGCTATTTGCCGAAAGTCACCAGCAAAAATAATAATTTTTCCTCCAAAAGGTTTCTGATTTTGGCAAAGATCCCGCAATGAATTATTAAATATATTAACTATTCCCTTATTTGCCATTGTGCATTCATCCCATATAATACAATTAGCTTCTCTTAATAATTGGGCCCTCTGACTATTCCAACTAATATTGCCAGATCCTAACGTATTTGGATCAAGTGGCAACCTAAACATGCTATGCGCGGTAGTCCCTCCCTCATAATTTAAACTTGCAAGCCCCGTTGATGCTGTACATAATACAATATGACCATTTGATCGCAAATGGTTTGTAATACAATTTAAAACTAATGTTTTTCCAGTACCTGCTGGACCATCTAAAAAAAAATGTGTTTTTTGATTATTATTTACTCCCGACGACGACCTGACCGTTACAGGTTGTTCAACTAAACGAATTATAGTTTGAACAAAATTTAATTGTTCCGAATTAAGCAAAGGCATCCAATGGTCAGAAAATTGTCTACAATTTTCTCTATCCCATTGAATGCGCTCTCTATCTACTTCAGTATTATGTGTAGCATCAACCTCGGGTAATCCCATATCTTGCAAAGTTTTTCCATGTCGGCGCAGCATCCTATCAATAACGACTAATGCTTTATTATAAGCCCATATAATGCTTTCAGGATTACGTTCCGGTCTTAATCTAAGGAAATCCTCACTTAGATTATCCTTGAACTCGTCCCAAAGTAGTGCAGCTGGTGCACCAAATATAATAATTGATATAAATAATTGTCTAAGCCCACTACCCATTTTAAATATACTTGCTTCTCTCATAGCTATAAAGTATTCGTCTTCTGTATCTAATAAGCCTCTAAATTTAGCTGCTTCCTGGAAAGTTCCTAACACTCGACCGTTTATTGTGCGTAATGATTGATAATCATTTCCCGGATAATGTGTTAATAGTAGTCTTAAAAAAAAAATTTCTCCTAACGATGGAGACATCCAAAATAAACGGGCAACACAACTACCCCTTTGCCGCGGAACAATAAATAAGTTTTCCCTATTCTGATACCGATAAACTTGTATGTTAATATTATGTGGTCGTGTCGATAATACCTGGAAACGTTCGTAAAAGTCAATATATGTCAAATTAATCAATTCCTCAACTTGGGGCCTTTCAAAATAAAGCAAAAGCTTTGAAGAGCTACGTTCAGCAGCAGCAGCAGCAGAAAGTGCCTCCCCAGGTCGAAAAATTATCGTTTCCCTATTAGGTAGGTGCACAGGAAGTGCAATAACGGTTGGCCTTCGACCACCAAGATCATATCCTAATAGCCGCCATACCGCTTCTGTGGCAGAAATGTATCGAGAATTAACATATGCTTCGATTTCATCATTTACTGCTCTGTTCCTAATGTCAGTATTAGTCGTAGTAGTCGTAGAAGTAGCAGTCGTAGAAGTAGTAGTCGTAGTAGTAGTAGTAGAAGTAGTAGTTGTCGTAGAAATAGAAGGATTTTCAACAACTGCTATTCGAGCATAATCTGGCCCCTTATGAATATATTTCATCATATATTTAATAACTTTTGTCGATGTGGAAATTTCTAAATTGCAATGGCTGTCCATAATGAGGAGAATGGCAGGATTGTACGGCACTACCCATCCATCATTTACCTGACGGAAATTTCTACTTCTCGGTATACGCACATTAATTGAATTATGGCATGGCCTTTTATATAAAATGTAACCGTTATTGTCAATATATGTAATTTCATTCGAATTTTTGGGGAAAAATTTTGAACATTGTTTTGTATTATTATTCATGCAAGGCGCATGTGGATATGAATTTCCGCAAGGACCATGCAACATATGCTGTAATACAGCTTTTCGGAGTCTCCCTCCAGCTTCCTCTTCTGAGGGAATTGTTGCACGAACAAATTTATCAATTTGTTCTGGAAAAATTGGTCCTCCGCCTTGGACACGAATTGCCATATGGGCATGTGGAAGACCTCGTTTTTGAAATTCAATAACATGTATAATATACTCAACATGTCCAAAAAGCTTCCCCGAATAGAGCAAATGTAATAAATGGCGATATTTTAATTCAAAAACCCGATTACAAAGATCTGGACGATCCATAAATGATTCACCGATATGTAAAGAATTTGTAATCTCTGGCCAGCGAGGATTACATGTAATTGTTAAAAAATATGAAGGTTGTCCTAATCGACTTACTATCGCCATTGCATCATAATAATTTTTTTGCATATACCGAGGGCCATGGGTAAATGATGATGGCAAATATACTTTTCCTGCCATAATCTCACCCTCCCCGGCAATGGTTTCATCAATTTCCTGACGGGTAGCTATACGTAATACACTTTTCTGATTATTTCTATAATACTGTAATCTTTCCTCTTCTGTTCTACACCACATATCTACTAAATACTCTTGCGCTAAACGTCTAAACTGTGTAAATCTAGGCTCAGAAAGTAAATTTAATCTATAATACTGTAATTGGGAAATTTTACCACCATTCCTATTTCTAAGATATATATGCCATCCTACCGTACCATGTGGAAATAATACGGGATATTGTAAAGCTTCGTACGCCTGATCTAAATAATTAATTGCATGAGGCCTAGCATTCCCTAACTTCCAAACTACCACCTTTCTTGGATCATAATCTACTCCTGTCCTAATGATAGCAGCTATTTCGTTATACCCTGGATCATTATCACTACCACTACCACTATCACCGCCAGAAGATCTACGTCTAACACCATCAAAAACTAAATGTGCCGTCTCATCTGTATGCGAGTTTAATTGCCTAAAATATCCTATAAATGGATTTACTGAATTCAAATACAATTCAATGTCATTCATAATATTTATATTTAATCTTTCATTTCGCGCCAATCTTTCCCGTTCGGTATGGTCTTGAAAATATAAAGTTATATTGTTATTGCCCGTATAGCTTAAGTCAAAAATTCTGTGATAAACTTTACCTAATATTTTAACAAAGGAAGTTCTATTATCACGACCACGACCACCATGACCATATTGTTGTGATGATGATGATGATATATTGGAAGCGGAAAATGCGAATAAATTATTATATTGTCGCGCGTGTTTTAAAAACGTATTATTTTTATAAAAATTAGCATTTAATTGTGGTAGCTTTTGAATGAAATTAATCCCGTCACGTCCGCAACACCACGTTTTTTTTGTTTTCTCTTCTTGAAAATACGGAGCTTGGCAAATATTACATTTATAGGTATTAACAGAAATTAAAGAGCCGGGAGATTTTAAACAATAAGGGCGGATTGTATCTAAATCCACACCATACCTATCACCTAAGCAAGTAAATCTAGGTACTCTAAATACTATATTTTCGATAATCTGAGGACGAACAGGGGGGGGTGAGCTAACAATTGCAGAAGAGGTAGAAGAAGAAGGGGGGTCAGCAACGGCGGGTAGTGGAGGTGCAGGTGCAGGTGCAGGTGCAGGCTGCACTGGAATAGAAAAAGAAGGGCCAGCAACAGGTAGTGGAGGAGGAGGAAGAGGTCCAGGCTGCACTGAAACAGGATTCAATTTTCTACGTTTTTTTGGCCTTCCCCTAGGCCGTTTACCTTCAGGTAGATTAATTACTGAAGTATTAGAAGATGAAGAAGAAGAAGTGGAACAGCTGCCTGCTATAGAAACTGCATGGTCATCATTACGATCACCAGCAGTAGCAACAGCAGCAGCAGCAGCAGCAGCAGCAGCAGCAGCAGCAGAAGCAGGAAAAGTAATATTAGCAACAGACACAGAATTAGAAAAAATTGGTTGAATTTTAATTAATTCATAATATGAATTATCACGGGGATGGTCAATTAATAGTAAAATTGCTAAATCTCTAACACTATCACATTTAAAATATCTAGCTACTCCGTCAATGGAATCTAATTTTTTATCAATTGTGACCGGATGTGAGTCGAAAACATAATATATGTCATTTTCGACCCAAAATGCTACCGTCTTTAAATGAGCTGTAAATAAATATCCATCATTATGTCGAGTGGTTAAAAATAATTCCGAAAGCTTATCCTGAAGTTTATTTACAGCAATGTCTAATCTTTTATTTTTTCTTGAAATACAACACCCCCCCATCCCATCAGTGAAAATTGGTTGAGTTTTTACTATGCGAATTTCTTCTCCTGACAATAAATGAAGATTTTCTCTCAAATCTTCAGAAGTTAAATATTCATTCCTTCCCTCTGGCCTACAATATGCATAATATGCATCCCCATTTCGCAAAATCTCGTCAATTTTTTCCGTATTAATATTCTCCCTACCATTAAGTAAAGCCGAATAAACAATGGCCGTAACAGCAATAGCCATACATTGCTTATTACGCCAATCCTCACAAAAAATTTCCGATTGCTGACTGATTGTCCCTGATGCTACACATGAAATTGAGCTTTTAACGAACCGCATTTTTTGTTTGTTTGTTTCTTTTTATAATTATTATTATGTATATATATAATAATATAAAATAGAAATTGATAATAAATTAATTCAGTTCAAGTTTTAGTCAATATTATATGTATATATATGTAAGTGTGTATATATATTAAATATATATTTTTAGTATATTCCTTTTTACGTTGGTCGTATGTATCCGAATGTGTGATATTATCAACTCTGAAATCAAAATTTTATTTGTATTAGGAAAATTGTTTTTAAATAGGTATAGGAAATAAAATATTATTATTATAGAATAACTTAAACATAAATTGCGAAAAAAAAAATAAATATATATATGTATATGTATAGGTATATAAATTAAATTTGGAAATATATACTTAATTATTAATTAATAATCTATAAGTTGATGGTCGGACAAAGTAATAATAATAAAATATATTTAATAAATGAATAAAACTATTAGTTTTTAATAACTTTAAGGGATAGTTCTAATAGAATAGGATTTCTACATATTTCAAAATCCTCTACAGAACGGTAATAATATAATTTTCCAGAGACGGCTATTTCAACTGTTTGTAATTATTATGTATTTATATATATATGTACATATATATGTATATTAAGATGCGGAAATATATACAGTAAAAGCTCCTTATTCGCACTTCCTTCATTCACGTTTTCACTATTCGCGGATTCAAAAAAATTCGACCCAATTCCTATATTCGCGGTTAAAGATTTCTTTATTCGCATATCTAATTGGTACATCGGTACATACATATGTATGTATTAATAAAAAGGATTCCAATAGGTAGGTCCAACCCAATATTCTTTGTAAACGCGTCGTCAAATGGACTAATAAAAAAATATAATCGACCTTATTACAACTGTGCCTAAAGTTTTGAAAAATCTTGGTGAAGGTTTAAGAATGGCAAATGAGCTTTGTGATTTCTTTATGAAAATTGATCCGTGAATGGAACGAAGTCATATTTTTAAGAGACAAATTGCTAATGCCACTGCTGTATATGAGTCTCTGAATTAAAGGAGCTTTTACAAACTGCCAAGCAAGAAAAAAATACAAAATTCTTTAAACCATTTCCTAAGCCTGAAGATAATATAATTAATCAATATGGTCAAAAACTTTAATTAAATTGATTTTTTTATTTTGTCACCTAGGAACGTATCCCCTATAATCCCATATAAATTACCATTCCATATTCTCGGTCTGTCCGCGAATAAAGAGCTTTTACTGTACTCTATATTCCATAAGTTTATGGTCCGAAAAAGTAACAATAATATTATATTTATTTAATAAAATGATTTTACTTATTTTAAGGGATAGTTCTAATAGAATAGAATTTTTAAATATTTCAAAATCCTCTACAGAACGGTTATATATAAGTTTCTAGAGACGGCTGTTTCAACTGTTTGTACTTATAAATTAAAATGCGGAAATATATATTTTATATTCCATAAGTTGATGATGGTCGGAAAAAGTAACAATAATAACATGATTAGTTTTTTAATTATTATACTTTAAGGGATAGTTCGAATAGAATAGGATTTCTAAATATTACAAAATCCTCTACAGTACGGTAAAATAAATTCCATGTGTTTGCTCTTATCATGTATACATGCCAAATATTTTACATACCTTATTAAATTGCTTCCAGAAGATGATGATTATGATGATAATAATAATGATGATGATCTTGATTATGATGATAATAATGATGACGATGATGATGATGATGATGACGACGATGATGATAATGTTGATACACACACAAACACACACAAAAGGCAAAAAAGAATAAAACCAAAAACACAAACACTATACACCAAAAACACAAATTCAATTAAGTTAAACAGAATTTAAAATGGCAGAAAAATAATTTCATTTAATATAAATGAAGAAACTCACAATATATCAAAAGTCAAATTATTCTTTATGATAAAAAATATTTTTGTGGAAAGTCAAAAATGATTTTTACAGTTTCACGGTTGAACGTGCAATGAGAATTCAGAAGATGTAAATTTAAAAATGTAAAATTATGTACATATATGAAGTATATACATACATAATGTGTAAAATCACCCCTCTAGTCAGAATTATTGGGAATAAGTAAAAGAGTACAGAGATGGAGAAAAATAAAACACATGTAATATGTAATAACAGGTAGATAAAAAAAACATGACATTAAAAAGTCAAAGGTAATAAGTAAAATACAAAGAATAAGAAAAGGATTGGCCTTTCTCAAATACCAATTTAATGAGTGTAGAAAAGGGACAACATGATGAGACATGTTCCAGGTAGTTCGGCATGCATCGGAGATAAGCGGAAAATGTTTCGGTCCCAATTCAAGCAGACGCTTGGGTGGTTTTCCCATGATCATGACGCCGTTATTTGTTTTGTACACAAAGTAATTACTTTGAAAAGGTATAAATATGCAATATAAATAAACAGACGACGTAAGGCAAGGTGAGGCGAAAAAACATTCAGAGGTGCATGCACTGTGTGTGGCTGTGTGTGTGTGTGTGTGTGTTTGTCAGAAAAACGCGACCGAGGTGTATTGGAATGTCACCACCCCTCAGCTCCTCCCACGTGTTCCAATTATTTACCTTGATTTCGCCTAACATGTGTACCTGTCTATAGGTAGATAGATATGTATGCATATATATTTTTTGATATTAAGTTATACGTAAGTTTTAGGTTATCCATTTAAAAGTTGCGGCGGGGATAAATTCTGTTTAACAGAAAATTATTTCATGAGTGAAATATATTCAAAAGAAGGTCAAATTATATAGAATCTTTTGGGAGGGAAAAAATATTGAAAATTACCTAAGAAGAAAATGAAGGAAAACACGTGGTTCGAGGATACAAAAATATAATAAATTCGATGAAAACAAAAGTCCAACAATTGATTTATTTATAGTAATAAAAAAGGATATTAGGAATAAATGAAAGAATGATACATTAGAAAGTTGTGTGAGACTATTTGAATTTTTGTAAGATATGGTGCAGTGGGGAGAGGTTATAAAAAGATACGTACAATAGCATAAACAAAAAGCCATTGAAATTAGAAAAACGAATGTGGGAAAATAAATTCGAAGAAAAAAGTGTGAATAATTAAAAAGGTGACATTGTTGCCCAGACCTGGTTTCGAACCTCCGATCCATGACACGGAAAATAAAGAAATAATTTATTTATTGTGGAAAAAGTGTTGGGAATTGGTGAAAGATATTTTGGAATTTATTTTATAAATGGATGCCTGATTACATGAGACCATCCGCACCCCGCTGGGGAATATGGGGGAGGGGATTTATAGGAGGGGGGGGTGTGAAAAAATTTAATTTTTTTTTTCCAAATACACAGAAAATTATTGTTAGAAATGATGAAAACGAAAATGCAAAAAAAATTAAGAAAATCGAAAAAAAATTTTTTCATCGAAAAAAATCCATGGGGGGTAGCCTTGATTTCGCCGTGATTGAAGATAAAAAGTGAAATATCTCGGTAATTGTAGATCGTAGCGTAATGTGGGTGGGCTTAAAAGAAGCGCCTTGGAGAGTACTTAAATTAGATGTTAAAAAGAAAATTTAGTGAATAAAAGTTTTTGAGTAAAATGAGAAAATGTTAAAAAAGTTTGAGTTTTAGTAATAATTTTTTTGCAAAAAACTGGAGAGGGTTAGTGAAAAAAGAAGAGCAAATATGAATAGCGAACATGTTAGAGAAGATTTGTGCGAAATTTGAAATGAAAATATTGATAAATGTAGAAACTGTGGGTGTTCAAAGTGAGAAAATGTTGGATGGTTGCGAAAATTGCCGCAGGTTGGTGGGATTTAATCGAAAAAATTGGATTATTTTTAATGGGAAAAGTGTAGGGAATAGAAGAAAGTAATGTATGTAGAATTTGATAATAATGTTTGCTTGATTAAATGATATCATTCGTAGCCGAGTAGGATGTGTGGGAGAGGGGGTGCCATGGTGAGGGGGGGTGAAATGAGGGAACCAAAAATTAATAATATAATAGAAAAATAGCCCTATCTATAACAATAATGAAAGTGAAAAAAGTTTTTGCAAAAAATTAATTTTAAGGGGTGAAAAATATGTTGAAAAAGGAAAAAAGTAAATTTCTCCGTTGGTGGGTGGGATTGAACCTCCGTTCCCATTGTTCTTTATCCCATCCGCTTAGTCTACTGCACTACACAGGTCATTCGATTTGGTTGCTTTGAAATTTGATGTGTATCTGCTAGGAATGTGTTATTTTCATGGGTATGAATGCACTGTACAGGCCGAGTGTGCCGAGTGTGGCTTGGGGAAAGGGGTTAATTTGAAGGAAAGGTGAAAATATATTGGCATAAATTAATTGATTTATAATGGGGGAAATTATTGGGAATATGTGAAAGTGATATATGGAGGAATTGTTTAGAATGGGAGTATATGCAGCGCGCTGAGGCATATGGAGGTGGTGGATTGGACAAATTGATTGATTTATTGTGGAAAAAGTATTAAGAATTGGTGAATGATATTTTGGGGTTGGATTTGTAAATGGATCCCTGATTACATGAGACCATCCGCACCCCGCTGGGGAATATGGGGGAGGGGATTTATAGGAGGGGGGGGTGTGAAAAAATTTTATTTTTTTTTTCCAAATACACAGAAAATTATTGTTAGAAATGATGAAAACGAAAATGCAAAAAAAATTAAGAAAATCGAAAAAAAATTTTTTCATCGAAAAAAATCCATGGGGGGTAGCCTTGATTTCGCCGTGATTGAAGATATAAAGTGAAATATCTCGGTCATTGTAGATCGTAGCGTAATGTGGGTGGGCTTAAAAGAAGCGCCTGGGAGAGTACTTAAGTTAGGTGTTAAAAAGAAAATTTAGTGAATAATAGTTTTTGAGTAAAATGAGAAAATGTTAAAAAAGTTTGAGTTTTAGTAATAATTTTTTTGCAAAAAACTGGAGAGGCTTAGTGAAAAAAGAAGAGCAAATATTAATAGCCAACATGTTAGAGAAGATGTGTGCGAAATTTGAAATGAATATATTGATAAATGTAGAAACTGTGGGTGTTCAAAGTGAGAAAATGTTGGATGGTTGCGAAAATTGCCGCAGGTTGGTGGGATTTAATTGAAAAAATTGAATTATTTTTAATGGGAAAAGTGTAGGGAATAGAAGAAAGTAATGTATGAAGAATTTGATAATAATGTTTGCTTGATTAAATGATATCATTCGTAGCCCAGTAGGATGTGCGGGAGAGGGGGTGCAAGGGTGAGGGGGGGTGAAATGAAGGAATAAAAATTTAATAATAACATAGAAAAATCGCCCAAGCTATAGCAATAATGAATATGGGAAAAATTTTTGCGAAAAAATTCTTGAGAAATGAGAAAAGGTGAATTTCTGCATGGGTGGGTGGGTGGGTGGGTGGTAAATGGAATTTTGTTAAAAATGGTAATATCTCGGAAACCGTTGGTCGTAGACGATTTTAATGAAAATTTAACATATATATAATATATATATGTTAGCCCAACTAAGTATGGATATAGCATCGATTAGCATTTTCAAAAATGTAATATTACTAACTTTAAATAATGGGTGGAAAAATGAATTTTGTTAAAAATGCTAATATCTCGGAAACCGTTGGTCGTAGAGGATTTTAATGAAAATTTAATATATATATTTATATATATATGTTAGCCTTACTAAGAATGGATATAGCATCGATTGGCATTTTCAAAAATGTACTATTAGTAACTTTAATAATTTTCGAACAAAAAAAAAGCGAAATTGCTAAGTTTGGATGTAGTGATGGTAGTGGCATGTTATGGGTATCGTTGAAAAGGGGAGGGAGCGTAGAGTGCATTGGTGAACGCACGGTTGGTGAAAAGTGTGAAATGTGGGAGTTGTTGGTGAAAACGTGTTTTTTTAGTGGGGGAGGGGAGGGGGGTGGCACCCCTCGGAGGTGTGTCTCTGTAGCAGGAAGAATAATCACTATCGCAAAAAGTTGCCTGTTGGTGAACGTTGGTGAAATCGCGAAAAGATCGTTTTTTGGGTGGGTTCCGAAAAAATTGAAACGGCTGTGGCGGAGAAGTTTATACATGAATTGGAATAATTTTTTCACCAATCGATAGCTAAGGAAGAAGAGCAATTAAAATAGAAAGAATCATTCGCAAAAGTTCGAACAGTTCAAAGATAGACAAATTTGAAATGTGAAAATTGGTAATTGACGATGAAATTTTTTTGATAAAAATGTTTTTAAAAAAAAGTTCCATTCTTAATTTTCTTGAAAATGTGATAATTGTTTAGAGGGTTGATGGGAGTATTTGTAAAAAATATCCGTATTGCCAAAAGCTTTTGGATAAGGTGATTTATTTGTAGATAAATGGTAAAAAAATGGAAAAACAGCACTTACATAAAGTGAAATAAATATAGTAGAATTAAATAAAATTGAAATGTTTAAAATGGTAGTGTACATAAAAGATGTGTGGGTATATAGGAAAAATATGAAAAAAATCGTAAGTACATAAGAAGTATATAATATGAAAATGGTGTGATGATAAAATTAGTGTGAAAATTGGGCGATTTTTTGAGAAGAAAGTAAAAGAAATGTGAAAGTGTGTATAATTTTGTTTAAAAGTATGTGTTAATAGCTATCATTTGAGATACGAATGAAGATTGTAGGTGTAGTAGTTTTGCCAGAAAGTAGATTTGAAAATTTGAGAAAATGCCCTAACTGGCCGGATAAAAAGTGAAAAAAAAAAATAAAATTGTATGAAAATGGGAAAAAAATGTAAAGTCAAAATATTTAAAGAACATAACAGTAAATCGAGGAAAAATACAATTGAAGGGGTAAGAGTACTCACAAAAGAGAAAACGATGGTGAAAGTTGAAAATTTGGGAGTAAATTTTTGTGGTGGAAAAAGGGAAAAAAATCGATAAAAAAAAACTGAGAAGAAGAAGAGCCAAATAATGAAGAGTAGGAATAGTCCTCCCCCCAAAGAAGGGATGAAAAAAAAAATGAAGAAAATTGGTGAAGTAGTGTAGGAAGAATGTACGATTAAGGGAAAAAGGCTGCTTAGCTTTATATATACCGCTTTTTTTAGACTAGTAGTCCATTGTTTGTCCGGCTGAAGCCGGACTGCGGATACTGTAGTGGGGCAAATAGTCTCTAGTATCAAAGGTTCTAAAAAAAAACCAAGTAGTAGAAAAAACCTAGTAGTAGAAAAAAGAAAGAAAGAAAGAAAGAAAGAAAGAACGAAAGAAAGAAAGAAAGAAAGAAAGATTCGCCACTTAAAAACACAATCATTACATTATAGAATGAATGAATGTATGAATGAATGAATGAATGAATGTAATAATAAAATGTAATTATTATATAATAAAAAAAAGAAAAGAAAAGAGAAAAAAAGAAAAAGAAAACAACGAAGAAGGGAAAGTAAGACGTAAAAAATAAATATGAAATGAAATGATATGATTATAATATGATGATTATTAATAGTAGTAATAATAATAATAATAATAATAATAATGATAACAAAGTTAGTACATGTACATATACATATGTATAGAATAAATATTAAAACATACATATCCATACATACATACATACCAAAAAAACATGCATAATAGATATATTTCTGATGTTTCCAAGTGACCAAGGAGGTAATCAGACCCACTCGCTTTTTTTAAGGAGGTTTCGCCAAAGTAGCCCTAATCCTCGACATTTATTTATAGGTACATATGTACAACAAATTCAAAATCTACAAATAAATATGTATAATATGTATATTATTTACAATTTAGTTAATAAAAATAATTTATTTACAATTTAAAAATATATTTATTATATATATACAATTGGATAATTATAAAAAATAACAAATTGCCCGCGCAGATCAGAAAAAGATGAACCTAACAAACCTAATAACATACGCTTCCTGAGCCAGTCAAAACCCACTACCTAATATGAATACCCGAAATACGAATACCTAATTCAATCATAACAAACGCGAATGGACAGCCATGAGATATGACATGAGAAATGTAATTATAAATATTATTGAAAAAAAAAGGAAAAATATAAAAAAAATTGTTCAAAATCCTTTCGATGTAAAAGTCATAATATGTGTGTGTGTGTGTGTGTGGAAATAAATAAATAAGAACATCTAATACTTTCCAGTACTGTATTCTATATACCACCCAAAAATTATGTAAATCCTAACATTTTCCTTAATATTTATTGTACAAATAATAATAATAAACACCATTGGAGGAGCTAACAATATTTTTCTGTTCTATAATGTAGTTCTCTAATTATTAATTAAAAATAGTAGCTAAAACCTAATATACAACAACAACAACAAAAAAAGAAGAAAAATTATAAAAGTTCCCTATAAACTACATTTTTAGTATGCGCTACACCTGAAATAACAGTATTAGTAATGTCTGAAACTAAAACCCTTAAATTGTCTGATGATCTAACCCTACCTAATGCAACATAAAGTTGCCCATGAGCAAAAACATTATTTCTCAAATCTAAACCTACACAATCTAAAGTCTGACCCTGACTTTTATTAATGGTTAAAGCGTAAGCTAATTTAACTGGAAATTGTCGTCGCTGCATCTGGATCCCCGATCGCCCCGTCGAGAATTTGAAGGTTATTCTCGGTATCGAGACGATCTCCGAACTACCGGGAACAGATGCCTCCAAGAGAAACTGGGAAATTGATCTAATTATCAATTTAGTTCCATTAACTAACCGGTGCTCAAAGCTCAGATTCCGAATTAATATACATACGGAACCGACTTTTAAACACAAATCATGATCGGGGACACCCTTATCGGAAATTCCGTAAAGAATTTCCGGTCCCAAAACGGAACTATTATCGGTGACGCCATCCACAGAAAGAAATGAATCGGCGCTAAGCAAATGCTTAATGTCCCCGGGCAGCCTATTCAAAATAATTTTATTAACAATATTAATTGCTGCATTTGTAGGTGATAATATTGCCCTTGATACACAATCTTCAGGTCTTAAAAGCACATCATCTGGATACACATAGTTAATTAATTCTTCAATAGAGTTGACGTTATTAATTCCAGTTAAAGAAACTAATCTAACATTATCTAATGTTGTTTCATTAATTGTTCCCTCCCCAATTGATAATAAAAATCGTTGAAATTCCCTATCTCTAGTCCTTTGTGGTTCAATAAGTCTATAAGTTCTTATTCCTTCCCATAAAGGTGAAAATTTTAATGAAACCCTAATTATATCATCTTTACTACCATATTCTATAATTGGTGCTATTTGCCGAAAGTCACCAGCAAAAATAATAATTTTTCCTCCAAAAGGTTTCTGATTTTGGCAAAGATCCCGCAATGAATTATTAAATATATTAACTATTCCCTTATTTGCCATTGTGCATTCATCCCATATAATACAATTAGCTTCTCTTAATAATTGGGCCCTCTGACTATTCCAACTAATATTGC